>OV702293.1:5000000-10000000 GCA_916181665.1 Avena sativa | reverse complement strand
CTCTTTTGACCATCCTTTACCATGGTCCCTCCTGAATCTCACTCGGAAAGGTGCCATGCGTCCTTTCTGACTCGGCCTTCCCTCGTGAGACTCGGCCCGTCGCTTCCTGTAAGGTAAACAAACTTGTCTTATACGGGCCGACATAATTTTTATGTCGGCCGTACCTGACCTTCTTACCCGACCGTTGTTACCAGGCCAAATTTATTCTTGACTCGGCATAAGCCAAGCTGGGCAATGTTTTACCCCTTATGACCCTTCCGGGGGTTATCCCCCGACATTAGTCCCCGAAGCTGGTGAGGCCTAGCAGTTTTTGCTGTTAGGCGTCTCCAGGTTCCTTTAATGTGCTTGGAACTTCTCTTTCTGTCAGCATTTACTGCTTAGGGCGCACTGTTTGGCGTAATCTCGACCTTTTCCGAGTCTATTTTGCCCTTTTCGAGTCTCATCTTTGACTTTCTGGCTCATTTTAGCCTCGTATCGAGTCATTTTGGACGATGCCGAGTCATTTTTGGTTTGCCTTAGTCATTGACAGCTCGTAATCATGATGACTTGCCTCAAATTTTGTCCCAAATCCTGACCGCACAGTGACGGCGGCAGTAACTCCCCATCACTGTGACAGTCCCATCGCCCTATGCCTCGTGTCCTGCACAACGTGATGTGGTTGTGGATTTTCCGTGTATCCCCTACACGTGGCGTTCGCTGACACGCTCACTCGGCCGTATACACGACCAAATGCTGGCCGCACGGCGCAGGAGGATCCCACGCTTGGGGTTTTTACTCCCCTTAAGTAGGGGTGAGGGGAACTTAACTTCCTTCGCCCGTTCAGTTTCCCCCTTGCCATCTTCTTCTTCCTTGCGCCCCCAAATACTAATTGCCTCCTTGCGGTTCTTCTTCTCTGTTGCTTCTTTCCTGCAATTCTCTTCTCCCCCTTTCCATCGTACGACGGGTCCTCGCACCTCCAAGCCTCTTCCAACAGCGGAAGAGCCAGAACCCGTCGATATCATGGACACCCGTGACACCGGCGAGGGGGCAGAGGAGCAGGAGGTCGCCGCTGGCGAGCGCGATGGCTGGGAGGGCTCGAAGGTTTCTGCGAAGGAACTCGAGTGGCTGCGCTCCACCAGGCGCATCCTGCTCGAGGTCGATTGTCGCCTTCCTTTAGGTGAGATCGCCCCTAATCCTGAGTCTAATGAGAGGGTAGTTTTCCTCTCGCACTTCGAGCGTGGTTTTGCTTTGCCTGTTAGCAACTTGTTTGTTTCTTTCCTCTCTACCTTCCATCTGCAAACTCACCATCTTCCTGCCAATGCGATTGGTTCCCTGTCTTGCTTCATTTCTGCCTGCGAGGGTTATCTCGGCATTTGGCCCACTATTCTTCTCTGGGCCAAGTATTTAAACTTTAGGATTCAAGTTGTGCCCGATCCCGGCATTCCCCGCGCCGAGAAAAGGCCCACTAGGTGTGGTGCCGCTAGTATCACGCCCAGGAAAGAGTCGATCTTTCCTCGGGTCACCGGCATAGATTCTTGCAAGAAATGGCATAGAAGTTTCTTCTATGTCAAAAATAGCGGGTCCAATGACTACATCCGGCTTCCCCCGTTCAAGGACGAGGTTCCCAGCAAGGAGTTCTGGAAGCTTGATCCACACGACAAGAATGCTGCGGTGAATGAGGCTCACAGGATCCTTGAGAGGCTGCTCTCGCCGGATGAGAACTTCCACTCACCTGAGGAGGATCTCATGTGTGCTTTTATCGTACGCCGAGTCAGCCCCTTTCAAGAGAGAAGCCACAAGATGTGCTTCATGAGCGGCCCGCAAGATCCTACCAGGCACTCCACGCTGGAGCTCACCAACGACTCTGTGGCCCGCCGAGTCATCTCGATCTTCAAGCTGACCTTGGCGGAAAACTGGGCCTGGAGCTGCCCCCTTTCAGCCGAGATAGGCCTGTCCCCTGGGTAAGCGTCCGAGTTATCTTAAAGCTGACATAGCTCTTCTTTTGTTCACTTGTTGTTCTGTTTGTTTATTGATTTTATTCTGTTTGTCTTCCGCAGAATCTCGTTCACCAGGTTGATGACATTACTGTCCCTCATGGGGGCTAATATGAGGATTTCTCCAACTCTGATGAAGTTGAGTTCGACCTGGAGTGCTTCATGCCAATCCCTCATGCTGCTACTTTCTCTACTCCGGGTAAGACCTCTACTCGAAACCCCTTACGAGATTGGTCTGACGATGATGATGATGACTGTGAAGTTCTCGAGGTACTTGTCTTTTGACCTTAACTTTCTGACTTATCCGAATGAGCTCGTCATTTACTTATGCAGCTGGCCAGGTACACGAAGTTCCCCCTCTCGCTGTGGGCGGAGTTGGCAAGATCCCTGCCGCCAAGTCGATTAAGCGGCACGGGGCCTCCTCCAGCACTCAGCCTTCAAAGAAGCGCCGAGTTGATCCTGCTGCTCCTCCTACTGCCATGTTATCCTACACTCGCAAGGCCGCTGGGCGCCGGGTCACTCGTCGCATCCTGTGCGACCCAACCATCTCCGGGTAAGTTTTTATGCTCGTTACCCTCCATTTTTCTTTCCTGTTCTATGATTGTTTTCTTATAGGCATCTGTTCTTATTTTCAGCGCGACGGCTTTGTCTGCTAGCCAAGTTGCACCTAGCATGGCCTCTTTGCCACTAAGGCCTGCTTCTCCTCCTCGTGTCGACACCGCAGTGCAGATCCCCGTCCGGGACACTGCCCCCACTACTGAGACTCATGCGTCTCAGAGTGAGGCCGACCCGGCGGCGCGTCCGTCGGAGGAGACCCGACCTAGCTCTCTAGTTAGTTTACTCGAACAGAATCTTGACCCTGGTGCCAGTAACATCGGCGCCGAGAAAACCCCTGTCGTTAGTTCTCCCATAACCAGTTTGTCTGCTGATCCAGTTATAGCCCCTTCTTCTGCTGCTAAGCCTGCTCATTCGGCTCCTGCACCTTCTCCAACCAGTTCCGGATTTGCTCCTCCTGCCTTTCTGGCCAAAGATCAGACTCGGCCTATTCCCCAAAGCCAGGCTTATTCCACATCTAGCAAGCCCTTAGTGACCAAACAGCTAAATCTGATCCATGCACCAGGCATCTCTCCACAAATTCGGCCCACAACACCAACAACGGCACCAGCTCTGGCGGGTAAGTCGGGCGAATCTGCAGCTGCCGGATCTGGCAGCGCTCGCAGAGCTGGTGGCTTGCATACCAGCGCTGCTTCTACCCGCACCGGGGTAGGAACTACCCCGAAGAAAGGGCAAGTCCTCATTCGGACGCTCAGTGGGCATGGCCTTGGTTCCACGGAGCGCTACGCCGTTGCCTGGAACGCGGCCGGCGAGCAAGAGGTGAGCTCTGGTGCTGGTAAGAAGATGAAGTTGGGCCCCAAGGCTGTCTCATACATGACTCAACAAGCCATCTCCTTGATGGACAAAGCAGATGAAGTGAATGAGGTACGTAACTTTCTTACTCTTTTGCATACTAAGTATCTTTTTATTATACATGATCCCTAGTCCCCGAGGTTACTACCGAGTAAGAAACTTAGTCGGCTGTAAGCTCTAAGTTAGAACTAACTCTTATTCGGCTGTAAGCTTAATCGCATGCCTTCTGACTATCTCTTTTTTGTGTAGCTTACGCACAACGAGCGAACCAAGGTGCATCAGGCTCTCCTCTTGGAGTATAGAAAGCTTGAGCTCGCTCACCAAGATCTAAAAGCTGAGGCTCAGGGCCAAGGTACTTTTCCTTACTCATCTTGCTTTTATTCGACAGACCCTTGTTGTTTCATCTCCTTGAATATTTCACGTTGTTCTTCAACAACTTCTGCCCAATCTACCATCGATGCTTTGCACTTACAGATCAGCGACACTGAAACTAAGCTCTTAGGAATTTTGTCACCGCCCTTCATTTATGCTTATTCCTTTTTAATTTTTATCTCGACTGATCCGAGATAGCTTTCTATTACTGACGATCCACATGCTCCGAATAAGAAGAGAAGCACTGGATCGAGCTCCAAAAGGAGCGAGACGAGGTGACTCGGCTAAAGAAGCAGATGACAGATATGGAGTAGAAGCACCAGTCCGAGGTGAAGGGCCTGCGGGAGGAGCTTGCCGAGAAGGATGGTAACCATGCTGCCAGTGCCGAGAAGACCAACCAGCTGCTCAAAGAGTCCGAGTTGGTGGTTCAGTCGGCGCACCAGGATCTGGACGCTCTTCAGGCCAAGGCTAAGATTTGGCAAAGCAAGCTTGGCGCCTTGGTAGTGAGTTCTTGCTCTTTTCACTGTATTCCTTATTCTTATTCTTTGACTCTTTCCTATTGTTTCTGATGCTCCTTCAGGTTTGCAGAGAACTTCCCAGAAGCTTAGATGTTCGCGATAAGGGCCATGAAGAAGGTTCGAGCTGAGTCTAGAGCTCCTGCTGATGGCGAGATTACCATTGATGAACACCTGGCGGTGCTGTCAGAGCGTGCAACCACCCTGAAGTCATGTGGTGTTGACTTGCTTAAGTCGGCAATCCATGCATTCAGGATGCTCTGGTTAGATGAGGATTTTCCCGCGCTTATCGAACCCTTGGCCACCAAGCTGCTTCTTACTGAGGACAGGCTGGAACAATGGCGTGAGTTGGCCGGTCGAGCTGTAGCAGACAAGGCCCTTGCCTTTGTGCTCTCATGGTATGAGGACATCAACCTTGATGTTCTTGAGCGCATGAGGGCTGAAGGTAAGTGGATCCACGATCCTGAGCTCATCAAGAAGCTCCAGGAGCGAGCTTATGCCATGGTCGAGTATGCTCTGGTGCATGCTTGGTGCGATGGGCCCAGCTTCCTCGACCTTGGTGAGCCTCTTGCCGAGACTGTCGACGACGAAGGTGCTGATAGCAAGGCCACCGAGTCAGACGGTCCTACAGACTCGGCCACCGATGCACCTGACTTGGCAGATGCTCCAGATGATGCTCCCAGCTCTATCCCCAAGAACACTCCTCCGAGTCCAGCTGCTTCTTAAGCTGGTTATTAAAACACTTAACTTTGATGAGATCTCCGGTATGACGGGTGCAGATGTAATATAAAGTGCACTTATTTTGTGCCTTTTGTTAAGGCTTAAACTTATATTTTGCTCTGAATTCCAATCATCCAGGGGAAAGTCCCCGAGTTGTAGGGATACGGGTAGGCTACACTAGCGCAAATAAAAAATTTCTACCGCGTATACCAGGATTACTATTGTCATAGATCACGGGATTACCACTAGACGCGCAGTTGCGGAATTGATGAAGCACGTCGAGGAATTGCAGACGTTCCACGTCTCCTCCTTGTCCTCGTCCCACGAGCAGCTCCCCTTGCACGGCTCGTCCAAGCGCTACAGTTGCAGCGCCTCCGAGGTATCCATACGTACAGGGTGGAAGTGTCAGACGCCGAACTGCTAGGTCCGCGCGCGCGACACAGGCATGAGGAGTGGCGGCTGGGAATGATCTGATGTCTAAGGTCTAACCCTGGTCAGCTCGCCCCACCCTCCCTTATATAGGCGTCCCTAGTGGACTTCTACATTAGCAGCCCATTATTACCCTAAGCCTGGTCTAATTCGGATCCAATCCTCATTAGGCTTCCAGCCCCTTAAGTGTGTGACCCTATAGGTTCATATGCATATAGAAATGACACGAATACACTTATTCTGTCAATAGTTGGTAGCGGCCTCTAGCAAGACGTGCCAACTCCTAAACGCATAGAAAGATCATATCGGACGAACCATCACAAGGTTTAGTACATGTCTTTCCTTTTGCCTCACGATATCTGGTCTAGCTCCAAGCTGACCTCCCTTTCTCGATACCGTGATTCGGAATCCCTTTACTAGGTTAACTCTTAACCTTATGTAGCACGGCTATGCATTTCTGGATCCGATCACTCGAGGGCCCCAGAGATATCTCTCTCAAGTAGAGAGGGGCAAATCCCATCTTGATTGACCATGCCTTGCAGCATGCTTCAGGACAAACCCGAAAGCTACCTTTATAACTACCCAGTTACGGTGCAGTGTTTGATATCCCCAAAGTAGGTCGATCCACATCTCAAGTACATGCGACAATATCAGGTCTAAGGATAAAACGTACACGATGTGTAGAGAGAGAGCTGCAACTAATTGCCAGTCTCAAGTTGGGTCAGTCCAGCCCCATGTTCATAACATGTGTCCACATCATTGGTTTGACATCTCCATGTCTATGACTTGCGAAACATAGTCATCAACCAATCGATGTGCTAGTCTAATATTCACGTGTGTCCTCACATGAACTCCGACTAGGGACAACTCTTAAATAACCATACAAGTATAGAGTTTCACAAACAATTCACGTAATTGCCAATCAATACAAGTTGCCTGATATGGATATTCAAGGAACATTATAATAACTCATGGATACATATGAAATATCATCATCTCTATGATTGCCTCTAGGGCATATTTCCTTCACGAGTTTCATTTGCCGTTTCCCTGTTCCTTGAATTTGGCTCTTGTCTAAATTTTTTGGCGTTCGACATTAGAGTCTCAAAGTTCTAAGGATTCAGTTAGCGGATACGAAACTAGGCAACTTGACCTAGGGTCATTCGACATACAAACCAATATATCCTGCAATGGGTTAGTTGAAGGTGTACATAGGACCGACTCGCGTTTCTCCCTTTACTTATCCGGTGTTCATGTTTATTCGTCGTTGATCTTTTCCTCTTGCTTTCCATGAAGCCGTGTTTTCGGACAACAGCATAGTCGAAGAGTTGATTCTGTCTGAGTAAATATTACTTGTTCCGAGATAAGTATTAAGTGCCAACGCGAGCCGACATATAATTATCAAAGGATAAACGCAAGGGGCAGTCCCCGAGTCAGTTTTTCGAGTCATACCATTTTATTATCAGCACATAGCCGGCATAAGTATCCGACATACGAGAGTCTGAGAGATACATACACTGCTTCTCCTAAGTGTAGAAAGGACGGAGCAATGCCACATTCCACGGACTTTTGGTCTCATCACCTGATCTGTCCGCCTTGTTCTTTTGTGCTTCACGAGCATCTATCAGATAATATGAATCATTGTGTAATGCTTTGCTTACAATGAATGGTACTTCCCATGGGGGTGATAGTTTATGCATCCCAGCTGTGCGTTGCACCAGTCTGAGCACCATATCCCCTTCGCGGAAAACACGAGGTTGAACTTTCCAGCTATGATAGCGTCAGAGATTTTGTTGGTATATGGCGGATCTGGACAATGCCAATTCTCTTGCCTCTTCGAGTAAGTCAACTCCATCTTCTCATACCTCTTTTACCTCGACTTCCGAGTATTGTCTTACTCTTGGCGAGTCATATTCTATGTCAGCAGGCAAAACTGCTTCTGCCCCATACACAAGGAAGAACATCGTATAACATGTTGATCAATTCAGAGTTGTCCTTAAACTCCACAGCACTAAGGGTAGTTCCTCTATCCAGCAACCAGGTGATCTCTGGAGTGGTTCCATTAGGCGGGGTTTTATCCCGGATAGAACCAAGCCATTAGCTCGTTCAAATTGTCCATTTGATTCTAGATGAGCGACTGACGCTACGTCAAGTCTTATTCGGTTTTTCCCACAGAAGCGAGCGAAAGATCCTTTGGCAAAGTTTGTGCCATTATCTGTGATCACGCTGTGCGGGTAACCGTATCTCAAGATTATATCTTTTAGGAATGTGACAGCTGTTTTTCCATCCAATCTTTTGATGGACTTCACTTCTATCCATTTGGTGAACTTGTCAACCATTACTAGTATGTGAGTCATGCCACCCCTCGCTGGTTTGAATGGTCCTACCATATCCAGGCACCATACTGCGAATGGCCAAGTGATTGGTATAGTTTTTAACTCGGATGCTGGTAAGTGTGAATTTGACGCGTAACGCTGGCAACCATTGAATTTTCTTACTAGTTCCTATGCCTCTGCCAGTGCACTTGGCCAATAAAATCCATGTCAGAATGCCTTGGCTACCAACGCTCTTGATGATGCATGGTGCCCACACTCCCCTTGGTGAATGTCCAACAATATTTCTTGACCTTTCTCTGGAATTATGCAACACTGCAGTACACTCATCACACTCCTTTTGTACAACTCCTTGTTAATTATTATGTATGCTTTTGCTCTTATTTCTGTTTTCCTTGCGAGTATATCGTCATCTGGCAAAGTTCCATCTTTCAAGTAGTTGAATATTGGTTGCGCCCAGGCTGGTATCAGCGATGTCGGATCTGTTTCTTCATCAATTTCCATTGGCTCAGCCGACACATGCTCTGTCGACATAACCTGAGGATTCCTCGAGTGTGATTCGGCAGCCCCTGAGGTGAGTGGAACAGTCCCCGAGTTACTCGAACATGCCCCTGAGTCAATGTCCATTGGCACAGTGTCTGACTCTTGGTTTGCCGGGATGAGCCTAATTGACTCGGACTCTGTTGACGGCTTGATTGATGGTTTTCTGAGATTTTCTAATGCTACTCCTGGTGGGATTGCTTGCCGAGATGAGCCTAACTTGGATAGTACGTCCGCTGCCTCATTCTCTGCTCTAGGTATGTGATGGAATTCACAACCGTCAAAGTATCCCGAAATCTGTTGCACATGAAAATGATATAGTGCCATGTATGCATCCAATGCATCCCAATGCCTAGATACTTGCTGGATAACCAAATCCGAGTCACCAAAACACATGATCCTTTTGATGCCAATTTCCTTGGCCACTTTTATTCCATGGACAAGTGCTTCATACTCGGATACATTATTGGATGCAGCGAAGTGGATCTACCACATACTTGAGTTGATCCCTCTTTAGTGATGTGAACATAATCCCAGCAGCCAGACCGATCTTTGTCTTGGATCCGTCAAAGTGCATCTTCCAGTAATTCAGGTCTAGCAGTGGTGGCTCGTATTGCATTTCCATCCAATCCACGAAGAAATCAGCTACTGCTTGAGATTTAATTGCATCTCGCCTATCATATTGTGGAGTATATGGTGCTAGCTCTATGGCCCATTTTCCACCCGGCCATTGGCATCTTTGCTGCCCAATATATCCGAGATAGGTGCCTCACATACTACCCGGATTGGGTGTTCTTGAAAATAATGCTTTAGCTTTTTTGCTGCCATATACACCCCATATGTCATTTTTTGGTAATGGGGTAATTTTGCTTTGATATAGAGAGCACTTCATTCAAGTAATAAACTGGACTTTGGACTAATTTGCCCTCTTCCTCACGCTCTACCACTATCACTGCACTTACAACTCTGTTGGTTGCGGCGACATAGAGCAGCATTGGCTCTTTGGATAATGATGACGCTAATATTGGTGATGTTGCCAACATCATTTTGAGTTCATGAAAAGCGCTATCATCTTGCTGTGTCCATGTGAATTTGTCTGATTTTTTCATCAGTTGATATAATGGTAAGGCTTTTTGCCTAGCCGACTGATAAATCTACTCAACGAGGCTAGGCATCATGTAAACTTCTAGACATCGTTGAGGGTTTTTGGCAATTCCATTCTTTCGATGGCCCTTATCTTTGTCGGGTTAGCCTCAATTCCTCGGCTGGATACGAGAAATCCGAGTAACTTTCCAGCCGGGACACCAAATGTGCATTTTCCGGATTAAGTTTCATCCGGAATCTTCTTAAGTTTGCGAATGTTTGACACAAGTCCTCAATTAGAGTATGACTTTGTTTTTTTTATCACCACGTCATCGACGTATACTTGAACATTTTTGTCCAATTGATCTTGCAAGCATTTTTGCATGCACCTTTGGTATGTTGCGCCCGCATTTCTCAATCCAAATGGCATAGTACGATAGCAATAAGCCCCATACGGGGTGATAAAAGCTGTCTTTATTTGATCACTCGGATTCAGTGTACCTGGTGGAAACCAGAATACGCATCCACGAATGACAACAACTCACACCCGGGAGTAGAGTCAATGACTTGATCGATCCGTGGCCTGGGAAATGGATCTTTTGGACACGCCTTATTGAGGTTCGTGTAGTCAATACACATGCTCCACACCACTGCCACGTTCGGGTCATATATTTCTTCTCGACCAAGACTAGATTTGACAACCAATTCGGGTGTAGTACTTCCATGATAAACCCGGCAGCCAAGAGCCTGGCTATCTCGGCGGCTATCATTTTCCTCCTATCTTCGATGAAGCGGCGGAGGGGTTGCTTCACCGGCTTGGCATCTGGCCTTACATGAAGACAGTGCTCAGCCAGCTCCCTCGGAACTCCTTGCAAGTCCTGCATGGACCATGCAAATATATCCCGATTCTCACGGAGGAAGCTGGTGAGCTCGCTTTCCTATTTGTCAGTCAGCCCAACACCAATGGTAACTGTGCGCTCTAGGAAAGTCTCATCAACCTGTACCTTTTTTGTTTCCTTGGTTTGACATTTGCGCTGCCTTGGCCAATGCTGCCAGTTCCATCATTTCATGCTTTTCCTGTGCTATGACCAGTGACTTGGCCAGCGAAGATCTGGCTGAGGCACAAGCAATTGATCTCTTGTAATCTCCTTCAACTGTGATAACTCCGCATGGACCTGGCAGTTTCATCTTTAAGTAAGCAATATGCGGAGTGGCCATAAACTTTGCCATAGCCGGCCTGCCGATTAAGGCATGGTATGAGCTGACCAGGTCAACCACCTCGAACTCTATGGATTTAGTGCGACAATTTTCTCTGTTGCCGAATAAGACGTCAATCCAGATCTTGCCAATTGGCTCACATGACAATCCTGGCACAATCCCATGGAAAGTTGTCTTAGTCAGCTCCAGCATGTTCATAGTGATGCCTAACATAAGCATAGTATCCTTATACATGATGTTGATGCTACTGCCATCGTTAATCAGTACCTTGGAGAACTTCACATTGATATCTAGGCCCATGAACGTTGGATCCAAGACAAGATCATAACCTCCTGGTGTTGGCATGATCTTGGGGTGATCCTTTATGCTCCAAGTTATCTCCTGTTTAGACCAATGCATGTACTTTGGAATTGCCGATATTGTGGCATTCACTTCCATCATCCATCTCTGTTGACTCTTCATGTCATTCGGCTCTGTGAAAAATACAACATAGCTCTGGTGATGCTCTCTGTACTCATTTCTGGTTCCATGGACGACATGAGCATCGTCACCTCTTGGTTTATGCACCTGATGCACAACCTCTCTTCTTTCTTGGTTATGACATCTCAGCTGCCTATTCTCATATCTATGCTCAGCTCCAACAACTTGAGCATTTCCTCCTGTGAGCGGTGGAGGGGGAGGTGGTGGTAACTGCTTAGTCGGCGAATCCACTATGTCTCCCTTCTGAAACCAAATGCATTGTCTTGTTGTGTGATTTGCTGGCTTACTCGGACTTGGCGTGTGGAATTTACATGGCTGGTCCAACATCATTTCATAAGTATATTTCTGCCTGTCTTGGTATGGCTTTATTTGTTCATATGGCTTTTTTCCATCATTCTTTGGTATCCATGGCTGTTGCCCAGTTGTCCTTTGATGTTGGCTACTTCCAGCATCTGGATGATCCCGACTCACAGCTGCAACTTGATTCGACATATCTGTAATCTGGTCTCTCATCCCTTCTCTTGCTTCTATACTCGGCCCTTTCCTGGCGCCTTTGCGATCCGGCAGCGTCATAGATCTGAGTCTCAGTCATTCCGTCTACCGACATAAGCAGAGGCTGATTCAAATCTCCTAACGCATATGAGTCAGTGATTCTTATCGTTTCTCCCAAGCTTGCCGGCATATCTCTCTGTAACCTTTGCCACAATACACTTCCATGTCTGCATCCTTGTGCAAACCATGCAATGGCCTGAGATTCAATTACCCCTTCACAAGAGTTGCACATTGTGCACCACCTTGTGAGGAATTCCCTGTCTGTTTCATTCGGCCTTTGATTGCACATAGCTAGCTGTTGTGGGTGATTCAGCCTCTTTTATGTGCTCGTGAAATTGCTCACGAAAGATTTCTAAAAATCAATCCAGCTGTTGATGCTTCCCGATGGCAAATTATTCAGCCACACCCTTGCTGGTCCTTCTAGCATCTGTGGCACATACCGCACTGCCCATCTCAAATTTCCCTGTGCGATCTTTACTGCAGTTCCATAATCTATGAGCCAGTCTTCTGGCTTTGTGCTTCCATCGTAGGTCTTTGTCCCCCTGGCTAGCTGAAAGTTTGGCACTGGCGGCTCCTTCATGATCCTTGGGCCAAAACATGGTGGCCCCTGTGGACCTTGCGATTCGATCAGTTCTGCCATCTTTATCCGATCGAGCTTTAGCCTTGCATCATTCGGCTGAAGATTTCTCCCTCCGAGTCTGGCTCCCATTGCTTGGTACACATGATCC
Source organism: Avena sativa (assembly GCA_916181665.1). NCBI lineage: Eukaryota > Viridiplantae > Streptophyta > Magnoliopsida > Poales > Poaceae > Avena > Avena sativa. Next base: position 9,987,650 of record OV702293.1, on the reverse strand, counting down.
GGCAATTCATACCCGTCATTTACCATCACCGAGTAACCGTCATTGTATCTGTTCGTGTTCGGGTCTGCAGGTTGCTGCACTGCTTTTCCCGCGCTTTGCTATCTCTTTTCGGGTTGAGATGGTGCAGGATTCGAAGCTGGGTTTCCTCCTCCCGCCGAGTGAGTTCCATGCCTAGGTTGAGGTGCAAAGTTTTGCCCCCATTGTCATTTCTTTGTCCTACTTGCTTTTCTTGGCCAACATTTTCCTAGTTCTCATTTCCCTGAACAACATTTCTTCTTGTTCCCTGCGTGTAGGCCGGGTTTCCTTGAGCTACTGCCGGGTCATAAGTAACCATCCGCTTGTTCCTTCCTGAATCCACACTCTTTTCTTTTCTCTGTCTCGGCACCACTCCAGGCGAGGAGGCTGTATGACCTGCTGATCTTACTGGGATTGGAGTTGCCGAGGGAATCAGCTGTGACCTCTTAGCTATACCCAGATTTGCCCTGTAGTAAGCTTCATTCAGTATCCCTGCTGCTCTTACCAATTCATTGACTCGTTCCTGTTGTTTCCTCTTTTCTTCACCCATCAAATGGGGGAGATCAGCCATTACTGCCTCTGCAGCTCTCAGATTTGCTGCTGCAGTGTTGTATGTCAGCCGCATGGCTATTTCGTTGTTGTTTCCTGGTGTTATCTTTGATATTGCGTCCGCCAATTCTTCATTGAGGTTTCTTCCTCTCAGCCTTATCGCATCAAGCCGGGTCTTTGCTCCCTTGACTCGATTTGCCAAGTTGAGCTCTCGAATTGTGATATCCACATCTTGTTGTAACTGCGCTAATTCCTTTGCCTTCTCCAAGACTTTTATCCCGTCCTCCTCTAACTCGGCCTGCACGCGTGTCGGATTAGCTGCCTGCGCTACTGGCTCTGCTAATTTCTCTATTGCTTCTTGCAACTCTTTGGCTCTCTTACTCCTAGATATGTTCTCTGGCTTTTCTAGCGGTGCCTTTGTAGTTCTTGCCGCCCTTGGCGTTTCCTCTGGATTTCCTCCCTCGGCTTCCTCATTCACCACAGGAACCACTGGAGGCGCTGGTGGATTAGGAGCTGTCATCATTACCTCGACAGAGATGAGTTGGTGAAGTTTTCCTGTGGCAGGAACCGCAGGTGGATCCGGTGCCAGGATGACGCGCTCCGGGTATGTGCGCTCCACGCACACTGCGACGTAGACCTGGTTCTTGCCAAACTTGATGAAGCAACCGCCTCTAGGGGACGGCTTGGTCCCAAAGTAGCCTACATTGTTGCTGACGAGTTTGAGTGCCCTGAACCTCTGGATGAGGCCGGAATAGACGCGCTCGGCGGTCTTGGCGATGATGTTGCCCATCCGGATAAAAACTCCATCAAGCGTCTGCTTCTGCCCCATGGTGGGCGCCAACTATCGTGGTGGTGTCATGGCAGATGCCATGGGTAGTCTTAAGTTGGCGGCCGAATGGACGCTTGTGGTAACCGGGGAGGGAGTGCACGGTCTAGCCGCGCACGAAGAACAAGATGAACTCTCCATGCTTAGGATTTCTATTGATCCAAGAAGTTTACAAGTGCTCCTAGAGTTGTTTGTGCATAGCCTCAGGGCACTAGTTTCCTACTTGGTCCAACCTCCTCAAACCCTAGTTATGCCCCTCCTTATATAGGCAAAGGCCAGCTAGGTTACACCCCTTTGGGTCCTAGGGTTACTGTTTGGATCTTGGTCTTCACTGTACGAGCCGGGTCATGGGCTAGCCCTGAGCCCCTCGACCCAGTCCATAAAGCTATACAGCTAACGGTCTTCTCATACGTAGCCTTCAGTTCTTTTGGCGTCATATTGTGACTTTGTATGTCAGCCCTTGCTTTAGGCGTCACCCGGCTCCTTTTGCATCACCCGGCATCGCCCTTCTCTTTTGTTCGTGCTTTACCATGGTCCCTCCTGAATATCACTTGGAAAGCTGCCATGTGTCCTTTCTGACTCGGCCTTCCCTTGTGAGACTTGGCTCGTCGCTTCCTGCAAGGTAAACAAACTTGTCTTATACGGGCCAACATAATTCTTATGTCGGCCGTACATGACCTTCTTACCCGACCGTTGTTACCCGGCCAGATTTATTCTTCACTCGACATAAGCCAAGCTGGGCAATGTTTTACCCCTTATGACCCTAACGGGGGTTATTCCCCCGACACAGGGGCAAGGGACGAAACCGACAAACTATCAACCTCACTCCTGCTGAGTGTGAAAGAGCAAGGCAAGCCTTAAGGGGCATACCCCTCAGACCCGATGCAACACGCGAGGATTTGTTGGCCTATCATCTTCTCCTTACCCAACAAAACAATCGCCAGCGAGAACAGCAGATTTGACTCGATGAGCACATGCGACTAGCCAATAAGTCGAGTATGCGGTGTGCGTAGTTGTCCTTTATCAGCGATTCCTCATCAAGGAAAAACTACAATCCTGGGGCACACAAGCAAAGCTCTCGGACATAACACATGAATGAGGGTGAAATATGCGAGTTCACCGGAATCCTTGACTCCTCCTTCATGACTGTGGACTCGTCAGGTAACATGATGCCCAAGGCTCCATAAGCTGCCATTATTGCGGCTACCACGTACATGCTATCCAACCAGCCTCTGGTGGGTGATCCATGAGCTGCCATCCACAGACCCGCCATCGCCGGCCTTGACCTGATGTGAGCTTCCCTAGCAACAGATCCGAAGCAGAGTGCGGAAAAAGTGGTTGCACCAGAAAGTTCCGATCTATCACCATCGTGAGACAATGATTCACCATGACATAGCCCTAGCCCACGACAAGACACTCGAAAGACGCGTGAGTATGAAGCCCATGATGAAATCACGAAGTGTAAAGTCGACAAATCTCGCGGCAAATCGCAACTCCATCGAATATTATGATGAAGACATCGAGTTATGCGGGGCTAGATACTTGAGCCGCTGCATTCCACGATCAAGGATGCTGAAGGGCTTCAAGCTACCCTATGACACCCCGAAGTATGACGGTCTCTAGGAGCCCAAGACCGGGTTGGAGGATCACCTGAAATTTGTATTGTGCCACCTCGGGTCAAAAACCAATGCCAGATGTCTGCAGCTGCAGTTGAACGGATCTGCATTGGCTTGGCTTCAAAGCCTCCCCGAGGATTCGATTAGAAGATGGGAAGAGCTAGTCCATAGTTTTGTCCAAAACTTCAAATTCACATATAAACAACCCGCATACATCGAGGAGCTTTGGTCATGTTTTGAGAGATCAGGCGAGTAAATACGCTCGTACACCCAATGGTGGTCCACCATCAAGAACTTTGCGGAGGATATATCCGAGGAGCAAGCAATCGATGCCTTCAACACTAGCCTACGCATGCAAGACCTTAAGGAGGATCTGGGATGCGTCAAGATGAAGACCGGAGACCACCTGATGAACATCGCTAATCATTTGGAAGATGGTGAGGACTTTGTGCATAACAACCGGACGCGCTCCATAGACAATGACGACGCAGACGAAAGACACCCGATAGACAAGGGGCGTAGAAATGATCGCCTGGGAAATCGCAAGTTGCGCGACTATGAGGACAATGATGGAGCCAACATGGTGTCCTGGTATTGCTGATGAGTACGCCATGGAGGGGTACTCCCAGAGCTTGTTTATAGAGGTGGAGGAAGGCGGCTAGTTGGTGGGTACGAGGTAGCACAACTTACCTAGGTTCAGGTTCCACAACGGTGGCAGAATCCTACTCCTGCTATAAATCACTATAATAGCAACATGCTAAGTTACACAGATAGGTTCATTGTGCACGGTGTCGCTACAAGAAATATTTCCTTCCACAACGACTTTGCCCGTCGGTCGTCATAGAAGGCGCGTCTTCCGCGACAAAAATTCTCCGCTTGACCATGGCCGATGGAAAACTTTTTTTTGGTTTTCCGCCCCTCTACTACTACGAAACCGCTAAAAATGTGGACGAAGCTCGACGGGCGCGTGTAAGAAGTAAGATTTTCGGTTCCTCGCGAGATGTCGACTTGCCAAAGTATTTTTGCATATGGGTCCCGGACGTAAGTGACTCTAGCAGACCATACTTTTCGGCCGCGCCTCCCAGATTTGAACTCGATAATTTTGTTCGATGCCTCTTCCGTTCAGTCAGTTTGCTGGGTCCCACATGTCTACCTCTCACTTCAAGAAAAATATCCTTTTACAACGGACGATTTTTGTGGTTAAAGGCCCGTTTTTCGTGGTTGAAAAGCCTTCTACGAACGGATGCCCTTCGTGGTAGAATACTCGTCACAAATGATTCTGCCATGGTTTTTTTTCTACGGTGGCAGATCGCACCCTTCAGCCACGAAAAGTCATTCCGTCGTAAATATGTTCGCCAGCCGCGTTGACTACTGACATCATGCAAACTGCCATATGGCTAACGCTGTTAATGGCCAGTTAGCATCGTTAACTATCAATAAAACAATTATAGAAGCCAGGCCTAGCCAAGGCCTGATAATTATTAAGTGAGCCGACCCATTAAGAGAGCCCAATAGTATCATGGCCCGTTACTGTTTCGTCTTGCACTGGTACAAATGGGCCCACAAGTGCTCCATCGAGGGCTCGTAAAATTTCTGGCCCGTTACTATTTATACGTACCTACATAGTTTGAGATTGGCCTATTTGCACAACCCGTAAATTTTTGGGCCCGTTACTCTTTCGCCTTGCGCTGTTTGACATGGGCCCGTTTGGCCAGCCCGCTTTGGCCATAACCTTTTTGGCCCGTTACTGTGTAGCTATGCACTGTTCGAAACGGGCCCATAAATTTTGGGGCTCATTACTATTCAGGCTCGTAAATGGTCGGCTCATGTTCTGGCCCATTACTATTCTAACTTGTTAAGTTTCTTGGCCTGTTACTGTTCTGGCCTGGTGCAAATTTTTCTTGTTACTGTTCTGGCCTGCTACGATCCTGGACTTTTTCTGTCCTGGTCTGCTACTATTATTGCCTGTTACTGTTTTGGCCATTTAAGGTTCTGGCCCTTTACTTTTCTGGTCCGTTACTATTTCGGCCTATTACTGCTTTAGCCTGTTACTATTTTGGTCGGTTACTTTTTTGGCATGTTACTGTTTCGTCCTGCCACTGTTACGGTTTGTTACTATCACTAATCATACGTATGGGTTGGCCCATTACTTATACGATCTTTTACAGTTTCTGCATTTCTGGAGCCCATTCTTATATCATAATAGGTGTACAACTTTTGAGCATTTTTACTGTTCATCGTCGGCCTGATACAAGACGGGCAAATACAAAGCACGATTATGTACCCTAATCGACCTGGCTAGCACAGGTACAGTACTGCCTACTGCAATTAATCTATATATTACATCAAATGAAAACTATTTAAAAATATTACGCAGTATTAACTCAAGGGAAATAAAAATTGGTATTTCAGTTGATAATCGAATTGATAGTAGTCCTCAATTTGCTTTCTCCATCTATCACCTGCATCTCCCTTTTGAGTGTGACATCTACATTAGAAAACAACCTTGGGATATGATCTTGCAGCCCCCTCTTTGGTGGCGATAGCAATAATTGCAGTCTAAAACTAAGTAATAACAAGTTAATAGATCAAACATGGCAAACTACTCATTTATCTGATATGACAAGAGTTATGAACTCGAGTTTACTACTGGACAATGGTACAAATATATTGACCATAACGTCAAACAAACATGACAAGAAAGCATTAAACAAGTGTGCCTACCGTGAAACAAGAAATATAACAATGTGTGTGGCTTAGAATTTCAGCAAATATAAACTAGCCAGGTCATTTCAACAAATATATATGGAAGCAGTTGTGTATCCTAGAATGCAAGAGACATTGCGTGACTCGGAATTTGTGGTGAGCTACACAATGGTATGCAGTTACTGTCATAGCTAAGAATGAACCATACATAAATTATAACGGCATCATACGACAACTTGTAGAGAAGGAAGGCAAACCACAAATGAACTATATATATGGTAGAGGGTACTTATGTTGTTGCTTAGGACGAACTAGCACCAGATAAGGAAGCAATGGCATCGCTTGTGAACCTGTAGAAGAGGCTGTGCAAATCAACATGTTCAGATTTCCCTTTTGGAGTTCTAAGAAAAGACAAAAAAATAGTCAGTTTTGCAGCTTTTGAAGAACCAGATGAAAGAACAAGTGGGCCCCCATGTGTGGTTTTGGTAATTAATGACAATCTTTATAGAATAATGTGTGTATTAAGTTATACTTGTAGGAATTGTCCATTGGCATCGCTTGGAGCTTGTGTCGGCTTCAAGGTCGATGAAATGAGAATAAGATATGTTGTGCAAGCTCAAAATGCGCCATCTATAGAATATCTCATGTTTGATGCTTGCCATCCTCGGTGATCATGGATCAATGATGAGGAATCAAGAAAGGCGTTCCATCTTGAGTAGGGAAAGATCGTCTACATCAAGCTCAAGTGGAATGCTCAAGGAAAAGGTATAATCTTGATAGTTTTTCCCTTTTGTCGGTCTCATATTGTTAGTGGAAGACCGGGTTTAGGATAGATAACCGTACTATCAAGAGGGGCTCTCGAATGAGTAACTCGATCACATCGTTCGGAGAGAGCTAAAACCTTTGCATACTTGCATCATCGTATTTTGTTGTTATTTGGTCTTATCCATGTGAGGATATAGAGATTGTGGTAATCTCCATAACAAGCTCTTGTTCATCAAAATCGGATCCCTCTTTTATATCTTATTGCGATTTTGATCTATGCGGTTTTTCGGTTTCTCACCAAGTGAGGTATCTCACATTATTATATTTGATACATTCTCACTTGGTGATAACCAATATTTTCACCTTTTATAGGGAATCTCATGTCATCCTATTTCCAATGCAATTTGAATCGGGTCGATCGGAGTTACCAATCAAAAGTTATAGCCGTTTGACTGCTGGTCTTATTTCCTAGGTACTAAAATGTGGTACTACCGCATTTTAGTACCTAGCGCGGCAGAAGGTTTTGGCAAGTTGCCAAAAGCCACTGCCGGGCTAGGTACCAAAAAGCGGTAGTACCACATTTTAGTACCTAGCACGGCAGAAGGTTTTTGACAAGTTGCCAAAAGCCACTGCCGGGCTAGGTACCAAAAAGCGATAGTACCGCATTTTAGTACCTAGCGCGGCAGAAGGTTTTTGACTTCTCCATTTGGATCTATCCTCCCTTGATGGGCTATGATGTTTCTTTGTATGATCTTGTAGAGGTTGTTGTCCTCTTTTAAACGAACCCAAGATCATCGAAATCGGAGTCTTGCTGCAAAAGTTATGGCTGTTTTCGTTCTGTGATGACCAGTAGTACCGGACCAGGATCCGGTAGTACCAGGGTCCGATAGTACCACATTTTGGTATCGGGGAGCACAGATAAAAATGTGTTTGGTGCCCCAGGAACCCCAGGGAATGTCTAGTAGTGCCGGGAAAGTCCGGTAGTACCGGGAAAAAGTCTGGTAGTACCGAGAATCGCGTTTTTGGGCTGCAACGGTTGGATTTTGGAGGGACCTATATAAGGGACATTCTTCCCCAATGGTTCCTCAACTAATCTTGCAAGTTTTCCCCTCCATTGTTGACCTTATTAAGCTTGCTTCCTCTCAATCCCTCCTATGATTCTTGCATATTCTTGAGGGATTTGAAAGAGGAGATCTAGATCTACAATCCCACCAATCAATCTCTCCTCTAAGTGAGGGGAACATATTGGGATCTAGATCTTGGAGTCTTTTGTGGATTTCCTCCATTGTTCTTCCTCTCCTATTCCCCCATAAGATTTTGTAGATTTGGTGGAATTTGGGAGAGAAGGATTTGAGCACTTATTGTGTCCTTGCCATTGCATTTGGTGCATCGGTTTGTGTTCTCCTCGGAGGATTTGGTTTGAGTTACTCATTGGAGCTTGTCCCTCTTGGGTTCTTGGAACCCTAGACGGTTTTGTGGCCTTGGTGGCGTTGTGGCCTTGGGGGCATTTGTTGGGAGCCTCCAATTAAGTTGTGGAGAAGTGCCCCAACCTTGTGAGAGGTTCCAGTTGCCACCGATAAGTGCATCGATAGTGGAAGCGTGGATCGATCCCATTGGGGTGAGATTCACCAGAGAATAAGGGAGGCCTTTTGTGGCGTTGGTGGTTTGATACCACCCCCTCTCCAAACAAGACGTACTCCATGTTGGGAGGAACTCGGTAAAATATCGCCGTCCCCGCGTGCCTTGGTTATCTCTATACCCGAGCTCTTTACTTATGCACTTTACATTGTGATAGCCTTCGTGCTTGATGTAATCTATATCTTGCTATCACATTGTTGCTTGTATTGCTTAGCATAAGTTGTTGGTGCACATAGGTGAACCCTAGTTGTTCTAGGTTGTGCTTGACAAAGTAAACGCTAGTTTAATTCCGCCTTTGTCGAGCCACCCTTGGAAAAGTTTTAATCTCCTATTCACCCCCCTCTAGGAGACATCCGTATCCTTTCAATTGGTATCAGAGCCGGGTCTCTCATTTTAGGCTTCATCACCTTGAGAGTAACGATGTCGGCTAGGGGATTTGTGCACAATGATAGGTTCACATTCGATGGCACAAATTATGATGTTTGGGAATCTCGCATGCTTAATTTATTTTGGGGAATTCACCCAAATATCGAGGGATATCTTTATATGGGTTTCTCTTCTCCTATGGATCCCCAAAACGAACCTTTAGAGGAGAAGTTGAACTCTTGTATAGATGCTCTAGCTACTAAAATTCTTTCACTTGTTGTGAGCAATGTAGTTGGAGTTCTCATGAAATATGGACCAAGCTTCAAGATAAATATAGCAAGTCCAACTTTATTGAGGATTATTGTGTTACTTCCACTTCCGGTCGATATGAGTTCTCATCGTCTACCACTTCACCAACATGTGATTTTTTACAAGGTAATGATACGGTGAGTGGTGATAGAAATTTTAATGAGGATAGTGTGCTTACTATTTGTAATCCTTCATCCCTATCTAGTTGCAATGATCTATCTTCAGACTTTAACACTTCTATCACTCACAACTCCTTACATGCTAGTGTTGATACTCCTTGCATATCATGTAGTAATGGCTTGAATAAATCTCATGATGATATGCTTGTGTTGTCTTGTTGCCATGATAAAAATGCTTCTATTTCCTCTAGTGCTTGTGTTGGTAACCATGTAGAGGATAATGAAGATTCTATGGGCCAAGATGTTGGGGATATGCTATATGGGTATCCCCATAGCATGTCTCTTATCCGACTAACCCGGGTGGCCCATAGTCGGTAGCATGGCCTGTGGTCTGCTGGGCGGCCCAGTTAGGTGGATCCAGAAGGGAGGCCCATGCCGGATAAAGGAAGGCTACGGTGGAATCACAAGTGTACCCGGAGCCTTGGAGTGCAAGATACACAAGACTAGTAATAGGCGGTGTAGAACTCTGTAACCTGTCCGGCTAGGACTTTTCCCTGTAACCCTAGGATCTGACGACTATATAAGTCGGGACTATGGGAGCCTTTAGGGCATCGTTTTACACACACCTCGCACAGCTAACCTATCTCTATAATTCGGCGTATTGCCATTATAGTGATTTATAGCAGGAGTAGGATTCAACCACCGTTGTGGGATCTGAACCTGGGTAAGCTGTGTTACCTCGTACCCGTCAACCGTCCGCCTTACCCTACGTCTCTAAACACGCACTGTGAGGAGCCCTCCATGGCGTACTCGTCGTCAATACCACGACAGTTGGCGCCCACCGTGGGGCAAGAGGCGCTTCAGGCTCTTCAGCGGGCGAGGACCAAGATCTTCGCGGGAATCAGCGAAACCGTAGCCATCGGCCGCGTTCTCTTATCCGGCAACGTTCTGATCGTCCCCCCCGACGAGTTCTGGATCCCGGCGAAGACGAACCCTACGCGGTGTTCGATCGTTCCTATCGGAGACATCCACCTCTTCATCGGCGAAACCGACTCGGGCACTAGTTCCCTAGGAGTCGGAGGAGCATCAAGACCCGCACGGACCGCCTACGGGCAGGATACGTTCGCGGAAGGATCGATGTCGGATCTCTCCTTGGAGTTTGCCGGCAAAGATCGGAAAAATTCAAGACCCGCACGGACCGCCTACGGGCAGGACACATTCGCGGAAGGATCGATGTCGGGTCTCTCCTTGGAGTTTGCCGGCAAAGATCGGAAAAATTCAAGACCCACCCAAACCGCCCCTGTGCAGGATATAAAGGTGGAAGATCACTGCAAATCCGCCGGCTTCGGCCATGCGTCTGGACAGCAGAGATCCAAGTTCGTCGGTGTGGTTACCATCTTCGATCTGGCGCGCTGCGTTCAGAGAGAGGGCGAAAACCCCCGCGACTACCTCGCCAGGTGGCTCCGTATACGGGCCGACCTGGCCAATTACCCCAATGATGATGCCATCTATCACTTTGTGGAAGGACTGGACCACGGCACGCTTCTCCGACATTCTCTAAGACGGCAACAGGCGTCAGGACGCCTCACTTTCGAAGGCATGGTGAACACCGTCAAAAACTACGCGGAGGCTGAAGCGGCAGCTCAGACAGCGCTTGCGCTCATTGACGGAGCCCCTCCGATTCAGCCACCACCACCGCCTCCGGCCGCCATCGTCGCAGCAGCGCCACCACCTCCTCGAGGCCGTTGCACCTCCACCGCCCGTCATAGAGGAAGTCCTGGCACCCTCCGACTCTGTCATTGACGCGCTTTATGCTGATTTCAGTGCAGATTCAGAGGAGATAGACTTCAGTCCAGAGGAGCTAGACTCCGCCATGCAGGAGATGGAGGAGGAGTACTCGCGCGACGAGCAAGCTAATAACACCGTCATGTCTCGAGGGGTGTTCATCACCATTGGGACAGCGATGGATGAAGACCAGCCCGGGCAAGCTCCGCCTACCGCGCTGGATAAGGGGAAGGGGCCACTTATTGCTGCTGACGATGATCGCGCAAGATTCATGCCTCCTCCGCCTAATCCAGTGCAGCAGCCACAGGAACTCGGCACCGGTCCGAGCAACAACAACACCGCAAACTTGCCGCCTCCAGCATCTACGTCGGCAGCAGCCCATGTTACTCCAGCCGATAGAGTGATGTACGGCAATCTCCTCGTTGAGCCATTAACTGTTGATCATATCCGGAACGTGACTCAGCTTGACGAGAAGCGCCAGCAGCTACTGGAGGAGGCACAAGCCATCGCGGAGCAAGGCGCTAAACTAGATCGAGGTATGGTCAACGCGCAGAAGTCCATAGAAAAAGCTAGAGCAATGGAGGCTGAGTACAAGACTCTGCTCCAGCAGCACAAGGCTAAGAAGGCTCCGGCTCGCGTCATCAATGATCCTGGTGTACGGCGCAACCTAGGATGGGCTCCCTCGAAGCCGGCACAGGCCAAGCCATACATTGACAGTGAAGGCAAGAAGGTGATGCCCACCCCACTCCTTAACCTCGCCATCGCCAAGACCCTTCTGGAGCAGGATAGATCGCCTGAGGCAGTGGAACAGGTCTATGACCTAGTGGCCAAGGCGGTAAAGCAGCAGGAAAAGGCCACCTCTCAGAGGCTTGAGTCTGACCCAGCGCTCTGCCGATCTAGCCAGTACAAACCGCCAAGGGACAGATCTCCTCAGGATGTCGGATCGCGGACGGGTTCATCAGAACAAAGATGGAGGGATGTGCAACAGGAAGAATGCTATCCCCATATCCTCCGACCACGGAGAAAGAGCCCAACCTCGCCGCCCATCGCCACCGCCCCGATCCCCCCGACGTTAGGAAAACTACAAGGCTCACCATCGTACGGATATGGCCCCACCAAAGCAGTGTGGCATCGTCATCCGCGACAACACGGAGCAGACCCGTCATGACGGAAAGCACAACAAAGGACATAAGAGCAGGTCGCGCCATGACCCTCCGCGTCCGACAAGCAACCGCGACAGGCGTGAAGCGTTGCAGGAGGGTAACAGCAAGAAGGCTAACCCACCGCCACCTCCGCCTCCGTCGCCTCCAAGCAGTCACCATGGCGGAAGGGGCCCGCGTCGTTCGCGCAGCCCATCCCCTGTTGACAAAAAGAAGAACCCGGAGCCATGCGACGCACGTGCGCGGATCGATAAGATCCACGAGGCCCGGGAAGGACCATACCTAGGACCACGTTGCTTTGGACCTGCAATACGGTCCGCAACTTACCCCAAAGGATTCCGGATTGACAAGACCATCAAGCCCTATGACGGCACCGCCAAGCCTGCCACATGGTTGCAGGACTACGGCAACGCGGTGGAGATTGCCGGGGGCAACCCCAACGTCGCCGTCAAGTACCTCCCATTAATGTTGGCGGGCACGGCCCGTCAATGGATCGACGACTTGCCGGAGAAATCTATCTACAACTGGTTGGACATGCAAGAAGCGTTCACCAAAAACTTTGAGGGTACATACAAGCGTCCCTGCACTGTGGGCGATCTACAGCGGTGCGTGCAAGAGAAAGACGAGACATCTCGCGCCTACCTCTCCCGCTGGCTGGATATGAAGAATTCCTGCGCAGGAGTGCACGCTCAGACCGCCATGGCCGCCTTCCTCGACGGATTGGAAAGGGGCACGTTAATCCGACATAAGCTAAAGCGCTTTCAAGACAATCATCAGCTTGACTTGAATCAGATGATTCAGTTAGCTAGTGAGTTCGCAGCTGCTGACGACGATGCTCGTGGCTCTTTGCCGGCAACGGCCGTTCCAACCCAAGCTCGGAGGAACAGCAGTACAAAGCGGAAAACCGCTCTAGAAGAAAAGCAATCTACCGACATGGTCGCCATGACTTTCGCAGGACGAGGAGAAGGCGGACAACATGGCCGAGGAAGGGGAGCAGGCCGTGGGCAGCAGCGAGGAAGTGAAACCAACTCGGCGCCGCTCCGCATCCCCCAAACATACGAAGAGTACCGCGATATGCCGTGCCTCATACACCTCGATGTCAACGGCAAGGCCACCCATACCAATCGACACTGCAAGTTCGTCAACGACCTCAAGGAAGACCCGAAGTCCGGCTACAAGCGAAGTCGGAAGAACAGACCGCGAGGCAAGGGCAAGGGGAAGAAGAAGGAGGAGGAGTCCCAGGATTCAAGTGACATGGACGAGGACGTTGACCCCAAGCACGCCGCCAAGAGCGACGACAAGGGCAAGAACCCCTTCGCAAAGAAGGCCCCAGTCTACCACACTTTCCTTGGCACCCCTACCGTCCGACAACAAAAAACCTCTCTAAGGATCCTGATGGCTACTCTCCCCCAGTTCCCCAATACCTGCGCTGGTCGGAGGTTCCAATCACTTGGGACATGACAGACCACCCAGACCTTGTGCCCACGGAGAACCAGTACACCATGGTCATCAACCCATTGATTGACGGCGTGGAGTTCACCAAGTGCATGGTGGATAGTGGAAGCAGCATCAACATCATGTACCTAGATACACTGCAGAAGATGAACTTGACAGAGGCAAACCTAAGGCAGACCAACACCGTGTTCCATGGCGTAGTGCCTGGTCGGGAGGCTCGATCCCTTGGGTGCATCACACTTCAGGTAGCCTTTGGCGACGTTAATAATTACCGCCAAGAGCGTATGACCTTTGAGGTGGTCCCCTTCAAGAGCGTGTACCACGTAACATTCGGCCGTGACATATTCCAAACGTTCATGGCCAAGCCATGCTTCGTCTACAACAAGCTCAAGATACCCGGACCAAATGGTGTCATCACCGTATCCGGAAGCTTTACCAAGGCAATGGACTGCGAGATCAATGAAGCAGCCGTTGCAGAAGCTGTCCTCTACAGCGAAGAATTCAAGGAGATCTAGAGCAAGGTCAATGACTCAGAGATGCCCGCGTCGAAGAAGCAGATCTCCGACTCCGCTCCGGCGTTCAAGGCCGCCATCGATACCAAGCCGGTGGAACTTGTGGTAGGCGATGCCTCCAAGAGTGTCGCCATTGGGACGAACCTAGATCCCAAATAGGAAAGCGCACTTGTCGAGTTCCTCCGTGAGAATAGGGACATCTTTGCCTGGCAACCTGCCGACATGAAAGGTGTACCTAGGGAACTTGCCGAGCACAGCTTAAACATAGATCCAAAATGTAAACCAGTGAAACAACCTCTACAACGCTTGGGAGATGAGAAGAGACGCGCCATTGGCAAAGAGATAGCTAAGTTACTTAAGGCTGAGTTTATCCAAGAAGTCCTTCACACCCGATGGGTGGCCAATCCTGTACTTGTCCCCAAAAAGGGAACCAATGAATTAAGAATGTGCGTTGATTACACCGGCTTGAACAAAGCATGTCCCAAAGATCCGTTTGCTTTGCCTCGCATTGACCAAGTCATTGACTCGACGGCTGGCTCGGAACTTTTGTGTTTTCTCGATGCATACTCAGGATACCACCAGATCAAGATGAGGAAGTCGGACCAATTGGCCACTTCGTTCACTACCACATACAACATGTTTTGCTATGTCACGATGCCCTTTGGGTTGAAAAACGCAGGTGCTACCTACCAGCGGACAATGCAACGTTGACTTCACGACCAAATTGGTCGGAACGTTCACGCCTATGTGGACGATATCGCGGTAATGTCTAAAAAGTCAAATGACTTAATCTCCGACTTAAAAGAAACCTTTGATAATCTTCGGAAATACAACATGATGCTCAACCCTAAGAAGTGCGTCTTCGGGGTTCCAGCCGGCAAACTGTTGGGCTTCATCGTTTCCCAGCGCAGAATCGAGGTCAACCCGGAGAAAATCAAGGCCATCTTAAACATAAACCGTCCGACATGCCTAAAGGACATCCAACGACTAACAGGTTGTGTTGCAGCAGTTAGTCGGTTCATCAGCCGACTTGGAGAGAAGGCTCTGCCGATGTACAAGTTGCTAAAGAAGGCGGACAAATTCACGTGGACGGACGAGGCAGATGCAGCATTGAAGCAACTCAAGGAGATTCTTTCCTCAGCGCCTATCCTTGCAGCACCCGAGCCTGGCGAGCCCCTGTTAATTTACATGGCGGCAACCAACCGGGTTATCCGCATCGTTGTCGTGGTAGAGCGGAAGGAACCAGGCTATGAGCACGGAGTGCAACGACCAGTTTACTATGTAAGCGAGGTCTTGACGGAGTCCAAGCAGCGTTACCCGCACTACCAAAAGATAGCTTATGGAGTATTCCTCGCTTCGCGGAAGCTGAGGCATTACTTTCAGGAGCACCCAATCACAGTAGTGAGCAAGACTCCACTGTCCGACATTATCAACAACAGCGACGCTATAGGAATGGTCGCGAAGTGGGGCATTGAACTTGCCGCCTTCGAAATCACCTACAAAAGACGCGGCGCTATCAAGTCACAAGCCTTGGCGGATTTTATTGCAGATTGGACGGAGATGCCGGACGCCACTCCGTTGCCGGAACCAGAGTACTGGGTGATGCACTTTGACGGGTCAAAGCTGCTCAACGGCTCGGGGGCTGGTGTATTGCTACAGTCACAAAAAGGAGACAAGCTACACTACGTTCTGCAGATCCACTTCGAGGCTACAAACAACATGGCGGAGTATGAAGCACTCATTCACGGACTACGTGTAGCCAAGGATATTGGCATCAAGCGCATAGTTTGCAGTGGAGATTCCGACTTGGTTGCCCAGCAGGTGGCTGGCACCTGGAATGCGCGGAACCCTATGATGGCGGCATATCGCGACGAAGTGGACGAGATAGCCAAGAGCTTCTTGGGCTACGAAGTCAAGTATGTGCCTAGGGAGCAAAACGAGGCGACTGATCTATTGTCTAAACTTGGATCAGGGCGCAAGCAAATTCCGCCAAGAGTTTTCCTAGAGCATCTACGCACACCATCCGTGAAGGGCGCCGACATCGACAACCCGGGTAGAGCTGATTCTTTCGTCAACATGGTGACAAAGACCCCTCCGGCTTGGACAAAACCGTTCATGGAATATCTCGAACACGGAACTTTGCCCGATGACGAGGTCGAAAGACGGCAGATAGTACGACGAGCAAAGGGTTATACCATAATCAATGGGCAACTCTATAAAAGGAGCACTACTGGTGTATACCTAAAGTGCGTCTCCCAGCTAGAAGGTATGGAAATCCTATGCGAGATCCATGTCGGAGATTGCGGGCATCACGCCGCTCCTCGATCGTTGGTCACGAAAGCCTTCCGGCAAGGATTCTACTGGCTGACCGCGAAGGCGGACACCGATAAGCTGGTTGAAACATGCACAGGATGCCAGTATTATGCCCGACAACCACATGTTCCTGCTGAAGAATTGCGAACAATACCAATAACTTGTCCGTTTGCAGTCTGGGGGCTAGACATGGTGGGACCGTTACAAACGGCACCATGTGGATTTACGCATCTGCTTGTAGCAGTTGACAAATTCACCAAATGGATAGAAGCTAAACCCATTATAAAGCTTGATGGGGCATCTGCCCTCAGGTTTGTCCGGGATCTAGTGGTGAGATTTGGTCTCCCACATAGCATCATCACCGACAATGCAAGCAACTTGTCACTCAGAGAAGTGGAGGCCTATTGCTGGGACAAAGGAATCCGACTTGACCTGGAATCTGTCGCACACCCACAATCCAATGGTCAAGTTGAGCGAGCCAATGGATTAATTCTGCAGGGAATCAAGCCACGTCTTGAGGCACCGCTACATAGAGCAGCTGGAGCCTGGGCGGAAGAATTGCCATCTGTGTTGTGGAGTTTACGAACCACACCCAACAGATCCACCGGCTACACCCCTTACTTCATGGTATATGGAGCAGAAGCTATCCTACCTTCCGACATCCTCCACGATGCACCAAGAGTTGCCGCCTATGAAGAAGATCACGCTGAAGAATCCAGACGCCTAGATGTGGACCTTCTCGAGGAGGAGCGCGTTTTAGCATGCCAAAGATCTGCCATCTACCAGCAGAAGCTACGCAGCTACCATAGTCGCCGCGTCCGGCATCACTCGTTTAAAGAGGGGGATTTAGTACTCCGACTTAAGCAGAAAAAGTCACACAAATTATCCCCGCCATGGGAAGGACCGTTCATCATAAGCAAGGCGCTGCTCAATGGGTCTTACTACCTTGTCGACAATCGTGAGCTCAAGGATAGACCCAACGAGGATCATAAGCGTAAGCGACGTGACCTGGATGACGACTACCCGGAGCTTGATCGGCCATGGAACATAGCACAGCTACGTCCTTTCTACACTTAGCATTTTTATCTAATCGTGTACCTCTTATATGATCAATGAAATAAAGCTCTTTGGTTCACTCGTATTGCTGAGTCTTTTACCTCCTTTAGTGTTCATTTTTGGATCATATAAACCTTTGTGCACAAGCTTTGCGATTGCACTTGTGAAAATTCCGCCCACGGGCGTTAGCTTAAGTTTTTTGGTCTACACGTTCTTTGTTGTTTTTATGTGGATTCTGGAGTAGTGACTTTTGGTACTTATTGTCGGCGATTTTGTGCTCAGGTTATTGACGGTGCCATTGGGCATCATCACCTAAGCGCATGGTTCCGACAACGAGTCTTCCGACTCACGAAAAGTCAAGCATAAAAACCAAAGTAATGGATAAGCCAGCACTTGCTTAAAAAATATATACATACTGGGCATTAATTCTTAAGTAGCAGGATATGACAACCACTGTTTTCCGCCTTAAGATTACATCACCAAGTTTTTTCAATGCACACTCCAGAGGTGAAACAAGAATTACAAAGTGTTTTTTCACTCCTTAGGTGCAGGGGACTTGGAGGCCGCATCATCACCAGCCGAAGATTCACCCTCAGCGTCGCCACTGTGAGGAGACTCGGAGGATTCAGGCTCGGCGTTGTCAAGAAAGTTCCTGGGCACGAAGACGTTGACGTCCACCAACTCGGCAACCCTGGTGTCATAACCCGCGAGTGATGATAGGATGGCTTCGTGATCGATCTCCTTGCCATCATCATCCACGTCGGGGATACCAGATGTCACCGTGTCGATGTTGGCACCTTCATAGTGCGCCTTCACCATGGACAACGCCATCCTTGCACCAGCCCGTGCACATGAAGCTTTCCAGCTTGCGACACGCTCGGGGGCTCGGCGCAGAATCTCCGAGTACTTCACCACGGAGTCGAAGGCCTTGATATAAATTTGGAGGGGCTTGGCAATCTCCTTGGCTTGGGTGATGGCGGTGTTGATGAAATTGCCGGCAAGAATCATGCATTCTTTGTCCGAAGGAGGCGAGCGGGTTAAACCCATAGGCGCTGAAAATTCCGACAAAAATTGCATGAGTCCAATAAATTCTATGTATCCAAACTACAGAGCTACAAGGCGGAGAACACTTACTGAAGATGCTGGCCTTAGCCTGCCAGACGATGTCCGCCAAGGATTCCTTCTCTTTTTGGAGGATCTTAAACGCCTCGCTATGGCGAAGGTTTTGCTCATTGGCAGCTTGCTTTTGATCCTTTAGGATCGCAAGCTCCTCCTTCAAGCGATTGATCTCAGCGGAGGTGGAATTCTGCAGGGCTTTCATGGAATCCTCGTGCATCTTCAGCATTTCTTCCCTCTCCTTCTTAAGGATCTTCTCGCTGTCCAGCTGCTGGATGTGCTTGGACTGCTCGACAATATCCTTGGCCTTGGCTACATGCTCTGAAAGTCGGAGAAAACAAAGTACACAGTGAGTACTCGAAGAAGGAAGGCACAAAAGTAAGACGGAAGTGCGCAAAAAGAAAACAGACTCTTGTTTTTGATGATCTGTTCCTTCAAGATGGCGGTTTTCAGCTTCAAGGTCCGCGCGCATCTTCTGGTACTTATCGTTGGCCATGCCCCTCCGAGCATTCTCGTTCTTTGGAAACAAACACAAAGTCAAGCCGTTGTTTAGTCCGCTTAGAGCCTCTAGTCGGAAATTTCCCACTTAGAAGCTTGGGGGCTACAGCGAGAGTCTTTAACTTAGCAATATGCTTAGCTTTTCTTTAAGCATCTAGTCGGAGCTAATTCAATTCTCAACTAGAAGCTTGGGGGCTACAGTATAAAGTTTTAACTCGGAAAATGCTTAGCTTTTCTTTAAGTATCTAGTTAGAACTAATTCAGTTACAACTAGAGGCTTGGGGGCTACAACACTTAAAATTATGAACACTGTGTATGCTACTCTTAAAGCATTTAGTCAGACTAATTCATTCCATCTAAATGCTTGGGGGCTACAGTGAGAGTTTTTTCTAACTTAGTCACTCTTAGAGCATATATATGCAAAACCAATGGTTTTCCGTCTACATCCTCGGGGGCTACAGTGGGTGTCCCATTCCAAGATTTTCCAAATCTTGTAATGTTAAAAATAAATGAATAAAATAAAACTTTGTTGATTTTCAGGGTGAGAAGAAACTTTTTGAATCCAATTGGAAACTTTCAAAAACCTATTTGAATCAAACAAAATCTTAAAAGGATTTAAAAAGTTAAATAGATAATAAACTTAAAAATATTTAAAATTACTATTTTTTGGATCTTTTAATAAAAGATTTGGTTTTCAAAAGAAAAGGTAGATTTATAAATAAGGATTATTTTATAGAGCCAAATTAAACCTGGGCCAAGCTTTTGAAATAAAACATTTTGCTTGATTTAAAAGAGTAAAAGTTTATTTTAAAAAAAATAATAAGAGTTTGTTAATATCCATTTTTTATTAAAAATAAAGGTTTTACCATTTTAATTAAAACATCAAAACTTATTAAATTATTTTAAACAAGTTTTCCAAGTATTTTATATTTTCAAATAAAACCTACTGATTTGCTTTTCATAATATTTAGCATTCAAAATGGAGATTTTAATAAAACAAATCCTATTTGAATTAAATGAATAAGGTCTATTCATTTAATTATTAATGGACCCTAAAATAAATTTATTATTTTATTTTGGACTTTGGTTTATGTTGTTAAACAGAACCAAAACTCAATACAAGTTTGGAGGAGGTTTGAATTGTTTTGAATGTTTGACTTGTTGTTTGAAATTCAAAACAGGAAATTCAAACAGAAAAAGGAAAAAAACAATCAGAAAGAAAAAAAATATGAATCTGGTCGACCCAACCGAGCAGCCCACTAGGCCCAGCAGCCCATTTCCCTCTCTCCCCCAAAGCGTTTTTCTCTCACTCACCAGACGACCCGCAGAGCCAATGACAGGTGCACCCAACTCCCCTCTCCTCTCTCTCGCTGACCAACCGACCCCACCCCTCCTGTTCATCGTCCTCACCCGCGGTGACCACGTCCCCCTCTCGCCGGCCGTTTCTGCAGGATTCAATACGCGTTGATTCCGCGACCATTACTCGATGTAACTGCGCACTATTAACCGCCCTGGCCTCCTCTCCATTTCCCCTCACGCGCCTCCCTCTCTCTGCCCCCAGGCTGGACGAATTTCGCCACAAACCCTCACTGCTCTGACCACCGTCCCCAGCCAATTCCGGCGACCCCGCGCCACCCCTTGCCTTTCCGAGCATGCAGGCACATTCCCCAGACCCAAACGCACCTTCCCGTGTCGCTAGCTCACCCGCGCGTGCTCTGCAGCGTCGACTTCGTCTTCGACTGAACGACGCC
This sequence comes from Avena sativa, assembly GCA_916181665.1. NCBI lineage: Eukaryota > Viridiplantae > Streptophyta > Magnoliopsida > Poales > Poaceae > Avena > Avena sativa. The sequence continues at coordinate 9,967,095 of OV702293.1, read as the reverse complement.
GCCGTCCGCTCCAACTCCGACGAGCTCCACAGGTAGTTTCTGGCCGCGCCTCTCCTTCTCCTTCACGCACACATTATCGCCATGGCTTTGCACATCTGACCCTGTCTCTCATTTGTCCTAGCGTGCGCTGTAGCAACGTCCACGACGACGCCCGAGCATACCCGTCGTCAGACTCAACTCCGGCGAGCCATTGTTCTCACCCCCGTGCGCCCCTTCACCAGCCAGTACCACGTTGAGCATCAGCAAGCTTTGACGATTCTGGTGATCCACCCCACTCCTTCTCTAACTTCCTGTATCGCCGGCAACCTCGCCGCCAGAGCGCCGCCGCCGCACAGTCGCCGCCAGCGCCGCTGCTATTTGGTCAAGCGATAGGAACCGTTAGATCTGCATCTGATGGCTTGAATAGGTTGACTAATCGAAGGGGTAAGGATGAACCTGAGACGCACGATTAAACTTAGATCCAACGCACCCCGTAGCCGATCCAAGCGAAACGGTATTGATGAATCAGAAACAGCCACGTGGACGAAGTTTGATTTAAAACAGAATTAGAATCAGATTTGTTTGTAAATTTGAAAAATCCATAACTTTAGTTCCACACGTCCAAATTTTGCAAACTTTATATCAATGGAATCAGTGGAACAAGCCCTAGCCAACCATGCCTTTTTTTAGTAAAAAGTTTCTGTTAAAATGTTTGTTTTTGCAGAAACATTTGTATGCTTGTTTAGATTATAAAAATTGTTCAAAAATGATTTTGGGGATAAAATCTTGGCAAAAGGTGTGATTTGAACCTACTGACCATAGGAAACACTTTGTGGTTTCAAAAATGTATTTGGTGAAACAAAAGAATGATTCTTTGATTTAAAACCATTTCTAGTCAAATAAAAATATAGTTTATTTATTAAAAATGGTTTTGGAAGAAAACTTTTGGGAAATGTTTTGTTTTAAACTCTCTGACCCTAAACACCAAGTTTTATGATTTGAAAATGTATTTTGGGAACCCTATAGATTAATGACTTAGTAAAAACATTTCTACACCACATAAAATGATACCTTGTTTTGAAAATGGTTTATGAAGTGAAATCTTTTGCAAATGACTTTGCCACTTTATAAAAATGACCATTAGGTGATTTCAAATGTTTATGACCCATTAGGAACTACTTGTCCAAATAAAACAATCCTTGGCATGCTTGCATGCATTATCTTGTTTATATGATTTTATGTGATGTTTTGCTTGATTGGTAGATTGAGATTGTGCCTTGCTTGATTGAGTTGTAGTGACTTTAAGAGTGTGATTGTTGCAAGGACAAGGAGTGAACTTATACCCTCTACCAAAAAGGCAAGTGATGCTTCATACTTTTGTCCCATTACTTTCACTATGCATTAGTGATTTCTCAAAGTAAAACTTGCATGGAACTTTGCTAAAGTATAAACCTTGCTATGGAAAACCTAGTAGATGAAACCTTAGTAAAATTTCCTAAGTTAAGACTCCTACTACTATCATGCTTGGCTTAGCTAATAGAAAACAAGGGTGGAATTATATTCACACTATGGAAAAGTTTCTAAGTCTGAGGACTTGTGTTTTTGTTTAATAAAACAACTAAGTTAATGAATCACCTGGGTGGAATGGTAATTGCTTGGTGGTTTTTGGTTGAGTGGTTACACAAGGCCCATGGCTATGGTTTACCTTGTGTATCACACTTGTGGATTGCCACCCAGGAACAAAGAGATTTGAGATGTCAAATGTTGAGAAGCTTCAAGTGCAACCACTTGGCATTATGGGCTCTGCCTGGATCACATAGGTTGCTAGAACTTAGCCATTTGGACAGTTGGTGGTAGTGGGAATGATAGGTTGGAACGCGTCCATTTGGTCTAAGGAAAGGCTTCTGAAAGCTCTTGTCTTGGTGAAACCAAGTCTTGTGGGGAAAGTGCACCACCTCTGCAGAGTGTAAAATCTAAGTACTTAGCCATGTCCCTGGTAAAGGACAATTTGAGCATCAAGACATGGAAGCTATCAAGAATCTCATCATCCAAATTTCTAAGTTAAAATCTTGTGGTTGAACAAGGGTTAAAGGATCTTAAATCTTTGATTGGGAGATGCCATGGGAAAGATTATTTTGTCAAGCAAAAACTTAGTGTTTCCAAATGATAGGGAAAATCTATTTTGAGCAAAGCAAGCCTAAGCTCCACTTAGCCAAATGCATATAGATGATAGACTCCACTATACTACCGTAGTATCACTTGCCAATACAAATTCAAATGTATTGACCCTTGTGGCTGTAACTTGTTATGTTGCAGGTTTGTTTGATTTTAGTGAAGTGTGTTTATTAGGATTACAAAGTCTACAACCAACATGTCTGCCTGTGGCACTTTGAAGATGAAGGACCCCATGCTTATAGTTATTCTGCTGCAATGTAATGTAGTAGCCAAATGAGCTATGTAAGATGTAATAAATTATGTTATTCCTGGTTATAAAGTTGTATTATGACCTTTGTTTCTTGATATTACATCTTAACTGTGGATGCTAGCTATTGATCCAGGGACTAGCATTGTAAACACAGGGGACTCTACCTTATCAAAGGTTGGGAACCTGACAGTGGGATACTCATATGAAATGCAAAAGGTAAAGTAAACCTTACAAGTGCAATAATCTTGAGGTTTGTAGAACTCTCGGCCAGCAGCTTGCCAAAGGAAACGCTGTTACTTTGCTAGATGTCTGCTTGACGGAGTAGCTCCTCAAGACCGCACGTCAGAGATGACGGCACTCCTCCAGGAACCATAGTTGTGCTACCCGGCGTAAGCACCGGGAAAATAATCTTCAGTGGCTCAAGGGGTTTCTGGGGAGTAGAGGCGCCGCCTTCGGCAGAGGTACCAGCACCCACCACTGCCTTGCCGCTACCGATGGCATCCTTAGCCGGAGCTTCAGCCATTTGAAGAGCAGCGCTCTCCTGCTTCGCCTGCTCGCCGACAATTGCAAGTTCGGTAGAGGCGCCAGAATCCACTTCCATGGCGGAAGGGCCTAGTGCCTCCTGGGCTTGGGAGCTTGTTGGAGCGGAGGAGGGCTTGACGGCAGGAGTAGCAGGGGCGATGGTGGGGCAGGATTCGCGATGCAGCATATCTTTGATATTTCTAGAAGCCCCAAGAGTCTTGGAGGACTTCTTGAGGCTGGTTGTGGCTTTCTTCCTGAAACGTGCAAAACGCATAAGTACAGGAATAAGACAGATAAATAAGACAATGTCGGAGAATAAGAAGCTTACACTAGGGGGGCGCTTTGGAAAACATCCCTGTGGCTTTCTTCTTTTCCGCCTCCAGGGCGCCAGTACTCTTTTTGGAGGCTCCACCCTCCGTCTTCTTTTTCTTGCCTCCGTTAGCAGCATCAGAGGTGGAGCTCTTCCGCTTTTGCGCCAACGGGACATCATCGTCGGACACGACCGTGACTTCCTTCATCTTGGGATCGTAGATTTGGGCGACCAGGTTGCCCTCCTCTAGATCGCTAAGCTGTTAAGTGAGAAATCATTGTGTTAGACAAGATGGTATTAGCAAGACGGAAAAACTGGAGCAACGTCATACACAGAAGATAAATGTCTACCTTTGGGCACTTTCCGCCTACGAACATGTCGTAGGTGAGGGTGAAGACACACTTCTTGTCCTTCACCTTGGCGATGTCCTTAAGGCGGAACTTGACGGAGTCGCTCGAGAAGTTGTCCTCGGAGATCCGGAGGGTATCCCTTCGGTCGCCGGTGTACTCGTGCATAAGGTTCGTACGGTGCTGCAGAGGTTGGATCCGCCAGATGAACCAGCACATGGCTAGGTCCAAGCCGGTCAGACCCGTCTCTACAAACCATTCGATCCGCCTTATTGCACGAGAAGCGTTAAGGTCGGAGGGAAGGGAGGCATGGGACCGCCATGTGGGGACTTCAGCGGCGGCTCCATCCACGAAGTGCGGGTACGTTACTTCTCGGCCCGCAAAAGGAATGTCGGGGCCATAGAAGTACGTCCGCTGCCAATTTTTGCATGACTCGTGGCCGACGATGTCGGGGAACCGCCGGCCAGGACGGATCTTGAAGCTTATGGTGCCACAGTTTCTAAGCTCCTCCTTGCTATGTCCGGCTTCACGTTTGACGGTAAAAAAGTACACAAACAGATCTAACCTAGGCCTAATCCCTAGGTAACCCTCGCAAAGTGCCGCGAAGTTGCTAAGCACTAGGATACTATTGGGAGAGATGTTGTGGGGTTGGACCTTGAAGTGATTCAAGACGGACAGGAAGAAGTGGGAGATGGGCAGAGAAATGCCGCGTACCAATTGTGCCTTGAGGTATACTTTCTCCCCGGCTTGGGGAGAGGGGGTCACCTCGCCGGCCGGCGCCGCCCGCCAGGCGAGCCCCTCCATCGCAGGGAGGTAACCCTCAGCGACAATCTCTTGGATGTCGCGGCCGGTGATGTCCGAGCTGCGCCAGTCGCCTTTGTGCGAGTCTGGCTCCTCTTCCAGGGGCTCGAGCGCCGCCAGGTTATGGTCGCCGCCGGTGGTTTCTATCACCGCCGATGCGGGGATGACCAGGCCCTCTGGGGGCACGACGACGGAGCTCGCCGGCTTCACTCGACGCCGCCATTGATGGGGATGAGCTGCTGCTAGCCATGGAGGAGGGAGAGGACACGACTGGTGCAGGAAAGAGGCTAGGGTTTCTCGAGGTTTTCGTGGAGAGATCGAGGAGGCGTGCGGCTGGAGGAAGAAGACGATGACGCGAGAGAATGGGGTGAAAAAGTGTCAAGTGTCCCACGGTCACTATTTATCTTACTCTGTGTCAAGATTCGTGCAGCTAATCAGACGGTTGCCGCGTAGACGACGTGTTCATGAACGTGCACGGTAATTTCGCCACGTCTCCAACCATCGCCGCCAACGGTTCGTATCACTCGCGCGGGAAAAGCGGATATGATTACATTCTCTGCATGTGTGAGTTACGAGGCATCGCTGACCTACAGCCTATGTCGCCTTAACTGACATGGTAGATGAGCCGTCCCATCGAAGGTTCCGGCATGGACGGATTTAATCCGACAACGGGAGCGTACGATGGAAGATTCAGCATTTCTCTGACTTACTCATAGAAGACGGAGAATACCTTGCAGGGTTCTTTGGGAGGACTACAAGATATTGCTTGACGGTTTGCCGACATCCATCTAGACGGAGCATTCCACGGGAAGAGGCAAGAGCGCAAGATCTCGGAGTTCTCCGGGGGCTACTGTTGGGGATATGCTATATGGGTATCCCCATAGCATGTCTCTTATCCGACTAACCCGGGTGGCCCATAGTCGGTAGCATGGCCTGTGGTCTGCTGGGCGGCCCAGTTAGGTGGATCCTGAAGGGAGGACCATGCCGGATAAAGGAAGGCTACAGTGGAATCACCAGCGTACCCAGAGCCTTGGAGTGCAAGATACACAAGACTAGTAATAGACAATGTAGAACTCTGTAACCTGTTTGGATAGGACTTTTCCCTGTAACCCTAGGATCTGACGACTATATAAGTCGGGCCTATGGGAGCCTTTAGGGCATCGTTTTACACACACCTCGCACAGCGAACCTATCTCTGTAACTCGGCGTATTGCCATTATAGTGATTTATAGCAGGAGTAGGATTCAGCCACCGTTGTGGGATCTGAACCTGGGTAAGCTGTGTTACCTCGTATCCGTCAACCGTCCGCCTTACCCTACGTCTCTAAACACGCACTATGAGGACCCCTCCATGGCGTACTCGTCGGCAATACCACGACACAAGACAAGGTCTTGAATAGAGATACAAGTGCAATCTCATCATCCCCTTCCTCCGGTTCTCACATATGCCTTATGGCTAAGGGAACAAAGGTAACCTCTTTAGATCCCATTGTATCTCATGATGATGATGATGAGGTTGAGAATGATAATGATGATTATCGAGGTAAGTATGATATTACCTCTATTAATAAAATGGGAGAGGTTGTGTATAGTGCTCTCTACAAAAATAAAATTGCTTCCTCCAACCTTCTTGAATTCTTGAATTATGCTATAGAAGGCAATGATCTTATTGAGGAGCAAGAAAACATAATTGATGAAAATTTTGCGCTTGAGCGTGAGTATGCTAATGAACTTGCTCAACTAAAGGAATCCCTTGAAGAAGAACAAACCACCGACGAATCTCTTGAGGAGACTTTTACTCTAGAATTATCTAGAGTAAAGGAATACCATGATAGAGAACTTGCGGTGGCTAACTCCTTCAAGATTAAAAATGGCTAACTTGTTGAGGATTTTAAGCACCTCGAAAATGGCTCTCGGGTCGTTAAGAGGGAGCTCATCAAACTCACTGAGTCACATGAGCAACTTAAAGCTTCATATTCAAAAGAGCTTTCCAAGTTGCCCTCACCTCTTGCTAATAATGAGGATGCTTGTGCTACTAACTCTATTTCTTGTGAAGCATCTATTTTGAAGGAGAATGTTGAGCTAAAGGCTCAACTTTCTTTGCTAAGTAGCAACTATGGGAAATTATAAGAAAGTCATGTCAAGATCTCAAGCTCGCATGAGGATCTTCTAGTCTCCCATGGTAGGCTAAAGTTAGCTCATGAGGCCATCATGTCAAAGGTAACATCTAGTTGGCCTCATGGGGACATTAGCACTATATCTACTCCAAATGTTATATTTCCATGTGTTAGTCCTTGTAATTCATCCTCTCACAAACCATGATAAATCTCACGATGAATTACATTTCGTGCCTTGTTGCTCTAACAATGTAGCATCTACTTCCTCTAGTACTTTTGTTGAAACTAACCATGTAGAGGAAATCAAAGAGCTCAAGGCTCAAGTCACTTCTTTGAAGAATGACTTGAAAAGGGGTCATCAAGGGAAGGCCACACTCAACAAAATATTGAGTGTGCAAAAATCCCCCAATGACAAGAGTGGGCTTGGATTCAACTCCACTGTCAAGAACAAGTCCACTATCAAGTTGAAGCACAAGGACAACAAGAAGAATGGCCAAGATCAAGTCAAGAATCCGGCCAACATTATTTGCTTCAAATGCAAGGAAGAAGGGCACCATGTTAGATTTTGCACATTGAAGAAAAAGCATCTTAGTGTGAAGCAACAAGGGAAGCGGCCTCAAGCTCCACCTCAAGTCATCAACGGGCCTCTTCCTAAGAGGACTACTTGAGCTCTTCCTCGAGTCATGGATTCACCTAAGAATAAATATGGCAAGAGTAGAACTTGCTACATATGCCGTGAGAAGGGGCTCATTTCTTCCTCATGCACTATTGGTATCTCCTCATCCAACCCTATCATTATTGATGATGTTTATTCTCTTTGTAAGGATGAGGTTGGCAATGTGTTTGCCAAATTTGTTGGTGCTCAATGTGGGTTCAAGAAAAGAACCATTTGGGTTGCCAAGCCTATTGTGACTAACTTCTTAGGACCCAACTTGTTTGGGGACCAACAAGCCAAAACTTGATCAATAGGTGTGTGTTGGAGGGCATTGGAGTCTTGGCTACATTATGAATAATTGAGGGATCTTCATCAATTATTATTGTCAAGCCAAGCCATTTGGATTATCATGATTATATTATATTCCCAATGTTCCTCCTTGCAGTAACATATTCAAAACTCTTTACATTGAAAGTTACTCACCCCCTTGTGCATGTGTTGGTTTTGTATCTTCCATGCTTTTGTACATGTTGTGCTTTCCACTTAATTATCTTGAGGTATCAAGCATATTTGTGTATGATTAGGTGGCACTCCATGTATGTGTGTTTCTTGTGGTTGAGCCTTACTTGGTTATATTTGGTATCTTATTTGGCTCTTGTGAGAGATTAATGGATTGTCCCATTTTGGGGGAGTGTTATGCTTGGGCATTCCACAATCCTAAAAATGTGTGTACATGAGGTTTACCACCTAGTACTTATTTTGGATCATTTTCTAGTCTCTATGTGGTATAATTCTCATGAGAAATTTAAGTTTTATAATGTCCATTAATTATATCTATTTGTATCCTTTTGCATCGTGTTGGTTTTATGGTAGTATCACATTATGGGGGAGTCATATGCTTAGTGCATATTACAATCCTAGAAAATGTGAATATTCAAGGTTGTGTCACTTAGAATTGATATTGATAATTATCTAGCACCTATGTGACACATTTGCTCATACAAGTTCCAATGTGCTTGAATGCCTTTATTGCTCATATTTTGGATCTTGTATGTGAGAGTGTTTCTTGGTATGTGTTTCCTCATATTTAGATATCTATATCCTCATGGAAACCACTTACTTCAAGTTACTCTAATCACTAGTGATTGTGTGACTATTGGAAGCTACCAAGAATCTATTTTGGTGCATCAATCTTAATTCTTATATTTTGTTATATGCTTCTTGTTGTGACTATGATCTTGAATATCCATGCAAGCTACCTTGGGAAAATTATTCTCAATATTTCTTGTCCTTGGACAATGAGTACTCAATTTCAGGTACAATTTATTGATCATATTCACTTTGGCCTTTGTTTAATTTTATCCTATCTTTGGCCAAGAAAATGTTTTGTGTTGTCTCCCAATCCTCCCTTGCTACTTTTGGATCTTATTATTTTATTGGTATCCTCTTGTGTTTTATTTAATGTAGGTAGTAGTGATGATCTCATTTGTGTGCATTTTGCATTCAAAAGAAAAATTATATATAATGTACTACTTATGCGTGAGCTCTCCTATATTATCTAGAACAATTCATTTATGCTTCTTTGTTTGATCCATATCGGGTTTTATATGCTTGAAACCTCAATCTTTTCGTTTTGGTATTTTGTGCCATCATGAGAAGTTTGGGGAGTTTGGTTTCTTGTTGGAACCTTGCTCTTTTTAGGAGTTGGTTTTGTCTCACTTCTTGTTTCATGATTTGACCATTTTAGAACGAGATAAATCCTTGAGCATTTTTATTTCTATCTTTTGATCTTTGGCTTTAGCCTAGTTCATTTTTGAACTTATGATCTTTCATGTGTTGAATTGGTTCTTTGATACAATTTGGACACCGCTTGTCATGTCACACTCTTGTGTGTGCCATCTCGGTTTACTTGGTGTTTTTTGTTCAAATTGTATCTCATTTTTGGTTCTTGAAAGCCTTATGCATGCATATTTACTACATGTTTATATTATGGCATGCTTGCTTTCTTTGATCCAATATATAGGGGAAACTCCACCAAATCCCATCGGCTAAGTTGTGCATGAAATTCAACTTCATATAAATATGCACATATTTATGTGGAGTCTCCCCTATGTATTGTAGTTGCACAAAATACTTTGGACCCAATAAGTTTGGGGACCATTTTGTACTTAAATGTGTTTTAGGTACATTGGAGATAGATTGGATGCTTGTCTCTCAATTTTGAAGAAATAATGCATACGTGAAAATTGGATGCAACCTATAGGATGATCAACGAATTCATATCCTCTACATCCTATCAATTATATCTCGGTAACAAGTATCTCTTGCTCATGCATATTTATATTGCTTCCAACCTTTTGTAGGTTGCATCTTGGCATGAATTTTTGTTATTGTATTTATTGTTGTATCTCTAGTCATGGTATTAAGAGGACTCTATATTGTATATGTGTATAAGTTGAGATGAGTGCATATAATTGGGACTATACAAAATCATGCATATGATCCTCCAATACCAAATATGTCAATCTAGCAATTTTATTGCCCATCATTTCATCAACTTCTCTCATGTGCAATAGTGAGATTTTGCTAGTCTATTTTATCTTATGATACTTGTTGCCTTTCTCCATATATTCCAACTTTCTCCTTTTCCCTTTGTGATAGTTGTAATATATGTAGTGTGTTGGTGTTTGAAGCTCATTAATTTACAATAAGATATATGTGAGCCTTTGGCCATGCTTTGAAGCAAAAATCTTATTGGTATATGTTGTGACTTCATTTTTGCTTTCATGTGCTTTATTGTATATCTTCCTTGTGTGTTCTTGTTTCTTTATGGTCATATGTCGTTGTGATGTTATCCACTTAGAAACATATACACATATGAGAAGATAATTTTAGTTGAGAATTTATTTCTTGGATACCACCTTTTATTTCTTTTGATTCTTCGGTGGCTTCCAAATTTATTTGCCTATGAGTGCTTGTTCCTCTTGTTTGCATCTTCGGGCACTCATATTTGTTCTCTCATGCCTAGGATTGTTAAATGAATTTGGATGAGTGAAAATTGCATGACTATGAACTTTGTTCCCAAATGCAATTATCATAATTGGTGCATTATCTTCGGGGAGCTCATCTAATTCATTTAATAATGCTCATTTGTCTTCTTTCTCATTTATTGTGCCTTAAATTTTTATGGAGGAGTGATGATTCCATATTTGTGCATTTTTATATTGAAATACAACGATTCTAAAATGTGCACAAATCTTGGAGAGCTTCTCTATTTTATTTAAGCTTTTATTTGATCTTTCATTTTGTTGTGTTTTAAATGCTTATGGGGGAGCGAGGATTCAATATTTGTGCAATATGTATTCTAATGCATTTGTTTTGATTTGTGCACAAATCTTGGGGAGATTCTCTATTTGTTATTTAAAGCACTCTTTTGCTCATATCATAATATCTTGTAGTTTCCATTTGGACCCATTTGTTGTCTTCAATTGGTTTGTTGGACCTTGTAATTGCTTGCATCATTTGTTGATGCCTCTTATTTTTATTTCTTTTGGTAATCTTTGGGTCCTCGATATAGTTCTACTTACTCCCAAGTATACATCATTGGATATGTGCAAATGCACACGTTTGGAGGATTTATCACTATATTGGCCTTCTAGAACTTGTCACCCATTTCGTCAATCGATGCCAATGGGGGAGACGTTTTATAGGGTTTAAGGGAAATGGTTTATGCCTTGAGTTTGTTCTTAAGCATTTGCCTTTCATGCTCTTGCATCTTTGTTGTTGCTTAGCATGTGGTATATAGAGGAAACTTCACCAATGATAATGATTCGCAATATATGCAATGAAATTCAAGTTCATCACACATGCATAGATTGTGGGGGAGTTTGCTCTATATATGGTGGTGGTACCAATATAACATACTTATGTAGTATTTGATATTGGTGTTACCATTTTGTTCATTAAGATTCCTTATATAAACCCTCTTAAAGGGATTGTCATCAATTACCAAAATTGGGGAGATTGAAAGAACATGTGGGCCCCCATGTGTGGTTTTGGTAATTAATGACAATCTTTATAGACTAATGTGTGCATTAAGTTATACTTGTAGGAATTGTCCATTGGCATCGCTTGGATCTTGTGTCGACTTCAAGGTCAATGAAATGAGAAGAAGATATGTTGTGCAAGCTCAAAATGCGCCATCTATAGAAGATCTCATGTTTGATGCTTGCCATCCTTGGCGATCATGGATCGATGATGAGGAATCAAGAAAGGCGTTCCATCTTGAGTATGGAAAGATCGTCTACATCGAGCTCAAGTGGAATGCTCAAGGAAAAGGTATAATCTTGATAGGTTTTCCCTTTTGTCGGTCTCATATTGTTAGTGGAAGACCGGGTTTAGGATAGATAACCGTACTATCAAGAGGGGCTCTCGAATGAGTAATTCGATCACATCGTTCAGAGAGAGCTCAAACCTTTGCATACTTGCATCATCGTATTTGGTTGTTATTTGGTCTTATCCATGTGAGGATATAGAGCTTGTGGTAATCTCCATAACAAGCTCTTGTTCATCAAAATCGGATCCCTCTTTTATATCTTATTGCGATTTTGATCTATGCGCTTTTTCGGTTTCTCACCAAGTGAGGTATCTCACATTATTATACTTCATACATTCTCACTTGGTGATAACCAATATTTTCACCTTTTATAGGGAAGCTCATGTCGTCCTCTTTCCAACGCAATTGGAATCGGGTCAATCGGAGTTACGAATCAAAAGTTATAGTCGTTTGACTGCTGGTCTTATTTCCTAGGTACCAAAATGCGTTAGCCGCATTTTAGTACCTAGCGCGGAAGAAGGTTTTGGAAAGTTGCCAAAAGCTACTACCAGGCTAGGTACCAAAAAGCAGTAGTACCGCATTTTAGTACCTAGCGCAGCAGAAGGTTTTTGACAAGTTGCCAAAAGCCACTGCCGGGCTATGTACCAAAAAGCAGTAGTACTGCATTTTAGTACCTAGCGCGGCAGAAGGTTTTTGACTTCTCCATTTGGATCTATCCTCCCTTGCTGGGCTATGATGTTTCTTTGCATGATCTTGTAGAGGTTGTTGTCCTCTTCGAAACGAGCCCAAGATCATCGAATTCGGAGTCCGGATGCAAAAGTTATGGCTGTTTTCGTTCTGTGATGACCAGTAGTACCGGACCAGCATCCGGTACTACCAGGGTCCGGTAGTACCACATTTTGGTACCGGGGAGCACAGAGAAAATGCGTTTGGCGCCCCAGGAACCCCAGGGAATGTCCGGTAGTGCCGGGAAAGTCCGGTAGTACCAGGAAAAAGTTCGGTAGTACCGAGAATCGCGTTTTTGGGCTACAACGGTTGGATTTTGGAGGGACCTATATAAGGGACCTTCTTCCCCAATGGTTCCTCAACTAATCTTGCAAGTTTTCCCCTCCATTGTTGACCTTCTTGAGCTTGCTTCCTCTCAATCCCTCCTATGATTCTTGCATATTCTTGAGGGACTTGAAAGAGGGGATCTAGATCTACAATCCCACTAATCAATCTCTCTTCTAAGTGAGGGGAACATATTGGGATCTAGATCTTGGAGTTTTTTGTGGATTTCCTCCATTGTTCTTCCTATCCTATTCCCCCATAAGCTTTTTTAGCTTTGGTGGAATTTGGGAGAGAAGTATTTGAGCACTTCTTGTGTCCTTGCCATTGCATTTGGTGCATCAGTTTGTGTTCTCCTCGGAGGATTTGGTTTGAGTTACTCATTGGAGGTTGTCCCTCTTGGGTTCTTGGAACCCTAGACGGTTTTGTGGCCTTGGTGGCGTTTGTTGGGATCCTCCAATTAAGTTGTGGAGAAGTGCCACAACCTTGTGAGAGGTTCCGGTTGCCACCGACAAGTGCACCGATAGTGGAAGTGTGGATCGATCCCATTTGGGTGAGATTTGCCGGAGAATAAGGGAGGCCTTTTGTGGCGTTGGTGGTTTGATACCACCCCCTCTCCAAACGAGACGTACTCCATGTTGGGAGGAACTCGGTAAAATATCGTCATCCCCGCGTGCCTCGGTTATCTCTATACCCGAGCTCTTTACTTATGCACTTTACATTGTGATAGCCTTCGTGCTTGAAGTGATCTATATCTTGCCATCACATTGTTGCTTGTATTTCTTAGCATAAGTTGTTGGTGCACATAGGTGAACCCTAGTTGTTCTAGGTTGTTCTTGACAAAGTAAACGCTAGTTTAATTCCGCCTTTGTCGAGCCACCCTCGGAAAAGTTTTAATCGCCTATTCACCCCCCTCTAGGCGACATCCGTATCCTTTCACCAGATAGAAACAACAAATTATAATCGAATTAGTATGAATAGTTTGAACGCGTGCTACATGTTAGTAGAACGATGCCAGGGAGAAAATAATAGCAGGAACATAGCTTAGGACGAACCAGATAAATTCAGTAATAGTGGAGTAGGGAATCCATACTAATATTTTCCACTGACTTTACATTTTTCAAGAACTAAACAATAGCAGGCAATTATTGTTGTACGGAGTAGCTAAGAACATGTGAATGAATTTAAAATTTGTAGAGCAGCGAATCCAATCCAACGTGTCTAGTGACCTTTATGTAGCACAAATAACAAGCGTGCACACTAACTTGGTGCATAGCACGATTAGAAAAATGCAGATCATTGTGACAGGTTTGAACCTGCTATGCTGCTGACAAAACAAAACAAAAAGTGTTGGTAGATTTGGTTACCATGGTCGGAGAGGCTTCTAACCATCATCTATACCCGCGCGGGTGACATCCAGGTCACTGAGGGTTCTGCGGTTACGGTGGCTGTTTGCTTCGGGGAAGTAGATCTTGGGCGGTCGATGCCAGTTTGAGCGTTGTGGATGAGAGCGTCGCTGAGGAAGAATCGGTGCACCGCACGGTGGCTCCGATATGGTACGGTTCGGGTGGATGCCGGAGGCGCGGAAGTATATTTTGGGCAGTCATTGACGGATTCGGCGCCTTGCATGGGAAAGCGGGGAAAGGAAGCCAGATGCAGTGACCTGGATCGGGTGCGCTGGATGTCGGTGAAGCGGCAATGGTGCGTTGGATGAGACCACAACTGATGTGGTCCTACATACTGGTGGGTGAGGAGTGCATGGTGTCAAGTTCCAACGGGCAAAGCTAGCATGAGAAGTGCTGCGAGAGGTTCTTCCGCCGGAGCCGGTGGTCAAAGAGGCAAGAGAGTGTGGGCAGGTCTAAGGGTTTTTCTGAGGATTTTTCTTTATGTGTGTGGGGAAGAATCATTTATTGAAATATATAGGTATTACTGTAATACTGAACCGAGAGGGAAATACTATTAATTAGTATTGTTTGTTTGAAATAGAGGGGCGCGAGAAATTTCGCAGTGTTTTAAACGGAGGGGCGCGAAAAATTTCATAGTGTTTGAAACAGAGGGTAGGGAGAAATTTCGTAGCATTTGAAACGGAGGGGCGCGAGAAATTTCGCAGCGTTTGAAACAGAGGGGCGTGATACTTCGGAAACGTATCTATAATTTTTGATGTTCCATGCTTGTTTAGTATCTACTTTGCTTTGTTTTGTCTACACTTTGAAGTGTTTTTATATGTTTTCTGGTACTAACCTATTAACAAGATGCCGCAATGTTAGTTGCATGTTTTCTACTGTTTTTGGTTCTAGAAAAGCTAGTAAAGAAATATTCTCGGAATTGGATGGGACAAAAGCCAAAGTAAATATTTTACTGAGGAGAACACGGAGTCCGGAGGAGAGACGGAGGGGAGCCACAGGGCGGCCGCACCCCCTAGGCGCGGCCCACCCTAGGTCGCCCCTAGGCAGGGTGTGGGCCCCTGGCCGCCCTCCTGCTGTGCCTCTTCAACTATAAGAAGCCCCCGATGCCTAAACCCTAATTACCCAATCAATATTCCACGAAACTGTCTATAGCCCCCGCCACAATCATCCCTAGATCGGGGGGATCTGAAGCTCTTCCCGGCACCCTGTTGGAGGGGAGATCATCCCAGAGACCTTCTTCTTCATCATGCCAGCCTCCGGTATGAAGCGTGAGTAGTTCCACCTTGGACTACGGGTCCATGTAGTATCTAAATGGTTGTATCTCCTCCTTTGTGCTTTCATGTCTAGATCTTGTGATCTCCGTTCATGATCAAGTTCTCATCTATTTGTAATCATGCATGTTGTGTTTGCGGGGTGATAGCGCTTGACGAGGTGGAAGAGGTTGAAGTAGATTCCCCAGTAATGGCACCAGAAATCTTGATGGCGCCTGGTGTATGATGTTGAAGCGCTTCGTTGGAAACCCCAAGAGCAAGGTGTGAAGCAGCAAGCAACAAGTCTTCCCTCAGTTGAGACCGAGGTTATCGAACCAGAAGGAGGAAGGAAACGTCACACAGGTGTTGCAAACAACATGGAGACCTGCACAACGAATCAGTGAGGTTGTCAAGCTCACCGGTTTGCTGTAACAAAGGATTAAACGTATGGTGTGGAAGGTAATGGTTTGCAGCAAGTAAACAAGTAACAGTGAAGATGTATCAATGGTAAATATTGGACCAGGGTCCATAGTTCACTAGAGGTGCTCTCCTTAGATAAATAACATGGCATGAAGGGTAAACAAATTACAGCGGGGCAATTGACAAGAACTGAGCAAGGCATAGCAATGCAATTACTAGCCATAAAGATCCTATGAGGTTGATTGGGCAATACTACAATATACATAGACTGTAATCCAACTGCATCTATGACTAGAAGTCCACCTTCAGGTTATCATCTGAACCCCCTCCAGTATTAAGTTGCAAGCAACAGACAACTGCCTTAAGCAAAGAGTGTAAGGTAAACAGTCCACATGTTCCATGAACAAGAGACCGTTGTTTTCTCCCTAGTAGCAACAACACATCTACAACCGAAGAGATTTATGTCACTTCCCTTGGAAACTAGAGGCATGAACCCACTATCGAGCATAAATACTCCCTCTTGGAGTCACTAGCAACTACTTGGCGAAGATAACCACTAGCAACAGAGAGCATGCAAGATCACAAAAAACACATACATGATAGAATCATAAAGATAAAACCATTAATCAAACAAACACAATAATCTCAATATCCATCGGATCCCCGCAAACACAACATGCATGATTACAAATAGATTAGATCTTGATCATGAACGGAGCTCACAAGATCTATACATGAAAGCACAAGGAGGAGATACAACCATCTAGCTACTACATGGACCCATAGTCCAAGGTGGAACTACTCACAAATCATACCGGAGAGAAGGCCTCCGGGATGATCTCCCCTCCGGCAGGGTGCCGGGAAGACCTTCAGATCCCCCCGATCTAGGGACGATGGTGGCGACGGCTACAAACGGTTTCGTGGATTTCTGATCGGGTGCTGAGAGTTTCAGTATCGGGGGCTTCTTATAGGCGAAAGGGGAGACCGAGGTGGCCGCCAGGGCAGGCAAACCCTACCTAGGAGCAGGGTAGGGCCCACCCGCGCCTAGGGTGGGTCTGGCCCCCTGGTCGGCCTCCTCGTCTCTCCTCTAGACTTCTTGTTCCCCACGGAAAGTTATTGACTTTTTCCTTCGTCCCGTCCAATTCCAAGAATATTTCTTTACTAACTTTTCTGAAACCAAAAACAGCAGAAAACAGGCATCTGGCTCTGTTGCAACTTGTTAATAGGTTAGTACCAGAAAACATGTAAAAAGCACCTCAAAGTGTAGACAAGTAAAGCAAAGTAGATACTAAACAAGCATGGAGCATCAAAAATTATAGATATGTTTCCAACGTATCAGCATCCCTAAGCTTAACTCCTGCTCGTCCTCGAGTAGGTAAGTGATAAAAGAATAATTTTTGAGGTGACATGCACCCTCACAATAAAGATCCAACCATTTGCAAACATTGAAAGCTGGGATCAAAGAACTCTAAACATGTGCATGAAAGATGGAGTTCTAACAATAGGACATAGTAACTATGCATGCAACATGGCAAGCTACAAAGAAAGATCATGAATAATATGTATTGAAAAACGTTTGTTTGTTTCACATGCAGAAAACATAGCATAGTGGCAATCAGCTTGTCCCTCATAGAGTAGCAATATAATGCATAGGACACCTGCAAAGTTCACAAGGGTGACTAGAAACAAATAGCACAAGAGCAAGTAATAACACAATATGCATCAATTAGTAAGCTTTGGAGCATTGCACATAGAATGCCAACTATGCTCTCTTAATGGTGCCTAAAGATAGAAGGCGGAGACTCAAATAATGGTGAAAGAAAGGCCTTTTTGTAAAGGAAGCAGGGATTACATGTTTCAAAAAGAGCTTCCAAAAATTATGGTACTTATTAGCTTTCATCCCTCATTGCCCCTATCATAAGCATCTTGAAGTGGTTAAGGTTAAAGTGGCAAAGCTGGAGTATATGCTTGACAAAGTATAAGTTGGCAATCTCAAGTCCCTTGACTATGAGGGATACACCTCATGGATACTCAACTTAGGGTCCAAGCAAGTTCTTGTCACTTTAAGTATTTGCATATCATTGAGAACCGCCAACGGGGTACCCCTTGCACATGGTACATGAGCTTTCCATAACCAAAATGACAAGGCAAGCAGACAATGAGCATCTCAGCAATCTTTTTATTTACCATATGCATAGCTTTTTATTGAGGATGCTTCTCATATAGCTCACTACGGTGATGCTGCAAGTTTCCACCATGATTAGGCATGGCTTAGGCTAGCGGCCGAGGCGTTTCTCTAACACAGAATACAAACTCCATGGACTTACAAGTTCCCACTTCATTTCACACTGGTAACATCCATATACAAAAGAGCATGATATCAACGGAGTACAAAAAGTACAAGTGCAATGTTGAAAACGTTCCCCGTGATAGCACAATTCTGCTAATCCCAACTTATAAGTGCAAGCATGTACAACAAAGTTGACTCAATGGTTCAAGTTTATTAGGGGAAAAGAATAAAATGTGCCATCAAGTTCGTGAGGGCTTTAATCACTAAGTTTTCACATAAAAAATAGTTTTTAATTGCAAGATAGTTGAAAACAAGAATATAATTGGAATGGTGTAACACACCATGCATAGGAGTTTATAGTGGACACTTTGGAATAACTTGGTTTCTTGGGAGTTGGAAGCATGAGTAGAACTTGCTCATACAAGTGGAGGCTAGCAAAAGACTGGGAGCAACCAACTAAGAGAGCAATAATGGCCAGAATTATGCAATGCAACAAAGCAAACTAATCAAAGCAAAGAGTGGTACTACAAGTCAAGGACTAAATGATCATAGAGGCTAATAGTGACTTGTCATAGTCATAACATGGTGTGATCATGTGCCAAGTCAACCCAAGCAAAACATCAAAGGAGAATACCACAATACTATGCTTTTGCATGCTAAAACAATGCATAGTTTCTTCAAGGCACACTAAGCAATCCCAATTGTTTGAAACAAGACATGCTACAGCAATAATCACTAAGCATAATGCTAAAACAACACCTAGCATGTCATGCTAAAGTCTAAGTCACGGTCAATGCAAGCTCCTCTTGCACTTCAAGCAAGAACTTACTACTCCTTTCTAAACACCAAGCAAATTTATTTGGAAAACAACACAACGAGAACGGGGGTCCAAACTTCTTTATTCAAGCAAACTAAACAAACTAAGCAAATCAAACAAAAACTAAGATGCTCCAAGAACAACACAACTGTGCATGAAACAATAAAAGTGAAGTGTCTAGACAGACCTGAGCTTTTTATTGATGAATAAGGGGATGCCTTGGGCATCCCCAAGATTTGACGCTTTTAACTCTTGGATATTTCTTGGGGTGACACCATGGTGGCATCCCCAAGCTTGAGCTTTTGTCCATTCTTCATCTCATTGCATCATTCTCTCTCTACACCTAAAATTTTTCCTTCATACAAAACTTCACACAATCTTCATTAGCAACATTAGCTTATTCAAAAGATATTAGACCACTGGCAAAGCTTTGGAACAGCAAGGCTTTTCACTAAAAACACAAACTACTGAAGTAACTCCTTCAAAGAAACTCAATTTACCTGAAGAGATCTCAAAAAGGAACCAATAAGAAGCAAATGCAAATAATGGCAGAAATCTATCAAAACAGACCAGCAGGTAGAAACGAATTTTTTAGAACATCTTCTGTTGCTCAAATAAATTTTTTTTGAACTAACGAAAGTTATCCAACATACTGGGGGATTTATTCGTAAATTTTGAGCTCAATCAGAGTAACAGAGCCGCCTCACGAACTGTTTTGGTGGAGGACAGAAATCTGTTTCGGGACAGCAACTCCCCAAATCTTAGTTCCCTCTCATTAGAGGCCATTCTTGGCACAAAAAGCAAAAAAAAAGGAATAAGGAGAGGTCATTACAGTAGTAATAACTTCCAAGACTCAAGGAAACTCTTGGGTTATCTCCCAACAAGTACTTTTCTTTAACGCCTTTAAGTTAGGCACAAGAAGCAAAAAGAATCAAGTATTTTCAAATGAGGAAGCATTAACATCAAACCTTGCTTTCAAAGGAGGAGCAAAAAGCAAATTCTCTCTCCTCATAGGGAAGTTTTCAATACCTTTCTTGAATGGAAAATGATATTTAATGGTGCCTTCTTTCATATCAATGATGGCACCAACTGTTCTAAGAAAAGGTCTTCCCAAAGTAATAGGACAAGAAGCATTGTATTCAACATCCAAAACATAGAAATCAATAGGGACATAAGCATTGTTAACCATAATGAGAACATCATTAATACTCCCCATGAGTTTCTTCTTAGCATTATCATTGAGTGGGACATTCAAATAACAATCTTCTAATGGTGGTAAATCAAGCATTTCATAAATCTTCATAGCAATAATACAGATACTAGAACCAAGATCACATGAAGCTTTGAGATCAAAGTCATTCATTTGCATATTAATAATGGGTTCCCAACTATCTTCTACTTTCCTAGGAATAGAAGCTTTGTGTTTTAGCTTCTCTTCCTTAATCTTAACAAGAGCATCTGTAATGTGTTTGGTAAAGGCAACATGCATATCACTAGCATCAGGACTTCTAGCAAGCTTTTGTAGGAACATAATCACTTCAGAAATATTGCTACCATCAATATCAAAATCAAACTTAGCATCACAAGTAGTAGGATCAATAGGCTTAGGCATAGTAGGAAGATGAATATGAGCTACTTGTGGTTTAGTGGTGATAGTGCACACACTATTGTTTCTATCAATTTCAGCTTCCCTTTCCCACCTAGCATGAAGTTGAGCTAATAGCCTAACATTTTCATCAATAGTAACTTGTATGCCATGAGAAGTAGCAAAGGTGTTTTACATACTTTCAAGTTTAGCGGCCATTTTATTAACTAAGGAAGTTTGAGCTTCAGACAAAGAGGATATATTTTTCTCAACAGTTAAAATCTTTTCCTCTATAGTCTTATTGAAAGTGGTTTGTTTACTAATAAATTCCTTGAGCATGACTTCAAGTTCAGAGGGGGCACTTCTAGCATTATTGTAGGAGCTTCCATAGGAATTGCCATTATTAGGAGGATAAGGCCTATAATTGTTGTTGCTACCAAAATTATTCCTATAGGCATTGTTGTTGAAATTGTTGTTTCTAATGAAGTTCACATCAACTTGCTCTTCTTGAGCAACCAAAGAGGCTAAGGGAACACTATTAGGATCTAGAGGAGCTTTCCCATTAACAATCATAGCCATAATAACATCAATCTTTTCACTCAAAGAGGAAGTTTCCTCAACAGAATTTACCTTCTTACCATGTGGAGTTCTCTCAACATGCCATTCAGAGTAGTTAACCATCATATTATCAAGGAGCCTTGTTGCAGCACCCAAGGCGAGTCCCATAAAAGTACCTCCAGCAGCAGAATCCAGCAGGTTTCCTGAGGAGAAGTTCAAACCTGCATAAAATTTTTGGATAACCATCCAAGCAGTGAGTCCATGAGTAGGGCAATTTTTAACCAAAGATTTCATTCTTTCCCAAGCAGGAGCAACATGTTCAATATCAAGTTGTTTAAATTTCATAATATCACTTCTCATAGCAATAATCTTAGTAGGAGGATAGTACTTTCCAATAAAAGCAGCTTTGCACTTAGTCCAAGAATCAATACTATTTTTAGGCAAAGAAAGCAACCATTCTTTAGCTTTTCCCCTCAAGGAGAAAGGAAAAATCCTGATCTTAATAATATCTCCATCTACATCCTTATACTTTTGCATCTCACAAAGTTCAACAAAGCTATTAAGATGGGCAGCAGGATCATTAGAACTAGCACCAGAAAATTGCTCTCTCATCACAAGATTCAACAAAGCAGGCTTAATTTCATTAAAGATAGCATCAGGAGTAGGTGGAGCAATAGGTGTGATTAGGAAATCATTGTTGTTGTTGGTGCTAGTTGATGGGGATATGCCTACCGGGGTATACCCAGTAGGACATTTCCGACTGGCCTAGGAACTGGCGAGTGGGCCTGCAGGACGGCGACTGGATCAAGACCTGGCATGGATCCAAGCGACTGGAAGCTGAAGGCCCAGGAGAGTAGATAGGCCCAGTCGGATTAGGTTAAACGAGTGCCGAAACCTTAACTGATTCGGTTGAGATATGTAAACCCTAGGGGGGTGAGTCTATATAAACCTCCCTACAGGGCGTGTAGAGGATACGTTCCATCATCCACCCAAGCGACTCGCCGCCTAGCCGTCGAGATCGCCCCATTGTACTTCCATCATAATACAATCTAGCAGGAGTAGGTCTTTACCCTCCGGGGTCCGAACCTGGGTAAAACCCTGTGTCTCCGCCCTCATCTCACACCGCAGATGGCTGGCCGACCTTGCCCTATGTTCTACTACTCGCTGCCGATTGCAGCATCTGCCGTGGTCATTCCCACGACAGTGGCGTCCACCGTGGGGCCTGGCCGGTCTGGCCGGTGTTCTGCGGCGAGATCCAATCTGCCCATCAACGAGTCGGTCGCCACCGGCCGCATGATAGCGATCGGGGAGATGCTCCAGATCTTGCCGAGCAGCTACGTCCCGGCGGCGCGACCCGTCACGCATAGCATGATCTTGCCAGTTGGCACGATCATCCTCTTCGTCGGCCTCACCGACGTCATCGTCTCGGAGGATTCGGCTCGCATCCGCGAGTCACCGCCACACGACCGGCTCTCCGAGAGCCAGGTCGGCACGATCCACCGCCTCGCCTCCGAGTACAACTCGGCCCACAACGACGTGGCCGAAACCACCGCAGCCGCGGAAGACGCGGCCCTCAACGACGACGCCGACTCGGTGACCCCGGCGTCACTCGCCGGATCCATCATCGCGGCTTCGCCCACGGGCTCCATCACCCAGGTCTCCAACGTCGGAGACTTCGAGGATCCCTCCATCCTTGGGATCTTCAACTTCGACTCCGGATCGGAAAACTCCGCCGATCTCCGCGACGGGACCGGTCGCCACGCCGCGACCTACATGGCGACTAACACCGACCCGCCGGAGGATCCCTTTTCCACCCCGATCCCTCCTAACACCACGGCAACGGAGGTCGAGGAACTCCGCCTGAAGCTGGCGGAGGCAGTCCACAAGGAGCAAGCCGAGCGCGATTTTTTTTGCCTCGAGCAGGTGACGGCGCAGGAGCTGTCACGTTACCACCAGCAGCGAATCAGGTCGCGTTTGAACCCCACCTTTCAGGGGGGCGCCCTGAACTTCGACGATGAGAATGACCCGGCCCGCGTGGCCGAGCGCGCGATCTGCGAGAACGCGCCACCCGGAGGAAGCGCCCGGCCCCCACCAGGGTCGACGGCGAATGGCGCCCCACCTCCACCCAACCGCGCACCCCCCAGGGACCAACCACGGATCGTGGTCTCCTCACGGGAGCGAGACGCGAACGGCCTACCACTGTTCTCCACCCCGATGGACAACCTCGTGGCAGGCCGAGCAGCGGCCGACAACATCACGGCCATCGGTGACGGCGCCCTACAGATCCAGTACGTCAAGGCCCTGCTCGCAAAGGCGGTCGAGCAACAAAACGCAGGCGTCGACTCACAGGGCCGGATGTACTCGCGCTCATCAGGCAGCAGAGCGGCCTCAAGCGGCCGTCCATTGGTGGCAAACACCCTCAACTGCCCGCCACCCGAACCACTGCAGCTCCAACACCGACCCGCGAACGCGGCACTCTCCACCAATGACCCCAGGCCAGCGACCAACTTCGTCGCCGCCAACGGTCAGGCCGTCGACGCCCGCACCCACATCATCAACAACCAGAGCTGGCGCGCACGCCAGCCCGACGACCTGCGACACACCCTAACCAATCGCCGCGACGGCGAGCCGATGGGGTCGCTAAGCCAACTCGGGCCCCGATGCTTCGGACCGATGATCCGAGGCGAAAAATACCCGGCGAACTTCAAAGCGTCGAAGGAAATAGATAAGTACGACCCTTCGTACGACCCCTCCATGTGGCTGGACACCTACCTCATGGAGATGGGGATCGCTAGCCACACCGACCTGCTAGCCGCCCGCTACCTCCCCCTGATGATGGAGGGAGCGTGCAGGTAGTGGATCAACACTCTCCCCCGGATAGCATCGACTCCTAGGAAGAGATGCGCGATGCCTTCGTCAGGTACTTCGAGGGTTCCTACACCCGCGCCACCACCATCGAGGACCTGGAACGATGCGTCCAGGGACCCCGCGAGTCGACCCGCAGCTGGGTCCAACGGTGGCAAGAACTATGGTACAACGCGGCCGGCATCCACCCGGACACCGCAATCCACTGCTTCAAGACCTCGTGCCGCTACGAGCCCTTGGTCGCCAAGCTCAAACAAGCATACCGCACACTCGACAACATACCGGACCTCCTTGAGATCGCCAAAAGATACGCGGAGGAAGACCCAAACCAAGAAACCGACGACGAGTCGGGTGGTCAACGCCACGCGAACGGCAACGACAACGGACGACGGTCCGACCTACGCTACAGCAACACTCGCTTCACCGGCAAGCGCCGCAGTGACGGGCGAGTCGACTTCGTCGCCAACGCTGGGCACGCGCAGCGCGAGCCCAAGAGCTTCCGCCGCGACGGAGGGCAACACCGAGACGACGGCAATTACAAGGCGAAACCAAGGTTCGACCCTGCGGCCCTCCTTAACCAACCTTGTGCGTTTCACAGCAGGGAAGGGAAGCCCGCCATGCACACGACCGCCGACTGCCACTCTCTCAAGGAGATCGAGAAGGCACGGCGAGCGCGGGAGAACCCCGACAACAACCCGCCAAATGGCGAAAAATTCAGCAACGTGGCCGGCTCGCTCCACACCTTCACAGGCTTCAACACGAAGCGCGAGAAGAAGGTCATTGCCCGCGCTGTCGCCGTCAATGCGGTGGCCTAGGTTGACCTTCCCCAGTTCCTCAACTGGTCGGAGCAACCCATCACCTGGAGCCGCCAGGACCACTCGCCACGCATCGAGTACATAGGTCGAGTCGCCCTGGTGGTCAAGCCCAATGTGGGGGACTACTGGCTCCCCAAGACATTGATGGACGGCGGCAGCTCCATCAACATCCTGTACCTGGACACCTTCAGGCGACTGCAGCTCCCGCAGTCAATGGTCGACACGACCTACACCACGTTCCACGGCATCATCCCCGATCGGAAGGCATACCCGATCGGCAAGGTCTCGCTGCCAATCACCTTCGGCACACCAGCAAACTTCCGCACCGAGCAGATCGTCTTCGAGCTGGTGCCCTTCGACAACCCCTACCACTGCGTTCTGGGGCACTAGGCGTTTGCTAAATTCATGGCGGCGCCCCACTACGCGTACAACGCGATGAAGCTCCCCGGACCGCGTGGCGTCATCACCATACACGGCGACCCCAACATGGCCGCCGAGTGCGAGGCCAAAGGAGCCGAACTCGCCGACGCTGTCATCGCGGCTGAGGCCAACCACGCCGACGAGCTCGCCAAATACGAGAGCGGGGTCAACAACGACGACCCCACTATACTCAAGAAGCCCAACTCGGAAGGCGGCAACACCTCAGCCTTTGAGGCAACGACGCACACCCGCACCGTCGAGCTGGTCCCAGGCGACTCCAGCCAAACGGTGACGATCGGGATGGGCATGAGCCCAACATAGGAAGGCGCGCTCATCAAGTTCCTCTGTGAGAACAGGGACATCTTTGCATGGAAGCCCTCTGACATGCCTGGTGTCCCTAGGGAACTTGCTAAGCACAAACTCAACGCCGACCCCAAAGTGCGACCTGTCAAGCAGTCGCTGCGGCCCTTCAATGAAGAGCGCCGCCGAGCCATCGCCGAGGAGGTGTAGCGTCTACTCGCTGCAGGCTTCATCCGGCCAATCAAATACTCCAAGTGGCTGGCAAACCCAGTCCTGGTCGAGAAGAAAAATGGGACCTGGAGGATGTGTATCGATTACACAAACTTAAACAGCGCCTGCCCGTAGGAGCAATTCGTCCTCCCGCGGATCGACCAAATAATCGATTCCACTGCGGGCTCGGAGTCGCTGTGTTTCCTCGACGCCTACTCTGGGTACAACCAGATCAAAATGGCTGTCGAGGACGAGGAAAAGACGGCGTTCATCACGCCATTTGGAGCCTTCTGCTACACCGCCATGACCTTCGGCCTCAAGAACACCGGGGCGACCTACCAGCGGTGCATGCAGGAATGCCTTGTGAGCCAAATTGGCCGCAATATCCACGTCTACATCGACGACGTGGTAGTGAAGTCCGCTCGCCAGAGCGACCTACTCGTCGACCTGGCGGAAACATTCGCCAACCTGCGGAAATACAAGATAAAGCTAAACCCAGGCAAATGCACCTTCGGTGTACCAGCAGGGCAACTACTAGGCTACATCGTCTCCAAGCGCGGGATCGAGGCGAACCCCACCAAGATCGACACGATCGCTCGACTCGGCAAACCCGAGTGCCTGTGCGACGTCTAGAAGCTGGTCGGGCGAGTCGCGGCTCTCGGTCGCTTCATTCCCCGATTGGGCGAAAAGGCGATGCCCCTATACTGCCTGATGCGCAAGAACCCCACCTTCCAGTGGGACAAGGAGGCAGACGACGCGCTCCGCGACCTCAAGAAGGTGCTACTCGCAGCAACGCTACTCGCCGCCCCCGTCGACAAAGAACCCATGCTGGTCTACGTCGCGGCTTCCGAGCGCGTCGTCAGCGCCGTCATGGTCGTCGAGCGGCCAGAGGAAGGAAAGGAGCGCCCAGTACAGCGACCGGTGTACTATATCAGCGAGGTCCTCACCGAGTCGCGCCAGCGATACCCGCAATACTAGAAACTGGTATACGCGGTCTTCAGAGCACAGCGGCGACTGCCGCACTACTTCTAGGAGCACCCGATCACGATCGTCTCCTCAGCTCCCTTGCAGGACATCATCCGCAACCGTGAGGCGACTGGGCGAGTCGCCAAGTGGGCCGTCGAAATCGGCGTCCACAACATCAAGTATGAGCCACGCAAAGCGATCAAGTCGCAGGCTCTCGCGGACTTCATCGCCGACTGGGAGGAGGCCCACCAGCCGGAAAAGCTGCCGTACCTCCACTATTGGAGCCTGCACTTCGACGGC
Organism: Avena sativa; assembly: GCA_916181665.1. Classification (NCBI taxonomy): domain Eukaryota; kingdom Viridiplantae; phylum Streptophyta; class Magnoliopsida; order Poales; family Poaceae; genus Avena; species Avena sativa. Next base: position 9,940,355 of record OV702293.1, on the reverse strand, counting down.
TCCAAGAATGCAGACGGCGCAGGAGCAGGGATCGTGCTGACTTCCCCGAAGGGCGACAAGCTCCGCTACGTCCTCTGCCTCGACTTCACCCCCTGCACCAACAACATGGCTGAGTACGAGGCACTACTCCACGGCATGCGAGCCGCCAAGGAGATGAATGTCAAACGCCTACGCTGCTACGGAGACTCCGACCTCGTCGCGGGGCAAGTCGCTGGCACCTGCGACGCCGTCTCCCCCACCATGGTGGCATACCGCCAAGCAGTGGACAAGCTGGGCGGACACTTTGCAGGCTACTCCGTCGAGTGGATCGACAGGCGGAAGAACGAGGAGGCCGACGCACTCTCTCATATCGGCTCGGCTCGACTCGCACCACCCGCCGGCGTCTTCCTCGACACGATCACTAAGCCGTCCGTATCTCCCCCAAGGGAGATCGACATCGGAGTCCTGCTGCAACTAGAGGCAGCCCTGGTTGCACTCATCGCCGAGCCAGAAGACTGGACTAGGCCGTACATCGCCTACCTGGAGGGAGGCACCTTGCTAGCAGACGAGACAGACGCCCGGATGATAGCACGCCGCTGCAAATCCTTCGTCATCATCGACGGCGAGCTCCACAAACACAGCATGACCGGCGTGTTCCAACGCTGCGTCCAACCTGCTGAAGGACGCAAAATCCTCCACGACATCCACTCCGGCGACTGCGGCCACCACGCCGGCGCCCGCTCTCTGGTCGCAAAGGCTATGCGACACGGCTTCTACTGGCCCACCGCACAGGCCGACGCCGTCGACATTGTCCAGCGGTGCGCCGGGTGCCAGAAGTACGCCAACCAGACCCACATGCCGAGCTCGGCGCTCAATACAATCCCCATCACCTGGTCGTTCGCCGTTTGGGGTATGGACATGGTAGGCCCTTTCAAAAAGGCTCCCTCCAGCTTTACCCACCTCCTGGTCACGGTTGATAAATTCACAAAGTGGGTGGAGGCCAAGCCAGTCCGAAAATGCGATGGGAAGACCGCCACCAAGTTCCTACGCGAGCTCATATATCGCTACGGGTTCCCAAACAGCATCATCACAGACAAAGGCACCAACTTCTCCAAAGGAGCCATGGCCGATTTCTGCGAGGAACATCACATCCGACTCGACCTCGCCTCAGTCGCCCACCCGGAGTCCAATGGCCAGGCAGAACGGGCCAACCAGAGCATCCTCCACGGCCTGAAGCCACGGCTCCAAGTACCACTCGAGCGCACCGCCGGGTGCTAGGTCAAGGAGCTACCCTCCGTCATCTGGGGTATCCGCACCTCGGTCAACAGGGTTCACCCTCTTCTTCATGGTGTACGGCGCCGAGGCAGTCATGCCCACCGACCTAGAGCACGACTCGCCAAGGGTCGTCCACTACACGGAGGCTGCGAACGAACTCGCACGCCGGGATGGAGTCGATCAACTCGACGAGGCACGCGACCTAGCTCGCTCCCGCACCGCCATCTACCAGCAAGGACTCCGCCGCTACCATAGCCGGCGGGTGAGGACTCGCACCTTCCAGGAAGGCGTCCTGGTGCTACGCCTCATCCAGGACAAGAAGGTCATGCACAAGCTCTCCCCCCCGTGGGAGGGACCATTCGCCATCGGGCGCGTACTCGGCAACGACGCCTACTACCTCACCGATGTCCGCAGAGACGGGAAACTCGACGTCAAGCGACAGTGGAATGTAAACCTCCTACGGAATTTCTACTCCTAGAACTCCATACATGTACCCTCCACTAGTTATGAAATAAAATATATCGGTTACCGGAAATTGCGTCCACTCTCCGTGTCTTGTGCCACTCGCACTCGTAATAACAACGTCAAGCTAACTGCAGAAGTCAACCTCTGGCACAGCTACCGGCATGGCCAAGTAGTGCGTCACGAGGGCACTGGGTTACCCCAGGACTCGTAACGTCCACGAAAAACGCCTACCCGGAGCCCCATTGGAGTCGACTAGCTCGACTGGCTTAACGAGCCAATACAACTGCCTTCGCTCCTCACAGCGACCGTGATCCTCCGCATCCTCGACACAGCAACTCGAACGTCCAAGTAGCACGCTCGGGGACTGACGACCAGTTAAGCACGAGCGACTAGGGAAAAACGCCAAGTACGAGAGTGTGCCCAGGACTCGCCACGCGACTGACCCGATGGGCCAGGCAGGAGTGATGCGCTCACTCTAACGCGCCCAGTCCTCACCCACCCTAGAGCCCCGACTAGAACCACCAAGTACCACGCTCGGGGACTCGGCTACCCGACCTCGTTCGCGCAAGGGAAAACGGTCAAGTAAAGAGCACTCATGGGAGTCGCCCTGCGACTGACTTTCCAAGCTCGGGCGAGTCGACCTCAATAACAAAACAACTGACAAAATGTTCAAAACCACAAACACATAACAAACGAGGTAAACCCCATAAAAAGGGCGGACGCGCTCGGGGACTCGTCCAATCATCAATCAAAATCGCAAGACAAAATAACGAGAAATTGCATTACAGCATAACAAAGTTGTTACATCATACAAGTTGCGCCCAATGGCCGAACTGCTACTAACGCCCCAGGGCACAATGTTTTATTCCGCAGGCTTCGATGTCGACTCGCCGCCACCCTTGTGGTTGCGAATGAAGGGAGTGTACGGGTTCGACGGGTACGTCGTCAGCTCACCCGCCATCGCCGCACGGAAGGGCTGCTCGATCTTGAAGTCCCGGTGCGGCGGCTCGGGATCGTTGGGCGCGACGGTCGTCTCCTGATAAGGAAGGAGGTCGCCCATCGCCCAGACACGATCGGAGTATACCGCGGCACGGTCTGTCAGCTTCAGCACCTCGGCAATCTCCACCGAGCCCGTCGACAAGGGGTAACCACTCGTCACGTCGTCCAGATCGAAATCCTCTGGGAAGTGGGCGAGCCCCAGGCTAAGCGCCGTCGTCGCCCCGCGCCGGAACGCTGACCGCGTCATGAACTCAACGACTGATGGCGCCTTCTCCATATACCGCCACACTTCGACGAGGTCGCTGGGAATCACTTCCGTGGGCGACATCTCTTGAAGATACGCCCGAATACAAGCCGCGGACAACGTGGCCGAGTCGACCAGAGTGGCCACACACTGCTGCGCCTCGTACGACTGCGCCTTTTCCAAGCTGTCGATAATCCGATCTGTGGACAGAGGGTGGCAGTGAGTACAACAAAGATCACGCAGTACAGCTACTACAGGCAGAGGCAGCCACACTTACCAATCAAAGGACGGTAGAGACCCGTGATGAAGCTTTGAAGAGAGGAGTAGTCATCTTGTAGCCCAGCAACGAGGGCGTCAAAGACCTTACGCTCTTCAGCGGCAGCCGTAATAGCAGCCTTGGCTCGCCCATCCGCTGAACTCGCCTCCTCCTTCGCTTCCTTAATCTCGCGCTCAAGGTCGACGATCCGCTTCTCAGCCGAACTCAACGCAGATTGAGCCGCCGTCAGTTCACTCGCCGGGACAAGACCCTGGCGGATCTCCTCTGACTTCGCAGCAATCGCCTGGAGTCCCTTGTTCGCCTCTTGGACGGCAACAAGTTCCTTCTCCACGCGACACTTCGCAGCACGTCGGTCGGCTGACTCACGCTGCAAGCCCTGTGCACAAGTCAAACAGTTAACAACAACGGAATCCTAAGTGCCCACCCACTGAAATTCAGCGACTAGACACTCGGGGACTAGAGATCAAAAATCCTAAGTGCCCACCCACTGAAATTCAGCGACTGGACACTCGGGGACCGGAGACCAAAAATCCTAAGTGCCCACCCGCTGAAATTCAGCGATTGGGCACTCGGGGACTGGGTGCTAGAAATAAAAACAAGACACCAAAAGAATCTGACCACTGAAATTCAGTGGCCCGATCCTCAGGGACTGGGCATACTTGGATGGCTGCGCCAAGCATGCCATGGAGCTGTAGCACGTCCACGGATGCGAGAAGAGCCGGATTGTGCCTGCGATGCTGCTCGATCTCCGTTTCGGCGACCCCAGGTACGCTGCTCGATGCCGTGGTACCACTCGCCGTAGCCGCTCTGGCCATGAAGCGGGGGAAGGTCGCGGTGGATGCGCCAGCACCAAGAGAAGCCGGCTTGGCCACCCCAGGCGAGGAAGCACCCTCCTTGATCTTCAAGGCCGCCTCCGTCGCAGGACCACTCGGAGCAACCGTCGTGTCATCAGACATCGTGACGACATCGTCGCCCTTGGCCTTCTTGGCACTGTCTGCGGGGGCAGCGACTTCATCAGCCTTCCTCTTCCGAGAGGGGTCCTCCTCGGCGACGACTGGCGGCACTTTAGCCACGGACGGGTGGCATATCTTTTTAACTCCAGTTTTACGAATTGATTACATGAGCAAAATGGTCCGAGTACAATGAAAGGCAAGGCAGGTGAACAAAACTCACTTGGCGACTGGTATGAACCGCAACCCCGTGCGGATGCTGGCCGGCTTCTCCAGTTCGGGGCCCAGTTTCCGACTGAGGCCCATCTCCAAAACATCATGCGCCCAAGACACGGAAGGCCTCTTCGTCGATGAGGCCGCGGCAGGAGCCTCCGAAACGACTTCGGCAGGAGCTCTCCTGGGAGGCGAAGCTGCCGCGGCTGGAGCAGCCCCCAACCCAGAGACTAGGGCTAATGGGGGGGGGGAAGCGAGGCCAGAGGTACCTCACTCAGGGCGGCAGTGGCATCCGGTGCTGTTGTCGTCTGCGGCGCTTCATCCCTGGCCAGGCTGGTGGCGTCGGAACTACTCGCCGAGCGAGGCGGAGATGCCTGTTTCGCCGGCTTCGTCTTCCTCTTTGGTGGGGCCTTCGCTTCCTTCTTATTCTTCTTTGACGGTGTAGCCTCACGACGCAAGGTGTGCTCGAGAAGCTCGTCGTCGTCATGACGTTCGAGGCTTCTACTCACCTCGAGCTCGCGCTGATGTTGACCGCGAGTTTTGCGAACCATCGGGGCGGATTCTTCCCTGGGCTCGTCGTCATCGTCGTCGTCATCACTCGTGTTTCTCCTGACGCCGCCCTTGGTAGGAGGCGACTCGCCCCCGTCCTGGACGGACGAGCTCGAGTTCTCGTCGTCCGCGGGTGGAAGCCACCCTTGCACCACTTGAAATAACTGCAGAAGGCACGAGACAATATCAATATAACCGCGACAACATCAACTGTGACTGTGAATGGTAGACAGTGACTTACCGTCGGGGCTGGATGTTTCGCGGTGTAGGGGGCGACCCCAGCCTTCGCGTCCAGGTACGCTGCCTGGGTGATCTTCTTCAGCGCCAGGGTATAGTCTTCGAGTTTCCACTCAGCGAGGCAGGTTTTCGTCAAGTCTTCCCTGCCCGTGTACTCATACATGTAGTGCTCGCGGTGGGCCAGGGGAACGAGTCACCGTCCGAGCCAACAGTTGTAAAGATTAATGTTTTGAAGGCCTTTCTTCTTTAGGCCACGGATGGTTTGAAGCATCTCGTCCACGACCATCCTCTGGTCCACCGGGAGCTTGCCGACCTGGAGTCGGTGCGGTTCGGGCCGGTTGGCGGAGTACTTGGGGATCTCTACCTCGACGTCTAGAGTCGCCTCGGTGACGTAAAACCAGGACTTCTTCCACTCGCTCGCCGCCTTGGCAGGCAGCATCAGGTCGAAGAAGGAGGCCTTCGACTTCAGCTGAAACATCAGGCCACCCGCAGCAAGCATTGGGCCGCCTGATTCTTCGCGACTGATCCTCCCGTGGAACAGATCTTGCCATAGGGGGAAGTAGGGCCTGCAGCCCAGATAGCACTCGTAGAACATCACGAAAATGGCGAGCTGCTCGATGCTGTGCAGGCCCAGGTCCGACGGCTGGATCCCATAGAAAGCGCAAAAGCGCCAGAAGAAGAGAGACGTGGGGAACCCCAGCCCCCATTCCAGATGGCTGGTGAAGCAAACAAATTCTCCCTCACGCGGATCCGGAGTCACCTCTCCGGCCGCGGGGATGCGCCAGCTGCCGGCGCGCAGGATCCCGGCCTCCTCGAAGGATGCCAGTAGCGCTCTTGTGCACTTGGACCTGCCCCATGGTTCGGTGGAGGGGGCCATTGGCGAAAAGGTTCGTGGAGGTCGGAGGATTTTGGATCGATTGGATCGCGATGCAGAGGAAAACGGAGATGGGCGAAATTGGAGGAAATGACGAAAGTGTGGTACCCCGATCGCCTACCATTTCCTTTATATAGCGGTTGTTACCCGCCAATTCCGGGAGCCGTTGCTACACGGTGATTACGCCAAAGTTACCGTTGGATTACCCCAACGGCTAGTTTTGACTGCGTCTGACGGTCCAACTTCATCCATTCGACTCGCCGACCCAATCACTACAACAGTGACTAAATATTTCGCAGACCCGTTCGCCGAGCTGCGACCCGATTAACCACTGTCATTGCGACCAGAATAATTAGTTTTTTCCTTTATTCAGGAGCCCACCACCGATTCGACTGGGCGTCCGCATTGGACCTGTATACTCCGACTGCCAACGAACACCTGCGCCCAATCGACGACGGCCTCGGGGACTATTGATGGGGATATGCCTACCAGGGTATACCCAACAGGACGTTTCCGACTGGCCTAGGAACTGGCGAGTGGGCCTGCAGGACGGCGACTGGATCAAGACCTAGCGTGGATCCAAGCGACTGGAAGCTGAAGGCCCATGAGAGTAGATAGGCCCAGTCGGATTAGGTTAAACGAGTGCCGAAACCTTAACTGATTCGGTTGAGATATGTAAACCCTAGGGGGGTGAGTCTATATAAACCTCCCTACAGGGCGTGTAGAGGATACGTTCCATCATTCACCCAAGCGACTCGCCGCCTAGCCGTCGAGCTCACCCCATTGTACTTCCATCATAATACAATCTAGTAGGAGTAGGTATTTACCCTCCGGGGGGCCGAACCTGGGTAAAACCCTGTGTCTCCGCCCTCATCTCACACCGTAGATGGCTGGCCGCCCTTGCCCTATGTTCTACTACTCGCTGCCGATTGCAGCATCTGCCGTGGCCATTCCCACGACACTAGTGAAGTCACACAACTTAGTGTTCTCAGCAGAGTTCATTTTGGCAAAGGTGGGAAAGCCAAAAACAGCAGTAGCAGCTAGAGCAGGAACTAATTGTTTTGTATTTTTGAATAAAGCAAGCAAACCAAACTAGACTAATTATTTTTTGGGTTTTTTGTAAAGAGGCAAACAAAACCAAGCAAAAGAAACAAATCAAACTAAAAACAAAGTAAAGAGAAAGGAAGTGAAGTACTCCCCTAGTGAAGACGTCCTTAGCCTTCCCAGCAACAACGCCAGAAAACTTGTTGATAGCACTTGATGAGGTGGAAGAGGTTGAAGTAGATTCCCCAGTAATGGCACCAGAAAGCTTGATGGCGCCTGGTGTTTGATGTGGAAGCGCTTCATTGGAAACCCCAAGAGCAAGGTGTGAAGCAGCAAGCAACAAGTCTTCCCTCAGTTGAGACCGAGGTTATTGTCATGGTATTGCCGATGAGTACGCCATGGAGGGGTCCTCACAGTGCGTGTTTAGAGACGTGGGGGAAGGAGGACGGTTGACGGGTACGACGTAACACATCTTACCCAGGTTCAGATCCCACAACGGTGGCGGAATCCTACTCCTGCTATAAATCACTATAAGGGCAATACGCCGAGTTACAGAGATAGGTTCGCTGTGCGAGGTTGTATGAGATTGTAAGTTGTCATGACCTAAAGGCTCCCATAGTCCCGACTTATATAGTTGCCGGGTCCTAGGGTTACAGGGGAAAGTCCTAGCCGGACAGGTTATAGAGTCCTACACCGTCTATTACTAGTCTTGTGTGTCTTATACTCCAAGGCTCCGGGTACGTCGGTGACTCCACCGTAGCCTTCCTTTATCTGGCATGGGCCTCCCTTCTGGATCCATCTAACTGGGCTGCCCAGCAGGCCATGGGCCATGCTACCAACTATGGGCCACCCGGGTTATCCGGATAGGAGACATGCTATGAGGATACCCATATAGCATATCCCCAACAGTAGCCCTTGGAGAACTCCATGATCTTGCGCCGTCTTGCCTCTTCACGTGGAATGCTCCGTCTAGATGGATGTCGGCAAATCGTCAAGCAATATCTTGTAGTCCTCCCAAAGAACCCTGCAAGGTTTTCTCCGTCTTCAACTTGTAAGTCGGAGAATTGCTGAATCTTCCATCGTACTCTTTCGTAGCCAGACTGGATCCGTCCATGCCGGAATCTTCTGATGTGATGGTTCATCTGCCTATGTCAGCTAGGGCGACGTAGACGTAGGTCAGCAACGCCTCGTAACTCACACATGCAGAGAACGCAATCATGCCCACTTTTCCCGCGCGAGCGATACGAACCGTTGGCGGCGACGGTTGGTACGTGGCGAAATTTCCGTGCACGTCTCCGCACACGTCATCTACGCGGCAACCGTCCGATCAAGCTGCACGAATCTTGATGCTGGGTATCATAAATAGTAACTGCGGTGGAAAATTTACTTTTTCACAGGCAAGCGTCTCCTCGAGCGCTCCTCGCCTCGCACGAAAAACCCTAACTCCCAATCTCGCCAGTCACTTCCAAATGCTCGCAATGGCCAGTAGCAGCTCTTCTCCTTCGATGGCAGCTTCGGGCGAAGCCGCGACGAAGCCGGAAAGCTCCGTCGTCATGCCTCCAGAGGGCTTGGTCATCCCGATCTCTGCGGTGGTCGAAGCCACCGGCGGTGACCATAATCCAGCGGCGCTGGAGCTGCTGGAGGAGGAAAACAACTCCCACAAAGGCGACTGGCACGGTTCGGACATCACGGACCGCGACATCAAAGAGTTGATCATCGAAGTCTACCTCCCCGCGAAGGAGGGGCTTGCCTAGCGGGCGGCGCCGGCCGGCAAGGTCACACCTTCTCCCCAAGCCGAAGAAAAGGTATACCTCAAAGCACATATGGTACGCGACATATCCCTGCCCATCTCTAACTTCTTCCTTGCCGTCTTGAACCATTACCGAGTTCAGCCCCAAAACCTCTCTCCCAATAGTATCCTAGCGCTCAGCAATTACGCGGCGCTTTGCAAGGGTTACTTAGGGATTAAGCCTAGGCTAGACCTCTTTATCTATTTCTTCACCGTCAAGCGTGAATCCGGAGCCAGCAAGGACGAACTTAGAAATTGTGGCACTATTAGCTTCAAGATTCGACCTGGCCGACGCTTCCCCGACATTGTCGGCCACGAGTCCTGCAAGAACTGGCAGCGTACTTACTTCTACGGCCCAAATATCCCTCTGGCCGGCCGAGAAGTAACGTACCCGGACTTCGTTGATGGAGCCGCCGCCGAAACTTCGACATGGAGATCCCAGGCCTCCCTTCCCTCTGACATCGATGCTTCCCGCACTATAAGGCGGATAGAGTGGTTCGTAGAGATGGGTTTTACCGGCTTGGACCTAGCCATGTGCTGGTTCATTAGGAGAATCTAGCCTCTACAGCACCGCTCGAAGCTGATGCACGAGTATACCAACGATAGAAGGGATAGCCTCCGCATCTCCGTGGAAAATTTCTCGAGCGACTCCGTCAAGCTCCGCCTCAAGGACATCGTCAAGGTGAAGGACAAGAAGCGTGGCCTCACCATCACCTACGACATGTTCGTAGAGAGCAGGTGCCCAAAGGTAACTGTTTATTTTCCGTGTATGACATATACTCCAGTTCTTCCGTCTAGCCATTACCATCTCATTTAACACGGAGGTTCTTCACCTTAACAGCTTAGCGACATAGACGAGGATATAATGGCTCCTCAAATCTATGATCCAAAGATGAAGGAAGTCACCGTCGTGTCCAACGACGATGCTCCATTGGCGCGAAAGCGGAAGAGCTCCACCTCTAACGCTGCCGACGGAGGCAAGAAGAAGACGGAGGGTGGAGCCTCCAAAAAGACTACCTCCGCCCTGGAGGCGGAGAAAAGAAAGACTACTGGGATCCCCTTTGCCAAAGCACCCCCTCTTGTGTAAGCTTCTTTCTCTCCGACATTTTCCATTTATCTATCTTGTTCCTGTACTTATGCATTTTGCACGTTTCAGGAAGAAATCCACGACCAGCTTGAAGAAGACCTCCAAAACTTCGGGGGCTTCTAGAACCATCAAGGGCATGCTGCATCGCAGCACATCTCCCGCCATTGCCCTTGTCACTCCCATCGTCAAGCCCTCATCCGCTCCGATAAGCTCTCAAGCCAAGGAAGCAGCTGGCCCTTCCGCCATGTAAGTGGACTCAGGTGCCTCTACCGAGCTTGCTGTTGCCGGCGAGCAGGCGACGTAGGAGAGTGCCGCACACCAAATGGCTGAAGCTTCGGCTAAGGATGCCATCGGTAGCGGTAAGGCGGTGGTGGAAGGTGGTACCTCTGCCGAAGGTGGTGCCCCCGCGCCCAATAAAACCATAGAGTATCCGAAGATAGTCTATCTGGTACTTATGTCGGGTAGCACTACTCTAGTTCCTGGTGCGGCGCCGACATCTCCGACGTGCGGTCTAGAGGAGCTTCTCCGGCAAGCAGAGATCTTGCAAGGAAATAGTGTATCCTTCGGCAAGCTGCTGGCTGAGAGTGCTACTAACCTCAAGATCATTGAACTTGTAAGTTATTTTTGCATTTTTGCATTTCATATGAATATCCCATTGTAGCCCCCGAGGATTTAGACGGAAAACCATAGGTCTTTGCGTCTAGATGCTCTAAGAGTGACTAAGCTAGAAAACTTCTCACTGTAGCCCCCAAGCATATAGGTGGAATGAACAATTCCGACTAGATGCTTTAAGAGTAGGATACGCAGTGTTTATAAATTTCAATACTGTATCCCCCAATCCTCTAGTTGTAACTGAATTAGTTCCGACTAGATGCTAAAAGAGAATCTAAGCATACATCCGAGTTAAAAACTTTATACTGTAGCCCCCAAGCTTCTAATCGAAAACTGAATTAGTTCCGACTAGATGCTTAAAGAAAGACTAAGCATTTTGCTAAGTTAAAAACTCTCGCTGTAGCCCCCGAGCGTCTAGGTGGAAATTTTCCGGCTAGATGCTCCAAGTAGACTAAACAACGTTTAATTTTATTTTTTCCACATAATGAGAATGCTCGGAGGGGCATGGCTAACGACAAGTACCAGAAGATGTGCACGGACTTGGAAGCCAAAAAGGGTAAAACTGCCTTCTTGAAGGAACAGATCATCAAGAGCAAGCGTCTGTTTTTCCTTTCTTTTTTGTATTCCGACTTGAACTTGTGTATTCTCCGAGTACTCACTGTGTAGTTTGCTGTCTCCGACTTGCAGAAACCATTGCCAAGTCTAAGGACATTGTCGAGCAATCCAAGCATATTCAGGAGCTGGATAGCAAGAACAAGATCCTTAAGCAGGAGAGGAAGGACATGTTGAAGATGCATGAAGAATCAATGAAAGCCCTGCAGGACTCCGCCACCGAGGAGATGAACCGCTTTAAGGAGGAGATCTTGATCTTAAGAGATCAGAAGAAAGCTGCCGATGAGCAGAATCAACGCCATCATGAAGCGTACAAGATCCTCCAACAAGAACGGGACTCCTTGGCGGATACCCTCTGTCAAGCTGAGGATAGCATCTCCAGTAAGTGATTCTCCGTATTGGATTTCAGTAAGTGCCAAATGTCACTACTCTAGAATCCACACAAAAATGACAAAGAACATGTAGACCAGAAAACTTAAGCTAACGCCCGTAGGCGGAATTTTCACAAGTGCAATCGCAAACTTGTGCATAAAGGTTTTATATGATCCAAAAATGAACATTAAAGGAGGTAAAAGACTCAGAAATATGAGTGAACCAAAGAGCTTTATTTCATTGATCATATAAGAGGTACACAATTAGATAAAAAATGTTAAGTGTAAAAAGGACGTAGCTGTGCTATGTTCCATGTCCCATTAAGCTCCGGGTAGTCATCATCCGGGTCACGTCGCTTATGCTTATGATCCTCGTTGGGTCTATCCTTCAGTTCATGATTGTCAACGAGGTAGTAAGACCCATTGAGTAGCGCCTTGCTTATGATGAACGATCCTTCGCTAGGGGGGATAATTTGTGTGACTTCTTCTGCTTAAGTCGGAGCACCAAATCCCCCTCTTTAAACGAGCGATGCCGAACATGGCGACTATGGTAGCTGTGTAGCTTCTGCTGGTAGATGGCGGATATTTGGCATGGCAAAACGCGCTCCTCCTCGAGAAGGTCCACATCTAGGCGTCTGGATTCTTCAGCGTCATTCTCGTCGTAGGAGGCAACCCTTGGTGCATCGTGAAGTATGTCAGAAGGTAGGATGGCTTCTGCTCCATATACCATGAAATAAGGGGTGTTGCCGGTGGATCTGTTGGGTGTAGTTCGTAAACTCCATAGCACAGATGGCAATTCTTCCGCCCAGGCTCCAGATGCTCTATGTAGCGGTGCCTCGAGACGTGGCTTTATTCCCTACAGAATTAATCCATTGGCTCGCTCAACCTGACCATTGGATTGTGGATGTGCCACAGATGCAAGGTCAAGTCGGATGCCCTTCTCCCAACAATAATCCTCCACTTCCCCGAGTGACAAGTTGCTGCCGTTGTCGGTGATAATGCTATGTGGGAGACCAAATCTCACCACTAGATCCCGGACAAACCTAAGGGCAGTTGCCCCATCAAGCTTTCTAATGGATTTAGCTTCTATCCATTTAGTGAATTTGTCAACTGTTACTAGCAGATGCGTAAACCCACATGGTGCCGTCTGTAACGGTCCCACCATGTCTAGCCCCCAGACTGCAAATGGCCAAGTTATTGGTATTGTTCGCAATTCTTCAGCAGGAACATGTGGTTGTCGGGCATAATACTGGCATCCCATGCACGTTTCAACCAGCTTGTTAGCATCCGCCTTTGCGGTCAGCCAGTAGAATCCTTGCCGGAAGGCTTTCGCGACCAACGATTGAGGAGCGGCGTGATGCTCGCAATCTCCGAGATGGATTTCGCGTAGGATTTCCATACCTTCTAGCTGGGAAACACACTTAAGGTATACACCAGTAGTGCTCCTTTTGTAGAGCTATCCATTGATTATGGTATAGCCCTTTGCTCGTCGTACTATTTGTCGTCTTTCGACCTCATCGTTGGGCAAAGTTCCATGTTCAAGATACTCCATGAACGGTTTTGTCCAAGCCGGAGGGACTTTTGCCACAATGTGGACAAAAGAGTCAACTTTAACCGGGTTGTCGATGTCGGCTCCCTTCAAGGATGGTATCCGCAAATGCTCTAGGAAAACTCCTGGCGGAATCCGCTTGCGCCCTGATAGAAGCTTAGAAAACAGATCAGCTGCCTCGTTTTGCTCCCTAGGTACATACTTGACCTCGTAGCCCAAGAAGCACTTGGCTATCTTGTCCACTTTGTCTCGATATGCCGCCATCATAGGGTTCCGCGCATTCCAGGTGCCAGCCACCTGCTGGGCAACCAAGTCGGAATCTCCACAGCAAACTATGCGCTTGATGCCAAACTATGCGTAATCCGTGAATGAGTGATTCATACTCCACCATGTTGTTCGTATCCTCGAAGTGGATCTGCAGAATGTAGTGTAGCTTGTCGCTAGTTGGTGACTGTAGCAATACACCAGCCCCGAGCCGTTGAGCAGCAGCTTTGATCCGTCAAAGTGCATCACCCAGTACTCTAGTTCCGGCAATGGATTAGCATCTGGCATCTCCGTCCAATCTGCGATAAAATCCGCCAAGGCTTGTGACTTGATAGCGTGGCGTCTCTTGTAGGTGATATCGAAGGCAGAAAGTTCAATGCCCCACTTCGCGACCCTTCCCGTATCGTCGCTGTTGTTGATAATGTCAGACAGTGGAGTCTTGCTCACCACTGTGATAGGGTGCTCCTGAAAGTAATGCCTCAGCTTCCAAGAAGCAAGGAATACTCCATAAGCTATCTTCGGGTAGTGCGGGTAACGCTGTTTGGACTCCGTCAAGACTTCGCTTACATAGTAAACTGGTCGTTAAACTCCGTGCTCATAGCCTGGTTCCTTCCGCTCTACCACGACGACAATGCTGATTACCCGGTTGGTTGTCGCCATGTAGATTAACATGGGCTCTCCAGGCTCGGGTGCTGCAAGGATGGGCGCTGAGGAAATAATCTCCTTGAGCTGCTTCAATGCTGCATCTTCTTCGTCCGTCCATGTAAATTTTTCCGCCTTCTTCAGCAACTTGTACAGCGGCAGGGCCTTCTCTCCAAGTCGGCTGACGAACCGACTAACTGCTGCAACACAACCTGTTAGTCGTTGAATGTCCTTTAGGCATGTCGGACGGTTTATGTTTAAGATGGCTTTGATTTTCTCCGAGTTGACCTCGATTCCACGCTGGGAAACGATGAAGCCCAACAAATTTCCGGCTGGAACCCCGAAGACGCACTTCTTAGGGTTAAGCATCATGTTATATTTCCGGAGATTATCAAAGGTTTCTTTTAAGTCGGAGATTAATTCATTTGACTTTTTATACATCACCGCTATATCGTCTACATAGGCATGAAAGTTCCGACCAATTTGGTCGTGCGGGCAACGTTGCATTGTCCCCTGGTACGTAGCACTTGCGTTTTTCAGCCCAAAGGGCATTGTAACATAGCAAAACATGCCATATAGGGTAGTGAACGAAGTGGCCAATTGGTCCAACTTCCTCATCTTGATCTGGTGGTATCCTGAGTATGCGTCGAGAAAACACAAAAGTTCCGAGCCACCCGTCGAGTTAATGACTTGGTCAATGCGAGGCACATCAAATAGATCTTTGGGGCATGCCTTGTTCAAGCTGGTGTAATCAACACACATTCTTAATTCTTTGGTTCCCTTTTTGGGGACAAGTACAGGATTGGCCACCCATTGGGTGTGAAGGACTTCTCAGATAAAACTAGCCTTAAGTAATCTAGCTATCTCTTTTCCTATGGCGTATCTCTTCTCATCTCCAAAGCGTCGTAGAGGTTACTTCACTGGTTTGCATTTTGGATCAATGTTTAAGCTGTGCTCAGAAAGTTCCCTAGGTACACCTTTCATGTCGGCAGGTTGCCAGGAAAAGATGTCCCTATTCTCACGGAGGAACTCGACGAGCGCACTTTCCTATTTGGGATCCAGGTTCATCCCAATGGTGGTGGTCTTGGAGGCATCGCCTACCACAAGTTCCACCGGCTTGGTATCGATGGTGGCCTTGAATGATGGAGCGGAGTCAGAGATTTGTTTCTTCGACGCGGGCATCTCTGAGTCATCGACCTTGCTCTGGATCTCTTAGAATTCTTCGCTGTAGAGGACAGCTTCCGCGAAGGCTGCTTCATTAATCTTGCAGTCCCTTGCTTTGTAAAGCTTCCGGATACGGTGATGACACCATTTGGTCTGGGTATCTTGAGTTTGTTGTAGACGAAGCATGGCTTGGCCATGAAGGTGTGGAATATGTCACTGCCGAATATGACGTGGTACACACTTTTGAAGGGGACCACCTCAAAGGTCATGCGCTCTTGGCATTAATTATTAATATCGCCAAAGGCAACCTGAAGTGTGATGCACCCAAGGGACCGAGCCTCCCGACCAGGAACTATGCCGTGGAAGATGGTGTTGGTCCGCCTTAGGTTTGCCTCCGTCAAGTTCATCTTCTGCAGTGTATCTAGGTACATGATGTTGATGCTGCTTCCACTATCCACCATACACTTGGTGAACTCCACGACGTCAATCAAGGGGTTGATGACCATGGCGTATTGGTTCTCCGTAGGAATAAGGTCTGGGTGATCCTTCCTGTGTCGTGGTATTGCCGACGAGTACGCCATGGAGGGATCCTCACAGTGTGTGTTTAGAGATGTGGGGTAAGGCGGACGGTTGACGGGTACAAGGTAACACAGCTTACCCAGGTTCAGATCCCACGACGGTGGCAGAATCCTACTCCTGCTATAAATCACTATAAGGGCAATACGCCGAGTTATAGGGATTGTTTCGCTGTGCAAGGTGTGTGCTAATCGCTACTTGATCGTCTGAGATTGTGCCCTAAAGGCTCCCATAGGCCCGACTTATATAGTCGTCAAGTCCCAGGGTTACAGGGAAAAATCCTAGCCAGACTGGTTACAGAGTTCTACATTGTCTATTACTAGTCTTGTGTATCTTGTACTCCAAGGCTCCGGATACGTTGGTGACTCCCACCGTAGCCTTCCTTTATCCAGCATGGGCTTACCTTCTGGATCCATCTAACTGGGCCGCCCGGCAGGCCATAGGCCATGCTACCAACTGTGGGCCACCCGGGTTAGTCTGATAAGAGACATGCTATAAGGATACCCATATAGCGTATCCCCAACAGTAGCCCCCGGAGAACTCCGAGATCTTGCGCCGTTTTGCCTCTTCACGTGGAATGCTCCATCTAGATGGATGTCGGCAAATCGTCAAGCAACATCTTGTAGTCCTCCCAAAGAACCCTGCAAGGCTTTCTCCATCTTCAACTTGTAAGTCGGAGAAATGTTGAATCTTCCATCGTACTCTTCCATAGTCGGATTGGATCCATCCATGCCGGAATCTTTGATGTGACGGCTCATCTGCCTATGCCAGCTAGGGCGACGTAAGCTTTAGGTCAGCAATGCCTCGTAACTCACACATGCAGAGAACGTAATCATATCTGATTTTCCAGCGTGAGCGATACGAACCGTTGGCGGCGACGGTTGGAGACGTGGCGAAATTTCTGCGCACGTTCGTGAACACGTCGTCTATGTGGCAACCGTCAGATTAAGCTGCACGAATCTTGACGCCGAGGATGATAAATAGTAACCGTGGGGAAATTTCCACTTTTTACCTCATTCTCCCCGCATCATCTTCTTCCTCCAGCCGCGCGACTCCTCGAGCTCTCCGCGAGAAACCTCAAAAAAAAACTAGCTCCCATCTGCACCAGTCGCACCTAATCTTCATCCCATGGCTAGCAGTAGCACCTCCCCGTCAATGGCGGTGTCGAGCGAAGCCGCGGCGAAGCCGGCGAGCTCCGTCATTGTGCCCCTAGAGGGTTTGGTCATCCCCGCATCGGCGGTGATCGAATCCACCGGCGGCGACCCAAATTTGGCGGCGCTAGAGCCACTGGAGGAGGAGCCAGACTCGCACAAGGGCGACTGGCGCGGCTCGGACATCACCGAACGCGACATCCAAGAGATGGTCGCCAAAGGCTACCTCCCCGTGATGGAGGAGCTCACCTGGCGGGCGGCGTCGGCCGGCGAGGTGACACCTTCTCCCCAAGTCGGAGAAAAGGTGTACCTCAAAGCTTAGCTGGTACGCGGCGTTTCCCTGCCTATCTCCCACTTCTTCCTCTCCGTCTTAAACCACTATAGGGTCCAGCCCCATAACCTTTCCCCCAATGGTATTTTAGTGCTTAGAAACTACGCGGCACTTTGCGAGGGATACTTAGGGATAAGGCATAGGTTAGACCTCTTTGTGTACTTCTTCACCGTAAAACGTGAAGCCGGACATAGTAGGGAGGAGCTTAGGAACTGTGGCACCATAAGCTTCAAGATTCGACCTGGCCGGCGATTCCCCTACATCGTCAGCCACGAGTCCTGTAAGAATTAGCAACGGACATACTTTTACAACCCCGACATTCCCCTGGCGGGCCGAGAAGTAACATATCCGGACTTCATGGATGGAGCCGCCGCTGAAGTTTCCACGTGGAGATCCCAAGCCTCCCTTCCCTCCGACCTCAACGCTTCTCGCGCTATAAGGCGGATCGAACGGTTTGTAGAGACGGGTTTGACCGGCTTGGACCTAGCTATGTGCTGGTTCATCAGGCGAATCCAACCTCTGCAGCACCGCGCGAAGTACATGCATGAGTATACCAGCGACAGAAGGGATAGTCTCCGCATCTCCGTGGACAACTTCTCGAGCGACTCCGTCAAGCTCCGCCTTAAGGACATCGTCAAGGTGAAGGATAAGAAGCGTGGCTTCACCATCACCTACAACATGTTCATAGAGGGCAAGTGCCCAAAGGTAGGTATTTATTTTCTGTGTACGACATATGCTCCAGTTTTTCTGTCTTCCCAATACCATCTTATCTAACACAATGATTTCTTACTTAACAGCTTAGCGATCTAGATGAGGGCAAACTGGCTGCCCAAATCTACGATCCAAAGATGAAGAAAGTCACGATCATGTCCGACGACGAGGTCCCATTGGCGCGAAAGTGGAAGAGCTCCACCTCTGACGCTGCCGACGGAGGCAAGAAGAAGAAGACAGAGGGTGGAGCCTCCAAGAAGACTACCTCCGCCCTGGAGGCAGAAAAGAGAAGAACCACCGGGACCTTTGCCAAAGCACCCCCCTAGTGTAAGCTTCTCATTCTCCGACATTATCTATTTATCTGTCTTGTTCCTCTACTTATGCATTTTGCATGTCTCAGGAAGAAAGCCACGACCAGCCTCAAGAAGACCTCCAAAACATCGGGGGCTTCTCGAAATATCAAAGATATGATGCATCGCAACGCCTCTCCCTCCATTGCCCCTGCTACTCCTGCCGTCAAGCCCTCATCCGCTCCGATAAGATCACAAGCTAAGGATGCATCAGGCCCTTCCATCATGGAAGTGGACTCTGGCGCCTCTACTGAGCTTGCTAGTGTTGGCGAGCAGGCGACGCAGGAGAGCACCGCTCAACAAATGGCTGAAGCTCGGGCTAAGGATGCCATCGGTGGCGGCAAGGCGATGGTGGAAGCTGAAGGAAATATGCCCTAGAGGCAATCATAGAGATGATTATATTTCATATGTATCCATGAGTTATTGTAATGTTCCTTGAATATCCATATAAGGCAACTTGTATTGATTGGAAATTATGTGAATTGTTTGTGAAACTCTTTACTTGTATGGTTATTTAAGAGTTGTCCCTAGTCGGAGTTCATGTGAGGACACACGTGATTATTAGACTAGCACATCGATTGGTTGATGACTATGTTTCGCAAGTCATAGACATGGAGATGTCAAACCAATGATGTGGACACATGTTATGAACATGGGGTTGGACTGACCCAACCTGAGACTAGCAATTAGTTGCAGCTCTCTCTCTACACATCGTGTACGTTTTGTCCTTAGACCTGAGATTTTCGCATGTACTTGAGATGTGGATCGACCTACTTTGGGGCTATCAAACGCTGCACCGTAACTAGGTAGTTATAAAGATAGCTTTCGGGTTTGTCCTGAAGCATGCTGCAAGGCATGGTCAATCAAGATGGGATTTGCCCCTCTCTACTTGAGAGAGATATCTCTGGGCCCCTCGAGTGATCGGATCCACAAATGCATGGCCGTGCTACATATGGTTAAGAGTTAACCTAGTAAAGGGATTCCGAATCACGGTATCGAGAAAGGGAGGTCAGCTTGGAGCTAGACCAAATATCGTGAGGCAAAAGGAAAGACATGTACTAAACCTTGTGATGGTTCGTCCGATATGATCTTTGCATGCGTTTAGGAGTTGGCACGTCTTGCTAGAGGCCGCTACCAACTATTGACAGAATAAGTGTATTCGTGTCATGTCTATACGCATATGAACCTGTAGGGTCACACACTTAAGGGGAGTGAAGCCTAATGAGGATTGGATCCGAATTAGACCAGGCTTAGGGTACTAATGGGCTGCTAATGTAGAAGCCCACTAGGGACTCCTATATAAGAGAGGGTGGGGCGAGCTGGCCAGGGTAAGACCTCAGATTATTCCCAGCCGCCACTCCTCATGCCTGTGTCGCTTGCGCGGACCTAGCAGTCCGGCGTCTGACGCTTCCACCCTGTACGTGTGGATATCTTGGAGGCGCTGCATCTGTAGCACTTGGACGAGCCACGCAAGGGGAGCTGCTCGTGGGACGAGGACAAGGAGGAGACGTGGAACGGCTGCACTGCCTCGACACGCTTCATCAATTCCGCAACTGCGCGTCTAGTGGTAATCCCGCGATCTATGACAACAGTAATCCTGGTATACGCGGTAGAATTTTTTTGATTTGCGCTAGTGTAGCCTACCCGTATCCCTTCAGTGGTATCAGAGCCGATGCTATTCAGTTATAGGTTCGGGATGTTTGCATATGGTGATATGCAGATTGATATGAATGATGTGATCGTTTATATAGCGGTGGTTCAGGATTGATCTATGATCTTGCTTTCCGTGATCGTGATTCTGAGGTTGTCGAACGACTTACCCCTACCGGTCGGCTTCCGCCATCGGGGTAGACAGTGACACATAAATCCTGTTGAATCACGCGAAGATCAATATGATTGGTCGAATCAGAACCTAGATCGAAAATTGATGTTCCATGATCAAAGGAGTTTGATTGAATCGGGACAGGAGTCGGTTTATGGTAAATTTGATTTGCCGATCAAAATCCTTAAAGAAAATTGTGAAGATTCGATCTCTCATTTTTCACGGTTTTCCGGACGCTGCCCCTTCGAACCCCGCAGGGGGAGACCCCCTAGACCCCCCTTAATCGTAGCCCCTTTTTGTATGTCGTTAAGGTAACTAGGTGCTGCGATGTCACATGATCCGGTAGAATGCGATTCTATGCATAACTTGTTTTTGCAGGATGTATGTGATCAATATGGCCCATATATGTATGTGATGCATGTATGAAAATTTTCATGACCTGCGTGTCGTGAGTAGGGCAACACGGCTGGAGCCATATGTGTTGTCAATTATTGTAATGGCCTGCGTGCCAACTTGTGATGATCCCAATACTATGTAATTTTGATTACTAGCTGTTAGGAGTAATAGCTTGTATTAGTTCTTGGAGGACTCATCACTTGGAGGATGGCTCGCATGGAACATGAAGATGGAGATCATCATGGTGGACAGGTTCTATGGCGATGGTGATCACCATGAGAAAATGGGCCATACTGTGTCACATCTATGTGAATGTTATTCTTATGCGTTTTACTACTATGCATGCTTAGATGATAGAAGTAGAACGATCCCTCACAAAGTTTAAGTTAAACCATGCCCTACCAACCAAACCTTGCACCATCCTATGCCTTGTACAATCATTGGTGGGCCTATGAAATTAGGGTGTCGCCGTTTTCCTTGGATGGATGGGTTTGTATCGGATACCTACACGCATAAGGGTTGGTGAACTTGACAAGGTCATCTTAACAGCTAAGGACCTTGGGGCATAAAGGTTGGGCGCCTAGTTGTGACATAGAGATGTCACCCAACAACAAGAGTCATATGTGATATGATTAGCAAGTGTTGCTTACCGATTTACCTTGTCTTCTAGCAGTGATGCTAAATCTCACTAGTCGACTTGTTAATTGTGGATCTTGAATCACTTAGTATCAATAGAGGGATATTGATTTAAGTGGGAGTATATGCTATTAAATTGTTTAATATGTTTTACTCTTTCATGGTTACATGGCTTAGTATTTTGCATGTTTTATGTTGTAGATCAATGGCACCGAACACTACATCACCTTTCTCTTTGCGTTCGATTCTTGACAAAGATAAACTAAATGGAACAAACTATTCGGACTGGGTCCGTAACCTGAGAATTGTTCTCAGGTCTGATAAAAAGGAAACGGTTCTGGATACCCGAATTCCCGATGAACCTGCTGATAATGCATCTGTTGACCTAAAGAACGCCTACAAGAGAGCATGTGATGATTCTCTTGAGGTTAGCTGTCTTATGCTTGCATGCATGGAACCTGAACTCCAAAAGAAGTTTGAGGATCAGGAAGTGTACGATATGATCGTAGCGCTTAAGGACATGTTCCAAGATCAGGCAAGGACTGAGAGGTACAATGTTGCCAAGTCCTTTGTCGAATGCAAGCTAGTAGAGGGAGCAGCTGTAGGCCCCCATGTGATCAAAATGGTTGGTTACAGTCAGACTTTGGAAAAGCTTGGTTTTCCACTAGGCCAAGAGTTGGCCACTGACTTCATTTTGGCGTCTCTTCCATCCAGCGATGGGCAGTTCATTTCGAACTACCATATGCATGGGGTGGATAAGGGCCTTAATGAATTATGTGGGATGCTTAAAACAGTAGAAAGTGACATGAAGAAGTGTGTAGGGCATAGCCATGTGATGGCTGTGCAGAACAAGCCTATCTTCAAGAAAAAGGGTACTTCTTGGAAGAAGAAGGGCAAGGCTAAGGATACGATCCCTAAGTCTGCACCCAAGCAAAAGGCTGGACCTATAGAAGACACCGAGTGCTTCTTTTGTCATGAACATGGCCACTAGAAGAGAAACTGCAGCAAGTACCAGGTTTCTTTGAAGAAGAGTGGAAGTAAGAGTACTTCCAACTCAGGTACGCTTGTTGTAAATGTTGTGGACATTCTTCTTGCTGATTCCTAAGTTAACTCTTGGGTATTTGATACCGGATCGGTTGCTCATATTTGCAATTCGATGCAGGGGATAGTAAGGACTAGAGAAGTGCAGAAAGGCGAAGTGGATTTTCGCGTCGGAAATAAAGCAAGGGTTGCTGCATTGTTCATCGGCGTCATGCAACTTCACCTTCCGTCAGGATTTATTATGGAGTTGAATAATTGTTATTACATTCCTAGTATGGGTCGAAACATTTTATCACCTTCATGTTTGATGAGGGATGGTTATTCATTCGCGAGTGCAAACAATGGTTGTGTAATCTCTAAGAATGATATGTTTATGGCTAATTCTCCCATTGTGAATGGGTTATTTATTTTAAATCTTGATGATGCATCTGTTTACAATGTTAGTGCTAAAAGGCTTCAGCCTAATGATTTGAGTCCTACCTATTTATGGCATTGTCGTTTGGGGCATATAAGTGAAAAGCGCATGAAGAAGCTCCATGGTGATGGTCTTCTAACTTCGTTTGATTTTGAATCATACAAGACATGTCAGGCTTGTTTACTTGGAAAGATGACCAAGTCACCTTTTTCGCGTTTACCCGAGAGAGCGACAGACTTGTTGGAACTCATACATACTGATGTATGTGGGCCAATGAGCACGACAGCCAGAGGAGGATATCACTACTTCATTACTTTCACTGATGATTTCAGTAGATATGGTTATGTCTTCTGTAGGGGTTCGTAGCATGGAAAACAAAAATTTTCTACCGCATGCACACAAACAAGCCAAGATCTATCTACTAGATTGTAGCAACGAGTCGATAGAGGAACTTACCCTCGAAGATTCCAAAGCGGTTAACGAGAGCAGATTCTCGTGGGTGATGTAGTCGTACACTTGCCGATCTCAGGATCGCGTAGACGATCCTTCCGGCGCTGCGTTCCGGCAACGCTCCCGCAGTCGGTCACACGTTCGGTACTCGACGAAGACCTTCCTCTCCCTTGTTCCAGCAGGCAGCGGAGGTTGTAGCACTCTCCTCGCGATTCCGGCAGCACAACGGCGTGGTACCGGAAGTAGAGGGGAGATCTCGCAGGGCTTCGCCTTAAGCCGGAGCGAGTATGGTGGACTATGAGAGAGCCATGGTGATCTAGGGTTTAGACACACCAATTAGAAGGGGCTAAACCGGCGGCTAGGGCAATTAGAAGCTCTAACTCGGCGGCTTGGGAGAAATCCCTAGGCTGTGGCTAGGGTTTAGGTTTAGAGGGAGGCAACTTGTGTGTCTAGGAGGGGAGCCCTGCCCCTCCTCTTATAGGTGGAGGGAGGCGCGCCTGGGGAGGGGAGTCCCTTCCCAACTCGGACCCAAGGTGGGGCGGCGGTGGGAGGAGGAACTCCTCCCCAAAGTCGGTTTCAAACCTCCTTCTCCTCTTTCCCAAAACTAGCCGTTTGACTTTCAAACTAGCCGTTTGACTTTTCAAACTAGGATTTGAATAAACCCTCTATTTGGTACAGCGATGACACCAAAATACATAATGCAATCCTACCAACTTGATATAACACATTCATGTACCCTTCCCCTCCGGAGTGCCGGACATTCCGAAACCTTCTAGAACATTCCCGATGAAAACACCGGAATCATTCCCCAACTCCGAAACAGGACTTTCCTTATATGAATCTTATTCTCCGGACCATTCCGGATCTCCTCGTGATATCCCGGATTCCATCCGAGACTCCGAACAACATTCGGTCTCTTACTCATCATTCCATAACTACTCAACAACATCGAATCCTTAAGTGTGTCTCCCTACGGTTCGTGAATTATGCGGACATGATCGAGACACTTCTCCGAACAATAACCAATAGAGGAATCTGGAAATTCATATGGCTCCCACATATTTCTACGATTACTTTGCGATCGAATGAACCACTTACATACGATACCAATTTCCCTTTGTCTCACGATAGTTTACTTATCCGAGGTTTTGATCGTCGGTATCTCTGCATACCTAGTTCAACCTCGTTACCGATAAGTACTCTTTTCTCGTTCCCGTGGTATGTGATCCCTTGTGAGCCAGTCACATGCTTGCAAGCTAATTGTATGACATTTGTAACATCCCTAAAATTCATATTTCAAAGCTCATTCATATCATCCTTGCATCCATCATCATTTAGGGTTTTCTCAAAACATTTCAGAAAACAGAAACATATGGTATCATGATTTTATGTGGACAGACTTATTTTAAATGGCCAACACCACTTGTAAGTTTGATTATTGTGAACCAGGAAGGTTGCCTTCTATGAGCATAGGATTTAAGTGCAGATTTAAAACCAAGTTTTTCAAATAGAAATGGGTTCCAAAAACCATCTTTCAAATTTTAAACCAAAGTCCATAGCCTCTGATATTTTGATCTCCAAGCTTGACCAATCCTTTACAAAGCTACCCCATGGTTATATGACCATTTTTGAGACTACTGCTCACTACAAAAATCCCAGGAAAATTTGAATTCAAATTGAACTTGATTTCATTTGAAAATCTACCCAGAAAATCAAAATAGAAAAGGAAAAAGAAATAAACAAAGGAAAAGGCCACGCGCCAGGTTTTAGGCCCAGCATCGAATCGAGCCCAACAAGCCCACCCGGGGGTTTTCTTTTCCTCTCGCACGCGCCAGCGCACCCAGACGGTCACTGACGACCGGACCCCACCCTCACTTCGTGCACATCGCTGACGAGCGGGCCCTGCCCATGCTGTCCTCGTCTTCCCCAAACCGCGACCGCGACCATGTCGCAGCTGCAGTCATGGCCGGTAATGGCGTGGCATAATTGCGCATTAATCCGCGAGCGTTTCCTGTCGAGGCTCCGGCTATAAGATACCCACTTCCTAGCGACCATTTCCCCCCAGTCAATTCTGCCTTCACGCCACCAGGCTGCCCACGACTCACACAACACCGCCGCAGACAGAGCTCACTCCGGCGATCGATTCCGGTGAGTTCCGTGCGCCCCTCCCTCTCTGATTCGTTCGAGCCATTTCGCAATCTCCTTGCGCACCTCCTGACCCCACCAGTTCATCCTGTACTGCCCCAGGTCGCCGTTCCCGCTCGACGCCGCAAGCATCTGACAACCACCTCGACTCCGGCGACCAAATTCCGTAAGTCCCGTGCACCCCTTCACTTCTGACTCACACGAGATTGTTCGCCACGTTTTTGCGCATCCCCTAAACCCCCTGGCTTGTGTTAGGACGACGCGGAACCTCGGCAATGACGCAGACAACAACCACCCGACGCCGTGCACGACTCCGACGAGCTCTCTCAGCCACATCCGAGCGCCCCTCCGCAAACCAGTACCACGTCGATCTTCAGCACGCCTTTGCGGATCTGGTAAGCACCTTCTTGCTTCCTGGGGCGATGTAGAACGTCGGCACCGCCGTAGTCAGACGCGCCGCCGCCAGTTAACGCCGCTAGCGCCGCCCGAGTATGGTTAGGTTGATTAGGAACGTTGGATCTAGATCCTGTGGCGTAGATTAGAAAGAGGACGAAGAGGTACGTGCGCGTCTGAGCCGCCAGATCTCACTTAGATCGTGCGGTCCGCAGGACCCGATCCAACCGAAGCGGTACGCGCCAATAGGGACGCGACGCGTGGCAAGTGTTAGAACTAAAAATAGATTTAAAACCAGAATTTGATCCAAATTTCAAATGCTTATAACTTTTGATTGCCACGTTGGAATTTTGCAAACTTTATACCGTTGGATTCAGTGAAACAAGACCTTTCTGAATATCCAATGTGTTTAACAAATAGTAACAGTTAAAATGACTTTATTTGTAGAAACATGTTTAAGGCTATTTTAAGTATAGATTTATTTTGGTAAATTGTATTAGTGCCAAATAAGTTTAGTTGGCAAACTTGTGACTTGTTAAGTTTCTGTAAACATGTGCATGCTTGGTAGATTTTTCAAAATCACCACTTGGTAAATTCTTGCATGCATGCATTCATATTATTTTTGATTGAATATAATTGTGTGTAATTGTATGCTATAATTTTTGTGTAGATTTTGCTAGTGATTGTGATATTGCAGATGGAAAAACCTAAGTACTTAGCCTTGTCCAAGGCAATGGACAACTTGAGCATCAAGACATGGAAGCTACAAGAATCTCATCACTCAAATTTCTAAGTAAAAATTTGTGGGTGAACAAGGGTAAAGGACCCCAATGTCTATTGGTGGTTTCTTGGGAAGTTTTGATAAAGAAAAACTTAGTGATTTCAACTAATAGGTAAAACCTATTTTCAAGCAAAGCAAGCCAAGCTACACTTAGCCAAATGCATATAGTAATATAGTCCACTAAAAATATACTAAGGTATCACTTGCCAATACTATTCCAAAGTATTGACCCTCTGTGGCTGTAACTTGTGATATTGCAGGTTACTCCGATGATGAGTAGGAGTCATGAGTCTACACTCAACATGCTTGCCTGTGGCACATGAAGATGAAGACTTATGTTTATTTACTTATTCCTTAAACTCTTGTATTAGGCCTATGGCCCTGAGTTGTAAAAGATTATGTTTTATCTCTGGAATGAATGTAATAAACGACCTTTGTATCTGTGTACTTCATCTTAAACTGTGGATGCTAGCATTGATCCAGGGACTAGCATTGCAATCACAGGGATCCATTCCTTTACAAAGGAGGGGTCTAACAGATGGTATCAGAGCACTGTGTTGCCTGTAGGATTATGACCCTAGGATTGGAAAACCACTAAGGAAAATTTTTCAACTACTTCTACACTTGTCTATTCTTCTCGTAAAACTTTTCTAATCTTTTCATTCTCAACTCCATTTGTAGATGAACTCCATCAACGAAGCCGTGAAGAAAGGACCACTCATGACCATGACCTTGGAGTGTGAAACTGAGTTTCCCAAGATTCTCAAGGACCTCATGGTGGCAATGGAAGCACATGGAGCAACTATTTACAAAGGCTTTCCAGTGATGGATGAAGCAGTGGAGTATTGGTGGGTGCAACTTCACTTGTACAAAAACAAGGAAGACAACCACAAGGAAAGGGGATTCTGCATGTACACCAACACTGTAATGCACACCACATTCTTTGAGTCAGCCAGAGATGCAGCTTGGAGGACTATCAAAGAACTAAGTGCTAGAGTCAAGTGCAAGATGCTCAACCTCCAAAAAGACTTAGAGAAGGAGAAAGAACTTACCCAAGAGTTGGAAGCCACCAACCAAGAGTTAAGGGGAGAGACTTAGTGATGGAATCATGTGAACAAGATAGGTGGGTTGCCTCTAGGAACATTGTGATAGCCACTAGATCCAGTGAGATAGGATTGTAAGCACACTTCGTTAGTTGGACCACCACCTATCACCTTATTTTTCAAAATGATATCTTAAATAAGTATTGGACCATGATTAATGTAATGGGATTATGTATGCATGAATTGGTTGATTTTGTGTTCCACGGATATGTATGAATGTTTGTCTTGATTTATCTTAAATGGTGTTGTTCTAACTTTTTCAATCTTATAAAATAGATGCCTATTACCATCAGCACTGTTGAGGAGCTCCAGGTTACCCGTTTTGGCCCCCGTATCGTTGAGCTTACCACTTTGCTCGATCTCCCTCTTCCCACCATCACGGTTTACCCACTCACCAAGTTCGAGAGGAAGGACCTCTGGGGCTTCAAGGTGAACCAGCCCGGACGCCAGACAGAGCCCACTACAGAGGCCATCGTCTTCAAGCTGATGCACGACGACAGGAAGAGAGGCATGGAGGTAGTCATGCAGGACCTGATAGGATGTCTGTTAGGACGTCACTCCCGACAGGTTAGGGGCACTCACTTCCACGTCTTCGGAAGACGTGATGTTGATGGAGAGTCCATCGACTTTGAGGACGACTCGAGGGACGCGGCAGAGCCGATACGTCTCTATCTCTAGGACTTAGAGTCTCTCCTCAGGCATGTGGACACGGACAGGACGAACGTCATGCTCAGCAATGACGAGCTCCAGGTGCAGCTTCGCGAGAAGGACAAGCTTTTCGCATAGCAGGATGAGATGATCAAGGAAATGGAGACGAAGTTCGAGGCCCAGCACCGCAAGTTCAAGAGTCAGGAGAAACGCGTCCAGTATAGGAACAAGAAGATCCGGGACATGACCGAGGAACTGAAGTCCAAGGATTTCGAGCTAGAGCAGCAGCAGATGGTTATTGAGAGGCTTCGCTCCTAGAAGAGGGCTCTCAAGGCCAAGGTCGATTCCTTGACCACTACTATTGAGGAGAACAAGACCGCGATGGAGAACGCAGGTCTTACCTTCATCGAGGAGGAGATTGATGCTGATGAGTAGACTTGACTACTCGTTTATCTTTCATATTCGTACTTGTTATTTGTGAACTTGTTATTGGACCATCCGACATGTGGATGGCTTGCCACTTGTGTGTTTTATTTCATGAACTTATTATCTGGTTGTTGAACTTTTATTCTTGAGTTGCATGCTATGTGTTTGCTTGTGATGTATTGTGCATAAACATCTATGGGTATCTCATTCTTATCTATTTGAACAAACCACAGATGCCTCCCCGTCGCGCAAACCCCAACCCCAACAACATCACCCCGGAAATGCAACAAATGATGAATGCGCAAACACAGCTTATGCAGATGATGACAACATTCATCCAAAACCAGAATAACAACAACAACAATAACAACAACCCCAATAACAACAACAACAATAACAACAACAACAACCCTCCGGGTTTTGATATGCTCACCAGATTTCTGCGTTTGAGGCCAGCTAAGTTTTCGAGGACAACTGATCCCATGGTAGCCAATGATTGGCTACGTTCCGTGAACAAGGACTTAGTGACCGTGGGCTGCACGGATGCTGAAAAAGTCAGGTTCGCAGCACATCTGTTAGAAGGACCAGCCGCCACATGGTGGGACAACTTCCAAATTACCACTCCTTTGGATGAGGTGACTTGGGCTATCTTTGAAGATGGCTTTCGCACTGCTCATATCTCATCAGGAATGATGAGCCTGAAAAAGAAAGAGTTTCACAACCTGAAGCAGCGCCACCGCAGCGTGGCAGAATACATAGAAGAGTTCAACAATCTGGCGCGCTATGCACCAGATGAGGTTGACACAGATGCCAAAAGAAAGGAAAAGTTTCTGGAGGGCTTGAATGATGAGCTGAATCTGCAGCTGTCTGTGGCATATGTTCCAACTTATCAGTCTTTGTGTGACAAGGCTGCAATTTTGGAGAGTAAAATGAAGCAAGTCGAGAGTAGGAAGAGGAAACACTCCGACAAACACAGCTCGGGATCGCCTCACAAGCGATCTCACTATGATGACAGTGGCAGCTCAGGATCCCACAAGCATGGGAAATTCAACAAGCACCACAACCACAACCGTCATGACAACAAGCATCATCGCAGTCATGACAATGATAAGTACAAGAACCACAAGAGTGGACATAAGAGCCACCACAGTGGAAGTGGAAGTGGAAGCCAGCCTAAAAAGGACATCAGTCAGGTTGAGTGCTTCAAATGCAAGAAGCTGGGGCATTATGCTAATGAGTGCCCTGAGAAGAAAGTTGAAGGACCTAACAAGCCCAATCATTTCCAGAAAGGATAGGTTAACCACATCAATGTGGAGGAGGTCTATGAGGAGCCTGATGCCGTTGCTGGTAAGTTCAGACTCAATTCCATTCCAGCATTTGTACTCTTTGACACTGGTGCATCTCATTCATTCATATCAAAAGCATTTGTTGATAGAAATGGGTTTGCATCTGAAAACATTGGGTGTCCAATAAAAGTTAGTTCCCCGGGTGGAGATATGATAGTAAGTCTTGGATGCCGGGATCTTGTCATAGAGTTTGGAAAGCATAAGTTTCCAGTGAGCCTGATAATCCTAGATTCCCAAGGACTAGACGTAATTTTGGGAATGGATTGGATGGCTAAGTATGAAGGAGTACTAGATTGTGCTAATCGTACTGTTGCACTCACAACCCCAGAAGGAAAAAGAATAAAATTCAGGTCAAACTTTGAATCCAAAGGAAGTAAGCTAAATTCTCTTAAGGGGGTTAGCATGGACAGTGTGCCAATTGTGTGTGAGTATCCGGATGTGTTTTCGGAAGAGTTGCCAGGAATGCCACCAGATAGAGATGTGGAATTTCTGATAGATTTGGTACCAGGTTCTGGACCAATAGCAAAAAGACCGTACAAAATGTCAGTTGATGAACTGAAAGAGCTCAAGAAGCAACTAGGAGAACAGTTGCAGAAAGGGTTTATTCAACCAAGTTCTTCATCTTGGGGAGCCCCAGTATTGTTCGTGGAGAAAAAAGATAGAAGCCAAAGGTTATGTATAGATTACCGTTCTCTCAACGAGGTAACTATCAAGAACAAATATCCTTTGCCTAGAATCAATGACTTGTTTGATTAGCTAGAGGGAGCATGTGTGTTCTCAAAGATTGATCTTCGGTCAGGCTATTTTCAACTCAAGATAAGAGAGCAAGACATACCTAAGACAGCATTCACCACAAGGTATGGATTGTATGAGTACACTGTGATGCCTTTTGGTTTAACCAACGCTCCGGCATACTTCATGAATATGATGAACAAGGTGTTCATGGAATTTCTAGACAAGTTTGTTTTTGTTTTCATTGATGACATCTTGGTCTACTCCAAGAGCAAGGAAGAACATGAAATACACTTACGCTTGATACTTGAGAAACTGAGGGAACATAAACTTTATGCCAAATTCATCAAGTGTGAGTTCTGGTTAGAGGAAGTTGGTTTTCTTGGTCATGTTATGACAAAGGATGGTGTGGCAGTTGATCCTGCTAAAGTTTCAGCTGTGACTGAATGGGAATCTCCTAAGAACGTAAAAGAAGTTCGCAGTTTCCTTGGTTTAGCAGGTTACTACAGAAGGTTCATTGAGAATTTCTCAAAGGTTGCTAAGCCAATGACTGAATTGCTGAAGAAGGACAAGAAATTTGCTTGGTCCGAAGGTTGTGAAGTCAGCTTCCAAGAATTGAAGAAGAGACTTGTAACAGCACCGGTACTATGTCTGCCAGATTTGGAAAAGGATTTCCAAGTATATTGTGATGCGTCTCATCAAGGTTTGGGTGCCGTACTTATGCAAGACGGTAAAGTTGTGGCCTATGCCTCGAGACAACTCAAAACTCATGAAGTAAACTATCCCACTCATGATTTGGAGTTAGCCTCTGTCGTCCATGCACTCAAAACATGGAGACATTACCTTTTGGGAAAGCGTTGTGAAGTATTCACCGATCATAAGAGTTTGAAGTATATCTTCACCCAGAAGGAAATCAATATGAGACAAAGGAGATGGCTAGAGCTTATCAAGGATTACGACTTAAGTTTGCAATACCACCCCGGTAAAGCAAATGTAGTAGCAGATGCTCTAAGTCGTAAGACGTTTGTAAATGGCCTTACCAAAGGTGAATTGCCAGATGACTTGTGTAAGGAATTCAAAGAACTCAGATTGGAGATTGTGCCTGAAGGACATCTCATGTCCTTAGATGTTCAACCCACTTTATTGGACAAGATCCGAGAAACTCAGAAGGCTGATAAGGAAATTGAAAAGATTAAGGAAAATATAAATCTAGGGAAAGCTAAGAGTTTCCATATAGACGAACAAGGTACTTTATGGCACGGGAAACGTATATGTGTTCCACAAGACCCGGAGTTGCGGAAACTGATTTTACAGGAAGCCCACAACTCTCCGTATTCTATTCACCCGGGAAACACCAAGATGTACATGGACATGAAAGAAAGATTTTGGTGGAACAATCTCAAAAGGGACATCGCCGAACATATTGCTTTGTGTGATGTATGTAGCAGAGTAAAAGCGGAGCATCAGAAACCAGCGGGTTTGCTTCAACCACTACCCATTCCTGAATGGAAGTGGGAAAATATTGGTATGGATTTCATTACCGGATTACCAAGGACCAGGTCAGGGTATGATTCCATATGGGTAGTAGTGGATCGCCTAACTAAAGTGGATCATTTTATACCCGTGAAGACAACTTATACAAGTGCCAAGTTAGCAAAAATCTACATGAGCAGAATTATATGCCTTCACGGTGTGCCTAAGAGTATTGTGTCAGATAGAGGAACTCAGTTCACTTCTCACTTTTGGAGACAGCTTCATGAATCCTTAGGAACGAGGTTGGAATTCAGCACTGCTTTTCATCCTCAAACTGATGGACAAACAGAAAGGACTAATCAGATTCTTGAAGACATGTTGAGGGCATGTGCCCTAGACTATGGAGCAAGTTGGGATGAAAGTTTGCCTTACGCAGAGTTCTCCTACAATAACAGTTACCAATCTAGTATTGGAATGGAACCATTTGAGTTACTCTACGGAAGAAAGTGTACCACCCCATTGCTATGGAATGGTGTGGGAGAAAGGAGTTTGTTTGGACCCGATCTCATCAAAGACGCTGAAGAGAAAGTCAAATTGGTTAAGGATAGGTTGAAGATAGCACAGTCCCGACAGAAAAGCTACGCGGATTCTAAGCGTAGAGAAGTCACCTACGAAGTTGGGGATAGAGCTTATCTTAGAGTATCACCACTTCGTGGAGTGAAAAGATTTGGAGTCAAAGGAAAGTTGGCACCAAGATATGTTGGGCCATTCAAGATTCTAAGTCGCAAGGGAGAAGTTGCATATGAAATTGAATTGCCAGAGTCTCTGTCAGCTGTCCATAATGTGTTTCATGTGAGTCGGCTTAAAAATGTCACCCAGAGATGGAAGAATCATCTTTGAAGGATACCATACCCTTGGAAGAAGTCCAACTAGAAAGTGATCTCACCTATGAGGAAAAGCCTGTCAAGATTCTTGAGACCGCAGAAAGAGTCACAAGGACAAAAACTATCAAGTTTTGCAAGGTGCAATGGAATCATCATTCCGAAGAGGAAGCAACATGGGAAAGAGAAGATGATCTTCGGAAAGACCACCCTCACCTATTTGCTAGCCAATCCGAATCTCGAGGGCGAGATTCATCTTAAGGGGGTTAGATTTGTAACATCCCTAAAATTCATATTTCAAAGCTCATTCATATCATCCTTGCATCCATCATCATTTAGGGTTTTCTCAAAACATTTCAGAAAACAGAAACATATGGTATCATGATTTTATGTGGACAGACTTATTTTAAATGGCCAACACCACTTGTAAGTTTGATTGTTGTGAACCAGGAAGGTTGCCTTCTATGAGCATAGGATTTAAGTGCAGATTTAAAACCAAGTTTTTCAAATAGAAATGGGTTCCAAAAACCATCTTTCAAATTTTAAACCAAAGTGCATAGCCTCTGATATTTTGATCTCCAAGCTTGACCAATCCTTTACAAAGCTACCCCATGGTTATATGACCATTTTTTAGACTACTGCTCACTACAAAAAATCCCAGGAAAATTTGAATTCAAATTGAACTTGATTTCATTTGAAAATCTACCCAGAAAATCAAAATAGAAAAGGAAAAAGAAATAAACAAAGGAAAAGGCCACGCGCCAGGTTTTAGGCCCAGCATCGAATCGAGCCCAACAAGCCCACTCGGGGGTTTTCTTTTCCTCTCGCACGCGCCAGCGCACCCAGACGGTCACTAACGACCGGACCCCACCCTCACTTCGCGCACATCGCTAACAAGCGGGCCCTGCCCACGCTGTCCTCATCTTCCCGAAACCGCGCCCGCGACCACGTCGCAGCTGCAGTCATGGCCGGTAATGGCGCAACATAATTGGGCATTAATCCGCGAGCGTTTCCTGTCGAGGCTCCGGCTATAAGATACCCACTTCCTAGCGACCATTTCCCCCCAGTCAATTCTGCCTTCACGCCACCAGGATGCCCACGACTCACACAACACCGCCGCAGACAGAGCTCACTCCGGCGATCGATTCCGGTGAGTTCCGTGCGCCCCTCCCTCTCTGATTCGTTCGAGCCATTTCGCAATCTCCTTGCGCACCTCCTGACCCCACCAGTTCATCCTGTACTGCCCCAGGTCACCGTTCCCGCTCGACGCCGCAAGCATCTGACAACCACCTCGACTCCGGCGACCAAATTCCGTAAGTCCCGTGCACCCCTTCACTTCTGACTCACACGAGATTGTTCGCCACGTTTTTGCGCATCCCCTAAACCCCCTGGCTTGTGTTAGGACGACGCGGAACCTCGGAAACGACGCAGACAACAACCACCCGACCCCCTGGCTTTATACCGGTTGATTCAGTGAAACAAGACCTTTCTGAATATCCAATGTGTTTAACAAATAGTAACAGTTAAAATGACTTTATTTGTAGAAACATGTTTAAGGCTATTTTAAGTATAGATTTATTTTGGTAAATTGTATTAGTGCCAAATAAGTTTAGTTGGCAAACTTGTGACTTGTTAAGTTTCTGTAAACATGTGCATGCTTGGTAGAGTTTTCAAAATCACCACTTGGTAAATTCTTGCATGCATGCATTCATATTATTTTTGATTGAATATAATTTTGTGTAATTGTATGCTATAATTTTTGTGTAGATTTTGCTAGTGATTGTGATATTGCAGATGGAAAAACCTAAGTACTTAGCCTTGTCCAAGGCAATGGACAACTTGAGCATCAAGACATGGAAGCTACAAGAATCTCATCACTCAAATTTCTAAGTAAAAATTTGTGGGTGAACAAGGGTAAAGGACCCCAATGTCTATTGGTGGTTTCTTGGGAAGTTTTGATAAAGAAAAACTTAGTGATTTCAACTAATAGGTAAAACCTATTTTCAAGCAAAGCAAGCCAAGCTACACTTAGCCAAATGCATATAGTAATATAGTCCACTAAAAATATACTAAGGTATCACTTGCCAATACTATTCCAAAGTATTGACCCTCAGTGGCTGTAACTTGTGATATTGCAGGTTACTCCGATGATGAGTAGGAGTCATGAGTCTACACTCAACATGCTTGCCTGTGGCACATGAAGATGAAGACTTATGTTTATTTACTTATTCCTTAAACTCTTGTATTAGGCCTATGGCCCTGAGTTGTAAAAGATTATGTTTTATCTCTGGAATGAATGTAATAAACGACCTTTGTATCTGTGTACTTCATCTTAAACTGTGGATGCTAGCATTGATCCAGGGACTAGCATTGCAATCACAGGGATCCATTCCTTTACAAAGGAGGGGTCTAACAACATTCCACCGAGAGGGCCCAGAGTATATCTATCCGTCATATGGATGGACAAATTCCACTCTTGATCCATGTGCCTCAACACATACTTTCCGAACACTCAATGCCACCTTTATAGCCACCCAGTTATGGTGTGGTGTTTGATGTCATCAAAGCATCCTTTCGGTGATGGTGATTAACATGATCTCATGGTCGAAGGAATTAGGTTACTATGTATCAGAAATCATATAGCAAATGAACTATATTAAATGACTTGATCTTTATGCTACGCTTATCTATAGGAGTATGTACATCACATCATTCTCCTAATGATATGACCCTGTTGTTAATAACATCTCTATGTTCATGATCAGGAAACCATGATCATATATTAACCAACAAGCTAGTTTAACAAGAGGCTTTACTAGGGACTCTTTTATGTTTACAAATCACATAAGTATTAATGTTTCCTATTAATACAATTATAGCATGGTATGTAAACATTTATCATAAGTATGAAGATATGATAATAACCACTTTATTATTGCCTCTTGGGCATATCTCCAACAGTCTCCCACTTGCACTAGAGTCAATAATCTAGTTTCAAACCTTTGTGTATTCAACACCTATGGCTTTCTGGTGACGTATGTACACGATTGCTAGTGGTTAACTGATCTCCGGATCTGACACTTCCAGGTCCGTGTGTAATTGCATGTCTTTGCGTCTCTACGCATCACTCATGCTCTAATGAGATGGCTTCGTACTAATTTGGTCCTTTGGTGTGACCTTTAGTTCTTTGGGGTTAAAACATGTTGATAATATTGTCGTACAATATATCTTCATAGTACTATCCCACTGTGAACTACACCTAGTTTGATAACAAACTACTTGACACAAATGCCCTCTTTTGCTGCTATAATTGCAGTCATATACTTAGCCATTTGTTGTAGTATCTGTCACAATGTCTCAACTTTGGAACTCATCCAAATACATTATGGAACTTTCTTTCCATTATATTGTGCCACCCTTAGTTTAGATTGAGATAAACTTAATTTGTACTTTGTGACAAAACTAGTATCAATGTAGTACTTTTACAATGAACTAACCATCTATTTGTCACTTCTACAAATAATATACTCTTAGTCCTTCCAAAAGATCATAAGAATATCCTTACTATTGTCCAATGATCATCTTATGAATCATTCTGGTATATGCTCATAACATTTAGAGCATAGGACATATCTGGATTTGTACACATCACAGCATGATTGATATAAATACTCTTTGTGATTTCATACATCAAGTATCAATCTATACTTGAATCTTTGTTTCACTTACCCAGTGTCATTACACTTGAATATATCATCAATATTGAACTCATTCAATCTTTTCTGTGTGACAAGAACCTTTCTTGTAGTTTCTATATTGAACTCATTCAATACATCATCTATGTACTTTCGGCACAACCATATTAGCGTCCATTGATGCCAAATA
Organism: Avena sativa; assembly: GCA_916181665.1. Classification (NCBI taxonomy): domain Eukaryota; kingdom Viridiplantae; phylum Streptophyta; class Magnoliopsida; order Poales; family Poaceae; genus Avena; species Avena sativa. Next base: position 9,903,467 of record OV702293.1, on the reverse strand, counting down.
TTTGGGTTTTGCCTAAGTCTTTCCTCGGGATGAAATTCTTAATATGTGTTAATAAAAGATACATCATTTCCAATCGACAATATGTCTTCCACATAATGTATTAGAAACATGTCTTAGCGCTCCCACTTAATTTCTTGCAAATGCAAGCATCTTCATTGTCTCTGATGTAATTAAACTCTTTTAATAGTTTCATCATAGTGAAGATTCCAACTCCATGATGCTTACTTCAACCATTGAAGTTTGCATATGCTTTTAGCATCCTTTGAATTAACAAAACCCCTATGGACCATGTTATTCACATGTCCTAGGTAACAATTCTATTAGAAGAACTTATTTTGTTTATTCAACTACCATATAACAAAATTATATGTAGTGGTTGCTACACTAATCCGTCTAGACTAAATATCACTATGAAAGATCAAATCTTATCATAGTCAACCCTTGAACATTGTTGTGAACTTTTTCCCAACATGTCGACTATTTCATAGATGTAAAACATCCATGTCTATTTCTTTATAGATCCAAACACGACTGTAAGGTCTTATACCTTTCTCGAGGGTCCTTCAAGTTCAAAACTTGATTTCTCGTGTATGGAACTATCACGGATTTTATGGCTTCAAGCCATTTGACGGAGTCAGGGCTCATCATCACTTCTTTGCATGTAGTCGGATCATTATTGTCAAATAATGATTTAACTCTCAAATCTTGGTATTCGATTGTTCATCCGACCTACTTGTTTCAATAGGAACTTGGATCTCCGTGACCACAACCTTTGAGGTACGTGAGCCATGAGCATTGTTGCTACCTCCGGAACACTTTTCGGCGCTGCGCAACTTTGCACATATAGCTAAGGTTCTTTTAACCTTATCAAAGTTCTATTGTCCTCCCACTTAACTTTTCACGAAAAATTCCTTCTCAAAGAAACTTGACGTTCTAAGCAACAAACACTTTTGTCTCCGGTGCTTATGGAGGAATACTTAACAGTTATACAAAGACAGGTTCATCCGACTTTGGTTGCACACATATTTCTTATGCATAGCATACCAATGTTTTAAGAAAGGACTACTTGGGTTTTATCCCAAACCATAACTTTATATGGTGTCATTTCAACGGATTATGATGAAGCTCTTTTCAGTGGAAAAACGGTAGTCTCTAAAGCTTTTAATCTTTAAAATATAATGGCAGTTTTATGAATTATACCTTTGATCTTACCATGTCAAACAAGGTTTTAATCACATATCTCGAACGCTCCATACTCTTATGGTGTTTCGAGAAATGAAAATCCACAGAACGATTCCTTAAATCTTAGGTATTATGCTAAACTTGTAACTCAAATATCTTCCTTTATGATCTTATCATAAACTATTTATATTCTTGTTACAATGATTTTGCACTTCATCTTGAAAGTCTTTGAACTTTTCAAATGTTTCATACTTCATCCTTATTAAGTAAATATTCATATATTCGCTCAAATTTTCGGAGAAAGCATATGAAGTTGAAATCCATCGCTCTTGACTACACATAATGGACTTCGTACAACAATATGTACAAGTTCCAATAAGCTAGTCTTTCGTTCCCTTTTGGCCTATGAACGAAGTTTTAATTATCTCTAGGAAAGTTTCACAAGTGTCATGTGATCAAAATCAAAGGACTCCAAAATTCCATCCACATGGAGTTTCTTCATGTTTTCTTTCCAATATAATTTAAACGACGATGTCACTTCCTAAGTGATCTTTCAATCAATTTGTCTTTCAACATTTTTTAGCACTAGTTTTATGGATGTGATTTCTCCAACGAGATTTGTGAATCATCCATCTTTTATAGATTACGGCAATTATTTGAACAACCCTTTTGTTCTCATAATACCTGATAAAACAAATCTTGAAGGCAAGCTTTGATGTTTAACGAGCAACACAATAACCCTTTATTTGTTCTCGATGAACATCATCACATATTCTTTTGCTAGTTACTTAGGCCATTGTAGTTCATGAATTGTGTTGTTTCGTATGACGATTCACACCAACAAATTCAGTATCAAATACTTAAGAACCACATTGTTTAATAAGCAAAGAATATAGCCATAACATGTATATCATCTATATACTTAAACTGAACAATTCTAGTCTTTTCTTTTCTGCCATATATTTATGAGATTCTCTTTCAGTATTTATTTTCTGTTTGAAAGAATCTATCAACATCAATAGTGGAGTCATACATATGACACATAGTCCAAAGCGTGTATAGTTAAATACCAATGTCTTTGGATTTGCACTTTGAAGTAGATTACCATCATCAAATGTTTGGTGTTCTTTCAAATTCCTTTCTTTAGTAATCTCTTGGTGTAGTAAACATTTTACCTACATCAAATATTCACCCTTATCATGGAATCATCCATAATCAAGCTACTTTTAGCTTATACCGGTGAATCACGAGTATAATGTTGCTCTTCAAAACTTTGGAGAATTTTGGACAACTAGTGTCTCCAACCTTTTGCAAATTCTCATCAAATATGAGAACATGACTTTTGCCATATTATACTCTATCATGTTGCAACCAAAACTTCGTTTCAGATATCACAATATCTTCCACACATCATGGTTTCTGAAACAACTCTTTCAGTTCCTAGATAACCTTGATATTAAGATAATCCTTTGAATATCAAGAATCATGGAGACAAACATGATACTCATACACTAACACTTGGAATTGTCACTCTCGATTTAATACCAATTATTAAACTTCATGGAGTAACCGGAATTTACTGAAAGTTTGCAATAGGACTTTTAAACTTTAGATTAACACTTCAAAACAGTACGATACCAGTTCGTAAAGTAACTAACCAGAATTCTATAGTTCTATCATCTCAATTATAACTAAGCGCAAGGTGGTAAACGGATGCCAATGACTACAACAATTATGCAAATTCACTTTGAGTTAATTTATGATAATTAGTGTTCAACTTTTAATCATATTGCTGTTAAACTCCCACTCAAAACAATATCCCTCACATTGTTTTAGTGATCACACGAACCAAATCCACCACATCAAAACCGATCATCACGAGAGTTGATGTAGCTTCAATGGCGAACAATCAACATGTTCATCATATCTACTATATGACTCATGCTTTACCTTTCGGTGATCCGTGTTCCGAGACCATGTCTGTACATGCTAGGCTCGTCAAGATCAAACCTTAGCTTCCGCATGAGCAAATCTGGCTTGCCCACGTTGTATACACTTGCGGAATCTAACACACCCGATCATCACATGGTTCTTCGAAACAACAAGCTTTAGCAACGGTGCTAACTAAGGGTGAACACTTTATGACTTGAAATTCATGTGCATGAGGGATCATCTTATAATTCTACCGTCGTCTACTAAGCAATACAAGATGCATAAAGGATTAACATCACATGCAATTCATAATATGTGATATGATATGGCCTTTCTTCTTTGTGCTTCGGATCTCCATCTTCTAGCACGAACATGATCTCCATCATCACCGACATTGCATCAAGGTCAATGATGCTTCTCCATGGTTGTCGTCCACCGGCTTCAACTATTACAACTACTTTGAATGGACACGCGGGTCTTAACAGAAATTAAAGACAACCATATGGCTCCTGCCGGTTGCCGACTTACAATAAGGAACATTGCATACATCATATATAATCACAATCATGGCCATATCACATCACTGCACACCCCTGCAAAACAAAGTTAGACGCCTCTACTTTCTTTGCATATTTTACGTGGTTTGGGGCTTTCAATAAGTGTCGTTCTAACTTACGAACAAGAACCACAACATTGATACTAGTATTGTTAATCACCTGTTGTAAATTGGATCTTAACTATGCTAGGAGAAACAGGCACCCGCAAAGCCACTTATGCAATACAAGTTGCATGTCAAGCGTGGAGCAAGTCTCATGAACGATGTCATGTAAGGTTAGCCCGGGCCGCTTCATCCCAACATACCGCAAGATGCAAAGTACACAAGAAGAAATCGACAATAAAAGCATCAACGCCCACAATGACCATTGTGTTCTACTCGTGCAAACAGATCTACATATAGACACGGCTCTGATACCACTGTAGGGGTTCGTAGCATGGAAAACAAAAAATTTCTACCGCATGCACACAAACAAGCCAAGATCTATCTACTAGATTGTAGCAACGAGTCGATAGAGGAACTTACCCTCGAAGATTCCAAAGCGGTTAACGAGAGCAGATTCTCGTGGGTGATGTAGTCGTACACTTGCCGATCTCAAGATCGCGTAGACGATCCTTCCGGCGCTGCGTTCCGGCAGCGCTCCCGCAGTCGGTCACACGTTCGGTACTCGACGAAGACCTTCCTCTCCCTTGTTCTAGCAGGCAGCGGAGGTTGTAGCACTCTCCTCGCTATTCCGGCAGCACAACGGCGTGGTACCGGAAGTAGAGGGGAGATCTCGCAGGGCTTTGCCTTAAGCCGGAGCGAGTATGGTGGACTATGAGAGAGCCATGGTGATCTAGGGTTTAGACACACCAATTAGAAGGGGCTAAACCGGCGGCTAGGGCAATTAGAAGCTCTAACTCGGCGGCTTGGGAGAAATCCCTAGGCTGTGGCTAGGGTTTAGGTTTAGAGGGAGGCAACTTGTGTGTCTAGGAGGGGAGCCCTGCCCCTCCTCTTATAGGTGGAGGGAGGCGCGCCTGGGGAGGGGAGTCCCTTAACAACTCGGAACCAAGGTGGGCCGGCGGTGGGAGGAGGAACTCCTCCCCAAAGTCGGTTTCAAACCTCCTTCTCCTCTTTCCCAAAACTAGCCGTTTGACTTTCAAACTAGCCGTTTGACTTTTCAAACTAGGATTTGAATAAACCCTCTATTTGGTACAGCGATGACACCAAAATACATAATGCAATTATACCAACTTGATATAACACATTCATGTACCCTTCCCCTCCGGAGTGCCGGACATTCCGGAACCTTCTAGAACATTCCCGATGAAAACACCGGAATCATTCCCCAACTCCGAAACAGGACTTTCCTTATATGAATCTTATTCTCCGGACCATTCCGGATCCCCTCGTGATATCCCGGATTCCATCCGAGACTCCGAACAACATTCGGTCTCTTACTCATCATTCCATAACTACTCAACAACATCGAATCCTTAAGTGTGTCTCCCTACGGTTCGTGAATTATGCGGACATGATCGAGACACTTCTCCGAACAATAACCAATAGATGAATCTGGAAATTCATATGGCTCCCACATATTTCTACGATTACTTTGTGATCGAATGAACCACTTACATACGATACCAATTTCCCTTTGTCTCACGATAGTTTACTTATCCGAGGTTTTGATCGTCGGTATCTCTGCATACCTAGTTCAACCTCGTTACCGATAAGTACTCTTTTCTCGTTCCCGTGGTATGTGATCCCTTGTGAGCCAGTCACATGCTTGCAAGCTAATTGGATGAAATTCCACCGAGAGGGCCCAGAGTATATCTATCCGTCATATGGATGGACAAATTCCACTCTTGATCCATGTGCCTCAACACATACTTTCCGAACACTCAATGCCACCTTTATAGCCACCCAGTTACGGTGTGGTGTTTGATGTTATCAAAGCATCCTTCCGGTGATGGTGATTAACATGATCTCATGGTCGAAGGAATTAGGTTACTATGTATCAGAAATCATATAGCAAATGAACTATATTAAATGACTTGATCTTTATGCTACGTTATCTATAGGAGTATGTACATCACATCATTCTCCTAATGATATGACCCTGTTGTTAATAACATCTCTATGTTCATGATCAGGAAACCATGATCATATATTAACCAACAAGCTAGTTTAACAAGAGGCTTTACTAGGGACTCTTTTATGTTTACAAATCACACAAGTATTAATGTTTCCTATTAATACAATTATAGCATGGTATGTAAACATTTATCATAAGTATGAAGATATGATAATAACCACTTTATTATTGCCTCTTGGGCATATCTCCAACAGTCTCCCACTTGCACTAGAGTCAATAATCTAGTTTCAAACCTTTGTGTATTCAACACCTATGGCTTTCTGGTGTCGTATGTACACGATTGCTAGTGGTTAACTGATCTCCGGATCTGACACTTCCAGGTCCGTGTGTAATTGCATGTCTTTGCGTCTCTACGCATCACTCATGCTCTAATGAGATGGCTTCGTACTAATTTGGTCCTTTGGTGTGACCTTTAGTTCTTTGGGGTTAAAACATGTTGATAATATTGTCGTACAATATATCTTCATAGTACTATCCCACTGTGAACTACACCTAGTTTGATAACAAACTACTTGACACAAATGCCCTCTTTTGCTGCTATAATTGCAGTCATATACTTAGCCATTTGTTGTAGTATCTGTCACAATGTCTCAACTTTGGAACTCATCCAAATACATTATGGAACTTTCTTTCCATTATATTGTGCCACCCTTAGTTTAGATTGAGATAAACTTAATTTGTACTTTGTGACAAAACTAGTATCAATGTAGTACTTTTACAATGAACTAACCATCTATTTGTCACTTCTACAAATAATATACTCTTAGTCCTTCCAAAAGATCATAAGAATATCCTTACTATTGTCCAATGATCATCTTATGAATCATTCTGGTATATGCTCATAACATTTAGAGCATAGGACATATCTGGATTTGTACACATCACAGCATGATTGATATAAATACTCTTTGTGATTTCATACATCAAGTATCAATCTATACTTGAATCTTTGTTTCACTTACCCAGTGTCATTACACTTGAATATATCATCAATATTGAACTCATTCAATCTTTTCTGTGTGACAAGAACCTTTCTTGTAGTTTCTATATTGAACTCATTCAATACATCATCTATGTACTTTCGGCACAACCATATTAGCGTCCATTGATGCCAAATATTTGGGTTTTGCCTAAGTCTTTCCTCGGGATGAAATTCTTAATATGTGTTAATAAAAGATACATCATTTCCAATCGACAATATGTCTTCCACATAATGTATTAGAAACATGTCTTAGCGCTCCCACTTAATTTCTTGCAAATGCAAGCATCTTCATTGTCTCTGATGTAATTAAACTCTTTTAATAGTTTCATCATAGTGAAGATTCCAACTCCATGATGCTTACTTCAACCATTGAAGTTTGCATATGCTTTTAGCATCCTTTGAATTAACAAAACCCCTATGGACCATGTTATTCACATGTCCTAGGTAACAATTCTATTAGAAGAACTTATTTTGTTTATTCAACTACCATATAACAAAATTATATGTAGTGGTTGCTACACTAATCCGTCTAGACTAAATATCACTATGAAAGATCAAATCTTATCATAGTCAACCCTTGAACATTGTTGTGAACTTTTTCCCAACATGTCGACTAATAAGTGCATTTTCGTGGGATATCCGAGGGAAACCTTAGGGTATTACTTCTACAACCGAGAGGAGGGCAAAGTGTTTGTCACTCGTAGCGGTGTTTTCCTAGAGAATGAGTTTCTCACAAAGGGAACAAGTGGAAGGTCGGTGCGACTTGAAGAAGTTCAAGATGAGCCAGTTGGGGATGATTCTACGAGTGATGCTGTTGTAGCAGAACAAGTTGAGAAACCCGTGGCAACAGAAGCACCACAACCACGAAGGTCGGCAAGGCTCCACGAAGCGCAGGAATTATTATTGTTAGACAATGATGAGCCTGCGACCTATGCAGAAGCGATGGTGGACCCAGACTCTGAGAAATGGCTGATCGCCATGAGATCCGAGATAGAGTCCATGGGGGACAATCAAGTTTGGAACTTGGTTGACCTGCCTGATGGTTTTAAAGCCATCGAGTGCAAATGGATCTATAAGAAGAAGATTGATATGGATGGAAATGTTCACATCCATAAAGCTCGACTTGTTGAAAAAGGTTTTCGACAAGTTCAAGGAGTTGACTACGACGAGACTTTCTCGCCCATAGAAATGCTTAAATCTATACGGATAATTCTAGCCATTGCTGCACATTTCGACTATGAAATATGGCAGATGGATGTCAAGACGTCTTTCCTAAATGGAATCCTAACTGAGGACGTGTATATGATGTAGCCTGAAGGTTTTGTCGATCCAAACAATGCTGGAAAGGTATGCAAACTTCTGAAGTCCATTTATGGGCCGAAGCAAGCATCTCGGAGTTGGAACATCGATTTGATGAAGTTGTAAAGGAGTTTGGCTTCATCAAAAACGAACAAGAACCTTGTGTTTACAAGAAGGAAAGTGGGAGAGCACTGGTATTTCTAATCTTATATGTAGATGACATATTGCTGATTGGAAATGACATTTCTATGCTCGAGTCTGTTAAGACCTCATTGAAAAATAGTTTTTGATGAAGGACTTGGGAGAAACGGCATATATTCTGGGCATCAAGATCTATAGAGATAGATCAAGGAGGATAATTGGATTAAGCCAGAGTACATACATTGACAAAGTGGTGAAATGGTTCAGCATGGAAGAGGCTAAGAAGGGGTTCTTTCCCATGTCTCACGGCATTAAACTCAGCAAGACTCAGTGTCCTTCGACTACTGATGAGCGTGAGCGCATGAGCAGAGTTCCATATGCTACGGCTATTGGATCCATCATGTATGCAATGATATGTACTCGCCCAGATGTTTCCTATGATCTAAGTGTTACGAGCAGATACCAGGCTGATCTAGGTGAAGGTCACTGGACAGCGGTAAAGAACATCCTTAAGTACTTGAAAAGGACTAAGGATGTGTTCCTAGTTTATGGAGGTGAGGATGAACTCAGTGTAAAGGGTTACACAGATGCGAGTTACCTTAATGACTCAGATGATTCGAAATCGCAATCAGGTTATGTGTTTGTCTTGAATGGTGGTGTTGTGAGCTGGAAAAGTTCCAAGCAAGATACGGTGACCTCCTCTTCAACAGAAGCTGAATATATTGCTGCCTCGGAGGCAGTAAAGGAATCTGTTTGGATTAGGAATGTCCTGATTGCTCTCGGTGTGGTTCAGGGCGCGTCCAATCCCTTGGACGTTTATTGTGACAACAATGGTGCTATTTCACAGGCCAAGGAACCTAGACAGCACCAGAAGAACAAACATATTTGCATGCGTTACCATCAGATTCGAGAGTTCGTTAAGGATGGTAGTGTCATGATATGCAAAATACATACAGACTCAAATGTTGCTGATCCCTTGACTAAGCCTCTCCCGCAGCCCGCGCATGAAGCGCACACAAGAGCAATTGGTATTAGATACATTTTAGATTGACTCTAGTGCAAGTGGGAGACTAAAGGAAATATGCCCTAGAGGCAATCATAGAGATGATTATATTTCATATGTATCCATGAGTTATTGTAATGTTCCTTGAATATCCATATCAGGCAACTTGTATTGATTGGCAATTATGTGAATTGTTTGTGAAACTCTTTACTTGTATGGTTATTTAAGAGTTGTCCCTAGTCGAAGTTCATGTGAGGACACACGTGAATATTAGACTAGCACATCGATTGGTTGATGACTATGTTTCGCAAGTCATAGACATGGAGATGTCAAACCAATGATGTGGACACATGTTATGAACATGGGGTTGTACTGACCCAACCTGAGACTAGCAATTAGTTGCAGCTCTCTCTCTACACATCGTGTACGTTTTGTCCTTAGACCTGAGATTGTCGCATGTACTTGAGATGTGGATCGACCTACTTTGGGGCTATCAAACGCTGCACCATAACTGGGTAGTTATAAAGGTAGCTTTTGGGTTTGTCCTGAAGCATGCTGCAAGGCATGGTCAATCAAGATGGGATTTGCCCCTCTCTACTTGAGAGAGATATCTCTAGGCCCCTCGAGTGATCGGATCCAGAAATGCATGGCCGTGCTACATATGGTTAAGAGTTAACCTAGTAAAGGGATTCCGAATCACGGTATCGAGAAAGGGAGGTCAGCTTGGAGCTAGACCAAATATCGTGAGGCAAAAGGAAAGACATGTACTAAACCTTGTGATGGCTCGTCCGATATGATATTTGTATGCGTTTAGGAGTTGGCACGTCTTGCTAGAGGATGCTACCAACTATTGACAGAATAAGTGTATTCGTGTCATGTATATACACATATGAACCTATAGGGTCACACACTTAAGGGGCTGGAAGCCTAATGAGGATTGGATCCGAATTAGACCAGGCTTAGGGTACTAATGGGATGCTAATGTAGAAGCCCACTAGGGACGCCTATATAAGAGAGGGTGGGGCGAGCTGGCCAGGGTAAGACCTCAGATTATTCCCAGCCGCCACTCCTCACGCCTGTGTCGTGCGCGCAGACCTAGCAGTCCGGCGCCTGACGCTTTCACCCTGTACGTGTGGATACCTCGGAGGCGCTGGATCTGTAGCGCTTGGACGAGCTGCGCAAGGGGAGCTGCTCGTGGGACGAGGACAAGGAGGAGACGTGGAACGGCTGCACTGCCTCGACGCGCTTCATCAATTCCGCAACTGCGCGTCTAGTGGTAATCCTGTGATCTATGACAACAGTAATCCTGGTATACGCGGTAGAATTTTTTTGATTTGCACTAGTGTAGCCTACCCGTATCCCTTAAGAAGCTGTTACTTCTGCAAAGGAGGCGCCCTTGCTCCCCAGAAACCCTTCGAGTTTCCAAAGATAGTCTACCCGGCGCTTACGCCGAGTAGCACGACTCTGGTTTCCGGAGGAGTACCGACATCTCTGACGTGCGGTCTTGAGGAGCTTCTCCGACAAGCAGACATCTTGCGAGGAAATAACATTTCCTTTGGCAAGCTGCTGGCCGAGAGCTCTACCAACCTCAAGATCATTGCACTTGTAAGTTTTACTTTGCCTTTGGCATTTTATATGAGTATCCCACTGTAGCCCCCGAGGATGTAGACGGAAAACCATAGGCTTTTGCGTCTAGATGCTCTAAGAGTGACTAACCTAGAAAACTTCTCACTGTAGCCCCCAAGCATTTAGATGGAATGAACTATTCCGACTAGATGCTTTAAGAGTAGCATACGCAGTGTTTATAATTTTTAATATTGTAGCCCCCAAGCCTCTAGTTGTAACTGAATTACTTCCGACTAGACGCTTAAAGAAAAGCTAAGCAGATATCCAAGTTAAAAACTTTATATAGTAGCCCCCAAGCTTCTAATCGAGAACTGAATTAGTTCCGACTAGATGCTTAAAGAAAAAGCTAAGCATATTGCTAAGTTAAAAACTCTCGTTGTAGCCCCCGAGCGTCTAGGTGGAAAATTTCCGACTAGATGCTCCAAGTAGACTAAACAACGGTTTAACTTCTTTATTTTTTATTTTTTCCACAGAACGAGAATGCTCGGAGGGGCATGGCCAATGATAAGTACCAGAAGATGCATGCAGATCTTGAAGCTGAAAAGGATAAAATTGCCTTCTTGAAGGAACAGATCATCAAAAACAAGAGTCTGTTTTCTTTTTGCGCATTCCGTCTTGTTTTTGTGCCTACATTCTCCGAGTACTCATTGTGTACTTTGTTTTCTCCGACTTTGCAGAACATGTTGCCAAGGCCAAGGATATTGTCGAGCAGTCCAAGCACATCTAGCAGCTGGACAGTGAGAACAAGATCCTTAAGGAGGAAAGGAAAGAAATGTTGAAAATGCATGAGGATTCCATGAAGGCCCTGCAGGACTCTGCCTCCACGGAAATCAATCGCTTGAAGGAGGAGCTTGCGATCTTAAAAGATTAGAAGCAAGCTGCTGATGAGAAAAACCAACGCCACAGTGAGGCGTTTAAGCTCCTCCAACAAGATAAAGAATCCCTGGTGGACACCCTCTGGCAGGCCAAGGCTAGCATCTTCAGTAAGTTTCCTCCGTCTTGTAGTTCTATAGTCTGGATACTTTGAATTTACTGAACTCATGTGCTCCTTGTTGGAATTTGCAGCTCCTATGGGTTTAACCCGCTCGCCTCCTTCAGACAAGGAATGCATGGTTCTTGACGGCAACTTCATCAACACCGCCATCACCCAGGCCAAAGAGATTGCCAAGCCCCTCCAGATATACATCAAGGCCTCGGACTCCATGACGAAGTACTCGGAAATTCTGCGTCGAGCCCTCGAGCGTGTCACAAGATGGAAAGCTTCATGTGCACGGGCTGGCGCAAGGATGGCGCTGTCAATGGTGAAGGCACACTACGAAGGTGCCGATTGACACGGTGACCTCTGGTATCCCCGATGTCTACGATGACGGCAAAGAGATTGATCATGAAGCCATCCTGTCGTCACTCGCGGGTTATGACACCAGAGTTGCCGAGTTGGTGGACATCGACGTCTTCGTGCCCATGAACACCATCGACAGCGTTAATCAAGATTCCTCCGAGTCTCACCATAGTGCCAATGTTGAGGGTGATTCTTCGGCTAGTGACGATGCTGCTTCCAAGTCTCCTACGCCAAAGGAATAAAAAAACTTTGTAATATTTGTTTCACCTTTGGCGTATGCGCGGAAAGAACTTGGTGATGTAACTTAAGGCGGAAAACAATGGTTGTTATGTCCTGCTACTTAAGAACTAATTTCCAGCATGTATATATTTTTTAGCAAGTGCTGGATTATCCATTACTTTGGTTCTTATGCTTGACTTTTCGTGAGTCGGAAGACTCGTTGTCGGAACCATGCGCTTAAGTGATTATGCCCAATGGCACCGTCAATAACCTGAGCACAAAATCGCCGACAATAAGTGCCAAAAGTCACTACTCCAGAATCCACATAAAAACAACAAAGAACGTGTAGACCAGAAAACTTAAGATAGCGCTCGTAGGCCGAATTTTCACAAGTGCAAACGCAAGACTTGTGCAGAAAGGTTTTACATGATCCAAAAATGAACACTAAAGGAGGTAAAAGACTCAGAAATATGAGTGAAACAGAGAGCTTTATTTCATTGATCATATAAGAGATACACAATTAAATAAAAAATGCTAAGTGTAAAAAGGACGTAGCTGTGCTATGTTCCATGGCCGATCAAGCTCTGGGTAGTCATCATCTGGGTCACGTTGCTTACGCTTATGATCCTCATTGGGTCTATCCTTTAGTTCACGATTGTCAACAAGGTAGTAAGACCCATTGAGCAGCGTCTTGCTTATGATGAACGGTCCTTCCCATGGCGGGGATAATTTGTGTGACTTCTTCTGCTTAAGTCGGAGCACCAAATCCACCTCTTTAAACGAGCGATGCCGAACGCGGCGACTATGGTAGCTGCGTAGCTTCTGCTGGTAGATGGCGGATCTTTGGCATGCCAAAACGCGCTCCTCCTCAAGAAGGTCCACATCTAGGCGTCTGGATTCTTCAGCGTCATCCTCGTCGTAGGCGGCAACTCTTGGGTGTAAGGGGTGTAGCCGGTGGATCTGTTGGGTGTAGTTCGTAAACTCCACAGCACAGATGGAAATTCTTCCGCCCAGGCTCCAGCTACTCTATGTAGCGGTGCCTCAAGACGTGGCTTGATTCCCTGCAGAATTAATCCATTGGCTCGCTCAACCTGACCATTATATTGTGGGTGTGCCACAGATGCAAGGTCAAGTCGGATGCCTTTCTCCCAGCAATAACCCTCTACTTCTCCGAGTGACAAGTTGCTTCCGTTGTCGGTGATAATGCTATGTGGGAGACCTGAGGGCAGTTGCCCCATCAAGCTTTCTAATGGGTTTAGCTTCTATCTGTTTGGTGAATTTGTCAACTGCTACAAGCAGATGCGTAAACCCACAAGGTGCCGTCTGTAACGGTCCCACCATGTCCAACCCCAGACTGCAAACGGCCAAGTTATTGGTATTGTTCGCAATTCTTCAGCAGGAACATGTGGCTGTCGGGCATAATACTAGCATCCCATGCATGTCTCAACCAGCTTGTCAGCGTCCGCCTTCACGGTCAGCCAGTAGAATCCTTGCCGGAAGGCTTTCTCGACCAACGATCGAGGAGCGGCGTGATGCCAGCAATCTCCGAGATGGATTTCGTGCAGGATTTCCATACCTTCTAGCTGGGAAACACACTTTAGGCATACACCAGTAGTGCTCCTTTTGTAGAGTTGCCCATTAATTATGGTATAACCCTTTGCTCGTCGTACTATTTGCTGTCTTTCGACTTCGTCGTCGGGCAAAGTTCCGTGTTCGAGATATTCCATGAACGGTTTTGTCCAAGCCGGAGGGACCTTAGTCACCATGTTGACGAAAGAGTTAGCTCTATCCGGGTTGTCGATGTCGGCTCCCTTCACAGATGGTGTACGCTGATGCTCTAGGAAAACTCTTGTCGGAATTCCCTTGCTCCTTGATCCAAGATTACACAGCAGATCAGCCGCCTCGTTTTGTTCCCTAGGTACATACTTGACTTCGTAGCCCAAGAAGCTCTTGGCTATCTCGTCCACTTCTTCTCGATATGCCTCCATCATAGGGTTCCGCGCATTCCAGGTGCCAGCCACCTGCTGGGCAACCAAGTCGGAATCTCCATAGCAAACTATGCGCTTGATGCCAATATCTTTGGCTACACGCAATCCGTGAATGAGTGCTTCATACTCCGCCATGTTGTTTGTAGCCTCGAAGTGGATCTGAAGAAAGTAGTGTAGCTTGTCTCCTATTGGTGACTGTAGAAATACACCAGCCCCCGAGCTGTTGAGCAGTTTTGGTCCGTCAAAGTGCATCACCCAATACTCTGGTTCCGACAACGTAGTAACATCTGGCGCCTCCTTCCAATCTGCAACAAAATCCGCCAAGGCTTGTGACTTGATAGCGTCGCGTCTCTTGTAGGTGATCTCGAAGGCGGCAAGTTCAATGCCCCACTTCGCGACCCTTCCTGTAGCGTCGCTGTTATTGATAATGTCGGACAGTGGAGTCTTGCTCACCACTGTGATTGGGTGCTCCTGAAAGTAATGCCTCAGCTTCCGAGAAGCAAGGAATACTCCATAAGCTATCTTCTGGTAGTGCGGGTAACGTTGCTTGGACTCCGTCAAGACCTCGCTCACATAGTAAACTGGTCGTTGAATTCCGTTCTCATAGCCTGGTTCCTTCCACTCTACCATGACGACGATGCTGATAACCTAGTTGGTTGCCGCCATGTAAATTAACAGGGGCTCTCTAGGCTCGGGTGCTACAAGGATGGGCGCTGAGGAAAGAATATCCTTGAGCTGCTTCAATGCTGCATCTGCATCGTCCGTCCATGTGAATTTGTCTGCCTTCTTCAGCAACTTGTACAGCGGCAGGGCCTTCTCTCCAAGTCGGCTGACGAACCGACTAACTGCTGCAACACAACCTGTTAGTCGTTGAATGTCCTTTAGGCATGTCGGACGGTTTATGTTTAAGATGGCCTTGATTTTCTCTGGGTTGACCTCGATTCCATGCTGGGAAACGATGAAGCCCAACAATTTGCTGGCTGGAACCCCGAAGACACACTTCTTAGGGTTAAGCATCATTTTGTATTTCTGGAGATTATCAAAGGTTTCTTTTAAGTCAGAGATTAAGTCATTTGACTTTTTAGACATCACCGCGATATCGTCCACATAAGCGTGAACGTTCCGACCTATTTGGTCGTGGAGGCAATGTTGCATTGTCCGCTGGTACATAGCACCTGCGTTTTTCAGCCCAAAGGGCATCGTGACATAGCAAAACGTGTCGTACGGGGTAGTGAACAAAGTGGCCAATTGGTCCAACTTCCTCATCTTGATCTGGTGGTATCCTGAGTATGCATCGAGAAAACACAAAAGTTTCGAGCCAGCCGTCGAGTCAATGACTTGGTCAATGCGAGGCAAAGAAAACGGATCCTTGGGACATGCTTTGTTCAAGCCGGTGTAATCAACGCACATTGTTAATTCATTGGTTCCCTTTTTGGGGACAAGTACAGGATTGGCCACCCATTGGGTGTGAAGGACTTCTCGGATAAATCTAGCCTTAAGTAACCTAGCTATCTCTTTGCCAATGGCGCGTCTCTTCTCATCTCCAAAGCGTCGTAGAGGTTGTTTCACTGGTTTACATTTTGGATCAATGTTTAAGCTGTGCTCGAAAAGTTCCCTAGGTACACCTTTCATGTCGGCAGGTTGCCAGGCAAAGATGTCCCTATTCTCACGGAGGAACTCGACGAGCGCGCTTTCCTATTTGGGATCTAGGTTCGTCCCAATGGCGACGGTCTTGGAGGCATCGCCTACCACAAGTTCCACCGGCTTGGTCTCGATGGCGGCCTTGAACGCAGGAGCGGAGTCGGAGATCTGTTTCTTCAACGTGGGAATCTCTAAGTCATCAACATTGCTCTGGATCTCTTTGAATTCTTCGCTGTAGAGGACAGCTTCTGCAACGGCTGCTTCATTGATCTTGCAGTCCCTTGCCTTGGTAAAGCTTCCGGATACAGTGATGATACCATTTGGTCCGGGTATCTTGAGTTTGTTGTAGACGAAGCATGGCTTGGCCATGAACGTGTGGAATATGTCGCGGCCGAATATGACGTGGTACACGCTCTTGAAAGGGACCACCTCGAAGGTCATGCGCTCTTGGCGGTAATTTTTAACATCACCAAAGGCAACCTGAAGTTTAATGCACCCAAGGGACCGGGCCTCCCGACCAGGAACTACGCCGTGGAAGATGGTGTTGGTCCGCCTTAGGTTTGCCTCCGTCAAGTTCATCTTCTGCAGTGTATCCAGGTACATGATGTTGATGCTGCTTCCACTATCCACCATACATTTGGTGAACTCCACGCCGTCAATCAGGGGATTGATGACCATGGCGTACTGGTTCTCCGTAGGTACAAGGTCTGGGTGGTCCGTCCTGTCCCAAGTTATTGGAATCTCCGACCAGTGCAGGTACTGGGGAACTGGGGGAAGAGTGGCCATCAGGATCCTTAGAGAGGTCTTCTGTTGTCGGATGGTGGGGGTGCCAAGGAAAGTGTGGTAGACTGGGGCCTTCTTTGCGAAAGGGTTTTTGCCCTTGTCGTCTCTCTTGGCGGCGTGTTTGGGGTCAACGTCCTCATCCATGTCACTTGAATCCTTGGACTCCTCCTCCTTCTTCTTTCCCTTGCCCTTGCCTCGCGGTCTGTTCTTCCGACTTCACTTGTAGCCGGACTCCGGGTCTTCCTTAAGGTCGTTGATGAACTTGAAGTGTCGATTGGTATGGGTGGCCTTGCCGTTGGTGTCGAGGTGTACGAGGCACGACATATCGCGGTATTCCTCGTAGGTTTGGGGAATGCGGAGCGGCGTCGAGGTGGTTTCACTTCCTCGTTGCTGCCCGCGGCCCGCTCCCATTCCTCGGCCACGTTGTCCGCCTTCTCCTTGTCTTGCAAAAGTCATAGCGACCATGTCGGTAGATTGCTTTTCTTCTGGAGCGGTTTTCCGCTTTGTACTGTTGTTCCTTCGAGCTTGGGTTGGAACGGCCGTTGCCGGCAAAGAGCCACGAGCATCGTCGTCGACAGCTACGAACTCACTAGCTAACTGAATCATCTGATTCAAATGAAGCTGATGATTGTCCTGCAAGCGCTTCAGCTTATGTCGGAGCAACGTGCCCCTTTCCAACCCATTGATGAAGGCGGTCATGGCGGTCTAAGCATGAAATCCTGCGAAGGAATTCTTCATATCCAGCCAGCGGGAGAGGTAGGCGCGAGATGTCTTGACTTTTTCTTGCACGCACCGTTGTAGATCGCCCACAGTGCAGGGACGCTTGTATGTACCCTCAAAGTTCTTGGTGAACATTTCTTGCATGTCCAACCAGTTGTAGATAGATTTCTCTGTCAAGTCGTCGATCCATTGACGGGCCGTGCCCGCCAACATTAACGGGAGGTACTTGACGGCGACGTTGGGGTTGCCTCCGGCAATCTCCACTGCGTTTCCGTAGTCCTGCAACCATGTGGTTGGCTTGGCGGTGCCGTCATAGGGCTTGATGGTCTTGTCAATACGAAAACCTTTTGGGTAAGTTGCGGACCGTATTGCAGGTCCAAAGCAACGTGGTCCCAGGTATGGTCCTTCCCGGGCCTCGTGGATCTTATCATTCCGCGAACATGCGTCGTATGGCTCCGGGTTCTTCTTCTTGTT
Organism: Avena sativa; assembly: GCA_916181665.1. Classification (NCBI taxonomy): domain Eukaryota; kingdom Viridiplantae; phylum Streptophyta; class Magnoliopsida; order Poales; family Poaceae; genus Avena; species Avena sativa. The sequence continues at coordinate 9,885,445 of OV702293.1, read as the reverse complement.
GTCAACATGGGATGGGCTGCGTGAACGACGCGGGACTCTTCCGCCATGTTGACTGCTTGGCGGCGACGGAGGCGGAGGTGGTGGTGGGTTAGCCTTCTTGCTGTTACCCTCCTGCGACGCCTCACGCCTGCCGCGGTTGCTTGTCGGACATGGAGGGTCGTGGTGTGACCTTCTCTTGTGTCCTTGGTTGCGCTCTTCATCATGACGGGTCTCTGCCGCGTTGTCGCGGATGATGATGCCGCACTGCTTTGGTGGGGGCATGTCCGTACGATGGCGAGCCTTGTAGTCTTCCTGACGTCGGGGGGGATCGGGGCGGTGGCGATGGGAGGCGATGTAGGGCTTTTTCTCTGTGGTCGGAGGATATGGGGATAGCATCCTTCCTGTTCCGCGCATCCCTCCGTCTTCATTCTGATGAACCCGTCTGTGACCCGACATCCTGAGGGGATCTGTCCCTTGGCAGTTTGTACTGGCTAGATCGGCAGAGAGCTGGGTCAGACTCAAGCCTCTGAGAGGTGGCCTTTTCCTGATGCTTTACCGCCTTGGCCACTAGGTCATAGACCTGTTCTACTGCCTCAGGCGATCTATCCTGCTCCAGAAGGGTCTTGGTGATGGCGAGGTTAAGGAGTGGGGTGGGCATCACCTGCTTGCCTTCACTGTCAATGTATGGCTTGGCCTGTGCCGGCTTTGAGGGATCCCATCCTAGGTTGCGCCGTACACCAGGATCGTTGATGACGAGAGCCGGAGCTTTCTTAGCCTTCTGCTGCTGTAGAAGAGTCTTGTACTCGGCCTCCATTGCTCTAGCTTTTTGTATGGACTTCTGCGTGTTGACCAGATCTCGATCTAGTTTAGCGCCTTGCTCCGCGATGGCTTGTGCCTCCTCCAGCAGCTGCTGGCGCTTCTCGTCAAGCTGAGTCACGTTCCAGATATGAGCAACGGTTAGTGGATCGATGAGGAGATTGCCGTACATCACTCTATCAACTGGAGTAACATGGGCTGTTGCCGACGTGGATGCTGGAGGCGGCAAGTTTGCGGTGTTGTTGTTGCTCGGGCCGGTGCCGAGTTCCTGTGGCTGCTGCACTGGGTTAGGCGGAGGAGGCATGACCTTTGCGCGATCATCGTCAGCAGCAATAAGTGGCCCCTTCCCCTTTTCCAGCGTCGTAGGCGGAGCTTGCCCGGGTTGATCTTCATCCATCGCCGTCCGAATGGTGACGAACACCCCTCGATACATGACGGTGTTGTTAGCTTGCTCGTCGCGCGAGTACTCCTCCTCCATCTCCTGCATAGCAGAGTCTAGCTCTTCTGGACTGAAGTCTATCTCCTCTGAATCTGCACTGAAATCAGCACAAAACGCATCAATGACCGAGTCGAAGGGTTCTAGGACTTCCTCGATGACGGGCGGTGGAGGTGCAGCGGCCTCGACGATGACTGGAGGTGGTGGTGCTGCTACGACGATGGCGGCCGGAGGCGGTGGTGGCGGTGGCTGAATCGGAGGGACTCCGTCAATGAGTGCAAGCGCTGTCTGAGCTGCCGCTTCGGCCTCCGCGTAGTTGTTGACGGTGTTCACCATGCCTTCAAAGGTAAGGCGTCCTGACGCCTGCTGCCGTCTTAGAGAATGTCGGAGAAGCGTGCCATGGTCCAGTCCTTCTACAAAGTGATAGATAGCATCATCATTGGGGTAATTGGCTAGATCGGCTCGTATGCGGAGCCACCTGGCCAGGTATTCGCGGGGGGTTTTCACCCTCTCTCTGAACGCATCGCGCTAAATCGAAGATGGTAACCACGCCGACGAACTTGGATCTCTGCTGTCCAGACACCCGGATGAAGCCAGCGGATTTGCAGTGGTTTGGGTGGGCCTTGAATTTTTCCGATATTTGCCGGTGAACTCTGAGGAGAGACCCGACATTGATTCTTCCACGAACGTATCCTGCCCGTGGGCGGTCCGTGCGGGCCTTGGTGCTTTCCGATCTTTGTAGGCAAACTCCGAAGGGAGATCCGACATCGATCCTTCCGCGAACGTATCCTGCCTGTAGGCGGTCCGTGCGGGTCTTGATGCTCCTCCGACTCCCAGGGAACCTAGTGCCCGAGTCGGTTTCGCCGATGAAGAGGTGAATGTCTCCGATAGGAACGATCGAACACCGCGTAGGGTTCGTCTTCGCCGGGATCCAGAACTCGTCAGGGGGGACGATCGGAACGTTGCCAGAGAAGAGAACACGGCCGATGGCTACGGTTTCGCCGATTCCCACGAAGATCTTGGTCCTCGCCCGCTGAAGAGCCTGAAGCGCCTCTTGCCCCATGGTGGGCGCCAACTGTCGTGGTATTGCCGACGATTACTCCATGGAGGGGTCCTCATAGTGCGTGTTTAGAGACGTGGGGTAAGGCGGACGGTTGACGGGTACGAGGTAACACAGCTTACCCAGGTTCAGATCCCACTACGGTGGCGGAATCCTACTCCTGCTATAAATCACTATAAGGGCAATACGCCGAGTTACAGAGATAGGTTCGCATGGCGAGGTTGTCTGAAGTTATCTATGCTTGTGCCCTAAAGGCTCCCGTAGTCCCGACTTATATAGTCGCCAGGTCCTAGGGTTACAGGGAGAAGTCCTAGCCGGACAGGTTACAGAGTCCTACACCGCCTATCACTAGTCTTGTGTATCTTGCACTCCAAGGCTCCGGGTACACTGGTGACTCCACCGTATCCTTCCTTTATCCGACATGGGCCTCCCTTCTGGATCCACCTAACTGGGCCGCCCAGCAGGCCATAGGCCATGCTACCGACTATGGTCCACCCGGGTTAGTTTGATAAGAGACATGCTATTAGGATACCCATATAGCATATCCCCAACACCCAAGTTATTGGAACCTCCGACCAGTGCAGGTACTGGGGGACTGGGGGGAGAGTGGCCATCAGGATCCTCAGAGAGGTCTTCTGTTGTCGGACGGTGGGGTTGCCAAGGAAGGTGTGGTAGACTGGAGCCTTCTTTGCGAAGGGGTTCTTGCCCTTGTCGTCGCCCTTGGCGGCGTGCTTGGGGTCAATGTCTTCGTCCATGTCACTCGAATCCTTGGACTCCTCCTCCTTCTTCTTCCCCTTGCCATTGCCTCGCGGTCTGTTCTTCCAACTTCGCTTGTAGCCGGACTCCTGGTCTTCCTTGAGGTCGTTGACGGATTTGCGGTGTCGATTGGTATGGGTGGCCTTGCCATTTGCATCGAGGTGTACGAGGAACGGAATATCGCGGTACTCCTCGTAGGTTTGGGGAACGCAGAGCGGCGCCGACGTGGTTTCACTTCCTCGTTGCTGCCCACGGCCAGCTCCCCTTCCTCGGCCATGTTGTCCGCCTTCTCCTCGTCCTACAAAATTCATAGCGACCATGTCGATAGATTGCTTTTCTTCTGGAGTGGTTTTCCGCTTTGTACTGCTGTTCCTCCGAGCTTGAGTTGGAACGGCCGTTGCCGGCAAAGAGCCACGAGCATCGTCGTCGGCAGCTGCGAACTCACTAGCCAACTGAATCATTTGATTCAAGTCAAGATGGTGATTGTCCTGCAAGCGCTTTAGCTTATGTCGGAGCAGTGTGCCTCTTTCCAACCCATCGATGAAGGCGGCCATGGCGGTCTGAGCGTGCACACCTGCGCAGGAATTCTTCATGTACAACCAGCGGGAGAGGTAGGCGCGAGATGTCTCATATTTTTCTTGCACGCACCACTGTAGATCGCCCACAGTGCAGGGACGCTCTTATGTACCCTCAAAGATCTTGGTGAATGCTTCTTGCATGTCCAGCTAGTTGTAGATAGATTTCTCCAACAAGTCGTCGATCCATTGACGGGCCATGCCCGCCAACATTAACGGGAGGTACTTGACGGCGACGTTGGGGTTGCCTCCGGCAATCTCCACCACGTTGCCGTATTCCTGCAACCATGTGGCTAGCTTGGCAGTGCCGTCATAGGGCTTGATGGTCTTGTCAATCCGGAAACCTTTGGGGTAAGTTGCGGATCGTATTGCCGGTCCGAAGAAACGTGATCCCAGGTATGGTCCTTCCCGGGCCTCGTGGATCTTATCGATCCTCGAACGTGCATCGTACGGCTCCGGGTTCTTCTTTTTGTCAACAGGGGATGGGCTACGTGAACGACGCGGGCCTCTTCCGCCATGGTGAATGCTTGGTGGTGACGGAGGCGAAGGTGGCGGTGGGTTAGCTTTCTTGCTGTTACCCTCCTTCGACGCCTCATGCCTGTCACGATTACTTGTCGGACGTGGAGGGTCATGGTGTGACCTGCTCTTGTGTCCTTGGTTGCGCTCTTCGTCATGACGGGTCTGCTCCGCGTTGTTGCGGATGATGATGCCACACTGCTTTGGTGGGGGCATATCCGCACGATGGTGAGTCTTGTAGTCTTCGCGGTGTCGGGGGGATCGGGGCGGTGGCGATGGGCGACGAGGTCGGGCCTTTTCTCCGTGGTCGGAGGATATGGGGATAGCATCCTTCCTGTTGCGCGCATCCCTCCGTCTTCGTTCTGATGAGTCCGTCTGGGATCCGACATCAAGAGGAGATCTGTCCCTTGGCGGCTTGTACCGGCTAGACTGACAGAACGTTGGGTCAGACTCAAGCCTCTGAGAGGTGGCCTTTTCCTGCTGCTTTACCGCCTTGGCCACTAGGTCATAGACCTGTTCCACTACCTCAGGCGATCTATCCTGCTCCAGAAGGGTCTTTGCGATGGCGAGGTTAAGGAGTGGGGTGGGCATCACCTTCTTTCCTTCACTGTAAATGTATGGCTTGGCCTGTGCCGGCTTCGAGGGAGCCCATCCTAGGTTGCGACGTACGCCAGGATCGTTGATGACGCGAGATGAAGCTTTCTTAGCCTTCTGTTGCTGTAGCAAAGTCTTGTACTCGGCCTCCATTGCTCTAGCTTTCTCTATGGACTTCTGCGCGTTGAGCAGATCTCGATCTAGTTTAGCGCCTTGCTCCGCGATGGCCTGCGCTTCCTCCAACAGCTGCTGGCGCTTCTCTTCAAGCTCGGTCACGTTCCGGATATGGGAAATGGTTACTGGATCGACGAGGAGATTGCCATACATCACTCTATCAGCTGGAGTAACTTGGGCTGCTGCAGATGTACATGCTGGAGGCGGCAAGTTTGCGGTGTTATTGTTGCTTGGGCCGGTGCTGAGTTCCTGCGGCTGCTACACTGGGTTAGGCGGAGGAGGCATGACTTTTGCGCGATCATCGTCAGCAGCAATAAGTGGCCCCTTCCCCTTGTCCAGCGCTGTAGGCGGAGCTCGTCCGGGTTGATCTTCATCCATCGCCGTCCCAATGTTGACGAACACCCCTCGGGACATGACGACATTGTTGGCTTGCTCGTCGCGCGAGTACTCCTCCTCCATCTCCTGCATAGCAGAGTCTAGCTCTTCTGGACTGAAGTTTATCTCCTCTGAATCTGCACTGAAATCAGCATAAAGCGCGCCAATGACAGAGTCGGAGGGTGCCAAGACTTCCTCGATGACGGGCGGTGGAGGTGCAACGGCCTCGACGGTGACTGGAGGTGGTGGTGCTGCTGCGATGATGGCGGCGGGAGGCAGTGGCGGCGGCTTCTGAATCGGAGGTTCTCCGTCTCTGAGCGCAAGCTCCATCTGGGCTGCTGCGTCAGCTTCCGCGTAGCTGTTGACGGTGCTCACCATCTCCTCGAGGGTAAGGCGTCCTATTGCCTGTTGTCGTCTTAAAGAATGTCGGAGAAGCGTGCCACGGTCCAGTCCTTCCACGAAGTGATATAAAGCGTTATCATCGGGGTAGTGGGCTAGATCGGCTCATATACGGAGCCACCTGGCTAGGTAATCGCGGGGGTTTTCGCCTTCTCTCTGAACGCAGCGCGTCAGATCGAAGATGGTAACCACGCCGACGAACTTGGATCTCTGCTGTCCAGACGCACGGGCAAAGCCAGCGGATTTGCAGTGATCTTCCACCTTTATTTCCTGCACAGGGGCGGTTTGGGTGGGCCTTGAATTTTTCCGATCTTTGTCGGCAAACTCCAAGGAGAGACCCGACACCGATCCTTCCGCAAACGTATCCTGCCTGTAGGCGGTCCGTGTGGGCCTTGATGCTCCTCCGACTCCCAGGGAACTAGTGCCCGAGTCGGTTTCGCCGATGAAGAGGTGGATGTCTTTGATAGGAACGATCGAACACCGCGTAGGTTTCGTCTTTGCCGGGATCAAGAACTCGTTAGGAGGGACGATCAGAACGTTGCTGGAGAAGAGAACGCGACCGATGGCTACAGTTTTGCCGATTCCCGTGAAGATTTTGGTCCTCGCCCGCTGAAGATCCTGAAGCGCCTCTTGCCCCACGGTGGGCGCCAACTGTCATGGTATTGCCGACGAGTACGCCATGGAGGGGTCCTCACAGTGCGTGTTTAGAGACGTGGGGTAAGGCAGACGGTTGACGGGTACGAGGTAACACAACTTACCCAGGTTCAGATCCCACGACGATGGCGGAATCCTACTCCTGCTATAAATCACTATAAGGGCAATACATCGAGTTACAGGGATTGGTTCGCTGTGCGAGGTGTGTGCTAATTGCTACTTGATCATCTGAAATTGTGCCCTAAAGGCTCCCATAGGCCCGACTTATATAGTCGTCAGGTCCCAGGGTTACAGGGAAAAATCCTAGCCGGACAGGTTACAGAGTTCTACACTGTCTATTACTAGTCTTGTGTATCTTGTACTCCAAGGCTCTGGGCTTCCCTTCTGGATCCCACCGTAGCCTTCCTTTATCCGGCATGGGCTTCCCTTCTGGATCCATCTAACTGGGCTGCCCAGCAGGCCATAGGCCATGCTACCAACTGTGGGCCACCCGGGTTAGCCAGATAAGAGACATGCTATAAGGATACCCATATAGCATATCCCCAACATCCTGTCCCGAGTAATTGGAACCTCCGACCAGCATAGGTATTGGGGAACTGGGGTAGAGTGGCCATCAATATCCTCATAGAGGTTTTTTGTTGTCGGACGGTGGGGGTGCCAAGGAAAGTGTGGTAGACTGGCGCCTTCTTCATGAAGGGGTTCTTGCCTTTGTCATCGCTCTTGGCGGCGTGCTTGGGGTCAACATCCTCGTCCATGTCACTTGAATCCTTGGACTCCTCCTCCTTCTTCTTCCCCTTGCCCTTGCCTCGCGGTCTATTCTTCCGACTTCACTTGTAGCCAGACTCCGGGTCCTCCTTGAGGTTGTTGATGAATTGGAGTGTCGATTGGTATGGGTAGCCTTGCCGTTGACATCGAGGTGTACGAGGCACGGCATATCGCGGTACTATTTGTAGGTTTGGGGAACTCAGAGCGCTACCGAGGTAGTTTCACTTCCTCGCTACTGCCCACGACCAGCTCCCTGTCCTTGGCCACATTGTCCGCCATCACCTCGTCCTGCAAAGGTCATGGCGACCATTTCGGGGGTTTGCTTTTCTTCTGGAGCGGTTTCCTCTTTGTGCTGCTATTCCTCCGAGCTTGAGTTGGAACGGCCGTTGCCGGCAGAGAGCCGTGAGCATCATCGTCGGCAGCTGCGAACTCACTAGCCAACTGAATCATCTGGTTCAAGTCAAGCTGGTGATTGTCCTGTAAGTGCTTCAGCTTATGTCGGAGCAACGTGCCCCTTTCCAACCCATCGATGAAGGCGGCCATGGCGGTCTGAGCATGCACTCCTGCGCAGGAATTTTTCATATCCAGCCAGCGGGAGAGGTAGGCGCAAGATGTCTCGTCTTTCTCTTATGCGCACCACTGTAGATCGCCAACAGTGCAGGGACGTCTGTACGTACCCTCAAAGTTTTTGGTGAACGCTTCTTGCATGTCCAACCAATTGCAGATGGATTTCTCCGGCAAGTCATCAATCCATTGACGGGTTGTGCCCACCAACATCAATGGGAGGTACTTGACAGCGACGTTGGGGTTACCCCTGGCAATCTCTACCGCGTTGTCGTAGTCCTGCAACCATGTAGCTGGCTTAGTGGTGCCGTCATAGGGCTTGATGGTCTTGTCAATCCAGAAACCTTTGGGGTAAGTTGCGGACTGTATCGCAGGTACAAAGAAGTCCCAGGTATGGTCCTTCCCAGGCCTCGTTGATCTTATCGATCTACGAACGTGCATCGCATGGCTCCAGGTTTCTCTTCTTCTTGTCAACAGGGGATGGGCTGCGTGAACGACGCGGGCCTCCTCCGGCATGGTGACTGCTAGGTGGCGACGGAGGAAGAGGTTGCGGTGGGTTAGCTTTCTTGCTATTACCCTCCTGCGACGCCTCACGCTTGTCGCGATTGCTTGTCGGACGCGGAGGGTCATCGCGCGACCTGCTTTTGTGTCCTTGGTTGCGGTCTCCATCATGACGGGCCTGCTCCGCGTTGTCGCGGATGACGATGCCGCTCTGCCTTGGAAGGGGCATATCCATACGATGGTGAGCCTTGGGGTCTTCGCGATGTCGGGGGGAGCGGGGCGGTGGTGATGGGCGACGAGGTCAGGCCTTTTCTACGTGGTTGGAGGATATGGGGATAGCATCCTTTCTGTTGCGCACATCCCTCCGTCTTCGATCTAATGAACATGTCTGGGACCCGACATCAAGAGGAGATCTGTCCCTTGGCAGCTTATGCTGGCTAGACTGGAAAAACGCTGGGTAGGACTCAAGCCTCTGAGAGGTGGCCTTTTCCTGCTGCTTCACCGCCTTGGCCACTAGGTCATAGACCTGGTACACTGGCTCAGGCGATCTATCCTGCTCCAGAAGGTTCTTGGCGATGGCGAGGTTGAGGAGTGGAGTGGGCATCACATGCCTGCCTTCACTGTCAATGTATGGCTTGGCTTGTGCCGGCTTCGGGGGAGCCCATCCTAGGTTTCACCGTACACCAGGATCATTGATGACGCGAGCCGGAGCTTTCTTGGCATTCTGCTGCTACAGCAGAGTCTTGTACTCGGCCTCCATTGTTCTAGCTTTCTCTATGGATTTCTACGCGTTGACCAGATCTCGATCTAGCTTAGCGCCTTGATCCACGATGGCCTGCGCTTCCTCCAGTAGCTCCTGGCACTTCTCGTCAAGTTGTTCCACATTCTGGATATGAGCTACGGTCAGTGGCTCGATGAGGATATTGTCGTACATCACTCTATCATCTAGAGTAACTTGGGCAGCATCTGACGTAGATGCCGGAGGCGGCAAGTTTGCAGTGTTGTTATTGCTCGGGCCAGTGCCGAGTTCCTACGGCTGTTGCATTGGATTAGGCAGAGGGGGCATGACCTTTGCGCGATCAATGTCGTCAGCAATAGGTGGTCCCTTCCCTTTTTATAGAGCTGTAGGCGGAGCTCGTCTGGGTTGATCTTCATCCATCGCCGTCCCAATGGTGACGAACACCTCTCTAGACGTGATGGCGTTGTTGGCTTGCTCGTTGCACGTGTACTCTGGACTGAAGTCTATCTCCTGCATGGCGGAGTCTAGTTCCTCTGGACTGAAATCTATCTCCTCTAAATCTGCACTAAAGTTGGCGTATAGCGCGTCAATCACAGAGTCGAAGGGTGCCAGGACTTCTTCGATGACTGGGGGTGGAGGTGCAACAACGGTGACGATGACTGGAGGTGGCGGCACAGCTGTGGCGATGGCGGCCGGAGGCGGTGGCTGAATCGGAGGGGCTCCGTAAATGAGCGCAAGCGCTGTCTAAGCTGCCACTTCGGCCTCCACATAGTTGTTGACGGTGTTCACCATGCCTTTGAAGGTAAGGCATCCCAACGCCTGCTGCCGCCTTAGAGCATGCCGGAGAAGCGTGCCATGGTCCAGTCCTTCCACAAAGTGATACATGGCATCATCATTGGGGTAATGGGCCAGATCAGCTCGTATACGGAGCCACCTGGCAAGGTAATCGCGGGGGTTTTCGCCCTCCCTCTGAACGCAACGCGCCAGATCGAAGATGGTAACCACACCGACGAACATGTATCTCTTTTGTCCAGACGCACGGACGAAGCCGGCGGACTTGTAGTGATCTTCCACCGTTATATCCTAAACAGGGGCGGTTTAGGTGGGCCTTGAATTTTTTCGATCTTTTCCGGCAAACACCAAAGAGAGATCCGACATTGATCCTTCCGTGAACGTATCCTGCCCATAGGCGGTCCGTGCGGGTCTTGATGCTCCTCCGACTCCCAAGGAACTAGTGCCCGAGTCGATTTCGCCAATGAAGAGGTGGATGTGTCCGATAGGAACGATCGAACACCGCGTAGGGTTCGTCTTCGCCGGGATCCAGAACTCGTCGGGAGGGACTATCGGAACGTTCCGGAGAAGAGAACGCGACTGATGGCTACGGTTTTGCCGATTCCTGCGAAGATCTTGGTCCTCGCCCGCTGAAGAGCCTAAAGCGCATCTTGCCCCATGGTGGGCGCCAACTGTCATGGTATTGCCGACGAGTACGCCATGGAGGGGTCCTCACAGTGCGTGTTTAGAGACATGGGCGAAGGCGGACTATTGAAAGGTACGAGGTAACACAGCTTACCCAGGTTCAGATCCCACAACGGTGGCGGAATCCTACTCCTGCTATAAATCACTATAAGGGAAATACGCCGAGTTACAGAGATAAGTTCGCTATGCGAGGTTGTCTGAGATTGTAAGTTGTCGTGCCCTAAAGGCTCCCATAGGCCCGACTTATATAGTCGCCAGGTACTAGGGTTATAGGGAAAAGTCCTAGCCGGACAGGTTACAGAGTCCAACACCGTCTATTACTAGTCTTGTGTGTCTTGTACTCCAAGGCTCCGGGTACGTCGGTGACTCCACCGTAGCCTTCCTTTATCCGGCATGGGCCTCCCTTCTGGATCCATCTAACTGGGCCGCCCAGCAGGCCATGGGCCATGCTACCAACTATGGGCCACACGGGTTATCCGGATAGGATACATGCTATGAGGATACCCATATAGCATATCCCCAACAGTTATCTAACAAGAAGGAGGAAGGAAACGTCACACAGGTGTTGCAAACAACGTGGAGACCTGCACAACACAAACTCAAGACTTTGCCCAACGAATCAGTGAGGTTGTCAAGCTCACCGGTTTGTTGTAACAAAGGATTAAACTTATTGTGTGGAAGGTAATGGTTTGCAGCAAGTAAACAAGTAACAGTGGAAGATGTATCAATTGTAAAGATTGGACCGGGGTCCATAGTTCACTAGAGGCGCTCTCCTTAGATAAACAACATTGCATGAAGGGTAAACAAATTACAGCGGCGCAATTGGCAGGAACTAAGCAAGGCATAACAATGCAATTACTAGTCAGAAAGATCCTATGAGGTTGATTGGGCAATACAACAATATACATAGACCATAATCCAACTGCATCTATGACTAGAAGTCCACCTTCAGGTTATCATCCGAACCTCCTCTAGTATTAACTTGCAAGCAACAGACAACTGCCTTAAGCAAAGTGTGTAAGGTAAACAGTCCACATGTTCCATGAACAAGAGACCGTTGTTTTCTCCCTAGTAGCAACAACACATCTACAACCGAAGAGATTTCTGTCACTTCCCTTGGAAACTAGAGGCATGAACCCACTATCGAGCATAAATACTCCCTCTTGGAGTCACTAGCAACTATTTGGCGAAGATAACCACTAGCATGAAAGATCACAAACAACACAGACATGATAGAATCATAAAGATAAAACCATTAATCAAACCAACATAATAATCTCAATATCCATCGGATCCCCGCAAACACAACATGCATGATTACAAATAGATTAGATCTTGATCATGAACGGAGCTCACAAGATCTATACATGAAAGGACAAGGAGGAGATACAACCATCTAGCTACTACATGGACCCATAGTCCAAGATGGAACTACTCACAAATCATACTGGAGAGAAGGCCTCTGGGATGATCTCCCCTCCGGCAGGGTGCCGGGAAGAGCTTTAGATCCCCCCGATCTAGGGACGATGGTGGCGGCGGCTACAGACGGTTTCATGGATTTCTGATCAGGTGTTGAGAGTTTCTGTGTCAGGAGCTTCTTATTGGCGAAGGGGGAGACCGAGGCGGCCACCAGGGCAGGCAAACACTACCCAGGCGTGGGGTAGGGCCCACCCACGCCTAGGGTGGGTCTGGCCCCCCTGGCCGGCCTCCTCGTCTCTCCTCTGGACTTCTTGTTCCCCATGGAAAGTTATTGACTTTGTCCTTCGTCCCGTCCAATTCCGAGAATATTTCTCTACTAACTTTTCTGAAACCAAAAACAACAGAAAACAGGCATCTGGCACTGTTGCAACTTGTTAATAGGTTAGTACCAGAAAACATGTAAAAAGAACCTCAAAGTGTAGACAAGTAAAGCAAAGTAGATACTAAACAAGCTTGAAGCATCAAATTATAGATACGTTTCCAATGTATCACGGGGATCCGATGGATATTGAGATTACTATGTCAGATTGATTAATAGTTTTGTCTTATTGATTCTATCATGTCTGTGTTGTTTGTGATCTTGCATGCTCTCCGTTGTTAGTAGCTATCTTGGCCAAGTAGTTGCTAGTGACTCCAAGAGGGGGTATTTATGCTCGATAGTGGGTTCATGCCTCTATTTAATCTAAGGGAAGTGATAGAAATCTCTAAGGTTGTAGATGTGTTGTTTCTACTAGGGAGAAAACAACGGTCTCTTGTTCATGGAACAAGTGGATTGTTTACCTTACACACTTTGCTTAAAACAGTTATCTGTTGCTTGCAACTTAATACTGGAGGGGGTTCGGATGATAACCCAAAGGTGAACTTCTTGTTGGGGAGATGACCTCGGGTAGGGTAAAGACGGGGAAAGACGAAAGGAAGTTGCCCGTCTAGTTTCCGAGTTACTATTTGAGTCGGCCGAATCCTATAGAGGTCGGCCAAGACAGGGAAGGGCAGGACCTTTATAATAAAGGCAAGGCATTACCCGGCCGGGATACCACGTAAGTCGGCCGGGTTAGCCCGAGTAATCTTAATGCAGGTGAAGGACAAGCCGAGTTACGCGAGGTAAGGCCGAATGATGCGAAGCTTGCAGGAGAAGGAGAAACCTAAAGTCAAACTCTAGCTGCAGGCCGGAAGGAATCTGAGCGGAGCCAAGCACAAGATACAAAAGCGCAGAGCGTCAGAGGGGCAGAAGGAGGTCACGGAGGTGACAGTCCTAAAGCCCGAGGCACGTAGGAGGGGCCCTCTGAGCCTTGCCGTAGTTAGAAGGGCGACAGGGAAAGGAGGCCGCCGAACTACTATTTTGGGACGAGCATATCCCTCGAATATGCTTGCCCCGTCAGCCCTAAAGGCACCCAAGGCTCTCCTTTATAAGGGGAGGCTTGGACCCTGAGGAAGGGATCGGCTCATCTTTAGTACCGTTAGGCTGGTAAACTTCTCCCATTCTCCTTACGTACAGCTCGAGGAGCACTTGTAGCTCAAGGAAGGAGAAATAAAGATCTTTGCCTTAGTCTTCTGTGCGTAGAATTAACTGCATCTTCCCTCCCCATATCCCACTAGCATCCATTGGCCCCTTACTTTAGCCTACCCATGGCATAAGCCGTGTCACCACCACAACAGTTGGCGCCCACCGTGGGGCCAGCAGCGGTGCTAGCTGGAGTCATGATCCGGACGGGAAACTTCATCAACACAGGCGAGCGCGTTGTTTCTGGCTTGGTCCGGAGATTTGATCTATGTGACTACGTCAGCGACAATGCAGGCAGCTTCAGGGGAAAAACTCCCCCACGCAACGGCGTCTTCATCAGCTTGGACATGCACCAGGTCTACGTCGGCGTCGACATCACCGACATTTATCCTCACCAGGTTGTTGTTGCAGGAGAGCCACCCCTTAGCGCCGCGTGCCGTCCGCGCGGAGCGCATCCGGTCAGCAACGTCGAGGTGATGGTCGCAGCCGGGGTGCAGGCGGAAGTAGCGGGTGCCGGATCAACCAGAGACCCTGCCACAGGCGTGTAGGTCACGCCCAGGCAGACAGCACCACCACCCACCGAGGTAATCCCTCCAGTGACCAACCAGGCCGAAGTGCAGAACACTACCCCAAAGGCACCAAGAATAAGAGGGCCACCTCTGGAAAGACCAGAGAACATTCTTCAGGCAACCATAGATAACCTGACTACACCTGTAGCGCTGATACTTGATCCGGCAAATGCTCAGGAAGAATTAGTAGAAACCAGGCAAAAGGTGCTGGTAGAAGCAAAAAAGGTGTCGGCCTTGCGGGAGTCCTTAAACAGGACCCTGTGAGAATATGCCAAATCTAACAAGCTTGACGTCGCTCCCGAACGGGTTGACGAGTTCAGATTAAGAGGGAAGAACCTCATAGATGATATCAACAAGGAGCATGATGCTCATAAGGCAGAATCAGTTGATTTGGGCTTGCCGAGGTACAGTACCCCGACAAAGAACCTGAGAGCGGCAAATGCCGCAGCATTAGAGTTAGAAGGATTGACCGGCGAAGCCCGGCAGAAACAGCAAGAAAGAGTGAATGAGCTGGTACGCATCGCGAACCAGCAAAAAGAAGAGATGCACAGGGCGGATCCGGCGAGGCCAGGGGCTTCGCGGATGGTTCACTCGGCAGGAGCAGCACCTGCCTTGTCTGTGGCGGCGGCCTCTTCACCCGGAAACAATGCACGAAGGGACAGGGCAGTAACTTCAGGAAAGAGAAACAAGCAAATTGTTCCATATGATCCGGCGATAGCCGGGAAAGCAAATGAGAACAGAGGCAATGGAAGAGAAGCGAACCCCGGCCGCGCTGAGAAAGGCGGCGGAAGCCGAGGCAATGGAGACCTCGGTAGAGCAGAACTCGGAAGAGGAAATCGCGAGAACAACACCCCGGTCGAAGGAAGGAGAGAACCGCCGAACAACCCACAGCCGAGACATGAACCTCGGCAAGAAAGAGAAGCGAGACCAGGTCGCCACAATCAGGTGAATGAAAGGTACAATGATGGTTATTCCGAAATGGAATATGCGGTCCATGGAGGAAATAATCACTATGGAATACAGGACCGAGTTCTGTATAGAGATTTGCCTTCAAATGATGCCAGAGTAAAGTTAGACCAGTTGTACCGATTCGAGTTACTGGAAGAACAAGGTCCACCAGGTCTGGCATGTTTCGGACCACGGATCATGGGCGAACCACCTGTGCCGAACTTTCAGCTGGCGAGAGGTACAAAAACATATAATGGGAGCACCAAACCACAAGACTGGTTGATTGATTATGCCACTGCAGTGAAAATAGCAGGTGGGAATTTACGATGCGCAGTGCGGTATGTCCCGCAAATGTTGGAAGGACCAGCTAGGGTATGGTTGAATAATCTGCCAGCATGCAGCATTAACTGCTGGTTGGACTTTGAAGAAATGTTCGTTAGCAACTTTACCAGTACTTACAAGAGGCCAAACAGGCCGCAGCAATTAGCCATGTGCAAGCAAAGACCGAATGAGACGGACAAAGAGTTTTTAACTCGGTGGTGTAACCTAAGAAACTCGTGTGAAGGAGTTATAGAATCACAAGCAATAGCTTGGTTCGCACAGGGATGCCGCTACGCCAGTGTGTTATGGCAGCGATTGCAGAGAGATATGCCAACCACATTGGCAGAAACCATCAGAATAGCGGATTCTTATGCGTTGGGAGATCCGACGCAACCCGAGTTAATGTCGGCAGATCATCGGGAGCATCAAGATCAATATGCGAGAGATATGGCCGGGTCATCCAGGCGCAATGACTTCAGAGGAATAAGAAGAAGAGAGGAGAGACCGGATTATAGATATAATTCAGCCCAGGTGGCAGCAGTAGTGCAAGATCAGCTGAGTAACGGAACGACTCAACGGCAAAAGAATGGTCCTCAGCAATGGACACCAAGGAATGAAGGAAAAAGACAGTGGCCACCAGAACAAAAGAAGTAATGGCAGGAGAGGCCGAAGTACATGTTCGAATCTATGTTAGATCAGCCGTGTAAATTTCACACGTCAAACCCAGCCAGGCCGGCCAACCATACGACCCGCCAATGTGCATGGATGAAAAGTGCGATGGGAAATCCAGCAGGCATGCAGGCAATGCCTCTCCAAGCACATCCGCAGCATCAGCCGTAGTTGACTGGAGCAAATGCACAGCAACTAATGTTACCACCTCCTCCCCCGAGGTACGACAACTCGGACCGGAGGGATGCGGTACATCAAGTGATGAATCAGGGTCCGGATGGAAGGAAAAATCCAGGAAATAATGGACGTAATGACTACAGAGAACATCATCAGTCGTATTGCGTGTTCCCAACAGAACAGCAAGACAAGCAGAGTGTACAACGCCGGCATATGGAAGTAAATGTAGTAATGCCGGCAGTAACAAGATATGTGCCTTGGTCGGATCAAGAAGTAACCTGGAGCATAAAGGATCACCCCAAGATAATGCCGAGTCCGGGTCATATGCACTCGTGTTAGATCCGACATTTGTCGGACCGAGCATTAATGTGAAATTTTCAAAGGTACTCATTGACAATGGGAGCACTATCAATATCATGTACAAAGATACAATGCACAAACTCGGAATAACACAGAACATGTTGCAGCCCATGAGGACCACTTTCCATGGGATAGTACCAGGGCTTTCATGCGAACCCATTGGTAAGGTCCGGGTGGACGTGTTATTCGGCACCAGAGATAACTGCAGAGCAGAAAACTTAGAGTTTGAGGTGGTGGATCTAGAAAGTTGTTATCATGCTCTACTCGGGCGGCCAGCATTGGCCAAATTCATGGCCAGCTGCCATGTAAGCTATCTAAAAATGAAGTTACCTGGACCACAAGGGGTGATAACGGTAGCAGGGGATTACAGGAAGTCGATGGAATGCGCTTCAGCCGGGTCAAATTTGGCCGAATCATTGGTAATAGCAAGGGAAAAAAGAAGGATTCAGGAGGTAGCAGCCCTCGCTCAGTCGGCACAGCTGAATATGCCGGCACTAGACAACCCACATGGAAGTGTCTCCTTTCAGCCGACTAAAGAAACAAAAAGTTCCAGATAGATGAACAATTCCCGGAGCGCACCGTCACTATTGGTGCCGGCCTGGATGCTAAATAGGAAAGCGAGCTCACCAACTTCCTCCGTGAGAATCGGGATATCTTTGCATGGTCAACCCAGGATCTGCAAGGTGTGCCGAGGGAGTTGGCTGAGCACTCTCTGAATGTAAGGCCAGGAGCAAGGCCAATGAAGCAACCTCTCTGCCGCTTCGCCGAAGACAGGAGAAAAATAATAGGGGATGAAATAGCTCGGCTCCTTGCGGCCGGGTTCATCATGGAGGTGATGTATCCGGATTAGCTGTCAAACCCGGTGCTAGTAGAAAAGAAGAAGGATGATCCAAATGTAGCCATTGTATGGCGAATGTGTATCGATTACACGAACCTGAACAAGGCATGTCCAAAAGATCCTTTTCCCTTGCCTAGAATAGACCAAGTCATTGATTCGACCGCTGGTTGTGAACTATTGTCATTTGTAGACGCGTATTCTGGTTTTCACCAGATACCGTTAAATCCGGCCGATCAAATAAAGACTGCGTTTATTACCCCGTACGGGGCTTATTGCTATCGCACAATGCCATTCGGCCTGCGCAAAGCAGGAGCGACGTATCAGAGATGCATGCAAAAATGTTTACATGATCAGATAGGAAAAAATGTACAAGTATATGTGGATGATGTGGTTATCAAAACTAAAGAAAGAAAAACACTACTGGATGATATACGGCAGACTTTCGTGAACCTGAGAAGGTTCTGAATGAAGCTTAACCCGGAAAAATGCACATTTGGCGTGCCAGCGGGAAAATTACTCGGTTTTCTCGTATCTATCCGAGGTATAGAGGCCAACCCAACCAAGATAAAGGCAGTAGAAAGGATGGAGTTGCCAAGGTGTCTAAATGACGTACAAAAGTTCACGAGTTGTTTAGCCTCGCTCAGCCGATTTGTATGTCGGCTGGGAGAGAAGGCATTACCACTCTATCAACTGATGAAGAAATCAGATAAGTTCATTTGGACTCCACAAGTAGACAGTGCATTTCATGAATTGAAAAGGATGTTGGTCACAGCGCCCGTCTTAGCTTCTCCATTATCAAAAGAGCCTATGTTACTCTACATAGCGGCCACCAACAGAGTAGTGAGTGCCGTAATCGTCGTAGAACGAATCGAAAATGATAAGTCAGTGCAAAGGCCGGTGTATTACTTGAGCGAGGTGTTATCAGCCTCAAAACAAAATTACCCACATTATCAGAAGATGGCTTATGGAGTGCGGCAAAGAAACTTAAACATTACTTCGAAGAGCACCCCATCAAAGTGATTTGTGAAGCACCCATAGCCGACATATTGAGTAACAAAGATGCAAGTGGCCGAATAGCAAAATGGGCAATTGAATTGTCACCTTATGCTCCGCAATTCGATAGGAGAGAGGCAATCAAATCTCAGGCTGTGGCCGACTTCTTCGTAGATTGGGCCGAGGTGCAATATGAGCCACCATTGCCAGACCCGAATTATTGACGATGCACTTTGACGGTTCCAAACTAAGAAATGGATTGGGGGCAGGAATAGTCTTAACCTCGCCAAAAAGAGATCAGTTGAAATATGTGCTGCAGATACATTTTGCCGCGTCAAACAACGTAGCCGAATATGAAGCACTTGTCCATGGATTGAAGGTGGCAAAAGAGATTGGCATACGCCGAATCTTATGCTATGGAGATTCAGATCTAGTAGTACAGCAAGTCTCAGGCAATTGGGATGCATTGGATATTAATATGGCTCTGTACAGATTTCATGTGCAAAAAATCAGTGGATACTTCGAAGGATGTGAATTTCACCATATACCTCGGGAAGAAAACGATGCCGCAGACACGTTGTCAAAACTAGGATCAACTAGGAAGTCAATTCCCCCAGGTATCGCCCTAGAGCACCTAAGGAAATCATCAATAACACCGTCACCAGAGTCCGAATCTATCTTTATTCCGGCAAAGTCAGGAGAAGATAATGTGCCGATGGAAATTGACAATCAATATAACCTGGAATTCCCAAAGAGAAAGACAGCTGATGCAAGCATGACTGTGGAGAAATCCGAGGTCGTTATGTCGGCAGAAAACATGGAAATAGATAGTGAGACCACACCAGAGAAAATCACACCTGTATGGGCGCAACCTATATTCTCTTTCCTTAGAGATGCGACTTTGCCGAATGATGAGCTGTTAGCAAGACAGACAGTGAGAAGAGCTAAAGCTTATACGATCATAAATAATGAGTTGTACAAAAGAAGTGTCACAAGTGTGTTGCAAAGATGTGTGAGTTCGGCAGAAGGCCAGGAGATCCTCCTAGATATACATCAAGGAGAATGTGGACATCATGCCTCATCTCGAGCCTTGGTGGCCAAAGCATTCAGGCATGGGTTTTATTGGCCAACAGCGTTGAAAGAAGCCAAAGAGCTGGTTGAAAAATGTAATGGTTGTCAGAGATATGCAACCAAGATACACATGCCATCATCCGAGTTAAAAACGATACCCATTACTTGGCCATTTTCTGTGTGGTGCTTAAATATGGTGGGACCATTTAAGCCGGCCCGAGGTGGGATGACCCACATATTGGTCATGGTAGACAAATTCACAAAATGGATTGAAGTGAAACCAATAAAAAAATGTGATGAGCCCACAGCAGTGAAATTCCTCAAAGATATTATCTTAAGATATGGATACCCGCACAGTGTTATTACAGACAACGGCACAAACTTTGCAGAAGGAGCTTTCTCTAGATTTTGCCAAGAAAAGCACATAAGATTAGATGTTGCCTCTGTGGCTCACCCAGCATCCAATGGGCAAGTGGAAAGGTCTAATGGACTAGTATTGTCCGGAATAAAACCACGACTCGTCGAACCGCTGCAAAGGTCGGCAGGATGTTGGATTGAGGAACTACCAGCAGTACTATGGAGCCTCAGGACTACTCCAAACAGATCAACAGGATATACACCATTCTTTCTGGTATATGGGGCAGAAGCCGTGCTTCCAGCCGACATAATACATGACTCGCCAAGAGTTACCCAATATACAACCTCAGAAGTAAATGAAGTAGCTCGGCAAGATACTGTTGATCTGCTAGAAGAAGCCAGAGAGCTGGCGCAGTCAAGATCAGCTATTTATTAGCAGAACTTGCGACGATATCACTGCAAGAAGGTGAATCCACGAGTGTTCAAAGAAGGAGATTTGGTTCTCCGGCTGGTGCAACGCATGGCCGGCATGCACAAGCTATCGCCTCCATGGGAAGGACCATTCATCGTGAGCAAAGCATTGCACAATGATGCCTATTACCTAATCGATGCTCAACCCCCAGGAAAGAACAGGGCAGACAAAGCCGGCGAAGAAACAAAAAGGCCGTGGAACGTAGCTTTACTTCGTCCATTTTACTCGTAGCAGTCATCAATGACACATTGTAAAGTAATGTCTCAGGATGGAGCACCAATTATGTTTTGAACCTCGGCGTCCAGAGCAGTGACTCGGGGACTGCCATATGGTATTTCAATATCATGTTATGTATTAAGCCTCGGCACCTCGAGCAGTGGCTCGGGGATTGCACTAGATTGTTTTTAAGATTGGATTATGTATTAAAACCCGGCACCCTGAGCAGTGACTCGGGGACTGCCCCAGATTTATTTCTAAGCTTAATTCATGTATTAAACCTCGGCATTTGAGCAGTGGCTCGAAGACTGACATATATCGTTTTTGAGTTTGTGTTACATGTTAAAACCAAGCACCTTGAGCAGTGACTCGGGGACTGTCTTATATTTTTTTCTCTAGATTTGAGTGATATATTAAACCTCGGCACCTTGAGCAGTGACTCGGGGACTGTCTCATATTCTTTCTAGATTTGGGTGGTATATTAAACCTCGGCACCTTGAGCAGTGACTCGGCGACCGTCTTATATTATTTCTGAAATTTGGTTTATATACTAAACTTTGGCGCCATAGGCAGTGACTTGGGGACTGTCCTATATTTTTTCGAAGTAGGGGTTATCCTTTGATACAAGGGGGGCATCAAACTTCGACACCCAGAGTAAGAACAGCTCAATCTCGTATGATATTGGAAGTCCACATACAGATTAACAGTCTAAACCACAGTGGTCTAAAGGCAAAAATATACACCAAACTCAAGAGGTTGAAGGCTGCCAAAGCAAGAATTCGGGCAAACAACACCAGTTAAACAAAGTAATAACGATTACAACCATATATATGTCTCAGCGGCACTCGGCAAAATAAATTCATACCATACAAAAGACGGACAAATTTTCCACGTACATCATACGCCCGACATACCAGGGGTCGGAAATGACTTAGAGGTTTTTTGTTGGAGAGGCAATAACTTGGTCCGGGGCTGCGCACTCCGAGGAAGGTGGAGCTTCGGCCGAGGTTGCCTCGCCCTCCACAGACCTAGGAACGACTTCGGAGGAAGCCCGGGGCTGCTGAGGAGCATCAACTTGCCTAGTAGAATGCCAGTACCTTTGGAGGAGGATCGCGCATCGCCATTACCATCTGAGCTCGAACTGGAATCACCAGAAGTAGTCGAGTCACCCTCATCTTCTCCTTGTTCAGCCGAGTTGTTTTCCGAGGCATCCTCAACTACGACCTCGTCCTCGGGGTTAGGAAGGAAACTCGGACCTTCGTTCCAAGTATGCACGTCGGCATACTCAACAAGCTGGAAAGCTCGAGCTTGCCGAAGAGCGACAAAGTCTGGGTCCTCTACCCAACGGGAACCAGTGCGCAAATTTCTCAAAATGTCAAGAGAAATGTATTCATACCATGACATGATGACAGTAAGAGCCATATCGGCACCGGCTCGTCCAGCCGATTCCCTCCAAAGACTTAGCTGCCTTTCAGATGCCATTAACCTGTCCACCAACAATTGGACCTCGTCAATATTAGGAGTCCCAGAAGTATTCGGCCAGAGAACATGGTAGGCTCGGATAGACGCCTGCACCAAATCTCTGCCCATAATCTTCATCGGACCAACTGCAGCGCCAACAGCAACCAGGAAATCTTCGAGCGAGTACTCCGAGTCCGCGTCAACAGGAACACCTCGGTTCACTCGGGCACTAATGACCGCTTTCGAGCTCACGGGTTTAGCCTCTAGGAAATGGTCTGCGCAAAACACGACCGCATTAGTCAGCAATAAGAAAAGGGAAAAGATACCCCGGCCGCGGTCAGAAGCTTACGATGAATATAACTCAGCATTATCTGAAGTTCTTTAGCCCAGGCAATCTTGCTCTTCTCAAAACGAGTGATATCCTCGCTCATCCCACGTGTCTTTAGTTCGGCAGCCTCGAGGAGCTCTTTATTTTTCTGCAGCTGCAGAGCTAGCCGATTTTTCTCCTCAGAGAACTCCTGGTCGACCTTTTCCAATTCAGACTTCTGAGAGAGCTTAAGAGCCTCCACCTCGGCACGCAAGCGAGCTATCTCGTCATCTTTATCCTTCAGCTGCGCCGAGTGAGTAGCACTTTGTTCTAAAAAATGCAGCATCACATCAGGCATGGACGTGCAATCTTGGTGAGATGCTGCAAAGGTTTGTAACTCGGCTTTACCAAAGCCAAAAGAGATAAAAGAAACTTAGCGCACATTTTAAAGAGGAATATATAAAGTAAAAAAGCAACTAACCTTCCAGAACCTTGACTCTCTTCTCAAGACGGATGTTAAGATTGTTGATGTTACCTGTTTACCAGCAAAATGAGCCAACATCTAGTGTACAAAACAATAAGAGTGTCGGAGGTGATGAAAAGGTTTGTCGACTTACCAGCTTTTTTCACCACAGGAATAACTTTCTCATACTTTTCTTCCAATTTTCTATGCACAAAAAGTAACCTTTGAAATTCGGCGGTCCGCCGGTCATGTGCAACCTAAGCAATAGAACAAATGGTGAATAGGTATTCAAAGCTACAACAGATCCGAGTCAAGCAAAACTTAACCCGGATCTAGGTGGCTGGATATTCGAAGCTACAACAGATCCGAGTCAAGCAAAACTTAACCCGGATCTAGGTGGCTGGATATTCGAAGCTATGACAGATCCGAGTCAAGAAAAACTTAACCCGGATCTAGGTGGCTGGATATTCGAAGCTACAACAGATCCGAGTCAAGCAAAACTTACCCCGGACCTAGGTGGCTGGATATTCGAAGTGCAGATAGACACAAATCAAGCAAAATTTAAGGCAGATCTAGCTGGATGGAGGTTCAAATTCTAAGATAAAATTCAACTAAGTAGAGCATCATAAAACTTCCAAACGAATAACAAGTTATTCGCTTGCAAGCTTCGGGGACTAGAATGTATATAATAGCATCTAGAGAACTAATCAAAACTCCATAAAAGGCAATTACCTCATTCATATTGTCACTCTCAAGAACGATCTCGGCGGCTTGATGCAAGCGGCTGCTGATCTCGGAAAGCTGAAACGGCTGGCTGCCTGGATTACCCTCGAACTGATCGGCAACATTCCAGTTATTGGCATATTCAACCAGCGAGCCAAGACTGTTCCCACTCGCCGTGCGAGTTAGGACTTTACCTCGGACATGTTGTGTAGACACCGCTGCCGGAGGGCTTTTATGAAGAGCGAGCTGGCTACTGGCAGCCGGAGTAACGGAGGCTTTGGCGGAGGCAGCTCCTTTGCGCAGCACATCGGCAATATTTGGCTGAGAAGAGCCGGCAAGACCTTTCTGGGAGGAGGAAGCTTTAATGACGACAGTTTTTCTTGTTTTAGAAGAGGCATCAGTAGGAGCTGATGCCTCGGCAATGGGAACGGCGTCTTTAGGAGCCGGAGGAGTCACAGTCGCAGAGGGCGCCGAGATATGGACGTCCTCGGCCGGGGAAGGAGTCACTGTGGAAACCGCGGGGGCAGAAAGAGGCTCAGTAGAGACATTAGGGTTCACAGAGAAGGCAGCAGGTTCGATAGAAATATCTGTGGGCCGAGTGGAATCGGCATCAACGGGAGGAATCTTGGGTGCATCGTGGCGAGGTGGCGTCCGATTCGGAGATGGAGGAGATGCAGCGCGAGAAGGACTGGGAATCCTGGTATCTTCAGTAGGCGGAGGGGACGGCTGCCGAGTCATACGACTCGTCATGCTGGGACCGCCGGGCTTAACAGAAAGTGGAGCATTACGAAAATAAAAAAGGTCAAGTTAAAAAGCAGAAAGAGAAAAACAAGAAATACGAGCAAAAGAAACTCACCCAGTGACTCCAGGCATGGTCTTGCGCCTGGGAGGATTCGGAGCGGACTTCTTCATTCGCTTCTTGGGAGCCGTTTCTGAGGCACCAGCGGGAGCCCCACGTTTCCCCGAGGTAACAGGGGGCCGGGAAGCAAGAGGCTCGGTGTCGTGAACCTGACCAGCCGGATTAGCTGGGAAAGTAGAAGCCGGAAATGCATAAGAAATTGGCATTGCGGCAACTACCTCTAGAACTTGGACCTCGTCCGAATCACCTTCCTCTTCGTGGGCTGGGGTCTTGCCACGAGCACGAGCCGGAGCGAGATCCGACTTGGGGACGAACTCTTCCGAGTCCGGCTCCCCACTATCCGGAGTATTCCGATCCGCAGGCCACGGGAGTGATAAAACCTCGGCGTCCTCATCCTTCTGCTCCGCAAACCTCTGTAAGACAAGAAAGAGGAAGATTAGCAAAGACAGTTACGAAAGCAATTGGAAAGCAAAACATTAATGATTAAGCTTACTACGGGAGGGGGATGCTCGCAGGTGAACGGCTTCAATCCCCAAGCCCAATCCTCAGGCATCTCCGTCTTAAAGATAGCTCGGACACGCTTAAAGATGAGGTAGTTGTCCAGCTCCACGGTCGAGACTCGGTTGGGGTCAAGAGGACCGCTCATGTAGCAGAGTTTGTGTGTGCGTTTCTGGAATGGGCAGATTCAGCTGCTGACGAAGGTAATCATCAGATCCTCGCCGCGTAACCCGGCGCGGATCAATTCCTTAAGCCGAATCTCAAAAGCCTCGGCCAAATCGTGACTCTTCTTCGGATTATAAGTCCAGTTCATCTTAGAAGGTGTGCCAATGGAGAAGGCAGGGAGCCGAATCTTATCCTCCTTTCCCGTGTTCTTGACATAGAAGAAGGACTTGTGCCACTTCTTGCACGACTCTATCCCCGCGACACGAGGAAATTCGGATTTCCTCCGAGGTGTAATGGACGCTGCTCCACATTGGGTAAGCAACTTCTCGGAGGGGTGCAGAGACTTGTCTGGGACAACGTTAGAACGAATCTGGAAAAACTTCGACCAGACGTGCACGGATGGCCATAGGCCGAAATATCCCTCTGAGGCAGAGATGAAGGCAGAGAGAAGCAATGGCGTTGGCGGGAAGATGATGCGGCTGAAGGCCGAAGTAATCAAGAAACTCCCTAGCAAAGTCGCTGAGAGGAAGACCAAAGCCGCGTGCGAAATGCGACATAAAACTACATACTCGCCCTCCCTAAGGTCGGGAGAGGACTCGCTGCCGGGTAAGCGACAAGCTACCTCGGCGGGAATCCTCCGAGTCCGGATAAGCCACTCGATCTTGCGGCGAGTGACGAAGGAGCCCTGCCACGAGCCTCGCTCGGGCCCAGAGCCAGCATCATCATCCTCTATCAGGGCGCCGCTGACGGAGCTAGACATCGGGTCGCCGCAGAAATCTGCGGAGGAAGAACTAGCGGTGGAGGAAAATCTGGAACTACAAGGTCCCGTCTTGGTTCTACCAAAAAACAGCGGCGGAGCAGAGAGAAAACTGCCACGCGATGACAGAGGTGAAACTGAGATCTCTAGAGGAAAATCCAAGTGATAGGACCAGATGAACTCACCAGCGACGGTGCCAGAGCAAGCGAGCGGCGACGAGGGCGACGGAGCGGAACGGCGGGATTCCTGCCGTCAAGAACTCAGACGAGCGCACGGCGGCGGAAGCGCGAGCGGGCGCATGAGCAAGAGGAAGAAGAAGGGAGCAGGTGGGCGAAAGGGGGAAAGTGAATCCCTCGGCGCCTCGCCCCTCTTTATAACCGCGCTACCTGCAAGGTAATGGGATCATGGGTGAGGTGGCTGACCGTGTAGATCGTGTACATAGCGCCAACGCACGATGATGAGTGGAACCGCACCAGCGACCACACGATCCCCGATGGAAACGGCAAACGACGCATCGCAGCACCGGCGCGACAGGTGCAGCAGTAACTGTAGACTGACAGTAAATACAGTAGAGGAACAAAAAACTAGAGAAACAATGATGGGTAAGACATGTAGGACGAGGCCTACGTGAGAAGATACGATGATACCTCTAGCAAGGTAACTCGGAAAAGAGGCAAAAGAAATCTCATGAAACTGATACGGCCCGGCCGAAGTTAAAGGCAGGGCCATACCAGCTTCGGGGACTAATGTTGGGGAGATGACCTCAGGTAGGGTAAAGATGGGGAAAGACGAAAGGAAGTTGCCCGTCTAGTTTCCGAGTTACTATTTGAGTCGGCCGAATCCTATAGAGGTCGGCCAAGACAGGGAAGGGCAGGACCTTTATAATAAAGGCAAGGCATTACCCGGCCGGGATACCACGTAAGTCGGCCGGGTTAGCCCGAGTAATCTTAATGCAGGTGAAGGACAAGCCGAGTTACGCGAGGTAAGGCCGAATGGTGCGAAGCTTGCAGGAGAAGGAGAAACCTAAAGTCAAACTCTAGCTGCAGGCCGGAAGGAATCTGAGCGGAGCCAAGCACAAGAGACAAAAGCGCAGAGCGTCAGAGGGGCAGAAGGAGGTCACGGAGGTGACAGTCCTGAAGCCCGAGGCACGTAGGAGGGGCCCTCTGAGCCTTGCCGTCGTTAGAAGGGCGACAGGGAAAGGAGGCCGCCGAACTACTATTTTGGGAAGAGCATATCCCTCGAATATGCTTGCCCCGTCATCCTTAAAGGCACCCAAGGCTCTCCTTTATAAGGGGAGGCTTGGACCCTGAGGAAGGGATCGGCTCATCTTTAGTACCGTTAGGCTGGTAAACTTCTCCCTTTCTCCTTACGTACAGCTCGAGGAGCACTTGTATCTCAAGGAAGGAGAAATAAAGATCTTTGCCTTAGTCTTCTGTGTGTAGAATTAACTGCATCTTCCCTCCCCAGATCCCACTAGCATCCATTGGCCCCTTACTTTAGCCTACCCATGGCATCTGCCGTGTCACCACCACGACACTTCTAGTCATAGATGCAGTTGGATAGCGGTCTATGTATATTATTGTATTGCCCAATCAAATCTCATAGGATATTTTTTGTCTAGTATTGCATTGTTATGCCTTGCTCAGTCATGTCAATTGCCCTGCTGTAATTTGTTTATCCAGCATGCCATGTTTGTTTATCTAAGGAGAACACCTCTAGTGAACTATGGACCCCGGTCCAATCTTTACCATTGATACATCTTCCACTGTTACTGTTTACTTGTTGCAAACCATTGTTACCTTCCACGCCATATAGTTAATACTTTGTTATAGCAAACTGGTGAGATTGACAACCTCACTATTTGTTGGGGCAAAGTCTTGAGTTTGTGTTGTGGAGGTCTCCAAGTTGCTAGCAACACCTTTGAGTCGTTTCTTTCCTCCTACTGGTTCAATAACCTCGGTTTCTTACTGAGGGAAAACTTGCTGATGTGCTCATCATACCTTCATCTTGGGATCTCCCAACGAAGTGCTGCTGCACTCATCAAGCCTTTTTCTGGCGCCGTTGCCAGGGAGGCTAAGGAAGTCTTCACAAGGGGAGTCCTTCTCAACCTTTATCTTTACTTTTTTTTGTTTTGCTTAGTTTCTTTTGCTTGGTTTTGTTTGCCTCTTTTTATCAAAAACTCCAAAAAAAATAGTTTAGTTTGGTTTGCTTTCCCTTATCAAAAACAAAAAAAAATTAGTTCCCACTCTAGTTGTCACCTTGCTCTAGCTCACCATGTTGTTCCCCAAGTTCACCCTGAAGGACCTTTTGATACGTCGGAAACGTATCTATAATTTTTGATGTTCCATGCTTGTTTAGTATCTACTTTGCTTTGCTTTGTCTACACTTTGAGGTGTTTTTATCGGTTTTCTCGAACTAACCTATTAACAATTTTCCACAGTGTTGATTGCCTATTTTCTTCTGTTTTTGGTTCCAGAAAGGCAGAAAATCAATATTCTCGGAATTGGACGGGACAAAATCCAAAGTCAATATTTTACCATGGGCAACACAAAGCCAAAATACGAGACGGAGGAGGCTCACCAGGGGGCCACACCCCCTGGCCGTGCGGGTGGGCCCACCCCACGCCTGGGGGGTGCAGCCGCCCTGGTGGCCCCAAGCCTCGCCTCTTCGCCTATAAAGTCCCCCTGATGCCAAAACCCTAGACACCCAATCAATATTCCACGAAACGGTCTGTAGCCGCCGCACCATCGTCCCTAGATCGGGGGGATCTGAAGCTCTTCCTGGCACCCTACCGGAGGGGAAATCATCCCGGAGGCCTTCTTCTTCATCATGCCAGCCTTCGGTATGAAGCGTGAGTAGTTTCACCTTGGACTACGGGTCCATGTAGTAGCTAGATGGTTGTATCTCCTCATTGTGCTTTCATGTATACATCTTCTGAGCTCCGTTCATGATCAAGATCAAATCTATTTGTAATCATGCATGTTGTGTTTGCGGGGATCTGATGTATATTGAGATTACTATGTCAGATCTTTTAATGGTTTTGTCTATTTGATTCTATCATGTCTGTGTTCTTTGTGATCTTGCATGCTCTCCGTTGTTAGTAGCTATCTTGGCCAAGTAGTTGCTAGTGACTCCAAAAGGGGGTATTTATGCTCGATAGTGGGTTCATGCCTCTAGTTTCCAAGGGAAGTGACAAAAATCTCTAAGGTTGTAGACGTGATGTTACTACTAGGGATAAAACAACGGTCTCTTGTTCATGGAACAAGTGGATTGTTTACCTTACAGACTTTGCTTAAAGAAGTTGTCTGTTGCTTGTAACTTAATACTGGAGGGGGTTCGGATGATAACCTGAAGGTGGACTTCTAGTCATAGATGCAGTTGGATAGCGGTCTATGTATATTATTGTATTGCCCAATCAAATCTCATAGGATCTTTTTTGTCTAGTATTGCATTGTTATTCCTTGCTCAGTCATGTCAATTGCCCTGCTGTAATTTGTTTATCCAGCATGCCATGTTTGTTTATCTAAGGAGAACACCTCTAGTGAACTATGGACCCCGGTCCAATCTTTACCATTGATACATCTTCCACTGTTATTGTTTACTTGTTGCAAACCATTGTTACCTTCCACGCCATATAGTTAATACTTTGTTATAGCAAACTGGTGAGATTGACAACCTCACTATTTGTTGGGGCAAAGTCTTGAGTTTGTGTTGTGGAGGTCTCCAAGTTGCTAGCAACACCTTTGAGTCGTTTGTTTCCTCCTACTGGTTCAATAACCTCGGTTTCTTACTGAGGGAAAACTTGCTGATGTGCTCATCATACCTTCATCTTGGGATCTCCCAACGAAGTGCTGCTGCACTCATCAAGCCTTTTTCTGGCGCTGTTGCCAGGGAGGCTAAGGAAGTCTTCACAAGGGGAGTCCTTCTCAACCTTTATCTTTACTTTTTTTTGTTTTGCTTAGTTTCTTTTGCTTGGTTTTGTTTGCCTCTTTTTATCAAAAACTCCAAAAAAATTAGTTTAGTTTGGTTTGTTTTCCCTTATCAAAAACACAAAAAAATTAGTTCCCACTCTAGTTGTCACCTTGCTCTAGCTCACCATGTTGTTCCCCAAGTTCACCCTGAAGAACCTTTTGATACGTCGGAAACGTATCTATAATTTTTGATGTTCCATGCTTGTTTAGTATCTACTTTGCTTTGCTTTGTCTACACTTTGAGGTGTTTTTATCGGTTTTCTCGAACTAACCTATTAACAATTTTCCACAGTGTTGATTGCCTATTTTCTTCTGTTTTTGGTTCCAGAAAGGCAGAAAATCAATATTCTCGGAATTGGACGGGACAAAATCCAAAGTCAATATTTTACCATGGGCAACAAAAAGCCAAAATACGAGACGGAGGAGGCTCACCAGGGGGCCACACCCCCTGGCCGTGCGGGTGGGCCCACCCCACGCCTGGGGGGTGCAGCCGCCCTGGTGGCCCCAAGCCTCGCCTCTTCGCCTATAAAGTCCCCCTGATGCCAAAACCATAGACACCCGATCAATATTCCACGAAACGGTCTGTAGCCGCCGCACCATCGTCCCTAGATCGGGGGGATCTGAAGCTCTTCCTGGCACCCTCCCGGAGGCCTTCTTCTTCATCATGCCAGCCTCCGGTATGAAGCGTGAGTAGTTTCACCTTGGACTACGGGTCCATGTAGTAGCTAGATGGTTGTATCTCCTCATTGTGCTTTCATGTATACATCTTCTGAGCTCCGTTCATGATCAAGATCAAATCTATTTGTAATCATGGATGTTGTGTTTGCGGGGATCTGATGTATATTGAGATTACTATGTCAGATCTTTTAATGGTTTTGTCTATTTGATTCTATCATGTCTGTGTTCTTTGTGATCTTGCATGCTCTCCGTTGTTAGTAGCTATCTTGGCCAAGTAGTTGCTAGTGACTCCAAGAGGGGGTATTTATGCTCGATAGTGGGTTCATGCCTCTAGTTTCCAAGGGAAGTGACAAAAATCTCTAAGGTTGTAGACGTGATGTTACTACTAGGGAGAAAACAACGGTCTCTTGTTCATGGAACAAGTGGATTGTTTACCTTACAGACTTTGCTTAAAGAAGTTGTCTGTTGCTTGTAACTTAATACTGGAGGGGGTTCGGATGATAACCTGAAGGTGGACTTCTAGTCATAGATGCAGTTGGATAGCGGTCTATGTATATTATTGTATTGCCCAATCAAATCTCATAGGATCTTTTTTGTCTAGTATTGCATTGTTATTCCTTGCTCAGTCATGTCAATTGCCCTGCTGTAATTTGTTTATCCAGCATGCCATGTTTGTTTATCTAAGGAGAACACCTCTAGTGAACTATGGACCCCGGTCCAATCTTTACCATTGATACATCTTCCACTGTTATTGTTTACTTGTTGCAAACCATTGTTACCTTCCACGCCATATAGTTAATACTTTGTTATAGCAAACTGGTGAGATTGACAACCTCACTATTTGTTGGGGCAAAGTCTTGAGTTTGTGTTGTGGAGGTCTCCAAGTTGCTAGCAACACCTTTGAGTCGTTTCTTTCCTCCTACTGGTTCAATAACCTCGGTTTCTTACTGAGGGAAAACTTGCTGATGTGCTCATCATACCTTCATCTTGGGATCTCCCAACGAAGTGCTGCTGCACTCATCAAGCCTTTTTCTGGCGCTGTTGCCAGGGAGGCTAAGGAAGTCTTCACAAGGGGAGTCCTTCTCAACCTTTATCTTTACTTTTTTTTGTTTTGCTTAGTTTCTTTTGCTTGGTTTTGTTTGCCTCTTTTTATCAAAAACTCCAAAAAAATTAGTTTAGTTTGGTTTGTTTTCCCTTATCAAAAACACAAAAAAATTAGTTCCCACTCTAGTTGTCACCTTGCTCTAGCTCACCATGTTGTTCCCCAAGTTCACCCTGAAGGACCTTTTGATACGTCGGAAACGTATCTATAATTTTTGATGTTCCATGCTTGTTTAGTATCTACTTTGCTTTGCTTTGTCTACACTTTGAGGTCTTTTTATCGGTTTTCTCGAACTAACCTATTAACAATTTTCCACAGTGTTGATTGCCTATTTTCTTCTGTTTTTGGTTCCAGAAAGGCAGAAAATCAATATTCTCGGAATTGGACGGGACAAAATCCAAAGTCAATATTTTACCATGGGCAACAAAAAGCCAAAATACGAGACGGAGGAGGCTCACCAGGGGGCCACACCCCCTGGCCGTGCGGGTGGGCCCACCCCACGCCTGGGGGGTGCAGCCGCCCTGGTGGCCCCAAGCCTCGCCTCTTCGCCTATAAAGTCCCCCTGATGCCAAAACCATAGACACCCGATCAATATTCCACGAAACGGTCTGTAGCCACCGCACCATCGTCCCTAGATCGGGGGGATCTGAAGCTCTTCCTGGCACCCTCCCGGAGGCCTTCTTCTTCATCATGCCAGCCTCCGGTATGAAGCGTGAGTAGTTTCACCTTGGACTATGGGTCCATGTAGTAGCTAGATGGTTGTATCTCCTCATTGTGCTTTCATGTATACATCTTCTGAGCTCCGTTCATGATCAAGATCAAATCTATTTGTAATCATGCATGTTGTGTTTGCGGGGATCTGATGTATATTGAGATTACTATGTCAGATCTTTTAATGGTTTTGTCTATTTGATTCTATCATGTCTGTGTTCTTTGTGATCTTGCATGCTCTCCGTTGTTAGTAGCTATCTTGGCCAAGTAGTTGCTAGTGACTCCAAGAGGGGGTATTTATGCTCGATAGTGGGTTCATGCCTCTAGTTTCCAAGGGAAGTGACAAAAATCTCTAAGGTTGTAGACGTGATGTTACTACTAGGGAGAAAACAACGGTCTCTTGTTCATGGAACAAGTGGATTGTTTACCTTACAGACTTTGCTTAAAGAAGTTGTCTGTTGCTTGTAACTTAATACTGGAGGGGGTTCGGATGATAACCTGAAGGTGGACTTCTAGTCATAGATGCAGTTGGATAGCGGTCTATGTATATTATTGTATTGCCCAATCAAATCTCATAGGATCTTTTTTGTCTAGTATTGCATTGTTATGCCTTGCTCAGTCATGTCAATTGCCCTGCTGTAATTTGTTTATCCAGCATGCCATGTTTGTTTATCTAAGGAGAACACCTCTAGTGAACTATGGACCCCGGTCCAATCTTTACCATTGATACATCTTCCACTGTTACTGTTTACTTGTTGCAAACCATTGTTACCTTCCACGCCATATAGTTAATACTTTGTTATAGCAAACTGGTGAGATTGACAACCTCACTATTTGTTGGGGCAAAGTCTTGAGTTTGTGTTGTGGAGGTCTCCAAGTTGCTAGCAACACCTTTGAGTCGTTTGTTTCCTCCTACTGGTTCAATAACCTCGGTTTCTTACTGAGGGAAAACTTGCTGATGTGCTCATCATACCTTCATCTTGGGATCTCCCAACGAAGTGCTGCTGCACTCATCAAGCCTTTTTCTGGCGCCGTTGCCAGGGAGGCTAAGGAAGTCTTCACAAGGGGAGTCCTTCTCAACCTTTATCTTTACTTTTTTTTGTTTTGCTTAGTTTCTTTTGCTTGGTTTTGTTTGCCTCTTTTTATCAAAAACTCCAAAAAAATTAGTTTAGTTTGGTTTGCTTTCCCTTATCAAAAACACAAAAAAATTAGTTCCCACTCTAGTTGTCACCTTGCTCTAGCTCACCATGTTGTTCCCCAAGTTCACCCTGAAGGACCTTTTGATACGTCGGAAACGTATCTATAATTTTTGATGTTCCATGCTTGTTTAGTATCTACTTTGCTTTGCTTTGTCTACACTTTGAGGTGTTTTTATCGGTTTTCTCGAACTAACCTATTAACAATTTTCCACAGTGTTGATTGCCTATTTTCTTCTGTTTTTGGTTCCAGAAAGGCAGAAAATCAATATTCTCGGAATTGGACGGGACAAAATCCAAAGTCAATATTTTACCATGGGCAACACAAAGCCAAAATACGAGACGGAGGAGGCTCACCAGGGGGCCACACCCCCTGGCCGTGCGGGTGGGCCCACCCCACGCCTGGGGGGTGCAGCCGCCCTGGTGGCCCCAAGCCTCGCCTCTTCGCCTATAAAGTCTCCCTGATGCCAAAACCCTAGACACCCGATCAATATTCCACGAAACGGTCTGTAGCCGCCGCACCATCGTCCCTAGATCGGGGGGATCTGAAGCTCTTCCTGGCACCCTACCGGAGGGGAAATCATCCCGAAGGCCTTCTTCTTCATCATGCCAGCCTCCGGTATGAAGCGTGAGTAGTTTCACCTTGGACTACGGGTCCATGTAGTAGCTAGATGGTTGTATCTCCTCATTGTGCTTTCATGTATACATCTTCTGAGCTCCGTTCATGATCAAGATCAAATCTATTTGTAATCATGCATGTTGTGTTTGCGGGGATCTGATGTATATTGAGATTACTATGTCAGATCTTTTAATGGTTTTGTCTATTTGATTCTATCATGTCTGTGTTCTTTGTGATCTTGCATGCTCTCCGTTGTTAGTAGCTATCTTGGCCAAGTAGTTGCTAGTGACTCCAAAAGGGGGTATTTATGCTCGATAGTGGGTTCATGCCTCTAGTTTCCAAGGGAAGTGACAAAAATCTCTAAGGTTGTAGACGTGATGTTACTACTAGGGATAAAACAACGGTCTCTTGTTCATGGAACAAGTGGATTGTTTACCTTACAGACTTTGCTTAAAGAAGTTGTCTGTTGCTTGTAACTTAATACTGGAGGGGGTTCGGATGATAACCTGAAGGTGGACTTCTAGTCATAGATGCAGTTGGATAGCGGTCTATGTATATTATTGTATTGCCCAATCAAATCTCATAGGATCTTTTTTGTCTAGTATTGCATTGTTATGCCTTGCTCAGTCATGTCAATTGCCCTGCTGTAATTTGTTTATCCAGCATGCCATGTTTGTTTATCTAAGGAGAACACCTCTAGTGAACTATGGACCCCGGTCCAATCTTTACCATTGATACATCTTCCACTGTTACTGTTTACTTGTTGCAAACCATTGTTACCTTCCACGCCATATAGTTAATACTTTGTTATAGCAAACTGGTGAGATTGACAACCTCACTATTTGTTGGGGCAAAGTCTTGAGTTTGTGTTGTGGAGGTCTCCAAGTTGCTAGCAACACCTTTGAGTCGTTTCTTTCCTCCTACTGGTTCAATAACCTCGGTTTCTTACTGAGGGAAAACTTGCTGATGTGCTCATCATACCTTCATCTTGGGATCTCCCAACGAAGTGCTGCTGCACTCATCAAGCCTTTTTCTGGCGCTGTTGCCAGGGAGGCTAAGGAAGTCTTCACAAGGGGAGTCCTTCTCAACCTTTATCTTTACTTTTTTTGTTTTGCTTAGTTTCTTTTGCTTGGTTTTGTTTGCCTCTTTTTATCAAAAACTCCAAAAAAATTAGTTTAGTTTGGTTTGTTTTCCCTTATCAAAAACACAAAAAAATTAGTTCCCACTCTAGTTGTCACCTTGCTCTAGCTCACCATGTTGTTCCCCAAGTTCACCCTGAAGGACCTTTTGATACGTCGGAAACGTATCTATAATTTTTGATGTTCCATGCTTGTTTAGTATCTACTTTGCTTTGCTTTGTCTACACTTTGAGGTGTTTTTATCGGTTTTCTCGAACTAACCTATTAACAATTTTCCACAGTGTTGATTGCCTATTTTCTTCTGTTTTTGGTTCCAGAAAGGCAGAAAATCAATATTCTCGGAATTGGACGGGACAAAATCCAAAGTCAATATTTTACCATGGGCAACACAAAGCCAAAATACGAGACGGAGGAGGCTCACCAGGGGGCCACACCCCCTGGCCGTGCGGGTGGGCCCACCCCACGCCTGGGGGGTGCAGCCGCCCTGGTGGCCCCAAGCCTCGCCTCTTCGCCTATAAAGTCTCCCTGATGCCAAAACCCTAGACACCCGATCAATATTCCACGAAACGGTCTGTAGCCGCCGCACCATCGTCCCTAGATCGGGGGGATCTGAAGCTCTTCCTGGCACCCTACCGGAGGGGAAATCATCCCGGAGGCCTTCTTCTTCATCATGCCAGCCTCCGGTATGAAGCGTGAGTAGTATCACCTTGGACTACGGGTCCATGTAGTAGCTAGATGGTTGTATCTCCTCATTGTGCTTTCATGTATACATCTTCTGAGCTCCGTTCATGATCAAGATCAAATCTATTTGTAATCATGCATGTTGTGTTTGCGGGGATCTGATGTATATTGAGATTACTATGTCAGATCTTTTAATGGTTTTGTCTATTTGATTCTATCATGTCTGTGTTCTTTGTGATCTTGCATGCTCTCCGTTGTTAGTAGCTATCTTGGCCAAGTAGTTGCTAGTGACTCCAAGAGGGGGTATTTATGCTCGATAGTGGGTTCATGCCTCTAGTTTCCAAGGGAAGTGACAAAAATCTCTCAGGTTGTAGACGTGATGTTACTACTAGGGAGAAAACAACGATCTCTTGTTCATGGAACAAGTGGATTGTTTACCTTACAGACTTTGCTTAAAGAAGTTGTCTGTTGCTTGTAACTTAATACTGGAGGGGGTTCGGATGATAACCTGAAGGTGGACTTCTAGTCATAGATGCAGTTGGATAGCGGTCTATGTATATTATTGTATTGCCCAATCAAATCTCATAGGATCTTTTTTGTCTAGTATTGCATTGTTATGCCTTGCTCAGTCATGTCAATTGCCCTGCTGTAATTTGTTTATCCAGCATGCCATGTTTGTTTATCTAAGGAGAACACCTCTAGTGAACTATGGACCCCGGTCCAATCTTTACCATTGATACATCTTCCACTGTTACTGTTTACTTGTTGCAAACCATTGTTACCTTCCACGCCATATAGTTAATACTTTGTTATAGCAAACTGGTGAGATTGACAACCTCACTATTTGTTGGGGCAAAGTCTTGAGTTTGTGTTGTGGAGGTATCCAAGTTGCTAGCAACACCTTTGAGTCGTTTCTTTCCTCCTACTGGTTCAATAACCTCGGTTTCTTACTGAGGGAAAACTTGCTGATGTGCTCATCATACCTTCATCTTGGGATCTCCCAACGAAGTGTTGCTGCACTCATCAAGCCTTTTTCTGGCGCCGTTGCCAGGGAGGCTAAGGAAGTCTTCACAAGGGGAGTCCTTCTCAACCTTTATCTTTACTTTTTTTTGTTTTGCTTAGTTTCTTTTGCTTGGTTTTGTTTGCCTCTTTTTATCAAAAACTCCAAAAAAATTAGTTTAGTTTGGTTTGCTTTCCCTTATCAAAAACACAAAAAAATTAGTTCCCACTCTAGTTGTCACCTTGCTCTAGCTCACCATGTTGTTCCCCAAGTTCACCCTGAAGGACCTTTTGATACGTCGGAAACGTATCTATAATTTTTGATGTTCCATGCTTGTTTAGTATCTACTTTGCTTTGCTTTGTCTACACTTTGAGGTGTTTTTATCGGTTTTATCGAACTAACCTATTAACAATTTTCCACAGTGTTGATTGCCTATTTTCTTCTGTTTTTGGTTCCAGAAAGGCAGAAAATCAATATTCTCGGAATTGGACGGGACAAAATCCAAAGTCAATATTTTACCATGGGCAACAAAAAACCAAAATACGAGACGGAGGAGGCTCACCAGGGGGCCACACCCCCTGGCCGTGCGGGTGGGCCCACCCCACGCCTGGGGGGTGCAGCCGCCCTGGTGGCCCCAAGCCTCGCCTCTTCGCCTATAAGTCCCCCTGATGCCAAAACCCTAGACACCCGATCAATATTCCACGAAACGGTCTGTAGCCGCCGCACCATCATCCCTAGATCGGGGGGATCTGAAGCTCTTCCTGGCACCCTACCGGAGGGGAAATCATCCCGGAGGCCTTCTTCTTCATCATGCCAGCCTCCGGTATGAAGCGTGAGTAGTTTCACCTTGGACTACGGGTCCATGTAGTAGCTAGATGGTTGTATCTCCTCATTGTGCTTTCATGTATACATCTTCTGAGCTCAGTTCATGATGAAGATCAAATCTATTTGTAATCATGCATGTTGTGTTTGCGGGGATCTGATGTATATTGAGATTACTATGTCAGATCTTTTAATGGTTTTGTCTATTTGATTCTATCATGTCTGTGTTCTTTGTGATCTTGCATGCTCTCCGTTGTTAGTAGCTATCTTGGCCAAGTAGTTGCTAGTGACTCCAAGAGGGGGTATTTATGCTCGATAGTGGGTTCATGCCTCTAGTTTCCAAGGGAAGTGACAAAAATCTCTAAGGTTGTAGACATGATGTTACTACTAGGGAGAAAACAACGGTCTCTTGTTCATGGAACAAGTGGATTGTTTACCTTACAGACTTTGCTTAAAGAAGTTGTCTGTTGCTTGTAACTTAATACTGGAGGGGGTTCGGATGATAACCTGAAGGTGGACTTCTAGTCATAGATGCAGTTGGATAGCGGTCTATGTATATTATTGTATTGCCCAATCAAATCTCATAGGATCTTTTTTGTCTAGTATTGCATTGTTATGCCTTGCTCAGTCATGTCAATTGCCCTGCTGTAATTTGTTTATCCAGCATGCCATGTTTGTTTATCTAAGGAGAACACCTCTAGTGAACTATGGACCCCGGTCCAATCTTTACCATTTATACATCTTCCACTTTACTGTTTACTTGTTGCAAACCATCATCACCTTCCACACCATACAGTTAATCCTTTATTACAGCAACCGGTGAGATTGACAACCTCACTGTTCGTTGGGGCAAAGTCTTGAGTTTGTGTTGTGTAGGGTTCCATGTTGCTTGCAACACCTTTGAGACGTTTCCTTCCTCCTACTGGTTCGATAACCTTGGTTTCTTACTGAGGTATGACTTGCTGTTGTGCTACTTCACACCTTGCTCTTGGGGTTTCCCGACAAAGTGCTCCACGTCAACAATAAGTCATCAACAAGTTTTCTGGCGCCGTTGTCGGGGAGGCCAAGGACGTCTTCACTAGGGGAGTCCGCCTCAACCTATATCTTTACTTTGTTTTTAGTTTTCTTAGTTTCTTTTTCTTGGTTTTGTTTGCCTCTTTTTATCAAAAACTCCAAAAAATAGTATAGTTTGGTTTGCTTTCTCTTATAAAAAACACAAAAAAATTAGTCCCTACTCTAGCTGTTGCTGCTATTTTGGCTTGCCCCACTTTTTCTAAAATGAACTCTGTTAAGAACACCAAGTTGTGTGACTTTACTAGCACAAACAACAATTATTTCCTTAGAACTCCTATTGCTCCACCTGCTCCTGATGCCACCTTTTATGAAATTAAGCCTACTTTGTTGAATCTTGTGATGACAGAGCAATTTTCTGGTGCTAGTTCTGATGATGCTGCTGCCCATCTCAATAGCTTTGTTGATTTTTGTGAGATGCAAAAGTATAAGGATTTAGATGGATATATTATTAAGCTCAAGTTGTTTCCTTTCTCCTTGAGAGGAAAAGCTAAAGAATGGTTGCTATCCTTGCCTAGAAATAGTATTGATTCTTCGATTAAGTGCAAGGATGCTTTTATTGGAAAGTACTACCCTCCTGCTAAGATTATATCTATGAGAAGTGACATTATGAAATTTAAACAACTTGATAATGAACATGTTGCTCAAGCTTGGGAAATAATGAAATCTTTGGTTAAGAATTGTCCCACTCATAGACTTACTGCATGGATGATTATCCAGACTTTTTATGCAGGTTTGAACTTCTCCTCAAGAAACCTGTTAGATTCAGCTGTTGGAGGTACCTTTATGACCATCACCTTGGGTGCTGCAACAAAACTTCTTGATAATATGATGGTTAATTATTTTGAATGGCACACTGAGAGAGCTCCACATGGTAAGAAGGTAAATTCTATTGAAGAAACCTCCTCTTTGAGTGATAAGATTGATGTTATTATGGCTATGCTTGTTAATGGGAAAGCTCCTTTAGATCCAAATAATGTTCCCTTAGCCTCTTTGGTTGCTCAAGAAGAGCAAGTTGATGTGAACTTCATTAGAAACAACAATTTCAACAACAATGCCTATAGGAGTAATTTTGGTAGCAACAGCAATTATAGGCCTTATCCTCCTAATAATGGCAATTCCTATGGAAACTCCTACAACAATGCTAGAAGTGCCCCCTCTGAACTTGAAGTCATGCTCAAAGACTTTATTAGTAAACAAACCGCTTTCAACAAGACTGTTGAGGAAAAACTTTTTACTGTTGAGAAAAATATTTCCTGTTTGTCTGAAGCTCAGTCCTCTTTGATTGATAAAATGGCTGCTAAACTTAAAACCATGGAAAGTACCTTTGCTAACACTCATGCCATACAAGTTACTATTGATGAAAATGTTAGACTGTTATCCCAACTTCATGCTAAGTGGGAAAGGGAAGCTGAAATTGATAGAAACAATAGTGTGTGCACCATCACTAGAATGGATACCACTAAACCACAAAAGTCCATATTCCTCCTCCTACAATGCCTAAGCATAATGAGTCTACTACTAGTGATTCTAAGTTTGATTTTGATATAGATGGTTGCGATATTTCTGAAGTGATTTTGTTCCTGCAAAAACTTGCTAGAAGTCCTGATGCTAGTGATATGCATATTGCTTTTACCAAAGACATTACAGATTCTCTTATTAAGATTAAGGAAGAGAAGTTAAAACACAAATCTTCTATTCCTAGGAAAGTAGAAGATATTTGGGAACCCATTATTAATATACAAGTGAATGACTTTCATCTCAAAGCTTCATGTGATCTTGGTTCTAGTGTCTCTATTATGCCTAGGAAGATTTATGAAATGCTTGATTTGCCACCTTTGGAAGATTGTTATTTGGATGTACCACTTGATGATAATGCTAAGAAGAAACTCATGGGGAGTATTAATGATGTTCTCATTATGGTTAACAATGCTTGTGTCTCTGTTGATTTCTATGTTTTGGATGTTGAATACAATGCTTCTTGTCCTATTACTTTGGGAAGACCTTTTCTTAGAACTGTTGGTCCCATCATTGATATGAAAGAAGGCACCATTAAATATCAATTTTCATTCAAGAAAGGTATTGAACACTTCCCTATGAGGAGCGAGAAGTTACTTTTTGCTCCTCCTTTGAAAGCAAGGTTTGATGTTAATGCTTCTTTATTTGAAAATACTTGATTTCCTGCTTCTTGTGCACTAACTTAAAGGCATTCAAGCAAAGTACTTGTTGGGAGATAACCCAAGAGTTTCCTTGATTCTTGGAAGTTATTACTTCAGTAATGACCTTTCCTTATCCTTTTTGTTTGCTTTTTGTGCCAAGAATGACCTCTAATAAGAGGGAAGTAAGATTTGGGGAGTTGCTGTCTCGAAACCGATTTCTGTCCTCCACCATAAAAAAATGTGAGGAGTCTCTGTAAGTCGGATTGAGCTGAAAATTTACGAATAAATCCCACAGTATGTTAGCTAACTTTCGTTAGTTCAACACTTTTTTATTTGAGCAACAGAGGATTTTAGAAAAATAGGTTTCTACCTGCTGGTCTGTTTTGATAGATTTCTGCCATTATTTCATTTGCTTCTTATTGATTCCTTTTTTAGTTCTCTTTTGGGGAATTGAGCTTTTTGAAGGAGTTGCTACAATAGCTTGTGTTTTTAGTGAAATTTTTGTTGTTCTAAAGCTAAACCCAAAGGTCTATTATCTTTTGAATACACTAATGTTGCTAATGAAGATTGTGTGAAGTTTTGTATGAAGGAAAAATTTTAGGTGTAGAGAGAGAAAGATGTAATGAGATGAAGAATGGACAAAAGATTAAGCTTTGGGATGCCACCCCGGTGTCACCCTAGAAAATATCCAAGAGGTAAAAGCGTCAAAGCTTAGGGATTCCCAAGGCTTCCCCTTCTTCGTCAATAAAAAGCTCAGGTCTTTCTAGACACTTCGTTTTTATTGTTTCATGCACTGTTGTGTTGTTCTTGGAGCGTCTTAGTTTTAGTTTGCTTAGTTTTATTGAATAAAGTAGTTTGGACCCCCGTTCTCGCTGTGTTGTTTCAAATAAGTTAATTGGTGTTGGAAAGGAGTAGAAAGTTCTTACTTGAAATAGTGCAAGAGGAGCTTGCTTTGACTTAGACTTTAGCATGTCATGCTAGGTGTTGTTTTGACCTTATGATTAGTGATTATTTCTATAGCATGACTTTTTCCAAACAATTGGGATTGCTTAGTGTGCCTTGAAAGAATCATGTGTTGTTTTAGCATACAAAAGCATAATACTGTGGTATTCACCTTTGATGCTTTGTTTGGGTTGACTTGGCACATGCTCACACCATGTTATGACTATGAACAAGTCACCATAGCCTCTATGATCATTTAGTCCTTGACTTGTAGTACCACTCTATGCTTTGATTAGTAATGTTTTGTCGCTCTACATGATTATGGTCATTATTTCTCTCTTTGTTGGTCGCTCCCAGTCTTTTGCTAGCCTCCACTTGTATGAGTAAGCACTACACATGATTATAACTCCCAAGAAACCAAGTTATTCCAAAGTGTCCACTATAAATTCCTATGCATGGTGTGTTACACCATTCCAAGTATATTCTTGTTTTTAGCTATCTTCCAATTAAAAAGTATTTTGTTATGTCAAAACTTAGTGATTAAATCTCTCATAAAATTGATGGCACACTTTATTTTTATTGACCCTTAATAAACTTGAACCATTGTGTCATCTATGGTGTATATGCTAGCACTTATACGTTGGAATTAGCAGAACCGTGTTGTCATAGGGAACGCTTTCAACATTGCACTTGTACTTTGTACACAGTTGATATCATGCTCCTTTGTCTATGGATGTCGTCGATGTGAAATAAAAGGGGATCTTGTAAGTCCATGGAGTTATGTATTTTGTGTTAGAGAAACGCCTGGGCCGCTAGCCTAAGCCATGCCTAATCATGGTGGAAACTTGCAGCATCACCATAATGAGCAATCTGTGAAGCATCCTCTGTAAAAACCTATGCAAATAGCAAATAAAAAGATCCCTAAGATGCTCATTGTCTGCTTGTATTGTCATTTTGGTTATGGGATAGCTCCTGTACCATGTGCAAGTGGTACCCCATTGGTGGTTCTTTATGATACACATGTACTTACTATGACAAGAACTTAAGGTGACTAAAGTTGAGTAGCATGAGGAGTGGCCCTCATATTCAAGGGACATGAGATTTCCAACTTATACTTTGTCAAGCATATACTCCATAGTTTGTTCACTTTAACCTTAATCACTTCAAGATGCTTATGATAGGGGCAATGAGGGCTGAAAACTAACAAGTACCATAATTTTTGGAAGCTCTTTTTGAAACTTGAAATTCCTGCTTCCCTTTATGAAGGGCCTTTCTTCCACTATTATATTGAGTCTCCACCTTCTACCTTTAGGCACCTGTTAACAGAGCATAGTTGCCATTCTTAGTTCTATGTGCATTGTCCCAAAACTTACTGATTGATGCATATTGTTGATATTACTTGTTCTTGTGCTATTTGTATCTAGTCACTCTTATGAACTTTGACGGTGTCCTATGCATCTATTTGCTACTCTATGAGGGACAAGCTGATTGCCACTATGCCATGTTTTCTGTATGTGAAACAAACAAATGTTTTTCAATGCATGTTATTCATGATCTTTGTTTGTAGCCTTTCTTGTTGCATGCATAGTTACTTTGTCTTACTGTTAGAACTCCATCTTTAATGCTCATGTTTAGAGTTATTTGATCCCAGCTTTCAATGCTTGCAAATGGTTTGATCTTGATTTTGATGGTGCATATCACCTAAAAAATTATTCTTTTATCACTTACCTACTCGAGGACGAGCGGGAGTTAAGCTTGGGGATGCTTGATACGTCGGAAACGTATCTATAATTATTGATGTTCCATGCTTGTTTAGTATCTACTTTGCTTTGCTTTGTCTACACTTTGAGGTGTTTTATATGTTTTCTGGTACTAACCTATTAACAAGATGCCGCAGTGCCAGTTGTATGTTTTCTGCTGTTTTTGGTTCTAGAAAAGCTAGTAAGGAAATATTCTCGGAATTGGACGGCACAAAAGCCAAAGTCAATATTTCACTGAGGAGAACACAGAGTCCAGAGGAGAGACGGAGGGGAGCCACAGGGCGACCGCACCCTCCCTAGGCGCGGGCCGTCCCTAGGCCATGCCTAGGCAGGGTGTGGGCCCCCTGGCCACCCTCCTGCCTTTCCTCTTCGCCTATAAAAAGCCCCCGATGCCTAATCCCTAAGTACCCGATCAATATTCCACGAAACCGTCTGTAGCAGCCGCCGCCATCGTCCCTAGATTGGGGGATCTGAAGCTCTTCCCGGCACCCTACCAGAGGGAGATCATCTCGGAGGCCTTCTTCTTCATCATGCCAGCCTCCGGTATGAATCATGAGTAGTTTACCTTGGACTACGGGTCCATGTAGTATCTAGATGGTTGTATCTCCTCCTTTGTGCTTTCATGTCTAGATCTTGTGAGCTCTGTTCATGATCAAGATAACATCTATTTGTAATCATGCATGTTGTGTTTGCGGGGATTCGATGGATATTGAGATTACTATGTCAGATTGATTAATGGTTTTGTCTTATTGATTCTATCATGTCTATGTTGTTTGTGATCTTGCATGCTCTCCATTGTTAGTTGCTATCTTGGCCAAGTAGTTGCTAGTGACTCCAAGAGGGGGTATTTATGCTCAATAGTGGGTTCATGCCTCTATTTA
Organism: Avena sativa; assembly: GCA_916181665.1. Classification (NCBI taxonomy): domain Eukaryota; kingdom Viridiplantae; phylum Streptophyta; class Magnoliopsida; order Poales; family Poaceae; genus Avena; species Avena sativa. Next base: position 9,841,129 of record OV702293.1, on the reverse strand, counting down.
ATCTAAGGGAAGTGACAGAAATCTCTAAGGTTGTAGACGTGATGTTGCTACTAGGGAGAAAACAACGGTCTCTTGTTCATGGAACAAGTGGATTTTTTACCTTACACACTTTGCTTAAAGCAGTTGTATGTTGCTTGCAACTTAATATTGGAGGGGGTTCGGATGATAACCCAAAGGTGAACTTATAGTCATAGATGCATTTGGATGGCGGTCTATGTATCTTGTTGTATTGCCCAATCGAATCGCATAGGATCTTGATGTCTAGTATTGCATTGTTATGCCTTGCTTAGTCCTGTCAATTGCCCTGCTGTAATTTGTTTACACAGCATGCCATGTTTGTTTATCTAAGGAGAACACCTCTAGTGAACTATGGACCCCGGTCCAATCTTTACCATTGATACATCTTCCACTATTACTGTTTACTTGTTGCAAACCACTATTACCTTTCACATCATACAGTTAATCCTTTGTTACAGCAAACTGGTGAGATTGACAACCTCACTGTTTGTTGGGGCAAAGTCTTGAGTTTGTGTTGTGCAGGTCTCCAAGTTGCTAGCAACACCTTTTAGTTGTTTCCTTCCTCCTACTGGTTTGATAACCTCAGTTTCTTACTGAGGGAAAACTTGTTGCTGTGCTCATCATACCTTCCTCTTGGGGTCTCCCAACGAAGTGGTGTTGCACTCATCAGGGCGTGAGAAATTTCACAGTGTTTGACATAGAGTGGCGCGAGGGAGTCGGGACCACGTGATTTTGGCCATCTAGAAATCTTGTTCGTCCATCCAAAATCAACGTTCCAGAGCAGATACCTTGCCTGCGAAGGCTCTGGCGCAGACTTCTATGCATTTAATCGCTGGGTGTCCTAGATTAGACTATTGGGGTAGATGTGTAGGCCACAATATAGTAGTATCACACCATTAATCAGGCTAGCTGGGGGCCAGGTATTTTGGTGCTCCACGAGTTCAAAGTTTTCGTGTACTCCATTTTCAGGAGTGAATGCATGCATCTACAAAACATACTAACACATGTTATTGCTATTATGTCAGCACATCGTGATTACGTGTATGATAGTATTTGGTTACTCCATTTTCCAGAGTGAATGCATGGAGCTTAAAAAACATACTATGTAAATAGCATGCATCGTGATTACATGCATGATAGTAGTTGGTTACTAAGTTGGATGCATCGTGTATTAAGTGGATTCTATTGGGTTGATCATATTATTCGTACTCTCTGTATATTCGTCGATCTCATTACAGTCTAGTTACTAAGTTGCATGCATGTGCGCACAAGCTCCATTTCTTTGTTGATTGAGTGATAGACCCTTTTTTGCGCCGTCCGCTGATGACTCTCGCTAATCAACGCAGATAATTTGCCTATAAGGAATAGAAAAATGATTTTCCCTCTATCCCCTATCTTGCATGAACCAATATGATGATAAGCTATGTGCACCGTATAGGAAAAAAATGGAGTCTAGTCAAAACCAAATGGATGCACCGGTTAGACTCGGCATGTTGGACCCATTAAACAGAGCATGCAACAATTCTTAGCCAACCATCTCATCCTCCCATGAATATAGCAAGAATGGAAGTAGTAATTTAGTGGGCTAATATACAATCAATTAGCTAGTAACTAGTACTATCATTAACAAAAAGCTCCATAGAGCGCATTTGATTGCTAATAAGAGTGGAATATAGTTATGCGAAGAAGGATGAGAAACCAAAAAAAGAGGGCCAGTGGAAGGCTTTTCCCTTCCTACCAATTCCTACTCCAAAGCCAAAAATTTCATTGTCTCATATTCGACGATTGCAACACTATGGTCGCCCTTTGGAGGAATGACCTCCACAATGGTCGTGAGCTCGACGGCCAACATGAGAAGGCTTCTCCCTTCCTTACTTAGCGGGGCATGACCTCGATGGCCTCCGCAATGGTAGAAGATGGCTGCAGAGCTCGGTGACTTCCTTCTTCAAATTACTGCACTCAGCGCTAAGGGTTGAGTAGTCACTCTCATAAGACCGTGCGATCCTCTTTTGAAAAGCTAGATCGGCTCGGAGGCGATAACAATCCATGTTGAGCTCGAAGTTTTTCGGCAGATTTTTTATGTTATGGCTATTGATTTCATCTACTTTGGTCGATATTATCACCGTGACTTCCTGCATGGAAAATCTATCATCAGTAAGAGATCATTCATGGAGTGCATGTAGAGAAGAATATAAAAATGCCACTAAATGTATAGTGTCTACCTCTTTTTTTACGGAGAGAGAGCATGATGTCATTGTACAAGTCAGAGATATCCATCGTGCTATCTACCCATGGGGTGCAAAATTCGACGCTCAAGCCGCCAGGCCTGGAAGATGTGTAAAGACGGTTCAATAGTAGGAGCAGACAGCCTAGGAATCAATGGAAGTACAAACACCTGCCCAAACTCTTGGTCCTGGTGATAGCCACTCTTCAGATACATGCATGATGAGAAGCCCTCGCCCCATTGCTGGTCCCATTTCTCGGTCCGAGCCTGTAGGTCCCCCTGCCGGCGGGGTTTCTCCACCACCATCTTGTTGTTCTTCCGATGAGACAAGTTATTTTGTGAAATCGCTGGATGAAGAAGTAAAGAATCAAAGGAGGAGCAGTGGGAAAAAAATGGTTTCTGTGAAGGCGGAGCGAGGTGGTACTAGTAGGAAGAGTGTCGTGGTATTGCGATGAGTACGCCATTGAGGGGTCCTCACAGTGCATGTTTAGAGACGTGGGGGAAGGCGGATGGTTGACAGGTACGAGGTAACACAGCTTACCCAGGTTCAGATCCCACAACGGTGGCGGAATCCTACTCCTGCTATAAATCACTATAAAGGCAATATGCCGAGTTACAGAGATAGGTTCGCTGTGCGAGGTTGTCTGAGATTGTAAGTTGTCGCGCCCTAAATGCTCCCATAGGCCCGACTTATATAGTCGCTAGGTCCTAGGGTTACAGGGCAAAGTCCTAGCCGGACAGGTTACAGAGTCCAACACCGTCTATTACTAGTCTTGTGTGTCTTGTACTCCAAGGCTCCGGGTACGTCGGTGACTCCACCGTAGCCTTCCTTTATCCGGCATGGGTGTCACATCCCAAAATTTTCCAAATTTTGAAATGTGAAAAATAAATAAACAAAATAAATAATTGTTGAAATTTAGGGTGAAAAGAAACTTTTTGATTCCAAATGGAAACATCAAAACCCATCTTGAACAAACTTTGAATAAAATTTGAATCCAACTAAATTCAAATCAAGTGAAATGCATTCATCAAAGAATGAATCTTGAAATTAAACACTTGGGAAAAATAAACCAAAACCCAAAACCTTAATGGAATAAATCATTTCCAAGATATCTCAAAAGACTATAGATTTGATCCATATAAAAATTTGTCAACAAACATTTATAAATGATCAAGAATGACAAATCAAAATATTATAAAACCATAGAAATTGGTTTCACTTAATTTGGAACCAGGGATAAAAACTTATGAATTTCATATGATAAAAGGAAATAATTTCCAAAGCTAATAATGCACCTATCTAAAATCCATACCAATTTGTGAGAAATTAATCCTAAAAGAGATATAAAAGGATAAACAAATATTAAATAAGATTTTACAAATTGGAATCACCAAGTTTGGATCCATAAATAAAAAGATATGGATTTTATAAGACAAAGAAAGAAATAAATAAATAAGGAATATTTAAAAGAAAAATTAAATCTTGGCCAAATCCATAAACAAATAAAAATAAAGATAATCCAAATCCAAATAAAATAAATGGATAAGGAATAATCAAATAAAAATTATATGGCATTAACCAAGTTCTATTCCATTGGAATAAAGACAAAATCCCTAATAGAAATGATTGATAAAATCATGGGAAAATAATAATTGGAATTTACCTAAGTGGAATAAAAGTTATTTAGTTAACTTAAATGGAATCAAAGAAATCATCTAAATAAAAGTTATGGGATTAAAACCATATTTTATTTCATTGGAATAAAGACATTTGCCCAAACTAAATGATTAGTAATCATACGGAAATACTTTAAATAATTCAAATAACGCCTACTGAAAAGGTTTAGTGAAAATTAGAATTCAAATAAAGAGTTTGAAAATATATTTAATCTTATTCGAATAAATACAAGTGCTTATTTTAATAAAGAATAAAACCATAAAAAGAATAAAGAAATTATTCTAAAAATGGTCTTAAAAATACATGTTTGAACAGAATAGAAACTTGCTGAAAAGTTTGAAAAGTTTTGAAATGAAAAAGGGTTTGAAATTATTTGAATAAAATCAAAACAGAAAATCTAAATAGAAAAAGAAAAAGGATTCAGAATAAAAAAAGGGAAAGAAACAAACTAACCTAATAGGCCCAGTCCAGCCCATTCCCCAGCCCAACTAACCCACCCCGAGCGAAGCGTTTTTCACCCAGCCACTCACCCGCACCCTCTCTGACGCCTGGACCCCTTTATACCCCTCTCTCTATCGCTGACCACCAGGTCCCACTGCCCCGTCAGCATCTTCAACCCCGCGCGCGACCTGTTCTTCCCCCTCGTCGCCGTTTCTGTTATTTACTGCTCGCGTTAATTCGCGTTGATACCGCGCCAATCACTCCCCGTGATCACTCCCTCTTAATTGCCCGCGTCTGCTCTATCTTTTCCCCCAGAACCCACCCCACGAACGCCACCAGGCCGCATCAATCGTTGCTCGAGATGCCCACTGCTCCGGCGAGCATTTTCTTCGATTCCGGCCAGTACATGCCTCCCCTTGCCCATTGGATGCTGCGAGCTCGTTCACCATCACCGTGCGCTTCTTCCAGTACCTCCCACTTTCCTGCTCGTGCCCCACAGCCTCGCCTTCGTCTTTGTCTGGGAACCACCGCCGTCTACATCAGTTCCGGCGAGCTACTGTCGTCGACTCCGTGTGCCCCTTGCCCTATGGTGAGTTCCATCTCAACCTCTACAAACTTGCACACCCTCCTGAGACGTTCTCTTGCTTGCTTGCACCCCAGACACCCACTTCCGACAACGTCTGACCGCACCCGAGGTGAAGCACAGCTCCGGCGAGCGATTCAGGACGACCTCGTGCGCCCCTCGACAAACGGCGAGTACCTTGAGCTTCAGCACGACGAGGCGAACTCGTCGAGCTATTCCTCCCTCTCCCGCGCTTCCTATATCATCGGCACCATCCTCGTCTGACCGCACCGCCGCCAGCCACCGTCGCGCGCCGCCCAACTTTGGCCAAGCTCCTATGCGTCGTTCGATTTTGATCTGAGGGATACGATAGAAGCTTAGTCAAAGGGGTATGCGATGATCTGCGCCACACGATTAACATTAGATCTAACTCTCCACGTTAGCTGATTCGTGCGAACCGGTACCGACGAATCAGAACAAGACGCGTGGCCAGCCTTTGATTTAAAAACCAGATTTTGTTCTATGGAATGTTCAAACTTGCAAAAATCATAACTTTTGATCCACACGTCCAAATTTTGTAAATTTTATACCAATGGAATCAGCAAAACAAATACTTTCCAACCATGTACTTTGTTTAGTAAATTGCTTCTGTTAAATTGGTTGTTTTTTCAGAAACTTGTGTAGGCATAATTTGAACATAAAATTTATTCTAGAAATTACTTTAAGGTAAAATCTTTGGAAAATGGATTGTTTTGAACCTACTGACCATAGAAACCAACTTATGGATTTAAAAGTGTATTTTGTGAAGCTAAAGAATAAATCCTTGAATTAAAGCATTTCTAGTTAATTAAAAATATTGATTATGGAATAAAAATGATTTTTGAGTAAAACCTTTGGAAAATGATTTGATTTAAACTCCCTGGCCCTAAACACAAAGTGTTAAGATTTAAAAATATATTTTGTGAACCCTAGAAAATTATTACTTTGTTTAAAGGCATTTCTGATGAAATAAAATGTTGTTTGACTTAAAAATGATTTATAGGTAAAAACCTTTTGCAAATGGTTTTAATAATAAACACTTGACCATAAACCACTAACATTTGTGTTTAAAAATTTATTTGTCAAACACTAGAAAATAATACTTGATTTAATCATTTCTAGCAAAACAAGAATGATTTAAATGGCCATTTTCACTAACTTAATATCAAATGGTTTTGACACATTTATAAATGACCTTGCCACTTTAATAAATGACAAATATGTGTTTTAAAAATGTTTATAACCTATTAGAAATCACTTTTCCAAAAAAACAATCTTTGGCATGCTTGCATGCATTGCTTTGATTTTATTATTCTATGTGATGAATTGCTTGAATGGTAGATTGAATATTTGCTTGCTTGATTGAATTGTAGTGGAATTTGAAGAGTGTGACTATTGCAAGATCAAGGAGTGAACTTATAATTCTCTACCAAAAAGGCAAGGGGTGCTTCATACTTTTTTCCTATTATTTTCACTATGCATTAGTGATATTTCTAAGTAGGACTTGCATGGAATTTTTGCTAAGTATAAACTATGCCATGGGAAATCCTAGTAGATGAAACCCTAGTAGAATTTTCCTAAGTTAAGATTCCTACTACTATCATGCTTAGATTAGCTAGTAGAAAACAAGGGTGGATTATATTCATGCTATGTAATATTTCTAAGTCAAGGACTTGTGTTTTGTTTAATAAAACAACCAGGTGAATGAATCACCTGGGTGGAATGGTATTGCTTGGAAGGATTTTTGTTGAGTGGTTACACAAGGCCCATTTATATGGTTTACCTTGTGTATCTCACTTGTGGAATGCCACCCAGGAACAAATAGATTTGAGATGTCAAATGTTGAGAAGCTTCAAGTGCAGCCACTTGGCATTATGGGCTCTGCCTGGATCATATAGGTTGCAATAACTTAGCCAAATGGACAGTTGGTGGTAGGGGTTGATAGGTTGGAATGCGTCCATTCTGGTCTAAGGGAAGGATTCTGAAAGATCTTGTCTCGATGCATGTCGAGTCTTGTGGGGAAAGTGCACCACATCTGCAGAAGGAAGAAACTAAGTACTTAGCTGTGTCCCCGGTAATGGACAACTTGAGCATCAAGACATGGAAGCTATCAAGAATCTCCTCATCCCAATTTTCTAAGTTAAAACTTGTGGTTGAACAAGGGTTAAAGGATCACCAATTTCTATTGGGAGATGCCTTGGGTGATTTTGAAAAACAAAAACTTAGTGTTTTCAAATGATAAGGAAAAATCTATTTTGAGAAAAGCAAGCCTAAGCTCCACTTAGCCAAATGCATATAGATGATAGTTACCACTATACTACCATAGTATCACTTGCCAATACAATTCAAATGTATTGACCCTTTTGGCTGTAACTTATTATGTTGCAGGTTTGTTTGATGTTAGTGAAGTGTGTTGATTAGGATTACAAGTCTACAACCAACATGATTGCCTGTGGCACTTTGAATATGAAGGACTCCATGCTATAGTTATTTCTGATGCAATGTAATGAGATAGCCAAATGAGCTATGTAAGATGTGATGAATTATGTTATTCCTGGTTATAAAGTTGTATTATGACCTTTGTTTCTTGATATTACATCTTAACTATGGATGCTAGCTTTTGATCCAGGGACTAGCATTGCAATCACAGGGACCTTTACCTTTATAAAGGTGGGGTATTACAATGGGCCTCCCTTCTGGATCCATCTAACTGGGCCTCCCAGCAGGCCATGGGCCATGCTACCAACTGTGGGCCACCCGGGTTATCCGGATAGGAGACATGCTATGAGGATACCCATATAGCATATCCCCAACAGCTATCGAACAAGAAGGAGGAAGGAAACGTCACACAGATGTTGCAAACAACGTGGAGACCTGCACAACACAAACTCAAGACTTTGCCCCAACGAATCAGTGAGGTTGTCAAGCTCACCAGTTTGTTGTAACAAAGGATTAAACTTATGGTGTGGAAGGTAATGGTTTGCAGCAAGTAAACAAGTAACGATGGAAGATGTATCAATGGTAAAGATTGGACCGGGGTCCATATTTCACTAGAGGCGCTCTCCTTAGATAAACAACATTGCATGAAGGGTAAACAAATTACAGCGGGGCAATTGGCAGGAACTGAGCAAGGCATAACAATGCAATTACTAGTCAGAAAGATCCTATGAGGTTGATTGGGCAATACAACAATATACATAGACCGTAATCCAACTGCATCTATGACTAGAAGTCCACCTTCAGGTTATCATCCGAACCTCCTCTAGTATTAAGTTGCAAGCAACAGACAACTGCCTTAAGCAAAGTGTGTAAGGTAAACAGTCCACATGGTCCATGAACAAGAGACCGTTATTTTCTCCCTAGTAGCAACAACACATCTACAACCGAAGAGATTTCTGTCACTTCCCTTGGAAACTAGAGGCATGAACCCACTATCGAGCATAAATACTCCCTCTTGGAGTCACTAGCAACTACTTGGCGAAGATAACCACTAGCAATGGAGAGCATGAAAGATCACAAACAATACAGACATGGTAGAATCATAAAGATAAAACCATTAATCAAACCAACATAATAATCTCAATATCCATCGGATCCCCGCAAACACAACATGCATGATTACAAATAGATTAGATCTTGATCATGAACGGAGATCACAAGATCTATACATGAAAGCACAAGGAGGAGATACAACCATCTAGCTACTACATGGACCCATAGTCCAAGATGGAACTACTCACAAATCATACCGGAGAGAAGGCCTCCGGGATGATCTCCCCTCCGGCAGGGTGCCAGGAAGAGCTTTAGATCCCCCGGATCTAGGGACGATGGTGGCGGCGGCTACAGACAATTTCATGGATTTCTGATCAGGTGCTGAGAGTTTCTGTGTCAGGGGCTTCTTATTGGCGAAGGGGGAGACCGAGGCGGCCACCAGGGCAGGAAAACACTACCCAGGTGTGGGGTAGGGCCCACCCACGCCTAGGGTGGGTCTGGCCTCCCTGGCCGGCCTCCTCGTCTCTCCTCTAGACTTCTTGTTCCCCATGGAAAGTTATTGACTTTGCCCTTCGTCCCGTCCAATTCCGAGAATATTACTCTACTAACTTTTCTGAAACCAAAAATAGCAGAAAACAGGCATCTGGCACTGTTGCAACTTGTTAATAGGTTAGTACCAGAAAACATGTAAAAATCACCTCAAAGTGTAGACAAGTAAAGCAAAGTAGATACTAAGCAAGCTTGGAGCATCAAAAATTGTAGATACGTTTCCAACGTATCACGGGGATCCGATGGATATTGAGATTACTATGTCAGATTGATTAATAGTTTTGTCTTATTGATTCTATCATGTCTGTGTTGTTTGTGATCTTGCATGCTCTCCGTTGCTAGTAGCTATCTTGGCCAAGTAGTTGCCAGTGACTCCAAGAGGGGGTATTTATGCTCGATAGTGGGTTCATGCCTCTATTTAATCTAAGGGAAGTGACAGAAATATCTAAGGTTGTAGATGTGTTGTTGCTACTAGGGAGAAACCAACGGTCTCTTGTTCATGGAACAAGTGGATTGTTTACCTTAAACACTTTGCTTAAAGCAGTTATCTGTTGCTTGTAACTTAATACTGGAGGGGGTTCGGATGAGAACCCAAAGGTGAACTTCTAGTCATAGATACAGTTGGATGGTGGTCTATGTATCTTGTTGTATTGCCCAATCGAATCTCATAGGATCTTGATGTCTAGTATTGCATCGTTACGCCTTGCTCAGTCATGTTAATTGCCCTGCTGTAATTTGTTTACCCAGCATGCCATGTTTTTTTATCTAAGGAGAACACCTCTAGTGAACTATGGACCCCGGTCCAATCTTTACCATTGATACATCTTCCACTGTTACGGTTTAATTGTTGCAAACCATTGTTACCTTCCACGCCATATAGTTAATACTTTGTTATAGCAAACTGGTGAGATTGATAACCTCACTGTTCGTTGGGGAAAAGTCTTGAGTTTGTGTTGTGCAGGTCTCCAAGTTCCTAGCAACACCTTTGATTCGTTTCCTTCCTCCTACTGGTTCAATAACCTCGGTTTTTTATTGAGGGAAAACTTGCTGATGTGCTCATCATACCTTCCTCTTGGGATCTCCCAATGAAGTGCTGCTGCACTCATCAAGCCTTTTTCTGGCGCCGTTGCCGGGGAGGCTAAGGAAGTCTTCACAAGGGGAGTCCTTCTCAGCCTTTCTCTTTACTTTGTTTTTGTTTGGCTTAGTTTCTTTTGGTTGGTTTTGTTTGCCTCTTTTTATCAAAAAGTCCAAAAAAATAGTTTAGTTTTGTTTGCTTTCCCTTATCAAAAACACAAAAAAATTAGTTCCCACTCTAGTTGTCACCTTGCTCTAGCTCACCATGTAGTTCCCCAAGTTCACCCTGAAGGACCTTTTGATACGTCGGAAACATATCTATAATTTTTGATGTTCCATGCTTGTTTAGTATCTACTTTGCTTTGCTTTGTCTACACTTTGAGGTGTTTTTATCTATTTTCTCGAACTAACCTATTAACAAGTGGCCACAGTGCCGATTGCCTATTTTCTTCTGTTTTTGGTTCCGGAAAGGCAGAAAATCAATATTCTCGGAATTGGACAGGACAAAAGCCAAAGTCAATATTTTACCGTGGGCAACACAAAGACAAAATACGAGACGGAGGAGGCTCACCAGGGGGCCACACCCCCTGGCCATGCGGGTGGGCCTACCCCGCGCCTGGGGGTGCAGCCGCCCTGGTGGCCCCCTGCCTCGCCTCTTCGCCTATAAAGTCCCCTCGATGCCAAAACCCTAGACACCCGATCAATATTCCACGAAACAGTCTGTAGCTGCCACACCATCGTCCCTAGATCGGGGGGATCTGAAGCTCTTCCCGGCTCCCTACCAGAGGGTAGATCATCCCGGAGGCCTTCTTATTCATCATGCCAGCCTCCGGAATGAAGCGTGAGTAGTTCCACCTTGGACTACGGGTCCATGTAGTAGCTAGATGGTTGTATCTCCTCATTGTGCTTTCATGTATAGATCTTCTGAGCTCCGTTCATGATCAAGATCTAATATATTTGTAATCATGCATGTTGTGTTTGCGGGGATCCGATGTATATTGACATTACTATGTCAGATCGATTAATGGTTTTGCCTATTTGATTCTATCATGTCTGTGTTGTTTGTGATCTTGCATGCTCTCCATTGTTAGTAGCTATCTTGGCCAAGTAGTTGCTAGTGACTCCAAGAGGGGGTATTTATGCTCGATAGTGGGTTCATGCCTCTAGTTTCCAAGGGAAGTGACAAAAATCTCTAAGGTTGTAGACATGATGTTACTTATAGGGAGAAAACAACGGTCTCTTGTTCATGGAACAAGTGGATTGTTTACCTTACACATTTCTTAAAGCAGTTGTCTGTTGCTTGAAACTTAATACTGGAGGGGGTTCGGATGATAACCAGAAGGTGGACTTCTAGTCATAGGTGCAGTTGGATGGCGGTCTATGTATATTATTGTATTGCCCAATCAAATCTCATAGGATCTTTTTTGTCTAGTATTGCATTGTTATTCCTTGCTCAGTCATGTCAATTGCCCTGCTGTAATTTTTTTATCCAGCATGCCATGTTTGTTTATCTAAGGAGAACACCTCTAGTGAACTATGGACCCCGGTCCAATATTTACCATTGATACATCTTCCACTTTACTGTTTACTTGTTGCAAATCATCATCACCTTCCACACCATACATTTAATCCTTTATTATAGCAACCGGTGAGATTGACAACCTCACTGTTCGTTGTGGCAACGTCTTGAGTTTGTGTTGTGCAGGGTTCCATGTTTCTTGCAAGACCTTTGAGACGTTTCCTTCCTCCTACTGGTTCGATAATCATGGTTTCTTACTGAGGGAAGACTTGTTGTGGTGCTACTTCACACCTTGTTCTTGGGGTTTCCCAACGAAGTGCTCCACGTAAACAAGAAGTCATCAACAAGTTTTCTGGCACCGTTGTCGGGGAGGCCAAGGACGTCTTCACAAGGGGAGTCTGCCTCAACCTATATCTTTACTTTGTTTTTAGTTTGCTTAGTTTCTTTTTCTTGGTTTTGTTTGCCTCTTTTTATCAAAAACTCCAAAAAAAATAGTTTAGTTTGGTTTGCTTTCTCTTATAAAAAACACAAAAAAATTAGTCCCTACTCTAGCTGTTGCTGCTATTTTGGCTTGTCCCACTTTTTCCAAAATGAACTCTGTTGAGAACACCAAGTTGTGTGACTTCACTAGCACAAACAACAATGATTTCCTTAGCACTCCTATTGCTCCACCTGCTCCTGATGCTACCTTTTATGAAATTAAGCCTGCTTTGTTGAATCTTGTGATGACAGAGCAATTTTCTGGTGCTAGTTCTGATGATGTTGTTGCCCATCTCAATAGCTTTGTTGATTTTTGTGAGATGCAAAAGTATAAGGATGTAGATGGTGATATTATTAAGCTCAAGCTATTTCCTGTATCTTTGAGAGGAAAAGCTAAAGAATGGTTGTTATCCTTGCCTAGAAATAGTATTGATTCTTCGATTAAGTGAAAGGATGCTTTATTGGAAAGTACTACCCTCCTTATCCTTTTTGTTTGCTTTTTGTGCCAAGAATGACATCTAATAAGAGGGAAGTAAGATTTGGGGAGTTGCTATCTCAAAACAGATTTCTGTCCTCCACCATAAAAATTCGTGAGGAGTCTCTGTAAGTCGGATTGAGCTGAAAATTTACGAATAAATTTCCCAGTATGTTAGATAAATTTGGTTAGTTAAACAATTTTTGATTTGAGCAACGGAGGATTTTCTTAAAAATAGGTTTCTACCTGCTGGTCTGTTTTGATAGATTTCTGCCATTATTTGCATTTGCTTCTTATTGATTCCTTTTTTAGTTCTCTTTTGGGGAATTGAGATTTTTGAAGCAGTTTCTACAATAGCTTGTATTTTTAGTGAAATTTTTTGTTGTTCTAAAGCTAAACCCAAAGGTCTATTATCTTTTTAATACACTAATGTTGCTAATGAAGATTGTGTGAAGTTTTGTATGAAGGAAAAATTTCAGGTGTAGAGAGAGAATGATGTAATGAGATGAAGAATGGACAAAATCTCAAGCTTGGGGATGCCACCCCGGTGTCACCCCAGGAAATATCCAAGAGGTAAAAGCGTCAAAGCTTGGGGATTACCAAGGCATCCCCTTCTTCATCATTAAAAAGCTCAGGTCTTTCTAGACACTTCATTTTTATTGTTTCATGCACTGTTCTGTTGTTCTTGGAGCGTCTTAGTTTTAGTTTGCTTAGTTTTCTTGAATAAAGTAGTTTGGACCCCCGTTCTCGCTGTTTTGTTTCAAATAAGTTAATTGGTGTTGGAAAGAAGTAGAAGGTTCTTACTTGAAATAGTGCAAGAGGAGCTTGCTTTGACTTAGACTTTAGCATGTCATGCTAGGTGTTGTTTTGACCTTATGATTAGTGATTATTTCTGTAGCATGACTTTTTCCAAACAATTGGTATTGCTTAGTGTGCCTTGAAAGAATCATGTGTTGTTTTAGCATACAAAAGCATAGTATTGTGGTATTCTCCTTTGATGCTTTGTTTGGGTTGACTTGGCACATGCTCACACCATTTTATGACTATGAACAAGTCACCATAGCCTCTATGATCATTTATTCCTTGACTTGTAGTACCATCTATGCTTTGATTAGTAATGTTTTGTCGCTCTGCATGATTATGGTCATTATTGCTCTCTTTGTTGGTCGCTCCCAGTCTTTTGCTAGCCTCCACTTGTATGAGTAAGCTCTACTCATGCTTCTAACTCCCAAGAAACCAAGTTATTCCAAATTTTCCACGATAAATTCCTATGCATGGTGTGTTACACCATTCCAAGTATATTCTTGTTTTTAGCTATCTTCCAATTAAAAAGTATTTTGTTATGTGAAAACTTAGTGATTAAAGCTCTCACAAACTTGATGACACACTTTATTTTTATTGACCCTTAATAAACTTGAACCATTGTGTCATCTATGGTGTATATGCTTGCACTTATACGTTGGAATTAGCAGAACCGTGCTGTCACGGGGAACGCTTTCAACATTGCACTTGTACTTTGTACACACTTGATATCATGCTCTTTTGTCTATGGATATCGTCAGTGTGAAATATAAGGGGAGGTTGTAAGTCCATGGAGTTATGTATTTTGTGTTAGATAAACGCCTGGGCCGCTAGCCTAAGCCATGCCTAATCATGGTGGAAACTTGCAGCATCACCATAATGAGCAATTTGTGAAGCATCCTCAGTAAAAACCTATGCAAATAGCAAATAAAAAGATCGCTGAGATGCTCATTGTCTGCTTGTCTTGTCATTTTGGTTATGGGATAGCTCCTGTACCATGTGCAAGTGGTACCCCATTGGTGGTTCTTTATGATACACATGTACTTACTATGACAAGAACTTACAGGTGACTAAAGTTGAGTAGCATGAGGAGCGGCCCTCATATTCAAGGGACATGAGATTTCCAACTTACGCTTTGTCAAGCATATACTCCATAGTTTGTTCACTTTAACCTTAATCACTTCAAGATGCTTATGATAGGGGCAATGAGGGCTGAAAACTAAAAAGTACCATAATTTTTCGAAGCTCTTTTTGAAACTTGAAATTCCTGCTTCCCTTTATGAAGGGCCTTTCTTCCACTATTATATTGAGTCTCCACCTTCTACCTTTAGGCACCTGTTAACAGAGCATAGTTGCCATTCTTAGTTCTATGTGCATTGTCCCAAAACTTATTGATTGATGCATATTGTTGATATTACTTGTTCTTGTGCTATTTGTATCTAGTCACTCTTATGAACTTTGACGGTGTCCTATGCATCTATTTGCTACTCTATGAGGGACAAGCTGATTGCCACTATGCCATGTTTTCTGTATGTGAAACAAACAAATGTTTTTCAATGCATGTTGTTCATGATCTTTGTTTGTAGCCTTTCTTGTTGCACGCATAGTTACTTTGTCTTACTGTTAGAACTCCATCTTTCATGCTCATTTTTAGAGTTATTTGATCCCAGCTTTCAATGCTTGCAAATGGTTTGATCTTGATTTTGATGGTGCATGTCACCTAAAAAATTATTCTTTTATCACTTACCTACTCGAGGACGAGCGGGAGTTAAGCTTGGGGATGCTTGATACGTCGGAAACGTATCTATAATTTTTGATGTTACATGCTTGTTTAGTATCTACTTTGCTTTGCTTTGTCTACACTTTGAGGTGTTTTATATGTTTTCTGGTACTAACCTATTAACAAGATGCTGCAGTGCCAGTTGTATGTTTTATGCTATTTTTGGTTCTAGAAAAGCTAGTAAGGAAATATTCTCGGAATTGGACGGGACAAAATCCAAAGTCAATATTTCACCGAGGAGAACACAGATTCCAGAGGAGAGATGGAGGGGAGCCAAATGGCGGCCGCACACTCCCCAGGCGCGGGTGTAAGATCCCTCCTTTGTAACCCTGGATAAATAGCTAGCATCCACAGTTAATATGTAATATCAAGAAACAAAGGTCATAATACAACTTTATAACCAGGAATAAAGTAATTTCTTACATCTTACATAGCTCTTTTGGCTATCTCATTACAATGCAGCAGAATATAACAATAGCATGGGGTCCTTCATCTTCAAAGTGCCACAGGCAGACATGTTGGTTGTAGACTTGTAATCCTAAATCAATAAACTTCTCTAATGTCAAACAAACCTGCAACATAACAAGTTACAGCCACAAGGGTCAATACATTTGAATTGTATTGGCAAGTGATACTACGGTAGTATAGTGGAGTCTATCATCTATATGCATTTGGATAAGTGGATCTTAGGATTGCTTTGCTCAAAAATAGTTTTCCCTTATCATTTGAAAACACTAAGTTTTTGCTTAACAAAATCACCCAAGGCATCTCCCAATAGAAATTGGTGATCCTTCAACCCTTGTTCAACCACAAGTTTTTAATTTAGAAATTGGGATGAGGAGATTCTTGATAGCTTCCATGTCTTGGTGCTCAAATTGTCCTTTACCAGGGACATGGCTAAGTACTTAGATTTTTCACTCTGCAG
Organism: Avena sativa; assembly: GCA_916181665.1. Lineage (NCBI taxonomy): Eukaryota > Viridiplantae > Streptophyta > Magnoliopsida > Poales > Poaceae > Avena > Avena sativa. The sequence goes on along the minus strand of OV702293.1, from coordinate 9,825,072 downwards.
AGGTGGTGCACTTTCCCCACAAGACTTGGTTTCCCAAGACAAGATCTTTTAGAAGCCTTCCCTTAGACCAGAATGGACGCGCTCCAACCTATCAAACCCCTACCACCAACTGTCCATTTGGCTAAGTTATTGCAACCTATATGATCCAGGCAGAGCCCATAATGCCAAGTGGCTGCACTTGAAGCTTCTCAACATTTGACATCTCAAATCTCTTTGTTCCTGGGTGGCCATCCACAAGTGAGATACACAAGGTAAATTATAGAAATGGGCCTTGTGAACCACTCAACACAAACCATTCCTTCCATTCCACCCAGGTGATTCATTCACTTAGTTGTTTTATTAAACAAAACACAAGTCCTTGACTTGGAAATATTCCATAGTATGAATATATATTCCACCCTTGTTTTCTATTAGCTAAGCTAAGCATGATAGTAGTAGGACTCTTAACTTTGGAAATTTCTACTAAGGTTTCATCTACTAGGATTTCCCATGGCATAGTTTACACTTAGCAAAAATTCCATGCAAGTCCTACTTTAGAAATATCACTAATGCATAGTGAAAATAATGGGACAAAAGTATGAAGCATCACTTGCCTTTTTTGTAGAGAATCTAAGTTCACTCCTTGATCATTGCAATATTCACACTCTTCAAATCACTACAATTCAATCAAGCAAGCAACATTTCAATCTACCATTCAAGCAACATCACATAAAATAATAGTATCAAAACAATGCATGCAAGCATGCCAGACTTTGTTTATTTACAAAATTGCTTTATAATAGGTTATAAACATTCTAAAACACTTATTGGTCATTTTATAAAGTGGCAAAACTATTTGCAAAAGATTCTTCCTATAAACCATTTTTATTCCAAGCATTATTTTATGTGGTGGAGAAATGCTTTTAATAAGGCAACAATATATAGGGTTCACAAAATATGTTTTAAAATCATAAAACCTTGTGTTTAGGGTCAGAGAGTTCAAATCAAAACATTTCCCAAAGGTTTCCTCCAAAAAGCATTTTTAACAAATAAACAATATTTTTATTTGACTAAAAATGGTTTAAATCAAAAGATTTATTCTTTAGATTTACCAAATATGTTTTCAAATCCATGAGTTGGTTTCTAAGGTCAGTAGGTTCAAAACAAACCATTTGCCAAAGGTTTCATCTGAAAAATCATTTTGGAACAAATTTTATATTCTAAATATGCCTACATAAGTTTATGCAAAAAAAATCAATTTATCAGAAACATTTTACAAAACAAAGTGCATGGTCAGAAAGTACTTGTTTTTATGAATCCATTGATATAAAATTTTCAAAAAATTGGACGTGTGGTTTGAAAGTTATGAATTTTTCAAATTGGAAGATCAAATAGACAAGTTTCTGTTTTTAAACCAAACTCTAGGCTACGTGTCACATTCTGATTCGTCTATACCTCTTCGCGCGGATCGGCTAACACAGACCGTACGATTTCACTTGATCGCATAGCACAGATCGCATACCCTTTCGTTTTAAGTGATTCTATCGTATCCTTTAGATCAACATCTAACGGCCTGAGATGATCTGACCATACCCTGGCGGCGCTCGGCGGTGGCTGGCGGCGGCGACGCTCGGCTAACGGCGTTGCGGCGGCTACAGGAAGCAAGGGAGGAAGGGGAATGGATTACCAGGTTCGCGGGGCGACCCTGAAGCTCAACGTGCTTTCTGCTTGTCGAGGGGCGCACAGGGTCAGTTGGGATTCCTCGCCGGAGTTCAAGACGACGTCTGGTGGCTCTGTCTGTCGTCGGGGCGGAGCTAGAGGTCGCGCTAGATGAAATAGATGGCACGGTTAGGTTCGCAAGAGGAAGGCGAGCATCAGAGTGTCGACTAAGGCGAGAGGGGCGGTCGGGTTTACCGGGGAGAGGTCGTCGGAGTGGAAACAGACGGCAGCGGTGATGGTCTTGGTCATTGTCGAGGCTGGGGTTCAAGCGCGAGCAAGATGAGGCCACTGGGAGGTGCGGTGGTTGATGGGGAACAAGTTAGCGTGGTCGAGGAGGCAAGGTGCAGCGAGGGGCTGCCGGAATCGACCAGGAAAGCCGTCGGAGTCAGAGGCAATGTCGCAGACAATACTGGCAGCCTAGGGGCTCCCGTGGTGTGAGGATTGGGGGGAAAAGAAGAGGAGAGCGTGGCGATTAATACTTCGGGGTAACGGCGAGGATTAAACGCGGCATTAAGGAGAATTGATGGCGAGAAATCAGCGGCAGAAAACAGCCAGGGGCGTGGTCTTTGCGGGTGGAAACGATGAACAGCTCTGTGGGGTCGGACGGTCAGCGATAGAGGAAGTGGGGAGATGGGGTCCACGCGTCGGTGACTCAGCGGGTAAAGACTCAGGTGCGAAGCATTTTCTGCGGGAGAGAAGGAGTGGGCTGAGGTTGGGCTTAGTGGGCTGGCCAGATGGGCTGAGTCTTATTCCATTTTTTTATCTGATTGTTTTTTTCCTTTTTCCATTTCTATTAATTTGTTTTGGTTTTGTTTAATTAATTCAAACAACAATTTGATTTCAAACCTCAACCAAAATTTGTGTAGATTCAAATACTGATTAATAGATCATTTTAGAGTCAAAATCAAAATATTTCTTTTATTCTTTTAGGGTCTTTTAATTATTTAAAGTAGGCTCTAGTATTAATTAAATAAGATTTAATAATATTATTCAATCTCCATTTGAATTTAAATCTCCACCAATCTTTGGGTGAATTTTAATTCTGTTTATCAACATATTTCAAAGTCCAAAACAAAATAATTCTTTTAGGATCTATTAAATAAATAATCCTTAGTCTTTAATTCAAATAGGTTTTAATTTATTTAAAAACTCCTTTTGAAATCTAAATAATATCAAAAATCTTTTCAGTAGTTTTCATTTGAAAATCTAAAACACTTGGAAATCTTATTTAAAATAAAGTAACAAGTTTTAGTGTTTATTTAAAATGGAAAAACCTTTACTTTAATAAAAATGGATATTAATAAATTCTCATTATTTTATTTAAATAAACCTTTACTCTTTTTATCAAATAGAAATATTTTATTTCAAAAGCTTGGCCCAGATTTAATTTGGCTCTATAAAATAATCCTTATTTATATTTCTACCTTTGCTTTTGAAAACCATATCTTTTTATTTAAAGACCCAAAAATAGTGATTCCAACTATTATAACTTTATTTATTATTTGTTTATCTTTTTAAATCCTTTTAAGATTATTTGCTCACCATTTGGTATGGATTTCTAGATGGTTGCTTTATTAGCTTTAGGAAATCAATTTCCTTATCTTATTAAATTCATAAGATTTTATTCATGGTTCCAAAGTAGGTGAAACCAATTATATGGTTTTATAATATTTCTAATAATCATTCTTGATCAATTTGAAATATTTGTTTGACAACTTTTATTTGGATCCAATCCATAGGCTCAGAGATAGCTTGGAATGTTTTTCCTTCATTAGGGTTTTAGTTTATTTTCCAAGTCTTAGATTTCCAGATGCATTTATGAAGAATGCATTACACTTGATTTGAATTTAGTTGGATTTAAACATTAGACAAAGTTTGTTCAAGATGGGATTTTAAGTTTCCATTTAGAAACAAAAGTTTCTTTTCACCCTAATTTTCAACAATTATTTATTTTGTTTATTTATTTTTCACATTACAAGATTTGGAAAATCTTGGGATGTGACAGCGGGCCCACCCTAGGCCGTGCCTGGGCAGGGTGTGGGCCCCCTGGCCGCCCTCCTTCCTTGCCTCTTCGCCTATAAAAATCCCACAATGCCTAATCCCTGGGTACCCGGTCAATATTCCACGAACCGTCTGTAGCAGCCGCCGCCATCGTCCCTAGATCAGGGGATCTGAAGATCTTCCCAGCACCCTACCGAGGGAGATCATCTCGGAGGCCTTCTTCTTCATCATGCCAGCCTCCGGTATGAATCGTGAGTAGTTCTACCTTGGACTACGGGTCCATGTAGTATCTAGATGGTTGTATCTCCTCCTTTGTGCTTTCATGTCTAGATCTTGTGAGCTCCGTTCATGATCAAGATATCATCTATTTGTAATCATGCATGTTGTGTTTGCGGGGATCCGATGGATATTGAGATTACTATGTCAGATTGATTAATGGTTTTGCCTTATTGATTATATCATGTCTGTGTTGTTTGTGATCTTGCATGCTCTCCGTTGCTAGAAGCTATCTTGGCCAAGTAGTTGCTAGTGACTCCAAGAGGGGGTATTTATGCTCGATAGTGGGTTCATGCCTCTATTTAATCTAAGGGAAGTGACAGAAATCTCTAAGGTTGTAGATGTGTTGTTGCTACTAGGGAGAAAACAACGGTCTCTTGTTCATCGAACAAGTGGATTGTTTACCTTACAACCTTTGCTTAAAGCAGTTATCTGTTGCTTGCAACTTAATACTGGAGGGGGTTCGGATGATAACCCAAAGGTGAACTTCTAGTCATAGATACAGTTGGATGGTGGTCTATGTATCTTGTTGTATTGCCCAATCGAATCTCATAGGATCTTGATGTCTAGTATTGCATCGTTATGCCTTGCTCAGTCATGCTAATTGCCCTGCTGTAATTTGTTTACCCAGCATGCCATGTTTTTTTATCTAAGGAGAACACCTCTAGTGAACTATGGACCCCGGTCCAATCTTTACCATTGATACATCTTCCACTGTTACGGTTTACTTGTTGCAAACCATTGTTACCTTCCATGCCATATAGTTAATACTTTGTTATAGAAAACTGGTGAGATTGACAACCTCACTGTTCGTTGGGGAAAAGTCTTGAGTTTGTGTTGTGCAGGTCTCCAAGTTGCTAGCAACACCTTTGAGTCGTTTCCTTCCTCCTACTGGTTTGATAACCTCGGTTTCTTATTGAGGGAAAACTTGCTGATGTGCTCATCGTACCTTCCTCTTGGGATCTCCCAATGAAGTGCTGCTGCACTCATCAAGCCTTTTTCTGGCGCCATTGCCGGGGAGGCTAAGGAAGTCTTCACAAGGGAGTCCTTCTCAGCCTTTCTCTTTATTTTGTTTTTGTTTTGCTTAGTTTCTTTTGCTTGGTTTTGTTTGCCTCTTTTTATCAAAAACTCCAAAAAATATAGTTTAGTTTGGTTTGCTTCCCCTTATCAAAAACACAAAAAAATTAGTTCCCACTCTAGTTGTCACCTTGATCTAGCTCACCATGTTGTTCCCCAAGTTCACCCTGAAGGACCTTTTGATACGTCGGAAACGTATCTATAATTTTTTATGTTCCATGCTTGTTTAGTATCTACTTTGCTTTGCTTTATCTACACTTTGAGGTGTTTTTATCAGTTTTCTCGAACTAACCTATTAACAAGTTGCCACAGTGCCGATTGCCTATTTTCTTCTGTTTTTGGTTCCAGAAAGGCACAAAATCAATATTCTCGGAATTGGACGGGACAAAAGCCAAAGTCAATATTTTACAGTGGGCAACACAAAGACAAAATACGAGACGGAGGAGGCTCACCAGGGGGCCACACCCCCTGGCCATGCGGGTGGGCCCACCCCGCGCCTGGGGGGTGCACCCGCCCTGGTGGCCCCCTGCCTCGCCTCTTCGCCTATAAAGTCCCCCCGATGCCAAAACCCTAGACACCCGATCAATATTCCACGAAACGGTCTGTAGCTGCCACACCATCGTCCCTAGATCGGGGGGATCTGAAGCTCTTCCTGGCTCCCTACCAGAGGGTAGATCATCCCGGAGGCCTTCTTATTCATCATGCCAGCCTCCGGAATGAAGCATGAGTAGTTCCACCTTGGACTACGGGTCCATATAGTAGCTAGATGATTGTATCTCCTCATTGTGCTTTCATGTATAGATCTTTTGAGCTCCGTTCATGATCAAGATCTAATCTATTTGTAATCATGCATGTTGTGTTTGCGGGGATCCGATGTATATTGAGATTACTATGTCAGATCGATTAATGGTTTTGCCTATTTGATTCTATCATGTCTGTGTTCTTTGTGATCTTGCATGCTCTCCGTTGTTAGTAGCTATCTTGGCCAAGTAGTTGCTAGTGACTCCAAGAGGGGGTATTTATGCTCGATAGTGGGTTCATGCCTCTAGTTTCCAAGGGAAGTGACAAAAATCTCTAAGGTTGTAGACATGATGTTACTTATAGGGAGAAAACAACGGTCTCTTGTTCATGGAACAAGTGGATTGTTTACCTTACACACTTTTCTTAAAGCAGTTGTCTGTTGCTTGAAACTTAATACTGGAGGGGGTTCGGATGATAACCAGAAGGTGGACTTCTAGTCATAGGTGCAGTTGGATGGCGGTCTATGTATATTATTGTATTGCCCAATCAAATCTCATAGGATCTTTTTTGTCTAGTATTGCATTGGTATGCCTTGCTCAGTCATGTTAATTGTCCTGCTGTAATTTGTTTATCCAGCATGCCATGTTTGTTTATCTAAGGAGAACACCTCTAGTGAACTATGGACCCCGGTCCAATCTTTACCATTGATACATCTTCCACTTTACTGTTTACTTGTTGCAAACCATCATCACCTTCCACACCATATAGTTAATCCTTTATTATAGCAACCGGTGAGATTGACAACCTCACTGTTTGTTGTGGCAATGTCTTGAGTTTGTGTTGTGCAGGGTTCCATGTTTCTTGCAAGACCTTTGAGACGTTTCCTTCCTCCTACTGGTTTGATAATCATGGTTTCTTACTGAGGGAAGACTTGCTGTGGTGCTACTTCACACCTTGCTCTTGGGATTTCCCAACGAAGTGCTCCACGTAAACAAGAAGTCATCAACAAGTTTTCTGGCGCCGTTGTCGGGGAGGCCAAGGACGTCTTCACAAGGGGAGTCTGCCTCAACCTATATCTTTACTTTGTTTTTAGTTTGCTTAGTTTCTTTTTCTTGGTTTTGTTTGCCTCTTTTTATCAAAAACTCCAAAAAATTAGTTTAGTTTGGTTTGCTTTCTCTTATAAAAAACACAAAAAAATTAGTCCCTACTCTAGCTGTTGCTGCTATTTTGGCTTGCCCCACTTTTTCCAAAATGAACTCTGTTGAGAACACCAAGTTGTGTGACTTCACTAGCACAAACAACAATGATTTCCTTAGCACTCCTATTGCTCCACCTGCTCCTGATGCTACCTTTTATGAAATTAAGCCTGCTTTGTTGAATCTTGTGATGACAGAGCAATTTTCTGGTGCTAGTTCTGATGATGTTGTTGCCCATCTCAATAGCTTTGTTGATTTTTGTGAGATGCAAAATTATAAGGATGTAGATGGTGATATTATTAAGCTCAAGTTGTTTCCTTTATCCTTGAGAGGAAAAGCTAAAGAATGGCTGTTATCCTTGCCTAGAAATAGTATTGATTCTTCGATTAAGTGAAAGGATGCTTTTATTGGAAAGTACTACCCTCCTTATCCTTTTTGTTTGCTTTTTGTGCCAAGAATGATATCTAATAAGAGGGAAGTAAGATTTGGGGAGTTGCTATCTCGAAACATATTTCTGTCCTCCACCATAAAAATTCTTGAGGAGTCTCTGTAAGTCGGATTGAGCTGAAAATTTACGAATAAATTCCTAGGTATGTTAGCTAACTTTCGTTAGTTCAACACTTTTTGATTTGAGTAACGGAGGATTTTCTAAAAAATAGGTTTCTACCTGCTGGTCTGTTTTGATAGATTTCTGCCATTATTTGCATTTGCTTCTTATTGATTCCTTTTTTAGTTCTCTTTTGGGGAATTGAGATTTTTGAAGGAGTTTCTACAATATCTTGTGTTTTTAGTGAAATTTTTTGTTGTTCTAAAGCTAAACCCAAAGGTCTATTATCTTTTGAATACACTAATGTTGCCAATGAAGATTGTGTGAAGTTTTGTATGAAGGAAAAATTTCAGGTGTAGAGAGAGAATGATGTAATGAGATGAAGAATGGACAAAATCTCAAGCCTAGGGATGCCACCCCGGTGTCACCCCAGGAAATATCCAAGAGGTAAAAGCGTCAAAGCTTAGGGATTACCAAGGCATACCCTTCTTCATCATTAAAAAGCTCAGGTCTTTCTAGACACTTCATTTTTATTGTTTAATGCACTGTTGTGTTGTTCTTGGAGCGTCTTAGTTTTAGTTTGCTTATTTCTTGAATAAAGTAGTTTTGACCCCCATTCTCGCTGTGTTGTTTCAAATAAGTTAATTGGTGTTGGAAAGGAGTAGAAAGTTCTTACTTGAAATAGTGCAAGAGGAGCTTGCTTTGACTTAGACTTTAGCATGTCATGCTAGGTGTTGTTTTGACCTTATGATTAGTGATTATTTCTGTAGCATGAATTTTTCCAAACAATTGGGATTGCTTAGTGTGCCTTGAAAGAATCATGTGTTGTTTTAGCATACAAAAGCATAGTATTGTGGTATTCTCCTTTGATGCTTTGTTTGGGTTGACTTGGCACATGCTCACACCATGTTATGACTATGAACAAGTCACCATAGCCTCTATGATCATTTATTCCTTGACTTGTAGTACCATCTATGCTTTGATTAGTAATGTTTTGTCGCTCTGCATGATTATGGTCATTATTGCTCTCTTTGTTGGTCGCTCCCAGTCTTTTGCTAGCCTCCACTTGTATGAGTAAGCTCTACTCATGCTTCTAACTCCCAAGAAACCAAGTTATTCCAAATTGTCCACGATAAATTCCTATGCATGGTGTGTTACACCATTCCAAGTATATTCTTGTTTTTAGCTATCTTCCAATTAAAAAGTATTTTGTTATGTGAAAACTTAGTGATTAAATCTCTCACAAACTTGATGGCACACTTTATTTTTATTGACCCTTAATAAACTTGAACCATTGTGTCATCTATGGTGTATATGCTTGCACTTATACGTTGGAATTAGCAGAACCGTGTTGTCACGGGGAACGCTTTCAACATTGCACTTGTACTTTGTACACAGTTGATATCATGCTCTTTTTTCTATGGATGTCGTCAGTGTGAAATAAAAGGGGAGCTTGTAAGTCCATGAAGTTATGTATTTTGTGTTAGAGAAACGCCTGGGCCGCTAGCCTAAGCCATGCCTAATCATGGTGGAAACTTGCAGCATCACCATAATGAGCAATTTGTGAAGCATCCTCAGTAAAAACCTATGCAAATAGCAAATAAAAAGATCGCTGAGATGCTCATTGCCTGCTTGTCTTGTCGTTTTGGTTATGGGATAGCTCATGTACCATGTGCAAGTGGTACCCCATTGGTGGTTCTTTATGATACACATGTTCTTACTATGACAAGAACTTACATGTGACTAAAGTTGAGTAGCATGAGGAGCGGCCCTCATATTCAAGGGACATGAGATTTCCAACTTACGCTTTGTCAAGCATATACTCCATAGTTTGTTCACTTTAACCTTAATCACTTCAAGATGCTTATGATAGGGGCAATGAGGGCTGAAAACTAACAAGTACCATAATTTTTGGAAGCTCTTTTTGAAACTTGAAATTCCTGCTTCCCTTTATGAAGGGCCTTTCTTCCACTATTATATTGAGTCTCCACCTTCTACCTTTAGGCACCTGTTAACAGAGCATAGTTGCCATTCTTAGTTCTATGTGCATTGTCCCAAAACTTACTGATTGATGCATATTGTTGATATTACTTGTTCTTGTGCTATTTGTATCTAGTCACTCTTATGAACTTTGACGGTGTCCTATGCATCTATTTGCTACTCTATGAGGGACAAGCTGATTGCCACTATGCCATGTTTTCTGTATGTGAAACAAACAAATGTTTTTCAATGCATGTTATTCATGATCTTTGTTTGTAGCCTTTCTTGTTGCACGCATAGTTACTTTGTCTTACTGTTAGAACTCCATCTTTCATGCTCATTTTTAGAGTTATTTGATCCCAGCTTTCAATGCTTGCAAATGGTTTGATCTTGATTTTGATGGTGCATGTCACCTAAAAAATTATTCTTTTATCACTTACCTACTCGAGGACGAGCGGGAGTAAAGCTTGGGGATGCTTGATACGTCGGAAACGTATCTATAATTTTTGATGTTACATGCTTGTTTAGTATCTACTTTGCTTTGCTTTGTCTACACTTTGAGGTGTTTTATATGTTTTACGGTACTAACCTATTAACAAGATGCCGCAGTGCCAGTTGTATGTTTTATGCTATTTTTGGTTCTAGAAAAGCTAGTAAGGAAATATTCTCGGAATTGGACGGGACAAAATCCAAAGTCAATATTTCACCGAGGAGAACACAGATTCCAGAGGAGAGATGGAGGGGAGCCAAAGGGCGGCCGCACACTCCCCAGGCGTAGGTGTAAGATCCCTCCTTTGTAAAGGAAAAAGGATCCCTGTGATTGCAATGCTAGTCCCTGGATCAATAGCTAGCATCCACAGTTAAGATGTAATATCAAGAAACAAAGGTCATAATACAACTTTATAACCAGGAATAAATTAATTTATTACATCTTACATAGCTCTTTTGGCTATCTCATTTCAATGCAGCAGAATATAACAATAGCATGGGGTCCTTCATCTTCAAAGTGCCACAGGCAGACATGTTGGTTGTAGACTTGTAATCCTAAATCAATAAACTTCTCTAACGTCAAACAAACCTGCAACATAACAAGTTACAGCCACAAGGGTCAATACATTTGAATTGTATTGGCAAGTGATACTATGGTAGTATAGTGGAGTCTATCATCTATATGCATTTGGATAAGTGGAGCTTAGGCTTGCTTTTCTCAAAAATAGTTTTCCCTTATCATTTGAAAACACCAAGTTTTTGCTTAACAAAATCACCCAAGGCATCTCCCAATAGAAATTGGTGATCCTTCAACGCTTGTTCAACCACAAGTTTTTAATTTAGAAATTGGGATGAGGAGATTCTTGATATCTTCCATGTCTTGATGCTCAAATTGTCCTTTACCAGGGACATGGCTAAGTACTTAGATTTTTCACTCTGCAGAGGTGGTGCAGTATCCCCACAAGTCTTGGTTTCCCAAGACAAGATCTTTCAGAAGCCTTCCCTTAGACCAGAATGGATGCACTCCAACCTACCAAACCCCTACCACCAACTATCCATTTGGCTAAGTTATTGCAACCTATATGATCCAGCCAGAGCCCATAATGCCAAGTGGCTGCACTTGAAGCTTCTCAACATTTGACATCTCAAATATCTTTGTTCCTGGGTGGCCATCCACAAGTGAGATACACAAGGTAAACCATAGAAATGGGCCTTGTGCACCACTCAACACAAACCATTCCTTCCATTCCACCCAGGTGATTCATTCACTTAGTTGTTTTATTAAACAAAACACAAGTCCTTGACTTGGAAATATTCCATAGTATGAATATATATTCCACCATTGTTTTCTATTAGCTAAGCTAAGCATGATAGTAGTAGGAATCTTAACTTTGGAAATTTCTACTAAGGTTTCATCTACTAGGATTTCCCATGGCATAGTTTACACTTAGCAAAAATTCCATGCAAGTCCTACTTTAGAAATATCACTAATGCATAGTGAAAATAATGGGACAAAAGTATGAAGCATCACTTGCCTTTTTGGTAGAGAATATAAGTTCACTCCTTGATCATTGTAATATTCACACTCTTCAAATCACTACAATTCAATCAAGCAAGCAACATTTCAATCTACCATTCAAGCAACATCACATAAAATAATAGTATCAAAACAATGCATGCAAGCATGCCAGACTTTGTTTATTTACAAAAGTGGTTTATAATAGGTTATAAACATTCTAAAACACTTATTGGTCATTTTATAAAGTGGCAAAACTATTTGCAAAAGATTCTTCCTATAAACCATTTTTATTCCAAGCATTATTTTATGTGGTGGAGAAATGCTTTTAATAAGGCAACAATCTATAGGGTTCACAAAATATGTTTTCAAATCATAAAACCTTGTGTTTAGGGTTAAAGAGTTTAAATCAAAACATTTCCCAAAGGTTTCCTCCAAAAAGCATTTTTAACAAATAAATAATATTTTTATTTGACTAGAAATGGTTTAAATCAAAATATTTATTATTTATCTTTACCAAATATGTTTTCAAATCCATGAGTTGGTTTCTAAGGTCAGTAGGTTCAAAACAAACCATTTGCCAAAGGTTTCATCTGAAAAATCATTTTAGAACAAATTTTATATTCTAAATATGCCTACATAAGTTTCTGCAAACAAAATCAATTTATCAGAAACATTTTACAAAACAAAGTGCATGGTCAGAAAGTACTTGTTTTTATGAATCCATTGATATAAAATTTGCAAAATTTGGACGTGTGGTTTGAAAGTTATGAATTTTTCAAATTGGAACATCAAATAGACAAGTTTCTGTTTTTAAACCAAACTCCAGGCTACGTGTCACATTCTGATTCGTCTATATCTCTTCGCGCGGATCGGCTAACACAGACCGTACGATTTCACTTGATCTCACAGCACAGATCGCATACCCTTTCGTTTTAAGTGATTCTATCGTATCCTTTAGATCAACATCTAACGGCCTGAGATGATCTGACCATACCCTGGCGGCGCTCGGCGGTGGCTGGCGGCGTTCGGCGGTGGCTAGCGGCGGCGACGCTCGGCTAACAGCGTTGCGGCGGCTACAGGAAGAAAGGGAGGAAGGGGAATGGATTACCAGGTCCGCGGGGCGACGCTGAAGCTCAACGTGCTTTCTGCTTGTCGAGGGGCGCACAAGGTCAGTTGGAATTCCTCGCCGGAGTTCAAGACGACGTCTGGTAGCTCTGTCTGTCGTCGGGGCGGAGCTAGAGGTCGCGCTAGATCAAATAGAAGGCACGGTTAGGTTCGCAAGAGGAAGGCGATCATCAGAGTGTCGACTAAGGAGAGAGGGGCGGTCGGGTTTACCGGGGAGAGGTCATCGGAGTGGAAACAGACGGCGGCGGTGACGGTCTTGGTAATTGTCGAGGCTGGGGGTCAAGCGCGAGCAAGATGAGGCCACTGGGGAACAAGTTAGCATGGTCGAGGAGGCAAGGTGCAGCAAGGGGCTGCCGGAATCAGCCGGGAAAGCCGTCGGAGTTAGAGGCAATGTCGCAGACAATACTGGCAGCCTAGGGGCTCCGGTGGTGTGAAGATTGGGGGAAAAGAAGAGGAGAGCGTGGCGATTAATACTGCGGGGTCACGGCGAGGATTAAACGCGGCATTAAGGAGAATTGATGGCGAGAAATCAGCGGCAGAAAACGGCCAGGGGCGTGGTCTTTGCGGGTCGAAACGATGAACAGCTCTGTGGGGTCGGACGGTCAGCGATAGAGGAAGTGGGGAGATGGGGTCCACGTGTCGGTGACTCAGCGGGTAAAGACTTAGGTGGGAAGCGTTTTCTGCGGGAGAGAAGGAGTGGGCTGAGGTTGGGCTTAGTGGGCTGGCCAGATGGGCTGAGTCTTATTCCATTTTTTTTATCTGATTGTTTTTTTCCTTTTTCCATTTCTATTAATCTGTTTTGGTTTTGTTTAATTAATTCAAACAACAATTTGATTTCAAACCTCAACCAAAATTTGTGTAGATTCAAATACTGATTAATAGTTCATTTTAGAGTCAAAATCAGAATACTTCTTTTATTCTTTTAGGGTCTTTTAATTATTTAAAGTAGGCTCTAGTATTAATTAAATAAGATTTAATAATATTATTCAATCTCCATTTGAATTTAAATCTCCACCAATCTTTGGGTGAATTTTAATTCTGTTTAACAACATATTTCAAAGTCCAAAACAAAATAATTCTTTTAGGATCTATTAATAATTAAATAAATAATCCTTAGTCTTTAATTCAAATAGGTTTTAATTTATTTAAAAACTCCTTTTGAAATCTAAATAATATCAAAAATCTTTTCAGTAGTTTTCATTTGAAAATCTAAAACACATGGAAATCTTATTTAAAATAAATTAACAAGTTTTAGTGTTTATTTAAAATGGAAAAACCTTTACTTTAATAAAAATGGATATTAATAAATTCTCATTATTTTATTTAAATAAACCTTTACTCTTTTTATCAAATAGAAATATTTTATTTCAAAAGCTTGGCCCAAATTTAATTTGGCTCTATAAAATAATCCTTATTTATATTTCTACCTTTGCTTTTGAAAACCATATCTTTTTATTTAAAGACCCAAAAATAGTGATTCCAACTATTATAACTTTATTTATTATTTGTTTATCTTTTTAAATCCTTTTAAGATTATTTGCTCACCATTTGGTATGGATTTCTAGATGGTTGGTTTATTAGCTTTAGGAAATTAATTTCCTTATCTTATTAAATTCATAAGATTTTATTCATGGTTCCAAAGTAGGTGAAACCAATTATATGGTTTTATAATATTTCTAATAATCATTCTTGATCAATTTGAAATATTTGTTTGACAACTTTTATTTGGATCCAATCCATAGGCTCAGAGATAGCTTGGAATGTTTTTCATTCATTAGGGTTTTAGTTTATTTTCCAAGTCTTAGATTTCCATATGCATTTATGAAGAATGCATTACACTTGATTTGAATTTAGTTGGATTTAAACATTAGCCAAAGTTTGTTCAAGATGGGATTTTAAGTTTCCATTTAGAAACAAAAGTTTCTTTTCTCCCTAATTTTCAACAATTATTTATTTTGTTTATTTATTTTTCACATTACAAGATTTGGAAAATCTTGGGATGTGACAGCGGGCCCACCCTAGGCCGTGCCTGGGCAGGGTGTGGGCCCCCTGGCCGCCCTCCTTCCTTGCCTCTTCGCCTATAAAAAGCCCACGATGCCTAATCCCTAAGTACCCGGTCAATATTCCACGAACCGTCTGTAGCAGCCGCCGCCATCGTCCCTAGATCGGGGGATCTAAAGATCTTCCCAGCACCCTACCGGAGGGAGATCATCTCGGAGGCCTTCTTCTTCATCATGCCAGCCTCCGGTATGAATCGTGAGTAGTTCTACCTTGGACTACGGGTCCATGTAGTATCTAGATGGTTGTATCTCCTCCTTTGTGCTTTCATGTCTAGATCTTGTGAGCTCCGTTCATGATCAAGATATCATCTATTTGTAATCATGCATGTTGTGTTTGCGGGGATCCGATGGATATTGAGATTACTATGTCAGATTGATTAATGGTTTTGTCTTATTGATTCTATCATGTCTATGTTGTTTGTGATCTTGCATGCTCTCCATTGTTAGTTGCTATCTTGGCCAAGTAGTTGCTAGTGACTCCAAGAGGGGGTATTTATGCTCGATAGTGGGTTCATGCCTCTATTTAATCTAAGGGAAGTGACAGAAATCTCTAAGGTTGTAGACGTGATGTTGCTACTAGGGAGAAAACAACGGTCTCTTGTTCATGGAACAAGTGGATTGTTTACCTTACACACTTTGCTTAAAGCAGTTGTATGTTGCTTGCAACTTAATATTGGAGGGGGTTCGGATGATAACCCAAAGGTGAACTTATAGTCATAGATGCAGTTGGATGGCGGTCTATGTATCTTGTTGTATTGCCCAATCGAATCTCATAGGATCTTGATGTCTAGTATTGCATTGTTATGCCTTGCTCAGTCCTGTCAATTGCCCTGCTGTAATTTGTTTACACAGCATGCCATGTTTGTTTATCTAAGGAGAACACCTCTAGTGAACTATGGACCCCGGTCCAATCTTTACCATTGATACATCTTCCACTATTACTGTTTACTTGTTGCAAACCACTATTACCTTTCACATCATATAGTTAATCCTTTGTTACAGAAAACTGGTGAGATTGACAATCTCACTGTTCGTTGGGGCAAAGTCTTGAGTTTGTGTTGTGCAGGTCTCCAAGTTGCTAGCAACACCTTTGAGTCGTTTCCTTCCTCCTACTGGTTTGATAACCTCAGTTTCTTACTGAGGGAAAACTTGATGCTGTGCTCATCATACCTTCCTCTTGGGGTCTCCCAACGAAGTGCTGCTGCACTCATCAGGGCGCGAGAAATTTCACAGTGTTTGAAATAGAGGGGCGCGAGGGAGTGGGGACCATGTGATTTTGGCCGTCTAGCAATCTTGTTCGTCCATCCAAAATCAACGGTCCAAAGCCGATACCTTTCCTGCGAAGGCTCTGGCGTAGACTTCTATGCATGCAATTGCTGGGTGTCTTAGAGTAGACTATTGGGGTAGATGTGTAGGCCACAATATAGTAGTATCACACCATTAATCAGGCTAGCTGGGGGCCATGTATTTTGGCGCTCCACGAGTTCAAAGTTTTCGTGTACTCCATTTTCAGGAGTGAATGCATGCAGCTACAAAACATACCAACACATGTTATTCCTACTATGTCATCACATCGTGATTACGTGTATGATAGTATTTGGTTACTCCATTTTCTAGAGTGAATGCATGGAGCTTAAAAACCATACTATGTAAATAGCATGCATCGTGATTACATGCATGATACTAGTTGGTTACTAAGTTGGATGCATCGTGTATTAAGTGGATTCTATTGGGTTGATCATATTATTCAAACTCTCCGTATATTCGTCGATCTCATTACAGTCTAGTTACTAAGTTGCATGCATGTGCGCACAAGCTCCATTTCGTTGTTGATTGAGTGATAGACCCTTTTTTGCGCCGTCCGCTGATGACTCTCTCTAATCAATGCAGATAATTTGCCTATAAGGAATAGAAAAATGATTTTCCCTCTATCCCCTATCTTGCATGAACCAATATGATGATAAGATATGTGCACCGTATAGGAAAAAGTGGAGTCTAGTCAAAACCAAATGGATGCACCGGTTAGACTCGGCATGTTGGACCCATTAAACAGAGCATGCAACAATTCTCAGCCAACCATCTCATCCTCCCATGAATATAGCAAGAATAGAAGTAGTAATTTAGTGGGCTACTATACAATCAATTAGCTAGTAACTAGTACTATCATTAAAAAAAAGCTCCACAGATTGCATTTGATTGCTAATAAGAGTGGAATATTGTTATGTGAAGACGGATGAGAAACCAAAATAAAGAGGGTCAGTGGAAGGCTTTTCCCTTCCTACCAATTCCTACTCCAAAGCCAAAAATTTCATTGTCTCATATTCGACGATTACAACACTATGGTCGCCCTTTGGAGGCACGACATCCACAATGGTCGTGAGATCGACAGCCAACATGAGAAGGCTTCTCCCTTCCTTACTTAGCGGGGCATGACCTCGACGGCCTCCACAATGGTAGAAGCTGGCTGCAGAGCTCGGTGACTTCCTTCTTCAAATTACTGCACTCAGCGCGAAGGGTTGAGTAGTCACTCTCATAAGACCGTGCGATCCTCTTTTGAAAAGCTAGATCGGCTCGGAGGCGATAACACTCCAGCTTGGGCTCGAAGTTTTTCTGTAGATTTTTTATGTTATGGCTGTTGATTTCATCTACTTTGGTCGATATTATCACCGTGACTTCCTGCATGGAAAATCCATCATCAGTAAGAGATCATTCATGGAGTGCATGTAGAGAAGAATATAAAAATGCCACTAAATGTATAGTGTCTACCTCTTTTTTTCGACGGAGAGAGAGCATGATGTCATCGTACAAGTCAGAGATATCCGTCGTGCTATCTACCCATGGGTTGGAAAATTCGACGCTCAAGCCGCCTGGCCTGGAATATGTGTAAAGACGGTTCAATAGTAGGAGCATACAGCCTAGGAATCAACGGAAGTACAAACACCTGCCCAAACTCTTGGTCCTGGTGATAGCCACTCTTCGGATACATGCGTGAGGAGAAGCCCTTGCCCCATTGCTGGTCCCGTTTCTCGGTCCGAGCCTGTAGGTCCCCCTGTTGGTGGGGTTTATCCACCACCATCTTGCTGTTCTTCCGATGAGACAAGTTATTTTGTGAAATCGCTAGATGAAGAAGTAAAGAATCAAAGGAGGAGCAGTGGGAAAGAAAATGGTTTCTGTGAAGGCGGAGCGAGGTGGTACTAGTAGGAAGAGTGTCGTGGTATTGCCGATGAGTACGCCATTGAGGGGTCCTCACAGTGCGTGTTTAGAGACGTGGGGGAAGACGGACGGTTGACGGGTACGAGGTAACACAGCTTACCCAGGTTCAGATCCCACAATGGTGGTGGAATCCTACTCCTTCTATAAATCACTATAATGGCAACACGCCGAGTTACAGAGATAGGTTCGCTGTGTGAGGTGTATGCTAATCGCTACTTGGTCGTCTGAAGTTGTGCCCTAAAGGCTCCCATAGGCCCGACTTATATTGTCGCCAGGTCCTAGGGTTACAGGGAAAAGTCCTAGCCGGACAGGTTACAGAGTCCTACACCGTCTATTACTAGTCTTGTGTCTTGTACTCCAAGGCTCCGGGTACATCGGTGACTCCACCGTAGTACTTTATCCGGCATGGGCCTCCCTTCTGGATCCATCTAACTAGGCCACCCAGCAGGCCATGGGCCATGTGCGGTGACCCAGCCTACCACTGCATATGTAGTACACTATAGTCGTTGACATGATATCCACAGAACACCGTCCTGTAAATATCACATCCCTCAGAGTGGTACAACAGAAACATTGTGGGTCCATATTACAAATATTTCACATATTATTATTATTATAATACCAGAAGTTCAAGACTTCAAAAGGTTTCAACTTACTACCAAAATATAAAGTGTTTCAGTGGAATTTAAAAGTAGCACTCCGACTAGGAGTTGAGCTCAGCAGCTTATTCTATAGAGTTCATGTTGCTCGGCTTCATTGGCTACTACTAACTAGGATACTTAGTTGGATTCTTTATCGTCGACACCATAGCGGATTTCATAATCCACTCCTTCAACACCTCCTGACAGGTCAGGCTCCTCGTAGAACACATCTTCTTGACATTCAGCTGCATACATTGGCACGTCTTCGGGATCCTCAGAGTCTAAGCAAGGGATCAAAGGAAAGGATGAGTAAGAGCGTTACCCAACAAGTTCATTATATGCAAGGTGGGAAGTTTGATGCTCTAACTACCACCTCAGATTATAAATCCTTGGCACTATGCAATTTTTGTAAATCTTTCTTCAAAGATTGATTTTATTATGAAAATCTATGACCATCAGCCTTCACAGGTTGACCAGAACTTTCATGGAGTTCCTTTCCTACTTCGTTCATAGCTCCTTCCCGGAACAGGGAGTAACAAGTTACAATTCTTACACTCTGCAGAGGTGCGTTACTTTACCCATGAGAGATCAACTCCTTGTTGCACAACCGGGCGTACTTTCCTGTCCACAATTCCATGATGTGCGGCCCAGTAGTTGGTCCAAGCCAATCACTGCCCCCTTCGCGACCTCGCATGCCTCCTTGGTGTACACCATGCCCACATAATGAATTACGGCAATGGTTTGAACAAACTTTAGATGCCAGAACTATCGTGGGACGATGAGGGTTCCCACTCATATGCTGCATATCCTCTACAAATTACCAATTAATATGCACGCTACGAGGATAATAGCCACGACCTGCACATCCGGCTTCATGCGAGAGGAAGAAGATACAGCTGACTTCTCTGTCCCATTCCAAATCTCATGGCTAACGCGTAATATACGGCGCTAGATTCACTGATGTCAGGGGTTATTAAGTTCCTAATTGATCATCATTGTTGCAAATAGAACCCTAAGTTCCATTCCTCCATTATATCACCACTTAGGATGATATCTATGAAGGAAATATGCCCTAGAGGCAATCATAGAGATGATTATATTTCATATGTATCCATGAGTTATTGTAATGTTCCTTGAATATCCATATCAGGCAACTTGTATTGATTGGCAATTATGTGAATTGTTTGTGAAACTCTTTACTTGTATGGTTATTTAATAGTTGTCCCTAGTCGGAGTTCATATGAGGACACATGTGAATATTTTTTTTGAGGGTAAAACAGTAGGGCAAACTACCCCACTGCAATTTTTATATATCATAGATTGTAAAACATGTGAATATTAGACTAGCACATCGATTGGTTGATGACTATGTTTCGCAAGTCATAGACATCGAGATGTCAAACCAATGATTTGGACACATGTTATGAACATGGGGTTGGACTGACCCAACTTGATACTGGCAATTAGTTGCAGCTATATCTCTCTCTACACATCGTGTACGTTTTGTCCTTAGACCTGAGATTGTCACATGTACTTGAGATGTGGATCGACCTACTTTGGGGCTATCAAACGCTGCATCGTAACAGGGTAGTTATAAAGGTAGCTTTCGGGTTTGTCCTGAAGCATGTTGCAAGGCATGGTCAATCAAGATGGGATTTGCCCCTCTATACTTGAGAGAGATATCTCTGGGCCCCTCGAGTGATCGGATCCAGAAATGCATGGACATGCTACATATGGTTAAGAGTTAACCTAGTAAAGGGATTCCGAATCACGGTATCGAGAAAGGGAGGTCACCTTGGAGCTAGACCAAATATCGTGAGGCAAAAGGAAAGACATCTACTAAACCTTGTGATGGTTCATCCGATATGATCTTTGTATGCATTTAGGAGTTGGCACGTCTTGCTAGAGGCTGCTACCAACTATTGACAGAATAAGTGTATTCGTGTCATGTCTATACGCATATGAACCTATAGGGTCACACACTTAAGGAGCTAGAAGCCTAATGAGGATTGGATCCGAATTAGACCAGGCTTAGGCTACTAATGGGCTGCTAATGTAGAAGCCCACTAGGGACGCCTATATAAGAGAGGGTGGGGCGATCTGGCCAGGGTGAGACCTGATATCATTCCACCCAGCCGCCACTCCTCACGCCTGTGTCGCGTGCGCGGACCTAGCAGTCCGGCGTCTGACGCTTCCACCCTGTATGTGTGCATACCTCGAAGGCGCTGAATCTGAAGCGCTTGGACGAGCCGCGCAGGGGGAGATTCTCGTGGGACGAGGACAAGGAGGAGACATGGAACATCTGCACTGCCTTGACGCGCTTCATAAATTCCGCAACTGCGCGTCTAGTGGTAATCCCATGATCTATGACAACAGTAATCCTGGTATACGCGGTAGAATTTTTTTGATTTGCACTAGTGTAGCCTACCCGTATCCCTTCAGTGGTATCAGAGCCGATGCTGTTTAGTTATAGGTTCGGGATGTTTGCATATGGTGATATGCAGATTGATATGAATGATGTGATCGTTTATATGGCGTTGGTTCGGGATTGATCTATGATCTTGCTTTTCGTGATCGTAATTCTGAGGTTGTCGAACGACTTACCCCTACCGGTTGGTTTCCGCCATCGGGATAGACAGTGACACATAAATCCTGTTGAATCACGCGAAGATCAATATGATTGATCGAATCGGAACCTAGATCTAAAATCGATGTACTATGATCAAAGGAGTTTGATTGAATCGGGACAAGAGTCGGTTTATGGTAAATTTTATTTGCCGATCAAAATCCTTAAAGAAAATTGTGAAGATTCGATCTCTCATTTTTCACGGTTTAAAATTGTGTTGCCCCTTCAAACCCCGCAGTGGGAGAGCCCCTAGAACCCCCTTAATCGTAGCCCCTTTTGTATCTCGTTAAGGTAACTAGGTGCTGCGATGTCACATGATCTGGTAGAATGCGACTCTATGCATAACTTGTTTTTGCAGGATGTATGTGATCAGTATGGCCCATATATGTATGTGATGCATGTATGAAATTTTGCATGACCTGCGTGTCGTGAGTAGGGCAACATGGCTGGAGCCATATGTGTTGTCATTTATTGTAATGGCCTGCGTGCCAACTTGTGATGATCCCAATACTATGTAATTTTGATTACTAGCTGTTAGGAGTAATAGCTTGTATTAGTTCTTGAAGGACTCATCACTTGGAGGATGGCTCACATGGAACATGAAGATGGAGATCATCATGGTGGACAGGTTCTATGGCGATGGAGATCACCATGAGAAAATGGGCCATACTATGTCACATCTATGTGAATGTTATTCTTATGCATTTTACTACTATGCATGCTTAGATGATAGAAGTAGAATGATCCCTCACAAAGTTTAAGTTAAACCATGCCCTCCCAACCAAACCTTGCACCATCCTATGCCTTGTACAATCGTTGGTGGGCCTATGAAATTAGGATGCCGCGGTTTTCCTTGGCTGGATGGTTCTGTATCGGATACCTACACGCATAAGGGTTGGTGAGCTTGGCAAGGTCATATTAACAGTTAAGGACCTTGAGGCATAAAGGTTGGGGGACTAGTTTTGACATAGAAATGTGACCCAACAACAAGAGTCATATGTGATATGATTAGCAAGTGTTGCTTACCGATTTACCTTGTCTTCTAGCAGTGATGCTCAAGCTCACTAGTCGACTTGTTAATTGTGGATCTTGAATCACTTAGTATCAATAGAGGGATATTTATTTAAGTGGGAGTATATGCTATTAAATTGTTTAATATGTTTTACTCTTTCATGGTTACATGGCTTAGTATTTTGCATGTTTTCTGTTGTAGATCAATGGCACCGAACACTACATCACCTTTCTCTTTGCGTTCGATTCTTGACAAAGATAAACTAAATGGAACAAACTATTCGGACTGGGTCCGTAACCTGAGAATTGTTCTCAGGTTTGATAAAAAGGAAACGGTTCTGGATACCCTAATCCCCGATGAACCTGCTGATAATGCATCTGCTGCCCTCAAGAATGCCTACAAGAGAGCATGTGATGATTCTCTTGAGGTTAGATGTCTTATGCTTGCATGCGTGGAACCTGAACTCCAAAAGAAGTTTGAGGATTAGGAAGCATATGATATGATCGTCGCGCTTAAGGACATGTTCCAAGATCAGGCAAGGACTGAAAGGTACAATGTTGCCAAGTCCTTTGTCGAATGCAAGCTGGCAGAGGGAGCAGCTGTAGGCCCCCATGTGATCAAAATGGTTGGTTACAGTCAGACTTTGGAAAAGCTTGGTTTTCCACTAGGCCAAGAGTTGGCCACTGACTTCATTTTGGTGTCTCTTCCATCCAGCTATGGGCAGTTCATTTCGAACTACCATATGCATGGGGTGGAGAAGGGATGCTTAAAACAGCAGAAAGTGACATGAAGGAGTGTGCAGGGCATAGCCATGTGATGGCTGTGCAGAACAAGCCTAGCTTCAAGAAAAAGGGTACTTCTTGGAAGAAGAAGAAAGGCAAGGCTAAGGATACGATCCCTAAGTCTGCACCCAAGAAAAAGGCTAGACCTATAGAAGACACTGAGTGCTTCTTTTGTCATGAACATGGCCACTGGAAGAGAAACTGCAGCAAGTACCAGGCTTCTTTGAAGAAGAGTGGAAGTAAGAGTACTTCCCACTCAGGTACGCTTGTTGTAAATGTTGTGGACATTCTTCTCGCTAATTCCTATGTTAACTCTTGGGTATTTGATACCGGATCGGTTGCTCATATTTGCAATTCGATCCAGGGGCTAGTAAGGACTAGAGAAGTGCAGAAAGGCGAAGTGGATTTTCGCGTCAGAAATAAAGCAAGGGTTGCTGCATTGTTCGTCGGCGTCATGCAACTTCACCTTCCGTCAGGATTTATTATGGAGTTGAATAATTGTTATTACATTCCAAGTATGGGTTGAAACATTTTATCACCTTCATGTTTGATGAGGGATGGTTATTCATTTGCGATTGCAAACAATGGTTGTTTAATATCTAAGAATGCTATGTTTATGGCTAATGCTCCCATTGTGAATAGGTTATTTATTTTAAATCTTGATGATGCATCTGTTTACAATGTTAGTGCTAAAAGGCTTCGGCCTAATGATTTGAGTCCTACCTATTTATGGCATTGTCGTTTGGGGCATATAAGTGAAAAGCGCATGAAGAAGCTCCATGGTGATGGCCTTCTAACTTCGTTTGATTTTGAATCATACGAGACATGTCAGGCTTGTTTACTTGGAAAGATGACCAAGTCACCTTTTTTGGGTTTACCCGAGAGAGCGACAGACTTGTTGGAACTCATACATACTGATGTATGTGGGCCAATGAGCACGACAACCAGAGGAGGATATCACTACTTCATTACTTTCACTGATGATTTCAGTAGATATGGTTATGTCTACTTGATGAGGCATAAGTCTGAAACTTTTGAAAAGTTCAAGGAGTTTCAGAGTGAAGTAGAGAATCAACGTCGCAAGAAAATAAAGGCCTTGCGATCTGATCGTGGAGGTGAATATTTGAGTCACGAATTTAGCGATCATCTTAAGAGTTGTGCAATTGTTCCACAACTTATGCCGCCCGGAACGCCTCAAAGAAACGGGGTCTCCGAATGGCGTAATCGACCTTTGTTGGACATGGTTCGATCTATGATGAGCCAGTCGGATTTACCATTATCATTTTGGGGTTACGCTCTAGAAACGGCAGCTTTCACACTTAATAGGGTACCATCTAAATCCGTAGTTAAGACACCATATGAGATGTGGACTGGAAAGAATCCCAGTTTGTCTTCTCTAAAGATTTGGGGTTGTGATGCATTTGTCAAGCGACTTCAGTCGGACAAGCTAACACCCAAATCGAATAAATGCATTTTCGTGGGATATCCAAGGGAAACCTTAGGATATTACTTCTACAACCGAGAAGAGGGCAAAGTGTTTGTCGATCATAGCGGTGTTTTCCTAGAGAAAGAGTTTCTCACAAAGGGAACAAGTGGAAGGTCGGTGCGACTTGAAGAAGTTCAAGATGAGCCAGTTGGGGATGCTTCTACGAGTGATGCTATTGTAGCAGAATAAGTTGAGGAACCCGTGGCAACAGAAGCACCACAACCACGAAGGTCGGCGAGGCTCCGCGGAGCGCGAGAATTATTATTGTTAGACAATGATGAGCCTGCGACCTATGCAGAAGCGATGGTGGACCCATACTCTGAGAAATGGCTGATCGCCATGAGATCCGAGAGAGAGTCCATGGGAGACAATCAAGTTTGGAACTTGGTTGACCTGCCTGATGGTTTTAAAGCCATCGAGTGCAAATGGATCTATAAGAAGAAGATTGATATGGATGGAAATGTTCACATCCATAAAGCTCGACTTGTTGCAAAAGGTTTTCGACAAGTTCAAGGAGTTGACTACGACGAGACTTTCTCGCCCGTAGCGATGCTTAAATCTATACGGATAATTCTTGCCATTGCTGCACATTTCGACTATGAAATATGGCAGATGGATGTCAAGACGGCTTTCCTAAATGGAATCCTAACTGAGGACGTGTATATGATGCATCCCGAAGGTTTTGTCGATCCAAACAATGCTGGAAAGGTATGCAAACTTCTGAAGTCCATTTATGGGCTGAAGCAAGCATCTCGGAGTTGGAATATTCGATTTGATGAAGTTGTAAAGGAGTTTGGCTTCATCAAAAACGAACAAGAACCTTGTGTTTACAAGAAGGAAAGTGGGAGAGCGCTGGTATTTCTAATCTTATATGTAGATGACATATTGCTGATTGGAAATGACATTCCTATGCTCGAGTCTGTTAAGACCTCATTGAAAAATAATTTTTCGATGAAGGACTTGGGAGAAGCGGCATATATTCTAGGCATCAAGATCTATAGAGATAGATCAAGGAGGCTAATTGGATTAAGCCAGAGTACATACATTGACAAAGTGTTGAAACGGTTCAGCATGGAAGAGGCTAAGAAGGGGTTCTTGCCCATGTCTCACGGCATTAAACTCAGCAATACTCAGTGTCCTTCGACTACTGATGAGCGTGAGCGCATGAGCAGAGTTCCATATGCTTCTGCTATTGGATCCATCATGTATGCAATGATATGTACTCGCCCAGATGTTTCCTATGCTCTAAGTGTTACGAGCAGATACCAGGCTGATCCAGGTGAAGGTCACTGGACAGCGGTAAAGAACATCCTTAAGTACTTGAAAAGGACTAAGGATGTGTTCCTAGTTTATGGAGGTGAGGATGAACTCAGTGTAAAGGGTTACACAGATGCGAGTTACCTTAACGACTCAGATGATTCGAAATCGCAATCAGGTTATGTGTTTGTCTTGAATGGTGGTGCTATGAGCTGGAAAAGTTCCAAGCAAGATACGGTGACCTCCTCTTCAACAGAAGCTGAATATATTGCTGCCTCAGAGGCAGTAAAGGAAGCTGTTTGGACTAGGAATTTCCTGATCGCTCTCGGTGTGGTTTAGGGAGCGTCCAATCCCTTGGATGTTTATTGTGACAACAATGGTGCTATTGCACATGCCAAGGAACCTAGACAGCACCAGAAGAACAAACATATTCGCATGCGTTACCATCAGATTTGAGAGTTTGTTGATATGCAAAATACATACGGACTCAAATTTTGCTGATCCCTTGACTAAGCCTCTCCCGTAGCCCGCGCATGAAGCGCACACAAGAGCAATTGGTATTAGATACATTTTAGATTGACTCTAGTGTAAGTGGGAGACTGAAGGAAATATGCCCTAGAGGCAATCATAGAGATGATTATATTTCATATGTATCCATGAGTTATTGTAATGTTCCTTGAATATCCATATCAGGCAACTTGTATTGATTGGCAATTATGTGATTTTTTTGTGAAACTCTTTACTTGTATGGTTATTTAATAGTTGTCCCTAGTCGGAGTTCATGTGAGGACACATGTGAATATTAGACTAGCACATCGATTGGTTGATGACTATGTTTCGCAAGTCATAGACATGGAGATGTCAAACCAATGATGTGGACACATGTTATGAACATGGGGTTGGACTGACCCAACTTGAGACTGGCAATTAGTTGCATCTCTCACTCTACACATCGTGTACGTTTTGTCCTTAGACCTGAGATTGTCGCATGTACTTGAGATGTGGATCGACCTACTTTGGGGCTATCAAACGCTGCACCGTAACAGGGTAGTTATAAAGGTAGCTTTCGGGTTTGTCCTGAAGCATGCTGCAAGGCATGGTCAATCAAGATGGGATTTGCCCCTCTCTACTTGAGAGAGATTTCTCGGGGCCCCTCGAGTGATCGGATCCAGAAATGCATGGTCGTGCTACATATGGTTAAGAGTTAACTTAGTAAAAGGATTCTGAATCACGGTATCGAGAAAGGGAGGTCAGCTTGGAGCTAGACCAAATATGTAAGGTTCCCAACCTTTAATAATGTAGAGATCCCTGTGTTTACAATGCTAGTCCCTGGATCAGTAGCTAGCATCCACAGTTAAGATGTAATATCAAGAAACAAAGGTCATAATACAACTTTATAACCAGGAATAAAATAATTCATTACATCTTACATAGCTCATTTGGCTATCTTATTACAATGCAGCAGAATATGACAATAGCATGGGGTCCTTCATCTTCATAGTGCCACAGGCAATCATTTTGGTTGTAGTCTTGTAATCCTATTCAACAAACTTCACTAACATCAAACAAACCTGCAACATAATAAGTTGTAGCCACAAGGGTCAATACATTTGAATTGTATTGGCAAGTTTCACTACTACGTAGAAATAAGTGGATCCTATCATTTACAATCATTTCCCAAAGGTTTTACACAAAAATCATTTCTAAACCAAAAACAATATTTTTATTTGACTAGAAATGTGCTAACTCAAATATTTACTCTTTAGCTTCACAAAATACATTTTTAAATCCATAAGTTGGTTCCTATGGTCAGTAGGTTCACAACAATCCATTTTGCAAAGATTTCATCTCAAAAACATATCTAGAACAATTTTTATATTCAAAATAAGCCTACACATGTTTCTGCAAATTCAACCAATTTTCCAGAAGCAAAACATTAAAAAAAATGCATGGTTGCAAAGTACTTGTTCTGCTGAATCCATTGATATAAAATTTGCAAAATTTGGACGTGTAGAATTAAAGTTATGAATTTTACAAGTTTGTAATTCAAACAAATTCTATTTTCTGTTTTTAACAAAACCTTGTCCACATGGCTCGTTCTTATTGGCCGGTACCGCTTCGTGCGGATCGAGCTGTTCTGACCGCAGGATCTCACTTAATCGCATGACACAGATCACACGTACCCCTTCGGTTAAGTCAATCTATCGCGTCCACTAGATCACGATCTAATGGCTCAGAGCGCTATGACCAAGTTATGGCGGTGCTGCGACGGTGGGCGGCGGCGGAGCGCTCGGGCAGGAGGTTTCCGGTGAAGCTAGGAAGCTTAGGAGAGAGAGGAGACCATTACCGAACTCGCCGTGACGTGCTGAAGCTCAAGGTGGTTGAAGTGGACAAAGGGGCGCTCGGATTTGCTGGCAATTCCTCGCCGGAGTCGTTGGCGTCGGGCACGCTCTGATGTCGTCGGAGGCGAGGCTGCAGGTCGCCCTAAGGAAAACGGGAGGGGGCGTTAGATGCGTACGAGCATGGGGAGTACGGGAGTTTCATTGAGAGGGCTCGGGGCGGTCTGGGCTTACCAGGGGACTCGCCGGAGAAACGGCCGAAGACGGTGGCGCTCTGATGTTGACGAAGCCGAGCTTCTAGAGCGCGCGGGAGTGAGCTGGGGCTAAGGGCAGGTGCGCCTGGCGATGGGGAATAGGCTCGCGTGCTCTGTGAGGAGAGGGGCGGCTGCGGTTTGCCGGAATTGGCCGGGAACGCCGTCGGAGAAAGAGGTGGTGTGGGGGAAAATTCGAACAGCCCTGGGGCAGAGAAGGAGGGGCGAGTGAGGGGAAAGAGAGAGGAGAGCGTGGCGTTTATGTACGCGTGATCACAGCGAGGATTTACTCAGCCATCAACGCGTATTGACGCCGAAAATCAATCGGCAGCAACGGCAGGGGGACGTGGTCCCGAGGTTGATGACGACGTGCTGGCGGTGGGGTCCGTCTGTCAGCGAGGTGGAGGAAGTGGGAGTGGGGTCCAGTCTTCAGTTGCTAAGTCACGAGTAAGAAAACGTTTCGCTGCGGGGTGAGTATCTGGGCTAGGTTGCTGGGCTGGGTTGGGCCTGGCAGTGGGCTGTGTCTGCTTCTATTTTTTTATTCTGAAAGCTTTTTTTCTTTTTCCAATATGAATTTCTGTTTTGATTTTCAAACAAATAATTCAAACTCCAATTCAAATCAAACCACCACCAATCTTTGTGTTGATTTTAATTCTGTTTAACAACACATTCCAAGGTCCAAAACAAAATAATCTTTTATTCTTTTTTTAGGATCCATTAATAATTAAATAAATAGACCTTAGTCACTATTTCAAATAGGTTTTAATTTATTTTAAAAACTCTATTTGAAATCTAAATAATATCAAAATCATTTTAGTAGGTTTTATTTGGAAACAAAAACACTTGGAAATCTTATTTAAAATAAATTAACAAGTTTTAGTGTTTATTTAAAATGGAAAAGCCTTTACTTTAATAAAATTGGATATTAATAAATCCTCATTATTTTATTGAAATAAACATTTACTCTTTTTATCAAATAGAAATATTTTATTTCAAAAGCTTGGCCAAGATTTAATTTGGCTCTATAAAATAATCCTTATTATATTTCTACCTTTGCGTTATAAAAACCATATCTTTTTATTTAAAGATCCAAAAATAGAAATTCCAACTATCATAACTTTATTTATTATTTGTTTATCTTTTTAAATCCCTTTAGGATTTTATTTGATCAAAATAGGTTTTGATGTTTCCATTTGGAATCAAAAAGTTTCTTCTCACCCTAAAAATCAACAATTGTTTATTTTGTTTATTTATTTTTCACATTTCAAAATTTGGAAAATTTTGGGATGTGACAGGCTACCACCCTTAAAATAAATCTCGTCCCAAGATTTGGGAAGGCTAGGGTTACAAGTTGGCTTCAAAGCAACTAGGGTACTACCACCCTTAAAAGAAAGTCTCATAGGGTTACATTGATGGTTCACTTGACTATGGGTTCAACACTTAATATCCAGACAAGGAATCCTTATTTGACTCTTCTGAGTTAACTAGTTCCTGACATCCACTTCTTCTATCTCTTCAAAGTTTCCATCCATGTCAATGTGGTTCACATGTCCTTTCTGGGTCACATTGGAGTCATCTCCATTGGCTCTTCTAGCATCCTTTTTCTTTTTCTTCTCAGGACAGTCTGATGCATAGTGTCCAAGTTCCTTACAATTATAGCACTGCAACTGGCTAATATCTTTCTTCCTAAAAGTGTCATGTTGGTTCTGACCAAGGTCATCTCCATTGTTAGTATCATTTCCATTATTATCACTTCCATTGTTGTTGTGGTGATACTGATGTGGTTCAGAATCTTCATTGCTCTTTTTGATTGAATGCTTCTTTTTTGATGATCCTGAATGATACTTGAGTTTATGCTTCCTCTTTCTATTCTCAACTTGATTCATCTTGTTTTCCAAAATGGTGGCTTTGTCACAGAGTGATTGATAAGTTGGGACATAGGCAACAGCTAGCTGCAGGTTCAACTCATCATTAAGTCCTTCAAGAAATTTTTCTTTTCTCTTAGCATCTGTATCAACTTCATCCGGTGCATAGCGTGCCAGATTGTTGAATTCTTCAATGTACTCAGCCACACTGAGGTGATGTTGTTTCAGATTGTGAAACTCCTTTTTCTTCAAGTACATCACTCCAGGTGAGATGTGAGTTGTACGGAAACCATCCTCAAAAATAGCCCAAGTCACATCCTCAAGGGGAGTGGTGATCTGAAAGTTGTCCCACCATGTTGTTGCTGGTCCTTCAAGCAGAAATGCTGCAAACCTAACTTTTTCTTTGTCGGTGCAGCCAACAGTCACTAAGTCTTTGTTCACTGAACGTAACCAATCATCGGCTACCATTGGGTCAGTTGTTCCAGAGAACCTTGCAGGCCTTAGTTTCAGAAACTTGGTGAGCATATCAAGTGCTGGAGGATTATTCTGATTGTTGTTGTTGTTGTTGTTCTGATTCTGTATGAACGTGGTCATCTCCTGCATCAGTTGTGTCTGGGCTGTCATCATCTGCTGCATCTCAGGAGTGATGTTGTTGTTTTGGTTGGGGTTGGCACGACGGGGAGGCATCTGTTAGTTTGATAGGGATAAGTAATGATGGATAGGTTTTCAAGAAGTTCTAACACACAACTCAAAACATCCAAGTTCAATCAAACAATCAATCAATCAACAAGCAACTATCCACTTAACAACTTATGAGCTTAACTCATGAGTTGAAGGAAACAACAAGTTTTCTTGAAATAATCAACCTAGTATAGTCATACCTCATAGGTCAATATGATCCATACTCTAACTTGATATCAATGTCTTGGTAGGCAATCTAATGTCTCTTGGTTTTCACTTATAATCCTTAGTGATGTCTAAGTTGAAATCTTTGGTGGAACTAAAGTGAAATTCATTGGTCATGGTGAAGGCTTTGTCCATCAAGTTGAAAAAGGAAGAGATGTAGAATCAAAACCAAAAGGTTGAGGAAAGAGTTTACAAGTTTGTTTGTAAATAAGTTTTTGGAACAAATACAACTCCTATTTTTCTAAGGGGTTTTGTCCAATCCTACGGTTACAATCCTACAGGCAACACAGTGCTCTGATACCATCTGTAAGGTTCCCAACCTTTAATAAGGTAGAGATCCCTGTGTTTACAATGCTAGTCCCTGGATCAATAGCTAGCATCCATAGTTAAGATGTAATATCAAGAAACAAAGGTCATAATACAACTTTATAACCAGGAATAAAATAATTCATTACATCTTAAGCTCATTTGGCTATCTTATTACAATGCAGCAGAATATGACAATAGCATGGGGTCCTTCATCTTCATAGTGCCACAGGCAATCATGTTGGTTGTAGTCTTGTAATCCTATTCAACAAACATCACTAACATCAAACAAACCTGCAACATAATAAGTTGCAGCCACAAGGGTCAATACATTTGAATTGTATTGGCAAGTTTCACTACTACGTAGAAATAAGTGGATCCTATCATTTACATGCATATTTGGCTAAGTAGGGTTTAGGCTCTTTTGCAGAAAGCAATATAGTTTTATCCTATCTTTTCAAAATAGTTTTTGATCTTTTGTCAAATCTTTCTGAACTTCTTGGAAAACTCCAAGTGCTTCAAAACCCTTGTTGTCACCATCAAGTTTTACTTTGAGAAATTGGAATGTCGAGATCTTCCATAGCTTCAGGCCTTAGTTGCTCAGTATTTTCCATAACCGGGGACACGGCTAAGTACTTAGAATTTGATCTTCTGCAGAAGTTGTACACTTTACCCACATGACACAATCTCGTCTTGATGCCACCAGTGGCCGCTGGATAAGTACTCACCAAAATGGAGTACTGGCAGATCGAGAATGTGACAAAGTCTTTCCATAGAAGTCGTCCCAATACACAATGCTAGCTTGTCAACCAGGCACCAATGTAGGGATAAATTTTCCCTTACACAATTCTAGTTAACCTGAAGATGCCAATGCATGGGTCTTCCACTATGTAGTTGACTAAGCCAGAGCCCATTTAGCATGTGGCTGTACACGGAAGCCACTGTACGAGAAACATGTTCAACCTCTAAGTCCCTGGGTGGTTTTCTTCTAGTGCACATACAAAAAAAATAGCCATACAAACATGGTTCCTTTTGTTGCCACCTTGTCCAATCTTGAGTATCCTTGTCCACCCAGGTGGTTCATTGAGTACTTGTTTTATTATATAAAACATATGTCTTTTCAACTCTTCATATAATCATATCATGTATCCCATCCCAATATATAGCAGGGCTAAGCATACTACAAATACATTGTTTCCACTAAGGTATATATAAGGGTGTCCTATTAGGATTTAGCATAGCATAAAATATAGTAAACCTTTCCATGCATGTTACAAAATCCAATAAGTGTAATGAAAATAGTAGGACATGGATGATAGTGTCACTTGCCTTTTTAGTAGAGAATGATGGTTCACTTCTTGATCTTGCAAATATCACACTCTTCTAATTCCACTACAATTCAATCAAGCAAACATAGATTCAACTAGCATTTCAACCAATTTATCACACATAAAATAATAGAAACAAGGTCATGCATGCAAGCATGCAAAAGTTAGTTTTATTTGCAAAAGTGGTTTCTACTAGGCTCTAAACATTATAAAGTTCAAAAGTGGTCATTTACTAAAGTGGTAAAACCATTTGCAAAAGGTTTTATCTATAAACCATTTCTAAATCAAATCAATATTTTATGTGGTTGAAAATGCTTTTAGTAAAGCAATATTCTTTAAAGAGTTCACCAAATATATTTTAATTCTCAAAACTTGGTGTTTTAGGGTCAGAAGGTTTTAATCAAATCATTTCCCAAAGGTTTTACACAAAAATCATTTCTAAACCAAAAACAATATTTTTATTTGACTAGAAATGTGCTAACTCAAATATTTACTCTTTAGCTTCACAAAATACATTTTTAAATCCATAAGTTGGTTCCTATGGTCAGTAGGTTCACAACAATCCATTTTGCAAAGATTTCATCTCAAAAACATATCTAGAACAATTTTTATATTCAAAATTATCCTACACATGTTTCTATAAATTCAACCAATTTTCCAGAAGCAAAACATTAAAAAAATGCATGGTTGCAAAGTACTTGTTCTTCTGAATCCATTGATATAAAATTTACAAAATTTGGACGTGTAGAATTAAAGTTATGAATTTTACAAGTTTGTAATTCAAACAGATTCTATTTTCTGTTTTTAACAAAACCTTGTCCACATGGCTCGTTCTTACTGGCCGGTACCGCTTCGTGCGGATCGAGCTGTTCTGACCGCAGGATCTCACTTAATCGCACGGCACAGATCACACGTACCCCTTCGGTTAAGTCAATCTATCGCGTCCACTGGGTCATGATCTAATGGCTCAGAGCGCTATGACCAAGTTCTGGCGGCGCTGCGACGGTGGGCGGCGGCGGCGCGCTCGGGCAGGAGGTTTCCGGTGAAGCTAGGAAGCGTAGGAGAGAGAGGAGACCATTACCGAACTCGCCGTGACGTGCTGAAGCTCAAGGTGGTTGAAGTGGACGAAGGGGCGCTCGGAGTTGCTGGCAATTCCTCGTCGGAGTCGCTGTTGGCGTCGGGAACGCTCTGATGTCGTCGGAGGCGAGTCTGCAGGTCGCCCTAAGGCAAACGGGAGGGGGCGTTAGATGCGTACGAGCATGGGGAGTACGGGAGTTTCATTGAGAGGGATCGAGGCGGTCTGGTCGTACCAGGGGAACTCGCCGGAGAAATGGCCGAAGACGATGGCGCTCTGATGTTGAAGAAGCCGAGCTTCTAGAGCGCGCGGGAGTGAGCTGGGGCTATGGGAAGGTGCACCTGGCGATGGGGAATAGGCTCGCGTGCTCTGTGAGGAGAGGGGCGGCTGCGGTTCGCCGGAATTGGCCGGGAACACCGTCGGAGACAGAGGTGGTGTGGGGGCAAATTCGAACAGCCCTAGGGCAGAGAAGGAGGGGCAAGTGAGGGGAAAGAGAGAGGAGAGCGTGGCATTTATGTACGCGTGATCACAACGAGGATTTACTCAGCCATCAAGGCGTATTGACGCCGTCAATCAATCGGCAGCAACGGCAGGGGGACGTGGTCGCGAGGTTGATGACGACGTGCTGGCGGTGGGGTCCGTCTGTCAGCGAGGTGGAGGAAGTGGGAGTGGGGTCTAGTCGTCAGTTGCTGAGTGGGTTAAGTCGCGAGTAACAAAAATTTTCGCTGCGGGATGAGTAGTTGGGCTAGGTTGCTGGGTTGGGTTGGGCCTGGCAGTGGGCTGTGTCTGTTTCTATTTTTTTTATTCTGAAAGCTTTTTTCTTTTTCCAATATGAATTTCTGTTTTGATTTTCAAACAAATAATTCAAACTCCAATTCAAATCAAACCACTAGCAATCTTTGTGTTGATTTTAATTCTGTTTAATAACACATTCCAAGGTCCAAAACAAAATAATCTTTTATTCTTTTTTAGGATCCATTAATAATTAAATAAATAGACCTTAGTCACTATTTCAAATAGGTTTTAATTTATTTTAAAAACTCTATTTGAAATCTAAATAATATCAAAATCATTTCAGTAGGTTTTATTTGAAAACAAAAACACTTGGAAATCTTATTTAAAATAAATTAACAAGTTTTAGTGTTTATTTAAAATGGAAAAGCCTTTACTTTAATAAAATTAGATATTAATAAATCCTCATTATTTTATTTAAATAAACATTTACTCTTTTTATCAAATAGAAATATGTTATTTCAAAAGCTTGGCCAAGATTTAATTTGGCTCTATAAAATAATCCTTATTATATTTCTACCTTTTGCTTTATAAAAACCATATCTTTTTATTTAAAGATCCAAAAATAGTAATTCCAACTATCATAACTTTATTTATTATTTGTTTATCTTTTTAAATCCCTTTAGGATTTTATTTGATCAAAATAGGTTTTGATGTTTCCATTTGGAATCAAAAAGTTTCTTCTCACCCTAAAAAATCAATAATTGTTTATTTTGTTTATTTATTTTTCACATTTCAAAATTTGGAAAATTTTGGGATGTGACAAAATATCGTGAGGCAAAAGGAAAGACATGTATTAAACCTTGTGATGGTTCGTCCGATATGATCTTTGTATGCGTTTAGGAGTTGGCATGTCTTGCTAGAGGCCGCTACCAACTATTGACAAAATAAGTGTATTCGTGTTATGTCCATACGCATATGAACCTATAGGGTCACACACTTAAGGGGCTGGAAGCCTAATGAGGATTGGATCTGAATTAGACCAGGCTTAGGCTACTAATGGGCTGCTAATGTAGAAGCCCACTAGGGACGCCTATATAAGAGAGGGTGGGGCGAGAAGTCCAGGGTGAGACCTGAGATCATTCCACCCAGCCGCCACTCCTCACACCTGTGTCGCGCGCGCAGACCTAGCAGTCCGGCGTCTGACGCTTCCACCCTGTATGTGTGGATACCTCGGAGGCGCTGCATCTGTAGTGCTTGGACGAGCCGCGCAAGGGGAGATTCTCGTGGGACGAGGACAAGGAGGAGACGTGGAACGTCTGCACTGCCTTGATGCGCTTCATTAATTCCGCAACTGCGCGTCTAGTGGTAATCCCGTGATCTATGACAACAGTAATCCTGGTATACGCGGTAGAATTTTTTTGATTTGCGCTAGTGTAGCCTACCCGTATCCCTTCAATCTATGACTTCTTTATTTGTGAAATTTATATTTTCTTTATTTTAGAGTATATATGATAACACACAATTTGCAAATACTTTGATAAAGACTCTTCAAAGGATATGAGCAAGTGATGAACTTGGCTTGTGATGGCAAGTTAGTGAAGTCTGATGCTTTCACTGGACCTTGAGCTTCTATGTCTACAAAAACATCATTATTGCCCGGTAAGGACAATATTTAAAGAAGCAAAATGATTGTGCAAAGTAATGTAATGCATCGTTTAACTTGATATGTATTTTCCCCATTATTATAAAAGTCTTTTTAATAATAAAAGATTTATATAAATATTAATTTTTAATATTTATAATAGAATATTTTTTTATTTTATTTTATTTCCCTTTTATTTGACTTTTATTGATTTAATAATTCTTTTAAGAATTATCACTTAAAGATTAAAAATTGGAGTGTGGATTTGCTGCCCAGGGGGATAGCTGCCCCCCCCCCAAGCAGCACCGTACGATTCGTGCCAAGATCTGTACAACCACTAGGCTGTCAAATGACATGTGCCAATGGATGGTGTTAATGGCTGATTAAGCAGTCCTCTCTACTGGCAGGCTTGTCAGTGCTCTGCATGCACATATCTTATTTGTCCATGCGTCCCTGCAGTGTGTGGAGTACCGTGTCTAAATTATTTTGCTAGGTCCAACACTTTATTGTACTGACTCTATGCTGGATGAAAAGACAACTGATAGAAGGTAGTGCTAGCTAGATCAAGCAGGTAATAAGCATATGTAGGCAACCTTACGTTAGATGGCCTTACTTCGGATCGCCTTCGAATGTATATTTACTAGATTATCGGAAGACCGATGATTTGCTTGGTACATGCGAGTTTCCATTCCAGCCAGTTGTAACCGCCTGGAGGGAATCACATCAAGCTTCTCGGGTGCTTCTGCCTGGCTTGTGTTTCATATCTCTCTCTATTACAGCCACCGCAGGCTACCGTTTCTTTCCTTATTTCTTTCTTACTCCAACTATGTACATCCTTGCAGACTACCGTTGAAAATAATCCCTTGATTTTTTTCCGAAATTTCTTATTGCGGCAAATTACCACCAATAGTTGATTTGGCATCCATTTTATTGTGGAAAATTACCACCGATGAACAATTAACCTGCTGCCATATTTACGACCGTCACGACGTGCTCCGAATGGCCGGGGGCTGCTGTTAGTGGATGCACAAGGAAGGACAAGGCTATGCTACCAAGAGAGAAAGCCCATGGGAGATAGCCATAGATTTTCTTGGAGACAGTGCGGTGCTGCCATGATGCATGCATACTATTTCCGTGTTGGCTGTTTATAGGTGTGAGCCAGAAGTTATCTACTCCACTAGCATGCTTCTGCCATACGGTGGCCATGCATGCTTCCGGACAAAATTATCTAATAACACTAGCCGCTTCTGCCATGCATGCTTAAACCTGCAACTGCCGTATCAGTTCATCACGTGAATCAAAACTAAACAAAGTACACGTATATTGAGGAGATGTTTTCTCCCCTGTACCGTGTTAGCTTTTGAAAACATTTTTACTGTATCTTGTTAGCTTTATTACATACTGCTTATTGATACTGCTTATCTTAAGGTTACTATACACGTATCTTAGCGCATAACATGGCGTGCATCCAAGAGGGGGGCAGTTATCCCCCTGGGTAGCAGACTATTAACCTAAAAATTGTTATTAAATGTTTGTTTAGTATTTTTCTAAAATACTACAATATCAATATATGATGAAAGTGATTTTTATTTATTTTTATCATCTTTCAATAATTTTGAAAAATTCCATAAGGAATATATAAATTACTAAATTCTTAAAAAAATTTAAATGTCTAAAATTTTATATCTTAATTTATTTGGATAGCTTGGATTTTTTTGAATCCAAAAATATTTTATTTATAATTTTTGGACTTTTATTTTATTTTCTAGAATTTAATTAATTTCAAGGGCATTTTGGTCTTTTCTATTTATTAACACAGGCCTTAAAGGTTTTTGGGCTGGCTTATTCTTATTGGGCCCTTGTGGCCCATGAGGCATAGTCAAAACAGCCACCCAAAGGGTTTTGGCCCAACTTAGCCCACCCACTCGCTTCTCTCACCCTCGAGCTCACTCCTCTCCTCCTCCACCCCCGACCCCGTGGTCGGTGATGCCACTGCCGATGATTCCCGCCGTCGTGGTCCGTTCTGGTATTCGTCGTGGTGCAGAGGAGGTTGTCTACTACGCCCTTCCTTCCTGTCCAACTGGATTTGGGCATGGAGCTCTCCTGCGACTGATCGATGTGGTCTCGAACCTTAGGGTTTGGCGTTGGCGTGGATCCTGGCGCTGCCGCTGCTATTGTGTGTCGTGGTGATTCACCTCGCCTCTAGGCATGGCTATGGTCGCCGCCGTGGTGCTATATGGGTTGCAGCGCCCCCTTGGGGTGCTCCCCGTGCCGCCATGGTCATTAGCCACCTCTACTTCCTCTTCTAGTCTCCATCGAGGACCTTTGGTGAGTTCTTTTCCTCTCCCCCTTGTGCTCTCTGTGCTCGCCCATCCTATGCTAGATGTTGGTAGTGACCTCTCTGGTTACTGTCTTTTCCTGATTAAGATGATTTATTCCATTTAGGGTTCATGTCTGGTACTTGTAAGATGCTCCTATGATCTGGTTGTGCTGTTTAATGGGGATTTGGGATGCTCTGCACCTCATTGTTAGTGACCACCACCATTTGATTGTGTGATGCTATTGTTGATGTGTGATTAAGGTTGGATTAAATGCTAGAATTGCATATTATTGCCTCTGGCTGGTACTCTGGTGAATTGATGTGTTTATCTATTGTTAGTATCTTGATACTGGCAATGATCTGGTCAGTGAGAATTTACTGACTTAGTTATTGTTGGCTTGCCAGATGATGCTTGTTCTAAATTTTATTCAGTAGAATCTAATGATTCTTTGATCATGAATAAATAAATAGAATATGATCCCTGTATCTAATTCCAAGGAGATGATTTGATAGATGATTTGTGAAGTTTGGACTATTTGATTGTCTTTGTGATAAGGTCAGTTCTTATGAAACCTTCTTAAGATGGTACATAAGTAGATCCTGTTACTGACTAGGCTTAAAGTCATTTATGGGACTTGATGGATGTTGATAGATAAGTTGGGAAACTTATTTTTTGACCTAGCCAGTGGTGCTGGTCTGAGGCTCTAGGAACTAAGCTTCTATGTTGCTGTCATTTTCCAAATTGGTTAAGACATCAACTTCTTACTAGATCTTAGATCCTATTTTGTTAATATATATGGTTTTGTGTGTGGCTTATAAAATCTGAGGTGCTACTCCTTCTTGGAGATGTGCCTAGATTTTGTAAGAACAAACGATAGAATATAAAGGTTGCCTTTGGTATCACCATCTCTATGAGGCTGGTCTGAGAATTTGGTGTTTTAAAAAGAGTTTGATCTTGATCTTTATGTTTAAAACCTCTAGGATAGCTTCACCCCACTTGGGTGATTATTGAGAGGTTGCCTTATGCATCAGCATATATACTTTGCTTGGGATAATATAAACAGATCACATGGTTGTTTATGATGCTCACCACAAAAACTATGTTGGTGATGGCTTGATGTGTTGGTGGTGTTGCTGTTCTGATCCAGTCCTTCTCCCCTTGATGATGTTCTTGTATTCCCTTGATGCTTGTGCTTGTCCTTGAGGAACTCTGCTCCTCCTAGATCCTGTGAGCTTGGCCTTGCTATTCAACTGATCCTTATCCTCCTTATGTCACCATCAGGTGATATGTGGCTTGATCTGATGTGAGATGGTGTGGCTGGTTTATTTGGCTCTGGCTAAGCTAGCTGTTCTTTTGTGTGTGTGTGTGAGCAGTGAAGAGATGCACTAGTGCCTCTCCACGGTTGTGCTGAGCAGTTTTGTGTTGCTGAGTTGTTGCTGAGGTGCTGACAGCACACACCATGCACTTTGGTGTGTGTCCTGCCTGTGTGCTTGTTGTGCATCTTGTGGATATGCTCTGAATTTGAGAGTTACTATTATCAGTTTACTTTTACCTAGCTGGTGAACTTGCCCCTCCTTGCTGTTATTTGACTTATGGCTTAAAAGTATGAAAGATACATTCTTTCATAATGGTGAAATTTGCCCCTTTTTATAAAATTACTCAATGATGAATCTTGATCAGTGCACTTCACTAACAAGTCTGAGAGTAAAACAATGCTAATCCTAACTTTCTTTTTTTATTCGGTTTCTGTTTATTTTGCAGGTACATATTTGAAGATGAAGATTTTAGTTTATTTTTTTATTTATAGAATAATCCAATGTAATCTTCTTTATTCTTTTGTAATTTTAGTTCTATTCTTTTGTAAGCTTTATTTTATTATTTTGTAATAAAGATTATACTATTATCAATAAAGAAATATTCTTATTCTTTATTAATTTGCTATGGTGAAGATTGTGGATGATTTTAATAAGTTACATTTTTGTAACTTATTTATTGAATGAAAATATGAAATAGATATTAATATTCTTAATTGCTTTCTTTAAACAAAGTTTGAGTTATATTGGTTAACTCTTAATTAAATCAAGATTCAAACATTATTCAAAAATCCTTTTGAATTATAATTCAAACACTCAATGTTTTAAATTCAAATTTCATTTCCCAAAACACATAATTCCACAAAGATCATATCAAGTCTATAGCAATCATCCTTTAAGACTAATCCTAATCTCAAAGTATGAAAGAAACCTTGATCACTTTATGTTTTAATTTGGCAAAAAAAATTACCCCCATTATTACAGATGAATGCATGCAACATTCCAAATTTCTAAATCTACCCTTCGTGAGTTCCTAAATGCTGGGATATTACAGACTGCCCCCCTTAAATTAAACTTCGTCCCAAAGTTTGTGGAGATGTACCTGAATAGTTCTGGATAGGTTTTTCTTAAGTCCTCCTCTTTCTCCCACGTGGCTTCTCTTTCAGGGTGATGTTCCCATTGTACTTTGCAATATTTGATTGCTCTGTTCCTCAACCTTTTCCAGTTTTCTTCCAGAATCTTACAGGGCTTTTCAATATAGGTCAAGTCTGCTTGTAGTTCTATCTATTGATGTGTAATTGCATCATCTGGAACTTTCAAACATTTACGAAGTTGTGATACATGGAAAACATTATGCACTTGAGCCAATCTTGATGGTAACTCTAAAGCATAAGCTATAGTTCTGTTCTGACTCAATATCTTGAATGGTCTGATGTATCTTGGACACAGTTTTCCTTTAACTCCGAACCTTTTCACCCCTTTCATTGTTCTTACTTTCAAGTATACCATGTCTCCTACTTCTAGATGCCATGATCTTCAACTTTGATCAGCATAACTTTTCTGCCTACTATGAGCTATTTTCAATCTATCCCTAATCTTATCAATCATATCTTGTCTTTCCTTAATATAATCTGGCGCAAATTCTTTGCTGCTTCCAGGCTCATACCAACATATTGGTGATCTACACTTCCTTTCATACAAAACTTGGTATGGAGCTGCCTTTAGACTACTCTGATAGCTATTATTGTAGGAAAATTCTGCCAATGGTAAATGATCTTCCCATGTACCTCCAAAATCTAATGCACACGCTCTTAGCATGTCTTCTAGTATTTGATTTGTTCTCTCTGTTTGACCTCATGTCTCAGGATGATATGATGTGTTGAAGTCTAACTTTGAACCAAGTTCTTCATGCAATTGCTTCCAAAATGCTAAAGTAAACACTGATCCCCTATCAGTTACGATCTTTTTGGGTACTCCATGCCTACTTACTATCTCTTTGACATATACTTTAACTAACTTCTCGGCATTATATTTTTGATTCACTGGAATATAATGTGCACTCTTAGTGAGTCTGTCCACAATTACCCATATCATATCCTTCCGTTTAGGTGTCATGGGCAATCCTGTGATAAAGTCCATACCTATTTCCTCCCACTTCCACTCGGGAATTTCTAAAGGTTGTAATGGTCCTGCTGTACTTTGATGTTCAGCCTTCACCCTTTTGCATGTATGGCATTCTGATACATATTTAGCAATGTCCCTTTTCATGTTATTCCACCAGAATAGTTCTTTCAAATCCATATACATCTTGGTACTTCCTGGATGTATAGAATATGGTGTTTCATGTGCTTCTCTGAGTATGACATCTCTAATCTCAGTCACATCTGGAACACATAGACGGTCTTGAAACCATAAAGACTCATAATCTCCAAGGCGGAAAACTGATTTTTCCCTTGAGATATCCTCCGAATTTCCTCAGCAATAAAAGGATCTTCTGCTTGATGTCTAACAATTTCTTGTTTAAGATCACTGTCTTGATCTACAACTACCTGCATAGTAGCTAATCCTCCAAGAACCTCTATTCTGATGAATTGAAGCTCTAATCTTTCCAAGTCCATTTGTAACTCTTTTGGTAACTCCCGATTACTAGGTTGAATATCTACACTCTTTCTGCTTAAAGCATTAGCTACAACATTTGCTTTCCTAGAGTATAGTTGATGGTTAAATCATAATCCTTGATTAGTTCCAACTAACGCTTCTGTCTCATATTCAATTCCTTTTGAGTGAAGAAATATTTGAGACTTTTATGGTCAGTGTATAACTCACATCTGGCTCCATATAGAAAATGCCTCCATCCTTTCAGCGCAAAAACTACTGCTGCTAACTCTAAATCATGAGTTGGATAATTGACTTCATGTGGTTCCAATTGTCTTGAACCATAAGCAATCACTTTCCGACCTTGCATTAATACACAAGCCAAACCTTTTTTAGATGCATCACATTATACTGTGAAGTCATTCCCTATTTCAGGAACTGCCAAGATTGGAGCTGTGGTTAACCTAGTCTTCAACTCTTGAAAACTTGCTTCACACTTCTCATCCCAATTGAATGGTGTATTCTTTCTTAACAATTTGGTCATTGGTCCGGCTATTGGAGAAACCTTCAATGAATCTCCGATAATAACCAGCCATTCCTAAGAAACCTCGAATTTGCTTCACATTGGTTGGTGCAGTCCACTCTAGTACTGACTGAACTTTAGATGGATTTACAACAATTCCATCTTTACTGATCACATGACATAGGAATTCTACCTCATCTAGCCAAAATTCACACTTACTAAACTTAGCATAAAGTTTGTGTTCCCTTAGAGTCTGCAATGCTATTCTCAAATGATCAGCATGCTCTTCCTTGTCCTTGGAATATATCAGAATATCATCAATAAAGACTATGACGAACTTGTCCAAATATGGCATGAAGATCTTGTTCATCAGATTCATGAATATTGCAGGTGCATTGGTCAAACCAAATGGTACTACTAGATACTCATGGTGTCCATATCTTGAGACAAATGTGTCTTTGGAACATCTTTCGGTTTGATTTTTATTTGATGGTATCCGGATCTTAAATCGATCTTTGAGAATACTCCAGCTCCTTTCACTTGATCAAACAAATCTTGAATTCTTGGTAAAGGATACTTATTCTTGATAGTAATGTTGTTCAGATTTCTATAATCTCCACACATTCTTCTTCCACCATCTATCTTATCCACAAAGATTACCGGTGTTCCCCATGGAGATACACTTTCCTGAATAAATCCTTTTCTGGCTAACTCATCAATTTGCTCTTTGCATTCTTTTAACTCTTTGGGTCCCATTTTATATGGTGCTTGGGCTATTGGTGATGTACCAGGAATTAGATCAATAGTGAACTCTATCTCCCGGTTTGGTGGCATTCTCGGTAGCTCTGCTAGAAAAACATCTTGAAACTCATTTACTATAGGAATATCTTCCAATTTGACCTCTTTCATTGAGTTCATTTGCAGATCCACCATGATATGGCTATGCTTATCTGCTTGGTAAACTATCCTTGCTCCACTTGGAGTTTTGATTGAGACAGTTTTCTCCTCACAATTTATCTGAGCTCCATGTTTCATCATCCAATCCATTCCCAACACTACTGCAATTCCCTTCAAAGGAATCACATAAAGGTCTGCAAAATATGTACAACCAAAAATAGAGATAACCTGATCTTGTTTTATGTGGCGTATAATCACATTTCCCCCTACTGTAACTACGGTCATATGGCTTTCTAACGTTGCCCTTCTAATCCCGAACTTATCACAAAATTCTTCAGAAATGAATGAAGTAGTTGCACCAGTATCAAATATAACTTTGCCGGGATTGGCAAGGATATAAAGCGTACCGATCACTGCATGATCCGAATTATCCACCTCCTCGAGGGTTGCACAGTTTAGTTTCCCGGTAGGTTGGTTCCTCTTGCCATTGTTGTTCTTGCCATTATTTCCTCCTTTATTAGGTTGTCCATTTCCTCCACTGGCTTGTCCTCCTCCCTTGGTAGGCCAACCTCCTGGTGGTTTGCTCAAACAATCGGGCTTGATATGCCCCTTCTGACCACAACTGTAACAGATCACTACAGGCTTTTTGCATTCCCTCTGGAAATGCCCTGGAATTCCACAATTGTTACAAATAACATTCCTTATCGGATTGGATTGATTTCCACCACTGCCCTTGTTATTGTTATTGTTACCATAGTTCCTATTCCGAGGTTTGAACTCCAGGTTGGGTTTAGGTTTGTTGGCCTGAATTATCTTGGTTTCCTTCTTGGCTCTCTTCCTCCTATCCTCTTGGACATTATTATAATC
Organism: Avena sativa; assembly: GCA_916181665.1. Taxonomy (NCBI): domain Eukaryota; kingdom Viridiplantae; phylum Streptophyta; class Magnoliopsida; order Poales; family Poaceae; genus Avena; species Avena sativa. The sequence continues at coordinate 9,780,383 of OV702293.1, read as the reverse complement.
ATCTTCGAAAGTAATGGCTGCATCCAGCAACTGCTGATAAGTTTGCTTATTGGCTAACCTTAGCTGTATTTTCACAAATGGGTTTAACCCACGCAGAAAACGCTTCTTCCGCTTCTCTTCAGTGTTGACATCCTCCTCAGCATAGCGAGACAGTTGACTAAACTCCCAGATGTACTTCATGACACTAGTATATCCCTTCTGAAGCTCCTCAAATTCTCTCCGCTTCAACTCTATAACACTTTCTGGAACATGATATTCATGGAATCTCTGCTTGAACTCTTCCCAGGTAAACTCCCTTCCTGGTTGTTGCATAGCCAACTGATTCTCCCACCAAGATGCTCCAGGTCCAGTCAGAAGATGAGTTGCATACCACAATTTCTCCTCATCATTCCAACCTACAGTCTTCATCTTCCTTTTTGTATCTGCTAGCCAATCTTCTGCATCCATTGGTTCAGGAGCTGATGCAAAAGGTAACGACCTTGCATTCTGGAAATCAGATAGACTCACGCCTCCACCTTCAGGTGCCCTCTAATTTGCTCGTCGTAGCAACTCTTCCATGAACTTGTTCTGGGTCTCTTTCATCATTTGCATGCACTGCATAAAGATCTGCTCCATTAACGGCCTCATGGTGGTGGCAATGCTCCCTGATTTGCTGCATCTGCATCGGCCTTCTCCTTGGCCTCTCGCTCCATTCGCTGCTGCTCAGTTTCCATTTCTACACCCGTATCCATGACCCTCTAGTCCTGCAACATAAATCGAATACTCATAATTACATCATGCACATGTAAATTCTGAGCTCGACTTTACGCACAAAACTAGTCACACAATGAAGATCCAAAGAAAATACAAATATGCATTTCACATATTATACATAATATCATAATAATGCAAAGTCATTACAACATATACCATTTAGGTATAATCACAAACCTACCTTATTCATCCAACTATCTTATTTCTTGGAGTACAATACACGGTACTTGATATCTCTAACTAGTTGCCTCCTTCTAGTAGTAAATACACTCATCATACATGCATGATGTCCAACTGTGATGACGTGTTGTTCGTGGCACAGTTTGTGGAACAAATGGCCTTTCAGAAGGAACATACTCTGTATCTGAAGTGTCAGGACTTGAGTTATTACTCAATCTGAGCGCATTGACTCCCTCTAGCTTAGCTGAAAAGTCTTCAGAAACATATTCAACATTATCACCTTCCTGCATCTCCTGAGCTTCATTCCTTGAGTTGTCAACAGGATACGCAGATCCTGCTGGTTCCCAGGTTCTCCTTTGGGCAAGATAGTTAAACATTGGATAATGTCTATTCTCTGGGTTTTAATAAGATGTTGATGATTCAAACACTCTCTCCTCAGGATCTTCTTCTTCATCCTGATTATGTATTGACATGGCATTTCTACTACTGTTACTAGGGTTAATCCTTACACCCATCTAGCTAGATTGTCCAACATTTCTGTCAGAACCATATGTGGATATCTGGTGTTCATGAGATCCTTCATATGATCCCCTTCTCCAACCATCAGAATTCTCAATAGGAAGTTCTAAGTCAGAACCATCCTCTGAGCCCTATGGTACTGAATACCTCATATCCATAGTAGAATCATGTCTAGGTTCAGTACTTGGTGAATAAGGATATGGTATAAAAGATTCAGGATCTATAGGTATATCCTTAAAGATAGGTGTTGCACTACTACCTGCTTCCTTCTCTAGCTGGAATGCTAACTGCTTCCTCCTTTCCGGATCAGTTAGATCCTCTAACATGTCATTTTTATCTTCAAAAATCACTTGATGTGTCTTGTAAAAACACGCAATGAGTGTTCGATATCTATCCATAAACTTGGAAGCTAACTTAGGATGCTTCTTAACCAAAGTAAGATGATCGGGTATAGGCTACGAGTCTATAGAATCATGAGGTATCACATAGAATGTGCTACCTTCTATCTTCTTGGTTTTATGCTCCCAGTTATTAGCTATTGCCTCCACAACCTCAACATGATATGCTGCTAAATTACTCCTACCTTCACCTATAGGTAGATCGTGATATAATCCAAGATCCTCTGGAAGTTGGATACTCACACGATACTTGGATAACATTCGGCCATCAAGGTAAGTGATAGTATTCACTGGAATTCTAGTTGGACAACTAAAGATCTTTAAAAGTTGATGAAGTTGGTCGGTGAATGATCCTTGACAATCATCAAGAGTCTCCTCTTTCCTTACCAAAGTCTGTTTTGGAAACTTTGGTGCCATATCTCTGTATATCAGAAAAATAGTTTTGATTAGTATCCAATAATATATTGCATCATAACAAAGAATTATCGCACTAAAACATATAACGGAATATTCTCATTTGAATACCCATTATATTACTTTTAGATAATTCTTTATCGTTGCTAAACTTTCCTACAGGTACTATCCTTTACTAGGTTTCCAACCTAAGGTCAAAGCAATTTGCTCTAATACCAACTTCGGTGACCCAGCATACCACTTCATGTGTAGTACACTATAGTCGTTGACATGACATCCACAGAACACCGTCCTGTAAATATCACATCCCTCAGAGTGGTACAACAGAAACATTGCGGGTCCATATTACAAATATTCACATATTATTATTATTACAATACCAGAAGTTCAAGACTTCAAAAGGTTTCAACTTACAACCAAAATATAAAGTGTTTCAGTGGAATTTAAAAGTAGCACTCCGACTAGGAGTTGAGCTCAGCAGCTTATTCTATAGAGTTCATGCTGCTTGGCTTTGTTGGCTACTACTCCCTCCGTTTGGAAATATAAGATGTTTTAGGTTTGTGAAGAAGATGTATCTAGACATCTTTTAGTGTCTAGATTCATTTGAACCTATACACTAAAAGGTGTCTAGATACATCTCCTTCACAAATCTAAAACATCTTATATTTCTAAACGGAGGGAGTACTAACTAGGATACTTAGTTGGATTCATTATCATCGACACCATAGCGGATTTCATAATGCACTCCTTCAACACCTCCTGACAGGGCAGGCTCCTCGTAGAACACATCTTCTTGACATTCAGCTGCATACATTGGCACGTCTTCGGGATCCTCAGAGTCTAAGCAAGGGATCAAAGGAAAGGATGAGTAAGAGCGTTACCCAACAAGTTCATTATATGCAAGGTGGGAAGTTTGATGCTCTAACTACCACCTCGGATTATAAATCCTTGGCACTATGAAATTTTTGTAAATCTTTCTTCAAAGATTAATTTTATTATGAAAATTTATGACCATCAGCCTTCACAGGTTGACCAGAACTTTCATGGAGTTCCTTTCCTGCTGCGTTCGTAGCTCCTTCCCAGAACAGGGAGTAACAAGTTACAATTCTTACACTCTGCAGAGGTGCGTTACTTTACCCATGAGAGATCAACTCCTTGTTGCACAACCGGGCGTACTTTCCCGTCCACAATTCCATGATGTGGGGCCCAGTAGTTGGTCCAAGCCAATCACTACCCCCTTCGTGACCTCGCATGCCTCCTTGGTGTACACCATGCCCACATAATGAATTACGGCAATGGTTTGTACAAATCGTTAGATTCCAGAACTATCGTGGGACGATGAGGGTTCCCACCCATATGCTGCATATCCTCTACGAATTACCAATTAATATGCACGCTACGAGGATAACAGCCATGACCTGCACATCCGGCTTCATGCGAGAGGAAGAAGATACAGCTGACTTCTCTGTCCCATTCCAAATCTCATGGCTAACACGTAATATACAGCGCTAGATTCACCGATGTCAGGGGTTATTAAGTTCCTAATTGATCATCATTGTTGCGAATAGAACCCTAAGTTCCATTGCTCCATTATATCATCACTTAGGATGATATCTATGATTTCTTTATTTGTGAAATTTATATTTTCTTTATTTTAGAGTATATATGATAACACACAATTTGCAAATACTTTGATAAAGACTCTTCAAAGGATATGAGCAAGTGATTAACTTGCCTTGTGATGGCAAGGTAGTGAAGTCTGATGCTTTCACTGGACCTTGAGCTTCTATGTCTATAAAAACATCATTATTGCCCGGTAAGGACAATATTTAAAGAAGCAAAATGATTATGCAAAGTAATGTAATGCATCATTGAACTTGATATGTATTTCCCCCATTATTATAAAATTCTTTTTAATATTTTATTTCCCTTTTATTTGACTTTTATTGATTTAATAATTCTTTAAGAATTATCACTTAAAGATTAAAAATTGTTATTAAATGTTTGTTTAGTATTTTTCTAAAATACTACAATATCAATATATGATGAAAGTGATTTTTATTTATTTTTATCATCTTTCCATAATTTTGTAAAATTCCATAAGGAATATATAAATTACTGAATTCTTAATAAAATTTAAATGTCTAAAATTTTATATCTTAATTTATTTGGATAGCTTGGATTTTTGTGAATCCAAAAATATTTTATTTATAATTTTTGGACTTTTATTTTATTTTCTAGAATTTAATTAATTTCAGGGGCATTTTGGTCTTTTCTATTTATTAACACAGGCCTTAAAGGTTTTTGGGCTGGCTTATTCTTATTGGGCCCTTGTGGCCCATGAGGCATAGTCAAAACAGCCACCCAAAGGGTTCTGGCCCAACTTAGCCCACCCACTCGTTGTCTCTCACCCTCGAGCTCACTCCTCTCCTCCTCCACCCCCGACCCCGTGGTCGGTGATGCCGCCGCCGATGATTCCCGCCGTCGTGGTCCGTTCTGGTATTCGTCGTGGTGCAGAGGAGGTTGTCTACTACGCCCTTCCTTCCTGTCCAACTGGATTTGGGCATGGAGCTCTCCTGCGACTGATCGATGTCGTCCCGAACCTTAGGGTTTGGCGTTGGGGTGGATCCTGGCGCTGCCGCTGCTATTGTGTGTCATGGTGATTCACCTCGCCTCTAAGCATGGCTATGGTCTCCGCCGTGGTGCTATATGGGTTGCAACGCCCCCTTGGGGTGCTCCCCGTGCCGCCATGGTCATTAGCCACCTCTACTTCCTCTTCTAGTCTCCATCGAGGACCTTTGGTGAGTTCTTTTCCTCTCCCCCTTGTGCTCTCTATGCTCGCCCATCCTATGCTAGATGTTGGTAGTGACCTCTCTGGTTACTGTCTTTTCCTGATTAAGATGATTTATTCCATTTAGGGTTCATGTCTAGTACTTGTAAGATGCTCCTATGATCTGGTTGGGCTGTTTAATGGGGATTTGGGATGCTTTGCACCTCATTGTTAGTGACCACCACCATTTGATTGTGTGATGCTATTGTTGATGTGTGATTAAGGTTGGATTAAATGCTAGAATTGCATATTATTGCCTCTGGCTGGTACTCTGGTGAATTGATGTGTTTATCTGTTGTTAGTATCTTGATACTGGCAATGATTTGGTCAGTGAGAATTTACTGACTTAGTTATTGTTGGCTTGCCAGATGATGCTTGTTCTAAATTTTATTCAGTAGAATCTAATGATTCTTTGATCATGAATAAATAATTAGAATATGATCCCTATATATAATTCCAGGGAGATGATTTGATAGATGATTTGTGAAGTTTGGACTATTTGATTGTCTTTGTGATAAGGTCAGTTCTTATGAAACCTTCTTAAGATGGTACATAAGTAGATCCTGTTACTGACTAGGCTTAAATTCATTTCTGGGACTTGATGGATGTTGATAGATAAGTTGGGAAACTTATTGTTTGACATAGCCAGTGGTGCTGGTCTGAGGCTCTAGGAACTAAGCTTCTATGTTGCTATCATTTTCCAAATTGGTTAAGACATCAACTGCTTACTAGATCTTAGATCCTAGTTGTTTAATATATATGGTTTTGTTTGTGGCTTATAAAATCTGAGGTGCTACTCCTTCTTGGAGATGTGCCTAGATTTTGTAAGAACAAATGATAGAATATAAAGGTTGCCTTTGGTATCACCAATTCTATGAGGCTAGTCTGAGAATTTGGTGTTTTAAAAAGAGTTTGATCTTGATATTTATGTTTAAAACCTCTAGGATAGCTTCACCCCACTTGGGTGATTATTGAGAGGTTGCCTTATGCATCAGCATATATACTTTGCTTGGGATAAGATAAACAGATCACATGGTTGTTTATGATGCTCACCACAAAAACTATGTTGGTGATGGCTTGATGTGTTGGTGGTGTTGCTGGTCTGATCCAGTCCTTCTCCCCTTGATGTTGTTCTTGTATTCCCTTGATGCTTGTGCTTGGCCTTGAGGAACTCTGCTCCTCCTAGATCCTGTGAGCTTGGCCTTGCTATTCACCTGATCCTTCTCCTCCTTATGTCACCATCAGGTGATATGTGGCTTGAATTTATGTGAGATGGTGTGGCTGGTTTATTTGGCTCTGTCTAAGCTAGCTGTTCTTGTGTGTGTATGAGCAGTGAAGAGATGCACTAGTACCTCTCCATGGCTGTGCTGAGCAGTTTTGTGTTGCTGGGCTGTTGCTGAGGTGCTGACAGCACACACGATGCACTTTGGTGTGTGTCCTGCCTATGTGCTTGTTGTGCAGCTTGTGGATATGCTCTGAATTTGAGAGTTACTATTATCAATTTACTTTTACCTGGCTGGTGAAACTTGCCCCTCCTTGCTGTTATTTGACTTATGGCTTAAAAGTATGAAAGATACATTCTTTCATAATGGTGAAATTTGCCCCTTTTTATAAAATTACTCAATGATGAATCTTGATCAGTGCACTTCACTGACAAAGTCTGAGAGTAAAACAATGCTAATCCTAACTTCCTTTTTTCTATTCAGTTTCTGTTTATTTTGCACATACAGATTTGAAGATGAAGATTTTATTTTATTTTTTACTTTATAGAATAATCCAATGTAATCTTCTTTATTCTTTTGTAATTTTAGTTCTATTCTTTTGTAAGCTTTATTTTATTATTTTGTAATAAAGATTATACTATTATCGATAAAGAAATATTCTTATTCTTTATTTATTTGCTATGGTGAAGATTGTGGATGATTTTAATAAGTTACATTTTTGTAACTTATTTATTGAATGAAAATATGAAATAGATATTCTTAATTGCTTTCTTTAAACAAAGTTTGAGTTATATTGGTTAACTCTTATTTGAATCAAGATTCAAACATTATTCAAAAATCCTTTTGAATTATAATTCAAACACTCAATGTTTTAAATTCAAATTCAATTTCCCAAAACACAAAATTACACAAAGATCATATCAAAGTCTATAGCAATCATCCTTTAAGACTAATCCTAATCTCAAAGTATGAAAGAAACCTTGATCACTTTAGGTTTTAATTTGGCAAAAAAAATTACCCCCATTATTACAGATGAATGCATGCAACATTCCAAATTCCTAAATCTACCCTTCGTGAGTTCCTAAATGTTGGGATGTTACATCATGCTACCAACTGTGGGCTACCCGGGTTATCCGGATAGGAGACATGCTATGAGGATACCCATATAGCACATCCCCAACAGTAGCCCCCGGAGAACTCCGAGATCTTGCGCCGTCTTGCCTCTTCACGTGGAATGCTCCGTCTAGATGGATGTTGGAAAATCGTCAAGCAATATCTTGTAGTCCTCCCAAAGAACCCTGCAAGGTCTTCTCCGTCTTCAACTCGTAAGTCGGAGAATTGCTGAATCTTCCATCATACTCTTCTGTAGCCGGACTGGATCCGTCCATGCTGGAATCTTCTGATGTGATGGTTCATCTGCCTATGTCATCTAGGGCGACGTAGACGTAGGTCAGCAACGCCTCGTAACTCACACATGCAGAGAACACAATCGTATCCACTTTTCCCACGCGAGCAATACGAACCGTTGGCGGTGACGGTTGGTATGTGGCGAAATTTCCGCGCACGCCTCCGCACACGTCGTCTACGCGGCAACCGTTCGATCAAGCTGCACGAATCTTGACGCTGGGTATCATAAATATTAACTGCGGTGGAAATTTTACTTTTTCACCTCATTCTCCCCTGCATCTTCTTCTTCCTCAGGCAAGCGCCTCCTCGAGCTCTCCACGCCTCGCACGAAAAACCCTAACTCCCAATCTCGCCAGTCACTTCCAAACACTCGCAATGGCCAGCAGCAGTTCTTCTCCTTCGATGGCGGCGTCGGGCGAATCCGCGGCGAAGCCTGCGAGATCCCTCATCGTGCCCCCAGAGGGCTTGGTCATCCCCGTCTCCGCGGTGGTCGAGGCCACCGGTGGCGACCATAATCCCGCGGCGCTGGAGATGCTGGAGGAGGAAAACAACTCCCACAAAGGCTACTAGCGCGGTTCGGACATCACGGACCGCGACATCCAAGAGTTGATCATCGAGGGCTACCTCCCCGCGACGGAGGGGCTTGCCTGGTGGGCGGCACCGGCCGGCAAGGTCACACCTTCTCCCCAAGCCGGAGAAAAGGTGTACCTCAAAGCATAGATGGTATGCGGCGTCTCTCTGCCCATCTCTAACTTATTTCTTGCCGTCTTGAACCATTACCGAGTCCAGCCCCAAAACCTCTCTCCCAATAGTATCCTAGCGCTTAGCAATTACGCGGCACTTTGCGAGGGTTACTTAGGGATTAAGCCTAGGCTAGACCTCTTTATATATTTCTTCATCGTCAAGCGCGAAGCCGAAGCCAGCAAGGACGAACTTAGAAATTGTGGCACTATTAGCTTCAAGATCCGACCTGGCCGGCGCTTCCCCGACATCGTCGGCCACGAGTTCTGCAAGAACTGGCAGTGTACTTACTTCTATGGCCCAGATATCCCTCTAGCCGGCCGAGAAGTAACGTACCCGGACTTCGTCGATGGAGCAGCCGCTGAAACTTCGACATGGAGATCCCAGGCCTCCCTTCCCTCCGACCTCGACGCTTCCCGCGCTATAAGGCGGATAGAGTGGTTCGTAGAGACGGGTTTGACCAGCTTGGACCTAGCGATGTGTTGGTTCATCAGGCGAATCCAGCCTCTGTAGCACTGCTCGAAGCTGATGCACGAGTATACCAACGATAGAAGGGATAGCCTCCGCATCTCCGTGGACAATTTCTCGAGCGACTCCGTCAAGCTCCGCCTCAAGGACATCGTCAAGGTGAAGGACAAGAAGAGTGGATTCACCTTCACCTACAACATGTTCGTAGAGAGAAATTTCCCAAAGGTAACTGTTTATTTTCCGTGTATGACATATATTCCAGTTCTTCCTTCTAGCCATTACCATCTCATCTAACACGGAGGTTCTTCACCTTAACAGCTTAGCGACATAGACGAGGACAACATGGCTCCTCAAATCTATGATCCAAAGATGAAGGAAGTCACCATCATGTCCGACGATGATGCTCCGTTGGCGCGAAAGCAGAAGAGCTCCACCTCTAACGCTATCGACGGAGGCAAGAAGAAGACGGAGGGTGGAGCCTCCAAAAAGACTACCGCCGCCCTGGAGGCGGAGAAAAGAAAGATTACTGGGATCCCCTTTTCCAAAGCACCCCCTCTTGTGTAAGCTTCTTTCTCTCCGACATTGCCCATTTACCTATCTTATTTCTATACTTATGCATTTTGCACGTTTCAGAAAGAAATCCATGACCAGCTTGAAGAAGACCTCCAAAACATCGGGGTCTTCTAGAACCATCAAGGACGTGCTGCATCGCGACGCATCTCCCGCCATCGCCCCTGTCACTCCCACCGTCAAGCCCTCGTCTGCCCAGACAAGCTCTCAAACCAAGGAAGCAGCTAGCCCTTCCGCCATGGAAGTAGACTCAGGTGCCTCTATCGAGCTTGCTGTTGTCGGCGAGCAGGCGACGCAGGAGAATTCCGCACACCAAATGGCTGAAGCTCCGGCTAAGGATGCCATCGATAGCGGTAAGGTGATGGTGGACGCTGGTACTTCTGCCGAAGGCGGCGCCCCCGCGCCCAAGAAAACCATAGAGTATCCGAAGATAGTCTATCTGGTACTTACACCAGGTAGCACTGCTCTGGTTCCTGGTGCGGCACCGACATCTCCGACGTGCGGTCTAGAGGAGCTTCTCCGGCAGGCAGAGATCTTGCAAGGAAACAGTGTATCCTTCGGCAAGCTGCTGGCTGAGAGTGCTACCAACCTCAAGGTCATTGCACTTGTAAGTTTTATTTTCCTTTTTGCATTTCATATGAATATCCCACTATAGCCCCCGAGGATGTAGACGGAAAACCATAGCTCTTTGCGTCTAGATGCTCTAAGAGTGACTAAGCTAGAAAACTTCTCACTGTAGCCCCCAAGCATATAGGTGGAATGAACTATTCCGACTAGATGCTTTAAGAGTAGCATACGCAGTGTTTATAAATTTCGATGCTGTAGCCCTCAAGCTTCTAGTTGTAACTAAATTAGTTCCGACTAGATGCTTAAAGAGAAGCTAAGCATACATCCGAGTTAAAAACTTTATACTGTCGCCCCCAAGCTTCTAATCGAAAACTGAATTAGTTCTGACTAGATGCTTAAAGAAAGACTAAGCATATTGCTAAGTTAAAAACTCTCGCTGTAGCCCCCGAGCGTCTAGGTGGAAATTTTCTGGCTAGATGGTCCAAGTAGACTAAACAACGTTTAACTTTTATTTTTTCGACAGAACGAGAATGCTCGGAGGGGCATGGCCAACGACAAGTACCAGAAGATGCGCACGGACTTGGAAGCCGAAAAGGGTAAAACTGCCTTCTTGAAGGAACAGATCATCAAGAGCAAGCGTCTGTTGTTCCTTTCTTTTTCGTATTCCGACTTAAACTTGTGTATTCTCTGAGTACTCACTATGTGCTTTGCTTTCTCCGACTTGCAGAAACCATTGCCAAGGCTAAGGAAATTGTCGAGCAATCCAAGCACATTCAAGAGATGGATAGCAAGAACAAGATCCTTAATCAGGAGAGGAAGGACATGCTGAAGATGCATGAAGAATCAATGAAAGCCCTGCAGGACTCCACCACCGAGGATATCAACCTCTTGAAGGAGGAGATCTCGATCTTAAGATATCAGAAGAAAGCTGCCGACGAGCAGAATCAATGCCATCATGAGGCGTACAAGATCCTCCAACAAGAACGGGACTCCTTGGCGGATACCATCTGGAAAGCTGAGGTTAGCATCTTTAGTAAGTGATTCTCCGTCTTGGATTTCTGTAGTCTAGATACTCTGATTTTTTGAACTCATGTGCTCCTTTGTCGGAAACTCGCAACTCCTATGGGTTTAACCCGGTCGCCTCCTCCGGCAAAGGAATGCATGGTTCTTGCCGGCAACTTCATCAACACCGCCATCGCACAAGCCAAAGAGATTGCCAAGCCCCTCCAGATCAACATCAAGGCATCGGACTCTGTGGCGAAGTTCTCAGAGATCTTGCGCCGAACCCCCGAGCGTATCACAAGCTGGAAAGCTTCATGTGCACGGGCCGGTGCAAGGATGGCGCTGTCCATGGTAAAGGCACATTACGAGGATGCCGACATCGACACGGTAACCTCTGGCATTCCCGACGTAGATGACAAAGGCAAGGAGATAAATCACGAATCTATGTTGTTGTCACTCGCGGGTTATGACACTAGAGTTTCCGAGTTAGTCGACATCAACGTCTTCATGCCGATGAATACCATCGATGGCGGCAACCAAATCTCCTCCAAGTCTCTTCACACTGCCGACTTCGAGGGTGACTCTCTTGCTGCAGATGACGCTGCTTCCAAGTCGCCTGCGCCAAAGGAATGAAAAATAATTTGTAATATTTGCTTCCTCTATGATGCGTATGTGGAAAAAATTATGTATTAACTTAAGGCGTAAAAACAATGATGTATTCCTGCTACTTAAGAACTAGTTCCAGCATGTATATATTTTTTAAGCAAGTACTGTCTTATCCATTACTTTGGTTCTTATGCTTGACTTTTCGTGAGTCGGAATACTCGTTGTCGGAACCATGCGCTCAGGTGATGATGCCCAATGGCACCGTCAATAACCTAAGCACAAAATCGCCGACAATAAGTGCCGAAAGTCACTACTCCAGAATCCACATAAAAACGACAAAGAACGTGTAGACCAGAAAACTTAAGCTAACGCCCGTAGGCGGAATTTTCACAAGTGCAATCGCAAAGCTTGTGCATAAAGGTTTTATATGATCCAAAAATGAACACTAAAGGAGGTAAAAGACTCAGAAATATGATGAACCAAAGAGCTTTATTTCATTGATCATATAAGAGGTACACAATTAGATAAAAGATGCTAAGTGTAAAAAGGACGTAGCTGTGCTATGTTCCATGGCCGATCAAGCTCTGGGTAGTCATCATCCGGGTCACGTCGCTTACGCTTATGATCCTTGTTGGGTCTATCCTTCAGTTCACGATTGTCAATGAGGTAGTAAGACCCATTGGGTAGCGCCTTGCTTATGATGAACGGTCCTTCCCATGGTGGGGATAATTTGTGTGACTTCTTCTGCCTAAGTCGGAGCACCAAATCCCTCACTTTAAACGAGCGATGCCGAACGCGGCGACTATGATAGCTGCATAGCTTCTGCTGGTAGATGGCGGATCTTTGGCATGCCAAAACGCGCTCCTCCTCGAGAAGGTCCACATCTAGGCGTCTGTATTCTTCAGTGTCATCTTCGTCATAGGCGGCAACCCTTGGTGCATCGTGAAGTATGTCGGAAGGTAGGATGGCTTCTGCTCCATATACCATGAAGTAAGGGGTGTAGCTGGTGGATCTGTTGGGTGTAGTTCGTAAACTCCACAGCACAGATGGCAATTCTTCCACCCAGGCTCCAGCTGCTCTATGTAGCGGTGCCTCAAGACGTGGCTTGATTCCCTGCAGAATTAATCCATTGGCTCGCTCAACCTGACCATTGGATTGTGGATGTGCCACAGATGCAAGGTCAAGTCAGATGCCCTTCTCCCAAAAATAAGCCTCCACTTCGCCGAGTGACAAGTTGCTACCGTTGTCGGTGATAATGCTATGTGGGAGACCAAATCTCACCACTAGATCCCAGACAAACCTGAGAGCAGTTGCCCCATCAAGCTTTCTAATGGGTTTAGCTTCTATCCATTTAGTGAATTTATCAACTGCTACTAGCAGATGCATAAACCCACATGGTGTCCTCTGTAACGGTCCCACCATGTCTAGCCCCCAGACTGCAAACGGCCAAGTTATTGGTATTGTTCGCAATTCTTCAACAGGAACATGTGGTTGTAGTGCATAATACTGACATCCCATGGATGTCTCAACCAGCTTGTCGGCGTCAGCCTTCGCGATCAGCCAGTAGAATCCTTGCCAGAAGGCTTTCGCGACCAACGATCGAGGAGCGGCGTGATGCTCGCAATCTCCGAGATGGATTTTGCGTAGGATTTCAATACCTTCTAGCTGGAAAACACACTTTAGGTATACACCAGTAGTGCTCCTTTTGTAGAGTTGTCCATTGATTATGGTATAGCCCTTTACTCGTCGTACTATTTGCCGTCTTTCGACTTCGTCGTCGGGCAAAGTTCCGTGTTTGAGATATTCCATGAACGGTTTTGTCCAAGCCGGAGGGACCTTTGCCACCATGTGGACAAAAGAGTCGACTCTATCCGGGTTTTCGATGTCGGCTCACTTCACGGATGCTGTCCGCAGATGCTCTAGGAAAACTCCTGGCGGAATTCGTTTGCGCCATGATCCAAGCTTAGACAGCAGATCAGCCGCCTCATTTTGCTCCCTAGGTACATACTTGACTTCGTAGCCCTAGAAGCACTTGGCTATGTCGTCCACTTCGTCATGATATGCCGCCATCATAAGGTTACGCGCATTCCAGGTGCCAGCCACCTGCTGGGCAACCAAGTCGGAATCTCCACAGAAAACTATGCGCTTGATGCCAATATCCTTGGCTACGCATAATCCATGAATGAGTGCTTCATACTCCTCCATGTTGTTCGTAGCCTCAAAGTGGATCTGCAGAACATAGTGTAGCTTGTCGCCAGTTGGTGACTGTAGCAATACACCAGCCACTGAGCCGTTGAGCAGCTTTGATCCATCAAAGTGCATCACCCAGTACTCTGGTTCCGGCAACGGAGTAGCATCTGGCATCTCCGTCCAATCTGCGATAAAATCCGCCAAGGCTTGTGACTTGATAGCGTCGCGTCTCTTGTAGGTGATCTCGAAGGCAGCAAGTTCAATGCCCCACTTCGTGACCCTTCCCGTAGCATCGTTGTTGTTGATAATGTCGGACAGTGGAGTCTTGCTTACCACTGTGATCGGGTGCTCCTGAAGTAATGCATCATCTTCCGATAAGCAAGGAATACTCCCTAAGGTATCTTCTGGTAGTGCGGGTAACGCTGCTTGGACTCTTTCAAGACCTTGCTTACATAGTAAACTGGTCGTTGAACTCTGTGCTCATAGCCTGGTTCCATCTGCTCTACCATGAAGACGATGCTAATTACCCGGTTGGTTGCCGCCATGTATATCAACATGGGCTCTCCAGGCTCGGGTGCTGCAAGGATGGGCGCTGAGGAAAGAATCTCCTTGAGCTGCTTCAATGTTGCATCTGCTTCGTCCGTCCACGTAAATTTGTCCGTCTTCTTCAGTAACTTGTACAGCGACAGGGCCTTCTCTCCAAGTCGTCTGACGAACCAACTAACTTATGCAACACAACCTGTTAGTCGTTGAATGTCCTTTAGGCATGTCGGACTGTTTATGTTTAAGATGGCCTTGATTTTCTCCGGGTTGACCTCGATTCCACGCTGGGAAACGATGAAGCCCAACAATTTGCCGGCTGGAACCCCGAAGACGCACTTCTTAGGGTTAAGCATCATGTTGTATTTCCGGAGATTGTCAAAGGTTTCTTTTAAGTCAGAGATTAAGTCATTTGAATTGTTAGACATCACCATGATATCGTCCACATAGGCGTGAACGTTCCGACCAATTTGGTTGTGAAGGTGTCACATCCCAAGATTTTCTAAATCTTGTTATGTGAAAAATAAATGAATAAAATAAAATTTTGTTGATTTTCAGGGTGAGAAGAAACTTTTTGATTCCAATTGGAAACCTTCAAACCTATTTGATCAAACAAATCCTAAAGGGATTTGAAAAGATAAACAATTAATTAAGAAAATATTAGATATGTGAAATTACTATTTTTGATCTTTAATAAAAAGATTTGGTTTTCAAATGAAAAGGTAGAAATATAAATAAAGATTATTTTATAGAGCCAAATTAAACCTTGGCCAAGCTTTTGAAATAAAATGTTTTTTTTATTAAAAGAGTAAAGGTTTGTTTAAATAAAATAATGAGAGTTTATTAATAAACAAATTTTATTAAAATAAAGGTTTTACTATTTTAATTAAACATCAAAACTTGTTAATTTATTTTAAACAAGTTTTCCAAGTATTTTATATTTTCAAATAAAACCTACTGATTTGGTTTTGATAATATTTAGATTTCAAATGGAGATTTTAAATAAATAAATCAAAACCTATTTGAATTAATAAATAAAATCTATTTTATTTAATTATTAAATAGATCCTAAAAAGAATAAAAATATTATTTTATTTTGGGACTTTGATTTGTGTTGTTAAACAGAACCAAAACTCAATGCAAAGTTTGGAGGAGTTTTGAATTGATTTATTATTTGAATGGTTTGATTGAATTTCAAAACTGAAATAAGAAATAGAAAAAGAAAAGTTTACTGTACAAAAAAAATATGAAAGAGACGACCCAGCCCAGCTAAGCCCACCTGGCCCAGTTAGCCCAGCTCCTCTCTCTCCCGAAGAAAAACAATTCGCACCCAGTTTTAAACCCGCAACGACGCAGACAGGTGGACCCCGCACTCCTTCTCTCTCTCGCTGCCAGATGGCCCCACCTACCAGTTCGTCATTCCCACCCGCGACCTGTTCTTCCCCCAGACACCGCTGTCGTTCCTGCCGTTAAACGCTCGCTTGATTACGCCTTAATGTCGCGTTAATCCCTCGCCGTGACCACGCAGTGATAAACGCCAGCACCTCCTCTCTCTTTTCCCTCTATCGCCCCACCTTAGCACGCCCCCAGGCCGCCTTAATTCCTCTCCGAGCACCTCTGTCTCCGACGACTCTCCCTGCTGATTCCGGCCGGACCCTGCCGCCCCTTACCTCCCCGAGCACACGGGCAAGTTCCCCAGACCTCTGCGCATCTCCCAGTGGCCTCAGCTCGCTCGCGCGTGCCCCCAATCGTCGGCAACTACTTCGACTGAGCTCCGCCACTGTCTGCTCCAACTCCGGCGAACTCTACTGGTAATATCCAACCGCGCCGCCCTCTCTCTTTGATGCTCCGATACTTCCCACTCTTCTGTGCATCTAACAGTGTTGTTTGCTTGCTCTCTCGCGCTCAGTAATGTCACCACCAACGGAACCCGTGCGTGTCCGACGACGCCGAGAACTACGGCGAGGAATTCTGGCCGACTCTGTGCACCCCTTCAGCAAAGACAACCGCCTTGAGCTTCCCCACAATGTCGCGAACACTGTGAGCATATCCTCAGCCTCTCTCGCTTCCTGCTTCACCAGCACCGCCACCATCTGACCACGCCGCCGCCAGCCACCGTCGCTGCGCCGCCAGCCTTGGGTCAAACACACGTGGGCCGTTGGATCCTCATCCTGTGGCGTAGACAGAACCACTTAAGCGAAGAGGTATGAACTAATCTGCACCATTCAGTCTCACTTAGATCCAACGCACCCCGTAGCCGATCCGAGCGAAACGGTATTAACGAATCAGAAACAGCCACGTGGACGAAGTTTGATTTAAAACAGAAATAGAATCTGATTTGTATGCAAATTTGAAAAATCCATAACTTTAGTTCCACACGTCCAAAATTTGCAAATTTTATATCAATGGATTCAGTGGAACAAGCCCTAGCCAACCATGCAATTTGTTTGGTAAAAAGCTTCTGGTAAAATGTTTGTTTTTGCAGAATCATTTGTATGCTTGTTTAGGTTATAAAAAATTCTAAAATGATTTTGAGGATAAAATCTTTGGCAAATGGTGTGTTTTGAACTTACTGACCATAGGAATCACTTTGTGGTTTCAAAAATGTATTTGGTGAAACAAAAGAATGAATCTTTGATTTAAAACCATTTCTAGTCTAATAAAAATATGGTTTATTTATTAAAATTGGTTTTGGAAGAAAACCTTTGGGAAATGTTTTGTTTTAAGCTCTCTAACCCCAAACACCAAGTTTTATGGTTTGAAAACATATTTTGTGAATTCTAAAGATTAATTCCTTACTAAAACATTTCTACACCACGTAAAATGATACCTTGTTTTAAAAATGGTTTATGAAGTGAAATCTTTTGCAAATGACTTTGACACTTTATAAAATGACCATTAGGTGCCTTCAAATGTTTGTGAACCTTTAGAAACCACTTATCCAAATAAAACAATCCTTTAGCATGCTTGCATGCATTGTTTTGTTATTGTTATTTTATGTGATGAATTGCTTGAATGGTAGATTGAAATGTTGTTTGCTTGATTGAATTGTAGTGACTTGAAGTGTGTGAACATTGCAAAGATCAAGGAGTGAACTTATACCCTCTACCAAAAAGGCAAGTGATGCTTCATACTTTTTGTCCCATTATTTTCACTATGCATTAATGATATTTCTAAGTATAGGACTTGCATGGAATTTTGCTAAGTATAAACCATGCTATGGGAAAACCTAGTAGATGAAACCTTAGTAAAATTTCCTAAGTTAAGACTCCTACTACTATCATGCTTAGCTTAGCTAATAGAAAACAAGGGTGGATATATATTCACACTATGGAAAAATTTCTAAGACTGAGGACTTGTGATTGTTTAATAAAACAACTAAGTGAATGAATCACCTGGGTGGAATGGAAGGAATGGTTTGTGTTGAGTGTTTCACAAGGCCCATGTTTATGGTTTACCTTGTGTATCTCACTTGTGGATGGCCACCCAGGAACAAAGAGATTTGAGATGTCAAATGTTGAGAAGCTTCAAGTGCAACCACTTGGCATTATGGGCTCTGCCTAGATAATATAGGTTGCAAGAACTATAAGTTGGTGGTAGGGTTTGATAGGTTGGAGCGCGTCCATTTTGGTCTAAGGGAAGGCTTCTGAAGGATCTTGTCTTGGTGAAACCAAGTCTTGTGGGGAAAGTGCACCACCTCTGCAGAGTGTAAAATCTAAGTACTTAGCCATGTCCCTGGCAAAGGACAATTTTAGCATCAAGACATGGAAGCTATCAAGAATCTCATCATCCAAATTTCTAAGTTAAAAACTTGTGGTTGAACAAGGGTTAAAGGATCTTCAATCTTTGATTGTAAGATGCCTTGGGAAAGATTATTTTGTCAAGCAAAAACTTAGTGATTTCAAATGACATGGAAAATCTATTTTGAGCAAAGCAAGCCTAAGCTCCACTTAGCCAAATGCATATAGATGATAGACTCCACTATACTACCATAGTATCACTTGCCAATACAATTCAAACGTATTGACCCTTGTGGCTGTAACTTGTATGTTGCAGGTTTGATTGATATTAGTGAAGTTTAATGATTAGGATTACAAGTCTACAACCAACATGTCTGCTTGTGGCACTTTGAAGATGAAGGACCCCATGCTTATAGATATTCTGCTGCAATGTAATGTAATAGCCAAATGAGCTATGTAAGATATAATAAAATTATGTTATTCCTGGTTATAAAGTTGTATTATGACCTTTGTTTCTTGATATTACATCTTAACTGTGGATGCTAGCTATTGATCCAGGGACTAGCATTGTAAACACAGGGGACTCTACCTTATTAAAGGTTGGGAACCTTACAGAAGGCAATGTTGCATTCTCCGCTGGTACGTAGCACCTGCGTTTTTTAGCCCAAAGGGCATCGTAACATAGAAAAACGTGTTGTATGGGGTAGTGAACGAAGTGGCCAATTGGTCCGACTTCCTCATCTTGATCTGGTGGTATCCTGAGTATGCATCAAGAAAACACAAAAGTTCCGAGCCAGCCGTCGAGTCAATGACTTGGTCGATGCGAGGCAAAGCAAACGGATCTTTGGGGCAAGCCTTGTTCAAGCCGGTGTAATAAACGCACATTCTTAATTCTTTGGTTCCCTTTTTGGGGAGAAGTACAGGATTGGCCACCCATTGGGTGTGAAGGACTTCTCGGATAAAACTAGCCTTAAGTAACCTAGCTATCTCTTTGCCTATGGCGCGTCTCTTCTCATCTCCAAAGCGTCGTAGAGGTTGCTTCACTGGTTTGCATTTTGGGTCAATGTTTAAGCTGTGCTCGGCAAGTTCCCTAGGTACACCTTTCATGTCGGCAGGTTGCCAGGCAAAGATGTCCCTATTCTAACGGACGAACTCGACGAGCGCGCTTTCCTATTTGGGATCCAGGTTCGTCCCAATGGCGATGGTCTTGGAGGCATCGCCTACCACAAGTTACACCAGCTTGGTCTCGATGGCGGCCTTGAATGCTGGAGCGGAGTCGGAGATCTTTTTCTTCGACGCGGGCATCTCTGAATCATTGACCTTGCTCTGGATCTCTTTGAATTCTTTGCTATAGAGGACAGCTTCCGCGAAGGCTGCTTCATTAATCTCGCAGTCCCTTGCCTTGGTAAAGCTTCCAGATACGATGATGACACCGTTTGGTCCGGGTATCTTGAGTTTGTTATAGACGAAGCATGGCTTGGCCATGAAGGTGTGGAATATGTCGCGGCCGAATATGACGTGGTACACGGTCTTGAAGGGGACCACCTCAAAGGTCATACGCTCTTGGCGGTAATTATTAACATCGCCAAAGGCAACCTGAAGTGTGATGCACCCAAGGGACCAAGCCTCCCGACCAGGAACTACGCCGTGGAAGATGGTGTTGATCTGCCTTAGGTTTGCCTCCGTCAAGTTCATCTTCTGTAGTGTATCCAAGTACATGATGTTAATGCTGCTTCCACTATCCACCATACACTTGGTGAACTCCATGCCTTCAATCAAGGGGTTGATGACCATGGAGTATTGGTTCTCCGTAGGGATGAGGTCTGGGTGATCCTTCCTGTCCCAAGTAATTGGAACCTCCGACCAGTGCAGGTACTGGGGAACTGGGGGTAGCGTGGCCATCAGTATCCTCATAGAGGTCTTCTGTTGTCGGACGGTGGGGGTGCCAAGGAAAGTGTGGTAGAATGGTGCCTTCTTCACGAAGGGGTTCTTGCCTTTGTCGTCGCTCTTGGCGGCGTGCTTGGGGTCAACATCCTCGTCCATGTCACTTCAATCCTTGGACTTCTCCTCCTTCTTCTTCCCCTTGCCCTTGCCTCGCAGTCTGTTCTTACGACTTCGCTTGTAGCCGGACTCCGGGTCCTCCTTGAGGTTGTTGACGAACTTGCGATGTCGATTGGTACGAGTGGCCTTGCCGTTGACACCGAGGTGTACGAGGCACGGCATATCGCGGTACTCTTCGTAGGTTTGGGAAACACGGAGCGCTGTCGAGGTAGTTTCACTTCCTCGCTGCTGCCCACGACCAGCTCCCCGTCCTCGGCCACGTTGTCTGCCATCACCTCGTCCTGCAAAGGTAATGGCGACCATGTCGGGAGTTTGCTTTTCTTCTGGAGCGGTTTTTCGCTGTGTGCTGTTGTTCCTCCGAGCTTGAGTTGGAACGGCCGTTGCCGGTAGAGAGCCACGAGCATCGTTGGCGGCTGCTGCGAACTCACTAGCCAACTGAATCATCTGGTTCAAGTCAAGCTGGTGATTGTCTTGCAAGCGCTTCAGCTTATGTCGGAGCAACGTGCCCCTTTCCAACCCATCGATGAAGGCGGCCATGGCGGTCTGGGCGTGCACTCCTGCGCAGGAATTCTTCATATCCAGCCAGCGGGAGAGGTAGGCGCGAGATGTCTCGTCTTTCTCTTGCACGCACCGCTGTAGATCGCCAACAGTGTAGGGACGTTTTTACGTACCCTCGAAGTTCTTGGTGAATTCTTCTTGCATGTCCAACCAATTGTAGATGGATTTCTCCGGCAAGTCGTCGATCCATTGACGGGCTATGCCCGCCAACATCAATGGGAGGTACTTGACGGCAACGTTGGGGTTGCCCCCGGTAATCTCTACCGCGTTGCCGTAATCCTGCAACCATGTAGCTGGCTTAGCGGTGCCGTCATAGGGCTTGATGGTCTTGTCAATCCGGAAACCTTTGGGGTAAGTTGCGGACCATATCGCGGGTCCAAAGCAACGTGGTCCCAGGTATGGTCCTTCCCGGGCCTTATGGATCTTATCGATCCGCGAACATGCGTCGTACGGCTCCAGGTTTTTCTTTTTCTTTTCAACAGGGGATGGGCTGCGTGAACGACACGGGCCTCCTCTGCCATGGTGACTGCTAGGTGGCGACGGAGGCGGAGGTGGCGGCGGGTTAGCCTTCTTGCTATTACCCTCATGCGATGCCTCATGCTTATCGCGATTTCTTGCCAGACGTGGAGGGTCATGGCGCAGCCTGCTCTTGTGTCCTTGGTTGCGCTCTCCGTCATGACGGGGCTGCTCCGTGTTGTCGCGGATGACGATGCCGCTCTGCCTTAGCGGGGTCATATCCGTACGATGGTGAGCCTTGGGGTCTTCGTGATGTCGGGGGGAGCGGGGCGGTGGCGATGGGCGATGAGGTCGGGCCTTTTCTCCGTGGTTAGAGGATATGTGGATAGCATCCTTACTATTGCGCACATCCCTCCGTCTTCGTTCTGATGAACCCGTCTGAGACCCGACATCAAGAGGAGATCTGTCCCTTGGCGGCTTATGCTGGCTAGACTAGCAAAACGCTGGGTCAGACTCAAGCCTCTGAGAGGTGGCCTTTTCCTGCTGCTTCACCGCCTTGGCCACTAGGTCATAGACCTGGTCCACTACCTCGGGCGATCTATCCTGCTCTAGAACGGTCTTGGTGATGGCGAGGTTGAGGAGTGGGGTGGGCATCACCTGCCTGCCTTCACTGTCAATGTATGGCTTGGCATGTGCCGGCTTCGGGGGAGCCCATCCTAGGTTTCGCCGTACACCAGGATCGTTGATGACGCGAGCCGGAGCTTTCTTGGCCTTCTGCTGCTGCAGCAGAGTCTTGTACTCGGCCTCCATTGCTCTAGCTTTCTCTATGGATTTATGCGCGTTGACCAGATCTCGATCTAGCTTAGCACCTTGCTCCGCGATGGCATGTGCTTCCTCCAGCAGCTGCTGGCGCTTCTCGTCAAGCTGGGTCACGTTCCAGATATGAGCGACGGTCAGTGGCTCGATGAGGAGATTGCCGTACATCACTCTATCAGCTGAAGTAAATTGGGCAGCAGCTGACGTAGATGCCGAAGGCGGCAAGGTTGCGGTGTTATTGTTGCTCGGGCCGGTGCCAAGTTCCTGCGGCTGTTGTACTGGATTAGGCGGAGGGGGCATGACCTTTGCGCGATCAATGTCATCAGCAACAGGTGGTCCCTTCCCTTGTCCAGAGCTGTAGGCGGAGCTCGTCCGGGTTGATCTTCATCCATTGCCGTCCCAATGGTGACGAACACCTCTCGAGAAGTGACGGTGTTGTTGGCTTGCTCGTCGCGCGTGTACTCCTCCATCTCCTGCATGGCGGAGTCTAGTTCCTCTGGACTTAAATCTATCTCCTCTGAATCTGCACTGAAGTCGGCATATAGCGCGTCAATCACAAAGTCAGAGGGTGCCAGGACTTCCTCGATGACGGGGGGTGGAGGTGCAACAGCAGCGACGACGACTAGAGGTGGGGGCGCAGCTGCGGCGATGGCGGGCGGAGGCGGTGGAGGTGGTGGCTGAATCGGAGGGGCTCCGTCAATGAGCACAAGCGCTGTCTGAGCTACCGCTTCAGCCTCCACGTAGTTGTTGACGGTGTTCACCATGCCTTCAAAGGTAAGGCGTCCTGACGCCTGCTGTCGTCTTAGAGAATGCCGGAGAAGCGTGTCGTGGTCTAGTCCTTCCACAAAGTGATACATGGCATCATCATTGGGGTAGTGGGCCAGATCGGCTCGTATACGGAGCCACCTGGTGAGGTAGTCGCGGGGGTTTTCGCCTTCTCTCTGAACGCAACGCGCCAAATCATAGATGGTAACCACGCCGATGAACTTGGATCTCTGCTGTCTAGACGCACGGGTGTAGCCGGCGGACTTGCAGTGATCTTCCACCGTTATATCCTGCACAGGGGCGGTTTGGGTGGGCCTTGAATTTTTCTGATCTTTGCCGTCAAACTCCAAAGAGAGATCCGACATCGATCCTTCCGCGAACGTGTCCTACCCGTAGGCGGTCTGTGCGGGTCTTGATGCTCCTTTGAATCCCAGGGAACTAGTGCCCGAGTCGATTTCGCCAATGAAGAGGTGGATGTCTCTGATAGGAACGATCGACACCGCGTAGGGTTCGTCTTCGCCGGGATCCAGTACTCATCAGGAGGGATGATCGGAACATTGCCGGAGAAGAGAACACGACCGATGGCTATGGTTTCGCCGATTCCCGTGAAGATCTTGGTCCTCGCCCGCTGAAGAGCCTGAAGCGCCTCTTGCCCCACGGTGGGCGCCAACTGTCGTGGTATTGCCAACGAGTACGCCATGGAGGGGTCATCACAGTGCGTGTTTAGAGACGTGGGGGAAGGCGGACGGTTGACGGGTACGAGGTAACACAGCTTACCCAGGTTCAGATCCCACAACGGTGGTGGAATCCTACTCCTTCTATAAATCACTATAATGGTAATACGCCGAGTTACAGAGATAGGTTCGCTGTGCGAGGTGTATGCTAATCGCTACTTGGTCGTCTTAAGTTGTGCCCTAAAGGCTCCCATAGGCCCGACTTATATAGTCTCCAGGTCCTAGGGTTACAGGGAAAAGTCCTAGCCGGACAGGTTACAGAGTCCTACACCGTCTATTACTAGTCTTGCGTGTCTTGTACTCCAAGGCTCCGGGTACGTCGGTGATTCCACCGTAGCCTTCCTTTATCCAGCATGGGCCTCCCTTCTGGATCCATCTAACTAGGCCGCCCAGCAGTCCATGGGCCATGCTACCAACTGTGGGCCACCCGGGTTATCCGGATAGGAGACATGCTATGAGGATTCCCATATAGCACATCCCCAACAAAGAGAGTGAATAGTGGAAGCAAGATGTCAAGGTATGGGTCTCGTTGCAGCCCTTTGAGAAATCTCGTCGGTCCATCCAAATACCCACTGGGCAGGATGAATGCTTTGCCGCAGTAGGAAGGAAAACGTAGGTCTCTCGGAGTAGACTATGGGTAGGCCACCATGCTAGCGATCGAGCAAGTAGATGTAAATATTTTTACGACCCACCAAAGGTCTGTAGTAATGTCTTGTCAAAGCAGTGGACAAGATTCCATCCGAGCGACGAAAAACTAGAGTAGAATTACGTAACCTGGGGGCTTCTACAAATATTTTTTGCGATCATGCTTCTACAATCTCTTGTACCACCACATGCAAAAGATACTAGTACTAGTACTCCATAGAACTATCCAATATAGAGTAGTAATAGTAGTAGAGTACTAGTAGTAGTAGTCACATTAAATTAAATATACATAGGTCTTGACGCCTAATCATCACAAACGCTCACCAAAAGATCGAACGGCAGATTTAAAGACAACTTATTAGGGCTTCTTTAGATCACATGATTTCAAAACACAGGAATTTAACAGGGTTGCATGTACAAAACAGAGTAAATCTGTAGGCTTGAAACACACGGAACACATAGGAAAAATGCCTCAATCCTACGCAAATCAGTGTAAAAAACTGGATGTTGAGATTCCTATGGGATTGGGGTGTAGGAATGCAATCCATACAAATTTTGGAGGTATCATTTTATCCAAATGGCTTCCTTATGGAAAAATCCTATGGGTTGAATTCCTCCAAAATTCCTTCGAAAATCATTCGATCCAAAGAGGCCCTTAATTAAGATGAGTGTGCTCATGATAGACGAACACCTTCCGACAGGAGGTGATGCGGTCGTAGATTTTCATCTTGAACCCGTCTGCAGTGACCTTGAACATAAAGCGGTCACCCTCCTTCAACTCATGGAAAACAGCAAAGGCAGCCCACCCTTTGTCCAAGACAATCTGGTCTTTGTTGCAGTTGGCATGGACAACCCACTCGCATTCCTCGCACGCTTGGACCACTAGTAGCTGCGGGTAGGGGCGTCCCTTCACGTAAGGCTTGAAGTAAGTCGGGATGATAATCATATATAATTCATGATGGACTAACTGGATGTAGAAGCTCCTAGGACAATGCGCAGTGGCATGGTGTCCGACCGACCTACGGCATCCTCTTGGTTTGGCAGAACTAGCAACTGACCTTGCAGCACTCGCCCTTGCCAAGGCCTCCACTCTCCTGCCCGGCAGCTTCAAATCCCTTGGTACGATGGGGAGAGTATCTTCATAGACACCTGGAGCAGGAGCAGTCCGATCAAGAATGTAGTCTAATTTCGGCATTACAGATGGGCCATCCTACATGAAAATTACCATTGTGTCAGACCTTTTTCATTACCAAAACACCACAATGCATCATATAAATTGACTAAAGATCATAATGTGTCATTGCACCATAAAAATTACCTAAACAGCATAAGGTATCAGGTAAATTAAATTGCTTAAACAGCACGATGTATCATCAGAATCACCTAACCCGGTGGGTCCTCAAAATTAGATTGATGAAACAGCTAGAAGGCATACCATTTAATTAGATTGATTAATCAGCACAATGAATAATCTATATGTATAAAACATCACAATTAATTGTCTGGATAGACAAAACAGGATATATGCAATGCATCATCAAAAAATACCAAAATAGCATTGATTAAATAGCTAGAAGGCATACCATTTAGTTAGATTGATTAAGCATCACAATGAATAATATGTATGGACAAGACAACATAATGAATTATCTGGATAGACAAAACAGCATATATGCAATGCATCATCAAAAATACCAAAACAGCACAAGGCATCATGTAATTAAATTTAATAAGTAGTGTCAGCATAATCAAAATTATCTAAACTGATGAATCATTGAAATAATGTGAACAGCTAGAAGGCATATCATTTAATCTTAATAAGCAGAATGCGGATCAAAATGGATGAAATGACACAATGAGGAGACATGACACAATGCGTATCTAGATTGTGTTCTAGAAATTTGACCTTCAAGATTTTTTCCTACCATTGGACCTCTTTTCTTAAATCTTCGTGTAGCTGTTAATTTAACTGTTACATCAGGATATCATGGTATATATAAGGGATCATGGAATGATAAGCGTTAGAGCACATACCTTGTTTGGAGGCCGGCTGATCAACAGGTGGGTGATCATCACTAGCTTGTTGGTGTTGTGCCAGCAGTGTTAGGCCAGTAGAGGTCGAAACTAGTTGGGTTGTTAATTGTTCATGGCTATCTGGATTGGCAATTTCTGATTGTGGAGTGTGTGGGATGGTATTTGTTGTCTCTACTTCTATTGTAACATGTGGTGTGCCGCCAAGACGAGACTTTTTAGCCTTGCGAGTTTCCTGAATTTCATTTATTG
Organism: Avena sativa; assembly: GCA_916181665.1. Taxonomy (NCBI): domain Eukaryota; kingdom Viridiplantae; phylum Streptophyta; class Magnoliopsida; order Poales; family Poaceae; genus Avena; species Avena sativa. The sequence continues at coordinate 9,753,917 of OV702293.1, read as the reverse complement.
TGTTTCTCGGCATGTGTTTATGTTCCACCTGTAGCATTAGCAGGACCGCTTGTCGACACTTCAGATTTGGTACCTGAACGTGTCTTTCCTAAACCCACTAAATCCTGACACACATAAACGATACTTCAATCAATTATAGTCCTATATGTAATGATACGCAGATGGAATAGAAGAACAGTAAGGCAAAACATGTTGAACATATATGATGTATGAACTATGCAGAGGGCATTGCAAAATATTTGGTTTTATTGAGAAAGAAAACATGGAAGATGCACTAGATATCACAATGGAAAAACAGAGCAAGAACCTTGGGGGTGGACAAGCTGGCGGACTAGGGAGGAGGTCCTCAACCGGTCCAACTTCCTGAGTGATGTGTCCCTCGAGGTATTGTTCATCAACATAAACAAATGATGAATAAAACACTTGTAGGACATAGTTTTTATCCCTGCTAGTATCTGAAAGGGTCTTAGGTGAACCATCTGATTCCTGACACACATAAATGATACATTATTTATGAAAGTCCTATGTATAATGAGACGCGGATAGAACCGAAGAATAGTAAGGCAAGACAAGCTGAACATATATGATGCATGAACTAAGCAGATGGCATTGCAGAACATTTGGTGGGATTGAGGTACAAAACATGGAAGATGCAACAAATATCTCAATGACAAGACAGAGCAAGCACCTTGGGGGTGGACAAGCGGGCAGACTAGAGGGTGTGTTCTGGACTGGTCCATCTTCCTGAGTCAGGTATCTATCGGGTTTTTGTTCATCTCGAGGATCAGATTATGCTTCAGAAACCTGGCCTTCATGACCGGTGGTCGTAGCTACGAAAGATCTAAGTTCCTGCATGCCGAGCTACCTTGCATGTTTGGAATTCTTCAGTAATATATCTTCCGTTCTCCCTTATCAGTCGGCCCCAAAGAAGCTTCCATGCATGAGCAAAAAAACATCTTATGAAATTTAAAAGAAAGTGTGTGTAGAGGAGCAAATTAGAACAGTGCTATCAAGAAGTTGAAAGCTCTAAAGGAACAATGACAGACATATGAATGTAAACAGTGCAAGGCGGCTATGAAAGAAGCGATGAACTACCATTGTGACCGCGATTACATGATTTCCTGCTTGTGGTCGTGCATTTTCTGGACTTATGGCGAGCTACGACCTCGCTGTTCGTGGCTGATACTACAAGAAAAATGTACTTTTACAATGGACGATTTTCGTGGTTGAAGGCCTGTTTATCGTGGCTGAAGAGTCTTCTACGACGGATGCCCTTCGTGGTAAAAGGCCCGTCACAAATGAATCTACCATGTTTTGTTCGACCGTGGCGAATCACACCCTTCAGCCACGAAAATTCGTTTCGTTGTAGATGTGTTCACCAGTCGCGTTGACTGCTGACGTCATGCAAACTGCCATGTGGCAAACGTCGTTAATGGCTGGTTAACGCTGTTAACTTTCATGGAAACCGTGGTAGAAAGCCAGGCCCATCCAAGGCCTGATTATTAAGTGGGCTGGCCCATTATGAAATCTCAATAGTAATTGGCCCGTTACTGTTTAGAGCAGCACTGTTTGAAATGGGCCCACAAGTTGGTCTGTCATATATTCAGGCTCAATACTATTTCAGCCCGCTATTATTTCGGCCTTCCACTATTCCGGCCTGATATGCATCTGGTATTTTACTGTTCCTGTCTGTTGTATATCTGGCCATTTACTATTCCGGCCAACTGAGAATCTAGCCATCTACTTTTCTGGCCTGCTGTGAATCTAGTCCATTACTATTCTATCCTGCTGTGAATCTGGCTATTTACTGTTCCGGCCTGCTGACGATCTAGCCTTTCACTGTTATGGCCTACTGTGTATCTGGTCATTCACTGTTCCGGCCTGCTGTAAATCTGGCCATTTACTGTTCTGGCCTACTAGAAATCTAGCCTTTTACTGTCCCGGCCTGCTGACAATCCAGCCTTTTACTGTTCTGGCCTGCTGTGTATCTGGCCATTAACTGTTCCGGCCAGCTATAAATCTGGCCTTCTACTGTTCTAGTCCGCTAGATATCTAGCATGCTATTGTTCTAGCCTGCTACGTTTTTGGCCTTTTACTGTTCAAGCTTTCTAAAATTCTAGCCCATTACTGTTTAGTACTATTAGTATCCAGGCATGTTACTTTTACAGCCCATTAGGATTTTGGTCCCGTACTAATCGAGTCGGTCACTGTTCTGGCCTTTAACTATTACCGCCATTATTGTTCATGTTCACGTCCACACGTCGTTTCATAGATCATTATTTTCTAGCCTGTTACTGTTTTGGCATTTATTTGGAACCGCCAACTTATTTTGCAGAACAGCACACGAATGCCAAGACGCCAATTAATACACATGCGAAAATTTAAACTACTTATTTAACAATAAATGTTTATTACAACACATCATTAAACAAGATCTGCATTCTAAAAATTACAGAGTGTTGGTATCCTCAATAAGAGATCGGTACATGGCAATTTGCTTAAATGTATCATTTGTCCTCTTCTTCAACATTTCATCTACAGATCTAAGGGCAGCTACACCCTTTCTTTCTGCAAGCAACACAACCTTCATTTATATATCTCCTGCAGGAGCTGTACTAGGTGGAGTGGTAAATAAGTTGTTTGATTCAGAAATACACTGGGGGATGAATGATAAGAGGGATCACAACTTTCAGTCCTGTCTTCCGAGGACTCCTGCTTTGTTTTAACTGCAGCCTGTACAATAAGGTGAAAGGGGTTAACACAAAGAACAACGGGAAAAAGTAGTATTATTTAAATTAGAGATCGTTTAAGAGCAAGCATACTAGACGTTAGTAAGAAATTTACTAGGCTCGCCTCTAAGAAAATAAAATCTGCTCCACCATTTACACCAGATAGGGGACTCACTCATCCAAGTAGAAAGAAACAATAAAGGCATGGGTCTTGTACTCGACCCAGGGTCCACAAAAACTTGCTAGACTCACCCTCACCAGTGAAAAAGACTATAGACACCACAAATATCTAACGCTGCACATGCTGGACATCCACTATGTATGAATAAAACACCCCATAAGCCAAAAGGTGTAACTTAAGAGCTACTATCTATATACATAGTGGACCTTGTCCACAAGACAAAAAGCTTAAGGGTGACGTGTAAACTTTAAGTAAGTATGAACTTACAGTAGCTCGTTTAGGCTGATACTTGCTCCTTCTCAAGCGGGTTTGACTCATGTTAATCTGCCAGTAGTATCTGAGTCCAGCAGCTGGAACTCTGGTCCTTGTACTCCATTGTCCTTTCTCTCCATTAAGTCATAACATTTAAAACCGAGTTAGCTGGTTTGAAAGGATGAAAGCACTTGGAAAACACCACAAAGATAGCATTAAAAATGACCAGATGTATGATTCAAACTAGCTAGCTGGTTTGAATGGATGAAAGCAATTGAAAACACCAAAAAGATACTATTAAAAATGACAAGATGGACATTTTTTGAGTTAAGCATTCGTAGATAGGAACACAACAAAACATGAATGGACATGTCATGGCAGGTTTTCAGGTAGAATGACTTACTAACATAATATGCATACAGGCAATATAACTTATTAACATGACAAAAAGATGGCCTAAGTAACACACAGAAACCTCGCACTTCAGCCTTGCTTGCCATCAGATTGTCAGTGCTGGATCCTTTATGAGTTGTTCCCATGACCCATTCGAGCGCTCGTAAAGAATAGCATCTACGAGTTAGTGTTGCAGGAATACACCGATAGTGTGAGAATGTTAGAAAGGAAATAATAGCGACAAGCTTATTATGTGTATACAAACTACCATATGTGGGCGCAAACGAAATGGCAATAGCATCCAGGATATTGAGCAACATTCTAACCCAGTCGTAGCTTATGAGTACCAAAGAAATAGCCAACGGGCAAGAGAAATTACCGTCGTGCGGTGAGGGCGGGTGGGACACGCATGACAGTGGTGGGGGCGTCGGCTAGGCATTTCGAGGTGGATCCGGTGCGTTGGGCGGTGAAGATGTTCCCGAGTGGAAGAGAGCACCGACGGGGAAGGAGCTCCGATGCGGAAGAGAGCACCGGTGTGAAGATGCTCCCGTGTAAAAGAGAGCCCCGATGGTGAAGGAGCTCCGGTGTGGAAGAGAGGGCTGGCGATGAAGGGGCTAGAGGAAGGTGGAGGTCGGAGGGGGTGCACGGCGAAGAGGCAATGTGGGGCTATAGGTGGGATGACGCAAATTTACCACATATACCCCTCTATTATTGCAGTGCTCCTCTGGTCCTTGTTTCCGGGCCAGGGATAGAAGAGGAATTTTGCATCATGAAAAACGGGGCGAGATTTTTGAATAGATGTGCGAGATGTTTCGGCGATGTGCGGAAATTTTGAGGTTGAAGCTTCCAACGTACGCTACTCCGATGCAGCAGCTCCTCACGTGTTGGCCCTGTCTAGACCCACACGGCAGCGACAGCATGCTTACAAGCATTTAAATGAGTTTCCACATATTTGCCAAAATGAATAAGCATTATATTTTGAAAGCTTTCAAACAAGATGGCCAAGGTCATGGACATATCTCTGCCATAGTTTATTATAATGTGTCTATAATTGCACGATACATACTTGGTCTGTGTTTAGGGGTTGAGGGTTTAGGGTTTATGGTTCTAAGGTTTAGGGGTTTAGGGTTTATGATTTGGGGCATTTTCAATAATGTTCAGGCATTAGGCTTATATTCGAGGAATAGAATGGTGTTATCATAATGTATTGAAAGTATATCTCAAATGTTGATCTGCAAGTGGATGATACCCATGCATGGTCAAGGTCGTTTAGGGGTTTAGGGTTTAAGGGTTTAGGGAATTTTCAATATTGTTCAAGCTTTATGCTTATGACGATACCCTGCTTGGTTATGATTGTTTATAGTTTCGGGTTTTAGGATTTAGGGGTTTAGTATTTTAGGGTTTAAGGGTTTTAGGTATTTAGGGGTTTAGGGTTTAGGGCTTCAGGAATTTTCAATACAGTTCGAGCTTTATGCATATATTCATGGAATAGAATGACTTAGCAACAATTTAATAATGAAAGTATCTAAAAATTTGATCTATAAGTGCATGATACGTGGATGGTTAGGGTTTATGGGTTGAGGGTTTAGGTTTTTAGTATTGCGGGTTTAGGGTTCTTGTTTTTTAGGGGTAGTTTACCGTTTAGGGTTTATTTCTGAGCTTAGGGTTAGGGGTTAGGGTTTAGGGTTTTTTAAGGTATATAGGGCTTAGGGTTTAGGCTTTATGGGGCTAGGGTTTAGGGATTTTTCTATAATGTTCGACATGGCATGAATAAGAATGGTGTTAGCGCAATTTGATGAAGGTATCTCAAATTTTGATCTTAAAGCGCATGATGTCTGCTTGGTCAGGATTTATTAGGGTTAGTAGGGTTTAAGATTCAGGTTTTAGGGCATTTTCAACAATAATGTTCAAGCTTTATGCTTAGATTCGTGGAATGAAATGGTGTTAGCGTAATTTAATGAAAGTATATATCAAATGGTGATATATAAGTGGATGATATACCTGCTTAATTAGTCAGGGTTGTTTAATTAGGGGTTTAGGGTTCAAGGAATTTTGAATAATGTTCAAGCTTTATGCTTATATTTGTGGAACATAATGTTTTCACCGCAATTTAATGAAAGTACCTCGAATTTGGATCTATAAGTGCATGATATACCTACTTGGTTACGGTTTAATTATGGGTTGAGGGCTTTCGGGTTTTAGTATTTAGGGGTCGAGGGTTTAGGTTTGGGGGTTGTTTGGGGTTTAGGGAATTTAGGATTTGAGGGTTTAGGTTTTTGGGTTTGTTTTAGGGTTTTGGGAATTTTCAATGAAGTTCGAGCTTTATGCTTATATTCGTGGAATAGAATTACTTAGCAACAATTTAATAATGAATGTATCTCGAATTTTATCTATACGTAGTGCATGATACCTGCTTAGTCAGGGTTAGGGGTTGAGGGTTTATGGTTTTTAGTGTTTAGGGGTATATGGCTTAGTGTTTACGTTTTTTAGGAGGGTAGGGTTTAGTGAATTTTCAATAATGTTTGAGCTGTATGCCGATATTCGTGAAATAGAAAGGCGTTAGGGAAATTTAATGAAAGTATCTCAAATTTTGATCTATAAATGCATAATTCCTAGCCTGCTTTGTCAGGGTTTAGGGGTTTAAGGTTTAGATTTTATGGCATTTTCAATAATGTTTAGGCTTTATGCTTAAATTCGTGGAAATGAATGGATTTATCATAATTTAATAAAAGTATATCTCAACTTTTGATCTATAAGTGGATGAGATATATACCGGGTTGGTCAGGGTCATTTAGGGGTTTAGGGTTCGATTTTAGGGACTTTTCAACAATAATGTTCAAGCTTTATGCTTAGATTCGTGGAATGGAATGGCGCGCGTTAGCATAATTTAATGAAAGTATATCTCATATGTTTATATATATATATGTGCATGATATACCGGCTTAATTAGTCAGTGTCATTTAATTAGGGGTTTGGGGGTGTAGGATTTAGGGATATTTGAATAATGTTCAAGCTTTATGCTTATATTTGTGGGACATAATGTTTTTACCGCAATTTAATGGAAGTATCTCAAATTTAGATCTATAACTGCATGATACCTACTTGGTTAGGGTTTAATTATGGGTTGAGGGGTTTAGGGTTTTAGTATTTAGGGGTCGAGGGTTTAGGTTGGGGTTGTGTGGGGTTTAGAGAATTTATGAGTTGAGGGTTTAGGTTTTTGAGGTTATTTTAAGGTTTCGGGAATTTTCAATAAGTTTGTATATTCGTGGAATAGAATGACTTAGCAACAATTTAATAATGAAAGTAACTCAAATTTTATCTATATAAGTGTCTGATGCCTGCTTAGTCAGGGTTAAGGGTTGAGGGTTTAGGGGTTTAGTGTTTAGGGGTATATGGCTTAGTGTTCACATTTTTGGGAGGGTAGGGTTTAGTGAAATTTCAATAATGTTCGAGCTATATGCCGATATTCGTAAAATAGAAAGGCGTTAGGGCAATTTAATGAAAGTATCTCAAATTTTGATCTATATATGCAAGATCTAGTCTGTTTTGTGAGGTTTTAGGGTTAAAGGGTTCGGTGGTTTAAGGTTTAGGTTTTATGGAATTTTCAATAATCTTTAGGGGATTTATTCTTAGATTCGTGGAAATGAATGGCTTTAGCATAAATTAATAAAAGTATATCTCAAATGTTGATCTATAAGTGGATGATATATACCAGCATGGTCAGGATCATTTAGGGGTTTAGGGTTATAGAGTTTAAGGTTTAGGTTTTAGGGAATTTTCAATAATATTGTTTAAGCTTTACGCTTAGACTCGTGGAATGGAACGGTGTTAGCGTAATTTAATGGAAGTATATCTCAAATGTTGATATATAAGTGCATGATAATATATGTGCTTAATTAGTCAGGGTTGTTTAATTAGGGGTTTAGGGTTTAGGGAATTTTGAATAATGTTTAAGCTTTATGCTTATATTTGCGGAACATAATGTTTTTACCGCAATTTAATGAAAGTATCTCGAATTTGGATAATATACCTGCTTAATTAGTCAAGGTCGTTTAGGGGTTTAAGGGTTTATAGTTTAGGGAATTTTTAATAATGTTCAAGCTTTATGCTTATATTTTTGGAACAGAATGGCGTCATCGCAATTTAATGAAAGTATCTCGAATTTGGATCTATAAGTGCATGATATCTACTGGTTAGGGTTTAATTATGGGTTGAGGGGTTTAGGGTTTATGATTTTAGTATTTAGGAGTCGAGGATTTAGGCTGGGGGTTCTTTGGGGTTTAGGGAATATAGGGGTTGAGGGTTTAGGTTTTCGGGGTTGTTTAGGGTTTTGGGAATTTTCATTGAAGTTCGAGCTTTATGCTTATATTTGTGGAATAGAATGACTTAGCAACAATTGAATAATGAAAGTATCTCAAATTTTATTTATAAGTGCATGATACTGATGACCCACAAGTATAGGGGGTGTATCGTAGTACTTTCGATAAATAAGAGTGTCGAACCCAACGAGGAGTAGAGGTTTTGACAAGTGATTTGGATCAGGAATTCTCTGTAAATACTTAGCAAACAGATTTTTAGGGGTTTTTGATAATGCAGATAAATAAAGTGCAAGTAAATAATAGACAATAATAATTGCAGAAAGTGGCCCAATCCTTTCTTCATCAAAGGACAAGCCAGGTGTATTACTTTTGAGGACCAAACATTCTCGAGGACACATGGGAATACTGTCAAGTGTTTTCGCTTCACATAGTTGATTAATCTTCTTTGGTTAGATAAGTGTTGTGTGGGTGAACCTATGCTAATATACCGACCATACTTGGACTATACATACTTGTGATTATATCCTTTGCAAGCATCCGCAACTACAAGAAAGTAATTAAGATGGAAATCTAACCACAGCCTTAAACTCTGAGATCCTACACTCCCTTGTGCAAAGGTTTCCTAACGGGGTTTTTGGTTTCTGTCACTCCGGCAACCCCACAATTAGTAGCCAGATACACAATGCATTCTCCTAGGTCCATAAAGGTGAAGTATCATGTAGTCGATATTCACATGACACCACTAGAAGAATAACACCACAACTTAAATATCAAACCATTGAATATTTTTTTTGAGGGTAAAACAGTAGGGCAAAATACGCCACTGCAATTTTTATATATCATAGAGAGTTAAAAAATCGTATTTACAAACTCAATCCACCTCAAAAAAGAGGGATAACATTCTAAGAAACTATCTCCTGTCTAAATTAATTTCAATCCAATCTTTGAGGCCCTGATAATACTTCTTCTTAATTCTATACAGGACCCATCTTAATTCCTGGGCTACAATAGCTTTCCATTCCTCAAGCGAAGCATGCTTGTTGTTGAAGATTTTATTGTTTCTGCAAATCCAAAGGCCCCAAGCTCCAAGTATAAGCATTTCCATTGCAAAAGGGACATTAAGATCTTTTTTAATACTGGCTAAAGCTTCAAAAAGATTTTGATCAGCCACTTGGACATGCGAGATTTCGGCCCAGCAAGCTCTTGCAAAAGGGCAGTCCCAAAATAAATGTAGAATGGTTTCTTCACTGATGCAGCCATAGAACACACATTCATAAGATGCCAGAGAAAAACATTTCCTTTTCAGAAGGTTTCTTGTGTTTAGCCTATCAAGCAGTAAGAGCCAGAAGAAGAATTTGTGCTTTTGCTGACAGGAGGATTTCCACAACCAAGAGAAATGTGGCTGTACAGGTTGGCAACCAGATAAGGAACAATAAGCCTTTTTGACCGAAAAATTACTGCCCCAAATGTAACTCCAGTTATCAGTTTCCCCCTGCCTGCCAGTATTAAGAATTTGCTCAAGACTTTGATATTCCTGGTAAGCTTGCTGTGACAGAGGGAGGTAAAAAAGATCCTGAGTATTTTCAGTTTGCAGGAACTCACTGACAGAGATGTGAGGGTTTTTTGCATAGGAGAGGAGATGAGGAAGCTTATGTTGAAGACAACTATCATTCCACATATCAGACCAGAGAAGTGTGGATTTTCCATCTCCAACCAAGCACTTTGCAAGTCCTTTAAAAATGTCAATCAATTTCAGATGAGCTTTCCACCAAAAGGATCCCTCAAGACTTCTTCCAGGGATCTTACCATTACAGTAATAAGTGTTCCATATAAGGTGAACCCAAGGGATATCCTTGTGATTATAAAATTTATCCAAATTCTTCAAAAGAAGTGCAGAGTTTCGGATATTAAGGTCTAGAACTCCCAATCCCCCTGGTTCTTGGGTCTACAAACTTTCTTCCATGCTACAAGAGAATTACCTCTAGCTTGAACATCAGAAGTTTTCTTTCTCCACAGACATTTCCTCATATATTTAATCAACTGTTCCTTGATAGTGACAGGAAGATCAAAACAACTCATGTAATATATGGAAAGGGAAGACAAAACAGATTTAACTAGCTGCAGTTTCCCCCCATAATTAAGAAAGTCAGCTATCCCACACAACCTTCTCTCAACTCTCTGAACAATAGGCAGGAAATGTTCCACTGCAGGTTTATTCAAACTCAGAGGCAAACCAAGGTAGGTGAAAGGCAAAGTGCCAGTGAGGCAAGAAAGAGTATTAGCAAAGTGTCCAAGCCTCTCAGAGTCCATGTTAATTGGCATCATACTGGATTTAGAGTAATTAACTTTGAGTCCAGTGGAGAGAGCAAAAGTATGAAGAATGGCCTTAAGGCACAAAAGTTGCTCAGAATCAGCTTTAAGGATTAATAAAGTGTCATCTGCATACTGAACCACAGGGAAATCAGGACAGAACACATCTTCAGTGGGAAGAGAAAGGAGACCAAGGTTCATTGCCTTATTGAGGATACTTGAAGGAGATCAGCAGCCAAAACAAACAGTAAAGGAGATAAAGGATCCCCCTGTCTAACACCCCTTCTGTAGTAAAAACATTTCCCAAGCACTCCATTTAAAAGCACAGAGGAAGAAGCTGAACCAAAGATCAACTGAATCCAAGAAATCCATTTATCTCCAAAACCTTTGGCTTTAAGGATATTGATAATTGCAGAGTGCTCAATTCTGTCAAAAGCCTTTTCAAAGTCAAGCTTAAGAATTAAAATTTCTTCCTTTGACTTGTGACATTGATCAAGGAATTCAAATGCCCAACCTAAATAGTCTTAGATAGATCTTTGTTTGAGGAAACCATATTGATTCTTGTGAACAAGTTTAAGGATGACTTTCTGCAGTCTATTAGCCAGAATTTTGGTGATAATCTTAAAGACACTATTTAGCAAAGAAATAGGCCTAAAATCAGCAGGAGTCAAAGGAGCTGCAATTTTTGGAATGAGGGTGATAAAAGAGGCATTAATGCTTTCCAAGGAAGTTTGCCCCTCATAGAAATCCACAAGGAGTTGTTTCACATCATCTTTAATAATAGGCCAACAATGTTTCATGAATTCATTATTAAAACCATCAGGGCCAGGGGATTTATCATTTGGCAGATCTTTAATGACCTCAGCAATCTCCTCATCAGAGAAAGGTTTTTCCAAAGCATCCCTTTCTTCTTGTCTTAAGCATTCCCCAGCCAAGTCATTAAGATTGAAGTGCATTTCAGGCTTATCAGAAGTACCCATTCTATTTTTAAAGGAATTCCAAAGGAGATTTGCTTTGCTATCATGATCATAAACCTCAAGATCAGAAACATCCTTTAGCATGGAAATGTAGTTATGCCTAAAGCTTATGGTAGCTCTGGAGTGAAAGAATTTTGTGTTTTCATCCCCCAGCTTAACCCATTTAATTTTCCCCCTCTGTTTCCAATAAGTATTCTGATCCTGTAATAGAGAGATTATAAGATTTTTCAGGAGATCCCTAAGATTCCATTCTTGGACAATAAGAGTTCTCATTTCCTCCATGATATCCAGAAAGTCAATGGTGGCATTAACATTACAGATTTGTGATTTCAGGCAGGGCAGATTTTTGGCCCAGATCTTCAGCCCCCTTCTCACATTTTTGAATTTAGCATTGATTTTTTTTGCAGAATCCAGAAAACCCACAGGAATATTCCAGGCATTTTGAATAATAGATTTAAATTCCTTATGATGCATCCAATGATTTTCAAATCTGAACACCTGAGCTTTGGGAATCATTGTGCCAATGGAAATGACACAAGGAAGATGGTCAGAGGTAGGCTTTGCAAGAGGAGCAACAAAAGTTGAGGGAAAACTCTGAGTCCAGGAAGCAGAAGTAAAAAACCAGTCCAACCTTTCCAAAAGGGGATCTTTTTGCATGTTACTCCAAGTGAACTTTCTACCTTTAAGTGGTAACTCTATGAGACCCAAATTATTAATGGCTTCATTAAAGGAAGCATACCATTCACATCTCCACCCAATTTGTTTCTATCAGAAGGCTGTCTACAAAAGTTGAAATCTCCCACAATGAGCCAGTCCAAATCATCAGGCATATCAATGTTTCCAAACCAGTCCAAAAATTCAGCCTTTTTTCAGGTAAACATGGCCCATAAATGTTGGTAAGGATCCAGGATTCATTGGACAAGAGAGATGTCAAGGTGATGGAGATAGAAAACTCATTGAGGAAGGAAAGATGTCCAGAGAACAGGGAACTATTCCAAATGGTGATCAAACCTCCAGATGCTCCTCTGGAGGGAAGAAATTCAAAATTGGTAAATTTGGGGGGGGCAGAATTTTTTGATTTAAGAGCTGTCAAAATCTTATCTCTTAGTTTCTTGAAGACAAATAATGTCACAGCCAGACTCCTCAATTTTATTTCTGAGAGCAATCCATTTTTTTTCAGAATTAATTCCCCTGATATTCCAATTCAAGATCTTCCAAATTCTTTTGTTATTCATTAGGAAACCAAAAGCAAGTATAGATATGGGGTGATATAAATAATGTAATCACCCAAGAGTAGAAACAACAATCACATAGGCAAAAGGCAATCCATATCAAGGCACCACAGACATATTCCCCAACAAGTACCAAACACATGACAAGATCACAAGAACAGATCACATGACAGGGAGTCAACAAGACTCCAGCAAAAGACTTAGTTTGATACATTTAAACACTTAATAGGAGGGCTTTTTCTTGGCTTGCTGTCCACAGGTACCAGCAGCCCCAGGTTTCTTCTTGCCACCAATGCCCAAGCTAGAGGAAGCACTTCCTTTAATGCTGCCTTTTGGAGGAGCCTTAACTGCCACTTCATTGGCCTTTCCTTTCTTGAGCAACCTCTTCTCCAGGTCCCCATCCTTAACCTTGCAGAATGAGGCAACAAGATTTTTAACCACTTTAGAATTCAGACAAGGAGGAACAGCATTACAAACCAGATAATCAGCAATTAGACAATTTATGTGACTTTTAAAGCCCCCATTCAGCTCAACTATTCTAGGGCTTCTTCTCACCTCAGTGTCAACAAGAGGTTCCTTGCCCTTTCTCTTTCTGGCAGGGGTAGAGGGAGAGCATGAAGATTTATTGGTTTCAATGCCCAGACAAGAAGGAGCCATCTGGGAAAATCTCTCATTAGGGATGATGAAAGAAATGGAACTTTCCTAAGCAATAGGTTCTTTAATAATTTCCCATAAAGGAGAAGTAAGAAAGCCCTTGACCCAATTAAACTTCTCAGGGGTAGCAAGCATGAGAGTAATAAAGTTAAACCAACTTACAGGGATATCACACTTAAGAGATCCCATTGAAGAAGTGTCCTTCTGAATATGGGGAGCAAAATAATTCTCACAGAGCTCCAAGCCTTGTTGGGAAAATCCCTGCTTAGCAATGTGCACATCAGGAATGGAGATAAAAGTTCTCACCATTCCAACCTGAAGATGAGCCTCATTTGGAGAAAGAAGGTGCTGATCCTCCAACATCCAATCATCATTATCAGGAGCCACAGTACTTGAGTCCATAGGGCTTCCCACCCCCTCCTCAGCATCAGAGTTGGCCTCATCATCATCAGCCAAATAGTTCTGAAAAATGTTTTGCAGGCCTTCACCAATGCCAACCCCTTGTGGTTCAACAGCCACACCCTGCTCCTCAGCAGCCTCAGGTTCATTGACAGACTCATCATCATCAGACTCCCAGTCTTGGACAATGATAGCACCTGTAACTCCACTGTTAACATCTTGAGGTGGCAGATGTTGATTGTCAACAGGCATATCTTCTCCAGGAGCAATGACAGGGCCTTGAACTGGAGCAGCAGCATCTTCCTAGGGACCCCAACCTTCATCATTACCACCATCAGGGGCAGGATCCTGCACAGGGGCCAACCATTGTCCCCAACCACCCCCAGGAGCAGGTGGGGGAGGGGGAGGAGGTGGAATTTGGGGCCCAAAGACAGGGCCATGAACAGGAACAGGATGTGGGTCCTCATTGTCATCTGGAAGTGGGTCCTCATCAGGTGGGACCCCCCCCCCCAAGCAAGTTACTTTGAAGAACTTCAACATAAAAATTCCATGATTCAGACTCCACCAAGTCACCAATGGTAAACCTCACACTCTTGGGGATGTCGACCAGGTCAGTAACACGAATCTTAGCAATAATCCTACCCTTTTGGTCTGGGTCTCTCTCCCATAAAAGAACCTTCCCAATATCCGCAAAGACAGCATTCAGATCCTCCTTATGCCAGTGGTCAAGAGGAGGCCCAACTAGCATCACCCAGCACTCATTATTAAACTGAGCCCTCCTCCAGTTATCTCCCTCATTGTGCTTAACAAAAGATACATGCACACCTTGAAACGGAATCGGGCTAACCGCAATGAGCCTATCTCGATCACTGACATGATGAAACTGTACATAAGCAGACCCAAAGGGACAAGCCTGGACATCTCTAAAGTGGACTCTAACCTCATTATTGAGGAAATCAACCAGGACATCACGAATATTCAAGAACGAAACTGGACCAGGGGGAGGGGATTAATGGTAGCAATAGCATACTGTTCATGCGACCTTGACCTCCGAGGCACCACTACCCTTTTGACACGATTCCGCCCAGCCACCTGCATAATCTGGAAGCCATTTGGCAGGAAAGGCGTAGGATCAATCGGGATGTTCGCCATTACGACACTCTTCGCCGGTGAAGAGCAAGAGGGGAATGGGGTTTCAGCGGGCGGGGGAGTTGAGGAGACAGGGGAAATGGCAGTTGTTTTTTGCAAAGAAGTGGTGAACTCGTGAAAACTGCTGTGAATAATGGGCCGGGATTGTGTAACTGCCTGGGCTTTGAACCACCCCTCGTAAGAATTGTCGGGCCAAATACATTTTGGGAAAGAGGGGAATTTCAGAAAAGGAAGGAGACCAGGCAATTTAAATGCCGCGCGATTGGCGCCCCCCGAAGACCCGACCGGCGTTACAATCGACTTAATACCGCCATCAGCGAGCACCTGAGCATAAGATCTGTCTTGAATTCCTGATTTGAAATCACCTTTAATATGTTGCGCTGACACAGGCGAAGAAACCGCAGGAGGCGCAGGAAATTTGAGACGTTGGAAAACCAAACCACCTTTACTGGAACGCCTCAAAGAAGGAGATTTTTTTGCACTTTCTTTTTTGTACGTGACAACTTTCCATTCTCCAGCAGACTCTTTATAGAATTCCCTTTCTTCATGAATCCAGTTTGGCCCCCCATTACCCCAAAGGTTGACATGAATCACAAAAGAAGTACATGAAAACTTTGAAATATTGTAGATTTCAAAACCCACTGCCCTTGAAGCAACCGAGAAACGGAAAGTTCTATCTTGTAGAAGCTTCACCTGGAATTTAGAAGCATGACCACCAAAACAAGCCTGGAGTGCAAGACCAACAGTATGAAAATCCAACTTAAAATTTGCTCTTCCAAAAGAACAAACCAGATAAAAAGGTCTTTTCCTGAAACCACCAATGAAATTAACTTGATGTCTGAATTTATCAAAAATCTTCTTCTCAAAATCTCGCCCTAATGAAAAATCCAGGGCAGGCCGACACGAAGCAACATCTTTGGGAGCACACACCGAGGGGAGGTTCTCGGTGAAATCCAGAGATCTAGGCACTATCTTCTCAAGATTGGTGGAAAACTTATTAACCAAAGGGCTAGGCAAAATCTAAGTATCGACAACAACCCTCTTCACCTGGAGATCAATAGAAATGCCTGAGGCCACCACCTCACCATGAATCAAGTATCTAGCATCAATCACAACCTCATTGTAGTTGAGGAGAACCAGCCTTTTAGAACTAGGAAAAAGCATCAGAAATCCTTTAGAAGGCTCAAGATCATCAGTCGGCAAAGAGGAGCAAAGGGCATGCCATTTAAGACCAGTGTCCTCATCTGATCCAGAGATGGTAGGAGATCTACCAAGAAATCCAGATGAGGGATCCAAAGAATCATTAACACGAGAGAGATGAGAGGGGAACCTCAAAATAGATCCAATAGAGATCTTCTCCCCATTTTCCAAACATCGACCCTCAAGGGGAGAGCCTTTGGCATTGAGAAGGGCCAGCCAAGAATCTGCCGAGACAACGAGAGAGCCTTCAAGAAACTTACCACCCGTGGTCACACCAGAGTAGGTGATCTTCCAACAACCTCCTGAGGAATCCATGCAGAGCCTATGCCGGCGAGACGCCGACGAACGTCGGAGGCCGACCAACGGTCACCTCAGAAGAGCCTCATGCCTCGGAAATCGTGCGGGTTTCTTTGAGACCAACTACCAGTATACCACTACTAATAACATGACTTCTCCCATGTCCTCAAGAACTAAACGAACTACTCACGAGACATCATATGGATCAAGATCAGAGATGAAATAATGATAAGTAACAATCTGAACATGAACAATAATTCAATGGTTCCACTCAATAGGATCGACTACAAAAGTAATCAACACCGAGAAAGTTTCCCCTAAGAACTATGCAAGATTCAACCCAATTGTTACAGCGGGATGGAGTGGTGGTGATGGTGCTGATGGAGATGATGGTGAAGATGATGATGATGATGATGATCCCGATGAAGTATAGCTTGATGACGGTGTTGATAGCGACGATCTCCCCTCTCCGGGAAGGAATTTTCTCGACAGAAATCTGCCTACCGGAGAGCTCTTTCTCTCTCTGTAGTTTCCACCCCACAGAGGCGGCGGAATCTTTCTATGGTCGCTCCCCGAGTCTTAGAGTTTAGGGGGGGTGATATAAGGGAAAGGGCGATGCTAGAGGTGCGCTAGGGTGGCCACACCACCTGGTGGAGCGGCCCAGGGGGGCGCCAGGGGGTGGTGTGGTCCCCTTGTGGCCCATCTCCACTTTCCCTTCTGGCTTCCTTCCTCTTCTAGAAAAATAGGGATTTCCATGTTTTTTCCGGAATTTTCTGTTCTTCGCGAATATTGCATTTGGACATCGCTTTTTCCATCAGAATCCCGACTCCGGCAATTCATCCTCCAAAAGTCATCCAACATGCAAAAATAGATGAAATAACATAAGTATAATCTCTTAATATAAAATATATCAATGAATAACAGTAAATTATGATATAAAATAGTGATACAAAATGGACGTATCAACTCCCCCCAAGTTTAGACCTCGCTTGTCCCCAAGCGAAAACTGAGCTCAATAAACATGACCACATGTTTATGGAGTGAAGTGTCGATAAAAATAATACGTACAAGAAGCATCACATTCATTAATAGAAAGCAACTTACTCTTATATAACTTAACTTGCAACGGATATGGGAGTCACAATAAAGATGCACAAAGAAAATCATAATTGGTAATGGCAAACTTTGTTCTTGGTCAGAGAACAGTTGACAAATCATACTTAATTTTAAGCAAAGCTTTTATAATGAAGTTTATAATGCAGGAATCTCTTGCTCAAACAAAATGGGATTTTTGCAATGATAGCTTTCAAAGCACTATTCATTCAGATAAGACCATTGTGCAAAACAAGTATCATAAGAAACAAGATTGAATAAATCATCATATGGATGATTGAATCACAACAACTCAAATGCTTGCTGGAGATAGAAAGGGATAGGTTTACTGACTCAACTTAAAAGTAAAAGATAGACCCTTCGCAGAGGGAAGCAGGGATTTCAAGTTTCATAAAGAGTTTCCAAAAGATTATGGTACTTATTAGCTTTGAGATCTCATTGCCCCTATCATAAGCATCTTCAAGTGATTAAGGTTAAAGTGAAACAAATATGAAGTATATGCTTGACAGATCATAAGTTGGCATCTCATGTCCCTTGAGTACGAGGGTCGTTCCTCATGCTACTCAACTTTAGCTTTTCATTGTAAGTATATGTGTATCATAGAGAACCGCCAACGGGGTACCCCTTTCCCCATGACACGGGAGCTATCCCATATCAAAATTACAAGGCAACAGACAGTGAGCATCTCAGCGATCTTTTTATTTACCGTGAGAATGGTGTCTCTCTTTTCTCTCTCTCTCTTTTTTCTCTTATATTTTTTCTAAAGATGCTTCATAGATTGCTCACAATGGTTATGTTGCAAGTTTCCACCATGATTAGGCATGGCTTAGCCTAGCCACCTAGGTGTTTCTCTAACACATATATACACTACAAGGAATCTGTTAATATATGACCCTCCATTTTTGTCACAGAGTCGTCATAATAGTCTGTTTATGACGATTTTGAGATCGTCGAAACCTAGGCGTCGCAAATGAACTATAATGACATTTTTGATAAAATCGTCATAACCTTCTATGACGATATTGGATCATCATAACGTCTATAACGATCCAATATCGTCACGGGACATCTAGCATGCCAAGTCAGATCCTACGTGGCCGATCCTACGTGGCAAAATTGTGACAAAATTAAATCGTCTTAAATCAAAATCAGTCCAGTCCATTTCTAGGTTCCACATGGGCTAGGCCTAACTATTCTGGATTTATTTTCTCATCAAATCTAGTTAGCTACATGGACCAAGCCCATCATTCTAGCTTTTTTTTGTTACTTTGTGTTGGTCTTTTATTTGGACGGATTTTTACTTTGGGCCTTCTTATTTTGGGCCGGTCACACCTGGTATTCCACAATTCATAGGGTCCCACTTGCCAATGTACATTTTCTCAGTAATTAAAAGCTAAAAATTTAATCAAGACCAACAGAATATACGAAATCATTTTGATTCAAACAGAGCACATTCAGGAATAATATTTCAGATAAGATCGACACATTACAATCATACACAGTTCTGCATAGTTCACATCAGTGGATCTACCAAAATACAGTAAAATGTTTATAGAAAGAATAAAAGCCGAACTTCTTCACGCTTCCTCTTTCTGGAACTTCTTCACGCTTCCTCTTCCTGGAACTTTCACGCTTCCTCTTTCTCTAACTTATTCAGCATGTACTGTAGCTTGTAAAAGAGATGATATGTTAAATAGGTAATATGTTCCAACAATTATAAACAGGAGCGAAAATATATTCAAAATGCAGCTTGCCATTAAAGCATGAATGATAGAATATAACAGTAAATGGACAGTATTATATTCTTTTAGAACAGCTCAGGTACCTCGAGATACATGCATCAGAAGGTTAAGCTTACCTGCTCAGCCAGTATACACTCAACTTATGTGTTGTGCAAAAGATCAGTTGTATCATCTACATCACTAATGACTATTTGTGCAAGCACAAGAAGTCAAACATAAGCAGTCCAACAAAAAGGCAATTAGGTATTCTCAAACACCATGAGCAACACCATCTCAAATATGTATAAGAAACATTTAGGGAACCATAAGAACATGTGTCCAGGCTGTTCAAAATATAGTAATATAAACACACCATTCAACATATATTAGGAATATTACTCATCCAACAGTATTACACCATATCCCTAACATGATTCTGATGGTTATTTCAAAAGGCAGCACTACAGCACTACACCAGCATCACTACACCATCAGCACGGACACTATCTATTTCAAAAAAAAGCACGCTAGCTATTATAAGTGGGTAACTATTTTCTGATGACATAATATTAAACTTGATACTAGCTATAGTACTAGTATAGTACATACATATATTCGAGAATAGATTAATCATGTGTGTGTGATGAGCAGTAAGCAAATCCAATCGACCGGTGCCAAATTCAGAAGTAGTACTAGTGAGTACTTGACCTAAATCAGATGAAGGACTTGAGGCGGGAGGAAGACGCCGTAGGCGATGGGGAGGTACATCATGCAGACAGGGTTGATGGGCTTCGGGAGCTTGCGGTTCAAGTGGAGGATCACCGGGCACAGGCAGGACAGTTACCAGCCGTCCGCCGCCGCCGAGCTGTTGAGGAACATGTTCAGCCATCCGCAGCGCTTGCTCTGCACCTGCAACAGTCATTCCATAGTCAAGATCTTATCACTAGCTAAAACAAACAAGACTATCTAATCTATACTTTGCTAAGTATGAAATGAAACCTCCCCTTCTTCCAACTTCAGCCCGGAGCTCCTGTAAAAGATAAAATGATGGACATCTGAGTCAAAATGAAAGCATATCTTCTAACAATAACATAGGAATAGAAGATCTCAACTAGAAACACAATAAATAATAGAACTATAAGAATACAACTCCAAATTAACAGATTAAGTACCATAGGAATAGAAGATATCAAACTAATTGCTACTGGCACTTAAATACACACATGTAGCTCAGAAAATTAATGCACGTCTTGGACACTACAAGTACCAAATAGAACAACAAATGTACTAGGACACAAACTAGTACAAACAACGGAAGTTAACGTCAGATGTGATGAACTAATGCACTCATACTTTCAAATTTTCTTGGCAACAAAAGCATACATTTCTCATTAACAGCAATAAATAGAATGTCTTGTAGAAACAATATCAAAATCAATGAATAACTTACTTAGTTGATGCAACTGTCAGGACAGTCTACTGAATCAATAAACTTGTAACATTTTCACACAACCCAATTAACTAGTAGACGACTATATATATGACCAGGAGTGCACTAACCTGTAGAGCCTTTCAGTAGGCCACAGACCGCTAGTTGAAGAGTGAAGATAAAACACCGCATAGGATGTCTTCCCTATCCATGCCAACCGGCCACAGGAATCGCTCCACAGACTTGGGATGCATGTAGCAGAACCTAGGATGCAACAACTATTACTGATCATGCGCTGCTAGTTTAGGAAATGCAGGACTTAATATTGCATTAATATCACATATGAACCATGAAAAAAATCTGGCAAGGACTATTAAGAAAAATACAGTGGAAGTTAAGGAACAGCATGGCCTATCAGCAAAATACAGGGGAAGTTAGGATCAGTAAGCATCAAAGATGATGCTCCTGCATAACAAACTAAGTAAATATAAGAGGCGTAACAGATTCATGTGAACGAAAATCTAGATGTGCACAATTAAAATCAAGTGATGATCATAGCTCATTAGCATAAAGGTATACATTCCATGTGAAAAACTGGGAGCTTGTTTCTTTCTATTGGAGACAATTGAGTATGTATGTACAATAGTTAAATAATGAAGCCCTAAAAATTGTCTTATAATAATCCATTTGCTAAACATTGTGCCTTTAACATGAATCACCATGCAATTAAACTACTGACCCCAGATCTAGCTCATTCTGGCAATAAGATACATAGCAAAAACCATGTCATTTTTATATGTGGATTCACTAGGTGGAAACAAGATAATGTCAGCTCAGGTTGATTTTTGGCAGAATGGTGGGACTGGGAAAGAACTAAGTCTTACGTCAATAAATAATTAGATTAGCTCGCAACCAAATCAGAAGATCATACATAAAATGCACTAAACTTGCAGATTGTTGGTTGATGACCACAAACCATAGTAGTTCCTAGTCAGAAGATCATACATACAATGCACTAATTGTATACTATAGTTTCCAAACATGCTGCACTAAACTTGTAGAGCTGAAAGAGGTATGCACTAAACTTGTTGGAAAGTATATCAAAATTTATTTGTTGCCCATTATTTGCGATGAAGCAAACTGAATTTGACCAAACTAGTTATTAACAATAAAATGCATAAAGTTTCCACAATACAAGATGGTGAACTCAGAAGTAAAAGCACATGAGACACCATCTCTTTGGTTAACTAGATAGTGGTACATGGTCAAGTAGATAGTGGAATATACCAGTCCCCTTCACACTGCAAGGTTCATACCTCTTCACACTCCAGGGTTCCTACCACAAGGTTCCTATTTCAACAGATGTAGCGCGTTAAAGGGCCAGTAAACCAGTTCACCATCTATGCTTGCTTCAAATTAGTGCCATTTTCAGGGTTTCAAAACAAAGCTAAAATGTATACTGATTGACAACAAACTATTGTCATAGGTGGGCAGATTTTCTAAAATCGTTAAAATGCACATCAGAAATCGTAGAACAACCCTACACAAACTTACATAGACCATAAGCATTACGGACCCAACCAACAGATACATATATGATAGTGTACCAGTGTCGTTCCTGTATATATGTGGAGTTATTTTTGTTTATTTAGGACCATAAGTCTAAACGTGTGCATACATCCCTGGTGACTGGTGCCTTGCTTCATAACTACATAATAAATTATGATGCCTAGAAATTACATGCTCAATCAAAACTAACTAGGAGCTCACTGGCAGAACAATTACATGTCCAACTAACTAGGAACTCAAATAGAACATAATTTCCATACTACATAAATAATAACCATCCAAATAGAGGGGATTAGGGAAAGACGAAGACCTCATCCTTGTCCCTATGCACCAGAAAACCCTGGTGGGTGTCATTGTCTAGGTTCATGGTCGAGCTCTGAGTGGATGATGGTGTTGTCCAGGTTCCCCGTGGAAATTGGCCTCATCCTCACCGAGATCTGAGTCCCTCTACACTAGAAAATGAAGAAATGGGTCAAAGTTGATATCTGAGTCCCTCTGCACCGGAAACCTAGCCAGGAGTATAGGGGAGGGTTACCTGCATCATGGTCGTCCTTGTTCTTGGCGGGCACCTTGGAGTAAACGTCCAGGACGGATCCCAGATGCTGCGATGGCCGCCGTCTCCTCTGTTGGTCGGCTCTCCCATGGTCCTGCTTGCGAGCAAGTAAGAAGAGCAACGCATGGAGGACGACGCCCGCCACCAGAGCGTCCTGGTGGAGCTCGCCACCATCCATGAGCATCATGGAGGACGACGCCCTCTAACACCGGACGCTTCCCTATCTCGCGGTCCATGGCGAGGCGACGGCCATGGCTTGGCTGCTCAGATCGGTCTGCCAACCTTGTAGCAGCGAGCAGGAAGAAGCTCCTCAGACCCGACCATGGATTCGCGAGCCTAGAAGAGGATTCGCTCACACGCACCTGGTGTTAGCGATGATGGCATCCGAATCTTGGCAGAGGAGCGCAAGCGCGTGGTCTTGCTCGACGGAGACTACGAGGTCGGGCCCAGGGAGTGAAATCGAAGCCACCGCGCTACCTGGATCAAGATCGAGTGAGTAGAGGCGGGAGGAGGTAGCTCTCCGCCCCTCTCCACTCCTCCCGGTAGAGAGGTGAAGGCTGTGGCGGCCGGTGGTGGGGGAGATGGTGTGCTGCGGCAGGTGTCGGAGTGGCGGCGGTGAAGAGGAGAATACAAATCTAGGGTTCGCCGTTCGTCGTTCGCAGCAGGACATAACGAAAAATTTGGTCTATCGTGGTTTCTTTGCGTGACTAGGCGGGAGGTGGGCAAAAAGGAAATATTTTCTGGTTATGCGCGATGAATCGGTGCCAGGTCATCGATCCACGGAACTTCCCACACATCACTATCCCAACCATTCATCACGTTCATATCCAACAGTCAGCTTTTGCCCTCGCTTATATCTAGTTGGTTATGACAATTTCAAGTACGGAAACTATGACATTTTTAGTCAAATCATCTTAATTATTCAGGGTTTTGACTACCTGAAACGACTTATGACCATCTGAAGCCAAATCGTCATAATTCTATGACGATTTTATTCACGGTCACTGTCAAAAGGTCATAGGTTGACGCATTTCCTATAGTGATAATACTCCATGGACTTATAAGCTCCCCCTTTATTTCACACCGCCGACATTCATAAACAAAATATCATGATATCAACTAGATAATATTTACAAGTCTTGAAAGCGTTCCTCATGATAGCATGGTTCTGCTAATTCCCAACTTATAAGTGCAAGCATATAAACAACATAGATGACACAATGGTTCAGGTTCATTAGGTGCAAGAAATAAAGTGTGTCATCAAGTTCGTGAGAGCTTTAATCACTAGTTTTCACATAACAAAAGAATTTTTAATTTGGAAGATAGATAAAACTCGAGAATTTACTTGGAATAGCAATAATGCTAATAGGTAGATATGGTGGACACAAATGACATAGGTTTTGGTTCAAGGATTGGATGTACGAGAAGCATTCCCTCTCAGTACAGGTTTTTGGCTAGCAAGGCAGGGTAGCAAGCATAAGAGTTGAAGGAAACAAACATACAAGTGATAGAAAAAATCATGCAATCTTCCTTGAAAACACAAAGGATCTTAACTTGGGAATACTAAGCTTATGAGCCAATCAATAAAGAAAGAAAATAATATAATAAATCTATAAGTACCTTTCTCTTTTCCTTTCAATACTCAAAGTAGTGTTGCTACTGACCAAAGCTAGGTTTGCCAAAACCAATTAAATTTACTCGATGCTCCCAAAGTGATACCAATACTAACAACAAGATCAATCATATAATAGAAATTGCAAACTAAAATAAGATATGCAAAAAGTAAATGACGAAACTTCTCATTTATATTACATAACGACACTCAAACCAAGGGATACATAGATAACCAACTAGAGGAGAGATACGTCCACAATGCAAATCATCCTATATGATAACTTCTCTATTCATGATATGACTCTACTAAAAAGGTAAAAAGATGAAAGATAATGATGTGATACCATGACACTCCCCCAAGCTTGGATCAAACCAAAGGGATGCAAAAACCTTATGACGATTTACTCCTTCGATGGTGGTGGTGTTTCCTTGTCATCATCAGACTTCCAAGGTAAAGGATCCCCATCAACAAAGGACGTCTTGGTTTCCAATATCCTAAAACTAGCAGCAGAACTTATGCGTTTAAACCGAGCCTCATACTCACTGTTTTGATTTTGCATGTCATAGAGTTGTGCTTGTAATTGGTTTGTGGTCTGATGGAGCGAGAGGATTTCATCCCGAAGCTTGGCAGTCTCCTTGTGCTCGGCGACAAGTTATGAACTTATCTTATGGATGACGTCCACTTCGCGTTCTGCCATCTTCTTATAACTAAAAACTTCTTGCTCCAGCGCTTCCATCCTATCCTCCAGACTGCCTTCTCCTTTAGGGAACTAAACCTCTTTTATCTGTACCTTCCCATCCTTGAGCAACAACTTCTTGGGGTGAATCTTCAACTCATACATGTACGGGTTGATGATAAACATTTTTGTACTCTATAAGTCTAACATCTAAGACCCAGATAAACTGATGTTGCATCTACCAATGTTGCCAAGGTCATAACAGCGGCCTCAACCCGAAAAAATAGTCCAACATACACACGTTTCTTTCAAATAGAGGCTGACATCTAGGACCCAGCGTAGACACGTTTCCTGCATAGAGGTTGCTGACATCTGGGACCCAGCTATGGACCAAAGTTATAACAACGGAGGCGGCCGAAATAATTTACATCATAGCACGTTTCATTTATGGAGAGGCTGACATGTGGGACCCACCAGATAGACCTTATATAGGTGTTGCATCGAGCAACATTGACAAGTTCGAATAAGGTAGGCGCGAGCAAGAAAAAAGTCCAACATGCACATGTTCTTCTAGTGAGATGCTAACATGTGGGACCTAATAGCGTGACCAAACGGCAGATTCATCGAGCAACGCTATCTAGTTCGGAACAGGGTAACGCTAGAGAAGAAAAAAATTCCATCATATACACACTATTCTTCTAATGTGTGGCTGACATATGGGACCACCAGCCTGCATAAACGGTTGATGCATCACGCAACGTAGCCAAGTTCGAAAAACAGAGGTGCGAGCGAGAAAAAATCCTACATGCACAAGTTTCTTCTAATAAGATGCTGACATGTGGGACCTAGGAGCCTGTATAAACGGCTGATGCATCGAGCAACGCTGCCAAGTTCGAAACACGGAGGCGCGAGCGAGAAAAAAAGTCCAACATGCACATGTCCTTCTAATGAGATGCTGACATGTGGGACCCACCCGCCTGAATAGTTGATGCAGCGAGCAATGCTATCAATTTAACTCGGAGGCATGACCGATGAAAAAAATTCTATCATACACACATTTCTTTTAATGAGAGGATGACACATGGGGCCCAACTGCGTGATTAAACGGTAGATGATCTAGCAGTGCTATCAAGTTCGGAATAGGGTAGCGCGAGCAAAGGAAAAAATTCCATCTTACAAACGTTTCTTATAAAGAGAGGATGACCCCCAGCTGCGTGATTAAATGGTATATGCATCGAGCAGTACTATCAAGTTTGGAATAGGATAGCAGGAGCAAAGAAAAAAATTCCATAAAACACACGATTCTTCTAATGAGATGCTAACATGTGGAACCCAACAACTTGATTAACGGTAGATAGATCGAGAAACGTTATCGAGTTCAAATCAGGGAGGCACGAGCCAAGGAAAAAATCCATCATGCACACGTTTCTTTTAGTGTGAGGATGACACATGAGACCCAGCAGCCTGATTAAACGGCAGAAGCATCGAGAAACACTATCAAGTTCGAAACAGGAAAGGAATTTTTTATCATACAAACGATTCCTCTAATATGAGGCAGACATGTGGGACCCAGCAGCCTGACTAAATGGAAGAGGCATCGAATAACATTATCGAGTTCAAATCAGGGAGGCGCGACCAGAAATTTGATCTGCTAGAGTCACTAACGTCTGGGACCCACACTCAAAAAAAAACTTTGGTGAGTCAACATCTCGCGAGAAAGCATAAATCTTACTTCTGCCACGCGTCCGTCGAGATTCGTCCATGTTTTAAGCGGTTTCGTCCTAGTAGAGGGGCGCGCCAAAAAAATTCCATCAGCCACGGTCGAGCCGAGAATTTTGTCGCGGAAGACGCACCTTCTACAATGACCGACGGGCCCAGTCGTTGCGGAAGGAAACATTTCTTATAGTGCAAGTTTTTGAACTTGGAAGACCCTACGGAAAGGCATGAATCCTATTGGTCGTATTTGGATCTATAAAGAAATAAACATGAATGTTTCACATCTTTGAAATATTCGACACGTCATAAAAAGTTTACGACAATGTTCAAGGAGTTGACTATGACAAGATTTGATCTTTCATAGAGATATTTAGTCTGGACGGATTAATGTAGCAACCATTACATATAATTTTGGTATATGGTAGTTGACCAAACAAAACAAGGTTCTTCTAAAAGAATAGTTACCTAGAACGTGTACATGAAACGATCCAAAGCCTTTGTTAATTCAAAGGATGAAAAAGGGCATGCAAACTTCAATGGTTGAAGTAAGCATCGCAGAGTTGGAATCTTCACTGTGATGAAACTATTAAAAGGTTTAATTTCATCAAAGACGATGAAGATGCTTGCATTTGCAAGAAATTAAACGGGAACACTAAGACACATTTATAATACATTATGTAGAATACATCTTGTTGATTGGAAATGTTTTATCTTTTATTGGCATAGGTTAAGAATTTCATTAAAATTTGATTTCAATGAAAGACTTAGGAAAAACCGTAATATTAGGAATCAATGTCTATATGGATAGACTGAGACGCTGATATGGTTGTACCAAATGTAAATAGATGAGATATTGAATGAGTTCAATATGGAAACGACGAGAAAGGTTCTTGTTGCATGGAAATGATTAAATCAAGATTCAAGTGTATTGACACTTGGTGAGTGAAATCATATGAATATTTTGATTAATCATAACGTGATATGTACACATATAGATATGTCCTATGCTCTAAATATTATAAGCATATACCAGAATTATTCATAAGATAAACATTGGACAATAGTAAGGATATTCTTATGATCTTTGGAAGAGTTAAGAATATGTTCTATTTGTAGAAGAGACAGATAGTTCATTGTGAAGTGTTACATTGGTACTAGACAAATAGTTCATTGTAAAGTGTTATATTGGTACTAGTTTTGTCACAAAATTAGGTTTATCTCAATTTAGACTATGTGTGGCACAATATAATGGAAAGTAAGTTCTATGATGGATTTGTATGAGTTCCAAAGTTAAGACATTGTGACAGATACTAAAACAAAAGGCTAAGTATATGACTGCTATTGTAGCAGCAAAGGAGGGCATTCGTGTTAAAAAGTTTGTTATCAAACTAGGTGTGGTTCACAGTGGGCTAGTACTATGAAAATATATTGTACGACAATAATATCAACATGTTTTAACCCAAAGGAACTAAAGGTCTCACCAAAGGACCAAATTTATACAATGTCATCTCATTAGAGAATGAGTGATGCGTAGAGACGTAAAGAAATGCAAATACACACGGACCTGAAAGTGTCAGATCCGGAGATTATGTTTACCACTAGCAAACGTGTATATACAAGACTACAAATCCATAGGTGTTGAATGTGCAAGTTTTTCAAACTAGATTATTGACTCTAGTGCAAGTGGGAGACTAAAGGGAATATGCCCGAGAGGCAATAATAAAGTGGTTATTATCTTATTCCTTGTTTATGATAATTGTTTATTTATCATGCTATAATTGTATTAATTGGAAACATTAATACATGTGTGTTTAATAAACAAATAAGAGTTCCTAGTGATGCCTCTCATATAAACTAGCTCATTGATTAACAAGATGATTAAGGTTTCCTGATCATGGACATTGGATGTTGTTAATAACGAGGTCACAACATTGGTGGAATGATGTGATGGACATTCATTCGAAGTATAGTAATATGATCAAAGTCATTATATTTAGATTACTATAACATCATTACAAAGTAACTTTAGTCCTTAGACCATGAGGTCATGTCAATCAATAACACCGAAAGAGTAGCTTCATAACATCAAACGTCACACCATAACATGGTAACTATAAAGGTGGGTTCAGATACTACGATAGTGTTATGTAGAGGCTCATGGATCAAGAGTGGAATTTTTTCATCCCGATGACGGAGAGATATACTCTAGGCCCTCTCAGTGATATCACATTGATATAGCTTGCAAGCAAGTGATGGGGATCACTAGAATGTTATATCACGGGAACGAGAAAAGAGTACATGTCGGTAACGAGATCAAACTAGGTATGGAGATATCGATGATCGAATCTCGGACATGTAAAATATCATGAGACAAAGGGATTTTGTTATAATGTTAAAGGTTCACACGATCACAAGAAGTCATCGTTGAATGTGTGGGATCCAGTATGGATCTCTAAGTCCCGCTGCTGATTATTGATTGGAAAGGGGTCTCGATCATGTCTGCATTATTCGCGAGCCATAGGGTGACACACTTAAGGGATGTCGACAGCATTTGGAGCAACTAAAATGCCAAAGAATTTCAAAGCGCTGGAAGTATTTCAATATAAACCGTAATTGTTTCGGATGAAATTGCTGAAACTGGTTTTGCATGTGATATTGAAATGTTTCCCGGGTTTTATGTGAATGTTTGTTAATTAAAGTAATTAACAAAATTCTGAATAAAATAAATAAAATGGTTTTATTAAATGAGAGATGCAGTAGTTTTGGCAGAAAATCAAGGTATGTGAGTGGACATGTGAGTGGAGGTGTGTTTATGTGAGTGGAGAATCCACCCACATGAATGAGGGAGAGATGGGGGCACCCACCATGGCCGGTGGCCATGCCCCTTGGGTATCCTCCCTCCCCTATATAAGGTGCACCTCCTCCTTCTCCACTCTCACACCTCCTCACGAAGGATCTCTCTCCCCCTCTAGAATATTCCCCATGGTCTCAGCTTAGCGAGATACATGTTCCCGGTGGCTTTTTCTGGAGCAAGGATTTGCTACTTCCGTTGCTTTGCTGGAGAGAGGACTCAGAGGTTGTCAGGGTACCGGATGTGTGTGCGATCAATGGATGCACCACTGCTTTGTGGTGCTGGACTTGCTGGTGTTGGACCTGCTAGACTTCATCGTGATCTTGAGATCGGCAAGTGAATGACTACATCATCCACGAGAACCAATCTCGTAACACTTTGTCGGTTTGAGGGTAAGTTCTCTATGGATGTATATCCACCAGTTGCTTGTATCTAGATAGATAGATCTTGGTGCTTAGGTTTTTTACATCATAGGATTCTTTTGTTTTCTATGATGCGAACCCAACAACCATGGGCCTTGCTACCAACTCTGGGCCACCCGGGTTAGCCGGATTAGAGACATGCAATGGCAATACCCATTTAGCATATCCCCAACAATCACCATCGCCATGTCATCTGCCATAGAGCCACTTGTGTGATCCACCTTCCCGGGCTGCCACCCCGACTTCCATGAGCTCAAGACCAAGAAGTGGCACGCAAAGGGTTGTCGACTCGACCGACGTAGGTCAACAAAGGACCAGTCGTCAGATATGGACACACGGCAGTCCATCAGAGAGGTCCGCCCTCCACCACCGAAGGCAGTTGCTGACCGAGCGCAGTAGCAGGAGCACACTAGGGCCTGCTCGGGCCCGGACGGGCCTAGATCAGGTCAATAAAGTTTCCACCCCGCGTTGCTGCACCAGGGCTGCTGTGCCTCCCATCTAGCTTCGTCGTTGCTACTTGTCATGCCGCATTGCCATCCCACAGTCGCCTATGTAGGAAGTCCCTGTCGTGGCACACGTCATCATAGCTTTTCTCGAGCTCGTGCCGCCCTCACCGCCGCTGTACTAAGGCAGCAGCGGTGGCCATGGGCATGGTGCCGCGCTAGCCATGGTCCACTGTGCCGCTCAGAACCAGGTCCTGCTATCCGGGAGGAAGAACACATCGTCATTGGCAACCGGATTTGTGCTAAGCCAAATCAGGTCGCCGTTGCCACCAGCACGCCACCACCGCACAACCCTTCGTTCCGACACTCAGTGTCCACATTCGCATCGCTCTGCCCACCAACGAGCGAAGGGAGAGAGAGCCCCGCCGCCCCAACACCGTCAGCGTGCCTTGGCAGTGGTGCTGGGTGGGGAGGCGGCCTATGCTTGACGGCGGCTAGGGTTTCCCTCGGGTCACTCGTGGGAGTGACATAGGAGGGGGATTTTTTTTAAATATTCGCTACCTTTGCAGTCTCAAAATCTCGAAAGGTGTCATTTGGACACCGTAATAGGTGTTAGAGTATATTACGGTTTAGGTAATCTAGGATAGAGATAGATCTCGTGTATTGTCTTGCACTCCAATATGAACCATGTATGCCTATATATACTTGCCCATGAGCCTCAATAATAGATCCATTATATTCCAACAATCCCTCTCTATCGTTCTACATGGTATCAGCCCTAATTTGATCCAAACCCTAGCCACTGCTGACACGCTTCCGCCACGCTTCCCTCGGGGGGGTCGATCTCCAAGATCTCCACTGAGGGCTACGCAACCCGTACGCATGGTTCGTACTCTGATCCATGATCGACTGCCATGTAAGTCTATTTTTTCGATCTCTTGATCGGTTTTCTTTTTTGGTTTACCGATTTTAGATCGGATTGAGTCGCCCACAGCCATCATCATCGTCACGCCTCTACTCCGACCATCATCATCGATGATCTACACCACGCCTATGCGCATGCCCTCTCTGCTATTGCGCATGCCTCGGCAGGCTGCCGCGCACCGTGGACGGCTACTACGCCTTCCTCGGAAGGCTGTCATAGCTTCCCCTAGGATCGTCTTCATCGTTAACATCTGGGACTTCATCGACAACGCGGACATCGACTCAGCTCTACGCTTCATCCACGCCACGGTGCATACGGCGCAATGTCAGCCTGATCAGCTAATCCCGCGCCTGTCTATGCTAAGCATGTACCCGAGCACGCGCCTACCACCGATTGAGTTAAGGGCTGCCGCTGCGTTGCCCCTTCGGTCCACAGCGTTGCCGCCTTTGGTCCATGCTACCAGCTTCCAACGCGCCTTCCTTGGCGCGTACGTCGCTGGTGGTCTCCCAACCACTACATCGACTTGCGTCCTACAGCTATGCCACCCCCTTGGGTCATAGCACGCTGCATGCGGTCTACTCGCCATCCCCGCGCACTGATATGTCGTAAACGTATCTATAATTTGTGATGCCCCATGCTTGTTTTGTACCAACTATCTTATGTTTTATCTACACTTTATGGTATTTTTATACATTTTCTAAAAATAACCTATTAACAAGATGCCACGGTGCCAATTCCTATTTTCTCTTGTTTTGGTTTCAGAAAAGCTAGTAAATAAATATTCTCAGAATTGGATGGAACAAAAGCCGAAGTCAATATTTTATCGTAACCAAGACGGAGTCCAGAGGGGGGACGAAGAGGCGCCATAAGGCGGCCAGACCACCCCATGGCACGGGTCCACCCTGAGCCACGCCATAGCATGGTGTGGGCCCTCTGGACCTCAACCGACCTTGCCCCTTCTCCTATATAAACACCCCGAGGAGAAAACCCTAAGTACCCAATCAGAATTCCATGAAAAAGTCTGTTGCCGCCACCATCGTCCCTAGATCAGGAGGGATCTGAAGCTCTTCGTGGCACCCTGCCGGAGAGGGGAGATCACCCTGGAGGCCTTCTTCATCACCATGCCAGCCTCTGGAGTGATGCGTGAGTAGTTCATCCTTGGACTATGGGTCCATAGTAGTAGCTAGATGGTCGTTTATCGTCTTTTGTGCTATCATGTTTAGATCTTGTGAGCTGCCTATTATGATCAAGATCATCTATATGTAATCCTACATGTTGTGTTTGTTTATGATCCGATGGATATTGAGTACTACATCAAGATTGATTATTAATTCTATCATGTCTATGTTATTTGTGATCTTGCATGCTCTCTGTTTCTAGTGGTTACTCTAGCCAAGTAGTTGCTTGTGACTCCAAGAGGGAGTATTTATGCTCGATAGTAGGTTCATGTCACTAGTAATCTGGAGGAGTGATAGGAACCTCTAAGATTGTAGATGTGTTGTTGCTACTAGGGAGAAAACAACAATCCTTTGTCCAAGGGAAATTGTATTATTTACTTTACACACTTTGCTTAATACAATTATCTATTGCTTGTAACTTAATACTCGAAGGGGTTCGGATAATAACCTGAAGGTGGATTATTAGTCATGGATGCAGTTGGATTACGGTCTATGTATTATGTTGTAATGCCCAAACGAATCTCATAAAAATCATCATGACGTGTACATGCATTGTTATGCATTCTCAATCTGTCAATTTTCCAACTATAATTTGTTCACCCAACATGCTATTTATCTTATGGATAAACACCTCTAGTGAACTGTGGACCCTAATCCATTCCTTCCCACTGAAATTCAATCTACTCTCTACTGTTTAATTTCTACAATTACTACAAGCAATCACTTTCTTCCACACTATATGTTTAATCCTTTGTTTACAGCAAACCGGTGAGCTTGACAACCTCATTGTGAGTTGGGGCAAAGTATTGTGGTTGTGTTGTGCAGGTTCCACGTTGCTAGCAATACCTTGGGAGTTGTTTCCTTTATCCTACTGGTTCGATAACCTTAGTTTCACAACTGAGGGAAAACTTGATGTTGTGCTCATCACACCTTGCTCTTGGGGTCTCCCAACAGGCTCTACAGTAACCGAGCAGCATCAAGAATTTTTGGCACCGTTGATGGGGAGACATAGGACATTTCCTGCAAGAGGAGTCTCTCACAATCAATCTCTTTACTTTATTTTTTTTTGCTTTGTTTCTTTATTTTTGTTTGGTTTGTTTCTTATCACCAAAAACACAAAAAAAATTAGTTCCTACCTTAGTTGCTATTTCTTTTGGTTTACCTTTTTATCAAAAACACAAAAAAATTAGTTTCTACTTTAGTTACTATTTTTGTTGGCTTGCTTTAATCTTGCAAAATGACTACTCTTGAAAACACTAAGTTGTGTGACTTCACTAGCACAAACAAGAATGATTTCATTTGCACACCTATTGCTCCACCTATCCCTGAAGCTACTTTCTATGAAATTAAACCTGCTATACTAAATCTTGTTATGAAAGAGCAATTTTCTGGTGTTAGTACTGATGATGTTGCTTCTCACCTTAATAATTTTGTTAAACTTTGTGACATGCAAAAATATAAGGATGTAGATGGAGATATTATTAAGCTTAAATTGTTTCATTTCTCTTTAATAGGAAGAGCTAAAGATTGGTTGTTATCTTTGCCTAAAAATAGTATTGATTCTTGGATTAAATGCAAAGATGCTTTCATTGGAAAATATTATCCTCCTACAAATATTATATCCATGAGAAGTGACATAATGAAATTTAAACAATTTGATAATGAACATATTGCTCAAGCTTGGGAAAGAATGAAATCTTTAGTGAAGAATTGCCCCACTCATGGACTGACTACTCGGATGATTATCCAAACCTTTTATGCAGGACTGAATTTTTCTTCAAGAAATCTATTGGATTCGGCTGCTGGATATGCCTTTATGACCATCACTTTGGGAGCTGCAATAAAGCTCTTGGATAATAGGATGATTAATTATTCTGAATGGCACAATGAGAGAGATCCACAAGGTAAGAAGGTAAATTCTGTTGAAGAAACCTCCTCCTTGAGTGATAAGATTGATACTATTATGGCTATGCTTGTTAATGGAAAAGCTCATATTGATCCAAATAATGTTCCTTTAGCCTCTTTGGTTGCTCAAGAAGAGTAAGTTGATGTGAACTTTATTAGAAGTAATAATTTTGGTAACAATGCTTATAGGAATAATTTTGGTAATAATAATTATAGGCCATATCCTTCTAATAATAGCAATAGTTATCATGGTAAATCTGGAATGCCTAGTGAAGAAAGGATTTTGGAAGTTGAAAGATCCACTAAAAACTTCATACAAATGCAATATGAGCAGAATAAGTTATTCACTAAAACCATGGAGGTACAATCTGCCATTTTGAAAAGTATTATTTGTTAACTTGAGAATTTAAATAGGGAAATTCCTGGTTTGCATGCCAAAATTTTGAATGCTGAAAAAAATATTTCATATTTGTCTGAAGCACAATCTTCTTTTATTAATAAAATGGCTGCTAAACCTGAAACTATGGAAAATCCTTTTGCTGCTACTAATGCCATACAATTTAGAATTGATGAAAATGTTAGAATGTTAGCTGAATTGCATTCTAGGTGGGAAAGAGAAGATGAAATTGCTAGAAATAATAGTATGACTAAAGTTTGTACCATTACTACCAATAGTAATGTTGATGCTAGCAAACCACCTAAAGCCCCCATTCCTTTTGCAACATTTCCTAAACCTAATGGAACCTTTTCCAATAAAAATGCTGAATTTTTTTGAAATATGGGAAACAATAGTTCTACTACTTTGAATGATAATTTTGATTTTTATCTTGATTGTTGCAATATTTCTGAAGTAATTATGTTCTTGCAAAAACTTTCTAGAAGTCCTAATGTTAGTGCTATGAACATGGCTTTTACAAAGCATATTACAAATGCTCTCATGAAAATTAAAGAAGAAAAATTGAAACATGAAGCTTATATTCCTAGCAAATTAGAATATGGTTGGGAGCCAATCATTAATATGAAAGTGAATGATTTTGACTTCAAAGCTTCATGTGATCTTGGTGCTAGTGTCTCTATTATGCCTAGAAAAAATTATGAAATGCTTGATTTACCACCATTGGAAGATTGCTATTTGGATGTCCATATTGATGATAATGCTAAAAAGAAACTTATGGGAACAAATTAATAAATTGTATACCATTGCTAGAAACGTGTGCTCTACTTATAATGTTACTTATTGCTTTGATAAATCTTGTTGTTGTAGGATGTATAAACACCTCCCTTTTCAATATGAGTATAATGATAATGTTACCATATCTTCTTATGTTAAGGGAAATTATGACTTTTATGATGTGGAACAAATTGAAGAATTTATTGCTTGGAATGGTGCATTCTAACTTGCTTATTTGCTTGAAAATACTAATGATGCACCTTATAAATATGAGGTTTATGATATACTTAAATTTTGCTTTGATAATTACAAGGAAGAAAATGGCTATATTCTTAGATATCTTAATAGATGATCTCCACCAACGGAAGAGACTAATGCCTTGCAGGAACCTGTGGAAGAAGAAATTGCTGAACCCGAAAGCTCATTAGATGAAAAAGAGGAGGAGAGTGATGAACAAAAGGAGGAAGAATGGATTAGCTACCCATGCCTACCTTCTAATAAGAGTAACTCTTTATCCCTTACATTATTTGATTGTCCACCATGCTTACCAAAGGTGGATGAATGTTATGTTCCTGTGGATTATTTTGAAATATCTACTATGGGTAAAACTTGTGATAATAATTATGCTCGTGTTATCTATGATAATCCATGCTATTTTGATAAATCTTATGATAATCCTTTATTTCTGCCTAACTTCGAAATTCATGGTACTAAAGAGTTTTGCTTAGAAAATGTTTATGATAAAGCTCTAGATGATGGTCCCATATTGGTTGATAATATTAATAGTACTACTATTGAAAATGAGATTGTAGGGGTCTTGACTTTATCTTGGAACCCCATACCTCTTGAGAATGATCAGTCATCTTGTTATAAAATTGTTAAAAGTGGGTTTGAAGGTTTTAATCCCACTATTTTTTAGCTTGATAAAAATTATGTGTTTGTAGATCATGAAAAGCATACTTTATGTGATAGTTATATTGTTGAGTTTATTCATGAGGCTACTGAAAATTATTATGAGAGAGGAAAATATGGTTGTAGAAGTTTTCATGGTACTGAAACACCTCTCTATGTGCTGAAAGTTTTGAAGTTACTCTTGTTCTATGTCCCTATGCATGTCACTTTGTTCTTTGTGAATTTATTTGCATACAAGATTCCTATGAATAGGAAGTGGTTTAGACTTAAATGTGTTTTGAATTTGCTTATTTATGCTTTCTTTACTTCAATTCATATTTCTTATGTGAGCATCTTCTCAAACTATCAAGCCTAGCTAAAAGGCATTAAAGAAAAGCGCTTATTGGAGACAACCCATTGTTTTATTTCAGTAAGTTTTTATTTTGTTGAGTCTTAGAAGTTACTGCCTCTATAATAACCTCTCCTTATCTTTTTTGTTTGGTTTTTGTGCCAAGAATAACCTCTAATGAGAGGGAAGTAAGATTTGGGGAAGTTGATGTCCCTAAACAGATTTATATGCTTCACTGTAAAAATCCGTGAAACATCCCAGTACGTCGGATTAAGCTGAAATTTTTTGTGTGCATGCCCCTGTTATTTACCCAACTTTCTTTAGTTTTGAACTTTTCGATTTGAGCAACAGAATATGTTCGAAAAAATCGGTCTTTACCTGCTGGTATATTTTGACAAATTTCTGCCATTATTTTCATTTGCCTCTTAATCGGTTTCTTTTTGAGTTATGTTTGATCACTTGAGCTTTTAAAAGGAGTTGCTACAGTAGCCTATGTTTAATAGAAGTTTTACTTGAGTTGAAACTGAAATCAAAGGCCTATTATCTTGAATACACTAATATTTCTAATGAAGATTGTGTGAAGTTTTGTATGAAGGAAATTTTTAAGTGTAGGGAGAGAATGATGTGATGAGATGAAGTATGGACAAAAGCTCAAGCTTGGGTATGCCACCCGTGTCACCCCAAGAAATATTCAAGAGGTACAAGCGTCAAAGCTTGGGGATGCCCAAGGCATCCCCATCTTCATCAACAAAAATCTCAGGTTTTCTTCCAAGAGACTTTATTTTTGCTTCATGCACTATATGTTTTTCTTGGAGCATCTTTGTTTTTTTTGCTTTGTTTGCTGTAATAAGTTGGTCATACCCCAACACACCTATTTTGGAGAAGTCACACCTAGTTCTTCATTGCCTAAAACTCTCTATTTTTCACTCCTATTGTTCTATGAGTGATCTCTTTTGCTAGCACTATGTTTAGCTTTAGTTTTCTTATGCTTTTTGCTTAGAATTTTTTAGTACATCTTTGTAGTTACGTGAGACAAGCTCTCTGATCTTTATTGATTATTATATTTGTGAGTTGTTGTAAAGGTCCCAACCTTTAATAAGGTAGATATCTCTGTGTTTACAATGCTAGTCCCTGGATCAATAGCTAGCATCCACAGTTAAGATGTAATACCAAGAAACAAAGGTCATAATACAACTTTATAACCAGGAATAAAATAATTCATTACATCTTACATAGATCATTTGGCTATCTCATTACAATGCAGCAGAAATAACTATAGCATGGAGTCCTTCATCTTCACAGTGCCACAGGCAATCATGTTGGTTGTAGACTTGTAATCCTAATCAACACACTTCACTAACATCAAACAAACCTGCAACATAATAAGTTACAGCAACAAGGGTCAATACATTTGAATTGTATTGGCAAGTGATACTATGGTAGTATAGTGGTAACTATCATCTATATGCATTTGGCTAAGTGGAGCTTAGGCTTTCTTTGCTCAAAATAGTTTTTCCTTATCATTTGAAAATACTAAGTTTTTGCTTGTCAAAACACCCAAGGAACCACCAATATAAATTGGTGAACCTTCAACCCTTGTTCAACCACAAATTTTTAACTTAGAAAGTTGGGATGAGGAGATTCTTGATAGCTTCCATGTCTTGATGCTCAAATTGTCCTTTGCCAGGGACATGGCTAAGTACTTAGATTTTTTCACTCTGCAGAGGTGGTGCACTTTCCCCACAAGACTTGGTTTAACCAAGACAAGATCTTTAAGAAGCCTTCCCTTAGACCAGAATGGACGCGCTCCAACCTATCAAACCCCTACCACCAGCTGTCCATTTGGCTAAGTTATTGCAACCTATATGATCTAGGCAGAGCCCATAATGCCAAGTGGCTGCACTTGAAGCTTCTCAACATTTGACATCTCAAATCTCTTTGTTCCTGGGTGGCAATCCACAAGTGAGATACCAAGTCTTCCCCAGTATACTGGACCTGGTGATGCCCAGGTTTTCCCCAGTATACTAGACTTGAGTAACCACTCAACACAAACCTTTCTTTCCATCCCACCCAGGTGATTCATTCACTTAGTTGTTTTATTAAACAAAACACAAGTCCTTGACTTAGAAATATTCAATAGCATGAATATAATCCACCCTTGTTTTCTACTAGCTAAGATAAGCATGATGGTAGTAAGAATCTTAACTTAGGAAAATTCTACTAAGGTTTCATCTACTAGGATTTCCGATGGCATAGTTTATACTTAGCAAAAATTCCATGCAAGTCCTACTTAGAAATATCACTATTGCATAGTGAAAATAATGGGACAAAAGTATGAAGCATCACTTGCCTTTTTGGTAGAGAATATAAGTTCACTCCTTGTTCTTGCAATAGTCACACTCTTCAAATTGCACTACAATTCAATCAAGCAAGCAAATATTCAATCTACCATTCAAGCAATCATCACATAGAATAATAAAAACAAAGCAATGCATGCAAGCATGACAAAGATTGTTTTATTTGGAAAAGTGGTTTCTAATAGGTTATAAAAATTTGAAAACACCTATTGGTCATTTATAAAAGTGGTAAAACCATTTGATATCAAGTTAGTGAAAGTAGCCACTTTAAATCATTTTTTTATTTTGCTAGAAATGGTTCAAATCAAGGTAATATTTTCTAGTGTTTGACAAACACATTTTTAAACACAAATGTTAGTGTTTTATGGTCAAGTGTTTAATATTGAAACCGTTTGCAAAAGGTTTTACCTATAAACCATTTTTATACCAAATCAATATTTTATGTTGTTTGAAAATGCTTTTTTGCAAAGTAATAATTTATAGGGTTCATCAAATATATTTTTAAATCCTAAAACTTGGTGTTTAGGGTCAGAGAGTTTAAATCAAATCATTTTCCAAAGGTTTTACTCAAAAAGCATTTTTAACACATAAACAATATTTTTATTTAACTAGAAATGCTTTAATTCAAAGATTTATTCTTTAACTTCACAAAATACAATTTTAAATCCATAAGTTGGTTTCTATGGTTAATAGGTTCAAAACAATCCATTGCCAAAGATTTTACCATAAAAAATATTGCTAGAATAATTTTTATATTCAAAATATGCCTACACAAGTTTCTGTAAAAACAACCAAGTTTCCAGAAGCAATTCATTAAACAAAGTGCATGGTTGGAAAGTACTTGTTTTTTTGATTCCATTGATATAAAATTTGCAAAATTTGGACGTGTAGATTAAAATTTATGAATTTTACAAGTTTGTATATCTAATAGATCAAAAAATTTGTTTTAAAACAAACCCTGGACACGTGGCGCTTTCTTACTGGCGCGTACCGGTTCAAGCGGATCGCACTCTGTGGATCATTAGATCTAATTTAGATCGTGCAGCACAGAATGCTCCATACCTGTTCTCTAAGTGGATCTATCGCGTCACTTGGATCAACATCCAACGGCTCTCAGCAGCTCGACCACGAACGGGCGGCGCTGGCGCAGCGGCGAGCAGCGGAGCGCTCATACGGGGAGGTTGCCGAGGATCTAGGTTGCGCGGGAGAGGGAGAGGATGCTCACCGTGCTCGCGTGGTTGCGGTGAAGCTCAAGGTGGCCTCAGTTCGTCAAGGGGCGCACTGGAGCAGCGACGATTGCTCTTCGGAGTTAGCGGCGGCGCCAGGTGCTTCTGTTCGTCGACGAGGGCGGAGCTACAGACCACCAGAAGGCAAGAGGAAGGTGTCGTTAGACGCGGGCGAGTGCGTAGATCACAGGAGCATCAACGGGAGGGACAAGGGCGGTCTGTTCTCACCGGGGGGACTCGCCGGAGTCGAGGCAGGAGGCGGCGACACTCTGATGTTGATGTTGCCGAGCCTCTGGTGAACACGCGGGCTAGCGAGAGGCACTGGGAGATGCAGGGGGCGATGGGGAGCACGCACGTGTGGACTGGGAGGCAAGGGTGGTCGAACGGCGACGGATTTCGTCGGAGAGGCTCATCGGAGCAGATGGTTTGCAGCGGTCAATTGGTACAGCCTGGTGCCCGAGAGGAGGCGATGCTTGGGGGGAATGGAAGAGGGGCGTAGGCGTTTATGTATGCGTGATTACTGACGAGGATTGATCGCTCATTGACGCGAATTTATGCCTCGATTCAAACGGCAGAAAACGGTCACGAGGTGAGGGCGAGGTCGTCGCGGGTGGAAACGAAGAACAGTCATGCGGGGTCCGTTCGTCAGCGAGGTAGGAAAAGGTTAGGTGGGTCCTACTATCAGCGACTGCGCGGGTTCACGGGTGAGTGGAAAACGATTCGCTTCGGGGAGAGCAGGTGGGCTAATTTGCTGGGCTGGACTGGGCCTGGTAGTGGGTTGGGTTCGATTCATTTTTTTTGTACAAAATGTTTTTCTTTTCCCTTTTCTATTTATCTGATTTGGTTTTTTTATTCAAACAATTCAAACACTATTTGAATTCAAACTTCTACCAAACTTTATGTAGATTTTAATACTGTTATTTAACATATTCTATAGTCAAATTTAGAATAATTCTTTTATTTTTTTAGGGTATATTAATTATTTAAAATAGGCCCTTGTTTTAATTCAAATAAGATTTTATTAATGTTTCCAAACTCTATTTGAATTCTAAATTTTTACCAAACCTTTTTAAGTAGGTTTTATTTATTTAAATGGGGTGTTAAATATTTTACTTTGAATTATTGAAAGTATTTTAATATGATTATTAATCATTTAATTTGGGCAATTGTCTTGATTCAAATAGAATTTGTTTAAGGCCATTTTATTTTATTTAAATATTATTTATCCATTTATTTCATTTGGACTTGGATTATAATTATTCCATTTAAGATTAAATTTGGCTTTTAAAATACTCCTCATTTAATATTTCTTTCTTTATCTTATAAAATTCATATCTTTTTATTTATAGATCCAAAGGTGGTGATTCCAATTTGTAAAATCTTATTTAATATTTGTTTATCCTTTTAAATATCTTTAGGATTATTTGCTCACCATTTGGTATGGATTTTTAGATAGGTGCTTTATTAGCTTTGGAAATTCAATTTCCTTATCTTATTAAATTCTTAAGATTTTATCTATGGCTTCAAATTAAGTGAAACCAATTTCTATGGTTTTATAATATTTCCATTTGTCATTCTTGATCATTTATAAATGTTTGTTGACAAAAAAAATTATATGGATCAAATCCTTAGTCTTAGAGTAATCTTGGAAATGATTTTCTCTCATTAGGTTTTTAGAGTTTTGGTTTGTTTTCCAAGTGTTTAAATTTCAAGATGCATTTATGGAGAATGCATTTCACTTGATTTGAATTTTGTTGGATTCAAATTTTATTCCAAGTTTGTTCAAGATGGGTTTTAATGTTTCCATTTAGAAACAAAAGTTTCTTTTCACCCTAAATTTCAACAATTATTTATTTTGTTTATTTATTTTTCACATTACAAAATTTGGAAAATTTTGGGATGTGACAGGATACCACCCTTAAAAGAAATCTCGTACCGAGAGTTGGGAAGGCTAGAGGTTACAAGTTGGCTTCAAAACAACTAGGGTACTACCACCCTTAAAAATTTCCAACTAGATTACATCTTGGTTTGCTTGGGATCTTGGTGGAACTTCTCTAGGCAAACATCTGCATAGTGTCCTTTGTTTCCACACTTGAAACAGGTGACAAGGCTGAGATCCTTCATAGGCTTGTTTATTTTATGCTTCATCTTTTCTGGACAATTGCTTGCATAATGTCCTTGGTTACCACAATTGTAACATGTGACAAGATTGAGTTTTTCACGTATCTTCTATAGACAAGTTGATACATAATGGCCTAGCTCTTTGCAGTTGTTGCACCACACTTGGCTAATCTCCTTATACTTTTTCTTCTTCTCAGGACATTCATTGGCATAGTGTCCCATCTCTTTGCAATGGCAACATTGCACTTGGATTTTGTCCTTCTTCTTCTTGGGTTTCTCCAAAGCTAGGAGTTCTTCTAGTTCATACTCTTCATATCTCACCTCAAAGGTGGGAAAGTCTCCTGGTTTCCTTAATCTTTTCCTTGGATAATACATATGTTTCTTCTTCTGTCCACCAATGTGAGTCATATTGCATGAAGGTGCAAGCTGTGACTTTCCTTTGTCTTCATCCTTCTTGATAGAAGTTGTTTCCTCATGGGGGTTCACAAACTATTGATGCACTCCACCTTGTTTACTTTGTTGAACTATGGAATAAATGGGGCATTGGATAGGGACATGATTATCTCCTTCACATAGGAAACAAGTAGCTTGAGATGTGGGGCATTATTTAGTTGGATGTTTCTCTTCACAATTAGGGCATTGATCTTCATGCTCTTTGGAAGTGTGATCTATGTCTCCACAAATATTGCAAGCTTGAGTTCCTTCTATAATATCATCCTTGACTTTATTGTTGTCACAATCTCCTTGGGAAAGGTGGTATCCCATGTTGATCATTTGATTTGTCATCCTTTGCAACAATTGGGTTTGGGTTTCCAAAAACCTTTGCATGGTTGGGTCTAACTCATTGTTGTTGGCCCAAAATTGACTTGTCAGTTGGTTTAGCTGGGTTTGGGTTACTATGAGTTCTCTCGTGTGCATCTCTTGGTTGTTGTTGTTGTCACCATTCTTGATGTTGGAGTCCCTTGGAGTAGTCATCTGTTTGGGTTGGATTGGGATTAGAATAGGCAAAAGATTTATAAAATAAGAATTCTAATCGCACACATCACAATTCACACAAGTAATGTGCAAACAATCACAAACAAAATTCTACTCAAACAACAAGTTTCAAGCACATTTTTAGGCAACAAAATATTTTTGTTACACCACATAAGTTGGTGGGTTTGATCTAATCACTAGTATGGTGGTCCAACTATATGGTTCACTTGAGATCATTCCATTCTTCTTTGTTGTTTCTTCTTGAATGAGATCATGGTTTCCTTGGGAAAATTCTTGTGTCTTGGTTAAAAACTCCAAAGATGACGATGATTCTTCTAAGTTGTGTTTCCTTAGTCTTCCTTGGAAAATATTCTCAGAATTGGACGGAACAAAAGCCGAAGTCAATATGTTACCATAACAAAGACGAAATCCAGAGGGGGGACGAAGAGGCGCCACAGGGCGACCAGACCACCCCATGGCCCGGGTCCACCCTGGGCCGCTCCAGGGCATGGTGTGGGCCTCCTGACCCTCAACCGACATTGCCCCTTCGCCTATATAAACACCCTAAGGAGAAAACCCTAAGTATCCGATCACAAATCCACGAAAAAGTTCGTAGCCGCCGCCACCATCATCCCTAGATCGGGAGGGATCTGAAGCTCTTCCCAGCACCCTGCCGGAGAGGGGAGATCACCTTGGAGGCCTTCTTCATCACCATGCCAGCCTCCGGAGTGATGCGTGAGTAGTTCATCATTGGACTATGGGTCCATAGCAGTAGCTAGATGGTCGTTTCTCCTCTTTTGTGCTATCATGTTTAGATCTTGTGAGTTGCCTATCATGATCAAGATCATCTATATGTAATTCTATATGTTGTGTTTGT
This sequence comes from Avena sativa, assembly GCA_916181665.1. Classification (NCBI taxonomy): domain Eukaryota; kingdom Viridiplantae; phylum Streptophyta; class Magnoliopsida; order Poales; family Poaceae; genus Avena; species Avena sativa. The sequence goes on along the minus strand of OV702293.1, from coordinate 9,709,742 downwards.
TGGGATCCGATGGATATTAAGTACTACGTCAAGATTGATTATTGATTCTATCATGTCTATGTTATTTGTGATCTTGCATGCTCTCCGTTGCTAGTGGTTAGAATAATTTTTATGTTTTTTTCCTTTCGTTTAGCCTGGACCGCCCACGGTTTTTTTGTTTCAAGCTCTGCCAGTGGATGATAACACAAAGCTATGCCAAAGTGCAGAATATGTCTGACTAACATGCCAAGACCACTGCTGGACGGGTGAGAGGCTAGCGAGGAGGGGGCTCCAACACCCTTCGCGCTGCCCGTTGTATGACCAATCGAAAGAGACCATGAGGCACCTTTTCACAGGGTGCCCCTTCTCTCGGACGATATGGCACGAGGTCCTATCTTGGATTCGATCCACGGCCAGGCCTCCGAATGAGGATGACGACTTCGTAGATTGGTGGAAGCTGGCGCTCCTATCTACCCCCGCGATGCGCAAAGGGACCTCGTTGCTGGTGATGCTGACGATATGGTGGATATGGAAACACCGCAACATGGTCGTCTTAGACAACGCGAGCCCCAACTACAGTAGTCTCCTCGACACGATTCGATCAGAAGCAAGATCTTGGGCTTTGGCGGACGCGATTAGCTTAAAGGTCTTGATCCCCGTTGTAGCGTAAATCAAGTGGGTTGAGTTGTATCTCGGGTGCGGCTTACTCGTAGTCTATGTATATGTGCAAAACTTTTTCTTTATCGATGAATCAAAACGCAAGTCTTTTATGTTTTCGCGGAAAAAAAGAGCGTAGAATACGTAGTTACAGCTCGATGCATCAATTTTGTTCCGCATCGGAAGGGCATTTCTGAGCAAATGATCTGCGTTGATTCGCCAATCGCAGAACGGAAAGCGCCTAATTCCTTCTCGTCCGTTGATTCGCCAACCGCACAATCGAAAGGCTGAACTCTTCTTGCTCGCCTCCAAATCTATGGTCGCCACGTCCGGACACGCCGACGCCGGGAGCTCCCCCGCCGCGGATGCCACCGGAGGCGACTGGTGAACGGTTTGTGCTTCTCTCTTTGCCGTCGCCCGAAACTACTTCGTGCGGCCGTTATCTTCGCCGCTGCATTTAGAGATCATGTCGTCGGAGATTTGCTCCAACCGCGCCGCAGTAATCTGAATCTATTACCCCGTACTGCGACCTGACCTGCTAATGCGGTAGTCCTCCGTTACTGCTGCTTGCCGTGCAGATCCGTAGGTTTTTTTCCCTTGTTTTCTGGTTTGGGTTTTGCCTTGTTATTTCTATGCATTCAACATGCTAGGGTTTTGTGTTCTTGTAAAGGAAAACATGTTAGGTTGTACTAATTCCATCCTTAATTACTTTCGGTGGACGCTAAAGATGGTTAAACGAATATTGTTCTTTGGTGTGCTTTTATTGGGTTTACAGCATGTAAAGTATATTAAAGATTCTTCATGGGCGATTGCAGTATGTAATTATGACAGACCTGGATCCCTATTTCTAAGATTGTCCCAAAGATTCCATGCTAGCATTCCGTGTCTATATGTTTATTTACATCGCTCCACAAAGTCCAGGTGGAAAATTCAGAATAACTTATGAATACTTAAGAGTTAAGTCACATATATTCTTCTAGGCTGTACGCAGAAGCTACTGGAGTCTCAAATTTCCTTCATGTATGTATGTTTTTTAATAACATCACCTTATAGCGGAAATGGCATCTCCAACAAATTTGTCTCAAACAAAGAATTAGAACATTGTCCTCACAAGCTAATATTCATTGCAGTGATTACCCGCAAAAAAAAAATCATTGCAGTGACGATGTTGAACAGAGATGGATCCTTTTCCACTAGGAATGGACGATATACCTGAAGTTTACCTTGTAGATTTAATCTAAATTCAGGATGCCTTTGCTTATGTTGCCTCACGTTGGAAGCAAATATGAATATATTCTTCTGCAGCATCACTGTGCTTACGTTGCCAAAATTCTAGTTCCACTAAGTTGTCGCCTTGTCAGCCTGCAAATGTAGTATGGACATCATTTTACATTAATTTCTATGGAAACCATGTGTGAAGTTTTTTTCCCTCCAGACAATATCATATATAGGGGATGTAATGTCCTATGAACCTAAATTTTTCAAGAGCGATCTCAGTAGCATTTGAATTATATGTAAAATACAAAATCAGAATGAACGCTTATTTTTTATATTTTCACTGATCATTACTATTCATCTCCATATTTATCTTTTTTCATATTTTCCAATTGCAGTTCAGTTAGACGTTGAAATTTTACTAGTTTGTAGAACTTCAACACATGGTTTCCACGGAGTTTTTACTGGATATTTATCCTATCAACAGAACCTATCAGGGTCAATCTAAACCGTGTAAGCCAGGTTAGTGAACAACCGCCTGGTATGCTGTAAACCTTTTAAGTTTGAGTGCCTGGTTTGTGCCTTTTGTTATGGAGAAGTAGAGGCATATATGCCAACTCAAATAGTCTCAGAATATGTTTCTCCTGTAGCATGTGTATATGCATCTTTCCTTGTAGCAGGCGAATAATTTGGAATATGACAGGTTGATGCCTCTATTAATTTTAATAGCTTGAAACTTCATACATGGAAAATATTAAACTGCATCCTTGAAAAAGAACTGGAGAAGTGACTAATAAATTTCAAAAATCTTTCTACTAGCTCAAGCGGTACAATTTATTCGTATTCTTAGAATATGAGTAAATTGACCAGAGAAATACCAAGTTATGAATGAGGAGGAATGAGTTGGTTTGATTTTCTCAATAGTTAAATTTCCCTATCTGTAGAAGAGATATGTCACATGTGCCACCACACTCGGTGAAAAAATAGGGTCCACCAAGACAATATGGCCCAAAGAGTGAAATTAGCCAGGGAACAGTGAATATAAAAAAAGGTTCCATACGAAAATGAAGTCCCAATCTAAGATGGACCCCAGAGAGTGCGCTCATTTTGGCATATATCACATCTGCCTTTCGACGGGCATGAGCAGATATGTTGGAAGTTGGAACAAGTTTTCATCTTTATGTAAGAGCTCCTTGGCTGTTTTTTATGTCGTCGCTTTAACTGAATTCTCTGGTGCAAGATCCAGTCCTACAGAATTCAAATATAAAATATGATCCTGCACGAATTCTAGCTTACATGTAAACTTTGCTTAATGTCCTGCTTCTTATAAATGCCATCTATCCTTGCTTCAAATTTTATGTCATTGGAAAATGTGTGTGTGTGTGTGTGTGTTTGGAATATGCATTGCAAGGTGCACATGCAGAAAAGCAGTGCAACGATTCTTGCAACTTTCAGAGTAGTGAGGCGATGGTTCTGCCACCTCTTGCTCTGTGATCAGATTTGTTCTCTGCGGCTATTATTTGCTATGCATCTTGTTGTCATGATTCGCCAAGATAAGAACTTTACTGACACTAACCATTTAAACCAATATCTGTCGTTTTAATATGCTGTTCCAGGTTAAGATTCTCTTATCACTATTCTGTAGAGATACCAAGAAGTCATTATCACAGCTCCAATTATGCATTATTCGTCTTCCTTTTCAGCATTTATCGAAAGTAGTGGGTGGGACCAAACAAACAGATTAAATACACAAGTACACAACTATAACCGAATAACCATGGTAGTAGCTACTGGAAAGGTTTATCCATCCTTTTCTGTATGAAGTGGCTTGACAGAATAAAGGGAGAATTTTCTGCCCACCATGCATCTCCCTTTTTATCGTCAGTTTTTCCATTAGGTTTCAGTGTGAAAGCATGGTGATGACACTGTTTCTCTTCTTTTCGGTAGGATGCCTGTTTCGTCCATGTGCTGGCTACACCTCACACCCAATCTTTGCTGTTAGCCTTTCCTGACAATGTTTCAGAATATGTCAGATGTGGAGAAAATGAGCCGATAGTTGAGCTCCTTCTGTTCATCAGACGATGGAACTACCTGAGTTGTCAAGTTTTAATGTTCTTACATCTTTTTCTTGCATCTGAGATGCTTGTACATCTTTTACAGTTGATCTTATTTAATTATAGGAAGAGTAGAGCTCTAATTAATTCATTAATGTTGATAATCCTAGATATGTATACATGTATGTACTAAATTTTTTAAAGCACGTTCAGTATTGTAATTTTTTCCGGTAAAGGGCGCTTTTATTACACTCAAAAGTTTACATCAAGGTGATACAGTATTGTAATTGGTGTACCTTTTCTTTTCCGGGTGATGATTTTGTGCGATGGTTTAGTTCCCACTGTTCCTATATTTTTGGTAAGTGATTATAACACCACTTTCATTCACATTTTTTCTAAAGGTTTCTCCAATCATTGTCTGATTCACATCCTCTTTTCTTGTAGTGTCAAGTTCCTGTTTCTGTTCTGCCTGTACCAACCAATCCAATCATCCATGGCATTTGAGTATTGTAGTTGTATGCCCATTGACGATGAAAAAATTATGCGCTTCAAGAAAATTCAGCGTGTATTAGGAACTGTTTTTCCAGGATACATAGTAAGTAGCTTGAGTCTAGAACGCAGTGTAATTCTTTTAGTTTTGTCAAGAACCAATCTTCAGAAAGATGTCCCAAAGTTCATTACTCCCAACTATCTGTTATTTAATAAACTTAAATGAATTTTTGTTTCTGTTTATTACTCGCAGGGAATTTCAGCAATGATGTCATATTGTAGACACTGTAATTAGTTATAAAAAAAGACAGTTAAATTCTTCCAGAAACTTATTAGTAGAAAATATCTTGTAAAGTTAGAATTCTTAGATTTGGCGAATCCGTTCTCCTTATGTTAAATGGCCATCAATCAGTAATAAACTTTGATGGCCGAATCGTGTAATAGTGAGATTAGTGGGTCCCTATTCTCTGTTATTTATTTTCACATACTTTGTTGATTTCAATGGTGGATATAGTTTCATTGTTTGTAAATGATTAACAGTGTAGTATATATAGATAATAATTATGTCCTATCTAGAAATGTTTATTTATCTCATATTTAGGTTTTCTTAATTGGGAACAAGTTCTAGGGCACTTTAATTTTGCACATTTCTGTTGTGCAGCGTCATCATATTCTGAAATCCTTTTGCTGTCTAGGGTGTAAACCACACAAACGTCATGAAATAAAACTCATAGATCAACTTGCAGCATTTGTAGTTGTGTTTTTATTTCAGGAATTTTGTGAAAAAGAGGAGTACCTTGTCTTTTTGTTATGCTTTATGCACAGGAGGACATTATCAATTAGAATAAAGATTTTGCATGCTATAAATAATATTCTGTTCCCCTCTATATATACGCCCTCCTTCGGTTTGCATGTCTCATTGCAGCCATCTCAATTCTCTCTGTCTGCTTGTACTGATATCTAAGTGCCAAATATGGACTACTCAAATTTGCGTCGCCAAATTACCTTCATGAGGAAAAGTTTCTTTGATCAGGTTTATTGGCTTTCCTTTTCTTTCTGTGAAATTTAAGTTTATAATGAATTACTGTGTTGCACCTATTATGAACTTTTCCCCAGAGCTGCAAGTTTAGACAAGATAACTAGTTAGTAGAATTACTCTCGTCATGATTTGTCTTATAGAATGATGACCTGTGGACGTTTCCACATGACATGGTCCACTAAGGCTCTGAATTTTTTTTGACCGATGGTCCATATTTTGTTTCAAATACATGGAGTTTATGCACTGTACTCTATCTCTGGTGGCGAGGACCGACGGATCGTTCACTCATAATATTTCAAATTTTAACTTCACTGCAACTTCCCAACACATTTAGTTTGTAATCTGGTCTAATGGGGGCAATGCCAACTTGGAACCTATTTCCCATCCAAAAGTTACGCAAACTCTTTTTTCCACATCGCATGCTCATGCTGAATGCATCATGACAATGAACTTTAAGTAGATAATGGGCAAGGATGTAACAGACCATCAGAATAGGAAACCGCTTTGTTTCCTTCGTCCTATTCCTTTGAGAAAATATATAAAAGTCCGGGTTTTCCAAACTTTACAGAATAATCATAGGGTAGGATCATTTTGATGATACATTAGTATCTTCTAGGAAAATATCAGGGTGCTCTTTATACCTAAGCCAGGTTGACACCTAAGCACTTCCTGGAACGGATTTAGTTTGATCTTGACAAATATTAAGGTGCTCATTATACTTAGCCTAGTTATCTAGGTTGAAGGCTACAACCACTTGCTGGGACTGACTGTTTGATATCTGACTAATTATTTTGATATGCCCATGTATTTGAGAATTTGTTTCCTGCAGTGGACCACACAAACGGTATTTATTTTAATATTTAAGGATTCTTAGTTGCCTTCTAATGTATTTTGGGGTATGCTGGCAGGGTTACCTTGATGAACAGTTTAACCAGCTGGAAGAACTGCAGGATGAATCGAGCCCCAATTTTGTTGAAGAAGTTGTGGCTTTGTTCCTGAAAGATTCACCGAGATTGCTGACAAACATAGAGCAAACAATGTAAGTAATATGTATGAAATCATGCCATGACTGTGATTTCTTCTGGAACAGCCTATATAAATGATTTCAAGACATAGTATATCTACTAAAAATGGAATCATATTTAGTGCATTCACTTTACTGTTTCTTTTGGTGCAGCGGAAAATACCCACAGGATTTCTACCGGTTAGATTCTCTGGTGCACCAGCTCAAGGGAAGTGGATCCAGGTACAGGACCTGTGAATATGCTTATAAAACACCCATTATTATAAATAATCTTATTGCGGGACTCATCACCACAGAATCCTCTCACGACCCATTTCAATATATATAAGCATTAAGAGTGCTCAGTGATGTGACAGGAAAAATATTATGAGTAAATTGAAATGTTCTTACGACAGCCTTACCTGTTGCCTGCCTTATGTGTCCCAATTCATTCAAGTTGAATTATGTTTGGCGCAGCATTGGTGCAGTGAGGATGAAGAACGAGTGCTCGGTGTTTAAGGCACACTGCATTGACAAGAATCTGGAAGGGTATGCGTTCCTCTTACTCTGTCTATCTCTATATTCTTATCGCCAGGCAATTTGCTCGCCTCACCCGTCATAGTGTGTCCATGTTTGTGCTTCAGATGCCGCAGGTCATTGCAGAAGATGAAGAGGGAGCATGCCACTCTGAAGCAGAAACTGGAGTCATATTTTCAGGTACATCAGACACCTTTATCTTGAAAATCTTTCTTGGCTAAACAGCATTTTAGCAATCTAGTATTTACCGAGTGTGAATGGTGATACAGTTACTGAGGCAAGTCGGCCCGCGCGAACGTGCTGTGAACTCGAGGACGTAAGAAAGAGTAGCATATGGAATGCAGTTCCAAAGGAAATAAGGAATCAGCTATATCTCCCTTGGGAGTTTCTATAGTCCATAAATTTTGCTTGTCTGTTAACCTGAGCCCTTTTGTTGTTCATGGGTGGTGTATTTTTGGTTCTTTGCTATAGGGGAGTGTCATTATGTAATGTAATTCGGAGTAACTGTACACCAAATATAATGATACTAATACGAGTTTTTCCATACTGGAGCCTCTTCTCATGTGTTTGTTCATCACTACAAATCATTGCAGTATGACACTAATATAGGGTTCGCTAATCTGTTCTTGCATTTGAGGAATTCTCCTCCTTTTAATTACCCTTGTCATTTATTGTTTAAAGATATTCAGCTTCATTCTAGGTGAGGAATGGTGCGCTTCCTTTTTGCCTACAAAGAAAATGTTGTATACTAGACTCTTATCTCCAACATAACTCCCTGATTTTTAGCGTGAAATAACTGCTTTAGTCCATGCACACTGGGCAACTAGTGGTCAGTGTAAAATCTTGAAATGTGAGGCGTGGAATGTATTCAAACGAAGGGTGAAAAGCCAAAGAAAAAAATTCAATTAATTTATGATATGGCAGGAGCAATTCATCATCATCTACCCAGAACATCATAACAGCTATTAATGTATATATGTTTGACATTTACCTGCGACCTTTTCCAAGACAAACAAACAAAAATAATTTGCAGAGAACATAGGTAAAGAAGCACATGCCAGCCAAATGAATGGCAAAGATTGAGATTGAAAGGTTCATTGCAACTATACTGGAATATTATACATGACTAATTGTACATTTCACATATAATGAAGTCTTGGACACCTAATTTCTGTAACATCTCCTATAACTTCACCATCAAAATCTGGCAAAAATATACATCCAGACTGATGGGTCAGCAGTACATGACTCCTAAGCTACTGTTTTATGTCAGTTAACCGAAGGATGCTGTCCTTCTGGATGGCATAGAATCTGACCTTGATGTAATCAGCGCCTCAGCGAATTTGTGGATCTCGGTATCTTCTGGTATTGTGGCCTCACCACTATCAAATTGAGACCCATGTTCACTGAATCTCTCGGATCCGAAAGAAGCAGACTTCTTTACCACATGACGCTGGTTTCTTCCGTCTCCAGCTTCGGTGCTAGGATGGCTATATTTATTGTTGTCAAATGAGTGCCTACCGGAGCCGCGGGCGTCATGTTGCTGGTTGGCAGATACAGCTCCTTCAGTCATGAAGGACGAATAGCTATCTTGTGACGCTCTTCCAGTGAAGTCATCGAAGGAACAGGTCGAGATAGATACCCTCCTCTCCAAAACAGGGAATTTGTTCTTCTCCTTATCTTTTCCCAGTACCAGTTTTCGTAGCTTAGAGAAAAACCTTTTCTTCTCTTTCTTCTTTGGGTTAGCGTGCTTTGTCATCGATGACATATCAATCGACATGTCATCAGGATCACCACTTGAAGACGCCCTTGAAGATGCGTACTCTGAACCAAATTCTATAGAGCTTAGACTTCTCTCGTCCGCACCGGCATTGGCATACTCCATTATCAGTTGCTTGGCTGTCTCTTCAGATTTGGGGCTTAGGGTGTTGCTCAGATTCCGCGCGCTAGGTTGTGTCCCAGGAGAGCCCTTGCTCTTCAGCTCATGCCGCAGGCAAGCGTTGATCCATTTTAGATATACCAGCTCCTCAACATCTGCAAACCTGTCAGTCTGCAGTTGTTCAACCTCTTTTGACAATTTCTCGTTTTCTTGCTTCAACCCAACAACTTCTTCTGATGCTTTTACCTGCAACCATTTTATTTATTTATTTTTTATGAAAAAAAGAAGTAAATGGCCAATAGCACGAAGCATTTCAAACAAACTATCTGTGAATAGAACTATGAGGTTTCAGAAGACTAAGGTTTTATCTGTTTTGCATAACAAATATCAAGGACAGCATTTCCTGTTTAGGAAGACCTCCTCCATTCGATGATTTATTTATTTATAGTAAGTTTTAGCTACAGTGCAGCCGGAGAACATTAAAAACTTACTTCCATGCTATGGTGGGACTTGTGTACAGGGGGTAGGCGTGTGAGCTCCAATCGCCTAATAAGATGTGAGTTCTCCTGCTGCAGCCTTGAATTTGCAGCTCTAAGCTCTCTTGCCTCATTTTCCAATTCCTCTAGCCTCTTCAGTTTCTTCGCAACCTCAGGGTCAACTTGTCCCTCAGAAATAACCTCTTTACACTGAAAAGAATCGATTATTTTCTGGAGGGAAGTGATTTTCTCCTTTCCTTGTTCTGCATCCAGTCTCAACTTCTTTTTCAACAGCTTGTACTTTGATTTTGTCATCTCAAGCTCGGAGGTTAACTTTGAGCTTTCCGACAACTGTGTCTGCAACCTCTGATTTTCAGATTGCAAAGATTCGATCTTCAAGGAGTATAGCTTGGACTCGACGTTGTTAATCTTCAGTTGATTCTCGAGCTCCCTAACAGCAGCATCTTGCTCCTGCAAACCATAGAACTCCAAAAGTTGTATCTCCATGGTCTTTTCCCTTTCTTGCAGAGATCTCACCATATCTCTGAGCTTGTAAATTTCATGCTCACTCGATGCATCTTCCCTTACTCTCGCTACAGGCGAGGTTGCGGCATTGCCTACCTCTCTGCCAAATTCTTCCATAACCATTTCACTGAATTCTGGAAGAAGAAATCCTTCATCGTCATCGATGTTTCTGCATTTCGGGGGAAGTGACATCGAGGCAGTGGTTGTGGTTGTTGTAGTGGTAGTGGTTGTGTGGACAGAGTTCCCACTGATGATTTTTGCCTTGGTGTCCTCCTGCACAAATCACGTACATAAATGTAAGTTTACATGGGTAACATTTCTTATTTCCTTGAGTTGATTAAAGAATTATATTGAATACAAGCGATAACTAAATTTAAAGAAAAGTCCTATTTCGTCAGGACGGAAGTGGAAGATGAACTACCAGCAAAACAGTTCTTTGAGATCATTTTAATGCAACTAAAAGATTCTAAAAGCATCACACTAAGGTAAATAGACGTGACGCATTAAGGCAAATTAGATGATATACAAAAATAAAAAAGATGCAACACATTAAGGAAAGGGACATGGAATGAGTAGCTTAATTTTGAAAGCATGTGTGTCGTTATCATCTTCCAAGTTCCAACGTAAGTCCGTAGACTGCCTATGGCTACAACATTTAGCAACAATTTAATATCTTCAAACACTCCAAAATAATGTTACATTCCCTGAAAAAGGTTAAGAAACCACAAGTTAAAAAATCAAACGCCTACGAACTAATTATCGGCTTCCGTTAATAATTTGTCAATACTCAGCATGGCCATCCTCTGTTATTAGCTCATCCTTCTTAGGTAGGTTACAATTTTACAGCTAGAAAAATTGAATCAATCTGCGCGAGCAGATTCTTACATTCTTGAGGATCCTTAGCTCCTCCTTGAGCCCCCCGCCTCCGCCCTTAATACCACGGGCATCATCTTGCTCTACAAACACATAAGAAGAAACCATCACAACAAACACATAAGAAGAGACCATCACAACAGACACAAATTTGCATCCATTTTTCTGGTCTCTGGTCTCCTATTTAATATTTAATAGGCAGAGCTCCTGTTGATTGCTCAAAAGAAGAAAAAACCGAATCTATGCAGAGCAAAAGATGTGTATTGGTTTGGTACCTGAAGGGGGAGGGAGCAGGAGGTGGCGTGGGCGAGGCCGGCGCTGCGACCGCAGCCGCAGGCGCGACAAGACCATCCCGGCGATGGAGAGCGTGATGGCAGCGCCCACCCTGAAGAGAAGAAGAGGCAGGTCCCTGGCGTCCCCGCCCCTCCGGCCACCGCCACCGCCGCCGCCGCTACAATCTCCCGCCTTGGGCATCTTCCTTCACATTCAGCTACCTTGCCAAGAACATCTGAACCCCTCCCCGCATGCAAACGGCAGAGACAAAGGGCGGCCCAGGTGTCCTAGGATCGCCAAGAGGGTGGTAGAAAATCTAATTTTGGAGAGGCAATTTTTCCGGGGCGAGCACAGTTTACAAAAATTGGGTTTGTATAGCCCCCCGAGATTGCAGCCAGGAACCTGTTCCTGGAGGGGCTGAAATGGCAGCAAGAAACACGAGCACCAGCAGCTTTTGCCAGCTATATCCCCATGGCCCGAATCAAACAGGCCAGAAGGAGCAACCCAGCCTAACAATCTCCAATTTGGCCAGAAGAGGAGCTAAATTTGGGGTGGCGAGCTCCGGCTTTAGCTCGCGGCCAACAAAAAACCGCCAGGAAAGCGAAACAAGTGAGCAAGAAGAAGCAGACAAAATTAGTCGCCTCCAACTTGCTCTCTCTTCTCTCTCTCTCTCAAACTGGGTCGGCTCGTTTGTTCCGTTTCTGTCTTGGCATGTTCTTGTTCCTCCCAAGGCAGGACAAATTCCAAGCAGACGCCGGAATCTGTGCCTGTCCCGTGTGAGAGGCATCGCGCCTTTCTTTATTCGGCCAACCTCTTCCTTCCGTCCTTTACTGGGCTGATTCTGACAGATCGCGAACTCATGGCTGTTACGAACCGGCGAAAGTTGAATTCTTAGCTTAGCACTAGTAGTAGTTCCGTGGCACGAATTATTTCATACATCAAGCTCAACTCGGTTTTGCACTAATTGAGTTGGGGGTAAACTTTGGCAGGAGGGAAGTAGGGATGGCTGGACGGGATTCAACTGATACAGAGGGCGGAAACGTGGAGCATGGTGGTGGTGGGCTTTCCACGGATCTTTCGCGATTTCGTCACGCCACGCGAAGCTCCTGTCGTGCTGCCAACGAGGCCCTGTACGCTCGTTCACACGAGGAACACGAACCGTGGCATTTTTTAAAGGAAAAATAGTTAAGAACTACATCTGCAACAAATAACTAATAGGAGACCTGAGAATTTTTTATGTCTAAATCGTCGATGTTATTCTAATATTTCTGTTAAAATCTCAGTTGCAACCTAGTTACAACTAATAATATTTGTACTGATAACTCATTAAATTCTCAGTTATATCCTAATTGCAACTCTTATGTAACTTTTACTTTGTACGAATCACGAGGAAAATCGAACGGTAAAAGAGATGACTGAGACCTAAAAAATTCTCATACAGCTAAAAACTAGCAAAACCAATACTAATAACTAGACCAAGTCTAGACAGAAGACATCAAGAATGCACGCAGCCGGAAACAAAAGAAAAAAACGTGCCCAAACAATCAGCCGCTCACAACAGTAATAGAACCATCAGTGTTGACAGTACCTCTACTCCGAAAAAGCTTCTCCAAAACACGCCTCGATGAAGATAATAGTGCAATTTCTTGACAATGCCTTCAGCTAGGGAACAACCAGTGCCAGGTACAACCACCAAATTTCAGACCTACAATTTACACCCCCGGACTAAGACACAGAGCTCAAAGGGCACCGTCAAGAACAAGTGTACAAGTGTCGCCTCCCCACGTGTTGAGAACACGGCTGCAAAACTTCGTCCATCTGACACACGTACTTCTCCTGAACCGCTACGAGTACTCACTGGGATCTTCTCGACTTGACACAGGCATGCGGGATGAAATCTCCAAAACCTATCCGGTCTTCTTGAAACCCATATCTTCTCCTCATCCACTGTGAGTACTCCCTGGGACAGCTGCTGGCAGTAAAAGATTTCGACTCAACACGAACCTTTAGAGCCTAGACGATATTCACACACAACCACCTTTAATCCCCACGAAAACACCATGGTAATCGAGGCTGTGGAGGTCGATGTCACGTACCAAGGTGTCAGCATTATGCGTGGATGGCCGCCAATCATCCAAGCACACATCCTTCTATGGTGTTAGCGATGCATCCGCATTAGAGGCGTGCGTCGTGGAAGATTAGGAGGCAGGCAGCATCCTCGTGGCATGAGCCATCAAAGTCAAGGTGTGCGTCGTGGCAGATTAGGAGGCAGGCGACGTCCTCGCGGCATGAGCCATCCAAGTCAAAAGGAAATCTGGACGAACTATCCAGGTGACATGACACATCCTTTTTTTCGTGCAGCCAACCTCCTGGTATGCTATTGGTTGGTTGTACACGAGCCAGACGTGCATTGCTGCAAGATGAAGTTCGTCTCGAACTATAGTGGGGGCTGGGGGCTATCGCTCGATCTTGTCATCTGACAGCGATGCATCCAGATGGATGGTCGGCAATACAGAGATGGGTCGTTGACCGCCAAATCAAGAGGAACCCGTGGGAGGAAATGAAACGTAGTGTGGGCAGAGGAAAAAACCCATAGAGATCAACACACACTATACAGATCAACTCACAAATCAGTTGATGAGAAAACAGCTAGGATTGAAGAAAAAACAAGCAAACGGTGCTTTGCCGCCGGTGTCCGCCATCGGGCGTCCTCCTCCGACAACAGCGAGATAGAAGGGGAGGTGTGGTAGGGGGGTTGTAGGTGGCGCCGACAACGCCTCCGGGGTCGTCGGGAGCCTAGCTCAATGTTCCAACTTCTAACTCTAGGAATCTCTATAGGAACAAGATGGACCTACCAACCAGGCGCATTTTTTAAAGAGAAGATGCCAAAGGACACCTCAATCTCATATTTATTAACGAAAACAGAAGATAGTGCAAGCAATGGACAACATGCAGCAGAACCAATTATAATACATATAAATACTAGATCTCTTTCTTTATTTGTGCTTCGTACGCCGGAGATCAAAAAATGCAACAAAGATGCAGTAAGAGATAGGGACACATGCAATGTCCTGCCATATAAGGCTTAGAAGGCCGCAATAGCCACCCATCCTGAATAGCGATATCTAGTAGTCGCCGGTAAAACATCATTTTGGATCATCACCCCACGTAGGACAAGCTTGCAATCTCTCACCACCAATCTAGATGGTAAAAGACACCGAATCTTGCCGCAAAACACAACGAAAGAAGAGGTGAAAGTCAACACTCCAAATCATCCAATCATTTCCCTTGGTAAACACACCAACTACTAGGATTCAAATAAAACCAACTAATTTGATGGCGTTAACCCCTATGAGCCCTTAGTTGACGTTAAAACAGATGCCCTCGAGATAAGGAGAGGCAGAAGAGACCTTATTCTAACGCACCATTGTTGCCTCTACCTCACCGATGCCACTAGGGAGATTAAAACCAAAAACTATGACCTAGAAGAGAAAACAAAGAAAAGAATGGGTCCCCACTCCTCTGTCCATGCGTGTTTAGGGCAGCCCTAGGCAACGACTACGGTTGGGGAGAGGAGCCACGCAGCACGCCAAACTAGGGGAAGGAAGCAAACCGCTGCATTCTGTTTGTTGGAGCTAGCGGTTGTTTATGCTGACATGTCATGGTTAAGGATCTATTTGAATCACTCTAAGTGGTTGGTTGTCTATGATATATCAACTGCCGTTATTTTTATAAATTACTATACCTCCGTTTCTAAATATAAGACATTTTAGTAGGCTAAAAGGGAGTGGTGTTATGCTTGAGCTTGATACTCAGTAAAATCATTAAAATAGAGTAAATTCTAGTTTTTACCCCCTAGTTTGTTATTTTTAATAGTAATTACCATATTTAACACTTTTTCATCCTAATTACCCCATTTAGAAAACATTGTGCCACTTTTACCCTTTCTATTTTTCTGAGCATTATGACAGGTGGGTGCCGATTAGGTTGGTTAAATTTTGTGTCATGGCTTCACAAATCACTCGCCCATCTCTCGAACTGTCTCGCGACGACATCGTTTTGCTTGTTCGAGATTGCGAGACTACAAATAAGGCATCGAGCGAGGGTGTTCAGAGGTGATTTCCGGCAATTGGCGGACCATGAGGTGACCGGCGGTATGAAGACGAAATGCCCTCCCTTGTATGATTTTGTGCTCTGTTATTTTCCACGTTGGTTAGGTTAGTTTAGCTTGATTTCCTCTTTAGGCTCGTGGATGATGCTACTTATGGGGCAAAGTGAAAGGATAGAGATGTCACCTAGAGGGGGGTGAATAGGCAATTTCAAAAATATCACGGTTTTGGCTCGATAGAATGCGGAATTAAACTAACGTTTATTTTACAAGCACAAAACCTAAATACACTAGGCTCAACTAAGTGCACCAACAAGCTAAGCTAATCAAGATAGCACAAGATAAATATACCACAAGTGATA
This sequence comes from Avena sativa, assembly GCA_916181665.1. Taxonomy (NCBI): domain Eukaryota; kingdom Viridiplantae; phylum Streptophyta; class Magnoliopsida; order Poales; family Poaceae; genus Avena; species Avena sativa. The sequence goes on along the minus strand of OV702293.1, from coordinate 9,694,273 downwards.
AGCAAGATATAAGTACTTCTAGCTCGATGGCTATCACAAGGAAAGTAAGCTCGGATATAGAGATAACCGAGACACGCAGAGCCTAAGATTTATTCCTGTGTTCCCTTACAAGTAAGGTACGTCATGTTGGAGAGGTGTGAGATTCCACAAAGTATTTCCCAACGCCACGAAGGCTCACCTTCTTCTCCGAGTCTATCTCATGAAGGAATAGACCCTTTCCTTATGGCTAGCTTTTCCTCCACTTCGGAGATGGCAAGCTCCACAACCACTTCACAAGCTCCACGAAGGAGAATCCCAGGTCTCTTCACAATATTCCACGAAGAGGACACCGCGGTACCAACCGCCAAGCCAACTAGGAGGTCACCCTCCAAGAGTAACAAGCTCATGGTCTCTCACTCGAACAAATCGAAATGGAGAGCTCAACACTTATGCAAGAATGCAAAGCAAGAACACAAAGGATGCTCAAATCCTTCACTCTAAAATCTCACCAAAGCAACAAGTGCTAGGGAGGAATTAGGGAGGAAGAACAATGGTGAAAACCAACAAATGACTCCAAGATCTAGATCCAATGGGTTCCCCTCACTTAGAGGAGGAATTGATTGGTGGGGATTGTAGATCTAGATCTCCTCTTCCAAAACCCTTAAAAAGATGCAAGAATCATAGGAGGGAAGGGAGGGGAAGAAATCTCAAAGGGGTCAACAATGGTGGTCAAAAACGTGCTAAAGAGCCCTAGAACTTTGGGAAAGAAGCCCACTTTTATACCCCTTCAAGGGGGATGACCGTTGGAAACAAGATGTGCTGGAGGAACACGTTCCGGCGGCGAAACCGGCGCCGCCGGATCAGCCGCTAAAATTTCTGGTCAAAACCAAAAGGTTCGGTAAAAATCGAAACAACATACAAAAAAGATTTTTGGTGGTTTGCCGGAAATTTCCGGCGGTCGCCGGATATTCCGGCCACACACTCGATCCCGCCGGAACCAAACAGGACACACGAAAACGGCAATAACTTTTGCGTCTAGGCTCCGATTGCGATGATCTTGGGCTTGTTTTGACGAGGACAACAAGCTCTACAAGATGGTGCAGAGAAACATCATAGTACAACAAAGAAGGATAGAACCAAATGAATAAAAGTATGAAGCCTCCCAATAAGAAGAACGGTAAAACCTTCAAATTCGAAAATGCCATAAAAGATGCATATGAATTCCGTTTTCAATGAACTTCGGCTTACTGAGGAGCTAGCAACAAGCTCAAGAACATAACATGGAGAACCACCAAGAAGCAACAAACTAGTAAGATGCAAAGTATGCAAAGGAGTGAGCTCCCTAAGACGATGTGATCAAGTTACCCAACCGAAAGCCCCTCTTGATAATGCGGCTATCTATCCTATAACCCGGTCTCCCAACAACCACCTTGAGACCGGTAAAAGGAAAACCTAACAAGGCCATACCTTTGCCTTGCGCATCCTGCTTCAAGATCCATCCAAGATGGAATGCAACACTTGATCATCGTTGCTTCATGAAGACTCATAATTTGCTCCCCCATACACCACTATGGGATAGCTTCATTGAGACATGTCTTCACATGTCCATTCTCACCAATATGGATGGCAATCTTCAACCAAATGATCTCGAGATGCTCATCTTGAACTTGCCCTTCTCAACCTTGACGACGATCACCACTTGATGTCATCCTCTCATGGGCTATATGAAACATGCCCATGGAAAGATACCTATCCCATATAGAAAATGCAAAGGCACATATATAATGGGTTAGTTCATGACGCATAATTGACAAGGCTTACCATACCACAAGAACCATGTGATACATTCTTTATGCTTCATGATTTGATCATCTTGAAATAACTCTTCACTCTTTGTATAGGTCAACCATGTATCTTCTCATGCTCAGGTACATAAAGAACTATTCATTTCATTACATCTCTAAATCTTAGTCAACCATAGCTCAACTAATGAGGCTATCATGACACCGGCTTAGAGCCATATCTTGAATTCTTATATTGAGATCACACTCTCAAGATCTTGATCATATCATATTCTTATCTTCAACTCCATGATCTTGATGCCAATACTCAAGGTATATCTTTATATTCATGGCATCCATACTTGAATCCAACACATAGACTACACGCATGACCTATGGAATATTCATTCACATAAAACTCAGTGAAAACATTAGTCCACAAGGATTATCATTAATCAACAAAACCACACATAGGGGAAATTACCCTTTCAATCTCCCCCATTTTGATAATTGATGACAATCACAACAAGAGGGTTTATATAATGAATATAAGAAACAAGTATGCAGCTTATCCGATAATAAGTTGTGTACAAAAGGTTGTATTTGATATGGTCAAGTACAAAAGATACTAGCCCATATCAAAATTGATTCTACTCATAGAAACTATAACTAATGCAAGAGATGTGAGTAGAACCAACATATATAGAACAAACTCCCCCACAGTATATGCATGTGTGATAAACTTAAATTTCATTGCATACATTGTCAAGAGTAAACTTTGGGAGAGTTTACAGTATATATACAACCATGCAAAACATAATAAAGATGAAATGCATGAAAGGCAAAAAATTAAGAACAAACCAATCTTAAGTATAAAACCATTTCCCTTAAACCCTCTAAACTTCTCCCCCATTGACAACAAGTGCCAAAATGGATGAAAAAGTTAGAAGGCCAATATAGTATGAGTTCCTCCCCAAGGTGTGCATTTATCATAATTTGAGTGAAATCAAATGCACGTATCCAATGACGAATATTTGGAGAAAATCAAGCTATATTGAGAATCAAAGATTGCTACAAGGATAAAACGGTGAAGAAACTTCAACGAATGAAGCAAGCAATCCAATGATCCAAAAAATCAAAAGGACAAATAGTGCTCTAAATGAAATAAGGAAGCTCCCCAGGGTTCATGCATAAGTTTTAATTATTGTATTTGAATACAATATGCACAAACATGGAATCCTCACTCCCTCTATATCATTTAGAACATGACCAAGATACAAGAAGTATAGATATAAATCAATATAATTGTTAAGACAAACTTAAGTCCAAAAAAATAGATATGAAATATGAGTGCATGAAGATGCAATAAAAGTAAATCGAGCACTCATAAATCAAGACCTTACCAATATACCATTAAAAACAAGAGGATAAGAGATATGGTCGGCAAAGAGCGAGGATATCAAGGAGAGATATTAACACTCTCGTGTATATAAGTTTCTAAGTGGACAAAACATGAGAATAATCCACAAATAAACAACCACACATAAGAGGTTAATAAAATAAGAAAACATGATATCCAAGAGGAAGTCATAAGATATACCAAACATGATATTTTTGCTTAAGTGCATATATAGCCCATGGCTCTATTTTCTCTTGTGGTATATCAATGAACTTCACCAAAGAAAAAGAAAAACGTTACAACTAACACTAAGAGAACAAATGCTAGTTAGGATACTTTGAGAAAGGCAACAAGTAGCAAAAGGAAGGATTCAAAGCAATTTCAACAATATTGCACATGAAATTACCTTGAGGAATTGATATGCAATAAATTGCTAGAAGGCATATTTGGAATTGGTGAATCATGAAAATGATTTTATATACTCCCCATTATATGCATCATCTCAAAATACTCACATAAGCAATAAGGATAGAGAAGTATTTCAAAGATACTTGCAAGAACTGTAACATTTACATACAAATAAATTCATGCCAAGATGCAACCTACAAGAGATTGGATGAAAGAATAGTATGCATGAATAAGATACTTGTTACCGAGATATCAATGATATGATGTAATAGATAAGAATTTTTCGACCATCCTAGTTTGGATCCAATTATCATGTGGTGACAACACTTTCCTTATAGATGAGACAAGCATCCATTGCATCTCCAATGTACCTAAAACAACATTCAAGTACATCTTGGTCCCCAAACTTATTGGGTCGAAAGTGGTTAGACTAACCACAACACATATGATACACTCCATAAAAATATGTGCATATTTAGAGATGAAATTTGAATTTTATGCACATCTTAGCCATTTAAGGATTTAATGGAGTATACCCTGTATACTGGATCAAAGAAAGCAAAAAAGATATGAGATATACATTTAGTAAGCATGCATGCACGAGACTTTCAAGATCCAACGAATATATAATTTGGACAAATCACCAAAATATTCAATAAGGCATACAAGGTGTGACCATACACATTTGTTGCCCAAACTATATCAAAGAATCAAATCAACACAAGATTTATTCAACGAAGTTCAACAAATGAACTAAGACAAAATTATTGAGCAAAAAGATGAAATAAAAACACAAATACTCAAAGATTTATCTCATTCAAGCAAATAAAATAGAGAAGAAAGAATGAGATAAAAAAACTCTAAAAAGAGCAAGGTTTCAACAAATAAACCAAACCCTTAACACTTTTCACAATGGCACAAGGTTCTGAGAAGAAATTTTTTATCTTCCACTAAAACACATTTTATAATAATCAAAAACATCATCAAATAGATGTTCAAAATCCAAGGAAGACAATGGGAGCCGCAACAAATTTTTGGAAAGAAAATAAGGCAATAAGAGGTGAAATCCAAGGTGAAGATGATCCACAAATGCTACCACACATAAGTATATCAATTGTCGAAGACAATGAGTGTATTGGAATTGATTTTCGGTGGTATATTGCATAGATATTAAAGAGAAATCTTCACAATAAAAAGTATAGGATAGGAATAAAAAGATTAAGCACTATGCAAAGATAGAGATTCTTGATAGCTTCAATCTAGTCACACAATCATGTAAAGCAATGATTAGAATAACTTGAAGCAAATGGTCTCCCAAAAATATATAGAGATATGTATTTGAGGAAGACCGCATCAAGAATTTATTGCTCAAACAAAGACCGAAAAGACGAGTAATAAAAGCTTCTAACAAAAATAGGACATTGTTTGAGCCAACATGCCACCTAGAAACAAGATAATCAACAATATCAACTCTAAGTGGCACTACCTCATATGTTCACATTTCCTAGGATTGTGATATGCAAAAGAAGTATATTACTCCCCCATAATGTGATATTCATTTTTTCTTAATAAGAGGCAAAGCAACCTCAACTAGAGATAATTAATGGACATTTAGAATTTGAATTTATCATGAGTATGACACACCACATAGTGACTAGATAAGCTTGCAATATCAATACTAAGTGGTAGTACTCACGTACACACATTTTAAGGTTTGAGAGATGTGCGAGGCATATCACTCCCCCAAAATGGGATGTTCAATTAACCACTCGAAAAGAGCCAAATAAGATATCATCAAGATGCATTAGAGGCTCAAATGGAGACACACGGGTAAATAATGTGCCAAACACCTAGACATACTTGAATACACAAAATAAGCAAGAATGAGGAACACCAAATACAAACACATACTTGGTATAAAACCAAAACATGTAAAGGGGCAAGTAACTTACAATATAAATGAGTTTAGTACAAGTTACCGCGAAGAGGCGCATTGGATATAAGATAGGGATAAGATAATCCTAATGACTTGGCTTGATCAAATATAATATATGAAGATCCCTTAATTCTTCATGAGTTAGCCAAGTCTCCAATGCCCTCCAAAAACACCCATTGATCAAGTTTGAGCTTGTTGGTCCCCAACTAAGTTGGGTCCTAAGAGGTTAGTCACAATAGGCTTGGCAACCCAAATGGTTCTTTTCTTGACAACATTTTGAGTTCCAACAAACTTGGCAAACACATTGCCATCCTTATCCTTCCCAATATAATAATCATAATTAATAATGATAGGATTAGATAAGGTACCATTTGAACATGAAGAGGCAAAGTGCCCTTTCACACGACATATGTAGCAACAAGTGCTCCCCTTTCTCTTCTTCATTGATTTCTTGGCTTGGGGAACATTATCTTGATTCTTCTTCGGAAGTGGCCTAACTTCAACTTGGGCTTAACCTTGTACTTGTGGCCGATTCCCTTGTTGCTTCTCACTCAAGTGCTTTTTCTTCAATGGACAAGATCTTACATGATGTCCTTCAACCTTGCACTTGAAGCAAATAAACTTGGCTGAATTATTGACTTGGTTTTGGCCCTTATTCGTGTTTCTCTTAGACTTGTTCTTGTTATTGGAGTTGAATACAAGTCCACTTTTATCATTAGGGGATTTTTGCACACTCAAAATATTATCGAGTGTGGATTTCCCTTCATGACTCTTTTCCAAGTCATTCCTCAAGGAAGTGACTTGGGCCTTGAGCTCTTTGATTTCCTCTACATGGTTAGTAGAAATACAAGTACTAGAGGAAGTAGAAGCTTCATTGTTAGAGCAACAAGGTAAAGCAAGCAATCCAACACAAGGTTTATCAATGGTATGGCTAGATGGATTAATAGGACTAGCACATGGCAAAATAGCATTTTGAGTAGAAGTTGTGCTAATGTCCAAAAGAGGCTCACGAGATGTTACCTTGGTAATACTTGCCTCACGAGCTAACTTTATCCCATCATGGGAGATTAGAAGATCATTATAAGAGCCCGAGAGCTTTTCATGAATTTCTTCCAATTTCCTATACTTGCTAGTTAGCAACTCAAGTTGAGCCCTTAGCTCTACGTTCTCCTTTAGGGTAGATGCTTCACAAGAAGTAGAGTTAGTAGCACAAGCATCATTAATGGAATTTTCCTTTTCAAGATCATAAAATTCATTTTTTTGTGTGAGGAGACAATTAGTGTGTTTCTCCTCGGCAAGCTCTTGCTTAAGGATATTGAATCTCCGAGTCCCATCATCAAGTTGGAAATCCAACTCCTCTATGGTTCCCATTTGTTTAGTTATGGTGTCCATAACGTGTTTGAGACAAGTAACGGCCTTATTATTACCACGAAGAGAGGTACACAAAAAAGTCAACTCAAGCAAGAGAACACTAGTATCCTCATCAATGTCATCATCACTATCATCATTATCATTGCTATTATCTTTAGAAGATATATTAGGATCCAAAGTAGGAGATACCTTTGATCCTCTTGCCATAAGGCACATGTGAGCACGAGAGGATGAAGATGAGGATATTCTTGAATCTCCATTCATGATCATGTCTTTCTCCATAGGATGTTTGATTTCCTCTACATTGTTAGATAAACAACTAGAGGAAATAGAAGCATTTTGTTCATGGTAACAAGGCAAATCAAAGCACATCATCTACACTAGTACTCAAATAATTTCTAGAAAATATGCAAGGACTAGCAACACAAGGGGATATTGCATCATTGTTGCAAGAAGTGCTTAAGTCCAAACTCTCTACACCATTATCATTTATAGAACAAGAATCATTGGTGTAAAGAGAAACACTACCATCATCACATATGATTTTTCCACTCACCATGCCATTACCTTGTGACTTGTCACATGTAAGTGAAGCGGAAAGAATTGAGATCACATCGCGACAAGAGGTGGAAGCAACTTGGAGCTCTTCATGATGTGAGGGAGAAGAGAGATCCTTGGAGATACCATCGACCCTATGAGAAATGGAGCCACCAAATATTTCTTTAAGCTTGGTCCACATCTCTTGAGACGACTTGCACTTTACAATCGTCAAGAACAAATTAACTGTGGGGATCAAGGAGAAAGTAATACCATTAGATACTTGACCTTCGAGATGTAAATTTTTCTCATCCTCTAAAGATAGATTTTGAGGATCCATCGAAGGATAAAAACCTACATCTAGAAATCACTCAATATTTGGACACAGGGTCCAAAGATTACAAAGCAAGCAATTTCTTCACAAAGCATAATTTGTGCCATCAAAGATAATTGTGTCATTATGCACTATACTACTAGCCGACATCTTCACACTCTAGGCGGTGAAGCCTAAACAAGGAGATACCTTGCTCTGATACCAATTGAAAGGATAGAGATGTCGCCTAGAGGGGGGTGAATAGGCAATTTCAAAACTATTATGGTTTTGGCTTGATAGAATAGGGAATTAAACTAACGTTTATTTTACAAGCACAAACCCTAAATACACTAGGATCAACTAAGTGCACCAACAACAATTTAAGCTAATCAAGATAGCACAAGATAAATATACCACAAGTGATAAACAAGATATAAGTACTTCAAGCTCGATGGCTATCACAAGGAAAGTAAGCTCAGATATAGAAATAACCGAGGCACGTGGAGACGAAGATGTATTCCCGTGTTCCCTTACAAGTAAGGTACGTCGCGTTGGATAGGTGTGGGATTCCACAAAGGATTTCCCAACTCCACAAAGGCTCACCTTCTTTTCCGAGTCTATTCCATGAAGGAATATACCCTTTTCTTATGGCTAGCTTTTCCTCCACTGCGGAGATGGCAAGCTCCACAACCACTTCACAAGCTTCATGAAGGAGAAGCCCGGGTCTCTTCACAATCTTCCATGAAGAGGACACCGCGGTACCAATCACCAAGCCAACTAGGAGGTCACCCTCCAAGAGTAACAAGCTCACGGCCTCTCACTCGAACAAATCGAAATGGAGATCTCAACACTTATGCAAGAATGCAAAGCAAGAACACCAAGGGTGCTCAAATACTTCACTCTTAAATCCCACCAAAGCAACAAGTGCTAGGGAGGAATAACAATGGTGGAAACTAACAAATGACTCCAAGATATAGATCTAATGGGTTCCCCTCACTTTGAGGAGGAATTGATTGGTGAGGCTTGTAGACCTAGATCTTTTCTTCCAAAACCCTTAAAAAGATGCAAGAATCATAGGAGGGAAGGGAGAGGAAGAAAGCTCAAAGGGGTCAAAAATGGTGGTAAAAAACATGCTAAATAGCCCTAGAACTTTGGGGAAGAAGCCCCCCTTTTATACCCCTTCAAGGAGGTGACCGTTGGAAACAAGATGCGCTGGATGAACACGTTCCGGCGGCAAATCCGGTGCCGCCGGATCAGCCGTCCAAATTTCTGATCAAAACCGAAAGTTCCGGTAAAAACCGAAATAGCATACAGAACAGATTTTCGATGGTTTGCCAAAAAAAATCCTGCTGTCGCCGGAAATTCTGGCCACAGACTCGGTCTCGCTGGAACCAAACAGGGCACACGAAAACGGCGATAACTTTTGCATCCGGACTCTGATTTCGATGATCTCGGGCTTGTTTTGACGAGGACAACAAGATCTACAAGATGGTGCAAAGAAACATCATAGTCCAACAAATAAACATAGAACCAAATGAAGAAAGGTATGAAGCCTCCCAATAAGAAGAACCTGTAAAACCTTCAAATTCGAAAACACCATAAAAGATGCATATGAATTCCGTTTTCAATGAACTTGGGCTTGTTGAAGAGATAGCAACAAGCTCAAGAACATAACATGGAGAACCACCAAGAAGCAACAAACTAGTAAGATGCAAAGTATGCAAAGGACTGAGCTCCCTAAGACGATGTGATCAAGTTACCAAACCGAAAGCCCCTCTTGATAGTACGGCTGTCTATCCTATAACCCGGTCTCCCAACAACCACCTTGAGACCGGTAAAAGGAAAACCTAACTGAAATAACATGTTGGGCCCCCATGTGTGGTTTTGGTAATTAATGACAATCTTTATGGACTAATGTGTGTATTAAGTTATACTTGTAGGAATTGTCCATTGGTATCGCTTGGAGCTTGTGTCGGCTTCAAGGTCGATGAAATGAGAAGAAGATATGTTGTGCAAGATCAAAATGCGCAATCTTTAGAAGATATCATGTTTGATGCTTGCCACCCTCGGTGATCATGGATCGATGATGAGGAATCAAGAAAGGCGTTCCATCTTGAGAAGGTAAAGATCGTCTACATCGAGCTCAAGTGGAATGCTCAAGGCAAAGGTATAATCTTGATAGGTTTTCCCTTTTGCCGGTCTTATATTGTTAGTGGAAGACCGGGTTTAGGATAGATAACCGTACTATCAAGAGGGGCTCTCGAATGAGTAACTCGATCACATCGTTCCGAGAGAGCTCAAACCTTTGCATACTTGCATCATCGTATTTGTTTGTTATTTGGTCTTATCCATGTGAGGATATAGAGCTTGTGGTAATCTCCATAACAAGATCTTGTTCATCAAAATCGGATCCCTCTTTTATATCTTATTGCGATTTTGATCTATGCGTTTTTTCGAATTCTCACCAAGTGAGGTATCTCAAATTATTATACTTGATACATTCTCACTTGGTGATAACCAATATTTTCAACTTTTATAGGGAAGCTCATGTCGTCCTCTTTCCAACGCAATTGAAATCGGGTCGATCGGAGTTACCAATCAAAAGTTATAGCCATTTGAATATCTGCTGGTCTCCTAGGTACCAAAATGCGGTAGTACCGCATTTTAGTACCTATCAAGGCAGAAGGTTTTGTAAAGTTGCCAAAATCCACTGCCGGGCTAGGTACCAAAAAGCGGTAGTACCGCATTTTAGTACCTAGTGCGGTAGAAGGTTTTGTACTTTGTCATTTGGATCTATCCTCCCTTGATGGACTATGATGTTTCTTTGCATGATATTGTAGAGGTTGTTGTCCTCTTCGAAACGAGCACAAGATCATCGAAATCGGAGTCCGGATGCAAAAGTTATGGTTGTTTTCGTTCTGTGATGACCGGTAGTACCGGACCAGGATCCGGTAGTACCGGGGTCCGGTGGTACCGCATTTTGGTACCGGGGAGCGCAGAGAAAAAATGCGTTTGGAGCCCCAGGAACCCCAGGGAATGTCCGGTAGTGCCGGGAAAGTCCGGTAGTACCGGGAAAAAGTCCGGTAGTACCGGGAATCGCGTTTTTGGGCTGCAACGGTTGGATTTTGGAGGGACCTATATAAGGGGCCTTCTTCCCCAATGGTTCCTCAACCTTTCTTGCAAGTTTCCCCCTACATTGTTGACCTTCTTGAGCTTGCTTTCTCTCAATCCCTCCGATGATTCTTGCATATTCTTGAGGGGTTTGAAAGAGGAGATCTAGATCTACAATCCCACCAATCAATCTCTCCTCTAAGTGAGGGGAACATATTGGGATCTAGATCTTGGAGTCTTTTGTGGATTTCCTCCATTGTTCTTCCTCTCTTATTCCCCCATAAGCTTTTGTAGCTTTGGTGGAATTTGGGAGAGAAGGATTTGAACACCTTTACGGTGTTCTTGCCATTTGCATTTGGTGCATCGGTTTGAGTTCCCCTCGGAGGATTTGGTTTGTGTGACTCTTTGGAGCTTGTCCCTCTTGGGTTCTTGGAACCCTAGACGGTTTTGTGGCCTTGGTGGCATTGTGGCCTTTTGTGGCATTTGTTGGGAGCCTCCAATTAAGTTGTGGAGAAGTGCCCCGACCTTGTGAGAGGTTCCGGTTGCCACCGACAATTGCACCGATAGTGGAAGCGTGGATCGATCCCGTTGGGGTGAGATTCACCGGAGAATAAGGGAGGCCTTTTGTGGCGTTGGTGGTTTGATACCACCCCTCTCCAAACAAGACGTACTCCATGTTGGGAGGAACTCGGTAAAATATCGATGTCCCCGCGTGCCTCGGTTATCTCTATACCCGAGCTCTTTACTTATGCACTTTACATTGTGATAGCCTTCGTGCTTGAAGTAATATATATATCTTGCTATCACTTTGTTGCTTGTATTGCTTAGCATAAGTTGTTGGTGCACATAGGTGAACCTTATATGTTCTAGGTTGTGCTTAACAAAGTAAACACTAGTTTTATTCCGCCTTTGTTGAGCCACTCTAGGAAAAGTTTTAATCGCCTATTCACCCCTCCCCTCTAGGCGACATCCGTATCCTTTCAATTGGTATCAGAGCCCGGTCTCTCATTTTAGGCTTCACCGCCTTGAGAGTAAAGATGTCGGCTAGAGTATTAGTGCACAATGACATGTTCACATTCGATGGCACAAATTATGATATATGGGAAAATCGCATGCTCATTCATTTTCGGGACATGGACCCAAATTTGGAGCGTATTGTAGATATAGGTTTTTCTCCTCCTATGGATTTCAAAAATCTATCTTGTGAGGATGAGAAAAACTTATATCTCGATGATCAAGCTTCTAATGTGCTTGTTAATGCTTTGAGCTATGTAGTTACCTCTTCAATCATTCCTTTTTGGAGCGCTCATGAGTTATGGACAAAACTTCAAGATAAATATGTTGTGTCCAACATTATTGAGGATGATTATGTTGCTTCCACTTCCGGTCGATATGAGTTCTCATCCTCAACTAGAGATAATTAATGGACATTTAGAATTTGAATTTATCATGAGTATGACACACCACATAGTGACTAGATAAGCTTGCAATATCAATACTAAGTGGTAGTACTCACGTACACACATTTTAAGGTTTGAGAGATGTGCGAGGCATGTCACTCCCCCAAAATGGGATGTTCAATTAACCACTCGAAAAGAGCCAAATAAGATATCATCAAGATGCATTAGAGGCTCAAATGGAGACACACGGGTAAATGATGTGCCAAACACCTAGACATACTTGAATACACAAAATAAGCAAGAATGAGGAACACCAAATACAAACACATACTTGGTATAAAACCAAAACATGTAAAGGGGCAAGTAACTTACAATATAAATGAGTTTAGTACAAGTTACCGCGAAGAGGCGCATTGGATATAAGATAGGGATAAGATAATCCTAATGACTTGGCTTGATCAAATATAATATATGAAGATCCCTTAATTCTTCATGAGTTAGCCAAGTCTCCAATGCCCTCCAAAAACACCCATTGATCAAGTTTGAGCTTGTTGGTCCCCAACTAAGTTGGGTCCTAAGAGGTTAGTCACAATAGGCTTGGCAACCCAAATGGTTCTTTTCTTGACAACACTTTGAGTTCCAACAAACTTGGCAAACACATTGCCATCCTTATCCTTCCCAAGATAATAATCATAATTAATAATGATAGGATTAGATAAGGTACCATTTGAACATGAAGAGGCAAAGTGCCCTTTCACACGACATATGTAGCAACAAGTGCTCCCCTTTCTCTTCTTCATTGATTTCTTGGCTTGGGTAGCATTATCTTGATTCTTCTTCGGAAGTGGCCTAACTTCAACTTGGGCTTAACCTTGTACTTGTGGCTGATTCCCTTGTTGCTTCTCACTCAAGTGCTTTTTCTTCAATGGACAAGATCTTACATGATGTCCTTCAACCTTGCACTTGAAGCAAATAAACTTGGCTGAATTATTGACTTGGTTTTGGCCCTTATTCTTGTTTCTCTTAGACTTGTTCTTGTTATTGGAGTTTAATCCAAGTCCACTTTTATCATTAGGGGATCTTTGCACACTCAAAATATTATCGAGTGTGGATTTCCCTTCATGACTCTTTTCCAAGTCATTCCTCAAGGAAGTGACTTGGGCCTTGAGCTCTTTGATTTCCTCTACATGGTTAGTAGAAATACAAGTACTAGAGGAAGTATAAGCTTCATTGTTAGAGCAACAAGGTAAAGCAAGTAATCCAACACAAGGTTTATCAATGGTATGGCTAGATGGATTAATAGGACTAGCACATGGCAAAATAGCATTTTGAGTAGAAGTTGTGCTAATGTCCAAAAGAGGCTCACAAGATGTTACCTTGGTAATACTTGCCTCACGAGCTAACTTTATCCCATCATGGGAGATTAGAAGATCATTATAAGAGCCCGAGAGCTTTTCATGACTTTCTTCCAATTTCCTATACTTGCTAGTTAGCAACTCAAGTTGAGCCCTTAGCTCTACGTTCTCCTTTAGGGTAGATGCTTCACAAGAAGTAGAGTTAGTAGCACAAGCATCATTAATGGAATTTTCCTTTTCAAGATCATAAAATTCATTTTTTTGTGTGAGGATACAATTAGTGTGTTTCTCCTCGGCAAGCTCTTGCTTAAGGATATTGAATCTCCGAGTCCCATCATCAAGTTGGAAATCCAACTCCTCTATGGTTCCCATTTGTTTAGTTATGGTGTCCATAACGTGTTTGAGACAAGTAACAGCCTTATTATTACCACGAAGAGAGGTACACAAAAAAGTCAACTCAAGCAAGAGAACACTAGTATCCTCATCAATGTCATCATCACTATCATCATTATCATTGCTATTATCTTTAGAAGATATATTAGGATCCAAAGTAGGAGATACCTTTGATCCTCTTGCCATAAGGCACATGTGAGCACGAGAGGATGAAGATGAGGATATTATTGAATATCCATTTATGATCATGTCTTTCTCCATAGGATGTTTGATTTCCTCTACATTGTTAGATAAACAACTAGAGGAAATAGAAGCATTTTGTTCATGGGAACAAGGCGAATCAAAGCACATCATCTACACTAGTACTCAAATAATTTCTAGAAAATATGCAAGGACTAGCAACACAAGGGGATATTGCATCATTGTTGCAAGAAGTGCTTAAGTCCAAACTCTCTACACCATTATCATTTATAGAACAAGAATCATTGGTGTAAAGAGAAACACTACCATCATCACATATGATTTTTCCACTCACCATGCCATTACCTTGTGACTTGTCACATGTAAGTGAAGCGGAAAGAATTGAGATCACATCGCGACAAGAGGTGGAAGCAACTTGGAGCTCTTCATGATGTGAGGGAGAAGAGAGATCCTTGGAGATACCATCGACCCTATGAGAAATGGAGCCACCAAATATTTCTTTAAGCTTGGTCCACATCTCTTGAGACGACTTGCACTTTACAATCGTCAAGAACAAATTAACTGTGGGGATAAAGGAGAAAGTAATATCATTAGATACTTGACCTTCGAGATGTAAATTTTTCTCATCCTCTAAAGATAGATTTTGAGGATCCATCGAAGGATAAAAACCTACATCTAGAAATCACTCAATATTTGGACACAGGGTCCAAAGATTACAAAGCAAGCAATTTCTCCACAAAGCATAATTTGTGCCATCAAAGATAATTGTGTCATTATGCACTATACTACTAGCCGACATCTTTACACTCTAGGCGGTGAAGCCTAAACAAGGAGATACCTTGCTCTGATACCAATTGAAAGGATAGAGATGTCGCCTAGAGGGGGGTGAATAGGCAATTTCAAAACTATTATGGTTTTGGCTTGATAGAATAGGGAATTAAACTAACGTTTATTTTACAAGCACAAACCCTAAATACACTAGGTTCAACTAAGTGCACCAACAACAATTTAAGCTAATCAAGATAACACAAGATAAATATACCACAAGTGATAAACAAGATATAAGTACTTCAAGCTCGATGGCTATCACAAGGAAAGTAAGCTCGGATATAGAAATAACCGAGGCATGTGGAGACGAAGATGTATTCCCATGTTCCCTTACAAGTAAGGTACGTCGCGTTGGAGAGGTGTGGGATTCCACAAAGGATTTCCCAACTCCACAAAGGCTCACCTTCTTTTCCGAGTCTATTCCATGAAGGAATATACCCTTTTCTTATGGCTAGCTTTTCCTCCACTGCGGAGATGGCAAGCTCCACAACCACTTCACAAGCTTCATGAAGGAGAAGCCCGGGTCTCTTCACAATCTTCCATGAAGAGGACACCGTGGTACCAATCACCAAGCCAACTAGGAGGTCACCCTCCAAGAGTAACAAGCTCACGGCCTCTCACTCGAACAAATCGAAATGGAGATCTCAACACTTATGCAAGAATGCAAAGCAAGAACACCAAGGGTGCTCAAATCCTTCACTCTTAAATCCCACCAAAGCAACAAGTGCTAGGGAGGAATTATGGAGGAATAACAATGGTGGAAACTAACAAATGACTCCAAGATCTAGATCCAATGGGTTCCCCTCACTTTGAGGAGGAATTGATTGGTGAGGATTGTAGATCTAGATCTTTTCTTCCAAAACCCTTAAAAAGATGCAAGAATCATAGGAGGGAAGGGAGGGGAAGAAAGCTCAAAGGGGTCAAAAATGGTGGTAAAAAACGTGCTAAAGAGCCCTAGAACTTTGGGGAAGAAGCCCCCCTTTTATACCCCTTCAAGGGGGTGACCGTTGGAAACAAGATGCACTGGATGAACACGTTCCGGCGGCAAAGCCGGCGCCGCCGGATCAGCCGTCAAAATTTCTGATCAAAACCGAAAGTTCCGGTAAAAACCGAAATAGCATACAGAATAGATTTTCGATGGTTTGCCAAAAATTTCTTGCTGTCGCCAGAAATTCTGGCCACAGACTCGGTCTCGCTGGAACCAAACAGGGCACACGAAAACGGCAATAACTTTTGCATCCGGACTCTGATTTCGATGATCTCGGGCTTGTTTTGACGAGGACAACAAGCTCTACAAGATGGTGCAAAGAAACATCATAGTCCAACAACTAAACATAGAACCAAATGAAGAAAGGTATGAAGCCTCCCAATAAGAAGAACCTGTAAAACCTTCAAATTCGAAAACGCCATAAAAGATGCATATGAATTCCGTTTTCAATGAACTTGGGCTTGTTGAAGAGATAGCAACAATATCAAGAACATAACATGGAGAACCACCAAGAAGCAACAAACTAGTAAGATGCAAAGTATGCAAAGGACTGAGCTCCCTAAGACGATGTGATCAAGTTACCAAACCGAAAGCCCCTCTTGATAGTACGGCTGTCTATCCTATAACCCGGTCTCCCAACAACCACCTTGAGACCGGTAAAAGGAAAACCTAACTGAAAGAACATGTTGGGCCCCCATGTGTGGTTTTGGTAATTAATGACAATCTTTATGGACTAATGTGTGTATTAAGTTATACTTGTAGGAATTGTCCATTGGCATCGCTTGGAGCTTGTGTCGGCTTCAAGGTCGATGAAATGAGAAGAAGATATGTTGTGCAAGCTCAAAATGCGCAATCTTTAGAAGATATCATGTTTGATGCTTGCCACCCTCGGTGATCATGGATCGATGATGAGGAATCAAGAAAGGCGTTCCATCTTGAGAAGGTAAAGATCGTCTACATAGAGCTCAAGTGGAATGCTCAAGGCAAAGGTATAATCTTGATAGGTTTTCCCTTTTGCCGGTCTTATATTTTTAGTGGAAGACCGGGTTTAGGATAGATAACCGTACTATCAAGAGGGGCTCTCGAATGAGTAACTCGATCACATCGTTCCGAGAGAGCTCAAACCTTTGCATACTTGCATCATCGTATTTGTTTGTTATTTGGTCTTATCCATGTGAGGATATAGAGCTTGTGGTAATCTCCATAACAAGCTCTTGTTCATCAAAATCGGATCCCTCTTTTATATCTTATTGCGATTTTGATCTATGCGGTTTTTCGGTTTCTCACCAAGTGAGTTATCTCACATTATTATACTTTATACATTCTCACTTGGTGATAACCAATATTTTCACCTTTTATAGGGAAGCTCATGTCGTCCTCTTTCCAACGCAATTGAAATCGGGTCGATCGGAGTTACCAATCAAAAGTTATAGCCGTTTGAATATCTGCTGGTCTCCTAGGTACCAAAATGCGGTAGTACCACATTTTAGTACCTATCAAGGCATAAGGTTTTGTAAAGTTGCCAAAATCCACTGCCGGGCTAGGTACCAAAAAGCGGTAGTACCGCATTTTAGTACCTAGTGCGACAGAAGGTTTTTTACTTCGTCATTTGGATCTATCCTCCCTTGATGGACTATGATGTTTCTTTGCATGATATTGTAGAGGTTGTTGTCCTCTTCGAAACGAGCACAAGATCATCGAAATCGGAGTCCGGATGCAAAAGTTATGGTTGTTTTCGTTCTGTGATGATCGGTAGTACCGGACCAGGATCCGGTAGTACCGGGGTCCGGTGGTACCGCATTTTGGTACCGGGGAGCGCAGATAAAAAATGCGTTTGGAGCCCCAGGAACCCTAGGGAATGTCCGATAGTGCCGGGAAAGTCCGGTAGTACCGGGAAAAAGTCCGGTAGTACCGGGAATCGCGTTTTTGGGCTGCAACGGTTGGATTTTGGAGGGACCTATATAAGGGGCCTTCTTCCCCAATGGTTCCTCAACCTTTCTTGCAAGTTTTCCCCTACATTGTTGACCTTCTTGAGCTTGCTTTCTCTCAATCCCTCTGATGATTCTTGCATATTTTTTAGGGGTTTGAAAGAGGAGATCTAGATCTACAATCCCACCAATCAATCTCTCCTCTAAGTGAGGGGAACATATTGGGATCTAGATCTTGGAGTCTTTGGTGGATTTCCTCCATTGTTCTTCCTCTCTTATTCCCCCATAAGCTTTTGTAGCTTTGGTGGAATTTGGGAGAGAAGGATTTGAACACCTTTGTGGTGTTCTTGCCATTTGCATTTGGTGCATCGGTTTGAGTTCTCCTCGGAGGATTTGGTTTGTGTGACTCTTTGGAGCTTGTCCCTCTTGGGTTCTTGGAACCCTAGACGGTTTTGTGGCCTTGGTGGCATTGTGGCCTTTTGTGGCATTTGTTGGGAGCCTCCAATTAAGTTGTGGAGAAGTGCCCCAACCTTGTGAGAGGTTCCGGTTGCCACCGACAAGTGCACCGATAGTGGAAGCGTGGATCGATCCCGTTGGGGTGAGATTCACCGGAGAATAAGGGAGGCCTTTTGTGGCGTTGGTGGTTTGATACCACCCCTCTCCAAACGAGACGTACTCCATGTTGGGAGGAACTCGGTAAAATATCGATGTCCCCGCGTGCCTCGGTTATCTCTATACCCGAGCTCTTTACTTATGCACTTTACATTGTGATAGCCTTCGTGCTTGAAGTAATATATATATATTGCTATCACTTTGTTGCTTGTATTGCTTAGCATAAGTTGTTGGTGCACATAGGTGAACCTTAGATGTTCTAGGTTGTGCTTAACAAAGTAAACACTAGTTTTATTCCGCCTTTGTTGAGCCACTCTACGAAAAGTTTTAATCGCCTATTCACCCCCCCCCTCTAGGCGACATTCGTATCCTTTCAATTGGTATCAGAGCCCGGTCTCTCATTTTAGGCTTCACCGCCTTGAGAGTAAAGATGTCGGCTAGAGGATTAGTGCACAATGACATGTTCACATTCGATGGCACAAATTATGATATATGGGAAAATCGCATGCTCATTCATTTTCGGGACATGGACCCAAATTTGGAGCGTATTGTAGATATAGGTTTTTCTCCTCCTATGGATTTCAAAAATCTATCTTGTGAGGATGAGAAAAACTTATATCTCGATGCTCAAGCTTCTAATGTGCTTGTTAATGCTTTGAGCTATGTAGTTACCTCTTCAATCATTCCTTTTTGGAGCGCTCATGAGTTATGGACAAAACTTCAAGATAAATATGTTGTGTCCAACATTATTGAGGATGATTGTGTTGCTTCCACTTCCGGTCGATATGAGTTCTCATCCTCTACCACTTCACCAACATGTGAATTTTCACAAGGTAATGATATGGTGAGTGGTGATAGAAATTGCGATTTGGATAGTGTGCTTACTATTTGTAATCCCTCATCTCTATCTAGTTGCAATGATCTATCTTTGGACTTTAACACTTCTAGCACTACAAACTCCTTACATGCTTGTGTTAATAGTCCTTGCATATCATGTAGAAATGACTTGAATAAATCTCATGATGATATGCTTGTGTTTTCTTGTTGCCATGATAAAAATGCTTCCATTTCCTCTAGCGCTTGTGTTGCTAACCATGTAGAGGAAACCGAAGATTCTATGGGCCAAGACATGGTTTTGAATGAAGCCACAAATGCAATCTCATCTTCACCTTCTTCCGGTACCCACCTATGCCTTATGGCTAGGGATTCTAAGGTAACTCCTACTTTGGAACCCATTACCTCTTGTGATGAGGAGGATGTGGATAATGTGGAAGAAGAGCTTGATATTGATGATTTATATGAGAAGGGTGAGATTGTTTATCGTGCCCTTGTTAAAAAGGATATTGCTTGCTCTAACTTTGTTGAATTCTTGGACTTTGCTATTAAGAGCAAAGAACATATTGATAAGTTAGAAACACAAATAGAGGTGCATGATAACAACGTTGATAAAATGTGTAGTCTTGAGCGTGAGTATGCTAATATAATTGCAAACCTAAATAAAGCTCTTGAAGAGGAACAAACCACCAAGGAATCTCTTGAGGAGACCTTTGCTTTAGAGCTATCTAGAGTAAAGGAATCTCATGATAGAGATCTTGAGGTGGCAAGTGATCTCAAACATAAAAATGATGAGACTCAAGTTGCTTATGCTAAACTCCTTGAGGATTTTGAGCACCTCAAAAATGGCTCTAGGGTCATAAAGGGTGAGCTCATCAAACTCACCGAGTCACATGAGCAACTTAAAGCCTCATATTCAAAATAGCTTGCCAAGTTGCCCTCACCTCTTGCAAATTGTGATGATGCCTGTACTACTAACTCTATTTCTTGTGAAGCATCTACTTTGAAGGAGAATGTTGAGCTAAAGGCTCAACTTGCGTTGCTAACTAGCAACTACGGGAAATTAGAAGAAAGTCATGTTAAGCTCTCGAGCTCGCATGAGGATCTTCTAGTCTCCCATGGTAGGCTAAAGGTAGCTCATGAGGCCATCATGTCAAAGGTAACATCTAGTGGGTCTCATGTGGACATTAGCACTATATCTACTTCAAATGTTATATTGCCATGTGCTAGTCCTTGTAATTCATCCTCTCACAACCATGCTATATTTCGTGATGAATTACATTCCATGCCTTGTTGCTCTAACAATGTAGCATCTACTTCCTCTAGTACTTGTCTTGAAACTAACCATGTAGAGGAAATCAAAGAGCTCAAGGCTCAAGTCACTTCTTTGAAGAATGACTTGAAAAAGGGTCATCAAGGGAAGGTCACACTCAACAAAATCTTGAGTGTGCAAAAATCACCCAATGACAAGAGTGGGCTTGGACTCAACTCCAATGTAAAGAACAAGTCCACTATCAAGTTTAAGCACAAGGACAACAAGAAGAATGGCCAAGATCAAGTCAAGAATCTGGCCAACATTGTTTGCTTCAAGTGCAAGGAAGAAGGGCACCATGTTAGATCTTGCCCATTGAAGAAAAAGCCTCTTAGTGTGAAGCATCAAGGGAAGCGGCCTCAAGTTCCACCTCAAGTCATTAATGGACCACTTCCTAAGAGGACTACTCGAGCTCTTCCTCGAGTTGTAGCTTTACCTAAGAAGAAAGATGGCAAGAGTAGAACTTTCTACATATGCCGTGAGAAGGGGCATATTTCTTCCTCATGCATTATCGGTATCTCCTCATCCAACCCTATCATTATTGATGATGCTTATTCTCTTTGTAAGGATGAGGTGGGCAATGTGTTTGACAAATTTGTTGGTGCTCAATGTGGGTTCAAGAAAAGAACCATTTGGCTTGCTAAGCCTATTGTGACTAACCTCTTAAGACCCAACTTGGTTGGGGACCAACAAGCCAAAACTTGATCAATAGGTGTTGTTGGAGGGCATTGGAGTTTTGGCTACATTATGAAGAATTGAGGGATCTTCATCAATTATTATTGTCAAGCCAAGCCATTTGGATTATCTTGATTATATTATATTTCCAATGTTCCTCCTTGCGGTAACATATGCTAAACTCTTTACATTGAAAGTTACTCGCCCCCTTGTGCATGTGTTGGTTTTGTATCTTCCATGCTTTTGTACATGTTGTGTTATCCACTTAATTATCTTGAGGTATCAAGCATATTTGTGTATGATTATGTGGCACACCATGTATGTGTGTTTCTTATGTTTGAGCCTTGCTTGGTTATATTTGGTATCTTATTTGTCTCTTGTGAGAAATTAATGGATTATCCCATTTTGGGGGAGTGTTATGCTTGGGCATTCCACAATCCTAAAATTGTGTGTACATGAGGAATACCACCTAGTATTTATATTGGATTATTGTCTAGTCTCTATGTGGTATAATTCTCATGAGAAATTTAAGTTTTATAATGTCCATTAATTATCTCTATTTGTATTATTTTTCCTCACATTGGTTTTATGGTAGTATCACATTATGGGGGAGTCATATGCTTAGTGCTTATTACAATCCTATAAAATGTGAAAATTCGAGGTTGTGTCACTTAAAATTGATACTCCTAAGTGACACATGTGCTCATACAAGTTCCAATTTTCTTGAATGCCCGTATTGCTCATAATTTGGATCTTGTTTGTGAGAGTGCTTCTTGGTATGTGTTTCCTCATATTTAGATATATATATCCGCATGGAAACCATTTGTTTCAAGTTACTCTAATCACTAGTGATTATGTGACAACTGGAAGCTACAAAGAATCTTGTTCGAAGCATCAAACTTAATTCTTATACTTTGTTATATGCTTCTTTGTGTGAATATGATCTTGGATATCCGTATGAACTACCTAGGGAAGATTGTTCTCAATTCTTCTTGTCCTTGGACAATTAGTACCGAATTTATGGTAGACTTTATTGATCATATTCACTTTGGCATTTGCTTAATATTGTCCTATCTTTGGCCAAGTAAATGTTTTGTGTGCTCCCATGTATTCCTTGCTACTTTTGGATCCTTTTATTTTTATTGGTATCCTCTTGTGTTTTATTTAATGTAGGTAGTAGTGATGATCTCATTTGTGTGCATTTTGCATTCAAAAGCAAAAATTCTATATAATGTACTACTTATGGGTGAGCTCTCCTATATTATCTAGAACAATCCTTTTATGCTTCTTTGTTTGATCCATATCGAGTTTTATGCGCTTGGATGCTCAATCTTTTCGTTTTGGTATTTTGTGCCATCATGAAAAATTTGGGGAGTTTGGTTTCTTGTTGGAACCTTGCTCTTTTTGGGAGTTGGTTTTGTCTCATTCCTTGTGTCATGTTTTGTCCAATTTTAGAATGAGATAAATCCTTGAGTATTTGTGTTTGTATATATCTTTTGCTCTTTGGCTTTTGCCTAGTTCATTTGTTGAATTTGTGATCTTTCATATGTTGAATTGGTTCTTTGATATAATTTGGACATCGTTTTTCGTGTCACACTCTTGTGTGTGCAATCTCGATTTACTTGGTGTTTTTGTTCAAATTGTATCTTGTTTTTGGTTCTTGAAAGCTTTATGCATGCATATTTACTATATGCTTATATCATGGCATGCTTGCTTTCTTTGATCCAATATATAGGGGAAACTCCACCAAATCCGATCGGCTAAGTTGTGCATGAAATTCAAATTCATATCAATATGCACATAATTATATGGAGTCTCACCTATGTATTGTAGTTGCACTAACTACTTTGGACCCAATAAGTTTGGGGACCATTTTTGTACTTAAATATGTTATAGGTACATTGGAGATATATTGGATGCTTGTATCTCAATCTTGAAGAAGTGGTGCGTTAATGAAAATTGGAGGCAAACTATAGGATGATCAATGAACTCATATCCTCTACATCCTACCAATTATATCTCGGTAACAAGTATCTCTTTCCCATGCATATTTATCTTGCTTCCAACCTTTTGTAGGTTGCATCTTGGCATGAATTTTTTTTATTGTATTTATTGTTGTATCTCTAGCCATGGTACTAAGAGAACTCTCTATTGTATATGTGTATAAGTTGAGATGAGTGTATATAGTTGGGACTATACAAAATCATGCACATGATCCACCAATCCCAAATATGTCAATCTAGCAATTTTATTGCCTATCTTTTCCTTAACTTCTCTCATGTGCAATAGTGACATTTTGCTCGTTGTTTATTCCTTGTGGTACTTGTTGCCTTTCTCCATATATTTCAACTTTCTCCTTTTCCCTTGGTGATAGTTGTAATATATGTAGTGTGTTGGCATTTGAAGCTCATTAATGTACAATAAGATATATTTGAGCCTTTGGCCGTGCTTTGAAGCAAAAATCTTATTGGTAGATATTAAGACTTCATTTTTGATTTCATGTGATTTCTTGTATATCTTATTTATGTGTGCATATGTCTTTGTTGACATATGTCCTTGTGATGTTTTCCACTTAGAGACATATGTACATATGAGAAGATAATTCTAGTTGATTTGTAATCCTTGGAGACCACCTTTCTATTCCTTGTGATTCTTCGATGGCTTCCAAATTTAATTGCCTATGAGTGCTTGTTCCTCTTGTTTTCATATTCGGGCACTCATACTTGTTCTCTCATGCCTTGTATTGTTAAATGAATTTGGATGAGTGAGGATTCCATGATTATGCACCTTGTTACCAAATATAATTATCATAATTGGTGCATTATTTTTGGGGCGCTCATCTAATTCATTTAATAATGCTCATTTGTCTTCTTTCTCATTTCTTGTGCTTTAAATGCTTATGGGGGAGCAAGGATTCCATATTTTTGCATCTTTTTTGTATTGAAATATACCGATTTTAAAGTATGCACAAATCTTGGGGAGCTTCTCTATTTTCTATTTTAAACACTCTTTTGCTCATACCATAACATCTTGTTGTTTCCATTTGGACTCATTTGTTGTTTTCAATTGGTTGTCGGACCTTGTAATTGCTTGCATCATTTGGCTTTATTTTGGCAATCTTCGGGTCCTCGATATAGTCCTACTCCCTCCCAAGTATTCATCATTGGATATGTGCGAAGGCACACCTTTGGAGGAATTATTACTATATTTGCCTTCTAGAACCTGTCACCCATTTCGGCAATCGATGACAATGGGGGAGAAGTTTTAGAGGGTTTAAGGGAGGTTGGTTTATGCATTAAGTTTGTTCTTGTGCATTTTCCTCTCATGTTGCTTAGCATGTGGTATATATAGAGAAAACTCCACCAATGATAATGATTGGCAATATATGCAATGAAATTCAAGTTCATCACACATGCATAGATTGTGGGGGAGTTTGCTCTATATATGGTGGTGGTACCAATATCACATACTTTTGTAGTATTTGATATTGGTATTACCATTTTATTTATTAATATTCCTTATATAAACCCTCTTAAAGGGATTGTCATCAATTACCAAAATGGAGGAGATTGAAAGAACATGTTGGGCCCCCATGTGTGGTTTTGGTAATTAATGACAATCTTTATGGACTAATGTGTGTATTAAGTTATACTTGTAGGAATTGTCCATTTGCATCGCTTGGAGCTTGTGTCGGCTTCAAGGTCGATGAAATGAGAAGAAGATATGTTGTGCAAGCTCAAAATGCGCAATCTTTAGAAGATATCATGTTTGATGCTTGCCACCCTCGGTGATCATGGATCGATGATGAGGAATCAATAAAGGCGTTCCATCTTGAGAAGGTAAAGATCGTCTACATCGAGCTCAAGTGGAATGCTCAAGGCAAAGGTATAATCTTGATAGGTTTTCCCTTCTGCCGGTCTTATATTGTTAGTGGAAGACCGGGTTTAGGATAGATAACCGTACTATCAAGAGGGGCTCTCGAATGAGTAACTCGATCACATTGTTCCGAGAGAGCTCAAACCTTTGCATACTTGCATGATAGTATTTGGTTGTTATTTGGTCTTATCCATGTGAGGATATAGAGCTTGTGGTAATCTCCATAACAAGCTCTTGTTCATCAAAATCGGATCCCTCTTTTATATCTTATTGCGATTTTGATCTATGCGGTTTTTCGGTTTCTCACCAAGTGAGCTATCTCACATTATTATACTTGATACATTCTCACTTGGTGATAACCAATATTTTCACCTTTTATAGGGAAGCTCATGTCGTCCTCTTTCCAACGCAATTGAAATCGGGTCGATCGGAGTTACCAATCAAAAGTTATAGCCGTTTGAATATCTGCTGGTCTCCTAGGTACCAAAATGCGGTAGTACCACATTTTAGTACCTATCAAGGCAGAAGGTTTTGTAAAGTTGCCAAAATCCACTGCCGGGCTAGGTACCAAAAAGCGGTAGTACCGCATTTTAGTACCTAGTGCGGCAGAAGGTTTTTTACTTCGTCATTTGGATCTATCCTCCTTTGCTGGACTATGATGTTTCTTTGCATGATATTGTAGAGGTTGTTGTCCTCTTTGAAACGAGCCCAAGATCATCGAAATCGGAGTCCGGATGCAAAAGTTATGGTTGTTTTCGTTCTGTGATGACCGGTAGTACCGGACCAGGATCCGGTAGTACCGGGGTCCGGTAGTACCGCATTTTGGTACCGGGGAGCGCAGAGAAAAAATGCGTTTGGAGCCCCAGGAACCCCAGGGAATGCCCGGTAGTGCCAGGAAAGTCCGGTAGTACCGGGAAAAAGTCCGGTAGTACCGGGAATCGCGTTTTTGGGCTACAACGGTTGGATTTTGGAGGGACCTATATAAGGGGCCTTCTTCCCCCATGGTTCCTCAACCTTTCTTGCAAGTTGTCCCCTCCATTGTTGACCTTCTTGAGCTTGCTTTCTCTCAATCCCTCCGATGATTCTTGCATATTCTTGAGGGATTTGAAAGAGGAGATCTAGATCTACAATCCCACCAATCAATCTCTCCTCTAAGTGAGGGGAACATATTGGGATCTAGATCTTGGAGTCTTTGGTGGATTTCCTCCATTGTTCTTCCTCTCTTATTCCCCCATAAGCTTTTGTAGCTTTGGTGGAATTTGAGAGAGAAGGATTTGAACACCTTTGTGGTGTTCTTGCCATTTGCATTTGGTGCATCGGTTTGAGTTCTCCTCGGAGGATTTGGTTTGTGTGACTCTTTGGAGCTTGTCCCTCTTGGGTTCTTGGAACCCTAGACGGTTTTGTGGCCTTGGTGGCCTTTTGTGGCATTTGTTGGGAGCCTCCAATTAAGTTGTGGAGAAGTGCCCCAACCTTGTGAGAGGTTCCGGTTGCCACCGACAAGTGCACCGATAGTGGAAGCGTGGATCGATCCCGTTGGGGTGAGATTCACCGGAGAATAATGGAGGCCTTTTGTGGCGTTGGTGGTTTGATACCACCCCCTCTACAAACGAGACGTACTCCATGTTGGGAGAAACTCGGTAAAATATCGGTGTCCCCGCGTGCCTCGGTTATCTCTAT
Organism: Avena sativa; assembly: GCA_916181665.1. Lineage (NCBI taxonomy): Eukaryota > Viridiplantae > Streptophyta > Magnoliopsida > Poales > Poaceae > Avena > Avena sativa. The sequence continues at coordinate 9,667,359 of OV702293.1, read as the reverse complement.
ACCCGAGCTCTTTACTTATGCACTTTACATTGTGATAGCCTTCGTGCTTGAAGTAATATATATATCTTGCTATCACTTTGTTGCTTATATTGCTTAGCATAAGTTGTTGGTGCACATAGGTGAACCTTAGATGTTCTAGGTTGTGCTTAACAAAGTAAACACTAGTTTTATTCCGCCTTTGTTGAGCCACTCTAGGAAAAGTTTTAATCGCCTATTCACCCTCCTATAGGCGACATCCGTATCCTTTCACTAACAAGGCCATACCTTTGCCTTGCGCATCCCGCTTCAAGATCCATCCAAGCCGGAATGCAACACTTGATCATCGTTACTTCATGAAGACTCATAATTTTCTCCCCCATACACCACTATGGGATAGCTTCATTGAGACACGTCTTCACATGTCCATTCTCACCAATATGGATGGCAAGCTTCAAGCAAATGATCTCGAGATGCTCATATTGAACTTGCCCTTCTCAACCTTGACGACAATCACCACTTGACGTCATCCTCTCATGGACTATATGAAATCTTCACTTTTGAAACATGCCCATGGAAATATACCTATCCCATATAAAAAACGCAAAGGCACATATATAATGTGTTAGTTCATGACGCATAATTAACAAGGCTTATCATACCACAAGAATCATGTGATACATTCTTTATGCTTCATGAGTTGATCATCTTGAAATCACTCTTCACTCTTTGTATAGGTCAACCATGTATCTTATCGTGCTCCATCTCAATATCTTGAGGTAAATAAAAGAACTATTCATTTTATTACATGCTCTAAATCTTAGTCAACCATAGCTCAACTAATGAGGCTATCATGACACCGACTTAGAGCCATATCTTGAATTTTTCTATTGAGATCACACTCTCAAAATCTTGATCATATCATATTCTTGCCTTCAACTCCATGATCTTGATGCCAATACTCAAGGTATATCTTTATCTTCATGGCATCCATACTTGAATCCAACATATAGACTACACGCATGACCTATAAAATATTCATTCATATAAAACGCAGTGAAAATATTAGTCCATAGAAATTATCATTAATCATCAAAACCACACATAGGGGCAATTACCCTTTTACAAAGAAAAACGTATTCAAGGCTTCAAACACTAGGCACCAGAAGGTGATAGCTGTTGCAAGGCGCTGCTTGTTTGTGTCGATTATTTTTCCTTTTTCTTGTATATCTCACACGTTGAAACATGCATACACCAAAACATCCCTTCACCAAAGTTGGGAACGATTGGATTAGTACGGTTAGCTAAATTTGCTGAACCATACGAATGGATTTTTCTACATGAATATGTCACCTTCAAAAAAAAGAGAAAAACAATGTGCTCCGTCGGTTGTACCTGATGGTCGGCACACGGCTATAAAAATGCTCAGAATTTTAAAAGGGTAAAAATTAGCATAACTCTTTGTTAAATAGGGTAATTAGAATGAAAATTTACTAGACGGAGTAAATAGCGTCAAAATTATCAAACTATGGATAAAAACTAGAATTTACTCATAAAAATACTTATAAAAGAAGAAAAAAACAACTTTTTTTGCATCATATATGTGCATGTGTCACATCACACGTGCTGATGTGTGTATAGTGTTTCACGAAGTAATTAGGGGACCAACGATTTCCGTTTGTGACCTTAGAGGCCGTAAGACAGAAAGGAGAAATATTAGACCATCCACACTGTTGGACAAAAACGATTCATAGCCTCTATCGAATCGGTTCAATACAGTGTGGAGATATAGTTGAATCGACTTATACAAAAAAAAAAAAAGCAATGCATGCAGTTGAATCGGCTCAAAGCGATTTAAATATAATTTTATGTCTGACACAAGTAAGAAAGACCCAGCCACCACGTCTCGATGGAAAGGATTGAGACAAAGAAAAAAGATCTTTTATAACTCTTGGGTCATATGTACAGTGTTTGAACCGGTTCTATACACTACAGTCAAATCAGACCAATTCATTCTTTTACTTGAATCGCACCACAAGTGTGGCTGGTCATACAAATCAATAAGAGCAACTTCGGCGGTCATGCTAAAATGGGCCGCGTGCTAGAAAACCGTCGATTTGCGGTATGGGAGACCGTGCACGCCGCTCCAATAGACGCAGCAAAATTGTGCCCGCTCTAAGCGAACATGCGCTTTATTTCAGGCGCCGCTGAGCACGCGCTGCATAAAAGACGTGTGGCGCGCCCCTTTTCTCCTTTCCACCGCTTTGTCACCCGTGCCACCACTGGAATACCGCCATGCCGGTCGAGCTCGGGGTACCGCGGCATCCACGCGCGTCCCACCGACAACTACTACGCCGAGATCGCACCGGCGATGAGCGTATCGGTCTCGGCACATTCGAGACCGCGCACGAGGCGGCACACGCATACGATGTGCTGGTGTGGCAGCTCGGGCGCCCGCACGCCTCGATAAACTTTCATGACATGTGAACGCGCGAGCAAGCCGAGGCAAGCACCTCCACCACGCATCAGCACCCAGGAGGAGCGCGCCTGGCAACGCGCCCTCGAGTGTCGCCTTCTCATCACCAAGAAGGACGAGCACGTCTGGCTCGAGTGGGCGCAGCGGTTCCCGGAGGACGCCGCCGCTGAGAGGCAGCACTACGCCAACTGGAGGCAGGCAGAGAAGGCCACGAAGGAGGACTGCCTCCAGCGAAGGGCCGACAAGGCAGGCCTACATCGAGGCGCAACTGGCATGTCCGATGACCCCTGTTGGGATGATTTATGGTCATCAACTCCGATGTCGTCCACAACACCAGACTCCTGTGATAACGAGTTCTAGAGTATCAGTTTAGTTCGGTACTAGTTTGTATTTCTGCACTAGTTTGTTTATTTTCTGCACTATCTATTTCATGTACTATGTAATATATGCACTAGAGTTTACTTTCCGTTTCTATCAAAAAAATTAGCCTATTTTTTAGATCTTGAGAAGATGTCGTTTCTATGCAACTTGTGTTTGAGGCGCTGTATTTTAGCGTGCCTGCTAGAGGCCAATTTTTGCTACTTTTAGCGTGCAGAATATAGCATTTCCGGTGGAGAAGTCCAAATGCAGCGCGCCGCATTTTAGCGGTATAGCGCGACAGCTAGAGTTGCTCTAAAGCACCTAGAAGGTGTTTTGCAGGGAGATAGAATTCATATCGATGCCAAATAGCGTGACAATGTTGGACGAACAATATTTCCTTGCTATAAACACACTTGCACATAAACACCTTGCTTATACATGTGGCATACAGTTGTACTATAGTTTCCCACCCAAAAAAGGTGCTCTATCGAACCCAAGTGGTCTAAAAAAAAGTGTGCTCTCCTCCACTGTCGGCAGACACGTTGCTACCCACACCACCGCTGGTACCTTAAACGTAACAATCAAACTATAAACTTAACTCCACTACCTGGCATTGTCACACGCTTTACCCAACACATGTTCCTCACGTGAGGCCTGGAAAATGAAGACGTTGGCAGGTGACAAGTGGCCACAACGATGACAAACATGATCTAAAATAGTACTAGGATGCTTTGACTTTTATGGAAAATATTGCCATAATTAAGAGTTGTATACAGAATTTACTAGCGTATCTAGCAGAAAAGCCATTGTCCAAGTTACATATATTTGAGGCTACGCGAAGGTACCGCCAGATATTACACATTCACAAAGCAGTTTAATGTTTAAGATTATTGTACAAACATCTAAAATTATAATGTCAGTGTTTGTGTAATAATAATATAATAACATGAAGATGTTATCCAACTGTTTTATGTCGATGGTACATGTCTTCCTACTAAACTAGAGATGTATTCTTGAGATTACCCAATGCTCCACCCAGGCCAACACTAAAAGCATCTGAAAAGAAGTTTAGATTCACCCCAGCCTGCTAGATGGTAAACTAAACAATTTGCAAGTTTATGTGTTCATCAATCTCGAGCATCAACAGGATGATTTTATATTTGATCCCCTTACCCACCTCAACATCAGCAGACCGAGAATAGATTAAAAGCTAAAAAAATCCCAACTACCTATATTTATCGGTTATTAGCTCAGGTGAATTTGTAAGCCTATGAATGTCTAAATCCTACAATTAATGGATCAGTTAAACCTTCTTTTATCTACAAGGAAAAAATTATGACTGCACAAGATTAACGGTAAACTATAAGCATGCATCTGTAGGCATTCTAATTTGTACTTGCTTCCTCTGTCTGGTCGACAAAGAACAGACTAAGTTTCTAGCCTTCCTTTTATCAACTCCCAAAAACTCGAGTTGCAAAAAACTCCACTGAGCGTTCTAGTGATCCGAGTAGCATCACTGCCAGAATATAGCTGGGTCTTTGCTGTATACCGCACGATCCTGGATCTCTAAGATGGAGACGTGCCAATTGACAAGCCATGCCTGGATGCATTTACACAACACAAGTCCAAGTGGGAATAACCACCAGCTAGTTTCATCACTGAAAATATTTTGAGTCCGAGTTAGTTAGGTAGAAGAATAGCAGACCAATGTGTTTAGTAACTCTTCGTTGCAGAGGGCGTAAGATGCTTACCCGCCCAATTTCCAAGGCTGCATGCTTGGATGTCCTTTCGTTGACAACTTATAATGCACAAGTCCACATATAAAGGCCACGACCTGAGCCAAGAGAAAATAGGTTACAAAGACTGATAATGATAGCATTAGCTGTTCTTGCAAAAAAAAATGATAGCATTAGCTGAACTTGCTATTATTCAGGAGGCAGTTAAACATGATAATGATAGCATATAGTCGTAAGGTAATTTGGCATTCTTGCTTATGGAAGACAACAAATGAAGAGATAGACAGTATAGCTACTGTTTTCACGAGCAAATAGTCAAATGACCCGAACAAAGAGATCCCACATGCCATCCAGAAAAATCACCAAGAAAGAACATCATTGCCATAGTTGTTTGATAAATAGGCTACACGCAATGTTATATGCTTGTGGATGTGTGTGAATATTTTTCGAGAAAAGGCAGAAGACTTTTGCCTTTCATTGCATTGAACAGGTTGGAAGTTTGTTTACAAGCTCCCTAGGGAGAAAAACAAAAGAGAAGGTTGGAAGTTCATTGATGTGTGTGGATATTGTGAGGACATATGCAGCTTGTATTTCCATGAGGCTGTAGGCTAGTATATATATGCACGCAACTCTAGGGTAGATATGCAGGAAACCCCTTGCACAATGGAGATGATACACATCTAATGTATGTGAAGTATATACATCTCTATCAAAAATGTGCATGTGCGAAAACTTCATGATATCAAACACGATAAACCAATGACAAGTCTGTGCAGAAAGTAGGGATAATGTTTAACTCTAATTATGTTCCACAAATTTACAACATTCAAAATAAACTAGTAACAGAAAATACATATAAAGACAGCACTTACAACATTAATCAGCGATGTAATGTTCCACAACGCATACACCCGAGCAAGGCCTGCTGAGCGACGTGGGCCATGACTAAAGAGAGCATTTATCCCAGCAGGAAATGGTGCCAGTATCCCAAGAGGAAGAACAAACATGACTAGCAAAAGATCAACCATGGAGTAAGAGTATAGCTGGAGAGACGTAAGTAACACTAAGCTAAAATCTGCAAGAAGCAATATTGAGATGACCAAACCAACAAGATCCTGCAGTTAAAAAAGCAAGAGAACCATGATGAGTGCAAGATACGTAAACCCTCATAACCACACTATGGATTGAAATGATGTTAGATCGCTGTGCAAAACTAGTCACCTGATGTCCAACCGGTTTAGTATTGTGTAAGAGAAGAGACAGAGGATAAAACAAATCACCCCTGTCTCTAAGCACCATTAAGTTGTCAATGTTGAGAATTCCACCGGTTATTCCTTTACACATATAAGCATCATTGCTCCTCGAGTCGCTCAGTTGAGAGTCAGCATTTAAATTGTGGTTTCTGTTCGACATGCTAGGGATCATTACAGATAAAATGTGATAAGAGAGGAAATTGGAGAATACTGAGCTAGTAGCAAATAACTCACTGAGAATGTTGATCAAATTTTATTCCAGAGCCACCTTGAAGTTCAGCAGCCACTGCTTCTCCCCCCACAGCATGAATAACAAGACCATATTGACAGTACCCTAATGCAGTAACTTGAAACCATGCAAGGTCAACACGTACATGGTATGTATTCAAGGCAGGATTTGCATGAGTTTCAAGCCATTTGAGTGCAGGAAGAAATGTTGCTTTCAAATTTCCACGACGAACCAAACGCAACTGGGCATTCATTCCAGCAACAAGACGGTGCCATATTGATGATTGTACAGCCTATACAAGATATTTATCAGGTTAAATGAATAAAACGTTAACAACAGCGATTCAGCACAGCATGATATGTTTCACAATCAACCTGGCTTATAAGACTTGTGACCACACTATCACTGTGAAGTGAAAATGGAGCCATGTAGCTTCCATCACCACCAAAAATCAAGGACATTGGAAACCTTTGATGAAGACGGGCGGGGAGATCGGGCCTCTTCTCATCACCACCAAGGAAAAAATCCAAATAACCTAGCATTAAATCTGGAGTAGCAGCCACCTATAAATTGGAAACCAGAGACCATCCTCAGTCCAGTATCAGACTGTCAGCCATATAACAATTTGGTAACTGTAAGTGCAGCTACATACCTGTACTGCTATAGTTCTACTCCCTCCGTTTAGAAATATAAGACGTTTTAGCTTTGTGAATCGAATGTATCTAGTCGCCTTTTAGTGTATAGATTCGTAGAGGTTCGGGGTGAACCTATACACTAAAAGATGTCTAGATACATTCATTTCACAAAGCTAAAATGTCTTATATTTCTGAACGGAGGGAGTACATAATACACAGTTAACATTGCCACACTAGTAAATCGATAGGTCTGGGTTCTGGCCCTTTTAATAGTGCAGCAAACATCTATCTGGTTACCCTGGCTGCATCTAGTTACTATGCTTGTACACAATTGAAAGATAGAATAAGAAGCTTACATCATTTCCATGACAGTTAGAATACATTGGTTTCCTCTAAGGAAGTAGTAACAAACAGCATAATTCCAAGGCATACTTCAGTTCTTTACAAAAATAAAAGTTTGTATTAAGCACTTGGTATAAACCACATACCTTCAGCCCTTCATAAAGTGCACGTGAACGGCAGGACCGTAAGCACGAATGATCATATTCAGATCGAACAAACTCGCGTAGTCTTTGTAACTTTTTTCTTCTGCGCCACTGTTGCCAGGACCATGACAAGGGGTAGGAAAGTATACACAAGATGCTACAAATTGATCCCTCCCACCACTGATAAGCTGCCAGAGCATTGATTTCGTCAACAAACTTGTTAAATGCATCCTCATACCTGACAGTTGAAGACAAACAGCACAACAAAGGAGCCAATACTCAATTTTATGTTTCTACAGAACATCCAAGGGCTAGGTAAATTTGAGGCAAAGAAGACAATACTGCCAAAAAGACTGAAGGAATTTGCACAAACGTAATTTGAGCACGGGCATTACACAATCTCTGTAATCTGCTCCGGCGGCGTGTGCGGAAGATGCCAAGGTTCACTGAAGGTGTTTGGACCCATGAAAAACATCCTGTGCACATGGCAGTGAGATTCTTCAGCCCTATTGGTTTCCAATACCTGTCACATTAGCAGAAATTTCAATCAAAACCCAGAATTATTTCACCACAGCTTAATGTACTGAGCAAGGACAGCGGAATGTATTCCACTACCTCATTCAGCGATTCGAGGAAGGGAAAAGAATGATCAATTTGGGAGCCATGTTGAGTCGGTGTTGGCCCAGGACACTCATCAGTGCCAACGAACTTCATCCGAGCAATACTCAAAACAAGAGCTAATAAAAATAGAAGGCCTGAGAGAAGCAGGCCAAACAACCAAGGTCCACCAAAAGTGTATATCAGCTCTTCGAGAGCAGTAAAGCAGTGAGGCATTTGATATCTATCTGACACACATTTGTACGGGCATGGGGTTTTGGAGACACCTCCTGTCAAAATGTTACCCAGGATTAGAATGTAGAGGTAAACTAACAAAAATATCACATAGGGAACACAACGATTCTGAAACTAGAAAATATATAGAGAAAAATCACTCGGAAGCCAAGAGAATTCAGGGAAAAACTTATAATCCAGTCTAAGCTGTATTTTATAACATAACACAATGAGCTAAAAGCAGAGCGCTCAGGGGTGAGCAAAATAAATAAAAAAGTTGTAGCCTTCACCCAACGGGTTCTTTTGCAAACAAGACCAGCAAAGATAGAAGTTTATGAATAACAGCACACTGCAGAAAACTTAGAACAATAGATCCACAAGGTTATTCATATATAAAACACCATATGTAGAATGTTTGGACTGTTGAATTTGCTCGATCTGCACTTTAGATACATGTTTCTCGTGGAGAAATAAATACAGCAAGAACTACCTCGGATATTCATGTATACAGCCCGATGAGGAAGCTCATCTGGAGGGCACGGAGAACACAAGGACTTAGAAGACCCAGTAATGTTCTTGTATGTTCCTGCAGGACACTCCTGCATTTCGCAACAGAAATCATTGCAACAATGTTAAGTAGTAAAACCAGTTACTTTATGGCTAATTGAGCAAACAAATACAAGGTATGACTCCAGCACGCTTCTATGTCGACAATGATATGCTTATCTGATGTAAACACAGAAACATGGTAAGCAACAAAACTCTCGACGTCAATATTATGTGCCTCAAGAAATCATAAGCTCATAACAGACGAAAAAAACTACAAAGGACAATGACCTTCGTTTTCACAGCATAATAAATAACGACACAAACGAGTGCATGTGGCATGTTCCACGTTCACATTTTTACCTTGCAAAATGTACCATAAAGACCTGCCGGGCAATCTTTTCCTGTAACAGTGCCATTCTCACCAGAAAAACCTTGGCCATCAACAACTCCTCCTCTGTAATAACAACACAAAGTCAGCATAGAGGTTTCAGAATGTTCTGTGCATCTAAGACATCTTCAGTTGCTCAACAACAAAAAAACATGGCAGTACAGACTTAAAAACCGTAGAACCCTGACAAGCCAAAGGGAACATGAACAAGGAAAAAAATCAGTAACACCAGTGTAAATAAGTTCACAAAAAAAAAGATAGACAAAAACTTGTTTTACACAAGAAGACAAGGCGATCCAAAATCCTTTAGACTACTCCAGAGCCAAATTAAAGAACTGTAAACTATGTATATTATTCTGGTACACCATTACAAAATGGAATAATCTTAAAAATTAATAACACAGATGCAAAGCTGAGCTAAGACAACCTGATACTTACTGAACTAGCAGGTAGACACAAAAGGGAAAAGGCAGACAGAAAAAGCATCAGATTTCAGGACGCACCTTGCAAGTATTGATCCCTTAACAGTTGCAAAAGGAACATAGTCATCTCCAGTGGGAACGTCAGACCAGTGGAAGTGAATGCGGCCACCTCCACCTCCACCGCTACCATTGCTTCCAACCCCACCAATACTAGAAAGTACAGAGTTCTTCTCTAGGGATAAAGTCCGCACAAATAGAAGAACTGTGCCCCCAGAACCACCACCAGGTCCTCCATTTGAAGCATGAGTTGCCACGCCAGTGAAACTGCCACCATTTGCCTCCACTGAACCAGAGACAGAGAGAATAGGCAGAGATTGCTCCAACGAACCCATCACTGAAATGTGGAAATGAAAAAGCAGTAAGAGGCCAGTGCTGTTGAGAACAATAATGACCAAATAGAGGATGGTAGTGGTTCATGTACACCATCACTGTTACCTATTATACCACCACCAGCCGTTGAAGATGTTGTACTGACATTACCACTTCCACTGCCAAGTTCACAAGGTAAATCAGCATTACCATATGAAGCTCCACCGCCTGCATGACTGCCACTGTAAAAACCGTCTCCTCCTTTGCCACCATGCCCACCCCCACCACTAAGGCCACTTTTTAACATTCCTCCTTGTCCAATTCCACCTCGGCAACCTGCCATCAGAAAAAATATGTAAAATGACAACGAACACTTAATGGCAAAACAAGAAACCGTGAATTGTTACCTAATCCTGTTGCACTAATGCTCCCATGTCGCTGTACAGTGACATTTCTTGCTCTATTGAAATTAATGACAGTTCCTTGCACAAGGCCAGAAACATCAATATCTTCAACACGGCATATCTGCATAAAATATTCCACTATGGGTTACATGTTAAATTAAAAGGTATTTTAACAAATAAGAAATATGTGAAGCCCCACTGCATGTGGAATGTTTAAAAATTTAAGAGTGCACCTGTAGAGTAAAGGACAATGAAGAGTTCAGATTGCAATCCTCAGGCGGATGAAAAATTTCCATAGGACAACTCTCATTTTCACAATTCAGCTTTGGGGCCCTAGAGTAGCCACAAGAGCTCATTAAAAAATTTAACCTCTCCATGGCTAAGAAAAATAGCATAACACAAGTATTTAACACAAAAACTGAAGGCGGTAGTATTTACACATCATCACTGCTCGTATTTGTAAGTGGGCCCCGTAGAATAGCTCCAGGTCCAACCTAAAAATATTATGTATCAATTAGCATATTATGTTCTTGAATGACAACAAAAGATCAGAAACATCTAGGTGCCAAACTGAAGGATGAAATTGAATGGGTTATGCCAACGTACACCATAAGGCAGAGAAAAGAAAAGGAGTACTTCAAATGTTGTACTCAGAATTATAAAATGTTCGGGAAAATATTTGTCAGTTCAATTACAGAAAGTAACATAGTTCATCACATGAAGTAAGTTCCCCTCTCAATGCATCAAATTATAATGACATCAAAGACAAGAAACGCCGTGGCGCACCCCCAGGGCACCGCCGGGGGATCCCCTTCCGCCGCCTAACCTCCCCTCTCCCTGATCCCCTCCTCTCCGCCGGCGCCGCGGTGGCAGCGTCCCTGGTACCGAACGGTGCTAGGGGAGGTGGGCGCGGCGTACATCCCCATCGGTGTGGCTGGGGCTGGGTCGTCGGGGATGGACGTGGGCGGTGGTCGGGGCGGCGTTCCCCGGCCTGGCGGCGGCGGCAATCTTACCCGGCTTCGGCTTCTCGGGAGGTGGTTCGTCGTGGGTCTAGGCTTCGTCGTGGGTCTAGGCAGCCCGCCTAGACCAAACGTCTTCCTGGCGGCGCGAGCGGGTGGTGGGCGGCGCGGCCAGGGCGCTGGTCTGGCCGGCGCTCACGGGCGGAGCGACCACGTGGAGACGGCGGTGAACCACCGGTTCGGACTTGGATCCAATCCGTGGCGATCTGGGCTGTCGGTCAAGATGGGATTTTGCGCCAGGATCTGGGCCGGAGTGGTCCATCCAGGGAGTTGTGAGTACTGTTGTTGGCTTGGCCACGCCGGCAAAACATCACTCTGGATTGCCATCTCTTAGATTTGCTCTGCTCGAATAAAGGTGGTGGTCCTTTGGTTTCTTTCGCACGAAGACGAAGATCTACTTGATGTCTGCCCTCGTTGATCTGGTCTGGAGAGGCGGGTTCCGGAAGGCTCCGCCGGCGAACTCCCATGGGCGTATCATGCCTGGAGATTGCTGGATCGGAAGGTATTCGGTCGTGCGCACCTTGTTTTTATGGCCGTTTGGTTTCAGCGGGAGCGTTGCGAAGCTCTGTTGTTTGTTCCCACCAAGTGCCATCTTAGAGCCATAGTGAAGTCAGATGCGGAGAATGTCAGGAAAGCGAAAATATGAGGGTAGTGATGGTGATTTTTGTTCTTATGGCGACGGAGAACTGGCTGCATGATCTGGGACTCGTTGCAGCGACTATTGGTGCGGGAAGACAACACAGGGGAGTTCCCAGTCTTATCTTGCAGGGTGAAAATCCAAGGTCTGGCCTTAACTGGTTGTGTCTGGCAATGACCTTGTTGAAGGCATTGTTTTGTGAGCAAGGACTTTCTCCAGGGTGAAAACCTATGATCTTTGATCGGACAACGACGGCGCTTGGGCACTGTTTCCTTCTTGAAGGCGTTGTTATTGGAGTGGAGGACTACTGGTGTTGTTCTGATGGTGTCATTATCGTTACTTTGAGGATTAGTTCTCTGTAGCGGAACTTTTCTCTTTTTTGTAATTCTTCTTTCTTTTTTCTGGGCTGTGTGCACCCGTAGAGCCGCTAGGGCATGCGTTGTTGCAGAGGCCGGGTGTAATTGGTATCCCTGTGATATTAATATATACTCTTTTCCAAAAAAAAAGACAAGAAACGCTACCAAACCTCTAGATACAACATAAACCCATTAAGTTGTGCCAAGCGCAATTAGATAGTGGAAACTTTAGACAAGTAAACCAAAAGCATTCTGATGTACCACTATGTTGTAGAACAGTGATAAAATAAGACGTTGGGCCTCAATTGTGTCACCATTTCCAGATAAATTCAGAACGCCTTGACCATGAATTCCAAGATTAGCATTAGAATGTATCACTGATGATTCCTGACAAGCATGTGAACAAAGTATCATAAAGAGGGTAACGGCGGGTAAAGGGGGTGTACACCTTACAATGGTAGGCCAATGACATACCCTCAAAACTATCAAATTGCTACCTTCCAGTAAAGAAGTGGCAACTCCTGAATCTCTGCCACCATCAATAACCATCCTAGAGTTCCACATAAGGAGCATCTTTACAGACATTCGTAGAGCACCGAAGACCTGAAATTATTAAGAAGGGTGCAGTGCAAAAGCACCAAGTAGATGGTTAAATTTCCAAAATATGGTATCGAGCAGGGCGAACACCAAACAAGTACCTGTACTATGGAATCACTCATAAGAAGTTCCTCAGCCAGCAGTTCAAACTCTGAATATGGATAATGTGTCAGGCCAAAAGTTAGAGTGGACCGAGATATAAGACTAATTTGTCCTTGAGCCTGAAAATAAGAAAGCAAATAAAAAGGTTATCAGAACAATCTCCTTACAAAGGTATATTCGGTGGCACTATTCATCCATTTGGTTCAAATGAAAAGCGGAGGACAATCTCCTTTAATTCAGTTCGGAGGGAAATCACAGGAATTTTTCAATCCAACTGGACCTCTTTTTAGACTTCCTATGCACGAAGTATGAGACCTACGTCGTTAGTGCCATAATAGGACCTGTTTGTGGGATTTGACTTTGAGTTCATTAGAATTCCTTTGTTTTTCCTATTCATGTGAACCAAACAAGTTTACAAAATTCCTGTGTTATCCAATCCTTTGTTTTGCACATGCATTCCTATTATATTCCTGTATTTTTCCTATTCCTATGTCTTTGGAATCCTGCAACTAACCTTTTCATATCACTTGCAAACAATAGGTATATTCTATTACATTTTTTAGGCAACCAGCTCAATAGCAGGAAGCTGCAACTATTTAAGAGAAATGAGGCACAAAGCCATACAAAGGTATATTTGGTGATTTATATAGGTTGAAGAAAGCACAAGATATATAGGTTGAAGAAAGCACAAGACACCACTCACCAGAATAATGGCTATCCAGTTATTTGACTAGGAAAGACAAAACAGGGTTCTCTGTAGAAAAAATAGTTTATGGTTCTTGTGCGAGTTCATCTATGCCAATATAAAAGGCAGGAGTTAGGATGTGATACTTTTCATCTGAGCCTTCTGAAATCTTTAATTCATTTTCATTATTCTTCATCCAAAGGTTGTGGATAAAAATTACTTCCGTCTGATCACTCCTATACTTATTGCCTCCTAACTATATCTATTGCCATTTAATTACTCCCTATTGTTAATTTGCACGAATGGAAATTGGAGTTTTCGTGCTTGAAAATTTTGATGTGCATGTGCTATTTCCTTATTTTCGAGCGAAACACGTTGTCAGAACTTCTCAGACGGCTTAGAAATTTCTTGTGCTTGTAAGATAAGAAATATTCAACATAATAAACTATACTTGCAATGTCAAGTGAACCTTTTCCATGTTTAATTTATATTAGTCGAACGTGCTTTGCACGTGAATTGTCATTAGTCTCCACAAAAGTCAAGAAAGAAAATGCAGTGGTATTGGTAAGATCATTTTAACACGCTTTCAGTGAAGATAATGTTTAAACCTCAGACCTGAAGACGACTCCAGCGCAGGGGCAGAGAAACTTTTGCACGATTCTTGATAAAAACATTTGTCCAGAGTGGCTCGTCCGGGGGGTCTAAGAAAATTGTATCAGTTTGTGTGCTCAAGTTATTGTTGCTGACAGTAATACTCTTTGGTACTTCTTCATAAAGTGTCCCAGCTGCTCCTGCATTTTCTGAACATCCTGAACTCCTCCCACCTGTAAATGTAACATTTTAACACCAATATTAAATATGTGAATAAGCTTGTACAGGCTGGGTCATTTCCATCTACTAACCATACGGTTAATACAAATATGGATAGCTGGTCCTCTCAAAATAAATGACCACATGGAATGTGACCAAAAGGTGGAGGGGAGAATTGTTGAAAAGTGAATAGGAACTTTTTATTTGGGAAATTTAACCAGCTAATTGGGTTTCTCTCAAATTTCAGCTACAGATTTCAACATAAAATACTTTGTCAGAATAAAAGATAGAAACTCTGGACCAGCACGATAGAGTTTACTACCTAACCTAGAACAGACATGTTTGTTTCACTTCAGTCTGCCGGTGTGAAACAAATGAGATGAGGAGTACATCACTTTGCCATTCTCCCTAAGGGTTCGCTAAACAATGTCAGGAACTGAAGCTACCGCTCTTCCAGAAGGCCACCATCACTCCCTAACAGATTACTGGCAGAAACTTGTGGTTATGAGCAGTAAGATTCCTGATGTTTAACCCTAAGTATGTAGCCCATATTTGGTCAGAAACCAATTACATTCACTAAATTCAGGGTCATGGGAAACCTGGGCAAACTTTGCAACCAAGTCAATTTTTATTTCAGAGGTTAGTTAAAAGTAATATACTAGTTGCTCACATTAAACGACACTGTAAAAAGTTCCCAAAATAGTTTGATCCTACAACAAACTGAACCCTATGTGATGGTTTTCCAAACCTGTAACAAAGTAGAATCTATCTTACAATCAACATTACTTTGCACCTTGACTGACATTTCGCCCGAACAGTTTTTGAAGGCCAGAAACCCAAATTCAGCTCTACCAAGAAAACACGGATAGCTTGAAGATGGCAGATTATAAAGAAAAATAACTCCATGTAGCCACAAGAAGCTACAACATCAATGAAATTATCCAAAAAAAAAAAAATGGAAGCCTGTAGTGAATTACCATGAATCAAAAAATGAGTGTCATCATGCCTACTGAAAACATCTATAGAAACACGTCCTCCACCTCCCCCAGACAAACCATTGCCTCCACAGGCACTTATTTTGCCACCTCCTTGCCTGTTCCAACAAAGTATTAGAGGCGGCCAACTGAAATACCAATGGCCGATAACCAACAAATTTAAGCAAGACTGAATTCTACATGATCATAATTAATTAATACTTTTTTTACAAAAAGGGTCTAGATAAACATAAGTTAAAATGTGAAACTGAAAATATAATAAGATTTGTGAAATATAGATATGAAGGGCCCTGTAATAATTATATAGAGCATGAACGCAGGAACATATACTATTATTCCATCAAGCCGAAAATGGTTCAAATATCACCCCATCTTCACAGTCTAAGTGGATGAAAAAAGTGCTGCAAAATAGATGATATCGCATTGCATATGGACTTCATAATTGAATAATTACCAGTGGCTTATGTTGCCAACCTTTCATCTCGACAGAAGTATTGTCTTAATCATGCATTTCATTTAAATAAAATTCTAAATTGCTCCAAAAACAGACGGATATGTGCACTGTGAAGTACTCCTTCCGTTTCAAAATATAAGATGTTTTAGGTTTGTAAAGAAAATGTATCTAGACTTGTTTTAGTGTCTAGATTCACTCCACAACTGAGTGAACCTAATACTAAAAGAAGTCTAGATACATTTGCTTCACAAAGCTAAAACATCTTATATTTTGAAACGGAGGGAGTACAAATGTACACCAAAACCATTGCAAAAATACTCACATGGTAGCAGCCTTAAGATAGATGCTACCCCCAGAGCCACCCCCTCCCTTGGTGCCACCATCTCCGCCATCAGCAAGAATTGTTCCATTCATGAAAATCTCATCTGCAAACAACCACACTACTCCGCCACCGCCACCACCATAGTCCTTTTCGACGCTAGTAGACCCCCCTTTGCTCCCAAAGCTACTCGGGGTCTTAAGCTCAGACCATGCATAGGTATCGCCACCCCAAGAGTCCTCCTGCGCTTGCCCCTTCTTGACATAGCAGCTGGCACCACGACCACCGTGCCCACCGCCATCTCCATATGCCCCTGTGGGTATGCCGCTGGTCTTATCCGGTGGGGTGCCGGCAAGTGCAGTGGTGTCGATGACGGCATCATTGACGAGAGTGATGTTCGCGGCCGCTAGAGAGACCCATCCGGCTACAAGGCGGGCGCCCCGGCCTAAGCGGATATCGCCGGACAAATGGGCGGAAACTACGCACCCTGGCCTCTGGCAGGTGACGGCGACGCCATCGAGGAGCTGGAGACTGCCATTCCCGCTGATGAAGATGCCTCCATCCCCCAGCCGCACGGAAGCAGGGACTACGCAGCGGGTGTCGAGGTCGCCCACGCCGCCTAGGTCGCCGGCGCAGGTCGCCGCCGGGGCGGCCGGCGGGGGCGGCAGCGCTGGGGGCGGCGGCGGCGTGTAATCGTGGAACATCAGGATCGAGTAGGAATCCGCCTCCTCGTCCCCTCGATCGTACACCCCGGGGGCGGCGCTAGGGTTCCCCGATGCGACGGCGAGGACGGCAAAGAGGAGGAGGTGGTAGATGCGACGTCGGAGGGGGAGGGGAATGTGGTAGGCCATGGGGTGTGAAGCATCAGGGTACGAGCGCACTCTAAACGGGGGCAAGGGAAAGGCTGGTGTTAAGGGCACCGCGGCGGCGGCGATCGCCGGAGACGGCGAGGTGGGCCGTCGGGGCTGGGGTTTGCTGATAGTTTGTTTGCTTTCCACTCTTCCGTTACCGAATGGGTATCGGTGGGCACGCTGCGGTTTGGGTAGGGCCATGGGGCAGTGACAAGGGAGGAAAAGGAGGCGTTTTCGCTCTCCGGATGATTCGCAAATCACAAACCAAAAAATAGGAAAGGTGTAAGAGCATCTCCACTCCTTCGAAAATCGAACTTTTTTTGGTCGCACGAAACTTGATTTCGGCCTGGATACGTCCAGTTTTCCACTCGCGTACCCAGGCCGAGTCCCAGGTTCGGCGAAATTTAGTTAAACTCAGCGAAATATGGGCGAATATAGGCGGATTTTATTAAGTAGGGCAAGGGCACATATTACATCGGATTAAAAATAGGAAAAGGCCGACGCCGCCGTGGTCAACGCCGAACGCCGCAACTACAGGCCGAGGCGGGGGTGGTTGCCGGCCTGGATGTGCTCCATGACGCCGGCGAGAGTTCGCCCTGGAACGCTCCAGAAGCGGCGGCGGAAATCCACATTGTGACACTGCGGCGGCGAGCCCGGCGGTCCGTCGTATCGGGCGAGTTCCTCGAGGCGCCTATCGGCGAAGAACTACCTCCAGAAGACCAGGTTGCCAGGATCCTCGGCGAGATCCGGGTCTTGCATGTCGGCGATAGCCGCCTGGATCTCTCCGGCGAGGTCCTCTTCGGCCGGCACCGGCGGAACAGGGATCCCGCCGACGCTGAGTTGGCAGCCGGGGGAAGACGAGTGTCCGGTGGCGCCGTATAGAGCGCCTCGCGGAGGAGATGGGCTTCCCACGGCGGCATCGTGCGGCGGCCCTCGGCCATGGCTTATCGGCGAAGTTGAGGAGGAAGAAAGGTGCGAACAACCGAAGTTCGCCGGAGTTGGGGGTGGTGTGAGAGACTATGAAGAGAGACGGCGGGATGTACGCTTTTTATAGGTGTAGCGGCGAGGGCGGAAGGGGTGTAGCGGCGAGGGCGGGAAAAGGAAAACGGCGAGAAGGCTGGCAGCGACTCGGCTTCTGTCGCTGATAGGCTGGTCCACTCGGCCAATTCGCTGCGTCCGGCGTCCCCAGGGCGTACCCGGGATCCTGGGTTCGGCCTGGGTAGTCCGGACCAAAGTTGGTCCAAATCCGGGCGAAAAGAGGTCTCTGGATACGCGACTGGGCAGATTTTCGCGTCCGGACGTAATTTTGCCGTCCGGATCGGCCTCTTGGGTTGGCGAGTGGAGATGCTCTAAAAACAAAAGGAAAGACATCAAATGGTGCCCTAAAAAGGACATAGAATTTTGTTGCAATGTCCAGAATTCTATCAATTTGACTTACTAAATAAGTGACTTGGATTTGTCTATGTCTAAATGCATGCTAATCTAAATAAATCCTAGTCACTTATATCCGAACCGAGGAAGTACTAAAATTGATCTAATTGTACCACGGAGAAAGTGAAGTTCTTTTCATGATATTTTATAGCAGCCGACATGTGGTTTGACTTTCGTTAAGTAAAATAGAATTGGCTAGTTTATAAAAAAACTGGCTGAAATCGAAACATCACAACGCATACACAGCGAGATGTCTGTCGTGTTGGGTGAAAATTCTTTTAAGATACAGTAAAAAGAATCCTTGCAAAAGAATCTTGTGGTATTCAGCTCTATAAATTAAAAGATCCATATAAAAACAACCTTATAACACTCCAAAACTCATATAAAGATCTTTTGAATAGATTAGTCCCTTAACTATCGAAAAATGACTTTGGCACACGAGCTCCATGAAGCCCTTTTCTCAAAAAAAAATTAAAACTTGATTTCAAAGTTCGGAAAAGATTCAAAGTAAATACATGGATGTAGTCAAGTAGTACATTATGAGCACGTAAATTTATATGTGAAATACCTTATATTTAGGGTCAGCAAAAAGAGACAAATTGGACAACATTTAGTAGATTCAAAAGTTCCACCGGCTCATGCTCCCTCCTAGATTTGCATTTTTGTCAGTTTTTTTCAAGGATTGTATTGAAAATTTACACACAGATAGAAGAAATCATTAACTACATCCTGGCATTTTTTAAGCTTTAAATTTGAATTTATTTTTCAAAGTTTTCAAAAACAAGCTCCATGGAATTTGGGTGCCAAACTGATGCACTCCTTAAATCTACCAAATAGAAATGTTTAACCAACAACATGCTTAAAATGAGTCAGTGCAATACATTAACATGGTTTTGAATCTCGGACCGGTATTCTCAACTACCAACACTAAAATTTTGGTTTAAATCTCCAAATTACCTGCAAAAATCCTCCAAACAACCAAATCCACCATCACGAGATCCTATGCCTTCCATTTGTTGTCTCTCACTCAACCCACAACTTCAAGTCACATCCACGTCATTGTCATCAGCATCACTCTTACCTCTCAGGCGCCTGAAGAAGGATGTTAATAATCATGTGATCTCAAATAAGTGGAAGTTTATCGGTTAGTCGGGTGGTCCTAGACCAATTTTGTGTCACATATGCATGGAGCATTCCAATAATACAATGTTCAATAGTCGTACGAGGACGTAGGATTGCTTCCTTTGTAGGCATCACCTTGTTTCTTCAAGCCATCGGTTAGACAAAGCAAGCGACATACATCAACCACGAGTGAGTTAAATATAATGGATTGTTCCTATATTCAACTTATATTTACACCCCAATAAAAGTGTCAAGAATGGTGGTAAACATGTTGCGTTGCTATATTTTTATATAAATGTTGTATGTAACATTTGCTGCTAAAAGATACAAATAAAACTTGTACATGTCTAAAATACTAAAAGGTGTGTCATTTGTCCATAAATTACTGATTTTTATTGTATCCACTCCTGAATATTAAAAATCATGCAATGATGTGGAGTTGAAAGTGCATCAGACTGTGATGTGGTCCCGAACAAACTCGTGCCCATGGAGTGGACGATTCCCATAAGGTAGGTATTTCCCTTCCTAAGTGTGCTTTGGGTATTTGTTGACAACACGAGTGAGTTTTGATGAAAAGTACAAAATGGTGATCAACCTCTCAAAAGGGAAAAGATAGAGAAGGTTTTCCATAGATTTTCTAGTTGTTTGAGTCATAAGACAATGATACTATCAAGAGGGGTTGCTCTTTGGAAGGTTTTTGGGAAATCAAATCATGCAAAAACCCTATATGCACCCACCTAGCCTTCACATTTGAGTTTTGAAGGAGATCCTTCGAAATCATGTTGTTGCTTCACTCTTAGGGCGAGTTTGGTAGCTTGCAACTGAGTTTCGGCTCGGCCAGGCAGTGCCAAGGTGACCATGGATAGACATAAATAGGGGTTGGGCCATGTTGCGTAACTCGTTTGGTTTCCTACATGAGAGACGGTTGCATAGGTTGGGTCACTCGCACCCACTTTGTTTGATTGTCTGTGCATCTGATACGCTGCAAATGTATCTATAATTTTTTATGCTCCATGCTTGTTTTGCACCAACTATATTATGTTTTGTCCACACTTTGTGACATTTTTATGCATTTTCTAAAACTAACATATTAACAAGTGCCACAAAGCCAGCTCCCTGTTTTCTTCTATTTTTGGTTTCAGAAAAACTACAAAATAAATATTCTCGGAATTGGACGAAACAAAAGCCAAAGTTCCTATTTTTCCTGACACGACACGGAGTCCGAAGGAGAGACGAAGAGGTGTCGCGAGGCAGCCACACCAGGGGGCCGCGCGGGTCCACCCTGGGCCACGCCTGGCCATGGTGTGGGTCCCTCGGGCGTCCAATGACCTTGCCCCTTCGCCTATATAAACCCCCGAGACGAAAACCCTAAGTACTCGATCAGAATTCCACAAAAAATTCCGCAGCCGCCGCCACCATCGTCCCTAGATCGGGAGGGATCTGAAGCTCTTCCCGGCACCCTTTTGGAGAGGGGAGATCATCCCGGAGGCCTTCTTCATAACCATGTCAACCTCCGGAGTGATGTGTGAGTAGTTCATCCTTGGACTATGGGTCCATAGAAGTAGCTAGATGGTTGTTTCTCCTATTTGTGCTACCATGTTTAGATCTTGTGAGTTGCGTATTGATGCGCTCAGATCAATGCAGAGCTTCGTTGGGAGACCCCAAGAGGAAGGTATGATGAGCACAGCAGCAAGTCTTCCCTTAGAAAGAAACCAAGGTTATGGAACCACTAGGAGGAAGGAAACGACCCAAAGGTGTTGTTAGCAACTTGGAAACCTGCACAACACAAACTTAAGACTTTGCCCCAACGAACGGTGATGCTGTCAATCTCACCGGTTTGCTGTAAACAAAGGATTAACTATATGGTGTGGAAGGTAACGGTGGTATGCAGAAAGTAAACAGTAACAGTGGAAGATGTATCAATGGTAAAGATTGGACCGAGGTCCATAGTTCACTAGAGGTGTTCTCCTTAAGATAAACAAACAAGACATGCTAGGTAAACAAATTACAGCGGGGCAATTGACAGGACAGAGCAAGGCATAATAATGCAATACTAGACATTTCATGATCCTATGAGATTTGATTGGGCAATATAACAAGATACATAGACAGCCATCCAACTGCATCTATGACTAGCAATCCACCTTCAGGTTATCATCCAAACCCCCTCCAGTATTAAGTTGCAAGCAACAGATTACTGCTTTAAGCAAAGTGTGTAAGGTAAACAATCCACTTGTTCCATGAACAAGAGACCATTGTTTTCTCCCTGGTAGCAACAACACATCTATAAACTTAGAGATTTTGGTCACTTCCCCAAATTAAATAGAGGAATAAACCCACTATCGAGCATAAATACTCCCTCTTGGAGTCACTAGCATCTACTTGGCCAAGATAGCTACTAGAAACGGAGAGCATGCAAGATCACAATCAACACAGACATGATAGAATCAATAAGATAGAACCATTAACCAATCTGACATAGTAATCTCAATATCCAATGGATCCTCGCAAACACACCATGCATGATTACAAATAGATGATCTTGATCATGAACAGAGCTCACAAGATCTAACACATGGTAGCTCAAAGGAGGAGAAACAACCATCTAGCTACTACATGGACCCGTAGTCCAAGGTGGAACTACTCACGCTTCATACCGGAGGCTGGCATGATGATGAAGAAGGCCTCCGGGATGATCTCCCCTCCGGCAGGGTGCCGGGAAGAACTTCAGATCCCCCGATCTAGGGATGATGGTGGCGGCGGCTACGGACTATTTCGTGGAAGATTGATCGGGTACTTAGGGTTTTGGTATCGGGTGCTTCTTATAGGCGAAGAGGCGAGGCAGGGGTCACCCAGGGTGGCCACTGTAACATCCCAAAAATACTAAACTTGAATCATCAAACTCTAATCATCAAAATTAGGGTTAACAAAAACTTTTCTAAGTAAAATTATGGAAGCATGCATGTGAGTATGCATTTTATTTTGAATTCTTTTGAACCACCTTGTTTGTGTGTTTCTTTGCTTGTAAATGGATGCTTAGGTGAAATAAACATCATCTAAATAATTCCCAAACTTTTCTCAAAGACAAATAAATCAAAACAAATAAAATGAAGGAATGGTCATTTTGACCAATTTAACTCCCCGCTACTAGAAAAATGCCTATTCGTGGCGCACCTGAAAAGGCCTTCCGTGGCGCACTAGCAGTGCGCCACGGGCCTCGCGCTACGGCTATCTCGTAGCCGTGGCGCACTGCATGGTGCGCCACGGTTATATCGAGATAGGTGTGGCGCACTACCAGGTGCGCCACGGGTAGGGGTACAGGTGCGCCACGGATGTTTTTTTCAAAAATCAAAAAAAATGCAAAAAACACCCTCGTTTTGAATTGCAAAAGCAATCGGGTCCGCATCGCCGCCGTCGTGTCGCCTCGCTGGAGCATGGTGGCCGTGGCCACGACCTACCACCGCAGGGAGGTGCGGGAGGCCGTGGCCGTGCTACTCCTCGCCGGCATCGAGGAAGAGAGGGAGAATAAGGTGTGGCTGGAGAAGGGAGGAGGTCGCCGCAAGGAGAAGGAGGTCGTCGGCGATCGTCGGAGCTCGTCGTCGCTCTTCGTGACTGCAAGGAGGAGGAGGCCGCAAGGAAGAAGGTCGTCACCGTCGTGACTGCAAGGAGGAGGAGAAGGTCGCCGCCGCCATCGCCATCGTCACTGCAAGGAGAGGAGGATGCCGGAGCAAGGAGGAGGAGAAGGCCACCGTCGCCATCGTCAGTGCAAGGGAAGGAGGAGAAGGAAAGGAGGAGGAGGAGGAGGAGAAGAGAGAAGGAAAAGGAGGAGGGAGGAGAATGAAAAGGAGAAGAGGGAGGGAATAGGGGTAGGTGGGCGGGGTGAGGATTCGAAATTTGAATCCCGCCCAAGCTTATCCGTGGCGCACTAGGTGGTGGTGCGCTACGGTAAGTCGCCCTCTATTTTTTTCTGCAGAAAAAAACGGTCTTTTGACCGTAACTTTTTACTCTTTTTGAATTTTGAAAATCTAAAAAATCGCTAAACGACCAAAGATCGTTGCGAGCGGATGCGAAATCTCGTTCTCGTCATTTTGGTATATTATACGATTTTTTTTATATCGTATGCAAAAGTTACGGCCTTTTTACCGTGGCATGACTTTTTTTTGCAAATAAATTCGAAACTCATGTTTGTTAACTTTACTAGAAGCTATACCATATTACCTACCTAAATATGAAAGGATTTAATTTTTTGAAGTGTTTATCATTTTTTTTTGCAAAGCCTAAAAAGGCCATCCGGGGGGGTGGAGTTGGTGCAGGATAGTTAGGCGTATGGCACTAGGGCAAGGTGCCCTACTACTAAGTTTATACATCCGTGGCGCACGTGCCATAGTGCGCCACGGATGTGTCTGGCCGTTTCACAGCAGAGAGGGGCATGCGCTTAGGCGTAGCGCACCCCCTCCATGTGCGCCACGGTTGACGCTAACAACCGTAGCGCACCTACCCTATGTGCGTTACGGATGTCTGGCGTGCGGCCAACAGGGCCCTGGCCCACTCATATCTGTGGCGCACTATGGTCATGTGCTCCACGGTTGTTCTAGGTACTAGTAGGGCACTGCCCATTGGCGAGTCACACCTGTTTTAGCCGTGGGGCACTTCAACCATGTGAGCCACGGATGTGCTGATTACCTATAGCCATTTTCCTAGTAGTGCCCATGCCTACTTTGGCTGTCTCAAACTTTCAGAACCTAACAAAAACTTTTCTAGATCTTTGCACCTCTTGAATGTACTCATAACAAAGTATCAAGGCCCATTTTGTGATCATCCAGAAACTTTCAAATGCATAGTTTAAATGGCAATTCAAAATTGAATCTTTATCATATGGAAAGATCCCACTTTTTCAAAAACCACTTAAACCAACTCAACTTTCAAAACCCAAGCATCTGCAGACTCACCAGTACCAATCTAGCACACTCACCAAAAATCTTTTCAAAATTCAAAACTTGAATTCTTGTGGCCATTTTATCAAACACTTGGCAGACACAAATCAAACAAAATCAAAACACTATTGTGAGCAGTGATTCTTGCCTAAATGGTTCCCTATCTAGCTCACAACCAGCTCGGTAGATCATCTAGCAAGACTAACCAAGCACTAGCACCACTGTGAGCTTGCCAAAACCATCAATAGTGAGCAGGACGAATGCACCATTGTCACCCCATGTCGACAGCAAGCTAGGAGGAGAAACAAGCCTAGCCAGCATGTCTGGGAGGCAGCCCACCGTCCACCGCCACTCCCTGTCCAACGCTCAAACCTTGCCAACCCCTGGACCACATGCACGGACCGCGCCCAGACCGCCAGCAACCATGCCGAGCGTGCGCCAGAGCGCCACCCTCAACCGAAGCCCACAGACCGCGCGCCGCCCTCACCGCGTGCATATACGATCGCCACCGACCCAGGAGACCGCCAGACATCCTCGTTCGCCGCCCCATGCCTCACAGCCACCGCTCGCCGTTGAAGACGCCACCTCTGCCGTGCAGAGCGTCGCGTGTTCCAGACCAAGCCGCACCGCCCCACGCCTCGAAACCATGTCGTTGAGCATCGCCAGGGAACACCGCACCTCCCCCTACCTTCGCCCATGCCAATAGCCCTCTGTACCATCGCCCCCGACGAGCTCACCGTGCGCCCCGTCGGTCCCCTCGCTCGACTAAAAATAGAGGCCACCCCCGCTCGAATTCTTCACACCATTCTATTCCCCTCCCATCATTGATCGTGCCACACCATTCCCGGAGCAAGGCGAGCAACACTTCGCCGGAATTTCACCGGAGCCCGCCGCCTCTGGAGAAGAAGGGAGCCAGCGATTGAAGCCGCCCCAGGAGGAGCCACCGGTACCAAGAGATTCGCCATCGTCGACTTTGTCGTTCGCCCGCCTCGTCGACCCTCACCTGCACCCCGGTGAGCCCCCAGCAACCCCCACTGGCCGCGCTAGGTTTCTGTCTCGCCGACGTTGCTCAACGTCGATGATGACTCCCAGCCGTTGGATTAGAACCAGATCGAATGTCCCACGTTGCCCCGTACCGCTTCGCACCCCCTGTCTCACTGACGAGTGGGGACACCCACTTAAACAGCCCGCGGAAGCGCTGCGCTTAGCAGGCCGGCCCGTTAACCTTTCCCGCGCAGCCCAGTTATTTGAATTAAACCTTTTCTATTTTATTTCAAACTCACTTCTGTACCCAACTTCAAAAATCAACCCAGATCGATTCAGTGCACCAAATTGAATGAAACCAATTTTGTTAGAAAGGTCTGGGAATGCTGAATCCAAGCCCGTTGGATTCAAGTTATTTGGATCTATAGATCACCCATGGTAAAAATAACAAGGCAGAAGCTATTCTGCATTCAAACATTCTTCAAATTCAAACCATAATAGCTTTTGAGTTGATTCCAACTCTCAAAAATCACATTTAACCATACCTTTCAGAATATATAAAAATATATAGGTTTACTTGCAGAAATAATGTTCAAGCAAAAAAAGAATGCCACATAGGCATTTCTAGTCACTTTATTTAATTAAAATAAAAGAGTAAAACTTCATTAAATTGTGACACCACTTTAAATCATATTCCCATGGACTCAAATATGTGGTGATGACATGTGTCAACATGATCCCATGTTTGGTTTGGAGAATATTAAATCTTAAGTAGTTTTTCAATGAGTAGAAATTACTTTTCTAAAAATAAAAGGAATTAAACCAAGCCTTAATCTTGTAATGATTAGAGATGATGTTAGATCATCTATAGGACCCTTGTGTGTGATGAATCCAAGTAGTTAAGTATTGTTTGGTGACTGTGTACATCGTATTTATTTATAGACGCTAGTACCGACCAAGGATACGAGGAGGAAGGAGGATTCTACGAAGAAGAAGAAGTCGAGGAGAACTTCAACCACTGCTCTGCACAAGGCAAGCTAAAACTTTCAAGGTACTCTACTTTAGCAAGCTTTACTAATCAAGTTGACCAATGCAAGCCTAATACTACTAGTTTAATGTGCAAGCTAACCCTTGCAATTTAGCAAGCTTATACTAATATTGATGCAAGCCAATACTTGCTTGTTACCACGCCAACTATATGCCTTAAGCATATATGATCATAACCACTTGATAAACCATTCCTAGTTTTACCTACAAGCTTTATACTTTATTTCTTTATCAAAGCTCTTACTTAGATTTTACCTAAATGAATGGTAGATACTAGAAAGATAAGTGAAGGTTGCATAAAGAGCATAAAATTTGGCCTAAGCTAGATAGTCTTGATGTCATCTTAAGGCATGAGATTGAACTTAGTTAGAACTCCACTAGTTTACCACCCCTCATTAATTGCTTACCCCCACTTGTAGATGCTAGTGCTAAGCATAAAACTTGATCAACTTTAGATGGGAATACTTGGTGGAAAAATGGTTATGAAAACCTTGGAATGATGGATCATTCTATTGAAATGTTTTGGACATGTGTTTCCGAACACCTGATGATTTTGGTGATGAAAATGTTGAGGCATGAGCCTTAGCCCTTTATAAAACTGATGGTTGTCTGGATGCGATACCATTCCAATTTTATCGTACAACCACAATACCCGAGAATTGGGTAGGGCTTACTGGAAACTTATATACCTTAGTATTAGTTCCCTCACGGCCAAGGTCTGAGCTGAGGCTACCTTGTGAAGATTGTCCACCTGTGCAGTACCCAAGATGACAGTTGGTCATGGTTGGGAGGCCAAACTCATAGGAGAGGTGCTTATACTAGGGCGTGTAATTGAAAGGTTAGGATTGATTATCCGCATACTGAGTATGGTGAATTCAAGATTTGTTCCTGACGGGTGTATCGAATGTTGTGGTGAAAGTGTACAATCTCTGCAGAGTGTCAAACTATTCGAATAGCCGCGTCCGCGGTTATGGACAGTTGGAGTGGCCATACTGTCCCCCCGTCAGACTTTTCAAAATGACTTGTGAAATGAATTGAGACTTTGACTTGACCACAACAGGGTTGTGATCTGAATTACAAGTTCCCACTTAGGTGTTATAAAACTTCAACTAGCATTTGTTGCTTCTGAACTTAGTAGAGATAAATCTGGCTTTTGCAAAACAACCCTAGAGCCTAGTGTCCTATTATCAAAAACCCCTTTCACTTGTTAGTATTAGTTTGCGAGTACTTAAAGAGTACTCATGGCTTTGTCCCTGGCTATTCCCATGGCAGACTATGAAGAGGAGTACCTGGAGGATGGACCCCAAGAAGGTTACGACAACTAGGATCATCTTCCATCATCAGCATTGCCTGTGACCCTGAAGATGGAGCTTCGCCTACGCTACCATTATTATTACGTATTCCGCTGCTTGATGTTGTATTAAGAACTGGATCATGAGATCCCTATTTGTGTAAGAACTTATGTACGGTTTGTAATAGATGATGTACTATGGTATCCAATTCTGTGATGTCTCGCAAAAATGGTAATCCTGGGATTGCGATGTATGGCATAACAGGCATTTGGGATTAAAAATCCGGGTGTTGACAAGTTGGTATCAGAGCCATCCTGACCATAGGAGACCCTAGTTAGACTGGACGTTTGAATCAAAAACTTAGTTTCAAAACCAAAGAAAACAAATATTTACAAAAACTTATTCTCATTCTTATCCCTTTGATTCTTTCATGAAAATTCATGTTCCTCAAAAACTCTTGCAAAATACATAAATTTGACACACTTGATCACTCTACTAACTTACTCATCCTATATTCTTATAGATGGACGTGAAGTATAGCAAGTTTTATCAGTTGGGGAATGGAGGAGACCTTATCTTTGAGAGGGATTTGGACCAGCTTTCGGAACTTCTGGAGCGTTCGCACCCCGAGTTCTTCGGAGCTCAGCTCAATGATCAAGGAGGAGAAGATCTGCAGTGGCTAATTGTTGCAAGTCTCCGAGGAAAGATTGAACCTCCCACTGTGGAGGGAATTCAGTTTACCTTGAGGGAAAACAACTGGCTCGATGGACTTGCCAGAGCAATGCAGGAAGCTCTTTCTCGTCTGTGTGGGCAGAGCATCAATCAGATTAAGGGAACTCGCTTTGAGTTTTGCCTAAGGCGTGATGCAAATGGACAACCACTTGAAGCCCCATACCACCCCGAGCTGAACACTCAATTGGACCACCTTAGCTTCATGATGTACGATCGTCAGCAGGAGTTGGACAACTGCCGTGATTACTCCAACCACAAGTCTGCCATCATCAAGACGAAGGATCAAACCATCGCCATGCTAGCAAAGGATCGCAAGTCTCGCCGCCGTCAACTCGACAAGAAGGAGCGCATTATTGCCTGTCTTCGCCACCGCATCTCATCTTTGGAGGAGACCATCCACGAGAGAGACATGTAGTTGGAGGAAAGGGAGAATGCCAGAGAGGATCTTCGTGGAGACCCCTACTCCTATCTCAGCGATGATGATGATTTTATGGAGGATCAGGCTATGGATTTCTTCACCGATGAGGACGATTTTGCCTTCATCGATGATGATGAAGATGACGAAGCCACAGATTCCGAGGAGTAGTAGCACTTGAGCACCAGCGTACTGAGTAGTATTCGGTCCCATTGTATCGTAGTTTCCAGAATGGTTCTTAAAACCATCTGCTTTTCCTTGTTGTGGTGTGTGTTGTATCGTGTGCTATGAATGAATGAATGAAAAAGCAAGTTGCTAGAAAATCTGAGTCAGACTTCAAATTTTTTTCAAAGACCCAAAACTTTAGAATTTTCCCTCTTTTCTCATGATCTATCTCAATCTTCAGATGCCACGTGGAGGAAGTGGTTCATCCCCGGATCCGATGTTGCAGATACTACAAATGTTGACTTCTGACCGCGAAGCTGAAAGAGCCAAACGTCAAGCCAACCTAGCCACACTTCAGCAGATAGCCCAGCTTGCCCACAACAACCAAGGCCACAGAAATCAAGACAACCACGGATCTAAGCTCAAGAACTTCCAGAATACCAACCCACCTGTTTTCACTAAGTCAGAAGAACCCCTAGACGCTGATGATTGGCTACAAACCATGGAAAATAACCTAGAAGTAGCCGGAGTGGAAGCCAACGAGAAAGTTCTGTTCACCACCCACTATCTAGCCGGAGATGCCAGGGCATGGTGGAACAGTGTTCGCGTAATGACCGGAGGCCAAATGATGACCTAGGAAGAATTTAAGGTCAAGTTTAGCAGAACCCATGTGCCACCGGGTTTGATCAAGAGAATGAGAGACGAGTTCAGAGAGCTGAAGCAAGGAAGGATGACCGTAGTGGAATACCGTGACAAATTCTTGTCATTAGCTAGGTATGCCCCGGATGAGATTGACACCGAAGCCAAGAAGAAAGAAAGATTCCTGAATGGTCTGCATGATGAGATGCAGACAGTGTTAGTTAATATCCCCTTTGCTGATATTGAAGCCCTTGTCGACTCTGCTATCCAGATGGAAGGAAAGATCAACCAAGCCAATGAGAACCGCAAGTGTCGCATGATGCATCAACCAGGAACCCATTAGACCCCAAAAGTATCGCCCCAACCCATCTCCAGGATTTGCCCCAAGAACCAACAGACCCCCGATGAACCGTCCAACCTATCCCAACCGTGGAAACCCTAGACCCGGAGGAAATCACAACAACCCCGGCAACGCTAGCAATTTCAATCGTGCCCCACCTAAGTTCAACAACAACAATGCTACCGCAAACACCAACACTGCCCCGAGGACTGGAAGCAATGTTGTGCCTGTCGCAGCCAAGGACAATTCGCAAGTGACTTGTTATGACTATGGAAATAAAGGCCACTATTCCAACGAGTGCCCCAACAAGAAGAATGCTACCGCCCCAATGTCAATGCCCCAGCTCACCTTGGAGGTCAGAAATAAAGCAACTGGATTCCATGCTGGAAATTGGATTGATTCAACCAAGTGCGTCACCTTGGAGGTCACCTGTCTTGTTTGTGGACAAGAAGGATGGAGGTAACCGTTTGTGTACAGATTATCGTAAATTGAATGATGTCACCATCAAGAACAAGTACCCCTTGCCCAAGATAGAAGATTTGTTTGATCAGTTCACCGGTGCCAAAGTGTTTTCTAAGATTGATCTTAGAACTAGCTATCAACAACTCAAAATTCGTGCAGAGGATATTCCAAAGACTGCCTTTACCACCAGATATGGATTATATGAGTATACAGTCATGTCTTTCGGACTAACCAATGCCCCCGCTTATTTCATGAATCTCATGAATAAGATTTTTATGGACTTCCTAGATAAATTTGTCGTTGTTTTCATCGATGACATTCTGATTTATTCCAAATCAGAAGAAGAACACGAGCTACACCTAAGGACCATTCTTGGAACCCTTAGAGATCATCAGCTTTATGCAAAGTTTGGCAAATGTGAATTCTGGTTACAGGAGGAAGGATTCCTCGGTCAAATTGTATCAGCCGGAGGAATTGTCGTTGACCCTGCCAAAGTGAAAGATGTAGAAGATTGGCAAGCCCCAACCACTCAAACCCAAGTTCGTGCATTTCTCGGATTGGCGGGATATTACCGCAAATTCGTAGAAGGATTCTCGAGTATCGCCAGACCCATGACCCAATTGCTGAAGAAGGACAAGAAGTTTGAATGGACCGACAAATGTGAAGCGAGTTTTCAAGAACTCAAGAGGATATTGATTTCAGCCCCAATCTTGATCATGCTGGATATCACGAAGCCCTTCGATGTGTATTGTGACGCATCCAAGATCGGTCTCGGATGTGTGCTAATGCAAGAAGGCAAAGTTATATCCTATCTATCTTCGACAACTGAAGCAACATGAGCAAAACTACCCAACCCATGACCTCGAACTCGCAGCCGTAGTTCTAGCCCTGAAAACATGGAGACATTACCTAATGGGAAACCGTTGTGAGATTTATTCGGATCACAAGAGCCTAAAGTATATATTCACTCAGAAGGAGCTGAATATGAGGCAGAGAAGATGGATTGAGCTAATCAAGGATTACGATCTGGACATTCACTATCACCCTGGTAAAGCCAACGTGGTAGCAGATGCCCTTAGCAGATTGCCGTGCCGCTTGAACTCCATGATTTTGAAGGAGCAACCAAGTTTGCACAAAGAGATGGAAGATTTTCGAATAGAATTAGTAAGTGAAGGATTTTTGGCTAGCATAGAACTCCAGCCCACTTTGATCAGTCAGATTAAAGAGGCGCAGAAGGGAAATGCCAGTATTGATGGAATCAAGCGTCGTATCGGTACAGGCAAAGTACCCGGATTCACCGAAGACGAAGAAGGAGTTTTGTGGTACAAAGGACGCCTTTGTGTACCATCAGATTCTGAGTTGAAAGAAGTTATTTTGAAGGAGGCTCATGATACTCTTTATTCTATCCATCCCGGAGGAACTAAGATGTATCAAGATTTAAAAGAGCAATTTTGGTGGCATAAGATGAAGAGAGAAATCGGAAGCTATATCGCTAAGTGTGACATATGTCAGCGAGTCAAGGCCGGACATCAAAGACCCACTGGATTGTTGCAACCATTGCAGATTCCGGAATGGAAATGGGATTCCGTTGGAATGGACTTTATCACTGTACTGCCTACTTCTAGTAGGGGAAATGACTCTATCTGGGTCATAGTGGACAGATTGTCCAAAGTCGCCCATTTCTTGCCCGTCAAGACCACATATCAGAGTTCGAAGCTAGCAGAGTTGTACATCGCTAGAATAGTTAGTTTGCATGGAGTCCCCAAGAACATTGTATCTGATCGAGGAACTCAGTTTACCTCGAGATTCCGGAAGAAAGTCCAAGAAGGTTTAGGAACCCGTCTAGATTTCAGCACCGCGTATCACCCTCAGAACGATGGACAAACAGAGCGAGTAAACCAAATACTCGAAGATATGCTGAGAGCATGTGTGTTAGAATATGGATCCAAGTGGGAAGACTGTCTGCCGTTTGCAGAATTCTCATACAACAACAGTTATCAAGACAGTTTGCAAATGGCTCCATTTGAATTCATGTACGGAAGGAAGTGCCGCACCCCTTTGAACTGGTCGGAAGTAGGAGAGAGTCAGATTTTCGGACCTGACATCCTACGAGAAGCAGAAGAGAAGGTTCACAAGATTCGTGAGCACCTCAAGACCTCCCAATCCAGACAGAAGAGTTACGCCGACAAGAGGCGTCGAGACCTCGCCTTCAACATAGGAGATTTTGTTTATCTGAAAGTGTCGCCATTGAAGGGAATGCAGCGTTTCCAACTCAAAGGAAAGTTAGCCCCCAGATATATCGGACCTTTCAAGATTCTGAACCGTCGAGGAGAAGTATCGTATCAATTGGAACTACCTGAAGAGATGGCAGCCGTGCACAATGTGTTCCATATCTCGTTACTTCGCAAGTGTCTCGAAGTCCCCGAGAAGACCGAAGTGTTCAAAAATATCGATCACCGGACCATAGAGATCAACGATGACCTGACCTATCCCGAAGTACCCATACGTATTTTGGAAGAATCTTTTCGAACAACCCGAACCCGAAGCATCAAGTTTCTCAAGATTCAGTGGAGCAACCACACAGAAGAGGAAGCTACCTGGGAGCGCGAAGATCACATCAGGACGGAGTTTCCCGACCTCTTCAAATCCTAGGTAATCTTTTCTTCCTTTTTCAAATCTCGGGACGAGATTTTGTTTAAGGGGGGAAGGTTTGTAACATCCCAAAAATACTAAACTTGAATCATCAAACTCTAATCATCAAAATTAGGGTTAACAAAAACTTTTCTAAATAAAATTATGGAAGCATGCATGTGAGTATGCATTTCATTTTGAATTCTTTTGAACCACATTGTTTGTGTGTTTCTTTGCTTGTAAATGGATGCTTAGGTGAAATAAACACCATCTAAACAATTCCCAAACTTTTCTCAAAGACAAATAAATCAAAACAAATAAAATGAAGGAATGGTCATTTTGACCAATTTAACTCCCATGGCTACTTTGGCTGTCTCAAACCTTCAGAACCTAACAGAAACTTTTCTGGATCTTTGCACCCCTTGAATGTACTCATAACAAAGTATCAAGGCCCACTTTGTGATCATCCAGAAACTTTCAAATGCATAGTTTAAATGGCAATTCAAAATTGAATCTTTATCATATGGGAAGATCCCACTTTTTCAAAAACCACTCAAACCAACTCAACTTTCAAAAAGCAAGCATCTGCAGACTCACTAGCACCAATCTAGCACACTCACCAAAAATCTTTTCAAAATTCAAAACTTGAATTCTTGCGGCCATTTCATCAAACACTTGGAAGACACAAATCAAACAAAATTGAAACACTATTGTGAGCAGTGATTCTTGCCTAACTGGTTCCCTATCTAGCTCACAACCAGCTCAGTAGATCATCTAGCAAGATTAACCAAGCACTAGCACCATTGTGAGCTTGCCAAAACCATCAATGGTGAGCAGGACGAATGCACCATTGTCACCACCATGTCGACAGCAAGCTAGGAGGAGAAACAAGCCTAGCCAGCATGTCTGGGAGGCAGCCCACCGTCCACCGCCACTGCCTTTCCACCGCTCGAACCTTGCCAACCCCTGGACCACACGCACGGACCGCGCCCAGACCACCAGCGACCATGCCGAGCGTGCGCCAGAGCGCCACCCTCGACCTAAGCCCACAGACCGCGCCGCCCTCGCCGCGTGCATATACGATCGCCACCGATCCAGGAGACCGCCAGACATCCTCGTTCGCCGCCCCATGCCTCACAGCCACTGCTCGCCGTCGAAGACGCCGCCTCTGCCGCGCAGAGCGTCGCGTGTTCCAGACCAAGCCGCATCGCCCCACGCCTCGAAACCATGTCGTTGAGCATCGCCAGGGAACACCGCACCGCCCCTACCTTCGCCCATGCTAATAGCCGTCTGTACCATCGCCCCCGACGATCTCACCGTGCGCCCTGTCGGTCCCCTCGCTCGAATATAAATAGAGGTCACCCCCGCTCGAATTCTTCACACCATTCTACTCCCCTCCCATCACTGATCGTGCCACACCATTCCCGGAGCAAGGCGAGCAACACTTCGCCAGAATTTCACTGGACCCCGCCGCCTCTGGAGAAGAAGGGAGCCAGCGATTGAAGCCTCCCCAGGAGGAGCCACCGGTACTAGGAGATTCGTCGTCGCCGACTTTGTCGTTTGCCCGCCTCGCCGACCCTCGCCTGCACCCCGGTGAGCCCCCAGCAACCCCCACTGGCCGTGCTAGGTTTCTGTCTCGCCGGCGTTGCTCAACATCGATGATGACTCCCAGCCGTTGGATTAGAACCAGATCGAACGTCCCACGTTGCCCCGTACCGCTTCGCACCCCCTGTCTCACTGACGAGTGGGGACACCCACTTAAACAGCCCGCGGAAGCGCTGCGCTTAGCAGGCTGGCCCGTTAACCTTTTCCGCGCAACCCAGTTATTTGAATTAAACCTTTTCTATTTTATTTCAAACTCACTTCTGTACCCAACTTCAAAAATCAACCCAGATCGATTCAGTGCACCAAATTGAATAAAACCAATTTGTTAGAAAGGTCTGGGTATGCTGAATCCAAGCCCGTTGGATTCAAGTCATTTGGATCTATAGATCACCCATGGTAAAAATAACAAGGCAGAAGCTTTTCTGCATTCAAACATTTTTCAAATTTAAACCATAATAGCTTTTGAGTTGATTCCAACTCTCAAAAATCACATTTAACCATACCTTTCAGAATATATAAAAATATATAGGTTTACTTGCAGAAATAATGTTCAAGCAATAAAAGAATGCCACATAGGCATTTCCAGTCACTTTATTTAATTAAAATAAAAGACTTAAACTTCATTAAATTGTGACACCACTTTAAATCATATTCCGATGGACTCAAATATGTGGTGATGACATGTGTCAACATGATCCCATGTTTAGTTTGGAGAATATTAAATCTTATGTAGTTTTTCAATGAGTAGAAATTAATTTTCTAAAAATAAAAGGAATTAAACCAAGCCTTAATCTTGTAATGATTAGAGATGATGTTAGATCATCTATAGGACCCTTGTGTGTGATGAATGCAAGTAGTTAAGTATTGTTTGGTGATTGTGTACATCGTATTTATTTATAGACGCTAGTACCGACCAAGGATACGAGGAGGAAGGAGGATTCTATGAAGAAGAAGCCGAGGAGAACTTCAACCACTGCTCTGCACAAGGCAAGCTAAAACTTGCAAGATACTCTACTTTAGCAAGATTTACTAATCAAGTTGACCAATGCAAGCCTAATACTACTAGTTGAATGTACAAGCTAACCCTTGCAATTTAGCAAGCTTATACTTGCTTGTTACCACGCCAACTATATGCCTTAAGCATATATGATCATAACCACTTGATAAACGAATCCTAGTTTTACCTACAAGCTTTATACTTTATTTCTTTATCAAAGCTCTTACTTAGATTTTACCTAAATGAATGGTAGATACTAGAAAGATATGTGAAGGTTGCATAAAGAGCATAAAATTTGGCCTAAGCTAGATAGTCTTGATGTCATCTTAAGGCATGACATTGAACTTAGTTAGAACTCCACTAGTTTACCACCCCTCATTAATTTCTTACCCCCACTTGTAGATGCTAGTGCTAAGCATAAAACTTGATCAACTTTAGATGGGGATACTTGGTGGAAAAATGGTTATGAAAACCTTGGAATGATGGATCATTCTATTGAAATGTTTTGGACATGTGTTTTCGAACACCTGATGATTTTGGTGATGAAAATGTTGAGGCATGAGCCTTAGCCCTTTATAAAACGGATGGTTGTCTGGATGCGATACCATTCCAATTTTATCGTACAACCACAATACCCGAGAATTGGGTATGGCTTGACTGGAAACTTATATACCTTAGTATTAGTTCCCTCACGGCCAAGGTCGGAGCTGAGGCTACCTTGTGAAGATTGTCCACCTGTGCAGTACCCAAGATGACAGTTGGTCATGGTTGGGAGGCCAAACTCACAGGAGAGGTGCTTATACTAGGGCGTGTAATTGAAAGGTTAGGATTGATTATCCGCATACTGAGTATGGTGAATTCAGGATTTGTTCCTGACGGATGTATCAAATGTTGTGGTGAAAGTGTACAATCTCTACAGAGTGTCAAACTATTTGAATAGCCGCGTCCGCGGTTATGGACAGTTGGAGTGGCCATACTGTTCCCCCGTCAGACTTTTCAAAATGACTTGTGAAATGAATTGAGACTTTGACTTGACCACAACAGGGTTGTGATCTGAATTACAAGTTCCCACTTAGGTGTTATAAAACTTCAACTAGCATTTGTTGCTTCTGAACTTAGTAGAGATAAATCTGGCTTTTGCAAAACAACCCTAGAGCCTAGTGTCCTATTATCAAAAACCCCTTTCACTTGTTAGTATTAGTTTGCGAGTACTTAAAGAGTACTCATGGCTTTGTCCCTGGCTATTCCCATGGACAGACTATGAAGAGGAGTACCTGGAGGATGGACCCCAAGAAGGTTACGACAACTAGGATCATCTCCCATCGTCAGCATTGCCTGTTACCCCGAAGATGGAGCTTCGCCTACGCTACCGTTATTATTACGTATTCTGCTGCTTGATGTTGTATTAAGAACTGGATCATGAGATCCCTATTTGTGTAAGAACTTATGTACGGTTTGTAATGGATGATGTACTATGGTATCCAATTCAGTTATGTATTGCAAAAATTGTAATTCTGGGATTGCGATGTATGGCATAACATGCATCTGGGATTAAAAATCCGGGTGTTAACAGCCACCCCCTAGGCGCGGGCCAGGCATGGACGTGCGGCTAGGGGGTGTGGCCCCCTGGTGGCTCTCCTCTGTCTCGTACTCTGGCTCCGTGTTCCCCACGGTAAAATATTGACTTTGGCTTTTGTCCCGTCCAATTCCGAGAATATTGATTTTCTGCCTTTTCTTGAACCAAAAACAGAAGAAAACAGGCAACTAGCATTATGGCATCTTGTTAATAGGTTAGTACCAAAAAACATATACAAATACCTCAAAGTGTAGATAAATCAAAGAAAAGTAGATACTAAACAAGCATGGAATATCAAAAATTATAGATATGTTTCTGACGTATCAAGCATCACCAAGCTTAACTCTTGCTCGTCCTCGAGTAGGTAAGTGATAAAAAGAATATTTTTGAGGTGACATGCACCATCAAAATCAAGATCAAACCATTTGCAAGCATTGAAAGCTAGGATCAAGGAACTCTAAACATGAGCATGCAAGAAGAAGTAATAACAATAAGACAAAGTAACTATGCATGCAACATGAAAGGTTACAAATAAAATCACGAATAACAATGCATTGAAAGACGTTTGTTTGTTTCACATATAGAAAACATAGCATAGTGGCATTCATCTTGTCCCTCATAGAGTAGCAAATAAATGCATAGGACACCTTCAAAGTTCATAAGAGTGACTAGATACAAATAGTTCAAGAACAAGCAATATCAACAATATGCATCAATCAATAAGTTTTGAGACAATGCACATAGAACTAAGAATGACAACTATGCTCTCTTAATTGGTGCCTAAGGATAGAAGACGGAGACTCAATATAATGGTGGAATAAAGACCCTTCATAAAAGGTAAGCAGGGATTTCAAGTCTCATAAAGAGCTTCCAAAAGTTATGGTACTTGTTAGCTTTCAGCTCTTATTGCCCCTATCATAAGCATCTTGAAGTGATTAAGGTTAAAGTGAACAAACTATGGAGTATATGCTTGACAAAGTATAAGTTGGCAATCTCATGTCCCTTGAATACGAGGGCCGCTCCTCATGCTACTCAACTTTAGTCACCTATAAGTTCTTGTCATAGTAAGTACATGTGTATCATAGAGAACCGCCAAGAGGGTACCCTTTGCACATGATACAGGAGCTATCCCATAAACAAAATGACAAGGAAATCAAACAATAAGCATCTCAGCAATCTTCTTATTTACCATGGGAAAATGGTGTTTCTCTATTTCCTCTTTTCACTATGTCTCTTTTTTTTATAAGAAGAAAGCTTCACAGATTGCTCACTATGGTGATGTTGCAAGTTTCCACCATGATTAGGCATGACTTAGGCTAGCGGCCCAGACGTTTCTCTAACACACATACATAACTCTATGGACTTACAAGCTACCCTTTTATTTCACACCGACGACATCCATAAACAAAGAGCATGATATCAACTCTGTACAATGTACAAGTGCAATGTTGAAAGCGTTGCCCGTGACAACACGGTTCTGCTAATTCCAGCGTATAAGTGCAAGCATATATAACATATATGACACAATGGTTCAATTTTATTTAGGGGAAAGAAAAATAAAGTGTGCCATCAAGTTTGTGAGAGCTTTAATCACTAAGTTTTCGCATAACAAAATAACTTTTGAATTGGAAGATAGATAAAACAAGAATATACTTGGAATGGTGTAACACACCATGCATAGGAATTTATAGTGGACACTTTGGAATAACTTCGTTTCTTGGGAGTTGGATGCATGAGTAGAGCTTACTCATACAACTGGAGGCTAGCAAAAGACTGGGAGCAACCAACTAAGAGAGCAATAATGGCCATAATCATGTAGAGCGACAAAACATTACTAATCAAAGCATAAAGTGGTACTACAAGTCAAAAACTAAATGATCATAGAGGCTATGGTGA
The DNA here is from genome assembly GCA_916181665.1 of Avena sativa. NCBI lineage: Eukaryota > Viridiplantae > Streptophyta > Magnoliopsida > Poales > Poaceae > Avena > Avena sativa. The sequence continues at coordinate 9,628,153 of OV702293.1, read as the reverse complement.
CTAGTTCATAGTCATAACATGGTGTGAGCATGCGCCAAGTCAACCCAAACAAAGCATCAAAGGAGAATACCACAATACTATGCTTTTGTATGCTAAAACAACGAATGATTCCTTCGAAGCATATTAAACAATCATAATTGTTTGGAACAAGTCATGCTATAACAATAATTACTAAGCATAAGGTCAAAACAACATCTAGCATGACATGATAAAGTCTAAGTCACAGTCAAAGCAAGCTCCTCTTGTACTATTCAAGCAAGAACTTTCTACTCCTTTCCAACACCAATCAACTTATTTGAAACAACACAGCGAAAACGGGGGTCCAAACAACTTTATTCAAGCAAACTAAGCAAACTAAGACGCTCCAAGAGCAACACAACTTGTGCATGAAACAATAAAACAAAGTGTCTGGAAAGACCTGAGATTTTTATTGATGAAGAAGGGAATGCCTTGGGCATCCCCAAGCTTTGACGCTTGTACCTCTTGAATATTTCTTCGGGTGACATGGGGTGGCATACCCAAGCTTGAGCTTTTGTCCATTCTTCATCTCATTACATCATTCTTTCTCTACACCTAAAAATTTTCCTTCATACAAAACTTCACACAATCTTCATTAGCAACATTAGTGTATTCAAAAGATAATAGACCTTTGGGTTTTAGTTTTAGAACATCAAAACTTTCACTAAAAACACAAGATACTGTATCAATTCCCTCAAAAAGTTCAATTTCCCAAAAAGAACCCAAAAAGGAATCAATAAGAAGCAAATGCAAATAATGGTTGAAATCTGTCAAAACAGACTAGTAGGTATAAACCGATTTTTTCGAAGACCTTCTGTTGCTCAAATAAAAAAGTGTTGAACTAAAGGAAGTTAGATAAAAACCTGGGGGATTTAATCAGAAAATTACATCTCAATCCGACTTACAGAGATTTTATACGAATTTTTACAGTGGAGCACAAAAATATGTTTTAGGACAGCAACTTCCCAAATCTTATTCCCTCCATTAGAGGTTGTTCTTTGCACAAAAAGAAAATATAAAATGATAAGGAGAGGTCATTACTGAAATAATAACTTCCAAGACTCAAGAAAACTATTGGGTTATCTCCTAAGAAGTACTTTTCTTTAACGCCTTTAAGTTAGGTACAAGAAGTAAGAATCAAGTATTTTCAAATGAAGAAGCATTAAGATCAATACTCGAAATCTCTTCAACTAGGAAAGGTATCTCATCCAAATGAGTTTTAGAGGATCCTTTCTTATCTATCTTAGGTTCACTACTTTCATCAAATGGGTTTTCAGGAACAATCCAATCAAAATTCTTTTCTAAGGCCTCATGCATTCCTACAAGTTTAAAAGGTATGGGTATCTTAATTTCCTCTCTGGGTTTGGTTTTATCTAAAGTACCCATAACATCTACACACGAGCCTAGCATATTAAAACGTTCAAAGTCCTTTTTGGCTTCCTTAGCAACATCATTGAACTCTTTTAGTAAAGTTTCTAGGATAAAATTTCTCTTTTCAGCATCCTCTTCTTCTTTTAGTTACAGAAACAAAATTTGTATCATGGGGTTAAGGTTAACAAACCTAGCCTCCAACATATGAACTAAAGAAGCTGCAGCAATTTCATAATTAGGAGCAAGTTCTTCTAAGGATCTATCTTCAATATCCTCATGTTTGCTAACATGATTAAAGAATTCTTCAATATTTTCTTTCCCAATTATAGAGCCACTACCTATTGAAAGGTCTTTCAGGGTGAACTTGGGAATAAACATGGTGAACTAGAGCAAGGTGACAACTAGAGTGGGAATTAATTTTTTGTGTGTTTTTATAAGAAAAGGCAAACCTAACTAAACTAATTTTTTGGAGTTTTTGATAAAAAAGAGGCAAATAAAACCAAGCAAAAGAAACTAAGAAAACAAAAACAAAGTAAAGAGAAATGTTGTGAAGGACTTCCCTTGTGAAGCCGTCCTTAGCCTTCCCGGCAACGGCGCCAGAAAACAACTTGATGCGCTCAGATCAATGTAGAGCTTCGTTGGGAGACCCCAAGAGGAAGGTATGATGAGCACATCAGCAAGTCTTACCTCAGAAAGAAACCAAGGTTATCGAACCAGTAGGAGGAAGGAAATGACCCAAAGGTGTTGTTAGCAACTTGGAAACCTGCACAACACAAACTCAAGACTTTGCCCCAACGAACAGTGAGGTTGTCAATCTCACCAGTTTGCTGTAAACAAAGGATAAATGTATGGTGTGGAATGTAATGGTGGTTTGCAGAAAGTAAACAGTAACAGTGGAAGATGTATCAATGGTAAAAATTGGACCAGGGTCCATAGTTCACTAGAGGTATTCTCCTTAAGATAAACAAACAAGACATGCTGGGTAAACAAATTACAGCGGGGCAATTGACAGAATAGAGCAAGGCATAATAATGCAATACTAGACATTCGTGATCCTATGAGATTTGATTAGGAAATACAACAAGATACATAGACCGCCATACAACTGCATCTATGACTAGTAATCCACCTTCAAGTTATCATTCGAACCACCTCCAGTATTAAGTTGCAAGCAACATATTACTGCTTTAAGCAAAATGTGTAAGCTAAACAATCCACTTGTTCCATGAACAAAAGACCGTTGTTTTCTCCCTAGTAGCAACAACACATCTACAACCTTAGATATTTCTATCACTTCCCCAGATTAAATAGAGGCATGAACCCACTATCGAGCATAAATACTCCCTCTTGGAGTCACTAGCAACTACTTGGCCAAGATAGCTACTAGAAACAGAGAGCACACAAGATCACAAATAACACAGACATGATAGAATCAATAAGATAGAACCATTAACGAATCTGACATAGTAATCTCAATATCCATCGGATCCCCACAAACACAACATGCATGATAATAAATAGATGATCTTGATCATGAACGGAGTGATACATCGGAAACGTATCTATAATTTTTGATGTTCCATGCTTATTTAGTATCTACTTTGCTTTGCTTTGTCCACACTTTGAGGTGCTTTTCATATGTTTTCTAGTACTAACCTATTAACAAGTTGTCACAGTGCCAGTTGCCTATTTTCTGCTGTTTTTGGTTCCAGAAAAGCTAGTAAGGAAATATTCTCGGAATTGGACGGGACAAAAGACAAAGTCAATATTTCACCGAGGAGAACACGGAGTCAAGAGGATAGACGAAGGGGCGCCACAGGGCGGCCACACCCCCGGGCGCGACAGGGTGTGGGCCCCCTGGCCGCCCCCTGCCTCGCCTCTTCGCCTATAAAAGCCCCCCGATGCCAAAACCCTAAGTACCCGATCAATATTCCACGAAACCGTCTATAGCCGCCGCCACCATTGTACCTAGATCGGGGGGTCTGAAGCTCTTCCCGGCACCCTGCCGTAGGGGAGATCATCCCGGAGGCCTTCTTCTTCATCATGTCAGCCTCCGGTATGAAACGTGAGTAGTTCCACCTTGGACTATGGGTCCATGTAGTAGCTACATGGTTGTATCTCCTCCTTTAGATTTCATGCCTAGATCTTGTGAGCTTCGTTCATGATCAAGATCTCATCTATTTGTAATTATGCATGTTGTGTTTGCGGGGATCCGATGGATATTGAGATTACTATGTCAGATTGATTAATGGTTTTGTCTATTGGATTTTATCATGTCTGTTTTGTTTGTGATCTTGCATGCTCTTCGTTGTTAGTAGCTATCTTGGCCAAGTAGATGCTAGTGACTCCAAGAGGGGGTATTTATGCTCGATAGTGGGTTCATGCCTCTACTTAATCAAGGGAAGTGACAAAAATCTCTACGGTTGTAGATGTGCTGTTGCCACTAGGGAGAAAACAAGGGTCTCTTATTCATGGAACAAGTGGATTGTTTACCTTACACACTTTGCTTAAAGAAGTTGTTTGTTGCTTGCAACTTAATACTAGAGGGGGTTCGGATGATAACCCAAAGGTGGACTTCTAGTCATAGATGCAGTTGGATGGTGGTCTATGTATATTGTTGTATTGCATAACCGAATCTCATAGGATATTTATGTCTAGTATTGCATTGTTATGCCTTACTCAGTCCTGTCAATTGCCCTGCTGTAATTTGTTTACCTAGCATGCCATTTTTGTTTATCTAAGGAGAACACCTCTAGTGAACTATGGACCCCGGTCCAATCTTTACCATTGATACATCTTCCACTATTACTGTTTACTTGCTGCAAATCATCATCACCTTCCATACCATATAGTTAATCCTTTATAACAGCAACCGGTAAGATTGACAACCTCATTGTTTGTTGGGGCAAAGTCTTGAGTTTGTGTTGTGCAGGTTTCCACGTTGCTTGAAACACCTTTGAGACGTTTCCTTCCTCCTACTGGTTCGATAACCTCGGTTTCTTACTGAGGGAAGACTTGCCGCTGTGCTGCATCACACCTTGCTCTTGCGGTTTCCCGACGAAGTTCTCCCACATTGAAGCAGTGCCAACAAGTTTTTTTGGCGCCGTTGCCGGGGAGGCTAAGGTCGTCTTCACAAGGGGAGTCCTCCTCAACCTTTCTATTTTCTTTGTTTTTAGTTTGCTTAGTTTCTTCTGCTTGGTTTTGTTTTCCTCTTTTTATCAAAAACTCCAAAAAAAATTAGTTTAGTTTGGTTTGCTTTCTTTTTATCAAAAACACAAAAAATAGTCACTGCTCTAGTTTCCACCTTGCTCTAGCTCACCATGTTGATCCCCAAGTTCACCCTGAAAGACCTTTCAATAGGTAGTGGCTCCATAATTGGGAAAGAAAATATTAAAAAAAAATTAATCATGTTAGCAAGCATGAGGCTATTGAGGTAGATCTATAGCAGAACTTGCTCCTAATTATGAGATTGCTGCAACTTCTTTAGTTCGTATTTTGAAGTCTAGGTTTGTTAGCCTTAACCCCATGATGCAAAAAAATCCTAAAACTAAAAGAAGAAAAGAATGCTGAAAAGAGAGAATTTATTCTTGAAACTTTACTAAAAGAGTTCCATGATGTTTCTATGGAAGCAAAAAAAGTCTTTGGGCGTTTCAATATGCTAGGCTCATGTGTAGATGTTGTGGGTACTTCAGATAAAACCAAACCTAGAGAGGAATTTAAGATACCCATATCTTTTAAGCTTGTTGGATTGCATGAAGCCTTTGAAAATAATTTTGATTGGATTGTTCCTGAAAATCCTTTTGATGAAACTAGTGAACCAAAGAGACATGAGAAGGGATCCTCCAAAAATTATTTTGATGAGATACCTTTCATAGTTGAAGACTTTGCAAGTATTGATCTTAACTTCTCATTTGAAAATATTTGATTTATTGCTTCTTATGCCTAACTTAAAGGCATTAAAGAAAAGTTCTTGTTGGGAGATAACCCAAGAGTTTCCTTGAGTCTTGGAAGTTATTACTTTAGTAATGACCTCTCCTTATCCTTTTTTGTTTGCTTTTTGTGCCAATAATGACGTCTAATGAGAGGAAAGTAAGATTTGGGGAGTTGTTGTCCAGAAATAGATTTATGACCTCCACCATAAAAAATTGTGAGGAGTCTCTGTAAGTCGTATTGAGCTGAACATTTAAAAATAAATCCCCCAGTATGTTAGATAACTTTAGTTAGTTCAACACCTTTTGATTTGAGCATCCAAAGATTCTCGAAAAAATCGGTTTCTACCTAATGGTCTGTTTTGACAGATTTCTGCCGTTATTTGCATTTGCTTCTTATTGATTCCTTTTTGGGAAATTGAGCTTTTTTGAAGGAGTTGATACAGTAAATTGTGTTTTTAGTGAAAAGTTTTGCTATTCTAAAGCTAAGCCTAAAGGTCTATTATCTTTTGAATACACTTATGTTGCTAATGAAGATTGTGTGAAGTTTTGTATGAAGGAAAATTTCAGGTGTAGAGAGAGAATGATGTAATAAGGTGAAGAATGGACAAAAGTACAAGCTTGGGGATGCCACCCCTGGTGTCACTCCAAGAAATATCCAAGAGGTACAAGCGTCAAAGCTTGGGAATGCCCAAGGAATCCCCTTCTTCATAAAAAAAGCTCAGGTCTTTCTAGACACTTCATTTTTATTGTTTTATGCACTGTTGTGTTGTTCTTGGAGTGTCTTTGTTTTCGTTTGCTTTGCTTAATTTGTTTAGTTTGCTTGAATAAAGTAGTTTGGACCCCCGTTATCGTTGTGTTGTTTCAAATAAGTTGATTGGTGTTGGAAAGGAGTAGAAAGTTCTTGCTTGAAAGTGCAAGAGGAGCTTGCATTGACTGTGACTTAGACTTTAGCATGTCATGCTAGGTGTTGTTTTGACCTTATGCTTAGTGATTATTGGTGTAGCATGACTTGTTCCAAACAATTGGGATTGCTTAGTGTGCCGTGAAAGAATCATGCATTGTTTTAGCATACAAAAGCATAGTATTATGGTATTCTCCTTTGATGCTTTGTTTGGGTTGACTTGGCACATGCTCACACCATGTTATGACTATGAAAAAGTCACCATAGCCTCTATGATCATTTAATCCTTGACTTTTAGTACCACTCTATGCTTTGATTAGTAATGTTTTGTCGCTCTGCATGATTATGGTCATTGCTCTCTTAGTTGGTTGCTCCGAGTCTTTTGCTAGCCTCCACTTGTATGAGTAAGATCTAATCATGCTTCCAACTCCCAAGAAACCAAGTTCTTCCAAAGTTTCAACTATAAATTCCTATGCATGGTGTGTTACACCATTCCAAGTATATTCTTGTTTTCAACTATCTTCCAATTAAAAAGTATTTTATTATGTGAAAACTTAGTGATTAAAGCTCTCACAAACTTGATGGCACACTTTATATTCCTTTCCCCTAATAAACTTGAACCATTGTGTCATATATGTTGTATATGCTTGCACTTATACGTTGAATTAGCAGAACCGTGCTGTCACGGGGAACGTTTTCAACATTGCACTTGTACTTTGTACACAGTTGATATCATGCTCTTTTGTCTATGGATGTCGCCGGTGTGAAATAAAAAGGGAGCTTGTCAATCCATGGAGTTATGTATTTTTTGTTAGATAAACGCCTGGGCCGCTAGCCTAAGCCATGACTAATCATGGTGGAAACTTGCAGCATCACCATAATGAGCAATCTGTAAAGCATCCTCAATAAAAACCTATGCAAATAGCAAATAAAAAGATCGCTGAGATTCTCATTGTCTGCTTGCCTTGTCATTTTGGTTATGGGAAAGCTCCTGTACCATGTGCAAGGGGTACCCGTTTGGCGGTTCTCTATGATGCACATGTACTTACTATGACAAGAACTTACATGTGACCAAAGTTGAGTAGCATGAGGTGCGGCCCTCGTATTCAAGGGACATGAGATTCCAACTTATACTTTGTCAAGCATATACTCCATAGTTTGTTCACTTTAACCTTAATAACTTCAATATGCTTATGATAGGGGCAATGAGAGCTGAAAGCTAACAAGTACCATAATTTTTGGAAGCTCTTTTTGAAAATTGAAATCCATGCTTCCCTTTATGAAGGGCCTTTCTTCCACTATTATATTGAGTCTCCACCTTCTACCTTTAGGCACCAGTTAAGAGAGCATAGTTGTCATTCTTAGTTCTATGTGCAGTGTCCCAAAACTTATTGATTGATGCATATTGTTGATATTGCTTGTTCTTGTGATACTTGTATCTAGTCACTCTTATGAACTTTGAAGGTGTCCTATGCATCTATTTGATACTCCATGAGGGACAAGCTGAATGCCACTATGCCATGTTTTCTGTATGTGAAACAAACAAATGTTTTTCAATGCATGTTATTCATGATCATTGTTTATAGCCTTTCATGTTGCATCCATAGTTACTTTGTCTTATTGTTAGAACTCCATCTTTCATGCACATGTTTAGAGTTCTTTGATCCCAGCTTTCAATGCTTGCAAATGGTTTGATCTTGGTTTTGATGGTGCATGTCACCTTAAAAATTATTATTTTATCACTTACCTACTCGGGGACGAGCAGGAGTTAAGCTTGGGGATGCTTGATACGTCGGAAATGTATCTATAATTTTTGATGTTCCATGCTTATTTAGTATCTACTTTGCTTTGCTTTGTCCAAACTTTGAGGTGCGTTTCATATGTTTTCTGGTACTAACCTATTAACAAGTTGCCACAGTGCCAGTTGCCTGTTTTCTGCTATTTTTGGTTCCAGAAAATCTAGTAAGGAAATATTCTCAGAATTGGACGGGACAAAAGACAAAGTCAATATTTCACCGAGGAGAACACGGAGTCCAGAGGAGAGACAGAGGAGCGCCACAGAGCAGCCACACACACCCAGGCGCGACCTAGGGTGGGCCCACGCCTGGGCATGGTGTTGGCCCCCTGGCCGCCCCTGCCTCACCTCTTCATCTATAAAAGCCCCCGATGCCAAAACCCTAAGTACCCGATCAATATTCCACGAAACCGTCTGTAGCCGCCACCACCATCGTCCCTAGATCGGGGGGATCTAAAGTTCTTCCCGGCACCCTGCCGGAGGGGAGATCATCCCGGAGGCCTTCTTCTTCATCATGCCAGCCTCCGGTATGAAGCGTGACTAGTTCCACCTTGGACTACGGGTCCATGTAGTAGCTAGATGGTTGTATCTCCTCCTTGTGCTTTCATGTCTAGATCTTGTGAGCTTCGTTCATGATCAAGATATCATCTATTTGCAATCATGCATGTTGTGTTTGCGGGGATCCGATGGATATTGAGATTACTATGTCAGATTGATTAATGGTTTTGTCTATTTGATTCTATCATGTCTGTGTTGTTTGTGATCTTGCATGCTCTCCGTTGTTAGTAGCTATCTTGGCCAAGTAGTTGCTAGTGACTCCAAGAGGGGGTATTTATGCTCGATAGTGGGTTCATGCCTGTACTTAATCAAGGGAAGTGACAGAAATATCTATAGTTGTAGATGTGTTGTTGCCACTAGGGAGAAAACAATGGTCTCTTGTTCATGGAACAAGTGGATTGTTTACCTTACACACTTTGCTTAAAGCAGTTGTCTGTTGGTTGGAACTTAATACTGGAGGGGGTTCGGATGATAACCCAAAGGTGGACTTCTAGTCATAGATGCAGTTGGATGGCAGTCTATGTATATTGTTGTATTGCCCAATCGAATCTCATAGGATCTTTATGTCTAGTATTGCATTGTTATGCCTTGCTCAGTCCTGTCAATTGCCCTGCTGTAATTTGTTTACCCAGCATGCCATTTTTGTTTATCTAAGGAGAACATCTCTAGTGAACTATGGACCCCGATCCAATCTTTACCATTGATACATCTTCCACTATTACTGTTTACTTGCTGCAAACCATCATCACCTTCCACACCATGCAGTTAATCCTTTGTTACAGCAACCGGTGAGATTGACAACCTCACTGTTCGTCGGGGCAAAGTCTTGAGTTTGTATTGTGCAGGTTTCCACGTTGCTTGCAACACCTTTGAGACGTTTCCTTCCTCCTACTGGTTCGATAACCTCGGTTTCTTACTGAGGGAAGACTTGTCGCTGTGCTGCATCACACCTTGCTCTTGGGGTTTCTGTAGAGGGAGTGTCCCAACCTTTATTAACATAAGGTGGTGTCCCCTGTGTTTTACAATGCTAGTCCCTGGATCAATAGCTAGCATCCACAGTTAAGATGTAATATCAAGAAACAAAGGTCATAATTAACTTTATAACCAGGAATAACATAATTTTATTACATCTTACATAGCTCATTTGGCTATTACATTACATTGCAGCGGAATAACTATAAGTATGGGTCCTTCATCTTCAAAGTGCCACAGGCAGATGTTGGTTGTAGACTTTGTAATCCTAATCAATCAATCTTCACTAAATACAATCAAACCTGCAACATACAAGTTACAGCCACAAAGGGTCAATACATTTGAATTGTATTGGCAAGTGATACTATGGTAATATGGTGGAGTCTAACATCTATATGCATTTGGCTAAGTGGAGTTGAGGCTTGCATTGCTCAAAATAGATTTTTCCTTAACCTTTGAAAATACTAAGTTTTTGCTTTGATAAAATCATTTTTCTCAATCAAAGATTGAAGATCCTTTACAAGGCATCTCTCAATCAACGACTGAAGATTTCAAACAACCCTTGTTCAATCCACAAGTTTTACTTAGAAGTTGGAGTGATGAGATCCTTGATTGCTTCCATGCCTTGATGCTCAAATTGTCCTTTACCAGGGACATGGCTAAGTACTTAGGTTTTACACTCTGTAGAGGTGGTGCACTTTCCCCACAAGACTTGGTTTCCCAAGACAAGATCTTTTAGAAGCCTTCCCTTAGACCAAAATGGACGCGTTCCAACCTATCAAACACTACCACCCTCTGTCCATATGGCTAAGTTCTTGCAACCTATATGATCATGGCAGAGCCCATATTGCCAAGTGGTTGCACTTGAAGCTTCTCAACATTTGACATCTCAAATCTCTTTATTCCTGGGTGGCCATCCACAAGTGAGATACACAAGCCAAGTCCATGGCCTTGTGAACCACTCAACCAAAAACCACCAAGCAATCCCATTCCACCCAGGTGATTCATTAACTTAGTTGTTTTATTAAACAAAACACAAGTCCTCAGACTTAGAATATTTTTCCATAGTGTGAATATGTATATTCCACCCATGTTTTCTATTAGCTAGGCTAAGCTTGATAGTAATAGGAATCTTAACTTAGGAAAATCCTACTAAGGATTCATCTACTAGGTTTTCCTATAGCAAGGTTCATACTTAGCAAAAATTTCCATGCAAGTTTTACTTAGCAAAATCACTAATGCATAGAGAAAGTAGTGGGACAAAAAGTATGAAGCATCACTTGCCTTTTTGGTAGAGTATAGGTTCACTCCTTGTCCTTGCAACAATCACACTCTTCAAGTCACTACAAATCAATCAAGCAAGACACAAACTCAATCTACCAATCAAGCAAAACAATACATAAAATGACAAAGTCAAGGTAATGCATGCAAACATGCCAAGCTTTGTTTTGTTTGAAGAAGTGGTTCCTAATGGGTCATAAACATTTGAAAACACCTATTTGGTCATTTTGTAAGGTAGCAAAGTCATTTGCAAAGAGGTTTCACTTCAAAACCATTTTCAAAATAAAGTATCATTTTATGTGGTGTAGAAATATTTTTACTAAGGCATTAACCTATAGGGTTCACCAAATATGTTTTCAAATCACAAAACTTGGGGTTTGGGGTCAGTGAGTTTAAAACAAGACATTTTCCAAAGGTTTTCTTCCAAAACCATTTTTAATAAATAAACCACATTTCTATTTGACTAGAAATGGTTTTAATTCAAGGAATCGTTAATTTGTTTCACCAAATTCATTTTTGAATCCACAAAGTGTTTCCCAATGTTAGTAGGTTTGGTCCAAAACATTTTCTCCAAAGTTTTTACTCAAAACCATTTTTCACAAACAAAATTGGCTAGAAATGGACTAAACTAATTAATCCATTCTAAACTTTTCCAAATTCATTTTCCAAACCATGGGTTGGTTCCTAGGGTCAGTAAGGTCACAACAAACCATTTTGCAAAGGTTCTAACCCTAAAATCATTTTTAAACAATTTTTCTACTCTAAACAAGCTCATAAAAGAATCTGCAAAAACAAGCAAACTAACAGATACTATTTGCTAAAACAAGGGCAGGGTTGGCTAGGGCTTGCTCTCCTGAATCCAATGACATAAAATTTGTAATTTTTGGACGTGTGGATCCAAAGTTATAAGGGTTTGAAGTTTGCAAATAATTCTGTTTTCAAATCTGTTTTTAAACAGAATAGGTGACACGCGGCGCATTGTTATTCGCGGGTACCGGTTCGGCCGGATCGGGCTCTCTGGACCGCTGGATTTCATTTAAATCATACGGCGCAGATTGACTGATACCTCTTCATTAAGTGATCCGTTCCTACGCGTCGGATTGAAATCTAACGGTGCAGATCTATGCGACCAAATAGTGGCGGCGCTGCGCGGCGGCAGACGGCGGAGCATGCTTGCTCGCGGCGGAGCTGGCGATACAGGAAGCGAGGGAGAGGGGGAGATGGCTCACCGTGTTCGCAATGAGATGCCGAAGCTCAACGTGCTGTTGGTTTTACGAGGGGCGCACAGGGATGGTGGCAATTCCTCGCCGGAGCTTGCTACAGCGACATACGGCTCTGGACGTGGTCGGGGACGTTGATGTGGTCCACGAGAAGGCAAACGAAGGACTGGGTTAGCTGCGCAAGGCCAAAGCAAGGATGTTCGCGTGATCGAGACAACGCGAGGCGGTCAGTGCTTACCGGGGAAGGTCGTCGGAGAGGTTGTAGACGGCGGCGTCGTTCAGAGCTTGTCGTAGCCGACGCTCTGGGGCGCCCGCGGTTGAGAGGAGGGTGCTGGGAGATGCGTCTGGGAGTGGGGAAGCTGCCAGCGTGCTCAGGGAGGCTCGGGGCGGTGTCGAGTCGCCGGAATCGGCACCGGACTTCGTCGGAACAGAGGGTGCTCGAAGAGGAAATTGGGGAGGTCTAAGGCGTGCCAGCGCGGGGTGTCAGAGGGGAAATATAGAGGAGGCATGGGCGTTTAAGACTGCGTGGTCAAGGCGAGGTAAAGGCGCGGCATTATGGCGTATTGAATCCGCGGAATCACAGCAGGTAACAGCGTCGAGGGGGGAAAGAACAGGTCGTGCGGGTGTGGACGATGAACAGTAAAGTGGGGTCCAGTCGTTAGCGGGAAATGAAAGGAGAGGGAGGGTCCACTGGTCATTCTCTTTGCGGGTCTGTTACTAGGTGTGAACCGTTTTCTTTCTGGGTGAGGAGCTGGGCTGTTTGTTGGGCCTATTGGGCTGCTTGGGTTGGGTGACCTTTTCCTTATTTTTTTTCTGTTTCTGCATTCTTTCCTTTTTCTATTTCTTTAATTCTGTTTTGAAATCCTTTAATTACTTCAAGCACTCATTTGATTTTCAAATCTTTGTCAAAATTTGTGTGGATTGAAATACTGATTAGTAGCACATTCTGAAATTAATTTTTGAATAAAACTTTATTCTTTTTGGGGTATTTTAAATAAATCAAAAGGCCCTAGTTTTAAACCAAATAAGTTTTAATAATATTTTCAAACACCAATTTCAAATCAAAACACCACCAAACTTTGTAAAGTTTTTTTAGTTCTATTTAATAACTCAAACCAAAGTCAAAAACAAAATAATTTTTATTCTTTTAAGATCTATTAATAATTAAATAAATAGACCTTAGTTCAAAATAGGGTTTATTTTATTTTAACACTCTATTTGAAATCCAAATACTTTCAAAACCAAATCAGTAGGTTTTATTTGAAAGTAAAGAATACTTGGAAAACTTGTTTAAAACAAAATAACATTTTTGCTATAGGGTCCATTAATAATTAAATAAAATGGACCTTAGTTAATAAATCAAATAGGATTGGTTTTATTTAAATCTTTATTTTGAAATCTAGAATAAAATCAAAACACCTCAGTAGGTTTTATTTTGAGAATATAAAATAATTGGAAAACTTATTTTAAATAAATAAATAAGTTTTGATGTTTTGGAAATAGTAAAACCTTTATTAATATAACTTGGATATTTAAATCCTTTTTATTTTATTTTAAATAAACCTCTACTATTTTAATCAAAGCAAAACCTTTTGTTTCAAAGTCTTGGCCAAGGTTTAATTTGGCTTTATAAAATAATCTTTATTTATAAATCCACCTTTTCATTTGAAAACAAAATCTTTTATTAAAAGATTCAAAAATAGTAATTCCAATTATAAAAACTTTCTTTATTAATTGTTTATCTTTTTAAATCCCTTTAGGATTATTTGTTCACCAATTGGTATGGGTTTTTGGTAAGGGCTTTATTAGCTTTGGGAATTCAATTTCCTTATCTTATTATATTCATAAGATTTTATTTATGGTTCCAATTTGAGTGAAACCAATTTCTATGGTCTTATATTATTTCTATTTGTCTTTCTTGATCATTTGTGAACATTTTGTTGATCCATTTTGATATGGATCAAATCCATAGATTTGGAGATACTTTGGAAAATGATTTTTATTCCATTAGGGTTTAGGGTTTTGGATTTATTTTCCAAATGTTTAAATTTCCAGATACAATCATTGAGGAATGCATTTCCCTTGATTTGGATTTTTGTTGAATTCAAACTTTAACCAAAGTTTGTTCAAGATGGGATTTTAAGTTTCCTTTTAGAAACAAAAGTTTCTTTTCACCCTGATTTTCAACAAAAATTTATTTTGTTTATTTATTTTTCACATTACAAGATTTGGAAAATCTTGGGATGTGACAGGCTACCACCCTTAAAATAAATCTCGTCCCGAGATTTGGGGAGGTTAGGGTTACAAGCAGGTTCAAAACAACTAGGGTACTACCACCCTTAAAAATTTTCCAACAAAATTTACATATTGTCCTTTTTGGGATCCTGGAAAAACTTCTCTAAGCAAACATTTGCATAGTGTCCTTTATTTCCATACTTGATTCATGGGCCAAGATTGAGATCCTTCATTGGCTTGTTCAACTGGTTCTTCATCTTTTCTGGACAGTTGCTTGCATAATGTCCTGGGTTCTTGCAGTTGAAACAGTGGATATCCTGGAGTTCTTTACGTTGCTCTTGCGGACAAGTTGCTACATAATGGCCTGGCTCTTTGCAGTTGTTGCACACCACTTGGTCAATCCCCTTGTTTTTCTGGTTCTCTGGACACTCACTGGAGTAGTGTCCCAATTCGTTACATTTACGACATTGCACAAGGTTCATGTCCTGTCTTGGTTTCTTGGGTTTCTTTGATCCTTTGAATTGGGTTGTCTTGTTTGGAGGTATGAGTGTTCCTTTTCCTTTGGTAGACTTGGATCCTTCTTGTTTCCTTTGTTCCACCATGGAATAGATGGGGCATTGTATAGGAGTATGATTGTTTCCTTCACATAGGTAACAAGTAGCTTGAGAAGTGGGACATTGTCCAATAGGATGTTTCTCTTCACAGTTAGGGCATTGATCATCATCCTCCTTGGAAGTATGGTCCTTGTCTCCACAAATAATGCAAGCTGGGTCTCCATCTAGAATAACATTCTTGTCATCCTTGTTGTCATACACCCTTTTGGGATAGTTTTCTTCCATGCTGATCATTTGATTAGTCACCTTAAGCATCTGTTGGGAGTGTTCCTCCAAAAACTTTTGCAAGGTAGGGTCTTTATCACTATTGTTGGCTATGAACTGAGCTGTCAGTTGGTTTAACTGGTGTTGGGTTGCTATGATTTCTCTCATATTGTCCTCTTGGTTGTTGTTGTCATCAACCTTGATGTTGGAGTCTCTTGGAGAAGTCATCTGTTTGGGTTGGGTAGGGATTAGAATAGGCAAAAATGTTTCTAAGGGGATAATTCTATTCACACACATCACAATTCACACAAGCAATGTGCATGCAATCACAAACCAAACAATTCACTCAAACAACAAAGTTTCTAGCACATACTTAGGCAATAAAATATTTTTGTTACACCACATAAGTTGGTGGGTTTGACTTAACTAATATATGGTGGTCCATCTATATGGTTCACTTGTGATCTTTCCATCCTTCTTTGGTTGATTCTTTTTACATGAGATCATGGTTTCCTTGGGAAAAACTCCTTGGTTATAAAACTTCAAAGTTGTTGATGGCTCCTTCTTACTTTTGCATTCCCTTAGTCTCTAAATCTTGAGCAAGATTTTCTTGTCTCACTTGTCCTTAGTGATATTCAAGGTTGAAGTCCTTGGTGAATATGCTGAAGATGTTGAAGTCATTATAGTTGAAGAAGTTGAAGTCATTAGAGTTGATGGATTCCTTTGCACATGGTGTAGTCTTTGGTCATGGGGTAGGTTTTTCCATCAAGTTGAAATAGAAGAGATGTAGAATCAAAACCAAAAATGGTTGAGGAAAGAGTTTACAAGATTGTTTGTAAATAAGTTTTGGAACAAATACAACTCCTATTTTTTCTAAGGGGTTTTGTCCAATCCTAGGGTTACAAATCCTACAGGCAACACAATGCTCTGATACCATCTGTAGAGGGAGTGTCCCAACCTTTATTAACATAAGGTGGTGTCCCCTGTGTTTTACAATGCTAGTCCCTGGATCAATAGCTAGCATCCACAGTTAAGATGTAATATCAAGAAACAAAGGTCATAATTAACTTTATAACCAGGAATAACATAATTTTATTACATCTTACGTAGCTCATTTGGCTATTACATTACATTGCAGCGGAATAACTATAAGTATGGGTCCTTCATCTTCAAAGTGCCACAGGCAGATGTTGGTTGTAGACTTTGTAATCCTAATCAATCAATCTTCACTAAATACAATCAAACCTGCAACATACAAGTTACAGCCACAAAGGGTCAATACATTTGAATTGTATTGGCAAGTGATACTATGGTAATATGGTGGATTCTAACATCTATATGCATTTGGCTAAGTGGAGTTGAGGCTTGCATTGCTCAAAATAGATTTTTCCTTAACCTTTTAAAATACTAAGTTTTTGCTTTGATAAAATCATTTTTCTCAATCAAAGATTGAAGATCCTTTACAAGGCATCTCTCAATCAACGACTGAAGATTTCAAACAACCCTTGTTCAATCCACAAGTTTTACTTAGAAGTTGGAGTGATGAGATCCTTGATTGCTTCCATGTCTTGATGCTCAAATTGTCCTTTACCAGGGACATGGCTAAGTACTTAGGTTTTACACTCTGCAGAGGTGGTGCACTTTCCCCACAAGACTTGGTTTCCCAAGACAAGATCTTTCAGAAGCCTTCCCTTAGACCAAAATGGACGCGTTCCAACCTATCAAACACTACCACCCTCTGTCCATATGGCTAAGTTCTTGCAACCTATATGATCATGGCAGAGCCCATATTGCCAAGTGGTTGCACTTGAAGCTTCTCAACATTTGACATCTCAAATCTCTTTATTCCTGGGTGGCCATCCACAAGTGAGATACACAAGCCAAGTCCATGGCCTTGTGAACCACTCAACCAAAAACCACCAAGCAATCCCATTCCACCCAGATGATTCATTAACTTAGTTTTATTAAACAAAACACAAGTCCTCAGACTTAGAATATTTTTCCATAGTGTGAATATATATATTCCACCCATATTTTCTATTAGCTAGGCTAAGCTTGATAGTAATAGGAATCTTAACTTAGGAAAATCCTACTAAGGATTCATCAACTAGGTTTTCCTATAGCAAGGTTCATACTTAGCAAAAATTTCCATGCAAGTTTTACTTAGCAAAATCACTAATGCATAGAGAAAGTAGTGGGACAAAAAGTATGAAGCATCACTTGCCTTTTTGGTAGAGTATAGGTTCACTCCTTGTCCTTGCAACAATCACACTCTTCAAGTCACTACAAATCAATCAAGCAAGACACAAACTCAATCTACCAATCAAGCAAAACAATACATAAAATGACAAAGTCAAGGTAATGCATGCAAACATGCCAAGCTTTGTTTTGTTTGAAGAAGTGGTTCCTAATGGGTCATAAACATTTGAAAACACCTATTTGGTCATTTTGTAAGGTAGCAAAGTCATTTGCAAAGAGGTTTCGCTGCAAAACCATTTTCAAAATAAAGTATCATTTTATGTGGTGTAGAAATATTTTTACTAAGGCATTAACCTATAGGGTTCACCAAATATGTTTTCAAATCACAAAACTTGGGGTTTGGGGTCAGTGAGTTTAAAACAAGACATTTTCCAAAGGTTTTCTTCCAAAACCATTTTTAATAAATAAACCACATTTCTATTTGACTAGAAATGGTTTTAATTCAAGGAATCCTTAATTTGTTTCACCAAATTCATTTTTGAATCCACAAAGTGTTTCCCAATGTTAGTAGGTTTGGTCCAAAACATTTTCTCCAAAGTTTTTACTCAAAACCATTTTTTAGTTTTGTTTGGCTAGAAATGGACTAAACTAATTAATCCATTCTAAACTTTTCCAAATTCATTTTCCAAACCATGGGTTGGTTCCTAGGGTCAGTAAGGTCACAACAAACCATTTTGCAAAGGTTCTAACCCTAAAATCATTTTTAAACAATTTTTCTACTCTAAACAAGCTCATAAAAGAATCTGCAAAAACAAGCAAACTAACAGATACTATTTGCTAAAACAAGGGCAGGGTTGGCTAGGGCTTGCTCTCCTGAATCCAATGACATAAAATTTGTAATTTTTGGACGTGTGGATCCAAAGTTATAAGGGTTTGAAGTTTGCAAATAATTCTGTTTTCAAATCTGTTTTTAAACAGAATAGGTGACACGCGGCGCATTGTTATTCGCGGGTACCGGTTCGGCCGGATCGGGCTCTCTGGACCGCTGGATTTCATTTAAATCATACGGCGCAGATTGACTGATACCTCTTCATTAAGTGATCCGTTCCTACGCGTCGGATTGAAATCTAACGGTGCAGATCTATGCGACCAAATAGTGGCGGCGCTGCGCGGCGGCAGACGGCGGAGCATGCTTGCTCGCGGCGGAGCTGGCGATACAGGAAGCGAGGGAGAGGGGGAGATGGCTCACCGTGTTCGCAATGAGATGCCGAAGCTCAACGTGCTGTTGGTTTTACGAGGGGCGCACAGGGATGGTGGCAATTCCTCGCCGGAGCTTGCTACAGCGACATACGACTCTGGACGTGGTCGGGGACGTTGATGTGGTCCACGAGAAGGCAAACGAAGGACTGGGTTAGCTGCGCAAGGCCAAAGCAAGGATGTTCGCGTGATCGAGACAACGCGAGGCGGTCAGTGCTTACCGGGGAAGGTCGTCGGAGAGGTTGTAGACGGCGGCGTCGTTCAGAGCTTGTCGTAGCCGACGCTCTGGGGCACCCGCGGTTGAGAGGAGGGTGCTGGGAGATGCGTCTGGGAGTGGGGAAGCTGCCAGCGTGCTCAGGGAGGCTCGGGGCGGTGTCGAGTCGCCGGAATCGGCACCGGACTTCGTCAGAACAGAGGGTGCTCGGGGAGGAAATTGGGGAGGTCTAAGGCGTGCCAGCGCGGGGTGTCAGAGGGGAAATATAGAGGAGGCATGGGCGTTTAAGACTGCGTGGTCAAGGCGCGGCATTATGGCGTATTGAATCCGCGGAATCACAGCAGGTAACGGCGTCGAGGGGGGAAAGAACAGGTCGTGCGGGTGTGGACGATGAACAGTAAAGTGGGGTCCAGTCGTCAGCGGGAAATGATAGGAGAGGGAGGGTCCACTGGTCATTCTCTTTGCGGGTCTGTTACTAGGTGTGAACCGTTTTCTTTCTGGGTGAGGAGCTGGGCTGTTTGTTGGGCCTATTGGGCTGCTTGGGTTGGGTGACCTTTTCCTTATTTTTTTTCTGTTTCTGCATTCTTTCCTTTTTCTATTTCTTTAATTCTGTTTTGAAATCCTTTAATTATTTCAAGCACTCATTTGATTTTCAAATCTTTGTCAAAATTTGTGTGGATTGAAATACTGATTAGTAGCACATTCTGAAATTAATTTTTGAATAAAACTTTATTCTTTTTGGGGTCTTTTAAATAAATCAAAAGGCCCTAGTTTTAAACCAAATAAGTTTTAATAATATTTTCAAACACCAATTTCAAATCAAAACACCACCAAACTTTGTAAAGTTTTTTTAGTTCTGTTTAATAACTCAAATCAAAGTCAAAAACAAAATAATTTTTATTCTTTTAAGATCTATTAATAATTAAATAAATAGACCTTAGTTCAAAATAGGGTTTATTTTATTTTAACACTCTATTTGAAATCCAAATACTTTCAAAACCAAATCAGTAGGTTTTATTTGAAAGTAAAGAATACTTGGAAAACTTGTTTAAAACAAAATAACATTTTTGCTATAGGGTCCATTAATAATTAAATAAAATGGACCTTAGTTAATAAATCAAATAGGATTGGTTTTATTTAAATCTTTATTTTGAAATCTAGAATAAAATCAAAACACCTTAGTAGGTTTTATTTTGAGAATATAAAATACTTGGAAAACTTATTTTAAATAAATAAATAAGTTTTGATGTTTTGGAAATAGTAAAACCTTTATTAATAAAACTTGGATATTTAAATCCTTTTTATTTTATTTTAAATAAACCTCTACTATTTTAATCAAAGCAAAACCTTTTGTTTCAAAGTCTTGGCCAAGGTTTAATTTGGCTTTATAAAATAATCTTTATTTATAAATCCACCTTTTCATTTGAAAACAAAATCTTTTATTAAAAGATTCAAAAATAGTAATTCCAATTATAAAAACTTTCTTTATTAATTGTTTATCTTTTTAAATCCCTTTAGGATTATTTGTTCACCAATTGGTATGGGTTTTTGGTAAGGGCTTTATTAGCTTTGGGAATTCAATTTCCTTATCTTATTATATTCATAAGATTTTATTTATGGTTCCAATTTGAGTGAAACCAATTTCTATGGTCTTATATTATTTCTATTTGTCTTTCTTGATCATTTGTGAATATTTTGTTGATCCATTTTGATATGGATCAAATCCATAGATTTGGAGATACTTTGGAAAATGATTTTTATTCCATTAGGGTTTAGGGTTTTGGATTTATTTTCCAAATGTTTAAATTTCCAGATACAATCATTGAGGAATGCATTTCCCTTGATTTGGATTTTTGTTGAATTCAAACTTTAACCAAAGTTTGTTCAAGATGGGATTTTAAGTTTCCTTTTAGAAACAAAAGTTTCTTTTCACCCTGATTTTCAACAAAAAATTATTTTGTTTATTTATTTTTCACATTACAAGATTTGGAAAATCTTGGGATGTGACAGGCTACCACCCTTAAAATAAATCTCGTCCCGAGATTTGGGGAGGTTAGGGTTACAAGCAGGTTCAAAACAACTAGGGTACTACCACCCTTAAAAATTTTCCAACAAAATTTACATATTGTCCTTTTTAGGATCCTGGAAAAACTTCTCTAAGCAAACATTTGCATAGTGTCCTTTATTTCCATACTTGATTCATGGGCCAAGATTGAGATCCTTCATTGTCTTGTTCAACTTGTTCTTCATCTTTTCTGGACAGTTGCTTGCATAATGTCCTGGGTTCTTGCAGTTGAAACAGTGGATATCCTGGAGTTCTTTACGTTGCTCTTGCGGACAAGTTGCTACATAATGGCCTGGCTCTTTGCAGTTGTTGCACACCACTTGGTCGAGCAGGCCAGGGGGTGTGCCCCCTGGTGGCTCTCCTCCATCTCGTATTCTGGCTCCGTGTTCCCCACGGTAAAATATTGACTTTGGCTTTTGGCCCCTTCAATTCCAAGAATATTGATTTTCTACCTTTTCTGGAACCAAAAACAGAAGAAAACAAGCAACTGACACTGTGGCATTTTGTTAATAGGTTAGTACCAGAAAACATATAAAAATACCTCAAAGTGTAGACAAAGCAAAGTAGATACTAAACAAGCATGGAACATCAAAAATTATAGATACGTTTCCGACGTATCACCTATCATGATCAAGATCATATTATTGTAATTCTACATATTGTGTTTGCGGGGATCCAATGGATATTGATTATTATGTCAGATTGATTATTGTTCTATCATGTCTATGTTATCTTTGATCTTGCATGCTCTCTGTTGCTAGTAGTTACTTTGGCCAAGTATTTGCTTGTGACTCCAAGAGGGAGTAATAATGCTCGATAGTAGGTTCATGCCTCTAGTAATCTGGGAGAGTGACATAAACTTCCAAATTTGTAGAAGTGTTGTTGCTACTAGGGAGAAAATAACAATCCTTTGTCCAATGGCAATTGTATTGTTTACATTACACACTTTGCTTAATATAATTATCTGTTGCTTGCAACTTAATACCCGAGGGCTGTTCGGATGTTACCCCAGAGGTGGATTATTATTCATAAATGCAATTGGATTACGGTCTATGTATCATATTGTATTGCCCAAATAAATCTCATAGTGATCATCATGTCATGTACATGCATTGTTATGCATTCTCTATTTGTCAATTGCCCCGCTGTAATTTGTTCACCCAACATGTTATTTATCTTATGGAGAAAACACCTCTAGTGAACTGTGGACCCCGGTCCATTCCTTCCCATTGATATTCTATCTACTATTTACTGTTTACTTTCTGCAATTACCACAAGCAATTACTTTCTTCCACACTATACGTTTAGTCCTTTGTTTTTAGCAAAACCAGTGAGCTTGACAACCTCATTGATAAGTTGGGGCAAAGTATTTTGGTTGTGTTGTGTGCAGGTTCCACGTTGCTAGCAGCACCTTCAGAAGTGGTTTTTTTCTCCTACTGGTTCGATAAACTTGGTTCTATAACTGAGGGAAAACTTGCTGTTGTGCTCATCATACCTTCCTCTTGGGGTTACCAATAGGCTCTACATCAGCTGAGCACATCAAGCCTTTTTCTGGCGCGTTGTCGGGGAGAAAGAAGATTTCTGCAAGGGGAGTCTCTCACTACCAATCTCTTTACTTTGTTTTTGTTTTTCCTTGTTTCTTTTGCTTTGTTTGGTTTGCTTCTTTTTATCGAAACACAAAAAAAATAGTTCCTACTTTAGTTGCTATTTCTGTTTGCTTGCTTTAATCTTGCAAAAATGACTACTCCTGAAAACACTAAGTTGTACTTCACTAGAACAAACAATAATGATTTCATTTGCACGCCTATTGCTCCACTTGTTACTGAAGCTACTTTTTATGCAATTAAACCTGCTTTGCTGAATCTTGTTATGAAAGAGCAATTTTTGGGTGCTAGTACTGATGTTGCTGCTGCTCACCTTAATAATTTTGTTGAACTTTGTGAGATGCAAAAATATAAGGATGTAGATATTATTAAGCTTAAATTGTTTCCTTTCTCTTTAAGAGGAAGAGCTAAAGATTGGTTGCCATCTTTAACTAAAAATAGTATTGATTCTTGGATTAAATGCAAAGATGCTTTCATTGGAAAATATTATCCTCCTGCTAAGATTATATCCATGAGAAGTGACATAATGAAATTTAAACAATTTGATAATGAACATGTTGCTCAAGCTTGGAAAAGAATGAAATATTTAGTGAAGAATTGCCCCACTCATGGACTGACTACTTGGATGATTATCCAAACCTTTTATGCAGGACTGAATTTTTCTTTAAGAAATTTGTTGGATTCAGGTGCTGGAGGTACCTTTATGTCCATCACTTTGGGTACTGCAATAAATCTCCTGGATAATATGATGATTAATTATTCTGATTGGCACGCTGAGAGAGCTCCACAAGGTAAGAAGGTAAATTCTGTTGAAGAAACCTACTCCTTGAGTGATAAGCTTGATACTATTATGGCTATGCTTGTTAATGGAAAAGCTCATATTGATCCAAATAATGTTCCTTTAGCCTCTTTGGTTGCTCAAGAAGAGCAAGTTTATGTGAACTTCATTAGAAGTAATAATTTTTGCCACAATGCTTATAGGAATAATTTTGGTAATAATAATTATAGGCCATATCCTCCTAATAATAGCAATAGTTATCATGATAAATATGGAATGCCTAGTGAAGAAAGGATTTTGGAAGTTGAAAGATCCACTAAAAACTTCATGCAAATGCAATATGAGCAGAATAAATTATTCACTAAAACCATGGAGGAACAATCTGCCATTTTGAAAAATATTAGTTGTCAACTTGAGAATTTAAATAGGGAAATTCCTGGTTTGCAAGCCAAAATTTCGAATGCTGAAAACAATATTTCATATTTGTCTAAAGCACAATCTTCTTTGATTAATAAAATGGCTGCTAATCTGAAACTATGGATAATCCCTTTGCTGCTACTAATGTCATTCAAGTTAGAATTGATGAAAATGTTAGGATGTTAGCTGAATTGCATGCTAGGTGTGAAAGAGAAGATGAAATCGCTAGAAATAATAGTATGACTAAGGTTTGTACCATTACCACCACTAGTGAAGGTGAAGTTCCAAATGCTAGCAAATATCCTACTATTAATGGTAAAATAATTGGTGTAGACAAAGTCCCCACTCCTTTTTTCAACATTGCCTAAACCCACCGGAATTGTTTCAAATAAAAATGCTGAAATTTTTCGAAATATGGGAGACAAAAGTTCTACTACCTTGAATGATAATTTTGATTTGATCTTGATGGTTACAATATTTCTGAAGTAATTATGTTCTTGCAAAAGCTTGCTAGAAGTCCTAATGCTAGTGCTATTAATATGGCTTTTACAAAACATATTACAAATACTCTCATGAAAATTAAAGAAGAAAAATTGAAACATGAAGCTTCTATTCCTAAGAAATTAGAATATGGTTGGGAGCCCATAATTAATATGAAAGTGAATGATTTGGATTTCAAAGCTTTATGTGATCTTTGTTATAGTGTCTCTATTATGCCTAGACAAATTTATGATATGCTTGATTTACCACCATTGGAAGATTGTTATTTGGATGTCCATCTTGATGATAATGCTAAAAACAAACCTATGGGGAGAGTTAATGATGTTCTTATTATGGTTAAAATACCTTTTTCCTCATTAATTTCTACGTTTTGGATGTTGAATGCAGTGCTTCTTGTCCTATTATTTTGGGAAGACCTTTTCTTAGAACTGTTGGTGCCATTATTGATATGAAGTAAGGCACCATTAAATATCAATTCCCACTTAATGAAGGTATATAACACTTCCCTCAAAAAATAAAGAAGCTATCTTTTTATGATCTTATTATAACAAATTTTGATGTTGATGCTTCTTCATTCGAAAATACTTGATTTTTTCCTTTCTGTGCCTAGCTGAAAGGCGTTAAAGAAAAGCACTCTTGGGAGATAACCCAATTTTTTTATTTCAGTCAGTTTTTATTTTGTTGAGTCTTGGAAGTTATTGCCTCTATAATAACCTCTCCTTATCCTTTTTATTTGGTTTTAGTGCCAAGAATAGCCTCTAATGGGAAGTAAGGTTTGGGGAAGTTGCTGTCCTGAAACAGATTTCTGTGCTTCACTGTAAAAATTTGTGAAAAATCTCAGAACGTCGTATTGATCTGTAATTGTTTGTGCGCATGCCCCTGGTACTTACCCAACTTTCGTTAGTTTTGCGCTTTTTGATTGAGCAACATATTTTTTATGAAGAAATAGGTCTTTACCTGCAGGTCTGTTTTGACAGATTTCTGCCATTATTTGCATTTGCCTCTTAAATCGATTTCTTTTAAGTTCTTTTGATCACTTGACCTTTTAAAAGGAATTGATACAGTATCTTATGTTTTAATGGATGATTTACTTAAGTTGAAACTGAACCCAAAGGCTTATTATCTTGAATACACTAATATTGCTAATAAAGATTGTGTGGAGTTTTGTATGAAGGAAGTTTTCAAGTGTAGGGAGAGAATGATGTCATGATATGAAGTATGGAGAAAAGCTCAAGCTTGGGGATGCCATCCGTCTCACCCCAATAAATTTTCAAGAGGTACAAGCGTCAAAGCTATGGTATGCCCAAGGCACCCCCTTCTTCATCAAGAAAAATCTCAGGTTTTCTTTCATGATACTATATTTTTTGCTTCATGCACTTTGTGTTGTTCTTGGAGCGTCTTTGTTTTTTTGTTTTTGCTTTTGTTTTTGTTTTTAGTTTTCTTTTGTTTTATTTGCTGCAATAAGTTGGTTGGATCCCAACACACTTCTTTTGGAGAAGTCACACCCCGTTCTTTACTGCCTAGAACACTCTAGTTTTCACTCTTATTGTTCTGTGAGTGTTCTCTTTTGCTAGCACTGTGTTTAGCTTCAGTTTTCTTCTTATTTTGCCTAGAACTTTTTAGTTCTTTTTTGTAGTTAGGTGAGACAAGCTCTCTGGTCTTTAGTGATTATTATCTTTGTGAGTTCTTTCAAACAAGTTGATTGATGTTAGAAAATTGTAGAATGTTTCATGCTTATGGTGGTACAAAAAGAAGCTTGTTTTGACTGTGACTTAGACTTTATCATGCCATGTTAGATGTTTCTTTGACCATATGCTTAGTGATTATTGTTGTAGCATGACTTGTTTCAAACAATCGAGATTGATTAATGTGCCATGAAAGAATCATGTGTTGTTTTAGCATACAAAAGCATAATATTGTGGTATTCTCCTTTGATGCTTTATTTGGGTTGACTTGGCACGTGCTTATACAATGTTATGACTATGAACCAGTTACCTTAGCCTCTATGATCATTTAGTTTTTGACTTGTAGTACCACTTTATGCTTTGATTAGTAATATTTTGTCGCTCTGCATGATTATGGCCATTATTGCTCTCTTAGTTGGTCGCTCCTAGTCTTTTGCTAGTCTCCACCTGTACTGAGTATGAGATCTACTCGTGCATCCAACTCCCAATAAACCAAGTTATTCCAAAGACTCCACTATAAACTCCCATGCATGGTGTGTTACACCATTCCAAGTATATTCATGCTTTTACCCATCTTCCAAATTAAATTTTCGTTATGTGAAAATTAGTGATTAAAGCTCTCACGAACTTGAAGACACATTTTATTTCTTGCATTTAATAAACCCGAACCATTGTGACTATCTTATATGCTTATATGCTTGCAAGTTATAAGTTGGGAATTAGCAGAACCATGCTGTCATGGGGAACACTTTCAACATTACAACTATTCTATTTAGTTGATATAATATTCTTTTGTTTATGAATCCTGGAGGTGTGAAATAAGATGGGAGCTTGTAAGTCCATGGAGTATGTATATGTGTTAGAGAAACGTCTGGGCGGCTAGCCTAATCCATGCCTACTCATGGTGAAAACTTGCAGCGAAACCATAGTGGCATTCTATGAAGCATCCTCAATAAAAAACTATGAAAATAAAAAGATCGCTGAGATGCCCACTGTCTGTTGCCTTGTCATTTTGATATGGGATAGCTCTTGTCATGGGGCAAGGGGTACCCCATTGGCGGTTCTCTATGATACACATATACTTACAATGACAAGAACTTGCATGTGACCAAAGTTGAGTAGTATGAGGTCTCGGTACGCGTAATCAAGGGGCATGAGATTTTCAACTTGTGATTTGTCAAGCATGTAACTCATATTTGCACTCACATTAACCTTAATCACTTCAAGATGCTTATGATAGGGGCAATGAGAGCTCAAAACTAATTAGTACCATAATTTTTGGAAGCTTTATAAAACCATTTAATCCCTACTTCCCTCTGCGAAGGGCCTTTCTTTTTTTACTTTTTGTTGAGTCTTCATCTTCTATATTTATGCACCAGTTAAGAGAGCATAGTTTTCATTCTGAGTTCAATGTGCATTATCCCAAAACTTGTTGATTGATTCATAATTATGGTATTGCTTGTTCTTAAAATATTTGTATCTAGTCACCCTTATGAACTTTGAAGGTGTCCAATGCATTTATATTTTGCTATTCCATGAAGGAAAAGCTGAATACCACTCTTGCTATATTTTATATATGTGAAACAAACAAATGACTTTCAAAGCAACATAGTTGATATGTCTTATTGTTAGAAATATATATTTCATGCTTATGTTTAGAGTACTTTGATTCCAGCTATCAATTCTTTGCAATACCTTGATCAAGATTGTGACGGTGCATGTCACCTCAAAAATTATTCTTTTTATCACTTACCTACTCAAGGATGAGCAAGACTTAAGCTTGGGTATGCTGATACATTGCAAACGTATCTATAATTTTTGATGCTCCATGCTTGTTTTGCACCAATTATATTATGTTTTATCCACACTTGGTGGCATTTTTATGCATTTTCTGGAACTAACATATTAACAAGTGCCACAGAGCCAGTTCCCTGTTTTCTGCTATTTTTGGTTTTAGAAAAACTACTAAATAAATATTCTCGGAATTGGACGAAATAAAATCCAAAGTTCCTATTTTTCCCAACACGACACAGAGTCCAAAGGAGAGACGAAGAGGCGCCGCGAGGCAGCCACACCAGGGGCCACGCGGGTCCACCCTAGGCCACGCCTGGCCATGGTGTGGGCCCCTCGGGCGTCCACCGACCTTGCCCCTTCGCCTATATAAACCCCCCGAGACGAAAACCCTAAGTACCTGATGACCCACAAGTATATGGGTGCATCCAACTCCCAAGAAACCAAGTTATTCCAAAGACTCCACTATAAACTCCTATGCATGGTGTGTTACACCATTCCAATTATATTCATGCTTTTACCCATCTTCCAAATTAAAATTTTGTTATGTGAAAATTAGTGATTAAAGCTCTCATGAACTCGAAGGCACATTTTATTTCTTGCATTTAATAAACCTGAACCATTGTGACTATCTTATATGCTTGCAAGTTATAAGTTGGGAATTAGCAGAACCATGCTGTCATGGTGAACGCTTTCAACATTACAACTATTCTATTTAGTTGATATCATATTCTTTTGTTTATGAATCCCGGAGGTGTGAAATAAGATGGGAGCTTGTAAGTCCATGGAGTATGTATATGTGTTAGAGAAACGTCTGGGCGGCTAACCTAATCCATGCCTACTCATGGTGGAAACTTTTAGTGAAACCATAGTGGCATTCTATGAAGCATCCTCAATAAAAAACTATGAAAATAAAAAGATCGCTGAGATGCCAACTGTCTGTTGCCTTGTCATTTTGATATGGGATAGCTCTTGTCATGGGGCAAGGGGTACCCCATTGGCGGTTCTCTATGATACACATATACTTACAATGACAAGAACTTGCATGTGACCAAAGTTGAGTAGTATGAGGTCTCGGTACTCGTAATCAAGGGGCATGAGATTTTCAACTTGTGATTTGTCAAGCATGTAACTCATATTTGCACTCACATTAACCTTAATCACTTCAAGATGCTTATGATAGGGGCAATGAGAGCTCAAAACTAATTAGTACAATAATTTTTGGAAGCTTTATAAAACCATTTAATCCCTACTTCCCTCTGCGAAGGGCCTTTCTTTTTTACTTTTTGTTGAGTCTTCATCTTCTATATTTATGCACCAGTTAAGAGAGCATAGTTTTCATTCTGAGTTCAATGTGGAATATCCCAAAACTTGTTGATTGATTCATAATTATGGTATTGCTTGTTCTTAAAATATTTGTATCTAGTCACCCTTATGAACTTTGAAGGTGTCCTATGCATTTATGTTTTGCTATTCCATGAAGGACAAGCTGAATACCACTCTTGCTATGTTTTCTATATGTGAAACAAACAAATGACTTTCAAAGCATTATTCATGTTCTTTTGTTTGTGTGCCTTTTATGTTGCAACATAGTTGCTATGTCTTATTGTTATAAATATATATTTCATGCTTATGTTTAGAGTACTTTGATTCCAGCTATCAATTCTTTGCAATACCTTGATCAAGATTGTGACGGTGCATGTAACCTCAAAAATTATTCTTTTTATCACTTACCTACTCGAGGACGAGCAAGACTTAATCTTGGGGATGCTGATACATTGCAAACGTATCTATAATTTTTGATGCTCCATGCTTGTTTTGCACCAATTATATTATGTTTTATCCACACTTTGTGGCATTTTTATGCATTTTCTGGAACTAACATATTAACAAGTGCCAAAGAGCCAGTTCCCCGTTTTCTGCTATTTTTGGTTTCAGAAAACTACTAAAGAAATATTCTCGGAATTGGACAAAACAAAATCCAAAGTTCCTATTTTTCCCGACACGACACAGAGTCCGAAGGAGAGATGAAGAGGCGCCGCGAGGCAGCCACACCAGGGGGCCACGCGGGTCCACCCTAGGCCGCGCCTGGCCATGGTGTGGGCCCCTTGGGCATCCACCGACCTTGCCCCTTCGCCTATATAAACCCCCCGAGACGAAAACCCTAAGTACCTGATGACCCACAAGTATATGGGATCGCAACAGTCTTCGAGGGTAGTATTACCCAATTTATTGATTCGACACAAGGAGAGACAAAGAATACTTATAAGCCTTAACAATTGAGTTGTCAATTAATCAGTAGCAATAGTTTTGTAATAGTAGCAGCAAAGTAACATCAGCAGTAAAACAAGAGCAATAGTAACAGTAGTAGCAAATAGTGGGATATGAGTTCGGTAGGCATATGGATGGATGGACGGGCGTTGCATGGACAAGTCTAAACATGTAACTTCAAGATCTAGGGCAATTGCAGATAAATAAGATAAAATATCCAAGTACTAAACAATCATAGGCATGTGCTCCATATATAGTCATACGTGCTCGCAATGTGAACTTGCACAACATCTTTTGTCCCGACAGCCCGTTGCAGCGGGGCCTCAAGGGAATCTACTGGCAATTAAGGTACTCCTTTTAATAGAGCACCGGAGCAAAGCATTAACAATCCATGAACACACGTGATCCTCACATCACAGCCATCCCCTCCGGCTATCCCAATTTATGTCACTTCGGGGCCTTTGGATCCGAACAATGATATGTGTACACAACTTGCATATAACAAACAATACTATCATCATGAATCAATAATAAGTTCAGATCTGAGATCATGGCACTCGGGCCCTAGTGACAAGCATTAAGCACAACAAGTTGCAACAAAGTCAAATAGCACTAATATAGATACTAGGCACCATACCCTAACAATCTTATTCGATTACATGATAGAACTCGTACAATCCCTACCATCCCCAAAGCCTACAGCGGGGGATTACTCACTCATGGATGGGGGAAACATGGATGATTGATGGAGAGGCATCGGTGATGATGATGGCGATGATCCTCTCCAAATTCCCCGTCCCGGCAAGGTGCTAGAACGGAGTTTCTGGTTCCGAATCGCGGTTTCTGGTGGTGGCGGCGCAGTGGAACTCTTTCTGGAAAAACATCGAACCCCCTGAGTTTCTACTTCAAGAGGCAACTTATAGGCAAAGAGGGAGCTGAGGGGGTGCCTGAGGCGGCCACCCCCCCTCCAGGCGCGGCTAGGCCTGGCCCGCGCGGCAGGGGTGTGTGGGCCCCTCAGAGCCCCACTCCGTCTCGTGTTCTGGCTCCATGGGTCTACTGGTGAAATATGATTTTTGACATATTTTTCGGGATTTTTCCTGATAGTTGATTTTCTGCACAAAAACTAGACACCAAGGTAATTCTGCTGAAAATAGCGTCAGTCAGTGTTAGTTGTATCCAAATCACACAAGTTTAGAGGAGAAACAATAACAAAAGTGTTCGGGAAAGTAGATATGTTTTGGACGTATCAACTCCCCCAAGCTTAGCTTATTGCTTGTCCTCAAGGAATTCAGTTAAAAACTAAGTGCGATAAAAGAACTTTAAGGAACACATTTGCTTCATATCATGTAAATATTCTCAGCACAGGATTAGATACTTAGACAATTCATAATAAGGAGTACGCAACTAAGTCTACTCAGTAGTAATTGCAAGCTATGAAGAGATTCCAACTCAATAATAATAAGTAGCATGCATAAACATAAGCAACATTGCAATGCTCATAAGAAGGTATGATAGAGTGGTATCTTGCTTGCCTTTGTTTGTGGAGCACAACATAAATGCCAAGACACCTCTGAAGTTCAAGTGAAGACTAGAAGTAAAGATATCAGAGATACAAGCATCAAAGTTATGACATAATTAACCAAGTTTTGAGACAAGCACATTACACTAAGAATGACAACTATGCTCTCAAGAAGGTTCTCATAGAATAAGTGATGACTCTACAAGGAAGTGAAAAGGTTTTGAAAAGTTTGAAATTCTTCCAAATGCTGAAAGTAAGGTACTCATTAGCTTTGAGCTCTCATTGCCCCTATCATAGGAATCTTTTAATGGTTAAGGTGAAAGTGAGGTCCAATATGAGTTATATGCTTGACAGACCATACACTAGAAATCTCATGTCCCTTGAATACGAGGGTCGCTCCTCATGCTACTCAACTTTAGTTACCGGCAAGTTCTTGTCATAGTAAATACATGCATATCATAGAGAACCGCCAAAGGGGCACCCCTTGCACATGATACATGATCTATCCCATAATCAAAATGACAAGGCAAGCAGACAATGAGAATCTCAGCGATCTTTTTATTTGCTATTTGATAGGTTTTTATTGAGGATGCTTCACAGATTGCTCATTATGGTTATGCTGCAAGTTTCCACCATGATTAGACATGGCTTAGGCTAGTGGCCTAGGCGTTTCTCTAACACATATATATAACTCCATGAACTTACAAGCTCCCCTTTTATTTCACACCGATGACATCCATAAACAAAAGAGCATGATATCAATTAGGTACAAAGTACAGGTGCAATGTTGAAAGTGTTCCCCGTGAAAGCATGGTTCTGCTAACTCCCAGCCTATAATTTGCACGAATGTAACTTTCATGGACAGTCACAATGGTTCAGGTTTATTAAGTGTAGAAATAAAGTGTGTCATCAAGTTCGTGAGAGCTTTACTAACTAACTTTCTCAAAACAAGCAAACGTTTTATTTGGAAGAAAACAAGGCATAATGAATGTGCATGAAATAGCAAATGATGCTAGTAGGTAGGTATGGTCTACACTTTGGAAATGTTGGTTTTGGGGAGGTGGGAACACGAGTAGAGCTCATACTCAGTGCAAGTGAAGGCTAGCAATAGAGGGAGCGACAAACGAGAGAGAAATAACTTTCATAATCATGCTTGCAACAAAACATGAATAATTATGGCATAAAAGTGATACAAGAACTCTGAGGCAAAATAAATCATCGAGGCTTACTGACTATTGTTCAGTCATATGCATGCGTGAGCATGTGCCAAGTCGATTCAAATGAAACATTCAGAGGAGGATACCACAATATCATACAAGTTATGAATAGAACAATCAAGCAAACATTCATATGACATGCTACAAATATTAGCAAGCTAGAGCTAATCATAAGAGAGCAAGAACTACTAAGCATCCATAAATAACATCCACCTTACATGAATAGACTAAGCATGCCCACAATGATGAGTATATGTACAAAAATAAAGACAAATAGAGTTCGTTACCAGCCTCTTACCACACCTCAAGTTGTCTTAATCTTCATTATTGCCCATCACTTGTGTGGCTTGAATAATAAAATGAAATCAAACTCCACTGAGGACTGCTGAATGATACGTCGGAAACGTATCTATAATTTTTGATGCTCCATGTATGTTTAGTATCTACTTTGCTTTGCTTTGTCTACACTTTGAGGTGTTTTTATATCTTTTCTGGAACTAACCTATTAACAAGTTGCCACAGTGCCAGTTGCCTGTTTTCTTCTGATTTTGGTTCCAGAAAGGCAGAAAATCAATATTCTCAGAATTGGACGGGACAAAAGCCAAAGTCAATATTTTACAGTTGGGGACACGAAGCCAGAAGACGAGACGGAGGGGCACCACAGGGCGGCCAGACCCCCCTAGGAGCGGGTGGGTCCACCCCGCTCCTGGGTAGGGTGTGGCCCCCTGGTGGCCCTCCTGGCTCGCCCCTTCGCCTATAAGAAGCCCCCGATGCAGAAACCCTAGGCACCCGATAAAAACTCCACGAAACCTTCTGTAGCCGCCGCCACCATCATCCCTAGATCGGGGGATCTGAAGTTCTTCCCGGCACCCTACCAGAGGGGAGATCATCCCGGAGGCCTTCTTCTCCGGTATGAAGCGTGAGTAGTTCCACCTTGGACTACGGTTCCATGTAGTAGCTAGATGGTTGTATCTCCTCCTTGTGCTTTCATGTATAGATCTTGTGAGCTCCGTTCATGATCAAGATCTAATCTATTTGTAATCATGCATGTTGTGTTTGCGGGGATCCGATGGATATTGAGATTCTATGTCAGATTGATTAATTGTTTTGTCTTATTGATTCTATCATGTCTGTGTTGTTTGTGATCTTGCATGCTCTCCGTTGTTAGTAGCTATCTTGGCCAAGTAGTTGCTAGTGACTCCAAGAGGGGGTATTTATGCTCGATAGTGGGTTCACGCCTCTAGTTTCCAAGGGAAGTGCTAGAAATCTCTTCGGTTGTAGATGTGCTGTTGCCACTGGGGAGAAAACAAAGGTATCTTGTTCATGGAACAAGTGGAGTGTTTACCTTACACCCTTTGCTTAAAGCAGTTGTCTATTGCTTGCAACTTAATACTGGAGGGGGTTCGGATGATAACCTGAAGGTGGACTTCTAGTCATAGATGCAGTTGGATGGCGGTCTATGTATATTGTTGTATTGCCGAATCGAATCTCATAGGATCTTTTTGTCTAGTATTGCATTGTTATGCCTTGCTCAGTTCCTGTCAATTGCCCTGCTGTAATTTGTTTACCCTTCATGCCATGTTGTTTATCTAAGGAG
Source organism: Avena sativa (assembly GCA_916181665.1). NCBI lineage: Eukaryota > Viridiplantae > Streptophyta > Magnoliopsida > Poales > Poaceae > Avena > Avena sativa. Next base: position 9,593,937 of record OV702293.1, on the reverse strand, counting down.
AGCACCTCTAGTGAACTATGGACCCCGGTCCAATCTTTACCATTGATACATCTTCCACTGTTACCTGTTTACTTGCTGCAAACCATTACCTTCCACACCATATAGTTAATCCTTTGTTACAGCAACCGGTGAGATTGACAACCTCACGGTTAGTTGGGGCAAAGTCTTGAGTTTGTGTTGTGCAGGTTTCCACGTTGCTTACAATACCTGTGTGACATTTCCTTCCTCCTACTGGTTCGATAACCTCGGTTTCTTACCGAGGGAAGACTTGCTGCTGTGCTGCTTCACACCTTACTCTTGGGGTTCCCAACAGGCTTCACATCAACTGAGCCATCAACAAGTTTCCTGGCGCCGTTGCCGGGGAGGCTAAGGACGTCTTCACAAGGGGAGTCCTCCTCAACCTTTCTCTTTACTTTGTTTTTAGTTTGCTTAGTTTCTTTTTCTTGGTTTTGTTTGCCTCTTCTTATCAAAAACTCCAAAAAATTAGTTTAGTTCGATTTGCTTTCTCTTTTCAAAAACACAAAAAATTAGTTCCTACTCTAGTTGCCACCTTATTCTAGCTCACCATGTTGCTCCCCAAGTTCACCATGAAGGACCTTTCTATAGGTAGTGGCTCCATAATTGGGAAAGACAATATTGAAGAATTCTTTAATCATGTTAGCAAGCACGAGGATATTGAGGATAAATCCATAGCAGAACTTGCTCCTAATTATGAAATTGCTGTAGCTTCTTTAGTTCGTATGTTGTAGGCTAGGTTTGTTAGCCTTAACCCCATGATGCAAATTTTGTTCCTAAAACTAAAAGAAGAAAAGAATGCTGAAAGGAGAGAGTTTATTCTTGAAACTTTACTCAAAGAGTTCCATGATGTTTGTAAGGAAGCCAAAAAAGTCTTTGAGCATTTCAATATGCTAGGCTCATGTGTAGATGTTGTGGGTACTTGTAGAGGTCCCAACCTGATAAGGTAGAGATCCCTGTGTTTACAATTCTAGTCCCTGGATCAATAGCTAGCATCCACAGTTTAAGATGTAATATCAAGAAACAAAGGTCAAATTACAACTTATAACCAGGAATAAAATAATTCATTACATCTTACATAGCTCATATGGCTATCTCATTACAATGCAGCAGAAATAACTATATAGCATGGAGTCCTTCATCTTCATATGCCACAGGCAATCATGTTGGTTGTAGACTTGTAATACCTACTCAACAAACTTCACTAACATCAAACAAACCTGCAACATAATAAGTTACAGCCACAATGGTCAATACATTTGAATTGTATTGGCAAGTGATACTATGGTAGAATAGTGGTATCTAACATCTATATGCATTTGGCTAAGTGTAGATGAGGCTTGCTTTGCTCAAAATAAGGTTTTCCTTATTAGTTGAAAACACTAAGTTTTTGTTTGTCAAAATCACCCAAGGAACCACCAATAGACATTGGTGAACCTTAAACCTTGTCCAACCACAAGTTTTTAACTTAGAAATTGGTATGAGGAGATCCTTGATAACTTCAATGTCTTGATGCTCAAATTGTCCATTGCCGGGGACACGGCTAAGTACTTAGGTTTTACTCTCTCGAGAGGTGGTGCACTTTCCCCACAAGACTCGACATGCATCGAGACAAGATCTTTCAGCAGCCTTCCCTTAGACCAAATGGACGCGTTCCATCCTATCACCCTACCATCTTCTGCCATCTGGCTAAGTTATTGCAATCTATATGATCCAGGTAGAGCCCATATTGCCATATGGCTGCACTAGAAGCTTCTCAACACTTGACATATCAAATCTCTTTGTTCCTGGGTGGCTTTCCACAAGTGTGATACACAAGGTAGCCATCCTAGGCCTTGTGTAACCACTCAACACAAACCAATCTTACCAATTCCACCCAGGTGATTCATTCACATGGTTGTTTTATTGAACAAAACACAAGTCATAGACTTTGCATAATATCATAACATGAATAATCCACCCTTGTTTTCTAGTAGCTAAGCTAAGCATGGTAACATGGAAAGTTTCCTAACTTAGGATAATTCTACTAAGATCTCATATAGGATTTCCCATGGCATAGCTTATACTTAGAAAATTTCCATGCAAGTCCTACTCAAAATAAATATCACTAATGCATAGTTAAAATAATAGGACAAAATGTATGAAGCACCACTTGCCTTTTTAGTAGAGAAACTAGATTCACTCCTTGATCTTGCAATTGTCACACTCTTCAAAGTTCACTACAAATCAATCAAGCATAATTCAAAACTAGCCTTCAAACAATTCACCACATGAAATAATAAAAACAAGGCAATGCATCGTAACATCCCAAAAATATTGATCATGATTATCAAATTCTAATCACTAAGATTAGGGTTAACAAAAACTTTTATTAAATAAAACTCAAATGAATGCATGTGTGTATGTGATGATTGTATGAATGCATGAATGGACTTGTGTGATTAACCTAAATAGCAAGGAATGGTTTAAAGATGAAAATAACATCATCTAAAACATTTCCAAACAGAAACAAATCAAGAGAAAATAAAAAACAAAACAAATAAAGCAAATGGTCATTTTTGCCAATCTTGCTCACTAGGCCACTTTGAGTGTTTCTAGTCCAAGATTTCAAACAAAATCTTTTCCATTTCTTTTCACCCTTAAAAGACCAAGTAAAAGTGAAGCAAAGCCCACCTTTCAAACTTCCAGAAACATTTGGCAACTTGATTCAAATCACATTTCAAAATTGAATCTGATTCATATGTGAAGATCACCTCTTTTACAAAAACCACCCAACTCAATTCCACTTGACCAATCCCACTAACCAGAGACTCCCTAGTATGTAACCAACACATCCACCAAGTTTGAATCAAAAATTCAAATTTGAATCTCTTTCGGCCATTTCATCAAACACCTTGTAATCACCAAACAAACAAACAACAAGCAATATTAGGAGCAGTGATTTTGGCCAACCTTGTTCCCTCTCTGGTGTGCAACAAGCTCTTAGTAGATCATCTAGACCCTTTAACAATCTTTAGCACCACTGTGAGCTTGCCCTAGCCATCAATGGTGACTAGGCCGAGCCTAACTTGCCACCCCCATGTCGATAGCAAGCTAGGAGGAGCACCAATCCTAGCAAGCATGTAAGGTTCCCATCCTTTAATAAGGTAGATATCCCTGTGTTTACAATGCTAGTCCCTGGATCAATAGCTAGCATCCACAGTTAAGATGTAATATCAAGAAACAAAGGTCATAATACAACTTTATAACTAGGAATAAAATAATTCATTACTGAAGGGTTTCGCAGCATAGTAAATCAAAAAATTTCTACGGATGCGAACGGGAAAGACAAGATCTAATCTAGGAGATGCAAACAACGAGAGGGATTAGATGAGATCTTCATACCCTTGAAGTTTCACACAGCGGAACGTTCGTCGGAACGTGGGTGATGTAGTCGTACTCGCTTCTCCTCCTCGCGATCCGCTCCGATCTAACACCGCAAGTGGCGATGTCTTCGAGAGATGCACACGTGCGGCACCTCGACGTCTCCTCCTTCCTCGGTCCAGCAAGTATGGTGGAGAGATGGATTGGATCTACAACGCGACGACGCGGTGCATTTGGTGGAGAGTTTCTGCAGCAGGGCTTCGCCTACGTGCAGTCGGGAGGGAGAGAGAGAGGAGGGCAGCAGGGCGGCTAGGGCTTGAGGAGGAGGTGTGGGGGTGGTGCACCCCTAGCCGTCTTTATATAGAGGGGTGGGCGCCAACCCTAGCCCCTCCCCCAAGCCTAGGCCGGTGGCCAAGGAGGAAGAGTGGGGGGCAAGTTTCCCCCCTCCTTCTAGAAGCTCCCCTAGGGTTTCCCCTAGGTTTGGTTGGCTGGGCCGTATGGGGCCTTGTGCCCCTGCCCCAATGCGGCCAGGGCACTCCCTCATAGGCCCATGCCCCCTCCCGGCAGGTGGGGCCATGTTGCCCCCCTTCCGGAAGGTTCTAGAAGCTTCCGGTACAATACCGATTAACCCGAAACAATTCCGAACTCCAAAAACTGCATTGCCTTATATGAATCTTATTCTCCGGACCATTCCGGAACCTCTCGTGATGTCCCGGATCCCATCCGAGACTCCGAACAAAAACTCATAAACCAATTATCCAATCTATCCTAGCGTCGAGACACGTTAAGTGTGTGACCCTTCGGGTTCGAGAATATGCAGACATGATCTTCTATCAATAATCAACAGCGGGGTCTGGAAACCCATATTGACTCCCACACATTCATCGATGATCATATCAGATGAACCACGATGCCAGGATTCAATCAATCCCATATATATATTCCCTTCGTCTCGCGATATTTTACTTGCCTGAGATTTGATCGTCGGTACCGTCATACCTAGTTCAATCTCGTTCACAGCAAGTACTTTACTCGTTCCGTAATCTGATATCACTTTGTAATTAACTCCTTAACCACGTGCTTGCAAGCGGTGTTGATATCGATTACCTAGTGGGCCCGAAGTATATCTCTCCGACTTGGGAGGGACAAATCCCATCTCGATACATACAACCCAACAGGTACTTTCCGATCACCTGAGAGACACCTTTATGATCACCCTCTCATAGGATGACGTTTGATGACCTCAAAGCTTTCTTCCGATACCAGGGAGTTGTATTATCTCATGGTCTAAGGAATACAATATTTGACATAAGAAAAGCTTCGCAAAGATGAACACGATGACACGATCTAATTGCTCCGCTTAGTTTGGGTCTGTCCATCGTATCATTCTCCCAATGATATGATCTCATTATTAATCGACAACTCATGTCTATGGTTAGGAAACCTTAACCATCATTAATCAATGAGCTAGTCCATAGAGGCATACTAGGGACACAGTGTTGTTCACAAACCACACAAGTATTAAAGTTTCCGCTTAATACAATTCTAGCATGGAATATAAACTTTATCATGAACAAGAATTATAATAATAACATCTTTATTATTGCCTCTAGGGCATAATTCCAACAGTCTCCCACTTGCACTAGAGTCAATAATCTAGTTTACATTTGGCAACAATCTCACACCCATGGCACTAAGGTGCTGATCATGTTTTACACGTGGAAGAGGTTTAGTCAATGGATCTGCGACATTCAGATTTGTATGTACTTTGCTAATCTTCAGATCTCCATCTGCTATATAATCTCGGATTATATGAAACTTGCGGTTGATATGCTTGGTCTTTGGATGATATCTTGGTTCCTTAGCGAGTGCTATGGCGCCAGTGTTGTCACACAATATCTCCAGTGGGTCCAATGCACTTGGAACCACGCCAAGCTCAGTGATGAAGTTCCTGATCCAAACTCCTTCACTTGACGCTTCTGCAGCAGCCATGTATTCTGCTTCTACTGTAGATACCGTGATCACGCTTTGCTTGCAGCTTCTCCAGCTCACAGCTCCTCCATTCAAAATATAAACGTATCCTGTCTGAGATTTAGAATCATCCTTGTCGGTGTCGAAACTAGCATCGATGTAACCCTTTACGACGAGCTGTTCATCACCTCCATAGACTAAGAACATTTCTTTAGTCCTATTTAGGTACTTTAGGATGTTCTTCACGGCTGTCCAGTGTTCCACTCCTGGATCACTTTGATATCTGCTCGTCAAACTAAGAGCATTGGACACATCCGGTCTAGTACACAGCATGGCATACATCATAGAACCTATGGCCGAGGCATAAGGCACTTTGCTCATAGCTTCTCTATCATTTACCGTAGCTGGACACTGAGCCTTGCTCAATATCTTACCTGACAACATAGGCACTGAACCTTTCTTTGCCTTATCCATTCTGAACCTTTTCAGAACTTTGTCTAGGTATGTACTCTGGCTTAAAGCTATCAGGCGTCTTTGTCTATCTCTATAGATTTTGATGCCCAATATATACGCAGCTTCCCCTAGGTCTTTCATTGAAAAACACTTGTTCAAATAACTCTTCACATCGTTAAGCATGTTAATGTCATTTCCAATAATCAATATGTCATCCACATATAGTACCAGAAATGTCACTGAACTCCCACTCACTTTCTTGTAGATACAAGCTTCGTATCTATTTGGAACAAATCCAAAGCTCTTGATCACTTGATCAAAACGAAGGTTCCAACTCCGAGATGCTTGCTTCAGTCCATAAATGGAACGCTGAAGTTTGCACACTTTATCAGCATCCTTAGGATCGACAAAACCTTCGGGTTGCATCATATACAAATCTTCATCAATGTTGCCATTGAGGAAAGCAGTCTTGACATCCATCTGCCATATTTCATAATCATGAAACGCAGCAATTGCTAATAAAATCCGAATGGACTTAAACATCGCTACGGGAGAGAAGGTCTCATTGTAGTCAACACCTTGAACTTGTCGAAAACCTTTCGCGACAAGCCGTGCTTTATAGACGGTAACATTACCATCTGCGTCCGTTTTCTTCTTGAAAATCCATTTGCACTCAACGGCCTTTCGGTCGCTAGGAGGATCCACCAAAGTCCATACTTGGTTTTCGCTCATGGATCCCAATTCGGATTTCATGGCCTCTAGCCATTTCTCAGAGTCTGGGCTCATCATCGCTTCCTCATAGTTCGTAGGTTCACTATCTTCTACCAACAAGACAGTCAAGACAGGGTTGCCGTACCACTCAGGAGGGGCACGCGACCTTGTCGACCTGCGACGTTCGGTAGCAGCATCGTCCGAAGCTTCATGATCCTTATCATTAGCTTCCTCTATTGTTGGTGCAGGCGGCACTGGAACAATTTCAGGTGTTGCGCTACTCTCTAATTCAAGAGAAGGTTCAATAACCTCGTCTAGCTCTACTTTCCTCCCACTCACTTCTTTCGAGAGAAACTCCTTCTCAAGAAAGGAACCGTTCTTTGCGACAAACACTTTGCCTTCGGTTCTGTGATAGAAGGTATACCCAATAGTTTCCTTAGGGTATCCTATGAAGACGCGTTTCTCCGCTTTGGGTTCGAGCTTGTCCGGCATCAACTTCTTGACGTAAGCTTCGCATCCCCAAACCTTAAGAAACGACAACTTAGGTTTAGGACCAAACCACAGTTCATTAGGTGTCGTCTCAATGGATTTAGATGGTGCCCTATTTAAAGTGAATGCAGCGGTTTCTAATGCATAACCCCAAAATGATATCGGCAAATCAGTAAGAGACATCATTGATCGGACCATATCTAATAGGGTTCGATTCCGGCGTTCAGACACACCATTGCGCTGTGGTGTTCCGGGTGGCGTGAGTTGGGAAACGATTCCGCTTGCTTTAAGATGCGTGAGAAAATCATAACTTAAATATTCACCTCCACGATCGGATCGTAGAAACTTACTTTTTATGTTACGATGGTTCTCCACTTCATTCTGAAATTCCTTGAACTTTTCAAATGTTTTAGATTTATGTTTCATCAAATAGATATACCCATATCTACTTAAGTCATCGGTAAAAGTGAGAAAATACCGATATCCACCGCGCGTCGAAACACTCATCGGTCCGCATACATCGGTATGTATGATTTCCAACAAGTCCATTGCTCGCTCCATCATTCCGGAGAACTGGGTTTTGATCATCTTGCCCATGAGGCATGGTTCGCATGTGTCAAATGATTCAAAATCAAGAGACTCCAAAAGTCCATCAGAATGGAGTTTCTTCATGCGCTTTACACCAATATGACCTAGACGACAGTGCCACAAATAAGTAGTATTATCACTATCTACTTTGCATCTCTTAGCCTCAATGTTATGGATGTGTGTTTCATCCCTTTCGAGATTCAGAAGAAATAAACCATTCACAGCAGGTGCATGACCATAAAAGATGTTACTCATATAAATAGAACAACCATTATTCTCCGATTTAAATGAATAACCGTCTTGCAATAAACACGATCCAGAAATAATGTTCATGCTCAACGCAGGCACATAATAACACTTATTAAGGTTTAAAACTAATCTCGAAGGTAAAACTAAGGAGAGCGTGCCGACGGCCATCACATCAACTCTTGATCCGTTGCCAACGCGCATCGTCACCTCATCCCTCGCAAGCCGCCGTCTATTCCGTAGCTCCTGTTTCGAGTTACAAATATTAGCAACTAAACCAGTATCAAATACCCAGGCACTACAAAAAGGGCTAGTAAGGAAAACATCAATAACATGTATATCAAATATACCTTTGATGGTGCCAGCCTTCTTGTCCGCTAAGTACTTCGGACAGTTGCGCTTCCAGTGACCCTTGTCCTTGCAATAGAAGCACTTAGTGTCCGGCTTAGGTCCAGACTTGAGCTTCTTCTTAGCAGGGGCAACGCGCTTGCCGTCGCCTTTCTTGAAGGGCTTCTTTGCACCCTTACCTTTCTTAAAGGTGGGGGGCTTGTTGACCATCAACACATGATTATCCTTTTTGATGTCCACCTCCGCAACCTTCAGCTTTGCGAAGAGCTCGGTGATCGTATCAGTGGAACCAATCTGATTATGAGTCACTACAAAACTTTTGTAGCTGGGAGGGAGTGATTGCAGAACCCTGTCAATCTTGAGCTCCTCTGGAATCTTGCAGTCCAGTTGTTCAAGGCGTTGAGTGTAGCCCGACATCTTTATGGCGTGCTCACTAACGGAACTCCCTTCCTCCATCTTGCAGTTAAAGAATTTCTCAGAGATCTCATATCTCTCAGAACGGTCCTGAGTCTGAAACATGGTTTTCAGCTCCTCAAGAATCTCAAAGGGCCCGGGATAGTCTTCAAAACGATTTTGAAGGTACGATTCCATAGCAAACAACATGGTGCTCTTAATCACACCATAATCATCTTTGCGCGACTAATAGATAGCTTTCTCATCAGCCGGCGCATCTACAGCAGGGGTGTCACCTAACGCATTCTCAAGGACATAGTCCTTTTGACCGCCAGAGAGAATGATTCTCAGATTGCGGAACCAGTTGGTGAAGTTAGACCCATTGTTTCTAAGCTTTTCCTTCTCAGAAAAAACGTTGAAGTTGAAGTTGGACTTAGCCATTTGATATACAATGCTTGCAAGTACAAATTAGACTATGTTCATGATAACTAGTTCAACTTTAATCAAATTACTAGATGAACTCCCACTAAATTCAACATCCCTCAAGTTGTTTAGTGAACATGATCCAAATTCACCACACCTAATCCGATCTTCACGAGAAGCGATGTGGTTTCAATGGTGGACAACAAGTGTCGATCATATCATTCATATGACTCATGCTTAAACTTTCGGTTCATGTGTTCCGAGGCCATGTCTGTATATGCTAGGCTCGTCAAGTCAAACCCAAGTGTTTCCGCGTGTGCAAAACTGGCTTGCACCCGTTGTATGTGAACGTAGAATCTATAGCACCCGATCATCACGTGATGCTTGGACACGACGAACTTTTGGAACGGTGCATACATGGGGAGAACACAGTTTTATCTTGATCTTTAAGTGAGGAATCATCTTATAATGCTACCGTCGCGATCTAAGCATAATAAGATACATAAAAGGATAAACATCACATGCATATAACTTTATGTGACATGGTATAGCCAATATTCGCGCAATGATCTCCATCTTGTGCGTGCCGGCATGATCTCCATCACTCCACCATGATTGCCTCCACCACGAATAGCAACTACAACTATTGCTAACTACTTAGCGATGAAGTGAAACTATTACATGGCGTATAAGAAGTTGACACATAGGTCATACACAATTATAAAGACAACCATATGGCTCCTGCCGGTTGTGTACTCATCGACATGAAAGTCGTGAAACATTACAAAACATGATCATCGCATACAATATACACATCACATCTTGGGCCATACCATATCACAGAAAACACTCCCTGCAAAAACAAGTTAGACGCCTCTACTTTGTTGTTGCATGTTTTACGTGGCTTATGGGAGTAGCAAGCTAAGAACGATTCTTACCTACGGAAAGCCACAACGGTGATATTATAGTTGCCAAACTCCGGTGTAAATCCCATGACAACTATAGTGAGAGAAATAGGCATCCACCAGCCGCATGTGTGGAACAAGCCACACGTCAAGTGCGGAGCCGGTCTCGCGAACGACGTCGCGTAAGGTTGGCCTGGACCGCTTCAATCTCACTATCCCGCGTCATAAGAAGAACACAAACAAGAGGCTTGCAACAGAAAACATCAACGCCCGTAACAACCATGTTGCGTTCTACTCGTGAAACACATCTATGCATAGATCTAGCTCTGATACCACTGAAGGGTTTCGCAACATAGTAAATCAAAAAAATTCTACGGATGCGAACGAGAAAGCCAAGATATAATCTAGGAGATGCAAACAACGAGAGGGATTAGATGAGATATTCATACCCTTGAAGATTCGCATAGCGGAACATTCGTCAGAACGTGGGTGATGTAGTCATACTCGCTTCTCCTCCTCGCGATCCGCTCCGATCTAACACCGCAAGTGGCGATGCCTCTGAGAGATGCACACGTGCGGCACCTCGATGTCTCCTCCTTCCTCGGTCCAGCAAGTATGGTGGAGAGACGGATTGGATCTACAACGCGACGGCGCGGTGCAAGTGGTGGAGAGTTTCTGCAACAGGGCTTCGCCTACGTGTAGTCGGGAGGGAGAGAGAGGAGGGCAGCAGGGCGGCTAGGGCTTGAGGAGGAGGTGTGGGGGTGGTGCGCCCCCAGCCCTCTTTATATAGAGGGGTGGGCGCCAACCCTAGCCCCTCCCCCAAGCCTAGGACGGTGGCCAAGGAGGAAGAGTGGGGGGCAAGTTCCCCCCTCCTTCTAGAAGCTCCCCTAGGGTTTCCCCTAGGTTTGGCCGGCTGGGCCCTATGGGGCCTTGTGCCCCTGGCCCAATGTGGCCAGGGCACTCCCTCATAGGACCATGCCCCTCCCGGCAGGTGGGGCCATGTTGGCCCCCTTCCAAAAGGTTCTAGAAGCTTCCGGTACAATACCGATTAACCCGAAACAATTCCGAACTCCAAAAACTGCATTGCCTTATATGAATCTTATTCTCCGGACCATTCCGGAACCTCTCGTGATGTCCCGGATCCCATCCAAGACTCCGAACAAAAACTCATAAACCAATTATCCAATCTATCCTAGCGTCGAGACACGTTAAGTGTGTGACCCTTCGGGTTCGAGAATATGCAGACATGATCTTCTATCAATAATCAACAGCGGGGTCTGGAAACCCATATTGACTCCCACACATTCATCGATGATCATATCGGATGAACCACGATGCCAAGATTCAATCAATCCCATATATATATTCCCTTCGTCTCGCGATATTTTACTTGCCCGAGATTTGATCGTCGGTACCGTCATACCTAGTTCAATCTCGTTCACAACAAGTACTTTACTCGTTCCGTAATCCGATATCACTTTGTAATTAACTCCTTAACCACATGCTTGCAAGCGGTGTTGATATCGATTACCGAGTGGGCCCGAAGTATATCTCTCCGACTTGGGAGGGACAAATCCCATCTCGATACATACAACCCAACAGGTACTTTCCGATCACCTGAGAGACACCTTTATGATCACCCTCTCATAGGATGATGTTTGATGACCTCAAAGCTTTCTTCCGATACCATGGAGTTGTATTATCTCATGGTCTAAGGAATACAATATTTGACATAAGAAAAGCTTCGCAAAGATGAACACGATGACACGATCTAATTGCTCCGCTTAGTTTGGGTCTGTCCATCATATCATTCTCCCAATGATATGATCTCATTATTAATCGACAACTCATGTCTATGGTTAGGAAATCTTAACCATCATTAATCAATGAGCTAGTCCATAGAGGCATACTAGGGACACGGTGTTGTTCACAAACCACACAAGTATTAAAGTTTCCGCTTAATACAATTCTAGCATGGAATATAAACTTTATCATGAACAAGAATTATAATAATAACATCTTTATTATTGCCTCTAGGGAATAATTCCATCAATTACATCTTACATAGCTCATTTGGCTATCACATTACATTGCAGCAGAATATCTATATAGCATGGAGTCCTTCATCTTCAAAGTGCCACAAGCAATCATGTTGGTTGTAGACTTGTAATCCTATTCAACACACTTCACTAACATCAAACAAAACTGCAACATAATAAGTTGCAGCCACAAGGGTCAATACATTTGAATTGTATTGGCAAGTTTCACTACTATGTAGAATTAAGTGGATCCTATCATTACATGCATATTTGGCTAAGTAGGGTTTAGGCTCATTTGCAGAAAGCAATATAGTTTTATCCTATTTTTTAAAAATAGCTTTGATCTTTTGTCAAATCTTTCTGAACTTCTTGGAAAACTCCAAGTGCTTCAAATCCCTTGTTGTCACCATCAGGTTTTACTTTGAGAAATTGGAATGTCGAGATCTTCCATAGCTTTAGGCCTTAGTTTCTCAGAGTTGTCCATAACCGGGGACACGGCTAAGTACTTAGAATTTTTGATCTTCTGCAGAAGTTCTACACTTTTTCCACATGACACAATCTCGTCTTGATGCCACCAGTGGCTGCTAGATAAGTACTCACCAAAATGGAGTACTGGCAGATCGAGAATGTGACAAAGTCTTTCCATAGAAGTCCTCCCAATACACAATGCTAGCTTGTCAACCAGGCACCAATGTAGGGATAAATTTCCCATACACAATTCTAGTTAACCTGAAGATGCCAATGCATGAGTCTTCCACTATGTAGTTGACTAAGCCAGAGCCCATTTAGCATGTGGCTGTACACGGAAGCCACTGTACGAGAAACATGTTCAATCTCTAAGTACCTGGGTGGTTTTCTTCTAGTGCACACACAAATGATAGCCATATAAACATGGTTCCCTTTGTTGCCACCTTGTCCAAAACTTGAGTATCCTTGTCCACCCAGGTGGTTCATTGAGTACTTGTTTTATTATATAAAACATATATCTTTTCAACACTTCATATAATCATATCATGTATCCCATCCCAAATATATAGCAGGGCTAAGCATACTACAACTACAATGTTTTCACTAAGGAATATATAAGGGTATACTATTAGGATTTAGCATAACATAAAATATAGTAATCCTTATCATGCATGTTACAAAAATCCACTAAGTGTGATGAAAATAGTAGGACATGGATGATAGTGTCACTTGCCTTTTAGTAGAGAATGTTGGTTCACTTCTTGATCTTGCAAATATCACACTCTTCTAACTTCACTACAATTCAATCAAGCAAACACAAATTCAACTAGCATTCAAACCATTTCTCACACATAAAATAACAAAAACAAGGTCATGCATGCAAGCATGCAAAAGATAGTTTTATTTGCAAAAGTGGTTTCTACTAGGCTCTAAACATTATAAAGTTCAAAGTGGTCATTTACTAAAGTGGTAAAACCATCTGCAAAAGGTTTCATCTCATAAACTAAATATTATGCTAAGATGATATTTTATGTTGTTGAAAATATCTTTTAGCAAAGTAATGATTTTATTTGGTTCACCAAATAAGTTTTTAATTCACAAAACTTGGTGTTTAGGGTCAGAAGGTTTGAATCAAAACATTTCCCAAAGGCTTTACTCAAAAATCATTTCTAAACCATAAACAATATTTTTATTTGACTAGAAATGTGCTAATTCAAATATTTACTCCTTAACTTCACAAAATACATTTTTAAATCCATAAGTTGGTTCCTATGGTCAGTAGGTTAACAACAATCCATTTTGCAAAGATTTCACCTTAAAATTATATCTAGAACAATTTTTGTATTCAAATTATGCCTACAAATGTTTCTACAATTTCAACCAATTTTGCAGAAGCAAAACATTAAACAAAGTGCATGGTTTCAAAGTACTTGCTCTGCTGAATCCATTGATATAAAATTTTCAAAATTTGGACGTGTAGAACTAAAGTTATGAATTTTACAAGTTTGCATAAGCAATAGATTCTAATTTCTGTTTTAAATCAAAACTCTATCCACGTGGCGTGATTCTATTGGACGGTACCGCTTCGTGTGGATCAGCCTCTCTGGACCGCAGGATTTAAGTGAGATCATGCGGCACAGAGCACACGATACCCCTTTGCTTGGATCTAATCCTAGCCAGACGATTCGCATCTTAAGGCTCACAGCAGCTCGACCAGGAACTGACGGCGCACGCTCGGGTGGTGAGCTTGCCGATGATGCAGGAAGCGAGGGAGAGGGAGGAGTAGCTCACCGTGCTCGTAGGGGTGCAGTGAAGCTCAAGGTGAGGTCTGCCTGACGAGGGGCGCTCAGGAACAGAGGGGATTGCTCGTCGGAGACGGCGTCGGCGTCGGGCTCGCTCAGTTGTTGACGGGGGCGAGGCTACAGGTCACCCTAAGGCAAGATAACGACATGGTTAGACGCGGGCGAGCGTGGGGAGTACAGGAGCATCATCGAGAGGTATCGGGGCGGTCTTGAGCTTACCAGGGGGTTCGTCGGAGCGACAGCAGGCACTAGGAGATGCGCCAGGCGACGGGGAACAGGCTCGCGTGAAGTGGAAGGCGAGGCGCGGCGAGGTGTGGCCGGAATCGATTGTGAAGCTCATCGGAGGCCGCGGCGGTGCAAAAGGCAATTGGGGCAGCCCGGTGGCTCTCTGGCAGCGGGGTCTGAGGGGAAATGGCGAGGAGGGAGAGGTGCTTAAGAGGGCGTGGTCGCGAGAGGAAATTACTGCGCCATCAACGTGCATTGATCGCTGCAATCAAGGGCAGCAACGACGAGGGGGACGTGGTCGCGGTGAAGACGATGATGAGGTGGCGTGGGGCCGCGCTGTCTGCGAGAGAGAGGAAGAGGGAGTGGGGCCGAGCGTTCAGTGACTGGGTGGGTTCAGACGCGAGTGAGAAAGAACAGAGGCAGAGGGGTTCCCGGGTGGGCTCTTGCTGGGCTTAGTTGGGCCAGACGGGTTGGGTCTGCTTCGTTTCATTTTTTTTATATTAAACTTTTTTCTTTTTCTGAATTGAATTCCTGTTTTGATTTTCAATCAAATAATTCAAACTACAATTCAAATCAAACCACCACCAAACTTTGTGTTGATTTAAATTCTGTTTATCAACATACTCCAAGGTCCAAAATGAAATAATTCTTTTATTCTTTTAGGATCTATTAATAATTAAATAAATAGACCTTAGTCTTTATTTCAAATAGGATTTAATTTATTTTTAAAACTTTATTTGAAATCTAAATAATACCCAAAACCTTTTCAGTAGGTTTTATTTGAAAATATAAAACACTTGGAATTCTTATTTAAAATACTTTAACAAGTTTTAGTGTTTATTTAAAATAGAAAAGCCTTTACTGAAATAAAATTGGATATTAACAAATCCTTATTGTTTTATTTAAATAATCCTTTACTCTTTTTATCAAATAGAAATATTTTATTTTAAATGCTTGGCCAAGATTAATTTGGCTCTTTAAAATAATCCTTATTTATAATTCTACCTTTGCTTTATAAAAACCATATCTTTTTATTTAAAGATCCAAAAATAGCGATTCCAACTATTATAACTTTATTTATTATTTGTTTATCTTTTTAAATCCCTTTAGGATTCCAACTATTATAGGTTTTGATGTTCCATTTGGAATCAAAAAGTTTCTTCTCGCCCTAAATTTCAACAATTGTTTAATTTGTTTATTTATTTTTCACATTTCAAAATTTGGAAAATTTTGGGATGTGACAAAGCATGTCTGTGACACTCTCCACCGTCCATCGCCACCCTCTGTCCAAGCCTCGAGCACTGCCAGCCCCTGGACCACACAACCCGAGCATGGCAAGCCTCTCTGCGAGTGAGCCGAGAGCGCGCTAGTGCGCCAACCGCGACAAACGCCCACAGACCGCGTGCCGCCCTCGCCGCGTGCAAGAAGGATCGCCAACACCCCAGCAACACCCCAGACATGCCCGTTTGCCACCGCGCGGACCGTAGACGTTGTGCACCATTAAAACCACCATCGGACCCTCCCAAAGCACCACGACGTTTGGACCGTTTCGCACCGCCCCATGCCACGTAGCCATGCTGTTGAGGTTTTCTAGGGAGCACAACACCGCCCCCTATCGTCGCTAATGCCTTTAGCTCGATGTGCCGACGACCACGATGAGCTCAGCCCGCGCCCATCGGTCCCCTACAGGAACTATAAATAGAGGCCACCCCAGCACAAATTCTTCACACCATCTCACTCCCCTCTCTCTCAAAAGCACCCCACCTCACTCCCGGAGCAAGGCGAGCAGAGCATCGCCGGAATTTGG
This sequence comes from Avena sativa, assembly GCA_916181665.1. Taxonomy (NCBI): domain Eukaryota; kingdom Viridiplantae; phylum Streptophyta; class Magnoliopsida; order Poales; family Poaceae; genus Avena; species Avena sativa. The sequence continues at coordinate 9,577,691 of OV702293.1, read as the reverse complement.
CCGGAGGCTGCTGCTGCCGGAGGAGAAGTGCGCCGTGGATTGAAGCCGCCCCAGGAGGAGCTTCTCGTACCAGGATGATCGCCGTCATCGACTTTGTCGTTCGCCCCCGTCGCCGACCATCGCCTAAGCCCCGGTGAGACTCCCACGACCCCTACTGGCCGCGTTAGGGTTCTGCCTCACCGTCATTGCCTGACATGGACGATGAACCGCAGTCGTAGGATTAGATCTTGATCGTGCGGTTCACACCCCCCATACCGCTTCGCCACTCTCTGTCTCACTGACAAGTGGGGACAACCATTTAAACCAGCCCGCGCGCGCTGTGCGCAGTGGGCCGGCCCAGTTAACCTCCCGCGCGACCCAGTAATTCAAATTTAGGTTTATTCTTTTAGTTTCAAACTCAGTTCTGTACCCAAATTCAAAAATCAACCCAACTAGATTCACTGAACCAAAATGCATGAAACCAATTTTGTTAGAAAGGTACTGGAATGCTTAATCCAAGCCCGTTGGATTCAAACCATTTAGATTTGTAGACCACCCATGGTAAAAATAACAAGGCAGAAGCTTTTTTGCATTCAAACATTTTTCAAAATTCAACCACAAAAGCTTTTGAGTTGATTCCAATTCTCAAAAATCATATTTAACTAGACCTTTCAGAATATATAAAATTATATAGGATTACTTGTAGAAATAATGAACAAGCAATAAAAGAATGCCTCATAGGCCATTCTAGTCACTTTTATTAATTAAAATAAAAAGGTTAAACCTGATTAAATTGTGACACCACTTTAAATCACATTCCCAAGTACTGAAATATGTGGTGATGACATGTGTCGACATGATACCATGTTTTAGTTGGAGAATATTAAATCTTAAGTGGTTTTTCAATGAGTGGAAATTACTTTTCTCAAATAAAAGAAATAAAACTATTGCTTTAATCTTGGTGATGTTCGTGATGTTCTTAGATCATCTAGTGAAAACCTTGGTGTGATATATAGAACTAGTTAAGTATTGTTTGGTGATTGTGTACCTCGTATTTATTTATAGACGCTAGTACCGACCAAGGATACGAGGAGGAAGGAGAATACAACGAGTAAGAAGCCGAGGAGAACTTCAACCACTGCTCTGCACAAGGAAAACTTATACTTGCAATTATGCAATCCTATACTTGCAATCTTGCAAGCCTTAGCAATCTAACCCTTGCCAGCTTACACTACTTGATCCCTAATCCTAGTTTTACTTGCAAGCTTAGTATTTTATTTCTTTATCAAAGCTTTGTCTTAGAGTTTACTTAGTGATTTGTAGATATTAGAAGGATAATTGAAGGTAGCATAAAGAGCATAAAACTTGACCTAAGTTAGATAATCTTGATGTCATCCTGAGGCATGAGATTGAACTTAGATAAAATACACTTGTTTACCACCCCTCATTAGTGTTTACCCTCACCTGTAGATGCTAGTGCTAAGCATAAAACTTGATCAACCTTAGATGGGAATACTTGGTGAAAATGGTTATGAAAACCTTAGAATGACGAGTCATTCTACTGAAATGTTTTGACATGTGTTCTTGAACACCAGATGATTTTTGATGAGGAAAATGTTACGGCATGAGCCTTAGCCCTTTATAAAACCGATGGTTGTCTGGATGCGATACTATTCCAACTTTACCGTATAACCACAATACCCGAAGTTTGGGTAGGGCTTGACTGGAAATTTATATACCTTAGTATGGGTTCCCTTGCGGCCAAGGTTTGAGCTGAGGCTACCTTGTGAAGATTGTCCACTTGTGCAGTTCCCAAGATGACAGTTGGTCATGGTTGGGAGGCCAAACTCACAGGAGAGGTGCCTATACTAGGGCTTGTAATTGAAAGGTTAGGCTTGATTATCTGCATACTGAGTATGGTGAATTCAGGATTGTTCTTAACGGATGTATCGAATGTTGTGGTGAAAGTGTACCACCTCTGTAGAGTGTCAAACTATTCGAATAGCCATGTCCACGGTTATGGACAGTTGGAGTGGCCATACTATTCCGTCGTCAGATGTTTTCAAAAGGACTTATGAAATGATTTATGACTTTGACTTGACCACAACAGAGTTGTGATATGAAAATTCAAGTTCCCACTTAGGTGTTATAAAACTTTCAACTAGCTTTCTTTGCTTCTGAACCCAGTAGGGATAAATCTGGCTTTTTGCAAAACAACCTAGAGCTTAGTATTTCCTACTCAAAAACCACTTCACTTGTTAGTATTAGTTTGTGAGTACTTAAAGAGTACTCGTGGCTTTGTCCCTGGATATTCCCGTGGCCAGACTATGAAGAGGAGTACCAGGAAGATGGACAACAGGAAGGTTATGACAACTAGGATCATCCCCATCGTCAGCATTGCCTGTGACCATGAAGATGGAGTCTCGCCTACGCTACCATTATTATTCCGTTATTCCGCTGCTTGAATTGTATTAAGAACTGGATCATGAGATCCTTATTTGTGTAAGACCTTATGTATGGTTTGAAATGGATGATGTACTATGATACCCAATCTGTTATGTCTCACAAAAATGGTAATCCTGGGATTATGATGTATGGCATAATAGGCATCTGGGATTAAAAATCCAGGTGTTGACAAGTTGGTATCAGATCCATCCTGACCATCGGAGACCCTAGTTAGAATGGATGTTTGAATCAAAAACTTAGTTTCAAAACCATGGAAGTGAGTATTTATGATAACTTATTCTCATTCTTATCACTTAGACTCTTTGAAAATTCATGTTCCTAAAAAATTCTTGCAAACTTACCTAAAATTTGACACACTTGATCACTCTTCTAACTTACTCATCCTACATTCTTATAGATGGACATGAAGTATAGCAAGTTTTATCAGTTGGGGAATGGAGGATACCTCATCTTTGAGCGTGACTTGGACCAGCTATCAGAGATGCTGGAGCATCCGCACCCCGAGTTCTTCGGAGCTCAGCTCAACGACCAGGAAGGAGAAGAGTTGCAATGGCTAATTGTTGCAAGTCTTAGAGGAAAGATTAAAGTCCCAACCATAGAGGGAATTTAGTTCACCATCAGAGAGAACAACTGGCTCGATGGACTGGCCAGGGCCATGCAGGAAGCTCTTGCCCGTTTGTGTGGACAGAGTATCAATCAGATCAAGGGTACCCGCTTTGAGTTCTTCCCAAGGCGTGATGCTATGGGACAGCCTCTGGAGGCACCATATCACCCTGAGCTGAAGAACCAAGTGGACCACCTCAGCTTCATGATGTATGACCGGCAGAAGGAGTTGGACAATGCCTGTTCCTATGCCAACCAGAAGTCCGCCATCGCCGTTCAGAAGGATCAGACCATCACCATGCTGGTGAAGGATCGCCAGTCTCGTCGCCGTCAGCTCGACAAGAAGGAGCGCATCATTGCCCGTCTCCGCCACAAGATCATAGAGTTGGAGGAGACTTTCCACGAGAGAGACATGCAGCTGGAGGAGAGGGAGAATGCCGGGGAAGACCTTCGTGGAGACCCCTACTCCTATCTTAGTGATGATGATGAATTTCTGGAAGATCAGGCCATGGACTTCTTCACCGATGAGGATGATTTCGCCTTCATTGATGATGATGATGAGGACACCGACTCCGAGGAGTAGTAGCACTTGAGCACTAGCGTTAGTGAGTTGTATCCGGTCCCACTGTATCATAGTTTCCTAGAATGGTTCTTAAAACCATCTGTTTCCTTTGTTGTGGTGTGTGTTGTATGATGTGCTATGAATGAATGAAAAGCAAGTTGCTAGAAAAATCTGAGTCAAACTTCAATTTTTTTCAAAACCCTGAACCTTAGAAATTTCCCTCTTTTCTCATGATCCATCTCAATCTTCAGATGCCTCGCGGGGGAAGCAGTTCATCCCCGGACCCGATGTTGCAGATCTTGCAAATGTTAGTTTCGGACCGTGAAGCTGAAAGAGCCGAGCGTCAAGCCAACCTAGCTACCCTCCAACACATCAATCAGATGGCCAACAACAACCAGGGCCATGGAAATCAAGATAACCATGGATCCAAGCTCAAGAACTTCCAGAACACCAATCCACCCATTTCCAGTAAGTCTGAAGAGCCCCTAGGCGCCGATGATTGGCTGCAAACCATGGAGAACAACTTAGAAGTTGCAAGAGTGGAAGCCAACAAGAAAGTTCTGTTTGCCACCCACTATCTAGCCAGAGATGCAAGAGCATGGTGGAACAGTGCTCGCACCATGAATGGAGGACAAATGATGGCTTGGGATGAATTCAAGTCAAGTTTAGCAGAACCCATGTGCCACCCGGTTTGGTTCTGCGGATGAGAGATGAATTCAAGGAGCTTAAGCAAGGAAGAATGACTGTGGTAGAGTACCGTGACAGATTCCTATCTCTAAGAAGGTATGCCCCTGATGAGATCAGCACTGAAGCCAAGAAGAAAGAGACATTCCTAAATGGTCTGCACGATGAGATGCAGACGGTGTTAATCAATATCCCCTTTGCTGATATTGAAGCCTTAGTTGACTCTGCCATTCAGATGGAAGGCAAGATTAACCAAGCTAATGAGAACCGCAAGCGTCACATGATGCATCAACCAGGAACCCATCATACACCCAAGTATCGCCCCAACCCATCTCCAGGATTTGCCCCGAGAAACAACCGAACCCCGATGAACCGTCTAACCTATCCCAACCTTGGAAACCCAAGGCCCGGAGGAAATCACAACAACCCCGGCAACCCCAGCAATTTCAAACGTGCACCACCCAAGTTTAACAACAATAATGTCGCCACCAACACCAACACTGCCCCAAGGACTGGAAGCAATGATGTTCCTGTTGCAGCAAAGGAAAAGTCTCAGGTGACTTGTTATGAATGTGGAACCAAAGGTCACTATTCCAATGAGTGTCCCAAGAAGATTGTCGCAACCCCAATGCAAATGCCCCAGCTTAGTAGCAGCGTCGTGTTCAGCCCGGAAGAAGGTTTGCCCCAGGGAACTCGCTCAACCGCAAGGGCCGTCTCTTTATCATGCATGATGAAGAAGCCCAAGAAGCGCCAGACGTCGTGCTGGGTATGTTTTCTGTTAACTCAGTACTTGAAAGAGTGTTGTTTGATTCTGGAGCATCACACTCATTTGTTACTGAAGAATTTGCATGCACTAGTAAGATTCAACCCACCAAATTGAAGCATGTTATGATAGTTCAAATACCTGGTTCAACCACCAAAGCTAGACAGATTTGCAAGGTCGTGCCTATCCGAATCCATGGCATAGATTTTTATGCTAATCTAATAGTACTTGGGACAAAAGGTTTGGAAGTAGTACTAGGAATGGATTGGATGTTGAAACATAAAGGATTAATCGACTGTGCCAAGAAAGCCATAACCATGACCAGTACAACCGGAATATCAGTTGAGCATGTATCGGAAACCTTTCCCCGTCAATTCAAGTGCAACAAGAGTCTAGCCCAACCCACCATTGATCAAGTTCGGATAGTCTATGAATACCCTGATGTATTTCCAGATGTTTTGCCTGGTATGCCCCCAGATCGGGATATCGACTTTATCATTGAACTAATTCCTGGAACCGGACCCATAGCCCAGAGACCGTATAGCATGAACCCATCTGAGCTAGTGGAGCTGAAGAAGCAACTGGATGCTATGCTGGAAATTGGATTGATCCAACCAAGTGCGTCGCCATGGAGATCACCTTTTTTGTTTGTGGACAAGAAGGATGGAGGTAACCTTTTATGTACGGATTATTGGAAGTTGAATGATGTCACCATCAAGGACAAGTACCCACTACCAAAGATAGAAGACCTGTTTTACCAGTTGACTGGTGCCAAAGTGTTTTCTAAGATTGATCTTAGAACTGGCTATCACCAACTCAAGATTCACGCAGAGGATATTCCAAAGACTACCTTTACCACCCGATATGGATTATATGAGTATACTATCATGTCTTTTGGATTAACCAATGCCCCCGTTTATTACATGAACCTCATGAATAAGATTTTCATGGACTTCCTGGATAAGTTTTTCGTTGTTTTCATCGATGACGTTCTGATCTATTCCAAATCAGAAGAAGAACACGAGCTACACCTGAGGACCATCCTTGGAACCCTTAGGGAGCATCAGTTGTATGCCAAGTTTAGCAAATGTGAATTCTGGTTACAAGAAGTAGGATTTCTCGGACATATCGTATCAGCCAGAGGAATTGCCGTTGACCCTGCAAAGGTGAAGGATGTGGAAGATTGGCAAGCCCCAACCACTCAAACCCAAGTTCGTGCATTTCTCGGATTAGCAGGATACTATCGCAAGTTCGTAGAAGGATTCTCGAGCATCGCAAGACCCATGACCCAATTGCTGAAAAAGGATAAGAAGTTCGAATGGACGGACAAATGTGAAGCAAGTTTTCAAGAACTCAAGAGGAGAGTGATTTCAGCCCCAATATTGATCATGCCGGATATCACGAAGCCGTTTGACGTATACTCTGACACATCCAAGATTGGTCTCGGATGTGTGTTAATGCAAGAAGGGAAAGTTATATCTTACCTATCCCGATAACCGAAGCAGCATGAACAGAATTATCCAACCCATGACCTTGAACTAGAAGCCGTAGTTCTAGCCCGGAAGACATGGAGGCATTACCTGATGGGAAACCATTGTGAGATATATTCGGATCACAAGAGCCTGAAGTATATATTCACTCAGAAGCAGCTGAATATGAGGCAGAGAAGATGGATTGAGCTAATCAAGGACTATGATCTAGACATTCACTATCTCCCCGGTAAATCCAATGTGGTAGCAGATGCCCTTAGCAGATTGCCGTGCTGCTTGAACTCCATGATTTTGAAGGAGCAACCAAGTTTGGACAAGGAGATGGAAGATTTCAGAATGGAACTAGTAAGTGAAGGATTTTTGGCTTGCATAGAAATCCAACCCACTTTGATCAGTCAGATCAAGGAGGCCCAGAAAGGAAATGCTAGTATCGACGGAATCAAATGTTGTATAGGTACAGGCAAAGTACCCGGATTCACCGAAGATGATGAAGGAGTGTTGTGGTACAAAGGGCATCTCTGTGTACCGACAGATTCAGAGTTAAAGGAAGTTATTTTGAAAGAGGCCCATGATACTCTTTATTCTATCCACCCCAGAGGAACGAAGATGTATTAGGATTTGAAGGAGAAATTTTGGTGGCATAAGATGAAGAGAGAAATCGGAAGCTATATCGCCAAGTGTGATATTTGTCAGAGAGTCAAGGCGGGACATCAGAGACCCGCAGGATTGTTGCAACCATTGCAGATTCCGGAATGGAAATGGGATTCAGTTGGAATGGAATTTATCATCGGATTGCCTACTTCTAGTAGGGGAAATGACTCTATTTGGGTCATAGTTGACACATTGTCCAAGGTAGCCCATTTCTTACTAGTCAAGACCACTTAACAGAGTTCGAAGCTAGCAGAGTTATACATCGCTAGAATCGTCAGTTTGCACGGAGTCCCCAAGAACATAGTGTCAGATCGAGGAACTCAGTTTACCTCTAGATTCTAGAAGATAGTCCAAGAAGGTTTAGGAACCCAACTAGATTTCAGCACAGCTTATCACCCTCAAACAGATGGACAAACGGAGCGAGTAAATCAAATACTCGAAGATATGTTGAGAGCCTATGTGCTAGAGTATGGATCTAAATGGGAAGACTATTTGCCTTTCACAGAGTTTTCGTACAACAACAGTTATCAAGCCAGTTTGCAAATGTCCCCATTTGAATTCATGTATGGAAGGAAGTGTTGTACCCCTTTAAATTGGTCGGAAGTAGGGGAGAGTCAGATTTTCGGACCGACATCCTACGAGAAGTAGAAGAGAAATTTCACAAGATCCATGAGCACCTCAAGACCGCCCAGTCAAGACAGAAGAGTTATGCCGACAAGAGTCGTCGAGACCTCGCTTTCAATATCGGATATTTTGTGTATCTCAAAGTGTCGCCTTTGAAGGGAATGCAATGTTTCCAGCTCAAAGGAAAGTTAGCCCCCAGATATATCGGACCTTTCAAAATTCTGAATCATTGAGAGAAGTATCGTATCAATTGGAACTGCCCGAGGAGATGTCAACAGTGCACAATGTGTTCCATATATCGTTACTTCGCAAATGCCTTGAAGTCCCGGAGAAGACTACAGTTTTCAAGAACATTGATCACCGCACCATAGAGATCAACGATGACCTGACATATCCCGAAGTACCCATCCGTATTTTGGAGGAAGCTTTCAGAACCACCAGAACCCGGAGCATCAAGTTTCTCAAGATCCAGTGGAGCAACCACACTGAGGAAGAAGCTACATGGGAATGAGAAGATCACATCAAGATGGAGTTTCTCGATCTCTTTAAATCCTAGGTAATCTTTTTTCTTCTTTCTCAAATCTCGGGACGAGATTTTGTTTAAGGAGGGAAGGTTTGTAACATCCCAAAAATATTGATCATGATTATCAAATTCTAGTCACTAAGATTAGGGTTAAGAAAAACTTTTATTAAATAAAAATCAAATGAATGCATGTGCGTATGTGATGATTGTATGAATGCATGAATGGACTTGTGTGATTAACCTAAATAGCAAGGAATGGTTTAAAGATGAAAATAACATCATCTAAAACATTTCCAAACAGAAACAAATCAAGAGAAAATCAAAAACAAAACAAATAAAGAAAATGGTCATTTTTGCCAATCTTGCTCACTAGGCCACTTTGAGTGTTTCTAGTCCAAGATTTCAAACAGAAACTTCTCCATTTATTTTCACCCCTTGCAAGACCAAGTAAAGGTGAAGCAAAGCCCACCTTTCAAACTTGCAGAAACATTTGGCAACTTGATTCAAGTCACATTTCAAAATTGAATCTGATTCATATGTGAAGATCACCCCTTTTACAAAAACCACCCAAATCAATTCCACTTGACCAATCCCACTAACCAGAGACTCCCTAGTATGTAACCAACCACATCCACCAAGTTTGAATCAAAAATTGAAATTTGAATCTCTTTCGTCCATTTCATCAAACACCTTGTAATCACCAAACAAACAAACAACAAACACTATTAGGAGAGTGATTTTGGCCAACCTTGTTCCCTCTCTGGTGTGCAGCAAGCTCTTAGTAGATCATCTAGCCCCTTTAAGAATCTTTAGCACCACTGTGAGCTTGCCCTAGCCATCAATGGTGACTAGGCCAACCCTAACTTGCCACCCCCATGTCGATAGCAAGATAGGAGGAGCACCAAGCCTAGAAACATGTCTGTGACACTCTCCACCATCCACCGCCACCCCCTGTCCAAGCCTCGAGCACTGCCAGCCCCTGGACCACACAACCCGAGCATGCCAAGCCTCTCTGCGACCGAGCCGAGAGTGCGCCAGTGCGCTAACCGTGACAAACGCCCACAGACCACGCGCCTCCCTCACCGCGTGCAAGCAGGATCGCCAGCACCCTAGCAACACCCCAGGCATGCCCGTTCACCGCCGCGCGTACCATAGACGCTGTGCACCATTAAAACCATAGTCGGACCCGCCTAGAGCGCCACGACGTTCCGACCGTTTTGCACTGCCCCACGCCGCGTAGCCATGCTGTTGAGCTTCGGCAGGGAGCACAGCACCACCCCTATCGTCGCCCATGCCTTTAGCTCACTGTGCCGACGACCATGACGAGCTCAGCCCGCGCCCATTGGTCCCCTTCAGGCACTATAAATAGAGGCCACCCCAGCACGAATTCTTCACACCATCTCACTCCCCTCTCTCTTAGAAGCACCCCACCTCACTCCCGGAGCAAGGCGAGCAGCGCATCACCGGAATTTGGCCGGAGTCTGCCGCTGCTGGAGGAGAAGTGCACCATCGATTGAAGCCTCCCCAGGAGGAGCTGCCGGTACCAGGAGGATCGCCGTTGTCGTTTGCCCCCATCGCCGACCATCGCATGAGACCCGGTGAGCCTCCCACGACCCCCACTGGCCGTGTTAGGGTTCTGCCTCGCCGGCGTTGCCGGACATGGACGATGAACCGCAGCCGTAGGATTAGAGCTTGATCGTGCGGTCCACATCCCCCCATAGCGCTTCGCCACTCTCTGTCTCACTGACAAGTGGGAACAACCACTTAAACCAGCCCGCGCGTGCTGTGCGCAGTGGGCCGGCCCAGTTAACCTCCCGCGCGACCCAGTAATTCAAATTTAGGTTTATTCTTTTAGTTTCAAACTCAGTTTTGTACCTAGATTCAAAAATCAACCCAACTTGATTCACTGAACCAAAATGCATGAAACCAATTTTGTTAGAAAGGTACTGGAATTCTTAACCCAAGCCCGTTGGATTCAAACCATTTAGATTTGTAGATCACCCATGGTAAAAATAACAAGGCAGAAGTTTTTCTGCATTCAAACATTTTTCAAAATTCAACCGCAAAAGCTTTTGAGTTGATTCCAACTCTCAAAAGTCACATTTAACTAGACCTTTCAGAATATATAAAAATATATAGGATTACTTGTAGAAATAATGAACAATCATTAAAATAATGCCTCATAGGCCCTTCTAGTCACTTTTATTAATTAAAATAAAAAGGTTAAACCTTATTAAATTGTGACACCACTTTAAATCACATTCCCAAGTACTGAAATATGTGGTGATGACATGTGTCAACATGATCACATGTTTTAGTTGGAGAATATTAAATCTTAAGTAGTTTTTCAATGAGTAGAAATTACTTTTCTCAAATAAAAGAAATAAAACTATTGCTTTAATCTTGGTGATGTTTGTGATGATCCTAGATCATCTAGTGAAAACCTTGGTGTGATAAATAGAACTAGTTAAGTATTGTTTGGTGATTGTGTACCTCGTATTTATTTATAGATGCTAGTACCGACCAAGGATACGAGGAGGAAGGAGAATACTACGAGGAAGAAGCCGAGGAGAACTTCAACCACTGCTCTGCACAAGGAAAACTTATACTTGAAATTATGCAAGCCTATACTTACAATCTTGCAAGCCTTAGCAAGCTAACCCTTGCCAGCTTACACTACTTGATCCCTAGTCCTAGTTTTACTTGCAAGCTTACTGTTTTATTTCTTGATCAAAGCTTTCTCTTAGAGTTTACTTAGTGATTTTTAGATATTAGAAGGATAATTGAAGGTAGCATAAAGAGCATAAAACTTGACCTAAGTTAGATAATCTTGATGTCATCCAGAGGCATGAGATTGAACTTAGATAAAATACACTTGTTTACCACCCCTCATTAGTGTTTAACCTCACCTGTAGATGCTAGTGCTAAGCATAAAACTTGATCAACTTTAGATGGGAATACTTGGTGAAAATGGTTATGAAAACCTTAGAATGAATAGTCATTCTACTGAAATGTTTTGACATGTGTTCTTGAACACCAGATGATTTTTGATGAGGAATATGTTAAGGCATGAGCCTTAGCCCTTTATAAAACTGATGGTTGTCTGGATGCGATACCATTACAACTTTACCGTACAACCATAATACCCGAAGTTTGGGTAGGGCTTGACTAGAAATTTATATGCCTTAGTATGGGTTCTCGTGCGGTCAAGGTTTGAGCTGAGGCTACCTTGTGAAGATTGTCCACCTGTGAAGTTCCCAAGATGACAGTTGGTCATGGTTGGGACGCCAAAATAACATGAGAGGTGCCTATTCTAGGGCGTGTAATTGAAAGGTTAGGATTGATTATCCACATACTGAGTATGGTGAATTCAGGATTGTTCCTGACGGATGTACCGAACGTTGTGGTGAAAGTGTACCACCTCTGCAGAGTGTCAAACTATTTGAATAGCCGCGTCCACGGTTATGGACAGTTGGAGTAGCCATACTATTCCGTTGTCAGATGTTTTCAAAAGGACTTATGAAATGATTTAAGACTTTGACTTGACCACAACAGAGTTGTGATATGAAAATTCAAGTTCCCACTTAGGTGTTATAAACTTTCAACTAGCTTTCTCTGCTTCTGAACTCAGTAGGGATAAATCTGGCTTTTTGCAAAACAACCTAGAGCTTAGTATTTCCTACTCAAAAACCACTTCACTTGTTAGTATTAGTTTGTGAGTACTTAAAGAGTACTCATGGCTTTGTCCCTGGCTATTCCCGTGGCCAGACTATGAAGAGGAGTACCAGGAAGACAGACATCAGGAAGGTTACGAAAACTAGGTTATGAAAATCCTGGTGTTGACAAGTTGGTATCAGAGCCATCCTGACCATAGGAGACCCTAGTTAGAATGGACGTTTGAATCAAAAACTTAGTTTCAAAACCAAGGAAGTGAGTATTTATGAAAACTTATTCTCATTCTTATCACTTAGACTCTTTCATGAAAATTCATGTTCCTCAAAAATTCTTGCAAACTCACCTAAAATTTGACACACTTGATCACTCTACTAACTTAATCATCCTACATTCTTATAGATGGACGTGAAGTATAGCAAGTTTTATCAGTTGGGGAATGGAGGAGACCTCATCTTTGAGCGTGACTTGGACTAGCTATCGGAGATGCTGGAGCATCCGCACCCCGAGTTCTTCGGAGCTCAGCTCAACGACCAGGAAGGATAAGAGTTGCAATGGCTAATTGTTGCAAGTCTTAGAGGAAAGATTGAAGTCCCCACCACAGAGGGAATTCAGTTCACCATCAGAGAGAACAACTGGCTCGATGGACTTGCCAGGGCCATGCAGGAAGCTCTTGCCCGTCTGTGTGGGTAGAGTATCAATCAGATCAAGGGTACCCGCTTTGAGTTCTGCCCAAGGCGTGATGCTATGGGACAGCCCCTGGAGGCTGTTGGGGATATGCTATATGGGTATCCTCATAGCATGTCTCCTATCCGGATAACCCGGGTGACCCACAGTTGGTAGCATGGCCCATGGCCTGCTGGGCGGCTCAGTTAGATGGATATAGAAGGGAGACCCATGCCGGATAAAAGAAGGCTACGGTGGAGTCACCAACGTACCCTAAGCCTTGGAGTACAAGACACACAAGACTAGTAGTAGACAATGTAGGACTCTATAACCTGTCCGCCTAGGACTTCTCCCTGTAACCCTAGGACCTGGTGACTATATAAGTCGGGCCTATGGGAGCCTTTAGGGCACAATATCAGACGATCATAGATAACTTCAAACAACCTCGCACAGCGAACCTATCTCTGTAACTCGGCGTATTGCCATTTTAGTGATTTATAGTAGGAGTAGGATTCCGCCACCGTTGTGGGATCTGAACCTGGGTAAGCTATGTTACCTCGTACCCGTCAACCGTCCGCCTTCCCCCACGTCTCTAAACAAGCACTGTGAGGACCCGTCCATGGCGTACTCGTCGGCAATACCACAACAGTTGGCGCCCACTGTGGGGAAAGAGGCGCTTCAGGCTCTTTAGCGGGCGAGGACCAAGATCTTCATGGGAATCGACGAAACCGTAGCCATCGGTCGTGTTCTCTTCTCCGGCGACATTCCAATCGTCCCTCCCCACAAGTTCTGGATCCCGGCAAAGACGAACCCTACGCGGTGTTCGATCGTTCCTATCGGAGACATCCACCTCTTCATCGGCGAAACCGACTCGGGCACTAGTTCCCTGGGAGTCGGAGGAGCATCAAGGCCCGCACGGACCGCCTACGGGCAGCATACGCTCGCGGAAGGATCAATGTCGGATCTTTCTTCGGAGTTTGCTGACAAAGATCGGAAAAATTCAAGGCCCACCCAAACCGCCCCATGTGCAGGATATAATGGTGGAAGATCGCCGCAAGTCCGCCGGCTTCACCCGTGCATCTGGACAGCAGAGATCCAAGTTTGTCGGCGTGGTTACCATCTTCGATCTGGCGCGTTACGTTCAAAGAGAGGGTGAAAACCCCCGCGACTACCTTGCCAGGTGGCTCCGTATACGAGCCGATCTGGCCCACTACCCCAACGATGATGCTATGTATCACTTTGTGGAAGGACTGGACCAGGGAACGCTTCTCCGACATTCTCTAAGGCGGCAGCAGGCTTCAGGGCGTCTCACCTTCGAAAGCATGGTGAACGCCGTCAACAGCTACGTGGAGGCCGAAGTGGCATCTCAGGCGGATCTTGCGCTCATTGGCGGAGCGCCACCTCCTCAGCAGCCGCATCTACCACCTCCAGCCGCCATCGCCGCAGCAACGCCACCACCTCCAGTCATCGTCGCACCTGTCGCACCTCCACCCCCCGTCATCGAGGAAGTCCTGGCACCCTCCGACTCTATGATTGACGTGCTTTATGCCGACTTCAGTGCAGACTCAGAGGAGATAGATTTCAGTCCAGAGGAACTAGACTCCACCATGCAGGAGATGGAGGAGGAATACACACGCGACGAGCAAGCCAACAATGCCGTCACGTCTCGAGAGGTGTTCATCACCATTGGGACGGCGATGGATGAAGATCAAACCGGACGAGCTCCGCCTACAGTGCTGGAAAAGGGGAAGGGGCCACTTATCGCTGCTGACGATGATCACACAAAGTTCATGCCTCCTCCGCCCAATCTAGTGCAACAGCCGCAGGAACTCGGCACCGGCCCGAGCAACAACAACAACGCGAACTTGCCGCCTCTGACATCTACGTCAGCTGCTGCCCAAGTTACTCCAGCTGATAGAGTGATGTACGGCAATCTCCTCGTCGAGCCACTGACCGTCGCTCATATCCGGAACATGACTCAGCTTGACGAGAAGCGCCAGCAGCTGCTGGAAGAAGCGCAGGCCATCGCGGAGCAAGGCGCTAAGCTAGACCGAGATCTTGTCAACGTGCAGAAATCCATAGAGAAAGCTAGAGCAATGGAGGCCGAGTACAAGAGTCTGTTGCAGCAACAGAAGGCCAGGAAAGCTCCGGCTCGCGTCATCAACGATCCTGGTGTATGACGAAACCTAGGATGGGCTCCCCCGAAGCCGGCACAAGCCAAGCCATACATTAACAGTGAAGGCAAGCAGGTGATGCCCACTTCACTCCTCAACCTCGCCGTCGCCAAGACCCTTCTGGAGAAGGATAGATCGCCCGAGGCAGTGGAACAGGTCTATGACCTAGTAGCCAAGGCAGTGAAACAGCAGGAAAAGGCCACCTCTCAGAGGCTAGAGTCTGACCCAGCGCTTTGCCGATCTAGCTAGCACAAGCCGCCAAGGGACAGATCTCCTCTTGTTGTCGGGTCGCAGACGGGTTCATCAGAACGAAGATGGAGGGATGCGTGCAACAGGAACGATGCTATCCCCATATCCTCCGACCATGGAGAAAAGGCCCGACCTCGTCGCCCATCGCCACCGCCCCAATCCCCCCGACATCACGAAGACCCCAAGGCTCACCATCGTGCGGATATGCCCCCGCCAAGGCAGGGCGGCATCATCATCTGTGACAATGCGGAGCAGATCCGTCATGACGGAGATCGCAACCAAGGACACAAGAGCAGGTCGCGCCATGACCCTCCGCGTCTGGCAAGCAATCGCGACATGCGTGAGGCGTAGAAGGAGGGCAATAGCAAGAAGGATAACCCACCACCACCTCCGCCTTCGTCGCTACCTAGCAGTCACCTTGGCGGAGGAGGCCCACGTCGTTCTCGCAGCCCATCCCCTGTTGACAAGAAGAAGAAAAACGCGGAGCCATACGACGCACGTTCGCGATTGATAAGATCCACGAGGCCCGGGAAGGACCATACCTGGGACCACGTTGCTTTGGACCTGCGATACGGTCTGCAACTTACCCCAAAGGTTTCCGGATTGACAAGACCATCAAGCCCTATGACGGCACCGCCAAGCCAGCCACATGGTTGCAGGACTATGGCAACGCAGTGGAGATTGCCGGAGGTAACCCCAACATTGCTGTCAAGTACCTCCCTTTGATGTTGGCAGGCATGGCCCGCCAATGGATTGACGACTTGCCGGAGAAATCCATCTGCAATTGGTTGGACATGCAAGAAGCGTTCACCAAGAACTTCGAGGGTACGTACAAGCGTCCCTGCACTATTGGCGATCTACAGCGGTGCGGGCAAGAGCAAGACGAGACATCTCGTGCCTACCTCTCCCGCTGGCTGGATATGAAAAATTCCTGCATAGGAGTGCATGCTCAGACCGCCATGGCCGCCTTCATCGATGGGTTGGAAAGGGGCACGTTTC
Organism: Avena sativa; assembly: GCA_916181665.1. Classification (NCBI taxonomy): domain Eukaryota; kingdom Viridiplantae; phylum Streptophyta; class Magnoliopsida; order Poales; family Poaceae; genus Avena; species Avena sativa. Next base: position 9,561,586 of record OV702293.1, on the reverse strand, counting down.
TCCGACATAAGCTGAAGCAATTGTAGGACAATCACCATCTTGACTTGAACCAGATGATTCAGTTGGCTAGTGAGTTCGCAGCTGCCGACAATGATGCTCACGGCTCTCTGCCGGCAACAACCGTTCCAACTCAAGCTCGGAGGAACAGCAACACAAAGCGTAAAACCGCTCCAGAAGAAAAGCAAACTCCCGACATGGTCGCCATGACCTTTGCAGGACGAGGTGATGGCAGACAACGTGGCCGAGGACGGAGAGCTGGTCGTGGGCAGCAAAGAGGAAGTGAAACCACCTCGGCACTGCTCCACGTTCCCCAAACATACGAAGAGTACCGCGATATGCCATGCCTCGTACACCTCGATGTCAAAGGCAATGCCACCCATACCAATCGACACTGCAAATTCGTCAACGACCTCAAGGAAGACCCAGAGTCCGTCTACAAGCAAAGTCGGAAGAACGGACCGCGAGACAAGGGCAAGGGGAAGAAGGAGGAGGAGGAGTCCAAGGATTCAAGTGACATGGACGAGGATGTTGACCCCAAGCACGCCGCCAAGAGCGACGACAAGGGCAAGAACCCCTTTGTGAAGAAGGCGCCAGTCTACCACACTTTCCTTGGCACCCGCACCGTCCGACAATAGAAGACCTCTATGAGGATACTGATGGCCACTCTACCCCCAGTTCCCTAGTACCTGCGCTGGTCAGAGGTTCCAATTACTTGGGACAGGAAGGATCACCCAGACCTTATCCCTACGGAGAATCAATACGCCATGGTCATCAACCCCTTGATTGACGGCGTGGAGTTCACCAAGTGTATGGTGGATAGTGGAAACAGCATCAACATCATGTACCTGGATACACTACAGAAGATGAACTCGACGGAGGCAAACCTAAGGCGTACTAACACCATCTTCCACGACGTAGTTCCTGGTCAGGAGGCTCGGTCCCTTGGGTGCATCACACTTCAGGTTGCCTTTGGCGATGTTGATAATTACCGCCAAGAGCGCATGACCTTTGAGGTGGTCCCCTTTAAGAGCGTGTACCACGTCATATTCGGCCGCAACATATTCCACACCTTCATGGCCAAGCCATGCTTTGTCTACAACAAACTCAAGATACCCGGACCAAACGGTGTCATCACCATATCCGGAAGCTTTACCAAGGCAAGGGACTGCAAGATTAATGAAGCAGCCTTCGCGGAAGCTATCCTCTACAGCGAAGAATTCAAAGAGATCCATAGCAAGGTCGATGACTCAGATATGCCCGCGTCGAAGAAGCAGATCTCCGACTCCGCTCCTGCATTCAAGGCCGCCATCGAGACCAAGCCAGTGGAACTTGTGGTAGGTGATGCCTCCAAGATCACCGCCATTGGGACGAACCTGGATCCCAAATAGGAAAGCGCGCTCGTCGAGTTCCTCCGTGAGAACAGAGACATCTTTGCCTGACAACCTGCCAACATGAAAGGTGTACCTAGGGAACTTGCCAAGCACAGCTTAAACATTGATCCAAAATGTAAACTAGTGAAACAACCTCTACGACGCTTCGGAGACGAGAAGAGACGCGCCATTGGCAAAGAGATAGCTAGGTTACTTAAGGCTAGATTTATCTGAGAAGTCCTTCACACCCGATGGGTGGCCAATCCTGTACTTGTCCCCCAAAAGGGAACCAAAGAATTAAGAATGTGCGTTGATTACACCGGCTTGAACAAAGCATGTCCGAAAGATCCGTTTTCTTTGCCTCGCATTGACCAAGTCATTGACTCGACGGCTGGCTCGGAACTTTTGTGTTTTCTCGATGCATACTCAGGATACCACCAGATCAAGATGAGGAAGTCAGACCAATTGGCCACTTCGTTCACTACCCCATACGACACGTTTTGCTATGTTACGATGCCCTTTGGGCTGAAAAACGCAGGTGCTACGTACCAGCGGACAATGCAACGTTGCCTTCACGACCAAATTGGTCGGAATGTTCATGCTTACATGGACGATATAGCGGTGATGTCTAAAAAGTCAAATGACTTAATCTCTGACTTAAAAGAAACCTTTGATAATCTCTAGAAATACAACATGATGCTTAACCTAAGAAGTGCGTCTTCGGGATTCCAGCCGGCAAATTGTTGGGCTTCATCGTTTCCCAGTGTGGAATCGAGGTCAACCCGGAGAAAATCAAGGTCATCTTAAACATAAACCGTCCGACATGCCTAAAAGACATTCAATGACTAACGGGTTGTGTTGCAGCAGTTAGTCGGTTCGTCAGCCGACTTGGAGAGAAGGACCTGCTGCTGTACAAGTTGCTGAAGAAGGCGGACAAATTCACGTGGATGGACAAAGCAGATGCAGCATTGAAGCAGATCAAGGAGATTCTTTCCTCAGCGCCCATCCTTGCAGCACCCGAGCCTAGAGAACTCCTGTTAATCTACATGGCGGCAACCAACCGAGTAATCAGCATCGCCGTCGTGGTAGAGCGGAAGGAACAAGGCTATGAGCATGGAGTTCCACGACTAGTTTACTATGTAAGCGAGGTCTTGACGGAGTCCAAGCAGCGTTACCCGCACTACCAGAAGATAGCTTATGGAGTATTCCTTGCTTCTCGGAAGCTAAGGCACTACTTTCAGGAGCACCCAATCATAGTGGTGAGCAAAACTCCACTGTCCGACATTATCAACAACAGCGACGCTATAGGAAGGGTCACAAAGTGGGGCATCGAACCTGCCGTCTTCGAGATCACCTACAAGAGACGCGACACTATCAAATCACAAGCCTTGGCGGATTTTATCACAGATTGGACGGAGATGCCAGATGCTACTCCGTTGCTGGAACCAGAGTACTGGGTGATGCACTTTGACGGATCAAAGCTGCTCAATGGCTCGGGGGCTGGTGTATTGCTACAGTCACCAACTGGCGACAAGCTACACTACGTTCTGCAAATCCACTTCGAGGCTACGAACAACATGGCGGAGTATGAAGCACTCATTCACGGACACAAGGATATTGGCATCAAGCGCATAGTTTGCTGTGGAGATTCCGACTTGGTTGCCCAGCAGGTGGCTAGCACCTGGAATGCACGGAACCCTATGATGGCGGCATATTGAGAAGAAGTGGAAGAGATAGCCAGGAGCTTCTTGGGCTACGAAGTCAAGTATGTACCTAGGGAGCAAAACGAGGCGGCTGATTTGCTATCTAAGCTTGGATCAGGTCGCAAACGAATTCCGCTAGGAGATTTCCTAGAGCATCTGCGGACATCATAAATGAAGGGGGCCGACATCGACAACCTGGATAGAGCTGACTCTTTCGTCCACATGGAGGCAAAGGTCCCTCCGGCTTGGACAAATCCGTTCATGGAGTATCTCGAACACGGAACTTTCCCCGACGACGAGGTCGAAAGACGACAAATAGTATGGCGAGCAAAGGGTTATACCATAATCAATGGACAACTCTACAAAAGGAGAACTACTGGTGTATACCTGAAGTGTGTTTCCCAGCTAGAAGGTATGGAAATCCTACGCGAAATCGATCTCGGAGATTGCGGGCATCACGCCGCTCCTCGATCATTGGTCGTGAAAGCCTTCCGGCAAGGATTCTACTGGCTAACCGCGAAGGCGGACGCCGACAAGCTGGTTGAGACATGCATGGGATGCCAGTATTATGCCCGACAACCACATGTTCCTGCTGAAGAGTTGCAAACAATACCGATAACTTGGCCGTTTGTAGTCTGGGGGCTAGACATGGTGGGACCGTTACAAACGGCACCATGTGGATTTACACATCTGCTAGTAGCAGTTGATAAATTCACTAAATGGATAGAAGCTAAACCCATTATAAAGCTTGATGGGGCAACTGCCCTCAGGTTTGTCCGGGATCTAGTGGTGAGATTTGGTTTCCCACATAGCATTATCACCGACAACGGCAGCAACTTGTCACTCGGTGAAGTGGAGGTTTATTGTTGGGAGAAGGGCATCCGACTTGACCTTGCATCAGTGGCACATCCACAATCCAATGGTCAGGTTGAGCGAGCTAATGGATTAATTCTGTAGGGAATCAAGCCACGTCTTGAGGCACCGCTACATAGATCAGCTGGAGCCTAGGCGGAAGAATTGCCATCTGTGCTATGGAGTTTACGAACTACACCTAACAGATCCACCGGCTACACCCCTTACTTCATGGTATATGGAGCAGAAGCTATCCTACCTTCCGACATACTTCACTATGCACCAAGAGTCGCCCCCTACGACGAAGATGACGCTGAAGAATCCAGACGCCTAGATGTGGACCTTCTCGAGGAGGAGCGCGTTTTGGCATGCCAAAGATCCGGCATCTACCAGCAGAAGCTACGCAGCTACCATAGTCGCAGCATTCGGCATCGCTCGTTTAAAGAGGGGGATTTGGTGCTCCGACTTAAGCTTAAGTTTAAGTTTAAATTCCGCCTACGGGCGTTAGCTTAAGTTTTCTGGTCTACACGTTCTATGCCATTTTTATGTGGATTCTGGAGTAGTGACTTTTGGCACTTATTGTCGGCGATTTTGTGCTTAGGTTATTGACGATGCCATTGGGCATAATCACCTGAGCGCATGGTTCCGACAATGAGTATCCCGACTCACGAAAAGTCAAGCATAAGAACCAAAGTAATGGATAAGCGAGCACTTGCTTAAAAATATATACATGCTGGAACTAGTTCTTAAGTAGCAGAACATACATCATTGTTTTCCGCCTTAAGTTAATACATAGTTTTTTCCGCATATGCATCACAAAGGAAACAAATATTACAAATTGTTTTTCATTCCTTTGATGCATGCGACTTGGAAGCAGCGTCATCGGCAGCAGGAGAATCACCCTCAAAGTCGGCAGTGTGAAGAGACTCGGAGGAGCTTTGGTTGCCGCCATTGATGGTATTCATCGGCACGAAGACATTGACGTCGACTAACTCGGCAGCTCTGGTGACTTAACCCGCGAGTGACAACAAGATAGATTCATGATTAATCTCTTTGCCATCATCATCCACGTCGAGAATGCCAGAGGTTACCGTGTCGATGTCTGCATCTTCATAGTGTGCCTTTACCATGGACAGCGCCATCCTTGCACCAGCCCGTGCACATGAAGCTTTCCAGCTTGTGATACGCTCGGGGCTCGGCGCAGGATCTCCGAGTACTTCGCCATAGAGTCCGATACCTTGATGTTTATCTGACGGGGCTTGGCAATCTCTTTGGCTTGCGCAATGGCGGTGTTGATGAAGTTGCCAGCAAGAACCATGTATGCCTTTGCTAGAGGAGGCGACCGAGTCAAACCCATAGGAGCTGCAAATTCCGATAAGGGGCGCATGAGTTCAACAATTGAAAGTATCCAGCTTTTAGAAATCCAAGACAGAAATCACTTACTGAAGATGCTAGCCTCAGCTTGCCAGAGGGTATCCGCCAAGGAGTCACGTTCTTGTTGGAGGAGCTTGTACGCTTCATGATGGCGTTGGTTTTGCTCATCAGAAGGTCTCTTTTGCTCTTTCAAGATAGAGATCTCCTCCTTCAAGCGGTTCATCTCTTAAGTGGCGGAGTCCTGCAGGGCTTTCTTTGACTCCTCATGCATCTTCAAAAAGTCCTTCCTCTCCTGCTTAAGGATTTTGTTCTCGCTATCCAGCTCTTTAATGTGCTTGGATTGCTCGACAATGTCCTTGGCCTTCGCAATCTTTCTGCAAGTCGGAGAAAGCAAAGTACACAGTGAGTACTCGGAGAATACACAACTTCAAGTCGGAATACGAAAAAGCAAGGAAAAATAGACGCTTGCTCTTGATGCTCTATTCCTTCAAGAAGGCAGTTTTACCCTTTTCGGCTTCCAGGTCCGCACGCATCTTTTGGTACTTGTCGTTGGCCATGCCCATGCGAGCATTCTCGTTCTGTGGAAAAAAGAAGAATTAAACGTTGTTTGGTCTACTTGGAGCATCTAGCCGGAAACTTTCCACCTAGACGCTCGGGGGCTATAGCGAGAGTTTTTAACTTAGCAATATGCTTAGTCTTTCTTTAAGCATCTAGTCGGAACTAATTCAGTTTTCGATTAGACGCTTGGGGGCTACAGTATATAGTTTTTAACTCAGATGTATGCTTAGCTTTTCTTTAAGCATCTAGTCGGAACTAATTCAGTTACAACTAGAGGCTTGAGGGCTACAATATTGAAATTTATAAACACTGCGTATGCTACTCTTAAAGCATCTAGTCAGAATAATTCATTCAAACTAGATGCTTGGGGGCTACAGTGAGAAGTTTTCTACTTTAGTCACTCTTAGAGCATTCAGACGCAAAGACCTATGGTTTTCCGTCTAAATCTTCAGGGGCTATAGTGGGATACTCATATGAAATGCAAAAGGAAAATAAAAGTTACAAGTGCAATGATCTTGAGGTTTGTAGCACTCTCAGCCAGCAGCTTGCCGAAGGACAAACTGTTTCCTTGCAATATTTCTGCTTGCCGGAGGAGCTCCTCTAGACCGCACATCAGAGATGTTGGCGTTGCACCAGGAACCAGAGCAGTGCTACTCGGTGTAAATACCAGATATACTATCTTTGGATACTCTATGGTTTTCTTGGGCGCGGGGGCACCACCTTCGGCAGAAGTACCAGCTTCCACCACCGCCTTACCGCTACCAATAGCATCCTTAGCCGGAGCTTCAGCCATTTGGTGTGCGGCACTCTCCTGTGTCACCTGCTCGCCGACAACAGCAAGCTCGGCAGAGGCACCTGAGTCCACTTCCATGGTGGAAGGACCAGATGTTTCCTTAGCTTGTGAGCTTGTCGGAGCGGAGGAAGGCTTGACGATGGGAGTGACAGGGGCGATGGCGGGAGATGCGTCACGATGCAGCATGTCCTTGCTGGTTCTAGAAGCCTCCGATGTTTTGGAGGTCTTCTTCAAGCTGGTCGTGGCTTTCTTCCTGAAACGTGCAAAATGCATAAGTACAAGAATAAGGCAGATAAATAGACAATGTCAAAGAGAAAGAAGCTTACACAAGAGGGGGTGCTTTGGCAAAAGGGATCCCGGTAGTCTTTCTTTTCTCCGCCTCCAGGGCAGCGGTAGTATTTTTGGAGGCTCCACCCTCCGTCTTCTTCTTGCCTCTGTCCGCCTTATGGCGACGGAAGCGTCGATGTCGGAGGGAAGGGAGGCCTAGGATCTCCATGTCGAAGTTTCAGCAGAGGCTCCATCGACGAAGTCCGGGTACATTACTTCTCGGCCGGCCAGAGGGATATCTGGGCCGTAGAAGTAAGTATGCTGCCAGTTCTTGCAGGACTCGTGGCCGACAATGTCGGGGAAGCGCCAGTCAGATCGGATCTTGAAGCTAATAGTGCCACAATTTCTAAGTTCATCCTTGCTGGCTCCGGCTTCACGCTTGACGGTGAAGAAATAGATAAAGAGGTCTAACCTAGGCTTAATCCCTAAGTAACCCACACAGAGCGCCACGTAATTGCTAAGCTCTAGGATACTATTGGGAGAAAGGTTTTGGGGCTGGACCCGGTAATGGTTCAAGACGGCAAGGAAGAAGTTAGAGATGGGCAGGGAGACGCCGCGTACCATCTGTGCTTTGAGGTACACTTTTTCTCTGGCTTGGGAAGAAGGTGTGACCTCGCCGGCCGGCGCCGCCCGCCAGGCGAGCCCCTCCATCGTGGGGAGGTAGCCTTCGACGATTAGTTCTTTGATGTCACGGTCCGTGATGTCTGAACCGCGCCAATCGCCTTTGTGGGAGTCGAGCTCCTCCTCTACCACCGCGGGGACAGGGATGACCAGGCCTTCTAGGGGCACGACGATGGAGCTCGCCGGCTTCGCTGCGGCTTCACCCAACACCGCCATCGGGGGAGAAGAGCTGCTGCTGGCCATTGCGTGTGTTTGGAGGTCACTGGCGAGATTGGGAGTTAGGGTTTTTGGCAAGATTGCGCGGAGAGCTCGAAGAGGCGCTCGATGGAGGAAGAAGATGATGCGAGGAGAGAATGAGGTGTAAAGTTAATATTTTCACCGTGGTTACTATTTATGATCTCCAGCATCGATATTCGTGCAACTTGATCGGATGGTTGCCGCGTAGACAACGTGTGTGCGGACGTGCGCAGAAATTTCGCCATGCCTCAACCGTCGCCGCCAACGGTTCGTATCGCTCGCGCGGGAAAAGTGGACATGATTGCGTTCGCTGCATGTGTGAGTTACGAGGCGTTGCTGACCTACGTCTATGTCGCCCTAGCTGACATAGGCAGATGAACCATCACATCAGAAGATTCCGGCATGGACGGATCCAGTCCGGCTATGGAAGAGTACGATGGAAGATTCAGCAATTCTCTGACTTACAAGTCGAAGACGGAGAAAACCTTGCAGGGTTATTTGGGAGGACTACAAGATATTGCTTGAGGATTTGCCGACATCCATCTAGATGGAGCATTCCACATAAAGAGGCAAGACGGCGCAAGATCTCGGAGTTCTCCGGGGGCTACTGTTGGGGATATGCTATATGGGTATCCTCATAGCATGTCTCCTATCTGGATAACCCGGGTGGCCCACAGTTGGTAGCATGGCCCATGGCCTGCTGGGCGGCCCAGTTAGATGGATCCAGAAGGGAGGCCCATGCTGGATAAAGGAAGGCTACGGTGGAGTCACTGACGTACCCAGAGCCTTGGAGTAGAAGACACACAAGACTAGTAGTAGACAGTGTAGGACTCTGTAACCTGTCCGGCTAGGACTTTTCCCTGTAACCCTAGGACCAGGTGACTATATAAGTCGGGCCTATTGGAGCCTTTAGGGCACAATCTCGGACGATCATAGATAACTTTAGACAACCTCGCACAGTGAACCTATCTCTATAACTCGGTGTATTGCCATTATAGTGATTTATGTCAAGAGTAGGATTCCGCCACCGTTGTGGGATCTGAACCTGGGTAAGCTGTGTTACCTCGTACCCGTCAACCGTCCGCCTTCCCCCACGTCTCTAAACACGCACTGTGAGGACCCCTCCATGGCGTACTCATCGGCAATACCATGACAGAGGTACCATATCACCCTGAGCTGAAGAACCAAGTGGACCACCTCAGCTTCATGATGTATGACCGACAGAAGGAGTTGGACAAGGGGGAGGTCGGAGTTGGCCGAAATTGTCACGGAAGCTCGCCAGCGATAGTAAGGTTCAAGCGGAAAATTAGGGCAGCCTAGGGGCGGAAAGGGAGTGGGGTTCAAGGGGAAAGAGAGAGGAGAGAGGGGCGATTAGTAGGGCGTGGTCGCGGGGAGAATTACTGGTGCATTCAATGTGAATTTACGCGGATAGAAAACAGGCAGAAACGGCAGGGAGAGGGGCGTGGTCACCGCGGGGTGGAGACAATGATGAGGTGGCGGTGGTGGGGTCGCGCAGTCAGTGGGTGTGCGGGTTGACTCCCGGGTGAGAAAAGAAACGAGCAGAGAGAGGAGGTGCCGGGTGGGCTGTGCTGTTGGGGCTGGGTTGGTTTTGCTTTCTCTATTTTTTTCTTCTGTTTTCTTTTTCTTTTTCCCTTTCTATTTTCTGTTTTTGATTTTATTCAAATGATTCAAATACTCATTTGATTTCAAAACTTTTCCAAAGTTTCAGTAAGTTTTTATACTGTTTATTAATGTATTTTAAAAGTCCATTTTAGAATATTTTCTTATATTCTCTTATGGTTTATTATTTATTTAAATTAGGCATTTGTCTTTATTTAAATAAAATCAAATATGATTCCAAACCATATAATTTTATTCAAATATTCTTTTATTCTTTTTAAGTTAATTAGATAACTTTTTAATCCATTTTGGCAATTTCAATTATTTTTCTCATGATTTAATTAAACATTTATTATTAGGGATTTTGTCTTCATTTAAATAAAATTGAATATGGTTTAATCCCATAGAATTTTATTTAAATAATCTATATTCCTTTATTTTTATTTGGATTATCTTTATTCCATTTTCTTATGGATTTGACCAAGATTTAAAGTGTCTTTTAAATATTCCTTATTTATTTATTTATCTTATAAAATCCATATCTTTTTATTTATAGCTCTAAAATTGGTGATTCCAATTGGTATAATTTTATTTAATTTTTGTTTATCTTTTCAAATCCTTTTAGGATTACCTTGCTCACAATTTGGTATTGATTTTTGTTAGGAGATTTATTAGCCTTGGAAATTATTTCCTTTAATCTTATTAAATTCATAAGCTTTTATCCATGGCTCCAAATTGAGTGAAATCAATTCTCATGGTTTTATAATATTATTTTTTATTATTTTTGATCATTTATAAGTGTTTGTTGATGAATTTTTATATGGATCAAAGCCATAGTCTTAGGGAGATCTTGGATATGATTTCTTTCTTTAGGGTTTAGGTTTTTGGTTTAATCTTTTTCCAAGTGTTTTAAATTCAAGATTCTTTCCATGCATGAATGCATTTGACTTGGGAATATTGGTTTGTTGCTTTCTTAATCAAATTTTTTTCAAGTAAGGTTTGATGTTTCCATTTAGAAGCAAAAAGTTATTATCACCCTAAATTTCAACAATTGTTTATTTTGTTTATTTATTTTTTCACATTTCAAAATTTGGAAAATTTTGGGATGTGACAGTACTTCTGATAAAACCAAGCCTAGGGAGGAATTTAAGATACCCATACCCTTTAATATTGTTGGGATGCATGAGGCCTTTGAAAAGAATTTTGATTGGATTGTTCCTGAAAATCCTTTTGATGAAGGTACTAAACCAAAGAGAGATGAGAAGGGATCCTCCAAAACTCATTTGGATGAGATACCTTTCATAGTTGAAGACTTTGCAAGTATTGATGTTAATGCTTCCTCATTTGAGAATACTTGATTTCTTGCTTCTTGTGCCTAACTTAAAGGCATTAAAGAAAAATACTTGTTGGGAGATAACCCAAGAGTTTCCTTGAGTCTTGGTAGTTATTACTTGTAATGACCTCTCCTTATCCTTTTTGTTTGCTTTTTGTGTTGGAAATATAAGCAATAATCCATATGATTTAATCCGAATAATAAACTGATAAATCATGATCATACAAACGGTACTAAGACCAAACATGCAGATCAATAAAGTATATGAATAGATTACATCTATACAAGATAAACCTATCATATCTACACCAAACGCTAGAACAAAGAACTCTAGCATAATCTGAAAAAGACAGTTGAGGATCACATACAGTGTAAGCTGAATAGCAGCCGCAGCGGTCGCAGCAGCGTGGTCGCCCATGTTGAGGTTGTCGAAGAGATTGGTGACGTCTGGGAAGAAGTCGTCGTTCGGGAACTCGTCGTCGGACGACGCCGTGGTTGCCAGTAGTCGCGTTGAGCGCTCCCCAAAAACCTGATTGCCCCTCACCCGTACAGGTTCACGAGAGGCGGGATTCTGGAGGCCTATTGTCCCGATCTGCGGTGCATGCCGCAAGCCGGGATGGGAAAGACGAAAGCTGCGGCGCAAGGTTCTGGAGGGTAGGCGCGTGTGTGGATTGATTCACCGATTAGGTTTAGCACAGACGCTTATATAATGCAGGTCAGTGAGATCGTGGGGCTCATCCCACGTCCATAAAAACTAGAACCGGCTGTAATTAACGCGTCCGTTAATGACTCATAATTAGTTTTCCCAACCAGCAAAATAAAGCTCGACTCGGCGAGATTCCCTCAACCCGCGGCGCGCGCGCGTCGTGATAAGGCGAGGCGTGGCGGGCGGTGTCGGGGGAGGAGTGCGCGAGGGCTTCTCTCCTTGTCACACCTTAGTGAGTGGTGCAACACTCTACTATATAAGGTGGTCCAACTCCTCTTCAACTAGCAATGTGAGACTAAACTTTAGCACCACTAGCACAGCCATATGCTGCCATATACAAGTGGGACAAAGAGAATTTCAGAATTTGTCTAATGGGCCAATAGCCCAATATACACCAAATTTGTTGGCGGAGTGACCCCGGGTAGGGTCAAGATAGCGGAAAGAAGGGAGGAGTCTCCCTTACCTTAAGCCGAATTAAAAGCTGAGTCGACCGAATCATGCAAGATCCGGCCGAGGTAAGCTGAGGTTTGGCAAATATAGAGTGATTAACACATTACTCGGCCGACGTGTGAACTAAGTCGGCCGAATAAGGTTGATTGACTTGTATGCAGGTGCAGGCCGAGCCGAGTTATGCGAGATGAGGCCGAGTAACGGGAAACTTGCAGGAGAAGGAGAAGGAGCCTATAGTCAAACCCTAGTTGTTGGCTAGGAGGAATCCACACAGCGCCAAGCGCTAAGGACAAAGAGCAAAGCTGCAGAGGGGCAGACAAGCGTCACGGAGGTGACAGTGAGGAAGCCCGAGGCACACATGTGAGGTCCTATGGGTCTTTGCCGCCGATAGAAGGGGGACACAGAAAGGAGTCCGCCGAGTTACCACTTCGGGACAAGCATATTCCAAGAATATGCTTGCCACATCAGCCCTAGGAGGAACCAAGGGACCCCTTTATAAGGAGGGGCACGGGCTCCTGGAGAGGGGATCAATTCATTTTACACTGAAGGGCTCGTGTAGCAATCTTCTTCTTCTCCATGATACAGCTCTAGGAGCACTTGTGACTCTTTAGAGAAGCAATAAAGATCTACTTACTGGTCAGTTGTGTGTAGTAATCACTACATCTTCCCTCCCCGGATCCCTCTAGCATCCATTGGCCCCATACTTTAGCCTATCCATGGCATCTATCGTGCCACCACCATGACAGTTGGCGCCCACCATGGGGCCAGCAGCGGTGCTAGCCGGAGTCAAGATCCGGATGGGAAACTTCATCCACACCGGCGAGCGGGTTGTTTCTGGCCTAGTCCAGAGATATGATATCTGGGACTACGTCAGCGATAACACTGGCAGCTTTGGGAGGAAAGCACCCCCGTGCAACAGCATCTTCATCAACCTAGGCGCTCACAAGGTCTACGTCAGCATCGACACCTCCTGCGTCTACCCGCGCCGAGTCATCGAGGCGAGAGACCCTCCCCTCTCCGCTGCTGGCGGTCGGCGTGGAGTTCGCCCCGCAGGAAGCGTCGAGGTAATGATGACGGCCCCGGCACCAGCAGCAGGAGCAGGCGCCGGACCAAGCAAGGACCCGGTGACAGGAGGACAGGTGGCCACGAAGCAAGCAACTCCAAAGCCCACCGAGGTAGATCCACTAGCGACCAGGGCGGACGAGGTGCAGGAGGTGACTCCAAAGGCGGCGAGGGTAAGATGGCCACCTCTAGAGAGGCGAGAGAATATCCTTTAGGAAACTATAGATAACCTAACTACACTTGTAGCGCCGATACTTGACCCGGCAAACGCACATGCGGAGTTAGAAGAAACTAGACAGAAAGTGCTAGTAGAGGCAAAAAAGGTGTCGGCCTTGCGAGAATCCTTAAACAGGACCTTGCGAGAATACGCTAGGGCAAACGAACTAGATGTGGCCCCTGACCGAGTAGATGAACTGAGATTAAGAGGAAAGAACCTCATGAATGATATCAACAAAGAGCACGAGGATTGTCCAAATGATTCGGTTGACCCAGGCTTGCCGAGGTACAGTACCCCAGCAAAGAACCTCAGGGCGGAAAATGCTGCAGCCCTAGAGTTGGAGGGGTTAAGCGGGGAAGCCCGGTAAAAACAACAAGAAAGAGTAAATGAGCTGGTACGCATTGCGAACCAGCAGAATGAGGAAATGCTTAGGGCTGACCCGGCGAATCCAGGAGCTTCTCGCATGGTTCATTCGGCAGGAGCTGCCCCCGCATTATCTGCGGCAGCGGCATCCACGCCCGGAAACAATGCGCGAAAAGACAGAGCAGTGACTTCGGGAAAAAGAAATAAGCAGATTGTCCTGTATGATCCGGCAGTGGCCGGGAAAGTCAATGATAATAGAGGCAATGGGAGCCGAGGTAACAGCGGCGATAGAAACCCCGACCGTGCAAACAGAGAGCATGGAAACCTCAGAAGGGGAAACCATGAGAACAATAACCCGGCGGAAGGAAGGAGGTACCCTCCACAGGATCCTCAGCCGAGGTATGATCCTCGGTAAGAACGAGAAGCAAGACCAGCTCAAAAAAATCAGGTAAATGATAGATACAATGATGGCTACTCAGACATGGAGTATGCAGAGCATGGTGGGAAAAATCACTATGGAGTACAGGAGAGAGTTATTTATAGAAACTTGTCGTCAATTGACGCAAGATTGAAGCTGGACAAGCTGTATCGGTCCGAGCTGTTGGAAGAACAGGTTCCACCTGGCCCGACGTGTTTTGGACCTCGGATCATGGGCGAACCGCCCGTGCCAAACTTGCAGTTGGCAAGAGGAACTAAAACATACAATGGGAGTACGAAGCCACAAGATTGGTTAATTGACTATGCCATGGCAGTAAAATTAGCTGGCGGAAATTTAATATGGGCGGTAAGATACGTCCCACAGATGTTGGAAGGACCGACCAGAGTATGGCTGAACAATTTACCAACAGGAAGTATCAACTGTTGGATAGATTTTGAAGAAATGTTTTTCAGTAATTTCACCAGTACATATAAGAGGCCAAACAAACCACAACAGCTCACGATGTGCAAGCAGAAGCCGAATGAGACAGATAGATAATTCTTGACTCGGTGGTGCAACCTCAGAAACTCATGCGAAGGGGTCATAGAATCTCAAGCGATAGCCTGGTTTGCTCAGGGCTGCAGATATGCAAGCGTATTATGGCAGAGGTTGCAAAGAGATATGCCAACCACATTGGCAGAAACCATCAGGATAGCAGATTCATATGCCTTAGGTGATCTGACTCAACCAGAGTTAATGTCAGTAGAGCATCGGGAACAGCATGATCATTATGTTAGAGATGGTGCCGGATCATCGCAGCGCAATGAATACCTAGGTAGAAGAAGGGATGAGAGGCCGTATTACAGATACACTTCCAATCAAGTGGCACCGGTTGTGCAGGATCAGCCGAGTCATGGGAACAATCAGCGACATAAGAATGGTCCTCAGCAGTGGACGCCGAGGAATGAAGGGAAAAGGCAGTGGACGCCCGAACAGAAGAAGCAATGGCAGGAGAGGCCAAAATACACATTTGAATCCATGCCGTGTAAATTCCACACGCCTAATCCGGCCAAGCCGGCCAATCACACTACTCGCCAATGTGCTTGGATGAAAAGTGCAATGGGAAACCCGGCGGGCATACAAGCACCTCCGCATCAAGTACATCAACAGCAGCAGCCACAATTAACCAGGGGAAATGCGCAGCAGCTAATGTTACCACCACCCCCTCCGAGGTATGATAACCCGGACCGGAGGGATGCAGTGCACCAAGTAGTAAATCAAAATCAAGACGGAAGGGGAAACCCCGGGAACAATGGATGCAATGATTATAGGGAGCATCACCAATCGTATTGTGTGTTCACAACAGAACAACAAGATAGACAGAGCGTACAACGCCGACATATGGAAGTGAATGCAGTTATGCCGGCAGTACTAAGATACGTTCCATAGTCCGATCAAGAGATAACCTGGAGCATAAAGGATCACTCGAAGATAATGCCGAATCCAGGGTCATATGCCTTGGTACTAGATCCGACATTTGTCGGGCCTAGCATCAATGTGAAGTTCTCGAAAGTATTCATAGATAATGGAAGTAGTATCAACATCATGTACAAAGACACAATGCACAAACTCAGAATAACACAGAATATGCTGCAGCCAACAAGGACCACGTTTCATGGGATAGTTACGGGGCTCTCATGCGAGCCCATTGGGAAGTCCGAGTAGATGTGTTATTCGGCACAATGGAGAATTGTAGAGCCGAGAATCTGGAGTTTGAGGTGGTGGACCTAGAAAGTTGCTATCATGCTTTACTCGGACGGCCAGCATTGGCTAAATTTATGAGCAGCTGTCACATTGCTTACTTGAAAATGAAAATGCCAGGGCCTCAGGGAGTAATAACAGTAGCTGGGGATTATAGAAAATCAATGGAATGTGCATCAGTTGGGTCAAACCTGGCCGAATCATTGGTAATTGCAAGAGAGAAAGGAAGAATTCAGGAAGTGGCAGCTCTAGCTCAGTCGACACAACTTAATATGCCGACATTAGCCAACCCGCATGGAAGTGTATCTTTCCAGCCGACTAAGGAGACGAAAAAGATCCAGATTGATGATCAGTTCCCAGAGCGCACCATCACGATTGGCACTGGCCTAGACGCCAAATAGGAAAGCGAGCTCACCAACTTCCTCTGTGAGAATCGGGATATCTTTGCATGGTCAACACAGGACCTGCAAGGTGTACCGAGGGGGTTGGCTGAGCACTCTTGGCATGTAAGGCCAGGAGCAAGGCCGGTGAAGCAACCTCTCCGCCGCTTCGCCGAAGACAGGAGACAGATAATAGGGGATGAGATAGCTCGGCTCCTTCCAGCCGGGTTTATTATGGAAGCGCTTCATCCGGATTGTCTATCAAATCCGGTGTTGGTAGAAAAGAAAAAGGATGACCCAAATGTAGCCGTCGTATGGCGAATGTGCATTGATTACACGAACCTCAATAAGGCGTGTCCCAAAGATCCTTTTCCTTTACCTAGGATAGACCAAGTCATTGATTCGACCGCAGGCTGTGAGCTGTTATCATTTGTAAACGCATATTCTGGTTTCCACCAGATACCGTTAAACCCGGCTGATCAAATAAAGGCTGCGTTTATCACCCCATATGGGGCTTATTGCTATTGCACCATGCCATTCGGCCTGCGCAATTGTAACACCCTCAGAATCGACCCTATGCAAGTTTCAGCGATTCCCGCCAAACCCGCATAGAAACGATTCAAAGGTGCCCACCAGGCACTTTCGTGCGGGTGGAAAACGAAGTAATACCATTACACAATAGTCCACGATGGAACCCACAGAACAGATATATACAACAACGACTCAAAGAGTCAAGAATACAGATATACAATACAAAGATCCAAATCACCTTTAAAACGATACAGCGTCCGAGTATGGACAAGATGCAAATTGAGCTAAGAGCCCTGAAGAATAACCAATGGCGTCCATAACCCTGCCCAGGCCGAGCCGGAAGGGTAACCCTGCTAACGACGTCGATCTCAAAACCTGCTTAAACAAAAGGGGTGCCGACAAAGGGCAAAGGGAAAAAGAGAGCGGTCAGTACTGAGGCCAGTACACGGCGAGACTAGAATTCGGGGGTCCTCGCCTACATAGGTATGGTGGACTGAAGCGGCAGCGCATCATGCACTAAACAACCTATAGAGACTCGATATAACTGTCGGCTATCAGAGAGGGATAACAAAGACCTATTCGGAACCAACCTGATACTACCACCAACATACCCATCCTGGTGTTTCCCCCTCGAGACCAAACGAGGAAGTCAACCGAGGAACTCACACAGTTGGCAGTTTTATTTATTCAGTTATCGTTGCAGCAGTTACTAGTCAAGTATAGCTAGCATGAGTCATCCTGATATAATAAGCAGTGGGCAGTTTTAGTTAACCATTCTGTTGTAGTTATAGTACTTACTAGTCAGATACATATAGCATGGGGCATCCCAAAACCCAGCAGTTGTTGGTACTTTTATTTAGTCATTCCATTGTAGTTGCAATACTTACTAGTCAGATACAATGGTAACAGGTGACAATCCAAACAAGCAATTGTTGGCACTTTTATTTAGCCATTCCATTATAGTGAAGCTGATTACTAGTCATTATAAAGTCAAATTTATAGCACTACTTTAGTTATAGTTGTCTATGATCAAGATACTGTGCTCCAAGTCGTCCATAACCGTGGACACGGCTTTCAGAAAGTTTTTACCCTGCAGGGGGGCACAAATAGCAACACACGCACGATCAACCTCGAGAAAAACCAAATAAAACACAACGAGGCATCACGACAGAGCAATTGCAAGATTCATATAAATTTCAGGGGGCCACCCCACCAAGCTACCCGCGACGAAGTTGGCCGGCTCCGAAATGGACCCAGAGGTTTGTGCCAATGGCTGTAAACGACCGGGAACCCGAAAGTGTGACTGGGCTTGTCGATACCGCGAAAACATTCCACATTTGTTCCTAAACAGTACAGGCGCTCCACACGCAATCGTAAATAAGCAGTAAAGCATGGCATAAGTACAGGATAGTAATAAAGCCCCAAACTACTTTGTGGCCCCAAGAAATAAATATGAATCAAGCTCTGGCTAGGGGGATTCATGGTCCCACATGCGGATAGTGCGAATATTCAAAGAACAGGTATCAAGTACTCGGGGTCCTACGGGACACAAGTGGACGGTTAAAAACCAAATAACATCTATTGCCCACCTGTGCCTCTACATTAATTACTTACTTCAATTTTAGTTATTAAACGGTAATTAAAGTCATGATCAACTCCAACATAAAGCATAAGGCATTACTCCAACAACTGTGGAACATCGACGGCGCGACGCAACACCTGCGCAAGCAACTACGACTCGCAAGGCTGACTATCTACCAAACAACAGGTAATAGGATGTGTCCAAGGCAATTTAATGGCTGCAAGGGATATCACGGGTACGGAAACTAGAGCATCGCAACACAGATATCAATAGATCAACAGGAGGGAATAAATACTATAAAAGTAAGATAGGTAGAAAGGGGGAGATTGCTCGCCTGAAAACATTGCCGAAGGTTCATCCAAAGATCGGGTCGACACTCGCATCAACTCATCGGCCTAATCCGTGAAGAAGCAAAACACTAGAAGAAACACCGGATGCACTATTTATTACTATGGCAAAAGAGCGGGCATGATGCATGTATGATGTATGACATGGCAAAGGATGCGATGCAATTAGGCCATATTAAGCGGAACCGGGGTCCCAACAATTATTTAGTTAGTTCATGTTGTTTACATACCCCGCAATTTAAATGTTGTCTTAACATGGCAAAATATATCACCGGTTCGCTACACAAATTTAAATGGGGCCAAAATAAGGCTAGATTCGCCCACATATGGACCCCATATTTAATTATGAGGTGAATCGCTATAATGCCCCAAAACCACACAAATGTGTATGCATCCATGACAATTTAATATGCAACAAGTTATATAGAGGGCATTTATAAAATAGGGGGTCACACTTTGGTCCCGAAGATCTTGGGGTTCACCGAGGGTTCAGGTTCAGGTCTTCGGATAGCGGCCTTTGGTCTCCGCGAAGAAGATCTTGGCACGCCAGGGTTCGGTATCGCCGAGATCGGTCTTCGGGGCTTCGGCCATCGGATTCGGGGGATCTTGGTGTCCTGGTAGAAGATCTTGTCGATGGTTCTTCTAGCTACCTTCGGGTTTGTCTTCTCGCATCGATCGTCAGAGACACCCATGTAGGTTGGTTCTTTAGGGGACACCACAATTTCTTCAAGACAAGTATCACCACATCAACAAATGCGGTCGAGGCAGGGGTTCTTTTCCGTGATAGGCATAGCAGCGGGGAACAGGGCATGAGGTCCCCGAACAGCAGCACAACGCGATGATGATGTGGCCATGACACACGGGTGGAGCTTCTGGTTGCGGCCAGAAAGGAAGCACAAGGACGGGGCCGCGCGACGGGAGCTCGGAAGGAGGGTCGGGCCAGAGGAGGGCGGCCTCGGGCGACGGGCTCGCTGCCGTCAGCGATGGCGCGAGGACGGGGTCGATGGGCGGCGACGGTGGCCCGCTGCTGCGGTGCTTGTGGCCTGAGGCGACGGTGGTTCTGCAGGGAGGAGGGCGGCAGGTGCTCTGCGAACGGAGGACGGAGACGACGCCCCGGGTCGAGGTCGAGGTGACGCGAGGCGGAGGGGCACGGCCAGACGCGACGGCGGCGGTCGGCAGCGCTCGAAGGAGGGTGGTGGTTGAGGCAGAGGCGAGGGAGCTCGAGAGGCAGGGACCAGCGTTGCTCTGTAGCAGGGAGGCGGCGAAGGAGCCGATGCGAGGTACACGGGGCACGGCCTCGGCGCTGGGCAGAAGACGCCGCATCACAAGTCGGTGGCGGGGCCGCGTCTAGAGCAGCGCTTAGCTCGACGGGGGAAGGGGAAACAGAGGAGGGCGGCAGCACTGCCCATGGCGGACGGAAGAGGAGCCTGGGGAGCCTAGGCCGGGAGTGACGGCGGGGAAGGGTGTCGGCCTTGGAGGCAGGGCCAGCGAGGGAGAGGGGTTGGGGATAGGGTACGTTAGGGTTTGACTAGTTGGGTAGATGGGCTAGGGTTTGGTCTAGGCTAGAATGGAGGTGGCCGGCTGGGCCGGGTTTGGCCTGGTTTGGCTGCCTTCCCCAATTAAAATATTTAGGGTTTTATTTATACATTTATTTCAAAGAACTTTTGTAAATCATTTAGTCAAAACAAAATATCTGGACAACCGAAGTTTGATTTGAATTAAGACGGGGGTGTTTGCAAAAACAAAATAGACCTTTGTAAAATAGTTTTTATCAAACAGATGCATGATGATGTCATGGTGAGGCGCATAATAAAAATAATAGCGATTTTCTAGTTGTGGTTTTACCCGGGGTGCTACAATTCGACACCACTAACAATGGATCTCGCCCTCGAGATCCGCCTCCTAGTACGGGGAAGAAAGCCGATGACCTGAATCTTCTTGCTTCGTGTAGATCCTTGCGACACCACTAACAAGGGTTCCTCCTTCATCTTGAAATTGGCGACACCACCAACAAGAGGTCGTTGCTCACGTTCGTCGAAGGAGCACTCTGGACAAACAATAGAGGAGTTAAAGGTAAGGCCACCTCTAACTTACATGGAAGGAGTAAGGATTGCATCGATGCACCATTCAATGTACAAAAGCAAATGATAAGAGTAGTGGTATGGTCGCGACTCCATCCCGCACTCAAAGCATTACTCTGTATATGAATAGGAGAATTATGCAGCCAACTCTCAGAATTCAGATTGTAGATCTCGACAAGCGAGGTTCGGAAACAAAGGAGGGATGGAGATTCTCATCAGATCTGATGCAGATGACTTCGTCATATCGGGAATCACCGGAGGATAGAAAGAAAATTTTTAGTGAATTTTCGATCCACTGAAAGGTACAACAGATGAAAGATTCATCAGATAGCATGAATGCCGAATGTTCAAGCACCATTACAAGAGGATGGAAGCGAAACCCTAAAGGTACGACGAAAACCCAACCACGAGAAATCCTGGACTCGAAGAAAATATAAGAGAGTAGATTCAAAACACGTCGAGATAAGAGGAGAATAGAAGAGGGGTAAGAAGTAAAAGCAGACCTAATCAGATCTATCCAACCGATTTTCCAAAATAGTTCTGACACTCTACAACGTCCGTTAGCTAGGTTATCCTACAGGCTGGACCAGTGGGGTATCGTAACTGCTGAGCTCTGATACCACTCTGTAACACCCTCAGAATCGACCCTATGCAAGTTTCAGCGATTCCCGCCAAACCCACATAGAAACGATTCAAAGGTGCCCACCAGGCACTTTCGTGCGGGTGGAAAACAAAGTAATACCATTACACAATAGTCCACGATGGAACCCACAGAACAGATATATACAACAACGACTCAAAGAGTCAAGAATACAGATATACAATACAAAGATCCAAATCACCTTTAAAACGATACAGCGTCCAAGTACGGAAAAGATGCAAATTGAGCTAAGAGCGCTGAAGAATAACCAATGGCGTCCATAACCCTGCCCAGGCCGAGCCGGAAGGGTAACCCTGCTAACGACGTCGATCTCAAAACCTGCTTAAACAAAAGGGGTGCCGACAAAGGGCAAAGGGAAAAAGAGAGCGGTCAGTACTGAGGCCAGTACACGGCGAGACTAGAATTCGGCGGTCCTCGCCTACATAGGTATGGTGGACTGAAGCGGCAGCGCATCATGCACTAAACAACCTATAGAGACTCGATATAACTGTCGGCTATCAGAGAGGGATAAGAAAGACCTATTCGGAACCAACCTGATACTACCACCAAACATACCCATCCTGGTATTTCCCCCTCGAGACCAAACGAGGAAGTCAACCGAGGAACTCACACAGTTGGCAGTTTTATTTATTCAGTTATCGTTGCAGCAGTTACTAGTCAAGTATAGCTAGCATGAGTCATCCTGATATAATAAGCAGTGGATAGTTTTAGTTAACCATTCCGTTGTAGTTGTAGTACTTACTAGTCAGATACATATAGCATGGGGCATCCCAAAACCCAGCGGTTGTTGGTACTTTTATTTAGTCATTCCGTTGTAGTTGCAATACTTACTAGTCAGATACAATGGTAACAGGTGACAGTCCAAACAAGCAATTGTTGGCACTTTTATTTAGCCATTCCATTATAGTGAAGCTGATTACTAGTCATTATAAAGTCAAATTTATAGCACTACTTTAGTTATAGTTGTCTATGATCGAGATACTGTGCTCCAACTCGTCCATAACCACGGACACGGCTTTCAGAAAGTTTTTACCCTGCAGGGGGGCACAAATAGCAACACACACATGATCAACCTCGAGAAAAACCAAATAAAACCCAACGAGGCATCACGACAGAGCAATTGCAAGATTCATATAAATTTCAGGGGGCCACCCCACCAAGCTACCCGCGACGAAGTTGGCCGGCTCCGAAACGGACCCAGAGGTTTGTGCCAATGGCTGTAAATGACCGGGAACCCGAAAGTGTGACTGGGCTTGTCGATACCGCGAAAACATTCCACATTTGTTCCTAAACAGTATAGGCGCTCCACACGCAATCGTAAATAAGCAGTAAAGCATGGCATAAGTACAGGATAGTAATAAAGCCCCAAACTACTTTGTGGCACCAAGAAATAAATATTACTCAAGCTCTGGCTAGGGGGATTCATGGTCCCACATGCGGATAGTGTGAATATTCAAAGAACAGGTATCAAGTACTCGGGGTCCTATGGGACACAAGTGGACGGTTAAAAACCAAATAACATCTATTGCCCACCTGTGCCTCTGCATTAATTACTTACTTCAATTTTAGTTATTAAACGGTAATTAAAGTCATGATCAACTCCAACATAAAGCATAAGGCATTACTCCAACAACTGTGGAACATCGACGGCGCGACGCAACACCTGCGCAAGCAACTACGACTCGCAAGGCTGACTATCTACCAAACAACAGGTAATAGGATGTGTCCAAGGCAATTTAATGGCTGCAAGGGATATCACGGGTACGAAAACTAGAGCATCGCAACATAGATAGCAATAGATCAACATGAGGGAATAAATACTATAAAAGTAAGATAGGTAGAAAGGGGGAGATTGCTCGCCTGAAAACATTGCCGAAGGTTCATTCGAAGATCGGGTCGACACTCGCATCAACTCGTTGGCCTAATCCGTGAAGAAGCAAAGCACTAGAAGAAACACCGGATGCACTATTTATTACTACGGCAAAAGAGCGGGCATGATGCATGTATGATGTATGACATGGCAAAGGATGCGATGCAATTAGGCCATATTAAGCGGAACCGGGGTCCCGACAATTATTTAGTTAGTTCATGTTGTTTACATACCCCGCAATTTAAATGTTGTCTTAACATGGCAAAATATATCACTGGTTCGCTACACAAATTTAAATGGGGCCAAAATAAGGCTAGATTCGCCCACATATGGACCCCATATTTAATTATGAGGTGAATCGCTATAATGCCCCAAAACCACACAAATGTGTATGCATCCATGACAATTTAATATGCAACAAGTTATATAGAGGGCATTTATAAAATAGGGGGTCACACTTTGGTCCCGAAGATCTTGGGGTTCACCGAGGGTTCAGGTTCAGGTCTTCGGATAGCGGCCTTTGGTCTCCGCGAAGAAGATCTTGGCACGCCAGGGTTCGGTATCTCCGAGATCGGTCTTCGGGGCTTCGGCCATCAGATTCGGGGGATCTTGGTGTCCTGGTAGCAGATCTTTTCGATGGTTCTTCTAGCTACCTTCGGGTTTGTCTTCTCGCATCGATCGTCAGAGACACCCATGTAGGTTGGTTCTTTAGGGGACACCACAATTTCTTCAAGACAAGTATCACCACATCAACAAATGCGGTCGAGGCAGGGGTTCTTTTCCGTGATAGGCACAGCAGCGGGGAACAGGGCATGAGGTCCCCAACAGCAGCACAACGCGATGATGATGTGGCCATGACACACGAGTGGAGCTTCTGGTTGCGGCCAGAAAGGAAGCACAAGGACGGGGCCGCGCGACGGGATCTCGGAAGGAGGGTCGGGCCAGAGGAGGGCGGCCTCGGGCGACGGGCTCGCTGCCGTCAGCGATGGCGCGAGGACGGGGTCGATGGGCGGCGACGATGGCCCGCTGCTGCGGTGCTTGTGGCCTGAGGCGACGGTGGTTCTGCAGGGAGGAGGGCGGAAGGCGCTCTGCGAACGGAGGACGGAGACGACGCCCCGGGTCGAGGTCGAGGTGACGCGAGGCGGAGGGGCACGGCTAGACGTGACGGCGACGGTCGGCAGCGCTCGGAGGAGGGTGGTGGTTGAGGCAGAGGCGAGGGAGCTCGAGAGGCAGGGACCAGCGTTGCTCTGTAGTAGGGAGGCGACGAAGGAGCCGATGCGAGGTACATGGGCGCGACCTCGGCGCTGGGCAGAAGACGCCGCATCACAAGTCAGTGGCGGGGCCGCGTCCAGAGCAGCGCTTAGCTCGACGGGGGAAGGGGAAACAGAGGAGGGCGGCAGCACTGCCCATGGCGGACGGAAGAGGAGCCTGGGGAGCCTAGGTCGGGAGTGACGGCGGGGAAGGGCGTCGGCCTTGGAGGCAGGGTCAGCGAGGGAGAGGGGTTGGGGATAGGGTAGGTTAGGGTTTGACTAGTTGGGTAGATGGGCTAGGGTTTGGTCTAGGCTAGAATGGAGGTGGCCGGCTGGGCCGGGTTTGGCCTGGTTTGGCTGCCTTCCCCAATTAAAATATTTAGGGTTTTATTTATACATTTATTTCAAAGAACTTTTGTAAATCATTTAGTCAAAACAAAATATCTGGACAACCGAAGTTTGATTTGAATTAAGACGGGGTTGTTTGCAAAAACAAAATAGACCTTTGTAAAATAGTTTTTATCAAACAGATGCATGATGATGTCATGGTGAGGCGCATAATAAATATAATAGCGATTTTCTAGTAGTGGTTTTACCCGGGGTGCTACAGCAATGCAGGAGCAACATACCAAAGATGCATGCAAAAATGTCTGCATGACCAAATAGGGAAAAATGTGCAAGTATATGTTGATGATGTGGTTATAAAAACCAAAGAGAGCAAAACGCTCCTGGAAGATATTCGACAGACATTCGCGAACCTGAGAAGGTTCCAGATGAAACTTAACCCGGAAAAGTGTAACTTTGGTGTGCCGGCTGGAAAATTACTCGGTTCCTCGTGTCTAGCCAAGGTATAAGGCGAATCCAACTAAGATGTGAGCAGTTGAAAGAATGGAACTGCTGAGGTGCCTAAACGACGTACAAAAATTGACAGGATGTCTTGCCTCATTGAGTCGGTTCGTATGTCGGCTAGGGAAAAAAGCCTTACCTCTATATAAATTAATGAAAAAGTCCGACAAGTTCATCTGGACACCGCAGGCTGATAATGCATTTCATGAGTTAAAAAAGATGCTGGTCACGACACCGGTTTTGGCTTCTTCATTATCAAAAGAGCCTATGCTACTCTATGTGGAAGCTACTAACAGAGTGGTAAGTGCAGTAGTTGTTGTGGAACGGAACGAAGAGGATAAGTCGGTACAAAGGCCAGTATATTACCTAAGTGAGGTATTATCAGCCTCAAAGCAAAACTACCCACACTACTAGAAGATGGCTTATGGAGTATACATGTCGGCGAAAAAACTGAAACACTATTTCGAAGAACACCCGATAAAAGTGATTTATGAGGCACCTATTGCCGAGATATTAAGCAACAAAGATGCGAGTGGCCGAATAGCAAAATAGGCAATCGAGTTATTGCCTTATGCTCCGCAATTTGACAGGCGAGATGCAATTAAGTCTCAGGCAGTGGCCGATTTCTTTGTGGACTAGGCCGAAGTACAGTATGAGCCCCCATTGCCAGATCCGAACTATTGGATGATGCATTTTGACGGATCCAAGTTAAGAAGTGGGCTAGAAGCAGGAATAGTACTGACTTCACCGAAAAAAGATCAGCTAGAATATGTGCTGCAGATACATTTCGCTGCATCAAACAATGTGGCTGAGTATGAAGCACTCGTCCATGGCCTGAAAATGGCAAAAGACATTGGCATACGTCGGATTCTGTGTTACGGGGATTTATACCTTGTAGTACATCAAGTACCAGGGAATTGGGACGCACTAGATGCGAATATGGCCCTGTATAGGTTTCATGTGCAGAAGATCAGTGGTTACTTTGATGGGTGTGAATTCCATCACATACCTCGGGCGGAAAATGATGCTGCGGATACACTGTCGAAACTCGGATCAACCAGGCAGTTAATTCCCCCCGGCATAGCTCTGGAACACCTGAGAAAACCATCGATTATGCCTTCCCCAGAATCCGAGTCAATTCGTATCTCGGCAGAATAGATAGAAGGAAGTGTCCCAATGGAAATTGACAAAGAATATGACCCAAACTATTCGAGGGTTAATTCAGTTGACCCACGGGTGAACGGAGAAAAGCCCAAAGATGTTATGTCGGCCTAAATTATGGAAATTGACAACATAATTTTCCCGGAAAAGGTCACGCCAACATGGGCATAACCCATATTCTCATTCCTTAAAGTGGAAATCTTGCCGGATGATGAGGTCATGGCCAGACAGATAGTGAGAAGAGCAAAAGCCTACACGATCATAAACAATAAGCTTTATAAGAGAAGTGTCACGAATATACTGCAACGATGCGTTGACTCGGCAGAAGGGCAGAAAATCCTTTTGGATATACAAGGAGAATGTGGGCATCACGCCTCGTCTAGAGCCCTAGTGGCCAAAGCATTTAGGCATGGATATTATTGGCCAACCGCTATCATGGGAATGGCCACGACAGATGCTGCAATCGGCAGCGAGTAGTAGAACGAGGGGCAAGGGCGGACAGCCATCTGCGGTGCGAGATGAGGGCGGAGACACAAGGGTTTACCCAGGTTCGCCCCCGGAGGGTAAATACCTACACCTGCTAGATTGTATTATGGAGAGAGTACAAGGGCGAGCTCGACTAGTAGATGGCGAGTCGCTAGGGTGTATGATGGAACGTGTCCTCTATGCGTGCCCTAGGGAGGTTTATATAGGCTCACCTCGCTAGGGTTTACAGATCTACAACCGAATTAGTTAAGGATTCGGAGGGTTCTTAACCTAATCTGACTGGGCCTAGCTATGCTTCTGGGCCTCCAGCTTCTAGTCGCCTGAGTCCTCGCCAAGTCTCGATCCAGTCGCCGTCCTGTAGGCCCACTCGCTAGCAGCTTGGGCCAATAGGAAACGTCCTGCTGGGTATACCCCGGTAGGCATATCCCCATCAGTTCCCCGAGTCCGTCGTTGATTCGTCGCAGGTGTTCATTGGCAGTCGGAGTATGCGGGTCCAATTTGGACGCCCAGTCGAATCGGCGGTGGACTCCTAAACAAGGAAAGAACTAGTCATTTTAGTCGCAATAACGACGACCAATCAAATCGCAGCTTGGCGAACAGGTCGGCGAGTAGTTAAGTCACTGTTGTAGTGATCGGGTCGGCGAATCGTCAAGTCGCTAAAGACAGCGAGTCAATTGGATGAAGTTGGACCGTCATCGCTGGTCAAACTAGCTGTTGGGTAAGCCAACAGTAATATCGGCGTCATTACCACGCGATAACGGCTCTCCGAAAATGGCGGGTAACAACCGCTATATAAGGAGAGTGACGGGCGAGGGGAAAACACTTCCCTCACTTCCTCCGATCTCGTTCATTCTCAATTCTTCATTCCGTGCAGCGACCAGAGCGACCCAGAGCGATTCACAGCCCCGGATCCCTCAATCGATGGCCCCTCCAGCGGAACCATGGGGCAGATCCAAGTTTACAAAGGCGCTACTAAAATCGTTTGAGGAGGCGGGGATCCCCCGTGCCGGGAGATGGCGCATCCCTGTGTCTGGAGAGGTGATCCCAGACCCGCGCGAGGGGGAATTCGTCTGCTTCACCAGCCATCTGGAGCGGGGGCTCGGATTCCCCACCTCCGTCTTCTTTCGCCGCTTCTGCGCCTACTACGACATCCAACCGTCGGACCTAGGGCCGCACAACATCGAGCAGCTCGCCATTTTCATGGCGTTCTGCGAGTGCTACCTAGGTTGTCGGTCGTACTTCCCCCTATGGCAAGATCTGTTCCATGGGAGGATCAGTCGCGAAGAGGCAGGCGGCCCGATGTTAGCCGCGGGCGGCCTGATCTTTCAACTGAAATCGAAGGCGTCTTTTTTTGATCTGATGCTACCTGCCAAAGAAGTAAACGAATGGAAGAAGAGCTGGTTCTATGTGACCGAGTTGCCGCCAGACGACGAGGTGGCTCTTCCGAGGTACTCTGCCGACCGGAGCGAGCCGCGTCGGATCCAAGTCACCAAGCTTCCACTAGATCAGCGGATGGTCGTCGAAGAGATGTTGCAAACCATCCGCAACCTGAAGAAGAATGGCCTCCAAACCATCAACCTCTACAACTGCTGGCTCGGGCGATGGCTCGTGCCTCTGGCCAGCCGCGCACATTATATGTACGAGTACACATGCAAGGACGACCCAACAAAGAAGATTACCCTGGCGGTGTAAAGGATGGGGTCGCACCTTACACCGCGAAGCGCCAAGCCCCAATGGTGAGTTCCTTTATTTCCCATGCACTCATAGTCGCAGTTTTGCATTCGCGGTCGTGCTAATTTTGCTTGGCTGCTGCAGCTATTCCAAGTGGTGGAAGGCTGGCTTCCACCCGCAGATGACGAGAACTCGAACTCGTCCGTCGAAGACGAAAGTGAGTCCTCACCCGATAAGGGCGATGCCAGAAGTGACAGGGGCGGTGATGATGATGATGTCGACGAGGCCGTGGAGGTCGCCGTACCCACGGTTCGCAAGACCCGTGGGCAACATCAACGCGAGCTCAAGGCCAGCAAGAGCCTCGAGGCCCACGATGACGACGACGACGAGCTTCCCGAGCACACTTCGCATCGTGAAGCCACACCGTCAAAGAAGAAGAAGCCACCGCCACCAAATAAGAAGACAAAGACGGCTAAGACGGTGTCTCCGCCTTGGTCCGCGAGTAGCTCCGATGCTACCAGCGCAGCCGAAGAAGCGGTGGCACACGCGACCGTGGCGACTGGTGCGGCCGTCGTGGAAGATGAGGTGCCGTTGGCATCGCTACCGCCACCGTTCGTCCCAGTCACCGGGCTGACGGCCGCTCCAGCCGCAGGGACCTCACCACCGAGAGGAGCTCCCACGGCGATCGCTACTGAACCTCCTACCGCGGCCTCGTCCTCGAAGAAGCCATCAGTGTCGTGGGCACATAGCGTGTTCGAGGCGGTCCTTAGTCCGAAACTAGGGCCAGAGCTAGAGAAGCCGGCTAGTATTTGTACTGGTCTACGATTTATCCCAGTCGCCAAGTGAGTGTTCCTCAATTCTTTCGTTTGTCTTCCTGATACATGTTTGACTGGCGAGTCTACTAACGGGGTTGTTGCACAGGACTGGAGTGAAGAAGATAGGTCACCCTTCGGTGGCCAAGGTTCCCTCATGTGCCACAGAGGCACCCGCTGACCCCTCGAAGAAGAGAAAAGGCGACGAGGTTGAGGCACCCGCCGAAGGCACCAAGAGAGCAAAAGGCGACGAAGTCATCACAATCTCGGACGAACTAGTCGTTGCCCCGAGCGAAACTACGATTGCGGTGGACGTGGCTCTGAGGACCATGGAGGACGCGGAATCGCAGCGGTCAGGCCCCACGGCCTCTGTTGAGGCGACCGGCACGCCTTCGGGTGGTGCAGGGGCCGCGGTGGCGATGTTCCCTCACTTTGTAGCGAGGGCTGCCACGACGAGTGCCTCGGTGCCGTCAAGCCAATTGCCTGGAGCCGCCGGTACGGAGGTCGAACAGCGTTGCAGGAATACACCACTCGTGCTTTCGTCGGTGGACACGATGGAGCTTCATGGCATGCTAGGTGCCGCCATCCAAGTATGTCCAGTCCCCGAGGATCGGGCCACTGAATTTCAGTGGTCGGATTCTTATTGTTTTTCGCCATCCAGTCCCCGAGTGACTAGTCGGTGAATTTCAGCGTCTAGGCACTTAGGAATTTTTGTCATCCAGTCCCCGAGTGGCTAGTCGCTGAATTTCAGCGGCTAGGCACTTGGGAATTTTGTCATCCAGTCCCCGAGTGGCTAGTCGCTGAATTTCAGCGGCTAGGCACTTGGGAATTTTGTCATCCAGTCCCCGAGTGGCTAGTCGCTGAATTTCAGCGGCTAGGCACTTAGGAATTTTATCATCTAGTCCCCGAGTGGCTAGTCGCTGAATTTCAACGGCTAGGCACTTAGGAATTTTATCATCCAGTCCCCGAGTGGCTAGTCGCTGAATTTCAGTGGCAAGGCACTTAGGAATTTTTGTCGCTAACGCTTTCATTGTTGCACATGGCCTGCAACGCGAGTCGGCAGAGCGGCTTGCTGCCAAGCATCGCGTGGAGAAGGAGCTCCTACTGTTCAGGATATGAACGAGCAGCTTTGAACGAATGCGGGTTAGTGTTCATCATGCTTGGCGCTGATCATAAACTTTGTTATGTTTGTAATCGTTTTGTTGTTGAAGCAGAAAATAATGCGGCCACGGTGAAGGAGGCTTGCCAGGGCCTCGTTCCGGTGAGTGAGTTGACGGCTGCCCAGTCGTCCTTGAGCACCGCGGAGAAGCGAATCGCTGAACTGGAGCATGAGCTCAAGGAGGCGAAGGCGGAAGCGAGCTCGGCGGATGGACGGGCCAAGGCAGCCGTTGCTTCTCCTGCCAAGGAATGGAAGGTGTCGGACGCCATCATCGCCGGGCTGCAGAATGACCTTTGTACTCTTCAAAGTTTCATCATGGATCTCTATCGCCCACTGATTGGTGAGTTTTCCTTCTGCGATTCCCCGAGCACGCGAACCGCATTGTTTTGCTGGTGCCTCCCTTACTATTTGCTTGCATGTTGCAGGCCGGATTACTGATAATGCCGAAGAAGCGCAGTCGAATGACGCGCGACAATGTGTCACCACTCTGGTTTATTCTGCCACGCTGTCAGCGACCTGCCTCCGGGCGTACCTTCAGGAGATCTCGCCCACGGAGGTTATCTCGAGCGACCTCGTTGAAGTTTGGTGCTATCTGGAAAAGGCTCTGGCGGTTGTGGAGTTCATGACGCGGTCGGCGTTCCATTGTGGAGCGGCGACTGTGCTGAACCTTGGGCTCGCGCATTTTCCCGATGACTTCGACCTTGACGACGTCACGAGCGGGTACCCTTCGTCGACGGTCTCAGTTGAGATCTCCGAGGTGCTGAAGCTGACGGACCAGGCGGCGGTGTACGCCGACCGGTTTTGGGTGATGGGCGACCTCATTCCATACCAGGAAACGGTCGTCGCCCGAACAACCCCGAGCCAGCGCATCGCGACTTCAAGGTGGAGCAGCCGTTCCGTGCGGCCATGGCAGGTGAGCTCACGACGACCCATCGAATCAGTGGGTTCCCTTTATCCGTTGTCGCAAGGATGGTGGCGCCTTCTTGTCGAAGCCTGCGGAATAGAGTACTTTGCTGATCGGCGTTAGTTTAGGACGAATGTGTAATTATCGTTGTAAGCGAACAAATTGTGCTACTATGAAGAAATGCAAGGGTTCTTTTGACATTGTTTTTCTTGTTTTGTTTGTTGGTTGTGCGAGTCTCCGAGCGCGTTCGCCCTTTTTATGGGGTTAACCTCGTTGTTATGTGTATGCATGTTGTAGAAACTGTTATTGAATTGGGGTCGACTCGCCATGGCTTGGAAAGCCAGTCGCATGGCGACTCCTAGGGGTGCTCTGTACTTAGCCGTTTTCCCGGGCACGAACGGGGTCGGGTGGCCGAGTCCCCGAGCGTGGTACTTGGCTGTTCTAGTCGCATGCCCAAGGTAGGTGAGGACGGAGCGTGTTGTTTTGGCGCATCGCTCCACCTGATCCGTAGGACCAGTCGCGTGGCGACTCTAGGACGCGCTCTCATACTTGGCGTCTTCCCTCGTCGCTCATGATTGGGCTGGCGTCAATCCTCGAGCGTGGTACTTAGCCGTTCGAGTTGCTGCGCCAAGGATGTAGAGGACTGGGTCGCTGTGGGAAGCGAGTGCGGTTGTCTTGGCTCGGAAAGCCAGTCGAGCGAGGTGACTCCGATGGCTCCGGGTTGGCTTTTTTCATGGACGATGCGAGGCCCAAGGTTGTCGGTGCCCTCGTACCGCACTACTTGGCCGTGCCGGTCGCATAACCCGGGTTGACTTCCATGAATAGCATAGTGCTCTTGTTACGAGTGCGAGTGGCACAAGATATGGAGAGTGGAGACAAATTTTGCGAATCGGTCTTCTTTATTTCATAGTGGGTAGGGGGTACATGTATAGAGTTCTAAGAGTAGAACTTCCGTAAGAGGTTTACATTCCATGGACGCTTGACATTGAGTTTTCCGTCGCCTCGGACGTTGGTGAGGTAGTAGGCGTCGTTGCCCAGGACTCGCCCGATGGCGAATGGTCCCTCCCAAGGGGGAGAGAGCTTGTGCATGCCCTTCTTGTCCTGGATCAGGCGCAGCACCAGGTCGCCTTCCTGGAAGGTGCGAGTCCGCACTCGCCGGCTGTGGTAGCGACGGAGCCCTTGCTAGTAGATGGAGGTCCGGGAGCGAGCTAGGTCACGTGCTTCATCTAGCTGGTCGACTCTGTCCTGGCGTGCGAGCTCATTGTCAGCCTCCGCATAATTGACCACCCGTGGCGAATCATGCTCGAGGTCTGTTGGCATGACGGCCTCGGTACCGTACACCATGAAGAAGGGAGTGAATCCCGTTGACCTGTTGACGGAGGTGCGGATGCCCCAGATGACAAAGGGGAGCTCTTCGACCCAGCACCCAGGAGTTCGCTCGAGTGGAACTTGCAGTCATGGCTTTAGGCCATGGAGAATGCTCTGGTTGGCGCGTTCCGCCTGTCCATTGGACTCCGGGTGGGCGACTGAGGCGAGGTCGAGTCATATATTGTGCTCCTCGCAGAATTCCGCCATGGCTCCTTTGGCGAAGTTTGTGCCGTTGTCCGTGATGATGCTGTGCGGGAACCCATAGCGATAGATGAGATCGCGTAGGAATTTGGTGGCAGTCTTCCCATCGCACTTGCGGACTGGCTTGGCCTCCACCCATTTTGTGAACTTGTCGACCGCGACTAGGAGGTGGGTGAAGCCAGAGGGGTCCTTCTTGAACGGGCCCACCATGTCCATGCCCCACACAGCGAATGGCCAGGTGATGGGGATGGTCTTTAGAGCGGAGCCCGACACGTGAGTCTGGTTGGCGTACTTCTGGCACCCGACACAGCGTTGGACGATGTCGACCGCTTCGGCGTGTGCGGTGAGCCAGTAGAAGCCATGTCGCATGGCCTTGGCGACCAGGGAGCGGGCGCCAGCGTGGTGGCCGCAGTCGCCAGCGTGTATGTCTTGGAGGATCTTTCGTCCTTCTGTGGGTTGGACGTAGCGTTGGAACACGCCGGTCACGCTCCGCTTGTGTAGCTCGCCGTTGATGACGATGAAGGATTTGCAGCGGCGAGCTATCATCTGAGCCTCCATCTCGTCCGCGGGTAGGGTGCCTGCCTCCAGGTAAGCTACGTACGTCGCGGTCCAGTCGTTTGGCTCGGTGATCAGTGCGACCAGGGCTGCGTCTGGTTGCAGCGGAATTCCGATGTCGATCTCCCGTGGGGGAGAGACAGAAGGCTTGGTGATGGTGTTGAGGAAGATGACGCAGGTGGTGCGAGTCGGGCCGAGCCGATGCGGGAGAGCACGTCGGCCTCCTCATTCTTCCGCCTGTCGATCCACTCGATGGAGTAGCCCGCGAAGTGGCCTCCCAGTTGGTCCACTGCTTGGCGGTATGCCGCCATGGTGGGGGAAACTGCATCGTAGGTGCCGGCGACTTGCCCGACGATGAGGTCGGAGTCATCGTAGCAGCGCGGGCGATTGATGTTCATCTCCTTGGCTGCCCGCATGTCGTGGAGTAGCTCCTTGTACATGTTGTTGGTGCAGGGGGTGAAGTCGAGGTACATGACGTGGCGTAGCTTGTCGCCTTTTGGAGACGTGAGCACGATCCCTGCCCCTGCTCCATCTGCGTTTTTGGAACCGTCGAAGTGTAGGCTCCAGTAATGGAGGTATGGTAGTTTCTCTGGCTGCTGGGCCTCTTCCCAGTCGGCGAGGAAATCTGCGAGTGCCTGCGACTTGATCGCTTTGCACGGCTCGTACCTGATGTTGTGGACTCCGATCTCGATGGCCCACTTGGTGACTCGCCCGGTCGCCTCGCGGTTGCGGATGATATCCTGCAACGGTGCTGAGGAGACGATTGTTATTGGGTGCTCCTAGAAGTAGTGCGACAGTCGCCACTGGGCTTTGAAGACCGCATATACCAATTTTTGGTACTGCAGGTAGCGCTGGCGCGACTCGGTGAGGACTTCGCTGATGTAGTATACAGGTCGCTGCACCGGGCGCTCCTTGCCTTCCTCTGGTCGTTCGACGACCATGATGGTGCTGATGACTCGCTCGGAGGCCGCGACGTAGACGAGCATGGGCTCCTTGTCGACGTGGGCGACGAGTAGCGGTGCCGCAAGTAGCACCTCCTTAAGGGCGTGGAGCGCGTCGTCTGCCTCCTTGTCCCACTGGAAAGTGGGGTTCTTGCGCATTAGGCGGTAGAGGGGCATCGCCTTCTCTCCTAGCCGGGGGATGAAGCGACTGAGAGCCGCGACTCGCCCGGCCAACTTCTGGACGTCGCGCAGGCACTCGGGTTTGCAGAGCCGGGCGATTGTGTTGATCTTGGTGGGGTTTGCCTTGATCCCGCGCTTGGAGACGACGTACCCCAGTAACTGTCCAGTGGGTACACCAAAGGTACAATTCCCTGGGTTCAGCTTTATCTTGTACCGCCGCAGGTTTGCAAAGGTTTCCCTAGGTCAGCGAGTAGGTCGCCGTGGCGAGTGGACTTCACCACCACATCGTCAATGTAGACATGGATGTTGCGGCCAATTTGGCCCGCGAGGCATTCTTGCATGCATCTCTGGTAAGTTGCCCCGACATTCTTGAGGCCGAAGGTCATGGCGGTGTAGTAGAAGGCTCCGATTGGCGTAATGAACGCCGTCTTCTCCTCGTCCTCGATTGCCATTTTGATCTGGTTATAACCAGAGTAGGCGTCAAGGAAACATAGCGACTCTGAGGCCGTGGTCGAGTCGATGATCTGGTTGATCCGCGGGAGGACAAATTGCTCCTTCGGGCAGGCGCTGTTGAGGTTTGTGTAGTCAATACACATTCTCCACGTCCCGTGTTTCTTTTCGATCAGGACTGGGTTTGCCAGCCACTTGGAGTATTTGATTGGCTGAATGAAGACTGCAGCGAGTAGATGATGCTCCTCCTCGGCGATTGCTCGGCGGCGTTCTTCATTGAAGGGCCACAGCGACTGCTTGACGGGTCGCACTTTGGGGTCGGCATTGAGTTTGTGCTCAGCGAGTTCCCTCAGGACACCAGGCATGTCGGAGGGTTTCCATGCAAAGATGTCATGATTCTCACGGACGAACTCGATGAGCGCGCCTTCCTATGCTGGGCTCATGCCCGTTCCGATCGTCATCGTCTGGCTGGAGTCGCCTCGGACCAGCTCGACAGAGCGAGTATGCGTCGTTGCCTCGAAGGTGGTGGAGCCACCGCCCTCCGAGTTGGGCTTCTTTAGTATGGTGGGGTCATCGTTGTTGATCACGCTTGTGTACTTGGCGAGATCCTCCGAGTGGTAAGCCTCTGCGGCTATGACGGCATCGGCGAGCTCGGCTCCCTTGGCCTTGCATTCTGTGGCCATGTCGGGGTCGCCGTGGATAGTGATGATGCCGCATAGGCTGGGGAGCTTCATCGCATTGTACGCGTAGTGGGGCGCTGCCTTGAATTTGGCGAACGCCTGCCGCCCCAGGACGCAATGGCAGGGGTTGTTGAATGGCACTAGCTCGAAGATGATCCGCTCGGTGCGGAAGTTCGCTGGTGTGCCGAAGGTGACTGGCAGCGTCACCTTTCCGATCGGGTACGCCTTCCGACCGGGGACGATGCCATGGAAGGTGGTGTAGGTCATCTCGATCATCGACTACGGCAGCCACAATCGCCTGAATGTATCCAGGTACAGGATGTTGATGGAGCTGCCGCCGTCCATCAGCGTCTTGGGGAGCCAGTAGTCTCCTACCTTGGGCTTGACCACCAAGGCGACTCGGCCCGGATATTCGATCCGTGGCGAGTGGTCCTCGCGGCTCTAGGTGATTTGTTGCTCGGACCAGTTGAGGAACTAGGGGATGTCGATCTGGGACACCGCATTGACGACGACAGCGTAGGCGATGACCTTCTTCTCGCGCTTTGTGTTGAAGCCAGTGAAGGTGTGGAGTGATCCGGCGACGCTGCCGAATTTTCCGCCGTTTGGGGGGTGGTTGTCGGGGTCTTCCCGTGCGCACCGTGCCTTCCCAATCTCCTTTAGGGAGTGGCAGTCGGTGGTCTTGTGCGTGGTAGGCTTCCCTTCCCTGCTGTGAAATACACAGGGTTGATTGAGGAGAGTCGTGGGGTCAAACCTGGGCTTTGCCTTGTAGTTACCGCTATCGTGGCGCTGGCCTCCGTCACGGCGGAAGCTCTTGGGTTCACGCGGCGTGTATCCGGCGTTGGCGACAAAGTCGACTCTCCCATCACCGCGGCGCTTGCCGGTACGGCGAGTGTTGCTGTAGCGTAGCTCGGGTCGTCTCCCGTTGTCGTTGCCGCTCGTGCGGCGATTGCCTCCCGACTCGTCGTCGGTTTCTTGGTTTGGGTCCTCTTCCGTGTACCGCTTGGCGATCTCGAGGAGGTCTGGTATGTTGTCGAGTGTTTTGTACACCCGCTTGAGCTTGGCGACCAGGGGCTCGTAGCGGCACGAGGTCTTGAAACAGTGGATCGCGGTGTCCGGGTGGATTCTGGCCGCGTTATACCACATGTTTTGCCACCGTTGGACCCAGCTGCGGGTCGATTCGTGGGGTCCCTGGACGCATCCCTCCAGGTCCTCAATGGTGGTGGTGCGGGTGTAGGAACCCTCAAAGTGCTTGACGAAGGCATCGCGCATTTCCTCCCAGGAGTCGATGATGTCCGCGGGGAGGGTGTTGATCCATTGTCGGCACGCTCCCTCCATCATTAGGGGGAGGTCGCACGCAGCGAGTAGGTCGGTGTGGCCGGCGATTCCCATCGCCATGAGGTACGTGTCTAGCCACATGGAGGGGTCGTACGAGGGGTCATATTTCTCGATCTCCTTCGGCGCCTTGAAGTTCACCGGGTACTTTTTGCCTCGGATCATTGGTTCGAAGCACTGGGGTACGACTCGGCTCAGCGATCCCCTTGGTCCGTTGTCACGGCGGTTGTTGAGGGCATGCCTCAAGTCGTCAGGCTGGCGTGCGCGCCAGCTCTGGTTGTTGATGATGTGGGTTCGCGCGTCGACTGGCTGCCCATTGGTAGCAACGAAGTTGTTTGTCGGTCGCGGGTCGTTGGTGGAGAGTGCCACGTGTGCAGGTCGGTGTTGGAGCTGTAGGGGCTCTGGTGGTGGGCAGTTGAGGGTGTTAGCCACCATTGGACGGCCGCTCGAAGCCGCTCTGGTGCCTGATGATCGCGATTACATGCGACCCTGCGAGTCAGCTCCCGCATTTTGCTGTTCGACGGCCTTGGCGCATTGGATCTGGAGGGCGCCTTCCCCGGTCACGTTTATGTTGTCGACGCTGCTCGGATTGTCCATCGGAGTGGAAAACAGCGGGAGGCTGTTCACGTCTCGCTCCCGCGAGGAGACCACGATTCTTGGTTGGTCCCTGGGGG
Organism: Avena sativa; assembly: GCA_916181665.1. Taxonomy (NCBI): domain Eukaryota; kingdom Viridiplantae; phylum Streptophyta; class Magnoliopsida; order Poales; family Poaceae; genus Avena; species Avena sativa. The sequence goes on along the minus strand of OV702293.1, from coordinate 9,523,699 downwards.
CACGCGGCTGGGTGGTGGTGGGGCACCGTTGGCCGTCGTGCCTGGTGGTGTCCAGGAGCTCCCTCCTGGTGGCACGTTCTCGTAGATCGCATGTTCGGCCGCATGAGCCGGGCGTTTTCGTCATCGAAGTTAAGGGCGCGTCCCTGAATGGTGGGGTTCAGGCGCGACCTAATGAGGAGTTGGTGGTAGCGCGAGAGTTCCTGCGCCATCACCTGCTCGAGGCGAAATTTTTCGCGCTCGGCTTGTTCCTTGCGGACCGCTTCCTCCAGCCGAAGGCGGAATTCCTCGACCTCCGTTGCCGTTGCTGTTGGTGGGATCAGCGTGGAGAAGAGGTCTGGTGGGGGGTCGGCGCCATTCGCCATGTAGGCCGCGACGTGGCGACCAGATTCCTCGTGGAGGTCGGCGGAGTTCTCCGACCCGGAGTCAAAGTCAAAGATCCCAAGGATGGAGGGGTCTTAGAAGTCTCCCACATTGGACACATGGGTGATGGAGCCCGCGGTTGACGCGGTGACGATGGATCCGGCAGCCAATGTCGGGGTCGCCGAGTCGGCGTCATCGTCGAGAGCCGCGTCGTTTGCGATCGCGTTAAAGGAAGCAAAGGAATTGGTAACAAAATGTAATGGTTGCCAGAGATATGCCAGCAAGATACACCTTCCTTCATCCGAGTTAAAAACAATACCAATCACTTGGCCATTTTCAGTGTGGTGTTTAGATATGGTAGGTCCATTTAAGCCGGCTCACGGCGGAAAGACTCATATTCTGATCATGGAGGATAAATTCACAAAGTGGATAGAAGTAAAACCAATAAGAAAATGTGACGGGCCGACAGCGGTGAAATTCCTCAAAGATATTATCTTGAGATATGAACACCCACACAGTATCATCACGGATAATGGCACAAACTTCGCTGAAGGAGCCTTTGCTAGATTCTGCCAAGAGAAACACATAAGACTCGATGTTGCCTCTGTGGCTCACCCGACATCGAATGGGCAAGTCGAAAGATCAAATGGACTAGTATTGCCAGGGATAAACCTCGGCTAATTGAACCACTGCAAAGGTCGGCAGGATGCTGGATTGAGGAACTTCCAGCAGTGCTGTGTAGCCTCAGGACGACCCCAAATATATCGACGGGTATACCCCGTTCTTTCTTGTATATGGGGCAGAAGCTGTACTTCCAGCCGACAAATTGCATGACTCGCCAAGACTGGCCCAATATACAAGTGTTGAAGTAAACGAAATATCACGGCAAGACGATGTGGACTTGCTAGAGGAAGCAAGGGAATTGGCACTATCAAGATCAGCTATTTATCAGCAAGAGCACAGGCGATATCATAGCAAAAAGGTCAGTCCGAGAGTTTTTAAAGAGGGAGATCTAGTTCTTCGGCTAGTGCAACGCACAACCGGCATGCATAAGCTCTCACCCACATGGGAAGGACCATTTATCGTGACTAAAGCATTACACAATGATGCATACTACCTGATCGACGCTCAGACACCAGAAAAGAACAAGGCAAGCAAGGCCGGAGATGAATCAAAAAGACCATGGAACGTAGCTTTACTTCATCCGTTCTACACTTAGAAGCCCTGTATTGCATCTTGTGACGTGATGTATCAAACATGTATCAAAAGTGACTCGGGGACTGCCCCATGTTATTCCTCATTTTTAGCTATATATCAAACTTCGGCAACCCGAGCAGTGACTCGGGGACTGCCTCATGTTGTTCGTCGTTTTTAACTATGTATGAAATTTTGCCAGCTCGAGCAATGACTCGGAAACTGCCCCAATTGGTTGTTATTTTTTAAGAACGCATGAAAATTCGGTGACTCGAGCAGTAACTCGGGGACTGCCTCATATTGTTTGTTATTTTTTGCGCATGTATGAAACTTCGGCAACCCGAGCAGTAACTCGGGGACTGCCTCATATTATATGTTGTTTTTTGGCGTATGCATGAAAGTTCGGTGACTCAAGCAGTAACTCAGGGACTACCCCGTGCTGTTTGTTCATTTGGGTATAGATGGGACCTCAGAAACCCAAGCAATAACTCGGGGACTGCCCCGACTAATCTGTCATCTCACAAATGCAATATAAACTTACCTCAGCAACTCGAGATATAACACGGAGGAAACAACCAACAATTTATACTATCATGGTAACACGAATGACAACATCAGCAATTCGAAGTATAACAAAGAAAGTACCCTATCTATATCATTTTACCAACAGATACCTCGGAAAAGGTAGTAAGGCCATCAGTTTAAAAAGATGTATGGGCTTAGAACTCATAGTCCTTCAAGGAGAAATTGCAAAACCGACAGTTTTACAACCAAGAATAGATAAGAAACACAAGGTGCATGCCAAACGAAAATCAGTCATATGAAAAATATGATCCCGATTCACGAAGTTAAAGTTTGGCAAAGCAAAAATAGGATTCACATAAACTCAATTAGATAGAGTAACAACAATTACCAGGGCATCAGAGGCTGAAGGCAAAATGGTTCACATTGTACCAATAGGCGAGTAACTGTTTCAAAGACAGCATACACCCGGCATACCAGGGACTTAAATAGATAGAAGTTGTTGAAGCCTAAACATCGGCAGAGGCCGAATCACCCGTTGGAGGGACAGTAGTAGCAACAGGAGTTTTGGACATGGGTGTCTCGGATACAGTCGGGACGACCTCGGTTTCCTTCAAAGATGCATCCTTAAGAACTGGGCGCTCCGAAGTTGTTGGGGCCTCTACAGAGCTTACCTCGGCATCGACGGAGGCCGTAGTAATGCCTGGGGCAAGCTTCGGCTGCTGGGATACATCACCTTGGGCTCGAGAAGCTTCATTTCCTTTGGAGGACGATCGAGCGTCGCCATCCCCATCTGAGCTTTCATTGGAATCATCGGCATTATTAGAGCCTTCCTCCGATTCATCTTGATCAGCCGAATCACCACCAGATTCGTCTTCAGCCTCGGCATCATCGGCCGGGTTAGGAAGAAAACTCGGCCCATCGATCCAATGATGCACGTCAGCATACTCCGGATTCTCAATCCAAGGAGAGCTAGTGCGCAAGTTCATCAAAATATCGAGGGAGAGATCCTCGTACCATGACAAAACTGCGGTAAGCGCCATGTCAGCACCAACCCTTCCAGCAGATTCCCTCCAGAGATTAAGTTGAGTCTAAGATTCCATCAACCTCGCCACAAGCACTTCTACTTCGTCAATATCCGGCGCATTCTTCCAGAGGACATGGTAGGCTCGAATAGCTGCTTGCACCAGATCTTTTCCCACAATTTTCATCGGCCCAATAGCAGCGCCAACGGCAATCAGGAAATCTTCCATGGAAATTCTTGATTCAAAGCAACGGGAACACCTCGACGCTCGCGGGCAGAATCACAGCCTTGGAGCTCACAAGTTTAGCTTCTGGGAAATGATCTGCATGAAAGGACATCATATAAGTTAAGAGAAGCAAGGGAAAAGAATAACTCGACGAGAGATAGAAACTTACGATGGATGTAATTCAGCATCTTATGTAGATCCCGGGACCAGTCGGTCCTACTCTTCTCAAAACGAGTGATTTCCTCGCTCATCGCCTTGTTCTTTTATTCGGCAACATCAAGAAGCTCCTTGCCCTTCTGAAGCTGCAGACTTAGTCGGTTCTTTTCCTCAGAGAACTCCTGATCAACCTTCTCTAACTCAGATTTCTAGCAGAGATTAAGAGATTCAACCTCGGCACGTAACCGGGTTATCTCGTCATCCTTTTCCTTGAGTTGTGTCAAATGAGCGGCAGCTTGTTCTAAAAAATGCAGCATCATATCTGGCATAGATATGCATTCTTGATGCAATGCTGCAAGTGCTCGTAACTCGGCTATACCAAAGCCGAGAGGTCGTAAGATACCCAAGATTTACCTCGAACAAAAAGTCGTCAAATTAAAAGGCAAAAGGAGTGACTTACCTTCAAGAGTACCAACTTTCTTGGTAAGACGGGTATTCAGATTGTTGACACTAGCTGCATAACAGCAAGGTATAGGTTGGTACAACAACTAAATCTTTTACAAGGGTAAGAAAAACTAAACGAACCAGATAGTTTACCAGTTTTATTCACAACAGGGAGAATTTGCTCAAACTTATCTTGAAGTTTCTTGTGCGCAAAGAGCAACCTTTGAAATTCGGCTGTCCGCCGATCATGGGCAACCTGAATACAACAACAAGTTACAGAAAGTAAAACAGATCTGAATCAAGTAGAACTTTACTCGGATCTAGGTGGATGGATATTCAAAAGTAAACAGATCCGAATCAAGTAAAACTTGACTCGGATCTAGGTGGCTGGATATTCAAAAGTAAAACAGATCCGAATCAAGTAAGACTTGACTCGGATCTAGGTGGCTGGATATTCAAAAGTAAAACAGATCCGAATCAAGAAAAACTTGACTCGGATCTAGGTGGATGGATATTCAAAAGTAAAATAGATCCGAATCAAGTAAAACTTGACTCGGATCTAGGTGGTTGGATATTCAAAAATAAGATAGATCCGAATCAAGTAAAACTTGACTCGGATATAGATGGCTGGGTATTCAAAAATAAGACAGACCCGAATCAAGTAACACTTGACTCGGAGATGGATTGTTGGATATTATAGACCATGGTTAATCCGAATCACGAAGAAAATTGACTTAGCAAGTAATGTATTTGAAAACAGGTCGAAGCTTCCAAACGAATAACAAATCATCCGGTTGCAAGCTTCGGGGACTAGTATGTGTATAGTATCATCTGAATAATAGACAAAGTATCAACGAAGGCGCTTACCTCGTTCATCTTATCACTTTCAAGGACAATCTTAGCAGCCATATGCAAGCGACTGTTGATGTCAGAAAGCTAAAATGGTTGGCTACTCGGATTGCCCTCAAGTTGATCGGCGGCATTCCAGTTATTCGCATACTCCACCAGTGAGCCGAGACTGTTCCCGCTCTCAGTACGGGTCAATACTTTACCTCGGGCCTGTTGCATAACTGTCGCCGCCAGACTCTTATGAATAATAAGTTGAGTGTCGGTAGCAAGGGCGACACCAGGTTTAGCAGTGGAAGCTCCCTTACGAAGTATATCAGCAATGTTGGGCTGATAAGAGCTTGTTGGCCCCTTCTGAGATGGCAAGGATTTAGTGACAACAACTTTCTTGCTCTTAGTAGAAACTTTGGCAGGGGCAACAACTTTAGCACTGGGGGCCACGTCCTTGGCGGCAGGAGGAACAACAGTCTCCGAAGGGGCCGAGGTAGTGGTATCCTCGGTGGGAATTGGAGCAGGAGCTGGAGCTGTGGTGGTCAAAGGATCATTGCAGGAAACCTCGGGAGTCTTAAGGGGGACAACAGGGTCGGCTGGGTGATCCGGCATAGGGGTATCGTCGGCGACAACGGGGGGAGCAATGGGTTCATCTTGTCAAGGTGATACATTAGTCATCCTGGGAACAGAATCATCACGGGGAGGACTGGGAACGCGAACATCCTCTGGAGGAGAGGGTGAAGGCGGCCGAGTAGTATGAGATGTCATACTCGGACCGCTCGGCTTTGCAGAAAGTGGAGCTCTACAAAGAAGGTATAAATTAATTTAGAAATATAAATAGAGAAAAAAGAAATACAAATGAAAACATAAAGGGAAACTTAGCCAGTAACCCCAGGCATAGTCTTGCGCCTCGTAATGTGCTGAGAAGATTTCTTGGTTCGCTTCTTGGGAGCAGCATCAGAAGGATCCATCGAAGCGGTGCGCTTCTTCGAAGCAACAGGAGCGTCGGAAGCAAGAGGCTCGACGTCGTGCATCTGGCCAGCTTGATTAGCTGGGAAAGAAGGAGCAGGAAATGAGTAAGAGATAGGCACCGCGGAAACTACCTCAAGAATTTGGACGTCGTCCGAATCACCTTCATCCACACGGGCCGAGGTCTTGCTCCGGGGACGAATAGGAGCAGCATCCGACTTAGGGACGAACTCCTGCAGATCAGGCTCTCCATTGTCTGGGGTATTGCGGTCAGCAATCCAAGGAAGAGCCAAAACCTCGGCATCTTCTGTCTTCTGCTCCGCAAACCTCTGCGAGAAAAGTGGATGAGAGTAAGCAAAAGAACAATGGAAGAACAACTCGGAAGAAAACACCTGTGTTTAATTTACCTGAGGAGGAGGATTCCTGCAAGAAAATGGCCTCAGCCCCCACGTCCATTCCTCGGGCATCTCAGTCTTAAAAATAGCCCGGACACGTTTATAGATTTAATAATTATCAAGCTCAACCGTAGAAACTCGGTTGGGATCCAAAGGACCACTCATATAGCAGAGCTTGTGGGAGCAAAGCTGGAAGGGGCAGATTCGGCTGCTAACAAATGCAGTCATCAAGTCTTCACCTCGGAGCCCAGCACGAGTCAGTTCCTTAAGCCGGAGCTCGAATGCCTCGGTAAGAGCGTGGGTATTCCTCGGATTATAGATCCAGTTCTTCTTTGAGGGAGGACCGATAGAGAAAGCGGGGAGCCGAATCTTATCTTCTTTCCCAGTGTTCTTGACATAGAAACATGATCTATGCAACTTCTTACAAGACTCGAGGCCTGCAACACGGGGGAACACGGAGTTTTTCCGAATTGTAATGGAGGCAGCCCCGCATTGGGTGAGAGATTTCTCAGAAGGATGAAGAGATTTATCCGGCACCACGTTAGCTCGAATCTGAAAGAATTTGGACCAAACGTCTATAGAAGGCCAGAGGCCAAATTACCCCTCAGAAGCCGAGATAAAGGCCGACAGAGAAGCTACGGTGTTAGCCGGCAGGTGATGCGGCTGAAGGCCGAAGTAATCTAAGAAGCTCCTAGCGAAGTCATTAAGAGGGAGGCCGAATCCATGAGCAAAGTGGGACATAAACACTATGAACTCACCCTCGTTAAGTACGGGGAGGATTCTTTGTCGGGTAAGCGAAAACTCACCTCGGCAGGGATTCGGCGAGTCTTGATCAGCCATTCGACCTCCCGGCGAGTAACCGTGGAACCTTGCCAAGAACCACGTTCTGGACCCGCCGCAAAGTCTTCTTCCCTGGCGAGAGCGCCGCTGGTGGAGCTAGACATGGGCTCGTCGGAGGAATCAACAGAAGAGTAACTGGAAGCAGGGAGAGGCCTAGAGGTGCAGGGCCTCGTCACGACGGTGACGGAAGCAACAGTGGAACAAAGAAAGAACCGACATAGGAAATCGAGGAAAACTAGGAGAACACCTGACGCAGGAACCTAGCGGCGGCGCTGTAGAGAAACTCACCGGCGAGAACGCAAAAGCGGAGGCGCTGCAGCGAGGTCGCAGGAGCCAGAGAGCCGTAGTGTGTCCGTCGAGAGGAAACTATGGTGGCGCGGCCACTGGAACACGAACGGTGGCGACGGCGCGAGGAATAAGACGAAGGGAGTAGGAAGGGGAAAAGTGAATCGGTCTACCCCCACTCCCCTCTTTATAACCGCATAGGGTAAGCCATAGTGGGATCGTGGCTGTGCCGCGCTAACCGCATAATCGCGTGTATCGCATAACCGCGCACAGAGAGTGGAGCCACAACAAGGGTCACATGGCGTGGGAGGAGATCGGGCCATTTGACCGTTGCAGTACTCGAGGCGTCACTGCGCCGACGCGACGGGTGCAGTAATCACTGTAGAATGTCAGTAAACACTGTAGAGGAACAAAAAACTAGGGAACAATGATGATTGGTACACGTAGGACAAGGCTTACTCAGGAAGCCAAGCAAATACCCCGAACAAGAGAAAATAACTCGGAATGTAGTTCATAGCGGGAAAAGGTAGAGATGAGGAAGAGGATAATAGAAAAAGAACGTCGGCTAAGAAATACCTCGGACAGAAAGTGAGAAAGAATAAATGTCTAGAAACTGATGTGGTCCGGTCGAGGTTTCCGGCAGGACCGCACTAGCTTCGGGGACTAACATTGGGGGAGTGACCCCGGGTAGGGTCAAGATAGGGGAAAGAAGGGAGGAGTCTCCCTTACCTTAAGCCGAATTAAAAGCCGAGTCAGACGAATCATGCAAGATCTGGCCGAGGTAAGCTGAGTTTTGGCAAATATAGAGTGAGTAACACATTACTCGGCCGACGTGTGAGCTAAGTCGGCTGAATAAGGTTTATTGACTTGTATGCAGGTGAAGGACGAGCCGAGTTATGCGAGAGAGGCCGAGTAACAGGAAACTTGCAGGAGAAGGAGCCTATAGTCAAACCCTAGTTGTTGGCTAGGAGGAATCTACACAGAGCCAAGCGCTAAGGACAAAGAGCAGAGCTGCAGAGGGACAGCCAAGCGTCACTGAGGTGACAGTGAGGAAGCCCGAGGCACACATGTGAGGGCCTCTGGGTCTTTGTCGTCGATAGAAGGGGGACACGGAAAGGAGTCCTCCGAGTTACCACTTCGGGACAAACATATTCCAATAATATGCTTGCCACGTCAGCCCTAGGAGGAACCAAGGGACCCCTTTATAAGGAGGGGCACGGGCTCCTAGAGAGGGGATCGATTCATTTTACACTGAAGGGATCGTGTAGCAATCTTCTTCTTCTCCATGATACAGCTCTAGGAGCACTTGTAACTCTTTAGAGAAGCAATAAAGATCTACTTACTGGTCAGTTGTGTGTAGTAATAACTACATCTTCCCTCCCTGGATCTCTCTAGCATCCATGGGCCCCATACTTTAGCCTACCCATGGCATCTGCCGTGCCACCACCACGGCAAAATTCCAACAATCCCCAAAAAGTCTCATTAGCACATCACATCACTTTTATTTCAGAACATTGTTTTATATACCGGTGTGTAGTGGAGACTCTTAAGTTGAACTTCCACGTTAAACTTTATGTTACATTAGCTAGCAACTTGAATAGTGGACTATCCCTTGAACTACAAGTTTTCTGCGCGCTAGTTTCACACACAATTTAGACCGGTACAGGGCTGCCGTCGGCTTCCCCGCGGTTTGGAGCTTATGCGTCATACTCCAGGGCCTTTCATGAGTTTATTAGAGAGCACCCAACTCTCACGGACTGTGATGTTTGACAGTCAAACTCATATAGGTGTGTTCCTCAAGAGATGTTCTGCAGGACAACATATCCGCTTATAAAAGCCACTTGGAACACATTAAGATAAATATCAACCTGCCATGCAGATTAAGAGAGTATTGCATCTTTATGGAGATGTAAATATAATATGGGGATACTCTCCTCTCAGCTGACCAACAGCTTGTCTCCCATCTCTAATTCACGGGATCTCCGATCACATGGAGTGGGTTGCCGCTGGGATCAACTCATAGCGTGGGTCTCAAACCCATCTCCCTCGATGCATTATCTGTCACATTGCGTGATAAACCCTTTGTGAAGGGATCTGCCAGGTTCTTAGATGTTTGGATATAATCCAATGCAATAACTCCGAAGTTTCTCAGTTTCCTCACAGATTTCAATCTCCTCTTCACATGCCTTGATGACTTCATATTATCCTTAGAACTGTTTACTTTGACGATCACAGTTTGATTATCACAGTTCATCGGGATGGAGGGTATTGTTTTTTCAACCATAGGTAAGTCCATCAAGAGCTCACGAATCCACTCTGCTTCAACAGTGGTTGTGTCTAATGTTGTGAGTTCTGCTTCCATTGTTGACCTCGTTAAGATGGTCTGCTTGCAAGACATCCAGGAAACAGCGCCACCACCAAGTGTAAACAAATAACCACTCGTGGCCTTGATCTCATCAGCATCAAATATCCAGTTTGAATCACTATAACCCTCAAGTACCCGTGGATACCTAGTATAGTGAATAACATATCTCGTAGTGCCTTTCAAATAGCGCAAAACTCTTTCAAGAGCATGCCAATGATCATCTCTAGGATTTGACACAAATCGACTCAGTTTTCTTATAGCAAAGGAGATGTCAGGTCGAGTAGCGCTGGCTAAATACATGAGCGAGCCAATGATTTGAGAATATCTCAATTGATCTTATCCAGTCCTTCGATTCTTTCGAAGTAGCACACTCGGATCATAAGGCGTTGGAGAAGAATTGCAGTCACTATACCCGAAGCGACTCAATATCTTTTCCACATATTGAGACTGAAGCAATGTAATCCCACCATTGTCATCCTTTAGTAGCTTGATGTTTAAGATTACATCAGCCACTCCAATGTCCTTCATCTCAAAGCAGCGAGATAGGAACTCTTTGACCTCCTCGATAACAGCTAGGTTGGTCCTGAATATCAATATGTCATCAACATAGAGACACATAATAACTCCCTCCCCCCCACCATGGCGATAGTACACACATTTGTCAGCTTCGTTTACAACAAAGCCTTTAGCAGTTAAAGTTCTTTCAAACTTCTCGTGTCACTGCTTAGGGGCTTGCATAAGACCATACAAAGACTTCACTAACTTACACACCTTTCCTTCTTGACCATCTACTACAAATCCGTCAGGCTGCTCCATATAAATTTCCCCATCTAGCTCTCTATTTAGAAAAGTTGTCTTAACGTCCATTCGATGAACGAGAAGACCATGTGAGGCAGCCAAGGATAGTAGTACTCGAATAGTGGTCAATATGGCTACAAGTGATTAGGTATCGAAGAAGTCCTCACCTTCCTTTTGGATATAACCCTTAGCCACAAGACGTGTCTTGTACTTTTCAATAGTACCATTAGGTATAAGATTTTTCTTGAACACCCACTTACATCCTACAGGTTTGCACCCATAAGGACGATAGTGACTTCTCAAGTACCATTAGCTAAGATGGAGTCCATCTCGCTTCGGACAGCTTCCTTCCAGTAGTCAGCATCTTGAGATGCGTAGGCTTCTGAAATATAAGTGGGAGTATCATCCACAAGGTACACAATGAAATCATCACCAAATGACTTTGCAGTCCTTTGTCTCTTGCTCCTTTTGGGAGCTTCATTGTCATCCTCCACAGGATCATCCGATTGTTCTATCGGCATAGTGGGTTCAGGAATTATAGAAAATTCCTGACTAGATGAACTAGTCATCTCCTGATTTGATGAGGTAGACATACCTTTCATAGGAAATATGTCCTCAAAGAAAGTCGCATCATTCGACTCCATAATTGTACCAACATGCATGTCGGATACCTCAGATTTTACTATCAAAAATCTATAGCCAATGCTATGAAAATCATATTTCATAAAAACATAATCAACGGTTTTCGGTCCAAGCTTTCACTTCTTGGGTATTGGAATATTGACTTTCGCCAAACAACCCCAAGTTCATAAGTAAGAGAGTTTAAGCCTTTTCTTTTCCCATTCCTCAAATGGAGTTTATCCTTTACAGGAACCAGGTTTAGGACATGACACGCAATCATTAGCGCCTCCCCCACCATTCCTTGGAAAGACCCGATGTATCTAACATGGCGTTAACCAAATTAGTTAGAGTGCTGTTCTTCCTTTCGTCCACCCCATTTTACTGTGGTGAGTAGGGAGGCGTCCTCTCATGTATAATACCATGTTCCATACAAAATAAATCAAATTCGTTTTAAAAGTACTCTCCACCATGATCCGACCCTAGCCGCTTGATTTTAAGATCAAGTTGGTTTTCTGCCTCATATTTATAGATTTTGAAGTAGTTCAAAGATTCATCTTTAGATTTCAGAAGATAAACATAGCACTATCTAGTGGAGTCATCAATCAACGTCATAAAGTATCTTTTTCCACATTTTGTCAACACACCATTCATCTCACAAAGATCTGAATGTATAAGTTCTAACGGTGCTAAGTTTCTCAGTTTCGCAGGCATATGAGACTTGCGGGATTGCTTTGCTTACACAAAAACTTGGCACTTAGAACCTTTGACAGTGGTAAATTTCGGAATTAAACTCATATTGGCTAGCCGCGTCATGCAATCAAAGTTAATATGACAGAGTCGTGAATGCCAAACATTGTACTCATTATCATTGCAAACATGATTAATAACTTTAGTACATGAGTCTGACAAAGACAAGCGGAACAGACCTCCGCACTCATAACCCTTTCCAACAAATTGTACATACTTAGAAATTATAACTTTATTGGACTCAAAAACCAACTTAAAGCCATATCGACATAAAAGTGATCCGCTGACGAGATTTTTATTGATGGAGGGAACATGCTACACATTCTTCAGCTGTACGGTCTTCCCCAAAGTAAACTTCAGATTTACCATACCAACATCATGAACAGAAGCATGTGAGTTGTTTCCCATTAGCACGGAAGAAGTCCTTGAGACCTGATAAGAGGAAAACATGGAGAATTCAGAACATACATGTGTATTAGCACCCGTGTCTATCCACCAATCAGGAGAATGACATACTGAAAGGATAGTAGGTAAAATACCGTACCCAACATCCTTCATCTCAGTATCGCTAATAACAACATTAGCGGCCTTGCTGCTATTCCCATGTTGACGCTTGTCAAAGCGATTAGGGAAGCTAGGAGCCCAATGATCAGGATCACCATAGACGTGGCAAGAGCCTTTCCTCTTATCATTTTTCTTCTTGAAGTTGGTTGAGTGTGTGGCCTTGTTCTTGCCATCAAACTTCTCCTTTCCTTAAGTTTTGTTCTTATTCTTGAACTTGTGGGATTGGAAGTTTTTCCTCTGCACCAAATTGGCAGTAGAACCTCCCTCAAATCCTCAAGCAGTTTTATCCTTTGCTCTCGCCTTCTCTTCCACATGAAGAGACCCAATGAGATCCGTAACGGAAAACTCTTGTCTCTTATGTTTCAGAGAAGTAGCAAAGTTCCTCCACGAGGGAGGAAGCTTGGCAATAATGCCACCGGCCACAAATTTGTCCGGTAAGGAACACTTGAACTGCGCAAGTTCTTTGGCAAGTGATTGTATCTCATGAGCTTGCTCAACGACGGAGCGCTCATCAACCATCTTGTAGTCATAGAACTGCTCCATGACATACAACTCAGTGCCAGCGTCCGAGACCCCAAACTTGGCCTCGAGCGCTTCCCACGTGTCCTTGCCATTATCAAATGACATATACGGGTCAACAATGTTGTCCCCAAGAACACTGAACAAAGCCGCCATAAACATGGTATCGGCTTTCTTAAAGGTCGCTTTCTCAGTAGAAAGATCTCCTTCAGGCTTGCCAAGAGTGGCGCTATAGCAGTTTAGGTTTTCAAACCATAGGACCGCTCTCTTGCGCCATCTCTTATAGTGCATGCCATCAAAAGTAGGCAGCCTAGTAGCCGCGGCTACACCAGTGGAATTCAGTTGCCTATAATCAGGTTTTTGGATTGTTGGAAATATAAGAAATAATACATAGGATTTAATCCGAATAATAAACTGATAAATCATGATCATACAAACGGTACTAAGGCCAAACATGAAGATCAATAAATTAGATGAACAGATTACATCTATACAAGATAAACCTATCACATCAACACCAAACGCTAGAACAAAGAACTCTAGCATAATCTGAAAAAGATAGTTGAGGATCACATACAGTGTAGGTTGAATGGCAGTCGCAGTGGTCGTAGCAGCGTGGTCGCCCATGTTGAGGTTGTCGAAGAGATTGGTGACCTTCGGGAAGAAGTCGTCGTTCGGGAACTTGTCGTCGGACGACGTCGTGGTTGCCAGTAGTCGTGCTGAGCGCTTCCCAAAAACCTGATCGCCCCTCACCCGTACAAGTTCACGAGAGGCGGGGTTCCGGAGGCCTACTGTCCCGATCTGCGGTGCACGCCGCAAGCCGGGATGGGAAAGACAAAAGCTGCGGCGCAAGGTTCTGGAGGGTAGGCGCGTGTGTGGATTGATTCACCGATTAGGTTTAGCGCAGACGCTTATATAATGTAGGTCAGGGAGATCGTGGGGCTCAGCCCACGTCCATAAAAACTAGAAACGTCTGTAATTAATGACTCATAATTAGTTTTCCCAACCAGCAAAATAAAGCTCGGCTCGGCGAGATTCCCGCAACCCGCAACCCGCGACGCGCATGCGTCGCGTCGTGACGAGGCGAGGCGGGGGCTTCAGAGGAGGAGGAGTGCGCGAGGGCTTCTCTCCTTGTCACACCTTAGTGAGTGGTCCAACACTCTACTATATAAGGTGGTCTAACTCCTCTTCAACTAGCAATGTGGGACTAAACTTTAGCACCACTAGCACAGCCATATGCTGCCATATACAAGTGGGCCAAAGAGAATTTCAGAATTTGTCTAATGAGCCAACATCCCAATATGCACCAAATTCCAACATTTTGTGCCAAGAATGACCAATAATGAGAGGGAAGTAAGATTTGGGGAGTTGCTATTCCGAAATAGATTTATGTCCTCCACCATAACAATTCGTGAGGAGTCTCTATAAGTCGGATTGAGCTGAAAATTTACGAATAAATCCCCCACTATGTTAGATAACTTTATTTAGTTCAACACTTTTTGATTTGATTAACATAAGATTTTCGAAAAAATTTGTTTCTACCTGCTGGTCTGTTTTGACAGATTTCTTCCATTATTTGCATTTGCTTCTTATTGATTCATTTTTGGGTTCTTTTTGGGAAATTGAGCTTTTTGAAGGAGTTGCTACAGTAGCTTGTGTTTTTAGTAAAAAAATTGCTGTTCTAAAGCTAAACCCAAGGGTCTATTATCCTTTGAATACACTAATGTTGTTAATGAAGATTGTGTGAAGTTTTGTATGAAGGAGAAATTTCAGGTCTAGAGAGAGAATGATGGATGAGATGAAGAATGGACAAAAGCTCAAGCTTGGGGATTCCACCCCGGTGTCACCCCAAGAAATATCCAAGAGGTACAAGCGTCAAAGCTTGGGGTATGCCCAAGGCATCCCTTTCTTCATCAATAAAAAGCTTAGGTCAGTCTAGACACTTCGTTTTTATTGTTACATGCACTGTTGTGTTGTTCTTGGAGCATCTTAGTTTTCATTTGCTTTGCTTAGTTTGTTTAGGTTGCTTGAATAAAGTAGTTTGGACCCCTGTTCTCGCTGTGTTGTTTTAAATAAGTTGCTTGGTGTTGGAAAGGAGTAGGAAGTTCCTGCTTGAAAGTGCAAGAGGTGGTTGCATTGCTGTGACTTAGACTTTAGAATGACATGCTAGGTGTTGTTTTGACCTTATGCTTAGTGATTATTGCTTTAGCATGTCTTGTTCCAAACAATTGGGATTGCTTAGTGTGCCTTGAAATAATTATGCGTTGTTTTAGCATGCAAAAGCATAGTATTGTGGTATTCTCCTTTGATGCTTTGTTTGGGTTGACTTGGCACATGATCACACCATGTTATGACTATGAACAAGTCACCATAGCCTCTATGATCATTTAGTCCTTGGCTTGTAGTACGACTCTATGCTTTGATTAGTAATGTTTTGTTGCTCTGCATGATTATGGCCATTATTGCTCTCTTAGTTGGTTGCTCCCAGTCTTTTGCTAGCCTCCACTTGTATGAGTAAGTTCTACTCATGCTTCCAACTCCCAAGAAACCAAGTTATTCCAACATGTACACTATAAACTCCTATGCATGGTGTGTTACATCATTCCAAGTATATTCTTGTTTTCAGCTATCTTCCAATTAAAAAGTATTTTGGTATGTGAAAACTTGGTGATTAAAGCCCTCACAAACTTGATGGCACACTTTATATTATTTGCCCCTAATAAACTTGAACCATTGTGTCATCTATGTTGTATATGCTTGCACTTATACATTGGAATTAGCAGAACCGTGCTGTCACGGGGAATGTTTTCAACATTGCACTTGTACTTTGTATACAGTTGATATCATGCTCTTTTGTCTATGGATGTCACCGATGTGAAATAAAGAGGGAGCTTGTAAGTCTATGGAGTTATGTATTTTGTGTTAGAGAAACGCCTAGGCCGCTAGCCTAATCCATGCCTAATCATGGTGGAAACTTGCAGCATCACCATAATGAGCTATCTATGAAGCATACTCAATAAAAAGTTGTGCACAAAAGATCTTAAATAAAGAATACTAAGATTATGAGCCAATCAAGAAAGAAAATAAATGATAGAAAATACATGTAAGCGCTTTTATCTTTTCCTTTCAAATCTCAAAAAGTGTTGCTACTGACCAGAGCTCGGTTTGCCAAAACCAATTTAGATCTACTTGATGCTCCCAAAGTGATACCAATACTGATCAACAAGATCAATCATATAACAGAGATTGCAAACTAAAATAAGAAGTGCAAAAAGTAAAAGATGAGACTTCTCATTAATAATCCATAAAGGCACTCACACCAAGGGATACATAGATAACCAACTAAAGGAGAGATACTTCCATAATGCAAACCAACCTATAAGATAACTTCTCTACCCAAGATATAACTCTACTAAAAAGGTAAAAAGATAAAAGATAATGATGTGATACCGCGACACTCCCCCAAGCTTGGAACAAGCCAAGGGGATGCAAAACCTGATGACGAATTTTACTCCTTCGGTGGTGGTGGCGTTCCCTTGTTTAGGGTGAGAAAACCCTCCAGCATCTTACGAAGCCTATTATTCTCCTCTTGAAGTATATCCACCTTCATCCTTAGAGCATGATACTTATCACAAAACTCATCAGTGGTTCGCAGGGCCTCCACTGCCTCTGGGCAGGATCTGAAGTCTGGAACGGAGGTCATGATACCCTGCATATTATGAGAAAAAGTACGTCTAGTATTAATTTCCCCTACAAAAGTAGGTTTCCTTGCCCTTGACTTTGCGGCAGCTTGTCCCTTAATGCCTGTTGACGTGTCCTATACTTCCTCCTCGATGCTCCAACCCATGTGTTTGTGCCTAGCAATGATCCTTTCTTCTTCCACGAGCTTCTTCCCTTTGTTGTTGGTGGAGACCATGGTGCTCTAAACTTGAGAAGATTTCCTGATAGAAACAGATCGAAACAAAAACACGATGAGAACATGATATACGAACCTCGGGGGATCCGGGGGGTATATATTACGAGTTTCAATGCATAAGGAAGGTACAGTGCGAAAACGAGGCGGAGACGGACTCCAGGGGGCTCACACCCCTGTAGGCGCGGCCAGCTGGGACCCGCGCATAGGGTGGGTGTGGCCCACCTGGTCCTCTTTTTCGTCTCGTAACCTTCCGTATGTAATAAAAACATCAAAAATATAAAGAAAAAGGTTTTTTGCGAACCTTCAGTTTGCAACACTTTTACCTACTTAAAGACGGACTCTGCAGATTCCTTCTCTCCATCTCCTGAAAACTCCTTTCATACAAGGCCTTACACAAACCTCATTGGCAACATTAGTGTATGCAAAAACAATAAACCTCTAGGTACACATTTCAATTGAAATCCACCAAAACCAAAAGTTATTGTAGCAACTCCTTTACAAAAGCCCAAAAAGAATCTGAAAGGGAATCAATATAAGAGGCAAATGCAAATGATGGCAGAAATCTGTCAAAACAGACCAGCAGGTAAAGATTGATTTATTCGAAAAAAATTTGTTGCTCAAATAAAAAAGTGCAAAACTAATTAAAGTTGGATAACAACTTGGGGGAAAAAGCACAGAAAATTACAGCTCCATCTGAAATACTGAGCTCCTTCGCGGATTTTTACAATGCAGCACAAAAATCTGTCCCAGGACAGCCACTTTTCACAACTCCTCTACTTCTCAAAAGTAGTTGATCTTGACACAAAAACCAAAACAAAAAGGATAAGGAGCAGTTATTATTGAGGTAATAACTTCCAAGACTCAACAAAACTACTGGATTATCTCCCAAGAAGTACTTTTCTTTAATGCCTTTAAGTTAGGCTTGCTAATTTCAAAGATGCTCACATAGGAGATATGGATTTAAAGTGAAAGAGAGCATCAAGAAGCAAATATCCAACACATTTGAGTCTAACCCACTTCCTATGCAAGGGAGTCTCATGGGTAAACAAATTATTGAAACAAAAGGCCACTAGCATAGGAAGACAAAACAAATGCAACTTCAAAGCTTTCAACATAAAACGGGGAAACTTAATATTATTGAGATGCATAAAACCATGTTTCCCTCTCTCATAATAACTTTCAGTAGCACTTTGAATAAAGTTGACAATATAACTGTCACAAGAAACAACTTTATCATCATAATGAGCATACTTACAATCATCAAAAAGAGGTCCAAGGTCATAAAATGGATCAATAGAAGCAAGTTGTTCAACCCTGAAATCTTCATTAGGCAAACTATTTTCATAAGGAGCTTTAGAAAATTTGGAAAAGTTAAACTCATAAGAATCTCCATCAAACCTAGTTAAAACTTTCTCCTTTTTACAATCTATAATATCTCCACAGGTGTTTAGAAAGGGTCTACCAAAAATGATAGGACAAGTTTTACTAGCTGCTGAACCAAGCACTAGAAAATCAGCAGGATATTTAATATTACCACAAAGAACCTCCACATCTCTTACAATACCAATAGGGAAAATGGTTTCCTTATTAGCTAGGTGAATAACCACATCAATGTACTCAAGCTCACAAGGACCAATTTGATGCATAATTGCTTTATAAAGTTCATAAGGAATAGCACTAGAACTAGCACCAATATCACATAAACCATAATAAAAATGATCACCAATTCTCATAGAAATCACAGGGATAGTAGTTTTCCTAGCTTTAATAGGATAAGAGAAAATATTAGAAGCGTCTTCGCAAAAGACAATGTGCCCAACTTCTATGTTTTTAGTGACAAGATCTTTCTCAATGGCTACTATAGGTTCAATGTTTATTTGCTCATCAGGTTCCATAGTTTTCTTTGTACCTTTGTTAACCGCACTAATTATCATAGAATACTCCTTTACCTTAGCTGGGAAAGGTGTTTTCTCAACATAAGGTTTAGGCAAAGTATGATCAATAGTACAAACTCCAGTATTTCTAGCAGGAACATGATTAACAACATCTTTATAAGGTGCATGGTACTTATTCCACTTCTTTTTAGGAATTTCTATATAAGAGGCAAAAGCCTTAAAACAATTTGCAATAACTTGAGAATCAAGACCATACTCAGTACTAATATCACGGAAGTCATCAGTTCCCATAAAAGATTTAATGCATTCGTAATCATAGTTTATACCTAACTTTCTTCCTTTGTCATTCTCCCAAGCTTCAGTGTTCTATTGAATATGGTCTAGGATATCCCATTTATCTTCTTCTCGATACGTGTGAATGATCCAGCACAAGAAGCATCTAGTAAATCTTTATCATGAAGATAAAGCCTAGCATAAAAGTTATTGATAATAATATTGTTAGGGAGTTCATGAATAGGGCATTTAAGCATTAGTAACTTCAATCTCCCCCAAGCTTGAGTTGTACTCTCTCCATCACGAGGCCAAAAGTTATATATTAGATTCCTATCCTTATGAATCTCACTGGGAGGATAGAATTTAGAGTAAAAGAGAGGTACTATTTCCTCCCATTCCATGGATTGTCCATTCTTCAGCAACTTATACCATTCTTCAGCTCTTCCTTTTAATGATATAAAGAGTAAATTCTTCTTCGCCTGCTTAGTTGTGATACTTGCACACTTAAATAGCCTGCATAATTCATGGATAAAAAGCAAGTGATCACCAGGATGGACAGTTCCATCCCCTAAATAATAATTATCCATAACACGATCAACAATACTTATAGGTATCTTAAAAGGATCTATCTCAACAGGTGGTGATTCGTCAACTACCCTAACAGTGGTAGTAGTTTTCCCAAACAGAAAACCAAGTGGGTTATCCATATTGGAAACAAAGTAACAAACTGAAACAAAAAGCAATACTCACAACAGAAGTTTCCTTTACCAGTTCCACTCTCCAATAGCGATTCACTCCCCGACAACAGCGCCAGAAAATAGACTTGATGACCCACAAGTATAGGGGGTGTATCATAGTACTTTCGATAAATAGGAGTGTCAGTCCCAACGAGGAGCAGAAGGTGTTAATTAGTGGTATGGAGCAGAAAATCTCTGTAAATACTTAGCAAACAGATTTTTAGGTTTTTTTTTGATAAAGCAAGGAAATAAAATGCAAGTAAATAAAATAGCAAATAATTGCAGCAAGTGGCCCAATCCTTTCTTAGCAAAGGACAAGCCGGTGGAAAAACTAATGAGGACGAAACATTCTTGAGGACACATGGGAATACTGTCAAGTGCTTTTGTTTCATATAGCTGATTAATCTTCTTTGATTTTATAAGTGTTGTGTGGGTGAGCCTGTGCTAATGTAACGACCTTACTTGGACTAATACATACTTGTGATTAAACCCCTTGCAAGCATCCACAACTACAAGAAAGAAATTAAGATATAAACCTAACCACAACCTTAAAATCTGAGATCCTACACTCCCTTGTGCAATGGTTTCCTAACAGGGGTTCAGGTTTCTGCCACTCCGGAAACCCCACAATTAGTAGCCAAATACACAATGCATTCCCCTAGACCCATAAATGGTGAAGAATCATGTATTCGACGTTCACATGACACCACTAGAAGAATAGCACCACAAATTAAATATTAAACCATTGAATAATACCTCAACACAAATCCACTACTAACAACATGACTTCTCCCATGTCCTCAAGAAATAAACGAACTACTCACGAGACATCACATGGATCAAGATCAGAGATTATATAATGATGGATAACAATCTGAACATAAACAATAATTCAATGGTTCCACTTACAAGCATCAACTACAATAGTAATCAACACCGGGAAAGTTTCCCCTAAGAACTATGCAAGATTCAGCACAATTGTTACAGCGGGATGGAGTGGTGATGATGGTGCTGGTGGAGATGATGGTGCGGATGATGATGATGATGATGATGATGATCCCGATGAAGTCTAGCTAGATGATGGTGTTGATGGTGACGATCTCCCCTCTCCGGGAAGGAATTTCCTCCATAGAAATTTGTCTGTAGGAGAGCTCTTTATCTCTCGGTGTTTTCCGCCCCCGCAGAGGCGGAGGAATCTTTCTGTGGTCGCCCTCCGTGTATTAGGATTTCGAGGAGAAGATATAGGTGAGAGAGCGGAGCCTGAGGTGGTCCAGGGTGGCCACACCCCCTATAGGCGCGGCCTAGGGTGACCCGCGCCTAGGGGGGTGTGGGCCCCCTATGGCCCAACTCCGCCTCCCCTTCTAGCGTCCTTCGTCTTCTGGGAAAATATAATTTTCCGTAGTTTTTCTAGTATTTTTCTGATCTTCATGAAATTGCATCAAAACACCGCTTTTTCCATCAGAATCCTAACTCCGGCAGTTCATCCTTCAAGAATCATCCAACATGCAAAAATAGATGAAAAGACATAAGTAACACCTCTTAATATGAAATATATCAATAAATAGAGGCAAATTATGATATAGAAAGGTGATGCAAATTGGACGTATCACTGCCTATCATGATCAAGATCATCTCATTGTAATTCTATATGTTGTGTTTGAGGGGATCCGATGGATATTGAGTATTATGTTAGATTGATTATTGTTCTATCATTTCTATGTTATTTGTGATCTTACATGCTCTCTGTTGCTAGTAGTTACTTTGGCCAAGTATTTTCTTGTGACTCCAAGAGGGTGTATTTATGCTCGATAGTAGGTTCATGACTCTAGTAAGCTGGGAGAGTGACAGAAACTTCTAAGATTGTAGATGTGCGGTTGCTACTAGGGAGAAAACAACAGTCCTTTGTCCAATGGCAATTGTATTATTTACATTACACACTTTTCTTAATGTAATTATCTGTTGCTTGCAACTTTATACATGAGGGTTGTTCGGATGATACCCCGGAGGTGGATTATTAGTCATAGATGCAGTTGGCTTACGGTCTATGTATCATGTTGTAATGCCCAAATAAATCTCATAGTGATCATCATGTCATGTACATGCATTTTTATGCACTCTCTATTTGTCAATCTCCCTGCTGTAATTTGTTCACCCAGCATGTTATTTATCTTATGGAGAAAACACCTCTAGTGAAATGTGGACCCCGGTCCATTCCTTCCCATTGATATTCTATCTACTATTTAGTGTTTACTTTCTGCAATTACCATAAGCAATTACTTTCTTCTACACTATACGTTTAATCCTTTGTTTTCAGCAAACCAGTGAGCTTGACAACCTCATTGATAAGTTGGGGCAAAGTATTTTGGTTGTGTTGTATGGAGGTTCCACATTGCTAGCAACACCTTCGGAAGTGGTTTCTTTCTCCTACTAGTTCGATAACCTTGGTTCTATAACTAAGGGAAAACTTGTTGCTATGCTCATCATACCTTCCTCTTGGGGTTCCCAACAGGCTCTACATCAACTGAGCACATCAACATCCTCCTTTTGGCCCTTCTCATGCAACAAATCCTTGTTTGGTTGCCTACATGAGGCCTGTTATGGTCACCTTGTTCAAAATCTTAGTGAGTTTACCATGTCTTAACAACTACATCTGATCATACATAAGACTAGTATAAGATAAAATTCACAAGATAACCATCATGAGAACTATGATGATTAAACCTTTGAGGCTATCCATGCTATTCTCCCTCGGCACTAAACTATGCCTAGTGCTCTCCCTCAAAAACTGCACCTAGTGTTCTCCCTTGACAACAATGTGATCTACTTGTTGTTCTCCATGGTTGTTGTTCTCATGGACCAAGAAGTTTTAGTAAACCTCTTCTGGTTCCTCCCCGATGTCAAACCCTTCATAGCTATTGATAACGTTCTCTTGATCTCGACACTTACTCCATTCAGTGTACACTCCTGGACACCTCCCTCTATGCACTGCATAAAATTTTATCTACATGTCCCAAGAGTAACATGTTAAGATACAACATAACAAGATCATCATAAGCATCTAGCAACCATAACAAGCATCACAACTTCTTACTAACAGGTGCATGCATGATCATTAACAAAAAGGGGATCACAAGTTCATCCTAAGACTATTGTGTTAAACTACTACCACATTAAAAGCGGGTGTCACTCTACCACCGTCAGTTCACCATCACGTGAGGGGTTAGTATATACCACCTCATTAAAATATACAAGCTAAGAAGTTTTTGGGACCTAGCTATAACCAAAATGTATATCATAAGCATCATGAAATCATCATCAATATCATCATCGCCACCATCATGCACACAAACTCTAGGACCAGAGCTAAGGTGGCTGAGAGACACCATGAGATGCTCCTCCGTGAAGCCAACAATATCCATGATAGCTTGGTAGAGGTCAGGGTTCATATTACTCGGCTTGTTGTCCCTAATGGCATGCACAATGTCCTTGATGACATTAGTCATGCTGGTGAAGGCATGGATCTCATTGTTAGCTAGGGCACCCTCGTCCTCTTGCCATTAACATCAGTTGCACGAGCATTGGCATGCTTGTTGGGGCCATCAAGGATCATAGTGTCAAACTCTTGGGTTTCAACATCCTTAGGTCCAGGAGTACTAAGGGGGCACCTAACCCCATCACAAACCTATTAGTGGAAAGAACGTAGGAAAAGATGGTTTGCATCTAGACATAGTTCTGTACGGGCTTGTTCAGGAATTATGCATCCTTGGGGTGACCCAACATTGCAAGAGAGTGTGTGTTAGTTGTGAATGGCAGTGATCATGTGAGACAATTTAGGAAGATAGTGTGTTAGTTATGAATAGCAATGATCATGTGAGATAATTCAGTAGAAGTGTGTTAACCAAAACATGCCCCTAGTAGTTCTCTTGCTATGGAAGAACCTGTAAATTGTCCTTACACCATTGCACGCCGCTGAGGTCTCTCGGCTTTCTTATATGGATCCAACACACCCTCCTCTTCCTCAAGTGGTTGTACACTTGAGTTCCTAAAACCTAAGTGTCATAATGCTCGAATAGAGCTTTTGTGGGGACAATGATATAGATCTCCTTGAACCATTTTCAGTCTGGATGCCACTCTTCATGATCTCACACGTCTTTTTGAGAACAAAGGTGGACATGCACGAGAGCCATTTCATGGTCCTCTTCATTTATGCCTTCTTTTGCGTGTTTGCAAGCTTTGCTATCACTTTTCTAGTGACGGAGGTGACAAAGTTTTGCACACTGGGGTCCAAAGAAACAACTACACTCATGAAATATAAATATAAAAGAGTGTATGAGAGAACTAGACACTACTAACATATAGGCGAAGTTGAGGATCGAACCTGGGTTGCCTAGCTCACCAACCATGATGCTAGCCACAGTGTCCCAAGTGACTTCTCTGACACACTCATAAGAGATGACTCTCATCCACATAGGAAGAGATTTCAGAGTCCCCAATAGGGCTCATAGCCTAGCTAAAATTCGTCATTGAACAAGTCCTACAACCATCACGCAATACATATGCATGTAAACATATCTAGCAAAAATATATGATCTACAACATCCCTAAGGAGCTCCCTGGAATTGGAGAGTTGTGGTTGCTCCAACCGAGCGTGCTGGTCTACGACTCATATGTCGGTGAGTCTGAGGGGCCACTCTTTTCCTCAGCGTGGACTGGTTCCCTAGCATGCGTGTTGGTGGCATTGCGTGTACACAATTTATTGGCCTGCACTTAAGGCGGTTCAGTCGACCGCCCTATGCTCCCGTTTTACCCAAAAGGTTAACTATATTTGCTCGCGTCAAAGGGTAAGAAATTGGGGGAGCGAGATGTTGCCTCTTCTGGTCGCCTCACGGATTTTCCGTCTCCGCCTCTTCTGTTCCCACTAATTACTGCCTCCTCTTCTGATCCCCGGATCGCTGCCGGCGCAACCTTCCAGCCACTCCTACCATTGCCATCACCCTCCACGAGGCCTTGTTGGCGGTAGAGGAGGGCCGGGAAGAGCCGGATGCGCCAGGTTATGGATCCGAGGCTAACTGAGCTGCACCTGAACGGCATGGGAGTAGGTGAGGCTGTGCTGCTGGCAGAGTCCTGGATCCACGAGGAGGCGGAGCCGTGCGACGCCGCGCCGATGATGGCGATCCGAATCAATGCAGAGGCGAAGCTTTCCGGTGCCGACGTCTCTTGGGGACGAGGAGGGAGGTGGGAGGCGAGGTCGTCCATCCTTTGCCTGCATCAACGACGATGAGCAGAAAATGGACGACGACGACCAAAAATCCTAGAGAAAAAGGAGGAGCGAAGCGAGGTCAGTAGGTGATTTTTACCTTATCCCTATCTTCTCTTCTCTGTCTGCACCCCTTACAGGAATCCTTTGGCAGATTTTGTTGTGCCTGCGATGATAAAGGTTGTGTGGAGTAGTAAGAAAAATTGTGGCGGCTGGTCGAGGTGCCAGATGGTCTTTGTGGTAAGATGTGTTACTGAACTTGTGTGAATTGACCACTTCTTCATTTTATTTACCATTATAGATGGTGGTAGATAGCCATTGTCATGAAAAGTTCCTATGCCTTCAAGCCAGATTAGTCCCTACATCATAATCCGGTTGGTGATTATGGGTCTCTTCTTCCACTATCTCGTGATGCATCTGGTGAATTATGCGTTTGTTTTGTCCCTCATATCTGTAATATGTGAGATATGGTTTGCCATATCATGGATTCTAATTGTTTCCTGATGTGGTTTTCTGTGAGAGGAAGACTACCATACATGTATTAAATTATGGGCATATGGATCCTACTAAGCGTTTTTGTAATTTGCATTACTATTCGGCAAATCAAATGCAAGTTTTCTATACTTAGAATTAAATGTATTGACTGTAATTAGATGGTTTTGTTTGATGCTCAAAAATCTGATAGTTTTTTCTCTACATGTAGCACTATTCTGAAGACATTCCTGAAGTTATATCTGACATTACTCGAGGTTCTCTTTTATTGCATCAGGCGTGGAGGTTAATAGTACCTATTATTATCTACATAAATATTTATGTTCAGTACATTATCATTATCGTTCTTAATTAGGTTGGTTGTGCTTTTAGAATCCAATAGTCATGTTTTTTTATGCACACTGGCGTTTACCATGAGTAATGTTTGGATCCTTAGATGAACTTATTACTATTTGTCATGTCTGCCACTGAAAACTTGACCTGTATTGGAGAGAGCTGAACTGTGTGATGGTATAGGGGCAGGCGACAAGCTAAGATTGATGACTATTGCAAGAGATGGAGAAAATAGACCCTTCCTCGATTTTCATTTTGTTCTCTGATTATAAGCTTATTTGAATCTTCTTTCTGGCAACATTTTTAAGCCAAATAAAGACAAGGGTCTTCTTGGTATGATGCAGCCTCAGCTTTTTTGTATAGTGTTTTGGTTTTACTTTGACTCGCAAACATGTACATCAGTATTGTTCACTTGCAGGTATCCTGAAAATTGTAATCTAAGTTTTTCTATATAGTAGTTGAATATATTATATGTTTTCTTAATACCATGGTTTATTTTTTCTTGGTACTGTAAGTAGATGAAGCTCAAGTTTTCTTCCTTTTTGGTGTATGATTTTCTGGAGAGTTTTATTGCATATGTTTTAATTGTACTAAGATGACTAGGAGATGTAACTTGCAGTTTTTTTTAAAAAAATGTCACTTACAACTTGGAGGAGAAATTAACATTTTCTTTACTTCGATCCAGAAGGTTGATTGAACTATTCCTGTAACGACATGTAAAGCCATGCTTTGTGGTTTTTCCTGAACTTCTGTTCAAGAGCCACAGTGTTATCCAGGGAGTCCGTTCTAGCATCAAAACAGGGTATTTCACGTCCCTCGAGATAAGAGGAAGAGGATTTCACTTTCGGCTTTCAGTTTTATTACTTTGTACATAGAAGTTTGTTTCTATGAGTTCTTATCTAAATCTTCCGTGTGTCTCGCGGATCAATTTTATCGGTCGTGTTGCCTACCATCAAACATGAATGAGCATTGGAAGTAGGGGTGCAAGTGGAACCAGATGCGGGACACTTGTTTCCTTAACTCTACCTTAATTCCGCTTTTAGCCTATTTCTGTTTTTCCCATAATTCTTTTTTTGCGAGACACTAGCGGAACGCCGCTTCCAACCCTAATTGGAAGGCAGTATTACTTTTTATAGGATGAATAGTTAAGATGGGCAACTGATTTGAAAACTAAATGATGATAGCCAAGATGGCATAAAATTAATAGATAATAACGAAGATCGGCGCACCAAAGCGCGCAAGGTCCTTCTAGTGCTACATCTATATAGCATAAACAATGGGCCATTATCGATAGTGGTCTGCAAGAACAAGCTCAAGAAAAAATTCTACCTTAGCAAGATTATATACCAAGTTCGAATTACACATCAACTCTATGAAATCAAGCTAAAAACTATACATCAAGGCTATGAACCAACCAAAAAACTACACATGAAGGCTATGAACCAAGACCTACGAACCCTAGCAACATTGCAAAAATATGAACCCTAGTTGGATGTGTGGTTACTTATCATCATCAACGGAGGTGGACGACAAAGCTGACAGTTGGAGGAAGAGGACACATATGTCTCTCTAGCTATATATGAACCATGCATGCTTAAGAATTATGTTGCTATGGGTTTTTAGATTAGATTAGATCCAATTTAAATCCTTAATTTTCTAGTTTAAATCCAATTTGCCAAATAAATTTCTAGATTATGACCCTCCTCCAATGCAAATTAGTGCAATGAAAAACAAATCAACTCCAAATCGTGAAGGCAACGCAGGCGAAGCTCCCAGACGTTGCGAGACAACAACGCTTCTTCATGCCACCACCACGACAGCATCAGTCCACCCACGGGCATACATGTAACTTCAAGCATTAACGCCATACACTAGAAGACAATCCTGAATCAACTCTGCGCCCAAAGACAAACCTACCGCCGGCTCGCAGCGCGCTAGAGCTTCGCGTGCGCTGCCTTTCGATTTGTTTTCTATTGAACTGATTTGCATTGGACGAGGGTCCTAATCTAGAAATTTATTTGTCTAATTGGAGTTAAACTAGAAAATTGAGGATTGAAATTGGATCTAATCTAATTTAAAGAACCGATTCGATCTTTGATCGAGACCGGGTGCCGCATCCCCAAGGAGAAGAGTTTGATCTCCCGGGGGCGACGCGCGATGCGGATGTGGTGAAAGATCTAGGATCGGCGCCGTGAGACTAACCGCTTTAATACCATGTAAAAATTATAGAACCCTAATAATTTGTTGTTTTCTATCTAACCCTCGCGAGGTATATACAGAGATACACGGGATAGATGGAGACTTGAGTATAAGATGATGTACAGTTCTAGTCTATCTCTACACTGTATATGTATATGTATATGTATTCTAACAACATGTGATCTTGTGAACTTGCTTATGATGCATATGTCTTGTGAACTTCTCGTTATTTCCGCAAAAAAAAAGAACTTTTCCTTATATATTTGCACATATGATCTTTGTGAATCACTTAGGCATTTAACAAAAATATTTTATGTTGATAGATGGCGAAATGGTATGCGGTGTACAAAGGAAAAGTTTTAGGAGTGTCCGACTCATGGGGGATGTGCAATGCACAAGTGAACGGTTACCCAGCAACGGCTTTGAGAGGTTCAAGACTAAAAAAGTGAAAGAAAAAGGTTATTCGAGGTTTTTGCATACGAAGTATGGAGGCTCTAGTTCGGTGAAGGATGTCACAATCCTCATCATGTGCATCCTATGTTGTATTTACTGTTTTCATAGTGCATGTGTTGTTTTATTTTATAGGTAGAGAATGAACTAATTTGAGAGCGATAGACATTGATTTGGACGCGGATATCTATAGTTTTCTATGATTTGAACAAATTCCTATATTTAAAAGTCTATTTAACATTCCCAAATGCTAGAAAGTGCTCGGAAGATCGTCTGCACGTTCAAGCTTCCGTTTCGTGGCCATTGGATGCACGTGATCAAGCCGCGTGTCCCACTCCGTTCCAACATCCACTGTTTCTCATCATTCCGCTCTCCACCAACTCTCGCAATCTCAGTGTTCATCGAGGTGATTTCAGCGCGGGTCCCGGCGAGGGAGTGGAGCTCATCGCTCGAGAGCGGTTGCATGCGCGAGGGAATGGAGCTTGTCACTAGAGACCGGACGCGCGCATGGACGCGGAGGTTGGCAGCGTAGAGCAGCCGCGTGGGAGGGTGCCGACCTCGGCGGCGGGAATCGACCGTGGGTGGAGCTCATCGTCTGCGCGCATCCATGGTCAAGGGGCTTCGCAGATGCGAGTGTAGGTGGCCATGGCCCCTGGCGGTGGAGGTGATGTACCTTACCATTACCAGGCCCTCCCTCGGGCGACCCTTTAAGCGCCCAGATCCGAGGTCCCTCAATCTTCTCTGCCCCTCCCCTTACAGACAGCGAACTAAACGTCCGACTATGACTATGAGGTGGATAAGGTCCTGTAACAGAGATGAACGTCCCGGCGCCGGGAACATAATATGGGTTGGTTTGTCCATAAGAGCATCTCTAGCAGACGCTCTATATTTTGGCGCCGTAAAACGCTTTGCAGCGCGTGCTAATGCGATGCAGCGCGGCGCCGGCGAGAGCTCCGCCGAAAGATGTAAAGTTCAGCGCCAAAATGCAGCGCGGAATAGCCCTTTTGCAGGCGTGCTAAACTACAGCACCACAAACCGACTTTTGCACAAATAAAACACAAACAAAGATGTAGAAAATGGATTAAAACAACTATATTACATAGTACGAACGAGTACTAAAAAACATAGAACATAGCGCGAACATAGCACGAAACCACTAGTCGGACCAGTCGACTTTGGAGGAGCCCACGGTGGTGTCCGACACCGGAGTCGACGAGAACCGAGTAGTCGTCGGAGTCATTGTTGTCGACGACGATGGTCGACGGACCGGCACCGTGCGCTATCTCCGTCTTCCGCTTCGCCTTCTCCTCCACCTTGGCCGTGTTCTTGGCCGCCTTCTTCGTCCTCCTCGCCTCCCAGTCCGCCTTATTCTCCGCCTTCTTCCTCGCCTTCTCTTCCTCCTTCTCGGCGTAGAACGGGACCTCGTAGGCCACGTCCTCCGGGAAGTGGCGCCGCCACTCCAGGCGCATCGCCTCGTTGCCCTCAGCGATTAACATGCGCTCTCCAGGGCACGCTGACGTCGTCGCTCCTCCACCTTCACGAGGCACAGCGGCAGCGCGAGATCCTCGGCCTGCGCGCATGTCCACACATCACTGAAGTTCATCTGCCGGCGCGGGCTGCCGAGGCGCGAGGCCACTGCGTCGTACGAGTGCGTCGCCTCGTGCGTTGTCTCAAACGTCCCAAGACCCATGCGCTCCTCGCCGCTCTGAATCTCGGCGTAAAAAGTTCCGTTTGGGCGTGCGCACACGCTGCCGTAGCCGTAGGAGGAACGGCTACGCAGAGTCTCGGTGAAGCGACGGAGACGGGGCGGCGCAGAGCGGTGGCAAAGCCCGTGGAAAAAGGGGAGGGAAGTGACTATTCAGGCGGTTGGGTGTAACATCCCAAAAATATTAAACTTGAATCATCAAACTCCAATCACCAAATTTAGGGTTAACAAAAACTTTTCTAAATAAAAATATGAAAGCATACATATGCGTAAGCATGACAATTTGGATTCTTTTAAATTGCCATGATTGTGTGTTTCTTTTCTTGTAAAAGGATTCTTAGGTGAAATAAACATCATCTAAACATTACCCACACTTTTCCCAAAGACAAATAAATCAAAACAAATAAAATAACGGAATGGTCACTTTGGCCAAATTAACTCCCATGCCTACTTTGGCTATCTCTAACTTTCAGAACTTAACAGAAACATTTTTGGATCTTTGCACCCATAACAAAGTATCAAGACCCACCTTGTGATCATCCAGAAACATTCAAATGCATAGTTTAAATGACAGTTTAAAATTGAATCTATATCATATGGGAAGATCCCACTTTTTCAAAAACCACTCAAACAAGCTCAACTTTCAAAACCCAAGCATCTACAGACTCACCAGCACATGCCTAGCACACCCACCAAAAATCTTTTTAAAATTCAAAACTTGAATTCATGCGGCCATTTCATCAAACACCTTGTAGATTCAAACAAACAAAATCACAAACACTATAGTGTGCAGTGTTTTGGGCCAAACTTGTTCCCTCTCTGGACACCACTAGCCTTAGTAGATCATCTAACGAACTTAACTAATCACTAGCACCACTGTGAGCTCGCCAATGTCATCAATGGTGAACAGCCGAGTGCACCCTTGCCACCCACATGTCGGCAGCGAGCTAGGGGAAGCACCAAGCCTATCCAGCATGTCTGGGAGGTAGCCCATGCCTCACCGCCCCCTCTCGACAAGCCCTGCCTCGCAGACAATGCCCAGAATCACCAGGAACGCCGCGCTCGTGCCGCTGTCGATCATGCCGATGTGCGTCGCAGAGCACGCATCGTTCCCACGCAACCCGACCACCTCGAGCCCTCGCCGCCCGCCAACATGCTCCCCACCGTCCCAGGAACATGCCATACATGCCCATTTCACCGTCCGTGCCCCGTAGCCACCGCTCGCCGTCGAAGACGCTGCCTCTGCCGCGCAGAACGTCGAGCGTTCCAGACCGTTTGCCACCGCCCCTACACACGCATTAAAGCCATAGAGCATCGCCAGGAGACCACCGATCGATCGCCACCCTCGGCCATGCCTCTAGCTGCCCGTAGCCATGTCGCCACCGTCGCCTGCCCATCCTGTTTGGTCTCACCGTCGAGACTATAAATAGAGGCCTCCCCCGCTCAAACTCTTCACACCATCTCACTCCCCTCTCCTTACTGATCGTTCCACCCTGTTTCCGGAGCAAGGCGAGCAGCGCATCGCCGGAATTTGGCCGGAGCCCGCCGCTGCTGGAGAAGAAGGGAGCCAGTGATTAGAGCCGCCCCAGGAGAAGCTGCCGGTACCAGGAGGTTCGCCGTCGTCGACTTCGTCGTTCGCCCGCATCGCCGACCCTCGCCTGAGCCCCAGTGAGCCCCCGACGACCCCCACCTGCCGCGTTAGGTTTCTGTCTGGCCGGCGCCGGCCGACGTGGACGATGAGTAGCACCCGTTCGATTAGACTTAGATCGTGCAGATGAGATTGCCCCGTACCGCTTCGCGTTTAAAGAGCCACTGACTGGTGGAACCACCCTGTCAGTTGATCCCCGCGCCGCGGAGTGACACTGGGCCGCCCATTAGCAGTTCCCGCGCAGCCCAGTCGTTTGAATTTAACTTTTTCCATTTTAATTCAAACACAGTTCTGTACCTAGTTTAAAAAATCAACCCAGCTCGATTCAGTGAACCAAATTGAATAAAATCAATTTTGTTAGAAAGGTCTAGAAATGCTGAATCCAAGCCCGTTGGATTCAAATCATTTGGATCTGTAGATCATCCTTGGTAAAAATAACAAGGTAGAACCTTTTCTGCATTCAAACATTTTTCAAATTTAAACCATAATAGCTTTTGAGTCGATTCCAACTCTCAAAAATCACATTTGATCATACCTTTCATAATATATAAATATATATGGGTTTACTTACATAAATAATGTTCAAGTAATAAAAGGATGCTACATAGGCATTTCTAGTCACTTATTTTATTTAAAATAAAAAGGTTAAACCTTATTAAATTGTGACACCACTTTAAATCACATTCCCATGAACTGAAATATGTGGTGATGACATGTGTCAACATGATCCCATGTTTGGTTTGGAGAATATTAAATCTTAAGTAGTTTTTCAATGAGTAGAAATTACTTTTCTAAAAATAAAATCATTACGTCAAGTTCTTGTAATGTTAGTGATAATGCTAGATCATCTATAGAACCCCTTTGTGTGATGATTGAAAGTAGTTAAGTATTGTTTGGTGATTGTGTACCTAGTATTTATTTATAGACGCTAGTACCGACCAAGGATACGAGGAAGAAGGAGCATACTACGAAGAAGAAGCCGAGGAGAACTTCAACCACTGCTCTGCACAAGGCAAGCTAACACTTGCCATTTAGCAAGCTTATACTGATAATGATGCAAGCCTAATACTACTAGTTGAATGTGCAAGCTAACACTTGCAAGATACTCTAATTTAGCAAGCCAATACTTGCAAGCTAACACTTGCAATTATGAGAAGTTAAATAACCTATGCAATGCACTAAGCATGCTTGGTTAGATACATTGGATGATACCCAATCCTAGTTTTACTTGCAAGCTTTATACTTTATTTTTTTATCAAAGATCTTACTTAGAGTTTATTGGAATAAATTGTAGATATTAGAAAGATAATTGAAGGTTGCATAAAGAGCATAAAACTTGGCCTAAGCTAGATAACCTTTATGTCATCCTAAGGCATGAGATTGAACTTAGTTAAACTCCACTAGTTCACCACCCCTCATTAGTACTTACCCCCACTTGTAGATGCTAGTGCTAAGCATAAAACTTGATCAACTTTAGATGGGAATACTTGGTGGAAAAATGGTTATGAAAACCTTGGAATGATGGATCATTCTATTGAGATGTTCAAAACACCAGATGATTTTGGTGATGAAAATGTTTGATGGAGGGGTTAACCTCTTGGGTGGCCCGATCTTCACGGATCTCGTGGTCAAATCGATGGGAAAGCAAGGGGAAAGGGAGAAGATAGCGGAAGCGAACACACACCTCGCGATGAACACGATGAACACACGCAAAACTCACACGATACAAGACCGATTGCTCCCGAACGGTGGCCACCGATCCGATAGAATCCTCGCAAGGAAAGATCGGACAACATGCTCCCTCAAATCCACATCGGAGAGGGAAGAACACTTGGGGAGGGTCTTGACAACTTGGAGACGAGACATCGAACTCCAAGGCCTTGTTCAACGATGGATGCGTGATGCAAAGTCCAATCGAGGTTTGTGACGATAGTCGGTCCCCTTGGTAAAGGGGATGAGGCAAAACTAGAGATTCCACAATGGGGGTTGTCTTTAGTCTATCATCTATGCCTAAGGGATACATGAGGGGTGGGGGCTCTATTTATAGGCCAGCCACTAAACAAGGGTAGTTTGGGGATAAACTAGGCGAATAGGTAAGTAAAGGGGAATACATAGGCTATGGACCAACAGGTGCGCGCATGCATATACAGGACCGGTGGTACCGGACTTAGGACCGGTAGTACCGGTCATCACCGGTAGTACCGCTTTGGGACCGGTAGTACCGCTTGCGGTCCTGGAGCGACGGTTGGAGCCGTCAGTAGCGAGCGGTAGTAGGGGCGGTAGTACCGCTGATCGGTAGTACCGGTTCCGACGACCGGTAGTACCGCTTAGACCTGGCAGCTGCTGATCTATTTTCTTCCGCCTCCTCTTCCAAGCCTCCGTCTTGTCGGGCTTGATGTTCCGGGCTTCCTCCCTTGCCTCTGTACTGGTCGGTGTGAACCTATCATGCATATGTGACGGAGTATGAAGTAGCATACAATTCAATAGGGTAGGAAGGGGGCTCGCATAGAGGAACGGATTCTCCTTTGGAGTCCATGACGACTTGTCGTAAGTTGGAGACCTTGATGTAGTAACGACCGTAGGCCGGGCTTCATCATCTCCCCCCCCCTTTAAAAAGAGTCGTCCTCGACTGTCCATGTTCATCATGAAGTAGAAGAGGTCGAAGGACATCCTTGATCCCAGGGTTCACCATATAGTCGTCCTCGGGAAGATTGACTTGACAACACTTCAATGTTCCTTCACCTTCCATGAAGCCTACAAAGCTCACGACAAAAGCGAAGCAACACTCAAAGCGTAGCCAATTCATGAAGATTATAGCACGATTCCTCAAGTAGAAGGAAGTCACCTTAGCTTGTAGAGATAGCTCGATGAAGGGTGGCCATAGGTAACTCTCTTCGATTCTTCTTGTCAACACATGGTCCATAGAGGTTGACGTGTATGCATTTGTACCTTCATACGACAAAGACCAAGCAACATATGTTTGTGTGTGATAGAGGAGCATGTCATTTGTGGCATGTCCATTCTTGTTCACAACACAATTAGCACAAATCAAGTATAGCAAACGGGATGCATATGCAAGGTCATTGTGCATGGAAATCGTTTGAACATCATCCAAATGTGAGAACTCAAAAACTGCATATAATATAGTAGGGTGGCACGCAAAGCAATTGACTAAGATATATATCAACATCTTTGATGCAAGAATAGGAGAATTTGGCAAAAACACACGAGTAAGCATATCCAAAACAAAAGCATTATGTGTGCAAACCAACCATTGGAAAGAGAAATTGCTCAATATGTTGGATGCCATACACATATTATCGATAGCAAATATCATGGAAATATGAGTATCCCAAGCGGAAGAAAAAAACATGTTTGCAAACAAACCAAATGAAAGAGCAAGTGGTCCTTATGTTTGTTGCAACAACAATACGAGATACTTGGAAGCTCTCATGACAATACATGCTCTTAATGGCATTATGGTTGCACACAAAACATCGGAAAGAGAAATTGTTCAACATTTTTGTTGCAACACACAAAGCATCAATATCCAATAGCAAATAAACATGAATGTCACAAGGTGAGATAATACCATCAACATGCTTGCAATCAAACCATAGGAAAGAGCAATTTGCCAACATGAAAGATGCAAAGCATGCAAAAGGTATCAGAGCTGGGTTCGATCTGATGATGTTCATAAATACCACCTATATGATGTTCATCGAGCTTGCGCTTCCTATTCTATGAGGCACATGTATATCTCTTTCTTTTATTTTTATTTTTCTTTTTCTATATTTTTTTCTCTTTTTCTCTTTTTTTCACTTGCCTCTTCCTTGTGCCAATAACTATACAAGATAACTATATAAGATAGCGCTCACAATGTTTGCTCGGAATCTACAAGGTATCAAATGTGCATAGACCAAGCAATCATAAGAGGAACTAGTCTCAATAGGTGTTTTTTTTCTTGCAAAAATAGTGGGGTTCACAAAGGAATGCAAGTGGGGAGAAGTCGCAGAATGTTTATACCTTTCGTCGACGATCTTCACCCTTTATTGTTGGATTCCGCCTTGCTCACGAAATTTGGATGGAGTAGATAGCATGAACAACGTGTATGATGATGTAGAGCTCCTTATCCTCTTCGAAACGAGCTAAAGAACACCAAAATCCGAGTTCGAATGCAAAAGTTATGCCCCAAACGGTGAGCGGCTGAAATCTGGAAATCTGTTTTTTCTGTTCAGTACTGGGGGGTAGTACCGGTTGCCTGAGAGGTAGTACCGGTTAAGTGCGGTAGTACCGGATTTTGAGCCCGGTAGTACCGGTTGGTCCAGAAACTCCCAGTTTTGACGCGTTTTCGCGATTTTGGGGCGATTTGGGTGGAAAATCTTCAAGAAAAACACCAAATCGAAGGGGGAAATCAAGGAATTAGGCTATGGGAACGCAAAGGAAGGTAGATCAACAAGTTTAGCAAGTAATCCACTGATCTAAACCTACCAAAATGCACTCAAATTAAAGATCGATCCAAAACACGAATTGGGGCTATTTTTGGTGGAAATTTTCGAATTTATGGAGAAAAGACCAAATCGATGAGAAATCCGTGGCAACCAAAAGATGCTGATACCAGATGATGGAGGGGTTAACCTCTTGGGTGGCCCGATCTTCACGGATCATCTAGATTAAATCGACGGGAAAGCGAGGGGAAAGGGAGAAGGTAGCGAAAGCGAACACACACCTCGCGAAGAACACGATGAACACACGCAAAACTCACACGATACAAGGCCGATTGCTCCCGAACGGCGGCCACCAGTCCGATAGAATCCTCACAAGGAAAGATCGGTCAACGTGCTCCCTCAAATCCACATCGGAGAGGGAAGAACACCTTGGGGAGGGTCTTGACAACTTGGAGATGAGACATCGAACTCCAAGGCCTTGTTCAATGATGGATGCATGATGCAAAGTCCAATCGAGGTTGGTGACGATAGTCGGTCCCCTTGGTTAAGGGGATGAGGCAAAACTAGAGATTCCACTATGGGGGTTGTCTTTAGTCTATCATCTATGCCTAAGGGATTCATGAGGGGTGGGGGCTCTATTTATAGGCCAGCCACTAAACAAGGGTAGTTTGGGGATAAACTAGGCGAATAGGTAAGTAAAGGGGAATACATGGGCTGTGGCCCAACAGGTGCGCGCAGGCACATACATGACCGGTAGTACCGGACTTAGGACCGGTAGTACCGGTCATCACCGGTAGTACCGCTTTGGGACTGGTAGTACCGCTTGCGGTCCTGGAGCGACGGTTGGAGCCGTCAGTAGCGAGCGGTAGTAGGGGCGGTAGTACCGCTGACCGGTAGTACCGGTTCCGACGACCGGTAGTACCGCTTGGACCTGGCAGCTGCCGATCTATCTTCTTCCGCCTCCTCTTCCAAGCCTCTGTCTTGTCGGGCTTGATGTTCCGGGCTTCCTCCCTTGCCTCCGTACTGGTCGGTGTGAACCTATCATGCATATGTGACGGAGTATGAAGTAGCATACCATTCAATAGGGTAGGAAGGGGCTCGCATAGAGGAACGGATTCACCTTTGGAGTCCATGACGACTTGGCGTAAGTTGGAGACCTTGATGTAGTAACGACCATAGGTCGGGCTGCATCAATGTTGAGGCATGACCCTTAGCCCTTTATAAAACTGATGGTTGTCTGGATGCGATACCATTCCAATTTTACTGTATAACCACAATACCCGAAAATTGGGTAGGGCTTGACTGGAAACTTATATACCTTAGTATTAGTTCCCTCACGGCCAAGGTGTGAGCTGAGGCTACCTTGTGAAGATTGTCCACATGTGCAGTACACAAGATGACAGTTGGTCATGGTTGGGAGGCCAAACTCACAGGAGAGGTGCTTATACTAGGGCATGTAATTGAAAGGTTTGGATTGATTATCCGCATATTGAGTATCGTGAATTCAGGATTTGTTCCTGACGGATGTATCGAATGTTGTGGTGAAAGTGTACAATCTCTGCAGAGTGTCAAACTATTCGAATAGCCGCATCCGTGGTTATGGACAGTTGGAATGGCCATACTGTTCCCCCGTCAGATGTTTTCAAAATGACTTGTGAAATGGATTGAGATTTTGACTTGACCACAACAGAGTTGTGATATGAAATAAAAGTTCCCACTTAGGTGTTATAAAACTTCAACTCGCTTTCTTCATTTCTAAACTTAGTAGAGGTAAATCTGACTTTTTGAAAAACAACCCTAGAGCTTAGTGTCCTACTACAAAACCCCCCTTCACTTGTTAGTATTAGTTTGCGAGTACTTAAAGAGTACTCATGGCTTTGTCCCTAGCTATTCCCGTGGCCAGACTATGAAGAGGAGTACCTGGAGGATGGACCCCAGGAAGGTTACGACAACTAGGATCATCTCCCATCGTCAGCATTGCCTGTGACACCGAAGATGGAGCTTCGCCTACGCTACCGTTATTATTACGTATTTCCGCTGTTTGAGTTGTATTAAGAACTGGATCATGAGATCCTTATTTGTGTAAGACCTTATGCATGGTTTGTAATGGATGATGTACTGTGGTATCCAAATCTGTTATGTCTCGCAAAAATGGTAATCCTGGGATTGCGATGTATGGCATAACAGGCATCTGGGATTAAAAATCCGGGTGTTGACAAGTTGGTATCAGAGCCATCCTGACCATAGGAGACCCTAGCTAGACTGGACGTTTGAATCAAAAACTTAGTTTCAAAACCAAAGGAATAAAATATTTACAAAAACTTATTCCCAATCTTATCACCTTGATTCTTTTACAAAAATTCATGTTCCTCAAGAACTCTTGCAAAATACATAAAATTTGACACACTTGATCACTCTACTAACTTACTCATCCTATATTCTTATAGATGGACGTGAAGTACATCAAGTTTTACCAGTTGGGAAATGGCGGATACCTTATCTTTGAGAGGGATTTGGATCAGCTTTCGGAACTTCTGGAGTGTCCGCACCTCGAGTTCTTCGGAGCTCAGCTCAATGATCAAGGAGGAGAAGATCTGCAGTGTCTAATTGTTGCAAGTCTCCGAGGAAAGATTGCACCTCCCACTGCCGAGGGAATTCAATTCACCTTAAGAGAGAACAACTGGCTCGATGGACTTGCTAGGGCCATGCAGGAAGCTCTTGCCCGTCTGTGTGGGCAGCGTATCAACCAGATCAAGGGTACCCGCTTTGAGTTTTGTCCAAGGCGTGATGCTAATGGTCAGCCACTGGAAGCCCCATACCACCACGAGCTAAAGACTTAGTTGGACCACCTTAGCTTCTTGATGTACGATCGTTAGCAGGAGTTGGATAATTGCCGTGACTACTCCAACCACAAGTCCGCCATCATCAAGACAAAGGATCAGACCATCGCCATGCTAGCAAAGGATCGCAAGTCTCGCCACCGTTAGCTTGATAAGAAGGAGCGCATCATTGCCCGTCTTCGCCACCGTATCTCGTCTTTGGAGGAGACCATCCACGAGAGATACATGCAGTTGGAGGAAAGGGAGAATGCCGGAGAGGATCTTCGTGGAGACCCCTACTCTTATCTCAGCGATGATGATGATTTTCTGGAGGATCAGGCTATGGGTTTCTTCATCGATGAGGAGGATTTCGCCTTCATCAATGACGATGAGGATGATGAGGATGACGACTACACCAACTCCGAGGAGTAGTAGCACTTGAGCACTAGCGTAGTGAGTTGTATTCGGTCCCACTGTATCATAGTTTCCAGAATGGTTTTTAAAACCATCTGTTTACCTTGTTGTGGTGTGTGTTTGTATTGTGTGCTATGAATGAATGAATGAATGAAAAGCAAGTTGCTAGGAAATCTGAGTCAAACTTTAAAAAACTTTTCAAAGTCCCAGAACCTTAGAAATTTCCCTCTTTTCTCATGATCTATCTCAATCTTCAGATGCCATGCGGAGGAAGTGGTTCATCCCCGGACCCGATGTTGCAGATCCTGCAAATGTTGGTTTCTGACCGCGAAGCTGAAAGAGCGGAACGTCAAGCTAACTTAGCCACCCTTCATAAGATAGCCCAGCTAGCCCACAACAATCAAGGCCACGGAAATTAGGAAAACCATGGATCTAAGCTCAAGAATTTCCAGAACACCAACCCCCCTGTTTTCATTAAGTCGGAAGAGCCCCTAGATGCCGACGATTGGCTGCAAACCATGGAAAACAACCTAGAAGTCGCCGGAGTGGAAGCTAATGAGAAAGTTTTGTTCGCCACCCACTATCTAGCCGGAGATGCCAGAGCATGGTGGAACAGCGTTCGTGCAATGACCGGAGGACAGATGATAACCTGGGAAGAATTCAAGGTCAAGTTTAGAAGAACCCATGTGCCGCCAGGTTTGATCAAGAGAATTCAGAGAACTGAAGCAAGGAAGGATGACCGTAGTGGAATACCGTGACAAATTCTTGTCATTAGCTAGGTATGCCCCGGATGAGATCGACACCAAAGCCAAGAAGAAGGAGAGATTCTTGAATGGTCTGCACGATGAGATGCAGACTGTGTTAGTCAATATCCCTTTTGCTGATATTGAAGCCCTGGTCAACTCTGCCATCCAGATGGAAGGAAAGATCAAGCAAGCCAACGAGAACCGCAAGCGTCGCATGATGCATTAGCCAGGAACCCATCAGACCCCAAAGTATCGCCCTAATCCATCTCCAGGATTTGCCCTAAGAACCAACAGACCCCCGATGAACCGTCCCACCTATCCCAACCGTGGAAACCCTAGGCCCGGAGGAAATCACAACAACCCCGGCAACTCTAGCAATTTCAATCGTGCCCCACCCAAGTTCAACAACAACAACGCTACCGCCAACACCAACACTGCCCCAAGGACTGGAAGCAATGATGTGCCTGTTGCAGCAAAGGACAAGTCGCAAGTGACTTGTTATGATGTGGAAATAAGGGTCACTACTCCAACGAGTGCCCCAACAAGAATAATGCCGCGGCCCCCAATGCAAATGCCCCAGCTCAGCAGCAGCGTCGTGTTCAGCCAGGAAGAAGGTTTTCCCCAGGGAATTCGCTCAACCGCAACGGCCGTCTTTTTCTCATGCATGCTGAAGAAGCTCAGGAAGCGCCAGACGTCGTGCTGGGTATGTTTTCTGTTAATTCAGTACTTGCAAGAGTGTTGTTTGATTCTGGTGCATCGCACTCATTTGTCACCGAAGAATTTGCATGCACTAGTAAAATCCAACCAACCAAATTGAAGCATGTTATGATCGTCCAAATTCCCGGTTCAACCACCAAGGCTAGGCAAATTTGCAAAGCCGTCCCTATCCGAATCCATGGCATAGATTTTTATGCTAATCTGATAGTACTTGAAACTAAAGGTTTGGAAGTAGTACTAGGAATGGATTGGATGTCCAAACATAAAGGATTGATTGACTGTGCCAAGAAAGCCATAACCATGACCAGTACAGCCAGAATATCAGTCGAGCATGTATCTGAAACCTTACCTCGTCAATTCAAGTGCAACAAGAGTATAGCCCAACCTACCATTGACCAAGTCCGGATAGTCTGTGAATACCCCGATTTATTTCTAGATGTTTTGCCCGGTATGCCCCCAGATCGGGATATCGAGTTTATCATTGAACTAATCCCCGGAACTGGACCCATAGCCCAGAGACCATATAGTATGAACCCGTCTGAACTAGTAGAACTGAAGAAGCAACTGGATTCCATGTTGGAAATTGGATTAATTCAACCAAGTGTGTCACCATGGAGATCACCTGTCTTATTTGTGGACAATAAGGATGGAGGTAACCGTTTGTGTATGGATTATCGGAAGTTGAATGATGTCACCATCAAGAACAAGTATCCCTTTCCCAAGATAGAAGATTTGTTTGATCAGTTGACCGGTGCCAAAGTGTTCTCTAAGATTGATCTTAGAACAGGCTATCATCAACTCAAGATTCGCGCAGAGGATATTCCCAAGACTGCCTTTACCACCCGTTATGGATTATACGAGTATATTTTCATGTATTTTGGATTAAACAATGCCCCCGCTTATTTCATGAATCTCATGAATAATATTTTTATGGACTTCCTGGATAAGTTTGTCGTTGTTTTCATCGATGACATTCTGATTTATTCCAAATCAGAAGAAGAACATGAGCTACACCTAAGGACCATTCTTGGAACCCTTAGAGAGCATCAGTTGTATGCCAAGTTTAGCAAATGTGAATTCTGGTTACAGGAGGTAGGATTCCTCGGCCACATTGTCTCAGCCAGAGGAATTGCCGTTGACCCTGCAAAGGTGAAAGATGTAGAAGATTGGCAAGCCCCCACCACTGAAACCCAAGTTCGTGCATTTCTCGGATTGGCGGGATATTACTGCAAGTTCGTAGAAGGATTCTCGAGTATCGCCAGACCCATGACCCAATTGCTAAAGAAGGACAAGAAGTTTGAATGGACCCACAAATGTGAAGCGAGTTTTCAAGAACTCAAGAGGAGATTGATTTCAGCCCCAATCTTAATCATGCCGGATATCACAAAGCCCTTTGACGTGTATTGTGATGCATCCAAGATTGGTCTCGGATGTGTGCTAATGCAAGAAGGCAAAGTTATATCTTATCTATCTCGACAACTGAAACAACATGAGCAAAATTACCCAACCCATGACCTCGAACTCACAGCCGTAGTTCTAGCCCTGAAGACATGGAGGCATTACCTGATGGGAAATCGTTGTGAGATTTATTCGGATCACAAGAGCCTAAAGTATATATTCACTCAGAAGGAGCTGAATATGAGACAGAGAAGATGGATTGAGTTAATCAAGGATTACGATCTGGACATTCACTATCACCCTGGTAAAGCCAATGTGGTAGCAGATGCCCTTAGCAGATTGCCGTGCCGCTTGAACTCCATGATATTGAAGGAGCAACCAAGTTTGCACAAAGATATGGAAGATTTTTGAATGGAACTCGTGAGTGAAGGTTTTTTGGCTATCATAGAACTTCAACCCACTTTGATCAGCCAGATCAAAGAGGCGCAGAAAGGAAATGCTAGTATTGACGAAATCAAGCGTCGTATCGGTACAGGCAAAGTACCCGGATTCACCGAAGACGAAGAAGGAGTTCTATGGTACAAACGACGCCTTTGTGTACCAGCAGATTCTGAGTTGAAAGAACTTATTTTGAAGGAAGCTCATGATACTCTTTATTCTTTCCACCCCGGAGGAACTAAGATGTATCAAGATTTGAAAGAGCAATTTTGGTGGCATAAGATGAAGAGAGAAATCGGAAGCTATATCGCCAAGTGTAATATATGTCAGCGAGTCAAGGCAGGACATCAAAGACCCACTGGATTGTTGCAACCATTGCAGATTCCGAAATGGAAATGGGATTCCGTTGGAATGGACTTTATCACCGGATTACCTACTTCTAGTAAGGGAAATGACTCTATCTGGGTCATAGTGGACAGATTGTCCAAAGTCGCCCATTTCTTACCCGTCAAGACCACATATCAGAGTTCGAAGCTAGCGGAGTTATACATCGCTAGAATCGTCAGTTTGCACAGAGTCCCCAAGAACATCGTATCGGATTGAGGAACATAGTTTACCTCGAGATTCTGGAAGTAAGTCCAAGAAGTTTTAGGAACCCGACTAGATTTCAGTACCGCGTATCACCCCCAGACCGATGGACAAACGGAACAAGTAAATCAAATACTCGAAGATATGCTGAGAGCCTGTGTGTTAGAATATGGATCTAAGTGGGAAGACTGTCTGCCGTTCGCAGAATTTTCATACAACAATAGTTATCAAGCTAGCTTGCAAATGGCCCCATTTGAATTCATGTACGGAACAAAGTG
The DNA here is from genome assembly GCA_916181665.1 of Avena sativa. Lineage (NCBI taxonomy): Eukaryota > Viridiplantae > Streptophyta > Magnoliopsida > Poales > Poaceae > Avena > Avena sativa. Next base: position 9,480,082 of record OV702293.1, on the reverse strand, counting down.
TCGCACCCCTTTGAATTGGTCCGAAGTAGGAGAGAGTCAGATTTTTGGACCCGATATCCTACGAGAAGCAGAAGAGAAGGTTCACAAGATTCGTGAGCACCTCAAGACCGCCTAGTCCAGACAGAAGAGTTACGCCGACAAGAGACGTCGAGACCTCGCCTTCAACATAGGAAATTTTGTATATCTGAAAGTGTCGCTATTAAAGGGAATGCAGCGTTTCCAACTCAAAGGAAAGTTAGCCCCCAGATATATCGGCCACTTCAAGATTATGAACCGTCGAGGAGAAGTGTCGTATCAATTAGAACTACCCGAAGAGATGTCAGCCGTGCACAATGTGTTCCATATGTCATTACTTCGCAAGCGTCTCGAAGTCCCGGAGAAGACAGAAGTATTCAAGAATATTGATCACCGGACTATAGAGATCAATGATGACCTGACCTATCCCGAAGAACCCATCCGTATTTTGGAAGAAGCCTTCAGAACCACTAGAACCCGAAGCATCAAGTTTCTCAAGATTTAGTGGAGCAACCACGCAGAAGAGGAAGCTACCTGGGAGCGCGAAGATCACATCAGGACGGAGTTTCCCGATCTCTTCAAATCCTAGGTAATCTTTCGTACTTTTTCAAATCTCGGGACGAGATTTTGTTTAAGGGGGAAGGTTTGTAACATCCCAAAAATATTAAACTAGAATCATCAAACTCCAATCACCAAATTTAGGGTTAACAAAAACTTTTCTAAATAAAAATATGAAAGCATGCATATGTGTAAGCATGACAATTTGGATTCTTTTGAATTTCCATGATTGTGTGTTTCTTTTCTTGTAAAAGGATTCTTAGGTGAAATAAACATCATCTAAACATTACCCACACTTTTCCCAAAGACAAATAAATCAAAACAAACAAAATAAAGGAATGGTCACTTTGGCCAAATTAACTCCCATGCCTACTTTGGCTAAAAAATCGCCTGAGCCCCGGTGATCCCCCGATGACCCCCACCTGCCGCGTTAGGTTTCTGTCTCGCCGGCGCCGCCCGACGTGGACAATGAGTAGCAGCCGTTTGATTAGACTTAGATCATGCGGATGATATTGCCCCGTACCGCTTCGCGTTTAAAGAGCCACTGACTGGTGGAACCCTCCTGTCAGTTGAGCCCCGCACCGCGGAGTGACACTGGGCCGTCCCATTAGCAGTTCCCGCATAGCCCAGTCGTTTGAATTTCACTTTTTTCCATTTTAATTCAAACACAGTTCTGTACCTAGTTTCAAAAATTAACCCAGCTCGATTCAGTGAACCAAATTGAATGAAACCAATTTTGTTAGAAAGGTCTAGAAATGTTGAATCCAAGCCTGTTGGATTCAAATCATTTGGATCTGTAGATCACCATTGGTAAAAATAACAAGGCAGAACCTTTTCTGCATTCAAACATTTTTTAAATTTAAAAAATAATAGCTTTTGAGTTGATTACAACTCTCAAAAATCACATTTGATCAAACCTTTCAGAATATATAAAAATATATGGGTTTACTTACAAAAATAATGCTCAAGTAATAAAAGGATGCCACATAGGCATTTCTAGTCACTTATTTTATTTAAAATAAAAAGGTTAAACCTTATTAAATTGTGACACCACTTTAAATCACATTCCCATGAACTGAAATATGTGGTGATGACATGTGTCAACATGATCCCATGTTTGGTTTGGAGAATATTAAATCTTAAGTAGTTTTTCAATGAGTAGAAATTACTTTTCTAAAAATAAAATCATTAAGTCAAGTGCTTGTAATGTTAGTGATAATGCTAGATCATCTATAGAACCCCTTTGTGTGATGATTGAAAGTAGTTAAGTATTGTTTGGTGATTGTGTACCTCGTATTTATTTATAGACGCTTGTACCGACCAAGGATACGAGGAAGAAGGAGGATACTACGAAGAAGAAGCCGAGGAGAACTTCAACCACTACTCTGCACAAGGCAAGCTAACACTTGCCATTTAGCAACCTTATACTGATAATGATGCAAGCCTAATACTACTAGTTGAATGTGCAAGCTAACACTTGCAAGATACTCTACTTTAGCAAGCCAATACTTGCACGCTAACACTTGCAATTATGAGAAGTTAAATAACCTATGCAATGCACTAAGCATGCTTGGTTAGATATATTGGATGATACCCAATCCTAGTTTTACTTGCAAGCTTTATACTTTATTTCTTTATCAAAGCTCTTACTTAGAGTTTACTGGAATAAATTGTAGATATTAGAAAGATAATTGAAGGTTGCATAAAGAGCATAAAACTTGGCCTAAGCTAGATAATCTTTATGTCATCCTAAGGCATGAGATTGAACTTAGTTAAACTCCACTAGTTTACCACCCCTCATTAGTACTTACCCCACTTGTAGATGCTAGTGCTAAGCATAAAACTTGATCAACTTTAGATGGGAATACTTGGTGGAAAATGGTTATGAAAACCTTGGAATGATGGATCATTCTATTGAGATGTTTTGACATGTGTTTCCAAACACCAGATGATTTTGGTGATGAAAATGTTGAGGCATGAGCCTTAGCCCTTTATAAAACTGATGGTTGTCTGGATGCGATACCATTCCAATTTTACCGTACAACCACAATACCCGAAAATTGGGTAGGGCTTGACTGGAAACTTATATACCTTAGTATTAGTTCCCTCACGGCCAAGGTCTGAGCTGAGGCTACCTTGTGAAGATTGTCCACCTGTTTAGTACCCAAGATGACAATTGGTCATGGTTGGGATGCCAAACTCACAGGAGAGGTGCTTATACTAGGGCGTGTAATTTAAAGGTTTGGATTGATTATCCGCATACTGAGTATGGTGAATTCAGGATTTGTTCATAAAGGATGTATTTAATGTTGTGGTGAAAGTGTACAATCTCTGCAGAGTGTCAAACTATTCGAATATCCGCGTCCGCGGTTATGGACAGTTGGAGTGGCCATACTGTTCCCCGTCAGATGTTTTCAAAATGACTTGTGAAATGGATTGAGATTTTGACTTGACCACAACAGAGTTGTGATATGAAATACAAGTTCCCACTTAGGTGTTATAAAACTTCAACTCACTTTCTTCATTTCTAAACTTAGTAGAGGTAAATCTGGCTTTTTGCAAAACAACCCTAGAGCTTAGTGTCCTACTACAAAAACCCCCTTCACTTGTTAGTATTAGTTTGCGAGTACTTAAAGAGTACTCATGGCTTTGTCCCTGGCTATTCCCGTGGACAGACTATGAAGAGGAGTACCTGGAGGATGGACCCCAGGAAGGTTATGACAACTAGGATCATCTCCCATCGTCAGCATTGCTTGTGACCCCGAAGATGGAGCTTCGCCTACGCTACCGTTATTATTACGTATTTCCACTACTTGAGTTGTATTAAGAACTGGATCATGAGATCCTTATTTTTGTAAGACCTTATGTATGGTTTGTAATGGATGATGTACTGTGGTATCCAAATCTGTTATGTCTCGCAAAAATGGTAATCCTGGGATTGCGATGTATGGCATAACATGCATCTGGGATTAAAAATCTGGGTGTTGACATTGGGCTGCGCGCGCCATGCTTTAACGCGTGCTGGCACGGTAGATTTAGTGCGCGGGATGGCGCGGAGGCAAGCGTGTGCGAAAGTATTTCCCACGCGTGGGATTTTGGCGCGCCCACTGGGGCAGCGCGCGGGAAGTTTGGCACGCTGTATCCATGTTTTTTACCGTGCCAACGATTTCTCGTGTCTGCTGGAGATGCTCGGAAAATCAAGTTCAAAGCATCATCTTGCTGCATCGACAACTATAGGTTCAGTGGTCCACTACTTCCTATTTCTTCATGCAAATCAAGATGCTAATGGTTGATGTATAGTTTTGATTAAGATTTTTATCTTTATGTTAATTACAGAACTTAACAGATTCTGAAAAATATTTCTTCTGGCTATGCTGAAACGGTTTGGCATGGAGTTTGTGCCTTGGTGGGCATGTATGTGGGCAAATATTTACCTCAGTTAACTGATATCTGAAAATGCCTGCAGTTACCGATGTTGTCACATTTTTGCAACTGTTCTCTCTATAATCTTAAATTAACTTTGCCGGCTCGATACTTTGCGTCTTCACTGGGTACATATGTTATGGTCAAACCGGCTGTAAATAACTGTTATGTTTTTTTTGGAAAAGAGTATATATTAATATCACAAGGATACCAATTACATCCAACCTCTGCAACAACGCAATGCCCTAGCGGCCCTACGAATGCACACAACTCAAAAAAAAGAAAAAAGAATTACAAAAAAGAAAAGTCCAGCTACAGAGAACTAATCCTCAAAGCAACGACACTGACACCATCAAAATAACACCAGTAGTCCTCCACTCCAATAACAACGCCTTCAAGAAGGAAACAGTGCCCAAGTGTCGTTGTTGCCCGATCAAAAATCATAGCTAGGTTTTCACCTTGGAGAAAGTCCTTGCTCACAAAACAATGCCTTAGACAAGGTCATTTCCAGGCATAACCAGTTAAGGCCGGATCTTGGATTTTCACCCTGCAAGATAAGACTGGGAACTCCCATTGTGTTGTCTTCCCGCACCAACAGTCGCTGCAACGAGTCCCAGATCATGCAGCCAGTTCTCCTTCGCCTCAAGAACAAAAATCACCATCGCTACCCTCATATTTCCGCTTTCCTGACATTCTCTGCATCTGAATTCACCATGAATCTAAGAATGGCACTTGGTGGGAACAAACAATAGAGCTTCGCAACGCTCCCGCTGAAACCAAACGGCCAGAAAAATAACCTTGAATATAAATATGGAAGGCATCAAATGAACAAAAAATGTAGCATCAAATTTAGTAATAGTGTAGTGTTTTCATGCATTTAAATAAATACTCCGTCCGATCCAAATTAATAAACTCGGATTTGTCTAGATTCGGAATTTGATGGTTGGATGTTTGACCCAGAATATAAATCTACAGGTTGTATCCTTGGCATTTGCTTGGATGTTTGACCTAGAAAGAAGGACAAGTGCATATCAACTTGATCAGGAAGTGCAAGGCCAGCCATGATGATGGACTTAGGAATTATAGATATGAAGAATGCTTAACTATCACTAAGTTGCTTCTGCCCATCTAATTTAGTTACTTAATCTTTCTTATTAAGTTGATATACACCTAGCAAAGGGGGTTAGGTTTTTTGTGCGTTTTGTCCCTTGACCATGCAATCATCCCTAAGTTGCGGCATACATTACTTTGATAAGTTGCAGTTTGTCATGCATTAAGTTGTAATTACCAGATTACATAGTTGCTTTTTGGGTGCAAGTAAGTTGCGGTTTCGGGTCCAATGTGTTGTCGCTGAGACCGTTGCAGATTTAGAATCGCATGTAGTATTTTTCAAGGTGATTTTGTTTGTCAGTTGCACATTCCTAGGGTTGTGGTTCTAACTAAGTGTAGGTTTTAGATCACATAGTTGCATTTTCCAGTGTAAGTTGATACGTTGATGCTCCATGCTTGTTTAGTATCTAGTTTGCTTTACTTGTCTACACTTTGAGGTGCTTTTTACATGTTTTCTGGTACTAACCTATTAACAAGTTGCAATAGTGCCAGATGCCTGTTTTCTGCTGTTTTTGGTTTCAGAAAAGTTAGTAAAGAAATATTCTCGGAATTGGACAGGACAAACGTCAAAGTCAATTACTTTTCGTGGGGAACAAGAAGTCCAGAGGGGAGCTGGATGGGCCACCCAGGGCGGCCAGACCCACCCCAGGCACGGGTGGGCCCCATCCTGTGCCTGGCTAGGGTTTGACCCCCCTGGTCGGCGCCTCGGCCTCCCCCTTCGCCTATAAGAAGCCCTCGATGCATAAACCCTAAGCACCCGATCAAATCTCCACGAAACCGTCTGTAGCCTCCGCCACCATCGTCCCTAGATCGGGGGGATCTAAAGTTCTTCCCGGCACCCTGCCGGAGGGGAGATCATCCCTGAGGCCTTCTCTCCGGTATGATGCATGAGTAGTTCCACCTTGGACTATGGGTCCATGTAGCAGCTAGATGGTTGTATCTCCTCCTTTGTGCTTTCATGTATAGATCTTGTGAGCTCCATTCATGCTCAAGATCTAATCTATTTGTAATCATGCATGTTGTGTTTGCGGGGATCCGATGTATATTGAGATTATTATGTTGGTTTGATTAATGGTTTTGTCTTTATGATTCTATCATGTCTGTGTTGTTTGTGATCTTGCATGCTCTCCGTTGTTAGTAGCTATCTTGTCCAAGTAGTTGCTAGTGACTCTAAGAGGGGGTATTTATGCTCGATAGTGGGTTCATGCCTCTAGTTTCCAAGGGAAGTGACAATAATCTCTTTGGTTGTAGATGTGCCGTTGCTACTAGGGAGAAAACAACGGTCTCTTATTCATGAAACATGTGGACTGTTTACCTTACACACTTTGCTTAAAGCAGTTGTCTGTTGCTTGCAACTTAATACTGGAGGGGGTTCGGATGATAACCTGAAGGTGGACTTCTAGTCATAGATGCTGTTGGATGGCGGTATATGTATCTTGTTGTATTGCCCAATCGAATCTCATAGGATCTTTCTGACTAGTAATTGCATTGTTATGCTTTGTTCAGTTCCTATCAATTGCCCTACTGTAATTTGTTTACCCTTCATGCCATGTTGTTTATCTAAGGAGAGCACCTGTAGTGAACTATGGACCCCAGTCCAATCTTTACCATTGATACATCTTCCACTGTTACTTGTTTATTTGCTGCAAAATGATACGTCCAAAACGTATCTACTTTCTCGAACACTTTGCTATTGTTTTTCCTCTATACTTGTGTGATTTGGATACAACTAACACGGACTGACGCTGTTTTTAGCAGAATTACCTTGATGTCTTGTTTTTGTGCAGAAAATGAACTATCAGGAAAAATCCCGGAAAATATGCCAAAAACTATTTCTCACCAGAAGATCCACGGAGCCAGAAGGGGAGACAGAGGGGAGGCCTGGGGGCCCAGACCCACCCCAGTCGCGGGCCCACTGACCCCACGCCTGGGGGAGGTCTGGCCACCCCAGGCAGCTCCTCGGCCTCCCTCTGCGCCTATAAGTTGCCTTCTGACCTAAAAACTCAGGGGGGTCGATAGTTTTCCATAAAGAGTTTCGCTCCACCGCGGCCACCAGAAACCAAGATTCGGATCTAGAAACTCTATTCTGGCACCCTGCCGGGACGGGGAATTTGGAGAGGATCATCGCCATCATCATCACCAACACATCTCCATCAACCACTGATGTTTCCCTCATCCATGAGTGAGTAATCCACTGTTGTAGGCTTGGGGATGGTAGGGACTGGATGAGTTCTATCATGTAATCGAATAAAATCTGTTAGGGCATAGTGCCTAGTATTTCTATTAGTGCTATTTGACTTTGTTGCAACTTGTGCTTAATGCTTGTCACTAGGGCCCGAGTGCCATGATCTCAGATCTGAACTTATTATTGAATCATTATGATAGTATTGTTTGTGATCTTATCTGCAAGTTGTGTACACATATCATTGTTCGGATCCAAAGGCCCCAAAGTGACACTAATTGCGACAACCGGAGGGGATGGCTGTGGTGTGAGGATCACATGTGTTCACAGAGTGTTCATGCTTTACTCCGGTGCTCAATTAAAGGAGCAACTTAATTGCCAGTAGTTCCATAGAGGCCCCGCTGCCACGGGCTGACTGGACAGAAGATGTTGTGCAAGTTCTCACTGTGATCACGTATGACTATATTTGGAGCACATGCCTAGGATTGTTTAGTACTTGGATGATTGTTATTATTTATCTGCAATGCCCTAGATCTTGAAGTTACATGTTTAGACTCGTCCATGCAACGCCCGTCCATCCCTCCCTATGCCTACCGCACTCGAATCCTATTGTTACCCTTACTATTACTATTGCTCTTGTTTCACTGTTGTTGTTGTTGTTGTTGTTGTTGTTGTTGCTTTGCTGTTGCTACTGATAAACTTCTGTGAGCAAGAACTATTTCCAGATGCAGCTGAACTGACAACTCAGTTGTTAAGGCTTGCAAGTATTCTTTGGCTCCCCTTGTGTCGAATCAATAAATTGGGTAATACTACCCGCGAATACTGTTGCGATCCCCTATACTTGTGGGTCATCAAGACTATTTTCTGGCGCTGTTGCCGGGGAGCATAGCTTTATTTGTAAGTTCACTTGGATCTATTATTTTTCACTGCTAATCCTTTCATCATGGGGAAGTCTCATGATGGAAAGTTCCCTATTTTACCATCCACTACAAGAATAGGTACAGTCCTAAACACCTCTGCTGCTCTTGATTCACCGTCTATTATAAGTAAGCGTATTACACCACCACCACATACACTGCTGAATCTGAAACTGCTTTTGATGCTCATCATGTTACTTCTACTATGCTTTATGCGAGTGGTTCATTAGGTCCTTTTCTAGATGCTACTATGGCTAGTCTAGGAAATACCAAAACTCCTAGTGAATGCACTGTTACACCTGTTAGCTCACCTGAGTCTAGTGAGAGTTATGATATTAATGATGGTTACATTAAGCTCACTGATGAATTTGTTGAAGAGTGCCTAAACACACATGGTACTAGTGCTATGAAGAGTCTCCTTGCTAGACGTACTATTATGCCTAAGTTTGCCACTTCTCCCATAGATATTAAAGATAAATATTATGATTTCTCTCTTGATTTATCTTATTTAGATATTGTTGAGAAAGAACCTTTTTGTGGTACTGAAAATGAGAGTGTTGTGGCTCATATGAATGAGCTTTCTACTATGAGTGCTTTCTACTATGAGTGCTTTCTTCTCTGAGTGTTGTGGTACTGAATGGGCTTGGTTTAATAGATTACCTCCTGGTTCCATTGATAGCCTTGATTGCTTGATTGCTTCTTTCTTACATAAATATTTTCTTTCAAGTGCTAGACATGCTGCTTTGCAGATTTTTTTTGATTTTAAACAGGGAGAAGAAGAGAAATTGCATGAGTCATGGAAAAGATTCTGTTCCTTGATTCATGCACATCCTGGATGTCCATTACCTAAGAATGAGCTTCTTGATATTTATTATAATGGACTAACCGATGATTCCAGGACCTACCTAGATAGCTTTGCTGATTGTGTTTTCAGGAAAAGGACTCCTACAGATGCTGAAGAATTAATGACCAAGATAAGCAAGAATTATGATGATTGGACTTCAACTGAGCTGAATACACCTGAGCCTATTACTCCTGAACCAGTTGTTCCTGAACCAGTTCCAGCACCAACAACAAAGAAGAGGGGAGTTATTGCATTAAATGATGAAGTGATGAAGGAAGCTAAGAAGTGTCTAAAGGAGAAAGGTATTAGAGCTAAAGATGTGAAGAATTTACCTCCTATAGAAGAGTTATGTAAGCCAATTCCCCACTCATCTACTATTGAGGTACACTCTCTCCAATTTAATGAAGGTGATATTCCTTATGGTAAGCCTCCTGATCAATGCTTAGAGGAACTTGACACATTTATTGTTAAACAAGGAAATTTTAATAAACAAGTTCAGAATCATTTATTGGAAAACTCTAGAGCTATCCATGAGTTGAAAGATATTATGGAAAGAACTTATAATGATATTAAAATGCTTTCTAAACACTTTCAAATGGTTCAAACCCAACTTGATCAACTTGCTAAGGTACAAAAGGATATGCTAGTTAATGCTTCAGGAAATAAACATGCTTATGGAATTAGAAATAGGAGTGGTGCAGCTACTCAAGATCCTTTATATCCTAAAGGACACCCTAAAAGAATAGAGCAGGATTCCCAACAAGGTGAGGATAGTGGTAGTCCTCGTAAGAGGAAGAAAAAGAAACATAAGAAAGTTGAGGAACCACTTGAACCTATTGTAGATACTAATAGTATATCTGTCTCTGATGCTGAAACTGAGAGTGATAATGATAAAATTGAGTCTCCTAATAAGGAGGAAGGTGAGGAAGAACCTGAGAAGCACACTAAGAACACTAGGTACACAAAGGAAGATTTCATTGCTAATAAACATGGTAAAGAGAGAGAACCTTGGGTGTAGAAACCTATGCCTTTTCTAGTTAAGAAACACAAGTCAAAGGAGGAGGAACACTACAACAAGTTTTGTGAGTGGATGAAACCTTTATTCTTGCAAATTCCTTTGACTGATGCTATTAAGTTGCCTCCTTATTCAAAGTATATGAAGGATATTGTCTCGAATAAAAGGAAGATATCTAATGAGGAGATTTCTACTCTACATGCTAATTATTCCTTCAATGGTAAGGTTCCAAAGAAACTTGGTGATCCAGGTATACCAACTATTCCTTGCTCTATTAAGAATAATTATGTTAGAACTGCTTTATGTGATTTGGGAGCTGGAGTTAGTGTTATGCCTTTTTCTCTCTATAAGAGACTCCAGCTAGAAAATTTGATACCAACTGATATATCTTTGCAAATGGCTGATAAGTCAACTACTATTCCTGTTGGTATATGTGAGGATGTTACTGTTCAAGTTGCTCATAATTGCATGGTCTTAATTGATTTTGTTGTGCTTGAAATGCCTGAAGATGATAATATGTCTATTATTCTTGGGAGACCTTTTCTTAATACTACGGGTGCTGTCATCAATTGCAATCAAGGAAAAGTAGCATTCAATATTAATGACAAAGAGCACACTGTCTATTTCCCCAAGAAGGTTGTTAGAAGCTATTGCCTGAATTCCGTTGAAAATATTGAGAGCATAAAGGTTGGAGAAATATATTCTCCCATTCCACTAGAAAATTTTGAAACTATTATGATTGGGACCATTGCTATCAAGTATAAGGTAACATAATCACCTTGTGGAATGCAAAGTTTTGTTTCATATAACATTGTTTTGGTAACAAGACTTTATCAACCTTTTTAACAAAAGGATTTTAATGAAAAAAATAATGTTTTCACAGTGGTTATACTTGCTCACTTTTATTTTTCTCCTTTCCAATCTTTGCTCTTCGCCATGCCTAACTTAAAGGCGTTAAAGAAAAGTACTTGTTGGGAGATAACCCAAGAGTTTCCTTGAGTCTTGGAAGTTATTACTTCAGTAATGATCTCTCCTTATCCTTTTTGTTTGCTTTTTGTGCCAAGAATGACCTCTAATGAGAGGGAAGTAAGATTTAGGGAGTTGCTGTCCCGAAACAGATTTTTGTCTTCCACCATAAAAATTCGTGAGGAGTCTCTGTAAGTCGGATTGAGTTGAACATTTACAAATAAATCCCCTAGTATGTTAGCTAACTTTCGTTAGTTCAACACTTTTTTATTTGAGCCACAGAAGGTCTTCGGAAAATTCGGTTTCTACCTGCTGGTCTGTTTTGACAGATTTCTGCCATTATTTGCATTTGCTTCTTATTGATTCCTTTTCGGGTTATTTTTGGGAAATTGAGATTTTTGAAGGAGTTGCTATAGTAGCTTGTGTTTTTAATGAAAAGTCTTGCTGTTCCAAAGCTTTGCCAGAGGTCTAATATCTTTTGAATAAACTAATGTTGCTAATGAAGATTATGTGAAGTTTTGAATGAAAGAAAAATTTCTGGTGTAGAGAGAGGATGATTAATGAGATGAAGAATGGACAAAATCTCAAGCTTGGGGGGGAGCCACTCTGTGTCACCCCAAGAATTACTCAAGAGGTACAAGCGGCAAAGCTTGGGGGTGCCCAAGGAATCCCCTTCTTCATCAATAAAAATCTCGGGTCTTTCTAGACACTTCGTTTTTATTGTTTCATGCACAGTTGTGTTGTTCTTGGAGCGTCTTAGTTTTTGTTTTTGGTTTTGTTTTGCTTCGTTTGGTTTTGTGTTGGTTTCCTTCTAAAAAAATCGAAACCACCAAAATATTTGTTGTTCTTCTTTGGTTTTGTGAGTTCTTTGCAGGGTTCAGCTGCGGTGACCCAGCATACCACTACATGTATATTACACTATAGTTGTTGACATGACATCCATAGAACACCGTTCTGTAAATATCACATACCTCAGAGTGGTACAACAGAAACATTGCAGGTCCATATTACAACTTACAAACCAGAATATAAAGTGTTTCAGCAGAATTCAAAAGTAGCAACTCCAACTAGGAGTTGAGATCAGTAGCTTATTCTATATGGTTCATTATGCTCGGTGCCGTCGATTACTACTGACTAGGGTACTTAGTTGGACTCGTTGTCATCGACACCATAGCAGATTTCGTAATCTACTCCTTCAACACCTCATGACAAGTCAGGATCCTCATAGAACACATCTTCTTGGCATTTGGCTGCATACATTGGCGTATCTTCGGGTTCCTCAGAGTCTAAGCAAAGGATCAAAGAAAGGTATGAGTAACATCGTTACCCAACAAGTTCATTATATGCAAGATGGGAAGTTTGATGCTCTAACTACCACCTCAGACTATAAGTTCTTGGCACTATGCAGTTTTTGTAAATTTTTCTTAAAAGATTGATTTTATTATAAAATTTTATAACCATCAGCCTTCACAGGTTGACCAGATCTTTCATGGAGTTCCTTTCCTGTCGCGTTCGTAGCTCCTTATCGGAATGGGGAGTAACAAGTTACAATTCTTACACTCTGTAGAGGTGCGTTACTTTACCCATAAGAGATCAACTCCTTGTTGCACAACCGGGCGTACTTTCCCATCCACAATTCCTTGATGTGGGGCCTAGTAGGTGATCCAATCCAATCACTACCCCCTTCGCGACCTCGCATGCCTCCTTGGTGTACACCATGCCCACATATTGAATTACGGCAATGGTTTGTACAAACCGTTAGATGCTAGAACTATCGTGGGACATTGAGGGTTCCCACCCATATGATGCATATCCTCTATGAATTGCCAATTAATATGCACGCTACAAGTGATAACAGCCACGACCTGCACATCCGGCTACATGCGAGAGGAAGAAGATACAGCTGACTTCTCTGTCCTATTCCAAATCTCATGCCTAACGCATGATATACATCGCTAGAATCACTGATGTCATGGGTTATTAAGTCCCTAATTGATCATCATTGTTGAAAATAGAACTCTAATTCTTTTGCTCCATTATATCATCACTTAGGATGATATCTAAGATTTCTTTATTTGAGAAAATAATATTTTCTTTCTTTGGAGTATATATGATAACACACAATTTACAAATACTTTGATAATGACTCTTCAAAGGACATGAGCAAGTGATGAACTTTCCTTGTGATTGCAAGGTAGTGAAGTCAGATGCTTGCACTGGACCTTGAGCTTCTATGTCTACAAAACATCATTATTGCCCGGTAAGGACAATATTTAAAGAAGCAAAATGATTATGCAAAGTAATGTAATGCATTATTTAGCTTTGTGTGTATTCTCCCCTCCATTATTTAAATTATAAAAATTCTTTTTAATAATAAAGAATTTATAAATATTTTTTAAATATTTATTGAATATTGTATTCTTTGTTTTTATTTCATTTTATTTGAATTTTATTTATTTAATAATTCCTTCAAGAATTATCATTTAAATACCAAAAATTGATATTAAATATTTGTTTAGTATTTTTCTAAAATACTAAAATATTAATATATAATGAAAATGATTTTTATTTATTTTTATCATCTTTCAATAATTTTATAAAATTTCATAAGGAATATATATTATAAAATTCTTGATAAAAATTATATGTCTAAAATTTTATTTCTTAATTGATTTAGATAGCTTGGATTACTGTGAATCCAAAAATATTTTATTTATAATTTTTGGATTTTTATTTTATTTTCTAGAATTTATTTAAATTCAAGGGCATTTTGGTCTTTTCTTAATTATTAAAAACTGGCTTTAAGTGATTGGGCTGACTATCTTGGGTTTATTGGGCCCTTGTGGCCCAATTGGGCAGAACCAAATGACTCCCCGAAGGGGTCCTGGCCCAATCGGCCCACACTCTCTCTGTCACTCTCTTCTCATCTTTCTTCTGCTCCTCCCCCGACCCCGTGGTCGGCGATGCTACCGCCGGCAATTCACGCCGCCGTGGACCTCCCCGGCCGCCGCCGTGATGTATAGGGTGGTTGTTGACCCCGCTCCACCTTCCTGTCCAACTCGATTTGGACCTGGAGCCCCCCTGTGGCCAGACCGGCTCCGTCCCGAACCCGAGGGTTTGGGATGGTGCTGGTGTTGTCGCCACCGGTGCTCCCATGTGTTGTGGTGGTGTTCCTAGCCTTCAGGTGTGGCTGTGGTTGCCGCCTCAGCATGGTGTGGGTCGTAGCGCCCCCTTGGGGTGCTCCCCGTGCTGCCATGCTCGTCGACATCCTCTGCTTCCTCTTCTCGCCCACAACAACATCCTTCAATAAGTTTGTCCTTTCTTCCCCTCGTGTCCTCTGTGCTATGCCACCCTAGGCTATGTGTTTATAGTGGCAACTCCTGGCTAGTGGTCATGTCCTGATTAGGGTTCATATCCTAATTAGGGTTTTTTGTTCTGATTAGGGCTCATATCCCTCTATTGATTAAATATCTGATGATTTGGATCATGTATTAATGATCCCTAAGCATGATGTGTGGTTGTTTGCTGTGGATTACTGCTTATGGTTAGCTTTGGTGAGTCTAGTGGCTTACCATATGGATTCCACTCGTTAATTTGATATGGTTCAGATGGTAATGTTACTGTAGAATCATTACTTTAAAGATTCTAGTGATTTGAGAGCTCACCACTGTCATTACTTGGTTATTGACAGTGATTTTTGAGTGATGCAGTCACTATATCTGTACTATTGGCTTATGGATTCATATACAGTTTGAGATTAACTTGTCTCTTACAGTGATGTTATGTATATGTATATTCCTGGAAATGATTCCTGTGATTAGTATCAGGAAAATGATTTATAGTTAGGTGTGAAAGCTAGCTGCCTAATCTGCTTGGTTTAGAAGCTGTTCTTGTGACACCATCCTAATATGGCACACAAGACTAGGTTCTATTACTTGGCTTGATTTTGTTTAAGCTTAATATTAGCTTGGCATCAGAGATAAGTGGAAACTTCTTTCCTTGAATCCCTAAAGCCTATGATGCTGGTCTGAGGTTTAGGGACTAGGTCCTTATCTTGTTGTTTCTCATGGATCTGTTCTGGTAGTGATACCAGCTACTGATTCCTGTGTTAAAGTTGGGAAAATGATTTGGAGGCTTATTAAGTTATATAGATCCATAATATGTAGAAACTCTAAGGTGCTACTCCTGTTTAAGAGATGTGCCTAGAGGTTCAGATCTTATCTATATTCATTCTTGAAACTTAAGATATAGCCTGGTAGCTAGGATCAATGAGGTTGTCCTGAGATCCTAGTTGGATCTATATAGTTTTCTAATAGTTTTTTAGTGTTTAAAAACTTCAATGATGGACTCACCCCACTTGGGTGTTTTTCTGAGAATTTGAGTATGAGACAACTCATGAATGCTTGTTTAGCTTAGATAGATAAATCATGTGATGGTCTTTTACTACTCACCACAACAGTGGAGTTGTTGGGGTTGTAACTTTTTGATCTTGTGGCTTGATCTTGCTGGTTGTGTGGCTAGCTTGATTTGGTGCTTCACCTGATGCTACTCCTGCTACTTCCAGCTCCTGGACTTGTCGTTGATCTTACTATCCACCTCCTGGTCCTGTTGGCTTGACCTTGTTCTTGCTATCCACTTGATCTACCCCCTCCTTATGTCACCATCTTGGTGAGATGATCAAGGGTGTGGTTGGTGTGATCTGGTTTGGTTTGGTTTGGTTGTTGTGCGTGATGTGTATGAACAAGGAATAGTGTTGGGGTGCTTCCCACGGCTGTGCTGAGCAGTTTTGTTGTAAGAGCTATTGTTGCTGTGCTGATAGCACACACCATGCATTTAGGTGTGTGTGCTGTCTGTGTGCCTGTTGCACCTTGTAGATATGTTCAGGGAGTGAAAGTTACCTTTTATCTGATTACACTTACTTATCTGGTGAAACTGGCCCCTTCTGGCTGTTTGGAGTTATTTGACTTATGGTTTAAATTTATGAAAGATTTAGTTCTTTCATATTGGTGAAACTTGCCCCTTAAAGTTTACTCGGTGATGTAAAGTTTGAACAGTGCAACTCACTGTCAATACTAAGAGTAACATATTTTAATCCTTAATTTTGTTTCTTTTAGTTTGTGTTTTGTTTTGCAGGTACAAGACTTGAAGATTCAAGACTTAGATTAGGTTTTCTTTTTCTTTATAGAATAGTCCATTGTAATATTTATTTTATTCTTTTGTAATCTTTATTTATCCTTATGTAATAAAGATTGTAATATTACTCAATATATAAAGGTTCTTCTTTTATTTCATTTACTATTGTAAAGATTCTTAATAATTTTCATAAGTTACATTTTGTAACTCATTTATTGAATAAAGATATGGGATGAATACTCTTTTTCTTGATTATTTTATCTTATTTAAAATTTTAGTTACTAATTGATAATTCTTCATTAAATCAAATCACTCAAACATAATTCTAAATCCTTTTAAGTTATAATCCAATACTCAAGTTTGAATTCAAAAATTCATTTCCCAAAATGCACTAATCCACAAAGATCATATCAAAGTTTATAATGATCATTCTCCCAGGCTATTCCTAATCTTAAAGTGTGAAAGAAACTTTGATCACTTTAGGTTTTTATTTGTCAAAAAATTACCCACATTTTTATAGATGAATGCATGCAATTGCATAGATTCCTAAATCTACCCTTCGTTGGTTCCTAAATGCTGGGATGTTACAGACTTCCCCCCTTAAATTAAACTTCGTCCCGAAGTTTGGTGAAGTGTACCTGAACAGTTATGGATAGGCTTTTCTTAAATCCTCTTCTTTTTCCCAAGTGGCCTCCCTTTCGGGGTGATGTTCCCTCTGTACCTTGCAGTATTTGATTGCCCTGTTCCTCAACCTTTTCCAGTTTTCTTCCAAAATTTTACAGGGTTTCTCTACATAAGTCAAATCTGCTTGTAACTCTATCTCTTGATGTGTGATTGCATCGTCTGGAACTTTCAAACATTTACGAAGTTGTGACACATGGAAAACATTATGAATTTGAGCCAATCTTGATGGTAACTTAAATCATAAGCTATAGCCCTGTTCTGACTCAGTATCTTGAATGGACCGATATATCTTGGACTCAATTTTCCTTTAACTCCGAACCTTTTAACCCCTTTCATTGGACTTACTTTCAAATATACCATGTCTCCTACTTCAGGATGCCATGATCTTCGACTTTGATCAGCATAACTTTTCTGCCTACTTTGAGCTATTTTCAGTCTATACTTGATCTTATCAATGATATCTTGCCTTTCCTTGATATAGTATGGCGCAAATTCGTTGTTGCTTCTAGGCTCATACGAACATATTGGTGATCTACATTTCTTTCCATACAGAACTTGATATGGAGCTGCCTTCAGACTACTCTGATAGCTATTATTGTAGGAAAATTCTGCCAATGGTAGATGATCTTCCCATGTACCTCCAAAATCTAATGCATAAGCCCTTAACATGTCTTTTAGTATCTGATGTGTTCTTTCTGTTTGACCTCCTGTCTATGGATGATAAGCTGTGCTAAAATCTAACTTTGAACCAAGTGATTCATGTAATTGCTTCCAAAATGCTGAAGTAAACACTGATCCCCTATCAGTTACGATCTTTTTGGGCACTCCATGCTTGCTTACTATTTCTTTGATGTAAACTTCTACTAACTTTTCGGCATTATCCTTCTGATTTATCGGAATAAAATGTGCACTTTTAGTGAGTCTATCCACAATTACCCATATCATATCCTTCTGTTTAGGTGTCATGGGAAATCCTGTGATGAAGTCCATACCAATTTCCTCCCATTTCCATTCAAGAATTTCCAAAGGTTGCAAAGGTCCTGTCGGACTTTGATGTTCAGCCTTCACCCTTTGGCAAGTATGGCATTCTGACACATATTTAGCAATGTCCCTTTTCATGTTATTCCACCAGAATAGTTCTTTCAAATCCATATACATCTTAGTACTTCCTGGATGTATAGAATATGGTGTTTCATGTGCTTCCCTCATTATGACTTCACGAATCTTAGTCACATCTGGAACACAAAGACAATCTTGGAACCACAAATACTCATAATCTCCAAGGGAAAAAACTGATTTTTGCCCTTGAGATATCCTCCAAATTTCCTTAGCAATGAAAGGATCTTCTGCTTGATGTCCAAAAAATTGTGCTTAAGATCATTGTCCTGCTCTGCAACTACCTGCATAGTAGCTAATCCTCCAAGATCCTCTGTTCTAATGAATTGAAGCTCTAATCTTTCCAAGTCCATTTGTAACTCTTTTGGTAGCTCCCGATTGCTAGGCTGAATATCTGCACTCTTTCTGCTTAAAGCATCTGCTACCACATTTGCTTTCCCTGGAGTATAGTTGATTGTTATATCATAATCTTTGATTAGTTCCAACCATCGCTTCTGTCTCATATTCAGCTCCTTTTGGGTGAAGAAATATTTAAGACTTTTATGGTTAGTGTATAACTCACATTTTGATCCATAAAGAAAGTGCCTCCATCCTTTCAACGCAAAGACTACTGCTGCTAACTCTAAATCATGGGTTGGATAGTTGACTTCATGTGGTTTCAGTTGTCTTGAACCATAAGCAATCACTTTCCGATCTTGCATTAACACACAACCCAAACCTTCTTTAGATGCATCACAGTATACTGTAAAGTCATTCCCTGTTTCTGGAACTGCTAAGATTGGAGCTGTGGTTAACCTAGTCTTCAACTCCTGAAAACTTGCTTCACACTTCTCATCCCAATTGAATGGTGTATTCTTTCTTAACAATTTGGTCATTGGTCCAGCTATTTTGGAGAAACCTTCAATGAATCTCCGATAGTAACCAGCCATCCCCAAGAAACCTCGTATTTGTTTCGCATTGGTTGGTGCAGTCCATTCTAGTACTGATTGAACTTTGGATGGATTTACAGCAATACCATCTTTACTGATCACATGGCCAAGGAATTCTACCTCATCTAGCCAAAATTCACACTTACTGAACTTAGCATAGAGTTTATGTTCTCTTAGAGTCTGCAATGCTATTCTCAAATGATCAGCATGCTCTTCCTTATCTTTTGAATATATCAGAATATCATCAATAAAGACTATGACGAACTTATCCAAATATGGCATGAAGATTTTGTTCATCAGATTCATGAATATTGCTAGTGCATTGGTCAAACCAAATGGTACTACCAGATACTCATGGTGTCCATATCTTGATACAAATGTTGTTTTTGGAACATCCTCAGGTTTAATTTTTATCTAATGGTATCCAGATCTTAAGTCGATCTTTGAAAATGCCCCGGCTCAAACAAATCTTGAATCCATGGTAAAGGATACTTATTCTTTATGGTAACATTTTTCAGATTTCTGTAGTCTCCACACATCCTTCTTCCACCATCCCTTTTATCCACAAAGATTACTGGTGTTCCCCATGGGGATACACTTTCCTGAATAAACACTTTTCTGGCTAACTCATCAATTTGCTCTTTGAGTTCTTTTGGTCCCATCTTATAGGGTGCTTGAGCTATTGGTGTTGTACCTGGAATTAGATCAATAGTGAACTCTATTTCCTGATCTGGTTGCATCCCAGGTAGCTCTGCTGGAAAACCATCTTGAAACTCATTTACTATAGGAATATCTTCCAATTTGAACTCTTTCATTGAGTTCAACTGCAGATCCACCAACATATGACTGTGCTTATCTGCTTGATAAACTATCCTTGCTCCACTTGGAGTTTTAATTGAGACAGTTTTCTCCTCACAATTTATCTGAGCCCCATGTTCCATCATCCAGTCCATCCCCAGCACTACTACAATTCCCTTCAAAGGAATCACGTAAAGGTCTGCAAAGTATGTACAGCCACAGATCGAGATAACCTGATCTTGTTTAATGTGGAGTACAATCACATTTCCCCCTGCCGTAACTACTGTCATAGGGTTTTCTAACGTTGCCCTTCTAATCCCGAACTTATCACAAAATTCTTCAGAAATGAATGAAGTAGTTGCACCAATATCAACTAGAACTTTGTCGGGATTGGTAGGGATATTGAGCGTACCTATCACTGCATGCTCCGAATTATCCACCTCCTCTAGGGTTGCGCAATTCAGCTTCCCGGTAAGTCTGTTCCTCGTGCCATTGTTGTTCTTGACATTATTTCCTCCTCTGTAAGAGCCCTCCTTTGTAAAGGAAAAGGATCCCTGTGATTGCAATGCCAGTCCCTGGATCAATGCTAGCATCCACAGTTTAAGATGAAGTACACATATACAAAGGTCGTTTATTACATTCATTCCAGAGATAAAACATAGTCTTTTACAACTCAGGGCCATAGGCCTAATACAAGAGTTTTTGGAATAAGTAAATAAACATAAGTCTTCATCTTCATGTGCCATAGGCAAGCATGTTGAGTGTAGACTCATGACTCCTACTCATCATCGGAGTAACCTGCAACATCACAAGTTACAGCCACAGTGGGTCAATACTTTGGAATAGTATTGGCAAGTGATACCTTAGTAATTTTAAGTGGACTATTTTACTATATGCATTTTGGCTAAGTGTAGCTTGGCTTGCTTTGCTCAAAATAGTTTTTCCTATTAGTTGAAATCACTAAGTCTTTCTTTGTCAAAACTTTCCCAAGAAACCACCAATAGACATTGGGGTCCTTTGCCCTTGTTCACCCACAAGTTTTACTTAGAAGTTGGAGTGATGAGATTCTTGTAGCTTCCATGTCTTGATGCTCAATTTGTCCATTGCCATGGACTTGGCTAAGTACTTAGTTTTTCCATCTGCAGAGGTTGTGCACTTTCCCCACCAGACTTGGTTTCCCAAGGCAGGACCTTTCAGAAGCCTTTCCTTAGTCAAATGGACGTGTTCCAACCTATCATCCCACTACCACCAACTGTCCAAATGACTAAGTTCTAGCAACCTATATGATCAAGGCAGAGCCCATATTGCCAAGTGGTTGCACTGTAAGCTTTCTCAACACTTGGCCTCCAAATCCCTTTGTGCCTGGGTGGCATACCACAAGTGAGATACACAAGCCAAATCCATGGCCTTGTGTAACCACTCAACCAAAACCAACATTCAAGTCCCATTCCACCCAGGAGGTTCATTGACTTAGTTGTTTTATTAAGAAAAGCATAAGTCCAAAAGACTTAGAATTATTTTCCACATAGCATGAACATACTTTACCAACCCTTGTTTTCTACTAGCTAGGCTAAGCATGGCATAGTAACTTAACTTAGGAAAATTCCCTAGCAATTCTACAATTCTACACTGCATAGGATTTCCCAACATAGCATTTGGCAAAAGTAGCATGCAGGACTTAGCAAAATAATTCTAATGCTTATTCAAAATAAAGGGAATAGAAATATAATGAAGTATACTTGCCTTGGTAATGGGGAGAGTAGCACTCTTCACAATCACAGTCACTAGCAAAATCTACACATAAAATTTGTAGCACACAATTACACACAATTTATATACAAACAAAAATTATGAATGCATGCATGCAAGAAAATGCTAAGTGATGATTTTTGAAAACCCATCAAGCAAGTACATGATACAGAAGCATAACCAAGTCAGAAAGTTTGCTATCTAAACTTATTTAGCCCTAAAACAACTTGTTAAACAAAATCTATACTCAAATTGGACCTAAATATGTTTCTACATACAAAGTCATTTTAACAGAAACTTTTTGTTAAACACATTGGAGATTCAGAAAGGGCTTGACTCACTGATTCCAACGGTATGAAATTTGCAAAAATCTAACGTGGGAATCAAAAGTTATAGCCAATTGAAATTTGGATCTAAATCTGATTTGAAATCTGTTTTTGAACTGAACTGGTGACACGCGTCGTGTTTTGGTTGGTCGGTACCGATTCGTTCGGATCGACAGACGCAGACCGCAGGATCTAACTTAGATCTAGCGGCACAGAGACATACGATACCCCTTCGATTATGATCTATCATAGCCCTACAATATAGATCCAACGGACACAAACAGCAAGCCACTAACTGGCGGCGCTTAACGGCTACGCGCGGCGGCGACGGTCAGATGGTGGCGGCGCCGGTGATACATGGAGCTAGATAGGTAGGAAAGGTACTCACCGTTATTGCAAGGACGTGGTGATGCTCAATGTACGGTTGGCTCGGCAAGGGGCGCTCAGGGTTGCGGTGGATTGCTCGCCGGAGTAGGGTCTGGCGACGGGTGGCTCTGTTCGAGGTTGTAGGCGACTCTGTCGATCAAGAGGAGGCAAACAGAGGGTGTGGTCAGATGCAGAAGATCACGGAGAAGTCGCGTGCGTGAATAAGAAGGCTTGGGGCGGTCTGAACTTACCGGGGGAGCTCGACGGAGTTGAAGCCGAAGACGGTGGCGCTCAGTCGCTTGTGTTGCCGACGTTCTGGGTCATGCGCGGGCGAGCTAGTGGTACTGGGAAGTGCGCGAGGTCAAATGGAGCCTGCTCGTGTGAACCAGGAGCAGAGGGGTGGCCGAGGTTGGCCGGAATCGTGGCTGCAGTTCGTCGGAGACAGCGGGGTTGCGGTGAGCAATTCTTGCAGCCTGGGGGCGCTCTGGGCTTGGGTTTTGGGGGAGAATGGAGAGGGGGCAGAGGGGGTTTAAGTAGCCAGGATACGAGCGAGATTTACTCGTGCATTTACGCGAATTGAAGTTGCGAAAATTAACAGGAAACGCCCGGAGTCAATTGGGGAAGAACCAGTCGCGGGGGTGGAGACGACGGTACCCGTGTGGGCCGCGGTTGTCAGCGAGAGGGGAGGAGAGGGAGTGGGTCCTTCCTGTCAGCGAGCTGGTGGGTTCGGGGGCGGGTGAAAGAAAACGTTTCGCGGGGGTGGGAGCTGCTGGGCTAGCTGGGCCGTGTTGGGCTAGGTCGGCCAGATTGGCTGGCTGTCTATTTTTTTTCTTCTTTACTCCTTTTCTTTTTCTGATTGTTTTTCTAGGAATGGTTTTCAAATCCTATTTCAAATAATTTTGAATTCAAATCTTCTCTAGCTTTTTGTACAGTGTTCCTTGCACCCAAATAAGTGTCAAACTCCTCTGTTCACTCAGACAAACTTGGGTCATTTTGAAAATAAAATAAAACCAAGCCTTTTAGGAGATATAAATAGGCATGAATTTGGTTTTATTTTATACTTTGCTTTGAAACTTTGCTCAAGCTTTTGAAAACACTTAAGTTTGAACTCAAAACATTCTGAATGAATAAAAGCACCTTTCTCATTGGCATGTGACACAAGGGGCTAGAGTTTTTATACATAAAATAATGAGCAACATTTGCTCCTGTTTTTGAAATGATTTTGAGATGAAAACCCTAAATGATGATGGATGCATGAATGATATACATGAGTTTTGAAACATGATTTTAGGGATGTTAAAAATCTAACCCCCTTAAGGTGAATCTCGCCCTCGAGATTCGGATTGGCTAGCAAATAGGTGAGGGTGGTCTTTCCGAAGATCATCTTCTCTTTCCCATGTTGCTTCCTCTTCGGTATGATGGTTCCATTGCACTTTGCAAAACTTGATAGTCTTTGTTCTTGTGACTCTTTCTGCAGTCTCAAGAATCTTGATAGGCTTTTCTTCATAAGTGAGATCACTTTCTAGTTGAACTTCTTCCAAAGGTATGGTATCCTTCAAAGAAGATTCTTCCATTTCCGGGTGACATTTCTTAAGCTGACTCACATGAAATACGTTATGGACTGCTGATAGAGATGCTGGCAGTTCAATTTCATAAGCCACTTCTCCTTTGCGACTCAGAATCTTGAATGGCCCAACATATCTAGGTGCCAACTTTCCTTTGACTCCGAATCTTTTCACTCCGCGGAGTGGTGATACTCTAAGATAGGCTCTATCACCAACTTCGTAGGTGACCTCTCTACGCTTAGGATCTGCGTAGCTTTTCTATCGGGACTATGCTATCTTCAACCTGTCTTTAACCAATTTGACCTTCTCTTCGGCTTCTTTGATAAGATCTGGCCCAAATAAACTTCTTTCTCCCACACCATTCCATAATAATGGGGTAGTACATTTTCTTCCGTAGAGAAACTCAAACGGTGGCATCTCAATGCTGGCTTGATAGCTGTTGTTATAAGAAAATTCTGCGTAAGGTAGACTTTCATCCCAACTTGCTCCATAATCTAGGGCACATGCCCTCAACATGTCTTCTAGAATTTGATTAGTCCTTTCTGTTTGTCCATCGGTTTGAGGATGAAAAGCAGTACTGAATTCCAACCTCGTTCCCAATGACTCATGTAGCTGTCACCAAAAATGGGAAGTGAATTGGGTTCCCCTATCGGACACAATACTTTTAGGCACACCGTGAAGGCATACAATTCTACTCATGTAGATTTTGGCTAACTTGGCACTGGTATAAGTTGTCTTCATGGGTATGAAATGGGCCACTTTAGTTAAGCGATCCACTACTACCAATATGGAATCATATCCTGATCTGGTCCTTGGTAATCCTGTGATGAAATCCATACCAATTTTGTCCCATTTCCAATCAAGAATAGGTAGTGGTTGAAGCAAACCTGCTGGTTTCTGATGCTCCGCTTTTACTCTACTACACACATCACACAAAGCAATATGCTCGGCGATGTCCCTCTTGAGATTGTTCCACCAAAATCTTTCTTTCATGTCCATGTACATTTTGGTGTTACCCGGATGGATAGAATACGGAGAGTTGTGGGCTTCTTGCAGAATCAGTTTCCGCATCTCCGGATCTTGTGGAACACAGATACGTTTCCCATGCCATAAAGTACCTTGTTCGTCTACATGGAAACTTTTAGCTTTCCCTTGGCTAATATTTACCTTAATATCTTCAATTTCTTTATCAGTCTTTTGAGCTTCTCGAATCTTGTCCAACAAAGTGGGTTGGACATCTAAAGACATGAGATGTCTTTCAGGTACAATCTCCAATCTGAGTTCTTTGAATTGCTTACATAAATCATCTGGCAATTCTCCTTTGGTAAGGCCATTCACAAATACCTTACGACTTAGAGCATCTGCTACAACATTTGCTTTACCGGGGTGGTATTGCAAACTTAAATCATAGTCCTTGATAAGTTCTAACCATCTTCTTTGTCTCATATTGATTTCCTTCTGGGTGAAGATATACTTCAAACTCTTATGATCGGTGAACACTTCACAACGTTTTCCCAAAAGGTAATGCCTCCATGTTTTGAGTGCATGGACGACAGAGGCTAACTCTAAATCATGAGTAGGATAGTTCACTTCATGAGTTTTGAGTTGTCTCAAGGCATAGTCCACAACTTTACCATCTTGCATAAGTACGGCACCCAAACCTTGATGAGACGCATCACAGTATACTTGGAAATCCTTTTCCAAATCTGGCAGACATAGAACCGGTGTTGTCACAAGTCTCTTCTTCAATTCCTGAAAGCTGACTTCACAACCTTCAGACCAAGCAAACTTCTTGTCTTTCTTTAACAATTCAGTCATGGGCTTAGCAACCTTTGAGAAATTATCAATGAATCTTCTGTAGTAACCTGCTAAGCCAAGGAAACTGCAAACTTCTTTCACATTCTTGGGAGATTCCCATTCTGTCACAGCTGAAACCTTAGCAGGATCAACTGCTACACCATCTTTTGTCATAACATGACCAAGAAAACCAACTTCCTCTAACCAGAACTCACACTTGCTGAATTTAGCATAAAGCTTATGCTCTCTCAACTTCTCAAGTATCAAGCGCAAGTGTCCTTCATGTTCTTCTTTGCTCTTGGAGTAGACTAAGATGTCATCGATGAAAACGACAACGAACTTGTCGAGAAATTCCATGAACACCTTGTTCATCATATTCATGAAGTATGCTGGAGCATTGGTTAAGCCGAAAGGCATTACGGTATACTCATATAATCCATACCTTGTGGTGAATGTTGTTTTAGGTATGTCTTGTTCTCTTATCTTGAGTTGAAAATAGCCTGACCGGAGATCAATCTTCGAGAACACACATGCTCCTTCTAGCTGATCAAACAAGTCATTGATTCTAGGCAAAGGATATTTGTTCTTGATAGTTACCTCGTTGAGTGAACGGTAATCTATGCATAACCTTTGGCTTCTATCTTTCTTCTCCACGAACAATACTGGGGCTCCCCAAGATGAAGAACTTGGTTGGATAAATCCTTTCTGCAACTGTTCTCCTAGTTGCTTCTTGAGCTCTTTCAGTTCATCAACTAACATTTTGTATGGTCTCTTTGCTATTGGTCTAGAACCTGGTACCAAATCTATCAGAAACTCCACATCTCTATTTGGTGGCATTCCTGGCAATTCTTCTGGAAATACATCCGGATACTCACATACAATTGGCACACTGTCCATGCTAACCCCCTTAAGAGAGTTTAGCATACTCTTCTTTGCTCCAAAGCTGGTCTTGAATCTGATCCTTTTATTATCCGGAGTTGTGAGTGAGACAGTATGGCTGGCACAATCTATCACTCCTTTGTACTTAGTCATCCAGTCCATTCCCAGAATGACATCCAAACCTTTGGAATTTAATATTATCAGGTTAACGGGAAACTTATACTTCCCGAATTCTATGACTAGGCCATGGCATCCTGAATTCACTATCATTTCTCCACCAGGAGAACTTACTTTTATAGGACACCCAATAGTTTCTACCGGTAGTTCATTTCTTTCAACAAATGCTCTTGATATGAATGAATGAGATGCACCAGTATCAAAGAGTACAAATGCTGGAATGGAATTGAGTCTGAACTTACCAGCAACAGCGTCAGGTTCCTCATAGACCTCCTCCACATTAATGTGGTTCACCTGACCTTTCTGGAAAGGATTGGGCTTGACAGGTCCTTCAACTTTCTTTTCGGGGCATTCATTTGCATAGTGTCCCAGCTTCTTGCATTTGAAGCATTCAACCTGACTGATGTCTCTTTTAGCAGGCTGACTTCCACTTCCACTACCATTCCCACTGTGGTGGCTCTTGTGTCCACTCTTGTGGTTCTTATACTTGTCATTGTCATGACTTCGGTGATGCTTGTTGTCATGACGGTTGTGGTTGTGGTGCTTGTTGAATTTCCCATGCTTATGGGATCCTGAGCTGCCACTGTCATCATAGTGAGATCGTTTGTGAGACGATCCCGAGCTGTGCTTGTCGGAGTGTTTCCTCTTCCTACTCTCGACTTGCTTCATTTTATTCTCCAAAATAGCAGCCTTGTCACACAGAGACTGATAAGTTGGAACATATGCCACAGACAACTGCAGATTCAGCTCATCATTCAAGCCTTCCAGAAACTTTTCCTTTCTTTTGGCATCTGTGTCAACCTCATCCGGTGCATAGCGCGCCAGATTGTTGAACTCTTCTATATATTCAGCCATGCTGCGGTGGCGCTGCTTCAGGTTGTGAAACTCCTTCTTTTTCAGGCTCATCATTCCTGATGAGATATGAGCAGTGCGAAAGCCATCTTCAAAGATAGCCCAAGTCACCTCATCTAAAGGAGTGGTGATTTGGAAGTTGTCCCACCATGTGGCGGCTGGCCCTTCCAACAGATGCGCTGCGAATCTGACCTTTTCAGCATCCGTGCAGCCCATGGTCACTAGGTCCTTATTCACAGAACGTAGCCAATCATTGGCCACCATGGGATCAGTTGTCCCCGAGAACTTAGTTGGCCTCAAACGCAGAAATCTGGTGAGCATATCAAAGCCCGGAGGGTTGTTGTTGTTGTTGTTGGGATTGTTGTTGTTATTCTGGTTTTGGATGAATGTTGTCATCATTTGCATAAGCTGTGTTTGCGCATTCATCATTTGCTGCATTTCCGGGGTGATGTTGTTGGGGTTGGGGTTTGCGCGACGGGGAGGCATCTGTGGTTTGTTCAAATAGAGATAAGAATGAGATACCCATAGATGTTTTATGCACATTACATCACATAAGAAAACACATAGCATGCAACACAAGGATAAAAGTTCAACAACAAAATAACAAGTTCTTAAAGTAAAACACACAAGTGGCAAGCCATCCACATGTCGGATGGTCCAATAACAAGTTCACAAATAACAAGTATGATAATAAAAGATAACCGAGTAGTCAAGTCTACTCATCAGCATCAATCTCCTCCTCGACAAAGGTAAGACCTGCGTTCTCCATCGCGGTCTTGTTCTCCTCAATAGTAGTGGTCAAGGACTCGATCTTGGTCTTGAGAGCCGTCTTCTGGGAGCGAAGCCTCTCAATCACCATCTGCTACTGCTCTAGCTCGAAATCCTTGGACTTCAGTTCTTCAGTCATGTCCCGGATCTTCTTGTTCCTATCCTGGACGCGTTTCTCCTAACTATTGAACTTCCGGTCCTGGGTCTCGAACTTCGCCTCCATTTCCTTGACTATCTCGTCCTGCTGTGCGAAAAGCTTGTCCTTCTCACGAAGCTGCACCTGGAGCTCGTCATTGCTGAGCATGACGTTGGTCCTGTCCGTGTCCACGTGCCTAATAAGAGACTCTAAGTCCTGGAGATAGAGACGTATCGGCTCTGCTGCGTCCCTCGAGTCGTCCTCAAAGTCGATGGACTCTCCATCATCATCACGTCTTCCGAAGACGTGGAAGTGGGTGCCTCTAACCTGTCGGGAGTGACGGCCTAAAAGACGTCCTGTCAGGTCCTGCATGACGACCTCCATGCCCCTCTCCCTGTCATCATGCATAAGCTTGAAGACGATGGCCTCCGTAGTAGGCTCTGTCTGGCGTCCGGGCTGGTTCACCTTGAAACCCCAAAGGTCCTTCCTCTCGAACTTGGTGAGTGGGTGCACCATGATAGTGGGAAGAGGGAGATTGAGCAAAGTGGTAAGCTCAACGATACGAGGACCGAAACGGGTAATCTGGAACTCCTCAACAGTGCTGATGGTAATAGGCATCTATTTATAAGATGGAAAAGTTAGGACAACACAATTTAAGATAAAACAAAACAAACATTTCATACATATCCATGGAACACAAAATCACACAAGTCATGCATACATGAATCCATTACATCAATCAAGGTCCAAACTTATTTAAGGTATCATTTTGGAAAATAAGGTGATAGGTGGTGGGCCAACTAACGAAGTGCGTTCACAATCCTATCTCACTGGATCTGTTGGCTAACACAATGTTCCTAGAGGCAATCCACCTATCTTGTTCACATGATTCCATCACTAAGTCTATAATATCTCCCCTTAAGGTTTGGTTGGTGGCTTCCAACTCTTGGGTAAGCTCCTTCTCTTTCTCTAAGTCTTTTTGGAGGTTGAGCATTCTGCATTTGACTCTAGCACTAAGTTCTTTGATAGTCCTCCAAGCTTCTTCTCTGGCTGACTCAAAGAATGTGGTGTGCATCACAGTGTTGGTGTACATGCAGAAGCCTCTTTCTTTGTGGTTGTCTTCCTTGTTTTTGTACAAGTGAAGTTGCACCCACCAATACTCCACTCCTTCATCCATCACTGGAAAGCCTTTGTACACAGCTGCACCATGTGCTTCCATTGCCACCATGAGGTCCTTGAGAATTTTGGGAAACTCAGTTTCACACTCCAAGGTCATGGTCATGAGTGGTCCTTTCTTCACGGCTTCGTTGATGGAGTTCATCTACAAATAGAGATGAGAATGAGAAGATTAGAAAAGTTTACGAGAAGAATAGACAAGTGTAGAAGTAGTTAAATTTTTTTCCTTAGTGGTTTCCAATCCTAGGGTCATAATCCTACAGGCAACACAGTGCTCTGATACCATCTGTAAGATCCCTCCTTTGTAAAGGAAAAGGATCCCTATGATTGCAATTCTAGTCCCTGGATCAATGCTAGCATCCACAGTTTAAGATGAAGTACACAGATACAAAGGTCGTTTATTACATTCATTCCAGAGATAAAACATAGTCTTTTACAACTCAGGGCCATAGGCCTAATACAAGAGTTTTTGGAATAAGTAAATAAACATAAGTCTTCATCTTCATGTGCCACATGCAAGCATGTTGAGTGTAGACTCATGACTCCTACTCATCATCGGAGTAACCTGCAACATCACAAGTTACAGCCATAGTGGGTCAATACTTTGGAATAGTATTGGCAAGTGATACCTTAGTAATTTTAAGTGGACTATTTTACTATATGCATTTTGGCTAAGTTTAGCTTGGCTTGCTTTTCTCAAAATAGTTTTTCCTATTAGTTGAAATCACTAAGTCTTTCTTTGTCAAAACTTTCCTAAGAAACCACCAATAGACATTGGGGTCCTTTGCCCTTGTTCACCCACAAGTTTTACTTAGAAGTTGGAGTGATGAGATTCTTGTAGCTTCCATGTCTTGATGCTCAATTTGTCCATTGCCATGGACTTGGCTAAGTACTTAGTTTTTCCATCTGCAGAGGTTGTGCACTTTTCCCACCAGACTTGGTTTCCCAAGACAGGACCTTTCAGAAGCCTTTCCTTAGTCAAATGGACGCGTTCCAACCTATCATCCCACTACCACCAACTGTCCAAATGACTAAGTTCTAGCAACCTATATGATCAAGGCAGAGCCCATATTGCCAAGTGGTTGCACTGTAAGCTTTCCCAACACTTGGCCTCCAAATCCCTTTGTGCCTGGGTGGCATACCACAAGTGAGATACACAAGCCAAATCCATGGCCTTGTGTAACCACTCAACCAAAACCACCATTCAAGTCCCATTCCACCCAGGAGGTTCATTGACTTAGTTGTTTTATTAAGAAAAGCATAAGTCCAAAAGACTTAGAATTATTTTCCACATAGCATGAACATACTTTACCAACCCTTGTTTTCTACTAGCTAGGCTAAGCATGGCATAGTAACTTAACTTAGGAAAATTCCCTAGCAATTCTACAATTCTACACTACATAGGATTTCCCAACATAGCATTTGGCAAAAGTAGCATGCAGGACTTAGCAAAATAATTCTAATGCTTATTCAAAATAAAGGGAATAGAAATATAATGAAGTATCACTTGCCTTGGTAATGGGGAGAGTAGCACTCTTCACAATCACAGTCACTAGCAAAATCTACACATAAAATTTGTAGCACACAATTACACACAGTTTATATACAAACAAAAATTATGAATGCATGCATGCAAGAAAATGCTAAGTGATGATTTTTGAAAACCCATCAAGCAAGTACATGATACAGAAGCATAACCAAGTCAGAAAGTTTGCTATCTAAACTTATTTAGCCCTAAAACAACTTGTTAAACAAAATCTATACTCAAATTGGACCTAAATATGTTTCTACATACAAAGTCATTTTAGCAGAAACTTTTTGTTAAACACATTGGAGATTCAGAAAGGGCTTGACTCACTGATTCCAACGGTATGAAATTTGCAAAAATCTAACGTGGGAATCAAAAGTTATAGCCAATTGAAATTTGGATCTAAATCTGATTTGAAATCTGTTTTTGAACTGAACTGGTGACACGCGTCGTGTTTTGGTTGGTCGGTACCGATTCGTTCGGATCGACAGACGCAGACCGCAGTATCTAACTTAGATCTAGCAGCGCAGAGACATACGATACCCCTTCGATTATGATCTATCATAGCCCTACGATATAGATCCAATGGACACAAACAGCAAGCCACTAACTGGCGGCGCTTAACGGCTACGCGCGGCGGCGATGGTCAGACGGTGGCGGTGCCGGCGATACAGGGAGCTAGATGGGTAGGAAAGGTACTCACCGTGATCACAAGGACGTGGTGATGCTCAATGTACGGTTGGCTCGGCAAGGGGCGCTCAGGGTTGCGGTGGATTGCTCGCCGGAGTAGGGTCTGGCGACGGGTGGCTCTGTTCGAGGTCGTAGGCGACTCTGTCGATCAAGAGGAGGCAAACAGAGGGTGTGGTCAGATGCAAAAGATCATGGAGAAGTCGCGTGCGTGAA
This sequence comes from Avena sativa, assembly GCA_916181665.1. Lineage (NCBI taxonomy): Eukaryota > Viridiplantae > Streptophyta > Magnoliopsida > Poales > Poaceae > Avena > Avena sativa. The sequence continues at coordinate 9,448,170 of OV702293.1, read as the reverse complement.
GAAGAAGGCTTGGGGCGGTCTGAACTTACCGGGGGAGCTCGACGGAGTTGAAGCCGAAGACGGTGGCGCTCAGTCGCTTGTGTTGCCGACGTTCTGGGTCACGCGCGGGCGAGCTAGTGGTACTGGGAAGTGCGCGAGGCCAAATGGAGCCTGCTCGTGTGAACCAGGAGCAGAGGGGTGGCCGAGGTTGGCCGGAATCGTGGCTACAGTTCGTCGGAGACAGCGGGGTTGCGGTGAGCAATTCTTGCAGCCTAGGGGCGCTCTGGGCTTGGGGTTTGGGGGAGAATGGAGAGGGGGCAGAGGGGGTTTAAGTAGCCAGGATACGAGCGAGATTTACTCGTGCATTTACGCAAATTGAAGTTGCGAAAATTAACAGGAAACGCCCGGCGTCAATTGGGGAAGAACCAGTCGCGGGGGTGGAGACGACGGTACCCGTGTGGGCCGCGGTTGTCAGCGAGAGGGGAGGAGAGGGAGTGGGTCCTTCCTGTCAGCGAGCTGGTGGGTTCGGGGGCGGGTGAAAGAAAACGTTTCGCGGGGGTGGGAGCTGCTGGGCTAGCTGGGCCGTGTTGGGCTGGGTCGGCCAGATTGGCTGGCTGTCTATTTTTTTTCTTCTTTACTCCTTTTCTTTTTCTGATTGTTTTTCTAGGAATGGTTTTCAAATCCTATTTCAAATAATTTTGAATTCAAATCTTCTCTAGCTTTTTGTACAGTGTTCCTTGCACCCAAATAAGTGTCAAACTCCTCTGTTCACTCAGACAAACTTGGGTCATTTTGAAAATAAAATAAAACCAAGCCTTTTAGGAGATATAAATAGGCATGAATTTGGTTTTATTTTATACTTTGCTTTGAAACTTTGCTCAAGCTTTTGAAAACACTTAAGTTTGAACTCAAAACATTCTGAATGAATAAAAGCACCTTTCTCATTGGCATGTGACACAAGGGGCTAGAGTTTTTATACATAAAATAATGAGCAACATTTGCTCCTGTTTTTGAAATGATTTTGAGATGAAAACCCTAAATGATGATGGATGCATGAATGATATACATGAGTTTTGAAACATGATTTTAGGGATGTTACATCCTCGATTGGGCTGTCCATTTCCTCCACTGGATTGTACTCCTCCCTTGGTAGGCCAACCACCTGGTGGTTTTCTCAGACAGTCGGGCTTGATATGCCCCTTCTGGCCACAACTGTAACAGATCACTACAGGCTTTTTGCATTCCCTCTGGAAATGCCCTGGAATTCCACAGTTGTTACAGATAACATTCCTCCTAGGATTGGATTGATTTCCACCACTTCCCTTATTATTGTTATTGTTACCATAGGCCTTGTTCCGGGGTTTGAACTCCAGATTGGGTTTAGGTTTGCTTGCCTGAATTCTCTCGGTTTCCCTCTTGGATCTCTTCCTCATATCCTCTTGGACATTCTTGTAGTCATCTTAGAAAGTGATAGCTGAATCCAGCGACTGCTGATAAGTTTGCTTATTAGCCAACCTTAACTGCATCCTCACAAATGGATTTAACCCCCGCAGGAAATACTTATTCCGCTTCTCTTCTGTATTAACATCTTGCTCAGCATAACGTGACAGTTGACTAAACTCCCGGATATACTTCATGACACTAGCATATCCCTGCTGAAGCTCCTCAAATTATCTCCGCTTCGACTCCATAACATTTTCTGGAACATGATATTCATGGAATCTCTGCTTGAACTCCTCCTAGGTGTACTCCCTTCCTGGTTGTTGCATGGCTAACTAATTTTCCCACCATGATGCCGCAGGTCTAGTCAGAAGATGAGTTTCATACCTCAATTTTTCCTCATCATTGCAACTTACAGTCTTCAGCTTTCTTTCTGTATCTGCTAGCCAATATTCTGCATCCATTGGTTCAGGAGCTTATGCAAAAGGCAACGGCCTTGCATTCTGAAAGTCAGAAAGACTCACTCCTCCACCTTCAGGTGCCCTTTGATTTCCGGCTCGTCCCAGCAGCTCTTCCATGAACTTGTTCTGGGTCTCTTGCATCATTTGCATACACTGCATAAAGTTCTGCTTCATTAACGGCCTCATTGGTGGTGGTGGTAACGTTCCCTGATTTGCTGCATCTGCATCGGCCTTCTCCTTGGCCTCATGTTCCATCCGCTATTGTTCAGCTTCGGTCTTTACACCCGTATCCATGACCCTCTAGTCCTGCACATAAAGCGAATACTCATAATTACATCATGCACATGTGTTCTGAGCTCGACTTTACACACAGAACTAGTCACACAATGAAAATCCAAATAAAATCCAAATATGCATTTCACATATTATACATTACAATATCATAATAATACAAAGTCATTACAACATATACCATATAGGTATAATCACAACAGTACCTTATTTATCTAACTATCTTATTTCTCAGATTACAATACATGGTACTCGATACCTCTAAATAGTTGCCTACTTCTAGTAGTAACTACGCTCATCATACATGCCTGATGTCCAACCGTGATGATGTGACGTTCGTCGCACAGTTTGTGGAACAAATGGTCTTCCAGAAGGAACATACTCAGTATCTGAAGTGTCAGGGCTTGAGTCATTACTCAACCTGAGCGCATTGACTCCCTCCATCTTAGCTGAAAAGTCTTCAGAAACATAATCAACATTATCTCCCACTTGCATCTCCTGAGCTTCATTCCTTGAGTCGTCAATAGAATACGCAGATCCTGCTGCTCCCCAGGTGCTCCTTTGGGCAAGATATTCACCGGATAATGTATATTCCCTGGGTTTTGAGACGGTGTTGATGATTCAAACACTCTCTCCTCAGGATCTTCTTCTTCATCCTGATTATTTATGAATATGGTATTTCTACTACTGTTACTAGGGTTAATTCTTGCACCCATCCAGCTAGATTGTCCAACATTTCTGTTAGAACTATCTATGGACATCTGGTGTTCCTGAGATCCTTCATATGATCCCATTCTCCAACCATTAGAATTCTCAATAGGAAGTTCTGAATCAGAACTATCCTCTGAACCCTGTGGTATTGCATACCTCGTATCCATAGTAGGATCATATATAAGTTCAGGCCTTGGTGAATAAGGGTATGGTGTAAAAGATTCAGGATCTATAGGTATATCCTTAAAGATAGGTTTTACACTACTACTTGCTTCCTTCTCCAACTGGAATGCTAACTGCTTCCTCCTTTCCGGATCAGTTAGATCCTCTAACATATCATTTTTATCTTCGACAATCACTTAATGTGTCTTATAAAAAGACGCAACGAGTGTTCTGTATCTATCCATAAACTTGGAAGCTAACTTAGGATGCTTCTTAACTAAAGTAAGATGATCCGGTATAGGCTCTGAGTCTATAGAATCATGAGGTATCATAGAAAATGTGCTACCATCCAACTCCTTGGCTTTATGCTCGCGGATATTAGCTATCGCCTCCACAACAACAACATGATATGTTGCTAAGTGACTCCTACCTTCATCTATAGGTAGATCATGATATAATCCAAGCTCCTCTGGGAGTTGGATACTCACACGATACTTAGACAACATTCGACCATCATAATAGGTTATGGTGTTCACTGGAATTCTAGTTGGACAGCTAAAAATCTTTAAAAGTTGACGAAGTTGGTATGTAAATGATCCTTGATAAACATCAAGAGTCTCCTCTTTCCTTACTAGAGTATGTTTTGGAAACTTTGGTGCCATATCTCTGTATATAAGGAAAATATTTTATTAGTAACCAATAATATATTGCATCATAACAAAGAATTATCGCACTAAAACATATAACGGAATATTCTCATTTCAATACCCATTATATTACTTTTAGAGAATTCTTTATTGTTGCTACACACTCCTACAAGTAATACCCTTTACTAGGTTTCCAACCTAAGGTCAAAGCAATTTGCTCTGATACAAACTACGGTGACCCAACATACCACTGCATGTGTAGTACACTATAGTCGTTGACATGACATCCACAGAACACCGTTCTGTAAATATCACATCCCTCAGAGTGGTACAACAGAAACATTGCGGGTCCATATTACAAAATTCACACAATATTATTATTACAATACCAGAAGTTTAAGACTTCAAAAGATTCAACTTATAAACCAAAATATAAAGTGTTTCAGCGGAATTCAAAAGTAGCAACTCCAACTAGGACTTGAGCTCAGCTGCTTATTCTATATGGTTCATGTTGCTCGGCTCCGTAGGTTACTTCTAACCAGGGTACTTAGTTGGACTCGTTGTCATCGACACCATAGAGGATTTCGTAATCCACTCCTTCAACACCTCCTGACAGGTCAGGCTCCTCGTAGAACACATCTTCTTGGCATTCGACTACATACATTGGCGTATCTTCGGGTTCCTCAGAGTCTAAGCAAAGGATCAAAGAAAAGGATGAGTAACAGCGTTACCCAACAAGTTCATTATATGCAAGTTGGGAAGGTTGATGCTCTAACTACCACCTCAGACTATAAGTCCTTGGCACTATGCAGTTTTTGTAAATATTTCTTCAAAGATTGATTTTATTATAAAAATCTATGACCATCAGCCTTCACAGGTTAACCAGAACTTTCATGGAGTTCCTTTCCTGTCGCGTTCGTAGCTCCTTCCCAGAATAGGGAGTAATAAGTTACAATTCTTACACTCTGGAGAGGTGTGTTACTTTACCCATGAGAGATCAACTCCTTGTTGCATAATCGGGCGTACTTTCCCGTCCAAAATTCCTTGATGTGGGGCCCAGTAGGTGATCCAAGCCAATCATTGCCCCTTTGCGACCTCGCATGCCTCCTTGGTGTACACCATGCCCACATATTGAATTACGACAATGGTTTGTACAGACCGTTAGATGCCAAAACTATCGTGGGACATCGAGGGTTCCCACCCATATGCTGCATATCCTCTACGAATTACCAATTAATATGTACGAGTGATAACATCCACGACCTGCACATCCGGCTACATGTGAGAGGAAGAAGATACAGTTGACTTCTCTGTCCCATTCCAAATCTCATGCCTAACGCGTGATATACGACGCTAGAATCACTGATGTCATGGGTTATTAAGTCCCTAATTGATCATCATTGTTGAAAATACAACTCGAATTATTTTGCTCCATTATATCATCACTTAGGATGATATATAAGATTTCTTTATATGACAAATAATATTTTCTTTCTTTGGAGTATGTATGATAACACACAATTTGCAAATACTTTGATAATAACTCTTCAAAGGACATGAGCAAGTGATGAACTTGCCTTGTGATTGCAAGGTAGTGAAGTCGAATGCTTGCACTGGACCTTGAGCTTCTATGTCTACAAAACATCATTATTGCCCGGTAAGGACAATATTTAAAGAAGCAAAATGATTATGCAAAGTAATGTAATGCATTATTTAGCTTTGTGTGTATTCTCCCCCCATTATTTAAATTATAAAAATTCTTTTAAAAATAAATAATTTATAAATATTATTTTTTAATATTTATTGAATATTGTATTCTTTGATTTTATTTCATTTTATTTGAATTTTATTTATTTAATAATTCCTTCAAGAATTATCAATTAAATACCAAAAATTGATATTAAATACTTGTTTCGTATTTTTCTAAAATGCTAAAATATTAATATATAATGAAAGTGATTTTTATTTATTTTTATCATCTTTCAATAATATTATAAAATTCCATAAGAAATGTATATATTATAAAATTCTTGATAAAAATTATATGTCTAAAATTTTATTTCTTAATTGATTTAGATAGCTTGGATTATTGTGAATGCAAATATTTTATTTATAATTTTTGGATTTATATTTTATTTTCTAGAATTTATTTAAATTCAGGGGCATTTTGGTATTTTCTTAATTATTAAAAACTGGCTTTAAGTGATTGGGCTGACTGTGTTGGGTTTATTGGGCCCTTGTGGCCCAATTGGGCAGAACCAAATTACTCCCCGAAGGGGACCTGGCTCAATCGGCCCACACTCCCTCTATCACTCTCTCGTTCTCATCTCTCTTCTCCCCGTCCCCCGACCCCGTGGTCGGCGATGCCACCGCCGGCGATTCACGCCGCCGTGGACCTCCCCGTCCGTTGATGTGATGTATAGGGTGGTTGTTGACCCTGCATCACCTTCCTGTCCAACTCGATTTGGACCTGGAGCCCCTCCCCCCCCGTGGCCAGACCGGCTCCATCCTAAACCCTAGGGTTTGGGGTAGTGCTGGTGCTGTCGCCGCCGCTGCTCCCATGTGATGTGGTGGTGTTCCTCGCATTCAGGCATGGCTGTGGTCGCTGCCTCGGCGTGGTGTGGGTCGCAGCACCCCCTTGGGGTGCTCCCCGTGCCGCCGTGCTCGTGGACATCCTCTGCTTCCTCTTCTCGCCCATAGCAACATCCTTCAATAAGTTTGTCCTTTCTTCCCCTCGTGTCCAATTTAGAGACCTCAGATTGGAAATTGTGCCTGAGGGACATCTCATCTCATTGGATGTTTAACCCACCTTGTTGGAGAAAATCAAGGAAGCCCAAAAGACGGACAAGGAAATTGAAGAGATTAAGGAAAAGATTGGTAAAGGAAAAGCCAAAGGATTCCACGAAGACGAACAAGGTACTTTATGGTATGGAAAACGTATCTGCGTTCCACAAGACTCGGAACTTCAGAAACTGATTTTGCAAGAAGCACATAACTCGCCATATTCCATTCATCCGGGTAACACCAAAATGTACATGGATATGAAGGAAAGATTTTGGTGGAATAATCTCAAGAAAGACATCACCGAACATATTGTTTAGTGGAACCATCATTCCGAAGAAGAAGCAACATGGGAAAGAGAAGATGACCTTCGGAAAGACCACCCTAACCTATTTGCTAGCCAATCCGAATCTCGAGGGCGAGATTCACCTTAAGGGGGTTAGATTTGTAACATCCCAAAAATCATGATTTCAAAGTTTTCATATCATTCATGCATTCATACTCATTTTAGGATCATTTCTCCTAAAAACAGAAACTTTGTGATCTATCATTTTATGTAAAGCAAGGCATAAGCCTTATTGCTACCTTATAAGAAGGAAATGCTTGTTTTTGATTAGTAGAGAATTGATCCTAAGATTGATTGATATTTTCTAAAGCTTGGACAAAGTTTTCAAAACAAAATATGATTTTAAAACCATTCTTATGTCTTTATTAAATAAATGATAAAGGCATTGTTTATTTTAAATTCCAATGGGCCAATGTATTTCTAAGTGTACAACATTGTTCTGCAGCCAATGTGTACTGGTTTCACCTTACAAAAATCCATAAGATGTTTGAATTTAAACCATTTTAAATTCATTGGAAAAGTATTCCTAGAAAATCAAATAGAAAAAGATAAAGATAAAAGAAATGGTTAAGGGCCGGTGCCACTCATTCGGCCCAATAATAGATGCAGCCCACCCGGAGTTTTCCCCTCTCCCTTGTTTCTCACTTAACCCATGCACACCCCTCATAATAGATGCAGCCCACCCATGCACCGTCGTCAATCACACGCCAGAGGAACTGCTCCCCGCAGCCGTTTCCTCCCGGATCAAATCCAGTTGATTGCGCTTGATTGCCGGAGTAATTCCTCCTCCTCGCTGGACTACTTAATCCCCACCCTCGATGACCATTTCCCCTCACTCCACTCGCTCGCTCCGCCACCAGGCTGCCCCTATTTCGCATTACACCACCGCAGACAGAGCGAACTCCGGCGAAGTATTCCGGTAAGCCTCGTGCTCGTGCCCACTCCTCGGTCACTCTGGGGTGATCCCCTGTTCCATGCGCACCTCCTGATACCCTTTGTTCATCTGCTTGTGATCCAGAGCGTCGACTTCGACGAGCACCGTGGGCATCCGATGCTGACACCAACACCGGCGAGAGATTTAGGTAAAACCCGACCGCCCCGCGCCTTCTTATTGACCCTATAAGGTTCGCCTGAGCGTTGTGCACACGCTGATACCTTGATTTGTGCTAGGGTGGCCAGAAACATCGCCTTTGTCTCCGTCCGAGCAAACCCGATGTTGTCTCCAACTCCGACGAGCCCTAGCAACCTCTGCAGCACGCCCCCGCCCACGCCAGCGACACCTTGAGCACCGTCGTGTTCACACGAGTCTGGTAATCCACTACCCAGCCCATACCCCCCTCTGGAATCACCGGAGCGTCGCCGGTAGAAGCGCCGCCGCCAGCACCCATTACCGCCGCTAGTTTTTAGTCGCTTGTGTCGTAGCCATTAGATCTAGATCTGACCCGCAAGAATAGATCACTTAATCAAAGCGGTACACGCATATATGGCTGTGCACTGCCACTTAGATCTAACGGCCCGCGAGCGTGATCCGCGCGAAATGGTATCGACCAATCAGATAGGGTCGCGTGGCTGTAGTTTGATTTAAAAATCTGGATTAGATCTATTAGATGTTCAAACTTGCATAATTCATAACTTTTGATCCACACGTTCAAATTTTGTAAATTTTATATCATTGGAATCAGGAGAAAGAATTCTATCCAACCATACAGTTTGTTTAATAAATTTCTTCTGTAAACTTAGTTGTTTTTGCAGAGACATTTGTAAGCTTATTTTGTGTATAAAAATTATATAGAAAATGTTTTAAGGGCCAAATTGATTTTATTTAGTGTATAATTATTTTGTTTATGATTCAGTATTGTTCCACTTGTGTTTTTTGGTTTAGAAAAATCATCACATTGCATTTGCATGCATTCATATATTTTTGCTTGTTTATTTTGATATGTGAATTTGGTGCTATCATTTTTTGTGTAGATTTTGGTGCTAGTAGTGATTGTGATTGTGAAGATTGTTGCTACTCCCCCAACTACCAAGGAAAGTGGTGCTTCATATTTTTATCCCAATATTTTGACTATGCATTAGAAATATTTTGTATAGGGCTTGCATGAATATTTTTTCTAAGTATCTATATGCTATGCTTGGGAAATCCTAGTAGTTGTAGAATTGTTAGAATTTTCTCTAAGTTAAGGTGCTTACTATTGCCATGCTTAGCCTAGCTAGCAGTAACCAAGGGTGGATTATATATACATGCTATGGAAATATTTCTAAGTCTTTGACTTATGTTTTACTTAATAAAACAACTAAGTGAATGAAACACCTTGGTGGAATGGAAAGAAAGGTTTGTGTTGAGTGGTTACATAAGACCCATTTCTATGGTTTACCTTGTGTATCTCACTTGTGGAAAGCCACCCAGGAACAAAGGGATTTGAGATATCAAATGTTAAGAAGCTTCTAGTGCAGCCAGATGGCATTATGGGCTCTGCCTGGATCATATAGGTTGCAATAACTTAGCCATTTGGACAGTACGTGGTAGTGGGATGATAGGTTGGAACGCGTCCATTTGGACTAAGGGAAGGCTTCTGAAAGGTCCTGTCTTGGTGAAACCAAGTCTTGTGGGGAAAGTGAACCACCTCTGTAGATGGAAGAAACTAAGTACTTAGTCGTGTCCCCGGTAATGGACAATTTGAGCATCAAGACATGGAAGCTATCAAGAATCTCCTCATCCCAATTTCTAAGTTAAAAACTTGTGGGTGAACAAGGGTGAAGGTTCACCAATTTCTATTGGTGGTTCCTTGGGAGTTTTTGCCAAACAAAAACCTAGTATTTTCAACTGAAAGGTAAAACCTATTTTGAGCAAAGCAAGCCTAAGCTACACTTAGCCAAATTCATGTAGTAACTAGATGCTAATATTCTACTAAGGTATCACTTGCCAATACTATTCCAATGTATTGACCCACTGTGGCTGTAACTTGTGATGTTGCAGGTTACTCTGATGATGATTAGGGGTTATGAGTCTACACTCAACATGCTTGCTTGTGTCACATGAAGATGAAGACTTTTATTTATTTTTATAAGTTAAAACTCTTGTACTAGCCTATGGCTATGGAGTTGTAAAAGACTATGTTATCTCTGGAATGACGATGTAATAATGACCTTTGTTTTTGTGTACTTCATCTTAAACTGTGGATGCTAGCAATTGATCCAGGGACTAGCATTGCAATCACAGGGATCTTTTACCTTTATAAATGTGGGATCTTACAGATGGTATTAGAGCACTGTGTTGCATGTAGATTTATGACCCTAGGATTGGATTAGAAACCACTAAGGAAAAATTTCAACAATTTCAACACTTGTCTTTTTCTTCTCGTAAACTTTTCTAATCTTCTTTCTCATCTATATTTGTAGATGAACTCCATCAACGAAGCCGTGAAGAAGGGACCACTCATGACCATGACTTTGGAGTGTGAGACTGAATTTCCCAAGGCTCTCAAGAACCTTAGGGTTACCATGGGGGTACATGGTGCAACTGTGTACAAAGGATTCCCCGTGATGGATGGATGAGTGGAGTATTGGTGGGTGCAACTTCACTTGTACAAAAACAAGGAAGACAATCACAAGGAGTCAGGATTCTGCATGGTCACCAACTCAGAAATGCACACAACATTCTTTGACTCTGCAAGAAATGTAGCTTGGAATGCCGTCAAGGAGCTTGGTGATAGACTAAAGTGCAGAATGCTCAACACCCAAAATGACCTTAGGGAAGAGAAGAAGCATACCCAAGAGTTAGAGACTACTAACCAACGTTTAAGAGAAGACATCATAGACTTAGTCATGGAGTCATGTGATCAAGATCGACAGATTGCCTCTAGGGATGCCCTGATAACCGACTTGGCCAGTGAGTGGGAATTGTAATGTACTTCGTTAGTTGGACCACCACACTTATCGTTTTATTTCCAAAAATTTATCTAAGTTATGTTGAACCTTTGATGCTTGTATTGGATTTGTGTATGCCATGACTTATGTGATTGTTGCAAAATATATGCTTGTGATATTTTGTCTTGTGATTTTTCTCTATTGTTGTTGATTCTAACTTTTCTCTATCTTATATAAATAGATGCCTAATGTTACTATTAGCACGGCCGAAGAGATCAAGGGAACTCGTTTTGGTAGTCGTCTCATTGAGCTCACTAGTGTGCTCAACCTCCCACTTCCTAGCATCATGACGCTTCCCCTCACCAAGTTTGAGAGGAAGGACCTTTGGGGCTTCAGAGTCACTCAGCCGGGACGCCAGACAGAGCCAGCCACGAAGGCCATCACTTTCAAGCTGATGCATGACAACAAGGAGAGAGGCTTAGATGTAGTCATGCAGGAGTTACTTGGGTGTCTGGTAGGGAGACACTCCCGAGAGCTTAGAGGTCTTTACTTTCACCCCTTCGGGAGACGCGACGAGGAGGGTGAGGCTATTGAGTATGAGGATGCTGCTAGAGAGACAGTGGAGCCGATTCGTCTGTACCTTCAGGACCTAGAGGTTCTTATTAGGCACCTAGATACTGATAGGACAAACGTCATGCTTAGCAATGACGAGCTCCAGGTTCAGCTCCGAGAGAAGGACAAGATCTTCGCGGAGCAAGACGAGATAGTCAAGGAAATGGAGGCCAAGTTTGAAAGCCAGGACAAGAAATTCAAGAGCCAGGAGAAGAGATTCCAAGACAGGAACAAGAAGATCCGGGAGATGAAGGAAGAGCTAGAGACCAAGGACTTCGAACTCGAGCATCAGCAGGGAGTGATCGAGAGGCTTTGCTCACAGAAGAGGGATCTTAGGGCCAAGATAGAGGCCTTGACTACTGGTGTTGATGAGTACAAGACCGCTATGGAGAATGCAGGTCTTACCCTTGTTGATGTGGAGATTGATGCAGAGGAGTACTGTTGGCTACTCATTTATCTTTCATCTACCGTACTTTTGATTATTGAGTCGCAATGACCATCCAACATGTGGGTGGCTTGCTATGGTGTGTTTGCATTTCCAAACTTGTTGTTTATGTCGTTAAAACTCTATGTTATTTTGATGCTTGGTTATTGTGATTATCTATGTGATGTATTGTGCATGTTTAGCATCTATGGGTATCTCATTATTATCCTTATGAAAACCACAGATGCCTCCTCGACGTGCCAACCCCAACCCAAACAACAACAATGTCACCCCCGAGATGCAGTAGTTGATGACAGCATAGGCACAACTGATGCAAATGATGACCACTTTCATGCAGAATCAGAATAACAACAACAACAACAACAACAATAACAACAATAACAATAACAACAACAACCCGAATAATCCACCAGGATTTGACATGCTCACCAGATTCCTAAGACTGAGGTTGGCAAAGTTCTCAGGAACCACTGATCCAATGGTGGCCAATGATTGGATATGTTCGGTGAACAAGGATTTGGTAACTGTCGGCTGCACCGACGAGGAGAAGGTCAGGTTTGCAGCACATCTATTGGAAGGACCAGCATCAACTTGGTGGGATAACTTCCAGATCACCACTCCCATTGAGGATGTAACTTGGGCTATCTTTGAGGATGGTTTCCGCACAGCTCACATCTCATCCGGAGTGATGAATTTGAAGAAGAAGGAGTTCCATAATCCGAAACAGCGTCACTGCAGTGTGGCTGAATATATTGAAGAATTCAACAATCTGGCGCGTTATGCACTGGATGAAGTTGATACTGATGCCAAGAGGAAGGATAAATTCCTCGAAGGACTGAATGATGAACTGAATCTGCAGCTATCTGTGGCCTCTGTCCCAACCTACCAATCACTTTGTGACAAGGCTACCATCTTGGAGAATAAGATGAAACAGGTTGAAAGCAGAAAGAGGAAGCACAACATTGACAAGCACAGCTCGGGATCGTCACACAAGCGTTCCCATCATGATGACAGTGGGAGTTCTAGATCCCACAAACATGGAAAGCACAACAACCACCATAGCCACAACCGCCATCATGACAACAAGCATCACCGTAGTCATGATAATGACAAGTATAAGAACCACAAGAGTGGATACAAGAGCCACCACAATGGAAGTGGAAGTGGTAGTGGAAGTCAGCCTGTCAAGAAAGATCTCAGTCAGGTTGAATGTTTCAAGTGTAAGAAGATGGGGCACTATGCTAATGAGTGCCCAGAAAATAAAATTGAAGGTGCCAACAAGCCCAACCCTTTCCAGAAAGGACAGGTGAACCACATCAATGTGGAAGAGATTTATGAGGAACCTGATGTTGTGGCCGGTAAGTTCAAACTCAATTCTGTTCCAGCACTTGTTCTTTTTGATACTAGTGCATCGCATTCATTCATATCAAGAGCATTTGTTGATAGAAATGAACTTCCAGTTTAAACTATTGGGTGTCCTATAAAAGTAAGTTCTCGTGGTGGAGAAATGATAGTGAACTCAGGATGTCATGACCTAGTCATAGAGTTTGGGAAGTATAAGTTTCCCGTTAATCTGATAATCCTAAATTCCCAAGGATTGGATGTCATTTTGGGAATGGACTGGATGACTAAGTACAAGGGAGTGCTAGATTGTGCCAATCATACTGTCACACTCACAACCCCGGATAATAAAAGGATTAGATTCAAGACTAACTTTGAATCAAAAGGGAGTAAGCTAAATTCTCTTAAGGGGGTTAGCATAGACAGTGTGCTAATTGTGAGATACTATCCGGATGTGTTTGCGGAAGAATTGTCGGGACTGCCAACAGATAGAGATGTGGAATTTCTGATTGACTTGCTGCCTGGATCTGGACCAATAGCAAAGAGACCTTACAAGATGTCAGTTGATGAATTGAAAGAACTCAAGAAACAACTTGGAGAACAGTTGCAGAAGGGATTTATTCAACCAAGTTCTTCATCTTGGGGAGCACCAGTTTTGTTTGTGGAAAAGAAAGATAGAAGTCAAAGGTTATGCATCGATTATCGTTCACTCAATGAGGTGAGTATCAAGAACAAATATCCTTTGCCTAGAATCAATGATTTGTTTGATCTGTTAGAAGGATCCTGTGTGTTCTCAAAGATTGATGTCCGGCCAGGCTATTTTCAACTTAAGATAAGGGAACAAGACATACCTAAGACTGCATTCACCACTAGGTATGGATTGTATGAGTACACCATGATGCCATTTGGTTTGACCAATGCACCAGCTTACTTCATGAATATGATGAACAAGGTGTTCATGGAGTTCCTTGACAAGTTTGTTGTCGTTTTCATCGATGACATTTTTATCTAATCCAAGAGCAAAGAAGAGCATGAGGGACATTTGCGTTTGATACTTGATAATCTTAGAGAGCATAAGTTGTATGCCAAATTCAGCAAGTGTGAATTCTGGTTGAATGAAGTTGGATTTCTTGGACACATCGTGTCAGGAGATGGTGTAGCAGTGATCCCGCAAAAGTGTCAGTTGTAACTGAATGGGAATCTCCTAAGTCAGTGAAAGAAGTTCGTAGTTTCGTTGGCTTGGCAGGATACTATAGAAGATTCATTGAGAATTTCTCCAAGGTAGCTAAGCCAATGACGGAGTTACTAAAGAAAGACAAGAAATTTGCTTGGACTGAAGGGTGTGAAATCAGTTTCCAAGAATTGAAGAAGAGACTAGTGACAGCACCGGTCCTATGTCTACCAGATTTGGAAAAGGATTTCCAAGTTTATTGTGATGCATCTCATCATGGATTAGGTGTAGTTCTGATGCAAGAAGGGAAAGTTGTGGCTTATGCCTTGAGACAACTCAAATCTCATGAGCTGAATTATCCTACTCATGATTTAGAGTTAGCCTCTGTTGTCCATGCACTCAAAACATGGAGACATTATCTTTTGGGAAAGCGATGTGAAGTGTTCACAGATCACAAAAGTTTGAAGTATATCTTCACTCAGAAATAAATCAACATGAGACAAAGAAGATGGATAGAACTCATCAAGGACTATGACTTGAGTTTGCAATACCACCCAGGTAAAGCAAATGTTGTAGCGGATGCACTAAGCCGTAAGGTATTCGTGAATGGCCTTACTAAGGGAGAGTTGCCAGATGACCTATGTGCCCAATTTAGAGACCTCAGATTGGAGATTGTGCCTGAGGGACATATCATGTCATTGGATATTCAACCCACCTTGTTGGACAAAATCAAGGAAGCCCAAAAGACGGACAAGGAAATTGAAGAGATTAAGGAAAAGATTGGTAAAGGAAAAGCCAAAGGATTCCACGAAGACGAACAAGGTACTTTATGGTATGGAAAACGTATCTGCGTTCCGCAAGACCCGGAACTTCGGAAACTGATTTTGCAAGAAGCACATAACTCGCCATATTCCATTCATCCGGGTAACACCATCATGTACATGGATATGAAGGAAAGATTTTGGTGGAATAATCTCAATAAAGACATCGCCGAACATATTGCTTTGTGTGATGTATGTAGTAGAGTGAAAGCGGAACATCACAAACCAGCAGGATTGTTACAACCAGTACCTATTCCTGATTGGAAGTGGGACAAGATTGGCATGGATTTCATTATCGGACTACCAAGGACTAGATCGGGATATGATTCAATTTGGGTAGTGGTGGATCGCCTAACTAAAGTGGCTCATTTTATACCCGTGAAGACAACCTATACAAGTGCTAAGTTGGCCAAGATCTATATGAATAGGATTGTGTGTCTACATGGAGTACCCAAGAGTATTGTGTCTGATAGGGGAAATCAATTCACTTTTCATTTCTGGAGGCAACTACATGAGTCGTTGGGAACAAGATTAGAATTCAGTACTGCTTTTCATCCCCAGACTGATGGACAGACATAAAGGACCAACCAGATTCTAGAGGATATGTTGAGGGCATGTGCCCTAGACTATGGAGCTAGTTGGGATGGAAGTCTGCCATACGCAGAATTCTCTTACAACAACAGCTATCAATCCAGTATTGAGATGGCACCGTTTGAGTTTCTCTATGGGAGAAAGTGTACTACCCCATTACTATGGAATGGTGTGGGAGAAAGAAACTTGTTCAGGCCAGAACTAATCAAAGAAGCTTAAGAGAAAGTCAAGTTTGTAAAGGTCAGATTGAAGATAGCAGAATCCTGACAAAAGAGCTACGCAGATCCTAAGCGTAGAGAAGTCACCTATGAGGTGGGTGATAGAGCTTATCTTAGAGTGTCACCACTTCGTGGAGTGAAGAGATTTGGAGTCAAAGGAAAATTGGCCCCAAGATATGTTGGACCATTCAAGATTCTGAGTCGTAAAGGAGAAGTAGCTTATGAGATTGAATTGTCAGAAGCATTGTCTACCGTTCATAATGTGTTTCATGTGAGTCGGCTAAAGAAATGCCATCCGGAAATGGAGGAGACCTCTTTGAAGGATACTATACCATTGGAGGAGGTCCAATTTGGAAGTGATCTCACCTATGAGGAAAAACCTATCAAGATTCTTGAGACTGCAGAAAGAGTTACTCGGACAAAGACTATCAAATTCTGCAAAGTTCAGTGGAACCATCATTCCGAAGAAGAAGCAACATGGGAAAGAGAAGATGACCTTCGGAAAGACCACCCTCACCTATTTGCTAGCCAATCCGAATCTCGAGGGCGAGATTCACCTTAAGGGGTTAGATTTGTAACATCCCAAAAATCATGATTTCAAAGTTTGCATATCATTCATGCATTCATAATCATTTTAGGATTATTTGTCCTAAAAACAGAAACTTTGTGATCTATCATTTTATGTAAAGCAAGGCATTAGCCTTATTGCTACCTTATAAGAAGGAAATGCTTGTTTTTGATAAGTTGAGAATTAATCCTAAGATTGATTGATATTTTCTAAAGCTTGGACAAAGTTTTCAAAACAAAATATGATTTTAAAACCATTCTTATGTCTTTATTAAATAAATGATAAAGGCATTGTTTATTTTAAATTCCAATGCGCCAATGTATTTATAAGTGTACAACATTGTTCTGCAGCCAAATGTGTACTGGTTTCACCTTACAAAAATCCATAAGATGTTTGAATTTAAATCATTTTAAATTCATTTGAAAAGGATTCCTAGAAAATCAAAAAGAAAAATAAAAAGATAAAAGAAATGGTTAAGGGTCGGCGCCACTCATTCGGCCCAATAACAGATGCAGCCCACCCGGAGTTTCCCCCTCTCCCTCTGTTTCTCACTCAACCCACGCACACCCCCTCACTAATGCTCCGACCCCACCGCCACCTCAGCACCGTCGTCAATCACGCGCCGGAGGAACTGCTCCCCGCGGCCGTTTCCTCCTGAATCAAATCGGGTTGATTGCGCTTGATTGCCGGATTAATTCCTCCTCCTCGCTCGAATACTTAATCCCCACCCCTCGACGACCATTTCCCCTCACTCCACTCGCTCGCTCCACCACCAGGCTGCCCCTATTTCGCATTACACCGCCACAGACAGAGCGAACTCCGGCGAAGTATTCCGGTAATCCTCGTGCTCGCGCCCACTCCTCAGTCACTCTGGGGTGATCCCCTATTCCATGTGCACCTCCTGATACCCTTTATTCATCTTCTTGTGATCCAGAGCGTCGACTTCGACGAGCACCGTGGGCATCCGACGCTGTCACCAACTCTGGCGCCTTATCCTTGACCCTATAAGGTTCGCCTGAGAGTTGTGCACACGCTGATACCCTTGGTTTGTGATAGGATGGCCAGAAACGTCGCCTTCGTCGCCGTCCGAGCAAACCCGGCGCTGTCTCCAACTCCGACGAGCCCCAGCGACCTCTGCAGCACGCCCCCGCCCACGCCAGCGACACCTTGAGCACCGTCGTGTTCACGCGAGTCTGGTAAGCCACTACCCAGCCCGTAGCCCCCTCTAGAATCACCGGAGCGTCGCCGGCAGAAGCGCCGCCACCGCCAGCACCCATTAGCGCCGCTAGTTTTTAGTCGCTTGCGTCGTAGACGTAAGATCTAGATCTGACGCGCAAGAATAGATCACTTAATCGAAGCGATACGGGCAGATCTGGCCATGCACTGCCACTTAGATCCAACGGCCTGCGAGCATAATCCGCACGAAACGGTATCGACCAATCAGATAGCGCCGCGTGGCTGTAGTTTGATTTAAAAATCTAGATTAGATCTATTAGATGTTCAAACTTGCATAATTCATAACTTTTGATCCACACATTAAAATTTTGGAAATTTTATATCAATGCAATCAGTTTGTTTGATAAATTTCTTCTGTAAACTTAGTTGTTTTTGCAGAGACATTTGTAAGCTTATTTTGTGTACAAAAATTATATAGAAAATGTTTTAAGGGCCAAATTGATTTTATTTAGTGTATAATTATTTTGTTTATGATTCTGTACTGTTCCACTTGTCTTGTTTGGTTTAGAAAAATTATCACAGTGCATTTGCATGCATTCATATATTTTTTCTTGTTTATTTTGATATGTGAATTTGGTGATATCATTTTATGTGTAGATTTTGGTGCTAGTAGTGATTGTGAAGATTGTTGCTACTCCCCCAACTACCAAGGCAAGTGGTGCTTCATATTTTTATCCCAATATTTTGACTATGCATTAGAAATATTTTGTATAGGGCTTGCATGAATATTTTTGCTAAGTATCTATATGCTATGCTTGGGAAATCCTAGTAGTTGTAGAATTGTTAGAATTTTCTCTAAGTTAAGGTGCTTACTATTGCCATGCTTAGCCTAGCTAGTAGTAACCAAGGGTGGATTATATATACATGCTATGGAAATATTTCTAAGTCTTTGACTTATGTTTTACTTAATAAAACAACTAAGTGAATGAAACACCTTGGTGGAATGGAAAGAAAGGTTTGTGTTGAGTGGTTACACAAGGCCCATTTCTATGGTTTACCTTATGTATCTCACTTGTGGAAATCCACCCAGGAACAAAGGGATTTGAGATGCCAAATGTTAAGAAGATTCTAGTGCAGCCACATGGCATTATGGGCTCTGCCTGGATCATATAGGTTGCAATAACTTAGCCATTTGGACAGTAGGTGGTAGTGGGATGATAGGTTGGAACGCGTCCATTTGGTCTAAGGGAAGGCTTCTGAAAGGTCCTGTCTTGGTGAAACCAAGTCTTGTGGGGAAATTGCACCACCTCTGTAGATGGAAGAAACTAAATACTTAGCCGTGTCCCCGGTAATGGACAATTTGAGCATCAAGACATGGAAGCTATCAAGAATCTCCTCATCCCAATTTCTAAGTTAAAAACTTGTGGGTGAACAAGGGTGAAGGTTCACAAATTTCTATTGGTGGTTTCTTGGGAGTTTTTGCCAAAAAAAACCTAGTATTTTCAACTGATAGGTGAAACCTATTTTGAGCAAAGTAAGCCTAAGCTACACTTAGCCAAATTCATGTAGTAACTAGATGCTAATATTCTACTAAGGTATCACTTGCCAATACTATTCCAATGTATTGACCCACTGTGGCTGTAACTTGTGATGTTGCAGGTTACTCTGATGATGATTAGGGGTTATGAGTCTACACTCAACATGCTTTCCTGTGGCACATGAAGATGAAGACTTTTATTTATTTTGTTAAGTTAAAACTCTTGTACTAGCCTATTGCTATGGAGTTGTAAAAGACTATGTTATCTCTGGAATGACGATGTAATAATGACCTTTGTTTCTATGTACTTCATCTTAAACTGTGGATGCTAACAATTGATCCAGGGACTAGCATTGCAATCACAGGGATCTTTACCTTTATAAAGGTGGGATCTTACATTGAAACTTGCCCCTTAAAGTTTACTCAGTGATGTAAAGTTTGAACAGTGCAACTCACTGTCAATACTGAGAGTAACATATTTTAATCCTTAATTTTCTTTCTTTTAGTTTGTGTTTTGTTTTGCAGGTACAAGACTTGAAGATTCAAGACTTAGATTAGGTTTTGTTTTTTTATAGAATAGTCCATTGTAATATTTATTTTATTCTTTTGTAATCTTTATTTATCCTTTTGTAATAAAGATTGTAATATTACTCAATATATAAAGGTTCTTCTTTTATTTCATTTACTATTGTAAAGATTCTTAATTATTTTCATAAGTTACATTTTGTAACTCATTTATTGAATAAAGATATGGGATGAATACTCTTTTTCTCGATTATTTTATATTATTTAAAATTTTAGTTACTAATTGCTAATTCTTGATTAAATCAAATCACTGAAACATAATTCTAAATCCTTTTAAATTATAAATCCAATACTCAAGATTGAATTAAAAAAATCATTTCCCAAAACACACTAATCCACAAAGATCATATCAAAGTTTATAACGATCATTCTCCAAGGCTATTCCTAATCTTAAAGAGTGAAAGAAACTTTGATCACTTTAGGTTTTTATTTGGCGAAAAATTTACACATATTTTTACAGATGAATGCATGCAATTGCACAGATTCCTAAATCTACCCTTCGATGGTTCCTAAATGCTGGGATATTACATCAGCCGTCCTTAGTGGTTTGTGGTTTCATGTTAATTATTCAAGTCACACAAGTGAAGGGCAATAATGAATATTAAGACAACTCGAGGTGTGGTAAGAGGCTGGTAACGAACTCTATTTGTTTCACTTTTGTACATATACTCATCACTGTGAGCATGCATAGCCTATTTGTGTAAGGTGTATGTCATTATGGATGCTTAGTAGTTCTTGCTTGTCTATTATTAGCTCTAGCTTGCTAATAGTTTGTAGCATGTCATATGAATGTTTGCTTGCATTGTTTTATTCATACTTTGGTATGACATTGTGGTATCCTTCTCTGACTGTTCATGTGAATCGACTTGGCACATGCTCACGCATGCATATGACTAATCAATAGTCAGTAAGCCTCGGTGATTTATTTTGCCTCAGAGTTCTTGTATCATTTTCATGCCATAATTAGTCATGTTTTGTTGCAAGCATGATTATGGCAGCTATTGCTCTCTCGTTTGTCGCTCCCTCTCTATTGCTAGCCTTCACTTGCATTGAGTATGTGCTCTACCTGTGCTTCCAACTCCCCAAAACCAATATTGCCAGTTGTGTCCACCTTACCTACCTATTACCATCATTTGCTATTTCAGTGCATATTTTATATATGCCGTGTTTTCTTCCAAAATAAAATGTTTTATGTTTTGAGAAAGTTAGTTAGTAAAGCTCTCACGAACTTGATGAAACACTTTATTCCTTGCGCTTAATAATATTGAACCATTGTGACTAGTCCATGAAAGTTATATGCTTGATTATTATATACAGGGAGTCAGCAGAACCGTGCTGTCATGGGGAACGCTTTCAACACTTTTTGGATATCTCATCTAGTTGATTCCTTGCTCTTTTGTTTATGGATGTCGATGATGTGAAATAAAAGGGGAAGCTGTTAGTTCATGGAGTTTATACATTGTGTTAGAGAAACGCCTGGGCCGCTAGCCTAAGCCATGCTTAATCATGGTGGAAACTTGCAGCAACACTATAATGAGCATCTATGAAGCATCCTTAATAAAAAAAGCTATGCATATGGTAAATAAAAAGATTACTGAGGTGCTCATTGTCTGCTTGCCTTGTCATTTTGGTTATGGAAAGCTCTTGTACCATGTGCAAGGGGTACCCCGTTGGCGGTTCTCGATGATATGCATGTATTTACAATGACAAGAACTTTCAGGTGACCAAAGTTGAGTAGCATGCGGAGCGACCCTCGTACTCAAGGGACTTGGGATTTCTAGTCTATGGTCTGTCAAGCATATAATTCAGAGTGGACCTCACTTTCACCTTAACCACATGAAGATGCCTATGGTAGGGGCAATGAGAGCTAAAAGCTAATGAGTACCTTCCTTTCAGCATTGCGAAGCCTTTCAAACCTTCATAAAACCGTTTTCACAACCTAGTTGAGTCACCACTTATTCTATGAGCACCTTCTTGAGAGCATAGTTGTCATTCTTGTGTTTGTTCCAAAACTTGGTTAATTATGTCATGACTTTGATGCTTGTATCTCTGATATCTTTATCTCTAGTCTTCACTTGAACTTCAGAGGTGCCTCAACATTTATATTGTGCTCTTCAAACAAAGGCAAGCGAGATACCACTCTATCATACCTTATTATGAGCATTGCAATGTTGCTTATGTCTATGTTTCATGCTACTTATTTTTATTGAGTTGGTTTATCTTCATAGCTTGCAATGACTATTGAGTAGACTTATTTGCTAGCATGTACTGCTGTGTTGAGAATATTTACATCATATGAAGCAAAGTGTTCGTGAAAGTTCTTTTATCGCACTCAGTTTTCAACTGAATTGCTTGAGGACAAGCAATAAGCTAAGCTTGGGGAGTTGATACGTCCAAAATGTATCTACTTTCTCGAACACTTTGCTATTGTTTTTCCTCTATACCTGTGTGATTTGGATACAACTAACACAGACTGACGTTGTTTTCAGCAGAATTACCTTGGTATCTTGTTTTTGTGCAGAAAATGACTTTCAGGAAAAATCCCGGAAAATATGCCAAAAACTATTTCTCACCAGAAGATCCACGGAGCCAGAAGGGGAGACATACGGGAGGCCTGGGGGGCCAGACCCACCCCAGGCGCGGGCCCACTGACCCCGCGCCTGGGGGAGGTCTGGCCACCCCAGGCAGCTCCTCGGACTCCCTCCGCGCCTATAAGTTGCCTTCTGACGTAAAAACTCAGGGGGGGGTCGATAGTTTTCCATAAAGAGTTCCGCTCCACCCCGGCCACCAGAAACCAAGATTCGGATCTAGAAACTCCGTTCTGGCACCCTGCCGGGACGGGGAATTTGGAGAGGATCATCGCCATCATCATCACCAACACATCTCCATCAACCACCAATGTTTCCCTCATCCATGAGTGAGTAATCCACTGTTGTAGGCTTGGGGATGGTAGGGACTGGATGAGTTCTATCATGTAATCGAATAAACTCTGTTAGGGCATAGTGCCTAGTATTTCTATTAGTGCTATTTGACTTTGTTGCAACTTGTTGTGCTTAATGCTTGTCACTAGGGCCCGAGTGCCATGATCTCAGATCTAAACTTATTATTGAATCATTATGGTAGTATTGTTTGTGATCTTATCTGCAAGTTGTGTACACATATCATTGTCTGGATCCAAAGGCCCCAAAGTGACAATAATTGGGACAACCGGAGGGGATGGCTGTGGTGTGAGGATCACATGTGTTCACAAAGTGTTAATGATTTGCTCCGGTGCTCTATTAAAAGGAGCACCTTAATTGCCAGTAGTTCACTAGAGGCCCCGCTGCCACGGGCTGGCTGGACAGAAGATGTTGTGCAAGTTCTCATTGCGAGCATGTATGACTATATTTGGAGCACATGCCTAGGATTGTTTAGTACTTGGATGCTTGTTATTATTTATTTGCAATGCCCTAGATCTTGAAGTTACATGTTTAGACTCGTCCATGCAACGCCCGTCCATCTATCTCTATGCCTACCGCACTCGAATCCTACTATTACCGTTACTATTACTATCGCTCTTGTTTCACTGATGTTGTTGTTGTTACTGTTGCTACTACAAACTGTTGCTACTGATAAACTTCTGTGAGCAAGAACTATTTCCAGGTGCAGCTGAACTGACAACTCAGTTGTTAAGGCTTGCAAGTATTCTTTGGCTCCCCTTGTATCGATCAATAAATTGGGTAATACTACCCGTGAAGACTGTTGCGATCCCCTATACTTGTGGGTCATCACAAACCATTACCTTCCACACCATACGTTTTAATCCTTTGTTACAGCAAACCGGTGAGCTTGACAACCTCACTGTTTCGTTGGGGCAAAGTCTTGAGTTTGTGTTGTGCAGGTCTCCGTGTTGCTTGCAACACCTGTGTAATATTTCCTTCATCCTTCTAGTTCGATAACCTTGGTCTCTACTGAGGTAAGAATTGGTGTTGTGCTCATCACACCTTGCTCTTGGGGTTTCCAACTAAGTGCTCCACCACCGTCAAGTTCTCTGGCGCCATCAAGGAGTCACCAACAAGTTTTCTAGCGCCGTTGCCGGGGAGGCTAAGGACGTATTCACAAGGGGAGTCCTTCACTTCCTTTCTCTTTACTTTGTTTTTAGTTTGCTTTGTTTATTTTGCTTGGTTTTGTTTGCCTCTTTCCAAAAAACCCAAAAAAAATTAGTCTAGTTTGGTTTGCTTTCTTTATTCAAAAACACAAAAAATTAGTTCCTGCTCTAGCTGTTGCTACTGTTTTTGGCTTGCCCACCTTTGCCAAAATGAATTCTGCTGAGAACACCAAGTTGTGTGACTTTACTAGCACCAACAACAATGATTTCCTAAGCACACATATTGCTCCACCTGCTCCTGATGCTACCTTTTATGAAATTAAGCCTGCTTTGTTGAATCTTGTGATGAGAGAGCAATTTTCTGGTGCTGGTTCTGATGATCCTGCTGCCCATCTCAATAGCTTTGTTGAAATTTGTGAGATTCAAAAGTATAAGGATGTAGATGGAGATATTATTAAGGTCAAGCTTTCCCTTTCTCCTTGAGAGGAAAACCTAAAGAATGGTTGCTTTCTTTGCCTAAAAATAGTATTGATTCTTGGACTAAGTGCAAAGATGCTTTTATTGTAAAGTACTGTCCTCCTGCTAAGATTATATCTATGAGAAGTGACATTATGAAATTTAAACAGTTTGATAGTGAACATGTTGCTCCTGCTTGGGAAAGAATGAAATCTTTGGTTAAAAATTTCCATACTCATGGACTCACTGCTTGGATGATTATCCAGACTTTTTATGCAGGTTTGAACTTCTCCTCAAGAAATCTGTTAGATTCAGCTTCTGGAGGTACTTTTATGGGCCTTACTTTGGGTGCTGCAACAAGGCTCCTTGATAATATGATGGTTAACTACTCTGAATGGCATGTTGAGAGAGCTCCACGTGGTAAGAAGGTAAAATCTGTTGAGGAAACTTCCTCTTTGAGTGAAAAGATTGATGTTATTATGGCTATGCTTATTAATAGGAAAGCTCCTCTAGATCCTAATAGTGTTACCTTAGCCTCTTTGGTTGCTCAAGAAGAGCAAGTTGATGTGAACTTCATTAGAAACAACAATTTCAACAACAATTCCTATAGGAATAACTTTGGTAGCAACAACAATTATAGGCCTTATCCTCCTAATAATGGCAATTCCTATGGAAGAACTTACAATAATGCTCGAAGTGCCCCCTCTGAACTTGAAGTCATGCTCAAGGACTTTATTAGTAAACAAACCACTTTCAATAAGACTATTGTAACACTACGGTTCTGAAAAGACCGTAGCTTCTATGTGACACGCCAATCCCTGGATCGGTTCATTGGCCCACAATAGAATAAGATGAATAACATAGCAAAATATCCGTGTATCATAAATAACGAAGATCCAGTGTATCATTATTACAATAAAAGCTTAGCTCAAGGCTAGCTCAAATTATTCAAGTAGCAACATAAATATAGTAAATCCTCCATATATGTTAGTCCAAACAACCATTCAAGTTGTCTTCTCCTATTTGATCAAATTAAAGTTCATATCGAAAACCATTTTTTTCATAACTTGGTTTCTAGTTTCAATAAAGTTGCCTTTTATTAACCTACTTAAGTTGTCTTCTCCTATTTGATTAAGTTGGCTACTGATTTAATTAAGTTGTCTTCCACATCATGGTAAATTTGCCGACTGACATAGTTGCTTTCTATTAACCATCGAGATGGTTTCTTTTATTACGCTAAAACAACCTATATAAGTCGGCTGCATAAGTTCATTTTTTGCATAATTAGTTCTGGTTTTATTTCCAGTAACTTATGCTCTTTTCATGCACAACCTTGTCTAGTACTTTGATTCTTATATGGTTGCTTTTCTTTTCAGAGAATCAGTGTATGAGCCATCATCAACGATCAACGTAGGAAATATCATCCCTATATCGATGCTACCACACTTTGTATCAAAGTCAACTATGTATGAAGGAAGACAATATAGTTGCTTTTTGTGTTCCAAAATTTACAGTAGTTGCACCTAAAAATATAGCACTATATTTATCTTTTTTGTCATGCAAACCATATTGGTGAACTATATTTTTAGCAAGTTGGAACCATGGGAGCTACTGTCTGATTTTTCTTGTCTCTTATAGCATGGTAAGTCACACATGGGATTCCATATAGTTATGTTTAGCACAATTTTTTACTTCAACCTGGAACTTTTACCCAACTAGTCCCTAGTTCTTTTTTACATAGATGGGTAACTACAAATTGCTAGTCACTGGATTACCAAGGTTTGTCTTGTTTTCAAAGCAGGTTCTTTTCCTGGTTCCCGATGTCCTACTGGTTGTGTATGCAATTTGTATTTCTTTTGTTGTTTCCATATATGTTAGTCCAAACAACCAAGTTGTTGGACAAGATTTTTTTGAAAGAAATGTGTTTTGCTGGGCTATAAGTTGAAGCATTCAGTGATCTAGAGTAGGAAGAAGAGCCGACAGATCTGAAGGAGGAAGAGAGGAGGGGCAGCTTCTTGCAAGACAAGGCGAGGGAAAAGGGGGATCCGGTGTGGTGGTTATTTAGCGGGGTTGTGTTTAGGGCATCTTCATTGTGCCGACCCAAAATTCCGACCCATAGTCCATTTCTATCCGTTTGGATCACGCCACGGTCGCTTTTGGGTTGGGGTCCCGCCCGTCCGACCGACCGCGGCCAGCGGCGCGACCCATTTTGGTCTACGCTTGCCAGAATTTTCATATGTTTGCAGATTTTGTCACAAAGTATATTTTGACAAGAAAATAAACTGGATTAATAATCTAATTAAAATAGTGCTTACATATAAATAGTTCATATTCACATTGTTCGATAGAAAACAATCGAACATCATTCAAATTACAAGAAACAATTAAGGGATTATTCGTTTAGGTTTCCTGCATGAGTCCATATATGCTTAACTAAATCTAGTTGAAGCCGATCATGAGTCTGCCTGTGACGCAAATTTTCATGTACTTTCATAAAATCTTCCCATGATGCTACACTTGGACACTCCATATGCAAGCTATCGAATGACAGCTGAACATTTCTGGTAAGAGGAGAATCCAATCTTAACAATAAAATCGTACTTGGCATCAAAGTAGTCATCATAGTCCCTCACCCCATTGAGAATGTCCAGGAACAGCTTCCTGGACATCCGATAGCGGCGACGGAATGCGTTCTCTTTGAAGACCGGATTAGTTCGATGGAATCAGTCCTTGTAAATGCGTATGTGGCATTCTTCTCAGTCGCGCTCGTGGTTGGCTTCGCGCCGCTTAGCCAAGCCACCTCTGCACGCCTACAAGAGGTAGTAGTCGTACACCATCTGTGCAGTCGCCAGCAGAATTTTGGTCTCATCGTCGGACTCCTTCTCGAACGATGACTCCACGAAATTCTCGTAGAAGAACTCTATTGTTCTTCGACTGCTACCCATCTATAAAGTATACGGTCGACAATGTGATGTCAACTCCCGCAGCGGGCCAGATAACCTTGAAAGGACTGGCGAAGGTACCTCAACCACGGTCAGGCAAACAACCGAGCAGGTTATGCGCCACGCAGAGGTTATCGCGCGTCTAGTCGATAGGCGGCGGCCGAGGCTGCAGGATTGCCTGCAGCGCGTCCAGACAACTCTGGTAATGCGTGTGGCCTACGGTGCTGCTTGATATCGCGGGGGCGTTGGCGACAGCGGGAGGTGGCAGCGACAAGAGTTGCGCCTGTTTTGATCGTGGGATATGGAGGGCAAGAGTTTGGGAAGGAGAGTGTCTGCTGTGCCACTGGCGAGAGGGTCCGGACAAAGTAGTGGGAGGACGCGCGAGAACAAATACGAAGTCTGAGTCAACTCAACCGTTGTCCAGATTTAATACACGAATGGATCAAACCGAACATGTCCATCCAATGGATCGAGCTAGACGTGTTCGTCCGAATGGACCGTGCCGCTGGCGTCACATACGGTCCGCACGATCCGTGCTAAGAGCCTAAGATGGATTGAATCGGCCTGGTGAAAAAGTTATTAGACAGCAGCCGCGCTCCCGGAAAGAATTGTCCCTATCTTTTCCGGAAAGGACCAGCGTGGAGCCGGGGGCTTTTTTTTTTGGGTGAGTGCTGGAACGGAGCACGGGTTGGCTAGCTACGTCCTTTAACGTTTATTATGCCTGTCAGGATGTATGACGCAATACCCGACACGGCAGGAAATACGTCGCCCTTGAAAATATCATCCACGTGTGAGTTGATGATGAGCCAAAAAAAAGGCCATCAGACAATTAGTAGGAGTACAGGTGTTTGATAGAGCCAGAGAAAGGCCATTAGATAATCAGTCTCCGGGTGTTTGATAGGGATTTGATAGAGACCAGCCGCGGCGAGGGAGAAGATCAGTGCACTGCAGCCCCAAGGACGAGGAACGCCGTAGAATGCAGCGATCGTGGTGCATTATTGCCGGCCCCACTCCGCGTGTACGTGTATCATCCCGTCCCAGTCTAGATGACAGCGTCAGCAAATTGACGATGGAAGGGAGCATCTTCGATCTTGATTTACAATCTACTACCTCCGTTCTAAAACATAAAATATTTCGATAGACTATAGAGTAAGTGATATTGTACTCGTCCCTCTATCACCGGAGTCATACACAACTTATCATAATAGAGATTGTTATTGTAAATAGACAAGAAATCGTTATGCTAAGACCCTAAAAAGCTAATGCTCTAGATTAGTAACCATCGTCAATAATGACAGTCGTAGATCTGAAAAGCTGACCTGAAATAACACCAATAAAAACAAAAATCGAATAGGTCATAGGAGATTTGTCAAACACACGACTCTACACTCCCTCCATCTATGCTAGACACACCACCGAAGCAGGAATATGATGGGGATGACCTTATTCTGACTTTAGAACATAGCTTCCACCTCAACGTCCCGAAGAACACACCGAAAAATAGTCTAAACAAAAACCAAGAAACCTACCACTGACGAGTCACTAGTAGAAAACAGGCTATCCGTTCGCGCCCCCCAACTACATTAGTTCCGGTTTCGCCACGAACCGGGACTAATGCTGGCATGCTTCCCGGATTCGAGCGGGCCGGCCTGCCGCACGGGGGCCGGAGGCATGCGTCCCGATTGGTAGGTGCATGCGTCCCGGTTTGTAACACAAATCGGGACTAAAGTGTGGGCGCCAGACACGTGGCCTCCCACACACCTTTAGTCCCGGTTTGTAACACAAACCGGGACGTATGAGCCAGCCCTCTATAAATACGACGTTCCAGCCCTCTATCTCCTCTCTGTTTTTTCTTGGTGGAAGGTGTGAGAGGTGTGGTAGTATTTTTCCTATGCAATGCATCTGAGGTGTTTGATGAAATGTGTGAGTGAATGATCCCGTTCAATTTCTCACAGAATAAAAATATAGGAGGTGCCCGAGACACACTTGAGCTTTATCCTATTTTTTCCCCTAGATCGAGGTTAGCAATCTTATCTTTTCTCTGTCATTGATACAATGCATGTGTCAATGTGAATTGGTCATTTCACTATTTATGGTGTTTCGTTTTTGATAACCTTAATTATATGATGCAGATGAACAGTCGGGAATGGATGTACGGTGACCGGCGTGAACCCGGGTACATTAAAGGCGTGGATAAATTATCGATGTGGCTACGACAAACAAAGAGAATGGTTTTATACGTTGTCTATGTTTTCAATGTCAAAACAACAAGGAGTACTCTTCCTCGAAAATCATTCGCGGCCACCTGGTTATGAAAGGTTTCATGTCCAACTATAATTGCTGGACCAAGCACGGGAAAAGAGGGGTTATGATGGAAGACAATGAAGAAGATGATGATAACAACTATCATCATATGTTTCCTGAATACAGTGGTACTGCAATGGAAGACAATGAAGAGGAAGGAGGTGAAGAACGGGCATGAGATGAGCCCGCCGATGAACTTGGTAGGGTCATTTCTGATGCAAAGCGAGATTGTGAAACAGAAAAGGATAAGTTGAAGTTGGAGGGCATGTTAGAAGATCACAAGAAATTATTGTACCCAAATTGCGAATATGGCAGCATAAAGCTCGGTACCACACTGGAATTGCTACGATGGAAGGCAGAGTGTAGTCTAACTGACTCCGCATTTGACAAGATGCTGAAAATAATGAATTCGAAGTTTCCAAAGCATAATGAACTTTTCGAGAGTACGTACAAAGCAAAGAAGACTCTCTGCCATCTAGGATTAGATATGCAGAAGATACATGCATGCATTAATGACTGCATCCTCTACCACGGTAAGGAGTATGAGAATTTAGATAAATGTCTGATATTCAATGCATTGCGGTATAAGATCAGACGAGATGACCCTGGTGATGTTGAGGGAGAGCCCCTCCGGAAGAGGCTTCCTGCTATGGTTATGTGGTATGCTCCTATAATACCAAGGTTGAAACGCATGTTCAGAAACAAAGAGCATGCCAGGTTGTTGTGATGACACAAAGAAGAGAGAAAGAAAGACGGGAAGTTGAGACACCCCGCTGATGGGTCGCAGTGGAGAAAAATCGAGAGAGACTTCCCGGACTTTGCAGGTAACGCAAGGAACTTATGGTTTGGTCTAAGTACGGATGGCATGAATCCTTTTGGGGAGCAGAGCTGCAGTCACAACACCTGGCCTGTGACTCTATGTATCCACAATCTTCCTCCTTGTTTGTGCATGAAGCATAAGTTCATTATGATGCCAGTGCTCATCCAAGGTATAAAGCAACCGGGCAACGACATTGATGTGTACCTAAGGCAATTAGTTGAAGAACTCTCACAGCTGTGGGGCAAACCAGGTGTACATGCATGGGATGAGAACAAACATGAGCCATTTGACCTACGAGGGTTGCTTTTCGTAACCATCAATGATTGGCCTGCTCTTAGTAACCTTTCAGGACATACAAACAAGGGATATAAGGCATGCACGCACTGTTTAGATAAGACAGAAGGTACATATTTGCATAAATGCAAGAAGGTTGTGTACCTAGCGAATCGACGATTTCTTCCGACCAATCATCCCGTAAGAAAGAAAGGCAAGCATTTCAAAGGTGAGGCAGATCATCGGAAGAAGCCTGAACTCCCTGCCGGTGATGATGTATTTGTTATGGTCAAGGACATAAAAGTAATCTTTGGAAAGGGTCCCGACGGTCAATCAGTTCCGAACGACGTCACTACCGGACACGCACCCATGTGGAAGAAGAAATCTATATTTTGGGAGCTGCCATATTGGAAAGTCCTACGTGTCCGCTCTTCAATCGACGTGATGCACGTGACGAAGAATCTTTGCGTGAACCTGCTAGGATTCCTAGGCGTATATGAGAAGACAAAAGATACACCAGAAGCACAGGAGGACCAGCAAATTATGAAAGACCCAAAGAACATGTATACACAGAACAAGACGGATAAAGGGCGTCACTTAAGTCGTGCCAGCTATGCTCTTACCAAAGCAGAGAAGGAAATCTTTTTTGAAGTCATTTATAGTATCAAGGTGCCATCTGGCTTCTCATCTAATATAGAGGGGATAATAAATATGGTAGAGAAAAATTTCCAAAACCTGAAGTCTCATGACTGTCACGTGATTATACGCAGTTGCTTCCGATTGCATTGAGGGGGCTTCTACCAGAAAATTTTCGAGTACCCATTGTGAAGTTGTGTGCATTCCTCAATGCAATATCTGAGAAGGTAATCAATCCAGATATTCTGCCAAGGTTACAGAAGTATGTGGTACAATGTCTTGTTAGTTTTGAGTTGGTGTTCCCACCATCCTTCTTCAATATTATGACGCAACTCCTGGTTCACCTAGTGGAAGAGATTTCCCATTCTCGGTCCTGTATTTCTACACAATGTGTTCCCCTTTGAGAGGTTCATGGGAGTCTTAAAGAAATATGTTCATAACCGTGCTAGACCAGAAGGAAGCATCTCCAAGGGATATGGAACAGAGGAGGTCATTGAGTTTTGTGTTGACTTTATTTCTAACCTTAAGCCGATTGGTGTTCCTGACTCGCGGCATGAGGGAAGACTAAGTGGAAAAGGCATGCTGGGAAAGAAAGCAATGATATGTAGGGACGGGGATTCTTTCACTAAAGCACACTACACAGTTCTACATAATTCCACCTTGGAAGCTCCGTATATCAAGGAACACAAGAATATTCTACGCTCCAAAAACCCGGGGAAGCCTCACTCATGGATTATAGATTAACACATGAAGTCTTTCGGCGGTTGGATGCGGACACGTCTCTTAAATGACACCACTGTTGGAGATCAGCTATACTTGTTGTCCACGTCACCATCTTCTATTATATTGAATTTCCAAGGGTACAAAATAAATGGGAATACATTATACACGATCGCCCAAGATAAAAAGAGCACCAACCAAAACAGTGGTGTCCGCTTTGATGCAATGAACGAGAATGGGCAAAAGGACACATACTATGGTTACATAGAGGAGATATGGGAACTTAACTATGGAGTCTCTTTTAAGGTCCCTTTGTTTCACTGCAAATGGGTCAACCTGAATGGGGAAGGGGTAAAGATAGACGAGTTGTATGGAATGACAACTGTGGTGATGCAGCCCGTCCTACGAACGCTACTACATCTACTCCCACGAGCTCCCCAAGTGGACCCATGACTCGCGCCCGAGCCAAACTCCTACAAGCTAAGGTGAACTCGCTCCTTTCCTTGTGTGACTTCGATACACCCTTGGATGGCCTGCTACTTCATACGCATACCTTGTGCATCATCAGGTACGAAGAGAAGGACCCAGTGAACGGAGGAACACCAGCGAAAGAAGCCAAATGCTCTCTGTCTCCAGCGGTCCTACCGGATTAGGCGGCCGGTACTACCGGCCAGCGGTACTACCGCCCCCTACTACAGCTCCCTACAGACGACGCCAACCGAAGCCCTAGGACTGCAAGCGGTACTACCGGATCTGGAACCGGTACTACCGGTCAGCGGCACTACCGTCCCCAACTACCGCTCCCTACTGACGACGCCGACAGGAGTCCCAGGACTGCAAGCGGTACTACCGGACCCGGAAGCAGTACTACCGGTCGCTAGGCCGGTACTACCGGACGTGCGTGAACCAGATCGTGTCAAGTCGGCCCAGCGCCCTGTACCCCTCTCTATATTTCTCCATTTCGTTCCTAAACTACCCCTGTTTATGTGGCTGGCCTATAAATAGCCCCCACCCTCTATTGTAAACCCTAGACTTGGATAATAATAGATTGAGAACACCCCTTGAGGATCTTTCATCTATTGGTCTCATGCTCCTACCAAGGGGCACCCTATTATCCACAACCTCTTGGATCTTGCCTAGTGCGTTCAAGTTGTACAAGGCCTTGGGTTCTCGGTTTCTCGCCCCCAAGTCGTCAAGATCTCACCAAGCACCTCGCCCCCGTTGTTGGCCGTGGAGAGAGAGCTTCGCCCAACACCGATCCTAGGGATTATGTTGGACCGGTTGCCACCGGCGTGAGTTATCAGTGTGTATCGTGTTTGTGTGCATGAGTTCATCAGGATCTTTGTGTG
The DNA here is from genome assembly GCA_916181665.1 of Avena sativa. Taxonomy (NCBI): domain Eukaryota; kingdom Viridiplantae; phylum Streptophyta; class Magnoliopsida; order Poales; family Poaceae; genus Avena; species Avena sativa. The sequence goes on along the minus strand of OV702293.1, from coordinate 9,414,830 downwards.
CGTGTGTTCGTGGTGTTCATCCCCTCTCCCCCATCCACCTCTTTCCCCTCGTTTCCCGTGGAGATTCGTGAAAGATCGGGCCACCCCAAGGGGTTACCCCATAACATATTGGTATCAAGAGCAAGGTTGATCACGAATTTCCCCCCAATTTTCTTCTATCCCCTTAAAATCGAAAATCCCACCAAAAAGAGCCCCAATTTGCCTTCGGATCGATCTTTGGATTTGGTGAGTTTTTCGTGGTTTTGGTCCATAGATCTGTTGCTTTTGGAGTCGATCTATAGTCTTTTTATGTTCCTAGCCCGGCCTTTCGGTCAGATTACCACGAATTTGAGGATTTTGTCAAGTTGATCTCGTTCAAGTTCTGCGCCCGGCGGTATTACCGGTCGCACAGGCGGTACTACCGCCCTCCGGTACTACCGGTCGTACCTGGCGGTACTACCGCGCGACACAGACAGTTTTTCTTCTTCTCTTTGACGCCTCAACTTCGTTTGTTGACTATCCTCTTTAACTTGTTCGTGTTTCGCGTGTTTGTCGCCATTTTAACAAAAGCTTCCGCATCAAAGTCACCACGCGCTCAACAACACCGCGACACTCGAACATCATCCCCACCAACGGTTGCAAGTCGTCAACAATACCAAAGGTATAACTTGCGCCACTTTGACAGCCCCATATCTTCCTTTGTGTGTATCTATCCTATGAGAGCAACTCATTTTGTGTTTGTCTAAGCATTGTGCACTTGCCTTTGGAAAGTGAGAGTGTGAGGCCAAATACAAAAGTTGACATAGTAGCATAGAAAGGGAGAAAACAAAAAGAAATCAAAAAAGAATCAAAAAAGAAAGAAAGATACATAGTCTCCCAATACAAAGAGAATAGCAAGCTTGTAAGCCAAAAAGAGAGAGGAAAAAGCGCGCCAAGGCAAGTGCATAAATCTGTTGCTTATCCTCTTTTGGCAAACGAGTTGTGGTCTCTCCTTGAGTTGGCACGACAACTGAGTGTAGTCTTCGTTAGGACCTTTTGTGCTCATTTTCATAGTCGTGCTAACCCCGTTTTTCTCCACGTGTGCGTTTTTACGTGTTTTTGTAGATCGTATCCTTTTGCGTTTGATCTTTGGTTCTTTACCACTTAAAATAATAACTTTTTGCTTGGATCATTTCGTTTGGTTTTCCACAATCCTAACCTTCCACCAAAAGCTTTTGAGAGTTGTAGCGTATTGGTGTGTGAGTTTCTTTGCGATTTGACTTTGCACGCCATTAATTCTCAAGTGTGGAAATTGGTTTGATATAATCTCCAAGGTGAGTTAAAAGGATAACTTCCCGCACCCTTATTCTCCATATACAACCCTTGTCGGCTTTGCATCATGGACAGGAATGGCGAGCCGTCCCAACCACCACCACCTCCGGAGGACGACACACAATACATGACAAGATGGGACCACTGGAAGGTCCGAGGAGAATTCAACTACCGTTGTGAAGCTCTTGAGCGGCGCCAAGATGAACAATTTAGTGAAGCCCGCGTGGAGTTCAAGAACATCGACAACCGCTTCGAAGAAGTCCGAGGCCAAATGCATGCCATGCAACACAAACTCGGTCATCAAAATGAAGCTCTTGGTCACGCCCTCGCCTCAACAGATGAGAAGCTTCAACGCCTCATTGATGTGCTAGCAAGGCCACACTCGCGCGATTCAATCTCATCACAGCACTCCTCAAGTGAATCAAGTGCACCTCGCCATCACGCGTCAAGGCACCGGGATGGACCCGTCCTTCAATCCATGAGCTCTTCTCAAGCGGTACCATCTCCGCGACACGCCGCGACATCAAGCTATGATGGTGACCTCTCCGCAAGACCTCCAAGACGTGAAGCAAACCGTCCACAACCAAGGGCACTTGTGATTCAACAAGAGCAACCTCACATGGACCACCAAGCCCATCACCATCGACATGTTCTTTCAACAACAAGTGAAGCATCTGAAGTGGACGAACAAGATCACCATCGGCGTGAAGCACTCGACGATCCACCAAGGCATCATCATCGACATGAACGTCAACGCCGACAACATGATCATCATGATGAGCCTCCTCCACATCAGGAAGAAAGAGAGCAGCCCATTGAGCATGCGACTCGACGTCCTCCTCGCCACATGGCGCAAGACAATGCTCCTCGGCATCAACCACGACAAGAACAAGAGAAAGCTCCCCAAGCTCGTCGTGAGGATCAACAACCTCCTCCTCGTCCTCAACCACGCCAACAACACGAGCAAGCTCCCCAAGCTCGTCATCAAAACCAAGTTCCACCACCAAACGCGGCACCTCAACAACCGCAAGGGCAACGCAACCATCACCAAGCAAGACATGAGAGCTCGGATGATGATGATGACCGCCAAAATCATGGCAACCGCCGCCACCGGAACCGCAATGGAGAAGAAACTTTCGGCAAGATCAAATTCACCATGCCCAAGTTCACCGGTTCCAATGAACCCAAAGAATGTTGGAGATATGCCCTAGAGGCAATAATAAATGTAGTTATTATTATATCTTTGTGTTTATGATAAATGTTTGCATTCATGCTATAATAGTATTAACAAGGAAACATTGATACTTGTGTGATTTGTAAACTTAAATTGAAGTCCCTAGTAAAGCCTCTTCATAATACTAGCTTGTTGGTTAATAAATGATTGTGGTTTCCCTATCATGAACATTGAGATTTTATTAACAACAAGATCATATCGTTAGGAGAATGATATGATGGACATACTCCTATAGATAAGCGCAGCATAAAGATCAAGTCATTTTAATAGTTCAATTGCTATATTCTTTCTGATACATAGTAACCTAATTCCTTCGACCATGAGATCATGCATATCACCTTCACTGAAAGGATGCTTTGATGACATCAAACACCACACCGTAACTGGGTGTCTATAAAGGTGGCATTGAGTGTTCAGAAAGTATTGGTTGAGACACATGGATCAAGAGTGGGATTTGTCCATCCATATGACGGATAGATATACTCTGGGCCCTCTCGGTGGAATGTCATTCAATTAGCTTGCAAGCATGTGACTGGCTCACAAGGGATCACATATCACAGGAACGAGAAAAGAGTACTTATTGGTAACGAGGTTGAACTAGGTATGCAGAGATACCGACGATCAAAACCTCGGATAAGTAAACTATCGTGAGACAAAGGGAAATTGGTATCGTATGTAAGTGGTTCATTCGATCGCAAAGTAATCGTAGAAATATGTGGGAGCCATATGAATTTCCAGATTCCTCTATTGGTTATTGTTCGGAGAAGTGTCTCGATCATGTCCGCATAATTCATGAACCGTAGGGAGACACACTTAAGGATTCGACGTTGCTTGAGTAGTTATGGAATGATGAGTAAGAGACTGAATGTTGTTCGGAGTCTCAAATGGGATCCGGGATATCACGAGGAGATCCGGAATGGTCCGGAGAATAAGATTCATATAAGGAAAGTCCTGTTTCGGGGTTGGAGAATGGTTCCGGTGTTTTCATCGGGAATGTTCTAGAAGGTTCCGGAATGTCCGGCACTTCGGAGGGGAAAGGTACATGAATGTGTCATAACAAGTTGGAATGATTACATCATGTACTAGGTGTCATCGCTGAACAAAATAAAGGGTTTAATCAAATCCTAGTTTGAAAAGTCAAACGCCAATTTGAAAAGTCAAACGGCTATTTTGTGAGATGGAGGGAGATTAGGAAACCTACTTGGGGAGGGGTTCCCTCCCTCCACTGCCGGACCACTTGGAGACCGAGTTGGGAAGGGACTCCCCTCCCCTTGGCGCGCCCCCTCCACCTATATAAGGAGGGGCAGGGCTGCCCCTCCAAACACACAACACCACGCCCCGCAAACCCTAATCCTAGCCGCCGGCGCCGCCACCTCCTGCTGCCGCCGCCTAGGCAAACCCTAGCCGCCGGCCTTGCTCCTCCCTTGTGTGTCTAAACCCTACATCACCGAGGCTCTCTCTCATAGTCCACCATACTCGCTCCGGCTTAAGGCGAAGCCCTGCGAGATCTCCCCTCTACTTCCGGTACCACGTCGTTGTGCTACCGGAATCACGAGGAGAGTGCTACAACCTCCGCTGCCTTCTGGAACAAGGGACAGGAAGGTCTTCGTCGAGTACCGAATGTGTGACCGACTGCAGAAGCACTGCCGGAACGCAGCGCCGGAAGGATCGTCTACGCGATCTTGAGATCGGGAAGAGTACCACTACATCACCCACGAGAATCCGCTCTCGTTAAACACTTTGGAATCTTCGAGGGTGAGTTATTCCATCGACTCGTTGCTACAATCTTGTAGATAGATCTTGGCTTGTTTGTTTGTATGCGGTAGAAATTTTTTGTTTTCCATGCTACGAACCCCTACAGTGGTATCAGAGCCGTGTCTATATGTAGATCTGTTGCACGAGTAGAACACAATGGTCATTGTGGGCATTGATGCTTTTGTTGTCGATTGCTTCTTGTGTACTTTGCATCTTGCGGGATGGTGGGATGAAGCGGCCCGGGCTAACCTTACATGACATCGTTCATGAGACTTGCTCCACGCTTGACATGCAACTTGTATTGCATAAGTGGCTTTGCGGGTGCCTGTTTCTCCCAACATAGTTAAGATTCAATTTACAACGGGTGATTGACTATACTAGTATCAATGTTGTGGTTCTTGTTCGTAAGTTAGAACGACACTTATTGAAAGCCCTAAACCACGTAAAACATGCAAAGAAAGTAGAGACGTCTAACTTTGTTTTGCAGGGGCGTGCTGTGATGTGATATGGCCATGATTGTGATTATATTTGATGTATGCAATGTTCCTTATTATAAGTTGGCAACCGGCAGGAGCCATATGGTTGTCTTTAATTTCTGTTAAGACCCGCGTGTCTATTCAAAGTAGTTGTTAGTTGAAGCTGGTGGATGACAACCATGGAGCGGCATCATTGACCTTGATGCAATGCCGGTGATGATGGAGATCATGTTCGTGCTTGAAGATGGAGATCGGAAGCACAAAGAAGAAAGGCCATATCATATCACATATTATGAATTGCATGTGATGTTAATCCTTTATGCATCTTGTATTGCTTAGTTAACAACGGTAGCATTATAAGATGATCCCTCATGCACATGAATATCAAGTTCTAAAGTGTTCACCCTTATTAAGCACCGTTGCTAAAGCTTGTTGTTTCGAAGCACCATGTGATGATCGGGTGTGTTAGATTCCGCAAGTGTATACAACGTGAGCAAGCCAGATTTGCTCATGCGGAAGCTAAGGTTTGATCTTGACGAGCCTAGCATGTACAGACATGGTCTCGGAACACGGATCACCGAAAGGTAAAGCATGAATCATATAGTAAGATATGATGAACATGTCGATTGTTCGCCATTGAAGCTACATCAACTCTCATGATGATCGGTGTTGATGTGGTGGATTTGGTTCGTGTGATCACTAAAACAATGTGAGGGATATTGTTTTGAGTGGGAGTTCACCTAGATTAATTTAACTATTAATTAGAACTCAATTTGTCATAAACTTAGTCTAAACTATTGCAAATATGTTGTAGATCAATGGCGGCCCCTACCATCAATTTTAATGCGTTCCTAGAGAAAGAAAAGTTGAAAAACAATGGAAGCAACTTCGCGGATTGGTTCGCAATTTTAGAATTGTCCTCACTGCTGGTAATTTGACCTATGTGCTGGATGCACCGCTGGGTGACCCACCTGCAGCTACTGCTACCGATGAAGTAAAGAATGTTTACCTCGCTCGGAAGACTCAGTACTCCATAGTTCAGTGTGCTATCTTGTATGGTTTAGAATCGGAGCTTCAGAAAAGGTTTGAGAATTTAGACCCACATGATATTGTCCGTGATCTCAAATTGATCTTTGAGACTCACGCGGCAATTGAGAGATATGAGGCTTCTGAAAAGTTCTTTAACTACAAGATGGAAGAGGGCAGCTCCGTCAGTGAGCATGTGCTTAAGATGTCTGGGCACGCAAACAAACTTCAAAGCTTGGGTATAGTGATTCCTAATGCTTTGGGGATTTATCGTGTCCTTGAATCACTACCACCAAGTTACAAGAACTTTGTGATGAACTACAATATGCAAAACATGAACAAGCAGTTGCCAGAACTCTTCGCCATGTTAAAATCTGCAGAAGTGGAGATCAAGAAAGAGCACCAAGTGTTGATGGTCAATAAGACCACCAAATTCAAGAAAGGCAAGTCTAAGCAAAAGGGACACTTCAAGAAGGATGGTAAGAAAGTTACCGCGCCGAAGAAGAAGACCAAGGCTGGACCTAAGCCTGATACTGAGTGCTTTTACTGCAAGGGAGAAGGTCACTGGAAGCGGAATTACCCAAAGTACTTGGCGGATTTGAAGAACGGCAACATCAAGAAGAAAGGTATATCCGATATACATGTTATTGATGTGTATCTCACTAGTACTCGTAGTAGTGCCTGGGTATTTGATACTGGTTCGGTTGCTCATATCTGTAACTCGAAGCAGGTGTTGCAGAATAAACGGAAGCTAGCGAAGAACGAGGTGACGATGAGCGTGGGAAACGGATCAAAGGTTGATGTGATCGCGGTCGGCATGCTACCTCTTCATCTACCATCGGGATTAGTTTATACTTAAATAATTGTTATTTGGTGCCTGCGTTAAGCATGAACATTATATCAGGATCTTGTTTATTGCGAGACGGTTACTTGTTTAAGTCCAAGAATAATGGTTGTTCGATTTATATGAGTAATATGTTTTATGCACATGCACCTTTGATAGATGGTCTATTCTTATTGAATCTCGATAGTGTAAATACACATATTAATAACATTGAAGCTAAACATTTGAAATCGAGCAATAACTCGACCTATATGTGGCACTGTCGTCTTGGTCACATTGGAGTGAAGCATATGAAGAAACTCCATTCCGATGGACTTCTTGAATCACTTGATTTCGAATCACTTGAAAGATGCGAAGCATGTCTGATGGGTAAAATGACTAAGACTCCATTTTCTAGTATGATGGAGCGAGCTACGGACTTATTGGAAATCATACATACCGATGTGTGTGGTCCAATGAGTGTAGCATCGCGCGGTGGTTATCGTTATGTTCTTACCTTCACGGATGACTTGAGTAGATATGGGTATATCTATTTCATGAAACATAAGTCCGAAACTTTCGAGAAGTTTAAGGAATTTCAAAGTGAGGTTGAGAATCAACGTAACAAGAAGATTAAATTTCTATGTTCTGATCGTGGAGGTGAATATCTAAGTTACGAGTCTAGCGAACATTTGAAGAAATGCGGAATACTTTCACAATTGACACCGCCGGGAACACCACAGCGTAATGGTGTGTCTGAACGTCGTAATCGAACTCTCTTAGATATGGTTCGTTCTATGATGTCACTTACAGATTTACCGCTATCATTTTGGGGTTATGCATTAGAAACAGCCACATTCACTTTAAATAGGGCACCATCTAAATCCGTTGAAACGAAACCGTATGAATTATGGTTTGGGAAGAAACCTAAATTGTCGTTCCTTAAAGTTTGGGGTTGTGAAGCCTATGTAAAGAAGTTACAGCCGGACAAGCTTGAACCCAAAGCGTAAAAATGCGTCTTCATAGGATACCCAAAGGAAACTATTGGGTATACCTTCTATCATAGATCCGAAGGCAAAATCTTCGTTGCCAAGAATGGATCCTTTCTAGAGAAGGAATTTCTCTCGAAAGAAGTGACTGGAAGGAAAGTATAACTCGACGAGGTTGTCGAACCTTCTCTCGAACTTGCGAGTAGCACAGCACCGGAAGAAGTTCCTGTGGTGCCTGCACCAATAAGAGAGGAAGCTAATGATGATGATCATGAAACTTCGGTTGTAGTTGCTACAGAGCCTCGCAGGTCAACGAGAACTCGTACCACTCCTGATTGGTATGATCCTGTTATGAGTGTCATGTTGGTGGACAACACCGATGACCCTGCGACATATGAGTAAGCGATGATGAGCCCAGATTCCAATAAATGGCAAGAAGCCATGAAATCCGAGATTGGATCCATGTACTAAAACGAAGTATGGACTTTGGTGGACTTACCGGATGGCCGAAAGGCTGTCGAGAACAAATGGATTTTCAAGAAGAAAACAGATGCTGATGGTAATGTTATTGTCTATAAAGCTCGACTTGTCGCAAAAGGGTTTCCACAATTTCAAGGAGTTGACTACGATGAGACTTTCTCACCTGTAGCGAAGCTAAAGTCTGTGAGGATTATGTTAGCAATCGCTGCATATTATGATTATGAGATATGGGAGATGGATGTCAAAACAGCGTTCCTCAATGGAGACATTGATGAAGAATTGTATATGATGCAACCCAAAGGTTTTGTTGATCCTAAAGATGCTAACAAGGTATGCAAACTTCAACGGTCCATATATGGATTGAAGCAAGCATCCCGAAGTTGGAATCAACGTTTTGATAAGGTGATCAAAAGTTTTGGTTTTATACAAACTTATGGAAAATCTTGTATTTACAAGAAAGTGAGTGGGAGCTCTGTATCATTCTTAATACTATATGTAGATGACATATTGTTGATTGGGAATGATGTATACCTTCTTAATAGTGTCAAGGAATATTTGAGTAATAGTTTTTCAATGAAAGATCTTGGCGAAGCAGCTTACATATTAGGCATAAAGATTTATAGAGATAGATCGAGACGCCTAATATCATTGTCACAAAGTACATATTTGGACAAAGTTCTAAAGAGGTTTGGAATGGAAGATAGCAAGAAAGGGTTCTTGCCCATGTTGACCAATACGACCTTGAGTAAAACTCAAAGTCCGACAACGGCAGAAGATAGAGAAAGGATGAGTAAAACTCCCTATGCCTCATCCATAGGATCTCTAATGTATGCCATGCTATGTACTAGACCCGACATTGCATATGCTGTTAGTTTGACTAGCAGTTATCAAAGTGATCCAGGAGTGGATCATTGGACAGCGGTCAAAAACATCCTTAAGTACTTGAGAAGAACTAAGGATATGGTTCTATCTTATGGAGGTGTTGAACAACTCGTTGTTAATGGTTACACCGATGCTAGTTGGAACACCGATCCGGATGATTCTAAATCACAATCTGGATACGTGTTTACTTTGAATGGTGCAGCAGTTAGCTGGAGGAGTGCAAAGCAAAGCGTTGTGGCGAGATCTTCAACTGAATCGGAATACATGGCTGCTTCGGAGGCTTCACAAGAAGCGATATGGATGAAAGAGTTCATTATAGAGCTCGATGTGGTTCCAAGTGCGCTGGACCCAATGTCTATCTACTGTGATAACATGGGTGCCATAGCCAATGCGCAAGAACCAAGGTCACACAAGAAGCTGAAGCACATCAAGCTACGTTTCCACGCTATTCAAGAACATGTCCAAGATGGTGACATAAAGATTTGCAAAGTACACACAGATCTGAATGTGGCGGATCCGTTGACTAAACCTCTCCCGAGGGCAAAACATGACCAACACCAAACTGCCATGGGTGTTCGGTATATTACCATGTAATCTAGATTAGTTGACTCTAGTGCAAGTGGGAGATTGTTGGAGATATGCCCTAGAGGCAATAATAAATGTAGTTATTATTATATCTTCGTGTTTATGATAAATGTTTACATTCATGCTATAATAGTATTAACAAGGAAACATTGATACTTGTGTGATTTGTAAACTTAAATTGAAGTCCCTAGTAAAGCCTCTTCATAATACTAGCTTGTTGGTTAATAAATGATTGTGGTTTCCCTATCATGAACATTGAGATGTTATTAACAACAAGATCATATCGTTAGGAGAATGATATGATGGACATACTCCTATAGATAAGCGTAGCATAAAGATCAAGTCATTTTAATAGTTCAATTGCTATATGTTTTCTGATACATAGTAACCTAATTCCTTCGACCATGAGATCATGCATATCACCTTCACCGGAAGGATGCTTTGATGACATCAAACACCACACCGTAACTAGGTGGCTATAAAGGTGGCATTGAGTGTTCAGAAAGTATTGGTTGAGACACATGGATCAAGAGTGGGATTTGTCCATCCATATGACGGATAGATATACTCTGGGCCCTCTCGGTGGAATGTCATCCAATTAGCTTGCAAGCATGTGACTGGCTCACAAGGGATCACATATCACGGGAACGAGAAAAGAGTACTTATTGGTAACGAGGTTGAACTAGGCATGCAGAGATACCGATGATCAAAACCTCGGATAAGTAAACTATCATGAGACAAAGGGAAATTGGTATCGTATGTAAGTGGTTCATTCGATCACAAAGTAATCGTAGAAATATGTGGGAGCCATATGAATTTCCAGATTCCTCTATTGGTTATTGTTCGGAGAAGTGTCTCGATCATGTCCGCATAATTCACGAACCGTAGGGAGACACACTTAAGGATTTGACGTTGTTTGAGTAGTTATGTAATGATGAGTAAGAGACCGAATGTTGTTCGGAGTCTCGGATGGGATCCGGGATATCACGAGGAGATCCGGAATGGTCCGGAGAATAAGATTCATATAAGGAAAGTCCTGTTTCGGGGTTGGAGAATGGTTCCGGTGTTTTCATCAAGAAGTTCTAGAAGGTTCCGGAATGTCCGGCACTCCGGAGGGGAAGGGTACATGAATGTGTCATAACAAGTTGGAATGATTAGATCATGTACTAGGTGTCATCGCTGAACAAAATAAAGGGTTTAATCAAATCCTAGTTTGAAAAGTCAAACGCCAATTTGAAAAGTCAAACGGCTATTTTGTGAGGTGGATGGAGAGTAGGAAACCTACTTGGGGAGGAGTTCCCTCCCTCCCCCACCGGACCACTTGGAGACCGAGTTGGGGAGGGACTCCCCTCCCCTTGGCGTGCCCCCTCCACCTATATAAGGAGGGGCAGGGCTGCCCCTCCAAACACACAACACCACGCCCCGCAAACCCTAATCCTAGCCGCCGGCGCCGCCACCTCCTGCTGCCGCCGCCTAGGCAAACCCTAGCCGCCGGCCTTGCTCCTCCTTGGTGCGTCTAAATCCTAGATCACCGAGGCTCTCTCTCATAGTTCACCATACTCGCTCCGGCTTAAGGCGAAGCCCTGCGAGATCTCCCCTCTACTTCCGGTACCACGTCGTCGTGCTGCCGGAATCACGAGGAGAGTGCTACAACCTCCGCTGCCTGCTGGAACAAGGGAGAGGAAGGTCTTCGTCGAGTACCGAACGTGTGACCGACTGCGGAAGCGCTGCCGGAACGCAGCGCCGGAAGGATCGTCTACGTGATCTTGAGATCGGGAAGAGTACGACTACATCACCCACGAGAATCCGCTCTCGTTAAACACTTTGGAATCTTCGAGGGTGAGTTATTCCATCGACTCGTTGCTACAATCTAGTAGATAGATCTTGGCTTGTTTGTTTGTATGCGGTAGATTTTTTTGTTTTCCATGCTACGAACCCCTACAAAGAATATCTCTCGTGGGAACTCAAGGTTGACAAGATCTTCCGCATGCACAACTATAGCAATGAGAAGATGATGGCCATGGCATCCCTCGAGTTTGATGAGTATGCCAACCTTTGGTGGGAACAAGTCCAACTCGCTCTGAAGCAAAAGAAGAGCCTCCAATCTCAACTTGGCAAGATATGAAGGCCCATATGAGATCCCGCTTTGTTCCTTCGCACTACACGCGTGACCTCTTCAACAAGCTTCAAACGCTTAGTCAAGGGACAAATACCGTGGAAGAGTACTTCAAGCAAATGGAGCTCAACATGATCCATGCCAACATTGATGAGCGTGATGAACAAACAATGGCACGCTTCCTCAATGGCTTGAACCATCCAATCAAGCGCATCACTGAGTTCCAAAAGTACAACAACATGGTTGAGCTGGTGCACATAGCATCAAAAGCCGAGCGTCAAGTGCAAGAGGACATCAAGTACAACAAGCCAAAGACGTACTTCACATACAAGCAAGCCTCAACCACTACTCCAACAACACCAAGTGGAAGCTCCTCAAGTACCACCAAGCTTCCCTTCAAGCCAACACTCCCTCAAGGAAAACATCCCCCAAGTGGCAAATACACAAGGGATGATCAACCATTCAATGGTGAATGCTACAAGTGTGGAGGCAAAGGACACAAGTCGGCCGCATGTGGGAACAAGAAAGTTTTGTTCATCCATGACAACGGCGATGAAGAATACTTGAGTGAAGAAGAGTTTGATGCCAGGGTCAAGGAAGCCATGGCAAGGCAACATTTGGAAGAGTACCAAGAACTACTTGTGTGTGAGCATGACGCAAGTCCATCGCTTGTGGTCACAAGGGTCTTAACTACTCAAGCCAATGAGAATGAAGACCAACGATCAAACATCTTCCAAACTCGTGTCGGCATCAATGGGAAATCCATCAAAGTTGTCATCGATGGAGGGAGTTGCCACAATCTTGCAAGTACGGAATTGTGTGAGAAACTCAACCTCACCCTCCATCCGCATAAGCACCCCTACCATATACAATGGCTAAGTGACCAAGGGTCCGTCAAGATCAAGCACACCGTCTCGGTAACATTCTCAATTGGACCATACAAAGACACGGTGGAATGTGATGTGGTCCCCATGACGGTTTGCCATATGTTTCTAGGAAGGACGTGGCAATTTGACAAGCGTGCTTTACATGATGGTCACTCAAACACTTGTACCTTCAAATGGCTTGAAAAAACTTGTGTTTTCCAACCAATGACTCCTAGCCAAATAATTGCGGACAATGCAAAGGCTTTAGCGAGGGCGCAATACACAAAAACATCTTGTGAGAAGAGTGGTGAGCGAGAGAACCACACTATAGTGAGTGAGTGCCACAAGCCAAACTCGAGTGGAAAAACTAAGAGTGTTCTTCTTGCCACCAAAAGTGAGACGAGATAAGTGCGGAACAACCCATCCATCTTGCACTATGTCCTTGTATGCAAGGGACTAGCGCAAGGAACTAATGACTTGACAAATGTTCCTCCTTCTTTGATGGCTATTTTGCAGGAATTCCAAGATGTTTTTCCCGAAGAGCTTCCTCATGGACTACCTCATCTTCGTGGAATCGACCACCGCATCGACCTCATACCCGGCGCCCCACTCCCAAACCGCTTCGCGTATCGCACGAACCCGGAAGAGACGAAGGAGATAGAATGACAAATCAACCAACTCGTCTCCAAAGATTTGATCCAAGTAAGCACTAGCCCAAGCGCGGTCCCCGTTATTCTAGTTCCAAAAACGGATGATACGTTGTGGTTATGCATGGACTGTCGTCCAATCAATGCTATCACCGTGCGTTATCGACATCCTATACCGTGTCTTGATGACATGCTTGATGAGTTATGTGGAGCCACTATATTTTCGAAAATTGATCTTCGTAGTGGTTACCATCAAATTCGCATGGCCGAAGGTGATGAGTGGAAAACCACCTTCAAGACCAAGCTTGGTCTCTATGAATGGTTGGTTATGCCTTTTGGCTTATCAAATGCCCCATCTACCTTTATGCGCCTCATGAACCATATTTTGAGATCTCTCATTGGGAAGAGTGTCGTTGTTTACTTTGATGACATCCTTGTATATAGCAAGTCACTAGAGGAGCATGTTACTCATGTTAAGGAGGTCCTTCAAATCCTTTGTCATGAAAAGCTTTATGCTAATCTCCCAAAGTGCACTTTTGCAAAAGACAAACTGATTTTCCTTGGTTTTGTTGTGTCTTCTAATGGCATTGAAGTTGATGTCTCAAAAGTTAAGGACATACGAGATTGGCCCATCCCTACCAATGTTAGTGAACTTCATAGTTTTCATGGGTTGGCTGGCTTTTACCGTCGCTTTGTGAAAGACTTTTCTACCATTGCTTGCCCCCTCAACGAATTGACAAAGAAAAATGTCACGTTCGTTTGGGGAAAATCACAAAAAAAGGCTTTTGATGAGCTCAAAACGAGGCTCACCGAAGCACCACTTCTTGCATTACCGGATTTCACAAAAACCTTTGAGATTGAATGTGACGCTAGTGGTATTGGCATTGGAGGCGTCCTTATGCAAAATGGGCGTCCTATTTCATACCACAGTGAGAAACTTGATGGCGCACGCCTTAACATCCCATCTATGACAAAGAGCTTTTTGCCTTGGTTCATGTCCTTCAAGTGTGGCAACACTACCTTTGGCCCAAATAATTTATAATCCATTCCGACCATGAGTCATTGAAATATCTTAAGGGCCAAGCCAATTTGAGTAAAAGGCACGCCAAATGGGTTGAGTTTATGGAATCTTTTCCTTACATTGTCAAGTACAAGAAGGGCAAAGAAAATGTGGTAGCGGACGCTTTGTCTCGCAAAAACACAAACCTTCTTACGCGACTTGAAGTAAATGTCTTGGGTCTTGATGACATCAAATCTTTGTACACGTCCGACCCTTTCTTTGGACCAATTTTTCCAAGATGTTCAATAGACAAAGGGATTGATGATTTCTATTTGCATAAGGGTTTTCTTTTCAAACAAAACAAGCTTTGCATTCCGAAATCGTCTCTCCAACTTTTGCTTCTTCAAGAGTCCCATGGTGGAGGCCTTATGGGTCACTGGCGCTCCACGTCGCGTTTCATCTTTGGCCAAAAGTAGTGAGTGGATAGCATGTCATACGTCTTTTCACGGCCAACGTCCAACGATGCACTACATGTATCCAAGCTAAGTCTAAGTCTAACCCCTTTGGTCTTTATATGCTATTGCCTATTCCTCATGCACCTTGGTCGGACATTAGCATGGACTTTGTGTTAGGCTTGCCTAGATCTAAACATGGACATGGTTCTATATTTGTGGTAGTGGATCTCTTTTCAAAAATGGCACACTTCATTCCGTGCCATAAGACCGATGATGCTTCACATGTAGCAAATTTGTTTTTTAGGGAAATAATTCGGCTACACGGTGTACCAAGAACAATCGTCTCTGACCGCGACGTCAAATTCATGAGCTACTTCTGGAAGACTCTCATGTCCAAGCTCGGCATCAAGCTCCTCTTCTCGTTCGCCTCGCATCCTCAAACCTATGGACAAACCGAGGTCGTCAATCGAAGCCTTGGCACACTCCTCCGTGTGTTGATAAAGAAGAACCTTAAAGACTGGGAGGAATGTATTCCACACGGCGAGTTCGCCTACAACCGCGCCAAGCACTCCACCACCATGAGGAGCCCGTTCATGATCGTCTATGGCTTCGAGCCTCTCATCGCGCTCGATATCCTTCCACTGCCGCTTCATGAACGTGCCAATATGGACGTTGTCAAGCGTGCCCAAACAATGAAGAAACTCCATGAAGACATAAGAGCTACGATCGAGCAACAAGTCCTTCGCCAAGCATCAAGGCTAAACAATAACAAGAAAGAGATGATCTTTGAAGAAGGCGACCTTGTGTGGATACACTTAAGTAAAGACCGCTTCCCCAAGGACCGTGACTCCAAACTCAAGCCAAGAGGTGATGGACCATTCAAAGTGCTAAAGAGGATCAACAACAACGCCTACATCATCGATATCCCAACATCAAAGTATCTTCTGAGCTCGACATTCAATGTCAAGGACCTCTCACCCTACCATGGAGAAGATGAAGTTGAGAAGGTTGAAGAGTCGAGGACGACTCTTTCCCAAGGGGGGGAGCGATGCAGCCCGTCCTACGAACGCTACTACATCTACTCCCACGAGCTCCCCAAGTGGACCCATGACTCGCGCCCGAGCCAAACTCCTACAAGCTAAGGTGAACTCACTCCTTTCCTTGTGTGACTTCGATACACCCTTGGATGGCCTGCTACTTCATACGCATACCTTGTGCATCATCAGGTACGAAGAGAAGGACCTAGTGAACGGAGGAACACCAGCGAAAGAAGCCAAATGCTCTCTGTCTCCAGCTGCACAACCGGATCAGGCGGCCGGTACTACCGGCCAGCGGTACTACCGCCCCCTACTGCAGCTCCCTACAGACGACGCCAACCGAAGCCCTAGGACTGCAAGCGGTACTACCGGATCTGGAACCGGTACTACCGGTCAGCGGCACTACCGTCCCCAACTACCGCTCCCTACTGACGACGCCAACGGGAGTCCCAGGACTGCAAGCGGTACTACCGGACCCGTAAGCGGTACTACCGGTACTACCGGTCGCTAGGCCGGTACTACCGGACGTGCGTGAACCAGATCGTGTCAAGTCGGCCCAGCGGCCTATACCCCTCTCTATATTTCGCCATTTCGTTCCTAAACTACCCCTGTTTATGTGGCTGGCCTATAAATAGCCCCCACCCTCTATTGTAAAACCTAGACTTGGATAATAATAGATTGAGGAAACCCCTTGAGGATCTTTCATCTATTGGTCTCATGCTCCTACCAAGGGGCACCCTATTATCCACAACCTCTTGGATCTTGCCTAGTGCGTTCAAGTTGTACAAGGGCTTGGGTTCTCGGTTTCTCGCCCCCAAGTCGTCAAGATCTCACCAAGAACCTCGCCCCCGTTGTTGGCCGTGGAGAGAGAGCTTCGCCCAACACCGATCCTAGGGATTATGTTGGACCGGTTGCCACCAGCGTGAGTTATCGGCGTATCGTGTTTGTGTGCGTGAGTTCATCGGGATCTTTGTGTGCGTGTGTTCGGGGTGTTCATCCCCTCTCCCCCGTCCACCGCTTTCCCCTCGTTTCCCGTGGAGATTCGTGAAAGATCGGGCCACCCCAAGGGGTTACCCCATAACAAGTGGATATCAACAATCTTGGTTATAGAGATGAACCATTCTTCCTAGCCAATGATGTGTGCGGTGACCCAGCATAACACTACATGATGTAGTACACTATAGTCGTTGACATAACACCAATGAAACACCGTTCACTAGTATTACATCCCTCAGAGTAGTACAACAAAAACACAGCAGGTCCAAGACATGACTATAGGTTACAACTCAACTCTTTACACAAGATCCAGAGAACACTCTAGGTTAAAGAGAGAGAAAGAAATTTCTTACAAAGAAGAATCAAAAATAAACAACTCATAACTATTATGCTAATAAAATTAGCATCTAACTATTTGGCTTGTATTGCTGGTATTGCAGTACTCTACAGAAATAGGTTCTATGGCTAGAGATTATATTCTTATCTAATCAATAATTTCGTCTTCACTTGAGTTGATGTATATGTTGACTTTCTTGACTTCATTGAAGAACTTTAGCTTCTGGTGATGATTCCTGGAGCATAACTTGAGGTAGACATCCTCTATACTGGCTTTATAACCTAGCAAGGGTTAAGAAGATACTTTGAGTACGAGCGTACTCAGCAAGTTCACTAGAAAAGGAGTGTTTGATGCACTATATCTACAGCCACAGACCGTAGGTCATAGGCAATGCAAGTTTTTTGTAAACATTTCTTCAAAGGTTGCTTTTATTCTGAAAAGCTATGTCCGTCAGCCTTCATGGGTTTACCAGAACCTCCATGGGGTTCCTTTCCCGCCGCGTTCGCAGCTCCTTCCCGGAACAGGGAGTAACAAGTTATAGTTCTTACACTCTGCAGAGGTGCATCACTTTACCCATGAGAGATCTTAGCTTTGTTGCACATCCGAATTGCAGGTTCGTTCACACTTCCTTGGTGTGAGGCCTAGACTAAAATCCAAGCCAATCACTGCCTTCTCCAAGACCCCGCATGTCTCCTTGGTGTACGCCAGCTCACCTATTGAATTATGGGAATTGGCAGTATAGACGTTCAGATGCCGGAACTATCGTGGGATGTTGAGGGCTCCGACCCATATGCTGCATATCCTCTACGAATTACCATATAATATGCATGCTACGAGTGATAACAGCCACGACCCACACATCCAGCTCCATGCGAGAGGGAAATGATATAGCTGACTTCTCCGTCCCATTCCAAATCTCATGGTCAACGCATAATATACAACACAAGAATCACTGGCGACATTGGTTGTTAAGTCCTAGATAATATGTTCCTTTACCACCGGAACTCTTATAGTAGGTTATTACCTCATGGTAAATAACCTATAATCACATTATTATGAAAATAGTGTTTTCTAACCTTTTTCAAATGCAGGTGATGACAATACTAGATTTGTAAAATACTTTACAGAAAATAATCAAAGGACATGAGCAAGTGTGAACTTGCATTTTGTGATTGCAAGAATATGCACTCACGGTCTTCAAGACAATATAAGATCCAATAGCTAAAATATGCATCATTGGTCCGGTAAGGACTAATGTTTAAAGAAGCAAGATGCTTTTATGCATAAGTAATGTAATGCAATTTCGTAAACTCGAATTCCAAGAGATAACGATGTTCTAGGCTTTGAATACTGGAAATGGTTTCTTTGGAATGTGTTGCCCTTTTGGATTAAGTTTCACACATGTGCTTCTTATTTAAGGCTTGTGAGTGTGTGTGAAACAACATGTAAACATAATGTCATACAACAATAAGATATACTAATGAGATGTGCTACTCAAGGACTGTTTATATGAGAATTATCTTATCTTCAAGTTTTACTTCGCAAATAATGGTATTTATAAAGAACTTAAGTATTAACAATCTTATTATACAAGTAAAGTATAAAGTAATGTGATTGTGATTAGTTGTCATGTGTTTTTCTAAAGTGGCAAAAAGAATAACATTTGAAGAAAAGATTTCCTTACTAAGGTTTAAACAATCTTTGTGGTTAATTAATTGTGATTGATGTTGTTTGTGCTTGCTTGAATAGTTTGGACTTGAGATGCTTTATAACTTAATTATAACAGACTAAAGTTAACTATAGAACACATAACAAAGTCTTTTGCATAGTATTAAAGTATTATAGACTAAAGTTAACTTTAAAACATAGATGGACTTTAGGTGTAATGCTTGTTATACTTATATTTTGTTCACTTTATAATGTTTCTTTAAAGTTACTTAAGAATGGTATTATTTTTAGTTGGTAGAGGTCTCTTTATATTATAATTGTATAAAGGGATATATCTCCTTATAAGGGTGTGGTTAAGGTTTATGAATAAGTAAACCATATAATTCACTTCCTATGAACTCACTATGGTGTTTTGATTTGTTTATAAACTTGTGATTAAAGTAAAGGAATGGTGTTTTATCTCATTACAATTACTCTTGGAGATTTTAGATTGGATAAGGATCCTTTTGTAAAATAACCTACACTCATGGTTGAAAGATAATTCAATATAATTTCATTTTTAAAATGTATTAAACCATTTTGACTTTATATTATCAATATTCAAGACTAACACTATTTATTATACATAAATTAGTTAACTTTAGAATATTAGCAAATCTTATTTACCCCTATATGAATTATTAACTAAAGAAAAAGGTTTAAATTAAAGTTATTAAAGTATTTAAATTTTTATTTAACTCAAAAGTGGAATATCACAATTTTAACATGTAGGTATTATTTTTGTGATCATTTTGGTATATTACATTTATTTTTGTGATTTATAAATAATAAGAGATGATTTTAATAAGGTTTATTACTTTATAAATACTTAATAAATAATAAATAATTAAGTAAGTGAAATAATAATACATGATTATAGTTTTAAATTATAGTTCTTATATTTCTAAGATTTTTGGTATTTTATTTATATTTTTAACATTTACCATTATTAAAATATGAATTATCAAAGTTTTATTACTTATAAAACCTTTATTAAATAATATTTATTTAAATAATCATCATAATAATATTTGATAATAGTTTTAAGTTGTAGATTTTATTTTTCTAAACATTTTCATATATTATATGTATTTTTCTGACTTATTAATAATTAGATATTGAATTTACAATATTTAATCAAATTCCGGAATTATTAAACCAATTAAAGACACTTACTGCGTCAGCATGACACATGGCTAATGTTACCAGAGGGATTGGGGCGTTTGTCACTAGGGCTGAAGCTACCCACGGTGGCTGACAGAGGGACCCGAGGCCACCTCAGTTGCCACGCGGGTGTCAACGGTCCATGTGCCATGTCGGCACGACGGACATCGAGCCAGACGGCGGCGGGGAATGGCACCGGAGGGCGAGCGGGAACACGGGGTTGCGCGTGCTCGATGCGGTGCATCGTGCTGGACCAAAATCGGGCGGCGCCGCTCGAACTTGAACACCGGAGCATGGTCGGCAACGACAAACGACAGCGGCAATGGCAGGTGCACACGGGGACAGCAACACAGCAAGCGAGCATCAGATCGGAGAGGATCGTCAGAGTTAGAATCTTACCAGGAGCGCGTATATGCCGGTGGCGACACGCAGCGGAGCGCAGATCGACGGCGGGAAGAAGCTCCTGCCGGCGGACGGCGGTCTCGATTCAGGCGTCTAGAAACGTGCGCGTGAACGAGAGAGGGCTAGGATGAACAAGCCGGGCGAGGGGAGTCAGACGATGGTCCTGGCTTGGCCTG
The DNA here is from genome assembly GCA_916181665.1 of Avena sativa. Taxonomy (NCBI): domain Eukaryota; kingdom Viridiplantae; phylum Streptophyta; class Magnoliopsida; order Poales; family Poaceae; genus Avena; species Avena sativa. The sequence continues at coordinate 9,394,387 of OV702293.1, read as the reverse complement.
GGACAGCCGGAGACAACGGGGACAGAGAGGTCTGGCGAGCTAGGGTTCTGGCTCAGAGGGTAACTGGGGAAAGAGGAGAAGATAGGGTTCGTCTCTGCGCGGGAGGGGGTCTTGTAGACGTCGTCTAGGGTGGTAGCACGTATCTCCTCGCAGCGGGCATCACGGCGAGGCGGGGACAGCGCCGACATCGACACGAAGCTGCTCCTCGGCGGCGTCCTTCTGTCGCGAGGTAGAAGAAAAGAAAAGAGGGCGACGAAGGGGTATCGGTCCAGGTGGGCTGCTGTTTGGGCCAAAGTGGGCCGCGGGCGATGCTCATGGGCGACAGGGAGAGGAAAGGGAGAAGTGGGCCGGCCTAGCTGTTACTCTGGCTCCTTTTTTTATTAAACATATTTTTTTATTTTCTGTTTTCTTTAACCCTTTTAAATATGAATTTTTATATGGATTTAAATATCCATAATTGTTATAGAGCACATTAAATAATACATGAATATTGGAAAATAAGTGGTGTTGATATCTTTCTTGATTTCCTTATAATTTTAAACTAATAGGAAACTATTTTATTGAATGTAATATTCATCACTTAGGTTTTTTAGAGATTTGCCTTCTTAATATTCATATATATATATATTTATGGAGAACTTATAAAATGATTTTTATTTCTTCTTTATAAGTGTAATTGTAATGGTTTAATATAACTAAGTATATGCATTTAATTTATCTCATATTCATAAACTTATTAAAGAATGTATTAATATTAATCCATGAGTGTTGATTCTTGTTGATTTATAATATTCAAGAAACTTTTATATATATTGATCCTTCATAATTATTTGATACATAAAGTTCTAAGTACTAATAGTGTTTGAAGTTATAATTGCTTGCCCTAGGGTTTTAGGGTTTTTGATTCATTTGTATTCTTTTGTTGATATGAATAAAGATTAATGGCTAAACACATTGTCTTTATGTTTGATATCAGAATGATGTTATCTGGAATGTCTCATGAAAAGGATTTGATAAAGATAACTCCTAAGCACATATAGTTATGATAAATAGAAATGATAAAGATGTGCTTAAGGGATTTTCTATAGGAAAATATTCCTATGAAGCATGGTGGAAACAAGATGATAGATCAACCATAGAAAGTGGATATTAGGTTTGGTCTTAAATTTAGGGTCTAGTGTTTAACAGGGATTCCTATATTCCATACTTCATAATTCTAGACTTCTGATTAAGGAATTCCTTTCCTAGATATATTACTTCTTTATATCCATCATCATGTGCTAACATGATGAGCTTTACTTCACAAGAATATTCTTATCCACCTTTTATTCTTCTGAACTTATTGATGAATCCAATGAGCTTGACACTAAAGCTTTCATAATCTTCTCATACTCTTCCTTAATCACCCCCACTAATACTACCCCACTAGATGTATTGTAGGGTTTCGTAGCATGGAAAACAAAAAAATTATACCGCATACAAACAAACAAGCCAAGATCTATCTACTAGATTGTAGCAACGAGTTGATGGATGTAACACCCCCGGCCACTCCGGACCGACGACTGTCACTTCTGGAAGCTCAATAGGATCTCTAGACTAGCCCCACAGACCAACACTAGTATTTTCTGCGTACTTTGTCCTCACTCATGTGCACCCGGTTACCCACTTCCCGGTCGGTCACCCATCCTAGAATTGCTCTAGGCGAAGCACGCTTAACCTTAGAGTTCTTTTCAAATGAGCTTCCGGAAAAGAAGTTGCAACTTGTTGGTATGGGTTTCCTATCAATCCTATTGAGCCATGTGCCAGGGTCTCACATACAACCACCGTTAGAAGAACGACGTCCTCGTCGATCAACCACAAGCCAAGAACGTCCCCTCTTGGCGTCCAGTGCCGGCACATTGCCATGTCATGTCCACTCCGGGCCACACGCGCCATGCTACACATGTCCGCCACTAACCCGCACACGCCCATGTAACCGCGAGGGTCGGCTCTGATACCATCTGTAAGATCCCTCCTTTATAAAGGAAAAGGATCCCTGTGATTGCAATGCTAGTCCCTGGATCAATGCTAGTATCCACAATTTAAGATGAAGTACACAGATACAAAGGTCATTATTACAGCCATTCCACAGATAAACATAGTCTTTACAACTCCAAGGCCACAGGCCTAGTACAAGAGTTTGAATAAGTAAATAAATAAAAGTCTTCATCTTCATGTGCCACAGGCAAACATGTTGAGTGTAGACTCATGACACCTAATCCTCATCAGAGTAACCTGCAACATCACAAGTTACAGCCACAGTGGGTCAATACATTGGAATAGTATTGGCAAGTGATACCTTAGTATAATTTAGGTAGACTAGATACTATATGCAATTTGGCTAAGTGTAGCTTGGCTTGCTTTGCTCAAAATAGGTTTTGCCTATTAGTTGAAATCACTAAGTTTTTCTTTGTCAAAACTTTTCCCAAGGAACCACCAATAGACATTGAGGTCCTTTACTCTTGTTCACCAACAAGTTTTTACTTAGAAATTGGGATGAGGAGATTCTTGATAGCTTCCATGTCTTGATGCTCAAGTTGTCCTTTTCCAGGGACATGGCTAAGTACTTAGATTTTTCCATCTGCAGAGGTTGTGCACTTTCCCCACCAGACTTGATTTTCACCAAGACAGGACCTTTCAGAAGCCTTCCCTTAGACCAAATGGACGCGTTCCAACCTATCATCCCACTACCACCAACTGTCCAAATGGCTAAGTTCTAGCAACCTATGTGATCCAGGCAGAGCCCATATTGCCAAGTGGCTGCACTAGAAGCTTCTCAACACTTGGCCTCTAAAATCTCTTTGTTCCTAGGTGGCTTTCCACAAGTGAGATACACAAGGTTCACCAGTCCCCTGGCCTTGTGTAACCACTCAACACAAACCATTCCTTCGATTCCACCCAGGTGTTTGATTTACTTAGTTGTTTTATTAGGTAAAACACAAGTCCAAAGACTTAGAAATATTTTTATCATAGCATGTATATTTCACCAACCCTTGGTTGCTACTAGCTAGGCTAAGCATGGCATAGATAAGCATCTTAACTTAGAAATTTCCTAGCAATTCTACAACTACTAGGATTTCCCAACATGGCATATAAGCAAAAATTATAGCATGCAAGTCTAGAAAAATATTTCTAATGCTTAGTAGAAAACATAGGGATAAAAATATTCATGAAGTACCACTTGCCTTGGTAGTTTGGAGAGTAGCTACACTCCTCACAATCACAATCACTAGCACCAAAATCTACACAAAGAAATATAGCAACAAATCACATACAAAACATATACAATCAAAAATATATGCATGCATGCAAAATGATATGTGATGATTTTTTTAAAACTCAACAAAGCAAGTATACAGTACTGGTTCATAAACAAGTTAAAAACTTGCCAAACAACATTTATTTAAACCCTAAAACATTTCCTAAACATTTCATATACTCAAATTAGCCCTACACAAGTTTCTGCAAATAAAACCATTTTAACAGAAGCAAAACATTAAACACATTGCATATTTAGAAAGGTCTTGCTCTCCTGATTCCACTGATATAAAATTTGCCAAATTCTAACGTGGGAATCAAAAGTTATAGCCAAAACAAATTTGAACATCTAATAGATTCAAATCCAGTTTTTAAATCCAAACTACTGCCACGCGTCTTAATCTAATTGGCCCGTACCGCTTCGCTCAGGATCACGTCTGTGAGCCGTTAGATCAACATAATATGCACGGCCCAGATCTAACTATACCGTTTCGTTAAGTGATCTAATCTCGCGCGCTAGATCCAGATCCAATGGCCCTGGATCAAACGACCAAAGCTGGGCGGCGCTGGCGGTGGCTACTGGAGGCAGCGAGCTCTGCCTATGGCGGCGTGGCGCTACCGGTGGCTCTGGGGTCGTCGGAGGTGCTTACCAGAAACGTGACGATGTGCTGATGCTCAACCTGGCGACGGCTTGGCAAGGGGCGCACGGAGACGGTCGCTGGAGCTCGTCGGAGTTGCGGGCGGCATCGGGCTTGGGTGGACGACGACGTTGGCGACGCTCCTGGTCACCCTAGCATGTGCAAACGGCATCAGGAGATGCGCAAGACTTCGGCGGTCAAGATCGTGTGCAACAGAGGCAGAGGGGAACAAGGGGCTCACCGAATTTGATCGCCGGAGTTGGGGATGTCGTCGGGGGCTTGATGTGCTTGTCGACGACGATGACCTGGGGCGGTACAGAAGGAACCAACGGTGTCAGTAGATGCGCAAGGCAGTGGCGAGGCTGTCTGCAAGAACCAGAGGGAGAGGGGCGCACGGGGCTCACCGGAATCGGTCGCCGGAGTGCTCTCTGTCTGCGGCGGTGCGAGGATGAATGCGGGCAGCCTGGGGGCGCTTTGTGCTTGGAGTTTGGGGGAAATGGAGAGGGGGCAGAGGGGGTTTAAGTAAGCTAGGCGGGGGCGTGATTAACTCCTGCAATCAACGCGAATTGACGAGCGAATCAACCAGGTAACGCACGGCGTGATTTGGGGAAGAACACGTCGCGGTGAGGGTGGAGACGACGACGCTGTGTGGGCCTTGGTTGTCAGCGAGAGAAACAGAGGGGGAGTGGGTCCTGTTTGTCAGTCACTCAGCGGGTGCGGGGGTGAGTGAAGGAAAACGGTTCGCGCGGTGGGGGTGCTGGGCTTAGCTGGGCCAGTTGGGCCAGATTCGACTGAAGGCTTATTTTTTTCTCTTTTAAGCTTTTTCTTTTTCTGTTTGCTTTTCTAAAATGGTTTTCAAACTTCAATTCAAATCCATTTGATTCCAAAACTTTTTAGGACTTTTGTACAATAAATCTTGTACTCAAATAAGTGTCAAACACATCTGTTCACTCAAACACACTTGGGTCTTTTGAAATAAAAATAAAACCATGCCTTTATGAGGTGTGATAATAGGCATAGAATTGGTTTTATTTCATATTTTGCTTTGAGACTTTGCTCAAGTTTTTGAAATCACTTTGAGTTTGGATTCTAAACAATACTGAATGATTAACAATACCTTTCTCTAAAACAAGTAGCACAAGGGCTTGAGTAAACTTACATAAAATATTGAGCAACCATGCTCCTGTTTTTGAAATGATTTTTGAAATGAAATCCTAAATGATCATGGATGCATGGATCATATGCATGAGTTTGAAACATGATTTTTAGGATGGTATCAGAGCACTATGTTGCCTGTAGGATTATGACCCTAGGATTGGAAACCACTAAGGAAAAATTTTCAGCAACTTCTACACTTGTCTATTCTTCTCGTAAACTTTTCTAATCTTCTTTCTCATCTCTATTTGTAGATGAACTCCATCAACGAAGCCGTAAGGAAAGGACCACTCATGACAATGACTTTGGAGTGTGAGACAGAATTCCCCAAGGCTCTCAAGGACCTCATGGTTGCATTAGAGATACAAGGTGCAGCTGTGTACAAAGGTTTTCCTGTGATGGATGAAGGAGTTGAATACTGGTGGGTGCAACTTCACTTGTATAAAAACAAGGAAGACAACCACCAGGAAAAAGGATTCTGCATGTTCACCAATTCAGTGGTGCACACTACATTCTTTGAATCAGCAAGGGATGCAGCTTGGAAGACCATCAAAGAACTTGGTGATAGAGTCAAGTACAGAATACTCAACCTCCAAAGTGACCTAAAGGAAGAGAAGAAACATACCCAAGAGTTGGAAGCTACCAACCAAACCTTAAGAGGAGACATTATAGACTTAGTGATGGAGTCATGTGAGCAAGATAGACTGATTGCTTCTAGAAACATTGTGTTAGCCAACAGATCCAGTGAGATAGGATTGTAAACGTACTTCGTTAGTTGGACCACCACTTATCACCTTATTTTCCAAATGTTGTTTTAAAATAAGTTGAACCTTGGTTGTTGTAATGGATCCATGTGTGCCATGACTTGTGTGTTTTGATTTCCAAGGATATGTATGTGATGTTTTGCCTTGTGTTTTATCTTGAATTGTGTTATTCTAACTTTTTCTATCTTATAAATAGATGCCTAATGTTACCATCATCACTGTTGAGGAGTTCCAGGGAACTCGCTTTGGTCCTCGTATTGTTGAGCTCACTACTTTGCTCAATCTCCCTCTTCCTACCATCATGGTACTTCCCCTCACCAAGTTTGAGAGGAAAGACCTTTGGGGTTTCAAGGTCAACCAGCCCAGACGCCGGACAGAGCCTACCACGGAGGCCATCATCTTCAAGCTCATGCATGATGACAAGGAGAGAGGTCTTGAGGTAGTCATGCAGGATCTGATAGGACGTCTGCTAGGGAGACACTCCCGACAGGTTAGAGGTACTCACTTCCATGTCTTTGGTAGACGTGATGAGGATGGAGAGTCCATCAATTTCGAGGACGATTCGAGGGACACAACGGAGCCGATTCGTCTATACCTCCAGGACTTAGTGGCTCTCATTAGGCACGTGGACACCGACAGGACCAACGTCATGCTCAACAATGACGAACTCCAGGTGCAGCTTCGCGAGAAGGACAAGCTCTTCGAGGAGCAAGATGAGATAGTCAAGGAGATGGAGGCAAAGTTCGAGAGCCAGGACAGAAAGTTCAAGAGTCAGGAGAAGCGAGTCCAGGATAGGAACAAGAAGATCCGGGACATGACTGAAGAACTGCAGGCCAAGGACTTCGAGCTTGAGCATCAGCAGACGGTGATTGAGAGGCTTCGATCCCAGAAGAGGGCTCTCAAAGCCAAGATAGATACCTTGACCGCCAATGTCGAGGAATACAAGACCGCAATGGAGAATGCAGGTCTTACCTTTGTCGAGGAGGAGGTTGATGCCGAGGAGTAGATTTGACTACTCATTTATCATCTATTATCATACTTGTTGTTGGGAACTTGTTATTTCACCATCCGTCATGTGGATGGCTTGTTATTTGTGTGTGTTTTACTTTGCGAACTTGTTATCTTGTTGTTGAACCTTTATCCTTTTGTTGCAAGTTTTATGTTTGTTTATGTGATGTATTGTGCATGAAAGCATCTATGGGTATCTCATTCTTATCTCTATTGAACAAACCACAGATGCCTCCCCGTCGTGCAAATCCCAACCCCAACAACAACAACATCACTCCAGAAATGTAACAAATGATGACAGCTCAGACTCAGCTGATGCAAATGATGACGACGCTCATCCAGAACCAAAACAACAACAACAACAATAACAACAATAACAACAACAACAACAACAACAACCCACCAGGTTTCAACATGCTTACCAGGTTCTTGAGATTGAGGCCAGCAAAGTTCTCAGGAACAACTGATCCCATGGTGGCCAATGATTGGCTACGCTCTGTGAACAAGGACTTGGTAACTGTGGGCTATACTGATGCAGAAAAGGTCAGATTTGCAGCACATTTGCTGGAAGGACCAGCCGCCACTTGGTGGGATAACTTCCAGATCACCACTCCCATAGAAGATGTGACATGGGCTATCTTTGAGGATGGCTTTCGTACTGCTCATATCTCATCTGGAGTGATGAGTCTAAAAAAGAAAGAGTTTCATAACATGAAGCAGCGCCACCACAGCGTGGCTGAATATATTGAGGAGTTCAACAATCTGGCGCGATATGCACCGGATGAAGTTGACACTGATGCTAAGAGGAAAGAAAAGTTCCTCGAAGGGTTGAATGATGAGCTGAATCTGCAGTTGGCTGTGGCATATGTTCCCACATACCAGTCTCTTTGTGATAAGGCTGCTATTTTGGAGAACAAAATGAAGCAATTTGAGAGCATGAAGAGAAAGCACTCGGACAAGCACAGCTCGGGATCGTCTCACAAATGTTCCCATTATGATGACAGCTGAAGCTCAGGATCCCACAATCATGGGAAATTCAATAAGCACCACAACCACAACCGTCATGACAACAAACATCACCGTAGTCATGACAATGACAAGTACAAGAACCACAAGGGTGGATATAAGAGCCACCACAGTGGAAATGGAAGTGGCAGTGGAAGCCAGCCTGTCAAGAAGGACATCAGTCAGGTTGAATGCTTCAAGTGCAAGAAGATGGGGCATTATGCAAATGAATGCCTAGAAAAGAAAGTTGAAGGACCCAACAAGCCCAACCCTTTTCAGAAGGGATAGGTGAACCACATCAATGTGGAGGAAATCTATGAGGAGCCTGATGCTGTTGCTGGTAAGTTCAAACTCAATTCTGTTCCAGCATTTGTTCTCTTTGATACTGGTGCATCTCATTCATTTATATCAAGAGCATTTGTTGAAAGAAATGAACTACCGATAGAAACTATTGGGTGTCCTATAAAAGTAAGTTCTCCTGGTGGAGAAATGATAGTGAATTCAGGATGTCATGATCTAGTCATAGAGTTTGGGAAGTATAAGTTTCCCGTTAACTTGATAATTCTAAACTCCCAAGGATTGGATGTCATTTTGGGAATGGACTGGATGACTAAGCACAAGGGAGTGACAGATTGTGCCAACCATACTGTCTCACTCACAACTCCAGAAAATAAAAGGATCAGATTCAAGACCAACTTTGAAGCAAGAAGGAGTATGCTAAATTCTCTTAAGGGGGTTAGCATAGACAGTGTGCCAATTGTGAGTGAGTATCCGGATGTGTTTCCGGAAGAATTGCCGGGAATGCCACCAGATAGAGATGTGGAATTCCTTATTGACTTGCTACCAGGATCTGGACCAATAGCAAAGAGACCATATAAGATGTCAGTTGATGAACTGAAAGAACTCAAGAAACAACTTGGAGAACAGCTACAGAAAGGATTTATTCAACCAAGTTCTTCATCTTGGGGAGCCCCAGTTTTGTTCGTGGAGAAGAAAGATAGAAGTCAAAGGTTGTGCATAGATTACCGTTCACTCAATGAGGTAACTATCAAGAACAAATACCCTTTGCCTAGAATCAATGACTTATTTGATCAGCTGGAAGGATCTTGTGTGTTCTCCAAGATTGATCTCCGGTCAGGCTATTTTCAACTCAAGATAAGAGAGCAAGACATACCTAAGACAACTTTCACCACAAGGTATGGATTGTATGAGTATACTGTGATGCCATTTGGTTTGACCAATGCTCCAGCATACTTCATGAATATGATGAACAAGGTGATCATGGAATTCCTTGATAAGTTTGTTGTCGTTTTCATCGATGACATTTTAATCTACTCCAAGAGCAAAGAGGAGCATGAAGGACATTTGCGTTTGATACTCGAGAAGCTTAGAGATCATAAACTGTATGCCAAATTTAGCAAGTGTGAATTCTGGTTGAATGAAGTTGGATTTCTTGGACATGTTATGACAAAAGATGGTGTAGCAGTTGATCCTGCTAAAGTTTCAGCTGTAACTGAATGGGAATCTCCCAAGTCAGTGAAGGAAGTTCGTAGTTTCCTTGGCTTAGCAGGTTACTACAGAAGGTTCACTGAGAATTTCTCCAAGGTTGCTAAGCCTATGACAGAATTGCTAAAGAAAGACAACAAATTTGCTTGGTCTGAAGGTTGTGAACTCAGTTTTCAGGAATTGAAGAAGAGACTTGTGACAGCACCAGTATTGTGTTTGCCAGACTTGGAAAAAGATTTCCAAGTATATTGTGATGCATCTCATCATGGTTTGGGTGCAGTACTCATGCAAGAAGGAAAAGTTGTGGCTTATTCCTCGAGACAACTCAAAACTCATGAAGTGAACTATCCTACTCATGATTTAGAGTTAGCCTCTGTTGTCCATGCACTCAAAACATGGAGACACTATCTTTTGGGAAAGCATTGTGAAGTGTTCACAGATCACAAGAGTTTGAAGTATATCTTCACCCAGAAGGAAATTAATATGAGACAAAGAAGATGGCTAGAACTCATCAAGGACTATGACTTAAGTTTGCAATACCATCTCGGTAAAGCAAATGTTGTAGCGGATGCTTTAAGCCGTAAGGTTTTTGTGAATGGCCTAACCAAGGGAGAATTGCCCGATGATTTGTGTGCCCAATTTAGAGATCTCAGATTGGAGATTGTGCCCGAAGGACATCTCATGTCTTTGGATGTTCAACCCACTTTGTTGGACAAGATCAAAGAATCCCAGAAGATCGATAAGGAAATTGAAGAGATTAAAGAAAAGATTGGCAAAGGAAAAGCCAAAGGATTCCATGAAGACGAACAGGGTACTTTATGGCTTGGGAAACGTATCTGTGTTCCACAAGATCCGGAGCTTCGGAAACTGATTTTGCAAGAAGCACACAACTCTCCGTATTCCATTCATCCGGGAAACACCAAAATGTACATGGACATGAAGGAAAGATTTTGGTAGAATAATCTCAAGAAGGACATCGCCGAACATATTGCTTTATGTGATGTGTGTAGCAGAGTGAAAGCGGAACATCAGAAACCAGCCGGTTTGCTTCAACCACTACCTATTCCTGATTGGAAGTGGGACAAGATTGGTATGGATTTCATTACCGGATTACCAAGGACTCGGTCAGGATACGATTCTATTTGGGTAGTAGTGGACCACCTAACTAAAGTGGCTCATTTCATACCCATGAAGACAACCTACACAAGTGCTAAGTTGGCCAAAATCTATATGAGTAGAATTGTATGTCTACATGGAGTGCCCAAGAGTATTGTGTCTGATAGGGGAACTCAATTCACTTCCCATTTTTGGAGACAGCTACATGAGTCATTGGGAACGAGGTTGGAATTCAGCACTGCTTTTCATCCTCAAACTGATGGACAGACGGAAAGGACTAATCAGATTCTTGAGGACATGTTGAGGGCATGCGCCCTAGACTATGGAGCCATTTGGGATGAAAGTCTGCCTTACGCAGAATTTTCTTATGACAACAGCTATCAAGCCAGCATTGAGATGGCACCCTTTGAGTTTCTCTACGGGAGAAAATGTACCACCCCATTGTTATGGAATGGTGTGGGAGAAAGAAGTTTGTTCGGACCAGAACTTATCAAAGAAGCCGAAGAGAAGGTCAAGTTGGTTAAGGACAGATTGAAGATAGCACAGTCCCGACGGAAAAGCTACGCAGATCCAAAGCGTAGAGAAGTCACCTACGAAGTTGGTGATAGAGCTTATCTTAGAGTGTCACCACTTCGTGGAGTGAAGAGGTTCGGAGTCAAAGGAAAGTTGGCCCCAAGATATGTTGGACCATTCAAGATTCTGAGTCGTAAAGGAGAAGTGGCCTATGAGATTGAACTGCCAGAGTCTCTGTCAGCTGTCCATAATGTGTTTCATGTGAGTCAACTTAAGAAATGTCATCCAGAAATGGAAGAAACTTCTTTGAAAGATACTATACATTTGGAAGAGGTTCAGTTGGAGAGTGATCTCACTTATGAAGAGAAACCTATCAAGATTCTTGAGACTGCAGAAAGATTCACACGGACCAAGACTATCAAGTTTTGCAAAGTTCAGTGGAACCATCATTCCGAAGAGGAAGCAACATGGGAAAGAGAAGATGATCTTCGGAAAGACCACCCTCACCTATTTTCTAGCCAATCTGAATCTCGAGGGCGAGATTCACCTTAAGGGGGTTAGATTTGTAACATCCTAAAAATCATGTTTCAAACTCATGCATATCATCCATGCATCCATGATCATTTAGGATTTCATTTCAAAAATCATTTCAAAAACAGGAGCATGGTTGCTCAATATTTTATGTAAGTTTACTCAAGCCCTTGTGCTACTTGTTTTAGAAAAAGGTACTATTAATCATTCAGTATTGTTTAGAATCCAAACTCAAGTGATTTAAAAAACTTGAGCAAAGTCTCAAAGCAAAATATGAAATAAAACCAATTCTATGCCTATTATCACACCTCATAAAGGCATGGTTTTATTTTTATTTCAAAAGACCCAAGTGTGTTTGAGTGAACAGATGTGTTTGCCACTTATTTGAGTACAAGATTTATTGTACAAAAGTCCTGAAAAGTTTTGGAATCAAATAGATTTGAATTGAAGTTTGAAAACCATTTTAGAAAAGCAAACAGAAAAAGAAAAAGCTTAAAAGAGAAAAAAATAAGCCTTCAGTCGAATCTGGCCCAACTGGCCCAGCTAAGCCCAGCACCCCCACCCCACGAACCTTTTTCCTTCACTCACCCCCGCACCCGCTGAGTGACTGACAAACAGGACCCACTCCCCCTCTGTTTCTCTCGCTGACAACCAAGGCCCACACTGCGTCGTCGTCTCCACCCTCACCGCGACGTGTTCTTCCCCAAATCACGTCGTGCGTTACGTGGTTGATTCGCTCGTCAATTCGCGTTGATTGCAGGAGTTAATCACGCCCCCGCCTGGCTTACTTAAACCCCCTCTGCCCCCTCTCCATTTCCCCCCCAAACTCCGAGCACAAAGCGCCCCCAGGCTGCCCGCATTCATCCTCGCATCACCGCAGACAGAGAGCACTCCGGCGACCGATTCTGGTGAGCCCCGTGCGCCCCTCTCCCTCTGGTTCTTGCAGACAGCCTCGCCACTTCCTTGCGCATCTACTGACACCGTTGGTTCCTTCTGTACCGCCCCAGGTCGTCGTCTTCGACAAGCACAGCAAGCCCCCGACGACATCCCCAACTCCGGCGATCAAATTCGGTGAGCCCCTTGTTCCCCTCTGCCTCTGATGCACACGATCTTGCTCGCCGAAGTCTTGCGCATCTCCTGATGCCGTTTGCACATGCTAGGGTGACCAGGAGCGTCCCAACGTCGTCGTCCACCCAAGCCCGACGCCGCCCGCAACTCCGACGAGCTCCAGCGACCGTCTCCGTGCGCCCCTTGCCAAGTCGTCGCCAGGTTGACCATCAGCGCATCGTCACGTTTCTGGTAACCACCTCCGACGACCCCAGAGCCACCGGTAGTGCCGCGCCGCCGTAGGTAGAGCTCGCCGCCGCCAGTAGCCACCGCCAGCGCCGCCCAGCTTTGGTCGTTTGATCCAGGGCCGTTGGATCTGGATCCAGCGCGCGAGATTAGATCACTTAACGAAACGGTATAGTTAGATCTGGGCCGTGCAGATTATGTTGATCTAACGGCTCACAGACGCGATCCTGAGCGAAGCGGTACGGGCCAATTAGATTAAGACGCGTGGCAGTAGTTTGGATTTAAAAACTGGATTTGAATCTATTAGATGTTCAAATTTGTTTTGGCTATAACTTTTGATTCCCACGTTAGAATTTGGCAAATTTTATATCAATGGAATCAGGAGAGCAAGCCCTTTATAAATATGCAATGTGTTTAATGTTTTGCTTCTCTTAAAATGGTTTTATTTGCAGAAACTTGTGTAGGGCTAATTTGAGTATATGAAATGTTTAGGAAATGTTTTAGGGTTTAAATAAATGTTGTTTAGCAAGTTTTAACTTGTTTATGAACCAGTACTGTATACTTGCTTTGTTGAGTTTTAAAAAAATCATCACATATCATTTTGCATGCATGCATATATTTTTGATTGTATATGTTTTGTATGTGATTTGTTGCTATATTTCTTTGTGTAGATTTTGGTGCTAGTGATTGTGATTGTGAGGAGTGTAGCTACTCTCAAAACTACCAAGGCAAGTGGTACTTCATGAATATTTTTATCCCTATGTTTTCTACTAAGCATTAGAAATATTTTGCTAGACTTGCATGCTATAATTTTTGCTTATATGCCATGTTGGGAAATCCTAGTAGTTGTAGAATTGCTAGGAAATTTCTAAGTTAAGATGCTTATCTATGCCATGCTTAGCCTAGCTAGTAGCAACCAAGGGTTGGTGAAATATACATGCTATGATAAAAATATTTCTAAGTCTTTGGACTTGTGTTTTACCTAATAAAACAACTAAGTAAATCAAACACCTGGGTGGAATGGAAGGAATGGTTTGTGTTGAGTGGTTACACAAGGCCAGGAGACTGGTGAACCTTGTGTATCTCACTTGTGGAAAGCCACCTAGGAACAAAGAGATTTTAGAGGCCAAGTGTTGAGAAGCTTCTAGTGCAGCCACTTGGCAATATGGGCTCTGCCTGGATCACATAGGTTGCTAGAACTTAGCCATTTGGACAGTTGGTGGTAGTGGGATGATAGGTTGGAACGCGTCCATTTGGTCTAAGGGAAGGCTTCTGAAAGGTCCTGTCTTGGTGAAAATCAAGTCTGGTGGGGAAAGTGCACAACCTCTGCAGATGGAAAAATCTAAGTACTTAGCCATGTCCCTGGAAAAGGACAACTTGAGCATCAAGACATGGAAGCTATCAAGAATCTCCTCATCCCAATTTCTAAGTAAAAACTTGTGGGTGAACAAGAGTAAAGGACCTCAATGTCTATTGGTTGTTCCTTGGGAAAAGTTTTGACAAAGAAAAACTTAGTGATTTCAACTAATAGGCAAAACCTATTTTGAGCAAAGCAAGCCAAGCTACACTTAGCCAAATTGCATATAGTATCTAGTCTACCTAAATTATACTAAGGTATCACTTGCCAATACTATTCCAATGTATTGACCCACTGTGGCTGTAACTTGTGATGTTGCAGGTTACTCTGATGAGGATTAGGTGTCATGAGTCTACACTCAACATGTTTGCCTGTGGCACATGAAGATGAAGACTTTTAGTTATTTACTTATTCAAACTCTTGTACTAGGCCTGTGGCCTTGGAGTTGTAAAGACTATGTTTATCTCTAGAATGGTTGTAATAATGACCTTTGTATCTGTGTACTTCATCTTAAACTGTGGATGCTAGCATTGATCCAGGGACTAGCATTGCAATCATAGGGATCCTTTTCCTTTATAAAGGAGGGATCTTACAGATGGAATAACTCACCCTCGAAGATTCCAAAGTGTTTAACGAGAGCGGATTCTCCTGGGTGATGTAGTCGTACTCTTCCCGATCTCAAGATCGCGTAGACGATCCTTCCGGCACTGTGTTCCGGCAGCGCTCCCGCAGTCGGTCACACGTTCGGTACTCGACGAAGACCTTCCTCTCCCTTGTTCCAGCAGGCAGCGGAGGTTGTAGCACTCTCCTCGCGATTTCGGCAGCACAACGGTGTGGTACCGGAAGTAGAGGGGAGATCTCGCAGGGCTTCGCCTTAAGTCGGAGCAAGTATGGTGGACTATGAGAGAGCCCTCGGTGTTCTAGGGTTTAGACACACCAAGGAGGAGGCTTGGCCGGCGGCTAGGGTTAGCTAGGCGGCGGCAGCAGGAGGTGGCGGCGCCGGACTAGGGTTTTGGGTGGAGGTGTTGGGTGCTAGGAGGGGCAGCCCTGCCCCTCCTTATATAGGTGGAGGGGGCACGCCAGGGGAGGGGAGTCCCTCCCCAACTCGGTTTCCCAAGGGGGCCGGCGGTGGAGGGGAGGAACTCCTCCCCAAGTAGGTTTCCTACTTCCCCTCCACCTTCCAAAATAGCCGTTTGACTTTTCAAATCGGCGTTTGACTTTTTAAACTAGGATTTGATTAAACCCTTTATTTTGTTCAGCGATGACACCTAGTACATGATGCAATCATTCCAACTTGATATGACACATTCATGTACCCTTCCCCTCCGGAGTGTCGGACATTCCGGAACCTTCTAGAACATTCCCGATGAAAACACGGGAACCATTCTCCAACCCCGAAACAGGACTTTCCTTATATGAATCTTATTCTCCGGACCATTCCGGATCTCCTCGTGATATCCCGGATCCCATCCGAGACTCTGAACAACTTTCGGTCTCTTACTCATCATTCCATAACTACTCAAACAACGTCGAGTCCTTAAGTGTGTCTCCCTACGGTTCGTGAATTATGCGGTCATGATCGAGACACTTCTCCGAACAATAACCAATAGAGGAATCTGGAAATTCATATGGCTCCCACATATTTCTACGATTACTTTGCGATCGAATGAACCACTTACATACGATACAAATTTCCCTTTGTCTCATGATAGTTTACTTATCCGAGGTTATGATCGTCGGTATCTCTGCATACCTAGTTCAACCTCGTTACTGATAAGTACTCTTTTCTCGTTCCCGTGATATGTGATCCCTTGTGAGCCAGTCACATGATTGCAAGCTAATTGGATGACATTCCACCGAGAGGTCCCAGAGTATATCTATCCGTCATATGGATGGACAAATCCCACTCTTGATCCATGTGTCTCAACCAATACTTTCCGAACACTCAATGCCACCTTTATAGCCACCCAGTTACGGTGTGGTGTTTGATGTCATCAAAGCATCCTTCCGGTGAAGGTGATATGCATGATCTCATGGTCGAAGGAATTAGGTTACTATGTATCAGAAAGCATATAGCAATTGAACTATTAAAATGAATTGATCTTTATGCTACGCTTATCTATAGGAGTATGTCCACCATATCATTCTCCTAACGATATGATCTTGTTGTTAATAACATCTCAATGTTCATGATAGGGAAACCACAATCATTTATTAACCAACAAGCTAGTATTATAAAGATGCTTTACTAGGGACTTCAATTTAAGTTTACAAATCACACAAGTATGAATGTTTCCTTGTTAATACTATTATATCATGAATGTAAACATTTATCATAAACACAAAGATATAATAATAACTACATTTATTATTGCCTCTAGGGCATATCTCCAACAGTCTCCCACTTGCACTAGAGTCATCTAATCTATATTACATGGTAATATACCGAACACCCATGCAGTTTGGTGTTGGTCATGTTTTGCCCTCGGGAGAGGTTTAGTCAACGGATCCGCCACATTCAGATCTGTGTGTACTTTGCAAATCTTTATGTCCCCATCTTGGACATGTTCTCGAATAGCGTGAAAACATAGCTTGATGTGCTTCAGCTTCTTGTGTGACCTTGGTTCTTGCGCATTGGCTATGGCGCCCATGTTATCACAGTAGATAGACATTGGGGCCAGCGCACTAGGAACCACACCCAGCTCTGTAATGAACTCTTTCATCCATATCGCTTCTTGTGAAGCCTCCGAAGCAGCCATGTATTCCGATTCAGTTGAAGATCTCGCCACAACGCTTTGCTTTGCACTCCTCCAGCTAACTGCTGCACCATTCAAAGTAAATACGTATCCAGATTGTGATTTAGAATCATCTGGATCGGTGTTCCAACTAGCATCGGTGTAACCATTAACAACGAGCTGTTCAACACGTCCATAAGATAGAACCATATCCTTAGTTCTTCTCAAGTACTTAAGGATGTTTTTGACCGCTGTCCAATGATCCACTCCTGGATCACTTTGATAACTGCTAGTCAAACTAACAGCATATGCAATATCGGGTCTAGTACATAGCATGGCATACATTAGAGATCCTATGGATGAGGCATAGGGAGTTTTACTCATCCTTTCTCTATCTTCTGCCGTTGTCGGACTTTGAGTTTTACTCAAGGTCGTATTGGTCAACATGGGCAAGAACCCTTTCTTGCTATCTTCCATTCCAAACCTCTTTAGAACTTTGTCCAAATATGTACTTTGTGACAATGATATTAGGCGTCTCGATCTATCTCTATAAATCTTTATGCCTAATATGTAAGCTGCTTCGCCAAGATCCTTCATTGAAAAACTATTATTCAAATATTCCTTGACACTATTAAGAAGGTCTACATCATTCCCAATCAACAATATGTCATCTACATATAGTATTACGAATGCTACAGAGCTCCCACTCACTTTCTTCTAAATACAAGCTTCTCCATAAGTTTGTATAAAACCAAAACTTTTGATTACCTTATCAAAACATTGATTCCAACTTCGGGATGCTTGCTTAAATCCATATATGGACCGTTGAAGTTTGCACACCTTGTTAGCATCTTTAGGATCGACAAAACCTTTGGGTTGCATCATATACAACTCTTCATCAATGTCTCCATTGAGGAACGCTGTTTTGACATCCATCTGCCATATTTCATAATCGTAATATGTAACGATTGCTAACATAATCCTCACAGACTTTAGCTTCGCTACTGGTGAGAAAGTCTCATCGTAGTCAACTCCTTGAATTTGTCGAAACCCTTTTGCGACAAGTCGAGCTTTATAGACAGTAACATTACCATCAGCATCTGTTTTCTTCTTGAAAATCCATTTGTTCTCGACAGCCTTCCGGCCATCCGGTAAGTCCACCAAAGTCCATACTTGGTTTTCGTACATGGATCCAATCTCGGATTTCATGGCTTCTTGCCATTTATTGGAATCTGGGCTCATCATCGCTTCCTCATATGTTGCAGGGTCATCGGTGTTGTCCACCAACATGACATTCATAACGGGATCATACCAATCAGGAGTGGTACAAGTTCTCGTTGACCTGCGAGGCTCTGTAGCAACTACAACCAAAGTTTCATGATCATCATCATTAGCTTCCTCTCTTATTGGTGCAGGCACCACAGGAACTTCTTCCGGTGCTGCGCTACTCGCAATTTCGAGAGAAGGTTCGACAACCTCGTCGAGTTCTACTTTCCTTCCAGTCACTTCTTTCGAGAGAAATTCCTTCTCTAGAAAGGATCCATTCTTGGCAACGAAGATTTTGCCTTCGGATCTATGATAGAAGGTATACCCAATAGTTTCCTTCGGGTATCCTATGAAGACGCATTTTCCGCTTTGGGTTCAAGTTTTGTCCGGCTGTAACTTCTTTACATAGGCTTCGCAACCTCAAACTTTAAGGAACGACAATTTAGGTTTCTTCCCAAAATATAATTCATACGGTGTCGTTTCAACGGATTTATATGGTGCCCTATTTAAAGTGAATGCAGCTGTTTCTAATGCATAACCCCAAAATGATAGCGGTAAATCTGTAAGTGACATCATAGAACGAACCATATCTAAGAGAGTTCGATTACGACGTTCGGACACACCATTACGCTGTGGTGTTCCCAGTGGTGTCAATTGTGAAAGTATTCCGCATTTCTTCAAATGCTCGCCAAACTCGTAACTTAGATATTCACCTCCACGATCAGAACGTAGAAATTTAATCTTCTTGTTACGTTGATTCTCTACCTCACTTTGAAATTCCTTAAACTTCTCGAAAGTTTCGGACTTATGTTTCATGAAATAGATATACCCATATCTACTCAAGTCATCCGTGAAGGTAAGAACATAACGATAACCACCGCGCGATGCTACACTCATTGGACCACACACATCGGTATGTATGATTTCCAATAAGTCTATAGCTCGCTCCATCATACCAGAAAATGGAGTCTTATTCATTTTACCCATCAGACATGCTTCGCATCTTTCAAGTGATTCGAAATCAAGTGATTCAAGAAGTCCATCGGAATGGAGTTTCTTCATACGCTTCACTCCAATGTGACCAAGACGACAGTGCCACATATAGGTCGAGTTATCGCTCGATTTCAAACGTTTAGCCTCAATGTTATTAATATGTGTATTTCCACTATCGAGATTCAATAAGAATAGACCATCTATCAAAGGTGCATTTGCATAAAACATATTACTCATATAAATCGAACAACCATTATTCTCAGACTTAAACAAGTAACCATCTCGCAATAAACAAGATCCAAATATAATGTTCATGCTTAACGCAGGCACCAAATAACAATTATTTAAGTATAAAACTAATCCCGATGGTAGATGAAGGGGTAGCGTGCCGACCGCGATCACATCAACCTTTGATCCGTTTCCCACACGCATCGTCACCTCGTTCTTCGCTAGCTTCCGTTTATTCTGCAGCACCTGTTTCGAGTTACAAATATGAGCAACCGAACCAGTATCAAATACCCAGGCACTACTATGAGTACTAGTGAGATACACATCAATAACATGTATATCGAATATACCTTTCTTCTTGATGTTGTCGTTCTTCAAATCCGCCAAGTACTTTGGGCAATTCCGCTTCCAGTGACGTTCTCCCTTGCAGTAAAAGCACTCAGTATCAGGCTTAGGTCCAGCCTTGGTCTTATTCGTCGGCGCGGTAACTTTCTTACCACCCTTCTTGAAGTGTCCCTTTTGCTTAGACTTGCCTTTCTTGAATTTGGTGGTCTTATTGACCATCAACACTTGGTGCTCTTTCTTGATCTCCACTTCTGCAGATTTCAACATGGCAAAGAGTTCTGGCAACTGCTTGTTCATGTTTTGCATATTGTAGTTCATCACAAAGTTCTTGTAACTTGGTGGTAGTGATTGGAGGACACGATAAATCCCCAAAGCATTAGGAATCACTATACCCAAGCTTTGAAGTTTGTTTGCGTGCCCAGACATCTTAAGCACATGCTCACTGACGGAGCTGCCCTCTTCCATCTTGCAGTTAAAGAACTTTTCAGAAGCCTCATAGCTCTCAATTGCCGCGTGAGTCTCAAAGATCAATTTGAGATCACGGACAATATCATGTGGGTCTGAATTCTCAAACCTTTTCTGAAGCTCCGATTCTAAACCATGCAAGATAGCACACTGAACTGTGGAGTACTAAGTCTTCCGAGCGAGGTAAACATCCTTTACTTCATCGGTAGCAGTAGCTGCAGGTGGGTCACCCAGCAGTGCATCCAGCACATAGGTCAAATTACCAGCTGTGAGGACAATCCTCAAATTGCGGAACCAATTCGTGAAGTTGCTTCCATTGTTTTTCAACTTCTCTTTCTCTAGGAACGCATTAAAATTGATGGTAGGGGCCGCCATTGATCTACAACATATTTGCAATAGTTTAGACTAAGTTTATGACAAATTGAGTTCTAATTAATAGTTAAATTAATCTAGGTGAACTCCCACTCAAAATAATATCCCTCACATTGTTTTAGTGATCACAGGAACCAAATCCACCACATCAACACCGATCATCACGAGAGTTGATATAGTTTCAATGGCGAACAATCGACATGTTCATCATATCTACTATATGATTCATGCTTTACCTTTCGGTGATCCGTGTTCCGAGACCATGTTTGTACATGCTAGGCTCATCAAGATCAAACCTTAGCTTCCGCATGAGCAAATCTGGCTTGCTCACATTGTATACACTTGCGGAATCTAACACACCCGATCATCACGTGGTGCTTTGAAACAACAAGCTTTAGCAACGGTGCTTACTGAGGATGAACACTTTAGAACTTGAAATTCATGTGCATGAGGGATCATCTTATAATGCTACCGTCGTTAACTAAGCAATACAAGATGCATAAAGGATTAACATCACATGCAATTCATAATATGTGATATGATATGGCCTTTCTTCTTTGTGCTTCCGATCTCCATCTTCTAGCACGAACATGATCTCCATAATCACCGGCATTGCATCAAGGTCAATGACGCTTCTCCATGGTTGTCGTCCACCGGCTTCAACTATTACAACTACTTTGAATATACACGCGGGTCTTAACATAAATTAAAGACAACCATATGGCTCCTACCGGTTGCCAACTTACAATAAGGAACATTGCATACATCAAATATAATCACAATCATGGCCATATCACATCACTGCACACCCCTGCAAAACAAAGTTAGACGCCTCTACTTTCTTTGCATGTTTTTACGTGGTTTGGGGCTTTCAATAAGTGTCGTTCTAACTCACAAACAAGAACCACAACATTGATACTAGTATTGTCAATCACCCGTTGTAAATTGAATCTTAACTATGCTGGGAGAAACAGGCACCCGCAAAGCCACTTATGCAATACAAGTTGCATGTCAAGCATGGAGCAAGTCTCATGAACGATGTCATGTAAGGTAGGCCGGGCTGCTTCATCCCAACATCCCGCAAGATGCAAAGTACATAAGAAGCAATCGATAATAAAAGCATCAACGCCCACAATGACCATTGTGTTCTACTCGTGCAACAGATCTATATAAACCTGTCTCTGATACCACTGTAGGGTTTCGTAGCATGGAAAACAAAAAAATTCTACCGCATACAAACAAGCCAAGATCTATCTACTAGATTGTAGCAACGAGTCGATGGAATAACTCACCCTCGAAGATTCCAAAGTGTTTAACGAGAGCGGATTCTCGTGGGTGATGTAGTCGTACTCTTCCCGATCTCAAGATCGCGTAGACGATCCTTCCGGCGCTGCGTTCCGGCAGCGCTCCCGCAGTCGGTCAAACGTTCGGTACTCGATGAAGACCTTCCTCTCCCTTGTTCCAGCAGGCAGCGGAGGTTGTAGCACTCTCCTCGCGATTTCGGCAGCACAATGGCGTGGTACCAGAAGTAGAGGGGAGATCTCGCAGGGCTTCGCCTTAAGCCGGAGCGAGTATGGTGGACTATGAGAGAGCCCTCGGTGTTCTAGGGTTTAGACACACCAAGGAGGAGGCTTGGCCGGCGGCTAGGGTTAGCTAGGCGGCGGCGGCTTGCCCTAGGCGGCGGCAGCAGGAGGTGGCGGCGCCGGGATAGGGTTTTGGGTGGAGGTGTTGGGTGCTAGGAGGGGCAGCCCTGCCCCTCCTTATATAGGTGGAGGGGGCACGCCAGGGGAGGGGAGTCCCTCCCCAACTCGGTTTCCCAAGGGGGCCGGCGGTGGAGGGGAGGAACTCCTCCCCAAGTAGGTTTCCTACTTCCCCTCCACCTTCCAAAATAGCCGTTTGACTTTTCAAATTGGCATTTGACTTTTCAAACTAGAATTTGATTAAACCCTTTATTTTGTTCAGCGAGGACACCTAGTACATGATGCAATCATTCCAACTTGATATGACACATTCATGTACCCTTCCCGTCCGGAGTGCCGGACATTCCGAAACCTTCTAGAACATTCCCGATGAAAACACCAGAACCATTCTCCAACCCCGAAACAGGACTTTCCTTATATGAATCTTATTCTCCGGACCATTCTGGATCTCCTCGTGATATCCCGGATCCCATCCGAGACACCTAACAACATTCGGTATCTTACTCATCATTCCATAACTACTCAAACAATGTCGAATCCTTAAGTGTGTCTCCCTACGGTTCGTGAATTATGCGGACATGATCGAGACACTTCTCCGAACAATAACCAATAGAGGAATCTGGAAATTCATATGGCTCCCACATATTTCTACGATTACTTTGCGATCGAATGAACCACTTACATACGATACCAATTTCCCTTTGTCTCACGATAGTTTACTTATCCGAGGTTATGATCATCGGTATCTCTGCATACCTAGTTCAACCTCGTTACTGATAAGTACTCTTTTCTCGTTCCCGTGATATGTGATCCCTTGTGAGCCAGTCACATGCTTGCAAGCTAATTGGATGACATTCCACCGAGAGGGCCCAGAGTATATCTATCCGTCATATGGATGGACAAATCCCACTCTTGATCCATGTGTCTCAACCAATACATTCCGAACACTCAATGCCACCTTTATACCCACCCAGTTACGGTGTGGTGTTTGATGTCATCAAAGCATCCTTCTGGTGAAGGTGAATGCATGATATCATGGTCAAAGGAATTAGGTTACTATGTATCAGAAAGCATATAGCAATTAAACTATTAAAATGACTTGATCTTTATGCTACGCTTATCTATAGGAGTATGTCCACCATATCATTCTCCTAATGATATGATCTTGTTGTTAATAACATCTCAATGTTCATGATAGGGAAACCACAATCATTTATTAACCAACAAGCTAGTATTATAAAGAGGCTTTACTAGGGATTTCAATTTAAGTTTACAAATCACACAAGTATTAATGTTTCCTTGTTAATACTATTATAGCATGAATGTAAACATTTATCATATACACAAAGATATATTAATAACTACATTTATTATTGCCTCTAGGGCATATCTCCAACATGTATATATCACATTCTACTCTCCTTAAGTGTTTAGTATTTTCCAAGAGAAAACTACTACTTCTATATTCCAATATAACTCTAGTATCATCTTATTCATACTATCTTGTCTCTTCTTAACCCCTGTATCTAACATTCCAACCTCACATTATATTAATGTGACTTGTAATGACTAATCTAGGATAATAAATCTATACTATGGTTCAATCATGTTCTATCCACCAATGTCACTTATACATGGTATAAGCCTTCAATATTGGTGAATAAGGCATGATCATTATAATCCTTTGATCCTTTATGGTTCAAGTTTCTAGTTGCTAAACAAGGCTTCCATCCATACAACATTATAGTTGTATTATAATTATCTTCTTAGTATATCTATTGGACTAAGGAATGCTATTCATGGACTATGCTTACTTAATCCAATAGGATTACTCCTTGGTATCTATCTTCAGGATTCATCCTTATAATGTTCTTTATCACCATACAATTATAGGTTCCATATAACTCTTCTATCATTTCAGGAGTGAGTTAACTCCATCAATTACCATATGGATCTAATTCTATTCCAACACTCCCATCCTATAGATGACACCTAGAAGTAGCATTACTACTCTTCTTACTTCTTATCTAAAGGACTGAAGTGAATGCTATGATAAGGACAAGAGTTGATAGGTCAGGAATTGATAGGTTTAAGAATTGGTGAACCAATAGTTGATTACTCAATATTGATGAACAGCAAATATGAGGATAGGATTCAATAAGGAATGATATGGAAAGAAAGATATATGGTGCATGATCTTGACTTGGTTTATTTCCTACTCAATCACACTAAAGATTTAAGGTTAAGTATTACCATGATACACATGGTATAGGTAGATGAGCTTAAGATAGATCAAGAATTAGTTGTTACCTTCTTATTACTTAAGCTATATTTATAACTTAGTATTCATGGGTTGTGTAATGAATACTAGGATACGATTACTTGAGGATCAAATATAGTCCATTAAGTCATGTATTAGGGTTTAACTCTTATTACATTTGATCTACCCTTAGATAAAATCATGTTTACCCAAAATAAGGTTTTAGCAAAGGTCATATTGAAACTTATCGCAGTCAACTTGATGATCTACTTCAATTCCATCCAGTTAAGAGAAGCTTCAATCACTTTGACAAGTTTTTTATTCAAAAGAGCGAAAATTATTCAGATTTTCTATGCATGAATGCAATGCACACATCTGTGTTCGGCTTATTTCTAAGCTCTAATGCTGGGATGTTACAGACTCTCCCCCTTAAAATAAACTTCATCCTTGAAGTTCATACACTCTTTCATTTCAGAATGAGGAATTGTCCTGTATTGGTTACGATATGTCTCAACTCCATGGTAACCTCAAATGGAAATAATTATATTATTCCATATCAAGATCCTTTCCTTGAATTCTGACCATACTTGGCAATCTCCAATTGGTTGTCTCCAATATTCCAAAGTTCCTTTCACTTTACTCCCTTAGGGATATGTCCTTATTATGAACTTCTTAAATTGGGGTCTCTTCTTTAATTTATTATTCTCATTAGATATCCTAATCCAACTCCTTAACTTGATCATCAATCTTCCTTATTATACTATGTAAGGTCTAGGAAGTCTCACTAAAACAAGTTTTAAATTTTATTAGTAAATAGTGTGGTCAAAATACTAATCTTTGATTTGTCATTGTATGAGTTGTACTGGTAATTCTTCCCAATATTGGTTTGGAACACATTAGTTCCATACCCATTGGAATTTTTTGTTCCTCTACACATGTCCAATTGGATATGTTTTATTCCCTTTTAAAGGGTCACTTAAGAGTTGTTTCCTCTAAACTTAGTCTATTAAGATTAATCTATTTTTATCACCCCTAAGATTTTGTCTTGGCAAGCTTTAGATAATGTTTTCATTATTACCTTAACTACTTCTTCAACTTCCATTTATTGATTGCCTCAAGGTTTGAGTACTACTACCTTGAAATAAACTCCGATCTTTAATCCAGACATACTTATGTAAGTACTCATATATTAGTGGCTTCTTATAATCTTATGAAAATAAGCTTAATGTTATCATAAGTTAGTACTTCTTCTTCAATCTTTACTTGGAATTCGGATAACAGTACTTCCGTTTACTGTTTACTCTCCCCCTTAGGGTTTACTAATGGTCTCTAAACTGCCTTATAAAGTATTTCTTGATTTTATAAATAGGATATTGGTCCCTATCCATCTTATACTCTACCTAGTTAGGATCTTATGAAAGATTATACGGTGTATCCACACAATTGTAGATCTCCAAAGTGAATCTTTCAGCATTATTTGTCTTACTTACTATTTGGACACTTTTGCTTTGATAGGTCAATTTTTGCGAAGAGTCTCGAAAGACGATCTCTTAAGTTTTATACTCCTTTAGGTCTTACTTAGCTTAGGCCAAGTTTTATGCTCTTTATGCAACCTTTAAGATGATCTGGTTCACTATGTCAACCAACACCGGCTACGGACAAGATACCAACTATGGATAAAATACCAACTGCGGCTCATCCTAGGTTGTAGGTATTACCCTATGGCTTCCAACATCCTTATGGCATTCTCTCTAAATTGTCAGAGCTTGGATACCATTTTTCTCCAAAACTTCGTATTTGAATTTATTCATGATGCTTCCATGAACTTGGTACAATTACTTTATTAACTTCTTAGCAACATTACCTACTTTGAATGAACTTTAAGTTTATTACTTCTTGTTCCTCCATACATCTTCTACACTAACCTTCCTTCTTATAGTTGGCTCAGAATAATCTGAATTTGATCCATCCTTCAAATTGGATTGATACTCCTCATACTTGCTTCATTCTTCATGTAAGTCTTCATCTTGGTCTTTGGAACTCGTCACTCCCTCACACGAATTCCCATTCCTATCTAGGTCTATATCATCAAGTAGTAACTGGATGTTGCAACATGCCTTTGCACATCAAGTCAAACTTCATGTACATATCTAGTCAATCAAGAAGATCCAAGAAAAACAAATAAATCCAAATATGGTACATATAACACACAATATTCTAAGCCCGGAATAAAGTAGTTGAGTATAGTATCTCTAGAATTCAGGCTTAGTTGTGTAGTATATGACACCTCCTCTTATAGGTTTTTATTGTGATACTTAGCACATAGGGTCAAACTATCCTTTGTTTCTTAACTTACCCAAATTTCTCAATTGCAATAGGATAATCTTAAGCAAAGTGGTCTCAAATTTGGTTTTGACTAAACTTTGGTCTTACCTTTGAAAGGATTAACTATCACCAACCCTTCTTATTTAATAGCTCACCTCACATGATTACTCCAAAAGACTAATCAGATTCTATTTAACACCTAAAATTGAATTTTATCTAGAATTATGACACATATGACTTCTATCATAGTTCTACCATGCTATTTTCTTACTTCTACCTCAAGATAATTTATTCAGTACTTGTCATACTTGCACTTACATCATGGTTTCAGAGCTAATCTCACCATGATCTGATTATGTCTACATATACATCATGATTTAAGAGCTACTTACATCCTAATGACTTTATTTCTTGTTGTACTGTCATTCAGTCTTGACCTAATTTCACTCCATCACGTAGAATTCTCAAATGAATTCCACATGATTACTACTCATTACATCAACATTTATCCTAATGATATTCATCATATTGTCTTTGGTTATAACCTAACCACAAAATTCCATTGGCTACTTGAATTTTAGAGTTAGGCTCCACCATTAAGACTACTTCAATTGATGTCTTACACTTGCCTACAATATCTTGGTGGTTTATGTCTCCCTCGGAGGACACTAAAGAGCACTATACTTGAGAAAAGATAAATAATTACTCCTAAGAAAGAATGACTTAAGCATATGACTTAGGTGTGACAAGATTATCCTCAAATGGACACTCATCACAAGTCATATGAATATTTGGTTTAGATAAGATGGCTCCTATAGTCACTATCCAACCTACATATCTTCCTAAAAGGGTTTCAATCCTAAGGTCAAAGCATATGCTCTGATACCAACTGCGGTGACCCAGCATACCACTTCATGATGTAGTACACTAGTCATTGACATAACACCAATGAAACACCGTTCACTAGTATTACATCCCTCAGAGTAGTACAACAAAAACACAACAGGTCCAAGACATGACTATAGGTTACAACTCAACTCTTTACACAAGATCCAGAGAACACTCTAGGTTAAAGGGAGAGAAAGAAATTTCTTACAAAGAAGAATCAGAAATAAACAACTCATAACTATTATGCTAATAAAATTAGCATCTAACTATTTGGCTTGTATTACTGCTATTGCAGTACTCTACAGAAATAGGTTCTATGGCTAGAGATTATATTCTTATCTAATCAATAATTTCGTCTTCACTTGAGTTGATGTATATGTTGACTTTCTTGACATCATTGAAGAACTTTAGCTTATGGTGATGATTCCTGGAGCATAACTTGAGGTAGACATCGTCTATACTGGCTTTAGAACCTAGCAAGGGTTAAGAAGATACTTTGAGTACGAGCGTACTCAGCAAGTTCACTAGAAAAGGAGTGTTTGATGCACTATATCTACAGCCACAAACCGTAGGTCATAGGCAATGCAAGTTTTTTGTAAACATTTATTCAAAGGTTGCTTTTATTCTGAAAAGCTATGTCCGTCAGCCTTCACGGGTTTACCAGAACCTTCATGGGGTTCCTTTCCCGCCGCGTTCGCAGCCCCTTCCCGGAACAGGGAGTAACAAGTTATAGTTCTTACACTCTGCAGAGGTGCATCACTTTACCCATGAGAGATCTTAGCTTTGTTGCACATCCGAATTGCAGGTTCGTTCACACTTCCTTGGTGTGAGGCCCAGACTAAGATCCAAGCCAATCACTGCCTTCTCCGCGACCCCGCATGTCTCCATGGTGTACGCCAGCCCACCTATTGAATTACGGGAATTTGCAGTACAGACCGTTCAGATGCCGGAACTATCATGGGACATTGAGGGCTCCCACCCATATGCTGCATATCCTATACGAATTACCATATAATATACACGCTACGAGTGATAACAGCCACGACCCGCACATCCAGCTCCATGCGAGAGGGAAAAGATACAACTGACTTCTCCGTCCCATTCCAAATCTCATGGTCAACGCATAATATACGGGGCAAGAATCACTGGCTACATTGGTTGTTAAGTCCTAGATAATATGTTCATTTACCACCGGAACTCTTATAGTAGGTTATTACCTCATGGTAAATAACCTATAATCACATTATTATGAAAATAGTGTTTTCTAACCTTTTTCAAATGCAGGTGATGACAACATTGGATTTGTAAAATACTTTACAGAAAATAATCAAAGGACATGAGCAAGTGTGAACTTGCCTTTTGTGATTGCAAGATTATGCACTCACGGTCTTCAAGACAATATAAGATCCAATAGCTAAAATCTGCATCATTGGTCTGGTAAGGACTAATGTTTAAAGAAGCAATATGCTTTTATGCATAAGTAATGTAATGCAATTTCGTAAACTCGAATTCCCGGAGATAACGTTGTTCTAGGCTTTGAATACTGGAAATGGTTTCTTTGGAATGTGTTGCCCTTTTGGATTAAGTTTCACACATGTGCTTCTTATTAAGGCTTGTGAGTGTGTGTGAAACAACATGTAAACATAATGGCATACAAAAATAAGATATACTAATGAGATGTGCTACGCAAAGACTGTTTATATGAGAATTATCTTATCTTCAAGTTTTCCTTCGCAAATAATGGTATTTATAAAGAACTTAAGTATTAACAATCTTATTATACAAGTAAAGTATAAAGTAATGTGATTGTGATTAGTTGTCTGTTTTTCTGAACTGGCAAAAAGAATAACATTTGAAGAAAAGATTTCCTTACTAAGGTTTAAACAATCTTTGTGGTTAATTAATTGTGATTGATGTTGTTTGTGCTTTCTTGAATAGTTTGGACTTGAGATGCTTTATAACTTAATTATAACAGACTAAAGTTGACTATAGAACACATAACAAAGTCTTTTGCATAGTATTAAAGTATTATAGACTAAATTTAACTTTAAAACATAGATGGACTTTAGCTGTAATGCTTGTTATACTTATATCTTGTTCACTTTATAATGTTTCTTTAAAGTTACTTAAGAATGGTATTATTTTTAGTTGGTAGTGGTTTCTTTACATTATAATTGTATAAAGGGATATATCTCCTTATAAGGGTGTGGTTAAGGTTTATGAATAAGTAAACAATATTATTCACTTCCTATGAACTCACTATGGTGTTTTGATTTGTTTATAAACTTGTGATTAAAGTAAAGGAATGGTTTTTTTATCTCATTACAATTACTCTTGGAGATTTTAGATTGGATAAGGATCCTTTTATAAAATAACCTACACTCATGGTTGAATGATAATTCAATATAATTTCATTTTTAAAATGTATTAAACCATTTTGACTTTATATTATCAATATTCAAGACTAACACTATTTATTAGACATAAATTAGTTAACTTTAGAATATTAGCAAATCTTATTTACCCCTATATGAATTATTAACTAAATAAAAATGTTTAAATTCAAGTTATTAAAGTAATTAAATTTTTATTTAACTCAAAAGTGGAATATCGCATTTTTAACATGTAGGTATTATTTTTGTGATCATTTTGGTATATTACATTTATTTTTGTGATTTATAAATAATAAGATATGATTTTAATAAGGTTTATTACTTTATAAATACTTAATAAATGATAAATAATTAAGTAAGTGAAATAATAATACATGATTATAGTTTTAAATTATAGTTCTTATTTTTTTAAGATTTTTGGTATTTTATTTATATTTTTAACATTTACCATTATTAAAATATGAATTATCAAAGTTTTATTACTTATAAAACCTTTATTAAATAATATTTATTTAAATAATCATAATAATAATATTTGATAATAGTTTTAAGTTGTAGATTTTATTTTTCTAAACATTTTCATATATTATATGTATTTTTCTGACTTATAAATAATTAGATATTAAATTTACAATATTTAATCAAATTCCGGAATTATTAAACCAATTAAAGACACTTACTGCGTCAGCATGACACAGGGCTGACGTTACCAGAGGGATTGGGGCGTTTGTCACTGGGGCTGAAGCTACCCACGGTGGCTGACAGAGGGACCCGGGGCCACCTCAGTTGCCACGCGGGTGTCAACGGTCCATGTGCCACGTCGGCACGACGGCCAGGGAGCCAAACGGCGCCGGGGAATGGCACCGGAGGGCGAGCGGGAACGCGGGGTTGCGCGTGCTCTATGCGGTGCGTCGTGCTGGACCAAAATCGGGCGGCGCCGCTTGAACTTGACCATCAGAGCATGGTCGGCAACGACGAACGGCAGCGGCAACGGCAGGTGCACGCGGGGACAGCAGCACAGCAAGCGAGCAGCAGATCGAAGAAGATCGGCAGAGTCAGAATCTTACCAGGAGCGCGTATATGACGGTGGCGACACGCGGCGGAGCGCAGATCGACGATGGGATGAAGCTCCTGCCGGCGGACGGCGGTCTCGATTAAGGCGTCTGGAAGCGTGCGCGTGAACAAGAAAGGGCTAGGATGAACAAGCCGAGCGAGGGGAGTCGAACGATGGTCCTGGATTAGCCTGGGACAGCCGAAGACGACGGGGACAGAGAGGTCCGATGAGCTAGTGTTCCGGCTCAGAGGGGAACTGGGGAAAGAGGAGAAGATAGGGTTCGTCTCTACGCAGGAGGGGGTCTTGTAGACGTCGTCTAGGGCGGTAGCACGTATCTCCTCGCAGCGGGCATCACGGCAAGGCGGGGACGGCCCTGACGTCGACATGCAGCTGCTCCTCAGCGGCGTCCTTCTGTCGCGAGGTAGAAGAAAAGAAAAGAAAAGAGGGCGACGAAGGGGTATCAGGCCAGGTGGGCTACTGTTTGGGCCAAAGTGGGTCGCGGGCGATGCTCATAGGCGACAGGGAGAGGAAAGGGAGAAGTGGGCCGGCCTGGCTGTTACTCTGGCTCCAGTTTTTTTATTAAACATAATTTTTTATTTTCTGTTTTATTTAAACCCTTTTAAATATGAATTTTTATATGGATTTAAATATCCATAATTGTTATAGAGCACATTAAATAATACAGGAATATTGGAAAATAAGTGGTGTTGATATCTTTCTCGATTTCCTTATAATTTTAAACTAATAGGAAACTATTTTATTGAATGTAATATTCATCACTTAGGTTTTTTAGAGATTTTCCTTTTTAATATAAATATATATTTATGGAGAACTTATAAAATGATTTTTATTTCTTCTTTATAAGTGTAATTGTAATGGTTTAATATAACTAAGTATATGCATTTAATTTATCTCATATTCATAAACTTATTAAAGAATGTATTAATATTAATCCATGGGTGTTGATTCCTGTTATCTGGAATGTCTCATGAAAAGGATTTGATAAAGATAACTCCTAAGCACATATGGTTATGATAATTAGAAATGATAAAGATGTGCTTAAGGGATTTGCTCTGGGAAAATATTCCTATGAAGCATTGTGGAAACAAGATGATAGATCAACCATAGAAAGTGGATATTAGGTTTGATCTTAAATTTAGGGTTTAGTGTTTAACAAGGATTCCTATATTCCATACTTCATAATTCTGGACTTCTGATTAAGGAATTCTTTTCCTAGATATATTACTTCTTTATATCCATCATCATGTGCTAACATGATGAGCTTTACTTCACAAGAATATTCTTATCCACCTTTTATTCTTCTGAACTTATTGATGAATCCAATGAGCTTGACACTAAATCTTTCATAATCTTCTCATACTCTTCCTTAATCACCCCCACTAATACTACCCCAGTAGATGTATATATCACATTCTACTATCCTTAAGTGTTTAGTATTTTCCAAGAGAAAACTACAACTTCTATATTCCAATGTTACTCTAGTATCATCTTATTCATACTATCTTGTCTCTTCTTAACTCCAGTATCTAACATTCCAACCTCACATTATATTAATGTGATTTTTAATGACAAATCTAGGATAATAAATCTATACTATGGTTCAATCATGTTTTATCCACCAATGTCACTTATACATGGTATAAGCATTCAATATTGGTGAATAAGTCATGATCATTATAATCCGTTGATCCTTTATGGTTCAGGTTTCCAGTTGCTAAACAAGGCTTCTGTAACACCCTCGCCTGATAAGGCTGAGTTCATGTGTATAGTGCCAATCCCTGGATCAGTTCACTGGCACACACAGTACAGATGAATACCGAAGAATTTAACAGTGCATCATGAATAACGAATTGATCCAGAATTTACAATTATCACAATAATGCTTAGCTCAAGGCTAGCTCAATATCAAGTAGCATACGGAAGCATAAACAATTGATAGGATCCATCTTCAATTGTGCCATAGGCAAACAACTGTTGACTGGAGTATCGCAACCTAGTCGATCACTCAAAATCGGAAACATAACCTGCAACATAAAACGTAGAAGTCCCGAAGGGTCAATACTTGGAATGTATGGCAAGTAGAGATATTAAAGGAGACAATAATCCTAGCATCTACATGCTTATTTGGAAAGTGGAGTTGTGGCTAGCTTGCATTTGCAAATATCTTTGTCCTACTTTCATAAACAATTTTTGATTTTCTTTGAAAAAGATCCCAATTAAGTTAACCCATCAACATTAAAGCAATTAGGAAATTATAATGAGCGAGAAACATGTCATGAACTCAATATCAAACAACTCAGATGTCCATAATCGGGGACACGGCTAATCGATTAGTTTATACACCCTGTAGGGGTTAGTACACTTTACCCATGTGACCTGGCCATCCTAGCTCGTACCACCACTCTCATATTGGGTGATGATAGGGGGAAGTTCAAGAAGGGACTGTTCGGGAAGTAGCTCCCCAAACCCGACACGCACCGGTCCGACCTACCAAAATTCTACATCTCTGGATACGTGGGTTCGAGTTACCACAACCTACTGAGTCCAACCAACCACCCATTTCATTATTGGCACATGGTTGTACACATAAGCTACAAAATAAATAAGCTAATCATTTTCTCTTGATACCTGGGTGCCTTTCCGCAATCATACCACCAAAATTTTCAATCCCATCACACCCAAGAGATTCATTGATTAAGTTGTTTTTAGTTTTCGTAAACCAACACATTTAGAAACAACCTTCAGTGATGTAACCCAGCCCTCGTTCATCACAGCATGGCTAAGCGTGGCTCATCTACAGGAAACCCCTACCATATAATAGGACATCGCATAGCGATAGTAATTTACTACTCATATATCTACAAAATACACGACAATGCATCGAAATAGTAGGACAACATCATGAACAAAGTAGCATCTACTTGCCTTGGTAGTTGTTGAAGTCATTCAAACACTCGTTGCAATCACACATGTTGCACTCCTCGCAATCTATCGAGCAAACAATTGCATACAACATAAACAATAGCACATAGAGATCAAACAAATGCAACAAATGCATGCATTACAATTTAATAAGTCACAATGGTTATAATTAGCTCTCTGAACATTACTGAAGTATATGATGCATGCAAGAGACCAATTAATGCAATGGAGTACTTGTTAATAATAATTACTTGTCAATATAGGATTTTTAATAGTTCGGTTGTAACGCCTGTTCTAAATGTCGAATTAATTTTTTTCTTAGGTTTAATGGATAGAGGACGTTAATACAAACGAGTAAGCATTGGATTCACCCTAATCGGAGTTATAGATCTTTTTGTATGATTTAAATAGTGTTTAATGGGTTTTAAATGATTCATATAGTTTATTTTGCCTAAAATCAAACTAAAATTATATATGTAATCTCCAGAGAATTGTGATTCTAGGGACATATTATTTGTAATTTTCTGAGTAGTATTCGAATTACTATAATTTTAATTGTTGCGAAAGCTTACAGTATTATTTGTAATTTTAATCTCTAAATAAGCCACTAAACTATTTATTTAATTGCTGCGAAAGCTTATAGTATTTGCCTGAACCAAATGCGTAATGATGACCTACCTAGAACTAGCTTTCCATCGGTATATTATTTATATTTTTGTGATATGTAAATAATTTACTATGAATTTAATAATTTGTAAAGCCGTTAAAAGTAATTAAATCATTACGGTAAATATGTACTGCAAAGATTCGATCTAACCTGACGTTATTAATCTATATTATAGTAGCTTCAATTTGATATATTATACACAATTTTTGGACCAGTTATGAATTTACTATGAATTTGCTAACCTAAAAGACCATTAAAACTAATTAAATTACTGCAATAAATGAATACTGTTAAAGTTGGATCTAATGCCATATCAATATTCTACATGTTTTTTTGAATCCATTGATATATTATTTGCTATTTTTGGATCTACGAATCTTTTTATATGGTTTTTGCAAGTTTACACAATTTTCTGCAAATTAAATTCAATTTCAAATCTACAGGGAATATTCCCTGGGGATATTCTATGCTGACTGGGACGCGGGGCTGACCTGGCGTTGACACGTGGCGAGATCTGGTTGGCTCGTACCCCTTCGTTGATAAGCTCTAATCTTGACCGCCGGATGAGATCCAATGGCTGGGAGAGGAGATTGACCCGATTTTGGCTCAGAATAGACAAGAAATAGATTTGTGTTAGAGAGACAAATCTATAGGTCAAATTGAAAAACTTACAACATGAAAGTTGTGAGGAATCATTAGTCCTACCTTCTCACCAAAGGAATTTGGATTTGAAGAAACGAGCGCGAGTACATCTTGGATTTACACCGTCATATCTGAAATATTGCGGTGCGAAATTCTCCGGCTGTGGTGGACGAAAAGAGGTGAGGTTTGTCGGGAACGAAAGATTTCGACGAGATCTACAACTTTCGTTTTTTGGCCGAAGGCAAACGACGAAGTCTAGATGGGTGAATAAATAAAATAAGATTCGGGCAAGTGTAGATTCGGGATTTCGAGAAGGGAAACTCATACAGTTGTGGCTCCACGGGTTTATATGGAGTCTTAGGACGGTGTAGAGATAGGTCTTGGAGTAGGGAACAAGTAAAACAAACGGAAGTCGATTCGGAGTTATAGATAAGAAGATATAAGAGTTTGAATAGAGATAGGTTTGAGAAAAACTGATTTGCACGGAAATTAAAGCAAACAAGTCATCCCGTACGCGCGTGGCTGGCTGGTTCGGTCTGGTAGCTAGGCCGCCGGCTGGCTTGGCTGGCCCATTAGTTTTTTTTCTCTTTTTCTCTTTTCTATTTTCTATTTATGTGTTTCCCTCATAACTTTTGCATACGAACTCCAAATGACACGATTCTTGTTTCTAAAATTTTCTAAAATCGAATAGATCATTGTAGGATTATAATTGTAATATTTTTAATAGTTTGCAAGTAGTGGATTTATAAATCCTTGTATATTTCATTTTATTTATATCTTTATGTGTTTGTATTTATTCCATAACTTTTTCATAATAGCTTCAAATGAGCTCAATTTTGTAATATTAATTGGATTTTTTTAGGCTATAATTATCAATAATCAATGCCTTGGCAACAATGGGTTTTTATAAAGCCAATTTAATTCCCTTTATGAGCAAAGTGTCATATACTATTTAGGGTTTTAGTACTGTATTTATATTTAGGTATTTTTCTTGATGCAAATATGAAATGCAATGCTCGTGAATGTCATGCAAATGCAAAAAAATTCTAGTCCCAATTTCCAAAATCTTGGGATGTGACAGACTAACCCCCTTAAGATAAATCTCGTCCCGATATTCGGAATGGTTAGCAAGGTTATGGGTACTGTTGTCGAGGCTAACCCCCTTAAGAAAATTGAACTTGCATCTCAAAGGATAGTTGATAAGCTATATCTTGGTCTTCCTCCCTCTAGGATTGTGAGTGTAGTATCAAGTTGTGCATCAAAAATTCAAGCGTCTTATTTAACCATCTAGTCTATTTCTACTATTACTACTATGTCATGTGAATCCAATATAATTAAGCTAGTGGGAAAACTATGTGCTCCAATTTCAGTGGGTTGATGATAAAGAGTATCTGTTGGTATACCATAGACGAGATATAGATAGAAAGACTAGAGAAGTAATACTACACATAGCTATATGAAGCAAACAATTGGCACACAAGCAAACAATCATTACAAACAATACTCAAGCCAAAATGGTTTTGTTTATGTCCTGGAAGTTTTGTTTTAGTGGCATTACATCCACAAAATAGGTTTCCATTGACTAACATTCGTTTGGGGGTGAACCTACAATCATAAAAGCAATGGATAGAATCTGTCGTCAAACTATAGCAGTGTTCACGAATTTTTCTGGGCATCTTAAACTCATCAGGAATTTTAGCCAATTTTTGTACATATTGTATAGGAAGTTTCGCACCAAACCATATTTTTTCCAGTTACCAAAAAAATGAAAAATCGTACAGTACACAGGTTCAGCAGAAAACTGCAGCGAAAATATCATGAATTTCTAATCAAAACCTTCATAACATATTATAGAATCTCACAAAAATATTCTAGAACTTTAAGGTATGAAATAGCACAACCTAAACATACTAAATCAACTATCAAACCAGTTCTTGCAATGCTCGATTGCTATATCTAAACGAGATCATATCAAACTATATGGTGGTCATCATCTAACTATTCTTTAATCTTGCACAAGTGTTCATCTACAAGTTTGAAAAAGATGAGATTTGAAAAGATAGATGAAGGATTACAAGAATTTAATAAGTACAAAATTATGAGTTCATTGCTACAGAGAGCCTTCCTTCTATATTTAAAAGAGAGGAGTAATAGAATTGAAATGATAAGAAGATACTAGAAAGAAGTGTAAGGAGAGAATAGATAGAATCTAATAGGGTTTATAATTTCATATGGTTTTCCTATTCCATTGCTAGGTCACGATCCTACAGTCAACGCACTACTCTGATACCATCCTGTAACACCCTCGCCTGATAAGGCTGAGTTCATGTGTATAGTGCCAATCCCTGGATCGGTTCACTGGCACACATAGTACAGATAAATACCAAAGAGTTTAACAGTGTATCATAAATAACGAATTGATCTAGAATTTACAATTATTACAATAATGCTTAGCTCAAGGCTAGCTCAATATCAAGTAGCATACGTAAGCATAAACAATTGATAGTCTCCATCTTCAATTATGCCACAGGCGAACAACTGTTGAGTGGAGTATCGCAACCTAGTCGATCACTCAGAATCGAAAACATAACCTGCAACACAAAACGTCGCAGCCCCGAAGGGTCAATACTTGGAATGTATGGCAAGTAGAGCTATTAAAGGAGACAATAATCCTAGCATCTACATGCTTATTTGGCAAGTGGAGTTGTGGCTAGCTTACATGTGCAAATATCTTTGTCCTACTTTCATAAACAGTTTTTTATTTTATTTGAAAAAGATCCCAATTAAGTTAACCCATCAACATTAAAGCAATTAGGAAATTAGAATGAGCGAGAAACATGTCATGAACTCAATATCAAACAACTCGAATGTCCATAACCGGGGACACGGCTAATCGATTAGTTTATACATCCTGCAGGGGTTAGTACACTTTACCCATGTGACTTGGCCAGCCGAGCTCGTACCACCACTCTCATATTGGGTGATGATAGGGAGAAGTCCAAGAAGGGACCGTTCGGGAATTAGCTCCCCAAACCCGACACGCACTGGTCCAACCTACCAAAATCTACATCTCTGGATACGTGGGTTCGAGTTACCACAACCTACTGAGTCCAACCAACCACCCATTTCATTATTGGCACATGGTTATACACGCAAGGTACAAAATAAAGAAGCCAATCATTTTCTCTTGATACCTGGGTGCCTTTCCGCAATGATACCACCAAAATTTTCAATCCCATCACACCCAGGAGATTCATTGATTAAGTTGCTTTTAGTTTTCGCAAACCAACACATTTAGAAACAACCTTCAGTGATGCAACCCAGCCCTCGTTCATCACAGCATGGCTAAGCACATCTACCAACGGTGTCTCATCTATAGGGAACCCCTACCACATAATAGGACATAGCATAGCGATAGTAATTTCCTACTCATGCATCTACAAAATACACGACAATGCATCAAAATAGTAGGACAACATCATGAACAAAGTAGCATCTACTTGACTTGGTAGTTGTTGAAGTCGTTCAAACACTCGTTGCAATCACACACATTGCACTCCTCGCAATCTATCGAGCAAACAATTGCATACAACATAAACAATAGCACATAGAGATCAAACAAATGCAACAAATGCATGCATGACAATTTAATAAGTCACAATGGTTATAATTAGCTCTCTAAACATTACTGAAGTATATGATGCATGCAAGAGACCAATTAATGCAATGGAGTACTTGTTAATAATAATTACTTGCCAATATAGAGTTTTTAATAGTTCTGTTGTAACGCCTATTCTAACTATCGAATTAAATTTGTTTCTTGGGTTTAATGGATAGAGGACGTTAATACGAACCAGTAGGCGTTGGATTCACCCTAATCGGAGTTATAGATCTTTTGTATGATTTAAATAGTGTTTAATGGGTTTTAAATGATTCATATAGTTTCTGTTGCCTAAAAATCAAACTAAAATTATATCTGTAATCTCCAGGGAATTGTGACTCCAGGGACATATTATTTGTAATTTTCTTAGCAGTATTTGAATTACTAGGATTTTAATACTCTAAATAAGCCATTAATCTATTTATTTAATTACTGCGAAACCTTACAGTATTTGCCTGAACCAAATGTGTAATGATGATATACCTGGAACTAGATTTCCATCGGTATATTATTTATATTTTTGTGATATGTAAATAATTTACTATGAATTTAATAATTTGTAAAGCCGTTAAAACTAATTAAATAATTACGGTAAATATGTACTGCAAAGATTCGATCTAAATTGACGTTATTAATCTATATTATAGTAGCTTCAATTTGATATATTATACACAATTTTTGGACCAGTTATGAATTTACTATGAATTTGTTAACCTAAAAGACCATTAAAACTAATTAAATTACTGTAGTAAACAAATACTGTTAAAGTTGGATCTAATGCCATATTAATATTCTACACGTTTTTCTAAATCCATTGATATATTATTTGCTATTTTTGGATCTACGAATCTTTTTATATAATTTTTGCAAGTTTACACAATTTTTTGCAAATTAAATTCAATTTCAAATCTACAGGGAATATTCCGTCGGAATATTCTATGCTGACTTGGACGCGGGGTTGACCTTGCGTTGACACGTGGCGAGATCTGGTTGGCTTGTACCGCTTCGTTGATAAGCTCTAATCTTGACCGTCGGGATGAGATCCAATGGCTACGAGAGGAGATTGACCCGATTTTGGCTCAGAATAGACAAGAAATAGATCTGTGTTAGAGAGACAAATCCATAGGTCAAATTGAAAAACTTACAACATGAAATTTATGGGGAATCATGAGTCCTACCTTCTCACCAAAGTAATTTGGATTTGAAGAAACGAGCGCGAGTACATCTTGGATTTACACCGTCATATCTGAAATATTATGGTGCGAAATTCTCCAACTGTGGTGGACGAAAAGAGGTGAGGTTTGTCGGGATCGAAAGATTTCGACGAGATCTACAACTTTTGTTTTTTTGGCCGAAGGCAAACGACGAAGTCTAGATGGGTGAATAAACGAAATAAGATTCGGGCATGTGTAGATTCAGGATTTCGAGAAGAGAAACTCATACAGCTGTGGCTCCACGGGTTTATATGGAGTTTTAGGATGGTGTAGAGATAGGTCTTGGAGTAGGGAACAACTAGAAATAAACGGAAGTCGATTCGGAGTTATAGATAAAAAGATATAAGAGTTTGAATAGAGATAGGTTTGAGAAAAACTGATTTGCACGGAAATTAAAGCAAACAAGTCATCCCGTACGCGCGTGGCTGGCTGGTCGGTCTGGTAGCTGGGCCGCCGGCTGGCTTGGCCGGCCCATCAGTTTTTTTTCTCTTTTCTATTTTCTATTTATGTGTTTCCCTCATAACTTTTGCATACGAACTCCAAATGACACGATTCTTGTTTCTAAAATTTTCTAAAATCGAATAGATCATTGTAGGATTATAATTGTAACATTTTTACTAGTTTGCAAGTAGTGGATTTATAAATCCTTGTATATTTCATTTTATTTATATCTTTATGTGTTTGTATTTATTCCATAACTTTTTCATAATAGCTTCAAATGAGCTCAATTTTGTTTCTAAAATTTTGTAATATTAATTGGATCTTTTTAGGCTATAATTAGCAATAATCAATGCCTTAGCAACAATGGGTTTTTATAAAGCCAATTTAATTCCCTTTAGGAACAAAGTGGCATATACTATTTAGGGTTTTAGTACTTTATTTATATTTAGGGATTTTTCTTGATGCAAATATGCAATGCAATGCTCGTGAATGTCATGCAAATGCAAAAAAAATCTAGTCCCAATTTCCAAAATCTTGGGATGTGACAGCTTCCATCCATACAACATTACAGTTCTATTATAATTATCTTCTTAGTATCTCTATTGGATTAAGGAATGCTATTCATGGACTATGCTTACTTAGTCCAATAGGATTACTCCTTGGTATCTATCTTCAGGATTCATTCTTATAATCTTCTTTATCACCATACAATTATAGGTTCCATATAACTCTTCTATGATTTCAGGAGTGAGTTAACTCCATCAATTACCATATGGATCTAATTCTATTCCAACACTCCCATCCTATAGATAACACCTAGAAGTAGAATTACTATTTACCTCTTCTTACTTCTTATCTAAAGGACTGAAGTGAATGCTATGATAAGGACAAGAGTTGATAGGTCAGGAATTGATAGGTTTAAGAATTGGTGAATCAATAGTTGATTACTCAATATTGATGAACAACAAATATAAGGATAGGATTCAGTAAGGATTGATATGGAAAGAAAGATATATGGTGCATTATCTTGACTTGGTTTCTTTCCTACTCAATCACACTAAAGATTTAAGGTTAAGTATTACCATGATACTCATGGTATAGGTAGATGAGATTAAGATAGATGAAGAATTAGTTGTTACCTTCTTATTACTTAAGTTATATTTATAACTTAGTATTCATGGGTTGTGTAATGAATACTAGGATATGATTACTTGAGGATCAAATATAATCCATTCATGTATTAGGGTTTAACTCTTATTACATTTGATCTACCCTTAGATCAAATCATGTTTACCCAAAATAAGGTTTTAGCAAAGGTCATATTGAAACTTATCGCAGTCAACTTGATGATCTACTTCAATTCCATCCAGTTAAGAGAAGCTTCAATCACTTTGACAAGTTTTTATTCAAAAGCGCGAAAATTATTCAGATTTTCTATGCATGAATGCAATGCACACATCTGTGTTTAGCTTATTTCTAAGCTCTAATGCTGGGATGTTACAATGTGTCTACTTTCAGGTTTTCTATGTGAAGGACATGTCCTCCAGACCGAAAAAAAGAAAAAATAAGCAAACGAATACATCATATGATGAGCCAAAGCATCATATAGTTCTTTCAGAGAAAAGAAACATCGTGGGAATCGAGGATAAGACAGACATGTCAGAAGATTATAATAAGTTTGATAAAATTCCGCCCTTCACAGTGAAAACTGACCCAAGCATTCCATTAAGTAAAGAACATGCTCCATGGTTACGTCTAAAGCGATCATAAGGAGGGACATATGTCAAGAAGTTCATGCTCATACTGTGTACCTCTAGTACATGTCTGGCCGGTCGGCCGCATATTGTGAACCTAAATGCCATGAGAGAAGATAGCTCATTTTGTGAAGGATATTTTATGATTTTTGCAATTTTCCAAGTTAAATAAATGTATTGAGTGTTAGTCCCGGTTTGTGGCTAGACCGGTACTATAGGGGGGCCTTTAGTTCTGATTTTGTAGTCTCAGTTTTTAATATTAATAAATGTCTTGAGTGTTAGTCCTGTTTTGTGGCTGGACCGGGACTAAAGAGGGGCCTTTAGTCCCGATTCATACTATGACTTTCCTGAACTATGAAGAAGTTGTCCCGATTCGTACTTACCATTAAGATCTGATCTAGAAACGCGCATGGTCACATATTAGGGAGTGCCTCTATGACCAGTTTCTTGGAGATGCCGGAGGACTGGGCTCTGGCGGCATATCCATGAAACTGGTCGTAGTGTTGTCCCTGCTCTCGCACACCATCTTGCAGCTTGTAACTTCTCTAACTAGATCAATACACCTGGGATCTAACTAGCTAGTTTCACATATTAGGGGGTGCCTCTATGGCCAGCTTGTTGGAGATGCCAGAGGACTGGGCTTCGGCGGCATCTCCCTTAAGCTAGCTGTAGTGGTGTCCCTGCTCTCGAAAACCATCTTGGAGATGCCTCAAACTGGCTGGAGGACTAGACTCACAAGGATGCCAATTTATAGTACAAGCAGCTCGGCATAGTGTCGACACTCATGACATAATGTCGACACTCACCCCTATTATTAGTGCTGACTCGTGTTTTGTCCCGGTTGGTGTCTCCAACCAGGACTAAAGGTTCATCTTTAGTCCCGGTTGGTGACACCATCCGGGACAAGGTACAAGCCACACGACATAATGTCGACACTCACCCCTATCATTAGTGCTGCCTGGCCCAGTCTGCCGAAATCCCTCCAACCGGGACTAAATATGAATTGTTTCCCTCTATTTATAGGTCTTTCCCTCTATTTATAGGCTGCCCACCTCAGCTTGACCTATCATGTTCAAGGTTTCATGGCTTTCGGTCCAAATGACCGATGTTATGTGCTGAATCACGACATAGTTTGTGATATTGTGCCCATATTATGCATGCATGTGGACATTGGGATGGAGAACAATGTTGCAGGAGAAAGTTTTCCTTTTCATCGCACGGAAAAGCCATTTTCCATTTTCTGAGCGCAAAAAACGGGTCGTTTTCTAAAGCAACCACCAAAATGCTATTTCAGAATGCTACCGTCCCATTTTTCTAAAATACTAGAGCAC
Source organism: Avena sativa (assembly GCA_916181665.1). NCBI lineage: Eukaryota > Viridiplantae > Streptophyta > Magnoliopsida > Poales > Poaceae > Avena > Avena sativa. The sequence goes on along the minus strand of OV702293.1, from coordinate 9,350,527 downwards.
CTTACATGGACTATCTCCCAACCGGGAGATCTCAAGCATTTCCGTCTATCCCGGGTAAAAAGGACAAATGTCTGCCGAATCGGTAGGAAGTGGTTCCGGTTTGTACTACAGGTACATGATCTAACGCCCATGATTTTTTGAAAAAATTATTTTTAGACTCGCAATATGTGGTTTGTTCAAGGATCCAATGCAAGTTCTAACGATGCTTGTCCCCTATCTTCATGCACGCCGGTTCGACCTTAGTTCGAAAAGGGAAAATTCAAAACAGGCATAAAATTCAAAAAATGTCCAAACAATGTAAATCCTTTGCGTGGTGTCATATTATGTGACATAGTTGCAAGGAAAAATACCATACTTGGTATATTGATCATGTCTCGAAAAAACCTTTACAAAATGACCTATCATGTTCGAGGTTTCATGGCTTTCGGTCCAAATGACCGATGTTATATGCTGAATCGCGGCATAGTTTGTGATACTGTGCCCATATTATGCATGCATGTGCATATTGGGATGGAGAACAATGTTATAGGAGGAAGTTTTCCTTTTCGTCGCATAGAAAAGCCATTTTCCATTTTCTGAGCGCAAAAAGGGTCGTTTTGTGAAGCAACCATCAAAATGCTGTTCAGAATGCTATCGTCCCATTTTTCTAAAATAGTAGACCACCTTACATGGACTATCTCCCAACCGGGAGATCTCAAACCTTTCCGTCCATCCCAGGTAAAAAGGACAAACGTCTGATCGGCAGGAAGTGGGTTCGGTTTGTACTACAGGTACATGATCTAACGCCCGTGATTTTTTCAAAAAATCATTTTTAGACTCGCAATATGTGGTTTCTTGGAGATCCAATGCAAGTTCTAACGATGCTCGTCCCCTATCTTCATGCACGCCGGTTCGACCTTAGTTCGAAAAGGGAAAAATTCAAAACGAGCATAAGAAATTCAAAAAAATGTCCGAACAATGTAAATCCTTTGTGTGGTGTCATATTATGTGACATAGTTGCAAGGAAAAATACCAGACTTGGTATATTGATCATGTCTTGAAAAAACCTTCGCAATATGACCTATCATGTTCGAGGTTTCATGGCTTTCGGTCCAAATGACCGATGTTATGTGATGAATCGCGACATAGTTTATGATACTGTGCCCATATCATGCATGCATGTGTACATTGGGATGGAGAACAATGTTGTAGGAGGAAGTTTTCCTTTTTGTCGCACAGAAAATCCATTTTCCATTTTTCGAGCGCAAAAAACGGGTCGTTTTATGAAGCAACCACCAAAATGCTATTTCAGAATGTTACCATCCCATTTTTCTAGAATACTAGACCACCTTACATGGACTATCTTCCAACCGAGAGATCTCAACCCTTTCCGTCCATCCCGGATAAAAAGGACAAATGTCTGCCGAATCGGTAGGAAGCGGGTCCGGCTTGTACTATAGGTACATGATCTAACGCCCGTGATTTTTTGAAAAAAATCATTTTTAGACTCGCAATATGTGGTTTCTTGGAGATTCAATGCAAATTCTAACGATGCTCGTTCCCTATCTTCATGAACGCCGGTTCGACCTTAGTTCGAAAAGGGAAAAATTCAAAATAGGGCATAAGAAATTCAAAAAAATGTCCGAACAATGTAAATCCTTCGCGTGGTATCATATTATGTGACATAGTTGCAAGGAAAAATACCAAACATGGTATATTGATCATGTCTCGAAAAAACCATCACAAAATGACCTATCATGTTCGGGGTTTCATGGCTTTCTGTCCAAATGACCGATGTTATGTGCTGAATTGCGGCATAGTTTGTGATACTGTTCCCATATTATGTATCCATGTGGACATTGGGACGGAGAACAATATTGCAGGAGGAAGTTTTCCTTTTCGTCGCACGGAAAATCCATTTTCCATTTTCTGAGCGCAAAAAACGGGTCATTTTGTGAAGCAATCACCAAAATGCTATTTCAGAATGCTACCGTCCCATTTTTCTAAAATACTAGACCACCTTACATGGACTATCTCCCAGACGGGAGATCTCAAACCTTTCCGTCTATCCCGGGTAAAAAGAACAAATGTCTGCCGAATCGGTAGGAAGTGGGTCCGGTTTGTACTACATGTACATGATCTAACGCCCGTGATTTTTTGAAAAAATCATTTTTAGACTCACAATATGTGGTTTCTTGGAGATCCAATTCAAGTTCTAACGATGCTCGTTCCCTATCTTCATGCGTGCTGGTTCGACCTTAGTTCGAAAAGGGGAAAATTCAAAACAGGGCATAAGAAATTCAAAAAAATGGCTGAACAATGTAAATCCTTCGCGTGGTATCATATTATGTGACATAGTTGCAAGGAAAAATATTAGACTTGGTATATTGATCATGTCTCGAAAAACCTTCACAAAATGACCTATCATGTTCGAGGTTTCATGGCTTTCTGTCCAAATGACCGATGTTATGTGCTGAATCGCGGCATAGTTTGTGATATTGTGACCATATTATGCATGCATGTGGACATTGGGATGGAGAACAATATTGCAGGAGGAAGTTTTCCCTTTCGTCGCACGGAAAAGTCATTTTCCATTTTCCGAGCATAAAAAATGGGTCGTTTTGTGAAGCAACCACCAAAATGCTATTTCAGAATTCCACCGTCCCATTTTTCTAAAATACTAGACCACCTTACATGGACTATATTCCAGCTGGGAGATCTCAAACCTTTCCGTCTATCCCGGGTAAAAAGGACAAATGACTACCGAATCGGTAGGAAGTAGGTCCGGTTTGTACTACATGTACATGATCTAACGCCCGTGATTTTTTGAAAAAATCATTTTTAGACTCGCAATATGTGTTTTGTTAGAGATCCAATGCAAGTTCTAACGATGCTCGTTCTCTATCTTCATGCACGCCAGTTCAACCTTAGTTCAAAAAGGGAAAAAATTCAAAACGGGCATAAGAAATTCAAAAAAATGTCCGAACAATGTAAATCCTTTGCGTGGTGTCATATTATGTGACATAGTTGCAAGGAAAAATACCATACTTGGTATATTGATAATGTCTCGAAAAAACCTTCACAAAAATGACCAATCATGTTCGAGGTTTCATGGCTTTCGGTCCAAATGACCGATGTTATGTGATGAATCGCGACATAGTTTATGATACTGTGCCCATATTATGCATGCATGTGTATATTGGGATGGAGAACAATGTTGTAGGAGGAAGTTTTCCTTTTTGTCGCACGGAAAATCCATTTTCCATTTTTCGAGCGCAAAAAACGGGTCGTTTTATGAAGCAACCACCAAAATGCTATTTCAGAATGCTACCATCCCATTTTTCTAGAATACTAGACCACCTTACATGGACTATCTTCCAACCGGGAGATCTCAACCCTTTCCGTCCATCCCGGATAAAAAGGACAAATGTCTGCCGAATCGGTAGGAAGTTTAACATAGGTACATGATCTAACGCCCGTGATTTTTGTACTATAGGTACATGATCTATAGGTCTGCCGAATCCATTTTGTACTATAGGTACATGATCTAATGCCCGTGATTTTTTGAAAAAAATCATTTTTAGACTCGCAATATGTGGTTTCTTGAGAGATTCAATGCAAGTTCTAATGATGCTCGTCCCCTATCTTCATGCACGCCAGTTCGACCTTAGTTCGAAAAGGGGCATAAGAAATTCAAAATGGTTAATAGTTTAAATGGTTACATTAATTATTTTTAAAAACAGAAAATAGTTTTGAATTAGTTATTCAAATTCATATACTTTTTATGTTTAAAGTTTTTCAATATTCCAAATTAATATGCAAAATATATAAGTTAATTTATTTTATTTAAAATGGTTAATAGTTTAAATGGTTACATTAATTATTTTTAAAAACAAAATGGTTTTGAATTAGTTATTCAAATTCATACACTTTTTATGTTTAAAGTTTTTCAATATTCCAAATTAATATTCAAAATATATAAGTTAATTTATTTTACTTAAAATGGTTAATAGTTTAAATGGTTACATTAATTTTTTTAAAAACAGAAAATGGTTTTGAATTAGTTATTCAAATTCAAACACCTTTTATGTTTAAAGTTTTTCAATATTCCAAATTAATATGCAAAAAATATAAGTTAATTCATTTTTAATTTAAAATGGTTAATAGTTTAAATGGTTACATTAATTATTTTTAAAAACAAAAAATGGTTTTGAACTAGTTATTCTAATTCATGTCGCCTAGAGGGAGGGGGTGAATAGGCGATTAAAACTTTTCCTAGAGTGGCTCAACTAAGGCGGAATAAAACTAGCGTTTACTTTGTCAAGCACAACCTAGAACAACTAGGGTTCACCTATGTGCACCAACAACTTATGCTAAGCAATACAAGCAACAAAGTGATAGCAAGATATAGATTACTTCAAGCACGAAATCATAATGTAAAGTGCATAAGTAAATAGCTCGGGTATAGAGATAACCGAGACACGCGGGGACGACGATATTTTACCGAGTTCCTCCCAACATGGAGTACGTCTCGTTTGGAGAGGGGGTGGTATCAAATCACCAATGCCACAAAAGGCCTCCCTTATTCTCCGGTGAATCTCACCCCAATGGAATCCACGCTTCCATTATCGATGCACTTGTCAGTGGCAACCGGAACCTCTCACAAGTTTGGGGCACTTCTCCACAACTTAATTGGAGGCTCCCAACAAATGCCACAAAAGGCCACAATGCCACCAAGGCCACAAAACCGTCTAGGGTTCCAAGAACCCAAGAGGGACAAGCTCCAATGAGTCACACGAACCAAATCCTCCGAGGAGAACTCAAACCGATGCACCGAATACAAATGGCAAGAACACCACAAAGGTGCTCAAATCCCTAGCTCTCAAGTTCCAACAAACCTAATAAAGCTATTGGAGGAACAAGAGAGGAGGAATCAAAAAAGACACAAAATCCCCCAAAATCTAGATCCCTAAAGATACACTCACAAAGAGATAAATCGGTTAGGTCAAAACGTGGATCTAGATCTCCTCTCTCTTCCACTCAAATATGGGCAAGAATCATCGGAGGGAAAAGATTAGGCAAGCTTCAAGATCTAGAGCAAGTGTGGACAAAGCTTAGCTTAATAAAAAAAGCAAGAAGCTTACTAAAAGAAAAAAACGGACAAAGCTATATATAGGGACGGACAAAATCTGGCCGTTGGGGCAAAATAAACTGGACGGACCGGTAGTACCCACCCAAACAACAAAACACAAGGAAAAGCAAACCAGCAGCAGTGCACACGAGGTGGGGCCAGCTGAGCGGTAGCATGCGCGCGGAAGCCAGCCAGGCAGAGCGCACGGGTCCAGCGGGCGGCAGCGCGGGCGCATGCAAGCGCAGCAGTGCGGGCCCAGGCATGGGCAGGTGCAGCGCAGGTCAACGTGGCAGCTGCAAATCGAGCGGGCGCATGGGAGATCTAGGAGGGCGACGCGCGTGGGGGGCCGGCGGCTGCGCGAGTGGGGCCGCACGGCGCGGGAATCAGGGAGCGGGCCCAGCGCGCAGTGTGAGCGAGCGGCAGCAGCAGGTCAACGCAGGCCCCCACGGGAGTGGCGGCGCGTGCAGAAGATAGCGCACAGGAGGGCTGAGGCACCCCAGCAAGGAACCTGGGAAAAATATCTGGGACGGCCGGTAGTACCGGCCCACCCGGGCGGTACTACCGGGCCGTCCGGTACAACCGGAAAACGGTACTGGGCAAGGCAGAGAATAGTTGAGAAACGCTTAGATGCGGGCGGTAGTACCGGCCCACCCGGGCGGTACTACCGCTTGGCCCAGAAACCTGAAACCTTTTCTTTTTCAATTAAAATGGCAGATATTCAAATGACCATAATTTTTGATTGGTAACTCCGATCGACCCGATTCCAATTGCGTTGGAAAGAGGACGACACGAGCTACCTCAAGTGAGAATGTATCATATATTATAATATGAGATACCTCACCTAGTGAGAAACCGAAAAACCGCCAAGATTAAAATCGCAACAAGATACAAACGGAAGACCCGATTTTGATAAACAAGAGCTTGTTATGGATATTACCACAAGCTCAATATCCTCACATGGATAAGACCAAATAACAACCAAATACGATGATGCAAGTATGCAAAGGTTTGAGCTCTCTCCGAACGATGTGATCGAGTTGCTCATTCGAGAGCCCCTCTTGATAGTACGGTTATCTATCCTAAACCCAGTCTCCCACACACAACATGAGATCGGCAAAAGGGAAAAACCTATCAAGGTTATACCTTTGCCTTGAGAATTCCACTTGAGCTCGATGTAGACGAACTAGACCTTCTCAAGATGGAACGCCTTTCTTGATTCCTCATCATCGATCCATGATAACCGAGGATGGCAAGCATCAAACATGATATCTTCTATAGATGGCGTATTTGAGCTTGCACAACACATCTTCTTCTCATTTCATCGACCTTGAAGCCAATACATGCTCCAAGCGATGCCAATGGACAATTCCTGCAAGTACAACTTAATACACACATTAGTTCATAAAGATTGTCATTAATTACCAAAACCATACATGGGGGCCCACATGTTTTTTCAAAGACTTTTTATGTTTAAAGTTTTTCAATATTCCAAATTAATTATCACTTAAAAAACATTACAAATTTAAACCCCAAAATAAAAAATAAGGCGGGAACAGAGAGATAATTTATGAAAAAATTAAAAACAGGACCTTTAGTCCCGGTTGGTGGCTCCAACCGGGACTAAAGTCCCCCTACCCGTGCCGCTTGGGCTCAGCCCAAAATATGAAAAAAAAAGTGGAGAATACGTCCCGGTTGGTGCCACCAACCGGGACGTATGGGACTTTAGTCCTGGTTGGTGCCACCAACCGAGACAAAAGAGGCTTTGTTGCCCTCTATCTCCCCGTAAAAGGAATCGAAGAGGGGCATCTGCAATCGTCGCCATCTTCCTCGTCATCGACGACCGCCGCCGTCAACATCGCCGTCGCTCTAGACCTCGCGCGGCCTCCCCGAGCCCTTCGTCCGATCCGCGGTGAGCTGCTGGTCTCCTAGGACCTCTCCCTCGACCCACTCTCCCTTTGTAGTCATTACTCGTCGTCGACCCATGCGTTCCGCCGCCATGCGCTGCCGTTGTCCTTGCTCCGGCGACCAAAACATAGCGGCGCGCCACCAGTAGGCTTCCCTTGCTCACCTCGTTCGAGTAGGCTAGATCTCGCCGCCCCATGCGCCCTCCTTCGCTATCGCCGGTGACCATCCGATGGTGGCCATCGTGATGACATCACACTGGCGTGGTCCTGACGTGTCCGTGGACCCCGCTGACCTTTGACCGCCTACATGGCATGCCGATGTGTCTTCGGCCCCACTGTTCAGTCACTGTGGGTAGCTCCAGACCCGGTGAAAAACTACCCCACCCCTGTGCTGATGTCACACTGATGCAATAAATGTTTTAAAATGGTTTAATATTTTCAGAAATTGATATAAACTTGTAAATTCATTAACTAATGATTTATAAGTCAGAAAAATACAAATAATATATCAAAATGTTCAGAAAATTAAGAGATATCTGTCTAAGCAATCATCATATATTGTCAAGCAACTTAAAAATCCTAGCTTAGATAAGGAAGAATCAATACCCCTTAGGTGCATGTGGATTCGACGATGTGCCATACATTTTGATTGCGCATTGCATTATTTTAGGTGCATGTAGATGATTTAGTTGTTAGATGATTATTTGTTGTAAATAATATTACTTTGTCACTTCCATATGGGGGCCACTATGGGCCGGCGAGCCACGCCGACGCGCGGTGGTGTTGGCCACTACGGGCGCGAGCAGGCTGCGGCGGGGCCGGCGTGCCACTACAGAGGGGCGCGAGGCGCGGCGGCATCGGCGCGCGCGTACTGGGGCGAGCAGAGCACGGAAGGATAGGGCCAATATGTATATTATCTTTTTTATATATATTTTTATATATTATCATATTGTGTATATGTAGTATATGTATATGTATATTATCATATTTTGTATATATTATCATATTTTGTATATGTATATGCATATCATCATATTATCATATGTAACCCCCCCCCCCCCCGTCGCTTCCCGCCCGTGCCCGCATCCCCGTCGCTTCGGTCCACCCCATGTCTCGCCGTCGATCTCTCCAGCTCTAGGGTGAGCACGCCAGGGCATTCCTAACCCTCTTAAATCGATGTTGCACTTAGGGTTACTATGTAGTCTCTAATCTGACATGTCATACATATTGTTTGTGCACTGCATTATGCCATGTCTTGAATTGTCGCCTTTCTTTCCGGTATTGGTTCTTTGTGATAGGATTCGAGCCCGAGGGCAAGCATAGCCTCTCATTCTGAACCTATGTTTTATAGAGTATCTACTTTATCGCTATGATGCATATCTATTTTCTCGTGATAGGGTTTATATCTCTCAACACCCTACCTAACCTTCTCCCTTAGCCGCTTTAACTTATCCTTTTTTCCACCTATGCAGAAAATATGGAACCACATGGCAGAGATGAAGAAAAGGAAGAGTTGGTCTATGGTGTGATCCGCGGGGAGGAAAATGTCGATGTATCGACGTTTTTGAACAACTCTAGTGAGGGTGATCCTATTTTTGACGGAAGAGACGACTTATTTGAGGGAGAAGGTGTTGCCTTCCACGAGGGAGAAGGTGATGCCTTTCGCGAGGGAGAAGGCGATGCCTTCTGTGATCGAGAAGACAACCTCTCCGGCAAGGTGCGTGTAATGTAATTAATTCATTAATTAATCATATGTTGTATATATACAAATATTAACAACAATCTTTCTTCTTTTAGCTCTCCGGATCGAGAAAATGTAATGAAAAGAGCGGACGAGGCCCAACCAAAAAGTTGGAAGACCATGAGAGGTTCAGGATCGAAGAAGTAGGTGATGACAGAAAACCGATGGCTCCCCTTGTTGTCGCAAACAAATTTGTGGCACAATACGGAGTAATCGTTAAGGACTTCGTCCCGATCACCATTCTAAACTGGAATAGGCCCGCTAATGTGGAAGAAGAGGGAACATATTTATTTGTCCCTCTCGTGGCCAAAGATTTACTGTGGATGAGGCTCATGCTTAATTTTACCCTACCGAAGGTAGAGCTGGATCCAAATGCGGAGGATCCAGTTGAGGACGCCAAGCAACATGCCAAAGCCATGCAGATGAAGGTCAATGAGTGGGCTTTGAAGAAGATGGCCCAGTGTTTCACCAACTGGAAGAAAAGATTGCACCTTGACTATGTCCTGAAAGAGAAGACTCCAGATTTCAAGAAGATTCAATATCAGAAGTTAAAACCATTCTGGGCTGAGTTTGTGAATTAAAAGACATCCAAAAAATCTAAGAAAATGTCTGCAACGAATAAGCTAAATGCTTCTAACAAGAAGTATCACCATACTATGGGCCAAGGTGGCTATAGGGCTGGCATTCCTAAGTGGAAGAAACTTGAGGATAAACTACGTGCTAAAAAGATCATCCCAGAGACAGACGATTGGATCGAACATGCAAAGAATTGGTTTTACAGGCATGGAGGCACGTTGGACTCGGAAGGGGAGTGTATATAAAACATAAGACATAAATAAGACCCCTTACCAATCGAGAAGATGAGAAACGCAGTAAAGGCTGTTATAGATGGGGACTTCATTCCCGATAGAGAGAATGACGAGCTCACACTCGCCCTTGGGAATAAGGAACACGATGGACGAACACGAGGCATAATAGGCTCCAAACAATGGAGCACTGGGTTTCCCGAAGAGAGGAAGAAATATCCCGATAGAAGTTGTAAGATAAGAAAGGACAAGGCGGAAGTTGAAGCAAATATTCAGGCAGAGCGGATGCGTATAATTGAAGAACGAATAAAGCAACAACTAGATCAAATTAACGCACTTAGCCAGCAAGGTACTACTGACCCATCTCAGCAGCACATGGTGGTAGAACCTGTTGGAGATATGCCCTAGAGACAATAATAAATGTAGTTATTATTATATCTTTGTGTTTATGATAAATGTTTGCATTCATGCTATAACTGTATTAACAAGGAAACATTAATACTTGTGTGATTTGTAAACTAAATTAGAGTCCCTAGTAAAGCCTCTTCATAATACTAGCTTGTTGGTTAATAGATGATTGTGGTTTCCCTATCATGAACATTGAGATGTTATTAACAACAAGATCATATCATTAGGAGAATGGTATGATGGACATACTCCTATAGTTAAGCGTAGCATAAAGATCAAGTCATTTAATATAGTTCAATTGCTATAAGCTTTCTGATACATAGTAACCTAATTCCTTCGACCATGAGATCATGCTTATCACCATCACCGGAAGGATGCTTTGATGACATCAAACACCACACCGTAACTGGGTGGCTATAAAGGTGGCATTGAGTGTTCGGGAAGTATGGGTTGAGACACATGGATCAAGAGTGGGATTTGTCCATCCATATGACGGATAGATATACTCTGGGCCCTCTCGGTGGAATGTCATCCAATTAGCTTGCAAGCATGTGACTGGCTCACAAGGGATCACATACCACGGGAACGAGAAAAGAGTACTTATCGGTAACGAGGTTGAACTAGGTATGCAGAGATACCGACGATCAAAACCTCGGATAAGTAAACTATCGTGAGACAAAGGGAAATTGGTATCGTATGTAAGTGGTTCATTCGATCACAAAGTAATCGTAGAAATATGTGGGAGCCATATGAATTTCCAGATTCCTCTATTGGTTATTTATCGGAGAAATGTCTCGATCATGTCCGCATAATTCACGAACCGTAGGGAGACACACTTAAGGATTCGATGTTGTTGAGTAGTTATGGAATGATGAGTAAGAGACCGAATGTTGTTCGGAGTCTCGGATGGGATCCGGGATATCACGAGGAGATCCGGAATGGTCCGGAGAATAAGATTCATATAAGGAAAGTCCTGTTTTGGGGTTGGAGAATGGTTCCGGTGTTTTCATCGGGAATGTTCTAGAAGGTTCCGGAATGTCCGACACTCCAGAGGGGAAGGGTACATGAATGTGTTATATCAAGTTGGTATGATTGCATCATGTACTAGGTGTCATCGCTGAAAAAAATAAAGGGTTTAATCAAATCCTAGTTTGAAAAGTCAAACGGCTATTTTGTGAAGTGGTGGGAAAGTGGGAAACCGAGTTGGGGAGGAGTTCCTCCTCCACCGCCGGCCCACTAGGGATCCGAGTTGGGGAGGGACTCCCCTCCCCTTGGCCGCGCCCTCCCACCTATATAAGGAGGGGCAGGGTTGCCCCTCCAAACACACCTCTCTCCACCCAAAACCCTAGCTCTAGGCGCCACCACCCCTCCAAGTGTTGCCGCCACCTAGGGATCCTCTAGCCGCCGAATTAGGGTTTCTCCAAGCCCTATCCGCCGGCCACACCACCCCTTTGGTGCTTCTAATCCGTAGATCCCCAAGGACCTCTCTTACTCCACCATACTCGCTCCGGCTTAAGGCGAAGGCCTGCGAGATCTCCCCTCTACTTCCGGTACCACGCCGTCGTGCTGCCAGAATCGCGAGGAGAGTGCTACAACCTCCGCTGCCTGCTGGAACAAGGGAGAGGAAGGTCTTCGTCGAGTACCGAACGTGTGACTGACTGCGGAAGCGCTTCCGGAACGCAGCGCCGGAAGGATCGTCTACGCGATCTTGAGATCGGCAAGTGTACGACTACATCACCCACGAGAATCTGCTTTCGTTAACCGCTTTGGAATCTTCGAGGGTGAGTTCCTCTATCAACTCGTTGCTACAATCTAGTAGATAGATCTTGGCTTGTTTGTGTGCATGCGGTAGAATTTTTTTGTTTTCCATGCTACGAACCCCTACAGTAATAAATTATTTTATTCCTGGTTATAAAGTTGTATTATGACCTATGTTTCTTGATATTACATCTTAACTGTGGATGCTAGCTATTGATCCAGGGACTAGCATTGCAATCACAGGGATCCTTTTCCTTTATAAAGTAGGGATCTTACAGATGGTATCAGAGCATTGTGTTGCATGTAGGATTTGTAAACCTAGGATTGGACAAAACCCCTTAGAAAAATAGGAGTTGTATTTGTTCCAAAACTTATTTACAAACAATCTTGTAAACTCTTTCCTCAACCATTTTTGGTTTTGATTCTACATCTCTTCTATTTCAAACTTGACGGACAAAGCCTACCCCATGGCCAAAGACTTCACCATGAGCTAAGGACTTCATCAACTCTAATGACTTCAACATCTTCAACTCTAATGACTTCAACATCTTCAACTCTAATGACTTCAACATCTTCACCAAGGACTTCAATCTTGGATATCACTAAGGACTACAAGTGAGACAAGAAATGTTGCTCAAGACTTGAAGACTAAGGAAACACAACTTGGGAATCATCATCAGCTTTGAAGTTTTTGTGACCAAGAATTTTCCCAAGGAAACCATGATTTCATTCAAGAAGGATCCACCAAGAAGGATAGAATGATTTCAAGTAAACCATATAGATGAACCACCATATTTAGTTTAAGTCAAACCCACCAACTTATGTGGTGTAACAAAAATGTTTTGGTTGCCTAAAAATATGCTTGAACCTTGTTGTTTGTTTGTTTGTTTGTTTGTGATTGATTGCACATTGCTTGTGAAAATTATGATGTGTGTGATTAAAATTATTCCCTTAGAAATATTTTGCCTATCCTAATCCCAATCCAACCCAAAAAGATGACTTCTCCAAGAGACAACAAGGATGGCAACAACAACAACCAAGAGATCAACATGAGAGACCAACTGCTTGCAAGACAAACCCAGTTGAACCAAGTGACAACTCAGTTTTTAGCCAACAACAAGGAGATAGACCCAACCATGCAAAAAGTTTTGGAAACTCAATCCCAAATGTTGCAAGGATTGGCTACTCAAATGACCAACATGGGAGAAAACTCTTCCCAAGGAGTTTATGACAACAAGGATGACAAAGATGTTATTCTAGAAGGAACCCAAGCTTGCAATATTTGTGGAGACAAGGATCACACTTCCAAGGAGCATAAAGATCAATGCCCCAATTGTGAAGAGAAACATCCAATTGACCAATGCCCCACATCCCAAGCTACTTGTTACCTATGTGAAGGAAACAATCATGTCCCTATCCAATGCCCCATCTATTCCATAGTTGAACAAAGGAAACAAGGTGGAGTGTAACAACTGATTGCAGACTACCATGAGAGAGCCATGTCTACCAAGAAGGATGAAGACAAAGGAAAATCTCAGCTTGTACCTCCCAACAACATGACTCAATTTAAAGGACCAAAGAGGAGACATATGTATTATCCAAGGAATAATAAAAGGTCAAGGAGACCAGTAGACATTCCTATCTATGAGATAACATATGAAGAACATGAACTAGAAGCACTCCTAGCTTTGGAGAAACCCAAGAAAAAGAAGGACAAAAGCCATGTGCAATGTGGTCATTGCAAAGAAATGGGACACTATGCCAGTGAATGTCCAGAAAAGCAAAAGTATAAGGAGATTAGCCAAGTGTGGTGCAACAACTGCAAAGAGCTAGGCCATTATGTAGCAACTTGCCCACAGAAGATTCGTGATGAACTCAATCTTATCACATGTTACAACTGTGGTAACCAAGGACATTATGCAAGCAATTGCCCAGAAAAGATGAAGCACAAGATAAACAAGCCTATGAAGGATCTCAGTCTTGTCACATGTTTCAAGTGTGGAAACAAAGGACACTATGCAGATGTTTGTCCAGAGAGATTTCAACAGGATCCCAAGAAGGCCAATATGTAATCTAGTTGGAAAATTTTAAGGGTGGAAGTACCCTAGATGCTTTGAGCCAACTTGTAGCCCCTATCCTCCCCAAATCTCGGGACGAGATTTATTTTAAGGGTGGTAGCCTGTCACATCCCAAGATTTTCCAAATCTTGTAATGTGAAAAATAAAATAAACAAAATAATTTTTTTGTTGAAAATCAGGGTGAAAAGAAACTTTTGTTTCTAAAAGGAAACTTAAAATCCCATCTTCAACAAACTTTGGTAAAGTTTGAATCTAACTAAATTCAAATCTAGAGAAATGCTTTCCTCAATGAAAGTATCTGGGAATTTAAACACTTGGAAAATAAATCCAAACCCTAAACCCTAATGGAATGAAAATCATTTCCAAGTTATCTCCAAGCCTAAGGATTTGATCCATATAAAAATTGGTCAACAATCATTCACAAATGATCAAGAAAGACAAATAGAAATATTATATGACCATAGAAATTGGTTTCACTTAATTTGGAGCCATAGATAAAATCTTATGAATTTAATAAGATAAGGAAATTAAATTTTCAAAGCCAATAAAGCACTTATCTAAACTCCATACCAAATGGTGAGCAATTAATCCTAAAGGGATTTAAAAAGTTAAACAAATATCAAATAAGATTTTATAAATTGAAATCACCAAGTCTGGATCTCTAAATAAAAAGATATGGATTTTATAAGATGAAGAAATAATTATTAAATAAAGAATATTTAAAGACCAAATCAAATCTTGGCCAAATCCATAAACAAATGGAATGAATATAACCAAATCCAAATAAAATATTGGTTAAATAATTGCCAAAATAAAATAAATGGCTTAAACCAAATCCTATTAGAATAAAGACAAACCCAAGTTTTAAATGATTAATAAATCATATTAAAAACCTTTCCAAATAATTCAAGATGAATTATTTGAACCCAAATAAACAAATAAAAACCTACTGAAAGGATTTAGAAAGTTTTAAGAATTTAAATGGAGATTTAAAAATATTATTAAATCCTATCTAATTAAAAACTAGAGCCTATTTGGAATAATTAAAAGACCTTAAAAAAGAATAAATAAATTATTCTAAAATGATTCCAGAATGTTTTAATAATCAATATTTAAATCTTCACAAAATTTGGCAAAGGTTTGAAATCAAATTGAGGTTTGAAATGATTAAACAAAATCAAAACAGAATTAAAGAAAAGGGAAAAGGAAAAACAAACAGAACAAAAAAAAGTAAAAGACCCAGCCCAACTAGCCTGGCCCAACTAAGCCAGCCCACCTCTCCCTCACCGAGCGAACAGTTATTCACTCAAACCCGCACCCCTCGACCGCTGACAGAACGACCCCACCCTCACTCTCTCTCACTCGTAGACAATTGGGTCCCACTCCCTAGCTTTGTTCCTCACCCGCCGCGACTTCTTCTCCCCTCACCTCGCCGGCTGTTTCCGCCGTGAATGTGCGCTGTCAATTTGCGTTAATGGCTGATTAAATCCCGCGCTACAACGACGCATCTTAAATGCCCTGGTCTCCTATCCCTTCTCCCCCAGACCACACCCCACAGGAGCCACCGGGCTGCACGAATTTCTCCTCCGAACCTCACTGTCTCCGACGGCTTTCCCGGCCGATTCCGGCCAGTTCCCTCCGCCCCTTGCCTCCTCGAGCACACAGACGTGAGCCTCATCTCCTGACGAACCTCCCAGAGGCATTAGCTCGCTCGCGCGCGCCCCAGAGCCTCGACAACAACGACACCAAGCGCCGCCACCGTCTGCTTCCTTCTCCGGCGACTCCTCTGGTAAGAACCTGACCGCCCCTCTCCTTCTCCTTCACGCACGCATCATCGCCATGACCTTGCGCATCTAACCGTGCTTTCCGTTTGCTCCCTCGTGACCCGTAGCGCCGCCCTCGACGACGACAGAGCGTGGCCGTCGTCAGAAGCAACTCCGACGAGCCATTATCAGCAACCCTGTGCACCCCTTCGTCAACCGCGAGCAGGTTGAGCATCCCCACGTCACTGTGATCACTGTGAGCCATCTCCCTTCCCTTCTCGCTTCCTGCATCGCCAGCTCCGCCGCTAGCAGAGCGTCGCTGCCGCGCGCTGCCACTGAGCGCCGCCAGTTAGTGGCAAGTCGTTGATAACCGTTAGATGCAGATCGAAAGGACAGGATAGAAACTAGACGAAGAGGTAAGTAGCAACCTAGGCTGCACGATCTGTTTAGATCCAACGCCTCACGTTGCTGATCCGGCCAAAGCGGTACCGACGAATAGAAATGCGCCGCGTGTCACAGAGTCAGAATTAAAAACAGGATTTGATCTATTTGTGATTCAATTTTGTAAAATCTATAACTTTAAATCTACACGTCCAAATTTTACAAAATTTATATCAATGGATACAGAAAAACAAGCCCTAGACAACCATGCCATTTGTTTAGTAAAAAGCTTCTGTTAAATTGGTTGTTTTTGCAGAAACTTGTGTATGCATGATTAGGATATAAAATTTATTCCAAAATGTTTTTGAGGATAAAATCTTTGGCAAAATGGTGTGTTTTGAACCTACTGACCATAGGAAACAAATTGTGGTTTCAAAAATGTATTTGGTGAAGCAAAAGAATAAATCTTTGATTTAAACCATTTCTAGTCAAATAAAAATATGGGTTAATCATTAAAAATGGTTTTGGAAGAAAACCTTTGAGAAATGTTTTGGAAATAAACTCTCTGACCCTAAACACAAAGTTTTGTGGTTTGAAAACATATTTTGTGAAACCTATAGAATTTTGCCTTATTAAAAGCATTTCTACACCACATAAAATAATGACTTGATCTAAAAATGGTTTATGAAGTAAAATCTTATACAAATGATTTTGCCACTTTATAAAGTGATCATTAGGTGCTTTAAAATGTTTATGAACCATTAGAAACCACTTTTACAAATAAAACAATCTTTAGCATGCTTGCATGCATTGTTTTGTTACTATTATTTTATGTGATGAAATGCTTGTGATGGTAGATTGAAATATTGTTTGCTTGATTGAATTGTAGTGATTGAAGTGTGTGAACATTGCAAAGATCAAGGAGTGAACTTATACCCTCTACCAAAAAGGCAAGTGATGCTTTATACTTTTGTCCCATTATTTTCACTATGCATTAGTGATATTTCTAAGTAGGACTTGCATGGAATTTTGCTAAGTGTAAACTATGCCAAGGGAAATCCTAGTAGATGAAACTTTAGTAGAATTTCCTAAGTTAAGATTCCTACTACAATCATGCTTAGCTTAGCTAGTAGAAAACAAGGGTGGAATATATATTCATGCCATGGAAAAATTTCTAAGTCTGAGGACTTGTGTTTTTGTTTAATAAAACAACTAAGTGAATGAATCACCTGGGTGGAATGGAAGGAATGGTTTGTGTTGAGTGGTCATGCAAGTCCAGTATGCTGGGGGAAACTTGGGCATCACCAAGTCTAGCATGCTGGGGAAAACTTGGTGTCTCACTTGTGGATGGCCACCCAGGAACAAAGAGATTTGAGATGTCAAATGTTGATAAGCTTCAAGTGCAGCCACTTGAAATTATGGGCTCTTCCTGGATCATATAGGTTGCAAGAACTTAGCCAAATGGACAGTTGGTGGTAGGGGTTTGATAGGTTGGAGCGCGTCCATTTTGGTCTAAGGGAAGGCTTCTGAAAGATCTTGTCTTGGGAAACCAAGTCTTGTGGGGAAAGTGCACAACCTCTACAGATGGAAAAATCTAAGTACTTAGCCATGTCCCTGGTAAAGGACAATTTGAGCATCAATACATGGAAGCTCTCAAGAATCTCATCATCCCAATTTCTAAGTTAAAAACTTGTGGATTGAACAAGGGTTTAAGGTTCACCAATTTCTATTGGTGGTTCCTTGGGTGATTTTTGTCAAGCAAAAACTTAGTGTTTTCAAATGATAAGGAAAAATCTATTTTGAGCAAAGCAAGCCTAAGCTCCACTTATCCAAATGCATATAGATGATAGACTCCACTATACTACCATAATATCACTTGTCAATACAATTCAAATGTATTGACCCTTGTGGCTGTAACTTGTTATGTTGCAGGTTTGTTTGATATTAGTGAAGTTATTGAATTAGGATTACAAGTCTACAACCAACATGTCTGCCTGTGGCACTTTGAAGATGAAGGACCCCATGCTATTGTTATATTCTCCTGCATTGTAATGAGATAGCCAAATGAGCTATGTAAGATGTAATAAATTATTTTATTCCTGGTTATAAAGTTGTATTATGACCTATGTTTCTTGATATTACATCTTAACTGTGGATGCTAGCTATTGATCTAGGGACTAGCATTGTAAACACAGGGATCTCTACCTTATTAAAGGTTGGGAACCTTACATTTGCCCTCGGGAGAGGTTTAGTCAACGGATCCACCACATTTAGATCTGTGTGTACTTTGCAAATCTTTATGTCACCATCTTGGACATGTTCTCGAATAGCGTGAAAACGTAGCTTGATGTGCTTCAGCTTCTTGTGTGACCTTGGTTCTTGCGCATTGGCTATGGCGCCCATGTTATCATAGTAGATAGACATTGGGTCCAGCGCACTTGGAACCACACCGAGATCTGTTATGAACTCCTTCATCCATATCGCTTCTTGTGAAGCCTCCGAAGCAGCTATGTATTCCGATTTAGTTGAAGATCTCGCCACAACGCTTTGCTTTGCACTCCTCCAGCTAACTGCTGCACCATTCAAAGTAAATACGTATCCAGATTGAGATTTAGAATCGTCTGGATCGGTGTTCCAACTAGCATTATTGTAACCATTAACAACGAGTTGTTCATCACCTCCATAGGAAAGAAACATATCCTTACTTCTTCTCAAGTACTTAAGGACGTTTTTGACCGATGTCCAATGATCCACTCCTTGATCACTTTGATATCTGCTAGTTAAACTAACAGCATATGCAATGTCGGGTCTAGTACATTGCATGGCATACATTAGAGATCCTATGGCTGAGGCATAGGGAGTCTTACTCATCCTTTCTCTATCTTCTGTCGTTGCTGGACATTGAGTTTTACTCAAGGTCGTATTGGGCAACATGGTCAAGAACCCTTTCTTGCTATCTTCCATTCCAAACCTCTTTAGAACTTTGTCCAAATATGTACTTTGTGACAATGATATTTGGCGTCTCGATCTATCTCTATAAATCTTTATGCCTAATATGTAAGCTGCTTAGCCAAGATCTTTTATTGAAAAACTATTATTCAAATATTCCTTGACACTATTAAGAAGGTCTACATCATTCCCAATCAACAATATGTCATCTATATATAGTATTAAGAATGCTACAGAGATCCCACTCACTTTCTTGTAAATACAAGCTTCTCCATAAGTTTGTATAAAACCAAAACTTTTGATTACCTTATCAAAACATTGATTCCAACTTCGGGATGCTTGCTTCAATCCATATATGGACCGTTGAAGTTTGCACACCTTGTTAGCATCTTTAGGATCGACAAAACCTTTGGGTTGCATCATATACAACTCTTCATCAATGTCTCCATTGAGGAACGCTGTTTTGACATCCATCTGCCATATTTCATAATCGTAATATGTAACGATTGCTAACATAATCCTCACAGACTTTAGCTTCGCTACTGGTGAGAAAGTCTCATCGTAGTCAACTCCTTGAATTTGTCGAAACCCTTTTGCGACAAGTCGAGCTTTATAGACAGTAACATTACCATCAGCATCTGTTTTCTTCTTGAAAATCCATTTGTTCTCGACAGCCTTCCGGCCATTCGGTAAGTCCACCAAAGTCCATACTTGGTTTTCGTACATGGATCCAATTTCGTATTTCATGGCCTCTTGCCATTTATTGGAATCTGGGCTCATCATTGCTTCCTCATATGTCGCAGGGTCATCGTTGTTGTCCACCAACATGACACTCATAACGGGATCATACCAATCAGGATTGGTACGAGTTCTCGTTGACCTGCGAGGTTCTGTAGCAACTTCAACCGAAGTTTCATTATCATCATCATTAGCTTCCTCTCTTATTGGTGTAGGCACCACAGGAACTTCTTCCGGTGCTGCGCCACTCGCAAGTTCGAGAGAAGGTTCGACAACCTCATCGAGTTCTACTTTCCTTCCAGTCACTTCTTTCAAGAGAAATTCTTTCTCTAGAAAGGATCCATTCTTGGCAACGAAGATTTTTCCCTCGGATCTATGATAGAAGGTATACCCAATAGTTTCCTTCGGGTATCCTATGAAGACGCATTTTTCCGCTTTGGGTTCAAGCTTGTCCGGCTGTAACTTCTTTACATAGGCTTCGCAACCCCAAACTTTAAGGAACGACAATCTAGATTTCTTCCCAAACCATAATTCATACGGTGTCGTTTTAACGGATTTAGATGGTGCCCTATTTAAAGTGAATGCGGCTGTTTCTAATGCATAACCCCAAAACGATAACGGTAAATCTGTAAGTGACATCATAGAACGAACCATATCTAAGAGATTTCGATTACGATGTTCGGACACACCATTACGCTGTGGTATTCCCGGCGGTGTCAATTGTGAAAGTATTCCGCATTTCTTTAAATGCTCGCCAAACTCATAACTTAGATATTCACCTCCACGATCAGAACGTAGAAATTTAATCTTCTTGTTACGTTGATTCTCTACCTCACTTTGAAATTCCTTAAACTTCTCGAAAGTTTCGGACTTATGTTTCATGAAATAGATATACCCATATCTACTCAAGTCATCCGTGAAGGTAAGAACATAACGATAACCACCGCGCGATGCTACACTCATTGGTCCACATCAGTATGTATGATTTCCAATAAGTCCGTAGCTCGCTCCATCATACCAGAAAATGGAGTCTTAGTCATTTTACCCATCAGACATGCTTCGCATCTTTCAAGTGATTCGAAATCAAGTGATTCAAGAAGTCCATCGGAATGGAGTTTCTTCATACGCTTCACTCCGATATGACCAAGACGATAGTGCCACATATAGGTCGAGTTATCGCTCAATTTCAAGCGTTTAGCTTCAATGTTATTAATATGTGTATTTCCACTATCGAGATTCAATAAGAATAGACCATCTATCAAAGGTGCATGTGCATAAAACATATTACTCATATAAATCGAACAACCATTATTCTCGGACTTAAACAAGTAACCGTCTCGCAATAAACAAGATCCCGATATAATGTTCATGCTTAACGCAGGCACCAAATAACAATTATTTAAGTATAAAACTAATCCTGATGGTAGATGAAGAGGTAGCGTGCCGACCGCGATCACATCAACATTTGATCCATTTCCAACGCGCATCGTCACCTCGTTCTTCGCTAGCTTCCGTTTATTTTGCAGCACCTATTTCGAGTTACAAATATGAGCAACCGAACCAGTATCAAATACCCAGGCACTACTACGAGTACTAGTGAGATACACATCAATAACATGTATATCGGATATACCTTTCTTCTTGATGTTGCCATTCTTCAAATCCGCCAAGTACTTTGGGCAATTCCGCTTCTAGTGACCCTCTCCCTTGCAGTAAAAGCACTCAGTATCAGGCTTAGGTCCAGCCTTGGTCTTCTTCGCCGGTGCGGCAACTTTCTTACCGCCCTTCTTGAAGTTTCTCGTTTGCTTAGACTTGCCTTTCTTGAATTTGGTGGTCTTATTGACCATCAACACTTGGTGCTCTTTCTTGATCTCCACTTCTGCACATTTCAACATGGAAAAGAGTTCTGGCAATGTCTTGTTCATGTTTTGCATATTGTAGTTCATCACAAAGTTCTTGTAACTTGGTGGCAGTGATTGGAGGACACGGTCAATCCCCAAAGCATTAGGAATTACTATACCCAAGCTTTGGAGTTTGTTTGCGTGCCCAGACATCTTAAGCACATGCTCACTAACGGAGCTGCCCTCTTCCATCTTGCAGTTAAAGAACTTTTCAGAAGCCTCATAACTCTCAACTGCCACGTGAGCCTCAAATATCATTTTGAGTTCACGGACAATATCATGTGGGTCATGGTTCTCAAACCTTTTATGAAGCTCCGATTCCAAACCATACAAGATAGCACACTGAAATGTGGAGTACTTATTCTTCCGAGTGAGGTAAACGTTCTTTACTTCATCGGTAGCATCAGCTGCAGGCGGGTCACCCAGCGGTGCATCTAGCACATAGGTCAAATTACCAGCATTGAGGACAATCCTCAAATTGCGGAACCAATCCGCGAAGCTGCTTCCATTGTTTTTCAACTTTTATTTCTCTAGGAACGCATTAAAATTGATGGCAGGGGCCGCCATTTATCTACAACATATTTGCAATAGTTTAGACTAAGTTTATGACAAATTGAGTTCTAATTAATAGTTAAATTAATCTAGGTGAACTCCCACTCAAAACAATATCCCTCACATTGTTTTAGTGATCACACGAACCAAATCCACCACATCAAAACCGATCATCGCGAGAGTTGATGTAGCTTCAATGGCGAACAATCGACATGTTCATCATATCTACTATATGATTCATGCTTTACCTTTCGGTGATCCGTGTTCCGAGACCATGCCTGTACATGCTAGGCTCGTCAAGATCAAACCTTAGCTTCTGCATGAGCAAATCTGGCTTGCTCACGTTGTATACACTTGCAGAATCTAACACACCCGATCATCACGTGGTGCTTCAAAACAACAAGCTTTAGCAACGGTGCTTACTAAGGATGAACACTTTAAAACTTGAAATTTATGTGCACGAGGGATCACCTTATAATGCTACCGTCGTTAACTAAGCAATACAAGATGCATAAAGGATTAACATCACATGCAATTCATAATATGTGATATGATATGGCCTTTCTTCTTATGCTTCCGATCTCCATCTTCAAGCACGAACATGATCTCCATCATCACCGGCATAGCATCAAGGTCAATGGCGTCGTTTCATGGTTGTCGTCCACCATCTCCAACTATTACAACTACTTTGAATAGACACGCGGGTCTTAACAGAATTTAAAGACAACCATATGGCTCCTGCCGGTTGCCAACTTACAATAAGGAACATTGCATACATCAAATATAATCACAATCATGGCCATATCACATCACAGCACACCCCTGCAAAACAAAGTTAGACGCCTCTAATTTTCTTTGCATATTTTACGTGGTTTGGGGATTTCAATAAGTGTCGATCTAACTTACAAACAAGAACCACAACATTCATGTTTGAACTATCAAGTGCCTGTTGTAAATTGGATTTATACTATAATGGGAGAGCAGACACCCGCAAAGCCACTTATGCAATACAAGTTGCATGTTGAGCGTGGAGCAAGTCTCATGAACGATGTCATGTAAGGTTAGACCAGGCCGCTTCATCCCATCATACCGCAAGATGCAAAGTACACAAGAAGCAATTGATAATAAAAGCACCACCGCCCATAATGACCATTGTGTTCTACTCGTGCAACAGATCTACATATAGACACGGCTCTGATACCACTGTAGGGGTTCGTAGCATGGAAAACAAAAAAAATTCTACCGCATGCAAACAAGCCAAGATCTATCTACTAGATTGTAGCAACGAGTCGATAGAGGAACTCACCCTCGAAGATTCCAAAGCGGTTAACGAGAGCAGATTCTCGTTGGTTATGTAGTCGTACTCTTGCCGATCTCAAGATCGTGTAGACGATCCTTCCGGCGCTGCGTTCCGGCAGCGCTTCCGCAGTCGGTCACACGTTCGGTACTCGATGAAGACCTTCCTCTCCATTGTTCCAGCAGGCAGCGGAGGTTGTAGCACTCTCCTCGCGATTCTGGCAGCACGACGGCGTGGTACCGGAAGTAGAGGGGAGATCTCGCAGGGCTTCGCCTTAAGACGGAGTGAGTATGGTGGACTATGAGAGAGGCCTTGGCGATCTAGGGATTAGAGGCACCAAGGGAGGAGGCTAGGCCGGTGGCTAGGGCTTGGGGAGATCCCCAACTCGGCGGCTAGGGTAAACCCTAGGGCGGCGGCGACTTGTGGTGGCCGGCAGCTAGGGCTAGGGTTTTGGTGGAGAGAGGTGTAGGGAAGAGGGGGCACCCCTGCCCCTTCTTTTATAGGTGGGAGGGCGCCGGCCAAGTTGAGGGAGTCCTCCCCCAAGTCGGCCTCCTTGGCCGGCGGGTGGAGGGAGAGGAACTCCTCCCCAAGTAGGTTTCCTACTCTCCCTCCACCAAGCAAAACTGCCGTTTGACTTTTCAAATTGGCGTTTGACTTTTCAAACTAGGATTTGATTTATTCCTTTATTTTGCTCAGCCATGATACCTAGTACATGATGCAACCATTCCACATTGTCATGACACATTCATGTACCCTTCCCCTCCGGAGTGCCGGACCTTCTGGAACCTTCTAGAACATTCCCGATGAAAACACCGGAATCATTCCCCAACTCCGAAACAGGACTTTCCTTATATGAATATTATTCTCCGGACCATTCCGAATCTCCTCGTGATATCCTGGATCCCATCCAAGACTCCAAACAACATTCAGTCTCTTACTCATCATTCCATAACTACTCAACAACATCGAATCCTTAAGTGTGTCTCCCTACGGTTCGTGAATTATGCGGACATGATCGAGACACTTCTCCGAACAATAACCAATAGAGGAATCTGTAAATTCATATGGCTCCCACATATTTCTATGATTACTTTGCAATCGAATGAACCACTTACATACGATACCAATTTCCCTGTCTCACGATAGTTTACTTATCCGAGGTTTTGATCGTCGGTATCTCTGCATACCTAGTTCAACCTCGTTACCGATAAGTACTCTTTTCTCGTTCCCGTGATATGTGATCCCTTGTGAGCCAGTCACATGCTTGCAAGCTAATTGGATGACATTCCACCGAGAGGGCCCAGAGTATATCTATCTGTCATATGGATGGACAAATCCCACTCTTGATCCATGTGTCTCAACCCATACTTTCCGAACACTCAATGCCACCTTTATAGCCACCCAGTTACGGTGTGGTGTTTGATGTCATCAAAGCATCCTTCCGGTGATGGTGATAAGCATGATCTCATGGTCGAAGGAATTAGGTTACTATGTATCAGAAAGCTTATAGCAATTGAACTATTAAAATGACTTGATCTTTATGCTACGCTTATCTATAGGAGTATGTCCATCATACCATTCTCCTAATGATATGATCTTGTTGTTAATAACATCTCAATGTTCATGATAGGGAAACCACAATCATCTATAACCAACAAGCTAGTATTATGAAGAGGCTTTACTAGGGACTCTAATTTAGTTTACAAATCACACAAGTATTAATGTTTCCTTGTTAATACTGTTATAGCATGAATGTAAACATTTATCATAAACACAAAGATATAATAATAACTACATTTATTATTGCCTCTAGGGCATATCTCCAACAGGTGCCCCTCTTCCCTACACCCAACACCACCCAAACCCTAGCCCTAGCCGTCGGCCTCCTGCAAGTCGCCGCCGCCCCTAGGGCTTCTCCTAGCCGCCAACTTGGGGCTTCCCCAAGCCCTATCCGCCGGCCAAGCTCAGCCCCTTGGTTCCCTCTAAACCCTAGATCGCCAAGGCCTCTCTCATAGTCCACCATACTCGCTCCGGCTTAAGGCGAAGCCCTGCGAGATATCCCCTCTACTTCCGGTACCACGCCGTCGTGCTGCCGGAATCGCGAGGAGAGTGCTACAACCTCCGCTGCCTGCTGGAACAAGGGAGAGGAAGGTCTTCATCGAGTACCGAACATGTGACCGACTGCGGAAGCGCTGCCGGAATGCAGCACCGGAATGATCGTCTACGCGATCTTGAGATCGGCAAGAGTACGACTACATCACCCACGAGAATCTGCTCTCGTTAACCGCTTTGGAATCTTCGAGGGTGAGTTCCTCTATCGACTCGTGGCTACAATCTTGTAGATAGATCTTGGCTTGTTTGTTTGCATGCGGTAGAAAACTTTTGTTTTCCATGCTACGAACCACTACAGTGGTATCAGAGCCATGTCTATATGTAGATCTGTTGCACGAGTAGAACACAATGGTCATTGTGGGCGGTGGTGCTTTTATTATCCATTGCTTCTTATGTACTTTGCATCTTGCGGTATGATGGGATGAAGCGGCCCGGGCTAACCTTACATGACATCGTTCATGAGACTTGCTCCAAGCTTGACATGCAACTTGTATTGCATAAGTGGCTTTGTGGGTGTCTATCTCTCCCATTATAGTATAGATCCAATTTACAACGGGCACTTGATAGTTCAAACATCAACGTTGTGGTTCTTGTTCATAAGTTAGATCGACACTTATTGAAAGCCCCAAACCACGTAAAATATGCAAAGAAATTAGAGGCGTCTAACTTTGTTTTGCAGGGGTGTGCTGTGATGTGATATGGCTATGATTGTGATTATATTTGATGTATGCAATGTTCCTTATTGTAAGTTGGCAACCGGCAGAAGCCATATGGTTGTCTTTAAATTCTGTTAAGACCCCCGTGTCTATTCAAAGTAGTTGTAATAGTTGGAGCTGGTGGACGATAACCATGAAACGACGCCATTGACCTTGACGCTATTCCGGTGATGATGGAGATCATGTTCGTGCTTGAAGATGGAGATCGGAAGCACAAGAAGAAAGGCCATATCATATCACATATTATGAATTGCATGTGATGTTAATCCTTTATGCATCTTGTATTGCTTAGTTAACAACGGTAGCATTATAATATGATCCCTCATGCACATAAATTTCAAGTTTTAAAGTGTTCATCCTTAGTAAGCACCGTTGCTAAAGCTTGTTATTTCGAAGCACCACGTGATGATCGGGTGTGTTAGATTCTGCAAGTGTATACAACGTGAGCAAGCCAGATTTGCTCATGCGGAAGCTAAGGTTTGATCTTGACAAGCCTAGCATGTACAGACATGGTCTCGGAACACGGATTACCGAAAGGTAAAGCATGAGTCATATAGTAGATATGATGAACATGTCGATTGTTCGCCATTGAAGCTACATCAACTCTCGTGATGACCGGTTTAGATGTGGTGGATTTGGTTCGTGTGATCACTAAAACAATGTGAGGGATATTGTTTTGAGTGGGAGTTCACCTAGATTAATTTAACTATTAATTAGAACTCGATTTGTCATAAACTTAGTCTAAACTATTGCAAATATGTTGTAGATCAATGGCGGACCCTACCATCAATTTTAATGCGTTCCTAGAGAAAGAAAAGTTGAAAAACAATGGAAGAAACTTCACGGATTGGTTCCGCAATTTGAGGATTATCCTCAATGCTGGTAATTTGACCTATGTGTTGGATGCACCGCTGGGTGACCCGCCTGCAGCTGATGCTACCGATGAAGTAAAGAATGTTTACCTCACTCGGAAGAATCAGTACTCCACAGTTCAGTGTGCTATCTTGTATGGTTTGTAATCGGAGCTTTAGAAAAGGTTTGAGAACCATGACCCACATGATATTGTCCGTGAACTCAAAATGATATTTGAGGCTCACACGGCAGTCGAGAGTTATGAGGCTTCTGAAAAGTTCTTTAACTGCAAGAAGAAGAGGGCAGCTCCGTTAGTGAGCACGTGCTTAAGATGTCTGGGCACGCAAACAAACTCCAAAGTTTGGGTATAGTGATTTCTAATGCTTTGGGGATTTACCGTGTCCTCCAATCACTGCCACCAAGTTACAAGAACTTTGTGATGAACTACAATATGCAAAACATGAACAAGACGTTGCCAGAACTCTTCTCCATGTTGAAATCTGCAGAAGTGGAGATCAAGAAAGAGCATCAAGTGTTGTTGGTTAATAAGACCACCAAATTCAAGAAAGGCAAGTCTAAGCAAAAGGGAAACTTCAAGAAGGGTGGTAAGAAAGTTACCGCACCGGCGAAGAAGACCAATGTTGGACCTAAGCCTGATACTGAATGCTTTTACTGCAAGGGTGAGGGTCACTGGAAACGGAATTTCCCAAAGTACTTGGCGGATTTGAAGAACGGCAACATCAAGAAGAAAGGTATATCCGATATACATGTTATTGATGTGTATCTCACTAGTACTCGTAGTAGTGCCTGGGTATTTGATACTGGTTCGGTTGCTCATATTTGTAACTCGAAACAGGTGCTGCAGAATAAACGGAAGCTAGCAAAGAACGAGGTGACGATGCGCGTTGGAAATGGATCAAAGGTTGATGTGATCGCGGTCGGCATGCTACCTCTTCATCTACCATCGGGAATAGTTTTATACTTAAATAATTGTTATTTGATGCCTGCGTTGAGCATGAACATTATATCGGGATCATGTTTATTGCGAGACGGTTACTTGTTTAAGTCCGAGAATAATGGTTGTTCGATTTATATGAGTAATATTTTTTATGCACATGCACCTTTGATAGATGGTCTATTCTTATTGAATCTCGATTGTAGTAATACACACATAAATAACATTGAGGCTAAACGTTTGAAATTGAGCGATAACTCGACCTATATGTGGCACTGTCGTCTTGGTCACATTGGAGTGAAGCGTATGAAGAAACTCCATTCCGATGGACTTCTTGAATCACTTGATTTCGAATCACTTGAAAGATGTGAAGCATGTCTGATGGGTAAAATGACTAAGACTCCATTTTCTGGTATGATGGAGCGAGCTATGGACTTATTGGAAATCATACATACCGATGTGTGTGGTCCAATGAGTGTAGCATCGCGCGGTGGTTATCGTTATGTTCTTACCTTCACGGATGACTTGAGTAGATATGGGTATATCTATTTCATGAAACATAAGTCCGAAACTTTAGAGAAGTTTAAGGAATTTCAAAGTGAGGTGGAGAATCAACGTAACAATAAGATTAAATTTCCACGTTCTGATCATGGAGGTGAATATCTAAGTTACACGTTTGGCGAGCATTTAAAGAAATGCGGAATACTTTCACAATTGACACCGCCGGTAACACCATAGCGTAATGGTGTGTCCGAACGTCGTAATCGAACTCTCTTAGATATGGTTCGTTCTATGATGTCACTTACAGATTTACCGCTGTCGTTTTGGGGTTATGCATTAGAAACAGCCGCATTCACTTTAAATAGGGCACCATCTAAATCCGTTGAAACGACACCGTATGAATTATGGTTTGGGAAGAAACCTAGATTGTTGTTCCTTAAAGTTTGGGGTGTGAAGCCTATGTAAAGAAGTTACAACCGGACAAGCTTGAACCCAAAGCGGAAAAATGCGTCTTCATAGGATACCCGAAGGAAACTATTGGGTATACCTTCTATCATAGATCCGAGGGCAAAATCTTCGTTGCCAAGAATGGATCCTTTCTAGAGAAGGAATTTCTCTCGAAAGAAGTGACTGGAAGGAAAGTAGAACTCGACGAGGTTGTTGAACCTTCTCTCGAACTTGTGAGTAGCGCAGCACCGGAAGAAGTTCCTGTGGTGCCTACACCAATAAGAGAGGAAGCTAATGATGATGATCATGAAACTTCGGTTGAAGTTGCTACAGAACCTCGCAGGTCAACGAGAACTCATACCACTCCTGATTGGTATGATCCCGTTATGAGTGTCATGTTGGTGGACAACACCGATGACCCTGCGACGTATGAGGAAGCGATAATGAGCCCAGATTCCAATAAATGGCAAGATGCCATGAAATCCGAAATTGGATCCATGTACGAAAACCAAGTATGGACTTTGGTGGACTTACCGAATGGCCGGAAGACTGTCGAGAACAAATGGATTTTCAAGAAGAGAACAGATGTTGATGGTAATGTAATTGTCTATAAAGCTCGACTTGTCGCAAAAGGGTTTCGACAAATTCAAGGAGTTGACTACGATGAGACTTTCTCACCAGTAGCGAAGCTAAAGTTTGTGAGGATTGTGTTAGCAATCGCTGCATATTACGATTATGAGATATGGCAGATGGATGTCAAAATGCGTTCCTCAATGGAGACATTGATAAAGAGTTGTATATGATGCAACCCAAAGGTTTTGTCGATCCTAAAGATGCTAACAAGCTATGCAAACTTCAACGGTCCATATATGGGTTGAAGCAAGCATCCTGAAGTTGGAATCAATGTTTTGATAAGGTAATCAAAAGTTTTGGTTTTATACAAACTTATGGAGAAGCTTGTATTTACAAGGAAGTGAGTGGGAGCTCTGTAGCATTCTTAATACTATATGTAGATGACATATTGTTGATTGGGAATGATGTAGACCTTCTTAATAGTGTCAAAGAATATTTGAATAATAGTTTTTCAATGAAAGATCTTGGCGAAGCAGCTTACATATTAGGCATAAAGATTTATAGAGATAGATTGAGACGCCTAATATCATTGTCACAAAGTACATATTTGGACAAAGTTCTAAAGAGGTTTGGAATGGAAGATAGCAAGAAAGGGTTCTTGCCCATGTTGCCCAATACGACGCTGAGTAAAACTCAAAGTCCAGCAACGACAGAAGATAGAGAAAGGATGAGTAAGACTCCCTATGCCTCAGCCATAGGATCTCTAATGTATGCCATGCTATGTACTAGACTCGACATTACATATGTTGTTAGTTTAACTAGCAGATATCAAAGTGATCCAGGAGTGGATCATTGGATAGCGGTTAAAAACATCCTTAAGCACTTGAGAAGAACTAAGGATATGGTTCTTTCTTATGGAGGTGATGAACAGCTCGTTGTTAATGGTTACACCGATGCTAGTTGGAACACCGATCCGGATGATTCTAAATCTCAATCTGGATACGTATTTACTTTGAATGGTGTAGCAGTTAGCTGGAGGAGTGCAAAGCAAAGCGTTTTGGCGAGATCTTCAACTGAATCGGAATACATAGCTGCTTCGGAGGCTTCACAAGAAGCGATATGGATGAAGGAGTTCATTATAGAGCTCGGTGTGGTTTCAAGTGCGCTGGACCCAATGTCTATCTACTGTGATAACATGGGCACCATAGCCAATGTGCAAGAACCAAGGTCACACAAGAAGCTGAAGCACATCAAGCTACATTTCCACGCTATTCGAGAACATGTCCAAGATGGTGACATAAAGATTTGCAAAGTACACACATATCTGAATGTGGCGGATCCGTTGACTAAACCTCTCCCGGTGGCAAAACATGACCAACACCAAACTGCCATGGGTGTTCGGTATATTACCATGTAATCTAGATTAGTTGACTCTAGTGCAAGTGGGAGACTGTTGGAGATATTCCCTAGAGGCAATAATAAATGTAGTTATTATTATATCTTTGTGTTTATGATAAATGTTTGCATTCATGCTATAATAGTATTGACAAGGAAACATTAATACTTGTGTGATTTGTAAACTAAATTAGAGTCCCTAGTAAAGCCTCTTCATAATACTAGCTTGTTGGTTAATAGATTATTGTGGTTTCCCTATCATGAACATTGAGATGTTATTAACAACAAGATCATATCATTAGGAGAATGGTATGATGGACATACTCCTATAGATAAGCGTAGCATAAAGATCAAGTCATTTTAATAGTTCAATTGCTATAAGCTTTCTGATACATAGTAACCTAATTCCTTCGACCATGAGATCATGCTTATCACCATCACCGGAAGGATGCTTTGATGACATCAAACACCACACCATAATCGGGTGGCTATAAAGGTGGCATTGAGTGTTCGGAAAGTATGGGTTGAGACACATATATCAAGAGTGGGATTTGTCCATCCATATGACGGATAGATATACTCTAGGCCCTCTTGGTGGAATGTCATCCAATTAGCTTGCAAGCATGTGACTGGCTCACAAGGGATCACATATCACAGGAACGAGAAAAGAGTACTTATTGGTAACGAGGTTGAACTAGGTATGCAGAGATACCGACGATCAAAACCTCGGATAAGTAAACTATCGTGAGACAAAGGGAAATTGGTATCATATGTAAGTGATTCATTCGATCGCAAAGTAATCGTAGAAATATGTGGGAGCCATATGAATTTACAGATTCCTCTATTGGTTATTGATTGGAGAAGTGTCTTGATCATGTCCGCATAATTCACGAACCGTAGGGAGACACACTTAAGGATTCGATGTTGTTGAGTAGTTATGGAATGATGAGTAAGAGACCAAATGTTTTTCAGAGTATCGGATGGGATCCGGGATATCACGAGGAGATCCGGAATGGTCTGGAGAATAAGATTCATATAAGGAAAGTCATGTTTCGGAGTTGGGGAATGATTCCGGTGTTTTTATCGGGAATGTTCTAGAAGGTTCCGAAAGGTCCGGCACTCCGGAGGGGAAGGGTACATGAATGTGTCATGAAAATGTGGAATGATTGCATCATGTACTAGGTATCATGGCTAGGCAAAATAAAGGGAGAAATCAAATCCTAGTTTGAAAAGTCAAACGCCAATTTGAAAAGTCAAACGACAAGTTTGCTTGGTGGAGGGAGAGTAGGAAACCTACTTGGGGAGGAAGTCCTCCTCCCTCCACCCGCCGGCCAAGGAGGCCGAGTTGGGGGAGGACTCCCTCCTCCCAATCGGCGCCCTCCCACCTATAAAAGAAGGGGCAGGGGTGCCCCTCTTCCCTACACCCAACACCACCCAAACCCTAGCCCTAGCCGCCGGCCTCCTGCAAGTCGCCGCCGCCCCTAGGGCTTCTCCTAGCCGCCGACTTGGGGCTCCCAAGCCCTAGCCGCCGGCCAAGCTCTGCCCCTTGGTGCCTTCTAAACCCTAGATCGACAAGGCCTCTCTCATAGTCCACCATACTCGCTCCGGCTTAAGGCTAAGCCCTGGGAGATCTCCCCTCTACTTCCGGTACCACGCCGTCGTGCCGTCGGAATCGCGAGGAGAGTGCTACAACCTCTACTGCCTTCTGGAACAAGGGAGAGGAAGGTCTTCATCGAGTACCGAACGTGTGACCAACTGCGGAAGCGCTGCTGGAACGCAGCGTCGGAAGGATCGTCTACGCGATCTTGAGATCGGCAAGAGTACGACTACATCACCCATGATAATCTGCTCTCGTTAACCGCTTTGGAATCTTCGAGGGTGAGTTCCTCTATTGACTCGTTGCTACAATCTAGTAGATATATCTTGACTTGTTTGTTTGCATGCGGTAGAATTTTTTTGTTTTCCATGCTACGAACCACTACAGAACCTGCATTCGATGCTACCGGCCTATCGAATAATCGAAAAAGCAGTGTGGCTTCCACCAAGGTCCCGGGTGATGACAATGACGATGACGATGGTGCACCGATGATGGCTCGTGTTGGCTACCTAGTGGATGATATCGCACAAATGACACACTGCGAGCTACATGTCAAAGTTGTGAACATATCAATGAAGGTGGCGGTCAGCTATGCCTTACCAAATGGACCTACACCAACTTACCATTGTCGTTCGGTTCCACAGGGATACGCTGTTGTCGGGGTGGATGAAATCATGTCCACCTTTCAAGGTTTGAAGCTTGACTACCCTGTAGGTGAAGGGGATGTGACTGAACTGGGAGAAGCAACAAACGTCACCATTCTATGGCTAAAGGAATGTATCGTGCTTCCAAATCAGACGCCAAGGCCATCTTTGCCACCGCCTCACCCGTCTCCAGCGTGGACGTCGCCGCCACGGCAGCCGTCTTCGTCGCCTCACCCATCTCCGTCGCCTCACCCGGCTCCGTCGCCTCACCCGTCTCCGTCGCCTCACCCGTCTCCAGCGCAGCCGTCGCCTCCACGGCAGCCATCGCCGGCGCCTCAGGAAAAAAAGCGTAAATGTACCACCGCTACTCTGCGGAGTGGTAAGCGATCGCAAACACGTAAACAGGAGCCTCTTCCAAAAGTACCAAAGGTTCCTCCCAAGAGATCTTATGACTGTACTGAAGAGAAGACTACAGCGATCGTCGAGGCAGAAACGACAGCGTTTTTTGCTAAGCTGAGGAGGCCGAAAGAGCTAGAGTTCCCGAGCACTGAAGAAGATAAAGCCCGAGTGTTCAAAATGCTAAAGGGCCTTCACCAACCCGAGCCAAATCTGTCATCAGACTACGAGCGCTCTATTATCAAGTCACATGCGGCACAATAACTATCGAAGAGCAATACTGGTGCAAACGGGAAATCTGTTTTCCAGCTCAGAGAACAAACAAAACAATCTTGCGCCCCTCTCAAGGTGATTTTCCATACCAATGTGGGGTTGAGAAAATATACGGCCGAAGAGCAGTATGATCCAGAGGTAGTTGCAATATACGGATAAGCGGTCGCTGCTCAAGGTATAAGTATTGCCCACTACTTATCCCAATTACAGTACTTCCCCGTGGGTGAAGTAGCATACAAATACCAGTACGGCAAACCTCTCGTCAAACCTGAGGAGGTAAAGAATCTTCCAATAAAAATGCGAAGATTGCATACCTGGTACATGCATGCCACAAAGGCCGGGGCTAACTGGATAATGCTAAGGATTACAAAAAGCATTACCGAAAAGAAGTAGATGACATGATAGCCATTGAATTTGTTGAACTATTTCAATTATTCAATCAAGACGTCTTGGACAAATCAATCATCAGTTCCTATTGTCTATAAGTACTAATTCTGTAATTAATTTAGTCCCTAGCTATCTCACCTTATTTATTGCATGTATATAATCATACTATAATATGCAGAATGAAGATTCTTGAATGCAGCAGAGGACAAATCTATGACATTGGGTTCGTTGACCCATATTGGGTTCATCAAACCAATCTCAAAACAAAATCCCAGGATATGGAGGATAATATTGTACACGCGTTAAGGTTTCAAGAAACCAGAGAGAAAATACTATTTTCTTACAACTTCGAGTGAGTGTTATTGTCTTGTATATACTTTTTATTTCACTTACTCGACGTTAAGTGTATAATTGATGAGTTATGGATGCGCATCTTCCACTATATTCTGTTAATCATTCAATCTGACAAAGGGCGGGTACTAGTCATGGACTCGAAACATAAACCCCTTAAGACGTGGAAGGACATGTAGATGATTTTCCAGCGGTAATTCTAATCATTACGACACTATATCGGCAACGTTCGTGAATTTCATGATATCAAGTAATTAATAACTTCTTTTATTCGTTTTCTTCGCCGGGCAGCGCTTGGAAATGGTTCACCAAGAAGGCTAGGGGTGTTTGGAAAGAGGAGCTTATATATCACTAGATGTGAGTACCACTAGCTATATCCGCGCATCTCTTTGATTCTAGTTTTGATACCGTTATTATCATGCTTGATTATTATTTTGATTGAACTCTGTTCTCGTAAAGTGCCTGACGCAGGGACCAGGAAACAATTTATGTGGATACTATGTTTGCGAGTTCATCCGTCAGACGTGTTGTGAGAAGGGCAGAAATTTAGAGCAACTTAACATACGTAAACAATTTTTATAGTTTTTTATTACCATCAAATTGTGTTTAGTTTCATTCATATAGGTTGACTCCTTTTTTAAATCAGCTCGAACGTCTACGGGACGGTCTTCTGCCAAAGGATCGCCTACGAGCAATTCAGAAGGAATTGGCGGGATTCTTGGATGCAGAAGTCCTAAACCCAAAAGAAGAATACTATGCGAGTGTATAGGCAATAGGGATTGTACAAAGAGCTTATTTTGCATGTATATATGTGCATGAAACCCGTGTATCGATTGTAATATGTTCGAGACTTGGATCTCTATTATCATGATGATGTTGTAATATAATGGTTCCTTCATTGATGAGTGCAGAACACAAAATAAAAAATAAAACAACATAAATGAATTATGTGCCGCGGCACAAAAGTGGCCAAAATGCTGCCGCGGCAAAAGAAGGTTGCCAAAATGAATTCTCTGCCGCGACAGAGAAATGTGCCAAATCTCTGCCGCGGCAGAGGGTCATTTGTCCCGGTTCGTGTTACGAACCGGGACGGTTGCTCCTCCCCCCTCGCGCGGAGCAGCGGCCACGTGTACCATGTTTTGTCCCGGTTCGTGTGCCAACCAGGACTAAAAGTTGGGGCTTTAGTCCCGATTGCCCCGTCCCGGTTGGGCAACCGGGACTAAAGCCCCTTACCAACCGGGACCCATGGCCTGTTCTCCACTAGTGAGTGGCCATGATCCACCATGCCTCCAAGCCCCAAAGCCACGGGAGGTGAAATGGACCGACGGAGTCACCGACAATAAGGACGAAAATTTATATTGGTTTTAGGGTTTGCCTCTCTCCTTGGCCTCCTCTGCTATTGGCGGGTCACAATTTTGTAACACAACTTGGAAAGCACAGCTCTATTTCTAAATAATACTCCCTCAAAAATATTAATATTTATAATCTTAATCAATATTGTTAGAACCGATGTATTTTCATATTGTGTGCATTTGGTATTGTAGAAGCTCATATTCTTTTTAATATAGTTGCTCAAATTTAAAAAAAAATGACTTTGACCAAAAACTAGATGCATTGGACTACAAAGGTTGTTTAATATAGATCAGCAAAAGGACACATCCAAGTGATGTACAAGTACCTTTCTTTTATAACAAAAGTAAAAAAAATGAAGCTACATGAATTATCTCCGGGCTATAAATTGGAATACCAAGACCTAATATTACTAAGATAATTAGCTTGTAATACTAAATGATAATATGACCAAGACCTAATATTACTAAGGTAATTAGCTTGTAATTGCAAAGATAATTGAAAGACTATGTCCTAATATTACTAAGATAATAAGCTTGTAATATTAGACAATAACATTACAAAGATAATTAGCTTGTAATTGCAAGACCAAGACCTAATATTACTAAGATAATATGACAGTTTCTTAATCTAGAATGTATTCCAAGTTGAATCTTCATCCTGTAGATTTTTCGAAGTGTCTATGTAGGAAAGAGAGAGAAAATAAGTCTACCGAGTATTTGCATCTAAAAAAAAAGGGAAGAAAAAAGTGTAGAAGGAAACAATTTACATGACGGTTTTAAAAATCTCAGTAGAGAGATTGATTGTTTTCTTAGTCCCTATAGTGTCCCCATAAAATTTGGGATTATTTTTTAGGGGATGACTTTTGTTGGAGAAACATGAAAATATGAGGCGTGTAATTAATCCATGGGCACGAAAGGAAAACAGAACAGAAAATGAGGAAAGGGACAGTAGTGGTGAGAAGGCCTTAGCCACACAAAGTAATACAGGCCCAGAAAGCCCACGCACGGAGCCGAATCGGAGGAACTCGTCTTGGGAAGGCCGGCAATGGCGATGAAGTGTCTCTCTTCTCTCCCTCTCCTCTCCCCGTCCGGCTCCAGGAAGGCACGCGCACTGGTCAGAACGCATCCGGCCAACTCTGCCGCCGCGTACCGCCGGATCCGGACCCACATGTCGGTCGCCACCGGCGGCGAGCAGGCCCTGACGGCCCAGGAGGAGTTCCAGGGTGAGTTCTTGTTCTGTAGAGATAGCAAATCTGTGTAGAAGAGCTGTATGTTTTGCTGTATAAATTGTATTTAGCTGATTGATGGAGCGTCTTGGATGGTTACTTGATAGATTACCAAATTTGTGGAGTGGAAGCATAGGGTTGAGTGGTTGGTATTTTTTCTGGCATTTCGGGTCTGGAGGAAGATGTTTTGCTCCCTGAATTTGGGACTGGGATGTCCAAGAAATTTATCTGTGTGCAGTTAGATCAGTACAAGTAGGACTGGATCTTCAAACTACAACAACTTTGTACTACTTTGCAGATCCAATCCGAAAGCTATTTGTGTTTGCCCTTTTGAGTGGAGGCGCAATTTAGAGGAGTACATAACTACACAAGCAACTTAAGCATAACAAAAATGTTCTCTGAAAGCTGCAATTCAATGTCAATATTTTTGGTATTAAAATCTCAAGCGGCAACATGCTTTTAGTAGCTGGTACTGAATTAGCAACATTGTAACTACAACTGTTTCGACTAGATTCTTGCTGAACAGAAAAGAGCAGACGGGGTTGCTGACAAAGCTGACTTCGGTCAATATCTGCATTCAGGGTGTCCATTTTCTCTGAAATTATGAGTGGTCACTAGATTTTACTTGCATGTTGTAGAATAACATGTTAGTACTTGCAGCATAAAAAAAGTTATAGGTAGGCCTTGACCCTTCTTTCTACAAGGAAAAATACCAAAAGCTTAATTTGCATAACGTCATACAGCATACTGCATTCCTACCAGTCATAACCAAGTTTTGGGTCAAAGTTCCATGATTTTCCTCTGTCTGAATGAAAATCATTCTGATGTTCAATGCAGAACCTGATTATGGAGTTGTTAGTATTCACCATGTTGGAATACTATGCGAAAATCTTGAAAGGTCGATAGCCTTCTACCAGGACATCCTTGGTGAGTTACTGCAAGTTTTATATGTTTCACGTCTATATGCACTTCTTGTAAAGTAAAACGATATTGGTGATCATTCAGGTCTCAAGGTGAATCTTGCTAGACCAAATGACAAGCTTCCATACAGGGGCGCTTGGCTCTGGGTTGGCTCCGAGATGATCCACTTGATGGAGTTGCCAAACCCAGATCCACTGACAGGACGCCCAGAGCATGGCGGACGTGACCGTCATACCTGTGTGGCAATCAAAGATGTGTTGAAATTGAAAGAAATTTTCGACAAAGCTGGTAATTATTTATTCTTTCTCTGTTTTGTCCTGCTGTGTAATAATAAACACACTGGCTGCAATGGACAAATGTCTTTTTTCTCTACTTGCTGCCCCCATAATTGGTAACCCAAAGTTACTTCCATAAGGAGCACAAAAGGTGCCAATGACAACAAGTCAACGACTGAGCACATAAGCTCCAAAAGGATCTGGATACACTCATGTGTCAATACTATAATTTAAATTTGTTAATTTTATTATGAACTGCCAAAACCCATGGATCAGTAATACAATGCTAGAATTTTTGCGTGTACAATGGTGCTTACCATGGTGGTATGGTTACAGAGATATACATAACATCGACTATATCTGTCTCCGCCTCAAATTAGATGTCGGAAATTTGTCTAAATTTGGATGTATCTAGACAGTATTTAGTATATGGATACATCCAAATTTGGACAAACTTGTGACATCTATTTTGGGACGGAGGGAGTACTATTAATGGAGTGGAGTTATTAAGACTGCTGTATGGTTCTGCCAAAATTTGCAACGGTTGCTTTAGTCTGGCTATTTGTGTGGCAGGCATGGCAAACAAAAAGAAGCCTCCCTGGGAAAAACTATAGATGTCTTGACTCTAGAAAAGCTTGTCCTTGGTTCAAAGTAAACATTCTGTAGCAAATTTTGCAAGCTGTGGGGATGTCTGATGTTACAGTTGACTCAACACTTGAACACTGATGTTGACAGATATCTTTTTCAAGTCTGGTCAATGGATTATAAAGAATCTCAAACATATACGTCCACATGACTTTAGCCACCACATTCCCATCTTTTTGACATGACAGTAGAAGACCCATGTCCACTGTTTCAATGTTTTACGTTACAACTTGCTCCTCTTAGTTGACACTACGACCTCACCTGCTACCTCTTTTTTTGGCAAATACCTGCTACCTCTTTATTATGTTTAATCTTCATTGCACTTTATGTTTTTCAATACACTGGGTTCTCAGTAGGGGGTGTTTATTAGCTTTGTAAAAATTCTATATATCCTCTATTGCCTCTGACAACACGATGACCTTTTTACTCCTTAACTGGATGCAGGAATCAGCTACACTCTCAGCAAATCTGGGCGGCCAGCGATCTTTGCACGAGACCCGGATGGAAACGCGTTGGAATTCACACAGGTGTAGCAACTGAGAGATCGATTTCTAGCTGGAACACCTCATTCATAACAATATGCTTGTAAGATTACTGTACCTTGTAACAAGATCTTGCTGTTTATCAAACAAGATCTGTCTAGGCAATTCTGATTGTGCCTTGTAAGTACATACCAGTCAAGTAAATGATAGATTGATAGCAAGTCATGTACTCTTGTCATGGTATTCGAGCACCGAAAATGTTGTCAGTTTGGTGTACTACTCAAGGTCATATATGAAGACACACGAATCTTGTAAATTCATTCCATATGAATATATGATGATAGTTGCAATAAATTTGCCTGGCTACTTGCCTGCACTACATTTTCTGTCAGTGCCTTACAAATTTGTGTTCATGGAACATGCATAAAAGAATTCCTAATCATGTCCGAAAGCTGTATGTTCTGATCTACTAGGAGTCTCTTCCTATGTTTTAATGGAAGAAAACTCTGTCTGATATCAAGAACATTTATTTTACACCTAAAAGAATGTAAGACCAGGGTGTCCGCCGTGGAGGAGGTCGTGCGCGATCCTATCCCGCTCCTTCTCGGCCGCTGCGGAGCGCACCGGGTCAGCGGCAACCACGTCGTCGGCGTTGTCGTTGGGGAGCTCGAGCAGGAGGTCGGCGTCGATCTCCTCGCCGCTGCGTTCGCAGAAGTTGTGAAGCACACAGCAGGCTCCGATCATGTTGTGGAGGTCCGGCAGCTTGGGCTCGGTGCGGCGCTGCAGGCAGCGCCACCTGCCCTTGAGCTTCTGGAAGGCGCCCTGCGCGGCGGCGCGCGCGGTGGCCACGCGCTCGTTGAAGACGTGCTGCGCCCAGGTGAGGTTGTGGTGCGCGTACGGCACGAGCATCCAGTCCGTGAGCGGGTAGCTGGCGCCGCCGACGAGCCGGCACTGTTCTCCGAGCATCCCCGCCTGGCAGCTGGCGTGCAGGGCCGAGCGCTGGAGCACGGCGGCGTCGGACAGCGAGCCCGGGAGGCCGATGCAGACGTCGGTGAATGCGCCGTCTGCGTCGACGACGGCCTGCACGGCGACGGAGTAGGAGGCCTTGTTGTTGCGCTCCGTGAGGCGTCGGTTGTAGTACTCGGCGACGTTCTCCTTGGGCGGGCCGACGGGGACGTGGTCGGTGCAGAGCGCGCCGACGACGCCCGGGATCCCCGATGCGGCCTGGAACCTGGCGGCGGGGGACTCGACCGGCCAGCGCACGGCCTTGGGCAGGAGGACCGCGGTGAGCGCGGCGCAGACCTGGAGCACGATGTTGTGGCAGGTGGAGATGCCGAGGCCGAAGCGGCGGGAGACCTCGCGGAGGGGCTCGCCCGTGGCGAGGCGCCAGAGGCAGACGGCGACCCGCTGGTGCACGGGGATGGCGGCGCGCAGCGCGGTGTCCTCCTTGGCGACGGCGGCGCTGAGCTCGTCGCAGAGCGCGTCGAAGGTGGCGCGGGACATGCGGAAGGCCTGGCGGAACTCCGCGTCCGGGCAGGCCGGGCTGCTGAGGCGGTCCCACCACTCCGTGCTCCGCTCGCGCACCCACACACGCCGGCCCCCGCTCCTCCCTGCCGGCGCTGCGCCGTCGCCGCTGTCGGCGGGCGAGGCCGGCGGCGAGGTCTGCTGCACCTTCCTCCTGACCGCGGTCGACCGCGACGCGTCGTCACCCGTGGGGGATGCTAAGGCGCGCTTCCTGCCGTGGCTCGTCGCTGGTGCTGCTGGTGGCGACGCTGCCGGCGGTGGTAACGGCGCGGCGGAGAAGGTCGGAGCAGGCGGAGCAGTGTCGGCCGCCGTGGCGTCGACGTAGGAGAAGAGCGCGTCAGTGGTGAAGTCGTCGTTCATGAGGAAGGCCAGGTCGTAGTCGCCGCCGGCGGCGGGGCCGTCGAAGAAGGGCGGGATAGGGGTGAAGGGCGTGAGGTAGGTGCTCATGATCAGACCAGACTTGACTCGCCGAGCTCGATCGAACAGTAGTTGTGGACTGAGCTCGATCGAAGGCTGAAGCTGGAAGTGAGGAGTTGACCGGTGGGGGGAGGGGGAAGAGGAGATCGCTGAAGGCTGGAGCTGGGAAGTGAGGATGCGAAGTGTTATATAGGTATGGGGGACACGGCGGGGGTTGGGACGGGACGCGGTATGATGGGGCTAGCGGAGAAGCCGGTAGGAAGCGAGGGGTGTGCGTCTTGCCTTGCGCGTGTGTGGCGTTGTACCGCGGGGTACGCGGGAGGGGAGAAAGCGAGTAGAGAGCTGCTGAGTGGCAGCTGTTGGGCTGCGGGGCGGGGTCCCACCGCATCGCCCGCGCGCGTTGGTGTGGTGCCGGCTCTACTTGTCCTTTTCCGTTCTCTCGCTCCTCCTGTTTCTGTGTGCGGGGGCCGCGCCGTATCCGTGTGGACCCGTGGATCGACCGG
Source organism: Avena sativa (assembly GCA_916181665.1). NCBI lineage: Eukaryota > Viridiplantae > Streptophyta > Magnoliopsida > Poales > Poaceae > Avena > Avena sativa. The sequence goes on along the minus strand of OV702293.1, from coordinate 9,308,597 downwards.
TCGGTGACGGCTCCTTTATTCTTGATGATTTTTTCTGGGGACGACCCCTGTAGTATGCTATGCCCGGCTGGTCTTTTCCTATGTGTGCCTACGCGTCATCCTCCCGATTGCCAACGTGCAGTACGAATGGATCTATCTATCCGTCCGTACTATTTTTTTCTTTAGCAAACTTGCCCGACTTGCGACTGGGGAAAATAACTAGTACTACGTCACACGGACGCACAAAAAATAAGGTCGGCATGACGTTGCGGGGTGCCGTGTTATATCATGCTGATCGCGATGAAGAAGTTTGAATCTATCTTTGACTCTGCTTAGGATGTAGATATTCAAGTGGGGAAGTGTATTGCAATGAGAATATCTAATAAGACAGGATGTGTCGTATTTTTTTTTAACGAGGAAAGGTCCCAAAGGACAGAGATGTTGCGTTTAGTCAAAACGGTGAGTACAAATTATAGTAAGGGTCGGAAAAGAAAACAAAGTTACAACTGAGCCCCTCAAATTTACACATTGCGCCCTGCAGGAAAGCTCCGAAAGCAATCGAGTCCTGCATGCCGCTTGAAGCTCGCCTCCAGCCGCGGCCGCCGTCGTCGGAACCGGGGACGAACCACTTGGCCCAACATCGACGCTGGGAACCGCGAGGAGGGAGAGAAAAGGCCACCGGAGATGGTTGAAGTAGCTCAGGCACAGAGGCCTCTCGAGCTCGGCGCGGCCATCCTCTTGGCCAGGGATAGCGGTTGGCTTCTTGCTTCCGCTTGGAGATCGCCGGAGAAGACGCAGCATCGCCGCCGAAGAACAAGCGGCCCCGTCCTTCGCAAGCATCAGCAGCAGCAAGCCCACCCTCCTTTGTCAACACCCGAATTTTTAATCTCAGATGCCTATTATGCCATACATCGCAATTTCAGGATTACCATTTTTGCGAGACATAACAGATTTGGATATCACAGTACATCATCCATTACAAACCATACATAAGGTCTTACACAAATAAGGATCTCATGATCCAGTTCTTAATACAACTCAAGCATAACGATAGCGTAGGCGAAACTCTATCTTCGGGGTCACAGGCAATGCTGACGATGAGAGATGATCCTAGTTGTCGTAACCTTCCTGCGGTCCGTCATCCTGGTACTCCTCTTTATAGTCTGGCCACGGGAATAGCCAGGGACAAAGCCATGAGTACTCTTTAAGTACTCGCAAACTAATACTAACAAGTTAAGAGGGGTTTTTGTAGTAGGATACTAAGCTCTAAGGTTGTTTTGCAAAAAGCCAGATTTACCTCTACTAAGTTCAGAAGCAAATAAATCTAGTTGAAAGTTTTATAACACCTAAGTGGGAATTTGAATTTCATATCACAACTCTGTTGTGGTCAAGTCAAAGTCACAAATTATTTCACAAGTCATTTTAAAAACATCTGACGGGGGAACAATATGGCCACTCCAACTGTCCATAACCGCGGACGTGGCTATTCGAATAGTTTGACACTCTGCAGAGATTGTACACTTTCACCACAACATCGACGCTGGGAACCGCGAGGAGGGAGAGAAAAGGCCACCGGAGATGGTTGAAGTAGCTCAGGCACAGAGGCCTCTCGAGCTCGGCGCGGCCATCCTCTTGGCCAGGGATAGCGGTTGGCTTCTTGCTTCCGCTTGGAGATCGCCGGAGAAGACGCAGCATCGCCGCCGAAGAACAAGCGGCCCCGTCCTTCGCAAGCATCAGCAGCAGCAAGCCCACCCTCCTTTGTCAACACCCGAATTTTTAATCTCAGATGCCTATTATGCCATACATCGCAATTTCAGGATTACCATTTTTGCGAGACATAACAGATTTGGATATCACAGTACATCATCCATTACAAACCATACATAAGGTCTTACACAAATAAGGATCTCATGATCCAGTTCTTAATACAACTCAAGCATAACGATAGCGTAGGCGAAACTCTATCTTCGGGGTCACAGGCAATGCTGACGATGAGAGATGATCCTAGTTGTCGTAACCTTCCTGCGGTCCGTCATCCTGGTACTCCTCTTTATAGTCTGGCCACGGGAATAGCCAGGGACAAAGCCATGAGTACTCTTTAAGTACTCGCAAACTAATACTAACAAGTTAAGAGGGGTTTTTGTAGTAGGATACTAAGCTCTAAGGTTGTTTTGCAAAAAGCCAGATTTACCTCTACTAAGTTCAGAAGCAAATAAATCTAGTTGAAAGTTTTATAACACCTAAGTGGGAATTTGAATTTCATATCACAACTCTGTTGTGGTCAAGTCAAAGTCACAAATTATTTCACAAGTCATTTTAAAAACATCTGACGGGGGAACAATATGGCCACTCCAACTGTCCATAACCGCGGACGTGGCTATTCGAATAGTTTGACACTCTGCAGAGATTGTACACTTTCACCACAACATCGACGCTGGGAACCGCGAGGAGGGAGAGAAAAGGCCACCGGAGATGGTTGAAGTAGCTCAGGCACAGAGGCCTCTCGAGCTCGGCGCGGCCATCCTCTTGGCCAGGGATAGCGGTTGGCTTCTTGCTTCCGCTTGGAGATCGCCGGAGAAGACGCAGCATCGCCGCCGAAGAACAAGCGGCCCCGTCCTTCGCAAGCATCAGCAGCAGCAAGCCCACCCTCCTTTGTCAACACCCGAATTTTTAATCTCAGATGCCTATTATGCCATACATCGCAATTTCAGGATTACCATTTTTGCGAGACATAACAGATTTGGATATCACAGTACATCATCCATTACAAACCATACATAAGGTCTTACACAAATAAGGATCTCATGATCCAGTTCTTAATACAACTCAAGCATAACGATAGCGTAGGCGAAACTCTATCTTCGGGGTCACAGGCAATGCTGACGATGAGAGATGATCCTAGTTGTCGTAACCTTCCTGCGGTCCGTCATCCTGGTACTCCTCTTTATAGTCTGGCCACGGGAATAGCCAGGGACAAAGCCATGAGTACTCTTTAAGTACTCGCAAACTAATACTAACAAGTTAAGAGGGGTTTTTGTAGTAGGATACTAAGCTCTAAGGTTGTTTTGCAAAAAGCCAGATTTACCTCTACTAAGTTCAGAAGCAAATAAATCTAGTTGAAAGTTTTATAACACCTAAGTGGGAATTTGAATTTCATATCACAACTCTGTTGTGGTCAAGTCAAAGTCACAAATTATTTCACAAGTCATTTTAAAAACATCTGACGGGGGAACAGTATGGCCACTCCAACTGTCCATAACCGCGGACGTGGCTATTCGAATAGTTTGACACTCTGCAGAGATTGTACACTTTCACCACAACATTCGATATATCCGTCAGAAACAATCCTGAATTCACCATACTCAGTATGCGGATAATCAATCCTAACCTTTCAATTACACGTCCTAGTATAGGCACCTCTCCTGTGAGTTTGACCTCCCAACCATGACCAACTGTCATCTTGGGTACTGCATAGGTGGACAATCTTCACAAGGTAGCCTCAGCTCAGACCTTGGCCGCGAGGGAACCCATACTAAGGTATATCAATTTCCAGCCAAGCCCTACCCAAATTTCGGGTATTATGGTTGTACGGTAAAATTGGAATGGTATCGCATCTAGACAACCATCAGTTTTATAAAGGGCTAAGGCTCATGCCTCAACATTTTCATCATCAAAATCATCTGGTGTTCGGAAACACATGTCAAAGCATTTCAGTAGAATGACTCATCATTCTAAGATTTTCATAACCCTTTTCACCAAGTATTCCCATCTAAAGTTAATCAAGTTTTATGCTTAGCACTAGCATCTACATGTGGTGGTAAATACTAATGAGGGGTGGTAGATAAGTAGGGATTTTCTAAGTTCAATCTCATGCCTTAGGATGACATCAAGATTATCTAACTTAGGCAAAAATTTATGCTCTTTATGCTACCTTTAGTTATCTTTCTAGAATCTGCAAGTCACCATGTAAACTCTAAGAGAAAGCTTTGATAAAGCAAATAAAGTACTTAAGCTCTGCAAGTCACCATGTGGCGGCTCCAATCAACGACTCCCTTCTTCTCCAGCAGCGGCAGACTCCGGCCAAATTACGGCGATGCGCTGCTCGCCTTGCTCCGGGAGTGAGGTGGGGTGGTTCTGAGTGAGAGGGGAATGAACTGGTGTGAAGAAAACGAGCGGTGGAGGCCTCTATTTATAGTGGCTGAAGGGGACCGACGGGCGCGGGCTGAGCTCGTCGTGGTCGACGGCACATCGGGCTACTGGCATGGGCGACGGTAGAGGGAGGTGTGGTGCTCCCTGGCGAAGCTCAACGGCGTGGTCTTGCGGCGTGGGGCGATGCTGATCGGTCAGAACGTCGAGGTGCTCTGAGCGGGTCTGACGGCGATTTTAAAGTCCCACAGCGCGCGTGGTCCGCGCGGCGGCGAACGGGCATGTCTGGCGGGGTGCTGGTGATCATCCCTGCAAGCGGCGAGGGCGGCGCTCGGTCTGTGGGTGCTGGTCGAGGGTGGCGCGCTCTCGGCTCGCGCAGAGAGGTTTGGCATGGGCGTGTCGTGTGGTCCAGGGGCTGGCATTGTTCGAGGCTGGGACAGAGAGTGGCGGTGGACGGTGGGATGCCTGCTAGACATGCTCGTTAGGCTTAGTGTTGCTTCTAGCTTGCTGTCGACAATGGGGTGGCAAGGTGAGGCTCGGCCTGCTTGCCATTAATGGCATGGTCTTGCTTACTTGTCTTATTTATTTATTTGAGAAAAATAATTTCTACTCATTAAAAAACTACTTAAGATTTAATATTCTCCAACTCAAATATGGGATCATGTTGACACATGTCATCACCACATATTTCAGTACATGGGAATGTGATTTAAAGTGGTGTCACAATTTAATAAGGTTTAACCTTTTTATGTTAATTAAATAAAGTGACTAGAAATGCCTATGTGGCATTCTTTTATTACTTGAACATTATTTCTGCAAGTAAACCCATATGTTTTTATATATTCTGAAAGGTATGATTAAATGTGATTTTTGAGAGTTGGAATCAACTCAAAAGCTCTTATGGTTGAAGTTTAAAAAATGTTTGAATGCAGAAAAGCTTCAGCCTTGTTATTTTTACCATGGTTGATATACAAATCCAAATGGTTTAAATCTAATGAGCTTGGATTAAGCATTTCAGTACCTTTCTAACAAAATTAGTTTCATGAATTTTGGTTCAGTAAATCGAGCTGGGTTGATTTTTGAATCTAGGTACAAAACTATGCTTGAAATTAAATGAATAAAGCTTAATTTGAATGGTTGGGTCGCGCGGGATGTTTTACTGGGCCGGCCCACTATACACAGCGCATACGCGGGCTGGTTAAGTGGCTGTCTCCACGCGTCAGTGAGATAGGGAGGGACGAAGCGGTACGGGGCAATGTGGACCGTGGGATCTAGTTCTAATCGAACGGCTCTGGTTCATCGTCCACGTCGGGCAGCGTCGGCGATACAGAACCCTAACGCGGCAGGTGGGGGTCGTGGGAGGCTCACCAGGGCTCAGGCGAGGGTTGTCGACGGGGGCGAACGACGAAGTCGACGACGGCGGTTCTCCTGGTACCGGCAGCTTCTCCTGGGGCGGCTCCAATCGACGGCTCCCTTCTTCTCCAGCAGCGGCGGGCTCCGGCCAAATTCCGGCGATGCGCTGCTCGCCTTGCTCCAGGAGTGAGGTGGGGTGGTTCTGAGTGAGAGGGGAGTGAACTGGTGTGAAGAAAACGAGCGGTGAAGTCCTCTATTTATAGTGGCTGAAGGGGACCGACGGGCGCGGGATGAGCTCGTCGTGGTCGACGGCACAGAGGGCTACTGGCATGGGCGACAGTAGGGGGTGGTGCGCTGCTCCCTGGCAAAGCTCAATGGTGTGGTCTTGCGGCGTGGGGCGATGCTGATCGGTCGGAACGTCGCGGTGCTCTGAGCGGGTCCGACGGCGATTTTAAAGTCGCAAAGCGCGCGTGGTCCGTGTGGCGGCGAACGGGCATGTCTGGCGGGGTGTTGGGGTGCTGGTGATCATCTCTGCAAGCGGCGAGGGCGGCGCGCGGTCTGTGGGTGCTGGTCGAGGGTGGCGCACTGGCACGCTCTCGGCTCGCGCGCGGAGAGGTTTGGCATGGGCGTGTCATGTGGTCCAGGGGATGGCATTGCTCGGGGCTGGGACAGAGAGTGGCGGTGGAAGGTGGGGTACCTGCTAGACATGCTCGTTAGGCTTAGTGTTGCTCCTATCTTGCTGTCGGCAATAGGGTGGCAAGGTGAGGCTTGGCATGTTTGCCATTAATGGCATGGTCTTGCTTACAGTGAGCTAGAGGGGTTAAACTATTTAGATGATCTACTGAGGGTGTAGTGTGAGCTAGATAGGGAACAAGTTAGGCCAAATTTACTGCACACTATAGTGTTTGAGGTTTGTTTGATTTGTATCTGTAAGGTGTTTGATGAAATGGCCGCAAGAACTTTAAATTTGAATTTTGGATTCAAACTTGGTGGGTTTGCTAGGCACATACTAGGGAGTGTCTGGTTAGTTCGATTAGTCAAGGGGCACTGATTTGGTTGTGTTTTAAAAATGGGTGATCTTCACATATGATAAAGATTCAATTTTGAATTGTGATTTGAGTGAGGTTGCCAAATGTTTCTACAAGATTGAAAGGTGGTCTTTGATTCACTTTTACTTGTTCTAGCAAGGGGTGAAAAGAGTTGGAAAAGTTTCTGTTTGAAATCTTAAACTAGAAACACTCAAAGTGACCTAGTGAGCAAGATTGACAAAAATGACCATTTGCTTTATTTTATTTGTTTTTGATTTTCTCTTATTTTGTTTTTGCATGGAAATGTTTTATATGATGTTATTTTCCTTTTTAAACCATTCCTTGCTATTTAGGTTAATCACACAAGTTTATTCATGTATTTATCAAATCATCTCATTCACACATGCATTCATATGATTTTAAATTAATCAAAGTTTTTGTTAACCCTAATTTTAGTGATTAGAGTTTGATGATCCTTGTGTTATATTTTTGGAATGTTACATCCTTCCTTCCCTCGCCACCATGTCAGGCCGAGATCTGGAGAGGCAGCTAGTCGTCGTCGACACTGCGAAGGCGCACCTGAGCTTTATGGTCGAGCCACTAAGCCTGCACCATCCGCCGGCAACTGCAACCACTGCAGTGACACAAAGAGGGAGACCCAGTGACCTCCTAGCGCCGCTCGAAAACGCCAAGGAGTAGCTCGAGGATGCAGAGAAGCATAGCCGCCGCCCACAACCGGGCCGTCTCCCCCCGCTGCCACGGCCGGCCAGGGAGGGCCCCAGATCTGGGCATAACCATTCAACTCCCGCATCAAGAACAACTTTATTTCGGAGCGCGGTGTTCGTCGCCGTCTTCCTCCCTCCACCATGGACAGAGATAAAAGCAATGAGGAACCCTAGGAAGCTAAGGATCTGGCTGCACAGAGCCTTAGCGCCGCCTCCTACTACAGGCATCATGCCCAAGACCGACACTGGGCCAAGCCACCTACATCTACATATATACAATGTCCATCCTCGCCCACCCCATCCTCTCCAGCCAGAGCCAAAGAAGGGGAGGGGGGCCGGCAACGCTGGAGCGACTCTCAAGGGGGAGGGGAGGAGAGGGAGCGAGAGTGGGGAGGGGAGAGCTCACCTGCCGGCTACCGAGTTGAATAGGATGTGTCGTATTGAACCTGTCTCCAGTAACAAAGTTGTTTGGATGTGCAAAAGATAGCATCTTAGGCCAAATCATGTTCTAATAGTGCTATAAAAATATGGATTGTGCCATTTGGACAATATATGCAATTATGTGACTATATGAAAACATGCACACACATCAATAATAACAATCCATCCATGCTCTTTACATGGGGATTGCGATTATTTTCAACAATCAAAATGACTATGCGTCGCGATCCGTTCACGACAGCGTATTTGGGCAAAGAATTTAGCCTAGAAACCTACGGTGCGAAAAAAGAATTAGATCGAAAAGAATTTTTACACACCTTATCGTGATCGCTCTTTCACAAGCAAATTTTAGCGTTAGCTGGGCACAAAAGTGTCATACTCCACTACATACTTACCACTCCTAAACTGAAGGCCACTCTAAATGAGTTAATTAGTGTCTTCAGCACTACATTCCTTGTGCTACTCACCACAACGCAGGCTATGGCATAAGAGCATCTCTAGCAGATACCGTATTCGGATATCATGCAAAACGCGTTTCGATGAATCTTATCTTGCGTTTGCGGTACGAAAAAGGCCGGAGTCGAGCAGATGCCTTATAGTGTACTGCAAAACCGAATATTTCTTTGGGTCAGGTACGCCGTATCAATTCTGTCCCATCGCGAACAAATTTTACCTCAAAGCACACAATTTAGTATTCGAAAGAGAAATAGAACAGAATTTTGCCATGGATATTGACATAATTCAACAACAAACTTCTCAATCATAGTAGTAACAAACGACTAAAGTAAAAACCTAATCCACGATGTCGCTTCCAATGTCCGCCTCCGCGCCACCGTCCTCCGCCTCCTCCGCGTCGCTTCCGCTGTCATGAATCTCGACGAGTCCGGTGAGGTTCACCTGCCTCTGGAACTCTGCTCGGCGCACCTCAGCGATGACGATGTCGATTGCGAGGCCACGAATTGCCCAGAAGCGTGCCCTCCCTTCGGCATTGCGGAGATCGGGGTGGACTTGCCGCATGTGAACGAGGCATAGGCCAAGTGCCGCCCTGCACTCCTTCTCGAAACGCTTCCGCCAATAGGAGCTCGCCGACGCGTATTGGGCCATTGCCCTCTTCCACTCCGACAGTTGGCAGCGGTGATCCTCGATCCGGCGAGCCAACCCGTAACCGCGTGGGACCGGCGCCACCGGCACCCTGGCATAGATGAGTTCCCATCGAGCCGGAAGCGTCGCGCGAGGCGGCGCGAGGATGTCATACTGGGCAAACCTCGCGACCTCATACTCGTTTAGACAGGGACTCACCATGGCATTGGGGAGGAGAGAGAGAGAATGGGGGTGGAAACGGCCGGCGGCGGCAGATCGGCGGCGATGGCGGCTGCGCGGGAAGTAGGGAAGGGGAAATTTCCCTCCCGCCAACCGAAACGTCAGGATATGGTGAACCGCATCGCGAGCCCTCCATACGGTATATACGCGGCACGAAAGCGAACTTTTGCGGTGAATCGCAAACTTATTTTGGATGCGGTACAGTTTAGGGTATCTAGACAAGCCACTTTTTTTGTCTTGTATCGCAAATGGACAGTTATTTTGCGGGACGGGACAAATGCGATATCTGCTACAGATGCTCTAAGCATCCAGAAATGGAGAATTTTTGGTATCATTCATCGTTTCATACCTCACTCTATCTATATACTAGGGTTAAGCCAAATTTTGTGACAACACCCAATCTGGGATACAGGGAACGAGAAGCTTACCTGGATCTGTTGCATGATCACCTTCTGGGTGCTTAGAATCATATGAAAAATCAGGCTGAGAAGCATCGGTATGAACACCAGTTTGTAGTAGGTGATCATATCGCGTTGAAACTGAAGTTGCATGTTCAATTTTTTTGAGTTCAACGTCCTTCTACTAAGATGGCTCTAACACCAAGATGCACAAAGAGTTTCATATTTCCTAGATGGAACCCTTTCACTCCGAATTACAGTCCGGTCCTTACTGAGCTTCCTGCCATCATAGTCCTCTCCTCATTTACACCTCAGCAAATCCTGGAGCGACACATGGTAAGAAGGGCAATGCAGCTGCGTCAAAGATCAATTGCACCACTTGGGAGTTCGGCGGTGTGGATTGCTGTTGGTTTGTAGTGGACGGTGAAGGATCCTGCCGTTTGATAGGCGAGGTGGCGTTGGCCCTAGATCCGGCGTTGAATATGCTCGGAGGGCTCCTCTGGCCGATGTTTTTTAGCAGCATGCTAGATTCAGTCTTACGGGGTTGGTGATTATTGCGGTTCATTAACGCCTCATGGCTAGGGGTTTTTTCAGTGCCAAAGTGAAGACCAATTTCAGATGACCTTCTTCTTCTTCGGCTATGTCGAAGTATTTGGGATTTACAGCTCTCCAAGTGTTTATTCTTTCCTTGTTTTCTATTGCTTGTATACATATCATCTTTATTTTGCTACAATTATAAATACACTTGGGACGATTAACATGTTATTTGCCAGCGTTTTCCTAGTGCTAATATGTGAACCGGAAGATCCTGTCTATCCACCATCCATTCCAGATCCCGACGGTAGAAACTGAATCAAAGGCATAAAACCTCCAGACTTGGCCGTTTTCAGCTGCTCTGTTCAAACCTCAACAACAATAGCAAGATCAATTGTCTGAGCTTACGATTACAGAATATAAGAGGAAAAACTAAATGAATTAGTCAAGAAAAAAAACTAAACCAATTCTTTAGCATATTATACAAAAAAAACTGAATAATTAGTACCACTTATTATTAAAAAAACAATAGCACTTATCATTGAATCCAAAAGCAGTTAACACTGAAATTTTTAACACTCAAATTCTACAGCAACAACATAATCTGTACTGTTAACCAAATGTGTTCAATTTTCTGCTACTTAAATTTTTATGCAACTGAATTTGTACTGTTAACTGAATATCTGTAGTGATACTGAAAATCTGCATATTCTCTGCTTCAGTTTTCTGCTGCAGAAAATCCAGTGTTAACTGAATTTCTACTAACAGCCTATACTGTTAACTGAAATGTTCAACTGCTTTTTTAGGGTATCAATTTTCTACTGCTGACATTAGATTGTGACGTCCATTGATACAGGACCGAAGGGAAAGAGGTGGCCCAAGAAGGGTTGATCCCGGCTCCGAACTCCGAAGTCCCTCAAAACTCCCCACCTCTTGCAACAGTTCCCCATCTCGCCATCCGCTGGGCATGGAGGAGGAAAAGAATGCGGCGGCGGGTGCACCCGTGCGCGCGTCCGACGGAACAGCTTGGCCGAGGCCACGGAAGCGGAGCCGCGACGGCGACCTGGTCAGCCACGACGATCTCATCAGCGAGCTCCCCGACGACATCCTCGGCACCATAATCTCTCTCCTCCCAACCAAGGACGGCGCGCGCACGCAAGCCATCGCCCGGAGGTGGTGTCCTCTCTGGCGCTCGGCGCCTCTCAACCTCGACGCCTCCTACCGCCTCGGCTTCGACGAGTTCAAGCGCTTCTGTGTCACCTCAAAGATCCTCTCCGACCACCACGGTCCTGCCCGCCGCTTCTACTACCCCCTCGTCCTCCTCCACGACGACAAGAAAAGGCGCGCCGAGGACGCCGCTCAGATCCGGAGCTGGTTCGATTCCCGAGCCCTAGACAACCTTGAGGAGCTCGACATCAGCTTTCTGTTCTCGCATCGGTTTGGGAAACGCTACCAGCTGCCATCATCCGTGCTTCGCTGGGCATCGACCCTGGTAGTGGCCAGACTGCGGTTGTGCAAGTGTAGAAAGGGTATTGGAGATTGCACATCACCAATTGGGTCGGCTGCTCATGTATATATAGACGGACACATGTACAATTACAGGTACAACCCTGACAAAACACGGGGACCTATACGTAGTACAATATGTTACTCAACACCCCCCTCCCCCCGCAGTCGAAGGGTCGGCACCGACACATAGACTGGAGCGAAACTCAGGAAAAATCGTGGACGGTAATCCCTTCGTCATGATATCGGCAAACTGCTGAGACGTCGGTACGTGAAGAACCCGAACATGACCGAGGGCAACTTGCTCACGAACAAAGTGGATGTCCAACTCAATATGCTTGGTGCGTCGATGATGAACGGGGTTGGCGGAGAGGTAGACAGCCGACACGTTGTCGCAGAAGACCACCGTGGCCTTGTCAACGGGACAAGAAAGCTCGGAGAGAAGCTGGCGAAGCCATGTGCACTCGGCCACAGCATTAGCCACGACGCGGTACTCGGCCTCGGCACTGGAGCGAGACACGGTGGGCTGCCTCTTGGAGGACCAAGAGACGAGCGACGAGCCAAGGTAGACGCAGTAGCCGCTGGTGGAGCGCCGCGTGTCCGGGCAGCCCGCCCAGTCCGCGTCCGAGTAGGCGACGAGGTCAGTAGATGTCGATGGCGAGGCATGCAGCGACAGGCCGTAGCCCATCGTGCCACAGATGTAGCGGAGAATCCGCTTCACCGCAGCCCAATGGGCGTCCCGAGGAGCATGCATGTGCAAGCACACCTGCTGCACAGCGTACTGGAGCTCCGGACGTGTCAACGTCAAGTACTGTAGGGCGCCGACGATGGAGCGGTAGAACGGGGCATCGGAAGCCAGCGAGCCGGCAATGGCTGAAAGCTTGGCCTTCGTGTCGACAGGAGTAGGCGCGGGATTGCAATTAAGCATCCCTGCACGCTCGAGAAGCTCGCGGGCGTACTTCTGCTGATGAAGAAAGAACCCGTCCGCACGCCGGACAACCTCGATGCCGAGGAAGTAGTGGAGCGGGCCGAGGTCCTTCAATGCGAACTCAGCACGAAGACTGTCGGTGAGCTGTCGAAGAAGACCGGCGGTGGATGCCGTCAGGATGATGTCGTCGACGTATAGCAGCAGGTAGGCCATGTCGCGGCCTGTCCGGAAGACGAACAGCGACGCATCGAAGCGCGTGGAGCGGAAGCCGAGCTGATGCAGAAACGCGGCGATGCGCTGGTACCAGGCGCGGGGCGCCTGCTTCAGTCCATACAAGGACCGAGAGAGCAAGCACACATCATCGGGGCGCGCGGCGTCAACGAAGCCAATGGGCTGCTGACAGTAGACCTGCTCCGACAGGTGGCCATGGAGGAAGGCGTTGGAGACGTCCATCTGATGCACCGGCCACGCGCGAGAAGCGGCAAGATGCAGGACTGTGCGGATCGTGCCCGGTTTGACAACCGGGGCAAACGTATCCGTGAAGTCGACACCCGCGCGTTGTCGAAAGCCGCGGACGACCCAGCGCGCCTTGTAGCGCTCGAGAGTACCATCGGAGCCGAGCTTGTGCTTGAAGACCCACTTGCCGGTGATGACGTTGGCGCGAGGGGGCCATGGAACCAGCTCCCAGGTCCGGTTGCGCTGCAGCGTGTCGTACTCCTCCTGCATGGCGGCGCGCCAGTGCGGGTCGCGCAGAGCGGCACGAGCCGAGGTGGGCACTGGCGAGGGAGCAGAGGTAGACGGCGCGCTCGGCCGCGAGGAGGACGCCTCCCGCTCGCGGGACGACGGTGCCCCGCCGTCATGTGGCAGGACACTGTTCCCGCTGGCCCAGAAGGCCCACTGGTCGGCGGGGGTAGCGCGTAGACGGCCGCCGCACGCCCGCACGTGCTCGGGTGAGCATGGGCGCAGGAGCCGCATCGACGGGCGGCGAGGGGGAACCTGAGGTGCTCGAGCCGGTCGACGGCGCCGGAGGCGCCGCAGGAGGGGGCGACGCAGGCGCCGCGGGTGACGGGGGCGCCGCGGGCGACGAGGGCGCCGCGGGCGACGAGGGCGTCGCGGGCGACGATGGCACCGCGGGCGAAGGGGTCGCCGCAGGCGACGGGGGCGCCGCGGGTGACGGCGGTGCCGCGGGCGACGGGGGCGCCGCGGGTGACGGCGGCACCGGGGGCCCAGCTGGGGCCGACGCAGTGGGGGCCACGGAGGCCACCGGGCGCAGTCGGCGGCGCGCGGGTCCAGCCACAGGGGGGCCGGTGGGCGCCGGGGGCGTCGTCGGAGGTGTCGCCAAAAGTCCCTGCTGAAACGGAAAAGACAACTCGTCAAAGTACACGTGCCGGAAGGTGAGGACACGATGGGAGACCGGGTCATAGCAGCGGTAGCCCTTGGTGTTGGCGGGGTAGCCTAAAAACACACAAGGGAGGGAGCGAGGCGCAAGCTTGTGCGCGGCGGTAGCGGCAGTGTTGGGATAACACTTGCAGCCGAAGACGCGGAGGTCATCATAGGCGGGTGGCGCACCGTAGAGAAGGTGGTGCGGCGTGTAAGACCAACGCACGCGACACGGGCGGATGTTGACGAGAAGAGTCGCCATGGCAAGAGCATCCGGCCAGAATCGTGGAGGCATGTGGGCGTGGAACAGAAGGGTGCGGACACAGTCGTTGAGAGTACGCAGCATCCGTTCAGCACGACCATTCTGTGGGGAAGTGTAGGGACACGTGAGACGGAAGATGGCGCCATGGGTGGCGAGAAGGGAGCGAATGGTGATGTTGTCGAACTCTTTGCCGTTGTCAATTTGTAAGGCGTGAATAGGGCGACCGAACTGAGTAGAAACAAAGGCGAAAAAAGCGGTGAGAGTGGCGGCAACGTCGGATTTGCGACGGAGGGGAAACGTCCATACAAAATGAGAGTAATCATCCAGAATCACAAGATAATAATTATAACCGGAATTACTGGGAACAAGCGAGGTCCAAACATCACTATGAATAAGTTGAAACGGAAAAGACGCGACTGTGGAGGAGGAACTAAACGGGAGGCGAACATGTTTGCCTAGGCGACATGCATCACAGGAGTGGGCATCCGTTTTATTACAGGTAAAAGAAAAGCCTTGCATTATTTGACGGAGAGCGGCGGAGCTAGGATGGCCGAGGCGAGCGTGCCAGAGATCGACACCGGTGGAGAGGGCGAGTGAGCTGCTGGCGGTGGTGGAGGCCGAACCAACAGGGTACAGATCGCCGGGGCTGTCACATCGGTGGAGGAGCATCCGAGTACGACCATCCTTGACAGAAAAACCAAAAGCGTCAAATTCCACAGTCACAGGATTATCACGACAGAAAGATTTAACAGAAACCAGATTTTTAATCAAGGCAGGAGAAACAAGAACGTTGTTGAGAGAGAGGGGAGTAGAAGTGGAGGGAAAAGAGACAGAACCGGTGTGAGTAATGGGAAGCGCATGACCGTTGCCAACGATGATGCGAGAGGAGGTGGAGGAGGGTGTAGAAGAAGAGAGGGTACCGGGGTGCGCAGCCATATGCGCGGATGTGCCGGTGTCCATGAACCAGTCGCCGCCGCCACCATACGCCCCAGCGGTGGGGGCGCTCTGGAGGGCGGTCAGGAGCGCGGGATCCCACGGGGCCGGGATCGGGGGGGGCGACGTAGGCCGGGGCAGAGTAGGACGCGGCGCCGTAGGCTGGGGTGGTGTCGTAGCTCGGCGTGACGGCGGGTTGGGGCGCCGCGTAGAAAGTCTGGTGAGTGGCCGGACGCGGCCCCATGATGCCCGGGTAGGGAGCGCGCGACAGGGGCATGGAGTAGGCGTGGACAACCCCGGTCCACGGGTTGTGACCCGCGAGCCACGGCGGAGTGGTAGCGGGAGGCTGGGGTGGACGAGGCGCGGGGGCGGTGGCACCACCATGGCCGCCGCCGTTGCCACCGCCGCCACGGCGACGGCGTCCGCGACGACCCCCGCCGGGACCACTGCCGCCGGCGGCAGGAGACGGAGGCGGGTGCGGCGGGGCGTAGAAGCCCGGAGGCGGCCCCATCGGCCGAGGCGCGGAGACAGTAGCGGGGGCGCGAGGCGCGTGTGCCGGGGCACCGCGAGAGAGGCCAGCGACGAAGGCGGTATGAGCCGCCCGAGCCCGGAGATGCTTGAGGCGGCGCTCCTCAAGGCGCAGGTAGGCGATGGCCTGCTCGAAGGAGGGCGTGGTGAGGAGCGTGAGATTGGAGGCGGCGTTGCTGAGATCCTCGCCGGGGCCGGCCGACAGGGTGGAGAGCATGATCTTGTCATCGATCGGAAACTCCAAGTCGCGAAGCTCGTCGGAGAGGCTCTTCAGCTTGAGAACGTACTCGTCGAGAGAGTGGTCGTTCTGGTGGGTGCCGAAGAACTCCTGCTGGAGGAAGGTGACCTGCTGGATCTTGTTGTCGGTGAAGAGGCCGGTGATTTTCCCCCACACCGTGTGAGCGGTGTCGCCGTCCCGGACGACGGTGCGGAAGATGTCGTTGGAGACGGTCTGGTAAAACCAGCGGATGATGGTGGCGTCGATCGCGAGCCACTCGGGGTCGTGCGGCATGGCGAGGAGGTCGATGGTGCCGTCGACGTGATCGAGGAGATCGTACTCGCGGAAGAGCAGCCCGAAGTACGTCTTCCATGGGAAGAAGTTGGCAGCGGTGGTGGAGAGCTTCACCGGCACGCGCTCGGCAATGGGGATGTCGCGGATGACGGCGACGGAGGGCCCGGCGAAGGGGTTGCTGCTGCCGGAGCGGGAGGAGTTGAAGGGATCAGAGGGGCCGGAGGAGGAGAACCCGGCCATGGCGGAAGGTGGTGGGTGGTGGCTAGGGGCGGCGGCTGGAGGGAGGGGCCGGCGGCGCCCAAGGTAGGGGAGAGGAAGGGGGTGGGGGGCGGCGGCTGGAGGGAGATCCGGCGGCGCCCTAGGGAGGGGAGGCGGCGGCTGGAGGAGGGTAGGCCGGCGGCGCCCTAGGGTAGAGAGGAGGGGGCGGCGGCTAGGTCAGGACCAGAGGGTCTCTGATACCATGTAGAAAGGGTATTGGAGATTGCACAGCACCAATTGGGCCGGCTGCTCATGTATATATAGACGGACACATGTACAATTACAGGTACAACCCTGACAAAACACGGGGACCTATACGTAGTACAATATGTTACTCAACAGCAAGCTCCCAAAGGAGATCCCTCCTTCGCTGAGATTTCCCCTTCTCAAGCACCTCACCCTAGGCGACCTCCCTATCTCTGAGGATGTCTTCCATGGGCTGATCGCCGGTTGCCATGTCTTGGAGTCCCTATATCTAGAAGGCATTGCTTACGCGGGTTGCTTCCGCATTAGCTCGCCAACTCTCAGGAGCGTTGGCCTCTGCTCCCGTTTATCGGGCAAAGGAGAATTAGTCATTCAGGACGCCCCTCTCCTTGAAAGGCTGCTACTAACTTGTCCCGGACAGGGCGATGAAACTATCGAGGTAATTAGGGCACCTAAATTGGAAATATTGGGTCCTTTGTCACCCTGCATCCCTCAAGTCAAGATTGGAGACCTTGTCTTCCAGGTAGCAGCAACAGCAGCAGCCTCTTTCATCTGGCATTAATGTTAATAAATGCTCAATTGTTTTCTTTTGTCACCTTGTTTTCTTCAGAGTCTAACAGCAGCTAGACTGACGAATACGATATGCACCGTGAAGATTTTGGCTCTCGAGTTTCCTGTCCCTGATTTGGCTGCTGTTCTTTATGTCTTAAGGTGTTTCCCGTGCCTGGAAAAGCTCTATATCATTGTGAGTATTCTCATCTCTTCTTTTAAATGTCAAAGTGAATATTTGATTCTTTCTTAAAACCCTATTTGTACATACAGTATAATCTAGTCCAGCTAGGAATTAATTTTAACATTTTGTTTCTTCTTTACTTCTTCAGTTGAATAAATGGATGCCAAAGAAATATGTGCAGCATGATGACCCACTACATCCGCGCCACAATGAACCACTAGTTCCAGCCAAATGCCTTGAGACCCATCTAAACAAACGGGTGCTGAAAGATTATCACTGCAATGAGCAAGCTGTTAACTTTGTCAAGTTCTTCCTTTTGAACGGCAAAATGCTAAAGGAAATCAAGTTTGGAGTCAACTATGAGGTCAACAAGAAATGGGTGGCTAATCAGCACAGGCTGCTAGAAGTGGGCACTGGAGGGTCCCAGTTGGAATTTGTACTTGCTACTCATTTTAGGGGTGTGCGTGACCATGATTTGTCAATTACGGATCCCTTCACCAGCTATTTCTCAGGTGAAGTCGATGCTCTTTCAGAAGAAGCCCATCGATGCTTTGTCAATGGTTGTCTAAATTGACTTCGGTCTAGACCTGAATTGCTTATTTAGTCTAGATCGAAGATTGTTTGTTTTTTGTCCAATCATTAAATTGGATATGGCCGCTCTACTTCTAGTCTTTTTTTTTTTCAGATTGAGTCTAATGTTCCTCTGTAACTCCCAACAGGGTATGTCGTCCAAAAATAGTTTACTGCCGAAAGTTGCAACTTGGGAACTACTAGAAGACTGAGCAGACTGAGCACTGAACTCTTGTTGCATTGTCTTTTTTCTGAAATGTTGATACTGTTTACACAAAATTATGCAGGTTTAAGTGCTTCTTTTTCGGTTGCTTTGGGTGTGTCTACCTGGTACTGTAGATATATGTATTTGCCTTTCGCCGAACCATGCGGATTTTCAGAGAATTTGGCAGCTTGCCTGCCACAACAGTTGTTCTATATAGCCAATTTTTGTTTGGCTTGAGAGTAATGTAACCTATAAAGCATATATACTGGGTTGATAAAAAAAGGTGAGATATTCAATCTGATCTTCTCCCTGATCTGGTCTCTATATGTTTGTTTTACAGAGGATTGACAAAGTTCCATTAGTCAAAATGACAAAATGTCCTGTGTTAGTAATCCACTTGAGTATTCTGCTGCAACTTAGGAAGCTTAAAAAAAACAGACTATTGACAGACAGAAGGACCAAAGCTGTTGGTCCACCTGTTGGCTAGCTGGTCTTACAATTGCATTGGTTCGGCATTACGATGATCTCTGTTGCTGCAGGAAAAAAATCAAGATAGCAGGCACAAGAACTCAGAACCAAAACTAATTGTCTTCAAATGAACGAAGTCTCACCGTGAAGAAGTGCGAGGTCTTGGGGGTCTCTGGGTATAGAAAGTGAATAAATCAAACTTCGTGGCTCATGCTCATGGGTACACGTATCATTCATAATACTATAGTTTTTTCTCTCTCTAAGAGATCATGAAGTTCAGTGTAAAATACGAAACCTAAGAAGCATCTAGATCGTCACCGAAGATGTAGAGACTAAGGAGACCGGAGCTCCACAACAACACTTCCAAGAAGGTAATGACGCAACAAGCGCTGTCGCCGCCGAGACCACACGGGTCTAGAGTTTTCACCCGGAGCCCTAATGTGGCAAGAGTAGCAACGACAACGCCCACAGGAGGGTCATGACACCCGTAGACGTCACTGCCGTCAGCATCGGAGCGCTGAGATTTCGCCCAGAAAAACTCTCGCCATATTCGGTACCTCAGACCACCACCAAAACTCGAGCCGAGCTTCCAACACACGATCTAGGCGCTGACCAGGCCGAGCTTCAAACACGTGATCTGGGTGCTGACCAGGCCGAGGCGCCGCCACCACGAGGAGTCTCCGAAGTCAAGTTTAGGGTTTCGTGGGGCAAAGCCTCCACAATATCTCGTATATATAAAAGTGACCAACCTATAGAGTTACAATTACAACACGACAAGTACACGCATACAACACGCATACTGTTTCCAACACCCCCCCCCCCCCCCCTCAATCTGAATTACTACTACATACAAGATTCAGATTGGACCGAAAACGCTCTAACATCTGTCGTGTGGCTGGTTTAGTAAATACATCAGCCAGTTGGTCATTAGTCGAGATAAATCTGACATCCAGCGTGCCTGCAGCAACTCGTTCCCGCAAAAAATAGAAATCGATCTCGATGTGCTTGGTACGAGAGTGAAAGACAGGATTAGCAGTCAGATAAGTAGCCCCCAAATTATCACACCATAAAATAGGTGCTCGCTGCCGTGATACGCCGAGTTCCCTTAGAACCGACTCAATCCACATGGCCTCACCAGCGCCATTCGCCAGCGTCTTGTACTCAGCCTCAGTGCTAGATCTCGAGATGGTAGGCTGCTTCTTAGAACTCCAGGAGACAAGGTTCAATCCAACAAACACAGCAAAACCACTAGTGGATCGTCTGTCATCAACACAACATGCTTAGTCTACATCCGTGAATATGCTAACACCTGTGGAATTAGACTTGCGAATTTGCAGTCCTGTATCCAGCGTACCTTTGTCATATCTCAGAATACGCTTAACAACTTCCTAATGAACCTCAGTCGGCTGAGAGATAAATTGGCACACCTTGTTCACAGCAAAAGAAATATCTGGGTGAGTGAGCATCAAGTACTGAAGTGCTCCAACCACACTGCGATACCGGAAAGAATCATCAGCACTAAGAAGAGCACCAGACTCACGAGACAGTGGCTCTGTCGTGACAAGCGGAGTGGAAGTGGGCTTGCACTTCTCCATATTGACTCGATGAAGGAGATCAAGTGCATACTTTCGTTGAGTCAATGCCATGCCCCCTGAATGGAAGTACACTTCTAGTCCAAGAAAGTACTCCAGCTTGCCCAAATCCTTGATAGGAAAACTAGCTGCCAGGGACTATACTAGAAGATCCACCACGGCAGGAGAAGATCCAACAATGATAATGTCATTGACATAGACGAGCATGTAAATCTGAGCAGTACCTCGAGAGAAGATGAACAATGATGTATCCACCTTGGACGCAATAAACCCAAGCTGAAGAAGTAGCTGACTCAGCAGAGCATACCAGGCACGCGGGGACTGCTTGAGGCTATAGAGGGACCGCTGCAGCTTGCAGACATGCGAGGGGAAGCGGGCATCGTCAAAACCAGGATGTTGTTGCATATAGACATCCTCATCCAAGTACTAATGGAGAAACGCATTACTGACATCCACCTGACGAAGAGTCCATCTACGGAAAACTGCAAGAGAGAGCACCAAACGAATAGTGGCTGGCTTGGCAACTGGGCTGAAGTTATCACCATAATCTATACCATGCTGCTGAGTGAATCCACAGGCGACCAGGCATGCTTTATGCTTGTCAATCGAACCGTCGGGCGGTGTTTGTTATTAAAGATCCATTTGCTACCAACAATATTAACTCCAGCTGGCGAGGCACCAAAGTCCAGGTGTGAGTATTGCGAAGAGCAGCGAGCTCCTCAGCCATCGCCGCATGCCACGCCGGCTCCCAAAGAGCATCCCGATATGAGGTGGGAGTGGCAAAGAACGCACGACGGCTGGGGTTATACCGGACAGTGCCATCGTGGTAGGTATTCTCGCGCTATGTATGATATCGATTACGAGTGACCATGCCATGTACGGGGGCAGGCGCCGGAGCCTCCGACGAACCAGGAGGCGGCTCAGCCAAGGGCATCGCGGCCAGGCGCTCCGAGAGCTCCCCAGCAGACGGCGACTCGGGCGGGCGGGAGGGGCTTGGCTGGGCCGACGCAGCAGGCGACGGGGAGCCAGGTGAAGGCGACGTCCCCGCGGCCTCGGGAGACCCAGCGCGAGGAGACATGGGTGCGGAGGCGGGCGACATTGGCTCATTGGAAGATGCGCCCGAGCCATGCACGTCGCGGGTGTACGTAGTTGCAGCGCCAGGGGCCGTCGAAGGTACCTGAGACAACATCAAATAAATATCGCCTGACACAGGCGGGTTAGGAGACAAATAGGACAGGTCATATTTATGCACAGGTACATCCGGAACCGGTTCATCCATAGGAAAATATAGAGCATGCTCAAGATTAGCGATATCAACGGAAACTCTGGGACTAGAGAAGGGAAAACGTTCTCACATCATGAGAAATATAAATCCTTCCTGAGGCACGATCTAGACACTTGTAGCCTTTATGCATAGGACTATAACCAAGAAAGACACACATCTTGGAGCGGAACTCAAGCTTGCGGGCATTATATTTGCGAAGACTAGGCCAACAAGTGCACCCAAAAATCCGAAGAGAGGAATAAGTGGGCTAAACACGAAAAAGACGAAACAAAGGTGTCTCCTTGTTAAGAACTGACGTGGGCATGCGATTGATGAGATAACATGCCGTAGAAACGCCTCGTCCTAGAACCGAATAGGGAGGGGGGGAGTGCGCAAGAAGAGTGCGCAAGAATAGCAATGTCGGTGTCCACCAAATGTCGGTGTTTGTGCTCAGCGATCCTGTTCTGCTAAGAGGTATGTGGGCAAGATACACGGTGAGAGATGCCCGTGCGCTGGAAGTAGTGATGGAGTTTGTGATACTCGCCACCCTAGTCGGACTGAACTGGCTTAATCTTGTGGTTCAAAAGACGCTCCACATGAGCTTGAAAGGTGTAAAATACCTGCTCAACATCAGACTTATGTTTAAGCAAATAAATCTAGAAGAAACGTGTGTAGTCATCAATAAAACTAACATAATACTTGTACCCTCCCAAAGAAGCAATGGCAGGACCCCAAACATCCGAATGAATTAATTCAAGAGGCATAGTAGAAACACGAGTGGACATAGAATAAGATAGTTGATGACTCTTAGCATGCTGACAAGCATCACACACTAATGGGGGTTCTTCTGAACTAGTACAAGAAAGCTCATGACTCTTAACAATAGAGTTGACGACATTATTTGCTGGATGACCTAAACGCTGATGCCACTGAGAGGGCGACACCTTGACACTAGAGGAGTCATGGCGAGTGGATGAGGATGATGCACGGTGATACAGAACGGGATAAGCTCCTTCATGGCTTCTACCATGAAGGAGGATGCGCTGGGTTGCCTTGTCCTTTACAAAGAAAGCTTGGCGGTGAAATGCAACGAACATGTCATTGTCGCACACAAGACGATAAATAGAAAGAAGGTGTTTGCTAATGTGAAGGACATGCAAGATATTTTTAAGTTGGAGAGATGAACCGGGTAAATACGAATGACCAATGTGCGCAATATACAAACCTGCACCATTATCCACCTGGACCTGGTCGTTCCCTCCATAGCGCTCGTGAACTTGAAGACGTTCAAGCTCGCTGGTGAAGTGATCCGTAGCCCCGGAGTCCATCACTCAGGGCTGGTTGTCGGAGGAGCTAGTGGAGGCCGAGTTGCCGACGCGGTTGTTGAAGTCCTGGTTGAAGCGGCGGTGGCAGGCGTAGGCCTCATGTCCCTAGTATTTACATATCTAGCACCTGGGGCGCTTGTTGCTGTCGTTACGACCACCGCCATTGCCACCTCCGTTGCGGCCACCACCATTGCCGGTGTTATTGTCGTTGCCGCCTTGGCGGCCATTGGCACCATTGTGGCCATCGTAGCCGCCTCCCTGAGTAGCGCCATTGCCGCCTTGGAGATTGGGCACATGCTGGCCAGTGCCAGCAGTAGACCGCCCTCCCACGTAGGGAGCGGAGAAGATCCCCTGGGGAGGCGTGCGGCCGCCGCAGGACGTAGCGTTCGCATATGACGACCACCCCTCCGCCACGCTCTGCTGAGCCTGCAAGGCCTCATAGGATAGAACCAGCGAGTAGAAGGCAGAGTAGGTCATCTCAGCGTTGGTAACACCGAGAGAGGCAACGATAGGGTTGAAGGCCGATTCGAGCCTGGTGAGGATGTGGTCGATGAGCTCGTCATCGGTGATGGGGGCGCCGGCAGTCGCCATGACATCGACAAGGCCCTTCATCTTATGCATGTACTCCACCGTGGACAGATCCTCCTTGGTAAGCGACTAGAGTTGTTGCCTAATGTGGCGGACATTGGCGCGGCTCTACGCGCCGAACATGGCAGTGACGGACGCCCAGACGGCATGTGCTGTCTTGCAGCCGACAAGATGGCACACGATGTCATCATCCATCGCGGAGAGAAGAAGGCCCTTGACCTTATGATCCTGAGTCTACCAATGGAGGTACTCGGGGTTGGCGATGGTGGTTGCAGTATCACCGGTGCCCTGAGTTAGGGTTTCGGCCGGGGCTGCAGTGGTGCCGTCGAGATGGCCGTGGAGGCTAGCACCAGTGAGGATCAGGATGGTGATCCCCTTCCACAGCATGAGGTTCCCCCGTCCGAGCCACATGGATATGGTGGTCAAGGAGGAGGGTGCCAATGCCGATGCTCCCGGGGCAGAGACGATCAGACCGATCGGTGCGGAGGCAACGATGGAGGAAGAGGTAGCCATCTCTGAGAGGGCGGCAGCGGTCGAAAATAAAGCGACGACGGCGGCAGCGGCGTCGAGAGTGGGGCGACGCGGCGGCGGCGGCGGAAAAAGGAGCGGGTTAGGCTCGGATACCAAGTCAAGTTTAGAGTTTCGTGGGGCAAAGCCTCCACAATATCTCTTATATATAAAGTGACCAACCTACAGAGTTAGAATTACAACACGACAAGTACATGCATACAACACGTATACGAGATCATTTCCAACACCCGACTCCTACTCCTTCCCACCTTCATGCTCCAAAGAGACGAGCCATCACCTTCGCTACGTCGCCCCATCGTTGAGACGACCATGCAGTCCACCTTTCGGGGCCGCTGCCCTGGCATCTGCGAGCTCGCATCCATGTGGTGAGATGCATTTCGTAGTCTGTGAGGCGAAGGAAGTAGTGAGGTAGGAACCGGAGGGCGGCAGCAACATCATGGCCACCTGGAGGAGAACCGTCGTCCACCGCCAAGAGTGGTTGCAGACTGTCCATGGCCGCAGGGGCACACTAGGCCCAGATTGGGCACATAGTCCCCGCCGCCATGCTGCAACACGTAGGCCATCACTGTTGCTACCCTCTGCTCGAGTCGCACCACTGCCATCATCTCCAGAGGGCGACATCAGGGTGAATTGGTAGGCCCGACTAGGCCTAGATGGGGCCCATAGGGCCCAGAGGCCATGGCACACTCCTTATTCACCATCTTGCATCGCCCCGTCGCTCCGGTGCCACCACCATGCCACCCAGCCACCCCAAACCGTGTTCCCGTCGCCTCCTAAGAGGAGTAGGAGCAGAAGACGGGTTGCCTCTGCCGGGAAGCTGTAGCAGCCGCAAGACCAAGGAACCGTCATCGCCTCCATACACGTGAGCCCGTCCTTGACGCTGCCCATAAGCCACCGCTGCAACAGGATTTGACTACCTTTGACGTGTCGCATCGCCACTGATACGTCCAATTTGCATCACCATTCTATATCATAATTTGCCTCTATTCATTGATATATTTCACATTAAGAGGTGATACTTATGTCTTTTCCTCTGTTTTTGCATGTTGGATGATTCTTGGAGGATGAACTGCCGGAGTCAGGATTCTGATGGAAAACGAGGTGTTTTGATGCAATTTCGCGAAGATCAGAAAAATACCAGAAAAATATTGGAAAATCATATTTTCCCAGAAGACGAAGGAAGCCAGAAGGGGACGCGGAGACGGGTCACAGGGCCCACACCCCCAGGCGCGGGCAACCCCTGCCCCGTGCCTATAGGGGGTGTCGCCCACCTGGCCGGCCTCCGACTCCGCCCTCTCGCCTATATCTTCTCCTCGAAACCCTAAGACACGGAGAGCAACCATAGAAAGATTCTGCCGCCTCTGCGGGGCAGAAAACACTAAGAGAGAAAGGGCTCTCCGACAGACAGATTTCTGCCGAGGAAATTCCTTCCCGGAGAGGGGAGATCGTCGCCATCAACACTGTCATCAAGCTAGACTTCATCGAGATCATCATCATCATCCACATCCTCATCTCCACCAACACCATCATCACCACTCCATCTTGTTGTAACAATCGTGTTGAATACTTGCATAGTTCTTAGGGGAAACTTTCCCGGTGTTGATTACTATTGTAGTTGATGCTTGTGAGTGGAACCATTGGATTATTGTTTATGTTTAGATTGTTATCCATTACCATATCATATTTGATCTTGATCCATATGATGTCTTGTGAGTAGTTCGTTTAGTTCTTGAGGACATGGGAGAAGTCATGTTGTTAGTAGTGGATTTGTGTTGAGATATTATTTAATGGTTTAGTATTTAAGTTTGTGGTGCTATTCTTCTAATGGTGTCATGTGAACGTCTACTACATGATACTTCACCATTTATAGGCCTAGGGGAATGCATTGTGTATTGGGCTACTAATTGTGGGGTTGCCGGAGTGACAGAAACCTGAACCCCCGTTAGGACACCATTGCACAAGGGAGCGTAGGATCTCAGAGTTTAAGGCTGTGGTTAGGTTTATATGTTAATTGCTTTCCTGTAGTTGCGGATGCTTGCAGGGGGTTTAATCACAAGTATGTATTAGTCCAAGTAAGGTCGGTACATTAGCACAAGTTCACCCACACAACACTTACAACACCAAATAGACTACTTAGCTATATGAAGCGAAGCACTTGACAGAATTCCCATGTGTCCTCGAGAACGTTTGGTCCTTATAAGTATTTCCACCGGCTTGTCCTTTGCTAAGAAAGGATTGGGCCACTTGCTGCAGTTGTTCGTTGTCTTTATTATTTGCACTTTGTTTCTTTGCTTTATCAGAAAACCCCTAAAAATCCATTTGCTAAGTATTTACAGAGATTTCCTGCTCCTTACCACTAGTCAACACCTTCTGCTCCTATTTATCAAAAGTAATACGATACTCCTATTTATCGAAAGTAATACGATACACCCCTATACTTGTGGGCCATCAGCCACCAGTGAGGGTACCATCCCGCTCGGACCTCCGTGTATCAGGGAAAGGAGAGCCGACCACCGTCATCACCGCATGGACTTTTCTCGGTGGCCCATGCATGCCGACGGCAGACAGGAAGAGAGGAGAAAGGGAGGAGGGAGACGGGGATCTAGGGTTTCTGCCCCCAAGTCACACAGGAGCGGGGAGAGCCTCAAACATGAATAACCAAAAAAACACGAGAAAACAACTTGGTGATTTACACCTGCTTAGTGCAAGTGCCCGCACTACTGATCGACTGCTTGCTGCAAGTGCCCGCACGAAAATTTAGGCCCCCCAAATTTTTAGGGCCCTATGCGGTCGCACCAATCGCACTCCTGTCGGCTCGCCCCTGCTTATAGATATCATCTCTAATCTGTGTAACATGCTTCTGTCTAAAAATAAATCAGTGGACCAAATCACTACTCCCTCTGACCCATATTAATTGACTTGAATTTGTTAAAATTTAGATGAATCTAGACACTATTTAGTATATAGGTTCATTCAAAATTTGACAAATCAAAGTCAATTAACATGGGCCGGAGGGAGTATATAATTCATCGATGTACCGAGGAACATGTGTGAGGTTGGCATTGTAGTTGAGTAGAGTCTGAACTGGAGCATATTTTGATTTTTTTAACCTTTTTTAAGGTTCAACACATATGACATGTGGTAATAAAAGCATTTAGAGCATCTCCACTCCCCCTAGGACCATGATGGTGCTGTGTTGATATGGGAGAACTTCGTCGGGAAACCCAAGAGCAAGGTGTGAAGCAGCACAGCAGCAAGTCTTCCCTCAGTAAGAAACCAAGGTTATCGAACCAGTAGGAGGAAGGAAACGTCTCAAAGGTGTTGCAAGCAACATGGAAACCTGCACAACACAAACTCAAGACTTTGCCCAACGAATAGTGAGGTTGTCAATCTCACCAGTTGCTGTAACAAAGGATTAACTGTATGGTGTGGAAGGTGATGATGGTTTGCAGCAAGTAAACAGTAACAGTGGAAGATGTATCAATGGTAAAGATTGGACCGGGGTCCATAGTTCACTAGAGGTGTTCTCCTTAGATAAACAGACATGGCATGCTGGGTAAACAAATTACAGCAGGGCAATTGACAGGACTGAGCAAGACATAACAATGCAATACTAGACACAAAGATCCTATGAGATTCGATTTGGGCAATACAACAATATACATAGACTGCCATTCAACTGCATCTATGACTAGAAGTCCACCTTCAGGTTATCATCCGAACCCCCTCCAGTATTAAGTTGCAAGCAAAAGACAACTGCTTTAAGCAAAGTGTGTAAGGTAAATAATCCACGTGTTCCATGAACAAGAGACCATTGTTTTCTCCCTAGTGGCAACAACACATCTACAACCGTAGAGATTTTTGTCACTTCCCTTGGTAAATAGAGGCATGAAACCACTATCGAGCATAAATACCCCCTCTTGGAGTCACTAGCAACTACTTGGCCAAGATAGCTACTAACAACGGAGAGCATGCAAGATCACAAACAACACAGACATGATAGAATCAAATAGACAAAACCATTAATCAATCTGACATAGTAATCTCAATATCCATTGGATCCCCGCAAACACAACATGCATGATTACAAATAGATTAGATCTTGATCATGAATGGAGCTCACAAGATCTATACATGAAAGCACAAGGAGGAGATACAACCATCTAGCTACTACATGGACCCGTAGTCCAAGGTGGAACTACTCACGCTTCATACCGGAGGCTGGCATGATGAAGAAGAAGGCCTCCGGGATGATCTCCCCTCCGGCAGGGTGCCAGGAAGAGCTTCAGATCCCCCCGATCTAGGGACGATGGTGGCGACGGCTACAGACGGTTTCGTGGAATATTGATCCGGTGTCCAGGGTTTTGGCATCGGGGGGACTTTATAGGCGAAGAGGCGAGGCAGGGGGGCCACCAGGGCGGCTGCACCCCCCAGGCGTGGGGTGGGACCACCCGCGTGGCCAGGGGTGTGCCCTCCTGGTGAGCCTCCTCGGTCTCGTATTCTAGCTTCGTCTTCCCGACGGTAAAATATTAACTTTGGCTTTTGTCCCGTCTAATTCCGAGAATATTGATTTTCTGACTTTCTGGAACCAAAAACAAAAGCAAACAGGCAACTGGCACTGTGGCAACTTGTTAATAGGTTAGTACCAGAAAACATATAAAAACACCTCAAAAGTGTGGACAAAGTAAAGCAAAGTAGATAGTAAACAAGCATGGAGCATCAAAAAATATAGATACGTTTCCGACGTATCAATCATTCCCAAGCTTAACTCCTGCTCGTCCTCGAGTAGGTAAGTGATAAGAGAATAATTTTTGAGGTGACATGCACCATCAAAACCAAGATCAAACCATTTGCAAACATTGAAAGCTGGGATCAAAGAACTCTAAACATGTGCATGAAAGATGGAGTTCTAACAATAGGACAAAGTAACTATGCATGCAACATGAAAGGCTACAAATAACGATCATGAATAACATGCATTGAAAAAAGTTTGTTCATTTCACATACAGAAAACATGGCATAGTGGCATTCAGATTGTCCCTCATGGAGTAGCAAATAGATGCATAGGAAACCTTCAAAGTTCATAAGAGTGACTAGATATAAATAGCGCAAGAACAAGCAATATCAACAATATGCATCAATCAAGAATTTTTGGGACACTGCACATAGAACTAAGAATGACAACTATGCTCTCTTAATGGTGCCTAAAGGTAGAAGGTGGAGACTCAATAAAGGGAAGCAGGGATTTCAAGTTTCAAAAAGAGCTTCCAAAAATTATGGTACTTGTTAGCTTTCATCCCTTATTGCCCCTATCATAAGCATCTTGAAGTGATTAAGGTTAAAGTGAACAAAGATGGAGTATATTCTTGACAAAGTATAAGTTGGCAATCTCATGTCCCTTGAATATGAGGGCCACACCGCATGCTACTCAACTTTAGTCACCTGTAAGTTCTTGCCATAGTAAGTACATGTGTATCATAGAGAACCGCCAACGGGGTACCCCTTGCACATGGTACAGGAGCTATCCCATAACCAAAATGACAAGGCAAGCAGATAATGAGCATCTCAGCGATCTTTTTATTTACTATGTGCATAGTTTTTATTGAGGATGCTTCACAGAATGCTCATTATGGTGATGCTGCAAGTTTCCACCATGATTAGGCATGGATTAGGCTAGCGGCCTAGGCGTTTCTCTAACACAAAATACATAACTCCATGGACTTACAAGCTCCCTCTTTATTTCACACCGGCGACATCCATAGATAAAAGAGCATGATATCAACTGTGTACAAAGTACAAGTGCAATGTTTCAAGTTTATTAGGGGCAAGGAATATAAAGTGTGTCTTCAAGTTCGACACCGACGACATCCATAGACAAAAGCTCCCCATGACAGCATGGTTCTGCTAATTCCAACGTATAAGTGCAAGCATATACAACATAGATGACACAATGGTTCAAGTTTATTAGGGGCAAGGAATATAAAGTGTGTCATCAAGTTCGTGAGGGCTTTAATCACTAAGTTTTCACATAACAAAATACTTTTTAATTGGAAGATAGATGAAAACAAGAATATACTTGGAATGGTGTAACACACCATGCATAGGAATTTATAGTGGACACTTTGGAATAACTTGGTTTCTTGGGAGTTGGAATCATGAGTAGAGCTTACTCATACAAGTGGAGGCTAGCAAAAGACTGGGAGTAACCAACTAAGAGAGCAATAATGGCCATAATCATGCAGAGCGACAAAACATTACTAATCAAAACATATAGTGGTACTACAAGTCAAGGACTAAATGATCATAGAGGCTATGGTGACTTGTTCATAGTCATAACATGGTGTGAGCATGTGCCAAGTCAACCCAAACAAAACATCAAAGGAGAATATCACAATACTATGCTTTTGTATGTTAAAACAACGCATGATTCTTTCAAGGCACACTAAGCAATCCCAATTGTTTGGAACAAGTCATGCTACAACAATAATCACTAAGCATAAGGTCAAAAAAACACCTAGCATGTCATTGCTAAAGTCTAAGGCACAGTCAATGCAAGCTCCTCTTGCACTTTCAAGCAAGAACTTTCTACTCCTTTCCAACACCAATCGACTTATTTGAAACAACACAGCGAGAACGGGGGTTCAAACTACTTTATTCAAGCAAACTAAACAAACTAAGCAAATCAAACAAAAACTAAGACGCTCCAAGAACAATACAACAGTGCATGAAACAATAAAAACAAAGTGTCTAGAAAGACCTGAACTTTTTATTGATGAAGAAGGGGATGCCTTGGGCATCCCCAAGCTTTGACGCTTGTACCTCTTGGATATTTCTTGGGGTAACACCGGGGTTGCATCCCCAAGCTTGAGCTTTTGTCCATTCTTCATCTCATTACACCATTCTCTCTCTACATCTGAAATTTTTCCTTCATACAAAACTTCACATAATCTTTATTAGCAACATTAGTGTATTCAAAAGATAATAGACCTTTGGGTTTAGCTTTAGAACAGCAAAACTTTTTTATTAAAACACAAGCTACTGTATCAACTCCTTCAAAAAGCTCAATTTCCCCAAAAATAACCCAAAAAGGAATCAATAAGAAGCAAATGCAAATAATGGCAGAAATCTGTCAAAACAGACCAGCAGGTAGAAACCGATTTTTTCAAAAATCTTCTGTTGCTCAAATCAAAAAGTATTGAGCTAACGAAAGTTATCTAACATACTGGGGAATTTATTCATAAATTTTAAGCTCAATCCGACTTACGTATACTCCTCACGAATTTTTATGGTGGAGGACATAAATCTGTTTCGGGACAGCAACTCTCCAAATCTTACTTTCCTCTCATTAGAGGTCATTCTTGGCACAAAAAGCAAACAAAAAGGATAAGGAGATGTTATTACTGAAGTAATAACTTCCAAGACTCAAGGAAACTCTTGGGTTATCTCCCAACAAGTACTTTTCTTTAACGCCTTTATGTTAGGCACAAGAAGCAAGAAATCAAGTATTCTCAAAAGGAGAAGCATTAACATCAAACCTTGCTTTCAAAGGAGGAGTAAAAAGCAACTTCTCTCTCCTCATAGGGAAGTGTTCAATACCTTTCTTGAATGGAAATTTATATTTAATGGTGCCTTCTTTCATATCAATGATGGTACCAATAGTTCTAAGAAAAGGTCTTCCCAAAGTAATAGGACAAGAAGCATTGTATTCAACATCCAAAACATAGAAATCAACAGGGACATAAGCATTGTTAACCATAATGAGAACATAATTAATACTCCCCATGAGTTTCTTCTTAGCATTATCATCAAGTGGGACATCCAAATAACAATCTTCCAAAGGTGGCAAATCAAGCATTTCATAAATCTTCCTAGGCATAATAGAGACACTAGAACTAAGATCTTTGAGATCAAAGCCATTCACTTTCATATTAATAATAGGTTCCCAACTATCTTCTACTTTCCTAGGAATAGAAGCTTTGTGTTTTAACTTCTCTTCCTTAATCTTAACAAGAGCGTTTGTAATGTGTTTGGTGAAAGCAACATGCATATCACTAGCATCAGGACTTCTAGCAAGTTTTTGCAGGAACAAGATCACTTCAGAAATATTGCAACCATCTAGATCAAAATCAAACTTAGCATCACTAGTTGTAGACTCATTAGGCTTAGGCATTGTAGGAGGAGGAATATAGACTTCTTGTGGTTTAGTGGTATCCATTTTAGTGATGGTGCATACACTATTGTTTCTATCAATTTCAGCTTCCCTTTCCCACTTAGCATGAAGTTAAGCTAACAATCTAACATTTTCATCAATAGTAACTTGTATGGAATGAGTAGCAGCAAAGGCACTTTCCATGGTTTCAGGTTTAGTAGCCATTTTATTAATCAAGGAGGACTGTGCTTCAGACAAAGAGGAAATATTTTTCTCAACAGTTAAAAGCTTTTTCTCCATAGTCTTGTTGAAAGCGGTTTGTTTACTAATAAAGTCTTTGAGCATAACTTCAAGTTCAGAGGGGTCACTTCTAGCATTGTTGTAGGATTTTCCATAGGAATTGCCATTATTAGGAGGATAAGGCCTATAATTATTATTGCTACCAAAATTATTCCTACAGGCATTATTGTTGAAATTGTTGTTTCTAATGAAGTTCACATCAACTTGCTCTTCTTGAGCAACCAAAGAGGCTAAGGGAACATTGTTTGGATCTAAAGGAGCTTTCCCATTAACAAGCATAGCCATAATAACATCAATCTTATCACTCAAAGAGGAGGTTTCTTCAACATAATTTACCTTCTTACCATGTGGAGCTCTCTCAGTGTGCCATTCAGAGTAATTAACCATCATATTATCAAGGAGTTTTGTTGCAGCACCCAAAGTGATGCCCATAAAGGTACCTCCAGCAGCTGAATCCAACAGGTTTCTTGAAGAGAAGTTCAAACCTGCATAAAAATTCTGGATAATCATCCAAGCAGTAAGTCCATGAGTGGGACAATTCTTAACCAAAGATTTCATTCTTTCCCAAGCTTGAGCAACATGTTGATTATCAATTTGTTTAAATTTCATAATGTCACTTCTCATAGATATAATCTTAGCAGGATGGTAGTACTTTCCAATAAAAGCATCCTTGCACTTAATCCAAGAATCAATACTATTTCTAGGCAAGGATAGCAACCATTCTTTAGCTTTTCCTCTCAAGGAGAAAGGAAACAGCTTGAGCTTAATAATATCTCCATCTACATCTTTATACTTTTGCATCTCACAAAGTTCAACAAAGCTATTGAGATGGGCAACAGCATCATTAGAACTAGCACCAGAAAATTGCTCTCTCATCACAAGATTCTACAAAGCAGGCTTAATTTTATAAAAGGTAGCATCAGGAGAAGGTGGAGCAATAGGAGTGCTAAGGAAATCATTGTTGTTTGTGCTAGTGAAGTCACACAACTTGGTGTTCTCAGCAGAGTTCATTTTGGCAAAAGTGGGGAAAGCCAAAAACAGCAGCAAGAGAGCAGGAACTAATTTTTTTTGTGTTTTTGATAACAGAAAGCAAACCAAACTAGACTAATTTTTTGGAGTTTTTGATAAAAAGAGGCAAACAAAACCAAGCAAAAGAAACTAAGCAAACTAAAAACAAAGTAAAGAGAAAAGTTGATGAGGACTCCCCTTGTGAAGACGTCCTTAGCCTTCCCGACAACGGCGCCAGAAAGCTTGATGGTGCTGTGTTGACGTGGGAGCACTTCGTCAGGAAACCCCAAGAGTAAGGTGTGAAGCAGCACAGCAGTAAGTCTTCCCTCAGTAAGAAACCAAGGTTATCGAACCAGTAGGAGGAAGGAAACGTCTCAAAGGTGTTGCAAGCAATGTTGAAACCTGCACAACACAAACTCAATACTTTGCCCCAACGAATAGTGAGGTTGTCAATATCACTGGTTGTTGTAACAAAGGATTAACTGTATGGTGTGGAAGTTGATGATGGTTTGCAGCAAGTAAACAGTAACAGTGAAAGATGTATCAATGGTAAAAATTGGATCGGGGTCCATAGTTCACTAGAGGTGTTCTCCTTAGATAAACAGACATGGCATGCTGGGTAAACAAATTACAGCAGGGCAATTGACAGGACTGAGCAAGGCATAACAATGCAATACTAGACACAAAGATCCCATGAGATTCGATTTGGGCAATACAACAATATACATAGACTGCCATCCAACTACATCTATGACTAGAAGTCCACCTTCAGGTTATCATCCGAACCCCCTCAAGTATTAAGTTGCAAGCAACAGACAATCTCTTTAAACAAAGTGTGTAAGGTAAACAATCCACTTGTTCCATGAACAAGAGACCGTTGTTTTATCCCTAGTGGTAACAACACATCTACAACCGTAGAGATTTCT
Source organism: Avena sativa (assembly GCA_916181665.1). Lineage (NCBI taxonomy): Eukaryota > Viridiplantae > Streptophyta > Magnoliopsida > Poales > Poaceae > Avena > Avena sativa. The sequence continues at coordinate 9,274,504 of OV702293.1, read as the reverse complement.
ATCACTTCCCTTGGTAAATAGAGGCATGAACCCACTATAGAGCATAAATACCCCCTCTTGGAGTCACTAGCAACTACTTGGCCAAGATAGATACTAACAACGGAGAGCATGCAAGGTCACAAACAACACAAACATGATAGAATCAAATAGTTAAAACCATTAATCAATCTGACATAGTAATCACAATATCCATCGGATCCCCGCAAATACAACATGCATAATTATAAATAGATTAGATCTTGATCATGAATAGAGCTCACAAGATCTATACATGAAAGCACAAGGAGGAGATACAACCATCTATATACTACATGGACCCGTAGTCTAAGGTGGAACTACTCACGCTTCATACCGGAGGCTGACATGATGAAGAAGAAGGCCTCCAAGATGATCTCCCCTCTGGAAGGGTACTGGGAAGAGCTTCAGATTCCCCCGATCTAGGGACGATGGTGGCGGCGGCTATCGACGGTTTCGTGGAATATTGATCGGGTGTCTAGGGTTTTGGCATCAGGGGGACTTTATAGGCGACGAGGCGAGGCAGGGGGCCACCAGGGCGGCTGCACCCCCAGGCACGGGGTGGGCCCACCCGCGCGGCTAGGGGGTGTGGACCCCTGGCGAGCCTCCCCTGTCTCGTATTCTGGCTTCGTGTTGCCCACGGTAAAATATTAACTTTGGCTTTTGTCCCGTCAAATTTCGAGAATATTGATTTTCTGCCTTTCTGGAACCAAAAAACAGAAGAAAACAGACAACTTGCACTGTGGCAACTTATTAATAGGTTAGTACCAGAAAACATATAAAAACACCTCAAAGTGTGGACAAAGTAAAGCAAAGTAGATAGTAAACAAGGATGGAGCATCAAAAATTATAGATACATGTTCGACGTATCAGACCACCATTCAGATGGCGAAAATTGGTTTAGCTACGCTCCAAACTCCTTGTTTTCACCCGGACATGACCCAAAATCCATTCGGCGAACACAGACAAACACAGTGCACCGGGGTTCGCCTGGGACGCCATATGAAGCGAAAAGGCGAGCGTACCCAGGCTATCAACGACGGAAGCCAATTTCCCTCCTTTTTATTTTTCCTCCTCCCCCACCCGCATATTCCCCCACCAACCCGCGAGCTCCCGCCATTTCACCCCAGATCTGCTCCACCATGTCGCCGAAGAATTCCCATGGTCCAAGGCTCGTTGAAGAGCAAGCGACGACGCCAAAGCAAAGGAAGGGGAAAAAGGCCCCTCGCCATGACCTACGCCAAGTGGTTGAAGGATGTGGAGCGCAGAAAGTACAAAATAGATGACCGCCGCGAGATGGGGAAGAAGCTCAACGTGAAGTAGGAGGCCTTGGCACGACGTAGGAGGAATCCCATGCGCAGGAAACGGCGGCGGAGTCCATGTTCTCGCCGCACTATGACGGCCAACACTTCCCTGGTATTGTGTGAGGTAGCCAGTCGAGCGTCTCCCTAGAGGAATTCTTGCCGTCCTCGTTGGCGCTATTCCAGGAGAGCAACGCCAAAGCCACGCCGCGCATGAGGTTCACTCCTTCCCTATAGTTCGACAGTGATCAGCTGGGCGGCATCAACCCCAACGCCGTCTTCCCCGAGATGTTGCCAACACTTTGTTGCAATCCTCTGCCCTTCACGCCTTGTGGTTCTTCCTCAATGCACTAGTTTGGCCTCGCCACCGCCCACGCCGGCAGTTTGTTTGATATAATGTCGGGCATTTCTATGATGCATGCCATTATCGCGTCCTGTTCCTCGGTTGATGCTTTGTCTCCAGGGTACTTCACTCAAGAGGAAGCTCGTACCTCGGTCGAGCCTAGCCTGGACACACAAGGGTTCGACGACAACAAGGACGAAGAATAAGAAGCCAAGGGTGACCTGGAGGAAGAAGAATCCTATGGTGATCTGGGGGAGGAGGCTTGATCGAGCTGCAAGGGGAAGGGGAAAAAGAAAAATAAGAGGAAGGAATCGTCAGCGACGCCGGGCGGGGCTCGCATCAAGTGGACGGTGAGGGAGGACGAGTTCCTCGCCGAATCTTGGAAGACTGTGTCGATCGCCCCAATCACTGGTGCGAATCAAAGCTCAGATACCCATTGAAAGAGTATCAAGGTTGCGTTCGACGAACGTAAACTTTATGGTCCTTACTTCAGTGTGATTTACATGGACCGCGGCGAGAAGGCCATGGCCACCCATTGGGGCCTCATTTGATAAGGTTGTAGCAAATGGCATGGGTAGAAGAGGAGATACAGAATCGCCCGGGGAGCGGCGCCGACAATGAACGCAAGGTAAGCTAGCTCTTCGCCTCTCTGTCGGGATGTTCTCACCTAGATCACGATCGAAGTTCGTCGTTCTGTTCGTAGTTGCTCCACGCGCTCGGCCTCTACCATGACGACAACAATGGCACCAAATTCAAGTTCCTCCATGTCTACACGAGGATCCCGCAACGTGCGAGAAGTGGAGGGGAGTGCGCTTGTCACTCGGCAATGGGAAGGATGTCGTCTACAACCCAGATGCTCCGGTGCCACCAGTGCCGTGGGTCGGCCGGAGTGTGGACAGAAGAATGTCAAGATGAAAAAAATCCATGGGACCGCTCGGCGAAAGGATCCAATCTTCGATCGAGAAGTGCATGGCCGACGCAAAGACCCACATCGCATAGAGGACGAGAAGTTTGACGAGAGGTGGAGGGCGCTGCTGCAGAACCAGGGCGTCAAGATCGACCTGCTCAAGACCAATGTCGCGGCGAAGAAAAGGAACACTGATCTGGCATTCTTGATGGGGGCGAACACGCCGATGATGGACGACCAGGTCAAGGCGTGGTATATGGCTGACCGGGATAGCACCGACGGCTACCGATATACCCACGCCAACATTAGCGCCAAACGCTGCTTGACGGTCTCTTCTGCAGCCTTGCCGAGCTCTACGCCTGTAGCATCGTCTACTGCATCACCGAGTTCTACCTCCACCGTCGATGTCAACAAGCCACCGTCCACAGCGCAGGATTCCGCCGTTTGATCCCCGCGATTTCTATGTAGTTTGATCGCCGAATTGTTGTACTCTTGGACGTGTTTTTTCTGGCGGGAAGAACATATTTTAAAAAATGTCTCCGCTGAGAGCCGGTCTTGGAGGAGTGGCTTGGAGTTCGTGGACCCCAGTCCAAATGTTCGCTTAATCCGGCGAAAATTTAATCCGGATATCAGCCTGAGTGACCAACTGAGTGAAGATGCTCTTATACGGAGAGGAAAGAAAGACAATGGGGATTTTAGGAGGTGAGGAAAACATCCCAAATTATGCCGGCATATTAGCTTAAGCGACGTGCAGGCTAGACACAGAATAGAAAAAGAGAATAATTCGAACGGAGCCTCCACGGTTCGCGGGCAGCCTCTGTCTGCAAATGAGCGGCGCTTTGTGCTCCCATCCCCATGCACGCACGCGCAGCAAAGAAAAATGGCAAATCTCCGGCTCCATCGGCCATTGACGTCCTCTCCCTCATCGCCCCCTCCTTGTCCTTGACCCCGTCTCCAGTTTATCTGCGCCACCCTCTCGACCGTCTCCCTCCTTTGCTCGACCCGTTCCCCGGCCGCCTCTCATCCAGGCCGACGTCTCAGGGTCAATCAAATAAAACGCGACCGCCGGCCGGCGGCGATTGATCCTCGAAGACGACCAATCTAGCTAGGGTGGATCGGCAGCAGCCATGGGCGGGGGTGGAGGGGGCGGCAATACGAGGGAGCTCGACCAGACGCCGACATGGGCCGTCGCCTCCGTCTGCGGCATCATCGTCCTCATCTCTATCCTCCTCGAGAAGGGCCTCCACAAAGTCGGAGAGGTCCGTCAGACGATCCCAGTACCCATCATGTCAATTGTTAGTGTCATGTCGCCTTGCAATGTAGTACTATGTCTGCTCACATGCTTTGGATGGTGTTCGTGTGCGGCATGCAGTTCTTCGCGCACAGGAAGAAGAAGGCCATGGTCGAAACCCTTGAGAAGGTCAAGACAGGTGAGAAAGAAGAAGAGGAAGATCACGGATACTAGTTAACTACTGGCTGGCTGTCCATATATTCCTGAATTAACTGACACTAGTGGGTGTGGATTGTGGTGGCTGGGGGTACGTACAGAGCTGATGGTGCTGGGTTTCATCTCGCTGCTGCTGGTGTTCGGGCAGAACTACATCATCAAGGTCTGCATCACGGAGGAGGCCGCCAACACCATGCTCCCCTGCCGTCTCAAGAAGAGCACCATTGAAGCCGAGACCGACCCGGCTCACCACGGCGCCGCCGGGGCCAACGCCGGCGTCGGCGAGGGTAGTGGCGGTGCGCACGCAACGCCGGCGGAACACTTGAGCATGGGCGGCCATCCCTTCACCGCGGCCGCCTCCTTGGGCGTCCCACACAGGATGCTTTCCGGCGGCGAGGCCAATATGAAAACCCAATGCCCTACTGTACGCAAGCATGCATCACAATCTATCTTAATATTATTCTGAAGAAAAACAAAATTGGGCCTGAAACTCACTCACTCTGTGCGGACAATAAATTGATTGCAGGGGAAGGTGTCGCTCATCTCCATAAACGCGCTGCACCAGCTGCACATCTTCATCTTCTTCCTGGCCGTGTTCCATGTCTCCTACAGCGCCATCACCATGGCACTCGGCAGAGCCAAGGTAATTAAGAGTTCTTCTTTTTCAATAATTGTTGGTGGTGTGGGTGGTGATCGATGTGTTCCGTGTTGCAGATACGAGCATGGAAGGAGTGGGAGAAAGAGGCGATGGAAAAAGATTTCGAGTTCTCCAACGGTGGTATAGTACATCATTCAGAGATACTGTACACCATTGCCCATCTCTTATCACAGTAGTCTCTGAACGAACTAATTAACGTCTGCTTCATGCAGCTGACCCGACGCGCTTCAGGTTTACCCACGAGACATCATTCGTGAGGCAGCACATGAACGTCCTGAACAAGACCCCGGCCTCCTTCTACATCGTAAGAGAGATTTTCCTTTCTGAAAATTTAAGTCCTAACCGATCGAGCCTTGCTAGCTCAAGAGCTAGGAGTACGTACATGCGCAAAAACTGAACCTGACATGATTCATGCAACTGCTCTGAACGACGCAGAGCAACTTCTTCAGGCAGTTCTTCAGATCGGTCCGGCGGGCCGACTACTGCGCGCTGCGCCACAGCTTCGTCAACGTAAGTGTCATTCTCAGTCTCAGCTAGTAGAAATTTCTGCTTCAGGTCACGTGTCTGCTGATTTAATCATGTTGCTGTTGCTGCTGCTGCTGCTGCAGGTTCATTTGGCTCCCGGCAGCAAGTTTGATTTCCAGAAGTACATCAAGCGGTCTCTGGAGGACGATTTCAAGGTCATCGTCGGGATCAGGTATTAATTTTCCCCATTAATCTGGTAGTATATGATTACATGCTGCCTGCTTGCTAAACCTGCTTTTGCTGTTGTTTAATTTTTGCAGCCCTCCTCTGTGGGCTTCTGCGCTCATCTTCCTGCTCATCAACATCAGCGGTGAGTGAGTCCGTTACCGTTAGTTACATTAATTCCTTGAACAAGGGGCACTAGCTGCGTGATTTCCTCTTGACACTATGCTACTTCTGGACCAGGGCTGCACACCATGCTCTGGATCTCCATAATGCCCCTGGTGGTAAGTGAAGTTATTTGAACCCTGCCTGCCCGGATCCATTGATTGATTTGCGACATGAATGAAAACATGATATACATATGGTTGGTTGATGGGTGCACTGCAGATCATCCTGTCGGTGGGCACGAAGCTGCAGGGGATCATCTGCCGCATGGCGATCGACATCACGGAGCGGCACGCGGTGATCCAGGGGATCCCGCTGGTGCAGGTCAGCGACAGCTACTTCTGGTTCAGCCGACCCACCTTCGTCCTCTTCCTCATCCACTTCACGCTATTCCAGAACGGGTTCCAGATCATCTACTTCCTATGGATCATGGTACATACATTTTCCATCTTCGTACTGTACGTCATCTCTGCAATTAGTTAATCTCTATTGATTGATTATCTGGCTGGGCTGATGAACAATGCGTTTGCGTTGCCTGCAGTACGAGTACGGGATGGACTCCTGCTTCAACGATTCCAAGAAGTTCGTCGTCGCGCGACTCTGCCTCGGGTAAACCAACCAACCAACCAAATCTCCCTCTCTCCGATTAGTATTTGCGATCGATCGATGGGTCTCTGAATTACTTGTAATTGATTTTGTATGTGCAGGGCGGTGGTGCAGGTGCTGTGCAGCTACGTGACATTGCCGCTGTACGCGCTGGTGTCGCAGATGGGGTCCACGATGAAGCAGTCCATCTTCGACGACCAGACCTCCAAGGCGCTCAAGAACTGGCGCGCCGGTGTCAAGAAGAAGCCGGCCGCCTCCAACTCCAAGCACGGCGGCTCGCCCTCGGGGAGCCACCCCGGAAGCCCCAGGGCCGAGGACGCCGGCGGCGGCAGCGCGCCCGCGGAGGACACGGGGCTGCATGCCGGCGCCGCGCAGGGCGCAAAGAAAGGGGAGGAGGGCGAGCCGTGATCAAGCATCCCCCCATACATAGATCCATGGTCCAGAGGAGCGGTTCGTTGGAGTGAGTGAGTATTGTGTATAGATCCATTCATTTGACTGCTTAATTAATTCTCTTGTACCAGTATACGTTAGAAGCAACAGCGCGCAACAACGCGTATATACATGTGTGTATGTATATTTATGCATAGGGTATACGTAGGACATGCAGGACCGGAGGAGTTAAAGTCTTTTTCTTTGTTACTTATACAATTCATGTCGACCATTGTACAACTTGTATTAATTAAGGTGTAATTGCAGCTCAACAGATGTGAATGACAGTCTCAACATTTCTAAACATGGCAGAATACGTACAATTTTTATTAATTAGTATTAAGAAAACGTATAATCTATGTGTCTATCGACCTGAACGTGCGCTACAGTCAGTTCATGCTTCGGAGCCGCGTGATCGCGATCGGACGTTTCTGACGAGCCTACACCCCCGCAGTGTTTGTGGTGTTGACGTTTCACGGGGTCACGTAGCAGGGCGTTTTCAAACTTCGGTTACCGTGTCGATTGAGACACGCATCCGGGCGGTGCGGTGTCCGTTCCCCATTCCTCTGCCGACCACCTCGACAACGCCGGCGAGCGTGGCGATTTTGCTTGCGCGAGGGAGCATGTTTTGACGCACCGGTGGCCGCGCCATCCACCCGCGGCGACCACCGCTCGCCGCGCCATCCACCCGCAGCGACCACCGCTCGCCGCGCCGTCCACCGCACCAACCCCAACGCTCACTATTCGGTGCTCCGACGAAGACATCGCCCGCAGATTCCCTCTCTCTAGTGAGTATCTACCCCCCTCTCCCCGGCCCGATTTTCGACAGATGGTAGTTTCTTTCATGGTAGATGTGACTTTTTTGCAGCGATTCGTCCTTCCAAAACCGAATTTTGATAGTTTCGTTTGCGGATGTTAGTTCATCGTTTGTGGTAGGATGGTAGTCCTTTTCCCGATGAGCTGAGGTGTTTTTGCTTTGTAAGATGGTAGATCCTCCAACTGTGGGCTGGTAGATCTACTGAAGAGGATGGTAGATTTTCGGTTCTAGGGATGGTAGATTTTATGATAGGGGATGATAGTTTTTGATAGGGAATGGTAGTTCCTTGCATGCCCATGAATAGTATATCCTTCTGATGAAGGATGGTAGTTTTTTTTATAGGGAATGTTAGTCTTTCTGATAAGGAATGGTAGTTCTTTTGCATGCCCATGGATAGCATATCCTTCTGATGAAGGATGGTAGGTTTTTTGATAAGCGATGTTCGTTTTTTCTAATAGGAAATGGTAGGTCCTTTGCATGCCCATGGATAGCATATCCTTCTGATGGAGGATGGTAGGTTTTTTGATAGAGGATGGTAGTCTTTCTGATAGGGAATGGTAGTTCCTTTGCATGCCCATGGATAGAATATCCTTCTAATGGATGATGGTATAGTTTTTTGTTGTTATGATGATATAGTTTGGATAGTACATTATTTTTCACTTTGTATGATGGGTAGTTCCTTCCTACTATGATGGTAGTTTCTTTTTTCCTGTTCTGATGACATAGTTTAGATAGTAGATTTTTGCTGTTTACGATAGTATATTCCTGAATCATATCAAGGAACTGTAGTAGATTTTTTATGCTTTTTGCATGTTAAGTTCAGTTATCTTTTGGATGTTAAGTTCAGTTTTTAGTAGTAATGGTAGATTTTCCTATTTTTTCCGATGTTAGTTCAGTCAAGGCAGCGTGCAAAATGACGAAATCAAATAGTAACAAGAAGGGGCAGTCAGCCAAGAAACTCAAAATGCTTCGTGCAAATCTTAGTCTGCGTCCTCGGATATCACCAAGCACATTATCAAGAAGTGCTCCAGTAGACACTGAAACAGCACCCATGAAAGACCACGCAGCAACTGGAAATGTTAGTTTCTTTTTACTTTTTTTACATCCACACACTGTCTCTGGTTTTTGAATACCAGAACTTTATTTTTGGCTAAACTATTTTAAATTTTTGCATTCAGAGTAAAAAAGACAAGCCGTTTCAGCGCGCATCATCAATGAAACTTGTGAACTTGTATTCGAGCATGTCACCGGAACAGAAAAAATTAATCGAGGACTGGGGTTACAAAGGTTTGATCAGTATAAAGTGTTCAAAACTGCAGCCCGATCTATACAAATTCCTCATGAAGAGTTTTGATCCATCAACATGCAAGATGGTATTCTCTAAAAGAGGTTCCATCAGCATCACATAAGTATCTGTCAAGGAGGTAATAGGTGTGCCTAATGGTGACAAAGAAGTTCAGTATGGGATGGATGCAGCAGCAATCAAGTTTATGACAGAGAAGTTGGAAATGAAGGGCAAGAGACAACCAACCATCACATCACTGAAGAACACGATTGCAAAAATGGAGGATGCAGACATGAATTATCTCAGGCTGTACATTACTTATGCCATGAGTTCCGTTCTTGCGCCAATAACCGGTGTTCACATTATCCCTAGGCTGTACCCATCCTTGGTAAAAATCAAATATGCACATCGGCTAAATATGTGCAGGTTTGTTATACTGATGCTTGTGAAAGCAACTAAATCAAAGGAAGAAAAAGCAATACTCAAATCCTGCATGCTCTACTTAATGGTACATCCCCATTACTACCATCCATGTTTTTACCTTTTTTTGGTTGATCATGTTATCTACATTCACCAATTTAGTTAATGACTCACACAAATGTGTTTCCCGCAGGTAAAATACCTAGACTCATTAGAGTTAAAAGGCATAGATGTGCCCAGTGAAGGAACAAGAGTAACAGCATAGACCAATGCAATGGTGATAAAGGCTATTAAGCAGGACCAAAAGAACGATGGAACGTTCGGTGCAGCAAAGGTATTTTTCTCTACTTTTTTTTACTTTGCCCTCTTCTAACTACATACAAAAAACTAGATTATATAACTTATCTTTCTTTGTTTGTTTTCACTTCTTTTGTTTTTCAAGCTCAAACCTGAATTCGCAAATTCAGACGTAGTACCTGAGCTTGAAGGAGAACATCTACCTTCCATGTCAAATGAGGAACCATCTGAACAAACACACGAAGAAGAAGAAGAAGAAGAAGATATTCCATTTAGAAGAGAAGAAGAAATTAGTAGCAATAAAGATTGTGAACAAGTAGATGAGGAACCACACGGAGAAACTTGTGAAGAAGAAATGGAAGGTAGCATCCTATTTCCAGACGAAGAAAAAATTGATATGTTCATCCTAGCAAATGCACCTCCAGGATGTACATCAAAGGTGGGTTTTGTCCATTACAATAAGCAATTTTTCTCCTTGCATGCCCAGGTTGCAAATAATTTTGCTTACAAACAAAATTCTGAGCATCCTTTCACATATTACATTACAGGAAAGATCAAGATACAAAGAAGCAGTCCAGAAAGCTTGCCATGATTTTGAATCAAGCTTGTAGATGCTTGTGAAGCAGCTTTCATTCAGACCAAGGAAGTATGCAAAGAGAAGGAAGCAAAGGTGTAATAAGGGAAGGAGAAACAAAGAGACACCAATAGCCAACCAAAATCAAGAACCATTTGGGGAATACAACAGAACAGATGACGATTGCAAGGTGGACGAAGAGGAAGAGCAGAAGGAGATAAGTGTGTCACTGGATGATGATTTAGTTCAGCTGAGCTTACAAGCACCACGGAAGGACAAAGAGGATGAAAGGAATCCACACCAGCAGGACAAAGAGCTTACCAGCACCACAGCAGGTACATTGGATGGTGATACAGAGACAAAAGGTACATTGCTGGACCCAAGAGATGTAACTAGTATAGAACATGAGGTTGCTGAACAGCCTAAAGGTGGTGATACAAAGACAGAAGTAACCAAGTGTTGCGAGACCTGCCTAATTGAACCAGTTCAGAAAATTGTTTCAGTTACAAAAAAATCCACACCAACAATGGTTGTTCTCCCAGTTCAAGCACACCAGACAGAAAATTTAGTTACAGAACTAGCAACTACTATCTCAAACAAGTTGCACATACAGGCAGAGCCGAGGGAAATACTTCCAGATGGTTTGGCCACCTTGTGCCAAACTTATCAGACCCCAACTGATAATTCAGTCAAACTTGGATATATTGATGATGGCCAAAGTCAGGATAGTTACAGATCTAAAGATTGGGATATTCATGGGAAGAAGTTCATGGACTTCATGAGGACAGACACCAAGGATGCAAGTATGCAACATCCGGTGTTTGAAACACCTGAATTCTTCGACCTTGAGTACCACAAAGGTGCACAAGAAGAGGCAGAATCCATCAACAAAAATCTACGAATGATGAAGCAAGAACGTATTCAAGATGTCTTCTCAAAGAAGGATGAAGGAAGTGTGAGGCAGGAATTGAAGAGCATAATTTCAGAGTTTGTAACACCAAAAACGATGTCATTAAAAAGGAAGAAAGTAACTTTTGCAGATCAGCAACCATCTGGATTAAAAATCCTGGAAAACGCCTCACCTTCACCAAGCAGATATAGAACAAGATTTGTTGCGCAGGGACAACTTGAAGTTTCACCCAAGCCCATGTTCAAGTACAGTCACCAAGGATACTACCTTCTGCTTGAAGAATGTCAACAAGGATGAACATTGAAGGGTATGTAGCAACTATGTTGTCAACCAAAGTGCCTAGCAATGCAGGAGAAGACTCAATGAACAGGAAATTAAACTTTGATAGCAGCACAGAGTCGGACAGGCAGAGACTGAAAGAGTAAGATGGTTAACCTAGAGGGGGGTGAATAGGTTTCTACAAAATTCTTTATAATCTTTTGCAAGTTTTAGGCTTTGCGGAATATAAGTGAGCCTAAATGCAAACTAGGTGAGGCAACCTAGATGATGTACAAGATACTTCAAGCTCGAAGGCTATCACAAGATAAGAAACACAAGTAAGAGATCAGTTAAGGAATAACCGAAGCACGCAGAGACGAAGATGTATTCCCGTGTTCACCACCTTTGGGAAGGGGGCTACGTCACGTTGGAGAGGTGTGAGGTTCCACGAAGGATTCCTCACGCGCCACGAAGGCTCACCTTCTTCTCCGAGCCTATCCCACGAAGGAATAGCTCACTTACTCGTGGTAGACTTTAAGGTAGTCTCCAAACCCTCACAAACTTTCTACGGAGCAAATCACAAGCCGAATGCCTCCGGGCGACCCTAGCCGCCTAGGGTTTCCCACAAACCCAAGAGTAAATTGCTGTGGAGTTTTGTTTCTTGGAAGACCAACTCACCAACGACCGGCCAATAAATTGGCAAGCCCCGGAGGTTGATTTCCGGTCAACATTATCACCTGCCCAATCGTCATCCGAATAGCCAACAAGCTCAAAGGTTGACCCCTTTGGATACCAAAGCCCGAGAGTAGGAGTGAGAACAAGGTACCTAAAAATCCGTTTGACCGCCATCAAGTGGCACTCCTTGGGAGCGGATTGAAAATAAGCACAAATTCTTACACTTAACATGATATCTGGCATAGAAGCACAAAGGTAGAGCAAGGAACCAATCATAGAACAATATACCTTTTGATCCACGTCCTTCTCACCTACTCCAAGGCCAAGTTGTCCATTTAGTGGCATGGGTGTCTTCATGGGATTATCCTTGGCCATCTCGAACTTATTGAGCATATCCTTAATGTACTTCTCTTGAGAGATGAAAGTGCCATGAGGAAGTTGCTTTATGATGAAGCCTAGGAAGAACTTCAACTCCCCCATCATGGACATCCTAAATTTCATAGTCATCAACTCGGCAAAAGCTTTGTTATGAGATTCGTTAGTTCCACCAAAGATGATATCATCAACATGTATTTGAACAATAAATAAGCCACCCCCTTTAACCCGTTTGGTGAAAAGGGTGGAATCGACCTTACCCACGCTAAACCCATCCATGAGTAGAAAATCCCTAAGGTGATCATACCAAGCACGAGTAGCTTGCTTTAGTCCGTAGAGAGCCTTATGGAGTAGATACACATGGTTGGGATAGCGTGTGTTTTCGAAACCCGGGGGTTGAGCTACATATGCAACCTTTTTCAAGGGACCATTAAGAAATGCACTTTTCACATCCATTTGATAAAGCTTGAAGTTATGGAAAGATGCATAAGCAAGCAAGAGACGAATAGCTTCAAGATGAGCAACGGGCGCAAAGGTGTCCTCATAGTCAATACCTTCTATTTGGGCATACCCTTGCGCCACTAACCTTGCTTTGTTCCTTGTGATGACCCCGTTCTCATCTTGCTTGTTTTTGAACACCCACTTGGTCCCAATAACATTGATGCGATGATCTTTAGGCCTCTCCACTAGAGACCATACTTCATTGCGGGTGAAACATGTTGGAGATATGCCCTAGAGGCAATAATAAATGTAGTTATTATTATATCTTTGTGTTTATGATAAATGTTTACATTCATGCTATAATAGTATTAACAAGGAAACATTGATACTTGTGTGATTTGTAAACTTAACTTGAAGTCCCTGGTAAAAGCCTCTATCTAATACTAGCTTGTTGGTTAATAAGATGATAGTGGTTTCCCTATCATGAACATTGAGATGTTATTAACAACAAGATCATATTGTTAGGAGAATGATATGATGGACATACTCCTATAGATAAGCATAGCATAAAGATCAAGTCATTTTAATAGTTCAATTGCTATATGCTTTCTGATACATAGTAACCTAATTCCTTCGACCATGAGATCATGCATATCACCTTTACCGGATGGATGCTTTGATGACATCAAACACCACACCGTAACTGGGTGGTTATAAAGGTGGCATTGAGTGTTCGGAAAGTATTGGTTGAAACACATGGATCAAGAGTGGGATTTGTCCATCCATATGACGGATAGATATACTCTGGGCCCTCTCGGTGAAATGTCATACAATTAGCTTGCAAGCATGTGACTGGCTCACAAGGGATCACATATCACGGGAACGAGAAAAGAGTACTTATCGGTAACGAGGTTGAACTAGGTATGCAGAGATACCGACGATCATAACCTCGGATAAGTAAACTATCGTGAGACAAAAGGAAATTGGTATCATATGTAAAGTGGTTCATTCGATCATGAAGTAATCGTAGAAATATGTGGGAGCCATATGAATTTCCAGATTCCTCTATTGGTTATTGTTCGGAGAAGTGTCTCGATCATGTCCGCATAATTCACGAACCGTAGGGAGACACACTTAAGGATTTGACGTTGTTTGAGTAGTTATGGAATGATGAGAAAGAGACCGAATGTTGTTCGGAGTCTCGGATGGGATCCGGGATATCACGAGGAGATCCGGAATGGTCCGGAGAATAAGATTCATATAAGGAAAGTCCCGTTTCGGAGTTGGGGAATGGTTCCAATGTTTTCGTCGGGAATGTTCTAGAAGGTTCCGGAATGTCCGGCACTCCGGGGGGGAAGGGTACATGAATGTGTTATATCAAGTTGATATGATTGCATCATGTACTCGGTGTCATCGCTGATCAAAATAGAGGGTTTATTCAAATCCTAGTTTGAAAAGTCAAACGGCTAGTTTGAAAGTCAAACGGCAGTTTTTGGAAAGAGGAGGAGTGGGAAACCGAGTTGGGGAGGAGTTCCCTCCTCCAACCGGCGGCGCACCATCCAAGCCGAGTTGGGGAGGGACTCCTCTCCCTCCCCTTGGCCGGCCAGCCCCTCCACCTATATAAGGAGGGGCAGGGCTCCCTCCTAGAGACACACAAGATCCTCTCCTCCAAACCCTAGCCCCAAGCCGCCGCCGCCTCCATAGCCGCCGCCGGCCCTAGGGCAAACCCTAGCCGCCGTCTAGCTAATCCCTAGCCGCCGGCTTGACCCTCCTTGGTGTGTCTAAACCCTAGAACACCGAGGGACTCTCTCATACTCCACCATACTCGCTCCGGCTTAAGGCGAAGCCCTGCGAGATCTCCCCTCTACTTCCGGTACCACGCCGTTGTGCTGCCGGAATCGCGAGGAGAGTGCTACAACCTCCGCTGCCTGCTGGAACAAGGGAGAGGAAGGTCTTCGTCGAGTACCGAACGTGTGACCGACTGCGGGAGCGCTGCCAGAACGCAGCGCCGGAAGGATCGTCTACACGATCTTGAGATCGGAAAGAGTACGACTACATCACCCACGAGAATCCGCTCTCGTTAAACACTTTGGAATCTTAGAGGGTGAGTTATTCTATCGACTCGTTGCTACAATCTAGTAGATAGATCTTGGATTGTTTGTTTGTATGCGGTAGAAATTTTTTGTTTTCCATGCTACGAAACCCAACAAAACACTCGAGTTCTTCTTGCATGGCAATGACCCAATCCGGATCCTCCAAAGCCTCATGAACCTTAAGGGGCTCAAAGTTGGACACAAAAGCATGGTGCCCACAAAAGGTTGTGAGGTTATTCTTCCTGGCACGGGTCTCGATCCCTCTTGATATGCTTCCAAGGATATTGTTGACTTGAAGACCACTTGCAATGGAGGCGGCCTTAATCTTCCGAATTGTGCCTTCATGATCAACAAATTCATCTTTTGAGGGGCCTTGATCATTGACACCATCTTGAGCTTGGCCTTGAGATGGAGGTTGATCTTCTACTTGGTCTTGCTCGAAGGTTTGAGGGCTTGGTTCTTGTTCTTCGGTTTGCAAGGCATCATGAGAGAGATGTTGATCTTGTGATGTATTTGATGGCTCAACTTGGATAGAGCTCGGCTCTTCTTGAGTTGAGCTTGATTCTCCCCCATCATCTTGTTGAACATGAATGTGAGACTCGGTAGGCAAGATGTGCTCAATACCCATCAACTTGATGACTTGAGAAGAATCACCATCTCCTACATCACGAGAAGAAACTTGCTTCTCATGGGGACCATTATTCTCCAGAAACTCCACGTCACAAGATACTTCAACACAACCATTAGTCTTGTTGTAGTATCTATAGGCATGAGAGTTTTCCGCATAACTAACAAAAATACCCTCTATAGTTCTAGATTCGAATTTACCGAGCTTTTCCTTTTTGTTCTTGACGAGACACTTGCACCCAAAGACACGGAAGTAGTTGACATTGGGCTTCTTACTTGTGAGAATCTCATATGGAGTCATGTCAAAGGGAGCACGGAGGAAGAGCCGGTTCGTGTAGTGGACCGCGGTAGAAATAGCTTCTCCCCAAAAATTGTGAGGGGACTTGAATTCACTCAACATTGTTCTTGCCATCTCAATGATTGTCTGGTTCTTCCTTTCGACAACACCATTTTGTTGAGGGGTATAAGGAGCTGAGAATTCATGCTTGATCCCCTCATCTTCAACAAATTCTTGCATGGTGTAATTCTTGAACTCGGTGCTGTTGTCGGTTCTAATAGTCTTGATCTCCACTCCATGAGTGCGTTGAGCTTGCTTGGCGAAGATCATGAATTCCTTGAAAGTCTCATCCTTCATCTTGAGAAGAAATACCCAAGTATACCTTGAGTAATCATCAACAATGACAAGACCATATCTTCTTCCACCAAGAGAGTCATATGTCGAAGGCCCGAAGAGATCCAGATGGAGCAATTACAAGGGTCTTGACGTGGCCCCCTTGGTAACGGAAGGATGATGCTTTCCAATTTGCTTCCCTGAAATGCAAGCACTACACACACGATCTTTCTCAAAGGAGATACCGGTTAGTCCAAGAATATGTTCACCCTTTAGGAGGAGATTGAGATTTCTCATGTTGACATGGCCTAGGCGACGATGCCAAAGCCATCCCTTGTCAGCCTTGGACATTAGACATGTAGGAAGAGATTGACTCTCTTTAGATAGGTCGACCACATAAAGGTCGTCTTCCACGTGTCCAATGAGAACCAAGCTGAGATCATCACCCCTAAAGACCTTCACAAAAGTGCTAGAGAAATAGGAGTCATAGCCGGCATCCGCGAGATGTTTAATAGAAAGCAAGTTGTAACCAAGGTTTTCAACATGTAGGACGGTCTCAAGAGTCAAAACCTTGGAAATTACCAACTTACCATAACCAAGATCCTTTCCTTTTGAGTTATCTCCAAAAGTGATGCTTGACGTTGAGTTGACATCGTGAATGAAATGGTCAAGCCCACTCCTACCTCCGGTCATGTGATTGGTGCATCCACTATCAAACACCCATTTTGATCCACCGGAGGCATAACCCTACAAAAATCAATTCTTTGATTTAGGAACCCATTGAGTAATGGGTCCCCTAGCATTAGCAACAAGATCCTTAGGTACCCAAATTGAGTACCACCTATAAGCATAACCATTTCGAGGGCCAACATATTTGGCATATACATTTCCTTGAGTGCCCTTACATAGCACATAGGAAGGATTAGACTTTCCCGCATACTTGTGATTGGGATTGCCCCTCATGGCTCCCCCATTCACCACATTCTTTTTGACCCGGTCAACCACCTTGTCACCTTCCTTCACAAAGGTTATCTTCTTCGGTGGAATGGAATTTCTCGTGTTGTTCTTTGGATCAAAACCGACACCTTCCTTGGAAACTCTCGTCTTTTGAAGGGATAAAATATCATCTAGGATATTTCCCTTGGAGGTAGGTGCACGACGCTCTTTCTCAAGTTGCTCTTTCAACTTCTTATTTTCCTCAATGAGGTGAGCTTGATCAAAGGTAGAGTTAGAGGTACAACAATCGTATAATTGGATCCTTCACTATACCAAGAGCTTTCTCATAGGACACCCGAAGTTGATCATGGTTCTCTCCAAGTTTTATGAGCTCACGCTTGACAAGCAAACTAGCCTTCTCAAGGTGCTCAAGGTCCTTGGTAAGAGAAGAATGAGCAACTTCAAGCTCTTTCTTTGAGGCATCAAGCTCTTGAGACAATGAGTTAGCCCTATCAATAGTGTCCATGTCTTTTGCTTTATCAATTTCAAAGATTTCAATTTGTAGTTTAAGAAAAGAGTTGGTATTCTTTTCCTCACAAAGCTCTTGCTCAAGAAGATTGAATCTTCGTTTCTCATCATCAATATGAGATTCCAAGCTATCAATGGTCTCATCGCGTGAGCTAACAAGTTCCATTAATTGCTTGACTCTAGCACGAGCAATGGGAGGAAGAGACTTCATGATAGCATACATTTCTTTTATATATTCTTTACCAAATTCATCATTATCACTATCACTATCATGGTCACTCTCAAGATCATCCAAGACACTAGATAGGGATGGAGGAGAGACAATTACCTTGGAGCTTCTTGCCATAAGACAAGAACCGGTGATCTTGGGAATAGGAGAACTCTTGATGTAGTCCTTGGAGTAGTCGTAGGTGAGAGGTGAACCGGGTTCGACATATGCCAAACCGGTCACACCCACCACTTTCTCCTTATCCCCACACTCCACGTCGGACTCGTCCTTGGAGCTCCTTTCCATGAGGCAAGTGGCAGTGACCTTGGGGTTAGGAGAGTCGTCGGTTTAGTCCTTGGTGTAGTCATAGGTGAAGAGAGACCCGGGTTTGGCAAAGGCCAAACCGGCCACTCCAACCACCTTCTCTTCATCCTCTTCCTCATTGTCGGATATGTATTCTTGGCCTAGGAAGCCCTTACCATCATGCCTATTGTTCCTCTTGTATCTTTCATTGATGGGGTTGGGCTTCAATCTTGGTTTGGCACCTTCTTCATACTTAGTCTTGTCAAGCCTCTTCTCATAAGGACACTTGTCGGCAAAATGGGTTGCCTCATCACAATTGTAGCACGTCCTCTTCTTCTCACTTGATCCCATTGAGCTTCTCCTTCTTCGGAACTTCATGTTCTTGGTGAAGAGAGCAAGTTGAGAGAGCATATCATCAACTCCATCAACATCGCTATCTTCATCACTAGCAACATATTCTTGCACTTGCTTGGCCTTTAAAGCTAGAGAGTGGGAAGACCCGATAGCACGGTTGATCTCCTTGATCTTTTGCCCTTCATCCGCCAAGTTATCCGTGGCAACTAGATAAGAGACTAGATCATCAGGGGTGAATTGATTAGCTCTATCAAGGAGTTGCAAGTTCAAGGCAAGCTTCTTGTCGGTGACCGCGATCATGGAGACAATCTTGGACTTGATAAGTTCATCATTCAAATTGAATCAATCATCATACTTCTCACACCCTAGGCCACCAATCTTCACGCGGAGGGCAACGAGTCTCTTGTATGCTTCAGCGATAGTCTCACCATCATGGTTCATGAACATGTTCATCTCAGACTTGGCAGCTTCATACTTGGACTTTTGGATAAGAGAGGTTCCCTCTTGGAGAATGACAATCCTATCCCAAATATCCTTTGCGGTGGGGATGTCGCTGACTTGATCATGGAGAGTGCGGTGAATGGCACTCCTTATCTTGTCACAAGCCGTTGCATTTAGTTGACGGTCGTAGTACTCTCCCGGGGTGAGGTTGTTGGGATCATGAGGGTGGAAGCCGGTGCATACAATCTCCCAAATCTCAACGCGGCAGCTGCGAAGATGAAATTCCATAGAAGCTTTCCAATGAGAGAAATGAGTTCCATCATAATGAGGTGCAGGGCCCGAACCATTAATATGAGGCATGATGTTCTTTTGCTTAGGATAAACATAAGGGAATTGATTAGGGGGCGTGGAAGTTTTTGACGAGCCGCCCTCATGAGCGGACTCGGCATCCTTATCCTTCTCGATGTCCATTGGTATCCCTTGAGGTACTACCAATGGATTACCAAGAAAAACCCCATCGCCAATGGCCTTAAGTTGTCCTTCTAGGTAACTCATTCGAACAAGGAGATCAGAATCCGCCTTGGCCTTTTCAAGGGCACCCTTGGCTAAGATTTCACGAAGCTCCTTGACCGAATAAGTTTTTTCCTCCTCCTCATCGGACAAAACCATCTTTTCTCTTAGGCGGTAAAGCCCTTAAAAGAGCCCTTGGCTCTGATACCAATTGAAAGTGTAAGATGGTTAACCTAGAGGGGGGTGAATAGGTTTCTACAAAATTCTTTATAATCTTTTGCAAGTTTTAGGCTTTGCGGAATATAAGTGAGCCTAAATGCAAACTAGGTGAGGCAACCTAGATGATGTACAAGATACTTCAAGCTCGAAGGCTATCACAAGATAAGCAACACAAGTAAGAGATTAGTTAAGGAATAACCGAAGCACGCGGAGACGAAGATGTATTCCCGTGTTCACCACCTTTGGGAAGGGGGCTACGTCACGTTGGAGAGGTGTGAGGTTCCACGAAGTGAAGGGTTTCGCGGCATAGTAAATCAAAATTTTCTACGGATGCGAACAGAGGGAAAGCCAAGATCTAATCTAGGAGATGCAAACAACGAGAGAGATTGGATTAGATCTTCATACCCTTGAAGATTCGCACAGCGGAATGTTCGTCGGAACATGGGTGATGTAGTCGTACTCGCTTCTCCTCCTCGCGATCCGATCCGATCTAGCACCACAAGTGGCGGTGCCTCCGTGAAATGCACACGTGCAGCACCTCGACGTCTCCTCCTTCCTCGTACCAGCAAGTATGGTGGAGAGATGGGTTGGATCTACAACGCGATGGCGCGGTGCAATTGGTGGAGAATTTCTGCAGCAGGGCTTCGCCTACAAGCAGTCGGGAGGGAGAGAGGAGGGCAGCAGGGTGGCTAGGATTGGAGGGGAAGGTGTAGGGGGTTGGTGCACCCCAGCCCTCTATATATAGAGGGGTGGGCGCAGCCCTAGCCCCTCCCCCAAGCCAAGGCCGGCGGCCCCAAGGAGGAAGAGTGGGGGGCAAGGAAACCCCCCCTTCTAGAAGCTCTATCTAGAGTTTAAACCTCTCTTGGCCGGCTGGGCCTATGGGGCCTTGTGCCCCTGGCCCAATGCGGCCAGGGAACTCCCTCATAGGCCCATGCCCCCTCCCGGAAGGTGAGGCCACGTTGGTCCCCTTCCGGAAGGTTCTAGAAGCTTCCGGTACAATACCGATTAACCCGGAACAATTCCGAACTCCAAAAACTGCACTGCCTTATATGAATCTTATTCTCCGGACCACTCCGGAACCTCTCGTGATGTCCCGGATCCCATCCGAGACTCCGAACAAAAACTCATAAACCAATTATCCAATCTATCCTAGCGTCGAGACACGTTAAGTGTGTGACCCTGCGGGTTCGAGAATATGCAGACATGATCTTCTATCAATAATCAACAGCGGGGTCTGGAAACCCATATTGACTCCCACACATTCATCGATGATCATATCGGATGAACCACGATGCCGGGATTCAATCAATCCCATATATTTATTCCCTTCGTCTCACGATATTTTACTTGCCCGAGATTTGATCGTCGGTACCGTCATACCTAGTCCAATCTCGTTCACAGTAAGTACTTTACTCGTTCCGTAATCCGATATCACTTTGTGATTAACTCCTTAACCACATGCTTGCAAGCGGTGTTGATATCGATTACCGAGTGGGGCCGAAGTATATCTCTCCGACTTGGGAGGGACAAATCCCATCTCGATACATACAACCCAACAGATACTTTCCGATCACCTGAGAGACACCTTTATGATCACCCTCTCATAGGATGACGTTTGATGACCTCAAAGCTTTCTTCCGATACCAGGGAGTTGTATTATCTCATGGTCTAAGGAATACAATATTTGACATAAGAAAAGCTTCGCAAAGACGAACACGATGACACGATCTAATTGCTTCGCTTAGTTTGGGTCTGTCCATCATATCATTCTCCCAATGATATGATCTCATTATCAATTGACAACTCATGTCTATGGTTAGGAAACCTTAACCATCATTGATCAATGAGCTAGTCCATAGAGGCGTACTAGGGACACGGTGTTGTTCACAAACCACACAAGTATTAAAGTTTCCGCTTAATACAATTCTAGCATGGAATATAAACATTATCATGAACAAGAATTATAATAATAACATCTTTATTATTGCCTCTAGGGCATAATTCCAACAGTCTCCCACTTGCACTAGAGTCAATAATCTAGTTTACATTTGGCAACAATCCCACACCCATGGCACTGAGGTGCTGATCATGTTTTGCACGCGGAAGAGGTTTAGTCAACGGATCTGCGACATTCAGATCTGTATGTACTTTGCTAATCTTCAGATCTCCATCTGCTATATAATCTCAGATTATATGAAACTCGCGGTTGATATGCTTGGTCTTTGGATGATATCTTGGTTCCTTAGTGAGTGCTATGGCGCCAGTGTTGTCACACAATATCTCCAGTGGGTCCAATGCACTTGGAACCACGCCAAGCTCAGTGATGAAGTTTCTGATCCAAACTCCTTCACTTGACGCTTCTGCAGCAGCCATGTATTCCGCTTCTACTATAGATCCCGCGATCACGCTTTGCTTGCAGCTTCTCCAGCTCACAGCTCCTCCATTCAAAATATACACGTATCCTGTCTGAGATTTAGAATCAACCTTGTCGGTGTCGAAACTAGCGTCGACGTAACCTTTTATGACAAGCTGTTCATCACCCCCATAGACTAAGAACATTTCTTTAGTTCTATTTAGGTACTTTAGGATGTTCTTCACGGCTGTCCAGTATTCCACTCCTGGATCACTTTGATATCTGCTCGTCAAACTAAGAGCATTGGACACATCCGGTCTAGTACACAGCATGGCATACATGATAGAACCTATGGCCGAGGCATAAGGCACTTTGCTCATAGCTTCCCTATCATTTACCGTAGCTGGACACTGAGCCTTGCTCAATATCTTACCTGACAACATAGGCACTGAACCTTTCTTTGCCTTATCCATTCTGAACCTTTTCAGAACTTTGTCTAGGTATGTACTCTGGCTTAAAGCTATCAGGCGTATTTGTCTATCTCTATAAATTTTGATGCCCAATATATAAGCAGCTTCACCTAGGTCTTTCATTGAAAAACACTTGTTCAAATAACTCTTCACATCGTTAAGCATGTTGATGTCATTTCCAATAATCAATATGTCATCCACATATAGTACCAGAAACGTCACCGAGCTCCCACTCACTTTCTTGTAGATACAATCTTCGTAGCAATTTGGAACAAATCCAAAGCTCTTGATCACTTGATCAAAATGAAGGTTCCAACTCCGAGATGCTTGCTTCAGTCCATAAATGGAACGCTGAAGTTTGCATACTTTATCAGCATCCTTAGGATCGACAAAACCTTCGGGTTGCATCATATACAACTCTTCATCAATGTTGCCATTGAGGAACGCAGTCTTGACATCCATCTGCCATATTTCATAATCATGAAACGCAGCAATTGCTAATAAAATCCGAATGGACTTAAACATCGCTACGGGAGAGAAAGTCTCATTATAGTCAACACCTTGAACTTGTCGAAAACCTTTTGCGACAAGTCGTGCTTTATAGACGGTAACATTACCATCCGCGTTCGTTTTCTTCTTGAAGATCCATTTGCACTCAATGGCCTTTCGGTCGCTAGGAGGGTCCACCAAAGTCCATACTTGGTTTTCGCTCATGGATCCCAATTCGGATTTCATGGCTTCTAGCCATTTCTCAGAGTCTGGGCTCATCATCGCTCCTCATAGTTCGTAGGTTCACTGTCTTCTACTAACAAGACAGTCAAGACAGGGTTGCCATACCACTCAGGAGGGGCACGCGACCTTGTCGACCTGCGACGTTCAGTAGCAGCATCGTCTGAAGCTTCATGATCCTTGTCATTAGCTTCCTATATTGTTGGTGCAGGCGGCACTGGAACAATTTTAGGTGCTGCGCTACTCTCCAATTCAAGAGAAGGTTCAATAACCTCGTCTAGCTCTACTTTCCTCCCACTCACTTCTTTCGAGAGAAACTCCTTCTCAAGAAAGGAACCGTTCTTTGCGACAAACACTTTGCCTTCGGTTCTGTGATAGAAGGTATACCCAATAGTTTCCTTAGGGTATCCTATGAAGACGCATTTCTCCGCTTTGGGTTCGAGCTTGTCCGGCATCAACTTCTTGACGTAAGCTTCGCATCCCCAAACTTTAAGAAACGACAACTTAGGTTTAGTACCAAACCACAGTTCATACGGTGTCGTCTCAACGGATTTAGATGGAGCCCTATTTAAAGTGAATGCAGCGGTTTCTAATGCATAACCCCAAAATGATAACGACAAATCAGTAAGAGACATCATTGATCGGACCATATCTAATAGGGTTCGATTCCGGCGTTCAGACACACCATTGCGCTGTGGTGTTCCAGGTGGCGTGAGTTGTGAAACGATTCCACTTGCTTTAAGATGCGTGAGAAAATCATAACTCAAATATTCACCTCCACGATCGGATCGTAGAAACTTAATCTTTCTGTTATGATGGTTCTCCACTTCATTCTGAAATTCTTTGAACTTTTCAAACGTTTCAGATTTATGTTTCATTAAATAGATATACCCATATCTACTTAAGTCATCGGTAAAAGTGAGAAAATAGCGATATCCACCGCGCGTCGAAACACTCATCGGTCCGCATACATCGGTATGTATGATTTCCAACAAGTTCGTTGCTCGCTCCATCATACCGGAGAACGGGGTTTTGATCATCTTGCCCATGAGGCATGGTTCGCATGTGTCAAATGATTCAAAATCAAGAGACTCCAAAAGTCCATCAGAATGGAGTTTCTTCATGCGCTTTACACCAATATGACCTAGACGACAGTGCCACAAATAAGTAGTATTATCACTATCTACTTTGCATCTCTTAGCCTCAATGTTATGGATGTGTGTTTCATCCCTTTCGAGATTTAGAAGAAATAAATCATTCACAATAGGTGCATGACCATAAAAGATGTTACTCATATAAATAGAACAACCATTATTCTCCGATTTAAATGAATAACCGTCTTGCAATAAACAAGATCCAGAAATAATGTTCATGCTCAACGCAGGCACATAATAACACTTATTAAGGTTTAAAACTAATCCCGAAGGTAAAACTAAGGAGAGCATGCCGATGACCATCACATCAACTCTTGATCCGTTGCCAACGCGCATCGTCACCTCATCCCTCGCAAGCCGCCGTCTATTCCATAGCTCCTGTTTCGAGTTACAAATATTAGCAACTGAACCGGTATCAAATACCCAGGCACTACAACGAGGGCTAGTAAGGAAAACATCAATAACATGTATATCAAATATACCTTTGATGGTGTCAGCCTTCTTGTCCGCTAAGTACTTCGGACAGTTGCGCTTCCAGTGACCCTTGTCCTTGCAATAGAAGCACTCAGTGTCCGGTTTAGGACCAGACTTGAGCTTCTTCTCAGCAGGGGCAACGCGCTTGCCGCCGCCTTTGTTGAAGGGCTTCCTTGCACCCTTACCTTTCTTGAAGGTGGGGGGCTTGTTGACCATCAACACATGATTATTCTTTTTGATGTTCACCTCCGCTACTTTCATCTTAGCAAAGAGCTCAGTGATCATATCAGTGGAACCAATCTGATTGTGATCAACTACAAAACTTTTATAGCTAGGAGTGTCAATCTTGAGCTCCTCTGGAATCTTGCAGTCCAGTTGCTCAAGGTGTTGAGTGTAGCCCGTCATCTCAATGGCGTGCTCACTAACGAAACTCCCTTCCTCCATCTTGTAGTTAAAGAATTTCTTAGAGATCTCATATCTCTGAGAACGGGCTTGAGTCTGAAACATCTTTTTCAGCTCCTCGAGAATCTCAAAGGGCTCGGCGAACTCCTCAAAACGATTTTGAAGATCCGATTCCATAGCATACAACATGGTGATCTTAATCAAATCATAATCATCCTTGCGCGACTGATAAACAACTTTTTCATCAGCCGGCGCATCTATAGCAGGGGCGTCACCTAGCGCTTTCTCAAGGACATAGTCCTTTTGTCCGCCAGCGAGAATGATTCTCAGAATGCGGAACCATTTGGTGAAGTTAGACCCATTGTTTCTAAGCTTTTCTATCTCAGCAAAAACGTTGAAGTTGAAGTTGGACTTGGCCATGTGATCTACAGTATTTGCAAGTACAATTTAGACTATGTTCATGATAAATAGTTCAACTTAATCAAATTACTAGATGAACTCCCACTAAATTCAACATCCCTCAAGTTGTTTAGTGAACACGATCCAAATTCACCACACCTAATCCGATCATCACGAGAAGAGATGTGGTTTCAATGGTGGACAACGAAGTGTCGATCATATCATTCATATGACTCATGCTTAACCTTTCGGTTCTTGTGTTCCGAGGTCATGTCTGTACATGCTAGGCTCGTCAAGTTAGACCCAAGTATTTCCGCGTGTGCAAAACTGGCTTGCACCCGTTGTATGTGAGCGTAGAGTCTATAGCACCCGATCATCACGTGATGCTTGGACACGACGAACTTTCGCAACGGTGCATAATTGGGGAGAACACAGTTTTTATCTTGATCTTTAAGTGAGGAATCATCTTATAATGCTACCGTCGCGATCTAAGCATAATAAGATACATAAAAGGATAAACATCACATGCATATAACTTCACGTGACATGGTATAGCCAATCTTCGCGCAATGATCTCCATCTTGTGCGTTCCGGCATGATCTCCATCACTCCACCATGATTGCCTCCACCACGAATAGCAACTACAACTATTGCTAACTACTTAGCGATAAAGTAAAGCTATTACATGGCGTATAAGAAGTTGACTCGCAGGTCATACACAATTATAAAGACAACCATATGGCTCCTGCCGGTTGTGTACTCATCGACATGCAAGTCGTGAAACATTACAAAACATGATCATCGCATACAATATACACATCACATCTTGGGCCATACCATATCACAGAAAACACTCCCTGCAAAAACAAGTTAGACGCCTCTACTTTGTTGTTGCATGTTTTACGTGGCTTATGGGAGTAGATGCTAAGAAAGATTCTTACCTACGAAAAGCCACAACGGTGATATTATGGTTGCCAAACTCCGGTGTTAATCCCATGACAACTATAGTGAGAGAAACTGACATCCACCAGCCGCATGTGTGGAACAAGCCACACGTCAAGTGCGGAACCGGTCTCGCGAACGACGTCGCGTAAGGTTGGCCTGGACCGCTTCAATCTCACTATCCCGTGTCATAAGAAGAACACAGACAAGAGGCTTGCAACAGAAAACATCAACGCCCGAAACAACCATGTTGCGTTCTACTCGTGAAACACATCTACGCATAGACCTAGCTCTGATACCACTGAAGGGTTTCGCGGCATAGTAAATCAAAATTTTCTACGGATGCGAACAGAGGGAAAGCCAAGATCTAATCTAGGAGATGCAAACAACGAGAGAGATTGGATTAGATCTTCATACCCTTGAAGATTCGCACAGCGGAACGTTCGTCGGAACGTGGGTGATGTAGTCATACTCGCTTCTCCTCCTCGCGATCCGATCCGATCTAGCACCACAAGTGGCGGTGCCTCCATGAGATGCACACGTGCAGCACCTCGACGTCTCCTCCTTCCTCGTACCAGCAAGTATGGTGGAGAGATGGGTTGGATCTACAACGCGACGGCACGGTGCAATTGGTGGAGAATTTCTGCAGCAGGGCTTCGCCTACAAGCAGTCGGGAGGGAGAGAGGAGGGCAGCAGGGCGGCTAGGGTTGGAGGGGAAGGTGTAGGGGGTTGGTGCGCCCCCAGACCTCTATATAGAGAGGGGTGGGCGCAGCCCTAGCCCCTCCCCCGAGCCAAGGCCGGCGGCCCCAAGGAGGAA
This sequence comes from Avena sativa, assembly GCA_916181665.1. Taxonomy (NCBI): domain Eukaryota; kingdom Viridiplantae; phylum Streptophyta; class Magnoliopsida; order Poales; family Poaceae; genus Avena; species Avena sativa. The sequence goes on along the minus strand of OV702293.1, from coordinate 9,247,325 downwards.
GAGTGGGGGGCAAGGAACCCCCCCCTTCTAGAAGCTCTATCTAGAGTTTAAACCTCTCTTGGCCGGCTGGGCCCTATGGGGACTTGTGCCCCTGGCCCAATGCGGCCAGGGCACTCCCTCATAGGCCCATGCCCCCTCCCGGAAGGTGAGGCCACGTTGGTCCCCTTCCGGAAGGTTCTAGAAGCTTCCGGTACAATACCGATTAACCCGGAACAATTCCGAACTCCAAAAACTGCACTGCCTTATATGAATCTTATTCTCCAGACCACTCCGGAACCTCTCGTGATGTCCCGGATCCCATCCGAGACTCCGAACAAAAACTCATAAACCAATTATCCAATCTATCCTAGCGTCGAGACACGTTAAGTGTGTGACCCTGCGGGTTCGAGAATATGCAGACATGATCTTCTATCAATAATCAACAGCGGGGTCTAGAAACCCATATTGACTCCCACACATTCCTCGATGATCATATCGGATGAACCACGATGCCATGATTCAATCAATCCCATATATATATTTCCTTCGTCTCACGATATTTTACTTGCCCGAGATTTGATCGTCGGTACCGTCATACCTAGTTCAATCTCGTTCACAGCAAGTACTTTACTCGTTCCATAATCCGATATCACTTTGTGATTAACTCCTTAACCACATGCTTGCAAGCGGTGTTGATATCGATTACCGAGTGGGACCGAAGTATATATCTCTGACTTGGGAGGGACAAACCCCATCTCGATACATACAACCCAACAAATACTTTCTGATCACCTGAGAGACACCTTTATGATCACCCTCTCATAGGATGACGTTTGATGACCTCAAAGCTTTCTTCCGATACCAGGGAGTTGTATTATCTCATGGTCTAAGGAATACAATATTTGACATAAGAAAAGCTTCGCAAAGACGAACATGATGACACGATCTAATTGCTTCGCTTAGTTTGGGTCTGTCCATCATATCATTCTCCCAATGATATGATCTAATTATCAATTGACAACTCATGTATATGGTTAGGAAACCTTAACCATCATTGATCAATGAGCTAGTCCATAGAGGCGTACTAGGGACACGGTGTTGTTCACAAACCACACAAGTATTAAAGTTTCCGCTTAATACAATTCTAGCATGGAATATAAACATTATCATGAACAAGAACTATAATAATAACATCTTTATTATTGCCTCTAGGGCATAATTCCAACACGAAGGATTCCTCACGTGCCACGAAGGCTCACCTTCTTATCCGAGCCTATCCCACGAAGGAATAGCTCACTTACTCGTGGTAGACTTTAAGGTAGTCTCAAACCCTCACAAACTTTCCACGGAGCAAATCACAAGCCGAATGCCTCCGAGCGACCCTAGCCGCCTAGGGTTTCCCACAAACCCAAGAGTAACAAGCTAACTCGATGAACTCAAGGGGGAATGAACTTTGGCTTGGTGGAAACGTAGATCGGGACCTCCTCTTCCTTTCTACCAAAGGGATTTGGATTTGGTTGGGTAGAATGGGAGATCCTCAAGCTTTTGTGTTTCAACAATGGGGGAGAGAGAGAGAGCTTCAAGAAATGATATAAACTGAATTCCTAACCTACTCAAGCTAGAAGAAGGGATATTTATACTCAAGGAGAAAAACTAGCCGTTTTGAGCCAAAAACGCAAGGTCCGGTTTTAAGTTCGGTTGGACCGGTTCACACACCGGACAGTCCGGTCCTCAGCCCGGAAAACCGGACTGAAACCGAATCTGCTCTCAGTACCCAGACTCGGATAGATTCGGAGTGAGTAAACCGGAAAACCCGGTTTGAGTTCGGATTTCCGATCCTGACACCGGACGGTCCAGTCTAGGAGCCGGTCCAACCGGTCTGAAAACCAGATCTGCAGAAAAGGCTTTGGTGGATAGGATTTCTTCTCTTCTCTCTTTGGTGATGGATTAGGTAGGAGAAAGGGATGTGTATATGGCTTAGGTGATCATCCCCAACAAGCTCATCGAGAGAACCCCTCTTAATAGTGAGGAGCTCCTAACCGGACTCAAATTACATAAAAAGGGAAAACTCCGGTGCGAAGCTTCGTTATCAAAATGGGAGGGTCTCCGATAACCTTTCATCACAGCATCGGACTAGAACCTGTGTAAGACACTAGAAATAGCATTAGTCCACTCTAACCATGGTGTCATTGTCAACCAAAAATAGCATAGGGTAAAATACCCTTTCAGAGAAAGAGGTTTGAAGAAGCATTGAAACGAGCCTCTGATCCCCCTTCATTTGACCTGGAAATACAAGAAGAGGATAACCGGATAGAGGAACCAGAAGAGGATAGAAGATATGAGGGAGCTGCAAGCATTCCACCTGTGCCATGATACGTCGGAAACGTATCTATAATTTTTTATGTTCCATGCTTGTTTAGTATCTACTTTGCTTTGCTTTGTCTACACTTTGAGGTGATTTTATATGTTTTCTGATACTAACCTATTAACAAGTTCCACAGTTCTAGTTGCCTGTTCTCTGTTGTTTTTGGTTCTAGAAAAGCTAGTAAAGAAATATTCTCAAAATTGGAAGGGACAAACGTCAAAGTCAATAACTTTCTATGGGGAACAAGAAGTCCAGAGGGGAGACGGAGAAGCGGGCCAGGGCGCCCAGACCCCCTAGGCGCGGGTGGGCCCTGCCCCACGCCTAGGCAGGGTGTGGGGCCCCTAGCCACCTCCTCGGCCTCCCCCTTCGCCTATAAGAAGCCCCCGATGCAGAAACCCTAAGCACCCGATCAAATCTCCACGAAACCGTTTGTAGCCACCGCCACCATTGCCCCTAGATCGGGGGGATCTGAAGTTCTTCCTGACACCCTGCCGGAGTGAAGACATCCCAGAGGCCTTCTCTCCGGTATGATGCGTGATTAGTTCCACCTTGGACTATGGGTCCATGTAGTAGCTAGATGGTTGTATCTCCTCCTTTGTGCTTTCATGTATAGATTTGTGAGCTCCGTTCATGATCAAGATCTAATCTATTTGTAATCATGCATGTTATGTTTGTGGGGATCCGATGGATATTGAGATTATTATGTTGGTTCGATTAATGGTTTTGTCTTTGTGATTCTATCATGTCTGTGTTGTTTGTGATCTTGCATGCTCTCCGTTGTTAGTATCTATCTTAGCCAAGTAGTTGCTAGTGACTCCAAGAGGGGGTATTTATGCTCGATAGTGGGTTCATGCCTCTAGTTTCCAAGGGAAGTGACAGAAATCTCTTCGGTTGTAGATGTGTTGTTGCCACTAGGGAGAAAACAATGGTAACTTGTTCATGGAACATGTGGACTGTTTACCTTACACACTTTGCTTAAAGCAGTTGTCTATTGCTTGCAACTTAATATTAGAGGGGGTTCGGATGATAACCTGAAGGTGGACTTCTAGTCATAGATGCAGTTGGATGGCGGTCTATGTATCTTGTTGTATTTCCCAATCAAATATCATAGGATCTTTCTGACTAGTAATTGCATTGATATGCCTTGCTCAGTTCCTGTCAATTGCCCTGCTATAATTTGTTTACCCTTCATGCCATGTTGTTTATCTAAGGAGAGCACCTCTAGTGAACTATGGACCCCGGTCCAATCTTTACCATTGATACATCTTCCACTGTTCCTTGTTTACTTGATGCAAACCATTACCTTCCACACCATATGTTTAATCCTTTGTTATAGCAAATCGGTGAGCATGGCAACCTCACTGATTCGTTGGGGCAAAGTCTTGAGTTTGTGTTGTGCAGGTCTCCGCGTTGCTAGCAACACCTGTGTGACGTTTCCTTCCTCCTACTGGTCCGATAACCTTGGTTTCTTACTGAGGGAAAACTTGTTGTTGTGTTGCTTCACACCATGCTCTTGGGGTTCCCAACAGGCTCCACATCAACCGTGCTAGCCATCATCAAGCTTTTCTCACGCCGTTGCCGGGGAGGCTAAGGACGTCTTCACCAGGGGAGTCCTCCACTTCCTTCCTCTTTACTTTGTTTTTAGTTTGCTTTGTTTATTTTGCTTGGTTTTGTTTGCCTCTTTTCAAAAAACACCAAAAAAATAGTCTAGTTTGGTTTGCTTTCTTTATTCAAAAACACAAAAAATAGTTCTTGCTCTAGTTGCTGGTCTGTTATTGCCTTGCTTGGTCTGCTTTCTATCAATGGATGGTTTCTTTGAAACTAGTTCTTATTGGAAAGGTGGGTTCACAGAAGAAGAAAAGTATTATTATAAGGAACACCGTTTGTCACAAAAAGGGAAACACTTATGGGAACAAATTGATAAGTTGAATACTATTGCTAGAGAGATGTGCTCTACTTATAATGTTACTTATTGCTTTGATAAAGCTTGTTGCTGTAGGAGGTATAAACATCTCCCTTTTCAATGTAAGTATAATGATAATGTTACCATATCTTCTTATGTTAAAGAAAATTATGACTTTTATGATGTGGAGCAAATTGAAGAATTTATTGCTTTCAAGGGTGCTTTTGAACTTGCTAGTTTGCTTGAAAATACTGATGATGCACCTTATGAATATGAGGTTTATGAGATACTTAAATTTTGCTTTGATAATTACAAGGAAGAAAATGGCTATATTCTTAAATATTTTAATAGGTGATTTCCACAAATGGAAGAGACTAATGCCTTGCAGGAGCCTATGGAAGAAGAAATTGTTGAAACTGAAAGCTCATTAGATGAAAAAGAGGAGGAGAGTGATGGTCAAGAGGAGGAAGAATGGATCTACCCATGTCTACCTTCTAATGAGAGTAACTCTTTACCTCTTACATTATTTGATTGTCCCCCTTGTTTACCAAAGAGGATGAATGTTATGTTCCTATCGATTCTTTTGAAATATCTGTTATGGGTAAAACTTGTGATAATAGTTATGCTCCTGTTATCTATGATAATCCTATATTTGTGCCTAACTTAGAAATGCATGGTACTAAGGAGTTTTGCTTAGAAAATGTTTATGATAAAGCTCTAGATGATGGTCCTATGTTGAATGATCAGTTACCTTATTATAAAATTGCTAAAAGTGGGTTTGAAGGTTTTAATCCCACTATTTTTGAGCTTGATAAACATTATGTGTTTGTAGATCATGAAAAGAATGCTTTATGTGATAGTTATATTGTTGAGTTTATTCATGATGCTACTGAAAGTTATTACGAGAGAGGGAAACATGGTCTTATGTATCTTAACAATATTAAGTTTCCCCTCTTTATGTTGAAGATCTTGAAGTTGCACTTGTTTTGCTTTCCTATGCTTGTTGCTTTGTGCTTCTTTGATTTAATTTCTTACAAGATTCCTATGCATAGGAAGTGGGTTAGACTTAAATGTGTTTTGAATTTGATTCTTGATGCTCTCTTTTACTTCAATTCATATTTCTTATGTGAGCATCTTCTCAAATTATCATGCCTAACTTAAAGGCGTTAAAGAAAAGTACTTGTTGAGAGATAACCTAAAAGTTTCCTTGAGTCTTGGAAGTTATTACTTCAGTAATAACCTCTACTTATCCTTTTTGTTTGCTTTTTGTGCCAAGAATGACCTCTAATGAGAGGGAAGTAAGGTTTGGGGAGTTGCTGTCCCGAAACAGATTTCTGTCCTCCAAACAAATTTGTGAGGAGTCTCTGTAACTCGGATTGAGCTCAAAATTTACGAATAAATCCCCCATTATGTTAGCTAACTTTAGTTAGTTCAACACTTTTTGATTTGAGCAACATAAGATGTTCTAAAAAAATCGGTTTCTACCTGCTGGTCTGTTTTGACAGATTTCTGCCATTATTTGCATTTGCTTCTTATTGATTCCTTTTTGAGTTCTCTTTTGGGGAATTGAGATTTTTGAAGGAGTTACTACAATAGCTTGTGTTTTTAGTGAAAGTCCTTGCTGTTCCAAAGATTTTCCAGAGGTCTAATATCTTTTGAATATACTATTGTTGCTAATGAAGATTGTGTGAAGTTTTGTATGAAGGAAAAATTCCAAGTGTAGAGAGAGAATGATGCAATGAGATGAAGAATGGACAAAATCTCAAGCTTGGGGATGCCACCATGGTGTCACCCCAAGAAATATCCAAGAGGTACAAGCTTCAAAGCTTGGGGATGCCCAAGGCATCCCCTTCTTCATCAATAAAAAGCTTAGGTCTGTCTAGACACTTCGTTTTTATTGTTTCATGCACAATTATGTTGTTCCTGGAGTGTCTTAGTTTTCATTTGCTTTGCTTAGGGTGTTTAGTTTTCTTGAATAAAGTAGTTTGGACCCCCGTTCTCGCTGTGTTGTTTTGCAAATAAGTTGCTTGGTGTTGGAAAGGAGTAGTAAGTTCTTGCTTGTAAGTGCAAGAGGAGCTTGCATTGGCTGTGACTTAGACTTTAGCATGACATGTTAGGTGTTGTTTTGAACTTATGCTTAGTGATTATTGTTGTAGCATGTCTTGTTCCAAACAATTGGGATTGCTTAGTGTGCCTTGAAGAAATTATGCATTGTTTTAGCATGCAAAAAGCATAGTATTATGGTATTATCCTTTGATGCTTTGCTTGGGTTGACTTGGCACATTCTCACACCATGTTATGACTCTCACAAGTCACCATTAGCCTCTATGATCATTTAGTCCTTGGCTTGTAGTACCACTCTATGCTTTGATTAGTATTGCTTTGTTGCTCTGCATGATTATGGCCACTATGCTCTCTTAGATGGTTGCTCCCAATATTTTGCTAGCCTCCACTTGTATGAATAAGCTCTACTCATGCTTCCAACTCCCAAGAAACTAAGTCATTCCAAAGTGTCCACTATAAACTCCTATGCATGGTGTGTTACACCATTCCAAGTATATTCTTGTTTTCAGCTATCTTCTAATTAAAAAACTATTTTGTTATGTGAAAACTTAGGGATTAAAGCCCTCACAAACTTGATGGCACACTTTATATTCTTTTCCCCTAATAAACTTGAACCATTTTGTTATCTATGTTGTATATGCTTGCACTTATACGTTGGAATTAGCAGAACCGTGCTATCACGGGGAATGTTTTCAACATTGCACTTGTACTTTATACTCAGTTGATATCATGATCTTTTGTCTATGGATGTCACCTGTGTGAAATAAAGAGGTAACTTGTAAGTCCATAGAGTTTGTATTTTGTGTTAGAGAAACGCCTGGGCCGCTAGCCTAAGTCATGCCTAATCATGGTGGAAACTTGCAGCATCACCATAGTGAGATATCTATGAAGCATCCTCAATAAAAAACTAGGCATATAGTAAATAAAAATATTGCTGAGATGCTCATTGTCTGCTTGCCTTGTCATTTTCATTATGGGAAAGCTCATGTACCATGTGCAAGGGGTACCCCGTTGGCGGTTCTCTATGATATGCAAATACCTACAATGACAAGAACTTACAGGTGACTGAATTTGAGTAGCATGGGGTGTGGCCCTCGTATTCAAGGGACTTGAGATTGCCAACTTATACTTTGTCAAGCATATACTCCATTTTTGTTCACTTTAACCTTAATCACTTCAAGATGCTTATGATAGGGGCAATGAGGGATGAAAGCTAACAAGTACCATAATTTTTGGAAGCTCTTTTTGAAACTTGAAATCCCCGCTTCCCTTTGTGAAGGGCCGTTCTTCCACTATTATGTTGAGTCTCCACCTTCTACCTTCATGCACCATTAAGAGAGCATAGTTTTCATTCTGTGTGCAGTGTTCCAAAGCTTATTAATTGATGCATATTGTGATATTACTTGTTCTTGTGCTATTTGTTTCTAGTCACCCTTATGAACTTTGAAGGTGTCCTATGCATCTATTTTCTACTCTATGAGGGACAAGCTGAATGCCACTATGCTATGTTTTCTGTATGTGAAACAAACAAATGTTTTTCAATGCATGTTATTCATGATCTTTGTTTGTAGCCTTTTATGTTGCATGCATAGTTACTATGTCCTATTGTTAGAACTCCATCTTTCATGCACACGTTTAGAGTTCTTTGATCTCAGCTTTCAATGCTTGCAAATGGTTAGATCTTTATTGTGAGGGTGCATGTCACCTTAAAAAGTATTATTTTATCACTTACCTACTCGAGGACGAGCAGGAGTTAAGCTTGGGGATGCTTGATACGTCGGAAATGTATCTATAATTTTTAATGCTCCATGCTTGTTTAGTATCTACTTTGCTTTGCTTTGTCTACACTTTGAGGTGCTTTTTACATGTTTTCTGGTACTAACCTATTAACAAGTTGCCATAGTGCCAGTTGCCTGTTTTCTGCTGTTTTTGGTTCCAGAAAATCTAGTAAGGAAATATTCTTAGAATTGGACAGGACAAATGTCAAAGTCAATAACTTTCCGTGGGAAACAAGAAGTCCAGAGGGGAGACGGAGAAGCGGGCCAAGGCTCCCAGACCCCCCTAGGCGCGGGTGGGCCCTGTCCCGCGCCTAGGCAGGGTGTGGGGCCCCTGGACGCCTCCTCGGCCTCCCCCATCGCCTATAAGAAGCCCCCGATGCAGAAACCCTAAGCACCCGATCAAATCTCCACGAAACCGTATATAGCCGCCGCCACCATCGTCCCTAGATCGGGGGGATCTGAAGTTCTTCCCGGCACCCTGCCGGAGGGGAGATCATTCCAGAGGCCTTCTCTCCGGTATGATGCGTGAGTAGTTCCACCTTGGACTATGGGTCCATGTAGTAGCTAGATGGTTGTATCTCCTCCTTTGTGCTTTCATGTATAGATCTTGTGAGCTCCGTTCATGATCAAGATCTAATCTATTTGTAATCATGCATGTTGTGTTTGCGGGGATCCGATGGATATTGAGATTACTATGTCAGATTGATTAATGGTTTTGTCTTTATGATTCTATCATGTCTGTGTTGTTTGTGATCTTGCATGCTCTCCGTTGTTAGTAGCTATCTTGGCTAAGTAGTTGCTAGTGACTCCAAGAGGGGGTATTTATGCTCGATAGTGGGTTCATGCCTCTAGTTTCCAAGGGAAGTGACAGAAATCTCTTCGGTTGTAGATGTGTTGTTGCCACTAGGGAGAAAACAACGGTCTCTTGTTCATGGAACATGTGGACTATTTACCTTACAAACTTTGCTTAAAGCAGTTGTTTGTTGCTTGCAACTTAATACTGGAGGGGGTTCGGATGATAACCTGAAGGTGAACTTCTAGTAATAGATGCAGTTGGATGGCGGTCTATGTATGTTGTATTGCCCAATCGAATATCATAGGATCTTTATGACTAGTAGTTGTATTGTTATGCCTTGCTCAGTTCCTGTTAATTGCCCTGCTGTAATTTGTTTACCCTTCATACCATGTTGTTTATCTAAGGAGAGCACCTCTAGTGAACTATGGACCCCGGTCCAATCTTTACCATTGATACATCTTCCACTGTTACTTGTTTACTTGCTGCAAACCATTACCTTCCACACCATACGTTTAATCCTTTGTTACAGCAAACCGGTGAGCTTGACAACCTCACTGATTTGTTGGGGCAAAGTCTTGAGTTTGTGTTGTGCAGGTCTCCACGTTGCTAGCAACACCTATGTGATGTTTCCTTCCTCGTACTGGTTCGATAACCTCGCTTTCTTACTAAGGGAAAATGTGTTGCTGTGCTGCTTCACATCTTGCTCTTGGGGTTCCCAACAGGCTCCACGTCAATCATGCTAGCCATCATCATGCCACTTAAGCTCGACAAGAGGATTGTGAAGAAGGGGAGATTTGCAAGGTCACCATTTGTAAACTTCGAAACACAGAAGAACTACAACATCACAAAAACACAAGAAGAGTTGTACAATATGGTGATTCAGCATGGTTCGGGGACTGGGTCCACGGAAAATTGAGGCATTATTTTCGATGATGGAATTCTATTCGCAAATCTTGGACACCTGGAAGATTCAGTGAAACCAGGCCACAAACTAGTAAACACAATCGCTGAGGTAGGAATCCATGTAATCGCAATGGAGAATCAAAACCCAAAAAAGTACATCATGCTGCTACGCGTAGCGGTAGGTTCCTCTCTTTTTATTTATCTTTTCAATTCACATTGAAGAACATGTAGTTCTAACTTTCTGACATCTTCCTTTCTTGTTTTTCTCAGAAGTACCTAATCGATTGCCGGTACCATTTAAAAGATGTCAAAAGATGCTTCCAAAGAACCCCTAGAAACAGGCTCAACCACAAGGAAATAGTGAGTTTCTCTTTTCTTACTTTTCCACTATATAACAAGCAATTGCACAAGACTATTTAAATTTCGTGTACCTTTTTTCCCATTTTTAGGTATGTAAAATCGCATTTTTTTGATTGTTCACTGTCCCTTTTTTGCCACATCAAACGCAGATCTGTTTCCCCACCTTAGATAAGTTCCCTTAGTTACCGAATGATTCATCCAGACACTATTGGTTGGTTGTTCTAAACATAAAGGCAGAAAGGTTTGAGGTCATTGATTCCCTCGCAAGCAGAGGACGCACACTATTGATGGAGTCTTTCCACTTACTTATTGCAAATATAAAAGTTATGTGGGGAAAGGGGTATGCAGATTCAAAAATGGATATTGTTGATTGGCCAATTGAAATAATTGACAGCCCTAAGCAAACCAATGAGTGAGTTCTCCTCTTACTTTTCTATATTTTTTGAGGGTATACTTTTCTACATAGATATCTCTCCTGTTCATTTTGCTTTATTTGCAAAGGCATTTATCATCTTTTTTTCTTCATCCAAGGTATGACTGTGGATTCTTCACTCTCCAAAATCTGGAAGAGAAACATGGAAGGACGACCGCATCTTTCACGCAGAAAGATCTAACCAAGATTAGAATACTATTCATAGATCGGTTGATTTGCTTTGTGGACAACAAAGCGTCATGGTCACTATTTTTTTAAGCAGCTCTTCTGCAAGGTAAAATTTACAGAGAACAAAACCATATCTGTACATATGCTCACTTTTATGTGTTAACTAGTTTCTTTACAGCTTATAAGTTCTATTTTTTGCACAAGATACCAAACTTTCTGTAGTAACAGATAGCACACTTTATTTCTTCAAGTAACTAAAAAACAGACAACATATATATAGTACCAGGAAATTACACGTTCATATTTTCCAAAAACAAAATAACTACTAAAATAGACCTAGGAGAGGAAATTTCTCAGGATTTGCCATCCTAACAGGACAGTTGCGTGCATCGTGATCCGTCTTATTTCATGCACTGCATTTTGTAGGGTGAGGTTTCTTCAATTGCAGCCCACTTTTCTTTCTTTTAAAACTTGGCCTCCCTTTAGTTATCACCATAGGGGGGTCTCTTGCAATTTCATCATGAGCAGAGTTACGGTTTTCTTCAACAGATTCTGGGTCGGGACTTGCTACAACTTTACTTCTCTTCTTTATTTTTGCAGCATTTCTTTTTAGTTCAGCCATTTCTTTCTCCATCGCCTTCATGTGCTTTTCAGCAATCTCAACTGTCTTCTCTAAAGATGCTACACCTACAGCTAGCTTGGTAAAATTATTGCAGAGGTTGCCATAGCGCAGCAACCGCATATCTTTCCTAGAAAGCTTGCAATCTACAGGCTTCACTTGTGTCTCTACATCTAGTACAACTATATCAGGAGGTGGCATCGACCACCTAGCTAGGATGTAGCGCTTTGGAATTTCAATGACTGTGCCTAGGTAGCTCATCACTTTCATCACATGGCAGCATAGAATCCCATCTCTATTGAATTTGCAGCACTGACAATTATACATTTCATTTTTGGGATCAACATCAAGAAAGTAACTTCTCCTCCCATACCTAAACACAGAACCCTGAACTGGGAAAACTTCAAACCTGTTAGGATTATCGTTACAAGCCCGGACATTGTAGGATGTTATCTTGCGAAGCTCTAGCTAGAAAATGTTGTAGATAGGTAGAGTGTAAGTATTTAACATCTGTTTATCCATTGGAAAATCAGACCACACTCTCACTGTCTTGTCCTCCCCTACAAACTCATGTGCATCTTCAACAACTTCTATCTTCTCTTGCAATTTCATGTATTGCTTAAAGAAACGAAGAAGGATGGAATGCCGATCAATATATTTTTTGAGAACTGCATTAAATCCCTCACTTCTAGCGGTAGTTTGCAAGAATGGGAAGAATCTGTCCTGGAAATAAGTTGGAACAAAGAAAGTCCTCAAGTCATAAAGGTCAAGGAAATGCGGGTGATTTGCAACCCCATGTATCTGAATCATTTCTGTCTACCTTAGCTCAAATTCTTCAATAGTGACACTGTGATTAATCACATCATTAAAATCAATCCTCAAATCTTCATGTTGTGCAACAAAAGGACCTAGTTTCTCCTGCACCTTTTGCATAATGTGCCATCTACAATTTCTGTGAACAGTATACACCAACAACGCAAGGATAGCACTTCTCATGCCAGCATCCTGATTAGTGATGATGTTCAGGGGATGCAATCCATCCATAGCGTCTAGGAACGCCTCAAATAGCCACACAAAGTTTGCAATTCTCTCATGCCTAATAAAACCACAACCCAACTGAATAGACTTCCCATATCTATTGATCCCAATAAATGGTGCATAGGGCATATTGTTCTTGTTCGTCATGAATGTGGTATCGAATGAAATACAATCATTATAGAACTTGTACACTTCTCTTGCAGCACCATCCACCCAAAAGAGGTTCTCAACCCTGTCGTCTTCATCAAGACGAAAAGTGTAGTAGAATTTGGGGTCTTGTTTCTAGATTTCTTTGAAATAGGCCAACAAGTCAGGGATGTCCTTCACTTGTTACGGATCACCAATAATAGCCATGTAGTTGCTCACTGATTTAGTGTTGTAAGGCACATTTTTCTTGCTGCCATAAACCTCACCCATGATCTCCATAATTCTCCCAACACTGAGATTCACCTCATGAAGCAAGTCAATAAATCTCTTTTCTTCCCTAGGAATCTTATTATGAGATCTGAGGTACTTCTTGAGAGCAAATTTCTATATAACATCATGTGTGTGCTCTTCAATAAATTGGGTCACTTCCCATCTAGCACCATTCCTTTCGACGCGCATTTTCGCCTTGCAATCTGTGAGCTTGGTGATAGTATGGTTGCGCTGTTTTATTGGTGTAGGTTCATCCTCAACATTTTTCCTGTTTTGTTGCACACATATACACATTTGTCTCTCTCTCCCCATCTTTTGCAGATCTCCTGGACGAATCAATCCTAACCGCAAAACCAACATGTTTTGCATAACAATTGTAATGTGCAAGCGCTGCCTCATCAAAGTCAAATTTCATCCCAACATGCGGAGTTTTAGGAACATACCCCTCCGGCGTAGACTGGACCTCACCATCGCTACCACTGTCCTCACTAGACAATGTAACACCTGTTCGCACACCCGAGTGAGTGTCCCGTGCCTGCCCCGAAGGTCCAGATGCAGAAGGTCCAGCACCTGAATGAGTCTTCCCCTCTAAATCCCCTGATGGCACCCCTATAGAAGTTCCACCCATGTAGAAGTTCTAGCACCATCATCGCGGAAACCACGCAGAGTACCTTCCTCATCATGCACATAACTGTCTCCCACTGGCTGGTTTAGGTCTAGCTCCCCAAACCAATAAGCAAAACCTTTAGGCATTTAAGCCAAACCCCTGCATATGGCAAAAAAACACAAATTACATCAACAAGTTATTTCTTTTTTATTTAGTTTTTAAACTATAATGACATCAACATTTGTGTTTCTGTTCTTAACAGGGAAAGGGAGTTGTGTGACAGTCAACCAAAAAATAGAGGGAGGAGTTCATGTACATACGACATCAATAACTATTAGGATTTGATGTTCCCACCCACGATCGTTCCATCTTTATGCCTTTCCACTGATGGAATCTAGCATGTTTTTGGTGTTTGTGTTTTTGTTAATCTTCTGTGATTGTTGTTCCTTTTTTACTACTAGAAGTTATATGATGCTCTTGGATCTGGGTGCTATTCCATCTAGTTCTTCTTCTACTAGAACAGATTGATGCTTTTTAAATCTGTCTTTTTTCACCAACTGGTACTTCTAGACAAAAAGGCATATTTTTTCTACTGACAATGCATATATGTGTGGGGAAGTTCCATATGATGGTTTTCAATCTGTCATATGCTGTTTTTCATCTGCTAGAAGTTCCATACAGGGGAACTGGCAGTTGCATACATAGACTTATTTGCAGGTAGGAAGAGGATGGTAGAAAGATCCAAGAGATCATGCAATCTGTAACTTATTTTTTGCAGATGGGATTTTTGCTAGGGGGTGTGGGGAGGGAAGAAGATAAAACTTACATGTGGTCTCTGTCGATGATTGTTTGCAGGTAGTCTTTGGCGATGATTTTTTTCTTGGATGGTAGATACAGGAGAGGGAATCGAGGGTTTTGGGGGAAGATACAGAAGAGGGAATCAGGGGATGGAAGAAGTTGATGATTTTACTTCCAGAAAATCAATGCCGATGGGATCAAATTGAGCCTGGGCTGGAAGAAATCGGGATCTGGCTGTATATAAGGAAGCGGCGACGACCAGGGGATGCTGGCATCGGTTCTCGCGCGCTATCCCGCAATTCCCGCTCACGAAAACGGGAACCCTAGGAGACGAGACATATTTTCATAATGGGTTGTCGGAATGATCTGGACGTACGTTAAAACCAGGTCGACCTGGCTATAGTCGCGTCCTTAAGAAAAAGAGAATTGCAAAGTTTTCTTTGAGGGAAGAGAACAGCCGAGCTAACTACCGGAACCATTAGAAACACGCCACAATACCGGGCAACTCCGGTTAACCTGGCTACCAACAAAAACTCCACAAAATTTGTGTTCATTAAATATAATTTGTAACTTTTGTTGTGCAAGCTCATATTTTATATTGTATTAAGAAACAGTAAAACTGGGCTACCTAGGAGCCACCGATTAGCCGTTCGTAGTCGTCCGATTGTATTTATGAACGTCTTAGATGGATTGTTCAGGTCCGGTGTGAACTTTTTACCATGCCGTCCGTCCGTTTCGGCCGGCCCACCCATTACAGGGTTTCTGCTCCGATGATTGACCTATGAGTTTTCTTGTGAGTCGGGCCAATTTGATCGATGGAGTCCTGGTTTGCGAGCCGATTGGATGCTGTCCGATAGCAGATTTTCCTGGCCGTTCCTTCTCTCGGATGGTTCAGTGGCCTAGGCCCAGCTTAGCCCATAACAACCTAGCCATCGTCATCCCCCTTGGGTCCTGCAACTCTTCCCTTCTCTGTGAAGAAACACGAAGTAGTGACGGGGAAGCTAGGCCGCCTCCCCTCTGCTACTTTTGTTCGGAGCATAGGTGCGTTGCTCTTCATGTACCCCAACCCTTGATGATACATGGCAATTGCCAAATTATTGGGCTCATTCATGCCAATTGCCAAATTTATCTATTGAGGATGGATTTGGCGTGAGGGCCCCAAAAGGTTATGCGGCCTCTTGATTCCTGAATCCTGATACACTGATACAGTATGCCATACCTCACCTCGATCTGTCTCCCGGGTCCGATGGATTGCGGTCGATTCTGATTTATTTTCTCTTGTTTCTGCCGGCAGGATCTGTTGAAATAATTAGTAGTTTTCGCATTAATTTAATCTAAGTATAAATTATAACAAAACAATTTTCAAGACTAACTAGCATACGCATAGTAGACATGCATCATACAGCCAAGTGAAAATCTAGCACATCTACGCGTACTGCAATATTAGTGATCATCATAGGAAATAGCAGGAGGGCAAAGAACACGTACGAGTTCGTCGATGGTATGACCAACGATGCAACAGAAGTGGAGCCACCACCAGCAGCAGCGTCGTCAGACATGGCGATGAAGTCGAGGAAGAGCTTGAGCAGTCGCGTCTAGACGCTCCTCAAAAACCTTATTGCCTCTCTCCTGGTGCAGGATCAGAGAGACGGGGTTCCGGAGGCCTGCTCTCCCGGACGACCGTGCACGCAGCCGACGGGATGGAGTAGCAGAGGGCAGCACAGAGAGATGGAACGGCGATGCGCAGGTAGGTAGATGCAATCTAATTGCCGGTTAACTGCTACAGTTTGCGTCTCCCTGCTTATATAGTGCGGGTCGGGTAGGACGTGGGGCAACAGTCCACAATCGAGTCAGTGCCAGCCCACGATATGGAAACGGCCGGTTAATTAACGCGTCCGTAATGACGCATTAATGACTCATAATTAATACACAATTAATTTTCCCAACGAGCAAAATAAAGCTCGGCTCGGCGAGATTCCCGCAACCCGCAACCCACAACCCGCAACCCTCTTCTTCTAACACCTTAGTGAGTGGTGCAACACTCTACTATATAAGGAGGTCCAACTCCCCTTCCACTAGCAATGTGGGACTAAACTTTGGCACCACTAGCACAGACATGAACTGCCATGATAATGGGCCAAAAAGAATTTCAGAATTTGTATTTGTTATGGGCCAAAAGCCCAACATCAAATATGACTCAAATTCCAACAGGATCAGGGGGCGACCGTGGACACCTTCGATCTCATGGTGGTGCTCCATTCCTCCGTGGACAGTTGATGGCACAAGTGAAACCCCAAATCCAATTCCGCCTGTATGGAGACGATGAGGTAGAGCACCGATAATATAAGAACTCCAATTCAGGTGTTGGAGAGGCACACGTGAGAGATTTTCTAGGCACTCAGCAGAGGGGGAGGTTTCTGCACGTGCAGGAGGAGAACTTGTCGGTCGCCATGTTGCCTGGGCTCCCAAGCTCGACGCAACACCTCACAGAGGATCATCTTGTGGCATATGGACTTGCCATTGGTTGATAAGATTCGGCGTAGACCATGTTTGGGCTCTTGGAATGTCCACCATGATCAGTAACTGATTGTATTCTTCAGTGAGAAACTGTACCAATGGAAAGAGGCTTCTAACATATTTCGGGACAATCCCAAGTACCCTCTTGAATGGATCTTTTCTCAAGGCGGTATGTGTTTCTATATCTGCAATCCGCTTTCATCCTCCCATTGTAAAAAAATGCCAAGCAAGTTGCTGAAACATATGCATTGTTTCTTAAATAAATTTGGATACAGTCTGTGTGATATGGGTGCTTGTGCAGAATGGTGCTTACCATTTGCATTTTTTGAATTACTAGTGCATCGAATTCTTACATGGAGGTGCTTGTTCTCATGCGTGTGGGCTATTGACCTATGACTACGATTTAGATACTCGACGAACATTGGTTCAAGAATAGTTATTTTATGTTCATCACAAAAGATTATTTCAATTTCTACTGTTGTGTTCATATTAGTAATAATTTTTTGATGTTTTCTTGCATTTCTCATATTGTTCTCTATTTCAGAAGCTAAGAGTTTTTGTTTTCCTTGTATCATTGACACTATGCCTTTATGACTGCCAGGTGCAAAATGATTTCCCTAAGCCTTTATTAACAACCTCTTATCACTTGGTTACTAGATAGTTTTTCATAAGCCCACTTGTTGCGTGTATGTGTTATTGAAGACATTCCTTAGACACATAAATTTTAATTATCCATGATAATGCTAATAAACTGTTAATTCACTATTTGCAGATAATTACTTTCATTTGAAAGCAAAATCTTCTATGTTTGAATAGACCTGGAACCAGGCTTTGCTAGTAATGGTCTGCCCTAGATACCTAGAAGTTGTGTTGTCGATTTAGTTATTCTTCACCGGAAGTTACATCTCAAATTAGGGAGTTCGGTAGGTTAGGCCACTTATTCTACTTATGTGCTCTTATATGTGAAGTAGCTATACAAACCCCATCCATTGTTTGTAGATCAGTTTGCCCATTATAACTTGGAATATGCTTATTTTCTAGCCTAATTCCAGTTGGCTGAAGTTAAAGAAAATGTAATGGATGCACCTTATAACACTCGTTGTTTGCATATGAAGTAGATTTAAAGTACATACATGTTTTCTATTTAAGTTAAGGCATCAAGTTCATTTCCAGCTCCGTGTTTAGTTCATGTATAAATTTAATAGCTGAAGTTGTTACTTATTGGGAAGTGGGCATGTTGAGAATAGGAGTCTTGTGATTTCTTGTATCATGTCCAGAGAGATCATTTGAGTCTGAATGGTGTATATAATTTTATTTTTAAAATATAGAATTATTAGTTTAGCAATCGAGTCTTGTTTGGTTGACTCACCTTTTCCTTAAATAGTTATGTCCACAACTTGATATTGAATGAAGCGATCAGTTGTTTAATGTAGCCAAATTATTTATTATTGGTGTCTTGTTTTGCAGGACAAATCCCATCTTATTTCTATCTCTAGATGTTCCTTTTCTGGACTAATCATAATCTTACATTATTTTCTTTTACAGGAAATTTGTGTGCTCTTGGAAAAAGGGAAATCCCTTCGGAATGGACATATGGATTTGTCTGTTGTCGGCTTGATCAAAGGATGGCTTGTTAGGCCTGTTTTTTCTTCTGTATATTAATTAAAAATTAGGAACACCCATATTTTGTAATATATGTTTGTAAAAGTTAAAAAGAACGGGCGCGGCAACGCGTGCCATTATGGTCTAGTATAGTATTATAGCTTAATCGTGGTGATGACCCTGCTAGATGAGGCCACCCCCGACAGTTTTGTTTTGCACCATTGGATCACTAGATAGAGTTCATGTTGATCGTTGATTTGGGCTGGTAAGCTGGAACTTTTTTAACTGCAGACGGGGCCTCTGCCGACCAACGATTGGGCCTATCCACGACCCTGACCCACGATAACAGTGACCAAGTGCTCTCCATACGCCGGAAAATATGACAGCGGTGGATTCCTCTCTCTCCCTCTCTCGGTCTCTCCTCCTGATTTGACCATCCCCGCTTCTCTCCTACTTCCCCTCTCTCTCCCGGAGCGCCGCCGCACCAAATCAGCCGAGCCACCACCACCCTGCCTCGATTCCTGCCACAAGAATGTAGTCCTTGATCTACCTAATAGGTTATGGTACCGATCCGCCAGATTCTCGCACCTCCATCGCACCATGGACGACGCCGTCCCGAGCGCATCGGCCGGGGAAACGGTGGCCAGACAGGCTCGGCGTAGGCTGCAGGGTGCCTCCAGACCCTACAGAGGCGGCTCTGGAAGCTTGCCGTCGAGAGGGACGAGAGATTGCATCCAGCCAGCTCGAGTGGCCTCCGTCCTCCCCTGTGTCGTGGGTTACTAGGGGGGCACCTGGAGCCATGCGGCCCTCCCCTGCCATAAATGTCTTAGATTCTTTGTTTTTATAGTTTTGACAGAGATATTATGTAGTAAATCTGGATCAGATTGTAGAGTAGGACTGTCTGTCATGAATTCTGTATTGTTTTTGTACTCTACAATGAAAATTATTAGACATTTTTTGAGGTAGGTTGCTTACATCATTTTTTGCTTAATGTGAGACGATTGATATGTTAAGTTTCCCAGATTTTATTTCTTGGTTTTAAAAAATTGAACTATTTAATTGGGGGAATATTTAGTAAGTTTAGTTGCTCTGTTCTTAATTTCTCGAACTAATATTTTCGTTATATCTATTAGGTGGAGCATGTTAGAGCTGAAAGAAACTTGCTGGCCGAAGTTGGTAGCCACTGCATTGTGAAGCTATACTATTCTTTCCAAGATGCTGAGTACCTTTACCTTATCATGGAATACCTTCCTGGAGGTGATATGATGACCCTCCTCATGAGAGAGGATACCTTAACTGAAAATGTGGCTCGTTTCTATATTGCTGAGACAGTTCTTGCAATTGAGTCGATTCATAAACATAATTACATACACAGGTCATATTCTTGTGATCAGATTTGAATATGGTTTAGTATGTTCCATTTGCTTATTCAATTCCTTTTTTATTATTCTTACAGAGATATTAAGCCTGATAATTTGCTTCTCGATAAGAATGGTCACATGAAGTTGTCAGATTTTGGCTTGTGCAAGCCAATTGATTGCTCAAAATTGTCAACCTTGAATGAAGATGAACCTATGACCGATGTAAATCTTAGGGAGTCAATGGACATTGATCATTCTCTCTATGATACAACAAATGGTAGAAGGTGGAGAAGTCCAA
Source organism: Avena sativa (assembly GCA_916181665.1). Lineage (NCBI taxonomy): Eukaryota > Viridiplantae > Streptophyta > Magnoliopsida > Poales > Poaceae > Avena > Avena sativa. The sequence goes on along the minus strand of OV702293.1, from coordinate 9,227,319 downwards.
ATGAACAGCTTCAACACTGGCAGAAGAACAGGAGAAAATTGGTGTGTGCTTACATAGTTAGCATCAAACTAGTTACACGCAACATCATTTTTTTTGTAATTCTGGGCATATCTCCAAAAGGAAAAACTTTCACTTAATATTTTTTACGTCCATTTTAAATGGATTTATAGGCATTTTCAACAGTCGGTACGCCTGATTATATTGCTCCAGAGGTTCTACTGAAAAAGGGATATGGAATTGAGTGTGACTGGTATGTTAAGAACTGCATATGCACATACATAGTTATTTCTTGTTTTGATCTTGAAATGAAAATATCAAACTTGTCTCCTTCTAATAACTGTAATATAATTGCTTATATCTTACCTAAACGCAGGTGGTCCCTGGGTGCTATCATGTATGAGATGCTTGTTGGGTATCCACCGTTTTATTCTGATGATCCAATAACTACATGTCGAAAGGTTCGGCTGTTGAATACTTTATCTGCAACTGGATTATTAAGGACCCCCCCCCTTCACGCACACACACAAGCACCCTACCCAGTTGTTTGTAGACTTGTAAGTTTTGGAGGTGCCATTGCAGAGTGCGCAGTTTTAAAATACACAATTGGGTGTCTCAATGGCACGTCAAACCTGGTTTACCTGTGGTGTTTTTCAAATTACAAACTGGGTAGTGGCATTGGTCCAATTTTCCCTTGTACCTGCAGCTTATCTTATGAGAGTTGTCTTTCCAGGTTATGTTGGAATTAATCCAAACATACCAAGATAGGTTGAGTTAATTTGGTAGGTCTAGTACGGATCCTACTCGAGTTAGTGCTAGTATGTTAGTGTTTGCTGGTTTGGTTATACATGAGTCCTAGTTTGAGTTGGTTTCCTAGTAGTACTGCCGTAGCTAGTTAATTTCAGGAGTTCCAGTCCATGTAGGACATGGTGTGTTTGGACTTGGCTGCGTATATGAATATGCAGTGTTGTATGCAAGATTGTAACCGTGAGGTGAGATATTGAGAGAATAAAGAAAAAAGCACGGGTGTGAAACGTGCCCTCGTGTGTGTGCATTCGTCTAGTTTCATGTTATCGATTCATGGGAGAAATCCAAAAGGTTAGAATTGTACAATATCTTTTGAGTTGGAATATGTTGCAGATAATATCTAAGGGTGGAGTTGTCCATATCAAACCCCGTAGATAAAGTGTGACGGAGAAATGGATGTGGATTAGCCATAATTAAGACCTTGCCAAACAGTGGATATATTTTTTTCCCTTTTTTTTTTCTCTGTGGGAGTTTCTACCATACTTCTCATCTTTTCCATGAGGGTGTTTAACACACACTATCAGTATCCCCACCAAAAGGAGGGATACATCTTTTAAACCATACAATATCATTTTTTTATTATAATATGCCTACTTTTGGAGGGTAATAGCAGTTTTGGTTCATTTTTCCCAATGGTTACACTAATAGCGCAGTGATTTAACCTGATTATTTTGCTTCTATTACAGTTTAGTATGGAGCTATCAGCTATGTTTAAGTGCAACTTAAATTTACTAAAATGGTAATAGTGTGCTGCCCAGGGGGATATTTACCCACCTTCCATCCACTATACATCTGAATGTGTTGTAATATTTGCTGTCTTTTGGTTTTGTCCTTTCCACACATACATAGTAAGTAGTAACTACGTGCTAATAAAGTTGGTCAAGTCTAGTCCATTGTCATGTCTTTGTTCACCTTAGAAGACCAATAAAACAACTTGCCATAGATTTCTAAGGTCCAAATCAGTAAAGCGATGTGAGTAATTGACCGTCTCTTGCTCATCGAGTCTGTTTGGTACTGCACTGACTCTTCTTTACTGTTTCATAGATTGTACATTGGAGAAGCTATTTAAAATTTCCAGAAAATTCAAGGCTGTCTCCTGAAGCTAAGGATCTCATTTGTCGGTTCTTGTGTGATGTTGATAACAGGATTGGCAGTGAAGGGGCAAATCAAATAAAGGTATTTGTCTCTTAGTATTATATGCGGCCTCCAATTGCACATAAAAGTTGTTTTAAAATCCATGTCCATACAACATTCATAGATTTATTCCTCAATATAGAAAATAGTACCTAAAGTGGCCGCATGAAATTGTGATTACTGTACTATTTATCATGAAATATAGTTGCATACATTCTTATAACTTTGTGTTCTGCAGTAACAAAACTGAGCAATTAAAGTGGAATCTTGTTGTCCAAACCGACTTCTTATATTTGGATTCCAAGAGAGTCTTACTTGCATATGTTTATTTTGGTTGACATGTCTCTTTTTATTAGGCTCATCCTTGGTTTCATGGAGTTGAATGGGATAAGCTTTATGAATTGGAGGCAGCATTTAAGCCTCAAGTAAATGATGAACTTGATACACAGAATTTTCAGAAGTTCGACGAAGTAAGGAAATATATTTCCATTATTTTGCTGCATCTTTAAACAAAGTTGATTTCGTATTCAGTGTGCTAATCTTTTAGCTCCATATGTTCTATTGTATTGCGTGTAAACTATATTAACCAATTCCGTTCTGTCTCTGCAGGCAGATCCTGCTCCCCCAAGAACAGGTTCTGGGTCCTCAAGGAAGGTATGAATGAAATTATGAACCCTCAGTCTGGTGCATAGGTCTGAGATTCAACAAAGCTAGCGTAAAAGTGTGTTCACCCTTGCATTCCATTTTTTATAAATGTTTTGAAACTTTGCATGACTTTTTCCCTGAAGGAAGAAGAGTTTTTAACCTTTCTAATAATTGTATCCATCTAGCAAAATAGGATCTAACTATATGGGATGAGGGAGCGTTATTTTTCTTTCACTTCTAATTTTGTAAAATTTCCATGCCTAGGCATCAATTCTGGTCACTGCAATAAGCTGCCCCTTACTTTTTTATTCACTCCAAAGTTTCTGAATCACCTTAATCACTTGTCACTTTTAGATCTCCATAGATAGGGATCAACTCTGCCTTTGTAATAGAGTACATACCACTATTTATGCCATTATTTCGTTATTTACTCCAAAGTTGTTTGCCATTGTTTTGAAAAATCATTGCAGATGATTCCCAATTCTAAAGATCTTAGCTTTGTGGGCTATACATACAAGAACTTTGAAGCTGTGAAAGGTTCACATCTGTCTGCAGGTTTGCTTCCTTGTCATCATTAGTATGTTCAAATGATTGGCTAAGATTGTTTTAACTGGCTGGTACCGTTTGCCTGTTAGCAGTTTTCATTTTACTCCCTCCCTGAAAAACACATTTCTCCTTTTAGCCATTATTTTTCTGTTTGCTCCCAGATGTTGTGGTAAGGTCCCTGTTACATTTTTTTAATAGTTCACTAGGGAAGAGTAAGTGGTATATTACACCAGATAATTCATTGAAAAAAGGTCTCTGCTTTTACTTAGTTGTACTTGGTACTTAGAATTGCCAAGCCCCTTTTAGATCAATGGAAAAAATGTTAAAATAGGCCTATATTTCCGCAATGGTAAAAAGTAGAAATTGCTTAGGTCTTAATTTTGCTCCTTTAAGCTCGGTAGTCATTGCTGTCTTTCATTCTGTACTTGGTAATTTCTGTTGATTTTGACTAACTGTTGGATTGTTCTTTGGCATAGCCACAATTTCATGTGCAAGCGTTGCCACTGTATATACACAATGCTCTAAAGTGCTAATGTGCACATTATGTCAGATTATTATACAGATTTACTTTGTTACTAGTTACTTGCAACAGCTTTACTCTATTAGTTTCATTCCTTACATGCAAACAAAAACATATGCAGATTTTAAACGAAGCTCCTCGTTTACAAGCCAGCCTAGTGGTGGCCACACATCTGGTAGAGTATTTCCTCTTATAGTCTTGTGTGTAAACATCTTACTTGATATATCTCTTGGCTCCTGGTTCTGGTCTTTATCTTGTTTCAACCCTTGCAATCACAGATGCAGCGGACATGGATTCATCAGCAGAACCCAATGGAAGCGACACAGACATGCACACTGAGTCTTCTGTCGACCATATGATGCAATAAGCTACCCAAAAGATGTCGATGCCACACCAGTAGGATTTCCCTTGCTGATGTGGCTCATGCAAAACAATCTGCTTGCTTATCGTTGCTGGATATTTTGTTGTAATTGTACAATAGTAGGCACCGAGGGTTTGACAACAGTGCATGTTCCAGGATTGGTCAGATATATATGGTGTTAGTATAGCATATAGTGTTCTGGGTGAGCCTAAGGCGGACTGGTGTTTGCTTCTTGGCGCTCGTTCCCCAGGTTGGCAGGTTAATTTTGCCTCCCTTGCGGCAGCTCGTAGCCCTCCAACATATGATCAACATGGGACAGGAAAGAAGACGGTGATTGTGGTAGGCTAGCCAATTTTGCTTGTTATTGGATCTTTTTTAGACTGATAATTTGCAATGCTGTTGGAACTTGTGCACATGAATGGTCTGTTCAGTCTCTACCTTTGCTTTACCTGTTATTCATACCAGGTTCCATAGGCTTTGCATGCAAAGTAAGTGAGTATCAAACAAAGTATGCTTTAGTGTTGGTAGTTGAACATTGTGGAAACAAAAATGGAAGGAATTGCTTGGAGTATTGTTGGTGGACGGTGGTCCAGCAATCCAAGAATCAGCGAGCTCTCGTCGTCAAACCTGAATCTGAGCGCGTGGGAAGGACCATTCTGGTGCAGATGGCCAGGTTATTTTCGTGCTCTCCCTCTCTTTGCAGCTGCGCTTGCCATCGTAGCGCGAAAAGAGACAGTGACAATGTGTAGTCAAGCTACCATGTCCTAGCATTGTGCATGCCGTATATTATCCACCGAAGTAGTATAACCCATCAAGACTACCGAAATCATATTGATCTATAGCACCCTGTGCCTGTGGAGTTCCAATGTAGAGCTCAACTACGTTGTTCTCACGTGGAGAAGAACAAACATGAAAACTAGTAGAAAACTGATGCAACAAGATTAGAGAACATCCACAAGCAGTGTCATTGGCATACAATCGTCAGATACTTCCACTAATATGAAACGTTTTGGCAAACTAACTTAGTTTACCAAAACATCTTATACTACTGAACAGAGTAAGTATAACAGAATAACACTGCAATTTGAACAAGTTCTTTTGATAAACCAGTGCATATTTGACTATTTATTATTCGACGACGAGGACCACTTAAGCCATGTAGCTAGCCAACTACGGGCACGGCGGCAACAAGGCCAAGCTTGTCGCGGGGATCGAGGTAGACGCAGACGCGCGTGGAGTCGAACTCCGGCGGGCTCGGGCTGATGCCCACGAAGAGCACCTCCGTCGTCAGATCGGGCCTCTCGCCGTTGATCCTGTTGACCGCCTCCGTCGCCGGCACGAACACCAGCTCCGGCCACGACGTCTTCTGGGAGGTCATCTTGCGTGGTGTGTTGCTAGCTCGATCTGCGGGTGGAGTGCATATAATAAGCGTTTCATTTTGCATCGAATATATAGGCTCGATCTACACCGGTCGGCATGAGTGACCTGGTGGTGCATGCTTTGATGTTAACGGACTAGTTCCTGGATAGATCGCTTGTTCACAAAACAGCCGGGCTAGTTACCCGAGACATGCTGCTGCTGCATGGATACAATATGTTGGATATGCAAAACACGAGATGCTTTATTACTCCAACTATTTTTTTTTTGACAAATTCAACTATTTTTTGGCAAAACTTCTAGGGCTAGCCGGACGGCTTTGTTGTCGGCAACGCATCGGGAGCTCCAGCGAAAATCGTCTGCATGCTGGATCCTGCCTAGACTTGCCGGACGCGTCACGTTTAATGTCGACGGCGATTTAAACGAAAAAATCAATATCTTCCTTAAGCACTCTGACATGTGTGGTTTGCCTGTGTCGGTTTAACCTCGGTCTTCTTTCTCGAAATAGGCTTTCGTCCCGCTTTATAGAATAAAGCCACATCGGCCGGACGGATACAAGATGGAGGGGAGACCCCCTTTTACAAAGCAAATCAAAATAAACAAGAAAACCGCAGAGGACCTAGACTTGCCATTGAAGACAACGAGCCAAGATCGGGATGATCTGGGGCTCCACGACGACGCCCCCAAGAGGGTAACGACACACCGCGCCGCCGCCGCCGAGACCAACGGTCAAGGGGCTTCACCCGGAGCCCTGGCGCGAGAAAGGTAGCTGCACCGGCGCCCCCAAGAGGGTAACGGTACCCACAGGCATCGCCATCGATGGTGCCGAAGCACTGAGCTTTCGCCCGGAAAAACCTTCACACCGCTTCCCGTCTTCCGCCACGCCCGATGCCCCCAAGATAGGCCTCTGGCACACGATCTGGGAGCTGCCGAGGCCGAAGCATCGCCAGCACCAAAGCCTCCCAATGTCGTCACCTCGCCACCCACATGACCGAGGATAGGAACCACCACCACCGCCACGTCGCTCGCCGAAGAGACGTCCGCGCAGTCCACCTCCCGGGGCCGCCGCCCTGGCATCCGAGATCCCGCACAACAAGCATGGAAGATACCACCATGACACCTTCCTAAGAGCAGGAGTGCGAGGGCAGTCCAACCAAACATGACGTGGACAGATCGGAGTGACGAGCCACGCAAGTCAACTCCGCAGCTCCTCTTCGGAGCTGCCTGGCGGTCACCGGATCTAGGCCCGCTGGCCCGGATCTAGCACCTCAGTCACCTGGCCGAGGGGTGGGCTCCCAGTCCTCCCGGGGGCCCCTGGAACCATCCAGACAGCAGGGCCCACCCAGCCCGAATCAGGCCCGTACGGGCCCGATCTGGGCCAAGGGCAGGGGCTCCGCCGTCGGAGGTCAGCTCCGCCAGGCGCCATCCCGTCCGCGTTCCGGTCCGCCCCGACAACCTCCGGTCGAAGGAAGGGCCCTGGTGCGGCGTCAACCGTCGCCGCCGTCGGAGATCCGTGAGATTGGGCCCCTGCCGCCACCGGAGCAGATCGGCCGAGCACCCCACCACCCGCTGCCGCCTCGAGCTGCAGGAAGCCGCCCCCGACGAGCGCGCCGGCCGCCGCCACGCCGGGCCCTGCCGGCCTCTGCCTAGTCGCACCGCGCGCCGAAGCTTCCTCCGCCCTGCAACGGGAGCCACGCGCCGGGTAAGGGCGAACCCGCCGCTGCCGGCACCGCCCGAGCTTTGCCCGGCGGCTCGCCCCGACGGTGGCGGGAGGGGGACGAGGGTGGGGCGGGGAAGGGGGCTAGGGTTCGGCCTTGCTTCGGCCGCCCGCAGGGAGGGCGACGCGAAGCGGTTTTTTCCCCTCGGTCTCCTTTTAACAGTTAGATAATGTACCTTATCTTTTGGACAGGCAGATCTTTTTTTTTTGAGCATTTCTCTTTTTATTGGTCGAATGTATATATTTTTAAGGCTGTAAGAGATTGTGAAAAATACATCAACGATGTATTTCCACATTGAGCGGCGCACATTACAGTGTGAATTCGGCGTCCAGGTTTTTACCCCCTGTCTTGTGATTTTGCATAATCTTATCACATTTTTTCAACACATTTCACAACAGATGTGTGACATTTGTTGCGGAAGACTCTCGCATCGTCCGCCTACAATACTTCTTGAAACCATTAAAGAAGAGCCAAAGCTTTGGGTCACCGCGGGCGCAAACAATTTGAGTTTTATAATTTTGGGAGAGTAATCCTTTTTGTACTTTGGACTTTTCTCTTTCCTTTTTGTCATGTCATAACTTTCTCCTTAATTAATATGTGAGACAGATATTTTGTCTCCGTTAAAAAAAGTGCCACATTCAAGTTTTACCCATTAGTCATCTTCCCTCGGTTGCGACTACATGGCCTACCTGTCAGTCCTATGTGGATGGTTAGTCGAATGCCAAACAAGATCGGGGCATTTTCCTTCTTCTCATTGACCCATTCCACACCTACGATCCACATCCAACTTGGCTATCATGGCCATCTTAGAGCTTACAGGATTCAAGACGTCAAATTCACTCGACTCTTCCATATTCTCTTTCACAAGTTTGAGGTGGGGCGCATGCAAATGTTGCGGGTGCGATAGAGGTGAGGAGTGGTCAGGTCAAATGGGTGAGATGAAAATGCCCTCCGACACGACGTTCGACTCACTCTCCATGTCGTTAATCGAAGGGGCCATTCTATCATAATTGAGAGCAAGCAATTAATAAATGGGATAAAATATGACAAATGGTCATAAACTCACATCAAAGTACCACATGACAATTAAAATAGGATAAACACTATCACAACATCACAAACAAGGGGTGAAAAGTGAAATGCACTCAAATATATAAATATATGTCTGTTTATTCAATATAGCCACGATATACCATACTATCCAACACTTATGAGTATAGAAACGATACAATCTGCTCCACGAAGTCGGCAGGGCCATATCAGGGCATGGTATATAGTTCCACTCCAGTCAAGGTGGGTACAGCTGGAGCTTGGCTCCAGCAGTTAGCCGACGACAGGGGTGGATGCGATAAAACCGGTCTGCTCATCGAAGAAGACGACGACGCGCTCCGGATCGAAGCCTGGCGGGCTCACGACGGTGCCCGCCTGCAGCAGATCGATGTTGAGGTCGGGCCTATCGTGGTTGATGATGACTAACGCGGGGTTGGTCGGCGTCCCCACCAGCTCGGGCCATGATGTCTTCAGGGAGCTCATATCGGTTTTGACTTGAAATGACTAGCACCCGTGGATATGCATAAACCTCTCGTTTCAGATCGAATTTATAGGGTTTGATTGTAGGTCGGGCTAGTTCTCAATGCTTTGATGTTAACGGACTAGTTTCTGGATAGATGGGTTGTTCACAAAACAGCCTGGCTAGTTATCCGAGAAGATGCTTACTATGTTTGGAGAGAATCTTACTACGCAAAACAGAAGATGCTTTATTAGGAAAGATGACATGGTTGACAGACTCATCAACTAGTTTTTGCAAAACTTCTAGGGCTAGCCGGACGGTTTTGTCGCCAATGCATGGGAAGCTCCAGCGAGACATCCGGCCATGATCCCATGACATCGCAGATGAGCTGATAAGCTAACAACGCTCGCCATACTTCCTATTATTATAAGAAGGTGAAGGCGCGATTCCGTCTCTTATTAATTTATGGCTACGGACCGTTGACTCATACGAGTGTAAGCACATTGCGTGCACCGCCCTTCCTGGGATTAACGCCGAGTTTCTGGTAAGGCCAATGCCGAGTGTTGTTTTACGATAAAACTATGATCACATATGTTTGTGTCTTCGGCTTCAGTCTCGTCTCCTTTCGACAGTTAATGTACTTATTTGTTTGGACATGCTCATCATATATGCATATATGTTTTTTATTCCTAGCATACTATATAGAATCTACATATCGTAGCCAATCCATCTTATACTCTCAGGAACATGAAAAACTACTCACAATAGTGAAACATGCTAATGATCAACGGCATATGATTTACAACACGGTCTAAAAATATAGCTTTCCCACCAAATAACAACAAATTACTGAGCACAAGTATGAACACAACACTAGAAACTTATTTGGGGTTTCGATCACACTACGGCAGAACAGTTCTTTGCCGTGTGCCCCCCCGGAACTCGACAAAGGCTTTGACGTGTGTTTACACACGGCAAAAGTCACACGGCAACGATAGCCACGGAAAAGGATCTTTGCGGTGTGTCTTGGTGCATGGAACTCGACAAATGCTTTGCCGTGTGTTTTCCACGAGGACACGGCAAAGTAAAGGACTTTACGGTTCCGTCCGTCTAACGGAGCCAACAGGTCTTTGCCGTGTGCATTTCTTCTTCGCGGTGTAGCTGTGCTTTGCCATGTGCCCACTCTTTGCCGTGTACCAGCTCTTTGCCATGTAGCACTGCTTTGCCGTGTACCTGCGGTAGAATACACACGGCAATGTACCCACCTTTGCCGTGTGCCATTGCGGAACAGCACACGGCAAAGATGCTGTGACCAATCCAGAGCGCATAGGTGTGCTACGCGTGGCTCCTTTGTCGTGTGTATACACATGGCAAAGTACAAAGGAGCCCTGATTTTTCAATTTTTTTCTGCTTCCATTCATTTGCTGCAATTCAAAACATAAATGAATATATATATATATATATGGGAAATAGCCAGCTAAACACAGGTATAGCTGCGCGTAGCCTTTCCACCGTTGGTTCTCTCCCCTTTTGATATAGGGAGCACATGTATCCAGACCCAGGATGTTGGCTCAATAGTAACGCAGTTAGTGTTCCTTTGATGCATGCATGAATCCCTAGCAAAACAAAGCTTTTCAAATTTCATTTAGGTGAGGCAAACCCTAATATACAACATGCGGTAAACCCTAACCCTAATATACTACACGGTAAACCCTAATATACTACATGCATGAAGCCCTAGCAAAACAAAGCTTATCAAATTTTATTTAGGTGAGGCAAACCCTAATATACAACATGTGGTAAACCCTAACCCTAATATACTACATGGTAAACCCTAATATACTACATGCATGAAGCCCTAGCAAAACAAAGCTTATCAAATTTCATTTAGGTGAGACAAACCCTAATATACTACATGCCGTAAATCCTAACCAAACTAAGCCTTATTTCATTGTCGCCGCAATAAACAAAACAACCTTTGTTTCGTTTTATTCACATTCTCATGGATGCATGTGGCCACCAAACACATACCAAAACAACCTTTGTTAGGGTACTCTTTTGCATGGCACATAGTCTAAAGCTTCTGCATGCAAAATCTGTTTTAATCCTTGTTCTCAATCCCTTCTCATTTTAGATGCTAAAACTTATCATTTTAGATGCTAAAACTTTTGTAGCCAAAACAGTGTGCTAAATTGGAACCCATGCCAAACCCTAGATTCTTGCATGCATGCACAAAACTAACACCGTTATCTCAGCCATGTTTCACCCCACTTCCATCTAGAGGTTGCATGCATTTGATCCCTAAATCCAACGGTGCTCTGCCTATGCGCAGCTACGCCTGTGAGTAGCAAATCCGCGTCGATATATATATAGGGAAATAGCCAGCTACACACGAGAATAGGTGCGCATAGCATATCCACCGTTAATTATCTTCCTTTTGATATAGGGAGCACATGTTTCCAAACCCAGACGTTGGCTCAATAGTAACGCCGTTAGTGGTCCTTTGATGCATGCATGAAGCCCTAGCAAAACAAAGCTTATCAAATTTCATTTAGGTGAGGCAAACCCTAATATACTACATGCGCTAAACCCTAACCAAACTAAGCCTTATTTCATTGCGTTGATGTAATGCCAAAACCCCTAAACAAACCCTAAACAAAGTAAGCTGCTGGGACGTGAGAAACCCTAGGCATTGCATGCATGCCTTATTCCATTGCGCTGAACTCAATGTGTCATAGTCAAAGACATGAAAAAAACCCTAAACCAACTTAGCTTCTCAGATTTTGCATGCCCGTTGCTTTAGGTAGCTATTGCATGTAAGGCTCTCAAGTTATATCTTGTACTAGCTGTTGGCCATAGCCTGACTTATTTAGTCTCTATTCAACTTTCCTTGCTCATTTGTTGTACAAGGAGGTCGACTGACTGCTGTGAGCATGACACGCTATTTTTTCGATGTTTACCATCTCCCATAATATGATTGTGTATGCAAGAAGTAGTTACTAATTGCATTTTATTTTTTCAATGCTTACTTTCAGCCATCGAAGGATTGCCCAACATCGGCCGACTTACTTTTTGACATGCTACACCTTAAGAACAATTCAGGAAGCCTCTCGCCACAATTTATTGAAGAATTAGACGACTTGTTTTACTAGTTTCCAGTATTTTCGTTCCAACATGTAAAATTTAAAGTTTTGAATTAGTACCACATTGCTGGAAAAACTAGTTGTTGTAATTGAAGGTGTGCACTATTCGGTACTCTATTATCCACTTTCGTTGAAACCTCGTTGTATCACAATTTGCCGCCGTTTTTGGGATTTTTTGTTTCGTCTCAACAGATCAAAAACCGAAATTGTACTAAAAAACCCGGATATTTATTTCTGTACACCTACTCCGAATGAGAAAAACTAAAACAAAAATATCTCAAAAAAATTGTTTCAAGAACAATCCCCTTTCTAGTTGTCACGCCATATTTTTATAGCTACTTCGCTACAATAATCAGACATAACAACATCATCCTCTTTCTAGTAACAACTCAGCGTTACAACCGCGCACAAAGTCCTCTGCCCATACATGGTCTCCAGCCTCCCCAAATAAAACAATGCCTAACTGACGTCCGAACGTAATGTCCCCATAAACCCTAAGGATAACAACTAGTATTGCTTTCAATGCCCAACCTTAGGTCAGTGCGGAACCCTAAGTCGAACAACTATTGATTGTTATGCACAACATGCAGGTGCATGCAGAACCCTACCTCGAACAACACTTGTTTTGCTTCGAATTTTCAACCCGTCAACCCTAAGTCGAACAACTATTGATTCTTATGCCCAACATGCAGGTGCATGCATAACCCTACCTCAAATAACACTTGTTTTGCTTCGACTTTTCAAACCATCAACCCAGTTCGTGTTTTCCATTTTAAAACGTTTGCATGTAGAACTTATTTTAAGCCTTGTTCACTTTATCTTTCCATTTTAGATGCTAAGAGTCACGTGATGCACAGCAGGAAACGTTTGCATGCAGAACTCATTTTAAGCCCTGTTCACTTATCTTTCCATTTTAGATGCTAAAAGTTTTTTTTGCCAAACAGCGAGCTAAAAATTTAGGGTTTTTACGAGCCCCTAGGCATTGCATGCATGTACACACGCGGTGGTGCAAACGCCGTTAGGAACCGTTACTCCTTTCAAAAGCCAGCCATTACCATCTAAACTAGCATTGTATGTGATCTCTTTATCCAACGGTCCTAAGCCTATGCGTAGCTACGCCCGTGTTTAGCAAATCCGCGTCGTATATATATATATATATATATATATATATATATATATATATATATATATATATGATCTCATAAAGATCATCACCAACACCAAAATATCACAAGTATGATCATAATATCATCACAAACACTACCAAATATCACATCATCACCACGAAAACAACAAACTTCACAAGTATGACACGACAATCACCAAGTGCATAACCAACAAGTGCACAAGCCCTAAACTACACAAATATTACAAGTTTATTCTTGCCACCCACAAGACCATCACCGCCGAGTGCTCCACAAGCTCATGCTCCATCGTGAGATCCTACAAGTTAAAGACAAGTACATCAATATGACAAGTAAAATCATTAATATGTACAAGTTTCTAGACAAGTTGATGGCAATAGCAATTACATGAGATTTTGACAAGTCCCATGGCAAGGCTAAAATTTTGACAATGGCATAGAATTATCTACAAGTGTCATGGAATTGCTAAAAAATTTATAAGTATCATGACAAGGCTAAATTTCCTACAAGTGTCATTGTATGGCTAAATTATCTATAAGTATCATGGCAAGGCTAAAATTTCTACAAGTGTCATAGCATGGCTAAAATTTTAACAATGGCATAGAATTATCTACAAGTGTCATGGAATTGCTAAATTTTCTATAAGTATCATGGCAAGGCTAAATTTTCTAAAAGTGTCATTGCATGGCTAAATTATCTATAAATGTCATGGCAAGGCTAAAATTTCTACAAGTGTCATAGCATTGCTAAATTTTTGACAATGGCATAGAATTATCTACAAGTGTCATGGAATTGCTAAATTTTCTATAAGTATCATGGCAAGGCTAAAATTTCTACAAGTGTCATAGCATGGCTAAAATTTCTACAAGTGTAAGAAAACTAACCTGGAGGACTCTGATTCAGCCTCGGGACGACCCACAGATTGTTGACGGTGAAAGACGGCGGCGCCTGGTCGTTCGATCCACCCGCGGACCCACCAGGCGGCATCACGTTGCTCATCTGCAGCATGAGAAATTGTGAGCATTAGACAATAAGGCAAGATTGAAAATTGCGAGCATTGGACAATAAGACACTTGATCACTTACCTACGAGAAGGCGAAAGGAGGAGTAGGAAGAGTACTTGGTTGAGAATTGATGAGCATTTGTTGTGTCATCCACTGCATCATCTTCCCCTGTTGCTCCAGCATCCCCTGCTGATGGGCCATCTGCTGCTCCAGCTACTTCTGCCGCTGCTCGGCCGCCTCTCTGCGTGCCCTATCAGCGGCCATATCCGCCTACGTCGTGTCGCCGCGATGTGATGAACATTGCAACGCAAAACATGTAGTAAAACATAGATGACCGAGGAAGAACATACCCGTAACTGGTCGAGAGCTACAACCGAAGGCCGTGGGCGGGTCTCTACAGCAGGCTAGTCACTCGTCCTACCACGCCGGACGTGGCGCATAGATGGAACTGTCCTAGGGTCGATGGACCCATGACCGATCCATATGCGACCATTGTTGTGGCCTTGTTCCTCCAGCACGGCAACCTCAGGGTCGAAGGGGGCGGTCTCAGGGTTGGAATCTTCGCCGTGCATCTCCTTGTACTTCTCAGGGTACTTCGTACCCCAGAGCTTGGCTCCCTCATTGATCCATAGGCTCCCGTTCCTAGGCTCGTACAACGTGCGTGTCTTCTTCTAAGCGGCAAACACAGACGGCTCTTAACCTGTCTTTATTTTCTGCACAAGAGAGCACGAAGATAAGTGAAGGGGGAATCCCTTGCAGAGTAAAGAATAACATTACAAGCAACAACAAATAAAGCATTTCCCCACATCTTTTTGCCTGGAAAGGGCGAGGGGGATGCTGCCTTGGCGGTGTGATCCACCCTCTATCTCCTCTCACCGCTTCTTTGTATCAGCGTGTCTCTTGAGGTAGTCGGCGTGTGTCCACCACACTACCATCTCCGTGAAGCACCGCTCGTCATTACCACAAACTGATGAGGGTTCTACATCCACAAGACACACGTATAAGTACAATAGAAAATAGAATAAGGTAAAGAAATCAATAAAACAAAAATGCAACTACCTACAGGTACTGCCACAGCTCGAAGAGCATCTCCCAGGCTTGGCTCTTGTTCATCCAAATCTTGCGATCGCCGAACCAGTTGCGAACGCAGTTTACGTGTTCCTCGTAGTGCATGTCTTGCACCATCCTCTTGGCAAGCTCGTTAACGATCGCCAAGCACTCCCTTTTGCGCTCCCTGTCCATGTCGAATAACTTCTACAAGTATGCACATAGGAAAAAAAGGGGAGCCAAAGCCACGAGTGCAAGTATATTTAATCTCGAGGCGATTGAATTATGACAAGCGAAACAAACTTACCCAGAACAAAATTTGAATCTTCTCCGTGATGCTGGTGTACCTTTTATCCGGATCTTTGGCATAGTGGTAATGCTTCCAAGTCCAAGCCACATCCTGGAAACCATTTGGGAGACTAACAATCCCAGGAAAATATGCTCTAACCAAGGCTCCAAGGATGCTTGAGTATCCACGATACGGCTTGATTCCATCCTGATATAGAAAGGCACTACACAATGAAAAGTCAAGATCAGTATGTGATGAAAATTCCAATGTATGGTTAGCGGGTCACATCATGTACCTCGTCCCAACAGGCACGAGTACCTTGTCCGCATAGGGATAAGTTAACTCGGGGAGTCTCGAAACCCCATGTCGATATGGATCCCTGGCCCATGGCGTCAGGCTCGGGTCCATGGCCGCGTACTTCTCAAGGTACGGCATATCATCCTCCGGAGGCGCATACCTCAAGGACATGTCAAGCTGGTAAGGTAAAGACCCCAACCCCTCATCCTCCTCCTGTTGCTCCTGCTCCTCCTCGTCCTCCTCATCGTCAGAATCTGAGTGCGTCCCCTCATCCTCCTGATGAACTGGCTTCTCCTCCTCATCCTCGTGCTCCTGCTCGTGCTCGTCCTCCTCGAAGACCGTAGGGGAACTAGGAGTCCTCGCATGCCTCCCACGCCCCCGCCGCTATGAAGTGCGCGGTGGAGCACTAGCACTAGCAGGTTGTTTCCCCCTGGCCTCTTTTGAACCACCATTCACAAGTTTAGCCAAGCTTTTCAGCTTTCTTGTAACACCCTTTCCCCCTGGCATCTTACAATCACCTGCAAAACATAGTGAAAAGAGTAGTTTATTAGTACACATCAGTGACACAAGATTCATAACAGTACAAAAATACTCAAGTTTTAAACACACACTATATTCGTATCAGCAAAGACGAAAGAAGAGAAATACTTCCACGATCCATATAGCATGGGTATGAGACGCGACAAGCCAAGGAAAGGATTCGGTCTCCATGGCAACGACTCCTCGAAAGGAATCATTGTCGTGGATCAAGAATCCTTTCTCGGGCTTGTCACCAACACATCCCCATGCTATATGAATCTCTAAAATACTTTTCCTCTCTCGACTTTGGGGCTACGAGATGATTGAAATGGATCGTATGGGCACCTAGAGGGGGAGGGGGTGAATAGGTGCTAACCAATTTTTAATACTTTTTCAATTTTAGGCTTGACACAAAGTAAATTCTCTAGATATGTAACTACGAGAATTTCCCTATATGCAATCCTAGCTACTAAGCACGTAAAGAGAGGAGCGAAGGAACCGTAGTGGAGCACGCGGAGACACATGAATTTGTTTTACCGCAGTTCCTTCCTTGTTAAGGGAAGTACATCTACGTTGGAGGGGTGGGCGGTACTAAGACCACCACGCCACAATAGGCCTCACCCTATTCTCCGATGGATCTTGCCACGAGAGGCCTGATCCACCTTCTCCACTATTGGATCCCTTCGAGGCGGGAACCGGTGCCTTTTACAACGCTATCGGGGCACACACCCACAACCAAATTGGGGGCTCCCGAGATGACAACAAGCTGTCACAAGAACAAGGTTTATCAATATAAACAAAACAAGGATATAGGTATTTGCAAGAAATACTAGATCGGTGATTCTCCAAATGAATGGAGAGGAGATGAAGCGCTTGATTGCTGATGATGAAGATCGAGTTCTCCTCCTTCGATTCCCCAAGGGACGGGGCCTTTGGGTGGATCTAGGTGGAGCTCTCTTGGATGAAGGTTGCAGATCAGATCTTGTCTTTTTCGAATGAATCAAGAGATCTGGCAGGAGGGGGAAGGCTGGCTTAAATACCCCCTCCCCAGATCTGGCCGTTGAGCAACTTTGGGGGTGGATTATCCGCCCCCCTGGGGAAACTCTGCCCCAAGGGCGGATTTTCTAGGAAAAACTCCGCCCCCTCTCTAGGGCTGGCGCCTGCGTGACTTCGTGAAGATCTTGGGAGGGGGGGATTATCCGGCCAACACTTCGCCCCCTCTCTGGGGCTTGCGCCTTGGCAGTGAGAAAGGGGGGCGGACTATCCGGCCCCCCTGAGGGGCGGATTATTTGGCCAGGCCGGAAAATCCGGCCAAAACTCCGCCCCCCTTCTGGGGCTTGCGCCTACTTGGGAAGAGGGAGGGGCGGATTATCCGCCCCCCAAAGGCAGATACTTTTCCCTTTTTCCTTAGAGGGAGCTGCAGAACTTCAACACACATTAAATAATCCTTGATATTGTTATCTAACACACAAAACATTAGGGATTAAGAAATGTTCTTTCAATCTCCCCCTTTTTGGTGTTAGATGACAATACTAGGATTTGCAATGAAACCGGCTAACGCCATCTTAAAATGAAAGATGCTCCCCTAGATGTGTGCATATTTAAAATTTGCATTTGAATACAAATACACACACTAGAGAGAACACAACTTTCATAGCAAAGACAATTGAAACAAGGTGGGTTGGGAAACAAGGTCATACCACCGGGATGTGACTATAGCCAAAGAAAATAATTAGCTTGATAGCCTCCAAGCACATCCCAACAATATTGATGCATACATTAGATAATCCCATGATTCCATATGCCATCAAATATGCTCCATAGATAAATCCAGAATTCCATGAGGGTAGATCCACAATATAAATCCAGAATTCTAGAATACCAAACAAGCAGTGTAAAGCACGACATAGTCTTACATAACCAAGCACAAAAATAGAAAATAAGTTCACGCTAAAAAGGCACAAGCAAGAAAATAAAATGACGGAAAGACAGGTGCTTGCGCCCGACCCTTGCAAATCCACGAGACCTAATAGAACTACTTCTCCCCCTTTGGCATCGAAATGCCAAAAAGGAAGAAGAGCGATGCTAACGCCAAAAACTGAGATGGTACTACACACCCAAATTTGCAAGAATCAAATCAAATAAAAGCCAAAGTTGAGTGTGTTTTCCATAAGAACAAGAAATATGCAAGAAAATCCAAGGAGAGCCATGAGAAACCAACTCTTCTCAAGGAAGAGGGCGGTGGACGAAGCCACCATGTTGGAGCGCATGGCATGACACCGCGAAGATGTATCTTGAGTTCAAAACCAATGCTCATCGATGACCCACATATCACAAAATGATATTAAGGGAAATGATTTTTCTTGCTTTCGGCATTATGGGGGGAGGGTTAGCCCAATCAATTAGGACCACACTCCACCTATGTCTATGCCCGCATCTAAACCAAATACATGAATAAGAGCAAGTGAGTGTGCAAGGAAAGTCAAGCCAAGCTCCTTGAATCTATGATATTTAGCTCATTCCTCAAATAACAAAATCTTGCTTCATCAAGGGGCTTCGTGAAAATATCAGCAAGTTGATTCTTCGTGCTCACAAAGGATAGGGAAATATCACCACGAGCAACATGATCCCAAATGAAATGGTTGCGAATCTCAATATGTTTTGTTCTTGTATGCTGCACGAGATTGTAAGCAATTTTGATAGCACTTTCACTGTCACATAATAGAGGCACTTTGTCACAGTTGACACCGTATTCCTTTAAAGTTTGCCTCATACATAATAACTGTGTACAAGCACTTGCAGCAGCAACATATTCAGCTTCGATGGTTGAGAGTGAAATACAATTCTGTTTCTTTGAAGACCAACACACTAGAGACCTGCCCAAGAATTGACATGCAACAGAGGTTGATTTCCTATCATCTTTGTCACCAGCCCAATCAGAATCAGTGTAACCACATAGAGAGAAACTTGAACCCTTGGGATACCATAACCCAAAATTTGGGGAATGAACCAAATATCTGAAGATTCGTTTGACCGCCACTAAGTGGCTTTCTTTAGGAGTGGCTTGGTACCTTGCACACACTCCTACACTTAACATGATATCGGGCCTAGATGCGCAAAGGTAAAGGAGAGAGCCGATCATGGATCGGTATACCTGTTGATCCACGTCTTTACCCTTGGGATTGAGCTCAAGATGACGCTTTGTTTGCATTGGAGTAGCAACGCCATTGAGATCCGTCATCTTGAACCTTTTGAGCATGTCTTGGATGTACTTAGCTTGATTAATAAAGGTTCCCTCTCTAAGTTGTTTGATCTCAAATCCAAGAAAGAACCTCAACTCACCCATCATTGACATCTCAAACCTGTCAGTCATAAGCTTTGAAAATTCATCATTAAAAGCTTGGTTAGTAGAGCCGAAAATAATGTCGTCTACATAGAGTTGGCATACAAAAAGCTCCCCATTAACCTTCTTAGTAAAAAGAGTGGGATCGATTTGCCCAACTTCGAATCCACGGTCTAACAAAAGCTCTTTAAGGTGCTCATACCACGCACGTGGGGCTTGTTTAAGGCCATAGAGCGCCTTATCGAGTTTGTAGACATGGTTCAGAAATTTGGGGTCCTCAAAACCCGGGGGCTGCTTGACGTATACTAACTCATGTAGAGGACCATTAAGAAACACACTCTTAACATCCATTTGCTGTAATTTAAAATTATGATGGGCTGCATAGGCAAGAAGGATACGAATGGACTCAAGACGAGCCACATGAGCATAAGTCTCGCCAAAATCAATTCCTTCCACTTGAGAGAATCCTTGAGCCACGAGTCTTGCTTTATTCCTCAAAACAATGCCATTTTCATCTTGTTTGTTCTTGAAGATCCACTTGGTGCCGATAACATTGCGGAAATCCTTTGGTTTCTCTACGAGCTTCCAAACTTTGTTGCGTTCAAAGTTGTTTAATTCTTCATGCATTGCAACCACCCAATCGGGATCTTCAAGAGCATCAAATACTTTCTTCGATTCAACCATGGAAATGTGAGCTTGATGATCACAGAAGCTTGCAAGTTCTCTTCTAGTAGACACCCTTCTTCGTAGATCACCAACAACCTTGTCAAGAGTGTGACCCCTTAGTTCAAGGTTCCGATCAGCACGAGCCTTGTGACGAGCCTCAATGTCCTTATTGTTTCTAGAAGGAGTTGATTCAGTATTTGTATCCTTGTCTTGACCACTGCCTTGCCCTTGATCTTGATCTGAGTTAACACCAGGAGGTTGCTGCAGAGTTTGTTCTTCAGGGCCGGATAATCCGCCCCTTGGAGGGACCGGAGTATCCGGCCTGGGAGATGAAGCACCAGTGCCTTGTTCCTGAGAATGCATGACAGGACGTGGGTAACCAGAGCCGGATAATCTGCCCTCGGGGGCCGAAGAATCTGGCCTGGGAGCTTCTTGGCTGTTGTCTTCTCCTTCGGATCCCCTGGAACAAGTTGGAGTGCCAGGGGTGGATTGTCCGCCACTTGGAGGGGGCGGATAGTCCGGCCTGGGACTACCATCTTGTCTAGGAGACTGATGATCTTCAGCAGGATGCGGTGTTGGTGCAGATTTGTCTCCAACAGTAGGAGCTTGTTGATCTTGTGTAGATGAGGGATCCACTTAAGTGGAGCATTGTCCTTCCTGATCCGCCACAAGGGGTTCATCAATGGCGCGGAAAAATCCCACGCCCATTCTTATTATGGCATCTTGGGGTATTTCAACATCTGCATCACAAACATCAACTTGCCTTACAAAGGAGCCGTTATTTTCATCGAACTCCACACTACAGGATTCTACAACAATCCCAGTGAGCTTGTTGTAGACTCTGTAAGTGTGGGATTCAGCACCGTAACCAACAAAAATACCTTCTAAAGCCTTGGACTCAAATTTAGACAAGCGGACACCTTTAATAAGAAAGAAACACTTACACCCGAATACCCTGAAGTATTGTTACCGGCAAGTATTTCATATGGAGTCTTGTCCAAAATCTTTCGGAGGTAGAGCCGGTTTGATGAGTGACAAGCAGTGGATATGGATTTAGCCCAAAAATTGTAAGGAGACTTGAATTCAGCCAACATTGATCTTGCCATATCCATCAAAGTCCGATTCTTCCTCTCAGCTACACCATTTTGTTGAGGGGTGTACGCAGCAGAATATTGATGTCTAATCCCCTCTTCGCTTAGAAACTCATTCAAAGTGTAGTTCTTGAATTCGGATCCGTTGTCACTTCTTATTGCCAAGATAGGGACATTGTGTTGACGTTGAACTTTATTGGCAAAGTCAATGACTGTTTGTTGAGTCTCACTCTTTAGTTTGAAGAAATAGACCCATGTATATCTTGAGTAATCATCGACAATGACCAAGCAATATTTCTTCCCACCAAGACTTGCATGAGAAGGAGGACCAAATAAATCCACATGAAGTAATTCCAAGATCCTCTTTGAAGACACAATAGTCTTCCTCTTGTGGGGAGAGTCGTGCATTTTGCCTTCAACACAAGCCCTGCAAACACAATCTTTGGCAAAGGAGACATTGTCTTTTAGTCCAAGGATGTGGCCACCCTTGTGGAGACTGCAAAGTTCTCATGTTGACATAGGATAAACGGCGATGCCATAGCCAGCCCACGTCGGCCTTTCCGAATAGACACATCAGACCTGAAGTGGTTTTCCCCGAAAATTCCACCACATACAGGTCATTTTCGACATATCCAACAAAAGCAACCTTCAGAGACTTGCTCCACAAGATTACCACCAAATCATCATCGATAAAAACAGCAAAACCCATCTTGCCAAGGGCACGAACAGAAAGAAGGTTGTAACCGAGGGTCTCAACAAGCATGACGTCCACGAGAGAGATATCATGGGTAACCACAACCTTGCCAAGACCCAATACCTGAGATTTAGACTTATCACCATAGGATACTGTGATATTATCATGATTTGGACGCATGTCCGTGATGATCTCCTTGCTTCCGGTCATATGAATAATGCATCCACTATCCAGCACCCATTTCGACCCACTGGAAGCATAGCCCTGCAAGAGAATTACTTCTTTGTTTTAGGTGCCCATTTTTCAATGGGTCCTTTCATGTTAGTAACAAGGGTCTTTGGGACCCAAATAGACCAAGCAATATATTCATCAAAGGGACCGACATAATAAGCATAAACATCACCATAATCATCACAAAAGAGTTCATAATTTGGATTGTGAGACCCTGCAAAACCAATATTGTTAGTCTTGTCTTTTGTGACATTCTTCTCGGCGGTGCTTGTCTTTGATTGCACATTCTTGGTCTTGTTCTTCTTGTTTTTCTTTTTCTTGGACTTGGTGACATACCAAGTCCCTCTTTATCATGATTTGACCTTTGCTTGCCAAGAACTTCATCAAGCACACCCTTATCCTTGGGAGTGATGTCCTTGACCACTTCGTTTTTCACACTAGCATTTTCCTTGTGACTATATGTTGAGTTGGATGAGCTAGGAGCATCATATTTGTCCAATCGACTTTGAAGCTGATCATGTGACTCATTGAGAATGGAGAAATCATTTTTCAACGCCTTGTGAGCATTGTCAAGTTTCTCCAATTCCTCGGAGAGTCTATCATGAGCAGCCCCAAAGTCAATCTTTTCCTTCTTTAACTTCTTTGCTTTGGTGACTGCATGTCACGTTCCTTAACAAGTTTAGCCACAATTTATTCATGTGACTCTTCAATAGACTCAAGCCTTTCTTCAAGAGAGACCCGAGCTTCTTCTTCTTCCTCAAGAGCCCTTTCAATTCTGCCCTTTTCTTTGAGAAGAGCTTCGTTTTGGGCCAGCTGATCCATAAGATCTTCAAAACTAACTTTGTGCTCACCTTGCAAGTTAGTGTAGAATTAATCCAAAGCAATAATCTCTTCTTTAACCTTAAGACTAGTAGGATCATCCATGTCAATCATAGCCTTAGAAAAAGAAGAGTTAGAAGTCGTTACCTCGGAGCTTCTTGCCATGAGACAAGTAGCATTCTTGTTGATGATGTTTTCGTTCGGAGAGTCGAAGAGAGATTTTGATGTAGATGTGGTGGCTATAGCAGCCACCTCTTGAGAGCTATCGTCCTCGTCCTCATCCTCACTTCCCGATGAATATTCTTCTTGAGCCACTAGAACAATCTTTGGTTGCTTCTTGAAGGGAGCATTCTTCTTTACAAACTGTTTCTTGCGTGGAGCCTTTGACTTGTCCTTGAAAATAAGTCTTCCTCCATTATCTTCCCTACTTTGATATGGACACTCAGCTACAAAGTGCAGCCGGTCACCACAGTTGAAACCTGTTCTCAGCTTGGGACCATTTTCTTTTCTTCCATAGGCTCCACTCTTGTGTTCTAGTTCAGCTTTAGCCTTGGATGGATCTTTCCAAAAGTTTCTATCATAAAGAGCCAAGTATTATCCGTGGATCCTTTTTATATCCTCGGGAAAGTCCAGAACTTCTATGGCATATTCATCATGATCAATCACACTAGTATTCAAGGCCATGTTGACCCCCTTTTGCATCCCCATAGATCGAGCACGAGCATCTTCAACATTCTTGGCAGCCACTTTGAAAGCGGCCATTTCTTGCATTACCTCATTGGATGTCATGAGGTGATAGTTATGCCTACCTTGGAGACTTTTCAAATCTGTGGGCTCAAATGCATAAGAGCACTGACGTACTTGCGCTTGATCCATGCATCATCAACATGAGTTGCACCGTGGTTTCTGAAAGTTGTGGCTATTGCCTTGAGACTCCTATACATGTCCTCGTGGTCTTCTCCATCCAACATATAGAATCCTTCAGCTTCGTTGCTCAAAGCATCATATCTATTTCTTCTCATACTTTCATTTCTGATGAAGAGCTCGGTGAGGGCATCCCAAGCTTCCTTAGCTGTGCTAAGATGCTGAATGTGTGGCATGTCTTTGTCACCCAAACCAAGCTGTATCATGTGTAGAGCTGTAGTGTTGAGTTGGCTATCGACAACTTCTCTTCTTGTGAGATTATTGGGGTTTCCAACATGAAGACCTTTTTCTATGATTTTCCACAACTCAATGGAGGAACTGCACACATGAGACTTCATCAAAAATTGCCATTGAGTAAAAGTAGATGCAGAAAGTTTGGGTGGATCACCCCTATTATGTATATGTGGGTGAGGGATAGGTGGATCAGGAGAATACACATGAAAAACCTCATTGTATCCATCCTTACCACTATCCTTTTTCGAGGAGGAGCTCTTGCTAGTGTCATCACCAACCACTTCGTTCTCTTTGGAATCGGTTTTACCCGTTTCCTTGGATTGCGGAGTGGTAGCCTCAGAGTTAGATGGAGGTGATGCTATGGATGTGGAGAGACGCATTATCAATTGACGCATCTCTTCCATCTTAGCCTCCATTGAACTCACCAAGGTTGTTTCCAACATCTTGAGATCGTTCATGGTGACTACATCTGGAGCATCACTCTCATCTACCTTGGAACACATACTTCTCTTAGGCGGTTAAGCCCGAAATAAGAGCCAGGGCTCTGATACCAATTGAAATGGATCGCATGGGCACCTAGAGGGGGGGGGTGAATAGGCGCTAACCAATTTTTAATACTTTTTCAATTTTAGGCTTGACACAAAGTAAATTCTCTAGATATGTAACTACGAGAATTTCCCTATATGCAACCCTAGATACTAAGCACGTAAAGAGAGGAGCGAAGGAACCATAGTGGAGTACGCGGAGACATAGGGATTTGTTTTACCGCAGTTCCTTCCTTGTTAAGGGAAGTACATCTACGTTGGAGGGTTGGGCGGTACTAAGACCACCATGCCACAATAGGCCTCACCCTATTCTCTGATGGATCTTGCCACGAGAGGCTTGATCCACCTTCTCCACTATTGGATCCCTTCGAGGCGGGAACCGGTGCCTTTTACAACACTATCGGGGCACACACCCACAACCAAATTGGGGGCTCCCGAGATGACAACAAGCTGTCACAAGAACAAGGTTTATCAATATAAACAAAACAAGGATCTAGGTATTTGCAAGAAATACTAGATCGGTGATTCTCCAAATGAATGGAGAGGAGATGAAGTGCTTGATTGCTGATGATGAAGATCGAGTTCTCCTCCTTCGATTCCCCAAGGGACGGGGCCTTTGGGTGGATCTAGGTGGAGCTCTCTTGGATGAAGGTTGCAGATCAGATCTTGTCTTTTTCGAATGAATCAAGAGATCTGGCAGGAGGGGGAAGGCTGGATTAAATAACCCCTCCCCAGATCTGGCCGTTGAGCAACTTTGGGGGCGGATTATCCGCCCCCCTGGGAAACTCCGCCCCAAGGGCGGATTTTCCGGGAGAAACTCTGCCCCCTCTCTGGGGCTGGCGCCTGCGTGACTTGGTGAAGATCTTGGGGGGGGGGGGTAATTCGTCCCCCTCCTGGGGCGTATTATCCGTCCAACACTCCGCCCCCTCTCTAGGGCTTGCGCCTTGGTGGCGAGCAAGGGGGGCGGACTATCTGCCCCCCCTGAGGGGCGGATTATCCGGCCAGGCCAGAAAATCCGGCCAAATCTCCGCCCCCCTTCTGGGGCTTGCACCTACTTGGGAAGAGGGAGGGTCGGATTATCCGCCCCTGGTGGGGGCGGATTATCCGCCCCCAAAGGCAGATACTTTTCCCTTTTTCCTTAGAGGGAGCTGCATCACTTCAACACACATTAAATAATCCTTGATATTGTTATCTAACACACAAAACATTAGGGTTTAAGAAATGTTCTTCCAATGATGCCTTCCTTGTGTTTCTCCAAATACGAAAGTAAATAAACCATTCCACGATTCATATAACAATGTCGCCCATGCTATACGAATAGTGAAGTAATATCTTTCCTTTCGACTTTAGGGTTATCTAATCTATTTCATTTAAGTCACGCTATCTAATATATTCGTATCAGCAAAGACGAAAGAAGAGAAATACTTCCATGTTCCATATAGCATGGGTATGAGACGCGACAAGCCAAGGAAAGGATTTGGTCTCCACGACAACGACTCCTCAAAAGGAATCGTTATCGTGGATCGATAATCTTTTCCTGGGCTTGCCACCGACACATCCCCATGTTATATGAATCTCGAAAATACTTGTCCTCTCTCGAATTTGGGGAAACGAGATGATGCCTTCCTTGTGTTTCTCCAAAGACGAAAGGAAAGAAATTTTATTACATAGCATAGAGTTCTTACAAATACAATAGCCCGGCGGGATTACATAGCAAACACTACTACAAAGATTATTACTACTACATGGATCAGAAGCCTGAGTCGGGATTATGAATTGGACGAGAGGTTTCATCATCGCTATCATTTTCGGGCCACCAATAATCATCCACGAAACCTGGAGGTCGTCCCTGTGGATCTTTGACGTCAAGGCCTGCATGGAACGCCTCGAGAAAATTCACATCTTGTTGGTTGTGAACCTCCTCAGCTTCATCTTGCGCAGTGTCTTCCTCCTCAGCTTCTTCTTGCTCATCGTCTACGACCATGTCACCATCGGCGGACAAGTCGATAGTGAATTGCCCGGGGATCCCTTCTTCCTGATAAAACTCACCATCATTTGTTGAGGGGTCTAGGCGGCGGTAATCATCCTTGTTTGGAAAGGCCTATTGCGTGTCGATACTGTCATCACAACATCCCATTCCTGTAGATGTTTTGTCGGGTTTTGGCATGGGTACAGAACATAGAATACTTGGAAGGCCTGAGTAGCCAAAATGTAAACAACATCTCCCGCATAAACAGAGCTTCTCTTAACTTCAACCAGTCCAATTTTAGGATCCCGTTTCACCTTATGTGGGTCAAACCAATGGCATTTGAATACAACATGATTTAGCCCTTTGCCAAAACCGTAATTCATATCATATATACCCTCGACTCTTCCATAGTACTGTAGGCCATCTGAGCCTTCACAAAAGACCCCGCTATTTGTTGTCTTCCGGTTGGGCTGGCTAGTTGTGTATTCATGGGTATGGAAGCGATACCCATTCACGTCATAAGCATTGAACGTGTCAATTGAATGGTTAAAGTCCCTAGCAATATTTCTTAGCTCGGGTTGCATCTCTTTGTCAGTTATTGCCTACAAGTTAGAACGAGAAGTTTAGCATAAGAAGTTTATCACAAGAAGTGTAACAAAAGAAGTTGGCTCGAATAGTACCAAACCACAGAACCAGCTGATGAAACCGAAACCACCTCCCTTATCGAAAAGATCCTCCCTATTTGGATTCTTCCAATGTGCACTCTCGAATCGTCTATACCAATTTAAAGGAGAGTTAGGCACAGACATAGAAGTGAATGTTTGCGGAAAACTAAATGGTGATCACTTACTCGATGTACGGCTTCAATTCTTTCATGGTGTTCAAGACATACGAGTGGATCAACTCCCGCTCAAGTTTTTTCATGGCGAACCTCTTTGTGCCACTTGATTTGCCACCTAGCCCAACGAACATGCTAAGATTGGGTACATCTTCAGGGTTGGTGGCATTGTAACAAGACACTGGGTTGTGCTTTGTGGGAATGTTGGCATCATAGTGCTTTGTGGTGAAGTTTGCAACCTCCTCCTTAAGGACTGCCTCGAATATGGATGCCTCGATCTTGCATTTATTGCATGTTTTCTTACAAATATTCTTTGTTTCTCTCTCGGGCGGAAACTGCCAACGGGCCCACACAGGTCACCCCTTTAAAGCCTCGTCCACGAGATACAAGATCATATGTTGCATCAGATTGAAGAACCCTGGCGGAAGGAGCATCTCTAGATCACAAAGCAACTCGGGTGCCTGTTCATGTAGCTTCTCAACCACTTTACGATCTAACTCCCTAGCACAAAACTGGCGGAAGAAAAAGCTCAACCTCGGCAGCACTCGCCAAGTCTCCTCATCGACATAGCCTCGAATCATCACCGACATTATCCGCTCAAACCATACGTGGTAGTCATGACTCTTGAGCCCTTGTACTCGCAACGTTTCCATGTTCTCACCCCTCATCCAGTTGGTCGCGTACCCATCAGGGAAAAACAAACTTTGCACAATCCACTGGAAGATCTCCCTTCTTTGGGGCTTTGTTGGGCAGAAGGAGCCTTTGGCTTAGACCACCTTTTTCTGCCTTTGGCTCTGGGTTGCCGCATGTTCAACTTTGGCCTATCACACAATGCCTCTTGATCAATTAGAGACTTGATTTTATCTTCCATCTTCTCAGTTTGCATTATGGTGCTCCAAAGGGCCTCACCGATATTCTTTTCGGTGTGCATTACATCAATGTTATGCGGGAGCTCGAGATCCTCAAAGTAAGGGAGCTTCCATAACACGGAATGTGGGTCCACTGGTGCGTATCCCCATATCCCACGAAACCATTCCCATTGGGGTTTGGCTGGAGAGCTTCTAACTCAGCCTTGATTTCCTTTCCAGTCTTTAGACGTGGCTTTGGATCATGGACAACACGGCCTTTCTTGAACATATTTTTGTCACTCCTGTATGGATGATTTGGTTCAAGGGACGGCCGATGTTCATCAAAGCAGGAATACTTGCCTCCCTTCGACAGCCAGAAGAAAGTCAGAGCTTGCATGCACATTGGGCAAGGCCCCTTCACATGTGTACACTAGCCGCAGAACAACGCACATGCTGGTAGGTCATGCAGGGAGGTATGGTACCAGACATACATATCGAAGTGCTCGTTGTTTGCAGCGTCAAATGTTTGGATCCCGCGACATTCCCAGCCATGAAGCGAGTCATCTACCAGCGGTTCTAGATACACATTCATGTTCTTACCTAGGTATTTCGGCCCTGGGATTATCATCAAGACAAACATGTTCTCTGATCTCATGCAGACGCCAGGGGGGAGGTTCAGGGGAATAACAAACACTGTCCAACAGCTGTATACTGAAGCCGACATACCATATGGATTAAACCCACCGGTTGATATGGCAACTACTACGCTCCTCTTGTCACCGGCTTTCTCAGGATATTTCTTGACAAAGTTCTTCCATGCACTACCATCCGACGAATGTATCATCTTGTCGAGGTATCTGTTCCCTTCTACTGCCCACTACATCTACTAGGCAGTATCCTTGGTCATGAAGAGTCGCTGGAGCCTCGGTATGATTGGAAGATACCGGAGGATGTTTTGGGTAACCCCGGTCTGCCTCTTCTGACCATCAGCATTGGGATCAACCTCAAAGTACCTGGAGGATTTGAAGCGGATACAATAATTTGTCTTAGCATGCTCCTTTGTGAATAGCATGCATCCCTTCGGACAAGTGTGTTTCGGCTCATATGACATCTTAAGGTCACGAAGGAGTTTGGTCAAATAGTAGAAGTTCTCCGGCAAGAGGTGCCCTTTCGGCAGAATGCTGCCAATGACGGCTAGCATATCATCAAAGTCCTCTCTGGTCAAGTTCCTGTGGATCTTGAAGGCCAAAAGGCAAGCTATGGCATCCAGTTGGGTAACATCTGTATGTGCATGAAGGGGTCTCTGCGAGGCAAACAAAGTCTCGTAGTACTTTGCCGTGTTTTCCTCCGGCTCCTCACTTGTCTCCGCCTCTACATGAGAGCTTTCAGGCGCATTAGCATTCACAAAGTTGTCTATGCACTTATCAAAACCAACATAAAATTCTCCCCTTGGCTAACTCTGCTGCTGACTCTGCCGTGACTCCCTCCTAGCACATTTCGCTATCTTTTCACCATGGAATGTCCAAGTCTTGTAGGATGGTGTGAACCCTTAATTGACTAGGTGAGTACTCACATCATCCTTCGAATGTGTATTTAGGTTCTTGCATCTTGCACAGGGGAAGAAAATTCTTCTGGGTCTGCTAGGGACTACAAATGCCCGGTTCACGAAGTCCTCGGCCTTTTCTTGCCATTCTGAGATAAATTCCCACTTACAAACATAGCCATCATACATCCAGTCACGATTCTCCATCCTCTAATCAGTACCAAAACAGACATATACAATTCTTTCAATTAATCATGCCATATAAATAAATCTAGTATTAGTTGGGTTAATTTTAGCAAACATATATTTTACGCCATACATATATCCACCTATCTCTCTAATAGGTAAAGAGGGTCCTATCAACCGTCGGATCCGTAGATTGAGTACGTTCTCCCTGCTCTACCCTGATCCGAGACAAAATTTTGGTAGCACCTCCCCGCTGCTCTCCTAATACACGTGTCAGCAAAAAGCCAAGAGGGATGTGCATCCGAAGAACAACGAGGAGAAGCTACCGAAATCCTACCTCGGACCAGAGTAGAACAAGGAAAACATACCCAACTACGCATATGCCGGCTATACCGATAAATGTTGTAAGAGTTAGGGTTCATAATATGCGAGACCACTAATGTATATTTATCCGCGTAACCCTTACGGTCGAGAAGAGATGCCTAGGTAACGCGACATACTTGGTGATCTAGACACGAAAATAACCCTAGGTATAAGATAGGAGAACAGATTTTTACCCTTGAAGCGTGATCGAGAGGTGAAGAAGATCAGCGACCCTCTCGCAAAATGACCTACGCCGTCGATAGCCCCACCCTCAGACTCGACACATATCCTGCACGAAGAAAAATTACTAATATACACATGTATTTATATATGCCAAAATACAAGCCAAAATTTTACACATATAATTCCTAAATTACTACTATACACATGAATATATGAAACAACATACTACCCTAATGTACTACAACACTAGAACTACCCTAATGTACTACAACTAACATATCTACAACACTAGAACTACTACCAAATCTAATATAATAGTAATATAGGAAAAACAGATAAAAATAAGAAAAACACTTACCTTGACACTGCCGCTCGGTGGAGGAGGGGAGCAGCCAGCCGGAGCTCTTTCCGCCTTGCACGCGAGCAGGCCGCACCTCCTATGGTGCAAACGCGGCCATGGCGGAGGCCACGGGAAGATGGGGGAAGGGAGGAGGGGGCTACAGCGGGGGCGGGGGATAGGCGGTGAGGTCGGGCTGGGTGGGGCAGGGCAGGGGAGGGCCGCCGCTGGCTGGGTGGGGCAGGGGAGGGGCCAAAGACGACGGCAGGGGCAGCGCTAGCGGCCGCGCGAGGGTTCGGGGTCAAGCACGGGTGGTGTGTGGCTGGGAGCTAAGCGAGTGGATAGGGATCGCTAAGCTTCTGGAGGATGCTGAACTTCATTTCCATTAGGTGGGTGACTATTCACAAAATTTGAGAAACAGTCCTCAACCAATCGGCAAGAGTAGAATTTCCCCTCACAGTATAGCTGCTGACCAGCAAAACCAAGCAAACGGTTGGACTACTTTTGAAACAGAAAGATCACTCTTTGGGTCAATCAAAGACCAAGATGAGAGGATTTCACGACAAAGTCTGAAATTTGTTGTTTGGCATCCTTTAGATTGTTCTCAATTTTGACTACCTCAAGGACCTGCATGCATATGGCCCTAGCACATGCATGAAAGTGTGGTGCTATGTTGAAACATACAAAACCTACTAGTCTCCGGGTGCTTGCATGTGTCCCCCTCACATGCATGCGCTCTAACCTAGAAGCGAAGGTTCTGGACTTGTATAAGGGGGAACTCCCTGTTTCGGTGAAACCAAGTAGGATACTGTCGCAACTTGTGAACTAACATGGTTTCACATCATCCTATGACCTAAAAAACACAAAAAAATAGATATATATATGCCGGGATACCCCCATCAGAAGAATGTCTAGAGGGGTAGACGATCCGAGGCCCGCAGATCAGGGTTCCGCAGCAAACCGCACTCCGGGGCATCAGAATACCTCAAGGACCTGCATGTGGCTCTAGCACATGCATGAAAGTGTGGTGCAATGTTGAAACATACAAAACCTAATAGTCTCCGGGTGCTTGCATGTGTCCTCCCTCGCATGCATGCGCTCTAACCTAGAAGCGAAGGTTCTGGACTTGTATAAGGAGAAAACGCCCTGTTCCGGTGAAACCGGGTAGGATACTGCCGCATCTTGTGAACCAACATGGTTTCATATCATCCTATGACCTAAAAAAACACAAAACAAGAGAGAGCTATGCCGGGCTACCCCTATCAGAGGAATGTATATGGGGGTAGATGATCCGAGGCCCGCAGATTAGGGTTCCACAGGAAACCGCGCTCCAGGGCCTCGGAATACCTCAAGGACCTACATGTGGCCCTAGCACATGCATGAAAGTGTGGTGCTATGTTGAAACATACAAAACCTACTAGTATCCTGGTGCTTGCATGTGTACCCCCTCGCATGCATGTGCTCTAACCTAGAAGCGAAGGTTCTGGACTTGTATAAGGGGGAAACTCCCCGTTCTAGTGAAACCGGATTGTATAAGGGGTGTCGTGGGAATGACCACGGCAGACGCTGCAATCGGCAGCGAGTAGTAGAACATGGGGCAAGGGCGGCCAGCCATCTGCGGTGCGAGATGAGGGCGGAGACACAGTTATTTACCCAGGTTCGGCCCCCCGGAGGGTAAAGACCTACTCCTGCTAGATTCTATTATGGTGAGAGTACAATGGGGCGAGCTCGACGACTAGGCGGCGAGTCACTGGGGTGTATCATGGAACGTCCCCTCTATGCGTCCCCTAGGGAGGTTTATATAGGCTCACCTCGCTAGGGTTTACAGATTACAACCGAATTAGTTAAGGATTCGGAGGTTCTATGACCTAGTCTGACTGGGCCTAGCTACGCTTCTGGGCCTTCAGCTTCCAGTCGCCTGAGTCCACGCCAAGTCTTGATCCAGTCGCCGTCCTGCAGGCCCACTCGCTGAGGCTTGGGCCAGTAGGAAACATCCTACTAGGTATACCTCGGTAGGCATATCCCCATCAGTAGTCCCCGAGGCCGTCGTTGATTTGTCGCAGGTGTTTGCTGGCAGTCGGAGTATGCGGGTCCAATGCAGACGCCTAGTCGAATCGGTGGCGGACTCCTGAACAAAGGAAAGAACTAGTCATTTTAGTCGCAATAACGGCGACCAATCGTGTTGCAGCTCGACGAACGGGTCGACGAGTACTTAGTCACTGTTATAGTGACCGGATCGGCGAATCGTCGAGTCGCTCGAAGCGACGAGTCGAGTGGATGAAGTTGGACCGTCAATTGTGGTCAAACTAGCCGTTGGGTAACCCAACGATAACTTTGGCGTAATTACCGCGTAGTAACGGCTCCCGAAAATGGCGGGTAACAACCGCTATATAAGGGGAGTGAAGGGCGACCAGGAAAACGCTTCCCTCACTTCCTCCGATCTCGTGCATCCCTATTTCTCCATTTCGCATAGCGACCAGAGTGATCCAGAGAGTTCCGACCCCCATAATCCTCCAGCCAATGGCCCCCTCCACCGAGCCATGGGGTAGATCCAAGTGCACAAAGGCACTGCTGGCATCTTTCGAGGAGGCGGGGATTCTCCGCGCCGGGAGATGGCGCATCCCTGCGGCCGGAGAAGTGATTCCGGATCCGCGCGTGGGGGAGTTCATCTGCTTTACCAGCCACCTGGAGCAGGGGCTTGGCTTTGCAACCTCTCTCTTCTTCCGATGTTTCTGCGCCTACTACGGAATCCAGCCATCAGATCTGGGTCCGAACAGTATCGAGCAGCTCGCCATTTTTGTGGCGTTCTGCGAGTGCTTTCTGGGCTGCCGGCTCTACTTCCCCCTATGGAAAGACTTACTCCACGGGAGAATCAGCCGCGAGGAAACAGGCAGCCCGATGCTTGCCGCGGGCGGCCTGACGTTCTAGCTGAAGTCGAAGGCATCGTTCTTTGATTTGATGCTGCCCGCCAAGGCGGCTAATGAGTGGAAGAAGTACTGGTTCTACGTCACCGAGTTGACTCTAGGCGACGAAGTGGCGCTCCCAAGGTACTCCACCGACCAACCCGAGCCGCGTCGGCTCCAGGTCGTCAAACTCCCGCTGGATCAGCGGATGGTTGTTGATGAAATGTTACAAACCATTCGCGTCCTGGAGAAGAAAGGCCTCCAGACCATCAATCTCTACAACTGCTAGCTCGGGCGGCGGCTCGTGCCCCTGGCCAGCCGTGACCACTACATGTACGAGTATACGGGTAAAGATGACCCGACGAAGTCATGCCTCGTTGAGTGGAGACTCAACGATTATACACTGGCCTTAAAAAAGATTACTCAGGCTGTGTACCTCGACGCAAAGGCCGGGGTCGCCCCTTATACCACAAGGCGCCCAGCTCCGACGGTAAGCTATCACTCCGTTAACACTCGCAGTCGCAGCTTGTGCATTCGCGGTCGTGCTAACATTGTTTGTTCTTGTTGCAGTTGTTTCAAGTGGTGGAAGGGTGGCTTCCACCCGCAGACGGCGAGAACTCGAGCTCGTCCGTCCAGGACGGGAGCGAGTCATCGCCCACCAAGGGCAACACTGAGAGCGACGGAGGCGACAATGAGGACGATGAAGAGGACAAGCCCGTGGAAGTTGCTGCCCCCACGGTTCACAAAACTCGCGGGCAGCACCAGCATGAGCTCGAGGCTAGCAAGAGCCTCGAGCCTCACGATGATGACGACGACGAGCTTCCTGAGCACACCTCACATCGCGAGGCCACGCCATCGAAGAAGGAGAAGAAAGCTCCGCCAAAGAAGAAGACGAAGCCAGCGAAGCCGATATCTCCCTCTCGATCCGTGAACAGCTTCGACGCCACCAGCTCGGCTGAGGATGCAACGACACATGCAACCACGGCAACTGGTGTTGCCACCACCAGGGACGAGGTACCGCTGGCATCGTTGCCACCGCCATTCGCCCCAGTCGCTAGCTTGGGGGCCGCTCTAGCCGCAGGGGCCTCGCCACTAGGGGGGTCCCACAGCAGCTGCTACGGAAGCTCCCGCCGTGGCTTCATCTTCGAATAAGCCGTCAGTGTGTTGGGCACACGATATGTTCGAGACGGGCCTCACTCGGAAGTTGGGCCCTGAACCGGAGAAGCCGGCCAGCATCCGCACCGGTCTACGATTCCTTCCAGTCGCTAAGTGAGTGCTCCTCTTGTCCTTTACTTGTGTGCTTACTTTGCGTTTCAATCGGACGATTTCATTGGTAGGACCATTTCATAAGACTGTGTTAAAAAGATAGGCCATCCTTCTGTGGCCAAGGTTCCGCCATTCGCCATCGAGGTGCCCGCAGATTCCTCGCGGAAGAGGGAGGGCGACGAGGTCGTTGCTCCCGCCGAAGGCGTCAAAAGGGTGAAAGGCGACGGTGTCGTCACAGTCTCTGATGATCCGGCGGTTGCTCCAAGCGAACCTCCAACCGCAGCGGAAGTGGCCTCGAGAACCAAGGAGGGTGTTGGGTCGCAGCATGTGGTGATTGCGGACTCACCCGATGTGGCCGAGCCGACCCCGAGTGGCACAGCGGCCTCTGCCGCAACCTTCCCTCGCTTCATGGCGAAGGCGGCCACAGCGAGTGCCTCGGTGCCGACGAGCCAGATGCCTGGGGCCGCCGAGGCGGAAGTTGAATAGCGTCGCGGACATACTCTGGCCGTGCTTGCGTCGGTGGATGCGCTGGAGCTTCACGGCATGCTAGGCGCTGCCCTCCAGGTATGTCCAGTCCCCGAGGATCGGGCCACTGAATTTCAGTGGTCGAATTCTTAATGTTTTTATGTTATCCAGTCCCCGAGTGCCTAGTCGCTGAATTTCAGCAGGTGGTCACTGAGGAATTTCATTATCCAGTCCCCGAGTGCCTAGTCGCTTGGCGGGTGGGTACTTATGAACTATTTGTTGTTGACGCTGTAGTTTGTGCGCAGGGCCTGCAGCGCGAGTCAGCCGAACGGCTTGCTGTGAAGTGTTGCTTCGAGAAGGAGCTCATTGCCGCCCAGGAGATGAACGAGGGGCTTCGAGCAGTTGCGGCCGAGGTGAAGGAGGCCCGCCGAGGCCTTGTCCCGGTGGGTGACTTGACGGAGGCTCAGTCCGCTCTGAGCGCGGCCGAAAAGCGAGTCGCCGACCTGGAGCATGAGCTCAAGGAGGCGAAGGCGGAAGCAATCTCGGCGGAGGGACGAGCCAAGGCTGCCGTTACTTCTGCCGCTAAAGAGCGGAAAGTATCTAATGCGCTCGTTGCTGGGCTGCAGAACGACTTTTCTTCTCTTCAAAGTTTCATCACGGACCTCTGCCGCCCGCTAATTGGTAAACTCTCCTTCGGCCAATTTCCGACTACACTAACTGTATTGTGATGTCGATATTTTTCTTACTACTTGCTGATGTGCTGCAGGCTGGATCACTGATAACACGGAAGAAGCGCAGTCGTATGACGCGCGGCAATGCGTGACCACCCTAGTCGACTCGGCCGCATTGTCAGCGACTTGCCTTCGTGCTTATCTTCAGGAGATATCGCCCACGGAGGTGATCCCCAGCGACCTTGTCGAGGTATGGTGCTACTTGGAGAAGGCTCCATCGGTCGTGGAATTCATGACGCGTTCGACCTTCCGTCATGGGGCGGCGACGGCGCTCAGCCTTGGGCTCGCCCACTTCCCGGAGGACTTCGACCTCGACGATGTGACGAGCGGTTACCCGTCGTCTACGGGCTCGGTGGAGATTGCCGAGGTGCTGAAGCTGACAAACCGAGCCGCGGTATACTCCGAGCGTGTTTGGGCGATGGGTGACCTCATCCCCTACCAGAAGACGATTGTCGCCCCCAACGATCCTGAGCCAAAGCACCGAGACTTCAGGGTGGAGCAACCGTTCCGTGCGGTGATGGCGGGCGAGCCGACAACGTATCCGTTAAACCCATACGAGCCCTTCATCCGCAGCCGCAGGGACGGTGGCACGTCTTCAGCGAAACCTGCGGAGTAAAAGTGTTTTGCTGTTTGGCATTAGTATGTAATAACTATGTACCTTTCCTTGTATGCAAGACAAATTGTGCTTCTATGAAAGAATGCTTGTGTTATTTTGTCAGTCGTTTTGCAATTTTGGATGTGGATTCTGCGAGTCTCCGAGCGCGTCCGCCATTTTTTGTAAGATCCCTCCTTTATAAAGGAAAAGGATCCCTGTGATTGCAATGCTAGTCCCTGGATCAATGCTAGCATCCATAGTTTAAGATGAAGTACACAGAAACAAAGGTCATTTTTACAGTCATTCCAGAGACAACATAGTCTTTACAACTCCATGGCCACAGGCCTAATACAAGAGTTTAGATAAGTAAATAGATAAAAGTCTTCATCTTCATGTGCCACAAGCAAACATGTTGAGTGTAGACTCATGACTCCTAATCCTCATCAGAGTAACCTGCAACATCACAAGTTACAGCCATAGTGGGTCAATACATTGGAATAGTATTGGCAAGAGATACCTTAGTATAATTTAGGTGGACTAGATACTATATGCAATTTGTCTATGTGTAGCTTGGCTTGCTTTGCTCAAAATAGGTTTTGCCTATTAGTTGAAATCACCAAGTTTTTCTTTGTCAAAACTTTTCCCAAGGAACCACCAATAGACATTGGAGTCCTTCACCCTTGTTCATCCACAAGTTTTTACTTAGAAAATTGGGATGAGGAGATTCTTGATAGCTTCCATGTCTTGATGCTCAAGTTGTCCTTTTCCAGGGACATGGCTAAGTACTTAGATTCTTCCATCTGCAGTGGTTGTGCACTTTCCCCACAAGCCTTGATTTTCACCAAGACAGGACCTTTCAGAAGCCTTCCCTTAGACCAAATGGACGCGCTCCAACCTATCATTCCCACTACCACCAACTGTCCAAATGGCTAAGTTCTAGCAACCTATGTGATCCAGGCAGAGCCCATATCGCCGTGGCTGCACTAGAAGCTTCTTAACATTTGGCCTCTAAAATCTCTTTGTTCCTGGGTGGCTTTCCACAAGTGAGATACACAAGGTAAACCATAGAAATGGGCCTTGTGTAACCACTCAACATAAACCAATCCTTCCATTCCACCCAGGTGTTTCATTTACTTAGTTGTTTTATTAGGCAAAACACAAGTCCAAAGACTTAGAAATATTTTATCATAGCATGTATATTTCACCACCCTTGGTTGCTACTAGCTAGGCTAAGCATGGCATAGATAAGCATCTTAACTTAGAAATTTCCTAGCAATTCTACAACTACTAGGATTTCCCAACATGGCATATAAGCAAAATATAACATGCAAGTCTCACAAAATATTTCTAATGCTTAGTAGAAAACATAGGGATAAAAATGTCATGAAGCACCACTTGCCTTGGTAGTTTGGAGAGTAGCTACACTCCTCACAATCACAATCACTATTGGCACCAAAATCTACACATAAAATCATAGCAACAATCACATACAAAATATACACAAACAAAAATATATGAATGCATGCAATATGATATGTGATGATTTTTAAAACTCAACAAAGCAAGTGTATAGTACTGGTTCATAAACAAGTTCAAAACTTCCCAAACAACATTTATTTAAACCTTAAAACATTTCTTAAACAATTCATATACTCAAAATAGCCCTACACATGTTTCTGTAAATAAAACCATTTTAACAGAAGCAAAGCATTGAACACATTGCATATTTAGAAAGGGCTTGTTCTCCTGATTCCATTGATATAAAATTTGTCAAATTTAAACGTGGGGATCAAAAGTTATAGCTAAAACAAATTCAAACATCTAATAGATTCAATTCCTGTTTTTAAAACTAAACTGTTGCCACGCGTCTTAATCTGATTGGCCGGTACCGCTTCGCGTTGGATCACGTTTCTGAGCCGCTGGATCTACTTAATCTGCACGGTCCAGATCTACTCATAACGTTTCGATAAGTGATCTAATTTCACGCGCTGGATCCAGATCCAACGGTCCTGGATCAAACGACCATAGCTGGGCGGCGCTGGCGGTGGCTACTGGCGGCGAGCTCTGCCTACGGCGGCGTGACGCTACAGGTGGCTCTGGGGTCGTCGGAGATGCTTACCAGGATCGTGGCAATGCACTGATGCTCAACCTGGCGATGGCTTGGCAAGGGGCGCACGGACACGGCTGCACGGGCTCGTCGGAGTTGCTGGCTACGTCGGGCTTGGGTGGACGACGACGTTGGCGACGCTCCTGGTCTCCCTAGCACAAACAAACGGCATCAGGAGGCGCAGAAGACTACGGCGAACACGATCGTGTGAATCAGAGGCGAAGGGGAACAAGGGGCTCACCGAATTTTATCGCCGGAGTTGAGGATGTCGTCGGAACCTTGCTGTGCTTGTCGAAGACGATGACCTGGGGCGGTATAGAAGGAACCAACGGTGTCAGTAGGTGCACAAGGAAGTGGCGAAGCTGTCTGCAAGAACTAGAGAGGAAGGGGCGCACGGGGCTCACCGGAATCGGTCGCCGGAGTGAGCTCTGTCTGCGGCGGTGCGAGGATGATTGCGGGCAGCCTGGGGGCGCTCTGTGCTTGGAGTCTGGGGGGAATGGAGAGGGGGGAGAGGGGGTTTAAGTAGGCAAGGTGAGGGCGTGATTTACTCCTGCAATCAACTCGAATTGACGAGCGAATCAAACCAGGAAACGCACGGCGTGATTTGGGGAAGAACACGTCGCGGGGGGGGGGGGGGGTGGAGACGACGACGCCGTGTGGGCCGCGGCTGTCAGTGAGAGAAACAGAGAGGGAGTGGGTCCTGTCTGTCAGTCACTCGGCGGGTGCGGGTGTGAGTGAAGAAAAACGGTTCGCGGAGTGGGGTTGCTGGGCTTAGCTAGGCCAGTTGGGCCAGATTCGACTGAAAGCTTATTTTTTTTCCTTTTAACCTTTTTCTTTTTCTGTTTGGTTTTTCTGAAATGAATTTCAACTCCAAATCAAATGAGTTTGAATTCAAATCTTCTCTAGGTTTTTATACTGCAAACCTTGCACTCCAATGTGTGTCAAACACTACTGTTTATTCAAAACACTTTGATCAAATGAAAATAAAAATAAAACCAAGCCTTTATGTGATATATACAATAGGCATAATATTGGTTTTATTTACTCATTTTGTTTTGAAAACTTTGCTCAAGCTTTTGATGGTGCCTAAGTTTGAATTCAAACCTTACTGAACAAAACAAGGTACTCTTCTCATTGGAAGATAGCATTAAGGCTAGAGCAAACTTACATGAAATAATAAGCATATGAGCTTCTGTTTTGAAATGGTTTGTTTGAAATGAAATTCATATGATCATGGATGCATGGATGATATGCATGAGTTTGAAACATGATTTTAGGGATGTTACATTTTTGTGGGTTTACCTCGTTTTAGTTTGTTTTGTGTACTGTTAGTTAGTTGTGGTCGACTCACCATGGCTCGAAAAGCCAGTCGCATGGCGACTCCCAGGGGTGCTCTTTACTTGACCGTTTTCCCGGGCGCGAACGGGGTCAGGTTGCCGAGTCCTCGAGTGTGGTACTTGGCCGTTCTAGTCGCAGGCCAAGGGTAGGTGAGGACTAAGCGCGTCACTCCTGCCTGATCTGGAAAATCAGTCGCGTGGCGAGTCCTGGGCACGCTCTCATACTTGGCGTTTTTCCTGGCCGCTCGTATTTGATCGGGTTTCAGTCCCCGAGCGTGGTACTTGGCCATTTGAGTCGCTGCGCCGAGGATGCGGAGGACTCGGTCGCTGTGAGGAGCGAGTGCAGTTGTCTTGGCTCGGGGAGCCAGTCGAGCTAGGCGACTCCAATGGGGCTCCGGGTTAGCGTTTTTCGTGGACGTTACGAGGACTGAGTTTTCCCAGTGCCCTCGTACCGCACTACTTGGCCGTGCCGGTCTCTTTGCCAAAGGTTGAATTCTGCGAATAGCATAACTCTGTTATTACGAGTACGAGTGGCACAAGATACGGAGAGTAGACACAATTTTGCGGTAACCAATCTGTTTTATTTCATAGCGGGTGGGGAGTACATGTCTGTAGTTCTAGGAGTAGAACTTCCTAGGAGGTTTATATTCCATGGCCGCTTGATGTCGAGTTTTCCGTCTCCTCGGACGTCGGTGAGGTAGTAGGCGTCATTGCCCAGGACTCGCCTGATGGCGAATGGTCCCTCCCAAGAGGGGAGAGCTTGTGCATGCCTTTCTTGTCCTGGATTAGGCGCAGTACCAGGTCGCCTTCCTGGAAAGTGCGAGTTCGCACTCGCCGGCTATGGTAGCGGCGGATCCCTTGTTGGTAGATGGCGGTGCGGGAGCGAGCTAGGTCTCGTTCTTCGTCCAGCTGGTCGACTCCGTCTTGGCGTGCGAGCTCGTTTGCGGCCTCCGTGTAGTTGACCACCCTTGGTGAGTCGTGCTCGAGGTCGGTTGGCATGACTGCCTCGTCGCCGTAAACCATGAAGAAGGGGGCAAATCCTATCGACCTGTTGACGGAGGTGCAGATGCCCCAGATGACGGAGGGGAGTTCCTCGACCCAGCACCCGGCGGTGCGCTCGAGTGGGACTTGTAGACGTGGCTTCAGGCCATGGAGGATGCTCTAATTGGCGCGTTCTGCCTGGCCATTGGACTCTGGGTGGGCGACTGAGGCGAGGTCGAGTCGGATGTGGTGCTCCTCGCAGAACTCGGCCATGGCTCCTTTGGCGAAGTTGGTGCTGTTGTCCGTGATGATGCTGTTTGGGAACCCATAGCGATAGATTATCTCGCGTAGGAACTTGGTGGCGGTCTTCCCGTCGCACTTGCGGACTGGCTTGGCCTCCACCCATTTTGTGAATTTGTCGACTGCGACTAGGAGGTGGGTGAAGCCAGAAGGGGCCTTCTTGAAGGGGCCTACCATGTCCATGACCCACACGGCGAACGGCCAGGTGATGGGGATTGTCTTGAGCGCCGAGCTCGGCACGTGAGTCTGGTTGGCGTATTTGTGGCATCCGACGCACCGCTGGACAATGTCGACAGCGTCTGCGTGTGCGGTGAGCCAGTAGCCGTGCCGCATGGCCTTTGCGACCAGAGAGCGGGCGTCGGTGTGGTGGCCGCAGTCGCCGGAGTGGATGTCCTGGAGGATTTTGCGTCCTTCAGCGGGTTGGACGCAGCGTTGGAACACGCCGGTCATGCTGTGCTTGTGGAGCTCGCCGTTGATGATGAAAAAGGACTTGCAGCGGCGTGCTATCATCCGTGCCTCTGTTTCGTCAGCGGGGAGGGTGCCTCCCTCCGGATAAGCGACGTATGGCGCGGTCCAGTTGCTTGGCTCGGTGATTAGTGCGACCAGGGCTGCTTCTGGTTGCAGCGGGATTCCGATGTCGATCTCCCTTGGGGGAGAGATGGAAGGTTTGGTGATGGTGTTGAGGAAGACGCCAGCGGGTGGTGCGAGTCGGGCCGAGCCGATGCGGGAGAGTGTGTCGGCCTCCTCGTTCTTCCGCCTGTCGATCCACTCGACGGAGTAGCCGGCGAAGTGTCCACCCAACTGGTCCACTGCTTGGCGGTATGCCACCATGGTGGGAGAGACGGTGTCGCATGTGCCGGCGATGAGGTCGGAGTCTCCATAGCAGCACAGACGATTGATGTTCATCTCCTTGGCCGCTCGCATGTCGTGGAGTAGCGCCTCGTACTCGGCCATGTTGTTGGTGCAGGGGGTGAATTCGAGGTAGAGGATGTAGCGGAGCTTGTCACCCTTCGGAGATGTCAGTACGATCCCCACTCCTGCACCATCTGCATTCTTGGAGCCGTTGAAGTGTAGGCTCCAGTAATGGAGGTATGGCAGCTTCGCTGGCTGTTGGGCCTCCTCCCAATCGGCGAGGAAGTCTGCGAGAGCCTGCGACTTGATCGCCTTGCGCGGCTCGTACTTGATGTTGTGGACGCCGATCTCGATGGCCCACTTGGCGACTCGCCCGGTCGCCTCGCGGTTGCGGATGATGTCCTGCAACGGTGCTGAGGAGATGACTGTTATTGGATGCTCATGGAAGTAATGCGGCAATCGCCGTTGTGCTCTGAAGACCGCATATACCAATTTATGGTACTGCGGGTAGCGCTGGCGCAACTCGGTGAGGACTTCGCTGATGTAGTACATGGGTCGCTGCACCGGGCGCTCCTTCCCTTCCTCTAGCCGTTCGACGACCATGACGGTGCTGACAACACACTCGGATGTTGTGACGTAGACCAACATGGGTTCCTTGTCGACGGGGGCGGCGAGTAGCGGTGCTGCGAGTAGCACCTCCTTGAGATCGTGGAGCGTGTCGTGTGCCTCCTTGTCCCACTGGAAGGTGGGGTTCTTGCGCAT
The DNA here is from genome assembly GCA_916181665.1 of Avena sativa. NCBI lineage: Eukaryota > Viridiplantae > Streptophyta > Magnoliopsida > Poales > Poaceae > Avena > Avena sativa. The sequence goes on along the minus strand of OV702293.1, from coordinate 9,184,147 downwards.
TAGGTGATAGAGGGGCATCTCCTTCTCGCCTAGCTGGGGGATGAAGCGACTGAGAGCCGCGACTCGCCCGGCCAGCTTCTATACGTCGCGCAGGCACTCGGGTCTGCCGAGTCGAGCGATCGTGTTGATCTTGGCGGGTTCACCTCGATTCTGCGCTTGGAGACGACGTATCCCAGTAGTTGTCCAGTTGGTACACCGAAGGTGCACTTTCCTGGGTTTAGCTTTATCTTGTACCTTCACAGGTTAGCGAAGGTTTCCGCCAGGTCGGCGAGTAGATCACCCTGGCGAGTGGATTTTATGACCATGTCGTCGATGTAGACATGGATATTGCGGCCAATTTGGCTCGCAAGGCACTCCTGCATGCACCGCTGGTAGGTTGCGCCGGAGTTTTTGAGGCCGAAGGTCATGGCAGTGTAGCAGAAGGATCCTAATGGCGTGATGAACGCCGTCTTCTCTTCGTCCTCGACGGCCATTTTGATCTGGTTGTACTCAGAGTAGGCGTCGAGGAAGCATAGCGCCTCCGAGCCCGCGGTGGAATCGATGATTTGGTCAATCTGCGGGAGGACGAATTGCTCCTTCGGGAAGGCGCTGTTTAAGTTTGTGTAATCGATACACATTCTCCAGGTCCCGTTTTTCTTCTCGACCAGGACTGGGTTTGCCAGCCACTTGGAGTACTTGATTGGCCAGATGACGCCTGTAGCGAGTAGACGCTGCACCTCCTCAGCGATGGCTCGGCAACGCACTTCATTGAAGGGCCGTAGCGACTGCTTGACAGGTCGCGCTTTGGGGTCGGCGTTGAGTTTGTGCTCAGTGAGTTCCCTCGGGACACCAGGCATATCGGATGGTTTCCATGCGAAGATGTCCCTGTTCTCACGGAGGAACTCGATGAGCGCGTCTTCCTATGCTGGGCTCATGCCCGTCCCGATCGTCACCGTCTGGCTGGAGTCGCCTGGGACCAGCTCGACGGTGCGGGTGTGCGTCGTTGCCTCGAAGGTGGTGGCATTGCCGCCCTCCGAATTGGGCTTCTTGAGTATGGTGGGGTCGTCGCTGTTGACCCCGCTCGCGTACTTGGCGATCTCCTCGGCGTGGTTGGCCTCCACCACGATGATGGTGTCACCGAGTTCGGCCCCTTTGGCCTCGCATTCTGCGGCCATGTCGGGGTCGCCGTGGATAGTGATGATGTCGCACGGCCTAGGTATATTCATCGCGTTGTACGCGTAGTGGGGTGCTGTCATGAATTTGGCGAACGCCTGGCGTCCCAGGACGCAGTGGTATGGGTTGTCAAAGGGCACCAGCTCGAAGACAATCCGCTCGGTGCGGAAGTTTGCTGGTGTGCCGAAGGTGACTGGGAGCGTCACCTTGCCGACCGGGTACACCTTCCGACCAGGGACGATGCCGTGGAAGGTGGTGTAGGTCGTCTCGATCATCGACTGCGGAAGCCGCAGTCGCCTGAAGGTGTCCAGGTACAGGATGTTGATGGAGCTGCCGCCGTCCATCAGCGTTTTGGGGAGCCAGTAGTCTCCCACCTTGGGCTTGACCACTAGGGCGACTCGGCCCGGATACTCGATCCGTGGCGAGTGGTCCTCGCGGCTCCAGGTGATTGGTTGCTCAGACCAGTTGAGGAACTGGGGGATGTCTATCTGGGACACCTCATTGATGGCGACATCGCGGGTGATGACCTTCTTCTCGCGCTTCGTGTTGAAGCCTGTGAAGGTGTGGAGCGAGCCGGCGATGCTGCCGAATTTTCTGCCGTTTGGCGGGTTGTTGTTGGGGTCTTCCCGCGCGTGTCATGCCTTCTCGATCTCCTTGAGAGAGTGGCAGTCGGCGGTCGTGTGCGTGGCGGGCTTTCCTTCCCTGCTGTGGAACACACAGGGTTGGTTAAGAAGGGCCGTGGGATCGAACCTAGGCTTTGCCTTGTAGTTGCCGCCGTCGTGGCGCTGTCCTCTGTCGCGTCGCTGTCCTCCATCGCGGCGGAAGCTCTTGTGCTTGCGTGGCGCGTATCCAGCGTTGGCGACGAAGTCGAATCGCCCGTCACCACGACGTTTGCCGGTGAGGCGGGTGTTGCTGTAGCGTAGCTCAGGTCGCCTCCCGTTATCGTGGCCGCTCGTGCGGCGATGTCCTCCCGACTCGTCATCGGTTTCTTGGTTTGGGTACTCCTCCGCGTACTTCTTTGCGATCTCCAGGAGGTCCGGTATGTTGTTGAGTGTGCGGTACACTCGCTTGAGCTTGGCGACTAGGGGCTCGTAGCGGCACGAGGTCTTGAAGCAGTGGATCGCGGTGTCCGGGTGGATTTCGGTCGCGTTATACCACAGATCTTGCCACCATTAGACCCAACTACGAGTCGACTCGTGGGGTCCCTGGACGCATCGCTCCAGGTCCTCGATGGTGGTTGCGCGGGTGTATGAGCCCTCAAAGTGCCTGACGAAGGCATCGCGCATTTCCTCCCAGGAGTGGATGCTATCCGTGGGGAGGGTGTTAATCCACTGCCTGCACGCTCCCTCCATCATCAGGGGGAGGTAGCGGGCGGCGAGTAGATCGGTGTGGCCGGCAATCCCCATCGCCATGAGGTAGGTATCCAGCCACATAGAGGGAACGTACGAGGGGTCTTAATTCTCTATTTCCTTCGGCGCTTTGAAGTTCACCGGGTATTTTTCGCCTCAGATCATCGGTCCGAAGCACTGGGGTCCGACTCGGCTCAGCAATCCCCTTGGTTCGCCGTCGCGGCGGTTGGTGAGGGTGTGTCGCAGATCTTCAGGCTGGCGTGCACGCCAACTCTGGTTGTTGATGATGTGGGTGCGTGCGCCGACTGGCTGCCCGTTGGCAGCGACGAAGTTATTCGCCGGCCGCGGGTCATTGGTGGAGAGTGCAGCGTTCGTCTGTCGGTGTTGGAGCTGCAGGGGCTCGGGTGGACGGAAGTTGAGGGTATTCACCACCATGGGGCGGCCGCTCGAGTCCGCCCTACTACCCGATGATCGCGAGTACATCCGACCCTGTGAGTCGGCGCCCGCATTTTGTTGCTCAACTGCTTTGGCGAGTAGAGCCTTGGCGTACTGGATCTGCAGGGCACCTTCGCCGGTTACTTGGATGTTGTCGACCGCAGCTCGGCTTGCGACGACGTTGTCCATTAGGGTGGAGAATAGCGGGAGGCCATTCGCGTCTCGCTCTCGTGAGGAGACCATGTTCCTTGGTTGGTCCCTGGGGGGCGCGCGGTTGGGTGGTGGTGGGGCACCGTTGGCCGTCGCCCCTGGTGGGGGTCGGGGGCTTCCTCCTGGCGGTGCGTTCTCTCAGATCGCGCGCTCGGCCATGCGAGCCGGGTCATTCTCGTCGTCGAAGTTCAGGGCACGCCCCTGGATGGTGGGGTTCAGGCGTGACCTGATTCAAAGTTGGTGATAGCGCGACAGCTCCTGCGCTGTCGCCTGCTCGAGGCGAAATTTTTCGCGCTCGGCTTGCTCCTTGCGGACTGCCTCCGCCAGCTTCAGGCGGAGTTCCTCGACCTCCGTTGCCGTAGCGTTTGGTGGCATCAGCATGGAGAAGGGGTCTTCCGGCGGGTCTGCGCCGGTTGCCATGTAGGTCGCGGCGTGGCGACCGGTTCCGTCGTGGATGTCAGCGGAGTTATCCAACCCGGAGTCGAAGTCAAAGATCCCAAGGATGGAGGGGTCCTTGAAGTCTCCGACGTTGGAGACCTGGGTGATGGAGCCTGTGGGCGATGCGGCAACAATGGATCCGGCGGCCGACGCCGGGGTCGCCAAATTGGCGTCGTCGTTGAGGGCCGCGTCGTCCGCAGCCGCGGTGGTTTCGGCCACGTTGTTGTGGGCCGAGTCGTACTCGGAGGCGAGGCGGTGGATCGTGCGGACCTGGCTCTCAGAGAGCCGGTCGCGTGGCGGCGACTCGCGGATGCGAGCCGAGTCCTCCGAGATGATGACGTCGGTGAGGCCGACGAAGAGGCTGATCGTGCCGACCGGCAGGATCACGCTGTGTGTGACGGGTCGTGCCGCTGGGACGTAGCTGCTCGGCAAGATCTGGAGCATCTCACCGATCGCAATCATGCGGCCGGTGGCGATCGACTCGTTGATGGGCAGATTGGATCTCGCCGCAGAACACCGTCCTGGCCCCACGGTGGGCGCCACTGTCGTCGGAATGACCACGATAGACGCTGCAATCGGCAACGAGTAGTAGAACATGGGGAAAGGGCGGCCAGCCATCTGCGGTGCGAGATGAGGGCGAAGACACAGGGATTTACCCAGGTTCGCCCCCGGAGGGTAAAGACCTACTCCTGCTAGATTATATTATGGTGAGAGTATAATGGGGCGAGCTCGACGACTAGGCGGCGAGTCGCTGGGGTGTATCATGGAACATCCCCTCTATGCGTCCCCTAGGGAGGTTTATATAGGCTCACCTCGCTAGGGTTTACAGATTACAACCGAATTAGTTAAGGATTCAGAGGTTCTATGACCTAGTCCGACTAGGCCTAGCTACGCTTCTGGGCCTTCAGCTTCCAGTCGCCTGAGTCCACGCCAAGTCTCGATCCAGTCGCCATCCTGCAGGCCCACTCACTGAGGCTTGGGCCAGTAGGAAGCGTCCTGCTAGGTATACCCCGGTAGGCATATCCCCATCAAGGGGGGTGCATCTAGTGATCAAGACCACAACAACCTATTCATATGTGTGTGCTCGTGATCCTATGAAATAACATCACCTAACATATATGTAATAAATTCCTTGATAACTAAATAAAAGAAAAAAGGGGAAAACAGTTCGTTGTCGTGTATACAAGAGAATACACACGGCAAAGCTGATCTTTGCCATGTACCTAACAGAGAGGGCACACGGCAAGATTCTGCCGTCCGCCCCTGCCGGCGGGTGCCCCTACGAGGCCGCGGGGCCCACTTCTTTGTCGTGAACAAAGCTTTGCCGTGTGTTCTCAGTGATTTTGTCGTGTCCTTTTTATTTGATGTGTGTCGTAGTTTGTCCATTGCCGTGTCCAGTTCTTTGTCGTGTTCTTTCTCTGTGATCTGCCGAGTAGGTTTTCTTTGCTATATGCTTCCAGATATACACACGGCAGAGATCAACTTTTCCGTGTTCCGGGCCTATTGGCACACGGCAAAGGAGAGGGGCGACGACAGTGACAATTTTTCCTGTAGTGTTAATCACACAGTATGAGGGGGATGAAGTGGATTTCAATATGTAGATGGTGATGATGTTGAGGATGATGGGGATTGTGATGAAGATACCCCCTACACGAAGGAGGAGTTAGTGATGATGATGAAGACAATTTCCTATCGGCGCATGCCTCGGAGCAGCAGGATATGCCCTCTCCTATGGTAGAGAAGAAGACTTTCGCCTCCGCCACCTGTGTAAATCTAGAAAAAATATGCCATAGGTTTTCTATCGATAGAGGGCTCCTGATAATAATACAGAGGTGAGGGGACGTATGAGGGATAGGTGGGACCCATGGCACGACAAGAGTACCAGGATGCACCATGGGGCCCATCTAGTGGCCTTCTCCATTGACTTATGGTGCCCATGGTCTTCTTTCCCATGAAAAACTTTTGCGGTATTTTATTTTGATTTATTTGAGTACCAGAAGGTCTCTGAAACATAAAAATACAAAACGTGATGTTTTCTGCCTCCCAAGAATTAAATACCAAAACACAATACTTTGTAAAAAAAGTTTCATAAATCATCTAAATAAGTGAAAATAATGCAAATAACAATATGAACTATCACTATATGATGCAAATATGATGATATAAAATGCATGTATCGCCATGTTAAACATGATCATAGTGAAGGGGTTCCGAGGCAGAAAACAAAAAAATTCTACGTTGGAACGCCCCAACTGTCCAAGATCTATCTAAATGTAATGAAGTAACGGCCATGGTACCAGATACATAATCTTGTAGTCTGAAGGCGGTTAACGTTCTGAAGGGAGCATGATTGATGTAGTCATGCTTGTAGCCGACCTCAAGGTCGCGAAGATCCTCACAATTCACCTCTTGCTCCATCGTGCAGCAGTCAGACTCATGACATCCAAGATGCCACAATTACAGCACCCTCGAGGTTTCGTACACATACGGTGTATGATGATGACCTCCGACTCCTCGATCCCTGCCGGAAGTGCGGAAGTAGATCTCTGGCTTATAATCCCTGCAGTGCAATGGCGTGCTTCATGTGCGTATTCTCTTGCGTGTATAGTACTTTCTTGGGACCATGCCTGCGCATGGAGACAAATAAGAGAGTGGAGAGAATTCTCTAAGGAAAATGCCTTAGAAAATATCTCAAATTGTATGTTTTAATCCCACCTATGGGCACCCCTTTATATAGGCTGAGGGGTGTGTACCCTCTCCTTTGGGTGCCCCATGTGGTACTAATGAACAAAGGAAAAATGGCAAAAGGGAGGTGCTGGCCAGCTAAGCCAACTAGGGAAGCCGGGTGGGCCACCCTGCGGCGGTCTAGCAGCCAGTAGAAGCAAGCAGTAGTGCTGCGGCCTAGCTCGCGAGGTGGTGGCGGCGGCCAGCGCCCGGGTGGGCCTGTGCCGCGCGCACACACTGCCAAGCATAGATGGTGGCAGTGGCAGCGGCACGCAGCCTGGGTGGGCCGCCACCCGCCAACGGCACGTCAGTGCGGCTAGCGCCATCCCGCGTACCCGAGCGCCCGTGTTGGGCCGATGTTGGGTGGGTCGCTGGCAGCGGTCGCCCGCTGCTCGCATGTGCAGTGCCCAACGCCTGCTTCCCTCCTATCCTTCTAGGCTGGTTCAAAATCGGCCTAGCTGTGGATGTGGCTGTTTTCTGTCCCTTTTTCCAGGGTGGCTTTCTCCTAGGCCAACTCCCTCCTAGGTTTTGTCCTAATGATAAAGTTAACCTATAAATTTAAATTTAAATATTTATTTAGTATATTAATTTATAATTAACATATAATAAATACATATTATAATTTCCATTTATTCGAAACACCTTTCGGTCTATTCCTTTCTTTCTTTCTCCGAACAACTTCAGATCTCTTTTTGGAACAATTTCAGCTTTCTCTTTCTCTATTGTGATTCCAACTTATAGAATATCTCTACCTCATCGTACCCTTAAGTGTATCTAGCCTATGGCTCGGAAATGGCATAGACATGATATCCATCAATGGTCAATAGAGGGACCAGGTGCCCATAATGACCCTTGTGCATTCCATGATGAAAATGTTGTTTGAACCGTAAACGTTGAGTCCGATTCCCTTAGTTTGTTCAGTATGACTTGTCTGAGATCCGATCATATCGTAACTGATAAGTACTATTTCACTTGTTGCCCCGATGTTACATCTCCATGACCTAGTCACATGTTGCAACATTTATGGATGTAATCTCATCAAATCGGCCTTATGTATCTTACCCATCATGCGGATGAACAAATCCTGCTCTTGATTCATAAGCCTCAACTATTACTCTGCAATACCTAACATACACCTTAATAATCACCGTTCTACCGAGTGATGTTTGATATAGTTGAGGTAGCCCTAGGAGACAGTGATTAATATGATCTCACGGTATGAGGAGGAGACTACGTTTCTAACTATTGCAACGATAAACTTCGTGACTTGATCGTGTAGCAATCTTTTGGTAATGTCCATCACATCATTCACTAATGATATGACCTTATTGTCAACTAGCATAAAAGCTCCATGATCAGGAAACCTTGATCATCGGTTGCCCAACTAACTAGTACAGATAGAGGCTATTAGGGACTTATGTTTCATATCACACCTATATCAATGTTTTCACTTGATATAGTTATAGCAAAATATGAATATAAACTAATTGAGATATGACAATAATACTGATACCTTTGATCCGGATTCACGGATGTAGTATAATATATTTTTACCTAGAAGACCTAGGTTTAATCGAACCTTGGAAAGCAATGCTAAAAGGAAATAAAAAGGACATGTCTACAAGACTTTGTTTCTTTGTTTTACCTTAGTTTACCGGACCAATCTAGTTTACTTTTTATAGTGGGTTCAATCAATGGATGGAGATAGGCCAGGGTTTAAGATCCACCTGTAGCTGCACATTATATGGGATAAAAGATAATAATAAGCATAGTCATGTGTAATGTTTGAATGGAGATAATCTCTTGTGGGCAATGCATACTAATATACTAAATCCCCTGTGATGCAACGGGTATAGCAATAGCCTTTTAATCCAACCGAGTGCACACTGAAGCCACATGCTACAAACGATTATTAAGTGAAGAATACAGATTAAAGCATTAAGCGGTAATGTTGTTGTGATCCCGAATGGGGTGCTAAGCGAAGACCATACTACCCTTTCTGTCACTAGGGTTCCTATGAGATCGCCGCTATCCAAGTATCTCACCTCAAGCCTTTATCAATCTATGGGATATTGGGTACCTACAAGTCCACAGATCGAGACAAGAGACAAAGAAACAAAAGATACAAATCTCAATTGCAAACAAAATACAATACTCCCATGATTAGATGCACATAGTTGCTGCGAGGTTTCTCCCTAACCCGCAGCCCATGAGGACTACTCAATCATAACAAATAGATCAAGGGGTTTACAAGATTGTTTGTAAATAATTTTGAACAAATACAACTCCTATTTTTCTAAGGGGTTTTGTCCAACCCTAGGGTTACAATACTACAGGCAACACAATGTTCTGATACCATCTTAGAGTCCCAACCTGATAAGGTAGAGATCCCTGTGTTTACAATGCTAGTCCCTGGATCAATAGCTAGCATCCACAGTTTAAGATGTAATACCAAGAAACAAAGGTCATATTATAACTTTATAACCAAGAATAAAATAATTCATTACATCTTACATAGCTCATTTGGCTATCTCATTACAATGCAGCAGAAATATCTATATAGCATGGAGTCCTTCATCTTTAAAGTGCCACAGGAAATCATGTTGGTTGTAGACTTGTAATCCTATTCAACACACTTCACTAACATCAAACAAACCTGCAACATAATAAGTTACAGCCACAAGGGTCAATACATTTGAATTGTATTGGCAAGTGATACTATGGTAGAGTAGTGGTATCTATCATCTATATGCATTTGGCTAAGTGGAGCTTAGGCTTGCTTTGCTCAAAATAAGGTTTTCCTTATAAGTTGAAAACACTAAGTTTTTGTTTGACAAATCACCCAAGGCATCTACCAATAAAAATTGGTGATCCTTTAACCCTTGTTCAACCACAAGTTTTTTACTTAGAAATTGGGATGAGGAGATCCTTGATAGCTTCCATGTCTTGATGCTCAGATTGTCCATTGCCGGGGACACGGCTAAGTACTTAGATTTTACTCTCTCGAGAGGTGGTGCAATTTCCCCACAAGACTCGACATGCATCGAGACAAGATCTTCCAGAAGCCTTCCCTTAGACCAAATGGACGCGCTCCATCCTATCACCCCCTACCACCTTCTGTCCATCTGGCTAAGTTATTGCAACCTATATGATCCAGGCAGAGCCCATAATGCCATGTGGCTGCACTAGAAGCTTCTCAACATTTGACATCTCAAATCTTTTTGTTCGTGGGTGGCTTTCCACAAGTGATACACACTAGGGTAGGCCATTAATATGGCCCCCTGTGTAACCACTAAACACAAACATTCTTTCCATTCCACCTAGGTGATTCATTCACATAGTTGTTTTATTAAGCAAAACACAAGTCATGGACTTAGAAATATTTCATAGTATGAATAATGCACCCTTGTTTTATACTAGCTAGGCTAAGCATAATAGTAGCAATAATCTTAACTTAGGGAAAATCTACTAAGGCATCATCTACTAGGATTTCCCAAGGCATATCATACTTAGTAAAATTCCATGCAAGTCCTACTCAAAATATCACTAATGCATAGTCAAAATAATAGGACAAAATGTATGAAGCATCACTTGCCTTTTGGTAGAGAAACTAGATTCACTCCTTGATCTTGCAATTGTCACACTCTTCAAAGTTCACTACAATTCAATCAAGCAAGGCAAAAATTCAATCTAGCATTCAAACAATTCATCACATAAAATAAAGAAAACAAAACAATGCATGCAAGCATGCAAAATGTTGTTTTATTTGGAAGAGTGGTTTCTAATAAGGTTATAAACATTTTAAAGAACCTATTGGTCATTTATAAAAGTGCCAAAAACCATTTGAAAACAAGTTAGTGAGAATGGCCATTTTAAATCATTTTTGTTTTGCTAGAATGATTTAAATCAAAGTAATATTTTGTAGAGTTAGCCAAATATGTTTTTTAAACACAATGTTAGTGTTTAGGATCAAAGTATTTAAATCAAATCCATTTACAAGAGGTTTCACCCAAAATCACTTTTAAATCAAAGCAACATTTTATTTTACTAGAAATGCCTTTAATCAAGGTAATAAATTTCTAGGGTTAATCAAATACATTTTTAAATCCAAAACTTAGTTTTTAGGGTCAGAGAGTTTAAATCAAACCATTTGAAAAAGGTTTTACTCAAAAGTTATTTTTAAAACATAATCAACATTTTTACTTTACTAGAAATGCTTTTATTCAAGGAATAATTCCTTAGTGTCACAAAATATACTTTTAAATCCAAAATTGGTTTTTATAGTCAGTAGGTTCAAAACAAATCATTTGCAAAAGATTTTACCCAAAAATCATTTTTAGAATAAATTTTATACACAAAATAGACCTAATAATGTTGCTGCAAAAACACCTAATTTTCCAGAAAAAAATTACTAAACTAAGGGCATGGTTGCAAATTTCACATTTTTGTGAATCCATTGATATAAAATTTGCAAAATTTGGCCAAGCAGAACAAAAGTTATGGAATTTACAAATTCAAACAACTAATAGAAAAGTTTTTTTTAAAACAAAAGACGTGCCACGTGGCGTGATCCAACTGGCGCGTACCGGTTCGGTAGGATCACGCATCGTGGACTGGAGGATTTAAAGTGATCTGTGCGTCTCAGATGGAACATACCAATTCGCTTAAGTTATCTATTCCTAGCCATGTGATCAGGATCTAACGGCTGCTGTGCACTGCCAAAGTCTAGCGGCGCAAACTGGCGACGAGCGGTGGCGCGGCTCTGCTAACGGCGCTCCGGCCAACCTAGGAAGCGAGAGAAAGGGGGAAGAGGCTTACCGTGCTCGCGGGGTCGTCGCGGTTCTCAAGGTGGCCATGAGAGGGACAGGGGCACATGGTGTAGCTGGTGATTGCTCGCCGGAGCTAGCGACGATGTCGGGTGCGTCTGTTCGTCGTTGTTGGCGAGTCTACAAGTCACGGGAAAGCGAGGAAAAGGGTCTGTTAGATGCGCAAGAGAGAGGAGGTTATAGGGGCATCAACCAGAGAGGAGGTGGCGGTCAGGTCTCACCGTGAGGAGTCGCCGGAGTTGCAGCAGACAGCAGCGGTGCTCTGTCATCGTCGTTGCCGACGCTATGGGGCGTGCGCGGGCAAGCTGAGGGTCCTGGGAGGTGCGCACGGAGATGGGGGTCAGACTAGTGTGAGCCAGGGGTAGTGGGGAGGACGGGGCTGACCGGAATTTGCACGGAGGCTCGTCGGAGCAGCGATGGCGTGGCCAGCAATTCTTGCAGCCTGGTGGCTCTCTAGCAACGGTGTTTGAGGGGAAAGGAAGGGAAGAGGGAGGTGATTAAATGGGCAAGGTCATGGGGTGAGTTACGGGCGCATTCAACATGTATTGATCGAGTCATTCAACGGCAGTAACGGCCGGGGAGAATTAGGGGCGGGTTTCACGCGAGGAAGACGATGCTGATGTGGACGCGGGCCCGTTAAGTCAGTGAGTGAGGCGGGTATGGTTTCGAGTGAGAAAACGATTCGTGGGGAGGGGAGAGAGTGGGCTGCGCTGGGCTGGTTGGGCCTAATGGGCTGGTTCATTGGGTTGGGTTCTGCTGGATTGCCCTTTTCTATTTTTTTCTTTCTGAATCTTTTTCTTTTTTCTTTTCCGATTTTCTGTTTTCAAATTCAAACACTCATTTGATTTCAGATTTATTTTTCAAACCTTTTTCAAACTTTCAGTATGTTTTAATACTGTTTATTAATGTATTTTAAAGTCCATTTTTGAATATTTTCTTATATTCTCTTATGGTTAAATATTTATTTAAAATAGACATTTGTCTTTATTTAAACAAGATTTTAAATATGGTTCCAATCCATATTATTTTATTCAAATGATTTAAACTTCTATTTGAATTCCAATTTTTGCCAAACCTTTTTCAGTAGGTTTTATTTATTCATTAGTGTGTTAAATAATTCACTTTGAATTATTTAAAATATTTTAATATGATTTAATATTCATTTAAATTGAGCATTTGTCTTTATTCAAATAAAATCAAATATGGTTTTAAACCCATATAAATTTTATTCAAATAATTCTTTTATTCCTTTTAAGTTAATTAGAGAACTTTTATTCCACTTGGGCAAATTCCAATTTATTATTTTCTCATGATTTAATTAATCATTTACATTAGGGATTTGTCTCCTTTTAAATATAATTAGAATATGGTTTAATCCCATATGTTTTTATTTGAATATTCTTTATCCCTTTATTTTATTTGGATTTGGATTATCTTTGTTCCATTTGCTTATGTATTTAATTCAAGGTTTAAATTGTCTTCTAAATAATTTTATTGGGATTTATTATTTAGTTTAGGCAATTTGTCTTTATTTGTATAAAATTGGATATTGTTCAATCCTTGTGATTTTATTTAAATAATCCTTTTCTCCTTTTTATTATTCAATAAACTTTCATTTGTTTATGGATTTGGTCAAGATTTAATTTGTCTTTTTAAATATTCCTTATTTAGTTATTTCTTTCTTTGCCTTATAAAATCCATATCTTTTTATTTATAGATCCAAATTTGGTGATTCCAATTTGTATAATTTTATTTAATATTTTTTTAACTTTTTAAATCCTTTTAGGATTATTTTTATCATAATTTGGTATGGATTTTAGTTAGGAGCTTTATTAGCTTTGGAAATTATTTCCTTGTATCTTATTAAATTCATAAGTTTTTATCCATGCTTCCAAATTGAATGAAACCAATTTCTATGGTTTTATAATATTTTTGTTTATCATTTTTGATCATTTATAAATGTTTGTTGCTGAATTTTTATATGGATCAAACCCATAGTCTTAGAGAAATCTTGGAAATGATTTTCTTCCATTAGGGTTTTGGGGTTTTTGTTTAACTTTTCCAAGTGTTTAAATTTCAAGATACATTCATTAATGAATGCATTTCACTTGATTGAAATTTTGTTGGATTCCCTTTTCAGTCAAATTTGTTCAGTAAGGGTTTTGATATTTCCATTTAGAAGTAAAAAGTTTCTTTTCACCCTAAATTTCAACAATTGTTTCTTTTATTTATTTATTTTTCACATTTCAAAATTTGGAAAATTTTGGGATGTGACAGGCTACCACCCTTAAAATAAATCTCATCCCGAGATTTGGGAAGGCTAGAGGTTACAAGCTGGCTTCAAGACAACTAGGGTACTACCACCCTTAAAAAGGTTTTCAACTAGATTACATCTTGGCTTACTTGGGGTCTTGATGAAGCTTCTCTGGACAGTTGTTTGCATAATGGCCTAGCTCTTTGCATTTGAAACACATCACCTGGCTAATATCATTCTTCTTCTTTGGTATCATTGCCTCTTGTTTGTTTCCTTGGTTCTTCTTCTTTTCTGGACATTCATTGGCATAGTGTCCCATCTCTTTGCAATTGTAACATTGCTCCTGGGTAATGTCCTTCTTGCTGGGGTTGGGGCATTTCTTCCTTTTCTTGGGTCTCTCCAAAGCTAGGAGTTATTCTAGTTCATGTTCTTAAACCTTTCTCTCTTCTTGGGGCAGTCACTAGAGATGTGACCTTCTTCTCCACAAGAGTAGGAACACTTTTTGGTCACTTTGGATGTGGCTTTATGAGGCACGGTTCTGATTTTGTCTTTATCCTTCTTGGTAGAAGTTGTTCCCTTATGGAGGTTTCCAAACATTTGATGCATTCCATCTTGTTTCATTTATTGAACTATAGGATAGATGGGGCATTGGATAGGGACATGATCATTTCCTTCACATAGGAAACAAGAAACTTGAGATGTGAGGCATTGTTTAGTTGGATGTTTCTGTTCACAATTAGGGCATTGATCCACATGCTCTTTGTAAGTGTGTTCCATGTATCCACAAATATTGCAAGCTTGAGTTCCTTCTATAATATCATCCTTGATATCATTGTTGTCACAATCACTTTGGGAAAGGTTGTTTCTCATGTGGATCATTTGATTGGTCATCCTTTGCAATAATTGGGATTGAGTTTCCAAAAACTTTTGCATGGTTGGGTCTAACTCAATGTGGTTGGCTAAAAACTGAGTTGTCACTTGATTCAACTGGGCTTGGGTTGCTAGAAATTGTTCTCTCATGTGCATTTCTTGGTTGTTGTTGTCACCATCCTTGATGTTGGAGTCTCTTGGAGGAGTCATCTGTTTGGGTTGGATTGGGATTAGAGTAGGCAAAAGATTTCTAGAGAAGAAGTCCCAATCACACACAACAATTCACACAAGCAATGTTCAAGCAATCACAATCAAACATTCCACCCAAACATCAAGATTCAAGCATATTTTTTAGGCAACAAAATATTTTTTCTACACCACATAAGTTGGTGTGATCAAACTAAACACTAATATGGTGGTCCAACTATATGGTTCACTTGAGATCATTTCATTCTTAGTTGTTTCTTCATGAATTAGATCATGGTTTCCTTGGAAAATTCTTGCATCCTGGTCACAACTTCAAAGGTGAAGATGGTTTCTTCTAAGTTGTGTTTCCTTAGTCTCCCAGTCTTGAGTAATATTCTTGTCTCACTTGTAGTCCTTAGTGATGTCCAAGTTGAAGTCCTTGGTGAAACTAAAGTTGAATTCATTGGTGATCGTGAAGTCCTTTGCTCAAGTTGAAGTCTTTGTCCATCAAGTTTGAAAAGGGAGAGATGTAGAATCAAAACCAAAAAGGTTGAGGAAAGAGTTTACAAGATTGTTTGTAAATAATTTTGAACAAATACAAGTCCTATTTTTCTAAGGGGTTTTGTCCAATCCTAGGGTTATAATACTACAGGCAACACAGTGTTCTGATACCATCTGTAGAGTCCCAACCTGATAAGGTAGAGATCCCTGTGTTTACAATGCTAGTCCCTGGATCAATAGCTAGCATACATAGTTTAAGATGTAATACCAAGAAACAAAGGTCATATTATAACTTTATAACCAGGAATAAAATAATTCATTACATCTTACATAGCTCATTTGGCTATCTCATTACAATGCAGCAGAAATATCTATATAGCATGGAGTCCTTCATCTTCAAAGTGCCACAGGAAATCATGTTGGTTGTAGACTTGTAATCCTATTCAACACACTTCACTAACATCAAACAAACCTGCAACATAATAAGTTATAGCCACAAGGGTCAATACATTTGAATTGTATTGGCAAGTGATACTATGGTAGAGTAGTGGTATCTATCATCTATATGCATTTGGCTAAGTGGAGCTTAGGCTTGCTTTGCTCAAAATAAGGTTTTCCTTATAAGTTGAAAACACTAAGTTTTTGTTTGACAAATCACCCAAGGCATCTACCAATAAAAATTGGTGATCCTTTAACCCTTGTTCAACCACAAGTTTTTTACTTAGAAATTGGGATGAGGAGATCCTTGATACCTTCCATGTCTTGATGCTCAGATTGTCCATTGCCGGGGACACGACTAAGTACTTAGATTTTACTCTCTCGAGAGGTGGTGCACTTTCCCCACAAGACTCGACATGCATCGAGACAAGATCTTTCAGAAGCCTTCCCTTAGACCAAATGGACGCGCTCCATCCTATCACCCCCTACCACCTTCTGTCCATCTGGCTAAGTTATTGCAACCTATATGATTCAGGCAGAGCCCATAATGCCATGTGGCTGCACTAGAAGCTTCTCAACATTTGACATCTCAAATCTCTTTGTTCCTGGGTGGCTTTCCACAAGTGAGATACACTAGGGTAGGCCATGAATATGGGGCCATGTGTAACCACTCAACACAAACATTCTTTCCATTCCACCTAGGTGATTCATTCACATAGTTGTTTTATTAAGCAAAACACAAGTCATAGACTTAGAAATATTTCATAGTATGAATAATCCACCCTTGTTTTCTACTAGATAGGCTAAGCATAATAGTAGCAAGAATCTTAACTTAGGGAAAATCTACTAAGGCATCATCTACTAGGATTTCCTAAGGCATAGCATACTTAGTAAAATTCCATGCAAGTCCTACTCAAAATATCACTAATGCATAGTCAAAATAATAGGACAAAATGTATGAAGCATGACTTGCCTTTTTGGTAGATAAACTAGATTCACTCCTTGATCTTGCAATTGTCACACTCTTCAAAGTTCACTACAATTCAATCAAGCAAGGCACAAATTCAATCTAGCATTCAAACAATTCATCACATAAAATAAAGAAAACAAAACAATGCATGCAAGCATGAAAAAGGTTGTTTTATTTGGAAGAGTGGTTTCTAATAAGGTTATAAACATTTTAAAACACCTATTGGTCATTTATAAAAGTGGCAAAAACCATTTGAAAACAAGTTAGTGAGAATGACCATTTTAAATCATTTTTGTTTTGCTAGAATGATTTAAATCAAAGTAATATTTTTTAGAGTTAGCCAAATATGTTTTTTAAACACAATGTTAGTGTTTAGGATCAAAGTGTTTAAAGCAAATCCATTTACAAGAGGTTTCACCCAAAATCATTTTTAAATCAAAGCAATATTTTATTTTACTAGAAATGCCTTTAATCAAGGTAATAATTTTCTAGGGTTAATCAATACACTTTTAAATCCAAAGCTTAGTTTTTAGGGTCAGAGAGTTTAAATCAAACCATTTGCAAAAGGTTTTACTCAAAAAATTTTAAAACATAATCAACATTTTTACTTTACTAGAAATGCTTTTATTCAAGGAATAATTCCTTAGTGTCACAAAATATAATTTTAAATCCAGAAGTTGGTTTTTATGGTCAGTAGGTTCAAAACAAATCATTTGCAGAAGATTTTACCCAAAAATCATTTTTAGAATAAATTGTATACACAAAATAGACCTAATAATGTTTCTGCAAAAACACCTAATTTTCCAGAAGCAAATTACTAAACTAAGGGCATGGTTGCAAATTTCACATTTTTGTGAATCCATTGATATAAAATTTGCAAAATTTGTCCAAGCAGAACAAAATTTATGGAATTTACAAATTCAAACAACTAATAGAAAAGTTTCTATTTTTAAAACAAAAGACGGGCCACGTGGCATCATCCAGCTGGCGCGTATCGGTTTGGCAGGATCATGCATCGTGGACCATAGGATTTAAAGTGATATGTGCGGCTCAGATGGAACATACCGATTCGCTTAAGTTATCTATTCCTAGCCATGCGATCAAGATCTAACGGCTGTTGTGCACTGGCCAAAGGCTGGCGGCGCAAAATGGCGACGAGCGGCGGTGCGGCTCTGCTAACGGCGCTCTGGACAACCTAGGAAGTGAGAGAGAGGGGGAAGAGGCTTACCGTGATCGCGGGGTCGTCGCGGTTCTCAAGGTGGCCATGAGAGGGACAGGGGCGCATGGTGTAGCTGGTGATTGCTCGCCGGAGCTAGCGATGGCATCGGGTGCGTCTGTTCGTCGTCGATGGCGAGGCTACAAGTCATGATAAAGCGAGGCAAAGGGTCCGTTAGACGTGCAAGAGAGAGGAGGTTGTATGGGCATCAACAAGAGAGGAGGGGCGGTCAGGTCTCACCATGAGGAGTCGTCGGAGTTGCAGCAGACAACAGCGGCGCTCTCTCGTTGTCGTTGCCGATGCTATGGGGCGCACGCGGGCAAGTTGATGGTCTTGGGAGGTGCGCACGGCGATGGGGGTCAGACTAGTGTGAGCTAGGGGCAGTGGGGAGATCGGGGCTGACCGGAATTTGCACGGAGGCTCTCCGAAGCAGCGACGGTGTGGCCAGCGATTCTTGCAGCCTGGTGGCTCTCTAGCAATGGTGTCTAAGGGGAAAGGAAGGAAAGAGGGAGGTGATTAAATGGGCAAGGTCATGGGGCGAGTTACGGGCGCATTCAACATGTATTGATCGAGTCATTCAACGGCAGTAACGGTCGGGGAGAATTAGGGACGGGTTTCACACGAGGAAGACGATGTTGATGTGGACGCGGGCCCGTAAAGTCAGTGAGTGAGGGGGTATGGTTTCGAGTGAGAAAACGATTCGCGGGGAGGGGAGAGAGTGGGCTGCGCTGGGCTGGTTGGGCCTGATGGGCTGGTTCGTTGGGTTGGGTTCTGCTGGGTTGCCCTTTTCTATTTTTTTCTGAATCTTTTTCTTTTTTTCTTTTCTGATTTTCTGTTTTCAAATTCAAACACTCATTTGATTTCATATTTATTTTTCAAACCATTTTCAAACTTTCATTATGTTTTAATACAGTTTATTAATGTATTTTAAAGTCCATTTTTGAATATTTTATTATATTATCTTATGGTTAAATATTTATTTAAAACCGACATTTGTCTTTATTTAAATAAGATTTTAAATATGGATCCAATCCATATTATTTTATTCAAATAATTTAAACTTCTATTTGAATTCCAATTTTTTGCCAAACCTTTTTCAGTAGGTTTTATTTATTCATTAGTGTGTTAAATAATTCACTTTGAATTGTTTAAAATATTTTAATATGATTTAATATTCATTTAAATTGAGAATTTGTCTTTATTCAGATAAAATCAAATATGGTTTTAAACCCATATAAATTTTATTCAAATAATTCTTTTATTCCTTTTATGTTAATTAGATAACTTTTATTCCACTTGGGAAAATTCCAATTTATTATTTTCTCATGATTTAATTAATCATTTACATTAGGGATTTGTCTCCTTTTAAATATAATTAGAATATGGTTTAATCCCATATGTTTTTATTTGAATATTCTTTATCCCTTTATTTTATTTGGATTTTTAGATTATCTTTGTTCCATTTGCTTATGGATTTAATTCAAGGTTTAAATTGTCTTCTAAATAATTTTATTGGGATTTATTATTTAGTTTAGGCAATTTGTCTTTATTTAAATAAAATTGGATATTGTTCAATTCTTATGATTTTATTTAAATAATCCCTTTCTCCTTTTTATTATTTAATAAACTTTCATTTGTTTATGGATTTGGTCAAGATTTAATTTGTCTTTTTAAATATTCCTGATTTAGTTATTTCTTTCTTTGCCTTATAAAATCCATATCTTTTTATTTATAGATCCAAATTTGGTGATTCCAATTTGTATAATTTTATTTAATATTTGTTTATCTTTTTAAATCATTTTAGGATTATTTTTCTCATGATTTGTTATGTATTTTAGTTAGGAGCTTTATTAGCTTTGGAAATTATTTCCTCTAAGCTTATTAAATTCATAAGTTTTTATCCTTGGTTCCAAATTGAATGAAACCAATTTCTATGGGTTTATAATATTTTTGTTTATCATTTTTGATCATTTATAAATGTTTGTTGCTGAATTTTTATATGGATCAAATCCATAGTCTTAGAGAGATCTTGGAAATGATTTTCTTCCATTAGGGTTTTGGGGTTTTTGTTTAACTTTTCCAAGTTTTTAAATTTCAAGATACATTCATTGATGAATGCATTTCACTTGATTGAAATTTTGTTGGATTCCCTTCTCATTCAAATTTGTTCAAGAAGGATTTTGATGTTTCCATTTAGAAGTAAAAAGTTTCTTTTCACCCTAAATTTCAACAATTGTTTCTTTTATTTATTTATTTTTCACATTTCAAAATTTGGAAAGTTTTGGGATGTGACACAAACATTCACATAAAACCCCTAGCAATATTTTCAATTTCACATGCAGAACCAAATTTCAGCAATTTCAGCTGAAATAATTCCGTTTTCCATTGAAATAATTCCAGCGATTTCTTTCTCTTTCTATGGCATATTATTTGCTCCAAGTGGTGTCGGTATTACTTAAGTGTGTCACCCTATGGTTCGCGAACAATGCATTCATGATCGAGACCCCTCTTCGATTAATAATCAGCAGTGGGACCTGGAGATCCATACTGACTCTCACACATTCAACGATGACTTCTAGTGATCGTGTGAACCTTTTACATTGCAACTAAATCCTTTTGTCTCATGATATTTTACATGTCCAAGATTCGATCATCAGTATCCCCATACCTAGTTTGATCTCGTTACTAACATGTACTCTTTTCTCGTTCCCATGATATAACATTCTAGTGATCTCCATCACTTGCTTGCAAGCTATATCAATGTGATATCACCGAGAGGGCATAGAGTATATATCTCCGTCATCGGGATGGAAAAATCCCACTCTTGGTCCATGAGCCTCTACATAACACTATCGGAGTATCTGAACCTACCTTTATAGTTACATTGTTACGGTGTGACGTTTGATGTTATCAAGCTACTCTTCCAGTGCTAGTGATTGACATGATCTCATGGTCTAAGGACTAAAGTTACTTGTAATGATGTTATAGCAATTTAAACATAATGAATTTGATCATATTATTATACTTCGGATGAATGTTCATCACATCATTCCACCAATGTCGTGACCTTGTTATTAAGAACATCCAATGTCCATGATCAGGAAACCTTGATCATCTTGTTAACCAACGAGCTAGTTTATATGAGAGGCATAACTAGAAACTCTTTATTTTTTCTAAACACACATGTATTAATGTTTCCGATTAATACAATTATAGCATGCAAAATAAACATTTATCATAAAAAAGGAATACGATAATAACCAACTTATTATTGCCTCTCGGGCATATTCCCTTCAGTCTCCCACTTACACTAGAGTAAATAATAATCTAGTTTGAAAAACTTGCGCATTCAACACCTATGGATTTCTAGTGTTGTATATACGTGTTTGCTAGTGGTAAACATAATATCCGGATCTGACACTTTCAGGTCCGTGTGTATTTGCATGTCTTTGCGTCTCCACACATCACTCATTCTCTAATGAGATGACATTGTATAAATTTTGTCTTTTGGTGAGACCTTTAGTTCCTTGGGGTTAAATCATGTCAATACTATTGTCGTACAATATATCTTTATAGTGTTAGCTCGTTGTGAACCACACCTTAGTTTGATAACAAACTACTTGACACAAATGCCCTCCTTTGCTGCTACAATAGCAGTCATATACTTAACGTTTTGTTGTAGTATCCGTCTCAATGTCTTAACTTCGGAATTCATCCAAATCCATCATGGAGTATCCTTTCCATTACATTGTGCCACCCACAGTTTAAATTGAGATAAACTTAATTTGTATCTTGTAACAAATCTAGTATGAATGTAACAATTTACAATGAACTATATGTAATTGTTTGTCACTTCTACATAAATATATTCTTAGTTCTTTCAAAAGATCATAAGAATATCCTTACTATTGTCCAATGATCATCTTATGAGTCATTCTGGTATATGCTCATAATATTTAGAGCATAGGACATATCTGGATGTGTACATATCACGGTATAATTGGTCAAAATATTCTTGTGATTTCACTCACCAAGTGTCAAAGCACTTGAATCTTGTTTCACTTACCAAGTGTCAATACACTTGAATCTTGATTCAATCCTTTTCCATGCGACAAGAACCTTTCTTGTCATTTCCATATTGAACTCATTTAACATCTCATCTATGTACTTCCGGCACAACCATATTAGCGCCTCAATCTATCCATATAGACATTGATGCCAAATATTCGGGTTTTGCCTCATCGAAATGAAATTCTCAACCAGTGTCAATAAAATATACATCATTTCCAATCAACAAGATGTCCTCCAAATAATTTATTATAAATATGTCTCAGCGCTCCCACTTAATTTCTTGCAAATTCAAGCATCTTCATCATCTCCGATGAATTTAAACCTTTTAATAGTTTCATCACGGTGAAGATTCTAACTTCGTGATGCTTACTTCAACCATTGAAGTTTGCATTCCCTTTTAGCATCCTTTGAATTAAAAAAAAACCTTTGGACCGTGTCATGTACATGTCCTAGGTAACCATTCTATTAGAAGAACTATGTTTTGTTTGTTCAACTACCATATACCAAAATTATATGTAGTGATTGCTATATTAATCTGTTCGAACTAGATATCGCTATGAAAGATCAAATCTTTTTATAGTTAACTCCTTGAACATTGTCGTAAAATAGTTTACGACATGTCGGCTATTTCATAGATGTGAAACATCCATGTCTGTTTCTTTATAGATCCAAATACGACCGATAGGTTTTACACCTTTCTGGAGGGTCTTCCACGTTCCAAAACTTGATTTCTTGTGTATGGAACTATCAAGGATTTTATGGCTTCAAGCCATTTGACGGAGTCAGGGACCATCATCGCTTATTTGCATGTAGTTGTTTCATCATTGTCAAACAATAATGATTTACTCTCAAATCTTAGTATTTGATTATTTACCCGACCTACTTGGTTCAATAGTAACTTAGACCTCCGTGACCACAAGCTTTGAGGTACACGAGCCATGAGCATTGTGGCTGCCTCCGGGACATTTTCTGGCACTACGCAACTTAGCACATATAGCTAAGGTTTAATAACCTTATCAAAGTTCTATTGTCCTTCCACTTAACTTTTCATGAAAAATTCTTTCTCAAGAAATTTGATGTTTTAAGCGACATACACTTTTGTCTTTGGTGTTATGGAGGAATACCCAACGGTTATTCGAAATAACCCACAAAGACTTGTTCATCCAACTTTGGTTGTAAACATTTTACTTATGCCTAGCATACAAAAATATAATAAAGGACAGCTTGGGTTTTATCCCATACCATAACTTATATGGTGTCATTTCAACAGATCACGATGGAGCTCTTTTAAGTGTAAAAGCGATAGTCTCTAAAGCTTTAGTCTTTAAAATATAATGGCAGTTTATAAATGACACATTTGAGCTTACCATGTCAAACAAGGTTTTATTACATATCTCGAACACTCCATATTCCTATGGTGTTTCAGGAAATGCAAATATTTAGGTGTTTTGCTAAACTTGTAACTCAAATATCTTCCTTTATGATCAAATCATAAATTCTTTATTTTCTTGTTACAATGATTTTCCACTTCATCTTGAAAGTCTTTGAACATTTTCAAATATTTCACACTTCTTCCTGATTAAGTGAATATTTCCTCAAATTTCCGGATAAAGCATATGAAGTTGAAATCCATCGCTCACGACTACACATAATGGACTACATACATCAATATGTATAAATTCCAATAATTTATTCGTTCGTTCTTCTTTGGCCTTTGAACAAAATTTCAATTATCTCTAGGAAAATATCATAAGTGTCATTTGATCAAAATCAAAAGACTCCAAAATTCCATCAACATGGAGTTTCTACATGTTTTTCTTTCCAATATAATTTAAACAGCGATGTCACTTTTTAAGTGATCTTTAAATCATTTGTCTTGAGACATTTTTAGCATTAGTTTTATGTACATGATTTCTCCAAATAGACTTGTAAATCATCCATCTTATATGGAATACGACAATTATTTGAACAACCTTTTGTTCTTATAATACCTGAAAAAATAACAAATCTTGAAGGCAAGCTTTGATGTCAATGAGAAATACAACAACACTTTGTTTGTTTTTGATGAACATCATCAGACACATATTCTCTTGCTGGTTACTTAGGCCATTGCAATTCATGAATTGTTTTGTCCCGTACGATACTTCACACCAACCAATTTGGTATCCAATACCCAAGAACCACATTGTTTAACAAGCAAAGAATACAACCATAATATGTATATCATATATATACCTAAGATGGACATTTCTAGTCTTTTCTTTTTTTGCCAAATATTTCTGAGATTCTCTTTCAACACTCCCTTTCCCTTATCAACATTGGCGCCATATACATGACACATAGTCCAAAGCGTGTATAGTAAAATACTAATACCTTTGGACTTTCACTTTGAAGTAGATCACCATCATCAAATTTTTGGCGTTCTTTCAAAAACTATTATTTAGTAATATTTTAGTGTAGTAAATATTTTACCTACATCTTCTATTCATACTTATCATGACAACTTTCATGATCAAGATAATGTAGCTTATAAAGGTGAATCACGAGTATAATGTTACTTTCCAAAACCTTTTTGGATGATTAGGATGTATAGCATCTCCAACCTTCGCAAATTCTCATCCAATATGAGAACATATATTATACTCTTATATTGCAACCAAAACATTGTTTCAGATATCATAATATCTGTCACATGATGGTTTCTAAAACAAGTCTTTAGGCTCCTAGATAACCTTGATATTTAAAACAATCAAGAATCGTGGAGGCAAACATGATACTTTAGATACTAACATTGGAATTGTTACTCTTGATTTAATACAAAATATTAAACTTCATGGAGTAAATGGAGTTTGCTGAAAGTTTGCAATAGGACTTTTAAACTTTAGATTGACACTCAACACAATACGATACCAGTTCGTAAAGTAAATATCCAAAATTCTACAGTTCTACTATGTCAATTATAACTAAGCATAAGATAGTGAACGGATGCCAATGACTACAACAAATTATGCAAATTCACTTTGATTTAGTTTATGATAAATTGAGTTTGACTAATCAAAATTAGAAATAAACTCCCACTCAAAACCAACATCCCTCTAGTTGTTTTTGTGATTACTGATGAGTGGAATTTATGTACACTTTTATAGAAGTATTTTATGCAGATCAACCACCCATCTCATGCTTTATCTAGCTGCAGTTATGCCAAATATGCATGGTTTCTATTATTCATTCATTTTCATATGAGCTTTGCACATTTAGTAGTTTAGGTATAATTTAATCCCTCTTCCTTTTCTTTGACATGTGTGTAGGTGTTGATGATGATTATGGATAAAACAAAGGCAAAAGGAACAAAGAGAGCATAATGTGGACGAGCTACGGGACCAGACTTAGCCATTTGAGGTGTTGGAAAAGGTGAAATTTTTAAACTTCTCAAAATAAATATCCAAGACCACTGTGTTGTAGCCCTCGTTGATAGGAATACAACGAGCCCAAGAACACCCAAAACAGAGTTCGTATGAAGAAATGGCAGCCAAAACACTACAGAACCTGAAGGTTCAACGATCAACTATACGGTCGGAGTAAAAAAATCCCGCCGTATAATTTGGCCTTATAGTTGGTAAAAAGGTCGCAAATGACGGGATTTTGCCCTCCGGAAGCTCCAGAACCTTCCTTAAGTTATATGATGGTATTGGGGAAACCCTAGGGCATCCCCAAGGCCTATATAAAGAGGGGAGGAGCCAAGAGAGAGCCACCAATCCATACTCTTCACCATGGCGGAGCCCTGCCGCCGCGCCACCGCCATAGCCTCCTCCAATCAGATCTACACCATCACCATCACACAAGAGGAGAAGGGACTAGGATATTGATGGCCTCCACATTAATCTACATCACCATCTTCATCAACAATGTCTCCATGACCGATCCCCTTTGGTTACTTGTTGTAATTCTAGATTGAATCTTGGATTTGCACTTATTGTCAATTGTATCATCCTACTTCATCCATATTTTATCCATGATTTTGATTGCCTTCATGTGTGAGTAGTTTCCTTTGCTCTTGGGGAGATGGAGAAACCCTAGTATGTGATTGAACTAAGATAAAGATTATTATGTGATATTGTTCATTATGTGTCTGTGTTAGATTTCCTTCATCTTGATGTTGGGTGAAGCGCACCACTCAATATTTGCCTCATTGAGGACTATATTGAGGGAACTACTTGTTGGTAGACGGAGGGGTGATAGCACTTACTGTGACTATAAAGCTATTGTCATCCTTTACGTATCAACTTGGGAACTGAAGAGAACTCACAGAACATTGTCTATGCCATGGGATACATCCTACGGGATAAAGTCCCTTAATAGCATAGTAATTTTATTGATGTTGATTGCTTGTCTGCTATGGTTATGAGGATGATGTGAGTAGTGGTTGCTTCCTATTCGTCCATATATGGACCTCCCACACATATCATAAATAGTCTTATTCATTATTATAATTTTGATCACTTTTTCTAAATTACTAGCAGTGGATCCACTACTTCCTAAGAACTCTTTCCATCATCTTGCAGACTTTCTTAATCATACTCGCATGCTCTTGTTTACTTACAACTTTAGTTTACTTATTTTTCTCTTATTTGAAAACACAAAAATATCTTTTACACAAAACTCGCATTTTATCTTGTTACTTAGAATGTTATTTAGCATTACTATTTCAGTATTTAGTTCAAGAGTTAATAGACTTCAGACTCCTGCTCCCTGTGAGATCGATATCTTTCTTTCGAAACTAGTTAGAGACGATCCGTGCACTTGTAGTCATCAAGCTATTTTCTGGCGCCGTTGCCGGGGAGCTAAGCACTGTAGGTCTTTTAGATTTTGTTTATTTATTTTAGTTTTGCTAGGTTTTGTTTTAAGCTCTCTTTATTTGTTGCATTTGTCTTTTTGCTTTTATTTACAAACCGAAAACCCATAAAAATATTTGTTACTAATCACGCTTTTCGAGATGACTACACTTGAACAGGAACTTGTAATGGAGGAGTTAAAAGACACTCAAAAGGAGAATGTGGAGGAAACCCCACTTGAAGAACCTCCACCGAAATCGTCTGAACATATTGCTAATGAAGAGGTGACGCTTGACGTTTCACCCTCTCAACTAGTGGAAGTTAAGCCCGAATGTAAGACTATCGCTGAGCTACTCGTGAATTATCTTAGTAAGAATGAAGAGGAGCAACTTGATCAACCACTTGAATCTCCTACTTCTAAAAATAACTTTCCACACACAAATAGTATGCATGCCAATGATATCTCATTCTCTACTAATGATTTCTATTAGTCCCAGACTTATGATGATTGTTCCGAGGAGGGTTCGTGCCTCAACAGTGATTTTGGGGACTTTGGTGAGGAACTAGAAAATGAATCTTTCTATGAATATTGTGATACTATTAACATGGTACAGGAATCCTCATTGGAAGAGGAGGATGAGGATTTTGAAGAACAAATAAGAAATATGACGGTAAGAGAAATGTATTCCCATATAGTGGAATATGCTCAAAAGTTAATTTCTTCGGATACAATAGACGATCGAATAATATGTCCTCAATGTCTGAAACTTGGGCATTACTTTTGTTTTCAATGCTCTGATACCTTTAATCAATCCTCAGTGTCTTATAATAACGGTGATACCACTAGTGAAGTATTAGAGTATGCTATCTTTGAAGGTGCCCATGAGCTAATAATATGTAACATCCTGATTTTTACGGGTCTAATTTTTTAAAAAAAAGATCGAAGGATGTTGTAGTGTAATAAAATAATAGAATATTTTATTTGGAGTTTCTAGAAATTAATTCCAAACTATTTGGAATTAATTTAACCAAGAGAATACTTGGATCTGGTTTTGATTTGCAAAATCGTTTCTAAAGTAGCCCTTTGATTTTCTATTTGGATTTTGGGTTATAGCCACACACGTGCACACTAGTGGAAAAATGGCATATAGTCCCGATTTGTAAGGGCCTTTAGTCCCGGTTTTGCAACCGGGACTGCGAAATCGAAACTAAAGGCCCCTATTTCTAGTCCCGGTTTGTCACAACCCGGGACTAGAGGGCCACCGCATGGCCCTTTTTTGCTGCGGTGGGGGGGTGAAGGACCTTTAGTCCCGGGTCGTAATACGGCCCTCGACTAAAGATTTCTTTTTAAGATTTTTTTTGAATTTTTTTTCGAATTTTTTCTCGAACTTTTGAATTGTTTGACTCGTAATCCTCTCACTTGGAACATTTTTAGCACTAAGTATATTTAGTCTTAGGTCAAATTATATTTGTGGTCAAACTTTCCATTCGGTCACCCATCTTAGCACTACTCTACCCTCAGCACGCTTAACTTCTCTGTTCCATCCGAATGTCCTTGCGCGAAGCCCTTTTATACATTGTTATCAACACTATCATATCAATCCTATTAGCCCATATCAATATGCCATACATCTTTATTTATTGAAACTACAAACAACTATATTAGTAAACAACAATAAATAAGTAGTAATAATATTTTAATATAATAAAAGTAAAAAACTAAATAAAATA
This sequence comes from Avena sativa, assembly GCA_916181665.1. Taxonomy (NCBI): domain Eukaryota; kingdom Viridiplantae; phylum Streptophyta; class Magnoliopsida; order Poales; family Poaceae; genus Avena; species Avena sativa. Next base: position 9,155,944 of record OV702293.1, on the reverse strand, counting down.
ATATTTTATTCATTTTTTGCCATTATTCATTTAATATGGCATAAATAATATCTTTAAATCTGTAAATCGAAATTCGACAAATAATATATTCATTATTATCAGAAAAATGTGAGGAATCAAAATATGGAATAAAAATTGCTAAATAATTAATTTTTTAAAATAACTTTTTTCCCTTTTCAAATTTTAAAAATGTAAAAGAATCAAAAAAAATGTGAGGAATCCATTATTTATAATTTTAAAAATCTAAAAATGTGAGGAATCCAAATAAGGCTATTAAAATCAAACTCAAATTTTTTCCACACATTTTGATAGGTTGTACATTTTTTCGACATCGTACGCAAAAGTTATAGCAATTTTAAGTTGCCCGCATTCGCACCCCTTTAGTCCAGGACCCTATCACGACCTGGGACTAGAGGGTCACCCCTTTAGTCCCTGGATGTATCATGGCCCGGGACTAAAGGGTGTTGCGCCTGCAAACATTTAGTCCCGGGGCCATGACCCAGGACTAGAATTTTCTCGGGCTCCTGGCCATTGAAAACGGTACGAACCGGGACTAGTGCTCATACTAGTCCCGACCCGTAATAAATCGGGACTGGTATCAGACTCTAGATCGAACCAAAGCCTCTTTTTCTACTAGTGGCACGTGCATGCATGGCAGCACTAGCATGTCGTGTATCTCTTCTCTCCTGTATAGAACGATGTGGTACTATCTCTCTCTCGTCGATTTCTTTTCATGCTTTGTCTGCCGGTGCACAGCCCAGCTAGGTAGACAGCCCAGCCGAGCAGACCATCGAGGCCCAACCAAACCAGCTCAACGCCAGCGCTCGACCGACTCGCACGAGAGAAGTTCGGGTAGCGTACGTACAGCACTGCTGCGTGCTACTCCCGTCTCCGATTCAGCCGCAAACAACGCTTCCCTTTGGCACATAAAAAGCTCCCAGGTGTCAGCCTTCTTTCTTTTCCACCCCACCGCCACCACCTAAAACCCTAGCTCGAAAAACAGCTAATCTCGCGGTTCCAGCTCAGTTCGCCGACTTCCACGGACGATTGTGTCGCACTCGGTGAGAACCAGCTGAAACCCTTACACCCAGCTACTACCTATGTTCATGGCTACCTCCTAGACATAGTCACTGCTCTTAGTTTTGTAGTTTGCATGGTTGCCGGTGAACCGAACGCCGATCGTTGGCATGAGCAGATTAGATCACCGTGTGACATTTGATGGTCATGATCCCAACTTACAAAACGTTCCAAAGTATTCCACGAATCCGTCAATGACTGCAGATGTGAATATTGTCGACGTTTATCTATCTAGTTTGATGAGCTATGGATTTTGGTACACCACGTATAGCATGCGTATAATTGTGTTCCTGTAGGCTGCATATCCCTAGTGTATGAGCGGTGCGCTGCTAACTGTAGAATTGTTGGATTCCAATGCATCTCTCTGAGCATTTAGTAGTATCGGTGTAGTGTATATACTAGGAAATTAGGCGCAGCGACACGCTGTGCCCGTGGCTTTACCTGTCGGACCAAACTGAAGAGCACATAAGGAGTTAGCGATAGCAAGGCACATATGGCTTGAGAGTTGAGATCCCAACTCTTCGAAGTGGCTTTGGAGGAAGATAACCAAGCTCATGGTACAACATTGGACTAAAAAAACTTAGATTTTGAACATGTCAATGAGCTAACATGAGAATAAGAAAAAGAGAAACAAAGAGTGGTGGAACAATGATCGGTAGTGAACAACACACACGCTGATGTGCATGAGAAATATTCTCAGATAGAAAGTTACCCAACATGTGATCTGGATAGGTTTTTGTTTTGAATTTGGGTAACAATGCACAAGTAGAGGTTAAAAGACAGGTTTGAAATATGGTCAAGAACTGCTATTTCTGGCATGGTGCCTCTATGCTCATATATGCATGAGAAAAATGTTTTAAGCCACTTTCCCATTTATTGTTTGTCAGAACAAAACATAAAATTCCTCTCTAACTACAGGCTCAGAATATATTGCAAGCAGTGTATCTATAGCTAAAAATGGTTCAATTAAAGTGGCATGAAACACATATTCCTCGTTGAGATCATCAACATAATTTGAAAAAGATACATGTATGTTTTCTTGGAAGCTAGCATCAACAATTCTTAACTGAATTATGTAACTTGCACACCAGTTCGCTGACTGTAGAAAGCTTTATACAAAACAATGGTACATAGTGAGAGAATAATGAATAGCATACTAAGGGGTTTATAAAATACGTAGAGGATAATTCATTCAGAAGAACATGTATTTAATTTTCGTAGAGCCAAAACTGGCCACTTCTCACAGAATTCTGTCCAGGTCTTAGAGCAGTACTTTAACAGAGAAATATGTTGCGGCTTAATGATAATTAAACATTGAGAAATAAAAAAAAATACATATGTAATCAGGCAATTCAAGTACGGAAGACCTGACAACACATGCTGTGAACAACGCACACACTGAAAGAGCCGTTGAACCACTTGCAATACATGGTCTTGATTTGGGGAGTTTTCCGCTAGGTAACCAAGCACAATGCATCTGGACAAAGGAGCAATAAGATAGTCTGCAAGCAATAAGAATATCTTATATATTATTAATTTGTTAATGCAGAAACCAATAAGTGGCTAGCAATTAGAAGATACCTAGAAGATATCCGAAGCAATGAGACATCTCTATAATGGTCCAATGCATGTCCATCTCTTTTTGCTTTATCAGAACTTCCTGCTTCTGTTCACAATCTTCAGGTATGGATTTAGATTTCTTTTCAAACACATGATTCTTATCTACCTTGTCTCCATTGATCCCAGATGCTTTAACTTAAATGAACCCTTCTTCAGAAGATCCTGATGAAGAAAATATCGGCAAGTAAATGACTACACAGAATTAGTAAATCGATCATTCGAGTAGTTACTGAAAAGGTTGTATAATATAATTTGGCAAGTTCACTAAAATGTATTACATCTGTTTCACAATATAAGATGTTTTGCTAGGCTACTTTAACCTACAAAAACATCTTATATTTAGGAACGTTGGTATTACCTTTTATTTTGAGGCACGCCAAATAGACTCCAATCGATCGTCTTGGTATTAAACGTGATTGCGAACTCTCCACCAATGTCTTGCATCAATTGTACAACTTCTCGTTGGTAAATGACTCGTCCTGAAGCTTCTGAAGAAACTACCCATAAAATCGTTAAGTTAATCAGCATAGTGCAACAAAAGGGACCGGCTCAAACATAAAAGGGACAACATCATATGTACTTCAGAGCTAATAAAATGTTTAATGGAAGCTACATCTCTATCTGTGAACACATGGCTGAGGTCACACAGTTCAGGAAGTTAGGATATCTAGCAGCAGCGAAAATCAGAGTCGACACAGCTTCCATGTTTTCGTGAGGGCATTCACTGCAAATAGATCACTACATATCAGCAATCGACACACAGGGAACCTCCTGTAATCCTAATTGAATGTAACCAGAAGTATTCATAAATTTGGTAAAACGTGCAAACTTTACTGATGTACAAAATTAACTGATGTAGCAAAGTATAATGAAAATTCATCTAGTATGAAAGCCTCACGTATACTGCTAATCAAGTATACTTAGAAAACAGACTACGAACTGTCTGCAGCTATAAGCAGAAATGTTCACACACGGTAGCACAATCCTGCGAAAAGCTAATACATGCTTATTCGTAGTTTCCAGATCTTCTTCAATTTTGAAAATCTAGAAAATAACAAACACTAAGTTGCATGATTAACTACACTGACAGAATTTGCCTCGCTCTAGGTTTAAACTTGAAGTACAGATGTTCCTGGCAACACTGGAGTATGGCATGCTATCTTGTAGAAAATCATTCAGAACGCCGAGCTATTTCAGTGAACTAAGCAACACTTATGAAACATTGCGTCATTATTGGCAAGCTAGGAAATCACAAGAACTCACGGGACATGTATTTCGATTAAAAGGAGGTGCATATATTTATATATTACCGCCAGTTAGGTACTAAAAGAGTAAATAGATTTTCGGTCAATCATTACAATGAAAAGAATGGATGGGCTATTTGTTAGGATTTTTCTACCTTTTCTAGTTCCTACCACCAATGCACAACACAAATGCATGTCACATATCTATGTATTCACAATACTGCTTGATTGTATCATAGCAAGATGAATGTTTCATATCCACAATCAGTATTTTCCATTTGCATTACAGGAGGAAAAATATCCATCGTGGATAAGAAACAATAAAACATCGGTATAAATGAAACTTGCCTTGAATCAACAAAGTTTACTCGAATCCCACATGGAAACAATATAATTTTTTCTAGAAAGAACAACTTGTGCAGAATAAAGTCATTACTGGAACTGTCAGTAGGTACTTCAGATAGGATGAACGGTGATACAAAATTTGAATCAGAAAAAACACAGCCAGCCTTCAACCATGCCTGCAAAATTTAAGCAGACATACTACTTACCTCTTCAATGTCTCTAGTAGCTGTTCGGCAATTAGATAAACACTTCTGCTGACCCTTTTGGCCGGGTTTAGCTCCCATACTGATGTTGGTACTCACAAGCAAAGAACCCCAACACTAAGCTCATCCAGTATGTCACGGTCCAAGCGATTGGAACCTATTAGAAGAGTAACAGACATGATTGAATAAATCACACATCTCGATCGGAACAAATATAAATCTGAGACCCACCATGTAACAAATACGCTGCTTAATTGTTTTAACCAAGCAAATGAAACTGAAATTCAAACAACAACTGGATTTTGATATTTTGGATCCATGCACTAAAAGTGATGGCAGACAGCAAGTTTCTATCAGTCTAATCAAACAAAAAAGAGTACAGTTCAACAAACCTGCTGCTTAGATGAAGAACCAATTCCAAAATGAACAATCCTCATAGGTACTATACAACTTTCTGTAGTATGTGCACACCACTTTGAAATAGATATTTTAATCAATAATTGATGTCCTTGTAGCCCTAAAGGCCCCAACTAAAGTACCAAGGAACAATGTAAACCTACAGCACCAGCATATGACAACAAAGAGTTTAAATATACTATTTCGCATACATCTTTAGTTACAGAAGGAAAACGTCACAACAACAAATACAAACCAGTCAGTAAACCGGTAAAGTGGTAAATACTAATTTTGTAGTCACAACAATGACTCACTAATACTCAATGGACGAAACCTGCAGCATACTTTGATGTCGCGTAAAGCAAGAGAAGCAGGCTCTTGTGAACACCAATCATATAACCATACAGGTTACCGTCTGCATCATCAAAAAGAGCAAGCTGTATTATTGTCCTATAAGAGCAACTCCATGTTACTTTCAATCTTCCAAAAGACATGGCAGCACATCAATCCGGAAGAAGAGCACACAACCTGAAAATATTGCAGTGACATGTAAGTATGGTTCCAGCATGAAAAAAAAACAGAGAACCACATCAGCGGCAATGTATGTGGAACTAAGAAAAACTAATTTGGATTTAATTCTTTCGAAAATGCACCGTAAAGGAGAAGTAATTAGGAACAAATACATATAATTCAGTTTCGGGATTTAGGGTTTAGAGGGGATTAAGATTCTTGCGACAAAATCCAGGCATGAGCCACCCGGTGAGATGGCTGAGCTCCATTGAAGCTGCTCTTCACATGGGGTGGGATGTAGTCGAATTGAACATGGTACGGGGACAGTTCACACGGCACGGGGAGCAGGGACGCCTGGGAGGCTGCCGGCCGCGGAGCCAAGGTGTGGGGGACACGGTGGTGGTAGATGGACGTTGTTAAGGAGGCCGGAGATAGTAGAGGGAATAGAGAGGAGGCGGCGGCGTACCCGGAGCAGAGAAGGCAGTAGAGTATGGGGCGCCGGGAAGGTAACCGACAACAGGGACGGGGCAGGGGCGCCTGGGAGGCTGCCGGCGGCGGAGCCAAGGTGTGGGGGACGCGGTCGTGGTAGATGGATGTGGTGAGGGCGTCGACCACCTGTGTCGATGAGAGAGGAAGCTCGATCCCGATGCTGCCCGCCACATCGGCGGTCGATGCCGCGACCTGCTCTATCGGCATGGACACCGCCGCGTCCCTCTTCCACCAAAACCTCAAGGCCGCTGTGCGTGCGCCGCGTGGATGGCGAGCAGTAGCAGCAGCCATGTCCCTTATGTCCGAAAGGATTTGGATCGGGGGAAGAAAGACCAGAGGAGAGGAGGAGCCGGCGAGATCCATTGGGGATCGATTAGATCGAGAAGAAATCGCCAGCGGAACCGCCCGCGTCAGGTCGGACGTGCCGAGATTTCAGAGATGGCCCAGGAAAGAAAATGAAGAGGAGAGGACACGTACGGGAGGAAAAAAGGCAACGTGGCAGCATACATGTAAAGGAACCAAGAACTATGGATAACAAACCGCCGAACGAAGATGCATCACTGTAGAAGTCCAAATTTTCGTTTCTACAGTACAATCGGATGACGTCGACGCGACGTACGGTCGCTGAAGTGCTTAACTTTTGTATATGTAGTAATTTGAGGTACTGCTGCCAGCTATCTGGGTTTGCGATCGTCTAGTTTGATCATAACAGCTACGTTTAAGTATGCAGGTTAGCTACAGTAGTAATTGCTGGACAAAACTATTTTCCTACGTACATCTTTTGAGTATATCAATTAGCTAGTAGTATAATTTTCTCATTCTTATAAATTGCTAAGTTCTTCTGTTTTGCATGTTGCTAATCGTGGTAGTAGATTGACAGGTAATTAGTCTTTGTTAGCACAAAATCGGTACAGGTTACCATGCTGCTAGTATAGATGCTTGCTAAGTGTTTGGACATGAAATAATAGATGATGTTCGTCATCGTATGTGCTTGTCCCAGGTTATACACGTATACATCTGTGTATCTAGGTGCCATTTGTATAGTCCAATTATTTATGTTTTTCCAAAATATGTGTTAGTCGAAATAGAATGATTAAGCTTGCCATATGTATTAGTTGACCCAAACCCCATGCGAGTTGCCTCGGTTCCTTTTTCTTGTACTCCATGTTTGTCGAACCACCGACACACGTTTTTCTTTCTTTTTGGATATTCTATTTGGCTGTTATTTTCGATTATTGGAATTTGTATTTATGTGTGGTTCATTGTTATAACGAGTAGGGAGTGCCGAGTTCGATCTGAATCAAGACTACGAGTAAGAGCAGAACAACAACAACGAAGGCATGCCCCTTTCATAATTATCCTATGTTTTACAAGTGCATGTTGTTTATTGTTTTACAAATATTACTGCTATTTTGGTTACACACATACCTTGATACACTTGTCGCCATATACTAACCTGAGTAGAGATTATGTAGTAATCCTGTTAGAGTAGATTGCTTAGCCATGCTCAATAATATTTAGGATCCTTGATCTTCCCTCTTCGGAGGAATTGGATGACCCTCGGGTCGCATATACACTTTTGAAACTTGTTGAGCTCGCTGAGCTAGCCGATGTTGCTTCCTGCTACTCTATTCTACTCTGGGTGAAACTTACCATCTAAACACTGGCGCGGGTGACAGCTGGATCAAAGAAAGGAGCGATTGGATGCCCTTCGCTAGATGGAGGGAGCAATCCGTCGTCCATGCCGCATGAGGGCCTAATAAGTCCTGGATTTGAAGATTGTGACCATCGTACAACCATATGCTATAATGGGCACTGTCTTGGTTAAGTAGGTTAGTCATCCTTGGTTGTCGACGTCGCCGTACCGCTGATGAGGTGTCTGCTTACGGGGGAGCCTTCGGAACAGATGGGGAGACCGGTTTAGGGACATACTCTTAGTTCCGTGCGCCAGACCCGATGGGCTCGTCACATCTTTGGGGGATCTAACTAAAAGACCTTGTCACGATTCCGATCTGTCGGTACACCAAATGGTGTGTACTAAACTAGCGGCCACTGGTGGGCAACAAGACGGGGTTGTGTCGTGTGGGAAAAGTGTACAACCTCTGCAGAGTTAAAACTATTCAAATAGTCGTGTCCACGGTCATGGACGACACATGAATCCTTCTTGATATACAGGAACCTGTCTTGCTACTTCCCTCTTTGCCTCTATCCTTTTCTTGGAATCTGATGAAGTAGGTGAGTTGTCGAGGACAACCACAATGATGAGAAACACCACATTGATGATAAAACATGTTTTCGTCAAAACCTGCTTTTATCAAAACTACTATGAGTTGCAAATAAAATTGGCTTTTATGCAAAAGAACCATATGACCTCCACATAAAGCCGCATGTAGTTATATCAGGTTTTGCATAAGGGGTATGTTGAGTACTCTATGTACTCATGGCAATACTTTTGTTGAAATTCAGAATACTATGAAGGGGAGGACTACGACTACTATGATGACGTTGATGAGTGAGGCCTCGTGGACTACATCGACTGCCTGTGGCTGATATGGAGTCGCTGCGCATTTTATTTTCGATGTGTTTCTGGTTGTAATAAATGTCACAAGACATTATACTATGTGGCTATTGCTATTCAACTTTGTAATAATTACTTTTTGAACGTTATGCATTGGTATTAATTTTTCTGTGTCGTCAACTTGATCTTGGGATTGACAAGATGCATAGGAGGTCTAGAGGTTAAATTCCGGTCAATGTCATATCACGCATTAATTGTGAAGATAGTATTCTCATAAAAACGGCTTATGAAATCCTGCAACATATTTCTTGGTATTCTCAAGAACATTTTAGTGGGAATCCACTTATTATAAGGAGTAAGGTATAGAGTAGAGCCATAGTGCCCTATGTTAATCGTTTGTAGGAAATCCCATTGGAGAAGGATGAAGTTCCTTCCAAGAAGAGGATGAACATGAAGAAGAATTGTTAATCCTCGAGGATATGCAATTACTGGACATGTGGGAGTAGGTGGATTACTATTTTGGTAATTTGTCAAGTTTATTCGAAGGGACGAGGCAATATAATGGTAAGCCTAAGAAGCTTTATGATTATGAATGCATTCGTCTCTTTAAAGAATTTTTATCAACCAATACTCACATAAACAGTAATAATGTAAAACTCTTGGAATACATAGTTTATGAAGGGTCTCATGAGCTGCTTAGAAATTTTTGTATTATTATGAAAAGTAAGGTATCATAATATTATGTATTATATTGTCAAGAACATTTTAGTGGGAATGCACTTGTGATAAAGAGTAAGGGGCTATGCAAAACTATAATTCCCGAAACTAACATTTTGCAGGAACCACTGGATAACAAGGAGTAACACCAAAAAGGTGAGGTTGAAGACAAACATCATTCTAATAATAAGTTTGTTTATGATGCCTTAGTCTCTAGTAATGATTCTTATTATGTTGAAACTGAAGATAATTTATCTGCGGAGGCTTTATGCCTAGGTACTCATTTGGAGAACACTAATAATGATGAACTGGAGATAAATGCTTGTAGTATTAATGAGCAGGTTTTGGGAGAGCACATCTTTGATGAAATATTTGTTGATGATGCTTCTTTCTGTGACTGGATTGATAACTCTAGAACCGATAAACTTGTGAGCAAGGGTGATGAACTAGAGAATAGAGACACTTTTGAATTTTTCCCTGCTGCTAAAGATGAGTATTGTGAAGTGTTCCATTGTGATAGTGTAGCCCAAGAAGAGTACTATGAATTGTATCCCGATGATGCTATTAAAGGAAAAAGGTTTGAATTTACATGTAAATATCTAATCCTTTTGTTGAAGCTATCTAGGGAGGTATGCTCACCACACATGGCACATCAATCATCACTTTTGAGCAATAACACATTTATCTACATGACTCCAACGCACCGCAAACGGGTGAGACTTCGACCAGGCTATAATAGTAAGTGCTCCAAACCTCTTTTGGAGGTAAGAATAAATAATTCTCCAGCTCCTATCTATTGAAATAATAATGAAAAAAAGCCTGGCTACTTGGTTATGAGAAGCGCTTCCTGGGAGGCAACCCGGTAGTCATTAGGTGTCTTTCTTAATTTTGTGTCTTGAGTCTTGATGCATTCATGTTGCATTGGCATTTTTATTCTTTGCATGATTTTCTATTAGAGTTATATTGTTGTAGTTTTCAAAAGGTAGAATTTATTGTTACTGTGTGTTGCATAACTCGGTGGTACTAAAATTCCTGTTTTGTACATGTTGTTGGTCGACAATTTAGACTGTCATTTTTCTATCAAAACATGGTGTTTTGCTAAGTTTTAGGTTAAGAAAGAATTCTCGAAGAAACAGAATTTTTTTGGCGACTACAGTACCTTTAACGACCAACTATATGCGGGAATAAAAATTCCATCCGTATAGTTCCGGCCGTATAGATATCTATGCCATCGTCAAATTTTCTCTTCTAGGTATAGAAGGTTTAACGACTAAGTATACAGCGGAACCGTTTTGGTTCGGCCGTATAGTTGCGGCCGTATAGATATCGACACCTTCTTCGAATTCTTATTTCAGGTTACTACCTGTTCGACGACCAACTATAGTGCTGGAAATATTTTTTTCGGTCGTATAGTTCCGGTCGTATAGTTGGTGCGACCATAAAATCACTATGGGAAGGTAACCCATGTATCCAAATCTCGATATACTTTCTCTCTACTTCCTCTAAAACCTTAAAACTCCACATGAGATCTTCTCCCATGTTCTAGAGAAGCCGAGCATATGTAAGCAATAAAATTCTACCTCAGAAACCTCCTAGACTATAATTCTCTATAGAAGTTCATGTTTTCTTTTTACTTTGATTTTGTCGGTTGGGTTATGAACTTCGTTCGTACACCAAAACGATGTCTTTTATTTTATGCGTTATTTTTGCAGGGACTTGAACCTTGTGTGACGACGTGTATGGTGTTGCCGACCATGCAAACACTCGTATGAGCCACTTGGTTGCTTCAAATCAACATCCTTACATATTAATGGCTGGTAAGACCTTCCAAACTCGAACCTCTCCCAATTAATCACATAGGGGATTCACACTCTTGTTTCATGTTTTGTCTCACTTGCACTTCATCAAAATCTAGGAGTATGTACAACTCTTGGACCTAGTTTGTTGACTTAAGCATGGTGCTTAGGTTTATGAACCGACTCAGTGGGACTTGTATTTTTATCACATGTGAGCTAATCCCCCTGCCTTCAAAAACACAAAATGCTTTATTTTCTTCTTAGTTTCCAAGCAGGTTCTCAAGGAAGGGAGCCACCAGGCTATATCAAGAAATATACGTTAAAGCAAAGTTTCTTTGTCCATCAAAAGCGAGGTTACTTGTACCTCAATAGTAAAGTGTGGCACCCTTGTTTCCAACTAAGCTTGGGGTGGTAACCACTAATCACATTCTCTTTTGGGAAACTGTATTTTCTCTTTTCTTCTGGTGATATATTCAAGTTTGGTTCTTGCAAAGTTCAAAGATTGGGGAGGTTACTTATGCATGTGTAGAGTCTTGTGCAATGTTCATATTCGATGAAGGTTTAATACAATCTTGTATCCCGCTATTTTTGAGTACTTGCTTAAGTGAGTCTAATTTTATATTTATATGGGGATACACTTTCTCATGATAGGCACCATAGGAGTTGACTTAGAGCTTGTATGCATCTTGCCGAATTGTTTATCAAGCTTGTGACAATATTTGTGATCCTCTAGAAAATATTGCCACAATATATACACTTCGAAAGAATGAATACTTGATCAAGATCTTTTGAAATTTGTTGGTTGTCACCTAATAGCTTTGTATTAAATAAATAAGTTATACTCGACCCCATATTGTCAAAACAATAGACTTGATACTTTGCTTACGAAAGGAGTTGTCAATTGGAAATGATATTTCAAAGTGTTGAGTTATATGCTAAATAAGGTGTTGTTTAATTATCTTAAGAGTTTATCCTTAAAGATACTCAACACCATATATGTGAGGATCGAATTGATAGTACTCTGAAAGGATTTTTTGAAGAAAACTAATGTTTAGCGGTAATTGAGATGCATTCCAAATCTTGACCTGTTAATTAAATTATGATATTGCTTTATGCGTGTCTACACCACTGTCGCATAAAATGAGATGCTAACAATTCCTCTGGCCTTTGAACAATCTAAAAATAGGAAACTCTTAGAGTTTGGCTATGAGTTTCCCAACATATGTAGCAGAAATGCTATATTTGGGTATGCATTGGTATTCTCATGGTCTTGCATTCAAAGCAAAAGAGGGAATATTCCTCTTACCATTATGATAGATCATTATACCAAAAAGGGAAACCTTGGTAATGGTCATGAATATCCATTATTAGCCTGTACAGTCTGATTAAACACACTAAGTTTTGGCATGATCTCATTACTGATGAATTGAAGTTTTAGAAAGACAAAGAATAGAAAATGAGTGTTTGATAGCCATGATTCATTGATGTGGATGAAAAAAGGAGACACTCTAATGCTATGCTTATTTTGACATATTCACACATTTCCTCTTGGCATAAATCTCGTTACTAAGAGATAAAATTTCTGAAAGCTCAATAACTGATGTTTGCACTTGAGAGCCTTAACTGGATGACATGATTGGGTAGAATCGATAAACTTTATTCCTATTTATGCTTGACATCTATTTGTAACTAAGTTTTGTCTCATAAAAATAATGATATGAAAATTTATACAAAAGGTGCAATAAGAGGATCACAAGTTTGTTTGCAAGTTAGATTCACTATTGATATGGAGCATATAAGTTTTGATGAATCTTTGGTGGTCCTTATAACTGATATTGCATTGCCTTGTATGAGTACATGTTTACTCTCTTTGAGCTTGCAAGAAAAATAAGGATGCAAGGCATACTAAAAGTTTCAATGACAAGCAAAATTCCCCCTCACATTATTTATCGATAGTTACTGCTCAGGACGAGCAGAGTCTAAGCTTGGGGAGTTTTATGAGTGGAATTTATGTACACTTTTATACAAGTATTTTATGCATATCAACCACCCATCTCGTGCTTTATCTAGCTGCAGTTATGCCAAATATGCATGATTTCTGTCATTCATTCATTTTCATATGAGCTTTGCACATTTAGTAGTTTAGGTAGAATTTTATCCCTCTTCCTTGTCTTTGACATGTGTGTAGGTGTTGATGATGATTATGGATAAAACAAAGGCAAAAGGAACAAAGAGCCTCCACTCAAAATTCCACTCACATGCATTAAATTTCCACCAAATTTAATGCAAGCTCTCATTTAAATAAAACTCTTTTATTTATTTATTCAGAATTTTGTTAATTACTTTAATTAAAAAACATTCACATAAAACCCCTTGCTAGTATTCAATTTCACATGCAGAACCAGTTTCAGCAATTTCAACCGAAACAGTTTCGGTGTCTAGTGAAATAAATTCTTGCGCTTGTTATTCTTTCCGGCATGAAACTTTTGCTCCAATTGGATGTCAGTGTCCCTTAAGTGTGCCATCCTACGGTTCGCGAATAATGCGGACATGATCGAGACCCTTCTCCGATCAATAATCAGAAGCGAGACCTGGAGATCCATACTGACTCCCACACATTCAACGATGACTTTCTTGTGATCGTCGGAACCTTTTATGCTAGTATCTTAATCCCTTTGTTTCACGATATATTACATGTCCGAGATTCGATCATCAGTATCTCCATACCTAGTTTGATCTCGTTACCGACATGCACTCTTTTCTCGTACCCCTGATATAACATTCTAGATATCAAATCACTTGCTTGCAAGCTAATCAATGTGATATCACCGAGAGGGCCCAGAGCATATCTATCCGTCATCGGGATGAACAAATTCCACTCTCGATCCATGAGCCTCAACATAACACTTTAGTAGTTCTGAAGCCATCTTTATAATCACCCAGTTACGGTGTGACGTTTGATGTCATCAAGAAACTCTTCCGGTGTTAGTGATTGACATGATCTCATGGTCTAAGGATTAGGATCACTTCGTAAGTTATTATAGAAATATAAACTCAATGACTTTGATCGTAATGCTATACTTCGGATGAATGTACATCACACCATTACACTAATGTTGTGACCTCGTTATTAACAACATCCAATGTCCATGATCAGAAAACCTTTGATCATCTTGTTAATCAACGAGCTAGTTTATAAGAGAGGCATAACTAGGAACTTTCTTTTTGTTTATTAAACACACATGTATTAACGTTTATATATTAATACAATTATAGCATGTAAAATAAACATTTATCATAAACAAGGAATACGATAATAACCACTTTATTATTGCCTCTCGGGCATATTCCCTTCAGTCTCCCACTTGCACTGGAGACAATAATCTAGTTTGAAAACTTTGCGTATTGAACACCTATGGCTTTCTGGTGTTCCATATACGCAACTGCAAGTGGTTAACATAATCTACGGATCTGACGCTTTCAGGTCCGTGTGTATTTGCATGTCTTTGCGTCTCCACGCATCACTCATTCTTCAATGAGATGGCATTGTATAAATTTGGTATTTTGGTGAGACCTTTAGTTCCTTGGGGTTAAATCACATTGATACTATTGTCATACAATATATCTTTAGTGTTATCCCGTTGCGAACCACACCTTAGTTTGATAACAAACTACTTGACACAAATTCCCTCCTTTGCTGCTACTATAGCAGTCATATACTTAGCCTTTTGTTGTAGTATCCATCACAATGTCTTAACTTTGGAATACATCCAAATCCATCATGGAAACTCCTTTCCATTTCATTGTGCCACTCATAGTTTAAATTGAGATAAACTTAATTTGTATCTTGTGACAAAACTAGTATCAATATAATGCTTTACAATGAACTATTTGTAATTGTTTGTCACCTCTACACAAATATATTCTTAGTTCTTCTAAAAGATCATAAGAATATCCTCACTATAGTCCAATGATCATTTTATAATTCATTCTGGTATATGCTCATAACACTTAGAGCATAGGACATATCTGGATGTGTACATATCATGGTATGATTGATCAAAACATTCTTGTGATTTCACTCATCAAGTGTCAAAGCACTTGAATCTTGTTTCACTTATCAAGTGTCGATACACTTGAATCTTGATTCAATTCCTTTCCATGCGACAAGAATCGTTTCTTGTCGTTTCTATATTGAACTCCTTCATTATCTCATATATGTACGTTTGGCATAACTATATTAGCGTCACAGTGTATCCACTATAGGCATTCATGCTAAATATTCGGGTTTTGCCTAAGTATTTCATTGAAATGAAATCCTTAACCTTTGTCAATAAAAGATATATCATTTCCAATCAACAATATGTCCTCCACATAATGTATTAGAAATATGTCTTAGCGCTCCCACTTAATTTATTGCAAATGCAAGCATCTTCATCATCTCCTGATGAAAACTCCTTTTTCATCACGGTGAAGATTCCAACTCCGCGATGATTACTTCAACCATTGAAGTTTGCATGCCCTTTTAGAATCCTTTGAATTAATAAAACCCTTTGGATTGTGTCATGCACACGTCCTAGGTAACCATTCTTTTAGAAGAATTTTGTTTTGTTTATTCATCTACCATATACCAAATTATATGTAGTGGTTGCTACTTTAATCCATCCAGACTAAATATCGCTATGTAAGATCAAATCTTGTCCTAGTCAACTCCTTGAATATTGTCATAAAATACTTTACGACATGTCGATTATTTCATAGATGTGAAACATCCATGTCTGTTTCTTTATAGATCCAAATACGACCGATAGGTTTTTACACCTTTCTGGAGGGTCTTCCAAGTTCAAAACTTGATTTCTCGTGTATGGAACTATCACAGATTTTATGGCTTCAAGCCATTTGATGGATTCAGGGTCCACCATCGCTTCTTTGCATGTATTCGGTTCATCATTGTCAAACAATAATGATTTACTCTCAAATCTTAGCATTTGATTGTTTAACCGACCTACTTGGTTAAATAGGAACTTAGATCTCCGTGACCACAACCTTTGAGGCACACAGGCCATGAGCATTATGGCTGCCTCCGGAATGATTTCCGGTGCTGCGCAACTCAGCACATTTAGCTAAGGTTCGTTAACCTTATCGAAGTTCTATTGTCCTCCCACTTAAACTTTACGAAAAAATCCTTTTTCAAGAAACTTCACGTTTCAAGCGACAAACCCTTTTGTCCTTGGTGTTATGGAGGAATACCCAATTGTTATTCGAAATAACCTACAAAGACATGCTCATCCGACTTCGGTTGTAAACATCTTACTTATGTTTAGCATACCAAAATTTAAGAAATGACAACTTGGGTTTTACCCCAAACCATAAATCATATGGTGTCATTTCAACGGATCAAGATGGAGCTCTTTTTAGTGTAAAAGCGGTAGTCTCTAAAGCTTTAACCTTTTAAAACATAATGGCAGTTTTATAAATAACACCTTTGATCCAACCATGTCAAACAAGGTTTCATTACAAATCTCAAACACTCCATATTCCTATGGTGTTTCGGGAGATGTAAATCTAGGTGTTTTGCTAAACTTGCAACTAAAATAAATCCCTTTATGATAAAATCATAAATCATTTATTTTCTTGTTACACTTGTAACTCAAATAAATCCGTTTGTGATAAAATCATAAATCATTTATTTTCTTGTTACAATGATTTTCCACTTCATCTTGAAAGTCTTTGAACATTTGCAAATATTTCATACTTCTTTCTCATTAAGTGAACATTCACTCAAATTTCTAGAGAAAGTATATGAAGTTGAAACCCATCGCTTACGGCTACACATAATGGACTACATACATCGATATGTATAAATTCCAATATATTAGTCGTTCGTTCTTCTTTGGCCTTTGAACGAAGTTTTAATTATCCCGAGGAAAGTCTCACAAGCGTCACTTGATCAAATCAAAGACTCCAAAAATCCATGAAAAATGGAGTTTCTTCATGTTTTATTTCCAATGTAATTTAAACGGCGACGTCACTTCGTAAGTGATCTTTGAATCATTTGTCTTGCGACATTTTAGCATTAGGTTTTATGGATGTGATTTCTCCAACTAGATTTTTAAATCATCCATCTTATATGGAATATGGTAATTATTTGAACAACATTTGTTCTCATAATACCTGATTTAAATAACAATTATTAAAATAAATCTTGAAGTCAAGCTTTGATGTCAATGAGAAATACAAACAACGGTTTGTTTGTTTTCGATTAACATCATCACATATTCTATTGCTAGTTACTTAGGCCATTGTGGTTCATGAATTGCGCCGTTCTATATAAAATTTCATACCAACCAATTCGGTATCCAATACCCAAGAACCACATTGTTTAACAAGCAAAGAATACAACCATAACATGTATATCATCCATTTACCTAAATTGGATATTTCCAACCTTTTCTTTTCTGCCAAATATATTTTATAGATTCTCTTTCAGCATTTCCTTTTACTTTTTAAAAGAATCTATCAACATCAACAGTGGCGCCATATACATGACACATAGTCCAAAGCGTGTATATTCAAATAATAATAACTTTGGATTTGCACTTTGAAGTAGATCACCATCATCAAATGATCGGTATTCTATCAAAATCCATTCTTTAGTAATCTTTTTAGTGTAGTAAACACTTTACATACATCTTCTATTCATCCTTATCATGACTACTTTCATGATCAAGCTAATGTACCTTATAAAGGAGAATCGTGAGTATAACATTACTTTCCAAAACCTTTTTGGATGATTAGGATGTCTAGCATCTCCAACCTTCGCAAATTCTCATCCAATATGAGAACATATATTATACTTTATCATATTGCAACCAAAACATTGTTCCAGATATCGTTATATCTGCCACACATGATGGTTTCTGAAACAATTCTTTCAGCTCCTAGATAAACTTGATATTAAAACAATCAAGAATCATGGAGGCAAACATGAAACTTAAGATACTAACACTGGAATTGTTACTCTCGATTTAATACTAATTATCAAATTTCACGGAGTAAACAGAGTTTGCTGAAAGTTTGCAATAGGACTTTAAACTTTAGATTGACACTCAACACAATACGATACCATTTCGTAAAGTATATATCCAGAATTCTATAGTTCTATTATCTCAATTACAACTAAGCATAAGGTGGTGAACGAATGCCAATGACTACAACAAATTATGCAAATTCACTTTGGTTTAATTTATGATAAATTGAGTTCTACTAATCCAAATTAGAAATGAACTCCCACTCAAAAACGACATCCCTCGTGCCTTTTTGGTGATTACATGAACCAAATCCACTACACCAAGTCCGATCATCACGTGAGTCGGTGTAGCTTCAAAGGAGAGCATCCATATGGTCATCATATCAAAACATATGACTCATGCTTAACCTTTCGGTCCGTGTTCTGAGGCCATGTCTGTAAATGCTAGGCTCGCCAAGTAAGAACCTTAGTATTCGCGTGTGTAACTGTCTTACACCCGAGATATGCTCGTGGATTCAAGTACACCCGATCATCACGTGATGTCTTGAAGCGGCGAAACATTGTTGGTGCATACTTAAGGAAGAACACATTTTTATCTTGATATCTAAATGAGGGATCATCTTATTATGCTAATAAAACGCCAAACAAGCAATATAAGATGCAATCAAACATCACATGTTAATAAGTGAAATGATATGGTTCTTGCACTTGATCTCCATCATGTGCATCATGGTATGATCACTATCATACCTCTATGTGTAAGGCCAAGGTCTATGGAACTTACACGTTATGTGTGTTGTAAGAGTACTGACTTATACTTCTACTTACAACATCACCATATCATGACACTAGCCCAACAACAATCTAAACTAGACGCCTCTAATTTATCCATTGCAAGTTTTATGTGGCTTAGGGCTTTCGAAGATAGAACCGTTCTTACCTACGAACATGAACCACAACGAGGATAATCAAATTGTTGACAACTCGTTGCAAATTATATATTGACTATAGTAGCAGAGACAGACACCCGCTAGCCACTTATGCAAAACTAGTTGCATGTCAAGCATGGAACAAGTCTCATGTGCGAGGACATGTAAAGTTTGTCCGAGCCGCTTCATCCCACTACGCCACCAATATCCAAAGTACAACTAAGAAGCAATAAAATGATCATCATCACCCACATACTCATATGTGTACTACCCATGCATAGCATCTATGCATAGATCCGGCTCTGATACCACTGTAGGGTTCGCAACATAGAAAACAAAAAATTTCCTACAATGGGAATAACTATGTACCAAGATCTATATACTAGATACAAGCAACGGACGGATATACATCCGTAGAGAACATACCCTTGAAGACCGACAAAGCTTAATGAGTCCAAACTCGTGGATGATGTAGACGATCTCTTGCCGATCTCAAGATCGAGAGGAAGTCCTAGCACCGCAAAATAGCAGCGCATCCGTGCTTGCACACACGTACAAGATACCGAGCAACCTCCGCCTCCTCGCTCCAGTGATGCAGTGGAAGCACAACTCTTTCTTACCGAATAGCCATCGGGAACATGTATCTCGCTAGTCCGAGACCATGGGGATAAATTCTAGAGGGGGAGAGAGATCCTTTACGAGGAGGTGTGCTTTGAGAGGATGAGAGGGGTCCTTTTATAGGGGAGAGGTGGGGCACCCAAGGGGCATGGCGCCCAGCCATGGGGGCTGCCCCCACCTCTTCCACATTCATATGGGTGGATCTCCCACTCAGAATGAAAAGCCCCCACTCCCATAAAAGAGCCTCCACTCAAAATTCCACTCACATGCATTAAATTCCCACCAAATTTAATGCAAGCTCTCATTTAAATAAAACTATTTTATTTATTTATTCAGAATTTCGTTAATTACTTTAATTAACAAAAATTCACATAAAACCCCTTGCTAGTATTAAATTTCACATGCAGAACTAGTTTCAGCAATTTCAACCAAAACAGTTTCGGTGTCTAGTGAAATAAATTCCCGCGCTTGTTATTCTTTCCGGCATGAAACTTTTGCTCCAATTGGATGTCAGTGTCCCTTAAGTGTGCCACCCTATGGTTCGCGAATAATACGGACATGATCGAGACCCTTCTCCGATCAATAATTAGAAGAGGGACCTAGATATCCATCATCCTAGTAATCCTCCTCATAGTCTGGCCATAGGAATAGCCAGGGACAAAGCCATGAGTACTCTTTAAGTACTCGCAAACTATCACTAACAAGTAAAGTGGTTCAAGTAAGAATCCTAAGCTCTAGGTTGTTTTGCAAAAAGCCATATTTATCTCTAACTGAGTTTAGAAGTAAAGAAAACCAGTTTAAAGTTTTATAACACCTAAGTGGGAACTTAAGTTTCATGTCACAACCCTGTTGTGGTCAAGTCAAAGTCACGATTCATTTCACAAGTAATTTTGAAAACATATGACGACGGAACAGTATGGTCACTCTAACTGTCCATAACCGTGGACACGACTTTTCGAATAGTTTGACACTCTACAGAGGTGGTACACTTTCACCACAACATTCGATACATCCATCAAGAACAATCCTGAATCACCATACTCAGTATGCGGATAATCAATCCTAACCTTTCAATTACACACCCTAGTATAGGCACCTTTCCTATGAGTTTGGACTCCCAACCATGACCATCTGTCATCTTGGGAACTGCATAGGTGGACAATAATCACTAGGTAGCCTCAGCTCAAACCTCAGCCGCAAGGGAACCCATACTAAGGTATATAAACTTACAGTCAAGCCCTACCCAAATTCAGGTATTGTGGTTATACGATAAAATTGGAATGATATCGCATCCGAACACAACCATTAGTTTTATATAGGGCTAAGGCTCATGCCTCAACATTTTCATCTTCAAAATCATCTGGTGTTCAACAACACATGTCAAAGCATCTCATTAGAATGACTCATAATTCTAATGTTTTCATAACCATTTTCACCAAGTATTCCCATCTAAAGTGATCAAGTTTTATGCTTAGCACTAGCCACTAAAGTTGGGGGTAAACACTAATGAGGGGTGATAATCAAGTGTGACTTATCTAAGTCTAATCTCATGCCTTAGGATGACATCTAATTCTATCTAACTTAGGCCAAGTTTTATGCTCTTTATGCTACCTCTAATATCTTCCCAAAATTTACAAGTCACTAAGTAAAAGTAACTAAAGAGATTTGATAAAGAAATAAAAGAATAAAGCTTGCAAGTAAAACTGGGATTTAATCAAGGTTGCAAGTGTTAGCTTGCTAGGATGGCTTGCTAATGGTAGCTTGCATAGTTCACTTGTAGTATTAAGCTTGCTAGGTAAGATAACTTGCAAGTTTTAGCTTGCCTTGAGTAGTGCAGTGATTGAAGTTCTCTTCTCCTTCTTCCTCGTAGTAGTCTCCTTCCTCTTCGTATCCTTGGTCGGTACTAGCGTCTATAAATAAATACGAGGTACACAATCACCAAACAATACTTAACTACTTCTATTTGGCACACAAGGGTTCACACTAGATGATCTAGCATCATCACAATCATCACATAAAATGAAGACTAGTCCTAATTATTTTATTTTAGAAAAGTAATTTCTACTCATTTTAAAACTACATAAGATTTAATATTCTCCAATTAAAACATGGGATCATGTTGACACATGTCATCACCACATATTTTAATACTTGTGAATGTGATTTAAAGTGGTGTCACAATTTAATAATGTTTAACCTTATTATTTTAATTAATTAAAGTGACTAGAAATGCCTATGAGGCATTCTTTTATTACTTGTCCAGTATTCCTACACGTAAACCTAGATATTTTTATATATTCAGAAAGGTATTGTCAAATGTGATTTTTGAGAGTTGGAATCAACTCAAAAGCATTTATGGTTGAATTTTGAAAAATGTTTGAATGCAGAAAATCCTATGCCTTGTTATTTTTACTATAGGTGATCTATAATTTCAAATGGTTTGTATCCAACAGTCTTGGATTAAGAATTTCAATACCTTTCTAATAAAATTAGTTTCATGCAATTTGGTTAAGTAAATCTTTCTGAATTGATTTTTGAATCAATAGACAAAACTAGGGTTTGAAACTAACTGGAAAATCTAAATTTAAACTAACTGGATCGCACGGGGAATGTAACTAGGCCGGACCACTGAGCACAGCGAGCGTGTGGGCTGGTTAAGTGGTGTCTCCACATGTTAGTGAGACAGAGGGTGGCGAAGGGGTATGGGGCGATTACGACCGTAGGATTAGATTAAGGATAAACGGCTCACGACCATCGTCCTCGTCTAAACAGAACACGATGGGCACTAACCCTAGCATGGCCAGTTGGGGTCTAGGGAGGCTTACCGGGGCTTAGACGATGGTCGATGACGGGGGCGAACGACGATGTTGACGACGACGGTTCTCCGAGTACTGGTGGCTCCTCCTGGGATGGCCGCAATCGACGGCGCCCTTCTCCAGCAGCGGCAGGCTCCGACCAAATTCCGGCGAGGGAGAGCTCGCCTTGCTCTAGAAAGAAGTGGGAAGGATCAGTGAGAGGTGGGGAGTGGAATGGTGTGGAGAAATGGTGCGGGGAAGGCCTCCTTTTATAGGCGAGTGAGAGGGGGCAGCACAGCGTGGGCAAAGGTCATTGGAGGTGACAGTACAGGCGGCTATAGGCATGGCCGAGGCTAGGGGATGGTGCGCGGTCTCCTGGCGGTCGTTGCTATCTTAAAGGAGAGGAATGGGGCGGTGCAGTTCGGTCGGGAACGTGAGATGCTCTGAGCGGTACCGACGGCGAACTCCGCGGCGTGCGGCAACTACGGGGCACGGTCGATGAAACGAGCATGTCTGGTGGTCTCCTGGGACGATGGTGACCGTGTGGACGGGCGGCGAAGGCTCGAGGTGGTCGGGTTGAGTGGTAACAGCGTGTGCACTGTGGTGAGCGTTGGCATGGTCGACAGCAGCGCGGGCACGGCGTTTCCGGCGGTTCCTCTCTCTGTCTTCGAGCTAGGGCTGGTGTAGAGGGTGTAGTGAGGCATGGGCGGCATGGTAGACAAGGTTGGCGAGGTTGGCTATGCTTGTAGCTTGTTATCGATGGTGGGGGTGGCAAGTGTGCTCGGCCATGGTGGCCATTAATGGCATGTTCGAGTACCCAGTGGGCTAGAGCTGCTTAGGCAAGGTTAGTGACCTACTAGGAGTGTGGTGAGAGCTAGAGAGGGAACAAGTTTGGCAAGAACACTGCTCACGATAGTGTTTTTTGTTTTATTTGATTTGTGCTCAGAAGGTGTTTAATGAAATGGCCGCAAGAAATTCATATTTGAATTTTTGGATGAAACTTGGTGGGTGCAATGGTCACATACTAGGTAGTCTCTGGTTGTTTGGATTTTTCAAGGTGAACTGGTTTGGTTGGGTTTTGAGAAATGGTGATCTTGCCATATGAACTAGATTAAGTTTTGAATTGTCCTTGGCATAGATTTGTAAAATGTTTTTGGGGGTTTGCAAGGTGGGCTTGGGTTCACTTTTACTTGGTCTAGCAAGGGATGAAAAGAATTGGATTTGTTTCTGTTAGAAATCTTGGACTAGAAACACTCAAAGTGGTATAGTGAACAAGATTGGCAAAAATGACCATTTTCTTATATGGTTTGTTTTTGAATTTATCTTGATTTGATTCTGCTTGGAAATGATTTAGATGGTGTTGCTTTCATCTTTAAACCAATCCTTGCCATTCATAACAATCACACAAGTCCATACAAGCATTCACGCATTCATCACATACACACATGCATTCATAAAGATTTTAATTAAGAAAAGTTTTTTGTTAACCCTAAACTTGAGTGATTGGAACTTGATAACCTTGATTAATATGTTTGGGGTGTTACACTCATTGAGGACTAGATGTAGGGAACTACTTGTTAGTAGACGGAGGGGTGATATCACTTACTGTGACTATAAAGATGTTGTCATCCTTTACATATCAACTTGGGAACCGAGGAGAACTCACAGAACATTGTCCATGCCATGGGATACATCCTACGGGATAAAGTCCCTTAATAGCGTAGTAATTCAATTGATGTCGATTGCTTGCCTGCTATGGTTATGAGGATAATGTGAGCAGTGGTTGCTGCCTATTCGACCATATATGGAGCTCCTCCCACACATATCATAAATGGTCTTATTCATTATAATAATTTTGATCACTCTTTCTAAATTATTAGCGGTGGATCCACTACTCCCTGAGAACTCTTTCCATCATCTTGTAGACTTTCTTAATCATACTCCCATGCTCTTGTTTACTTACAGCTTTAGTTTACTTATTGTTCTCTTATTCTTAAACCTAAAAATATCTTTTACACAAAACTCGCATTTTATCTTGTTACTTAGAACGTTATTTAGCATTACTATTTCAATATTTAGTTCAAGAGTTAATAAACTCCAGACTCCTGCTCCCTGTGGGATCGATATCTTTATTTCAAAACTAGGTACGGATGATCTGTGCACTTGCAGCCATCAATTACATGAACCAAATCCACTACACCAAGTCTGATCATCACGTGAGTCGGTGTAGCTTCAAAGGAGAGCATATATATGGGCATCATATCAACCATATGACTCATGCTTAACCTTTCGATCCGTGTTCCGAGGCCATGTCTGTACATGCTAGGCTCGCCAAGTAAGAACCTTAGTACCCACGTGTGTAAAACTGTCTTACACCTGTTGTATGCAAACATAGAGTCTATCACACCCGATCATCACGTAGTGTCTCAAAACGACGAACTTTCTTTTAACAGTGCATACTAAAGAAAGAACACATTTTTTTCTTGATATTTAAATGAGGGATCATCTTATAATGCTACTAAAGTGCCATACAAGCATTGTAAGATGCAAATAAACATCATATATATATATGCAAAAAGTGATATGATATGGTTCTTGCACTTGATCATTATCTTGTGCATCGTGGTATGATCTTAATCATTCCTATATGTGTAAGGGCAAGGTCTATGGAACTTACAATTTGACATATTATAATTTCCAATAGTATCAATCCATACTATAAATTATAATTCTACCATATCATAGTACCTGCCCAGCAAAACCAAAAAACTATACGCCTCTAATTTATCTTTTGCATGTTTTACATGGCTGATGTGGGACCCCGGATTTACGGTCCGAGAATCCCCGTTATGGCTGCAATTCACGGTCCCATGATCAGTGATCCATGAGCATAACCGACAAGAATCATTACAACATCCATAAATTACAAGTACAAGTACTTATATTAGTGCCATTATGGCGATACAACATCAATAGCGGAAGTCTTCAAGCGCAGAGCCCATGTCATGCCTTAACCTATAGGCAACTGACTGGGAACATGGCCTAACTCTCATAGATGTCAACAACTCTAGTGTTCTTCTCGATCATCTGAAAGTCTAGCCAACTAGATAACCAAGGACAATGCCGGTGAGTACTTTGAATGTACTCGCAAATCACCTTAAGAGAACAATAATAAAGGATATGAAATATGGTTGTGGTAGGATGGCTCCATAAGAGGTTCTTTTATAAATTAGATTCTCTTGTAGAGATAGCATATCTCTATATATTTGTTCAAAAACTTTTGTAAAACATTTGGAAACCTTTTTGAAAAGTTTTTAGAAAACACTAGGATTGGGGGTCACCCATTTGTTTTCCTTCCGTTCATCCCATGACCAAACCTCCTTTCTTCCTTTCCGATCATCCCATGGTTCAACGTATATCCTTTCCGACCATCCCATGGTCAAGACATTTCCAAAGACATTACTTTTCTGAAATCCTTTTTGAAATCAAAACCAGCACCGCTCTACAGCAACCTTCTCAACCATCCATGACCGAGGACACGGCTATTCGAATAGATTTACACTCTGTAGAGGTGGTACACTTTACCCGCACCATCCAAGCACCCTGCCCTGATCTACACCTATCGTGCCAAGCCACTACCATATATAGCTCATCATATAATAAAATAATGCAGTTTCAATAAACAGTAGGTAAAGCATGCATAAGTAAAATAGTAGGAAAAGGCGTATGAGCAAGAAGTTGGCTTGCCTATGACCAGAGAGGTGTCCCTGGACTTCTTCAATAGAATACCCATAATAACCAATATAAATAAGATGGTCACATCTCCTCATCGTCACATAATCGCGATTATCGCCGTGTTGAGCAAACATGCAAACAGACAATGCACCACAATCAATAAAAGCATAAAAGTATCAATACCATACATCAAAGAAACAAGTAATACATGTTCTAAGTTTAGAAGGTATGGTTTTATAAAGATTTGAATGTGGCTTGGAGGCATTTGGAGGAATTCCCATATGATTTATAGTTTAGGGGCAAGGTAGAGGAGAGTTTTCAGATCAAGGTCACATGCAGTATGATATCATTTTATAAAAATGATATCAGCAGATAGGTATTGATAAAATGAAACCAACAAAAGTGGTTTCACTATTTTATCTATTACCATTGATTTATAGTGATTTTTAAAAGTGAATAAAACTCTAGTTTTAGGAAATAATTCACTAGAATAGTTCTGGAGTTCCAAAAATTATTTACTTGGGTGATTAGGTATAGTTTGATGGAATAAATCAAGGGGAGGTGGAATCATCCCAAAATAATTACCAGAATGCCCCCAGGAAATTCCCAAAGTCAGTTCTGGATGATATTTGTCTTTTTCACCGGATTTAATCTATAGGAGCTTTGTATGTAATTACAGAGACACGTGTTAGTTATTTTAAATACCTTTATTTATAAATTGGAATAATAATTTTTGGATTTACAGAACTACTATAGTGATTTTATTGGTGAATAAATCATGCACAGAATAGTATAATTCACCAAAATTCAACCAGGGCGTAATAAATTATGAGCTCCTGGGGTTTGAAGGATATTGATATGTAGGTGTTTAGGGAGTTGGATTTGGGTACATAACTAATTTGTTTTGATCCAGAGAAATTTCTAAATGCTGGAAAGGGTAGTTTTTGTTATTTTCACTAGGGGAAAACTAGGAAGCCATTTGGGTTGGGCCAGGGTGTCATGCAAGGTACCATGGATAGCTCGCAGGAAAAGGTGTTTTTGGTCTATTTGTGTTTGTAAAACTCCCTGGGGGTATTAAGAGGTGTTTTAGATACCTTCTGGCATTTGATTTATTATAAAAATATACATACCTAAACTGAGCCAACCAAGTGTACTGCATGTGAAGGAAATCCTTCATAAACTACGCAAATTTTAGATCTGGTCATTTGGAGTTATATTTCATTTTAGAATGTATTTAAAGCAACTGGTTTAAATCAGATTTGAAAAAGGGATCCTCAAAATAAAAAATGCCAGGGTTAACTAGGTTGGGATCTGGAGGCAGATTTGGGCCGGGTAGGGGATTCGGCCCAGGACCAGCATCATCGAGCGCAAGATGGCAGGGTACAAACCCGCGAGGCGGGGCCTGTTTGTCATGGGAAGAGAGGGGTGAACCGGTAGGGAGCGGTTGTGGCCATCGGATTAGGGTAGATCCAACAGGTGATTGTCATCTTCCCGACCGAGAGAAGGTGGCGGTACTAGGAACCCTAGGCGGCGAGGGGAGGAGCGGGGAGAGTACCTGGGGGTTTGTCAGCAGCCAGGGAGGTGGCAGTATGGCATGGTTTGGTGCGGGGACCCCGAAGATGGGCGGCTTGGTCGGCGTTGGTGTGCGGGAGGGTTTTCGACCCTCCCATGGGCAGTGCCCGCTCGGATGCTCGCCGGAGTGTGCCTGGGGAGCATGCATGTCGGCGAGGAGAGATACACATGGAGGAGGAGGTTCTGGGGGACGTAGGGATGGCAGTGGCGACGCTGCTGGGGCTCGAGCGCGTGGGGCTCGCGGGTGGTGCTCCGTTTGGACATGCCACCCATGGGGTTGTCTCCGGTGTTCCTGCGAGGAAAGGAGGGCAGGGGCGAGTAGATCAGGGTTAGGGGAGTGAATACCAATAGATAAAAGGAAGGGGATGGCCTGGTTTGTTGGTGGTCTCACCTTGTTGGAGAATGGCCGAAGGATGTTTTTCTTCGGCTCCATGGCGAGGGAGGCATAGAGAGCGAGCATGGGATGGTGGGGTGGTGCTCTGGCGGACAGGGAGTGGAAATGAGGGAGAAGGGGCATGGTGGAGGGCCTCTGGTCCATTTAAAGGCAATGAAGAGGATCATAGTGGGCATGGCCTATGGAGATAACTTGGGCAGGGTGATGGCTCGGGATAGGACAATGGGAGAGGTGGAGAGAGGGGTGTTGGGGTACTGAGTCGAGAACTGATTGGGGAGAGGTATGGTGGCTGCTGCTGCCCCATTGCTTGAGAATATTTGCAAAAAAAGTGGCTTGCCTCTCTCTCTCTCTTCAAGAACAGGGGATCAAGGAGGGCAGTGCTAAAGTGAAATTTTCGACCAGAGTGGAGGTGGTGTGTTGTGCAACTTGCTTGGCTAGGTTTGTGGAAGGTTTGGTGGGATTTGGAGAGGTGTGATGCGTGTTGAACGCCCTGTTGGGAAACCCCAACAGCAAGGTATGATGCAGCACAGTAGCAAGTTTTCCCTTAGTAAGAAACCAAGGTTATCGAACCAGTAGGAGGAAGGAAACGCCTCAAAGGTGTTGCAAGCAACATGGAAACCTGCACAACACAAACTCAAGACTTTGCCCCAACTAACAGTGAGGTTGTCAATCTCACTGGTTGCTCTAACAAACAATTAACTGTATGGTGTGGAAGGTGATGATGGTTTGCAGCAAGTAAAGAGTAACAGTGGAGGATGTATCAATGGTAAATATTGGACCGGGGTCCATAGTTCACTAGAGATGCTATCCTTAGATAAACAACATGGCATGAAGTGTAAGCAAATTACAGCATGGCAATTGACAGGAACTGAGCAAGGCATAACAATACAATACCAGACAAAAAGATCCTATGAGATTTGATTGGGTAATGCAACAATATACATAGACTGCCATCCAACTGCATCTATGACTAGAAGTCCACCTTTGGGTTATCATCCGAACCCCCTCCAGTATCAAGTTGCAAGCAACAGACAACTACTTTAAGAAAAGTGTGTAAGGTAAACAATCCACTTGTTCCATGAACAAGAGACCGTAGTTTTCTCCCTAGTGGCAACATCACATCTACAACCGAAGAGATTTCCGTCACTTCCCTTGGAAACTAGAGGCATGAACCCACTATCGAGCATAAATACCCCCTCTTGGAGTCACTAGCAACTACTTGGCCAAGATAGCTACTAACAACGGAGAGCATGCAAGATCACAAACAACACAGACATGATAGAATCAATAAGACAAAACCATTAATCAATCTGACATAGCAATCTCAATATCCATCGAATCCCCACAAACACAACATGCATGATTACAAATAGATTAGATCTTGATCATGAACGGAGCTCAAAAGATCTATACATGAAAGCATAAGGAGGAGATACAACCATCTAGCTACTACATGGACCCGTAGTCCAAGGTGGAACTACTCACGCTTCATACCAGAGAAGAAGGCCTCCGGGATGATCTCCCCTCCGGCAAGGTGTCGGGAAGAACTTCAGATCCCCCCGATCTAGGGAATATGGTGGCGGCGGCTACATACGGTTTCGTGGAGTTTTGATTGGGTGCCTCGGGTTTTTGCATCGGGGGCTTCTTATAGGCGAAGAGGCGAGGCTGGGAGGCGTCCAGGTGGCCCACACCCTGCCCAGGCACGGGCCCACCCTGGACCGCGCCTGGGGGGTGGACGCCCTATGGCTCCCCTCCGTCTCGCCTCTAGATTTCGTGTTGCCCACGATAAAATATTGACTTTGGCTTTTGTCCCGTCCAATTCCGAGAATATTATTTTTTGCCTTTCTGGAACCAAAAAAAGAAGAAAATAGGCAACTGGCACTGTGGCAACTTGTCAATAGGTTAGTACCAGAACACATATAAAAACACCTCAAAGTGTAGACAAGGCAAAGCAAAGTAGATACTAAACAAGCATGAAACATAAAAAAATATAGATACGTTTTCGACGTATCAAGCATCCCCAAGCTTAACTCCTGCTCGTCCTCGAGTAGGTAAGTGATAAAAGAATATTTTTTTAGGTTACATGCACCATCAAAACCAAGATCAAACCATTTGCAAGCATTGAAAGTTGTATCAAAGAACTCTAAACATGTGCATGAAAAATGGAGTTCTAACAGTAAGACAAAGTAACTATGCATGCAACATGAAAGGCTACAAACAAAGATCATGAATAACATGCATTGAAAAACGTTTGTTTGTTTCACATACAGAAAACATGGCATAGTGGCATCCAGCTTGCCCCTCATAGAGTAGCAAATAGATGCATAGGACACCTTCAAAGTTCATAAGAGTGACTACATACAAATAGCACAAGAAAAAATAATATCACAATATGCATCAATCAATAAGTTTTGGGACACTGCACATAGAACTAAGAATGGCCACTATGCTCTCTTAATGGTGCCTAAAGGTAGAAGGTGGAGACTCAATATAATAGTGGAAGAAAGACCCTTCATAAAGGGAAGTAGGGATTTCAAGTTTCAAAAAGAGCTTCCAAAAATTATGGTACTTGTTAGCTTTCAGCCCTCATTGCCCCTATCATAAGCATCTTGAAGTGATTAAGGTTAAAGTGAACAAACTATGGAGTATATGCTTGACAAAGTATAAGTTGGCAATCTCATGTCCCTTGAATACGAGGGCCACACCTCATGCTACTCAACTTCAGTCACCTGTAAGTTCTTGTCATTGTAAGTACATGCGTATCATAGAGAACCGCCAATGGGGTACCCCTTGCACATGGTACAGGAGCTATCCCATAACCAAAATGGCAAGGCAAGCAGACAATGAGCATCTCAGCGATCTTTTTATTTACTATGTGCATAGCTT
Source organism: Avena sativa (assembly GCA_916181665.1). Classification (NCBI taxonomy): domain Eukaryota; kingdom Viridiplantae; phylum Streptophyta; class Magnoliopsida; order Poales; family Poaceae; genus Avena; species Avena sativa. Next base: position 9,125,070 of record OV702293.1, on the reverse strand, counting down.
TTTATTGAGGATGCTTCACATAATGCTCATTATGGTGATGCTGCAAGTTTCCACCATGATTAGGCATGGCTTAAGATAGCAGCCCAGGCGTTTCTCTAACACAAAATACATAACTCCATGGACTTACAAGATCCCTCTTTATTTCACACCGGTGACATCCATAGACAAAAGAGCATGATATCAACTGTGTACAAAGTACAAGTGCAATGTTGAAAACGTTCCCCATGACAGCATGGTTCTGCTAATTCCAATGTATAAGTGCAAGCATATACAACATAGACGACACAATGGTTCAAGTTTATTAGGGGCAAAGAATATAAAGTGTGCCATCAAGTTCGTGAGATCTTTAATCACTAAGTTTTCACATAACAAAATACTTTTTAATTGGAAGATAGCTGAAAACAAGAATATACTTGGAATGGTGTAACACACCATGCATAGGAGTTTATAGTGGACACTTTGGAATAACTTGGTTTCTTGGGATTTGGAAGCATGAGTAGAACTTACTCATACAAGTGGAGGCTAGCAAAAGACTGGGAGCAACCAACTAAGAGAGCAATAATGGCCATAATCATGCAGAGCGACAAAACATTACTAATCAAAGCATAGAGCGGTACTACAAGTCAAGGACTAAATGATCATAGAGGCTATGGTGACTTGTTCATAGTCATAACATGGTGTGAGCATTTGCCATGTCAACCCAAACAAAGCACCAAAGGAGAATATCATAATACTATGCTTTTGTATGCTAAAACAACGCATGATTCTTTCAAGGCACACTAAGCAATCCCAATTATTTGGAACAAGTCATGCTACAGAAATAATCACTAAGCATAAGGTCAAAACAACACCTAGCATGACATGCTAAAGTCTAAGTCACAGTCAATGCAAGCTCCTCTTGCACTTCCAAGCAATAACTTTCTACTCCTTTCCAACACCAATCGACTTATTTTAAATAACACAGCGAGAACGGGGGTCCAAAATACTTTATTCAAGCAAACTAAACAAACTAAGCAAAGCAAACGAAAACTAAGACGCTCCAAGAACAACACACCAGTGCATGAAACAATAAAAACGAAGTGTCTATACCGACCTAGGCTTTTTATTGATGAAGAAGGGGATGCATTGGGCATCCCCAAGCTTTGACGCGTGTACCTCTTGAGTATTTCTTGGGGTGACACCGGGGTGGAGTCCCCAAGATTGAGATTTTTTCCATTCTTCATCTCATTACATCATTCTCTCTATACCTGAATTTTTTCCTTCATACAAAACTTCACACAATCTTCATTAGCAACATTAGTGTATTCAAAAGATAATAGACCCTTGGGCTTGCTTTGGAACAGAAAAACTTTTCACTAAAAACTCAAGCTATTGAAGCAACTTCCTTTAAAAATCTCAATTCCCCAAAACAGAACTAAAAAAGAAATCGATAAGAAGCAGATGCAAATAATGGCAGAAATCTGTCAAAACAGACCAGCAGGTAGAAACAGATTTTTTTGAAGACCTTCTGTTGCTCAAATCAAATAGTGTTGAACTAACGAAAGTTAATAACATACTGGGGGATTTATTAGTAAATTTTCAGCTCAATCCGAGTTACAGAGACTCCTCACGAATTTTTATGGTGGAGGACAGAAATCTGTTTCGGGACAGCAACTCCCCAAATCTTACTTCCCTCTCATTAGAGGTCATTCTTGGCACAAAAATCAAACTAAAAAAGGATAAGGAGAGGTCATTACTTAAGTAATAACTTCCAAGACTCAAGGAAATTCTTGGATTATCTCCCAATAAGTACTTTTCTTTAACGCCTTTAAGTTAGGCACAAGAAGCAAGAAAATCAAGTATTTTCAAATGAGGAATTTAGATCAATATTTGCAAAGTCTTTAACTATGAAAGGTATCTCATCCAAATGAGTTTTGGAGGATCCCTTCTCATTTCTCTTTGGTTTACTACTTTCATCAAAAAGATTTTCAGGAGCAATCCAATCAAAATTCTTTTCAAAGGCCTCATGCATTCCAACAAGCTTAAAGGGTATGGGTATCTTGAATTCTTCTATAGGTTTGGTTCTATCTGAAGTACCCACAACATCTACACATGAACCTAGCATATTGAAACGCTCAAAGACCTTTTGGCTTCCTTAGCAACATCATGGAACTCTTTTAGTAAAGTTTCAAGGATAAATTCTCTCTTTTCAGCATTCTTTTCTTCTTTTAGTTTTAGGAACAAAATTTGTATCATGGGGTTAAGGCTAACAAACCTAGCCTCCAGCATATGAACTAAAGAAGCTACAACAATTTCATAATTAGTAGCAAGTTCTACTATAGATCTATCCTCAATATCCTCATGCTTGCTAACATGATTAAAGAATTCTTCAATATTATCTTTCCCAATTATGGAGCCACTACCTATTGCAAGATCCTTCAGAGCGAACTTGGGGAACAACATGGTGAACTACAGCAAGGTGGCAACTAGAGCAGGAACTAATTTTTTGTGTTTTTGATAAGAGAAAGCAGACCAATCTAAACTAATTTTTTTGGAGTTTTTGAGAAAAAGAGACAAACAAAACCAAACAAAAGAAACTAAGCAAACTAAAAACAAAGTAAAGAGAAAGGTTGAGGAGGACTCCCCTTGTGAAGACGTCCTTAGCCTCCCTCGCAACGGCGCCGGAAAAGTCTTGATGCTTGTTGAACGCCCCGTTGAGAAACCCCAAGACCAAGGTATGATGCAACACATCAGCAAGTTTTCCCTCAGTAAGACACCGAGGTTATCGAACCAGTAGGAGGAAGGAAACGCCTCAAAGGTGTTGCAAGCAACGTGGAAACCTGTACAACACAAACTCAAGACTTTTCCCCAACTAACAATGAGGTTGTCAACGTCACCGGTTGTTGTAACAAAGGATTAACTGTATGGTGTGGAAGGTGATGATGTTTTGCAGCAAGTAAACAGTAACAGTGGAAGATGTATCAATGGTAAAGATTGGACCGGGGTCCATAGTTCACTAGAGGTGCTCTTCTTAGATAAACAACATGGAATGAAGGGTAAACAAATTACAGCAGGGCAATTGACAGGAACTGAGAAAGGCATAACAATGCAATACTAGACAAAAAGATCCTATGAGATTTGATTGGGCAATACAACAATATACATAGACCGCCATCCAACTGCATCTATGACTAGAAGTCCACCTTTGGGTTATCATCCGAACCCCCTCCAGTATTAAGTTGCAAGCAACAGCCAACTGTTTTAAGAAAAGTGCGTAAGGTAAACAATCCACTTGTTCCATGAACAAGAGACTGTTGTTTTCTCCCTAGTGGCAACATCACATCTACAACCGAAGAGATTTCTGTCACTTCCCTTGGAAACTAGAGGCATGAACCCACTATCGAGCATAAATACCCCCTCTTGGAGTCACTAGCAACTACTTGGCCAAGATAGCTACTAACAATGGAGAGCATGCAAGATCACAAACAACACAGACATGATAGAATCAATAAGACAAAACCATTAATCAATCTGACATAGTAATCTCAATATCCATCGGATCCCCGCAAACACAACATGCATGATTACAAATAGATTAGATCTTGATCATGAACGGAGCTCACAAGATCTATACATGAAAGCATAAGGAGGAGATACAACCATCTAGCTACTACATGGACCCGTAGTCCAAGGTGGAACTACTCATGCTTCATACCAGAGAAGAAGGCCTCCGGGATGATCTCCCCTCCGGCAAGGTGCCGGGAAGAACTTTAGATCCCCCTGATCTAGGGACGATGATGGCGGCGGCTACATACGGTTTCGTGGAGTTTTAATCGGGTGCCTAGGGTTTCTGCATCGGGGGCTTCTTATAGGCGAAGAGGCGAGGCTGGGAGGTGTCCAGGGGGCCCACACCCTGCCCAGGCGCGGGCCCACCCTAGTCCACGCCTAGAGGGGTGGCCGCCCTGTGGCGCCCCTCAGTCTCTCCTCTAGAATTCGTGTTGCCCACGGTAAAATATTGACTTTGGCTTTTGTCCCGTCCAATTCCGAGAATATTGATTTTTTTCCTTTCTGGAACCAAAAACAGAAGAAAATAGGCAATTGGCACTGTGGCAACTTGTTAATAGGTTAGTACCAGAAAACATATAAAAACACCTCAAAGTGTAGACAAGGCAAAGCAAAGTAGATACTAAACAAGCATGAAACATAAAAAATTATTGATACGTTTCCGACGTATCAAGCATCCCCAAGCTTAACTCCTTCTCGTCCTCGAGTAGGTAAGTGATAAAAGAATAATTTTTTAGGTGACATGAACCATCAAAACAAGATCAAACCATTTGCAAGCATTGAAAGCTGGATCAAAGAACTCTAAACATGTGCATGAAAAATGGAGTTCTAACAGTAAGACAAAGTAACTATGCATGCAACATGAAAGGCTACAAACAAAGATCATGAATAACATGCATTGAAAAACGTTTGTTTGTTTCACATACAGCAAACATGGCATAGTGGCATTCAGCTTGCCCCTCATAGAGTAGCAAATAGATGCATAGGACACCTTCAAAGTTCATAAGAGTGACTACATACAAATAGCACAAGAACAAATAATCACAATATGCATCAATCAATAAGTTTTGGGACACTGCACATAGAACTAAGAATGGCCACTATGCTCTCTTAATGGTGCCTAAAGGTAGAAGGTGGAGACTCAATATAATAGTGGAAGAAAGACCCTTCATAAAGGGAAGCAGGGATTTCAAGTTTCAAAAAGAGCTTCCAAAAATTATGGTACTTGTTAGCTTCCAGACCTCATTGCCCCTATCATAAGCATCTTGAAGTGATTAAGGTTAAAGTGAACAAACTATGGAGTATATGCTTGACAAAGTATAAGCTGGCAATCTCAAGTCCCTTGAATATGAGGGCCACACCTCATTCTACTCAACTTCAGACCTGGAAGTTCTTGTTATTGTAAGTATTTGCATATCATAGAGAACCGCCGGGGTACCCCTTGCACATGGTGCAGGAGCTTTCCCATAACCAAAATGACAAGGCAAGCAGACAACGAGCATCTCAACGATCTTTTTATTTACTATATGCATAGCTTTTTATTGAGGATGCTTCATAGATAGCTCACTATGGTGATGCTGCAAGTTTCCACCATGATTAGACATGGCTTAGGAAAGCGGCCCAGGCATTTTTCTAACACAGAATACAAACTCCATGAACTTACAAGATCCCTCTTTATTTCACACCGGTGACATCCACATGCAAAAGAACATGATATCAACTGAGTACATAGTACAAGTGTAATGTTGAAAACGTTCCCCATGACAGCATGGTTCTGCTAATTCCAACGTATAAGTGCAAGCATATACAACATAGACGACACAATGGTTCAAGTTTAATAGGGGTAAAGAATATAAAGTGTCCCATCAAGTTCATGAGATCTTTAATCACTAAGTTTTCACATAACAAAATACTTTTTAATTGGAAGATAGCTGAAAACAAGAATATACTTGGAATGGTGTAACACCATGCATAGGAGTTTACAGTGGACACTTTGGAATAACTTGGTTTCTTGGGATTTGGAAGCATGAGTAGAACTTACTCATACAAGTGGAGGCTAGCAAAAGACTGGGAGCAACCAACTAAGAGAGCAATAATGGCCATAATCATGCAGAGCGACAAAACATTACTAATCAAAGCATAGAGCGGTACTACAAGTCAAGGACTAAATGATCATAGAGGCTATGGTGACTTATCATAGTCATAACATGGTGTGAGCATTTTCCAAGTCAACCCAAACAAAGCATCAAAGGAGAATACCATAATACTATGCTTTTGTATGCTAAAACAACGCATGATTCTTTCAAGGCACACTAAGCAATCCCAATTATTTGGAACAAGTCATGCTATAGAAATAATCACTAAGCATAAGGTCAAAACAACACCTAGCATGACATGCTAAAGTCTAAGTCACAGTCAATGCAAGCTCCTCATGCACTTCCAAGCAATAACTTTCTACTCCTTTCCAACACCAATCGACTTATTTTAAATAACACAGCGAGAACGGGGGTCCAAACTACTTTATTCAAGCAAACTAAACAAACTAAGCAAAGCAAACGAAAACTAAGACGCTCCAAGAACAACACGACAGTGCATGAAACAATAAAAACGAAGTGTCTAGACCGACCTGAGCTTTTTATTGATGAAGAAGGGGATGCCTTGGGCATCCCCAATCTTTGACGCGTGTACCTCTTGAGTATTTCTTGGGGTGACACCGGGGTGGCATCCCCAAGATTGAGATTTTTTCCATTATTCATCTCATTACATCATTCTCTCTCTATACTTGAAATTTTTCCTTCATACAAAACTTCACACAATCTTCATTAGCAACATTAGTGTATTCAAAAGATAATAGACCCTTGAGATTAGCTTTGGAACAGAAAAACTTTTCACTAAAAACACAAGCTACTAAAGCAACTTCCTTTAAAAAGCTCAATTCCCCAAAAGTTAACTCAAAAAGAAATCGATAAGAAGCAAATGCAAATAATGGCAGAAATCTGTCAAAACAGACCAGCAGGTAGAAATCGATTTTTTCGAAGACCTTCTGTTGCTCAAATCAAAAAGTGTTGAACTAACGAAAGTTAATAACATATTGGGGGATTTATTAGTAAATTTTCAGCTCAATCCGAGTTATAGAGACACCTCACAATTTTTATGGTGGAGGACAGAAATCTTTTTTGGGATAGCAACTCCCCAAATCTTACTTCCCTCTCATTAGAGGTCATTCTTGGCACAAAAATCAAACTAAAAAATGACTAGGAGAGGTCATTACTGAAGTAATAACTTCCAAGACTCAAGGAAACTCTTGGATTATCTCCCAATAAGTACTTTTCTTTAACGCCTTTAAGTTAGGCACAAGAAGCAAGAAAATCAAGTATTTTCAAATGAGGAATTTAGATCAATATTTGCAAAGTCTTCAACTATGAAACGTATCTCATCCAAATGAGTTTTGGAGGATCCCTTCTCATTTCTATTTGGTTTACTACTTTCATCAAAAAGATTTTCAGGAGCAATCCAATCAAAATTCTTTTCAAAGGCCTCATGCATTCCAACAAGCTTAAAGGGTATGGGTATCTTGAATTCTTCTCTAGGTTTGGTTCTATCTGAAGTACCCACAACATCTACACATGAACCTAACATATTGAAACGCTCAAAGACCTTTTTGGCTTCTTTAGCAACATCATGGAACTCTTTTAGTAAAGTTTTAAGGATAAATTCTCTCTTTTCAGCATTCTTTTCTTCTTTTAGTTTTAGGAACAAAATTTGTATCATGGGGTTAAGGCTAACAAACCTAGCCTCCAGCATATGAACTAAATAAGCTACAGCAATTTCATAATTAGGAGCAAGTTCTACTATAGATCTATCCTCAATATCCTCATGCTTGCTAACATGATTAAAGAATTCTTCAATATTATCTTTCCCAATTATGGAGCCACTACCTATTGCAAGATCCTTCAAAGCGAACTTGGGGAACAACATGGTGAACTAGAGCAAGGTGGCAACTAGACATGGAACTAATTTTTTGTGTTTTTGATAAGAGAAAGCAAACCAATCTAAACTAAAAATTTTGGAGTTTTTGAGAAAAAGAGGCAAACAAAACCAAACAAAAGAAACTAAGCAAACTAAAAACAAAGTAAAGAGAAAGGTTGAGGAGGACTCCCCTTGTGAAGACGTACTTAGCCTCCCCGGCAACAGCGCCAGAAAAGTCTTGATGCGTGTTGAACGCCCCGTTGGGAAAACCCCAAGACCAAGGTATGATGCAGCACATCAGCAAGTTTTCCCTCAGTAAGACACCGAGGTTATCGAACTAGTAGGAGGAAGGAAACGCCTCAAAGGTGTTGCAAGCAACGTGGAAACCTGCACAACACAAACTCAAGACTTTGTCCCAACTAACAATGAGGTTGTCAATCTCACTGGTTGCTGTAACAAAGGATTAACTGTATGTAGTGGAAACTGATGATGTTTTGCAGCAAGTAAACAGTATTAGTGGAAGATGTATCAATGGTAAAGATTGGACCGGGGTCCATAGTTCACTAGAGGTGCTCTCCTTAGATAAACAACATGGCATGAAGGGTAAACAAATTACAGCAGGGCAATTGACAGGAACTAAGCAAGGCATAACAATGTAATACTAGACAAAAAGATCCTATGAGATTCGATTGGGCAATACAACAATATACATAGACTGCCATCCAACTGCATCTATGACTACAAGTCCACCTTTGGGTTATCATCCGAACCCCCTCCAGTATTAAGTTGCAAGCAACAAACAACTGTTTTAAGAAAAGTGTGTAAGGTAAACAATCCACTTGTTCCATGAACAAGAGACCATTCTTTTCTCCCTAGTGGCAACATCACATCTACAACCGAAGAGATTTCTGTCACTTCCCATGGAAACTAGAGGCGTGAACCAACTATCGAGCATAAATACCCCCTCTTGGAGTCACTAGCAACTACTTGGCCAAGCTGGCTACTAACAACGGAGTGCATGCAAGATCACAAACAACACAGACATGATAGAATTAATAAGAGAAAACCATTAATCAATCTGACATAGTAATCTCAATATCCATCGGATCCCCGCAAACACAACATGCATGATTACAAATAGATTAGATCTTGATCATGAACGGAGCTCACAAGATCTATACATGGAATCAAAAGGAGGAGATACAACCATCTAGATACTACATGGACCTGTAGTCCAAGGTGGAACTACTCACGCTTCATACCAGAGAAGAAGGCCTCCGGGATGATCTCCCCTCCGGCAGGGTGCCGGGAAGAACTTCAGATCCCCTCGATCTAGGTACGATGGTGGCGGCGGCTATAGACGGTTTCGTGGAGTTTTGATCGGGTGCCAAGGGATTCTGCATCGGGGGCTTCTTATAGGCGAAGAGGCGAGGCTGGGAGGCGGCCAGGGGGCCCACACCCTACCCATCCTCTGGACTTCGTGTTGCCCACGGTAAAATATTGACTTTGGTAGAATATTGATTTTCTGCCTTTCTGGAACCAAAAACAGAAGAAAACAGGCAACTGGCACTGTGGCAACTTGTTAATAGGTTAGTACCAGAAAATATATAAAAACACCTCAAAGTGTAGTCAAGGCAAAGCAAAGTAGATACTAAACAAGCATGGAACATCAAAAAATTTAGATACGTTTCCGACGTATCAAGGTGATTTTGAATAATTTCCAAAATTGACCGAAACGGTGTTTATGAAGTGATGACCCACAAGTATAGGGGGTGTATCATTGTACTTTTGATAAATAAGAGTGTCGAACGCAACAAGGAGCAGAAGGTGTTGACAAGTGGTTTGGATCAAGGATTCACTGTAAATACTAGCAAACAGATTTTTAGGGTTCTTTGATAATGTAGATAAATAAAGTGCGAGTAAAGTAAAATACAATAATAATAATTGCATCAAGTGGACCAATCCTTTCTTCAGCAAAGGATAAGCCGGTTGTTTTACTTAAGATGACCAAACATTCTCGAGGACACATGGGAATACTGTCAAGTGCTTTCGCTTCATATAGTTGATTAATCTTCTTTGGGTAGACAAGTGTTGTGTGGGTGAACCTATGCTAATGTACCAACCTTACTTGGACTAATACATACTTGTGATTATACCCCTTGCAAGCATCCGCAACTACAAGAAAGTAATTAAGATAGAAACCTAACCACATCATTAAACTCTGAGATCCTACACTCCCTTATGCAATGGTTTCCTAATGGGGGTTTAGGTTTTTGTCACTCCGGCAACCCCACAATTAGTAGCCAAATACAAAATGCATTCCCCTAGGCCCATAAAGGTGAAGTATCATGTAGTCGACGTTCACATGACACCACTAGAAGAATAGCACCACAACTTAAATATCAAACCATTGAATATTAATTCAACATAATTCCACTACTAATAATATGACTTCTCCCATGTCCTCAAGAACTAAAGGAACTACTCATGAGACATCATATGGATCAAGACCAGAGATGAAATAATGATAAGTAACAATCTGAACATGAACAATAATCCAAAGGTTCCACTCAATAGCATCAACTGCAAAAGTAATCAACATTGGGAAAGTTTCCCCTAAGAACTATGCAAGTTCCAACCGTTACAGCGCTACGGGGTGGTGGTGCTAGTGCTGGTGGAGATGATGGTGAAGATGATGATGATGATCTTGAGGAAGTCTAGCTTAATGACGGTGTTGATGGTGACGATCCCCCCTCTCCGGGAAGGAATTTCTTTGGGAGATTTGTGCCCTTCGGAGAGCTCTTTCTCTCTCTGTATTTTCTGTCTCGCGGAGGCGGCAGAATATTTCTATGGTTGTTCTCTGAGTCTTAGGGTTTTGAGGAGATTAAATATGTGGAAGGGCGATGCCAGAGGTGGGCCAGGGTGGACAAACCACCTGGTGGCGCGGCCCAGGGGGACCCGTGCCAGGGGTGGTGTGGGCCCCATGTGGCCCATCTCCACTTCTCCTTCTGGCTTCCTTCGTCTTCTGAGAAAATAGGAACTTCCATATATTTTCTAGAATTTTCTGATGTTCACAAATATTGCATATGGACAATGCTTTTTCCATCAGAATCCTGGCTCTGGCAGTTCATCCTCCAAAAGTCATCAAACATGCAAAATAGATGAAATAACATAAGTATCATATCTTAATGTGAAATATATCAATGAATAACAGTAAATTATGATATAAAATAGTGATGCAAAATGGACGTATCAACTCCCCCAAGCTTAGACCTCGCTTGTCCCTAAGCGAAAGCTGAACTCAGTAAACATGACCACATGTTTATGGAGTGAAGTGTCGATAAAGATAATACGGACAAGAAGCATCACATTTATTAATACACAAATCATAATAGAAAGCAACTCACTATTATATAACTTAACTTGCAATAAGTAAGGGAGTCACAATAAAGATGCACAAAGTAAATCATAATTGGTGATGGCAAACTTTGTTCTTGGTCAGAGAACAGTTAACAAATCATACTTAGTTTTAAGCAAAGCTTTTATAATGGAGTTTATATTGCAGGAATCTCTTGCTCAAACATGATGGGCTTTTTACAATGATAGCTTTCAAAGTAGTACTCAATCAGATAAGAGCATTGTGCAAAACAAGGAACATAAGAAACAAGATTTAATAAATCAACATATGGATGATTCAATCACAACAACTCAAATGCTTGCTTGAGATAGAAAGGAATAGGTTTACTGACTCAACTTAAAAGTAAAAGATAGACCCTTCGAAGAGGGAAGCAAGGATTTCAAGTTTCATAAAGAGCTTACAAAAAATTATGGTACTTACTAGCTTTGAGCTCTCATTGCCCCTATCATAATCATCTTGAAGTGATTAAGGCTAAAGTGAGACAAATATGAAGTATATGCTTGACATATCATTAGTTGGAAATCTCATGTCCCTTGAGTACGAGGGCCGTTCCTCGTGCTAATCAACTTTAGTCACAAGCAAGTTCTTGTCATTGTAAGTATATGTGTATCATAGAGAACCGCCAACGGGGTACCCCTTGCCCCATGACACATGAGCTATCCCATATCAAAATGACAAGGCAATAGACAATGAGCATCTCAGTGATCTTTTTATTTACCATTGATACTTTTATTTCTTTATTCTTTTTTATATACCTTTTTTCTGAACATGCTACATAGATTGCTCACTATGGTTATGCTGTAAGTTTCCACCATGATTAGGCATGGCTTAGGCTATCCGCCCAGACGTTTCTCTAACACATATATAATACTCCGTGGACTTACAAGATCCCCTTTTATTTCACACCGCCGACATCCATAAACAATAGATCATGATATCAACTAGATAGATATGTACAAGTGTTTAAAGCATTCCCCATGACAGCATGGTTCTGCTAACTCCCAACCTATAACTTGTAAGCATATAAGCAACATAGATGGGCACAATGGTTCAAGTTTATTAAGTGCAAGAAAATAAAGTGTGCCATCAAGTTCATGAGAGCTTTAATCACTAGTTTTAACATAACAATTTTTTTATTTTGGAAGATAGATAAAAATCGAGAATTTACTTGGAATAGCAACAATGCTAATAGGTTGATATGGTGGACACAAATGGCATAGATTTTAGTTCAAGGATTGGATGCACGAGAAGCATTCCCTCTCAGTACTGGTTTTTGGCTAGCAAGGTTGGGTACCAAGCATAAGAGTTGAAGCAAACAAACAAACATACAAGTGATAGAAACAATCATGCAATCTTCCTTGAAAACACAAAATATCTTAACTTGGGAATACTAAGCTTATGAGCCAATCAAGAAAGAAAATTAAATAATATATGTACAAGTAAATTTCTCTTTTCCATTCAACCCTCAAGTAGTGTTGCTACTGACCAAAGCTAGGTTTTGTCCAAAACCAAATAAATTTACTTGATGCTCCCAAAGTGATACCAATACTAACAACAAGATCAATCATATAACAGAAATTTCAAACTAAAATAAGATGTGCAAAAAGTAAATGATGAAACTTCTCATTAATATTCCATAATGGCACTCACTGAAAGGATTTTGTAGCATGGTAAATCAAACAAATTCTTATGGATGCGAACAAGAAAGCCAAGATCTAATCTTGGAGATGTAATCAACGAGAGAGATTGAAGAGATCTTCATACCCTTGAAGAAATCGGACAGCGGAAACGTTCAACAGAACATGGTTGACGTAGTCGTACTCGCCGTCTCCTCCTCGCGATCCGATCCGATCCTACGCCGCAAGTGGATGCGCCTCCGAGAGATGCACACGTACGGTGCAGTGACGTCTCCTCCTTTCCTTGGTCCAACAAGTATGGTGGAGAGATAGATTGGATCTGCAGCATGACGGCGTGGTGCTTATGGTGGAGAGTTTCTGCGGTAGGGCTTCGCCTACGCGCAGTCGGGAGAGAGAGAGGTGGAGGGGCAGCAGTTGGACGGCGGCTAGGGTTGGAGTGGGGGGAGGCTGTGCCCCTGCCCTCCTTATATAGGGGGCTGGCCGCCCCCTTGACCCCTCCTCCAAGCCCTAGGGCGGCGGACCAAGGGGTGGAGTGGGGGGCAAGTCATCCCCCCCTCTTCTGGAAGGTTCCCTTAGGGTTTCCCCTAAGGGCTGGCTGGTTGGGCCTTAGGGGCCTTGTGCCCTGGCCCAAAGTGGCCAGGACACTTCCCCTTAGGCCCACGCAGGCCTCCGACAAGTGGGCCCACGTTGGTCCCACTCCGGAACCTTCTAGAACCTTTCGGTACAATAGCGATAAACTCCGAAACGATTCCGAAATCCAAAAACTGCTTTCCTTTATATGAATCTTATTCTCCGGACCATTCCGGAACCTCTTGTGATGTCCTGGGTCTCATCCGAGACTCCGAACAAAAACTCATAAAGCAATTATCCATTCTATCCTTGTGTCGATGCACGTTAAGTGTGTGACCCTACGGGTTCGAGAATATGCAGACATGATCTTCTATCAATAATCAACAGCGGGATCTGGAAACCCATATTGACTCCCACATATTCATCGATGATCATATCGGATGAACCACGATGCCAGGATTCAATTAATCCCATATATGTATTCCTTTCGTCACGCGATATTTTACTTGCCCGAGATTCGATCGTTGGTATCGGCATACCTAGTTCAATCTCGTTCACAGCAAGTACTTTACTCGTTCCGTAATCCGATATCACTTTGTGATTAACTCCTTAACCACGTGCTTGCAAGCGGTGTTGATATCGATTACCGAGTGGGCCCGAAGTATATCTCTCCGACTCGGGAGGGACAAATTCCATCTCGATACATACAACCCAACAAGTACTTTCCGATCACCTGAGAGACACCTTCATGATCACCCTCACATAGGATGACGTTTGATGACCTCAAAGCTTTCTTCCGATACCAGGGAGTTGCATTATCTCATGGTCTAAGGAATACAATACTTGACATAGGAAAAAGCTTCGCAAAGATGAATACGATGACACGATCTAATTGCTCTGCTTAATTTGGGTCTGTCCATCATATCATTCTCCTAATGACATGATCTCATTATTAATCGACAACTCATGTCTATGGTTAGGAAACCTTAACCATCATTAATCAATGAGCTAGTCCATAGAGGCGTACTAGGGACACGGTGTTGTTCATAAACCACACAAGTATCAAAGTTTCCGCTTAATACAATTCTAGCATGGAATATAAACTTTATCATGAACAATAATTATAATAATAACATCTTTATTATTGCCTCTAGGGCATAATTCCAACAGTCTCCCACTTGCACTAGAGTCAATAATCTTGTTTACATCTGGTAACAATCTAACACCCATGGCATTAAGGTGCTAATCATGTTTTGCTCGTGGAAGAGGTTTAGTCAACGGATCTGCGACATTCAGGTATGTATATACTTTGCTAATCTTCAGATCTCCATTTGCTATATAATCTCGAATTATATGGAAACGGCAGTTGATGTGCTTAGTCTTTGGATGATATCTTGGTTCCTTAGCCAGTGCTATGGCGCCAGTGTTGTCGCACAATATCTCCAGTGGGTCCAAGGCATTGGGAACCACACCAAGCTCAGTGATGAAGTTTCTGATCCAAACTCCTTCACTTGATGCTTCCGAAGCAGCCATGTATTCTGCTTCTGTTGTAGATCCCGCGATCACGCTTTGCTTGTAGCTTCTCTAGCTCACAGCTCCACCATTCAAAATATAAACGTATCCTGTCTGAGATTTAGAATCATCCGGGTCGGTGTCGAAACTAGCGCCGACGTAACCTTTTACGACGAGCTCCTCATCACCTCCATAGACTAAGAACATTTCTTTAGTCCTATTTAAATACTTTAGGATGTTCTTTATGGCTGTCCAGTGTTCCACTCCTGGATCACTTTGATATCTTCTCGTCAAACTAAGAGCATTGGACACATCCGGTCTAGTACACAGCATGGCATACATGATAGAACCTATGGCCGAGGCATATGACACTTTGCTCATAGTATCTCTATCTTTTACCATAGCTGGAAACTGAGTCTTGCTCAATATCTTACCTGACAACATGGGCAATGAACCTTTCTTTGCTTTATCCATTCTGAACATTTTCAGAACTTTGTCTAGATATGTACTTTGGCTTAAAGCTATTAGGCGTCTTTGTCTATCTCTATAGATTTTGATGCCTAATATATAAGCAGCTTCTCCTAGGTCTTTCATTGAAAAACATTTATTCAAATAACTCTTCACATCGTTAAGCATACCAATGTCATTTCCAATAATCAATATGTCATCCACATATAGTACTAAAAATTTCACCGAGCTCCTACTCACTTTCTTGTAGATACAAGCTTCGTAGCAATTTGGAACAAATCCAAAACTCTTGATCACTTGATCAAAACGAAGGTTCCAACTCTGAGATGCTTGCTTCAGTCCATAAATGGAACACTGAAGTTTGCACACCTTATTAGCATCCTTAGGATTGACAAAACCTTCGGGTTGCATCATATACAACTCTTCATCAATGTTGCCATTGAGGAACGCAGTCTTGACATCCATTTGCCATATTTTATAATCATGAAATGCAGCAATTGCTAATAAAATCCGAATTGACTTAAACATCGCTACGGGAGAGAAAGTCTCATCGTAGTCAACACCTTGAACTTGCCGAAACCCTTTTGCGACAAGCCGAGCTTTATAGACAGTAACATTACCATCCGCGTCCGTTTTCTTCTTGAAAATCCATTTGCACTCAACGGCCTTACGGTCGCTAGGAGGGTCCACTAAAGTCCATACTTGGTTTTAGCTCATGGATCCCAATTTGGATTTCATGGCCTCTAGCCATTTCTCAGAGTCTGGGCTCATCATTGCTTCCTCATAGTTCACAGGTTCACTGTTGTCTAACAACAAGACGGTTAAGACATGGTTGCCGTACCATTCAGGAGTGGCACGTGACCTTGTCGACCTGCGAAGTTCAGTAGTAGCATCGTTCGAAGTTTCATGATACTCGTCATTAGCTTCCTATCTTGTTGGTGCAGACGGCACTGGAACAATTTCAGGTGCTACGCTACTCTCCAACTCGAGAGAAGGTTCAGTAACCTCGTCTAGCTCTACCTTCCTCCCACTCACTTCTTTCGAGAGAAACTCCTTCTCAAGAAAGGATCCGTTCTTTGCAACAAACACTTTGCCTTCGGATCTGTGGTAGAAGGTATACCCAATCGTTTCCTTAGGGTATCCTATGAAGACGCATTTCTCCGCTTTGGGTTCGAGCTTGTCCGGCATCAACTTCTTGACGTAAGCTTCGCATCCCCAAACTTTAAGAAATGACAACTTAGGTTTAGCACCAAACCATAGTTCATACGGTGTCGTCTCAACGGATTTAGATGGTGCCCTATTTAAAGTGAATGCAGCGGTTTCTAATGCATAACCTCAAAATGATAACGGCAAATCTGTAAGAGACATCATTTCGCACCATATCTAATAGAGTTCGATTCCGGCGTTCAGACACACCATTGCGCTATGGTGTTCCGGGTGGCGTGAGTTGCGAAACGATTCCGCTTGCTTTAAGATGCGTGAGAAAATCATAACTCAAATATTCACCTCCATGATCGGATCATAGAAATTTAATTTTCCTGTTATGATGGTTTTCCACTTTGTTCTGAAATTCTTTGAACTTTTCAAACGTTTCAGATTTATGTTTCATTAAATAGATATACCCATATCTACTTAAGTCATCAGTAAAAGTGAGAAAATAGCGATATCCACCCCGCGTTGAAACACTCATTGGTCCGCATACATCGGTATGTATGATTTCCAATAAGTCCGTTGCTCGCTCCATTATTCCGGAGAACGGGGTTTTGATCATCTTGCCCATGAGGCACGGCTCGCACGTGTCAAATGATTCAAAATCAAGAGACTCCAAAAGTCCATCAGAATGGAGTTTCTTCATGCGTTTTACACCAATATGACCTAGACGGCAGTGCCACAAATAAGTTGGATTATCACTATCTACTTTGCATCTCTTAGCCTCAATGTTATGGATGTGTGTTTTATTGCTTTCGAGATTCAGAAGAAATAAACCATTCACAACAGGTGCATGACCATAAAAGATGTTATTCATATAAATAGAACAACCATTATTCTCTGATTTAAATGAATAACTGTCTTGCAATAAACACGATCCAGATATAATGTTCATGCTCAACGCATGCACATAATAACACTTATTAAGGTTTAAAACTAATCCCGAAGGTAAAACTAAGGAGAGCGTGCCGACGGCCATCACATCAACTTTTGATCCATTGCCAACGCGCATCGTCACCTCATCCCTTGCTAGCCGCTGTCTATTCCGTAGCTCCTGTTTCGAGTTACAAATATTAGCAACTGAACCAGTATCATATACCCAGGCACTACAACGAGCGCTAGTAAGGTAAACATCAATAACATGTATATCAAATATACCTTTAATGGTGCCAGCCTTCTTGTCCGCTAAGTACTTCGGAACGTTGCGCTTCCAATGACCCTTGTCCTTGCAATAGAAGCACTGAGTGTCCGGCTTAGGTCCAGACTTGAGCTTCTTCTCAGTAGGGGCTACGCGCTTGCCGCTGCCTTTCTTGAAGGATTTCTTTGTACCCTTAGCTTTCTTAAAGCTAGTGGTCTTGTTGACCATCAACACATGATTATCTTTCTTGATATCCACCTCCGCAGCTTTTAGCTTAGCGAAGAGCTCAGTGATCGTATCAGTGGAACCAATTTGATTGTGAGTACCTACAAAACCTTTGTAGCTAGGAGGGAGTGATTGCAGAACTCTGTCAATCTTGAGCTCTTCTGGAATCTTGCAGTACAGTTGCTCAAGACGTTGAGTGTAGCCCGACATCTTAATGGCGTTCTCACTAATGGAACTCCCTTCCTCCATCTTGCAGTTAAAGAACTTCTCAGAGATCTCATATCTCTCAGAATGGGCCTGAGTCTGAAACATGGTTTTCAGTTCCTCAAGTATCTCAAAGGGCCCGTCAAACTCCTCAAAACGATTTTGAAGTCTGGTTCCATAGCAAACAACATGGTACTAATCACTCCATAATCATCTTTGCGTGACTGATAAACAACTTTTTCATCAGCCGGCGCATCAATAGCAGGGGCGTCACCTAGCGCTTTCTCAAGTACATAGGCTTTTTGTCCGCCAGCGAGAATGATTCTCAGATTGCGGAACCAGTTGGTGAAGTTAGACCCATTGTTCTTAAGCTTTTCTTTCTCAGCAAAAACGTTGAAGTTGAAGTTGGACTTAGCCATTTGATCTACAAAATTTGCAAATAAAATTTAGACTATGTTCATGATAACTAGTTCAACTTAATCAAATTACTAGATGAACTCCCACTAAATTCAACATCCCTCAGGTTGTTTAGTGAACACGATCCAAATTCACCACACCTAATTTGATCTTCACGAGAAGAGATGTGGTTTCAATGGTGGACAACAAAGTGTCAATCATATCATTCATATGACTCATGTTTAACCTTTCGGTTTGTGTGTTCCGAGGCCATGTTTGTACATGCTAGGCTCGTCAAGTTAAACCCAAGTATTTCCGCGTGTGCAAAACTGGCTTGCACCCGTTGTATGTGAACATAGAGTTTATAGCACCTGATCATCACGAGGTGCTTGAAAACGACGAACTTTCGCAACGGTGCATACATGGGGAGAACACAATTTTATCTTGATCTTTAAGTGAGGAATCATCTTATAATGCTACCGTCGCGATCTAAGCATAATAAGATACATAAAAGGATAAACATCACATGCATATAATTTTATGTGACATGGTATAGCCAATCTCCGCGCAATGATCTCCATCTTGTGCGCGCCAGCATGATCTCCATCACTCCACCATGATTTCCTCCACCACGAATAGCAACTACAACTATTGCTAACTACTTAGCGATAAAGTAAAGCTATTACATGGCGTATAAGAAGTTGACACGCAGGTCATATACAATTATAAAGACAACCATACGGCTCCTGCCGGTTGTGAACTCATCGACATGCAAATCGTGAAATATTACAAAACATGATCATTGCATACATCTCAATTCATACACATCATGTCTTGGGCCATACAATATCACAAAGCACTCCCTGCAAAAACAAGTTAGACGCCTCTACTTTGTTGTTGCATGTTTTACGTGGCTTATGGGAGTAACAAGTTAAGAACGATTCTTACCTATGAAAAGCCACAACGGTGATATTATGGTTGCTAACATCCGTTGTAAATCCCATGACTACTATAGTGAGAGAAACTGGCATCCACCAGCCGCATGTGTGGAACAAGCCACACGTCAAGTGCGGAGCCGGTCTCGCGAACGAGGTCACGTAAAGTTGGCCTGGACCGATTCGATCTCACTATGCCGCGCCATAAGAAATACATAACAAGAGGTTTGCAACAGAAAACATCAACGCCTGCAACAAGCATGTTGCGTTCTACTCGTGAAACACATCTACGCATAGATCTAGCTCTGATACCACTGAAAGGATTTCGCAGCATAGTAAATCAAAAAATTTCCTACGGATGCGAACAAGAAAGACAAGATCTAATCTAGGAGATGTAATCAACGAGAGAGATTGATGAGATCTTCATACCCTTGAAGAAATCGCACAGTGGAAACATTCAACAGAACGTGGTTGACGTAGTCGTACTCGCCGTCTCCTCCTCGCGATCCGATCCGATCCTACGCCACAAGTGGCGGCGCCTCCGAGAGATGCATACGTACAGTGCAGCGACGTCTCCTCCTACGCGCAGCAAGTATGGTGGAGAGATAGATTGGATCTGCAGCATGACGGCGTGGTGCTTATGGTGGAGAGTTTCTACGGCAGGGCTTCGCCTACGCGCAGTCGGGAGAGAGAGAGAGAGAGAGAGAGAGAGAGAGAGAGAGAGAGAGAGAGAGAGAGAGAGAGAGAGAGAGAGAGAGAGAGAGAGAGAGAGAGAGAGGTGGAGGGGCAGCAGTTGGACGGCGGCTAGGTTTGGAGTGGGGGGAGGCTGCACCCCTGCCATCCTTATATAGGGGGCTGGCCGGCCCCTTGACCCCTCCTCCAAGCCCTAGGGCGGCGGCCCAAGGGGTGGAGTGGGGGGCAAGTCATCCCCCCCTCTTCTGGAAGGTTCCCTTAGGGTTTCCCCTAAGGGTTGGCCGGCTGGGCCTTAGGGGCCTTGTGCCCCTGGCCCAAAGTGGCCAGGGCACTTCCCTTAGGCCCACGCAGGCCTCCGACAAGTGGGCCCATGTTGGTCCCACTCCAGAACCTTCTAGAACCTTCCGGTACAATACCGATAAACTCCGAAACGATTCCGAAATCCAAAAACTGCTTTCCTTTATATGAATCTTATTCTCCGGACCATTCTGGAACCTCTTGTGATGTCCTGGGTCTCATCCGAGACTCCGAACAACTCATAAACCAATTATCCATTCTATCCTAGCGTTGATGCACGTTAAGTGTGTGACCCTACGGGTTCGAGAATATGCGGACATGATCTTCTATCAATAATCAACAGCGGGATCTAGAAACCCATATTGACTCCCACATATTCATCGATGATCATATCGAATGAACCACGATGCCAGGATTAAATTAATCCCATATATGTATTCCCTTCGTCACGCGATATTTTACTTGCCCGAGATTCGATCGTTGGTATCGGCATACCTAGTTCAATCTCGTTCACAGCAAGTACTTTACTCGTTCCGTAATCCAATATCACTTTGTGATTAACTCCTTAACCACGTGCTTGCAAGCAATGTTGATATCGATTACCCAGTGGGCCCGAAGTATATCTCTCCGACTTGGGAGGGACAAATTCCATCTCGATACATACAACCCAACAAGTACTTTCCGATCACCTGAGAGACACCTTTATGATCACCCTCACATAGGATGGCGTTTGATGACCTCAAAGCTTTCTTCCAATACCAGGGAGTTGGATTATCTCATGGTCTAAGGAATACAATACTTGACATAGGAAAAAGCTTCGCAAAGATGAATACGATGACACGATCTAATTGCTCTGCTTAATTTGGGTCTGTCCATCATATCATTCTCCTAATGGCATGATCTCATTATTAATCGACAACTCATGTCTATGGTTAGGAAACCTTAACCATCATTAATCAATGAGCTAGTCCATAGAGGCGTACTAGGGACACGGTGTTGTTCATAAACCACACAAGTATCAAAGTTTCCGCTTAATACAATTCTAGCATGGAATATAAACTTTATCATGAACAAGAATTATAATAATAACATCTTTATTATTGCCTCTAGGGCATAATTCCACCACTCACACCAAGGGATACAAAGATAACCAACTAGAGGAGAGATACTTCCACAATGCAAACCATCCTATATGATAACTTCTCTATTCATGATATGACTCTACTAAAAGAAAGGTAAAAAAATGAAAGATAATGATGTGATACCGCAGGACTTCCCCAAGCTTGGAACAAACCAAGGGGATGCCAAAACCTGATGACGAATTACTCCTTTGGTGGTCGTGGTGTTCTCTCGATATGCTTTTCAATCAATTTCTTCAAATCCTCAACCTCGAAGGTGATATTACAAATCAACTCTGAATTGTGCTCAATGCGGTTCATGATCATGTAGGATTGTAAATCCCAGCCCTTGTGATCCTTTCCCCACTCTTCCTTTTCAAAGTATTATTTCCCTACATGGTTAGAACGAGGCATATCCCAATTGGAGGGTAACTTTTCCTTAGGCATCCTTTGGAATTGATGCTCATGTATAAGGGTATGGAAGGGATTCTTGATACGTGGAGGAAGTGACCGTGGAGCTAGACAATGACGCGGAGATTTCCCTCCAGTGGACATCCGTGCAGTCTTCTTGAGCTTGACAGGATTTGGCACCACTCCAATGCTTGCAATGGTGGCGCGGATGTGCGGACGCTTGTCTTACTCCACTCCTTCCTTAGCTTCAACTTCGATCTCATCTTCCTGCTTTGGGTCTTGGAGGTCATCTTCCACAAGCTTCTTGCCCTTGTCGTTGGCGGAGACCATCGTGCTTCTAAACTTGCGAATAGATGCTAACAGAAACATATGAAACGAAAACACGACGAGAACACGATATACGGACCTTGGGGGACCCAGGAGATTATATATCACAAGGTTTAACGACAAAATGAAGGTACTGGGAGAAAATGGGCTAGAGACGAGTGTTGGGGATATGCTATATGGGTATCCTCATAGCATGTCTCTTATCCGACTAACCCGGGTGGACCATAGTTGGTAGCATGGCCTATGGCCTGCTGGGCGGCCCAGTTAGGTGGATCCAGAAGGGAGGCCCATGCCGGATAAAGGAAGGCTACAGTGGAATCACCTGCGTACCCGGAGCCTTGGAGTGCAAGCTACAGAAGACTAGTAATAGCTGGTGTAGGACTATGTAACCTGTCCGGCTAGGACTTTTCCCTGTAACCCTAGGACCTGGCGACTATATAAGTCGGTCCTATGGGAGACTTTAGGGCACACAATCATAGACAACTTCACACAACCTTGCACAGCGAACCAATCCCTGTAACTCGGCGTATTGCCCTTATAGTGATTTATAGCAGGAGTAAGATTCCGCCACCGTCGTGGGATCTGAACCTGGGTAAGCTGTGTTACCTCGTACCCATCAACCGTTTGCCTTACCCCACGTCTCTAAACACGCACTGTGAGGACCCCTCCATGGCGTACTCGTCGGCAATACCACGACAGTTGGCGCCCACCGTGGGGCAAGAGGTGCTTCAGGCTCTTAAGCGGGCGAGGACCAAGATCTTCACGGGAATCGGTGAAACCGTAGCCATTGGTCGCGTTCTCTTCTCCGGCAACATTCTGATCATCCCTCCCGACGAGTTCTGGATCCCGGCGAAGACGAACCCTACGCGGTGTTCGAT
Organism: Avena sativa; assembly: GCA_916181665.1. NCBI lineage: Eukaryota > Viridiplantae > Streptophyta > Magnoliopsida > Poales > Poaceae > Avena > Avena sativa. The sequence goes on along the minus strand of OV702293.1, from coordinate 9,102,122 downwards.
CGTTCCTATCGAAGACATCCACCTCTTCATCAGCGAAACCGACTCGGGCACTAGTTCCCTGGGAGTCGGAGAAGCATCAAGACCCGCACGGACCGCCTACGGGCAGGATATGTTCGCGGAAGGATCGATGTCGGATCTCTCCTTGGAGTTTGCCGGCAAAGATCGAAAAAATTCAAGACCCGCACGAACCTCCTACGGGCAGGATACGTTTGCGGAAGGATCGATGCAGGGCCTCTCCTCGGAGTTTGCTGGCAAAGATCGGAAAAATTCAAGTCCCACCCAAACCGCCCCTGTGCAGGATATAAAGGTGGAAGATCACTGCAAATCCGCCGGCTTAGTCCGTGCGTCTGGACAACAGAGATCCAAGTTCGTCGGCGTGGTTACCATCTTCGACCTGGCGCGCTACGTTCAGAGAGAGGGCGAAAACCCCCGCGATTACCTGGCCAGGTGGCTCTGCATACGAGCCGACCTAGCCCACTACCCCGATGATAACGCTCTGTATCACTTCGTGGAAGGACTGGACCGCGGCACGCTTCTCCGACATTCTTTAAGACGGCAACAGGCAATAGGACGCCTTACCCTCAAAGAGAAGGTCGGCACCGTCAACAAGTACGCGGAGGCCGAAGCGACAGCTCAGACAGCGCTTGCGCTCATTGACGGAGCCCCTCCGATTCAGCCACCGCCACCATCGCCTCCGGCCGCCATCGTCGTAGCAGCACCGCCGCCTCCAGTCATCGTCGATCCCGTTGCACCTCCACCGCCCGTCATCGAGGAAGTCCTGGCACCCTCCGACTCTGTCATCGACGCACTTTATGCTGATTTCAGTGCAGATTCAGAGGAGATAGACTTCAGTCCAGAAGAGCTAGACTCCGCTATGCAGGAGATGGAGGAGGAGTACTCGCGCGACGAGCAGGCCAACAACACTGTCGCGTCCCGAGGGGCGTTCGCACCATTGGGACGGCGATGGACGAAGATCAACCCGGACGAACTCCGCCTACGACGCTGGAAAAGGGGAAGGGGCCACTTATTGCTACTGACGATGATCGCGCAAAAGTCATGCCTCCTCCACCTAACCCAGTGCAGCAGCCGTAGGAACTCGGCACCGGCCCGAGCAACAACAACACCGCAAACTTGCCGCCTCCAGCATCTATGTCTGCAGCAGCCCAAGTTACTCCAGCTGATAGAGTAATGTACGGCAATCTCCTCATCGAGCCACTGACCGTTGCTCATATCTGAAACATGACCCAGCTTGACGAGAAGCGCCAGCAGCTGCTGGAGGAAGCGCAAGCCATCACGGAGCAAGGCGCTAAACTAGATCGAGATCTGGTCAACACGCAGAAGTCCATAGAGAAAGCTAGAGCAATGGAGGCCGAGTACAAGACTCTGCTACAGCAGCAGAAGGCTAAGAAAGCTCCGGCTCGCGTCATCAACGATCCTGGCGTACAGTGCAACCTAGGATGGGCTCCCTCTAAGCCGGCACAGGCCAAGCCATACATTGACAATGAAGGCAAGCAGGTGATGCCCACCCCACTACTTAACCTCGCCGTCGCCAAGACCCTTCTGGAGTAGGATAGATCGCCTAAGGCAGTGGAACATGTCTACGACCTAGTGGCCAAGGCGGTAAAGTAGCAGGAAAAGGCCACCTCTCAGAGGCTTGAATCTAACCCAGCACTCTGCCAGTCTAGCCAGTACAAGCCACCAAGGGACATATCTCCTCTTGATGTCGGGTCCCAGACGGGTTCCTCAGAACAAAGACGGAGGGATGCACGCAATAGGAAGGATGCTATCCCAATATCCTCCGACCATGGAGAAAAGGCCCGACTGCATCGCCCATCTCCACCGCCCCGGTCTCCCCGACATCGCGAAGATTACAAAACTCACCATCGTACGGATATGCCCCCACCAAAGCAGTGTGGCATCGTCATCCGCGACAACGTGGAGCATACCCGTCATGACGGAAAGCACAACGAAGGACATAAGAGCAGGTCGCGCCATGACCCTCCGCGTCCGACAAGCAACCGTGACAGGCGTGAGGCGTCGCAGGAGGGTAATAGCAAGAAGGCTAACCCACCGCCACCTCTGCCTCCGTCACCACCAAGCAGTCACCATGGCGGAGGAGGCCCTCGTCGTTCACGCAGCCCATCCCCTGTTGACAAGAAGAACCCAGAGCCATACAATGCCCGTTCACGGATCGATAAGATCCACGAGGCCCGGGAAGGACCATACCTGGAACCACGTTGCTTTGGACCTGCAATACGGTCCGCAACTTACCCCAAAGGCTTCCGGATTGACAAGACCATCAAGCCCTATGACGGCACCGCCAAGCCAGCCACATGGTTGCAGGACTATGGCAACACGGTGGAGATTGCCGGAGGCAACCTCAACGTCGCCGTCAATACCTCCCATTAATGTTGGCGGGTACGGCCCGTCAATGGATCGACGACTTGCCAGAGAAATCTATCTACAACTGGTTGGACATGCAAGAAGCGTTCACCAAGAACTTTGAGGGTACATACAAGCGTCCCTGCACTGTGGGCGATCTACAGCGGTGTGTGCAAGAGAAAGACGAGACATCTCGCGCCTACCTCTCCCGCTGGCTGGACATGAAGAATTCCTGCGCAGGAGTGCACGCTCAGACCACCATGGCCGCCTTCATCGATGGGTTGGAAAGGGGCACGTTACTCCGACATAAGCTGAAGCGCTTACAGGACAATCACCAGCTCGACTTGAACCAGATGATTCAGTTGGCCAGTGAGTTCGCAGCTGCCGACGATGATGTGCTTGTGGCTCCTTGCCGACAACGGCCGTTCCAACTCAAGCTCTAAGGAACAACAGTACAAAGCGGAAGACCGCTCCAGAAGAAAAGCAATCTACCGACATGGTCTCCATGACTTTTGTAGGACGAGAAGGCGGACAACGTGGCCGAGGAAGGGGAGCTGGTCGTGGGCAGCAACGAGGAAGTGAAACCACCTCGGCGCCGCTCCGTGTTCCCCAAACCTACGAGGAGTACCGTGATATGCCATGCCTCGTACACCTCGACGTCAACGGCAAAGCCACTCATACCAATCGACACTGCAAGTTCGTCAACAACCTCAAGGAAGACCCGGAGTCCGACTACAAGCAAAGTCGGAAGAACAGACCGCACGGCAAGGGCAAGGGGAAGAAGAAGGAGGAGGAGTCCAAGGATTCAAGTGACATGGACGAGGACATTGACCCCAAGCACGCCACCAAGAGCGACGACAAAGGCAAGAACCCCTTCGCGAAGAAGGCCCCAGTCTACCACACTTTCCTTGGCACCCCCACCGTCCGACAACAGAAGACCTCTCTGAGGATCCTGATGGCTACTCTCCCCATAGTCCCTCAGTACCTGCGCTGGTCGGAGGTTCCAATAACTTGGGACAGGACGGACCACCCAGACCTTATACCCACAGAGAACCAGTACGCCATGGTCATCAGCCCCTTGATTGACGGCGTGGAGTTCACCAAGTGTATGGTGGACAGTGGAAGCAGCATCAACATCATGTACCTGGATACACTGCAAAAGATGAACTTGACGAAGGCAAACCTAAGACGGACCAACACCATCTTCCACGGCATAGTGCCTGGTCGGGAGGCTCGGTCCCTTGGGTGCATTACACTTCAGGTTGCCTTTGGTGATGTTAATAATTACCGCCAAGAGCGCATGACCTTTGAGGTGGTCCCCTTCAAAAGCGTGTACCACATCATATTTGGCCACGACATATTCCACACGTTCATGGCCAATCCATGCTTCGTCTACAACAAGATCAAGATACCCGGACCAAATGGCATCATCACCGTATCCGGAAGCTTTACCAAGGCAAGGGACTGCGAGATCAATGAAGCAGCCATTGCAGAAGTTGTCCTCTACAGCGAAGAATTCAAAGATATCCAGAGCAAGGTCAATGACTCAGAGATGCCCGCATCGAAAAAGCAGATCTCCAACTCCACTCCTGCGTTCAAGGCCGCCATCGAGACCAAGCCGGTGGAACTTGTGGTAGGCGATGCCTCCAAGGTCACCGCCATTGGGACAAACTTGGATCCCAAATAGGAAAGCGCGCTCATCGAGTTCCTCCGTGAGAACAGGGACATCTTTGCCTGGCAACCTGCCGACATGAAAGGTGTACCTAGGGAACTTGCCGAGCACAGCTTAAACATTGATCCAAAATCCAAACCAGTGAAACAACCTCTACGACGCTTTGGAGATGAGAAGAGACGCGCCATTGGCAAAGAGATAGCTAGGTTACTTAAGGCTATATTTATCCGAGAAGTCCTTCACACCCAATGGGTGGCCAATCCTGTACTTGTCCCCAAAAAGGGAACCAATGAATTAAGAATGTGCGTTGATTACACCGGCTTGAACAAAGCATGTCCCAAAGATCCGTTTGCTTTGCCTCGCATTGACCAAGTCATTGACTCGACGGCTAGCTCGGAACTTTTGTGTTTTCTCGATGCATACTCAGGATACCACCAGATCAAGATGAGGAAGTCGGACCAATTGGCCACTTTGTTCACTACCCCATATGGCACGTTTTGATATGTCATAATGCCCTTTGGGCTAAAAAACGCAGGTGCTACCTACCAGCGGACAATGCAACGTTGCCTTCACGACCAAATTGGTCGGAACGTTCACGCTTACGTGGACGATATTGCGGTGATGTCCAAAAAGTCAAACGACTTAATCTCTGACTTAAAAGAAACCTTTGAAAATCTCCGGAAATACAACATGATGCTTAACCCTAAGAAGTGCGTCTTCGGGGTCCCAACCAGCAAATTATTGGGCTTCAACGTTTCCCAGCGTGGAATCGAGGTCAACCCGGAGAAAATCAAGGCCATCTTGAACATAAACCGTCTGACATGCCTAAAGGACATTCAACGACTAACAGGTTGTGTTGCAGCAGTTAGTCGGTTCGTCAGCCGACTTGGAGAGAAGGCTCTGCCGCTATATAAGTTGTTGAAGAAGGCGGACAAATTCACGTGGATGGATGAAGCAGATGCAGCATTGAAGCAGCTCAAGGAGATTCTTTCCTCAGCGCCCATCCTTGCAACACCCGAGCCTGGAGAGCCCCTATTAATTTACATGGCGGCAACCAACAGGGTTATCAGCATCGTTGTCGTGGTAGAGCGAAAGGAACTAGGCTATGAGCACGGAGTTCAACGACCAGTTTACTATGTGAGCGAGGTCTTGACGGAGTCTAAGCAGCGTTACCCGCACTACTAAAAGATAGCTTATGGAGTATTCCTTGCTTCTCGGAAGCTGAGGCATTACTTTCAGGAGCACCCAATCACAGTGGTGAGCAAGACTCCACTGTCCGACATCATCAACAACAGCGACACTACAGGAAGGGTCGCGAAGTGGGGCATTGAACTTGCCGCCTTCGAGATCACCTACAAGAGACGCGACGCTATCAAGTCACAAGCCTTGGCGGATTTTGTTGCAGATCGGACGGAGATGCCAGATGCTACTCCATTGCCAGAACCAGAGTACTGGGTGATGCACTTTGACGGATCAAAGCTACTCAATGGCTCGGGGGCTGGTGTATTGCTACAGTCACCAACAGGAGACAAGCTACACTATGTTCTGCAGATCCACTTCGAGGCTACAAACAACATGGCGGAGTATGAAGCACTCATTCACGGACTACGTGTAGCCAAGGATATTGGCATCAAGCGCATAGTTTGCTGTGGAGATTCCGACTTGGTTGCCCAGCAGGTGGCTGGCACCTGGAATGCGCAGAACCCTATGATGGCGGCATATCGAGACGAAGTGGACGAGGTATCCAAGAGCTTCTTGGGCTACGAAGTTAAGTATGTGCCTAGGGAACAAAACGAGGCGGCTGATCTGCTGTCTAAGCTAGGATCAGGGCTCAAGAGAATTCCGCCAGGAGTTTTCCTAGAGCACCTGCGCACACCATCCATGAAGGGAGCCGACATCGACAATCCGGATAGAGCTGACTCTTTTGTCAGCATGGTGACTAAGGTCCCTTCGTCTTGGACAAAACCGTTCATGGAATATCTTGAACACGGAACTTTGCCCGACGACGAAGTCGAAAGACGGCAAATAGTACGACGAGCAAAGGGTTATACCATAATTAATGGCAACTCTACAAAAGGAGCACTACTGGTGTATACCTAAAGTGTGTTTCCCAGCTAGAAGGTATGGAAATCCTACGCGAAATCCATCTCGGAGATTGCGGGCATCACGCCACTCCTCGATCGTTGGTCGCGAAAGCCTTCCGGCAAGGATTCTACTGGCTGACCGCGAAGGCGGACGCCGACAAGCTGGTTGAGACATGCATGGGATGTCAGTATTATGCCCGACAACCACATGTTCCTTCTGAAGAACTGCGAACAATACCAATAACTTGGCCATTTGCGGTCTGGGGGCTAGACATGGTAGGACCGTTACAGACGGCACCTTGTGGGTTTACGCATCTGCTCGTAGCAGTTGATAAATTCACTAAATGGATAGAAGCTAAACCCATTAGAAAGCTTGATGGGGCAACTACCCTCAGGTTCGTCCGAGATCTAGTGGTGAGGTTTGGTCTCCCACATAGCATTATCACCGACAATGGCAGCAATTTATCACTCGGAGAAGTGGAGGCATATTGCTGGGAGAAAGGCATCCGACTTGACCTTGCATCTGTGGCACACCCACAATCCAATGGACAGGTCAAGCGAGCCAATGGATTAATTCTGCAGGGAATCAAGCCACATCTTGAGGCACCGCTACATAGAGCAGCTGGAGCCTGGGCGGAAGAATTGCCATCTATGCTGTGGAGTTTACGAACTACACCCAACAGATCTACCGGCTACACCCCTTACTTCATGGTATATGGAGTAGAAGCCATCCTGCCTTCCGACATCCTCCACGATGCACCAAGAGTTGCCGCCTACGACGAGGATGACGCTGAAGAATCCAGACGCCTGGATGTGGACCTTCTCGAGGAGGAGCGCGTTTTGGCATGCCAAAGATTCGCCATCTACCAGCAGAAGCTACACAGCTACCATAGTCGCCGCGTTCGGCATCGCTCGTTTAAAGAGGGGGATTTGGTGCTCCGACTTAAGCAGAAGAAGTCACACAAATTATCCCCGCCATGGGAAGGACCGTTCATCATAAGCAAGGCGCTGCTCAATGGGTCTTACTACCTTGTTACAATCGTGAACTAAAGGATAGAACCAACGAGGATCATAAGCGTAAGCGACGTGATCCGGATGATGACTACCCGGAGCTTGATCGGCCATGAAACATAGCACAGCTACATCCTTTTTACACTTAGCATTTTTATATAATTGTGTATCTCTTATATGATCAATGAAATAAAGCTCTTTGGTTCACTCATATTTCTGAGTCTTTTACCTCCTTTAGTGTTCATTTTTGGATCATGTAAACCTTTTATGCACAATCTTTGCATTTGCACTTGTGAAAATTCCGCCTACGGGCATTAGCTTAAGTTTTCTGGTCTACACGTTCTTTGTCGTTTTTATGTGGATTCTGGAGTAGTGACTTTCGGCACTTATTGTCGGCGATTTTGTGCTCAGGTTATTGACGGTGCCATTGGGCATCATCACCTAAGCGCATGGTTCTGACAACGAGTCTTCCGACTCACGAAAAGTCAAGCATAAGAACCAAAGTAATGGATAAGCCAACACTTGCTTAAAAAATATAATACATGCTGGGAACTAAGTTCTTAAGTAGCAGGAAATAACAACCATGTTTTTCCGCCTTAAGTTACATCATCAAGTTTTTTCCGCGCATATACCAAAGGCAAAACAAATATTACATAGTGTTTTTCACTCTTTGGGCGCAGGAGACTTGGAAGCAGCATCGTCCCCAGCCGGAGAATCACCCTCAACATCGGCGCTATGATGAGACTCGGAGGAATCTTGGTTGACGTTGTCAATGGTGTTCATGGGCACGAAAACGTCAATGTCCACCAACTCGGCGACTCTGGTGTCATAACCCGCGAGTGATGACAAGATGGCTTCGTGATCAATCTCTTTGCCGTCATCATCAACGTCGGGGATGCCGGAGGTCACCGTGTCGATGCCAGCATCTTCATAGTGTTCCTTCACCATTGAGAGCGCCATCCTTGCGCCAGCCCGTGCACATGAAGCTTTCCAGCTTGTAACACGCTCGGGGGCTCGACGCAGAATCTCCGAGTACTTCGTCACGGAGTCCGAGGCCTTGATGTATATTTGGAGGGGCTTGGCAATCTCCTTGGCTTGGGTGATGGCGGTGTTGATGAAGTTACCGGCAAGAACCATGCATTCCTTGTCCGAAGGAGGCGAGCGGGTTAAACCCATAGGAGCTGAAAATTCCGACAATGAGCGCATGAGTTCAATAAACTCTAAGTATCCAGACTACAGAAATACAAGGAGGAGGAAACTTACTGAAGATGCTGGCCTTGGCCTGCCAGAGGGTGTCCGCCAAGGATTCCTTCTCTTCTTGGAGGAGCTTAAACGCCTCGCTGTGGTGTTGGTTTTGCTCATCAGCAGCTTGCTTCTGATCTTTTAAGATCACAAGCTCCTCCTTCAAGCGATTGATTTCTGCGGAGGCAGAATCCTGCAGGGCTTTCATAGAATCCTCGTGCATCTTCAGCATCTCTTCCCTCTCCTTCTTAAGGATTCTGTTCTCGCTGTCCAGCTGCTGGATGTGCTTGGACTGCTCAACAATATCCTTGGCCTTGGCGACATGTTCTGCGAAGTCGGAGAAAACAAAAGTACACAGTGAGTACTCGAAGAATGAAGGCATAAAAACCAAGACGGAATGCGCAAAAAAGAAAACAGACTCTTGTTTTTGATGATCTGTTCCTTCAAGATGGCAGTTTTACCCTTTTCGCCTTCAAGATCTGCGCGCATCTTCTGGTACTTGTCGTTGGCCATGCCCCTCCGAGCATTCTCATTCTGTGTAACAAAGGAAAAAAGTTAAACTATTGTTTAGTATGCTTAGCTTTTCTTTAAGCATCTAGTCGGAGCTACTTCAGTTCTCGATTAGAAGCTTGGGGGCTACAGTATAAAGTTTTAACTCGGAAAATGCTTAGCCTTTCTTTAAGCATCCAGTCGGAACTGATTCAGTTACAAATAGAGGCTTGAGGGCTATAGTATTGAAAATTATAAACACTGTGTATGCTACTCTTAAAGCATCTAGTCGGAATAATTTCTCCCATCTAAATGCTTGGGGGCTCAAGTGAGAGTTCTTTCTAACTTAGTCACTCTTAGAGCATATAGATGCAAAACCTATGGTTTTCCATCTACATCCTTGGGGGCTACAGTGGGATACTCATATGAAATGCAAAAGGTAAAGTAAAACTTACAAGCGCAATAATCTTGAGGTTTGTAGCGCTCTCGGCCAGAAGCTTGCCAAAGGAAATGCTATTTCCTTGCAGGATATCTGCTTGTCAGAGAAGCTCCTCAATACCGCACGTCGGAGATGATGGCACTCCTCCAGGAACCAGAGTTGTGTTACTCGGCGTGAGCGCCGGGTAAACTATCTTCGGGAACTCGAAGGGTTTTTGGGGAGTAGGGGCGCCGCCTTCGGCAGAGGTACCAATTCCCACCACCGCCTTGCCGCTACCGATGGCATCCTTAGCCGGAGCTTCAGCCATTTGTAGAGCAGTGCTCTCCTGCATCGTCTATTCGCCGACAACAGCGAGTTCGGTAGAGGCGCCAGAATCCACTTCCATGACAGAAGGGCCTGGTGCCTCCTGGGCTTGGGAACTTGTCGAGGCAGAGGAAGGCCTGACGGCAGGAGTAGCAGGGGCGATGGCGGGGGAGGAGTCGCGATGCATCATATCCTTGATATTTCTAGAAGCCCCCAAAGTCTTGGAGGTCTTCTTGAGGCTGGTCGTGGCTTTCTTCCTGAAACGTGCAAAATGCATAAGTACAGGAACAAAACAGACAGATAGACAATGTCAGAGAATGAGAAGCTTACACTAGGGGGTGCTTTGGCAAAAAATCCGGTAGCTTTTCTCTTTTCCGCCTCCAGGGCGACGATAGTCTTCTTGGAGGCTCCACCCTCCGTCTTCTTCTTCTTGCCTCCGTCGGCAGCGTTAGAGGTGGAGCTCTTCCGCTTTCGCACCAACGGGACATCGTCGTCGGACACGACCGTGACTTCCTTCATCTTTGGATCGTAGATTTGGGCAGCCAGGTTGTCCTCATCTAGATTGCTAAGCTGTTAAGTGAGAAATCACCGTGTTAGATGGGGTGGTAATGGCAAGACGGAGAAGCTGGAGTATATGTCGTACACGGAAAATACATATCTACCTTTGGGCACTTGCCGTGTACGAGCATGTCGTAGGTGATGGTGAAGCCACGCTTCTTATCCTTCACCTTGACGATGTCCTTCAGGCGGAGCTTGACGGAGTCGCTCGAGAAGTTATCCATGGAGATCCGGAGGGTATCCCTTCGATCACTGGTATACTCGTGCATGAACTTCGCGCGGTGCTTCAGAGGTTGGATTCGCCTGATGAACCAGCACATGGCCAGGTCCAAGTCGGTTAAACCCGTCTCTACGAACCATTCGATCCGCCTTATTGCGCGAGAAGCGTCGAGGTCGGAGGGAAGGGAGGCATGGGATCTCCATGTAGAAACTTTAGCGGCGGCTCCATCCGCGAAGTCTGGGTACGTTACTTCTCGGCCCGCCAAAGGAATGTCGGGGCCGTAGAAGTACGTCCGCTGCCAGTTTTTGCAGGACTCGTGGCCGACGATGTCGGGGAACCGCCGGCTAGGTCGGATCTTGAAGCTTATGATGCCGTAGTTCCTAAGCTCCTCCCTACTATGTCCGGCTTCACGTTTGACGGTGAAGAAGTACACGAACAAGTCTAACCTAGGCCTAATCCCTAGGTAACCCTCACAAAGTGCCGCGAAATTGCTAAGCACTAAGATGCTATTGGGGGAGAGGTTATGGGGTTGGACCTTGTAGTGGTTCAAGACGGAGAGAAAGAAGTGGGAGATGGGCAGAGAAACGCCGTGTACCAGCTAAGCCTTGAGGTACACCTTTTCTCCGGCTTGGGGAGAAGGTGTCACCTTGCCGGCCGGCGCCGCCCTCCAGGCGAGCCCCTCCATCGCGGGGAGGTAACCTTCGGTGACCATCTCTTGGATGTCGCGGTCGGTGATGTCCAAACCGCGCCTGTCGCCCTTATGCGAGTCTGGCTCTTCTTCCAGAGGCTCTAGCGCCGCCAGATTATGGTCACCGCCGGTGGTTTCGATCACCGCCGATGCAGGGATGACCAGGCCCTCTGGGGGCACGACGACGGAGCTCGCCGGCTTCGCCGTGGCTTCGCTCGGCGCCGCCATCGATGGGGAGGAGCTGCTGCTGGCCATGGAGTGCTGGAAGGATGCGACTGACGCAAAGGGAGGCTAGGGTTTGAGGTTTCTCGCAGAGAGCTCGAGGAGGCGTGCGGTTGGAGGAAGAAGACGATGACGCGAGAGGAATGAGGTAAAAAGTAGAAAGTGTCCCACGGTTACTATTTATCATGCTCTGCGTCAAGATTCATGCAGCAGATTGGACGGTTGCCGCGTAGACGACGTGTTCATGAACGTGCGCTGTAATCTCGCCACGTCTCCAACCGCCGCCGCCAACAGTTCATATCGCTTGCGTGGGAAAATCAGATATGATTGCGTTTTCTGCACGTGTGAGTTACGAGGCGTCGCTGACCTAAGCCTACATCGTCCTAGCTGACACAAGTACATGAGCCGTCGCATCGAAGATTCCGGCATGGACGGATTTAATCCGACTGCGGAAGAGTACGATGGAAGATTCAGCATTTCTCCGGCTTACCATTTGAAGACGGAGAAAACCTTGCAGAGTTCTTGGGGAGGACTACAAGATATTGCTTGACGACTTGCCGACATCCATCTAGACGGAGCATTCAACGTGAAGAGGCAAGACGGCACAAGATCTCGGAGTTCTCCGGGGGCTACTATTGGGGATATGCTATATGGGTATCCTCATAGCATGTCTCTTATCCGACTAACCCGGGTGGCCCATAGTTGGTAGCATGGCCTATGGCCTGCTGGGCGGCCCAGTTAGGTGGATCCAGAAGGGAGGCCCATGCCGGATAAAGGAAGGCTACGATGGAGTCACCAGCGTACCCGGAGCCTTGGAGTGCAAGATACACATGACTAGTAATAGGCGGTGTAGGACTCTGTAACCTGTCCGGCTAGGACTTTTCCCTGTAACCCTAGGACTTGGCGACTATATAAGTCGAGCCTATGGGAGCCTTTAGGGCACACGATCATAGACAACTTCACAACCTCGCACAGCGAACCAATCCCTGTAACTCGGCGTATTGCCCTTATAGTGATTTATAGCAGGAGTAGGATTCCGCCACCGTCGTGGGATCTGAACCTGGGTAAGTTGTTTTACCTCGTACCCGTCAACCGTCTGCCTTACCCCACGTCTCTAAACACGCACTGTGAGGACCCCTCCATGGCGTACTCGTCGGCAATACCACGACAACGAGCTCCGAGGTGGCCACACCACCTGGTGGCACGGCCAGGTGGGCCCATGCCAAGGGGTGGTGTGAGCCCCCTAGACTCCGTCTCCGTCCCTCTTTCGACTCATTATCTTCCATATTGACTAAAAACTGCAAAAACATAAATTGGAAAGTTTTTCACGAACCTTTTCTTACCAGAATTGTTACCTATTCAAAAACGGACTCTGCAGATTCCTGAATTTGGTATTTAATAAATTCTTCTAGAGTCACCATTTAAATAATATCAATATCTTCATTATAAGAATCTCCAGAAATATAATGTTTGAGCCTTTGACCATTCTCATCTCATTACATCATTCTCTCCCAACACTTGAAAATTTCTTTCATAAAAAAAACTTCACACAATCTTCATTAGCAACATTAGTGTATGCATGTTAATAAACCTTTAGGCTCAGTTTCAAATAAAGTAAATCATCCATCAAAACATAAGCTATCATACTGACTCCTTTCAAAAGCTCCAAAGAATTCAAAAGGAAATCGATTTAAGAGGAAAATGCTAATAATGGCAGAAATCTGTTAAAACAGACCTGCAGGTAAAGTCTGATTTTTTAGAAAATATGCTGGTTCTTAAATCAAACAGCTCAAAACTAACAAAAGTTAGATATTAACCTGGGGCATGCACACAAAAAATTACAGATCAGTATGACATTCTAGGATTTTTCATGATTTTTTACAGCGAAGCACAAAAATCTGTTTTGGGACAACAACTTCCCCAAATCTTACCCCCCTCTCATTAGAGGCTAATCTTGGCACAAAAACCAAAAAAAGGATAAGGAGAAGTTATTACAGAGGTAATAACTTCCAAGACTCAAATAAACAAAAACAAAACTGAAAGCAAAATATAATGGGTTGTCTCCCAAAAGCTCTTTCTTTATAGCCAATGAGATAGGCATGATATAATTCGATGATGCTCACATAGAAAATATGGATTTGAAGTAAAAGAGAGCATCAAGAATCAAATATCCAACACATTTAAGTCTAAACCACTTCCTATGCAAACGAATTTTGTAAGAAAACAAATTATTGAAACAAGAGGCTACTAGCATAGGAAGGCAAAACAAGTGCAACATTAAAACTTTCAACATAAAGTGGGAAAACTTAATATTATTGAGATGCATAAAACCATGTTTCCCTCTCTCATAATAACTTTCAGTAGCATCATAAATAAAATAAAAAAATGTAACTATCACATAAAACATTTTTATCATCAAAATAAGCATTTTTAAAATCATCAAATAGAGGTTTAAGATTGAAAATTAGATCAACAAAAGCAAGTTGTTCAACTCTAAAATCCTCATTAGGTAATTCATTTTCATAAGGAGCTTTAGCAAATTTTGAAAAATTAAACTCATAAGATTCTCCATCAAATTTAGTTAAAATCTTCACCTTCCTACAATCTATAATAGCTCCACAAGTGTTTAAGAAAGGTCTACCAAAAATGATAGGACAAGTTTTACTAGCAGCTGAACCAAGTACTAGAAAATCAACAAGATATTTAGTTTTACCACAAAGAACTTCCACATATCTTACAATACCAATTGGAGAGATGGTCTCTCTATTAGCAAGGTGAATAACCACATCAATTTCTTATAGTTCACAGGGACCAATTTCATGCATAATTTCTTTGTAAAGCTCATAAGGAATATCACTTGAACTTGCACCAATATCAGATAAACCATAATAGCAATGATCACCTATTCTGACAGAAAGCACAGGGACACTAGCTTTCCTAGTTCTACTAGGATGTGAAACAATATTAGAAGCATCTTCACAAAAGATAATGTGTCCATCTTCTACATTTTTTAGTGACAAGGTCTTTAACAATTGCTACTACAGGTTCAACATTTATTTGTTCATCAGGTTCTACAACTTTCTTTGTACTTTTGTTAACCGCACTAGCTATCATAGAATGTTCCTTTACCTTAGCAGGGAAAGGTATTTTCTCAATATAAGGTTCAGGCAAAATACGATCAATAGTACAAACTTCAATATTTCTAGCAGGAACACAATTAACAATATCTTTATATGGATCATGATACTTGTTCTATTCCTTTTTGGGGATTTCAATATAAGAGGCAAAGGCCTTAAAACAATTAGCAATACTTTTGGAATCAAGACCATAAACAGCACTAATATTATGAAAGTCGCCAGTTCTCATAAAATATTTAATGCATTCATAATCATAATTTATACTGACTTTCTTCCTTTATCATTCTCCCATGCTTCAGTATTTCCTTGAATACGGTCTAGAAGATCCCATTTAGCTTCTTCTTCCATACGTGTAAATGAACCAGCACAAGAAGCATGTAGTAAATCCTTATCATGAAGAGAAAGCCTTGCATTAAAGTTATTAATAATAATATTATTGGGGAGCTCATGAATAGGACATTTAAGCATTAGTAACTCCAATCTCCCCCAAGCTTGAGCAGTACTCTCTCCATCATGAGGCCAAAAGTTATAAATTTGATTCCTGTCTTTATGAATCTCACTAGGAGGATAGAATTTAGAATAAAAGAGAGGTACAATTTCCTCCTATTCAATAGATTGGCCATTCTTTAGCAGCTTATACCATTCCTCAGCTCTGCCTTTCAATGATAAA
Organism: Avena sativa; assembly: GCA_916181665.1. NCBI lineage: Eukaryota > Viridiplantae > Streptophyta > Magnoliopsida > Poales > Poaceae > Avena > Avena sativa. The sequence continues at coordinate 9,087,005 of OV702293.1, read as the reverse complement.
GAGAATAAATTTTTCTTAACTTGATCCGTTGTAATACCTGCACACTTGAACAATCCGCATAATTCATGTATAAAAAGTAAATGATCACCAGGATGGACAGTTCCATCTCCAAAATAGTAGTTATTCATAACACGATCAACAATTTTGTAGGTATTTTAAAAGGATCTAATTCAGCAGGTGGTGGTTCATCTACTACCTTAGCAGGGGTAGTATCTTTCCAAAATAGGAAACTAAGCGAGTTATCCATATTGAAATAAAATAACAAACAGAAATAAACAATACTCACAATAGAAATTTCCTTTACCAGTTCCACTCTTCAATAGCGCTTCACTGTCCGACAACGACACCAGAAAATAGTCTTGATGACCCACACGTATAGGGGGTGTATCGTAGTACTTTCGATAAATAAGGGTGTTGAACCTAACGAGGAGCAGAAGGTGTTGACAAGTGGTTTGGATCAAGGATTCACTGTAAATACTAGCAAACGGATTTAGTGTTTTTTGATAATGCAGATAAATAAAGTGCGAATAAAGTAAAATACAATAATAATAATTGCAGCAAGTGGCCCAATCCTTTCTTCAGCAAAGGACAAGCCGGTTGTATTACTTAAGATGACCAAACGTTCTCGAGGACACATGGGAATATTGTCAAGTGCTTTCGCTTCATTTAGTTGATTAATCTTCTTTGGTTAGGCAAGTGTTGTGTGGGTAAACCTATGCTAATGTACCGACCTTACTTGGACTAATACATACTTGTGATTATATCCCTTGCAAGCATCCACAGCTACAAGAAAGTAATTAAGATAGAAACCTAACCACAACATTAAACTCTGAGATCCTACACTCCCTTATGCAATGGTTTCCTAATGGGGGTTTAGGTTTCTATCACTCCAGCAACCCCAAAATTAGTAGCCAAATACACAATGCATTCCCCTAGGCCCATAAAGGTGAATTATCATGTAGTCTACATTCACATGACACCACTAGAAGAATAGCACCATAACTTAAATATCAAACCATTGAATATTACTTTAACATAATTCCACTACTAACAACATGACTTCTCCCATGTCCTCAAGAACTAAACGAACTACTCACGAGACATCATATGGATCAAGTTCAGAGATGAAATAATGATAAGTAACAATCTGAACATGAACAATAACCCAGAGGTTCCACTCAATAGCATCAACTACAAAGTAATCAACACCAGAAAAGTTTCCCCTAAGCACATGCTTCGTTGCCGCTTTAGTCCACCTAACCTATGTAGGAGAGAGCCGCCGAATTCTAAGACTCGTCGTGTACTGGCCTTAGTACTGACCGCTCTCTTTTTCCTTTGCCCTTTGTAGGACACCCCTTTTGTTGTAGCAGGTTTGAGATCGACGTCGTTAGCAGGGTTACCCTTCCGGCTTGGCCTAGAAAGGGTTATGGACGCATTGGTTATTCTTTAGGGATCTTAGCCCCATTTGCTTCTTATCCGTACTCGAATGTTGTATCGTTTTTCGAGGTGATTTGGATCTTTGTACTATATATCTGTTTTCTCGACTCGCAGAGTCATCGTTGTATATATATGTTCTGTGGGTTCTATCATGGACTATTGTGTAACGATATTACTTCGTTTTTCACCCACACGCAAGTGCCTGGTGGGCATATTTGAATCATTTCTATGCGGATTTGGCGAGAATCGCTGAAACTTGCATAGGACCGATTCGAGGGTGTTACAGGTGGCCACCACTGAGGATGAGAGAGAGGGAGGTCAGAGAGGGCGAAGATGAGGGGTTGAAGGAGGAGTTTGACCATGGAGGGTCACCAGGAAAAACGGAAGACGACGAACGGGATTTGACGAACCATCTATTCCCTGTATCGCGCGTATCCAGGCGGCGCTCCACCGTGCAACGTCACGTTGGTCGTGCAGATCCCAGCAGCACCTGACCCTTCCTTGCGTCATCTGGATCCCGACGCTACACCGTCGGATATACCGCCTGCTCCATGGCCTGCTCGGCTGCTCTGAACCCTGCAGAGCAAGGTCACCATCCCTCCCATCCTGATGGTTGTATATGCCCCTAGGCACTAAATCCCGCGCGGAAAGGCCTGACCCATACCTGCATCCCAATGGAGGGCGAGGGACGACCGTTCTGAACCCTAGGTTGGATTCATCGCGGGTTTGAGCTCGGCGCGAGGCCTCGCCGCCGGTCCTCCTGGCTGGACCCGACGTACCCTTGCAGGGCCGGTACAGAGATTTTAGGGGCCCGGGCCGAAACTAAAATTTTGGGCCCTTTCCTAATTTTTTTATATACAAGAATGAAATGAAGAAGATTAAATACTTCAAGTATACTCATTTACAATATTCATATAAAAATAATAATATTTACATATTACCTTCAAAATTTCTCCGTGTATTCCTAGAAGCGAAGTCGGTGATAACAAAATCAATATCAATCTCGTCCAGTAACTTCTTCTCGATGTCGGATCATAAATAACCACACTAATTGGTTCCTCATCAACAGTAGCAGATTTCGTAGGAGATGAATCAAATGTGATATAACGATCACTTACATTGTTATTACCCGCGTTGATGTCATCGTTCTCCTCTGTACCGATCTCATCCTCTAGATCAATATCACTATTTTCCTCAACAAGAACTACTACCTCTGTATCGGTTTACAAGTTTTGCGTGTACTTCTATGTCGCCAAATTGAGCAACTTAGTATGGGGTATATATTATAAACGTATATCATCGAAAACTTTAGACTTTGTATTTTTCAATGATATAATTTTTATATTATATAGGTCAAATTGATAAACTAGATACACATGAATGACTTGTAAACCGAAACAGAGGAAGTAGTGCTAACTCAATTGGATTCCTCAAAGTGCTCGTGTTACTATTTAAAATTTATAAAAGGGATCCTCTTTGTGAGTCAATCAACTTCTGCTCTTCGTTCCTCTTTTCACTTTTCTTAGCACCAGAATAAGGTGTCATAACCAATTAACCACACTAAAAATATAAAAAAGAACAACTAATTTGAACAAAAATTAGGGACAACGTTAGACTGCAAAAGACTAAGGTCAGAAATTCAGAATTCGGACCTGCAGACGCTAAACGGCCAAAGCGAGACGAGAGACAGGCCATAGATAGATGCAGAGGGCAAGGGGACGAGGCGATAGGCGACGATCGGCCAACAGGCGTCGGCTTGCTGCTTGCCGCGTGCGGGCCTTCCTACGATCGACATCGCAACATTGAGTCGAGGTCGAGGCAGGAATCGGGGTGCGACGTGCCTTCGTACGCTACGATCAAAGAGGATAGATGATCTAATCGCAGGTTAGGTACGTGCTGCCATGATGGACTCCAAATCTGAAACGTATGCATATGTCTAGAAAAGTAGAGGGCCCAATCTAGTTCAATAGAAAACTCAAAACTGCTATTTTTTATCTTTTCTGAGATCTATTATAGCCTATATATACCGCATATATTTGGGGAGGGCCCCCAAAATTTTGGGCCCGGGCGGCTGCCCCTCTAGTCCCCCCAAAGGCCGGCCTTGCACCCTTGACGCTCGTGGCCGCGCTGCTTCTACCGTGCTCTGGCGGCGCTGAAAGATTGAGGGTAAGATCGGGTTGCATATCACTTGGAGTGGCAGGGAGGATAAATTTTCATAACAGACAGGGGCAAAACAGTCCAAAAAAGTCTGACGGATTTTGAGGCAGACCAACCTACCGCTAGACAAATTAGTAGATAGATAAATATTTTTTTTATAAATATAAGAGATTTTAGCTTTATAAATCGAATGTATATTTATTTTAGAAATAATATTTTATATTTCTAAACAAGGAGTAAGAGCATTTCCACTGGCCTACCCAGGACACCGATCCGAACGTCGAAATTCGGTCCGGACACTGAAAATCGGCCCAGTCGCGTACCCGGGGACCTGTTTTCGGTCGAATTTGGGCCAATTTTGGTCCAGATTACCCAGGCCGAACCCAGGATTTTGGGTACGCCCTAGGAAGGCCGGACGAAGCGAATTCGGCAGCAAAAAACTAAACGGCGCATGGACCCGCCGAGTCAGCGACGGAAGCCGAGTCGTCGTCATCCTCAGAACCACGAGGCGACCGGGGGACATTAACTGCCCATCGCGTCGGCCACGCGTCGCCGAATTACGGCGCCACCGTCGCCGCCTCGGCTCCCGCGACGAACCGGCGGGCACTATCTTCCCGTCGTTCCTCTTTTCCCGCCCTCGCCGCTACACCCCTCCCGCCCTCGCCGCTCACCACAACCTTTATAAGCCGTACCCCTCGCCGGAGATCTTCACACTCTCTCACAGCTCCCCAGCCCACAAGGCCAAACTCCGGCGAACCCACTCTCACAGCTTCCCTTCCCAACCATCCCGGCGACGACGCGACGGCGAACGGCTTCAGCCGACGCATCCTCCAGGCTTGGGAGGCGCGCATGTTGTACGACGCTGGCTATATGGCGCCGCCGGACACGCGGATGCCTCCAGGGTGGAAGCTAAGCGCCGGCGTCATACCTATCCCGCCGGCGCCGATGCTGGAGGAGCTGTCGTATGATGTCCAAGAGTACATCGGCGGCCTGGACAACCTCTCCGAGGCCGAGAGCACCGACAACCTCCTGTTCTGGGAGCAGTTCTTCGCGGACCGGCGCGAACAAGAGCTCGCCCGCCACGAGGGGCCACCGAACGAGTCGCCGCCGAAGCGAAACAACTCGGCTGGCCACCGGCGTTGGTGGAGCGCGCCAGGCCGGACTCTCGTGACGGTGATAGAGCACATCAACCGCGGGAATACGCCGCGGCTCGGCTTTTCGCGCACACCGACGCCGGTGGCCAGGTCGGGCCGACGCCCTCCGCCGAACTGGATGCCGAGGAGGATGGCGAGCATGAGCTCGTCCTCCTCCGTGTCGGCATCCCACTCCTCCGGCTCGGCGCCGTTGCGCACGCCGACGACAGTCAAGCGCGAGACGGACTCGCCTGTGCGCTCGCCGCCGCGGACACGCTCGCGCGGCATCGTCATCGGCGAGCCGCGGACAACGGCGTCGCCAACCGGCCGTCTGCGTCTCCGCCGCCTCAAGATAGAAGACTAAGACGGCGCCTTGAGGATGGCGCTGGAGCAGTCGCTCCGCGACACGGCGCCGCAGTCGCCGCCGGTCGAGCCCTCCTTGCCGGACATCCTGGAATGGTCCAGGAAGAACTGAGAGAAGGCAGAGCGGCAGTGCATCCTCGACCTGCAACAGCAGGCCGAGGAGCAGGCCGCCCGGCGACGGGTGTTGGCCGGATGTGAGCTCGCCTACCAGGGCGCCCCACTCTACGTCCCGGACGAGGACGAAGGCCCGTCCTACCAGCCGTAGAGGTTCGGCGACCCAGGCCAGGAGAGCTCCCGCCAAAACAAGCCGCCGAGCGACGACGACGACGATGACGGCGAGGATGACGGTCGGGCCGACCCCGGCTACACGTCGTTCTACAACAACTTCGGCATGTAGGATGACGAAAGCATCGGCGGAGGCCACGACGGCGTCCTTTTTAAGTTTATTATGTAGTAGTTTCGTTTAAATTTGATATCTATATTCATCCAACTTAATGAAATTCGCCCATCTTTAATGAATTTTAACCGAACTTAGAAATTTGACCTGAATACGCGAGCGGAAAACTGGACATATCCAGAACCGAAAAACGGTCTGGGTTCGCCTAACTAGTGGAGATGCTCTAAATACATGCCATTAGCACCAATGTATTTTCCATACACCCACCCACCCCCTCGTTCTTCTTTGGCGATAGGACTCGCTGTTCCCCTCTTCCGTGGCGCTCAGAGCAGCCAACCACAAGTTTCCGCGGCAGGCCGGCAGACGGCGCAGGCGATAGGACACCCCCTCTTGCCCCGTTAGTCCTCCTCTCCTGGTTCATACTTGTCTCGGTTTTAAATTCCAATTTCCGTTAAAATCTTGTTTTGGTAGCTCGGTTTAGTTTCCGATATTGGTGATCTAGCTTCTCCGACATAGGCTGCGATTTCGATCGGCAACTTCAAAGACGCACCTCACGATGGGTTCTTGTTGTCGTTTCCCCCGTGCTACGCTCACCGGCTGTTTGATGAATTGTGTTATTGGTGCTGCTTGCCTGCTTTACTGCCGGCCCTTATTATATGCACACCAACTATTTGATAAGTGATGTTACGGGGCTGCATGTACTCTGTGTGCTATGCGCAACAACTGTTTGATGAAATACTCATCCAGCCAACCTGTGTTGCAGTATCGTGCTGTGAGTAATGAGGCTTACAACCTACCGTATCTTCTTAAACACACGTAGAGGTAACTTCATCACCAGTTGGGAGGAGATTACGAAATTCAACCTGACGCACTCATCTGAGCACCAGAACTAAACGAAATTGTGCGTGTTCTTGCAAGTAGTGGTCTATACCATCAGAAACTTGGAGGGGTGGTTTTATTAATAATAATATCCAGTTCACGTTTAGAAGCGAAGGTAGGATCTGTTCGGTGTGTTGTAGTACTTTATTCATATATATGTAATTATTTGTAAGCTATGGAAGCCATTTTTAAAAAGCATTGCTGGATTCACTTCACAGTTTAGTAGCACTAATGTGGTGTGTGCCTGAATTGTTTGCTATATGACAGGTTGGTCTTCCCAAATATCTGTCTCTTGCTACATTAAGCTCTTCTGTTCTTGGAAATGGCAGCACCAAAGCCCATTACAAGGCTTATTTCTCATGTCATTCTTGATTTGGATGGTACCCTCTTAAATACAGGTGACTGTGACTTGCAAAGTTTTCCTGTATTTAAAGTTGATCATCCAAGGTAAACTCTGAATTCTCATCTTTGTTTGCCTTGTTTGTACCATTTGGCAGATTGTGTTGTAAGCCAAGTGCTGAAACCATTTCTTGTAAAAAATGGGAAAAAGTGGGACAGTAAGAAAGCTCACAAGTTTGTAGGGAAGACACCTTCTGAAGCTGCAGCAGTTGTTTTAGAAGATTATGGACTCCCTTATTCTACCGAAGAGTTTCTCTCTATGATTAATCCAATGTTCAGCGAGCAGTAATGTCACAGGAACCTCTTTGTACCTCTCTATACCTTTGCAAAATGCATATTTTTTTTGAGCTGAAACTGTAGGGGAGGCCCCAACAGTAGATTTTATTAAAAGGAAATAATATTTACAAGAGAGGGAAAAGGAATTTATAGGGCTTAGCCCAAAGAAACTACAGAGCATATCTAGCCAGGCAGTGAGGGAGGATTTCAGATCCTCCTTCATCCTCTAAGAAAGAAGGAAGAGGTCCCTCTTAAACGAGTAAGACCAACCTCTAGTCGAGGGTGTTACATTGTCAAAAAATTGAGCATTCCTATGCTTCCAAAGATTCCAGCCCGACGTGGCAAACGCTTCAAAGACGAAAGGTCTTCCAAAGTTGGATCTTGCAGCGGCGATCATTTGAGACAGTTCTAAATTGTCGTCAAGTGTGATGTTGATGGTTTGCCAACATAGTCTACTAAAGTTGCAGCTCCAAAAGAGATGATCTCTAGTTTCTAGAGACCCATTATTGCAGATTTAGCAGAGGCCATTGTCATTTAGATTGAAGCTTTTCCTTAAGAGCAAGTCCTTCGTGTTTAGGCAATCATCAGCGAGGAGCCAGAAAAAAGGTTTTATTTTAGGTGTGCATTTTGAATTCCAGATCCAGGGAGAGAAAGCAGGAGCCTCAATGTGTTCAAAGTTTGTCTTGTAAAAATTGTTGGCCAAGAAGTGATTGCCCCAACTATAAGACCATAGATCGTTCCCCTCTGCATTTCTGCTGGATCTGGTTTGGTTTATAAGTTGGTTGAATTCATGAAACTCCTCAAAAGCTTGGGTGGACAAAGGAAGATGAAAAACATCAAATGGGTCGTCCAACTCGAGGATATTTTTCACCGAGGCAAGCTTGTCAATAGCAAACGAGTGTAGTCTTGGGAATTTTGTGACTGGAAGATCAGTAGTCCAGCAAAAGAGGGTAGTATCCCCTGAAGCAATCAAGCAAGATGCAATCCTTTTGAACTTTGTGTTCAGAATATAAATATATAGCCTAGCCCTTTCCATCAGTTCATACTTTTGTTTCAGATGGCTAGTGTATCAATTCAATATGGTACTAGAGTCAAGAGGTCTCAAGTTCAAGACCCTGCTCACGCAGTTTTAAAAAAAGATTTTGCGGCCTGCACCGAACCCATGCTAAGGACTAAAATAGCCTAGACGTGAGGGTTAGTGTTAAGAATATAAATGTATAGCCTAGCCCTTTCCATCAGTTCGGACTTTTGGTTTAGATGACTAGTGCATCAATTCAATACTTTGCGCATAGTTTGACAATGTCCATCCACCAAAAAGAGCTAAAGATGTTGGTGACTTGTGGTGTAGAATTGTTTTAACTCCTCCAAATCAGGTGGACCCAAGGGATGTCCTCTTGTTGAAAAATTTATGCAAAAAACTTGATGAGAAGGGCCTCATTGTGAGCAACGAGATTGGTGATGCCTAAACCATCCTTGGATTTTGGCCTGCAAACTAGGTCCCAAGCCGCCAAGGATTTAGGTCTGTTAGAATTATCCAACTAGCCCCACATGCCAATTATTCTGGATTTATCCACAATTTCAATGGCCCCCTCGGCTAGCTTAAGAGTGCACAAGTAGAAGCTGGGTAGCGAGCTTAGAATGGCCTTAGTCACCTTGATTTTTCCATCAAGTGGGAGAAAAGACGCAGTGATCGCAAGACGATGATTTATCCTAGAGTAGAGTGTGCCAATGTCGCAGATGTGGGGTCTGCTTAGGCCTAGCGGAGGCCAAGATATGTGAAGGGGAAAGTTTCCAGCTTACAACCAAAAATACCAGCCAGGAGGGTCGCTTTTTCATTAGTGAGATTAATGGGGAGGATGCAGGACTTGGCAAAATTAACCCTGGGACCTGTAGATTGAGCAAAGCTTTCAAGTATGCCTTTAAGGCAGAGGAGCTGCCGAGGACAAGCTTGCATAATTAGAAGGGTATCGTCCGCATATTGGATAATTGGAAATTCACCATTAACCAGCGGGATGGGGTGGTGGAGGAGGTTTAACCAAGGAAGAAAATGACGCGCTATGAGATTTAGCGCCGGCCTTCCCAAGATGATATACACGCTATAACTTGCTATAGCGTGCGCTATTTAAAATTGCTTTTGCAAAAAAATAATGATAAATATAGTCTAAACATAAAGGATTTCAGCATCTAAATTTTTTCCAGGAATAATTACATGCATAACCATTAAGCACAATACATAAATAGCATAGGGACTGGGGAAAGTAATCGATCTGGTGGAGGTTGGGCTAGGTTAGCCTGTAGTATGGACCCTGGAAGGGTTTTGGGCCAATGGGCTGTAGTTTTTGCAATGCTAGGAAATAATGGCGCTACAGCGTTATGACAAATAGCGTGCTTTAACAATGCTAACTTGAGATTAGCGGTGTTGAGCCAAAATAGCTTAAATGTAGCATTGACGCTCCAAATACACTCTAGCGTGTGCTATATTTTTTTTCCTTGGGTTTAACTGCCAAGCTTTGTTAATAACTGTTCGAAGAAGATCCGTGGTGGAGACATAGAGAAGAGGAGAGAGGGGATCGCCTTGTCTTAGGCCTCTACAGCAGTGGGAAGTTTTCCCTGGGACACCATTTAGAAGGACCGAAGAAGTGCCAGAAGTGAGGATTGATTTGATCCATCCGTTGAAGCGATTATCAAAATCATAATGTTTCAGCATAGAAAGGATCACATCATGTTCAATCATGTCAAGAGCTTTAGTGAAGTCGAGTTTTAGTATAATGATCTCCCTTTTGGATTGATGACATTGATGAAGGAATTCAAAACTCTGGGCGAGACAATCCTGAATAGTCCGGCTTTTAATGAAGCCGTATTGGTTCTGATGAACGATTTTGAGGATCACCTTTTGTAGATGGTCCGCACGAAGCTTGGTGAGTAATTTGAGGCACGAGTTGAGGAGCGAAATGGGCCTGTAGTCACCTAGATTTTCAGGATAGGGGACTTTTAGGATCAACATGATGTGTGAATTATTAATTCATTGGAGATTGACGGAGACATGAAAGCACCAAGGCAAAGAGCGTGAACGTCATTTTTAACAATGTGCCAGCACCTCTTAAGAAACACGCTGTTGAAATCATCCAGTCCCGGAGCACGGTCTGAAGTTAAGGATTTAATTATATTATCTATCTCTTATGAGGTGAAAGGGAGGGACAGAGAATCCAGCCCATCCGTCCTATTAACGAGGTTGCCAAAGGAGAAACGCATGGTCGGATTATCGTAGGATCCCAAACACTTGGAGAAAGTATTCCAAATTATAGCAGCTTTGGATTCATGGTCATTATAGGGGATTACCATGGCACTGCAGTGGGACATTTATTCCCTTTTCGGCTGCATTTTGTCCATAAGCTTGATAAAGTAGATTGGTTAGTTCAGTTTCAATTGTACATGTGTATGTTTTCTTATCAATGTTTTTTCTCCCTGTACATTATTTTGAGTTACTGAATACCCTTGGCAGCCTACTTTTGAAACAAAAAAATCTCGAATGCTGCTACTAGAAATCTTAAATCATACCTTGCTGAGGTGTGCCTATGTTCTTGTGTTTTCATCTGCATATGCACTTGTTATGCATTAACATCTGCATGCTTGGCTGTACTGGTAGTGAATAATTCATGGAAACGATAATAATACAATGTTTATATAGGTTGACTTCAATATATCTTTGTGTTTATTAGTACATGCATAAGTTATGCTACTTTCCTGCTCCTCTACAAGCAAGCATCTGGTATAACCATTATGCGGTTTCAATGCAAAAAAGGAATTTCACTATTTATGACTAGTATGCTTTAAAATTGCGCATTGAACTTATCAAATCACTGCAGAAGGAATTCTGCAAATGAGTTAGAATTACGTTTGGTCGATCTTACTTAAACTCCATCGATGCACTTTAAACAGCAAAGTGAACTCTGGGTATAGTGCAGAAAGTACTTATTAAATAGAAAGGAAAAAGAAATTTCCTCATTCTAATGGTAATGGAAGCATGTGTACAGCTCTTCATGATGGTTTTCTTACAGTAACTTGTGGTAAGGTTGTGATTGGTATTGGGCATGATGACAGAAGTAGTAAACTTCTCTCATGCTATAATGTGTAAATTGTCCTGAAAAAAATCCAATGTATTTTTCACTTGCGATTGCATTCCTTCAGATATGTGACCAGCATATTAAATTTTGTATCCCAGATGGGGCAATATAAAAGCTCTTCCAGGAGCTAATCGGTTAATAAAACATTTGAAGAGTAACAGGCTACCAACTGCTGTAGCTTCCAACTCTTCAAGATCAAACATTGATTCCAAAATTTCCTGCCATCAAGGTACCCTTTTCCAGTTTCCCCTACTTCAGAGAAATCTGAAATCTTCATGTCCTTCTTTGTATTTGGTGAAGTGGTTTATCAAGTAATTCACTCTTATGATGTCTAGGATGGAAAGAGTATTTCTCTGCGATTGTTGGTGCAGATGAAGTAGAGAAAGGAAAGCCATTCCCAGACATGTAAAACAATGTGCTATATAATGTTTTCATTGCTGATACCTTATAGATTTGTGATATTTATCTCATTTAGTTGCTCGTGTTCTGCTCATGTGGTGGTATTCAAGATTTTTGGAAGCTGCAAAAAGAATGAACGCTGATCCTTCAAAATGCCTAGTAATTGAGGATTCCTTGTAAGTTTAGCCTTGGCTAACTTTTATTTTTTTATGTTAATGTTGTGTCCATGGAAAGGTTAGATACTTACAACATGTCACACTCTGCAGTGTAGACATTTTTTTGGTGGAACACTTTTGATGGAACAGAGTTTCATGTTTTGAAATGCCTGGATTGGCATGGAAATTTGTTTTTTATTTCTCAAAGCTACATGTGTGGCTGCCTGCAGTAAAAACATAGTTTCAGTAACCATCCGATAGCTAAATCAAGAAATGTATTTCTTGCTTTAATTTAAGAAAAGAACATTGTCCGTCTATTTGACAGAGATAATTTCTGATATGACTGGTCTTCCATATCATAACAGCCTACAGTGGTACTACTTGATTAATTCACTTAATAATATTAATAATAAATCTTTGCAATAATTTTGAATGATGTAGATGCATTGGTGTTCCATATACTAGGTATATTGGGTTTTACATCTACCACCTGTAATTGTATTGTTTTTCTGGTCTGCACTCACTTTACTGGTTTCAAAATTTTAAGTTTAGCCTGTAGTGTCACAACAATATACTTTAACATTGTCAATTAATGAATGTGCCAGGCCAGGTGTTTCGGCTGGTAAAGCTGCAGGAATGCATGTTATAGCTGTACCTTCAGTACCCAAAGAGACTGATGAATTCAGCTCTGCTGATGAGATTATCAACTCCCTCCTTGACTTAAGGCCTGAAAAGTGGGGTTTGCCACCCTTTAGTGATTGTATGCTCTAATTCTTGGGACTATCTGTTTATCATTCTTAAGATTATGGACATACTCAATATATCTGGTTTTGAATCTTCTGCACAGGGATTGAAGGTACCTTACCGATAGAACCGTGGTTTATTGGTGGACCTGTGATCAAAGGATTTGGTCGTGGTTCTAAAGTACTAGGAATACCAACAGGTATGGTGGAACATGCAAGTGAAGATAAATTTCATTAGCATGTTTTAAAGCCTCAGAAGAGTACAACTTAGTGAATTCACATGCTATCACTTCTATAATTGGTTTTGTATATATGTTATTTGTTTTGTTCATTCACGGAATTAAAATATACTCTACCAGTTCATGTTTATGGTTTTCTTAATAGTAGTACACTCTTCTCGTTCACTGATAATTTTATATTTGTCTGTCTTGTAGCGAACTTACCTGCAGAAAACTTTTCCGATATACTGTCAGAGCATACATCAGGTGTATACTTTGGCTGGGCTGGACTTTCAAAGCGAGGCGTATATAAGATGGTCATGAGCATTGGCTGGAACCCTTATTTTGACAACACAGAGAAGACTATTGTGAGTGTTCTTTTCACAAGGTGTTCAATGTTTGGTTGTATTAATTTGCTCTAAGAGGCATTGATTTCAGGAACCATGGTTGCTTCATGGTTTTGACGAGGACTTTTATGGAGAGGAGCTGCGCCTGGCTATTGTTGGGTACATACGACCTGAGGTAACTGAGGACCAATCGACATTTATACAGGCAAAAGTAAGTTCCATTTCCACTAACTTGTGACACTACCTCTCAAATGCTTAGGCCAACTTTCCTTCACTTGAGAGCTTGATAGAGAGGATTCATGAGGATGGCAGAATAGCAGAGAATGCCCTAGATTTGCCGGAATATGTCAAGTACAAAGACTCGCCATATTTGAGAAACCCTTTGCAGCAGGGCACCAATTCTAATAGGAACGTGGCAGATCAAGAAGAGTTGAAGTGACCCGACGCTTCGAAGTGCCTAGAGAGAGGCTGCCGCACATTCTCCCATCTTTTCGAGAACTTTGTCTGGGCTCTTGTATGCCAAGCAGTGACATTATTCTACCATGTAAAACTCGGAGCTTCCCATTTTTATAACTAGATGACACCCCGCGATTTGCTGCGGAGACTTTTATTGTAAAACAAAGTCGTTGGACTGCTATTGTTAAAGAAGGGAAAATGAAATTAATTTCCATCAAATTGTCTGATCTCTTTCACACTGGTTTCTTTGCCAAAGGACACTTTTCGGTCAGACATGAAGTGATCTCAATTGTGCTTTGTAAATAGCCTGAAAATCTTCACTTGTTGAAAATAAAAAGACTTTACACATGCTTGTATTAGGTATGTCAGTAAATGAGTTAGTGAACAGATGGTCCCCTGAAGAAAGGATGACATGCAAAAACCGAATTAATGAAGACTGATAATATGAACTCAGTGAACTTTTTTTTTTGCCCCAGAAGCTGCTATATTAATCAGGCGGTGGGACACACTTTACAACAAGGCCCCTTGCTAGAAGGGGGTTAACAGATAAGGCTGCTACTTTTACATCAAAGACCTTGGGGAGAAAATGAAAAAAGCAATCAAGCCCCCAGTCTTCTCCACCGCGCCTGGAAGACCTTGCCGCCCGGGAGACGGCGCCGCCGCCGGGGAACATGCCACTTGGGGCGTCGCCGTCTTTCGATCCCGTGGCGCGCAAAGATGCGTCGTCTTTGCCTCACGGAAGAAGAGCTCGAGATGCACGAGCAAAACATGGCCTCTCTGGCCGAAGATAACGGCGGCGCCAACTCGCCGTCGTTGAGGGAATCGTCGATTCGCAGCTTCACGGATAGGGCGTCGAGCAGCAAACCAGCATCTGCAACTTCTTCCACCTCCACGGTGGCCAGGACGAGCAGTCACCAGAGCCGCCAAGCGCCATGGACAACACCCACTTCTGAAAACAGAGGAGAAAGGCGACGCCAAGTTCCACCCCTTCCCCTCGCCTCCACGGCCGGACAGAAGTTGTAGAACAGCGCCACACACATCGCCGCTTCTTCTCTCCCCCTCGCCGCCATGGCTGGCCAGGAGAGGATCCGCGGCAGCATGACCCTGCATCAGAAGAAGGTTCCTAGAAGGACCTTTATTAGTGGAGTCACCAGTAGTCGCGCCGCCCGTCGCCTCCGACCACCGGAGCTCTGCATCGAGCAACACCACCACCAGCCAGCACGAGTTCTCGGCCCAGAGACCTCGATGCCAACTCCTGTCATAACGCCAACCTACGGCAGACCGCCAAAACCAACTAAAACTACAAGACCTATTTCTAACCCTAGATCCGACGCCCCCCCTTTGTCCATCTTCGGCCGGCTATTCCGGCGGAGGGGACGCCGGGGCGGCCCGGCCCTGGACGGAAGACTCTCAAGGAGAGAGAGAGAGAGAGAGAGAGAGAGAGAGAGAGAGAGAGAGAGAGAGAGAGGTTGAACTCAGTGAACTACCTGCACGATATGTCCCAACAACAAAACCTAAATTACTCAAGCATATGCCATGTATGAAATCTGATTGCCGGAAACAATCTGCAATATCTCCCTCTTGTAGAACTCCCGAAGCTGCGTGAAAGTCCAAATGTTGTGGTAGTATGCCTTCGCACAGACAAATTAGGTGAAAGACTGAAAACGATTGGAAACTCAACTCTGCAAGGGAAAGATTATTTAAAGCTTGAGCCTGCCAGCGGGGCGGTGCACGCGTGCGCCCTTGCGGATTGCTTTTTGCTCAGGACTCCAGCAGGAGGTGAAAGTAGAGAGAATCCCATCACAGAGCTGGACTCGTCATGGGTACCATATTTCTTTTTGAACGGAATGGGCCTAAAGGCCCCGGAAGCTTTCATTAAAAAAAGCGGCAATACAAAATTACAGACAGGCCCCTAAGAATAGGAGAAATCTAAGATAAGGCTAGTCCTTTTTATAGAGAAGACCCCGAAACAAAAATCTGAAACCCAATTAGGTCCTTGATCTTCTACACCGCAACTGAGAGACCAGCAAACACAGGGGTCGACGTTGCCACCGGGGAACATGCCACTTGGGGCGGTGTCGTCCATGGGCCCCATGTCGAGGTCGGAGAAGATCCTCCAAAGTGGCACAATGGCCTGGAGGAAGAAGCTCGGGCTACATGGTTGAAGAAGACGCCTTGACGTTGACCTAGAGGTCACCAAGTCCTGTGGCTCCGACAACTTCTAGTACCGAAAGCATGGTGCCGCCAGAGGGAGTCACACACGTACGATGCCTGAGGACGACTCCTGCTTCTCCTCGATTTAACCGAGATTGCAGAAGTAGATCTCCCGGCTCCAAATCCCACAGCACGACGGTGCTCCGTGGTGAATAACTTGATACGTCATAAACGTATCTATAATTTTTGATGCTCCATGCTTGTTTTGTATCAACTTTGTTATGTTTTCTCTACACTTTGAGGTATTTTTATACATTTTCTGGAACTAACCTATTAACAAGATGCCGCAGTGCCAGTTGCCTATTTTCTGCTGTTTTTGGTTTCAGAAAAGCTAGTAAGGAAATATTATCGGAATTGGACGGGACAAAAGGCAAAGTCAATATTTTACCAGAAGGAACACGGAGTATGGAGGGCAAAAATAGTGGGGCCACGAGGCGACCACACCTGGTGGCGATGCGGCCAGGGGGCACGCCAGCCCTAGGTGTGCCCCTCTCAGGCGCCCACCGACCTTGCCCCTTCGCCTATAAAAGTCTCCCGAGGCAAAAACCCTAAGAACCCGATCAGATCTCCATAAAACAGTCTATAGCCACCGCCATCTCCATCCCTAGATCAGGGAGGGGATCCGAAGCTCTTCTCGGCACCCTGCCGGAGGGGAGATATCATCCCGGAGGCCTTCTTCATCACCATGCCAGCCTCCGGAGTGATGCGTGAGTAGTTCACACTTTGACTATGGGTCCATAGCAGTAGCTAGATGGTTGTTTCTCCTCCTTTTTGCTATCATGTTTAGATCTTGTGAGCTCCGTTCATGATCAAGATCATCTATTTGTAATCATAAATGTTGTGTTTGCGGGGATCCGATGGATATTGAGATGCTATGTCAGATTGATTATTGATCCTATCATGTCTTTGTTATTTGTGATCTTGCATGCTCTTCGTTGTTCATAGATGCTTTGGCCAAGTAGATGCTTGCAACTCCAAGAGGGAGTATTTATGCTCGATAGTAGGTTCATGCCTCTAGTAATCTGGGGAAGTGACAGAAATCTCTAAGGTTGTAGATGTGTTGTTGCTACTAGGGAGAACAATAATCCTTTGCCCAAGGGCATTTGTTTTGTTTACTTTACACACTTTGCTTAATGCAATTATCTGTTGCTTGCAACTGAATACTGGAAGGGGTTCGGATGATGACCTGAAGGTGGATTATTAGTCATAGATGAAGTTGGATTATGATCTATGTATTATGTTGTAATGCCCAATCAAATCTCATAGGAGTCAATATGTCTAGTATATGCATTGTTATGCTTTATCAATCTGTCAATTGCCCCGCTGTAATTTGTTCACCCAACATGCTATCTATCTTAAAGAGAACACCTCTAGTGAACTGTGGACCCCGGTCCATTCCTTTATCATTGATACATCATCTGTTGTTTACCGTTTTACTATTTACTTTTTGCAAGCAATCACTATCTTGCACACTATACGTTTAATCCTTTGTTTTTAGCAAACCGGTGAGATTGACAACCTCATTGTAAGTTGGGGCAAAGTTTTGAGTTTGTGTTGTGCAGGTTCCAAGTTATTAGCAACATCTTGGAGTTGTTTCCTTACTCCTACTGGTTCGATAATCTTGGTTTCATAACTGAGGGAAAACTTGTTGCTATGCTCATCATACCTTCCTCTTGGGGTTCCCCAACGAGGCTCTATAGTTACTGAGCCACATCAAGAATTTTCTAGCATCGTTGCTGGGGAGATAAGGACAACTTTACAAGGGGAGTCTCTCACAACCAATCTCTTTACTTTGTTTTTGTTTTGCTTTGTTTTGCTTGTTTATTTTTATCAAAAATACAAAAAATTCTGTTTGATTTGCTTTTTATTTTTACCAAAAACACACAAAAATAGTTCTTTCTTTAGTGTTACCTTGTTCTTAGCTCATTATGTTTATCCCTAAGTTCACTCTGAAAGACCTTTCAATAGGTAGTGGCTCTATAATTGGGAAAAATAATATTGAAGAATTCTTTAATCATGTTAGCAAGCATGAGGATGTTGTGGATAGATCCTTAGCAGAACTAGCTCCAAGTTATGAAATTGCTACAACTTCTTTAGTTCACATGTTGGAGGCTAGGTTTGTCAACCTTAACCCCATGATGCAAGTAATGTTTCTTAAACTTAAAGATATTAAGGACACTGAAAAGAGAGATTTTTTCTAGAAACTCTACTTAAAGAATTCAATGATGTTGCTAAAGAAGCTATAAAGGTCTTTGATCGTTTTAATATGCTAGGCTCATGTGTGGATGTTTTGGGTACACTAGAAAAGTTAGACAAAACCAAATCCAAAAATGAAGCGGAAATTAAAATACCAGTACCTTTTAAATTTGTAGGAATGCATGAAGCCTTAGAAAAGAATTTTGATTAGATTGTTCCTGAAAACCCGTTTGATGAAAATACTGAACCCAAGAGTATTGAGAGAGGATCCTCTAGAACTTATTTGGATGATATACCTTGCCTTGTTGAAGAAATTTCTGGTATCAATGTTAATGCTTCTTCATTTGAAAATACTTGATTCCTGCTTCCTATGCCTAACTTAAAGGCGTTAAAGAAAAGTACTAATTAAGAGATAACCCAAATTTCAGTAGGTTTTTCTGTTGTTGAGTCTTGGAAGTTATTACTTATGTAATAACCTCTTCTTATCCTTTTTGTGTGGTTTTTGTGCCAAGAATAACCTCTAATGAGAGAGAAGTAAGATTTGGGGAAGTTGTTGTCCGAAAACAAATTTTTGTGCTTCACCGTAAAAATTCATGAAAAATCCCACTACGTCGGATTGAGCTTTATTTTTTTTGCTTATGCCCAGGTTTCTATCTAACTTTCGTTAGTTTTGCACTTTTCAATTTGAGCAACATAAGGTCTTCAAAAAATCGGTTTTTACCTGCTGGTCTGTTTTGACAGATTTCAGCCATTATTTGCATTTGCCTCTGAAAGGATACGGATGTCGCCTAGAGGGGGGGGGGTGAATAGGCGATTAACACTTTTCCTAGAGTGTCTCAACAAAGGCGGAATAAAACTAGTGTTTACTTTGTTAAACACAACCTAGAAAAACTAAGGTTCACCTATGTGCACCAACAACTTATGCTAAGCAATACAAGCAACAAAGTGATAGAAAGATATATATTACTTCAAGCACGAAGGCTATCACAATTTAAAGTGCATAAGTAAAGAGATAGGGTATAGAGATAACCAAGGCACGCGGGGACACCGATATTTTACCGAGTTTCTCCCAACATGGAGTACGTCTGGTTTGGAGAGGGGGTGGTATCAAACCACCAACGCCACAAAAGGCCTCCCTTATTCTCCGGTGAATCTCACCCCAACGGGATCAATCCATGCTTCCACTATCGGTGCACTTGTCGGTGGCAACCGGAACCTCTCACAAGGTTGGGGCACTTCTCCACAACTTAATTGGAGGCTCCCAACAAACGCCACAAAAGGCCTCAACAAATGCCACCAAGGCCACAATGCCACCAAGGCCACAAAACCGTCTAGGGTTCCAAGAACCCAAGAGGGACAAGCGCCAAAGAGTCACACAAACCAAATCCTCCGAGGAGAACTAAAACCGATGCACCAAATGCAAATGGCAAGAACACCACAAAGGTGCTCAAATCCCTCACTCTCAAGTTCCAACAAAGCTACTAAAGCTATTGGGGGAACAAGAGAGGAGGAATCAAAGAGAGACACAAAATCCCCCAAAATCTAGATCCCCAAAGATGCACTCACAAAGAGATGAATCGGTTAGGTCAAAACGTGGATCTAGATCTCCTCTCTCTTCCAGTCAAATATGGGCAAGAATCATCGGAGGGAAAAGATTAGGCAAGCTTCAAGATCTAGAGCAAGTGTGGATAAAGCTTAGCCTAATAGATGAGGAAGAAGCTGTCTAAACTCAAAACGGGCAAAGCCTTAAATAGGGGCCCCAAAAATCTAGCCGTTTGAAACATTTTTCTGAATGGTCCGGTACTACCGGAATTAACCGGTAGTTAACCGGTAGTACCGCATGCTCCACGAAGTCGAAACATCAGCAAGTCAACGGAGCAGAGCGGCAGCAAAAAACGAGGGCCAGCACTGGGCGCACGCATGGCAGCTAGCAAGCAGCAGCAGCGCAGCGAGCTGGGGGCCAGGCGACAGGCGCGCCGCGCGCGGGGTGGGGCCATCGATCTACAGCACACGTGCATGCAAACCTGCGATGCAGCAGCGGCTGCTGGGCCCAGCGCATGGCAGCGCACGCGAGCGCGTGCGCGGCAAGCGGCCGTACGGCGCGCGCGAGTTCGCGGGCGCATGCGGGCACAACGGCAGCTGCTGGAGTCAACACGGGAGATCGGGATCTACGCGGCGGCGGCGTACGCGTGCAGCCCGCACGCAAGCGAGCGCAGCATCTAGCGAGGCAAGCGCAGCGAGCAGGCCCAACGAGATCTGGCGGCTGATGTACCTGGGCCGGCCCACCCGGACGGTACTACCGGGCCAGGACGGTAGGGCTGAAAACAACTATCGGGTGAGGCAGTAGGTGGGATGTGCGCGTTAGGCCCGAGCGGTACTGGGCTGAGGTAGTACCGCTCGGCCCAGACAAGATTTTTCCTTTTCCTTTTCCAGAATAAAATCGGCAAATATTCAAATGGTTGTAACTTTTGAATGGTAGCTCCGATTGACCCAATTCCAATTGTGTTGGAAAAAGGACGACATGGCTACCCTATAAAAAGTGAAAATATTGGTTATCACCAAGTGAGAATGTATCAAATATAATAATGTGAGATACCTTACTTGGTGAGAAACCAAAAAACCGCATAGATCAAAATTGCAATAAGATACAAATGGAAGATTCGATTTTGATGACCAAGAGCTTGTTATGGAGATTACCATGAGCTCTATATCCTCACATTAATAAGACCAAATAACAACCAAATACGACGATGCAAGTATGCAAATGTTTGAGCTCTCTCCGAACGATGTGACCAAATTACTCATTCGAGAGCCCCTCTTGATAGTACGGTTATCTATCCTAAACCAGGTCTCCCACACACGACATGAAACCGGCAAAAGGGAAAACCTATCAAGAT
This sequence comes from Avena sativa, assembly GCA_916181665.1. NCBI lineage: Eukaryota > Viridiplantae > Streptophyta > Magnoliopsida > Poales > Poaceae > Avena > Avena sativa. The sequence continues at coordinate 9,066,215 of OV702293.1, read as the reverse complement.
TATACCTTTGCCTTGAGTATTCCACTTGAGCTCGATGTAGACGAACCTGACCTTCTAAAGATGGAACGCCTTTCTTGATTCCTCATCATCGATCCATGATCACCGAGGATGGCAAGCATCAAACATGAGATCTTCTATAGATGACGCATTTTGAGCTTGCACAACATATCTTCTTCTTCATATTATCGACCTTGGAGCCAACACAAGCTCCAAGCGATGCCAATGGACAAATCCTACAAGTACAACTTAATACACACATTAGTCCATAAAGACTGTCATTAATTACCAAAATCACACATGGGGGCCCATATGTTCTTTCAGCCTCTTATCGATTTATTTTTGAGTTCTCTTTGATCACTTGAGCTTTTAAAAGGAATTTCTACAATAGCTTGTGTTTTAATGAAAGTTTTACTTGTGTTGAAACTAAATCCAAAGCCATGCCTAATCATGGTGGAACTTGCAGCATCACCATAGTGAGCTATCTATGAAGCATCCTCAATAAAAAGCTATGCATATGGTAAATAAAAAGATTGCTGAGATGCTCATTGTCCGCTTGCCTTGTCATTTTGGTTATGGGAAAGCTCCTGTACCATGTGCAAGGGGTACCCCGTTGGCGGTTCTCAATGATATGCAAATACTTATAGTGACAAGAACTTACCTGGACCCAAAGTTGAGTATGCATGAGGTGTGGCCCTCGTATTCAAGGGGCATGAGATTGCCAACTTATACTTCGTCCAGCATATACTCTAGCTTTGCCACTTTAACCTTAACCACTTCAAGATTCTTATGATAGGGGCAATGCGGGCTGAAAGCTAACAAGTACCATAATTTTTGGAAGCTCTTTTTGAAACTTGTAACCCCTGCTTCCTTTACAAAAAGGCCTTTCTTTCACCATTATTTGAGTCTCCACCTTCTACCTTTAGGCACCATTAAGAGAGCATAGTTGTCATTCTATGTGCAGTATTCCAAATCTTATTAATTGATGCATATTGTGTTATTACTTGCTCTTGTGCTATTTGTTTCTTGTCACCCTTGTGAACTTTGCAGGTGTCCTATGCATTATATTGCTACTCTATGAGGACAAGCTGATTGCCACTATGCTATGTTTTCTGCATGTGAAACAAGCAAACGTTTTTCAATACATACTATTCATGATCTTTGTTTGTAGCTTGTCATGTTGCATGCATAGTTACTATGTCCTATTGTTAGAACTCCATCTTTCATGCACATGTTTAGAGTTCTTTGATCCCAACTTTCAATGCTTGCAAATGGTTGGATATTTATTGTGAGGGTGCATGTCACCTAAAAAATTATTCTGTTTATCACTTACCTACTGGAGGACGAGCATGAGTTAAGCTTGGGGATGTTGATACGTTGGAAACGTATCTATAATTTTTGATGCTCTATGTTTGTTTAGTATCTAATTTTCTTTACTTGTCCACACTTTGAGGTGCTTTTTACATGTTTTCTGGTACTAACCTATTAAGAAGTTGCAATAGTGCCAGATGCCTGTTTTCTGCTGTTTTTGGTTTCAGAAAAGTTAGTAAGGAAATATTCTTGAAATTGATGGGGATGCGCCTACCGGGGTATACCCAGCAGGACGTTTCCGACTGGCCCAAGACCTGGCGAGTGGGCCTGCAGGACGGCGACTGGATCAAGGCCCGACGTGGATCCAAGCGACTGGAAGCTGAAGGCCCAGGCGAGTAGATAGGCCCAGTCGGATTAGGTTAAACAAGTACCGAAGCCTTAACTGATTCGGTTGAGATATGTAAACCCTAGGGGAGGTGAGCCTATATAAACCTCCCTGTGGGGCGTGTAGAGATACGTTCCATCACACACCCAAGCGACTCGCCGCCTAGCCGCCGAGCTCGCCCATTGTACCACCTCTATAATACAATCTAGCAGGAGTAGGTCTTTACCCTCCGGGGGGCCAAACCTAGGTAAAACCCTGTGTCTCCGCCCTCATCTCGCACCGCAGATGGCTGGCCGCCCTTGCCCCTCGTTCTACTACTCACTGCCAATTGCAGCATCTGCCGTGACCATTCCCACGACAGTGGCGCCCACCGTGGGGCCTGGCCGGTCTGGCCGGTGTTCTGCGGCGAGATCCAATCTGCCCATCAACGAGACGGTCGCCACCGGCCGCATGATAGCGATTGGCGAGATGCTCCAAATCTTGCCGAGCAGCTACGTCCCGGCGGCGCGACCCGTCATGCACAGCGTGATCCTGCCTGTCGGCATGATCAGCCTCTTCGTCGGCCTCACCGACGTCATCGTTTCGGAGGACTCGGCTCGCATCCGCGAGTCGTCGCCACGCGATCGGCTCTCCGAGAGCCAGATCCGCACGATCCATCGCCTCGCCTCCGAGTACAACTCGTCCCACAGCGACGTGGCCGAAAACTCAGCAGCCGCAGAAGACACGACCCTCAACAACGACGCCGACTCGGCGACCCCGGCGTCACTCGCCAGGTCCATCACCGCGGCTTCACCCGCGGGCTCCATCACCCAGGTCTCCAACGTGGGAGACTTCGAGGACCCCTCCATCCTCAGGATCTTCGAATTCGACTCCGGATCGGAAAACTCCGCCGACCTCCGTGACGGAACCGGTCGCCACGCCGCGACCTACATGGCGACCGGCACCGAGCCGCCGGAGGACCCCTTCTCCACCCCAATCCCTCCTAACGCCACGACAACGGAGGTCGAGGAACTCCGCCTGAAACTGGCAGAGGCGGTGCGCAAGGAACAAGCCGAGCGCGAAAAATTTCGCCTCGAGCAGGTGACGGCGCAGGAACTATCGCGCTACCATCAGCAGCGGATCAGGTCGCGCCTGAACCCCACCGTTCAGGGGCGCGCCCTGAACTTCGACGACGAAAACGACCCGGCCCGCGTGGCCGAGCGCGCGATCTGCGAGAACGCGCCACCAGGAGGAAGCGCCCGGCCCCCGCCAGGGTCGACGGCGATGGGCGCCCTACCTCCACCCAACCGCACACCTCCCAGGGACCAGCCGCGGATAGTAGTCTCCTCACGGGAGCGAGACGCAAACGGCCTCCCACTGTTCTCTACCCCGATGGACAACCTCGTGGCAGGCCGAGCAGCAGCCGACAACATCACGGCCACCGGCGACGGCGCCCTACAGATCCAGTACGTCAGGGCCCTGCTCGCAAAGGCCGTCGAGCAGCAAAACGCGGGCGCCGACTCGCAGGGTCGAGTATACTCGCGTTCTTCGGGAAACAGAGCGGCCTCAAGCGGCAGCCCAATGGCGGCAAACACCCTCAACTGCCCGCTACCGGAGCCACTGCAGCTCCAACACCGACCCGCGAACGCATCACTCTCCACCAACGACCCCAGGCCAGCGACCAACTTCGTCGCCGCCAACGGTCAACCCATCGACGCCCGCACTCACATCATCAACAACCAAAGCTGGCGCGCACGCCAGCCCGATGACCTGCGACACACCCTGACCAATCACCGCGACGGCGAGCCCATGGGGTCGCTCAGTCGATTCGGCCCCAAGTGCTTCGGACCAATGATCCGAGGCGAGAAGTACCCGCCAAACTTCAAGGCGCCGAAGGAGATAGAAAAGTACGACCCCTCGTACGATCCCGCCGTTTGGCTCGATACATACCTCATGGCGATGGGGATCGCAGGCCACACCGACCTGCTAGCCGCCCGTTACCTCCCCCTGATGATGGAGGGGACGTGCAGGCAGTGGATCAACACCCTCCCCCAGGACAGTATCGACTCCTGGGAGGAGATGCGCGACGCCTTCGTCAGGCACTTCGAGTGCTCCTACACCCGCGCCACCACCATCGAGGACCTGGAGCGATGCGTCCAGGGACCCCGTGAGTCGACTCGCAACTGGGTCCAACGGTGGCAAGAACTCTGGTACAACGCGGTCGGCATCCACCCGGACACCGCGATCCACTGCTTCAAGACCTCGTGCCACTACGAGCCCCTGGTCGCCAAGCTCAAGCGACACTCTCGCACACTCGACAACATCCCCGACCTCCTCGAGATCGCCAAACGGTACGCGGAGGAAGATCCAAACCAGGAAACTGATGACGAGTCAGGAGGTCAACGCCGCACGAGCGGCAACGACAGCGGACGACGGTCCGACCTACGCTACAGCAACACTCGCCTCACCGGCAAGCGCCGCAGTGACGGGCGAGTCGACTTCGTCGCCAACGCCGGGCACGCACAACGCGAGTCCAAGAGCTTCCGCCGCGACGGAGGACAACGCCGCGACGGCGGCAACTACAAGGCCAAGCCAAGGTTCGACCCCGCGGCCCTCCTTAACCAACAGTGTGCGTTTCATAGCAGGGAAGGGAAGCCCGCAACGCACACAGCCGCCGACTGCCACACCCTCAGGGAGATCGAGAAGGCACAGCGAGCACGGGAGGACCCCGACAACGACCCGCCAAACGGCGGAAAATTCGGCAAACTGGCCGGCTCGCTCCATACCTTCACAGGCTTCAACACGAAGCGCGAGAAGAAGGTCATCGCCCGCACTGTCGCCGTCAACGCGGTGGCCCAGGTGGACGTTCCCCAGTTTCTCAACTGGTCGGAGCAGCCCATCACCTGGAGCCGCCAAGACCACTCGCCACGCATCGAGTACCCAGGTCGAGTCGCCCTGGTGGTCAAGCCTAAGGTCGGCGACTACTGGCTCCCCAAGACATTGATGGACGGCGGTAGCTCCATCAACATCCTGTACCTGGACACCTTCAGGCGGCTGCGGCTCCCACAGTCGATGATCGAGACGACCCACACCACGTTCCATGGCATCGTCCCTGGTCGGAAGGCGTACCCGATCGGCAAGGTCACGCTGCCAGTCACCTTCGGCACACCAGCAAACTTCCGCACCGAGCGGATCGTCTTCGAGCTGGTACCCTTCGACAGCCCCTACCACTGCGTCCTGGGGCGCCAGGCGTTCGCCAAGTTCATGGCAGTGCCCCACTACGCCTACAACACGATGAAGCTCCCCGGGCCGTGCGGCGTCATCACCATCAACGGCGACCCCTACATGGCCGCCGAGTGCGAGGCCAAAGGAGCCGAACTCGCTGACGCCGTCATCGTGGCGGAGACCAACCACGCCGATGAGCTCGCCAAGTACGCGAGCGGGGTCAACAACGATGACCCCACCATACTCAAGAAGCCCAACTCGGAGGGCGCAAACACCTCAACCTTCGAGGCGACGACGCACACCCGCACCGTCGAGCTGGTCCCAGGCGACTCCAGCCAGACGGTGATGATCGGGACGGGCATGAGCCCAGCATAGGAAGGCGCGCTCATCGAGTTCCTCCGTGAGAACAGGGACATCTTCGCATGGAAGCCGTCTGACATGCCTGGTGTCCCTAGGGAGCTCGCTGAGCACAAGCTAAACGCCGACCCCAAAGTGCGACCCGTCAAACAGTCGCTGTGGCTCTTCAATGAAGAGCGCCGCCGAGCAATCGCCGAGGAGGTGCAGCGTCTACTCGCTGCAGGCTTCATCCGGCCAATCAAGTACTCCAAGTGGCTGGCAAACCCAGTCCTGGTCGAGAAGAAGAACGGGACCTGGAGGATGTGTATCGACTACACAAACTTAAACAGCGCCTGCCCAAAGGAGCAGTTCATCCTCCCGCGGATCGACCAAATAATCGATTCCACCGCGGGCTCGGAGTCGCTATGTTTCCTCGACGCCTACTCTGGGTACAACCAGATCAAAATGGCCGTCGAAGACGAGGAGAAGACGGCGTTCATCACGCCATTCGGAGCCTTCTGCTACACCGCCATGACCTTCGGCCTCAAGAACGCCGGGGCGACCTACCAGCGGTGCATGCAAGAATGCCTCGCGAGCCAAATTGGCCGCAACATCCACGTCTACATCGACGACGTGGTCGTAAAGTCCGCTCGCCAGGGTGACCTACTCGCCGACCTGGCGGAAACATTCGCCAACTTGCGAAAATACAAGATAAAGCTTAACCCAGGCAAATGCACCTTCGGTGTACCACCAGGACAACTACTGGGGTACGTCGTCTCCAAGCGAGGGATCGAGGCGAACCCCACGAAAATCGACACGATCGCCCGGCTCGGCAAACCCGAGTGCCTGCGCGACGTCCAGAAACTGGCCGGGCGAGTAGCGGCTCTCAGTCGCTTCATCCCCCGCCTGTGCGAAAAGGCGATGCCCCTATACCGCCTGATGCGCAAGAACCCCACCTTCCAGTGGGACAAGGAGGCGGATGACGCGCTCCGCGACCTCAAGATGGTGCTACTCGCCGCACCACTACTCGCTGCCCCCGCCGACAAAGAACCCATGCTGGTTTACATCGCGGCTTCCGAGCGCGTCGTCAGCGCCGTCATGGTCATCGAGCGACCGGAGGAAGGAAAGGAGCGCCCAGTACAGCAACCGGTGTACTACATCAGCGAGGTCCTCACCGAGTCGCGCCAGCGGTACCCGCAGTACCAAAAGCTGGTATACGCGGTCTTTAGAGCTCAGCGGTGCCTGCCGCACTACTTCCAGGAGCACCCGATCATGGTCGTCTCCTCAGCACCACTGCAAGACATCATCCGCAACCGCGATTCGACCGGGCGGGTCGCCAAGTGGGCCATCGAGATCGGCGTCCACAACATCAAATACGAGCCACGAAAAGCGATCAAGTCGCAGGCCCTAGCGGACTTCATCGCCGACTGGGAAGAGGCCCAGCAGCCAGAGAAGCTGCCATACCTCCATTACTGGAGCCTGCACTTCGACGGCTCCAAGAACGCGGACGGCGCAGGCGCAGGGATCGTGCTAACTTCACCGAAGGGCGACAAGCTCTGCTACATCCTCTGCCTCGACTTCACACCCTGCACCAACAACATGGCCGAGTACGAGGCCTTGCTCCACGGCATGCGAGCTGCCAAGGAGATGAATGTCAACCGCCTACGCTGCTACGGAGACTCCGACCTCGTCGCGGGGCAAGTCGCTGGCACCTGCGACGCCGTCTCCCCCACCATGGCGGCGTACCGCCAAGCAGTGGACAAGCTGGGCGGACACTTCACAGGCTACTCCGCCGAGTGGATCGACAGACGGAAGAACGAGGAGGCCGACGCCCTCTCTCGCATTGGGTCGGCTCGACTCGCACCACCCGCCGGCGTCTTCCTCGACACAATAACCAAGCCATCAGTCTCTCCCCCGAGGGAGATCGACATCGGAGTCCCGTTACAGTCGGAGGCAGCCATGGTCACACTCGTCACCGAGCCAGACGACTGGACCAAGCCCTACATCGCCTACCTGGAGGCCGGCACCTTGACGGCAGACGAGACAGACGCTCGGATGATCGCCCGCCGATGCAAGTCCTACACCATCATCGACGGCGAGCTCCACAAGCACAGCGTCACCAGCGTGTTCCAACGCTGCGTCCAACCCGCCGAAGGACGCAAGATCCTCCACGATATCCACTCCGGTGACTGCGGCCACCACGCCGGCGCCCGCTCTCTGGTCGCCAAGGCTATGCGGCATGGATTTTACTGGCCCACCGCACACGCCGATGCTGTCGACATTGTCCAGCGGTGCGCCGGGTGCCAGAAGTACGCCAACCAGACGCACGTGCCGAGCTCAGCGCTCAAAACAATCCCCATCACCTGGCCATTCACTGTGTGGGGCATGGACATGGTAGGCCCCTTCAAGAAGGATCCCTCCGGCTACACCCACCTCCTGGTCGCGGTCGACAAATTCACAAAGTGGGTGGAGGCCAAGCCAGTTCGGAAATGCGACGGGAAGATTGCCACTAAATTCCTATGCGAGCTCATATATCGCTACGGGTTCCCAAACAGCATCATCACGGACAACGGCACCAACTTCGCCAAAGGAGCCATGGCCGAATTCTGCGAAGAGCACCACATCCGGCTCGACCTCGCGTCGGTCGCCCACCCGGAATCCAACGGCCAGGCGGAACGGGCCAACCAAAGCATCCTCCACGGCCTGAAGCCGCGACTCCAAGTACCACTCGAGCGCACCACCGGGTGCTGGGTCGAGGAGCTGCCCTCTGTCATCTGGGGGATCCGCACCTCGGTCAACAGGTCGACAGGATTCACCCCCTTCTTCATGGTATATGGCGCCGAGGCAGTCATGCCCACCGACCTCGAGCACGACTCGCCACGGGTCGTCCACTACATGGAGGCTGCAAACGAACTCGCCCGCCAAGATGGAGTCGATCAACTCGACGAGGCACGTGACCTCGCTCGGTCACGCACCGCCATCTACCAGCAGGGACTCCGCCGCTACCACAGCCGGCGGGTGAAAACTCGCACCTTCCAAGAAGGCGACCTGGTGTTGCACCTCATCCAGAACAAGAAGGGCATGCACAAGCTCTCCCCTCCGTGGGAAGGGCCATTCGCCATCGGGCGAGTACTCGGAAACGACGCCTACTACCTCATCGACGTCCACGGGGACGGCGAACTCGACGTCAAGCGACCATGGAATGTAAACCTCCTACGGAAGTTCTACCCCTAGAACCCCACATATGTACTCCCCAGTCGCTATGAAAAAAAAAGAAACGGTTACCGCAAATTGCGCCTACTCTCCGTGCCTTGTGCCACTCACACTCGTAATAACAGCGTCAAGCTAACCGCAGAAGTCAACCTTTGGTACAGCGATCGGCACGGCTAAGTAGTGCGGTGCAAGAGCACTGAGTCACCTCAGGTCTTGCATCGTCCATGAAAAACGCCTACCCGGAGCCCCATTGGAGTCGCCCAGCCCGACTGGCTCTACGAGCCAAGACAACTGCCTTCGCTTCTTACAGCGACCATGGTCCTCCGCATCCTCGACATAGCGACTCGAATGTCCAAGTACCACGCTCGGGGACTGACGACCAGTTCATCGCGAGCGGCTCGGGAAAACGCCAAGTAGGAGAGCATGCCCAGGACTCGCCATGCGACTGACCCAACGGGACAGGCAGGAGTGACGCGCCCAAAATAACGCGCCAAGTCCTCGCCCACCCTCGAGTCGCGCCTAGAACAACCAAGTACCACGCTCAGGGATTCGGCCACCCGACCCCGTTCGCGCAAGGGAAAACGGTGAAGTACAGAGCGTTCAAGGGAGTCGCCCTGCGACTGGCTCTTCGAGTCCGGGCGAGTAGACCACAATAACAAAATATTCAAAAACAATAAACATATCACACACAAGGTAAACCCCACAAAAGGGCGGACGCGCTCGGGGACTCGCTCAAACCTCAATCACAAAACACATGACAAATCCCAAAACAGACACGATGTCTCATTCAATAGCATGTCGCATTGTCTCAAATTACAAAATATGCCCATATGGCAGACCTGCCACTAACGCCCCAGGGCAAACTATCCTATTCTGCAGGCTTCGACGACGACTCGCCAACACCCCGGCGATTGCGGATGAACGGCGTGTACGGGTTCGACGGGTACGTCGTCAGCTCACCCGCCATCGCTGCGTGGAAGGGCTGCTCGACCTTGAAATCCTGATGCGGTGGCTCGGGGTCGTTGGGCGCAACGACCGTCTCCTGGTACGGAAGGAGGTCGCCCATTGCCCAGACACGCTCGAAGTACATCGCGGCGCGGTCCGTCAACTTGAGCACCTCAGAAAGCTCCACCGCGCCAGTCGACGAAGGGTATCCACTCGTCACATCGTCGAGGTCGAAGTCCTCCGGGAAGTGAGCAAGTCCAAGGCTAAGCGCCATCGCTGCTCCGCGCCGAAACGTCGATCGCGTCATGAACTCAACGACGGCGGGCGCCTTCTCCAAGTACTTCCACACCTCGACAAGGTCGCTGGGAATTACTTCCGTGGGCGATATCTCTTGGAGATAGGCTCGGATGCACGTCGCCGACAACGTCGCCGAGTCGACGAGAGTGGCTACACACTGCCGCGCGTCGAACGAGCTTGCTTCTTCCGCGCTATCAATGATGCGACCTGCGAGTAGAGGACAACAATGAATACGACGGACATCACAAAAAGGCACACGCTACTGGCAGAGGAAGATGCACTTACCAATCAACGGGCGGGCGAGATCCATGATGAAGCATTGAAGCGAAGTATGGTCGTCCTGAAGCCCAGCAACAAGGGCGTCCGACACTTGACGATCCTCTTCGGCGGCTGTAATGGCGGCCTTGGCTCGCCCATCAGCCAAGCTCGCTTCCTCTTTCGCCTCCCGCAGCTCGCGCTCGAGATCGGCGATCCGCTTTTCAGCCGAACTCAAAGCCGATTGCGCCGCCGCCAATTCACCCGCGGGGACAAGTCCCTGGCGAGCTTCCTCCGCCTTCGCGGCAACCGCCTGAAGCCCCTTATTCGCCTCCTGGACGGTGGCCAGTTCCTTCTCCGCGCGGTGTTTCGCTGCCAATCGGTCAGCCGATTCACGTTGCAGACCCTGCACATCACCCAAAAAATTAATCAAAGCAAAATTCCTAAGTGCCCACCCGCTGCAATTCAGCGAGTGCGCACCCGGGGACTGGCAATCAAGAAATCCTAAGTGCCCACCCGCTGAAATTCAGCGAGTGCGCACTCGGGGACTGGCAATCAAGAAATCCTAAGTGCCCACCCGCTGAAATTCAGCGAGTGCGCACTCGGGGACTAGCAATCAAGAAATCCTAAGTGCCCACCCGCTGACATTCAGCGAGTGCGCACTCGGGGACTGGCAATCAAGAAATCCTAAGTGCCCACCCGCTGAAATTCAGCGAGTGCGCACTCGGGGACTGGATGCGAAAAATAAAAACAAGACACTAAAAGAATCAGACCGCTGCAAAACACCGACCTGATCCTCGGGGACTGGACATACCTGGATGGCTGCGCCAAGCATGCCATGGAGTTGTATCGCGTCCACGGACGCGAGGAGAGCTGGCGTGTACCCACGACGCTGGTCGACTTCCGCATCGGCGACCCCAGGTGCACGGCTCAAGGGCGAAGTTCCACTCGCCGTGGCTGCTTTGGCCATGAAGCGCGGGAATGTCGCGATGGAGGCACCCGCCCCAAAGGAGGTTGGCTCGGCCGCTCCAGGCGAGGGAGCGCCCTCCTTCGTGGACGCGGCCGCCTCTGTTACGGGCTCAGTCGGCGCGACCGCCGTGTTGTCAGAAATCGTGACGACGTCATCGCCCTTGGCCTTCTTGCCGCCATCCGTAGGGACGACGACCTTGTCCGCCTTCCTCTTACGGGAAGGATCCTCCTCGCTGACGACGGATGGCACCTTAGCCACGGTCGGGTGGCCCATCCTCTTCACTCCGGTCCTGTACATTAATCATGTAAGCAAGATAATTCAAGCTGCTATGGAAGACAAAGGAAGGTGAGTGTACTCACTTGGCGACTGGAATGAAGCGTAGCCCTGTGCGGAGGCCGGCCGGCTTCTCCAGTTCAGGGCCCAGTCGGCGGCTGAGCCCCATCTCCAGGACGTCGCGTGCCCAAGACACAGACGGCTTCTTCGTCGTCGAGGCCGCAACCAGAGCCTCTAGGACATCTTCGGCAGGAGCCTCCCTGCGAGGCGAAGCCGCCGCAGTCGGAACACCCCCCAGCCCAGAAACTGGGATGAATGGCGGAGGCATCGAAGCCAGTGGCACCTCGACAGCGGCCGTGTCCAACACAGTTGCCGTCGGTGGCGCCTTGTCCTTGGCCGGGCTAGGGCGTCGGAGCTGCTCGCCGAGCGCGACGGCGAGGCCGGCCTCGTCGGTTTCGTCTTTTTCTTCGGAGGGGCCTTCGCCTCCTTCTCCTTCTTCTTCTTCTTCTTCTTTGATGGAGTAGCCTGGCGGCGCGAGGTGGTCTCCGGAAGTTCTTCTTCGTCGTCATGACGCTCGAGGCTTTTTCTCGCCTCAAGCTCACGTTGACGCTGCCCGCGGGTCTTGCGGACCAGTAGGGAGACCTCCTCCTCGGACTCGTCGTCGCTGTCACTCTCATCGCTCCTGGCGTCGCCCTTGGCGGGAGGCGACTCGCCCATGTCCTGGACGGACGAGCTCGAATTCTCGTTGTCCGAAGGCGGGAGCCATCCTTCCACCACTTGGAATAGCTGCAATGAACGCAAGATGAAATTAGAATTACCGCGACTGCAAAAACTGCGACTGCGAATGAAGCGAGGTGATTACCGTTGGGGCTGGACGCTTTGCGGTGTAGGGGGCGACCCCAGCCTGTGCGTCCAGGTACACCGCCTGGGTGATCTTCTTCAGTGCTGGGATGTAGTCCTCGAGCTTCCACTCGGCGAGGCAGGCCTTCGTCGAGTCTTCTCGGCCCGTGTACTGGTACATATAGTGGTCGCGTCGAGCCAGAGGGACGAGCCGCCGCCCGAGCCAACAATTGTATAGGTTGATCGTCTGGAGGCCCTTCTTCTTCAAATCACGGATGGTTTGGAGCATTTCGTCAACGACCATCCGCTGGTAGCTGGGGAGTTTGCCGACTTGAAGACGGCGCGGCTCAGACCGGTTGGCGGAGTACCGCGGGATCACCGTCTCGCCCTCCGGGGTCGCATCGGCAACATAGAACCACGACTTCTTCCAGTCGCTCGCTGCCTTGGCGGGCAGCATCAAGTCGAAGAATGAAGCCTTCGACTTCAGCTGGAAGGTTAGGCCGCCCGCGGCGAGCATTGGGCCGCCCACTTCCTCGCGGCTAATCCGTCCATGAAACAGATCTTGCCACAGAGGGAAGTAGGGCCGGCAGCCCAAATAGCACTCGCAGAACGCCACGAAGATGGCGAGCTGCTCGATGCTGTGAGGACCCAGGTCCGACGGCTGGATCCCGTAGTAGGCGCAGAAGCGCCGGAAGAACAAGGACGTAGGGAATCCTAGCCCCCGTTCCAGGTGGCTGGTGAAGCAGATGAATTCCCCCTCGCGCGGGTTCGGGGTCACATCTCCGGCCGCGGGGATGCGCCAACAGCCGGCGCGCAGGATCCCCGCCTCCTCGAAAGACGCCAGCTGCGCCCTCGTACACTTAGATCTACCCCAAGGTTCGGTGGAGAGGGCCATGGCAGAAGGATTTGTGGGGGTCGGAGGATTTCGGGTCGGCCGGATCGCGATGCGAAGGGAGGCAAAAAGTGCGTGCAATCGGAGGAAATGGCGATAAGATGGTTCTTTGATCGCCTGCCATTCCCCTTATATAGCGGTTGTTATCCTCCAAATCAGGGAGCCGTTACTACCCGGTGATTACGCCAAAAGTTACCGTTGGATTACCCCCAACGGCTAGTTTGACCACGTTTAACGGTCCAACTTCAGCCACTCGGCTCGCCGAACCGACAATGTTGCGCCAACTCGACTCGCCAAAGCTGCGATCTGGATGATTAGTTTTCTCCTTTATACAGGAGCCCGCCGACGATTCGACTGGATGTCTACTCTGAAGCCGTATACTCCGACTGCCAGTAGCCACCTACGCCTAATCGACGACGGCCTCGGGGACTACTGATGGGGATGCGCCTACCGGGGTATACCCAGCAGGACGTTTCCGACTGGCCCAAGACCTGGCGAGTGGGCCTGTAGGACGGCGACTGGATCAAGGCCCGGCGTGGATCCAAGCGACTGGAAGCTGAAGGCCCAGGCGAGTAGATAGGCCCAGTCGGATTAGGTTAAATGAGTACCGAAGCCTTAACTGATTTGGTTGAGATATGTAAACCCTAGGGGAGGTGAGCCTATATAAACCTCCCTGTGGGGCGTGTAGAGATACGTTCCATCACACACCCAAGCGACTCGCCGCCTAGCCGCCGAGCTCGCCCATTGTACCACCTCTATAATACAATCTAGCAGGAGTAGGTATTTACCCTCCGAGGGGCCGAACCTGGGTAAAACCCTGTGTCTCCGCCCTCATCTCACACCGCAGATGGCTGGCTGCCCTTGCCCCTCGTTCTACTACTCGCTGCCGATTTCAGCATCTGCCGTGACCATTCCCACGACACCTATTAAGAAGTTGCAATAGTGCTAGATGCCTGTTTTCTGCTGTTTTTGGTTTCAGAAAAGTTAGTAAGGAAATATTCTCGAAATTGGATGGGACAAAGGACAAAGTCAATTACTTTCCGTGGGGAACAAGAAGTCCAGAGGAGAGCTGGAGGGGCCAGCCAGGGGTGCTAGACCCACCCTAGGTGCGGGTGGGCCCTAGCCCGTGCCTGGCTAGGGTTTGCCAGCCATGGCGGCCGCCTCGGTCTCCCCCTTCACCTATAAGAAGACTCTGATGCCTGAGTACCCGATCAGAAATCCATGAAAACCGTCTGTAGCCGCCGCCACCATCGTCCCTAGATCGGGGTAGGGGGATCTATCCCGGCACCCTGCCGGAGGGGATATCATCCCGGAGGCCTTCTCTCCGGTATGATGCGTGAGTAGTTCCACCTTGGACTATGGGTCCATGTAGTAGCTAGATGGTTGTATCTCCTCCTTTGTGCTTTCATGTATAGATCTTGTGAGATCCGTTCATGATCAAGATCTAATCTATTTGTAATCATGCATGTTGTGTTGCAGGGATCCGATGGATATTGAGATTATTATGTTGGTTTGATTAATGGTTTTGTCTTTATGATTCTATCATGTCTGTGTTGTTTGTGATCTTGCATGCTCTCCGTTTCTAGTGGTTATCTTGGCCAAGTAGTTGCTAGTGACTCCAAGAGGGGGTATTTATGCTCGATAGTGGCTTCATGCCTCTAGTTTCCAAGGGAAGTGACAATAATCTCTTCGGTTGTAGATGTGCTGTTGCTATTAGGGAGAAAACAACGGTCTCTTGTTCATGGAACATGTGGACTGTTTACCTTACACACTTTGCTTAAAGCAGTTGTCTGTTGCTTGCAACTTAATACTAGAGGGGGTTCGGATGATAACCTGAAGGTGGACTTCTAGTCATAGATGCAGTTGGATGGCGGTCTATGTATCTTGTTGTATTGCCCAATCAACCTCATAGGATCTTTCTGAATAGTAATTGCATTGTTATGCCTTGCTCAGTTCCTGTCAATTGCCCCGCTGTAATTTGTTTACCCTTCATGCCATGTTGTTTAATTAAGGAGAGCACCTCTAGTGAACCATGGACCCCGGTTTAATCTTTATCATTGATACATATTTCACTGTTACTTGTTTACTTGATGCAAACCATTGCCTTCCACACCATACGTTTAATCCTTTGTTACAGCAAACCGGTGAGCTTGACAACCTTACTGATTCGTTGGGGCAAAGTCTTGAGTTTGTGTTGTGCAGGTCTCTGTGTTGCTTGCAACACCTGTGTGACATTTCCTTCCTCCTTCTGGTTCGATAACCTCGGTCTCAACTAAGGGAAGACTTGCTACTGTGCTCTTCACACCTTGCTCTTGGGGTTCCCAACAAGACTCCACATCAAGCACCAAGTTCTCTGGCACCACCAAGGATTCACCAGCCACCCATGCCACCCCAAGAAATATTCAAGAGATACAAGCATCAAAGCTTAGGGATTCCCAAGGCATCCCCTTCTTCATCAATAAAAATCTCAGGTTTTCTTTCAGAACACTTCATTTTTATTGCTTCATGCACTATGGTGTTGTTCTTGGAGCGTCTTCATTTTTACTTTTAGTTTTCTTTTGTTTGGTTTGCTAAATAAATTGTTCGGACCCCAACACTCTATTTTGGAGAAGTCATACCTAGTTCTTCATTGTCTAGAACACTCTAGTTTTCATTCTCATTGTTTTGTGAGTGTTCTCCTTTGCTAGCTCTGTGCTTAGCTTTAGTTTTCTTGTGCTTATTGCTTAGAACTTTTTAGTTCTTCTTTGTGGATTTGTGAGACATGCTCACTGTTCTTTATTGATGATTATCTTTGTGAGTTGTTTCAAATAAGTCGATTGGTGTTGGAGAAGAGTAGGAAATTTCATGCTTATAGTGGTACAAAAAGGAGCTTGTTTAGACTGTGGCTTAGACTTTATCATGTCATGTTAGATGTTGCTTTGACCTTATGCTTAGTGATTATTGCTGTAGCATGACTTGTTCCAAACAACTGAGATTGCTTAATGTGCCTTGAAAGAATCATGCGTTGTTTTAGAATACAAAAGCATAATATTGTGGTATTCTCCTTTGATGCTTTGTTTGGGTTGACTTGGCACATTCTTACACCATGTTAAGACTATGAACCCGTCACCTAGCCTCTATGATCATTTAGTTTTTGACTTCTGATATCACTTTATGCTTTAGTTAATAATGTTTTGTAACTTTGCATGCTTATGGCCATTATTGCTCTCTTAGTTGGTCGCTCCCAGTCTTTTGCTAGCCTCCACTTGTACTAAGTATGAGTTCTACTCATGCATTCAACTCCCAAGAAACCAAGTTATTCCAAAGAGTCCACTATAAATTCCTATGCATGGTGTGTTACACCATTCCAAGTATATTCATGTTTTTATCTACCTTCCAAATTGAACTTTTGTTATGTGAAAATTAGCGATTAAAGCTCTCACAAACTTGATGGCACACTTTACTTTCTTGCACCTAATAAACTTGAACCATTGTGTCATCTATGTTGCTATATGCTTGCACTTATAAGTTGGGAATTAACACAACCATGTTGTCATGGGGAACGCTTTCAACACCTGTACATATTACCTAGTAGATATCATGATCTTTTGTTTATGGATGTCGGTGGTGTTAAAAGGGGAGCTTGTAAGTCAATGGAGTATTATATATGTGTTAGAGAAATGCCCGGGCGGCTAGCCTAAGCCATGCCTAATCATGGTGGAAACTTGCAGCATAACCATAGTGAGCAAAGCATCTTCAGAAAAAAATATATAAAAAAATAAAAAAACGAGAAGCACCATACTGATGGTAAATAAGAAGATTGCTGAGATGCTCATTGTCTGTTGCCTTGTCATTTTGATAAGGGATAGCTCCTGTGTCATGGGGCAAGGGGTACCCCATTGGCGGTTCTCTATGATACACATATACTTAGAATGACAAGAACTTGCTTGTGACTAAAGTTGAGTAGCATGAGGAACGACCCTCGTACTCAAGGGACATGAGATTGGCAACTTACGATTTGTCAAGCATATACTTCATATTTGTTTCACTTTAACCTTAATCACTTTAAGATGCTTATGATAGGGGAAATGAGAGCTGAAAGCTAATAAGTACCATAATTTTTGGAAGCTCTTTATGAAACTTGAAATCCCTGCTTCCCTCTATGAAGGGACTTTCTTTTTTAATTTTATATTAAGTCTCCATCTTCTATCCTTATGCACCAATTAAGAGAGCATAGTTGTCATTCTTAGTTTTATGTGCATTGTCCCAAAACTTATTGATTGATTCATAATGTTGATATTGCTTGTTCTTGAACTATTTGTATCTAGTCACCCTTATGAACTTTAAAGGTGTCCTATGCATTTATGTTTTGCTATACCTTTAAGGACAAGTTGAATACCACTTTTGCTATGTTTTCTGTATGTGAAACAAACAAACGTCTTTCAATGCATTGTTATTCATGATCTTTGTTTGTACCTTTTCATGTTACAACTTAGTTGCTATGTATTATTGTTAGAACTATATCTTTCATGATTATGTTTAGAGTACTTTGATCCCAACTATCAATGCTTTACAAATACTTTGATCAAGATTGTGATGGTGCATGTCACCTAAAAAATTATTCTTTTTATCACTTACCTACTCGAGGACGAGTAGGAGTTAAGCTTGGGGATGCTAGATATGTCGTAAACGTATCTATAATTTTTGATGCTCCATGCTTGTTTTGTTTCAACTTTGTTATGTTTTGTCTACACTTTGAGGTATTTTTATAAATTTTCT
This sequence comes from Avena sativa, assembly GCA_916181665.1. Taxonomy (NCBI): domain Eukaryota; kingdom Viridiplantae; phylum Streptophyta; class Magnoliopsida; order Poales; family Poaceae; genus Avena; species Avena sativa. The sequence goes on along the minus strand of OV702293.1, from coordinate 9,048,539 downwards.
GGAACTAACCTATTAACAAGATGCCACAGTGCCAGTTGCCTGTTTTCTACTGTTTTTGGTTTCAGAAAATGCGGTGACCCAGCATACCACTGCATTTGTAGTACACTATAGTCGTTGACATGACATTCACAGAACACCGTTCCGTAAATATCACATCCCTCAGAGTGGTACAACAGAAACATTGCAGGTCCATATTACAAAAGTACACACATTATTATTATTACAATACCGGAAGTTCAAGACTTCCAAAAGATCCAACTTACAAACCAAAATATAAGGTGTTCAGCGGAAACTTAAGAGTAACAACTCCGACTAGGAGGGGGCTCAACAGCTTATTCTATAGAGTTCATGCTGCTCGGCTCCGTTAGTTACTACAAACTAGACACTTAAGTGGACTCGTTCTCATCGACACCATAGTGGATCTCGTAGTCCACGCCTTCAACTCCTCCGGATAGATCAGGTTCCTCGTAGAACATGTCTTCTTGACATTCGGCTGCATACATTGGCATGTCTTCGGGATCCTCAGAGTCTAAGCAAGGGTTCAAAGGAAAGAATGAGTAACAGCGTTACCCAACAAGTTCATTATATGCAAGGTGGGAAGTTTAATGCTCTAACTACCACCTCGGATTATAAATCCTTGGCACTATGTAGTTTTTGTAAATCTTTCTTCAAAGATTGATTTTATTCCGAAGAACTATGACAATCAGCCTTCACAGGTTGACCAGAACTTTCATGGAGTTCCTTTCCTGCCACGTTCGTAGCTCCTTCCCGGAACAGGGAGTAACAAGTTATAGTTCTTACACTCTACAGAGGTGCGTTACTTTATCCATGAGAGATCAACTCCTTGTTGCACAACCGAGCGTACTTTCCCGTCCACAATTCCATGATGTGGGGCCCAGTAGTTGGTCCAAGCCAATCACTGCCCCCTTCGCGACCCTGCATGCCTCCTTGGTGTACACCATGCCCACATAATGAATTATGGAAATGGTTTGTACAAACCGTTAGATGCCAGAACTATCATGGGACGATGAGGGTTCCCACCCATATGCTGCATATCCTCTACGAATTACCAATTAATATGCACGATACAAGGATAACAGCCACGACCTGCACATCCGGCTTCATGCGAGAGGAAGAAGATACAGCTGACTTCTCTGTCCCATTCCAAATCTCATGGTTAACGCGTAATATACGACGCTAGAATCACTGATGTCAGGGGTTATTAAGTCCCTATTTGATCATCATTGTTGCAATTAGAACTCTAAGTTCTATTGCTCCATTATATCACCACTTAGGATGATATCTATGATTTCTTTAATTATGAAAATAATATTTTCTTTCTTTTTAGCATATATGATAACACACAATTTGCAAATACTTTGATAAAGACTCTTCAAAGGACATGAGCAAGTGATGAACTTGCCTTGTGATGGCAAGGTAGTGAAGTCTGATGCTTGCACTGGACCTTGAGCTTCTAGTTTGTAACATCCCAAAAATATTAAACTTGGAGCATCAATTTCTAATCATCAAAATTAGGGTTAACAAAAACTTTTCTAATTAAAATTATGAAGTCTTGCATATGTGTATGCATTTAATTTGAAAATTCTTTTGAACCACCTTGTTTGTTTGTTTCCTTGCTTGTAAAATGTTTCTTAGGTGAAATAAACATCATCTAAAACATTTCCCACACTTTTCATAAAGACAAATAAACCAAAACAAATAAAATAAAGGAATGGTCATTTTGACCAATTTAACTCCCATGCCTACTTTGGCTGTCTCAAACTTTCAGAACCTAATGGAAACTTTTCTGGATCTTTGCACCCCTTGATTGTACTCATAACAAAGTATCAAGGCCCACTTTGTGATCATCCAGAAACTTTCAAATGCATAGTTTAAATGGCAATCCAAAATTGAATCTTTATCATATGGGAAGATCCCACTTTTTCAAAAACCACTCAAACAAGCTCAACTTTCAAAACCCAAGCATCTGCAGACTCACCAGCACCAATCTAGCAAACCCACCAAAAATCATTTAAAAATTCAAAACTTGATTTCATGCGGCCATTTCATCAAACAGGTTGCAGACACAAATCATCCAAATCCTAAACACTATTGTGAGCAGTGATTCTTGCCTAACTGGTTCCCTATCTAGCTCACAACCAGCTCAGTAGATCATCTAGCTAACTAAACCAAGCACTAGCACCACTGTGAGCTTGCCATTATCATCAATGGTGAACAGCCGAGCACACCCATGTCACCCCCATGTCGACAGCAAGCTAGGAAGCAAAGCAAGCCTAGCCAGCATGTCCGGGAGGCAGCCCACCGTCCACCGCCACTCACTGTCCTAGCCAAGAGCGTTGCCAAGCCCTGGACCACACGCACTGACCGCGCCCAGACCGCCAGCGAGCATGCCGAGCGTGCGCCAGAGCGCCCTCCTCGACCGAAGCCCACAGACCGCGCGCCACCCTCGCCGCGTGCATACACAATCCCCACCGACCCAGGAGACCTCCAGACATCCTCGTTCGCCGCCCCGTGACGCACAGCCACCGCTCGCCGTCGAAGACGCCGCCTCTGCCGCGCAGAGCGTCGCATGTTCCAGACCAAGCCGCACCACCCCACGCCTCGAAACCATGTCGTTGAGCATCGCCAGGGAACACCGCACCGTCCCCTACCGTCGCCCATGCCCATAGACGCCTGTAACATCGCCCCTAACGAGCTCACCGTGCACCCCGTCGGTCCCCTCGCTCGACTATAAACAAAGGCCACTCCCAGTCGATTTCTTCACACCATCTCACTCCCATCTCATCACTGATCGTACCACACCGTTCCCGGAGCAAGGCGAGCACCACCTCGCCGGAATTTCACCGGAGCCCGCCGCCTCTGGAGAAGAAGGGCGCCATCGATTTCGTCCATCCCAGGAGCTGCCGCGACCACCCCTGAGTTCGCCGTCATTGACTTCGTCGTTCGCCCGCCTCGCCGACCCTCGCCAGCACCTCGGTGAGCCTCCAGCACCCCTCACTGGCCGCGCTAGGTTTCTTTCTCGCCGGCGTTGTCTCGCGTCGACGATGACTCCCAACCGTTGGATTAGAATTAGATCGAACGACCCACGTTGCCCCGTACCGCTTCGCCCCTCCTTGTCTCACTGGCAAGTGGGGACACCCACTTAAGCAGCCCGCGGGAGCACTGCGCTTAGCAGGCCGGCCCGTTAACTTTCCCCGCGCAGCCCAGTTATTTGAATTAAACCTTTTCCATTTTGTTTCATACTCACTGCTGTACCCAACTTCAAAAATCAACCCAGATCGATTAACTGCATCAAATTGAATGAAACAAATTTTGTTAGAAAGGTCTGTGAATGCTGAATCCAAGCCCGTTGGATTCAAGTCATTTGGATCTATAGATCACCCATGGTAAAAATAACAAGGCAGAAGCTTTTCTGCATTCAAACATTTTTCAAATTTAAACCATAATAGCTTTTGAGTTGATTCGAACTCTCAAAAATCACATTTAACCATACCTTTCATAATATATAAAAATATATAGGTTTACTTGCAGAAATAATGTTCAAGTAATAAAAGAATGCTACATAGGCATTTCTAGCCACTTTAATTAATTAGAATAAAAGGGTAAAACCTTATTAAATTGTGACACCACTTTAAAACACGTTCCCTTGGACTACAATATGTGGTGATGACATGTGTCAACATGATCCCATGTTTGGTTTGGAGAATATTAAATCTTAAGTAGTTTTTCAATGAGTAGAAATTACTTTTCTAAAAATAAAAAGAATTAAACCAAACCTTAATCTTGTAAGGTTAGTGATGATGCTAGATCATCTATAGGACCCTTGTGTGTGATGAATGCAAGTAGTTAAGTATTGTTTGGTGATTGTGTACCTCGTATTTATTCATAGACGCTAGTACCGACCAAGGATACGAGGAGGAAGGAGGATACTACGAAGAAGAAGCCGAGGAGAACTTCAACCACTGCTCTGCACAAGGAAAGCTTATATTGACACTAATGCAAGGTGAGACTATACCTATGCAAGCAAATACTTGTTACTATGCCTACTATATGCCTTAAGCATATGTGATCATACCCACTTGATAAACCAATCCTAGCTTTACTTGCAAGCTTCTTACTTTAGCTTGCTTAGAGTTTACTTAATAGATTGGTAGATACTAGAAAGATATGTGAAGGTTGCATAAAGATCCTAAAATTTGGCCTAAGTTAGAAACCTTGATATCAGCCTGAGACATAAGGTTGTACTTAGTTGAAACTCCACTAGTCCACCACCCCTCATTAGGGCCTACCCCCACTTATAGATGCTAGTGCTAAGCATAAAACTTGATCAACTTTTAGATGGGAATACTTGGTGGAAAAATGGTTATGAAAACCTTGGAATGATGGATCATTCCATTGAAATGTTTTGGACATGTGTTTCCGAACACCTGATGATTTTGGTGATGAAAATGTTGAGGCATGAGCCTTAGCCCTTTATAAAACTGATGGTTGTATGGATGCGATACCATTTCAATTTTATCGTACAACCACAATACCCGAAGATTGGGTAGGGCTTGACTGGAAACTTATATACCTTAGTATTAGTTCCCTCACGGCCAAGGTCTGAGCTGAGGCTACCTTGTGAAGATTGTCCACCTGTGCAGTACCCAAGATGACAGTTGGTCATGGTTGGGAGGCCAAACTCACAGGAGAGGTGCTTATACTAGGGCGTGTAATCGAAAGGTTAGGATTGATTATCCGCATACTGAGTATGGTGAATTCGGGATTTGTTCCTGACGGATGTATCAAATGTTGTGGTGAAAGTGTACAATCTCTACAGAGTGTCAAACTATTCGAATAGCCGCGTCCGTGGTTATGGACAGTTGGAGTGGCCATACTGTTCCCCCGTCAGACTTTTCAAAAATGACTTGTGAAATGAATTGAGACTTTGACTTGACCACAACAGAGTTGTGACATGAGTTACAAGATCCCACTTAGGAGTTATAAAATTGTGACTAGCTTTGGAACCTAGTAGAGATAAATCTGGCTTTTGCAAAACAACCGTAGAGCCTAGTGTCCTATTATCCAAAAACCCCTTTTCCTGTTAGTATTAGTTTGCGAGTACTTAAAGAGTACTCATGGCTTTGTCCCTGGCTATTCCCATGGCCAGACTATGAAGAGGAGTACCTGGAGGATGGACCCCAGGAAGGTTACGACAACTAGGATCATCTCCCATCGTCAGCATTTTCTGTGAACCCGAAGATGGAGCTTCGCCTACACTACCGTTATTACTACGTATTCCGCTGCTTGATGTTGTATTAAGAACTGGATCATGAGGTCCCTATTTGTGTAAGAACTTATGAATCGTTTGTAATGGATGATGTACTGTGGTATCCAATTCTGTTATGTCTCGCAAAAATGGTAATCCTGGGATTGCGAGGTATGGCATAACAGGCATCTGGGATTAAAAATCCGGGTGTTGACAAGTTGGTATCAGAGCCATCCTGACCATAGGAGACCCTAGTTAGACTGGATGTTTGAACCAAAAACTTAGTTTCAAAACCAAAGAAAACAAATATTTACAAAAACTTATTCTCATTCTTATCCCTTTGATTCTTTTATGAAAATTCATATTCCTCAAAAACTCTTGCAAAATACATAAAATTTTGACACACTTGATCACTCTGCTAACCTACTCATCCTCTATTCTTATAGATGGACGTGAAGTACATCAAGTTTTATCAGTTGGGGAATGGAGGAGACCTTATCTTTGAGAGGGATTTGGACCAGCTTTCAGAACTTCTGGAGCGTTCGCACCCCGAGTTCTTCGGAGCTCAACTCAATGATCAAGGAGGAGAAGATCTGCAGTGGATAATTGTTGCAAGTCTCAGAGGAAAGATTGAACCTCCCACTGCGGAAGGAATTCAGTTTACCTTGAGAGAGAACAACTGGCTCGATGGACTTGCCAAGGCCATGCAAGAAGCTCTTTCCCGTATGTGTGGGCACAACATCAATCAGATCAAGGGTACTCGCTTTGAGTTTTGCCCAAGTCGTGATGCTAATGGACAACCCCTGGAAGCCCCATACCACCCCGAGCTGAAGACCCAATTGGACCACCTTAGCTTCATGATGTATGATCGTCAGCAAGAGTTGGACAACTGCCATGACTACTGCAACCACAAGTCTGCCATCATCAAGACGAAGGACCAGACCATCGCCATGCTAGCAAAGGATCGCAAGTCTCGCCGCCGTCAGCTCGACAAGAAGGAGCGCATCATTGCCCGTCTTTGCCACCGCATCTCATCTCTGGAGGAGACCATCCACGAGAGAGACATGCAGTTGGAGGAAAGGGAGAATGCCGGAGAGGATCTTCGTGGAGACCCCTACTCCTATCTCAGCGATGACGACGATTTTCTGGAGGATCAGGCTATGGATTTCTTCATCGATGAGGATGATTTCGCCTTCATCGATGATGATGAGGATGAGGAAGCCACAGATTCCGAGGAGTAGTAGCACTTGAGCACTAGCGTAGTGAGTAGTATTCGGTCCCATTGTATCGTAGATTCCAGAATGGTTCTTAAAACCATCTGTTTTTATTTGTTGTGGTGTGTGTTGTACTGGGTGCTATGAATGAATGAATGAATGAATGAAAAAGCAAGTTGCTAGAAAAATCTGAGTCAAATGTTAAAAACTTTTCAAAGTCCCAGAACCTTAGAAATTTCCCTCTTTTCTCATGATCTATCTCAATCTTCAGATGCCACACGGAGGAAGTGGTTCATCCCAGGACCCGATGTTGCAGATACTGCAAATGTTGACTTCTGACCATGAAGCTGAAAGAGCGGAATGTCAAGCCAACCTAGCCACCCTTCAGCAGATAGGCCAGCTAGCCCACAACAACCAAGGCCACAGAAATCAGGATAACCATGGATCTAAGCTCAAGAACTTCCAGAATACCAACCCACCTGTGTTCACTAAGTCCAAAGAACCCCTAGACGCCGATGATTGGCTGCAAACCATGGAAAATAATTTAGAAGTAGCCGGAGTGGAAGCAAATGAGAAAGTCCTGTTCGCCACCCATATCTAGCCGGAGATGCAAGAGCATGGTGGAACAGTGTTCGCGCAATGACCGGAGGCCAGATGATGACCTGGGAGGAATTCAAGGTCAAGTTTAGCAGAACCCATGTGCCCCCGGGTTTGATCAAGAGAATGAGAGACGAGTTCAGGGAGCTGAAGCAAGGAAGGATGACTGTAGTGGAATACCATGACAATTTTTTGTCATTAGCTAGGTATGCCCCGGATGAAATAGACACTGAAGCCAAGAAGAAAGAAAGATTCCTGAATGGTCTGCATGATGAGATGCAGACAGTGTTAGTCAATATCCCCTTTGCGGATATTGAAGCCCTTGTCGACTCAGCTATCCAGATGGAAGGAAAGATCAACCAAGCCAATGAGAACCACAAGCGTCGTATGATGCATCAACCAGGAACCCATCAGACCCCAAAGTATCGCCCTAACCCATCTCCAGGATTTGCCCCAAGAACCAACAGACCCCCGATGAACCGTCCGACCTATCCCAACCGTGGAAACCCTAGACCCGGAGGAAATCACAACAACCCCGGCAACTCTAGCAATTTCAATCGTGCCCCACCCAAGTTCAACAATAACAATGTTACCGCCAACACCAACACTGCCCCGAGGACTGGAAGCAATGCTGTGCCTATAGCAGCCAAGGACAAGTCGCAAGTGACCTGTTATGACTGTGGAAATAAAGGCCACTATTCCAACGAGTGCCCCAACAAGAAGAATGCTATAGCCCCCAACGCCAATGTCCCAGCTCAGCAGCAATGTCGTGTTCATCCAGGGAGAAGATTTGCCCTAGGGAATTCGCTCAACCGCAATGGCCGTCTTTTTCTCATGCATGCTGAAGAAGCTCAGGAAGCGCTAGACGTCGTGCTGGGTATGTTTTCTGTTAATTCAGTACTTGCAAGAGTGTTGTTTGATTCTGGTGCATCACATTCATTTGTCACCGAAGAATTTGCATGCACTAGTAAAATTCAACCAACCAAACTGAAGCATGTTATGATTGCGCAAATTCCCAGATCCACCACTAAGTCTAGGCAAATTTGCAAAGCCGTCCCTATCCGAATCCATGGCATAGATTTTATGCAAATCTGATAGTACTCGGAACTAAAGGTTTGGAAGTAGTACTAGGAATGGATTGGATGTCCAAACATAAAGGATTGATTGACTGTGCCAAGAAAGCCATAATCATGACCAGTACCGCCGGAATATCAGTCGAGCATATATCTGAAACCTTACCTCGTCAATTCAAGTGTAACAAGAGTATAGCCCAACCTACCATTTACCAAGTCCGGATAGTCTGTGAATACCCCGATGTATTTCCAGATGTTTTGCCCGGTATGCCCCCAGATCGGGATATAGAGTTCATCATCGAACTAATCCCCGGAACTGGACCCATAGCCCAGAGACCATATAGTATGAACCCGTCAAAGCTAGCAGAATTGAAGAAGCAACTGGATTCCATGTTGGAAATAGGATTAATTCAACCAAGTGCGTCCCCATGGAGATCACCTGTCTTGGTTGTGGACAAGAAGAACGGAGGCAACCGTTTGTGTACGGATTATCGGAAATTGAATGATGTCACCATCAAGAACAAGTACCCCTTGCCCAAGATAGAAGATTTGTTTAATCAGTTGACCGGTGCCAAAGTGTTTTCTAAGATTGATCTTAGAACTGGCTATCATCAACTCAAAATTCGTGCAAAGGATATTCCAAAGACTGCCTTTACCACCAGATATGGATTGTATGAGTATACGGTCATGTCTTTTGGATTAACCAATGCCCCCGCTTATTTCATGAATCTCATGAATAAGATTTTTATGGACTTCCTGGATAAGTTTGTCGTTGTTTTCATCGATGACATTCTGATTTATTCCAAATCAGAAGAAGAACATGATCTACACCTAAGGACCATTCTTGGAACCCTTAGAGAGCATCAGTTGTATGCAAAGTTTAGCAAATGTGAATTCTGGTTACAGGAGGTAGGATTCCTCGGTCACATTGTATCATCCAGAGGAATTGCCGTTGACCCTGCCAAAGTGAAAGATGTAGAAGATTGGCAAGCCCCGACCACTCAAACCCAAGTTCATGCATTTCTTGGATTGGCGGGATATTACCGCAAATTCGTAGAAGGATTCTCGAGTATCGCCAGACCCATGACCCAATTGCTGAAGAAGGACAAGAAGTTTGAATGGACCGATAAATGTGAAGCGAGTTTTCAAGAACTCAAGAAGAGATTGATTTCAGCCCCAATCTTGATCATGCCGGATATCACGAAGCCCTTCGATGTGTATTGTGATGCATCCAAGATTGGTCTCGGATGTGTGCTAATGCAAGAAGGCAAAGTTATATCTTATCTATCTCGATAATTGAAGCAACATGAGCAAAACTACCCAACCCATGACCTCGAACTCGCAGCCGTAGTTCTAGCCCTGAAGACATGGAGACATTACGTGATGGGAAACTGTTGTGAGATCTATTCAGATCACAAGAGCCTAAAGTATATATTCACTTAGAAGGAGCTGAATATGAGGCAGAGAAGATGGATTGAGCTAATCAAGGATTACGATCTGGACATTCACTATCACCCTGGTAAAGCCAATGTAGTAGCCGATGCCCTTAGCAGATTGCCGTGCCGCTTGAACTCTAGGATTTTGAAGGAGCAACCAAGTTTGCACAAAGAGATGGAAGATTTTCGAATGGAATTAGTAAGTGAAGGATTTTTGGCTAGCATAGAACTTCAGCCCACTTTGATCAGTCAGATTAAAGAGGCGCAGAAGGAAAATGCTAGTATTGAAGGAATCAAGCGTCGTATCGGTACAGGCAAGGTACCCGGATTCACCGAAGACGAAGAAGGAGTTCTGTGGTACAAAGGACGCCTTTGTGTACCAGCAGATTCTGAGTTGAAAGAAGTTATTTTGAAGGAGGCTCATGATACTCTTTATTCTATCCATCCCGGAGGAACTAAGATGTATCAAGATTTGAAAGAGCAATTTTGGTGGCATAAGATGAAGAGAGAAATCAGAAGTTATATCGCCAAGTGTGATATCTGTCAGCGAGTCAAGGCAGGACATCAAAGACCCGCTGGATTGTTGCAACCCTTGCAGATTCCGGAGTGGAAATGGGATTCTATAGGAATGGACTTTATCACTGGACTACCTACTTCTAGTAGGGGAAATGACTCTATCTGGGTCATAGTGGACATATTGTCCAAAGTCGCCCATTTCTTGCCCGTCAAAACCACCTATCAAAGTTCGAAGCTAGCGGAGTTATACATCGCTAGAATCGTCAGTTTGCACGGGTCCCCAAGAACATAGTATCGGATCGAGGAACTCAGTTTACCTCGATATTCTGGAAGAAAGTACAAGAAGGTTTAGGAACCCGTCTAGATTTCAGCACCGGGTATCACCCTCAGACCGATGGACAAACGGAGCGAGTAAATCAAATACTCGAAGATATGCTAAGAGCATGCGTGTTAGAATATGGATCCAAGTGGGAAGACTGTCTGCCATTTGCAGAATTTTCATACAACAACAGTTATCAAGCCAGTTTGCAAATGGCCCCATTTGAATTCATGTACGGAAGGAAGTGTCGCACCCCTTTGAACTGGTCGGAAGTAGGAGAGAGTCAGATTTTTGGACCCGACATCCTACGAGAAGCAGAAGAGAAGGTTCACAAGATTCGTGAGCACCTCAAGACCGCCAAATCCCGACAGAAGAGTTAAGCGACAAGAGACGTAGAGATCTCGCTTTCAACATAGGAGATTTTGTTTATCTGAAAGTGTCGCCATTGAAGGGAATGCAGCGTTTCCAACTCAAAGGAAAGTTAGCCCCTAGATATATCGGACCTTTCAAGATTCTGAACCATCGAGGAGAAGTGTCGTACCAATTGGAACTACCTGAAGAGATGTCAGCCGTGCACAATGTGTTCCATATCTCATTACTTCGCAAGTGTCTCGAAGTCCTCGAGAAGACCGAAGTGTTCAAGAATATCGATCATCAGACCATAGAGATCAACGATGACCTAACCTATCCCGAAGTACCCATTCGTATTTTGGAAGAAGCTTTTCGAACTACCCGAACCCGAAGCATCAAGTTTCTCAAGATTCAGTGGAGCAATCACACAGAAGAGGAAGCTACCTGGGAGCGCGAAGATCTCATCAGGACGGAGTTTCCCGATCTCTTCAAATCCTAGGTAATCTTTTCGTCCTTTTTCAAATCTCGGGACGAGATTTTGTTTAAGGGGGGAAGGTTTGTAACATCCCAAAAACACTAAACTTGGATCATCAATTTCTAATCATCAAAATTAGGGTTAACAAAAACTTTTCTAATTAAAATTATGAAGGCTTGCATATGTGTATGCATTTAATTTGAAAATTATTTTGAACCACCTTGTTTGTTTGTTTCCTTGCTTGTAAAATGTTTCTTAGGTGAAATAAACATCATCTAAAACATTTCCCACACTTTTCATAAAGACAAATAAACCAAAACAAATAAAATAAAGGAATGGTCATTTTGACCAATTTAACTCCCATGCCTACTTTGGCTGTCTCAAACTTTCAGAACCTAATGGAAACTACTCTGGATCTTTGCACCCCTTGATTGTACTCATAACAAAGTAACAAGGCCCACTTTGTGATCATCCAGAAACTTTCAAATGCATAGTTTAAATGGCAATCCAAAATTGAATCTTTATCATATGGGAAGATCCCACTTTTCAAAAACCACTCAAACAAGCTCAACTTTCAAAACCCAAGCATCTGCAGACTCACCAGCACCAATCTAGCAAACCCACCAAAAATCATTTCAAAATTCAAAACCTGATTTCATGCGGCCATTTCATCAAACAGGTTGCAGACACAAATCATCCAAATCCTAAACACTATTGTGAGCAGTGATTCTTGCCTAACTGGTTCCCTATCTAGCTCACAACCAGCTCAGTAGATCATCCAGCTAACTAAACCAAGCACTAGCACCACTGTGAGCTTGCCATTATCATCAATGGTGAACAGCCGAGCACACCCATGTCACCCCCATGTCGACCCAGCAAGCTAGGAAGCGAAGCAAGCCTAGCCAGCATGTCTGGGAGGCAGCCCACCGTCCACCGCCACTCACTGTCCCAGCCGCGAGCGTTGCCAAGCCCTGGACCACACGCACAGACCGCGCCCATACCGCCAGCGACCATGCCGAGCGTGCGCCAGAGCGCCACCCTCGACCGAAGCCCACATACCATGCGCCGCCCTCACTGCGTGCATACACAATCCCCACCGAGCCAGGAGACCGCCAGACATCCTCGTTCGGCGCCCCGTGACGCACAGCCATCGCTCGCCGTCGAAGACGCCGCCTCTGCCGCATAGAGTGTCGCATGTTCCAAACCAAGCCGCACCGCCCCACGCCTCGAAACCATGTCGTTGAGCATCGCCAGGGAACACCGCATCGTCCCCTACCATCGCCCATGCCCATAGCCGCCTGTAACATCGCCCCCAACGAGCTCACCGTGCACCCCGTTGGTCCCCTCGCTCGACTATAAATAGAGGCCACCCCCAGTCGATTTATTCACACCATCTCACTCCCCTCTCATCACTGATCGTGCCACACCATTCCCGGAGCAAGGCGAGCACCACCTCGCCGGAATTTCACCGGAGCCCGCCACCTCTGGAGAAGAAGGGCGCCATCGATTTCATCCACCCCAGGAGCTGCCGCGACCACCCCTGAGTTCGCCGTCGTTGACTTCGTCGTTCGCCCGCCTCACCCACCCTCGCCAGCACCCCGGTGAGCCTCCCGCACCCCTCACTGGCCGTGCTAGGTTTCTTTCTCACCGGCGTTGTCTCGCGTCGACGATGACTCCCAGCCGTTGGATTAGAATCAGATCGAACGACCCACGTTGCCCCGTACCGCTTCGCCCCTCCCTGTCTCACTGGCAAGTGGGGACACCCACTTAAGCAGCCCGCGGGAGCACTGCGCTTAGCAGGCCGGCCCGTTAACTTTTCCCGCGCAACCCAGTTATTTGAATTAAACCTTTTTCATTTTGTTTCAAACTCACTTCTGTACCCAACTTCAAAAATCAACCCAGATCGATTTAGTGCATCAAATTGAATGAAACCAATTTTGTTAGAAAGGTCTGTGAATGCTGAATCCAAGCCCGTTGGATTCAAGTCATTTGGATCTATAGATCACCCATGGTAAAAATAACAAGGCAGAAGCTTTTCTGCATTTAAACATTTTTCAAATTTAAACCATAATAGCTTTTGAGTTGATTCGAACTCTCAAAAATCACATTTAACCATACCTTTCATAATATATAAAAATATATAGGTTTACTTGCAGAAATAATGTTCAAGTAATAAAAGAATGCTACATAGGCATTTCTAGCCACTTTAATTAATTAGAATAAAAGGGTAAAACCTTATTAAATTGTGACACCACTTTAAAACACGTTCCCTGGGACTACAATATGTGGTGATGACATGTGTCAACATGATCCCATGTTTGGTTTGGAAATATTAAATCTTAAGTAGTTTTTCAATGAGTAGAAATTACTTTTCTAAAAATAAAAAGAATTAAACCAAACCTTAATCTTGTAAGGTTAGTGATGAAGATAGATCATCTATAGGACCCTTGTGTGTGATGAATGCAAGTAGTTAAGTATTGTTTGGTGATTGTGTACCTCGTATTTATTCATAGATGCTAGTACCGACCAAGGATACAAGGAGGAAGGAGGATACTACGAAGAAGAAGCCGAGGAGAACTTCAACCACTGCTCTGCACAAGGCAAGCTTATATTGACACTAACGCAAGGTGAGACTATACCTATGCAAGCAAATACTTGTTACTATGCCTACTATATGCCTTAAGCATATGTGATCATACCCACTTGATAAACCAATCCTAGCTTTACTTGCAAGCTTCTAACTTTATTTCTTTATCAAAGCTTGCTTAGAGTTTACTTAAGAGATTGGTACATACTAGAAAGATATGTGAAGGTTGCATAAAGAGCCTAAAATTTGGCCTAAGTTAGAAACCTTGATATCAGCCTAAGAAATAAGGTTGTACTTAGTTGAAACTCCACTAGTCCACCACCCCTCATTAGGGCCTACCCCCACTTATAGATGCTAGTGCTAAGCATAAAACTTGATCAACTTTTAGATGGGAATACTTGGTGGAAAAATGGTTATGAAAACCTTGGAATGATGGATCATTCCATTGAAATGTTTTGGACATGTGTTTCCGAACACCTGATGATTTTGGTGATGAAAATGTTAAGGCATGAGTCTTAGCCCTTTATAAAACTGATGGTTGTCTGGATGCGATACCATTCCAATTTTATCGTACAACCACAATACCCGAAGATTGGGTAGGGCTTGACTGGAAACTTATATACCTTAGTATTAGTTCCCTCACGGCCAAGGTCTGAGCTGAGGCTACCTTGTGAAGATTGTCCACCTGTGCAGTACCCAAGATGACAGTTGGTCATGGTTGGGAGGCCAAACTCACAGGAGAGGTGCTTATACTAGGGCATACTGAGTATGGTGAATTCGGGATTTGTTCCTGACGGATGTATCGAATGTTGTGGTGAAAGTGTACAATCTCTGCAGAGTGTCAAACTATTCGAATAGCCGCGTCCGCGGTTATGGACAGTTGGAGTGGCCATACTGTTCCCCCGTCAGACTTTTCAAAAATGACTTGTGAAATGAATTGAGACTTTGACTTGACCACAACAGAGTTGTGACATGAGTTACAAGATCCCACTTAGGAGTTATAAAATTGTGACTAGCTTTGGAACTTAGTAGAGATAAATCTGGCTTTTGCAAAACAACCGTAGAGCCTAGTGTCCTATTATCCAAAAACCCCTTTTCCTGTTATATTAGTTTGCGAGTACTTAAAGAGTACTCATGGCTTTGTTCCTGGCTATTCCCATGGCCAGACTATGAAGAGGAGTACCTGGAGGATGGACCCCAGGAAGGTTACGACAACTAGGATCATCTCCCATCGTCAGCATTGCCTGTGAACCCGAAGATGGAGCTTCGCCTACGCTACCGTTATTACTACGTATTCCACTGCTTGATGTTGTATTAAGAACTGGATCATGAGATCCCTATTTGTGTAAGAACTTATGAATCGTTTGTAATGGATGATGTACTGTGGTATCCAATTCTGTTATGTCTCGCAAAAATGATAATCCTGGGATTGTAAGGTATGGCATAACAGGCATCTGGGATTAAAAATCCGGGTGTTGACATAGTTCTACAAAAACATCATTATTTCCCGGTAAGGACAATAGCAAAATGATTATGCAAGTAATGTAATTCATTATTTAAATTTATATGCATTTACCCCCCAAAAGTTCCTTTTTGAGTAATAAAGGATTTATAAATATTTCTTTTTAATACTTATAACATATATTGAGTTATTTTGTTTTATTTCCCTTTATTTGACTTTTATTGATTTAATAATTCTTTTAGGAATTATTAATTATACATTAATTTTATTAGTAAATATTTATTTAGTATTTTTAAAAAATACTATAATATTAATAAATATTTAAAGTGATTTTTATTTATTTTTATCACCTTTTAATAATTTTGTAAAATTCCATAAGGAATATTTAAATTACAAAATTCTTATAAAAATTTGAATGTCCAAAATTTGATATCTGATTTTATTTGGACAGAGTGGATTATTGTGAATCCAAATATTTTATTTATAATTTTTGGACTTTTATTTTATTTTTTAATTTTATTTAGGTCAGGGGTATTTTGGTCTTTTCCATTTGATAAAAAAGATTTACTAAGTAAAATGGGCTGGCCCCTTGGGCTTATTGGGCCAAGGTGGCCCAATAGGGCAAGGTCAAATGACTACCTCGAAGGGTTTTGGCCCACCTAGCCCACTCTGCCTCCTCTCTCTCCCTCGACCTTATCTCCTCCCCCTCTGACTCGCCCCCGTGGCCGGCGATGCCGCCACCATCGATTCTCGCTGTCGTCGGCCATCCTGGCCGTCGCCATGGTGCGGGTTGGGGTTGCGGATGATGCTCTTTCATTCTATCTACTTGGATTTGACTTTGGGGCTTCCCTGTGGTCAGTTCCACCCCATTCCCAAACCCTAGGGTTCGGAAAAGTTGCTGTCACCGCCGCCGCGATCTCGCCTGCGGTGGTGTGCTGGTCTCATGCGTTGCCGCGGCCGCCACCGTGGCAGGTGCAGGTTGTAGCGCCCCTCTGGGTGCTCCCTGTGCCACCGCGGTTCGTCGGCCCCTCCGCTTCCTCTTCGATTCATTAGCGAGGACCTCGGGTAAGTGGTCTCTGTGGTGTTTGACCATGCTACTGCCTGGATTCTTTTTGGTGTGTAGCTAGTGGCTTCTAATGTTGAGTGATTATGTGCTGATTGGGTTCATCTCGGGATTAGGGTTCATAACCCCTCTGTTGATCACATCTATGATGCTTTAGATCTAGTGTTGATCATGTGAAATGATTGCTTGCTGTGGTTAAGGATTGATAGTAGCTTTGATGATACGAGTTGCCTATCAGATTTGTCCTAGTGGTAATACACCATGATCCATGCTAGTTGTTTTAATCAAATCCTTGATTGGATTATGTTGTTGGTCTAAGAGTTTATTCCACTGTCAGATTACTCATACTGACAGTAGTTTTCTCTCAGTGGTTGATTATTGCAATCATAATATGGTTTTGTTTGAGATGATACACTCTAAATCAAATCATTATATGTAATGATTTTCTGTTAATCAGATGTATAGATTCCTTTTAAATGTTGATTTCTGGCACTTAGCTTCAGGAAAATGATATATATTTGGTTGTCCCTTTTATGTGTATATTCTGAACCGGGATTGGTTTTAGTTCATATACAATCTGTCCTTGTGATACCAATATGATTTGGCAGACAAGTGATTGAGTCTTATTTCTGGGCTTAGTTTGATTATGCTTGTGATTAAAACTGATAAGATGATATGTTAGCTTTTATTATGATTCCAGCCTATGATGTGGGTCTGAGGCCCTAGGATGTGATTCCTAGTTAGTTGGGTATTAGTTTGTTTGAATCTTATAGATTTAGAGGTGCTACTCTCTCTTTGAGAGATGTGCCCTGATCTGGTAAGATCAAATGAAAATGATCTAAGTTGCAAAAATAACACTAAACCCAGTGATGCTGGTCTGAGGTTTTAGTGCTTGTGGTGGAGTTTGATTTCTTATCCTTTTACCTGAAAACTCTAGGATAAATTCACCCCTCTTGGGTGCTTATTGAGAGATCATTACATAAAGCAACACATGCTTTTGTTTAGATATTCTGATGAAAGCATGTGATGGTTTTATGAGACTCACCACAAGATTTGATGTTGGTGTAGTATATTGATGATGATCTTGATCTTGATTTTGGTCTTGATCTTGTTCTACTTTTGGCTGGCTCCTGAGCTTGCCTGCTCCTCCTAGCTCCTGAGCTTGACCTTGCTATCCACCAGTTCAATCCCTCTCATTATGTCACCATCCTGGTGATGTTTGGGTTGATCTAGGTGGTTGGTTTGGTTGCTATTCTTGGTTTGGCTGGTGTTCACCCTAGTTGTACTATGGTGTGATATAGTGGAGTGATGCACTGAGGTGCATCTCCACGGCTGTGTTGTTGTTTTGTTATGCTGGCTGTGCTTGTGAGGTCGACAACTCACCCTTTTGCATGCTGTGTGTGTGCAGCTTGTGTGCCTGCTATGCACATGTGGATAGGTTCAGAATTTGTGAACTTACCATTACCAAATTACTTTTACACTGGCTGGTGAATTGGTCCCTTTTGGCTGTCATTTGCATTCTGGATTTGAATTTATGAAAGATGAAGTCTTTCATATTGGTGAAACTTGCCGCTTTATAATTTCTCAATGATGAGATTGTCAAGTGCATCTCACTGACATATCTGAGAGAAATATATATTAACACTAATCTTGTTTTGTTTCTTATTTAATCTTTGTGTTGCAGGTATAAAGATCAAAATGAGGATTTAGTGTAGTTTAGATATAGGATAGTTAGTAGAGATATACCAATGTACTTTTCTTAATCTTTTGTAATTTTCCTTTTATAATTCTTGTAATCTTTATTTAGTTTCTTTGTAATGAAGATTATATATTTATTAATAAAGAATATTTAATTCTTTTCGCTTGTGTGAATTTGTAAAGTTTGGAATAACTTCAATAAGTTATTCTTTGTAGTTTGTTTATGAATAAGAAATGTACTTCATATACCAAATTGCTTTTAGATAAGATTTAAGTTATCATACCTTTCTCATATTTAATCTAAGATTCAAATCTTATATCAAAATTATTTAAATTATAAAACACTTAAGTTTTAAAATCCAAAAATCATTTCAAAACACCCATAATTCCTTTGAGAACATCTCAAAGTTTATAGCAATCCTCCTTTAAGACTAAACCTACTCTCAAAGTAAGAAAGAAACATTGATCACTCAAGGTTTTTATTTGGCAAAAAAAATTACCCGCATTTTCACAAATGAATGCATGCAACAATACCTATTCCAAAATCTACCCTTCGTTAGGTCCTAAATACTAGGATGTTACCGAAAAGCTAGTAAGAAAATATTCTCGGAATTGGACGGGATAAAATCCAAAGTCAATATTTTACTAGAAGGAACACGGAGTCCGAGGGCAAACTAAGTGGGGCCACGGGGCGACCACACCTGGTGGCGGCGCGGCCAGGGGCGCGCCAGTCCTAGGTGTGGCCCCCTCAGGCACCCACCGACCTTGCCCCTTCGCCTATAAATGTCTCCCGAGGAAAAAAACCCTAAGCACCCGATCAGATCTCCACGAAACAGTCCATAGCCGCTGCCATCTCCATCCCTAGATCTGGGGGATCCGAAGCTCTTCCCGGCACCCTGCCGGAGGGGAGATATCATCCCGAAGGCCTTCTTCATCACCATGCCAGCCTCCGGAGTGATGCGTGAGTAGTTCACACTTGGACTATGGGTCCATAGCAGTAGCTAGATGGTTGTTTCTCCTCCTTTGTGTTATCATGTTTAGATCTTGTGAGCTCCATTAATGATCAAGATCATCTATTTATAATCATAAATGTTGTGTTTGCGGGGATCCGATGGATATTAAGATGCTATGTTAGACTGATTATTGATTCTATCATGTCTTTGTTATTTGTGATCTTGCATGCTCTCCGTTGTTCGTAGATGCTTTGGCCAAGTAGATGCTTGCAACTCCAAGAGGGAGTATTTATGCTCAATAGTAGGTTCATGCCTCTAGTAATCTGGGGAAGTGACAGAAATCTCTAAGGTTGTAGATATGCTGTTGCTACTAGGGAGAAAACAACAATCCTTTGCCCAAGGGCATTTGTTTTGTTTACTTTACACACTTTGCTTAATGCAATTATCTGTTGCTTGCAACTTAATACTGGAAGGGGTTCGGATGATGACCTAAAGGTGGATTATTAGTAATAGATGCAGTTGGATTACATTCTATGTATTCTGTTGTAATGCCCAATCAAATCTCATAGGAGTCAAGATGTCTAGTATATGCATTGTTATGCTTTCTCAATCTGTCAATTGCCCCACTGTAATTTGTTCACCCAACATGCTATCTATCTTAAGGAGAACACCTTTAGTGAACTGTGGACCCCGGTCCATTCCTTTATCATTGATACATCATCTGCTGTTTACTATTTTATTGCTTACTTTCTGCAAGCAATCACTATCTTCCACACTATACGTTTAATCATTTGTTTTCAGCAAACCGGTGAGATTGATAACCTCACTATAAGTTGGGGCAAAGTTTTGAGTTTGTGTTGTGAAGGTTCCAAGTTGTTAGCAACACCTTGGAGTTGTTTCCTTACTCCTACTGGTTCGATAACCTTGGTTTCATAACTGAGGGAAAACTTGCTACTGTGCTCATCATACCTTCCTCTTGGGGTTCCCCAACAAGGCTCTACAGTTACTGAGCCACATCAGAACTCGCTCGCACAACCTGACAAAGGGGGCCGCAGTCGCAAGAGAGAGAGAGAAGATATAGTGGAGACATGCCTTTTATGTATTTTAGGTGGAATTTTATGTGTTTTAATCCTCCTATGGAC
Organism: Avena sativa; assembly: GCA_916181665.1. Lineage (NCBI taxonomy): Eukaryota > Viridiplantae > Streptophyta > Magnoliopsida > Poales > Poaceae > Avena > Avena sativa. Next base: position 9,028,384 of record OV702293.1, on the reverse strand, counting down.
ACCTCTTTATTAGGCGGAGGGAGGGGCTCCCTCCATCTTAGGTGCCCCATGTGGGACTAAAGACAATAAGAAAAAGGGGGAAACCAGCAGCCAGCCGGGTGGGCCGCCTGCTCATCCGCACGCGGCCCAGCAGGAGGAGGCGGGGTAGCAGAGGCGAGAGTAGCTGATCGGGTGGGTCGCCCGCGAGGCATACGACCGTGGCGGCGGCTAGCGTTGGCCCGAGATGGGCCGGCCTGCTAGCGCGCGCCTGCACGCGTCGCCCTAGCGGCGTGCGGGGGGAGGGGGCTCCCGGGTGGGCCAGCCTGCCTTGGCCCGACAGCAGTGGCAGCAGCTGCGACGCGTAACACGCAGTGCAGCCACGTGTACTGTGCGTTACCCACATGGACTGTTTCAAAAATAGCCTTCTCTTTTGCCTTTTTTGTCTGTTTCTTTTTTAAGTAAAATCCCTCCGAGATTTTTCCTAATAAGTAAGTAGCCTTTATATATCTTTATTTATAATATATTAATTCACAATTAATATATATGATAAATATATTTAAATCATCATTTATCCGAAAACCCTTTCTAGTCCTTTTTCCCTTATCCTTTCTCCGAACAGCTTCCGATCTCCCCAGAACTTTTTTGGTCTCTCTCTTCTCATTTCTTCAGTGATTCTGAACAAGTCATTAACAATCTCTAAGCTTCAACAAGCACTTAATCATGCTACCGAACAGTCTGAGAATACTTCAAATATGGTCAAGACTCCTCTCTGACAAATGATCAACATCGAGACCTGGATGCCCATGATGACCACTTGTGCATTCCACAAAAATTGTCTTTAAACCGTAAACGCTGTGTATTATTCCTTTTGTCTCCATGATACTGTATTGTCCGAGGCTTTGATCAAATGACATCATCATGCTAGGGTTCAACCTTGTTACGGAAAATACCTTCTTTACTCGATCCTATAAGTGATATCCCTAGTGACCTATTCACACGCTGCACAGCTTATAGACATGACTTATCCGAGTGGTCCTAGAGTATCTTCTATCACGCGGATGGACACATGCTGGTCTTGATGCATATGCCTCAACCTGTTCCTCCGGATATCCAATGACACCCTTATGATCACCGTTCCACGGAGTGGCGTTAAGTACCATCAAAGTAACCTCGGGATACAGTGATTAGATATGGTCTCACGGTCTAAGGAAAGAGTCACTTCGTTTCCTACTCATCGAACCTGAACTCTGTGAAATGATCGCGATACGATGCTATAGATAGGGTATGTTCACCATCTCATTCTCTAATGAAATGGCTCCATTGTTAATTGGGGCCGAGGCACCAACATGATTAGGAAACTTTTGATCATCCATTTACCAACGAACCAGCGACTAGAGTTTCACTGGGAACTACTAGTTGTTTATATATCATATGTATTGTAATATCCTAGATTTTATAATTCCATGTGTTACTAGAAGTATGTATCATAGCATTTGCATCATGGCATTACACAATAAGCATCAGAACCCTTCTAACTAAAACCTTATCTTATTTTTCCCATATAGTCTTATAAAGACAAAAGGAGGTTTTATAAACCTAATCTTCAAAAGGTTATGAAAAATAAGTATTTCGTGATCCTATGTTGACCTCCTCCTTTTTACAAATTTTTAGACACCTAATACATTGAATTTGGTTTCACAATGCAAAAGTTATAAGGGTTTATGTAAAATAGAAAATGAATAAATGAAAAAACAACAAAAAAACTAACTAACCTAACTAACTGCAGACGCCCTGGCCCAGCCCGCTAGCACCGCTACCTACCGCTCGTGCCTGCGGGCGAGCAATGCAAAGCCGCATGCGCGTGCCGCATAGCTTAGCTGGGTCGGTCCAAAATAGCTATGTGCACACCCATCGCACCCCCCGCGTGTCGCTTCCAGCCCGTCCCCACTCGTCATCCCCTAAAATCAAATGTTACAGATCGATTAAATTTATATCATAAGCCGTATGAACAATAACAAGACAAGAAAACATAAATTTACTAGATGGCAGATGAACAAATCTAATCAAATATCCAAAACAATCGACCGTTCAAACCATATATATTCCCTACATCTAGATCAAAAGAATCTATAGACAATTGAACAAATCCTACGTATGAACGGTGAAATCTGCGGCTGTGACTAAGAAGCTAGCTAGCAAAGTAGTACCTCGGATGCCTCATCCGAGTCCTCCTCCTCGAACTCGTCATTCTCCACCGATTGCGTCGAGGATTTGTTCGTGGAGGACGGGGTCGTTGATGTAGAGCACCAGCGGGTTGCCTCCGCCTGCCGCCGCATGCCCCTCCTCCAGAGTGCTGCTGGCACCATGACATTGTCGGCCGCCACCTACTTCTCGATGGTGACAACGACTGCTGGCTGCACTGAGCCCGAAGCCACGATAGCATAGCGACGAGCGGCATGCGTGCCCGGAGCCGCCTCCGCCTGCTCATCTACGACCGAGCCATCAGCTGCTGCGCCTCGAACTAGCTTCACCTCCGACTCGTCTCCACGCGTACGCTTCATGGCACAGCTAGGGAGGGCGGTGGTGCAAAGAGAAGGAGCTTCGGCGCGCGTGGAAGGTGCAGATTGGAATTTTGTGACTAAACAGATTGAGGGAAAATGACACGAGCTCGTGGAAGAAGAAGGTCGAGCGGGTTTATATATGCAGGACCGTTCTAGTCCTGTGTGGACATGTGTGTGTGTGGACGTGGGTGGGTGGGAACGCGGGACCATTCTTAGGTAGTGCATGATCTCAACTTTAAAATTGCATTAACAACACGCGCACTGATAGCTCGGGCCGGCCAAAGACGTCAGCAAGCACCGTTAAACCAGCGATACCGTGAGAGAGTACCATGTAGACCGATATGACACGTGAGATTTACTCACAGATGACGCGCTCGGTTAAAAAAAAGTAGACCATGGGCTGCGACGAAATCCATGACGAATGAAGCAGCAGACGAAATGGCGAACTAGGCTTCAGGGCCCGGGATGAAAACTGCGACGGAATCTGCAGCGCTGAACCAAGGAACATCATAGAAATCTGGGTTGGAGGGCCTTCGAGGGAGTTGTGACAAAACGGGCATGAACGACAGAGATCCGTAACGTTTTTACTGTGCGTCATAAAATAAATATCATGGACCGCCCAGATTCTTGTAGTGATTTGACATTTCTCTCAGATTGAAATCTTAGTTGTTATTCTAAAATTCTATGCTAATGGAAGACTTGGAAATCTTCTATTAGGTATGAAATCAAAGGATAAGGATATAAAATCCTATTGAAATCCATTGGGTTAAAAATATTTATTTTCAGTTAGAGATCCATTTTCAAAGGTTTCAAATATTTCTTATACAAAATTATTTCCCTCTAGGAATATATCCTCTAAGTTCCAATAAAGGAATTTTAGTATTCTAGAAAACTCAAATCAGCCAAACTATATTAGTGATGGAGACCAAAATAATTGAGGCCCACATGCCAATTCAACCCAAGGGCCATTTATTGAAAAATGCCATATGTCATGAGAAAAAAATAAATAGCTAAATAATGCAAGCTAGGAACCTTAGATCCTAAGTAACTTAGTCCTTAAGGAACGTGTGCACCAAGGTGTCTCATGATAGCTTGACACCTATCCATGCAAAGGAAGAATCACAACTTGAGGTGTCACCTTGCCATGAATCCACGTATGGAGCCAAACTACAAGGACAATTGCAAATTTCTCAAAGCACGAGTCACCCATGCAAAATAATGAGTTGTCACTACCACGATGATTCCAAAACACTATAAATAGGGGACAAGAATGCACACACTTCTCATAAATACTTGAGCCAAGCTCATATAAAAACCACACTAAGGCCAGAGGCTGAGTGAGAGGAGAGCACAAATACTTTTACACACACTTAGTGAGAGAGATTTGAGAGCAAGATCAAGAAAGAACAAGGAGCTAGACAAGAAGGACTGTCATAGATCTTCACCAAACACATTTTGGAATTTACAAAGGTTATAGTCTAGTATTTAGGATCAAATAGTAGTAGATTAGTGTATATATGGAATATTTAGTGAGGGTGAGGAGAGTCATTTGCACAGCTTATTAAGTAAATCTAGAAAACAACACAATTATGTCTAGAAATACATCTTTAGATGATCTCCACATCACACAAGTACCAAAATCATCTATTAGTTCATCGATTTGATCCATATACTATCCAATACAACTGGATTATCTTGTGAACATCAAGAACACACCTAAGAATACCAAGAACACACTCAAGAATTTATATCATAACAACTAAATTAATCTAGGAATCTATGTTTAGATCATATTAGCAAATAAAAAATCACCAAGAATCAACACATCAATAAGTCTACTTAATCAAGACTATATTGTACACATCTAAATGATCCTATGATAACCAATAACATAATACCATAAGGTCTAAAGTGAATAATATCCATGTTTCGTCGAATTGATGACAAGTACTCCAAAGGGGGTCCTAAAGGTGTGGAGAAAGGTTGGGTGTGAGACGTACGGTGTTCTAGGGACGGTGAGCACAAAGGTTTACCCAGGTTCAGATCTGACAGTGATGATCGAATCCTAATCCTGCTAGCAACCCAATAATATATTGGCAGAGCTGGTTGTTATAGCAGATTACAAGAGAGGTTTCACCTATGCGAGTAGTATGGTTTGTGCCCTAAAGGCTGGCCCTAGGACGGCTTATATAGTCATCTGACCTAGGATTTACAGGAGAGACCTATCCAGCTACAATACATAGTCGATATTAAGTACATCTTAGACTACAAGTAATACTATAGGCCTAAGTCGGTAAGTCTTCTAGGACTTCGCGTAGCCGGAAGTGACTCCTTCTTTCCCTAACTGGCCTACCCATGAAGCAAAGCTCTAACCCTTGGTGGTTCACCCTGGTTTGTAAGTAACTGTGGGTATACCCAGAAAGTATATCCCCAACAGTAGTCCCTGGAAGTCCCCAAGATCCAAAGTCGGATTCATTGTCTATCTTAATATTTCTTCGGCTTGCAGAATCTTGAAGGATTCCTGAAAACTTGAAACAACGGTGTAGGATTCTGAGTCACACCTGAGTTGGATATGATCATTATAATTTTCTATCTCCACGCTCATTTCAAAACTGAGCCAGAAAGAGTGAGTGACGTTTCTGACAACTATTCAGGTCACGTCACGTCAGCGACAGATATCATGTCAGATCAATCGTTAGAAGGTCTGTTCCGTGCAGAACCAAGGCTCCATTTCAATTCCCATACGAAGATTGAGGGGGCGGATCCTTAGCGAGGAAGTTGCCTCTCTCTCTCTCTCTCTCTCTCTCTCTCTCTCTCTCTCTCTCTCTCTCTCTCTCTCTCTCCCTCTCTCCCTCTCTCGATGTGTGGCGTTAATCTAGCGCAATTAGTGCAAATCTCCGCACAGAAACGATATATAAGGGAGTATTTCCCATTTTACTCTTCATTCTCATGCGCCGCATCTACTGCTCTCCTCGTACCTCCTTGATCTCTCCTTCTTTCTTTCCCTGTGCACCAGATAAAACACACGGCGCCGCCAGTTCTTGACCTTTGGTCAAATGGCTAACACCGCATGTGCACCGGGCGTGGCAGCGGCAGCGTCGATGGCAGTGGATGATAAGAAGTATTGGGGGATCTGGTTTCCCTGCATCATGGACAATGAGAATGTAACATACCAATTTTGGCAACCTTGTTAAGTTTTCCAGAATGCAAAAATCAGGGGGAACAAAAACTTTTTCTTGTTTATTGATGTTTTGATTGTTTGCTTGTTATAACTTATGCAAATGAGTGTAGTATATGTTATACTCTCTACCTCACACCCAGCTAACCAAAGCTATTTGAAAATATAAGTATCTTGGATTATTTTACATATTCACAAATGTTCTTGCATTTCGCGGATGCCCTTGTCTCAAAAAATGTTTTAAAAACTCTTTTGACAAAACTATGGGGATCTATATGCTATCATCTCCTTATATCTTCAAGACAGAACTTCCAAATGATCTTACCTCTAGTTTTCCAAAAACTTTTATTAAAACTTTGGAATTTAAATCTTGGTAGAAATACCAAGTACTCTTCCCTATTTCAAGACACAACCTTAAAATAGCCATCTCTACCTCATGCTAAGCTTGAAGGTACCTTTATTAGTAGACTTAAGATGATTATTAGATGAATTGCCTTGATCTGCTATTTGACTTGCCTAAATAGGAAATAGTGTGAGCTACCCTAGGAGCATCATTTAGCAACAAACTACCCAAGCAAGTCAACCCCTACTCCCTTGAGAATAACTCATCAAAACCTAGTAGGAAAATAAACCCTTCCACTGTTATCAGGATAATGTGTGATAAGCTACCTAAAACCCTCTAACACATTAACCAAGACCTAATTCCACCTCTATAATCATCCTTGGTAAGTACCTTACCATATCCTATACTCTCCCTTGATCAATAGATCCATTCCCCAACTCCCTCAAGCATATCTTGACCCTTGGTGATTCCTCTGACCATCTGTTTCTCTTTATCAGATTCAAATATGGCTCACATTCTTTTTATAGTCCCCAAGGTAGTAGAGACCAACAAGCCATGGTTTCATTCTATATAACCTACTACTCAACATCATCCACTTGATGATGGGTTTGGAAACTTGCATCACCTCAAAAACATCCCCACTTGTCTCCTAGTCAAAAAACCCAAATCTGCCAAATATTGACTATGGAACCCTTATCTAGATTCCATTTTTGAGACTCTCCCTATATTAACCCATGTAAATTTTTGGAAATTTACATGAACCAACTTGTAAACCATAATGAGTAATTCCAAATCCCACTATTTCCCTTGGCTAAACCATTCTTGGACCCACTCATCCTTGATGGTTTTGGAAACAAGAAAATAAGCTTTTATACAAATCTTATCAACTTACCTAATTTGGAAGATGCTCCTATCCTCATGTCACCTTATTTTGGACAAATCTTGGCATGGTTGTGATCTACCAAACCTTTTGTTTCAAACCATGTATCACTTGTGTCGATTGGAGCCTTATGCTTCTCAAACCAATCCTGTCTTTGAGGCTAAATAATATTCTTTTCTAGCAGCCTTAATTTTAACAAAGTTTGGCCTCTCCCCAAGTAAAACCCAATCATGATCAAGACCAATTCTCTGTGCCACGTTGATCTACATAACTTGGAATATCAAACCATATTACCTTTGAATAAACTATAATCTTGGGTCATATTTAATAGCATGCCAAAGGTGGTATAAAAATATTAGAACACTAGATCCCCATAACCACCCAAATTTGAAACTTCCTCCTTTTGAAATGCTGTAAAAATTAACCAAGTAATATCCCCAACCTCTATATTCACCTCTTAGCATGCCCTACTCATAAATCCCTCCATCGACACCTAATCATGTCTTGTGAGAGAAAATCAATAAAAGCAATAATCTCTATTCTATTAAAACTTGGTAAACCAACCAAGAATCCTCAAGATCCATTGTTTAAAAACCACCACGGCACCCTCATGCCTAAATATACACTTAACTAAGATCACCCTAGTCATATCACCCCTAATCCCACACTTGTACACTTTTTCCCTTTTTAAATTAAAACAATGATCATAACCCATCCACCCCTGACCACCACATTCTTTATTACTTCTCTCTAGTCGACCAGCAATGTAGCTAGGTCACCCTAGCACTCCCCCTTGTCCTCTAGCACTTAGAGCTGAAGATAGAGAGAGAGAGATGTTCTCATGACGGAAATATCTTGATTATTACGTGCAGCAGCAGCACCACCACCCTCCCCTCCACCCACCTGGCTCGTGTACCAGGCCCCACATGACTCTCCACTGCCCACCTTGCCCTATCCTGGACTATCTCCCTTTCCCATGTCCAAACATGGACCTTGTTCACCATGGACCCATCATCTAGTGTATATATCTCACAGGCTACCACAACCCCTCTTGCCTGGCTCATTTGACTCCTCTCTCATCCACTCACCCCTTCCCTCACCTAGAACCCAGCTCTCCCCCTATGCGGCCGAGGAGAATCCAAGCTTCTCCATGGTGCTGCAACCTTGTTCACAAGGTAGCAAGCGAACCCGACCACCCCTTTTCTCTATGCTTCGCTCTATGTGCTCCCCTACCCCTGATCTACCACTTGGTGCCCTTATTTTGCCGCAGGAATGCTAGAGCTCGTTATCGCCTTTGCTAGTCGAATGGAGCTTCCCCGATGAATCCCACCTCCTCGAGCCCCTACAATGGTAACCACACCACTCCTGCGTCTCTCGGAACCCCATCCCCTCTCTAATGCCTCCTAGTTGACATGCAACAACCCCTAGGAGCTTCCCGGTGAGCTACCGAGTGTGTCTCGCCAGCACAGGCACGCATCACCGTCCTAGGGTCAAATCCACGGATGTCGCCCATCACTAGGGTGGCCTCCGAGTCCCGCGCTACCCTGTTACCCCCCCATCGCCCGAGGTATACCCTAGGAGAGCCACCACTCAGTCCATGCACGCCCTAGGGTTTCCACCTGATGCTTTGCATTGTGAGGAAGAAGAAGCTTTCCTGCTATTGATCTCAATTTAATCCGGCGGTTCAGGTTAATCCTTACTCCTTCGTGTCCCTCTTCTCACTAGCTGGCGGACCCCACTCGTCAGGCCTTTGAATATGGCCCCCACATGCAGCGACCCTCTGGTGGACTGGTGCCTCCCTTCTTGGCCCATCTTCTTCTAAGAGTTGGCCCGCCGTCCTCCATTTCTTTTACCTTTTAAAAATCCAGATTTCCAGATCTATTTTATAATATGTAGCTTTACTTCAATATAAAAATGCCCAAAAATTCCCAGATATAAATTTTAGCATGCTCTATAGTGTTTTCTCAAACATTCAGAACAAGTCACATGCCAATTTCCATTATTTTCTGGATTTTTAAATAGCAAGAAGTATCTAAAACACTTAGTAATTATTTCAGAGAGCTTTAAAATTCCAAATGGTTTGAAACCAACTTGTACTACAAGGTATTACTAATACCTTGATTGTCACCCTAGCCCTACTCCTAGATTCTTATGGTTTAGCCATAGCGAAAATAACAAAAACAGTAAAATTATGCCTTTATAAAATTCTCTAGGTCAAAACAAAATGGGTTTTGACCTAACTCAAACTCCTATTACATATGATCACATATATATCAAATCTCAAGGGCCCAAGATTTATTGTGTCTCTGATGAATTTTAAGGAATTAAACTCTTCTGGACGTGGTTCTTTCACTACATAATTCATTGCAGGAGTTCGATAACTACAAAAATAGTGAATCCAATTTATACATAGAGGGACATAACATACCTATCACGTGTCCTAAGATTCTTCTCAAAACATGTTGTAGATTTAATCTGGTGAAAAATGCAAAAAGCTTAAATATTTGACTTTGTGATTTTTCCAAGGGCAATCTGTTAATTATTTTGAGGTGTGACTAACTCTAAGTGAACCACTCCATAAAATCCTTCCTAACCCTAAGAGGAAATATTTTTTGTACCTATAGATCTTTTATTGTGATTTATTCACTAAAACTAGAGCTATTTTCACTAGAAAATTCATAATAAATCCAAGAAAAATGATAAAATAGTGAAACCACTTTTATTGGTTTTATTTTTTTAATACCTATTTGATAATATAATTTTTTGTATATTTATATCATATAGAACCTAGCCTTGGTTTAAAACCCCTTACTTAAGTAGTTTTTGGCCTTTAAACCATTAAAGAAAACACACAAATGCAAATAAAGTTTTCCTTTGGCTTTGAACTCCATTTTTGAAACCCTACTGAAGTTTCTCGTGTATTTTTCAATTTCTTCCTGTATTATATTAATGCTTGTATTCCTTGTGTTGATTTTCATAATTGCTTGTTTGCATGTATGCTCTACGACGACGATAGTTACGATTGTGTTGAAGCGAGAAGAAGGGATCACCCTATTATTATTGGTATTCTTGGTTTTCTAAGAAGAATTCCAGAGACATATTGCTGATCATAGGTAAGCCACCATTCCTGAACTCTGCTACTTGACCTACTCCTTTTACATAATTTTTACTATCTCCTTTATAAACTTCATTACTACCTGCACGATTTACTTAACTATTACTACGCTAATAACTTGGACCCCTCCAAGTTATGAATGAGTGTCCAGTAAGACATCTACCCTTGTTGACATCTACTTTCCCCTTTATATTGAGATTATGATGATTATCATCCTACCTCGTTGGAATCCACGGATTTTGATGGATAAAACTATTTTGGGCTTTACACTACTACCAATGTTCGAAAAATGTTTTGTAAAACCCTTGGAAAGAGGCACCATTTCCAAGTGGATGTTTTAACGGAAGAAATGGTGTTGTTGAGAAGTGAGAAAGATGGACAAGAGAAATAGAAGGGATGTTCTATGCCTTTACCGGAACAACTTATCCGTGAAACCACATTACCCCATGAGTTGGGGCTTAACTTGTAATTTGTCTTCTTTATCATCGACAGCCCCTACATGTGCTATAGGGGAGAAATCCTCGGAATTATTGGCTCTCCCCTGTAAAGGCCTATGGATCCAGGGTTAGCGGATGTCTTTGACAAGGGCTGGTGCAAAAATTGGGTCTTCCGCAGACGGTATGACTCAAGAGTATGGAAGGAAGTGGAATCAACAAATCAAGGTATTTTCCAAACTACAGTTTGGGTATACGTGTGTATGCGAGGGAGGATTATGGATTCGAGAGCCACATACGTGTTGTCGGGGAGAACAAACCCAAAATGCAATGGTGCCTTTTCTAGGATCGACAAATGAAAGGTTAGGTTTGATTATCCGAACCCCTATCTACTTTGAGTAACGGGCCATGGTTGAATCCCGTTGGATGTATTGATTCTTGTGGGGTAAGTGCACAAACTCTGCAGAGTATAATCTATTTGTATAGCCATGTCTACAGTCAAGTACGGTTGGAAAGGTGATTTCTAGGAGTACCCAAGTGATGGTTTTGAGAAAGATAAAAAGGATGTGACTTGGTCACGAGACAGCATGCGAATAAGGTTTTGTTTTGAAAATGGTTTTTACATTAAAGATGGTTTTAAAAATGTTTTCAAAAAGGATATGGAGATATCCCACCTTTTAAAAAGGAGACATATTTTCAAAAGTATGTTTCGACAAAGATATAGAGATGCCATATCTACAAGAGAAACTAGGCTTTTGAAAATAATTGTAGTATAGAGCTATCACGCCATAGGAAAATTGCATTATCTTGTTTACCTTGTCTCGGTGGTTTGCGAGTACATTCAAAGTACTCACTTGCGTTGTCCCTTTCTATTTACTTGGCCAAATTTTCAGAAGCTGGAAGGATGAAGGAGTTACTGACGTCTATGCAAGCTAGGTGTCTTCCTAGTCAGTTGCCTGTAGGTTAAGGCTTGACATGTGCTATGCGTTCGATGATGATCCACTGTTAATGTTTGTATCACCATAATGCCAACAACGTAAAGTTTGTATTCATTACTTTATGGATGTTGTAATGATACTTGTCAGTTATGCTCACTGATAACTAATCATGGGAATGTGAATTAGATGCATAACAGGGATTCTCAGACTATCAATTTGATGGCCCCACGGAGAAGCTCTAGACGATGGAGGACAAAGGCTACATCGCCGCCGGTGCATGGGGGAGAGGCATCGACGAACCTGCTCAAGCGCCGCGTGATGGGGAGCACGTCGACTTCGTGACACACATCGGCTGTGGGATCAGTTTCCCACTGTCAGATTTCCTTTACAAGGTACTCCGATACTATGGCGTTCAACTCCATAATTTTCCTCCCAATTCACTGCTAGAACTTAGTGCTCATGCAGCACTTAGCGAGGGGTTTCTCGGAAGAAAACCGAGTCTCACTCTTTCTTGGTACTACTATGGTACCCGGAAAAATTCCATTAGCGCCGGTGTTCCATATGTTACCGACACACTTAGCTTAGTACTTAGGAGAGACCGAGTCTACCTTAGGGTTTTATCAAGTGAGTCTGTAAAGAAGTGGTCAACAACTTTCTTCTACCACAAAGATATGTCGGCTCCTAGCAAGACGGATGGTTTGCCGTCCTTCGTTGACGGTGCTGCAGACCACAAGGATTCATGGGATGCAGAAGCGTTAGAACTTTCGAGGGACTTGATCCTTGCCAAGAGGCGGATCGATTTCCTGATAAAAATAGGGTCCTACATGGATACGACTTGATTCATTACTGGTTGGATAGTCGGATCCAGCCACTGCAGCATCATGGCGACCGACTAATGCACATGGTCACCTTGGATAATAAGGACATCATGAGAGTCAATTCTTCATGGATTCTCGTGAAGGACTACAAGAGTCAGATGTAGTTTTTGATCAAGGAGCAGGTGGACAAGAAGATCCCCGAGGTCTCCATGTTAATGTTTATGGTAGATAATCCTCTAACTCAGGTAAGTCTTTCGACTTTAGTATATATGTTCATCACTTCATCATCCGAATATTTCTTACTGAGATTTATTGTTTCAACTTTCAACTTGCCTAGCTCCCCGAGTTGGAGTTATCCCCACTAGAGGGTTATCCTCCCGAATACTCGGAAGCTACGGAGGATGATGAATTGGAAGAGATTCAAACATTGGCTTCCAAGAAATGCAAGGCTACAGTTGTTACCACTAGCACACAAGTCTTGGCAGTGTTTAAGAGGTTAGTAATTCTCCCGGGTGGTGTACTTTGCTTTATATTCTTTCCAAGTCTCATCTAAATTCTTGTTTTTGTGTGATACAGAGCTAAATCAGTTTTAGCGAAAGTCAAAGCCGGAAGGCAAGCAAGCCAAGCATATGTGTTAGTAGAAGATTGTTATGTCACCAGCAGTGCCTCCACCAACTCCAACCACCATTATATCTTCAGCGCCGGAGGATATTCCTTCTCCACGCGCTGGCAATGTCAGAATTTCTCCTGAAGATCCGAATAACTCACAACCCGAAGCCACCACTGGTGGTTCAGAAGTTGATAAGGGTGAACCCAAAGGGTAATGATCCCATGGATAGTTCTTTAGGGAAAATGGTGAAGTTTACTAGATCCACTTCTCCCGGGTTATCCAAGAAGAAGAAAAATGAGATTCTCAATCTGGCCCAAACTTGCAATGAGATACAAATCTTAAACCCAGAAGAAGTGAGTCAGGAAAATGAGGATGTCAAGGTAGGACACTTGGAACAAATCCGATTCAGGGATCAGAAGATCCATGCCGGAGAACTTCTAGATAAAGACGTGGATCCAATTTCTCTTGCTGAGAAGGTTTTCTACAACATGAAAACTAGATTTGAAAATATGCATCTAGAGCATGCTGAAAGTTTTCTAACTTCCTCTTGCATTACTTATATCTTATCCTTTATCACCCAAGCATAAAGTTGGATAGAAAGTATAACATGGAATCCGAGTTAATGATTATAAGATGTAAAAGAACGGTGTAGCCCTCGAGGGTCATGTTGAAATTTAACTTAGCGTAAATTCCAGCCCGAGTCTCAGTAGATAGCTAACTCTATATTATCTTGACTCATAGAAAGTTGTATCTTACAACTAGGAATTGCTGAAGAACATCTTTAGCAAGCACAAAGGAATCAAAGCTTTGCATCTTGAAAATTCCAAGTTAAAGATTGAAAAGGATGAGGCAGAAGGTAAACATTTTCGACACTCAACTGTATTTTAATGCTATTCTTAGTAGAAAGTTCTTCCCGACTAATTTTTTTTACTATTTCCTTTGTAGATTTGTTAAACCAGTCCTGCAAGATGGTGGAGGAGGCCAAACATTTCAAGGTTCTCCAGATGGAAAATACTGATCTTCGTTAAGAGCTGAACAAGCTAAAGATTGATCACAAGAAATTCATGAACAACTTCCTAGAGTCAAACAACCATGAAACCAAGAGTCTTAAAAAGTAGTTGTCCCTCTAAGATAAAGAATTTTTCTAAAATAAAGGCGGAATTTGACAGGCACAAGGATCTAGCGGAAGCCATCCATGAGGAGCTAAACAACTTGAGGGAGGAACGCACGCAATGGAATCATTCCATTCTTGGTAAATTTCAAGCCTTGTCTTGTTTCTTTTCACATTTTCCTATTATTTGTCATATTTTTGACATTTGCTCTTTTCACATAACCCCACAAACTTTCAGATTCGTCCAGCTCTGAGCCACCCATATCGAATCAAATCAGTTGGAGATTTGATCTATGAATTCGGCTAGATTCTTGAAGAAGCTGGCGAAGCCGTAGAGCTTTCCAACTTGGCGAAAATGCCAATTTTCGAGATTAGGGCCAGAGCCAAGGGGATTCCGAAGCTCATTGAGGATTGAAGATGTCATACGCCCGGACCGCTGCCCAAATTGCCCTTACCATGGTGATGAGTCACAAAGGGCATCGCTAGCAAGGGCGATGAAGGCAATCTGCAGGACATCATGGCTATCCAAGATTCCTACATCGGATATGCTTATTGCGTGGCGGAGATGAGCAACTATGAAAAGACATTCCTCCAATCTATCGCCATGCCACCAAGTTTGGAAGACTCAGAAGAAGAAACTAAAGATGTAGTCGAGGATGAAGATCCCTCTGAGTCTCGGGACTAGGCCGACAATCAATGATGGCTCTAGCGCTTGAAGGTCTCCATCACCAGCAACTGCAACATAGTATAAAGACTATACATTATTTTGAAACAATGTGGTCTATAACAATGAAAACATTTTATCCGGCTTTATGTGCTGTACTGTAAGAACTAGCATTTAGTATATTTTGTGGTGCTTGGAAAATTTCTTAAGCACTTTGTGTTTATCCTTGTCTTTATCTGGATCTTTCACTTTATTACTTTATTGACTCGGCAAACTTTCAACATGGAAACTCTGCCGAGCAACGAAGCTCAATTGCTAAACTAGTTTAAACCCACAAACAGAGTCGGCTTCCAGTACCAAAAAATTACTACTCGGAAAATGCTTGTGTCTAAGCAATCAGATAAAAACCAAAGTCTAATCATAAAATGAGATTTCAACCCAACGGTAACATTTTTATAATGTCAAAAATCTAACCAGAACAAACATGAGCATAAAGTACTTTCAAGCATTCTGGGATTTTTGAAACGGACATGATCTTTTGGAAATAAGATGGTATAAAAAACTTCTCATGAAAACATTGAGGTAACCAATACTTTATTTCACTTTGAACATGTACACATATATGATTACAAAAAAACAAACTTATGAATAGAAGGGACATAGCTATGTAGTATTCCATGGACGATCTGGTTCATCCAGATCTGTACTACCACCAGCTCTCTTTCTCTTCCAAGTGTTAGTCCTTTCCTTAAGTGGTATCATATCAATTAACAATACGACGGTTCCAAGCGCGAGGCTGGAGCAGGGGCCAGCGTCATACTGATGTCCCCTCAACGCAAAACGATGAAATACGTCCTTCGGATGAAATTTCGCGCCTCTAACAATGAGGCCAAATACGAGGCCTTCATCCATGGCATGAGGATGGCTAAGGTGTGCGACGCAACACTCCTCGTCATCTACGACGATTCGAACCTTGTCGTCCAATAGACGATGAACGAGTGCAACGCTCACAACGCTAACATGATCGTGTACCGCACGCTCTACAACTCACTCGAAGGGGATTTTGACGGCTGCGAACTTCGACATGTCGGCAGGGAAAGCAACGAGGAGGCCGACTGGCTCGCCAACATTGGTTCCAATTGCTCTCTGGTGCCACCAGGAGTGTTCCTCGAACAAATCTGTGTACCCTCCATCAAGAGGAAATTCCCAAAAGGCTCCGCCGAAGAACCATAACACTCGGGGGCTGCGCTACCCGAAGGGCAAGAAGGACCCGAAAAGCTTGACACAGAGGTCGAGCTGGTTAGCCTGATGTAAGTCATGGCAGTTGAAGAAATGTGGACGCAGCCGTACCTTTGGTACCTGCTAAATAATCAGCTGCCTGAGGAACCGACAGATGCCCGACGTATATCTCGCCGGTCAAAGGCCTTCACCATCATCAATGGCGAGCTATACAAGCAAAGCATTTCGGGTGTGGTCCAGCGATGCGTCACCATCAGTGACGGCAAAAACATCCTCAAAGACATCCACGAGGGTATCTGCGGATATCACGCAGGCAGCCGCGCCCTAGTCGCCAAAGCTCTACAAGCTGGGTTCTACTGGCCAACCGCAATGAACGACACCAAGGACATAGTCCAGAGGTGCAATGGCTGTCAGAGGTACGCAGACAAGCCACACGCGCCAGGATCCGAGCTGAGGCCTATACCATTATCTTGGCCCTTTGCCCAGTGGGGCCTCGACATGATCGGCAAACTGCCAAAGTCCTCGCCTGGAGGCCACGTCTTCCTTCTGGTCGCAGTCGACAAATTCTCGAAGTGGATCGAGGCCATGCCCGTCAATAACCAAAGCGGAGAAATGGCCGTCAAGTTTTTCGAGTCCATTGTCTACAGGTTCGGCGTGTCGCATAGCATCATAATGGAAAATGGCTCGAACTTCATCTCGAAGGAATTCCAAGACTTCTGCGGGAACCTCTGGATCAACATATCATACGCCTTTGTGGCGCACCCCCAGATCAACGGACAGGTCGAAAAGGCCAACGTCCTCATAGGAAACGGCATCAAGAAGCGCCTACTTTGCCCACTCGAAAGGCTTGCCGGAGTCTAGGCAGACGAGCTACCCTCCGTCCTTTGGATCCTGCGCACATGCCAAACAACTCGACTGGCTATACGCCCTTCTTCATGGTGCACGAAGCCGAAGCCATGCTACCCGCTAAGGTACGCCACAAGGCCCCACAGGTCGTCGCTTACAGCAGGCCGAATCATCAGCTGCACTTGAAGACGTCGTCGACACACTCGACGAGGCATGCGACATCGTCGCGGCTCACTTGGCGGTGTACCAGCAGAGCCTCCACAACTACCACAGCCGCCATCTGCGCCCAAGGTCCTTTGTCAAAAGATACCTCGTCCTGCGACTCAAGCAAGAAGGACACAAGAAGCTCGAGTCACCCTAGGAAGGACCATACATCGTCACCGAAGTCATCCTAGGTGGCGCCTACCTTCTCATGGACGTCAATCAGGAGTCGAATACTCCAATCCTTAGAACACCGCACGACTGTGACGCTTCTACCCCGAGTTACCCTTTACTTTCAATAAGGCTATTCAGCCAAGGCTACTTAGCCAAACAATGTACCTCCTTGTTTGCTATGAATAAAAGCTAAGTTCCTTGGCCGAAGTTTTTTTCCTTTACATTACTTACCGCTAAAACATACTAGTGGGCTGCGCCTCACCTTACGACATCGTCAAATGATAAACAAACGCATACAACCCGAGTAGCTGACCACATCAGGCTAACGAAAATGATATGCACATGCAATGCACTACGTGCCAATACATACAAACTTTACAAAGGGCATTACAAGCCCACTCAAATAAATACAAACTTTACATTATCTCGTTTTCTTTACCGGACCTAATTGTTCTGGAGAATCACATTCGTCCGCTCCTCAAATAAATCTACGATCCCTTCGACATACTGCCCTACAGCCGCGTAATGAGGGCTCATATCACATACATTGCCACCTGGAGGAGGAGGCGGTCCAGACGCTATCTTCGTGAGATTGACATCGCGACGATGCAGCCGAACGAGAGACAGGGCTTCCTTCACCCCTGCAATCAGCTGATGGCGCACCAACTCCTTGATGTGGCCTACATCCCGAAACTTCCCAAGAAGACCCAAAAATCTAGAGGGTGCGGCGAGAGGAAACATGGTGGCCCAGACGGCCGCAAGCGACGACCTCGCCTGCTTCACCACCCGAAGAACCTGATGTATGCGATCTTGCACCGTTGCAAGGACGATTGCTCGATCACGGTCCATCCAAAAGAAGCCACCGGCCTCCAGCTCTTGTTGCGTCAGGCAATTCATCCGAAGTGCGACGCTCTCCTTCTCTTCCCTCGGAATGAGATTCACAACTGGACAAGCATGGGGTGAGCTATAATAAAAATAAGGCACACTCGAAAGAACATCGGTTCATGAAGACTCACATTGGAGTTGCCCGCCCATCTGCCAAAATTATCCAAGCAAGAACTCCTCCCTAGTAGTGGCTCGCTCAGCTTTCGACTTCCACACATCTGCATGACCTCGGATGCTGAGGATGTCTTTTTCCAAACTACGAATGCGATCATGCAGGAAGGGCAACTATGATGCCTCATCCAAGGATGGGCGAGGATCAGGCGCAGGAAGAGTGATCACTAGAGCCTCACCCGAAGGACCCTAGGGGTAAAAAGGAAAATAAGAATATTGCAAACACTTTTTACAGCAGTTAAAAGACAGACTCATATACATAAATAAGGCCACCTCGTGGCACAGTGAGACTTGTTCATACAAAAGTTGTTACAAAAAACAGCAAAAGGAGAAAAGCTATACTATCTACAATGCAAGGGCCTAAGCGCCAGTACCCGGAGCAGCCTCGGATCCTGACTGCCTATTCTTGGCCTCATGCTGCTGCTTTGCCGCATAATCGGCCAGGAGGTCGATGAGCTTAGGCCCATAATGCTTACATCGGGAAGCAAAAGAGGTAAAAGCTACCTCTGAGCCATCCGCCGCCGTCGACATCTGGGAGGTGACCTAGGCCAGGTCCATCTCGGCTTCGAACGCCATCGCCATGGCCAACCCCATGGAGGCACCAATGCCCTTCTGCTTTCATTTGTACTCCGCCGGAGCTTCGTCCACTAGAGCATCCGCCAGAGAGTCGATGTCCTCGAGGGAAACACCCTTGGGGTTGAACTCCTTGTAGAAGCGCGCAAGCACCTTCTTGGCCTTGTCCAGGGAGCTCACGATAGAGGAATAGTGATCCTTGATCGCTGTGGCAGCATCTGCCAGGGAATCTCCATGCTCCAGCATGCCGCGATCAAAGGCGACACCGGAAGCATCTGGCATTAATAGCATGAGAAGAAATTCGAGGGAGAAACAAAAAGCGCATCAAGATGGAGAATACAAAAAAAGATTAGGGCAACTTACCAGATATAGCCTTGGCAACAGCCATGAGCTTATCAGCCATGGCCTTCTCCCGAGCAGCTATAATGGCTGCGGGCTGCTGCTCACGGTCTTTAGCCTCCTTTTGCTGGCGTTGGAGAGCCTCAGTAGCATCCGTTTCCTTCTTCTCCACCTGGCTGAGGCTCTTTTCGAGAGCGTTCAGCCTACGAAGAGCAGCATTCTTCTCGTCTGCAACATGGAGGAACACTGGATGAATACAACAACAAACTATATAACAAAACAATGCACCTTGGAGCTGCTGTAGCTCATCCTCCAATGCCAGATGCTGCTTGATGGAGATATGCCTACCGGGGTATACCTAGCAGGATGTTTCCTACTGGCCCAAGCGCCAGCGAGTGGGCCTGCAGGACGGCGACTGGATCAAGATGTGGAGTGGACTCAAGCGACTGGAAGCTGAAGGCCCAGAAGAGTAGATATGCCCAGTCGGACTAGGTCATAGAATCACCGAATCCTTAACTAATTCGGTTGAGATCTGTAAACTCTAGGGAGGTGAGTCTATATAAACCTCCCTAGAGGACGCATAGAGGATACGTTCCATCATACACCCTAGCGACTCACTGCCTAGCCGCCGAGCTTGCCCCATTGTACTCTCACCATAATACAATCTAGCAGGAGTAGGTCTTTACCCTCCGGGGGGCCGAACCTGGGTAAACCCTTGTGTCTCAACCCTCATCTCGCACCGTAGATGGCTGGCCGCCCTTGCCCCATGTTCTACTACTCGTTGCCGATTGCAGCATCTGCCGTGGTCATTCCCACGACAGTGGCGCCCACCGTGGGGCCTAGCCGGTCAGGCCGGTGTTCTGCGGCGAGATCCAATCTGCCAATCAAGGAGTCGATAGACACCGGCCGCATGATCGCGATCGGCAAGATGCTCCAGATCTTGCCGAGCAGCTACGTCCCAGCGGCGCGACCCGCCACGCATAGCATGATCCTGCCGGTCGGCACGATCAGCCTCTTCGTCGGCCTCACCGACGTCATCATCTCGGAGGATTCGGCTCGCATCCACGAGTCACCGCCGCGCGACCGGCTCTCTGAGAGCCAGGTCCGCATGATTCACCGCCTCGCCTCCGAGTACGACTCGGCCTACAGCAACGTGGTCGAAACCACCGCAGCCGCGGAAGATGCGGCCCTCAACGACGACGCCGATTCGGCGACCCCGGCGTCACTCGCCGGATCCATTGTCGCCGCGTCATCCGTGGGCTCCATCACCCAGGTCTCCAATGTCGGAGACTTTGAGGATCCCTCCATCCTCGGGATCTTCGACTTCGACTCCGGGTCGGAGAACTCCTCCGACCTCCGTGATGGAACCGGCCGCGACCTACATGGCGACCGGCGCCGACCCGCCGGAAGATCCATTCTCCACGCTGATCCCACCGAACACGACGGCAACGGAGGTCGAGGAACTCCGCCTGAAGCTGGCGGAAGCAGTTCGCAAGGAACAAGCCGAGCGCGAAAAATTTCGCCTCGAGCAGGTGACAGCACAGGAGCTATCGCGCTACCACCATCTCCGAATCAGATCGCGCCTGAACCCCACCGTCGAGGGGCGCGCCCTGAATTTCGACGACGAGAACGACCCGACCCGCGCGTCCGAACGTGCGATCTGCGAGAACGCGCCACCAGGAGGAAGCACTCGGCCCCCACCAGGGGAAACGGCCAATGGCGCCCCGCCACCACCCAACCGCGCACACCCCAGGGACCAGCCAAGGATCGTGGTCTCCTCACAAGAGCGAGATGCGAACGGCCTCCCGCTGTTCTCCACCCCAATGGACAACCTCGTCGCGGGCCGAGCAGCTGTCACATCCCAAGATTTTCCAAATCTTGTAATGTGAAAAATAAATGAACAAAATAATTTTTTGTTGAAAATCAGGGTGAAAAGAAACTTTTGTTTCTAAAAGGAGACTTAAAATCCCATCCAGAACAAACTTTGGCTAAAGTTTGAATCCAACAATATCCAAATCAAGAGAAATGCATTCCTCAATGAATGTATCTGGAAATTTGAACACTTGGAAAATAAATCCAAAACCCTAAACCCTAATGGAAGAAAAATCATTTCCCAAGTTATCTCCAAATCCATGGATTTGATCCATACCAAATTTGATCAACAAATATTCACAAAGGATCAAGTAAGACCATAGAAGTTGGTTTCACTCAAATTGGAACCATAAACAAAATCTTAGGAGTATAAAAAGATAAGGAAATTGAATTTCCAAAGCCAATAAAGCCCTTACCAAAACCCATACCAATTGGTGATCAAATAATCCTAAAGGGATTTATAAAGATAAACATTTATCAAAGGAAAATAAATTGTTTTGGAAATACTAATTTGGATCTTTTAATAAAAGACTTTGTTTTCAAATGAAAAGGTGAGCCAAATTAATTTTGGCCAAACTTTTGTAATAAAATATTTTGTTTTGATAAAATGAGTAAAAGTTTATTTAA
This sequence comes from Avena sativa, assembly GCA_916181665.1. NCBI lineage: Eukaryota > Viridiplantae > Streptophyta > Magnoliopsida > Poales > Poaceae > Avena > Avena sativa. The sequence continues at coordinate 9,006,826 of OV702293.1, read as the reverse complement.
ATAAAATAATAAGGATTTAAATATCCAATTTTATTTAAGTAAAGGCTTTTCCCATTTTAAATGAACACCAAGTATTTTATTACTACTTTGAAATCTTTTATTAAAAGGTTTTGCTTTGATTAAAATGAGTGAAGGATTATTTAAATAAAATAATAAGGATTTAAATATCCTATTTTATTTAAGTAAAGGCTTTCCCATTTTAATTAAAACACCAAAACTTATTTATTTATTTAAATAAGTTTCCAAGTATTCTTTTATTTTTCAAATAAAACCTTCTGGTTTGGTTTTGAAAATAATTGGATTTCAAATGGAAATTTTATTTAAATAAATCAAACCCTATTTTATTAAATAACTAAAGATCCATTTTTATTAAATGGATCCTAAATTAAATAAAAATATTATTTATTTTGAGATTTGGAATATGTTGAAAAACAGAACCAAATTCAAGTACAAAGTTGAGTGTTTTGTTTGAATTGTTTGAACCTTGTTTGGTTGTTTGAATAATTGTTTGAAATTCAAAACAAAAAAGAATTAGAAAAGGAAAAAGTTTTAGACAGAAAAAAAATAGGGAAACAGACCAGCCCATTAGGCCCAGTCCAGCCCAGTACTCCCTCCCCAAAGGAAAACATTTTACACCCAGATACTGACCCACTGAGTCAATGACAACCAGGACCCACTCCTTCTCTCTCTCACTCGCTGACGAGACGGCCCCACCGCCTCTTATTCCTCTCCCGAACCGTTTTTCTGCACCACGAAAGGAACCCGCACTGTGTATGACCAGTGGACCCCTCCCCCTCCTTTCTTTCCACTGACCAGTAGGCCCATCTCTACTGTTCTCCTTCCCCACCTCGCGACCAGTTCTTCCTCCTCTCGTCGCTGTTGCAGGCTTTGATTTCTCCGGCTTAATTCGTCATAACGCCGAGCCTTTACCTCGCCTTGATCACGCAGATTGAAACGCCTGTGTCTCCTCTATAATTCCGCTCTGACACCCCGCACTGGCATGCCTTAGACCGCCCCCAATTTCTCCCCGAGCCACTCTGTCTCCGACGAACTCCCTCCATGATTCCTGCAGCCCCTCGCCGCCCCTTGCCTCCTCGACCATGCTCTCGTGAACCCCACCTCCTGGCGATCATCCCCGTAGCGCCAGCTTGCCCCCAAGCGACCCAGAGCATCGACAACCCCCTCGACCGAGCGCCACCATAGTCTGCTTCAACTCCGGCGAACAGTAGCCGACAAACCAGCGCGCCCCTTTCCTTCTGGTAAGATCTTTCACAACCTAGGCAACCTTGCACACCCTCTTGACAAGTTTACTTGATCAAATGCGACACAGACGCTCGCCTTCGACGACGACCACCGACTCCGCCATATGCTTCCTCTCCGACGAGCCCCACCGGTAAGACCAGACCGCCCCTTCACTCCTCGTTCACGCACACAGCTTTGTCTTGGTCCTGCGCATCTAACCGTGCCTTCTTTTCGCTTCGGAGAGAACCACAGCAACGTCCTCGACAGCAACCAGAGCCAACCGCCGCTAGCACGAACTCCGGTGAGGAATTGTCGCAGACCCCGAGCGCCCCTTGACCAACCGCGAGTACCTTGAGCATCACCGTGACCCCCTGAGCCCGGTGAGCAACTCCTCCTTCTCCCTCACCCCCTGTAGCACCAGCACCGTCATTGACCGACCGCTCCGCCACCAGACGTCGCCGCCAGCGCCGCTGCTTTTTGGCCAAGCGATAGGAACCGTAGGATGCAGATCCACCGGCTTGGATAGAATGACTAACCGAAGGGGTAAGGATGAACCTGTGTCGCACGATCCACTTTAGATCTAACGTTCCACGTTGCCTATCCGGCCGAACCGGTACGGGCGAATTAAAACACGCCGCGTGTCGCCTGTTAGGTTTAAAACAGAAATTGAAAACAAAAACTTTTGCCATTTTCAAACCCTTGTATCTTTGGATCCACACGTCCAAATTTTACAAATTTTATGTCGTTGGAATCAGCAAGACAAACCCTAGCCAACCCTGCCCTTAGTTTAGCAAATAGTATCTGTTAACTTGTTTAACTTTGCAGATTCTTTTGTGTGCTTGCTAACATTAGGAAAATTGTTTAAAAATGTTTTTAGGGTTAGAACCTTTGCAAATTGGTTTGTTGTGACCTTACTGACCCTAGGAACCAACCCATAGTTTGGAAAATGATTTTTGAAAAGTTTAGAATGGATTAATTGGTTTAGTCCATTTCTAGCTAATTAAAAACCATTGTTTTGTTTATAAAAATGCTTTCATAAAGAAAACTTTGAGAAAATGTTTTGGACCAAACCTACTGACCCAAACACCAAGTTTTGCAATAGCAACTCATTTGGTGAACCCTATAGGTTAGTGCCTTGGTAATAATATTTCTACACCACATAGAATGACACTTTGTTTTGGAAAATGGTTTTATAGTAAAGACTTTTGCTAACAACTTTACCACTTTGGTAAATGACCAATTTGGATCTTACAAAGTTTAGGAATCTAATAGAGACCCTCTTTGCAAATGACTTTGCCATTTTGGTAAATGACCAATTTGGAACTTACAAAGTTAGAAGCCTAGTGAAGACCATCCTTACAATAGAACCAACCTTTGCATGCTTATGCATGACTTAGATCCCATTACTTTGTGTGTGAAAAATTGTTTGTTTGACTTTGTTATTTTATGTGTGTAGTTTTGCTTGATTGGTAGATTAAGTTTGTGCCTTGCTTGATTGAATTGTAGTGACTTGAAGAGAGTGAGTGTTGCAAGGACAAGGAGTGAACCTATACCCTCTACCAAAAAGGCAAGTGATATCATCATGAATATTCCATTCCTATATTTTATACTTGCATTAGTTATATTTTGTTAAGACTTGCATGCCACACTTGTCAAATGATGTTGGGAAATCCTATATAGATTAGAATGCTAGAGTTGCTAGGAAAATTCCCTAAGGATAAGTTGCCATGCCATGCTTAGCCTAGCTATTAGAAAACAAGGGTGGTTTATATATTCACACTATGGAAAAATATTCTAAGTCTAAGGACTTGTTTTTATTTAACAAAACAACTAAGTTAATGAATCACCTGGGTGGAATGGAAAGAATGGTATATGTTGAGTGGTTCACAAGGCCATGGACTTGGCTTGTGTATCTCACTTGTGGATGGCCACCCAGGAACAAAGAGATTTGAGATGTCAAATGTTGAGAAGCTTCAAGTGCAACCACTTGGCAATATGGGCTCTGCCATGATCTTAGGATGCTAGAACTTAGTCTCTTGGACAGAGGGTGGTAGATGGGATGATAGGTTGGAGCGCGTCCATTTGACTAAGGAAAGGCTACTGAAGGATCTTGTCTTGAGAAACCAAGTCTTGTGGGGAAAGTGCACCACCTCTGCAGAGTGTAAAACCTAAGTACTTAGCCATGTCCCTGGTAAAGGACAATTTGAGCATCAAGACATGGAAACTTCAAAAATCTCATCACTCCAATTTCTAAATAAAACTTGTGGGTGAACAAGGGCTAAAAGGATCTTCAGTCATTGATTGGTAGATGCCCTGAGTGGATCTGGAGTCTTTGATTGATAGATGCCTTGGGTGTTTTTTCCAAACAAAACTTAGTATTTTCAAAAGTTAGGGAAAAATCTATTTTGAGCAAAGCAAGCCTAAGCTCCACCAGCCAAATGCATATAGTATTATAGTCCACTTAAAATATACTAAGGTATCACTTGCCAATACTATTCCAATGTATTGACCCTTGTGGCTGTAACTTATGATGTTGCAGGTTTGATTGATTTAGTGAAGATTGATTGATTAGGATTACAAAGTCTACAACCAACATCTACCTGTGGCACTTTGAAGATGAAGGACCCATGACAACAGTTATTCCGCTGCAATGTAATGTAATAGCCTAATGAGCTATGTATTGATGTAATAAAATTATGTTATTCCTGGTTATAAAGTTGTATTATGACCTTTGTTTCTTGATATTACATCTAAACTGTGGATGCTAGCTTTTGATCCAGGGACTAGCATTGTAAACATAGGGGGCTCAATCTTGTTAAAGGTTGGGGACCTTACAGCAGCAGTCGACAACATCGCGGCCACTGGTGAAGGCGCCCTGCAGATCCAATACGCCAAGGCTCTGCTCGCCAAAGCGGTCGAGCAATAAAACGCAGGCGTCGACTCACAGGGTCGGATGTACTCGCGTTCATCGGGCAGCAGAGCAGCCTCAATCGGCCGCCCCATGGCGGCGAACACCATCAACTACCCGCCACCCAAACCACTACAGCTCCAACACCGACCCGTGAACGCGGCACTCTCCACCAACGACCCCCGGCCAGCGACCAACTTCGTCGCCGCCAACGGGCAACCCGTCGACGCCCGCACCCATATCATCAACAACCAGAGCTGGCGTGCACGCCAGCCCGACGACCTGCGGCATACCCTCACCACCCGCCACGACGGTGAGCCGAGGGGATCACTGAGCCGGCTCGGGCCCCGGTGCTTCGTACCGATGAACCGAGGCGAAAGATACCCGACGAACTTCAAACCGCCAAAGGAAATAGAGAAGTACGACCCATCGTACGATCCCTCTGTGTGGCTGGATACCTACCTCATGGTGATGGGATCGCCGGCCACATCGATCTACTAGCCGCCCGCTACCTTCCCCTGATGATGGAGGGGGGTGCAGGCAGTGGATTAACACTCTTCCCGCAGATAGCATCGACTCATGGGAAGAGATGCGCGACGCCTTCGTCAGGCACTTCGAGGGTTCATACACCCGCGCCACCACCATTGAGGACCTGGAACGGTGCGTCCAGGGACCCCGCGAGTCGACCCGCAGCTGGGTCCAACGGTGGCAAGATCTATGGTACAACGCGGTCGGCATCCACCCAGACACCGCGATCCACTTCTTCAAGACCTCGTGCCGCTACGAGCCCCTGGTCGCCAAGCTCAAACGAGCATACCACACACTCCACAACATACCAGATCTCCTGGAGATTGCAAAAAGGTACGCGGAGGAGGACCCAAACCAAGAAACCGACGATGAGTCGGGAGGACACCGCCGCACGAGCGGCCACGACAACGGGAGACGACCCGATCTATGCTACAGCAACACTCGCCTCACCGGCAAGCGCCGCAGTGACGGGCGAGTCGACTTCATCGCCAATGCTGGATACGCGCAGCGCGAGCCCAAGAGCTTCCGCTGCGACGGGGGACAACGCCGCGACGGTGGAAACTACAAGGCGAAGCCGAGGTTCGACCCCGCGGCCCTTCTTAACCAACCTTGTGTATTTCACAGCAGGGAAGGAAAGCCCGCCACGCACACGACCGCCGACTGCCACTCTCTCAAGGAGATCGAGAAGGCACGACGCGTGCGAGAAGACCCCGACAACAACCCGCCAAACGGCGAAAAATTCGGCAGCGTCGCCGGCTCGCTCCACACCTTCACAGGCTTCAACACGAAGCGTGAGAGGAAGGTCATCGCCCACGCCGTCACCGTCAACGCGGTGGCCCAGATAGATATCCCCTATTTCCTCAACTGGTCTGAGCAACCAATCACTTGGAGCCGCGCAGACCACTCGCCACGGATCGAGTATCTGGGCCGAGTCGCCCTGGTGGTCAAGCCCAAGGTGGGAGACTACTGGCTCCCCAAAACATTGATGGATGGCGGCAGCTCCATCAACATTCTTTACCTGGACACCTTCAGGTGACTATGGCTCCCGCAGTCGATGATCGAGACGACCTACACCATGTCCCACAGCATCATCCCTGGTCGGAAGGCGTACCCGATCGGCAAGGTGACGCTGCCAGTCATCTTCGGCACACCGGCAAACTTCTGCACTGAGCGGATCGTCTTCGAGCTCGTGCCCTTCGATAGCCCCTACCACTGCGTCCTGGGGTGCCAGGCGTTCGCCAAGTTTATGGCAGCACCCCCCTACGCGTACAACGCGATGAAGCTACCCAGGCCGTGCGGCGTCATCACCATCCACGGCGACCCCGACATGGCCGCCGAGTGTGAGGCCAAAGGAGCTGAACTCGCCGACGCCGTCATCACGGCAGAGGTCAACCACGCAGACGATCTTGCCAAGTATGCGAGCGGGGTCAACAACGACGACCCCACCATACTCAAGAAGCCCAACTCGGAGGGCGGCAACCCCACCGCCTTCGAGGCAACGACGCATACCCGCACTGTCGAACTGGTCCCAGGCGACTCCAGCCAGACGGTGACGATCGGGACGGGCATGAGCCCAGCATGGGAAGGCGCGCTCATCGAGTTCCTTCGTGAGAACAGAGACATCTTCGCGTGGAAGCCCTCTGACATGCCTGGTGTCCCGAGGGAACTCGCTGAGCACAAACTCAACGCCGACCCCAAAGTGCGACCTGTCAAGCAGTCGCTACGGCCCTTCAATGAAGAGCGCCGCCGAGCCATCGCCGAGGAGGTGCAGCGTCTACTCGCTGTAGGCTTCATCCGGCCAATCAAGTACTCCAAGTGGCTGGCAAACCCAGTCCTGGTCGAGAAGAAAAACGGGACCTGGAGGATGTGTATCATTACACAAACTTAAACAGCGCCTGCCCGAAGGAGCAATTCATCCTCCCGCGGATCGACCAAATCATCGATTCCACCGCGGGCTCGGAGTCGCTGTGTTTCCTCGACGCTTACTCTAGGTACAACCAGATCAAAATGGCCGTCGAGGACGAAGAGAAGACGACATTCATCACGCCATTCAAAGCCTTCTGCTACACTGCCATGACCTTCGGCCTTAAGAACGCCGGGGCGACCTACCAGCGGTGCATGCAGGAGTGCCTTGCGAGCCAAATTAGCCGCAATATCCACATCTACATCGACGACGTGGTGGTGAAGTCTGCTCGCCAGAACGACCTACTCGCTGACCTGGCGGAAACATTCGCCAACCTGCGGAAATACAAGATAAAGCTAAACCCAGTCAAATGCACCTTCGGTGTACCAGCTGGATAGCTACTGGGATACGTTGTCTCCAAGCGCGGGATTGAAGCGAACCCCACAAGATCGACACGATTGCTCGACTCAGCAAACCCGAGTGCCTGCGCGACGTCCAAAAGCTGGTCGGGTGAGTCGTGGCTCTCAGCCTCTTCATCCCCCGGTTGGGCGAAAAGGCGATGCCCTTCTACCGCCTAATGCGGAAGAACCCCACCTTCCAGTGGGACAAGGAGGCAAATGACGCGCTTCGCAACCTCAAGAAGGTGCTACTCGCAGCACCGCTACTCGCCGCCCCCGTCGACAAGGAACCCATGTTGGTCTATGTCGCGGCTTCTGAACGTGTTGTTAGTGCCGTCATGGTCGTCGAACGACCAGAGGAAGGAAAGGAGCGCCCGGTGCAGCGACCCGTGTACTACATTAGCGAAGTCCTCACCGAGTCGCGCCAGCGCTACCCGCAATAACAGAAATTGGTATACGCAGTCTTCAGAGCACAGCGGCGACTGCCGCACTACTTCCAGGAGCACCCGATAACGGTTGTTTCCTCAGCACCGTTGCAGGACATCATCTGCAACCGTGAGGCGACTAGGCGAGTTGCCAAGTGGGCCGTCGAGATCGGCGTCCACAACATCAAGTACGAGCCGTGCAAGGCGATCAAGTCACAGGCTCACGCAGACTTCATCGCCGACTGGGAGGAGGCCCAGCAGCCAGAGAAGCTGCCATACCTCCATTACTGGAGCTTACACTTCGACGGCTCCAAGAACGCGGACGATGCAGGAGCAGGGATCGTGCTAACCTCTCCGAAGGGCGACAAGCTCCGTTACGTCCTCTGCCTCGACTTCACCCCCTGCACCAACAACATGGCCGAGTACGAGGCGCTACTCCACGGCATGCGTGACGAGGTTTGATCTCATCAATGCCCATTGTTATGGACTTGGGTTTTGGAGAAGATGGGGATGCTGGAGATTGCGGAACGGTTAGCAAACAAGCAACACGGGGACACGAGGTTTACCCAGGTTCAGGCCCCCGGAGGGAAAACCCTACTCCTGCTTGTCTTCTCTTGATTACGGCGGAACCGAAGGTTACAGGGGTGCGCAGATTCGATCTGGCGTGGAGGTGTGTATGCGAAAGTATGAGTCGAGAGATCTAGGTCATGCCCTCCTAGACTTTATATAGACTCAGGCAGGTCCCGGGCGTAGACCTAGTCGGTTACAACTTCTAGGGTTTTACCCTTTTGAATTTCCTATCTACTCTAGTCTTGACCTCCAAGGATCCGAAGGCGTCATGGGCCTTGGCCACCCGAAAATCTTCATGGGCCAGCGTACTTCTGCCGTGGGCCTTCCTTGGGCTGGACCAGGTATGCTAAGACCACATACCTGTAGGGTATAAGCATGTCAGTATCCCCCGAGTGATCAGTCGAATCACAGATTCGGCTGAGGACTCTTCCATCCTTCGGGTGCAACTATATATTAATAGTATGTGTGTAGGGATTGTCGATGCGTGTGCCTGACTCACCCAACGGATCGGGGTCAGTTAACTGTCTTAGGACGAAACAGCATGATCTTATTCAGGTTCGAGTCCCTCAACTTGGACCTGGAACATATGCTGGCGTAATTCGACTCAGGCCACGGAGGACTTACAGGAGTGGAATTCCAGTGATTTTAATTGGTGTACCCAACGCGTCCGTCGGGGTTTTTCATCGCGTCTGCTGGCACGGATTTATACTAGCAGAGCGCAGTCGTGTGCGTTGCCATGCCATCAGATGATATATGTAGGTCTTATCTTTGCGTCGCAGACGTAGCATCCGAACATTTGTCACCGCGGAGGTGTTTCGGGTGGCAAGGAGAATCATTTCTCACCTAGCATTTATATTGGGCCAAAGTTGCCAAAAAAGTTTTTGCGTCGCTTGATTCGAAAGATCGCAGTCGAAGAATTCATAGGGTGCGCGACCAGCGCTCCCTATGGGAGTAGCCCCCGAGTGTCTGTTCGAGTCGTAGACTCGAGCAGAGACTTTATTCAGGCGTTTGTTCAGTGTTAAGTCCGTAGGACACAAAAAATTTCGGATGCTGAAATCCATTCTCCCTATGGGAGTAGCCCCCGAGTCCGTAGTGGAGTCGTAGACTCGACGTAGGACTCGAAGAAGTAATTCGCTTTTATTTATCTTTCGGGTGCGCGACCATCGCTCCTGATAGGAGTAGCCCCCGAGTATTTAATCGAATCGTAGATTCGAGTGACTACTCTTACCTTTGAAGCCGAAGAATTGTAGTTGTTGCTAGTATAGCTTTTGATGACGTCAGTGCTGACGATCAATGACCTCAAGCGTCTGCTATGCCAGAGATGACTTGACTGGACGAAACGTGGGTGCCACTTGCTGACCTTGAATTGACTGGTCACGCGTGGCGTGGAGATAATTACGGCGTCGCCTCGATTTCTGCGCGTAGTGGACGGCGTGGTAACGACGGTTCGTTTTGATGCTGACACGTGTATGGCCAGATCTGCCGTTGGTGTTAGGTCTTCTTGATGGATGGTTGTCGTGCGTCATCTTCGTTATTATAATCATTGGGGAAGGCTGCAATTTGTTTTCACCGCATCTACTCTTGTTTTCACTGCCTCCTTGTGCTCTTAGAAGTTCTTGCTGCGCACTGGAATTTCCTTCCACATTTCCCACTTCCCTTCTACGCTCTCACCGCCGGCGCTGCCGTAGCGCGATGGGGAAACCGAATAAGTCATCCTCTGCTGTTGGTGTTAGCGCCGCCGGAGGGAAGAAAAGCGCCACCGCTACCCGCGTCACCGACGGTGGTTGGCGGCGATCAGAGACGCGGGAGAGTGACCTCCGCAATCTTCGCGAGCGGGGCTTGATCTCGCAGGATAGGGAGGCCGTCAGACTCCCCGGCAACGAGGTAATCCCCCGTCCCCCCGCTGGGTATCGGGTTATGTTTCTCGCCTTCGTTATGCGTGGGTTTTCCTTTCCAGTCCACAACTTTCTTCGTGGGATGCTCTTTCTCTATGGCATCCAGCTGCATCATCTTTCGCCCAATTCTCTTCTTCACATTGCTTGTTTCATCACTTTCCGCGAGTGCTGGCTCGGCATTGAGCCGCACTTTGGCCTCTTCCGGAAACTTTATTCCGTGAAGAGGCAGTCTGGTTCGGATGGTGTTTATCCCATTGGGGGTTGCATCATCTCCCTCAGGCCCAATCTGCTTTTCTTTTCCTTTTCCATGTCCGAATCTGTCCAGTACTGGCGGAGGCGATGGTTTTATATCCGCGACTCCGTAATGCCTGGGCAAGATTTTGGTCTTGTTCCTTTTGATTCCTCCCAAAAGATTGAGCCGAAAAGGTCTTGGAAAAACAAGATCTTGGATGGCGAGGAGGCGGAGATAGAGGCACTATATCGTCGGGTGGAGGATCTCCAGCTGATTCCGGAGAAGGAAGTTAATGGTGTGGATATCATCCGCACCTTCCTCGAGCGTCGGGTGCAGCCACTCCAGGCTAGGGTGCACCCGATGTTTCTTTATGCTGGCCGGCGTGATCCGACGAGGGTGTCGGCTGAGAAAATCTTCGAGGGGGATCTTGATAAGGAACTTCGCTCGCTGCTGAAGTTCAAGGCCGGGGAAAAAATCCCGGGGAAGCCGCTGACTCCGCCGTTTTCTTCGACGTTGGCTGTTCCACAGGTGTAGATTCATGCGCGTAGCACTTTACATCGACTGCGTTTTTATTTTCCTTTGTTTGCTAACAAAGTCCCTTCTTTTGTGCAGAGCTTCAAGGTGCCGGGCATGGTGCCTCCATTGCCCGAATTATTTCCGGATGCGCCGGATAATTACGTGGTGGATTCCGTGTCCGAACTACCTTCGACACGATCGCCAGCTGAAGAGGCCAGCAAGTCGAGCGAGGACCACACGCGCAAACGATCGCGGAGCTCCAGCGAGGCTTCGGATGCTTCGACTCCTCCGACTCCCAGAAACCCTCTGTGCCTTGATCGTCACAGTGACAGGCATGGAGGCTCTTCCTCTCCCATTCCTGCCATTCCTGTGCGGGCTGTAGCACCGCACCCGCCAGCGAAGCGGAAGAAGGAAGAAAATAAGGAAGAGAAAAAGGAGGAGAAGAAGGGGGAGAAGAGATCCCGAAGGACTCCTCCTGTCTTCGACCTTAGCTCACTGTACTCGTAAGTTTCTTGTTATACTGCTGTCCTTTTTTCTTGTTGACTTTGTACTTGTGCTAATTGTTTCGTATGCAGGCATTCTTCCCACGACTCCTCCAGCGATGGTGCTCGGGAGATGATGGGGGAGTCGAAGGTTGCGTCTCCTCCTCCTCAGACGGTGGCAACTTCGGGGGGCACCGCTCCGAATCCTCCTCTGCAGGAGGTGCAGGTGGTTGCGCCTCAGAATTTCGCCAGCGGGCCTTCGGAGTCGCCATCAGAGCATGTAAGTACCTATGTTTCGTGCCACGGGGGGAGTCCCCGGGCGTCTGAAAAATTTCTTGTCTTGTTCTTCTTTTTCGAATCTTCGGGGGGATCCCCCGAGTGTCTTTTATTCCTTTGTGTTGGGCGCAGCCCCCCAAGTCCTTTTCCTTACTGGTAGTTCTTTTTCTGCAGCCTTTTGTGCAGGAGGCCAAGTGGCTGGTGGAGGAGCGCCTAGTGCTAGAGGCTAACCTCCGACAGCTTCAAGGTACATGTGTGCTTTTGGTGCTTCTTTCCTTTACTCATGTCCTGCTTTCTGACGTTTGCTTGTTTTGAATGCAGAGGAGCATAATACTTCTCTCCGTTAGGTCGACGCTCTCAAGAAGAGCTTTGGTCAATCGGAGAAGAAGGCCGAGGCCGCCGTTGGTGTGAAGGAACGCCTTGAGCTAGAGCTGACAAAGGCAGCCGAGGCTAAGGAGCGCCTGCAGCAGGAGGCCGTGGACCGCGAGGAGCAGCTGGCCACTGTTGCGACTGCGCGTGAAAGAGAGGTGGCAGGCAAGCTCATGGCTGCTGCCAAGGCTGTTTTGGTTGAGTGTTGTATTTGTGCTCCTTTTTGTTTTCTTGTCTTCTTCTGTGTTACTTGCTTCATTCCTTTTCTTTTGTCTCAGATGTCGCAGGCATCGAGTTTGATCGTGGCGCTCTGGAGCACGGGAGTGCTCTAGATGATGCTACTGCAGCGGTCGAAGATCGCTGCAGCACCGTCGTCAGCTCCCTTGCCAAGGCGAAGGAGGTCCTTGGCCGCTTCTACAGGGATCTTGTTCCCAAGGGTGCGGCCCTTGATGATGTTGATGCCCTGGCGGAGGCCTTGTCAGCCGAGGTGCCTGCGGCGTACAAGCGTAAACAGAAGGGCATCGGCGCGTCCGTCAGGCTAGCGATGGCCTTGGCGGCTGGAGCGGAGCTGGACCTGCCCCAGATCACCTCCCGGATGCCGACGACCGCGGATGGATCCGAGGTAGCCTTTGCTGCCTACTCTGCTCGCTGCAAGCGATATGGGCCGAAGCTCATTGATCTGCTGTCCGAGTATGCGTTGCGGCAACAGGGGGAGGCCAAGGCGAGGCAGTCCGGCTCTGAGGCTACTCAGGGTGCCGCATCTTAGGCGTTGTAGCTGTAGGATAGCTTGTAGTCTTATTTTGCTGTAATTATGTTGAGGAGAGAAATCATAGTGCCACGTAGTGGCCTTTATATGCTTAATAATTTTGTTGAGTTGTGCTCTGCTCTGTCTGAATGTTTATGTACTTTGCTTTTCTGCTACTCCAGGTTCCTTCGGGTGCTGACCCCGTTGACACCTCGCCTGCAGCGCAACTGCGGCCATCTTTGGATGATTCTTCACAGCTTACTTTTCTTCGAGACCGTGTTCGTAGTCTTGAAAGGGAGTTTCTTGGGGTGCGTGGTCACGCCGATGTTTGGAAGTCCAAGGCAGATCGCGGTGCAGCCAGAGAGGAGTACTTGATGGCGGAACTGCTTCGGCTGTCTGAGTAGCTTCAATGTAAGTTGTTCTTTGTTTCGAGCTGCAGCTCAGGTTTTTCGGATGCGCCTGCTGGCCGTGTGTCTTATTTTGTGTGAGTGTTGTAGGTGCCAACCTTGCTCCGAGGGAGGAGAATGAGTGTGTCGCTGTTCGTGTCAATTGCTTGACTCAACAAGACATGGAGGCTAGCGGCTTCTTCTGGATGGATCGCGACCGTGCCATGGCTCTGGCGACGGTGCAGGATCGAGTGCACCAGGTTTCGCGGGTGCTTCGTCAGGTGCAGACGTCGCTTGCATCGGTGTTGCATGTCATGTTTCCATTGGATGCCGTGCTAACAAGCCTTGTGTGTCTTCTGTCGAAGTTTCAGAGTGTGAATAATGTCAAGGAGCTGGTGCGGCAACAGCTCATCGCAGGAGTGAAGGCTGATTTGTCCCTTGTGAGGTTGCACCGGCCTGATGTAAATTTGTCTGTTGTGGCGGCTGGGCCACCTCCTCGGCCAGATGGTGATGAGTGGGACATGCGTCCACATTATGCAGCTGTAAGGCAGTATGCCGAACAGGTCGTAGATTTGTTTGAGCAGCGTGCTCAGGTTATTCTTCAGAATAGGTAGTACCTGTAAAATAGATAGATGTAAAATTTGTATATTTCGACTGGGCGTGTTGTGCCCTTTGTTGTAAAGGTTTGTTTGTTGAGAGCACGCAGTGCTTTGTATGAGTACGTGTCCTTTTCGTTTGCCTGACGTTGTCAGCTACTCAGGTGTACACGCGTGATCCTTAGTCAATGGAATCGTGAGGTGGGGGGAGCCCCCGAGTGCGTTTGTAGCATAAAGTAAAGTTGCAAATAGCGTAACGAAAATTTGGGGCGAGACACTTAGCTTTATTTATATCGTAATGGAGGAAGTACATTGTTTGGCTGAATAGCCTTGGCTGAAGAGCCTTATTGAATGTAAAGGGGTAGATAGCTAGGGGTAGAATCGTCGCAAGTGCGCGATGTTCCATGGGTTGGAGTATGCGACTCCAGACTACACGTGCTTGAGGCGGTAGGCGCCACCTGGGATGACTTCGGTGATGACGTAGGGTCCTTCCCATGGTGACTCGAATTTCTTCGGTCGCTCTTTCTTGAGTCGCAAGACGAGGTCTCCTTCGACGAAGGACCTTGGGCGCAGCCGGCGGCTGTGGTAGTTGCGGAGACTCTGCTGGTACACCGCTGATCGAGCTGCTGCTATGTCTCTTGCTTCGTCGAGTGTGTCGACGGCGTCTTCGAGTGCAGCCGTGGATTCGGCTTCGCTGTAAGCAACGACCCGGGGGGCCTGGTGGCGTACTTCGGCTAGTAGAACGGCTTATGCTCCATGCACCATGAAGAACGGTGTGTAGCCGGTGGAGCTGTTTGGCGTAGTACGCAAACTCCATAGGACGGATGGCAGCTCTTTCGTCCAGGCTCCGGCCTTCCGTTCGAGTGGGCTCATGAGGCGCTTCTTGATGCCAGCGCCGATTAGGTCGTTTGCCTTTTCAACCTGCCCGTTCGTTTGCGGGTGAACCACTGAGGCGTACGTGATGTTGATTCCGAGGCCTTCACAGAAGTCTTGGAATTCCTTGGAGATGAAGTTTGATCCATTGTCGGTAATGATGCCGTGCGGTATGCCGAACCTATAGACGATGGACTCAAAGAATTTTATGGAAGTCTTGCCCTTTTGGTTAGTGACGGGCATGGCTTCGACCCACTTAGTGAATTTGTCGACTGCGACTAGGAGGTAGACGTGCCCCTCTTTCGAAGATTTTGGCAGTTTGCCAATCATGTTGAGGCCCCATTGAGCGAAAGGCCAGGCTATAGGTATGGGCCTGATCTCTGATCCGAGTTCGTGTTCTTTGTCAGCGAACCTTTGGCACGCCTTGCATCTTCGGACGATGTCCTTTGCGTCGCTCATGGTCGTTGGCCAGTAGAATCCAGCTCGTAGAGCTTTGGCGACAAGGGAGCGGCTGCCTGCGTGATGGCCGCAGATGCCCTCGTGGATGTCTTGGAGGATGGTTTTACCGTCACCGATGGTGACGCATCTTTGTAGTACACCCGTAATATTGCGCTTGTACAGCTCGCCATTGATGATGGTGAAAGCTTTCGACCATCGAGATATGTGCCGGGCATCTGTCGGGCTTTCAGGCAGTTCTCTGTTGATGAGGAACTGGAGGTACGGTCGTGTCCATGTTTCTTCGACTGCCATCACCTGCATCAGGTTGACCATAGCGACCTCTGTGTCCATGTTCTCGGGTCCTTCATGACCTTCGGGCAGCATAGCCCCCGAGTGTTCTGCTTCTTTGGGTGATCCCTTGGGGAATTTCCGCTTGATGGATGGCACATAGATCTGTTCGAGGAACACACCTGGTGGCACGTTTGCGCAGGTGGAGCCGATGTTGGCGAGTCTATCGGCCTCCTCGTTGCTTTCTCTTCCGACGTGCCGAAGCTCGCAGCCGTCAAACTCTCCTTCGAGTGCATTGTAGAGCGCGCGGTACACTATCATGTTTTCGGCGTGTGCGTCGCACTCATTCATCGTCTGTTGGACGACGAGGTTGGAGTCACCATAGATGACCAGGCTCGTTGCGCCGCAGATTTTTGCCATCCTCATGCCGTGGATGAGGGCTTCGTATTCGGCTTCGTTGTTGGAAGTTCGGAATTTCATCCGAAGGACATACTTCATCTTGTCGCCTTGCGGGGAGGTCAGTATGACCCCGGCTCCTGCTCCGGCTTCACGCTTGGAGCCGTTGAAGTGCATCGTCCATGACTGCGACATGTCTGGGGTGTCTGGCAGCTGCAGCTCCATCCAATGTACCAGGAAGTCCGGGAGGACTTGAGATTTGATTGCGAGTCGCTTCTCGTAGATGATGTCCAGGGGTGATAGCTCGATGCCCCATAGGGCCATGCGTTCTGTGGCCTCTGGGTTATTCAGGATGCTGTTCAGGGGTGCCTCGTTGACGACCATCACCTGGTGCTCCTGGAAGTAATGGCTCAGCTGTTGAGCCGTCATGAACACGCCGTAGGCAAGTTTCTGGTAGTGAGGGTACCTCTGTTTTGTTGGCGTCAGTACCTCGCTGGGGTAGTAGATTGGGTGTTGGACCCCGTGGGTCTTGCCCTCTTCGGGTCGTTCAACCACTAGCACGGTGCTGACCACCTGGTGTGTGGCTTCTATGTACAGCAGAGGCTCGCGCTCCTTTGGCGTGACCAGGACGGGCGAGGTGGAGAGTAGCCGTTTGAGGCTTTCAAACGCATCGTTGGCTTCGGGCGTCCACTCGAATTTGTCTGCCTTGCATAGCAGCTGGTAGAATGGCAGGGTCTTCTCGCCCATGCGGCTGATGAATCTGCTTAGCGCCGCTATTCGTCCTGCGAGCTGCTGGACGCCCTTGAGGTTTTTTGGCTTCTCCATTGCCATGATGGCCCGAATTTTCTTTGGGTTCGCCTCGATCCCCCGCTGAGAGATGAAGTACCCGAGCAGTTGGCCCGATCGGACGCCGAAGGCGCACTTTTTGGGGTTGAGTTTGATCCTGTAGCGATCGAGGTTGTCGAACGTCTCGCGGGGATCGTCGATGAGTGTTTTTGCTTCTCTGGTTTTTATGACTCTGTCGTCGACATAGACTTGGACATTGCGACCGATCTGGTCCTTGAGGCAGGCCTGCATGCATCGCTGGTACGTGGCACCTGCGTTCTTTAGCCCGAAAGGCATTGTGTTGTAGCAGAACACTCCAAATGGCGTGATAAACATCGTTTTCTCCTGATCTTCGACCTTGAGTCGAATCTGGTTGTAGCCTGAGTAGGCGTCGAGGAAGGAGAGTTTCTCGCAACCTGCAGTCGAATCGATGATCTGGTCGATCCGAGGAAGAGGGAAGTGGTCCTTTGGGCAGTGCTTGTTTAACGACGTGAAGTCTACGCACATCCGTAGGATGTCCGTGTCGTTCTTTGGGACCATCACTGTATTTGCAAGCCACTCGCTTTCTTTGATTTCCCTGATGAAGTCTGCAGCGAGTAGTCTGTTGATTTCCTTGCCGATAGCTTCGGCCCGTGGCTCGGACAGTCTCTAGATGGACTGCTTGACGGGCTTGGTGTCTGGAAAAACGTTGAGTGCGTGCTCGGCGAATTCCCTGGGAACTCCTGGCATGTCCGCAGGACACCAGGCGAAGATTTCCCAGCGCTCATGGAGGAATTCGACGAGCGCACCTTCCTATGCGGGGCTGAGGTCGTTGGCGATCAGCGCCGTCTTGGAGGCATCCGTTGGATGGACTTGCACCTTTTTGGTGTTGACAGTGGAGTCGAAGGACATGTCGGGTGCGTTTTGCCTTGTGACTGGGGGTGCCCCGTTATCCGTCACCTCAAGGAGCCTTAAGAGCTCGTCTTGCATGCCGAAGGACTGGGAGATTTTGTTGAAATCCCTGTCGCATTGGTCCGATCGGGTGAAGCTCCCGTGGACTGTGATGACGCCCTTTGGTCCTGGCATCTTGAGTAGTAAGTATGCGTAATGTGGGATGACCAAGAACCTTGCGAATGCTACACGCCCGAGGATGGCGTGGTACTGTGATGGCCAGTCCACCACTTCGAATTCGAGCCGCTCTAGTCGGAAGTTATCCGGCCTGCCAAAGATGACATCGAGCCAAATTTTGCCCAGGGGGAATATGCCTTTTCCTGGGACGATGTCGTGGAACATTGTGTCTGATTGCTCCAGGCTGCACTGCGGGATCCGCATTGCTGCTAGAGTGCTTGCGAACATCAGGTTGATTCCGCTGCCGCCGTCCATGAAGACGCGGCTCATCTCGAAGCCTCCGATCTATGCCTCCAGCACCAGGGCAGCATGACCTGGGCGAGGGATCTGGCGAGGATGATCCGAACGGCTGAACGTGATGCAAGACTCCGATCCGCTGAGGTACTCGGGGATGGCGGGTGGAGTTGCTACGGCCAAGTTGATCTGTCGGGTGATTTTCTTCTGCACCCTATTCGTGGGGCGCCCCTTCTGGATCATCAGTGCTCCTTTCGGCGGGGGAAACCCGTTCCCAGCGTTGTTCTGTGCTGGTGCAACCGGCTGATGCGGACCTCCCATAGGTGGTGGTGGAGGAGCGCCGTGCGCTATTTCACCAGGCGCGGGTGCGTTTCCGAACGCAGGAATTGGGGCTTGCTGCCTCATCTGAACCATGCTCTCGCTGAGCTCCTGGAACTCGCGGCAGTCCTTTAGCATGTGGCTCGCCTTCTTTTTGCCATCCTGTTTGTCGATGTAGAAGTGGATGGTGCATGGACCCGAAAGTTTGTCGTATGCTGAGGGTCCGTTGTCACGGTCGCGGCGTTGCCACGACTGTGCTGGGCGTCCACCATCGCGGAAGTTTCATCCGTGGTATCCTCCGCTGTTGCGGTTGTTGTCGTTGCGGCGGTTGGCGTAGCCATCCGCGACCATGTCGGGTCCGTCGTGATCGTCGTAGACGCGCGATCTCCTCTTGCTACGGCGTTCCCGTCATCGGCCATAGTTGTCTTCTTCATCCGATTGTGCTTGGTGAATGGAATCTTCGCCGTCAGCCCACCTGTTGGCGATGTCCATGAGGTGGTCGAGTGTTTTGGGCTTGACGCGCCCAAGTTCCTCTTTGAAGTCTTGGCGCTTGACGCCGTCCCTGAAGGCGTCGATGGCCCTCTCTTCGGAGATGTGTGCTGTGGAGTTCTTGGTGTTGGACCAGCGTAGTATGTACGAGCGAATAGATTCGCCCGTTCTTTGAGTGCAGGCCCGCAACTCTTCGATTGAGGCGGGCCTCTTGCTGGTGCCCTTGAAATTTCGGATGAAGCTGTAAGCTAGCTCCTCCCAGCTTCGGATGGACCCTGATGATAGGCTGCTGAGCCAGATCCGTGTCGCGCCTGTCAGCTGCAGCTGAAGGCATTGCATGGCGGTTTCTTTGTTACCACCGTGCATCTTGACGGATGACAGATGATCACTGAGCCATGCTTTTGGATCTTGCGTGCCGTCGAACTTCGGAGTATCCGAAGGAAGCTTGAAATTGTGTGGCATCCGTGTTCGCTGAACAGATCTGCTGAAGCATCGAGCTCCACAGAGTTCCCCTTCGTCTTCGTCCATCTCGAATTCAGACGAGCATGCGCGCTTGGCTCGCGCTTTGTCGATTTTGCGCTGTGTAAGCGCGTCTCTGGCGTCATAGTCGCGTTTATGGTGATGCGAGCTCTTCTTCCTTCAAGGTCGTGTTCCTCTTCCTCTTTGGATGAAGGGGTGGGGCTCTGGTTGTGCCTGGCCGGAGCTTTCTTCTTCGGCTCCGCAGGAGCGTCTTGGTGGAGCGCAGCTCCGACAAGTCCGAGTTCGGTAAGTGCGGACTTATGCATGGCTCTTTTCGGGTCCCCCTACGGAGGTGGGTGGGCCGCGAGATACGCAGTGGCTGCCATGATCGCAGCTTGTGGCGTCTTCGGGATGACGTTGCTGTCTGTGTCCATATCCATGAATGATGTGTGGAGAGTTCGGGTCACCTCACGGCGCTCCTTGGGATCCATGTTCTCCACCCGAGAGCGGTGCTTGTTTCCTTGGTTTCCATTCGTGCTAGAGCCGGGGGCCATGGCGGAGAGCGCAGCTCATCGCGCGCTAGACTCAGAGGCTGCTTGCTTGCATTTGTCAAGTGTTTCTTGCATCTTGACTTGCTTCTTGTGCTCCTAGATGAGGAGGAAGTGGTATGCCATCAGTAGGAGGCGTCTGCAGGCAGGACTATGCCGCCTGCCACGGCGCGGCGTGCATGGGCCCATCCTTCTTTGCTAAGTCGGATGACGTGGCCGTTGTTTTCCTCGTCGGGTGGGGGGATCGGCTTCTTCTGTTCCCGCCGTTTCTGTCCTGCGGGTTGGGGTTCGAGTTGGGCGGCGGGTTGGGAGGTTGTTGCTCCACGTCGCTCTGGATGACTACGGTGCATTGGTAGCGCTCGTAGATTGGTCCGCTGCTGCCGCAGCTTTCGGATCCGGAACCGTAGGTCCCTTCATCCGAAGGTGGATCGCACAGATCGGAGTTGCAGCTGCTGCTATCGTAGAACTCATCTGTTGATGACGATGTGCGTAGCACAGGGTGTGGAGCCCACGAGGCGGGCCTAATCGATGGTAGGGGTACCCGCTCAGGGAGGCGGAGGGTACCAGTCTGACCCACCTGGAAGCAGAAGCTCCCGAATAGGATCTCGAGTCCCTACGGGCTCGAAATCTTTCATGGTGGCCGGCGAGTGGGCGGTGAAGTCGAAAGCGCCGAAGAGGAGGTGACTCTCCGTCGCTGCAGAGTTGTAGATCGATTGGGTTGGGACCGTCACGACCGCACAATCAGCAACCCTAGTTCCCACAGACGGCGGCAATTGACGAGGTTTGATCTCATCAATGCCCATTGTTATGGACTTGGGTTTTGGAGAAGATGGGGATGCTGGAGATCGCGGAACGGTTAGCAAACAAGCAACATGGGGACACGAGGTTTACCCAGGTTCAGGCCCCCGGAGGGAAAACCCTACTCCTGCTTGTCTGCTCTTGATTACGGCGGAACCGAAGGTTACAGGGGTGCGCAGATTCGATCTGGCGTGGAGGTGTGTATGCGAAAGTATGAGTCGAGAGATCTAGGTCATGCCCTCCTAGACTTTATATAGACTCAGGTAGGTCCCGGGCATAGACCTAGTCGGTTACAAGTTCTAGGGTTTTACCCCTTTGAATTTCCTATCTACTCTAGTCTTGCTCTCCAAGGATCCGAAGGCGTCATGGGCCTTGGCCACCCGAAAATCTTCATGGGCCAGCGTAATTCTGCCGTGGGCCTTCCTTGGGCTGGACCAGGTATGCTAAGACCACGTACCCGTAGGGTATAACCATGTCAATGCGAGCTGCCAAGGAGATGAACGTCAACCGCCTGCGCTGCTACGGAGACTCCGACCTCGTCGTCGGGCAAGTCGCTGGCACCTGCGATGCCGTTTCCCCCACCATGGAGGCATACTGCCAAGCAGTGGACAAGATGGGTGGATACTTTGCAGGCTACTCCATCGAGTGGATCGACAGGCGGAAGAACGAGGAGGCTGACGCACCCTCTCGCATCGGCTCGGCTCGACTCGTACCACCCGCCGACGTCTTCCTCGACACCATCACCAAGCCTTTCGTCTCTCCCCCCAGGGAGATCGACATCGGAATCCCGCTGCAACCAGAAGCAGCCCTGGTCGCTCTAATCGCCGAGCCAGACGACTGGACCGCGCCATACGTCGCCTACTTGGAGGGAGGTACCCTGCCAGCGGATGAAACGGACGCTCGGATGATAGCACGCCGCTGCAAATCCTTTGTCATCATCAACGGCGAGCTCCACAAGCGCAGCGTGACCGGCGTATTCCAACGCTGCGTTCAGCCCGCTGAAGGACGAAAAATCCTCCAAGACATTCACTCTGGCGACTGCGGCCATCACGCCGGCTCTCGTTCTCTGGTCGCAAAGGCTATGCGGCACGGCTTCTACTGGCTCACCGCACACACAGACGCTGTCGACATTGTCCAGCGGTGCGTCGGATGCCAGAAATACGCCAATCAAACCCACGTGCCAAGCTCGGCGCTCAAGACAATCCCCATCACCTGGCCGTTCGCCGTATGGGGCATGGACATGGTAGGGCCCTTCAAGAAGGCCCCCTCCGGCTTCACGCACCTCCTAGTCGTAGTCGACAAGTTCACAAAATGGGTGGAGGCCAAGCCAGTCCGCAAATGCGACGGGAAGACTGCCACCAAGTTCCTACGCGAGCTCATCTATCGCTACGGGTTCCCAAACAGCATCATCACGGACAACGGCACCAACTTCGCCAAAGGAGCCATGGCCGAGTTCTGCGAGGAACACCACATTCGACTCGACCTCGCCTCAGACGGCCACCCGGAGTCCAACGGCCAGGCGGAACGCGCCAATCAGAGCATCCTCCATGGCCTGAAGCCACGGATCCAAGTACCACTCGAGCGCACCGCCGGGTGCTGGGTCGAGGAGCTACCCTCCGTCATCTGGGGCATCCTCACCTCTGTTAACAGGTCGACAGGGTTTACACCCTTCTTCATGGTGTACGACGCCGAGGCAGTCATGCCCACCGACCTCGAGCACGACTCGCCAAGGGTGGTCAACTACACGGAGGCCGCAAACGAACTCGCACGACAAGACGGAGTCGACCAGCTCGACGAGGCACGCGATCTAGCTCGCTCCCGCACCGCCATCTACCAGCAAGGGCTCTGCCGCTACCATAGCCGGCGAGTAAGGACTCGAACTTTCCAGGAAGGCGACCTGGTACTATGCCTCATCCAGGACAAGAAGGGAATGCACAAGCTCTCCCCCTTGGGAGGGACCATTCGCCATCGGGCGAGTCCTAGGCAACGACGCCTACTACCTCACCGACGTCCGAGGAGACGGGAAACTTGACGTCAAGCGGCCGTGGAATGTAAACCTCCTACGGAAGTTCTACTCCTAGAACTCCGTACATGTACTCTCCACCCGCTATGAAATAAAGCAGATCGGTCACCGAAAATTGTGTTTACTCTCCGTGTCTTGTGCCACTCACACTCGTAATAACAGCGTTATGCTATTCGCAGAAGTCAACCTCTGGTAAAGCGACTGGCACGGCCAAGTAGTGTGGTACGAGGGCATTGGGACACCCCAGGCCTCGTAACGTCCACGAAAAGCGCCAACCCGGAGCCCCATTGGAGTCGCCTAGCTCGACTGGCTTACCGAGCCAAGACAACTGCCCTCGCTTCTCACAGCGACCAAGGTCCTCCGCATACTCGGCACAGCGACTCGAACGACCAAATACCACGCTCGGGGACTAACGTCCACTCGGATTCGAGCGACTAGGGAAAAACGCCAAGTATGAGAGCGTGCCCAGGACTCGCCATGCGACTGATCCTTCGGGTCAGGCAGGAGTGACGCGCTTACTTTAACGCGCTTAGTCCTCACCTACCTTGGATATGCGACTAGAACCACCAAGTACCACGCTCGGGGACTCGGCTACCTGACCTCGTTCGCGCACGGGAAAACAGTCAAGTATAGAGCACCCATGGGAGTCGCCCTGTGACTGGCTCTCCGAGCCCTGGCGAGTCGACCTTAACCCATTAAAAATTCGCAAACACATAACAAATGAGGTAAACCCCATAAAAAGGGCGGACGCGCTCGGGGACTCGTTCAATCAAAATCCAAAATCGCAAAGCAAATGAAAAAACAACACGAATCTCCTTTATAGCAGCACAAAGTTATTCCAAAATACAAGGAAAGTTTAGTAGCTATTTCGTACTAACGCCCAAGGGCACAATGCTTATACTCCGTAGGTTTTGACGCCGCCTCGCCGCCACCCCTGCGGTTACGGATGAAGGGCATGTACGGGTTAGACGGGTACGTCATCAACTCGCCTGCCATCGCTGCACGAAACGGTTGCTCGACCTTGAAGTCCCGATGCTTCGGTTCGGGATCGTTGGGAGCGACAATCGTCTCCTGATAGGGGATGAGGTCGCCCATCGCCCAAACGCGATCGGAATACACCGTGGCCCGGTCCGTTAGCTTCAGCACCTCGGCAATCTCCACAGAGCACGTGGACGAGGGGTAGCCGCTCGTCACATCGTCAAGGTCGAAGTCCTCCGGGAAATGAGCAAGCCCAAGGCTGAGCGCCGTCGCCGCCCCGCGCCGGAAGGCCGACCGCGTCATGAATTCGATGACTGACGGAGCCTTCTCCAGGTAGCGCCATACCTCGACGAGGTCGCTGGGGATCACCTCCGTGGGCGATATCTCCTGAAGATATGCTCGAATGCAAGTCGCGGACAACGCGGCCGAGTCGACCAGGGTGGTCACACACTGCCGCGCGTCGCATGACTGCGCCTCCTCCGAGCTATCAGTAATCCGGCCTGTGGAACAGAAGCAGGCAGTAAGCACACCAACGATTTCACAACGCAATTGTTATAGGAAGAAGGAAGAGGAAGAAAGGGGTGCCAATTAGCGGACGGCAGAGGCCCGTGATGAAGCTTTGAAGAGAGGAGAAGTCGTTCTGCAGCCCAGCAACGAGTGCGTCGGACACTTTCCGCTCTTCAGCGGCAGCCGTAACAGCCGCTTTCGCACGCCCCTCCGCTGCACTCGATTCCGCCCTCGCTTCCTTGAGCTCACGCTCCAGGTCAGCGACCCACTTTTCGGCCACGCTCAAAGCAGATTGAGCCGCTGTCAAGTCACCCACCAGGACAAGGCCCCGGCGGACCTGCTCCGCCTCGGCTGCAATTGCTTGAAGCCCCTTGTTCGTTTCCTGGACGGCAACAAGTTCCTTCTCCAAGCGACACTTTGCAGAAAGTCGATCGGCCGATTCGCGCTGCAGGCCCTGCGCATAAACTGCAACGTCAACAACAACCAAACTCCTAAGTGCCCACTCGCTGAAATTCAGCGACTAGGCACTCGGGGACTGGACATTGAAAATCCTAAGTGCCCACCCGCTGAAATTCAGCGACTAGGCACTCGGTGACTGGACGACATAAAAACATCAAGAATCTGATCACTGAAATTCAGTGGCCCAATCCTCGGGGACTGGACATACCTGGATGGCAGCGCCTAGCATACCGTGAAGCTCCACCACGTCCACAGATGCAAGCATGACCGAAGTGTGGCCGCGACGCTGTTCGACCTCCACCTCGGTGACCCCAGGCATACGGCCCATTGGCACCAAGCCACTCGCTGCGGCCGCCTTCGCCATGAAGTGAGGGAAGGTCGCTGCAGATGCCGCGGCGCCACTCGGAGCCGGGTCGGCCACGTCGGGTGAGGCAACAGCCTCCTTGGTCTTCGAGGCCACTTCCGCCGCAGTCAGAGGTTCGCTCGGAGCAACCACTGGGTCATCAGAGACCGTGACAACGTCGTCGCCTTTCGCCCTCTTGACATCTTCGGCGGGAGCAGCGACTTCGTCGGTCTTCCTCTTCCGCGAGGAGTCCACCTCCGTGACGACTGGCGGAACCTTGGCCACGGAAGGATGGCCAATCTTTTTAACACCAGTCATGTGAAACAACGATATGAATAAGACTGTCCGACTACAATGAAAAACAGGCAGATGAACAACACTCACTTGGCGACTGGTATGAACCGCAGTCCGGTGCGGATGCTAGCCGGCTTTTCCAACTCGGGCCCCAACCTCCGAGTGAGGCCCGTCTCAAACACATCGTGTGCCCAAGACACTGATGGCCTCTTTGAAGAGGAAGCCGCGGCAGGAGCCTCTGCGATAATTGCCACGGGAGCCTCCCTTGGAGGCGAGGCCGCTGCGGCGGGAGCATCGCTCAAACCAGCGATTGGGATGAATGGAGGCGGTAACAACGCCAGCGGCGCCTCGTCCATGGGGGCGGTAGCATCCGGCGCCACGGTCGTGTGCGCTGCCGCATCCCTAGCCGAGCTGGTGGCATCGGAACTGGTCGCAGATCGGGGCGGAGATATACGCTTCGCTGGCTTTGCCTTCTTCTTCGGCGGAGCCGCCGTCTTCTTCTTCTTCGATGGCGTGGCCTCATGATGTGAGGTGTGCTCGGGAAGCTCGTCGTCGTCATCTTCATGAGGTTCGAGGCTTTTACTCGCTTCGAGCTCGCGCTGGTGTTGCTCGCGGGTCTTGCGAACTGTGGGGGCAGCGACTTCCACGTGTTCGTCTTCACTGTCGTCGTCATCGTCACCCTCATCGCTCTCGGCGTCGCCTTTGATGGGTGACGACTCGCTCCCGTCTTGGACGGGCGAGCTCAAGTTCTCGACATATGCGGGTGGAAGCCACCCTTCTACCACTTGGAACAACTGCAATAAAAACAAAACAACGTTAGCACAACCGTGAATGCATTATCTGCGACCGCGAGTGGTGACAAAATGACGACTTACCGTCGGAGCTGGGCGCCTTGCGGTGTAAGGGGTGACCCCAGCCTTCACGTCAAGATACACCGCCTGGGTGATCTTCTTCAGGGCCAGGGTGTAGTCTTCAAGATGCCATTCGGCGAAGGAGGACTTCGTCGGGTCGTCCTTGCCCGTATACTCATACATGTAGTGGTCGCGGCGAGCCAAGGGCACGAGGCGCCGGCCGAACCAGCAGTTGTAGAGATTGATGGTCTAGAGGCCCTTCTTCTTCAGGTCGTGGATGGTCTACAACATTTCATCGATGACCATCCGTTGATCCAGTGGCAGCTTGACGACCTGGAGTCGACGCGGTTCGGGCCGGTCGGCGGAGTACCTTAGAAGCGCCACTTCACCGTCTGGAGTCGACTCGGTGACGTAGAACCAGGACTTCTTCCATTCGTTTGCCATCTTGGCGGGCAGCATCAGGTCGAAGAACAACGCCTTCGACTTCAGCTGGAATGTCAGGCCGCCCGTGGCCAGCATCGGGCCGCCTGACTCTTCGCGGCTGATTCTCCCATGAAACAGATCTTGCCATAGGGGGAAGTAGGGCCTGCAGCCCAGATAGCACTCACAGAACGCCACGAAGATGGCGAGCTGCTCGATACTATGCAGACCTAGATCCAATGGCTGGATCCCATAGTAGGCGCAGAAACGTCGGAAGAAGAGGGAAGTAGGAAAGCCCAGCCCCCGCTACAGGTGGCTAGTGAAGCAGATGAACTCTCCCTCGCGTGGGTTCGGAGTCACTTCTCCGCCCGCGGGGATGCGCCATCTGCCGGCGCGGAGGATCCCGGCCTCCTCGAAGGACGCCAGTAGCACCTTAGTACACTTGGATCTGCCCCAAGGTTCGGTGGAGGGGGCCATCAGTTGGAAGTTCGCGGAGGTCGGGGCTCCCTGGATTGTTTAGATGGCTATGCGGAGTGGGAGAGACGAGCGAGATCGGAGGAAGAACGAAGAAGTGTTTCCCTGTTCGCTTATCATCCTCCTTATATAGCGGTTGCTACCCGCCAAATTCGGGAGCCGTTACTACGCGGTAATTACGCCGAAGTTACCGTTGGATTACCCCAACGGCTAGTTTGACCCCAATTGACGGTCCAACTTCATCCATTTGACTCGTCGCTCCACGCGACTCGATGATTCGCCGACCCGATCACTATAATAGTGACTGAGTATTCGCCGACCCGTTCGCCAAGCTGCGACCCGATTGGTCGCCGTTATTGCGACTAAAATGACTAGTTCTTCCTTTATTCAGGAGTCCGCCGCCGATTCGACTGGACGTCCGCATTGGACCCGCATACTCCAACTTCCAGCGAGCGCCTGCGACAAATCAACGACGGCCTCGGGGACTACTGATGGGGATATGCCTACCGGGGTATACCCAGCAGGACGTTTCCTACTGGCCCAAGCGCCAGCGAGTGGGCCTACAGGACGGCGACTGGATCAAGATGTGGCGTGGACTCAAGCGACTGGAAGCTGAAGGCCCAGAAGCGTAGATAGGCCCAGTCGGACTAGGTCGTAGAATCACCGAATCCTTAACTAATTCGGTTGAGATCTATAAACCCTAGGGAGGTGAGTCTATATAAACTTCCCTAGAGGATGCATAGAGGATACGTTCCATCATACACCCTAGCGACTCGCCGCCTAGCCGCCGAGCTCGCCCCATTGTAATCTCACCATAATACAATCTAGCAGGAGTAGGTCTTTACCCTCCGGGGGGCCGAACCTAGGTAAACCCTTGTGTCTCAGCCCTCATCTCGCACCGCAGATGGCTGGCCGCCCTTGCCCCATGTTCTACTAATCGCTGTCGATTGCAGCATCTGCCGTGGTCATTCCCACGACACTGCTGGATCAGAAGATTGGCGCTGCAGACAAAGGGCTACATGGAAGCAAAAAAACCTGATGAATAAAGGGCTCGGGGGGGGGGGGTCCCCCTAGGCAACGAAAAAACAACACTTACGTGTTCAGGCGTGGACTCCAAAGGTTTGCATATATTCTTCCGAGTCATGAGTGCACGAGACTCCCACCTCGTGGAGCTTGAATCCTCGTCCTCGGAGATGGCCACCACCTGGGGAAAAGAAGCTACCGGCTTCGATTCCGCAATGACTTCTTTGGTGTCCCCGTCAAGGGACTCCTCCGAAGGGTTACTGCTAAGCACTTATTAGTTCAACCACTAGCTAAAACTTTGAACATAAACATGGTAACAAGACTCAAACGAAATGACTTACGATTCGATGTCCGACAAATTGAAGACAAGAGTCGCCTTCTCCTTCTTCTTCTTCTTCTTCTTGGCCAGCGGCTATGGGGCCACCGCCCGAATGGACACAGCTGGAAAAGGCGCAGATGACGCACCCTCATCCTCGCTGTGCTGCTCTAGGAAGGACGGACCCCTTGATGCTGGTGGTGTCGCCCCATCTGAAGAATCACTCCGGGAGCATTTGCGGGTCTGCCCTTCGCTTGGCTCGGGGGCTCCCGTGGTAGGATACTGCACCGGAGGAAGCTCGGAGTCGGACTCCGCCGCTTCATTATCTGGTGCAACTAGGAACTTCTCAGGTAGACGGGGCGTCATCCCCACTACCTTAAAGTCCTGCAAATCGAAGACAAGAAGATGACAAATTGTCGGTACAAATAACAAACAGCTAGCACCCGAAATAGCGCTACGTGCAACTACAAGTTTTTCACCTGCGACTTTCTTCAAACTGAAGGGGGAGGTCAAGGATTTCCCCGAGAGGTCCTCGTCGGCCTTGAACTTCAGCAGAGGCCGAAGAGCTCTATCAAGGTCACCCGAGGACAACTCCTCAGGCGAAACCCTTGTCGAATCGCTACGGCCAGCATACAGGAACATCGGGTGCGCCCTGGCTTGGAGCGGCTGCACACGACGCTTGAGGAAGGTGCGGATGATGTCGACACCATTGACCTCCTTGCGGGCCACCAGATGGAGTGCCTCCACGCGCTGGTAGAGCTTCTCCACCTCCGCCGTTTCACCCTCTAAGACGTCGTTCTTCCATGACCTCTTTGGGGTGATATTCTGGGGAGAGTCGAAAGGGGCGAGACCAAAATGCTGCACGTCCAACTTGATGTTGTGGATATAGAACCACTTATGCCGCCAGTATTGGACGAACTCGCAAATGGAGAAGGAAAAGAATTGGACAGCGGAGCGAATGGAGATGATGTAGTCATCGAGCGGATAAACACCGCAGGTGTCGGACTGCCTCTTCACGGAATAGAGTTTCCGGAAGAGGCCAAAGTTCGGCTTGATACCGAGCAAACACTCGCACAAAGTGATGAAACAAGCAATATGAATAAGAGAATTGGGAGACAGATGATGCAACTGAATCCCGTAGAAAAAAGGAGTCCACGAAGGAATTCGTGGACGGGAAGAGAGAGACCCCGGACGATAAAAGCGTAAAACATCACCCGAAACCCTTCGGGTGGGCGAGGAATTACCTCTTGGCCGGGGAGGATGATGTCATCCTTCTCCTTGGAGACAAGGCCAGAATCGCGCAGCTTGCGCAAATTCGTCTCACGCATCTCCGTGCACTTCCACCCGCCGTCAGTGGCGCGGGCCGTAGCAGCAACCTTCTTGCCAACGCCGTCGGCGCTCGATCCCGCTCCAGCAGTGGCGGTCTTCTTTGGTTTGCCCATCTTAGAGCAGCGGGTGCGGCGATGTGAACGAAGGAATGTGGAGGGAAAGAACAAAGAGACTCCAGTGTGCGAGGACAAGCAGAGAGCTTAAGGAAAATGGTGGCAATGGAGACGAGGCAAGAGAAAATGGCGAAGGGTAAAAGAAAATCACTGTTTCCCCGTGGTATAAAATGACGAAGACGATGCACTGGAACCGTCGATTGAGAAGCCCTAGCGTGCAACTTAAATCTCACCATACATGTGTCAGCACCATAACGGGCTGTCACCAGCACGTCGTCCACTACGCGCGGAAGCCGAGGATACGCCGTAATTTTCGCCGCGTCTACACGTGACTAGTCAACGTCAAGTCAGGCGATGGGACCCATGATCGTCTCGTCCCATCATCTTTGCTGCCGCAGACGGTTGAGATCACCAATAGTCAGCAATGACGTCATCAAGGTAAAGCCAGCAATGGCTCGAAGATTTCGACTGATCATACAAGTACTTACTCGAATCTATGATTCGAGAAACTACTCGGGGGCTACTCCTATCAGGAGCGCTGGCTGCGCACCAGATAAATTGCAAAGGTAATGTCACCTTGAAATTATCTTCGAGTCCTACGTCGAGTCTGCGACTCCACTACGGACTTGGGGCCTACTCCCATAGGGAGCACTGGTTGCGCATCCGAAAAAAATGTGTCCTTAGTACTTATGCTGAAAACGACTAAACTAAAGTCTTTGCTCGAGTATACGACTCGAATAGACACTCGAGGGCTACTCCCATAGGGAGCACTGGTCGTGCACCCTATGGATTATTCGATTAAGATCTTTCGGATCAAATATGACAAAAATCTTTTGACAACTTTGCCCAAACCAACGCTAAGTGAGAAGCAGTCTCCTTCGCCACCCGAAACACCTCCATAGTGATAAAATTTCAGATGTTGTGTCTATGACGCAAAGATAAGATCTATAGATACCGTCTGATGGCCTGACAACGCATCCAACTGCGCTCTGCTAGTAAATTTCCGTGTCAGCAGGCACGATGAAAATCCCGATGGACGCGTTGGGTACATCATTTGAAAAACACTAGGATGCGACTCATGTAAGACCACAACAGCCTGAGTCGAATCACACCAGCAATCGTTCCAAATTAGAGTCCGGGGACTCAAATTTGATGAAGATCGTGTTGTTTTGTCATATGACAGTTAATTGGCCCTGATCCGTCGGGTGAGACAGGGACACACATCAACAATCCCTATGAACTAAATATTTCTCCTTGAAATAATAGGCTCAACTACAGAAGCACCCGAAAGATTGAAGTCTCCAGCCGAATCTACGATTCCACTGAACACTCGGGGGATACTGACATGGATATACCCCACAGGTACACGACATTGGTATACCTGGTCCAGCCCAAGGAAGGCCCCCGTAAGGACACACAGCCTATGAAAATTTTGGGTGGCCCAAGCTCGTGGCGGTTTCGACTCCTTGGAGGACAAGTCTAGATTAGATAGAATTTCAAAGCGTATCAACCCTAATTTGTAACCAACTAGACTTATCCCAGGACCTAGCCTATCTATATAAAGGCTAGGAAGGTATGACGAGAAGCATCTCTCAATTCATCTCATACACACCTCACGCCAGATTGCATCTGTGCACCCCTATAACCTTCGGTTTTGCCGCAATCAAGACAAGCAGGAGTAGGGTTTTCCCTCTGGGGGCCTGAACTTGGGTAAATCTTGTGTCCCTATGTTGCTTGCTTGTTAACCGTTCCGCGACTTCCAGCATCCCCATCTTCTGCAAAACCCAAGTCCATAACAATGGGCATTGACGAGTCAAACCCTCGTCATTCACATCTCGGGATTCTATCCTGAGTATGTTCTTTTACCCTTGTTGTTTTCCGACCTTTGATACCAGTTGGTAGCCAAGTAGTAAATGTGCATTGGTGCCTTCCGATGCAAGATACTCTTGTGGTACGTCATGACAAACCAGTTCGGGATGTCAGGAGAAACAAACTCTAGTGCCTCATCATTTCTAAGACCTGGTCAAAGTGTTGTAATCCGTAGATCAATAAGCGTTGATTAGCTTATGTTATGTTCTACCTTAAGGTATCACACCCTTTCTATACTAATAGGTCATGCTGAGATTCATGACCCTCTTAATGAAGTATACATATATTTATCCACCTTTCCTCTGAGTTGTTCTCACTCATGAGTGTTGTGTGTGTAATGATGTGGCCATCTAAGATTCTTAGCAATTCTTAGTGCTTTGAACTTCAAGGACATTGGTATCATTTTTAGCGTGATTGGTTAACCCTATCACTAAGCAAAGGATGATTGTTCTATCAAGTCCGTTATTCTGGTGCACTCTCTTCGGTCAAAGAGTTAGGCTTGTGTTGAGCCTCTACGACTATGCATTCTTGCCTTACAAAGCAAGTTTCCTCTCGGACTAAGTGACATATCGGTGGTTCATGATATTCTAGATGTCTTTCTAGAAGTATCGCCATGTTTCCACATGACTGTGTTCTCAGGTTCTTGAGTAAGTGATACATCGGAAACGTATCTATAATTTTTGATGTTCCATGCTTGTTTAGTATCTACTTTGCTTTGCTTTGTCTACACTTTGAGGTGTTTTTATATGTTTTTCTGGACTAACCTATTAACAAGATGCCACAATGCCAGTTGCCTGTTTTCTTCTATTTTTGGTTCCAGAAAAGGCAGAAAATTAATATTCTCGGAATTGGACGGGACTAAAGCCAAAGTCAATATTTTACCGTGGGGAACACGGAGCCTGAATACGAGACGGTGGGGAGCCACCAGGGGCTACACCCCCTGGCCGTGCGGCTGGGCCTAGCCCGCGCCTAGGGGGGTGTGGCCGCCCTAGATGCCCCCATGCCTCGCCTCTTTGCCTATAAAGACCTCTCGATGCCAAAATCCTAAGGACCCGATCAATATTCGACGAAACCGTCTGTAGCCACCGCCACCATCGTCCCTAGATCGGGGGATCTGAAGCTCTTCTCGGCACCCTGCCGAAGGGGAGATCATCCCAGAGGCCTTCTTCTTCATCATGCCAGCCTCCGGTATGAAGTGTGAGTAGTTCCACCTTGGACTACGAGTCCATGTAGTAGCTAGATGGTTGTATCTCCTCCTTTGTACTACCATGTTTAGATCTTGTGAGCTCCGTTCATGATCAAGACCATCTATTTGTAATCATGCATGTTGTGTTTATGGGGATCCGATGGATTGTCACATCCCAAAATTTTCCAAATTTTGTAATGTGAAAAAAATGTTGAAATTTAAGGTGAAAAGAAACTTTTTGTTTCTAAATGGAAACTTAAAATCCCATCTTGAACAAAGTTTTGGTTAATGTTTGAATCCAACTAAATTCAAATCAAGTGGGAATGCATTCTTCATAAATGCATCTTGAAATTTAAACATTTGGAAAATAAACCAAAACCATCAAACCCTAATGGAAGAAAAACATTTCCAAGTTATCTCCAAGATCATGGATTGGATCCATATAAAATTTGTCAACAAATATTTATGAATGATCAAGAATGACAAATAAAAATATCATAAAACCATATGAATTGGTTTCACTTAATTTGGAGCCATAGATAAAATCTTATGAATTTAATAAGATAAGGAAATTGAATTTCCAAAGCTAATAAAGCACCTATCTAGAAATCCATACCAAATGGTGAGCAAATAATACTAAATACATTTAAAAGGATAAACAAATATTAAATAAGATTTTACAAATTGGAATCACCAAGTTTGGATCTATAAATAAAAAGATATGGATTTTATAAGATGGAGAAAGAAATATTAAATGAGGAATATTTAAAGGCCAAATTAAATCTTGACATAATCCATAAGCAAATGGAATAAATATAATCCAAATGCAAATAAAATAATGGATAAAGAATTTTCAAATTAAATAAAATGGCATTAACCAAATTCTATTCCATTGGATTAAGACAAATTCCCTAATAAGTATGATTAATTAAATCATGGGAAAATAGTATTTGGAATTTACCCAAGTGGAAAAAAAGTTATTTAATTAACTTAAATGAGATCAAAGATATCTTCTAAATAAAAATAATGGAATTAAAACCATATTTGATTTCATTGGAATAAAAACAAATACCCAATTTAAATGATTTATAATCATATTAAAAATATTCCAAATAATTCAAGGTGAATTATTTGACACCCTAATAAATAAATAAAACCTATTGAATAGGTTTGGTAAAAAAATATGGATTTCAAATAAAGTTTTAAAACACATTAAAACCTATTTGAAATAAAGACAAATGTCCATTTATAAAATAAATAAAAGACCCTAAAAAGAATAAAATAATTATTCTAAATTTGACCTTAGAATGAACTAATAATCAGTATTTGAATATACACAAGGTTTGGTTGATGTTTGAAATCAAACAGTTGTTTGAAATGATTAAACAAAATCAAAACAGATAAAAAGAAATAGGAAAAGGAAAAGCAATCTGTACAAAAAAATGAAACAAAGCCAACCCAGCCCAGCAAGGCCCAACTGGCCCAGCAGCCACTCCCTCTCTCCCCGCGAGAAAACGTTCCCCACCCGAAAAGGAACCCGCGCAGTCACTGACAGAAAACCCCACCTCTCCTCTCTCATTCTCGCTGACCGCTGAGCCCCACCTATCAGGACATCGTCTTAAACCCTCGCGATGACCACGCCCTCTCCTCGCTGCCGTTGCGAGACGTAAATTCCTCGCGTTAATCCGCTTCAATGTGGGAATAAACCTTGCCCTCGACTGTGCCCTCATAATCGCCTGTACCCCCTATCCATTTCCCCTCTCTCGCTCGCACCAGATTGCCCACAGGCTGCTCCAATTCTTCTCAGCACCGCCACTGCCTCTGATGCACTTCGGCGACAATTCCGGCCACTCCCGCCGCCCCTTGCTCCCTGGCGCATACCAGCAGACTCCCTTGCCTCTGGCTCACCTCCCAGTGTCGCCCGTTAATCCGCGCGTGCTCTGCTTCATCAACAACATCATCAGTGAGCAAGCGCCGCCGTCTGCTTTAACTCCGGCGACGCCTCCCTGTAAGCCACGTCTCCCCCTCCATCTCTGGATGACCCTCATACACTCTCCTCTCTCTCGCACTTCTAACTGATTCATTGCTTCGCTCTTCCGTGTCCTGTAGCGACGTCCCCGACGACGCCAGAGCGTGTCGTCGCTAGTGGAAACTTCGGTGAGCAATTCCCCAGGAACCCGTGCGCCCCTTGGCCGACAAAGACCACATTGAGCATCAGAAGTATGCTGCGAGCTCGGTGAGACCCCTCTCTCTCTCTCTTTCTCGCATCCTGCATCATCGGCAACCTCGCCGCCAGAGCGCTGCCGCCGCACAGCCGCCGCCAGTGCCGCTCGTTCTAGGTCAAACGCGCAGCAACCGTTCTAGGGGTATGAGAGCATCTGTGCCGTGCGTTTCGCATTAGATCCAATGATCCTCAGTGCTTGATCCGAACGAAATGGTACCAGCGAATCAAAACATTCCACGTGGCCAGTCTATTTTAATAAAAACCAGAAACTAATATATTAGATGATCAAACTTGTAAATTGCATAACTTTTGATCCACACGTCCAAATTTTGCAAATTTTATATCAACGGAATCAGCAATACAAGTACTTTCCAACTATGCCATTTGTTTAGTAAATTTCTTCTGGTAAAATAGTTGTTTTTTGCAGAAACTTGTGTAGGCATAATTTGAATATAAAATTCATTCTAAAATTATTTTTGTGATAAAATCTTTGGAAAATGGTTTGTTTTGAACCTACTGACCATAGAAACCAACTTATGGATTTAAAATGGTATTTTGAGAAGTTAAAGAATGAATCCTTGAATTTGAACATTTCTAGTCAAGTAAAAATAATGTTATTATGTTAAAAATGCTTTTGGAGAAAAATCTTAGGGAAATGTTTTGGATTAAACTCTCTGACCCTAAACACAAAGTTTTATGATTTAAAAATATATTTGGTGAACCCTATATAGATTATTACTTTGCTAAAAAGCATTTCTCAACCACATAAAATATTGATTAGGTTTAAAAATGATTTATAGGTAAAATCTTTTGCAAATAGTTTTGCCACTTTTATAAAATGACCAATAGATGATTTATAATGTTTATAACCTATTAGAAACCACTTTTGGAAATAAAACAATCTTTAGCATGCTTGCATGAATTGCTTTGTTTCTATTATTTTATGTGTTGTTTGCTTGAATGGTAGATTGAACTCTTGCTTGCTTGATTGAATTGTAGTGGAATTTGAAGAGTGTGATCATTGCAAGATCAAGGAGTGAACTTATATTCTCTACCAAAAAGGCAAGTGATGCTCCATACTTTTTGTCCCATTATTTTCACTATGCATTAGTGATATTTCTAAGTAGGACTTGCATGGATTTTTTGCTAAGTGTAAACTATGCCATGGGAAACCCTAGTAGATGAAACCTTAGTAGAAATTTCCTAAGTTAAGATTCCTACTACTATCATGCTTAGCTTAGCTAGTAGAAAACAAGGGTGGAATATATCCATACTATGGAATATTTCTAAGTCAAGGACTTGTGTTTTGTTTAATGAAACAACCAAGTGAATGAATCACCTGGGTGGAATGGAAGGAATGGTTTGTGTTGAGTGGTTACACAAGGCCCATTTCTATCGTTTACCTTGTGTATCTCACTTGTGGATGGCCACCCAGGGACAAAGATATTTGAGATGTCAACTGTTGAGAAGCTTCAAGTGTAGCCACTTGGCATTATGGGCTCTGCCTGGATCATATAGGTTGCAATAACTTAGCCAAATGGACAGTTGGTGGTAGGGGATGATAGGTTGGAACGCGTCCATTCTGGTCTAAGGGAAGGCTTCTGAAAGATCTTGTCTTGGTGAAAATCAAGTCTTGTGGGGAAAGTGCACCACCTATTCAGAGTGTAAAATCTAAGTACTTAGCCATGTCCCTGGTAAAGGACAATTTGAGCATCAAGACATGGAAGCTATCAAGAATCTCCTCATCCCAATTTCTAAGTTAAAACTTTGTGGTTGAACAAGGGTTGAAGGATCACCAATTTCTATTGGGAGATGCCTTGGGTGATTTTGTCAAGCAAAAACATAGTGTTTTCAAATGATAAGGAAAATCTATTTTGAGCAAAGCAAGCCTAAGCTCCACTTAGCCAAATGCATATAGATGATAGACTCCACTATACTACCATAGTATCACTTGCCAATACAATTCAAATGTATTGACCCTTGTGGCTGTAACTTATTATGTTGCAGGTTTGTTTGATGTTAGTGAAGTATGTTGATTAGGATTACAAGTCTACAACCAACATGATTGCCTGTGGCATTTTGAAGATGAAGGACTCCATGCTATAGTTATTTCTGCTGCATTGTAATGAGATATCCAAATGAGCTATGTAAGATGTAATCAATTATTTTATTCCTGGTTATAAAGTTGTATTATGACCTTTGTTTCTTCATATTACATCTTAACTGTGGATGCTAGCTATTGATCCAGGGACTAGCATTGTAAACACAGGGATCTCTACCTTATTAAAGGTTGGGACCTCTAAAGATGGTATCAGAGCACTGTGTTGCCTGTAGGATTGTAACCCTAGGATTGGACAAAACCCCTTAGAAAAATAGGAGTTGTATTTGTCCAAAACTTATTTACAAACAATCTTGTAAACTCTTTCCTCAACCATTTTTGGTTTTGATTCTACATCTTGTCTATTTCAACTTGATGGATAAAGCCTCCACCATGAGCAAAGACTTCAACATGAGCAAAGGACTTCACCAACTCAAGTGATTTCAACCTTATTCTCAACAAGGACTTCAACTTGTATATCACTAAGGACTACAAGTTAGAAAAGAAATGTTACTCAAGAATTGAAGACTAAGGAAACACAACTTAGAAGGAACCATCATCACCTTTGAAGTTTTGTGACCAAGACACAAGGATTTTTCCAAGGAAACCATGATCTCATTCAAGGAGAAACAACAAAGAATAATGGAAGGATCTCAAGTGAACCATATAGTTGGACCACCATATTTAGATTAAATCAAACACACCAACTTATGTGGTGTAGCAAAAATATTTTGTTGCTTAAAAATGTGTTTGAAACTTTGTTGTTTGATTGGAATGTTTGTTTTTGATTGCTTGTACATTGGTTGTGTGAATTGTGTTGTGTGTGATTAGAATTATTTCCTTAGAGATCTTTTGCCTTCTCTAATCCCAATCCAACACAAACAGACGACTACTCCAAGAGACTCCAACATCAAGTATGATGACAACAACAACAACCAAGTGATGCACATTAGAGAACTCATAACAACCCAAACCCAGTTGAACCAAGTGACAACTCAGATTTTAGCCAACTACAATGAGTTAGACCCAACCATGCAAAAGTTTTTGGAAACCCAAACCCAATTGTTGCATAGGATGACAAGTCAAATGATCAACATGGGATACAACCCTTCACAAGGAGTTTGTGATAACAATGATTTCAAGGATGATATTATAGAAGGAACTCAAGCTTACAATGTTTGTGGAGACAAGGATCACACTTCCAAAGAGCATGAAGATCAATGCCCCAATTGTGAAGAGAAACATCCAACTAATCAATGCCCCACATCTCAAGCTACTTGTTTCCTATGTGAAAGAAATAATCATGTCCCTGTCCAATGCCCCATCTATTCCATAGTTCAACAAAGGAAACAAGGTGGAGTACATCAACAGATTGTAAACCCCCATGAGGGAACAACTTCTACCAAGAAGGATGAAGACAAAGGAAAATCTCAGCTTGCACCTCCATGCAATATGACTCAATTTGATGGACCAAAGAGGAGACATATGTATTACCCAAGGAAAATATTAAGGAGACCAGGAAACTTTCCCACCTTTGAGATAAGATATGAAGAGCATGAACTAGAAGCACTCCTAGCTTTGGAAAAACCCAAGAAGAAGAAGGAAAAAAGTCAAGTGCAGTGTTGCCATTGCAAAGAGATGGGACACTATGCCAATGAATGTCCAGAGAAGAAGAAAAAGTATAAGGAAATTAGCCAAGTGTGGTGCAACAACTGCAAAGAGCTAGGCCATTATGTGTCAACTTGTCCACGGAAGATACGTGAAGAACTTAATCTTGTCACATGTTACAATTGTGGTGACCAAGGACATTATGCAAGCAATTGTCCAGAAAAGATGAAGCACAAGATAAACAAGCCTATGAAGGATCTTAGCCTTGTCACATGTTTCAAGTGTGGAAACAAAGGACACTATGCAGATGTATGTCCAGAGAGATTTCATCAAGATCCCAAGCAAGCCAAGAAGTAATCTAGTGGAAAAATTTTAAGAGTGGTAGTACCCTAGTTGCTTTGAGCCAACTTGAAACCCCTATCTTTCCCAAATCTCGGGACGAGATTTCTTTTAAGGGTGGTAGCCTGTCACATCCCAAAATTTTCCAAATTTCATAATGTGAAAAAAAATGTTGAAATTTAAGGTGAAAAGAAACTTTTTGTTTCTAAATGGAAACTTAAAATCCCATCTTGAACAAAACTTTGGTTAATGTTTGAATCCAACTAAATTCAAATCAAGTGGGAATGCATTCTTCATAAATGCATCTTGAAATTTAAACATTTGGAAAATAAACCAAAACCCTAAAACCCTAATGGAAGAAAAACATTTCCAAGTTATCTCCAAGATCATGGATTGGATCCATATAAAATTTGTCAACAAATATTTATGAATGATCAAGAATGACAAATAAAAATATCATAAAACCATATGAATTAGTTTCACTTAATTTGGAGCCATAGATAAAATCTTATGAATTTAATAAGATAAGGAAATTGAATTTCCAAAGCTAATAAAGCACCTATCTAGAAATCCATACCAAATGGTGATCAAATAATACTAAATACATTTAAAAGGATAAACAAATATTAAATAATATTTTACAAATTGGAATCACCAAGTTTGGATCTATAAATAAAAAGATATGGATTTTATAAGATGGAGAAAGAAATATTAAATGAGGAATATTTAAAGGCCAAATTAAATCTTGACATAATCCATAAGCAAATGGAATAAATATAATCCAAATGCAAATAAAATAATGGATAAAGAATTTTCAAATTAAATAAAATGGCATTAACCAAATTCTATTCCATTGGATTAAGACAAATTCCCTAATAAGTATGATTAATTAAATCATGGGAAAATAGTATTTGGAATTTACCCAAGTGGAAAAAAAGTTATTTAATTAACTTAAATGAGATCAAAGATATCTTCTAAATAAAAATTATGGAATTAAAACCATATTTGATTTCATTGGAATAAAAACAAATACCCAATTTAAATGATTTATAATCATATTATTTGACACCCTAATAAATAAATAAAACCTATTGAATAGGTTTGGTAAAAAAATATGGATTTCAAATAAAGTTTTAAAACACATTAAAACCTATTTGAAATAAAGACAAATGTCCATTTATAAAATAAATAAAAGACCCTAAAAAATAAAAGAATTATTCTAAATTTGACCTTAGAATGAACTAATAATCAGTATTTGAATATACACAAGGTTTAGTTGAAGTTTGAAATCAAATAGTTGTTTGAAATGATTAAACAAAATCAAAACGGATAAAAAGAAAAAGAAAAAGGAAAAGCAATCTGTACAAAAAAAATGAAACAAAGCCAACCCAGCCCAGCAAGGCCCAACTGGCCCAACAGCCACTCCCTCTCTCCCCACGAGAAAATGTTCCGCACCCGAAAAGGAACCCGCGCAGTCACTGACAGAAGACCCCACCTCTCCTCTCTCATTCTCGCTGACCGCTGAGCCCCACCTGTCAGGCCATCGTCTTCAACCCACGCGACGACCACGCCCTCTCCTCGCTGCCGTTGCCAGATGTAAATTCCTCGCGTTAATCCGCTTCAATGCGGGAATAAACCTCGCCCTCGACTGTGCCCTCATAATCGCATGTCCCTCCTCTCCATTTCCCCTCTCTCGCTCACACCAGATCGCCCACAGGCTGCTCCAATTCTTCTCAGCACCGCCACTGCCTCCGACGCACTTCGGCGACAATTCCGGCCACTCCCGCCGCCCCTTTCTCCCTGGCGCATACCAGCAGACTCCCTTGCCTCTGGCGCACCTCCCAGTGTCGCCCGTTCATCCGCGCGTGCTCTGCTTCATCGACAACATCATCACTGAGCAAACACCGTCGTCTGCCTTAACTCTGGCGACGCCTCCCTGTAAGCCACGTCTCCCCCTCCATCTCTGGATGACCCTCCTACACTCTCCTCTATCTTGCGCTTCTAATTGATTCATTGCTTCGATCTTCCATGTCTTGTAGCGACGTCCCCGATGACGCGAGAGCGTGTCGTCGCCAGTGGAAACTTCGGTGAGCAATTCCCCAGGAACCCGTGCGCCCCTTGGCCGACAAAGACCACGTGGAGCATCAGCAGTATGCTGCAAACTCGGTGAGCCCCCTCTCTCTATTTCTCGCATCCTGCATCGTCGGCAACCTCACCGCCAGAGCGCCGCCCCCGCACAGCCGCCGCTAGCGCCACTCGTTCTAGGTCAAACGCGCTGCAACCGTTGGATCTCGATCGCGTGGATAGGATAGAAACTTATCGAAGGGGTATGAGAGAATTTGTGCCGTGCGTTTCGCATTAGATCCAACGATCCTCGGTGCTTGATCTGAACGAAACGGTGCCAGCGAATCAAAACATTCCATGAGGCCAGTCTGTTTTAATAAAAACCAGAAACTAATCTATTAGATGATCAAACTTGTAAATTGCATAACTTTTGATCCACACATCCAAATTTTGCAAATTTTATATCAATGGAATAAGCAAGACAAGTACTTTCCAACCATGCCCTTTGTTTAGTAAATTTCTTCTGGTAAAATAGTTCTTTTTGCATAAACTTGTGTAGGCATAATTTGAATATAAAATTCATTCTAAAATTATTTTTGTGATAAAATCTTTGGAAAATGGTTTGTTTTGAACCTACTGACCATAGAAACCAACTTATGGATTTAAAATGGTATTTTGAGAAGTTAAAGAATGAATCCTTGAATTTGAACATTTCTAGTCAAGTAAAAATAATGTTATTATGTTAAAAATGCTTTTGGAGAAAAATCTTAGGGAATTGTTTTGGATTAAACTCTCTGACCCTAAACACAAAGTTTTATGATTTAAAAATATATTTGGTGAACCCTATATAGATTATTACTTTGCTAAAAAGCATTTCTCAACCACATAAAATATTGATTAGGTTTAAAAATGATTTATAGGTAAAATCTTTTGCAAATAGTTTTGCCACTTTTATAAAATGACCAATAGATGATTTATAATGTTTATAACCTATTAGAAACCACTTTTGGAAATAAAACAATCTTTAGCATGCTTGCATGAATTGCTTTGTTTCTATTATTTTATGTGTTGTTTGCTTGAATGGTAGATTGAACTCTTGCTTGCTTGATTGAATTGTAGTGGAATTTGAAGAGTGTGATCATTGCAAGATCAAGGAGTGAACTTCTATTCTCTACCAAAAAGGCAAGTGATGCTCCATACTTTTTGTCCCATTATTTTCACTATGCATTAGTGATATTTCTAAGTAGGACTTGCATGGAATTTTTGCTAAGTGTAAACTATGCCATGGGAAACCCTAGTAGATGAAACCTTAGTAGAAATTTCCTAAGTTAAGATTCCTACTACTATAATGCTTAGCTTAGGTATTAGAAAACAAGGGTGGAATATATTCATACTATGGAATATTTCTAAGTCAAGGACTTGTGTTTTGTTTAATGAAACAACCAAGTGAATGAATCACCTGGGTGGAATGGAAGGAATGGTTTGTGTTGAGTGGTTACACAAGGCCCATTTCTATGGTTTACCTTGTGTATCTCACTTGTGGATGGCCACCCAGGAACAAAGAGATTTGAGATGTCAACTGTTGAGAAGCTTCAAGTGCAGCCACTTGGCATTATGGGATCTGCCTGGATCATATAGGTTGCAATAACTTAGCCAAATGGACAGTTGGTGGTAGGGGATGATAGGTTGGACCGCGTCCATTCTGGTCTAAGGGAAGGCTTCTGAAAGATCTTGTCTTGGTGAAAATCAAGTCTTGTGGGGAAAGTGCACCACCTCTGCAGAGTGTAAAATCTAAGTACTT
This sequence comes from Avena sativa, assembly GCA_916181665.1. Taxonomy (NCBI): domain Eukaryota; kingdom Viridiplantae; phylum Streptophyta; class Magnoliopsida; order Poales; family Poaceae; genus Avena; species Avena sativa. The sequence goes on along the minus strand of OV702293.1, from coordinate 8,964,263 downwards.
AGCCATGTCCCTGGTAAAGGACAATTTGAGCATCAAGACATGGAAGCTATCAAGAATCTCCTCATCCCAATTTCTAAGTTAAAACTTTGAGGTTAAACAAGGGTTGAAGGATCACCAATTTCTATTGGGAGATGCCTTGGGTGATTTTGTCAAGCAAAAACTTAGTGTTTTCAAATGATAAGGAAAATCTATTTTGAGCAAAGCAAGCCTAAGCTCCACTTAGCCAAATGCATATAGATGATAGACTCCACTATACTATCATAGTATCACTTGCCAATACAATTCAAATGTATTGACCCTTGTGGCTATAACTTATTATGTTGCAGGTTTGTTTGATGTTAGTGAAGTATGTTGATTAGGATTACAAGTCTACAACCAACATGATTGCCTGTGGCATTTTGAAGATGAAGGACTCCATGCTATAGTTATTTCTGCTGCATTGTAATGAGATAGCCAAATGAGCTATGTAAGATGTAATCAATTATTTTATTCCTGGTTATAAAGTTGTATTATGACCTTTGTTTCTTGATATTACATCTTAAATGTGGATGCTAGCTATTGATCCAGGGACTAGCATTGTAAACACAGGGATCTCTACCTTATTAAAGGTTGGGACCTCTACATGGATATTGAGATTATTATGTCAGATTGATTAATGGTTTTGTCTTATTGATTCTATCATGTCTGTGTTATTTGTGATCTTGCATGCTCTTCGTTTCTAGTAGATATCTTGGCCAAGTAGATGCTAGTGACTCCAAGAGGGGGTATTTATGCTCGATAGTGGGTTCATGCCTCTATTTAACCTAAGGTAAGTGACAAAAATCTCTAAGGTTGTAGATGTGTTGTTGCCACTAGGGGAAAACAACAATATCTTGTTCATGGAACAAGTGGATTGTTTACCTTACACACTTTTCTTAAAACAGTTATCTGTTGCTTGCAACTTAATACTGGAGGGGGTTCAGATGATAACCTAAAGGTGGATTACTAGTCATAGATGCAGTTGGATGGCGTTCTATGTATCTTGTTGTATTGCCCAATCTAATCTCATAGGATCATGAATGTCTAGTATTGCATTGTTATGCCTTGCTCAGTCCTATCAACTGCCTTGCTGTAATTTTTTACCAAGCATGCCATGTTTGTTTATCTTAAGTAGAACACCTCAAGTGAACTATGGACCCCGGTCCAATCTTTACCATTGATACATCTTGCACTGTTACTGTTTACTTTCTGCAAACCACTATTACCTTCCACACCATACAGTTAACCCTTTGTTTTTAGCAAACCGGTGAGGTTGACAACCTCACTGTTTGTTGGGGCAAAGTCTTGAGTTTGTGGTGTGCAGGTTTCCAAGTTGCTAGCAACACCTTGGAGTTGTTTCCTTCCTCCTACTGGTTTGATAACCTTGGTTTCTTACTGAGGGAAAACTTGTTGTTGTGCTCATCGTACCTTCCTCTTGGGGTCTCCCAACGAAGCTTTCATGTACCATCAAGACTTTTCTAGCGCCTTTGCCGAGGAGGCTAAGGACGGCTTCACAAGGGGAGTCCTTCACAACATTTCTCTTTACTTTGTTTTTGTTTTGCTTAGTTTCTTTTGCCTCTTTTTATTAAAAACTCCAAAAAAATTAGTTTAGTTTGGTTTGCTTTCTCCTATCAAAAACACAAAAAAATTAGTTCCTACCCTAGTTGCCGCCTTGCTCTATCTCACCATGTCGATTCCCAAGTTCGCTCTGAAAGACCTTTCAATAGGTAGTGGCTCTATAATTGGGAAAGAAAATATTGAAGGATTCTTTAATCATGTTAGCAAACATGAGGATATTGAGGATAGATCTATAGTAGAACTTGCGCCTAATTATGAAATTGCTAAAGCTTCTTTAGTTCATATGTTGGAGGCTAGGTTTGTTAACCTTAACCCCATGATGCAATTTTTTTCTTAAACTAAAAGAAGAAGAGGATCCTGAAAAGAGAGAATTTATCCTAGAAAACTTTAGTAAAAGAGTTCAATGATGTTTCTAAGGAAGCCAAAAAGGTCTTTAAATGTTTTAATATCCTAAGCTCATGTGTAGATGTTATGGGTACTCTAGATAAAACCAAACCTAGAGAGGAAATTAAGATACCCATACGTTTTAAACTTATAGGAATGCATGAAGCCTTAGAAAAGAATTTTGATTGGATTGTTCATGAAAACCCATTTGATGGAAGTAGTGAACCTAAGAGAGATGAGAAAGGATCCTCTAAAACTCATTTGTATGAGATAAGTTTCCTAGTTGAAGAGATTTCGATTATTTATCTTAATGCTTCTTCATTTGAATATACTTGATTCTTGCTTCTTGTGCCTAACTTAAAGGCGTTAAAGAAAAGTACTTATTAGGAGATAACCCAAAAGTTTTCTTGAGTCTAGGAAGTTATTACTTCAGTAATAACCTCTCTTTGTCCTTTTTGTTTGTTTTTTTGTGCCAAGAATAAACTATAATGAGAGGGAAGTAAGATTTGGGGAGTTGTTGTCCCGAAACAAATTTTTGTGATCCACCGTAAAAAATCATGTAAAATCTCTGTAAGTCGGATTGAGCTGATATTTTCTGAATAAATCCCCCAGTATGTTAGATAACTTTATTTATTTCAACACTTTTTGATTTGAGCAACAGAGGGTCTTCGAAAAAATCTGTTTCTACCTGCTGGTCTATTTTGACAGATTTCTGCCATTATTTGCATTTGCTTCTTATTGATTTCTTTTTGGGTTATTTTTGGGAAATTGAGCTTTTATAAGGAATTTCTATAGTAGCTTATGTTTTTAGTGAAAGTTTTGATATTCTAAAGCTAAACCCATAGGTCTATTATCTTTTGAATACACTAATGTTGCTAATGAAGATTGTGTGAAGTTTTGTATGAAGGAAAATTTTCAGGTGTAGAGAAAGAATGATGTATAAGCTGAAGAATGGACAAAATCTCAAGCTTGGGGATGCCACCCCATGTCACCCCAAGAAATATTCAAGAGGTACAAGCGTCAAAGCTTGGGGATGCCCAAGGCATCCCCTTCTTCATCAATAAAATCTCAGGTCTTTTTAGACACTTCATTTTTATTGTTTCATGCAATGTTGTGTTACTCTTGGAGCGTCTTAGTTTTCGTTTTAGTTTGCTTAGTTTGCTTGAATAAAGTAGTTTGGACCCCCGTTCTCGTTGTGTTGTTTCAAATAAGTTGATTGGTGTTGGAGAGGAGTGGAAAGTTCTTGCTTGAATAGTACAAGAGGAGCTTGCTTTGACTGTGACTTAGACTTTATCATGTCGTGCTAGGTGTTTTTTTGACCTTATGCTTAGTGATTATTGCTGTATCATGACTTGTTCCAAACAATTGGGATTGCTTAGTGTGCCTTGAAGGAATCATGTGTTGTTTTAGCATACAAAAGCATAGTATTGTGGTATTCTCCTTTGATGCTTTGTTTGGATTGACTTGGCACATGCTCACACCATGTTATGACTATGAACAAGTCACCATAGCCTCTATGATCATTTAGTCCTTGACTTGTAGTACCACTTTATGCCTTGATTAGTAATGTTTTGTCGCTCTGCATGATTATGGCCATTATTGCTCTCTTAGTTGGTCGCTCCTAGTCTTTTGCTAGCCTCCACTTGTATGAGTAAGCTCTACTCATGCATCCAACTCCCAAGAAACCAAGTTATTCCAAAGTGTCCACTATAAATTCCTTTGCATGATGTGTTACACCATTCCAAGTATATTCTTGTTTTCATCTATCTTCCAATTAAAAAGTATTTTGTTATGTGAAAACTTAGTGATTAAAGTTCTCACAAACTTGATGGCACACTCTATTTTTCTTGCCCCTAATAAACTTGAACCATTGTGTCATCTATGTTGTATATGCTTGTACTTATACGTTGGAATTAGCAGAACCGTGATGTCACGAGGAACACTTTCAACATTGCACTTGTACTTTGTACACAGTTGATATCATGCTCTTTTGTCTATGGATGTCGTCGGTGTGAAATGAAAGGGGAGCTTGTAAATCCATGGAGTTATGTATGTGTGTTAGAGAAACGCATGGGCCGCTAGCCTAAGCCATGCCTAATCATGGTGGAAACTTGCAGCATCACCATAATGACATCTATGAAGCTTTCTTCTTATAAAAAAATAGACATATTGAAAAGAGGAAAGAGAGAAAAAAGCACCATATTCCCATGGTAAATAAGAAGATTGCTGAGATGATCATTGTCTGCTTGCCTTGTCATTTTGATTATGGGATAACTCATGTATCATGTGCAAGGGGTACCCAGTTAGCGGTTCTCTATGATACACATGTACTTACTATGACAAGAACTTACAGGTGACTAAAGTTGAGTAGCATGAGGAGCGGCCCTCGTATTCAAGGGACATGATATTGCCAACTTATACGTTGTCAAGCATATACTCCATAGTTTGTCCACTTTAACCTTAATCACTTCAAGATGCTTATGATAGGGGCAGTGAGGGATGAAAGGTTAACAAGTACCATAATTTTTGGAAGTTCTTTTTGAAACTTCAAATCCCTGCTTCCCTTTATGAAGGGCCTTTCTTCCACTATTATATTGAGTCTTCACCTTCTATCCTTAGACACCAGTTAAGAGAGCATAGTTGCCATTCTTAGTTCTATGTGCTATTTGTATCTAGCCACTCTTATTAACTTTGAAGGTGTCCTATGCATCTATTTGCTACTCAATGAGGGACAAGCTGAATTCCACTATGCTATGTTTTCTATATGTGAAACAAACAAACGCTTTTCAATGCATGTTATTCATTATCTTTGTTTGTAACCTTTCATGTTGCATGCATAGTTACTTGGTCTTACTGTTAGAACTCCATCTTTCATGATCTTGTTTAGAGTTCTTTGATCCCAGCTTTCAATGCTTGCAAATGGTTTGATCTTGATTTTGATGGTGCATGTCACCTCAAAAATTATTATTTTTATCACTTACCTTCTGGAGGACAAGCAGGAGTTAAGCTTGGGGATGCTTGATACGTCGGAAACGCATCTATAATTTTTGATGTTCCATGCTTGTTTAGTATCTGCTTTTCTTTGCTTTGTCTACACTTTGAGGTGTTTTTATATGTTTTTTTGGACTAACCTATTAACAAGATGCCACAGTGCCAGTTGCCTGTTTTCTTCTATTTTTGGTTCCAGAAAAGGCAGAAAATCAATATTCTCGGAATTGGACGGGACAAAATCCAAAGTCGATATTTTACCGTGGGGAACACGGATCTTGAATACGAGACAGTGGGGAGACACCAGGGGGCCACACCCCTGGCCGCACAGCTGGGCCCAGACCACGCCTGGGGGGTGCCACCGCCCTGGCTGCCCCCCTGCCTCGCCTCTTCGCCTATAAAGACCCCCCGATGCCAAAACCCTAAGGAACCGATCAATATTCCATGAAACCGTCTATAGCCGCCGCCACCATCGTCCCTAGATCGGGGGGATCTGAAGCTCTTCCTGGCACCCCGCCGGAAGGGAGATCATCCCGGAGGCCTTCTTCTTCATCATGCCAGCCTCCGGTATGAAGTGTGAGTAGTTCCACCTTGGACTACGGGTCCATGTAGTAGCTAGATGGTTGTATCTCCTCCTTTGTGCTTCCATGTTTAGATCTTTTGAGCTCCGTTCATGATCAAGATCATCTATTTGTAATCATGCATGTTGTGTTTGCGGGGATCAGATGGATATTGAGATGACTATGTGATATTGATTAATGGTTTTGTATTATTGATTCTATCATGTCTGTGTTGTTTGTGATCTTGCATGCTCTCCGTTTCTAGTACCTATCTTGGCCAAGTAGATGCTAGTGACTCCAAGAGGGGGTATTTATGCTTAATAGTGGGTTCATGCCTCTATTTAATCTAAGGGAAGTGACAGAAATCTCTAAGGTTGTAGATGTGTTGTTTCCATTAGGGAGAAAACAACGATCTCTTGTTCATGGAACAAGTGGATTGTTTACCTTACACACTTTGCTTCAAGAAGTTATTCGTTGCTTGCAACTTAATACTGGAGGGGGTTCGGATGATAACCTGAAGGTGGATTACTAGTCATAGATGCAGTTGGATGGCGGTCTATGTATCTTGTTGTATTGCCCAATTGAATCTCATAGGATCATGAATGTCTAGTATTGCATTGTTATGCCTTGCTCAGTCCTGTCAATTGCACTACTGTAATTTGTTTACCCAGCATGCCATGTTTGTTTATCTTAAGGATAACACCTCTAGTGAACTATGGACCCTGGGACAATCTTTACCGTTGATACATCTTCCACTATTACTGTTTACTTTCTGCAAACTACTATTACCTTCCACACCATACAGTTAACCCTTTGTTTCTAGCAAACCGGTGAGATTAATAACCTCATTGTTCGTTAGGGCAAAGTCTCGAGTTTGTGTTGTTCAGGTTTCCAAGTTGCTAGCAACACATTGGAGTCATTTCCTTCCTCCTACTAGTTTGATAACCTTGGTTTCTTACTGAGGGAAAACTTGCTGTTGTTCTCATCATACCTTCCTCTTGGGGTCTCCCAACGAAGCTTCCACGCACCATCATTAAGTTGTTTCTTTAAACCGCTCCTTTCTCCAAGGATCCGTACTGGACAACCCTGAACTAGTTGGTTGATCTTAAACAACAACTTGGAGAGTTGTAAGACAAAAGTTCTAATCAACTTCGTTCCTCTGTAAAGGAATGTTTAGTTTTCTTCGTGCTGAAGTAAGACAGTATGTCATTTGTGGATATGTTATCTTCCCACGTCTTTGATTTGATTTGGGCAAATTGTTAAATCAAACTCAGTTCCGCGGGCTATCTTGATGGTGTACCCACTTGTGATTTCTCACTTAAGTACATCTTCATTTCCTCTGGTCTAACCAATGTCTATACCTTGTTCATACAACATGTGAGTCCGTCTTCTTGGAGTGTATAGATAAGTTTGTTATTGATCCCATCAATGACATCCTTACCTTCTCCATGCTAGAAAATATTCATGTGGAACAGTTGGCATTAATACTGGAAACTTTTGAGAACCATCTTCGTGTTATCTTGAAGTATGTGTTCTAGATGTTAGAAGTAACCTTCGCCGATTCACGCACAAAATGTTGAAAGATGTCATCGTGGATCTGAGTAGAGTTACCTTTGTTTCCTTAGAAATCAATTCAAATTGGTCAAGCATGAGTGAAGTATTCTTGAAATGATAGGTTGTTACCTTCACATCTTGAGAAGATCCTCTAAGCACACCAAGCCACTGACTGATTTGTCACAGAAGATAAGAAGTCCTACAAACTTCGATATCCTCCTAAATGTTTCCTAACAAGGATTCAATTGTGTTTCATTGCAAACAACTCATGTAGGTGCAATTGTCCTCTAATAATTTGCTAATACATGGAATTTTCAATCTAGATCATCTTTTGGAGTTTGACACTAAAGTCCATGTCTTGAGAATCTAGTAACTCTATCTTTGTGGTAAATGTTGCAAACCTTCTATGCGAACATGCTGAGTCTGAAGTATCTCCCCACCTAACCAAATATAAATCTCAAGCAGATATGATGGTTGGTGTCCCTCAAGGTTCTGACATAGGTCTCTTTGTACATTCGGTAAGATTGACGTAATGGTTGACAAAATTAGCCAGAAGACCTATTGCCACATTATCTTGAATCAGTAGTAACAACCACTCTTTTTTTGAGGGTTGAACAATAAGGAAAGCCCCCATTGCAATTTTTATATAATAATCATAAAGATTGTGCTTATGGTTTCCTTTGTTATTCGAAGTCCAACCTTTACTTAATGACTGAAGGCTCGTTAAAAGTTTGATATTGGTGTTTCAAACATCAAGGAGAACATTTAAAGTAGAGTTGCTAAATGTCTCTCGGTCGATCCTCCAGACCCTTTCATGATGGCAAGCATTGTGTTATGCCAAGTAATTGCAGTCTGAGAATGAAGGTTGTTTCTTCTCGTGTCATCAGGAAATCTCCTAAACTATTCATCTTGGTGGTGTAAAGAGATATCAAGATCTTGGCAAAGGTTTTGGTAGTACTGGATGAGTAAATAGTTTCCTCCTCTCTATCTACACATGTTTGAAGAGCGACTATGATTCTGGTAATCTTAAGATCCTCCTGTTACATGTTCCTTGTGACTCTTACGAGCCCTCTCCACCAAAACACCTTTCTGTCTTGGCCTTATGTTGAACCAAAGAATGACCCTTCTGTGTCAAAAGTAGTTCCACAACTTGGTTTTATTGGTATCTATCTCTTCCACCTGTAAATCTCTACTTAAGCTGTTCAGTAGAGGTTTACCTCTCGAAGTCTGTGTATGTTTCTCCATCTATTGGAAGTCTCCTTCCCTCAGAAGTCAAAACTCTTCTGCAAGATCCATGGTCTCAATCCTTATGAAGATCAACTATCTGTCACCTTGAAACCTTATCCTCTTGTTTCTTCCATTACCTTGACGTGTTTTATATTTGTTGTCTCTAGAGATGTTTATGAAACATCTATCCATGAGTTGACCATGAGATACTCAGTTCATGGTTCCGTGTCATTCCCTCTCCTCCTTAGTGTGATTAACCACCTCGAAGGTTACGAAGTGCTTAGTCCATTCGTCATGGTGGTATGGATCAACCTCTTCGAGAAGATCGTTGAAGTTTAGTGTAACCCTGTTCCTTCTATCTTCCTACATAGGAATCTCGGGACGAGATTCTTTTAAGGAGGATAGAATTGTAACACCCCCTAAATCTATTAAATAGTAAATAGGCTTTTATTGTGCATTCATGAGCATCATCATCATTTAAAATGCTTGCAATAAATAAAATCAAAACCCTACACCCTAATCTTTTCCCTTTCCATTTGAAACCTTTCATAATGGCTTTTGAATTTTGAAAAAATCCAAAACCTAAGGATACCAAATAGTATGGAAGGGACCCTCTAGTAATTTTGATATGTTTATAAAAGTTCTTGTATTTTGAAAATATTCAAAACAGATTTGAAATTGAAATACAAAAGAGAAAAGGCAAAACATAAATAGAAAAAACAATTCAGAAAGAAAAACATTTCCCTAACTCTACCTGGGCTGAGCCCAGCATTCCTTCTGCAACTTTTGATGCGGCCCAAGTACATCCATCTGGCCCATCTACAGCGCACTCCCAGCTTGATACCGGTTCATCTGCCTGACCGTGTCGTCGTCTTCGTCCCCAATGAGGAAGCAGTTCGGTGGCGCTGCCTCCGCCACACGCATGCGCCATGATGCGTGTCGCCGCCCTCGAACGTTTATAAGATCCCCAGCGCCTCCCGGATGAACCCTAGTTTCCCCTTTTCCCCCTTTTTTCCATCCTCGCCGGAACCCTAGCTTCCAGGAGCTCCGGTGCTCCACTACCTCCAGTCTCCCCTTGCTCCGCTGAGACGCCTTGGAGAAGCTCCTCTTCGCCCTCTTCATTCTCGTGGAGCTACGGAAGCCAGGATGCCTCCCTCTACCCAGAATCAAGCTCGGCGACGTCGTCTTCCTGGAGTGCGGTTGTCGTTAATTCTCCCTCGCCTGACCTCCTCCGTCTTCGCCACCACCTTTGTCGTGCTCGCGGTGAGCTTGCGGCGCTCAGGCACCTCCTCTATTCCTCCCTCTCGCTCTCTATTGCCCCCACGTGCAACCTCTGCCGGCCGCTGCATGCTCGTCGTCGGTCGTGTTTCGGTGACCAAAAACGGGCGGCTCCACCACCCTTCAGTTTCTCGTGACAAGCCGGTTCAAACGAAGCTCTTCACGCAAAACCCCGCTGCTTCCTGCCTCGCGTCCATGGTCGATCTGGAGCATCTCCATTGATGATGCCAGGGTGACGTCATCATGATGTCATCCCTCCTTTTCTTTTTCTTTTAGTATTTTCAGTAAATCATTTCTATAATTGTTTAATATATGACAGGTGGGTCCTTATTATCATATATTTAATCATTTCCATAATTGTTTTATGAAATTAATAAATATATGACATATGTGTCTAGGTTGTAAAATAATTTATATAACCTAAAAATGTTTAATTGTTTTGAAAAATGATTTAAAATGAATTAAAATTGAGAAAAATCATAACTAATTCATTTTAAGTCAGAAAAATATGTATAATATACCAAAATGTTTAGAAAAATAAGATCTACATTATGGCATCATAGTCATGCATCATTGTAACAACTAAAATGATCTCAAATGTAGAACACTAAAACAACCCTCCCATATGTATGTGGAATTTTGGGAAATGCTATATCTAGAGCATTCCAATCCCCATTTAAATTATTCCTTATGCCTTTAGGGTTTAAGTAAAATGTATTAAACATGTCATGCCATCCATTGTGCACATTGCATAAATGTTGTGTTGATTGTTGTATTTCTTTTCCGGTGTTTGTGCTTCTTCTCGGTAGTCCTCGGAGATGAATGCGAGAAACGAGATCGAGTTCAAGACTAATGATCAAGATCAACACCATCGAAGAGAATTATTGGATCCTTGGTGAACAATTCCATCTGATGTACCTGAAGATCTATAGTTGGGTATCAACAGGCAAAGGCAAGCGAAGCCCCACACATGATATAATCCTATATTTTCAAGCATTTTAATTCTTGCCATGTGCATGAGATTCTAAAGTCTTTTATCGATACATAGAGTAATCCTATCTGATGCATGTTTCCTTTGTAGCCTATATTTCCTGATCCACTTCTCCTAGCATAACTAGGGTTTGTCTTGTAAAGCGTTGCTAGAGCCGTTACATCTATTAAGCTTAGCCATTCTTAATTGTTACCACTGGTCCATCCAGTTGATGAATCAGAGCTGCGAATGAACCTAGTTTGACAAGATGATGTGGTATAATCAGATATGAAAGTTAAACATGCTAAGGCTTTTATGGGAGGCAACGATGGGTTGTGGTTTTTGCAGTCCCATACTTGACACTACTAGGATCTAAGTTCTTGCCTCTTGAACCAAGACGAGCGTGCAGCCACACGGGGGCCTGGAAACCACCTCGAACAACTAACTTGCCTAGTAGATTCCATGAGTCACATAGTTCAGGCGTTCCATTCGACATACGCATTTTGGTTCTTCTCGAAGGAGGTGAAGGAGGTGCATTCATACAAGTAGGTAAGCGTGGCAGGGAATGGGAGAGGTCCGGCCTCCATAATCTCAAACCCTGTTCACATCGCTAGGGACTGGCTTTGGGACTTGACCCGTTACGGCGGCATATCCTTAGTGCGTGACTCATGGTCTCGGTGAAAGCAAGGTAAAGATCGTGGTCAACCACTCTCTGTCGGCCTTCCAAGGAAGAGGGATAATAACGTTTGCATTAAGAATCGGTTGGTACGTGTGGGTAAAGTTGTACACTCCTGCAGGGTATTAATCTTTTTGAAAAGTCGTGTCCACGGTTATGGATGACTTGGGAACGGACGTGATGATCATAGAGAACTTGAACCTAATCGTAAAACTTGGCAAGTTAAGTAATGTGTGCTTAAGGATGCTTCCTCGGGGATCGAGGGGGTGATCCTAGGTAGGTTCAGCTGATGATGATTTGGTGGATATCAAAATATGATAAAAGCTAGAGATACCGCTCTCTTATACCCTTTTAAAATATTCTGATTACTCGAGATTCTTCTCCCCCTTGTCTTACAAACAAAGACAACTTTATGCAAAATAAATCCACCATCCATAAGTCTCGCGCAGTAAACCCTGTACTCACCCTTCCTTTGTTGACACTTTTGCAGCAAAGTAAGTGTTACCATAGAATAAGAGTTCTTTACGACATCGACATCGACGAGTAGCTTGGGGTTCCCAGCCGGCAGTCTAGGATCTATGGATTGGATGTCATCGTTATGCTTCAGTCCTCTTAGGCCATTTGTTAAGTTTACTATACTTAATAGCATAATTTTCCTTCCGTTGTTTGATATTTGTGGTCAGTGACCTCTGCTTGTAATATTTTGGTTCTTCGCTTAGTTATGAGCTCGTTGTAATAATTTTTTGTGTCGTAGGGTCACTGTTGTGTTACCGATTCTCTTTCTGTATGCTTTCGAGATTAGGTTAGGCTTATGTTTAGATAGAGGTCTGGGATTTGTCTATCCTTAATCCCAGGGGTGTCACACTTACCCATTCACTTTCTTTTACAGGATAAATTATACCTGCATCCAGTAGGCGTACTATTTCTTTTCTTACCACTTCCTTCATTTCAGGCTTCAGCCTTCTATTAAATTCTGCAACTGGTTTAGCACCTTCTTCCATGAATATTGATGGACGGTTATCATGGGACTAATTCCCATAAAATCATCCATTGAGTACCCCAAAGGCCTTGCGATGCTCCTTTAGTAACTTCATGAGTTGTTATTCTTCATCCCCCGAAAGTTTAGCACCAATAATAATAGGGAATTTATTAGTATTGTCCAAAAATCTATATTTAAGATTATCTGGTAAACTTTTTAATCCTGGGGGTGGTAGTTCTTCATCCCCTCTCTTTTTTGGCTCTTCGAAAGCCTCATCAGTTGGAGTCCCTAAGATGGGAAGTGAATCGAATTCACTTTCTAATTCTTCTAGGGACCTGTCCTCCATAATTATTTATTCACAATTTGAGTCTTCATTTATTTCTTCTTCTTGATTACTAAAGAAGAGAGTTGCCATCTCCTCAATAGTTTTTTCTTTCTCTTCTTCTTGTATATGTAGAGGTTTGTCTTCAAATTTGGAAAAGTGGAATTCTTTTTCCGCTTCCCCAAGCTTAAGAGACACAATCTCCTTTTTTAAATTAACTACGGCACCTACATCGCTCAAAAAATTTCTTCCAAATATAATTGGGCAAAGAGTGTCAGCTAGCATGTCAACAACTACAAAATCGATAGGAAAATTTTTATTGCCAATTGTGACAGTTACATCTTCAACTACTCCCATTGGAATTCTAAGATTTTTATTGGCTAACATGATTGTCATATCAGTATTTTCTATTGTAGCAGATACTATTTCTTATTTTATTTCTAAATAAAAATCATAAGATATAACATTAACTACGGTGCCAAGATCACATAGGCCATAATGCGAGATTTCTTTAAACATGCAGGGAAGAATAGGATTACCTACATCTTTTACCTTAGTTTTACCTTCAACTAATACAGAAGTCTCTTCATCAAGTTCAACTATGTTACAATGTGCATACATAGCCATAATTTCTTCCTTGGTTACCACTTTATCTTTTGTTTCATCCAGATGTCTGTCAACTTCTGGTACACTTTCCTCTTCCTTCTTATCATGTACTGCTTTGACATGTTCACATTATAAAATATGCTTCTTTGCAGTGTTAGGGAAAGGTATCTCATACATTGGTTCTAGGGAGGCCACTGTTGCTTTAACTTCTGTTTTCTTTTCAGGTTCGGGTGGTGGATCATACTTGACTGGACCCTCTTTTGGAGCTTTAATGCGTTCTGTAAAAGCTTTAACAACTTGCAACAAGATTTGAATCTAAATAAAGTTCTTTAGATAATTCATTAACATGGCCCTTCTTATTATAGTCATGAATACAATCATAATCTATTTATGTGCATCCTTCACTTCCTAGACCAAAATTCCATGAAACTCTATGATCACAAATTCTATTAAGTAAAGCCCAAGCTTTAATTATGGGTAGATTCATAAAAGCTCCTCTCGTGCAAGGATCCAGTTCAATTTTATTAGGTTCAGTTAAACCGCCATAAAAGATATGCAATAAATACCATTCAGGCAAATCATGATGAGGACATTGACTAAGTAAATCTTTAAATCTTATATAAGCTCTTAATAGTCCTTCATTAGGACGGTTCCTCCAAGTCATTATAAGACGCCTGATTCAAAAGATTTTGATAAAGGATAATACTTTTCTAGAAACTCACAAGCTAAATTATCCCAGGTAGTAGTGGTGGCTTCTAGGGGTAGAGATCTATACCATGAGAGAGTTGTGCTAGTTAAAGTTTGACTAAAGAGTTTAACCCTTACCTCATTAGAAGTATACCCTGGTAATTGGAAAGTGCCACATGTATCTTTGAAGCATGCAATATGCTCATATGGATCAGGATCTTCTTCATCTGTAGTAAATTGCTTCTTGTGTAGAATACCAAATAGTAGAGGATTTATTTCAAACCTCCTTGTCTTCTTGTTGGAGTTGTCTCTTTATTAATACCATAGGGCTTCCCAAAGTGGATGAGTGGGTTAGCACTAGTCATATACTCAAACTCCATCATGTTGGTGGAAACCTATAACTCAAAACAAAACTTAACAAAACTAAAATAAATAAGAAAAAACTAAAAGACCTACAGCGGTTAGCTCCCCGACAACAGCACCAGAAAATAGCTTGATGACTGCAAGTGCACAGATTGTTTGTAGCTAGTTTCAAAATAAAGATATCGATCCCACAGGGAGTAGGAGTCTGAAGTCTAATAACTCTTGAAATAAATACTAAACTAGAAATGCTAAGTAAAGTTCTAAGTAACAAGATAAACTGTGAGTGTTGTGTAAAAAGGGTGTTTTTGGGTTTTTGGTATAAGAGAACAATGAGTAAAGTAAACAAAACTGAATACATAAAATAAGTATCGCGTATGTAAAAGAGATTTGAAACTTCAGTGGGGAAAAGCATTCTCAGGGAGTAGATGATACACCTCTAACATTTATAAAGGGCTAAGGTAAAGATTATTATCATGAACATTCTCAACTATGTATGTGTGGGAGAAACTCCATATTTGGACAAATAGGCAGTAACCACTCCACACGTCATCCTCATAACCACAACAGACAACAATCAACATCAAATGAATTACCACGCTATTAAGGGACTTAATCTCGTAGGACGTATCCCATGGCATGGATAGTGTTTTGTGAGTTTCCTCGATTCCCAAGTTGATACATAAGGAGTGCCAGCAGCTTTATAGTCACTGTAAGTGCTAACACACCTCTGTCTACCAACAAGTAGTTCCCTCCATCAAGTCCCCACAAGAGGAAAATATTGAGAGGTCGACTTCTCCCAACATCAAGATGAAGACAATCTAACACATGGTCATAGCGACGAATATCATAATAAAGTTTATCTTTTTTCAATCTCATACGGGTTTCTCCATCTCCCCAAGAACTAATGATCTACTTAGACATGGAGGCAATCAACATCATGGCAAAGACAATGGAATCTATCATATATGAATAATACTTATATAAATCCACAACGAGTACAGAAATTACAACAAGATGTAGATGGGATGGATGGAGATGGTGGTGATATAGCAGTTGATGATGAAGATCGATGCCTTATCCTCCTGGATCTGCGTAGGGAGAAGATGGATCCCTGGTGGATGAGTTCCCCCTCCTGATCCCTTCCGGAGGTGAGGTTTCGGCGATTTCTGGGTGTTCTGTATGTTGTCTCCCTGATCAGTTGCATGGGAGGAAACTATTTGAGGAGGCGGTGTCGGTGCCAACAATATGGCAGGAACTATATGACCGGAAAAGTTCCTCCCGTCGTATAGTTGGTCATTAAACCTACTGTCTCCTCCAATTGCTTCGGATTTTCTTCTAGTGGTATTAATATTTCCCAAATAAGAAATTTACGTTGTTTTGGCTCCTTTTAACTCCAATATAACTGGTCCAAGAATTGTGTCCATCGTATCCATCATCTGACCTGATCCTGGTGAAAATAAATATAAAAGGTGTGCGTGAACACCGTAAAATACCAAGATCCTACCACTACAATGCAAAATAATAATATAAAACATGATACAAATATGCACTCATCAAGGGTGCACAGGTGAAAGCCTATTTTGAGGATCCACGGGCGACAGTGAAACGAGATAAGTATGCCAGGCTAGAAAGCAAGCACTACCCGGCCACTACTTGGACATGCTGAATCTGTTGGCATACAGATATTGTGGTGATTCTAACCTCTCTCTTTTCTATCTCGCATGTTTGGAGTATATTATGGGACATGTAGTGGTTTATTACTGATGGAAACGTTGTGGCTTCCCATTCCTATGTACTAGGAATTATTCAGATCGAGTGTAGAATATGGCCTGTACTGTTGAATCTTTCAAAAGCTACCGACTCTCCCAAATGTTCCGATGTTGCTATTATTAATGTATTTTGTGGAACTAATACTGATGTACTGGTACTTATTTTGATCAAGTAGTAGATTGTTCTGATGTTGTACTAGTCCATACATGCCGCCAATTTTGGCCATATTTTGAAAACAATCAAAATGAAAGTAGTATGAAGAATATGGCTCGATGAGCTGCTCTCTCGAGAAGGAGCCGACCTGACTATTTTCCTTGCTTTATTTTATGGTGCTTCATGCAAGATGTATGAACCTCAATGTAATTTCCCCCTTTTTAGGTCCTTGATTTAAAATGTACTCTCATCGTTCGTGTAAAATTTGAACCTAAAACTAAGTGGTAAAATTTTAAGCTTGGTTGTCAAATCTGGCCATATTTTGAAAACACTTGAAAGAGGAAGTAGTATGAAGAGTATGGCCAATTTAACAAAATTAGGTCAAACTTGAGCTACAAGTAAGCGCAATAGATTGATCTTGAATTAAATGTCTTTTCGGAGGTACATGGGTGCACCTTCTTGAAACAATGTCGTCGGTGTGACTTTCCAACTATCAGGAAAGAACATTCTCAGTTACCCGAGTGATGACGAAATTGTTATTTTCCGTAAAGAAAGTCAACTTGTTTTTCTTACGATTCCCATGTTCAATTTTATGAGCTTTCAAACTTCATCCTAGATAACTCTGTCTACTTGAATGACTTTATGTCGATTTATCAAAATTAGGTCAAATTTGAACTACAAGTAGATTTTAGGTTTCTTTGAAACTTTTGTGAATTTTTTAGAGGTGACCATCGGGGGGTCATTTAATATATCAAATCACCACCAAGAGTTTTGACAACAGGTTCAAGTTCTTGCTAAGATTTTGGAAAGTCTAAAGAATATGGATTTGGATGCCACAAGCCAAGCTTTCTCACATATATATATAGTGGACCAACATGTTGTACTTATGATTCTCATGTCTTATGAGTTTTCAAACTTTGTTCTAGCTAACTCTATCCACTTGAATGACTTTTGCTTGATTTATCAAAATTAGGTCAATTTTTTGAACTAGAAGTAAATTGTAGGTTGCATTTAAAGTTTTACGATTTTTGTGGAGGTAACCATCGAGGGGTCATTTAATATATCACAAAACCACCATCGAGAGTGTTGACAACAGGTTCAACTTCGGGCAAAGATTTTGGATCTTGACAACTTAACGAAATTAGGCCAAACTTGAGCTACAAGTAAGCGTGATAGGTTGCTCTTGAATTAATTGTCTATTCAGAGGTAGATGGATGCATCTTATTTTAGTAAACAATATCGTCGGTGTGAGTTTCGAACTATCAGGAAATAACATTCCTAAATTTTCAAGTGATGAGGAGATTGTTCCTTTCCATAAAGAAAGTATGCAGAATATGGATCTAAGTGCCACAAGTAGAGCTGTCAGACATATATAGTGGACTGGCATGTTGCACTACCTACGATTGTCAAACTTTGGCCGAGCTAACTATGTCTAGTTTAATGATTTTATGTCAATTTATCGAAATTAGGTGAAATTTGATCTATAAGTAAATTTTAGGTTGCATTGTCAATTTTAGAATTTTGTTTGGAGGTAACCATCGGGGGGTCATTTAATATATCACAAACCACCATCGAGAGTTTTGACAATAGGTTCAACTTCTTGCTAAGATTTTACATCTTGACAACTTAATGAAATTAGGTCAAATTGGAGCTACAAGTAAGCGTGATAGATTGCTATTGAATTAATTGTCTTTTTAAAGGTAGACATGTGCATCATCTTTTAGTAAACGATGCCATCAATATGAGTTTTCAACTATCATGAAAGAACATTCTCAATTACATCATATACATGTTGTGCTCTAGTGATCTGAACTTCACCAACAGCGGGAGATCCCATATTGTCCTTGTGTTATTACAGGACCAAAAAATAATTAATTTTTAACCACCCTAGCGATGACTAGACGTACTGGTGCTTCTGCTGGCGGCGGGGATTCATCCTCAAAAACTACATCATGGAAGTCCCATTCCCACATCCTAACTTTCTTTATCATCTCTTCAAGACCGTCCTTCCTAGATCCTCCTAGACTTGAGGCTTACAGATCCATCTACAACCCTAACCACACATGTAACACTTAATCACCAATTTCCATCGTCCTCTAGACACCTTCACGCCTCGCCAAGGCTAGGCCACAACACAAGGTTACCCCTGGATCAGCCCGAACGAAATCAACAACGGTGAGGAGAGATAGAAGATGGTGGAGCAGACTCGATGTCGATAGGGTCAGCACGAGTAAAACCTTTCCAAGATATGATATTCCTCGATTATTTCCTAGTATTGATCCCACAATGAAGAGTTCTTATGTAGGTTACTAAAACAATAAATCATTTTCTAACTAACTAGTGGTTATGTATATAAGGTAAATGTCTAACTGTGCACCTTTTCTATAGAAATAAGCATTGTTCCTTATGAAGAAGTTTGGTTTATTGCCATAAGCACCTAGTTAAGGGGGTGTTTGTTTGGGCTTTTGACCACTTCTCCACTGGAAAAAGCCAGAAAAACAGAACAAACGGCCAGCTGTGCGTTAGGCTTTTGCCAAAGTACTTATACGAAACAGGTGTCGCGGGCAAAGCACGTCGCTAGGTGCTTCCCGCAGCTTCTCACAAAGGCCAGCGAACCGTTTTCTAGTTTGGACATATGGATGAGTGATATTCACAACACAATGCCACCCGGTCAACAGCCCAAAATATCCCAGTAAAAAAAAGCCCCGCTCGACCCCTTCCTGGTATCCTCTCGTTCCTAGCGCTAGGATAGGGTTCTAGCGCGCGCGAGGAATCACAGCGCCGCCGCCAGCCTGACTCCTCCCCGCCGCCCTCCTCCCCGCCAGCTGTCTGGCCTGCTGCCCACCTCCCCGCCGCCGGACCTTCCCTGCTCGCCCCCGTCCTCACATGTTCCCGTGCCCACCGTCGGACCTGCTGCCCGCCGCTGCCGGACCTGCTGCCTGCCGCCGCCAGACCTTGCACGTCCGCCGCCAATACGCCATATCTCGCCCCGGCCGACTCGTTCCGGTCCAGAGGTGAGGCCACAGTTTTGATGTCAGATGGGATACTGCAGATTTTATTGCTAGTAATGGGATGTGGGATGCTAGCTAGCAAATATGCGGTACTATGCACTGTGCTGCTAGCAAATATGTTGGGCCACTATGCACTATGCAAATTTTGATGTCAGGTGAGGCCACGGTTTCTATGCACCATGCTGCTAGCAAATATGCGGCACTGCAAATTTTATTGCTAGTAATGGGATGTGGGATGCCATAGTGCTAGCAAATTTTATTGATGTCAGATGGGTACTGCAAATTTTATTGATGTGAGATGTGGGATGCCATATTGCTAGCAACTATGGTATTGTTAGATGTTGTATTGCTATATAATTTCATACATGTATTTCTTGATGTGGTGCTGCATGAAAATTTGATGTTACTTGTGGTACTGATGTACAATTTGATGATGTTTGTTGCTAGTAATGTGAGGTTATTTGATGCTAATAATGTGTTGGTCTTGCTGAAATTATGTTGCTTGTTGTAGTATTGCTACGTGTTGGTCTTGCTGAAATGTCGAAGATGGTTTGGGATCCATACCACACTAGAGTTTTCTGTGATATTTGTATGGAGGAAGTGAACGGCAACAATAGTGATGGGGGTTGCTTGAGTAGAAAGGGGTACAAAAATCTTGGAGACAAATTTGCCAAAAAAACAGGGGAAAGATTAACGCAAAAACAATTCAAGAACAAATGGGATGCTTTAAAGAAGGAATACACGGGGTGGATGGAACTGCAAAATGCGACCGGGCTTGGTTGGGATCCTATAACAAAAACTATCAATGCAGATGATGATTGGTGGAAGAATCACATAGCTGTAGGTTACCATTTTTTATACTTGTCTTTCCTTTGTATTTGTTATTATGATCATCGGACTGATCTCTCTATTGTGTTCTTATTTGCAGATTCGCCCTGACCATGCAAAATTTAGGAATGGGCCACCTCCCAACTTGGAACAACGGGATGTTATGTTTAGGAAGGCACATGTCACAGGATAGTCAGCTGCCATTGCAGGTCAGGAAGAAGGAAATGGCAATGAGGCTCCAATAATGCTTGATGATGATAACTCGCCTTACAACAATGCAATAGAGAAACGGAAGCATGTAGAGAATGAAATGGGAACGGGGAAACGCAAGCATATGGAGAAGGATTTTTTTCTCGGCTTACAACAATGCACTGAACACAATTGTATCAAGGCACACTGAAGGAAGTTCTAGCAGTAAGGATGATCAGGTTCCAACTATGAAGGAGTTTTTAGGAATGGTTCGAGATTATGGAGTGAGTGAAGGAACTGCTATCATGTACACTGCTGGCAAGCTAGCTATGAACAGGGATCATAGAGAGGTGTTCGCAACATTTGCAACAACTGCAGGCAGGCTCGATTGGCTCCATAGGACACATGATGAGATGAACAAGTAGATGTACAATTGCTTTGTTGTCATTGCAGAACTTGTGTGTACTATGTATCCATTGGAGACTACTTTTTATTCTTTCTCTATTTTTTTGTCGAGACTATTTGTGATCGTTGTAAAACATTTGCTGATTGTTGTGTGAAACATTTGATGATTGTTGCATGTCTAGTCATTATTGTGTGAAACATTTGCTGATTGTTGTGTGAAACATTTGATGATTGTTGCATGTCTAGTCATTATTGTGTGAAGCATTTGCTGATTGTTGCATGTGTAGTCATTATTGTGTGAAGCATTTGCTGATTGTTGCATGTCTAGTAATTATTTTGTGAAGCATTTGCTGATTTTGACATGTTCTAATTATTTTGTAGATGGATGGTGGTGGTGATGATCGTGACTATGAACTAGAAAATACACTACAGTTGCTCGGAATGGTGCATGACCTTGCCGTGTTGGGATATTATGGTAATCTCTATAGTCAGAAGTACTTGAATAAAGAACCTAGGAGGGTTCCGGAACAAACTGGTCTTGAATGGGTGAATGAACAACTTGGAAATAGGAAAAGATGCTACAAAATGTTTAGAATGTATCCTGATGTGTTTCATGCATTGCACGACCTTCTAGTTTCTAGCTATGGGTTAAAGTCAATTAGAGACATGTCATCTGTTGAATGCCTAGCTATGTTTCTACGGATGATTGGAGGACCACAGTCATTTAGCCAAATTGAGAACCATTTTTATCGTTCAACTGAAACCATTCATAGGAAGTTTCACATGGTTTTGGATTGCTTGTACAAGTTGGGTAAGGATAACATAAAGCCAGTTTAGATCGAGAGTTCAAGGATGTGCATCCAAGACTTCAAGATGCATGCTTCTGGCCTCATTTCAAAGATGCCATTGGCGCCATAGATGGCTCGCACATTCCAGTTGAAGTACCTGCAGAAGAGGTGGTTAACCATACAGGAAGACATGGTTACACCTCATAGAATATTCTAGCGATATGTGACTTCGATTTGAGATTCACCTTTGTTGTTGCTGGATGGCCTGGTTCGGCGCATGATACACGCATTCTACAACGCTCCATTGAGAAGTATCCAATAGAGTTTCCGACCCCTCCTGATGGTAATATTCTATATCTTTGTCTACATGGTACACACATAGTTACAAATGCATTGTTGTTGATGTTTGATTTTTTTCGTTCATGTGCAGATACATATTACCTTGTTGATTCTGGTTATCCAAATAGAAAAGGGTTCTTAGCTCCTTACAAGCAGAAAACATACCACATACCAGATTTTCGTCAAGAAGGGAGACCAACAAATAGGGAAGAGATTTTCAACTATCTATACTCGTCGCTCCGGAATGCTATCAAGCGTGTCTTCGGTATATTGAAAAAAAAGTGGCGCATATTGAAGTATATTCCTTCTTACGGTCTAGTTACTCAGAAAAGAATTATTCTTGCTTGCATAGCACTTCACAATTTTATTAGAGACTCCAACTTACGCGACAAGCAGTTTGATCGGTGTGATGCAGATGAGGACTATGTTCCTAAGGTCCAAAGGCAGTCAGTAACATCAGTCGGTGATACTGCTCCGAGTGGACTACACATGGTAGACATGAACTCAATGCGTGATCGCATCGCTACTTCATTGTACAATGCTAGAAGAAGATGATCGGTTTGATCGGTGTGGATGTATCTATATTCATTATGCGACTATCTTTATTTTTTTAATGGTTGGATATGTACTTTGGACAAACCAATATGTGACATATCGTATGTAATAATAACATATGCGTTTATGCACTTCAATAGTGAAGTTTACGTATTGCATTAATTATAGGGACAGTACAGACAATTCCTTAGCACACAGCCAGACAGCCAGCCAAGTTGCCAAACAGTCAAACTCGGAGAAGCGGCTTTTCCTGCACAGCAGCTTTCCCTGCACAGTTGCATAGCCAGCCACAGCCCAAACAAACAGGCCCTAAGAATATTGCATTGTACATGGTCTTAGTCATTTCCCCGCAGTTCCAACAACATCATCCACCAGTCAGACCTACCTGTACAGTTAGTTAGATCGATGCCAAATATACTCCATTCGTCTGATTCAAAATATAAGATGTTTTAGCATTTTTCTAAAACACATGTATCTACACGTCTTTTAATGTGTAGGTTCACTCATTTCACTCTGAACCTACACACTAAACAAGGTGATGCATGCCTTCCAGAAAAAGCCCAAAACAGCTTTCATTTTGAAACATAGGGAGTAAGAAACATATTTGATTTGGGCATTTTCTTTTATCTATTTGACCGGCACACACAACTCACATCCAACCCTGCCATCACACTAGAAGAAAACATGGCTTTCGTCCAGAGCCCTCCGGAGCATTAGTCCCAGTTCGAACAGTTTAGACGCCGGCAACCTTTAGTCCCGGTTCGAACGGGACCTACAAACGGGAACTAAAAGGGTGGAGAGCGGTGCGGACGTGGGAAGCACCCTTTAGTCCCGGTTGAAGACACAAACCGGGACTAAAGATGGACCTTTAGTCCCGGTTTAAAACATCAACCGGGACTAAAAAAAACTTTGGCAGGTTCTACCGCGGCAGGAAAATGGACAAAAATCCTGCCGCGGCAGGATATTTCTGCCCACCGCACCTCCCTCTCCCCTCCCCCTCGAGATCGTCATTTCTAGTTTCAAAACACGCCACAAAATTATAAAAATTTCTAAAAATAAAATCCTTCAGACTGTAGGTATATTAAGTGATTTAGTTGTTACGAAAAATAACAAACATGAATTTCGATATATTTTTCCAAAAATTGTCATGAAAACTTCAAACGGCTATAACTTTTGCGTACGATGTCGGAAAAAAAACGTATGACCTATCAAAATGTATGGAAAAAAAATTGGAGTTTAATTTCGACGGCCTTAGGCTGTTTGGGATTATTTAGATTTTTAAAATTCAAAAAGAAAAAAAGTTATTTAAAAAAATAGTTTCTTAGAATTGTTTTATGCCATATTTGGATTCCTCACATTTTTCTGATAATAATAGATATAATATTTGTCAAATTTCGATTTACGGATTTAAAGATATTATTTATGCCATTTAAATGAATAAATGGCAAAAATGTGAATAAAATATTATTTTAATTAGTTTTTAACTTTTATTGGATTAAAATATTATTATTAGCTATTTATTGTTGTTTACTTAAATAGTTGTTTGTAGTTTTGAAACATATACGTGTGACATATTGATATGAGCTAATATGATTGATATGGTAGTGTTGACAACAAAGTACTAATGGGCTTCGCGCAAGGACATCCGGATGGAACAAAGAAGTTAAGCATGTTGGGAGTGGAGTAGTGCTAGGATGGATGACCGACCGGGAAGTCTGCGATTTGAACTAAGATTAAGTATAGTTAGTGTTAAAAATATTCCAAGTGAGAGAGAGATTAACAAGTGAGAGAGAGTCAGATAATTCAAAAGTTAAAAAAATTGAAAAAAAATCAAAATAAAAAACTTTAACCGGAACTAAAGGGTCTCACGATCGACCGCAGTCCCGGGAGGGCCATTAGTCCCGGTTTATGGCACAACCGGGACTAAGGGGGACCTTTAGTCCCGATTTCATAGTCCCGATTGCAAAACCGGGACTAAAAGCCCTTAAAAATCGGGACCGTTGGCTCGTTTTCTACTAGTGTCACTGCCATCTTGAAAAAATATATCATTACTTCCTCCGATCCAAATTATTGGACTCAAGGGAGAACTATTTTAAGATGCATCATATCATCGTTTGAGTTTAAAATCACTTGAATTTGCCTCTCTCTCTCTCTTAAAGCCGGGCGGATGCATGTTACAGGTGCAAATGCCCTCTTACATGGACGCCGGGTGTGGGGGAGGGGCGGTACAGATCGTTGATGACCTAGGTTTTCACCACTATATATATACCTCTTGTACGTCGCCGGCTAGGATTAAAAATCCCGGCGTTTGTAAACACTTCCCGTTATAGTAAAGTTTGCTGGCTGGTGCCTTGATTTTTTTTTCTCTTTGTTAGAGAGGTTTTTTCACGTTAAATCTGTGTCCCCTTGCTGCGATTTTCGTTCTTCTTTATTTGCTTGTCGCGATTATAACAATGTCGATGATCAATGGGGACATGCTATCAGAATGGAGAGCAAGTGATTAAATGGGTAATTTTTTTACACACCATCATTCAAACATCACAAACATGGGGTGAATTCACTCAAATTTATACGTATATGACTGTTTATTCAATAGAGTCCCGATACAATATATATTATACTGCAACTTATGAGTACACGGCACAATCTGCTCCATGGATGCCAGCAGAGCCATATCGGCGATAGTTCCAGCCGAAGTGGGCTACACCAGTTAGCCGACGGCGGGGACGGCTGCGACAAGACCGGTTTGCTCATCGAAGAAGAGGCAGACGCGCCACGCGTGGAAGCCTGGCGGGCTCACGGCGGCGCCCACCTGCAGCAACACGATCGTGAGGTCGGGCCTGTCGCGGTTGATGATGACTAGCGCGGGATTGGTCTGTGTTCCAACCAGCTCCGGCCACGATGTCTTCTCCTCGGAGCTCATCTCGTTACACGACTTGAAATGACCAATAATAGTCTGTGTTTTGGAGCACCTGTGTGTGGATGCATAAACCTCTCGTTTCAGATCGAATTTATAGGGTTGGTTGTAAGCTCAAGCATGGACGCATAGATTGTCCGTCATGCCCACCATGATTATTAGACTTGGCCATGGCTTTGATTTTACCACCGTAGTTTGTCCTTGGTTCGCGCGTGCTGACCATATCAGCACTGTGGAACGACATGAAAATCTAAGCCGGGTGTGTTAGAGTCCAACTCAAAACAGATTGTGTCCATCGTTAACTTTGGAATTCGCACTCTCTCAAAAAAAAAACTTTGGAATTCGCACGATGGTCTTTTGGCTCAATTTTTTAGCCTTTGTTGCACATCCCAAGAGATAAGGGCAACTCTAACTGTTCCCTCAAAAAGATCCGGATTGTCCAAGTCTGATAATCGGACCATGATGCACGGACCCGTCTGTTTTACTATATTCTCAACCCTAAATTAGGTAGTGCGGTTCAGTAGACATAACACCTATTTTTTATCCAGTTCAAGGCCCACAAGCCAGCCACACAACGGCCATACCAACCCTCCTCAGCCTTCCAAACATATCTCACCCTCCATAACTTATCGACCTGAGGAGGTCTGAGAAGAGAGATATTCGCAACATGGAGTACCGATACAAGAGGTCGGTCGGGTATCCTTGTGCCACCTTGCATGGATGGAACGATGTCTGTGGACTCATCATGATACAAGTAGGTTGTAGTGGGGTTAAGGTCTGGTTCATAACAAAGTAAGCGATAGCGCAAGTCATTTAATTTAGTTTCCAATCTGCCCGTTCTCTTAGGGAGGACATGGTCTTCTTTCGTGTTTAGTTGTGAAGACCAAGATCTAAACCGGTTGGTGTGCTTCTGCCGATAACTCCCGCTTTTTAGAGGTATTCAATGCATGGGAATTTATTCTAGCCGACAAAATTGGAGGTGGTGATCATAATGAGATCTCTGCCCACGATAACCACTGATGGCACATGTCCCAGAGCACTTTTACGAGCCACGCGGTTGCCTCTTCGGATTCGTTGACGCTAGGGACTTGTCTGTCCTTTGCTTCCGATCCAACTGTGTGGTGCCTTTTATCCCGCGAGTTGGAAGGACTCTCTTTCCTCCTTAAATACTGTCCGCCCGGTCTCCTTTCCTTGCGCAACACCAATCTCTTCCCATGTAGCGTAGAAAAACCCTCCCCCCTCCGTCCATGGCATGCGAAAAGCATCTTTCCCGAAGAGAACGGACCATGGCGACCTATAAGGCCAAGAAGAGGAAGAAGGCCCATCGCCATGCCGGGAATCCACATCAGCGAAGGGCATGTTGGATGAGGCGATGGTGCTAAGCCGCCTCCCGGATCTGCACGCGGCTAGGACCGCGTCCGCGGCGGGGGTTCCGACGAACTCAAGCGCCAAAACTCCTTCCTAATCCTTCAAAGTAAAGGCAGGGCTCCCAAACCGATTTTTCCTTCGTGCCTGCTCCCTATAGAGGCCGAGGAGATATCAACCCTCGTAGCTCTTTGAACCGGGCCTCTCACTCGTCGATAAAGACTGAGAGGGTAAATGCCGAACAACTTATAATCCATATGTCCTGACGAGTAATCAGGCGTCCACCCTGATGATCATTTGCCAAGTTCTGACCTTTTCCACACAAACTTTATTTTCCACCTAGGATTACATCAAGAAAATATCGGAGAGCATCGAGAGAGTGATCAACGGTTTCTGCATAGGAACCCATGACCCTACATCCCTTGAGAGGGAGGTCCAAAGGCTTCGCAATGCACTGATCGCCAAGAAGAAAGGCTTCGCGGTCGTGAAGGACCTCCTTCTGAAGACCATAGATGAGTGCGCTAACCTGCGCCACCGGGACAAAGGCCGGGAGGAGATCCACGCCAAGGACTGGGACTGCATCTATGCCGTCGGCGGCTAGAGGAACGAGGCAAAGGCAGAGCTCGCCAAGGAGAGGCTCGCCGTGATAGGGAAATAAGGTAGTTTTCACCAAATTCTGTCGATTGAAATGCCATTCAAATTTAGGGTACATAACTTATCTAGTTATGAAAATGAGTAGGCTAGCTTATATTAGCATACGGAAATATATTTTGTCAACTGAACTAGCTTTGTTGAGTCAAGTCATACCAAGATATATTTTCATGGCCTACAATGGAGTACAATAGAGCAGCGGAATCACAAACTGCAACCCCATAAGGATGAACCAATGTAGCATCTCATGTGTCTTTTGGATTGTGGGTTATGGGAGGTGGGAATAGACAATGATCATGAAATGATTTGTGGGTTTAGTCTAATCTATTGTTTGGATTGCGGAAAATGGGTAACAAGTGGGATAGAATTGAGACACATGAGACTCATATCCCCTATTTCAATACCAATGCAGGGTGTCTTGGTCATGGAAGGGATGGACAGGTGAAGCGAAATTACATAATCCCCGTTTATGTGTAAAACCAGAAAAAGTAATACAAAGGGCATTGAGTCACTAGAATTGCATTTCTTTACACTAATATCCCATCACATACAAAACAAGAGAAAATGTGTTCACACTCATGTCCCACTTCGTCAACCACCACCATATAATCATCACAAAATCAAATCCCTTTCCATCTTGCCTAACCCGCGATCCAACAGCCCCTCGAGGTTAATCACTTGCCAGTTTGTTTTACGGTGATTGCATAATTTTGAAATAAAATTATGTTAATGCTAACAGTATAAGAGCACTTCTAGCGGATACCACAAATATGTCCCGCCCGAAAATTTGGACGGATATATGGTTTTCGCGTGAACAACAGCCAGATCGGATACTGCATCCTACCCCATCGACCTTGGCCCGGATTTTTTTTTGCGGTTACCCGCGACCACTATATGTGCAGGTTGGAGGGGTGTCGATGCAGGAAACCGCATCCCATTACCCTCCTCCCACACACACACCCCCACCCACCCACCCAAAATCTATCCCGCGAGCTCCGTCGCCATTCGCCGCCCGATTCAGGCCACCATTTCCACATTGCTGCCACCAATGTTCTTCTCCTAACCCCCAAACACCCTATGGCTGGCCAACCTCCGCTCAATTCCGGCCATAGAGGCGGCGCTTCCCCCACCGTGGAGCCGGTTTGGGGACATCACGCGGCACCGCTCCATCCTCACCAAAGCGTCGCGTGCATCTCCGAGGCCGCTCGTCGCCGTGGGGCACTCTCCCGGCGCCACAGATCGTCTCTGGCATGGGCCGGGATGAGCATCTCTCGCGGCACGCACAACGCAAAGTCCGAGAGGTCACGGGCGGCCAGTGGCAAGGTCCCGGTAGGGCGAGGTCGGGCGCCCGCCCTAACTTGGTTAGCCACAAAAATTCGTATACCTACGCGTAACCCAGCGCGCAGGCGTAAGTATTGATCACGTCTGATTTTTTTTAGCGGAGCGCATGATCAGCCTTCCAGCTGAACTACGTGTCCGTGTTGGACAGTTGGGCCATCTTATGTACTCTTGTTAGGCCGTATTCTGCCTGCCCGTGTGGTGTTGGGCATTTGGGCCTCTACCTTTGGTCTGCTGCCCCCCGTTCGAGCGTATACCGCAACATCATCGAGCGAGAGAAGCAACAGAGCCCTCAAAAAAAACAGAGAGACCGATCGAGTCTGCGAATGAACATGACCTCTAGGCTCCAGATCGAAGGGAGCCGGAGCAAGGAAGGGAAGGGAACTAGAGAACAGCAGAGGTCTCGTGCCGTGTCTCGCCCCTCGCCGGCCGCCGCCCACTGGCGCATTTCTCCTGCGGGAAGTCTTGTAGTCTCGGACTCTTGGCCACAGTTTGGCTTTATTTTTGCTAGACCGACGAAGAATAGGAAGGGTCCAGCAAAGGGACGAAAGGTATATTTTTTTCAGTTTTATTTGTATTTGGGTAGAGCACTAGTGTCTTATTTGATGAATTTGTCAGCCGTGAATCAAAAATTTGACAAAGTATTTTTCATCACTTTCTAGTCGCAGCAACTCTAAACCACACTTTCCAGTCGCAGCAACTCTAAACCAAACAGGTAATGTTATGAACCTTATGTTACGTCAAGAGCGACAGCAAGAAGTGGAAAAAAAAATGGAAATTCTAAAGCTGCCGAACAGGTAGAAAAAGATATTAGAAATTCAGTCGAAGCCGTTGTCGTACAGAATGTTCATGTTCAATAAGATGAAGGTATGAGTCCTTTTTGTATATGTGCTATCAAATTTGATCCAGGACTTCACATTCCTACTGATCGATTTCACCTCAATATTAGAGATAATGTTATATTGGCCATGAGTATGAGAAGGACTTGGCTGAGGCGATTTGCTGCTCCCGCGTGGAGTACCTCGGCTATGTCATAGTCGACTATGTCAACAACATCAACTCCGAGTAGCTCGCCGAGGCCGCCCTCAGCCGTAGAAGCCCCAGTAAGATAAGGAGCGTTGGTAGGGTTTAGGTAGATCTAGAGTTTGTGAAAATGCTGAGGAGAAAGAGGCATTTAATTTTGGTTGTAAATGGTTGATGATCCCCCTACGTATGAACTGTTTGTTGATATTCCTGCGGCAATGCTTTTAAAAAAAATGCAGTTTGATTTGCTATTTCTATTCTTACGCCGCGATTTCTAACCTGCAGATGCCGTGCTCTAAGAATACAATTTCTAGACGATATATGAATATGCACATACCAAGGAAATCCAGCGGATATTTGACGTTTATGGGAAATGCTCAGGCCAGGTCATTAACAAGGAGAAATCATCGGTTCTGTGTAGCAAAAATACGAAGCAACAGAACAAGGAAAAAAATATCAATAAGGAAGGCCATTCAGGGAAGTATCTTGGCCTACCTGTGTATATTGGCAAGTCAAAGAGCAAAACCTTCGCTTACCTAAAAGAAAGGATCTGGAAGTGCATCCAAGGGTGGAAGGAAAAATTGTTGTCCAAAGCAGAAAAAGAAATATACGTATCAAGGTTGTAGCACAAGCAATTACTGTAACGCTATGGCTTGTTCTGACCTCCCCAAAAGCTTCTGTGGCCAGCTAAGCACCATGATCTGTAGATACTGGTGGAGTCAGATGGAGAAGGATAACACAATTAACTGGGTAAGTTGGGAAAGGATGACATTACCTAAAAGCCATGGCGGTCTGGATTTCAGAAATCTTCATTATTTTAACATTGCAATGTTATCAAGCCAGGCATGGAGACTGCTTCAAAACCCTGATGCGCTTTGTGCAAGGGTCCTCTCAGCGAAGTACTACCCAGATGGACAAATACTTAATGCAAGACCAACTAGAGGCATCTAAAAAATAGGTCGATTTCTGTCGAACAAAGGAATAATATGGAGAGTGGAAAATGGTAGAAGAACCAATATTTGGAACGACCCCTGGATCCTGAGGGGTATTTCGAGGAGAGTGATGTCAAGGAAGAAAAAGAATGTAATCAACCGAGTAGAGGATCTCATAGACCCTGCCGCAAACACATGGGATGTGCGATTATTAAACCAATCAATGGAACAAGAAGATGTACAAGCCATCCTTCAAATTCCAGTTTTTGATCAATTTGACAACTTCCCTGCATGCCACTATGATAAAAAAGGTCAGTTCTCGGTCAAGTCTGCATACAAGGTGGCACATTATTCTGTTCATGGCCATCCAACGAGCTCCATAATTTTCCAAGATATAGAGGGCTTTCAATGGAATAAGTTATGGTCACTTAACACTTCCTAATAAAGTGCTACACTTTTTTATGGAGAGTGGCCGCAAATAGCCTTCCTATGCGCATGAAACTGAAAAGAAGAGGAATGGAAGTGGATACAAGATGCCCGCTCTGTTTCAGATTTAATGAAGACGGAGGCCATGTTTTCCGCAAATGCAAGATGGTTAAACCTATCTGTCAACAATTACAATTGGAAGATATAAGGGAAAAGCTATGTGACTGACCAAGCGGTATTTCTCTTCTTGAAACAGTTCTCAATTTAGATGAAGAAAATAAACTGACAGTGTGCTGTATACCGTGGATCTGGTGGTCTGAGAGGAACAAAGTCAATGCTGGTGACAAAATCAGATCAACTCAAGAGGTAGTCTCTTCAATCTCGGTACATGTTAGGGAGTATAAGTCACTGAATGGGAAGAAATCAACCCCAAGAACCCAAACTATGTCCTACTGGGCACTACCTATGCATAATTATGTTAAGATTAATACGGATGGTGCATTCCAGGGGCTTTCTCTTACAGGAGGCTGGGACTTCATTGTGAGGAATGATTGTGGCGTCCCTGTGGCAGCAGGTCATGGCCATATTCAGGGAGTCAGCTCCGCACTGCAGGCTGAAGCTACTGCGGTACTACAAGCTGTGCGTATTACCTCTTCCATGGGCTGCAGCCTAGTGCAGCTGGAGATGGATGCAACCGTCCTGAAGAAAGCCATCACTTCTCAAGATTACGATCTTTCGCCACTAGGTCCTCTGTTTTAAAAAATAAATCATTGCTTTGTATTGCATATGACAATGTAAAACTATCTGCGTGTAAGAGGTCTTGTAACTCTGTAGCTCATGAACTTGCTGCGCGAGGCGCTCTGTTAGGGGACGGCAACCATGAGGTGTGGGTTGCTGATCTACCTCAGTATGTACTTGATCTGTGTGCTACCAATTTGTCTAGCAACTCAGTTTAATAGAATGCAAAAGTGTTCCTTTCAAAAAAAATGCACATACCTGTCGAACCATTGAAGTTGCAGAGCATCCATTCTCTGAACTCAGCTAGCTTTACTGCATTCAGTGAACTAAGATCATTGGGGCGTACATACAACACATTCATTCAGAGAGTTCAATTTCTTCGCCTCCCTCACTTTCATCATCCAACTCAGTACATGAGTTATGGCTTTCTCTACTCCTTCTCGGTGGCAATGCAGCCCTCATCATGGTGGTATACTCCTCCCTGATAGCAACAAGTGGATGTGCATGCTTCTCAAGCAGCTGCCCTCCGCCACCATAAGCTTCCCTGAGCACAACAGTCTGTATACCAAGTACCCTTGAGATGTAAAAAATGCCCGGGTGACGCTCAAATACCTTGGTGAACTTCTGTGGCATGCCAAGCAGCTTCCTCATGTTGCTCACATTGTGGCGCTCGGTCCTCTTTGCCAATGTGAGGTGCAGCAGCTCATGGAACACTCCGACGTTCCGCTTCTCTGACACATCAGTGCGACGGTCAAGGCCCGAGGCATCGGCGTACGGATTAGTGTACGGTAGCGCCTGCCACTCCCTCAGCCAGTCCATACACTTGCTCCTGAGGCCGAAACCCCTGGTGAAGCTCACCGGAAATGGGAGGCAAGTGGTGTCGCGGCCGGCCGCACCCTTCTCGAGTTCAGAGACAGCCAGACGGTCGTCCCAGGAGAGGAGGCGGAGCCAGACGCGCTCGTCACCCTCAGGCTGCGCGAGGGCGAAGTGGTCGGGATGGCGGCGGAGGACCGAGGCACGGTAGTTGCGGGGCAGGCCAAGGTCCCAGCGGAGAAGATCGACGGTGTGGAGTGGGAGGGAGCGGGGCAGGGTGAGCATAAGGAGGCGGCGGAGGCGCGCGAGCAGGTCGTGTTCCGAGGCGTTGAGGCAGTCGAGCTCCCGATGCCGGAGGTCGAGCGCTGCGTCAGTGAGGGACACGCCGCCGCCACCGCGGCGAGAGAGCGCGAACAAGGTGCAGTACCTGCGGAGGAACGCGAGCGCCGCGTCTGCGGAGCCGAATAGCTTGTGTACAGATTTGTCGGCGAGGAGCTCGGGGCACGAGATGCGGTGGCCGGGCCTCGTGGACACGAGGTCGAGCAGGTGGTGGGCGGAGCGGAGGTGGCGCTCGCGCAAGATAGCCCCGTCGAGTACCCGGTCTTTCACCAACTTAAGCTTCACGTTCACCAGTGTCGCGCGCTGCTCCGCCGCAAACAACGGCGCCTCCCACCATCCCGTCCTCCTCCCCGTGGCCGCCCGCAGCAAGTGACCGGCCATATGGAACCAACCTCGCGTGGTGGGGGGACACACAGGGAGGTAACTCTCGCCGCGAATCCCTTCTAGTCCTACTACTACCCAGCTACCCGTCTCTGCGCCATGGCTGTCGGCCCCTCTTGAGCTCCTCAAATGGCGCCGCCGCAGTGATTTTTCTTTCGCCGCGGTCAGTTGCTGAAACGGAGGGGTATTGTAGGTCTCTAATTTCTACCTATCAGCTAGCGCCACGTCTTCCTGGTTCATGTAGATGCAAACCTGGCCAACGGGCCCGTTTTGGCGGGCCAGCCCGTGGGCCCAAGGAAAAAAGTCCGGCACAAGCCCAGCCTGGCCCATGGCGTGCCAACCCCGTGTCGGCCCGTGGCATGCCAGACCAGTAAGCACCGGGGGCGTGCCCGT
The DNA here is from genome assembly GCA_916181665.1 of Avena sativa. Classification (NCBI taxonomy): domain Eukaryota; kingdom Viridiplantae; phylum Streptophyta; class Magnoliopsida; order Poales; family Poaceae; genus Avena; species Avena sativa. Next base: position 8,930,719 of record OV702293.1, on the reverse strand, counting down.
GCCACGACCTCAGGCATGCGGGCCGGCCTAGCCCATCAATATCTCAACGGGTGAAATTCTCGTAGATATAGGCAAAATAAAAGGTGGAGGGGGGTGAACTCCCGACCTCTTGCTTTCGCGCGCGCGTTAACCAATAGACCAACGAACGCTTCGTCACATAGTTGATATTTGGCTTTTATTAAGGGGAATTTGACGGGCCAACGGAAAACAATAGGAGGCCCGCATGCCTCACGTGTCACGGGCCGGCCCGTTAGGCCTCCATGCCGTGCCCGGGCCTCGAGGCCAGGCCCCGTGCCGGCCCGGCACGGCATGTGAGCTAGGCGGGTCGTGCCGGGCCAGGACCGTTTAGCGTGTGCCGGGCCTGGGCCATGCCGGGCTGCCCAGTTGGCCAGGTTTGTTTAGATGGATCCCTGTTGTTTTTTCCCTCACCATGCCGGTTCCCCGGTTTTTCTAGATGGCCACCGCTTTCCTTCAGAAATATCTGGACATGTGGGCCCAACTGATCATCGCTTTTCTCACAATTTTCTCAATTCCTCCATGTTGGTGCTTGTCAGTTATGAAAACATGAAAGAAGAAACTTCTTTCTTTTTTGCGAATAAAGCTTTGTATTACTCAAATAAACTCTGAATTACAGTCTAAAAGTCATAATGCAGGGAGTCAATTCTTGCAAAATTTGCCATAAAATGGCTAGCTTCATTCTGGCTTCTCCTAATGTGAGTAATACAATTCTGTTGGCATCTCAGCAGCGTTTTGATCCCTCAATAATAGCCGCATTAACAGAGCGGTCTATATCATCTTTCTCGAGTGACTTGATAATCTTCAAACGATCCATTTCTATCAGCAAAGGCTCTAAGTCCAATGGAGCGCTAACGACCAACCCTCCAAAAGAACATATAGTTCTGCTCCCAAAGGGTCACAGTATGACAAAATATGTCTACATGCTGAGAAAAAGATGGAGCCGTGATGATCACAAGCAATCATACCACTGCCAACCCCACCATTAGGAGAGAAAGACCCATCGATATTTAACTTGCACCAACCTAACATAGGTTTCAGCCAGCGAGCTAGTCTTTCATGTGAGGTGCAGGGCCGATCATACAGTTGATTTTCCTCGCCGAACATAACAAACTTTCCCTTAATAATATCCCCACCCGAGTGGAATTTGATTTGAGTTAAGGACTCCATATAACTTTGAAGAAAACGTCGGGAAACTTCAATATCTCGATTCTCTTGCTGGCATAGACTATGATATTCTACGTATATCTAATGTCTTAGAAATAAAACATCCTTCGCCGACTTCTTTCACTTAAATACCCTCTTCAAGAGTCAAGATATATAGATATAGCTTTGGTATGGTTAGTTTGATTGCACATGTAATTGTCCTGGGTGTGCTTGCAAATTTTTCATGGTCAAAAAAAAGTTGTGTGCCAGGGCGAAAAAACTGATTTGATGCTTCAGAAATGGATTTTATGAAAACACAATTCCCCCTCAGAATACAACATGTAGTTATCAAGTGTTAATTATGATCATTTAGTGCATTACTGTATTTTTAATACTCACTCCAATCCATATTACTTGTCGTATAAATGGATATATCTAGACATGTTTTAGTGTTAGATATATCCAATTCAGGGACAATTAATATGGATGGATCGGAGGGAGTACCAAATTATTCAGTGTTGTAGTTTGATAATGAGTAAACATGGATTTGCTTGACGTTGTAGTTTGACGTTGAACTTTCTATTGCAATAGATGGGATAGTGGTATGCTCATGCTCAAGTTCATCGATATCTACATCAAATGTCTCAGACTATCCTTTAGTCTGGTGGGTATAATAGATGTCTTCTACCTTTCAAACTTAGTAAATATGCTTAACCATTGCTTCTTTGGAGGTGCTTGAGTTTATATGAACTTGAGGGTTTGTAGAACGGGCAAGTCAAGTTTAAATTGAAAACCACAACATGCTAGCATATATAGTGGACATATGTGTTTACTTGGTACTATTTATGTAGTTTAATTTTGTTAAATCAATTACTCTTTACAGGAACATATGGGATATTTAGGAAGAAGACAACAAAGGAGATCCTGAGATTAAAAGATGAGTAAAGAACGCCCCCCTTTATGACCAACATTCAGAATTTTTCACAGGTCCGGTTCTCCTTTGCATTCGGCTCGCAAAGATGCAAGGAAGCATTTCCCAGCTGTTAACTAGAGTTGCTCTAGGACTAAATCACTATGTAACCACAGTGTGGTAAAATAGTTAGTGTGCACGTGCACGCACGATCTCCTATAACATGGTTTATTTGAATCCTACCCATTTTTATGAGTTGATTTTTCTTTTTCCTCTCATCTTAAGTAAAACTGCTAAATTTGTGCCTAATAAAGATGCCCATATTGTTTTGACAGAGAAGAGAAAATGTAAAACATATATTGGGAAGGCACTAAGACAAGTTTGGAGGTAGAGTTCTACTCACAGCAATACCATGTATAAATAATTGGAATCTACTCGTAGAACTAAAGAGAGTACAAGGGCGATGTGAATTGTACTTCTCATTCTATGCACTAAACATTGCATGTACTGTCTTAAAAACTTAGCAGGCAAGGAGGTTCTGTGATTGTAATGTTCATCTTGATCGTTATTACAGCACATCCACAGATCGTGTCCTTGAGAGAGAAAACCTCGATGTTTTATCCGTACATCATGTTGCTTGCTTTTGATGGTACAATAAATACATGATGCAGCGTAGAGGAGCCTTCCATGAAAGCCTTACCTTGGCCTCCCTCGTGTCAGCACAACACATTGCATAGTGCGAAACACACATGTGTCTGATGGAAGCAGGGCGCTCGTCGAATGAGCATTCGGACGTCATAGTGCAGTCGCCTCTTTAAATTTTTGTTATGCAAATGAGCAGATGTTAATAGACCATTTTTTGTGTCTCCGATGTAACGCTTGGGCACTTGACAATTTAATGGATAATTAAAACATACTCCCTCCGTTTAGAAATATAAGATGTTTTAGGGTTGTGAAGGAGATGTATCTAGACACCTTTTAATGTATAGGTTCAAACGAATCTAGACACTAAAATGTGTCTAAATATATCTCATTCACAAATCTAAAACATCTTATATTTCCAAACGGAGGGAGTAGCATATAGGTGGCAAGGCCTCACCCATAGGTTAATCTGCATATGGCCTAATCTTCCTAGTCAGTGGTTGACAGCGCACAGTCATCCAACTAGTAGTACGTAAAGCCAAAGCTTAATGCATATTAGTGTAGCAGGGATTAAACTATATACTTAGACACTAAAGTCATCATTGTTTTTGCAAATTTCACAAGAAAAATATGTTTTCACAAAAATTTACGAATTCACATAGGAGATTTGGTTGGTTCACATAAAATATTTTTTTCATGAAAACTATTAGCAGGATCAACCAAATCTTAGAGAAGCTTGCCCGCCCAGGAGTCAAAGCATGCATCCTAGCAATAGCTTGCCACAAAGAATCTGGACAAAGAGAATTACACATCAAAGATCCAACAGTTTCCCAGGTGACCCTAGCAACATGATAGGTGAAAAAAGAGTTGAGAGGTTTCAATTTAATCACATAAAGAACAAGTACGATTCATGGGTTACTTTCTGTTCCTCAAATTTTCTAGTCAAAACGGGGTCTTGAAATAATTTCCACATAAAAATCTTATTTTTAAGTGGAAGATTGGCTTTCCAAATCCACTAGCAGTATGAGTGACGGGGTCATGGGTAACCGAGTATCTGAAGAAAGGAAAACACTAGTAAGGCATTAAGCTGGTAGAATTATAAATCGTCTGGATGGCAATGTGGAAGCTGGCACTCACCAGGCGCACCACCCGGCTCCACCTGCCTCTTTCGCTGAATAGCCGAAAGTAGAGTGATCCGGATAAAGGATGAGGAGGACCCACGTCCCATAAGTCCCCGTCTACGTCATAGGCATGACCTATAGGATGATAAGACCGCACAGCTCACTGTCCGAGAGGGGCCCTAGGCAGCATGGCGAAGCTTAACCCCTCGCATTGTCCCTTCCCCGCTCTTCGGCCGGCGGAACCGTCCCCAGGGGCTCGGAAGTCCACCACGTCGTCAACACCAAAGGGCAGTTCCTGAAGATCTGCTGATAGAAGAGGAAACGGGGAGGCGAAGGCATCGAGCGCCGCCATGTCCTATCATCAATGACGGTAATTCCTCGGCCATACCTCGATGTCCATCGATGAGTCTATATAAGGAGAAACCCACAAGAAGACAAGGTTGAGCATTCAGAGACAAGTATTCCACATCCACATCCATATATATCCATTTTCCACCACCACACTATTATAGAGAATAGGACTCCAACGAGAAGCTCACCGGAGTAATAATTCATAAGACATTTCATAGTTAGGATTTTAGAGCACCCCTTCTGTCGCATTCTACATGGAAGTATTCAACTACCCAGAAGAAGCGCCACGCACCGGATAGAGTCCCTAGCCGCCGTCCACCATAGTTACTGGCTATCCCAGCAGGCCGCTAACCGGAACCCATCCCCCCATTGTAATATCTGAGCACCTCATACGTTGCATATAATAAAGTCAACACGGGGAATAGGGTTGTTACTGGATCATCATCTGGGGCCTGAATTTGTATAAATTGTGTGTGCATTGAGGTTGTTAGCCCATCGGGCGTGATCACAAGCCCCTAACACCTACAAATCTACAATCGGGAATCAAAATCCCGACAATGAGAACCACCCATATGTTTTTCAGCAAGCTGCAAAAATATTTCATAATAAAGTTTATTCCAAGTTAGTGACCAAACCAGAACATCTGAGTACTAGCTCACTTCCAACTAATTTACTTTGTGAACCACATAATTCCATTTCTCAACTATCTCAGAGACGGCGTCTAAAAAGAATAGTTTGGTTAACCTTGAAAAAGTCTTTTATAGTACAATCTTGCTCTTGAAAGATGCTTAAAAGTATATAAAAACTATCGATAGGAGACATGTCATTGTCCCAATGATCTATCCAAAGACTCATTAAGTGTTCATCACCCAACATTATTTCCCTCCAAGACAGATAATCATCTTTTACTTCTATAAGAGATATCCAACTAGGATAGTCATTGAATTTACATTTTACAATAGCTACCGTAGATATAGACAAGTATTTAGCTTTAATGATGTCCTACCATATATCAGACTGCGTTTCTAATTTCCACCACCACTTAACGAGGATGATAATGTTTTTTCCTCGAATCCTTCATCCCCAACCCACCTTCCCTTTTAGACCTACAAACTCTCCCCCACTTGACCATATGATACTTTTCTTGGCACAATTGCCTTCCCAAACAAATCTTCTTCTATGTTAATCGAACTTCTCGATCATAGATCTATTCAAAATAGACATGTGGTAAGAGGGCAGACAAGAGGGCATACATTTTCCTTCTAGTTGTTCTACCCATAGACATAGTATTCCATTTCCAATTATCTAACTTTTTGAGATTTTTAATTCAAGGGTTAATGTCAATATTTTTGAGAGCAAATATAAATAGAAACCTCACATATTTCAACATCCAAATATACCAACATTAAATGGTACAATATCATTGCCACCTCCAATTAAAAATACACTTTTGCTTCGGTCCCACAAAAACTCAATACCGATTGTTTAGAGGACCGTAAGAACCCACACGAAGTCCGTATGGTCCTCTTAGACGTATACTCACTGTACACGTATACTCATATGCCTGCGGAAGGCGAAACTCGGAAGTTATATAACAACAATAAAAAAAATTAAAAATATGACATGCAAGACGTAGATCGTGATAATTGGAGGTGGGGTCAGCTGGCCGTAATGTGGATTATACCCAGTTTGACCGAGTACACGTATACGAAGATATATGTGGCCTCAATATGGGTTTCGATGGGTCAAAAAATAAAACATCCCATGTAGCTTAAGTTTATGGGGGGTGGGGGGTGGACGAAGCACACCTCTTAAAAATATATCACATTCTACAAAATGTATCTTGAGACCAAACATAAGATCAAACACATAAAGAGGCAGTTTAAGATTTAAAGCCTTTTAGGATCATGGCTAAGACAAGAAATTGTGTCTCATCGGCGTACTGCAAAATAGCTACACCCTTGTCAATCAGATCGGGTGCTAATCCCACAATTAAAATTGTTCTATTGAGCTCTAGTGACCAGCGGACAAGTTAAAAAGGAAGGGTGAGAGAATATCACCTTTTATGGTTTCTCTAGCACCCTAAAAATAAGCACCAAAAACATTGTTCAGTTTAACCCTATTTTTTCCATTGTACAAAATATGTCCAATCCAATTAGAAGAATGATGTTGTACGTCACCGGCGGATGCCAAGGACTTGATTGCTTTTTTGCAATCTTTGCTAGGGTGTGTTGTGTAAAAGTATGGGGCCTTGTTATAATTTTATGTTATTTTCTAGGCCTCTTTGTATTTGTACACCCACAGCTGGAATAGAAGCTCCTGGTCCTTCAGGACCCTTTCCCGTTCAAAAAAAAATAGAAGAATGATCATTCAAACTCCTAGCTTGTGACAAGCCAACGAAAAATTTCCAGTTTAAGCTTCTTTGACGTCTAACTTAACAACAACACCAATTTGTTTTTAGCATGTGTATGGTACGTGATCTCATCTCTCGAAACAGGCTTGCGCCCAGCTTTATAAATAAAGCACACAGGTGAGACCGCTGTTGGGTCAGACAACACAACGCTCAAGGGATAACCGGTACAACCACGACAACTGCTGGGGCAAACAGCACAACACGAACATGCCCAAAGAAAAAATGAAGACAAAGGCGAAGCGACAAGGCTAAGATGATTCGCAATCGCTGCGCCCTCCGACTATGTCCTACCATGCTCCAAGCGCTCCGAAGCGCTGAGTACCAAGCAGCCCCTTCCCAAGGGAAGCACCGTCGACACGGTATTGCTACCCGGACAAGGTCCTAGGGTTTTCCCCGGTACTCTGAGTAAAGTGGAGGCAGAGGAATCCCGCGACGCCCTTCAGGAAGGAGTGGCGCCACCCGTAGCCGGCACCGCGTCGGGGTCGAACACGCCGACAGGGATTTCTCCCGACCACTGCCCACATAGAACCCAACACCTCGGAACACCACCATCCAGCTATGCCACCAACTAGCATGCGCCACCACAATCTTGCAATCATCTTCACCCGCCTCTTCGTGGACACTGACACGTGGCCTGATCAGCGAGGGTACACGACAACGCCGGAGTGAGGGACAGCAGCCCCGCAGCACGCGGGAGGAACTCACCTCCACCGCCGAGAGGCGGTCATCGACCGGACATGGCAGCCGGGGCAGACCAGACCCGGGAGGGCCTGGCTGGGCCTAGACAGGCCCGTAAAACCCTAGTCCCCGCTGCTGCAATGGAAGGCTACAGAGCCGCATCCTCCACTCCAGCTTGCCACCGCCACCTATAGAGAATGCCATCGAGGCAGCACACCGGCCCGCCCAAGCCCATCTGGGCCCGCTCGAGCCCATCTAGGCCCGAGATGCCCAGATTCGAGCCGAGAACGGACTCCAGCAGAGCTCCCCGCCATGGCGGCTTCCGCCCAAGGTTGGTGCCACGGCCTGGGCCACCCGGCCGTGCCGGACCAGGGCCTCCCAAAGAGCACCGCCGCCAGGAAAAAGAGGGGCCCCGACCCCCTCTCCAGGACGCGGGGGAAGGCAGTCCGCCGCCGCCGGCGCCGGCAGGGCTTCGCCCTACGACCCAAGCTGGCGGCGGCGAAGGATGGAGGGAGGTGGAGGGGACGGGGTGGCCGGAAGGAGGGGCGGCGTCTCGTCGCCCTCGGGGGAGCGAGAGACGCGAGAGGACGTTCCCTCCTTCACAATACTGGTTTCCGGTACGTGATCTCATGCAAAGCCGTAACACCATCCATGACATTTATCTATCTTATAATACATTTAGCTTCACGAAAAGTATAATGAAGTAAATATTGACCATGTAGACGACTTCTAAATGAAAATTAGTGAAAATAAACTGTTCGTGAAAATATACGATTTTCAAAAACAAGAAGCACAAGAGAATTAGAAGAAAACAAACACATGTATGCACGAAGGACAAACACATTCTACGCCCCTCCAAGAAAATATAAATGATCTCTTACTTAATTGGCCACGGGGACCAACAAATTCCTTATCTGAAGCTTGTTCTGTCGTTTGCTCGAGCGAAGTGTAGCACCGCTAGTACATTGTGCCTGATATGGAGAAATGAAAAGGCCAACTCTAAATGGAAGTGGAAATATGAGTAACAATATAGTAGCAAACGAGCACACAATTCATTAATCCATGTATATGTGGAGGATTACACAATAATGGTTCATTAAGCAATATACAATAGCAAAAGAGCACACAATTCACCAAGCCATGCAAAAAACGCACACAATTCATCAAGCCATGCAAAAGAGCACACAATTCATCAAGCCTATATACATACAAGCAGCACCTCCCAACTATAGAACATTATGAGTGCATTGAGACTGCAAATGCAACCATTGCCGGCGGGCAAGTGCACGGCTAGCCGATGGTGGGCGCCGTGGCCACATCGTGGCTGGCGCTGTAGTAGAAGATGCGGACACGCTTGTCGTCGAACCCCGGTGGCACCACAAGGCCGAACTGATGGACCTCTATGGACACGTCCGGCCGGTCGGCCTGGATCTTGTCCCACGCAATGAAAACATCCTGGCCACGGAGCTCCGGCCACGATGTCTTCAGGTCTACACTGGCCATGGTTGTTACCCCAATGTATCTAGCATGTAGCACGAGCACCAGGAGTAAACTGGTTGTGGTTATATATAGAACTCGGACGTGGTGGAGATATATGTACTAGTATACAGTTGGTGTATTAGAGCATCTCCGAAACCAAAAGCATATGTGGTGGAGATTTGTACATATACGGTTGGATGTATTAGCTGCCTGCATCGAGTACGTCGGCCTCCTTGGAATCAACGATGGTCGAGTATGATTTGCTCTTGTTTTCTTTCTTTTCTTCATATATTATTATCGTGAGTGGACGACGTGTAAAATATGGTGCAATGTTCACGCCCACTATAACTGCGAAGTCGTCTATGCTGCCACTTGAGCTATCTAAAACTTTCACTATCAATGGCCAGCTGATCCATCTATTGGATCTTCAGAGTGGAGCTGATAGTTTTTGAAAAATAAATTTGTGAATTCAGGTTCTGAGATTAACACAATTAGTTAAGGTACAAATCACAGATAGCTTGTATGTGATGTTAGATCATTAATAGTCCACTTAGGGATGATAGTTTGTAAATGACATTATGGGTGCATATAATGAAGATCTATTCATTGAAGTAACTACCAAGTTAACATTTTTGTGTTTTGCCCGCAAAAAAGAACGTCTTTGTGTTTTGCTTCTCTAGCCCTGATTCGTTTTTCTTGTTTGATCATATGTGCTCTAAATACAGAAAAAAAAATGCATTGATGTGAACAGATAAGAGGACCAAGATGTAGATAAAAATCATGATAAAAACAAAAACAAAAACCTTTTCAAATTTTCCCATGCCTATAGGACCATTTGAATTCTTAGATGACCTTCTGAATTTAATAAGGAAACACATTGGTTACAGAACTGAAATCAACAACAAAAAACATATGTATGGACATGATAACAATGAAAGTATTTTTGCCTTATCAAGATCTTATTATTATGCTCTTCATTCAAAAACACATGACATTTTAGACATAGATATAATCTCCCAGATAATAGGTTGCATATGCTTACATTGCAAAGAAATTAAGTTTTTTATTGAGTGTTGAATTTTTCATAAATTTATATTTTTTATATTGATCTTATTGATATATTTATAACTTGACAGTCGAAGTAGGAAAGTATGGGTGTTTATCTATCTTGTGTTACTCTCTCACATGTCATCTATATATGTTGTGTCACTTGACATTAGGCTTGGACAAAAAAGTTCAATTACTTATGTCCATTTTATTATGTGTCCCCAACCCACCCTAAATCATTTTTGCTCTATCTGAGTAGCACGAAATTCATCCTTGGCCACTCATAACCACAATATCGTTAATCTTTTGTTTCTTCTCTCCATCTCTCATAATTACCTAATGGATCAACAGTTGGTAGTCCACATTGTGTCTATGGCCACGATCCATTCAACAGTGTTAGATTTCCAATTTTTTAGATGTGCAGATCATGCGGCTATTTAGAACTCGTGAGGTTAGTCCAAATTGTGTGGGGTTGGTCTTTAGCTGTTTCTTCACTTGAGACATGAACGAATTTGAAAATGTGGAAGGAGAATTTACATGCATTGACTTTAGTAGAGATTAAATATTTGAGATTTTTGTTTGATGAGAGACCATGCAGACTTGAGGTGAAAACTTCACCTTTTTTACATTAGAAATATAGTTGTGTTTTGACCTTTTATATTCACTAACTAACATAGTTACATACATATAAACTAATGTATAATCTTCATGGCATGTCCTAGCTAGTATTGATCTCATACTATTTATGTATGAAAACAAATGTAACTTATTTTGTTATTTTTTTGAATCACGTGGAGATAAAAATGGTTTCAAGAAAATCTAACAGACAACTTATCTTCACAAAATGGGAGCACGGTATCCGAAAAAATAAATAGTAAAGGAACACACAATCCTTGCTTTCTTAAAATTAATGCCTAATCTCCAAAGGCAAGATGTGAAATGATGATGTATTTGTACCCATGCCTTGATATTCACCTTCTTGGAAGATTGTTTTTCCCTTGTCGTACTTATCTTTTTGCTATGTTGGTGACATGGTTATACCCCGCGGATACACGACCTCAGCATACCTAGTCCATCCTAAGGAAGGCTCATGGCAAATATACGCCGGCCCATGAAGACTTTCGGGTGGCCAAGGCCCATGACGCCTTCGGATCCTTGGAGAGCAAGACTAGAGTAGATAGGAAATTCAAAGGGGTAAACCCTAGAACCTGTAACCGACTAGATCTGTGCCTGGGACCTGCCTAAATCTATATAAAGGCCAGGAGGGCACGACCTAGATCGCTCTCTCATACTTTCGCATACGCACCTCCACGCCAGATTGCATCTGCGTACCCCTGTAATCACCGGTTCCGCCGTAATCAAGAGCAGACAAGCAGGAGTAGGGTTTTCCCTCCGGGGGCCTGAACCTGGGTAAACCTCGTGTCTCGTGTTGCTTGTTTGCTAACCGTTCCGCGATCTCCAGCATCCCCATCTTCTCCAAAACCCAAGTCCATAACAATGGGCATTGACGAGATTAAACCTCGTCAATTGGCGCCGTCTGTGGGAACTGGGGACGCTGATTGTGCAATCGTGACGGTCCCAACTCGAGCGATCTACAACTCTGCGGCGACGGAGAGCCAGCTCCTCTTCGGCGCTTTCGACTTCACCGCCCACTCACCGGCCACCATGAAGGACTTCGAGCCCGTAGGCGACGGACTCGAGATCCTGTTCGGGAGCTTCTGCTTCCAGGTGGGGCAAATTGGCACCCTCCGCCTCCCAGAGCGGGTGCCCTTACCATCAACCAGGCCCGCTTCATGGGCCCCACACCCTATGCTACGCACATCATCATCAACAGATGAGTCATACGACAGCAGCAGCTGCAACTCCGATCTGTGTGATCCGCCATCGAATGAAGGGACCTACGGTTCCGGATCCGAAAGCTGCGGCAGCAGCGGACCAATCTACAAGCGCTACCAATGCGCCATAGTCATCCAGGGCGATGTGGATCAGCAAACGCCCAACCCGCCGCCCAACCCGCCACCTAACCCACAGGACCGAAACAGCGGGAACAGAAGAAGCCAGTCCCCCCACCCGAAGGGGATAACACCGGCCATGTCATCCGCCTTAGCAAAGAAGGATGGGCCCAGGCACGTGCCGCCGTGGCGGGCAGCACGATCCTGCCCGCAAATGCCTCACGGGACCTGCTGATGGCATACCACTTGCTCCTCATCGAGGAGCACAAGAAGCAGGTCAAGATGCAAGAGGTGCTTGACAAATGCAAGAAAGCAGCCTCAGAGTCCAGTGCGCGACGAGCTGCGCTCTCCGCCATGGGCATCGGCTCCAGCTCGAACGTCAACCATGGCAACAAGCACCGCTCCCGGACGGAGAACATGGACCCCAAGGAGCGCCGTGAGGTGACCCGAACCCTCCTCGCATCCTTCATGGATATGGATGCTGACGGCAACATCATCCCGAAGACACCGCAAGCTGCGATCATGGCAGCCACTGCGTACCTCGCGTCCCACCCACCTCCGGAGGGGGGCCCGAAAAGAGCCATGCACAAGTCCGCACTCACCGGGCTCGGACTCGTCGGAGCTGCGCTCCATCAAGAAGCTCCTGCGGAGCCGAAAAAGAAAGCTACGGTCAGATTCGACCGTAGCCCCACTCCTTCATCCGAAGAAGAGGACCATGACCTTCCTCGAAGGCACAAGAGCTCGCGTCATCGCAGCCACGATTACGACGCTAGAGATGCGCTAACACAGCGCAAAATCGACAAAGCGCGAGCCAAGCGCGCATGCTCGTCTGAATCCGAGATGGACGAAGACGAAGGAGAACTCTGCGGAGCCCGGTGCTTCAGCAGATCTGTCCGAAGGACACGGATGCCATGAAATTTCAAGCTCCCTTCGGATACTCCGAAGTTCGACGGCACACAGGACCCCAAGGCGTGGCTCAACGACCACCTGTCATCCGTCAAGCTGCACGGTGGCAACAAGGAAATCGCCATGCAATGCCTTCAGCTGTAGCTGCAGCTGACAGGCGCAGCCCGGATCTGGCTTAGCAGCCTATCTTCAGGATCCATCCAAAGCTGGGAGGAGCTGGCTTACAGTTTCATCCAATACTTCAAAGGCACCAGCAAGAGGCCCGCCTCGATCGAGGAGTTTCGAGCCTGTACTCAATGAATGGGCGAATCCATTCGCTCGTACAGATTGCGCTGGTCCCACACGAAAAACTCCACGGCGCACATCTCCGAAGAAAGGGCCATCGACGCCTTCAAGGACGGCGTCAAGCGCCAGGACTTCAAGGAGGAACTTGGGCGCGTCAATCCCAAGACACTCGACCACCTCATGGACATCGCCAACAGGTGGGCCGACGGCGAAGATTCCGTCCACCGGGCACAATCGGAGGAAGAGGACGATTACGGCCGATGATGGGAGCGTTGTAACAAGAGGAGACCGCGCCTCTACGACGATCGTGACGGACCCGACATGGTCGCGGCCGGCTACGCCAATCTCCGCAACTATGCCAACCGCAACAGCGGCCGATACCGTGGAGGCAACTTCCGCGATGGAGGACGCCCAGTGCAGTCGTGGCAGCGCCGCGGTCTCGACGACGGACCCTCGGCATACGAAAAACTGTCGGGTCCATGCACCATCCACTTCTACATCGACAAGCAGGATGGTAAGAAGAAGGCAAGCCACATGCTCAAGGACTGCCGCAAGTTCCAAAAGCTCAGCGAAAGCATGGTTCGGATGAGGCAGCAAGCCCCACCCCCTGGATTTGGGAACGCACCCGCACCAGGAGAGATAGCGCATGGAGCTCCTCCACCGCCACCCGTAGGAGGCCCGAACCAACCGGTCACACCAGCACAGAACAACGCTGGGCACGGGTATCCCTAGCCGAAAGGAGCACTGATGATCCAGAAGGGGCGCCAAACGAATAGGGTGCAGAAGAAAATCACCCGTCAGATCAACCTAGCCGTGACGACTCCACCCGCCATCCCTAAGTACCTCAGCGGATCGGAGTCCTGCATCACGTTCAGCCGTTCAGATCACCCTTGCCAGATCCCTCGCCTAGGTCATGCTGCCCTAGTGCTGGAGGCGCAGATCGGAGGTTTCGAGATGAGCCGTGTCTTCATGGACGGCGACAGCGACATCAACCTGATGTTCGCAAGCACTCTAGCAGCAATGCGGATCCCGCTGTGCAGCCTGGAACAATCAGACACAATGTTCCACGACATCGTCCCAGGAAAAGGCATATTCCCCCTGGGAAAGATATGGCTCGACGTCATCTTCGGCAAACCGGACAACTTACGATGCGAGCGGCTCGAGTTCGAAGTGGTGGACTGGCCATCACAATACCATGCCATCCTCGGGCGTGTAGCATTCACAAGGTTCCTGGCAGTACCACACTACACGTACCTGCTACTCAAGATGCCAGGACCCAGGGGCGTCATCACGGTCCACGGGATCTTCACCCGATCGGACCACTGCGATAGGGACTTCAACAGAATCTCCCAGTCATTCAACATGCAGGAGGAGCTCGTAAGGTTTCGCGAGGTGACGGACAACGGGGCACCCCCAGTCGCACGACAAAACACACCTGATATGTCTTTTGACTCCACCGTCAACACAAAGAAGGTGCAGGTCCACCTGACGTATGCCTCCAAGACGGCGCTGATCGCTAACGATCTCAGCCCCGCATAGGAAAGCGCGCTCGTCGAATTCCTCCGTGAGAGCTAGGAAATCTTCGCCTGGTGTCCTGCGGACATGCCAGGAGTTCCCAGGGAATTCGCCGAGCATGCACTAAACGTATTTTCAGACACCAAGCCCGTCAAGCAGTCCATCCGAAGACTGTCCGAGCCGCGGGCCGAAGCCATCAGGATGGAAATCAACAGACTACTTGCTGCAGACTTCATCCGAGAGATTAAAGAAAGCGACTGGCTCGCCAATACAGTGATGGTCCCCAAAAAGGACACGGACATCCTGCGGATGTGCGTGGACTTCACGTCGCTGAACAAGCACTGCCCAAAGGATCACTTCCCTCTTCCTCGGATCGACCAAATCATCGATTCGACCGCAGGATGCGAGAAACTCTCCTTCCTTGACGCCTACTCAGGCTACAACCAGATTCGACTCAAGGTCGAAGACCCAAGAGAAAACGGTGTTCATCACGCCGTTCGGAGTGTTCTGCTACAACACAATGCCTTTCGGGCTAAACAACGCAGGTGCCACATACCAGCGGTGCATGCAGGCATGCTTGAAGGACCAGATCGGTCGCAATGTCCAGGTCTATGTCGACGACATAGTCATCAAAACCAGGGAGGCGAGAACACTCATCGACGATCTCCGCGAGACGTTCGATAATCTGGACCGCTATAGGATCAAGCTCAACCCAGAAAAGTGCGCCTTCAGCGTCCCATCGGGTCAGCTGCTTGGCTACTTCATCTCCCAGCGGGGGATCGAGGCGAACCCGAAGAAAATACGGGCCATAATGGCCATGGAGAAACCGAAGAATCTCAAAGTTGTCCAGCAGCTCGCAGGGCGAATAGCGGCATTGAGCAGGTTCATCAGCCGCATGGGCGAGAAAGCCCTGCCATTCTACCAGCTACTATGCAAGGCAGACAAATTCGAATGGACACCCGAAGCGGACGACACATTCGAAGATCTGAAGCGGCTGCTCTCTACCTCGCCTGTCTTGGTTACGCCAAAGGAGCGCGAGCCCCTACTGCTGTACATAGCAGCCACACACCAGGTGGTAAGCACCGTGCTGGTGGTCGAGCGACCCGAAGAAGGCAAGACCCACGGGGTCCAACACCCAATCTACTACCTCAGTGAGGTATTGACGCCAACAAAGCAGAGGTACCCCCACTACCAGAAACTCGCCTACGGCGTGTTCATGACGGCTCGTCGGTTGAGCCATTATTTCCAGGAGCACCAAGTGATGGTCGTCAACGAAGCACCCCTAAATAGCATCCTGAACAACCCGGAGGCCACATGACGCGTGGCCCTGTGGGGGCATCGAGCTGTCACCCCTAGATATCATCTACGAGAAGCGACTCGCAATCAAGTCTCAGGTCCTCCCGGACTTCCTTGTACACTAGATGGAACTGCAGCTGCCAGACACCCCAGACATGTCGCAGTCATGGACGATGCATTTCGACGGCTCCAAGTGCGAAGCTGGAGCGAGAGCCGGGGTCATACTGACCTCCCCGCGGGGCGACAAGATGAAGTACGTCCTTCGGATGAAATTTCGAGCTTCCAATAACGAGGCCGAATATGAAGCCCTCATCCACGGCATGAGGATGGCAAAGATCTGCGGCGCAACGCGCCTGGTCATCTACGGTGACTCCAACCTCGTCGTCCAACAGACGATGAATGAGTGCGACGCACACGCCGAAAATATGATCGCGTACCGTGCACTCTACAACTCACTCGAGGGAGAATTTGACGGCTGCGAGCTTCGGCACGTTGGAAGAGAAAACAACGAGGAGGCCGACAGACTCGCCAACATTGGCTCCACCTGCGCAAGGGTGCCACCAGGTGTGTTCCTCGAACAGATCTGCGTGCCATCCATCAAGCGGAAATTCCCCAAGGGATCACCCGAAGAAGCAGAACACTCGGGGGCTATGCTACCCGAAGGTCATGAAGGACCCGAAAAACTGGAACCAGAGGTCACCACGGTCAACCTAATGCAGGTCATGGCAGTCGAGGAAACTTGGACACGACCGTACCTCCAGTACTTGATAGACGGAGAACTACCTCATAGCCCGACAGATGCCCGGCGCATATCTCGCCGGTCAAAAGCCTTCACCATCATCAATGGCGAGCTGTACAAGCGCAACATTTCAGGTGTACTACAAAGGTGCGTCACCATCGGTGACGGGAAAACCATACTTCAAGACATCCATGAGGGCATCTGCGGCCATCACGCAGGCAGTCGCTCCCTTGTCGCCAAAGCTCTACGAGCTGGATTCTACTGGCTAACGGCCGTGAACGACACAAAAGACATCGTCCGAAGATGCAAAGGGTGCCAAAGGTTCGCCAACAAACCACACGCACCCGGGTCAGAGCTCAGGCCCATACCTTTGGCCTGGCCCTTCGCCCAATGAGGCCTCGACATGATCGGCAAACTGCCAAGATCCTCGAAAGGGGGGCACGTCTACCTCCTAGTCGTAGTCGACAAATTCACCAAGTGGATCGAAGCAATGCCGGTCACTAACCAAAAGGGCAAGATTACCGTCAAGTTCTTTGAATTCATTGTCTACAGGTTCGGCGTACCGCATAGCATCATCACCGACAATGGATCGAACTTCATCTCTAAAGAATTCCAAGACTTCTGTGAAGGCCTCGGAATCAACATCACATACGCCTCTGTGGCGCACCCGCAAACGAACGGGCAGGTGGAAAAGGCCAACGGCCTAATCAGCGCTAGCATCAAGAAGCGCCTCATGAGCCCACTCGAGCGACTCGCCGGAGCCTGGACGAAAGAACTACCCTCCGTCCTATGGAGCCTACGTACCACGCCAAACAGCTCCACCGGCTACACGCCGTTCTTCATGGTGCACGGGGCTGAAGCCGTGCTACCAGCCGAAGTACGTCACCAGGCCCCCCGGGTCGTCGCTTATAGCGAAGCCGAATCCACGGCTGCACTCGAAGACACCGTCGACACACTCGACGAAGCACGAGACATAGCAATAGCTCGATCCGCGGTGTACCAGCAGAGTCTCCGCAACGACCACAGCCGACGGCTGCGTCCAAGGTCCTTCGTCGAAGGAGACCTCGTCTTGCGACTCAAGCAAGAGCGACCGAAGAAATTTGAGTCACCATGGGAAGGACCCTACATCGTCACCGAAGTCATCCCAGGTGGCGCCTATCGCCTCAAGCACGTGGAGTCTAGAGTCGCATACTCCAACCCATGGAACGTCGCACAGCTGCGACGATTCTACCCCTAGCTACCTATCCCTTTACTTTCAATAAGGCTATTCAGCCAAGGCTACCCAGCCGAACAATGTACCTCCTCCATTAAGATATAAATAAAGCTAAGTGTCTCGCCCCAAAATCTTGTTTTCTATTCGCACTTTTACTCCATGCTACAAACGCACTCGGGGGCTCCCCCCACCTCACGATTTTATCGACTGAGGATAACACGTGTACACCTGAGTAGCTGACCACGTCAGGCTAACGAAAAGGACACGTATGCGAACAAAGCACCACGTGCTCAAACAACAACCAAACCTTTATAACAAAGGGCAAAACATGTCCAGTCAAATATATACAAATTTTACATCTAACTCTTTTACAGGTGCTACCTACTCTGAAGAATAACCTGAGCACGCTGATCAAACAGATCTACGATCTCTTCAGCATACTGCCTTACAGCCGCGTAATGCAGACGCATATCCCACACACCACCATCTGGCCAAAGGGGCGGCCCAGCCGCTACAGCGGAAAGATCTACATCAGGATGATGCAGCCTCACAAGGGACAGCGCAGCCTTCACCCCTGCGATGAGCTGCTGCCGCACCAATTCCTTGACATGATGCACATTCCAAAACTTTGACAGAAGACCAGAAAGGGTTGACGGTGCATCATCCAGCGGAAACATCACATGCAGAACCGACGCGAGTGAAGTCTGCACCTGACGAAGCACCCGCGATACTTGGTGAACGCGATCTTGCACCGTCGCAAGGACCATAGCACGGTAACGATCTATCCAGAAGAACCCGCCGGCTTCCATGTCCTGTTGAGTCAAGCAATTGACCCGAACAGCAACACGCTCCTTCTCCTTCCTTGGAGCAAGGTTAGCACCTGCAATACTTGCAAAAAAGTAAGAGGCAAGGCCAGCAGGCGCATCCGAAGAAATGGGCAACAACCCGAAAAACTTACACTGAAGCTGCTCGGATAATCGAAGCAATTCCGCCATCAAGTACTCCTCTCTGGCAGCACCTCGATCTGCCTTGGACTTCCAAACGTCGGCATGGCCACGCACCCCCAGCAACACTTTCTCGAGACTACGAACACGAACTCGAAGAAACGCAAGCTACGACGAATCATCCAAGGATGGCCGCAGCCGCGCTGCAGGCGAGGTGTCAACGAGATCAGCACACGAAGGACCCTAGATCAACAGAAAGGCAAAGACATGAACACGCAGACGAAGGAGCACATAACTCAACAAATTCATTAAGTGCATAAAAAGCCACTACGTGGCACAAGGATTTGTTCATCAAAATAATTACAACAAAAGAGACTACAACTATCCTACAACTCAGCACCCTGAGTAGCCTCGAAGCCAGATTGCCTCGCCTTGGCTTCCCCTGTTGCCGTAGCGCGTACTCGGCCAGCAGATCAATCAGCTTCGGCCCATAATGCTTACATCGAGCAGCATAGGTAGCGAAGGCTACCTCGGATCCATTAGCAGTCATCGGCATTCGGGAAGTGACCTGGGG
Organism: Avena sativa; assembly: GCA_916181665.1. Taxonomy (NCBI): domain Eukaryota; kingdom Viridiplantae; phylum Streptophyta; class Magnoliopsida; order Poales; family Poaceae; genus Avena; species Avena sativa. The sequence continues at coordinate 8,911,493 of OV702293.1, read as the reverse complement.
AAGGTCCAGCTCCGCTCCAGCCGCCAAGGCCATTTCCAGCCCGACGGATGCGCCAATGCCCTTCTGCTTGCGCTTGTACGCCGCAGTGCTTCGGCCGACAGTGCCTCCGCCAGGGCATCAACATCATCAAGGTCCGCGCCCTTGGGCACAAGCTCCTTGTAGAAGCGCCCAAGGACCTCCTTGGCCTTGGCAAGCGAGTTGACGACGGTGCTGCAGCGATCTTCGACCGCCGCAGCAGCATCATCCAGAGCACTCCCGTGCTCCAGAGCATCGCGATCAAACTCGATGCCTGCGGAATCTAAGACAATAAGGAAGCAGAATGAACGACAGCACCGCGAAAGGAAAGACAAAAAAACCAAAAGAGGAAGGTGAAGATACTCACCCGAAACAGCCTTGGCAGCCGCCATAAGCTTACCAGCCACCTCTCTCTCGCGCGAAGCCGTGGCGGTGGCCAGCTGCTCCTCGCGGTCCGTGGCCTCCCGCTGCAGGCGCTCTTTAGCCTCGGCCGCAGTGGCCAGCTCCATCTCAAGGCGCTCCTTCGCACCAACGGCGACCTCGGCCTTTTTCTCCGCTTGACCAAGGCTCTTTTTAAGAGCATCAATCTCACGAAGAGAGGCATTGTGATCCTCTGCAGCAAGCAATACAAATGTCGGATCGAAGGACAAAATTCAAGAAGATACAAAATACCAAGGCATAACAATACCTTGAAGTTGCTTGAGGGTGGCCTCCAACGCCAGGTGATGCTGCACCAGTTGGTTGGCACCTTGCACAAAAGACCCACTAGTCAAAAGAAGGGCTCGGGGCTACGCCCAAAAAGAATGAGCAGAAGCAAGTCACGCATAGGAAAAATGCTCGGGGGATCCCCCCGGGATACGAAAAACAAGCCGCAAACTACCCTACAGATGACCGGGGGTTCCCCTCGAGGTGGGAAGAGAAACAGATCATTCGAAAAAGGCTTGGGGGCTTCCCCCGTGGCAGAAAGCAGAATACTTACATGATTCGGCGGCGACTCCGAAGGTCCGCTTGTAGCCTTCTGAGGCGCAACCACCCGAACCTCCTGCGGAGAAGGGTCGGGAGCGGCACCTTCAGAGGTGGGCACCGTCTGAGGATGAGAAAGAACGACCTTCGACTCCCCCATCATCTCCCGAGCACCGTCACTGGAGGATTCGTTGGAGGAGTGCCTGTGAAGGACAAATTAGCACAGGTACAGAGTAAACAGGCAAGAAAAGGCAATACAAGATTAAACAAACTTACGAGTCAAGATCGCTCAAGTCAAAGACGGGAGGGGTCCTCCGGACTTTCTTCTCTTCCTTCTTTTCTTCCACTTTGCCGGCGGGTGCGGCACCACAGTCCGCACGGGAACGGCAGGAATCGGAGAGGAAGAGCCTCCATGCCCATCACCGTGACGTTCAAGACACATCGGGTTCCTAGGAGTCGGCGGAGTCGAGGCATCCGAAGACTCACTGGAGCTCCGCGTCCGCTTGCGAGTGTGGTCCTCGCTCGACTCGTTAGCCTCTTCAGCCGGAGACCGCGCTGAGGGCAGCTCGGACATGGAGTCCACCAACTCATTATCCGGAGCATCCGGGAATACTTCAGGAAGCGGTGGCGACGTGCCTGGCACTTTGAACTCCTGCACAAGAGAAGAAAATTTGTTAGCAAACAAGTGCAAATACAATACAGTCGAAAATAGCGCAACACGCACGGATCTACACCTGTGGAACAGGAAGCAAACAGAGAACGGAGAAGTCAGCAACTCCCCCGGGATATCCTCTCCAGCCTTGAACTTCAGCAGCTGGCGAAGGGCCCCGTCGAGATCTCCCTGGGAGAATTTTTCAGCCGAAACCCTAGTCGGATCACGACGGCCAGCATAAAGGAACATCGGATGCGCCCTAGCCTGGAGTGGCTGCACCCGACGCTTAAGAAAAGTGCGGATGATATCCACACCATTCACCTCCTTCTCCGGAATCAGCTGGAGATCCTCCACTCGATGATAGAGAGCCTCTATCTCCACTACCTCGCCATCCAAGATCTGGTTTTTCCAGGACCTCTTCGGCTCGATCTTTTGGGAGGGTTCGAAAGGAGCAAGACCAAAATCCTGCCCAACCACTGTGGAGTCGCGGATATAAAACCATCGCCTCCGCCAGTACCGGACAGATTCGGACATGGAAAAAGAGAAGAAAAGCAGATTGGGTTTGACGGAGATGATGCAACCCCCAATGGGATAAACACCATCCGAACCAGATTGCCTATTCACGGAATAGAGTTTCCGGAAGAGGCCAAATTGCATCTCGATACCAAGCCAGTACTCGCAGAAAGTGATAAAACTAGCAATGTGCAGAAGAGAATTGGGGGAAAGATGATGCAGTTGGACATAAAGAAAAAGCAGTCCACGAAGGAAGTCGTGGACTGGGAAGGAAAAGCCGCGAAAAACGAAGGCGAGGAACATAACCCGAAACCCAGCGGGGGGACAGGGGATTACCTTGTTGCCTGGGAGTTTGACGGCTTCCCTATCCTGCGGGATCAAGCCCCACTCACGAAGCTTGCGGAGATCACTCTCCCGTGTCTCCGATCGCCGCCAGCCACCGTCGGTGACACGGGTGACGGCAACACTTTTCTTCCCTCCAGCAGCGCTGGTACCAACCGCAGAGGAGGACTTCTTCGGTTTCCCCATTGCGGTACGGCGGCGCTGGCGGCGAGAACGTAGGATGGAAGAAGGAAATGTCCGAGGATATTCCAGGGCGCAGCAAGAACTCTCAGAGAACAAGGGAGCAGTGAAACGAGAATGGCTGCGGTGAAATCAGACTAATGTTTTCCCCCAATTATTATAAAGACGAAGACGATGCACGACAACCGTCCGTCGAGAAGACCTAACGCCAACGGCAGGATCTGGCCATACACGTGTCAGCATCGCAACAAACCGTCGCTAACACGCCGTCCACTACGTGCGGAAACCGAGCCGACGCCGTAATTATCTCCACGCCGCACGTGACCGGTCAATTCAAGGTCAGAAAGTAGGACCCATGTTTGTCCAGTCAAGTCATCTCTGGCGCAGCAGACGCTTGAGGTCACCGATCGTCAGCACTGACGTCATCAAAAGCTATACTAGCAACAATCACAATTTCTTTGGCTTCAAAGCTAAGAGTACTCACTCGAATCTACGATTCGACTAATTACTCGGGGGCTACTCCTATCAGGAGTGCTGGCCGCGCACCCGAAAAATGAACAACACGCTACATCACAGAACTGTTTCTTCGAGTCCTACGTTGAGTCAACGGATCCACTACGGACTCGGGGGATACTCCCATAGGGAGGATAGATTTAAGCATCTGAAAAAATTTGTGTCCTATGGACCTGACACTGAACAACGGCTGAATTAAAGTCTCCGCTCGAGTCTACGACTCGAACAGACACTCGGGGGCTACTCCCATAGGGAGCGCTGGTCGCGCACCCTATAAATCTTCGACTGCGATCTTTCGGATCAGTACGCAAAAAAACTTTTTGGCAACTCTGCCCCAATTAATGCTAAGTGAGTAACATTCTCCTTGGCCACCTGAAACACCCCCGTGGTGATAAACATTCGGATGTTGTGTCTGCGACGCAAAGATAAGACCTAAAGATATCATCTGATGGCCTCGTAACGCACATGACTGCGCTCTGCTAGTATAAACCCGTGCCAACAGGCGCGATGAAAAATCCCGACGGACGCGTTGGATATATCAATTAAATTCACTGGAATTCCACTCCTGTAAGTCCTCCGTGGCCTGAGTCAAATTACGCCAGCATATGTTCCGGGTTCGAGTCGAGGGACTCGAACCTGAAGAAGATCGTTATGTTTTGTCCTAAGACAGTTAACTGACCCTAATCCGTCGGGAGAGTTAGGCACACATATCAACAATTCCTACGCATTCTCTTGAAAGACAGAGTTGCACCCGAAGTATTGAAAAGTCCTCATCCGAATCTACGATTCGACTGAACACTCGAGGGCTACTGACATGGTTATACCCCGCGGATACACGACCTCAGCATACCTAGTCCAGCCCAAGGAAGGCCCATGGCAAATATACGCCGGTCCATGAAGACTTTCGGGTGGCCAAGGCCCATGACGCCTTTGGATCCATGGAGAGCAAGAGTAGAGTAGATAGGAAATTCAAAGGGGTAAACCCTAAAAACTGTAACCGACTAGATCTGTGCCTGGGACCTGACTAAGTCTATATAAAGGCCAGGAGGGCACGACCTAGATCGCTCTCTCATACTTTCGCATACGCACCTCCACGCCAGATTGCATCTGCGCATCCCTGTAATCACCGGTTCCGCCGTAATCAAGAGCAGACAAGCAGGAGTAGGGTTTTCCCTCCGGGGGCCTAAACCTGGGTAAACCTCGTGTCCCGTGTTGCTTGTTTGCTAACCGTTCTGCGATCTCCAGCATCCCCATCTTCTCCAAAACCCAAGTCCATAACAATGGGCATTGACGAGATTAAACCTCGTCAGTTGAGTTTCAAATACATAGAACTGCATAAATGAAATAAATAATTACCAATTTCTAAACACATGGGCTTTAGGTAAGCCTTCATTATAGAATTGAAAAAACCATTTAATTCAACTCCCCTCTGGTCCTTATGCTGGCCAAGGAATCCAAGGATATAGTAGTGATTTTCATTAGTAATTTTCTCAGTGGCCTAATACATGAGGGGACCAAACTAACATATCATCATATAGACAATGCATCTAATTTTAAATCACTACATGAAAAAACTAACATAACAACTTGGAATGGAAAAAAGGATAAAATTTGTGTTTTGCGAAAATGTAACTAACAACTTCTCTGCATAAAATGGGCGCTTCATATATATACAAAATTATATAGGAAAGGAGCAAATCGTTTGTGATTACCTCAAAGTGAAGGCCTACTCAACAAATCTAACATGTATGACAACAATATATTTGTACCTTTCCTTTATATCCATGTTTTTTGGAAGATTGTTTTTCTCTTTTTGCCATGTGGGGTTTTGAAATATAGAGAACTGCATAACAAAAAAATAGTTTAATGTTTTAGAACTCACCGATTTTTGCTAAACCCTTATTATTAAATTTTAAAAGTAGTAAAAATCCTTTATTTCAGATCCCTGGTCTTATAGTTGATCAAGACCTACAAGGATATGCCGGTGATTTTTGATAGTTTATTAGCTCAATAACATAATACCTTGGTTGATGTGTTTTTGTTTTATAATCTAAAGCTGCTTATTCATGAAGGTGTGCCTAAATTTGAGACAGCCTTAACAAACCCTAGGCACAGATCAGGAGACCTAGCTAGGAAAATTTTAGTATATTAATTAAGCTACACAAATCATGGTTCCTAGATATGTAAAGCTCGAGTATCAGAAGATGGCGACCAACATATGGTGAATATGGCCACCTAGGGTGAGAGTGCACTGGTGGAAAAAGGGCCTCCAGTCCCGGGCCGCAACTGGCTCTAGTCCCGGCTTTGGGCCCAGGACTGCCAAAACGGGACTAGAGCCCCCCTCTAGTCCCGGCTCGCTAAGGCCCACGACTGATAACAACCACGTGGCTGTTTCAGCGCTACGGGGGGGGGAACCCTCTAGTCCCGGGCCGTAACAGCACCCGGGGCTATAGGGTTTCCTGCCGCGGCAAAGAATTGTGTGTTCCTCTACCGCGGCAGAGATTGTGTATTTTCTTTTTTTTGCCATTTTGTTCCTTTTTCGTTTTGTGTTTCACTATAATTTCAAACATATATTTCAGTACACATATTCTACACTAGTACATACACATTACACATTGATGCATCTATATAATTAATTGATCCCTTGCAAGCATACATTGATGATATATATATCAAAAGGAAGAAATGTTTTGAAATTACATAGTCATTGATGATATATATATATATATCATATCAACTACATGGAGATCACTAAGGCAAATCGAATTCCACGTCATCCGCATAATGCTCTCCATGTACATCAATGACCTCCTTCATCATAAATCCCGCTAGCTCCTCTTGAATTGCTCTTATGCGCTGGTCTGGCTCTAGTTTCTTCCACAAACCATAAATATAATGTGATTCAACTTTCTGCTCACTGGTCAACTCACGGATATACTCGTAGACGTAGTATCCACATAAATGAGTTCCCGGTGGCTGTTGTAAACTCTTCACCATTTTATAAGTTAGCTCCTCTTTGAATGGACCTGGTATTTTCTGTCTGAACTGTGTCCAACACCTGCTCGGCAAAGAAAATGAACAAAGGAGTTATTAGTTACTTGATATCAGGAAATGAACGAAAGAGGCCGATATAATGCGATAATGATTGAAATTACTTATGGAGCATTGCTTTCATGTCGCTCCACTTCTCTTGGTACCAACTTAATGAGTCATGGAATTCAACTAGGGACTTGTCAACTTGAATGTTTAGCAAGATCAAGTGAAATCTGCGGACGTTTACATAAGCATACATGCATAGCTCATCGAGTAAGCAAAAATAAAATGTGTACAAGATAGAAACACTCACTTGAAGTTGTAAGGAAATAGTATTTCCTTAACAAAATTATTCTCGGTTAAGAACCAACACAGGTCTTCCTCCACGTTCTTGGGGTGATTCTTTAACGTATATTCATTAACGATATATGGGTCAATGAACCCAATGTCATATCTTCTAGCTCTTTGGCATTCAAGCATCTTCATTCTGCAGAATATAATATCATACAAAAGGATATATAGTTAGGATAATATATTAAATGAAATGAACAAGCTGAGCTACAAACTTAATTATAGAAATAAATCACTTATAGACAGTAGCAACCAATGATAGATTTATCGAGGGCGCGCTGGTTGTATAACTGAAACAGTTCGGTTATTTGAACTTGTATCGAGTATGGTTTGAAGTGATGCTCCTTTCTAACGTCCACCGGAAACCAATCTTTCCGATGCTTTTTTTTCTGCTTGCGACATGTACCATTCGTGCAGATTTCACATATGTATGGATAGACGCACGAGCTCCTCATTACTGACTAGAGGCTCCCCCCGGACATACTTCCGTACTATCTGACCCACTGGCGTTTCTTCATGGCCTAAATATTGACCAAGAGACATATTTGCTTCGGTAGTAAGTGCTTTGGCCTGCGATACAGTGATGACCATTAGTGCACCATTAGTACGGGCTCCGGGGTCCATTATTTGCATGTCCATATCCATTTCAGATCTGAAGGCCATGTCGAGGTCTGAAATGACTTTGAGCGGGGCGACTGATTGATTCTTCTGTGCTCCGAGCTGGGCAACTTGCTTCCCGCTTTTTGAACTTGTGCTTTTTTTCTTCTTTGCTTGCTTAATAATCTCCCGGTCATAGTCTGATTCCAGATTCATCGATATCTGGGATGGTTGCTCAAGAAAGAACTTAGCCCACTTTTTGGTTTTCCATCATATACTATCTTTGGCTCAGGATTTTTAGGTGCAAAATGCGCCTTAACTTGGGCAGCCACATCCGCGTTAGTTTCCTCATCGGTCCTGTCATAAGGTCTCTTTGGAAGAGCCGGTGGGATGTCGACTATCTTTGCCGTTTGACCTTTCTTCGATGTGGGGCACGGGGGAGCGTCGACCTTCCGTTTCTTCGACGAGGTAGTAGTATTGCACAGAGGCGGAGGCGGAGATTGAGTTGATGTACTCCTGCCACGACGATCGTCAGTGGGGCAGGGTGGACTTGGGGGTTGACGATAATCGGGTTGGGGTGGACTTGGAGGTTGACGATATTCGATGCGGGGTGGACTTGGATTCCTCGGAGTCGGTGGCCTTGGTGCCGAGCCTGAAAACTTGATCTACTTCTTCTATAGAATGATGTTGCGCTTGACATCTCCTAGTTTCATAAGGCCTTCAGGCGTAGCGATGTCAATCTCTAGGTCTGCAAAATCCTCCACTATGTCATCCACCGTGACACGAGCATACCTAGGTGGAAACGGAACTGAATGATGGATCAACACTGGCATCATAATGAACTTCCGCTTCATGCACAACCAAGGAGGAAGGTTATAGATGCATAGAGTCACAGACCAGGTGCTGTGACTGGAGCTCTGCTCCCCAAAAGGATTCATGCCATCTGTACTTAGACCAAACCTTAAACTCCTTGCGTCATCTGCAAAGTCTGGGTACTTTCTATCGATTTTTTCTCCATTGTGACCCATCAACGGGGTGTCTCAACATCCTGTCCGACTTACGTTCCTTTTTATGCCATCGCAACAACTTGGCGTGCTCTTTGTTTCTGAATAAGCATTTCAACCGTGGTATTATAGGAGCATACCACATCACCTTGGTAGGAACCCTCTTCCGGGGAGGGGGGGGGCTCGCCCTCAACGTCACCAGGGTCAGCTCGTCTGATCTTATATCGAAGTGAAGTGCATACCGGGCATGCATCCAAATTCTTGTACTCCTCACCGCGGTAGAGGATTCAGTCATTAGGACATGCATGTATCTTCTAAACCTCTAAACCTAGAGGGCAGGCAATCTTCTTTGCTTTGTACGTACTGGCGGGCAATACATTATCTTTTGGAAGCATATTCTTCATCATTTTCAGCAACTTTTCAAATAAGGAGTCAGGTATAGCACACTCAGCCTTCTATCACAGCAATTCCAGTGTGCTGCCTAGCTTTTTCAGACCATTTTCGCAATTTGGGTACAACAACTTTTTGTGATCCTCTAACATGTGATTGAACTTCTCGCTCTCCTTTTCAGTTTCATAGTCTCTTCATGCATCGGCAATGGTCCGACCAAGATTATCAGCGGGTTCATCATGTGTCTCTTCTTCATCCTTCCCTTCAGCATCCCCCATGGAAGTATCTCCGTACTCAGGGAAACCATGATAGTTGTCATCCTCCCCCTCTTCTTCATTGTCTTCCATTATAACCCCTCTCTCTCCGTGCTTGGTCCAACAATTATAACTGGGCATGAAGCCGGACTTCAACAGGTGGCTGTGAAGGATTTTTGAGTCAGAGCAATCCTTCTGATTCTTACATCCACTACATGGACAGAATACAAAACCATTGCGCTTGTTTGCATCAGCAACACGGATGAATTCATGCACAACATTAATGAACTTTCCAGAGCATCGGTCAGTACCGTACATCCATTCCCGGACCATCTGCATTGTAGTAAAAGTATATCAAAAACCATTACACAACATGATACAATTATTACAAGTTATATTGAGGGCTTCTAGAGCATTAATTTTGAATTTTGAAAAATTTACATGCACCAATTTGTGAATTGGAGAAAACAATTAACATGATAAATGTGGAGTTTTTGATTATTGTTCTATCAGTGAAAACCTCATTCAATTCTAAGATCTGAAACTCTAAAATTACACATTTGAATTTTCAGTAACTATGTCATAATCAAAATTTGTTACACATATCAAAATCCTTCTACTTCTAGAGCATGCATGCATTGATACATATATTTATACTTCTAGAGTATTATAGAGCTAAAGTAGCAATAAGAGATGAAAGAATGAAGTTCTAACCTTTTAAAACTTTGAATTTAGGAGTTACAAACTAAATCTTGAGAAAAAAATGACATGAACTCGCTTGCTTCTTTGAGTAAAATGGCCACCATATGGTTTAGGGCAGGTGGACAGTAAGCAGAATATATACTGGTGGACAACTAGTCCCGGGTCGTGATACGACCTGGGACTAATAGTCCACGAAAAGACCAGCTGGCCTACGTCAGGTTATTAGTTCCGGGCCGTATTATGGACCAGGACTAGTGTCTACGGCCATTTCTAGCCGTTGAAGGCCTCATGGCCCGGGATTAGTGCTAGCACTAGTCGCGGATCTTGACAGACCAAGACTGCTAACTTTGTTCACATCGAACCGAAGACTGTTTTTTCAGTAGTGGTGGTGATAGTCCGAGAATGCTCAGACGCCCATGTGCCAAGGAGGCTTAGAGCGGTAGGATTGGACTTGCCTGGATCATGGTGTCTGACGGCCGGCACGGAAGGAGGGGGATTTTTTTCGTAAGGCTAAGATAGAAGATTTTTCTTTAGAAGTCACGGTAAAGTTCAGGACTTGTGTGCATGTGAATTATAAAAGGAAAACATACGGTTCCCCCGGGGGATCGATCCCCCGGGTCGCTCTTGTCCCGCGGACGCGCGTGTGTCTTCCGCTTCCTATTCCCCGCACCTACCTCCACCATGGACTCAGCCGAGCACCAATCGCCCGTGAATCACGCCGCCGCAACACTGGAGGATACCGCCGCCGCACCCTACATCTCTCACGGCCATCCCCTCCCCCCTCCCCCCCCCCCCCCCCCCCCGCCGTTTCCTGGTGCAGCCTCCGGCGACCCCTTCCCCTGCCCCAACTCCTCCATGGACATGAGCACCATGCTCCGACGACGGCAGATGCCTGCCCATGGGGCCCGTCTGGCCGGAGCGCCCTTTCCCTACCTGCTACCTCTCCGGCGAGGTCGCACGCCCTAGGACACCCACGAGATCTTTCCTTTCCTGCTACTGCAAGCTCCTCTCCAATGTCGGACGCCCTGGAACGCGTCGCCGCGACCTCACCGGATATCCGCACGGCCGCAGCCTCGCGCCGTTCCCGTCCTGCCTCACCTCTGGTGGCCTTCTTCAATCGGAAATCGCTTGGGGTTGAGTATCCATGGCGAGGTTGGAGTTGGGATCCATGGAGAGGTCGGCCCTATATGGAGAGAATCAATCGGAAGTCGCTTTTACTAGGAGCTCTCCGACGAGATCTTCGTCAAGGTCTCGAAGTTGATTTTGCTACAATAGGATATTATTTGCTATATCTGTTTTATGATTTTGCTATAATATTATAAAGTTTTTGCTACAAGTGTGTCATGGGTTTTGCTACAATGTCTCCGGCAAGATCTCCGACGAGGTCGGATTTGCTACAATATAATTTTTTGCTACATACGTTTTGTGTTTTTGCTACAATATCGTAAAGTTTTTGCTACACGGTCTCCGGTGAGGTCTACCGGCGAAAGTTTCCGACGAATCTCCGGCGAGGTCGAATCTGCTACATTAGTATATTGTTTTTGCTACAAATGCTTTGTCGTTTTGCTATGAGATCTACGACGAGATCTCCGATGAGGTCTCTTACGAGATTGGATTTGCTATAATATGATATTTTTTTTGCTACATACATTTTGTACTCTTGCTATAATAGCATAAAATTTTTGCTACACGGTCTCCGGCGAGGTCTCTGGCGAAAATCTCCGGCGAGGTCAAGTTTGCTACATTAGAACAACTTTTTTGCTACACGGTCGCCGGCAATGTCTCCGACGAACTCTCTGGTGAGGTCCAGTCTATTTTTCTATTTTCTGGGTCAAACCGTTTTTTGCTACGTCGTAGCAAAAGCGAGACTATTTGTAGCAAAAACGAGTATGTCTGTAGCAAAAACATATTTTGATTCATAAAAGAGGACACGTGGTTGGCTAGGGACCCAGGATAAAAACACAAGTACTTCAAGGGAACGCGTAGTACTGTCCATTATAAAATTGCACTCGTCCATGAAAGGGACTCGTTTCCTGCCATCTAACGTGTGACCTGAACCCAAGGCCATATATACGTGCTTGCCCATAAAACTGGACCCAACAATCAACACGTTGGTATTTTTTTATTTGACACGTAAACGTATGTGTCAATATATTTATTGGACTGAACACAAAGTATGGTCTTTGTTATCCTCAAATCCTACATGTAAATTGGATTAACTTCGTGTCTTCTAAAACATAACTGACATAAAACATCTTTGTACATGTTTATGTCACTACTTATATTTTAATCTCAGATTAAATCTAAACCATTAATAATAGATCTAACCGTTAAAATAATTTTGGATGATGTGGCTTCACATGGTGTCACGAAAAACACCCTTATATTAATAGATAGTCGGTCTAAACTTGACATCTTTTGACTTTCTAAAAATATTATATGCAATATATTTTGTCAAGGAGGCAGTAATTTCTTTTATTTTGCAACAAAAATCAAACTATGACCTATAGGATTATGGTCCATGGGATTACACATTTAGGCCCTGTTTGTTTTATCGGTTACGAAACATACCACGTCCGAATGTTACGGTGCATACTGGAGTTTTAGCGGGACCAATCTAGGTCCATAATATTTACCGGCTAAAATACAGGGAAACAATCAGGGCCTTAGGTGTGTAGTATATGGCCTGATCAGACAATTCAAATTAATTGGACCAGTTTGTGCCTTCAGTTAATTTGGTAATTTATGTCAATTTTTCCAAGGGTAAAATTATAGTTTTATAAGTGAGAACTAGGAAACATGTCCGTGCGTTGCAACGGGAGAATAAAATTTGTGTCGTGAAGACGTCCAAACTACTTGGCACACTATATCTTTCACTTTTGCCTTGTTCTGTTATCCTTTTCAAACTTTCAATGATTGCCAGACATTTTTTCTTCTGTATTTTTTTCAACTTATAAGACTTTTCCATTTAACCATCTAATTTTCTCAAAGGACAGAATTCAAAATCTTTAATATTACATGTCCTTGACTCGTTATTTGATTTGCTTGTTATAAGAAAAACACTCAATATAAGACATGCAAATTGATCAATTAGATTTTACTAAATCTCTGTCCAGTTTAGACCTGGGATGTCATCTATGTGCATGTAAATGGTTCAGAGCAAAACGTTATTACTTCTCAAAATTTCCCTGGTAATGGTTTACTCAACCAGGCCGGGTTTGGGCATGGCTGATACGCTGCTTGCCTGCTTCCACTTCCCTATCCCCACTATTTCTCTCTCCATACCATATCTCCTGTGGTGGCGGGTACAATCCAAGCAACTTAACCTGAACTTAATCAGAATAACATAAATCATCAGACTACAAATGGAAGTAAGATGAAGGCATAGTCCACTATAGATCATAACAGTTAAGAAGATATTAAGAATGAATACTCTTGACCACCAGTTCCACGCCACATCTTTCCAAAATTGGTCAGAAAGAAGAATCATTTAGTTGATGAGGATCGTTTTGGAACCTGACGTCCTATGTAGGGACGCAGAGGGAAACTGAGTAGTGCTAGATTTTACCGTTGCTCCTCCCCTATCTTCCTAGCCTAGCCCAACTCATCATCGACCTCCCTTCCCCGTCCCTGCAACCACCAGCACCACTTTTTCTCCTCACATCCCATCCATCCTCCAAGATAGCAACGACGCAAAGCAGTCCGGGGAGTTTGGAAAGATGTGGTCATCGGCGGCTGTACCCTGAAGATTCTATGATGGCCCTGGATATATAGAAGGTTCTTCTGAATGCTCCTGCCACTTCATATTGTTCTTTAGATAATCCCCAGAGAGAGCATCAAATGCGTTAAGAATAGATATAACTGTAGATACCTAATCAACCCATTATGATCTAAACTCTCTATATTGATTTATCTCTTCTGAAGTACATGTAGATTTTCCATTCCAAGAACTAACACGTCCTCACACCATCATGTTAATGTGAATTCAATGTACCAAGCTGCATTAATGAACTTGGTTTGATCAAAGCATTGTCACCTGCCACATCAGTTAGTCCTCTGCTTTTTGACACCTCTGAAACATGAAACCAAGGAATTCTGATATTGTAGGTGAAACACAACTGCTAACAATAGTGAACCAAGTTTGCAATGAAATTATCAGGTAGTATTACAAAACAAAATGTACAGCTTATGACGCCATCTTCAGAATAGATTTGCACAATAGTCGGCATACAATAGATAGGTGAAAGCAAGTGAAGTAAGTCGAGATAAATTTATGATATTTTCTAGTGCTACTGGAAAAGATGAATCCAAGTCGCATACCATTTTTGTAAACACATAATCGAATCTACATTGTCATCCGGCAGGTTCATCAAAGGTGTTAATATGCCTAAAATTCTGATAGTATGTTCTACTCATGACATCAAATGTGGCTTATTGCTCCTGGATACAGTTTTTTACAATCGTACAAGAAAATGGTAAGCACAAATCACCAGGAGGGAAAATGTGGACACAAACTATAGACAAAAATGTAAGAATATATTGAGAACTGACACCAATTTGCCTATGCTGATAGATCCAAAATGAGCTATCATCTGCATGTACCAACCATCTATTCTCATGGTAATAGCACAGGAAAATGAGTAAACAAACTGATGGTCTAAATGGAAACGACACAGGCAAATACTGCTGCTGTTGTTAGATAAAAAATCAGGACAAAAGACTAACACATCAGGTCCTAACTTGCAAACTCGTCTGCCCCAAAATCAAAACCATAACCCGCGAGTCTGGGGAAAATCCAAAGTTTACTCGACATTGAATATACGCACATTGTTAGCAAGATTAAGCTACAGTATTGGAGACAAAACAAGTGATTAAAGCCATCAAACAATTACCTTATATGTGACCCTTCCTCTAATTCTGAACTGCCATCTGCCAGGTAATGTGAAGTGAGCCGTTGAGGGATTTACTGGTAATAGGATACCTTGGCTTTCACGAATCAAGCACAATGTGCAGAACCAACGTCTATAAGCTTCTTAAAGAGGATCAAGCAAACTGCAAGTTGAAATAAGATACATCAATACATCAACAATTTCTTACCTTTTCAAAAAGATTATTCCGATGATCAAGAAAATTCCTGATAAAGAAGAGACAACTTACTTCTTTCATAAAACTAAATTTCCATATTTGTACAGATCCATATTCTTGGCAACCATGCAAGTTGCAACGGGATTGAAAACATTATGCCAGAGAGGCTCCCAAAGTGACTCCTTGTTTGCATAGTCACATCGTGTTGCAGAAAATAGCATGTCCAAGATGCACAAGTGCCCGTAGATTCATGTGTCTCATCACGACCTCACCCTTGCAACGGTCTCTGCCTCCCTCGGGGTCAAAGAGTAGAGAAAGCATAGGAAGCCTAAAAATCATGAGGGGAGGAGTCAGAATGTGGATACATGGTGCTCGTTCAATCATCCGCTCCAACAACGCCAGAAATTTCCCATCAAATTAAAGACATGACATTTAACTTCTAAAAAATCCGTCACATATCAAGACATGCAAACCTGGATAATATAAATGAAACTGTTATTGAGCTAAAAATGGTTCTGATTGACATTAAATAAGTATTTCAAATTTAAGAGTATATATTTTCCAGAGTGAAATATTTACACCACGTAATTTCTCGCTGGATATCTAACCTTAATTATATACAAACTAACACCTACTCCGTCTGGTATCTAAGCATTTTTAGCAAGCTAATTTCTCATCGAAGATATTACAGAAATATTAATTGCATGCTAGCGAGGATATCTTATAGCATAGATTCTAAAGAGCTATGTTACCGTTAACTTATTCTAAAGCAGAATGGAAGCACAAATGAGAAAGAATGGTGATAATATCTATAGGAAATCCGAATGATAGACCAACTATGCTAGGAGCACAATAAAATGTTAATTTAAATAGGTTAACCTAAATGATAAATCAAACAAAAGTTGCAGCTTACTATTGTCGTTGGGTCTTGTAAGAAATGGTATAGTATTTAGCAGCCACATCAAGTCCTCAAAAGGTCAATATGATATGATAAATTAAAAAAATTATGCTGAAACAGCTCTCTGTATATGCTCAGGCAGTCAAGCTTAAACTGTATATATGAAGAAAGAGCATGCAAGTCCCACTTAAGTACATACAGATCATCAATTTTGATTCTTCTCTTTTGTGCTTTGCTACTCATTATAACACTCGGTATTGTTGAAAGAAAGGGAAAAAAAAGTAGCTGTTCAGCTGCATCTAAATGCTAATTTTATGCCTAAGATTCTGACATGGTGTCAAAGTATCAAGTGTGAAGAAACATCAATAAACCAAGAACACAAACAATCAGTAGTAACCAACCATGGTGCGTGCGCACTGACTAATTGGAGTAGAGGATGACATCGTCGATGGCTGTGACACCACCCGAGGGAAGCGTGATCCAGCGAAAATTTTGCTGCTGCGGAAGAATATAGTCAGGAAGGCAAACAGAAGGTGGAAGCACAAAAAAGAAAAGACACACATACCTGCAAGATCAGAACCACCTCTGAAGATTCTGCTGTCCAATTCTTGTATACTCACTGCTCAACTTAAGGACCAATGAACCGCGCTGCACAAAGATCATGATCAGGTCAAATAGAAGATGACAGCCAGCCACGCACATGGCGAAAAAAACCAAGAGAAGGAAAAGCCTACGGACAAGAATCGCGGTCACAGCCGAGAAAATAGCAGTAGTCAGTAGGTGTAACTCTTGACTCTTTTCAAAACTAATCTATACCAAAACTATGGCAACAACATGGTCAATAAACGTGGTTGATACATGGGTAGTAAATTAAAATTATTCAACTGGTCAATCTCCATGTGAAGTAAGCATGGCTGAGATTTTGCACAACACCAAATACCCATCATCATGCAAATATACAAATATAGAAAATCTCCACTGTACCATCGATCCAGTTCAAAAAAATTAGAGGGAGAAACAAGCTGATGTCAATCTGCAGCAGAGGGATGGTGTTGAAGCTGTTGAGACTGGCATAGAAGATGGGGCTCGCTGCTCAAATCGCTACCTTTTCTACAAAATTCAGAGTACAGAACACATGATAAAATTTCAGAAACCATGCTTCGAATCCTAACACATGGTAAATGGTCTGATTGCTCCAGATTTGCTAAAGCAAGAATGAAATTGACCTGCAATATGAGAGAATAAATTAGAGAGAGGGGAGGAGGAGGGCCGGGGAAGGTCGGATCCGGGCCTCCATGCCCAGATCGCCTCCGTGCTGCTCCTCGTGGTCGCCATCTGTGGAGGGCGTCGGTCCTCCATGCCCCTGAGAAGTGCGGTGGAGGTCAGGGACATTGGAGGGGGAGGCGGTTCTGACCGGATCCGCGTGGTGGAGACTGGATAGCATGGTGGCTACGGTCATGAGGCGGCCGAATTCGATGGTCGGGGTGAGGAGGCGTGAGGGGCGCCGAGGGTGGAGGCTGTGGTGCGGGAGGGCAGGGTAGTCACGGCCTCACGGGTTAGCATTGGGGTGGGACCAGATCAAAGAGCGCGAGTGCGCGACGAAGCGAGGAGCGAAACGCTGGGAGGACAGGAGACGGAACACTTCTTCTTTTTTAAGCAGTAGAGATAAAACTTTACCCTTGACATAAAAATTGGATGCACGATTCAAATAGTGTAATAGAAAAATGCCCCTTGGGACAAAATATACTACTTCCTCCGTTTGAAATATAAGATATTTTAGCTTTGTGAAAAGAATATATCTTAATGTCTTTTAGTGTTTAGATTCACTCCGAATCTATACGCAAAAGTCATCTAGAAACATCCTTTCTATAAGCTAAAAAGTCTTATATTTCTAGAAGGAGGGAGGACCCTTCAATTTCATAATAAGTGTCACTAATTTAATATAACTTTATACTAACTGAGCGACACTTAACTATTATTGATCGGCTGGAGTACCAACAATGTGAGAGTATATTAGATCTGGACCATAGGATCGAGCTGATTGGACGGCGCATGTTGCATTGATATATTGTGTAACATCTCTTTAAATATGCTTATAATCCTACGTGGGGTTGTAATATAGCGAAAATACTTTTTTGACAATAATCAATACAAAATGTGGGAAGAACTATGACCTTGTCTCAAGCATGACACTAGAAGTGGGTTCTACATATACATGCTTGCATCATGAGCAGTGGCAAGGCAAACTATAAGTGGATCTTTTTTTCTTTTTTGAAAACTCACCGTCAAATTCGCATGATGTAAGCGCCGCCGGCGAGACACAGGACGATCACCGGTGCAGGAAGGGTGGTTCTACCACCCCTGATGATGAGTTCCTTTGGGATCTGTCGTTCTCTTGCATGACCACCATTTGAAGCCTAGGAGGCGGACAAATTGCAAATTTTGTAAAAGTTGACATTGGAAATGGGTGATACAACATCCGCAAAAAAGAAGTGGATGATACGTATGCATGTTAACTTGCATCATGAGTTCCCTTGAGAACCGCCGTCCTCTAGCAAAACAACCATTTGAAGCATAGGAGAGCAATTGCAAATTTTATAAAAGATCTTTTTTTTTTCAAAATGGGAAAGACTGGCCTCTGTATCAATCGATGCATATAGTTGTTTACTTTAAAATACCCGTCGTCCTAAAATGTAAGACGTCTAAGATAGTTAAAAGTCAAATCCTACTAATATTGACCAAATATTTAGAAAAGGAGTTGAGCACCATTATTGGTGTGATATTTTATGGTTGTTGTGGATCGGCAGTTACAAGATTTGAATTGCAGATTCAACAAGCAAGTAATAGAACTTTCCATTATGTGCACTTCCGTTGGACCCTAAAAACTCATTTAGTTCTGTTGACATTGATATTGTGTGTTCTCTAGCTTCAAATTTTTATCCTACTGATTTTAAAGAACAAGAAATGGAGAATCTGAGATGTCAGTTGCGGCATTATGCCCATGATATACCTACAAATCCGATGTTTCAGAATTTGACAACTATATCAGAGCTTTGTCAACAACTTGGGCAACCGGAAAAATGATGATTATCACTTGACTGACAGGTATATACTTTTTATTATTGCTATACTAGTTGATTTAATCATTGCTAAAACTACTAACTCAATGTATCATTTTAGGGACATATTGATTCACCTTGTTCTTACTTTATTGGTCTCAACCGCAACCACTGAACCTTCATTTTCTGCAATAAAACTTGTAAAAACAAGGCTTCGGAATAGAATGGAAGACGAATACTTCAAAGATTTCTTGGTGACGTACATTGAAAAGGAGATCGCTGTTAGAATGTCAACGGATGGAATTATTGATGAGTTTGATGAAGCACCATGTGGAGTTGACCTTAATTGAAAAGTGTTAATTGCTCTATCTCACGCTATCTAGATTTTTGCTTCTCATTAACATGCAATTGTACATCCTTTTGTCCCGAGTTGATAGCATAAAACTACCACTTTGTATGTCGATTTTCCCATTTCATACCAGTTGCTTTCGCAATCGCAAAATGATACCACATTGGACCCTAATTGTAGCAATGTGCGCCGATCGGTCTCTGATAGCGAATTGACATTGCTTAACACCTGTGGGTCCACCTGTCAGGGCCACGTGGCCCGTGTTAGACACCGCCCTGGCACTCCCGGATAACGGCTGTTAACCGGCGCCGCTTTAGTGGGGCCTACCTCGGGGTGGACCTCAGTCTCCGTCCTCCACTCCCCACTGTCTTCTTCCTCGAGCTCGGTGTTGCGCCGCTGGCCGCCGCTTTTCCGTCGCCGTCCGCACGCGTCTTGCCACCGCCGTCGTCGCCATGCCCAGCTGGCATGACGGGTCCTCCTCCAACGGGAGCATTTTAGAGGTAAGAGCTCTGATTCCTCCATCGTGTTAGGATCAGGGTTTCGGCCGATTTGGGATTTCTTCGATTTCCCCAAATTTCCCTGGATTAAACTCAATTTTCTCTTTGATTAGGAGTTCACTGCGCTTGACCACGCTCCCGCTACCACTGATGACCCAACACTTTATGGAATCGCTGATGATTTCCCTGAGCTGTGTCATGGCCACAAGTTGCCACTGCGCAAATGTGTTGCATTCGAAGGGATCAACGCATGCAGAAAGTTCTACCTGTGTCAAGTGGGACATGTAAGTTTACTTAAGCTGTGTTAATATGGAAAATGTTGCTGCAATGATCATCTGCTTATATTTAATGCTTAGTGACCAGAAAATGCAAGCATCAGTTAAATGTAATGCTGCAATCATCATCGGTCATCAGTTAATATGGAATGATTAGTAAATGTGGAATGCTTAGTGTCCATAAAATGCAAGCACCAGTTAATTTGTTAATATAGAATGGTATCTCAGTAAACCTGGAATATTTAGTGGACAGAACATCATCTTGTTCTTATATACTAACCAACATAATTGTGATGAGCCCAGTATAATTGTTGTTTTTTTAGCTACCTAGCTCTAAACATATAGATAGTATAAGCCCAGTATAATTGTTGTTTTTGTTACAGCAATAAGGTCATGAAATCATATATACAGACTGATCTGGGATACTATTTTTATCATTGTACAACAGGCCAATAATTGTGGATTTCACAGTTGGATAGATCCAGAGTGGCCTGCCACAATGAAGAATGCATTGGCTAGGCTGTGGGAAATGTACAATAAAAATAATAGTGCAAGAATTGAAGAGAGGTATGAGTCATCCAAGATGCTGAAGGATCTTGCTGAAGAGAAGGAAAAAGCTGTCAAGAAACATGCATGCCTTATTGTAAAAACTAACAAGTTTTTTTAGGAGACTGGGAAGAAGGCTATGGAAGACAACAGGAGGAGGATTAACATTGAGGCTGAGCAGGAAGCACAGATGAATACGTACATTAAAGGGTTGAAGAATGAAGTGGAGGTGTACAAGAAAGGGAATGAAGAATTCAAGAATTTGCTAAAAACCCAAGCAACAGTTTATAAGAGAAGCAGAAGAAGCGGGAGGATGAAAAACAGACTCTGAAAGAGGAGAAGAAAAAATTAGAGTACAGTTTGTTTGATGGGCACTAAGCATTCCACATTTACTAATTGTGGTAATGGTTGTTAAGCTAGTAATGGATGTTGAACTTATTGTGGTAATTTGGGTCAATGTATTAAAATTATGACTTATTGTGCTAATACTAGTAGCTTGTGTAGTTGGGCTCTTTGTATGTCTAATGCACCTTTAAATAGAAGCAACACTATGTTGTCAAGAACCCTCGAAGGGTCTCGACAACTTTTTAAAGTCACCCACCTTTAACTAGAAGCAACACTATGTTGTTGAGAACCCTTGAGGGGTCTCGACAACTTTTTAAATTCACCCACCTTTAACTAGAAGCAACATTGTGTTGTCGAGAACCCTCGAGGGGTCTCGACAACTTTTTAAAGTCACCCATCTTTAACTAGAAGCAACATTGTGTTGTCAAGAACCCCCGAGGGGTCTCGGCAACTTTTAAAACTAACCTTAATATAACATTCTAAAATACATCCATAAAACAACACTATTGACATCCATAAAACAACAGTATTGCCCACATTTCAACAACAATCATAGCTTCACCATCAAGTTGAAAGATAGTCTTAGCCAACAAATATTCATACATAGTTTCAAACAAGCTCTTCCTAGGACATCAACACATAGTCTTACAAATAATCAATTCCAAATTGTTTAGTACCCTTACACATAATCAGTTCCAAATATTCATACATAGTTTCCAACACATAGATTCATACACATAGTTTCCAACACATAGATTCATACACATAGTCTTCCCAGGACATGCCCACATTTCAAGCATCCTTGACAGAATCATATTTTTTCTTCTTGTAGCTTGAATGCTTCCCAGCATTAAGGTACCCTGCCATCCTTGCTGTGAGTTTAGTTGGCCTTTTTCCAAGCCTTGTTGATGCAGAACTAGAACCACCTTCAGCAGCACTCCTAGGTGCAAGGAATGGTCTTGGGGCTGTAGATCTCTGTGGTGTAATTGGAGGGGCTGATGTGGTTCTTGCTAGAGTCGTAGCAGGCTTCCTTGGAGGGGCTGATGTAGTTCTTGCTGGAGTTGTAGCAGGTTGCCTTGGAGGTGCAGTTGGAGGGGCTGGTGCAGTTGGAGGGGATGATGCAGTTCTTGATGGAGTTGTAGCAGGCTGCCTTGGAGGTGCTGCTGTTGTACTACCAGATGTATATGCACACTGTGACTTCAAACAATAAACAAGGTCAGGAATTAATTAACTTTGTGAAAGCAAACAGGGTGAGGAATTAGTAAACTAAATGTAGATGCACATTACCATGTTGATTTGTTTCCTAACTGCTAGGTGAGGTTTCAATCGGACATTGCACCTGGTGTACCTATGGCCTGTGAGCTTGCAATTGCTGAAAGTTATTATCCCCATTCTAGAAGTATCCCTAGGTGCTGGCACCTCAAATGCTCCATTCCTTCTTACTGTTTGCTTTCTTCCAGGTTTGTCTCTAAGGACTGGAGGATCAATATCTGGAGTGTCTGTCTTTGTCTAGTCATCAGGGCCAGGTACATGATAAATTGTGTGCTGATAGGCAGCTAGGTAAGTTGATTTTTTGAAGAAATCATTGACATAGTCCTCATGAATTTGCTTAATTTTCATGCTTGCAGCAACTGCATGATTGTAGGGAATACCTGTGACATCCCATTTCCTACATGAGCATGTTTTTGCCCTCAGGTCTACTGCAAGGATTCTATCCCTAGATGAGACTTTCCATAAACCAACCTCATAGTTCTTAGCAATGCAATCCCTAGAATACTTCTTAGACTCTGCTAGCAATTCAGAATAAATAGGTGTGATTTCCTAGTAGGTTATGTGCATCTTTTCCCTGATCCCACTATACCTCACCATCAATTTGTCTCTTATCCCTTCAAGCATTGTTCTGATTGGCTTGTTTCTAACATTCAAGACCATCTTATTAAAAACCTCACTGAGGTTGTTCACTACTAGGTCTGTCTTGCATGTTGTGTCAAACAAATGCCTTGCCCAAGTTTCAGGTGGGATTTGAACTAGCCAATTGTAACCTTCTTCACAATCATCTTTTAGAGCTTGCATTGCAAGGTCAAAACTTGCTCTAGTGTATGAATATGAAGTTGCAAACATGTGTTTCTTAAGTGATTCTCCTCTGAAGCCAGCTGTCTGGAAATTTGCATATATATGTCTAAGACAATATCTCTATGGTGAGTTTGGGAATAATGTGGATATTGCTTTGAGCAGTCCCTACACAATTATTTTTAGCTAGGTTTAGTGCCTTCTGCCTATCACATTTCATGGCAATGCAATACTAGAATAATAAAAGTAGTGGAAAAAATGTTTAAGGTGGGTGTAGTACCTTCTTCCTATCAGAGATGATGGTATAGGTACCAAACCTAGAAGCCTCCTAAGCAATACTTTAGCTGGGTTAAAAACCACATCCAGCTAGCTGTGTCTTCTTTGTCAACTACACCAAAGGCAATGGGAAAAATATTGTTATTCCCATCCCTTCTAGTAGCTGCAAGAATTTGTTTTCTAGTGGTGAGATTTATGAAACACCCATCCAAACCTAGATTGCATTGCAAAGAAAAAATTAGCCAAAAGGAAAGTATCATGAAACATCCATGAATTCAAACAAATAAGTAGCAGTTAGGTTACCTATAAAAGGCCTACATCCATTTAAAAATCCCTCCTTTGAAGCATTTAGGCAAATAAACAGCCCATGAAATCTAGGATTTGGGCTAGGATGCTCAACAAGCTTCTTAGTAGTCACCACACACCTGCTTCCTGGATTTGTATCAAGCACAACCTGCAGATAATCCCTAAGACGTGTGTACTGCCTCTTTTGATCACCAATCACAGCCTTGAAAGCTTTAGTCCTAGCCCTATAAGCTTTGCTTCTTCGAATTTGTACACCATATTTCTTTTTAGCATTGTCCATGAGAGTATCCACACATGTGTTAGGATCAACTCTCATAGCTTGCTCAGATTGATGAGCTACCTAATTAATAGTGACCTTGGTGTTCTCTCCACTAGGTATACATGTATGCAAGGCTCTAAATTTCCTAATTGTGAAGGTCTTCTCATGTGCAATCTTGGAAGCAGATAGAAAGAAAGGACAGTTCTGAGGGGGTCCTCTCTGAGTACAATCAACAATGATCCTTTCACTACTATTTCTGTGATAGTGATAATTTCTCAGTTATGCAATAGGGTTGGTCCTAAGAGTAATTCTAAAATCATAGACAATGTTGAAGCATAGTTTGAGACAAAATTGCTCATGGGGGTTAGCTCTATTTGGATCATACCATATCCTCTTTGCTGGTTTCTTCAATTTCCTCTTCCTTCCACAACTAGTAGCAAACTTTGTCACAAATCCATCATCATCAGAGCACAACTCATCATGGCTCCATATCTCATCATCACTTGGGATAAAATAGTAAGGTTCTTCAAAACCAGCCTCATGATGAGCCCTGGTAGTAGGACCTAGACTCTTTGCTGGCTTCTTTGCAAATATGTCTAGTTCAGATAATTCTTCAGAATCTGATTCCTTATCTCCTTCTTCATCCTGGAATAACTCCTCAACAGAAGTGTCTCCTTCATAGTGAAGAAGAGGGTCTTCTCTTTGCCTCTTCTGTTCATTGAGAAGCTCCAACATTTCTGCCTCCTCATTATCCTCCACTGCTCTATGTTGTTGATGCTCCTTTAATTTCCTAACAAGGTCAACCTCAGCTCCCACTGGAATATTTTGCTCAGCATCATCCTTTTGTCTCTGTTTCCTCTCCTCCCTCAATTTTCTAATTAGGGTCAGCTCAGCTTCAACTCCTTTATTGTGCTCTTCAGGATTAAATTCACATGTGTTATACTGAACCAGTCCTCTCCTTCATCTTCACTTATGGATTCAACATCAACTGCCTTTCCCTTCTGTAGATTGGAGCTTTGCTGTGTGCCAAATTATAAGGCTTCTATAACATCAATAGCTACTGGGTAAAAATAATCATCATCAACAGGTATTATTTCTTGTTCTTGTTCTTGGTCATCTGACTGATAATCTGACAAATAAGTCACACCTTATTTGTCAACTGAAAACACAACATCATCATGCAAAGGCTCAGCTTCTGTGCCATCAATATTCAACTCAACAGGACATGGGGCAGTGGGATCTAGTACAGTGATGTTGAGCAGCTTGTCATCCTCAAATTTCTTCAACATCTTGTACACCTTTCCCATATTGTCAATTGTCTCCATTCCACTTTTTCCTTTTCCTTTTTCTTCAACATAATACATCTTATTGTTGGTTCCATATCCATGCCCTTCTAGAAGTGCTAACAAATTTAGCACTGTTATGTCTGATTGGCCCAATGTTCTCTCTAAATTGTCTAGCCCAGGGAAATGGAACCTTATCTCCCATATGTCTTCATCTAAACTGCATAAGTGAAATAGAGAACAACACTACAGTCAATTACAGCAATGAAAAAACATATGAAATTTAAACAGCAATGGCAGAACATATTAAATATAATCATCATCTATAGTCAATTACAGCATTGGAATTTCACATCAGGATACAACATTAGATTGAAGAATGAACCATTACTAAAGGATGAACCAATACAGAAGCAGGATCTAACATTTAGTACACTAACCTTTACTAAATCTGTGATACATCGAGAATCTGACACTATCACCTCTCAGAAAATAATGAAAAAAACAGGTATGTTTGTCGAAGAGAGAGAGAGAGAGAGAGAGAGAGAGAGAGAGAGAGAGAGAGGGATGCACTTACTCAACTCCTCCGCCGAAGGACGTAGCCCACCGGTGGCTGCTCTTTGCCGGCGAGGCCAGCACCGCCTTGGCCAGGGCGGCGGCAGAGGCAGAGAGATGCAGCGGCGAGGCATTGGGGGAGAGAAAGTGCTCCGCACCGCCACCATGTGAGCTAGCCTCAAAATCTCCGAGGCCACCGAACTCGTCGCCGCTGCCAAGCTCGCCGCCGCCGGGAGTCACCGTCACCATCGCCAAGTGAGGGGGAGGGGGTGAGACACAGATAGGCGCGCGCGCGAGACTAACCGTACCCTAGCCTGTCCGAACTGGCGCCGATTAACAGCCATTACCCGGGCGTGGCGGGGCGGCGTCTAACGCGGGCCACGTGGGCCCGCAGGTGTTAAGCGGTGTCAATTTGCTATTAGAGACCGATCAACACACATTGCTACAATTAGGGTCCAATGTGGTATCGTTTTGCGATTGCGAGAGCGACTGGTATGAAATTGGAAAATCGACATACAAAGTGGTAGTTTTATGCTATCAAATATTTTGTCCTCAACTATTATTCAGTGGATGGTGCCTCCCCAACCAACATGTGCTCGCCATTCCGAAGGATCTCAACCTGGTTTTTGTCCGGCCTATCGGCGTGGATCTTGCTTATCACCGACATAGCAGCCCATACCAGTATCCCATGAGGCCACGACCTCCAGCCACAACATCCTCATCCTCCTCCTGTAACATCCCAAAAATATTGAACAAGGTTATCAAATTCCAATCACAAAAATTAGGGTTAACAAAAACTTTGGTTCATTAAAACCCTATGAATGCATGTGTGTATGTGATGATTGTATGAATGCATGAATGGACTTGTGTGATTGTTGTGAATAGCAAGGAATGGTTCAAAGATGAAAACAACATCATCTAAATCAATTCCAAGAAGAATCAAATCAAAGGAAATTCAAAAACAAAACAAATTAAGCAAATGGTCATTTTTGCCAATCTTGCTCACTAGACCACTTTGAGTGTTTCTAGTCCAAGGTTTCAAACAGAAATAATTCCATTTCTTTTAACCCCTTGCTAGACCAAGTAAAAGTGAACCCAAGCCCACCTTTCAAACTCACAGAAACAATTGGCAACTTGATTCAAATGACAATTCAAAATTGAATATAGTTCATATGTGAAGATCACCAATTCTCAAAAACCAACCAAACCAATGCACCTTGGCAAAACCAACTAACCAGAGACTACCTAGTATGTGACTAGTACATCCACCAATTTTGAACCAAAAATTCAAATTAAAATATCTTTCGGCCATTTCATCAAACACCTTGCAAATATAAAACATACAAACAAAAAACACTATAGTGAGCAGTTATTTGGCCAACCTTGTTCCCTATCTAGCTCACAGCACCCTCTTAGTAGATCATCTAGCTCATTTAACAAGCTTTAGCTCACTGTGAGCTTTCCATTGCCATCAATGGTGAGCATGCTGAGCCTCACCAAGCCTAGCTACCTTGTCTGGGACATTGACCACCGTCCACCGCCACCCCTTGTCCAACACCAACGCACTGCCAGCCCCTGGACCACTTAGCCCGAGAGCGCCCAGCCTCTCTGCGAGCGTGCCAAGAACACTGCACGCGAGCATAGACCGTGCGTCTCCCCCGCCGCTTGCGTGCGTGATCACCACCGCCCCAGCAACCCCGCAGACATGCTCGTTCGTCGCCGCGTGACCAGGACAGCCTGCGCCATTAAAATGCCCGTCGAACCCGCCTAGAGAACCACAGCGTTCCGACCATCTCGCACTGCCCCACGCCTCGCAACCATACCGTTGAGCTTCGCCAGGGAGCACATCACCGCCCCCTACCATCGCCCATGCCGTTAGCTCGATGTGCCGACGACCACGACGAGCTCCACCCATGCCTGTAGGTTCCCTCTTGGCACTATAAATAGAGGCCACCCCCGTTCGATTTCCTCACACCAACACACTCCCCTCTCTCAGAACCACCCCACCTCATCCCCGGAGCAAGGCAAGCAGTAGGTCGCCGGAATTTCGCCGGAGTCTATCGCGGAGGAGGAGAAGAGGAGCCAGCGATTGGAGCCGCCCCAGGAGAAGCCAACGGTACCAGGAGGTTTTCCGTCGTCGACTTCGTCGTTCGTCCCCATCGCCGACCCTCGCCTGAGCCAGGGTGAGCCTCACACACCCCCCACCCGACGGAGACGATAATTCACAACCGTTCGATTAGATGTTGATCGCGTGGTTTAGATTGCCCCGTACCGCTTCGCACCCCCTGTCTCGCTGACTAGTGGGGACAACCACTTAAACCCACCCGCGCCTGCGCTGTGCACCGTGGGCCGGCCCAGTTACACTCCCGTGCGACCCAGTAATTTAAATTTAGGTTTATTAATTTAGTTTCAAACTTAGTTTTGTACTTAGATTCAAAAATCAACCCAGGTCGATTCACTAAACCAAATTGCATGAAACCAATTTTGTTGGAAAGGTACTGGAATTCTTAATCCAAGCCCGTTGGATTCAAATCAATTGGAATTGTAGATCACCTATAGTAAAAATAACAAGGCAGAAGCTTTTCTGCATTCAAATATTTTTCAAAATTCAACCACAAAAGATTTTGAGTTGATTCCAACTCTCAAAAATCATATTTAATAAGACCTTTCTGAATATATAAAAATATCTAGGTTTATTTGCAGAAATATTGATCAAGCAATAAAAGAATGCCCCATAGGCATTTCTAGTCACTTTAATTAATTAAAATAAAAAAGTTAAACCTTGTTAAATTGTGACACCACTTTAAATCATATTTCCAAGTACTGAAATATGTGGTGATGACATGTGTCAACATGATTCCATGTTTAGTTGGAGAATATTAAATCTTAAGTAGTTTTTCAATGAGTAGAAATTACTTTTCTAAAATAAAATAAATAAGACTAGTATTTTAATCTTTGTGATAATAGAGATGATGCTAGATCATCTAGTGAAAACCTTGGTGTGATAAATAGAATTAGTTAAGTATTGTTTGGTGATTGTGTACGTCGTATTTATTTATAGACG
The DNA here is from genome assembly GCA_916181665.1 of Avena sativa. Classification (NCBI taxonomy): domain Eukaryota; kingdom Viridiplantae; phylum Streptophyta; class Magnoliopsida; order Poales; family Poaceae; genus Avena; species Avena sativa. The sequence goes on along the minus strand of OV702293.1, from coordinate 8,883,117 downwards.
CTGATACCGAACAAGGATACAAGGAGGAAGGAGGATACTACGAGGAAGAAGCCGAGGAGAACTTCAACCACTACTCTGCACAAGGCAAGCTAACACTTGCAACTGTGAAAGTTAGATAACCTATGCAATGCATTAGGCATGCTTGGTTAGATAAATTTTGATTATACCCAATCCTAGTTTTATTTGCAAGCTTAGTTATTTTATTTCTTTATCAAAGCTCTTTTAGTTTGGTTTACTTAGTGATTTGTAGATTTTAGAAGGATGTTTAAAGGTAACATAAAGAGCATAAAACTTGACCTGAGTTAGATAAATCTTGATGTCATCCTGAGGCATGAGATTGAACTTAGACCATTCACACTTGATTACCATCCCTCATTAGTGTTTACCCGCACTTGTAGATACTAGTGCTAAGTATAAAACTTGATCACTTTAGATGGGAATGCTTGGTGAAAATGGTTATGAAAACCTTAGAATGATGAGTCATTCTAATAAAATGTTTTGACATGTGTTCTTGAACACCAGATGATTTTGATGATTAAAATGTAAAGGCATGAGACTTAGCCCTTTATAAAACTGATGGTTATCTGGATGCGATACCATTCCAATTTTACCGTACAACCACAATACCCGAAATTTGGGTAGGGCTTGACTGCAAGTTTATATACCTTAGTATGGGTTCCCTTGTGGCCAAGGTTTGATCTGAGGCTACCTTGTGAAGATTGTCCACCTGTGCAGTTTCCAAGATGACAGTTGGTCATGGTTGGGAGGCCAAACTCACAGGAGAGGTGCCTATACTAGGGCGTGTAATTGAAAGGTTGAGATTAATTATCCGCATACTACGTATGGTGAATTCAGGATTGTTCTTGACGGATGTATCGAATATTGTGGTGAAAATGTACCACCTCTGTAGAGTGCCAAACTATTCGAATAGCCGTGTCCACGGTTATGGACAGTTGGAGTGACCATACTGTTCCGTCGTCAGATTTTTTTGAAAATGACTTGAGAAATGAATCATGACTTTGACTTGACCACAATAGGGTTGTGATATGAAATTCAAGTTCCCATTTAGGTGTTATAAAACTTTCAACTAGCTTTCTTTGCTTCTGAACTCAGTAGAGATAAATCTGGCTTTTTGCAAAACAACCTAGAGCCTAATACTTCCTACTCAAAACCCCCTCACTTGTTAGTATTAGTTTGCGAGTATTTAAAGAATACTCATGGCTCTGTTCCTTGCTATTCCCGTGGCCAGACTATGAAGAGGACTATCAGGAGGATGGACCGCAGGAAGGTTACGACAATTAGAATCATCTCCCATCGTCAACATTGCCTGTGACCATGAAAATGGAGCTTCGTCCACGCTACCGTTATCATTACGTTATTCCGCTGCTTGATTTGTATTAAGACTGGATCATGAGATCTTTTATTTTGTTGTAAGAACTTATGTATGGTTTGTAATGGATGATATACTGTGATATTTAATCTGTTACGTCTCGTAAAAATGGTAATCCTGAGATTGCGATGTATGGCATAACAGACATCTAGAATTAAAAATCCAGATGTTGACACCTCCTCAGCTGCTCCATTAGAGAACTGGATTAGTAGTGCAGAGACGTACATACGGAGTTACATTAGAAAGTGACTTAAGCGAATTATTAACTGCAGGCAGAGAAAATAGCTACGCTTTGTATGAGTGATGCAAACCTGACGGGAAGTAGAAGAATTAATGCAAGATGCAGGCTACGGTAAAGGCGCTCCAATACGTAGCTAGGTGCGTACAGAAGGAAGGACGTCGTGTGCAACGCCCTCTCCGAGATTACTTTGGCTAGTGTGAGTTTCTTGTTAGCTCAAAGCGCCGCATCGATCTGTTTGCCGTGTGCAGCTGTGAATTTCTTATTGTCAGCAAAGCGCAGTGCTCGCCGGCAATCTGATCCGGCCGGCCTCAAAGAGACATGGCACCCAACATAACAGAAGGGGAGCACCGGCGAGGCGACGCACTTTCTCCTAATTTTCGAAATTGTTGACAACTTATTCCAAAGCACATCATCATCAGAAAAACGGTACAATCAGCTGGCATGGTTGCCCACACCTTGTCCCGTTCGACGTGCGGTAGCTACTCCTTGCTATGCAATGCAGCAGGCAGCAGCTAGCTAGCCGACTCTGGGAACAAGGACGACGCGCTTCAGCTCGTCCCCCGGGTCGAAGAAGGCGCACACGCGCGTGGAGAGGAACCCCGGCGGGATTTTCTTGGCGCCGGCCTCGATCGCCTCCACCGTGATGTCGGGCCTCTCGCTCTGGACCGTCGTCACCACGGCCTCCAGTGGCACGCCCAGCAACTCCGGCCATGACGTCTTCTTCCGATGATAGCTCATGACGGCCGCTCTTGTTACTCTCCACTTTTCAGTTCAACAGATTATTACTCGAGCACAAGGCAGACAGAGCGGATGCACGTACTATGAAAAAGCTTCTAGCTCTGCGACGAATTTATAGAGCGCAAGCCACGATAAATCGTCTGGCCGGCGAATGCCGCCCAGGATAGACTATTGATGCATGCATAGACTCGTTCATCTGCAGTTTGTTGGTAAAAATGTTTGGGGGTGGATGGATCGTTTGCTGACAAAACAGACGGAGTATGCTATCCATGCGACCATGCCTCCTTACGTATGAATGCATTCCTACATTATACAACAGCCATGCTCCCCATCGTTCCTTGCGTCGACGTTATCGACAGGCTCGCATGTGTGACAAGTTCTCCTCCATCTCTTTCTGCCCTGATATGTTCCGTGCTTAGCTAGTACTCCCTCCCTTGAGAAACATAAGACAGCTTCGTAAAATAAATGTATCTAAATGTCTTTTAGTATATAAATTCGTAGAGATTCAAAATAAGCCTATACACTAAAAAAATAGATACATTCATTCACAAAGTTAAAACGTCTTATGTTTTTAGAGAGGGAGTAGTCACTAGTAGAAAACGGACCTTTGGTCCAGAGCCGGGACTAATGCCCTGGTCCCAACGGCTAGAAACGGCCGCAGGGACCAGAAGACATTAGCCCCGGTTCGTATGGAAACTTTAGCCCCGGTCCGTTTAACAAACCGGGGCTAAAGGGTCTGGCGTTGAAAAAGAGCAGATGTGTGGACCTTTAGCCCCGGTTTGTTTCTCAAACCGGGACTAAAGTCCCCGACTATATCTTCTTCCCCTTCCTAGCCCGAGCCATTTCAAGCTCACACAATCATCCCTCTCAAATTTCTCCCCTCAATCTCAAGTTCTTCTCCTTTTGCTCAAGATTTGTGAGATTTTTTGGCTCCACATCTATCAAGGGTCCTAAGAGGTTAGCAACTTCATCATTTCAGCTCTCATTGCTTGTTTTAGCTCATTTCATGCTCTAGAAATGAATAGATTTTGTGTGGGTTCTATCTCTGTATATCTGGTTAATTTGGCACATATAGTTCTTGAAATTCATTTGATTCATCGAAGCACATAGATACATGAGTTCATCCTATATACATATCTTGGTTTGACACATTGTCTTAAAATCCGTTCGGTTCACAGTGCATCATGTCACCGTCGAGCAACAAAATATTCTTCTTTCTTCTACCTGTCATCACAAAATCCATTAAAACAAAAATAAGTACCAAAACTATGAAGGCACACATATATATAGTGGCTCCCTAGCATTTTAGTTAATCATCGGCCAGTTAAGCAAGAAATTAAGAACAAAAACATGAACACGCCAAGGAGCTACCAAATTAAATTAGGGAGTGCCTCTATGGCGAGCTCCTCGAAGATGTCTGAGAACGAGGCATCCTAAGACATCTTCAAGAAGCTCTGCCATAGTGGTGTCCCTGCTCTCGCACACCATCTTTCAGTTCATATCTTTTCTAGCTAAATTAGTATGCTGGTGGAGCTAACTAATTTCACATATTAGGGAGTGCCTCTACGGAGAGCTCCTCGAAGATGTCTGAGGACGAGGTCCTAAGACATCTTCGAGAAGCTCTGCCGTAGTGGTGTCCCTGGTCTCGCACACGATCTTCCTTGCAGTTGATAGTTCACAAGGAAGCCTATTTATAGATTAAGCAGCACAACATAGTGTCGACCCTCATGACATAATGTTGACACTCACCCCTGTCATATTGTCTCCACCCACTGAAATAGTGTCGTCACTCACTGGCATAGTGTCCACTCACGACATATAGTTGTAGGGGTTCGTAGCATGGAAAACAAAAATTTTCTACCGCATACAAACAAACAAGCCAAGATCTATCTACTAGATTGTAGCAACGAGTCGATAGAATAACTCACCCTCAAAGATTCCAAAGTGTTTAACGAGAGCGGATTCTCGTGGGTGATGTAGTCGTACTCTTCCCGATCTCAAGATCGCGTAGACGATCCTTCCGGCGCTGCGTTCCGGCAGCGCTTCTGCAGTCGGTCACACGTTCCGTACTCGACAAAGACCTTCCTCTCCCTTGTTCCAGTAGGCAGCGGAGGTTGTAGCACTCTCCTCGCGATTCCGGCACCACGACGGCGTGGTACCGGAAGTAGAGGGGAGATCTCGCAGGGCTTCGCCTTAAGCCGGAGCGAGTATGGTGGACTATGAGAGAGCCTCGGTGATCTAGGGTTTAGACACACCAAGTAGAGGGAGCTAGGCCGGCGGCTAGGGAAATTAGAAGCCCCAACTCGGCGGCTTGGGAGAAACCCTAGGGCGGCGGCTACGGTGGGCGGCGGCGGCTAGGGTTAGGGTTTAGAGGGGCAGCCCTGCCCCTCCTTATATAGGTGGAGGGGGCCGGCCAAGGGGAGGGGAGTCCCTCCCCAACTCGGCTTCCAAGGCCGGCGGTGGAGGGAGAGGGACTTCCTCCCCAAGTAGGTTTCCTACTCTCCCTCCACCAAGCAAAATAGCCGTTTGACTTTTCAAATTGGCGTTTGACTTTTCAAACTAGGATTTGATTTATCCCTTTATTTCGCTCAGTGATGACACCTAGTACATGATGCAACCATTCCAACTTGTTATGACACATTCATGTACCCTTCCCCTCCAGAGTGCCGGACATTCCGGAACCTTCTAGAACATTCCCGATGAAAACACCGGAAACCATCCTCCAACCCCGAAACAGGACTTTCCTTATATGAATCTTATTCTCCGGACCATTCCGGATCTCCTCGTGATATCCCGGATCCCATCCGAAACTCCGTACAACATTCGGTCTCTTACTCATCATTCCATAACTACTCAACAACGTCGAATCCTTAAGTGTGTCTCCCTACGGTTCGTGAATTATGCGGACATGATCGAGACACTTCTCCGATTAATAACCAATAGAGGCATCTGGAAATTCATATGGTTCCCACATATTTCTACGATTACTTTGCGATCGAATGAACCACTTACATACGATACCAATTTCCCTTTGTCTCACGATAGTTTACTTATCCGAGGTTTTGATCGTCGGTATCTCTGCATACCTAGTTCAACCTCGTTACTGATAAGTACTCTTTTCTCGTTCCCGTGATATGTGATCCCTTGTGATCCAGTCACATGCTTGCAAGCCAATTGGATGACATTCCACCGAGAGGGCCCAGAGTATATCTATCCGTCATATGGATGGACAAGTCCCACTCTTGATCCATGTGTCTCAACCAATACTTTCCGAACACTCAATGCCACCTTTATAGCCACCCAGTTACGGTGTGGTGTTTGATGTCATCAAAGCATCCTTCCGGTGATGGTGATATGCATGATCTCATGGTCGAAGGAATTAGGTTACTATGTATCAGAAAGCATATAGCAATTGAACTATTAAAATGACTTGATCTTTATGCTACACTTATCTATAGGAGTATGTCCATCATACCATTCTCCTAACGATATGATCTTGTTGTTAATAACATCTCAATGTTCATGATAGGGAAACCACAATCATTTATTAACGAACAAGCTAGTATTATAAAGAGGCTCTACTAGGGACTCTAATTTAGTTTACAAATCACACAAGTATTAATGTTTCCTTGTTAATACTATTATAGCATGAATGTAAACATTTATCATAAACACAAAGATATAATAATAACTATATTTATTATTGCCTCTAGGGCATATCTCCAACAGTCTCCCACTTGCACTAGAGTCAACTAATCTAGATTACATGGTAATATACCGAACACCCATGGCAGTTTGGTGTTGGTCATGTTTTGCCCTCGGGAGAGGTTTAGTCAATGGATCCGCCACATTCAGATCTGTGTGTACTTTGCAAATCTTTATGTCACCATCTTGGACATGTTCTCGAATAGCGTGGAAACGTAGCTTGATGTGCTTCAGCTTCTTGTGTGACCTTGGTTCTTGCGCATTGGCTATGGCTCCCATGTTATCACAGTAGATAGACATTGGGTCCAGCGCACTTAGAACCACACCGAGCTCTGTAATGAACTCCTTCATCCATATCGCTTCTTGTGAAGCCTTCGAAGCAGCCATGTATTCCGATTCAGTTGAAGATCTCGCCACAACGCTTTGCTTTGCACTCCTCCAGCTAACTGCTACACCATTCAAAGTAAATACGTATCCAGATTGTGATTTAGAATCATCCGGATCGGTGTTCCAAATAGCATCGGTGTAACCATTAACAACGAGCTGTTCATCACCTCCATAAGAAAGAACCATATCCTTAGTTCTTCTCAAGTACTTAAGGATGTTTTTGACCGCTGTCCAATGATCCACTCCTGGATCACTTTGATATCTGCTAGTAAAACTAACAGCATATGCAATGTCGGGTCTAGTACATAGCATGGCATAGATTAGAGATCCTATGGCTGAGGCATAGGGAGTCTTACTCATCCTTTCTCTATCTTCTGCCGTTGCTGGACTTTGAGTTTTACTCAAGATCGTATTGGGAAACATGGGCAAGAATCCTTTCTTGCTATCCTCCATTCCAAACCTCTTTAGAACTTTGTCCAAATATGTACTTTGTGACAATGATATTAGGCGTCTCGATATATCTCTATAAATCTTTATGCCTAATATGTAAGCTGCTCCGCCAAGATCTTTCATTGAAAAACTATTATTCAAATATTCCTTGACACTATTAAGAAGGTCTACATCATTCCCAATCAACAATATGTCATCTACATATAGTATTAAGAATGCTACAGAGCTCCCACTCACTTTCTTGTAAATACAAGCTTCTCCATAAGTTTGTATAAAACCAAAACTTTTGATTACCTTATCAAAACGTTGATTCCAACTTCGGGATGCTTGCTTCAATCCATAGATGGACCGTTGACGTTTTCATACCTTGTTAGCATCTTTAGGATCGACAAAACCTTTGGGTTGCATCATATACAACTCTTCATCAATGTCTCCATTGAGGAATGATGTTTTGACATCCATCTGCCATATATCATAATCATAATATGCAGCAATTGCTAACATAATCCTCACAGACTTTAGCTTCGCTACTGGTGAGAAAGTCTCATCGTAGTCAACTCCTTGAATTTGTCGAAACCCTTTTGCGACAAGTCGAGCTTTATAGACAGTAACATTACCATCAGCATCTGTTTTCTTCTTGAAAATCCATTTGTTCTCGACAACCTTCCGGCCATCCGGTAAGTCCACCAAAGTCCATACTTGGTTTTCGTACATGGATCCAATCTCGGATTTCATGGCTTCTTGCCATTTATTGGAATCTGGGCTCATCATCGCTTCCTCATATGTCGCAGGGTCATCGGTGTTGTCCACCAACATTACACTCATAACGGGATCATACCAATCTGGAGTGGTATGAGTTCTCGTTGACCTGCGAGGCTCTGTAGCAACTGTAATTGAAGTTTCATGATCATCATCATTCGCTTCCTCTCTTATTGGTGCAGGCACCACAGGAACTTCTTCCGGTGCTGCGCTACTCGCAAGTTCGAGAGAAGGTTCGATAACCTCGTCGAGTTCTACTTTCCTTCCAGTGACTTCTTTCGAGAGAAATTCCTTCTCTAGAAAGGATCCATTCTTGGCAACGAAGATTTTTCCTTCGGATCTATGATAGAAGGTATACCCAATAGTTTCCTTCGGGTATCCTATGAAGACGCATTTTTCCGCTTTGGGTTCAAGCTTGTCCGGCTATAACTTCTTTACATAGGCTTCGCAACCCCAAACTTTAAGGAACGACAATTTAGGTTTCTTCCCAAACCATAATTCATACGGTGTCGTTTCAACGGATTTAGATGGTGCCCTATTTAAAGTGAATGTGGCTGTTTCTAATGCATAACCCCAAAATGATAGCGGTAAATCTGTAAGTGACATCATAGAACGAACCATATCTAAGAGAGTTCTATTACGATGTTCGGACACACCATTATGCTGTGGTGTTCCCGGCGGTGTCAATTGTGAAAGTATTCCGCATTTCTTCAAATGCTCGCCAAACTCGTAACTTAAATATTCACCTCCACGATCAGAACGTAGAAATTTAATCTTCTTGTTACGTTGATTCTCAACCTCACTTTGAAATTCCTTAAACTTCAACTTATGTTTCATGAAATAGATATACCCATATCTACTCAAGTCATCCGTGAAGGTAAGAACATAACGATAACCACCGCGCGATGCTACACTCATTGGACCACACACATCGGTATGTATGATTTCCAATAAGTCCGTAGCTCGCTCCATCATACCAGAAAATGGAGTCTTAGTCATTTTACCCATTAGACATGCTTCGCATCTTTCAAGTGATTCGAAATCAAGTGATTCAAGAAGTCCATCGGAATGGAGTTTCTTCATACGCTTCACTCCAATGTGACCAAGACGACAGTGCCACATATAGGTCGAGTTATCGCTCGATTTCAAACGTTTAGCTTCAATGTTATTAATATGTGTATTTCCACTATCGAGATTCAATAAGAATAGACCATCTATCAAAGGTGCATGTGCATAAAACATATTACTCATATAAATCGAACAACCATTATTCTCGGACTTAAACAAGTAACCGTCTCGCAATAAACAAGATCCTGATATAATGTTCATGCTTAACGCAGGCACCAAATAACAATTATTTAAGTATAAAACTAATCCCGATGGTAGATGAAGAGGTAGCGTGCCGACCGCGATCACATCAACCTTTGATCCATTTCCCACGCGCATCGTCACCTCGTTCTTCGCTAGCTTCCGTTTATTCTGCAGCACCTGTTTCGAGTTACAAATATGAGTAACCGAACCAGTATCAAATACCCAGGCACTACTACGAGTACTAGTGAGATACACATCAATAACATGTATATCAGATATACCTTTCTTCTTGATGTTGCCGTTCTTCAAATCCGCCAAGTACTTTGGGCAATTCCGCTTCCAATGACCTTCTCCCTTGCAGTAAAAGCACTCTGTATCAGGCTCGGGTCCAGCCTTGGTCTTCTTCGTCGGTGCGGTAACTTTCTTACCACCCTTCTTGAAGTGTCCCTTTTGCTTAGACTTGCCTTTCTTGAATTTGGTGGTCTTATTGACCATCAACACTTGGTGCTCTTTCTTGATCTCCACTTCTGCAGATTTAACATGGAGAAGAGTTCTGGCAACTGCTTGTTCATGCTTTGCATATTATAGTTCATCACAAAGTTCTTGTAACTTGGTGGTAGTGATGGTAAATCCACAAAGAATTAGGAATCACTATACCCAAGCTTTGAAGTTTGTTTGCGTGCCCAGACATCTTAAGCACATGCTCACTGACGGAGCTGCCCTCTTCCATCTTGCAGTTAAAGAACTTTTCAGAAGCCTCATAGCTCTCAACTGCCGCGTGAGTCTCAAAGATCAATTTGAGTTCACGGACAATATCATGTGGGTCTGAATTCTCAAACCTTTTCTGAAGCTCCGATTCCAAACCATACAAGATAGCACACTGAACTGTGGAGTACTGATTCTTCCGAGCGAGGTAAACGTTCTTTACTTCATTGGTAGCATCAGCTGTAGGCAGGTCACCCAGCGGTGCATCCAGCACATAGGTCAAATTACCAGCATTGAGGACAATCCTCAAATTGCAGAACCAATCCGCGAAGTTGCTTCCATTGTTTTTCAACTTTTCTTTCTCTAGGAACTCATTAAAATTGATGGTAGGGGCCGCCATTGATCTACAACATATTTGCAATAGTTTAGACTAAGTTTATGACAAATTGAGTTCTAATTAATAGTTAAATTAATCTAGGTGAACTCCCACTCAAAACAATATCCCTCACATGGTTTTAGTGATCACACGAACCAAATCCACCACATCAAAACCGATCATCACGAGAGTTGATGTAGCTTCAATGGCGAACAATCGACATGTTCATCATATCTACTATATGATTCATGCTTTACCTTTCGGTGATCCATGTTCCGAGACCATGTCTGTACATGCTAGGCTCGTCAAGATCAAACCTTAGTTTCCGCATGAGAAAATCTGGCTTGCTCACGTTGTATACACTTGCAGAATTTATCACACCCGATCATCACGTGGTGCTTCGAAACAACAAGCTTTAGCAACGGTGCTTATTGTAATGAACACTTTAGAACTTGAAATTTATGTGCATGAGGGATCATCTTATAATGCTACCGTCGTTAACTAAGCAATACAAGATGCATAAAGGATTAACATCACATGCAATTCATAATATGTGATATGATATGGCCTTTCTTCTTTGTGCTTCCGATCTCCATCTTCAAGCACAAACATGATCTCCATCATCACCGGTATTGCATCAAGGTCAATGATGCTGCTCCATGGTTGTCGTCCACCAGCTTCAACTATTACAACTACTTTGAATAGACACGCGGGTCTTAACATAAATTAAAGACAACCATATGGCTCCTGCCGGTTGCCAACTTACAATAAGGAACATTGCATACATCAAATATAATCACAATCATGACCATATCACATCACAGCACACCCCTGCAAAACAAAGTTAGACGCCTCTACTTTCTTTGCATATTTTACGTGGTTTGGGGCTTTCAATAAGTGTCGATCTAACTTACGAACAAGAACCACAATGTTGATGTTTGAACTATCAAGTGCCCGTTGTAAATTGGATCTATACTATAATGGGAGAGACAGACACCTACAAAGCAACTTATGCAATACAAGTTGCATGTTGAGCGTGGAGCAAGTCTCATGAACGATGTCATGTAAGGTTAGCCCGGGCCGCTTCATCCCATCATACCGCAAGATGCAAAGTACACAAGAAGCAATTGATAATAAAAGCACCACCGCCCACAATGACCATTGTGTTCTACTCGTGCAACAGATCTACATATAGACACGGCTCTGATACCACTGTAGGGGTTCGTAGCATGGAAAACAAAAATTTTCTACCGCATACAAACAAACAAGCCAAGATCTATCTACTAGATTGTAGCAACGAGTCGATAGAATAACTCACCCTCGAAGAATCCAAAGTGTTTAACGAGAGCGGATTCTTGTGGGTGATGTAGTCGTACTCTTCCCGATCTCAAGATCGCGTAGACGATCCTTCCGGCGCTGCGTTCCGGCAGCGCTTCCGCAGTAGGTCACACGTTCGGTACTCGATGAAGACCTTCCTCTCCCTTGTTCCAGCAGGCAGCGGAGGTTGTAGCACTCTCCTCGCGATTCCGGCAGCACGACGGCGTGGTACCAGAAGTAGAGGGGAGATCTCGCAGGGCTTCGCCTTAAGCCGGATCGAGTATGGTGGACTATGAGAGAGCCTCGGTGATCTAGGGTTTAGACACACCAAGTAGAGGGAGCTAGGCGGGCGGCTAGGGAAACTAGAAGCCCCAAGTCGGCGGCTTGGGAGAAACCCTAGGGCGGCGGCGGCTATGGTGGGCGGCGGCTAGGGTTAGGGTTTAGAGGGGCAGCCCTGCCCCTCCTTATATAGGTGGAGGGGGCCGTCCAAGGGGAGGGGAGTCCCTCCCCAACTCGGCTTCCAAGGCCGGCGGTGGAGGGAGAGGGACTTCCTCCCCAAGTAGGTTTCCTACTCTCCCTCCACCAAGCAAAATAGTCGTTTGACTTTTCAAATTGGCGTTTGACTTTTCAAACTAGGATTTGATTTATCCCTTTATTTTGCTCAGCGATGACACCTAGTACATGATGCAACCATTCCAACTTGTTATGACACATTCATGTACCCTTCCCCTCGGGAGTGCCGGACATTCCGGAACCTTCTAGAACATTCCCGATGAAAACACCAGAACCATCCTCCAACCCCGAAACAGGACTTTCCTTATATGAATCTTATTCTCCGGACCATTCCGGATCTCCTCATGATATCCTGGATCCCATCCGAAACTCCGAACAACATTCGGTCTCTTACTCATCATTCCATAACTACTCAACAACGTCGAATCCTTAAGTGTGTCTCCCTACGGTTCGTGAATTATGCGGACATGATCGAGACACTTCTCCGATCAATAACCAATAGAGGAATCTGGAAATTCATATGGTTCCCACATATTTCTACGATTACTTTGCGATCAAATGAACCACTTACATACGATACCAATTTCCCTTTGTCTCATGATAGTTTACTTATCCGAGGTTTTCATCGTCGGTATCTCTGCATACCTAGTTCAACCTCGTTACTGATAAGTACTCTTTTCTCGTTCCCGTGATATGTGATCCCTTGTGAGCCAGTCACATGCTTGCAAGCCAATTGGATGACATTCCACCGAGAGGGCCTAGAGTATATCTATCCGTCATATGGATGGACAAGTCCCACTCTTGATCCATGTGTCTCAACCAATACTTTCCGAACACTCAATGACACCTTTATAGCCACCCAGTTACGGTGTGGTGTTTGATGTCATCAAAGCATCCTTCCCGTGATGGTGATATGCATGATCTCATGGTCGAAGGAATTAGGTTACTATGTATCAGAAAGCATATAGCAATTGAACTATTAAAATGACTTGATCTTTATGCTACGCTTATCTATAGGAGTATGTCCATCATACCATTCTCCTAACGATATGATCTTGTTGTTAATAACATCTCAATGTTCATGATAGGTAAACCACAATCATTTATTAACCAACAAGCTAGTATTATAAAGAGGCTCTACTAGGGACTCTAATTTAGTTTACAAATCACACAAGTATTAATGTTTCCTTGTTAATACTATTATAGCATGAATGTAAACATTTATCATAAACACAAAGATATAATAATAACTATATTTATTATTGCCTCTAGGGCATATCTCCAACAATAGTGTCATCACCCACTTTTAGTCCCGATTGGAGACACCATTCGGGACTAAACGGGCTCATGTCGGCCCCAGCCTGCCGCAACCCCTGACTAAAGATATAGTAGAAAGTTTTTTAAATCAGTGCTTGTTTGATGTATACGATGTGTTCTTTTATTTTTAGACTAGTACTACTCTTAGCATCATGATTTTGTTTGATGAACTTATAAAATGCAGATGAGACGGCAATGGATGTACGCTGACCGAATCTCTGACGAGTTCATTAAAGGCGTGCGGTCTTTTCTCATTGTGGCAGAGGCAAACAAGCGGAATGGTTTTATCTGTTGTCCATGTGGTGAGTGTCGGAATCAGAAGGAATACTCTTCCTCAAGAGTCCTTCATGGCCACTTGTTTCGGTTCGGTTTCATGTCTGTCTATAATTGTTGGACCAAGCATGGAGAAAGAGGGGTTATGATGGAAGACAACAAAGATGAAGAGAATGATGACAGCTATCCTATGTCCCCTGAATACGGTGGTACTACAATGGAAGACAATGATGAAGAAGAAGCATAAGAACGTGCATCATATGAGCCAGATGATGATCTTGGTCGGGCCATTGTTGATGCAAAGGGAGAATGTGATAGCGAAAGGGAGAGGTTGAAATTTGAGCAGATGTTAGAGGATCACAACAAATTGTTGTACCCCAATTGCGAAGATGGCCACAAAAAGCTAGGCAGCACACTGGAATTGCTGCAATGGAAGGCAGAGGTCGGTGTGCCTGACAAGGGTTTTGAAAAGTTGTTGAAGATAATGAAGAAGCTGCTTCCAAAGGATAACGAACTGCCGCCAGTACTTACGAAGCAAAGAAGGTTGTCTGCCCTCTAGGATTAGAGGTACAGAAGATACATGCATGCATTAATGACTGCATCCTCTATCGTGGTGAGTAGTACGAGAATTTGGATGCATGCCCGGTATGCACTGCATTGCGGTATAAGATCCGACGAGATGACCCTGGTGATGTTGAGGGGGAGCGCACGAGGAAGAGGGTTCCTGCCAAGGTGATGTGGTATGCTCCTATAATACCACGGCTGAAACGTTTGTTCAGAAACGAAGAGCATGCCAAATTGTTGCGATGGCACAAAGAAGACCGTAAGAAAGACGAGATGTTGAGACACCCCGCTGATGGGTCGCAGTGGAGAAAAATTGAGAGAAAGTACCCGGACTTTGCAGGTGACGCGAGAAACTTATGGTTTGGTCTAAGTACGGATGGCATGAATCCCTTTGGGGAGCAGAGCTGCAGTCATAGCACATGGCCTGTGACTTTGTGTATGTATAACCTTCCTCCTTGGTTGTGCATGAAGCGGAAGTTCATTATGATGCCAGTGCTCATCCAAGGCCCGAAGCAACCCGGCAAGGACATTGATGTATACCTAAGGCCATTAGTTGAAGAACTTTTACAGCTATGGCACGGACAAGGTGTACGTGTGTGGGATGAGCACAAACGTGAGGAATTAACCTACGGGCATTGTTGTTCGTAACCATCAATGATTGGCCTGCTCTTAGTAACATTTCAGGATAGACAAACAAGGGATACAATACATGTACACACTGTTTAGATGACACTGAAAGTATTTATTTGGATAAGTGCAAGAAGAATGTGTACCTAGGGAATCGTTGTTTTCTTCCGCCCACGCATTCCCTAAGAAGGAAAGGCAATCATTTCAATGGTGAAGAAGATCACCGGAGTAAGCATGTCGGTCGTACTGGTGATGCTATATTTGATATGGTGGAGGATTTAAAAGTAATCTTTGGAAAGGGTCCTGGCGGACAGTCCGTTCTGAAGGACGCTGGCAGACACGCACCCATGTGGAAGAAGAAATCTATATTTTGGGAGCTACCCTATTGGAAAGTCTTAGAGGTCCGCTCTGCAATCGACGTGATGCACCTGACGAAGAATGTTTGCATGATACTTCTAGGCTTCTTGGGCGTGTATGGAAAGAATAAAGATACACCAGAAGCGCGACAGGACCAACAACGTATGAAAGACCGAGAAGGCAGGCATCCAGAGTTGTTTTAAGGTACTGCCAGCTACGCTCTTACCAAGGAAGAGAAGGAAATCTTTTTTGAATGCCTTAGTAGTATCAAGGTTCCTTCTGGCTTCTCGTCCAATATAAAGGGAATAATAAATATGGCAGAGAAAAAATTCCAGAACCTGAAGTCTCATGACTGCCACATGCTTATGACGCAGTTTCTTCCGGTTGCTTTGAGGGGGCTTCTGCCGGAAAATGTTAGAGTACCCATTGTGAAGCTATGTTCGTTCCTCAATGCAATTTCTCAGAAGGTAATCGATCCATAAAGTCTACCAGGGTTACCGAAAGATGTGGTCCGGTGTCTTGTCAGTTTTGAGTTGGTGTTCCCACCATCCTTCTTCAACATAATGACGCACCTTCTAGTTCACCTAGTCGAAGAGATTACCATTCTCGGTCCTGTATTTCTACACAATATGTTCCCCTTTGAGAGATTCATGGGAGTCTTAAAGAAATATGTCCATAACCGTGCGAGGCCAGAAGGAAGCATCTCCAAGGGATATGGAACAGAGGAGGTCATTGAGTTTTGTGTTGACTTTATTCCTGACCTTAAGCCGATCGGTGTACCTGAATCACGGCATGAAGGGAGACTTACTGGAAAAGGCACGCTAGGAAAGAAAGCAAAGATATGTATGGACGGACATTCTTTCACTAAAGCACACTATACAATTCTGCAAAGTTTCACCTTGGTGGCTCCATATATCGAGGTACACAAGAATATTGTACGCTCGAACTACCCGGGGTAGTCTGACAGGTTGATTAGATATGAACACATGAAGACTTTTGGCGGTTGGTTGCAGACACATCGGATGAATGACACCACTGTTGGAGATCAGTTGTACTTGTTGGCTAGGTCTCTATCTTCAACTGTATTGACTTTCCAAGGATACGAGATCAATGGGAATATATTTTACACGCACGCCCAAGATAAAAAGAGCACCAACCAAAACAGTGGTGTCCGATTTGATGAAACGGACGAGAATGGGAAAAAGGACACATATTATGGTTACATAGAGGACATATGGGAACTTGACTATGGTCCTAATTTCAAGGTCCCATTGTTTTGATGCAAATGGGTCAAGATGACAGGAGGTGGGGTAACGGTAGACCAGCTGTACGGAATGACAACAGTGGATCTCAATAATCTTGCGTACGAAGACGAACCATTCGTCCTTGCCAATGATGTGGCTCAAGTTTTATATGTGAAAGACATGTCTACTAGACCGAGAAAAAGGAAAGATAAGCAAAAGAATATAATATCATACGATGAGCCAAAGCGCCACATAGTTCTTTTAGGAAAAAGAAACATGGTGGGAGTTGAGGACAGGACAGACATGTCAGAAGATTATGACAAATTTCATGAAATTCCGCCATTCAAAGTGAAAACTGACCCAAGCATATCGCTAAATAAGGAAGATGCTCCATGGTTACGGACAAGAAGAGAACCAAAACACTAGATGTGGATGTTGGTGATGTAATGTATTAAACCTTTTGTGAATTAATCCTATTTTTCATTTATTAAAGGAAGATGCTCCATGGTTAATAAAGGAATTTCTGAGATTGCTGTAGGCAGGTACCAAAACTGTAGACTAGGTAACACTTAGACATTTATTAATATTAAAAACCGTGACAAACCGGGACTAGCTAACACTAAGGACTAAACCCACCCCCTTTAGTCATAATCATGCCTAGTCCTATAGTACACAACTTCAGGGTCTTCTTCGTCATCGTCACCTGCCACTCCAGAGATCCTCAGCCCAGCCATGGCATATACCGGGGGCACCTGCCACTCCGGCCTCGGATTCACGCCGGGCGGGGGAGGAGTCTCCTGGAAGACGATGCTGCTACCGTCGGGCGGGGGAGGGGCCTTCTTGTGGCTCTGTGGCGGGTAGACTTGTGGGCACCGCAGGCGAGGATGGTCTCCCCCGACGATGTAGCGCATCACGCCGATGATAGTACGGTTCGCCCACCACATACGCCGACCGGCTTCATTGTGGTTCACCGGGGGGCGGGCCATCACCCTCGTACCTGGCGAGCTCCCTTTCCCATCGGTTATCAAAGAAGGCATTCTAGGTGTGATAGTTGTCGGGATCCCACTGGGGATCCATCCGCTGCTCCGGCGTGAGCTCGTGGTAGAAGCGGTTCGTGACGGCCGCCTGTCGGGCGGAGCCTTGAGGCACAGGAGGGACAGGAACCCCTCCAGCGCTCAGCATCCAGCCGGCGGCCCGCCGGTAGCCCGGCGGGTTAGGGTAGTTGGAGGCCCACAACGCCTGGGTCTCCTCGAGGGTCAGAATGGCCCAGTAGGCACTATCCATAGTTGTGAGAGAGGAAGGTGTGGATGTATGGATAGCCATGGCGTGGTTGGCCTATATATAGATGGAAAGTGCTGGAAAACATGGCGGGAAACGGTGGGAAATGGCGGGAAATATCTTTAGTCCCGGTTAGTGGCTACAACCGGGACGAAAAGCACCGTTTAGAGGGAAAGGGCGGGAAAACATGGCAGGAAGCGGTTGGATATGGCGGTAAATATCTTTAGTCCCGGTTAGTGGCTACAACCGGGACTAAAAGCACCGTTCAGAGGGAAAGGGCGGGAAAACATGGCGGGAAGCGGTGGGATATGGCGGGAAATATCTTTAGTCCCGGTTAGTGGCTACAACCGGGACTAAAAGCACCGTTCAGAGGGAAAGGGCGGGAAGCGGTGGTCCAAGAGACCTATCATGTTCGAGGTTTCATGGCTTTCGGTCCAAGAGACGGATGTTATGTGTTGAATCGCGGCATAGTTTGTGATACGGTGCCCATATTGTGTATGCATGTGTATATTGGGATGTAGAACAATGTTGCAGGAGGAAGTTTTCCTTTTCGTCCCTCGGAAAAGCCATTTTCCATTTTCCGAGCGCAAAAAGACGGGTCGTTTTGTGAAGCAGCCACCAAAATGCAGTTACAGAATGCTACCATCCCATTTTTCTAAAATAGTAGACCACGTTATGTGAACTATATCCCAACCGGGGATCTCAAACCTTTCTGTCCTTCCCGGGTGAAAAAGACAAATGTCTGCCGAATCGGTAGGAAGTGGGTCCGGTTTGAACTACAGGTACATGATCTAACGCCCGTGATTTTTTGAAAAAATCATTTTTAGACTCACAATATGTCGTTTTTCAGAGATCCAATGCAAGTTCTAACATTCTCATCCCCTATCTTCACGCACGCCGTTTTGACCTAAGTTCGAAACGGCATAAAATTCAAAACGGGCATAAAAAATTCAAAAAAGGTCTGAACTATGTAAATCCTTTGCGTGATGTGATATTATGTGACATAGTTGTAAGGAAAATATCAAACTTGGTATAATGATTATGTCTCCAAAAAACCTTCACAAAATAACCTATCATGTTCGAGGTTTCATGGCTTTCGGTCCAAGAGACGGATGTTATGTGTTGAATCGCGGCATAGTTTGTGATACGGTGCCCATATTGTGCATGCATGTGTATATTGGGATGTAGAACAATGTTGCAGGAGGAAGTTTTCCTTTTCGTCCCTCGGAAAAGCCATTTTCCATTTTCCGAGCGCAAAAAGACGGGTCGTTTTGTGAAGCAGCCACCAAAATGCAGTTACAGAATGCTACCATCCCATTTTTCTAAAATAGTAGACCACATTACGTGAACTATATCCCAACCGGGGGATCTCAAATCTTTCTGTCCTTCCCGGGTGAAAAAGACAAATGTCTGCCGAATCGGTAGGAAGTGGGTCCGGTTTGAACTACACGTACATGATCTAACGCCCGTCATTTTTTGAAAAAATCATTTTTAGACTCACAATATGTCGTTTTTTCAGAGATCCAATGCAATTTCTAACATTCTCATCCCCTATCTTCACGCACGCCGTTTTGACCTAAGTTCGAAACGGCAAAAAATTCAAAAAAGGTCTGAACAATGTAAATCCTTCGCGTGGTGTGATATTATGTGACATAGTTGCAAGGAAAAATATCAAACTTGGTATACTGATTATGTCTCCAAAAAACCTTCACAAAATGACCTATCATGTTCGAGGTTTCATGGCTTTCGATCCAAGAGACGGATGTTATGTGTTAAATCGTGACATAGTTTGTGATACGGTGCCCATATTGTGCATGCATGTGTATATTGGGATGTAGAACAATGTTGTAGGAGGAAGTTTTCCTTTTCGTCGCTCGGAAAAGCCATTTTCCATTTTCCAAGCGCAAAAAGACGGATCGTTTTGTGAAGCAGCCACCAAAATACAGTTACAGAATGCTACCATCCCATTTTTCTAAAATAGTAGACCACGTTACGTGAACTATATTCCAACCGGGGGATCTCAAACCTTTCTGTCCTTCCCGGGTGAAAAAGACAAATGTCTGCCGAATCGGTAGGAACTGGGTCCGGTTTGAACTACAGGTACATGATCTAACGCCCGTGATTTCTTGAAAAAATCATTTTTAGACTCACAATATGTCATTTTTTCAGAGATCCAATACAAGTTCTAACATTCTCATCCCCTATCTTCACGCACGCTGTTTTGACCTAAGTTCGAAACGGCAAAAAATTCAAAAAAGGTTTTAAAAAAGTTTTTGAAAAAGGATTAAAAAAATGTTTTTAAAAAAGGTTTTGAAAAAGTTTTTTAAAAAAGTTTTTTAAAGAAGGTTTTAAAAAAAGGTTTTAAAAAAGGTTTTGAAAAAGGTTTTTAAAAAAGGTTTTGAAAATGGTTTTTTGTTTCTAAAAAGGTTTTAAACAGGCATATAATAATTAATTTTAAAAAAGGTTTTTAAAAAGGTTTTGAAAAAGCTTTTAAAAAGGACCTTTAGCCTTGGTTTGTAGTACAAACCGGGGCTCAAGGGGTGCGGGGCTGCGCGCGAAACGCGGCGCCCCGAAAACCCTTTAGCCCCGGTTTGTGCTACCAACCGGGCTAAAGGACCTTTAGCCCCGGTTGGTAGCACAAACCGGGGCTAAAGGGGGTGGGTATAAATACCCACCCCGTGCGCCCCGGTTCGTGCACCGAACCGGAGCGCACAGATCGACCCCGCCGCCGCCGTCTTCCTCCTCGCGCCGCGCCTTCTCGCCGCCACGCCGCCAACCACCGCCCCGCGCCCGCGCCCCTCCTCGCACCGCCCCTTCTTGCGCCGCGCCGCTCGAGTCAGTGCCACCCGCGCCCGTGTCGACCGCGCCCATGTTGTCCCGCTCCAGCGCGCCGCCCCTTCCCCAGCACACCGACGACAACCACTCGCGCCGTCCTCACCGGAGCCCACCGCGCCTCCCTCACCGTCCACCACCACCGGAACCGCCCCTCCCCACACGGTAAGCTCTAGTTTAATTTAGTAGTACGTGTTAATTTTGTTAGTGTTAATTAGTTAGTGTATATAATTTTGTTAGTGTATTTTACGGTTAATTAGTTAGGGTTATTTTAGGGTTAATTAGTTAGTAAGTTTAGTGTAATTGTTTCTTAGATATTTTAGTTAGTGTTTAATATATTTTGTTTTGTTAGTGTAATATAGTTAATGAATTTATTTAGTAAGTTTAGTGTAATTGTTTTGTTAGATATTTTAGTTAGTGAACTTTTCTTAGTTAGTGAATTTTAGGATTTTAGTTAGTGTTTAATATAGTTTATTTTAGTTAGTGAATTTAGTTAGTGTTTAATATAGTTTATTTTAGTTGATACTATTTATTTTCATCATGTTTAAAGTATATAGGTTTAATTTAGTGTTTAGGAATATGCCGATTCCTCATCCTCGTTCACTCGGCGTGACCCCCGGAGCGCTACTAGACAGTGTCACCGGGCATCCACGGGGCTGGCTCCGCCGGGCTGGCACTGGGAGGTGTTACCAACCGGGGGGCGTCGTCTCGTGAGGAATCCGGGTGTCGTCGTCGACCCGGATCTTCTATGGTGGCAGCCGAGTGGTCCAGGTGCGATGCAGAGGGAGCCGTCCCCCGACGAGGTGGTACAGCGTCGTGTCAGGGAGGAGGACGATCACGTCCGGCGCTACATGCACATTTTAGGAGTCCGGGATGCCAATACCTGGCAGCTTCTTTAGGCACCTTACCCGAGATATTCTCCGGTGATGGTTCCTACACTTTGGGTGCACACCTCCCGCGGCTCAGTAGCCGGGGCTCGACGTCTTCGCTGAGCTAGCTAGATGTGTAATAGGGTTGTATTGTTGTTTAATTGGTACTTTATTGTTGTACTAGTTGGGTTATTCTGAGATGTATTGTTGTTTAACTGGTACTTTATCTTTCTTTATCGCATTGTTTAAGCTGGATTACTTTATATTTCTTTATTTTATCGCATTAAGCAAAATGGTTTTATCTTTCTTCTGTATTAGTTAAGTTATGGACGGTAGAGACAACGAAGAGCACATCATGTACAACATGATAGATGAGGGTACAGGAGGTTACCATTATGATGGAGCAGACGATGATGGAGATGATGATGGCTCCCAATACCTCAACTTGGATGAAGCCGACAGAAGAGACGACTATGACAAATTCTTTGGTGGAGACGATGGTGGAACTGACGGTGGAGACACCACCATAGCAAATACCGGCGAGGTATATAAAGCCTCTGCTGATCACGAGCTAGTAGATGCATTAATTGATTCATATATATATATATGTGTGTACTAACGACTATTTCTTCTCTTAGACCTCCGCATCGGGCGAATCTTCTGCAAGGAAATGAGGCCCGACCAAAAAGTTGGCCGATGGTATGCGTTTCACCATTGATCTACTGTCTGAGGTCGGCGAACCTTTGGAGCCGAAAGAGGCCGCAAGTGTATTTGTATACCAATGCGGAGCGATAGTCAGGGACGCCATCCCGATCACTACTCAGAAGTGGAATAAGCCAGGAAAGAAAAGTGATCGAGTTGGAGAAACTTTTGATGATGACAAAGCCAAAGACGGTCTTTGAAATTCACTCATGGCACACTTCTCTCTGCCTGAATTGGACACTCCTGAACTCACTTAGGCATTGAGGTTGCAAGTCAGAAAGTGGGCCCTTAAGAAGATGGGCGGACAGTTCAAGGACTGGAAGAAAAGATTGTACAACAATTTTGCTAAGAAGGGGCTGACTCCGCCATTGTGAAATACAAGGAATCAGAAGCAGCTACGACCAAGTCAGAAAAGAATAAGATAAATGCGGCCAAAAATAAATATCACCATACTATGGGGACAGGTGGCTACAAGACGGCCGCGCCGAAGTGGGAAAAAACCGAGGAAGAAATGCGTAAAAAAGGGGTCACGCCAGCTACAAATAAGTGGCCCGTGAGGTCGAAAAATTGGCTCCTTGGGCATGGGGGGTCGTATGACACTGAAACCGGGGAGATTATTGTTACAAATGGGGCAATTACTAAACCCAAAGATGAACTTGTTAAAGTGATACAACTGAGAAAAGATAGAAAGTTCATTCCCGACAGAGAGAACGGTGAGCTGACATATGCCCTTGGGAATCCTGAAAAAGTCGGACGAACACGAGGCTTTGGCCCATCTGTTCCATGGAAGACAGGGTTTCCCGCTGACATCGACACTTATTGAAGCCGATCCAGAAAAACGAACCGGCAGAACACGGAGGAGGCAGCGCGGTTGAAAAAAGGAACGAGGAAATTCAAGCCATGTTCAAGCTGCAGCAGGAGCAGATTAATGAACTTAGAGTACTGGCCCGACAACAAGACCCTGCGTTAGACAGTCCGGTGGGACCATCTCAACAGAGAAGCAACATGGCTTCCACGGAGGTACAAGCTAATAATCCAATGTTGATGGACAATAATGCAACGATGGTTCGCTACCCCGTGGATGAAGTCGAGGCAAGGTGTAGCACCCCGGTAAAACCACTACTAGAAAATCGCGTGTTGATTTATCTTTGTGCATCATCATCATATCATCATGCATATTATTTGCCAAAAACTATTTCATCAAAGTATCTATTCGTTTTCCAAAATAAACCCGTACTTATTTCAAATCAAACCCCCGGATGTTTTCGGATATTTTGTTTGTCTAAAACTAATTACAAAAACTTTTACTAAAAATTAAAATAAACATTTTAATTTTATAAAAGTGTTTTGATCGGAGGAGGCAGCCCGCCCCGAGCCAGGCCACCTACCACCCCGATCGGCCCAGCCCAATCCTACCTACTCCAAACCCCCCAAACCCTAACCCTAGACACCTACCCACCCCACATCCCTCCCAGCCGCCACTCACCTAACCAAATCCCCTAGCGACCCTGGTTGAGCCGCTCGCGTGCAGCCCCGCGTACAAGCAACGCGACCAACCCGACAACCACCTCGTAGCGTAGATTCCCGCTCCCGGCCCCACCCGCTATCGACGCTCCTCCCGTCCTGCGTCAAGTGCCCCTGGCCCCGCACCTCCGCTCTCTCTCCTGGATCGATCCCCACCTCCCCGCTCGACCGATCCGATCCCCAGGAACCGCCCGACCCCACCTGCCTCGCACCCCTCTCCCTCGCTCTTCTCCTCTACACGCGCGAGGCCCAGCGTCGGCCGCCTCCCTGGATCCCCTCCTCTCACCGTGAGCTCCCCGCTGCCGCTCTCTGCAAGCTCCCCGTCGTCAACCGACGCACCGCGGCATGCACCTTGGGCCCGCGTCCGGCCGCCCCCGGTTTGGACACCACCGCCTCTGCTCGTCCATGGTCACCCCGTTCCCCAAATCACCTCCTCCCCGTCGCTGTTCTCCGTGCCGCCACGGAGCTCCTCCGACCCGCCATGGCTGTCGCGTTCCTGTTCTCGCCGTCGTCCTCGTCGACCTCCGACGCTCCTGCCCGCGGGTCTCCTTCCGCCGCCGTGGTGCCGCACCGCCTCACCAACCGTCGGCCGCCTCTCCGGCCTGCGCCGGCGGCGCCGGGCTCCATCTCCTGACGCTCGTCTCTAGCGCCGCCCTCTGCGCCTCCCGCGAGCTCTGCGGCCGCATGCCGTCGCCCGCTCCGGCCGACCCTCTGTGTCCGGCCGCCGCTGCTGCGGTTCCTCCTCGCCGGAGCACGCCTCCACCTAGACGTTGTCACCGGGCCGCCCTGACCTTGCGCCTCTTAGTAGAAGCTCTCCCCCAGTTCTCGTGATTTGCCTCGCGTGGCCGCACAGTTCCTCGCCGCCAACCACCATGCTTCAGGTCGCCATCGACCTTCTCCGCGCATACGAGGTGCTGTTTTACCTTGTGCGTGTCTGCGTGTCCATGCCCAGTTTATCGCCGCTGCTACGCAAGCTTGTATTGATGTTTGCTTGTTGCCCTCTGAAAGGAATAGTTGCTGCCACGTGATGCCAAGATCTGCCCTGGTGATGTACTTGTTTTGACAAGATCTTCATCCCGTCTGTGGTTCCATATCCGTCCATAAAATCTACGGGTGACTCCTCAATTCCGAGTGCATCTTCGCCAAGATCTTCCTCGTGAAACGAAGATCGATCCCAAACCCAGTGCCGTGTCAAGTTCTCCTTCCCGGATCCAACAGCCGAGACTGATCTCGTAGAACCCGGGGAACCCGAAGATCACCGACCCTAGACCCGAACCTCGTCGAACCCCATGTGTGACCCCTTTCCTCGAAGCCTATTTTATAAATAATATATATACTTGTTGCATATTAAATTGTTCATATTTGCATACATTGTATGGGTTTGGGGGCCTTATGCCGATTCACCTAAATTAAATATAGGGGCCATATGCGGGCGAATCTAGTCTAATATTGGTCCCATTTAAATTTGTGCATCGAACCAGAGGTATAATTTTGCCTTGTTAAGACAACATTTAAATTGCAGGGTATCTAAACAACATGAACCTATTAATTAATTGTCGGGGCCTCGGTTCCGCTTAATATGATCTAATTGCATCGCACCTTTGCCATGTCATACATCATGCATGCATCATGCCCGATCTTCTGCCGTAGTATTAAATAGTGCATCTGGTGTTTCTTCTAGTGCTTTGCTTCTTCACGGATTAGGCCGATGAGTTGATGCGAGAGTCGACCCGATCTTCGGATGAACCTTCGGCAATGTTTTCAGGCGAGCAATCTCCCCCTTTCTACCTATCTTACTTTTATAGTATTTATTCCCTCCTGTTGATCTATTGCTATCTGTGTTGCGATGCTCTAGTTTTCGTGCCCGCGATATCCCTTGCAGCCTTATATTGCCTTGGACACATCCTATTACCTGTTGTTTGGTAGATAGTTGGACTTGCGCGTCGTAGTCGCTTGCTCAAGTGTTGTTGCGTGTCGTCCAGTACCACAGTTGTTGGAAGGCTACCATATGCTTTATGTTGGAGATGATCATGGCTTTAATTATTGTTTAATAACTAAAATTGAAAGTAGGTAAATGTAGAGGCACCGGTGGGTAATAGACAATATTTGGATTTTAACCGCTCACTGGTGTCCCGTAGGACACCAAGTTCTTGACACCTGTTCCGAAATCGAGCGCGCTAACCACAGGTGGGGTGTGTGGGCACCCTCATCGATTTAGTACCTGATTTCAAGTACTGTACTGGGGGCCACAAAGTAGTTTGTGGCTTTATTACTATCTTGTACTTATGCCATGCTTTACTGCTTTATTTACGATTGCGTGTGGAGCGCCTGTACTGTTTAGGTAAGCGGAGTGTTTTCGCGGTATCGAAAAGCCCAATCACACTTTCGGGTTCCCAGTCGTTTACAACCATTAACGCAAACCCTGGGTCCGTCTCGGAGACCGGCCGACTTCGTTACGGGTAGCTTAGTGGGGTGGCCCCCTGTGCTTGCTTTGGGTCTAGGAAACGTCGTGTCCGAAACCCCGTCGACATACCGTTGGGTGTATGTTTTGTGATCTTATACCTACCTGATCTGACAACAAGGGTGTAGGTGCGTGTGGAAACTTTGGTGCACCCCTGCAGGGTTAAATCTTTTCGAGAAGCCGTGTCCGCGGTTATGGACGACTTGGAGCACAGTTCTCGATCATAGACAACTATAACTAAAGTTTACTATTATAATTTGACTTGTATCCGATATGACTAGTAATCAGCTCCACTACAACGGAATGGCTAAATAAAAGTACCAACAACTGCTGGGTTTGGGATATCTCATGATAATTATATCTGACTAGTAAGTGTCGCAACTACAACGGAATGGTTAACTAAAAGTGCCCACTGCTTATTATATCAGGAAGACTATCTATACCTGACTAGTAATGGCTGCAACGATAACTGAATAAATAAAACTGCCAACTGTGTGAGTTCCTCGGTTGACTTCCTCGTTTGGTCTCGAGGGGGAAATACCAGGATGGGTATGTTTGGTGGTAGCATCAGGTTGGTTCCGAATAGGTCTTTCTTATCCCTCTCTGATAGCCGACAGTTATATCGAGTCTCTATAGGTTGTTTAGTGCATGCTGCGTTGCCGCTTCAGTCCACCATACCTATGTAGGCGAGGACCGCCGAATTCTAGCCTCGCCGTGTACTGGCCTCAGTACTGACCGCTCTCTTTTTCCTTTGCCTTTGTCGGCACCCCTTTTGTTTAAGCAGGTTTTGAGATCGACGTCGTTAGCATGGTTACCCTTCCGGCTTGGCCTGGGCAGGGTTATGGATGCCATTGGTTATTCTTCAGGGCTCTTAGCTCAATTTGCATCTTGTCCGTACTCGGACGCCGTATTGTTTTCAAGGTGATTTGGATCTTTGTACTGTAAATCTATATTCTTGACTCTTTGAGTCGCTGTTGTATATATGTGTTTTGTGGGTTCCATCGAGGACTATTGTGTAATGATATTACTTCGTTTTCCACCCGCACGCAAGTGCCTGGTGGGCACCCTTGAATCATTTCTATGCGGGTTTGGCGGGAAGCGCTGAAACTTGCATAGGGCCGATTCTGAGGGTGTTATAGAGTGGTATCAGAGCTCAGCAGTTACGATACCCCACTGGTCCAGCCTGTAGGATAACCTAGCTAACGGCCGTTGTAGAGTGTCAAAACTATTTTGGAAAATCGGTTGGATAGATCTGATTAGGTCTATTTTTACTCCTTATCCCTCTGCTATTCTCTTCTTACCTTTGCGTGTTTTCGATCTGCTCTTATCTTTTCTTCGAGTCCAGGAATTCTCGTGGTTGGGTTTCCGACGTACCTTCTGGGTTTCGCATCCATCCTCTTGTAACGGTGCTTCGACATCCGACCTTCATGCTATCTGAGGAATCTTTCGTCTGTTGTACCTGTAGTGGACCGAAAATTCACTAAATTTTTTCTTTCTATCCTCCGATGTTCTCCGATACGACGAAGTCATCTACATTAGATCTGATGAGAATCTCCATCCCTCCTTTGATTCCGAACGTCTCTTGTCGAGATCTTCAGTCTAATTCCAAGAATGGGTTGCGTGATTTTCTACTGCATGTGCGAAGTAATAGTTTGGGTGCGTGATGGATTGGCCCCCATGCCGACTACTCAATCTATTCGCTCTTGTACATTGAGGTGGATTAGAGTGCACCTTTTCTCTCCTTCTGTCGAAGTTACAGGTCGCCTTATCTTTTGATGCCTCTACCTTCGTCTTTTGTTTATCCGGAGTGCTCTCTCGACGAACGTGAGCAAAACCCCTTGTTGGTGGTGTCGCTGATTTCAAGATGGAGAAGGAATCTTTGTTAGTGGTGTCGCGAGGATCTACACGAAGCGAGAAAATTCGGAGCGTCGACCTTCTTCCATGTACCATGAGGCGGATCTCGAGGGCGAGATCCATTGTTAGTGGTGTCGAATTGTAGCACCCCGGTAAAACCACTACTAGAAAATCGCGTGTTGATTTATCTTTGTGCATCATCATCATCATATCATCATGCATATTATTTGCCAAAAACTATTTCATCAAAGTATCTATTCATTTTCCAAAATAAACCCGTACTTATATCAAATCCAACCCCCGGATGTTTTCGGATATTTTGTTTGTCTAAAACTAATTACAAAAACTTTTACTAAAAATTAAAATAAACATTTTAATTTTATAAAAGTGTTTTGATCGGAGGAGGCAGCCCGCCCCGAGCCAGGCCACCTACCACCCGATCGTCCCAGCCCAATCCTACCTACTCCAAACCCCCAAACCCTAACCCTAGACACCTACCCACCCCACATCCCTCCCAGTCGCCACTCACCTAACCAAATCCCCTAGCGACCCTGGCTGAGCCGCTCGCGCACAGCCCCGCGTACAAGCAACGCGACCAACCCGACAACCACCTCGTAGCCTAGATTCCCGCTCCCGGCCCCACCCGCTATCGACGCTCCTCCCGTCCTGCGTCAAGTGCCCCTGGCCCCGCACCTCCGCTCTCTCTCCTGGATCGATCCCCACCTCCCCGCTCGACCGATCCGATCCCCAGGAACCGCCTGACCCCACCTGCCTCGCACCCCTCTCCCTCGCTCTTCTCCTCTACACGCGCGAGGCCCAGCGTCGGCCGCCTCCCTGGATCCCCTCCTCTCACCGCGAGCTCCCCGCTGCCGCTCTCTGCAAGCTCCCCGTCGTCAACCGATGCCACCGCGGCATGCACCTTGGGCCCGCGTGAATGGAGGAGTTTGGATCAGGAACTTCATCACTGAGCTTGGCATTTTGAATGGAGGAGCTGTGAGCTGGAGAAGCTGCAAGCAAAGCGTGATCGCGGGATCTACAGTAGAAGCGGAATACATGGCTGTTGCAGAAGCGTCAAGTGAAGGAGTTTGGATCAGGAACTTCATCACTGAGCTTGGCATGGTTCCAAGTGCATTGGACCCACTGGAGATATTGTGTGACAACACTGGCGCCATAGCACTCGCTAAGGAACCAAGATATCATCCAAAGACCAAGCATATCAACCGCAAGTTTCATATAATCCGAGATTATATAGCAGATGGAGATCTGAAGATTAGCAAAGTACATACAGATCTGAATGTCGCAGATCCGTTGACTAAACCTCTTCCGCGTGCAAAACATGATCAGCACCTCAGTGCCATGGGTGTGAGATTGTTGCCAAATGTAAACTAGATTATTGACTCTAGTGCAAGTGGGAGACTGTTGGAATTATGCCCTAGAGGCAATAATAAAGATGTTATTATTATAATTCTTGTTCATGATAATGTTTATATTCCATGCTAGAATTGTATTAAGCGGAAACTTTAATACTTGTGTGGTTTGTGAACAACACCGTGTCCCTAGTATGCCTCTATGGACTAGCTCATTGATTAATGATGGTTAAGGTTTCCTAGCCATGGACATGAGTTGTCAATTAATAATGAGATCATATCATTGGGAGAATGATATGGTGGACAGACCCAAATTAAGCGAAGCAATTAGATCGTGTCATCGTGTTCGTCTTTGCGAAGCTTTTCTTATGTCAAATA
Organism: Avena sativa; assembly: GCA_916181665.1. NCBI lineage: Eukaryota > Viridiplantae > Streptophyta > Magnoliopsida > Poales > Poaceae > Avena > Avena sativa. The sequence goes on along the minus strand of OV702293.1, from coordinate 8,853,578 downwards.
TTGTATTCCTTAGACCATGAGATAATACAACTCCCTGGTATCGGAAGAAAGCTTTGAGGTCATCAAACGTCATCCTATGAGAGGGTGATCATAAAGTTGTCTCTCAGGTGATCGGAAAGTATCTGTTGGGTTGTATGTATCGAGATGGAATTTGTCCCTCCCAAGTCGGAGAGATATACTTCGGGCCCACTCGGTAATCGATATCAACACCTCTTGCAAGCATGTGGTTAAGGAGTTAATCACAAAGTGATATCGGATTACGGAACGAGTAAAGTACTTGCTGTGAACGAGATTGAACTAGGTATGACGGTACCGACGATCGAATCTCGGGCAAGTAAAATATCGCGAGACGAAGGGAATATATATATGGGATTGATTGAATCCTGGCATCGTGGTTCATCCGATATGATCATCGATGAATGTGTGGGAGTCAATATGGGTTTCCAGGCCCCGCTGTTGATTATTGATAGAAGATCATGTCTGCATATTCTCGAACCCGCAGGGTCACACACTTAACGTGTCTCGACGCTAGGATAGATTGGATAATTGGTTTATGATTTTTTGTTTGGAGTCTCGGATGGGATCCGGGACATCACGAGAGGTTCCGGAATGGTCCGGAGAATAAGATTCATATAAGGCAGTGCAGTTTTTGGAGTTCGGAATTGTTCCGGGTTAATCGGTATTGTACCGGAAGCTTCTAGAACCTTCCGGAGGGGGACCAACGTGGTCCCACCTGTCGGGAGGGGGCATGGGCCTATGAGGGAGTGCCCTGGCCGCTTTGGGCCAGGGGCACAAGGCCCCATAGGGCCCAGCCGGCCATCCAAGGGGAAACCCTAATTAGGGCTTCTAGAAGGGGGAGAGTCCTTGCCCCCACTCCTCCCTCCCTTGGCCGCCGGCCCAAGGCTTGGAGGAGGGGCAAGGGCTGGCCGCCCCCCTCTATATAAAGAGGTCTGAGGCGCCCCTCCCCACACACCTTCCCCTCCAACCCTAGCCGCCCTGCTGCCCTTCCTCTCTCCCTCCCGACTGTTTGTAGGCGAAGCCCTGCTGCAGAAATTCTCCACCATATACACCACGCCGTCGTGTTGTAGATCCAATCCATCTCTCCACCATACTTGCTGGTCCGAGGAAGGAGGAGACGTAGAGGTGCTGCACGTGTGCATCTCACGGAGGCACCGCCACTTGTGGTGCTAGATCGGATCGGATCGCGAGGAGGAGAAGCGAGTACGACTACATCACCCACGTTCCGACGAACGTTCCGCTGTGCGAATCTTCAAGGGTATGAAGATCTAATCCAATCTCTCTCGTTGTTTGCATCTCCTAGATTAGATCTTGGCTTTCCCTCTGTTCGCATCCGTAGAAAATTTTGATTTACTATGCCGCGAAACCCTTCAGTGGTATCAGAGCTAGATCTATGCGTAGATGTGTTTCACGAGTAGAACACAACATGGTTGTTGCGGGCGTTGATGTTTTCTGTTGCAAGCCTCTTGTTTGTGTTCTTCTTATGACGTGGGATAGTGAGATTGAAGCGGTCCAGGCCAACCTTAGGCGACGTCGTTCGCGAGACCGGCTCCGCACTTGACGTGTGGCTTGTTCCACACATGCGGCTGGTGGATGTCAGTTTCTCTCACTATAGTTGTCATGGGATTAACACCGGAGTTTGGCAACCATAATATCACCGTTGTGGCTTTCCGTAGGTAAGAATCGTTCTAAGCATCTACTCCCATAAGCCACGTAAAACATGCAACAACAAAGTAGAGGCGTCTAACTTGTTTTTGCAGGGAGTGTTTTCTGTGATATGGTATGGCCCAAGATGTGATGTGTATATTGTATGCGATGATCATGTTTTGTAATGTTTCACAACTTGCATGTCGATGAGTACACAACCGGGAGGAGCCATATGGTTGTCTTTATAATTGTGTATGACCTGCGAGTCAAACTTCTTATACGCCATGTAATAGCTTTACTTTATCGCTAAGTAGTTAGCAATAGTTGTAGTTGCTATTCGTGGTGGAGGCAATCATGGAGTGATGGAGATCATGCCGGAACGCACAAGATGGAGATCATTGCGCGAAGATTGGCTATACCATGTCACATAAAGTTATATGCATGTGATGTTTATCCTTTTATGTATCTTATTATGCTTAGATCGCGACGGTAGCATTATAAGATGATTCCTCACTTAAATATCAAGATAAAAACTGTGTTCTCCCCAAGTATGCACCGTTGCGAAAGTTCGTCGTGTCCAAGCATCACGTGATGATCGGGTGCTATAGACTCTACGCTCACATACAACGGGTGCAAGCCAGTTTTTGCACACGCGGAAATACTTGGGTCTAACTTGACGAGCCTAGCATGTACAGACATGGCCTCGGAACACAAGAACCGAAAGGTTAAGCATGAGTCATATGAATGATATGATCGACACTTCGTTGTCCACCATTGAAACCACATCTCTTCTCATGATGATCGGATTAGGTGTGGTGAATTTGGATCGTGTTCACTAAACAACTTGAGGGATGTTGAATTTAGTGGGAGTTCATCTAGTAATTTGATTAAGTTGAACTATTTATCATGAACATAGTCTAAATTGTACTTGCAAATACTGTAGATCACATGGCCAAGTCCAACTTCAACTTCAACGTTTTTGCTGAGAAGGAAAAGCTTAGAAACAATGGGTCTAACTTCACCAATTGGTTCCGCAATCTAAGAATCATTCTATCTGGCGGACAAAAGGACTATGTCCTTGGGAAAGCGTTAGGTGACCCCCCTGCTGCAACTGCGCCGGCTGATGAGAAAGCTGTCTATCAGTCGCGTAAAGATGATTATGGTGTGATTAAGAGCACCATGTTGTTTGCTATGGAACCGGAACTTCAAAATCGTTTTGAAGACTATCCCGGGCCCTTTGAGATTCTCGAAGAGTTGAAAACCATGTTTCAGACTCAGGCCCGTTCTGAGAGATATGAGATCTCTGAGAAGTTCTTTAACTGCAAGATGGAGGAAGGGAGTTCCGTTAGTGAGCACGCCATTAAGATGACGGGCTACACTCAACGCCTTGAGCAACTGGAATGCACGATTCCAGAGGAGCTCAAGATTGACAGGGTTCTGCAATCACTCCCTCCCAGCTACAAAAGTTTTGTAGTGACTCACAATCAGATTGGTTCCACTGATACGATCATCGAGCTCTTCGCAAAGCTGAAGGCCGCGGAAGTGGACATCAAAAAGGATAATCATGTGTTGATGGTCAACAAGCCCACCTTTAAGAAAGGTAAGGGAGCAAAGAAGCCCTTCAAGAAGGGCGGCGGCAAGCGCAATGCCCCTGCTGAGAAGAAGCTCAGGTCTGGTCCCAAGCCGGACACTGAGTGCTTCTATTGCAAGGACAAGGGTCACTGGAAGCGCAACTGTCCGAAGTACTTAGCGGACAAGAAGGCTGGCACCATCAAAGGTATATTTGATATACATGTTATTGATGTTTTCCTTACTAGCCCTCGTTGTAGTGCCTGGGTATTTGATACCGGTTCAGTTGCTAATATTTGTAACTCGAAACAGGAGCTACGGAATAGATGGCGGCTTGCGAGGGATGAGGTGACGATGCGCGTTGGCAACGGATCAAGAGTTGATGTGATGGCCGTCGGCACGCTCTCCTTAGTTTTACCTTCGGGATTAGTTTTAAACCTTAATAAATGTTATTATGTGCCTGCGTTGAGCATGAACATTATTTCTGGATCGTGTTTATTGCAAGACGGTTATTCATTTAAATCGGAGAATAATGGTTGTTCTATTTATATGAGTAACATCTTTTATGGTCATGCACCTCTTGTGAATGGTTTATTTCTTCTAAATCTTGAAAGGGATGAAACACACATCCATAACATTGAGGCTAAGAGATGCAAAGTAGATAGTGATAATACTACTTATTTGTGGCACTGTCGTCTAGGTCATATTGGTGTAAAGCGCATGAAGAAACTCCATTCTGATGGACTTTTGGAGTCTCTTGATTTTGAATCATTTGACACATGCGAATCATGCCTCATGGGCAAGATGATCAAAACCCCGTTCTCCGGTATGATGGAGCGAGCAACGGACTTGTTGGAAATCATACATACCGATGTATGCGGACCGATGAGTGTTTCGACGCACGGTGGATATCTCTATTTTCTCACTTTTACCGATGACTTAAGTAGATATGGGTATATCTATTTAATGAAACATAAATCTGAAACGTTTGAAAAGTTCAAAGAATTTCAGAATGAAGTGGAGAACCATCATAACAGAAAGATTAAGTTTCTACGATCCGATCGTGGAGGTGAATATTTGAGTTATGATTTTCTCACGCATCTTAAAGCAAGTGGAATCGTTTCACAACTCACGCCACCCGGAACAGCACAGCGCAATGGTGTGTCTGAACGCCGGAATCGAACCCTATTAGATATGGTCTGATCGATGATGTCTCTTACTGATTTGCCGTTATCATTTTGGGGTTATGCATTAGAAACCGCTGCATTCACTTTAAATAGGGCTCCATCTAAATCCGTTGAGACGACACCGTATGAACTGTGGTTTGGTGCTAAACCTAAGTTGTCGTTTCTTAAAGTTTGGGGATGCGAAGCTTACGTCAAGAAGTTGATGCCGGACAAGCTCGAACCCAAAGCGGAGAAATGCGTCTTCATAGGATACCCTAAGGAAACTATTGGGTATACCTTCTATCACAGAACCAAAGTCAAAGTGTTTGTCGCAAAGAACGGTTCCTTTCTTGAGAAGGAGTTTCTCTCGAAAGAAGTGAGTGGGAGGAAAGTAGAGCTTGACGAGGTTATTGAACCTTCTCTTGAATTGGAGAGTAGCGCAGCACCTGAAATTGTTCCAGTGCCGCCTGCACCAACAATAGAGGAAGCTAATGACAAGGATCATGAAGCTTCGGACGATGCTGCTACTGAACGTCGCAGGTCGACAAGGTCGCGTGCCCCTCCTGAGTGGTACGGCAACCCTGTCTTGACTGTCTTGTTAGTAGAAGACAGTGAACCTACGAACTATGAGGAAGCGATGATGAGCCCAGACTCTGAGAAATGGCTAGAAGCCATGAAATCCGAATTGGGATCCATGAGCGAAAACCAAGTATGGACTTTGGTGGACCCTCCTAGAGACCGAAAGGCCATTGAGTGCAAATGGATCTTCAAGAAGAAAACGGACGCGGATGGTAATGTTACCGTCTATAAAGCACGGCTTGTCGCAAAAGGTTTTCGACAAGTTCAAGGTGTTGACTACGATGAGACTTTCTCTCCCGTAGCGATGTTTAAGTCCATTCGGATTTTATTAGCAATTGCTGCATTTCATGATTATGAAATATGGCAGATGGATGTCAAGACTGCGTTCCTCAATGGCAACATTGATGAAGAGTTGTATATGATGCAACCCGAAGGTTTTGTCGATCCTAAGGATGCTGATAAAGTATGCAAACTTCAGCGTTCCATTTATGGACTGAAGCAAGCATCTCGGAGTTGGAACCTTCGTTTTGATCAAGTGATCAAGAGCTTTGGATTTGTTCCAAATTTCTAAGAAGCTTGCATCTACAAGAAAGTGAGTGGGAGCTCGCTGACGTTTCTAGTACTATATGTGGATGACATATTGATTATTGGAAATGACATCAACATGCTTAACGATGTGAAGAGTTATTTGAACAAGTGTTTTTCAATGAAAGACCTAGGTGAAGCTGCTTATATATTGGGCATCAAAATCTATAGAGATAGACAAAGACGCCTGATAGCTTTAAGCCAGAGTACATACCTAGACAAAGTTCTGAAAAGGTTCAGAATGAATAAGGCAAAGAAAGGTTCAGTGCCTATGTTGTCAGGTAAGATATTGAGCAAGGCTCAGTGTCCAGCTACGGTAAATGATAGGGAAGCTATGAGCAAAGTGCCTTATGCCTCGGCCATAGGTTCCATCATGTATGCCATGCTGTGTACTAGACCGGATGTGTCCAATGCTCTTAGTTTGACGAGCAGATATCAAAGTGATCCAGGAGTGGAACACTGGACAGCCGTGAAGAACATCCTAAACTACCTAAATAGGACTAAAGAAATGTTCTTAGTCTATGGGGGTGATGAACAGCTTGTCGTAAAAGGTTACGTCGACGCTAGTTTTGACACCGACAAGGATGATTCTAAATCTCAGACAGGATACGTGTATATTTTGAATGGAGGAGCTGTGAGCTGGAGAAGCTGCAAGCAAAGCGTGATCGCGGGATCTACAGTAGAAGCGGAATACATGGCTGCTGCAGAAGCGTCAAGTGAAGGAGTTTGGATCAGGAACTTCATCACTGAGCTTGGCATGGTTCCAAGTGCATTGGACCCACTGGAGATATTGTGTGACAACACTGGCGCCATAACACTCGCTAAGGAACCAAGATATCATCCAAAGACCAAGCATATCAACCGCAAGTTTCATATAATCCGAGATTATATAGCAGATGGAGATCTGAAGATTAGCAAAGTACATACAGATCTGAATGTCGCAGATCCGTTGACTAAACCTCTTCCGCGTGCAAAACATGATCAGCACCTCAGTGCCATGGGTGTGAGATTGTTGCCAAATGTAAACTAGATTATTGACTCTAGTGCAAGTGGGAGACTGTTGGAATTATGCCCTAGAGGCAATAATAAAGATGATATTATTATAATTCTTGTTCATGATAATGTTTATATTCCATGCTAGAATTGTATTAAGCGGAAACTTTAATACTTGTGTGGTTTGTGAACAACACCGTGTCCCTAGTATGCCTCTATGGACTAGCTCATTGATTAATGATGGTTAAGGTTTCCTAGCCATGGACATGAGTTGTCAATTAATAATGAGATCATATCATTGGGAGAATGATATGGTGGACAGACCCAAATTAAGCGAAGCAATTAGATCGTGTCATCGTGTTCGTCTTTGCGAAGCTTTTCTTATGTCAAATATTGTATTCCTTAGACCATGAGATAATACAACTCCCTGGTATCGGAAGAAAGCTTTGAGGTCATCAAACGTCATCCTATGAGAGGGTGATCATAAAGTTGTCTCTCAGGTGATCGGAAAGTATCTGTTGGGTTGTATGTATCGAGATGGAATTTGTCCCTCCCAAGTCGGAGAGATATACTTCGGGCCCACTCGGTAATCGATATCAACACCTCTTGCAAGCATGTGGTTAAGGAGTTAATCACAAAGTGATATCGGATTACGGAACGAGTAAAGTACTTGCTGTGAACGAGATTGAACTAGGTATGACGGTACCGACGATCGAATCTCGGGCAAGTAAAATATCGCGAGACGAAGGGAATATATATATGGGATTGATTGAATCCTGGCATCGTGGTTCATCCGATATGATCATCGATGAATGTGTGGGAGTCAATATGGGTTTCTAGGCCCCGCTGTTGATTATTGATAGAAGATCATGTCTGCATATTCTCGAACCCGCAGGGTCACACACTTAACGTGTCTCGACGCTAGGATAGATTGGATAATTGGTTTATGAGTTTTTGTTCGGAGTCTCGGATGGGATCCGGGACATCACGAGAGGTTCCGGAATGGTCCGGAGAATAAGATTCATATAAGGCAGTGCAGTTTTTGGAGTTCGGAATTGTTCCGGGTTAATCGGTATTGTACCGGAAGCTTCTAGAACCTTCCGGAGGGGGACCAACGTGGTCCCACCTGTCGGGAGGGGGCATGGGACTATGAGGGAGTTCCCTGGCCGCTTTGGGCCAGGGGCACAAGGCCCCATAGGGCCCAGCCGGCCATCCAAGGGGAAACCCTAATTAGGGCTTCTAGAAGGGGGAGAGTCCTTGCCCCCCACTCCTCCCTCCCTTGGCCACCGGCCCAAGGCTTGGAGGAGGGGCAAGGGCTGGCCGCCCCCCCTCTATATAAAGAGGGCTGAGGCGCCCCTCCCCACACACCTTCCCCTCCAACCCTAGCCGCCCTGCTGCCCTTCCTCTCTCCCTCCCGACTGTTTGTAGGCGAAGCCCTGCTGCAGAAATTCTCCACCATATACACCACGCCGTCGTGTTGTAGATCCAATCCATCTCTCCACCATACTTGCTGGTCCGAGGAAGGAGGAGACGTCGAGGTGCTGCACGTGTGCATCTCTCGGAGGCACCGCCACTTGTGGTGCTAGATCGGATCGGATCACGAGGAGGAGAAGCGAGTACGACTACATCACCCATGTTCCGACGAACGTTCCGCTGTGCGAATCTTCAAGGGTATGAAGATCTAATCCAATCTCTCTCGTTGTTTGCATCTCCTAGATTAGATCTTGGCTTTCCCTCTGTTCGCATCCGTAGAAAATTTTGATTTACTATGCCGCGAAACCCTTCACGCACCGCCTCACTAACCGTCGGCCGCCTCTCCGGCCTGCGCCGGCGCCGCCGGGCTCCATCTCCTGACGCTCGTCTCCAGCGCCGCCCTCTGTGCCTCCCGCGAGCTCTGCGGCCGCCTGCCGTCGCCCGCTCCGGCCGACCCTCTGTGTCCGGCCGCCGCTGCTGCGGTTCCTCCTCGCCGGAGCACGCCTCCACCTAGACGTTGTCATCGGGCCGCCCTGACCTTGCGCCTCTTAGTAGAAGCTCTGCCCCAGTGCTCGTCCTTTGACTCGCGTGGCCGCACAGTTCCTCGCCGCCAACCACCATGCTTCAGGTCGCCATCGACCTTCTCCGCGCATACGAGGTGCTGTTTTACCTTGTGCGTGTCTGCGTGTCCATGCCCAGTTTATCGCCGCTGCTACGCAAGCTTGTATTGATGTTTGCTTGTTGCCCTCTGGAAGGAATAGTTGCTGCCACGTGATGCCAAGATCTGCCCTGGTGATGTACTTGTTTTGACAAGATCTTCATCCCGTCTGTGGTTCCATATCCGTCCATAAAATCTACGGGTGACTCCTCAATTCCGAGTGCATCTTCGCCAAGATCTTCCTCGTGAAACGAAGATCGATCCCGAACCCGATGCCGCGTCAAGTTCTCCTTCTCGGATCCAACAGCCGAGACTGATCTCGTAGAACCCGGGGAACCCGAAGATCACCGACCCTAGACCCGAACCTCGTCGAACCCCATGTGTGACCCCTTTCCTCGAAGCCTATTTTATAAATAATATATATACTTGTTGCATATTAAATTGTTCATATTTGCATACATTGTATGGGTTTGGGGGCCTTATGCCGATTCACCTAAATTAAATATAGGGGCCATATGCGGGCGAATCTAGTCTAATATTGGTCCCATTTAAATTTGTGCATCGAACCGGAGGTATAATTTTGCCTTGTTAAGACAGCATTTAAATTGCAGGGTATCTAAACAACATGAACCTATTAATTAATTGTCGGGGCCTCGGTTCCGCTTAATATGATCTAATTGCATCGCACCTTTGCCATGTCATACATCATGCATGCATCATGCCCGATCTTCTGCCGTAGTATTAAATAGTGCATCCGGTGTTTCTTCTAGTGCTTTGCTTCTTCACGGATTAGGCCGATGAGTTGATGCGAGAGTCGACCCGATCTTCGGATGAACCTTCGGCAATGTTTTCAGGCGAGCAATCTCCCCCTTTCTACTTATCTTACTTTTATAGTATTTATTCCCTCCTATTGATCTATTGCTATCTGTGTTGCGATGCTCTAGTTTTCGTGCCCGCGATATCCCTTGCAGCCTTATATTGCCTTGGACACATCCTATTACCTGTTGTTTGGTAGATAGTTGGACTTGCGCGTCGTAGTCGCTTGCTCAAGTGCTGTTGAGTGTCGTCCAGTACCACAGCTGTTGCAAGGCTGCCATATGCTTTATGTTGGAGATGATCATGGCTTTAATTATTGTTTAATAACTAAAATTGAAAGTAGGTAAATGTAGAGGCACCGGTGGGTAATAGACAATATTTGGATTTTAACCGCTCACTGGTGTCCCGTAGGACCCCGAGTTCTTGACACCTGTTCCGAGATCGAGCGCGCTAACCACAGGTGGGGTGTGTGGGCACCCCCATCGATTTAGTACCTGATTTCAAGTACTGTACTGGGGGCCACAAAGTAGTTTGGGGCTTTATTACTATCCTGTACTTATGCCATGCTTTACTGCTTTATTTACGATTGCGCGTGGAGCGCCTGTACTGTTTAGGTAAGCGGAGTGTTTTCGCGGTATCGACAAGCCCAGTCACACTTTCGGGTTCCCAGTCGTTTACAACCATTGACGCAAACCCTGGGTCCGTCTCGGAGACCGGCCGACTTCGTTACAGGTAGCTTAGTGGGGTGGCCCCCTGTGCTTGCTTTGGGTCTGGGAAACGTCGTTTCCGAAACCCCGTCGACATACCGTTGGGTGTATGTTTTGTGATCTTGTACCTACCTGATCTGACAACAAGGGTGTAGGTGCGTGTGGAAACTTTGGTGCACCCCTGTAGGGTTAAATCTTTTCGAGAAGCCGTGTCCGTGGTTATGGACGACTTGGAGCACAGTTCTCGATCATAGACAACTATAACTAAAGTTTACTGTTATCATTTGACTTGTATCCGATATGACTAGTAATCAGCTCCACTACAACGGAATGGCTAAATAAAAGTACCAACAACTGCTGGGTTTGGGATATCTCATGATAATTATATCTGACTAGTAAGTGTCGCAACTACAACGGAATGGTTAACTAAAAGTGCCCACTGCTTATTATATCAGGAAGACTATCTATACCTGACTAGTAATGGCTGCAACGATAACTGAATAAATAAAACTGCCAACTGTGTGAGTTCCTCGGTTGACTTCCTCGTTTGGTCTCGAGGGGGAAATACCAGGATGGGTATGTTTGGTGGTAGCATCAGGTTGGTTCCGAATAGGTCTTTCTTATCCCTCTCTGATAGCCGACAGTTATATCGAGTCTCTATAGGTTGTTCAGTGCATGTTGCGCTGCGGCTTCAGTCCACCATACCTATGTAGGCGAGGACCGCCGAATTCTAGCCTCGCCGTGTACTGGCCTCAGTACTGACCGCTCTCTTTTTCCTTTGCCTTTGTCGGCACCCCTTTTGTTTAAGCAGGTTTTGAGATCGACGTCGTTAGCATGGTTACCCTTCCGGCTTGGCCTGGGCAGGGTTATGGACGCCATTGGTTATTCTTCAGGGCTCTTAGCTCAATTTGCATCTTGTCCGTACTCGGACGCCGTATTGTTTTCAAGGTGATTTGGATCTTTGTACTGTAAATCTGTATTCTTGACTCTTTGAGTCGCTGTTGTATATATGTGTTTTGTGGGTTCCATCGAGGACTATTGTGTAATGATATTACTTCGTTTTCCACCCGCACGCAAGTGCCTGGTGGGCACCCTTGAATCGTTTCTATGCGGGTTTGGCGGGAAGCGCTGAAACTTGCATAGGGCCGATTCTGAGGGTGTTACACAAGGACAGCTTGTGAGCTACATGTCACAGTGAAGAACATTTCTATGAAGGTGGCGCTCGGCTTTGCTTTACCTTGTCCACCGGAAGCGACCTACCATGGAAGTCAGATTCCAGCTGGCTATGCTCGTGTCGGTGTGGATGAAGTTGAACTGACATGTCGATCACGTGAGCTTGACATCCCTGCAGGCGAAGGGGAGAATACACTTGGAGAAGTGGAGGGTGGGATCATTCTTTGGAAAAAACAACACATTGTGTTTCCAAGCTGGGCGCCAAGGAAATATTCTCCTCCGAGAAGAAATCCATCACCTCCAAGGCCACCATCACCTCCGAGTCCACCGTCTCCACCAAGAAACAATAGTCCACCCCTTCCTGAGAGGGATCGCAGCACGACTGCATCTCCATCTCCGGCGCCTCCGCCCACTGAATCAAAGGGAAGAAAGCGGAAGAATAACACCGCTACATCGAGAGAGACCCGACGCCGAAAACGACAAGATCCCCTCCTAAGAGTACCGCCGTCTCCTCCCAAGTTAGCTTATCACCGGACTGATAAGGAAAGCGCGGTGATCTCCCGGGCCGAAGTGAAGGCCCATTTTGCACCAAAACAACCCGAGCCACAGGTGCTAGTTAATCCAAAAGTCAAGAAGCACTTCAAGGCATTCCTTGAGCAACCACCCCAACATGTGTTAAATAGGAAAGATACACGATGTCTTACGAAGACACTAAAAGAGAAGTCATCAAGCAGTACTGCAAGTGGGAGAAAATCAAAAGAAGTTGCCCAGCTCAGCTAACAGGCAAAACAATCCATTGCCCTGCTCAAGGTGTTACCCCAGCCCACACAAGGTGGAATAGATATGGAATTAGCTATTAAATTAGCCAAGGAGTGTAACGTACCGGTCGAAGCACTTCTAGCCGGCGGAGATAATGTCGCCAAGGGACCAATAACACGAAAATTTGTCTACGGGGAGCCTCTGGTCATCGATGAGGTATTCGATGATCTGCCAACACATATGCGAATGTTGCATATCTAGTACTTGAAAGTCATAAAGGAAGGGAGACAATTTCTCCTATGTAAAGTTGGAGAGAAGTACTTCCGTCCAGACGAGATCTCCATTGAACTTTGTGAACTATTTCAGTTATTCAACTTAGACGCCCTCGACAAGTCCCTTCTCAGCATATATTGTCTGTAAGTAATTAAGTCACTAACTCAGCTCGATCAATTCATATCCTGTCGTTATCCTCACTATAGCTCCTTTTGTATGCTATTATATATGCAGAATGAAGATTCAAGAATGTAGAAGAAAGTCAATCTACAACATTGGGTTTGTTGACCCAAACAGAGTTAAGGGACATACGCTAATAAATAACCTCGAGGAAACGGATGATAACTTGCTAATGTTTTTAATGGAGCAACATTACAAGACACAGATACTATTTCCTTACAACTATGGGTAAGAGTCTTACTGTCTTGTACACATTCAATTTTTGTTTACTCGATGTTAAGTGTATATAAATGTGCGCAGCTTCCACTGGATTCTTCTAAACATTGACGTTGACCGTGCAAAAGTTGAAATCTCGGACTCGTTAAAGAAGCCGATGAAAAACTACCGCAACATAATTGATTGCCTCCAAAAGTAATTTCAATCACTATATCTGTCTCTTTCGTTCATTCTGTGAGATGTAAACTAATTAATAACTCATTCATTTCTTTTTTGCCGGACAGGGTTTGGAAAAGGTTCACGAAGGAGGTTCAGGGTGAATGGCGTGAGGAGCTCACTTTTCGTACGGTCCCGGTAAGTAGTACGAGAGCTAGGGGACTAATTTATGTGGATATTACAATTATCATTTTTACAATTATCATGCTTGATTATTATCTCATTGAATTATATTCTCGATCGAAAAGTGTGCAACGCAACCATAGGGGACTAATTTATATGGATATTACGTATGCGAGTTCATTCGTGGGTGTATGGAGTAGGGCACAGACTTTCTTCAAGTACGTAAAAAATATATTCACAATTTATTCTATACCATAGTTTTTGTCGAGTTCCATTCATAATGATCTACTTCTTTATATATAGTTGGATGCGATGCGGGATAAACTCCTACCACATGAACGCCTACTAGCAATTCAAGAGGAGTTGTCGGGATTTTTGCTCAGGGACGTCATAAACTCAAAAGGAGAGTACAACGTAGATAGACCTTCGTGTAATCGTGGATAGACACAAAAGGACAGTATCTGTTGTAATGATTATCTTGGTGTAAATCAATTAGACGAGCTCTAGTCTCGGTTGTGTATATATTTATATGTATTTATGTTATCGTGAGTGAAATTATATTATATATGCATCAATGTATACGACATGTAGTAGCGTAGAATAATAATTATATGAAAACACAAAATAAAAAAAATCAAACACAAAAAAAGAAAAAACTAAAACCCTAAAACCCCACCTCCTGCCGCGACAGCAGTTTGGTGCAAAACGCTGCCGCGGCAGAAGAACTTTTAGCCTAACCTTTAGTCCCGATAGCCTCTTACAAACCGGGACTAGTGTCCTGTTTTCTACTAGTGAGTACTTAATTAGAGATTTTTTTTTGAACACGAACTTACATGCATGTGCTCTCCATGCCTGCATCAATATCCATGCAAGCTCACTATTCAAACTCCATATCAACGGTATCCTCTCCACGGTGGCGTGGGGTGCGGTGGAGAGCACTGGCGGAGGAGTCGTGGCGTGGTGAGAGCTTCGCGCTAGTGTCGCTCATGAAGACGGCAGCCAGATTTGGCTCCGTGTATCTGGTGGGAAGGGCTGGTCTCATGTAATTGCTGGAGTTGCTTCTCGTAGCCCGTTATCTTCTACCCCTCAACCTCTATTCTCTCATGAACACACACAATAGGTTGGAAAACCCATATGCACACACCCATGACTATACCTGGACCTCAAACTCGGTCTAATGGGCTCGGTCCGAGTTTTGCCGGCTCGGGGCGAGCTGGGCTCGGCCTGCTGATGCTGCTGGACCGAGCCGAGCTCTGGAAGCTGGACCACAACGGTATCGGACTGGCTCGGGCTTGGCCCTGTCTGGCTCGTCAGCTCGTCTTTTTTTTCAAATTATAGAAGGGCTGGATTAAGTAAGAGGATAGCCAGTTGGGCTGAATAATTGGGCCTGCTAGGTCATGTTCGTTCCATGTCTGTTCGTTTCGTTCCATGTCAGTTCGTTCCAGATCGTGATGTCCAGGTCCTGTTCGTTTCATGTCCTACTAGCTGCTGCCGCCGCACAGGCCATGTCGCCGGCCGGCCACACCGTCTCGCCACCTGCACCACCTCCCGCAACCACCGTTGTCTACAGGCTCCGTCGCGCCGCCACTCTCCTCCGTCGCAACCGCTGTTGTCTGCGACGCCGCCCAGCCACCTACGCACGCGCCGCCCGGATCGCCGCTGCATGCAGGCTCCGCCGCACCGCCACGCCGCCACTTCCGTCGAAGAGAGCCACCTGTCAGTGACACAACCCTGCCAAGCTCGCGAGCTGCACCGAGCTGGACCGAGTTTGTCGGGAGCTCGGGCCGAGCTCAGTTGTGCGGCTCGCCGGCGGCGACGAGCTTGCTCGGGCTCGGCAAATCTAGCCCAAGCTTTTTGCAGCTCGGCGACGAGCTGGACCGAGCCAGCTCGCGTCCAGGTATACCCATGACCAAGGAAGAAGAACACAAAGACTTCGCCCAAATCACTCTTCCTTGGGAACACAAAGACTACATTTTTCTCTCGCCCTCATGGGTGGCTCTTCTCATTCACTTGTTCCACTTAAATAGCCAAAACAACATAAGGACTCATTCATGACTTCCATATAAGCGCGGCAGGAAGATAAAGACAAACGGAAAAAAAAATCAAAGCATGGGGTTTAACGTGAAAAAACCTGAAAGGAAAAAACCACGGGCGCCAGCCATCAAAACTTTACTATAATGGGAAGTGCTTACACAATGTCGGGGATTTTCACAGACGCAACTTATCTCAGCTAACGGCTTACAAGTGGTATATATAGCGGGGGAAACCTAGGTCTTCAACAATCTATAGTAGGAAATCCAGTCCAAGCCTCCGGCGACGGCAACGCGGTGTTTACAATACGCTTTGGCCCAAGCCTCCAGCGACAACGGTCCTCATTTTGTTCGTCAGAAGTTAGCCTCCTTAATAAATTTGGATCATACTTCAATAAACTTCATCTTGAGACAAATTTCTTCTTGTAGCATCATAACAATCATCTCTCTGAACAAACAAAATAAATACTTTCGGCGCCAATAGCCACTTGGGCTAATCAGTTAAACCAACTAGGTTCGAGCAAAGCTTAAACTTAGCAACATAAATAGGTTAATCATCATATCAATATGATTATCATGAGTGTTGATTTTGCATACCTTTACCTTAAGAAACAATGTCTCAAACAAAATGATACTTGACATCAATGTGCTTAATTCTCTCATGGAACATCTGATCTATTGTAAGGTATATATCATTTTGACTGTCACAAACAAATTAATGCAAGAATCATCTTCACAAAACATAGCAAACAAACATTTCAACCAAACAGATTCTTTGCAAGCTTCAGCAATAACCATATATTCAGCTTTAGTAGTAGATTGTGCCATTACAGCCTACAACATAACCTTCTAGCTAAAAGGCACAACCATCAACATTAAACACATTCCTTGTGAGGGATCATCCCTTATCCAAATCGGCAGCAAAATCTAAATCCATATAGCCAACGAGTCTCTCAGCGGTCATCCCAAACTCCAAAAAAGCATTGAAAGTGCTAAAAAATACATGAAAACCCACCGAACAACCTACAATGTTCTTTACCAGGATGAGTCATGTATCTACTTATCAAACTCACCCCATATGATAAATTAGGACAATAATAGACCATGGCTATCCTCGTATACTTTTTAATTTGGAGAAATAAAAATAGAAATATCAAAAAAGATGGAGGCGTGGTAGGTGAGTCTGTGATCAACTACTATTTTTACCAAGCTATTTTAGAGGCGGCTAAAAATGCTTATATCGTGGAACAAAGGAAACAGGTGTGGAGCTCCTTAAGCATCAAGTACTCCCTTGACACCTTAAGGTTTCTACACATAGGCCTTATTTCATGCGGCACGTTCACACAAGTATATTTTTATTTTTCTTCATACTATTTATTTTTCCAAATTTGAATATATTGATATTATATAGTGAAAATATATATAAATGTTTATTTTTTAGAAAAAGAAATGTAATGAATTTTTGTATAGTTAACATGAACTTTCAAATCATTGAATATAATATTCATGCAATAAATTCTTTCATATTCATAAGAAAATTAACTGTTTCTTAACATTAGATGTTCGTATACATAGAAAATATTGTTTATATTCATCATAAAATATGGCCATATGCATAAAATAGTATGTTCATATGTTCAGGGGAAAAACCATTTAAGACTACGAGAAAAGGAAACAAGAAAGGAAGAAAGCATAGGGTTCAAGGACTTGAGATCGAGGTAACGTCTAGGATTCCACCATAGGCCACCGCCATCGTCATCGTCTTCGACTGAGAACCAACGGGCCCCCGCCTCGTCTATCGACGCTGACAGCACGAGGGGTGAGGACCTCGGGCATACGCTCCGCGTTGTACTAAGGTCTCTAAAGTTAGAGTTTGGTCAACCATCCGTGTCATTATGGTAGTTATGACGGAGTTGCGCATGCCAAGAATAAGGTATATCCGCCTCCTCGCCTATCTCATCAGCGGCGATCTTGGCGGTGGCTTTGAGGAGGGCTGAGAATTGTCTGGTTGTTGCTTTCATGTAGTGGTGGATCTCGTTCAATCTACGTGTTTTACAGGTTTGGTCTTATAAGATTCAAATCAATTCAAGTGTTGGGACACTAGTACTCATTAGGGACTTCCCGATTGTCATCAATAATGTTATGTCGGCTAGCTCCAGTAGTGGAGCAGCGACATCGTCATGTGGGCAGCTCGCTCTGGTGGCGTTAGTGGTCATTAGGTGGTCCAAGGATCTCGATGTAATTATTATTATGTTTTATATTTCTTATAAACTTTTATAATAAATCTAGTTCTTTCTCGTAACATAAAAAATAGAACCCAAAAAAAATTATGCAGTTAATAAAAAAATATTACTCAAAGTAAAGTAAAGTAAAGAACAATAAAAATATACTTGGTCCTGCTAGAAAGGCCCACTGGTCGGTAGGATGTAGGCATCAACCCTATATTGGAAGCAATGGGTGTCAAATATATTTGGGCCTTACTTGGGCCGGGCTTCCGATCATAGTAGAGTTTATTGTAACAGATAATCAGAAACTTGTTATGCTAAGACCGTAAAAGATCAGCACAACAGAACAGCAACCATCAGAAATAATAAGAACCATATATTGAAAGAGCCACAAACACAAAAAACATATAAAATTTGTGGGACACACAATTCCACGCGCCCTTCATCAGTGTTACGCGCACAAGAACGATGATAAGGTAAGGATGATCGTTTTTGACATCGTGATGCCGCCACCACCTCAACACCTGGACAAAAATAAAAACAACTAACTTAAATAAGAAACAGAAGCGCACCCGCTGATGAGAGACTGGGATCTGAGATTATACCAAATACTCCCTCCGTCTCAATATAGATGTCACACGTCTATCAAAATTTAAATAAATCTATGTACTAAATAGTGTCTAAATTTATCTAAATTTTTATAAATCTGCGACATCTATTTTGAGACGGAGGGAGTACATAATTGCCTAACAGTTGAACAAAGCTTTTTCTCAAACAAAATACACCTTATTTACAGAAGGAGGATTAATTTGTGTAATTCATACAAATAGATATGTGTTATGATTTTTCATCCTTCTGATTGTGTGAGTGATTAGTTTTTAGCGTTCTTTAATTTCGAGTGGACAGATAAAGAGAATTCTCATGTTCTGTTCCGGTCAAACATAGTTAGGCTTGACAGCTAGTATAATCTGGAGCAAGAGGGAGGAGACTCGACGTGAAGCGATGAGTCGCGGATCCTATGGAGAGCGACGGCCGGGGAAAAAGTTAGTTTATAGACTTGTAGCAGGCCGAGCTGCCAAACTATCACTACAGCTGTGCCGTGGGTACCGGCTGCCCGTCCGTCGCCATTCTAGATGGTCGGACAGAGAGAGACGGCGACGAGACGACCTGTGGTGACCTCGCGTTGTCCTGTTGCGGCTCGTTGTTACGGAGAAGCCACGGCAGATGCCAGAGGGTGACGCCACGGGCTGATCGATCATGACGATCGTCATGGATTGATGCGCTCTCCACTGAATCAAGATAAGTACTATCTTCGTTCCGAGGCTTAAGGCATATGATTTTTTTTTAAGTCAAACCAACTAAAGTTTGATCAAGTTTTTAGAGAAAATATTAATATTTATAATACGTAATTCGTACCCTTTCATACATCATAAAACATATTTTCACATAGTACATATATAATATAATAGTTTTTGATAGTGATTTCTAAAAGTTTGGTCAAACTTTATATGGCTTGACTTAAAAAATTATATGCTTAAACCTTGGGATGGAGGAAGTACTTGTTTTCTTAGTGGACTTAGTCACTTAGAGCATCCAGTAAATGATGTATTTGAGATAAAAATTTACTAAGAATTGAACTCGTTGGAAATAAATTTCAAAATATGTGAATCAAGATAAGTAATGTATGTTAGAGATGTAATTAGTATATGTATACGATACGAGTAGTACTCTGATCGTATACTATACAAACTTTGTTATACCACATAGGGAAGTGGAGGGGTCCAGCTCGAGAGGAGATTCGCCGCGCGTGGGGAGCCTGCACTAGAGGATGCCTCGGGAGCAGCGCCAGGTGGTGGCAGGTCGCGATCCCGAGGAGGATTGCTGCTAGGAATCATCATCGGGATCAACTTTTCCTGTTGTTGTCTCATGTGCGTTGTTGGGATCATCATTTGATGTGGTATTTTGACTATCTTTTTTCAGAATTTGAACTTGTATCACCACTGGAATTTGTATGTTATTCGCCAACTAGAACCAATGAAGGAGTAACCACATGCACAATTTGCAAATAATTGTCATTAGTATGCACACCCCTATCACTAGTATCGGAAGAAGGGTTATCAAGTGGAAGGAGAAGAAGTTCTTCACGAAGACGACGACCGGCATTTGGGTGAATGGAAGCAAAGGGGAAATGTTTTCATCAAACACAACATCACGAGAGATATAAACATGGCCAGTGGAGATATCTAGACATTTGACTCCTTTGTGGAGAGGGCTATAGCCAATAAAGACACATTGTTTAGAGCGAAAATAAAGTTTGTGTTTATTGTATGGAAGAAGATTTGGCCAACAGGCATAGACAAAAACACGAAGAGGTTCATAATTGGGAGTAACTTGTAAGAGTTTTTTGTGTAGGAGTTTCAAAATTAAGGACGGTGGGAAGAAGATTGATGAGAAAAGTGGATGTGAGAAAAGCATCATCCCAAAATTTCAAAGACATAGATGCATTAGCAAGCAAAGCAAGGCCAACTTCGACAATATGACGGTGTTTGCGTTCATCAGAACCATTTTGTTGGTGAGCATGTGGACATGATACATGATGAGTGATGCCTACTTTTTGAAAGAAATCGTTCAGTTTTTCATATTCACCACCCCAATCGGTTTGCATGATAATAATCTTTCTACCAATTTTTCGCTCAATAAATTGTTGGAAATTAAGAAACACATCATACACCTCAGAACATTTCTTAAGTAAGTAAATCCAGGTAAACTTACTAAAATCATCAATAAAGCTTACATAGTATGCATGTTTGCTAACAGAAAGAGGAGCAGGACCCCATACATCAGAATTTTTTGTTCCAACGGAACTATAGACACACTAGTAGAAACATGATAGGGTAACTGATGGCTCTTAGCTTGTTGATAGGGATAACATATGTGAGCATTTGTGCCTGGAGAGTACGACAATTTATTCTTCCTAAGGATTTATTGAACAATAAAGGAGGATGGATGACCAAGACGACGATGCCATGTGGAGGAGGAAGGCTTGATGGTAGCGAGGACATGCTTAGAGAAAGGTGTGGAGACTAGAACCATGGGATATAGACCACCATGGCATGGACCTCTAAACATGACGTGCTTCGTTACCCGATCCTTGATTAAGAAATAGAAGGGGTGAATTTCAATAAAAGCATTGTTGTCTAGAGTAAGTTTATGGGCGGAAAGTAAATACATAGAGGCATTGGGAACATGTAAAATATTGTTAATATGAAGGGAACCAGTAGGGGAATGCAAAACTGAATGACCAATGTGTGCAATGTTCATACCTTGTCCACCGGCATTGTGAACTTGATCACGCCCCTGATAGTTGTAATGAATATTGAGGTTTTTTAGCTGTCCAGCAACATGGTGTGAAGCTCCTGAGTCCATATACCGGTTTGTATCAACACCATAGGAACCTTTCTGATCAGTTTGGGTGTCATCATCATCATCACCATAACGCCACCAACATTCATTTGTGGGATGCCCCTCTTTCTTGCATATATGACAGTAGACTCCGTCCTGCCACGGAGAAGCAACACGACCACGATCCCCCTTCTTGCCTCGCCCCCCTTTAGGACGGAGAGACTGGTCGGGGCGAGGTGGACCATTCTATGGTCGCTGAGATGTAGGCGGACGTGAGGGCCGGGGTAGCAGAGGAGGCATATATGGAATCATGTAGGGATGTAGGGAAAACTATTGTGGGGATTGTGGTGGTGGCATATAGGGCATCAGCTGCTGAGACTGTGGAGACACCGACGAGTATGGCTGATACTGTGGAGGTACCTGCGGGTAGGGATTGTATGCTGGAGGAGGTGGCATATATGGCGTCAGTGAGGGAGGGGGAGGCCTCGAGTACCCACCTCCATAGGCAGGATCAGGACGTCGTTGTAACACCCCGGCCTCTCCAGACCAGCGGCTGTCACTCCTGGCAGCTCAATAGTATCTCTAAACTAACCCCACAGACCAACACTAGTCTTTTCTGCGCACTTTGTCCTCACTCGTGCGCACCCGATACCCACTTCCTGGTAGGTCACCCATCCTCAAATTTCTCTAGGCCAAGCATGCTTAACCTCAGAGTTCTTTTCAGATGAGCTTCCAGAAAAGAAGCTGCAACTTGTTGGTATGGGTATACTACCAATCCTATTAAGCCATGCGTCAGGGTCTCATAGTCGTGGAGCAGCATTAACAGAGGAGGTGAAGGATCCAGATATCTGACCGGAGGAAACAAGCATATTGTCCAGATTCTCATAAGACAACAACTGTGAGCAAGCATCATTGAGGGATGTAGTTGGAACATCATTAATGACAACAACAAGACCATTGTATGTACCATCAAGCCCATTGAGTATGTAGTATTTGAGCTCATCATCATCAACCGGTTTCCCGGCAGCGGCAAGCTCGGATACAAAGCATTTCATCTTGGAGATAAACTACTGGGTTGTCTTGTCGAGTTTCTTTGTGTTAGTGAGGCTGCCACGGAGAGTGGAAACTCGTGACTTGGACTAAGAGGAATAGAGCTCATGAAGGGCACGCTAGACGGCACTGGCATGAGTAAGGTCGAAGACTTGCGGGAGAACATCCTCGGAGAGGGAGTTGATGAGGTAGCTGACTACCTTGTCGGGGGATAACCCCCGGTAGGGTCACGAGAGGTGAAACATAGCACAACTTGGTTAGCTCCGAGTAAAGAAAGAACCAGGCCGGGTAAGAACGGCCGGGTAATATAAGCATGAGCAGTCGACATATAAACTATGTCGGCCCGCATAAGACAAAGTTGTAATTCTTGCAGGAATCGACGAGCCGAGTCTACCGAGGAAGGGCCGAGTCAAGTAGGACGCGTGGCACCTTTCCGAGTAAGGTTCAGGAGGGACCATGGTAAAGCATGGTCAAAAGAGAAGGGCGACGACGGATGACACAAAAGGAGCCGGGTGACGCCCAAAGCATACGCTGACGTACAAAGTTACAGCGTGACGCCAAAAGCAATAGGAAGCAGTGTACCAGAAGACCGTTAGCTGTCAAGCTTTATGGACTAGGCCATTGGGCTTAGGGAAAGCCCATGACCCGGCCCACATTGTAGGGACCAAGATCCAAACAGTAAACCCTATAACCCAAAGGGGTATAAGCTAGCTAGCACTGCCTATATAAGGAAGGGCATAGCTGTAGTAGAAGGAGGTTGGACCAAGTAGGGAACTAGTGCACTAAACCCTAGTTCATACAGCTCAAGGAGCACTTGTAATCTTGGGGTATCAATCAAAACACTAAGTCTGGAGAGTTCTTCTTGTTCTTCATGCATGGCTCGACCGTGCACTCCCTCCCCGGTGACCACAAGAATCCATTCGGCCCCCAACTTAAGCCTACCCATGGCATCTGCCGTGCCACCACCACGACAGTTGGCGCCCTCCGTGGGGCAGAAGCAGGTGCTTGATGGAGTCTTCATCCAGACGGGCAACATCATCGCCAAGACCGACGAGCGCGTTTACTCCGGCCTCATCCAGAGGTTTGGAGCGCTCAACTTTGTCAGCGAAAATGTGGGTTGCTTCGGGACCAAGTCGTTCCCTAGGGGCGGTCACTTCATCAAGTTCGGCGAGCACCAGGTCTACGTCGCGGTGCGCGTGGAGCACGCATATCCTGAGCGCGTCGTCCTGGCGCCGGATCTGCCAGCGATTCCTGACGCTGGGAAGGTTCACCAACTCGTCTCCATGGAGGTAATGATGACAATGCCAAACCCCGCGGCTCCGCCAATAGTTCCAGTAGTGAATGAGAATGCTGAGGGAGGAAATCCTGAGGAAACACCAAGGGCTGCAAGAACAGCAAAGGTACCACTGGAAAAACCGGAAAACATAGCTAGGAGTAAAAGGGCTAAGGAGCTGTAGGAAGCGATAGACAAGTTGGCAGAGCCAGTAGCACAGGAAACTGACTCGGCACGTGTGCAAGCCAAGTTGGAGGAGTCCAGGATAAAAGTTTTGGAGAAAGCTAAGGAATTAGAGCAGTTACAGCAGGATGTGGATATCACGATCCGAGAGATCAACTCGGCAAATCGAGTCAAGGGCGCAAAGACCCGGCTCGATGCGAAGAGATTGAGAGGAAGAAACCTCAACGAAGAGCTGGCAGATGCAACGTCAAAAATAACGGCGAAGAACAGCAACGAAACAGCTATGCGGCCAACATATAACACAGCAGCAGCCAATCTGTGAGCAACAGAAGCAGCAATGGAAGAGTTACCCCATTTGGAGGGAGAAGCACAGAAAAGACAACAAGAACGAGCCAATGAACTAGTAAGAGCAGCTAGCATGCTGAATGAAGCATATTAGAGAGCAAATTCGGGTATAGAAGGAAGGTCATAGCTGGTTCACTCGGCGACTCCTGTTCCGGCGAGATCGGCTGGGCACACGACATCCTCACCCGGAGCGGCGACTAGACCGAGAAAAGAGAAGAGTGTGGATTCTAGAAGAAACAAGTAGATGGTCACTTATGATCCGGCGATGGCTCAAGGAAACCCGGCACATGCACAATGGGCGAGAAGGAATAATGTCCAAGGAAATGAAAACCAGGAGAATGCAGGCCGAGAAAGGCAAGTAGGGCAAAAAAACGACAACGGAGGGCAAAATTCTGCGACTCAAGCTAGGCGCGAAACTCACTTGGCAAGAGGAGGAAATCCAGCGCCAAATAATGCACCAGCTAAACCCGAAAGAAGACAACAAAGCGCGGGAAAGGCAGCTCAACAGCCTGCTGACCCGAACGCGAATAAGTACAATGATGGTTACTCGACTATGGTAAATGACGGATATGAATTGCCGGATCACGCATATCAAGCAATGGGAGATAGACTCGGAGGCAGGAACCTTCAGCCGTATGATGCAAGGCTGAAGCTTGACTGAATAAAGATGGCAGAGCTGATCGAATCACAAGGTCCGCAGGGTCCACCATGCTTTGGCCCAAGGATCATGAAGGAACCACCGGTACCAAATTTCCAGCTGGCCAGAGGGACAAAAACATATGATGGAAGTACAAAGCCAGAAGATTGGCTCATAGATTATGGAACTGCTGTGAAGATCGCGCAGGGAAATTTGAGATGGGCAGTACGATATGTACCACAGATGCTGGAAGGACCAGCTCGGGTATGGCTGAACAATTTGCCACCCGGAAGCATCGACAGCTGGATCGATTTTCAAGACGCTTTTGTGAGCAATTTCACCAGCACTTACAAGAGGCCGAATCGCCCACAGCAACTGGCTATGTGAAAATAAAGACCAAATGAGACAGACAGGGAATTCCTCACAAGGTGGTGTACGATGCGCAAATCTTGTGAAGGGGTAATCAAGTCACAAGCAATTGCTTGGTTTTCACAAGGATGCAGACATGGAAGTGTGCTATGGCAAAGGTTACAGAGAGATATGCCGGCAAGTCTGGCAGAAACAATAAGAATTGTTGATTCGTATGCGTTAGAAGATTCGACTCAGCCGCTGCTTATGTCGGCAGAAGGGATGACTGAGACTCAGATCTATGACGTTGCCGGGTCGCAAAGGCTCCAGGAAAGATCCGAATACAGAAGCAAGAGAAGATATGAAAGGCCAGACTACAGATATGGTTCGACTCAGGTTGCGGCCGTGAGTCAGGATCATCCAGATGCTGGAAGTAGCCAACATCAAAGGACAAGTGGACAACAACAGTGGGTGCCAAAGATGATGGCAAAAGCCATACGAACAGAGGAAGAAATATCAGGATCGATAGAAATATACCTATGAGATGATGCTGGACCAGCCGTGTAAGTTTCACACGCCTAGTCTGAGTAAACCAGCCAATCACACAACAAGACAATGCACTTGGTTTCAGAAAGGAGATAGAGTGGTTTCGCCGAATAAGCAGCTTCCACCACCTCCCCCTCCACCACTTACAGGAGGAAATGCTCAGACAGTGGGAGTAGATAACAGATACGAAAATAGGCAACCGAGGTATCACAATCAGGAAAGAAGAGAAACTATGCACCAGGTGCACAACCCAAGAGGTGACGACGCTCATGTCGGACACGGAACTAGAAATGAGTACAGAGAACATCACTAGAGTTATGTCGTCTTTGTCACAGAGCCGAATGACAAAAAGAGACAGCAGCGACGAATGATGGAGGTGAATGCCACGATGTCGGCAATTCCCAAGTACATGCATTGGTCTGAGCAAGAAATAACTTGGAGCATAAAAGATCACCCCAAGATCATGCCAACCCCAGGAGGTTATGCTCTAGTTTTAGATCCAACATTCATGGGCCCAGATATCAATGTCAAGTTTTCAAAAGTGCTGATTGATGATGGCAGCAGCATCAACATAATGTACAAGGATACCATGCTCAAGTTAGGCATTACCATGAACATGCTGGAGCCGACTAAGACCACTTTCCACGGTATTGTGCCGAGATTGTCCTGTGAGCCAATTGGCAAGATCTTGGTCGACGTCTTATTCAGAAACAGAGAGAACTGTCGCACTGAGGCCATAGAGTTTGAGGTAGTGGATTTGGTCAGCTCATATCACGCCTTACTCGGCAGGCCGGCTATAGCGAGATTCATGGCTACTACCCACATTGCCTACTTAAAGATGAAGCTGTCAGGCCCATGTGGGGTAATAACAGTGGAAGGGGATTACAAAATATCTATTGCTTGTGCCTCAGTCGGGCCTTCACTGGCCGATTCACTTGTCATATCACAAGAAAAGAATCAAATGTTGGAAGTGGCAGCATTGGCCAAAGCAGCGCAAATGTCCATGCAGACACTCACCAACCCGCATGGCAATGTGTGATTTCAAGCTACCAACGAAACCAAGAAGGTACAGGGGGATGAGACTTTCCCAGAGTGCACAGTTACCATTGGGGCCGGCCTTACGGAAAAATAGGAAAGCGAGCTCACCAGCTTCCTCCGTGAGAATCGGGATATCTTTGCATGGTCCACTCAAGATCTGCAAGGAGTTCCGAGGGAGCTGGCTGAGCACTCTCTTCATGTAAGACCATATGCCAAGCCGGTGAAGCAACCCCTCCGCCGCTTCGCCGAAGATAGGAGGAAAGTAATAGCAGTCGAGATTGCAAGACTTTTAGCTGCTGGATTTATCATGGAAGTACTGCACCCAGATTGGTTGTCAAATCCAGTCTTGGTCAAGAATAAAAAAGATGACCCGAACGTGGCAGTGGTATGGCGCATGTGTATTGATTACACGAACCTCAATAAGGCGTGTCCAAAAGATCCATTTCCCCTACCACGGATCGATCAAGTCATAGATTCTACTGCTGGGTGTGAGTTGTTGTCGATTGTGGATGCATATTCAAGATTCCATCAGATATCATTGAATCCGGATGATCAAATAAATACAACTTTTATCACCCCATACGGGGCTTATTGCTATCGTACCATGCCATTTGTATTGAGAAATGCGGGTGCAACATACCAAAGATGCATGCAAAAATGCTTACAAGATCAATTGGACAAAAACGTTCAAGTATACGTCGATGACGTGGTAATAAAAACCAAACAAAGTCATACTCTAATTGAGGACTTGCGTCAAACATTCGCAAACTTAAGAAGATTCCGGATGAAGCTTAACCCGGAAAAATGCACATTTGGTGTCCCGGCTGGCAAGTTACTCGGATTCCTTGTATCCAGCCGAGGAATCGAGGCTAACCTGACAAAAATCAGGGCCATTGAAAGAATGAATTACCAAAAACCCTCAACGATGTCCAGAAGTTTACTGGATGCCTGGCCTCGTTGAGCAGGTTTGTTAGTTGGCTAGGGGAAAAGCCCTACCATTATATCAACTGATGAAGAAATCAGATAAATTCACGTGGACACAGCAAGCTGATAGCGCTTTCCATGAATTAAAGAAAATGTTGGCAACAACACCAATATTAGCATCACCACTATCCAAAGAGCCAATGTTGCTCTATGTTGCCGCAACCAACAGAGTTGTAAGTGCAGTAATAGCGGTTGAACATAAAGAAGGGGGCAAATCAGTCCAAAGACCAGTTTATTACTTGAGCGAAGTGCTCTCTGTCTCGAAACAGAATTACCCGCATTATCAGAAGATGACATATGGGGTATATATGGCAGCAAAGAAGCTGAAACATTATTTTCAAGAACACCCAATCCGGTTAATATGCAGGCACCTATCTCGTATATATTGGGCAGCAAAGATGCCAGCGGCCGAGTCGCAAAATGGGCCATAGAACTGGCACCGTATACTCCACAATATGATAGAAGAGATGCAATAAAGTCTCAGGCTGTTGCAGATTTCTTTGTAGACTGGATGGAAATGCAGTACGAACCACCACTTCCAGATCCGAACTACTGAAAAATGCATTTTGACGGGTCCAAGACGAAAATGGGTCTGGGCACCGGGGTAGTGCTCACATATCCAAAGAGGGATCAACTGAGGTACGTGTTACAGATTCATTTTGCTGCTTCCAACAACGTTGCCGAGTATGAAGCACTTGTCCATGTCATCAAAGTAGCCAAGGAAATTGGTATCAAAAGGATCATGTGTTTTGGCGATTCGGATTTGGTGATTCAGCAAGTGTCTGGACATTGGGATGCGCTGGACGCAAACATGGTGTTATATCATTTCCATGTGCAGCAAATTTCGGGATACTTTGACGGATGCTAATTCCATCATGTTCCTAGATTAGAAAATGAGGCAGCAGATGTACTATCCAAATTAGGGTCATCTCGGCAAGCAATACCACCAGGGGTACACCTCAGGAAACCATCGATCAAGCCGTCACCAGAGTCCGACTCAATCAGGGTCACCCCAGCGAGTCAGGAGTCAGATGTGGTACCAATGGATATCGACTCAGGGGTAGCTTCGAATCACTCGGGGACCGATCTGCTCAATTCAGGGGCTACCGAATCACACTCGGGGGCTCCTCAGGTCATGTCGGCAGAGCATATGTCGGCGGAACCAATGGACATTGATACTGAAGCAGACCCGGAACCACTAATACCAGTATGGGCATAGCCAATATTCAATCATTTAAAAGATGGGACCTTGCCGAGTGATGAAACATTGGTAAGCCAAACAGTACGAAGAGAAAAAGCGTACACCATAATCAACAAGGAATTGTACAAGCGAAGTGTGATGAGTGTACTGCAGCGTTGTATCAGCCCAGAGAAAGGCCAAGGGATCTTATTGGATATTCATCAAGGAGAATGTGGTCACCATGCGTCATCAAGAGCATTGGTGGCCAAGGCATTTCGACACGGATTCTATTGGCTAAGCGCATTGGCACAAGTGCAAGAGTTAGTCGGAAAATGCAGTGGTTGTCAACACTATGCATCCAAGTCACATCTACCAGCGTCTGAATTAAAGAATATACCAATCACTTGGCCTTTTGTAGTATGGTGCCTAGATATGGTAGGACCTTTCAAACCAACAAGGGGAGGCATGAATCATATTTTGGTCATGATTGATAAGTTCACCAAGTGGATAGAAGTGAAACCAATCAAGAAGTTGGACGGTAAAACAGCTGTCACATTCTTAAGGGATATAATCCTCAGATATGGTTACCATGCAGTGTAATCACTGATAACGACACGAACTTTGCTGAAGGAGCTTTTGCTCGTTTCTGCGGGAAACACCGAATAAGACTCGATGTAGCATCAGCCGCCCATCCAGAATCAAATGGACAAGTTGAACGGGTTAATGGATTATTTCTGTCAGGGATAAAACCCCGCTTAATGGAACCACTCCAGAGGTCACCTGGTTGTTGGTAGAGGAACTACCCTCAGTTTTATGGAGCCTAAGAACAACTCCAAATTGGTCAACGGGTTATACGCCATTCTTCCTTGTGTATGGGGCAAAAGCGGCTTTGCCTGCCGACATAGAGTATGACTCGCCAAGAATAAGGCAATACTCGGAAGCCGAGGTAAAAGAGGCCCGAGAAGACGGAGTAGATTTACTCGAAGAAGCAAGGGAACTGGCATTATCCAGATCCGCTATATATCAATAGAATCTCCAACTCTATCATAGCCGGAAGTGCAACCTTGTGTTTTTTGAGAAGGGGATATGGTACTAAGGTTGGTGCAACGCACAACGGGAATGCATAAATTATCACCCCCATGGGAAGGACCATTCATTGTAAGCAAAGCATTGCACAATGATTCCTATTATCTCATAGACGCTCGTGAAGCACAAAAGAACAAGGCGGACATGTCAGGAGATGAGACCAAAAGGCCATGGAATGTGGCGCTGCTTCGTCCCTTCTATACTTAGGAGAAGCAATGCATGTATCACTCGAACTCTCATATGTCGGACCTTGGTGCCGGCTTTGTGCTAATAATAAAATGGTATGACTCGAAAAACTGACTCGTGACTACCCCTTAAGTTTTCCCTCTCAATTATTTTATGACGGCTGGCGTGACACCCAATTTATCTCGGAACAAGTAGTGTTTACTCGGAAGAAATCAACTCTTCGACTATGCTGTTGTCCGAAAACATGGCTTCATGGCAAGCAAGATAAAAGGATGTATGTGTTGGAGATATGCCCTAGAGGCAATAATAAATGTACTACCTCTGATCCTAAATAAGTGTCGCTATTTTGAACTAGAGTTAGTTCAAAACCGTGACACTTATTTAGGATCAGAGGGAGTAGTTATTATTATATCTTTGTGTTTATGATAAATGTTTACATTCATGCTATAATAGTATTAACAAGAAACATTAATACTTGTATGATTTGTAAACTAAATTAGAGTCCCTAGTAAAGCCTCTTTTTAATACTAGCTTGTTGATTAATAGATGATCATAGTTTCTTGATCATGAACATTTGAGATGTTGTTAATAACAAGATCATATCATTAGGAGAATGGTATGGTGGACATCCTCCTATAGATAAGCGTAGCATAAAGATCAAGTCATTTTAATAGTTCAATTGCTATAAGCTTTCTGATACATAGTAACCTAATTCCTTCGACCATGAGATCATGCTTATCACCATCACCGGAAGGATGCTTTGATGACATCAAACACCACACAGTAACTGGGTGGCTATAAAGGTGGCATTGAGTATTCAGAAAGTATGGGTTGAGAAACATGGATCAAGAGTGGGATTTGTCCATCCATATGACGGATAGATATACTCTGGGCCCTCTCGGTGGAATGTCATCCAATTAGCTTGCAAGCACGTGACTGGCTCACAAGGGATCACATATCACGGGAAGGTCCGGCATTCCGGAGGGGAAGGGTACATGAATGTGTCATGACAATGTGGAATGGTTGCATCATGTACTAGGTATCATGGCTGAGCAAAATAAAGGGATAAATCAAATCCTAGTTTGAAAAGTCAAACGCCAATTTGAAAAAGTCAAACGGCAGTTTTGCTTGGTGGAGGGAGAGTAGGAAACCTACTTGGGGAGGAGTTCCTCTCCCTCCACCCGACGGCCAAGGAGGCCGACTTGGGGGAGGACTCCCTCCCCTTGGCCGGCGACCTCCCACCTATAAAAGAAGGGGCAGGGGCGCCCCCTCTTCCCTACACCTCTCTCCACCAAAACCCTAGCCCTAGCCGCCGGCCACCATAAGTCGCTGCCGCCCTAGGGTTTGCCCTAGCCGCCGAGTTGGGGCTCTCCCCAAGCCCTAGCCGCTGGCCTAGCCTCCTCCCTTGGTGCCTCTAAATCCTAGATCGCCAAGGCCTCTCTCATAGTCCACCATACTCACTCCGGCTTAAGGCGAAGCCCTACGAGATCTCCCCTCTACTTCCGGTACCACGCCGTCATGCTGCCGGAATCGCGAGGAGAGTGCTACAACCTCCACTGCCTGCTGGAACAAGGGAGAGGAAGGTCTTCATCGAGTACCGAACGTGTGACCGACTGCGGAAGCGCTGCCGGAACGCAGCGCTGGAAGGATCGTATACACGATCTTGAGATCGACAAGAGTACGACTACATCACCCACGAGAATCTGCTCTCGTTAAACACTTTGGAATCTTCGAGGGTGAGTTCCTCTATCGACTCGTTGCTACAATCTAGTAGATAGATCTTGGCGTGTTTGTTTGTATGCGGTAGAATTTTTTTGTTTTCCATGCTACAAACCCCTACAGTGGTATCAGAGCCGTGTCTATATGTAGATCTGTTGCACGAGTAGAACACAATGGTCATTGTGGGCGGTGGTGCTTTTATTATCAATTGCTTCTTGTGTACTTTGCATCTTGCGGTATGATGGAATGAAGCGGCCCGGGATAACCTTACATGACATCGTTCATGAGACTTGCTCCAAGCTCAACATGCAACTTGTATTGCATAAGTGGCTTTGCGGGTGTCTGTCTCTTCCATTATAGTATAGATCCAATTCACAACGGGCACTTGATAGTTCAAACATCAACGTTGTGGTTCTTGTTCGTAAGTTAGATCGACACTTATTGAAATCCCCAAACCACGTAAAATATGCAAAGAAAATTAGAGGCGTCTAACTTTTTTTTGTAGGGGTGTGCTGTGATGTGATATGGCCATGATTGTGATTATATTTGATGTATGCAATGTTCCTTATTGTAAGTTGGCAACCGGTAGGAGCCATCTGGTTGTCTTTAAATTCTGTTAAGACCCGCGTGTCTATTCAAAGTAGTTGTAATAGTTGGAGCTGGTGGACGACAACCATGAAACGGCGCCATTGACCTTGACGCTATGCCGGTGATGATGCAGATCATGTTCGTGCTTGAAGATGGAGATCGGAAGCACAAGAAGAAAGGCCATATCATATCACATATTATGAATTGCATGTGATGTTAATCCTTTTCGCATCTTGTATTGCTTGGTTAACGACAGTAGCATTATAAGATGATCCCTCATGCACATTAATTTCAAGTTTTAAAGTGTTCATCCTTAGTAAGCACCGTTGCTAAAGCTTGTTGTTTCGAAGCACCACGTGATGATCGGGTGTGTTAGATTCTGCAAGTGTATACAACATGAGCAAGCCATATTTGCTCATGCAGAAGCTAAGGTTTGATCTTGACGAGCCTAGCATGTACAGACATGGTCTCGGAACACGGATCACCGAAAGGTAAAGCATGAATCATATAGTAGATATGATGAACATGTCGATTGTTCGCCATTGAAGCTACATCAACTCTCATGATGATCGGT
The DNA here is from genome assembly GCA_916181665.1 of Avena sativa. Lineage (NCBI taxonomy): Eukaryota > Viridiplantae > Streptophyta > Magnoliopsida > Poales > Poaceae > Avena > Avena sativa. The sequence continues at coordinate 8,821,033 of OV702293.1, read as the reverse complement.
TTTTATGTGGTGGATTTGGTTCGTGTGATCACTAAAACAATGTGAGGGATATTGTTTTGAGTGGGAGTTCACCGAGATTAATTTAACTATTAATTAGAACTCAATTTGTCATAAACTTAGTCTAAACTATTGCAAATATGTTGTAGATCAATGGAGGCCCCTACCATCAATTTTAATGCGTTCCTAGAGAAAGAAAAGTTGAAAAACAATGGAAGAAACTTCGCGGATTGTTTCCGCAATTTTAGGATTGTCCTCAATGCTAGTAATTTGACCTATATGCTGGATGCACCGCTGGGTGACCCGCCTGCAGCTGATGCTACCGATGAAGTAAAGAATGTTTACCTCGCTCGGAAGAATCAGTACTCCACGGTTCAGTATGCTATCTTGTATGGTTTGTAATCGGAGCTTCAGAAAAGGTTTGAGAACCATGACCCACATGATATTGTCCGTGAACTCAAATTGATATTTGAGACTCACGCGGCAGTTGAGAGTTATGAGGCTTCTGAAAAGTTCTTTAACTGCAAGATGGAAGAGGGCAGCTCCGTCAGTGAGCATGTGCTTAAGATGTCTGGGCATGCAAACAAACTCCAAAGCTTGGGTATAGTGATTACTAATGCTTTGGGGATTTACCGTGTCCTCCAATCACTGCCACCAAGTTACAAGAACTTTGTGATGAACTACAATATGCAAAGCATTAACAAGACATTGCCAGAACTCTTCTCCATGTTGAAATCTGCAGAAGTGGAGATCAAGAAAGAGCATCAAGTGTTGTTGGTCAATAAGACCACCAAATTCAAGAACGGCAAGTCTAAGCAAAAGGGAAACTTCAAGAAGGGTGGTAAGAAAGTTGCCGCACCGGCGAAGAAGACCAAAGCTGGACCTAAGCCTGATACTGAATGCTTTTACTGCAAGGGAGAGGGTCACTGGAAGCGGAATTGCCCAAAGTACTTGGCGGATTTGAAGAACGGCAACATCAAGAAGAAAGGTATATCTGATATACATGTTATTGATGTGTATCTCACTAGTACTCGTAGTAGTGCCTGGGTATTTGATACTGGTTCGGTTGCTCATATTTGTAACTTGAAACAGGTGCTGTAGAATAAACGGAAGCTAGCAAAGAACGAGGTGACGATGCGCGTTGGAAATGGATCAAAGGTTGATGTGATCGCGGTCGGCACGCTACCTCTTCATCTACCATCAGGATTAGTTTTATACTTAAATAATTGTTATTTGGTGCCTGCGTTGAGCATGAACATTATATCTGGATCATGTTTGTTGCGAGACGGTTACTTTTTTAAGTCCGAGAATAATGGTTGTTCGATTTATATGAGTAATATGTTTTATGCACATGCACCTTTGATAGATGGTATATTCTTATTGAATCTCGATAGTGGAAATACACATATTAATAACATTGAAGCTAAACGTTTGAAATTGAGCGATAACTCGACCTATATGTGGCACTGTCGTCTTGGTCATATTGGAGTGAAGAGTATGAAGAAACTCCATTCCGATGGACTTCTTGAATCACTTGATTTCGAATCACTTGAAAGATGCGAAGCATGTCTGATGGGTAAAATGACTAAGACTCCATTTTCTGGTATGATGGAGCGAGCTACGGACTTATTGGAAATCATACATACCGATGTGTGTGGTCCAATGAGTGTAGCATCGCGCGGTGGTTATCGTTATGTTCTTACCTTCATGGATGACTTGAGTAGATATGGGTATATCTATTTCATGAAACATAAGTCCGAAACTTTCGAGAAGTTGAAGGAATTTCAAAGTGAGGTAGAGAATCAACGTAACAAGAAGATTAAATTTCTATGCTCTGATCGTGGAGGTGAATATATAATTTACGAGTTTGGCGAGCATTTGAAGAAATGCGGAATACTTTCACAATTGACACCGCCGGGAACACCACAGCGTAATGGTGTGTCCGAACATTGTAATCGAACTCTCTTAGATATGGTTCGTTCTATGATGTCACTTACAGATTTACCGCTATCATTTTGGGGTTATGCATTAGAAACAACCACATTCACTTTAAATAGGGAACCATCTAAATCCGTTGAAACGACACCGTATGAATTATGGTTTGGGAAGAAACCTAAATTGCCGTTCCTTAAAGTTTGGGGTTGCGTAGCCTATGTAAAGAAGTTACAACCGGACAAGCTTGAACCAAAAGCGGAAAAATGCGTCTTCATAGGATACCCGAAGGAAACTATTGGGTATACCTTCTATCAAAGATCCGAAGGCAAAATCTTCGTTGCCAAGAATGGATCCTTTCTAGAGAAGGAATTTGTCTCAAAAGAAGTGACTGGAAGGAAAATAGAACTCGACGAGGTTGTTGAACCTTCTCTCGAACTCGCGAGTAGCACAACACCGGAAGTTGTTCCTGTGGCGTCTACACCAATAAGAGAGGAAGCTAATGATGATGATCATGAAACTTCGGTTGAAGTTGCTATAGAACCTCGCAGGTCAACGAGAACTCGTACCACTCCTGATTGGTATGATCCCATTATGAGTGTCATGTTGGTGGACAACACCGATGACCCTGCGACATATGAGGAAGCGATGATGAGCCCAGATTCCAATAAATGGCAAGACGCCATGAAATCCGAAATTGGATCCATGTACGAAAACCAAGTATGGACTTTGGTGGACTTACCAGATGGCCGGAAGGCTATTGAGAACAAATGGATTTTCAAGAAGAAAACAGACGCTGATGGTAATGTTACTGTCTATAAAGCTCGACTTGTCGCGAAAGAGTTTCGACAAATTCAAGGAGTTGACTACGATGAGACTTTCTCACTAGTAGCGAAGCTAAAGTCTATGAGGATTATGTTAGCAATCGCTGCATATTATGATTACGAGATATGGCAGATGGATGTCAAAACAGCGTTCCTCAATGGAGACATTGATGAAGAGTTGTATATGATGCAACCCAAAGGTTTTGTCGATCCTAAAGATGCTAACAAGGTATGCAAACTTCAACGGTCCATATATGGGTTGAAGCAAGCATCCCGAAGTTGGAATCAACGTTTTGATAAGGTTATCAAAAGTTTTGGTTTTATACAAACTTATGGAGAAGCTTGTATTTACAAAAAAGTGAGTGGGAGCTCTGTAGCATTCTTAATACTATATGTAGATGACATATTGTTGATTGGGAATGATGTAGACCTTCTTAATAGTGTCAAGGAATATTTGAATAATAGTTTTTCAATGAAAGATCTTGGCGAAGCAGCTTACATATTAGGCATAAAGACTTATAGAGATAGATCGAGACGCCTAATATCATTGTCACAAAGTACATATTTGGACAAAGTTCTAAAGAGGTTTGGAATGGAAGATAGCAAGAAATGGTTCTTGCCCATGTTGCCCAATACGACCTTGAGTAAAGCTCAAAGTCCAGCAACGGCAGAAGATAGAGAAAGGATGAGTAAAACTCCCTATGCCTTAGCCATAGGATCTCTAATGTATGCCATGCTATGTACTAGACCCGACATTGCATATGCTGTTAGTTTGATTAGCAGATATCAAAGTGATCCAGGAGTGGATCATTGGACAGCGGTCAAAAACATCCTTAAGTACTTGAGAAGAACTAAGGATATGGTTCTTTCTTATGGAGGTGATGAACAGCTCGTTGTTAATGGTTACACCGATGCTAGTTCGAACACCGATCCAGATGATTCTAAATCACAATCTGGATACGTTTTTTACTTTGAATGGTGTAGCAGTTAGCTAGAGGAGTGCAAAGCAAAGCGTTGTGGCGAGATCTTCAACTGAATCAGAATACATAGCTGCTTCGGAGGATTCACAAGAAGCGATATGGATGAAGTAGTTCATTACAGAGCTCGGTGTGGTTCCAAGTGCGCTGGACCCAATGTCTATCTACTGTGATAACATGGGCGCCATAGCCAATGCGCAAGAACCAAGGTCACACAAGAAGCTGAAGCACATCAAGCTACGATTTCACGCTATTCGAGAACATGTCCAAGATGGTGACATAAAGATTTTCAAAGTACACATAGATCTGAATGTGGCAGATCCGTTGACTAAACCTCTCCCGAGGGCAAAACATGACCAACACCAAACTGCCATGGGTGTTCGGTATATTACCATGTAATCTAGATTAGTTGACTCTAGTGCAAGTGGGAGACTGTTGGAGATATGCCCTAGAGGCAATAATAAATGTAGTTATTATTATATCTTTGTGTTTATGATAAATGTTTACATTCATGTTATAATAGTATTAACAAGAAACATTAATACTTGTGTGATTTGTAAACTAAATTAGAGTCCCTAGTAAAGCCTCTTCTTAATACTAGCTTGTTGATTAATAGATGATCATAGTTTCTTGATCATGAACATTTGAGATGTTGTTAATAACAAGATCATATCATTAGGATAATGGTATGGTGGACATCCTCCTATAGATAAGCGTAGCATAAAGATCAAGTCATTTTAATAGTTCAATTGCTATAAGCTTTCTGATACATAGTAACCTAATTCCTTCGACCATGAGATCATGCTTATCACCATCACCAGAAGGATGCTTTGATGACATCAAACACCACACCGTAACTGGGTGGCTATAAAGGTGGCATTGAGTATTCGGAAAGAAAGGGTTGAGACACATGGATCAAGAGTGGGATTTGTCCATCCATATGACGGATAGATATACTCTAGGCCCTCTCGGTGGAATGTCATCCAATTATCTTGCAAGCATGTGACTGGCTCACAAGGGATCACATATCACGGGAACGAGAAAAGAGTACTTATCAGTAACGAGGTTGAACTAGGTATGTAGAGATACCGACGATCAAAACCTCGGATAAGTAAACTATCGTGAGACAAAGGGAAATTGGTATCGTATGTAAGTGGTTCATTTGATCGCAAAGTAATCGTAGAAATATGTGTGAGCCATATGAATTTCCAGATTCCTCTATTGGTTATTGTTCGGAGAAGTGTCTCGATCATGTCCGCATAATTCACGAACCATAGGGAGACACACTTAAGGATTCGATGTTGTTGAGTAGTTATGGAATGATGAGTAAGAGACCGAATGTTGTTCGGAGTCTCGGATAGGATCCGAGATATCACGAGGAGATCCGGAATGGTCCGGAGAATAATATTCATATAAGGAAAGTCCTGTTTCAGAGTTGGGGAATGATTCCGGTGTTTTCATCAGGAATGTTCTAGAAGGTTCCGGAAGGTCCGGCACTCCGGAGGGGAAGGGTACATGAATGTGTCATGACAATGTGGAATGGTTGCATCATGTACTAGGTATCATGGCTGAGCAAAATAAAGGGATAAATCAAATCCTAGTTTGAAAAGTCAAACGCCAATTTGAAAAAGTCAAACGGCAGTTTTGCTTGGTGGAGGGAGAGTAGGAAACCTACTTGGGGAGGAGTTCCTCTCCCTCCACCCGCCGGACAAGGAGGCCGACTTGGGGGAGGACTCCCTCCCCTTGGCCGGCGCCCTCCCACCTATAAAAGAAGGGGCAAGAGCGCCCCCTCTTCCCTACACCTCTCTCCACCAAAACCCTAGCCCTAGCCGCCGACACCACAAGTCGCCGCCGCCCTAGGGTTTTCCCTAGCCGCCGAGTTGGGGCTCTCCCCAAGCCCTAGACGCCGGCCTAGCCTCCTCCCTTGGTTCCTCTAAATCCTAGATCGCCAAGGCCTCTCTCATAGTCCACCATACTCGCTCCGGCTTAAGGCGAAGCCCTGCGAGATCTCCCCTCTACTTCCGGTACCACGCCGTCGTGCTGCCGGAATCGCGAGGAGAGTGCTACAACCTCCACTGCCTGCTGGAACAAGGGAGAGGAAGGTCTTCATCGAGTACCGAACGTGTGACCGACTACGGAAGCGCTGCCGGAACGCAGCGCCGGAAGGATCGTCTACACGATCTTGAGATCAGCAAGAGTACGACTACATCACCCACGAGAATCTGCTCTCGTTAAACACTTTGGAATCTTCGAGGGTGAGTTCCTCTATCGACTCGTTGTTACAATCTAGTAGATAGATCTTGGCGTGTTTGTTTGTGTGCGGTAGAAATTTTTGTTTTCCATGCTACGAACCCCTACAGTATGACGGGTAAAAACGAACGCCGGATTAGTACAAAGGTGAAATGCGAGACGGCTTTAGATTTTCGCCTAACTCTCTGCAAGTCATGTTATACTACGTGTCTAGTAATCTCGGCCAAGTGATCCAAGTTTCATACCTGCTAACTATATCCTTATTACTTTGAGACTCTAATGTCGAACATCGAAAAAGGTAGACAGGGGCCAAAGTCAAGGAAAGGGGACACGACAAAATGAAACTCGGGGACTTGCCCTTGAATGACTCACACTTAGAACACAACGCAAATATATAAAGCCTATCAAAAGGCGCATAATCAAACTTAAAGAGCAATGTATGTTACATCTGTACCCGGCATACCGGGGATCTAATCAAAGTTCGAGTATTTGTTAGCCTAAGGAGCAGGACTCGGAGGAGCACTCTTGGAGCCAGGAGCATTGCTTGGAGCATGGGCTGAGTCAGGGGCATCTGTGGCCGGGTCATCCGGACCATCTGACTCGGTTGCTTCGCTGTCGCCACCCTCTTCATCAGCAACTTCGACGAGTGGGTCGCCAAGGTCGAGGAAGCTAGGCCCGTCGCACCAAGCGTGCACCATGGTATATTCAATCATGGTGTAAGATCGCTCCTGGCGCTTCTTGATCAGCTATAGGTCATTCAGCCATTTACCATCCCCTCTTATGCGAGCAAGAACATCAAGGTTGATGTCCTCGTACCATGAAAGCACGAAGGAGAGAGCCTTGTCCGCTGCAGCTCGGCCAGCCGACTCACGCCATTGGTCCAACCGGTCTTCAGTAAGGAGCAATCTCTCAGCAAGTGGCTCGATGAGTTCAGGTGGGTCTTCATCCGTCCAGAGCATGCGAAACGCATGAATAGCCGACTTAAGCAGGTCCACACCGCAAGACTTGAGAGTTCTAACCCATTCGGACACCGCTTCGAGAAGCTCCTCCATGGACACCTCGTCGTCGGCAGGAGCACCAGCTTCGGCCCTCACTTTCTTCATGGCTCGGATGGCAAACATACTGGCCTCAGGAAAATTTCCTGCAAGAAAAATAGAAAGTTAGCAAAATAACAAAAGTAGATGGAAGAAGTCCAGAGTGACCTATACAGTGCAAAAAGGGTAATAACTCACTACCGAGAAAGAAGTTGATGGTGGCGAGCTTGCTATGCCAAGTTTTGGCCTTGGCTTGGAGGGCGTCAAAGTTCAGATTTGCCGACTCGACCGATGACTCGGCCTCGTCGAGCATCCTCTTGGTCTTCTTGGCGCTGGCGGCCTGCTGCTCATTCTTCTCGACAAGCTCCTCCTTCAGCCCTTTCATCTCGGCCAAGTGCTTCTACTCCGTCTCGGCCATCAGCTTCTTCAGCCGAGTCACCTCATCTCGCTCCTTCTGGAGTTCGGTTTGGTGCTTCTCTGCTTATTCGGAACAAATTACTTGTTAGCACCAACAGAAACCTTCAGCTATCTAATAAGTGAGGCAAGAAACTTACTCTCGGCCTCGCTGATCTGCGAGTGAAGAGCATTGATGGTGGACTGAGCAGAGGCTGTGAAAAAAGAGCGAGCAAAATTTGAGAAAATGGACCAAAGAAAATTACACCGAATAGAGAAAGGACGGGTAAGGATATTACCTTGGCCTTGGGTGTCAGTCTGTAGCTTCTCATACGCAAGTTCGAGCTTGCGATGCGCCATAAGGAGAGCTTGGTGCACCTTGGTGTGCTCGTTATGCGTGAGCTGGACAAAGAAGACAGATAGTAAGGAAAGGTCAAGTCAAGCAGCCTACCGGATTAAAAAATCTTAAGATCTTATAGCCGAGTAAGTTCCTTACTCAACAGTAACCTCGAGGGCTAGGGATCGCAGCTCTAACATATGAACTTGGCATAAGGAAATATAAAAGCTTAAGAGCTTACAGCCGAGTAAGTTCCTTACTCAACAGTAACCTCGAGGGCTAGGGATAAAAGCTCTAACATATGAGTTTGGCATAAGGAAATGAAAGAGCTTAAGAGCTTATAGCCGAGTAAGTTCCTTACTCAGCAGTAACCTCGAGGGCTAGGGATCAAAGCTCTAACATGCAAGCTTGGGGTGAAAAATTCAAAGACTAAGTGATTATTGAGAGCTTACGACCGAGTAAGTTCCTTACTCGGCAGTAACCTCGGGGACTAGGTGATATGTATAAAGGAAATACTCAACAATAAAAAAGAGTAAGAAGATACTTTACCTCGTTCACTTTGTCGGCGCGGTCCATTAGAATAATGGCCTGCTGGGTCATGTTAGAGACAACCTTAGGGCCCAGCTTCAGCTTCTTGCCGGCACGGGTGCTGACCTCCTGCTCGCCAGCTGCATTCCATGCCACAGCATAAGGCTCACCCGAACCAAGGCTTTTCCCACTAAGCGTCCGAGTGAGAACTTGACCCGTTTTCACGGTGGTTCCCACATTGGCACGGGTCGCAGCAGCAGAAGTATGTAGGGTAACAGCCTTAGAGCCATCACCTGACCCGGCAGCCGCGGATTCGCCCCCTTAGCCATTAAAGCGACCATTGTCACCAACATCGGAGGCCGGATCTGAGGAGTAGAACCCAGAGCACAAACCAATGTTGTATGCTTGGAGGAGGTGGATTTGTCGGATAAAGGGCGGGCAGAGCTAGAAGCCTTGGGTTGGGCCTAGCCCTTTGACATAATTGGAGAGCGAGCAGGGGGATTTGGAGAAGAAAGTGGAGCCGGCTGACTAGGCTCAGCAGTTTTCCTAGCTCCAAGATCAGGAGGTTGTTCATTCACATCCTCCTGAGGGCCGACGCCAGAGGAACAGGTGGCGGAAGGTTTCTCGGCGCCAGAATCACTAGTACCAAGATCAGAAAATTGTTACTGGCCAGCTCCAGGGGCGCTAGCCGAATGACCCACCGGGTCTGACTGACATTGAGAGGCGTGAGCCTCAACAGTGGGAGCCTCGACTCGGACGGGACTCGGCGCCGCTGAGTCAGCTGGAGGAGGCGCAAGCCTTAGCGGCGAGGCAATGCTAGAAGCAGCCTGGTTCGCCGACAAAGGTGCGACACTGAAAACATTGAGACATGTATAAGAGAACATCAACGACAAAAAAGAAAGAAAGAAGAAAGCAGAGTATGAAAACTGTCAACACCCGGATTTTTAATCCCAGATGCCTGTTATGCCATACATCGCAATCCCAGGATTACCATTTTTGCGAGACATAACAGAATTGGATACCATAGTACATCATCCATTACAAACGATACATAAGTTCTTACACAAATAGGGATCTCATGATCCAGTTCTTAATACAACATCAAGCAGCGGAATACGTAATAATAACGGTAGCATAGGCGAAGCTCCATCTTCGGGGTCACAGGCAATGCTGACGATGGGAGATTATCCTAGTTGTCGTAACCTTGCTGGGGTCCATCCTCCAGGTACTCCTCTTCATAGTCTGGCCATGGGAATAGCCAGGGACAAAGCCATGAGTACTCTTTAAGTACTCGCAAACTAGTACTAACAGGTAAGGGTTTTTTGGATAATAGGACACTAGGCTCTAAGGTTGTTTTGCAAAAGCCAGGTTTATCTCTACTAAGTTCCAAAGCTAGTCACAATTTTATAACTCCTAAGTGGGATCTTGTAAATCATGTCACAACTCTGTTGTGGTCAAGTCAAAGTCTCAATTCATTTCACAAGTCATTTTGAAAAGTCTGATGGGGGAACAATATGGCCACTCCAACTGTCCATAACCGCGGACGCGGCTATTCGAATAGTTTGACACTCTGCAGAGATTGTACACTTTCACCACAACATTCGATACATCCGTCAGGAACAAATCCTGAATTCACCATACTCAGTATGTGGATAATCAATCCTAACCTTTCGATTACACGCCCTAGTATAAGCACCTCTCCTGTGAGTTTGGCCTCCCAACCATGACCAACTGTCATCTTGGGTACTGCACAGGTGGACAATCTTCACAAGGTAGCCTCAGCTCAGACCTTGGCCGTGAGGGAACTAATACTAAGGAATATAAGTTTCCAGTCAAGCCCTACCCAATATTCGGGTATTGTGGTTGTACAGTAAAATTGGAATGGTATCGCATCCAGACAACCATCAGTTTTATAAAGGGCTAAGGCTCATGCCTCAACATTTTCATCACCAAAATCATCAGGTGTTTTTTGGAAACACATGTCCAAAACATTTCAATAGAATGATCCATCATTCTAAGGTGTTCATAACCATTTTCCATCAAGTATTCCCATCTAAAAGTTGATCAAGTTTTATGCTTAGCACTAGCATCTACAGGTGGGAGTAGTACTAAAGAGGGGTGGTAACTAGTGGAGTTTCAACTAAGGACAACCTTATGTCTCAGGCTGATATCAAGGTTTCTAACTTAGGCCAAATTTTATGCTCTTTATGGAACCTTTAGCATCTTTCCAAAACTACCAGTCACTTGAGTAAGCTTTGATAAAGAAATAAAGTAAGAAGCTTGCGAGTAAAACTAGGATTGGTTTATCAAGTGGGTATGATCACATATGCTTAAGGCATATAGTAGTCGTAGAACAAGTATGGGTTTGTTGCATCAGTAGGGTATCTTGCAAGGGTTAGCTTGCATAGGTATAGTATCAGCTTGCATCAATATCAGTATAAGCTTGCTAAATTGCAAGTGTTAGCTTGCAAGGTTAATAGCTTGCCTTGAGCAGAGCAGTGATTGAAGTTCTCCTCGGCTTCTTCTTCGTAGTATCTTCCTTCCTCCTCGTATCCTTGGTCGGTACTAGCGTCTATGAATAAATACGAGGTACACAATCACCAAACAATACTTAACTACTTACAATCATCACACACAAGGGTCCTATAGATGATTTAGCATCATCTCTAACATTACAAGGTTAAGGCTTGATTTAATTCCTTTTATTTTTAGAAAAGTAATTTCTACTCATTGAAAAACTACTTAAGATTTAATATTCTCCACACCAAGTATGGGATCATGTTGACACATGTCATCACCACATATTGTAGTCCATGGGAATGTGATTTAAAGTGGTGTCACAATTTAATAAGGTTTTACCCTTTTATTTTATTTAAATAAAGTGAATAGAAATGCCTATGTAGCATTCTTTTATTACTTGAACATTATTTCTGCAAGTAAACCTATATATTTTTATATATTCTGAAAGGTATGGTTAAATGTGATTTTTGAGAGTTGGAATCAACTCAAAATCTATTATGGTTTAAATTTGAAAAATGTTTGAATGCAGAAAAGATTCTGCCTTGTTATTTTTACCATGGGTGATCTATAGATCCAAATGACTTGAATCCAACGGGCTTGGATTCAGCATTCATAGACCTTTCCAACAAAATTGGTTTCATTCAATTTGGTGCACTGAATCGATCTGGGTTGATTTTTGAAGTTGGGTACAGAAGTGTGTTTGAATTGAAATAAAAAAGGTTTAATTTGAATAACTGGGCTACGCGGGAAAAGTTACTGGGCCGGCCTGCTAAGCGCAGTGCTCCCGCGGGCTGCTTAAGTGGGTGTCCCCACTCGTCAGTGACACGGGGCTGGGCGAAGCGGTATGGGGCGACGTGGATCGTTCGATCTAGTTCTAATCTAACGGCTGGGAGTCATCGTCGACGCGAGACAACTCCGGCGAGAACGAAACCTAGTGCGGCCAGTGAGGGTTGCTGGGGGCTCACCGGGGTACTGGCGAGGGTCGGCGAGGCGGGCGAACGACGAAGTCAACAATGGCGAACTCAGGGATGGTCGCGGCAGCTCCTGGGGTGGCTCCAAACGCTGGCTCCCTTCTTCTCCGGCAGCGGCAGGCTCCAGTGAAATTCCGGCGAGGTGGTGCTCGCCTTGCTCTGAGAATGGTGTGGCACGATCAGTGAGGAGAGGGGAGTGAGATGGTGTGAATAAATCGTGCGGGGGTGGCCTCTATTTATAGTCGAGCGAGGGGACCGTCGGGGCACACGGTGAGCTCGTCGGGGGCGAGGTTACAGGCGGCTAAAGGCATGGGCAAGGGTAGGGGACGGTGCGGTGTCTCCTGGCGATGCTCAACGACATGGTCTCGAGGCATGGGGCGGTGTGGTTTGGTCTGGAACGGGCGATGCTCTGCGCGGCAGAGGCGGCGTCTTCGATAGCGGGCGGTGGCTATGTGGCACGGGGCGGCAAACGGGGATGTCTGGTGGTCTCCTGGGTTGATGGCGATCGTGTGTGCACGTGGTGAGGGCGGCGCGCGGTCTGTGGGTGATGGTCGAAGGTGGCACTCTGGCGCATGCTCGGCATGGTCTGGGCGCGGCTTGTGCGCGTGGTCCAGGGCTTGGCAACGCTCGCGGCTGGGACAGGGAGTGGCGGTGGACGGTGGGCTGCCTCCCAGACATGCTGGCTAGGCTTGCTGCTGCTCCTAGCTTGCTGTCGACTATGGGGTGGCAAGAGGGTGCTCGACTATTCACCATTGATGGCAATGCAAGCTCACAGGGGTGCTAGTGCTGGGCTAATCTTTCTAGATGATCTACTGAGCTGTGTGTGAGCTAACTAGGGAACAAGTTAGGCAAGAATCACTGCTCACAATAGTGTTTGATGTTTGTTTGATTTGTGTCTGCAACCTGTTTGATGAAATGGCCGCATGAACTCAAGTTTTGAATTTTGAAAAGATTTTTGGTGGGTTTGCTAGATTGGTGCTGGTGAGTCTGCAGATGCTTGGGTTTTGAAAGTTGAGCTTGTTTGAGTGGTTTTTGAAAAAGTGGGATCTTCCCATATGAAGAAGATTCAATTTTGAATTGTCATTTAAACTTTGCATTTGAAAGTTTCTGGATGATCGCAAAGTGGGCCTTGATACCTTGTTATGAGTACATTCTAGGGGTGCAAAGATCCAGAAAAGTTTCTGTTAGGTTCTGAAAGTTTGAGATAGCCAAAGTAGGCATGGGAGTTAAATTGGCCAAAATGACCATTCATTTCATATATGTGTTTTGATTTACTTGTCTTTAGGAAAAGTGTGGGAAATGTTTTAGATGATGTTTATTTCACCTAAGAAACATTTTACAAGCAATGGCTCACACAAACAAGGTGTTTTAAAAGAATTTCAAAATCAATGCATACACATATGCATGCATTCATGAGTTTAATTAGAAAAGTTTTTGTTAACCCTAAGTTTGATGATTAGAAATTGATGATCCAAGCTTAGTATTTTTGGGATGTTACAAACCTTCCCCCCTTAAACAAAATCTCGTCCCGAGATTTGAAAAAGGACGAAAAGATTACCTAGGATTTGAAGAGATCAGGAAACTCCGTCCTAATGTGATCTTCGCGCTCCGAGGTAGCTTCCTCTTCTGTGTGGTTGCTCCACTGAATCTTGAGAAACTTGATGCTTCGGGTTCGGGTAGTTCGAAAAGCTTCTTCCAAAATACGGATGGGTACTTCAGGATAGGTCAGGTCATCGTTGATCTCTATGGTCTGGTGATCGATATTCTTGAACACTTCGGTCTTCTCGGGGACTTCGAGACACTTGCGAAGTAACGAGATATGGAACACATTGTGCACAGCTGACATCTCTTCAGGTAGTTCCAATTGATACGATACTTCTCCTCGATGGTTCAAAATTTTGAAAGGTCCGATATATCTGGGGGCTAACTTTCCTTTGAGTTGGAAACGCTGCATTCCCTTCAATGGCGACACTTTCAGATAAACAAAATCTCCTATATTGAAGGCGAGGTCTCGATGTCTCTTGTCGGCATAACTCTTTTGTCGGGATTGGGCGGTCTTGAGGTGCTCACGAATCCTGTGAACCTTCTCCTCTGCTTCTCGTAGGATGTCGGGTCCGAAAATCTGACTCTCTCCTACTTCCGACCAGTTCAAAGGGGTGCGACACTTTATTCCGTACATGAATTCAAATGCGGCCATTTGCAAGCTGACTTGGTAACTATTGTTGTATGAAAATTCTGCAAACGGCAGACAGTCTTCCCACTTGGATCCATATTCTAGCACACATGCTCTAAGCACTCGCTCCGTTTGTCCATCGGTCTAGGGGTGATACGCGGTACTGAAATCTAGGCGGGTTCCTAAACCTTCTTGGACTTTCTTCCAGAATCTCGAGGTAAACTGAGTTCCTCGATCCGATACTATGTTCTTGGAGACTCCGTGCAAACTAACGATTCTAGCGATGTACAACTCCGCTAGCTTCGAACTCTGATATGTGGTCTTGACGGGCAAGAAATGGGCGACTTTGGACAACCTGTCCACTATGACCCAAATAGAGTCATTTCCTCTACTATAAGTAGGTAGTCCGGTGATAAAGTCCATTCCTACAGAATCCCATTTCCATTCCGGAATCTGCAAAGGTTGCAACAATCCAGCGGGTCTTTGATGTCCTGCCTTGACTCGCTGACATATATCACACTTGGCGATATAGCTTCCGATTTCTCTCTTCATCTTATGCCACCAAAATTGCTCTTTCAAATCTTGATACATATTAGTTCCTCCGGGATGGATAGAATAAAGAGTATCATGATCCTCCTTCAAGATAACTTCTTTCAACTCCGAATCTGTTGGTACACAAAGGCGTCCTTTGTACCACAGAACTCCTTCTTCGTCCTCGGTGAATCCAGGTACTTTGCCCGTACCGATACGACGCTTGATTCCGTCGATACTGGCATTTCCCTTCTGCGCCTCTTTTATCTGACTGATCAAAGTGGGCTGAAGTTCTATGCTAGCCAAAAATCCTTCACTTACTAATTCCATTCGAAAATCTTCCATCTCCTTGTGCAAACTTGGTTGCTCCTTCAAAATCATGGAGTTCAAGCGGCACGGCAATCTGCTAAGGGAATCGGCTACCACGTTGGCTTTACCAGGGTGATAGTGAATGTCTAGGTCGTAATCCTTGATTAGCTCAATCCATCTTCTCTGCCTCATATTCAACTCCTTCTGAGTGACTATATACTTTAGGCTCTTGTGATCCGAATAAATCTCACAACGGTTTCCCATTAGGTAATGTCTCCATGTCTTCAGGGCTAGAACTACTGCTGCGAGTTCGAGGTCATGGGTTGGGTAGTTTTGCTCATGTTGCTTCAATTGTCGAGATAGATAAGATATAACTTTTCCTTCTTGCATTAGCACACATCCGAGACCAATCTTGGATGCGTCACAATACACATCGAAGGGCTTCGTGATATCCGGCATGATCAAGATTGGGGCTGAAATCAATCTCCTCTTGAGTTCTTGAAAACTCGCTTCACATTTGTCGGTCCATTCAAACTTCTTGTCCTTCTTCAGCAATAGGGTCATGGGTCTGGCGATACTCGATAATCCTTCTACGAATTTGCGGTAATATCCCGCCAATCCGAGAAAAGCACGAACTTGGGTTTGAGTGGTTGGGGCTTGCCAATCTTCTACATCTTTCACTTTGGCAGGGTCAACGGCAATTCCTCCGGCTGATACAATGTGACCGAGGAATCCTACCTCCTGTAACCAGAATTCACATTTGCTAAACTTTGCATACAGCTGATGCTCTCTAAGGGTTCCAAGAATGGTCCTTAGGTGTAGCTCATGTTCTTCTTCTGATTTGGAACAAAATAGAATGTCATCGATGAAAACAACGACAAACTTATCCAGGAAGTCCATAAAAATCTTATTCATGAGGTTCATGAAATAAGCGGGGGCATTGGTTAATCCAAAAGACATGACTGTATACTCATACAATCCATATATGGTGGTAAAGGCAGTCTTTGGAATATCCTTTGCACGAATCTTGAGTTGATGATAGCCAGTTCTAAGATCAATCTTAGAAAACACCTGGGCACCGGTCAACTGATCAAACAAATCTTCTATCTTGGGCAAGGGGTAGTTGTTCTTGATGGTGACATCATTCAACTTCCGATAATCCGTACACAAACGGTTACCTCCATCTTTCTTGTCCACAAATAGGACAGGTGATCTCCATGGTGACGCACTTGGTTGAATCAATCCAATTTCTAGCATGGAATCCAGTTGCTTCTTCAGTTCTTCTAGTTCTGACGGGTTCATACTATAGGGTCTCTGGGCTATGGGTCCTGTTCCGGGGATTAGTTCGATGATAAACTCGATATCCTGATCTGGGGGCATACCGGGCAAAACATCTGGAAATACATCAGGGTATTCACAGACTATCCGGACTTGGTCAATGGTAGGTTGGGCTAGACTCTTGTTACACTTGAATTGGCGAGGTAAGGTTTCAGATATATGCTCGACTGATATTCCGGTGGTACTGGTCATGGCGATGGCTTTCTTGGCACAGTCAATCAATCCCTTATGTTTGGACATCCAATCCATTCCTAGTACTACTTCCAAACCTTTAGTTCCGAGTACTATTAGATTAGCATAAAAATCTATGCCATGGATTCGGATAGGGACGGCTTTGCAAATTTGCCTAGCCTTGGTGGTTGATCCGGGGATTTGCACAATCATAACATGCTTCAGTTTGGTTGGTTGAATTTTACTAGTGCAGGCAAATTCTTCGGTGACAAATGAATGCGAGGCACCAGAGTCAAACAACACTCTTGCAAGTACTGAATTAACAGAAAACATACCCAGCACGATGTCTGGCGCTTCCTGAGCTTCTTCAGCATGCATGAGGAAAAGACAGCCATTGCAGTTGAGTGAATTCCCTGGGGCAAATCTTCTCCCTGGCTGAACAAGACGCTGCTGCTGAGCTGGGGCATTGGCATTAGGGGCTGTAGCATTCTTCTTGTTGGGGCACTCATTGGAATAGTGGCCTTTATTTCCACAGTCATAACAGGTCACTTGCGATTTGTCCTTGGCTGCGACAGGCACAACATTGCTTCCAGTCCTCGGGGCAGTGTTGGTGTTGGCGGTAGAATTGTTGGTGTTGAACTTGGGTGGGGCACGGGTGAAATTGCTAGAGTTGCCGGGGTTGTTGTGATTTCCTCCGGGTCTAGGGTTTCCACGGTTGGGGTAGGTCGGACGGGTCATAGGGGGTCTGTTGGTTCTTGGGGCAAATCCTGGAGATGGGTTGGGGCGATACTTTGGGGTCTGATGGGTTCCTGGTTGATGCATCATGCGACACTTGCGGTTTTCATTGGCTTGGTTGACCTTTCCTTCAATCTAGATGGCAGAGTCGACAAGGGCTTCAATATCAGCAAAGGGGATATTGACTAACACCGTCTGCATCTCGTCATGTAGACCATTCAGGAATCTTTCTTTCTTCTTGGCTTCGGTGTCTATCTCGTCCGGGGCATACCTAGCTAATGAAAAAAAATTGTCATGGTATTCAACTACAGTCATTCTTCCTTGCTTCAGCTCTCTGAACTCGTCTCTCATCCTCTTTATCAAACCCGGTGGCACATGGGTTCTGCTAAACTTGACCTTGAATTCCTCCCAGGTCATCATCTGGCCTCCTATCATTGCACGAACTCTGTTCCACCATGCCCTGGCATCTCCGGCTAGATAATGGGTGGCGAACAGGACTTTCTCATTGGCTTCCACTCTGGCGACTTCTAGGTTGTTTTCCATGGTTTGCAGCCAATCATCAGCGTCTAGGGGCTCTTCTGACTTAGTGAAAACAGGTAGGTTGGTATTCTGGAAATTCTTGAGCTTAGATCCATGGTTGTCCTGATTTCCGTGGCCTTGGTTGTTGTGGGCTAGTTTGGCTATCTGTTGCAGGGTGGCTAGGTTGGCTTGACGTTCTGCTCTTTCAGCTTCGTGGTCAGAAGTCAACATTTGCAGAATCTGCAACATCGGGTCTGGGGCTGAACCACTTCCTCCACGTGGCATCTGAAGATTGATATAGATCATGAGAAAAGAGGGAAATTTCTAAGGTTTTGGGTTTTTGAAAAGTTTTTAAAAGTTTGACTCAGGTTTTTCTAGCAACTTGCTTTTTCATTCATTCATTCATAGCACACAGTACAACACACACCACAACAAAGAAAAACAGATGGTTTTAAGAACCATTCTGGAGACTACGATACAGTGGGACCGACTACTACTCACTACGCTAGTGCTCAGTGCTACTACTCCTCAGAGTCTGTGGCTTCATCATCTTCATCATCATCGATGAAGGCGAAATCATCTTCATCGGTGAAGAAGTCCATGGCCTGATCCTCCAGAAAATCATCGTCATCGCTGAGATAGGAGTAAGGGTCTCCACGAAGATCCTCTCTGGCATTCTCCCTTTCCTCCAACTGCATGTCTCTCTCGTGGATGGTCTCCTCCAGAGATGAGATGCGGTGGCGAAGACGGGCAATAATGCGCTCCTTCTTGTCGAGCTGACGGAGGCGAGACTTGCGATCCTTTGCTAGCATGGCTATGGTCTGATCCTTCGTCTTGATGATGGCAGACTTGTTGCAATAGTCACGGCAGTTGTCCAACTCCTGCTGACGATCATACATCATGAAGCTAAGGTGGTCCAGTTGAGTCTTCATCTCGGGGTGGTATGGGGCTTCCAGTGGTTGTCCATTTGCATCACGCCTTGGGAAAAACTCAAAGCGAGTACCCTTGATCTGATTGATGCTCTGCCTACATAGACGGGAAAGAGCTTCCTGCATTGCTCTGGCAAGTCCATCGAGCCAGTTGTTTTCCCTCAAGGTAAACTGAATTCCCTCCGCAGTGGGAGGTTCAATCTTTCCTCGGAGACTTGCAACAATTAGCCACTGCAGATCTTCTCCTCCTTGATCCTTGAGCTGAGCTCCAAAGAACTCGGGGTGCGGACGCTCCAGAAGTTCTAAAAGTTGATCCAGATCCCTCTCAAAGATAAGGTCTCCTCCATTCCCAAGTTGGTAAAACTTGCTGTACTTCACGTCCATCTATAAAAATAGAGGATGAGTAGATTAGCAGAGTGATCAAGTGTGTCAAAAATTTATGTATTTTGCAAGAGTTTTTGAGGAACATGCATTTTTATGAAAGAATCAAAGAGATGAGAATGAGAATAAGTTTTTGTAAATATTTGTTTTCTTTGGTTTTGAAACTAAGTTTTTGGTTCAAACGTCCAGTCTAACTAGGGTCTCCTATGGTCAGGATGGCTCTGATACCAACTTGTCAACACCCGGATTTTTAATCCCAGATGCCTGTTATGCCATACATCGAATCCCAGGATTACCATTTTTGCGAGACATAACAGAATTGGATACCATAGTACATCATCCATTACAAATGATACATAAGTTCTTACACAAATAGGGATCTCATGATCTAGTTCTTAATACAACATCAAGCAGCGGAATACGTAATAATAACGGTAGCGTAAGCAAAGCTCCATCTTCGGGGTCAAAGGCAATGTTGACGATGGGAGATGATCGTAGTTGTCGTAACCTTCCTGGGGTCCATCCTCCAGGTACTCCTCTTCATAGTGGCCATGGGAATAGCCAGGGACAAAGCCGTGAGTACTCTTTAAGTACTCGCAAACTAGTACTAACAGGTAAGGGGTTTTTGGATAATAGCTCTAAGGTTGTTTTGCAAAAGCCAGGTTTATCTCTACTAAGTTCCAAAGCTAGTCACAATTTTATAACTCCTAAGGGGGATCTTGTAACTCATGTCACAACTCTGTTGTGGTCAAGTCAAAGTCTCAATTCATTTCACAAGTCATTTTGAAAAGTCTGACGGGGGAACAGTATGGCCACTCCAACTGTCCATAACCGCGGACGCGGCTATTCGAATAGTTTGACACTCTGCAGAGATTGTACACTTTCACCACAACATTTGATACATCCGTCAGGAAAAAAGCCTGAATTCACCATACTCAGTATGCGGATAATCAATCCTAACCTTTCGATTACAAGCCCTAGTATAAGCACCTCTCCTGTGAGTTTGGCCTCCCAACCATGACCAACTATCATCTTGGGTACTGCACAGGTGGACAATCTTCACAAGGTAGCCTCAGCTCAGACCTTGGCCGTGAGGGAACTAATACTAAGGAATATAAGTTTCCAGTCAAGCCCTACCCAATATTCGGGTATTGTGGTTGTACGGTAAAATTGGAATGGTATCGCATCCAGACAACCATCAGTTTTATAAAGGGCTAAGGCTCATGCCTCAACATTTTCATCACCAAAATCATCAGGTGTTTTTTGGAAACACACGTCCAAAACATTTCAATAGAATGATCCATCATTCTAAGGTGTTCATAACCATTTTTCCATCAAGTATTCCCATCTAAAAGTTGATCAAGTTTTATGCTTAGCACTAGCATCTACAGGTGGGAGTAGTACTAAAGAGGGGTGGTAACTAGTGGAGTTTCAACTAAGGACAACCTTATTTCTCAGGCTGATATCAAGGTTTCTAACTTAGGCCAAATTTTATGCTCTTTATGCAACCTTTAGCATCTTTCCAAAACTACCAGTCACTTGAGTAAGCTTTGATAAAGAAATAAAGTAAGAAGCTTGCGAGTAAAACTAGGATTGGTTTATCAAGTGGGTATGATCACATATGCTTAAGGCATATAGTAGTCGTAGAACAAGTATGGGTTTGTTGCATCAGTAGGGTATCTTGCAAGGGTTAGCTTGCATAGGTATAGTATCAGCTTGCATCAATATCAGTATAAGCTTGCTAAATTGCAAGTGTTAGCTTGCAAGGTTAATAGCTTGCCTTGAGCAGAGCAGTGATTGAAGTTCTCCTCGGCTTCTTCTTCGTAGTATCCTCCTTCCTCCTCATATCCTTGGTCGGTACTAGCGTCTATGAATAAATACGAGGTACACAATTACCAAACAATACTTAACTACTTGCAATCATCACACACAAGGGTCCTATAGATGATTTAGCATCATTTCTAACATTACAAGGTTAAGGCTTGATTTAATTCCTTTTATTTTTAGAAAAGTAATTTCTACTCATTGAAAAACTACTTAAGATTTAATATTCTCCAAACCAAGTATGGGATCATGTTGACACATGTCATCACCACATATTGTAGTCCATGGGAATGTGATTTAAAGTGGTGTCACAATTTAATAAGGTTTTACCCTTTTATTTTATTTAAATAAAGTGAATAGAAATGCCTATGTAGCATTCTTTTATTACTTGAACATTATTTCTGCAATTAAACCTATATATTTTTATATATTCTGAAAGGTATGGTTAAATGTGATTTTTGAGAGTTGGAATCAACTCAAAAGCTATTATGGTTTAAATTTGAAAAATGTTTGAATGCATAAAACATTCTGCCTTGTTATTTTTACCATGGGTGATGTATATATCCAAATGACTTGAATCCAACGGGCTTGGATTCAGCATTCACAGGCCTTTCCAACAAAATTGGTTTCATTCAATTTGGTGCACTGAATCGATCTGGGTTGATTTTTGAAGTTGGGTACAGAAGTGTGTTTGAATTGAAATAGAAAAAGGTTTAATTTGAATAACTGGGCTGCGCGGGAAAAGTTACTGGGCCGGCCTGCTAAGCGCAGTGCTCCCGCGGGCTGCTTAAGTGGGTGTCCCCACTCGTCAGTGACACGGGGCTGGGCGAAGCGGTATGGGGCGACGTGGATCGTTCGATCTAGTTCTAATCTAACGGCTGGGAGTCATCGTCGACGCGAGACAACTCCGGCGAGAACGAAACCTAGCACGGCCAGTGAGGATTGCTGGGGGCTCACCGGGGTACTGGCGAGGGTCGGCGAGGCAGGCGAACGACAAAGTCGATGACGGCGAACTCAGGGGTGGTTGCGGCAGCTCCTGGGGTGGCTCCAATCACTGGCTCCCTTCTTCTCCGGCAGCGGTAGGCTCCAGTGAAATTCCGGCGAGGTGGTGCTCGCCTTGCTCTGAGAATGGTGTGGCACGATCAGTGAGGAGAGGGGAGTGAGATGGTGAGAAGAAATCGTGCGGGGGTGGCCTCTATTTATAGTCGAGCGAGGGGACCGTCGGGGCGCACGGTGAGCTCGTCGGGGGCGAGGTTACAGGCGGCTAAAGGCATGGACAAGGGTAGGGGACGGTGCGGTGTCTCCTGGCGATGCTCAACGACATGGTCTCGAGGCATGGGGCGGTGTGGTTTGGTCTGGAACGAGCGGTGCTCTGCGCGGCAGAGGCGGCGTCTTCGACGGCGGGCGGTGGCTGTGCGGCACGGGGCGGAAAACGGGGATGTCTGGTGGTCTCCTGGGTTGATGGCGATCGTGTGTGCACGCGGTGAGGGCGGCGCACGGTCTGTGGCTGATGGTCGAGGGTGGCGCTCTGGCGCATGATCGACATGGTCTGGGCGCGGCTTGTGCACGTGGTCCAGGGCTTGGCAACGCTCGCGGCTGGGACAGGGAGTGGTGGTGGACGGTGGGCTGCCTCCCAGACATGCTGGCTAGGCTTGCTGCTGCTCCTAGCTTGCTATCGACTATGGGGTGGCAAGAGGGTGCTCAGCTATTCACCATTGATGGCAATGCAAGCTCACAGGGATGCTAGTGCTGGGCTAATCTTTCTAGATGATCTACTGATCTGTGTGTGAGCTAACTAGGGAACAAGTTAGGCAAGAATCACTGCTTACAATAGTGTTTGATGTTTGTTTGATTTGTGTCTGCAACCTGTTTGATGAAATGGCCGCATGAACTCAAGTTTTGAATTTTGAAAAGATTTTTGGTGGGTTTGCTAGATTGGTGCTGGTGAGTCTGCAGATGCTTGGGTTTTGAAAGTTGAGCTTGTTTGAGTGGTTTTTGAAAAAGTGGGATCTTCCCATATGAAGAAGATTCAATTTTGAATTGTCTTTTAAACTATGCATTTGAAAGTTTCTGGATGATCACAAAGTGGGCCTTGATACCTTGTTATGAGTACATTCAAGGGGTGCAAAGATCCAGAAAAGTTTCTGTTAGGTTCTGAAAGTTTGAGACAGCCAAAGTAGGCATGGGAGTTAAATTGGCCAAAATGACCATTCATTTCATATATGTGTTTTGATTTACTTGTCTTTAGGAAAAGTGTGGGAAATGTTTTAGATGATGTTTATTTCACCTAAGAAACATTTTTACAAGCAATGGCTCACACAAACAAGGTGGTTTAAAAGAATTTCAAAATCAATGCATACACATATGCATGCATTCATGAGTTTATTTAGAAAAGTTTTTGTTAACCCTAAGTTTGATGATTAGAAATTGATGATCCAAGCTTAGTATTTTTGGGATGTTACAAAAACTTACCCGGTGACGACCGGGTCACGGGTGACTCGGCATGTGACCCGGCGCCCAGCGGCTTGGCGGGTCTCAGCCAGAGTGGCAGCAGCAGAGGCAGCAGGAGCAGCTGGAGTGGGCTTGCTCTTCTTGGCCGGCTGAGTGCTGGAGGAGGCTTCGCGTCGCTTCGGCTTGGCGACGGGGATCTTGCCGACTCCGCCCACGGCGAGAGGAGGAGAGTCATGTACCTGCCCAGCTGCATAAGTAAATAACAGGCTTACTCGGATAAGTTGGGAGACTAAGGTCACAAGGAATATACCTCCAAAAGCGTACTATCATCATCCTCATCATCGTCAGACCAATCTTGTAAGAGATTGCGAGATCGACTCTTACCCGAAGCTGAAGCAGCCGCAGCGTGTAGGATGGGCATGAAGCACTCTAGATCATACTCGACCTCATCCGAGTCAGAGCGATCCCCGTTATAACCGCAGGGAGGGACAGTACTGTCATCAACCTAGTGAACGAGATTCTGCGAAAGACAAACAGAATGAGTAACCAAAAAACTAAACTGAAAGTGGCAAAAGAGCTAAAGCCTACTCGGCAAGGAAAACGACTCGGAAAACTTACCCAGGGGACATACCTGACCCGGCTAAACGGAGGGCAACTCCAAGCCCAATCATCCGCCAAGTTCAATTTAAAGATTGAGCTTACTCGGCGGGCAATGGAGTCATGGGTGAGCTCCTTAGTGGAGTGCCGAGTGGGATCATGGGAGCCACTCATGAAGAACATCTTGTGGCTCCTCGCTTGGATGGGGCTACCCGGCGTGACATGAAGGCGCACATGAGGTCAGTGTCGGCAAGATGAAAGTTTTCATCCGGCGACAACAACCTTTCTAGGATCGCGTTAGCCTCGTTCACCGCAGCGTCTTGGTTGCGCGGGTCAAGCTGCCAGAGCTTCTTGTTGGGGACCTCATCCGAGAAAGGGGGAGCCGGATGTTATCGGTGGACCCACTGTTTTTGACATAGAAAAAGGTTCTATGCCACTTCTTGCAAGAATCAAGCCCAACGACCTAAGGAAAGATGGAGTCTCTCCTGGGCGTTATGATAGCAGCACCGCACCGAGTTGGCTTCTTCTCGGCACGAGGAGCACCAGGCTAGGAAACAACTTGAACCCTAAATCTAAAATATTTGGCCCATAGAAGAACTGTAGGCCAAATTCCGAGGTAAGCCTCGCAAGCAGAGATAAAACAGGAAAGAGAGCCAATCGCATTGGTAGGAAGATGATGGGTTTGCAGATGGAAGGTGGGGAGAAACGAGGAGAAGAAGGTTCTCACTGGAAGAGCGAAACCGTGCTCAAAGTGAGAAAGGAAAACCACCCGCTCGTTACCTTCGGGTTTGGGAGAGATCTCACCAACGGGAAGACGGAAATCCACTTGCAGCGGAATGTGCCTGGTGGAGCGGAGCCATTCTACCTCCTCGGTGGAGACCTCCGAGCCTTCCCAGCCGCCGTGCTTGCCGGCGGGAATCTCCTGCAGTTGGAAGAGGTTTGGAACAACGCGGACCCGTGGTGGAATGGAAAGAAAAGAGGGGCGATTGCGAGACAAGAATAGGAGGAAGAGGAAACCGCAAAGGGGGCGGTTCGATCTTGCAGGCGCAAGGAAGAAGAAAAGGCAAGGGAAAACTGAATGGGCGTGGGGGAAGTGGAAACCCCCAACCCCTACTTAAGGACAGTAAAAATCCTGGTAGTGGGATCCATCTGTGCCGTGCGGCCAGTGTGTGGCCGTGTACCAGCCCGAGTAAGCCGATTAGCAGGCGCCACGTAGCCAGATATACACAAAAAATCCCTCGCCACGTCATGAGAGGAAGGACAAGGGGCGCAGACCGATGGGACTGCCACAGTGACGGGGAATAACTGCGCAGCCGTCACTGTGCCGCCAGAGCTTGGAACAAAAATTGAGGCAAGTAATCATGATTACCAGCTGTCAGTGACCGAAGGGTGCCAAAAAAGACTCAGAATTGGCCAAAATGACTCGGCTCGAGGCAAAAAATGAGCCAAGAAGTCAAAGAGTGGATCCGAAAACTATCAGACAGACCCGCCAAGGTGCAAAATTGCGATAGATAGAGACAAAAACTAAGTTACAATCACACAAAAGGAACCTGGAGACGCCTAACAACTTGAACTGCTAGACCTCACCAGCTTCGGGGACTAATGTCGGGGGGATAACCCCCGGTAGGGTCACGAGAGGTGAAACATAACACAACTTGGTTAGCTCTGAGTAAAGAAAGAACCAGACCGGGTAAGATAAGCATGAGGGGCCGACATATAAACTATGTCGGCCCGCATAAGACAAAATTGTAATTCTTGCAGGAACCGACGAGCCGAGTCTACCGAGGAAGGGCCGAGTCAAGTAGGACGCGTGGCACCTTTCCGAGTAAGGTTCAGGAGGGACCATGGTAAAGCATGGTCAAAAGAGAAGGGTGATGCCAGGTGACACAAAAGGAGCCGGGTGACGCCCAAAGCATACGCTGACGTACAAAGTTACAGCGTGACGCCAAAAGCAACAGGAAGCAGCATACCAGAAGACCGTTAGCTATCAAGCTTTATGGACTGGGCCATTGGGCTTAGGGCAATCCCATGACCCAGCCCACATTGTAGGAACCAAGATCCAAACAGTAAACCGTAGAACCCAAAGGGGTATAAGCTAGCTAGCACTGCCTATATAAGGAAGGGCATAACTATAGTAGAAGGAGGTTGGACCAAGTAGGGAACTAGTGCACTAAACCCTAGTTCATACAGCTCAAGGAGCACTTGTAATCTTGGGGTATTAATCAAAACACTAAGTTTGGAGAGTTCTTCTTGTTCTTCGTGCATGGCTCGACCGTGCACTCCCTCCCCGGTGACCACAAGCACCCATTCAGCCCCCAACTTAAGCCTACCCATGGCATATGCCGTGCGACCACCACGACATACCTGCTGATCCCGGATGATCCAGGCATCGTAAGAAGGGTTGGGAACCGCGATGGGTTTCTTGTCATCATCTAGGGCAGACAGATTTTCTGGCGGGGCAGTATCCATGCCTTCAAGGAGGCGCATGACCCGAGCTCCGCGGAGGGTCGGCAGCACCTGGGCTTGCAATATAGAAAGTTTTCTCGGGTGAGTTTTGTAGAGGGAGGCGCACTAATGGTGTTCGCCACAGGCGTGGTCGAGGAAGACATTGCCATTGTCGGAGAGATTGTATCTAGGGGTTTTTGTGGAGTTTTGGAGAGAAGTTGTCGGAAACAGAATCAAAGTAGGGGAATTGGTGGCGGAGGAGGGGGTCTACATCCTGGTTGTATCGATCGGAAGGATCGGAAGTCCGGGTGGCGGTGATGAGGTTCACTGGCAGCAGCAACTAGAGAGAAGAGGAAGGGTGTCCGATACCATATTGAATTAGATGGAAAGGATCGTACCCCTGCTAGGGGTATCGGGTACGTGTTATATGATAGGGAGCCCCCTATATAGCATAACAGAGTTTGTATAGTATACGATCGGAGTACTACTCTGTATCGTATACATATACTAATTACATCTCTAACACTGTATTGTTTTCTAGGGTACCTAATTTTTTCCCTCCACATTATCTAAAGATGACGATAAAACAGGTTATGCATGTTACCCCTTATAATTATCTCTCTAAAAACTGAGAATATTGGACTAAATTTTAAAATGATAAAATTACGAAAAACCATCACATTATAGGCTAGGGTTTTAAAAAGTCACTACTTTGCGTTAAGTTTTCAAAAAACCACCCGTTCGGAGTGAACTTGTGACAAATTGCAAACAATGATTCTGACGTGTGGGACTTGGTGTTAGGATGACATGGCAAGGCAGAATCAGCCAAGGGATAGACGATAGATTTTTCCAAATTATGGATCTTTGTTATTTGTTGGGCCACCTCTCTTCCTCTATCTAGTTCTCTTAGATTTGGGCCCACATGTCTGCCTCCCTCTCTCTGTTATTTTGCGACGACAGCAGAACGGTGGAGCTCCACAAGAACTGGGGAAGACAGGGCATCCTAGGTGGCGTGTGCCCCTACTATTACCACGAAGGAGGGAGACAAGGGTCACGAGGAGGGGCCACTTGGCGCTGATGATGGGACAATAGGTGTCGAAGCAGAGGAGGCTGCACAGCTGCGTACTCCTCGGACCGTTGTAGCCACGAGCATGTCGAGGATCTCCGAGGCCAGTCAATTTCACCGCCGTCATCGCGTTTGGAAGGCATCGAGCGAGGAGCATAGAATGGGCTAGGGGGCTCGCGTCACCGACAGCCAGTGGTGTTCGTCGTCCGCATCCGTGGGCACGCTGGTGGCCTTCGAGATCCCGACCGTGGGCATGCTGGTGGCTGCTGCCGCGCCTCCTTCCTGTAGCAAGCCACTAACAATGGAGGTAGGGAGACCGGATCGGGAGGAGGAAGATGGGGTGCGGTGGGGAATTTTTTGGAGGAGAGAGGTGACATGTGGGCCTTGGCTGTTATTTCAACAATAGTTCAAAATTTAGAATCGTCTAACATATGACACTATGAATGTTATAATCGTGCCACGATTTGGTCTGACAATGGGTCCTAACTATTAGAGTTGTCGTGTCAGTGCTATCTATTACGTATCAACTCTAAACTGGTTGTTTTTTAAAACTCTAGCATAAAGTGCTGGCTTTTTGAAAATCTAGCCTGTGGTGATTTTTTATAATTTTTTCTTTTAATCGTATGACTGAATTTGTGATTCTTAGAAGTATACATGTCTTGAGGCTATTGTCGATTGTTACACATACATATGCTAACAGTTGTCTGGTTGAGATCTTCAGATCCTTCTGTCTGAACATCCAAAAGGATTCTAGTCGACCCACGATTAGAAAGGCGAAACAATGTGGTGGATCGACAAAAATCTGTGCAACCCACATAAGGTACATCTGATTTTAGATGGAATCACCACCAAAATTGGAAATTCTCAATAAACTTATTTTACCAAAAACTAGGATATTACTGAAAAATATATCATAAACATATTTGCTAGTTTGGAAAGTCTAGATTTCCCTTTGTTTCGTCTTAACTATGGTACTACTATGCTTCTACAAAAAAAGAAAATGCTATTCAAATCCAACAATATAGACCCATATGTATCCTTAATGCCAGTTTCAAAAATTTCATAAATGTGGGAAATAGAGTTATTGAAATTTGCGTATAGGGTTATTAGACCTTCTCAAACGGCATTCATTCCAAGGAGACATATTTTGGTAGGGGTTCTCATACTGCATGATACTATCCATGAGCTTCATAGGAAGAAAATTGTCACATCCCAAAATTTTCCAAATTTTGAAATGTGAAAAATAAATAAGCAAAAGAAATAATTGTTGAAATTTAGGGTGAAAAGAAACTTTTGATTCTAAATGTAAACATCAAAACCGTTCTTGAAAAAATTTGAATGAAAAAGGAATCCAACAAAATTTCAATCAAGTGAAATGCATTCATCAATGAATGTATCTTGAAATTTAAACACTTGGAAAAGTTAAACCAAAATCATAAATCTTAATGCAAGAAATCATTTCCACAATCTCTCTAAGACTATGGATTTGATCCATATAAAAAATTAGCAACAAACATTTATAAATGATAAAAAATGGTAAACAAAAATATTATAAAACCATAGAAATTGGTTTCATTCAATTTGAAGCCATGGATAAAAACTTATGAATTTAATAAGATGAAAGGAAAATAATTTCCAAAGCTAATAAAACTCCTAACAAAAAATCCATACCACAATATGAGCAAAGTAATCCTAAAAGGATTTAAAAATATAAACAAATATTAAATAAAATTCTACACATTGGAATCACCAATTTTGGAACTATAAATAAAAAGATATGGATTTATAAGATAAAGAAAGAAATAATTAAATAAGAAATAACTGCAAAGACAATTTAAATCTTGGCCAAATACATAAGCAAATGGAATAAAGATAATACAAATAAAAATAAAGGAATTAATACCATCCAAATAAAATTATATGGGATTAAACCATATTCAATTTATTTAAATGAAGACAAAATCCCTAATAAAAATGATTAATTAAATCATGAGAAAAATAATTGAAATTACCAAAGTGAATTAAAAGTTATCTAATTAACTTAAAAAGAATAAAGGATTAATTAAATAAAATTATATGGTTTGGGACCATATTCAAATTATTTAAATAAATACAAATGCCCAATTTAAATAAATATTAAAGCATAATAAAATATTTTGAAATAATTCAAAGTGGGTTATTTAAACACATTAATAAACAATATTAAACTACTAAAAAGGTTTGAAAAACATTTGAATTCAAACAGATGTTTAAACATTTGATTCAAATTGAGAACAGAAATCAGAAAAGAAAAAGAAAACAGAAAGAAAAAATAAGAAAACAAACCCATCCCAACTATCCCAGCCCAACAAGCCCAACTCACAGCCCACCCGGCACCTCTCTCTCCCCGCGAATCGTTTCTCACCAACGAATGAACCAGCGCCCCCACTGACACCCAGACCCCACCATCGCCACCTCATCGTCGTCCACGTGCGAGACCCGCCCCCTCCATTCCTCCTCGCCGTTACCTGCATTGATTCCTCCTCGTAAATTCGTTTGATTGCTGTGTTAATTTATCCCCCCGACCATGCGTACATAATCTCCCACCTCTCCTCCCCATTTCCCCTCTGACCCCATGCCTTGAACGCATCCAGGCTGCATCAATTCTTGCTCGAAACACCACTGCTCTGGCGAGCTCCCCCGTCGAATTCCGACCAACTCCGGCCACCTCCCCGCTCCTAGCTTCCACGAGCTTGACCCCCATAGCCTTGCGCACCTACCAGCACCCTCAACTTGCACGCGCGCACCCTAGAAGCTTGGCAACAAGCAAACCTGAGCGCCACCATCGTCTGCATCAGCTCCGGCGAGCTACTGACGACAACCTCGTGCGCCCGTTGCTCTCTGGTGAGTGTCCCTACGATCCTTGAATCCGTGCGCATCTTCCTGACATGTTCTCTTGCTTTCTTGCATCCCAGACACTCGCGTTCGACGACACCAGAGCGTGCCCGACGACAGAGACGACTCCGGCGAGCAATTCCCGTCGTCACCGTGGGCCCCTCGACTAACGGCGACCACCTTGAGCTTCACTGCAACCTTACGAACCCGGTGAGCATCTCCCCTTCCTCCCTTGCTTCCTGTTTTCGCCGGAACGTCGCCACCAGAGCGTCGCCGCCGCGCGTTCGTCGCCAGCGCCGCCAGTTCCTGGCAGTGTGCTATGAGCCGTCCGATTTAGATCCAAGTGATAGGATAGATTGGCTTAGCGAAAGGGTATGACTTGATCTATGCCATGCGATTCAATTTTAATCCTACGGTCCATAGAGCTCGATCCATGCAAATCAGTATCAGTCAATGGAATCATTCCACGTGACATGTCCTGCCTGTTTAAAAATCCAGAAAATGAATTTGAATGATTAAACTTGTAAAATCTATAACTTTTGTTCTACATGTCCAAAAATTATAAATTTTATATCATTAGAATCAGGAAAATGAAAACTTTGCAACCATGCCATTAGTTTAGTATTTTGCTTCTGGAAAATTAGGTGTTTGTGCAGAAACAATTGTAGGACTATTTTGGTTATAAAAATTATTATAAAAATGATTTTTGAGTAAAATCTTTTGCAAATGGTTTATTTTGAACTCTCTGACCCTAAACACTAACATTTGGATTTAAAAATAAATTTAACTAACACAAGGAATTAAAAATGTTGCTTTGATTTAAAAATGATTTTTGGATGAAACCTTTTGCAAATGGATTTGTTTTGAACACTTTGGCCATAAAAACTAACATTTGTGTTTAAAAACATATTTGGATAACACTAGAAAATTATTACCTTGATTTAAATCAATTCTAGCAAAACAAAAATGATTTAAATGGCCTATTTTCACTAACTTGATTTTAAATGATTTTGCCACATTTATAAACGACTAGTAGGTGTTTTGAAATGTTTAAAACCTTATTATAAACCACTTTTCCAAATAAAACAATCTTTTGCATGCTTGCATGCATTGCTTTGTTTTTATTATTTTATGTGGTGAATTGTTTGAATGCTAGTTTGAATTTGTGCCTTGATTGAATTGTAGTGAACTTTGTAGAGTGTGACATTTACAAGATCAAGGAGTATATCTATATTCCCTACAAAAAGGCAAGTGGTGCTCATATATTTTGTCCTATTATTTTGACTATGCATTAGTGATATTTTAAGCAGGACTTGCATAGAATTTTCTATGTGTTAACTATGCCTTGGGAAATCCTAGTAGATGATGCCTTAGTAAAATTTTCCCTAAGTTAAAATTCTTGCTACTATCATGCTTAGCCTAGCTAGTAGAAAACAAGGGTGGATTATTCATGATATGAAATATTTCTAAGTCTATGACTTGTGTTTTGTTTAATAAAACAACTATGTGAATGAATCACCTGGGTGGAATGGAAAGAATGGGTTATGTTGAGTGGTTACACAGGGCCCATTTCAAAGGCATCCCTGGTGTATCTCACTTGTGGAAAGCCACCCAGGAATAAAGAGATTTGAGATGTTAAGTGTTGAGAAGCTTCTGGTGTAGCCACATGGCAATATGGGCTCTGCATGGATCATATAGGTTGCAATAACTTAGCCAGATGGACAGAAGGTGGTAGGGGTTATAAGTTGGAACGCGTCCATTTGGTCCAAGGGAAGGCTTCTAAAAGATCTTGTCTCGATGCATGTCGAGTCTTGTGGGGAAAGTGCACCACCTCTCTCGAGAGTAAAATCTAAGTACTTAGCCGTGTCCCCGACAATGGACAATTTGAGCATCAAGACATTAAAGCAATCAAGGATCTCCTCATCCCAATTTCTAAGATAAAAGCTTGTGGTTGAACAAGGGTTAAAGGATCGCCAATTTCTATTGGTTGTTCCTTGGGTGATTTTGATAAAAAAAACTTAGTGTTTTCAACTGATAAGGAAATCTATTTTGAGCAAAGCAAGCCTAAGCTCCACTTAGCCAAATGCATATAGATGTTAGATACCACTACTTTACCATAGTATCACTTGCCAATATAATTCAAATGTATTGACCCTTGTGGCTATAACTTATTATGTTGCAGGTTTGTTTGATGTTAGGGAAGTGTGTTGAATAGGATTACAAGTCTACAACCAACATGATTGCTTGTGGCATATGAAGATGAAGGACTCCATGCTATATAGTTATTTCTGCTGCATTGTAATGAGATAGCCAAATGAGCTATGTAAGATGTAATGAATTATTTTATTCCTGGTTATAAGTTGTAATATGACCTTTGTTTCTTGATATTACATCTTAAATTGTGGATGCTAGCTATTCAATCCAGGGACTAGCATTATAAACATAGGGATCTCTACCTTATCAGGTTGGGACCTCTACAAAAATGGATGGCGTTCTACTCAAAATTGATTATGAAAAAGCATAGATAAAATTCAATGGTCTTTCCTTCAACAAGTGTTACGTATGAAAGGTTTTGATCCGAAGTGGTGTCAATAGGTACATGAGTTTGTAAGGCATGGTAGTGTCAGTATTTAGGTTAATGGTGACATAGTTAGTATCCAAACACAGAAAGGGTTGGGACAAGATGATCCATTGTCACCAATCATGTTTAATATCATGGAAGACATATTAGTTGTCTTAATAGCAAGATCAAAGGGATATGGGCAAGTAGAAGGTTTTATTTCCCATTTGCTGGAAGGGGGTATTAGTTTTACAATATGCAGATGACACCATAATTTTTATGAACCATGATTTAGAGAAGGATCTGAATATGAAACTGATATTACGTATCTTTGAGCAATTATCATGACTAAAAATCAATTTCCAGAAATTTTTTGTTTCGGTAAATATTTTTGGTTGTGAACTAGGGTTTCTCCGTTTCTGATATTTGGGTATACCTATTCATTACCAAAAATTAAAGAATGGTTAGTGGAAGCCGGTAGAAGACCGGTTTGAGAGAAATATGGCAAGCTAGTTAGGTAAATTACTTTCTTAGGGCGATAGACTCGTTTTAGTTAATTCAGTCATCACCAGTCTTCTCATGTTCATGTTGTGTTTTTTTGAAATACCCCATAGGGGTATGAAAAATACTAGATTATTTTAGATCACGCTTTTGTTGGCAAAGTAGTGATCGTAAAAGAAATTGTAGACTTTTAAATGAAATATATTATGTATGCCAATAGATCAAGGAGGGTTTGGGAGAAGTTTTAGAAGTGAAGAATAAATGTTTAATTAGAAGTGGTTTCACAACTTACTAAATGAAGAAAGTGTAAGGAAATATTTCATTCAGAAAATATACTTGCATTTGAAAAGCCTTTCTCAAGTAAAATCAAACCCTGCAGATTCTTCCTTTTGGAAGGGACTTATGAAAGTAAAGGATGACTTCTTTAGTAGAGGTTTCTTAAAAGTAGGTAATGGTAAGGTCACAAGTTTTTGGGAGGATACTTGGTTAGGAGATATACTTTAGCACAACAATATCCCTATTTATATAACATTCTCCAAAGAAAATAAGTTCCAGTAGCAAGTTTATGTCTCACACTCATCTAAATATAGTTTTTAGAAGAGCATTAACGGGAAACAAATGGACAAGGTGGCTACACTTACTCCACAGACTTATGGTTGTCCAGTTAATGGTGCAAACGGATGCATTTGTGTGGAATCTCACACAATCAAGATCCCTTTCGGTCAAATCAATGTATTTTGATTACATGAATGATCACATAGTTTTCCTCTATAAGTATATTTGGAAAATGAAGGTGCCACTAAACATCAAGATTGTTATATGGTTACTATACTAGAAAGTTCTCATCACAAGATATAGTATAGCTAAAATGAATTCACATGGTAGTAAAAAGTGTAGTTTTTTGCAACCAAGATGATTCAATAAGACATATGTTTATTACATGCCCTTTTAAAAAGATTATTTGGCGCATGATGCATATGACATTGAATTTATCACCACAAAAGAATATTACAAATTTGTTTGACAATTGTCTTATGGGTGTTAATAAGAAGGATAAAGTACAAATTCAAGTAGGATTTTGTGCATTATTGTGGGCCATGTGGAATGTGCGTAATGACATTTACTTTTAACAATAATGATGCAAAATCTTCATATTTTATGCAGGCCATCTGCCTTGCTACCCATTGGACATGTATGTGGTCGTACCTACAACCAATTTATAAGCTTCGGGATTTGGATATTCGGTGCAACCAATTAGAGATGGTTGCCCCGGATATATACATCCAGTGCAGCATGTTGATGTAGTATCATTTTATGTTGTTTTTTTGAAGGAAATGTGTCCTAGAGGTAAATAATAAAGGATTTTATTAAACACATTCCATTAGTTTATAATAGTTTTATATCACGCTATAACTATATCGATAAGGAAACATTGATATATGTGTGATATATAAACAAATCCAAGTCCCTAGTAGACTCTATTTAACTAGTTCATTGGTCAACAGATGGTCAAAGGTTTCCTGACCATGATGGTGCTTCGGCACCTAATTGACAATGGAGCAATCTCATTAGAGAATAACATAGTGGATACCGTTCTGCAGATGATTGTTGCAACATGATCATATCATAAAGTTCACATTTGCAATTTTCAGAAATATAGTGACTTGTTCCTCAGACCGTGAGACCATATTTAGTCATTGTCACCCGAGAGTACTTAGAAGCATCAAACTTCACTCTGTTAAAAGGTGATTATAAAGGTGTCATTAGATACTCGGAGGGTCAGGTTGAGGCGTATGTGTCAAGAGCGGGATTTGTACATCCGTGTGATAGAAGATACTCTAAGCCCACTTAGATAAGTTATATCAAATATGTTGCGCAACATGTGATTAGGTCACGGGATATCACTTATCAGTACGAGTTTAAAGTAGCATTGTCAGTAATGAGATCAAACCCGACATGGAGATGTCAATTATCAAATCTCAGACAAAGTAAGTATCACAGAGACAAAAGGAACATAACACATATTGTTTCAGGTTCAAAACGATGGAGAATAGTGAGTGCCATAGGGGTCACATGTGCATCCCTGTACCTCTGTGGATCATTGATATAGATCATGTATATGACATTCCCGAACCGTAGGGACACGCGCTTAAGGGAATTACAATGTGTGGAGATCTACCTGTAAGAAGGAATCCCAAGAAGGACAGAAAGAGAGAGAAACAAGAATTATTCTAGGGAGATCCGAAGTTGTTCGAAGAAAGAAAGAAGAAAAAGGATTGAAAGGAGTTTCAGATAAATGGAAATTTAAATGTATATTTATTATATATTAATTGTAAATTAATATATTCTAAATAATATTTAAATTAAGATTTATAAAGTCAACTTTCTTGTTAGGCCAAAACCTTAGAGGGATTTTACTAAAAAGAAATGCTGCAGAAAAACAAAAAAAAGGAAAAATAGCTCAGGCCCACGTGGGTAGCAAATAAGTTGACGCTACACGGGGGCCACAGCCTGTAGCGGTCGCAGGGGGCAGAAGCCATGGCTAAACGGGCCGCCGAGGGGTCCGGCCCACCAGGGCCACGTCGACTGCAGCCCACCCGGGCGCTTGCCAATGGGCCGTGGGCGAGTGGCGCAGGCCTACCCAGGTCGCCTCCCCTCTGTCTGGCGTTGAGGCCTACACGGGTGCGCTAGGCGTGCTTGTCCGTGGGCTGCCACTGGTCGGCCTACCCGGGCCCGCCTAGATGTCGTCGGCCACCGCCTTTGCTTGATGGGCTGGGTGGTTTCAACCCATCCGGCTGGGATGAAATTCCTGCCACTTTTCCTTTATATTTAGTCCCACATGGGGCACCTAAGAGGAAGGGGACTCCTCCGTTTCCTTATATAAAGAGGTGCTCATGGGTGGGATAAAACACACAAATAAATGGAGATATTCCCTTTAGTTAGAATACTCGCATCTCTCCCTAAAGTTGTCTCTTCCAGTGCGCGGTCCCAAGTCCGGACTACAAACGCAAGGCGTTCTCTTCTACGGCACACTGTTGCGCTGACGGGATTCCAGCCAGGAGGTCTACTTCTGCAACCTCGGAGGGATCGGAGGCCAAGAGTTGTTGTCTTCCACCGTATGCCTGTGGCAACTTGGTGGGGATATTAAAGCTTCCGAGCCATCGTGCGAGGACCAGGACAAGGGGTGACTTGCGAGGAGCTTCGCGACCTTGAGGTCGGACGAGTATGACTACATCAACCACACCTCTACATGAGCGTAACACTCTCTTGGTCTTCAAGGGTATGTTACCGTTGTCTTTCTCCGTTACTAGTAGATAGATCTTGGGCACTAGGGGTTTCCCGCGTAGTAATTTTTTTGATTTTCTACAACGATCCCCTCTAGTTTTTTATTTCGTTGGTTGATTCATGTAGAGACTATGGGTGATCCGTGATGTAAAAATCTTTGTAATAAACTTTAATCAATAATGAAATAAAGTGTTGTATGCATCAATGGATGAAGAGGCTAGGACTATGTTTCCCTTTCGAAAAAACATGCAAGGCTCCCATGAACAATTAAAACGTGTGGAAGCTAAAAAAATCCTCTAAAAATAAGATATTCATTTGTTATCTTAGGAGCGTGGTCTTATCAAGAGATAATCTTGACAAACCAAATTAGTGAGGAAGTAAAGGATGTATCTTTTGGCAAATGATGAATCCATTAAACACATAGTTTCAAGCACAAATTTTCTCAAGAGGTATGGCCTTTTATGCATGTGGCCTCCAATATTTACCCACCTTGTAGTGTGCCAAACATGTTTTGTAGTTGATTAAATAAGAGGCTCCATATTCATAAGAAGTATATTCACATATCCTAGTGGGGAAGTAGCCTTGTGTTGTGCTTTATGGCTATGCGGGGATAACATTTTGTTTGATAAAATAAGGTTTCTTCTTTGTGATTCAGGTTACACGTTCATATGTGTATTGGATACGTATGTTCTATTTGCCTCAGCGTTGTAAGGATCAAAGGATCTCTTTACAATGAGGCTGGTCATACCAGAGAGTACATACGGCTAGTATCATGTGAAGAGATGCCATAGAGAAAATAATAAAAGGTTTATTATTGTTATAATCCAATAAATTCGTAATATTTTTATATTGTGCTATAACTGTATCAAGTGGAAACATTGATGCAGCTGTGATATGAAACGTAAGTCCCTAGTAGCCACTATTAATACTAGTTCGTTGGGCAACAGATGATCAAGGTTTCCTGATCATGAGTGGTAGAGCTAGTTGACAACGAGGTCATATCATTGGTGAATGTTATGATGGACATTCCTCAAAGATTGTGATATGATCAAGTCACGAAGTCATCATTGCAATAGTTAGAAATGTAGTCTCCTTCTCCTTAGACCGTAAGATCATATTAATATCGCGGTAACAAGTGAAACAGTACTTGTAAGTAACGAGATTGAACAAGGTATGGTGATACCTAATGATCAGATCTTGGACAAGTAGTATCGAAGAAACAAAAGGAAATGGACTCAATGTTTACGGTTCAAACAACATCATCATCTGAAATGCACAAGGGTCATCATGGATATCTCGGTCCCGCTGTTGATCATTGATAGAGATCATGCTTGTGCCATTCCCGAGCCATGAGGGGATCCACTTAAGGGTACGACAAGCTGGAGATCATCCATAAGTTGGAATCATAGTAGAGAAAGAGAAAACCAGAATTGTTCTGTGGAGAGAGATCCGAAGTTGTTCGAAGAAAGAAAGTAAACCAGAAAAGTTCTGTGAGGGGACCGGAATTGTTCCGGGAAGTTCTGAAGTTGTTCGGAGGAAATCGAAGGAAATGTGTTTCGGGTCAAATCCGATTTGGTAATATGTATGTACATATTAATTAATGTAATTAATATTAAGTATCATATTAAAATCTAATTTGAAAGGGTATTCCAGTAATGGGCCAAACTTCCTAGGGAAAAAGAGCCCATGAGGGGAAAACCAAGAGAGGGGAAGGGCCCATGTGCCTAGGGCTGTCCCACTTGGCTGCCGCTAGGGTTAGGATTTGGGGTGCCCTAGGGCAGCCCCCTCCCCCCTTGATCGCCACCCATTTCCCCCTTTGCCTCCTTAGGGTTTCCTTGGTGGGGGGTAAGGGTTCCCCCCTCCCCTATATAAAGGGCCCCCCTTGGAGGAGGAGAAACACACAACAGAATCCCATGAGTTGGGATCTCTCCTCCTCCTCTCAAATCTATTTCTCTCTAGTTGTCTCCACCCGTTGGTGACATGGCTCAGTCAATTGCAGAGCTTCGTTGGGAGACCCCAAGAACAAGGTGTGATGAGCACAACAGCAAGTCT
Organism: Avena sativa; assembly: GCA_916181665.1. NCBI lineage: Eukaryota > Viridiplantae > Streptophyta > Magnoliopsida > Poales > Poaceae > Avena > Avena sativa. The sequence goes on along the minus strand of OV702293.1, from coordinate 8,782,529 downwards.
TCCCTTAGTGATGAAACCAAGGTTATCGAACCAGTAGAAGCAAGGAAACAACTCCAAGGTGTTGCTAACAACTTGGAATCCTGCACAACACAAACTCAAGACTTTGCCCCAACTTATAGTGAGGTTGTCAATCTCACTGGTTTGCTGAAAACAAAGGATTAAACGTATAGTGTGGAAGATAGTAGTTGCTTGTAGAAGGTAAATGGTAACAGTAGATGATGTATCAATGGTAAAGATTGGATCGGGGTCCACAGTCCACTAGAGGTGTTCTCCTTAAGATAAATAACATGTTGGGTAAACAAATTACAGCGGAGCAATAGACAGGATTGGGCAAGGCATAACAATGCAAATACTAGACATCATGATTCCTATGAGATTTGATGGGGCATTACAACAATGTACATAGACTGCCATCCAACTGCATCTATGACTAATAATCCACCTTCAGGTTATCGTTCGAACCCCTTCCAGTATTAAGTTACAAGCAACGGATAATTGCATTAAGCAATGTGTGTAAAGTAAACAATACAATTGTTCCATGAACCAAAGATTGTTGTTTTCTCCCTAGTGGCAACAACACATCTATAACCTTAGAGATTTATGTCACTTCCCCAGATTACTAGAGGCATGAACCCACTATCGAGCATAAATACTCCCTCTTGGAGTCACAATCATCTACTTGGACAAGATAGCTACTAGCAACGGAGAGCATGCAATATCACAAACAACACGGACATGATAGAATCAATAATCAATAAGACATGATAGAATCAATAATCAATCTGGCATAGTATCTCAATTTCCATCAGATCCTCACAAACACAACATGTATGATTATAAATAGATGATCTTGATAATGAACGGAGCTCACAAGATCGAAACATGATAGCACAAAGGAGGAGAAACAACCATCTAGATATTGTATGGACCCATAGTCCAAGGGTGAACTACTCACGCATCATACCGGAGGCTGGCATGGTGATGAAGAAGGCCTTAGGGATGATCTCTTCCCTCCGGCAGGGTGCCAGGAAGAGTTTCAGATCCCCCCGATCTAGGGACGATGGTGTCGGCGGCTATGGACTATTTTGTGGAGATCTGATCGGGTACTTAAGGTTTCTGCATCGGGGGCTTTTATAGGCGAAGAGGCGAGGCAGGGGGAACCCAAGGCTCCCACACCAGATGGCGGTGCGCCCTAGGGGGCTGCGTCACCCTAGGGTGTGGCGGCCTCGTGGGCCCTCCTTCGGTTGCCCTTCGGTCTCTATGTTCGTTCCGGTAAAATATTGAGTTTGGCTTTTGTCCCATCCAATTCCGAGAATATTTCCTTACTAGCTTTTCTGAAACCAAAAACCGCAGAAAATAGGCAACTGGTACTGTGACATCTTGTTAATAGGTTAGCCCCAGAAAATGTATAAAAATGCCTCAAAGTGTAGATAAAGCATAGCAAAGTTGATACTAAAAAATCATGGCACATCAAAAATTATAGATACGTTTACGACGTATCAGTTGGCACGGCCCAGGGCTATTCGTGCAAGAGACGACACACCTGCAGTATGCGGTTGCGCTACGGGGTTCCACACCGGAGATCTACTTACGCACTCCAGGAGGGATCAGGGAGACGGTGGTCTCGTCGTACACCATATGTGTACGAAGCCATGAGGTGCAACACTCTGGGCACTTTGGATATCGTGAGTCGGACTGCTGCATGGTGATAGAGCAAGGGGTGACATGCGAGGAGCTTCGTGACCTTGAGGTCGGCTATGAGCATGACTACTTCAACCACGTTCCTCTCGGAATGTTAACCTCTTTCAGACTACAAGGGTATGTATCTGAAACCTCTCGGTCGTTACTACATTACTAATAGATAGATCTTGGGCATTAGGGCGGTCTGGCATAGGAATTTTTTCTGCACCGGAACCACAACAGTGGTACCATAGCCGATCTATGCGTAGTAGTGTTGTACGGCCAGTACGCACATGAGTTGTGCGGGCATTGATCCTATAGTTGTTACCCTCCCACATGTACTTTTTTATATCGCAGTATTGTTTAATGAAGCTGCTCGGACCGACCTTACACGTATTCTTATGTGAGACTGGTTCCACTCTCGACATAGGGCTTGTTCCGTATAAGTGGCTAGCGGGTGTCTGCCTCTCTTACAATAGTTGATATAGAATTTACATTGGAGGGCCCCGAGGGGTGTAGTAGAGACAACTGTGTGGATCCATGTTGTGGTTGGAAACTTCGTAGATTAGAAACGGTTCTATTGTGAAATCCCTAACAACAACGTAAAACTTGCAATAGATAAAGTAGAGGTATCTAACTTTATTTTGCAGGAAGGGCATTTGATTTTATATGGTCATGGTCGTTACAAAGGTAAAATAATTTACTTTTATATTACTAAGTTGTGCAGTAATAGTCATCGTTCTGATGGACGACCTACTAGTGGCGTCGTGGACTTGGCGTCAAAACCGGTGGCATTATGGAGATCATGCCAGTGGCACGATGGAGATCATGTCAGTGGCACGATGGATATCATGCCAGAGCGCTAGATGGAGATCAAGGCACAAGAAGGACCATATCATATCACAATATACATGTGATGTTGATACCTATTTTAGATCTTATTGTGTGCTAGTATTAGATACTCAATGGTAGCATATTAGATAAAATGATCCCTAAATTAATTCCAATGATAGTGTTCCCCTTGTATGCACCACCAAGAAAGTTCTTCGGTATGAGGCACACCATGACGATCAGGTGTCAGACATACCTACGTTCGCATACAGTGGGTGTAAGAAAAGTTACATTGCAGTACACACAAGTTTGAGTTGGCGATCCAAGCATATACAGACATGGCCTCGAAACACATGAGATCGAAAGATCGAGCATGAGTCACATGGATGATGTGATTGGCATTAGAGAATGTCTACCTGTGAAGCTATGTTGCCGGCCGTGATGATCGGGCGTTCATAGCGAATTGGGATTGTGTGATCGTTAAAATTGTCCAGGGGATGACGATTTCAGTGGAAGCTCAATTATGAATTGAACTCGTATTATGAACTAAGTCTAGATGTCTGTTTGCAAATATCTTAGTAGATCATGGCCTATCTCATTGAGGTTGAAAGGGTAATTGCCCCTATGTGTGGTTTTGGTGATTAATGGCAATCCCTATGGACTAATGTTTTCACTAAGTTTTATATGAAGGAATATTCCATAGGTCATGCTTGTAATCCATGTGTTGGATTCAAGTATGGATGCCATGAAGATAAAGATATACCTTGAGTATTGGCATCAAAATCATCGAGTTGAAGAGAAGAATACGATATGATCAAGATCTTGAGAGTGTGATCTCAATAGAAGAATTCAAGATATGGCTCTAAGTCGGTGTCATGATAGCCTCATTAGTTGAGCTATGGTTGACTAAGATTTAGAGCATGTAATCAAATGAAGAGTTCCTTATGTACCTCAAGATATTAAGATGGAGCACGCGAAGATACTTGGTTGACCAATACAAAGAGTGAAGAGTGATTTCAAGTTGGTCAACACATGAAGCATAAAGAATGTACCACATGGTCTTGTGGTATGGTAAGCCTTGTCAATTATGCATCATGAACTAACCCATTATATATTTGCCTTCACGTTTTCTATATGGGACAGGTATCTTTCCATGGGCATGCTTCAAAAATGAAGATATTATATATCCCATGAGAGGATGACATCAAGTGGTGATCGTCATCAAGGTTGAGAAGGGAAAGTTCAAGATAAGCATCTCGAGAAGATCATTTGCTTGAAGCTTGCCATCCATATTGGTGATAATTGACATGTGAAGACATGTATTAATGAAGCTATCCCATAGTGGTGTATGGGGAGCAAATTAGGAGTCTTCACGAAGCAACAATGATCAAGTGTTGCATTCCGGCTTGGGTGGAGCTTGAAGCATTGTCATCAAGATCAAGCGGGATGCGAAAGGCAAAGGTATGGCCTTGCTAGGTTTTTCCTTTTACCGGTATCAAGGTGGTTGTTGGGAGACCGGGTTATAGGATAGGTAGCCGCACTATCAAGAGGGGCTTTCGGTTGTGTAACTCGATCACATCGTCATAGGGAGCTTAATCCTTTGCATACTTTGCATCTTCCTATTTTGTTGCTTCTTAGTGTTTGTCCATGTGAGGTTCTTGAGCATGTTTCTAGCTCTTAAACAAGCCCAAGTTCATCGAAAACGGAATTCGTATGCATCTTCTATGGCATTTTCAAGTTTGAAGTTTTTATCGTTTCTTATTTAGGGAGGCTTCTTAACTTTCTTCATTTGGTTATATCCTCCTTTGTTGGGCTATGATTTTTCTCTACACAATCTTATAGAGCTTGTTGTCCTCGTCAAAACAAGCCTAATATCATCGAAATCGGAGTCCGGATGAAAAAGTTATTGTGTTTTTTGTGAAGCCTGTTTCATCCCGGTTGTGGATTCGGTTCAACCGGCTCCCAGACCGGGTGGTCCGATGCCATGACCGGAAAACCGGATCTTAAACCGGGATTTTTGGTTTTGATATACCGAGTCTATCCGAGACTGTGTACTGACCCTTATCCCGGTTGAAATCCGGTTTTTCGGTCCAGGAACCGAACCATCCGGTTCTGGAGCTGGTCCAACCGAACTTTCAACTGGATTCGCACAGTTTTCTCCTAACGGCCATATTTGCTTTCCACTATAAAAGGGGGTTCTTCCCCCAATGTTTTAGTGTATTCTTGACCACGAAATTGACCTCCATTGTTGAACCTATTGAGCTTTCTTCCTCCCCCTTCCCTCCTATGATTCTTGCATCTTTTTGAGGGCTTTGGAAGAGGAGATCTAGATCTACAATCCCCACCAACCAATTCCTCCTCTAAGTGAGGGGAAACCATTGGATCTAGATCTTGGAGTCATTTGTTGACTTCCACCATTGTTCTTCCTCTCTAATTCCTCCCTAGAACTTGTTGCTTTGGTGGGATTTGAGAGTGAAGGATTTGACCACCCTTGGTGGTCTTGCTTTGCATTCTTGCATAAGTGTTGAGCTCTCCATTACGATTTGTTCGAGTGAGAGACCGTGGGCTTGTTACTCTTGGAGGGTGACCTACTAGTTGGCTTGGAGGTTGGTGCCGCGGTGTCCTCTTCATAGAAGATTGTGAAGAGACCCGGGCTTCTCCTTCATGGAGCTTGTGAAGTGGTTGTGGATCTTGCCATCTCCGGAGTGGAGGAAAAGCTAGCCATAAGGAAAGGGCCTATTCCTTCATGGAATAGACTCAGAGAAGAAGGTGATCCTTCGTGGCATTGGGAAATCCTTCGTGGAATCCCACACCTCTCCAACATGACGTACCTTACTTGTAAGGGAACACAGGAATACATCTTCATCTCCGCGTGCCTCGGTTATCTCTATACCCGAGCTTACTTTCCTTGTGATAGCCATCGAGCTTGAAGTACTTATATTTTGCTTATCACTTGTGGTATATTTATCTTGTGCTATCTTGCTTAGCTTAACTTTTTGTTGGTGCACTTAGTTGAGCCTAGTGTATTTAGGTTTTGTGCTTGTAAAATAAACGTTAGTTTAATTCCGCATTCTATCAAGCCAAAACCGTAATAGTTTTGAAATTGCCTATTCACCACACCTCTAGGCGACATCTCTATCCTTTCAGAGGTACTTTGTGACCATGAGAAATTTCTTGCTAGAAATGGAACTTAGCAAAAGGGTCCAACTTCATAGATTAATACCCATGCCTAAGGGATATCCTCGTAATAAGTTGATCTTCTCTTCCTGATATAATGTCCACTAGGAGGTAATCCGATTACTCCACAAAGTTTTTGCTTTCTCCATAAATCATCCAAAAGGACCATTCTCCATTCGATGGAGAGTTGTACTACAAGTTCATATATTGAAAAATCAGGCACATAAAATATGAGCCATTGGATGAGTTTTCTTATGTGTTAGATGATAACAGAATGTTTGGAGATCGCTTAGCAAAGTTGAGAACTCTTAGAAGGGACTGTTTGTAATGGAGGAGGTCATGGTATATGTCAGATATACAAAGTTATAAATGTGATTCTTGCAAAAACTCGTTGCAGTTACAAAGTATTGGATACTTGTCCCATTTTGTGAAAACAAGATGGTTTGCTTGAGATTTGCTAGAATTGAGGCAATGTGGCTCGATGATGTTAAGAAAACTATTTGATGGCTGACATCACTCCTTCCCTCAAAGATTATCATTTGGATTAGTGGACTTGAATATAATTTTATAATTCTTGTTTGTGTGTCTTGCTTTTGGCAAGATGATTATTCATATGAATAAGTTGCAATCTAGTTGCACTGTGCTTATGAGTAATACCTTTATGGTCGCATTATGATTATAAATAAGTTATTCTCATCACTATGTTAATGATAATAGGTTAAGCATTTATAAAGGATTAGAATGCTAAAAGATATCCCAAGGTTAATAATTAAATGACACTATTGTTTAAGTCATGATGGTTATTGCATGTTTTTCACTTAAATGAAAATCAGGGTCTTAGATATTTAATCTAGTGACTTTGTAAAACCATGCCTCTTTTGGCAAGATGACTTAAAACTCCGCATTCTGGTAAAACGGTGATATGGGAAGAAATGTTGAATTTTATACATAGTGATGTATCATATTTTCAACTAATAGTGGAAATCATTATTCCATTGTGGACTTAAGTAAATATGTGTATTTTCTTAATGAAACATAAGATTGAAACGATTTGAATTGTTCAAATGAGTTCAAAACAAAGTGGGATACAGAATTAATAGGAATACAAAGTCTCTTTTATTTGATAAATATGACTAAAGTATTTTAGTTAAAGTATTGGCATAAACGGACTTGTGAAATATGTTTCACAAATTATGATAATTGGAAAATTCAAGGTGTTGACATGTCTAGACATCATCATATTGTATTAGATACATGTGGTCTAATATTATCTCTTATCAGGGTTATGGTTATCATTTAGAGTTAAATATACAAATGAGAGAACACTCATTTGAAATACATAGGAACATCTAAAGATTCGTGGAAACAACATCGTAAGAGTTATGGCATGTTCGAGTTTTTAGAGGTTCCAATGATTTGAAATCATGGTGAATAAACAAGTCTTTTTATTGTATTCCTAGACAACTATGAATACATATTCCACAAAGGGCAAACCTGCTACTGTCCTAAGTTTATGTGTCTTGATGAGGATAAGGTGGAAGAAAGTAATAGTTCAAAACAAGGTATGTGACCTTACCTCCCGAATGTTTAGTGGAGGAGTGAAATTTGTTTCATGAGACCAATCTCTACAAATAGAGGAGTGATGTCTACGCTCGCTTCTATTCTTGTAGAAAGTGTTGGGACTCCAAGTGTAGAGGTTTGTAGAATAGTAGCAAGTTTCCCTTAAGTGGATCACCCAAGGTTTATCGAACTCAGGGAGGAAGTGGTCAAAGGTATCCCTCTTAAGCAACCCTGCAATCAAGATACAAGAAGTCTCTTGTGTCCCCAACACACCCAATACACTTGTCAGGTGTATAGGTGCACTAGTTCGGAGAAGAGATAGTGAAATACAAGTAATATGGATGATTATAGGTGGTAAGTTCAATCTGAAATAAATATGGCATCAAGCAAACATGTAACATGACTGATTGTAAACGTTGTTTAAATGCTTAGAAGCAAGGCCTAGGGATCATACTTTCACTAGTGGACAGTCTCATATAAATATCTTCTCTTCATTATGATACTCTGAACTACTCTCCGGTTGGATAACTCCAATCCTCGGTAGGGCTATAAAAGCTCTCCTTAAAGTTTGCATTCCCCATCTAGGTAACCCCTCACTGTCACCTTGAGCGCTAGATGGTTCCAACAAACACCCCAATTTCATAGAGACATCCAACTCAAATTATACTCATGATAAGTATTTCTATAATATTTAGCCTAAGTGCCACACGGTGTGCACACTATCAACTTCACACACATGGGGATAACAAGAGATTACAATGATTCAAGCACTTGAGTAGCAGAGTAGATCTACTTATTCAACTATATTACAAAGCTCATGATCACATAAAGATCACGCATAGAGAGAGATGAACACATAGCTACCGGTAGAGCCCTTAGCCTTGAGGGAGAACTACTCCCTCCTCATCATGGGAGTCAACAACTGCGATGGAGATGGCGGTGGAGTCGATGGAGATGGCTCCGGGGGCAATTCCCCGTCCCGGCAGGGTGCCGGAACAGAGACTTCTGTCCCCCGAATCTCCTCTTCGGTGGCGACAGTGCTACGGAACTTTTCGTGGATGGAGGCCGATTATTTTAGGGTTTTCGCATCGGAGGCTTTTTATAGGTGAAAGGGCGATGTCAAGAGGTGGACCAGGGGCCCACACCACACCCCGGCATGGCCAGGGGGCGCCACCAGGGGTGTGGCTGCCTCTTGGCCCTCCTCCGTCTCTTCTTTGGACTCCTTCTCGTGTTTGGAATAATAGGAACATCGGTCTTCGTTTCGTCCAATTCCTAGAATATTTCTTTCCTAACTTTTCTGAAACCAAAAATAGCAGAAAATAGGAACTGACATTGTGGCATCTTGTTAATCGGTTAGTTCTAGAAAATGTATAAAAATGCCTCAAAGTGTAGAAAAAACATAAGACAAATGGTATAAAACAAGCATGGAGCATCAAAAATTATAGATACGTTTACGACGTATCAAGGAGAAACTAATGATGATCCTAAAGTTTCAATGAATGCTTTTACAAAAGAAAGTAGGATTCAAGAAAGTTAGCGGGATTGTATCATTGATTCACTTGTCATGTTTTGAAAAAGACATACCTACGAAATACAAAGAAGCGTGATTGATTTAAATGCAATAAATGACTAGGAGTCATAAAATCATGTATTATGTTACATTCAAGATTTAAAAGTAAGATGTTACTTGATCTTATGAAGTAAAGTTGTTTACTTGATATTTCTAAATGACTACAAAGTCATAAGAAAGAAATGAAACATAATGAAAGACATAAAGCTCGATTTGTCACAAAGTATGTTTGGACAAATTCAAGGAGTCGACTACAAATGTAGTGATGCTTGAGTCTATTGGATTTACCCCAACAATATATGGATATTGGGAACTCGCAGCTAGAATTCTCAATTTGATGATGATCAAAGAATTTTGGAATGTCCAAGATTATTGAGAGGACTTGCATTTGAGTGGGAGCTTAATGGCTTGGCTAAGACTCAATATGTAGGAGACATAATCTTTGTGGGAGCCAAGTGAAATCCCTGGATCTCATATATGGATGCCATATTTGAGTGGGAGTGTGTTATCATTCTGAAATATGTGGATAACATATATGAATGATGTGATTGGTATTAATAATATTTAAACTAGTAAATATGGATGAAGTTGAAGAAGTTATTAAACAATGGAATCTATCAAGATAGATTGGTAAGTTTAATAAACATTATTGTTGAATGCTCCCTGGACTTGATTCTGGAGTTGTTCAGAATGTCCTAGGTAAGATTCTGAAGAATGGAACAAGATAAGAAAGTGGTTCTTACTTGTAAGAAGCATTGAGTTAGTCTCAGTATTACAACTATGGTTAAAAGAAAGAGATGCATTGAATCACCTATGCCTCAGTCATAGGTTCTTCCATGGAACCATATTGTATACTCAACGTAATTTTACCTAAGGATCTGGTTGGAAGACCATGTCTTGAGGTGATTCCTGAGTTAATCACGTAACCAGAGTTGAGTTTGTTCTTAAATATCAAGAAACAAAGTTGTCACATAGTTACATGTTATGCACTAGGATCTACATAAAGATAAAAGTATATTTTGGCTTCTGCTAAGTATGTTTTCGGAGTTTACATGACAACAATGGAAGTTAAATTGACTCAACGACCATCATTGTAAACAATAGAAACAAAGTCTCACTCGCCAAACGAATATTTCAACCCATTATGAGATAATGGAGGGAATGTCAAAATTAGGAAGACATTAATGATTTGCAAAATACATACTGATCTGGTAAAACTAGAATAGGGACATGACATTTCCCATAACCATGCATGATCAATAAACACATATGTGATATGGTTTATGATTAGTAAATTAAAGCTAGATTATTTGGACTCTAGTGCAAGTGGGAGACTGAAGGGAATATGCCCTAGAAGAAAATAATAAAAGGTTTATTATTGTCATATCCCAATAAGTTCGTAATAGTTTCATATTGTTCTATAAGTGTATCAAGTGGAAACATTGATACAGGTGTGATATCAAACTTAAGTCCCTAGTAGCCTCTATTAATACTAGTTGGTTGGGAAACATATGATTAAGGTTTCCTGATCATGAGTGATAGAGCTAGATAGTTGACAACAAGGTCATATCATTGGTGAATGATATGATCGAAATTTCTCAAAGATTTCAATGCGATAAAGTCATGAAGTTCATTGTTGCAATAGTCATAAACATAGTCTCCTTCTCCTTAGACCGTGAGATCATATTAATCACTGTCTCCCAAGGCTGCTTTGACTGTATCAAACATCACTCAGTGAAATGGTGATTATAAAGGTGTATGTTGGGTATCCGTAGGAATAGGTTGAGACCTATGAATCAAGACCGGTATTTGTTCACCAAGTGACGGGTAAGATACAGTTAGGCCGACTCGGTGAGATTATATCCATAATGTTGCAACATGTGACTAGGTCACGGGGATGTAATATTGCGGTAACAAGTGAAACATTACTTGTCGGTAACGAGATTGAACAAGGTATGGTGATACCTAAAGATCGGATCTCGAACAAGTAATATCGAAGAAACAAGGGGAAATGGACTCGACGTTTACGGTTCAAACGACATCATCGTCTGGAATGTACAGGGGTCATCATGGGTATCCTGGTCCCGTTGTTGATCATTGATGGAGATCATGTATGTGCTATTCCCAAGCCATGAGGGGATCCACGTAAGGGAACGATGAGCTGGAGATCATCTAGAAGTTGGAATCATAGTGGAGAAAGAGAAAGCCAGAATTGTTCCACAGAGAGAGATCTGAAGTTGTTCGGAGAAAGAATGTAAACCGGAAAAGTTCTATGAGGGGACCGGAATTGTTCCGGGAAGTTATGAAGCTGTTTGGAGGAAATCGAAGGGGAACCAAAAGGTGTTTCGGGTCAAATTGGATTTGGTAATATTTTTACATATTAATTAATGTAATTAATATTAAATATAATATTAAAATATAATTTGAAAGGGTATTCCACTAATGGGACAAACTTCCTAGGGAAAAGGGCCTATGAGGGAAAAACAAGAGAGGGAAAGGGACCATGCGCCTAGGGCTGCCCCCTCCCCCCCCCTTGTCCGCCTTAGGGTTTCCTTGGTGGGGGTAAGGGTTCCCACTTCCCCTATATAAAGGGCCCCCTTCGAGGAGGAGAAACACACAACAAAATCCCATGAGTTGGGAGCTCTCCTCCTCCTCTCCAATCTCTTTCTCTCTAGTTGTCTCCACGCGTTGGCACGACCCAGGGCTATTCGTGCAAGATATGACGCACCTGCAGCATAGCATTGCGCTGCGGGGATTCCAAGCCGGAGATCTACTTCCGCACTCTCGGCTGGATTGGGGAGACAGAGTTCTCGTCATACATCGTATGTGTACGAAGCCACGAGGTGCAACACTTGGGGCACTTTAGATGTCATGAGCCGGACTGTTGCACGGTGATGGAGCAAGGGGTGACCTGCAAGGAGCTTCGCGACCTTGAGGCCGTCTATGATCACGACTTCTTCAACCACGTTCCTCTCGGAATGTTAACTCCTTTCAGACTACAAGGGTATGTATGCAAAACCTCTTGGTCGTTGCTACATTACTAATAGATAGATCTTGGGAATTAGGGCGATTCGACGTAGGAATTTTTTTGTTTTCTACATCAGAACCCCAACATCATGTGCATGACATTAGTGTATGATACTCCTTTTATAATGCATAGTATCATCTAGTAATATCATAGTTGTCTTCTATTTAATCATTTGTAAAATCTCAATGTAAACAAGTGTAGAAGATCTAATTTTCTTAAATTATCTAGTTTTATGTGTTATGATAGAGTATCATAATAGTATGATACTACAATCACTTCTCTATTCATTAATTATTATGCCACGTCGATATTTTGCCAACTTAGCATGTGAAAGGGCAATTGCCCCTATGTGTGGTTTTGGTGATTAATGACAATCCCTATGGACTAATGTTTTCATTGACTTTTATATGAAGGAATATTCCATAGGTCATGCTTGTAGTTCATATATTGTATTCAATTATGGATGCCATGAAGATAAAAATATACCTTCAGTATTGGCATCAAGATCATCGAGTTGAAGAAGAATATGATATAATCAAGATCTTGAGAGTGTGATCTCAATAGAAGAATTTAAGATTTGGCTCTAAGTTGGTGTCATGATAGCCTCATTAGTTGAGCTATGGTTGACTAAGATTTAGTGCATGTAATCAAATGAAGAGTTCTTTATGTAATTCAAGATATTGAGATGGAGAACGAGAATATACATGGTTGACCAATACAAAGAGTGAAGAGTAATTTCAAGTTGGTCAACACATGAAGCTTAAAGAATGTACCACATGAATCTTGTGGTATGGTAATCCTTGTCAATTACGCATCATGAACTAACCCATTATATATGTACCTTTGCATTTTCTATATGGGATAGGTATCATTCCATGGGCATGCTTCAAAAGTGAAGATCTCATATAGCCCATGAGAGGATGACATCAAGTGGTGATCGTCATCAAGGTTGAGAAGGGAAAGTTCAACATAAGCATCTTGAGAAGATCATTTTCTTTAAGCTTGCCGTCCATATCGGTTATAATGGACATGTGAAGACGTGTCTTGTCGTGGGAATGACCACGGCAGATGCTGCAATCGGCAGCGAGTAGTAGAACATGGGGCAAGGGCGGCCAACCATCTGTGGTGCGAGATGAGGGCGGAGACACAAGGATTTACCCAGGTTCGCCCCCCGGAGGGTAAATACCTACTCCTGCTAGATTGTATTATGGTGAGAGTATAATGGGGCGAGCTCGGCGGCTAGGCAGCGAGCCGCTTGGGTGTATGATGGAACGTATCCTCTACGCGCCCTCTAGGGAGGTTTATATAGACTCACCCCCTAGGGTTTACAGATCTCAACCGAATCAATTAAGGTTTCAGCGATCGTTTAACCTAATCCGACTAGGCCTATCTACGCTTCTGGGCCTTCAGCTTCCAGTCGCTTGAGTCCACGCCAGGTCTTGATCCAGTCGCCGTTCCATAGGCCCACTCGCAGGCACCTGGGCCAGTCGGAAACGTCCTGCTGGGTATATACCCCGGTAGGCATATCCCCATCAGTAGTCCCCGAGGCCGTCGTTGATTGGTCGCGGGTGGTCGCTGGCAGTCGGAGTATACGGGTCCAATGCGGACGCCCAGTCGAATCAGCGGCGGACTCCTGAATAAAGGAAAAACTAGTTATTCTAATCGCGCTAACGGCGACCGATCGGGTCGCGGCTCGGCGAACAGACCGGCGAATATTCAGTCACTGTCGTAGTGATCGGGTCGGCGAATCATCAAGTCGCGTGGAGCGACGAGTCGAGTGGATGAAGTTGGACCGTCAAGCGGGGTCAAAACTAGCCGTTGGGATAATCCAACGGTAACTTTTGGCGTAATCACCGCGTAGTAACGGCTCCCGAAATTGGCGGGTAACAACCGCTATATAAGGAGAATGACAGGCGAGCGGGGAAACACTCCTTCATCTTTCCTCCGATATCGCCCATCTTCGTTTCCACTCCGCATCGTGATCCAACCGATCCAGAGAGCCCCGACCTCCACGAATCTTCCAACCAATGCCCCCCTCCACCAAACCATGGGGCAGATCCAAGTGCACTAGGGCGCTACTGGCGTCCTTCGAGGAGGCCGGGATTCTGCGCGCCGGCAGATGGCGCATCCCCGCGGCCGGAGAGGTGACTCCGGACCCGCGCGAGGGAGAATTCATTTGCTTCACCAGCCACCTGGAGCGGGGGCTGGGGTTTCCCACGTCTCTCTTCTTCCGGCGCTTCTGCGCCTTCTACGGGATCCAGCCATCGGACCTGGGCCCGCATACCATCGAGCAGCTCGCCATTTTTGTGGCATTCTGCGAGTGCTATCTGGGCTGCAGGCCCTACTTCCCTTTGTGGCAAGATCTATTCCATGGGAGGATTAGTCGCGAAGAATCAGGCGTCCCGATGCTGGCTGCGGGTGGCCTGACGTTTCAGCTGAAGTCGAAGGCGTCGTTCTTCGACCTGATGCTGCCGGCCAAGGCGGCAAACAAGTGGAAGAAATCCTGGTTCTACGTCATCGAAGCGACTCCAGACGGCGAGTGGCGCTTCCAAGGTACTCTGCCAACCGGCCCGAACCGCGTCGGCTCCAGGTCGGCAAGCTCCCGCTAGACCAGCGGATGGTTGTCGACGAAATGTTGCAAACCATCCGCGGCCTGAAGAAGAAGGGCCTCCAAACCATCAATCTTTACAACTGCTAGCTCGGGTCGCGGCTCGTGCCTTTGGCCCTCCGCGACCATTATATGTACGAGTATGTGGGTAGGGACGACCCGACAAAATCCTGCCCCGCCGAGTGGAAACTCGAAGACTACATCCTGGCCCTGAAGAAGATCACCCAGGCAGCGTACCTGGACGTGAAGGTCGGGGTCTCCCCCTATACCGCAAGGCGCCCAGCTTCGACGGTAAGTCGCCATCTTCGTCACCATTCGCAGTCGCAGATGATGCAGTCGCGGTTATGCTGACGTTGTTTCATTTTTATTGTAGTTGTTCCAAGTGGTGGAAGGATGGCTCCCACCCGCAAACGACGAGAACTCGAGCTCGTCCATCCAGGACGGGAGCGAGTCGCCACCCTTCAAAGGCAACGTTGGAAGCGACGCGGGTGATGACGACGATGATGACGAAGACGAGCCCGTGGAAGACGCCGCCCCGATGGTTCGCAAAACTCGCGGGCAACATCAGCGCGAGCTCGAGGCGAGTAAGAGCCTCGAACCTCACGATGACGATGACGACGAGATCCCCGAGCACACCTCGCATCGTGAGGCTACGCCGTCGAAGAAGAATAATAAGAAGAAGAAGGAGGTGAAGGCTCCGCCAAGGAGGAAGACGAAGCCCGCGAAGCAGCCGTCTCCGCTTCGTTCTGCGACTAGTTCCGACGCCACCAGCTCGGCTAAAGGTGAAGCGGCGCATACGACAGCAGCACCGGACGCCGCCACGCTCCTGGATGAGGTACCTCTGGCATCGCTTCCACCCCCATTTGCCCCGGTCTCTGGGTTGGGGGCTATTCCAGCCGCAGCAGCTTCGCCTCCCGGGAGAGCTCCCGCAGACATCATCACGGAGGCACCTTCCGCGGCCTCGTCTTTGAAGAGGCCCTCTGTGTCTTGGGCACACGATGTGTTTGAGATGGGCCTAAGTCGGAAACTGGGCCCCGAGCTGGAGAAGCCGGCCAGCATCCGCACGGGACTGCGGTTCATACCAGTCGCCAAGTAAGTCTTGTTCATCTGCTTGCCTTCCGTTGTAATCGGACAATTTTGCTCATATCGTTGTTTCACAGGAATGGAGTTAAAAAGATCGACCACCCTTCCGTGGCCAAGGTTCCGCCAGTCGTCACCGAGGAGGACCCCTCACGGAAGAGGAAAGCTGATGAAGTCGCTGCTCCCGCGGACAGCGCTAAAAGGGCGAAAGGCGACGATGTCGTCACGGTCTCTGACGACAGGCAGTTGCTCCAAGCGATCCTATGACTGTGGCGGAGGTGGCTTTGAAGAACAAGGAGGCTGTTTCCTCGCCCGGAGTGACCGAGCCGGCTCCTAGTGGCGCTGGGGCATCCACTGCGACCTTCCCCCGCTTCATGGCCAAAGCGGCCATAGCGAGTGGCGCAACACCGACGAGCCAGACGCTTGGGGTCGTCGAGACGGAGGTCGATCAGCATCGCGGACACACTCCAGCTCTGCTTGCGTCTGTGGATGCGCTACAGCTCCACGGCATGCTGGGCACAGCCATCCAGGTATGTCCAGTCCCCGAGGATTGGGCCACTGAATTTCAGTGGTCGGATTCTTTTAGTGTTTTTGTAGCGTCCAGTCCCCGAGTGCCTAGTCGCTGGATTTCAGCGGGTGGGCACTTAGGATTTTTGATCTCCAGTCCCCGAGTGCCTAGTCGCTGAATTTCAGCGGGTGGGCACTTAGGATTTTTGACCTCCAGTCCCCGAGTGCCTAGTCGCTGAATTTCAGCGGGTGGGCACTTAGGATTCTATTGTTGTTGAAAGTTTGATTTGTGCGCAGGGCTTGTAGCGTGAATCGGCCGATCGGCTTGCTGCAAAGTGTCGCGTGGAGAAGGAACTTGTTGCCGTCCAAGAAACGAACAAGGGACTCCAAACAATCGCTGCCAAGGCAGAGGAGGTCCGCCAGGGCCTTGTCCCGGCAGGTGAGCTGACGGCGGCCCAATCTGCTTTGAGTACGGCCAAGAAGCAGATCGCTGATTTGGAGCGCGAGCTCAAGGAAGCGAAGGCAGAGGAAAGCTCGGCGGATGGGCGAGCAAAAGCTGCTGTTACGGCTGCCGCTGAAGACCAAAAGGTCTCTGACGCCCTCGTTGTTGGGCTGCAGAACGACTTCTCCTCGCTTCAAAGCTTCATCACGGGCCTCTGCCGTCCTTTTAATTGGTAAACTTTTCTTCCTCTGCCTGTAGTAGCTGCATTGTGAAGTCGTTATTGTACTCACTGCCGACCTCTGTCCACAGGTCGGATTATTGACAGCTTGGAGGAGGCGCAGTCGTACGACACGTGGCAGTGTGTGACCACTCTGGTCGACTCGGCCACGTTGTCCGCGACTTGCATTCGAGGATATCTTCAGGAGATATCGCCCACGGAAGTGATTCCCAACGACCTCATCGAAGTATGGCGGTATCTGGAGAAGGCTCCGTCAGTCGTCAAGTTCATGACGCGGTCGGCCTTCCGGCGCGGGGCGGCGACGACTATCAGCCTTGGGCTTGCCCACTTCCCGGAGGACTTCGACCTTGACGATGTGACGAGTTGCTACCCCTCGTCGACGGGCTCTGTGGAGATTATCGAGGTGCTGAAGCTGACGGATCGGGCCACGGTGTATTCCGATCGCGTCTGGGCGATGGGCGACCTCCTCCCCTATCAGGAGACGACTGTCGCCCCCAACGACCCTGAGCCAAAGCATCGGGACTTCAAGGTTGAGCAACTGTTCCGTGCAGCGATGGCGGGTGAGTTGACGACGTACCCGTCAAACCCGTACACGCCCTTCATTCGCAACCGCAGGGGTGGCGGCGAGTCGATGTCGAAACCTGCGGAGTAGAAGCATTGTGCCCTGGGTTGTTAGTAACAATTAGTCATTGGACTCATCTTGTATTTTGGAAAGACTTTGTTCTGTTGTAATGAAACTTCGTGTTATTTTGTGCATTGTTTCGCTATTTTGGATGCTGATTGGAAGAGTCCCCGAGCGCGTCCGCCCTTTTTATGGGGTTTATCTTGTTTGTTATGTGTTTGTGGTTTTGAACGTTTTGTCAGTTGTTTTGCTATTGAGGTCGACTCGCCCGAGCTCGGAGAGCCAGTCGCAGGGCGACTCCCTTGGGTGCTCTTTACTTGACCCCTTGCGCGAACGAGGTCGGGTGGCCGAGTCCCCGAGCGTGGTACTTGGTGGTTCTAGTCGCATCTCCAGGGTAGGTGAGGATTGAGCGCGTTTAGAGTAAGCGCGTCACTCCTGCCTGACCCGAAGGATTAGTCGCGTGGCGAGTCCTAGGCGCACTCTCGTACTTGGCGTTTTTCCCTGGTCGCTCGTGCTTGACTGGTCGTCAGTCCCCGAGCGTGGTACTTGGCCGTTCGAGTTGCTGTGCCGAGGATGCGGAGGACCTTGGTCGCTGTGAGGAGCGAGGGCAGTTGTCTTGGCTCGGTAAGCCAGTCGAGCTAGGCGACTCCAATGGGGCTCCGGGTTGGCGTTTTTCGTGGACGTTATGAGTCCTGGGGTAACCCAGTGCCCTCGGAGCGCACTACTTGGCCGTGTCGGTCGCTGTACCAGAGGTTGACTTCTGCGGTTAGCGTGATGCTGTTATTACGAGTGCGAGTGGCACAAGACACGGAGAGTAGACGCAATTTGCGGTAACCGATCTATTTTATTTCATAGCAGGTGGAGAGTACATGTAGAGAGTCCTATGAGTAGAACTTCCGTAGGAGGTTTACGTTACACGGTCACTTGACATAGAGTTTCCCGTCTCCTCGGACGTCGATGAGGTAGTAGGATTCATTGCCGAGGACTCGCCCGATGGCGAATGGTCCCTCCCAAGGGGGAGAGCTTGTGCATGCCCTTCTTGTCCTGGATGAGGCGTAGCACCAGATCGCCTTCCTGGAAAGTGCGAGTCCTTACTCGCCGGCTATGGTAGCGGCGGAGCCCTTGTTGGTAGATGGCGGTACGGGAGAGAGCTAGGTCGCGTGCCTCGTCGAGTTGGTCGACTCCATCCTGGCGTGCGAGTTCGTTTGCGGCCTCCGTGTAGTTGACAACCCTAGGCGAGTCGTGCTCTAGGTCGGTGGGCATGACTGCCTTGGCGCCATACACCATGAAGAAGGGGGTGAACCCTGTCGACCTGTTGACGGAGGTGCGGATGCCCTAGATGACGGAGGGTAGCTCCTCGACCCAGCACCCGGCGGTGCGTTCGAGTGGTACTTGGAGCCGTGGCTTCAGGCCATGGAGGATGCTCTGGTTGGCTCGTTCCGCCTGGCCGTTGGACTCCGGGTGAGCGACTGAGGCGAGGTCGAGTCGGATGTGATGTTCCTCACAGAACTCGGCCATGGCTCCTTTGGCGAAGTTGGTGCCGTTGTCCGTGATGATGATGTTTGGGAACCCGTAGCGATAGATGAGCTCGTGTAGGAACTTGGTGGTGGTCTTCCCGTCGCATTTCCGAACTGGCTTGGCCTCCACCCATTTTGTGAATTTTTAGACTGCGACTAGGAGGTGGGTGAAGCCGGAGGGGGCCTTTTTGAAAGGGCCTACCATATCCATACCCCACACGGCGAACGGCCAGGTGATGGGGATTGTCTTGAGCGCCGAGCTCGGCACGTGGGTCTGGTTGGCGTACTTCTGGCACCCGGCGCACCGCTGGACAATGTCGACAGCGTCTGCATGTGCGGTGGGCCAGTAGAAACCGTATTGCATAGCCTTTGCGACCAGAGAGCGGGCGCCAGCGTGGTGGCCGCAGTCACCGGAGTGGATGTCGTGGAGGATTTTGCGTCCTTCAGCGGGTTGATGCAGCGTTGGAACACACCGGTCACGCTATGCTTGTGGAGCTCGCCGTCGATGATGACGAAGGATTTGCAGCGGCGTGCTTTCATCCGGGCGTCTATTTCGTCTGCTGGCAAGGTGCCTCCCTCCAGGTAGGCGATGTACGGCGTGGTCCAGTCCTCTGGCCCGGCGATGAGTACGACCAGGGCTGCCTCTGGTTGCAGCGGGACTCCGATGTCGATCTCCCTTGGGGGCGAGACGGAAGGCTTGGTGATGGTGTCGAGGAAGACGCCAGCGGGTGGTGCGAGTCGAGCCGATCCGATACGAGAGAGTACGTCGGCCTCCTCGTTCTTCCGCCTGTCGATCCACTCGACGGAGTAGCCTGCGAAGTGTCCGCCCAGTTTCTCCACTGCTTGGCGGTATGCCGCCATGGTGGGGGAGACGGCATCGCAGGTGCCAGCGACTTGCCCAGCGACGAGGTCGGAGTCTCCGTAGCAGCGTAGTCGGTTGACATTCATCTCCTTGGCAGCTCGCATGTCGTGGAGTAGTGCCTCGTACTCGGCCATGTTGTTGGTGCAGGGGGTGAAGTCGAGGCAGAGGACGTAGCGTAACTTGTCGCCCTTCGGAGAGGTTAGCACGATCCCTGCTCCTGCGCCGTCCGCATTCTTGGAGCCGTCGAAGTGTAAACTCCAGTAGTGGAGGTATGGCAGCTTTTCTGGCTGCTGGGCCTCCTCCCAGTCGGCGATGAAGTCCGCGAGAGCCTGCGACTTGATCGCTTTGCGCGGATCGTACTTGATGTGTGGACGCCGATCTCGACGTCCCACTTGGCGACTCGCCCGGTCGCCTCACGGTTGCGGATGATGTCCTGCAACGGTGCTGAGGAGACGACCGTTATCGGGTGCTCCTGGAAGTATTGTGGCAGTCAGCGCTGTGCTCTGAAGACCGCGTATACTAGTTTCTGGTATTGCGGGTAGCGCTGGCGTGACTCGGTGAGGACCTCGCTGATATAGTACACTGGTCGCTGCACTGGGCGCTCCTTTCCCTCCTCTGGTCACTCGACGACCATGACGGCGCTGACAACGTGCTCGGAAGCCGCGACGTAGACTAGCATGGGTTCCTCATCGACGGGGGCGGCGAGTAGCGGTGCTGCGAGTAGCACCTTCTTGAGGTCGCGGAGCGCATCGTCCGCCTCCTTGGCCCACTGGAAGGTGGGGTTCTTGCGCATCAGGCGGTATAGGGGCATCGCCTTTTCGCCTAATCGGGGGATGAAGCGACTGAGAGCCGCGACTCGCCCGACCAGCTTCTGGACGTCGCGCAGGCACTCGGGTTTGCCGAGTCGAGCGATCGTATCGATCTTGGTGGGATTCGCCTCGATCCCGCGCTTGGAGACGACGTATCCCAGTAGCTGCCCTGCTGGTACACCGAAGGTGCATTTACCTGGGTTTAGCTTTATCTTGTATTTTTGCAGGTTGGCGAATGTTTCCGCCAGGTCAGCGAGTAGGTCGCTCTGGCGAGCGGACTTCACTACCACGTCGTCGATGTAGACGTGGCTGTTGCGGCCAATTTGGCTCGCCAGGCACTGCTGCATACACCGCTGGTAGGTCGCCCCGGCGTTCTTGAGGCCGAAGGTCATGGCAGTGTAGCAGAAGGCTCCGAATGGCGTGATGAACGCCGTCTTCTCTTTGTCCTCAACGGGCATTTTGATCTGGTTGTATCCAGAGTAGGCGTCGAGGAAGCATAGCGACTCCGAGCCCGCGGTGGAGTCGATTATTTGGTCGATCTGCGGGAGGACAAATTGCTCCTTCGGGCAGGCGCTGTTTAAGTTTGTGTAATCGATACACATCCTCCAGGTCCCATTTTTCTTCTCGACCAGGACTGGGTTTGCCAGCCACTTGGAGTATTTGATTGGACGGATGAAGCCTGCAGCGAGTAGACGCTGCACCTCCTCGGCGATTGCTCGGCGGCGCTCTTCATTGAAGGGCCGCAGCGACTGCTTGACAGGTCGCACTTTGGGGTCGGTGTTGAGTTTGTGCTCAGTGAGTTCCCTAGGGACACCAGGCATGTCAGAGGGCTTCCATGCGAAGATGTCCCTGTTCTCACGGAGGAACTTCATCGCGTTGTACGCGTAGTGGGGCGCCGCCATGAACTTGGCGAGCGCCTGGCGCCCCAGGACGCAGTGGTAGGGGCTGTCGAAGGGCACCAGTTTGAAGACGATCCGCTCAGTGCGGAAGTTTGCCGGTGTGCCGAAGGTGACTAGCAGCGTGACCTTACCGATCGGGTACGCCTTCCGACCGGGGACGATGCCGTGGAACGTGGTGTAGGTCGTCTCGACCATCGACTGCGGGAGCCGCAATCGCCTGAAGGTGTCCAGGTACAGGATGTTGATGGAGCTGCCGCCGTCCATCAATGTCTTGGGGAGCCTATAGTCTCCCATCTTGGGCTTGACCACCAGGGCGACTCGGCCTGGGTACTCGATTCGTGGCGAGTGGTCCTGGCGGCTCCAAGTGATTGGTTGCTCAGACCGGTTGAGGAACTGGGGGACGTCCACCTGGGCCACCGCATTGACGGCGACGGCACGGGCGATGACCTTCTTCTCGCGCTTCGTGTTGAAGCCTGTGAAGGTGTGGAGAGAGCCGGCCACGCTGCCGAATTTTCCACCGTCTGGCGGGTTGTTGTCGGGGTCTTCCCGCGCTCGCCGTGCCTTCTCGATCTCCTTGAGAGAGTGGCAGTCGGTGGTCGTGTGCGTAGCGGGCTTTCCTTCCCTGCTGTGAAATATGCACGGTTGGTTAAGAAGGGCCGCGGGGTCGAATCTTGGCTTCGCCTTGTAGTTGCCACCGTCGTGGCGTTGCCCTCCGTCGCGGCGGAAGCTCTTGGGCTCGCGCTGGCTTATCCAGCGTTGGCGACGAAGTCGACTCGCCCATCACTACGGCGCTTGCCGGTGAGGCGAGTGTTGCTGTAGCGTAGATCGGACCGTTGTCCGTTGTCGCTGCCGCTCGTGCGGCGTTGTCCTCCCGACTCGTCGTCAGTTTCTTGGTTTGGGTCTTCCTTCGCGTACCTTTTGGTGATCTCCAGGAGGTCCGGTATGTTGTCGAGTGTGCGGTACGCTCGTTTGAGCTTGGCGACCAGGGGCTCGTAGCGGCACGAGGTCTTGAAGCAGTGGATCGCGGTGTCTGGGTGGATGCTGACCGCGTTGTACCATAGTTCTTGCCACCGTTGGATCCAGCTGCGGGTCGACTCGCGAGGTCCCTGGACGCATCGTTCTAGGTCCTCGATGGTGGTGGCGCGGGTGTACGAACCCTCGAAGTGCCTGACAAAGGCGTCGCGCATCTCTTCCCAGGAGTCGATGCTATCCGCGGGGAGAGTATTAATCCACTGCCTGCACGCTCCCTCCATCATCAGGGGAAGGTAGCGGGTGGCTAGTAGATCGGTGTGGCCGGCGATTCCCATCGCCATGAGGTAGGTATCCAGCCACACGGAGGGGTCGTATGAGGGGTCGTACTTCTCTATTTCCTTCGGCGCTTTGAAGTTCGCCAGGTATCTTTCGCCTCGGATCATCGGTCCGAAGCACCGAGGCCTGAGTCGGCTTAGCGAGCCTCTCGGATCACCGCCGCGGCGGTTGGTTAGGGTATGCCGCAGGTTGTCGGTCTGGCGTGCGCGCTAGCTCTGGTTGTTGATGATGTGAGTGCGGGCGTTGACAGGCTGACCGTTGGCGGCGACGAAGTTGGTCGCCGGCCGGGCCGGGGTCGTTGGTGGAGAGTGCCGCGTTTGCGGGTCGGTGTTGGAGCTGCAGTGGTTTGGGTGGCGGGCAGTTGAGGGTGTTCGCCGCCATGGGGCGGCCGCTTGAGGCCGCTCTGCTGCCCGATGAACGCGAGTACATCCGACCCTGTGAGTCGATGCCTGCGTTTTGTTGCTCGACCGCTTTTGCGAGCAGGGCCTTAGCGTACTGGATCTGCAAGGCGCCTTCACCAGTGGCTGCGATGTTGTCGACTGCTGCTCGGCCCGCGACGAGGTTGTCCATTGGGGTGAAGAACAGTGGTAGGCCGTTCGCGTATCGCTCCCGTGACGAGACTACGATCCGCGGCTGGTCCCTGGGGGTGCGCGGTTGGGTGGTGGTGGGGCACCATTCGCCGTCGACCCTGGTGGGGGCCGGGTGCTTCCTCCTGGTGGCGCGTTCTCGCAGATCACGCGCTCGGCCGTGCGGGTCGGGTCGCTCTCGTCGTCGAAGTTCAGGACGCGCCCCTGGACGGTGGGGTTCAGGCGCGACCTGATTCGTTGTTGGTGGTAGCGCGACAGCTCCTGCGCCGTTACCTGCTCGAGGTGAAATTTTTTGCGCTTGGCTTGTTCCTTGCGGACTGCTTCCGCCAGCTTTAAGCGGAGTTCCTCGACCTCCGTTGCCGTTGCGTTGGGAGGGATCGGAGTGGAGAACGGATCTTCCGGCGGGTCGGCGCCAGTCGCCATGTAGGTCGCGGCGTGGCGGCCGGCTCCGTCGCGGAGATTGGCGGAGTTCTCCGACCCGGAGTCGAAGTCAAAGATCCCAAGGATGGAGGGATCCTCGAAGTCTCCGACGTTGGAGACCTGGGTGATGGAGCTCGCGGGCAACACGGCGACAATGGATCCGGCGAGTGACGCCGGGGTCGCCGAGTCGGTGTCGTCGTTGAGGGCCGCGTCTTCCGCGGCTGCGGTGGTTTCAGCCACGTCGCTGTGGGCTGAGTCGTACTCGGAGGCGAGGCGGTGGATCGTGCGGACCTAACTCTGAGAGAGCCGGTCGCGTGGCGGCGACTCGCGGATGCGAGTCGTGTCCTCCGAGACGATGACGTCGGTGAGGCCGACGAAGAGGCTGATTGTGCCAACCGGCAGGATCATGCTATGCGTGACGGGTCGCGCCGCCGGGACGTAGCTGCTCGGCAAGATCTGGAGCATCTCGCTGATCGCTATCATGCGGCTGGTGGCGATCGACTCGTTGATGGGTAGATTGGATCTCGCCGCAGAACACCGGCCGGACCGGCCAGGCCCCACGGTGGGCGCCACTATTGTGGGAATGACCACGGCAGATGCTGCAATCGGCAGCGAGTAGTAGAACATGGGTCAAGGGCGGCCAGTCATCTGCGGTGCGAGATAAGGGCGGAGACACAAGGATTTACCCAGGTTCGCCCCCCGGAGGGTAAAGACCTACTCCTGCTAGATTGTATTATGGTGAGAGTACAATGGGGCGAGCTCGGAGGCTAGGCAACGAGTCGCTTGGGTGTATGATGGAACGTATCCTCTACGCGCCCTCTAGGGAGGTTTATATAGACTCACCCCCTAGGGTTTACAGATCTCAACTGAATCAGTTAAGGTTTCAGCGATCGTTTAACCTAATCCGACTGGGCCTATCTACGCTTCTGGGCCTTTAGCTTCCAGTCGCTTGAGTCCACGCCAGGTCTTGATCCAGTCGTCGTTCCATAGGCCCACTCGCAGGCACCTGGGCCAGTCGGAAACGTCCTGCTGGGTATACCCCGGTAGGCATATCCCCATCATGTATTAATGAAGTTATCCCATAGTGGTGTATGGGGAGCAAATTATGAGTCTTCATGAAGCAACAATGATCAAGTGATGCATTCCAGCTTGGATGGAGCTTGAAGCGTTGTCATTAAGATCAAGTGAGATGCATAAGGAAAAGTTATGGCCTTGATAGGTTTTCCTTTTACCGGTCTCAAGGTGGTTGTTAGGAGACCAGGTTATAGGATAGATAGCCGCACTATCAAGAGGGGCTTTCGGTTGGGTAACTTGATCACATCGTGTTAGGTAGCTCAATCCTTTGCATAATTTTCATCTTACTATTTTGTTGCTTCTCGTTGTTTCTCCATGTGAGGTTCTTGAGCTTGTTTATATCTATTCAACAGTCCTAAGTTCATCAAAAATGGAATTCGTATGCATCTTCTATGGCGTTTTCGAGTTTGAAGGTTTTATCAGTTCTTCTTATAGGGAGTATTCATACCTTTA
Organism: Avena sativa; assembly: GCA_916181665.1. NCBI lineage: Eukaryota > Viridiplantae > Streptophyta > Magnoliopsida > Poales > Poaceae > Avena > Avena sativa. The sequence goes on along the minus strand of OV702293.1, from coordinate 8,757,257 downwards.
TTCATTTGGTTCTATCCTCCTTTATTAGGATATGATGGTTTATCTACCATCTTGTAGAGCGTGTTGTCCTCGTCAAAACAAGCCCAAGATCATCCAAATCGGAGTCTGGATGAAAAAATTATTGCGCTTTTTGTGAAGTTTGTTTCATCCCGGTTATGGATCCGGTTCAACCGAGTCCCACACCAGACGGCGTGGCACCAGTTCCGGTAGATCGGATCTTAAACCATATTTTCTGGTTTTCGTGACCGAGTCTAATCCTAGTTGGTAAATAGTGTCGTTTCGGTTTGTAGGCCGATCCACCGGTCTGGGAATCGAGTTTTCTGGTCCCGGGGCCAGTCCAACCGACTTTTAAATCGGGTTTTCGCAGGAAGCCTCCCAACGGCTATATTTTCTTTCCCCTATAAAAGGGGGTTCTTCCCCCAACACATTTTGGGTATTCTTGACCACAAAATTGACCTCCATTGTTGAACCTCTTGATCTTGCTTCCTCTCCCTTCCTTCCTATGATTCTTGCATCTTTTTGAGGGCTTTGGAAGAGGAGATCTAGATCTACAATCCGCACCAATCAATTCCTCCTCTAAGTGAAGGGAACCCTTTGGATCTAGATCTTGGAGTCAATGGTTGACTTCCACCATTGTTCTTCCTCTCTAATTCCTCCCTAGCACTTGTTGCTTTGGTGGGATTTGAGAGTGAAGGATTTGAGCACCCTTGGTGGTCTTGCTTTTCATTCTTGCATAAGTGTTGAGCTCTCCATTACAATTTATTTGAGCGAGAGACCGTGAGCTTGTTACTCTTGGAGGGTGACCTCCTAGTTGGCTTGGCGGTTGGTGCCGCGGTGTCCTCTTTGTGGAAGATTATGAAGATACACGGGCTTCTCCTTCGTGGAGCTTGTGAAGTGGTTGTGGAGCTTGTCATCTCCTAAGTGGAGAAAAATCTAGCCATAAGGAAAGGGACTATTCCTTCGTGGGATAGATTCGGAGAAGAAGGTTAGCCTTCGTGGCATTGGGAAATCCATCGTGGAATCCCACACCTCTCCAACGTGATATACCTTACTTGTAAGGGAACACAGAAATACATATTTGTCTCCACGTGCCTCGGTTATCTCTATACTCGAGCTTACTTTTCTTGTGATAGTCATCGAGCTTGAAGTACTTATATCTTGCCTATCACTTGTGGTATATTTATCGTGCGCTATCTTGCTTAGCTTAACTTGTTGTTGGTGCACTTAGTTGAGCCTAGTGTATTTAGGTTTTGTGCTTGTAAAATAAACGTTAGTTTAATTCCGCATTCTATCAAGCCAAAACCGTAATAGTTTTGAAGTTGCCTATTCACCTCCCCCCTTCTAGGCGACATCTCTATCCTTTCAGTATGTAAGATATTGCTTATGATATTAGCACTATAGCCATCTTGACATGTACTCGGTTGGAGCAAGAAGGCAGGGGGTGTTTAACCCGTATGTATGGGGATTTAGTATTTGGATTTGTCATGTGACACCTTAGGCGGCTTTTCTTGTTGAAGTTTGTCTTCTCTATTTGTTTGGATGCTAAAAATCTTTGGACTATGTTCATGTTTGTTATACAGATATTGCATGTAAAATTTTAAAAATGTGTCATATTTAATGTGAGTTGATAAAGCGCCATTAAGAGGAAAGAGAAGTGGCATTTGGTTCATGGATTTTTTTCTAAAATATCATTGTTTAGCTAAAAGAAGTCAAAAGTATTTTGTCTTTTTCGATTTTTTATATAGACCATCTAGTCATATCGCGGAAGATATTAATTACACCTAACCTCTGCAGCAACGCAATGCCCTAGCAACCTCATAGATACACACAACCCATAAAAAAAATACAAAAGAAGAAAAGTCCTGCTACAGTATTCTATTTCTTATAGAAGCAGATCTAACATCACCACCAGAACAACATCACAAGTCCAGCTTATCCGAAAACGACGCCTCTAATAAGAAAACAATGCATAAGCGTCGTCGTCACCCAGTCATAGATCATAGGTTTTCACCCTAGAAAAAGTCATTACGCAGAAACAATGTTGTCAACAAGACCATTATCATACACAACCAGTTAAGGTCATACATTGGATTTTTATCCTACAAGATAAGAGTTTGAACTTCTACTGTGCTATCGCCCCCACGTACCATACTGTTGCTCCAAGTCACAAAACGTCAAGCCAGTTTCTCATCGTCATAAAATCAAACCACCATTGCTAGTCCTTATATCCTGGCTTTACATTCTCTTCATATGACTTCACCATAGAACATCAAAGACGTGTTCTATAATGGTAATAGACAGCAGAGCTTCACAACGCTCCTTCCGAAAGCAAACGGTCAGAAAAAAGATGGGTGCACTCGACCGAATTCCATCTGATCCAGCGATCTCCATGCATGAGGCACTCATGGGAGTTTTCCGGCGGAGGCTTCCGAAATGTGCCGCACTAGGCCAGATCAACAAGGGCAGAAAGTAACAAAATTTTCATCGTGGTGTGGGAGAAATCCTAGGACCGCCTCCTTTATTCGCCAGACTAGCAGGCCCCATGCTGCTAGTAGCCATCCAGCGGGACGGCATCAGAGAAGAGGGCAGCACCGTGCATGACTACAGTGAGATGGCGAGACAAAGAGCATTGCTAGTTCCCACAACACGTGCTCTAGTTGGGTCTCACTGGTCCAGATCGAAGCCCGTAAGAGGCCCAGCTGGAAATTCCAGATGCACATGGCATGACCGAAATGGCCACCGCCGACGCGCCGCCATCTCCTCACCTATCAGCGGAGGACCACAGGCCCTGACCGGTCGGCCACGCCTCCCTTGCCCTCTGCATGTGCCCCACCTTCTCCCGTGAACCGCCACCGAGAAGCACCCCCTACACACCGTCGTTTGCACGGGATTGGCACCACCGCCGCAGTCGCCGGCGGCGGCTATGAGATCGGCGCTTGGGTGTAGTTCAGGGTTTGCGGGGTAGGGCATTTTCATGTTAGCGGCCATACTATCTGCTTTGTCGAGATGTGTCCGATGTTGCTTCATTGCACATTATGAGTTGTTGGCAAAACAAAAATGGAAAACTACTATATTGCATGTATAAACTCTAAAAAATGCAATTTGACATATAACCCCTATAAATCAGCCATTCAGTTAATGTTTTATGGTGATATACATTGAACTGGGTTTTACTTCTAGGACAGCGATTTGACTTTTGGAAGCATTTATATGGTCTCGAGATAAAAAATTAAACCACTAAAACTATTATTAAAATATAAAAAAAGGACATGCTCGTGTCTTTATGAGTGTGTACAGTATTACGAATTTAACATACGATCTGTCCTGAAAAAATAACCAAAAAAAACTGTACTCCAAAAAGCAGCTTTAAAGCGCCAAATTTTATCTAGTTTCGAGCGTGTAAGAAAACCGTTTCCTTTTCCCTATGGAAGTTTACACGTGCACAAGATACACAAGTATGTACTCCTACTTGGGTACAAAAATCGTAGTCAAATAGGCATACAATTCATGGTGGCTAACTTTTTTTCTCTTAATTTTATACTATTAGCTCCTTAAGAAGGGGAAGGTCAAGCATGTACTACGTACCACAGAATACAGCGCATATAGACGATCTTACCCCATTTTGTGTAACTTTTTTTGACAAGCTAGTTAGCTCTTAAGCGTTTCATTTGAAGTGAAATGTATCATCGTTTCAAATAACAAACATGGCAATACTCCACGCAACTTATGTTAAATTCGAGGAGAAATGCTTTTGAACCTGTACTACCGAAAGAGAATAGAATTAGAAATATTAGCCTTTTGATGATCTCCACATTTGTCCTCCACTAACAAGAACCAAATTCCACAGCACGTGCATATTAATACTAAAAATTTACTAAAATCGGATAATTTAGATGACAAGCATGTCACCATCAAGATGTGCCTAGCTCTCGATCAAAAAGAAACACGAGAGGGCAAACATCTAGTTAGCACTTGATTATAGATAGATGTCTTCTTAGGAGGAAGCTGCTAGAAAACCAACCCCAGCGTATTCTTTTCCCCTCTAGGCCTTGTTTACTTCTAGTGTATTTCAAGGAATGAGAGGGGATTATTTTGTATCCCGAAATTTCCCCGATAGATTGTTTACTAGGCCGGATTTTGAGGGAATAATCCCGGAATATCCCCACAAATCTCCTCCACACTAGTATATTTTTTACTAGATTAAAAACTCTCCATTGTGGTTGAGTATTTTTAGGAAAGAGTATTTGAGGGGATGTGAGAGTATTGGCTAACACCAAATCTCCGTATGTATAAAAATACTGGAGAAGTAAACAAGGCCCTATATTAATGCAAAAGTAGAAATAAGTGAGTCTAGCTCACTTGGTTAGAGAAGTGGATGTACAATCCAACCATCCAGGTTTAAGTCTTCGTGGATACAGATTTAGGGTCTTATTATTTAAAAAAATACTCGCTTTAGGGCTTCCCTATCGAATTGCTTTCAATTTTTTTTTGCAAAAGTAGAGCTAGTCCTGCTTCGCGTAAAAAAAGTTCTGCTCAAACATACCTCGTGGCCCTACTATATAATCCACGACACCCCCACGCACACACACCACGACGCACGCACGCATCAACACCTTACTTTTGCCATGATGAAGATTAGTCCAGAGTAGTCAACCCCTCTTTGTAGCAACGTAGTATGAATGTAGCAATCTTTCTATGTGCTCTATTGTTCTTTGATCTCATTTGAGTTGTCCTATGTAACATCCCAAAAATATTAAATAAAATTTTCAAGTTCTAATCATCCAAGTTTAGGGCAATAAATTTTTTGTTAATTAAAACTAATATGCATGCATGTGTGTGTGATGAATGCACGAATGTTTGCAATGTTATATTTGATTGTTATGAATGACAAGGATTGGTTTAAAGACGAAAATAACATCATCTAGATTATTTCCAAGCAGAATCAAATAAAGAGAAAATCAAATGTAAGACATATAAGCAACTGATCATTTTGACCAAGTTAACCAATAAACCACTTTGAGTGTTCCTAGTCCAAGTTTTCTAACAGAAACAAATCCAATTCTTTTCACCCCTGTTAGACCAAGTAAAAGTGAACCCAAACCCACTTTGCAAACCAACAGAAACATATTTCAAATCTATTCAAATGACAATTTAAAATTGAATCAGTGTAGGTACTAATATCACTATTTCTAAAAAACCACTCAAACTAGTTCACATTGACAAACCCAAGCAACCATATACTACCAATCATGTGACCAGAGCACTCACCAAAATTCAGCCAAAAATTCAAATTCAAATTCATGCGACCATTTCATCAAACAGATGGTGAGCACAGTAATCCATGCCTAACTATCACTGTTTATGATCAAATTTCGTCCAATTCTTGTCCCCAAATCTCTACCCTTGTCCCCCCAGTGATCACACTCGCATTGAACAAGCTAGCAAGCTACCCCTTGCACCAGTGCAGCGCCACCCGAAGCCCCCGTTGCCGGTCGACCATGGCTAGCCCGCAGGAGCAAACGCCGCGCCCGTCCACGATGTCCAGGAGACAGCTCACCAGTCCACCGTCACCCCCTGTCCAGCCCTCGAACGCAGCCAGGACTGGACCACAGAGAAAACGCAGTGCCCATTTCTTCTCTGCCATGCCGAGAGCGCGCCAGAGCGCCGCAGCCGACACGCGCGTACACGCTGCGCCTCGCCCTCACCGCTCGTTCCTGTAATCATCGCGACACCAGCTAACCCCTATACATGCCTGTTCGCTACCGCGTGACCAGCAGCCACTGTACGTCGTCGAAAATGCCATAGGTGCCGCTCAGAGCGTCGACCCGTTCCGACCAACCTCGACCGCCCCTTGTCGCGCCATGAAGCACTTGAGGATCGCCAGGAGACCGCGCACCGGCCTACACCCTTCGCCATGCCAATATCTCGTTGTGATGTCGACCCGTCGAGCTCCGACCATGTCACACTTCCCCTCTCGCTCAACTATAAAAGGTGGCCACCCCCGCCTCAATTCATCACACCATCCCACTCCCCACTCCTCACAGAACCTCCCACACCTCTCCCCGGAGCAAGGCGAGCTCCGCACCACCGGAATTTCACCGGAGCCCGCCGCTGCAGAAGAAGAAAGGAGCCGTTAATTGGAGCCGCCCCAGGAGCCGCCGCGACCACCATTCGAACCACCGTCGTCGACAACATCGTTCGCCCCCATCGCCGACCCTAGCTAGATCCCTAGTGAGCCTCACACGACCCCCACCGCCGCGTTAGGTTTAGACCTCGCCGGAGCTATTCGTCGTCGAAGGTGAACCTGAGCCGTTAGATCAGATTCTAATTGTAACATCCCAAAAATATCAAACTTAGATCATCAAACACTAATCATCAAGATTAGGGTTAACAAAAACTTTTCTAAATAAAATCATGAATGCATGCATATGTGTATGCATGGATTTTTAATTTCTTTAAAAACCACCTTGTTTGTGTGATCCATTGCTTGTAAAATGTTTCTTAGGTGAAAAGAACATCATCTAAAACATTTCCCACACTTTTCCTAAAGACAAGAAAATCAAAACACATATATTAAGTGAATGGTCATTTTGACCAATTTAACTCCCATGCCTACTTTGGCTGTCTCAAACTTTCAAAACCTAACAGAAACTTTTCTGGATCTTTGCACCCCTTGAATATACTCATAACAAAGTATCAAGGCCCACTTTGTGATCATCCAGAAACTTTCAAATGCATAGTTTAAATGACAATTCAAAATTGAATCTTCTTCATATGGGAAGATCCCACTTTTTCAAAACCCACTCAAACAAGCTCAACTTGCAAAACCCAAGCATCTGCAGACTCACCAGCACCAATCTAGCAAACCCACCAAAATTCATTTCAAAATTCAAAACTTGACTTCATGCGGCCATTTCATCAAACAGGTTGCAGACACAAATCAAACAAAACATCAAACACTATAGTGTGCAGTGATTCTTGCCTAACTTGTTCCCTAGTTAGCTCACACACAACTCAGTAGATCATCTAGAAAGATTAGCCCAACACTAGCACCCTTGTAAGCTTGCCATTGTCATCAATGGTGAACAGTCGAGCACCCCAATGTCACCCCATTGTGGACAGCAGGCTAGAGGAAGAACTAGTCGTGCCAACCTTGTCTGGGAGGCAGCCCACCGTCCACCGCCACTGCCTGTCCCATCCACGAGCGTTGCCAAGCCCTGGACCACGTGCACAAGCCGCGCCCAGACCATGCCGAGCATGCGCCAGAGCGCCAACCTCGACCAGCATCCACAGACCTCGCGCCGCCCTCACCGCGTGCACACACGATCACCACCGACCCAGGAGACCGCCAGACATTCCCGTTTGCCGCCCCGTGCCATACAGCCACCGCCCGCCGTCGAAGACGCCTCCTCTGCCGCGTAGAGCACCGGTCGTTCCAGACCAAACCACACCGCCCCATGCCTCGCGACCATGTCGTTGAGCATCGCCAGGAGACACAGCACCGTCCCCTACCCTTGCCCATGCCATTAGCCGCCTGTAACATCGCCCCCGACGAGCTCACCGTGCGCCCCGACGGTCCCCTCGCTCGACTATAAATAGAGGCCACCCCCGTACGATTTCTTCACACCATCTCACTCCCCTCTCCTCACTGACCGTGCCACACCATTCTCAGAGCAAGGCGAGCACCACCTCGCCGGAATTTCACTGGAGCCTGCCGCTGCCGGAGAAGAAGGGAGCCAGCGATTGGAGCCGCCCCAGGAGAAGCCACCGGTACCAGAAGGTTCGCCGTCGTCGACTTCATCGTTCGCCCGCCTCGCCGACCCTCGCCCATACCCCGGTGAGCCCCCAGCACCCCCCACTGGCCGTGCTAGGTTTCGTTCTCGCCGGAGCTGTCTCGCGTCGACGATGACCCTCAGCCGTTAGATTAGAACTAGATCGAACGATCCACGTTGCCCCATACCGCTTCGCCCAGCCCCGTGTCATTGACGAGTGGGGACACCCACTTAAGCAGCCCGCGGGAGCCCTGTGCTTAGCAGGCCGGCCCGTTAGAATTTCCCGCGCAGCCCAGCAATTCAAATTAAACCTTTTCTTTTTAAATTCAAACACACTTCAGTACCCAACTTCAAAAATCAACCCAGATCGATTCAGTGCACCAAATTGGATGAAACCAGTTTTGTTGGAAAGGTCTGTGAATGCTTAATCCAAGCCCGTTGGATTCAAGTCATTTGGATCTATAGATCACCCATAGCAAAAATAACAAGGCAAAAGCTTTTCTGCATTCAAACATTTTTCAAATTTAAACCATAAAAGCTTTTGAGTTGATTCCAACTCTCAAAAATCACTTTTAACCATACCTTTCAGAATATATAAAAATATATAGGTTTACTTGCAGAGATAATGTTCAAGTAATAAAAGAATGCTTCATAAGCATTTCTAGCCACTTTAATTAATTAAAATAAAAGGGTAAAACCTTATTAAATTGTGACACCACTTTAAATCACATTCCCATGGACTACAATATGTGGTGATGACATGTGTCAACATGATCCCATATTTGGTTTGGAGAATATTAAATCTGAAGTAGTTTTTCAATGAGTAGAAATTACTTTTCTAAAAATAAATAAAAGGTTTAAACCAAGCTTTAACCTTGTAATGTTAGAGATGATGCTAGATCATCTATAGGACCCTTGTGTGTGATGGTTGCAAGTAGTTAAGTATTGTTTGGTGATTGTGTACCTCGTATTTATTCATAGACGCTAGTACCGACCAAGGATACGAGGAGGAAGGAGGATACTACGAAGAAGAAGCCGAGGAGAACTTCAACCACTGCTCTGCACAAGGCAAGCTAGTAACCTTGCAAGTTAACACTTGCAATTTAGCAAGCTTATATTGACATTGATGCAAGCTAACCCTTGCAAAATACCCTATTGAGGCCACAAACCCATACTTGTGTTATGACTACTATATGCCTTAAGCATATGTGATCATACCCACTTGATAAACCAATCCTAGTTTTATGGCAAGCTTTTTACTTTATTTCTTTATCAAAGCTTACTTAGAGTCTACCTAAGAGTTTGGTAGATACCAGATAGTTGTGCTGAAGGTTGCATAAAGAGCATAAAATTTGGCCTAAGCTAGAAACCTTGATATCAGCCTAAGGTATAATGTTGGACTTAGTGAAACTCCACTAGTTACCACCCCTCATTAGTACTACCCCCACCTGTAGATGCTAGTGCTAAGCATAAAACTTGATCAACTTTTAGATGGGAATACTTGGTGGAAAAATGGTTATGAAAACCTTGGAATGATGGATCATTCTATTGAAATGTTTTGGACATGTGTTTCCAAACACTTGATGATTTTGGTGATGAAAATGTTGAGGCATGAGCCTTAGCCCTTTATAAAACTGATGGTTGTCTAGATGCGATACCATTCCAATTTTAGCATACAACCACAATACCCGAATATTGGGTATGGCTTGACTGGAAACTTATATTCCTTAGTATTAGTTCCCTCACGGCCAAGGTCTGAGCTGAGGCTACCTTGTGAAGATTGTCCACCTGTGCAGTACCCAAGATGACAGTGGTCATGGTTGGGAGGCCAAACTCACAGGAGAGGTGCTTATACTAGGGCGTGTAATTGAAAGGTTAGGATTGATTATCCGCATACTGAGTATGGTGAATTCAGGATTGTTCCTGACGGATGTATCGAATGTTGTGGTGAAAGTGTACAATCTCTGCAGAGTGTCAAACTATTCGAATAGCCGCGTCCGCGGTTATGGACAGTTGGAGTGGCCATACTGTTCCCCTGTCAGACTTTTCAAAATAACTTGTGAAACAAATTGAGACTTTGACTTGACCACAACAGAGTTGTGACCTGAATTACAAGATCCCACTCAGGAGTTATAAAATTGTGACTAGCTTTGGAACTAAGTAGAGATAAATCTGGCTTTTGCAAAACAACCTTAGAGCCTAGTGTCCCATTATCCAAAAACCCCTTTACTTGTTAGTATTAGTTTGCGAGTACTTAAAGAGTACTCATGGCTTTGTCCCTGGCTATTCCCATGGCCAGACTATGAAGAGGAGTACCTGGAAGATGGACCCCAGGAAGGTTACGACAACTAGTATCATCTCCCATCGTCAGCATTGCCTGTGACCCCGAAGATGGAGCTTCGCCTACGCTACCGTTATTATTACGTATTCCGCTGCTTGATGTGTATTGAGAACTGGATCATGAGATCCCTATTTGTGTAAGAACTTATGTATCGTTTGTAATGGATGAAGTACTATGGTATCCAATTCTGTTATGTCTCACAAAAATGGTAATCCTGGGATTGCGATGTATGGCATAACAGGCATCTAGGATTGAAAAATCCGGGTGTTGACAAGTTGGTATCAGAGCCATCCTGACCATAGGAGACCCTAGTTAGACTGTACGTTGAACCAAAAACTTAGTTTCAAAACCAAAGAAAAACAAATATTTACAAAAACCTATTCTCATTCTTATCTCCTTGATTCTTTCATAAAAATTCATGTTCCTCAAAAACTCTTGCAAAATACATAAAATTTTGACACACTTGATCACTCTGCTAATCTACTCATCCTCTATTTTTATAGATGGACGTGAAGTACAGCAAGTTTTACCAACTTGGGAATGGAGGAGACCTTATCTTTGAGAGGGATCTGGATCAGCTTTCGGAACTTCTGGAGCGTTCGCACCCCGAGTTCTTTGGAGCTCAGCTCAATGATCAAGGAGGAGAAGATCTGCAGTGGCTAATTGTTGCAAGTCTCCGAGGAAATATTGAACCTCCCACTGCGGAGGGAATTGAGTTTACCTTGAGGGAAAACAACTGGCTCGATGGACTTGCCAGAGCAATGCAGGAAGCTCTTTCCCGTCTGTGTGGGCAGAGCATCAATCAGATCAAGGGTACTCGCTTTGAGTTTTTCCCAAGGCGTGAAGCGAATGGCCAACCACTGGAAGCCCCATACCACCCCGAGCTGAAGACTCAATTGGACCACCTTAGCTTCATGATGTATGATCATCAGCAGGAGTTGGACAACTGCCGTGACTATTGCAACCACAAGTTTGTCATCATCAAGACGAAGGACCAGACCATCGCCATGCTAGCAAAGGATCATAAGTCTCGCCGCCATCAGCTCGACAAGAAGGAGCGCATTATTGCCCGTCTTCGCCACCGCATCTCATCTCTGGAAGAGACCATCCACGAGAGAGACATGCAGTTAGAGGAAAGGGAGAATGCCGGAGAGGATCTTCGTGGAGACCCTTACTCCTACCTCAGCGATGACGATGATTTTCTGGAGGATCAGGCCATGGACTTCTTCACAGATGAGGATGATTTCGCCTTCATCGATGATCCTGAAGATGATGAAGCCACAAACTCCGAGGAGTAGTAGCACTGAGCACTAGCGTAGTGAGTAGTAGTCAGTCCCACTGTATCGTAGTTTCCATAATGGTTCTTAAAACCATCTGTTTTTCCTTGTTATGGTGTGTGTTGTACTGTGTGCTATGAATGAATGAAAGAGCAAGTTGCCAGAAAAACCTGAGTCAAACTCTAAAAACTTTTCAAAAACCGAAAACCTTAGAAATTTCCCTCTTTTCTCATAATCTATATCAATCTTCAGATGCCACGTGGAGGAAGTGGTTCAGCCCCGGACCCGATGTTGCAGATCCTGCAAATGTTGACTTCTGACCACGAAGCTGAAAGAGCGGAACGTCAAGCCAATCTAGCCACTCTGCAACAGATAGCCCAGCTAGCCCATAACAACCAAGGCCATGGAAATCAGGACAACCATGGATCTAAGCTCAAGAATTTCCAGAATACCAACCCACCCGTTTTCACCAAGTCAGAAGAACCCCTAGACGCCGATGATTGGCTGCAAACCATGGAAAATAACTTAGAAGTAGCCGGAGTCGAAGCCAACGAGAAAGTCCTATTCGCCACCCATTATCTAGCCGGAGATGCCAGGGCATGGTGGAACAGTGTTCGTGCAATGACCGGAGGCCAGATGATGACCTGGGAGGAATTCAAGGTCAAGTTTAGCAGAACCCATGTGCCGCCAGGTTTGATCAAGAGAATGAGAGACGAGTTCAGAGAGTTGAAGCAAGGAAGGATGACTGTAGTGGAATACCATGACAAATTCTTGTCATTAGCTAGGTATGCCCCGGACGAGATAGACACCGAAGCCAAGAAGAAAGAAAGATTGCTGACTGGTCTGCATGACGAGATGCAGACAGTATTAGTCAATATCCCCTTTGTTGATATTGAAGCCCTTGTCGACTCTGCTATCCAGATGGAAGGAAAGATCAACCAGGCCAATGAGAACCACAAGCGTCGCATGATGCATCAACCAGGAACCCATCAGACCCCAAAGTATCGCCCCAACCCATCTCCAGGATTTGCCCCAAGAACCAACAGACCCCCTATGACCCGTCCAACCTATCCCAACCGTGGAAACCCTAGACCCGGAGGAAATCACAACAACCCCGGTAACTAACAATTTCACCCGTGCCCCACCCAAGTTCAACACCAACAATGCTACCGCCAACCCTAACACTGCCCCGAGGACTGGAAGTAATGTTGTGCCTGTCGCAGCTAAGGACAAGTCACAAGTGACCTGTTATGACTGTGGAAATAAAGGCCACTATTCTAACGAGTGCCCCAACAAGAAGAATGCTACAGCCCCTAATGCCAATGCCCCAGCTCAGCAGCAGCGTCGTGTCTAGCCAGGGAGAAGATTTGCCCCAGGGAATTCACTCAACCGCAATGGCCGTCTTTTTCTCATGCATGCTGAAGAAGCTCAGGAAGCGCCAGACGTCGTGCTGGGTATGTTTTCTGTTAATTCAGTACCTGCAAGAGTGTTGTTTGATTCTGGTGCATCGCATTCATTTGTCACCGAAGAATTTGCCTGCACTAGTAAAATTCAACCAACCAAATAGAAGCATGTGATGATTGTACAAATTCCCGGATCAACCACCAAGGCTAGGCAAATTTGCAAGGCCGTCCCTATCCGAATCCATGGCATAGATTTTTATGCTAATCTAATAGTACTCGGAACTAAAGGTTTGGAAGTAGTACTAGGAATGGATTGGATGTCCAAACATAAAGGATTGATTGACTGTGCCAAGAAAGCCATCACCATGACCAGTACCACCGGAATATCAGTCGAACATATATCTGAAACCTTACCTCGCCAATTCAAGTGTAACAAGAGTATAGCCCAACCTACCATTGACCAAGTTCGGATAGTCTGCGAATACCCCGATGTATTTCCAGATGTTTTGCCCGGTATGCCCCCAGATCGGGATATCGAGTTTATCATCGAACTAATCCCCGGAACAGGACCCATAGCCCAGAGACCCTATAGTATGAACCCGTCAGAACTAGAAGAGCTGAAGAAGCAACTGGATTCCATGTTGGAAATCAGATTAATCCAACCAAGTGCGTCCCCATGGAGATCACCTGTCTTGTTTGTGGACAAGAAGGATGGAGGTAACCGTTTGTGTACGGATTATTGGAAGTTGAATGATGTCACCATCAAGAACAAGTAACCCTTGCCTAAGATAGAAGATTTGTTTGATCAGTTGACCGGTGCCCAGGTGTTTTCTAAGATTGATCTTAGGACTGGCTATCATCAACTCAAGATTCGTGCAGAGGATATCCCAAAGACTGCCTTCACCACCGGATATGGATTGTATGAGTATACAGTCATGTCTTTTGGATTAACCAATGCCCCCACTTATTTCATGAACCTCATGAATAAGATTTTTATGGACTTCCTGGATAAGTTTGTCGTTGTTTTCATCGATGACATTCTGATTTATTCCAAATCAGAAGAAGAACATGAGCTACACGTAAGGACCATTCTTGGAACCCTTAGAGAGCATCAGCTGTATGCAAAATTTAGCAAATGTGAATTCTGGTTACAGGAAGTAGGATTCCTCGGTCACATTGTATCAGCCGGAGGAATTGCCGTTGACCCTGCCAAAGTGAAAGATGTAGAAGATTGGCAAGCCCCAACCACTCAAACCCAAGTTTATGCTTTTCTCGGATTGGCAGGATATTACCGCAAATTCGTAGAAGGATTCTCTAGTATCGCCCGACCCATGACCCAATTGCTGAAGAAGGACAAGAAGTTTGAATGGACCGACAAATGTGAAGCGACTTTTCAAGAACTCAAAAGGAGATTGATTTCAGCCCCAATCTTGATCATGCCGGATATCACGAAGCCCTTCGATGTGTATTGTGACGCATCCAAGATTGGTCTCGGATGTGTGCTAATGCAAGAAGGCAAAGTTATATCTTATCTATCGCGACAATTGAAGCAACACGGGCAAAACTATCCAACCCATGACCTCGAACTCGCAGCCGTAGTTCTAGCCCTGAAGACATGGAGACATTACCTGATGGGAAACCGTTGTGAGATTTATTCGGATCACAAGAGCCTAAAGTATATATTCACTCATAAGGAGTTGAATATGAGGCAGAGAAGATGGATTGAGCTAATCAAGGATTACGACCTAGACATTCACTATCACCCTGGTAAAGCCAACGTGGTAGCCGATGCCCTTAGTAGATTACCGTGCCGCTTGAACTCCATGATTTTGAAGGAGCAACCAAGTTTGCACAAAGAGATGGAAGATTTGAGAATAGAATTAGTAAGTGAAGGATTTTTGGCTAGCATAGAACTTCAGCCCACTTTGATCAGTCAGATTAAAGAGGCACAGAAAGGAAATGCTAGTATCGACGGAATCAAGCATCGTATCGGTACAGGCAAAGTACCCGGATTCACCGAGGACGAAGAAGGAGTTTTGTGGTACAAAGGACGCCTTTGTGTACCATCAGATTCTGAGTTGAAAGAAGTTATCTTGAAGGAGGCTCATGATACTCTTTATTCTATCCATCCCGGAGGAACTAAGATGTATCAAGATTTGAAAGAGCAATCTTGGTGGCATAAGATGAAGAGAGAAATCGGAAGCTATATCGCCAAGTGTGATATATGTCAGCGAGTCAAGGCTGGACATCAAAGACCCGCTGGATTGTTGCAACCTTTGCAAATTCCGGAATGGAAATGGGATTCTGTAGGAATGGACTTTATCACTGGACTACCTACTTCTAGTAGGGGAAATGACTCTATTTGGGTCATAGTGGACAGATTGTCCAAAGTCGCCCATTTCTTGCCCGTCAAAACCACCTATCAGAGTTCGAAGCTAGCAGAGTTGTACATCGCTAGAATCGTTAGTTTGCATGGAGTCCCCAAGAACATAGTATCAGATCGAGGAACTCAGTTTACCTCAAGATTCTGGAAGAAAGTCCAAGAAGGTTTAGGAACCCGCCTAGATTTCAGTACCGCGTATCACCCTCAGACCGATGGACAAACAGAGCGAGTAAACCAAATACTCAAAGATATGCTGAGAGCATGTGTGTTAGGATATGGATCCAAATGGGAAGACTGTCTGCCGTTTGCTGAATTTTTATACAACAATAGTTACCAAGCCAGTTTGCAAATGGCCCCATTTGAATTCATGTACGGAAGAAAGTGCCGCACCCCTTTGAACTGGTCGGAAGTAGGAGAGAGTCAGATTTTCGGACCCGACATCCTACGTTAAGCAGAAGAGAAGGTTCACAAGATTCGTGAGCACCTCAAGACATCCCAATCCCGACAAAAGAGTTACGCCGACAAGAGACGTCGAGACCTCTCCTTCAACATCGGAGATTTTGTTTATCTAAAAGTGTCGCCATTGAAGGGAATGCAGCGTTTCCAACCCAAAGGAAAGTTAGCCCCCAGATATATCGGACCTTTCAAAATTTTGAACCGGCGAGGAGAAGTATCTTATCAACTGGAACTACCTGAAGAGATGTCAGCTGTGCACAATGTGTTCCATATCTCGTTACTTCGCAAGTGTCTCGAAGTCCCCGAGAAGACCAAAGTGTTCAAGAATATCGACCACCGGACCATAGAGATCAACGATGACCTAACCTATCCTGAAGTACCCATCCGTATATTGGAAGAAGCCTTTCGAACTACCAGAACCCGAAGCATCAAGTTTCTCAAGATTCAGTGGAGCAACCACACAGAAGAGGAAGCTACCTGGGAGCGCGAAGATCACATCAGGACGGAGTTTCCCGATCTCTTCAAATCCTAGGTAATCTTTTCGTCCTTTTTCAAATCTCGGGACGAGATTTTGTTTAAGGGGGGAAGGTTTGTAACATCCCAAAAATATCAAACTTAGATCATCAAACACTAATCATCAAGATTAGGGTTAACAAAAACTTTTCTAAATAAAATCATGAATGCATGCATATGTGTATGCATGGATTTTTAATTTCTTTAAAAACCACCTTGTTTGTGTGATCCATTGCTTGTAAAATGTTTCTTAGGTGAAAAGAACATCATCTAAAACATTTCCCACACTTTTCCTAAAGACAAGAAAATCAAAACACATATATTAAGTGAATGGTCATTTTGACCAATTTAACTCCCATGCCTACTTTGGCTGTCTCAAACTTTCAAAACCTAACAGAAACTTTTCTGGATCTTTGCACCCCTTGAATGTACTCATAACAAAGTATCAAGGCCCACTTTGTGATCATCCAGAAACTTTCAAATGCATAGTTTAAATGACAATTCAAAATTGAATCTTCTTCATATGGGAATATCCCACTTTTTCAAAACCCACTCAAACAAGCTCAACTTGCAAAACCCAAGCATCTGCAGACTCACCAGCACCAATCTAGCAAACCCACCAAAATTCATTTCAAAATTCAAAACTTGACTTCATGCGGCCATTTCATCAAACAGGTTGCAGACACAAATCAAACAAAACATCAAACACTATAGTGTGCAGTGATTCTTGCCTAACTTGTTCCCTAGTTAGCTCACACACAACTCAGTAGATCATCTAGAAAGATTAGCCCAACACTAGCACCCCTGTGAGCTTGCCATTGTCATCAATGGTGAACAGCCGAGCATCCCAATGTCACTCCATTGTGGACAGCAGGCTAGAGGAAGAACTAGCCGTGCCAACCTTGTCTGGGAGGCAGTCCACCGTCCATCGCCACTGCCTGTCCCAACCGCGAGCGTTGCCAAGCCCTGGACCACACGCACAAGCCGCGCCCAGACCATGTCGAGTGTGCGCCAGAGCGCCAACCTCGACCAGCATCCACAGACCGCGTGCCGCCCTCACCGCGTGCACACACGATCACCACCGACCCAGGAGACCGCCAGACATCCCCGTTTGCCGCCCCGTGCCATACAGCCACCGCCCGCCGTCGAAGACGCCACCTCTGCCGCGCAGAGCACCGGCCGTTCCAGACCGAACCACATCGCCCCATGCATCGCGACCATGTCGTTGAGCATCGCCAGGAGACACAGCACCGTCCCCTACCCTTGCCCATGCCATTAGCCGCCTGTAACGTCGCCCCCGACGAGCTCACCGTGCGCCCCGACGGTCCCCTCGCTCGACTATAAATAGAGGCCACCCCCACACGATTTCTTCACACCATATCACTCCCCTCTCCTCACTGACCTTGCCTCACCATTCTCAGAGCAAGGCGAGCACCACCTCGCCGGAATTTCATTGGAGCCTGCCGCTGCCGGAGAAGAAGGGAGCCAGCGATTGGAGCCGCCCTAGGAGAAGCCACCGGTACCAGAAGGTTCGCCATCGTCGACTTCGTCGTTCGCCCGCCTCGCCGACCCTCGCTCGTACCCCGGTGAGCCCCCAGCACCCCCCACTGGCCGTGCTACGTTTCATTCTCGCCGGAGTTGTCTCGCGTCGACGATGACCCTCAGCCGTTAGATTAGAACTAGATCGAACGATCCACGTTGCCCCATACCGCTTCGCCCAGCCCTATGTCACTGACGAGTGGGGACACCCACTTAAGCAGCCCGCGGGAGCCCTGTGCTTAGCAGGCCGGCCCGTTAGAATTTCCCGCGCAGCCCAGCAATTCAAATTAAACCTTTTCTTTTTAAATTCAAACACACTTCAGCACCCAACTTCAAAAATCAACCCAGATCGATTCAGTGCACCAAATTGGATGAAACCAGTTTTGTTGGAAAGGTCTGTGAATGCTTAATCCAAGCCCGTTGGATTCAAGTCATTTGGATCTGTAGATCACCCATAGCAAAAATAACAAGGCAGAAGCTTTTCTGCATTCAAACATTTTTCAAATTTAAACCATAAAAGCTTTTGAGTTGATTCCAACTCTCAAAAATCACTTTTAACCATACCTTTCAGAATATATAAAAATATATAGGTTTACTTGCAGAAATAATATTCAAGTAATAAAAGAATGCTTCATAAGCATTTCTAGCCACTTTAATTAATTAAAATAAAAGGGTAAAACCTTATTAAATTATGACACCACTTTAAATCACATTCCCATGGACTACAATATGTGGTGATGACATGTGTCAACATGATCCCATATTTGGTTTGGAGAATATTAAATCTTAAGTAGTTTTTCAATGAGTAGAAATTACTTTTCTAAAAATAAATAAAAGGTTTAAACCAAGCTTTAACCTTGTAATGTTAGAGATGATGCTAGATCATCTATAGGACCCTTGTGTGTGATGATTGCAAGTAGTTAAGTATTGTTTGGTGATTGTGTACCTCGTATTTATTCATAGACGCTAGTACCGACCAAGGATACGAGGAGGAAGGAGGATACTACGAAGAAGAAGCCGAGGAGAACTTCAACCACTGCTCTGCACAAGGCAAGCTAGTAACCTTGCAAGTTAACACTTGCAATTTAGCAAGCTTATATTGACATTGATGCAAGCTAACCCTTGCAAAATACCCTATTGAGGCCACAAACCCATACTTGTGTTATGAGTACTATATGCCTTAAGCATATGTGATCATACCCACTTGATAAACCAATCCTAGTTTTATGGCAAGCTTTTTACTTTATTTCTTTATCAAAGCTTACTTAGAGTCTACCTAAGAGTTTGGTAGATACCAGATAGTTGTGCTGAAGGTTGCATAAAGAGCATAAAATTTGGCCTAAGCTAGAAACCTTGATATTAGCCTAAGGTATAATGTTGGACTTAGTGAAACTCCACTAGTTACCACCCCTCATTAGTACTACCCCCACCTGTAGATGCTAGTGCTAAGCATAAAACTTGATCAACTTTTAGACGGAAATACTTGGTGGAAAAATGGTTATGAAAACCTTGGAATGATGGATCATTCTATTGAAATGTTTTGGGCATGTGTTTCCAAACACTTGATGATTTTGGTGATGAAAATGTTGAGGCATGAGCCTTAGCCCTTTATAAAACTGATGGTTGTCTGGATGCGATACCATTCCAATTTTAGCGTACAACCACAATACCCGAATATTGGGTAGGGCTTGACTGGAAACTTATATTCCTTAGTATTAGTTCCCTCACGGCCAAGGTCTGAGCTGAGGCTACCTTGTGAAGATTGTCCACCTGTGCAGTACCCAAGATGACAGTGGTCATGGTTTGGAGGCCAAACTCACAGGAGAGGTGCTTATACTAGGGCGTGTAATTGAAAGGTTAGGATTGATTATCGGCATACTGAGTATGGTGAATTCAGGATTGTTCCTGACGGATGTATCGAATGTTGTGGTGAAAGTGTACAATCTCTGCAGAGTGTCAAACTATTCGAATAGCCGCGTCCGCGGTTATGGACAGTTGGAGTGGCCATACTGTTCCCCTGTCAGACTTTTCAAAATAACTTGTGAAACAAATTGAGACTTTGACTTGACCACAACAGAGTTGTGACCTGAATTACAAGATCCCACTCAGGAGTTATAAAATTGTGACTAGCTTTGGAACTAAGTAGAGATAAATCTGGCTTTTGCAAAACAACCTTAGAGCCTAGTGTCCCATTATCCAAAAACCCCTTTACTTGTTAGTATTAGTTTGCGAGTACTTAAAGAGTACTCATGGCTTTGTCCCTGGCTATTCCCATGGCCAGACTATGAAGAGGAGTACCTGGAAGATGGACCCCAGGAAGGTTACGACAACTAGGATCATCTCCCATCGTCAGCATTGCCTGTGACCCCGAAGATGGAGCTTCGCCTACGCTACCGTTATTATTACGTATTCCGCTGTTTGATGTGTATTGAGAACTGGATCATGAGATCCCTATTCGTGTAAGAACTTATGTATCGTTTGTAATGGATGAAGTACTATGGTATCCAATTCTGTTATGTCTCGCAAAAATGGTAATCCTGGGATTGCGATGTATGGCATAACAGGCATCTAGGATTGAAAAATCCGGGTGTTGACACTAATCGTAGGGCCTAGATTGAAGGATACCGTTTCGGTAGGATAGAGTCGCTGACTAGTGGGACCCTCTGTCAGTAGCCCTTTGGGCCGCGCTATGCTGATTGGGCCAGCCCAGTAACACTCCCGCACAACCCAGTAGATTCAAATATAGATTTTCCAATTTAGTTCAAACCTAGTTCTGTTAGTAGATTTAAAAATCAATTCAGAGAGTTTTACTGAACCAAATTGCATGAAACCAATTTTGTTAGAAAGGTATTGAAATTATTAATCCAAGCCCATTGGATTCAAACCATTTGAAATTATAGATCACCTATAGTAAAAATAACAAGGCAAAGACTTTTCTGAATTCTAACATTTTTCAAAAATCAACCATAAATGCTTTTGAGTTGATTCCAAGTCTCAAAAATCACATTTGACCAGATCTTTTTGAATATGTAAAAATATTTAGGTTTACATGCAGTGATCTTGGACAAGTATTAGAAGAATTCCCCATAGGCATTTCTAGTCACTTTAATTAATTAAAATAGTAATGTTATACCTTATTAAATTGTGACACCACTTTAAATAAAATTATGAAGTATTAAATAAAATAAATAAATAAATCACCACATATTTTAATACTTCATAATGTGATTTAAAGTGGTGTCACAATTTCATAAGGTTTAACATTATTATTTTAATTAATTAAAGTGACTAGAAATGCCTATGGGGCATCCTTCTAATACTTGTCCAAGGTCACTACATGTAAACCTAAATATTTTTACATATTCAGAAATATCTGGTCAAATGTGATTTTTGAGAGTTGTAATCAACTCAAAAGCATTTATGGTTGATTTTTGAAAAATGTTTAAATGCAGAAAAGTCTCTGCCTTGTTATTTTTACTATAGGTGATCTATAATTTCAAATGGTTTGAATCCAACGGGCTTGGATTAATAATTTCAATACCTTTCTAAAAAAATTAGTTTTATGCAATTTGGCTCAGTAAAACCCTATAAATTGATTTTTTAATCTACTGAAAGAACTAGGTTTGAACTAAATTGGAAAATCTATATTTGAATCTACTGGTTTGCGCGGGAGTGTAACCGGGATGGCCCAATCTACACAGCGCAGCGTAGATACTGTCAACACCCGGATTTTTAATCCCAAATGTCTGTTATGCCATACATCACAATCCCAGGATTACCATTTTTGCGAGACATAACAGATTGGATATCACAGTACATCATCTATTACAAACCATACATAAGATCTTACAAAAATAAGGATCACATGATCCAGTCTTAATACAATTCAAGCAGCGGAATAACGTAACAAATAACGATAGCGTAGGCGAAGCTCCATCTTCATGGTCACATGCAATGCTGACGATCGGAGATGATCCTAGTTGTCGTAACCTTCCTGCGGTCCATCTTCCTGATACTCCTCTTCATAGTATGGCCAAGAGAATAGCCAGGGACAAAGCCATGAGTACTCTTTAAGTACTCGCAAAATAATACTAACAAGTGAAGTGGGCTTTTAGAGTAGGATGCTAAGCTCTAGGGTTGTTTTGCAAAAAACCCGGTTTACCTTAACTAAGTTCAGAAGCAAAGAAAGCTAGTTGAAAGATTTATAACACCTAAGGGTGAACTTGAATTTCATGTCACAACTCTGCTATGGTCAAGTCAAGTCACAAATCATTTCATAAGTTATTTTGAAAATATCTAACGACGGAACAGTATGGCCACTCCAACTGTTCATAACCGCGAACGCGGCTATTCGAATAGTTTGACACTCGGCAGAGATTGTACACTTTTACCACAACATTCGATACATCCGTCAGGAACAATTCCTGAATTTACCATACTCAGTATGCGGATAATGAATCCTAACCTTTCCATTACACGCCCTAGTATAGGCACCTCTCCCGTGAGTTTGGCCTCCCAACCATGACCAACTGTCATCTTGGGTACTGCACAGGTGGACAATCTTCACAAGGTAGCCTTAGCTCAAACCTTGGCCGCAAGGGAACCCATACTAAGGTATATAAATTTCCAGTCAAGCCCTACCTAAATTTCGGGTATTGTGGTTGTATGGTAAAATTGGAATGGTATCGCATCCAGACAACCTTCAGTTTTGTAAAGGGCTAAGGCTCATTCCTTAACATTTTCATCATCAAAATTATCTGGTGTTTAAGAACACATGTCAAAACATTTCAGTAGAATGACTCATCATTCTAAGGTTTTCATAACCATTTTCACCAAGTATTCGAATCTAAAGTTGATCAAGTTTTGTGCTTAGCACTAGCATCTACAGGTGGGGGTAAATACTAATGAGGGGTGGTAAACAAGTGTATATTATCTAAGTTAAATCTCAGGCCTCGGGGTGACATCAAGATTATCTAACTTAGGCCAAGTTTTATGCTCTTTATGCTACCTTCCAATACCCTTCTATTATCTACAAGTTCTAAGTAAACTCTAAGAGAAAGCTTTGATAAAGAAATAAAGTATTAACCTTTGCAAGTAAAACTAGGATTGGGTATCATCAAATGGGTATAAGCTTGCAAGTAGAGTTTGCAAGTGGTAGCTTGCTTAATGAGTAGCTTGCAAGTATTGGCTTGCCTTGTGTAGAGCAGTGGTTGAAGTTCTCCTCGGCTTATTCCTCGTAGTATCCGCCTTCCTCCTCGTATCCTTGGTCGGTACTAGCGTCTATAAATAAATACGAGGTACACAATCACCATACAATTCTTAACTACTCTATTTATCACACAAAGTTTCACACTAGATGATCTAGCATCATCACTGTTATCACAAAGATTAAAGCACTTGTCTTATTTATTTCATTTTAGAAAAGTAATTTCTACTCATTGAAAGACTACTTAAGATTTAATATTCTCCAACTCAAACATGGGATCATGTTGACACATGTCATCACCACATATTTCAGTACATGGGAATGTGATTTAAAGTGGTGTCACAATTTAATAAGGTTTAACCTTTTTATTTTAATTAAATAAAATGACTAGAACGGCCTATGAGGCATTCTTTTATTACTTGATCATTATTTCTGCAAGTAAACCCTATATATTTTTATATATTCTGAAAGCTATTGTTAAATGTGACTTTTGAGAGTTGGAATCAACTGAAAAGCTTTCATGGTTGAATTTTGAAAAATGTTTGAATGCAGAAAAGCTTCTGCCTTGTTATTTTTACCATGGGTGATATATAATTCTAAATGGCTTGAATCCAACGGGCTTGGATTAAGTATTCCAGTACCTTTCTAACAAAATTGGTTTCATGCATTTTGGTTCAGTGAATCAGGCTGGATTGATTTTTGAATCTAGATACAGAACTGGGTTTGAAACTAAAAGAATAAATCTAAATTTGAATTATTGGGTCGCGCTGGAGGTTCAACTGGGCCGGCCCACTACGTACAGTGCACGCGCGGGCTGGTTAAGTGAGCGACCCCACTCGTTAGTGAGACAGCGAGTGGCGAAGCAGTACGGGGCAATCTAGGTCGTGCAATCTAGTTCTAATCCTACGGCTGTGGTTCATCGTCCACGCCTGAACAGGACGCAGCGAGGCTGAACCCTAGAGAGGCCAGTGGGGGTCAGTGGGGGCTCACCGGAGCTCCGACGATGGTCGGCAATGGGGCAAACGACGAAGTCGACGACGGTGATTCTCCTGGTATCGGCAGCTCCTCATGGGGTGGCTTCAATCGACGGCGCCTCTTCTCCTCTGCAGCGGCGAACTCCAGTGAAATTCCGGCCACCTGGTGCTCGCCTTGCTCCAGGGGTGAGTTGGTGTGATCAGTGAGAGGTAGGGAGTGAGATGGTGTGAAGAGTTTGAGCTGGGAAGGCCTCTATTTATATTGCGATGAGGGGACCAAATGGCGCGGGCTGAGCTCGTCATGGTCGTCGGTACAGTGGGCTAATGGCATGGGCGACGATAGGGGCAGTTATGTGCTTCCTGGCGAAGCTCAACAGCATGGTCACGCGGCGCGGGGCGATGCTGAACGGTCGGAATGTCGCGGTGCTCTGGGCAGGTCCGACGGGCATTTTAATGGCGCACAACGTGTGTGGTCCGCGCGGTGGCGAACGGGGTTGTCTGGCGGGGTGCTGGGGTGCTGGCGATCACGTATGCAAGTGGCGAGGGCAGCGCGCGGTCTGTGGGCTGGTGTCGCGTGTGGCGCATTGGCACGCTCTCGGCTCGCACGCAGAGAAGCTTGGCATGCTCAGGTAGTGTGGTCCAGGGGCTGGCAATGCTCGGAGCTTGGACAGGGGTGGCAGTGGACGGTGGTTAGTGCTCTAGTCATGCTTGCTAGGCTTGGTGCTTCTCCTAACTCGATGTCGACTTGGGGGTGGCAAGTTAGGTTCGGCATGCTCACCATTGATGGCCCTTGCATGCTCATAGTGGTGCTAAAGATTGTTTGTTTGTTTGCTGCAAACAAGGTGTTTGATGAAATGGCCGAAAGAAATTCAAATTTCAATTTTGGATTCAAACTTGGTGGGTTTGCTAGGCACATACTAGGGAGTCTCTAGTTAGTTGGATTAGTCAAGGGGCATTGGTTTGGTTGGGTTTTGAAAATGTGGGATCTTCACATATGTTAAAGAATCAATTTTAAATTGTCATTTGAATGGGGTTCCCAAATGTTTTTGAAATTTTGAAAGGTGGGCTTTGATTCACTTTTACTTGGTCTTTCAAGGGGTGAAAAGAAATGGAAAATTTTCTGCTTGAAATCTTGGACTAGAAACACTCAAAGTAACCTAGCGAGCAAGATTGGCAAAAATGACCATTTGCCTTATTTGATTTGTTTTTTATTTTCTCTTGATTTGTTTCTACGTGGAAATGTTTTAAATGATGTTGTTTTCATCTTTAAACCATTCCTTTCTATTTAGGTTAATCACACAAGTCCATTCATGCATTCATTCAATCATCACATACATACATGCATTCATTTGGTTTTTATTTAATCCAAGTTTTTGTTAACCCTAATTTTAGTGATTAGAATTTGATAAGCATGATCAATATTTTTGGGATGTTACAAACCTTCCCTCCTTAAACAAAATCTCATCCCGAGATTTGAGAAAGAAGAAAAAAGGTTACCTAGGATTTAAAGAGATTGGGAAACTTCGTCTTGATGTGATCTTCTGGCTCCCAGGTAGCTTCTTCTTCAGTGTGGTTGCTCCACTGAATCTTGAGAAACTTGATGCTTCGGGTCCTGGTGGTTCTGAAAGCTTCCTCCAAAATACGGACGGGTACTTCGGGATATGTCAGGTCATCGTTGATCTCTATGGTGCGGTGATCAATGTTCTTGAAAACTTCAGTCTTCTCCAGAACTTCAAGGCATTTGCGAAGTAACGATATATGGAACACATTGTGCACGGCTGACATTTCCTCTAGCAGTCCCAATTGATATGATACATCTCTTCGACGATTCAGAATCTTGAAAGGTCTGATATATCTGGGGGCTAACTTTCCTTTGAGCTGGATGTAGGGGTTCGTCGCATGGAAAACAAAAAAATTCTACCGTATGCAAACGAACAAGCCAAGATCTATCTACTAGATTGTAGCAACGAGTCGATAGAGGAACTCACCCTCGAAGATTCCAAAGCGGTTAACGAGAGTAGATTCTCGTGGGTGATGTAGTCGTACTCTTGCCGATCTCAAGATCGCGTAGACGATCCTTCCGGCGCTACGTTCTGGCAGCGCTTCCGCAGTCGGTCACACGTTCGGTACTCGATGAAGACATTCCTCTCCCTTGTTCCAGCAGGCAGCGGAGGTTGTAGTACTCTCCTCGCAATTCTGGCAGCACGACGGCGTGGTACCGGAAGTAGAGGGGAGATCTCGCAGGGCTTCGCCTTAAGCCGGAGCGAGTATGGTGGACTATGAGAGAGGCCTTGGCGATCTAGGGTTTAGAGGCACCAAGGGAGGAAGCTTGGCCGGCGGCTAGGGCTTGGGGAGAGCCCCAACTCGGCGGCTAGGAGGAAACCCTAGGGCGGCGGCGACTTGTGGTGGCCGACGGCTAGGGCTAGGGTTTGGGTGGTGTTGGGTGTCGGGAAGAGGGGCAGCCCTGCCCCTCCTTTTATAGGTGGGAGGGCACGGACAAGGGGGAGGGAGTCCTCCCCCAAGTAGGCCTCCTTGGCCGGCGGGTGGAGGGAGAGGAACTCCTCCCCAGGTAGGTTTCCTACTCTCCCTCCACCAAGCAAAACTGCCGTTTGACTTTTCAAATTGGCGTTTGACTTTTCAAACTAGGATTTGATTTCTCCCTTTATTTTGCCCAACCATGATACCTAGTACATGATGCAACCATTCCACATTGTCATGACACATTCATGTACCCTTCCCCTCCGGAGTGCCGGACCTTCCGGAACCTTCTAGAACATTCCCGATGAAAACACCGGAATCATTCCCCAACTTCGAAACAGGACTTTCCTTATATAAATCTTGTTCTCCGGACCATTCCGGATCTCCTCGTGATATATCGGATCCTATTCGAGACTCTGAACAACATTCAGTCTCTTACTCATCATTCCATAACTACTCAACAACATCGAATCCTTAAGTGTGTCTCCCTACGGTTCGTGAATTATGCGGACATGATCGAGACACTTCTCCGAACAATAACCAATAGAGGAATCTGGAAATTCATATGGCTCCCACATATTTCTATGATTACTTTGCGATCAAATGAACCAATTACATACGATACCAATTTCCCTTTGTCTCACAATAGTTTACTTATCCGAGGTTTTGATCGTCGGTATGTCTGCATACCTAGTTCAACCTCGTTACCTATAAGTACTCTTTTCTCCTTTCCATGGTATGTGATCCCATGTGAGCCAGTCACATGCTTGCAAGATGATTGGATGACATTCCACCGAGAGGGCCCAGAGTATATCTATCCGTCATATGGATGGACAAATCCCACTCTTGATCCATGTGTTTCAACCCATACTTTCCGAACACTCAATGCCACCTTTATAGCCACCCAGTTACGGTGTGGTGTTTGATGTCATCAAAGCATCCTTCTAGTGATGGTGATTAGCATGATCTCATGGTCGAAGGAATTAGGTTACTATGTATCAGAAAGCTTATAGCAATTGAACTATTTAAAATGACTTGATCTTTATGCTACGCTTATCTATAGGAGTATGTCCACCATACCATTCTCCTAATGATATGATCTTGTTATTAACAACATCTCAAATGTTCATGATCAAGAACCATGATCATCTATTAATCAACAAGCTAGTATTATGAAGAGGCTTTACTAGGGACTCTAATTTAGTTTACAAATCACACAAGTATTAATGTTTCTGGTTAATACTGTTATAGCATGAATGTAAACATTTATCATAAACACAAAGATATAATAATAACTATATTTATTATTTCCTCTAGGGAATATCTCTAACAGTCTCCCACTTGCACTAGAGTCAACTAATCTAGATTACATGGTAATATACGAACACCCATGGCAGTTTGGTGTTGGTCATGTTTTCCCTCGGGAGAGGTTTAGTCAACGGATCCGCCACATTCAGATATGTGTGTACTTTGAAAATCTTTATGTCACCATCTTCGACATGTTCTCGAATAGCATGAAAACGTAGCTTGATGTGCTTCAGCTTCTTGTGTGACCTTGGTTCTTGCGCATTGGCTATGGCGGCCATGTTATCACAGTAGATAGACATTGGGTCCAGCGCACTTGGAACCACACCGAGATCTGTAATGAACTACTTCATCCATATCGCTTCTTGTGAAGCCTCTGAAGCAGCTATGTATTCCGATTCAGTTGAAGATCTCGCCACAACGCTTTGCTTTGCACTCCTCCTGCTAATTGCTGCACCATTCAAAGTAAATACGTATCCAGATTGAGATTTAGAATCATCCGGATTGGTGTTCCAACTAGCATCGGTGTAACCATTAACAACGAGTTGTTCATCACCTCCATAAGAAAGAACCATATCCTTAGTTCTTCTCAAGTACATAAGGATGTTTTTGACCGTTGTCCAATGATCCACTCCTGGATCACTTTGATATCTGCTAGTTAAACTAACAGCATATGCAATATCGGGTCTAGTACATAAAATGGCATACATTAGAGATCATATGGCTGAGGCATAGGGAGTCTTACTCCTTCTTTCTCTATCTTCTGCCGTTGCTGGACTTTGAGTTCTATATCTTCTGCCTTACCAAATATGTACTTTGTGACAATGATATTAGGCGTCTCGATCTATCTCTATAAATCTTTATGCCTAATATGTAAGCTGCTTCTCCAAGATCTTTCATTGAAAAACTATTATTCAAATATTCCTTGACACTATTAAGAAGGTCTACATCATTCCCAATCAACAATATGGCATCTACATATAGTATTAAGAATGATACAGAGCTCCCACTCACTTTCTTGTAAATACAAGCTTCTCCATAAGTTTGTATAAAACCATAACTTTTGATTACCTTATCAAAACGTTGATTCCAACTTCGGGATGCTTGCTTCAACCCATATATGGACCGTTGAAGTTTGCATACCTTGTTAGCATCTTTAGGATCGACAAAACCTTTGGGTTGCATCATATACAACTCTTCATCAATGTCTCCATTGAGGAACGCCGTTTTGATATCCATCTGCCATATCTCATAATCGTAATATGCAGCGATTGCTAACATAATCCTCACAGACTTTAGCTTCGCTACTGGTGAGAAAGTCTCATCGTAGTCAACTCCTTGAATTTGTCGAAACCCTTTTGTGACAAGTCGAGCTTTATAGACAGTAACATTACCATCAACATATGTTTTCTTCTTGAAAATCCATTTGTTCTCGACACCCTTCCGGCCATCCGGTAAGTCCACCAAAGTCCATACTTGGTTTTCGTACATGGATCCAATTTCGGATTTCATGGCGTCTTGCCATTTATTGTAATCTAGGCTCATCATCGCTTCTTCATATGTCGCAGGGTCATCGGTGTTATCCACCAACATGACACTCATAACGGGATCATACCAATCAGGAGTGGTACGAGTTCTCGTTGACCTGCGAGGTTCTGTAGCAACTTCAACCGAAGTTTCATGATCATCATCATTAGCTTCCTCTCTTATTGGTGTAGGCGCCACAGGAACTTCTTCCGGTGTTGCGCTACTCGTAAGTTTGAGAGAAGGTTCAACAACCTCGTCAAGTTCTACTTTCCTTCCAGTCACTTCTTTCGAGAGAAATTCCTTCTCTAGAAAGGATCCATTCTTGGCAACAAAGATTTTGCCTTCGGATCTATGATAGAAGGTATACCCAATAGTTTCCTTCGGGTATCCTATGAAGACGCATTTTTCCACTTTGGGTTCAAGCTTGTCCGGTTGTAACTTCTTTACATAGGCTTCGCAACCCCAAAATTTAAGGACCGACAATCTAGGTTTCTTCCCAAACCATAATTCATACGGTGTCGTTTCAACGGATTTAGATGGTGCCCTATTTAAAGTGAATGCGGTTGTTTCTAATGCATAACCCAAAATGATAGCAGTAAATCTGTAAGTGACATCATAGAACGAACCATATCTAAGAGAGTTCGATTACGACGTTCGGACACAGCATTACGCTGTGGTGTTCCCGGCGGTGTCAATTGTGAAAGTATTCCGCATTTCTTTAAATGCTCGCCAAACTCGTAACTTAGATATTCACCTCCATGATCAGAACGTAGAAATTTAATCTTCTTGTTACGTTGATTCTCCAGCTCACTTTGAAATTCCTTAAACTTCTCGAAAGTTTCGGACTTATGTTCCATGAAATAGATATAACCATATCTACTCAAGTCATCCGGTGAAGGTAAGAACATAACGAGAGCCACCGCGCGATGCTACACTCATTGGACCACACACATTGGTATGTATGATTTCCAGTAAGTCTGTAGCTCGCTCCATCATACCAGAAATGGAGTCTTAGTCATTTTACCCATCAGACATGCTTCGCATCTTTCAAGTGATTCGAAATCAAGTGATTCAAGAAGTCCATCAGAATGGAGTTTCTTCATACGCTTCACTCCAATGTGACCAAGACGAGAGTGCCACATATAGGTCGAGTTATCGCTCAATTTCAAACGTTTAGCTTCAATGTTATTAATATGTGTATTTCCACTATCGAGATTCAATAAGAATAGACCATCTATCAAAGGTGCATGTGCATAAAACATATTACTCATATAAATTGAACAACCATTATTCTCGGACTTAAACAAGTAACCGTCTCACAATAAACAAGATCCCGATATAATTTTCATGCTCAACGCAGGCACCAAATAACAATTATTTAAGTATAAAACTAATCCCGATGGTAGATGAAGAGGCAGCGTGCCGACCGCGATCACATCAACCTTTGATCCATTTCCAACGCGCATCGTCACCTCGTTCTTCGCTAGCTTCCGTTTATTCTGCAGTACCAGTTTCGAGTTACAAATATGAGCAACCGAACCAGTATCAAATACCCAGGCACTACTACAAGTACTAGTGAGATACACATCAATAACATGTATATCGGATATACCTTTCTTCTTGATGTTTACGTTCTTCAAATCCTCCAAGTACTTTGGGCAATTCCGCTTGCAGTGACCCTCTCCCTTGTAGTAAAAGCACTCAGTATCAGGCTTAGGTCCAGCCTTGGTTTTCTTCGCCGGTGCAGCAACTTTCTTACCACCCTTCTTGAAGTTTCCCTTTTGCTTAGACTTTCCTTTCTTGAATTTGGTGGTCTTATTTACCAACAACACTTGATGATCTTTCTTGATCTCCACTTCTGCAGATTTCAACATGGAGAAAAGTTCTGGCAACGTCTTGTTCATGTTTTGCATATTGTAGTTCATCACAAAGTTCTTGTAACTTGGTGGCAGTGATTGGAGGACACGGTAAATCCCCAAAGCATTAGGAATCACTATACCCAAACTTTGGAGTTTGTTTGCGTGCCCAAACATCTTAAGAACATGCTCACTAACGGAGTTGCCCTCTTCCATCTTGCAGTTAAAGAACTTTTTAGAAGCCTCATAACTCTCAACTGCCGCGTGAGCCTCAAATATCATTTTGAGTTCACGAACAATATCATGTGGGTCATGATTCTCAAACCTTTTATGAAGCTCTGATTCCAAACCATACAAGATAGCACACTGAACTATGGAGTACTAATTCTTCCGAGTGAGGTAAACGTTCTTTACTTCATCGGTAGCATCAACTGCAGGCGGGTCACCCAGCGGTGCATCCAGCACATAGGTCAAATTACCAGCATTGAGGATAATCCTCAAATTGCGGAACCAATCCGCGAAGTTGCTTCCATTATTTTTTCAACTTTTCTTTTTCTAGGAACGCATTCATTGATGGTAGGGGCCGCCATTGATCTACAACATATTTGCAATAGTTTAGACTAAGTTTATGACAAATTGAGTTCTAATTAATAGTTAAATTAATCTAGGTGAACTCCCACTCAAAACAATATCCCTCACATTGTTTTAGTGATCACACGAACCAAATCCACCACATCAAAACCGATCATCACGAGATTTGATGTAGCTTCAATGGCGAACAATCGACATGTTCATCATATCTACTATATGACTCATGCTTTACCTTTCGGCAATCCGTGTTACGATACCATGTCTGTACATGCTAGGCTCGTCAATATCAAACCTTAGCTTCCGCATGAGCAAATCTGGCTTACTCATGTTGTATACACTTGCAGAATCTAACACACCTGATCATCACGTGGTGCTTCGAAACAACAAGCTTTAGCAATGGTGCTTACTAAGGATGAACACTTTAAAACTTGAAATTTATGTGCATGAGGGATCATCTTATAATGCTATCGTCGTTAACTAAGCAATACAAGATGCATAAAGGATTAATATCACATGCAATTCATAATATGTGATATGATATGGCCTTTCTTCTTGTGCTTCCGATCTCCATCTTCAAGCACGAACATGATCTCCATCATCACCGGCATAGCGTCAAGGTCAATGGCGCCGTTTCATGGTTGTCGTCCAACAGCTCCAACTATTACAACTACTTTGAATAGACACGCAAGTCTTAACAGAAATTAAAGACAACCATATGGCTCCTGCCGGTTGCCAACTTACAATAAGGAACATTGCATACATCAAACATAATCACAATCATGGCCATATCACATCACAGCACACCCCTGCAAAACAAAGTTAGACGCCTCTAATTTTCTTTGCATATTTTACGTGGTTTGGGGATTTCAATAAGTGTCGATCTAACTTACGAACAAGAACCACAACGTTGATGTTTGAACTATCAAGTGCCCGTTGTAAATTGGATCTATACTATAAGGGGAGAGACAGACACCCGCAAAGACACTTATGCAATACAAGTTGCATGTTGAGCATGGAGCAAGTCTCATGAACGATGTCATGTAAGGTTAGCCCAGGCCGCTTCATCCCATCATACCGCAAGATGCAAAGTACACAAGAAGCAATTGATAATAAAAGCACCACCGCCCACAATGACCATTGTGTTCTACTCGTGCAACATATCTACATATAGACACGGCTCTGATACCACTATAGGGGTTCATAGCATGGAAAACAAAAAAATTCTACCGCATGCAAACGAACAAGCCAAGATCTATCTACTAGATTGTAGCAACGAGTCGATAGAGGAACTCACCCTCGAAGATTCCAAAGCGGTTAACGAGAGCAGATTCTTGTGGGTGATGTAGTCGTACTCTTCCCGATCTCAAGATCGCGTAGACGATCCTTCCGGCGCTACGTTCCGGCAGCGCTTCCACAGTCGGTCACACGTTCGGTACTCGATGAAGACCTTCCTCTCCCTTGTTCCAGCAGGCAGCGGAGGTTTTAGCACTCTCCTCGCGATTCCGGCAGCACGACGGCGTGGTACCAGAAGTAGAGGGGAGATCTCGCAGGGCTTCGCCTTAAGCCGGAGTGAGTATGGTGGACTATGAGAGAGGCCTTGGCGATCTAGGGTTTAGAGGCACCAAGGGAGGAAGCTTGGCCGGCGTCTAGGGCTTGGGGAGAGCCCCAACTCGGTGGCTAGGAGGAAACCCTAGGGCGGTGGCGACTTGTGGTGGCCGGCGGCTAGGGCTAGGGTTTGGGTGGTGTTGGGTGTCGGGAAGAGGGGCAGCCCTACCCCTCCTTTTATAGGTGGGAGGGCACGGACAAGGGGGAGGGAGTCCTCCCCCAAGTCGGCCTCCTTGGCCGGCGGGTGGAGGGAGAGGAACTCCTCCCCAAGTAGGTTTCCTACTCTCCCTCCACCAAGCAAAACTACCGTTTGACTTTTCAAATTGGCGTTTGACTTTTCAAACTAGGATTTGATTTCTCCCTTTATTTGGCCCAGCCATGATACCTAGTACATGATGCAACCATTCCACATTGTCATGACACATTCATGTACCCTTCCCCTCCGGAGTGCCGGACCTTCCGAAACCTTCTAGAACATTCCCGATGAAAACACCAATCATTCCCCAACTCCGAAACAGGACTTTCCTTATATGAATCTTATTCTCCGGACCATTCCGGATCTCCTCATGAAATCCCGGATCCTATCCGAGACTCCAAACAACATTTAGTCTCTTACTCATCATTCCGTAACTACTCAAGAACATTGAATCCTTAAGTGTGTCTCCCTACGGTTCGTGAATTATGCGGAAATGATCGAGACACTTCTCCGAACAATAACCAATAGAGGAATCTAGAAATTCATATGGCTCCCACATATTTTTATGATTAGTTTGCGATCGAATGAACCAATTACATACGATACCAATTTCCCTTCGTCTCACAATAGTTTACTTATCCGAGGTTTTGATCGTCGGTATCTCTGCATACCTAGTTCAACCTCGTTACTTATAAGTACTCTTTTCTCGTTCCCGTGGTATGTGATCCCTTGTGAGCCAGTCACATGCTTGCAAGCTAATTGGATGACATTCCACCGAGAGGGCCCAGAGTATATCTATTTGTCATATGGATGGACAAATCCCACTCTTGATCCATGTGTTTCAACCCATACTTTTCGAACACTCAATGCCACCTTTATAGCCACCCAGTTACGGCGTGGTGTTTGATGTCATCAAAGCATCCTTCCGGTGATGGTGATAAGCATGATCTCATGGTCAAAGGAATTAGGTTACTATGTATTAGAAAGCTTATAGCAATTGAACTATTTAAAATGACTTGATCTTTATTCTACGCTTATCTATAGGAGTATGTCCACCATACCATTCTCCTAATGATATGATCTTGTTATTAATAACATCTCAAATGTTCATGATCAAGAAACCATGATCATTTATTAATCAACAAGCTAGTATTATGAAGAGGCTTTACTAGGGACTCTAATTTAGTTTACAAATCACACAAGTATTAATGTTTCTGGTTAATACTGTTATAGCATGAATGTAAACATTTATCATAAACACAATGATATAATAATAACTACATTTATTATTTCCTCTAGGGCATATCTCCAACACTGGAAACACTGCATTTCTTTCAAAGGCGACACTTTGAGATACACAAAATCTCCGACGTCTCTTGTCGGCATAACTCTTCTGTCTTGACTGGGCGGTCTTGAGGTGCTCACGAATCTTGTGAACTTTTTCTTCTGCTTCTCGTCGGATGTCGGGTCCAAAAATCTGACTCTCTCCTACTTCCGACCAATTCAAAGGAGTACGACACTTCCTTCCATACATGAACTCAAATGGGGCCATTTGCAAACTATCTTGATAATTGTTGTTTTATGAAAATTCTGCGAAAGGCAGACAGTCTTCCCATTTAGATACATATTCTAGCACACATGATCTCAACATATCTTCGAGTATTTGGTTTACTCGCTCCGTTTGTCCATCAGTCTGAGGGTGATAAGTTGTGCTGAAATCTAGTCTTGTTCCTAGTCCTTCTTGGACTTTCTTCCGGAATCTCGAGGTAAATTGAGTTCATCAATCCGACACAATGTTCTTGGGGACTCCGTGCAAACTGACAATTCTAGCGATGTATAACTCTGCTAGCTTCGAACTCTGGTATGTGGTCTTGACTGGTAGGAAATGGGCTACCTTGGACAATCTATCAACTATGACCCAAATAGAGTCATTTCCCCTACTAGAGGTAGGCAATCTGGTGATAAAGTCCATTCCAACTGAATCCCATTTCCATTCCGGAACCTACAATGGTTGCAATAGTCATGCGGGTCTCTGATGTCCCGCCTTGACTCTCTGACAAATATCACACTTGGCTATTGTAGCTTCCGATTTCTCTCTTCATCTTATGCCACCAAAATTGTTCCTTCCAATCCCGATACATCTTCGTTCCTCCGGGGTGGATGGAATAAAGAGTATCATGAGCCTCTTTCAAAATAACTTCTTTCAACTCTAAATCTGCTGGTACACAAAGACGTCCTTTGTACCACAGCACTCCTTCTTCATCCTCGGTGAATCCGGGTACTTTGCATGTACCGATACGACGTTTGATTCCGTCGATACTAGCATTTCCTTTCTGTGCCTCCTTGGTCTGACTGATCAAAGTGGGTTGAAGTTCTATGCTAGCCAAAAATCCTTCACTTACTGATTCCATTCTAAAATCTTCCATCTCTCTGTGCAAACTTGGTTGCTCCTTCAGAATCATGGAGTTCAAGCGGCACGGCAACCTGCTAAGGGCATCTGCTACCACATTGGCTTTACCGGGGTGGTAGTGAATGTCCAGATCATAGTCCTTGATTAGCTCAATCCATCTTCTCTGCCTCATATTCAGCTCCTTCTGAGTGAATATATACTTCAGGCTCTTGTGATTCGAATAAATCTCACAACGATTACCCATAAGATAATGCATCCATGTCTTCAGGGATAGAACTACGGCTGCTAGTTCAAGGGCATGGGTTGGATAATTCTGCTCATGCTACTTCAGTTGTCGGGATAGATAAGATATTACTTTGCCCTCTTGCATCAGCACACATCCGAGACCGATCTTGGATGCGTCACAATACACATCAATAGGCTTCGTGAACTCCGGCATAATCAAGATGGGGGCTGAAATCAATCTCCTCTTGAGTTCTTGAAAACTCGCTTCACATTTGTTTGTCCATTCAAACTTCTTGTCCTTCTTCAGTAATTGGGTCATGGGTCTTGCGATACTCGAGAATCCTTCTACAAACTTGCGGTAGTATCCCGCTAATCCAAAAAATGCACGAACTAGGGTTTGGGTGGTTGGGGCTTGCCAATCTTCCACATCCTTCACCTTTGTAGGGTCAACGGCAATTCCTCCGGCTGATACAATGTGTCCGAGGAATCCTACCTCATGTAACCAGAATTCACATTTGCTAAACTTGGCATACAGCCGATGCTCTCTAAGGGTTCCAAGAATGGTCCTTAGGTGTATCTCATGTTCTTCTTCTGATTTGGAATAAATCAAAATGTCATTGATGAAAACAACGACAAACTTATCCAGGAAGTCCATAAAAATCTTATTCATGAGGTTCATCAAATAAGCGGGGGCATTGGTTAATCCAAAATACATGACAGTAAAATCATATAATCCATATCGGGTGGTAAAGGAAGTCTTTGGAATATCCTCTACGCGAATCTTGAGTTGATGATAGCCAGTTCTAAGATCAATCTTACAAAACACTTTGGCACCAGTCATCTGGTCAAACAGGTCTTCTATTTTTGGCAACGGGTACTTGTTCTTGATGGTGACATCATTCAACTTCCGATAATTCGTACATAAACGGTTATCTCCATCCTTCTTGTCCACAAACAAGACAGGTGATCTCCATGGTGATGCACTTGGTTGGATCAATCCTATTTCCAGCATAGCATCCAGTTGCTTCTTCAGTTCCACTAGTTCAGACGGGTTCATACTATATGGTCTCTGGGCTATGGGTCCGGTTCCAAGGATTAGTTCAATGATAAACTCGATATCCCGATCTAGGGGCATACCGGGCAAAACATCTGGAAATACATCGGGGTATTCACAAACTATCCGAACTTGGTCAATGGTTGGCTGGGCTATACTCTTGTTGCACTTGAATTCATGGGGCAAGGATTCCGATACATGCTCTATTGATATTCCGGCTGTACTGGTCATGGTTATGGCTTTCTTGGCACAGTCGATTAATCCTTATGTTTCGACATCCAATCCATTCCTAGTACTACTTCCAAACCTTTAGTTCTGAGTACTATTAGATTAGCATAAAAATCTATGCCATGGATTCGGATAGGGACGGCTTTGCAAATTTGCCTAGCTTTGGTGGTTGAACTAGGTATTTGGTCTATCATAACATGCTTCAATTTGTTGGGTTGAATCTTGCTAGTGCATGCAAATTCTTCAGTAACAAACGAGTGCGATGCTCCAGAATCAAACAACACTCTTGCAAGTACTGAGTTAGCAGAAAACATACCCAGCACAACATCTGGCGCTTCTTGGGCTTCTTCAGCATGCATGAGAAAGAGACGGCCATTACGGTTGAGCGAGTTCTCTGGGGCAAACCTCCTTCCTGGCTGAACACGATGCTGCTGTTGAGCTGGGGCATTTGCATTGGGGGATGCGGCAATCTTCTTGGGACACTCATTGGAATAGTGACCTTTTGTTCCACATTCATAACAAGTCACTTGGGACTTGTCCTTTGTTGCAACAGGCACAACATTTGAAAGGATACGGATGTCGCCGAGAGGGGGGTGAATAGGTGATTAAAACTTTTCCTAGAGTGGCTCAACAAAGGCGGAATAAAACTAGTGTTTACTTTGTAAAGCACAACCTAGAAACAACTAAGGTTTACCTATGTGCACCAACAACTTATGCTAAGCAATACAAGCAACAAAGTGATAGCAAGATATATATTACTTCAAGCACGAAGGCTATCACAATGTAAAGTGCATAAGTAAAGAGCTCGGGTATAGAGATAACCGAGGCACGCGGGGACACCGATATTTTACTGAGTTCCTCCCAACATGGAGTACGTCTCGTTTGGAGAGGGGGTGGTATCAAACCACCAACGCCACAAAAGGCCTCCCTTATTCTCCGGTGAATCTCACCCCAATGGGATCGATCCACGCTTCCACTATCGGTGCACTTGTCGGTGGCAACCGGAACCTCTCACAAGGTTGGGGCACAACTCCACAACTTAATTGGAGGCTCCCAACAAACGCCACAAAAGGCCTCAACAAATGCCACCAAGGCTACAATGCCACCAAGGCCACAAAACCGTCTAGGGTTCCAAGAACCCAAGAGGGACAAGCTCCAATGAGCAATTCAAACCAAATCCTCCGAGGAGAACTCAAACCGATGCAACAAATGCAAATGGCAAGAACACCACAAAGATGCTCAAATTCCTCACTCTCAAGTTCCAACAAAGCTACCAAAGCTATTGGGGGAACAAGAGAGGAGAAATCAAAGAGAGACACAAAATCCCCCAAAATCTAGATCCCAAAGATACACTCACAAAGAGATGTTTTGGTTAGGTCAAAACGTAGATCTAGATCTCCTCCAACAACCCCTCAAATATTTGCAAGAATCAATGGAGGGGTGTGTAGAAATCAAGCTTAGAGAGTAAAGCAAATGGGGGCAAAGCTTGAACAAAAAAAGGAGGAAGAAGTAATCCTAAATGAAAATGGACAAAAGACTTATATAGGGATAGCCAAAATATGGCCGTTGGGCAATTTTTCTGGACGGTCCGGTAGTACCGCAAAACCCTGTACTACCGCACCCAGCAAAACGGATTGCAGCGAGCGAGCCAGGAAGAGAAGAAAGCAGCAGCAGCAGGTGGGGCCGAGCACGTGGTAGCAGTAGCAGTGCAGCGGCTCGCAGCATGCGCGTGGGCGAGTAGCAGCGCAGCAGCGCAGTGCTGCGGCAAGGGCCAACGCGGGCCAGCGCGGCATGGGCCCTAGTAGCGCATGGGCAGCAGCGGCTCGGCAGGCGCGTGCGCGCGGGCGCGTGCGCGCGGGCGCGCAGCAGCGACGCGGGGGCTGCGCGAGTGGGGCCTAGCGCTGCGTGCCAGAGCGAGCGCATGCAGCAAGCAGGCAGCAGCAGCAGTACCCTCGCGGGTCAACGCGCGGCAGCGCAGCACGCAGGACCAGCGGCGCATGCGAGCGAGGCGAGCGGCACGAGCACGCGCGGGAATCTGTGGTGGGGCCAGCTGGAGCGAGCGCAGCGCAGGACCAGGCGCGCGAGGCGGCGGGATCGAGCGGAAACGACGCGCTGCGCGAGGGTCAACGGCTCAGATCTGGATCTGGGCAAAGATGCAAATAAACTGGGAAAAAGTTTCTGGGCCGATCGGTACTACCGGCCCACCTGGGCGATACTACCGGGCCGGCCGGTAGTACCGGATCTAGGTACCTAGCGAGACAGAACAAAAACGGGCCATTTTCAGGCCCGGGCGATAGTACCGGCCCATCCGGGCGGTACTACCGCTCGGCCCAGAAAACAGACAAAGAGGCAAATATTCAAACGGCAATAACTTTTGACTGGAAGCTCCGATTGACCCGATTCAAATTGCGTTGGATAGAGGATGACAAGGGCTTCCGAATAAAAAGTGGAAATATTGATTATCACCAAGTGAGAAAGTATCAAGTAGAATAATATGATATACCTCACTTGGTGAGAAACCGAAAAGCCGCATAAATCAAAATCGCAACAAGAAACAAATGGGAGATCCGATTTAGATGAACAAGAGCTTGTTATGGAGATTAACACAAGCTCTATATCATCACATGGATAAGACCAAATAACAACCAAATATGATGATGCAAGTATACAAAGGTTTGAGCTCTCTGCGAACGATGTGACCGAATTACTCATATGAGAGCCCCTCTTGATAGAACGGTTATCTATCCTAAACCCGGTCTCACACACACAACGTGAGACCGACAAAAGGGAAAACCTATCAAGATTATACCTTTGCCTTGAGCATTCCACTTGAGCTCGATGTAGACGATCTTGACCTTCTCAAGATGGAACGCCTTTCTTAATTCCTCATCATCGACCTCGCATATTGAGCATGCCCAACATATCTTCTTTGCATTTCATCGACCTTGAAGCCAACACATGCTCCAAGCGATGCCAATGGACAAATCCTACAAGTATAACTTAATACACACATTAGTCCATAAAGATTGTCATTAATTACCAAAACCACACATGGGGGCCCAACATGTTCTTTCAGCATTGCTTCTAGTCCTTGGGGCAGTGTTGGTGTTGGTGGTGGCATTGTTGTTGTTGAACTTAGGCGGAGCGCGATTGAAATTGCTGGGGTTGCCGGGGTTGTTGTGGTTTCCTCCGAGCCTTGGGTTTCCACGGTTGGGATAGTTCGGACGGTTCATCGGGGGTCTGTTGGTTCTTGGGGCAAATCTTGGAGATGGGTTGGGACGATACTTTGGGGTATGGTGTGTTCCTGGTTGATGCATCATGTGACGTTTGCGGTTTTCATTAGCTTGGTTGATCTTTCCTTCCATCTGAATGGTGGAATTCACTAAGGCTTCAATATCAGCAAAGGGGATATTGACTAACAATGTCTGCATCTCATCGTGCAGACCATTCAGGAATCTCTCCTTCTTCTTGGCTTCAGTGTCTATCTCATCCAGTGCATACCTAGCCAATGACAAGAATTTTTCACGGTATTCCACTACTGTCATCCTTCCTTGCTTCAGTTCCCTGAATTCATCTCTCATCCTCTTGATCAAACCCGGTGGCACATGGGTTCTGCTGAACTTGACTTTGAACTCTTCCCAAGTCATCAGCTGACCTCCTGTCATCGCGCGAACGTTGTTCCACCATGCTCTTGCATCTCCGGCCAGGTAGTGGGTATCAAAAAACACCTTCTCGTTAGCTTCCACTCCTGCAACTTCCATATTGTTTTCCATGGTTTGCAACCAATCATCTACATCTAGGGGCTCTTCTGA
Organism: Avena sativa; assembly: GCA_916181665.1. Lineage (NCBI taxonomy): Eukaryota > Viridiplantae > Streptophyta > Magnoliopsida > Poales > Poaceae > Avena > Avena sativa. The sequence continues at coordinate 8,716,106 of OV702293.1, read as the reverse complement.
CTTAGTGAAAACAGGTGGATTGGTGTTCCAGAAATTCTTGAGCTTAGATCCATGGTTGTCCCGATTTACATGGCCTTGATTGTTGTTGGCCATTTGAGCTATCTGTTGAAGGGTGGCTAAGTTGGCTTGACGTTCGTCTCTTTCGGCTTCGCGGTCTGAAACCAACATTTGCAAGATTTGTAGCATCGGGTCCGGGGATGAATTGCTTCCTCCGCGAGGCATCTAAAGATTGAGATAGATCATGAGAAAAGAGGGAAATTTCTAAGGTTCAGGGTTTTGGGTTTGAAAAGTTTTCAAAGTTTGACTCAGGTTTTTCTAGCAACTTGCTTTTCATTCATTCATAGCACCCGATACAAACACACACCACAACAAAGGAAAACAGATGGTTTTAAGAACCCTTCTGTGAAACTACGATATAGTGGGACTGATATCATAACGCTAGTGCCCAAGTGCTACTACTCCTTGGAGTCAGTGTCCTCATCATCCTCATCCTCATCCTCATCCTCATCATCATCATCGCTGAAGGCAAAGTCATACTCATCGGTAAAGAAGTCCATGGCCTGATCCTCCAGAAAGTCATCATCGTCACTGAGATAGGAGTAGGGGTCTCCACAAAGGTCTTCCCCTTTATTATCCCTCTCCTCCAACTGCATGTCTCTCTTGTGGATGGTATCCTCCAAATCCTTCTGACGGGCATTGACCAACTCCTTCTGGCGGTCATACATCATGAAGCTGAGGTGGTCCAATTGAGTATTCAGCTCATGGTGATATGGGGCCTGGTTGTCCCATAACATCATGCCTTGGGTAGAACTCAAAGCGGGTACCGTTTATCTGATTGATACTCTGCCCACATAGACGGGCAAGAGCTTCCTGCATGGCCCTGGCAAGTCCATCGAGCTAGTTGTTCTCTCTCAAGGTGAACTGAATTCCCTCTGCGGCGGGGGCTTCAATCTTTCCCCGGAGACTTGCAACAACTAGCCACTACAAATCTTCTCCTTCCTGATCATTGAGCTGAGCTCCGAAGAACTCGGGGTGCGGACGCTCCAGCATCTCGGCTAGCTGGTCCAAGTCATGCTCAAAGATGAGGTCAACTCCATTCCCCAACTGATAAAACTTGATGTACTTCACGTCCATCTATAAGAATATAGGATGATTAAGTTAGTAGAGTGATCAAGTGTTTCAAATTTTATGTAAGTTTGCAAGAATTTTTGAGGAACATGAATTTTCGTTGAAAGAATCCAAGTGGTAAGAATGAGAATAAGTTTTCATAAATACTCACTTATTTGGTTTTGAAACTAAGTTTTTGATTCAAGTGTCCATTCTAAACTAGGGTCTCCTATGGTCAGGATGGCTCTGATACCAACTTGTCAACACCCGGATTTTTAATCCCAGATGCCTGTTATGCCATACATCGCAATACCAGGATTACCATTTTTGCGAGACATAACAGATTGTATATCACAGTACATCATCCATTACAAACCATACATAAGGTCTTACACAAATAAGGATCACATGATCCAGTGTTAATACAATTCAAGCAGCGGAATAACGTAATAATAATGATAGCATGGGCGAAGCTCCATCTTCATGGTCACAGGCAATGCTAACGATGGGAGATGATCCTAGTTGTCGTCACCTTCCTGCGGTCCATCTTCCTGATACTCCTCTTCATAGTCTGGCCAAGTGGCCAGGGACAAAGCCATGAGTACTCTTTAAGTACTCGCAAACTAATACTAACAAGTGAAGGGGGGTTTTTGGAGTAGGATACTAAGCTCTAGGGTTGTTTTGCAAAAATCCAGGTTTACCTTAACTAAGTTCAGAAGCAAGAAAGCTAGTTGAAAGTTTTATAACACCTAAGGGGGAACTTGAATTTCATGTCACAACTCTGTTGTGGTCAAGTCAAGTCACAGATCATTTCATAAGTTATTTTTAAAACATCTGACGACGGAACAGTATGGCCACACCAACTGTCCTTAACCGCGGACGCGGCTATTCGAATAGTTTGACACTCTGCAGATATTGTACACTTTCACCACAACATTCGATACATCCGTCAGGAACAATTCCTGAGTTCACCATACTCAGTATGCGGATAATCAATCCTAACCTTTCCATTACACGCCCTAGTATAGGCACCTCTGCACAGGTGGACAATCTTCACAAGGTAGCCTCAGCTCAAACCTTGGCCGCAAGGGAACCCATACTAAGGTATATAAATTTTCAGTCAAGCCCTACCCAAATTTTGGGTATTGTGGTTGTACGGTAAAATTGGACTGGTATCGCATCCAGACAACCATCAGTTTTGTAAAGGGCTAAGGCTGATGCCTTAACATTTTCATCATCAAAATCATCTGGTGTTCAAGAACACATGTCAAAACATTTCAGTAGAATGACTCATCATTCTAAGGTTTTCATAACCATTTTCACCAAGTATTCCCATCTAAAGTTGATCAAGTTTTATGCTTAGCACTAGCATCTACGGGTGGGGGTAAATACTAATGAGGGGTGGTAAACAAGTGTATCTTATCTAAGTTAAATCTCAGGCCTCAGGGTGACATCAAGATTTTCTAACTCAGGCCAAGTTTTATGCTCTTTATGCTACCTTCCAATACCCTTCTGTTATCTACAAGTTCTAAGTAAACTCTAAGAGAAAGCTTTGATAAAGAAATAAAGTATTAAGCTTTGCAAGTAAAACTAGGATTGGGTATCATCAAATGGGTATAAGCTTGCAAGTAGAGCTTGAAAGTGGTAGCTTGCTTAATGAGTAGCTTGCAAGTATTGGATTGCCTTGTGCAGAGCAGTGGTTGAAGTTCTCCTCGGCTTCTTCCTCGTAGTATCCTCCTTCCTCCTCGTATCCTTGGTCGGTACTTGTTGGGGATATGCTATATGGGTATCCTTATAGCATGTCTCTTATCCGGCTAACCCGGGTGGCCCATAGTCGGTAGCATGGCCTATGGACTGCTGGGCGGCCCAGTTAGATGGATCCAAAAGGGAGGCCCATGCCGGATAAAGGAAGGCAACGGTGGAGTCACCAACGTACCCGGAGCCTTGGAGTGCAAGATACACAAGACTAGTAATAGATGGTGTAGGACTCTATAACCTGTCCGGCTAGGACTTTTCCCTGTAACCCTAGGACCTAGCGACTATATAAGTCGGGCCTATGGGAGCCTTTAGGGCACGATAACTTAGACTCTCTAGTCACCTCGCACAGCGAACCAATCCCTGTAACTCAGCGTATTGCCCTTATAGTGATTTATAGCAGGAGTAGGATTCCACCACTGTTGTGGGATCTGAACCTGGGTAAGCTGTGTTACCTCGTACCCGTCAACCGTCCGCCTTACCCCACGTCTCTAAACACGCACTGTGAAGACCCCTCCATGGCGTACTCGTCGGCAATACCACGATAGTTGGCGCCCACCGTGGGGCAAGAGGCGCTTCAGGCTCTTCAGCGGGCGAGGACCAAGATCTTTGCAGGAATCAGCGAAACCATAGCCATCGGTCATGTTCTCTTCTCCGGCAACGTTCCGATCGTCCCCCCTGACGAGTTCTAGATCCCGGCGAAGACGAACCCTACGCGGTGTTCGATCGTTCCTATCAGAGACATCCACCTCTTCATCGGCGAAACCGACTTGGGCACTAGTTCCCTGGGAGTCGGAGGAGCATCAAGACCCGCACGGACCGCCTACGGGCAGGATACGTACACGGAAGGATCGATGTAGGATCTCTCTTTGGAGTTTGCCGGCAAAGATCGGAAAGCACCAAGGCCCGCACGGACCGCCTACGGGCAGGATACGTTCGCGGAAGGATCGATGTCGGATCTCTCTTCGGAGTTCGCCGGCAAAGATTGGAAAAATTCAAGGCCCACCCAAACCGCCCCTGTGCAGGATATAAAGGTGGAAGATCACTGCAAATCCGCCGGCTTTGTCCGTGTGTCTGGACAGCAGAGATCCAAGTTCGTCGGCGTGGTTACCATCTTCGATCTGGTGCGTTGCGTTCAGAGAGAAGGCGAAAACCCCCGTGATTAACTGGCCAGGTGGCTCCGTATACGAGCCGATCTGGCCCACTACCCCAATGAGGATGCTATGTATCACTTTGTGGAAGGACTGGACCATGGAACGCTTCTCCGACATTCTCTAAGATGGCAGCAGGCGTTAGGACGCCTTACCTTCGAAGGCATGGTGAACACCGTCAACATCTATGTGGAGGCCGAAGCGGCAGCTCAGACAACGCTTGTGCTCATTGACGGAGCCCCTCTGATTCAGCCACCGCCACCACCACCTCCGGCCGCCATCGTCGCAGCAGCACCACCACCTCTAGTCATCGTCGAGGCCGTTGCACCTCCACCGCCCGTCATCGAGGAAGTCCTGGCACCCTCCGACTCTGTCATCGATGCGCTTTTATGCCGATTTCAGTGCAGATTCAGAGGAGATAGACTTCAGTCCAGAAGATCTAGACTCCTCCATGCAGGAGATGGAGGAGGAGTACACGCGCGACGAGCAAGCTAACAATGCCGTCACATCCCGAGAGGTGTTCGTCACCATCGGGACGGCGATGGATGAAGATCAAACCGGACGAGCTCTGCCTACGGTGCTGGAAAAGGGGAAGGGACCGCTTATTGCTGCTGACGATGATCACGCAAAAGTCATGCCTCCTCCGCCTAACCCAGTGCAGCAGCCGCAGGAACTCGGCACCGGCCCGAGCAACAACAACACCGCAAACTTGCTGCCTCCAGCATCTACGTCTGCAGCAGCCCAAGTTACTCCAGCTGATAGAGTGATGTACAACAATCTCCTCATCGAGCCACTGACCGTCGCTCATATCCGGAACGTGACCCAGCTTGATGAGAAGCGCCAGCAGCTGCTGGAGGAAGCGCAAGCCATCGCGGAGCAAGGCGCTAAACTAGATCGAGATCTGCTCAACGCGCAGAAGTCCATAGAAAAAGCTAGAGCAATGGAGGCCGAGTACAAGACCTTACTACAGCAGCAGAAGGCTAAGAAAGCTCCGGCTCGCGTCATCAACGATCCTGGTATACGACGCAACCTAGGATGGGCTCCCTCGAAGCCGGCACAGGCCAAACCATACATTGACAGTGAAGGCAAGCAGGTGATGCCCACCCCACTCCTTTACCTCGCCGTCGCCAAGACCCTTCTGGAGCAGGATAGATTGCCTGAGGCAGTGGAACAGGTCTATGACCTAGTGGCCAAGGCGGTGAAGCAGCAGGAAAAGGCCACCTCTCAGAGGCTTGAGTCTGACCCAGTGCTCTGCCAATCTAGCCAGTACAAGCCGCCAAGGGACAGATCTCCTCTTGATGTCGGGTCCCAGACGGGTTCATCAGAACAAAGACGGAGGGATGCGCGCAAAAGGAATGATGCCATCCCCATATCCTCCGACCACGGAGAAAAGGCCTGACCTCGTCGCCCATCGCCACCGCTCCGATCTCCCCGACATCACAAAGATTACAAGGCTCACCATCGTACGGATATGCCCCCACCAAAGCAGTGCGGCATCGTCATGCGCGACAACACGGAGCAGACCCGTCATGACGGAGAGAGCAACCAAGGACACAAGAGCAGGTCACGCCATGACCCTCCGCGTCCGACAAGCAACCGTGAACTAGGCGTGAGGCGTCGCAGGAGGGTAACAGCAAGAAGGCTAACCCACCGCCACCTCCGCCTCCTTCACCACCAAGCAGTCACCATGGCGGAGGGGGCCCGCGTTGTTCACGCAGCCCATCCCCTGTTGACAAAAAGAAGAAGAACCCAGAGCCATACGATGCATGTTCGCGGATCGATAAGATCCACGAGGCCCGGGAAGGACCATACCTGGGACCATGTTTCTTTGGACCTGCAATACGGTCTGCAACTTACCCCAAAGGTTTCCGGATTGACAAGACCATCAAGCCCTATGACGGCACCGCTAAACCAGCCACATGGTTGCAGGACTACGGCAACGCGGTGGAGATTGCCGGAGGCAACCCCAACATCGCCGTCAAGTACCTCCCATTAATGTTAGCAGGCACGGCCCGTCAATGGATCGACGACTTGCCGGAGAAATCTATCTATAACTGACTGGACATGCAAGAAGCGTTCACCAAGAACTTTGAGGGTACATACAAGCGTCCCTGCATCATGGGAGATCTATAGCGGTGCGTGCAAGATAAAGACGAGACATCTCGCGCCTACCTCTCCTGCTGGCTGGACATGAAGAATTCCTGCGCAGGAGTGCACGCTCAGACCGCCATGGCTGCCTTCATTCGATGGGTTGGAAAGGGGCACGCTGCTCCAACATAAGCTGAAGCGCTTGCAGGACAATCACCAGCTTGACTTGAACCAGATGATTCAGTTGGCTAGTGAGTTCGCAGCCGCCGATGATGATGCTCGTGGCTCCTTGCCGGCAACGGCCGTTCCAACTCAAGCTCGGAGGAACAGCAGTACAAAGCGGAAAACCGCTCCAGAAGAAAAGCAATCTACCGACATGGTCGCTATGACTTTTGCAGGACGAGGAGAGGGCGGACAACGTGGCCGAGGAAGGGGAGCTGGTCGTGGGCAGCAGCGAGGAAGTGAAACCACCTCGGCGCCGCTCCGCATTCCCCAAACCAACGAGGAGTACCGCGATATGCCGTGATTCATACACCTCGATGCCAACGGCAAGGCCACCCATACCAATCGACACTACAAGTTCGTCAACGACCTCAAGGAAGACCCGGAGTCCGGCTACAAGCAAAGTCGGAAGAACAGGCCGCGAGGCAAGGGCAAGGGGAAGAAGAAGGAGGAGGAGTCCAAGGATTCAAGTGACATGGACGAGGACATTGACCCCCAAGCACGCTGCCAAGAGCGACGACAAGGGCAAGAACCCCTTCACGAAGAAGGCCCCAGTCTACCACACTTTCCTTGGCACCCCCACCGTCCGACAACAGAAGACCTCTCTGAGGATCCTGATGGCTACTCTCCCCCCAGTTCCCCAGTACCTACGCTGGTCGGAGGTTCCAATAACTTGGGACAGGACGGACCACCCAGACCTCATACCCACGGAGAACCAGTACGCCATGGTCATCAACCCTTTGATTGATGGCATGGAGTCTCACCAAGTGTATGGTGGATAGTGGAAGCAGCATCAACATCATGTACCTGGATACACTGCAGAAGATGAACTTGACGTAGGCAAACCTAAGGCGGACCAACACCATCTTCCACGGTGTAGTTCCTGGTCGGGAGGCTCGGTCCCTTGGGTGCATCACACTTCAGGTTACCTTTGGCGATGTTAATAATTACCGCCAAGAGCGCATGACCTTTGAGGTGGTCCCCTTCAAGAGCGTGTACCACGTCATATTCGGCCGCGACATATTCCACACATTCATGGCCAAGCCATGCTTCGTCTACAACAAACTCAAGATACCCGGACCAAACGGCATCATCATCGTATCCGGAAGCTTTACCAAGGCAAGGGACTGCGAGATCAACAAAGCAGCCGTTGCAGAAGCTGTCCTCTATAGCGAAGAATTCAAGGAGATCCAGAGCAAGGTCGATGACTCAGAGATGCCCGCGTCAAAGAAGCAGATCTCTGACTCCGCTCCTGCGTTCAAGGCCGCCATCGAGACCAAGCTGGTGGAACTTGTGGTAGGCGATGCCTCCAAGGTCACCGCCATTGGGACGAACCTGGATCCCAAATAGGAAAGCACGCTCGTCGAGTTCCTCCGTGAGATTAGGGACATCTTTGCCTGGCAACCTGCCGACATGAAAGGTGTACCTAGGGAACTTATCGAGCACAGCTTAAACATTGATCCAAAATGTAAACCAGTGAAACAACCTCTACGACGCTTTGGAGATGAGAAGAGACGCTCCATTGGCAAAGAGATAGCTAGGTTACTTAAAGCTAGATTTATCCGAGAAGTCCTTCACACCCGATGGGTGGCCAATCCTGTACTTGTCCCCAAAAGGGAACCAATGAATTAAGAATGTGCGTTGATTACACCGGCTTGAACAAAGCATGTCCCAAAGATCCGTTTGCTTTGCCTCGCATTGACCAAGTCATTGACTCGACGGCTGGCTTAGAACTTTTGTGTTTTCTCGATGCATACTCAGGATACCACCAGATCAAGATGAGGAAGTCGGACCAATTGACCACTTCGTTCACTACCCCATACGGCACGTTGCTATGTCACGATGCCCTTTGGGCTGAAAAACGCAGGTGCTACTTACCAGCGGACAATGCAACGTTGCCTCCACGACCAAATTGGTCGGAACGTTCACGCTTATGTGGACGATATCGTGGTGATGTCTAAAAAGTCAAACGACTTAATCTCCGACTTAAAAGAAACCTTTGATAATCTCCGGAAATACAAAATGATGCTTAACCCTAAGAAGTGCGTCTTCGGGGTTCCAGCCGGCAAATTGTTGGGTTTCATCGTTTCCCAACGCGGAATCGAGGTCAACCTGGAGAAAATCAAGGCCAAACATAAACCATCTGACATGCCTAAAAGACATTCAACGACTAACAGGTTGTGTTGCAGCAGTTAGTCGGTTCGTCAGCCGACTTGGAGAGAAGGCTCTGCCGCTATACAAGTTGCTGAAGAAGGCGGACAAATTCACGTGGACGGACGAAGCAGATGCAGCATTGAAGCAGCTCAAGGAGATTCTTTCCTCAGCGCCCATCCTTGCAGCACCCGAGCCTGGTGAGCCCCTGTTAATTTACATGGCGGCAACCAACCGGGTTATCAGCATCATCGTCGTGGTAGAGCGGAAGGAGCCAGGCTATGAGCACGGAGTTCAATGACCAGTTTACTATGTGAGTGAGGTCTTGACGGAGTCCAAGCAGCATTACCCGCACTACCAAAAGATAGCTTATGGAGTATTCCTTGCTTCTCGGAAGCTGAGGCATTACTTTCTGGAGCACCCAATCACAGTGGTGAGCAAGACTCCACTGTCCGACATCATCAAATAACAGCGACGCTATAGGAAGGGTCGCGAAGTGGGGCATTGAACTTGCCGCCTTCGAGATCACCTACAAGAGACGTGACGCTATCAAGTCACAAGCCTTGGCGGATTTTGTTGTAGATTGGACGGAGATACCAGATGCTACTCCGTTGCCAGAACCAGATTACTGGGTGATGCACTTTGATGGATCAAAGCTGCTCAATGTCTCGGGGGCTGGTGTATTGCTATAGTCACCAACAGGAGACAAGCTACACTACGTTCTGCAGATCCACTTCGAGGCTACAAACAACATGGTGGAGTATGAAGCACTCATTCACGGACTACGTGTAGCCAAGGATATTGGCATCAAGCGCATAGTTTGCTGTGGAGATTCCGACTTGGTTGCCCAGCAGGTGGCTGGCACCTGGAATGCGCGGAACCCTATGATGGCGGCATATCGAGACGAAGTGGACGAGATAGCCAAGAGCTTTTTGGGCTACGAAGTCAAGTATGTGCCTAGGGAAGAAAACGAGGCGGCTGATCTGCTGTCTAAGCTTGGATCAGGGCGCAAGAGAATTCCGCCAGGAGTTTTCCTAGAGCATCTGCGCACACCATCCGTGAAGCGAGCCGACATCGACAACCCGGATAGAGCTGACTCTTTTGTCAACATGGTGACTAAGGTCCCTCTGGCTTGGACAAAATCGTTCATGGAATACCTAGAACACGGAACTTTGCCCGACGATGAAGTTGAAAGACGGCAAATAGTACGGCGAGCAAAGGGTTATACCATAATCAATGGGCAACTCTACAAAAGGAGCACTACTGGTGTATACCTAAAGTGTGTTTCCCAGCTAGAAGGTATGGAAATCCTACGCGAAATCCATCTCGGAGATTGCGGGCGTCACGCCGCTCCTTGATTGTTGGTCGCGAAAGCCTTCCGACAAGGAATTTATTGGCTAACCGCGAAGGCGGACGCCGACAAGCTGGTTGAGACATGCATGGGATGCCAGTATTATGCCCGACAACCACATGTTCCTGCTGAAGAACTGCGAACAATACCAATAACTTGGTCGTTTGCGGTCTGGGGGCTGGACATGGTAGGACCGTTACAGACGGCACCTTGTGGGTTTACGCATCTGCTTGTAGCAGTTGACAAATTCACTAAATGGATAGAAGCTAAACCCATTAGAAAGCTTGATGGGCAACTGCCCTCAGGTTCGTCCGAGATCTAGTGGTGAGATTTGGTCTCCCACACAGCATTATCACCGACAACGGCAGCAATTTGTCACTCGGAGAAGTGGAGGCATATTGATGGGAGAAAGGCATCCGACTTGAGCTTGCATATGTGGCACACCGACAATCCAATGGTCAGGTTGAGCCAGCCAATGGATAAATTCTGCAGGGAATCAAGCCACGTCTTAAGGCACCGCTACATAGAGCAGCTTGAGCCTGGGCGGAAGAATTTCCATCTGTGTTGTGGAGTTTACGAACTACACCCAAAAGATCCACCGGCTACACCCCTTATTTCATGGTATATGGAGCAGAAGCAATCTTGCCTTCCGACATCCTTCATGATGCACCAAGAGTTGCCGCCTACGACGAAGATAACGCTGAAGAATCCAGACGCCTAGATGTGGACCTTCTCAAGGAAGATCGCGTTTTGGCATGCCAAAGATCCGCCATCTACCAGCAGAAGCTACGCAGCTACCATAGTCGCCGCGTTCGGCATCGCTCGTTTAAAGAGGGGGATTTGGTGCTCCGACTTAAGCAGAAGAAGTCACACAAATTATCCCCGCCATGGGAAGGATCGTTCATCATAAGCAAGGCGCTACTCAATGGATCTTACTACCTTGTTGACGATCATGAACTAAAGGATAGACCCAACGAGGATCATAAGCGTAAGCGACGTGACCCGAATGATGACTACCCGGAGCTTGATCGGCCATGGAACATAGCACAGCTACGTCCTTTTTACACTTAGCATTTTTATCTAATTGTGTATCTCTTATATGATCAATGAAATAAAGCTCTCCGGTTCACTCATATTTCTGAGTCTTTTACCTCCTTTAGTGTTCATTTTTTGGATCATGTAAAACCTTTATGCACAAGTCTTGCATTTGCACTTGTGAAAATTCTGCCTACGGGCGTTAGCTTAAGTTTTCTGGTCTACACGTTCTTTGTCGTTTTTATGTGGATTCTGGAGTAGTGACTTTTGGCACTTGTTGTCGGCGATTTTGTGCTCAGGTTATTGACGGTGCCATTGGGCATCATCACCTGAGCGCATGGTTTCGACAATGAGTCTTCCGACTCACGAAAAGTCAAGCATAAGAACCAAAGTAATGGATAAGCCAGCACTTGCTTAAAAAATATACACATGCTGGAAACTAGTTCTTAAGTGGCAGGAAATAACAACTATTGTTTTCCGCCTTAAGTTACATCATCAAGTTTTTTCCGCGCATACACCAAAGATGAAACAAGTATTACAAAGTTGCTTTTCATTCGTTTGGCGCGGGAGACTTGGAAGCAGCATCGTCACCAGCCGGAGAATCACCCTCAACATCATCGATGTGGTTGGACTCGAAGGAATCTTGGTTGACGCTATCGATAGTGTTCATGGGCACGAAGACATCGATGTCCACCAACTCGACAATTCTGGTGTCATAACCCGCAAGTGACGACAAGATGGCTTCGTGATCAATCTCTTTGCCGTCATCGTCAACGTCGGGGATACCAGAGGTCACCGTATCGATGTCGGCACCTTCGTAATGTGCCTTCACCATTGACAGTGCCATCCTTGCGCCAGCCCGTGCACATGAAGCTTTCCAGCTTGTGATGCGCTCGGGGGCTCGGCGTAGAATCTTCGAGTACTTCGCCATGGAGTCCGAGGCCTTGATGTGTATCTGGAGGGGCTTGGCAATCTCTTTGGCTTGGGTGATGGCGGTGTTGATGAAGTTGCCGGCAAGAACCATGCACTCCTTGGCTGGAGGAGGCGATCTGGTTAAACCCATAGGAGCTACAAATTCCAACAAGGAACGCATGAGTTCAACAATTCAAAGTATCCAGACTACAGAAATACAAGGCGGAGAAATCTTACTGAAGATGCTGGCCTCAGCTTGCTAGAGGGTGTCCGCCAAGGATTGTTTCTCTTGTTGGAGGAGCTTGTACGCCTCGCCATGGCGGTTATTCTGCTCATCGGCAGCACGCTTTTGATATTTCAAGATCGCGATCTCCTCCTTCAAGCGGTTGTTTTCCTCGGCGGAGAAGTCCTGCAAGGCCTTCATTGATTCTTCATGCATTTTCAGCATGTCTTCTCTCTCCTTTTTAAGGATCTTGTTCTCGCTGTCCAGCTGCTATATGTGCTTGGACTGCTCGACAATGTCCTTGGCCTTGGCAACATGTTCTGCGAAGTCGGAGAAAGCAAAGTACACAGTGAGTACTCGGAGAATGTAGGTACAAAACCAAGACAGAATGCGCAAAAAGAAAACAGACTCTTGTTTTTGATGATCTGTTCCTTCAAGATGGCAGTTTTACCCTTTTCGGCTTCAAGATCTGCGCGCATCTTCTGGTACTTGTCGTTGGCCATGCCCCTCCGAGCATTCTCGTTCTATGGAAAAAAAGAAAAAAGTTAAACCGTTGTTTAGTCTACTTGGAGCATCTAGTCGGAAACTTCCCACCTAGACGCTCGGGGGCTACAGCGAGAGTTTTTTACTTAGAAGTATGCTTAGCTTTTCTTTAAGCATCTAGTCGGAGCTAATTCAGTTCTCGATTAAAAGCTTGGGGGCTACAGTGTAAAGTTTTTTAACTCGAAATCTGCTTAGCTTTTCTTTAAGCATCTAGTCGGAACTAATCCAGTTACAACTAGAGGCTTGGGGGATACAGTATTGAAAAATTATAAACACTGCGTATGCTACTCTTAAAGCATCTAGTCGGAATAATTCATTCCATCTAAATGCTTGGGGGCTACAGTGAGAGTTTTTTCTAACTTAGTCACTCTTAGGCATATAGATGCAAAACCTATGGTTTTCGTCTACATCCTCGGGGGCTATAGTGGGATACTCATATGAAATGCAAAAGGCAAAGTAAACTTACAAGTGCGATGATCTTGAGGTTTGTATCACTCTCGGTTAGCAGCTTGCCAAAGGAAATGCTATTTCCTTGCAATATTTCTGCTTGTCGGAGGAGATCCTCAAGACCGCACGTCGGAGATGTCGGTGTTGCTCCAGGAACCACAGATGTGCTACTCGGCGTAAGCGCGGGGTAGACTATCTTTGGGAACTCAAAGGGTTTCTGGGGAGCAAGGGCGCCGCCTTCGACAGAAGTACCAGCTTCCACCATCGCCTTGCCGCCACCGATGGCATCCTTAGCCGGAGCTTCAGCCATTTGTTGAGCGGTGCTCTCCTGCGTTGCCTGCTTGCCGACAACCGCAAGTTCGGTAGAGGCGGCAGAATCCACTTCCATGGTGAAAGGGCCTGATACCTCCTTAGCTTGTGAGCTTGTCGGGGCAGACGAGGGTTTGACGGCAGGAGTAGCAGGGGCGATGGCGGGGGAGGCGTCGCGATGCGGCATATCTTTGATATTTTGAGAAGCCCCCAGTGTCTTGGAGGTCTTCTTGAGGCTGGTCGTGGCTTTCTTCCTGAAACGTGCAAAATGCATAAGTACAGGAGCAAGACAGAAAAATAGACAATGTCGGAGAATAAGAAGCTTACACTAATGGGGGTGCTTTGGCAAAAATCCCGGTGGTTCTTCTCTTTTCCGCCTCCAGGGCGGCGATAGTCTTTTTGGAGGCTCCACCCTCCGTCTTCTTCTTCTTGCCTCCGTCGGCAGCATCATAGGTGGAGCTCTTCCGCTTTCGCGCCAACGGGACTTCGTCGTCGGACACGACCGTGACTTCCTTCATCTTTGGCTCATAGATTTGGGCAGCTAGGTTGCCCTCCTTTAGATCGCTAAGCTGTTAAATAAGAAATCACCGTGTTAGACAAAATGAAATTTGCAAGACGGAAGGACTAGAGTACATGTCATACACGGAAAATAAAAACATACATTTGGGCACTTGCCGTCTACGAACATGTCGTAGGTGATGGTAAAGCCACGCTTCTTATCCTTCACCTTGACGATGTCCTTAAGGCGGAGCTTGACGGAGTCGCTCGAGAAGTTGTCCACGGAGATGCGGAGACTATCCCTTATGTCGCTGGTATACTCGTGCATGTACTTCGCGCGGTGCTGCAAAGGTTGGATTCGCCTGATGAACCAGCACATGGCTAGGTCCAAGCCAGTCAAACCCGTCTCTACAAACCATTTTATCCGCATTATAGCGCGAGAAGCGTCGAGGTCGGAGGGAAGGGAGGCTTGGGATCTCCATGTGGAAACTTCAGCGGCGGCTCCGTCCACGAAGTCCGGGTACGTTACTTCTCGGCCTGCCAGAGGAATGTCGGGGCCGTAAAAGTACACCCGCCGCCAATTCTTGCAGTACTCGTGGCCGACGATGTCGGGGAACCGCCGGCCAGGTCGAATCTTGAAGCTTATGGTGCCGCAGTTCCTAAGCTCCTCCTTTCTATGTCCGGCTTCACGTTTGATGGTGAAGAAGTACACAAAAAGGTCTTACCTAGGCCTTATCCCTAGATATCCCTCGCAAAGTGCCGCGAAGTTGCTAAGCACTAAGATACTATTGGGGGAAAGGTTATGGGGCTGGACCCTATAGTGGTTTAAGACGGAGAGGAAGAAGTGGGAGATAAGCAGGGAAACGCCGCGTACCAGCTGAGCTTTTAGGTACACCTTTTCTCCGGCTTGGAGAGAAGGTGCCACCTCGCCGGCCGGCGCCGCCTGCCAGGCAAGCCCCTCCATCGCGGGGAGGTAGCCTTCGGCGACCATCTCTTGTATATCGCGGTCGGTGATGTCCGAGCCGCGCCAGACACCCTTGTGTGAGTCTGGCTCCTCCTCCAGTGGCTCTAGCGCCGCCAAATTTTGGTCGCCGCCGGTGGAATCGATCATCACCGATGCGGGGATGACCAAGCCCTCTGGGGGCACGACGACAGAGCTCGCCGGCTTTGTAGTGGCTTAGCTCGGTGCTGCCATTGATGGGGAGGTGTTGCTGCTAGCCATGGGGTGAAGGTTGGGTGCGACTGATGCAGATGGGAGCTAGGGTTTTCTCGAGGTTTCTCGCGGAGAGCTCGAGGAGACACGCGGCTGGAGGAAGAAGACGATGCGAGAAGAATGAGGTAAAAAGTGGAGATTTCCCCATGGTTACTATTTATCATCCTCGGCGTCAAGATTCGTGCAGCTTGATCGGACGGTTGCCGCGTAGACGACGTGTTCGCGAACGTGTGCAGAAATTTCGCCACGTCTCCAACCGTCACCGCCAACGGTTCGTATCGCTCGCGCGGGAAAATCGGATATGATTGTGTTCTCTGCGTGTGTGAGTTATGAGGCATCGCTGACCTAAGCCTACGTCGTCCTAGATGACATGGGTAGATGAGCCGTCACATCGAAGATTCCAACATAGATGGATTCAATCCGACTACGGAGGAGTACGATGGAAGATTCAGCATTTTTCCGGCTTACAAGTTTAAGACGGAGAAAGCCTTACAGGGTTCTTTGGGAGGACTACAAGATGTTGCTTGACGATTTCCCGACATCCATCTAGACGGAGCATTCCACGTGAAGAGGCAAGACGGTGCAAGATCTCAGAGTTCTCCGGGGGCTACTGTTGGGGATATGCTATATGGGTATCCTTATAGCATGTCTCTTATCCGACTAACCCGGGTGGCCCATAGTCGGTAGCATGGCCTATGGCCTGTTGGGCGGCCCAGTTAGATGGATCCAGAAGGGAGGCCCATGCCGGATAAAGGAAGGCTATGGTGGAGTCACCAACGTAACCGGAGCCTTGGAGTGCAAGATACACAAGACTAGTAATAGACGGTGTAGGACTCTGTAACCTGTCCGGCTAGGACTTTTTCCTGTAACCCTAGGACTTGGCGACTATATAAGTCGGGCCTATGGGAGACTTTAGGGCACGATAACTTAGACTCTCTAGTCACCTCGCACAGCGAACCAATCCCTGTAACTCGGTGTATTGCCCTTATAGTGATTTATAGCAGGAGTAGGATTCCGCCACCGTTGTGGGATCTGAACCTGGGTAAGCTGTGTTACCTCGTACCCGTAAACCGTCCGCCTTACCCCACGTCTCTAAACACGCACTGTGAGGACCCCTCCATGGCGTACTCGTCGGCAATACCACGACAGTACTAGCGTCTATAAATAAATACGAGTTACACAATCACCACACAATTATTAACTACTATATTTATCACACAAAGGTTCACACTAGATGATCTAACATCATCACTATTATCACAAAGATTAAAGCACTTGTCTTATTCATTTCATTTTAGAAAAGTAATTTCTACTCATTGAAAGACTACTTAAGATTTAATATTCTCCAACTCAAACATGGGATCATGTTGACACATGTCATCACCACATATTTCAGTACATGGGAATGTGATTTAAAGTGGTGTCACAATTTAATAAGGTTTAACCTTTTTATTTTAATTAAATAAAATGACTAGAATGGCCTATGAGGCATTCTTTTATTACTTGATCATTATTTCTGCAAGTAACCCTATATATTTTTATATATTCTGAAAGGTATGGTTAAATGTGATTTTTTGAGAGTTGGAATCAACTCAAAAGCTTTCATGGTTGAATTTTGAAAAATGTTTGAATGCAGAAAAGCTTCTTCCTTGTTATTTTTACCATGGGTGATCTATAATTCTAAATGGTTTGAATCCAACGGGATTGGATTAAGCGTTCTAGTACCTTTCTAACAAAATTGGTTTCATGCATTTTGGTTCAGTGAATCGGGCTAGGTTGATTTTTGAATCTAGGTACAGAACTGGGTTTGAAACTAAAAGAATAAATCTAAATTTGAATTAATGGGTTGCGCGGGAGGTTTAACTGGGCCGGACCACTACGCACAGCGTGCGCGGGCTGGTTAAGTGAGCGACCCCACTCGTCAGTGAGACAGCGAGTGGCGAAGCGGTACGGGGTAATCTAGGTCGTACGATCTAGTTCTAATCCTACGGTTGTGGTTCATCGTCCACGCCTGAACAGGACACGGTGAGGCTGAACCCTAGCGCGGCCAGTGGGGGTTAGTGGGGGCTCACCGGGGCTCCAGTGATGGTCGGCGATGGGGGCGAACATCGAAGTCGACGACAGCGATTCTCCTGGTATCGGTAGCTCCTCCTGGGGTAGCTTCAATCGACAGCGCCTCTTCTCCTCTGCAGCGGCGAACTCCGGTGAAATTCCGGCCACCTGGTGCCCGCCTTGCTCCGGGGGTGAGTTGGTGTGATCAGTGAGAGGTGGGGAGTGAGATGCTGTGAAGAGTTTGAGCAGGGAAGGCCTCTATTTATAGTGCGACGAGGGGACCGAATGGCGTGGGCTGAGCTCGTCGTGGTCGTTGGCACAGTGGGCTAATGGCATGGGCGAAGATAGGGGGCGGTGCAGTGCTCCCTGTCGAAGCTCAACGGCATGGTCACGCGGCGCGGGGCGGTGCTGAACGGTCGGAACGTTGCGGCGCTCTGGGCGTGTCCGACAGGCATATTAATGGCGCATAGCGTGCGTGGTCCGCGCGGCGGCGAACGGGGTTGTCTGGCAGGGTGCTGGCGATCACGTACGCAAGTGGCGAGGAAGGCGCGTGGTCTATGGGCTGGTGTCACGTGTGGCGCACTGGCACGCTCTCGGCTCGCACGCAGAGAAGCTTGGCATGCTCAGGCAGTGTGGTCCAGGGGCTGGCAATGCTCGAAGCTTGGACAGGGGTGGTGGTGGACGATGGTCAATGCTCCAGACATGCTTTCTAGGCTTGGTGCTTCTCCTAGCTCGCTGTCGACCTGGGGATGGCAAGTTAGGTTCGGCATGCTCACCATTGATGGCCCTTGCATGCTCATAGTGGTTCGAAAGTTTGTTAAAGGGGCTAGATGATCTACTAAAAGCTTGCTGCAAACCAGAGAGGGAACAAGGTTGGCCAAAATCACTTCTACAAATAGTTCTTGATGTTTGTTTGTTTGCTGCAAACAAGGTGTTTGATAAAATGGCCGAAAGAAATTCAAATTTGAATTTTGGATACAAACTTGGTGGGTTTGCTAGGAACATACTAGGGAGTCTCTGGTTAGTTGGATTAGTCAAGGGACACTGGTTTGGTTGGGTTTTGAAAATGTGGGATCTTCACATATGTTAAAGATTCAATTTTAAATTGTCATTTGAATGGGGTTGCCAAATGTTTCTGCAAGTTTGAAAGGTGGGATTTGATTCACTTTTACTTGGTCTTGCAAGGGTGAAAAGAAATGGAAAATTTTCTGCTTGAAATCTTGGACTAGAAACAGTCAAAGTGACCTAGTGAGCAAGATTGGCAAAAATGACCATTTGCCTTATTTGATTTGTTTTTGATTTTCTCTTGATTTGTTTCTACTTGGAAATGTTTTAGATGATGTTGTTTTCATCTTTAAACCATTCCTTGCTATTTAGGTTAATCACACAAGTCCATTCATGCATTCATTCAATCATCACATACACACATGCATTCATTTGGTTTTTATTTAATCCAAGTTTTTGTTAACCCTAATTTTAGTGATTAGAATTTGATAAGCATGATCAAGATTTTTGGGATGTTACAGCTACTGATAGAGGGGTCCCACTAGTCAGTGAATCTGTCTTATCAAAATGGTATCCTTCAATCTAGGCCCTACGATTAGAATCTGATCTAACAACTAAGGTTCATCATCAACGACGAACAACTCCGGCGAGGTCTAAACCCTAACGCGGCGGTGGGGGTCGTGTGAGGCTCACCAAGGCACTAGATAGGGTCGGCGATGGGGGTGAATGATGTTGTCGACGACGGTTTAAATGGTGGTCGCGGCGGCTCCTGGGGCGGCTCCAATCGATGGCTCCTTTTTTCTTCTGCAGCGGCGGGCTCCGGTGAAATTCCGGCGGTGCAGAGCTCGCCTTGATCTGGGGAGAGGTGTGGGAGGTTCTATGAGGAGTGGGGAGTGGGATGGTGTGGTTAATTGAGGCGGAGGGGGCCTCTATTTATACACCGGCGAGGGGACCGAGCGGGATGGGCTAGCTTCTCCGGCGACGGCGGTATAGCGGGCTAGCGGCATGGTTGAGGGTAGGGGCGGACGCGGTGCTCCCTGGTGGTCATCACGGGCTTAATGGCACGACACAGGGCGGTCGAGGATGGCCGGGTGCGGGTGGTGCTCTGCGCGGAACTGGCGGTGTTCGAGACGACGCACAGGTGCTACGGGTCACGCGGCGGCGAACAGGGATGTCTGGGAGCTAGCTGGTGTTAACGCGAGTGTGTGCACGCGCGGTGAGGGTGAGGTGCAGTGCACGCGAGCTGGTCGGATGCGGCGCTCTGGCACGCTCTAGGCACGGCGCAGCGAAAGTGGGCGTGGCTGTGCTGGGGTGGTCCATGGCCTGGCTGCGGGCAAGGGCTAGACAAGAGGGTTGTGGACGGTCGCCTGTCTTCTGGACATCGTGGACAGGCGCGGCGTTTGCTCCTGTGTGCTGTCCATGATCGACCGGCAAGGGGGGTCGGGTGGCATGGCACTGGTGCAAGGGGTAGCTTTCTAGCTTGTTCAATGCATTGGTAGTCACTGGTGGGAACAGGGGTGAGAATTGGGGACAAGAATTGGACAAAGCTTTGATCACAAACAGTGATAGTTAGGCAGTGATTACTGTGCTCACCATCTGTTTGATGAAATGGCCGCAAGAATTCAAGTTTGAAAATTTTGAATGAAATTTGGTGATTACTCAGGTCACATGCTTGGTAGTATATGGTTGCTTGGATTTGTCAAGGTGAACTGGTTTGAGTGGTTTCTGAGAAATGGTGATCTTGGTACCTACACTTGATTCAATTTTGAATTGTCATTTGAATAGATTTGGAATTTGTTTCTGTTGGTTTGCAAGGTGGGCTTCGGTTCACTTTTACTTGGTCTAGCAAGGGGTGAAAATAATTGGATTTGTTTCTATTAGAAAACTTGGGCTAGGAACACTCAAAGTATTCTAGTGGTTAACTTTGGTCAAAATGACCATTTGCTCATAATGTTTATATTTGAATTTCTCTTTATTTGGTTCTGCTTGGAAATGATCTAGATGATGTTGTTTTCATCTTTAAACCAATCCTTTCCATTCATAGCAATCAAACATGGCATTGCCAGCATTCATGCATTCATCACACACACACACATATGCATTCATATTAATTTTAATAACAAAAGTTTTTGTTAGCCCTAAATTTAGGTGATTAGAACTTGATAATATTGATTAATATTTTTGGGATGTTACACCTCCTTGCTGGTGGCTATGTCGGAAGCAGGGACGAGGGTCTGGATGGGGACGGCGGCTGCCTTCGATGCCTCGACGGGGGCCTGTACGGGGAAGGGGGCCTCCTCGCCGGCGGCCTTGGAGGCGACGATGGCCACCGCGCTGTTCTTCTCTATCGCCGGCATGGTTGGGGTTTTCTTGGAGGTTTGCAGAAGGTGATAGGACAGTGGAGATGGTTGCGTGAGTGAGTGAGCGAGTGATGAGTAAGAGTGAGGAGGCCTCTGTAAAGGTGAAGGGAGGAGACGTTCCGTTGCACCACCGTGCACCGCGTAACCGCGTATGCTACAGCACCGTGCACGGCCACATGCGTCCGCTACCGCCCCGTGCACGTACCGTGCGTCATGTTTTCCCCCTCGTGTCTAACCTTGGCCACTTAGTTGTGTTCAATTATACCCTCGAGTATAACACTAGCAGTTTGGTTGTACTTAGTTTTTCCCTGATGTACTAACACTGCCATGTGCAATATACTCATTTTTACCTCCGGTGGCTGGTCAACAGAGAGTCAACGAATGGGTTTTAGCTAGCTAATTGAGTCATTTTATGCACAACAAATTTTAAAAGATTAAAACATAGTGGCATCTACCCAGGGAGTCTTATTATGTGACCTGCCACCATAAAAATGTATATAAATCAAGTTTTAACCTAAATCACCACTTCTCAAATCACCTACTATCTATGAAGGTTCATGGCTTTCTACTCAAGCCTCTTTCCAAAACATCCCTCCCCAAAACATAATTTGTCTGAATGAGGCAATAATTGTCAAACTAATATATATTTGAATTCAAATAGTTTGATGTATGTTAAGATGTATTTTATTGTATAAAAGAAGCATTTTCCATTTTTAAATCTCTTTTTGTTTTCTATTTGAACACCCTTGTCAATTTGCCTTGGTTTTTAAGTTCTACTCAGTTTTATACTTGGTTTTTAAGTTCTACTCAGTTTTTCACTCTCTCTTAGTTACAAACTCTCACACATGTGCTCATCTTGGCTGCTACGCTCTGATTGGTCGAGACAGTTGTCACGCGAATTGTACCCACCAACCATTGATCCTCTGATTGATGCTCTGTGATCTAGTGGACAGGATAACCCCTGTATCTGTCGAGGGGCACCCTCTATCCATGCAAAATAATGAGTTTGCCACCGATACTTTAACTCTATAAACAAAGTGTTCAAGCGGACAGGATAAACTCTCAAGATTTCTTAGGACACTATAATTTCAAAGTGTTCAAGAGTTGTGTCAATTATAAATACTCTTTTACATTAAGAGTTGTATAATTTTTTAAATTTGGAAGTGTTCAAGAGTTGTGTCAATTATAAACACTTTTTTACATTAAGAGTTGTATAAAAAATTAATTTGAAAATGTTCAAGAGTTGTGTCAATTATAAACACTCTTTTACATTACGATTTGTATAATTTTTTCAATTTGAAAGTGTTCAAGAGTTGTGTCAATTATAAACACTCTTTTACATTAAAAGTTGTATTTTTTTAATATGAAAGTGTTCAACAATTGTGTTCAAGAGTTGTTTCAATTATAAACACTCTTTTACATTAAGAGTTGTATAATTTTTTTAATTTGAAAGTATTCAAGAGCTGTGTCAATTATAAACACTCTTTTACATCAAGAGTTGTATAACTTTTTTTAATTGAAAGTGTTCAAGAGCTATGTCAATTATAAACACTCTTTTACGTTAAGAGTTGTATAATTGTTTTAGTTTGAAAGTGTTCAAGAGTTGTGTCAGTTATAAACACTCTTTTACATTAAGGGTTGTATAATTTTTATAATTTGAAATTGTTCAAGAGTTGTGTCAATTATAAACACTCTTTTACATTAAGAGTTATATAATTTTTATAATTTGAAAGTGTTCAAGAGTTATGTCAATTATAAACACTCTTGTACATTAAGAGTTATATAATTTTTTTAACTTGAAAGTGTTCAAGAGTTGTATCAATTATTAACACCCTTGTACATTAAGAGTTGTATAATTTTTTAATTTGAAAGTATTCAAGAGTTGTGTCATTTTCTTATCCCTTTATTATACATCCATCTCCCTGTTTTTTAATTATAAACACTCTTTCACTTGATTGCGGCCGAGACATTAACTTGATAAACCAATTACATCATCGGAACGGCTCGCCGGCCGTTCTCCACAGCAAGTTCCCCCGTCTAATCGAAACATTTTGGTGCGATATCTAACCTTCTCTGCGCACGTTTGCCATTATCATCCTTCATACAGGTCAACGGGACGGCATCATACTGCGGTCAGGACGAATGGGAGGACAAAGTGAAGCTCGACAAAGGGCCGCATCGCCGGAGAAGAAGAAGAAAGAGGAGGCAACAGCACGGGCGCGGGCGCAGGGCTGGCTCACGTGGATAAGCTGTGGGTCCGACACTCACGTAGATAAGTTATGGGTCTCATGCTGATCTGGATAAGTGGAGAGAGGTGTCCACTACGGGAATCAAGTAAACGCGGTCCCACTTGTCAGCATGTAATGGCAAGGGTCCACTACGGGACCTGACAGACCGCAGCCCCATTTGTCAGCACGTAATGACGAGGGTCCACTACGGACCCGATTGAATGCGGCCCTACTTGTCAGCATCTAACGGCAAGACTGATGGACAGCGAGTTTCAGACCGTGCGAGAGTTTCATAATAGGAGTTGGGCAAAAGTGAGAAAAAGCTAAACGGCTGAGGAAAAGTGAGTACAACTAAAAAACTAAGGACACGGAAATAAGAATCTCTTTTTTCTATAGGGTGTAGATTTATCCCTGCTAATGACCTATTTTGTATCTTAATATTATTATTGATGTTGAAATCTTTTACAGGTGAATCTATGAGCTCTAGGCCTTGTTTCCAATATTTACAACCTTCTTTTAAGCTCAGAACAATACTTTTCTCATGTATGTTATCAATCTATTTGCTGCCAACGGTGCTAGGTTTTGGGGGAAATAAGAGAAAATTTTAAAAATTTATATCCTCATTGCAAGTTGCTTGGGGAGAATTATATCGATTGATTTGCAGCGAACCGATAGTTTTAAATCACCCACTTGAAGTAAATTTCTGCTAACCTGCAAACCTCCTTGATGGGAGACCCAATACATGTCTAACAAAGAAGTATATCCATTTGTTAGTGGTACCATATAAGAAAACCTCACAAGCTGGGAACTTATTTAATGATATATCGTGGTAGAATATTCGCTCAAACTTGCGTTTAAATGTCTGCCCGAGTGCAGCTTAATGTGGTGTCACATCATATCATGGTGGAATTGACATGTGACATATCTCTCAAAGCAAAACAATCCACTGAAATTGACATGTGACGCATCTCAGAACCTTCGGGGGGCAAGCTTTGGGGAAACATCGAGGAAGCATGCTGAGGCCGTAGAAATCGGATGTATAAATGGCAAAGCTCGCACGGCATCAGGCACAAGGCAACTAACCCAGTGGTAGGCAGTAGCTAGTGGTGTAACTGCAAGTAGTTACTGCAATGGCGGCTTCGTTGGGACTGAACCCTGAAGCTTTTTTCAGCTCCGCCTACGCCCCCTTCCTTGCCGATCACTACGCGCCGCCGGCCAGCCAGGGTGATTTCTCCGGCCAGCTGTTCAACTTCCACGACGATCACCAGCAGGAGCACTACCCTCTCGAGGATCAGCTCGAATACTCGCCGCCGACGGCGCCACCACCGACCTCTCTCGCCGGCGCCGGGGAAGACGAACGTCGCAGCAGCGAGGAAACGATGGAGCCGAGGGCGAGCGCGGGGAGGATCGGGTTCCGGACGAGGTCGGAGGCGGTGGAGATCCTGGACGACGGGTTCAAGTGGAGGAAGTACGGGAAGAAGGCGGTGAAGAACAGCCCGAACCCGAGGAACTACTACAAGTGCTCCGCCGAGGGCTGCGGCGTCAAGAAGCGCGTGCAGAGGGACCAGGACGACCCGCGCTACGTCGTCACCACCTACGACGGCGTCCACAACCACGCGACCCCCGGCGCCGCCGTGGCGGAGTACTACTGCTACAGCCCGCCGCTCGGCAGCGCCGGCTCGCCGCCGGCAGCCTATTCCGCCGCTGGCTCGCTGTACTTCTGAGCCATGCTTGCCGATTGATTCTGTTCTGCTCCTCTCGTACAGTAGAATGATTCTAGCTAGAAAGCTCAGAACTTTTGGTTCGAGTTCGTGTTGTCGACTTGTCGTACGCATAGCATGTGGAGTACTGCTAATGATAATTTGCAGCCAGTTGAGTGCTAATTTGATCCGAAAATCGAAATTATCAAGCATGAATAGAAGGGCGATCTTTGAAATTTCAACCAGTGATTTTTCGTTCTGCCCTGCTTGTTAAGTTTCACCTTGTGCGCGTGCCTGTTTGACCTTTCGTTGGATTGGATGGAGTGGCACTTGACTTAATTCAACGGCATGTGTTTTCGCCTATTTCGGTCGAATACTATTTCCAATCAACGTGCGGCCTGAATGACCAGCCGAGCCATGAATGCAAACTTTATGGACTACTCTATATTTGTTAGTATAGTGGTTTTGGTTTAAATTTACACTATAATTACGACAAAAAGAAGCATCTTGTATTTTTATAGGCCTTAATTTGTCAATAAACAATATGTGCTTTAACACCTTTGTTTAAATCCTCCAATTTGGATTCCTATTTATTATTGAGATACGATGCATAACTCGGACTAAAATCCACGTACATGCTAGTATTTCATATTTTTTTTGTAAATATTGTTATTTTTCTACGTCCTTCGTCAGATTTTATATTGCTATACTTTTGAAAACCCTAATATGCACTATATTAGGAAGAAGTACTATTTATCTTCCGGGACCCGTCTTTGTGTGTCACCTAGAGTAACATCCTCTTGAAGGGATTCGCAGCATAGTAAATCAAAAAAAATCTATAAATATGAACGGGAAAGCCAAGATCTAATCTAGGAGATGCAATCAACGAGAGGGATAGATGAGATCTTCATACCCTTGAAGAAATCGCACAGCGGAACGTTCAACAAAACGTGGTTGATGTAGTCGTACTAGCCTTCTCCTCCTCGCGATCCGATCCGATCCAATGCCGCGAGTGGCGACGCCTCCGAGAGATGCACACGTACGGCACCGCGATGTCTCCTCCTTCCTCGGTCCAGCAAGTGGGGTGGAGAGATAGATTGGATCTACATCACGACGGCGTGGTGCAAAGGTGGAGAGTTTCTGCAGCAGGGCTTCGCCTACACGCAGACGGGAGAGAGAGAGAGAGAAAGAGAGAGAGGGGGGCAGCAGTATGGCATCTAGGGTTTGGGGTGAGTGGAGGGTGTGCCCCCTGCCCACCTTATACAGGGGGCTAGCCGGCCCCCTTACCCCTCCTCCAAGCCCTAGGGCCGGCGGCCACAAGGGTGGAGTGGGGGGCAAGTCTCCCCCCCTTCTAGAAGGTCCCCTAGGGTTTCTCCTAGGGTTTTGGCCGGCTGGGCCTATGGGGCCTTGTGCCCCTGGCCCAATGCGGCCAGGGCACTCCCTCGTAGGCCCACGCCCCCCTCCGACAAGTGGGGCCACGTTGGTCCCACTCCAGAAGCTTCTAAAACCTTCTGGTACAATACCGAACATTCCGAAACAATTCCGAAATCCAAAAACTGCTTTCCTTTATATGAATCTTATTCTCCGGACCATTCCGGAACCTCTCGTGATGTCCTGGATCTTATCCGAAACTCCAAACAAAAACTCATAAACCAATTATCCATTCTATCCTAGCGTCGAAGCACGTTAAGTGTGTGACCCTACGGGTTAGAGAATATGCAGACATGATCTTCTATCAATAATCAACAGCAGGGTCTGGAACCCATATTGACTCCCACATATTCATCGATGATCATATCGGATGAACCACGATGCCAGGATTCAATTAATCCCATATTTATATTCCCTTCGTCACGCGATATTTTACTTGCCCGAGATTCGATCGTTGGTATCGGCATACCTAGTTCAAT
The DNA here is from genome assembly GCA_916181665.1 of Avena sativa. Classification (NCBI taxonomy): domain Eukaryota; kingdom Viridiplantae; phylum Streptophyta; class Magnoliopsida; order Poales; family Poaceae; genus Avena; species Avena sativa. Next base: position 8,689,846 of record OV702293.1, on the reverse strand, counting down.
CTCGTTCACAGCAAGTACTTTACTCGTTCCGTAATCTGATATCACTTTGTGATTAAATCCTTAACCATGTGCTTGCAAGCGGTGTTGATATCGATTACCGAGTGGGCCCGAAGTATATCTCTCCGACTTGGGAGGGACAAATCCCATCTCGATACATACAACCCAACAAGTACTTTCTGATCACCTGAGAGACACCTTTATGATCACCCTCTCATAGGATGATGTTTGATGACCTCAAAGATTTCTTCTGATACTAGGGAGTTGCATTATCTCATGGTCTAAGGAATACAATATTTGACATAAGAAAAAGCTTTGCAAAGATGAACACGATGACACGATCTAATTGCTCTGCTTGATTTGGGTCTATCCATCATATCATTCTCCCAATGACATGATCTCATTATTAATCGACAACTCGTGTCTATGGTTAGGAAACCTTAACCATCATTAATCAATGAGCTAGTCCATAGAGGCGTACTAGGGACACGGTGTTGTTCATAAACCACACAAGTATCAAATTTTCCGTTTAATACAATTCTAGCATGGATTATAAACTTTATCATGAACAAGAATTATAACAATAACATCTTTATTATTGCCTCTAGGGCATAATTCCAACAGTCTCCCACTTGCACTAGAATCAATAATCTAGTTTACATCTGGCAACAATCTAACACCCATGGCATTGAGGTGCTAATCATGTTTTGCTCGTGGAAGAGGTTTAGTCAACGGATATACGACATTCAGATCCGTATGTACTTTGATAATCTTCAGATCTCCATCTGTTATATAATCTCGAATTATATGAAACCGGCGGTTGATGTGCTTGGTCTTTGGATGATATCTTGGTTCTTAGACAGTGCTATGGCGCCAGTGTTGTCACACAATATCTCCAATGGGTCCAAGGCACTTGGAACCACACCAAGCTCAGTGATGAAGTTCCTGATCCAAAATCCTTTACTTGAAGCTTCTGCAGCAGCCATGTATTCCGATTCTACTGTAGATCCCGCGATTACGCTTTGCTTGCAGTTTCTCCAGCTCACAGCTCCTCCATTCAAAATATAAATGTATCATGTCTGAGATTTAGAATCATCCGAGTCGGTGTCGAAACTAGCGTCGACGTAACCTTTTACGATGAGCTGCTCATCACCTCCATAGACCAAGAACATTTCTTTAGTCCTATTTAAATACTTTAGGATGTTCTTTATGGCTGTCCAGTGTTCCACTCCTGGATCACTTTGGTATCTGCTCGTCAAACTAAGAGCATTGGACACATCCGGTCTAGTACACTGCATGGCATACATGATAGAACCTATGGCCGAGGCATATGGCACTTTGCTCAAGGTTTCTCTATCGTTTACCGTAGCTGGACACTGAGCCTTGCTCAATATCTTACCTGAAAATATGGGCACTGAACCTTTCTTTGCCTTATCCATTCTGAACCTTTTCAGAACTTTGTCTAGGTATATACTTTGGCTTAAAGCTATTAGGCATCTTTGTCTCTCTATAGATTTTGATGCCTAATATATAAGCAGCTTCTCCTAGGTATTTCATTGAAAAACATTTGTTCAAATAACTCTTCACATCGTTAAGCATATCAATGTCATTTCCAATAATCAATATGTCATCCACATATAGTACTAAAAATGTCACTGAGCTCCCACTCACTTTCTTGTAGATACAAGCTTCGTAGCAATTTGGAACAAATCCAAAGCTCTTGATCACTTGATCAAAACGAAGGTTCCAACTCTGAGATGCTTGCTTCAGTCAATAAATGGAACGCTGAAGTTTGCACACCTTATCAGCATCCTTAGGATCGACAAAACCTTCGGGTTGCATCATATACAACTCTTCATCAATGTTGCCATTGAGGAACGCAGTCTTGACATCCATCTGCCATATTTCATAATCATGAAACGCAGCAATTGCTAATAAAATCCGAATGGACTTAAACATCGCCACGGGAGAGAAAGTCTCATCGTAGTCAACACCTTGAACTTGTCGAAAACCTTTCGCGACAAGCCGTGATTTATAGACAGTAACATTACCATCTGCGTCCGTTTTCCTTTGAAAATCCATTTGCACTCAACGGCCTTTCGGTCGCTAGGAGGGTCCACCAAAGTCCATACTTGGTTTTCGCTCATGGATCCCAATTCGGATTTCATGGAATCTAGCCATTTCTCAGAGTCTGGGCTCATCATTGCTTCCTCATGGTTCGCAGGTTCACTGTTGTCTACCAACAAGACAGTTAAGACAGGGTTACCGTACCACTCAGGAGGGGCACGTGACCTTGTCGACCTGCGACGTTCAGTAGTAGCATCGTCCGAAGCTTCATGATCCTCGTCATTAGCTTCCTCTATTGTTGGTGCAGACGGCACTGGAACAATTTCAGGTGCTGCACTACTCTCCAACTCAAGAGAAGGTTCAATAACCTCGTCTAGCTCTACTTTCCTCCCACTCACTTCTTTCGAGAGAAACTCCTTCTCAAGAAAGGATCCGTTCTTTGTGACAAACACTTTGCCTTCGGATCTGTGGTAGAAGGTATACCCAATCGTTTCCTTAGGGTATCCTATAAAGACGCATTTATCCGCTTTGGGTTCGAGCTTGTCCGGCATCAACTTCTTGACGTAAGCTTCGCATCCCCAAACTTTAAGAAACGACAACTTAGGTTTAGCACCAAACCACAGTTCATACGGTGTCGTTTCAACGGATTTAGATGGTGCCCTATTTAAAGTGAATGCAGCGGTTTCTAATGCATAACCCCAAAATGATAACGGAAAATATGTAAGAGACATCATCGATGATAGGATCGTATGGGCACCTAGAGGGGGGTGGATAGGTGCTACTTCAAATTTTCTTCTTTTTCAAATTAAGGTTTGACAATAAGGTAAATTCTCTAGATAACGCAACTACGGTGAATTTACCTATATGACAATTATGCAAGGGCTACCACAACACAAAGTAGTAACAAGTAAGTAAGGTGCGGTAAAGGATAGAAGTAACCGAAAAGTGGACGCGGAGACACAAGGATTTGTTTCCCGTAGTTCCTTCCTTTTGAGGGGAAGTACGTCTACATTTGGAGAGGGGGTGGTTTCAAACCACCAACGCCACGAGAGGCCTCCCTTGTTCTCCAATGAATCTCACCCCAACGGGATCGATTCACCTTCCACTATATCGGCAACCTTCAAGGTGGAAGCCGGCACCGTTACAAGTTTGGGGCACACATCCATAACTTAATCGGAGGCTCCCAAATACAAGCAAGTTGTCAAAGCAATCAAAGACAAGCTTGTAAGAACCAAAACAAGAACTAGGGTTTCCAAGAAAACACTAGAGCAAAGGGGCCCTCAATGAAATGAGGGGGAAATGAAGATCTCTTTTGGTGAAGTAGTAGATCAGGGCCTCCTCCTTCGATTCCCTAAAGATCAAGGACTTTGGGTGGTGGGATGAGGAGATCTTAAAGATTTGATTGGCTCCAATGGACTCCAATGGTGGTTTTTGACTTTAATGAGTGGAGCACCTTGTCCCAAGGTAGGTGAGGGGGTATTTATACCCCTTCACAAAATTTGGCCGTTGGAGCATTTATTGCAGCGGTAGTACCGGAAGTTCAAGCGGTACTACCGGAGAACTACGGTACTACTGGACCTGGTATCGGACCACCCTTTTTCAAACTTCATCAAGTCCTGCCCACAGCGGTACTACTATTGATGCTACCGTAAAGCGGTAGTACCGCAAGTGGCAACCGGTACTACCGGACGTAGTGGAATCAACAGTTTTAGACGAACAAAAAGTCTCTGTCATGCCGGGTACCGCGTTTTGCTACCGAAGCAGACATAAGCTTTTTGCCAACGTACAAAAAGTCACTGCCCCGAGCGGTACTAAAATGCGGTATTACTGCATTTTAGTACCGGAGCAGGCAGAAGTTTTTGACAAGCTGTCAAAAAGCTTCTGTCGCGCTAGGTACTAAAATGCGGTACTATCGCTTTTTAGTACCTGGCGTGGCAGGGGCTTTTTGACAGTTAGTCACAGCCTTCTGTCTGGTCCGGTAGCAAAAAGCGGTAGTACCGCTTTTTGGTACCGCGCCAGGCAGACAGTTTTTGAACGTTGCAGATCTTTTTAATGTTCCTGTGACACACTTAGCAAATCATTAGTCCGATATGTGCGTTGTTATCAAACACCAAAATCACTAGGGATAGCAAATGATCTTTCAATCTCCCCCTTTTTGGTGTTTGATGACAACACACATTTTGCAGGGAAATCTAGTGATGACAAGATGTAGATGGGTCTCCCCCTAGATATGTAGAAACAAGCCCCATACACTCTAACAAGCTACCTGGGAGTAGAAGTCGCACATAGAGCACATACCTTTGCTAAATAACATGTGATGACCAATATTGATTAGGAATGAGGAAGGTCGTCACATAGGATGGATCCAAACGAGAATAGCCATATTACACACAAGATGGATCCATACGATAACCACATAGTCTCACCATACATAGCACACATAGTTAGTTCACACATAGTACGTCACACATAATAAGAGGCAAGCAAATAAAGTTCACAAGAGAATAAAATCAATGGCAAGAACGAGCTTGTGACTTTTCCCTCGCAAATCCCGCATACCTAATGTGCAACTTCTCCCCCTTTGGCATCAAGACGCCAAAAAGGGACAAGAGCAACACTAACGACCCAGAGATCACTCGTCATCATCATCTTCATCCCAGTCGTCATGAGGTGGCGGTGCACGGAAGGAGGGAAGGGCGGGGCTCCTCCGGCGTCCTCTTGCTCCGGTGGTGGCGCTGGTGAGGAGTGGAGACGAGGGATGAATGAGGCACTGAGGGGTGCCTCTCCCCCGTCTTCAGTCTTAACCGACACGCACAAGTGGTAGTACCGGTTCCATGGGTGGTAGTACCGCTATGCAGTAGTACCGGAGGTACCAACCGGTAGTACCGCACCTGGGAAGTTTCTAGGCAGGACCCTGGAAACAAAACCAGAGGCGGTAGTACCGCTAGCCACGTCCGGTAGTACCGTTTGGCGGTAGTACCGCATATGAGATCCGGTAGTACCGTGACCATCAGGACAGGGAGCCAAGATACATAAAATGGAAGGTTCTTGTGCAGACTAGATGGGTTTTGTTGGGGGATAAGAATGGCATGGGTTTAGAGAGTCATGCTGATATGGGCCAATGCACTCAAAAATTACTAAAAACATATTGAGAGCCAAATGTGAGTGCACGACCAAAAGAACAACATCAACTAGAGGATGACAAACATGAGCAAGAACCAATTCAAAGAGTGACAAACACGAGTAAGCACATCAACCTCTCGATTGAGAGGGGGCGGTGGCCTAGGCCACCATATTTGAGTATACTCGGCTTGGCACCACGAAAATATATTTTGGGCCCATTACCGAAACTCATCATTGAGCTCACATATCACAAAATGATATTAAGAGGAATGATTTTGTTTACTTTGCGCATAATGGGGGGAGGGATAGTCCAATCAATTAGGACCACACTCCCCCTATGTCCATGCCTACACCTAAACCAAATATGGGTCGAGTAGTAGGTGAGAGTGCAAGATAGTCAAGTCAAGCTCCTTGAATCTACGATATTTATTTCATTCCTCAAGTAGCAAAACCTTGCTTCATCAAGTGGCTTCGTGAAGATATCGGCAAGTTGATCTTTGGTAGAAACATAGGATAGATCAATATCACCTCGAGCAACATGATCTCTAATGAAGTGGTGACGAATCTCAATATGCTTTGTCCTTGTGTGATCCACCGGGTTGTATGCAATTTTGATGGCACTTTCATTGTCACATAGAAGAGGCACTTTGTCACAATGGACACCGTATTCCTTTAAAGTTTGCCTCATCCATAGCAATTGAGTGCAAGCACTAGCGGCAGCAACATACTCGGCTTCGGCGGTGGAGAGAGATATACAATTTTGCTTCTTAGAAGACCAACATACCAAGGACCTACCAAGGAATTGGCACGCCCCGGATGTTTATTTTCTATCATCCTTGTCCCCCGCCCAATCCGAATCCGTGTATCCACAAAGAGCAAACATTGAACCTCGAGGATACCAAAGACCATAAAATGGGGTATGAACCAAATATCGAAAGATTCTCTTGACCGCCATTAAATGGCTTTCCTTAGGAGCCGCTTGATATCTTGCACACACACCTACACTCAACACAATATCGGGTCTAGATGCACAAAGGTAAAGCAACAAACCAATCATAGACCGGTATACCTTTTGATCCACATCTTTACCATTTGGATTTTGTTCTAGATGAGTCTTTGTAGCCATGGGAGTTGGAGCTCCATTCAAATCTTGCATTTTGAATCTCTTGAGCATATCTTGAGTATACTTGGCTTGATTGAAGAATGTTCCTCCTCTAACTTGCTTGATCTCAAAGTCAAGAAATACTTTCAACTCCCCCATCAAATACATCCGGAACCTACTAGTCATAAGCTTTGAGAATTCATCATTAAAAGCTTTGTTATATGAGCCAAAGATAATATCATCAACATATATTTGGCATACAAAAAGCTCCCCATTGACCCTCTTAGTAAAAAGAGTGGGATCGATTTTCCCAACCTCAAAGCCACGGTCAAACAATAACTCTCTAAGGTGCTCATACCACGTGCGTGGGGCTTGCTTGAGCCCATAGAGCGCCTTATCAAGTTTGTAGACATGGTTTGGGAAGTTGGGGTCCTCAAATCCCGGGGGTTGTTTAACATATACCAATTCATTTAAAGGACCATAAAGGAATGCACTTTCTACATCCATTTGTTGCAACTTAAAGTTATGATGTGCCGCATAAGCAAGAAGGATACGGATGGACTCAAGGCGAGCCACGGGTGCATAAGTCTCTCCATAATCAATGCCTTCAATTTGAGAATACCCTTGTGCAACCAATCTAGCCTTGTTCCTTACTATAATTCCATGCTCATCTTGCTTGTTCTTGAATATCCACTTTGTTCCAATAACATTGTGGCAATCTTTTGGCTTCTCAACTAACTTCCACACTTTGTTTCTCTCAAAGTTGTTGAGTTCTTTGTGCATACCTGCTAACCAATCCGAACCTTCAAGAGCTTCCCACACTTTCTTTGGTTCAATCATGGAGATGTGTGCTTGGTGTTCACTAAACCTCTTCAATTGTGCTCTTGTGGAAATTCCTTTCCTTAGATCTCCAACAACATTTTGGAGGGTGTGGTCTCTTATTTCCAACATTCTTTCCTTTCTAGCTTCGCGACGAGCATGGATCTCCTCATTGTTTCTTGGAGGACCCTCTTCATCATTTTGATCCTCGTCTTGACCATCAACTTGACCTTGATCATCATTGGAGTCATCCTCTACATTGTGAGGCACGGATTGACCTTGGTCTTGGTCAAGTGCTCTTCTAGCATCAATTTGAGCTTGTCTCAAAACAGTTTGGATGGATCTTCCTTGACAAATTGACTTGGCACCACTTGACAACCCATCGAATGGACCAAGCTCCCTTTGAGTAGAGTTCACACATTGATCACTATGTTGAGGGTCCACGTCTTGTCTTTGGCTTGAGTCAATGTCCTCTTCGGTAGATGGAGCATGTTGAGGTTGTGAAGATGAGGGCTCCACTCGAGTGGAGCATAGTTCTTCTCGATCCGCCATAAGGGGTTCCTCAATGGGGCGGATATAACCCACACCCATTCTTCCTATGGCATCCTGAGGCATTTCATCATCTGCATCACAAGCATCAACACGCCCCCCTTGGGGACATCATATTCTTCGAAGGTCACACTACAAGATTCTATGACGGCTCCGGAGAGCTTGGCATAGATTCTATAAGTGTGAGATTCGAGACCATAGCCAACAAAAATACCCTCTAATGCTTTAGACTCGAATTTAGACAACCGAACACCTTTGATGAGATAGAAACACTTACAACCGAACACCCGGAAATAAGATATGTTGGGCTTGTTACCGGTAAGTATCTCATATGGAGTCTTGTTGATTTTCTTGCGGAGGTAGAGTCGGTTTGAAGCATGGCAAGCGGTGGAGACGGCTTCGGCCCAGAAGTTGTATGGAGATTTAAACTCCGCCAACATGGTCCTAGCCATCTCAATAAGAGTCCGGTTCTTCCTTTTGGCCACACCATTTTGTTGAGGGGTGTATGCAGCGGAATATTGATGTTTAATCCCCTCATCACTAAGGAAATCATTCAAGGTGTAGTTCTTGAACTCAGTGTCGTTGTCACTTATTATAATCAACACGGGAACATTGTGTTGCCGTTGAACCAAGTTGATGAAGTCGATAAAAGTCCTTTGAGTTTCACTCTTAAATTTGAAGAAATAAACCCAAGAGTATCTTGAAAAGTCGTCAACAATCACCAAACAATATTTCTTCCCTCCAAGACTTGCATGAGATGGAGGACCAAATAGTTCCACATGGAGGAGTTCCAGGATCTTGTTAGACTTGATTTGGTTCGTGGGCTTGTGAGGAGCGTCATGCATCTTCCCTAGAACACATGCCCTACAAACACGATCTTTGGCAAAGGAAACATTTTCTTTTAGTCCAACAATATGGCCCTCTTTATGAAGACTTTGCAAAGTTCTCATATTGACATGGGCTAGTCGGCGGTGCCATAGCCAACCCATATCGGCCTTTCCGTATAAGCACATCAGACCTACAGTGGCTTGCCCCGAAAAGTCCACCACATACAAGTCATTTTAGACGTACCCAACGAAAGCGACCTTGAGAGACTTGCTCCACATGAGGACCACAATATCATCATCAATAAAGACGGCAAAGCCCATCTTTCCAAGAGCACGGACTGAAAGTAAATTGTATCCAAGGGTTTCAACAAGCATGACGTTCACGAGTGTAATGTCGTAAGCCACCACTACCTTGCCGAAACCCATTACCTTAGACTTTGACTTGTCGGCATATGTGACGGTGATTTGATCTTCATTTGGCACCAAATCCTTGACAATAGATGAGCTTCCGGTCATATGACTTGTGCAACCACTATCGATCACCCATTTTGACCCTCTGGAAGCATAAGTCTACAAAAGATCAAGCTAGTTTTTTAGGTACCCATTTTTCAATGGGTCCTCTTTTGTTAGCAACAAGGGTCTTGGGAACCCAAATAGACCAGGCAATATAACCATCATAAGGGCCAACATATTGTGCATACACATCACCATAATAATCACGCATTAGAACATAGTGAGGGTTAGCACTTCCCGCAAAATCATCATGAGACATAGTTTTACCATTTGTGGTCTTACTCTCCACAATGGTCTTGTTGGTCTCTTATGCGGGCTTGTCCTTCTTCTTCTTATTGTTCTTCTTCTTTGTTTTGGAGACAAAACCAATGCCCCCTTTATCACCACTACGCCTTTGCTTGCTCAAAAGATCATCAATAGACTTGTTGCCTTGTGGAAATGTGGCCTTAGCAAGCTCCCCCTTCAACCTAGCATTCTCTTCAAGAATAGTTGTGCTACTATATGGAATGAAGTTACTAGGTGAAGGAATATTGTCCAATTGAGTTTGAAGCGTTTCATGGGACTTTGTGAGTGACAAGAGTTCACTCTCCAAGGCCTTGTGGGCCTTGTTAAGCAAGCTAAAGTCCTCGGCAAGTTTTTCATGAACCACACCAAACTCAATCTTGTCCTTTTTAGCTCTTTTATATTTAGCAATAGCATGATCACGCTCTTTGATGAGTTGGTTAACAATAATGTCATTGGCCTCATCAAGCCCTTCAAGTTTTAATTCAAGTGACAACCTAGTTTCTTGTTCTTCTTCTAGAGCATTGTTTAGGGCCTCTAGCTCAATCATATGTTCATGCCCAAGTTTACATCTTACATCTAGAAGCTCTTGAGTATGTGATAGTTGATCTAAGATGTTTCCAAAATGTAGCTTAGCATCACCTTCTAGGTTAGTCGTAAACTCATCAAAGGCAATTAATTCCTTTTTAACATCAAGAGACATCTCATCATCAATTTCATCATTATCTAAGTGAGTAGAGCGGGATGATGAAGATACCTCTGTTCCTCTTGCCATAAGGCAAGTGGCGTTCTTGGTGGAAGAGTTCTCATTTGGAGAATCAAAGAGTGAGAATGTCGGAGTAGAGGTGGTGGCAAGAGCAGCTACACCATGAGAAGTTTCCTCTTCGTCCTCTTCATCATCTTCATTGTCGGAGGAGTACTCTTCATGAGTGATCAACACAATTTCTCCCGGCTTCTTGTTGATGGGATTCTTTTTGATGAAAGGTTTCTTGTACGGTCCCTTGAGAGTCTTCTTCAACACAAGCTTTCCACCATGATCTTCTCTCTTCTCATAGGGGCAACTAGCCACAAAGTGGTAGCGGTCACCACAATTGAAGCAAGTTCTCAATCTTGTGGTATTCTCTCTTTTCCCATTTGGATTGCTTCTCCGTTCCATTTCCATCTTGGCCTTGGCAGGGTTCTTCCAAAAGTTCTTTGCATAGAAAGCCATATATTGACCATGAGCAATCTTGACTTCATCGGGATGGTCCATGGAAAGCCCTTCATCACTATCATCTTCATCCCCATGGTCCACAACTTTGGCCTTCAAAGCAACATTGACAACATTGCTCATACCAAGGGCACGAGCACGGGCATCTTTGGCATTCTTGGCGGCAACCTTGAAAGCAGCCATCTCTTGCATAACTTCATTTGAGGTCATGAGATGGTAGTTGTGTCTTCCTTGTAGGCTCTTCAAGTCGGTGGGCTCAAAAGGCATGAGTGCACTCACATATTTCCTTTTTATCCATGCATCATCCACATGTGAGGCACCCACATTCCTAAAAGCAGTGGCGGTGGTCTTGAGCCTTTGGTACATGTCTTCGTGATCTTCACCTTCTTTCATGTAGAAGCCTTCGGCTTCATTGCTTAGAGCATCATATCGGTTCCTCCTCATACTCTCATTTCCAATAAACAACACGGTGAGAGCATCCCAAGCTTCCTTGGCAATGCTAAAGTGCTCAATGTGTGGATAATCCTTTGTCCCCAAACCTTGTTGAATCATATGCAGAGCAGTGGCATTGAGTTGACTATTAATAATCTCTCTTCTTGTCAAGTTGTTTGGATCCCCAATAAAGAGTCCATGATCGATGATGTTCCATAGTTCAATGCAAGAGCTGCGCATATGAGTTCTCATTAGTGATTGCCATTGAGCAAAAGTAGCAGATTCTTCAAGCTTAGGTGGGTCACCTCTATTGTATACATGAGGGTGAGGGATTGGAGGGTCGGGAGAGTACCATGAGTCATGGTGCTCACCCTTACCACCATTATTGTGTGTGGAGGAATTAGCGTTGTCTGGTTTACCCCCTACCATTGCACCCTCGGGGGATACTGACGTATTCCCCTTAGGTAAAATGGATGGTTGATCCTCTTGAGGAGATGGGGTGATGAGCCTTCTTTGTCTTTAAGAAGTTGCCCAAGCATCTTCTTGACTTCGTTGACCAAGGAAGAGCTCAATCTTGTTTCCAAGTTTTTGAGATCTTCCATGGTCACCGTGGTCGGCTCACCATCACCATCCCCTTCATGGCTACCCATATTCTCTTAGGCGGTAAAGCCCAAATAAAGAGCCGAGGCTCTGATACCAATTGATAGGATCGTATGGGCACCTAGAGGGGGGGTGAATAGGTGCTACTTCAAATTTTCTTCTTTTTCAAATTAAGGTTTGACAATAAGGTAAATTCTCTAGATAATGCAACTACGGTGAATTTACCTATATGACAATTATGCAAGGGCTACCACAACACAAAGTAGTAACAAGTAAGTAAGGTGCGGTAAAGGATAGAAGTAACCGAAAAGTGGACGCGGAGACACAAGGATTTGTTTCCCGTAGTTCCTTCCTTTTGAGGGGAAGTACGTCTACATTTGGAGAGGGGGTGGTTTCAAACCACCAACGCCACGAGAGGCCTCCCTTGTTCTCCGATGAATCTCACCCCAACGGGATCGATTCACCTTCCACTATATCGGCAACCTTCAAGGTGGAAGCCGGCACCGTTACAAGTTTGGGGCACACATCCACAACTTAATCGGAGGCTCCCAAATACAAGCAAGCTGTCAAAGCAATCAAAGACAAGCTTGTAAGAACCAAAACAAGAACTAGGGTTTCCAAGAAAACACTAGAGCAAAGGGGCCCTCAATGAAATGAGGGGGAAATGAAGATCTCTTTTGGTGAAGTAGTAGATCAGGGCCTCCTCCTTCGATTCCCCAAAGATCAAGGACTTTGGGTGGTGGGATGAGGAGATCTTGAAGATTTGATTGGCTCCAATGGACTCCAATGGCGGTCTTTGACTTTAATGAGCTAAGCACCTTGTCCCAAGGTAGGTGAGGGGGTATTTATACCCCTTCACAAAATGTGGCCGTTGGAGCATTTATTGCAGCGGTAGTACCGGAAGTTCAAGCGGTACTACCAGAGAACTCCGGTACTATCGGACCTGGTACCGGACCATCCTTTTTCAAACTTCATCAAGTCCTGCCCACAGCGGTACTACTATTGATGCTACCGTAAAGCGGTAGTACCGCAAGTGGCAACCAGTACTACCGGACGTAGTGGAATCAGCAGTTTTAAACGAACAAAAAGTCTCTGTCACGCCGGGTAGCAAAATGCGGTACGGAGCAGACAGAAGCTTTTTGCCAACGTACAAAAAGTCACTGCCCCAAGCGGTACTACCGCATTTTAGTACCGGAGCAGGCAGAAGCTTTTAGCTGTCAAAAAGCTTCTGTCGTGGTAGGTACTAAAATGCGGTACTACCACTTTTTAGTACCCGGCATGGCAGGGGCTTTTGACAGTTAGTCACAGCCTTCTGTCTGGACCGGTAGCAGGCAGATAGTTTTTGAATGTTGCAGATCTTTTTAATGTTCCTGCGACATACTTCGCAAATCATTAGTCCGATATGTGCGTTGTTATCAAACACCAAAATCACTAGGGATAGCAAATGCTCTTTCAATCGACCGCACCATATCTAATAGAGTTCGATTCCGGCGTTCAGACACACCATTGCGCTGTGGTGTTCTGGGTGGCGTGAGTTGCGAAACGATTTTGCTAGCTTTAAGATGCGTGAGAAAATCATAACTCAAGTATTCACCTCCACGATCGGATCGTAGAAATTTAATTTTCTTGTTACGATGGTTTTCCACTTCATTCTGAAATTTTTTGAACTTTTCAAACATTCCAGATTTATGTTTAATTAAATAGATATACCCATATCTACTTAAGTCATCAGTAAAAGTGAGAAAATAACGATATCTACCGCGCGTCGAAACACTCATTGGTCCGCATACATCGGTATGTATGATTTCCAACAAGTCCGTTACTCGCTCCATTATTCCGGAGAACGGGGTTTTGATCATCTTGCCCATGAGGCACGGCTCGCACGTGTCAAATGATTCAAAATCAAGAGACTTCAAAATTCCATCAGAATGGAGTTTCTTCATGCGTTTTACACCAATATGATCTAGACGGCAGTGCCACAAATAGGTTGAATTATCACTATCTACTTTGCATCTCTTAGTCTCAATGTTATGGATGTGTGTTTCATTGCTTTCGAGATTTAGAAGAAATAAACCATTCATAGCAGGTGCATGACCATAAAAGATGTTACTCATATAAATAGAACAACCATTATTCTTCGATTTAAATGAATAACCGTCTTGCAATAAACACGATCCAGATATGATGTTCATGCTCAACGCAGGCACATAATAACATTTATTAAGGTTTAAAACTAATCCCGAAGGTAAAACTAAGGAGAGCGTGCCGATGGCCATCACATCAACTCTTGATCTGTTGCCAACGCGCATCGTCACCTCATCTCTCGCTAGCCGCCGTCTATTCCGTAGCTCCTGTTTCGAGTTACAAATATTAGCAACTAAACCAGTATCAAATACCCAGGCACTACAACGAGCGCTAGTAAGGTAAACATTCTTGTCCGCTAAGTACTTCGGACAGTTGCGCTTCCAGTGACCCTTGTCCTTGCAATAGAAGCACTCAGTGTTCGGCTTAGGTCCAGACTTGAGCTTCTTCTCAGCAGGGGCAACGCGCTTGCCGCTGCCTTTCTTGAAGGACTTCTTTGCACCCTTACCTTTCTTAAAGCTAGGGGCTTGTTGACCATCAACACATGATTATCTTTCTTGATGTCCACCTCCGCAGCTTTCAGCTTAGCGAAGAGCTCAATGATCGTATCAGTGGAACCAATCTGATTATGAGTAACTACAAAACCTTTGTAGCTAGGAGGGAGTGATTGCAGAACTTTGTCAATCTTGAGCTCTTCTAGAATCTTGCAGTCCAGTTGCTCAAGACGTTGAGTGTAGCCCGACATCTTAATGGCGTGCTCACTAACGGAACTCCCTTCCTCCATCTTGCAGTTAAAGAATTTCTCAAAGATCTCATATCTCTCAGAACGGGCATGAGTCTGAAACATGGTTTTCAGTTCCTCAAGAACCTCAAAGGGCCTGGCGAACTCCTCAAAACGATTTTGAAGGTCTGATTCCATAGCAAACAACATGGTGCTCTTAATCACACCATAATCATCTTTGCGCGACTGATAAACAGCTTTTTCATCAGCCAGCGCATCTATAGCAGGGCGTCACCTAGCGCTTTCTCAAGGACATAGTCCTTTTGTCCGCCAGCGAGAATGATTCTCAGATTGCGGAACCAGTTGGTGAAGTTAGACCCATTGTTCTTAAGCTTTTCTTTATCAGCAAAAACGTTGAAGTTGAAGTTGGACTTAGCCATTTTATCTACAAAATTTGCAAGTACAATTTAGACTATGTTCATGATAATTAGCTCAACTTAATCAAATTACTAGATGAACTCCCACTAAATTCAACATCCCTAAAGTTGCTTAGTGAACACGATCCAAATTCACCACACCTAATCCGATCTTCACGAGAAGAGATGTGGATTCAATGGTGGACAACAAAGTGTCGATCATATCATTCATATGACTCATGCTTAACCTTTCGGTTCGTGTGTTCCGAGGCCATGTCTATACATGCTAGGCTCGTCAAGTCAAACCCAAGTATTTCCGCGTGTGCAAAACTGGCTTGCACCCATTGTATGTGAACGTAGAGTTTATAGCACCTGATCATCACGAGATGCTTGAACACGACGAACTTTCACAACGGTGCATACATGGGGAGAACACAATTTTATCTTGATCTTTAAGTGAGGAATCATCTTATAATGCTATCGTCGCGATCTAAGCATAATAAGATACATAAAAGGATAAACATCACATGCATATAATTTTATGTGACATGGTATAGCCAATCTCCGCGCAATTATCTCCATCTTGTGCCTGCCAGCATGATCTCCATCACTCCACCATGATTGCCTCCACCACGAATAGCAACTACAACTATTGCTAACTACTTAACGATAAAGTAAAGTTGTTATATGGCGTATAAGAAGTTGACACACGGGTCATACACAATTATAAAGATAACCATATGGCTCCTGCCGGTTGTGTACTCATCGACATGCAAGTCATGAAATATTACAAAACATGATCATTGCATACAACATACACATCATATCTTGGAACATACCATATCACAGAAACACTCCCTGCAAAAACAAGTTAGACGCCTCTACTTTGTTGTTGCATGTTTTACGTGGCTTATGGGAGTAACAAGCTAAGAACGATTCTTACCTACGGAAAGCCACAACGGCGATATTATGGTTGCCAACATCCGGTGTAAATCCCATTACAACTATAGTGAGAGAAACTGGCATCCACCAGCCGCATGTGTGGAACAAGCCACACGTCAAGTGTGGAGCCGGTCTCGCGAACGAGGTCGCGTAAAGTTGGTCTGGACCGCTTCGATCTCACTATCCCGCGTCATAAGAAGTACACAACAAGAGGCTTGCAACAGAAAACATCAACGCCCGCAACAAGCATGTTGCGTTCTACTCGTGAAACACATCTACGCATAGATCTAGCTCTGATACCACTGAAGGGATTCGCAGCATAGTAAATCAAAAAAATTCTACGGATGCGAACGGGAAAGCCAAGATCTAATCTAGGAGATGCAATCAACGAGAGGGATAGATGAGATCTTCATACCCTTGAAGAAATCGCACTGTGGAACGTTCAATAGAACGTGGTTGATGTAGTCATACTAGCCTTCTCCTCCTTGCGATCCGATCCGATCCAACGCCGCAAGTGGCGACGCCTCCGAGAGATGCACACGTACGGCACCGCGACGTCTCCTCCTTCCTTGGTCCAGCAAGTGGGGTGGAGAGATAGATTGGATCTACAGCACGACGGTGTGGTGCAAAGGTGGAGAGTTTTTGCAGCAGGGCTTCGCCTACACGCAGACGGGAGAGAGAGAGAGAGAGGGGGGAGGGCAGCAGTATGGCATATAGGGTTTGGGATGAGGGGATGGTGCGCCCCCTGCCCACCTTATATAGGGGGCTGGCCGGCCCCCTTTCCCCTCCTCCAAGCCCTAGGGCCGGCGGCCACAAGGGTGGAGTGGGGGGCAAGTCTTCCCCCCTTCTAGAAGGTCCCCTAGGGTTTCCCCTAGGGTTTTGGCCGGCTGGGCCTATGGGGCCTTGTGCCCCTGGCCCAATGCATCCAGGGCACTCCCTCGTAGTCCCACGCCCCCCTCCGACAAGTGGGGCCATGTTGGTCCCACTCCGGAAGCTTCTAGAACCTTCCGGTACAATACCGAACATTCCGAAACAATTCCGAAATCCAAAAACTGCTTTCCTTTATATGAATCTTATTCTCCGGACCATTCCGGAACCTCTCGTGATGTCCTAGATCTCATCCGAGGCTCCGAACAAAAACTCATAAACCAATTATCCATTCTATCCTAGCTTCGAAGCACGTTAAGTGTGTGACCCTACGGGTTCAAGAATATGCAGACATGATCTTCTATCAATAATCAACAGCGGGGTCTGGAAACCCATATTGACTCCCACATATTCATCGATGATCATATCGGATGAACCACGATGCCAGGATTCAATTAATCCCATATTTATATTCCCTTCGTCACGCGATATTTTACTTGCCCGAGATTCGATCGTTGGTATCGGCATACCTAGTTCAATCTCGTTCACAGCAAGTACTTTACTCGTTCCATAATCCGATATCACTTTGTGATTAACTCCTTAACCATGTGCTTGCAAGTGGTGTTGATATCGATTACCGAGTGGGCCCGAAGTACATCTCTCTGACTTGGGAGGGACAAATCCCATCTCGATACATACAACCCAACAAGTATTTTCCGATCACCTGAGAGACACCTTTATGATCACCCTCTCATAGGATGACGTTTGATGACCTCAAAGCTTTCTTCCGATACCAGGGAGTTGCATTATCTCATGGTCTAAGTAATACAATATTTGACATAAGAAAAAGCTTCGCAAAGATGAACACGATGACACGATCTAATTGCTCTGCTTGATTTGGGTATGTCCATCATATCATTCTCCCAATGACACGATCTCATTATTAATCGACAACTCATGTCTATGGTTAGGAAACCTTAACCATCATTAATCAATGAGCTAGTCCATAGAGGCGTACTAGGGACATGGTGTTGTTCATAAACCACACAAGTATCAAAGTTTCCGTTTAATACAATTCTAGCATGGATTATAAACTTTATCATGAACAAGAATTATAACAATAACATCTTTATTATTGCCTCTAGGGCATAATTCCAACATCTCTCTCATGCTTAAAAAGTTGTGTGCATTCCTAGTTCATGTAGAAGTCGTGAGAAGTAAAATTGTCTCCCGATGCTCTACATAACTACAAACAGCTCTCATTGTGTTGGAACCAGGGATCGAAAAAACTGGTGTTGCCTATGCCCCGTCCTTAGGCAACTCGGTTGTCGATCCCAGCCACCACCACTCCTCTCCTGATCTCGCATCCCTCCACTGCCGTTGTCGCATCGAGCTAAGATCTGCATGACTGCAACGATGGAGGGACTCTCATTCTTGTGGTTTTTAGGGGGATAAAAGGTGTGCCATGGGCCGAGGCGACTCTAAGATGTCCCTAGGCAGCGATGTACTGGATTCATTTATGGGAGGAGTGTCAACGGGAGCCGCGATGCCGCTAGAGTGTGGATCTCGTTTGGCACGTATGCTCAGCGCTAGAAGATGTTCGCAGACCTTTGCGAGAGAGACACATCCAACCCAACACTAGCGCCTCCCATTCTCTTTGTCCGCGCTGAAGGTGATGGGGCACTCGTGTTAGGGTTTAGCATGGAAAATAATAAAATTTTCCTACGCATACAACCCTAATCAGTGGCGAAGCCAGCTCCAGCTGCCCAGGCTCAGCTGGAGCATCTCCTTTAAGTGTTGGGATTTGCACATGAATTAGCAGCCATACTTAGCTAGGAAAATTCCGGCCAGCGGAGTCGCAAGTAGACCTTGTCCGGGCTCCGACAGTGAGCTGGCTCTGCCATTAACCCTAATGCCAGGATCTATCTATTAGTAATGCAGTAACGGGAGGAGATACGGTATTCATACCTTTGAAGACCGAATGCAGTTAACGATTCGCGGGGAACGTGGGTGATGTAGTCATACCGATGACGACCTCAAGGTCGTTCTGAAGTCCAACGGATCTGATGGATCCGACAACTCCTGGTGCCACAAGTGCAACATCGCCCGAGGGGATCACACACGTATGGTGCTTGACAATGACTCTCGCTTCTCTCTGATCCAGCCGAGATTGTGGAAGTAGATCTCCCGGATCCAAATCACGCAGTGCGGCGGCGCTCCACGGTGAAGAAGTCCTCGATCGCGCAACCCAAACAAGGGGGCCAAGAGAGAGAGAGAGAGAACTGGAGGCAATTTCCAAAGCTACGGAGCCTTTATTTATTTTCTGATGATTTAATTGCCTCCTATGCCTCTTCTTATATAGGAAAAAGGGGGGCGCAGGGCTCCTTGCCTAAGCCATGTGGGACTAAACAAGAGGGAATAGAGGAGATAAGGGAATGACCGCCGGCCAAGCCCCCATGGGCCCCGCCGGTGGGTGTCTAGGGCCCATGCGGCCCTTCCTCCCTTTCCTCCCTTTGCGTCTTTCCCACATGGGCCTTTTTCCCTATGGAAATTGGCCCAATAGGGATTTTAATCATTTTTATTTTATTAAATAAATATAAATAAATAATTAAATCAATATTTAATATTCGTTTATATATTATTCAATTTTTGTGGCTATGGAACACCTTCCATCCCACTCCGTACATCCTTTGGACCTTCCTGAAATCCTTTCGATTTCTCCCTCTCTATTCTTTGGTGATTCCGATGATTCTAAAAGGATCTCCGAGCTTTGTCAAACACTTAAGAGTTCTACCCAACGGTTCGGAAACACTCCATAAATGGTCGAGACCTCTCTCGGACCAATGATCATCAGCGGGACCTAGATGCCCATAATGACCACTTTTGCATTCCATGATACTTATCATTGAACCATCAATGTTATGTCCTATTACTTTTGCATCTATGATACTTGCACTATCCGATATATGATCAATGACATCACCATGTCGGGTTCAACCTCGTTACCGACAATTGCTACATTACTCGATCTGATAAGTGATATCCCCGTGACCTAGTCACATGCTGCGCATCTTATGGATATAACTTATCCGAGTGGTCCCAGAGTATCTTCCGTCAATCGGATGGACAAATCTCGCTCTTGAAACATATGCCTCAACATGCCCCTCTGAATACTTAATCACACCCTTATGATCACCATTCCACCGAGTGATGTTAGATGCTCTTAAGGTACTCTCGGGTGATAGTGATTATATATGGTCTCACGTTCTAAGGAATAAGTTACTATGTTTTCTAATCATCGCGACTTAAACTTTGTGACATGATCGTGTTACGATGCTTAGATAGGACATGTTCGTCATCTCATTCTCCAATGAGGTGACTCCATTTTCAATTGGCGTGTAATACCACATGATCAGGAAACTTTAATCATATGTTGACCAATGTACCGGTGGCTAGAGTTTCACTGAGAATTCTTGGTTGTTTACATATCACACGTGTATTGACGTTTCCATTTAATACATTTATAGCATAATATAAACCTAATCATAAACTTTATGAAATATGATAATAATCCATATTATTTGTCTCTAGTGCATATTTCCTTCAACTCGTTTATTAGAGGTGGTCGGAATGGTGGCTCTCTAACATGTGTGGTCTCATGGTGGTGATGCAGTGTAGAGGCTCATGTGGCTTTTGTGGCGTCTCTCCCTTCCCTTTCACACTTGTCGAGGACTACTAATCTTGCCTACTCTATGATGTGGGTCAAGTTAGTGCATGTCTCGGCAGTGGAATGCAATTACCTCTAGAGCACATCATGTCATTTTGAGCAGAGTAATTATTAGCATGGCTCTTAGAAGATCCAGTGTGAAGATGGTGACCGGAACATCACTTCATGTCTGAGGTGAAAATCCGTGGTATGGCCTTTACTGGTCAGACCCGACAGCTACATACTTGTGTGGTAACCTTGTTGAAGAAATTGTCTTCGTGCCATTGTTTTATCCTTAATTGTTGGACCTGACATACTAGATGAGAATGACGTTGGTGTGCGTGTGTTCTTCATGCTTGAAGGTGTTGTTGCGGAAGGACATATTTTATCATGGTTATGCCATGGATTTCTCTTCATGTACACTCCGTGTGGATGATTTGGCATTGTTATATATCTTATGTCCACTTCAATATTATTATGTTCGTGTGCAGGGATGCTTGGCCTTCTTTTTTGGGGGGTGGGGGAGGACAATTAGTTCTTGTGTTATAAAAGAGTTTCACATGTTTCTATGAGTATTTAGATAAACAAAATCAAGTACACATCACGCACTCATGTAGAGTTTACCAAAGATCGAACTTGTGGTGTATCAAAAATATAAAGTATGCCATATGATAGAAACGACGAGAATATGCATCGACTTACATGTGACCCCGTCGGTCAAGTTACTAAACAAGATTGGTTTTCTAAGAACAGGAAAAACTTAATCTAAAGTACAATAAAGGACTATTAAATATAGAACAAAATCATTTCACCTACTGTAGTTGGCCAGGTCTAGTAATCAACCACCTCTAGAACAAGTCATGGCCTTTATGCCGGATTTGGCAACTAGGTTTATTGGAGAAAGAACGAAGATTAGTGATTGTAATGGCAGCAAGGATAGTACATCATCTTCTTATCTCAGACGCGCCAAAATGGGAGAGTAGCCTTCCAGGTTTTGCGGTGTTTTGTTTTTATCACAATGTTGTACGTATGGAGTCTAAGACTTATGTAACTGCTGAAAATAACACATATATCTTTACCATGTGCTCTCTGCTACTATAAACATTAAATATATCATGGTACTTATTGATTTTCTTCTGAAAAAAAAAGACTTAAGTACCTTTTATAAATAATTTGGTACCCATTTATGTACTCTCAAAAATATATACAATCATAATTTACAAAACTGAATCTTCTGCTAAAGAAAAGGCAGGATAACACAAAAATTAGGCATAAGTACTTGTGGGGCCCACATGCCACGCCGACCGCAAAATAATTCAAAATTTGTTAGTTACAGTGGGTACGGTGGGGCCCATCCATCACGCCAGACCAAAAATAAGGCAAAACTTGTTAGGCATACAATTGGTACTCGTTGGTCCCACCTGTCACACCGGCCCCCAAAATCCCCAATCCGGCGCAGGTCGCATCCCGCGGCCGCGAGCGCACCTCGCCGCCGGGAGACACGTCGCCTCGAGTCACCCCCGGGCGCGCCACTGGCCAGAAGGCCCCCCACCGGCCTTCTCTCCATCAATTTCTTGCCGGCCCCGCCGTCGGTCTTCCTGTACTGTTGGATTGCTGGGCGTCGCCGGAATCGATGTCCGGAGGTCAAGAGGGCGCCGAGGGGTCAGGTGATTTGATTCTTTCTGAGCTACCGAAAGGCATGAAGAGATGCGTATTTATTTTCAAATAACCGACGAGAGCTTTGGTTACATGGTTTTGGTTTCATGGTTTACTTTCTTCTGTTTATACAAACGCTCTTAGCTGATCCGTCGAACATAGCCTTCCCTGATAGATATCACAATATATGTGCATATGATTTTGTGTACCACACTATTAGACATGCACCCAACGCAATTTCCCACGGGGCCGAGTTGTAGAATTGTACTCTGATCAGTGTGAAATGATGTCTAACATCTTGTTGAAAGGCCATTTGTTAACTAAACAATGTTTATTTGAATGCATCTTTGAACAAGTGATGAAATAAACGTGTGCGGAAGTAGAGATGGTTACTCATTGTTTGTGCTTTTCCTGTTTCATTTTGTCATAGGCATTCTTCATTATGCTGTACTCTAGTGTGCTCTATATATTGTCAAGTTCTGAAACCAGATGTTGTCCTGCTGATGTTTTGTTGTTAGCTGAATGAAAGTAAAACATGGTTTCACCAGTTTTTCTTTGTTCTCTGACGTTAATCAATGTAGATATCCAGCGAATATGGTTACATGTTCTTGGTGGTGTTCCTACATGTGCTACTTTAGTTACTACCACGTTGACCATCCTTGGTGGTGCTTAACCTAGGATCAAAAACAGAAAGAATAAGAAAGGCCCATGGGTGTTCAATACATTTATATAAATACACTTTACTTGTACACGAGGCAAACCAAGCCTACTTGTAGTGACCAATGGTAACATTGGTTGAGCAAATGTGGGTTCCAGATATCTGAAGGTATGGAATGTGAATCTTTGGTACCATGGTTACATGAATATAGGATATATGTAAGTGTTTAGAAATTACAACATGATGACATCATACTTGTTGTAGGTAAGTACTCCCTCCGTCCATAAATAACTGACTTGGGTTTGCCTAGATTTGAATGTATCTATACACTAAAATACGTCTAGATACATTCGAATCTAGACAAACCCAAGTCAGTTATTTCTGGATGGAGGGAGTACTACTTAGCAGATCTAAATATGCAGTTAGGCCCAGTCTCCTAGTACACCACCAAGAAATGTCCAATGCTAGTACTATGGTATTATCTTTTCATGAAGATGGAGTGAGCATTTGAACTCTAACGATTATTTTATTCTTACTCACAGAACCTTTATTTCATATAGGACCCAAGTGAAGTTTCTAATGCCATGTTCTGTTGTGTACAGTGAGATAACTGCGAAGTATAGACATCATCGTGTATTATCACCAAACTTGTTATGAGAAGTTCCTAAATTGATTGTATTA
Organism: Avena sativa; assembly: GCA_916181665.1. Lineage (NCBI taxonomy): Eukaryota > Viridiplantae > Streptophyta > Magnoliopsida > Poales > Poaceae > Avena > Avena sativa. The sequence continues at coordinate 8,666,596 of OV702293.1, read as the reverse complement.
GTTATAGATCACACAGAAGTGAAGTACCAACGGAAAGTGCATTGATCTCCCCCATGGGTTTGGAGAGACCAAAGTTAGTATAAGAACTTCTGTGCTTATTAGAGTAGCAATTGATCAAGCAGAGGTTAAAACTGCCACTGGTTAGTGTAATGTGAAACTGCCTGATGGATTTTGCACTGCTGAGTGGAACTATTTTTGTTACTTGTGTTGCTTTCACTATTTTTTGCATGATCGTAAGTATAACTTACCTTGTATTAATGGAATTACTCCAATAGTACAGTGAAACCATTTAATTATGTGGCTGTACATACTTCCTGCAGATCACATCATGGACCTAGGTGAAGACCAGAACAACTTGAAAACCAAAAGGTCAAGAGCTACAAACTGGCCAAAAGTTATGTCGAAATTTCTACTTGATTGGTACCTTGAGAAAAAGAAGGCGATGCCACCTAAGACCAAATTCAAGAAGACACACCACCATTATTGCCAAGTTGCACTAAATGCCAGATTCAGGTCAGCTTACACTGTTGATCAGGTCCATCGCCATTTAAGGCGTTTCAAGGAGGTTTGGAATATTGTGGCGCGTTATATGAACCAGAAAGGAAGCAGCTTTGACAAAAAACACAGAATGTTAATACTGCCTTCTGCAACCATGGCTGCTCTACCTGTAAGTACTGCACCACTGGAAAGTACAATAATATTTAATCGTTCTCCCTGTGCACTAACGGATAGTTTTCTTGTGTAGTTAGCGGAACGAGCTATTCTCGTTAAACCCATTCCGTTCTTCTACCATTTGCAAGCTCTCTTCAGTGATTACCCAGTTGATGGTGCTTCTATGACAGACCTGTGTACAGATGCTGACTTGAATGATGATGAGTTGGAAACCCTGGAACCATTGAACACGATGGTCGTACATGCAGACACAGGGAACCCAAACGAGGCAGGCCTGGAGAAAGTTGTTTTGGAGGGTGAAGCTGACTGTCATGAGGTTGCGGTTATTAGCGGCACTGGTACAGTGCCTTGTGAAGCTATGACAGGCACTAGTGCACCATCTGCCGAACCGTCTGGATCGGCCGAAAGCACAATGGCTGCTCTCACACCCAGCTTGAAGAAGTGCAAGATAGTCAGCAAAGCAAAAGCAAATCCAAAGCCACAGGCCTTTCCACTACATGATAGCAGGGAAACGGATGCGTCGAACAGGAACTTAGTAGGGATCCATGACAGTCTCGTCAAACCAATACGGACAGCACAACCATCGTCAGACCCAAATGCTCCCCTGTGGAGCATGCTGAAGGAAATTCCATTGACACCTGCTGATAGGCTATCAGTTGGGATTCATCTGTGTAGGCCAGAGTCCGAGGTGCATCGTAGTTTTTTCATCAGTATGGGTAAGGACTACCTGGAGGCATGGGCCCACAAGTTTTTGGCTGGAGGGGAACCTGGAACCTTGTAGTCTTTGCTTAATTGGGTCGTCCTTTCCTCCTGTCGCTGCTTCAAAGTCAGCCCACACTCTCGGATGATGATTGTTGTTCAGAGGTCCTTGTTTGTGCTGCTACATATAGGTTCACCTCTTGTGATCAAAGCATAAGGTAAATATTAGCTAGTTAGGTATCATGCAACTTGCTTTAACAGCTTAGCTGAAATTTCAGTAATGTTTGTGTTGTAATTTGTGTACAATTCGTGATCGTTTAAGTTCACGACTTGTTTTATTTCTGATATCTCAATGTTACAAATATCAACTAAAAATGATGGTACGTTATAGGATGGAAATTATGTTGTCATACCGGAACTGTTGTTCCACTTACATCCCATGGGTTCTTATCCAGTGGTCACTAAGCTACTGTACGCTCGGGATGCAAATATGTATGCAGGTTACGATTTTATCTCGTCAGATGTTTAAGATGCATACATGAAGCTGTTTTCAGATGGCATTTTTTCTGGTGATATTCTTTTTCTCCATCTGATAGAAACAATATCTTCGTGCAATTAGAAACTCGGCCTACCAAAAGTGAGAACTACACATGATAATCTCTCTTCTATGATTACATGATGATTTACACTTGGGCACTAAAATTAAGGAGGATGCTGAACTGACCACCTTAGGCCTTCCCCAATGCGGTTAATTTACCGGTACAAACTTCACTTTTTTGCTTCTATATGAATTGGTGCATCACATATTCACATTGTAGAGGTGGAGCAAACAGAAAATTCCAGCTCTTTTATGAATCGGCACATCGCACTGTAGAACGGTTCATGTGCACCCTGGTCATTTTGGACTCGCTCGAATCTGAAGTTATACTCTTTCTAACACGTTGGAATTTCCCCTACAGAAAAGAACATAACACTATTAAACATCAACTCGGAAGTATTCGGCAGTGGAAAATGTTAAAAGAAGTTTGAAGAACATGAGAATTACCTCTCTGAAGAATTGTTTTACCAAAGATTTGTCAGCAGTATTCCTTTTACTGAAGAACAGCTGATTTGCGTATTGAACTCTTATGTTTGGAATATTGACTGCCGAGAAATAATCATGAAGAGCAACTCCAGGAGTCCAAATCTCCATACATTTCATGACATAGACACCGCAATCATGCCTAAAAATCAGGTAAAGCACAATTGAATAAACAGATAGAAGAAGATATATTTCACAAATTGTTGCCAATGAAGATCAAGAAACTCCAGGGTTTTAGATAGCATTACCCGTTTCCTTGTCTTGGTATATTAGGATAGAGAATTCTGAAATCATCGAAACTATACTCTGGATCAACTATAGCTTTCCACAGATGCTTGAAATTACCAACCTAGATTACATCACATCAGCATGCACATTACTGAACACTGAAGGTCAACATACCCTGTTACATGGAGAAACTAAGCGAAAGATTTGGAGATAAAATTACTTACAAGCAAGCCTCTGACCACGACTTGATAAAGAGACTTCATACTGAATAAGGAATCCATAAATGCAAATAGATGGTTTTGGAGATCGACCACAAATAGAAACCAGTGCTTACAATGGCATATAGGAAAAAATAGCTGTAACAGAAAAACATTTGAAGTTCATATATTACACAGATATAAGGGATAACAACTAGGATACGATGGATAAGAAAATATCATACCAGTTCACATTCATCGATTTTCTTTGCAAGACTTGCACCTTTAAAAGCATTTCGTATGAGTTTAAACTGATCTTTGTTGTTATATTTGAGAATGTTCTCCTGCAAAATATCTAAGAATCAGCACACAAAACCATAGCTTAACAGATTTTGGTAAAACACAAGAGAAGAAGAATAAAACACAAGGTGCTCGAAATAAAGAGAATAATTACCCCGATATAAGAGAAGAAGTAGTGCTTTTTGGAAACTGACGGATGGCAATCATCATACAGTTTCCGGCATAGAACAGAAATCAAAAAGTTGTTGACATGACCCCGTGGCTTCAACGACTGACCAAGAGAGAGGTAGGAGCAGCGAACTTTGCGATATATAATGGCTGTCATGCTGCTCAAACAAAGATAGCATATGAATTACAATACGATGCGATGGAACGGAAAAAATTGCGCAGCAGAGAATCCTAAGAATATTAGTTGATTGACAGTAATGAACCAGAAATAGACATAGATATATGTACCACTGATATCTTTCGCTCAGCCCAAGTCTGCAAAACACTGCATAATACCTCCTCTCTAGACCAGATACCGGAAATCGATTTGCTTCAGGGACAGAAGAAGGATTAGATTGAAGAACTCTCCTCAGACCAAAAGGTGGTTTGTTCCCTCTAGAAGAACAATTGATGCCCTTTATTTCATGCTGAACATCAGAAGCGGGGGTATAATCGAAAGAGCGATTTACATCGGGCTTTGCACCACTAATAATGCTATGAGATGTGGCCTTAGAAGCGTCATCTGGTTCTGTACACAGCTGACTGCAACTCACACTAAAATTCCTTTCACCAGTAATCTGCGCATCTGGAGAATCATTGGACTGCAAGGGAAAATGTTAATATCCATAATATGATGCTGTTGTCATGATCAGAAGCTTAAAAGAAGCAGCTCAGAGATTTGCAAATAAAAAAAGACTTACAAGTTGGGCTTTCCCAATTGTGTCAGCAGCATAAACAGGAGAAGTCGTACATTTACTGGTACTAATCGTACATTTTTTACCCGGAGGAATAGTATTTGATTGCTGAGAATGTTTCATTGTAACCATGGCACTAGAATTCTGCACACCAGAAAAATAAATTATATGTCAAGTGCAAAGGATTTTTTTTTTTTGCAAATGAAGTTGAACAGAATCATTTACAATGGTATAATAATGTGAGATTTGATTAACAAGGCGCAAAACTGTAACAGAAGTAAATTCTCATTGTAGCTCACATTGCAATAGGATTCTGGATGACAGACTTGGTTTCTAGGTGTGTTGCAGGAACAATTTCAGGGTTTTCGGCATCACAAAACTAGGAGATAAACTCTAATACCTACCTGGACCCAGATTACAAAATACTAATATGCCGTATACAGAAAGTAGTACTCCCTATACTAAATCAGCGACACTTATTATGGATCGGAGAGAGTAACTAATTTAAGTGATATACTGATCAGACAGAAAATGAAGAAGCGTCCAGAAATCGGCTCATTTAGTACAGGCGATAGAAAATCGAAGCTTCACTGCACAAAAAGGTATATATACCGTACTACAATTGGATCTAGATTATACACTAACCTTGTCGCAAATAGTAATGCGCTGGCTGAGCGTCACCGGAAATAAATCATCCATGCCATTGCAACGGTGAAGATCAGCGTCAGGATCAGAAAGAGAATTGCTGGCATTGACCATCTTGTCAGCAGGTTATTTCAAACTAGAATTGGGAAGGAAGAAGTTGCTCTGAGCAGCAGCAGCATCAGCAGCAGCATCTGGTTCCATGACATTGCTGTTCGCTACTCGTACTTAAGCTGCACGTACTGCTTGGCAGGCACCACATCCTGTTGCGACCATGACAACATGCCATGGTTGCAGGCGAAATCAAGACTGGATGAACGAACATGCTTAGCGACGACAGCCTGGTGATCTTCACATAGTGACGACATGATGTAGTAAGACAGGCAAGGCACATGTTGGAGACCTCTCCTCATTTCCGTTCCACTCATGATGACGACAAGAAGCTGAGGCTATTTCCGTTCCACTCGCACACACACGCACATGTTTCTTTTTTGATATATATGTGTGCTATAGTTAGGAAGTCCGAAAGGTCGCCCAAACCTCTGATAATCCAGATGGTACTGTAGTGCACAACATTTGAAGAAATGTGGCAGCAGCAAGTAAATTACTCCGTAATTCCAGTCTTAAGAAGTCCAAATGTCACGGCCGATTAGTCGTGGTTAGGTGGGTAAAGGTCGACAAGGACTGATGATTTGTGCTAGGAAATCAGCATGTTGGTCCTTACGTTATTTCTTTATAGGCAGGCTATTTCCTCTTGTATATGTGAATTATGTTTCTCAAGATCAACAAAAAGAGTGCAGCAGACAATTGCTGTCTTCCTGGAATTAGAAAGGCAGCAAATCAGGCATGACGCATAAATTTGTATGTATGGCATGTAGGCATACAAGATCAGTGAAACAAATGCGATGAAATGCACATACGTGAGAAACGATTGGACATTTGGGTATGTAAAAGGAGATTTTGCACACCACCATCACGTGATGACAGTACTTCGCTGTAGATCCGGACTCCAACGACCTAGTAACTGGGGTTGAATAGAACAGATAACCTACTGGATTCCTATGGAAAAGAAGGATCCAAGTGATCAATTTGATCGTTGTGTGCTTTCAGCAAAAAGATTAATGTAACAGTACTTATATTTTGTTTTTCCTTCAGAGATCGATCAAAAATTCTCTAGGTTTTGTAGTAACTACAAAAACATCAACACTATACGTAGCAGGATGGTGATGGGCAGAAAAGTGTGGTACCGGCATCAGGCCTGCCAAAGTTTGCCAAAAAGTGAAGATGGAGCAGATCCATCAAAAAAGGAAAGCACAAACAGCACAGTTAACTGATTTGAAAGTGATTACAGTCCCAGAAATGAAGTGGTTGCAAGCCCAGCACTGAGGAAACCCAAGTGCCAACCATTTATTTTAGGCTAAGTGTTGCCTAAAAACCCAAGGCACAAGTGATGCCAGAATAGCCTCTGGTCTAAATTCCTAGCTACTAGTAGTACCAAACACGTTTTCAAATTTAACAAACAGCACTTCCTGCAAGAAAATAACAAAAAGGCTGGAACTCTTTACATCTTTTTAGCCAGTATAAGGATCTCCCTTTACAATGTTTTCATCGACCAACGAATCTAATGCATCTCGCCAACCCCGAGGAAAATCAGCTGACAGACTTCAACGAGTTGGACCTACAAAAGAGCCCACCAGGTTTTGACTTGTTTATTTGATCATTATATCAACAAGTACAGATCCAGAAGTAAAAATGAGACCAAGTCTGCACAGCATAAGGTTCAGTCCTCAAACCTGCTCATCTTGTCAGTGGAATCAGCATTGCTGAATTCACTGAAATCCCCCGATTCTATGGCTAGTTGCAACCCCTGAAAAGTAACGGAGTTAAGTATTCACTGTAACAGTAAGCAGCTCAGAGCACAATGTAACAGGAACCCTTAGCCGAACTGAAAATAAGTTTATAAACACAACTTATGGTCGTTGTTGCTTCTCATAAAATGCATGGTCTTTTAAGTAAAAGCAGGACAACTCTTCAAGAGTTTGACAAGCTAATTTTCAATTGACACGACCACCCCAATATTTTAAGTAGATGCAGTTGTTTATATTAATGAAGAGAAAAACAAGCAACCACCATGTCCAAAATATTATGACTAACCTGTATGCCAATTGCGGAAAAACGCTTTGCAGACGGTTTAATGCCTTCCTGTGAAAAGCCAAAGGAGAATGTTAATGACATGGACAAACAGTTGGATTAGCCTACAATGAATCACATAGCAGCACTATTAACAGATAATAATAATTCAACAGCAAGACTTTTTTAGAAACTTTCACTGCATAATAATACATGCAAGCATTACCACACAGTAAATATCCCAGGATATAAACTTTAAACAAACAAATAGCGAATGAACTACAAATTTGCTAATTTACCAAAAAAAACTGCAACGCAACTCATGCATACAAAGAGCCATAGAGGTCCAAAACTGACAAGCTACTACAGATAGTTAAAGTCGGAAGTAACAAGTCTACAATTTGCTTTAAAATCATACCAGGCGTTCCGGGAGCTTCCCACCATTTTGCTCTATGAATTGGCAGAGGTACATCACACCGGCGCATGAAAAATTCTGTTGGCACAATATCGTTAGTTACCATAAGAAATGTACTACAAGGAGTTCATCATATATTAAACAAATATATAGGTAAACTCAACCTTCAAAATAATGAAAGAAGAAAATCAGAGTGGAAGTTACCATTTTGTTTAGTAAGAATAAGAAATTAGGATATTAAAATTTAGAAGAGGCAAGGGGAATTCAGGGCAGGCATGTCATTCCAGTAATTGCACAAACACAGCGATCCACGTAAGGCATGCAAAATCGCAAGAGATTTTGAACAGCAATCTTTCAGGCTTTAAACACATTATTCCTCGCAATGTTTTGTTCGAGTAAACAATGCATACCAAAGGGCTGAAATAACAGAACCATGTCTAAGTGAAACCCACCTGTTTAGCTTCCATTGAATCCATCTTCCCATCCTGCAGGAGCAACAGTGAATTAATATAAACCTCAAAACAGCAATCGTGCCATGCTGACTGACTGGTAAGCGGAAATAAACTCACCAGACCCCAGACCAAATCCTTGATGGTCTTAATTTCTGAACCAATAGTCTCAAGCTTCAATCGTGCGCCAGTAACCTGAATAGAAAAGTATATATCTGAAAACCATGCATTGCACACACTTAACACGATTAATAAGATTAAATTTAGATTACGTGGATGTTTAGTTATTGCACCTAGAACTACCACATATGATACTCAAACTTTTTATTATTGAACTCATATGGACTTCTACGAAATGTAGGTATGCAGCTTCATATGAAGGTGTTAAAGAAAGAGTACATCATCTTTTATTTGCCCAGAAAGCGCCTTTTGCTGATCCAATTTGTCATCCAACTTCTCGATGCGCTGTGTCAAATGCTTTTTAGCAGCCTGCATAATAAAGATATTCATTTTAGTATTCCCAAAATATAATATGAAACTACAGGCTACAGAAATATCTCTAATATGCAATCACACCAGGTGGCACAAATAGACAGCCAACACTTTGGAAGAAAATTTTCAGTTCATCTTCGACAGCTTCAAACCAATATCAGTTTAAGCATCGAGAAATATTAAGATTGCTGCAGCAACCGGTTAAAAAACAGGACAGCATTCAATCAATAGCCGTTGTTTCTGTATCCAACATAATTGGTTAAACTAAAAGAGAATGCCATGTCAACAACTAGCCTTTTGATAGGCAACAAGATGACATTATCAACACACAATGACCTACCAAGTTGTCAACTAAATTTCTGCACAGTAGTACTAGTTCTATAAGCAGCAGAAACTACAGAACTCAACATCCTAGCAGTGCAGTGCCATAATAGAGACATTTAATACAAAGGACCTAGCTAAATGTAACTCTCTAGTCTGGAAAATAATGGAAAAGGAGATACTTTTCTGATGAGGAACTAGGAGCAGAACTAATACTTACAGCAAGAGAGGTCTGGACTTGCTCCAGATGCTTAGTCATACTTGCAACAACGTTTGCCATGTTTTGCTTGGTGACATACATTAGGTCCGCAAAAGAGATTCCCTGCAGAAGGATTAAAATAAAAATGAATTGTTCTTAAAGAGAAATAGTGTACTTACAGAAGCAATAGGATATTATAATAGGTTGAGAAGAACATATGCAACTTAAGGAACCACAGCTAAACTAGATTGCATCCATGACTAAAAGAAATGAGGAGCGGTACTTCTGAAACAACTACATAAGTTTTACTCCAAAGCAGATGTGCCGTGGGTTAAATTAGTTTGGTCTCTATATGGTAATAGAGTGACACATGCACAATCTCGCAGAGGTTCATTTTGGTGGAGGGACATATTCAGTTTAGTGAACGATTACAGAAGTGTTTCGAAATGTCAAGTTGCTAGTGGCACGTCCACTCTATTCTGGAAAGATTTTTGGTCAGCAGACGGACTGTTATGTGACAAGTTTCCTAGACTTCTTTCCTTTGCTATTAATGAGGATTTATCAGTGGCAGATTTGGCACAGGTTGAAGACTTGAGCCCATGCTTTGCACTACCACTTTCGGTGGAAGCTTTTCAAGAAATGCAACAAGTCTCAAACCTTCTGAGTGAAACAAACTTAGCACATGGCGAAACAGACCGCAGAACCTTTGTGTGGGGAGACGAATACACTTCATCCAAGTACTATAGGTTCCTGTTTGCACAGCTTCCGAGAGATAAAGCCCTCAATCTGATTTGGAAATCTCGAACACTACCAAAACTGAAAGTTTTCTGCTGGTTATTGATGTTGGACAGGCTTAACACGCGTGACTTGATGCTGCGCAAACATTGGCATTTTGACTCGGACCCTGGATGTGTTCTATGCTCCTCCAGTGATTTGGAAATGAGAGATCACCTATTCTTTAGCTGCAATTTTGCGCAACAATGTTGGGAATGCCTGGGTATACAGTGGACGTGGTCGGCCACTTTCTCGGAAGGTTTTCTAGCCGCTCAGACGGCTTTTACTGGGCCATGTTTTATGGAGATATTTGCGTGTGCCACCTGGAATATCTGGAGAATCCGAAACGACTTAATCTTCAAGAACGTGCCTCTCTCTTTGAACAGATGGAAAGTAGGTTTCAATAGTGATCTGCTTCTACACAAGTTCAAGGTTAAACTGTCTAATGTTCAACCACTAGTTGAATGGCTGTTGGATACCTTTGTTTAGTTCCCTTCCTTTTTCTTAGAGATTTTTTCCCCCCGTGATGTACTCTAGGCTGTTTTAGCCTGTGATACCTTTGTTTTTTTGGTAATATATATTTACACCGTAGGGGCTTCCCCTACGGTAAGGTTGTCAAAAAAAATGAGGATACTAGAAATGCTGGGGACAGTAGACAGATCATATAATTTTGGCAGCTAAGTATATTGTGAGCATTACAGGAAAATAAAATCCATGATGGAAAGAAACATACTTTCCACCACATATAACCATAACCCAGTGCCCCAACAGTTGCTGCAGGTACTATCAGTCCCGACATTCCTGCAAAAAAAACATTAAGAACATAGTCACCAAGAATGTATCCCGACAGTAAAGTTTGTTTGACCACACAAGTCGCACAATAGCTACACAAGAATAATTTATACAAGAACATAGTCACCAAGAATGTATCCCGACAGTTTTGCTAGAATAATTTATACAAGAATAAAATAGGCTGAATCCACTACCTAAAAGAAATCCATCTTATGTAGCACGGCAAAATTAAAAACTATAGCAAAGTTCAGTGTAACAGTACTGTCCAGAAGAAGGAAGAAGTGAATTAGGATGGATGAAACGAACAGAACTTATAATCCATGAAAAAACTAATGATGAGACTAGTGTGTTTGTGTGTGCTAATGTGTCACCAATATTAGGAAGCTATCCCCAGCCAAAGACATACTATTTGACACTTCATCATATTGACAATGTTTAGACAAAAAATTGCAGCAAGCTAGACAGACCTGTTTGTCCAGAACCTCCGTTGAGAACAGTTATGGAACGTGGAGAACCTAGCTGCCGTACCTGCATGGCTAGGAGGCGCACCTAAAAGGACCAGGGAGTAAGTTTAGCATGACAAAGTTGAATAATACACTGTCAAATATAAGCAATGTACATAACGATGAATAAAACTAGACCAACGGAGGAGGATCCCCATTGTATTTCATTAAGAGAGAAGTGGGGCTCGAACCCCTGACCTCACCAGGTCATGTCCTAGCCAATAAGACCCAGGTCCTTTCTCAACAATGAAAAGAAATTACTTATTATAAAAAGCTTCCAGGACTATATTTGTAGTTGAAAATGTCAGAACAGTTTAAATTCCACATTAAGTACTCTAAAGTTGAATATATATTGCAATGCTTGAAAGCTTGGCTTCATGCCGTCGCTGATTGCACGGTTGTGACTTATGGTTGGTCTTAATATTGTGAAGCTATGCACTTCCAAAATGCTCTGCCATTCTTCATTCTAACTATGCAAATACCAACCCCAACACATCACATATGATATGAAGTTATCCATAATGACAGGAATAAGTAACAATTCTAGACGTTAATTGTCCATTCGCATCAAAGAGAGACAAGGGAACACTTGTTTTTCAATTGTCCATCCGCTGCAAACGTCTGGCATAAATTGGGAATAATGTGGACGTCTAGACCGAGCATTGCGGATATGTTTCGGGAGGCCAAACAGACCTTTCAAGGACCGATATTTTTTGAAGTCGCTACATGTGCTTTGTGGGGGATTTGGAAGAGCAGAAATGCCAAAATATTTGATGACAAAAGGCCGGGCTTTCAAGCTTGGAGGGCGATTTTTAAAGCTGATTTGGGTCTCATCCTTTATAGAATTAAGCCTGAACTTAAAGCGCCTCTAGCTGACTGGTTAAGTGAGTTTTAATTTTAGTTTTTCCTGTTTTTAGCTTTTTACCTCTTTGTACATAACATGTAATTTAGATTGTACAATAGGTTTGGCTGACCGTTTGGTCTTTTACATATACAAAATCTTACCGTAGGGGTTTCCCCAATGGTTTTAAGGTCAAAAAAAATTCTAGACGTTAATTCTTGATTAACTTCATAAATGACTAAAATGATGGCTTACCGACCAGTTAAAAAGTTAGTGCAAGTCAAATTTACTTTAGGACAATAGAATACATAAATTTTAATAGTTCAAACTATAATTCAAATGCATCTCAAGTTTAATGCACAATGTGGTTCAAGTTAATCCGTCGTTCAGAAAGCATTGGACAACACAAAATCTTGTGAACCAATAAGGAAGTCAATAATCCAGAGTTCATAACAGCTTTTGCCAGTAACAAACTATCAGGACAAGGCTTCAACAGTGTTAAGGACCAAAAAAATGAGAAAATAACGTGAATGCCACAATACTAAAGAGGAGCTCGCACCAGGTAAAATGAACAATCTAGCAAATCAAATTCTGTACCTCGGAGTTAGAATCTACCAGATTTATCTCTAGATGTCCTCTGAATTTTAGTAATGTTATTTCGTAACATTTCCGCCAAACAACATTTGTATATTAGTATCGCATATTACTGCCATAAGACCATTAAGACTACTGAAACCATATGATACACACTAGCTGGCAATGGCATCGACATATCATGAACTAAATACAGTAATTGCCACAAATCATCACAAGTTTCTGTTTTGAAATGGATCAGTGTATTGGACTAGTGGTAACAAGCCATCAACACATATTTTCATGCTGGACCAATATAAAGCTTGGCTAAGACACATTTTCATGCTGGATTAAAACATAATTTGGCATATCACTGGCATCACATCCAAGATACCAAAACATTCATATAACGGCAGAACAAATACTAACATTCCATTCGAACTACACCATCAGTAATACTAACTGATACGGCAATACAGGCACAGGGTCATGTAAAATACACTTAATCGCATCATGTACTTCCGTGTTCATAATATTGAAGTACAGGTTGCCACCCAGGGTAAGTCCTGGTTGGTCTCGTTTTTTTTTAAATGTTGATTGAAGTATAGGTTCTGATGGAGAAGGCTATGTGTCAAACTAAGACAAAAGTACACAATATCTGTGGTGAATCAGAACAGATTCTAGCTAGTATAGGTCACATAGCTAAGAGAAGGGAGATCACACGACGTACCTCGTTGAGCGCATCACTGATACCGTGGTCCGCACCACTACCACCCCCTGTCCCCTTGTCAGCCTTCTCCAGAAACTCCTGCAAGGCAGCACGACACGGATCATCAAAACCAGATTATCCGACGCGAGCCACCTTCCGGTCTCTCCCAAGGATCGGGATCGGGGTTCTCAGGGGGGATCGAAGCGCACAGATCGTGAACATGAGAGGCACCTGTATCTCGGTGAGGATCTCGGAGAGGCGGCCGTTGCGGAGGACGACGGACCCGGCCACGCCGGCGCCGACGAGCATCACGACGCGAGTGAGGCCGAAGCCCGCCTGGGCCACCATCGCCATGGATGCACGCGGCGCCTCGGAGGTGGTACAGCTGGAGGTGGAGGAGGAAACCCTAGCTTAGGTTACGGCGTGAGGCGAACCGGGGCGAGGAGCGGGTCTGGCTGGAGGAAGGGGGAAAGAGGAGCCTGAGAATGAGAAGGGGTGGGCCTATATGTCTGCGAGCGCGGGACATGGCACAGTCGGCACGAGCTGCAGAAGTCAATCCATACATTTTGTCATTTCTTGTTCAATTGCTGGAGGCAAATTTAAACTATAAATCACAAAATAAATCACAAGATAAAGTTGTTGTTTCTTGAAAAGTAAATTTAGTTTTTATTGGTAGTGGACTAGTTTTAGTTGAGATCAGTTTGAGTAATATTTCCAAATATATGATGTCTTTTTTTAGGGTACCTAAAAGGGTTAGGAGGAGATATGACTTATTTCGTGCTAGATTACTTTGGCAGGAAAAGAAAGAGTTAAGAACTATCACTTGGTCTGTTTGTATGATGTATGTTGGCCTAGGGATCGAGGAGGAATGGGGTAACTAATATTCAAGTTAAAAATACTAGCTTGTTGTGTAAATGGATTTGAAATTTTGTAAAGGAGATGGGCTATGGTAGGAGATGATCAGAGTGAAGTATTCTAAATAAAAGAACTTTGACTCAATGTAGAGCATCTCCTACCCACCTCATTTTTGGCATGGTATGTTCTTGGCCGATGTCTCGTCGAACTTGCTCATCCGGGGCAAGACGAGCGATGAAAGGTGGAAGTCCTTGTTATCATGGCAGGACAAGAAGATCGTTCTCGAGAAGGAGAGGATCGAGACCGAGAAGAAGAGGGTCGCTGCAAAGAAAAGGAAAAAGGACTTCCTCACCTTGACTGCCTACACGTCGAGGATGGATCTCCAGGTGCTAGCGACACAGATGTACTATCGCGACATGATCCTACAAGAAATTGCAACAACGAAGACGACGTTGGAGGCAGCGACAGTGGCGACGATAGAAGCTGCAGCGTTGGCAACGGCAAAAGCTGCAACGGCATCGGCATCGGCAGCGACACCGACGACGGGCAAGCACGATGCGCACCAGCAGGAGGATACCGTCGATCTGGAGGTGAAGTCATAGGCGACGGCGATCAGCAATATTTTCTTTTAGTTCATTCCCGTGGTATACTGTTATTTTTGCCGGCGGTCGATCGCGACAAAAAGACGACGAAAACTTTGAACTTTATGGTTTATTTTTATTAAAAATCATCACTAATTTAATCTTTGGCAGCCGGTTTAGGGAACACAACTGGAAATAAACATCACTTAAACATGGCACGTCTTGGCAGCGTCCCCAAACAACTGATCTGACACTTTCACCGTACCTCGTTCGGAAGACGTGACGGAAGATGAAGAAGCTAGACTGTGTGCCAGCTCGCAACTCTGTAGAAATCGGTCCTCAAGTTTACCTCTTACGGACAGTCACCACTTTCCCCCTCGACCCCTCTCCTCCTGCTACAGTACCTTGAGACTTTTTCTTCAGAGGCCGGGCCACCGTGCCCTCTCCGCCGGAATAGCCGGCTGGAGTTGGACATGGGACGGTGCCGGAGTAGTTAGGCTAGTTCTTGTAGATTTTCTTTTCTGTTTTGGCTATATGCCGGTAGTTGGCGTCATGCCAGGAGTAGGAAGCTGGACCTTTCTGGCCAGATCTGGTTCTTGTTGGTGGTCTTCTTCCTTGTTGCGGTGCTCCATCGGGCGGAGCCGGATGCGACGGTGAGGATCACCATCAGCAGCTCCATCAATAAGGTCAGTCGCTGCTGCAGGTCTTGTTCTTTCAAGCCACCTGTGCCTTCTTCTCTCGCCGGCCGTGGAGGCGAGGGGAGAAGTTCTGGTGCGGGAGATCGAGAGAATCAAGCTTGCCAGCGACAGGGAATTTCTGCTGCGACCTTGAGCTCTCCTTCGGTGGCCAGATGTTGGCCACTTATCTTCGATGCCATGGAAAGGCATCATGTGACGCCATGGATGCGTCCTTTCAACCTCCAACTGAGGAGGCCTTACTTCGATGGAGTGGCGGCGGCGCCTTTCACCCTCTTCGTACCAAGTGGTCGAGTCCCCGGTGATGAAGACGGTGGCCGTCGGTGGATTCCATCCCCAGACTTTGGTGGTGAGGCAGAGGGACTTGATTGCATTTTTAGAAATCTTTCTGAGGTCTTCTCTGTGTATTTCCAAGACCAGCTTGTAATTACTAAGTTTCTTGGGATCCTTTGTGTAACTTGTACCACCGCCTGGATATTAATGAAGCAACAATAGGTCCTTCGGGACCTTTCCTTTTCAAAAAAAAAAAGTTTACCTCTTACGTGAGGACATTTCAATTCCTTTGAGAGCTTGTTTGGCTGATTGGCTCCCATCATTTAGGGTTAGAATCGAGAAATTCATTTGTTTGTGATTCTAAGGATCAACCTATTTAGCTGCTATGAAAATGGTTACCGAATTCATTTGTAAATTACGTGGTCTTCATTTCATGTCTAACCTTAATTTCTTTTGATACCCTGTTATTTATGTGAAATTACTAAATAAAATAATATGATCAATGTTATTTCATTTTATTTCTACCAACCAAATGAAATGAAACGATTGGAGCCAAACGAGCTCCGAACCTTTTTTAGTTACTAGCAACAAAGAGATGTCGATTCTTAAAAGAAAAAGGCCACTGACGAGCACGACTAGGTCGAGCTGTGGTCCGGTCTCCTCTCTTCTCTCCTAGATCAATCGATGGCGCGGCGCGAGAGCGAGCGGGCGTGATTGAGGCATAGAGCACGCCCTCCACACTTCCCCCTCTCTGCCTCTCGAGCTGTCGCCTGCTCCCCCCACGACAGTCCATGGACGCGCTCGCGCCCACCCGACGCCTTCTTCTCCCCGCCGCGGCCGCCGCCACCGCCGGTTACGGCCTCTACCTCCTCTATCTCCGCCACCGCCGCCGCGTCGTCGCGGTGCTCTCCCTCGCCGACGCGCTCTCCCAGGTCGGGTCCGACCTCGCCGACTTCCTCCGCTCCGACTCCGACGAGGTCCCCCGGAGCCTCCTCCAGCTATCCAAGCTCGCCGCTTCCGACCACGTCTCCTCCGCCGCATCCACCCTCTCCGAGTCCGTAGCCTCCGGGGTCCTCCGTGCGCTCTCCTCCCACCGAGCTGCCGCGGATCCTTCTTCCCCACCCCTACACGACCGGATCTTGGACCGCCTCCTCTCCCCGGCCGGCACCGGATTTGCATCCGAAGTCCTCGGGAGCTTCGCCAGGAATCTCGTACTCTCCTCCCGCCGCGATCCCGAAGCTGGGCCTGGGCCCCAGGCCCGTGGCGAGCCGGAGTGGCTAGCCGCGCTGTGCAGCGACAGGGGCAAGGAGGCTGCCGCGGAGCTCGTCCGGGTGTTCGTCAGCACCGCCGTCGCGGCCTACCTCAACCGAACCGTGGCCGCGCGCACCTCTGGCGACCAGGTGCTCGCCAACCCAAAGCAGGAGGCCATGCTCAAGGACCTGCTCGTCTCCGTGTGCAACGGCGCCGTCGAGACGTCCGTCAGGACATGGAGGCAGGCCGCGAAGGAGGCCCCCATTATTCCTCAGACCGAGGTAACCGTGGTGCGTGAGGCGCGCAATTCAGGCCGTAGCCGTGTTCTGGAGAGAGTATCGAGCACGCTGGCCGTGCCAGACAACCGGAGGTTCGTGCTGGATGTGACCGGCAGGGTCACCGCCGAGACAGTCCGGTCGTTCCTCGAGTTCTCGACTCGCCGCGTGTCTGCTGGGGCGCGGAAGAGCATCGTCATAGCCCGGGATGAGGTCGCCGAGAGGGGCCTCGTCGCCGTCAAGTACCTCAGCGCCAAGTCCATGGCCATCTTCACCATATGTCTCGCGATGTGCATGCACATTTCGGTCGGAATGAGATTCCTCTTGCCGGCCTAGGCCAGCTTGGTTTCAGATCGCAAATTGATCCATTCTTACAACAGCGTTTTTGTGTGTTGTTGGCTAGCATTGGGATTTGGGAAGTAGTAGAAATCAGTGGATTTGTAGTTGTTGGTTTGTTCTGTGTGATTGTCTCTGATGTGGAGTATATATGGGACGGGAGGACGTGGCATTTTTAGTGTAAGGGTTGATGCGTAGTGTGTTTGTTTCCTTGTAGTTTTCACCATCTTTTTTGAAGGGAATGCTGACTAGTGATGTTCTTTAGCCTTCTGTGTGAATGTATTGAAGTAGTATAACTGTATAAGCTATCTAGGGAAACAAAGAGCAGATAAATTGTCTGTTTATGCTGCCGTCCCTCTCTTTTAGGCCTTTTATAATGGGACTTATCTTACCATGTTTTTATAGAAGCAATTAAAACTTAAGAAATAACCGTCACAATGCATTGTTTCTTAGATGATGTTTCTTTGTGGTGTTTTATTTGATAATTTTAGGGCTATGCATGTATGTGATTGGTCTAACCAAGTTTTTTTTGCCTATGATATCGTGTAAATGGTGTATCTTAGCTAAGATAAGACAACACTTTCTTTCTTTATTAAGTGGTAGGTCACATAGGCAAAACGCCTAGGATGTCATGCTAAGAAACATCCATTATGAAATGTCTTAGACCTTTCACAATGAGGTGTATCTTACGGAAGTTGGTTCACGGGGATAAGTTTGTGGACCAGGTCTTATAGAATTATTTTCTCTTGTAATCCGCTCTAATTAATAAGTCTTATTTTACCGCAAAAAAATAAATATATTGAAAAGGTATCAATCAAAATCTATAATATCAAATCAATATTATTAGAATTGTCATGAAATATACTTGTCTAATGTTGTTGATGGTTTGTTTTCGTATATACTTGATCAGGCTTTATAAAGTTTGAGTCTGGCTAAAAGCCTAGAACGTACGATAATTTGGGACGGATGTGGCAGTAGTGTTAGCCGAATGAAAGGGGCATATCGTAATAGGTGCATCCTTATCTCATCCAAGCACCTACCTTGGCACGACTACTTGCGAACCTCATAAACCCTAGGCACTGTAAGTTGATATGGTTGGTCCACGACCCCATGTACTTAGGTTATAGGAGGATGCTAGGCGTCATACAGATTATGGGGTGGTTCAATCACTCGCCTTCCCCACCGCCTCATCATCATAAAATCATGAGATCTCGCTCGTCAGACCCATGTAGCATATCTAACACTCACGTAGCAATATTTTTGCACTACTATAGATCCTTGCAGCATTTACCCTTTGGTGTGTAAAAACCCTTAGAAAAAGGCGTAGCATTTTGCAAACACTAATGCCGCAAA
The DNA here is from genome assembly GCA_916181665.1 of Avena sativa. Lineage (NCBI taxonomy): Eukaryota > Viridiplantae > Streptophyta > Magnoliopsida > Poales > Poaceae > Avena > Avena sativa. Next base: position 8,648,058 of record OV702293.1, on the reverse strand, counting down.
AGGAAATATGAGTATGCAGAAAGTCTTCTCTAGTTGTAGCAAATCCAGGTTTGCCTCAACAAATCCTCGGGAAAAGTCAACACATGTATGCAGATTTTGTAGAAAAATGCGCAAGTTTGCAACAATTTGAAAGAACCCATGGAACATCGAAGATCCGTGAAAAAAAACTAGAAGTACTTATACCGAGGGAGTATTCTATCAAGTTCCTCTTTCGTTTCCACTTGGCATCAACGGGTGCACCCATGACCCTACAAGAGACAATGTTTTGTTTCAAGAGGGATGCCCTAATTTGCCGTCGGTTAGCAAGTTTGCATCTGAGTTACAGAAGAATTAGTGTCAACACGATCTTCATCGTGTTGGAATGTTATCACGCCATAGAGACTAAGTTTTCATTTGGCAAACTTTTACAAAGATAACTAGAGTACTAGACCCATCCGCTCAAAGCTGTCGCATATTAAAAAGAGCAAAGATTTGCCATCTACAACAACCGGAGTGCAAGACTACAAGTGCAAACTCTGCACAAAAAGCTTCAGGGTCGTTCTGCACAACAGGTTAGCAACATACTCCACCCCGCCATGGTTGCGCTACACACTGGGAGCGAATAAACAAGCTGACAGACCATAATCACTGACCATTCGTACTCCGTAACAAAGCAAAATGTTGCATCGGAAAAGCTAGACACACGGTTCCTGCATCCTCTACTCTGTTCTTTGTGAACTTGGAAACGGAGTGAACACTTCACTAGTTACTACAGCAAAGATCAGATACCTACTTATACTGGGAACTCGAAAGTACGCTCCTTTAGTCAACTGCAGATCTTCCAATTCAGTCCGACGATTCATCCCCAGACTCCACATCCACTGGAGCCGCGGTGGCTGCACCACGGTACACGGCTGTCTCCTCCGCGTAGCGTTTTTTATCCACTAGGGACTGCTCCACGTATGGCTGCCTCTCCTCAGCTGCAAAATTGACAATTGGAGATTATTACCATGGAGCTTTTATCCACCTTAACCCCAATTTGTTTTGTTTCCGTAAAACTTAAACTGACAGTATAAACTGCACCAGAAACTTAGGACAAGTGAAACACAAGGGTCTAGAAAGATTTACTTGACATCTTTTGCCACTTCTCCCCAAGCTTCTTTGCTATATCTGTGGTGCTCAGTTCAGGATTACTGTTCTTCAGATTCTGCATTAGAAAAGTGTCGATTAAAGTTTGAGGATTCACTTCACACAACTTCGCAGTTGCTTAATTTTCCTGAGTGTAGGTCACATGTCCTGAGTAAGAATAGCAAATTGATTCTACAACCGAACATCTTTACAATGGCCTAGATTGGGCCAAAACAATCGTACGCTCTAACTGAAGGAAGGAAATCTTATTGTAAAATACAGAGCATGAAAAAGTAATGCAAGAATTACGAAATTCGATATCATAAGTGTGAGACTGGCAACAATTCTATCACCACAAAAGCAGAAAATATAAATATGGATGCATGAAAGTGACTTACAACTCGCTCAGCCTTTGAGAAGTACATGAACGGTGCTATTGCTCTTTTAGGGGCATTGGGATCTTTCTTCTTCTTCTTTGCCTTTTTTTTCTCTGAACCTTCCACGTCCCCACTCTTCGGCTTCCTCTTCACAGGTGGCTTCGAGCTACTAACTTCCTTTTTGGAAGATTTCTGAAACAGTAAGTTATTAGAACAGTGTTTCACTACATATTTTTTTTGTCTCATAAAGAGTTTTCTTGGGGATACAGCCAAGGCAAATTTGGTTACCTCCTTTTCTCCTCCACTTAGGCTAGCATCAGAACCCTCCTCTTCAGAAGCGTCACTAGGGGATCCGCTGTCATCCTTGTCTGCCACGAAATCCTCGTCCTAAAGTTGAAAAGAATTACAGCGAGATTTCCATGCAAATGAATTAGGTACTGCAATCCAGGACAACATTGACAAAGAAGAGCAAAGATTACACACAAACAGTACCTCTTCATCACTTTCTTCATCACCAGCCTGATTTTTAATCCCATTCAGATATGGATCAAGGGGGTCGTCATCGGTGCTCTGAAGAGCAGCTGCAACAGCACCACTTCCATCAAGGCCATCTTCTCCAAGATTCATGATTTTCAAATTCTTAGCACTTTAACAAGAAAAAAGAAAGGAAGAAAGAATTACTTATTAGCTTCATATACAATATAAATCACACTGATAATTAAATCAATTGGAAAAAGGCATATACCTGACAAAGTTGAAGAGGTTGTGATATTCATTCCTTTGGATATTTCTGAAGAGATGTTCTTGATCATTTTTTAGCTTGACCAGGAGATCGAAATAGTGGGACGACATACTAGCACCACCAGCACCATGACGTTCAAATTCAACATAGTCAATCTGCAATAACTAATAGCTTAGCAGAGGACAAATGGATGAAGAACCATGAATCATGCCAGAAATTTACAAACTAGACCTCCTCATGCAGAATGAGTGTTGGGGGCTTTGGCAGAAAGAAAAAGCCCTTTTCAAGAGGATAGAGCAACCCATCTTCAGCTTTAAGTGATGATTTCACGGCATATCCATCTTGACAACTGCGGAATGTGCTTGGTCTTGTCACTTTAGCACCAGACAGGCCACGAAGGATTTTGGAGAATACCTCATGTTCTAGACCCTACGGAAAAATCAAACACTATATGAGTTCATCAGTCTGTCTGGAGTTCTACAAAAAAAAATGAAGATACGACAACAACTGTAAATGAAGAGTGTAGGAGTAGAAAATGAGTAAACATAAGGGTACAATCACTTAATCAGGACACTAGAATTATTAAGTGATATTTAATGTGATTTCAGTACTCGACCACAATCAGTTGCATATTTGCAAGCAGAACTGAACGTCAATGGCATCTACGATGAAATAAAAACAAAAAGAAAGTTTGCAAAAACAAACACTGACTATGATCTGATGAATATCCAGTTAGGTAATAAGCTTATTGGAGGATTTCGGTGTTTCAGCAGTACATAATCAATACAGTTCAGAGCACTTCATAATTAAATTGGAGATGTGTATTTGGGCATATCAATAGAGAAATATAAGTATTAACCACATAGATCAATATAGAAGTTACAGCCTACAAATTCAACAAACAAAAACCTATATGTACCACCAACAAAAGGAAAATAATATTAACGCGAGCTAGGATTGACTTTTGACGTGAAACATATCATGTTAAACTTAAACAGATGAAAGGGAAGTTATATTGCTGAAAGCAAATAAGCATATCACATTGTAAGAACTCTGCAGTCTATCCTTGTACTTTTCAGCCAAAACTTCCTCGCTTAATGACAGCTCCGTGGTAGCTACAGACTCTGTCATAAACTGTTCATAAAGGAAATGGTTATTAAATGTCTAAAGCAGACTGCTATATAATACTGGAACAACAATGTGAGGATATAATGTGAGATGAATTGTAAATACCTGAATAACAATGTGAGGATATAATGTTTGCCCTTTGCGAATTGGTGGATCAAGTGTGATAACCAAAAAGGTATGAGGATTGTTTGACTGAATATATAAGCATGAAATCATATTAGCTTCTTGACAATGCGAAAAAATTAAGAGGTGAAGAATTCTTAACAGTATCCACAGTAAAGCATGAAAGAATTAGAACCTTTGGCAAAACAAAGAGGCGAAGAATACTGCTATACTGGATTTTGAAATCATTAGCTTGTCCTTGGAGTCTTAAGAATGACATATGAAGCTCGACAACGTATCGACCTCTGAATTAAAAATGAGCAGTTAGCTTATGTGATGAAATACAAGAAAATAAACAATAATAGCATATCCTTATTTTTGGATTTAGTAAAGCCAAATGGTCTATAGTTTCAAGAGTTCCACACCTTGGAGTAAGAATTCCAATTCCCTCAAATGTAGCAACAGCCTCCTCTGATGAGCCAACATCAGCTATCGCCAAGATCTTCTGCCAAAAAATCTGAAACAAAGAGACGATATCATTATTTGCACCACATAAGCATGAATCTGACACAACCATATTGTGCTTATCGACTGAGCTCACATGAGCTGAAGGCCGTTCCTCATCTCCGACAAATTGAGTATTTGAAGTTGGTACATGAAAACTTAGGTCCATCAGCGAATCTTTCTGCAGTAGAAATGATGAAAAAGGGAGTTACAATCACCTGTGTTGCTAATGATCTTACACCAAAATGTGTCTAGAAACTGTGCAATTTTTTGGAGAGAACCCCAGAATCCTCTAGATGTTGCTCCTGGTGCATTTGCCATTAAGCACAACAGAAGACTTTAAAAAGTTAATTATCAGATATATGGCCAAACCACAGGTGCAGGTTAGACCTAAAATACCTTAAAATGAGACCAAAAAAACAGCTATAGTAGTACATCTTTACCAATAAGAGCCACTATAAGTGTAAGAATGAAAGGTAACATATAGCCTATGTAACCTTAAAGAAACACACTAACACTGAGATTCATAGACCTATATTTTTACCTTTTTACACCCAACAACAGTAAGCAAAAGCCAATCAAACAGGCAAAGTTTCACAAAACTAAGTAATTTTGGATCAACATATCCAGGCAAAGCACAGACCTCATTAGCCCCTGTAGTATCATCGACATGGAACTCAAGAACAACATCAGTTTTTCCTTGCAACTGAGTTTGAGATACATCTGCTAGAGAGACTTCAAATGCCTCCTTTGAGCCAACGTTGAAGCTAAGCATATTGCCTGAAATGAGAAGAATAGGAAGATGAAATAAAATCAGACAGAATTTACAAAATGGCACAGGGGAGTACCAACTGCCAGACAAGACTATAGAGAAATTAGCTAACCATTGATATCAACCGCTCCCCAATTATGGCCGCTAACAGAAAGCTGCTTCTCCTCTGGTGTGATTCCCGTGTTCTTTTGTATGAAGTTAGTAAGGTTACTAACATCCTACAGAATAATTTGAAGAAATATTTCTCAGGTTAAAAAGGGATACACTAAGAGTTTTGACTATCCAAGAAATACTGAGATCTGACACAGAAAGCAGGTGTGATTGTGATTGTACAGCCATTGCATTTGCAACTGCATTGTTCTCTTAATTCTAGCAAACATTCATGTGTATATAAAATCAAGTACTCAACTAACTTTCCTTGGAGAGAAATGGTGGACTATTACCTGTTCACGGAAGCCTTTGAACATGTATCGGATGCCCTCTTTGGTCCCAACACTAAGTTGATAAGATCTGGGGATTTTCATCCATGACATTGAGATTATATCAGCTTTATCAACCTCAATGGTTTTTCCTCCACCTTGCTTCTTCCATGCAACTCCTCCCGAATGAAGCCTAAACTGACCAGGGTTCTGCAAGAGCATAAACCATGACAGCACGAGAATAGTTTCAGCATAGCAAGTGATGCCGCTAACAGTGACCAATTAAACAGCACCAACAAAAATACAGGCTTGTCTTGAAATTGATGTGAGTACTTTTTTTGCCACTTCTTAGAATCGGTCCTCGCTAGTTCCAAAAATATGTAACCATGAATGAACACAAATGCATAATACTAAGCCGTAAAAGTGAAACAATGAGCGTTCTGATCATATCTAGCTATTGCATAAGAGAAATATCCCTAAAACACATAGGAAGGCTGAGAATAATAAAAGGCAATTCTAGAAATCTCATAATTACGGAGACCATGGACTGCAATATTCCAACAGGATGCGGTCATGGGCACAAATGAATGCCCAAAATGGATGCCAAAATGCACACAAAATGGAAGGAACAAGGTTTATGGCAACAATTGCATAAGATATTCCACATATTGGACGGACAGATCTGTCGCATGAACTGATTGCTCAAATCCATGGATTTGTAATTGAGTTTTCAAATAATTCAATCCCAAGCTTACTGGATTTGGGAGCTAAAATATTCTTTTTTCCTGGCCAAAATACGTGTCTAAATCCAACAACCAAATGGAGGATCACAGATTTACCCTCTGGAGCGGTTTCCGTGCCGCCCAGAGGAAACCCTAGCATGTAAACCCTAGAGGAATCAAGCGCCATACGACGAAGACGCGAGCACAAATTCCGGGGGCAAACCCGTCGCCAACCCGCCGTCAGCACGGAACCGGACAATCGAGCTGGAAACCCTAACGAAACAACGACTCGAATCGATCCGAACCAGCGGGAACGAACTCGGCGGAGGAGGTGCACTCACGTTGCCGACGCGGCCGCCGAGGGAGATGTTGCTGAAGAGGTGGCCGTCCGCCATCTCGCCCTTTGAACCCGCAACCGGCGACCGCCGGCACCGTGCTGCGAGTTTCTCGACTCGCTCCCTCGCGCGCGGTCGAGTCGCCTCCTCGGGGGCGGGATTCGGGAGCTTTGCGGCGAGGAGGAAGTGGCTTTCGCTTTGGTGTCGGGGGGATTTGGGGCGCGCGGAAGGTTAATATAGGCGTTTGGACAGCGAGCCCTATCTGACGGGTGGGGCTCCATATCTAGCCTGAAAATGAAGCAGACATGAAGTTTGTTACTCGCAAATTTGTCAAAATACTAATAAATCTAATATTAAATTATATCTAGATACAATCAAATCTAGACAGAATTAAGTCGATTAATTTGGATCGGAGAGAGTAAATAAATTTATTAATTTTATTTTATTTAACATACGAGCTCATATATTAAGAACAGAATCAGAGTACAACACAGGCATACACCTTTTATTCTCACGATCACGGTTAAACCTAGCCGTGTTGCATACAAAAAAAATACTAAAAGAACAAGACGTCTAAGTAAAAGAGCATAATTGAGCCTGCGAGAAACACGATAATCCTGCAATTGTGTTCTTCAGGGGCCTCACACAGCCTGACCAACTATAGAGTCAGTGGCTCAACCAACAATCGAGTTGGCATACACATATAAATGATTGATGCATGTAAAATACATACATAAACTTTATAGTTTGTTGCTATGGATTCTCACTTATTTGCTATATATATGATATCATATTCATGTTTTACATTGATTTATATGGATTTACAAAAGATCCTTTTTATTTTTTTATAACTCTGCATTGCATGAAAACCTTTTTTTGTGTATTTTTGTCTTTCAAGGAGCTAAAAAAAGTCAAATGGAGATAGGATTTTAGGGATGTCAATATTTCATCAAGAGAAACACCTGAGACACTTGGACCTCACTAGAGAGCCAGGAGGGCCAAAAGGGCCCAGGTGGCACGCCCACTAAGGGTGGGCGCGCCACCTAGGCTCTTTTCCTCCTTGACCGTCGATTCGCTTCGATCTTTCGCCCACGGCCTTCGTATGACCTAAAAACCTCTATAAAAAGGGTTCCTCGAGAGTTCCTGGAGGGGGCGCCATAGAAACACCGAAACACCAAAACAGAGCCAAAACCAGCAAAGATTGGAGGGGGGAACTCCACCGGAGCCACCGCTGGAGGGATCTCTACCTTCTCCATCGTCTCCACCGTCATCACCATGATGAAGAGGGAGTAGTCCACCTCTGGACTATGGGTTTGTGGCAGTAGATTGATCCATCTATCTCTTGTTCTTCATAGATCTAGTAAGATATGAGCTGCCAATATGATTATGGTCATATTTGTAATTTCTAAGTGGTGGATCTTTATTCTATAATTTGATATATGAGATTGGAACCTATTATGTGTAAGATGTATTGATAGATGCATATCATGTACCTCGTTCTTAATTACTTGTTTTGATCCAATTTATATGCAAGAGCATATGTGGGAGAAGTGTGTATTAGATGGAGTAGCATGGTGGTAACAAATTTGAGATCTACTATGGTATTTATCTTTCTTTTGCTGTCTCACTATGGATTAAGTGAATTCATGTGCTATAATTATCTTGTGACAGTTAGATAATCTTGTTTAGTCAAGGTAGTATATTTGAGATTCATACATCATGTTAAAATACCTAAGGCTATACTCTCTTCATTCTTAATTCAAGATTGCTTAGAGTTGTCCCTTTCTTGAGGAGTATAAGAGAGATGTGTTGCATCATTTCTATGTTAGGACGTGATGCTCATATGAACCCATGAACCCTGGTCATTTTAAACCATAAGAAATACCTTTCCCACACCACCATCACACTTTACATTTTCTGTTATTTATTATTTCGAAAATACAAAAATATTTTCTTCACTTGCACACACAACCAAAACAACTATCCCTTTATTGTTTTACTTTGTTTGCCTAGTTTTTATTTGTGTTATTTTATTTTATTTTACTATTATGAAACCTTGTGCTTGACAACCACACGGTGGAGTTGGGGAGACAAGACAAATCTTTGCTTTATAGGTTGCTTGAAGAGGAGAGAAAGAATAAATCTTTGAGCCAATTCCCCGAGAGTTTGGTATAACCCCCGAGTCATCCTTGTGGGGGAAAGACGCTTGCTACAACACTCTGCACTTGGAGTCCCAACGAATTGGTACACGGAGTTGTTGCCATCAAGTAAATTTTCTGGCGTCGTTGCCGGGGAATTGCTAGAGAGATTTTGTTGGGGTTCGTAGCATGGAAAAAAAATCGCATGAACACACACAAGACAAGATCTAATCTACTAGATTGGTGCAACGAGTTGATAGAGTACTAACCCTCGAAGATCCAAAGCGTTTAACGAGATCGGATTCTCGTGGATGATGTAGTCGTTCACTTGCTGATCTCAAGATCGCGTAGACGATCCTTCCATCATCGTGTTCCGGCAGTGCTCCCGCAGTCAGTCACACGTACGATACTCGATGAAGACCTTCATCTCCCTTGTTCCAGCAGGCAGCAGAGGTTGTAGATCTCTCCTCGCAATTCCAGCAGCACGGCGGTGTGGTGCTGGAGTTTAGAGGGGAGATCCCGCAGGGCTTCGCCTAAGCTGGTGCGAGTGTGATGGAGTAGAGGGAGCCCCGATGATCTAGGGTTTAGAGGGCTGAGGTTTAGAGGTGGCCGGCGACTAGGGTTTAGCTAGGCGACGACTGCTTAGAGGAGGGTCTAGACGGCGGCGACTTGGGGGGCAAGGCCGGTGGCTAGGGTTTTTGGGGTGGTGGCTTGGGGCGCCCACCCCCTTCTTTTATAGATGGGGAGAGGCGGTTGGGAAAATGGAATCCTTCCCCAACTCCACCTCATGGGCCGGCGGCAAGGGAGAGGGAGGAATACTCCCTTATGTAGGATTCCTTCCCTCCCTCCACTAGGCAATGTTGGGATTTGACTTTTCAAATTGGCGTTTCACTTTTCAAACTAGAGTTTGATTTCTCTCTTCCCATTGCACAGACAAGTGACCTAGGACATGATGCAACCATTCCACTTTGTCATGACACATCCATGTACCCTTCCAACTTCGGATTGGTGAACCTTCTAGACCCTTCTAGAACATTCCGGTGAAAACACCGAAACTATTCCCGAACTCCAAAATTGGACTTTCCTTATATGAATCTTATTCTCTGGACCATTCCGGATCTCCTCGTGATGTCCCGGATCCAATCTGAGACTCCGAACAACATTCGGTCTCTTTACTCACATTCTATATCTACCGAACAACATCGAATACTTAAGTGTGTCTCCCTATGGTTCGTGAATTATTCATACATGATCTAGACTCTTCTCTGATCAATAACCAATAGAGGAATCTGGAAATTCATATGGCTCCCACATATTTCTATGATTACTTCATGATCGAATGAACCATTTACATATGATACCAATTTCCCTTTGTCTCGCGATACTTTACTTATCCGAGGGTTGATCGTCGATATCTCTGCATACCTAGTTCAACCTCGTTACCGACAAGTACTCTTTTCTCGTTCCTGTGATATGTGATCCCTTGTGAGCCAGTCACATGCTTGCAAGACAACTGGATGACATTCCACCGAGAGGGCCCAGAGTATATATATCCGTCATATGGATGGACAAATCCCACTCTTGATCCATGTGCCTCAACACATACTTTCTAAATACTCAATGCCACCTTTATAACCACCCAATTATGAAGTGGTGTTTGATGTCATCAAAGTATCCATTCGGTGATGGTGATTAACATGATCTCATGGTCAAAGGATTTAGGTTACTATGTATTGAAAGCTTATAGCAAGTGAACTATTTAAATGACTTGATCTTATGCTATGCTTAACTATAGGAGTATGTCCATCACATCATTCTCATAATGATATGACCTTGTTGTTAATAACATCTCAATGTTCATGATCACGAAACCATGATCATATATTAACCAACAAGATAGTTTAACAAGAGGCTTTACTAGGGACTCTTATATGTTTACAAATCACACAAGTATTAATGTTTCCGGTTAATACAATTATAGCATGGGATGTAAATATTTATCATAAACATAAAGATATGATAATAACCACTTTATTATTGCCTTTTGGGCATATCTCCAACAGTCTCCCACTTGCACTAGAGTCAATAATCTAGTTTCAAACCTTTGTGCATTTAACACCTATGGTTTTCCGGTGTTGTATTTCCACGATTGCTAGTGGTCAACTAATCTTCGGATCCGACACTTTCAGGTCCGTGTGTAATTGCATGTCTTTGCGTCTCTATGCATCACTCATTCTCTAATGAGATGGCTTTGTATAAATTTGGTCCTTTGGTGAGACATTTAGTTCCCTGGGGTTAAAAAATGTTGATAATATTGTCATACAATATATCTTCATAGCACTATCCCATTGTGAACCACACCTAGTTTGTTATCAAACTACTTGACATAAATGCCTTCTTTTGCTGCTACGATAGTGATATATACTTAGCCTTCAGTTGTAGTATCTGTCACAATGTCTTAACTCTGGAACTCATCCAAATCCATTATGGAACTTACTTTCCATTATATTGTGCCACCCGTTTAGATTGAGATAAACTTAATTTGTACTTTGTGACAAAAATAGTATCAATGTAATACTTTACAATGAACTATCCATCTATTTGTCACCCCTACAAAATAATATATTTTTAGTTTCTTCCAATAGATCACAAGAATATCTTTACTATCATCCAATAATCATCTTATGAATTATTCTGGTATATGCTCATAACATTTAGATCATAGGACATATCTGGATGTGTACATATCACAGTATGATTGAAAAATGCACTTTGTGATTTCATTCATCAAGTATCAAAAATACTCGAATCTTTGTTTCACTTATCAAGTGTCGATACACTTGAATTTAGATTTAATCATTTTTGTGTGGCAATAACCTTTCTTGTCATTTCCATATTGAACTCATTCAATATCTCATCTATGTACATTTGGCACAACCATATTAGCGTCTCGGTCTATCTATATAGATATTGATGCCAAACATTCGGGTTTTGCCTAAGTCTTTCATCGAGATGAAATTCTTAACTTGTGTCAATAAAAGATACATCATTTCCAATCAACAATATATCTTCCACATAATGCTTTAGAAATATGTCTTAGCGCTTCCACTTAATTTCTTGCAAATGCAAGCATCTTCATCGTCTCCGATGAAATTAAACCCTTTAACAATTTCATCACGGTGAAGATTACAACTCCTCGATGTTTATTTCAACCATTGAAGTTTACATACGCTTTTAGCATCCTTTGAATTAACAAAATCCTTTGGATCATGTCATGTGCACTTCCTAGGTAATAATTCTATTAGAAGAACTTTGTTTTGTTTGTTCAACTAACATATAACAAAAATATATGTAGTGGTTGCTACATTAATCTATCTAGACTAAATATTGCTATGAAAGATCAAAATCTTGTTATAGTCAACCTTTGATTGTTGTCGTAAACTCTTTTCCCGATATGTCGACTATTTCATAGATGTGAAACATCCATGTCTATTTATTTATGGATCCAAACACGATTGTAAGGTCTTACACCTTTCCAGAGGGTCTTTCAAGTTCAAAGCTTGATTTCTCGTGTATGGAACTATCACAGATTTTATGGCTTCAAGCCAATTTGACGGAGTCATGTCCCATCATCACTTCTTTGCATGTAGTTGGTTCATCATTGTCAAATAATGATTTAACTCTCAAATCTTGGTATTTGATTTTTACCCGATCTCCTTGGTTCAATAGGAACTTAGACCTCCGTGACCACAACCTTTGAGGCACGTGAGCCATGAGCATTGTTGCTGCCTTCGGAACGCTCTCCGGTGATGCGCAACTCAACACATATAGCTAAGGTTCTTTTAACCTTATTAAAGTTTTATTGTCCTCCCACTTAACTTTTCACGAAAAAAATCCTTCTTTAAGAAATTTGACGTTCTAAGCGACAAACACTTTTTTCTTTGGTGTTATGGAGGACAAAGTTCTATTGTCCTCCCACTCAGTATATTTAAGTTTTCCCTCTTTATGTTGAAAATTTTGAAGTTGCACTTGTTTTGCTTTCCTATGCTTGTTGCTTTGTGCTTTCATGACTTGTTTCTTTACAAGATTATTTTTCATAGGAAGTGGGTTAGACTTAAATTTGTTTTATATTTGCTTCTTGATGCTCTCTTTTACTTCAATTCATATTTCTTATGTGAGCGTCATAGAATTTATCATGCCTATCTTAATGGCTATAAAGAAAGAGCTTTTGGGAGACAGCCCATTATATTTTTTCTTTAAATTTATTTTTGTTTATTTGAGTCTTGGAAGTTTTTACCTCTATAGAAACCTCTCCTTATCCTTTTTATTTCGTTTTTGTGCCAAGAGTAGCCTTAGAAGAAGGTAAGATTTGGGGAAGTTGTTGTCCTGAAATAGATTTTTGTGCTTCGTTGTAAAAAATCGTGAAAATCCTAGAACGTCGTACAAGTTTTTGTGCACATGCCCCAGGTATTTATCTAACTTTTGTTAGTTTTTCACTTTTCTATTTGAGCAACAAAATATTTTCGAAAAAATCGATCTTTACCCGCTATTCTGTTTTGACAGATTTCTGCCACTATTTGCATTTGCCTCTTGATCTCTTTCTTTTTTAGTTCTTTTGATCAGAAGAGTTTTTAAAATAAGTTGCTACAATAGCTAATGTTTTAATGGATGTTGTACTTGAGTTTAAAAGGAACCAAAAGTGGATCTACTATCTTGCATACGCTAATGTTGCTAATGAGAATTATGTGATGTTTTGTATGAAAGAAGTTTTCAAGTATAGGGAGAGAATGATGTGATGAGATGAAGTATGGACAAAAGCTCAAGCCTGGGGATGCCACCCATGGCACCCCAATAAATATCCAAGAAGTACAAGCGTCAAATCTTGGTGATGCCCAATGCACCCCCTTCTTCATAAACAAAAATATCAGGTCATCTTTCAAGACACTAATTTTATTGCTTCGTATACTATGTGTTATTCTTGGAGCGTCTTTATTTTTGTTTTCAGTTTTCTTTTGTTTTGTTTGCTGTAATAAGTTGGTTGGATCCTAGCACACTTCTTTTGGAGAAGTCACACCCCGTTCTTCATTGCCTAGAACACTCTAGTTTTCACTCTTATTGTTCTGCGAGTGTTCTCTTTTGCTAGCACTGCGTTTAGCTTTAGTTTTCTTCTTCTTTTGGCTTAGAACTTTTTAGTTCTTCTCTGTAGTTAGGTGACACAATCTTTCTGGTCTTTATTGATTATTATCTTCGTGAGTTGTTTCAAATAAGTTGATTGGTTTTGGAAAAGACTAGAATGTTTCATGCTTATGGTGGTACAAAAAGAAGCTTGTTTTTACTGTGGCTTAAACTTTATCATGTCATGTTAGATGTTGCTTTGACCATATCATTAGTTATTATTGTTGTAGCATGACTTGTTTCAAACAATTGAGATTGCTTAATGTGCCATGAAAGAATCATGCATCGTTTTATCATACAAAAGCATAATATTGTGGTATTCTCCTTTGATGCTTTATTTGGGTTGACTTGGCACATGCTTACACCGTGTTATGACTATTAACCAATAACCTTAGCTTATATGATCATTTAGTTTTTGACTTGTGATATCACTTTATACTTTGATTAATAATGTTTTGTCGCTCTGCATGATTATGGCCATTATTGCTCTCTTAGTTGGTCGCTCCCAGTCTTTTGCTAGCCTCCACCTGTAGTGAGTATGAGCTCTACTCGTGCATCCAACTCCCTTTAACCAAAGTTTGCCATTTGTGTCCACCATATATACCTAATAGCATCATTTGCTATTCCAAGTAAATTTTTTGTTTTATCTTTCCTCCAAAATAATTTTTTATGAGAAAATTAGTTAGTAAAGCTCTCACGAACTTGATGGCACATTTTATTTCTTGCACTTAATAAACTTGAACCATTGTGACTATCTTATGATGATTATATGCTTGCAAATTGTAAGTTGGGAGTTAGCAAAACCATGTTGTCGTGGGGCACGCTTTCAACATTGCACCTATTTCTATTTAGTTGATATCATGTTCTTTTGTTTATGGATGTTGCCGGTGTGAAATGAGTTGGGAGCTTGTAAGTCCATGGAGTTTGTGTTAGAAAAACGCCTGGGCGGCCAGCCTAAGACATGCCTAATCATGGTGGAAACTTGCATCATAACCATAATGAGCACTCTATGAAGCATCTTGAATAAAAACTATGCTCATGGTAAATAAAAGGATCGCTGAGATGATCGTTGTCTGTTGCCTTGTCATTATTATATGGGATAGCTCCTATGTCATGGGGCAAGGGGTACCCCATTGGCGGCTCTCTATGATACATATATACTTACAAAGAAAAGAACTTACCTGGGACCAATGTTGAGTAACATGAGGTCTCGGTACTCGTACTCAAGGGGCATGAGATTTCAACTTGTGATTTGTCAAGCATATAACTCATATTTGCCCTCACTTTAACCTTAACCATTCTAGATGCTTATGACAGGGGTAATGAGAGCTCAAAGCTAATAAGTACCATAATTTTTGGAAGCTTTATAAAACCATTTAATACCTACTTCCCTCTACGAAGGGCCTTTCTTTTTACTTTTTATTGAGTCTTCATCTTCTATATTTATGCACCAGTTAAGAGAGCATAGTTTTCATTCTGAGTTCAATGTGCATTGTCCCAAAACTTGTTGATTGATTCATAATTATAGTATTGCTTGTTCTTAAATTATTTGTATCTAGCACCCTTATGAACTTTGAAGGTGTCCTATGCATTTATGTTTTGCTATTTCATGAAGGACAAGCTGAATACCACTCTTGCTATGTTTTCTATATGTGAAACAAAAAAATTCTTTCAAAGCATTATTCATGATCTTTTGTTTGTGTTGCCTTTCATGTTGCAACATAGTTGATATGTCTTATTGTCAGAAATATATCTTTCATGCTTATGTTTAGGGTACTTTGATCCCAGCTATCAATGCTTCGCAATACCTTGACCAAGGTTGTGTTGGTGCATGTCACCTCAAAAATTATTATTTTTATCACTTACCTACTCGAGGACGAGCAGGAGTTAAGCTTGGGGATGCTGATACGTTGCAAACATATCTATAATTTTGATGCTCCATGCTTGTTTTGCACCAATTATCTTATGTCTTTGTCTACACTTTGTGGCATTTTTATGAATTTTCTAGAACTAACATATTAACAAGTGCCACAGAGCCAGTTTCCTGTTTTCTGCTGATTTTGGTTTCATAAAAACTAGTAAAAAAATATTCTCGGGATTGGACGAAACAAAAGCCAAAGTTCCTATTTTTCCTGAAACGACACGGAGTCCAGAGGAGAGAGGGAGACGCACCCTAGGGCGGCCACACCTGGCCCAGGCGTAGCCAGGGGGCGCGCCGCCCTAGGGTGTGGGGCCCCTGGTGCTCCACCGACCTTGCCTCTCCGCCTATATAAACCCCCCAAGACAAAAACCCTAAAGACGAGATCAGAATTACACGAAAAGTTTCGCAGCACCGCCGCCACCGAAGACGATATTCAGGGACAGAAGTCTCTCTTCCGGCACATTGCCGGGATGGGGAATTGCCCCCAAAGCCATCTCCATCGACTCCACCGCCATCTCCATCACCTTTGCTGACTCCCATGATGAGGAGGGAGTAGTTCTCTCCCAAGGCTAAGGGCTCTACCGGTAGCCATGTGTTCATCTCTCTCTCCATGGTGTGATCTTATTGTGATCATGAGCTTTGTAATCTAGTTGAATAAGTATATGCCACTCTTTGTCTATTATGCTACTCAAGTGCTTTTATTAATGTGATCTCCGGAGACACCTTGTCCCACGTGTGTGAAGGTGACAGTGTGCGCACCGTGTGTGGCTCTTAGGCTAGAGATTACAGAAATACTTATCATGAGTTATATTTTGAGTTGGATGTCTCTATGAAATTGTGGTGTTTATCTAGAACCATCTAGCGCTCAAGGTGACAGTATGGGGTTACCTAGATGGGGAATGCGAACTTTAAGGTGTGTTTTATTGCCCTACGAGGTGAATTGGTGTTTGTTATCCAACCGGAGAGTAGTTCAGGGTAGCATAGTGAAGACAAGATATTTATGTGTTCAATTATGATATCATTGTTGAGAGTGTCCACTAGTGAAAGTATGATCCCTAGGCCTTGTTTCTAAGCATTAAAACACTGTTTACAACCAGTCCCGCTACATGTTTGCTTGCTGCTATTTTTATTTCAGATTGTAATTACCACTTATAATCATCCATATTACTTGTATTTCACTATATCTTCACCGAACTAGTGCACCTATACACCTGACATGTGTATTGGGTGTGTTGGGGACACAAGAGACTTGTTGTATCTTAATTGCAGGGTTGCTTGAGAGGGATATCTTTGACCTCTTCCTCCCTAAGTTCGATAAACCTTGGGTGATTCATTTAAGGGAAACTTGTTGCTGTTCTACAAACCTCTGTGCTTAGAGGCCCGACACTGTCTAGAAGAATAGAAGTGTGCGTAGACATCATGTGGCAAGAACCTTTCTTGTCATTTCCATATTGAACTCATTCAATATCCCATCTATGTACATTTGGAACAACCATATTAGCATTTCAATATATCTATATAGATATTGATGCCCAACATTCGGGTTTTGCCTAAGTCTTTCATCGTGATGAAATTCTTAACTTATGTTAATAAAAGATACATAATTCCAATCAACAATATGTCCTCCACATAATGTATTAGAAATATGTCTTAGCGCTCCCACTTAATTTCTTGCAAATGTAAACATCTTCATCGTCTCCGATGAAATTAAACTCTTTAACAATTTCATCACGGTGAAGATTCCAACTCCCTGATGCTTATTTCAACCATTGAAGTTTGCATACGCTTTTAGCATCCTTTTGAATTAACAAAACCCTTTAGATCGTGTTATGTACACGTCCTAGGTAACCATTCTATTAGAAGAACTTGTTTTGTTTATTCAACTATCACATAACAAAATTATATGTAGTGTTTGCAACATTAATCCGTCTAGACTAAATATCGCTATGAAAGATCAAATTTTGTCATAGTCAACTTTTGAACATTGTCGTAAACTCTTTTCCCGACACGTCGACTATTTCATAGATGTGAAACATCCATGTCTATTTCTTTATAGATCCAAATATGACTATAAGGTTTTTACACCTTTCAGAGGGTCTTTCAAGTTTAAAGCTTGATCTCTCATGTATGGAACTATCACGGATTTTATGGCTTAAAGCCATCTGACAGAGTCAGGGACCATCATCGCTTCTTTGCATATAGTCGGTTCATCATTGTCAAACAACAATGATTTACTCTCAAATCTTAGTATTTGATTGTTTACCCGATCTCTTTGGTTCAATAGGAACTTAGACCTCCGTGACCACAACATTTGAGGCACGTGAGCCATGAGCATTGTTGCTGCCCCCGGAACGCTTTTCGGTGCTGCACAACTCAGCACATATAGCTAAGGTTTTTTTAACCTTATCAAATTTCTATTGTCCTCCCACTTAACTCTTCACGAAAAAATTCCTTCTTAAGAAACTTCACGTTCTAAGCGACAAACACTTTTGTCTTTGGTGTTATGGAGAAACATTCAATAGTTATTAAAAATAACCTACAAATACATGCTCATCCGACTTTGGTTACAAACATCTTACTTATGCCTAGCATACCAATGTTTAAGAAAGGACAACTTGGGTTTTACCCCAAACCATAACTTTATATGGTGCCATTTCAACAGATCACGATGGAGCTCTTTTTAGTGAAAAAAGGTAGTCTCTAAAGCTTTAATCTTTAAACTATAATGACAGTTTTATAAATGACACATTTGATCTTACCATGTTTAAACAAGGTTTCATTACATATCTCGAACATTCCATACTACTATGGTGTTTTTCGGGAAACATAAATCTATGGAACGATTCCTCAAATCTCTAGGTATTTTGCTAAATTTGTAACTCAAATATCTTCCTTTATGATCCTATCATAAAATCTTCATTTTCTTGTTACAATGATTTCCCGCTTCATCTTGAAAGTCTTTGAACTTTTTCAAATGTTTCATACTTAATCCTTACTAGCAAAAGTGCCCGTGCTTTGCACCGGGTTTATAAATAATAATAAGTGCATATAAGAAATAAAATAAAATTTTGTTCTTAATGGACGTGATAATCAGATTTTGCTTTGCTGCATAATGTAATAAGATTGGGGGCTCAAGTGACAGATGCGGGATCTTTTGTGTAATATAATAAGTGCATGGACTAAAATGAAAAAGTGACGAAGAGATAAAGCTCTTTGTCATCCTCTTCATGGGACAAATCAATTGATTTGCTAACTCCTTAAAAAACTGATTTGCTCATCGCCTAGGTGGTTCAGTTAGCCAATACAATAAAAATTGAGCGTAAGTTATTTACCAAATTAATGGGAAAATAAGAAGTAGAATTACGCCTGGAGTTTTGAACTGATTAGATAAAAGGTGAATATATTAAGTCAGTCTCTACATACAAAATTTGTTTCTATAGTTGAACTTGAATTCCATATAAAATTAGCTAGCCAAGAAAAAGTCTAGTACTAAGACAAATTTGAACATAGGAAATCCAAGATTAGGAACTTACATAATAGCAGTTGCAAGGTCATTGTCCATAGCTAAATGCAAGGTGATGCCGTCGGCAGCCTTGCCACACTAACCGAACAACATGGATATACTCTCCTCCTCCCTCAAATTAATGAGTAGCACATAGAGCCTATTCACACAAAAAAGAGTAACACAGCGAGTCTAGTCAGGTCCAAAGCTCTATCTCCACCCTCCATTGACGTGAACTGATTTCCATAACTACACCAAGCAAACCATAACATACAGATTTCACCCCAACTTTTCTCAAGAAGTTGAGGACGCAATCTTGGTCCAAGATCGATCAAAAAGATCTTCTCGTGTTTCTGGTTGAAGGACTAGTGCTGAAAAAGAGACCGTGCAAAGGAGAATGACCTTGGAGCTTCTTTGCAGACGTAAGAGGGTGAGATAAAAAACCATGAGAACTCCACCATAGTTTCTTTGCAGCTGCTCTATCGGCCTGATCAGGATTTGATAGCGGTTGGGTGAGGCGATGTAGGTGAACTTTGGAGGCGGCGGAAGGAGAGATCGAGGGATACACCCGGAATTAACTGGAGGGGTGCATGTTTGGCGTCGATAATATTGGTGGGACTCCTGATTTGTTGGTGGGACAGTTGTGCCGGACTCGTTTTTTATCTATGGATGTAAATAATTAGTAAAATTGAACTCGTTTTTCACTTATGGATGACATTTGATATAATATAAAATTTGGTGGGAGGATAAATCCGTCCAAAAAAGTATTGGACCGGAAGAAACACTTCGTCTTTTATTATTAGGTATAGATTTAAGTAAATATACATATATTCACTCAAATTTCCGGAGAAAGCATATGAAGTTGAAATCCATCGCTCTTGACTATACATAATGGGTTTCATACAACAATATGTACAATTTCCAATAAGCTAGCCATTTGTTCCCTTTTGGCCTATGAACAAAGTTTTAATTATCTCTAGGAAAGTTTCACAAGCGTCATTTGATCGAAATCAAATGACTCCAAAATTCCATCCACATGGAGTTTCTTCATATTTTCTTTCCAATATAATTTAAACGGCGATGTCACTTCCTAGATGATCTTTCAATCAATTGTCTTTCGACATTTTTAGCATCAATTTTATGGATGTGATTTCTCCAACTAGACTTGTATATCATCCATCTTTTATGGATTACGAAAATTATTTGAACAACCTTTTGTTCTCATAATACCTGATAAAACAAATCTTGAAGGTAAGCTTTGATATCAACGAGAAACGCAATAACTCTTTATTTGTTCTCGATGAACATCATCACATATTCTCTTGCTAGTTACTTAGGCCATTACAGTTCATGAATTGTCTTGTTTCGTATGACGATTCACACCAACAAATTCAGTATCCAGTACTTAAGAACCACATTGTTTAACAAGCAAAGAATACATCCATAACACGTATATCCTCTATATACCTAAGCTAAACAATTCTAGACTTTTATTTTCTGTATATTTCTGAGATTCTCTTTCAGTATTTCCTTTTTCATTTAAAAGAATCTATAAATATCAATAGTGGAGCCATACACATGACACATAGTCCAAAGTGTGTATAGTTAAATACAATGTCTTTGGACTTGCACTTTGAAGTAGATCACCATCATCAAATGTTTGATGTTCTTTCAAATTCCATTCTTTAGTAATCTTTTAGTGTAGTAAAATGTTTTTCCTACATCAAATATTCATACTTATCATGGAACTATTCATTATCAAGCTACTATAGCTTATAACGGTGAATTGCGAGTATAATGCTGCTCTCCAAAACCTTTTGGAGGATTAGGACAACTAGTGTCTCCAACCTTTTGTAAATTATCATTAAATATGAGAACATAACTTTTGCCATATTATACTCTATCATGTTGCAACCAAAACATCGTTTCAGATATCGCAATATCTTCCACACATGATGGTTTTGAAACAATTCTTTCAGCTCCCCGATAACCTTGATATTAAAACAATCTTTTGAATATCAAGAATCATGGAGACAAACATGATGCTTATATACTAACACTAGAATTGTTACTCTTAATTTAATACCAATTATTAAACTTCACGGAGTAACCGAAACTTACTGAAAGTTTGCAATAGGACTTTTAAAGTTTAGATTAACACTTCAAAACAATACGATACCAGTTCGTAAAGTAAATAACCAGAATTCTATAGTTCTATTATCTCAATTATAACTACGCGCAAGGTGGTAAACGGATGCCAATGACTACAACAACTATGCAAATTCACTTTGATTTAATTTATGATAAATAGTGTTCAACTTTTAATTATATTACTGTTGAACTCCCATTTAAAACAATATCCCTCAGATTGTTTTAGTGATTACACGAACCAAATCTACTAAACCAAGTCCGATCATCATGTGATATCATGTAGTTTCAAAGGCGAACAATCATCATGTTCATCATATCATCTATATGACTCATGCTTTACCTTTCGGTATTCCATGTTCCGAGGCCATGTTTGTACATGCTAGGCTTGTCAAGATTAACCTTAGTTTCCGCATGAGAAAATCTGACTTGCTCCCGTTGTATGCACACGCAGAATCTAATATATCCGATCATCACGTGGTGCTTTGAAACAACAAGTTTTGGCAATGGTGCTAACTACAGACGAACACTTTACTACTTGATATTTTATGAGAGGGATCATCTTATAATGATACCGTCGCGATCTAATCAATACAATATGCATAAAAGGATTAACATCACATGCAATTCGTAATATGTGATATGATATGGCCTTTCTTCTTGTGCATTCGATCTCCATCTCCAAGCACGAACATGATCTCGATCATCACCGGCGTGGCGTCGAGGTCAATGGCGCCGCTCCATGGTTGTCGTCCACCAGCATCAACTATTACAACTACTTTGAATAATAGACACGCATGTCTTAACGGAATTAAAAGATAACCATAAGGCTCCTGCCGGTTGCCAACTTACAATAAGGATCATTGCATACATCATATATAATCACAATCATGGCCATATCACATCACAACACACCCGTGCAAAACAAAGTTAGATGCCTCTAATTTTCTTTGCATATTTTACGTGGTTTGTGGCTTTCGAATAAGAACCATTCTAACTTACGAACAAGAACCACAATGTTAATATTAGTATTGTCAAGTGCCCGTTGTAAATTGAATCTTCACTATGTTGGGAGAGACAGACACCCGCAAAGCCACTTATGCAATACAAGTTGCATGTTGAGTGTGGAGCAAGTCTCATGAACGATGCCATGTAAGGTTAGACCGGGTCGCTTCATCCCACCATCCCGCAAGATGCAAAGTACACACGAATCAATCGACAACAAAAGCATCAATGCCCACATTGACCATTGTGTTCTACTCGTGCAAGAGATCTACATATAGACACGTCTCTGATACCACTGTAGGGGTTCGTAGCATGGAAAACAAAAAAAATCTACCGCATGAACACATGCAAGCCAAGATCTATCTACTAGATTGTAGCAACGAGTCGATGGAGTACTCACCCTCAAAGATTCCAAAGCGGTTAATGAGAGCGGATTCTCGTGGGTGATGTAGTCGTTCACTTGCCGATCTCAAGATCGCGTAGACGGTCCTTCCGGCGCCATGTTCCGGCAGCACTCCTGCAGTCGATCACACATTCGGTACTCGATGAAGACCTTCCTCTCCCTTGTTCTAGCAGGCAGCAGAGGTTGTAGCTCTCTCCTCGTGATTTTGGCAGCACGACGGCGTGGTGTCAGAAGTAGAGGGGAGATCCCGCAGGGCTTCGCCTAAGATGGAGCGAGTATGGTGAAGTAGAAGAAAGACCTTGGTGATCTAGGGTTTAGAGGGCGCCAAGGGGGGTGGTGTGGCCGGCGGCAAGGGGCTAGGGTTTGCCCCAAGTCGCCGACTTGGAGGAGCTCTTGGCGGAGGCTACTATACGTGGTAGGCGCCAAAGCTAGGGTTTATGGTGAGGGGTAGGGGCGCCCTATCCCCTCATTATATAGGTGGGGAGGCGCCAAGGGGGAGGGAATCCTCCCCTAACACCACTTCATGTGGCTGGCGGCAAGGAGAGGGAGTATTCCTCCCTTAGGTAGGAATCCTTCTCTCCCTCCACTTCGAAACCATTGTCCCAGTTTTACTTTTTCAAACTGGCCTTTTGTCTTTCAAACTAGAGTTTGATTTCTCTCTTATAATTGTCCAGCCAAGTGACCTAGGAAATGATGCAACCATTCCACTTTTTCATGACACATCCATGTAACCTTCCCCTTTCGGATCAGTGAACCTTCTAGACCCTTCTAGAACATTCCGGTTAAAACACCGAAACCATTCCCGAACCTCGGAATCGGACTTTCCTTATATGAATCATATTCTATGGACCATTCCAGATATCCCGGATCCCATCCGAGACTCTGAACTACATTCGGTCTCTTTACTCACTTTCCTTATCTACTAAACAACATCGAATCCTTAAGTGTGTCTCCCTACGGTTCGTGAATTATGCAGACATGATCGAGACTCTTCTCCGATCAATAACCAATAGAGGAATCTGGAAATTCATATGGCTCCCACATATTTCTATGATTACTTCATGATCGAATGAACAATTTACATATGATACCAATTTCCCTTTGTCTCGCGATACTTTACTTATCCGAGGTTTGATCGTTGGTATCTCTGCATACCTAGTTCAACCTCGTTATCGATAAGTACTCTTTTCTCGTTCCTATGATATGTGATCCAGTCACATGCTTGGAAGATAATTGGATGACATTCCACCGAGAGGGCCCGAGTATATGTATCTGTGATATGGATGGACAAATCCCACTCTTGATCCATGTGCCTCAACGCATACTTTCTGCATACTCAATGCCACCTTTATATCCACCCAGTTACAAAGTGGTGTTTGATGTCATCAAAGTATCCATCCGGTGATGGTGATTAACATGATCTCATGGTCGAAGGATTTATGTTACTATGTATTAAAAGCTTATAGCAAGTGAACTATATTAAATGACTTGATCTTATGCTACGTTTTACTATAGGAGTATGTCCATCACATCATTCTCTTAATGATATGACCTTGTTGTTAATAACATATCAATGTTCATGATCAGAAAACCATGATCATATACTAACCGACAAGCTAGTTTAATAAGAGGCTTTACTAGGGACTCTTACATGTTTACAAATCACACAAGTATTAATGTTTCCTATTAATACAAATATAGCATGGGATGTAAACATTTATCATAAGCATGAAGATATGATGATAACCACTTTATTATTGCCTCTTGGGCATATCTCCAACAACTGCAACATTGTAATTTTATACTTTGATGAGTTGGAGGAGGAGAGGAATCTGGTGATTCAGGAGGAGAATTTTAGGAAAATTCTGAGGCTACATCATGATTTTTTTTCAGAAGGCAGTATCAGTACTAGAGGAAAAGGTGTACCATAAGTTGGATTAAGATGGGAGAAGAAAATAAAAAAAGTTCATGCAATGGCCACAGAGAGATATAGGAAGAATGCTATTTCAAGTCTGCAACTACTAGATGGCATATAGTTTCAGATCATGATTAGATGGCAAGTATTACTTCGAATAATTACAAAAATAGAATGGGCTCATCTAATGGTATTCAAATGCTTTTTTTCTTTGGATATGTTAGTATAGAGAGTTGATGGTTTGGAGTATCTGGCCAAGTAATTTACTAAATAAGAAATGGATTAAGAAATGGATTAAGTGGTTAAGCAAATGCCAAATGATAAGGCACCAGGGCCAAATGGTTTCAATGGGATGTTTCTAAAAAGATGTTGGGATATTGTCGAAGGGGATTTTTATACTCTGGCACACAGTTTCTGGAATCATAGTCTCTTTAGAGAATATTAATTCTTCCTTTATTACTTTAGTGCCTAAGAAACCAAGTCCAGAGCAGATAAATGATTATAAGCCTATCTCTTTAACCAACACTTGTTTAAAATTCCTATAAGAAATGATTGCTGATAGGCTTTAAGGTATGATGTGTAACACCCCAGTTTTTAGTAAATAGTAATTAGGGTTGATTGTGAATCATTAGCATCATTCTTAAAAATGCATGCAAAGAGAAATACACAAAACCCTAAAACCCCAGTTTCCCTCTCTATCTGAAAAGCATTCAAAATGGTTTGAATTTGAAAAGTACAAAATTATTGGAGCCCAAAAGGAATAAAAGGGCCCCACACTATTTTCTATATTTTATAAAAACTTCTGTTATTTTTTGGAATGATTCAAAAACAGTTGGAAATTCAAATACAAAAGAGAAAATAGATAAACAGAAAAAGAAAAAAGATTCTGTAAATAAAAAACCTAATCCTAACTCTATCTGGGCCGAGCCCATCTTCCTTCTCTCCTCTCTGTCGCCCAGCGCAGCAAGCCCTAGCCTTTACTCTTGCTCTGGTGCAGCCTAGATTGGCCCAACAGTAGCCCGCCCTCGGCCCGATACCGCTTCGGCCTCGAACCTGTCCATCGTTGTCTTCGCAGGCGACGCGAAGCAGCTGCCTGTCGTCGCCGCGACTGCCCGATGCTGCCCCGCTACCGTGATGCGCGTCGCCAATGCTCGCGAGGATAAGAACGAGCCCCGCACGCCTCTCTTCCTCCCCCTGGTCTTATTCCCTCCTCGCACCCTCTCTCTCTTGCTCTCTGTGACGAACCCGAACCCTAGCCCGGCCAGGCGCCGTGCGCCGCCGTCGACTGACGCCTCCCCGAGCCATGCAGATGACGCCTTGAGATCCGCCTCGCCGTGCCGGTCTTCCTCGTCAGCGGAATCGAGCCCAGGCACTGCCAATCGACCGCATCGCCACTTCTTTCCCCGTCACCGATGTTCGCCGCCGTGGACCTTGCCGACGTTCTGGACCACCTCCGGCCTCGCCGTCCCCTCCATCAGCATCACGTTGAGCTTCTGGTGCCCCAGGCACCCTCCGCTCGTTCGTTAGCTTTCTATAGCCATCGCTCGTCGTTTGCCTGCAAGCGTCGCCGCCGCCGCTCGCTGTGCTCATTGCTCCGACAACCATCCGTAGCGGCGCAGCCAGATTTTGGTTCAGTGCGCCATGCCGCATCAAATGCACGCAACCCCGCATCCTCGCTCGCTCGCTAGCGCCGTTCTCTGCCGCCGTCTGATGTGCTCTCCGACGAGCCAAGGTGTCGCCCGCGTGGCGCCTGCCTTGTAGTGATGTGGTGCTGACCCATCCTAGCCAGTGTGGCCCATTGACCTGGCCATAGGGCCCAGTCGTCAGTGACGGTGGTTAGGTTCTGCCTCGGTGAGAAAAGGTAGAGTTAGGGTGTGCTGGCGTAAGCATGACGTAATAAACCTATTTAATATGATTTAATTAATTCCAGAATTTGATTAAAACTTGTAAAATCAATATCTAATTATTTATAAGTTAGAAAAATACAAATAATATATCAAAATGTTCATAAAAATGAGAGCTATCTACTTAAGCTATAATCATTCATTGTTCAACAACTTTGAAGACAAGTTTAAATAGAAGAACATAGTAACCCCTCTCATATACATCCAGAGTTTTCCCCGAGTTAGGGTTTTCACCCCTCGGAACCCCGATTAAGTTGTGGAGCATGCTTTAGGGTTTCAATTCAATGCAATTTAACTTGTCATATCATCATCCTTGCTTGAGCATTGCATCGATGCCATTGTTGATTGTTTCCCTTTATTTCCGGTGTTTCGTTCTTTCCGATAGAATACGATATCGAGATCGAGATAGAAGACCGAGATCAACAATATCGAAGATCGACGAACAATACTTGACCAACCGTAACCAAGTCAAGTACAAGGCCCCCGAAGATCTATTCATCCGTTATCAACTGGCAAAGGCAAGCATAGCCCCACCATGATATAATCCTATGTTTTCGAAAGCATTTTAATTCTTGCCATGATGCATACGATTCTACTGTGGTCTTTTATCGATAGATAGAGTATCATATATGTTGAATTACTCCCTTTGAGCTTATATTACCTGATCCAATGCTCCTAGCATAACTAGGTTTGGCTTGTGTGCACTGCTAGAGCTTATATCTGTGTCCTGCTTAGTCGTGCAATATCTGGCAGTGCTGGTTCATCTAGATGATGTATCAGATGCAGAGAATCTGGTATGACAAGAGAACGTGATGAGATGATACCAGAGGTGAGATAAGTTAAACATGCTAAGGCTTGTATGGGAGGCCACGGTGGGATGTGGTTTTTCTAGTCCCATGCTCGCCACCACTAGGAAACGAGTTCTTGCCTTTGGAACCAAGACGAGCGTACAACCACACGGGGCCTGGAAAACCTCACGAGCAACTAACTTGCCTAGTATATTCCATGAGTCACATAGTTTGGGCATTCCATTCGACATATGCATAGAAAACCGTTTGAAAGATTTGCCGGGTGAAGGTGCATTCATAACAGGTAGGTAAGCATGGCCGGGGTTGCTTGGGGTCGATGGAGCCCCTGGTGAACCAACCTCGCCTCACATCTTTAAGTACCGGCTTCGGGATTTGACCCGTTATGGCAGAACCATAATTATTGCGTGACTCATGGTCTCGACGAAAGCAAGGTAAAGGTCGTGTCTAACCACCCTCTGCCGGCCTTCCAAGGAAGAGCGCTGATCATTGTGGCATTAAGAGAAGGTTAGTACGTGTGGGTAAAGTTGTACACCCCTGCAGGGTAATAATCTTTTCGAAAAGCCGTGTTCACGGTTATGAATGACTTGGCGACCGGACTCAAGATCATAGAGAACTATAACCTAATTGTAAAACTTGGCAGATCAACGTGTGCTTAAGGATGCTTCCTCATGGGTACGAGGGGGTGATCCTAGTTAGGGATGAGATGATGATGATTGGTGGATATCAAAAGATGATGATGAATATTCCGGAGATGTTGCTCTCTTATCCCTTTTTAAATACTCTGACTAGCCGAGCTTCTTCTCCCTCTTGTTTTATAAACAAAAGTGGATTTATGCAAAACAACTCCACCAGCCATAAGTCTTGCGGAGTACACCCTATACTCACCCTTGGTTTGTTGATACTTTGTAGCACAGTAAGAGTTCCCTGAAAATTAGTTTGGTACTACATCAACATCGACGAGTAGCTTGGGGTTCCCGGCCGGCAGCCTGGAATCTATGGGCTGGGACGTCATCGTTATGCTTCAGGCCTCTTAGGACATTTGTTAAGTTTGCTATACTTAATAGCATAATTTGCCTTCTGTTGTTTGATGTTTGTGGTCAGTGACCTCTGCTTGTAATAAATTGGTTCTCTGCTTAGTTATGAGCTTGCTATAATAAATTTTTGTGTCGTAGGGTCACTGCCGTGTTACCGATTCTTCACTGGATATTCTCGAGTTCAAGGTTAAGCTTATTTCAGACGGAGGTCTGGGATTTGTTTAGCCCTGATCCCGGGGGTGTCACAGGTCTTGGTATCAGAGCAGTACCAACCGTAGGAAAACCTTGCTATTGGTCGATGTTGAGTCTAGTGTTTGTGAAAACTACTTCAAAGATGAAAAGTATTTGTGAAAACTTTAGTATGATTCTTTTCTCCTTATCCAGTTTCGCTCTAACTCTGGGTTATCTTATCTGGTGTTGATTTTTGGAAAAGTTTTGATATCTCTTCTAATCTTTCAAAGCTTAGGTGCCTTCTTGGCATGTCGTTCCTTAGCCAGTTGACCTAGTGTTAAGTTCTCTAGAGTTGCGTGTGTTGTGAATTCCTTGTTTCCCTTTGCTCTTGTTCATCTGAGAGATTTCTTTCCATCATGATCTCTCTATCTTATGGACCTACAATATTATATTGTTGGTTCCACTGTGTTCTGCTCTAGGCTTCGAGGTTTCTTTTTACCTCGAGTGCCTCCTTTTCATTTGTTTTGTACTTTAGAAGTCGTTTCCTCTTCTGGAAGCTACCTCATGATTACTATCTTGCAGTGTACGCTATGTCACTCAGGTATTAGTTACTTCTTTCTCGGGTTTTAACTCTTGGACTTGAACCAAAGATCCCTGATTGTGCTGGATTCTGGTGTTTTGAATCTTGTACATGAAGCTGACCTTTAACCCAGGATCCGTTCCTTTGACCCTTGTTGTTAATGTTCATACATTACCTCAGGATGGATGGCACTACAATTTTATCCTTCAAGCTTGTGGTCTTTGTCGTGATTGAATTGTGACAAGTAAGGATTTTCCCTACCACTAGATATTGCAGATGTTCTTTAATGGAACCAAATAGATCACGACAAGAGTACTCCTCGAGAGTCTCGCATCAATACTCGTGACTCTGCCACACTTTACCCTTCTCTGCATTGGTTTTCAGAAGGTTGTTGACTTATGCATCCACATCTCTGGATTCCATCCTGAGCATGTTCTTTTCCCTTTGTTGTTTTCCGACCTTTGTCTACCAGTTGGTAGTCAAGTAGTAACGTGCATCAGTGTCTTCCGATGTAAGATACTCCTGTGGTTCGTCTAGACAAAACATTTCAGAATGTCTAGGAGAAACAAACTCCAGTACCTCATCATATCTAGGACTAGGTCAAAGTGTTGTAACCTGCAGATCAAGAAGCATTGATTAGCTTCTATTTGTTCTACCTTAAAGTGTCACACTCTTTTATACTAAGAGGTTGTGTTGAGTTTTATGACCCCTTAATGAAGTGATGCTTTCACACATATTTACCCACCCTTCCTTGAGCTTTCACGCTCATGAATGATGCGTGTGCGTAATAATGTGGCCATCTCAGATTCTAGCAATTTTTATTGTTTTAACTCTAAGGACATTTGTGTTATTCTTAGCGTGATTGGTTAACCCTGTCACTAAGCAAAGGATGATTGTGCTACCAAGTCCGTTACTCTGGTATACTCTCTTCGGTCAAAGAGTTAGTCTTGTGCTGAAGCTCTAAGACTAAGTCATCTTGCCTTACCAAGCAAGTTTCCTCTTGAACTAAGTGACATATCGGTGGTTCGTGATATTCTAGATGTCTACTAGAAGTATCGCCATGTTGACACATGACCGTGTTGTCAAGTTCTTGAACAAGCAAGTTCTCTGAACTGCTCTTTTCTTCAAGGATCCGTACTAGATACCCCTGAACTAGTTGGTTGAGCTTAAACAACAACTTGGAGAGTTGTAAGACAAAAGTTTTATCTGACTTTGTTCATTCTTAAAGGGATGTCTAGTTTTGTTCGTGCTGAAGAATGATAATATTTCCTTTCTGGATATGTTATCTTTCCCCACCTTTGATTTGATTTGGGTTATCGTCAAACCAAACTTAGTCCCAAGGACTATCTTGATGGTGTTTCTACTTGTGATGTTTCACTGGAGCACATCTTCATGACCTTTGGTCTGACCAATATTGTTGCCTCGTTCAAGCAACATATGAGTCCATCTTCTTGGAGTGTTTTGATAAGTTTATTGTTGAGCCCATCGACAATGTTCTTATTTTTTCTATGTTAGATTGGATTCATATGGGACATTGGGAATCATTGTTGGAAACTTTCAAGAACCATCTTCGGGTCATTTTGAAGTATGAGTTCTAGATGTTAGAAGAGACCTTCTCTAGTTCATGTGCAGTTGTTGAAAGATGTCGCCGTGGATTCGAGTAGAGTTAACTCTGTTACTTAAGGACACATGTGTGTTTGATTGTCAGTACTTTATGTATGCAGTTGTCTTTCGGCAAGTTGCTAAATACATGGGTCTATCAATCTAGCTCAGTCTTTTGGAGCTTTACACTGTAGTCCATATCTTGAGAATCTAGTAACTTTACCTTTGCGGTAAATGTTGCAAACTTTATATTCGGACATGCTGAGTCTGAAGTATCATACCACCTAACCAAATCTGAATCTCAAGCAAATACGATGGTTGGTGTTCCTCAAGGTTTTGACATAGGTCTCTTTGAAGTCTGGCAAGATTGATGTAATGGTTGACACACTTAGCCGGAAAGACCTTCTGTCATATTCTATTGATTCAACAATATCACCCACTCTTCATGAGGCATCTTCTATGATTCATTATAGGAGTTGTGCTCATGGTTTCCTTAGTATCCGAAGTTCGACCTTTACTTGATGTTTGATTTCTCGAACATCAAGGAGAACCTTTAAAGTGGTGTTGCTAAATGTCTCTCGGTCGATCCTCCATACCCTTTTATGTTGGAAAGCGTCGTGTTGTGCCAAGTAATTGAAGTCTGAGAATGAAGTTTCTTTCTTCTCGTGTCATCAGGAATCTTCTTAACTATTCACCTTGGTGGTGTAAAGTGACATCATGATCTTTGGCAAATATTCTGATAAACCTGGATGAATAAAGAGTTTCCTTCGTTTTCTCAGCCATGTTTTAAGAGTGACTATGATTTTGGTAATCAGAAGTTTCTCTAGTTACATGTTCCTTGCGACTTTTATGAGTCCTCCCCACCAAAACACCTTTCTTTCTTGGCCTTCTGTTGAATAAAAAAATGACCCTTTTGTGTCAAAAGTAGTTCAACATCTCGGTTTTGTTGGTCCATATCTCTGCAACCTGAAATCTCTACTTAAGCCATTTAGTAGAGGTTCCCTATCGAAGTCTGTGGTCATGTTCTTTCTGTTGAAACCTCCCTTCTCAGAAGCTTATATCTTATGTGAGTTCCATGGTCTCAATCCTTATGAAGACCATATATCTAACAACTTGAAACCTTCTCCTCTTGTTTCCTCCATTACCTTGACGTGTTTCATGTTGTCATCTCAGAGTTGTTTTGAACAATCCATCCATGAGCTGACCATGAGATACTCTGTGTGTTGTTTAGTGTGTTTCCCTCTTATCTTTAGAGTGGCCCTGTTCCTTTCTCTCTCTGTCTCTCTTCCTACCTTTGGAATCTCGGGTCGAGATTCTCATAAGGGGGATAGAGCTGTAACACCCCAGTTTTTAGTAAATAGTAATTAGGGTTGATTGTGCATCATTAGCATCATTCTTAAAAATGCATGCAAAGAGAAATACACAAAACCCTAAAACCCTAGTTTCCCTCTCTATCAGAAAAGCATTCAAAATGGTTTGAATTTGAAAAGTACAAAATTATTGGAGCCCAAAAGGAATAAAAGGGCCCCACAGTATTTCCTATATTTTATAAAAGCTTCTGATATTTTTTTTGGAATGATTCAAAAACAATTGGAAATTCAAATACAAAAGAGAAAATAGATAAACAGAAAAAGAAAAAAGATTCTGTTAATAAAAAACCTAATCCTAACTCTATCTGGGCCGAGCCCAACTTCCTTCTCTCCTCTCTGTGGCCTAGCGCAGCAAGCCCTAGCCTTTCCTCTTGCTTTGGTGCAGCCCAGCTTGGCCCAACAGCAGCCCGCCCTCGGCCTGATACCGCTTCGGCCTCGAACCTATCCGTCGTCTTCGCAGGCGACGCGAAGCAGCTGCCTGTCGCTGCTGCGACCGTCCGATGCTGCCCCGCCGCCGTGATGCGTGCCACCAATGCTCGCGAGTATAAGAACGATCCCCGCATGCCTCTCTTCCTCCCCTTGGTCTTATCCCCTCCCCGCGCCCTCTCTCTCTCTCTCTCTCTCTCTCTCGCTCTCTGTGACGAACCCGAACCCTAGCCCGGCCAGACGCCATGCGCTGCCATCGACTGACGCCTCCCCGAGCCATGAAGATGACGCCTTGAGCTCCGCCTTGCCGTGCCGGTCTTCCTCGCCAGCAGAATCGAGCCCGGGCGCTGCCAATCGACCGCATCGCCGCTTATTTCCCCGTCACCGACGTTCGCCGCCGTGGACGTTGCCGACGTTCTGGACCACCTCCGGCCTCGCCGTCCCCTCCATCAGCACCACGGTGAGCTTCTGGTTCCCCAGGCACCCTCCGATTTTTTGTTAGCTTGCTATAGCCGTCTCTCATTGTTCGCCTGCAAGCGCCGCCGCCGCCGCTCGCCGTGCTCGCTTCTCCAGCAACCATCCTGCAGCGGCGCCGCCAGATTTTGGTTTAGTGTGTCGCGCCGCATCAAACACACGCAACCCCGCATACTCGCTCGCTCGCTAGCGCCGTTCTCTACCGCCGTCTGATGTGCTCTCCGGCGAGCCCAGGTGGCGCTGGCGTGTCACCCGCGTGGCGCCTGCGTGGCAGTGATGTGGCGCTGACCCATCCTAGCCAGCGTGGCCTGTTGACCTGGCCATAGGGCCCAGTCGTCAGTGACTGTGGTTAGGTTCTGCCTCGGTGAGAAAAGGTGGAGTTAGGGTGTGCTGGCGTAAGCATGACGTAATAAACCTATTTAATATGATTTAAGTAATTCCAGAATCTGATTAAAACTTGTAAAATCAATATCTAATTATTTATAAGTCATAAAAATACAAATAATATATCAAAATGTTCAGAAAAATGAGAGCTATCTACTTAAGTTATAATCATGCATTGTTTAACAACTTTTAAGACAAGTTTAAATAGAAGAACATAGTAACCCCTCTCATATACATCCGGAGTTTTCCCCGAGTTAGGGTTTTCACCCCTCGGAACCCCGATTAAGTTGTCAAGCATGCTTTAGGGTTTCAATTCAATGAAATTTAACTTGTCATATCATCATCCTTGCTTGAGCATTGCATCGGTGCCATTGTTGATTGGTTCCCTTTCTTTCCGGTGTTTCGTTCTTTCCAATAGAATACGATATCGAGATCGAGATCAAAGACCGAGATCAACAACGTCGAAGATCGAAGATCGGCGAACAATACTTGACCAACTGTAACCAAGTTAAGTACAAGGCTCCCGAAGATCTATTTATCCGTTATCAACTGGCAAAGGCAAACATAGCCCCACCATGATATAATCCTATGTTTTCGAAAGCATTTCAATTCTTGCCATGATGCATACGATTCTACTGTGGTCTTTTATCGATAGATAGAGTATCCTATCTATTGCATTACTCCCTTTGAGCTTATATTACCTGATCCAATGCTCCTAGCATAATTAGGTTTGGCTTGTGTGCACTGCTAGAGCTTATATCTGTGTCCTGCTTAGTCATGCAATAGCTGGCAGTGCTGGTTCATCCAGATGATGTATCAGATGCAGAGAATATAGTATGACAAGAGAACATGATGAGATGATACCAGAGGTGAGATAAGTTAAACATGCTAAGGCTTGTATAGGAGGCC
Source organism: Avena sativa (assembly GCA_916181665.1). Lineage (NCBI taxonomy): Eukaryota > Viridiplantae > Streptophyta > Magnoliopsida > Poales > Poaceae > Avena > Avena sativa. Next base: position 8,613,980 of record OV702293.1, on the reverse strand, counting down.
ACGGTGGGATGTGGTTTTTCTAGTCCCATGCTCGCCGCCACTAGGAACCGAGTTCTTGCCTTTGGAACCAAGACGAGCGTACAACCACACGGGGCCTGGAAAACCTCACGAGCAACTAACTTGCCTAGTAGATTCCATGAGTCACATAGTTCGGGCGTTCCATTCGACATATGCATAGAAAACCGTTTGAAAGATTTGTCGGGTGAAGGTGCATTCATAACAGGTAGGTAAGCGTGGCCGGGCTTGCTTGGGGTCGATGGAGCCCCTGGTGAACCAACCTCGCCTCACATCTTTAAGTACCGGCTTCGGGATTTGACCCGTTATGGCGGAACCATACTTATTGCGTGACTCATGGTCTCGGCGAAATCAAGGTAAAGGTCATGTCTAACCACCCTCTGCCGGCCTTCCAAGGAAGAGGGATAATCATTGTGGCATTAAGATAAGGTTATTACGTGTGGTTAAAGTTGTACACCCCTGCAGGGTAATAATCTTTTTGAAAAGTCGTGTTCACGGTTATGAACGACTTGGCGACCGGACTCAAGATCATAGAGAACTATAACCTAATCGTAAAACTTGGCAGATCAACGTGTGCTTAAGGATGCTTCCTCATGGGTACGAGGGGGTGATCCTAGTTAGGGATGAGATGATGATGATTGGTGGATATCAAAATATGATGATGAATATTCCGGAGATGTTACTCTCTTATCCCTTTTTAAATACTATGACTAGACGAGCTTCTTCTCCCTCTTGTTTTATAAACAAAAGTGGCTTTATGCAAAACAACTCCACCAGCCATAAGTCTTACGGAGTACACCCTGTACTCACCCTTGCTTTGTTGATACTTTTGTAGCAGAGTAAGAGTTCCCTAAAGATCAGTTTGGTACTACATCGACATCGACGAGTAGCTTGGGGTTCCCGGCCGGCAGCCTGGAATCTATGGGCTGGGACGTCATCGTTATGCTTCAGGCCTCTTAGGCTATTTGTTAAGTTTGCTGTACTTAATAGCATAATTTGCCTTCCATTGTTTGATGTTTGTGGTCAGTGACCTCTGCTTGTAATAATTTGGTTCTCTGCTTAGTTATGAGCTTGCTGTAATAAATATTTGTGTCGTAGGGTCACTATCGTGTTACCGATTCTTCACTGGATATTCTCGAGCTCAAGGTTAAGCTTATTTCAACGGAGGTCTGGGATTTGTTTAGCCCCGATCCCGGGGGGTCACATGATGCTTCAATGCATTCATCATAACCAATATGTATTCATTAAACGAAAGTCGATTCATGACTGTTTGGCATGGTCCTTTGAGTACTTGCATCAATGTAAAGCTTCTGGCATAAGGATTGTTGTCTTAAAATCATACTTTGAAAAAGCTTTTGACTCTATAGAGATGAGGTCAATTATATGATGCTCGAACAGAAGGGATTTCCTGAAACATTTGTTCAATGGGTGAAAAAACTCTAGAGTCTGGCACTTCTTGTGTTCTCTTAAATGGTGTACCTGGAAGAAACTTAGAATGTAGAAGGGGTGTTAGGCAGGGTGATACTTTATCACCCCTCCCATTTGTTGTTAGAGTAGAGTTGCTACAATATGTGGTCAATAATTTAAAGGATAGATGTCTGATTAAGATGCCATTACGAGTGGGTGAAGATTTTCTAGTGGTGCAATATGCTAATGACACAATACTAGCCATGGAGGCAGATCCCAACAACTGAACACTCTGAGAAATGCCCTATATGAGTTCAGTATGTCTACTGGCTTGACTATCAACTTTCATAAATCTTGCATGTTACCTATAAACCTTTCTGATGAAGAGGATCTTCTACTAGCAAATGAGTTTGGATGCGGAGTTGGCACCTTTCCCTTCACTTACTTGGGCCTACCTATGGGTACCACAAGGCCTAAGATGGTAGTTATGTTGCTGCTGGTAGACAGAATGGAGAGAAGGTTAATAGCAAGCTCAACTTTTCTTGCATATGGTGGAAGACTTTAGGTAATGACATCCCGCTTATCCTCCATGTCCATTTATTTACTATGCTCTCTTGATATTCCTGAGGGCATCTTACAACAGATATATAGAATCTTAAGGATTTTTTTGGAGGGGCAATAATCCAGACTCCAAGAAGCAATCTCTGGATGCCTGGCATATGATATGTAAACCAAAAAAGAATGGAGGCTTGGGTATTGTGGATTTTTGGAAACAAAATGAAGGTTTGTTGATCAAGCATTTGCATAAGTTCTATAAAGGAAGAGGTTCCCTGGGTTAACTTGGTATGGGAATATTACCCTGATGGGGTGCCACATGCATCTAATATCTATGGTTCCTTTTGGTGGAAGGATATTATGAGATTGGTATATAACTACACGGAAATGTGTACTGTCAAAATAGGGGCTAGGGACACTACTCCATTCTGGAAAGATAAGTGGCAGATCACACTGATACAACATCAGTTTCCAATACTATTTTCTTATGCTTTGTAAGCAAAACATTCGGTTGAGGAAATTCTTAGGGCGCATGATAAAACACAGTTCTTTCATTTGCCAATGTCGCAACAGGCTTTCCAGGAGTTACATGCAATGGAGGGACTGCTGACTTAGGTTTAACTTGACCCGACGGTTAAATATTCTTGGTTAACCGTATGGGTAGAGGGGAAATACTCATCCAACAGGTATTATAATCATTGCTTTAAGGACATAATTGCCAACAAGATTTACTCTTGTATCTGGACCAGTAAAGTGATGCTTCAGATAAAAAATTTGCTTGGTTGCTTTTCAGTGATCGACTAAACACAAGAGATATGCTCAGAACAAGAGACTGGAATGTTACAAATGTCTTCCATTGTGTTCTATGCCAAACACATGTTGTTGAGGACTTGCAATGTCTTTTATTCGGATGTAACTTCAACATAAGAGTGTGGAATTATCTTCAAGTGGAGTGGGAGTCTGGGGATACTTTTGAGGATGTCTTCTTTCAAGAAAGGTCTAAATTCAGCAAGCCTTTCTTTATATAAGTGGTGTTGTTGATGGCTTAGCACATATGGAAACAGAGGAATGAAGCTATTTCTCAAGGGGTTCGGCCTTCCTTTAGGTCCTGTAGGGGGAGGTCCACACATGAAGTCACCATGCATGTGCATAGGGTGAAGGCCAGGCATACTAAAGCTTTGTCAAGATGGATTGACACCTCAGTTTAGATCCTAACTTTGTTTCCTCTCTTTTTTAACTTGTCTATACATAAACTCTTCTTTTAGCTACTGACTAATAAAGTTCTATGGGAATAAAGCCTTATAGTTGGTCCTAAAAAAACCATGTGACTAGATCACGTTGTAATACTTTTGTGGCAATGTCCATCATATCATTCTTTAATGACACGACTTCTTTGTCAACTGGCATAAATGCTCCATGATGAGGAAAACTTGATCATTGGTTGCCCAACCAACTAGTTAAATAGAGGCTACTAGGGACCAGGTTTATTTGCATACCACACCTGTATCACTGTTTCCTCTTGATACAGTTATAACAAAGTATGAAACTGTCATGAACTAGTTTGAGATATGACAATAAACCTATTTATTATGTGCCTCTAGGGAATATCTCCTTTAGGTTTGTGACATTAGCTTGATCTCTCTCTCTCTCTCTCTCTCTCTCGCTCTTCATAGATATAATACCATATGAGTTATCAAACATGATTATGGTCATATTTGTAATTCCTATGTGGTGGATCTTTATTCTATGATTTGATATATGATATTGGAACCTATTATGTGTAAGATGTATTGATAGATGCACATCATGTACCCGGTTCTTAAGTACTTGTTCTGATCCAACTTGTATGCAAGAGCATGTGTGGGAAGAAGTGTGTATTAGATGGAGTAGCATGGTGGTAGTGATTGAATAGTGACAACAAATTCGAGATCTACTTTGGTATTTACCTTTCTTTTGCTACGTCACTATAGACTAAGTGAATCCATGTGCTATAATTATCTTGTGATCGTTAGATAATCTTTTTTTGGTCAAGGTAGCATATTTGAGATTCAAACATCATGTCAAAATACCCAAGGCTATACTCTGTTGATTCTTAATTCAAGATTGCTTGGAGTTTCCCATTTCTTGAGGAGTATAAGAGAGATGTGTTGCATCATCTATATGTTATGACGTGATGCCTATATGAATGCTTATCAAACACATGTAGAAGTTCCACCAATATCATGTCTCTCATGAATTGTTTGTGTCCATTACAACCCAAAAAGAGAGTAGACAAGTGAACCCATGAACCCCGGTCCATTTTAAACCATAAGAAATACCTTTCCAACACCACTATCACACTTCACATTTTCTGTTATTTATTATTTTGAAAATACAAAAATACTTTCTTCACTTGCACACACAACCAAAACCCAAAAACAACTACCCCTTTATTGTTTTACTTTGTTTGCCTAGTGTTTATTTGTGTTATTTTATTTTATTATTTCTTTTTACTAATACGAAACCTTGTGCTTGACAACCACATGGTGGAGTTGCGACACAAGACAAAACTTTGCTTTGTAGGTTGCTTGAAGAGGAGAGGAAGAATAAATCTTTGAGCCAATTCCCGGAGAGTTCGATATAAACCCTCGAGTCATCCTTGTGGGTAAAAGACGCTTGCTGCAACACTCTGCACTTGGAGTCCCAAAGAATTGCTACACGGAGTTGTTGCCATTGTTGGGGATATGCTATATGGGTATCCTCATAGCATGTCTCTTAACCGACTAACCCGGGTGGCCCATAGTCGGTAGCATGGCCTGTGGCCTACTGGGCGGCCCAGTTAGGTGGATCCAGAAGGGAGGCCCATGCCGGATAAAGGAAGGCTACGGTGGAGTCACCAGTGTACCCGGAGCCTTGGAGTACAAGATACACAAGACTAGTGATAGACGGTGTAGGACTCTGTAACCTGTCCGGCTAAGACTTTTCCCTGTAACCCTAGGACCTGGCGACTATATAAGTCGGGCCTATGGGAGCCTTTAGGGCATTGTTTTACACACACCTCGCACATCAAACCTATCTCTGTAACTCGGCGTATTGCCATTATAGTGATTTATAGCAGGAGTAGGATTCCGCCACCGTCATGGGATCTGAACCTGGGTAAGTTGTGTTACCTCGTACCCGTCAACCGTCCGCCTTACCCCACGTCTCTAAACACGCACTGTGAGGACCCCTCCATGGCGTACTCGTCGGCAATACCACGACAGTTGGCGCCCACCGTGGGGCAAGAGGCGCTTTAGGCTCTTCAGCGGGCGAGGACCAAGATCTTCGCGGGAATCGGCGAAACAGTAGCCATCGGTCGCGTTCTCTTCTCCGGCAACGTTCCGATCGTCCCCCCTGACGAGTTCTGGATCCCGGCGAAGATGAACCCTACGCGGTGTTCGATCGTTCTTATCGGAGACATCCACCTCTTCATCGGCGAAACCGACTCGGGCACTAGTCCCCTGGGAGTTGGAGGAGCTTCAAGACCCGCATGGACCGCCTACGGGAAGGATACGTTTGCGGAAGGATCGATGTCGGATCTCTCTTCGGAGTTTGCCGGCAAAGATCGGAAAGCATCAAGACCCGCATGGACCGCCTATGGGCAGGATACGTTCGCGGAAGGATCGATGTTGGATCTCTCCTCGGAGTTGGACGGCAAAGATCGAAAAAATTCAAGACCCACCCAAACCGCCCCTGTGCAGGATATAAAGGTGGAAGATCACTGCAAATCCGTCGGTTTTGTCCGTGCGTCTAGACAGCAGAGATCCAAGTTCGTCGGCGTGGTTACCATCTTCGATCTGGCGCGCTGCGTTCAGAGAGAAGGCGAAAACCCCCGCGATTACCTGGCCAGGTGGCTCCGTATACGAGCCAATCTGGCCCACTACCCCAATGATGATGCTATCTATCACTTTGTGGAAGGAATGGACCATGGCACGCTTCTCCGACACTCTCTAAGACGACAACAGGCGTTAGGACGCCTTACTTTCGAAGGCATGGTGAACACCATCAACAACTACGGGGAGGCCGAAGCGGCAGCTCAGACAGCGCTTGTGCTCATTGACGGAGCCCCTCCGATTCAGCCACCACCTCCACCGCCTCCGGCCGCCATCATCGTAGTAGCGCCACCATCTCCAGTCATCGTCGAGGCCGTTGCACCTCCACCGCCCGTCATCGAGGAAGTCCTAGCACCCTCTGACTCTGTCATTGACACGCTTTACGCTGATTTTAGTGCAGACTCAGAGGAAATAGACTTCAGTCCAGAAGAGCTAGACTCTGCTATGCAAGAGATGGAGGAGGAGTACTCGCGCGATGAGTAAGATAATAACACCGTCATGTCTTGAGGGGTGATCGTCACCATTGGGACAGCGATGGATGAAGATCAACCCGGGCAAGCTCCGCCTACGGCGCTGGAAAAGGGGAAGGGGCCACTAATTGCTGCTGACGATGATCGCGCAAAGGTCATGCCTCCTCCGCCTAACCTAGTGCAGCAACCGCAGGAACTCGGCACCGGTCCGAGCAACAACAACACCGCAAACTTGCCGCCTCCAGCATCCACATCGGCAGCAACCCATGTTACTCCAGCTGATAGAGTGATGTACGGCAATCTCCTCGTCGAGCCACTAACCGTTGATCATATCCGGAACATGATCCAGCTTGACGAGAAGCGCCAGCAGCTGCTGGAAGAGGCGCAAGCCATCGCGGAGCAAGGCGCTAAACTAGATCGAGATCTGGTCAACGCGCAGAAGTCAATAGATAAAGCTAGAGCAATGGAAGCCGAGTACAAGACTCTGCTACAGCAGCAGAAGGCTAAGAAGGCTCCGGCTCGCGTCATCAACGATCCTGGTGTACGGCGCAACCTAGGATGGGCTCCCTCGAAGCCGGCACAGGCCAAGCCATACAATGATAGTGAAGGCAAGCAGGTGATGCCCACCCCACTCCTTAACCTCGCCGTCGCCAAGACCCTTCTGGAGCAGGATAGATCGCCTGAGGCAGTAGAACATGTCTATGACCTAGTGTCCAAGGCGGTAAAGCAGCAGGAAAAGGCCACCTCTCAGAGGCTTGAGTCTGACCCAGCGCTCTGCCGATCTAGCCAGTACAAACCGCCAAGGGACAGATCTCCTCAGGATGTCGGATCACAGACGGGCTCATCAGAACGAAGACGGAGGGATGCGCGCAACAGGAAGGATGCTATCCCCATATCCTCCGACCACGGAGAAAGAGCAAGACCTCGCCGCCCATCGCCACCGCCCCGATCCCCCCGACGTCAGGAAGATTACAAGGCTCACCATCGTACGGATATGCCCCCACCAAAGCAGTGCAGCATCGTCATCCGTGACAACGCGGCGCAGACCCGTCATGATGAAGAACGCCACCAAGGACACAAGAGCAGGTCACACCACGACCCTCCGCGTCCGAGAAGCAACCGTGACAGGCGTGGGGCATCGCAGGAGGGTAACAGCAAGAAGGCTAACCCACCGCCACCTCCGCCTCCATCGCCGCCAAGCAGTCACCATGGCGGAAGAGGCCCGTGTAGTTCATGCAGCCCATCCCCTGTTGACAACAAGAAGAAGAGCCCGGAGCCGTACGATGCACGTTCGCGGATCGATAAGATCCACGAGGCCCGGGAAGGACCATACCTGGGACCACATTGCTTTGGACCTGCAATACGGTCCGCAACTTACCCCAAAGGTTTCCGGATTGATAAGACCATCAAGCCCTATGACGGCACCACCAAGCCCGCTACATGGTTGCAGGACTACGGCAACGCGGTGGAGATTGCCGGAGGCAACCCCAACGTCGCCGTCAAGTACCTCCCGTTAATGTTGGCGGGTACGGCCCGTCAATGGATCGACGACTTGCTGGAGAAATCTATCTACAACTGGCTGGATATGCAAGAAGCATTCACCAAAAACTTTGAGGGTACATACAAGCGTCCCTGCACTGTGGGCGATCTACAGCGGTGCGTACAAGAGAAAGACGAGACATCTCGCGCCTACCTCTCCCGCTGGCTAGACATGAAGAATTCCTGCGCAGGAGTGCACGCTCAAACCGCTATGGCCGCCTTCATTGATGGGTTGGAAAGGGGCACGTTACTCCGACATAAGCTAAAGCGCTTGCAGGACAATCATCAGCTTGACTTGAATCAGATGATTCAATTAGCTAGTGAGTTCGCAGCTGCCGACGACGATGCTCGTGGCTCTTTGCCGGCAACGGCCGTTCCAACCCAAGCTCGGAGGAACAGCAGTACAAAGCAAAAAACCGCTCCAGAATAAAAGCAATCTACTGACATGGTCGCTATGACTTTTGCAGGACGAGGAGAAGGCGGACAACGTGGCCGAGGAAGGGGAGCAGGCCGCGGGCAGCAACGAGGAAGTGAAACCAACTCGGCGCCGCTCCGCGTTCCCCAAACATACGAGGAGTATCGCGATATGCCGTGCCTCGTACACCTCGATGTCAACGGCAAGGCCACCCATACCAATCGACACTGCAAGTTCGTCAACGACCTCAAGGAAGACCCGGAGTCCGGCTACAAGCAAAGTCGGAAGAACAGACCGCGAGGCAAGGGCAAGGGGAAGCAGGAGGAGGAGTCCAAGGATTCAAGTGACATGGACAAGGACGTCGACCCCAAGCACGCCGCCAAGAGCAACGACAAGGGAAAGAACCCCTTCGCAAAGAAGTCCCTAGTCTACCACACTTTCCTTGGCACCCCCACCATCCGACAACAGAAGACCTCTCTACGGATCCTGATGGCCACTCTCCCCCCAGTTCCCCAATACCTGCGCTGGTCGGAGGTTCCAATCACTTGGGACAGGACGGACCACCCAAACCTTGTGCCCATGGAGAACCGGTACGCCATGGTCATCAACCCACTGATTGACGGCGTGGAGTTCACCAAGTGCATGGTGGACAGTGGAAGCAGCATCAACATCATGTACCTGGATACACTGCAAAAGATGAACTTGACGGAGGCAAACCTAAGGCGGACCAACACCATGTTCCATGGCGTAGTTCCTGGCCGGGAAGCTCGGTCCCTTGGGTGCATCACACTTCAGGTAGCCTTTGGCGACGTCAATAATTACCGCCAAGAGCGCATGACCTTTGAGGTGGTCCCCTTCAAGAGCGTGTACCATGTCATATTCGGCCGCGACATATTCCACACGTTCATGGCCAAGCCATGCTTCGTCTACAAAAAACTCAAGATACCCGGACCGAACGGTGTCATCACCATATCCGGAAGCTTTACCAAGGCAAGGGACTGCGAGATCAACGAAGCAGCCGTTGCAGAAGCTGTCCTCTACAGCAAAGAATTCAAGGAGATCCAGAGCAAGGTAAATGACTCAGAGATGCCCGCGTCGAAGAAGCAGATCTCTGACTCCGCTCCTGCGTTCAAGGCCGCCATCGAGACCAAGTCGGTGGAACTTGTGGTAGGCGATGCCTCCAAGACCGTCGCCATTGGGACGAACCTGGATCCCAAATAGGAAAGCACGCTCGTCGAGTTCCTCCGTGAGAATAGGGACATCTTTGCCTGGCAACCTGCCGACATGAAAGGTGTACCTAGGGAACTTGCCGAGCACAGCTTAAACATAGATCCAAAATGTAAACCAGTGAAACAACCTCTACGACGCTTCGGAGATGAGAAGAGACGCGCCATTGGCAAAGAGATAGCTAGGTTACTTAAGGCTGGGTTTATCTGAGAAGTCCTTCACACCCGATGGGTGGCCAATCCTGTACTTGTCCCCAAAAAGGGAACCAATGAATTAAGAATGTGCGTTGATTACACCGGCTTGAACAAAGCATGTCCCAAAGATCCGTTTGCCTTGCCTCGCATTGACCAAGTCATTGACTCGACGGCTAGCTCGGAGCTTTTGTGTTTTCTCGATGCATACTCAGGATACCACCAGATCAAGATGAGGAAGTCGGACCAATTGGCCACTTCGTTCACTACCCCATACGGCACGTTTTGCTATGTCACGATGCCCTTCGGGCTAAAAAACGCAGGTGCTACCTACCAGCGGACAATGCAACGTTGCCTTCACGACCAAATTGGTCGGAATGTTCACGCCTATGTGGACGATATCGCGGTGATGTCTAAAAAGTCAAACGACTTAATCTCCGACTTAAAAGAAACCTTTGATAATCTTGGAAATACAACATGATGCTCAACCCTAAGAAGTGCGTCTTCGGGGTTCCAGCCGGCAAATTGTTGGGCTTCATAGTTTCCCAGCGCAGAATCGAGGTCAACCCGGAGAAAATCAAAGCCATCTTAAACATAAACCGTCCGACATGCCTAAAGGACATTCAACGACTAACAGGTTTGTGTTGCAGCAGTTAGTCGGTTCGTCAACCGACTTGGAGAGAAGGCTTTGCCGCTGTACAAGTTGCTGAAGAAGGCGGACAAATTCACATGGACAGACGAAGCAGATGCAACATTGAAGCAGCTCAAGGAGATTCTTTCCTCAGCGCCCATCCTTCCAGCACCCGAGCCTAGAGAGCCCCTGTTAATTTACATGGCGGCAACCAACTGGGTTATTAGCATCGTCGTCGTGGTAGAGCGAAAGGAACCAGGCTACGAGCACGGAGTTCAACGACCAGTTTACTATGTAAGCGAGGTCTTGACGGAGTCCAAGCAGCGTTGCCCGCACTACCAAAAGATAGCTTATGGAGTATTCCCTGCTTCTCGGAAGCTGAGGCATTACTTTCAGGAGCACCCAATCACAGTAGTGAGCAAGACTCCACAGTCCGACATTATCAATAACAACGACGCTACAGGAAGGGTCGCGAAGTGGGGCATTGAACTTGCCGCCTTCGAGATCATCTACAAGAGACACGACGCTATCAAGTCACAAGATTTGGCGGATTTTATTGCGGATTGGATGGAGATGCCAGATGCTACTCCGTTGCCAGAACCAGAGTACTGGGTGATGCACTTTGACGGATCAAAGTTGCTCAACGGCTCGGGGGCTGGTGTACTGCTACAGTCACCAAAAGGAGATAAGTTGCACTACGTTCTGCAGATCCACTTCGAGGCTACAAACAACATGGCGGAATATGAAGCACTCATTCACGGATTACGTGTAGCCAAGGATATTGGCATCAAGCACATAGTTTGCTGTGGAGATTCCGACTTGGTTGCCTAGCAGGTGGCTGGCACCTGGAACACGCAGAACCCTATGATGGCGGCATATCGCGACGAAGTGGACGAGATAGCCAAGAGCTTCTTGGGCTACGAAGTCAAGTATGTGCCTAGGGAGCAAAACGAGGCGGCTGATCTACTGTCTAAGCTTGGATCAGGGCGCAAGTAAATTCCGCCAGGAGTTTTCCTAGAGCATCTACGCACACCATCCGTGAAGGGCGCCGACATCAACAACCCGGATAGATCTGACTCTTTCGTCAACATGGTGACAAAGACCCCTCCGGCTCGAACAAAACCGTTCATGGAATATCTCGAACACGGAACTTTGCCCAACGACGAGGTCGAACGACGACAAATAGTACGACGAGCAAAGGGTTATACCATAATCAATGGGAAACTCTATAAAAGGAGCACTACTGGTGTATACCTAAAGTGTGTTTCCCAGCTAGAAGGTATGGAAATCCTGTGCGAGATCCATCTCGGAGATTGTGGGCATCACGCTGCTCCTCGATCATTGGTCGCGAAAGCCTTCCGGTAAGGATTCTACTGGCTCACCGCGAAGGCGGACGCCGACAAGCTGGTTGAGACATGCACGGGATGCCAGTATTATGCCCGACAACCACATGTTCCTGCTGAAGAATTGCGAACAATACCAATAACTTGGCCGTTTGCAGTCTGGGGCCTAGACATGGTGGGACCGTTACAGACGGCACCGTGTGGATTTACGCATCTGCTTGTAGCAGTTGACAAATTCACCAAATGGATAGAAGCTAAACCCATTAGAAAGCTTGATGGGGCAACTGCCCTCAGGTTTGTCCGAGATCTAGTGGTGAGATTTGGTCTCCCACATAGTATCATCACCGACAACGGAAGCAACTTGTCACTCGGAGAAGTGGAGGCCTATTGCTGGGACAAAGGCATCTGACTTGACCTTGCATCTGTGGCACACCCACAATCTAATGGTCAGGTTGAGCGAGCCAATGGATTAATTCTGCAGGGAATCAAGCCACGTCTTGAGGCACCGCTACATAGAGCAGCTGGAGCCTGGGCGGAAGAATTGCCATCTGTGCTGTGGAGTTTACGAACTACACCCAACAGATCCACCGGCTACACCCCTTACTTCATGGCATATGGAGCAGAAGCCATCCTACCTTCCGACATCCTCCACGATGCACCAAGAGTTGCCGCCTACGACGAAGATGACGCTGAAGACTCCAGACACCTAGATGTGGACCTTCTCGAGGAGGAGCGCGTTTTGGCATGCCAAAGATCCGCCATCTACCAGCAGAAGCTACGCAACTACCATAGTCGCCACGTTCGGCATCGCTCGTTTAAAGAGGGGGATTTGGTGCTCCGACTTAAGCAGAAGAAGTCACACAAATTATCCCCGCCATGGGAAGGACCGTTCATCATAAGCAAGGCGCTGCTCAATGGGTCTTACTACCTTGTCGACAATCGTGAACTCAAGGATAGACCCAACGAGGATCATAAGCCTAAGCAACGTGACCCGGATGATGACTACCCGGAGCTTGATCGGCCATGGAACATAGCACAACTACGTCCTTTCTACACTTAGCATTTTTTATCTAATTGTGTACCTCTTATATGATCACTGAAATAAAGCTCTTTGGTTCACTCATATTGCCGAGTCTTTTACCTCCTTTAGTGTTCATTTTTTGGATCATATAAAACCTTTATGCACGGTTTTTGCGCTTGCACTTGTGAAAATTCCTCCTATGGGCGTTAGCTTAAGTTTTCTGGTCTACACGTTCTTTGTTGTTCTTATGTGGATTCTGGAGTAGTGACTTTTGGCACTTATTGTCGGCGATTTTGTTCTCAGGTTATTGACGGTGCCATTGGGCATCATCACCTAAGCGCATGGTTCCGACAACGAGTCTTTCGACTCATGAAAAGTCAAGCATAAGAACCAGAGTAATGGATAAGACAGCACTTGCTTAAAAAATATATACATGCTGAAACTTAATTCTTAAGTAGCAGGATACGACAACCATTGTTTTCCGCCTTAAGATTACATCAATAAGTTTTTTCCCGTGCACACTCCAGAGGTGAAACAGAAATTACAAAGTGTTTTTCATTCTTTGGGCGCAGGAGACTTGGAGGCCGCATCATCGCCAGCCGGAGAATCACCCTCGATGTCGGCGGTGTGATGAGACTCGGAGGAGTCTTGGTTGACGTTGTCGATGAAGTTCCTGAGCACGAAGACGTCAACGTCCACCAACTCAGCAACCCTGTTGTCATAACCCGCGAGTGATGACAGGATGGCTTCGTGATCGATCTCCTTGCCGTCATCATCCATGTCGGGGATACCAGATGTCACCGTGTCGATGTCGGCATCTTCATAGTGTGCCTTCACCATATACAGCGCCATCCTTGCGCCAGCCCGTGCGCATGAAGCTTTCCAGCTCGCGACACGCTCGGGGGCTCGGCGCAAAATCTCCGAGTACTTCGTAACAGAGTCCGAGGCCTTGATATAAATCTGGAGGGGCTTGGCAATCTCCTTGGCTTGGGCGATGGCGGTATTGATGAATTTGCCGGCAAGAACTATGCATTCCTTGTCCGAAGGAGGCGAGCTGGTTAAACCCATGGGCGCTGAAAATTCCGACAAGGATTGCATGAGTTCAATAAACTCTAAGTATCCAGACTACAGGGCTATAAGGCGGAGGACACTCACTGAAGATGCTGGCCTTAGCCTACCAGACGGTGTCCGCCAAGGATTCCTTCTCTTGTTGGAGGAGCTTAAACGCTTCGTTATGGCGAAGGTTTTGCTCATCGGCAGCTTGCTTCTGATCCTTTAGGACCGCAAGCTCCTCCTTCAAGCAATTGATCTCCGTGGAGGCGGAGTCCTGCAGGGCTTTCATGGAATCCTCGTGCATCTTCAGCATTTCTTCCCTCTCCTTCTTAAGGATTTTGTTCTCGCTGTCCAGCTGCTGGATGTGCTTGGACTGCTCGACAATATCCTTGGCCTTGGCAACATGCTTTGCAAGTCGGAGAAAATAAAGTACACAGTGAGTAATCGGAGATTATGGGCACAAAAGTAAGACGGAAATGCGCAAAAAGAAAACAGACTCTTGTTTTTTGATGATCTGTTCCTTCAAGATGGCAGTTTTACCCTTTTCGGCTTCAAGATCTGCGCGCATCTTCTGGTACTTGTCGTTGGCCATGCCCTGCCGAGCATTCTCATTCTGTGGAACAAATACAAAGTTAAGACGTTATTTAGTCTGCTTGGAGCCCCTAGTCGGAGATTTTCCATCTAGGCGCTCGGGGGCTACAGCGAGAGTTTTTAAACTTATCAATATGCTTAGCTTTTCTTTAAAGCATCTAGTCGGAGCTACTTCAGTTCTCGACTAGAAGCTTGGGGGCTACAGTATAAAGTTTTTAGCTCAGAAAATGCTTAGCTTTTCTTTAAGCATCTAGTCGGAACTAATTCAGTTACAAATAGAAGCTTGGGGGCTACAACACTGAAAATTATGAACACTATGTATGCTACTCTTAAAGCATCTAGTCGGAATAATTCATTCCATCTAAATGCTTGGGGGCTACAGTGAGAGTTTTTTCTAACTTAGTCACTCTTAGAGCATATAGATGCAAAACCTATGGTTTTCCGTCTACATCCTCGGGGGCTACAGTGGGATGCTCATACGAAATGCAAAAGGTAAAGTAATACTTACAAGCGCAATGATCTTGAGGTTTGTAGCGCTCTCGGCTAGCAGCTTGCCAAAGGAAATGCTATTTGCTCGCAAGATGTCTGCTTGTCGGAGTAACTCCTCAAGACTGCACGTCAGAGATGACGGCACTCCTCCAGGAACGAGAGTTGTGTTACTCGGCGTGAGCGCCGGGTAAACTATCTTCGGGAACTCAAAGGGTTTCTGGGGAGCAGAGGCGCCACCTTCGGCAGAGGTACCAGCTCCTACCACCGCCTTGCCACTACCGATGGCATCCTTAGCCGGAGCTTCAGCCATTTGAAGAGCAGCGCTCTCCTGCGTCGCCTGCTCGCCGACAATAGCGAGTTCGGTAGAGGCGCCAAAATCCACTTCCATGGCGGAAGGGCCTGGTGCCTCCTGGACTTGGGAGCTTATCGGAGCGGAGGAGGGCTTGACGGCAGGAGTAGCAGGGGCGATGGCGGGGGAGGAGTCGCGATGCAGCATATCTTTGATATTTCTAGAAGCCCCAAGAGTCTTGGAGGATTTCTTGAGGCTGGTTGTGGCTTTCTTCCTGAAACGTGCAAAATGCATAAGTACAGGAATAAGACAGATAAATAAGACAATGTCGGAGAATGAGAGGCTTACCCTAGGGGGGGCGCTTTGGCAAACATCCCGGTAGCTTTCTTCTTTTCCGCCTCCAGGGCGGCAGTACTCTTTTTGGAGGCTCCACCCTCCGTCTTCTTGTTCTTGCCTCCGTCGGCAGCGTCAGAGGTGGAGCTCTTCCGCTTTCGCGCCAACAGGGCATCGTCGTCGGACACGACCGTGACTTCCTTCATCTTTGGAACGTAGATTTGGGCAGCCAGGTTGCCCTCATCTAGATCGCTAAGCTGTTAAGTAAGAAATCACCGTGTTAGAAAGGATGGCACTGGTAAGACGGAGAAACTAGAGCAATGCCATACACGGAAAATAAATACCTACCTTTGGGCACTTGCCATCTACGTACATGTCACAGGTGATGGTGAAGCCACGCTTCTTATCCTTCACCTTGACGATGTCCTTCAGACGGAGCTTGACGGAGTCGCTCGAGAAGTTATCCACGGAGATCCGAAGGGAATCCTTTCAATCACCCGTGTACTCGTGCATGAACTTCGCGCGGTGCTGCAGGGGTTGGATTCGCCTGATGAACCAGCACATGGCTAGGTCCAAGCCGGTCAAACCCACCTCTACGAACCACTCAATCCGCCTTATTGCGCGAGAAGCGTTGAGGTCGGAGGGAAGGGAGGCATGGGATATCCATGTGGAAACTTCAGCGGAGGCTCCATCCACGAAGTCCGGGTACGTCACTTCTCGGCCCGCCAAAGGAATGTCGGGGCCGTAGAAGTACGTCCGCTGCCAGTTTTTGCATGACTCGCGGCCGACGATGTCGGGGAACCGCCGGCCAGGTCGGATCTTGAAGCTTATGGTGCCGCAGTTCCTAAGCTCCTCCCTACTATGTTCGGCTTCACGTTTGACGGTGAAGAAGTACACGAACAAGTCTAACCTAGGATTAATCCCTAGGTAACCCTCACAAAGTGCCGCGAAGTTGCTAAGCTCTAAGATACTATTGGGGGAGAGGTTATGGGGTTGGACTTTGAAGTGGTTCAAGACGGACAGAAAGAAGTGAGAGCTGGGCAGAGAAACGCCGCGTACCAGCTGAGCCTTGAGGTAAACCTTTTCTCTGGCTTGGGGAGAAGGTGTCACCTCGCCGGCCGGCGCCGCCCGCCAGGCAAGCCCCTCCGTCGCGGGGAGGTAGCCTTCGGCGACCATCTCTTGGATGTCGCGACCGGTGATGTCCGAGCCGCGCGAGTCGCCCTTGTGCGAGTCTGGCTCCTCTTCCAGAGGCTCTAGCGCCGCCAGATTGTGGTCGACGCCGGTGGTTTCAATCACCGCCGACGCGGGGATGACCAGGCCCTCTGGGGGCACGACGAAGGAGCTCGCCGGCTTCGCCGTGGCTTCGCTCGACGCCGCCATCGACAGGGATGAGCTGCTGCTGGCCATGGAGGACTGGGAGGATGCGACTGGTGCAGAGAGAGGTTAGGGTTTCTTCGAGGTTTTCCGCGGAGAGCTCGAGGAGGCGTGCGGCTGGAGGAAGAAGATGATGACGCGAGAGAATGGGGTGAAAAAGTGGCAAGTGTCCCACGGTTACTATTTATCTTACTTTGCGTCAAGATTCGTGCAGCTAATCAGACGGTTGCCGCGTAGACGACGTGTTCGTGAACGTGCGCGGTAATTTCGCCATGTCTCCTACCGCCGCCGCCAACGGTTCGTATCGCTTGCGCGGGAAAATCGGATATGATTGTGTTCTCTGCATGTGTGAGTTACGAGGCGTCGCTGACCTACAGCCTACGTCGTCATAACTAACATGGTAGATGAGCCGTCCCATCGAAGATTCTGGCGTGGACGGATTTAATCCGGCTATGGAAGCATACGATGGAAGATTCAACATTTCTCCGACTTACTCATAGAAGACGAAGAAATCTTTGCAGGGTTCTTTGGGAGGACTACAAGATATTGCTTGACGATTTGATGACATCCATCTAGACGGAGCATTCCACGGGAAGAGGCAAGACAGCGCAAGATCTCGAAGTTCTCTGGGGCTACTGTTGGGGATATGCTATATGGGTATCCTCATAGCATGTCTCTTAACCGACTAACCCGGGTGGCCCATAGTCGGTAGCATGGCCTATGGCCTGCTGGTCGGCCCAGTTAGGTGGATCCAGAAGGGAGGCCCATGTCGGATAAAGGAAGGCTATGGTGGAGTCACCAGCGTACCCGGAGCCTTGGAGTACAAGATACACAAGACTAGTGATAGACGGTGTAGGACTCTGTAACCTGTCCGGCTAAGACTTTTCCCTGTAATCCTAGGACCTGGCGACTATATAAGTCGGGCCTATGGGAGCCTTTAGGGCATCGTTTTACACACACCTCGCGCAGCGAACCTATCTCTGTAACTCGGCGTATTGCCATTATAGTGATTTATAGCAGGAGTAGGATTCCGCCACCGTCGTGGGATCTGAACCTGGGTAAGCTGTGTTACCTCGTACCCGTCAACCGTACGCCTTACCCCACATCTCTAAACATGCACTATGAGGACCCCTCCATGGCGTACTCGTCGGCAATACCACGACAACCATCAATGAGTAAGCTATAGATTTGAAGGTTGCGTCACCGAGCTCAGTACATGAAGATCTTCGCCATTGAATCTGGGGAGCGACATTAGAGATGATCCCAACCGTCTCTGGCATATACACTCAAGCGACATGAAGATTATAAACATGACCTGGACAACAATTCTCAATTGATCCTTAGTGTAGCAGCCCGACCGAAATGCTGCATCCAAAGAAGTGAGACTCACAAACTAATGAATTTCTTTTGGAGAATTGGAACAAGGAGTCACCCTCTTCTTAGATCTCCAGCGCAAATACGCCCAACTAAGGGCATCAAAGCCTAGTGTGTCTGTGCCTTGACCATCACCATGATGGACACAACAAATCAGTAGGAGAGCAAGTCCATGCCCTGAATAACGCCATCTTGAGGAACTCGATCCAAAAGCGGTCACTGTCTCCTTCCTCCCTCATCGCCATAGCCGGCCGGGGAAAGAAGAGCAGGCCACCGTTCCATACGGCCGCACCCCATCGCCCTGCTACTAGGTCTAGCTAGGTGAGGCTGGGCAACCTTTCTCGTCCGCTTCTAAATATGGAGCCAACCGGGCCCTTTATTCGTGGAGTCACCAACGTCGCGCTCACCCTGTGCCATCATCTTTGGCCACCGGAACACCGCAAGGAGGAGCATGACCACCAGCCAATAAAAGATCTCCACTCGGAGATCTCGTCGCCAACTCTCGGCATAGAGCCATATAACAACAGAAGGCTAAAACACCCTAGACCTATAGGACCTAAAACTAACCCTAACTCTGGCCTCTCTGTTCCCATCTCCAACTGGCTATTCCGACGGAGAGGGCGCCATATCGGCCGAGCCACTAGCGATTGTCTCTCAAGAGGGAGCGGGCGAGAAGATAAGGAGGTAATCGTTAATATTTTTGGGAACATTTGGTACATGGATCACTAGTTCTGCCGCCGTTGACATTCCCATTTCTCGACGCCTTGAAAACCATCCTAATAGATCTATTTGTCTGAGCAGCTTTAGTCGTGAGCCCCAAAGTGTTTATTAGGGTTTCACATCAAAAACTACGTCATGTTCATGAGCCCTATATGAAAATTGTATCCGAATTTAACCAATTTTTAGTACGTCGCTCCCAAACAAATCCCAGTGCCACATGTAAGACCCCACCTTTGTAAAGGTAAAGGTCCCTATGATTGCAATGCTAGTCCTTGGATCAAATGCTAGCATCCATAGTTTAAGATGAAGTACACAGATACAAAGGTCATTATTACATCGTCATTCCAGAGATAACATAGTCTTTTACAACTCCATAGCCATAGGCTAGTACAAGAGTTCAACTTAACAAAATAAAGTAAAGTCTTCATCTTCATGTGCCACAGGCAAACATGTTGAGTGTAGACTCATAACCCTAATCCTCATCAGAGTAACCTGCAACATCACAAGTTACAGCCTCAGTGGGCCAATACATTGGAATAGTATTGGCAAGTGATACCTTAGTAGAGTAATAGTTTCTAGCTTCTATATGAATTTGGCTAAGTGTAGCTTAGGCTTGCTCTGCTCAAAATAGGTTTTACCTATTAGTTGAAAACACTAAATATTTGTTTGACAAAAACTCCCAAGGCATCAAACAATGAAATTGGTGATCCTTTACCCTTGTTCACCCATAAGTTTTTAACTTATAAATTGGGATGAGGAGATCCTTGATAGCTTCAGTGTCTTGATGCTCAATTTGTCCATTTCCAGGGACACGACTAAGTACTTAGATTTTTCCTTCTCGAGAGGTGGTGCACTTTCCCCACAAGACTCGACATGCATCGAGACGAGATCTTTCAGAAGCCTTCCCTTAGACCAAATGGACGCGTTCCCAAACCTATTACCCCCTACCACCAACTGTCCATCTGGCTAAGTTATTGTAACCTATATGCTCAAGGCAGAGCCCATATGCCATGTGGTTGCACTAGAAGCTTCTAAACACTAAGTATCTCAAATACCTTTGTTCCTGGGTGGCTTTCCACAAGTGAGATACACCAGGTATTGCCCCTGGGGTAACCACTCAACATAAACCTTTCCTTCCATTCCACCCAGGTGATTCATTCACTTAGTAGTTTTATTAAGCAAAAACATAAGTCAAAAGACTTAGAAAATTTCCATAGCATGTGCATATTATCCACTCTTGTCTACTAGTAGCTAGGCTAAGCTTGATATCAACAAGATTCTTAACCCAGAGAATATTTCTACCAATTCTACAACTACTAGGATTTCCCATAGCATAACGTATAGATACTTAGCAAAATATCATGCAAGCCCTATACAAAATATCACCAGTGCATAGTAAAAATATTGGGAAAAAATATGAATCACCACTTGCCTTGATAGTTGGGGGAGTAGCAACAATATTCACAATCACAATCACCACTAGCACCAAAATCTACACATAAAATGATAGCACCAAATTTATATTCCAAACAATCAAGCAAAAATATATGAATGCATGCAAATGCCATGTGATGATTTTTCTCAAACCCAACAAGACAAGTAAATAGTACTAAACACTAAATAAAACATTTATACACTAAATAAACTTAATTTGGCTTTAAAAACATTTTTTAAATAATTTCTATACACAAAATAAGCCTACGAATGTGTCTGCATAAAATTCCATTTTAACAGAGACAAAATACAAAACCAAGCCTATAGATGTGTAGGATTTAATTTTGTGATTCCATTGATATATTATTTGTATTTTTTGGATAAACTGAATAAAAGTTATTGAATTTACAAGTTTAAATATCTAATAGATTCAAAAACAGATTTTAAAATAAAATCCCAGACACGTGGACGCATCTGATTGGCGCGTACCGGTTCGCGCTGGATCACGCTCCTGCACCGTTAGATCTAAATGAAATCTAGCGGCTCTGATCTACCCGTACCCCTTCGTTAAGTGATCTAATCAGATGCGCTGGATCTAGATCTAATGGCTCACAGCGGCTTGACCAAGAACTGGCGGCGCGCGTGGCTACAGCGGCGGCGGCGCTACTGGTGGTGGCATTCCGGCGATTGTAGAGGGGGATGTGGGCTATGGTTGGTCTTACCAGTGTCGCAAGGTTGCGAGGGAGCTCAACAAGTCGCTAGCGAGGACATGGGCGTGCTGTAGCGGTGGCTAGAGCTCGTCGGAGTTGCACTGAGTGTCGGGTGATCACTGCCGGAGACAAAGGCGACGACCTAGGTCACCATAGGGTAAACGGAGAACATTAGTAGCTGCGCAAGGACATGACGAACCTACTCGTATGAAGCAGAGGTCGAGGGGCGCTCAGAGATTACCAGGATTTCTCGTCGGAGTCGAGCGGCGCTTCGGTCGTCCAAGGGGCTCGACGGAGGCGACGACCTGGGGCATTTCAGAGCAAACCAAAGGTGTGAGGAGATGCGTATGGATCTGACAAGCATACTCGTAAGAACGAGAGGTGAAGGGGAGCACGGGGCTCACCAGAATAGGTCGCTGGAGTCGTTCGGTGCCGCGGCGGTGCAAGCAGAAATTCGTGGAGCCTAGCGGCGTTACTGGTGGATGAGTTGGGGGAAATGGTCGCGAGGGGGAGGGGATTAAGTAGCCGGAGCAGGGGTGGCAATCACGTGGCGTATCAATGGGCATTAAGGAATTAACGCGACAGTCACTATAGGGAAGAAACGGGCGGCGAGATGGCCGCGGGCGGAATTTTGGGGACGACGAGGCTGACCTGGCATTGGGTCCACTTGATAGTGAGGGAGAGGGTGTGTGTGTGGGTGATAAACAGAAGGTGAGCGAGGGGGTGGTTCTCCTGGGTGGGATGGAGTTTGGGCCGCATCTGCTGTTGGGCTGGAATGGTGGCACTGGCCCGTTTCCTTTTCTTTTCTCTTTTTATTTTTCAAATTTGATTTTTAGGAAAGCAATTCAATTCAAATTCAAATGAGTTTGAATTCTAAATTTCTCTGGATTTTTGTAGGATGAACCAAGCACATATTTGTGTATAAAACACTACTGTTTACACTAAAGCACTTTGGCCCATTGAAAAATAAAATAAAAACCATGCCTTACTTGATTATATATAATATGCATAAGAATGGTTTTAGATTTGATTTTTGTTTTGGAAACTTTGTGCAAGCTTTGAAATCAACCTTTAGACATTTTTGGTTAAATCAAAGTATTCTCATACTTTGAGAGTAGAAATAAAACCATTGCCTTTCTTACATAAAATAATAGGCATACAAATGGTTTCTGATTTTGAAATCTTGTTTGAAAATAGGCAAATGCTTATGAATGCATGCATGATGTGCAAACTTTATAAATCATGATGTCACATCCCAAGATTTTCCAAATCTTGTAATGTGAAAAATAAATGAATAAAATAAAACTTTGTGATTTTCAGGGTGAGATGAAACTTTTGAATCCAATTTGGAAACTTTCAAAACCTAATTGGATCAAATAAAATCCTAAAGGGTTTTAAAAAGTTAAATAAACAATAAACTTCAAAATATTTAAAATTACTATTTTGGATCTTTCAATAAAAGAGATTGTTTTCAAAAGAAAAGTTGGATTTATAAATAAAGAATATTTTATAGAGCCAAATTAAACCTTGGCCAAGTTTTTGAAATAAAATGTTTTGTTTTGATAAAAATAGTAAAGGTTTATTTAAATAAAATAATAAGGATTTAATATCCAGTTTTATTTAAAATAAAGGCTTCTTCCATTTTAAATAAACACTAAAACTTATTAAATTATTTTAAATAAGCTTTCTAAGTTTTTTATATTCTCAAATAAAACCTAGTGAAGTGTTTTTGGTTTTGTTTTAGATTTTCAAAATAAAGATTTTAATAAAACAAATCCTATATGGATTATTAACTAAGGTCCATCTTATTTAATGAATAATGGACCCTAAAATAAAATGTTTTTTTATTTTAAACAAGTTTTCCAAATATTTTCTATTTTCAAATAAAACCTACTAATTTGGTTTTGAAAATATTTAGATTTCAAATGGAGTTTTAAAATAAATTAAAACCCATTTGATTTATTAACTAGTGTCCATTTTATTTAATTATAAATGGACTCTAAAATAAAAATATTATTTGATTTTGAATTTTGGTTTATGTTGATAAACAGAACCAAATTCAACACAAAGTATGGTGAATGTTTGAATTGTGTGAAAGTTTGATTTGTTTGATTGAATTTCCAAAACAGAAAATCAATTAGAAAAGAAAAAGATTTCAGACAGAAAAAAATATGCAAAGGACCCAGCCCAACAAACTGGCCCAACAGCCCAGTCCAGCCCACCTATTCCCTCTGCCGAAGCGTTTTCTTTCACTCGAACTCACACCCGCTAAGTCACTGACTGGTGGACCTTATTTCCTCTCTCCCTCTCTCGCTGCTAGAGGACCCCACAGCCACGATGTCATCTTCCCCACCCCCACGACCTGTTCTTCCTCCCCTCGTCGCCGTTTCTGACTTTGATTTCGCGGCTTGAATTCGTCTTAACGTGGCCACCATTACTCGCAGTGACCATGCCCCTTTAAACGCCAGCGACTCTCCTCCATTTCCCCTCTGTCTCCTTCCCCAAGTGCGCCCCTAGGCTGACGAATTTCACTCAAACACCGCCACTGTCCGACGACTCTCCGGTGAGAATTCCGGCAGCCTCACGCCACCTCTTGCCTCCTCGAGCTTGCAGCTGTGATCACCACCACCCGACGGACCTTTCTGCAGCCGCAGCTCGCTCGTGCGCGCCCCTGAGCGTCGGCAGCGACAACAACCGCCGCCGCCACCGTCTGGCTCTTCTCCTGCGACCTCCCTATGGTAAACCAGACTACCCCGACCCCTCTTGTTCACGCACACACCCTCGCCGTGTCTTTGCGCGTCTGACCCTGTCTCCCATTTGTCCTAGCATGCATCGTAGCCCCGTCCTCGACGACGATGGAGAGAGGCCGAGGCGCAGCTCCACTCCGACGAGCAATCAAGCCCGCTTCAGTGCGCCCCTCGACAAGACGGCATCACCTTGAGCTTCCCCAGGCCTCTGTGAACGCTGTGAGTACCTTCCCAGCCACCCTTGCTTCCTGTATCGCCGGCGCCGCCACCGTCTGGCCGCTCCTCCGCCAGCCACCGCCGCAACGCCGCTCGTTTAGGGTCGAGTTCACCGCAGCCGTCCGATCTCGATCTGGTGGATAGGATAGAACCACTTAAAACCGAAGGGGTATGCGATCTGTGCCGTGCGATCCCACTTTGATCTAACGCTCCACAGCGATCGATCCGCACGAAGCGGTACCGACCAATCGCGGCGCGACGCGTGGCCAGTTTCTGTTTAAAACAGATTTTGAAATCAGAATTTGATGCAGTTTTGAAAACCCTGTAACTTTCAAACCACACGTCCAAAAATTACAAATTTTATACCAATGTAATCAGCAAGACAAGCCCTAGCCAACCATGCCTTTTGTTTAGTAAAAAGCTTCTGGAAAATGGTTGTTTTTGCAGAAACATTTGTATGCTTGTTAAGGATGTGAAAATTGTTTAAAAATGAATTTGGGGATAAAATCTTTGGCAATTGGATTGATTTGAACCTACTGACCCTAGGAAACACTTTGTGGATTCAAAAATGTATTTGGTGAAGAAAAAGAATGATTCTTTGATTTAAAACCATTTCTAGTCAAATAGAAATGTGGTTTATTTATTAAAAATGGTTTGGAAGAAAACCTTTGGAAAATGTTTTGTTTTAAACTCTCTGACCCTAAACACCAAGTTTTATGGTTTTAAAACATATTTGGTGAACCCTATAGATTAATGCCTTAGTAAAAATATTTCTACACCACATAAAATGATACTTTGTTTTGAAAATGGTTTTTAAAGTGAAACCTTTTGCAAATGACTTTGCCACTTTACGAAATGACCATTCGGTGTTTTCAAGTGTTTATGACCCATTAGGAACCACTTTTTCAAACAAAACAAAGCTTGGCATGCTTGCATGCATTACTTTGACTTTGTCAGTTTATGTGATGTTTTGCTTGATTGGTAGATTGAGTTTGTGCCTTGTTTGATTGAATTGTAGTGACTTGAAGAGTGTGATTGTTGCAAGGACAAGGAGTGAACCCATACTCTACCAAAAAGGCAAGTGATGCTTCATACTTTTTGTCCCATTACTTTCACTATGCATTAGTGATTTCTCTAAGTAAAACTTGCATGAAATTTTGCTAAGTATAAATCTTGCTATAGGAAAACCTAGTAGATGAAACCTTAGTAGAAATTTTCCTAAGTTAAGATTCCTACTACTATCAAGCTTAGCCTAGCTAATAGAAAACATGGGTGGACCATATATCCACATTATGGAAAAATTCCTAAGTCTGAGGACTTGTGTTTTGTTTAATAAAACAACTAAGTTAATGAATCACCTGGGTGGAATGGTAATTGCTTGGTGGATTTTGGTTGAGTGGTTCACAAGGCCCATGTCTATGGTTTACCTTGTTTATCTCACTTGTGGATGGCCACCCAGGAACAAAGAGATTTGAGATGTCAAATGTTGAGAAGCTTCAAGTGCAGCCACTTGGCATTATGGGCTCTGCCTAGATCATATAGGTTACAAGAACTTAGCCATATGGACAGTGGTTGGTAGTTTTTGATAGGTTGGAGCGCGTCCATTTTGGTCTAAGGGAAGGCTTCTGAAAGATCTTGTCTTGGGAAACCAAGTCTTGTGGGGAAAGTGCACCACCTCTCCAGAGTGTAAAATCTAAGTACTTAGCCATGTCCCTGGTAAAGGACAATTTGAGCATCAAGACATGGAAGCAATCAAGAATCTCATCACTCAAATTTCTAAGTTAAAAACTTGTGGTTGAACGACTCAGTATGACATCATGCCAATTGTCACACAAAGTACCCTCTTTAATGGATAAACCATATCAATCTTACTGGCTAGATTTTTGCGATAAATTGACAATATGGCAGTTTACTAAAAACATGTCAATTTTGGTAACATGGTCTAGATAAATGATGGAGAAGACTCTAGAACCATGGAGAAGTGTGTTTTGAGGTTTGTGCATAGTGTTTATTGTGATAAAGACTATCAATAGTATCTTCTAGCATTAGATGCTAATAGAATGGAAAATAAGATCTGACGGCTAGCAATGTTGGGATTCGCGAGTCTTGATCCAACGGTCAATATTCAAAATTATTCATACACTTTATAGTGGTAAGATAAGATAATATAGGGGATTATGGTTTAGGTTTTAGTGGTTTAGGGTTTAGGGAATTTTCAACAATGTTCAAGCTTTTATGCTTATATTCTGGGAATAGTATAGCGCTACCGCAATTTAATGAAAGTATCTCAAATTTGGATCTGTAAGTGCATGATACCTAAAAGTATCTCAAATTTGGATCTCAAATTTGGGTTGACGATTTAAGTTTTAGGGGTTTTTTAGGGTTGAGCGTTTGAGGAATTTTCAATAATGTTCAAGCTTTATGCTTTTGTTCGTTGAATAGAATGGCGTTACCCAAATTAATAAAAGTATGTGAAAATTTGATCTATAAGTGTGCATATGATAGCTTCTTGGTCAGGGTTTAGGGGTTTAGTGTTTAAGGTTTAGGGGTTTTGTGTTTCGGGTTTTAGGGTTTAGCTAGGTTTATAGGGATTTAGGGGTTTAGGGTTTCGGGAATTTTCAATAAAGTTTCAGCTTTATGCTTATATTCGTGGAATAGAGTGACTTAGCAATAATTTAACAATGAAAGCATCTCGATTTTTGATCTATAAGTGCATGATACCTGCTTGGTCAGGGTTAGGTGCTGGGGATTTAGGGTTTTTAGGGTTTAGGGGGATATGTCTTAGGGTTTGGGTTTTAGGGGGCTTCGGGTTTAGTGAATTGTCAATAATGTTCGAGCTATATGCCTATATTCATGAAATAGAAAGGCGTTAGCGCAATTTAATGGGAAGTATCTCAAATTTTGATATATAAGTGACTGATGCCTGCTTGGTTCGGGTTTAGGGTCAAAGGTTTTAGGGTTTAGGGGTTTAAGGTTTAGGTTTTAGGGCCTTTTCAATAATGTTCAAGCTTTTGAAGGGTTTCGCAACATAGTAAATCAAAAAAATTCTACGGATGCGAACGGGAAAGCCAAGATCTAATCTAGGAGATGCAAACAACGAGGGGGATTAGATGAGATCTTCATACCCTTGAAGATTCGCACAGCGGAACGTTCGTCGGAACGTGGGTGGTGTAGTCGTACTCACTTCTCCTCCTCGCGATCCGATCCGATCTAACACCGCAAGTGGCGATGCCTCTGAGAGATGCACACGTGCGGCACCTCGACGTCTCCTCCTTCCTCGGTCCAGAAAGTATGGTGGAGAGACGGATTGGATCTACAACGCGACGGCGCGGTGCAAGTGGTGGAGAGTTTCTGCAGCAGGGCTTCGCCTACGTGCAGTCGGGAGGGAGAGAGAGAGGAGGGCAGCAGGGCGGCTAGGGCTTGAGGAGGAGGTGTAGGAGGGGGTGCGCCCCCAGCCCTCTTTATATAGAGGGGTGGGCGGCCAGCCCTTGCCCCTCCCCCAAGCCCTAGGGCCGGCGGCCAAGGAGGAAGGAGTGGGGGGCAAGTTCCCCCCTTCTAGAAGCTCCCCTAGGGTTTCCCCTAGGTTTGGCCGGCTGGGCCCTATGGGGCCTTGTGCCCCTGGCCCAATGCGGCCAGGGCACTCCCTCATAGGCCCATGCCCCCTCCGGACAGGTGGGGCCACGTTGGTCCCCCTCCGGAAGGTTCTAGAAGCTTCCGGTACAATACCGATTAACCCGAAACAATTGCGAACTCCAAAAACTGCATTGCCTCATATGAATCTTATTCTCCGGACCATTCTAGAACCTCTCGTGATGTCCCGGATCCCATCCGAGACTCCGAACAAAAACTCATAAACCAATTATCCAATCTATCCTAGCGTCGAGACACGTTAAGTGTGTGACCCTTCGGGTTCGGGAATATGCAGACATGATCTTCTATCAATAATCAACAGCGGGGTCTGGAAACCCATATTGACTCCCACACATTAATCGATGATCATATTGGATGAACCATGATTCCAGGATTCAATCAATGCCATATATATTCCCTTTGTCTCGCGATATTTTACTTGCCCGAGATTTGATCGTCGGTACCGTCGTACCTAGTTCAATCTCGTTCACAGCAAGTACTTTACTCGTTCCGTAATCCGATATCACTTTGTGATTAACTCCTTAACCACATGCTTGCAAGCGGTGTTGATATCGATTACCGAGTGGGCCCGAAGTATATCTCTCCGACTTGGGAGGGACAAATCCCATCTCGATACATACAACCCAACAGGTACTTTCTGATCACCTGAGAGACACCTTTATGATCACCCTCTCATAGGATGATGTTTGATGACCTCAAAGCTTTCTTCCGATACCAGGGAGTTGTATTATCTCATGGTCTAAGGAATACAATATTTGACATAAGAAAAGCTTCACAAAGATGAACACGATGACACGATCTAATTGCTCCGCTTAGTTTGGGTCTGTCCACCATATCATTCTCCCAATGATATGATCTCATTATTAATCGACAACTCATGTCTATGGTTAGGAAACCTTAACCATCATTAATCAATGAGCTAGTCCATAGAGGCGTACTAGGGACACGGTGTTGTTCACAAACCACACAAGTATTAAAGTTTCCGCTTAATACAATTCTAGCATGGAATATAAACATTATCACGAACAAGAATTATAATAATAACATCTTTATTATTGCCTCTAGGGCATAATTCCAACAGTCTCCCACTTGCACTAGAGTCAATAATCTAGTTTACATTTGGCAACAATCTCACACCCATGGCACTAAGGTGCTGATCATGTTTTGCACGTGGAAGAGGTTTAGTCAATGGATCTGTGGCATTCAGATCTGTATGTACTTTGCTAATCTTCATATCTCCATCTGCTATATAATCTCGGATTATATGAAACTTGCGGTTGATATGCTTGGTCTTTGGATGATATCTTGGTTCCTTAGCGAGTACTATGGCGCCAGTGTTGTCACACAATATCTCCAGTGGGTCCAATGCACTTGGAACCACGCCAAGCTCAGTGATGAAGTTCCTGATCCAAACTCCTTCACTTGACGCTTCTGCAGCAGCCATTTATTCCGCTTCTACTGTAGATACCGTGATCACGCTTTGCTTGCAGCTTCTCCAGCTCACAGCTCCTCCATTCAAAATATAAACGTATCCTGTCATAGATTTAGAATCATCCTTGTCGGTGTCGAAACTAGCATCGACGTAACCCTTTACGACGAGCTGTTCATCACGTCCATAGACTAAGAACATTTCTTTAGTCCTATTTAGGTACTTTAGGATGTTCTTCACGGCTGTCCAGTGTTCCACTCCTGGATCACTTTGGTATCTGCTCGTCAAACTAAGAGCATTGGACACATCCGGTCTAGTACACAACATGACATACATGATAGAACCTATGGCCGAGGCATAAGGCACTTTGCTCATAGCTTCTCTATCATTTACCATAGCTGGACACTGAGCCTTGCTCAATATCTTACCTGACAACATAGGCACTGAACCTTTCTTTGCCTTATCCATTCTGAACCTTTTCAGAACTTTGTCTAGGTATGTACTCTGGCTTAAAGCTATCAGGCGTCTTTGTCTATCTCTATAGATTTTGATGCCCAATATATAAGCAGCTTCACCTAGGTCTTTCATTGAAAAACACTTGTTCAAATAACTCTTCACATCGTTAAGCATGTTAATGTCATTTCCAATAATCAATATGTCATCCACATATAGTACCAGAAATGTCACTGAGCTCCCACTCACTTTCTTGTAGATACAAGCTTCATAGCAATTTGGAACAAATCCAAAGCTCTTGATCACTTGATCAAAATGAAGGTTCCAACTCCGAGATGCTTGTTTCAGTCCATAAATGGAACGCTGGAGTTTGCATACTTTATTAGCATCCTTAGGATCGACAAAACCTTCGGGTTGCATCATATACAACTCTTCATCAATGTTGCCATTGAGGAACGCAGTTTTGACATCCATCTGCCATATTTCATAATCATGAAACACAGCAATTGCTAATAAAATCCGAATGGACTTAAACATCGGTACGAGAGAGAAAGTCTCATCGTAGTCAACACCTTGAACTTGTCGAAAACCTTTCGCGACAAGCCGTGCTTTATAGAAGGTAACATCACCATCCGCGTCCGTTTTCTTCTTGAAAATCCATTTGCACTCAACGGCCTTCCGTTCGCTAGGAGGGTCCACCAAAGTCCATACTTGGTTTTCGCTCATGTATCCCAATTCGGATTTCATGGCCTCTAGCCATTTCTCAGAGTCTGGGCTCATCATCGCTTCCTCATAGTTCGTAGGTTCACTGTCTTCTACCAACAAGACAGTCAAGACAGGGTTGCCGTACCACTCAGGAGGGGCACGCGACCTTGTCGACCTGCGACGTTCAGTAGCAGCATCGTCCGAAGCTTCATGATCCTTGTCATTAGCTTCCTCTATTGTTGGTGCAGGCGGCACTGGAACAATTTCAGGTGCTGCGCTACTCTCCAACTCAAGAGAAGGTTCAACAACCTCGTCTAGCTCTACTTTCCTCTCACTCACTTCTTTCGAGAGAAACTCCTTCTCAAGAAAGAAACCGTTCTTTGCGACAAACACTTTGCCTTCGGTTCTGTGATAGAAGGTATACCCAATAGTTTCCTTAGGGTATCCTATGAAGACGCATTTCTCCGCTTTGGGTTCGAGCTTGTCCGGCATCAACTTCTTGACGTAAGCTTCACATCCCCAAACTTTAAGAAACGACAACTTAGGTTTAGCACCAAACCACAGTTCATACGGTGTCGTCTCAACGGATTTAGATGGTGTCCTATTTAAAGTGAATGCAGCGGTTTCTAATGCATAACCCCAAAATGATAACGGCAAATCAGTAAGAGACATCATCGATCAGACCATATCTAATAGGGTTCGATTCCGGCGTTCAGACACACCATTGCGCTGTGGTGTTCCGGGTGGCGTGAGTTGTGAAACGATTCTGCTTGCTTTAAGATGCGTGAGAAAATCATAACTCAAATATTCACCCCCACAATCGGATCGTAGTTCTGTTACGATGGTTCTCCACTTCATTCTGAAATTCCTTGAACTTTTCAAATGTTTCAGATTTATGTTTCATTAAATAGATATACCCATATCTACTTAAGTCATCAGTAAAAGTGAGAAAATAGCGATATCCACCGCGCATCGAAACACTCATCGGTCCGCATACATCGGTATGTATGATTTCCAACAAGTCCGTTGCTCGCTCCATCATACCGGAGAACGGGGTTTTGATCATCTTGCCCATGAGGCATGGTTCGCATGTGTCAAATGATTCAAAATCAAGAGACTCCAAAAGTCCATCAGAATGGAATTTCTTCATGCGCTTTACACCAATATGACGTAGACGACAGTGCCACAAATAAGTAGTATTATCACTATCTACTTTGCATTTCTTAGCCTCAATGTTATGGATGTGTGTTTCATCCCTTTCGAGACAGAAGAAATAAACCATTCACAACAGGCGCATGACCATAAAAGATGTTACTCATATAAATAGAACAACCATTATTCTCCGATTTAAATGAATAACCGTCTTGCAATAAACACGATCCAGAAATAATGTTCATGCTCAACGCAGGCACATAATAACACTTATTAAGGTTTAAAACTAATCCCGAAGGTAAAACTAAGGAGAGCGTGCCGACGGCCATCACATCAACTCTTGATTCGTTGCCAATGCTCATCGTCACCTCATCCCTCGCAAGCTGCCGTCTATTCCGTAGCTCCTATTTCGAGTTACAAATATTAGCAACTGAACCAGTATCAAATACCCAGGCACTACAACGAGGGCTAGTAAGGAAAACATCAATAACATGTATATCAAATATACCTTTGATGGTGCCAGCCTTCTTGTCCGCTAAGTACTTCGTACAGTTGCGCTTCCAGTGACCCTTGTCCTTGCAATAGAAGCACTCAGTGTCCGGCTTGGGTCTAGACTTGAGCTTCTTCTCAGCAGGGGCAACGCGCTTGCTGCCGCCTTTCTTGAAGGGCTTCTTTGCACCCTTACCTTTCTTGAAGGTGGGGGGCTTGTTGACCATCAACACATGATTATCCTTTTTGATGTCCACCTCCGCAGTCTTCAGCTTTGCGAAGAGCTCGGTGATTGTATCAGTGGAACCAATCTGATTATGAGTCACTACAAAACTTTTGTAGCTGGGAGGGAGTGATTGCAGAACCCTGTCAATCTTGAGCTCCTCTGGAATCTTGCAGTCCAGTTGCTCAAGACGTTGAGTGTAGCCCGACATATTTATGGCGTGCTCACTAACATAAGTCCCTTCCTCCATCTTGCAGTTAAAGAATTTCTCAGAGATCTCATATGTCTCAGAACGGGCCTGAGTCTGAAACATAGTTTTCAGCTCCTCAAGAATCTCAAAGGGCCCGGGATAGTCTTCAAAACGATTTTGAAGGTCCGATTCCATAGCAAACAACATGGTGCTCTTAATCACACCATAATCATCTTTGCGCGACTGATAGACAGCTTTCTCATCAGCCGGCGCATCTACAGCAGGGGCGTCACCTAGCGCATTCTCAAGGACATAGTCCTTTTGACCGCCAGAGAGAATGATTCTCAGATTGCGGAACTAGTTGGTGAAGTTAGACCCATTGTTTCTAAGCTTTTCTTTCTCAGCAAAAACGTTGAAGTTGAAGTTGTACTTAGCCATTTGATCTACAATATTTGCAAGTACAAATTAGACTATGTTCATGATAACTAGTTCAACTTAATCAAATTACTAGATGAACTCCCACTAAATTCAACATCCCTCAAGTTGTTTAGTGAACATGATCCAAATTCACCACACCTTATCCGATCTTCACAAGAAGAGATGTGGTTTCAATGGTGGACAACGAAGTGTCGATCATATCATTCATATGACTCATGCTTAACCTTTCGGTTCATGTGTTCCGAGGCCATGTATGTACATGCTAGGATCGTCAAGTAAAACCCAAGTATTTCCGCGTGTGCAAAACTGGCTTGCACCCGTTGTATGTGAACGTAGAGTCTATAGCACCCGATCATCACGTGATGCTTGGACACGACGAACTTTCGCAATGGTGCATACATGGGGAGAACACAGTTTTATCTTGATCTTTAAGTGAGGAATCATCTTATAATGCTACCGTCGCAATCTAAGCATAATAAGATACATAAAAGGATAAACATCACATGCATATAACTTTATGTGACATGGTATAGCCAATCTTCGCGCAATGATCTCCATCTTGTGCGTGCCGGCATGATCTCCATCACTCCACCATGATTGCCTCCACCACGAATAGCAACTACAACTATTGCTAACTACTTAGCGATAAAGTGAAACTATTACATGGCGTATAAGAAGTTGACACACAGGTCATACACAATTATAAAGACAACCATATGGCTCCTGCCGGTTGTGTACTCATCGACATGCAAGTCGTGAAACATTACAAAACATGATCATTGCATACAACATACACATCACATCTTGGGCCATACCATATCACAGAAAACACTCCCCGCAAAAACAAGTTAGACGCCTCTACTTTGTTGTTGCATGTTTTACGTGGCTTATGGGAGTAGCAAGCTAAGAACGATTCTTACCTACGGAAAGCCACAACGGTGATATTATGGTTGCCAAACTCCGGTGTAAATCCCATGACAACTATAGTGAGAGAAACTGGCATCCACCAGCCGCATGTGTGGAACAAGCCACACGTCAAGTGCGGAGCCGGTCTCGCGAACGACGTCGCGTAAGGTTGTCCTGGACCGCTTCAAGCTCACTATCCCGCGTCATAAGAAGAACACAAACAAGAGGCTTGCAACAGAAAACATCAACGCCCGCAACAACCATGTTGCGTTCTACTCGTGAAACACATCTACGCATAGATCTAGCTCTGATACCATTGAAGGGTTTCGCAACATAGTAAATCAAGAAATTTCTACAGATGCGAATGGGAAAGCCAAGATCTAATCTAGGAGATGCAAACAACGAGGGGGATTAGATGAGATCTTCATACCCTTGAAGATTCGCACAACGAAACGTTCGTCGGAACGTGGGTGGTGTAGTCGTACTCGCTTCTCCTCCTCGCGATCCGATCCAATCTAACACCGCAAGTGGCGATGCCTCCGAGAGATGCACACGTGCGGCACCTCGAAGTCTCCTCCTTCCTCGGTCCAGCAAGTATGGTGGAGAGATGGATTGGATCTACAACGCGACGGCGCGGTGCAAGTGGTCGAGAGTTTCTGCAGCAGGGCTTCGCCTACGTGCAGTCGGGAGGGAGAGAGAGAGGAGGGCAGCAGGGCGGCTAGGGCTTGAGGAGGAGGTGTAGGAGCGGGTGCACCCCCAGCCCTCTTTATATAGAGGGGTGGGCGGCCAGCCCTTGCCCCTCCCCCAAGCCCTAGGGCCAGCGGCCAAGGAGGGAGGAGTGGGGGCAAGTTCCCCCTTCTAGAAACTCCCCTAGGTTTGGCCGGCTGGGCCCTATGGGGCCTTGTGCCTCTGGCCCAATGCGGCCAGGGCACTCCCTCATAGGCCCATGCCCCCTCCCGGCAGGTGGGGCCACGTTGGTCCCCTCCGGAAGGTTCTAGAAGCTTCCGGTACAATACCGATTAACCCGAAACAATTGCGAACTCCAAAAACTGCATTGCCTCATATGAATCTTATTCTCCGGACCATTCTAGAACCTCTCGTGATGTCCCGGATCCCATCCGAGACTCCGAACAAAAACTCATAAACCAATTATCCAATCTATCCTAGCGTCGAGACACGTTAAGTGTGTGACCCTTCGGGTTCGAGAATATGCAGACATGATCTTCTATCAATAATCAACAGCGGGGTCTGGAAACCCATATTGACTCCCACACATTCATCGATGATAATATCGGATGAACCATGAAGCCAGGATTCAATCAATCCCATATATATATATTCCCTTCGTCTCGCGATATTTTACTTGCCTGAGATTTGATCGTCGGTACCCTCGTACCTAGTTCAATCTCGTTCACAGCAAGTACTTTACTCGTTCCGTAATCCGATATCACTTTGTGATTAACTCCTTAACCACATGCTTGCAAGCGGTGTTGATATCGATTATCGAGTGGGCCCGAAGTATATCTCTCCGACTTGGGAGGGACAAATCCCATATCGATACATACAACCCAACAGGTACTTTCCGATCACCTGAGAGACACCTTTATGATCACCCTCTCATAGGATGACGTTTGATGACCTCAAAGATTTCTTCCGATACCAGGGAGTTGTATTATCTCATGGTCTAAGGAATACAATATTTGACATAAGAAAAGCTTCGCAAAGATGAACACGATGACACGATCTAATTGCTCCGCTTAGTTTGGGTCTGTCCACCATATCATTCTCCCAATGATATGATCTCATTATTAATCGACAACTCATGTCTATGGTTAGGAAACCTTAACCATCATTAATCAATGAGCTAGTCCATAGAGGCGTACTAGGGACACGGTGTTGTTCACAAACCACACAAGTATTAAAGTTTCTACTTAATACAATTCTAGCATGGAATATAAACATTATCATGAACAAGAATTATAATAATAACATCTTTATTATTGCCTCTAGGGCATAATTCCAACAGCTTTATGCTTAGATTCGTGGAATGTAATGGTTTTAGCATAATTTAAAGAAAGTATATCTCTAATGTTGATATAAAAGTGGATGACATACCACTTACTCGTATTTCAAATTTTACATAATATTGGCAAATCAGCTTAAATTCTATAGGATGGAGGGAGTACTACTACTTGCTTGGTGAGAAAAAAAAGCACTCCTCACTTTTGAACCAACTTGCTGCGGGTATGCCTGGTGCTTCCTCTTCCTAGGGTGGAACGAATGGAGGTGGAGTAGTTGTGGGTAGGAAGGCTGGCTAGATCATAGTGGTGTCCCCCGCATAAATAAAAATAAAAGATCATAATGGTATGCATCCAATGCGATGGGACACTCCTTGCCTACCACTTTAAGTAGTACTAGTACTGCGCATGGTGATGTTTTGACTATCCTTCACCCCTGAAATTTACTAGTTACTACTGACTTTACGTGTACCTCGTGTCAGGAACTCATTGCATCTTTGCTCTGACATCACACTGCCTTCAAATCCTCCTCCTCGCTGCTCTCGTGCTACCTCTCTCGGTCCCTTCTCGCTCCTAGTTTTTTTTCAATAGGGGGAAACTCCAAGTGGCAATATTGTTTACCATGACAACATTTTACCACCACTTAGTTTTAAGGTAGAATTTTAAACCGGCGATAGGAGTACCTTTTACACCAAGGACCTAAAAAGGAGAAAAATTACATCGAGGTCCATACATCTAGCACAAAGGACCCTAAAATTACATTGAGGCATGGATATGGGATCATCAATATAATGTAGATATGGCCATAACCTTGGTTGTTCGGCTTCAAATCCAAGAATATGCATACCCATTGACAACTAAGCTTAAATTCGTTTAGAACTTTAAACCGGCCGTGGGAGTAACTTTTACACCAAGGACCTAAAAAGGAGAAAAATTACATCAAGGTCCATGCATCTAGCACAAAGTACCCTAAAATTACATCGAGGCATGCAAATTCTTGGATATGGGATCATCAATATAATGTATATGATGTAGATATGGCCATGACCTTGGTCGTTCGGCTTTAAATCCAAGAATGTGCATACTCATTGACAACTAAGCTTAAATTCATTTAGAATTTTAAACGGGCGATAGGAGTACCTTTTACACCAAGGACCTAAAAAGGAGAAAAATTACATCGAGGTCCATACATCTAGCACAAAGGACCCTAAAATTACATCCAGGCATGGTAATTCATGGATATGGGATCATCAATATAATATATATGATGTAGACATGGCCATGACCTTGGTCATTCGGCTTGAAATCCAAGAATGTCCACACTCGTTGACAACTAAGCTTAAATTTGTTTAGATCTGACCACTTACATTTAGGTTAAATTTTACACGCGCGGTGAGAGTACATTTTTCTTCAAAGACCTAAAAAGAACCAAAATTACATCGAGGTCCATACACTTAGCACAGAGGGCCCTAGAGTAATCAAGCAAGGAAAATAGTCGGGTTTGGCTCCTTCTCGAGAGAGCAACTCATCGAACCATACTCTTCACGCCACTTCCTCTTCGATTGTTTTCAAGATATGGCCAGATTTTATGCCATGCAAAATCTTGGACGATATGGGGTCATCAAGACAAAGTGCGATGTAGATATGGCCATGGACTTGGTCTTTTGGATTGAAATCCAAGAATGTTCATACTTATCGATAACTAAGCTTAAATTCGTATAGATTTTACCACTTAATTTTAGGTTAGAATGTTACACGGACGGTGGGAGTAGATTTTTTATCAAGGAACTAAAAAGAAGGAAAATTACACCGAGGTCCATACATTTAGCATATAGGACCCAAAAATAATTAAGCAAGGAAATTACACGCATCGGTTTCATCAGCGACTAAGCAAGGAAAACAATCGGGTATAGCTCCTTCTCGAGAGAGCAACTGATCAAGGCATACTAGCTCTTCATGCTACTTCCTCTTTGATTGTTTTCAAAATATTGCTAGATTTGTCGGCATGCAAAATCTTGGATATGGGATCATCAACATAAAGTAATATGTAGATATGGCCATGACCTTGTTCGTTCAGCTTGAAATCCAAGAATGCCCATACTCATTGACAACTACGCTTAAATTCGTTTATATCTTACCAGTTACTTTTAGGTTAAATTTTACAGGCGCGGTGGTAGTACATTTTTATTCAAAGACCTAAAAAGAACCAAAATTACATCGAGGTCCATACACTTAGCACAGAGGGCCCTAGAGTAATTAAGCAAGGAAAACAGTCGGGTTCAACCCCTTCTCGAGAGAGCAGCTCATCAAACCATACTCTTCACGCCACTTCCTCTTCGATTGTTTTCAAGATATGGCCAGATTTGACGCCATGCAAAACCTTGGATGATATGGGATCATCAACACAAAGTGCGATGTACATATGGCCATGGCATTGGTCGTTTGGCTTGAAATCCAAGAATGTTCATACTCATCGACAACTAAGCTTAAATTCGTATAGATATTACCACTTACTTTTAGGTTAGAGTTTTACATGGGCGGTGGGAGTACATTTTTCATCAAGGACCTAAAAAGAAGCAAAATTACATTGAGGTCCATACATTTAGCACAGAGGACCCTAAAATAATTAAGCAAGGAAATTACACGCATCGGTTTCATCAGCGACTAAGCAAGGAAAACAATTGGATTCGGCTCCTTCTCGAGAGAGCAAATGATCAAGGCATACTAGCTCTTCATGCTACTTCCTCTTTGATTGTTTTCAAAATATTGCTAGATTTGTCGGCATGCAAATTCTTGGATATGGGATCATCAAAATAAAGCAAGATGTAGATATGGGTATGACCTTGGTCATTCGGCTTGAAATCCAAGAATGTCCATAGTAGTTGACAACTACTCTTAAAATCGTTTAGATCTTAGCACTTACTTTTAGGTTAAATTTTACACGCGCGTGGGAGTACATTTTTCTTCAAAGACATCAAAAGAACCAAAATTACATCGAGGTCCATACACTTAGCATAGAGGTCCCTAGAGTAATTAAGCAAGGAAAACAGCCGGGTTCGGCTCCTTCTCGAGAGAGCAGCTCATCGAACCATACTCTTCACACCACTTCCATCTTCGATAGTTTTCAAGAAATGGCCAGATTTGACGCCATGCAAAATCTTGGATATGGGATCATCAACACAAAGGGCGATGTAGATATGGCCATGGCCTTGGTCGTTTAGCTTGAAATCTAAGAATGTTCATACTCATCGACAACTAAGCTTAAATTTATTTAGATTTTACCACTTACTTTTAGGTTAGAATTTTACACGGGTCATGGAGTACATTTTAATCAAGGACCTAAAAAGAGAGAATTACATTGAGGTCCATATATCTAACACAAAGGTCCCAAATATATTTAAGCAAGGAAACAGTCGGGTTCAGATCATTCTCGAGATACCAACCAATCGAGCCATGCTCTTCATGCTACTTCATCTCTCGGTTGTTTTCAAAACATGTCCACATTTGTTGGCATGAAAATTCTTGGATATGGGGTCATCAACACTAATTATGATGTTTGACTGCTTTCCTAACAAGGACACATATTTTTACATGCAAATTATTAGCAAGATGTGAAATATTTCAAAAAGAACCTCCATGGTTTTTGATATATAGAATGCTTGGTGGGTACTACCGTTAAAAGATTTTTTTTTTGTAGAACTTTGAGAGCAATATACCACATACTTTTAGGTTAAAATTCCACCAAACATTGAGAACAGACCTTAAATTTGTTTAAATGGGCGAACTTATCTAGGAAGCTTAAGAACTTGTTAAACTTGGTGTAAACGTAAGTGAAACATGGTTCAAACTTTGTCTCGAAAATGGGCTTGTGGTATTCTGAGCCATATTCTTCGTACTTGCTTTAATTTAAAGTAAAATACTTTCTTTTTACAATGAAAATACAAAAATTATTTTTCCTAAAAGTTGGAAACTCCTATTATTGGCAGCATTATGGTTCACCATGCCAAGATGCACCCATCTACCAAACATCGTAACATTTCCATAAAGTATCATGTACATATATGGACATATATTCATCCATGTTGTTCGACTTGAAGCCTAAGAATGTTCATACAATGTAGGCCATATTGCCAAGCAGATCTATTTTTTCAAAAGTTGTAAAGACTAGTGATTGTAAACATGCAAATGCTTAGCAAGAAATTGAATCTTTCAAAAATCTCGTTGGGTGCTACCGTCAAAAGATAATTATAGAACTTTAAGAGCAATATACCACTTACTCATATTTCAAATTTTACATAATATTGGAAAATTGGCTAAAATTCTATAGGATGGAGGGAGTACTACTACTTGCTTGGCGAGAAAAAAAGCATTCCTCAATTTTGAACCAGCTTGTTGCGGGTCTGCCTGGTGCTTCCTCTTCCTAGGGTGGAATGAATGGAGGTGGACTAGTTGTGGGTAGGAAGGCTGTCCAGATCATAGTGGCGTACCCCGCAAAAATTAAAATTAAAGATCATAATGGTGTGCATCCAATGCAGTGGGACACCCCTTGTCCACCAATTTAAGTAGTACTAGTACTGCGTATGGTGATCTTTTGACTATTCGTCACCCCTGAAATTTACTAGTTACTACTCACTATACGTGTACCTCGTGTCAGGAACTCATTGCAGCTTTGCTCTGACATCGCACTGCCTTCAAATCCTCCTCTTCGCTGCTCTCGCGCTACCTCTCTCGGTCCCTTCTCGCTCCTAGTTTTTTTTCAATAGGGGGAAACTCCAAGTGACAATATTGTTTACCATGACAAGATTTTACCACCACTTACTTTTAGGTTAGAATTTTAAACCGGCGGTAGGAGTACCTTTTACACCAAGAACCTAAAAAGGAGAAAAATTACATCGAGGTCCATACAACTAACACAAAGGACCATAAAATTACATCGAGGCATGCAAATTCTTGGATATGGAATCATCAATATAATGTATATGATGTAGATATGGCCACGACCTTGGTCGTTCGGCTTCAAATCCAAGAATGTGCATACTCATTTACAACTAAGCTTAAATCCGTTTAAAACTGTAAACCGACCGTGGGAGTACCTTTTACACCAAGGAACTAAAAACTATAAAAATTACATCGATGTCCATACATCTAGCACAAAGGACCCTAAAATTACATCCAGGCATGCAAATTCTTGGATACGGGATCATCAATATAATGTATATGATGTAGATATGGCCATGACCTTGGTCATTCGGCTTCAAATCCAAGAATGCGCATACTCATTGACAACTAAGCTTAAATTCGTTTAGAATTTTAAACCGGCGGTAGGAGTACCTTTTACACCGAGGACCTAAATAGGAGAAAAATTACATTGAGGTCCATACATCTAGCACAAAGGACCCTAGAATTACATCAAGGCATGCAAATTCTTGGATATGGGATCACCAATACAATGTATATGATGTAGAGATGGCCATGACCTTGGTCATTTGGCTTGAAATCCAAGAATGTCCATAATCGTTAACAACTAAGCTTAAATTTGTTTAGATCTTACCACTTACTTTTAGGTTAAATTTTATAGGTGCGGTGGGAGTACATTTTTCTTCAAAGACCTAAAAAGAACAAAAATTACATCGAGGTCCATACACTTAGCACAGAGGGCCCTAGAGTAATTAAGCAAGGAAAACAGTCGGGTCCGGCTCCTTCTTGAGAGAGCAGCTCATC
This sequence comes from Avena sativa, assembly GCA_916181665.1. Classification (NCBI taxonomy): domain Eukaryota; kingdom Viridiplantae; phylum Streptophyta; class Magnoliopsida; order Poales; family Poaceae; genus Avena; species Avena sativa. Next base: position 8,572,610 of record OV702293.1, on the reverse strand, counting down.
GAACCATACTATTCATGCCACTTCCTCTTCGATTGTTTTCAAGATATGGCCAAATTTGACGCCATGCAAAATCTTGGACGATATGGGATCATCAACACAAAGTGCGATGTACATATGGCCATGGCATTGGTCGTTCATCTTGAAATCCAAGAATGTTCATACTCATCGACAACTAAGCTTAAATTCATATGGATTTTACCACTTACTTTTAGGTTAGAATTTTACACGGGCGGTGGGAGTACATTTTTCATCAAGGACCTAAAAAGAAGGAAAATTACATCGAGGTCCATACATTTAGCACAGAGGACCCTAAAATAATTAAGCAAGGAAATTACACGCATCGGTTTCATCAGCGACTAAGCAAGGAAAACAGTCGAGTTCGGCTCCTTCTCGAGAGAGCAACTGATCAAGACATACTAGATCTTCATGCAACTTCCTCTTCGATTGTTTTCAAAATATTGCTAGATTTTTCGGCATGCAAATTCTTGGATATGGGATCATCAACATAAATTAAGATGTAGATATGGGCATGACCTTGGTCGTTCGGCTTGAAATCCAAGAATTTCCATACTAGTTGACAACTACGCTTAAATTCGTTTATATCTTAGCACTTACTTTTAGGTTAAATTTTACACGCGTGGTGGGAGTACATTTTTCTTCAAAGACCTCAAAAGAACCAAAATTACATAAAGGTCCATACACTTAACACATAGGTCCCTAGAGTAATTAAGCAAGAAAAATAGTCGGGTTCGGCTCCTTCTCGAGAGAGCAGCTCATCGAACCATACCCTTCACGCTACTTCCTCTTCGATTGTTTTCAAGATATGGCCAGATTTGACGCCATGCAAAATCTTGGATATGGGATCATCAACACAAAGGGCGATGTAGATATGTTTGTGGCCTTGGTCATTCGGCTTGAAATCTAAGAATGTTCATACTCATCGACAACTAAGCTTAAATTTGTTTAGATTTTGCCACTTACTTTTAGGTTAGAATTTTACACGGGCCGTGGGAGTACATTTTAATCAAGGACCTAAAAAGGGGGGAATTACATTGAGGTCCATATATCTAACACAAAGGGCCCTAAGATATTTAAGCAAGGAAAATAGTCGGGTTCGGATCATTCTCGAGATACCAGTTGATCGAGCCATGCTCTTCATGCTACTTCATCTGTCGGGTGTTTTCAAAACATGGCCACATTTGTCGGCATGAAAATTCTTCAATATGGGGTCATTAACACAAAGTATGATGTTTGACTGCTTTCCTAACAAGGACACAAATTTTTACATGCAAATTATTAGCAAGATGTGAAATATTTCAAAAAGAACCTCCATGGTTTTTGATTTATAGAATGCTTGGTGGGTACTACCGTCAAAAGATATTTTTTTGTAGAACTTTGAGAGCAATTTACCACATACTTTTAGGTTAAAATTCCACCTAACATTGAGAATAGAGCTTAAATTCGTTTAAATGGGCGAACTTAGCTAGGAAGCTTATGAACTTGTTAAACTTGGTATAAACGTAAGTGAAACATGGTCCAAACTTTGTCTCGAAAATGGGCTTGTGGTATTATAAGCCATATTCTCCGTACTTGCTTTAATTTAAAGTAAAACACATTCTTTTTACAATGAAAATACAAAAATGTTTTTTCCTAAAAGTTGGAAACTCCCATTATTGGCAGCATGGTTCACCATACCAAGATGCACCCATCTACCAAACATCGGAACATTTGCATAAAGTATCATGTACATATATCGCCATATATTCACCCATGTTGTTCGACTTGAAGCCTAAGAATGTTCATACAATGTAGGCCATATTGCCAAGCAGATCTATTTTTTTCAAAAGTTGTGAATACTAGTGATTGTCAACATGCAAATCTTAGCAAGAAATTTAATCTTTCAAAAATCTCGTTGGGTGCTACCATCAAAATATAACTATAAAACTTTAAGAGCAATATACCACTTGCCCGTATTTCAAATTTTACATAATATTGGCAAATGAGATTCTATAGGATGGAGGGATTACTACAACTTGCTTGACGAGAAAAAAAGCACTCCTCACTTTTGAACTAGCTTGCTGTGGGTCTGCCTGGTGCTTCCTCTTGCTAGGGTGGAATGAATGGAGGTGGAGTAGTTGTTGGTAGGAAGACTGGCCAGATCATAGTGGTGTCCCCCGCAAAAATAAAAATGAAAGATCATAATGGTGTGCATCCAATGTGATGGGACACTCCTTGTCCACCACTTTAAGTAGTACTAGTACCGCGCATGGTGATGTTTTGACTATGCTTCACCCCTAAAATTTACTAGTTACTACTCACTGTACATGTACCTCGTGTCAGGAACTCATCGCAGCTTTGCTCTAACATCGCACTGCCTTCAAATCCTCCTCTTCGATGCTCTCGAGCTACCTCTCTCGGTCCCTTCTCCCTCCTAGTTTTTTTAATAGGGGGAAACTCCAAGTGGCAATATTGTTTACCATGACAAGATTTTACCACCGCTTACTTTTAGGTTAGAATTTTAAACCGGCGGTATGAGTACCTTTTACTCCAAGGACCTAAAAAGGAGAAAAATTACATCGAGGTCCATACATCTAGCACAAAGGACCCTAAAATTACATCGAGTCATGCAAATTATTGGATATGAGATCATTAATATAATGTATATGATGTAGATATGGCCATGACCTTGGTCGTTCGGCTTCAAATCCAAGAATATGCATACTTATTGACAACTAAGCTTAAATTCGTTTAGAACTTCAAGCCGACCATGGGAGTACCTTTTACACCAAGGACCTAAAAAGGAGAAAAATACATCGAGGTCCATACATCTAGCACAAAGGACCCTACAATTACATCGAGGTATGCAAATTATTGGATACGGGATCATCAATATAATGTATATGATGTTGATATGGCCACGACCTTGGTTGTTCGGCTTCAAATCCAAGAATGTGCATACTCAATGACAACTAAGATTAAATTCGTTTAGAATTTTAAACTGGCGGTAGGAGTACCTTTTACACCAAGGACCTAAAAAGGAGAAAAATTACACCGAGGTCCATACATCTAGCACAAATGATCCTAAAATTACATCCAGGCATGCTAATTCCTGGATATGGGATCATCAATATAATGTATATGATGTAGACATGGCCATGACCTTGGTCATTCGGTTTGAAATCCAAGAATGTCCATACTCGTTGACAACTAAGCTTAAATTTGTTTAGATCTCACCACTTACTTTTAGGTTAAATTTTACACGGGCGGTGGGAGTACATTTTTCTTCAAAGACCTAAAAGGAACCAAAATTACATAGAGGTCCATACACTTAGCATAGAGGGCCCTAGAGTAATTAAGCAAGGAAAACAGTCGGTTATGGATCCATCTCGACAGAGTGGCTCATTGAACCATACTCTTCACGCCACTTCCTCTTCGACTGTTTTCAAGATATGGTCAGATTTTACGCCATGCAAAATCTTGGACGATATGGGATCATCAATACAAAGTGCGATGTAGATATGGCCATGGCCTTGGTCGTTCGGATTGAAATCCAAGAATGTTCATACTCATCGACAACTAAGCTTAAATTCATAATGATTTTACCACTTACTTTTAGGTTAGAATTTTACACGGGCGATGGGAGTATATTTTTCATCAAGGAACTAAAAAGAAGGAAAATTACATCAAGGTCCATACATTTAGCATAGAGGACCCTAAAATAATTAAGCAAAGAAATTACATGCATCGGTTTCATCAGCGACTAAGCAAGCAAAACAATCGGGTACGATTCCTTCTCGAGAGAGCAACTGATCGAGGCATACTAGCTCTTCATGCTACTTCCTCTTTGATTGTTTTCAAAATATTGCTAGATTTGTTGGCGTGCAAACTCTTGGATATGGGATGATTATCAACATAAAGTAAGATGTAGATATGGCCATGACCTTGTTCGTTCAGCTTGAAATCCAAGAATGTCCGTACTCGTTGACAACTACGCTTAAATTCGTTTAGATCTTACCACTTACTTTTAGGTTAAATTTTACACGCACGGTCGGAGTACATTTTTCTTCAAAGACCTAAAAAGAACCAAAATTACATCAAGGTCCATAGTCTTAGCACAGAGGGCCCTAGAGTAATTAAGCAAGGAAAACAGTCGGGTTTGGATCCTTCTCGAGAGAGAAGCTCATCGAACCATACTCTTCACGCCACTTCCTCTTCGATTGTTTTCAAGATATGGCCAGATTTGACGCCATGCAAAATCTTGGACGATATGGGATCATCAACACAAAGTGCGATGTACATATGGCCATGGCATTGGTCGTTCGGCTTGAAATCCAAGAATGTTCATACTCATCGATAACTAAGCTTAAATTCGTATAGATTTTACCACTTACTTTTAGGTTAGAATTTTACACGGGCAGTGGGAGTACATTTTTCATCAAGGACCTAAAAATAAGTAAAATTACATCGAGGTCCATACATTTAGCACAGAGGACCCTAAAATAATTAAGCAATGAAATTACACGCATCGGTTTCATCAGCGACTAAGCAAGGAAAACAATCGGGTTCGGCTCCCTCTCGAGAGAGCAACTGATCAAGGCATACTAGCTCTTCTTGCTACTTCCTCTTCGATTGTTTTCAAAATATTGCTAGATTTATCGGCATGCAAATTCTTGGATATGGGATCATCAACATAAAGCAAGATGTAGATATGGGCATGACCTTGGTCATTCGGCTTGAAATCCAAGAATTTCCATACTAGTTGACAACTACGCTTAAATTCGTTTAGATCTTAGCACTTACTTTTAGGTTAAATTTTACATGCGCGGTGTGAGTATATTTTTCTTCAAAGACCTCAAAAGAACCAAAATTACATCGAGGTCCATACACTTAGCACAGAGGTCCCTAGAGTAATTAAGCAAGAAAAACAGTCGGGTTCGGCTCCTTCTCGAGAGATAAGCTCATCGAACCATACTCTTCACGCCACTTCCTCTTCGACTATTTTCAAGATATGGCCAGATTTGACGCCATGCAAAATCTTGGATATGGTATCATCAACAAAAAAGGGGGATGTAGATATGGCCATGGCCTTGGTCGTTCGGCTTGAAATCTAAGAATGTTTATACTCATCGACAACTAAGCTTAAATTTGTTTAGATTTTACCTCTTACTTTTAGGTTAGAATTTTACACGGGTCGTGGGAGTACATTTTAATCAATGACCTAAAAAGCGGGTTCGGAACATTCTCGAGATACCAGTTGATCGAGCCATGCTCTTCATGCTACTTCATCTCTCGGTTGTTTTCAAAACATGGCCACATTTGTCGGCATGAAAATTCTTTGATATGGGGTCATTAACACAAAGTATGATGTTTGACTGCTTTCCTAACAAGGACACAAATTTTTACATGCAAATTATTAGCAAGATGTGAAATATTTCAAAAAGAACCTCCATGGTTTTTGATTTATAGAATGCTTGGTGGGTACTACCGTCAAAAGATATTTTTTTGTAGAACTTTGAGAGCAATTTACCACATACTTTTAGGTTAAAATTCCACCTAACATTGAGAATAGAGCTTAAATTCATTTAAATGGGCGAACTTAGCTAGGAAGCTTATGAACTTGTTAAACTTGGTTTAAACGTAAGTGAAACATGGTCCGAACTTTGTCTCGAAAATGGGCTTGTGGTATTCTGAGCCATATTCTTCGTATTTTCTTTAATTCAAATTAAAACACATTCTTTTTACAATGAAAGTACAAAAATGTTTTTTCCTAAAAGTTGGAAACTCCCATTATTGGAAGCATTATGGTTCACCATGCCAAGATGCACCCATCTACCAAACATCGGAACATTTCCATAAAGTATCATGTACATATATGGCCATATATTCACCCATGTTGTTCGGCTTGAAGACTAAGAATGTTCATCCAATGCAGGCCATATTGCTGGTGGCGCCCAGCAATTGTCGTGGGACGCTTCGTTGGAAACCCCAAGAGCAAGGTATGAAGCAGCACAACAGCAAGTTTCCCTCAGTAAGAAACCGAGGTTATCGAACCAGTAGGAGGAAGGAAACATCACACATGTGTTTCTAGCAACACGGAGACCTGCACAACACAAACTCAAGACTTTGCCCCAACGAATCAGTGAGGTTATCAAGCTCAGCGGTTTGCTGTAACAAAGGATTAAACGTATGGTGTGGAAGGTAATGGTTTGCAGCAAATAAACAGTAATAGTGGAATATATATCAATGGTAAAGATTGGACCGGGGTACATAGTTCAGTAGAGGTGCTCTCCTTAGATAAACAACATGGCATGAAGGGTAATAGAATTACAGCAGGGCAATTGACAGGAACTAAGCAAGGCATAACAATGCAATTACATCGAGGTCCATAAATTCAGCACAAAGGACCCTAAAATAATCAAGCAAGGAAAACAATCAGGTTCGCCTCCTCGAGAGAGCAGATGATCGAGCCATACTCTTCATACCACTTCCTCTTCGAGTGTTTTTGAAAATATGGCTAGATTTGTTGGCATGCAAATCCTTGGATATGGGATCATCAACATAAAGTATGCTGTAGATATGGCCATGGCCATGGACATGGTCGTTCGGCTTGAAATCCAAGAGCGTTCATACTCATTGAGAACTAAGCTTAATTTCGTTTTGATTTTACCACATATTTTTAGGTTAGAATTTTACTAGTTGTCAATGAGTACGAAACGAGACATGCTTTACTTTTTGTTCATATCCTTAACGAGTTGAATTATCCAAGCCTTAAAGAGTGAGAGCCTTAAAGAGTCGAGTTGCTCGATAGTCGAGCCCTATGGATCATCCACATAAAGTATGATGTAGATATGACCATGACCTTGGTCTTTCGGCTTGAAATCCAAGAATGTTCATACTCATTGACAACTAAGCTTAAATTCGTTTAAATTGTAATACTTTTAGATTAAAATTTTACACGGGCGGTGGGAGTATATTTTACATCAAGGACCTCAAAATTTGACCAGAAATTACACAAGAGTAGTCCTGCAGCTACCCTTCATTCGTACTAATCTCAAGGGAACTGGAGAAGAGGAGCATGCGTCTGTTTTAATCATTTTATTCAACCTCCCCTATACTACTCTCTATCCCTAGTTCCCCATTCCCCTACCTCTACGCCAAGCGCCGCCATTCCGCTCCTCCACCATGCCGCTTTCCGATCCTGTCCACCACATAGTATGAGAGTGTTTGTTCTTCTTCCTGTCCCGCCTGCCACCATCGATCTTCCCTCTTTTCCAGAAAACCAAATCAAGCCATTGTCCCAACTTCCAATAGCTCCCTTGCGATGGTTGGACCGAGAAAGGAAAGTGATGATTCTGAGCTGTTCCAGGAGGTTTTTACTGAAGGCCCGCTTGAATAAATCATAACGAGATGCGACGTCATCACCACTGCGAGCCTCGTCGGTTCGTCCAAACATCTTCTTGACTCGGCAAAATATAGTGCAACTTTACATGCTTATCAGCTGTTTGGCCTCCCCTGTGTTCTTCATTCTCACCCGACTAAGAAACCATGGGAATGCAATGAGTACTTCGAGGGAAAGGGCACGCTATGCAAGCTTACGCTACTGGACAGGTTCTCCTCTGATGCCGTGTTCCCGATTGTGTGGGTAAACAGTGGGTAGGTGCCAATGGAGATTGGATCACCACTCTTGGGTGTGATTTTAAGTGGGAGCTTGTCAATGTGTATACTCATCAACGCATTCCTCTCCCACAAGTCCAGGAGTTTGTACCCACCAATGATTCGTTTACATTCATGCATAATGTTCGCACCATTATCCTCCGAAGATTGCTATTTGCCGATCTCCCACAACTGTTATGGATAATTTAGATTTCTCTCTTGTCGCTATTTTCAACTACTCAATTTCTACCCTTGATGGCGATGAGTATACGTGGGCAGTTATTGAGAACCAGTTCCGGTAATTTTTTAGATACAGTGATGCAGTTATCCATAAGGGTCTGGTGTTTGTAGCTACTGATAGTGGCAGTGTTTATGTCTGGAATCATCTGTATTTTGGTAAGTTTGATCCACACCTATTGTAATCACTAGTTTCCGTTTTTATGGATGTAAAGTAGTTTTGGATGATTTTTCCGTCATTTCTTTTTCAAGGTCCTATTCTGCTCCTGGCACCACCTAACGCGCATCTTGGGGAGGACAACCTTGATGACATAGATGATGAGGAGTACGAACTTGGTTTATGGTTCTTAGAAATATCTTCAAACGAATCTTGCCTTCTTCTTATCCATACTGAGGGCATAACCGATGAGGAGTTTTATGGAAGTACTTATTATGGCCATGGCAATCCTGTTGCTGATCAGTGTTGATCGTCGCGGTCGCACTTTTGGCACCTATGCTACTGGGTTTGGCTGCAATGTGTACTCAAAGGACACTGCTTACTTGTTTCCACCTAAGCCATGGATACCGATCGTTGACCTAGGAGCATATTCCCTTTTCCTTAGATTGAACTATCCAATTAACATTGCAGCAGGCTGATGTTGCCCCAGGATATCCGACGAGAAGCAACTATGTCTACACCTCCCACCATGCAATAGGACTTGGATATACGCCGTTTCTTGAAATATGCTGCTTCAGTCTAAATACTGAAGAAGCAGCTATTGGTTTCTCAACCAATGTTGTATGGAAATCTCTGGAGACTCCATTATGGTTCATCCCGAGCTTTGCCAATGCCCGGTATTGGAACCTAGCTACCGTAAGTACTCGTAATACTATGTAATATGATAGTTCAGTTGGTATCGGCCCTATTGAACTATTTTGGCTGCAAAGTAATACTAGTATAGTACTAGGTCTTGTATTTCGGAGTATTTTGTACTATATACTGATACTTGTTTAGATCAAGGGCAGGAGATGGTACTGCTTTGACTTTATTCTATCGTTGCTATTACTAAAGTATTTTATAGAACTAATACTAATGTACTAGTACTTGTTTAGATCAAGTGTAGATTTGTCTTGATTTTCTTTTCTAACTTGCCTTGTCATAAACTCATAATCTAGACGAGCCTTGGGCATTTTAGTTGCCTATGGAGGGCACAGACACAGGCATTAATGTGAGAAGGAGGTATGCACACAAAAGTAGACTTGATCGTCAGTTTTGCTTGCTCCAATAATCGAATGTTCCGAGAAAAAGACAAACTGAATCAGTCACTTTGAAATGCTGACCAGTCTGTCATGTGCCGCTAGATATGAACTAGGAATCTGTCGATATTTCTCTTTCTTATTCTGTACTGCCGAATCTTTCAAATGCTAGTGAATCTATCAAATTTTCTGTTGCTATTACTAAAGTATTTTTTAGAACTAAAGTATTTTTTAGAAATAATAGTGATGGTCTTTCTCTTCTTTTAGAACAACATGGCCACAATATGGTCTCTCTTTCCATTTGAATTATGGCCTTGCTACATCTATTGAATTTCAATGTCTGCATTGTTAAATCTGTAAATTCTTTTGGTCAATATCGATACTGCTAAATCGGTCACTTTGAAATGTTGTTGAATCTGTCAAGTGCCACTGATTATGTAATGTGAATCTGTTGATATTTTTCTGTTTTATTCCATACCGCAAAATATTTCAAATGCTAGTAAATCTTTAAAATGTTCTGTCATTTTCCTTACTAAAGTATTTTGTAGAGCTGAAACAAGAATTGGTTCTCTCTGTACTGCTATTGTATTTTAGTGTCTATTGTTGAATCGCTCACTTTGAAATGCTGCTGAATTGGTCAAGTGCTGCTAAATGTGAACTGCGAATCTGTCGATAATTTTTCTACCTTATTCTGTATTGCATAGTTTATATAAATATCTGCCAAAAAGAATTATCGATTTCTTTCCCTCCCTCTTTGAGATCTTTGTTTCGAATCTGGCCGAGCCACAGGAAAATGCAATTTTTATATAGCAAGATAAGAAATCTAGCTCATTCAGCCCCTCTTTAGCCTAGAACATTTTAGTTCGGCCTTTTAGGGGTATAAGGGGACTGTTGACCACATCCCAGGGAAATTTGAGAAACGAGCCCATGGAGAATAGCCTATGGAGTATAGCTGATACGTCGGAAACGTATCTATAATTTTTGATGTTCCATGCTTGTTTAGTATCTACTTTGCTTTGCTTTGTCTTTCTTTGAGGTGTTTTTATATCTTTTCTGGAACTAACCTATTAACAAGTTGCCACAGTGCTAGTTGCCTATTTTCTTCTGTTTTTGGTTCCAAAAAGGCAGAAAATCTGTATTATCGAAATTAGATGGGACAAAAGCCAAAGTCAATAACTTTTCTTGAGGGACACGAATCCAGAAGGAGAGACGGAGGGGAGCCACAGGGTTTCCGCACCCCCAGGCGCGACCAAGCCTAGCCCGCGCCTGGGCAGGCTGTGGGCCCCTGGGCGCCCCTGCCTCGCCTCTTCGCCTATAAGAAGCCCCCCAATGCAGAAACCCTAAGTACCCAATCAATATTCCACAAAACCTTTTGTAGCCACCGCCACCGTCGTCCCTAGATCGGGGGGATCTGAAGTTCTTCCCGGCACCCTGTCGGAGGGGAGATCATCCCAGAGGCCTTCTCTCCGGTATGATGCGTGAGTAGTGGACTATGGGTCCATGTAGTAGCTAGATGGTTGTATCTCCTCCTTGTGCTTTCATGTATAGATCTTGTGAGCTCCGTTCATGATCAAGATCTAATCTATTTGTAATCATGCATGTTGTGTTTGCGGGTATTCGATGAATATTGAGATTATTATGTTGGATTGATTAATAGTTTAATATTTATGATTCTATCATGTCTGTGTTGTTTGTGATCTTACATGCTCTCCGTGTTAGTCGCTATCTTGGCCAAGTATTTGCTAGTGACTCCAAGAGGGGATATTTATGCTCGATAGTGGGTTCATGCCTCTAGTTTCCAAGGTAAGTGACAATAATCTCTTCGGTTGTAGATGTGTTGTTGCTACTAGGGAGAAAACAACGGTCTCTTGTTCATGGAATATGTGGACTGTTGAGCTTACACACTTTGGTTAAAGCAGTTGTCTATTGCTTGCAACTTAATACTGGATGGGGTTCGGATGATAACCTGAAGGTGGACTTCTAGTTATAGATGCAGTTGGATGGCGGTCTATGTATATTGTTGTATTGCCCAATCGAATCTCACAGGATCTTTCTGACTAGTATTGCATTGTTATGCCTTGCTCAGTTCCTGTCAATTGCCCTGCTGTAATTTGTTTACCCTTCATGCCATGTTGTTTATCTAAGGAGAGCACCTCTAGTGAACTATGGACCCCGGTCCAATCTTTAACATTGATACATCTTCTACTGTTACTTGTTTACTTGATAAAAACCTTTTCCTTCCACACCATACGTTTAATCCTTTGTTACAGCAAACCGGTGAGCTTGACAACCCCATTGATTCGTTGGGGCAAAGTCTTGAGTTTGTGTTGTGCAGGTCTCCGCATTGCTAGCAACACCTGTGTGACGTTTCCTTCATCCTACTAGTTCGATAACCTCGGTTTCTTACTGAGGGAAAACTTGCTGTTGTGCTACTTTACACCTTGCTCTTGGGGTTCCCAACAGGTTCCACGTTAAGCACGTGCTAGCCATCATCAAGCTTTTCTGGCGCCGTTGCCGGGGAGGCTAAGGACATCTTCACAAGGGGAGTCCTTCACTTCCTTTCTCTTTACTTTGTTTTTAGTTTGCTTAGTTTATTTTTCTTGGTTTTGTTTGCCTCTTTTCAAAAAAAACCCAAAAAATAGTTTAGTTTGGTTTGCTTTCTTTATTCAAAAACACAAAAAAAATTAGTTCCTACTCTGGTTGCTGGACTCTTATTTCCTTGCTTGGTCATGCTTTCTATCAATGGATGGTTTCTTTGAAACTAGTTCTTATTGGCAAGGTTGGTTCACGGAAGAACAAAAGTATTATTATAAGGAACACCGTTTGTCACAAAAAGGAAAACACTTATGGGAACAAATTGATAAGTTGAATACTATTGCTAGAGACGTGTGCTCTACTTATAATATTACTTATTGCTTTGATAAGTCTTGTTGCTGTAGGAGGTATAAACACCTTCCTTTTCAATGTGAGTATAATGATAATGTTACCATATCTTCTTATGTTAAGGGAAATTATGAATTTTATGATGTGGAACAAATTGAAGAATTTATTGCTTTCAAGGGTGCATTTGAACTTGCTAGTTTGCTTGAAAATACTGATGATGCACCTTATGAATATGAGGTTTATGAGATACTTAAGTTCTGTTTTGATAATTACAAGGAAGAAAATGGCTATATTCTTGAATATTTTAATAGGTGCTTTCCAAAAATGGAAGAGACTAATGCCTTGCAGGAGCGTACGGAAGAAGAAATTGCTGAAACTGAACGCTTATTAGATGAAAAAGAGGAGGAGAGTGATGGTCAAGAGGAGGAAGAATGGATCTACCCATGTTTACCTTCTAATGAGAGTAACTCTTTACCTCTTACATTATTTAATTGTCCCCCATGTTTACCAAAGGAGGATGAATGTTATGTTCCTGTGGATCCTTTTGAAATTTCTACTTTGGGTAAAGCCTGTGAAGGTTTTAATCCCACTATTTTTGAGCCTGATAGAAATTATGTGTTTGTAGATCATGAAAAGCATGCTTTATGTGATAGCTATATTGTTGCGTTTATTCATGATGCTACTGAAAATTATTATGAGAGAGGAAAATATGGTTGTAGAAGTTTTTATGGTACTGAAACACCTCTCTATGTGCTGAAAGTTTTGAATTTACTCTTATTTCATATTCCTATGCCTGTCACTTTGCTCTTTGTGAATTTATTTGCATACAAGATTCCTATGCATAGGAAGTTGGTTAGACTTAAATGTGTTTTGAATTTGCTTCTTGATGCTCTCTTTTACTTCAACTCATAATTCTTATGAGAGCATCTTCTTAAACTATCATGCCTAACTTAAAGGCGTTAAAGAAAAGTACTTGTTGGGAGATAACCCAAGAGTTTCCTTGAGTCTTGGAAGTTATTAATTCAGTAATTACCTCTCCTTATCCTTTTTGTTTGCTTTTTGTGCCAAGAATGACCTCTAATGAGAGGGAAGTAAGATTTGGGGAGTTGCTGTCCCGAAACAGATTTCTATCCTCCACCAAAAAATATTGTGAGGAGTCTCTGTAACTTGGATTGAGCTCCAAATTTACGAATAAATCCCCAGTATATTAGCTAACTTTCGTTAGTTCAACACTTTTTGATTTGAGCAACAAAAGATTTTCGAACAAATCAGTTTCTACCCACTGGTCTGTTTTGACAGATTTCTGCCATTATTTGCATTTGCTTCTTATTGATTTCTTTTTGAGTTCTATTTTGGGGAATTGAGCTTTTTGAAGGAGTTACTATAGTAGCTTGTGTTTTTAGTGAAAATTCTTGCTGTTCCAAAGCTTTGCCAGATGTCTAATATCTTTTGAATACACTAATGTTGCTAATGAAGATTGTGTGAAGTTTTATATGAAGGAAAAATTTAAGGTGTAGAGAGAGAATGATGTAATGAGATGAAGAATGGAAAAAATCTCAACCTTGGGGATGCCACCACGGTGTCACCCAAGAAATATCCAAGAGGTACAAGCGTCAAAGCTTGGGGATGCCCAAGGCATCCCCTTCTTCATCAATAAAAAGCTCGGGTCTGTCTAGACACTTCATTTTTATTGTTTCATGCACAGTTGTGTTGTTCTTGGAGTGTCTTAGTTTTAGTTTGTTTTGCTTAGTTTGCTTGAATAAAGTAGTTTGGACCCCCGTTCTCGCTGTTATGTTTTGCAAATAAGTTGCTTGGTGTTGGAAAGGAGTAGTAAGTTCTTGCTTGTAAGTGCAAGAGGAGCTTGCATTGACTGTGACTTAGACTTTAGCATGACATGCTAGGTGTTGTTTTGACTTGATGCTTAGTGATTATTGTTGTAGCATGTCTTGTTCCAAACAATTGGGATTTCTTAGTGTGCCTTGAATAAATTATGCGTTGTTTTAGCATGCAAAAGCATAGTATTATGGTATTCTCCTTTGATGCTTTGTTTGGGTTGACTTGGCACATGCTCACACCATGTTATGACTATGAAAAGTCACCATAGCCTCTATGATCATTTATTCCTTGACTTGTAGTACCACTCTATTCTTTGATTAGTAATGCTTTGTTGCTCTGCATGATTATGGCCATTATGCTCTCTTAAGTTGGTTGCTCCCAGTCTTTTGCTAGCCTCCACTTGTATGAGTAAGCTCTACTCATGCTTCCACCTCCCAAGAAACCATGTTATTCCAAAGTGTCCACTATAAACTCCTATGCAAGGTGTGTTACACCATTCCAAGTATATTCTTGTTTTCAGGTATCTTCCAATTAAAAACTATTTTGTTATGTGAAAACTTAGTGATTAAATCCCTCACAAACTTGATGGCACACTTTATATTCTTTGCCCCTAATAAACTTGAACCATTGTGTTGTCTATGTTATATATGCTTGCACTTATACGTTGGAATTAGCAGAACCATGTTGTCACGGGGAACGTTTTCTACATTGCACTTGTACTTTGTACTCAGTTGATATCATCCTATTTTGTCTATGGATGTTGTCAACACCCGGATTTTTCTATCCTAGATGCCTGTTATGCCATACATCGCAATCCCAGGATTACCATTTTTGCGAGACATAACAGAATTGGATACCATAGTACATCATCCATTACAAACGATACATAAGTTCTTACACAAATAGGGATCTCATGATCCAGTTCTTAATACAACATCAAGCAGCGGAATACGTAACAATAACGGTAGCGTAGGCGAAGCTCCATCTTCGGGGTCACAGGCAATGCTGACGATGGGAGATGATCCTAGTTGTCGTAACCTTCCCGGGGTCCATCTTCCATGTACTCCTCTTCATAGTCTGGCCATGGGAATAGCCAGGGACAAAGCCATGAGTACTCTTTAAGTACTCGCAAACTAATACTAATAGGTAAAGGGGGTTTTTGGATAATAGGACACTAGGCTCTAGGGTTGTTTTGCAAAAGCCAGATTTATCTCTACTAAGCTCCAAAGCTAGTCACAATTTTATAAATCCTAAGCGGGAACTTGTATTTCATATCACAACTCTGTTGTGGTCAAGTCAAAGTCTCAATTCATCTCACATGTCATTTTGAAAAGTCTGAAGGGGGAACAGTATGGCCACTCCAACTGTCCATAACAGCGGACGCGGCTATTCGAATAGTTTGACACATCCGTCGGAAAAGTATCTATAATTTTTGATGTTCCATGCTTGTTTAGTCTCTTCTTTGCTTTGCTTTGTCTTTCTTTGAGGTGTTTTTATATCTTTTATGGAACTAACCTATTAACAAGTTGCCACAGTGCCAGTTGCCTGTTTTCTTCTGTTTTTGGTTCCAGAAAGGCGGAAAATCAATATTATCGGAATTGGACGGGACAAAAGCCAAAGTCAATAACTTTCCGTGAGGGACACAAATCCAGAAGGAGAGACGGAGGGGAGCCATGGGATGGCCGCACCCCCTCTGGCGCGACCAAGCCTGGCCCGCGCCTGGGCAGGGTGTGGCCTCCCCGGGCACCCCCTGCCTCGCCTCTTCGCCTATAAAAAGCCCCCCGATGCACAAACCCTAAGTACCCGATCAATATTCCACGAAACCTTCTGTAGCCGTCGCCACCGTCATCCCTAGATCGGGGGATATGAAGTTCTTCCCGGCACCCTGCAGGAGGGGAGATCATCCCGGAGGCCTTCTCTCTAGTATGATGCGTGAGTAGTTCCACCTTGGACAATGGGTCCATGTAGTAGCTAGATGGTTGTATCTCCTCCTTGTGCTTTTCATGTATAGATCTTGTGAGCTCCGTTCATGATCAAGATCTAATCTATTTGTAATCATGCATGTTGTGTTTGCGGGGATCCGATCGATATTGAGATTATTATGTTGGATTGATTAATAGTTTGTCTTTATGATTCTATCATGTCTGTGTTGTTTGTGATCTTGCATGATCTTCGTTGTTAGTAGCTATCTTGGCCAAGTAGTTGCTAGTGACTCCAAGAGGGGGTATTTATGCTCGATAGTGGGTTCATGCCTCTAGTTTCCAAGGGAAGTGACAATAATGTCTTCGGTTGTAGATGTGTTGTTGCTACTAGGGAGAAAACAATGGTATCTTGTTCATGGAACATGTGGACTGCTTACCTTACACACTTTGCTTAAAGCAGTTGTTTGTTGCTTGCAACTTAATACTAGAGGGGGTTCAGATGATAACCTGAAGGTGGACTTCTAGTCATAGATGCAGTTGGATGGCGGTCTATATATATTGTTGTATTGCCCAATCGAATATCATAGGATCTTTCTGACTAGTATTGCATTGTTATGCCTTGCTCAGTTCCTGTCAATTGCCTTTCTTTAATTTGTTTACCCTTCATGCCATGTTGTTTATCTAAGGAGAGCACCTCTAGTGAACTATGGACCCCGGTCCAATCTTTACCATTGATACATCTTCTACTGTTACTTGTTTACTTGATAAAAACCTTTTCCTTCCACACCATACGTTTAATCCTTTGTTACAGAAAACCGATGAGCTTGACAACCTCACTGATTCGTTGGGGAAAAGTCTTGAGTTTGTGTTGTGCAGGTCTCCGCGTTGCTAGCAACACCTATGTGACGTTTCCTTCCTCCTACTGGTTCGATCACCTCGGTTTCTTACTGAGGAAAAACTTGCTGCTGAGCTGCTTCACACCTTGCTCTTGGGGTTCCCAACAGGCTCCACGTCAAGCACGTGCTAGCCATCATCAATAGCCCATGTAGAATAGCAAACTCTTTTTAATTTGGCCTTCCCACCTCTCAATATTTTAAAAAAAACTCTGCATGTGGATTTTTTTACAGCGCCTGCAGTTTTTAGTTTAGCTGCCAGAAGCACCGCCTTATTATTTGATGGGAGATAAAAATGTTCAAAAAAATATTTTTAAGGAGACAAATTAATAACTTATAATAGCAAGGCTTAACGATTCTATTCAATTAGTTGTTTCTGCCGTAGTGGCAAGATACCCAGTCAACCGGTGGTGAGGTCTCGAGTTCGAATCCTAGGCAATTTGTGTTAATATAGAGTTACTTTTTGTACTCTCGGGCTGACATCTGGGACTCGGATAAACTACTGCTACATCTAGCAATGTTGGAAAGATTAGGATGGCGGACTCGACCCGAAAAACAGTCCAACATATATACACACGATTAATTTAAATAGAGGTTGACATGTGAGACCTAGCATGGACACGTTTAATTCAAATAGTGGCTGACATGTGGGACCTAGATAAACTACTACTGCATCTAGCAATGTTGGCAAGATTAGGATGGTGGACTCGACCCGAAAAAATAGTCCAACATATATACACATATTTAATTCAAATAGAGGTTGACAAGTGGGACCCAGCATGGACACGTTTAATTCAAATAGTGGATGACATGTGGGACCCAGCATAGACACATTTCCTACACATAAAAGGCTGCAATGTGGGACCCAACATAGACATGTTTCCTAGACATAGAAGGCTGACATGTGGGACCCAACATCGGAGTGTAGATTAACATTTTTTGTACTCTACAAGGCTAACATCTGGGGTCCAGGTAAACTGTTGTTGCATCATAGACACGTTTCCCCTTAAAAAAATCCACCAATGTTGCCAAGGTCATAACGGCGGACTCAACCCGAAAAACAGTCCAACATACACATGTTTCTTTTAAATAGAGGCCGACATCTAGGACCTAGTGTAGACACGTTTCCTGCACAGAGGTTGCTGACATCTGGGACCCAGCTACGGACCAAAGTCAGAACAATGGAGGTGGCCAAAAACAATTCCATCATAGCACATTTTATTTACGGAGAGGCTGACAGGTGGGACCCACCAGACATAACTTATATAGGTGATGCATCGAGCAACGTTGCCAAGTTCGAATAAGGTAGGCGCGAGCGAGAAAAAGGCTAACATGCACACGTTATTCTAATAAGATGTTGACATGTGGGATCCAGCTGCGTGACCAAATGGCAGATTAGTCGAGCAACACTATCTAGTTCGGAACAGGGTAGCGCTAGAGAAGAAAAAATTCCATCATATACACACTATTCTTCTAATGCGAGCCTGGAATATGGGACCCACTATCCTGTATAAACGGTTGATGCAGCAAGCAACACTATCAAGTTAACACGGAGGAGCGAATGAGGGCACAAATTCCATCATACACACGTTTCTTCTAATGAGAGTATGACACGTGGGGCCTAGCTGCGTGATTATGCATCTGGCAGCGCTATCAAGTTCAGAACAGGGTAGCACGACCGAGGGCAAAAAATCCATCATACACACATTTCTTCTAATGATAGGATGACATGTGGGTCCAAATGCGTGATTAAACGGCACCGCAATCAAGTTCGAAATAGGCTAGCGGGAGCGAAGGAAAAAATTCTATCATACACACGATTCTTCTAATAAGAGGCTGGCATGTGGGACCCAACATCGTGATTAACGGCAGAGTTCGAGCAACGCTATCGAGTTCAAATCAGGGAGGCACGAGCCAAGGATTTTTTATCATGCACACGTTTCTTATGATGAGAGGATGGCATGTGGGGACCAGCTGCGTGATTAAACTATAGATGCATCTAGAAGCGCTATCAAGTTCGGAACATGGTAGCGGGAGCGAAGGAAAAAATTTCATCATACATACGATTCTTGTAATGAGAAGCTGGTATATGGGACCCAACATCGCGATTAACGACAGATAGGTCGAGCAATGTTATCGAGTTCATATCAGGAAGGCACCAGCCAAGAAAAAAAATCCATCATGCACACGTTTCTTCTAATGTGAGGATGACACGTGGGACCCAACTGCCTGATTAAACGGCAGATGCATTGAGTGACGCTATCAAGTTCGGAACAGGGAAGCAAAAAATTCTATCATACACATGATTTCGCTAATGTGAGGCAGACATGCAGGACCTAGCAGCCTGACTATACGGAACAGGCATCGAACAACGTTATCAAGTTCAAATCAAGGAGGTGCGACCGAAAAGTTTGGTCCGCTATAGTCACTGACGTCCGGGACCCACACGAAAAAATACTTCAGCGAGTCAACATCTCGCGAGGAAGCGGAAATCTTACTTCTGCCACGCGCCCGTCGAGATTCCCCCATGTTTTTAGCGGTTTCTTTATAGTAGAGGGGCGCGAAACCGAAAAAAAAAGTTTTGCATCGGCCACGGTAGAGCCGAGATTTTCATCTCGGAATATGTGTATCTAGAACGCGGCGGTGCTGAAAGTGATGATGGTGATGATGATTAGACTATTGTTCCAAATTATGCAGTGAGATAACAAACATAGATTCATTTTGGTTTTCTCATTTTAAAATGTATGAGATATGATGATATTTTCCTGTTGGATTGTAATCCTAGACTAATTGTTTTCTCTGTCTAAATTGGATTAAGCTTAATTCAACAAGTGCAAACATATGTAGAACAAGTTCGGTATATTAATTAATTAGCAACCAGATGACCAGGTTTCATACAAGAGGGGGCATATGCACCTCGTGTCAGTAGAGATGGGTGAGCACATTGTCTTGGTAGATAGGGCAGATGGCATTGGTCTCAAACCAAGTGAAGATGCACTTGTGATGGTACGGATGGTTACATCCCCGGAGATGCACCGTTGTGCGCTTCGACAGCGCATGCATGCACATGTTGCAATGGCCATCCTCTTGCTCAACCAAGTACCAACTGTCTTGAAGCGCCGACAGGTTGACGATGAGTCCGAGGTCGATGTTGAAGGTTTGGTGGAAGTGGAACCCGTCGACACACACACGCCTCATGCCAGAGACGTTGTAGAATGTCGTAAGGCATGGTGATGTCCCACTCCTCCGCCGTGAGTTGCAGGTTCTTCAACAGCCATACACGGCCAAGAACCTTCCGCATAGTTCCCACGACCTTACTTGCTCTTCGCAGCTTGCTGGGAGGCAGGCTGAGATTCAACAACTCCTCTTTGCAGGGTGTGGCCTCGACATCGTCCTCCTCTAGAGGGGCTGGGAGGGATCTAGGCATCCTCCTGAGCTCATACGTCCTCTAGAAGAAGATCTTTAGTGTCATTATGTATGGCACCGCCTCGTCAACTAACTGTGGCTCGACGATGGAGAAGTCGGTTGTGGCTGCGGAGATGCGGTAGGCACGGAAGACATGGGGGGCAGACTTGATGATGCGCTCCCGTGAGGTGCGCTCGAGTTTCGGTGGCGCCGCCATTTGGGCATTTTTTGGTGGGGGTGGGGGTGGGGGTGGATGGATGGCTAGTCAATGGCGAGGAGTTGGTTTGTTAATTTTGGGTTCTCTGGCGCTGGCCTGGATGAGGGGGGAAGAGGCCAGGGGAAATGGGTGAGAGGGGAGAGCTCGAACGCGAGGCCGCGGTAGCTCGTCACTCCCCAACGTTAGCCCTGGCTTGTCCTCTCTCCATGGTTCTACTGTATTTTTTTATTATTTTTTGCGGGGCTCCATGGTTCTATTTTTTAATTATTTTTTGCAGGGGCTCCATGGTTCTATTTATAGGGCAAAGTCCAAAATAAACATTGAATCTCTAGGGGAAAATGTAAATTCGAACCCAAAAACCAAATCCTTGAAATTGGCACTCCAAACTTATCAATCATAGCTTCAATTCGAACCCCAAAAGTAAATCCCCTTATTATCGGTAAAAGAGAGAAACTATGCGGATGCGATGATGATTCAATTTATTTATAATATAACTACTACAGGTACTCCACAACCACAACAAAAACTAAATACCATACTCTAGACGGAACCAAGACACACATGGACAACCGCATATCATACGGTTCTTTTCCGTTAAGAACCTACGGCGCCCTCTGCCGCGTGCGGGCACGCCCTCACATGTTCAATGTAATCAAAGAAGCCGCCCCTCATGCTTCACCCTTTGTTCCTGCAAGTTAACCTTAGCCCCGAGGATAGCCGATCCACGAAAGTGTTTGGTTCAAAGACGTCGCCGTGCTCACATCCCGGGCACTTGCCATCGGATAATTTTCTAACACATTCTGGGTATGCCATGTACCTATACCAGTGCACTACTCGTGCAAGAAAAAGAGACTTAGCCCCCAAAAAATAGTTGCATTGAACCAGTGTGACACAGAAGGAAAACGTCCTGAAGAAAGAAGTACTTAACCATGTATGCAGGACGATGAACAATTTGAGAACAAAGCCTGCAGCTAAAGAACTGAACCGTATGACTCCAGTCAATTATAACTTTAACCCACTTGTCTGCCATAGTGCCGCCACTCATGTCAATCGTAGCTTAAACTATGGATCTGAGAGGGATTTTTGAGACCGAGCGAGAGAGGAGAGAGAGATAGGGTTGATGAGAGCGAGCAGGAGACACTTGCAAGTTAAATAGTTCCACTACTAGTAGACTCCTCATATCACTTAGGGAAGCGAAAGAGAAAAAGACTGACGCGGAGAAAACTAGGGAAGCGTTGTGTTTCCCGAGTAGGAGTAGATGCGGAGTTATTATAGTTTTTAATTAATCTCTAACCCGGTGTGCACGACGCTTTAACGACCTAGGGCTACGTGCAAGACTAATACAATATTACTAGTACATATTAGGAAGAAAACCACTTTGGTCCTTGGCGGCAAAAAGTTCAAACTTTTCCGGTTTCAAAATTTTCACTTGCTTTCCAAACATCGAGATGGAAGGTTATTTAAAATATCTGCCATTTACAGTAGTAGTACTTCTTATCTTATCTTTATCTTGTATTATCTACTATCGCAGGGTACCCAAATTCACACTTCTACTCGTTGATAGTGCTAGTAGTACTCCTAATTACCATTCCGTCTGTTTGCGGCCGTTCTGTTGGTACCAAGAACTAGCCTAGAAAACATGTGAGAAAATCTTGGGAATGTTTGAGATAACCTCTTAACTGCATCGTAATTCTCTCCCTTTTGTTTCTTTTTTCCCACGCCTGTAGCTCATGCACAGGTATTTTTTAGGGAAAGCTTGGTGCCTTGGTCAAAGAAAGAAAACAGAAAACGAGGTCCCCTTATTTATTCATTGTAATAGAGGGCGTAGGAGTACTGGAGTAGTACTCTATACTTCTTCGCAAAAAGAAGTTCAACTTCTCCTTCGTGCTACTCTCTGGCAAAATTTATTTATTCCTCGAAAGGCATGTTCCCCTCATAAATACTTGAAGGAATCCAGGTGGATTGGTTGCGTCGTCCTCGGAGGTATGCTTCGGCTGGAGGCCAGTCCCGAGAAAAATTCATCCGCCGGGAACATGCCACCATTGGAGTCGCCTGGACTCCCATGGTAAACGTGTGATGGCCATGCCGGCCGATGACGCGATTTTGAGGCCCCTCGAGGGTACTGATGCTGCGATGGCCGCATCACGGAGGCGTCAACATGGCAGCCAAATAAAAGTGGACCTCTACAAAAAAGCGTTGGTGTGCTTCCAATTCCACTGCGACGGAGCTGCGTACGGGGGGCGCTTCGGATGGACATCAACCGTGGCCAAGTTAATCTCGTGCGAGACAGCAGGCAATCCTTCCCCCGGGAACTTGTGGCCAACGAGCATGCGATCGGGGCAGACAACTCGAGTGGGCGCCAGGTCGCCCTGGCCGTGGCAGATGACCCACTCCTGGGTCCCCTCGAACCTATCGATCCTATGTTGGCCCTTCCTTACGAGCAGGACATGCTCGAGTTCGAGATCTAGCGCGGGGAACCTGCGGCCGGCGGACGTGTGGCTCGGTGAATCGACTCAGTAGGGGGGGCAGGTCGGCCTCTTTAGGACCTTAACTTACCTTTAACAAGGTACATCCGTGACTTCAGTCCTCGGAATTGCTTCACATCCTTGTGTTCTCCTCTACTCCTTCCGAGCAATCTTGTCCCTTTGACTATGATCAACAGTAACGAGCGTGTTTTTTTCTGTGTGTGGTAAGCAGTTGTACGAAGAGTATGGACTACTTTTTCAAGCTAAATTTTAGGCCCTTTGTGATAATTGTATGGACTTTGATGTAATTTTATATTTTTATGTCCTTGATGTAACCTTTAATTCCAATGACCGTGTGGATTGAAGCATGTTGCTCTTTCCAGACCTACCTTGGTTAAAAAATAAAAAGAGTGCCACCACCACAATTTTCATACGAAGTGTATCATGCCAAATTTTAGGATTTTTCAAGATTTATAACTAAAACTTCGCACGCTTAAATGATTGTATGCATGTGAGCATGATAGACTATTACTCTTGAAAATTTCCAAAATACATGTGAGCATGATAGACTATTACTCTTGAAAATTTCCAAAATTCTTTCAAAATTCAACCACTATTAATAACCATAAACACAAGTTTCAAAAATGCTCAAAATTAACAATAATTTCATATAGGTCCACAAACCACCTTGCGGTGACTACAAGCTCTAGCGCAATAATTGAAGCGTCTCGCTCCTCTAGGACCTACGGTACCCCGGTTCCAAAAATTAAATAAAGAATGTCACCACCCCAATTTTCAAACAAAGTGTACCATGCTCTCTTACAATTCCCAAGTTTTATGATTTTTCTAGCGGGCATAGAAAGGTTTTTCATTTTATTCATGTTTAATATTCTTACTTTTTGACGAGGTTGCTGTGTCATGATGCTAGTTGTTGTATAGTTTAATCTCTAGGTATTGTATATGCTAGTATAAGGCCGGCAGTAGATGACACGTCACTTTGTTATACCTAAGACTCGGTTATACTATTGAACTTTCTCTCACACACTTCTTGTAGATTATTAAATTAGACCTAATTCGACATATCGACATAAAGTCGTCTGAGTGGGTGAAATTATGTAGAAAATTAAGCATGAAAAATATAACATGTAAATTATCCAACCACTTTACTCCTCTCTTCTAGGACTATTTGCGGCAGATGTGTTTGTCTTTTCATCTCTCCTCATTCACGAAAGTTGCTTGAATTGATATTACAGAGGCAATGGAAGGTGGTACAGGCGGGCCGTACGGGTGACCTCCGACCATACCAGTGGTAATCAAGGTCCCTAGACGCCTCTAATGAGAGGGGCTTCAATTTTGGATTTGTTCAATCAGGTGTAATTAACCCATAAATGCTCTTAGATCTTCCAAAAGTGTTCAATAACTGAAAACCAACACAAGAAAACAAGGTTTCGCTATTTTACGATGTTAACAATTGATCGATAAAAAGCATCAATATTTGAAGCTATCAACTTCCCCAAGATTAGACGTTACTCGCCCTCAAGTGACAAAGCTATAATGAATAATAGCGAGAAATAAAATCAAGCGAGAAAACTCACAAGTTCAAGGTTATATCATATTCCATCATCACAAATCCTGCAACCTTAAACATGAGCGTAATGTATCTAAACAATTGCACTTAAGTTCGCTTCTAACTGCATGTAACTCACTAGATAATAATTCTTAAACTCAAATGAGACTACCAAGAATTTGGTTAGGCCTCCGAATCAATTCTTCCAGCGCCCCTATTTTATGAGAGTAAAATCATTTTAAGCAAGGATGCTTCAGTCAAAATAGGGGTGCACTAGAAGATGTAAAAATAAGGATAAACTTCGAGCTTTTCATTAACACCCACTTTGAAATTCGTGGCTTCCCTACATCCTATATTTTCCTTGTTTTTTGAGAACTTTATTTTTTTTAAGTGGTGAGGTGATCCCAAAACTTTCATAAGGATCAAAAAAATCAGCTCATATCTTGATGGTAGTTTCTTTTGCTCGAGTACTTGGGCTCATGGAATTAAAATTTTGCACACCGCAGCAATGCTACAAATGTCTAGCCAACTCATAGCCGAAATCTAAGATGGACTCAAGATCGCTCGTAGCCATATGAGTTGTTAGTTCCATGAAGTTTGGGTACTCTCATAAATATTTTCAAATAAATTACCTCTTTTCAACTAAGCAAGGAAAGTTTGGTATCTCCATCAACCACCGCAAAATATCCATTCCTTCAAACAAATATTTTCAAAAGGTGTTATCAAGTCAAACCATTAAGATGCGGGGTTGAGTGCTACTAAAATTAAGCACTTAAGACAAAAACATGGCACCAAACTTGTCAAGAAGACACTTTCTCTTGTTCTTAAAAGATTGGAATTTAATCCAATGCGGTTGTTTTTCTAACTAAGAATAATTGTCATAAGTCGAAGCCAAAGTAGTGAAATTAGCCTTGAGATTAAATCTTAAAAGATAACGAGCTAAGCGTGGAGTGAAACTCAAGTGCAACCGAACAAACATAGTATGTTCATGAATAAACTTATAGAAGGAGGGAAAATAGGAATGTGGTACCTCCTCTTGCTTTCTCATTTGTCACTTGGGTCAACTCCTCGGGTTCCTCTCCATAGATAAGTCACTTGAAGTGAATAATCCTGCAAGAAATCGAAACGAGAGACGAGAGAACTTCGCACAAAACAATACAAAAACCAATATAATTTTTTTGTGTTTTCTTTTATCGATGCAAACTAAAGGTAAACATGCAACTAGAATAAAACAAATAAATCAAAAGAAGAAAGCAAAAATATGAATGCAAAATGTGGGAGGAGTTCAACCTCCCCAAGCTTAGGCTCTTGACCTATCTTGGATCAATTATCGCCTCCATCATTGGGTGGCAGCTACTAGCATGGATGGTACGGGTATCGATTCGGGAACTCGGTCATGAAGGTGGTGAAGTCCTGGGTGAGACTGGCAATGTTGGCGTTCACATCATGCAATGTGTTCTCCACATTGCCGATGTGATGCACCACATGCGTTCTCCCAAGCGGGGTTCCCTCCCAGGGGTACAATCCTCCCCGAGGAAATCATTGCTTGCTGGAACTCCTCCTCATTGAGGAACCAACTCTGTTTTCCTGGCAAACCAAAAGTTTGGAAAAATTGAAGCAAAAATTGGTGGACATCATTGTTAGGTTCAAAATAAAATTGATAAGCGTGAAGGGAGCGTTGGAGCTTATAAACTCCCATGAATTTGGTGATCACCATATGAGCATCATCTAAAAGCTTACTGCCAGCCAGTGCTCTCTCACGGGGCATGACAAACCCGCTTGTGTAGAGATTTGAGTGATCAAGCCACCACAACGTATGTCACCCGAGTGAGCAGAACTTTGGTGGCGGAAGTGTTGGATGAGAAAAGCACCCAAGTTTACCTTATGCTCCATCTCAGGATGGAGAGCCATTTAAATTACACTTATCTCGGTCCCTGCCATTGCCCTGGTATCTCCCTTCCCAAAGATAGAATTTGCCAAGAAGGTGGCGAAGTAGTGGATAGTGGGATTCTGGATGGTGGCGCTCTTCTTCCGCAAATAATCAGTGTTCCTGTAAACAGATATATGCTCCCAAGCATATATTGCCTCTATGAGGACTTCTTTGGTGCTATCGATCTCTCCCTCATGGGAGAACCTGAAACAATCACAAAACTGATAGAAAGTGTGGCTGTGAGGTTACCCACTAGGCACGAAACTTACAGTGAAATGGTGTTCTTGGGCCTCAAGGTCATCGTAGAAGGATGACAGGAATTCATGTATGACGTGATCGAAGGTATCGGTGGAGAGAAGGGCAAAGGGGACCATGCTGGCGTTCTCGGTCATCACCTCAAAGTCCTCCCTCGGACCCTAGTGGGAGAGGAAATCACGGCACACCCACTTGGTGGGTAGAACCTTGCGTTCACTCACCTTCCGATACTCCTTGTCAAGGGCTGCCTTCAAGGAATCCCACTCTAAACGCATCTTCTTTGCTCCCGGTGCCTTGGCGGTGCCCGAGATCCCTGGCGTTCCTGAGCCCTTACCGATGCGGAAAATCTTCCCAATATTCATTGTACTAAAAAATTTCAAAGGAAAACTATGGGCATCGGGTTTCATTTATACAAACAAACAATTACAGGTAGAAATTACAAATCGTAACGCGAGGAATCAAAATAACCTCAAAATATGATGAACTCATATAGATAACCAATGTGAGGAATTCAACCATGGTTTTAGAAAATAAAGCGTGGATCGGGTGAGAAACTTACCGATGTGAAGATTTCCCACTCAAAAGAAAGAAATCGGTGAAGAATCAAGGATTCTAGGGGATTAAAGTTTGAGAGAGAAAGAGAAAGATAGATAAAATGAGAGGAAGAAAATGGTTCGCTGGGTTGGCAGTCAGCCGTCGTCGCTCTTACGGGGCGATGCAGTCTGTACGGGTGCGTCCTACTGATACGTCGGAAACGTATCTATAATTTTTTATGCTCCATGCTTGTTTAGTATCTACTTTACTTTGCTTTGTCTACACTTTGAGGTGTTTTTATAACTTTTCTAGAACTAACCTATTAACAAGTTGCCACAGTGCCAGTTGCCTGTTTTCTTCCGTTTTTGGTTCTAGAAAGGCAGAAAATCAATATTCCTGGAATTGGACGGGACAAAAGCCAAAGTCAATATTTTACCATGAGGGACACGAATCCAGAAGACGAAACGGAGACGCGAACCAGGGCGGCAAAACCCCCTAGGCGCAGCCAGGGGTGGGCCCGTGCCTGGGCAGGGTGTGGCCCCCCTGGTCGCCTCCTAGCCTCGCCTCTTCGCCTATAAGAAGCCCCCGATCCAGAAACCCTCGATACCCGATCAATATTCCACGAAACCTTCTGTAGCTGCTGCCACTGTCGTCCCTAGATCAGGGGGAATCTGAAGTTCTTCCCAGCATCCTACCGGAGGGGAGATCATCCCGGAGGCCTTCTCTCCGGTATGAAGCGTGAGTAGTTCCACCTTGGACTATGGGTCCATGTAGTAGCTAGATGGTTGTATCTCCTCCTTGTGCTTTCATGTATAGATCTTGTGAGCTCCCTTCATGATCAAGATATAATCTATTTGTAATCATGCATGTTGTGTTTGCAGGGATCCAATGGATATTGAGATTGCTATGTCAGATTGATTCATGGTTTTGTTTTTATGATTCTATCATGTCTGTGTTGTTTGTGATCTTGCATGCTCTCCGTTGTTAGTAGCTATCTTGGCCGTGTAGTTGCTAGTGACTCCAAGAGGGGGTATTTATGCTCGATAGTGGGTTCATGCCTCTAGTTTCCAAGGGAAGTGACAGAAATCTCTTCGGTTGTAGATGTGTTGTTGCCACTAGGGAGAAAACAACGGTCTCTTATTCATGGAAAAAGTGGATTGTTTACCTTACACACTTTGCGTAAAGCAGTTGTCTGTTGCTTGCAACTTAATACTGGAGGGGGTTAGGATGATAACATGAAGGTGGACTTCTAGTCATAGATGCAATTGGATGTTGGTCTATGTATCTTGTTGTATTGCCCAATCGAATCTCATAGGATATTTTTGTTTGGTATTGCATTGTTATGCATTGCTCAGTTCCTGTCAATTGCCCTGCTATAATTTGTTTACCTTTCATGTCATGTTGTTTATCTAAGGAGAGCACCTCTAGTGAACTATGGACCCCGGTCCAATCTTTACCATTGATACATCTTCCACTGTTACTTGTTTACTTGCTGCAAACCATTACCTTCCACACCATACGTTTAATCCTTTATTACAGCAAACCGGTGAGCTTGACAACCTCACTGATTCGTTGGGGCAAAGTCTTGAGTTTGTGTTGTGCAAGTCTCCGCGTTGCTTGCAACACCTGTGTGACGTTTCCTTCCTCCTACTGGTTCGATAACCTCGGTTTCTTACTACGGGAAAATTTGTTGCTATGCTGCTTCACACCATGCTCTTGGGGTTCCCAACAGGCTTCACGTTAGCCATCAAGCTTTTCTGGCGCCGTTGCCGGGGAAAGAAGAAGAAGAAACTCCCATGTTAACAAGGCACCATCACCTACCCATACTGTCGGTCATCAACGTTGGATCAAGGCTAGTGTTTTGAGATCAAACCTGGAGGTTTGGTACGGGCAGACGGTACGGGGGGCTCTGACCGTACCAGTGGTCATTAACTCGTTAGTACCTTTAGAGCAAACTTTGTCATTTTCTTCGATGATCGATATGGGAGGATGGTACGGGGGCTTCGCTTGTACCAGTGATTGTTATGATCACTACCTCGAAGAAAAATTCATGAAGGGAATATGCCCGAGAGGCAATAATAAAGTTATTATTATCGTATTCCAAGTATATGATAGATGTTTATTTTACATGCTATAATTGTATTAAAAGGAAACGTTAATACATGTGTGTTTAATAAACAAATAAAGTGTTCCTAGTTATGCCTCTCATATAAAATAGCTCATTGATTAACATGATGATCAAGGTTTCCTGATCATGGACATTGGATGTTGTTAACAACAAGGTCACGACATTGGTGGAATGATGTGATGAACATTTATCTGAAGTATAGTAATACAATCGAAGTAATTATGTTTAAATTGCTATAACATCATTATAAGTAACTTTAGTCCTTATACCATGAGATCATGTCAATCACTGACAAAAGAAGAGTAGCTTGATAGCATCAAACATCACACCGTAACAGGGTGACTATAAAGGTGGGTTCTGATACTCCGATATTGTTATGTAGAGGCTCATGTATCAAGAGTGGGATTTGTCCATCCAAATGAAGGAGATATAAACTCTGAGCCATCTCAGTGATATCACATTGATATAGCTTACAAGCAAGTGATGAGGATCACTAGAATGTTATATCACGGGAACGAGAAAATAGTACATGTCGGTAACAAGATCAAACTAGGTAAGGGCATACCAATGATCGAATCTCGGACATGTAAAATATCGTGAGACAAAAGGATTTAGTTATAATGTAAAAGGTTCACACGATTACAAGAATTCATCATTGAATCTGTGGGAGTCAGTATGGATCTCTAGGTCCCACTGTTGATTACTGATCGGAGAGGGGTCTCGATCATGTATGCATTATCCGTGAACCGTAGGGTGACACACTTAAGGGATACCAACACCATTTAGAACAAAAGAGATGCCAGGAAAAGAATATCAAAGCGCTGGAATTACTTCAATGGACACCGGAATTGTTTCGGGTGAAATTGCTGAAATTGGTTTTGCATGTGAAATTGAAATGTAGTAAGGGGTTTATGTGAATGTTTGTTAATTAATGTAATTGACAAAAATCTGAATAAATAAATAGAAGGAGTTTTATTAAATGAGATATTGTATTATATTTGGTGGAAATTTAATGGTTTTTGAGTGGGATTTTGAGTGGAGAAAATGGGGGGGCATTTGTGTGAGTGGGAGCTCCACCCACATGAATGAGGGAAGAGGTGGGGGCATGTGAGACCCTGGCGCATGGCTCAATAGGATTGATAGGAAACCCATACCAACAAGTTGCAACTTCTTTTCTGGAAGCTCATTCAAAAAGAACTCTAAGGTTAAGCGTGCTTGGCCTAGAGCAATTCTAGGATGGGTGACCGACCGGGAAGTGGGTACCGGGTGCGCACAAGTGAGGACAAAGTGCGCAGAAAAGACTAGTGTTGATCTGTGGGGTTAGCCTAGAGATCCTATTGAGCTGCCAGAAGTGACAGCCGTCGGTCTGGAGTGACCGGGGGTGTTACAAGTGGTATCAGAGACGACCCTCGCGGTTACATGGCCATATGCGGGTCAGTGGCGAACATGTGTAGCATGGCGCGTGTGGCCTGGAGTGGACACGGCATGGCAATGTGCCGGCACTGGACGCATATACATGTGCCAAGAGGGGACGTTTCTGGCTTGTGGTTGATCGACGAGGACGTAGATCTTCTAAGAGTGGGTGTATGTGAGATCCTGGCGCATGGCTCAATAGGATTGATAAGAAACCCATACCAACAAGTTGCAACCTCTTTTCCGGAAGCTTATTTGAAAAGAACTCTAAGGTTAAGCGTTCTTGGCCTAGAGAAATTCTAGGATGGGTGACCGACCGGGAAGTGGGTACCGGGTGCGCACGAGTGAGGACGAAGTGCGCAGAAAAGACTAGTGTTGATCTGTGGGGTTAGTCTATAGGTCCTATTGAGCTACCAGAAGTGATAGCTGTCGGTCTGGACTGGCCGGGGGTGTTACAGGGCACCCACCTTGGCCTCCGGCCATGGCAAGGGGCTACCCCTACCCCTATAAAAGTCACCCCTCCTCTCACATCTCACTCACACCTTCTCATAAAGGATCTCTCTCCCCCTCTAGTACTATTCCCCCATGGTCTCAGCTTAGCAAGATACATATTCCCTCTAGATTTTTCTGGAGCGAGGAATTGCTACTTACGCCACATTGCTGGAGCGAGGTCATGGAGGTTGTCGGAGGACCGGACGTGTGTCTGATCACGGATTCTCTGCTGAGTTGTGGTGCTGCCAAATTTCTACTCGATCTTGAGATCGGCAAGCGAACGTCTACATCATCCACGAGTCCAATCTCGTAAAGCTTTGTCGTTCTTCAAGGGTATGTATTATATGGATGTATATCCACTCGTTGATTGTATCTAGGTAGATGGATTGTGGTGCTTAGTAGTTCCCATCCTAGAATTTTTACTTTTTTATGCTATGAACCCAACAATTCGTTGGTTTCTTTGCTCCATCGGTACGGGCGGATGGTACGGGCACCTCCGATCATATTGTTGCTCGTTATTGTCCCTGTGCCCTTTTTCTTCTTTAATTTTCAAAGCTTTCTTCCTAACTCAACCTTTGACTTCACAATAGCTTATTTTCTATGCATTTTTATGACTACAAGAAACTTGTTAGAACAACTAATAAAATTATTAAACTATATTATTAAAAATGTTTTGACTCCCATTAAGAATTTTATTAAGGAGGATTAGTCTTAGCTAACTAGCCTCCGAGTTTTTAGCACATACCTCCGGCTGCCCTTCATCGAGGGTACTTACCACTTGAACACGTTTAGGTGGTGGTATATATTTCCCACATTTCTCTTGTTTCTTAGGAAAATAACAAACAATATGATCATCATATATATTGAAAACAATTTTTCCACTAGAGTCGTCCACATTAGCTCCTACAGTGCTGAGAAAAGGTCTTTCAAGGATGATTGAAAGTTTATCATTTTCGGGAACATCAAGTATAATAAAATCAGTGGATATAACATCTTGATCAATTCTTAGTAAAATGTCTTCGATCATACCGACAGGTTGTTTAGTGGTGTTATCGGCCATTTGTAGGGTAATTGAAGTAGGATAATAGTCTCCAAGGTTTAATTTCTTAAATAGGGAATCAGGCATGACACTAGCACCTGCACCTAAATCACAAACAGAATTAAGGATGTTAGTTTTTTCAATTGCACAAGAGATAGTTGGTATACCTGGGTCCCCAAGCTTAGCATGAATCTTGTCACCAAAGCTTGTCATTACTGCTATAGTCTTAGTTACCTTTTTCTCTATTAAGAATATCTCGCATGAATTTTTTAAGTAGGAACTTGAATTGCATCAGCCAAAGGAGTTTCTAAACGAAGATTACCCAGAGATTCGACAAAAGAGTCATAAATAGCCTTGTTCGATCATAAAGAACACGGTTAGGATAAGGAACTTTCTTCCTTGTTGGTGTTACTTTTTCTTTTACCTTGACTACTGGTTTAGCATCTTTTTTAGTCTTCTTTTTTGTTGTAGGATTTTGCTTGTCAAATTGTTTCTCACTTGGGGTGATTACTTTCTCTTATTGTTCCCTTCTAAGCTCAGTTTCTTCTCTTGGATAAACAGTTTTAGCATCAAAATGATATTGCTTATCTTTATCTCCTACCTCTCCATCTTCTTTATCTTTATTTAAGGCTTCATGTTCTTTCCTTTTAGCTTCATAATCAATATCATCTTGTGGATCGACAAGGTCCTCTTCTTCTTGACTCATTTCTTGAGTTTCTCTTGCTTTCCGGGCCTGTTCCTGTTGATACCAAGGTGGCCCTTAAGGTTCATGTGTCTCTGTACCACATCTACTGACAATATTAGTGGGAAGAGTATTCTGATTATAATTATTTTGACTCAAAATCAAAGCTTGAGTTTTAGCTATCTGATCACATTGGGTTTTAACCATACTTAAATATTTATCCAGGTGCCTAGTGGCATGTCCTAGATCATCAAAAATTTAGGTTAACTATTTTATATTTTTATCTTGAACCATTAAATGTTTATAGTATTTCTCACGGAACTGGATCTGTTGGTGTCTAAAATTTTGCATTACAAGATTCATTTCATATTCTACAACAAAAATTTGGACATTCACTTTAATTTATTTAAAAATCACCGCTTCTATTTCTTTTTCCTCCATGGAATTTTTAACTTCAGGCATAAGTTCTTGAGGTATATGAAACATACCTTTTCTTGGTTTAACATCTTCAACAGGATCGTATTGTTCATCGTTGAAGGATCTTACCTCAAAAAGCTTTATGCACTCGGGCAGCGTTAGGCTACTAATAGGTCCTCCTACATTTAAGTAAATCATATGTTTCGAATCATCATTAAGTCCATTGTAAAAATATTGAATAATTAAATGCTCCTTAAAAGCCATGATTTTGGACTTTCATGATCATCCCATAAAATGTATTCCATGCTTGATAAAATTTTTCTTCAAATCTTTGAAAGAAATTTGTAATATCGTGTTTGATCTACATGATTTTAGTAAATGAGCAATATATATGCATAAAATCTCGGATGCAAGCTTCCCATATTTTTATAGTGTGATTGGGAAAGGATTGTAACCAACTAAAAGCTTTATCTTCTAAAGACCAGCGTAAAAGTTTAAGGAGTACACGCTCCTTTGGTAGCCCAGCTGGTTTAAGAGTAGCGCAAAGGTCATGAACCTTCGTCAAATGATCACTTGGATCTTCATCTTCTCTTGCTGTAAAAGAAATTTCTTTCATCATATAGATTAGCTTAGGATATATTTCAGATTCTAGGCTTTCAAGATCAGGATATAGAATATGAATTTTTCTTAGGTGCCTATATGGATTCCCATATTCTCCCAATGGTTGCTCGGGCTCTTCGTCCCCCTAGGTGATGGTCAAATCTGCCATCATAAGACTCAAACTGTTCACGCCTATAGTATGTGAGTTAGAAAATCTTTCAATAAATTCTAGGCGTCTTTTAGTTGGAATACATTCAATATATGGAGGTAAATAATATCTACTTCAACACGTAGTACCTCTATCTTCAACATAGATCATGGATGGTGTCAATACTTATGAATGCCAAGAAACAAATACTTAGCACTTAGCTCCCCAACAACGGCGCTAGAAAATAGCTTGATAGTCTGTAAGAGCACAGGTTCGTCAAAGCATGTTTTCGTGAAAGTATTAATTCCGGTATTTTTATCGATTCCAATAAGGAGCTTAGTGAAGTGTCTTTCTGAGGCGTTTCTATCGCACCCAAGGTGTCATGTTGTCTTGGTGAATTGACTACAAGTATTGAGAGTGGAAGTGGATGAGTGAATAAGGTAGGAAACTTAAGTAAAGAAAGATGCTAGAATTAAATAACATAAAAATAAAAAACGATAAAAGTGTTCGGTATTTCTGCAGATGAGAAGTTAGGCGTGGAGAGAAATGGTTTATGGTAATAGTGAATGTGACAGGTGGATGAAATGGGATAATTGATTGTGATTTTTCTTATTCATAGGCTAGAAACCCATATACTGACTATAAGTCCACTTGGTAGATTCTTCCCAATTCCAATGATCCATCTGTATGTTACCACAGTAATGGTCAACACATTAAATAAGGTCTTTCGACCAGATCAAGGATTTAGGTTTGGTGGTTCCTTGTTATCCTCGAGTGATGCTAGATCCTCTTTGATATCGGCTGTGTCACTCGAGGGTCACCGATTCTCTAGTAAAAAAATCCATACTTATGATATCTCGGGATCATGTTATTCGGGCCCTTAAATTGGACAACAAGCATTAGGCATACATAGATAGTCATCCTCACAATATAATAATCATGTCAATATAAATAGATTTAAAGGGGAAACCTTTCCAATTACAAATGGATGAAAGCTAAGGAGGCACAACACGTCTTACCAATCCCCTACATCTACCACTCCTATGGGGATTTACTCGGACATGAGAGAGAGAAAGATCAAAGGCATAATAATATTGCAAATGGAAATCATCTCAACTTTACCATAGCAAGCCATAATACCGTTTGAAGTTCAAATCAAATACAAACCAAGGTAGATCAAAGGTTCAAACCCTAATCTTACAAGTGTGAATCTCTCTCTAAGTACAAGTGGGGATGATGGTGGAGTGGATGATTGAGAGTTTAGGGATTGTCGAATGATGAGATGGTGTTCTTCTCCTTCTTAAGATCTGATCTCATCTCTTCTGGGACTATTTGGGGCGGCTGTGTTCGTATTTTTGTCTCTCCTCCTTCACGAAATTTGCTTGTATTGATATAACAGAGGCAAAGGAAGGTGGTACGACGGGCCATACGAGCGGCCTCAAACCTTACCAGTGGTTGTTAAGGTCCTTGTATGCCTCTAATGATATGGGCTTCAATTGTGGATTTGTTCAATCAGGTGTAATTAGCCCATAAATGCTCTTAGATCTTACAATAGTGTTCAATACCTGAAAACCAACACAAGAAAATGATGTTTTGCTATTTTGCGATGTTAACATTAGTTGAAAGATCAAAGCCAATAAAACCCGGTGAATACCAATAGAAAAATCATCAATAAAAAGTGTCAATATTTGGAGCTATCAGCGCTGAAAAGTGTCAAATGGATAACCCTCAAGAGGAGCTAACTCTGACTCAGGAAGTTCAGGAAGCTGAAAGTCGAAAATAAATATCTCAGCGATGCACAATATTGGATGATGATGATGAATAAGTAACAAAAATTGAAGGATTTACCGGAGTCAGAGGATTCTTAGCAGTGTTCATCAGCATAGAGACCTTGAGAACTTTCTTGTTCACACCCTCCTTGATAAAAAACTGCATTCGGGTCTTGTAATTCTTCATGGGGATCTGTGTTGAACTAACCCTTAGACTGTCCTTATTGGTGGTGATGGTGTGCACAAGCCGGTCATTGTGGTGTTGCAGAGGCTGGATCCGACGATCCAACCAGCAGTGCACCAAGTCGTAGCCCTTCGGGCCCATATTCTTCATCAAGAACTCGATTCGCCTTTTGGCCAGGATCAAGTCCCCTGTAGGTTCTAGCGATTCTGCATCCCACGACTCCTTGTGGACTGTAACTCCATCGATGAAAATTGGCAGACTTTTTGTCTGGTCGGGAGCTGACATATCCTTATGGTAAAAGAACGTTGCCGATCGTTTCTTCACAGACTCACTAGATAAAATCCTAGGGTAGACCTGGTCTCTCCTCAGGAATAAGCTAAGCGTGTCGATAATATAAGGAACACCGACACTAATTTTGGGTACTATAATAGTACCCAAAAAAGTGAGAGTCGGCTTGATTCTGAGAAACCCCTCACTAAGCGCTACGGGGGAGCTAAGATCTAAGAGCAAATTTGGGGAAGGTTGTGCAATTGGACGTCGTAGTACATGAGTACTTCAAAGAAGAACTCTGACGACGGGAAGCTTAGACCACAATCGACGTGAATCAAAAAGTGGATGTGGTCGCCCTCACGCGGTGTTGGAGCAGCTTCCTTGTGGATGCTCCGTCACGCACCGGCGGGGAGGTAACCCTCGTCCTCCATCATCTGGAGCTTGTCCTTGTCGATGACGCTAGGAATCAAAATCCCACGACACTTATTTTCCTCTGCTGTCGATGACGATAACGACACAACGCCCGTTGCAGATGATGAATCGTCCATCTGGTCGAAAGACTAAAGATTGGTGGCGTTGTGTTCTCTGGTGTCTAGGTAAAGGAGGTGAGAGGGCTTGGAGAGGTATGAGGAAGATGACAGTGGCGTGGACAATGAAATAATAAGGAGTAATTTTCTCTAATATAGCATTTTTGCGCCAAGATTTGCGCTAATTGCGCGTAATTACCACCACGCGTCGTGGAACGATTGAGGCAGCTTCCTTGCGAAGCCTCCGCCTCCTCGATCTCCACACTCGCATTGAAATGGTGCCTCGGTTCCGCATGGAGCGGGTCCCACTAACGGCCGGACTAACAGGATATCTGTCGTTGATGTGAAGAGACCTGGACAGTTGTCAAAGACACTCACTTATTTTTGGCTCATTTTAAAATGAGCATGGAGATAACGAACATGAATCACCAGATCTGACTCAGGCCCGACCTGTAATCCTATAGTTTGTTTTCAAGTTTCAGAAACCCTTCAAGATTCTGCAAGCCAAAGAATCATCTATCTAGACGATGAATCCGACTTTAAATCTTGGAGACTTCTAGGGACTACTATTAGGGATATACTTCCCGGATATACCCACGGATACTCACTGACCAGGGTGTCTCACCTATGGGTTATAGCTTTGCTCCACGGACTTCCCAGTCAGAAAAATAAGATGGAGTCCCTTCCGGCTACTCAAACACCGAGAATACTTACCGAGTTAGGCATGTGATACGTCAGACACGTATCTATAATTTTTGATGATCCATGCTTGTTTAGTATCTACTTTGGTTTGCTTTGTCAACATTTTGAGGTGTTTTCATTTCTTTTCTAGAACTAACCTATTAATAAGTTGCCACAGTGCCAGTTGCATGTTTTCTTCTGTTTTTGGTTCCAGAAAGGCAGAAAATCAATATTCTCGGAATTGGACGGGACAAAAGACAAAGTCAATATTTTACCGTGGGCTACACGAAGACCAGAGGAGAGACGGAGAGGCGGGCCAGGGCGGCCAGACCCCCTAGGTGTGGCCAGGGTGGGCCCGCGCCTGGGCATGGTGTGGCCCCCCTGGTCGCCTCCTAGCCTTGCCTCTTCGCCTATAAGAATCCCCCGATGCAGAAACCCTAGGCACTCGATCAAAACTCCACGAAACCATCTGTAGCCGCCACCACCATCGTCCCTAGATCGGGGGATCTGAAGCTCTTCCCAGCACCCTCCCGGAGGGGAGATCATCCCGGAGGACTTCTTCTCCGGTATGATGCGTGAGTAGTTCCACCTTGGACTACGGGTCCATGTAGTAGCTAGATGGTTGTATCTCCTCCTTGTGATTTCATGTATAGATCTTGTGAGCTCCGTTCATGATCAAGATCTAATCTATTTGTAATCATGGGTGTTTGCGGGGATCCGATGGATATTGATATTACTATGTCAGATTGATTAATGGTTTTGTCTTTATGATTCTATCATGTATGTGTTGTTTGTGATCTTGTATGCTCTCCGTTGTTAGTAGCTATCTTGGCCAAGTAGTTTCTAGTGACTCCAAGACGGGGGTATTAATGCTCGATAGTGGGTTCATGCCTCTAGTTTCCAAGGTAAGTGACAGAAATCTCTTCGATTGTAGATGTGTTGTTTCTAGTAGGGAGAAAACAACGGTCTCTTGTTCATAGAACAAGTGGATTGTTTACCTTACACATTTGCTTAAAGCAGTTGTCTGTTGCTTGCAACTTAATACTGGAGGGGGTTCGGATGATAACCTGAAGGTGGACTTCTAGTCAAAGATGCAGTTGGATGGCGGTCTATGTATATTGTTGTATTTCCCAAATCAAATCTCAGAGGATCTTTTTGTATGGTATTGCATTGTTATGCCTTGCTCGGTTCCTGTCAATTGCCCTGCTGTAATTTGTTTACCCTTCATGCCATGTTGTTTATCTAAGGAGAGCACCTCTAGTGAACTATGGACCGGTGTCCAATCTTTACCATTGTTACATCTTCCACTGTTACCTGTTTACTTGTTGCAAACCACCATTACCTTCCACACCATACAGTTAATCCTTTGTTACAGCAAACGGTGAGATTGACAACCTCACTGTTAGTTGGGGCAAAGTCTTGAGTTTGTGTTGTGCAGGTCTCCGTGTTGCTTGCAACACCTGTGTGATGTTTCCTTCCTCCTACTGGTTCGATAACCTCGGTTTCTTATCGAGGGAAGACTTGCTGTTGTGCTACTTCACACCTTGATCTTGGGGTTCGCAACAGGCTCCACATCAACTGAGCCATCAACAAGTTTTTTGGCGTCGTTGCCGGGGAGGCTAAGGATGTCTTCACAAGGGGAGTCCTCTACTTCCTTTCTCTTTACTTTGTTTCTAGTTATCTTAGTTTCTTTTGCTCGGTTTTGTTTTCCTCTTTTCAAAAAAACCCAAAAAAATTAATCTAGTTTGGTTTGCTTTCTTTATTCAAAAACACACAAAATTAGTTCCTCCTCTAGCTGCTGCTGCGGTTTTTGGCTTGCCCACCTTTGCCAAAATGAACTCTGCTGAGAACACCAAGTTATGTGACTTCACCAGCACAAACAAAAATGATTTCCTTAGCACTCCTATTGCTCCACCTGCTCCTGATGCTACCTTTTATGAAATTAAGCCTGCCTTATTGAATCTTGTGATGAGAGAGCAATTTTCTGGTGCTAGTTCTGATGATGTTGCTGCCCATCTCAATAACTTTGTTGAACTTTGCGAGATGCAGAAATATAAGGATGTAGATGGATATATTATTAAGCTCAAGCTTTTTCCTTTTTCATTGAGAGGAAAAGCTAAAGAATGGTTGCTATCCTTTCCTAAAAATAGTATTGATTCTTGGACTAAGTGCAAAGATGCTTTTATTGGAAAGTACTACCCTCCTGCTAAGATTATATCTATGAGAAGTGACATTATGAAATTTGAACATGTTTCTCAAGCTTGGGAAAGAATGAAATCTTTGGCTAAGAATTGTCCCACTCATGGACTCACTGCTTGGATGATTATCCAGACTTTTTATGCAGGTTTGAATTTCTCCTCAAGAAACTTGTTGGATTCAGCTGCTGGAGGAACCTTTATGGGCCTCACTTTGGGTGCTGCAACAAATCTCCTTGACAATATGATGGTTAACTACTCTGAATGGCACACTGAGAGAGCTCCACATGGTAAGAAGGTAAATTCTGTTGAAGAAACCTCCTCTTTGAGTGATAAGATTGATGTTATTATGGCTATGCTTGTTAATGGAAAAGCTCCTCTAGATCCTAATAGTGTTCCCTTAGCCTCTTTGGTTGCTCAAGAAGAGCAAGTTGATGTGAAGTTCATTAAAAACAACAATTTCAACAACAATGCCTATAGGAATAATTTTGGTGGTAACAACAATTATATGCCTTATCCTCCTAATAATGGCAATTCCTATGGAAACTCCTACAACAATGTTAGAAGTGCTCCCTCTAAACTTGAAGTCATGCTCAAAGACTTTATTAGTAAACAAACCACTTTCAATAAGACTATAGAGGAAAAACTTTTAACTGTTGAGAAAAACATAGCCTCTTTGTCTGAAGCTCGGTCCTCCTTGATTAATAAAATGGCTGCCTAACCTGAAACCTGAAGGGAATATGCCCGAGAGGCAATAATAAAGTGGTTATTATCGTATTCCTTATTTATGATAAATGTTTATTTTGCATGCTATAATTGTATTAATACGGAAACGTTAATACATGTGTGTTTAATAAACAAAAAGGAAGTTCCTAGTTATGCCTCTCTTATAAACTAGCTCGTTGATTAACAAGATGATCAAAGTTTCCTGATCATGGACATTGGATGTTGTTAATAACGAGGTCACAACATTAGTGTAATGATGTGATGAACATTCATCCAAAGTATAGCATTACGATCAAAGTCATTGATTTTATATTGATATAAAAACTTACGAAGTGATCCTAATCCTTAGACCATGAGATCATGTCAATCACTAACACTGGAAGAGTTTCTTGATAACATCAAACATCACACCGTAACTGGGTGATTATAAAGATGGATTCATAACTAATAAAGTGTTATGTTGAGGCCCATGGATCGAGAGTGGAATTTGTTCATCCCGATGACGGATAGATATACTCTGGGCCCTCTCGGTGATATCACATTGATTAGCTTGCAAGCAAGTGATTTGATCACTAGAATGTTATATCACGGGAACGAGAAAAGACTACATGTCAGTAACGAGATCAAACTAGGTATGGAGATACCGGTGATCGAATCTCGGACACGTAATATATCGCGAAACAAAAGGATTAAGATACTAGCGTAAAAGGTTCCGACGATCACAAGAAAGTCATCGTTGAATGTGTGGGAGTCAGTATGGGTCTCCAGATCCCGCTTCTGATTATTGATCTGAGAGGGGTCTCCATCATGTCCGCATTATTCGCAAACCGTAGGGTGACACACTTCGACATCCACTTGGAGCAAAAGTTTCATGACAAAAAGAATAACAAGCGCAGGAATTTATTTCACTAGATACCGAAACAGGTTTTCGGGTGAAATTGCAGAAAGTGTTTCTGCATGTGAAATGAAATACTAGCAAGGGGTTATATGTGAATGTTTGTCATTAAAGTAATTGACAAAATTCTGAATAAATAAAAGGATTTTTATTTAATGAGAGTTTGCATTAAATTTGGTGGAAATTTAATGGGAATTTGAGTGGGTTTTTGAGTGGAGGGAATTGAAAGGCATTTGAGTGAGTGGAGTGTTCAGCCACATGAATGTGGAGGTGGGGGCAGCCCCATGGCTGGGTGCATGACCCCTTGGGTGCCCCCCTCTCCCTATAAAAGGAGCCCCCTCCCTCTCTCTCTCACTCACACCTCCTCGTGAAGGATCTCTCTCCCCCTCTAGAATTTATCCCCCATGGTCTCGGACTAACGAGATACGTGTTCCCGGTGGCTATTCGGCAAGAAAGAGTTGTGCTTCCGCTGCATTGCTGGAGCGAGGAGGCGGAGGTTGCTCGGTGCCTCGAACGTGTGTGCGAGCACGGATGCGCTGTTGATTTGCGGCGCTAGGACTTCCTCTCGATCTTGAGATCGGCAAGAGATCGTCTACATCAACCACGAGTCGAACTCGTTAAGCTTTGTCGGTCTTCAAGGGTATGTTCTCTACGGATATACATCCACCCGTTGTTTGTATCTGTTAGATAGATCTTGGTACATAGTTCACATCGTAGGAATTTTTTTTGTTTTCTATGCTGCGAACCGTACAAAACCATGGAAAGTACTTTGCTTCCACTCATGCCATACAAGTTAATATTGATGAAATTGTTAGGCTATTAGCTCAACTTCATGCTAAGTGGGAAAGGGAAGCTGAAATTGATAGAAACAATAGTGTGTGCACCATCACCACTAAACCAAAAGAAGTCCCTATTCCTCCTCCTACAATGCCTAAGCCTATTGAGTCTACTACTAGTGATGCTAAGTTTGATTTTTATATAGATGGTTGCAATATTTCTGAAGTGATTATGTTATTGCAAAAGCTTGCTAGAAGTCCCGATGATAGTGATATGCATGTTGCTTTCACCAAACACATTACAGATGCTCTTGTTAAGATTAAGGAAGAAAAGCTAAAACACAAAGCTTCTATTCCTAGGAAAGTAGAAGATAGTTTGGAACCCATTATTAATATGCAAGTGAAAGACTTTGATCTCAAAGCTTCATGTGATCTTGGTTCTAGTGTCTCTATTATGCCTAGGAAGATTTATGAAATGC
Organism: Avena sativa; assembly: GCA_916181665.1. Classification (NCBI taxonomy): domain Eukaryota; kingdom Viridiplantae; phylum Streptophyta; class Magnoliopsida; order Poales; family Poaceae; genus Avena; species Avena sativa. The sequence continues at coordinate 8,530,156 of OV702293.1, read as the reverse complement.
TTGATTTGCCACCTTTGGAAGATTGTTATTTGGATGTCCCACTTAATAATATTGCTAAGAAGAAACTCATGGGGAGTATTAATGATGTCATCATTATGGTTAACAATGCTTATGTCCCTATTGATTTCTATGTTTTGGATGTTGAATACAATGCTTCTTGTCCTATTACTTTGGGAAGACCTTTTCTTAGAACTGTTGGTGTCATCATTGATATGAAAGAAGGCACCATTAAATATCATTTTCCATTCAAGAAAGGGATTTAACACTTCCCTATGAGGAGAGAGAAGTTACTTTTTGCTCCTCCTTTGAAAGCAAGGTTTGATGTTAATGCTTCCTCATTTGAAAATACTTGATTCTTCTTGCTTCTTGTGCCTAACTTAAAGGCGTTAAAGAAATGTACTTGTTGGGAGATAACCCAAGAGTTTCCTTGAGTCTTGAAAGTTATTACTTCAGTAATGAACTCTTCTTATCCTTTTTGTTTGCTTTTTGTGCCAAGAATGACCTCTAATGAGAGGGAAGTAAGATTTGGGGAGTTGCTGTCCCGAAACAGATTTCTGTCCTTCACCATGAAAATTCGTGAGGAGTCTATGTAACTCGGATTGAGCTAAAAATTTACGAATACATCCATCAGTATGTTAGCTAAGTTTCGTTAGTTGAACACTTTTTGATTTGAGAATAGAATATTTTTGAAAAAATCGGTTTCTACCTGCTGGTCTGTTTTGACAGATTTCTGTCATTATTTGCATTTGCTTCTTATTGATTCCTTTTTGAGTTCTCTTTTGGGGAATTGATCTTTTTGAAGGAGTTGCTATAGTAGCTTGTGTTTTTAGTGAAAAGTCTTGCTGCTCCAAAGCTTTGCCTAAAGGTCTATTATCTTTTGAATACACTAATGTTGCTAATGAACATTGTGTGAAGTTTTGTATGAAGGAAAAAATTCAGGTGTAGAGAGAGAATGATGTAATGAGATGAAGAATGGACAAAAGCTCAAGCTTGGGGATGCCACCCCGGTGTCACCCCAAGAAATATCCAAGAGATACAAGCTTCAAAGCTTGGGGATGCCCAAGGCATCCCCTTCTTCATCAATAAAAAGCTCAGGTCTATCTAGACACTTCGTTTTATTGTTTCATGCATAGTTGTGTTGTTCTTGGAGCGTCTTAGTTTTCGTTTGCTTTGATTAGTTTGTTTAGTTCGCTTTAATAAAGTAGTTTGGACCCCCGTTCTTGTTGTGTTGTTTTAAATAAGTCAATTGGTGTTGGAAAGGAGTAGGAAGTTCCTGCTTGAAAGTGCAAGAGGAGCTTGCATTGACTGTGACCTAGACTTTAGCATGACATGCTAGGTGTTGTTTTGACCTTATGCTTAGTGATTATTGTTGTAGCATTTTTTGTTCCAAACAATTAGGATTGCGTAGTATGCCTTGAAGAAATTATGCGTTGTTTTAGCATACAAAATCATAGTATTGTGGTATTCTCCTTTTATGCTTTGTTTGGGTTGACTTGGCACATGCTCACACCATGTTATAACTATGACAAGTCACCATAGCCTCTATGATCATTTAGTCCTTGACTTGTAGTGCCATTCTATGCTTTGATTAGTAATGTTTCGTCGCTCTGCATGATTATGGCCATTATTGCTCTCTTAGTGGGTTGCTCCTAGTCTTTTGCTAGCCTCCACTTGTATGAGTAAGCTCTACTCATGCTTCCAACTCCCAAGAAACCTAGTTATTCCAGAGTGTCCACTATGAACTCCTATGCATGGTGTGTTACACCATTCCAAGTATATTCTTGTTTTCAGCTATCTTCCAATTAAAAACTATTTTTGTTATGTAAAAACTTAGTGATTAAATCCCTCACAAACTTGATGGCACACTTTTTATTCTTTGCCCCTAATAAACTTGAACCATTGTGTCGTCTATGTTATATATGCTTGCACTTATACGTTGGAATTAGCAGAACCATGCTGTCATGGGGAACGTTTTCAACATTGCACATGTACTTTGTACTCAGTTGATATCATGCTCTTTTGTATATGGATGTCACCGGTGTGAAATAAAGAGGGAACTTATAAGTCCATGGTGTTTGTATTTTGTGTTAGAGAAACGCCTGGGCCCGCTAGCCAAAGCCATGCCTAATCATGGTGGAAACTTGCAGCATCACCATAATGAGCTATATGTGAAGCATCCTCAATAAAAAGGTATGCACATAGTAAATAAAAATATCGCTAAGATGCTCATTGTCTGCTTGCCTTGTTATTTTGGTTATGGGATAGCTCATGTACCATGTGCAAGGGGTACCCCGTTGGCGGTTCTCTATGATACGCATGTACTTACAATGACAAGAACTTATAGGTGACTAAATTTGAGTAGCATGAGGTGTGACCCTCGTATTCAAGGGACTTGAGATTGCCAACTTATACTTTGTCCAACATATACTCCATAGTTTGTTCACTTTAACCTTAACCACTTCAAGATGCTTATGATAGGGGCAATGAGGGCTGAAAGCGAACAAGTACCATTTTTGGAATCTCTTTTTGAAACTTGAAATCCCTGCTTCCCTTATGAAGGGCCTTTCTTCCACTACTATTGAGTCTCCACCTTATACCTTTAGGCACCATTAAGAGAGCATAGTTTTCATTCTTAGTTCTATGTGCAGTGTCCCAAAACTTATTGATTGATGCATATTGTGATATTACTTGTTCTTGTGCTATCTGTTTCTAGTCACCCTTGTGAACTTTGAAGGTGTCCTATGCATCTATTTGCTACTCTATGAGGGACAAGCTGATTGCCACTATGCTATGTTTTCTGTATGTGAAATAAACAAACGTATGCATGTTATTCATGATCTTTGTTTGTAGCCTTTCATGTTGCATGCTTAGTTACTTTGTCTTATTGTTAGAACTCCATCTTTCATGCACATGTTTAGAGTTCTTTGATCCCAGCTTTCAATGCTTGCAAATGGTTTGATCTTGGTTCTTTGCCTGGGCACGGTGTGGCCCCCCTGGTCGCCTCCCAGCCTCGCCTCTTCGCATATAATAAGCCCCTGATTCAGAAACCCTAGGCACCCGATCAAAACTCCACGAAACCGTCTGTATCCGCCGCCACCATCGTCCCTAGATCGGGGAGGATCTGAAGCTCTTCTCGGCACCCTGCCGGAGGGGAGATCATCCTGAAGGCCTTCTTCTCCGGTATGACGCGTGAGTAGTTCCATCTTGGACTAGGGTCCATGTAGTATCTAGGTGGTTGTATCTCCTCCTTGTGCTTTCATGTATATATCTTGTGAGCTCCGTTCATGATCAAGATCTAATCTATTTGTAATCATGCATGTTGTGTTTGCAGGGATCCAATGGATATTGAGATTACTATGTCAGATTGATTAATGGTTTTGTCTTTATGATTCTATCATGTCTGTGTTGTTTGTGATCTTGCATGCTCTCCGTTGTTAGTAGCTACCTTGGCCAAGTAGTTGCTAGTGACTCCAAGAAGGGGTATTTATGCTCGATCTTGTGTTCATGCCTCTAGTTTCCAAGGGAAGTGACAGAAATCTCTTCGGTTGTAGATGTGTTGTTGCTACTAGGGAGAAAACAACGGTATCTTGTTCATAGAACAAGTGGATTGTTTACCTTACACACTTTTCTTAAAGCAGTTGTCTGTTGCTTACAACTTAATACTGGAGGGGGTTCGGATGATAACCTGAAGGTGGACTTCTAGTCAAAGATGCAGTTGGATGGCGGTCTATGTATATTGTTGTATTGCCCAATCGAATCTCATAGGATCTTTTTGTCTGGTATTGCATTGTTATGCCTTGCTCAGTTCCTGTCAATTGCCCTGCTATAATTTGTAGGGGTTCGTAGCATGGAAAACAAAAAAATTCTACCGCATGCACACAAACAAGCCAAGATCTATCTACTAGATTGTAGCAACGAGTTGATTAGAGTACTCACCCTCGAAGATTCCAAAGCGGTTAACGAGAGTAGATTCTCGTGGGTGATGTAGTCGTACACTTGTCGATCTCAAGATCGTGTAGACGATCCTTCCGGCGCTGTGTTCCGGTAGCGCTTCCGCAGTCGGTCACACGTTCGGTACTCGATGAAGACCTTCCTCTCCCTTGTTCCAGCAGGAAGCGAAGGTTGTAGTTCTCCCCTCGTGATTCCGGCAGCATGACGGCGTGGTGTCGGAAGTAGAGGAAAGATCCCGCAGGGCTTCGCCAAAGCCGGTGCGAGTTATGGTGGATCTAGGGTTTCCCAACAATCTAGGTTTAGAAGGACGAGAAGAGGAGGAAGTGTTGGCGGCGGCTAGGACGACAGTGACGAGGCGGCAGCGCAAGGTGGCGGCGATGCGGCGGTGCTAGGCAGCGGCGCGGCGGCGGCTAGGCGGCGGAGCACAGGGTGGAGAGGGCTGGCTTGGTGGTGTTTGGGGGCAGCCCTCCCCTTCTATTTATGAGAGGGGGCAGCCTTGGGAGGGGAGGGTTTGAATCCAAACCCAAACCCAAGTTAGATTGAAGGAAGGACTCTTTCCTTCTTCCACCAAGAAACCATTGTTCCAGTTTGACTTTTCAAACATCCTGTTTGACTTTCAATTTAGAGCTTTAATTCTCTCTTGCAAATGCCCAAACCAAGTGACCTAGGATATGATCCAATCATTCACTTTTCCATGACATATTCAGGGACCATTCCCCTTCCGGTCCGGTGAACCTTCTAGACCCTTCTAGAACCTCTCCGATGAAAACATCAAAATCATTCCCGAACTCCAGAGTCGACAAGGGCTTCAATATCAGCAAATGGGATATTGACTAACACCGTCTGCATCTCGTCATGCAGACCATTTAGGAATCTTTCTTTCTTCTTGGCTTTGGTGTCTATCTCGTCCGGGGCATACCTAGCTAATGACAAAAATTTGTCACGGTATTCCACTACAGTCATCCTTCCTTGCTTCAGCTCTCTGAACTCGTCTCTCGTTCTCTTGATCAAACCTGGTGGCACATGGGTTCTGCTAAACTTGACCTTGAATTCCTCCCAGGTCATCATCTGGCCTCCGGTCATTGCACGAACACTGTTCCACCATGCCCTGGCATCTCCAGCTAGATAATGGGTGGCGAACAAGACTTTCTCGTTGGCTTCCACTCCAGCGACTTCTAAGTTATTTTCCATGGTTTGCAGCCAATCATCGGCATCTAGGGGTTCTTATTACTTGGTGAAAACGGGTGGGTTGGTATTCTGGAAATTTCTGAGCTTAGATCCATGGTTGTCCTGATTTCCGTGGCCGTGGTTGTTGTGGGCTAGCTGGGCTATCTGTTGCAGAGTGGCTAGGTTGGCTTGACGTTCCGCTCTTTCAGCTTCACGGTCAGAAGTCAACATTTGCAGAATCTGCAACATCGGATCCGGGGATGAACCACTTCCTCCACGTGGCATCTGAAGATTGATATAGATCATGAGAAAAGAGGGAAATTTCTAAGGTTTTGGGTCTTTGAAAAGTTTTAAATGTTTGACTCAGATTTTTCTAGCAACTTGCTTTTTCATTCATTCTTTCACACGATACAACGCGCACCACAGCAAGGAAAAACAGATGGTTTTAAGAACCATTCTGGAATCTACGATACAGTGGGACCGACTACTACTCACTACGCTAGTGCTCAGTGCTACTACTCCTCGGAGTCTGTGGCTTCATCATCTTCATCATCTTCGATGAAGGCGAAATCATCCTCATCGGTGAAGAAATCCATGGCCTGATCCTCCAGAAAATCATCGTCATCGCTGAGATAGGAGTAAGGGTCTCCACGAAGATCCTCTCCGGCATTCTCCCTTTCCTCCAACTTCATGTCTCTCTCGTGGATGGTCTCCTCCAAAGATGAGATGCGGTGGCGAAGACGGGCAATAATGCGCTCCTTCTTGTCGAGCTGACGTCGGCGAGACTTGCGATCCTTTGCTAGCATGGCTATGGTCTGATCCTTCGTCTTGATGATGGCAGACTTGTGGTTGCAATAGTCATGGCAATTGTCCAACTCCTGCTGACGATCATACATCATGAAGCTAAGGTGGTCCAATTGAGTCTTCAGCTCGGGGTGGTATGGGGCTTCCAGTGGTTGTCCATTTGCATCACACCTTGGGCAAAACTCAAAGCGAGTTTCCTTGATCTGATTGATACTCTGCCCACACAGATGGGAAAGAGCTTCCTGCATTGCTCTGGCAAGTCCATCGAGCCAGTTGTTTTCCCTCAAGGTAAACTGAATTCCCTCCGCAGTGGGAGGTTCAATCTTTCCTCAGAGACTTGCAACAATTAGCCACTGCAGATCTTCTCCTCCTTGATCATTAAGCTGAGCTCCGAAGAACTCGAGGTGCGAACGCTCCAGAAGTTCCGAAAGATGATCCAGACCCCTCTCAAAGATAAGGTCTCCTCCATTCCCAAGTTGGTAAAACTTGTTCTACTTCACGTCCATCTATAAAAATAGAGCATGAGTAGATTAGCAGGGTGATCAAGTGTGTCAAAATTTTATGTATTTTGCAAGAGTTTTTGAGGAACATGAATTTTAGGAAAGAATTAAAGAGATAAGAATGAGAATAAGTTTTTGTAAATATTTGTTTTCTTTGGTTTTGAAACTAAGTTTTTGGTTCAAACGTCCAGTCTAACTAGGGTCTCCGATGGTCAGGATGGCTCTGATACCAACTTGTCAACACCCGGATTTTTCAATCCTAGATGCCTGTTATGCCATACATCGCAATCCCAGGATTACCATTTTTGCGAGACATAACGGAATTGGATACCATAGTACATTATCCATTACAAATGATACATAAGTTCTTACACAAATAGGGATCTCATGATCCAGTTCTTAATACAACATCAAGCAGCGGAATACGTAATAATAACGGTATCGTAGGCGAAGCTCCATCTTCGGGGTCACAGGCAATGCTGACGATGGGAGATGATCCTAGTTGTCGTAACCTTCCTGGGGTCCATCTTCCAGGTACTCCTCTTCATAGTCTGGCCATGGGAATAGCCAGGGACAAAGCCATGAGTACTCTTTAAGTACTCGCAAACCAATACTAACAGGTAAAGGGGGTTTTTGGATAATAGGACACTAGGCTCTAGGGTTGTTTTGCAAAAGCCAGATTTATCTCTACTAAGTTCTAAAGCTAGTCACAATTTTATAACTCCTAACTGGGATCTTGTAACTCATGTCACAACTCTGTTGTGGTCAAGTCAAAGTCTTAATTAATTTCACGGGTCATTTTGAAAAGTCTGACGGGGAACAGTATGGCCACTCCAACTGTCCATAACCGCGGACGCGGCTATTCGAATAGTTTGACACTCTGCAGAGATTGTACACTTTCACCACAACATTCGATACATCCGTCAGGAACAAATCCTGAATTCACCATACTCAGTATGCGGATAATCAATCCTAACCTTTCAATTACACGCCCTAGTATAAGCACCTCTCCTGTGAGTTTGGCCCCCCAACCATGACCCACTGTCATCTTGGGTACTGCACAGGTGGACAATCTTCACAAGGTAGCCTCAGCTCAGACCTTGGCCGTGAGGGAACTAATACTAAGGAATATAAGTTTCCAGTCAAGCCCTACCCAATATTCGGGTATTGTGGTTGTACGATAAAATTGGAATGGTATCGCATCCAGACAACCATCAGTTTTATAAAGGGCTAAGGCTCATGCCTCCACGTTTTCATCACCAAAGTCATCAAGTGTTCGGAAACACATGTCCAAAACATTTCAATAAAATGATCCATCATTCCAAGGTTTTCATAATCATTTTTCCACCAAGTATTCCCATCTAAAAGTTGATCAAGTTTTATGCTTAGCACTAGCATCTACAGGTGGGGGTAGTACTAATGAGGGGTGGTAACTAGTGGAGTTTCAACTAAGTACAACCTTATGTCTTAGGCTGATGTCAAGGTTTCTAACTTAGGCCAAATTTTATGCTCTTTATGCAACCTTCAGCATCTTTCCAATATCTACCAGTCACTTAAGTAAACTCTAAGTAAGCTTTGATAAAGAAATAAAGTAAGAAGCTTGCACATAAAACTAGGATTGGTTTATCAAGTGGGTATGATCACATATGCTTAAGGCATATAGTAGTCATAGAACAAGTATGGGTTTGTTGCATCAGTAGGGTATCTTGCAAGGGTTAGCTTGCATAGGTATAGTATTAGCTTGCCTTGTGCAGAGCAGTGGTTGAAGTTCTCCTCGGCTTCTTCTTCGTAGTATCCTCCTTCCTCCTCGTATCCTTGGTCGGTACTAGCGTCTATGAATAAATACGAGGTACACAATCACCAAACAATACTTAACTACTTGCAATCATCACACACAAGGGTCCTATAGATGATCTAGCATCATCTCTAACATTACAAGGTTAAGGCTTGATTTAATTTCTTTTTTATTTTTAGAAAAGTAATTTCTACTCATTGAAAAACTACTTAAGATTTAATATTCTCCAAACCAAACATGGGATCATGTTGACACATGTCATCACCACATATTGTAGTCCATAATAATGTGATTTAAAGTGGTGTCACTATTTAATAAGGTTTTACCCTTTTATTTTAATTAAATAAAGTGACTAGAAATGCCTATGTAGCATTCTTTTATTACTTGGACAATATTTCTGCAAGTAAACCTATATATTTTTATATATTCTGAAAGGTATGGTTAAATGTGATTTTTGAGAGTTGGAATCAAATCAAAAGCTATTATGGTTTAAATTTGAAAAATGTTTGAATGCAGAAAAGCTTATGCCTTGTTATTTTTACCATGGGTGGTCTATAGATACAAATCACTTGAATCCAACGGGCTTGGATTCAGCATTCACAGACCTTTCCAACAAAATTGGTTTCATTCAATTTGGTGCACTGAATCGATCTGGGTTGATTTTTGAAGTTGGGTACAGAAGTGTGTTTGAATTGAAATAGAAAAAGGTTTAATTTGAATAACTAGGCTGCACGGGAAAAGTTACTGCGCCGGCCTGCTAAGCGCAGTGCTCCCGTGGGTTGCTTAAGTGGGTGTCCCCATTCGTCAGTGACACGGGGCTGGGCGAAGCGGTATGGGGCAACGTGGATCGTTCGATCTAGTTCTAATCTAACGGCTGGGAGTCATCGTCGACGCGAGACAAAGCCGGCGAGAACGAAACCTAGCGCGGCCAGTGAGGGTTGCAGGGGGCTCACCGGGGTACTGGCGAGGTTCGGCGAGGCGGGCGAACGACAAAGTCGACGACAGCGAATCTCCTGGTACCAGTGGCTTCTCCTGGGGTGGCTCCAATCGCTAGCTCCCTTCTTCTCCAGAGGAGGCGGGCTCCGGTGAAATTCCGGCGGGGTGGTGCTCGCCTTCCTCTGAGAACGGTGTGGCACGATCAGTGAGGAGAGGGGAGTGAGATGGTGTGAAGAAATCGTGCGGGGGTGGCCTCTATTTATAGTCGAGCGAGGGGACCGTCGGGGCGCACGGTGAGCTCATCGGGGGCGATGTTACAGGCGGCTAATGGCATGGGCAAGGGTAGGGGATGGTGCAGTGTCTCCTGGCGATGCTCAACGACATAGTCTCGAGGCATGGGGCGGTGTGGTTTGGTCTGGAACGGGCGGTGCTCTGCACGGCAGAGGCGGCGTCTTCGACGGCGGGCGGTGGCTGTGCGGCACGGGGCGGCAAACGGGGATGTCTGGTGGTCTCCTGGGTTGATGGCGATCGTGTGTGCACGTGGTGAGGGCGGCGCGCGGTCTGTGGGCGCTGGTCGAGGGTCGTGCTCTGGCGCATGCTCAGCATGGTCTCTGGCGGTCTGGGCGCGGCTTGTGCGCATGGTCTAGGGCTTGGCAACGCTCGCGGCTGGGACAGGTAGTGGCGGTGGACGGTGGGCTGCCTCCCAGACAAGTTTGGCACGGCTAGTTCTTCCTCTAGCCTGCTATCCACAATGGGGTGACAAGGGGGTGCTCGGCTGTTCACCATGGATGGCAATGGCAAGCTCACAGGGGTGCTAGTCCTTAGTTAAACTTCCTAGATGATCTACTGAGCTGTGTGTGAGCTAACTAGGGAACAAGTTAGGCCAATTTTACTGCACACTATAGTGTTTGATGTTTGTTTGATTTGTGTCTGCAACCTGTTTGATGAAATGGCCGCATGAACTCAAGTTTTGAATTTTGAAAAGATTTTTGGTGGGTTTTCTAGATTGGTGCTGGTGAGTCTGCAGATGCTTGGATTTTGAAAGTTGAGCTTGTTTGAGTGGTTTTTGAAAAAGTGGGATCTTCCCATATGATAAAGATTCAATTTTGAGTTGTCATTTAAACTATGCATTAGAAAGTTTCTGGGTGACCACAAAGTGGGCCTTGATACCTTGTTATGAGTACATTCAAGGGGTGCAAAGATGCAGAAAAGTTTCTGTTAGGTTCTGAAAGTTTGAGACAGCCAAAGTAGGCATGAGAGTTAAATTGGTCAAAGTGACCATTCATTTAATATATGTGTTTTGATTTACTTGTCTTTAGGAAAAGTGTGGGAAATGTTTTAGATGATGTTTATTTCACCTAAGAAACATTTTACAATCAATGAAACAAACAAACAAGGTGGTTTAAAAGGAATTCAAAATACATGCATACACATATGCATGCATTCATGATTTTATTTAGAAAAGTTTTTGTTAACCCTAATTTTGATGATTAGAATTTGATGATCCAAGCTTAGTATTTTTGGGATGTTACAAACCTTCCCCCCTTAAACAAAATCTCTTCCCGAGATTTGAAAAAGGACGAAAATATTACCTAGGATTTGAAGAGATCGGGAAACTCCGTCCTGATGTGATCTTCGCGCTCCCAGGTAGCTTCCTCTTCTGTGTGGTTGCTCCACTGAATCTTGAGAAACTTGATGCTTCGGGTTCGGGTAGTTCGAAAAGCTTCTTCCAAAATGCGGATGGGTACTTCGGGATAGGTCAGGTCATCGTTTATCTCTATGGTCCGATGATCGATATTCTTGAACACTTCGGTCTTCTCGGGGACTTCGAGACACTTGCGAAGTAACGAGATATGGAACACATTGTGCACAGCTGACATCTCTTCAGGTAGTTCCAATTGATACGATACTTCTCCTCGACGGTTCAGAATTTTGAAAGGTCCGATATATCTGGGGGCTAACTTTCCTTTGAGTTGGAAACGCTGCATTCCCTTTAATGGTGACACTTTCAGATAAATAAAATCTCCTATATTGACGGCGAGGTCTCGATGTCTCTTGTCGGCATAATTCTTCTGTCGGGCTTGGGCGGTCTTGAGGTGCTCATGAATCTTTTGAACCTTCTCTTCTGCTTCTCGGAGGATGTCAGGTCCGAAAATCTGACTCTCTCCTACTTCCGACCAGTTCAAAGGGGTGCGACACTTTCTTCCGTACATGAATTCAAATGGGTCCATTTGCAAACTGGCTTGGTAACTATTGTTGTATGAAAATTCTGCAAATGGCAGACAGTCTTCCCACTTGGATCCATATTCTAGCACACATGCTCTAAGCATATCTTCGAGTATTTGATTTACTCGCTCCGTTTGTCCATCGGTCTGAGGGTGATACGCGGTACTAAAATCTAGGCGGGTTCCTAAACCTTCTTGTAATTTCTTCCAGAATCTCGAGGTAAACTGAGTTCCTCGATCCGATACTATGTTCTTGGGAACTCCGTGCAAACTGACGATTCTAGCGATGTACAACTCCGCTAGCTTCGAACTCTGATAGGTGGTTTTGACGGGCAAGAAATGGGCGACTTTGGACAATCTGTCCACTATGACCCAAATAGAGTCATTTCCCCTACTAGAAGTAGGTAGTCCAGTGATAAAGTACATTCCTACAGAGTCCCATTTCCATTCCGGAATTTGCAAAGGTTGCAACAATCCAGCGGGTCTTTGATGTCCTGCCTTGACTCGCTGACATATATCACACTTGGCGATATAGCTTCCGATTTCTCTCTTCATCTTATGCCACCAAAATTGCTCTTTCAAATATTGATACATCTTAGTTCCTCCGGGATGGTGTAACATCCCAAAAATACCAAACTTAGATCATCAAACACTAATCATCAAGATTAGGGTTAACAAAAAACTTTTCTAAATAAACTCATGAATGCATGTATATGTGTATGCATGGATTTTGAATTTCTTTAAAAACCACCTTGTTTGTGTGATCCATTGCTTGTAAAATGTTTCTTAGGTGAAATGAACATCATCTAAAACATTTCCCACACTTTCCTTAAAGACAAGTAAATCAAAACAAATATATTAAGTGAATGGTCATTTTGGCCAATTTAACTCCCATGCCTACTTTGGCTGTCTCAAACTTTCAGAACCTAACAGAAACTTTTCTGGATCTTTGCACCCCTTGAATGTACTCATAACAGAGTATCAAGGCCCACTTTGTGATCATCCAAAAACTTTCAAATGCATAGTTTAAATAACAATTCAAAATTGAATCTTCTTCATATGGGAAGATCCCACTTTTTCAAAACCCACTCAAACAAGCTCAACTTTCAAAACTCAAGCATCTGCAGACTCACCAGCACCAATCTAGCAAACCCACCAAAAATCATTTCAAAATTCAAAACTTGATTTCATGCGGCCATTTCATCAAACAGGTTGCAGACACAAATCAAACAAAACATCAAACATTGTAGTGTGCAGTGATTCTTGCCTAACTTGTTCCCTAGTTAGCTCACACACAACTCAGTAGATCACGTAGAAATATTAGCCCAACACTAGCACCCCTGTGAGCTTGCCATTGCCATTAATGGTGAACAGCCGAGCACCCCAATGTCACCCCATTGTGGACAGCAAGCTAGAGGAAGAACTAGCCGTGCCAACCTTGTCTAGGAGGCAGCCCACCGTCCACCGCCACTCACTGTCCCAGCCGCAAGCGTTGCCAAGCCCTGGACCACGCGCACAAGCCGCGCCCAGACCATGCCGAGCGTGCGCCAGAGCGCCACCCTTGACCAGCATCCACAGACCGCGCGCCGTCCTTGCCGCGTGCATACATGATCGCCATCAACCCAGGAGACCGCCAGACATCCCCATTTGCCGCCCCGTGCCGCACAGCCACTACCCGCCGTCGAAGACGCCGCCTCTGCCGCGCAGAGCACCGGCCGTTCCAGACCAAACCACACCGCCCCATGCCTCGCGACCATGTCGTTGAGCATCACCAGGAGACACAGCACCGTCCCCTACCCTTGCCCATGCCATTAGCCGCCTGTAACGTCGCCCCCGACGAGCTCACTGTGCGCCCCGACGGTCCCCTCGCTCGACTATAAATAGAGGCCACCCCCGCACGAATTCTTCACACCATATCACTCCCCTCTCCTCACTGATCGTGTCACACCATTCTCAGAGCAAGGCGAGCACCACCTTGCCGGAATTTCACTGGAGCCTGCCGCTGCCGGAGAAGAAAGGAGCCAACGATTGGAGCCGCCCCAGGAGCTGCCGCGACCACCTCTGAGTTCGCCGTCGTCGACTTCGTCGTTCGCCCGCCTCGCCGACCCTCGCCAGTACCCCGGTGAGCCCCCAGCGACCCTCACTGGCCGTGCTACGTTTCATTCTCGCCGGAGTTGTCTCGCGTCGACGATGACCCTCAGCCGTTAGATTAGAACTAGATCGAACGATCCACGTTGCCCCATACCGCTTCGCCCAGCCCTATGTCACTGACGAGTGGGGACACCCACTTAAGCAGCCCGCGGGAGCCCTGTGCTTAGCAGGCCGGCCCGTTAGAATTTCCCGCGCAGCCCATCAATTCAAATTAAACCTTTTCTTTTTAAATTCAAACACACTTCGGCACCCAACTTCAAAAATCAACCCAGATCGATTCAGTGCACCAAATTGGATGAAACCAATTTTGTTGGAAAGGTCTGTGAATGCTTAATCCAAGCCCGTTGGATTCAAGTCATTTGGATCTGTAGATCACCCATAGCAAAAATAACAAGGCAGAAGCTTTTCTGCATTCAAACATTTTTCAAATTTAAACCATAAAAGCTTTTGAGTTGATTCCAACTCTCAAAAATCACTTTTAACCATACCTTTCAGAATATATAAAAATATATAGGTTTACTTGCAGAAATAATGTTCAAGTAATAAAAGAATGCTTCATAAGCATTTCTAGCCACTTTAATTAATTAAAATAAAAGGGTAAAACCTTATTAAATTGTGACACCACTTTAAATCACATTCCCATGGACTACAATATGTGGTGATGACATGTGTCAACATGATCCCATATTTGGTTTGGAGAATATTAAATCTTAAGTAGTTTTTCAATGAGTAGAAATTACTTTTCTAAAAATAAATAAAAGGTTTAAACCAAGCTTTAACCTTGTAATGTTAGAGATGATGCTAGATCATCTATAGGACCCTTGTGTGTGATGATTGCAAGTATTTAAGTATTGTTTGGTGATTGTGTACCTCGTATTTATTCATAGACGCTAGTACCGACCAAGGATACGAGGAGGAAGGAGGATACTACGAAGAGGAAGCCGAGGAGAACTTCAACCACTGCTCTGCACAAGGCAAGCCTAATACTACTAGTTGATTGAGCAAGCTAGTAACTATGCAAGCTTATATTCACACTGATGCAAGCTAGTAACTATGCAAGCTTATACTGATATTGATGCAAGCTAACCCTTGCAAGATACCCTACTGATGCCACAAACCCATACTTGTGATATGACTACTATATGCCTTAAGCATATGTGATCATACCCCCTTGATAAACCAAATCCTAGTTTTATGTGCAAGCTTCTTACTTTATTTCTTTATCAAAGGTTACTTAGAGTCTACCTAAGAGTTTGGTAGATACTAGACAGTTGTGCTGAAGGTTGCATAAAGAGCATAAAATTTGGCCTAAGATAGAAACCTTGATCTCAGCCTAAGACATGAGATTGAACTTAGTTAAAACCCCACTAGTTACCACCTCTCCTTAGTACTACCCCACCTGTAGATGCTAGTGCTAAGCATAAAACTTGATCAACTTTAGATGGGAATACTTGGTGGAAAAATGGTTATGAAAACCTTGGAATGATGGATCATTCTATTGAAATGTTTTGGACATGTGTTTCCAAACACTTGATGGTTTTGGTGATGAAAATGTTGAGGCATGAGCCTTAGCCCCTTTATAAAACTGATGGTTGTCTGGATGCGATACCATTCCAATTTTATCGTACAACCACAATACCCGAAGATTGGGTAGGGCTTGACTAGAAACTTATGTACCTTAGTATTAGTTCCCTCACGGCCAAGGTCTGAGCTGAGGCTACCTTGTGAAGATTGTCCACCTGTGCAGTACCCAAGATGACAGTTGGTCATGGTTGGGAGGCCATACTCACAGGAGAGGTGCTTATACTAGGGCATGTAATCGAAAGGTTAGGATTGATTATCCGCATACTGAGTATGGTGAATTCAGGATTTGTTCCTGACGGATGTATCGAATGTTGTGGTGAAAGTGTACAATCTCTGCAGAGTGTCAAACTATTCGAATAGCCGCGTCCGCGGTTATGGACAGTTGGAGTGGCCATACTGTTCCCCCGTCAGACTTTTCAAAATGACTTGTGAAACGAATTGAGACTTTGACTTGACCACAACAGAGTTGTGACCTGAATTACAATATCCCACTTAGGAGTTATAAATTTGTGACTAGCTTTGGAACTTAGTAGAGATAAACCTGGCTTTTTGCAAAACAACCCTAGAGCCTAGTGTCCTATTATCCAAAAACCCCTTACCTGTTAGTATTAGTTTGCGAGTACTTAAAGAGTACTCATGGCTTTGTCCCTGGCTATTCCCATGGCCAGACTATGAAGAGGAGTACCTGGAAGATGGACCCCAGGAAGGTTACGACAACTAGGATCATCTCCCATCGTCAGCATTGCCTGTGACCCTGAAGATGGAGCTTCGCCTACGCTACCGTTATTACTACGTATTCCGCTGCTTGAAATTGTATTAAGAACTGGATCATGAGATCCCTATTTGTGTAAGAACTTATGTATCGTTGTAACGGATGATGTACTATGGTATCCAATTATGTTATGTCTCGCAAAAATGGTAATTCTGGGATTGCGATGTATGGCATAACAGGCATCTAGGATTGAAAAATCCGGGTGTTGACAGATGGATAGAATAAAGAGTATCATGAGCCTCCTTCAAGATAACTTCTTTCAACTCCGAATCTGCTGGTACACAAAGGCATCCTTTGTACCACCGAACTCCTTCTTCGTCCTCGGTGAATCCGGGTACCTTGCCTGTACCGATACGACGCTTGATTCCGTCAAAACTGGCATTTCCCTTATGCGCCTCTTTAATCTGACTGATCAAAGTGGGCTGAAGTTCTCTGCTAGCCAAAAATCCTTCACTTACTAATTCCATTCGAAAAGCTTCCATCTCCTTGTGCAAACTTGGTTGCTCCTTCAAAATCATGGAGTTCAAGCGGCACGGCAATCTGCTAAGGTCATCGGCTACCACGTTGGCTTTACCAGGGTGATAGTGAATGTCCAGATCGTAATCCTTGATTAGCTCAATCCATCTCCTCTGCCTATATTCAACTCCTTCTGAGTGAATATATACTTTAGGTTCTTGTGATCCGAATAAATCTCACAACGGTTTCCCATTAGGTAATGTCTCCATGTCTTCAGGGCTAGAACTACTGTTGCGAGTTCGAGGTCATGGGTTGGGTAGTTTTGCTCATGTTGCTTCAATTGTCGAGATAGATAAGATATAACTTTGCCTTCTTGCATTAGCACACATCCGAGACCAATCTTGGATGCGTCACAATACACATCGAAGGGCTTCGTGATATTCGGCATGATCAAGATTGGGGCTGAAATCAATCTCCTCTTGAGTTCTTGAAAACTCGCTTCACATTTGTCAGTCCATTCAAACTTCTTGTCCTTGTTCAGCAATTGGGTCATGGGTCTGGCGATACTCGAGAATCCTTCTACGAATTTGCGATAATATCCCGCCAATCCGAGAAAAGCACGAACTTGGGTTTGAGTGGTTGGGGCTTGCCAATTTTCTACATCTTTCACTTTGGTAGGGTCAACAGCAATTCCTCCTGCTGATACAATGTGACCGAGGAATCCTACCTCCTGTAACCAGAATTCACATTTGCTAAACTTTGCATACATCTGATGCTCTCTAAGGGTTCCAAGAATGGTCCTTAGGTGTAGCTCATGTTCTTCTTCTAATTTGGAATAAATCAGAATGTCATCGATGAAAACAACGACAAACTTATCCAGGAAGTCCATAAAAATCTTATTCATGAGGTTCATGAAATAAGCGAGGGCATTGGTTAATCCAAAAGACATGACTGTATACTCGTATAATCTGTATCTGGTGGTAAAGGCAGTCTTTGGAATATCCTCTGCACGAATTTTGAGTTGATGATAGCCAGTTCTAAGATCAATCTTAGAAAACACCTGGGCACCGGTCAACTGATCAAACAAATCTTCTATCTTGGGCAAGGGGTAATTGTTCTTGATGGTGACATCATTTAACTTCCGATAATCTGTACACAAACGATTACCTCCATCTTTCTTGTCCACAAATAAGATAGGTGATCTCCATGGTGACGCACTTGGTTGAATCAATCCAATTTCTAGCATGGAATCTAGTTGCTTCTTCAGGTCTTCTAGTTCCGACGGGTTCATACTATAGGGTCTCTGGGCTATGGGTCCTGTTCCGGGGATTAGTTCGATGATAAACTCGATATTCCGATCTGGGGGCATACCAGGCAAAACATCTGGAAATACATCGGGGTATTCACAGACTATCCGGACTTGGTCAATGGTAGGTTGGGCTATACTCTTATTGCACTTGAATTGGCGAGGTAAGGTTTCAGATATATGCTCGACTGATATTCCGGCGGTACTGGTCATGGTGATGGCTTTCTTAGCACAGTCAATCAATCCCTTATGTTTGGACATCCAATCCATTCCTAGTACTACTTCCAAACCTTTAGTTCCGAGTACTATTAGATTAGCATAAAAATCTATGCCATGGATTCGGATAGGGACGGCTTTGCAAATTTTCCTAGCCTTGGTGGTTGACCCGGGAATTTGCACAATCATAACATGCTTCAGTTTGGTTGGTTGAATTTTACTAGTGCAGGCAAATTCTTCGGTGACAAATGAATGTGAGGCACCAGAGTCAAACACCACTCTTGCAAGTACTGAATTAACAGAAAACATACCCAGCACGACGTCTGGCGCTTCCTGAGCTTCTTTAGCATGCATGATAAAAAGACGGCCATTGCGGTTGAGTGAATTCCCTGGGGCAAATCTTCTCCCTGGCTGGACACGACGCTGCTGCTGAGCTAGGGCATTGGCATTAGGGGCTGTAGCATTCTTCTTGTTGGGGCACTCGTTGGAATAGTGGCCTTTATTTCCACAGTCATAACAGGTCACTTGTGACTTGTTCTTGGCTGTGACAGGCACAACATTGCTTCCAGTCCTCGGGGCAGTGTTGGTGTTGGCGGTAGCATTGTTGGTGTTGAACTTGGGTGGGGCACGGGTGAAATTGCTAGAGTTGCCGGGGTTGTTGTGATTTCCTCCGGGTCTAGGGTTTCCACGGTTGGGGTAGGTCGGATGGGTCACAAGGGGTCTGTTGGTTCTTGGGGCATATCCTGGAGATGGGTTGGGGCGATATTTTGGGGTCTGATGGGTTCCGGGTTGATGCATCATGCAACGCTTGCGGTTCTCATTGGCTTCGTTGATCTTTCCTTCCATCTGGATAGCAGAGTCGACAAGGGCTTCAATATCAGCAAAGGGGATATTGACTAACATCGTCTGCATCTCATCATGCAGACCATTTAGGAATCTTTCTTTCTTCTTGGCTTCGGTGTCTATCTCGTCCGGGGCATACCTAGCTAATGACAAAAATTTGTCACGGTATTCCACTACAGTCATCCTTCCTTGCTTCAGCTCTCTGAACTCGTCTCTCGTTCTCTTGATCAAACCTGGTGGCACATGGGTTCTGCTAAACTTGACCTTGAATTCCTCCCAGGTCATCATCTGGCCTCCGGTCATTGCACGAACACTGTTCCACCATGCCCTGGCATCTCCAGCTAGATAATGGGTGGCGAACAGGACTTTCTCGTTGGCTTCCACTCCGGCGACTTCTAAGTTATTTTCCATGGTTTGCAGCCAATCATCGGCATCTAGGGGTTCTTCTGACTTGGTGAAAACGGGTGGGTTGGTATTCTAGAAATTTCTGAGCTTAGATCCATGGTTGTCCTGATTTCCGTGGCCGTGGTTGTTGTGGGCTAGCTAGGCTATCTGTTGCAGAGTGGCTAGGTTGGCTTGACGTTCCGCTCTTTCAGCTTCACGGTCAGAAGTCAACATTTGCAGAATCTGCAACATCGGGTCCGGGGATGAACCACTTCCTCCACGTGGCATCTGAAGATTGATATAGATCATGAGAAAAGAGGGAAATTTCTAAGGTTTTGGGTCTTTGAAAAGTTTTAAATGTTTGACTCAGATTTTTCTATCAACTTGCTTTTTCATTCATTCATTCACACGATACAACGCACACCACAGCAAGGAAAAACAGATGGTTTTAAGAACCATTCTGGAATCTACGATACAGTGGGACCGACTACTACTCACTACGCTAGTGCTTAGTGCTACTACTCCTCGGAGTCTGTGGCTTCATCATCTTCATCATCTTCGATGAAGGCGAAATCATCCTCATCGGTGAAGAAATCCATGGCCTGATCCTCCAGAAAATCATCGTCATCGCTGAGATAGGAGTAAGGGTCTCCACGAAGATCCTCTCCGGCATTCTCCCTTTCCTCCAACTGCATGTCTCTCTCGTGGATGGTCTCCGCCAAAGATGAGATGCGGTTGGGAAGATGGGCAATAATGCGCTCCTTCTTGTCGAACTGACGGCGGCGAGACTTGTGATCCTTTGCTAGCATGGCTATGGTCTGATCCTTCGTCTTGATGATGGCAGACTTGTGGTTGCAATAGTCACGGCAATTGTCCAAATCCTGCTGACGATCATACATCATGAAGCTAAGGTGGTCCAATTGAGTCTTCAGCTCGGGGTTGTATTGTCGTGGGAATGGTCACGGCAGATGCTGCAATCGGCAGCGAGTAGTAGAACGAGGGGCAAGGGCGGCCAGCCATCTACGGTGCAAGATGAGGGTGGAGACACAGGGTTTTACCCAGGTTCGGCCCCCCGGAGGGTAAAGACCTACTCCTGCTAGATTGTATTATGATGGTGGTACAATGGTGCGAACTCGGCGGCTAGGCGGCTAGTCGCTTGGGTGTATGATGGAACGCATCTCTACACGCCCTGTAGGGAGGTTTATATAGACTCACCTCCCCTAGGGTTTACATATCTCAACTGAATTAGTTAAGGCTTCGGTTGTCACATCCCAAGATTTTCCAAATCTTGTAATGTGAAAAATAAATGAATAAAATAAAACTTTGTTGATTTTCAGGGTGAGAAGAAACTTTTTGAATCCATTTGGAAACTTTCAAAACCTATTTGGATAGAATAGAATCCTAAAGGAATTTAAAAAGATAAATAAACAATAAACTTAAAAATATTTAAAATTACTATTTTTGGATCTTTTAATAAAAGATTTGGTTTTCAAAAGAAAAGGTGGTTTTATAAATGAAGATTATTTTATAGAGCCAAATTAAACCTTGGCCAATATTTTGAAATAAAATGTTTTGTTTTGATTAAAAGAGTAAAAGTTTATTTAAACAAAATAATGAGGATTTATTAATATCCAATTTTATTAAAAATAAAGGCTTTTCCCATTTTAAATAAACACTAAAACTTATTAAATTATTTTAAATAAGTTTTCCAAGTATTTTATATTCTCAATTAAAACCTACTGAAGTGTTTTGGTTTTATTTTAGATTTCAAAATAAAGATTTTAATAAAACAAATCCTAATTGATTTATTAACTAAGGTCCATCTTATTTAATTATTAATGGACCCTAAAATAAAAATGTTATCTTATTTTAAACAAGTTTTCCAAATATTCTTTATTTCTAAATAAA
Source organism: Avena sativa (assembly GCA_916181665.1). Lineage (NCBI taxonomy): Eukaryota > Viridiplantae > Streptophyta > Magnoliopsida > Poales > Poaceae > Avena > Avena sativa. Next base: position 8,509,158 of record OV702293.1, on the reverse strand, counting down.
ACCTACTGACTTGGTTTTGATAATATTTAGATTTCAAATGGAGATTTTTTTTTAAATAAAGCAAATCCTATTTGAAATATTAACTAAGATCTATTTTTAATTATTAAATAGATTCAAAAATAAAAATATTATTTTATTTTTTGGACCATGATTTGTGTTGTTAAACAGAACTAAAAATTTTACAAAGTTTTGGTGGTGAATTTTATTTGAAATTGATGTTTGAAAATATTATTAAAACCTATTTTGATTTAAAACTAGGGCCTTTTGAATAAATAAAAGACCCCCAAAATGAATAAGGTTTTATTCAAAATTGACTTCAGAATGTTTTGCAAAACAAAATTTAAACCTACACCAATTTTGGTTGTGGTTTGAATTCATTTGGTGTTTGATTTAATTGTTTGAAAACCAATACAGAAATTCAAAAGGAAAAAGATTCTGTACAAAAAAAAGAAACAACAGCAGCCCAGCAAGGCCCAACTCGCAGCCCACCTTTCTTTCCCCTCAGCGAAACATTTTTCACTCGAACACGCACCCATACAGACGATGACAAGTGGACCCATTCCCCTCTCTCTCTCTCTCCCTCACTGCCAGATAGACCCCACCGCCACGTATCCATCGTCTTCACCCGCCGATGACTTCGCCCCTCTCCTCGCTGCCGTTTCTGGCCGGAAATCAATCCGTTAAATTCGCTCTAAATGCTGGAGTAAACCCCGCCCCGATCATGCACACTTAAACCCCTGCTCCTCCTCTCCGTTTGCCCCCAGGAACCACCCACTCTCTGCCCCCAGTCCGCTCCCATTGTTGCTCGCACCACCGCGGTCTCCGACGAGCCTTTGCTCCAATTCCGGCCATACCCCGCCCCCTCTCACCTCCCACTGAACACGAGCTCGCTCCTCACCTCCTGGCGCATCTCCTCGTGCCACTGGTTCGCCCGCGAGTGCCCCGTAACGTCGGCTTCGTCAACCTCAACTCGCCACCGCCGTCTGCCGTTTCTCCGACGAACTCCCCTGGTAAGCCTCGACCGCCCCAGCACCTCCCGATGATGCTCCCTTACTCGTGACCCTTGTGCGCATCTAACCGTGCCTCTCTTTTGGCTTAGCATGGTTCCAAACGACGCCAGCGACAACGACCCGAGAGCACCGCCGCCCATACCAACTCCGGTGAGCGATTCCTCCTGTCCCCGTGCGCCCCTTGACAAGATGACTCCACGTTGAGCTTCGGCGTCGCCCTGCGATCACTGTGAGCATCTCCTCACCTTCCTTTGCTTCCTGTACCGCCAGCACCACCGCATCCCGAGCGTGCGCCACCAGTAGCCACCGTAGCGCCGCCCGTCTCTGGCAAGTGTGCTAGGTGCCGTGTGATTAGGATCCAACGGCTAGGATAGAAAGAGAGCGAAGGGGTAAGGATGAGCCTGCATCGTGCGATATCAGTTAGATCCAACGGCCTACAGCACGTGATCTGGTCGAAGCGGTATGGATGAATCAGAACACGCCACATGGCACAGATCGATTTAAAACAGAATTTGTAATCTGATTTAGATGCAGATTTGAAAACCTTATAACTTTTGATCCACACGTCCAAATTTTGCAAATTTTATATCAATGGAATCAGTGGAACAAGTCCTATCCAACCATGCCATTTGTTTAGTAAAAAGTTTCTGTTAAATTGTTTGTTTTTGCAGAAACATTTGTATGCTTGTTTAGATTATAAAAAAAATTCAAAAATGATTTTGGGCATAAAATCTTTGGCAAATGGTGTGATTTGAACCTACTGACCATAGGAAACACTTTGTGGTTTCAAAAATGTATTTGGTGAAGAAAAAGGATGATTCTTTGATTTAAAACTAATTCTAGTCAAATAAAAATATGGTTTATTTATTAAAAATGATTTTGAAGGAAAACCTTTGGGAAATGTTTTGTTTTAAACTTTCTGACCCCAAACACAAAGTTTTATGGTTTGAAAACATATTTGGTGAACCCTATAGATTAATGCCTTACTGAAAACATTTTTACACCACATAAAATGATTCCTTGTTTAGAAAATGGTTTATAAAGTGAAATCTTTTGCAAATGACTTTGCCACTTTATGAAATGACCATTAGGTGTTTTCAAATGTTTATGACCCATTAGTAACCACTCTTTCAAATAAAACAAAAGTTTGGCATGCTTGCATGCATTACTTTGACTTTATCATTTTATGTGATGTTTTGCTTGATTGGTAGATTGAGATTGTGCCTTGTTTGATTGAATTGTAGTGACATGAAGAGTGTGATTGTTGCAAGGACAAGGAGTGAACTTATACTCTCTACCAAAAAGGCAAGTGATGCTTCATACTTTTGTCCTATTACTTTCACTATGCATTAGTGATTTTTCTAAGTAAAACTTGCATGGAATTTTGCTAAGTATAAACCATGCTATGGGAAATCCTAGTAGATGAAACCTTAGTAGAAAATTTCCTAAGTTAAGATTCCTACTACTATCAAGCTTAGCTTAGCTAATAGAAAACAAGGGTGGAATATATATTCACACTGTGGAAAAATTTCTAAGTCTGAGGACTTGTGTTTTTGTTTAATAAAACAACTAAGTTAATGAATCACCTGGGTGGAATGGTAATTGCTTGGTGGTTTTTGGTTGAGTGGTTCACAAGGCCCATGTTTATGGTTTACCTTGTGTATCTCACTTGTGGATGGCCACCCAGGAACAAAGAGATTTGAGATGTCAATTGTTGAGAAGCTTCAAGTGCAGCCACTTGGCATTATGGGCTCTGCCTGGATCATATAGGTTGCAAGAACTTAGCCATATGAATAGTTGGTGGTAGGGTTTGATAGGTTGGAGCGCGTCCATTTTGGTCTAAGGGAAGGCTTCTGAAAGATCTTGTCTTGGTGAAACCAAGTCTTGTGGGGAAAGTGCACCACCTCTGCAGAGTGTAAAATCTAAGTACTTAGCCATGTCCCTGGTAAAGGACAATTTGAGCATCAAGACATGGAAGCAATCAAGAATCTCATCATTCCAACTTCTAAGTAAAAACTTGTGGTTGAACAAGGGTTAAAGGATCTTCAATCTTTGATTGGGAGATGCCTTGGGAAAGATTATTTTGTCAAGAAAAAACTTAGTGTTTTTTTCAAATGATAAGGGAAATCTATTTTGAGCAATGCAAGCCTCAACTCCACTTAGCCAAAAGCATATAGATGATAGACTCCACTATACTACCATAGTATCACTTGCCAATACAATTCAAATGTATTGACCCTTATGGCTGTAACTTGTTATGTTGCAGGTTTGATTGATTTAGTGAAGTGTGTTGATTAGGATTACAAAGTCTACAACCAACATGTCTGCCTGTGGCACTTTGAAGATGAAGGACCCCATGCTTATAGATATTCTGCTGCAATGTAATGTAATAGCCAAATGAGCTATGTAAGATGTAATAAATTATGTTATTCCTGGTTATAAAGTTGTATTATGACCTTTGTTTCTTGATATTACATCTTAACTGTGGATGCTAGCTTTTGATCCAGGGACTAGCATTGTAAACACAGGGGACTCTACCTTATTAAAGGTTGGGAACCTTACAGATGGTATCAGAGCATTGTGTTTCCTGTAGGATTTGTAACCCTAGGATTGGACAAAAACCCTTAGAAAGATAGGAGTTGTATTTGTTCCAAAACTTATTTACAAACAATCTTGTAAACTCTTTCCTCAACCATTTTTGGTTTTGATTCTACATCTATTATATTCAACTTAATGGAAAAACCTACCCCATGGCCAAAGACTTCACCATGTGCAAAGGACTTCATCAACTCTAATGACTTCAACTTCTTCAACTCTAATGACTTCAACATCTTCAACTCTAATGACTTCAACATCTTCAACTCTAATGACTTCAACATCTTCAGCATTTTCACCAAGGACTTCAACCTTGGATAGCACTAAGGACTACAAGTGAGACAAGAAATATTGCCCAAGACTTGAAGACTAAGGAAACACAAATTAGAAGGAGCCCACATCACTTGAAGTTTTGTGACCAAAAGTTTTCCTAAGGAAACCATGATCTCATGCAAGAAGAATCAACCAAGAAGGATGGAAAGATCACAAGTGAACCATATAGATGGACCACCATATATAGTTAAGTTAAACACACCAACTTATGTGGTGTAACAAAAATATTTTTGATTGCCTAAAAATATGCTTGAAACTTGTTGTTTGAGTGGAATGTTTGTTTGTGATTGCTTGCACATTGCTTGTGTGAATTGTGATGTGTGTGATTGGAAATATTTCCTTAGAAATATCTTGCATATTCTAATCCCTACCCAACCCAAACAGATGACTACTCCAAGAGACTCCAACATCAAGGTTAATGATGATAACCACAACCAAGAGGACAACATGAGAGAACTTATAGCAACCCAAAACCAGTTGAGCCAAGAGACAACTCAACTTTTAGCCAACAACAATGGACTAGACCCAGCCATACAAAGGATTTTGAAACTTCAATCCCAATTGTTGCAAGGATTGGTTACTCAAATGATCAACATGGGAGAAAACTTTTCCTAAAGAGCTAATGACAACAAGGATGACAAAGATGTTATTCTAGAAGGAACCCAAACTAGCAATACTTGTGGAGACAAGGATCATGCATCCAAGGAACATGAAGATCAATGCCCTAATTGTGAAGAAGAAAGTCATATCTCTAGTAACTGCCCCAAGAAGAGAGAAAGATTTCCCACCTTTGAGGAGCATGAACTAAAAGAACTCCTAGCTTTGGAGAGACCCAAAAATAAGAAGAAGGACATAAGCCAGGTACAATGCTACAATTGCAAAGAGATGGGACACTATGCCAGTGAATGCCCAGAAAAGAAGAAGAGCCAAGAGGACAAACAAAAGCTAGTGAAACCCAAGGTGAGGAAGGATATTAGCCAAGTGATGTGCAAACACTGCAAAGAGTTAGGACACTATGCATCATATTGTCCAGAGAAGCCACCTCAAGACCTCAGCCTTATCACATGTTTCAAATGCAAGGAACTAGGCCACTATGCAAACTTCTGTCCAGGAAAGTTACACCAAGATCCCAAGAAAGCCAGTATGTAATTTAGATGGAAATTTTTAAGGGTGGTAGTACCCTAGATGCTTTTGAGCCAACTTATAACCCTAGACTTCCCAAATCTCGGGACGAGATTTATTTTAAGGGTGGTAGCCTGTCACATCCCAAGATTTTCCAAATCTTGTAATGTGAAAAATAAATGAATAAAATAAAACTTTGTTGATTTTCAGGGTGAGAAGAAACTATTTGAATACATTTGGAAACTTTCAAAACCTATTTGGATCAAATAGAATCCTAAAGGAATTTAAAAAGATAAATAAACAATAAACTTAAAAATATTTAAAATTACTATTTTTGGATCTTTTAATAAAAGATTTGGTTTTCAAAAGAAAAGGTGGTTTTATAAATGAAGATTATTTTATAGAGCCAAATTAAACCTTGGCCAATATTTTGAAATAAAATGTTTTGTTTTGATTAAAAGAGTAAAAGTTTATTTAAACAAAATAATGAGGATTTATTAATATCCAATTTTATTAAAAATAAAGGCTTTTCCCATTTTAAATAAACACTAAAACTTATTAAATTATTTTAAATAAGTTTTCCAAGTATTTTATATTCTCAATTAAAACCTACTGAAGTGTTTTGGTTTTATTTTAGATTTCAAAATAAAGATTTTAATAAAACAAATCCTAATTGATTTATTAACTAAGGTCCATCTTATTTAATTATTAATGGACCCTAAAATAAAAATGTTATCTTATTTTAAACAAGTTTTCCAAGTATTCTTTATTTCTAAATAAAACCTACTGGCTTGGTTTTGATAATATTTAGATTTCAAATGGAGATTTTTTTTAAATAAAGCAAATCCTATTTGAAATATTAGCTAAGATCTATTTTTAATTATTAAATAGATTCAAAAATAAAAATATTATTTTATTTTTGGACCATGATTTGTGTTGTTAAACAGAACTAAAAAATTTACAAAGTTTTGGTGGTGAATTTGATTTGAAATTGATGTTTGAAAATATTATTAAAACTTATTTTGATTTAAAACTAGGGACTTTTTGAATAAATAAGAGACCCCCAAAATGAATAAGGTTTTATTCAAAATTGACTTCAGAATGTTTTGCAAAAGAAAATTTAAACCTACACCAATTTTGGTTGTGGTTTGAATTCATTTGGTGTTTGATTTAATTGTTTGAAAACCAATACAGAAATTCAAAAGGAAAAAGATTCTGTACAAAAAAAAAAGAAACAACAGCAGCCCAGCAAGGCCCAACTCGCAGCCCACCTTTCTTTACCCTCAGCGAAACGTTTTTCACTCAAACACGCACCCATACAGACGATGACAAGTGGACCCATTCCCCTCTCTCTCTCCCTCACTGCCAGATAGACCCCACCGCCACGTATCCATCGTCTTCACCCGCCGATGACCTCGCCCCTCTCCTCGCTGCCGTTTCTGGCCGGAAATCAATCCATTAAATTTGCTCTAAATGCTGGAGTAAACCCCGCCCCGATCACGCACACTTAAACCCCTGCTCCTCCTCTCCGTTTGCCCCCAGGAACCACCCACTCTTTGCCCCCAGGCCGCTCCCATTGTTGCTCGCACCACCGCGGTCTCCGACGAGCCTTTGCTCCAATTCCGGCCACACCCCGCCGCCTATCGCCTCCCACTGAACATGAGCTCGCTCCTCACCTCCTGGCGCATCTCCCCGTGCCACTGGTTCGCCCGCGAGTGCCCCGTAACGTCGGCTTCGTCAACCTCAACTCGCCACCGCCGTCTGCCGTTTCTCCGACGAACTCCCCTGGTAAGCCTCGACCGCCCCAGCACCTCCCGATGATGCTCCCTTACTCGCGACCCTTGTGCGCATCTAACCGTGCCTCTCTTTTGGCTTAGCGTGGTTCCAAACGACGCCAGCGACAACGACCCGAGAGCACCGCTGCCCATACCAACTCTGGTGAGTGATTCCTCCTGTCCCTGTGCGCCCCTTGACAAGACGACTCCACGTTGAGCTTCGGCGTCGCCCTGCGATCACTATGAGCATCTCCTCACCTTCCTTTGCTTCCTGTACCGCCAGCACCACCGCATCCCGAGCGTGCGCCGCCAGTAGCCACCGCAGCTCTGCCCGTCTCTGGCAAGTGTGCTAGGTGCCGTGCGATTAGGATCCAACGGCTAGGATAGTAAGAGAGCGAAGGGGTAAGGATGAGCCTGCACCGTGCGATATCAGTTAGATCCAACGGCCTACAGCACGTGATCCGGCCGAAGCGGTATGGACGAATCAGAACACGCCGTGTGGCACAGATCAATTTAAAACAGAATTTGTAATCTGATTTAGATGCAGATTTGAAAACCTTATAACTTTTGATCCACACGTCCAAATTTTGCAAATTTTATATCAATGGAATCAGTGGAGCAAGCCCTAGCCAACCATGCCATTTGTTTAGTAAAAAGTTTCTGTTAAATTGTTTGTTTTTGCAGAAACATTTGTATGCTTGTTTAGATTATAAAAATTGTTCAAAAATGATTTTGGGGATAAAATCTTTGGCAAATGGTGTGATTTGAACCTACTGACCATAGGAAACACTTTGTGGTTTCAAAAATGTATTTGGTGAAGAAAAAGAATGATTCTTTGATTTAAAACCAATTCTAGTCAAATAAAAATATGGTTTATTTATTAAAAATGATTTTGAAGGAAAACCTTAAATGTTTTGTTTTAAACTTTCTGACCCCAAACACAAAGTTTTATAGTTTGAAAACATATTTGGTGAACCCTATATTACACCACATAAAATGATACCTTGTTTAGAAAATGGTTTATAAAGTGAAATCTTTTGCAAATGACTTTGCCACTTTATGAAATGACCATTAGGTGTTTTCAAATGTTTATGACCCATTAGTAACCACTCTTTCAAATAAAACAAAAGTTTGGCATGCTTGCATGCATTACTTTGACTTTATCATTTTATGTGATGTTTTGCTTGATTGGTAGATTGAGATTGTGCCTTGTTTGATTGAATTGTAGTGACTTGAAAAGTGTGATTGTTGCAAGGACAAGGAGTGAACTTATACTCTCTACCAAAAAGGCAAGTGATGCTTCATACTTTTGTCCTATTACTTTCACTATGCATTAGTGATTTTTCTAAGTAAAACTTGCATGGAATTTTGCTAAGTATAAACCATGCTATGGGAAATCCTAGTAGATGAAACCTTAGTAGAAAATTTCCTAAGTTAAGATTCCTACTACTATCAAGCTTAGCTTAGCTAATAGAAAACAAGGGTGGAATATATATTCACACTATGGAAAAATTTCTAAGTCTGAGGACTTGTGTTTTTGTTTAATAAAACAACTAAGTTAATGAATCACCTGGGTGGAATGGTAATTGCTTGGTGGTTTTTGGTCGAGTGGTTCACAAGGCCCATGTTTATGGTTTACCTTGTGTATCTCACTTGTGGATGGCCACCCAGGAACAAAGAGATTTGAGATGTCAATTGTTGAGAAGCTTCAAGTGCAGCCACTTGGCATTATGGGCTCTGCCTGGATCATATAGGTTGCAAGAACTTAGCCATATGGACAGTTGGTGGTAGGGTTTGATAGGTTGGAGCGCGTCCATTTTGGTCTAAGGGAAGGCTTCTGAAAGATCTTGTCTTGGTGAAACCAAGTCTTGTGGGGAAAGTGCACCACCTCTGCAGAGTGTAAAATCTAAGTACTTAGCCATGTCCCTGGTAAAGGACAATTTGAGCATCAAGACATGGAAGCAATCAAGAATCTCATCATTCTAACTTCTAAGTAAAAACTTGTGGTTGAACAAGGGTTAAAGGATCTTCAATCTTTGATTGGGAGATGCCTTGGGAAAGATTATTTTGTCAAGAAAAAACTTAGTGTTTTTTTCAAATGATAAGGGAAATCTATTTTGAGCAATGCAAGCCTCAACTCCACTTAGCCAAAAGCATATAGATGATAGACTCCACTATACTACCATAGTATCACTTGCCAATACAATTCAAATGTATTGACCCTTATGGCTGTAACTTGTTATGTTGCAGGTTTGATTGATTTAGTGAAGTGTGTTGATTAGGATTACAAAGTCTACAACCAACATGTCTGCCTGTGGCACTTTGAAGATGAAGGACCCCATGCTTATAGATATTCTGCTGCAATGTAATGTAATAGCCAAATGAGCTATGTAAGATGTAATAAATTATGTTATTCCTGGTTATAAAGTTGTATTATGACCTTTGTTTTTTGATATTACATCTTAACTGTGGATGCTAGCTTTTGATCCAGGGACTAGCATTGTAAACACAGGGGACTCTACCTTATTAAAGGTTGGGAACCTTACATCGGTACTCGTTTAACCTAATACGACTGGGCCTATCTACTCGCCTGGGCCTTCAGCTTCCAGTCGCTTGGATCCACACCGGGCCTTGATCCAGTCACCGTCTTGCAGGCCCACTCGTCAAGTCCTGGGCCAGTCGGAAACGTCCTGCTGGGTATACCCCGGTAGGCATATCCCCATCAGTAGTCCCCGAGCCCGTCATCGATTGGGCGCATGTGGTTGCTGGCAGTCAGAGTATACGGCTTTCAACGCGGACATCCAATCAAATCGGCGGCGGGCTCCTGAATAAAGGAGGAAACTAGTCATTCTGGTCACAGCTTTGGCGATTGGATCGGCGAAATATTTAGTCACTCTTCATAGTGATCGGGTCGGCGAGCCGAGTGGCTGAAGTTGGACCGTCAAAACACAGTCAAACTAGCCGTTGGGGTAATCCAACAGTAACTTTCGCGTAATCACTGCATAGTAACGGCTCCCTGATTTGGCGGGTAACAACCGCTATATAAAGGGAATGGTAGACGATCGGAGAACCACCCCCTTGTCATTTCCTCCGATTGCGCGCACCTTCGTTTTCCTCCGCATCGCGATCTAGCCGAACCGAAATCCTCCGACCCCCACGAACCCTTCCACCAATGGCCCCCTCCACCGAACCATGGGGCAGGTCCAAGTGCACGAGGGCGCAACTGGCGTCCTTCGAGGAGGCCAGGATCCTGCGCGCCGGCAGGTGGCGCATCCCCGCGGCCGGAGAGGTGACTCCGGACCCGCGCGAGAGAGAGTTCGTCTGCTTCACCAGCCACCTAGAGCGGGGGCTGGGATTCCCAACATCTCTTTTCTTCCGGCGCTTCTGTGCCTTCTACGGGATCCAACCGTCAGACCTGGGCCCGCACAGCATCGAGCAGCTCGCCATTTTCGTGGCGTTCTGCGAGTGCTACCTGGGCTGCAGGCCCTACTTCCCTCTGTGGCAAGATCTATTCCACGGGAGGATCAGTCGCGAGGAAGCGGGCGGCCCAATGCTTGCTGCGGGCGGCCTGACGTTTCAGTTGAAATCGAAGGCTTCCTTCTTCGATCTGATGCTACTCGCCAAGGCGGCGAGTGAATGGAAGAAATCTTGGTTTTACGTCACCGAGGCGACTCCGGACGGCGAGGTGGTGATCCCAAGATACTCCGTCGACCGGCCCGAACCGCGCCGACTCCAGGTCGGCAAGCTTCCAACAGACTAGCGGATGGTTGTGGATGAAATGCTTCAGACCATCCGCGGCCTGAAGAAGAAAGGTCTCCAACCCATCAACTTGTATAACTGCTGGCTCGGGCGGCGACTCGTCCCCCTGGCCCGCCGTGACCACTACATGTACGAGTACGCGGGCCGGGAGGACTCGACGAAGTCCTGCCTCGCCGAGTGGCAACTCGAGGATTACCTCCTGGCGCTGAAGAAGATCACCCAGGCGGCGTACCACGACGCGAAGGCTGGGGTCGCCCCCTACACCGCGAAGCATCCAGCCCCAACGGTAAGTCATTTTTCTGTCATTCGCAGTCGCAGTTAAATGCAGTCGCGGTCATACTGATGTTGTCTTATACCTATTGCAGCTATTTCAGGTGGTGGAAGGGTGGCTTCCGCCCGCGGACGGCGATAACTCAAGCTCGTCCGTCTAGGAGGTGGGCGAATCGCCTCCAGCAGGGGGCGGCGTCGAGAGTGACAGGAGCGGCGACGACGACGAGTCTGAGGAAGAGGTCGCCCCGCTGGTCCGGAAAACTCGCGGACAGTGGCAGCGTGAGCTCGAAGTGAGCAAAAGCCTCGAACGTCATGACGATGATGATGACGAGCTCCCCGAGCACACCTCGCATTGCGAGGCCACTCCATCGAAGAAGAAGAAGAAGAAGAAGAAGAAGAAGAAGGAGAAGAAGGAGGCGAAGGCCCCTCCAAAGAGGAAGACGAAGCCAGCAAGACAGGCGTCTCCGCCTCATTCGCCAAGCAGCTCCGACGCCACCAGCCTGGCCAGGGGCGAAGCTCCACAGACGGTGGCGGCGCTGGACATCACCGCCGTTCTGAGTGAGGTACCTCTTGCCTCAATGCCCCCGCCTTTCGCCCCAGTCTCTGGGTCAGGGGCTGCTCCGGTCGCGGCAGCTTTGCCGCCCAGGGAAGCTCGCGCCGAAAATGTTTCGGAAGCTCCGGTCGCGGCCTCGACAACAAAGAAACCGTCCGTGTATTGGGCACGCGATGTCCTGGAGATGGGCCTCAGTCGACGGCTGGGCCCCAAACTGGAGAAGTCGGCCGGCATCCGCACGGGGCTGCGGTTCCTACCAGTCGCCAAGTGAGTTTTATCTCCTGTCTTTGTTTTTCATTGTACTCGGACTGCTTTCCGCATGTGATCAATTTGTAGGACTGGAGTCAAGAAGATAGGCCATCCAACCGTGTCCAAGGTGCCGCCAGTCGTCAGCGAGGAGGACCCCTCCCGGAAGAGGAAGACGGACGAGGTCATTGCCTCCGCGGATAGCGCTAAGAAGACCAAGGGCGACGAGGTCGTCACGGTGTCTGACGACATAGCGGTTGCTCCGAGTGAGCCAGTGGCGGGGGCGGCCTTGACGACCAAGGAAGGTGCTCCCTCGCCTGGGGTGGCCGAGCGGGCCTCCTTTGGTGTCGACGCATCCATCGCAACCTTTCCGCGCTTCATGACCAAAGCGGCTACAGCGAGTGGTACCTCACCCTCGAGCCGCGCACCTGGGGTCGTTGACACGGAGGTCGAGCAACATCGCGGGAACACTCCGGCTCTCCTAGCATCCGTGGACGCGATACAGCTTCATGGTATGCTTGGCGCAGCCATCCAGGTATGTCCAGTCCCCGAGGATCAGGCCGCTGTGTTGCAGTGGTCTGATTCTTTTAGTGTCTTGCTTTTATTTTCCGCGTCCAGTCCCCGAGTGCGCACTCGCTGAATTTCAGCGGGTGGGCACTTAGGATTTTCGACTGCTAGTCCCCGAGTGCGCACTCGCTGAATTTCAGCGGGTGGGCACTTGGGATTTTTGATTGCCAGTCCCCGAGTGCACACTCGCTGAATTTCAGCGGGTGGGCACTTAGGATTTTTGATTGCCAGTCCCCGAGTGCGCACTCGCTGAATTTCAGCGGGTGGGCACTTAGGATTTCAATGTTGCTGACTGTTTGACTTGTGTTCAGGGTTTGAAGCGCGAGTCAGCCGACCGGCTCGCTGCAAAACATCATGTGGAGAGGGAACTGGCCGCCGTCCAAGAGGCGAACAAGGGGCTCCAGGCGGTTGCTGCGAAGGAAGAGGAGGTCCGCCAGGGCCTCGTCCCAGCGACTGAATTGGAGGCAGTTCAAACTGCTTTAAGCTCAGCTGAGGAGCGGATCGCCCACCTTGAGCGCGAGCTGAAGGAAGCGAGGGAGGAGGCAACTTCGGCGGATGGGCGAGCCAAGGCTGCCGTTACGGCCGTCGCTGAGGAGCATAAGGTCTCCGATGCCCTTGTTGCTGGGCTTCAAGACGACTACACCTCTCTTCAGAGCTTCATCACAGATCTCTCCCGTCCCGTGATTGGTGAGTGTGCCTTCCTGTGCCTGTAACGTTTGCATTGTGTAATCTTTGATGTACTCACTGTCACTTTCTGTCCGCAGGTCGAATCATTGACAGCGCGGAAGAGGCGAGTTCGTTCGACGCACGGCAATGTGTGGCCACGCTGGTCGACTCGGCCACGTTCTCGGCGACGTGCATACGGGCGTATCTCCAGGAAATGTCGCCCACGGAGGTGATTCCCAGCGACCTCGTCGAGGTGTGGCGATACTTGGAAAAGGCGCCGTCGGTCGTCGAGTTCATGACGCGATCGGCGTTCCGTCGCGGAGCGGCGACGGCGCTTAGCCTTGGGCTCGCTCACTTCCCGGAGGACTTCGACCTAGACGACGTGCCGAGTGGCTACCCATCGTCGACTGGTTCGGTGGAGATCTCCGAGGTGCTGAAGTTGACGGACCGCGCCGCGGTATACTCCGAGCGCGTCTGGGTGATGGGCGACCTCCTTCCTTATCAGGAAACGGTCGTCGCGCCCAATGACCCTGAGCCGCAACACCGGGACTTCAAGATCGAGCAGCCCTTCCGTGCGGCGATGGCGGGTGAGATGACGACATACCCGTAAAACCTGTACACTCCCTTCATTCGCAGTCGCAAGGGTGGTGGCGAATCGTCATCGAAGCCTGCGGAGTAGAATATTGTGCCCTAGGGCGTTAGTAGCAGTTCTGCCATTGGGCATACCTTGTATTTTGTGACAATTGCGACATGTTATAATGAGATATCGTGTTGTTTTGTGAATTGTCGTGTGTTTTTGATTGAGGGTTGAACGAGTCCCCAAGCGCGTCCGCCCTTTCTATGGGGTTTACCTCGTTTGTTGTGTGTTTGCGGTTTTGAATGTTTTGTTATTGAGGTCGACTCGCCCGAGCTTGGAAAGCCAGTCGCAAGGCAACTCCCATGAGTGCTCTGTACTTCACCGTTTTCCCTTGCGCGAACGAGGTTGGGTGGCCAAGTCCCCGAGCGTGGTACTTGGTTGTTCTAGGCGCGACTCGAGGGTGGATGAGGACTTGGCGCGTTAGGGTGAGCGCATCACTCCTGCCTGGCCCGTCGGGTCAGTCGCATGGCGAGTCCTGGGCATGCTCTCATACTTGGCGTTTTCCCTAGCCGCTTGTGCTGGACTGGTCGTCAGTCCCCGAGCGTGGTACTTGGCCATTCGAGTCGCTATGTCGAGGATGCGGAGGATCATGGTCGCTGTGAGAAGCGGGGGCAGTTGTCTTGGCTCGTAGGGCCAGTCGAGCTAGGCGACTCCAATGGGGCTCCGGGTAGGCGTTTTTCGTGGACGTTACAAGACCTGGGGTGACCTAGTGCCCTTGTAACGCACTACTTGGCCGTGCCGATCACTGTACCAGAGGTTGACTTCTGCGGTTAGCTTTGGCGTTGTTATTATGAGTGCGAGTGGCACAAGACATGGAGAGGAGGCGCAATTTGCGGTAACCAATTCTTTTTATTTCATAGCGACTAGAGGATACATATGTGGGGTTCTAGGAGTAGAACTTCTGTAGGAGGTTTACATTCCATGGTCGCTTGACGTCGAGCTTGCCGTCCCCGCGGACGTCGATGAGATAGTAGGCGTCGTTGCCGAGTACTCGCCCGATGGCGAATGGTCCCTCCCACGGGGGGAAAGCTTGTGCATGCCTTTCTTGTCCTGGATGAGGCGCAGCACCAGGTCACCTTCTTGGAAGGTGCGAGTTTTCACCCGCCGGCTATGGTAACGGCGGAGTCCTTGCTGGTAGATGGCGGTGCGTGATCGGGCTAGGTCGCGTGCCTCGTCGAGTTGATCGACTCCATCCTGTCGTGCGAGTTCGTTCGCGGCCTCCGTGTAGTGGACGACCCTTGGCGAGTTGTGCTCGAGGTCAGTGGGCATGACTGCCTCGGCGCCGTATACCATGAAGAAGGGGGTGAACCCTGTCGACATGTTGACCGAGGTGCGGATGCCCCAGATGACGGAGGGTAGCTCCTCCACCCAGCACCCGGCGGTGCGCTCGAGTGGTACTTGGAGCCACGGCTTCAGGCCGTGGAGGATGCTCTGGTTGGCTCGTTCTGCCTGGCCGTTGGACTCCGGGTGGGCGACTGACGCGAGGTCGAGACGTATGTGGTGTTCCTCGCAGAATTCGGCCATGGCTCCTTTGGCGAAGTTGGTGCTGTTGTCCGTGATGATGCTGTTTGGGAATCCGTAGCGATATATGAGCTCGCGTAGGAATTTGGTGGCGGTCTTCCCATCGCATTTCCGGACTGGCTTGGCCTCGACCCACTTTGTGAATTTGTCGACCGCGACCAGTAGGTGGGTGAAGCCGGAGGGGGCCTTTTTGAAGGGGTCTACCATGTCCATACCCCACATGGCGAATGGCCAGGTGATGGGGACTGTCTTGAGCGCTGAGCTCGGCACGTGTGTCTGGTTGGCGTACTTCTGGCACCCGGCGCACCGCTGGACAATGTCAACGGCATCGGCGTGTGCTGTGGGCCAGTAGAAGCCGTGTCGCATAGCCTTGGCAACCAGAGAGCGGGCGCCGGCGTGGTGGCCGCAGTTGCCGGAGTGGATGTCGTGGAGGATCTTGCCTCCTTCGGCGGGTTGGACGCAGCGTTGGAACACGCCGGTCACGCTGCGCTTGTGGAGCTCGCCGTCGATGATGGTGAAGGATTTGCATCGGCGTGCAATCATCCGGGCGTCTGTCTCGTCTGCCGGCAAGGTGCCAGCCTCCAGGTAGGTGACGTATGGCTTGGTCCAGTCGTCTGGCAAGGCGACGAGTGCGACCAGGGCTGCCTCCGGTTGCAGCGGGACTCCGATGTCGATCTCCCTTGGGGGAGAGACTGAAGGCTTGGTGATCATGTCGAGGAAGACGCCGGTGGGTGGTGCGAGTTGAGCCGAGCCGATGCGAGAGAGTGCGTCGGCCTCCTCGTTCTTCCGCTTGTCAATCCACTCGACGGAGTACCCTGCGAAATGTCCCCCCAGCTTGTCTACTGCTTGGCGGTATGCCGCCATGGTGGGAGAGACGGCGTCGCAAGTGTCAGCGACTTGCCCAGCGACGAGGTCGGAGTCTCCGTAGCAGCGTAGGCGGTTGACGTTCATCTCCTTGGTAGCTCGCATGCCGTGGAGTAGTGCCTCGTACTCGGCCATGTTGTTAGTGCAGGGGGTGAAGTCGAGGCAGAGGATGTAGCGGAGCTTGTCGCCCTTCGGTGAGGTCAGCATGATCCCTGCTCCTGCGCCGTCCGCGTTCTTGGAGCCGTCGAAGTGGAGGCTCCAGTAGTGGAGGTATGGCAGCTTTTCTGGCTGCTGGGCCTCTTCCCAATCGACGATGAAGTCCGCTAGAGCCTGCGACTTGATCGCTTTTCGTGGCTCGTACTTGATGTTGTGGACGCCGATTTCGACGGCCCACTTGGCGACTTGCCCGGTCGCCTCGCGGTTGCGGATGATGTCCTGCAACGGTGTTGAGGAGACGACCGTGATTGGGTGCTCCTGGAAGTAGTGCGACAGGCGCCGCTGTGCTCTAAAGACCGCGTATACCAGTTTCTGGTACTGCGGGTACCGCTGGCACGACTCGGTGAGGACCTCGCAGATGTAATACACCGGTCGTTGTACCGGGCGCTCCTTGCCTTCCTCTGGCCGCTCGACGACCATGACGGCGCTGACGACGCGCTTGGAAGCCACAACGTAGACCAGCATGGGTTCTTTGTCGATGGGGGCAGCGAGTAGCGGTGCTGCGCGTCGTCTGCCTCCTTGTCCCACTGGAAGGTGGGGTTCTTGCGCATCAGGCGGTATAGGGGCATCGCCTTTTCGTCCAGGCGGGGGATGAAGCGACTGAGAGCCGCTACTCGCCCGGCCAACTTCTGGACATCGCAGGCACTCGGGTTTGCCGAGTCGAGCGATCGTGTCGATCTTGGTGGGGTTCGCCTCAATACCGCACTTGGAGATGACATACCCCAGTAGTTGCCCTGCTAGTACACCGAAGGTGCATTTGCCTGGGATAAGCTTTATCTTGTATTTCCGCAGGTTGGCGAATGTTTCCGCCAGGTCGGCGAGTAGATCGCCCTGGCGAGCGGACTTCACGACCACGTCATCGATGTAGATGTGGATATTGCGGCCAATTTGGCTCGTGAGTCACTCCTGCATGCACCGTTGGTAGGTCGCCCCGGCGTTCTTGAGGCCGAAGGTCATGGCGGTGTAGCAGAAGGCTCCGAATGGCGTGATGAACACCGTCTTCTCCTCGTCCTCAACAGCCATTTTGATCTGGTTGTACCCAGAGTAGGCGTCGAGGAAACACAGCGACTCCGAGCCCGCGGTGGAGTCGATTATTTGGTCGATTCGCGGGAGGACGAACTGCTCCTTCGGGCAGGCGTTGTTCAAGTTTGTGTAGTCGATACACATTCTCCAGGTCCCATTCTTCTTCTCGACCAAGACTGGGTTTGCCAGCCACTTGGAGTATTTAATTGGCCGGATGAAGCCTGCAGCGAGGAGACGTTGCACCTCCTCGGCGATAGCTCAGCGGCGCTCTTCATTGAAGGGCCGCAGCGACTGCTTGACGGGTCGCACTTTGGCGTCGGCATTTAGTTTGTGCTCAGCGAGCTCCCTAGGGACACCAGGCATGTCAGAGGGCTTCCATGCAAAGATGTCCCTGTTCTCACGGAGGAACTCGATGAGCGCGCCTTCCTAGGCTGGGCTCATGCCCGTCCCGATCGTCACCGTCTGGCTGGAGTCGCCTGGGACCAGCTCGACGGTGCGGGTGTGCGTTGTTGCCTCGAAGGCTGAGGTGTTTGCTCCCTCCGAGTTGGGCTTCTTGAGTATGGTGTGGTCGTCGTTGTTGACCCCGCTCGCATACTTGGCGAGCTCGTCGGCGTGGTTGGTCTTTGCCGCGATGACGGCGTCGGCGAGTTCAGCTCCTTTGGCCTCGCACTCGGCGGCCATGTCAGGGTCGCCGTTGATGGTGATGACGTCGCACGGCCCGAGGAGCTTCATCGCGTTGTACGCGTAGTGGGGCGCTGCCATGAACTTGGCGAACGCTTGGCGCCCCAGGACGCAGTGGTAGGGGCTATCGAAGGGTACCAGCTCGAAGACGATCCGCTCGGTGCGGAAGTTTGCTGGTGTGCCCAAGGTGACTGGCAGCGTGACCTTGCCGATCGGGTACGCCTTCCGACCCGGGACGATGCCGTGGAACGTGGTGTAGGTCGTCTCGACCATCGACTGCAGGAGCCGCAGTCGCCTGAAGGTGTCCAGGTACAGGATGTTGATGGAGCTGCCGCCGTCCATCAATGTCTTGGGGAGCCAGTAGTCGCCCACCTTAGGCTTAACCACCAGGGCGACTCGGCCTGGGTACTCGATGCGTGGCGAGTGGTCCTGGCGGCTCCAGGTGATGGGCTGCTCCGACCAGTTGAGGAACTGGGGAACTTCCACCTGGGTCACCGCGTTGACAGCGACGGCGCAAGCGATGGCCTTCTTCTCGCGCTTCGTGTTGAAGCCTGTGAAGGTATGGAGCGAGCCGGCCACATTGCCGAATTTTCCCCCGTTTGGCGGGTTGTTGTCGGGGTCCTCCCGCGCTCGCCGTGCCTTCTCAATCTCCCTGAGAGTGTGGCAGTCGGCGGTCGTGTGTGTAGCGGGCTTCCCTTCCCTGCTGTGAAACGCACAAGATTGGTTAAGGAGGGCCGCAGGGTCAAACCTTGGTTTCGCCTTGTAGTTGCCGCCGTCGCGGCGTTGCCCTCCGTCGCGGCGGAAGCTCTTGGGCTCGCGCTGCGCGTGCCCAGCGTTGGCGAGGAAGTCGACTTGCCCGTCACTGCGGCGCTTGCCAGTGAGGCGAGTGTTGCTGTAGCGTAGGTCGGACCGTCGTCCGTTGTCGTTGCCGCTCGTGCGGCGTTGGCCTCCCGACTCGTCGTCGGTTTCTTGGTTTGGATCTTCCTCCACGTACCGTTTGGCGATCTCGAGGAGGTCCGGTATGTTGTCGAGCGTGCGAGAGTGTCGCTTGAGCTTGGCGACCAAGGGCTCATAGCAGCACGAGGTCTTGAAGCAATGGATCGCGGTGTCCGGGTGGATGCCGACCGCGTTGTACCATAGTTCTTGCCACCGCTGGACCCAGTTGCGGGTCGACTCGCGGGGTCCCTGGATGCATCACTCCAGGTCCTCGATGGTGGTGGCGCGGGTGTAGGAGCACTCGAAGTGCCTGACGAAGGCGTCGCGCATCTCCTCCCAGGAGTCGATGCTATCCTGGGGGAGGGTATTGATCCACTTCCTGCACGTCCCCTCCATCATCAAGGGGAGGTAACGGGCGGCTAGCAGGTCGGTGTGGCCAGCGATCCCCATCGCCATGAGGTATGTATCCAGCCACACGGAAGGGTCGTACGAAGGGTCGTACTTCTCTATTTCCTTCGGAGCCTTGAAGTTCGCCGGGTATTTTTCTCCTCGGATCATCAGTCCGAAGCACCTGGGCCCAAGTCGGCTTAGCGACCCCATCGGCTCGCCGTCGCGGCGATTGGTTAGGGTGTGTCACAGGTCGTCGGGCTGGCGTGCGCGCCAGCTTTGGTTGTTGATGATGTGGGTGCGGGCGTCGACGGGCTGACCGTTGGCGGCGACGAAGTTGGTCACTGGCCTGGGGTCGTTGGTGGAGAGTGCCGCGTTCGCGGGTCGATGTTGGAGCTGAAGCGGTTCGGGTGGCGGGCAGTTGAGGGTGTTTGCTGCCAATCGGCAGCCGCTTGAGGCCGCTCTGCTGCCCGAAGAACGCGAGTACACCCGACCTTGCGAGTCGGCGCCTGCATTTTGCTGCTCGACCGCTTTTGCGAGCAGGGCCCTGACATACTAGATCTGTAGGGCGCCATCGCCGGTGGCCGTGATGTTGTCGGCTGCTGCTCGTCCTGCCACGAGGTTGTCCATCGGGGTGGAGAACAGTGGTAGGCCATTTGCGTCACGCTCCCGCGAGGAGACCACTATCCGCGGTTGATCCCTGGGAGGTGTGCGGTTGGGTGGAGGTGGGGCGCCGTTCGCCGTCGACCCTGGTGGGGGCCGGGCGCTTCCTCCTGGCAGCGCGTTCTCACAGATCGCGCGCTCGGCCACGCGGGCCGGGTCGTTCTCGTCGTCGAAGTTCAGGGCGCGCCCCTAGACGGTGGGGTTCAGGCGCGACCTGATTCGCTGCTGGTGGTAGCGCGATAGCTCCTGCGCCGTCACCTGCTCGAGGCGAAATTTTTCGCGCTCGGCTTGCTCCTTGTGGACTGCCTCCGCCAGCTTTAGGCGAAGTTCCTCAACCTCCGTTGCCGTGGCGTTAGGAGGGGTCGGGGTGGAGAAGGGATCCTCCGGCGGATCGGTGCCAGTCGCCATGTAAGTCGCGGTGTGGAGAGTGGTCCTGTCGCAGAGATCGGCGGAATTTTCCGATCCGGAGTCGAAGTCGAAGATCCCAAGGATGGAGGGATCCTCGAAGTCTCCCATGTTGGAGACCTGGGTGATGGAGCCCACGGGTGAAGCCGCGGTGATGGATCCGGCAAGTGACGCCGGGGTTGCCGAGTCGGCATCATCGTTGAGGGCCGCGTCTTCCGCGGCCGCGGAGTTTTCGGCCAGGTCGCTGTGGGCGAATTGTACTCGGAGGCGAGGCGATGGATCGTGCGGACCTGGCTCTCGGAGAGCCGGTCGCGTGGCGGCGACTCGCGGATGCGAGCCGAGTCCTCCGAGGTGATGACGTCGGTGAGGCCGACGAAGAGGCTGATCGTGCCGACCGGCAAGATCATGCTGTGCGTAACGGGTCGCGCCGCCGGGACGTAGCTGCTCGGCAAGATTTGGAGCATCTCACCGATCGCTATCATGCGGCCGGTGGCGACCGTCTCGTTGATGGGCAGATTGGATCTCGCCGCAAAACACCGGCCAGACCGGCCAGGCCCACGGTGGGCGCCACTGTCGTGGGAATGGTCACGGCAGATGCTGCAATCGGCAGCGAGTAGTAGAACGAGGGGCAAGGGCGACCAGCCATCTGCGGTGCGAGATGAGGGCGGAGACACAGGGTTTTACCCAGGTTCGGCCCCCCGGAGGGTAAAGACCTACTCCTACTAGATTGTATTATGATGGTGGTACAATGGTGCGAACTCGACGGCTAGGCGGCGAGTCGCTTGGTTGTATGATGGAACGCATCTCTACACGCCCTGTAGGGAGGTTTATATAGACTCACCTCCCCTAGGGTTTACATATCTCAACCGAATCAGTTAAGGCTTCGGTACTCGTTTAACCTAATCCGACTGGGCCTATCTACTCGCCTAGGCCTTCAGCTTCCAGTCGCTTGGATCCACACCGGGCCTTGATCCAGTCGCCGTCTTGCAGGCCCACTCGTCAAGTCCTGGGCCAGTCGGAAACGTCCTGCTGGGTATACCCCGGTAGGCATATCCCCATCAGGTATGGGGCTTCCAGTGGTTGTCCATTTGCATCACGCCTTGGGCAAAACTCAAAGCGAGTACCCTTGATCTGATTGATCCTCTGCCCACACAGAAGGGAAAGAGCTTCCTGCATTGCTCTGGCAAGTCCATCGAGCCAGTTGTTTTCCCTCAAGGTAAACTGAATTCCTTCCGCAGTGGGAGGTTCAATCTTTCCTTGGAGACTTGCAACAATTAGCCACTGCAGATCTTCTCCTCCTTGATCATTGAGCTGAGCTCCAAAGAACTCGGGGTGCGGACGCTCCAGAAGTTCCGAAAGCTGATCCAGATCCCTCTCAAAGATAAGGTCTCCTCCATTCCCAAGTTGGTAAAACTTTCTATACTTCACGTCCATCTATAAAAATAGAGGATGATTAGATTAGCAGGGTGATCAAGTGTGTCAAAATTTTATGTATTTTGCAAGAGTTTTTGAGGAACATGAATTTTTAGGAAAGAATTAAAGAGATAAGAATGAGAATAAGTTTTTGTAAATATTTGTTTTCTTTGGTTTTGGAACTAAGTTTTTGGTTCAAACGTCCAGTCTAACTAGGGTCTCCGATGGTCAGGATGGCTCTGATACCAACTTGTCAACACCCGGATTTTTCAATCCTAGATGTCTGTTATGCCATACATCGCAATCCCAGGATTACCATTTTTGCGAGACATAACAGAATTGGATACCATAGTACATCATCCATTACAAACGATACATAAGTTCTTACACAAATAGGGATCTCATGATCCAGTTCTTAATACAACATCAAGCAGCGGAATACGTAATAATAACGGTAGCGTAGGCGAAGCTCCATCTTCGGGGTCACAGGCAATGCTGACGATGGGAGATAATCCTAGTTGTCGTAACCTTCCTGGGGTCCATCTTCCAGGTACTCCTCTTTATAGTCTGGCCATGGGAATAGCCAGGGACAAAGCCATGAGTACTCTTTAAGTACTCGCAAACCAATACTAACAGGTAAAGGGGGTTTTGGATAATAGGACACTAGGCTCTAGGATTGTTTTGCAAAAGCCAGATTTATCTCTACTAAGTTCTAAAGCTAGTCACAATTTTATAACTCCTAACTGGGATCTTGTAACTCATGTCACAACTCTGTTGTGGTCAAGTCAAAGTCTTAATTCATTTCACGGGTCATTTTGAAAAGTCTGACGGGGGAACAATATGGCCACTCCAACTATCCATAACCGCGGACGCGGCTATTCGAATAGTTTGACACTCTGTAGAGATTGTACACTTTCACCACAACATTCGATACATCTGTCAGGAACAAATCCTGAATTCACCATACTCAGTATGCGGATAATCAATCCTAACCTTTCAATTACACGCCCTAGTATAAGCACCTCTCCTGTGAGTTTGGCCCCCCAACCATGACCCACTGTCATCTTGGGTACTTCACAGGTGGACAATCTTCACAAGGTAGCCTCAGCTCAGACCTTGGCCGTGAGGGAACTAATACTAAGGAATATAAGTTTCCAGTCAAGACCTACCCAATATTCGGGTATTGTGGTTGTACGATAAAATTGGAATGGTATCGCATCCAGACAACCATAAGTTTTATAAAGGGCTAAGGCTCATGCCTCCACGTTTTCATCACCAAAGTCATCAAGTGTTCGGAAACACATGTCCAAAACATTTCAATAGAATGATCCATCATTCCAAGGTTTTTATAATCATTTTTCCACCAAGTATTCCCATCTAAAAGTTGATCAAGTTTTATGCTTAGCACTAGCATCTACAGGTGGGGGTAGTACTAATGAGGGGTGGTAACTAGTGGAGTTTCAACTAAGTACAACCTTATGTCTCAGGCTGATGTCAAGGTTTCTAACTTAGGCCAAATTTTATGCTCGTTATGCAACCTTCAGCATCTTTCCAATATCTACCAGTCACTTAAGTAAACTCTAAGTAAGCTTTGATAAAGAAATAAAGTAAGAAGCTTGCACATAAAACTAGGATTGGTTTATCAAGTGGGTATGATCACATATGCTTAAGGCAAATAGTAGTCATAGAACAAGTATGGGTTTGTTGCATCAGTAGGGTATCTTGCAAGGGTTAGCTTGCATAGGTATAGTATCAGCTTGCCTTGTGCAGAGCAGTGGTTGAAGTTCTCCTCGGCTTCTTCTTCGTAGTATCCTCCATCCTCCTCGTATCCTTGGTCGGTACTAGCGTCTATGAATAAATACGAGGTACACAATCACCAAACAATACTTAACTACTTGCAATCATCACACACAAGGGTCCTATAGATGATCTAGCATCATCTCTAACATTACAAGGTTAAGGCTTGATTTAATTTCTTTTTTATTTTTAGAAAAGTAATTTCTACTCATTGAAAAACTACTTAAGATTTAATATTCTCCAAACCAAACATGGGATCATGTTGACACATGTCATCACCACATATTGTAGTCCATAAGAATGTGATTTAAAGTGGTGTCACAATTTAATAAGGTTTTACCCTTTTATTTTAATTAAATAAAGTGACTAGAAATGCCTATGTAGCATTATTTTATTACTTGGACAATATTTCTGCAAGTAAACCTATATATTTTTATATATTATGAAAGGTATGGTTAAATTTGATTTTTGAGAGTTGGAATCAACTCAAAAGCTATTATGGTTTAAATTTGAAAAATGTTTGAATGCATAAAAGCTTCTGCCTTGTTATTTTTACCATGGGTGATCTATAGATCCAAATGACTTGAATCCAACGGGCTTGGATTCGACATTCACAGACCTTTCCAACAAAATTGGTTTCATTCAATTTGGTGCACTGAATCGATCTGGGTTGATTTTTGAAGTTGGGTACAGAAGTGTGTTTGAATTGAAATACAAAAAGGTTTAATTTGAATAACTGGGCTGCGCGGGAAAAGTTACTGGGCCGACCTGCTAAGAGCAGTGCTCCCGCGGGCTGCTTAAGTGGGTGTCCCCACTCGTCAGTGACACGGGGCTGGGCGAAGCGGTATGGGGCAACGTGGATCGTTCGATCTAGTTCTAATCTAACGGCTGGGAGTCATCATCGACGCGAGACAACGCCGGCGAGAACGAAACCTAGCGCGGCCAGTGAGGGTTGCAGGGGGCTCACCGGGGTACTGGCGAGGGTCGGCGAGGCGGGAAAACGACGAAGTCGACGACGGCGAATCTCCTGGTACCGGTGGCTTCTCCTGGGGCGGCTCCAATCGCTGGCTCCCTTCTTCTCCAGAGGCGGCGGGCTCCGGTGAAATTCCGGCGGGGTGGTGCTCGCCTT
This sequence comes from Avena sativa, assembly GCA_916181665.1. NCBI lineage: Eukaryota > Viridiplantae > Streptophyta > Magnoliopsida > Poales > Poaceae > Avena > Avena sativa. Next base: position 8,484,590 of record OV702293.1, on the reverse strand, counting down.
GCTCTGAGAACGGTGTGGCACGATCAGTAAGGAGAGGGGAGTGAGATGGTGTGAAGAAATCATGCGGGGGTGGCCTCTATTTATAGTCGAGCGAGGGGACTGTCGGGGCGCACGGTGAGCTCGTCGGGGGCGATGTTACAGGCGGCTAATGGCATGGGCAAGGGTAGGGGACGGTGCGGTGTCTCCTGGCGATGCTCAACGACATGGTCTCGAGGAATGGGGCGGTGTGGTTTGGTCTGGAACAGGCGGTGCTCTGCGCGGCAGAGGCGGCGTCTTCGACGGTGGGCGGTGGCTGTGCGGCACGGGGCGGCAAACGGGGATGTCTGGTGGTCTCCTGGGTTGATGGCGATCGTGTGTGCACACGGTGAGGGCAGCGCGCGGTCTGTGGGCGCTGGTCGAGGGTCGTGCTCTGGCGCATGCTCGGCATGGTCTCTGGCGGTCTGGGCGCGGCTTGTGCGCGTGGTCCAGGGCTTGGCAACGCTCGCGGCTGGGACAGGTAGTGGCGGTGGATGGTGGGTTGCCTCCCAGACAAGGTTGGCACGGCTAGTTCTTCCTCTAGCCTGCTGTCCACAATGGGGTGACAAGGGGGTGCTCGGCTGTTCACCATTGATGGCAATGGCAAGCTCACAGGGGTGCTAGTCCTTAGTTAAACTTCCTAGATGATCTACTGAGCTGTGTGTGAGCTAACTAGGGAACAAGTTAGGCCAAATTTACTGCACACTATAGTGTTTGATGTTTGTTTGATTTGTGTCTGCAACCTGTTTGATGAAATGGCCGCATGAACTCAAGTTTTGAATTTTCAAAAGATTTTTGGTGGGTTTGCTAGATTGGTGCTGGTGAGTCTGCATATGCTTGGATTTTGAAAGTTGAGCTTGTTTGAGTGGTTTTTGAAAAAGTGGGATCTTCCCATATGATAAAGATTCAATTTTGAGTTGTCATTTAAACTATGCATTTGAAAGTTTCTGGATGATCACAAAGTGGGCCTTGATACCTTTTATGAGTACATTCAAGGGGTGCAAAGATCCAGAAAAGTTTCTGTTAGGTTCTGAAAGTTTTAGACAGCCAAAGTAGGCATGAGAGTTAAATTGGTCAAAGTGACCATTCATTTAATATATGTGTTTTGATTTACTTGTCTTTAGGAAAAGTGTGGGAAATGTTTTAGATAATGTTTATTTCACCTAAGAAACATTTTACAAGCAATGAAACAAACAAACAAGGTGGTTTTAAAGGAATTCAAAATCCATGCATACACATATGCATGCATTCATGATTTTATTTAGAAAAGTTTTTGTTAACCCTAATTTTGATGATTAGAATTTGATGATCCAAGCTTAGTATTTTTGGGATGTTACACTATGATTACTTTGCGATCGAATGAACCACTAACATACGATACCAATTTCCCTTTGTCTCGCGATAGTTTACTTATTCGAGGTTTGATCGTCGGTATCTCTGCATACCTAGTTCACCCTCGTTACCAATAAGTACTCTTTTCTCGTTCCCGTGATATGTGATCCCTTTTGAGCCAGTCACATGCTTGCAAGCCAATTGGATGACATTCCACCGAGAGGGCCCAGAGTATATCTATCCGTCATATGGATGGACAAATCCCACTCTTGATCCATGTGCCTCAACACATACTTTCCGAACACTCAATGCCACCTTTATAGCCACCCAGTTATGGTGTGGTGTTTGATGTCATCAACGCATCCTTCTGGTGATGGCGATTAGCATGATCTCATGGTCGAAGGAATTAGGTTACTATGTATCAGAAAGCTTATAGCAAATGAACTATTGAAATGACTTGATCTTAATGCTACGCTTATCTATAGGAGTATGTCCATCATACCATTCTCCTAATGATATGATCTCGTTGTTAATAACATCTCAATGTTCATGATCGAGAAACCACGATCATCTATTAACCAACAAGCTAGTATTATAAAGAGGCTTTACCAGGGACTCTAATTTAGTTTACAAATCACACAAGTATTAATGTTTCCAGTTAATACTATTATAGCATGAATGCAAACATTTATCATAAACACAAAGATATAATAATAACCACTTTTATTATTGCCTCTAGGGCATATCTCCAACATAATTTGTTTACCCTTCATGCCATGTTGTTTATCTAAGGAGAGAACCTCTAGTGAGCTATGGACCCCGGTCCAATATTTACCGTTGTTACATCTTCCACTATTACCTGTTTACTTGCTGCAAACCACCATTACCTTCCACACCATACAGTTAATCCTTTGTTACAGCAACCGATGAGATTGACAACCTCACTGTTAGTTGGGGAAAAGTCTTGAGTTTGTGTTGTGCAGGTCTCCGTGTTGCTTGCAACACCTGTGTGACGTTTCCTTCCTCCTACTGGTTCGATAACCTCAGTTTTTTACTGAAGGAAGACTTTCTGCCGTGCTGCTTCACACCTTGCTCTTGGGGTTCCCAACAGGCTCCACATCAACTGAGACATCATCATGTAGTATTTCATATAGTCCAAGATGTACTTTGTACGTACTCTGTATCATAGCCGGATAGGTCTCTCCTGTAAAGCCTAGGCCGGATAACTATATAAGACGTCCTAGGGGTAAGCCTTTATGGCACAACCATAACCTACTCGCACAAGAGAAACCTCTCTTGTAATCCTTTATTGCATTAGGCTCTGCTGATATATACTGGGTTGCTAGCAGGAGTAGGATTCGATCATCGCAGTCAGATTTGAACCTAGGTAAATCTGTGTGATCACTGTCCCGGACCACCATACGTCTCACACCCCACCCTTCCTCAAGCCTACAGGACCCCCATATGGCGTACTTGTCCTCAATCTGACGACAAGATCCACAAAATTGTCGGAAACCTATAACTAAAACTCACACCTGGAGATGGATGTGGTTAGCATGAATATGGAAAATGAGTGCCAAACAAAAAGGTCCTATCGAAGACTAATGCTCGGTGTCGTGCCAACATGGGGAGAGACCGTAGCTCGTTTGCCAAAAGTTCGAGAAGCAAAAAAATTGCATACTTTCCTTGCTCTACATCACGCTTTTTTACAAGCTATAAGGCTCTCTTTTGTATTATGATATCTTTCTTTTCTCTTTTTCTCCTTTTTTGATATTTATCTTTCTTTCTATCTATGGAGTCAACATTTTATATTGCCTATGCACTATCACTACGCAAGAGCAAGTGTACAATCCTTAGGCAAACACAAAATGAGCTACTCTCACTAGGATAGATATCACACAAAGGAATAAAAGGGCTAACAAGGGTGGTGAAATTTAAACCGTTAGTTGATGTCGAACTTGAAACCATTGGTGTCGTCGGGCGCGGATGTTTTTGCGGGAGCTTGATGTTGGTTGTAGACACGCACACGAAACACAAACTACAAAGGAAGGTTAGTCAAATGGAAAAGAGGCAAAACTAACATTTCAGGGCTGGGGTCTCCCGGCTCTAGGGGCCGAATACTCTAGTGCTTCTAGGATGGAGACTCCGGTATTGAGGTAGGCTGCACGAACAGTTCGAGTCCTTGAGCAGAAAATCTTTCCTCCAAACCTCAAATACAACGGTTTTTGACCAAATTGGGCGGAGAAAATGCATGGAAAGCTAGACCAAGACCAAAGACAAACATTCTATGGATTGAAACCACTCAAAACACACCAAAACGACGGATCAATCTGAAGGTTGTGGGGCTCTTTTTTGGAAAAAATCGAATTTATGGTGGATAGAAGAAAATTTGGGGAGACATTCATGATGAACGAGGCTCTTGATACCAATATGTTAGGGACAAGCCCGTAGGGTGGCTCGATCTTTCACGATCTCCAAGGAATAACAGTGAATTCGTAGGGAGATGAGAGGGGATGAACATGCAACGAACACACACACGAAGAACACGGTGAAAACTCACTCACATGCAAACACAAATACAAGCATATGGCTCATGTCAGTGGCTACCGATCCAACTCAATCCGTCGGGATCAGGGTTAGGCAAGATTATCTCTCGAACCGACACGGTGAGTGATAAGAAGCTTGGTGAGATCTTGATAGATTTACTAAAGCAAACTCAAAGTAAAGATCTTATACAACTTGGACGTACTAGGCAAGATCCAAAGAGGTTGGTAATATTATGGCTTCCTTGCAAAGGAAGATGGGACCAAACTAGATAGATTCCTCTTAGGGGGGTTTCTTCTAGTTCTAATATCAAGTATAGGGTTTACAATGGAGGGGTGGAGCCATTTATAGGTCAACCACATAAACAAGGGTATTTTGGGGATAAAGGATAAGTTCTGGAAGGATTGCAGGGCACGTGGGCCAAGGGCCTAGCTGTTACCACGCAGGCCCACCACTTATGCTCGAGACTCCGGGGTAGACGGGCCAGAGACTCCGATCAATGCGGAGACTCCATGGTAGTGGGTGGAGACTCCGGATGCGTTCAAGGGGCTTGCAGGCGCGGGCGGCTGGGCTTGGGCCGGAGACTCCAGAAGGGTGCGGGCAGAGACTCCGGTCAGGAAGTTCTAGGGTGGAGACTCCGGGGCTTTGCGCAGAGACTCCGCGGAAGTTCCAGGAGCTTGCAACATCGAGTGATGAGGGCCGGTGCGGAGACTCCGGGGTGAGTGCGTCGGAGACTCCGATCCATTTGGTTCTTTCTCCCTTGTAACTTGGCGACGATCTTGGTCTTCATACATAATGATGCACATAGTAGTAGTATGTGGTAGCAAGCCATTCAAGGGGGGTATCGAAGTCGCATGAGGATAGGAGCGAGTTAACCTTGTCATGGAGGAGCTTGGCTCACGCACGAGTCGTGGGACCACTTGGAGGACTTGGTGGTGAGGATGTAGGGATGTCCGTAGGACGGGCTGCATCAGTCTCTCTAAGAGGGCATGGTTGAAACAATGCATATCACGGAAATCGATGCCTCCGTGGTTCTTAGGCAATAATTTTGCCCCATACCTTCTAGTGGGGCTTTCTTTTACCATAGTGCCACACCCTACCAATAGCCATAGATCATCTTCGCAAGTGGCGGACATAGAAACTTTCGGATGTCTAGGCGAACGAGTTTAAGATGTGAATTTTTTAGACAAAATCGCTATAAAAAACTAAAATACAGCAAGCTTTGCACCGTCAGCAAGTCTGGACGGCTGGAGCGACGTCGGTCGCGTCCACGATCTTCGCTGAATCATCACATACCAACATTGGTATACTAAAAACTCACATTGCATGAGTGACTCCTTTATCATAGTGTTTTCTAGCTTGAGACACCCGAGCATCGCCCCATTGTATCTATCTCTTGGTAAGTTCGCCTTGCAAGTTCTGAAATTTTCCCCGTGGGCAAGTCAAAAAATATTAGGCCTCGCTACATGTCAGTTCACTAACCCAATACAAAAGTATGCATAAACATTCATATATCTTGTTTATTTGTTATTAGTATCTTGTCAATTCTATAGATACACACTCTTCCTAGTTGAATGTTTAGATTTCATGTATGCATACCATGTGCTTCTCATGTGTAACAAGCTTAACGAGTTAAAAGTTAGCACATGAGTTACTCCCTCCGATCCATATTGATTGTTGATGAATCGGATGTATCTATTACTAAAACATGTCTAGATAAATCCAATTATGTGACAATTAATACGAATAGGAGGGAGTACGAAATTACTATCGAGTTGAGCCAGGTTCATATTACAAAACAAGTGTTTGACATCCAGACTAAACTTATTTGAACCGAGTTTACTCAAGTTACTTAGGAACAGAATGTCGTATGTTTACTAAAAAGCACATAGTAATAATACACTGAATTTTGCCTTATGATGAATATATAATGTTATATTGACATTACTAAAAAGCACATAGTAATAATACACCGAATTTTTCCTTATGATGAATATATAATGTTCTATTGACATTGTATCAACACACAAGTGGTTGACAAGCCAACAGTGATTCATCACGGAACATTGTCTTTGGAAGCGTCCGCAGAACGGTGATCTGCCAAGGTGCGTGGAGCTCGCATATTTCATTCCAGTACTTACACCTGAGCTCACGTATTTCATTCCACTACTTACACCTTTTCTTCCTGTAATGTTTGGCATCCTTCGTTTTAAAATATAAGATGTTTTAGATTTATAAACAAAATAATATAAACTATTTTAGTATTTAGATTTGGAGTGAAACTACATACTAAAAGGTCTACATACACTATTTTTATAAAATTAATTAAAACATCTTATATTTTGAAACAGAGGGACATTGCCCATCTATCAGGGAAAGTAAAACGGAATAAATTATGATTCCTTGGAACCTTCTGCAAGAGTAGTGTTCACTGTTGAAAATAACTCTATCGAGTCGTTAACAGTTGAACTTGTGAAGAATCAGCCCATCCGAAAAAAGATCAGATGAGGCAAGAGCTGGTTAGAGCGATGCGGCCTCGACCGATGGCGACGGCGCCCCGGCGGTGACGCCCGCTTCCCCCCCCCCCCCCCCCCCCCCCCCGGTGCCCCCCGTCGCCACTGATGACGCCCCAATCCCCCCAGGGATCCTCGCCGACCGACGTTGCCAGGTCTGCCTCGCCCGCTTCGGCGAAAGGTGGTGCCTTTCCCCCGTTCAGGCCAGTGGGGTGCGTCCGGAAGGATGCACCGCCGCCCGCCAAACGACGGAGTTGGGCACACCTTCCTCTGAACGGGCCGAGGCTCCCGGTGGCTCTGGCCTGCGAGGGCGTAGCTGGGCGGATGTGGCAGAGGAGGAGGACGAGGCTGCTGCGCTGGCGGACGAGGAAGCTCGGCGCTGCTCTTCCCCGGCTTCACCAACACTGGAGGATTTCCTTCTGCTGGCGCGTGTCATGTGGCGCTCGAAGACGGCGGCTAGGGATCGCCCCGCAACGCCGGCGAGGGGCTCGGCTCCACCGCGCATGGAAACCTCCCGGCCGGAGGTCGGGTCGCGGCGGTCGGGCGCTGGTCTGGACGCGAGCATGGGAGGGGAGGAACCATGGGGGCACGCCCCTAGGGGATCTCCTCTGCCGACGCCGGCGCCGAACCTTGCTCGAACGGCGGCGCCATGCTCGATGGAGAGAGCGACGCGAGGCAGAGCCCCCGCGGCTGGGCCTCTGGTGGGCCTCGGGCCAATCTTTGGCCCTATATCGGTCCGGGACTGGACAGCCAGGATGTCCGCTTGTGGGACATTCAGCCCATGGGCCGCGCGACCCAAGTGGCAGAAAAACCTTTGCACGACGGGGTCCGGTCGGACCAGGATCGGCCGGTTAGGGCTTCGACCTGGACGCACAGGGCAGCGCGTGCATCCTGCCTCTCGCCCCCATCTTCCCCATCGCTGCGCTGCCACCCGCATCGGCCCGCGCCGCCACCAGAGTCTAGAGCTACACCGCCCTGCGCCGCCGGCCCCATGACGTACGCGGAGGCTGTGTCGCGCAAGCGGCCTCGCAGCCCTCCCCCGCTGGCGCGCAGGCACCCCCGTCTCCGTTGCACCCGTGTCGCTCCTCCCCGCACACTGCGCGAGCGCCTGCCTATCGGTCGCCCGGGCGTCGGTCCCCTCCTCGACCGCGGTCGCCTAGGCAGGAGGGCACGCTGCCCGGCGCCACGGGCAGGGAGCTGCGCGTGAGGACCAGAGCCGCATGGACCAGCGACAGGCTGCTGGTGGGTCAGACGCACGGCGGGCGTCGTCGCCGGACTCGCGCTCCACCGAGCAGCAGCTGCGTGAAACCTTGGTTAAGCGTCAGCCGTAGCGAGATATCCATGGCAGGTCTGGGTCTGCTGATTGGCATAGGGACAGGGACGCTCCGCCTCGGCATGACCCCTCGCCGGAGCCGGCCGAGCCGGCAAAGAAGAAAAAGAAAAAGAAAAATAAGAAGAAGAAGAAGAAGGCGCCTGCGCCTGTGGGACCGGGCAACTTGCACCGCGACACCCCCTCCTGCGTCGTGCCACGCACCAGTTGGAGTACCTCGCCCACTCCATCGCCGGGGGGGTTACTACATTGACATTGGTGGGGTGGCGATGACGGTTCCCAAGAACTTAGCGATGGTCACCGTTGTTTTGGGACATGAGCTCCCAGACTTGGTGGTGATCTCCGCGGAGCTCATCCAGGAGGAGCTGCGACAGATGATGCCGAGCCATTACTGGAGCGCCCGGGAGATCTCTTCGTCCCAGTTCGTAGTGACCTTCCCGTCGGCTAAGCTTCTCTCCATCAGTGCCTACAGTAACGCGCTCACCCTCCCGATCAGCAAGGTGCATATTTCCATTGAGCCTTCGACTGCCCACCCTGCGATGACCTCGACTCTCTCTGCGGTGTGGGTGCGGATCCTCGGCTTCCCTGAAGAAGCGAGGGTGCGGTCTGTGCCCATCATTGAGCTCGTCTCTCAGGCGGTGGGCAAGTTGGTGATGGTGGACAAGGCTTCTCGCACAGGCTCTGGCCCGATCCGCATGCAGGTGCTTTGCCCGGAACCGGCGCTACTACCAGGGCCCCTTCCGCCTTTCTACTTCGGGACTGAGGGGAGGATCCTGACGGTCGAGCTGGATGAGGACCAGACCGCCGACGGGCTCCCTCGTCCTCCCACGGACCCTCCCCCCTTCCGGCAGCCACTCCACAGGAGGGGGAGCTTGGTGGGCGAGGACTCCGAAGACGACAAGCTGGGCGGGGAGTCCCGGACCCCGGTGCCCTCGCCTCAGGCGCCCCCGCCTGCGGGCACGAACTTTTTCGCATCTTCTGCATCCACCAGCTTCCCTTGGTCCCTCCCTCCTAGGGCCTCCCCGACCTCCAGATCGCGCAGTACGGCTCCAACTTCAGGCAGGCGAAGGGGTTTACCGGGCACATGGCCTTGGACCCTCTCAGTGGGGAGACCCTCAAGGAGGCCCCGGAGGTGGCTCAGGGGGAGTCGGACCGAGACTCCGGGAGTGTGGGGATGGTGGTCACCGCACCCTCGTCACCGTGCTCTCCAGGAGTCCTCTTCTACGCTTTGTCCCCGGGATCTTCACCATCATCGCCTAGGGGATCTCCAGCGTTGGTCCCTGCGACACCAGCTCTCCACACTGACGAGCCTGTGGCGGTCTTCCCCATCACTTCTGCCGCGGGCCACAAGGTGCGTCGGCCCCAACCCCCTCGCCATGTGCCACCACCGTCACGCCACAGTGCGTGTCTGGCACGTGTCAGGGCGGAGAGCCCGGGGGTGGTGCCCACGGTGCCCCAGCTGGCATCTTAGAGGACTGCCGCCCGCAACCTTGACTCAGGTACTCCCTAGAAAACCCCGTCCCCTTGTCCCCCTTCCTCCCACCCCTCTTCCTCGGGGTCCAGGTTCTCGGTTCTAGAGGATTCTCCACTTGATCACCTCGCTCAAGTGGCAGCTGACAGTGGTGTAGTCTTTCACGGGGAGCGAGGCTCGAGGCTCGAACAGATCGAGGCGATTAGAGCTAAGGAGATTTACGAGGGGTCCCTCGCCGCTGCTCGTGCACGCACTGCACAGGGGCAGGGGGAACCTCGACACCACCAGGAACTGGGACATCTGATCCCGGATCCAGAATGGTTGGTTCTTCTTAGCAGCACCACTCGGCCGCCTCCTAGGGGACCCCCTAGATGGGGGGGTCTCTAGGGAGGCCACCGAGACCGAGATCTAGGCCTCCGCCAGCCGACAAGACACGATCCGGCCCCCGTAAGGGTACCAAACCCAAAAATGTTATCCAATGAGCTGGCCAGCAATCATATCGCTCATTTGGAACATTAGGGGGGTTGGTAATGATGATCGTAAACGCCAAATAAAGGAGTACTTGTGACAGGAAGATGTTGACATTGTGGACCTCCAAGAGACAATCAAACAAGACTTTCATATCTCGGAACTCCAGGGTTTATCGCGTCACAAGTTTGCTTGGACCTGGCTCCCGACGTCAGGCCACTCTGGGGGTATCCTCCTTGGCACCAAGGAGGATACCTTCGAGGTGGAAGATATGGACCACGGGGAATTATTTGTGAGCATGTCACTCACCCATAGATGATCCAACCTCCGGTGGAAGGTAATCATCATTTATGGCCCTGCGGACCATAGTCGGTCCCCAGCTTTCCTAGGGGAACTAAAATACAAAGTTGAGCGCTGCACCATCCTAGTTGTTAGGGCGGGCGATTTCAACCTGATTCGCTCCCCTGATGACAAGAGCTCCTGCAACGTGGACGTCCCGCACATGAGGATGTTCAACGATTGCATCGCTGATCTCGCTCTTAGAGAGATCACATGAGTGGGAGCTCATTTCACCTGGACCAACAACCGAGCCGATCCCGTCAGGAGTGTCCTCGATCGCGTGCTGGTCTCCGTAGATTGGGAGGTTGCCTTTCGCCTCTGCTCTCTCCGCACCATCACCAGGGTAGGCTCGGATCATGTTCCACTTCTTCTATCGACAGGGGGGGCTCCCCGCCATGGCTGAACCGTTTCCACTTTGAAAACTTTTGGCTGCATCAGCCAGGGTTTGTGGAAGCGGTCCAAGCCAAATGGTTGGTAGCTCCCGCGACTCCCCCTAAACGTTTCAGTGCGGTGGATGTCGGGCATCATTGCGCTAAAATTGCCCGCCAATTCATGAAGGGTTGGGGGAAATTTTGGGCGCAGCGTCGGGACTCCAGAAAGGAGCTCTGCTGGAGAATATCCACACCCTTGACCTGGCGGCAGACTCGGTGGGCATCTCAGCGGACGAGTGGTCCCACCGTTATGCCTTAGAGACCTCTCTAGTTGAGATCTACAAGGGGGAGGAGCTGTTTTGGAGGCAACGTAGCCACCAGAATTGGCTCCTCCAGGGAGATGCGAACACGGCCTATTTTCATGCGGTTGCAAATGGACGCCGTAGGAAATGCTCTATTCCCTGCCTTTGGGACAATGAGCACCTCATCGAGGAGGCAGGGGCGCTATCCTCTCATATTTACTCCTTCTATAAGGAGCTCTTCACGGCAGGACCCCACACTGGGGTTGCGTTGGCGGCTGACTTCTGGCCGCTTAGGGCCAGGGTCACGGACGACGAGAATGCGGAGCTCACCCTCCCATTCCTGCCGGAGGAGGTAGAGCGGGCGGTGAGGGCCATGAAGGCCAACTCTGCCCCGGGCCCCGATGGCCTCCCGGTAGTTTTCTTCTAGACCTTCTGGAAGGAGCTCCAACCGGTCATCATGCCGATGTTCCAGGAATTCTACACTGGGACCCTTGTGATGGGACGGCTAAACCTTGGTATTATCACCTTGATCCCTAAAGTGATAGGGGCCTCGGACATTTGCCAATTCAGGCCCATTACAGTTCTCAATGTCATTCAACGGATCTTCACGAAAGTTTGTGCATCTCGCTTGGCCCCGGTAATGGAGCGCCTCACCCACCAGTATCAATTTGCCTTCCTCAAAGGCAGATTCATACATGATGGGATCCTCGCCCTCCATGAGGTGATCCACGAGATCAAGTCCAGAAAGTTGAAAGGCGTCCTCTTGAAGCTAGACTTCCAGAAGGCCTACGACCGTCTGGACTGGTGATTTCTTTGTCACGTCCTCATTCGACGGGGATTTGACGACCGCCTGATCACATGGATAATGCAGTTCGTAACAACCGGGAGCAACGCGATTAACATCAATGGTGAGATTGGGCCCTACTTCCACACCTCCTGCGGGGTTCGTCAGGGGGAACCCCTGTCCCCTCTGCTCTTCAACACGGCGGTGGACGCCCTGGCGGAAATGCTTGAAAAAGCCAAGGGGGTTGGCCACATCTCCAGAGTGGTCGGACACCTCATTCCAGAAGGGAATATGCCCGAGAGGCAATAATAAAGTGGTTATTATGGTATTCCTTATTTATGATAAATGTTTATTTTGCATGCTATAATTGTATTAATATGGAAACGTTAATACATGTGTGTTTAATAAACAAACAGAAAGTTCCTAGTTATGCCTCTCTCATAAACTAGCTCGTTGATTAACAAGATGATCAAGGTTTCCTGATCATGGACATTGGATGTTGTTAATAACGAGGTCACAACATTAGTGTAATTATGTGATGAACATTCATCCAAAGTATAGCATTACGATCAAAGTCATTGAGTTTATATTGATATAACAACTTATGAAGTGATCCTAATCCTTAGACCATGAGATCATGTCAATCACTAACACCGGAAGAGTTTCTTGATGACATCAAACATCACACCGTAAGTGGGTGATTATAAAGATGGCTTCAGAACTACTAAAGTGTTATGTTGAGGATCATGGATCGAGAGTGGAATTTGTTCATCCCGATGACGGATAGATATTCTCTGGGCCCTCTCGGTGATATCACATTGATTAGCTTGCAAGCAAGTGATTTGATCACTAGAATGTTATATCACGGGAACGAGAAAAGAGTGCATGTTAGTAACGAGATCAAACTAGGTATGGAGATACCGATGATCGAATCTCGAACATGTAATATATCGCGAAACAAAGGGATTAATATACTAGAGTAAAAGGTTCTCGCGATCACAAGAAAGTCATCGTTGAATGTGTGGGAGTCAGTATGGATCTCCAGGTCCCGCTTCTGATTATTGATCGGAGAAGGGTCTCGATCATGTCTGCATTATTCGTGAACCGTAGGGTGGCACACTTAAGATACACCGACATCCAATTGGAGCAAAAGTTTCATGCCGGGAAGAATAACAAGCACAGGAATTTATTTCACTAGACACCGAAACTATTTCGGTTGAAATTGCTGAAACTGGTTCTGCATGTGAAACTGAAATGTTGTAAGGGGTTTTATGTGAATGTTTGTTAATTAAAGTAATTAACAAAATTCTGAATAAATAAATAAAAGAGTTTTATTTAAATGAGAGCTTGCATTAAATTTGGTGGAAATTTAATGCATGTGAGTGGATTTTTGAGTGGAGGCTTTTTAATGGGAGTGGAGGCTTTTCATTTGAGTGGGAGCTCCACCCACGTGAATGTGGAAGAGGTGGGGGCAGCCACCATGGCTGGCGCCATGCCCCTTGGGGTGCCCCCCCCCCCCTCTCCCTATAAAAGGCCCCCCTCTCATCCTCTCAAAAACACCTCCTTGTGAAGGATCTATCTCCCACTCTAGAATTTATCCCCCATGGTCTCGGACTAGCGAGATACATGTTCTTGGTGGCTATTCGGCAAGAAAGAGTTGTGCTTCCGCTGCATCACTAGAGCGAGGAGGCGGAGGTTGCTAGGTGTATTGTACGTGTGTGTGAGCACGGATGCGCTGCTGTTTTGTGGCGCTAGGACTTCCTCTCGATCTTGAGATCGGCAAGAGATCGTCTACATCAACCACGAGTTTGGACTCGTTAAGCTTTGTCGTTCTTCAAGGGTATGTTATCTACGGATGTATATCCGCTCGTTGCTTGTATCTAGTAGATAGATCTTGGTACATAGTTGTTCCCATCGTAGGAAATTATTTGTTTTCTATGCTTCGAACCCTACAGTGGTATCAGAGCCGGATCTATGTGTAGATGCTTTGCACGGGTAGTACACATATGAGTATGTGGGCGATGATTATCATTTTATTTCTTCTTAGTTGTACTTTGGATATTGGTGGCATAGTGGGATGAAGCGGCCCGGACAAACTTTACATGTCCTCGCACATGAGACCTATTCCACGCTTGACATGCAACTAGTTTTGCATAAGTGGCTAGCGGGTGTCTATCTCTCCTACTATAGTCAATATCTAATTTGCAATGAGTTGTCAACAATTTGGTTATCCTTGTTGTGGTTCATGTTCGTAGGTAAGAACGGTTCTATCTTCGAAAGCCCTAAGCCACGTAAAAACTTGCAATGAATAAATTAGAGGCGTCTAGTTTAGATTGTTGTTGGCTAGTGTCATGATATGGTGATGTTGTAAGTAGAAGTATAAGTCGATACTCTTACAACACACATAACGTGTAAGTTCCATAGACCTTGGCCTTACACATAGAGGTATGATAGTGATCATACCATGATGCATATGATGGAGATCAAGTGCAAGAACCATATCATTTCACTTATTAACATGAGATGTTTGTTGCATCTTATATTGCTTGTTTGGCATTTTATTAGCATAATAAGATTAACCCTCATTTAGATATCAAGATAAAAATGTGTTCTTCCTTAAGTATGCACCGATAATGTTTCGTCTCTTCAAGACATCACATGATGATCGGGTGTACTTTAATCCACGAGCATATCTCAGGTGTAAGACAGTTACACACGCGAATACTAAGGTTCTTACTTGGCGAGCCTAGCATGTACAGACATGGCCTCGGAACATGGACTGAAAGGTTAAGCATGAGTCATATGGTAGATATGATGCCCATTTGATGCTTGCCTTTGAAGCTACACCGAATCACGTGATGATCGGACTTGGTGTGGTGGATTTGGTTCATGTAATCACCAAAAAGACACGAGGGATGTCGTTTTTGAGTGGGAGTTCATTTCTAATATGGATTAGTAGAACTCAATTTATCATAATTTAAATCAAAGTGAATTTGCATAATTTGTTGTAGTCATTGGCATTTGTTCACCACCTTATGCATAGTTGTAATTGAGATAATAGAACTATAGAATTCTAGATATTTACTTTACGAACTGGTATCGTATTGTGTTGAGTCTCAGTCAAAGTTTAAAGTCCTATTGCAAACTTTCAGCAAACTCTGTTTACTCCGTGAAGTTTAATAATTAGTATTAAATCGAGAGTAACAATTCCAGTGTTAGTATCTTAAGTATCATGTTTGCCTCTATGATTCTTGATTGTTTTAATATCAAGTTTATCTAGGAGCTGAAAGAATTGTTTCAGAAACCATCATGTGTGGCAGATATAACAATATCTGAAACAATGTTTTAGTTGCAATATGATAGAGTATAATATATGTTCTCATATTGGATGAGAATTTGCAAAGGTTGGATATGCTAGACATCCTAATCATCCAAAAGGGTTTTGGAAAGTAACGTTATTCCAAAAGGGTTTTGGAAAGTAACGTTATACTCACGATTCATATTTATAAGCTACATTAGCTTGATCATGAAAGTCGTCATGATAAGGATGAATAGAAGATGTATGTAAAGTGTTTACTACACTAAAAGATTGCTAAATAATGGATTTTGAAAGAATGTCGATCATTTTGATGATGGTGATCTACTTCAAACTGCAAGTCCAAAGGTATTATTATTTGAATATACACGCTTTGGACTATGTGTCATGTATATGGCGCCACTTTTGATGTTGATAGATTCTTTTAAAAGTAAAAGGAAATGCTGAAAGAGAATCTATAAAATATATTTGGCAAAAAAGGAAATATTGGAAATATCCAATTTAGGTATATGGATGATATACATGTTATGGTTGTATTCTTTGCTTGTTAAACAATGTGGTTCTTGGGTATTGGATACCGAATTGGTTGGTATAAAATTTCATATGTAACAACGCAATTCATAAACCACAATGGCCTAAATAACTAGCAATATAATATGTGATGATGTTCATAGAAAACAAACAAACCGTTGTTTGTATTTCTCATTGACATCAAAGCTTGACTTCAAGATTTGTTTTCATAATTTTTGTTATTTAAATCAGGTATTATGAGAACAAAGGTTGTTCAAATAATTACCGTATTCCATATAAGATGGATGATTTACAAATCTAGTTGGAGAAATCACATCCATAAAAACTAATGCTAAAATGTTGCAAGACAAATGATTGAAAGATCACTTACAAAGTTACATCACCGTTTAAATTATATTGGAAAGAAAACATGAAGAATCTCTATATTCATGGATTTTTGGAGTCTTTTATTTGATCAAGTGACGCTTGTGAGACTTTCCTCGGGATAATTGAAATTTCGTTCAAAAGCCAAAGAAGAACGAACGACTAAATATTGGAATTTATACATATCGATGTATGTAGTCCATTATGTATAGTCGTAAGCGATGGATTTCAACTTCATATGCTTTCTCCAGAAATTTGAGTGAATTTTCACTTAATGAGAAATAAATATGAAATATTTGAAAACGTTCAAAGACTTTCAAGATGAAGTGAAAATCATTGTAACAAGAAAATAAATGGTTTATGATTTTATCATAAGGGATTTATTTGAGTTACAAGTGTAACAAGAAAAATAAATGAATTATGATTTATCATAAAGGGATTTATTTGAGTTGCAAGTTTAGCAAAACACCTAGATTTACATCTCCCGAAACACAATAGGAGTATGGAGTGTTTGAGATTTGTAATGAAACCTTGTTTGACATGGTTGGATCAAAGGTGTTATTTATAAAACTGCCATTGTGTTTTAAAAGTCTAAAGCTTTAGAGACTACCGCTTTTACACTGAAAAGAGCTCCATCTTGATCCGTTGAAATGACACCATGGAAGTTATGGTTTGGGGTAAAAACCCAAATTGTCATTTCTTAAATTTTGGTATGCTAAGCATAAGTAAGATGTTTACAACCAAAGTCGGATAAGCATGTCTTTGTAGGTTATTTCGAATAACCATTGGGTATTCCTCCATAACACCAAGGGCAAAAGGGTTTGTCGCTTGAAACATGAAGTTTCTTGAAAAAGAAGTTTTTTCATAAAAAGTTAAGTGGGAGGACAATAGAACTTTGATAAGGTTAACGAACCTTAGATATATGTGCTGAGTTGCGCAGCGCCGGAAAATGTTCCGGAGGCAGGCAGAATGCTCATGGCTCACGTGCCTCAAAGGTTGCGGTCACGAAGGTCTAAGTTCCTATTGAACCAAGTACGTCGGATAAACAATCAAATGTTGAGATTTGAGAGTAAATCATTATTTGACAATGATGAACCGACTATATGCAAAGAAGCGATGATGGGCCTTGACTCTGTCAAATGGCTTGAAGCCATAAAATTCGTGATAGTTCCATACACAAGAAATCAAGTTTTGAACTTGGAAGACCCTCCGGAAAGGTGTAAAAACCTATCAGTCGTATTTGGATCTATAAAGAAACAGACATGGATATTTCACATGTATGAAATAGTCGACATGTCGTAAAGTATTTTATGACAACGTTAAAAGAGTTGACTATGACAAGATTTGATCTTTCATAGCGATATTTAGTCTGGACGGATTAAAGTAGCAACTACTACATATAATTTGGTATATGGTAGATGAATAAACAAAACAAAGTTCTTCTAATAGAATGGTTACCTAGGACGTGTACATGACACGGTCCAAAGGGTTTTGTTAATTCAAAGGATGCTAAAAGGGCATGCAAACTTCAATGGTTGAAGTAAGCATCGCGAAGTTGGAATCTTCACCGTGATGAAAAGGAGTTTTTATCAGGAGACGATGAAGATGATTGCATTTGCAAGAAATTAAGTGGGAGCGTTGAGACATATTTCTAATACATTATGTGGAGGACATATTGTTGATTAGAAATGATGTATCTTTTATTGACAAAGGTTAAGAATTTCATTTTGATGAAAGACTTAGGCAAAACTCGAATATTTAGCATGAATGTCTATAGCGGATAGACTGTGACGCTAATATAGTTGTGTCAAACGTACATATATGAGATATTGAAGGAGTTCAATATAGAAACGACAAGAAGCGGTTCTTATCGCATGGAAAGGAATTGAATCAAGATTCAAGTGTATCGACACTTGTGAAACAAGATTCAAGTGCTTTGACACTTGATGAGTGAAATCACAAGAATGATTTGATCAATCATACCATGATATGTACACATCCAGATATGTCCTATGCTCTAAATGTTATGAGCATATACCAGAATGAATCATAAAATGATCATTGGACGATAGTGGGGATATTCTTATGATCTTTTGGAAGAACTAAGAATATATTTGTGTAGAGGTGACAAACAAATACAGATAGTTTATTGTAAAGCGTTACATCGATACTAGTTTTGTCACAAGATACAAAATTAAGTTTATCTCAATTTAAACTATGGGTGGCACAATGAAATGGAAAGGAGTTTCCATAACGGATTTGGATGAAGTCCAAAGTAAGACATTGTGATGGATACTACAACAAAAGGCTAATTATATGACTGCTATAGTAGCAGCAAAGGAGGGAATTTGTGTCAAGTAGTTTGTTATCAAACTAAAGTGTGGTTCGCAACGGGCTAACACTAAAGATATATTGTATGACAATAGTATCAACATGATTTAACCCCAAGGAACTAAAGGTCTCAGCGAAAGACCAAATTTATACAATGCCATCTTATTGGAGAATGAGTGATGCGTGAAGACGCAAAGACATGCAAATACACATGGACCTGAAGCGTCAGATCCATAGATTATGTTAACCACTTGCAATCGCGTATATGGAACACCGGAAAGCCATAGGTGTACAATACGCAAAGTTTTCAAACTAGATTATTGTCTCTAGTGCAAGTGGGAGACTGAAGGGAATATGCCCGAGAGGCAATAATAAAGTGGTTATTATCGTATTCCTTATTTATGATAAATGTTTATTTTGCATGCTATATTTTATTAATACAGAAACATTAATACATGTGTGTTTAATAAACAAACAGAAAGTTCCTAGTTATGCCTCTCTCATAAACTAGCTCATTTATTAACAAGATGATCAAGGTTTCCTGATCATGGACATTGGATGTTGTTAATAACGAGGTCACAACATTAGTGTAATTATGTGATAAACATTCATCCAAAGTATAGCATTACGATCAAAGTCATTGAGTTTATATTGCTATAACAACTTACGAAGTGATCCTAATCCTTAGACCATGAGATCATGTCAATCACTAACACCGGAAGAGTTTCTTGATGACATCAAACATCACACCGTAAGTGGGTGATTATAAAGATGGCTTCAGAACTACTAAAGTGTTATGTTGAGGCTCATGGATCGAGAGTGTAATTTGTTCATCCCGATGACGGATAGATATGCTCTGGGCCCTCTCGGTGATATCCAATTGATTAGCTTGCAAGCAAGTGATTTGATCACTAGAATGTTATATCACCGGAACAAGAAAAGAGTGCATGTCAGTAACGAGATCAAACTAGGTATGGAGATACCGATGATCGAATCTCGAACATGTAATATATCGCGAAACAAAGGGATTAATATACTAGAGTAAAAGGTTCTCGCGATCACAAGAAAGTCATCGTTGAATGTGTGGGAGTCAGTATGGATCTCCAGGTCCCGCTTCTGATTATTGATCGGAGAAGGGTCTCGATCATGTCTGCATTATTCGTGAACCATAGGGTGGCACACTTAAGATACACCGACATCCAATTGGAGCAAAAGTTTCATGTCGGGAAGAATAACAAGCACAAGAATTTATTTCACTAGACACCGAAACTGTTTCGGTTGAAATTGCTGAAACTGGTTCTGCATGTGAAACTGAAATGTTGTAAGGGGTTTTATGTGAATGTTTGTTAATTAAAGTAATTAACAAAATTCTGAATAAATAAATAAAAGAGTTTTATTTAAATGAGAGCTTGCATTAAATTTGGTGGAAATTTAATGCATGTGAGTGGATTTTTTTAGTGGAGGCTTTTTAATGGGAGTGGAGGCTTTTCATTTTGAGTGGGAGCTCCACCCACATGAATGTGGAAGAGGTGGGGGCAGCCACCATGGCTGGCGCCATGCCCCTTGGGGTGCCCCCCTCTCCCTATAAAAGGCCCCCCTCTCATCCTCTCAAAAACACCTCCTCGTGAAGGATCTCTCTCCCCCTCTAGAATTTATCCCCCATGGTCTCGGACTAGCGAGGTACATGTTCCCGGTGTCTATTCGGCAAGAAAGAGTTGTGCTTCCGCTGCATCGCTGGAGCGAGGAGGTGGAGGTTGCTCGGTGCCTCGAACGTGTGTGCGAGCACGGATGCGCTGCTGTTTTGCGGCGCTATGACTTCCTCTCGATCTTGAGATCGGCAAGAGATCGTCTACATCAACCACGAGTTTGGACTCATTAAGCTTTGTCGGTCTTCAAGGGTATGTTCTCTACGGATGTATATCCGCCCATTGCTTGTATCTAGTAGATAGATATTGGTACATAGTTGTTCCCATCGTAGGAATTTTTTTGTTTTCTATGCTGCGAACCCTACAATTCCAGGGGGGCCTTACTCATATCCAGTACACAGACGACACAATGATCATGATTGAGGGTTCAGCTCTAGATATTGTGAACCTCAAGTTCCTCCTCCTATGCTTTCAAGAGATGTCTCGGCTTAGGATTAACTTTGACAAGAGAGAGGTTATCGCGCTGGGGTTCTCTCTGGACGAGCAGCAGAGAATAGCTGACAACTTTAATTGTCGACTTGCCTCCTTCCTCATCACCTATCTAGGGATGCCGGTCCACGACACCAGGATCCTCATCAGGGACCTGGAGCCGCTAGTGGCTAGGGTGAGCTCAAGGTCCGAACCCTGGTGTGGGAGATTCACCTCTAAAGGTAGCAAGACTATCTTGATTGACTCATGCCTGTCCAGCTTTCCCATGTACATTATGGGCATGTACCTCCTCCCAGAGAGGGTGCATGGGGCGTTTGACAAGGAGCTTTCCCGGTTCTTATGGCAAGACCCCTCGGGACGCCAGAAGTACCATATGGTCAAGTGGGTAGACATTTGCGCCCCCAAGGAATTTGGGGGCATAGGTATCCTTGCGTCTCGCCAGTTCAATAAGGCCTTGATGTTGCGTTGGGTGTGGCGGATCCTGCGGGATGATGGGGGCCTTTGGCTCAAGCTCATTAAGGCCAAGTACCTACGGGGTCGGCCCCTTCTGGACTGTGACCGGCGGGATGGCTCCCAGTTCTGGCACTTCATCCAGGATATTAAGGAGGAGATCCGACGTGGGCTCGCGGTCTCTATTGGGAACGGTGAGGGGACCATGTTTTGGCTGGACTCCTGGCTTCCGGAACGCCCCCTACGGGAGGTGTACCCAAGCCTCTTCGCTATTTGTTCTGATCCATCGCTTCGCGTATCTATCGTGGCTCTAGAAGGAACATGGAACATCTCGTTCCGTCGTACCTTTGGCCCGGAAGAAACTGAAGCTTGGAGGGAACTTAGGGCGGAGCTCCCAGCTACCTTGACTGACAATACCGATAGCATGACTTGGTGTCTTACCCCGCCCGGGTGAAAGGGCATTTATTATCATAATCACTTTTGGTGTTCGGTAACAACAAGTAGATCATTTTACAGTTTTTCATTGTCCACAGGTTTGTATTATGATAAGTAAAAAGCACCCTCACACTTGGGAAAAGTCCATACTCGTGTGACACATTTCTATAAACTCCAGACCAGAGTCTCCGGTGTGGTCCGGAGTTTCCGGATCTGTCTCCGGTGGTGTCTTCAGGATCTGGGCTGGGACATACTGACTAGGGGTCTGGAGCCTGCACCGGAGGATACTCCGGAGTCTCCAGTTCTTCCTCAGTCCGGAGTCTCCGGTCTGACTTTTCTACAACGGTCAGAAAACAGTTCGTGGAGGGAGCTGCCTATAAAAAGGGACCCTTATCTTATTTCTCCAGTTGCTCGAGCTGCTCAAGAACACCAACTCCATTAGAGCCACCAAATCTACTAGATCTCTTCATCCAACCATCCAAAGTCATTAATCTTTGGAGAATCGAAGGAGGAGGCCTTGATCTACATCTTCACCAAGAGAGATCTTCATTTCCCCCTCATTCACTTGAGGGCCCCCAAGCTCTAGTGTTTCATTGGAAACCCTAATTTTGATTTGGTTCTTACAAACTTGTCTTTGATTTGTCTTGACAACTTGCTTGTATTTGGGAGCCTCCAATTAAGTTGTGGATGTGTGCCCCGAACTTGTTGTAAAGGTGCCGGCTTCCACCTCGAAGGTTGCCGATATAGTGGAAGGTGGATCGAGCCCGTTGGGATGAGATTCATCGGAGAACAAGGGAGGCCTCTCGTGGCGTTGGTGGTTTGAAACCACCCCCTCTCCAAACGTAGACGTACTTCCCCTCAAAAGGAAGGAACTAAGGGAAACAAATCCTTGTGTCTCCGCGTCTAGTCCTTTGGTTACTTCTATCCTTTACCGCACTTTACTTACTTGTTCTTGCATAGTGTTGTGATAGTTTGTGCATGGTTGACATATAGGTAAATTCACCATAGTTGCATAATCTAGAGAATTTACCTTTCTTGTCAAACCCTAATTTGAAAAAAGAAGAAAATTTGAAGTAGCACCTATTCACCCCCCCCCCCCTCCCTCTAGGTGCCCATATGATCCTTTCAATTGGTATCAGAGCCTCGGCTCTTTATTTGAGCTTTACCGCCTAAGAGAATATGGGTAGCCATGATGGGGAAGGTGATGGTGAGCCTACTACGGTGACCATGGAAGATCTCAAAAACTTGGAAACAAGATTGAGCTCGTCCTTGGTCAACAAAGTCAAGAAGATGCTTGAGAAACTTCTTAAAGACAAAGATGGCTCATCATCTCCCTCTCCTCAAGAGGATCCTCCATCCGTTTTACCTAAAGGGAATACTCTGGTATCCCCCGAGGATAGAATGGTTAGGGGTAAACAAGACAACACTAATTCCTCCACACAAAATGTTGGTGGGAAGGGTGAGCACCGTGATTCATGGTACTCTCCCGACCCTCCAATCCCTCACCCTCATGTATACAATAGAGGTGACCCACCTAAGCTTGAAGAATCTGCTACTTTTGCTCAATGGCAATCACTAATGAGAACTCATATGCGCAGCTCTTACATTGAACTATGGAACATCATCGAGCATGGACTCTTTATTGGGGATCCAGACAACTTGGCAAGAAGAGAGGTTGTCAATAGTCAACTCAATGCCACTGCCTTACATATGATTCAACAAGGTTTAGGTACAAAGGATTATCCACACATTGAGCACTTTAGCATTGCCAAGGAAGCTTGGGATGCCCTCACGGTATTGTTTGTTGGAAATGATAGTATGAGGAGGAACCGGTATGATGCTCTAAGCAATGAAGCCGAAGGATTCTACATGAAGGAAGGTGAAGATCACGAAGACATGTACCGAAGGCTCAAGACCACCGCCACCGCTTTTAGAAATGTGGGTGCCTCACATGTGGATGATGCATGGATAAAAAGGAAATATGTGAGTGCACTCATGCCCTTTGAGCCCACCGACTTGAAGAGCCTACAAGGAAGACACAACTACCATCTCATGACCTCAAATGAAGTTATGCAAGAGATGGATGCCTTCAAAGTTGCCGCCAAGAATGCCAAAGATGCTCGTGCCCGTGCCCTTGGTATGAGCAACGTTGTCAATGTTGCTTTGAAGGCCAAAGTTGTGGACCATGGGTATGAAGATGATAGTGATGAAGGCCTCTCCATGGACCACCCTGATGAAGTCAAGATTGCTCATAGTAAATATATGGCCTTCTATGCAAAGAACTTTTGGAAGAACCCCGCCAAGGCCAAGATGGAAATGCAACGAAGAAGCAACCCAAATGGGAAAAGAGAAAATACTACTAGATTGAGAACTTGCTTCAATTGTGGTGATCGCTATCACTTTGTGGCAAGTTGTCCCTATGAGAAGAGAGAAGATCATGGGGGTAAGCTTGTGTTGAAGAAGACTCTCAAAGCACCTTACAAGAAACCCTTCATCAAGAAGAATCCCATCAACAAGAAGTCGGGAGAAATTGTCTTGATCACTCATGAAGAATACTCCTCCGACAATGAAGATGATGAAGATGAGGAAGAGGAAACTTCTAATGGTGTGGCAGCTCTAGCCACTACTTCCACTCCGACATTCTCACTCTTCGATTCTCCAAATGAGAATTCTCCTATCAAGAACGTCACTTGCCTTATGGCAAGAGGAATGGAGGTATCCTCATCATCTCACTCCACTCCCTTAGCTAATGATGAAACTGATGATGAGATGTCTCTAGATGTTAAAAAGGAATTAATTGCTTTTGATGAGTTTATGACTAAACTACAAGGGGATGCTAAGATACATTTTGGTAACATACTAGATCAACTTTCCCACACACAAGAGCTTCTAGATGTAATATGTAAACTTGGGCATGAACACATGATTGAGCTAGAGGCTTTAAACAATGCTCTAGAAGAAGAACAAGAGACTAGGTTGTCTCTTGAATTAAAACTTGAAGGGCTTGATGAGGCTAACAACATTATTGTTAACAAACTCATCAAAGAGCATGATAATGTTATTGATAAATACAAAAGGGCTAAGAAGGACAAGATTGAGTTTGGTGTGGTTCATGAAAAACTTGTCGAGGACTTTAGCTTGCTTAACAAGGCCCACAAGGCTTTTGAGAGTGAACTCTTGTCTCTCACAAAGTCCCATGAAACGCTTCAAACTCAATTGGCCAATATTCCTTCACCTAGTAACTTCATTCCATCTAGTAGTACAACTATTCTTGAAGAGAATGCTAGGTTGAAGGGGGAGCTTGCTAAGGCCACATTTCCACAAGGCAACAAGTCCATTGATGATCTTTTGAGCAAGCAAAGGCCTAGTGGTGATAAAGGGGGCATTGGTTTTGTCTCCAATACTAAGAAGAAGAAGAAGAAGAACAACAACAACAACAACAACAACAACAAACAACAACAACAACAACAAGGCCAAACCCACACAAGAGACTAACAAGGCCATTGTGGATAGTAAGGCCACAAGTGGTAAAACTATGTCTCATGATGACTTTGCGGGAAGTGCTAACCCTCACTATGTTCTAATGCGTGATCATTATGGTGATGTGTATGCACAATATGTTGGCCCATATGATGGTTATATTGCTTGGTCTATTTGGGTTCCCAAGACCCTTGTTGCTACCAAAAGAGGACCCATTGAAAAATGGGTACCTAAAAATTAGCTTGATCTTTTGTAGACTTATGCTTCCGGAGGGTCAAAGTGGGTGCTTGATAGTGGTTGCACAGGTCATATGACCGGAAGCTCGTCTATTGTCAAGGACTTAAAGCCAAATGATGATCAAATCACGGTGACATATGCCGACAAGTCAAAGTCTAAGGTAATGGGTTTCGACAAGGTAGTGGTTGCTCACGACATTACACTCGTGAACGTCATGCTTGTTGAGACCCTTGGATACAATTTACTTTCAGTCTGTGCTCTTGGAAAGATGGGTTTTGCCGTCTTTGTTGATGATGATATTGTGGTCCTCATGTGGAGCAAGTCTCTCAAGGTCACTTTCATTGGGTACGTCGAACATGACTTGTATGTGGTGGACTTTTCGGGGCAAGCCACTACAAGTGCGATGTGCTTATTCGGAAAGGCCGATGTGGGTTGGTTATGGCATCGCCGACTAGCCCATGTCAATATGAGAACTTTGCAAAGTCTCCACAAGGAAGGCCATATTGTTGGACTAAAAGAAAATGTTTCCTTTGCCAAAGATCGTGTTTGCAGGGCATGTGTTCTAGGGAAGATGCATGATGCTCCTCACAAGCCTAAGAACCGCATCAAGTCCACCAAGATCTTGGATCTCCTCCATGTGGACCTATTTGGTCCTCCATCTCATGCAAGTCTTGGTGGGAAGAAATATTGCTTGGTGATTGTTGATGAGTTTTTAAGATACTATTGGGTTTATTTCTTCAAGTTGAAGAGTGAGACTCAAAATACCTTCATCGACTTCATCAATTTGGTTCAACGGCAATACAATGTTCCCGTGTTGATTATAAGAAGCGACAACGGCACTGAGTTCAAGAACTACACCTTGAATGATTTCCTTAGTGATGAGGGGATAAAACATCAATATTCCGCTGCATACACCCCTCAACAAAATGGTGTGGCTGAAAGGAAGAACCGTACTCTTATTGAGATGGCTAGGACCATGTTGGCGGAGTTTAAATCTCCATACAACTTTTGGGCCGAAGCCATCTCCACCGCTTTCCATGATTCACACCGGCTCTACCTCCGCAAACAAATCAACAAGACTCCATATGAAATACTTACTGGTAACAAGCCCAACATATCTTACTTCCGGGTGTTCGGTTGTAAGTGTTTCTATCTCATAAAAGGTGTTCGTTTGTCCAAATTCGAGTCTAAAGCATTAGAGGGTATTTTTGTTGGCTATGGTCTCGAATCTCACACTTATAGAATCTATGATAAGCTCTCCGGAGCCGTCATAGAATCTTGTAGTGTGACCTTCGAAGAATATGATGGTCCCCAAGGGGGGCGTGTTGATGCTTGTGATGCAGATGATGAAATGCCTCAGGATGCCATAGGAAGAATGGGTGTGGGATATATCTGCCCCGTTGAGGAACCCCTTATGGCGGATCGAGAAGAACTATGTTCCACTCAAGTGGAGCCCTCATCTTCACAACATCAACAAGCTCCATCCACCGAGGAGGGCAATGACTCAAGCCAAAGACAAGATGTGGACCCTCAACATGATGATCATAGTGACAACTCTAGTCAAGGGGAGCTTGATTCATTCTCCAGGATGTCAAGTGGTGCCAAGGCAATTACTCAAGGAAGATCCGTACAAACTGCTTTGAGACAAGCTCAAACTGATGCTAGAAGAGCACTTGATCAAGACCAAGGTCAATATTTGCCTCTAGATAAAGAGAATGATTCCGATAATGATAAAGGTCAAGTTAATGGTCAAGACGAGGATCAAAATGATGAAGAGGGTCCCCCAAGAAACAACACGGAGATCCACGCTCGTCACGAAGCTAGAAAGGAAATAATGTTGGAATTAAGATACCACACCTTACAAAATGTGTTTGGGGACCTAAGGAAAGGCATTTCCACAAGAGCACAATTGAAGAGGTTCAGTGAACACCAAGCTCACATCTCCATGATTGAACCTAAGAAAGTGTGGGAAGCTCTTGAAGATTTGGATTGGTTAGAAGATATGCACAAAGAGCTCAACAACTTTGAGAGAAACAAAGTATGGAAGTTAGTTGAGAATCCAAAGGATTGCCGCAATGTTATTGGAACAAAGTGGATATTCAAGAACAAGCAAGATGAGCATGGAATTATAGTAAGGAACAAGGCTAGATTGGTTGCACAAGGGTATTCTCAAATTGAAGGCATCGACTATGGAGAAACTTATGCACCCGTGGCTCACCTTGAGTCCATCCATATCCTCATTGCTTATGCGGCACATCATAATTTCAAGTTACAACAAATGGATGTAGAAAGTGCATTTCTTTATGGTCCATTAAATGATTTGGTATATGTTAAGCAACCCCTGGGATTTGAGGACCCCAACTTCCCAAACCACGTCTACAAACTTGATAAGGCGCTCTATGGGCTCAAGCAAGCCCCACGCACATGGTATGAGCACCTTAGAGAGTTATTGTTTGACTGTGGATTTGAGGTCGGGAAAATCGATCCCACTCTTTTTACTAAGAGAGTCAATGGGGAGCTTTTTGTATGCCAAATATATGTTGATGATATTATCTTTGGATCATCTAACAAAGCTTTTAATGATGAATTCTCAAAGCTTATGACTAGTAGGTTTCGGATGTCTTTGATGGGGGAGTTGAGAGTATTTCTTGGCTTTGAGATCAAGCAAGTTAGAGGAGGGACATTCTTCAATCAAGCCAAGTATACTCAAGATATGCTCAAGAGATTCAAAATGCAAGATTTAAATGGAGCTCCTACTCCCATGGCTATAAAGACTCATCTAGAACAAAATCCAAATGGTAAAGATGTGGATCAAAAGGTATACCGGTCCATGATTGGTTCTTTGCTTTACCTTTGTGCATATAGACCCGATATTGTGTTGAGTGTAGGTGTGTGTGCAAGATATCAAGCGGCTCCTAAAGAAAGCCATTTGATGGCGGTCAAGAGAATCTTTTGATATTTAGTTCATACCCCATTTTATGGTCTTTGGTATCCTCGAGGCTCAACATTTGCTCTTTGTGGATACACGAATTCGGATTGGGCGGGTGACAAGGATGATAGAAAATCAACATCCGGGGCTTGCTAATTCCTTGGAAGGTCCTTGGTATGTTGGTCTTCCAAGAAGCAAAATTGTATATCTCTCTCCACCGCTGAAGCCGAGTATGTGGCAGCTGCTAGTGCTTGCACCCAATTGCTATGGATGAGGCAAACTTTAAAGGAATACGGTGTCCATTGTGACAAAGTGCCTCTTCTATGTGACAATGAAAGTGCCATCAATATAGCCTACAACCCGGTGGATCAGACAAGGACAAAGCATATTGAGATTCGCCATCACTTCATTAGAGATCATGTTGCTCGAGGTGATATTGATCTATCATATGTGTCAACCAAAGATCAACTTGCCGATATCTTCATGAAGCCACTTGATGAAGCAAGGTTTTTCTATTTGAGGAATGAACTAAATGTTGTATATTCAAGGAGCTTGACTTGATTTTCTTGCATTCTCACCTATGTTTCGACCCATATTTGGTTTAGGTGTAGGCATGGATATAGGGGGAGTGCGGTCCTAATTGATTGGACTATCCCTCCCCCCATAATGCCCAAAGCAATCAAATTCATTCCTCTTAATATCATATTGTGATATGTGAGCTTAATGATGAGTTTCGGTAATGGACCCAAGATATATCTTCGTGGTGCCAAGCTGAGTATACTCAAATATGGTGGCCTAGGCCACCGCCCTCTCACATTAGAGAGGTTGGTACTTACTCATGTTTGTCATTTGTTTGATTCTAGTCTCTTGGAGCTTTTTTGAATGCTTTTGTGAATTCCTATGGCTCTTGATTGGTTCTTCACAGTTTGATGTCTCAACCCAAGCCCTTTCTCTATCTTAAAACTGTCTATCTCTCATATATGTCCCCAAAACACCTATCCTGGAACTTTTGGTCGAGGGGGACCGGAGTCTCCGGTGTAGGCCGGAGTCTCTGGTCCAGACGGTTTCTGCCACTTAAAGTAGGGGGCGGGGTGAACTGGTACAACAGTTCCTCATTCTTCACCCCGTCCCCTACCTCCAAACCCGTCGCCTCCTCTTCCAAAACTCCTCCTTGGAGGTCAAGAAGCCCCCGGGATCCGCCGTGCCGCCGGCCAATCTTACCCTCTCCTCCATTGGGTCATTCCCACAGGAGGAATTGATCCCATGGACAGATCTGGTACCTCTCCTCTACTTTTTCTCCTAGGGTTCATCTCTAGATGTGTTTTTGAGGATTGATGTTGATTTGTCCATTGGAATCACTTGTTTGCGTGCACTCTAGTACTTTAGCCTTGTTGCATTGCCCGATCTACTAGATTCACCCTCACCAGCATCACCACATCTCATGCCCGAGCCTCCCGACCGGAGATTCCGGACTTAGGTCCGGAGACTCTGGTCCAGGCCGGAGACTCCGGTCCCCAGGACCGGAGACTCCGGTCTGAGCCGGAGACTCCGGTATGAGGTGCGGAGACTCTGGTGTTGGGTGAATCAAAACAGTCTAGACATGCATCAAATCTCTTGTACTGCATTATTGGGACATATATACTCATCTCCATGCTATCTCCCTCACTGCTGTTCACAGGTGATGGTTCTAGTCTTCCTCGTCGTACCAAGGCCAAGTCCCAAAGGGTCAATCCTCGCTATGATGAAGCTCGGGTTCAATTTATCGTGCCTCCGTCCAACCGAAAACAGCTGGCACGTGATGCATCTTACTTAAAGAGGGATCGGGAGAGGGCTGAACGAGAGGACCGTGCCAAGAAGGCCAAATATGACAACCTTCAGACCTTGGCCAAAATGTCTAAAGAGGAGTACCGTGAGCTGAGAAAGACAGATTTCTATACGCTGCCTCGCACTAGTGATGACCCTCATTTCTAGAGGAAAGAACATCTTGTATTCATGAAGGATGTGTATGGTGTGCTCACCAAATCACCTGTCTGCCCTCAGAAGTTTATGAGTGTTGAGCAGATGCGCCTCAGCCCCTACTTCAATGATGCCTTGTGGATCTGTGAGAAGCTGGGTCTGTATAACTTGATGGAGCTGCGTGAAGACTACAATATCTACCTTGTACAGCAGTTCTATGCCACAGTTGTGTTTGGATCTGATCAAGACAGGACTATGGTTTGGATGTCTGGTACTACTCGCTGCACAGCTACATTCCATGACTTTGCCAACGTCATTTTTGAGATATTTCATGGAGTATCCACTCATGTTGGGCTGCGTATGCACTCTGCAACTCTGGGTGAGAACAAGTTGAAGCTGGCGCCTCTATATGACGAGGGTGTTGTGGGAGGGTCCAAGGGACTCAAGACTCTCTACAACCTTATGCTAAGAATTTTCCGTCATACCAGTGCACCTAGTGATGAGAATGATGATGCGATCAGGGGTGGCCTTGTCAACCTTCTATACCACACTAACCGGATTTACAATGCTGGACCAGAGGCAGATGCCGCACCTATTGATGTGATGGATTTTATCTTCGAGGATATGTTCCATGCTATTCTTTACAAGAAATCTCCTACATATGCACCTTTGGTTATGAGGCTCGTCAACTCCCAGGAGCATGATTCTCCACTTGGCATACCATCACACCTCACTGAGCACATGTTGGTCTCACTGCAGCAGAAGGGGCATATGGGGCCTGCTCCGAGGCGTCGCTATGGGGATGATGATGAGGAGATTGAGACTGAGAGAGCTCCCTCCCCACCTAGAGTTTGGAGAAAGAATGCCTCCAATGCCCCTATGCCTACTATGACTCGAGACTATGTGCATGAGCGGGTCAAGAAAGCCAGTTTTTGGGAGAGGACCCTTTGTTACATGAATGTTGACATCCGTACGCAGCAGCATGCATCCTACCAAAGCAACCGTCGCATTGAGAATCTCCTCAAGGAGATCAAGGAACAGGGTGCTGAGGATAATGAGGAAGGTGAGGATGAATACAATGATGAGCATGGGGCTCAGCAGTCCAGAGAGTCTGATCACACACTCTCATTTGGGGCATGGAATGCCCAACAGGATAGTCTGGTGGATTGGAAAACCTTTGCTGATGTCACCTCTGGTTTTGGGTACCAGGGTACCTCCTCTTCTAGCCCTCACGGCAAAGGGCCTGCTGTCCCTGAAAACGATGATGATGACTATGATGAGGATGGTGATGACCAGGATGAGGATGAGGATGCCGAGGATGACGATGAATACTGAGCTGTTGGGGCGCTAGTTTAGGTCTTTTCCCTTTTTTAATGTTTCGATGCCAAAGGGGGAGAACACATTCTCATCGTTTTGCATGGGTTTGGGGCTTTGGATTTGCTACTATCTCCTTTTATTTGCCATATTCGAACTTGAACTTTATGTGTGTTATTTGTTGTTCATGTGTGTGACTATGTGCTTGTGTGCACTATCTATTGTAACTCATGTGAGATTTATGCGTGTTATCCTTGATACTATATACCTTGCATGATTTACTTAATTATCTTATTGCACATAGTCAGGGGGAGCCCCATATATATTCTATTCCATGCAAAATCATTTGTTGTCATCGAACACCAAAAAGGGGGAGATTGAAAGGGCATTTATTGTCATAATCACTTTTGGTGTTCGGTAACAACAAGTAGATCATTTTATAGTTTGTCACTGTCCACAGGTTTGTATTTTGATAAGTGAAAAGCACCCTCACACTTGGGAAAAGTCCATACTCGTGTGACACATTTCTGGAAACTCCAGACCGGAGTCTCCGGTCTGCCAAGACCAGAGTCTCCTGTGTGGTCTGGAGTTTCCGGATCTGTCTCCGGTTGTGTATTCGGGATCTGGGCTGGGACATACTGACTAGGGGTCCGGAGCCTGCACCGGAGGATACTCCGGAGTCTCCGGTTCTTGCTCAGTCCGGAGTCTCCGGTCTGACTTTTCTACAACGGTCAGAAAACGGTTCGTGGAGGGAGCTGCCTATAAAAAGGGGACCCTTATCTTCTTCCTCCAGTTGCTCGAGCTGCTCAAGAACACCAACTCCATTAGAGCCACCAAATCTACTAGATCTCTTCATCCAACCATCCAAAGTTATTGATCTTTGGAGAATCGAAGGAGGAGGCCTTGATCTACATCTTCACCAAGAGAGATCTTCATTTCCCCCTCATTCACTTGAGGGCCCCAAGCTCTAGTGTTTCATTGGAAACCCTAATTTGATTTGGTTCTTACAAGCTTGACTTTGATTTGTCTTGGCAGCTTGCTTGTATTTGGGAGCCTCCAATTAAGTTGTGGATGTGTGCCCCGAACTTGTTGTAAAGGTGCCGGCTTCCACCTCGAAGGTTGCCGATATAGTGGAAGGTGGATCGAGCCCGTTGGGGTGAGATTCATCGGAGAACAGGGGAGGCCTCTCGTGGCGTTGATGGTTTGAAACCACCCCCTCTCCGAACGTAGACGTACTTCCCCTCAAAAGGAAGAAACTACGGGAAACAAATCCGTGTGTCTCCGCGTCCACTCATTTGGTTACTTCTATCCTTTACCGCACTTTACTTACTTGTTCTTGCTTAGTGGTGTGATAGTTTGTGCATGGTTGACATATAGGTAAATTCACCATAGTTGCATAATCTAGAGAATTTACCTTTCTTGTCAAACCCTAATTTGAAAAAAGAAGAAAATTTGAAGTAGCACCTATTCACACCCCCCCCCCTCTAGGTGCCCATACGATCCTTTCACCGGGTCCTTCTCGGTTAGCTCGGCCTATCGGGCCCTTTTTGGCCAAGCGGCCCTCCCGTGGACCAAGCCTCTCTGGAAGGCCCCGCTTCCGCTGAAAACCAAGATTTTTGTTTGGCAGTTACTTCGCGACCGACTCCCCTCGGGGGTGGAGGTGTCCAAGAGACATAGGTCGGGGGACGGGCTATGTCCATTGTGTGGGATCCCCGAAACGGGAACCCACATAATGTTCGCCTGTCCCGCCGCTCGGTTTCTCTAGAACTTCACCAAAGATGCGTTGGGCCCAGACTGGCAGGCCCACGATCTTGGTGAGTTCCTAGAGACCAAGCGAACCAGGCTGGAAAGGACCGCCGCCTTTTCTGGCTAGTGTTTGTTGCGTTGTCCTGGTCACTCTGGAATATCCGGAATAAGATGGTTATTGAGAAGATTCTTCCTCGGCGTGCCACTAACTCAGTTTTCCACTTTCTGGACTCTTTGTAGCTATGGTACCCGTTGTGTAGACAGCGGGACAAGGTGAGGCTGGATGCAACTCTTCGGTATCTTTTGGAGGCGGCTCGGCGTCTCCCCCCCCCCCCCCCCCCTAGTTTGTCGTCGCTTTTTCTTTTTGTTGTGTCCTCGCTTGACGAGGTGGTCACTTTCTCTTCTGTTGGGTCGTCTTGTGCTGTGGCCCCAGCATGTGTTGACGGTTGTTTTATTTATAAAGCGGGACAAAGGCCTGATTTGAGAGTCGTTAACAGTTTACATCACAAAAAATCACAAAAAGGCGTTCACGGTCCTTAGCTAGCATGTTAGAAGTGAAGTGCTAAACTGCCTAAGCGTTCACAGTTACTCCCTTCGTTTAGAAATATAAGATGTTTTAGATTTGTGAAGATGTATCTAGACACCTTTTAGTATATAGGTTCAAATGAATCTAGACACTACATCTTATTCACAAACTTAAAACATCTAATATTTCCAAACGGAGGAAGTATTAGCTAGCATTTTAGAAGTGAACTAAACTGTGAACGCCTTTTTTGTGGTGTAAATGCCTCTACGCTGTAAACGAGCACTCTGGTGGTATCATTTACTACTTACTAAAGTAGAGACATGATTCAGAAACTCCTCTGAGCAACAAAAATAAACAACTACCATGCAAGCCTAAGTTATGCTCACATAAGCACTATTCAGTTTCATGGAGCTAATTAAACACTTACATCCAGCAATAGAGATAAACCAAGTCCATACTGTACTCAAATCTGATTCAAGCCCTTAAAACTCAGCAACGTGCATTATATGTAGACTGGATATAATCTCCATTGCTGAAGAATCTAACCAATGCTGCACTCCCAAGGAAGAACATAGTACACAACAAACATGTTATAACATTTTAATTACATTGCAAACAGCTCAGCACGCAAGACGCTGGATGCTTGTGATTTTAGTCCGCAGTCCAGCTCTGCTCCACAATCTCACGAACTTTTCGGTTGTACTCCCGCTTGTTCTCACTGAATAGGCGGGCAGCTTCTGAGTTGGCAGGTGAATTTGGGTTCGGATCGCAAAGCAATGACTGCAAATATTCAATGCTAGGTCAGATTGGTGCCAGTAATAAATAGGATTACTGATTCGGTAAAGTTCAGTAGAAGTGACTAATGATTTGTTCATTTGCTGTTTATAATCTGCAGCGTGTGCTTGTCAAATAACTAAGCAAGATAAGCAAAGACCAGGATTGGTCTACATGGTATGTTCTGCTTTTAAATAGTCATATTTCAGTTTTTCAAAAAAAAAGTCATATTTCAGAGTGCATTGGCGACCAGACACCTCAACAGCAAAAGGGTTTCAACAAGGATATAAATGTTTTACTCCCTCTGATCCAAATTACTGTGGCAGCTTTGGTCAGATTTGCCCATATACGCATGTATCTAGACGAGTTTCATTGTGTAGGTTCACTCATTTTGGAAAAAGCTGCGACAATTAATCAAACAATTAATTTGAATCGGAGGGAGTACATAATTATATAGAAGGTAGCATCTACTATTGGTGACTTCTTTTTTCATTATTTCAGACAGCTGAGAAAGATTATATGAATTCCCAAAATAAAGACTTAAAACAAATGCCTAGAAATCTTAATCAATTAATCAGACACACAGAAACTTAGTAGATATATAAGTGTGAATATGATAGTGCCTCTAACAAGGTTTTTTTTGGCTCCCAGGTGCAAATGAACCTATTATGAAACATACATAAAAAATAAAATTTAAATTGTCAAAAAAATCTGAACAAAAATTTCGCATACACATCCGGACATTCTAGGTCTGTACACAAGTTTTCAGAAAGAATGAACATTTTATGTGGCTTGTATAAAAAAGATAAAAACATGTCCATGAATAGACACGTTGGAGCACTGAAATTTGTCTTTTTTACACGAGACATCTAAAATGTTCTTTTCACCCGCAAACTTATATATGAATATTTAGTGTTCGGATGTATATGCAAATATTTTTTTCTAAATTTTTTGACATTTTGAATTTTGTTTTCACACAATAGGTTCATTTGCACCCGTGAGCCGAATTGGATTTCGGCTCTAACAAATAGAAGGGTAACATCATGTACGACATCGCGACAACAGAGCATGTAACAAAGAAAAATGAAGTGGTTATTCTACAAAGACCAATTCACATGAATATCAAAAAGATGAATTAAACAGTCCTTATTGGGTGGTCTTCTCAGCATATTTCACAACAAAACTTCAACTTCTAAGCATTCCATGGCAAGAACCCCGAAAAAATACTAAAGATATGATAAAGCGCATCTACCTGAATGGATGTGAGTATAGCCGCTACATCATATATTGGGCTCCACTGGTTCTGGAGGATATCTAAGCATATGCTTCCATCAGCATAAACTGCTCATAATAAAATAATATGTCATGATAATAAAATGAATTAGTACAAAAACATAATGCCATTATAAGGTTCTTACAACAAGAGAAAATAGTTGCATAAACGGTAAAATAATACCCAAACTGTAAGTACTGTATACAGTCGAAATATGTTGCAATGGCTGCAGGCTGTTGTTCACTATATGGAACTCTAGATACAAGTAAATTAATCATCACTAATAACTGAGGTTAGAAACAAAACTGATATAACCGAACAGGTATTGGTTCAACCTGCATATTTGTTTTAAGTATTGATATGTCCTGTAACCCAACTGCAGCACACAAAATGGAAATTAAGCATTTTCACGTGTACAGGTTGTATCAGGTAGGAACAAACCTTAAATTAGGACAATGAAATCTAAGCCACTATATTGACTTTGGATGGTGTATATCAAGGTGAATGTTAGACGGTATAGCTGCGAGGCAGGATTATTCAGATGGGCGTTTTCTAAGTAGCCAAAATTTTGAACTAGAAATGACAAAATGCACTACAAGTGGGATTTAGGTGGTATCCCATTTGACACCACCTTATTTATAAGTGTTCGTGGTTTTCCATGTTTAATGTGGGTCATTCAAAAATTAAGTCAAGTTGCAATGGTTGGTAGTTCACATCGTATTTTCTCACTAGTTACCACTTGATATGTTTCCTCGGCAATTGAAATTAGCTTGGAGTGATGCGCCAATACTTACCAAAAGAAACATGCTTAACAAAAAGAAGAAGGATACATATAAAATAGGTATTGAACAAGGGCACCAAAGGCTTACTGTTAGGATGAAACATCCGAGAAACAAATCGCACTGTAGGTGGCTTATTAGGATAATCTTCTGTAAACTGAAGTGTCAGCTTGAACGTACCTGAAATAAGCACAATTTTGGTTTAATGGTAACAGTAAGCAAACTGATTGATTTAAAAAAGGAAGGCTCAAAATTTCATAAAAAAACACATAGGACTGATGAAGATAGGCAACATGCATTTAAATTTTACATATAATTCTCTGACACGTGTAAGTTTATTTTCCCTCCGAGTATACATTGCAAGAAATGTGTAATGCACGTGCACGGTTGCTGGTATGACTAAAAAGGACAAGAAAGATAATATGAATGTACAACATACCATAATTAACAGGCAGGTTCAACATGAATTAGTTAATCCATCGATTGGAATAGAATGTGATTTGTATTAAAATACTAAAAACATCTCAAGCTGCGATCTCAAAAAAGTTTAGTCGCCAAACTGTGAACTCAAAAAAAAAATCCCAAATGACAGCACCAAATTGAATCACACGCAAGTGTAAAATATACATGCCTCGATATGAACCACATGCTCCTAAGGTTGAACATAAACATGCAGATGAAGCAGATGATAGAGTATACACGCCTCGATGTGAAGCATCATAAGAACAAACTGAAGTGTCGCCATGTTTGTTTTGGGTATTATGCATTCGCATGGTAATATTCTTATTGCACAAGAAGTAAATGCTCTCTTAATTCAATTAAATTAACTGAGAAATCCAGAAGGGAAATGTAATTACGAGAAAGACTCATCTCAGAAAATGAAAACAAAGTAGAATGTACAACACCATATAATGCTTGTGACTGTAGTTACTCCCCTAACCACGACAATTAAAGTCTAAAGCTAAAGGCCCAGACCAACCTACCTCCATCCCAGGGAGTATCATCAGGGCTGCAAAGTAAGACCCAAGGGAATGAAAATTAAGTAAAATTTATCTACAAAACAGGACAAAAAAGTAGGTACTCGTGAAGTCTAACAATTTACCCAAAAATGACAGCATTCCAAGACATTATATTGTTGTCCTGAGGGGCCCCACTTATACCAGCAGGGGGATCCTGCATCAGTCGTTTGAAATCCCTCATCAATCTCTTTCTTGCAGGAGTTGACATCCTTGCTTTCTGCAGAAAACATATCACCAGATGACTTATAAGAAACAGTAAGGAAATATATCTAGGAACCAGTCCAGTAGTACTGCAACATCCACAAAAGTTTGTAAACACAGAGTTCATTCTCCAAAATTAAATCCTTACTTGAAATATTGTAGCCTCCTTTAACTGCTCATACAATTGTTAAACATTATAGGTATCATGCGTAAATAAATGGTAAAGGTTAGTAGATGACAAACAAGCTTGTTGGCAACACTCACCCAATCATTATCCCTGAGCAAACACAAAGTTCAAAACCCGCTAGGTGTTAGTTCCTAGTTTTGCCTCTGCCTTGCACCTGTCTCACCTAAGCCCACACATAGAAAGATTAAACAACAGGAACTTTTCTGTCATCTAGCGGCCTAGGCGCGCTTAAGCGTGCCACCACGGGCAAACATTAGCGTGAAAAGACACACTTAGAGCAATTACCAACCACATACCTCTGAATGAAATGAGTTGGTGGTTGATAACCAAATGGCACAAAGAAAAGGTTTGACGTGCTCTTGTTCTTGGCTGTTACTTTGGCCCCTAATAACTGGAGATGAGGTGCCCTTGAGTGCGAGCAGGTGAAACAGTTGCATTCCAAATAATACACCCAGTGAACACAAGAACTAATGCGCTAGATAATGTGAACACAGCAATCCAACTACCCGGCGACCCTGGGCTCCACTAGGGAAGCTCCATCGAAGTTAAATAAGGGCATGCGAATTCCGTCGGCTGCTCTATAGGAAAACACTTGTCTATGTTGGCGTAGTTGGTGTTTTCATAAGCTCTGCGGATATGCTTGCTCCACCATTGACACGGATTGTCATGTGTTCCCTAAACGTCTTGGAGAGAAAAATAAAAACATCTCTTCTACAGCAAGAATCTTTTTGTAGGTGTCTGCTTATTGCATTATCTATTAATTGGAGTACAAACTCAAAAGCAACTGTAAAGCATCGGTGCCTCGCAAGGCAAGTTACAAATAAGAACCCTGCCTGCCCTGCATGGCAAGCAAATGCGGATTTCTGTATATAAGCACTGCTCATTGGCATTGCTTTTATGCACGCCAACTACAACAGCAAGAATTAATCACCTCGACACTCAGTCCTTCACACATCGGCCTAAAACAACCACCACCGTAAGGGAAGAGAAGACGCACTCCTCGTCAACAATAAAAGAACTAAATTATGACAAGCAGTAAAGCGTGGTAAGTTTACAGACCCTTCCGCACGCGATCAATTTCGCAGGCGTGATCAATCCAACGACCTAGCCAAATCTAGGGCACAACCGCTCACGTCACCGCAGGAATGGGAGCGAACTAGCGACCACGATCACGGCGCGCGCGATCACGCCACTGCCTCGCGTCGATCTAACAGCGTCGGGAACCAAGACCGATCGGCCACGGCAGGGACTGCGGACCATACCTCCGATCAAGCCGCCGGCCGCCCGGCAGATCCCGCGGGAATCGACAGCACCCCGGACTCCACGGACTATAGCATGCTGCAGTGGAGCCGATCGGGTGGAGATGCTATGGGGCTGGACCGGATCAGACGGGAGGAGTGGAAGATTCGTTTGTCCGATTGGAAGGGGACGAATGAGGCGCTGGGGCGGATGGGAATGGATTTGGGGGCGGATGGGGAAGGTCGCAAGAGTGGACGACGGACCACGAGTGAAAATATTACCGCGTGCACTTGTCGCTGATGGAGCGGAACAGACCCTTCAAAACCGAAGCAGAAAAAAAAATATTTTTTTTTCAATTTCACGCACAAAACAGGGCAAAAACGATATAAAACCATAAAACTAAACCATAAATGACAGAACTTAAACAAATTCAACCGTTCAACCGCGACAATCATCAAGTTTTAACCAATTTAACAAAGTATCTCACTACCACGCCGCATACCATCATCCAAAATATAAATCATCGCCACAACCCACGATGATCATCAAGCATCGACGCCAAAAGAAGCACCACCACTTGCCGGAGCACCATGTCCACCACCATCCCTAGCCCGAGCATTGCCTCTTGCCAGCGCCGCTAACGTCCTTCTCTCCAAGATGTTCGTCCTTGCTTGATCATGTCACGCTAAGGTGAGCTCGTCCATGTTGCTCCGGTCCATGGTCACGATGATGTTTTCTTTGGCATATGGCTTTGCCATGGCCTTGGCCTTGGCATAGAGCTTTGCCATGGCCTTGCTCATCCTTTATTTTTATCTAAAAACTTGGTCAAACTTTAGATGGTTTGACTTTTAAAAAAAGTTATATGTCTTAAGCCTTGGGACAGAGGTAGTATAGTTTTTTTGACATATGATTCATATTTTGTTGTTCAAATTTATAGCCAAACATTTTTCTTAAACTTCGTGTAAGCCCAACAACAACAAACAGGTATAGAGGGATTACCAACTTCGCAAAACATAATGGGAGGATTTTTTTTACATGCCAAACTGAAGTACCAACTTCGCAAACGACGTCCTCCCTATGGGAGGCGACGACCCATCCGCCCCTACGGCGTCCATCAGACAGCCTCCTCGTTGTCATCGTGCACGTGCTCGTGCTTCCCGCCCTCCTCGTACTTGCCATCCTTGTTATCCGCCATCAATTCAAGATGGTGAATGGCGGCGGGCGCTGCTAGTTCTTCATCCATCCCAGCAGGGAGGACCTTGAGTAGCCGCCGCTGCTACTTTGAACACATTCGGCCACTCGCGATAAAGGGGATGGGACGGCACCGCGAGTGGATCTTGAGGCAGAGGGGACCCTCTGCTCGCGAAGTGCGTCGACCCCCTGCTCACTGTATCGTGACCGCCGGCGATCGGAGAAGGGGGCTCGCCGTGAGGGGGATCAGAAGAGGAGACGCCAAAGAGAAATTTCAAGGCGAACTAGGTTTCCTCGCTACTGCGTCCGTCCCTGCCACCAAATCATCACGAGAAGGAGCAATGGTGGAGAGGATCTAGGAAATAAAAGAAGAGTTGTTGGAGACCGAGAAGGTAGGAGAGACGTAAAGGAGGCACCAGAGCCTTCCAGATCGATAGATGTGGCAGTTAGTAGTGGAAAAAACCGACGCCCGGTTTGTTGGTTTTTTATCTATCGTTCAAATGTAGCTGAGCCGATGCTCATAACGCAAGACTTTAGCCACGCTTAAGCTACAGTGTAATGCCATTTTTCCAGTACACCTTTTTCAAGTGGTGCGGCTTTTATGTTGTATCCATAAACATCACTACCAACGCAAAACATAATGGGAGGATTTTTTTTTTTTACATGCCAAACTAACTCTTTTTGCAGTGGCATTTTGAAGTTTTTCTTGTAGTGGCATTTAAGAAAGAATACACAAACCAGACACTTGTATACATCGAAATGATCATATTTTGTGTCGCTCCAATCATCAAATATATAAATCACATTTTTCTAATATACTGTTATAATACTCATAGTCTTTCCGGTGACATCGTTCAAAAAAAACAAGCTCTAAACAATAACAATATACACGTGACACGACTAAATACAAATGTCGGGGAGGGTGTAGCTGATACGTAAGGTATTGCTAATATAAAACACTTCTATTGAATTTGTAATGTGACGTTGCAACAATCCTTTTGTATTAGGATGAAGCTATCGTTGGGACCTTTAGCCATCATAAGAACAAGAGATACACTCTTTTTTTGAACATTGAACGGTGCAAAGCACCCAACGTATATTGCTGCATATTAGTCCCTGTAGTACAAATATGCCAGAAAGATAAATATTACACAAAGGCCTAGGAAAATGCATTGAGGACCCTGAAAGAAACTTGAAAAAGCAATCAAGTTCTTCGTCCTCATCCTCCTCCAGAACAGCGACGAAGCTCCGGTGTCGGCGAGCATCCTTGCCACAGGAAGCAATCGACGAGAGGAGCAGAGCAGCAGAGGCGCGGCAGCCCTACTGCCGTTGAGTCCGGCATGCTGGCGAGACCTGCCGCTAGGGAGACGCCGGAGAGAAGCTCCAGAAGACTTCTCCACCCGAAGACGCCGTCGCATGCAGAAGAGCCGCCATGGCTCCCTGAAGCAGACGAAAACGCCGTCGAGGCACCCTAGCCAAAGAAATCGACGAACCGTCCTCGCACCGCTGAAGAAGAAGCGGAGCCTCCGTCTCTCCTCCTCGCCACCATGGCCGGCCAGGAGAGACGGAGACACTGCTCACCACCCAGAACACCGCACCTCCTTGCCACCTCGGCCAGCCAGGCACGGAAGAACATGGCCACGGAACCTCAGCGGCGGAGGACCAGCCAGCCTTATTAAGCGGAGACGGCGGCCCGCACCGTCACAAGCAACTCCGACCAGAGGAGGAAACCGACGGCGGCGGAACCCTAAGGTCCAGATCTGGCCAGGATCCGAATCTCTCTCCAAACTACATGCATAAGGCCCAAAACCTACCCTAAACTACTCCCGACACCTCTCCTCCGCCATCTCTGGCCGACAAAGCAGCCGGAGAGGCTCGGGATCGGCCCGGTCCGGCGCGGGGAAACCCTAGCTACTGTAGCGAAGAGAGAGAGGGAGAGAGAGAGGGTGAGGGGGCGATCCCAAGAGGACACACAAGAGATACACTCAATGGAGTTGTAGAGAAAGGACATGGAAAACAACGTGCTAACAATGGTATGAAATACATCGTACATATTGTACTTTAACTAAATAGGTACTGGTCGAACTAACAAGTGTTGCTTCTAGATTCAATCAACAATATGCAGACATTTTTTGTCTCGTATAAATTACACAAAGACTAGAAGGCCAAGAAGTGTGACTTGCTTTTAGGTACAAGAAGGTTACGTCGACGATTTAGCTTCAAATATGTCAGGTTTATGGCACCAGGGAAGGTGTGGTAGCACCATTTGCAAAATCTCAAAATAGAACATTTAAAACAGAACACAACGAGAGAGACCCATTTCCCTCGCGGCTCTCCTCTCCCAACCGTTGTGCTTGGGTCTTTGCCAAATCAAGGGTCGCCGGCCCCTCACCTCTCCTCTCTGGCAGCGGTCGACGAAGACTAGGTGAGGGCCCTCCCCTGTACAACAGTAGTTTCGTAGGGCTAGGTCTAGGTTGAGTTTCCCCAAGTGGGGTCTGGCGTCATGCCGAGACTGAGCTTCACACCGGCGCCGACGAGCGGTGGTCGGAGGTCTCCCTTTACACATCTGTGCTCAATTCCATGGTGGGATTTGGCGCTAGTGGGTATATTTGGTGAGGGCTCGCTGAATAAGCTCGTGTTGGTTCATGATGGAGGGCTTGGATCTGTTGCCTCTGTTCGTCCTTGTCACCGAGGTGGCGGAAGGAGGAAGGACGTGCTGGGTTCGGGTGCTCCAAGGGAAGGTGCTGCAACCGGCGGAGATTCTCAACGGCGACGACCTCGCGCTGCCGTTATCCAAGGTCAAGGCGGCCACTCCGCGCTGCGGTGCTATGTGTACTGCAGTCTGTTCAACCTCTAGGTCGGCGTGTCATTGATACATCGGAAACGTATCTATAATTTTTATGCTCCATGCTTGTTTAGTATCTACTTTGCTTTGCTTTGTCTACACCTTGAGGTGTTTTTATATGTTTTTTGGAACTAACCTATTAACAAGTTACCACAGTGCCAGTTGCATGTTTTCTTCTGTTTTTGGTTCCAGAAAGGCAAAAAATCAATATTCTCGGAATTGGACGGGATAAAAGCCAAATTCAATATTTTACCGTGGGCAACACGAAGCGAGAAGACGAGACGGAGAAGGCTCAAAAGGGGGCCACACCCCCTGGCCATGCGGGTGGTCCCACCCCGCGCCTGGGGGGTGCAGCCGCCCTGGTGGCCCCCTGGCTCTCCCACTCGTCTATAAGAAGCCCCCCGATGCAGAAACCCTATGCACCTGATCAAAAATCCACGAAACCGTCTGTAGCCACTGTCACCACCGTCCCTAGATCAGGGGGATCTGAAGTTCTTCCCAGCACCCTGCCGGAGGGGAAATCATCTCGGAGGCCTTCTTCTCCGGTATGAAGCATGAGTAGTTCCACCTTGGACTATGGGTCCATATAGTAGCTAGATGGTTGTATCTCCTCCTCGTGCTTTCATGTTTAGATATTGTGAGCTCCATTCATGATCAAGATCTAATCTATTTGTAATGATGCATGTTGTGTTTGCGGGGATCCGATGGATATTGAGATTACTATGTCAAATTGATTAATGGTTTTGTCTTATTGATTCTATCATGTCTGTGTTATTTGTGATCTTGCATGCTCTCCGTTGTTAGTAGCTATCTTGGCCAAGTATTTGCTAGTGACTCCAAGAGGGGGTATTTATGCTCGATAGTGGGTTCATGCCTCTAGTTTCCAAGAGAAGTAACAAAAATCTCTTCGGTTGTAGATGTGTTGTTGCCACTAGGGAGAAAACAACGGTCTCTTGTTCATGGAATAAGTGGATTGTTTACCTTACACACTTTGCTTAAAGCAGTTGTCTGTTGCTTGCAACTTAATACTGGAGGGGGTTCGGATGATAACCTGAGGGTGGACTTCTAGTCATAGATGCAGTTGGATAGCGTTCTATATATATTGTTGTATTGCCCAATCGAATCTCATAGGATCTTTTTGTCTGGTATTTCATTGTTATGCCTTGCTCAGTTCCTGTCAATTTCCCTGCTATAATTTATTTACCCTTCATACCATGTTGTTTATCTAAGGAGAGCACCTCTAGTGAACTATGGACCCCGGTCCAATATTTACCATTGATACATCTTCCATTGTTTACTTGCTGCAAACCATTCATCACATTCCATACCATACAGTTAATACTTTGTTACAGCAAACCGGTGAGCTTGACAACCTCACTGATTCGTTGGGGCAAAGTCTTGAGTCTGTGTTGTGCAGGTTTCCATGTTGCCTGCAACACCTTTGAGACGTTTCCTTCCTCCTACTGGTTCGATAACCTCGGTTTCTTACTGAGGGAAAACTTGCTGATGTGCTTATCACACCTTGCTCTTGGGGTTTCCAACGAAGCATCCCACGATAGTACTGGGCACCATCAAGTCTTTCTGGCGCCGTTGTCGGGGAGGCTAAGGACGTCTTCACAAGGGGAGTCCTCCTCAACCTTTCTCTTTACTTTGTTTTTAGTTTGCTTAGTTTCTTTTGCTTGGTTTTGTTTGCCTCTTTTTATCAAAAACTACAAAAAAATAGTTTGGTTTGGTTTGCTTTCTCTATTCAAAAACATAAAAAAATAGTTCCTACTATAGTTGCTGGTCTGTTATTGC
Source organism: Avena sativa (assembly GCA_916181665.1). Lineage (NCBI taxonomy): Eukaryota > Viridiplantae > Streptophyta > Magnoliopsida > Poales > Poaceae > Avena > Avena sativa. The sequence goes on along the minus strand of OV702293.1, from coordinate 8,440,067 downwards.
CTTGCTTTGTCATGCTTTCTATCAATAGATGGTTTCTTTGAAACTAGTTCTTATTGGCAAGGTGGATTCATGGAAGAATAAAAGTATTACTATAAGGAGCAGCGTTTGTCACAAAAAGGTAAACACTTATGGAAACAAATTGATAAATTGAATACTATTGCTAGAGAGGTGTGCTCTACTTATAATGTTACTTATTGCTTTGATAAATCTTGTTGCTGTAGGAGGTATAAACACCTGCCTTTTCAATATGAGTATAATGATAATGCTACCATATCTTCTTATGTTAAAGGAATTTATGACTTTTATGATGTAGAACAGATTGATGAATTTATTGCTTTCAAGGGTGCATTTGAACTTGCCAGTTTGCTTGAAAATACTGATGATGCACCTTATGAATATGAGGTTTATGAGATACTTAAATTCTGCTTTGATAATTACAAGGAAAAAATGGCTATATTCTTAAATATTTTAATAGGTGCTTTTGACAAATGGAAGAGACTAATGCATTGCAGGAGCCTATGGAAGAATAAATTGCTGAAACTGAAAGCTCATTAGATGAAAAAGAGGAGGAGAGTGATGGTCAAGAGGAGGAAGAATGGATCTACCCATGTCTACCTTCTAATGAGAGTAACTCTTTACCTCTTACATTATTTGATTGTCCCCCATGTTTACCAAAGGAGGATGAATGTTATGTTCCTGTGGATTCTTTTGAAATATCTGCTATGGGTAAAACTTGTGATAATAGTTATGCTCCTGATATCTATGATAATACTATATTTGTGCCTAACTTCGAAATGCATGGTACTAAGGAGTTTTGCTTAGAAAATGTTTATGATAAAGCTCTAGATGATGGTCCTATGTTGAATGATCAGTTACCTTATTATAAAATTGCTAAAAGTGGGTTTGAAGGTTTTAATCCCACTATTTTTTAGCTTGATAAAAATTATGTGTTTGTAGATCATGAAAATCATGCTTTATGTGATAGTTATATTGTTGAGTTTATTCATGATGCTACTGAAAGTTATTATGAGAGAGGGAAACATGGTCTTATGTATCTCAACAATATTAAGTTTCCCCTCTTTATGTTGAAAATCTTGAAGTTGCACTTGTTTTGCTTTCCTATGCTTGTTGCTTTGTGCTTCTTTGATTTATTTTATTACAAGATTCCTATGCATAGGAAGTGGGTTAGACTTAAATGTGTTTTGAATTTGCTTCTTGATGCTCTCTTTTACTTCGATTCATATTTCTTATATGAGTATCTTCTCAAACTATCATGTCTAACTTAAAGGCGTTAAAGAAAAGTACTTGTTGGGAGATAACCCAAGAGTTTCCTTGAGTCTTGGAAGTTATTACTTAAGAAATGACCTCTATTTATCCTTATTGTTTGATTTTTGTGCCAAGAATGACCTCTAATGAGAGGGAAATAAGATTTGGGGAGTTGCTGTCCCGAAACAGATTTCTGTCCTCCACCATAAAAATTCGTGAGGAGTATCTGTAAGTCGTATTGAGCTGAAAAGTTACGAATAAATCCCCCAATATGTTAGATAACTTTCGTTAGTTCAACATTTTTTAACTTGAGCAATATCATATTTTTGAAAAAATTGGTTTCTACCTGCTGGTCTGTTTTGACAGATTTCTGCCATTATTTGCATTTGCTTCTTATTGATTTTTTTTTGAGTTATCTTTTGGGGAGTTAAGCTTTTTGAAGGAGTTGCTACAGTAGCTTGTGTTTTTAGTGAAAAGTTTTGCTGTTCCAAAGCTTAGCCTAAAGGTCTAATATTTTTTGAATACACTAATGTTGCTAATGAAGATTGTGTGAAGTTTTGTATGAAGGAAAAATTTCAGGTGTAGAGAGAGAATGATGTAATGAGATGAAGAATGAACAAAATCTCAAGCTTGGGGATGCCACCCCGTTGTCACCCCAAGAAATATCCAATAGGTACAAGCGTCAAAGCTTGGGGATGCCCAAGGCATCCCCTTCTTCATCAATAAAAAGCTCATGTTTGTCTAAACACTTCGTTTTTATTGTTCCATGCACTGTTGTGTTGTTCTTGGAGCGTCTTAGTTTTCGTTTGCTTCGCTTAGTTTGTTTAGTTTGCTTGAATAAAGTAGTTTGGACCCCCGTTCTCGTTGTGTTGTTTCAAATAAGTTGATTGGTGTTGGAAATGAGGAGAAAGTTCTTGCTTGGAAGTGCAAGAGGAGCTTGCATTTACTGTTACTTAGACTTTAGCATGACATGCTAGGTGTTGTTTTGACCTTATGCTTAGTAATTATTATTGTAGCATGTCTTGTTCCAAATAATTGGGATGGCTTAGTGTGCCTTGAAGAAATCATGTGTTGTTTTAGCATACAAAAGCATAGTATTTTGGTATTCTCCATTGATATTTTGTTTGGGTTGACTTGGCACATGCTCACACCATGTTATGACTATGACAAGTCACCATTGTTGGAATTATGCCCTAGAGGCAATAATAAAGATGTTATTATTATAATTCTTGTTCATGATAAAGTTTATATTCCATGCTAGAATTGTATTAAGCGGAAACTTTGATACTTGTGTGGTTTATGAACAACACCGTGTCCCTAGTACGCCTCTATGGACTAGCTCATTGATTAATGATGGTTAAGGTTTCCTAACCATAGACCTAAGTTGTCAATTAATAATGAGATCATGTCATTAGGAGAATGATATGATGGATAGACCCAAATTAAGCAGAGCAATTAGATCGTGTCATCGTGTTCATCTTTGTGAAGCTTTTTCTTATGTCAAGTATTGTATTCCTTAGACCATGAGATAATACAACTCCCTGGTATCGGAAGAAAGCTTTGAGGTCATCAAACGTCATCCTATGTGAGGGTGATCATAAAGGTATCTCTCAGGTGATTGGAAAGTACTTGTTGGGTTGTATGTATCGAGATGGAATTTGTCCCTCCCGAGTTGGAGAGATATACTTCGGGCCCACTCGGTAATCGATATCAACACCGCTTGCAAGAACGTGGTTAAGGAGTTAATCACAAAGTGATATCGGATTACGGAACGAGTAAAGTACTTGTTGTGAACGAGATTGAACTAGGTATGTCGATACCAACGATCGAATCTCGGGCAAGTAAAATATCGCGTGACGAAGGGAATACATATATGGGATTAATTGAATCCTGGCATCGTGGTTCATCCGATATGATCATCGATGAATATGTGGAAGTCAATATGGGTTTCCAGATCCCGCTGTTGATTATTGATAGAAGATCATGTCTACATATTCTCGAACCCGTAGGGTCACACACTTAACGTGCCTCGACGCTAGGATAGAATGGATAATTGGTTTATGAGTTTTTGTTCGGAGTCTCGGATGAGATCTAGGACATCACGAGAGGTTCCAGAATGGTCCGGAGAATAAGATTCATATAAAGGAAAGCAGTTTTTGGATTTCGGAATCGTTTCGGAGTATTCGGTATTGTACCGGAAGGTTCTAGAAGGTTCCAGAGTGGGACCAACGTGGGCCCACTTGTCGGAGGGCTGCGTGGGCCTAAGGGGGAGTGCCCTGTCCGCTTTGGGCCAGGGGCACAAGGCCCCAAAGGCCCAGCCGGCCAGCCCTAGGGGAAATCCTAGGGAACCCTTCTAGAAGGAAGGGGGAAACTTGCCCCCCCACTCTACCCTTGGGGCCGCCGCCCTAGGGCTTGGAGGAGGGGCCAAGGGGGGGACCGGCCAGCCCCCTATATAAAGAGGGCAGGGGCGCACCCTCCCCCTCCTACTCCTCCAACCCTAGCCGCCGTCCTGCTGCCCCTCCACCTCTCTCTCTCTCCCGACTACGCGTAGGCGAAGCCCTGCCGCAGAAACTCTCCACCATAGCACCACGCCGTCGTGCTGCAGATCCAATCTATCTCTCCACCCTACTTGCTGGACCAAGCAAGGACGAGATGTCGCGGCACCGTACGTGTGCATCTCTCGGAGGCGCCGCCACTTGCGGCGTAGGATCGGATCGGATCGCGAGGAGGACTACATCAACCACGTTCTGTTGAACGTTTCCGCTGTGCGATTTCTTCAAGGGTATGAAGATCTCATGTATCTCTCTTGTTGATTGCATCTCCTATATTAGATCTTGGATTTCTTGTTCGCATCCGTAGAATTTTTTTGATTTACTATGCTGCAAAACCCTTCAGTGGTATCAGAGCTAGATCTATGCGTAGATGTGTTTCACGAGTTGAACGCAACATGCTTGTTGCGAGCGTTGATGTTTTCTGTTGCAAGTATCTTGTTGTGTATTTCTTATGGCGCGGCATAGTGAGATCGAAGCGGTCCAGGCCAACTTTACGCGACCTCGTTCGCGAGACCGGCTCCGCACTTGACGTGTGGCTTGTTCCACACGTGCGGCTGGTGGATGCCAGTTTCTATCACTATAGTAGTCATGGGATTTACACCAGATGTTAGCAACCATAATATCACTGTTGTGGCTTTCCGTAGGTAAGAATCGTTCTTAGCTTGTTACTCCCATAAGCCACGTAAAACATGCAACAACAAAGTAGAGGCGTCTAACTTGTTTTTGCAGGGAGTGTTTTGTGATATGGTATGGCCCAAGACATGATGTGTATGATGTATGCAATGATCATGTTTTGTAATATTTCACGACTTGCATGTCGATGAGTTCACAACCGGCAGGAGTCATATGGTTGTCTTTATAATTGTGTATGACCTGTGTGTCAACTTCTTATACGCCATGTAATAGCTTTACTTTATCGCTAAGTAGTTAGCAATAGTTGTAGTTGCTATTCGTGGTGGAGGCAATCATGGTGGAGTGATGGAGATCATGCTGGCGCACACAAGATGGAGATCATTGCACGAAGATTGGCTATACCATGTCACATAAAATTATATGCATGTGATGTTTATCCTTTTATGTATCTTATTATGCTTAGATCGTGCCGGTATAAGATGATTCCTCACTTAAAGATCAAGATAAAATTGTGTTCTCCCCATGTATGTACCGTTGCGAAAGTTCGTCGTGTTCAAGCACCTCGTGATGATCGGGTGCTATAAACTGTACTTTCACATACAACGGGTGCAAACCAGTTTTGCACATGCGAAAATACTTGGGTTTGACTTGACGAGCCAAGCATGTATAGACATGGCCTCGGAACACACAAACCGAAAGGTTAAACATGAGTCATATGAATGATATGATCGACACTTTGTTGTCCACCATTGAAACCACATCTCTTCTCGTGAAGATCGAATTAGGTGTGGTGAATTTGGATCGTGTTTACTAAACAACTTGAGGGATGTTGAATTTAGTGGGAGTTCATCTAGTAATTTGATTAAGTTAAACTAGTTATCATGAACATAGTCTAAATTGTATTTGCAAATTTTATAGATCAAATGGCTAAGTCCAACTTCAACTTCAACGTTTTTGCTGAGAAAGAAAAGCTTAAGAACAATGGGTCTAACTTCACCAACTGGTTCCGCAATCTGAGAATCATTCTCGCCGGCGGACAAAAGGACTATGTCCTTGAGAAAGCGCTAGGTGACGCTCCTGCTATTGATGCGTCGGCTGATGAAAAAGCTGTTTATCAGTCGCACAAAGATGATTATGGAGTGATTAAGAGTACCATGTTGTTTGCTATGGAACCGGACCTTCAAAATTGTTTTGAGGAGTTCGTCGGGCCCTTTGAGATGCTTGAGGAACTGAAAACCATGTTTCAGACTCAGGCCCGTTCTGAGAGGTATGATATCTCTGAGAAGTTCTTTAACTGCAAGATGGAGGAAGGGAGTTCCGTTAGTGAGCACGCCATTAAGATGTCGGGCTACACTCAACGACTTGAGCAACTGGACTACAAGATTCCAGAAGAGCTCAAGATTGACAGAGTTCTGCAATCACTCCCTCCTAGCTACAAAGGTTTTGTAGTTACTCATAATCAAATTGGTTCCACTGATACGATCACTGAGCTCTTCGCTAAGCTGAAAGCTGCGGAGGTGGATATCAAGAAAGATAATCATGTGTTGATGGTCAACAAGACCCCTAGCTTTAAGAAAGGTAAGGGTGCAAAGAAATCCTTCAAGAAGGGCAGCAACAAGCGTGTTGCTCCTGCTAAGAAGAAGCTCAAGTATGGACCTAAGCCAGACACTGAGTGCTTCTATTGCAAGGACAAGGGTCACTGGAAGCGCAACTGTCCGAAGTACTTAGCGGACAAGAAGGCTGGCACCATTAAAGGTATATTTGATATACATGTTATTGATGTTTACCTTACTAGCGCTCATTGTAGTGCCTGGATATTTGATACTGGTTCAGTTGCTAATATTTGTAACTCGAAACAGGAGCTACGGAATAGACGGCGGCTAGCAAGGTATGAGGTGACGATGCGTGTTGGCAATGGATCAAAAGTTGATGTAATGGCCGTCGGCACGCTCTCCTTAGTTTTACCTTCGGGATTAGTTTTAAACCTTAATAAATGTTATTATGTGCCTGCGTTGAGCATGAACATCATATATGGATCGTGTTTATTGCAAGACGGTTATTCATTTAAATAGGAGAATAATGGTTGTTCTATTTATATGAATAACATCTTTTATGGTCATGCACCTATTGTGAATGGTTTATTTCTTCTGAATCTCGAGAGTAATGAAACGCACATCCATAACATTGAGGCTAAGAGATGCAAAGTAGATAGTGATAATCCAACTTATTTGTGGCACTTCCGTCTAGGTCATATTGGTGTAAAACGCGTGAAGAAACTCCATTCTGATGTACTTTTGGAGTCTCTTGATTTTGAATCATTTGACACGTGCGAGCCGTGCCTCATGGGCAAGATGATCAAAACCCCGTTCTCCGGTGTAATAGAGCGAGCAACGGACTTATTGGAAATCATACATACCGATGTATGCGGACCAATGAGTGTTTCGACGCGCGGTGGATATCGCTATTTTCTCACTTTTACTGATGAATTAAGTAGATATGGGTATATCTATTTAATGAAACATAAATCTGAAACATTTGAAAAGTTCAAAGAATTTCAAAACGAAGTGGAAAACCATCGTAACAGGAAAATTAAATTTCTACGATCCGATCGTGGAGGTGAATATTTGACTTATGATTTTCTCACGCATCTTAAAGCAAGCGGAATCGTTTCGCAACTCACGCCACCCGGAACACCACATCACAATGGTGTGTCTGAACGCCGGAATCGAACTCTATTAGATATGGTGCGATCAATGATGTCTCTTACAGATTTGCCGTTATCATTTTGGGGTTATGCATTAGAAACCGCTGCATTCACTTTAAATAGGGCACCATCTAAATCCGTTGAGACGACACCGTATGAATTATGGTTTGGTGCTAAACCTAAGTTGTTGTTTCTTAAAGTTTGGGGATGCGAAGCTTACGTCAAGAAGTTGATGCCGGACAAGCTCGAACCCAAATCGGAGAAATGCGTCTTCATAGGATATCCCAAGGAAACGATTGGGTATACCTTCTACCATAGATCCGAAGGCAAAGTGTTTGTTGCAAAGAACGGATCCTTTCTTGAGAAGGAGTTTCTCTCGAAAGAAGTGAGTGGGAGGAAGGTAGAGCTAGACGAGGTTATTGAACATTCTCTCAAGTTGGAGAGTAGCGCAACACCTGAAATTGTTCCAGTGTCGTCTACACCAACAAGAGAGGAAGCTAATGACGAGGATCATGAAACTTCGAACGACGCTACTACTGAACTTTGCAGGTCGACAAGGTCACGTACCACTCCTGAATGGTACGGCAACCCTGTCTTAAAAGTCTTGTTGTTAGACAACAGTGAACCTGCGAACTACGAGGAAGCAATGATGAGCCCAGACTCTGAGAAATGGCTAGAGGCCATGAAATACGAATTGGGATCCATGAGCAAAAACCAAGTATGGACTTTGGTGGACCCTCCTAGCGACCGTAAGGCTGTTGAGTGCAAATGGATTTTCAAGAAGAAAACGGACGCGGATGGTAATGTTACTGTCTATAAAGCTCGGCTTGTCGCAAAAGGGTTTCGACAAGTTCAAGGTGTTAACTACGATCAGACTTTCTCTCCCGTAGCGATGTTTAAGTCCATTCGGATTTTATTATAAATTGCTGCATTTCATGATTATGAAATATGGTAGATGGATGTCAAGATTGCGTTCCTCAATGGCAACATTAATGAGGAGTTGTATATGATGCAGCCTGAAGGTTTTGTCGATCCTAAGGATGCTAATAAGGTGTGCAAACTTCAGCGTTCCATTTATGGACTGAAGCAAGCATCTCGGAGTTGGAACCTTCGTTTTGATCAAGTGATCAGGAGCTTTGGATTTGTTCCAAATTGCTACGAATCTTGTATCTACAAGAAAGTGAGTGGGAGCTCGGTGATATTTTTAGTAATATATATGGATGACATATTGATTATTGGAAATGACATTGGTATGCTTAACAATGTGAAGAGTTATTTGAATAAATGTTTTTCAATGAAAGACCTAGGAGAAGCTGCTTATATATTGGGCATCAAAATCTATAGAGATAGACAAAGACGCCTAATAGCTTTAAGCCAAAGTACATACCTAGACAAAGTTCTGAAAAGGTTCAGAATGGATAAAGCAAAGAAAGGTTCATTGCCCATGTTGTCAGGTAAGATATTGAGCAAGGCTCAGTGTCCAACTACGATAAATTATAGAGACACTATGAGCAAAGTGCCATATGCCTCGGCCATAGGTTCTATCATGTATGCCATGCTATGTACTAGACCGGATGTGTCCAATGCTCTTAGTTTGACGAGCAGATACCAAAGTGATCCAGGAGTGGAACACTGGACAGCCATAAAGAACATCCTAAAGTATTTAAATAGTATTAAAGAAATGTTCTTGGTCTATGGAGGTGATGAGCAGCTCGTCGTAAAAGGTTACGTCGACGCCAGTTTTGACACCGACCCGGATGATTCTAAATCTCAGGCATGATACATTTATATTTTGAATGGTGGAGCCGTGAGCTGGAGAAGCTGCAAGCAAAGCGTGATCGTGGGATCTACAACAGAAGCGGAATACATGGCTGCTTCAGAAGCGTCAAGTGAAGGAGTTTGGATCAGGAACTTCATCACTGAGCTTGGTGTGGTTCCAAGTGCCTTGGACCCACTGGAGATATTGTGCGACAACACTGGCGCCATAGCACTGTCTAAGGAACCAAGATATCATCAAAAAACCAAGCACATCAACCGCCGTTTTTATATAATTCGAGATTATATAGCAGATGGAGATCTGAAGATTAGCAAAGTACATACGGATCTGAATGTCGCAGATCCGTTGACTAAACCTCTTCCACGAGCAAAACATGATCAGCACCTTAATGCCATGGGTGTTAGATTGTTGCCAAATGTAAACTAGATTATTGACTCTAGTGCAAGTGGGAGACTGTTGGAATAATGCCCCAAAGGCAATAATAAAGATGTTATTATTATAATTCTTGTTCATGATAAAGTTTATATTCCATGCTAGAATTGTATTAAGCGGAAACTTTGATACTTGTGTGGTTTATGAACAACACTGTGTCCCTAGTATGCCTCTATGGACTAGCTCATTGATTAATGATGGTTAAGGTTTCCTAACCATAGATATGAGTTGTCAATTAATAATGAGATCATGTCATTAGGAGAATGATATGATGGACAGACCCAAATTAAGCAGAGCAATTAGATCGTGTCATTGTGTTCATCTTTGCGAAGCTTTTTCTTATGTCAAGTATTGTATTCCTTAGACCATGAGATAATACAACTCCCTGGTATCGAAAGAAAGCTTTGAGGTCATCAAACGTCATCCCACGTGAGGGTGATCATAAAGGTGTCTCTCAGGTGATCGGAAAGTACTTGTTGGGTTGTATGTATCGAGATGGAATTTGTCCCTCCCGAGTCGGAGAGATATACTTCGGGCCCACTCAGTAATCGATATCAACACCGTTTGCAAGTACGTGGTTAAGGAGTTAATCACAAAGTGATATCGGATTACGGAACGAGTAAAGTACTTGCTGTGAACGAGATTGAACTAGGTATGTCGATACCAACGATCGAATCTCGGGCAAGTGAAATATCGCGTGATGAAGGGAATACATATATGGGATTAATTGAATCCTGGCATCGTGGTTCATCCGATATGATCATCGATGAATATGTGGGAGTCAATATGGGTTTCCAGATCCCGTTGTTGATTATTGATAGAAGATCATGTCTGCATATTCTCGAACCCATAGGGTCACACGCTTAACGTGCCTCGACGCTAGGATAGAATGGATAATTGGTTTATGAGTTTTTGTTCAGAGTCTCGGATGAGATCCAGGACATCACGAGAGGTTCCGGAATGGTCCGGAGAATAAGATTCATATAAAGGAAAGCAGTTTTTGGATTTCGGAATCGTTTCGGAGTATTCGGTATTGTACCGGAAGGTTCTAGAAGGTTCCGGAGTGTGACCAATGTGGGCCCACTTGTCGGAGGGCTGCGTGGGACTAAGGGGGAGTGCCCTGGCCGCTTTGGGCCAGGGGCACAAGGCCCCAAAGGCCCAGCCGGCCAGCCCTAGGGGAAATCCTAGGGAACCCTTCTAGAAGGAAGGGGGAAACTTGCCCCCCACTCCACCCTTGGGGCCGCGGCCCTAGGGCTTGGAGGAGGGTCTAAGGGGGGCCGGCCAGCCCCCTATATAAAGAGGGCAGGGGCGCACCCTCCCCCTCCTACTCCTCCAACCCTAGCCGCCGTCCTGCTGCCCCTCCACCTCTCTCTCTCCCGACTGCGCGTAAGCGAAGCCCTGCCGCAGAAACTCCACCATAGCACCACACCGTCGTGCTGCAGATCCAATCCATCTCTCCACCCTACTTGCTGGACCAAGGAAGGAGGATACGTCGCGGCACCATACGTGTGCATCTCTCAGAGGTGCCGCCACTTGCGGCATAGGATCGGATCGGATCGCGAGGAGGAGACGGCTAGTACGACTACATCAACCACATTCTATTGAACATTTCTGCTGTGCGATTTCTTCAAGGGTATGAAGATCTCATATATCTCTCTCGTTGATTGCATCTCCTAGATTAGATCTTGGCTTTCTTGTTCGCATCCAGAATTTTTTTGATTTACTATGCTGCAAAACTCTTCAACCATAGCCTCTATGATCATTTAGTCCTTGACTTGTAGTACCACTCTATGCTTTGATTAGTAATATTTTGTCGCTCTGCATGATTATGGCCATTATTGCTCTCTTAGTTGGTTGCTCCCAGTCTTTTGCTAGCCTCCACTTGAATGAGTAAGCTCTACTCATGCTTCCAACTTCCAAGAAACCAAGTTATTTCAAAGTGTCCACTATAAACTCCTATGCATGGTATGTTACACCATTCCAAGTATATTCTTGTTTTCATCTATCTTCCAATTAAAAGTATTTTATTATGTGAAAACTTAGTGACTAAAGTCCTCACAAACTTGATGGCACACTCTATATTCTTTGCCCCTAATAAACTTGAACCATTGTGTCGTCTATGTTGTATATGCTTGCACTTATACGTTGGAATTAGCAGAACCATGCTGTCATGGGGAATGTTTTCAACATTGCACTTATACTTTGTACACAGTTGATATCATGCTCTTTTGTCTATGGATGTCACCGGTGTGAAATAAAGAGGGAACTTGTAAGTCCATGGAGTTATGTATTTTGTGTTAGAGAAAATCCTGGTCCGCTAGCCTAAGCCATGCCTAATCATGGTGGAAACTTGCAGCATCACCATAATGAGCTATCTGTGAAGCATCCTCAATAAAAAGCTATGCACATAGTAAATAAAAACATTGTTGAGATTCTCATTGTCTGCTTGCCTTGTCATTTTGGTTATGGGATAGCCCCTGTACCATGTACAAAGGGTACCCCATTGGCAGTTCTCTATGATACGCATGTACTTACTATGACAAGAACTTATAGGGGACTGAAGTTGAGTAGCATGAGGTGTGGCCCTCGTATTCAAGGGACATGAGATTGCCAACTTATACTTTGTCAAGTATATACTCCATAGTTTGTTCACTTTAACCTTAATCACTTCAAGATGCTTATGATAGGGGCAATGAGGGCTGAAAGCTAACAAGTACTATAATTTTTGGAAGCTCTTTTTGAAACTTGAAATCCCTGCTTCCCTTATGAAGGGCATTTCTTCCACTATTATATTGAGTCTCCACCTTCTACCTTTAGGCACCATTAAGAGAGCATAGTGGTCATTCTTAGTTATATGTGCAGTGTCCAAAACTTATTGATTAATGCATATTACGATATTACTTGTTCCTGTGCTACTTGTATCTAGTCACCCTTATGAACTTTGAAGGTGTCTTATGCATCTATTTGCTACTCTATGAGGGACAAGCTGATTGCCACTATCCCATGTTTTTTGTATGTGAAATAAAGAAAAGTTTTTCAATGCATGTTATTCATGATCTTTGTTTGTAGCCTTTCATGTTGCATGCATAGTTACTTTGTCTGATTGTTAGAACTCCATCTTTCATGCATATGTTTAGAGTTCTTTGATCCCAGCTTTCAATGCTTGCAAATGGTTTGATCTTGGTTTTGATGGTGCATGTCACCTCAAAAATTATTCTTTTTATCACTTACCTACTCGAGGACGAGAAGGAGTTAAGCTTGGGGATGCTTGATACATCGGAAATGTATCTATAATTTTTGATGCTACATGCTTGTTTAGTATCTATTTTGCTTTGCTTTGTCTACACTTTGAGGTGTTTTTATATGTTTTCTGGAACTAACCTATTAACAAGTTGCCACAATGCCAGTTGCATGTTTTTTTCTGTTTTTGGTTCTAGAAAGGCAGAAAATCAATATTCTCGGAATTGGACGGGACAAAAGCCAAATTCAATATTTTACCGTGGGCAACACGAAGCCAGAAGACGAGACGGAGAAGGCTCACCAGGGGCCACACCCCCTGGTCGCGCGGGTGGGCCCACCCCCGCGTCTGGGTGAGTACAGCCGCCCTGGTGGCACCTTGGCTCGCCCCTTCGCCTATAAGAAGCCCCCGATGCAGAAACCCTAGACACCCGATCAAAACTCCACGAAACCGTCTGTAGCCGCCGCCACCATCGTCCCTAGATCGGGGGAGATCCGAAGTTCTTCCCGACACCCTGCCGGAGGGGAAATCATCCCGGAGGCCTTCTTCTCCGGTATGAAGCGTGAGTAGTTCCACCTTGGACTACGGGTCCATGTAGTAGCTAGATGGTTGTATATCCTCCTTATGCTTTAATGTATAGATCTTGTGAGCTCCGTTTATGATCAAGATCTAATCTATTTCTAATCATACATGTCGTGTTTGCGGGGATCCGATGGATATTGAGATTACTATGTCAGATTTATTAATAGTTTTGTCTTATTGATTCTATCATGTCTGTGTTGTTTGTGATCTTGCATGCTCTCCGTTGTTAGTATATATCTTGGCCAATTAGTTGCCAGTGACTCCAAGAGGGGGTATTTATGCTCGATAGTGGGTTCATGCCTCTAATTTTCAAGGAAAGTGACAGAAATCTCTCCGGTTGTAGGTGTGCTGTTGCCACTAGGGAGAAAACAACAGTCTCTTGTTCTTGGAACAAGTGGATTGTTTACCTTACCCACTTTGCTTAAAGTAGTTGTCTGTTGCTTGTAACTTAATACTGGAGGGGGTTCGGATGATAACCTGAAGGTGGACTTCTAGTCATAGATGCAGTTGGATGAAGGTCTATGCATATTGTTGTATTGTCTAATCGAATCTCATACGATCTTTTTGTCTGGTATTGCATTACTATGCCTTGCTCAGTTCCTGTCAATTGCCCTGCTGTAATTTGTTCACCCTTCATGCCATGTTGTTTATCTAAGGAGAGCACCTCTAGTGAACTATGGACCCCGATCCAATCTTTACCATTAATACATCTTCCACTTTTTACTTGCTGCAAATCATTCACCACCTTCCACACCATACAGTTAATCATTTGTTACAACAAACCGGTGAGCTTTACAACCTCACTGACTCATTGGGGCAAATTCTTGAGTTTGTGTTGTGCAGGTTTTCACGTTGCTTGTAACACCTTTGAGACGTTTCCTTCCTCCTACTGATTTGATAACCTCGGTTTCTTACTGAGGGAAAATTTGCTGTTGTGCTCATCACACCTTGATTTTGGGGTTTCCAACGAAGCGTCCCACGATTGCCGACGTCCGCAGTGGCGAGCTCATCTTCTTCAGCGGTGGAGGGCCTGATTGGTTTTGCAAATCTTGTGATAGGGTCCTTTCTATAAAAGACAAGGGCTTGGTTGTATTTTTTCCTTTCTTCTAAGATCCTCGATGTAATTTATAGCCCACCGTTTAATGCAGACCCTTCAGGATCCTTCCCTTGTTCAAAAAACCCGGAACACAACGTACTTAATACAAGAAGTGCAAATTGCTTTTAGATACGTATAAAAGAAGGGTACATCGATGATGTAGCTTCAAACATGTTGTGATGAGAGAGATCATACCTAAAAAAATCATCTCTTAATTAAGGGAAAAAACCTTTTTTTTCAACTTTCTCCTTTCTCCACCATAACGTTTATTCCACGCGACACTCATAAAATATTAGCATTGGACGTCTTCATATTTATCTATGTAAAAAATCTGATTTAGTTGTCTGGGTATATGCGCTGGAGGTTGTACACTAAAAAAATCCAAGTAATTTCATCCCCATTAGTACGAGTGCACTTACCCCCTTAACAGCAGCTTTCGAGAAATATTTCTCCCTTTAACCATAGGATACACTAGAGATATTCCTAGAGATACGAGCGGCAAAGGAACAAGACGATCTGTTTATCTGCTCGGAATCGAATCCGTATCCTAGGTTTTCTATTGGAGGTTCCCAACGACATGTGCCATATTTAGAGCCGATTCTTACTCATAAGAAAAATAAATAATCATTTTCTCGGACACCTTCTTTGATGGCTCCTATTCCTAGACATAGGAATGTAGTATTCCGATCCTACAATGGTAGTTCCTCGTCCTCATCTGGATAGAGCTTTTTGAGGAATATCCCTTCTACCTTTGCTTTGGTCAATGAAACACTTCGAAATAGAGGCTTCTGGTTGAGAAACAATCATTAATGCGGTCAAAAGAAAAAAAAACTTGTGATTAAAAAAGAATCTTGTTAAAAAAATGCTCCATCGTATCGATGGTACTCCCTCCGTTACAAAATATAAGATGTTTTAGGTTTGTAAAGAAAATGAATCTAGACTTGTTTTAATATGTAGATTCATTTAACTTTGGGATGAATTTACACACTAAAAGAAGTCTAGATTCAATTTTTTTTATAAACCTAAAACATTTTATATTTTGAAACGGAGGGAGTACAGCAGAAGTCAATTCCTGAACCCATCAAGACGAGCTGGCGACGGGGCTTGATTCCCGAATCTCCTGGCACCCTTCCCCCCGCCCCGCGGCTCTCCATTCCCCCGGTCCCGGAACATCGCCCCGCCGCCAGCGTTAATTCTCAAACAAATTCCCCAGGTTCCACAGCACCCGCCGCCTCCAAACCCTAACGCTCTCAGCCTCAGAACGCCACCGCGGCCGCCATGGTGAGCGAAGCCGTCGACGCCGGCATCGACCGCGTGCTGTGGACGGAGGCCGAGATCGCAGCGCGGGTCGCGGAGGTCGCCTCGGAGCTCGCAGCAGACCTACGCCGGCTCCCTGAGCCGGTCGTCGTCGTGGGCGTCGCCACGGGGGCTTTCCTCTTCCTCGCCGACTTGGTACGGCGCGTCGGCGCGCCGCTCGCCGTCGACCTCGTGCGCGTCGAGTCGTACGGCGACGGCACCGAGTCCAGCGGCCGGCCCCAGGTCACTGCCGACCTCAAGGTCGACGTCGCCGGGAAGCACGTCGTGGTGGTTAGTGCCTCGACCCTCCCTTTCTTATCCTCGTCTGTGGAGCGGTCACGTTCGTTTCGACGCGACGGTAGCTGCTAAAAGCTTAGTCTTTTTCCGTGATTATTGCTTTCAAGGTGGTCCTATACTAATGCTTTGTTGGGTCATTTACCTGTCGGAACTGATGAAGATTGGCTGTCTGCATGCCTGTTGTTATCTTTCCTGAACTTTGCATGTAAGCAAGATAGTATAGTTGGATTTCACAGAAGTAATATCATCATCCATTGAATCACCTAGTTTAATTTGGTTATGCCAACTGAATTGGCGTGTTCAGTTGTTTACCTTTTGGCAGAGATGAGTTTCTTTAGGGTTGACTCGATGCTGAATTTATGCACATCAAACATAACTACAAGAATGGGAAAATCTAATGAACAATTGTTAGTTCCCTGGTCGTAAGGACTGTAAATGCAGCTCTGTAGTCCTCTATTTTCTTTTAAAAAAACAATTATTTTGTAAAAATTGATTGCAATTCTTTTTCGACTAATCTCTCAATATTTTAACATTATATCATAAGTAGAGTACCAGTTAAAACAATTCTTCTGTGAATAACATCTTTTGATAATTGCTCTTAAGTGTGTAACCTAGAAGTTTGGTGACTTTCAGCTGACATGATAAATCAGTAACAATAACTTGAAATAGTGCTTATGATTACAAAGTCTCTGTGTGCTTTTGGACTTTGAGCTGTCAAGGATGGACTTGCAACTTGGCAGTTATTTTGGGTAGGAGGTCAACTGAACTTTACTGGTTCAGATTTGCCCCCTTTTTGGGTTTTTTCCCGAGAGTGTCGTGTAGAGGCAGTGAATCAAGATTCATTTCTTCAGCAACCCAGTGTAGTCAGGCAGCAAATTACATCGGCACATAATATTTATGATTAGTGTGTCTACCTTTGCGGTGGGCTATGCCTTATTTGTCTTTGCCTATCGTGCATTGGGAGTCTGTGTTTTGGCAATATTGATTCATTGATGACGGTTTTCATATCTTTGTAGGTTGAAGATATTGTGGACACAGGGAATACTGTTTCCTGTCTCATTGCTCATTTACAAAAGAAAGGAGCATCATCCGTATCAGTTTGCACTTTCCTTGATAAACCAGCAAGACGGACAGTCAATTTTCAGCTAGTGGGAGATGGAAAATTCTATAGAGGCTTCGAGGTACAATTATCTCCCCTCTTAAGCATTGTGCAATATATGGCATGAAACCAAACTTGAATAGTCTCTAGTCTGTCTCTTCCATCTGTAACAAATCCTAGTGACAAGCTATCCCATAGTATCCGTCTCGATCCCTTAATTAATTGCCATACTGTTTCTGTTCCTTTTCAGTGCCCTGATAGCTTTGTTGTTGGCTATGGTATGGATTTCGCCGAGCTATACCGGAACCTGCCTTATGTTGGAGTTCTCAAGCCTGAGATGTACAATAAGAAAACAAGCAATTAGTCCGGAAGGCGGACAATACTTGCAACGCATGCAACAGTGCAAGAATTAAAGGATTGCAAAGCAATCTGGGTTATTAGGCAACTGGTGCTCAAGTTGTACAGAAAAGGCATAATGCCTGCTAGTTGACCTTTCTCCATTTTGGCTGAGGGAAATATTCTGTTTCTCTGAACATCATAACAAGAATATACCTTTACATTTTGTGCATACTGCAACCAGGAACAAAAAATCTATGTGGTTGTAGGACATGTTATCCTCTTCGATTTACTTGGTCACAACTGGCAAAAAAATCTGGGTTGCAAAAAAGGAACAATAAATCGTTTTGTCGCAATATTTTGTGTCATTGGAAAAACAAAAAGGATTTGTAAGCATCTTCTTCTCAATTGTCATATTTGGCTATCATGCTTCGTCGAGAATAAGCTTTGAAATCCCTTTTTTAGGCACTATTTTTGTTTTTGGTTACTGTTATTATTCGCAAATAAAAAACAAACAGGACGGCACTGTGCCACTGACGGCAATCCGTGTGCAACGTGCCTCTCCAGAAGCACTGTGCCACTGACTGCAATCCGCTCGTCCTGTTTTTCCTCACTGCGGCCTCAGCTCCGCCATGGCGACGAGCTTCTTGTCCGCCACTAGCACCTCGTTCCTCATCCGCCGCCTCTCCCGCCACAAGCCAGCCACCGCCCCCTCACTTCCCTTCCCCTCCAAACCGCGCCGCCCACCTTCTTGCTCCCTTCTTCCTCCCGAACTCCGGCGCTTCTCCACATCATCCTCTTCCTCTGCCAAGATCCCCACCACCACCAACATCCTCTCGTCAGTCACGGCCGCCTCGAGAACCCTCCTCTTCCTGCTCGTCGCCTCCCTCATCGCGCTCTCCGGCGTTCGGCGGCCCGTCCCGTCCCTCGCCGCCCCTCCCCCACCTACGCAAGAGACCAAGGGACAGGAAGAGCCCAACGAAGAGGAACAGGAAGAAGCGGAGGAGGACGAGGCCAAGTGGTTTGAGAAAGAGGAAGAGGAGGTGGATGCGGCGTGGATGCAGCCAAGCGACGACGAGGAAGAGGAAGAGGACGACGACGAGGTCCAGATGTACCTGGAGGTCCTGAGCGAGGACCCGGGCGACGTGGCGGCGCTCAAGTGCGTGCTGTTCGCCAGGATGCGGCGCAAGGACTGGGGCGGCGCGCTGCTGTACGCGGCTCAGCTCCGGGTGGCCGAGCCCGGCGAGGTGGAGTGGCGGCTCATGGAGGCGCTGCTGCACGAGCTCAAGGGGGACCTCGCCGAGGCCGAGCGGCTGTTCCAGGAGGTCCTCGCGGAGAAGCCTCTCCTCGTACGCGCTCTCCATGTGAGTGCACACGCGCTTTTTTGCTCGTCAGCAGTTTGTTCTTGTTGATATGATGATTAAATTGGCCATATTCTACCGAGTATTAGGACAATTATAATGGAAGAGTAAATGAGTAATTTCCAAATCGTTGTACTACTTGTTTCTAAACTATGCTATGCAACAACTTGTCGATGCACATTTTGTTTCGATGCTCAAGGAAGAACACCAATTCCAATTTCCCATTCTGTCCTTAGGCAATCAGCTCGAATGCAGCATTTCAAGAATAGTCTTAGGTGCCAGTTAGTAGATTTGCATTGGATTCAAACAAAATGAAAACTCGGCCTTGCATTCTGTGTGTTCAAATGCGACGCTAGCATTTGAAATATAGTCTGCTGTGCCTGTCTGTAGATTTGCATTGGACTGAGAGAGAACAAAAACCTGGCCTTGTATCTTGTTTGGTTCAACAACTATCAGCTTGGATGCTAGCATTTCAAGAACAATTTTTGGTACCAGACTGTACAGTTATATTGGATTGATAGACAGTAAAAACTAGACCTTGCATTTTGTGTAGTTTAAGAGTTTTGCTCCGGTGTCCTCCCCCTCCTCCCAAACTTAGAAAACTTTAAACACAAGGATGGCTAGGATAGTCGATACCCCTTTATGCCCTCTGAGAAGGGGTATTGGTCAATCCTAACCCTCCTTGTGTTTTTAATTTCCTATGTTTTGGAGGAGAGGGAGAACACTGAAGCACACCTCGTAGTTTAAATGATTCTGTGAGTATAGACACTATATAACCAGGCTCTTCTTTTTTACTATGTACTGTATTGCACAACGACAGATACATGATTGGTTAAGCATGTGCATACTTAAGTTCACTAGGGAACTACAGCCGCAGTAGAGTTTGTATGTGAGTTTGTCTGCATTTTTAGTTCAGGCTTTTTGCAGTGTGCACCAAGCAGTGCTGCAACTAGCTTACAATGAAGCTGTTGTTTTCCTGACCCTCCACATTTCCCATTCTTCCAGGGACTGGCATTGTGTATGCATAAAAGATCCGAAAGTCCGACTGCTTTCGAGATGCTGGAGAAAGCTTTGCAACTCGCAGTGTCCGAGGAAAGGGTCCCAGAAGAGCGCAACATAAAGCTTCTGATTGCACAGATGCATGTTGTCAAGGTAACAAATGACACCAAGGTTCTGATTACACGGTGTGTTTTTGATTTCTAAACAGAACTCAACGGCATCGCAGGGTGACTTGGATGCTGCATCGGAGAAACTGCAGAATCTTATTAACGAGGATCCCCGGGATTTCCGACCTCACCTTTGCCAGGTATTCTTCCTTGAGCCCCTGCAGGTTCGGTATATATATTGTCTCAGTCTCAAGTCTCCTTCCATATTGACCCTGGTTGTGAATTCTCTGTCTGCTGTGTTTCTTCTTTGCAGGGCATCGTGTATGCACTTTTAGACAAAAAGGAAGAAGCAGACGAGCAATTTGAGACGTACAGAAGCCTTGTGCCGGATGAGTTCCCTGACAAGAGTTTCATCAATGATGTTATAGTATCGGCAAAAACGGAGTCGAAAGATCGGCTGCAAAAGGACTTCAGATCCGAGTTCCTATCTAGAAAATGATGCATCAGGTTTTGTTTTCCATACCTGAACGGCTATATCATACTTAGTTCTAGATAGACAGGTACAACAATTTTATACGTGAGAAATGGAATATAAGAATGATGCTAGGGAGATGTTAGTCTTTTGTAACCGATCCCTGTATTTTCAGCTCAACAGTTAGTCCTCAAATGGATCCAATACAATCATGAATTACATCGAGTGTGTACATGGAGAGGAAATGAGACCTTTCGGACAGAAATGCATCCTCTCTTTGACTGAATTGGAGAGTAGCGACTGGCATGGGAGGTGTACTTGTTAACGTCATTCCGACGGTATTAACAATTTAACATGTGCTGAGTTGCTCAGTTGTGTTGTTTAACATGTGCTGTCAAAGATAGCGATACAAAAAAAAAAGGCAGCGATACAAAAGGAATCACTGAATCAAGTAGTAAAACTGAAACAAGTTTTTAGAATAACAGGGATATGATCCCTGGTTCCATTGATAGCTCAACGAAACCACAAGGCACATGCAGAAGGATCAAAAGGAAGCTAAAAACGGAAGAAAACTAAA
The DNA here is from genome assembly GCA_916181665.1 of Avena sativa. Classification (NCBI taxonomy): domain Eukaryota; kingdom Viridiplantae; phylum Streptophyta; class Magnoliopsida; order Poales; family Poaceae; genus Avena; species Avena sativa. The sequence goes on along the minus strand of OV702293.1, from coordinate 8,419,243 downwards.
CATCCAGCAGACCACACCTTACAAAGTTTTCCCAGCAACAAGCAGAAGAAACAGACCCTCAAACTGAAACAAGTTACTGTAGTAAACATGCGACACTTTTCTAGTTCGCGTTTTGCGGGGTTTTTCAGGCCTCGAGCAACGGGGCGGAACAGACCCCTCAAAACCGAATCAGAAAAAGGAATATTCTCCTTTTACAGTTTCGCGTATACGGGGTCTGTTCCGCCACAACAAGGGTCGGACCCGTAAATTGAACTATTGTCTGTCAATTTCATCACATATCTCGTATTTTCAAACAGAAATATGATACCAATGTAAAGTAAAAGCCCCAAATTATTAATTGTACATTACAACAATCATCCAATTACAACAATTTTCCAAACAAATTGAATAAACAATAATCCAATTACAACAAATGACCAAATGAAATGAATAGTTCCGAAAACAAATAATGTTTCACATACATGAATGATAAAATGTGACAGGTACCTCCCAAATAGCTGCCAGTGGTGCTCAATGAGGTCATGCTGCAACTGGTCATGGGTGGTCATGTTCTCAATGTCTCGGTAGGTTTGAAGGAAGACTTGGATGGCATTTGGGTTTCTAGCTGGCTTCACACGGCTGCCAACATTGTCGTAGAAGATGTCCAAGTCTAGATCCTTCTCATCCTTAACAATCATGTTGTGAAGAATGACACATGTTATTATGTAATTGAGAGTTTTCTTGTCCCAAAACGAGCTGGACCTCGCACAACTGCAAATCGAGCTTGCAAAACACCAAAGGCCCTCTCAATGTCCTTTCGGGCACTTTCTTGAGCCTTTGCAAATTTAATCTCTTTCCTAGTTTGAGGATTCGAGATGGTCTTGACAAATGTAGCCCAACGAGGATAAATACCGTCAGCTAGATAATACCCTTTGTCATAATTAAAACCATTGATAGTGTAGTTGCAAGCGAGTGCTTCACCACTAGCTAGCTTTGAAAATACAGGAGATCTATCGAGCACATTGATATCACTGAGGGTGCCATGCAAACCAAAGAAACAATGACAAATCCATAAGTCCTCGGATGCAACGGCTTCTAGCACAATTGTTGCATCTCGGCTTTTGCCACAATATTGCCCGTGCCATGCCTTCGGGCAGTTTTTCCAAGTCCAATGCAAACAATCTATGCTTCCTAGCATGCCCGGCCATCCTCTTCTCTCATTCATCGCCATTAACCTAATTGTGTCCTGCTCGTTTGGTGCTCGCAGATACACCGAGCCAAAAATGCGAATAATCACCTTGGCAAATCTACGAACACTCTCCATAGTTGTATCTTCGCCGATGCGAAGATACTCGTCGACATAATCGGCAGGGATCCCATATGCGAGCACTCTCATGGCCGCAGAGATTTTTTGGTACGGGCTGAATCCAAGCAGCCTCGCGGCATATCTTCGACGCTTGAAGTACCACGTCTTGGCCTTGCAAGCTTTCACTATCTTCACGAACAGCGAGCGGCGTATTCGATAGCGTCTACGAAAGAAGTGAGACGGGTATGTGGGTACCTCGGCGAAATAATCTCGCATGTCGTTGCCCAACTTGCGGTTGCGAGGGATGCAAAGGCGGCTGACCGTGGAGCCTCGCCGCCTCTTCCTCCTGCCGTCCTCCTCCTTCTTGAGGGCGAGAACGACCACCATCATGTGCTGACGGTGGTTCCCGAGCAACGTCTCCACATCCGATTCGTCGGAGAGGACGAGTCATCCATCAAAAATCTCTCGTAAGGGTCCAAGTCCATCTACAAATCAAGGACGATATTTAGAGCTTGTGGAGAGGAGATATACGAGCTCGAACTCGAGCGGCGGCGGATTTTACCTTTGACGGGCGGCGGGAGGACGTCGGCGGTGGGGCGCGACCGGATCTGCATCAGGAGGAGTTTTCCGACCCACAGCGGCTGGAGAACGGGGTCGACGGGCTCCGACGAGCTTCTGCGCGCGAGGAATCGAGCGGGAGGGTCCTCAATCTACGGCGGCGGTCGATGGCGGGCGGCGGCTGTGCGGGCGGAAGGGAGGGGAATGAGCTGAAAATTCCCTCCCGCCAACGGAAACACAGGATATGGTTCGCGTCCAGGTCGGGCTTGAAACCTGGGTTTTTCTGGTTCCACGAGCGTGTTTTCTTGGAGGCCCTAATTTTTTTCGGTTCGGTCTATTTTAGAACGTCTGTTCTGTCCACTTTTATCATACGATTATTTTTATAGTTCCGTCCTTTTACAAAGTCTGTTAGAGATGTTCCTAGTTGTGCCTATCGAAGAAGAATGTTCAGTCTTGGCAACTGAAAAATACAGCTCCTCTCTTCAGAATCGCGTGGAACGTACGGCAGGGACCTGCCGTGCCAGACCCGGCCAGTCCGGAGTATCCACCCGCTGCAGCCTAGAACGAAGCAATTCATCATATCAATCCATCAATCTAAACCGTCTGATACGGCACAGCTAGTCGTTCGAATTGCCGTGTAAAATGGTCTATCTATCTCCAAAGCAAGTGGCAGGAGCAAGACCGCCTATAAAAGCACATACACGGCTAACACCCAGCAATCAAACCACCAAAGCACAAGATCTCCAAAGCAAGTGAGAAGGAGTTGCAGCAAACAAAGATGGCTATCAGCTCACCTTCAACCACAGTGGCAATCTTCCTCCTCGTTACCCTCTTCGCTTCCCACATCACATCGGCCCTCCGCCCTAGTCTCGGCGTCTGCCGTGCCAGTGGCTATCTGCCTGGGAAGGCCGGCCACTGCGAGAGAAGCAACAATCCAGATTGCTGCGAAGACGGGAAGAGGTACCCACAATACCACTGCTCGCCTCCGGTGACATCGAACACCAGAGCCGTCCTGACGCTCAACAGCTTTGAGAAGGGCAAGGATGGCGGCGGGCCGTCTGCGTGCGACAATGCCTACCACAGCGATAAGGAGATGGTTGTTGCACTCTCCACGGGGTGGTTCGAGAACATGGGCCGTTGTGGTGACCGCATTAAGATCACCGCCAATGGAAACTCCGTGTATGCAAAGGTGGTCGATGAGTGCGATTCTGTGTACGGTTGTGACGATGAACACAACTATGAGCCGCCTTGCCAGAACAACATCGTCGATGCCTCACCGGCAGTTTGGAATGCGCTAGGGCTTGACCAAAATGTTGGTGAGCTGGACATCACATGGTCCGACAACGACAACTAGTAAACATATTTGACATGCCATACATATATTACACATTCGTGTCCGCTTTTATGTTGAGTGTTTAGTTTGTGCATATAATTGGAAGTGGATATATGATTATTATACATATCATTTTGTATTTTACAGATGTATGTTTTATCTATTTGAGTTAAATGTAATGGAAAATTTATATTCACCATGTTGTCTTAGAGCATCTCTAACTCATCCCCTTCCCTTTAGAGGAGAAAAAGCCCCCTTTCTAAATTTAGCGTCGCGGAATCGATCCCCAAAAAGTTTAGAGGAGTAATTTTTTTTTGCAAATCAAAACTTTTGAACAAAACTATTACTCTTACAAACCGAAATAAGTGTAATAAATCAAATTCATTATTACAAACCCAAATAAATGTAATAAATCCAATAGTTGAATATTACAAACCGAATTGAATGTAATAAATCGAATCATTTGCAAGCAAATCAATGAAAACAAACACAACTGATTGCCATGGAGACACCAGAGATGATCAACAGGATCAACCTATAGCTGATTATGTGTCTCCTTATTCTCGATGCTTCGGTGCATTGCGAGGAACTGGTCAATCCTGGATAGATCATGCTTAGACACAACAGGGTCTCCATTTGAGATGTACATAAAGTCATCATCCATGTCTCTCTCATCTTCGATGATCATGTTATGCAAAATGATGCAACACTTCATGATATTCCAGAGGACCTCTGGTTTCCAATACTCCATAGGTCCACGAATAATTCCAACGCGCTTCTGAAGCACACTGAAAGCTCTCTCCACATCTTTCCTTGTTGCCTCTTGCTCTATGGCAAAGTGTGATTTCTTTGGGTTATTGCAAACATGTCGGGGGATTGTCTTCACAAATGTGGCCCATGGAGGGTAGATCCCGTCAGCAAGATAATAACCCTTTGTGTACTGATGGCCTTCGATCTCATATTTGCATGAAGGATCTTCACCGTTCACAAGTCTAGAAAACAGTGGTGACCTCGACAGCACATTGAGATCATTGAGAGAGCCAAGCAATCCAAAGAATGAATGCCATATCCATAGATCATGCGAGGAAACTACCTCGAGGATGATTGTTGCATCTTTGTAGTGGCCTTTGTATTGGCCTATCCAACCAGCTGGACAATTCTTTTAGGTCAAATGCATGCAGTCAATTGAACCTAGCATCCCAGGCCATCCTCTTTCTTCGTTTTCAGCAAGAAGCCTGCCGGTGTCTTCTTCATTGGGTGCCCTCAGATAATCTAGCTCAAATATCTCAATCATAGCCTTGGCAAACCTTCTCACATACTCCAAAACTGTATCCTCTCCAATGCGAACATAATCATCAATGGCGTCGCCAAACAACCATATGCAAGTACCCTCATGGAGCCCCACACTTAATCACCGGGCTAGCACTGACCTCTCCCATAGCACTCCTATAATACTAGCCACCCAATTTAAGGCTGGTTTCGGGAAAACTGCTATTGTTTGTTTCACATACTAAGATCATCTCTAACCCATCCCCTTAATGTTAGATCAGAATTCGGCGCATTGTTCACCAATTCCTATATTTTTGCTCCTCTAAACTTGGATCGCCAGACTTGATCCCATTTATTTGGACTCCTAAATTTAAACTTCGTCTAGACACTTGATCAAACACATTGCAATAAAACAAAAAACATAAAATCAAACTAAACAACTTAGTTCATACACGCATTGCATATTTCATACATAGATTCTAACCCTAGGATGGTCGTCGGTGTTGGTGGCCATCAAAGAAACCCTAGCTATGCTGCCGAGCGTCGGTGGCCAGCGTTGGTGTCCACCTACTTGCTGAGTCTATCGAGCCACATGTCAAAGCTGTCAGTGGAGTCGGTGTCACTATCGCCAAGGTTGATGACCTCTTGCGCTTGCACTGAGGAAGGCTCATCAGCCGTCACAGAGGAAGAAGGCCCTGCCGCCAACCATGTGGAAGAATGCCCTGCCGCCGACCATGTGGAAGAATGCCCTGCCCCCGACTGATACATCCAAAACGTATCTACTTTCCTGAACACTTTTGCTATTGTTTCTCCTCTAAACTTGTCTGATTTGGATACAACTAACACGGACTAACTCCGTTTTCAGGAGAATTACCTTGGTGTCTAGTTTTTGTGCAGAAAATGAACTATCAGGAAAAATCCCGGAAAATATGCCAAAAATTATATTTCACCAGAAGACCCACGGAGCCAGAAGACAAAAGGAGTGGAGGCCTGGGGGCCCACACCCATGCCAGGCGCGGGTGGGCCCTGCCTGTGCCTAGGAGGGATGCGACCACCCCAAGCACCCTCTTGGGCTCCCTCTGTGCCTATAAGTTGCCTCTCGACCTAAAAACAGGGGCGGTCGATAGTTTTCCAGAAAGAGTTCCACTATGCCGCCGCCACCAGAAACCAAGATTCGGATCCAGAAATTCCGTTCTGGCACCCTGCCGGGACGGGGAATTTGGAGAGGATCATCGCCATCGTCATCACCAACGCATCTCCATCAACCATCCATGTTCCCCTCATCCATGAGTGAGTAATCCCCCGCTGTAGGCTTGGGGATGGTAGGGATTGGATGAGTTCTATCATGTAATCGAATAAGATTGTTAGGGCATAGTGCCTAGTATCTCTATTAGTGTTATTTGACTTTGTTGCAATTTGCTGTGCTTAATGCTTGTCACTAGGGCCCGAGTGCCATGATCTCAGATCTGAACTTATTATTGAATCATTATGATAGTATTGTTTGTGATCTTATCTGCAAGTTGTGTACACATATGATTGTCCGGATCCAAAGGCCCCAAAGTGACAATAATTGGGACAACCGGAGAGGATGGCTGTGGTGTGAGGATACATGTGTTCACGGAGTGTTAATTCTTTGCTCCGGTGTTCTATTAAAAGGAGCACCTTAATTTCCAGTAGTTTCCTAGAGGCCCCGCTGCCACGGGCTGGCTGGACAAAAGATGTTGTGCAAGTTCTCATTGCGAGCACATATGACTATATTTGGAGCACATGCCTAGGATTGTTTAGTACTTGGATGCTTGTTATTATTTATCTCCAATGCCCTAGATCTTGAAGTTACATGTTTAGACTCATCCATGTAATGCCCGTCCATCCATCCCTATGCCTACTGCACTCGAATCCCGCTGTTTACTGTTACTGTTACTATTGCTCTTGTTTCACTGTTGCTGTTGCTTTGCCGTTGCTACTACAAACTGTTGCTACTGATAAACTTCTGTGAGCAAGAACTATTTCTAGGTGCAGCTGAATTGACAACTCAGTTGTTAAGGCTTGCAAGTATTCTTTGGCTCCCCTTGTGTCGAATCAATAAATTGGGTAATACTACCTGTGAAGACTGTTGCGATCCCCTATACTTATGGGTCATCAAGACTATTTTCTGGCGCCGTTGATGGGGAGCATAGCTTTATTTGTAAGTTCACATGGATCTATTATTGTTCACTGCTACTCCTTCCATCATGGGGAAGTCTCGTGATGGAAAGTTCCCTATTTTACCATACACTACAAGAAGAGGTACAATCCTAAACACCTCTGCTGCACTTGATTCACCGTCTGTTATAAGTAAGCTTGTTACACCACCACCACATACACATGCTACACACACTTCTACTACTGCTGAGTCTGAAGCTGCTTTTGATACTCATGATGTTACTTCTACTATGCTTGATGCGAGTGGTTCATTAGGTCCTTCTCTAGATGCTACTATGACTAGTCTAGGAAATACCAAAACTCCTAGTGAAGACACTATTACACCTGTTAGCTCACCTAAGTCTAGTGAGAGTTACGATATTAATGATGGTTACATTGAGTTCACTGATGAATTTGTTGAAGAGTGCCGAAACACACATGGTACTAGTGCTATTAAGAGTCTCCTTGCTAGACGCACCATTATTCCTAAGTTGTCCTCTGATCCTAAGTTTGCCACCTCTCCCATAGATATTAAAGATAAAGATTATGATTTTCTCTCTTGATTTATCCTACTTGGACATTGTTGAGAAAGAGCCTTTTTGTGGGACTAAAAGTGAGAGTGTTGTGGCTCATATGAATAAGCTTTCTACAATGAGTGCTTTATGCTCTGGTGATTTTAAGATGCGCAAGTACTTTGTTACTAAGATCTTCCCTTTTTCACTAAAAGGAGAAGCTAGGGCTTGGTTTAATAGATTACCTCCTGGTTCCATTGATAGCCCTGATTGTTTGATTGCTTCTTTCTTCCAGAAATATTCTCCTCCTAGTGCTAGACATGCTGCTTTGCATAGACTTTTTGACTTTAAACAGGGAGAAGAAGAGAAATTGCCTGAGTCATGGACAAGGTTCTGTGCCTTGATTCATGCACATCCTGGACGTCCATTACCTAAGAATGAGCTTCTTGATATTTATTATAATGGACTAACTGATGATTCTAGGACATACCTAGATAGCTTTGCTGATTGTGTTTTTAGGAAAAGAACTCCTACAGATGCTGAAGAATTAATGGCTAAAATAAGCAAGAATTATGATGATTGGACTTCAACTGAGCTAAATACACCTGAGCCTATTACTCCTGAACCAGTTATGCCTGAACCAGTTCCAACACCAACAACAAAGAAGAGGGGAGTTATTGCATTAAATGATGAAGTGATGAAGGAAATTAAGAAATGTCTAAAGGAGAAAGGTATTAGAGCTGAAGATGTGAAGAATCTACCTCCTATAGAAGAATTATGTAAGCCAATTCCCCACTCATGTACTATTGAGGTACACTCTCTCCAACACTTTGATGAAGGTGATATTCCTTATAGTAAGCCTCCTGATCAATGCTTAGAGGAACTTGACACATTTATTGTTAAGCAAGGTAATTTTAATAAACAAGTTCGGAATCATTTATTGGAAAACTCTAGAGCTATTAAAGAGTTGAAAGATATTGTGGAAAGAACTTCTAATAAAGCAAGGTGACCCAGCATACCACTGCATGCGTAGTACACTATAGTCGTTGACATGACATCCACAGAACACCGTTCTGTAAATATCACATCCCTTAGAATGGTACAACAGAAATATTGCGGGTCCATATTACAAACATTCACACATTATTATTATTACAATACCAGAAGTTCAAGACTTCAAAAGGATTCAACTTACAAACCAAAATATAAAGTGTTTTAGCGGAATTTAAAAGTAGCAACTCCAACTAGGAGTTGAGCTCAGCAGCTTATTCTATAGAGTTCATGCTGCTCGGCTCTGTCGGTTACTACTAACTAGGATACTTAGTTGGACTCGTTGTCATCGACACCATAGCGGATTTCGTAATCCACTCCTTCGACACCTCATGACAGGTCAAGCTCCTCGTAGAACACATCTTCTTGGCATTCAGCTGCATACGTTGACACGTCTTCGGGATCCTCAGAGTCTAAGCAAGGGATCAAAGGAAAGAATGAGTAACAGCGTTACCCAACAAGTTCATTATATGCAAGGTGGGAAGTTTGATGCTCTAACTACCACCTCGGACTATAAGTCCTTGGCACTATGCAATTTTTGTAAATCTTTCTTCAAAGATTGATTTTATTATAAAAAACTATGACCATCAGCCTTCACAGATTGACCAGAACTTTCATGGAGTTCATTTCCTGCCGCGTTCGCAGCTCCTTCCCAGAACAGGGAGTAACAAATTACAATTCTTACACTCTGCAGAGCTGTGTTACTTTACCCATGAGAGATCAACTCCTTATTGCACAAGCGGGCGTACTTTCCCGTCCACAATTCCATGATGTGGGGCCCAGTAGTTGGTCCAAGCCAATCACTACCCCCTTCGTGACCTCACATGTCTCCTTGGTGTACACCATGCCCACATATTGAATTACGACAATGGTTTGTATAGACCGTTAGATGCCAGAACTATCATGAGACGTTGAGGGTTCCCACCCATATGCTGCATATCCTGTACGAATTACCAATTAATATGCGCGCTACGAGTGATAACAGCCACGACCTGCACATCCGGCTACATGCGAGAGGAAGAAGTTACAACTGACTTCTTTGTCCCATTCAAAATCTCATGGGTAACGCGTGATATACGGCGCTAGAATCACTGTTGTCATGGGTTATTAAGTCCCTAATTGATCATCATTGTTGCAAATAGAACCCTAAGTTCTATTGCTCCATTATATCATCACTTAGGATGATCTATGATTTCTTTATTTGTGAAAATAATATTTTCTTTCTTTGGAGTATATATGATAACACACAATTTGCAAATACTTTGATAAAGACTCTTCAAAGGATATGAGCAAGTGATGAACTTGCCTTGTGATTGCAAGGTAGTGAAGTCTGATGCTTGTATTGTACCTTGAGCTTCTATGTCTACAAAAACATCATTATTGCCCGGTAAGGACAATTTTTAAAGAAGCAAAATGATTATGCAAACTAATGTAATGCATTATTTAGCTTTACATGTATTCTCCCCCAATTATTTAAATTATAAAAATCCTTTTTTAATAATAAAGGATTTATAAATATTAATTTTTAATATTTATTGAATATTGTATTCTTTTATTTTATTTCCTTTTATTTATTTAATAATTCCTTTAACAATTATCATTTAAATACCAAAAATTGATATTAAATATTTGTTTAGTATTTTTCTAAAATACTACAACGTTAATATATAATGAACATGATTTTTATTTATTTTTATCATCTTTCAATAATTTTGTAAAATTCCATAAGGAATATATATTACAAAATTCTTAATAAAATTTATATGTCTAAAATTTTATTTTTTAATTTATTTGGATAGTTTGGATTATTGTGAATCCAAAAATATTTTATTTATAATTTTTGGATTTTTATTTTATTTTCTAGAATTCATTTAAATTCAAGGGTATTTTGGTCTTTTCTTATTTATTAAAAACTGGCCTTAAGTGATTTGGGCTGACTGTTGGCTTATTGGGCCCTTGTGGCCCAATAGGGCAGAGTCAAGACAACACCCCGAAGGGTTCTGGCCCAACCAGACCAACTCTCTCTGTCTCTCTCGCGATCTCACCTCTCTTCTTCTCTTCCCCCGACCCCGTGGTCAGTGATGCCACCGCCGGCGATTCACGCCGCCATGGACCTTTCTGGCCGCCGCTGTGGTGCAGGACCAAGTTGTCGACCCCGCTCTACCCTCCTATCCAATTCGATTTGGACATGGAGCTCTCTTATGGCCAGACCGACTCCGTTCCGAACCCTAAGGTTTGGGGTGACGCTGGCACTGTTGCCGCCGCTGTTGTCGTGTGTCGTGGGGGTGTTCCTCGCCTTCAGGCATGGCTAGGGTCACCACCTCGGCATGGTGTGTGTTGCAACGCCCCCTTGGGGGTGCTCCCCGTGTCGCCGTGCTCGTTGTCGACCACTGCTTCCTCTTCTCGCCCACAACAACATTCTTTAGTAAGTTGTTATTGGTTCCCTTGTGTCCTCTGTGCTAGGCTATCCTATGCTATGTGCTGGTAGTTGCCACTTCTGGATAGTGTCATGTCCTTATTAGGATTGTTTGTTCTGCTTAGGGTTCACATCCCTTTGTTGATTGAATCTCTAATGATTTGGATGATGTATTGATGATCCCTAAGGATGATGAGTGGTTAATTGTTGTGGATTATTGCTTATGATTAGCTTTGGTGATGCTAGTGGCTTATCAGTTTGGTTCCATTGGTTAATTTTGATATGGGTCAGATGATAAGGTTGCTCTGGAATCAGTGCTTGGAGATTCTAGTGGTTTAAGAGCTCACCACTGTCATTGCTTGGTAAATGACAATGATTTTTGTGTGATGAAGTCATTGTATTTGTACTGTTGGCTTAAGAATGCATATATAGGTTGAGATCAAATGGTATCTTACAGTGATGATATGTATATGGATCTATCTGGGAACGATTCCTGTGATTAGTATCAGGAAACTGATTTATAGTTGGCTGTGAGTGTAACTGTGAAAGTTGGATGCTTAACCTCCTTAGTTTAGAAGTTGTTCTTGTGAAACCATCCTTGTATGGCACACAAGATTAGATTCTATTACTTGGTTTCGTTTTGTTCAAGCTTAAAATTAGCTTGGCATTATAGATAAGTGGAATCTTCTTTCCTTGCATCCCTAGAACCCATGATGTTGGTCTGAGGTTTAGGGATTAGGCCCTTATCTTGTTGTTTCTCATGGATTGGTTCTGGTAGTGATACCAGCTACTGATTCTTGAGTCAAAGTTGGAAAAATGATTGTAAGCTTGATAAATTATATGGGTCCATAAGATGAAATTCTAAGGTGCTACTCCTATTTAAGAGGTGTGCCTAGAAATTCAGATCTTGGCTATATTCATTCCTAGAATTTAAGTTATAGCCTGATAGCTAGGATCAATGATGTTGTCCTGAGATCCTAGTTGGATCTATATAGTTTTCTGGTTGCTTTTAGTGTTTAAAACTTCAATGATGGATTCACCCCACTTGGGTGTTTTCTGAGAATTTGAGTATGATACAACTCATGAATGCTTGTCTAATCTTAGATAGAGAAATCATGTGATTGTCTTTTCTACTCACCACACTTGGTTGTTGTTGGGGTTGCAAGTTGTTAATCTTGTGGCTAGATTGATCTTGCTGGTTGTATGGTTAGCTTGATCTGGTTCTCCTCCTAATGCTTCCAGCTTCTGGACTTGTCCTTGATCTAGCTCTCCACCTCCTGGTCCTGGTAGCTTGACCTTGTGCTTGCTCTCCACCTTATCTACCCCCTCCTTATGTCACCATCTTGGTGAGATGATCAAGGGTTTGGTTGGTGTGATCTTGTTTGGCTTGGTTTGGCTGCTGTGTTTGATGTGTATGAAGCAGGGAAATGTGTTGGGTTTGCTTCCCACGGCTGTGCTGAGCAGTTTTGCGTGTTGGAGCTGTTGTTGCTGTGCTGACAGCACACACCATGCAGTTTGGTGTGTGTGCTGCTTGTGTGTCTGCTGCACCTTGTGGATAGGCTCTGGATATGAAAGTTACTTTTATCTGGTTACTCTTACTTGTCTGGTGAAACTTGTCCCTCCTTGCTGTTTGGAGTTATTTGACTTCTGGCTTAAATTATGAAAGATTCAGTTCTTTCATTTTGGTAAAACTTGCCCCTTTAAATATTAATCAATGATGAAATTTTGAACAGTGCATCTCACTGTTAATTCTGAGAGTAAAACATTTTTAATCCTTCACTTTATTTCTTTTAGTTTGTGTTTGTTTTGCAGGTACCAGACTTGAAGATCAAGAATTTAGATTAGGTTTTCTTTTTCTTTATAGAATAGTCACTTGTAATATTATTCTATTCTTTTGTAATTTTTATTTTATTCTTTTGTAATAAAGATTGTACTATTACTTAATATATAAAGATTCTTCTTTTATTTCATTACTATTGTAAATATTCTTGATCAATTCCATAAGTTACACTTTGTAAATTATTTATTGAATAAAATTATAGAATAAATATTCATTTTATTGATTAATTTATCTTATTTAAATTTCGAGTTATTAATTGTTAACTCTTGATTAAATCAAATCACTCAAACCTAATTATAAATCCTTTTGAATTATAAATCTAACACTCAAGTTTAAATTCAAATTTCATTTCCCAAAACACACTAATCCACAAAGATCATATCAAAGTTTATAACAATCATCCTCCAAGACTATACCTAATCTCAAAGCATGAAAGAAACTTTGATCACTTTAGGTTTTTATTTGGCAAAAAATTTACCCACATTTTTACAGATGAATGCATGCAATATCACAGATTCCTAAATCTACCCTTTGTTGGTTCCTAAATGCTGGGATGTTACAGACTTCCCCCCTTAAATTAAACTTCATCCCGAAGTTTGTTGAAGTGTACCTGAATAGTTCTGGATAAGCTTTTCATAAATCCTCTTCTTTCTCCCAAGTGGCTTCCCTTTCAGGGTGATGTTCCCACTGTACCTTGCAATACTTGATTGCCCTATTCCTCAACCTTTTCCAAATTTCTTCCAAAATTTTACAGGGTTTTTCAACATAGGTCAAGTCTGCTTGTAGTTCTATCTCGTGATGTGTGTTTGCATCATCTAGAATTTTCAAACATTTACGAAGTTGTGACACATGGAAAACATTATGCACTTGAGCCAATCTTGATGGTAACTCTAAAGCATAAGCTATAGTTCTGTTCTGACTCAGTATCGTGAATGGCCCGATATATCTTGGACTCAATTTTCCTTTAACTCCGAACCTTTTAACCCCTTTCATTGGACTTACTTTCAAATATACCATGTCTCCCACTTCTAGATGCCATGATCTTCGACTTTGATCAGCATAACTTTTCTGCCTACTTTGGGTTATTTTTAGTCTATCCCTGATCTTATCAATGATATCTTGTTTTTCCTGGATATAGTCTGGCACAAATTCTTTGCTGCTTCCAGGCTCATACCAACATATTGGTGATCTACACTTCCTTCCATACAGAACCTGATATGGAGCTGCCTTCAGACTACTCTGATAGCTAATATTGTAGGAAAATTCTGCCAATGGTAGATGATCTTCCCATGTACCTCCAAAATCTAATGCACAAGCCCTTAACATGTCTTCTAGTATCTGATTTGTTGTTTCTGTTTGACCCCCTGTCTCTGGATGATAAGCTGTGCTAAAATCTTACTTTGAACCAAGTGCTTCATGCAATTGCTTCCAAAATGCTGAAGTAAACACTAATCCCCTATCAGTTACGATCTTTTTGGGCACTCCATGCTTACTTACTATCTCTTTGATGTAAACTTCTACTAACTTCTCGGCATTATCCTTATGATTTACCGGAATAAAATGTGCACTTTTAGTGAGTCTATCCATAATTACCCATATTATATCCTTCCGTTTAGGCGTCATGGGCAATCCTGTGATGAAGTCCATACCAATTTCCTCCCATTTCCATTCAGGAATTTCTAAAGGTTGCAATGGTCCTGCCGAACTTTGATGTTCAGCCTTTACCCTTTGGAAAGTATGGCATTCTGATACATATTTCGCAATGTCCCTTTTCATGTTATTCCACCAGAATAGTTCTTTCAAATCCATATACATCTTGGTACTTCCTGGATGTATAGAATATGGTGTTTCATGTTCTTCTCTGAGTATGACATCTCGAATCTCAGTCACATCTGGAACACAAATACGATCTTGGAACCACAAAGACTCATAATCTCCAAGGTGAAAAACTGATTTTTGCCCCTGAGATATCCTCCGAATTTCCTCAGCAATGAAAGGATCTTCTGCTTGATGTCTAAAAATTTCGTGCTTAAGATCACTGTCCTGCTCTGCAACTATCTACATAGTAGCTAATCCTCCAAGAACCTGTGTTCTAATGAATTGAAGCTATAATCTTTCCAACTCCATTTGGAACTCTTTTGGTAGCTCCCGATTGCTAGGCCGAATGTCTGCACTCTTTCTGCTTAAAGCATCTGCTACAACATTTGCTTTTCCAGGAGTATAGTTGATTGTTAAATCATAATCTTTGATTACTTCCAACCAACACTTCTGTCTCATATTCAACTACTTTTGGGTGAAGAAATATTTAAGACTTTTATGGTCAGTGTATAACTCACATCTGGCTCCATAAAGAAAATGCCTCCATCCTTTCAGCGCAAAGACTACTGCTGCTAACTCTAAATCATGAGTTGGATAGTTGAATTCATGTGGTTTCAGTTGTCTTGAACCATAACCAATCACTTTCCGATCTTGCATTAACACACAACCCAAACCTTCTTTAGATGCATCACAGTACACTGTAAAGTCTTTCCTTGTTTCTGGAACTGCTAAGATTGGAGCTGTGGTTAACCTAGTCTTCAACTCCTGAAAACTTGCTTCACACTTCTCATCCCAATTGAATGGTGTATTCTTTCTTAACAATTTGGTCATTGGTTCAGCTATTTTGGAGAAACCTTCAATGAATCTCCGATATTAACCAGCCATCCCATAAGAAACCTCGAATTTGTTTTACATTGGTTGGTGCAGTCCATTCTAGTACTGATTGAACTTTAGATGGATTTACAACAATTCCATCTTTACTGATCATATGGCCGAGGAATTCTACCTCATCTAGCCAAAATTCACATTTACTGAACTTAGCATAAATTTTATGTTCCCTTAAAGTCTGCAATGCTATTCTTAAATGATCAGCATGCTCTTCCTTATCCTTGGAATATATCAGAATATCATCAATGAAGACTATGACGAACTTATACAAATATGGCATGAAGGTTTTGTTCATCAAATTCATGAATATTGCTGGTGCATTGGTCAAACCAAATGGTACTACCAGATACTCATGGTGTACATATCTTGAGACAAATGCTTTCTTTGGAACATCTTCAGGCTTGATTTTTATTTGATGGTATCCAGATCTTAGATCAATCTTAGAAAATACTCCGGCTCCTTTCACTTGATCAAACAAATCTTGAATCCTTGGTAAAGGATACTTATTCTTGATAGTAACGTTGTTCAGATATCTATAATCTCCACACATCCTTCTTCCACCATCCCTTTTATCCACAAAGATTACTGGTGTTCCCCATGGGGATACAC
This sequence comes from Avena sativa, assembly GCA_916181665.1. Classification (NCBI taxonomy): domain Eukaryota; kingdom Viridiplantae; phylum Streptophyta; class Magnoliopsida; order Poales; family Poaceae; genus Avena; species Avena sativa. Next base: position 8,403,484 of record OV702293.1, on the reverse strand, counting down.
TTTCCTGGATAAACCCTTTTCTGGCTAACTCATCAATTTGCTCTTTGAGTTCTTTTAATTCTTTTGGTCCCATCTTATATGGTGCTTGAGCTATTGGTGCTGTACTGGGAATTAGATCAATGGTGAACTCTATCTCCCGATCTGGTCGCATTCCAGGTAGCTCTGCTAGAAAAACATCTTGAAATTCATTGACTATAGGAATATCTTCCAATTTGACCTCTTTCATCGAGTTCAGCTGCAGATCTACCATGATATGACTGTACTTATCTGCTTGTTAAACTATCCTTGCTCCATTTGGAGTTTTGATTGAGACAGTTTTCTCCTCACAATTTATCTGAGCCCCATGTTCCATCATCCAGTCCATCCCCAACACTACTGCAATTTCCTTCAAAGGAATCACATAAAGGTCTGCGAAGTATGTACAACCCTAGATCGAGATAACCTGATCTTGTTTAATGTGGCGTACAATCACATTTCCCCTACCGTAACTACGGTCATAGGGTTTTCTAACGTTGCCCTTCTAATCCCGAATTTATCACAGAATTCTTCAGAAATGAATGAAGTAGTTGCACCAGTATCAAATAGAACTTTGCTGGGATTGGTAAGGATGTTGAGCGTACCTATCACTGCATGCTCCGAATTATCCACCTCCTCTAGGGGTGCGCAATTCAGCTTCTTGGTAGGCCTGTTCCTCTTGCCATTATTGTTCTTGACATTATTTCCTCCTCGATTGGGCTGTCCATTTCCTCCACTGGCTTGTCCTCATCCCTTGGTAGGACAACCTCCTGGTGGTTTGCTCGGACAATTGGGCTTGATATGCCCCTTCTGACCACAACCGTAATAGATCACTACAGACTTTTTGCATTCCATCTGGAAATGCCCTGGAATTCCACAGTTGTTACAAATAACATTCCTTCTAGGATTGGATTGATTTCCACCACTGCCCTTGTTATTGTTATTGTTACCATATGCCTTGTTCCGGGGTTTGAACTCCAGATTAGGTTTGGGTTTACTTGCCTGAATCCTCTTGGTTTCCTTCTTAGCTCTCTTCCTTCTATCCTCTTGGACATTCTTATAGTCATCTTCAAAAGTGAGAGCTGCATCTAGCAACTGCTGATAAGTTTGCTTATTAGCCAACCTTAACTACATCCTCACAAATGGATTTAACCCACGCAGGAAACGCTTCTTCCGCTTCTCTTCTGTGTTAACATCCTCCTCAGCATAACGAGACAGTTGACTAAACTCCCGGATATACTTCATAACACTAGTATATCCCTGCCGAAGCTCCTCAAATTCTCTCTGCTTCAACTCGATAACACTCTCCGGAACATGATATTCACGGAATCTCTGTTTGAACTCTTCCCAGGTGTACTCCCTTCCTGGATGTTGCATGGCTAACTGATTATCCCACCATGATGCTGCAGGTCCAGTCAGAAGATGAGTTGCATACCTCAATTTCTCCTTATCATTACAACCTACAGTCTTCGGCTTTCTTTCTGTATCTGCTAGCCAATCTTCTGCATCCATTGGTTCAGGAGCTGATGCAAAAGGTAACGGCCTTGCATTCTGGAAGTCATAAAGACTCACTCCTCCACCTTCAGGTGCCTTCTAATTTCCAGCTCATCCCAACAGCTCTTCCATGAACTTGTTCTGGGTCTCTTGCATCATTTGCATACACTGCATAAAGTTCTGCTCTATTAACGGCCTCATTGGTGGTGGTGGTAATGCTCCCTGATTTGCTGCATCTGCATCGGCCTTCTCTTTGGCCTCACGTTCCATCCGCTGCTGTTCAGCTTCGGTTTCTACACCCGTATCCATGACCCTCTAGTCCTGCAACATAAAGCGAATACTCATAATTACATCATGCACATGTGTTCTGAGCTCGACTTTACGCACAGAACTAGTCACACAATGAAGATCCAAATATGCATTTCACATATTATACATTAAATATCATAATAATACAAAGTCATTACAACATATACCATATAGGTATAATCACAACACTACCTCGTTTATCTAGCTACCTTATTTCTCGGATTACAATACATGGTACTCGATACCTCTAAATAGTTGCCTACTTCTAGTAGTAACTACGCTCATCATACATGCCTGATGTCCAACCGTGATGACATGACATTCGTCGCACAATTTGTGGAACAAATGGCCTTCCAGAAGGAACATACTCAGTATCTGAAGTGTCAAGGCTTGAGTCATTACCCAACCTGAGCGCATTGACTCCCTCCAGCTCAGCTGAAAAGTCTTCAGAAACATATTCAACATTATCTCCCACTTGCATCTCCTGAGCTTCGTTCCTTGAGTTGTCAACAGAATACGCAAATCCTGCTGATCCCTAGGTGCTCATTTGGGCAAGATAGTTAAACACCAGATAATGTATATTCCCTGGGCTCTGAGAAGATGTTGATGATTCAAACACTCTCTCCTCAGGATCTTCTTCTTCATCCTGATTATCTATCAACATGGCATTTATACTACTGTTGCTAGGGTTAATTCTTGCACCCATCCATGTAGATTGTCCAACATTTCTGTCAGAACCATCTATGGACATATGGTGTTCATGAGATCCTTCATATGATCCCCTTCTCCAACCATCAGAATTCTCAATAGGAAGTTCTGAATCAGAACCATTCTCTGAACCCTGTGGAACTGCATACCTCATATCCACAGTAGGATCATGTATAGGTTTAGGACTTGGTGAATAAGGATATGGTGTAAAAGATTCATGATCTATAGGTATATCCTTAAAGATAGGTTTTGCACTACTACTTGCTTCCTTCTCCAACTGGAATGCTAACTGCTTCCTCCTTTTCAGATCAGTTAGATCCTCTAACATGTCATTTTTATCTTCGACAATCACTTGATGTGTCTTATAAAAAGATGCAACGAGTGTTCGGTATCTATCCATAAACTTGGAAGCTAACTTAGGATGCTTCTTAACCAAAGTAAGATGATCCGGTACGGGCTCCGAGTCTATAGAATCATGAGGTATCACAGAAAATGTGCTACCTTCCAACTCCTTGGATTTATGCTCCCGGATATTAGCTATCGCCTCCACAACAGCAACATGATATGCTGCTAAGTGACTCCTACCTTCACCTATAGGCAGATCGTGATATAATCCAAGCTCCTCTAGGAGTTGAATACTCACATGATACTTGGATAACATCCGACCATCATAATAGGTTATAATGTTCATAGGAATTCTAGTTGGACAACTAAAAATCTTTAAAAGTTGACGAAGTTGGTCTGTGAATGATCCTTGATAATCATCAAGAGTCTCCTCTTTCCTTACCAAAGTCTGTTTTGGAAACTTTGGTGCCATAGCTCTGTATATTAGAAAAATATTTTTATTAGTAACCAATAATATATTGCATCATAACAAATAATTATCGCACTAAAACATATAACGGAATATTCCCATTTGAATACCCATTATATTTCTTTTCGAGAATTCTTTATCGTTGCTATACTCTCCTACAGGTAATACCCTTACTAGGTTTCCAACCTAAGGTCAAAGCAATTTTCTCTGATACCAACTGCGGTGACCCAGCATACCACTGCATGTGTAGTACACTATAGTCATTGACATGACATCCACAGAACACCGTTCTGTAAATATCACATCCCTCAGAGTGGTACACAAGAAACATTGCGGGTCCATATTACAAACATTCACACATTATTATTATTAAAATACCAGAAGTTCAAGACTTCAAAAGGATTCAACTTACAAACCAAAATATGAAGTGTTTCAGTGGAATTTAAAAGTAGCAACTCCAACTAGGAGTTGAGTTCATGTTGCTTGGCTCCGTCGGTTACTACTAACTAGGATACTTAGTTGGACTCGTTGTCATCGACACCATAGCGGATTTCGTAATCCACTCCTTTGACACCTCCTGATAGGTCAGGCTCCTCGTAGAACACATCTTCTTGGCATTCGGCTGCATACATTGGCACGTCTTCGGGATCCTCAGAGTCTAAGCAAGGGATCAAAGGAAAGGATGAGTAACAGCGTTACCCAACAAGTTCATTATATGCAAGGTGGGAAGTTTGATGCTCTAACTACCACCTCGGACTATAAGTCCTTGGCACTATGCAATTTTTGTAAATCTTTCTTCACAGATTGATTTTATTATAAAAATCTACGACCATCAGCCTTCACAGGTTGACCAGAACTTTCATGGAGTTCCTTTCCTGCCGCGTTCGCAGCTCCTTCTCGGAACAGGGAGTAACAAGTTACAATTCTTACACTCTGTAGAGCTGCATTACTTTACCCATGAGAGATCAACTCCTTGTTGCACAACCGGGCATACTTTCCCGTCCATAATTCCATGATGTGGGGCCTAGTAGTTGGTCCAAGCCAATCACTGCCCCCTTCGCGACCTCGCATGTCTCCTTGGTGTACACCATGCCCACATATTGAATTACGACAATGGTTTGTATAGACCGTTAGATGCCAGAACTATCGTGGGACGTTGAGGGTTCCCACCCATATGCTGCATATCCTCTACGAATTACCAATTAATATGCATGCTACGAGTGATAACAGCCACGACCTGCACATCCGGCTACATGCGAGAGGAAGAAGATACAACTGACTTCTTTGTCCCATTCCAAATCTCATGGCTAACGCGTGATATACGGCGCTAGAATCACTGATGTCATGGGTTACTAAGTCCCTAATTGATCATCATTGTTGCAAATAGAACCCTAAGTTCTATTTCTCCATTATATCATCACTTAGGATGATCTAAGATTTCTTTATTTGTGAAAATAATATTTTCTTTCTTTGGAGTATATATGATAACACACAATTTCCAAATACTTTGATAAAGACTCTTCAAATGATATGAGCAAGTGATGAACTTGCCTTGTGATTGCAAGGTAGTGAAGTCTGATGCTTGCACTGGACCTTGAGCTTCTATGTCTACAAAAACATCATTATTGCCCGGTAAGGACAACTTTTAAAGAAGCAAAATGATTATGCAAAGTAATGTAATGCATTATTTATCTTTACATGTATTCTCCCCCATTTATTTAAATTATAAAAATCCTTTTTTAATAATAAAGGATTTATAAATATTAATTTTTAATATTTATTGAATATTGTATTCTTTTATTTTATTTCCTTTTATTTATTTAATAATTCCTTTAAGAATTATCATTTAAATACCAAAAATTGATATTAAATATTCGTTTAGTATTTTTCTAAAATACTACAACATTAATATATAATGAAAGTGTTTTTTATTTATTTTTATCATCTTTCAATAATTTTTAAAATTCCATAATTAATATATATATTACAAAATTCTTAATAAAATTTATATGTCTAAAATTTTATTTTTTAATTTATTTGGATAGTTTGGATTATTGTGAATCCAAAAATATTTTATTTATAATTTTTGGATTTTTATTTTATTTTCTAGAATTCATTTAAATTCAAGGGTATTTTGGTCTTTCTTATTTATTAAAAACTGGCCTTAAGTGATTTGGGCTGACTGTGTTGGCTTATTGGGCCCTTGTGGCCCAATAGGGCAGAGTCAATACAACACCTCGAAGGGTTCTGGCCCAACCAGCCCAACTCTCTCTGTCTCTCTCGCGATCTCACCTCTCTTCTTCTCCTCCCCCGACCCCGTGGTCAGCGATGCCACCGCCGGTGATTCACGCTGCTGTTGACCTTTCTGTCCACCGCCGTGGTGCAGGACGAAGTTGTCGACCCCGCTCTACCCTCCTGTCCAATTCGATTTGGACCTGAAGCTCTCTTGTGGCCAGACCGGCTCCGTTCCGAACCCTAAGGTTTGGGGTGACGCTGGCGCTGTCGCCGCCGCTGTTGTTGTGTGCCGTGGGGGTGTTCCTCGCCTTCAGGCGTGGCTAGGGACGCCCCCTCGTGTTGTGTGGGTCGCAGCACCCCCTTGGGGGTGCTCCCCGTGCCGCCGTGCTCGTCGTCGACCACTGCTTACTCTTCTCGCCCACAACAACATTCTTCAATAAGTTGTTCTTGGTTCCCTCATGTCCTCTGTGCTAGGCTATCCTATGCTATGTGCTGGTAGTTGCCACTCCTAGCTAGTGTCATGTCTTGATTAGGATTGTTTGTTCTGCTTAGGGTTCACTTCCCTTTATTGATTGAATCTCTGATGATTTGGATCATTTATTGATGATCCCTAAGCATGATGAGTGGTTAATTGTTGTGGATTATTGCTTATGATTAGCTTTGGTGATGCTAGTGGCTTATCAGTTTGGTTCCATTGGTTAATTTTGATATGGGTCAGATGATAAGGTTGCTCTGGAATCATTTCTTGGAGATTCTAGTGGTTTAAGAGCTCACCACTGTCATTGTTTGGTAAATGACAATGATTTTTGTGTGATGAAGTCACTGTATTTGTACTGTTGGCTTAAGAATGCATATACAACTTGAGATCAAATGGTATCTTATAGTGATGATATGTATATGGATATATCTGGGAATGATTCCTGTGATTAGTATCAGGAAAATGATTTATAGTTGGCTGTGAGTGTAACTGTGAAAGTTGGATGCTTAACCTGCTTAGTTTAGAAGCTGTTCTTGTGACACCATCCTTGTATGGCACACAAGATTAGATTCTATTACTTGGTTTGGTTTTGTTCAAGCTTAAAATTAGCTTGGCATTATAGATAAGTGGAATCTTCTTTCCTTGCATCCCTAGAACCCATGATGTTGGGAAATGTGTTGGGTTTGCTTCCCACGGCTGTGCTGAGCAGTTTTGTGTGTTGGAGCTGTTGCTGCTGTGCTGACAGCACACACCATGTAGTTTGGTGTGTGTGTGCTGCTTGTGTGTCTGATGCACCTTGTGGATAGGCTCTGGATATGAAAGTTACTTTTATCTGGTTACTCTTACTTGTCTGGTGAAACTTGTCCCTCCTTGCTGTTTGGAGTTATTTGACTTCTGGCTTAAATTATGAAAGATTCAGTTCTTTCATTTTGGTGAAACTTGCCCCTTTAAAGATTACTCAATGATGAAGTTTTGTACAGTGCATCTCACTGTCAATTCTGAGAGTAAAACATTTTAATCCTTCACTTTCTTTCTTTTAGTTTGTGTTTGTTTTGCAGGTACCAGACTTGAAGATCAAGACTTTAGTTTAGGTTTTCTTTTTCTTTATAGAATAGTCACTTGTAATATTCTTCTATTCTTTTGTAATTTTTTATTTTATTCTTTTGTAATAAAGATTGTACTATTACTCAATATATAAATATTCTTCTTTCATTTCATTGCTATTGTAAAGATTCTTGATCAATTCCATAAGTTACACTTTGTAACTTATTTATTGAATAAAATTATAGAATATTCATTTTATTGATTAATTTATCTTATTTAAAGTTTGAGTTATTAATTGTTAACTCTTGATTAAATCAAATCACTCAAACCTAATTCTAAATCCTTTTAAATTATAAATCTAACGCTCAAGTTTAAATTCAAATTTCATTTCCCAAAACACACTAATCCACAAAGATCATATCAAAGTTTATAACAATCATCCTCCAAGACTATACCTAATCTCAAAGCATGAAATAAACTTTGATCACTTTAGGTTTTTATTTGGCAAAAAATTTACCCACATTTTTACAAATCAATGCATGCAATATCACAGATTCCTAAATCTATCCTTTGTTGGTTCCTAAATGCTGGGATGTTACAGAAGCTGTGCTCTCTTAACTTCCATGGGCACTATCAGGAGGAAGCGCCCTCATATGACCCCGTTGTACACTACATAGGGGAATCCTCTAGCTCATACCACGACGAGGGAGCCTCCTCGTCATACTACGGAGGTGCACCTACTTAGGCACCATGGGATTGAGCCCCACTTAGGCCAAAAGCCTAAGCTTGGGGGGAGGTATACCGACATCACACTCATCTATATGTCATGTTCAGTCGGTTCTTTGTATATCCATTGTTTCGCTTTCTTTTTGGTTTTTGTTGCTTCTTTCTGAAAACACAAAATACCAAAAATATTTCTGTTGTTTCTCTTGGTTTGTTTCTTTGCTTTGGTTTTCCTTAAAAGGGAAAAATCCAAAAAGATTTTGCTTTGTTTGCTTCTTGGCTGGTTTGCTTTTTCTTTGTTTGCTTTTGCTTTGTTTGCTTTCTTTAAAAAACCAAAAAACACCAAAAAACAGAAGTGAAGGTCAATAATGAAGATTAAGACAACTTGAGGTGTGGTAAGAGGCTGGTCACAAACTCTATTTGTTTTCATTTTTGTACATATACTCATCATTGTGAGCATGCTTAGCCTATTTGTGTAAGGTGTATGTCATTATGGATGCTTAGTAGTTCTTGCTTACTTGTGATTAGCTCCAGCTTGCTAATAGTTTGTAGCATGTCATATGAATGTTTACTTGCATTGTTTTATTCATACTTTGGTATGATATTGTGGTATCCTCCTCTGAAAGTTTCATGTGAGTCGACTTGGCACATGCTCACGCATGCATATGAATAATCAATAGTCACTAAGCCTCGATGATTTATTTTGCCGCAGAGTTCTTGTATCACTTTCATGAAATAATTTGTCCTGTTTTGTTGCAAGCATGATTATGACAATTATTGCTCTCTCGTTTGTCGCTCCCTCTCTATTGCTAGCCACTTGCACTGAGTATGAGCTCTACCTATGTTTCTAACTCTCCAAACCCAATATTGCCAACTGTGTCCACCATACCTACCTATTAGCATCATTTGCTATTTCAGTGCATATTCCATATGCCGTGTTTTCTTCCAAATAAAATGTTTGTATGTTTTGAGAGAGTTGGTTAGTAAAGCTCTCACGAACTTGATGGCACACTTTATTCCTTGCACTTAATAATCTTGAACCATTGTGACCTGTCCATGAAAGTTATATGCTTGCAAATTATATGCTGGGAGTCAGCGGAACCATGTTGTCACGGGGAACACTTTCAACACTTTTTTGGATATCTCATCCAGTTGATACCTTGCTCTTTTGTTTGCGTATGTCGTCGGTGTGAAATAAAAAGGGAGCTTGTGAGTTCATGGAGTCTATACATGGTGTTAGAGAAACGCCTAGGCCGCTAGCCTAAGCCATGCCTAATCATGGTGGAAACTTGCAGCATCACCATAATGAGCATTTATGAAGCATCCTCAATAAAAAGATATGTAAATAGTAAATAAAAAGATTGTTGACATCGCTCCTGTATCATGTGCAAGGGGTACCCCGTTGGCGGTTCTCTATGATATGCATGTATTTACAATGACAAGAACTTACAGGTAACCAAAGTTGAGTAGCATGCGGAGCGGCCCTTGTACTCAAGGGACTTGGGATTTCCAGTCTATGGTTTGTCAAGCATATAACTCAGATTGGACCTCACTTTCACCTTAACCACATGAAGATGCCTATGATAGGGGCAATGAGAGCTCAAAGCTAATGAGTACCTTCATTTCAGCATTTGGAAGCCTTTCAAACTTTACAAAACCTTTTCACAACCTTGTTGAGTCACCACTTATTCTATGAGCACCTTCTTGAGAGCATAGTTGTCATTTTTGTGTTTGTTCTTAAACTTGGTTAATTATGTCATGACTTTGATGCTTGTATTTCTGATATCTTACCTCTAGTCTTCACTTGAACTTCAGAGGTGCCTTGACATTTATATTGTGCTCTTCAAACAAAGGCAAGCGAGATACCACTCTACCATACCTTATTATGAGCACTGCAAAGTTGCTTATGTTTATGTTTCTTGCTACTTATTATTATTGAGTTGGTTTCTCTTCATAGCTTGCAATGACTATTGAGTAGACTTAGTTGCATACTCTTTATTATGAATTGTCTAAGCATCTACTCCTGTGCCGAGAATATTTACATCATATGAAGCAAATGTGTTCGTGAAAGTTCTTTTATCGCACTCAGTTTTCAACTGAATTGCTTGAGGACAAGCAATAAGCTAAGCTTGGCGGGAGTTGATACATCCAAAACGTATCTACTTTCCCGAACACTTTTGCTATTGTTTCTCCTCTAAACTTGTGTGATTTGGATACAACTAACACAGACTGACGTTGTTTTCAGCAGAATTACCTTGGTGTCTAGTTTTTGTGCAGAAAATGAACTATCAGGAAAAATCCCGGAAAATACGCCAAAAATTATATTTCACCAGAAGACCCACTGAGCCAGAAGACAAAACGGAGTGGAGGCCTGGGGGGTCCACACCCCTGCCAGGCGCGGGTGGGCCCTGCCCGCGCCTAGGAGGGGTGCGGCCACCCCAGACACCCCCTCGGGCTCCCTCTGCGCCTATAAGTTGCCTCTCGACCTAAAAACAGGGGGGGTTCGATAGTTTTCCAGAAAGAGTTCCGCTACGCCGCCGCCACCAGAAACCAAGATTCGGATCCAGAAACTTCATACTGGCACCCTGTCAGGACGGGGAATTTGGAGAGGATCATCGCCATCAGCATCACCAACGCATCTCCATCAACCATCCATGTTCCCCTCATCCATGAGTGAGTAATCCCCCGCTGTAGGCTTGTGGATGGTAGGGATTGGATGAGTTCTATCATGTAACCGAATAAGATTGTTAGGGCATAGTGCCTAGTATCTCTATTAGTGCTATTTGACTTTGTTGCAACTTGTTGTGCTTAATGCTTGTCACTAGGGCCCGAGTGCCATGATCTCAGATCTGAACTTATTATTGAATCATTATGATAGTATTGTTTTTGATCTTATCTGCAAGTTGTGTACACATATGATTGTCCGGATCCAAAGGCCCCAAAGTGACAATAATTGGGACAACCGGAGGGGATGGCTATGGTGTGAGGATCACATGTGTTCATGGAGTGTTAATGCTTTGCTCCGGTGCTCTATTAAAAGGAGCACCTTAATTGCCAGTAGTTCACTAGAGGCCCCGCTGCCACGGGCTGGCTGGACAGAATATGTTGTGCAAGTTCTCATTGCGAGCACGTATGACTATATTTGGAGCACATGCCTAGGATTGTTTAGTACTTGGATGCTTGTTATTATTTATCTGCAATGCCCTATATCTTGAAGTTACATGTTTAGACTCGTCCATGCAACGCCCGTCCATCCATCCCTATGCCTACCGCACTCGAATCCCTCTGTTTACTATTACTGTTACTATTGCTCTTGTTTTACTGTTGATGTTGCTTTGCCGTTGCTACTTGATGGCTCAGTTGATGATGAGCCTGTTGGAAACCCCAAGATCAAGGTGTGGAGCAGCACAACATCAAGTATTCCCTCAGTTGAGACCGAGATTATCGAACCAGAAGGAGGAAGGAAACGTCACACAGGTGTTGTGAGCAACGTGGAGACCTGCACAACACAAACTCAAGACTTTGCCCCAACGAACAGTGATGTTGTCAAGATCACCGGTTGCTGTAACAAAGGATTAAATGTATGGTGTGGAAGGTAATGGTTTGCAGCAAGTAAACAAGTAACAGTGGAATATGTATCAATGGTAAAGATTGGACCGGGGTCCATAGTTCACTAGAGGTGCTCTCCTTAGATAAACAACATGGCATGAAGGGTAAAAAAATTACAGCAGGGCAATTAACAGGAACTGAGCAAGGCATAACAATGCAATTACTAGTCAGAAAGATCCTATGAGGTTGATTGGGCAATACAACAATATACATAGACCGCCATCCAACTGCATCTATGACTAGAAGTCCACCTTCAGGTTATCATCCGAACCCCCTCCAGTATTAAGTTGTAAGCAACAAACAACTGCTTTAAGCAAAGTGTGTAAGGTAAACACTCCACATGTTCCATGAACAAGAGACCGTTTTTTTCTCCCTAGTAGCAACAACACATCTACAACCGAAGAGATTTCTGTCACTTCCCTTGGAAACTAGAGGCACGAACCCACTATCGAGCATTAATACCCCCTCTTGGAGTCACTAGCAACTACTTGGCCAATATAGCTACTAACAATGGAGAGCATGCAAGATCACAAACAACAAAGACATGATAGAATCATAAAGACAAAACCATTAATCAAACCAACATAATAATCTCAATATCCATCGGATCCTCGCAAACACAACATGCATGATTACAAATAGATTAGATTTTGATCATGAACGGAGCTCACAAGATCTATACATAAAAGCACAAAGGAGGAGATACAACCATCTAGCTACTACATGGACCCATAGTCCAAGGTGGAACTACGCACACATCATACCAGAGAGAAGGCCTTGTGGATGATCTCCCCCCGGCAGGGTTCCAAGAAGAACTTTAGATCCCCCCGACCTAGGGACGATGGTGGCGGTGGCTACAGACGGTTTCGTGGATATTTGATCGGGTTCTCAGGGTTTCTGCATCAGGGGCTTCTTATAGGCGAAGGGGAGACCGAGGCGGCGTCCAGGGTGACCAAACCCTAGCCAGGCGCAGGGTGGGGCCCACCAGCACCTGGGGTGGGTCTGGCCCCTTTGGCCGGCCCCTCCGGCTCTCCTCTGGACTTTTTGTTCCCCACGGAAAGTAATTGACTTTGTCCTTTGTCCCGTCCAATTCCAAGAGTATTTCTTTACTAACTTTTCTGAAACGAAAAAGAGCAGAAAACAGGCATCTGGCACTGTGGCAACTTGTTAGTAGGTTAGTACCAGAAAACATGTAAAAAGCACCTCAAAGTGTAGACAAGCAAAGCAAACTAGATACTAAACAATCATGGAGCATCAAAAATTATAGATACGTTTTCAACGTATCAACATCCCCAAGATTAACTCCTACCCGTCCTCGAGTAGGTAAGTGATAAACATAATAATTTTTAAGGTGACATGCACCCTCATAATAAAGATCCAACCACTTGCAAGCATTCAAAGCTGGGATCAAAGAACTCTAAACATGTGCATGAAAGATGGAGTTCTAACAATAGGACATAGTAACTATGCATGCAACATGACAAGCCACAAATAAAGATCATGAATAACATGCATTGAAAAACGTTTGTTTGTTTCACATACAGAAAACATAGCATAGTGGCAATCACCTTGTCCCTCATAGAGTATCAATATAGATGCATAGGACATCTTCAAAGTTCACAAGGGTGACTAGAAACAAGTAGCACAAGAGCAAGTAATAACACAATATGCATCAATTAATAAGCTTTGGAACACTGCACACAGAATGACGACTATGCTCTCTTAATGGTGCCTAAAGGTAAAAGGTGGAGACTCAAATAATGGTGGAAGAAAGGCCTTTTTGTAAAGGAAGAAGGGATTACAAGTTTGAAAAAGAGCTTCCAAAAATTATGGTACTTGTTAGCTTTCAGCCCTCATTGCCCCTATCATAAGCATCTTGAAGTGGTTAAGGTTAAAGTGGCAAAGCTGGAGTATATGCTTGACGAAGTATAAGTTGGCAATCTCATGTCCCTTGAATACGAGGGCCACACCTCATCCATACTCAACTTTGGGTCCAGGTAAGTTCTTGTCACTGTAAGTATTTGCATATCATTAAGAACCGCCAACGGGGTACCCCTTGCACATGGTACATGAGCTTTCCCATAACAAAAATGACAAGGAAAGCAGACAATGAGCATCTCAGCAATCTTTTTATTTACCATATGCATAGCTTTTTATTGAGGATGCTTCATAGATAGCTCACTATGGTGATGCTGCAAGTTTCCACCATGATTAGGCATGGCTTAGGCTAGTGGCCCAGGCGTTTCTCTAACACAGGATACAAACTCCATGGACTTACAAGTCCCCTATTTATTTCACACCGATGACATCCATAGACAAAAGAACATGATATCAACTGAGTACAACAAGGTACAAGTGCAATGTTGAAAACGTTCCCCGTGACAACATGGTTCTGCTAATTCCAACTTATAAGTGCAAGCATATACAACAAAGTTGTCACAATGGTTCAAGTTTATTAGGGGCAAAGAATAAAGTGTTCCATCAAGTTCATGAGGGCTTTAATCACTAAGTTTTCACATAAAAAATAGTTTTTAATTGGAAGACAGTTGAAAACAAGAATATACTTGGAATGGTGTAACACACCATGCATAGGAGTTTATAGTGGACACTTTGGAATAACTTGGTTTCTTGAGAGTTGGAGGCATGAGTAGAACTTACTCATACAAGTGGAGGCTAGCAAAAGACTGGGAGCAACCAACTAAGAGAGCAATAATGGCCAAAATCATGGAGTGCAACAAAGCATACTAATCAAAGCAAAGAGTGGTACTAAAAGTCAAGGACTAAATGATCATAGAGGCTAAAATGGTGACTTTTGAGAGTCATAACATGGTGTGAGCATGTGCCAAGTCAACGCAAGCAAAGCATCAAAGGAGAATACCATAATACTATGCTTTTGCATGCTAAAACAACGCATAATTTCTTCAAGGCATACTAAGCAATCCCAATTGTTTGGAACAATACATGCTACAACAATAATCACTAAGCATAAGGTCAAAACAACACCTAGCATGTCATGCTAAAGTCTAAGTCATAGTCAATGCAAGCTCCTCTTGCACTTCAAGCAAGAACTTACTACTCCTTTCCAACACCAAGAAAACTTATTTGCAAACAACATAGCGAGAACGGGGGTCCAAACTACTCAATAAAACTAAACAAACTAAGAAAAGCAAACGAAAACTAAGACGCTCCAAGAACAACACAACAGTGCATGAAAGAATAAAAACGAAGTGTCTAGATAGACCTGAGCTTTTTATTGATAAAGAAGGGGATGCCTTGGGCATCCCCAAGCTTTGACGCTTGTACCTCTTGGATATTTCTTGGGGTGACACCATGGTGGCATCCCCAAGCTTGAGCTTTTTTCCATTCTTCATCTCATTGCATCATTCTCTCTCTACACCTGAAATTTTTCCTTCATACAAAACTTCACACAATCTGCATTAGCAACATTAGTGTATTCAAAAGATATTAGACCACTGGCAAAGCTTTGGAACAGCAAGGCTTTTCATTAAAAACACAAGATACTGTAGTAACTCCTTCAAAAAGCTCAATTTACCTAAAGAGAACTCAAAAAGGAATCAATAAGAAGCAAATGCAAATAATGACAGAAATCTGTCAAAACACACTAGCAGGTAGAAACCGATTTTTTCGAACATCTTGTGTTGCTCAAATAAAAAAGTGTTGAACTAATGAAAGTTATCTAACATAATGGGGGATTTATTTATAAATGTTTAGCTCAATCCGAGTTACAGAGACTCCTCACAATTTTTTTTGGTGGAGGACAGAAATCTGTTTCGGGACAGCAACTCCCCAAATCTTACTTCTCTATCATTAGAGGTCATTCTTGTCACAAAAAGCAAACAAAAAGGATAAGGAGAGGTCATTACAGAAGTAATAACTTCCAAGACTCAAGGATACTCTTGGGTTATCTCCCAACAAGTACTTCTCTTTAACTCCTTTAAGTTAGGCTTGATAGCTTGAGAAGATGCTCACATAAGAATTATAAATTGAAGTCAAAGAGAGCATCAAGAAGCAAATTCAAAACACACTTAAGTCTAACCCATTTCCTATGCATAGGAATATTGTATGCAAATAAATTCACAAAGAACAAAGTGACAGGCATAGGAAGATGAAACAAGAGCAACTTCAAAACTTTCAGCACATAGAGAGGTGTTTCAGTACCATGAAAACTTCTACAACCATACTTTCCTCTCTCATAATAATTTTCAGTAGCATCATGAATAAACTCAACAATATAGCTATCACGTAAAGCATGCTTTTCATGATCTACAAAAACATAATTTCTATCAAGCTCAAAAACAGTGGGATTAAAACCTCCACAGGTTTTATCCAAAGTAGATATTTCAAAAGGATCCACAGGAACATAACATTCATACTCCTTTGGTAAGCATGGGGGACAATCAAATAATGTAAGGGATAAAGAGTTACTCTCATTAGAAGGTAGGCATGGGTAGATCCATTCTTCCTCCTTTTGTTCATCACTCTCCCCCTCTTTTTCATCTAATGAGCTTCCAGTTTCAACAATTTCTTCTTCCATAGGCTCCTGCAAGGCATTAGTCTCTTCCATTTGTGGAAAATGCCCATTAAAATATTCAAGAATATAGCCATTTTCTTCCTTGTAATTATCAAAGCAAAATTTAAGTATCTCATAAACCTCATCTGCATAAGGTGCATCATCAGTATTTTCAAGCAAACTGGCAAGTTCAAATGCACCCTTGAAAGCAATAAATTCTTCAATCTGTTCCACATCAGTGTTCCCTTTTTGTGACAAACGGTGTTCCTTATAATAATACTTTTGTTCTTCCATGAACCCACCTTGCCAATAAGAACTAGTTTCAAAAAAACCATCCATCGATAGAAAACATGACAAAGCAAGGCAAAGACAGACCAACAACTAGAGTAGGAAATAATTTTTTTTTGTGTTCTTTGAATAAAGCAAGCAAACCAAACTAGACTAATTTTTTTGGTTTTTTTTAAAAGAGGCAAACAAAACCAAGGAAAAGAAACCAAGCAAACTAAAAACAAAGTAAAGAGAAAGGAAGTGAAGGACTCCCCTAGTGAAGACGTCCTTAGCCTCCCCGGCAACAGCGCTAGAAAACTTGTTGATGGCTCAGTTGATGAGGAGCCTGTTGGAAACCCCAAGAGCAAGGCGTGAAGCAGCACATCAGCAAGTCTTCCCTCGGTTGAGACCGAGGTTATCGAACCAGAAGGAGGAAGGAAACGTCACACAAGTGTTTCAATCAACGTGGAGACCTGCACAACACAAACTCAAGACTTTGCCCCAACGAACAGTGATGTTGTCAAGCTCACTGGTTTGCTGTAATAAACGATTAAACGTACGGTGGGAAGGTAATGGTTTGCAGCAAGTAAACAAGTCACAGTGGAAGATGTATCAATGGTAAAGATTGGAACGGGGTCCATATTTCACTAGAGGTGCTATCCTTAGATAAACAACATGGCATGAAGGGTAAACAAATTACAGCAGAGCAATTGACAGGAACTGAGCAAGGCATAACAATGCAATTACTAGTCAGAAAGATCCTATGAGGTTGATTGGGCAATACAACAATATAAATAGACCGCCATCCAACTGCATCTATGACTAGAAGTCCACCTTCAGGTTATCATCCGAACCCCCTCCAGTATTAAGTTGTAAGCAACAAACAACTGCTTTAAGCAAAGTGTGTAAGGTAAACACTCCGCATGTTCCATGAACAAGAGACCGTTTTTTTCTCCCTAGTAGCAACAACACATCTACAACCGAAGAGATTTCTGTCACTTCCCTTGGAAACTAGAGGCACGAACCCACTATCGAGCATTAATACCCCCTCTTGGAGTCACTAGCAACTACTTGGCCAATATAGCTACTAACAATGGAGAGCATGCAAGATCACAAACAACAAAGACATGATAGAATCATAAAGACAAAACCATTAATCAAACCAACATAATAATCTCAATATCCACCGGATCCTCGCAAACACAACATGCATGATTACAAATAGATTAGATTTTGATCATGAACGGAGCTCACAAGATCTATACATGAAAGCACAAAGGAGGAGATACAACCATCTAGCTACTACATGGACCCATGGTCCAAGGTGTAACTACGTACGCATCATACCGGAGAGAAGGCCTCCGGGATGATCTCCCCTCCAGCAGGGTTCCGGGAAGAACTTCAGATCCCCCCGATCTAGGGACAATGGTGGCGGCGGCTACAGACGGTTTCGTGGATATTTGATCGGGTTCTTAGGGTTTCTGCATCGGGGGCTTCTTATAGGCGAAGGAGGAGACCGAGGCGGCGGCCAGGGCGACCAAACCCTAGCTAGGCGCGGGATGGGGCCCACCCGTGCCTGAGGTGGGTCTGGCCCCTCTGGCTGGCCCCTCCGGCTCTCCTCTGGACTTCTTCTTCCCCACGGAAAGTAATTGACTTTGTCCTTTGTCCCGTCCAATTCCTAGAATATTTCTTTACTAACTTTTCTGAAACCAAAAATAGCAGAAAACAGGCATCTCGCACTATTGCAATTTGTTAGTAGGTTAGTACCAGAAAACATGTAAAAACCACCTCAAAGTATAGACAAGCATAGCAAAGTAGATACTAAACAAGCATGGAGCATCAAACATTATAGATACGTTTCCAACGTATCACTACTACAAACTGTTGCTACTGATAAACTTCTGTGAGCAAGAACTATTTCCAGGTCTAGCTGAATTGACAACTCAGTTGTTAAGGCTTACAAGTATTCTTTGGCTCCCCTTGTGTCGAATCAATAAATTGGATAATACTATCCGCGAAGACTGTTGAGATCCCCTATACTTGTGGGTCATCACCGACCATGTGGAAGAAGGCCCTACCGCCAAGGTGGAAGAGGCGAGGCTGTGACGCGCACCGTACTCCTCGTAGTGCGCGGCCTTTGCAACAACGCGGTCGGGATTCTTATGCCGGAGCTCCTCCATGTACCGCTCGCCGGTGGCTTCGGCCTCGAGCCGCTCCCTCGTCTCTCGGTCCTCCCGAGCGATGCGTGCTGCGTGGACATGGCTAGGAGGGGAGAAGAGCTCCGAGACCTCGCAAGTCTGGCCTAGGGGGAAGTTGAGAGGGCCGCAATCACTGTTGTGGATCTCGACGTTCTTGATATCATGCGCCCACGCCGGCTTCCGCGCCGATTGGAAGGTTCCAATCTAGTGGCGGCGATCGGTGTCGTGGTCGGTGATTTCGGCGACCCAGGTCCCCACTGCCACCGCCGCACTCCATGGTAATGGCTTGTCGGCGGCGGTGGGAGGCCGGGTAACCTCGTTCTCCGGCCACAGGGCATGCCGCGGCCCCGAACGATACTACGAGTTGGCGGAGGCGACATGTAGCTCGATCCGGCCATCTCCAACGGGTTTGGGTGGAAGGAAAAGTGGTGGGAAGAAGAATGGCGGCGGCGAAGAAGAGCGGTGGACTTTTTCGCATCGGCCGCGAGGAGGAGAAAATATGAGAGAGAGGGCCAATTTTTTGGGGCTGGATTCCTGTATTTTCTCCTCTAAAGCCTTTTAGGGTTCGGTTAGGTGCTACGGCTGTTAAAGGAGCAAATTTGCTCATCCGACGGCGGAAAGGGGATTGGTTAGAGATGCTCTAACCATGTTCTACTTTTAAAAAATCCTTTATTACTATTTTTTGTTTAAGATTATGACATGCCATATTTTATTTATGTTAGACTAGTATTTTAAAATCCGTAATAATCTTGTGGAGAAATATTGCCCATCAAGAGTTGGATATGAAACCATGTATCATTTTCAAGAAGGACAATACTAGGTAGAGATGTGTGTTCCCAAGCCCTTGTGTGCTGAGTTTACTTGATATAGTAGTTAGCTCACCAAACCATCGATCATCCCTCTGATACATCAGGACTTGCATCACAATCCTTCTATGATCATACATCATCTCTTGTCTTTTGCTAACACTTTCCTATTTTCTCTACGGACTTTCATATCAGCGCAATAGTTATTAAAGTTCAATTAACCTTTTATATTGGCCAATTCACTATATCTATCACCAGTTTTAGGGAAATTATATTTCAATAGCCTATCAGATTGGAATCAAGAGTATCATCCTTACTCTTACAAATAATTGAGTTAGTGGCGGTCCGTTCACATCGATAGATTACCTATCATGCATTCTCTGTAGTAGACAGATGTATCACTATGTTTTAATTTGTTGATTCCGTTGATGTATATTTTGAGATGCTTTTCTTATTTGCATGAAGTTAGGAACCATTATGCCACACATGTTTAAACAACTCAAACACTCAAAATAACCTTACGTAATAATGTATGATCATTTGACCATCGCAGAAACACATGAGTATTTTGGCTAGTTAATTATTACAAATTTCAACTCGTAGACCTATATATATTAGTTGATATAGAAAATTTCTCATATGTTGTTGTTGGAGATTGATATCCCGCGAAAGGACAGGGGGACTGACAAACCCCGTATTCAGAGAGGGCTAAACACGCGTTTAGATCTTCCCGACGATGAAGGCTGTGGCGAAGCTCACACACGACAGAGAGTTGACATGGTGGTTTTTTACCCAGGTTCGTGACCCTAGTGAGGAGGTAAAACCCCTACTCCTGATTGGTTGTATTGCATGTGGTGCTTCGCGGGGGTACAATGGTGGTTGTAAGCCTAGGGTTTTAGATCGCATTGGGCCCCCTTCTAAGGTTGGGGTGACTCCCTTTTATAGTGGCGCTGGGCCTCTTCACTCAATTCTTTGGATGGAAAGGGCTATCACATTTCCGCCCAAGGGGAATGGGTCTACAAGACTACATTACATGGACTGGGTTTAGGGTCCCTAGGGAGCGCCAGTCCATGGTAAATCCGTGGTTGCCGATGACGTCTCTCCGTAGCACGACGCTGTCCACCGCTTCCTTGCACCAAAGTGGTAAAGAGGAGACCTCGCTGACGTCTGTATCGTCACCGAAGAGGCCACACGACCTCTTTTCTTTACTAAGGTAGACCATGCAGTCTACGCTATTATGGTACTGCCCGTTGGACTCGTCGTCTTTCTCATTGCAATAGGATTATGAGCGTGCCCCTGGGATGGGATCCGATGCTCTTGCGGAGGGTGGCCACCTCCCTTAGAGGGCTTCTTTTTGGAGGTAATTCGGACGCGAGGGGATGCTCACCCTCCTCAGGTATCATACCAGGCACGTCGAGAGGACGCAGCCTCACGAGGCCACCGTTGTCTATGCAGTGGGTCTGGCAACCGATGGGCCTGGGTACCCCATGTGCCAGTGACCCGACAGTCGTAGTACATCATCATTGGTTGTGTTATAATGTCCCTTCAGATTTAGTGTTTTCTCGTGTCTATGCCTTGCTAGGCGATAACAAATATAGTAAACCGTGAGAGTAGCCTTTTATCGGGAAGTGATAACGTTTCACACCTATTTTTTTTTTTCAAAATGAAGGTGATACATGAGCCTCTACATCAAAATGACACACACAGTCTTCTTTCTTTATTATTCAAAAAAAATCAGAAAGCGAATACATAGATCAAGCCGAAATCCACCTCTCTAATGATAACGTCGGCAACTCCTACAATCTAGATGTAGGGGGGTGACCATGTCGGAACCAACTCCTACAATCTAGATGTAGGGGGGTGACCATGTCGGAACCAGCATACTGACGCATACTTATGCACATTATTAAAAAAACCAGGGACCCCACCTAACCGCCCAATAGCTAGTCAGGGCACAACCGGTCCAACAAATCCCCACGCGCACTGATCGGACACGCTCCAAAAGTCATTGTCACAATCTTCCGCTAACCCATTTTTATTACAGGAATCAAACCATAAGCCTTTCTTGGCCTGCCATCAACGCCGCCGCAACAAGATTTTGTTTTTTTAGAAACCCATAGGGGGATCAAACCATAAGGACTTGGGTCCGAGTTTTTGTCTAGAAAATGATGCATCAAATTTTGTTTTTTGCGTATATGAAAGGCTATATCATACTTAGTGCTAGTTCTAGATAGTTGCAACATTGTTGTGCACGCAATGACACAAGTACAACAATTTTATACTCGCTCCGAATCATATTACTTTTTTTTACAGGTCTGAATCATATTACTTGACTCAAATTTATCTAGATTCATATGTATAGGGAGATGTTAAGTCTTCTGTAACCGATCCCTGTACTTTCAGCTCAACAGTTTGTCCTCAAATAGATCCAATAGAACCATGAATTACATCGAAATATGTACATGGGGGAGGGAACGAGACTTTTTGGACAGAAATGTCCACTCTCTTTGACTGAACGAGCAACACAAGGGAGCGAAGTATCGACTGGCATGGCAGACGGTATTAGGTTCAACTCGTTAACGTCGTTCCGGCGGTATTAGGTTCAACTCGCGGTTGCTGAGTTGTGTAGTTTTAATATCTTCCGTCAAAGATAGCAGGCTAAGCCTTAGTTGTGCCTATCGAGGAGAATGTTCAGTCTTCACAATTGCTGTCTGAAAAATACAGCTCCTCTCTTTGGAATCGCGTCGAACGTACGGCCAGACCGGAGTTGCGAGTATCCTATCCACCCGCTGCAGCCCACAACGAAGAAATTCATATTCAATCTAAACCATTTGATACGGCACAGCGTTCTAATTGTCGTGTAAAATCTCCCATCCAAACCAGGTGGCAGGACCGTCTATAAAAGCACATACACGCTAACACCCAACAATCAAACCACCAAAGCACAACATATCAAGAACAGCGAGTGAGAAAGTGTTGTAGCAAACAAAAATGGCTATTAGCTTACCTTCAGTCACCGTGGCGATCTTCCTCCTGGCCACGCTCTCTGCCTCCCACATCACATCGGCCCTCCGCCCCGGTCTCGGCGTCTGCCGTGCCAGTGGCTACCTACCAGGAAAGGCCGGCCACTGCGAGAGAAGCAACGATCCAGATTGCTGCGAAGACGGCAAACGGTACCCGCAGTACCACTGCTCGCTTCCGGTGACATCGAGCACCAAAGCTGTCCTGACGCTCAATAGCTTTGAGAAGGGCAAGGATGGCGGCGGGCCGTCTGCGTGCGACAACGCCTACCATAGCGATAAAGAGATGGTTGTTGCACTCTCCACGGGGTGGTTCGAGAACATGGGCCGTTGTGGCGACCACATTAAGATCACCGCCAATGAAAACTCGGTGTATGCAAAGGTGGTCGACGAGTGTGATTCGGTGTACGGTTGTGACGATGAACACAACTACGAGCCGCCCTGCCAGAACAACATCGTCGACGCCTCGCCGGCGGTTTGGAATGCGTTGGGGCTTGACCAGAATGTCGGTGAGCTGGACATCACCTGGTCCGACAACGACAACTAGTAAACATATTTAACATGCCATACATATATTATTATACATTGTTGTCCGCTTTTATGTTGAGTGTTTGTTTGTACATGTAATTGGAAGTGTGTATGATTATATTACATATCATTTTGTATTCTAAAGATGTATGGTTTCTCTATTTGAGTTATATGTTACGGAAAATTTATATTCACTGTGTTGTCTTAGCCGCCGCGTTACCTGATAACGTTCATCCTCAGCTCTCAGCTGATAACACAACTTCCTTGACTCGCCAAATTTGACCACTACATACAATATCGTCATATTAATTGCTAGTTTGATCTCTGTTAGGTTGAGGATACACCTAAATATACTAGCCACCAAATTTAAGGTTGGTTTCGAAAAAAATCTGATATTGTTTGTTTCACAAACTAGCCGTGGTCTACTTCTATAAATCTTTAGTAATGTTTTTGTGTAATATTATGAAAATACCATATTTTATTTACGTTAGACTAATCTTTTGAAATCCCTGACAATCTTATGGAGAACTAGCACTGGTACAACCTTGCTTAGCATCTAAAAGTATAATTGGTGCCCTTCCATGGGCACCTCACAACGATTTGGGATTTCTGGCCGTTGGATGGAGTTTTAGGGATGATCTGGACCCAGGGGCGTACCTATATGGTAGCAGGTGTTACAGGACACCCCGTAAAATCCTATTTCTTTGCTAATTTTTAGTCATTTGTAGTGTATAACACCCCCAAATCTAACTGAAATATATGTGTGACTTATAGAGTGATCCCGGGTCGATTTTGCTCTGGGTCCGCCCCTGTCTGGACCGTTGCTTGCTATATCAAGCCATGGAACAACCATATAAAAGGCTTCCGTGGTGGAAAACCCTAGCCCCAATCTTAGCACTCCCCTAATCACTATACGGCCCTGCCGAGCAACGGTTTTGCCTCCTCTCCCCTGCTCATACCGCCGCCAGGGCGTTCGCTCG
Source organism: Avena sativa (assembly GCA_916181665.1). Lineage (NCBI taxonomy): Eukaryota > Viridiplantae > Streptophyta > Magnoliopsida > Poales > Poaceae > Avena > Avena sativa. The sequence continues at coordinate 8,379,725 of OV702293.1, read as the reverse complement.
TATAGCCCCTCTACGAGACCAGCTCCAGGAGGAGGCCAACTACCAGCAGCGACGGACCTATACGCAGATCACACTGCCTTAACTCCGCTTGATGCAGGTCGGCCCTGTCGAGCGGCGGCTTTGCCTCCTCCTCTCACCCTGCTCGTGCCGCCGCCAGGGCGCCCACTCGCGACACCCCTCCATCCCCAAGCTTGCGAGATCTTTAGTGCTCCATTCCCCTAATCACTGTGCGGCCCTGCCGAGCGGCGGTTTTGCCTCCTCTCCCCCCTGTTCGTTCCGCCGCCAGGGCGCCCGCTCTCATGACCCCTCTGCGAGACCAGCTCCAGGTGGAGGCCAACGACCAGCAGCGATGGACCTGTACGCAGATTGCACTGCCTCTGCTCCGCTTGATGCAGGTCGGCCGTGTCGAGCGGCGGCTTCGCTTCCTCCTCTCCCCCTGCTCGTGCCGCCGCCAGGGTGCCCACTCGCGTGACCCCTCCATCCCCAAGCTCGCGACATCATTAGTGCCCCATTGGCTTGGCGTAGTTTTGATATTGAAGACACATCAAATTTCTAAAAGATACTATAGTTCATAGAAATTGCTTTGAAATTAAAATGTTCTGTCAATACAAGCAATACAATTCTCTGCCCTTTCAAAAAGGGAAAATTTTCATCAAAGTTATACCCTTATGCACATGCCAGTGTCCTTGAAATTTATACTGTGTTCGTTTGGATGGAGCTTTAGAGATGATATGGACCATTTCTTGCTAGATCAAGCCATGGAACATCCATATAAAAGGCTCCCGTGGTGGAAAACCCTAGCCCAAATCTTAGCACTCCCCTAATCACTGTGCGGCCCTGCCGAACGGGGATTTTTCCTCCTCCTCCTCTCCCCCCCTCTCATGTCGCCGCCAGGGCGCCCGCTCGCACGACCCCTCTACGAGACCAGCTCCAGGTGGAGGCCAACGAACAACAGCGACAGACTTATACGCAGATCGCACTGCCTCTGCTACGCTTGATGCAGGTCGGCCCTGCCGAGCGGCGGCTTTGCCGCCTCCTCCCCCTCTGCTCGTGCCTCTGCTAGAGCGCCTGCTCACGCGACCCCTCCATCCCCGAGCTTGCGAGTTCTTTAGTGTCCCATTGGCTTGGCGTAGGTTTGATATTAAAGACGCATCAAATTTCTGTAAGGTAGTATAGTTCATAAAAAATTATTTGAAATTTAAATGTTCTGTCATTACAAGCAATAAAATTCTTCGCCCTATCAAAAATGGAAATGTTTCATCAAAATTATACCCTTATGCACAATGCCAGTGTCCTTGACATTTATACTATGTTTATTGATCTTAATCATCACACATTTTACTTGAGACGACTGGCACATTCAACACCAGGGGCATATCCATGACTGGATTTGACTTCAGCAAAGTTGACCAGCTACATATGTCGGATGAAGATGACTTAATCAATCGGGACTCTGAGGTCTACGACTATGAGTCTAACAAGACCCTCTATATTATTAAGAACATCCTTCTATGAAAGTTACTTCGTATGTTTGTAAGTCTCAACTCATTCCTCAGGTTTAATGTTTTGTCTTAGCCTATGTAAATAATGGAACAACTATTTTATGAACCCATATGAGACCCTTCCTATGTTTGACTATATCTTTGGAACCATGTATTTATATCTGCTTGTGATATATCTAATATAGAGTTTTGCAAAACGTTTACCAGTGTGGAAGACACCAGGTCATGCGCAAATACGAGCTCCACTAAAATGCTAAATTATCACAGATCCGCTATAAAGAAGATAATGTAGTTAGGTTCTATCACAGTTTTTGGATTAGCTATGTCTCACTTTATTTTTCTTAGTTAGGTCCTACCAATGTTCTTGGTTTAGATTTGGCAGACTTCTTTTTTCTTTACATGAATGATGACTTGTGCAATAGGTTGTACACAAATGTTCATTTCATGCCGCCTACTTGGTGTGGCATGTATGGATTATGATTCCCCTTAAGTTAAGTTCCTGTTTCAATAGGGGTTCTTTGTAACTTTTGTGCGGTCGTTTGATATTACTAGATCATTTGTATATTGTTGTCTCATCCTCAATGATGAAATCAGCGACACTTATTATAGACAGGAGGGAGTATTGTAGTTGCACATTATTTTTATAGCTATTTTACAAAAGGAAACCGGTGTGAAATCTACGGGATCTTGCATCAAGACGCATCCCTAAAATTTTAGGATTGTCAATTACTAATGTTATCTCAAAATATTCATTTTATAAAGCCTGTAGAGTATATTATCATTTTCATACCAGATTTTTGTTGGCCTTATACAAAACGTACATTACTACGAGTTTAACGGGATCGTGCCCCAACGCACCACTACATCTAGTTTTTTTTTAACAAGGGAGGGGTCACGAAGGACCCTCCGATGCTGCAACTCAAATTAAAAGCGGTGGGTACTTTTTACAAGTACACCCCTTAGGGAAAAGAAAATACAACTATGGCCTAAACTCTTGCACAAAGGACCTTGAAAGTACTAGGAAGAACGCAATCGACTCCTCGGTCCTGTCCACCTTCCTTAGCAATTCAAAGCATATATTCAGCCCCCGTCGGTCCAAAGACATGAGCCAATCCTCCGTTACAACGGTCTCTGCCACCGGATGGTATGGTTGTCACTAATGTAGATGCAACTTTTTTCTCTTCTTTAGATCGAATGGGGTTCGGGAGGGAGGGGGGGGGGGGGGGGTCGTGATCGGAAACCATATCGGTAATTTTCTAGCTGCTTGCATCCAGTTACTTCACGTTACGACGCCTGAAATCACAGAAGCACTTGCCGTCATGCATGTAAAATCATCTCTAACAGTTGCCCCATTTTAAGACGAGACCACAAATAACTGCCAAATGGAGCACTTTAGGGCCAAAAACAGCCTTCAGGGACCGCCCGTTTTGATGCCCCATTTGGGGGGGGGGGGGACAGCCTCTTCCCGCCGCCGGATATCAAGACCCTCGCTACTCCTATGTCATCTGCGACTTCCTGTCAAATTTGCTTCCTGTCGTGTTAGTTGTTTGTGTAGTAATTCAGCCCGTAGAGCTCATACTTTTGGCAGTTGTTCCTTCCGTATTAATACTCCGGAGTTCCGTGACAAATGGTGTATTGATTAGGTGTTAGGGTATTTTCATTAGGGTTGACCCACTTAGGACACCTAAACACACAGATTCGGTCTGTGGATAGAAAATGTGTCGTGGTTCGGTTGCCCAGGCCATTACGCTCAGAGGCACGACTTGTTCTGTCCATTGCGCAGATATTTTGACCTCACAATTTCATTAATTTGAAAGCATAATTTAGATAAAAAGAAAGAACAAAAAGAAACCCTAGCTACGGGCGTTGCTTGCGTAGCCGGCGGCACCAGTGCCAGCGACTTGTCGTCGTCCATCGAGAGGTCAATGTATGGCGGCGATGTCTAGGAGCCCTGCTATGGCCACGCAGGTTGCGCCAGTGTCGCGGTGCCGTCCCCTGCCCAAGCCACGCAAGCCACACAACGCGATGGAACCTCTTACCTAGGTCATGCAGCCTATGACGGTGACACATACAGTGGCAGCGGCGATGGAGGTGGCAGCTCCACCTTGTGCATCGCCACCATCGCAGAGAGCTGCACGACTCCGTCCAACCCCTACCAGGTCCAAAGTGCATCCTCGTCGTGCTTGGATAGCTCGATGGCACGTCGTGTGGCCTCGATCTCATCGTAATATGGCGACATAGCAGGTTCTTCCTCCTGCTTAACAACGACGCATGTACCGTCTCCGCCCTCTTCGTCATCGTTGAAGTATGTGGGTAGATCATGGTAATCCACTACCCCCGGCTGGAACTCGCCCGGGAACGAGCAAGCCCACCGCGTGTTGTGTTTCCCAGGCGAGGAACTACCGCCAGAAGTCCTTCCCGTGGTACGCGCAATCGTACCGCAGAACCTACGGGAGTTGTGCGATGCGTCTATGCATCTCCGCTTTCAACATTGTCCCGTCTTGCGCGACACTCAGACGGTGTTGAGGTGCCAGTCGGCAGGAAGGGAGACGTCATGGTGGTCGCATCTATCTCCCTCGTCCCACCGCCGCTGTCAATCGTGCACCAACAGGTACCACCAGCAGTGTTCTCGTCGTTCATGCGCATGCCACGCCACAGCCGCAGGTGCTAGTAGACCCATGAAATCTTGCGCCCGTGGAGGTGGCGGCAGCATACAACATGTGCGACGAGGCACTCTCATGCGGGATGTCATTGTGGTGGCGAGCATCGAGGACGACGCCACCAGAGGACGAGCCAGCCTTGTGGTTGTTGGCCATCTTCTTGAGCCAAGATGGCATCGTCATGGCGATGGCTGGGACGAGGGGGCAAATGCTTGGCTAGAAGTGGCAATGGCGCTGCCACGGTGTGGGGAGATATGGGCGCATGGCCAGTATAAGAAGCCTTGGCCATCAATGTCGGTGTAGAGTCCAGTGGCTTCAACATCGATGTCGGCGCAGGAGTTCAGACGACATCACAACGGTCAGCAATGACATTGATGACTATGATTGCTTCCACCGTTCTGCCTTTTGGTGGCACGATCACTACCACGTGGGCTCACGATCCATGTAGGAGGACACGCGCGCGGTCTGCGACACGTCGGCTAGACACATTCACAACTCAAATTTGGTGGGTGAATGGGCTGGACGCGTCAGTTCATTTGAGTCACGCAAGTGGATCGTGTGCGTCCTGCCCTCCTGTCCATGTGGACTGGTTCGAAATGATTGGCTCGCGCAGGTTGATATGTTCTTAGAGCATCTCCATCAGGCGCGCTAAACGGTCCGCGCACTAAAAAAAAGCCCATTTAGCGTGTGCGCTCTCCCGCGCAAAGCTCTAGAGGACGCGGCAAAACCCCGCGTGCGCCAAAAGTTCCCCTGCGTGTGGCATCATGGGCGCCAAATCTCCCGCGCCGCTTAGAGTGCGCCTTAAAAGCTAGCCCACCACGCCAGAACTTTCCTCATCACTTCGTTTCGCGCCAAAACTTTCCCTACCGCTTTGTTTCGCGTCGCGGCGCTCACTGCTTCTGTCGTCGCCGCTTTGCTTCCGCCGCCATGCCTCGCCGTGGGTCGAGCTCGTGGTACGGCGGCTCGAGCTCAGGGCACCACGCGCGAGTGGGCGGCCAACTTCCCCGAGGACATCGTCGCCGAGAATGACCACTTCCGCAGACGAAGGGCACAGAAGGCGGCGAGACGGGCCACGAAGAAAGAGGACCGCACACGATGGAGGATGGAGAAAGCGGCGAGGCGGGCCTCCCTCGAAGTGCAGCTTGCCAAGCCGACCACCATTAGCGACGACGTCCCCCGTTGGCTTGACTTGTTCTCGTCGGATCCCGTGTCCAACACGACACCAGACTTGTCTGATTTCAAGTTTTAGTTTTATCTACTACCTCCGATCCATATTAGTTGACTTGGATTTATTTAGATTTAAATGAATCTAGATACTATTTAGTATATAGATTCATCCAAATTTTGATAAATCTAGGTTAACTAATATACGTCGTAGGGAGTAGCAAACTTTGATTTCAAGTTTTAGTTTTATCACCGGACTCTAAGACCAGCTTCCGGTGAAGTTCTTGCCGGCGGCCGCGCTGTGCATGGGCCTAGCGCGCGCTACACCCGCGCTTTACACGCTTATCAATAATAAAGTGCTGAGTTCCAAAAATAAAAAAAACTGTTGGAAATGAGAAACTGAGAACACCCCCACGAACTCTCGGAAGCGAAGACCTCAAAAAAAAAAAAAAAAAACTCTCGGAAGCGAAACAACCCCCGCAAGCGAGGATGCACCGAAACCCTGGCGCCCTCCTCCGCGCCGCCGCCGCTCTCCTCCGCCCCACCGCCGCCGCTCCACAAACCCTAACGAATGCGACACCGACTCCCCTGCCGCTTTCGCTGCGGGGCGCTCTCCTCCGCGGACATCCCCGCGCGTTCTCGACGGACTACGGCAAGGACGTGGACGAGGTGAACCGCAAGTTCGCCGAGGCGCGGGAGGAGATCGAGTCCGCCATGGACAGCAAGGAGACCGTCTACTTCAACGAGGAGGCCTCCTGTGCGCGCGACGCCGCCGCCGATGCCCTCGGCGCCTTCGACGCGTTGCTAGCCCGGGTCCCGCCCGCCGACGCCGACAAGCTCCGCCGGTCCATGGGGCTCAAGATGGAGCAACTCAAGGCCGAGCTCAAGCAGCTCGAGGTGTAACGCTGTCCCCAGGCCGCTCTTGATGAGCGCATCGAGGTCAGAGGTTTGGTTCTTGGGAGCAAATCTGGGCGATGTTTGTACTTTGGGTTAGAATAACATCTTCCATTCATAATTGCTGGGTCTGTTGCAGTATGTTCATGTAATGGAGATTTGGAGCTAATTTGTCCCTTGTTCCTTCAAATTAGTGGCATACAATTTATATATGATTTAGTTTGGGAAGAAAAAAATTGATTGCAGGGGTTGCAGAATTGAATTAGAGGGGTTAAACCTGTAATTTGTTCTTGTGCCAACTGTGAGATTAATTGAGGTCAACAGTTAAAAAGATTAATACGTATTAAACTTCCTATTGTACCTAAATATCACATTGAAAACAATAGAGCAAGTAGATTGGTTACAGACGTTCATTTTTCAGATTTTTAGGTGTGCCCTGGTGAATGAATATAACTGATGCAATGCTTCTATGATAGATAAGGAGGATTTTAAGCTGCAACTGTCATTTGCCATTTGCATTAGAAAATTTGGCAACTTTTCATGGATTATGGTATCTGATAATAGACTCTTGTATCTAAAATTGATGTGGATGGTGGTGCAAGAATGAACCAAACTAATCTATAGTCTATACACATAGATAAAGACCCTCAGTTTTCGTTATATAGAAAATCCTCTGAGCCGCCCTTGTGAGCTTGCTTCATGGTAATGATTGATTTGCACTTAAATATGTGCATTGAGACAAAATGTTCAGTGTTGTGAATTGCAAGTAATCAGGGCAGAGCATATTGCAGCTTTAGAGCACTTGTATTTTACTCTAACCTCAGCCTTAATTATTCCCCGGAGATGGATGTTGAATTTGATCGGCAGCTGTTCCTCAAAAGGCCCATTTCCAGAAGAAGGTAGCAGAGGATTTGGCGGTGGAGGAAGCTTAGCTTTTCCACTTGAACGAATCCTGGTATTCCTTTTACCCCAATATAACATGTTAAAAGATTACTTTGCCCCTCTTCCTCCCAGCTCATCTTCCTTATTACTCCCTCCGTTGAAACAAAACCACGTCAAGTATTTTGGTATGGAGGGAGTAGTTCCTACCGATGTTTTAGTGTGTCCTGATCCCATTGGAAGCCAACCTCGGATTATTGCTGAACACTAAGCTGCCAAGTATGGAAATAAAGCGCTGTCCTGATCCCGCTGTCGACAGTTTGGAAGCCAACCTTGGATTATTGCTGAACACCAAGCTGTCAAGCATGGCGGTAACGATATGAATGGTGAAAGTGCCATTGGCAGCCATGACGCTGACACGTTTCTCAATGGTCAAAGTTAGACCTTTTTGCCTGTCAATTAGAAGGCAAGACTCAGTTCATTTCGAACATAAGCAACATGACATTATTATTTATCCAACAAGAGACATCTGATCCACATTCATACTGCAAGGTAAGATTGCCACTAATTATGGAATCGAGCAGGCGATTATATTAGCGTTGCCCTTTGTTGCTGTTGGCTCTGGTTCTGCTGGGATACGCCGAACAAGCCATGGGTCGGTTTGCCTACGCCTTTCACCATCTCATGACAGTTGACAAGGCCCTATTCGATGTTTCAATAGTCATCACCATAGGTGACCGTTTGGCGACAGTTTGATGGCATTGTTCTGGGGGGTCTGGTTCTTTGAACGGTTTAGCACCGGTGGATGTCATCTCTCTGCTCCACCTTGGCTGGTTCAAGAACCGCTGCGTCCTGTCGAGCACACAGAACAGGTGGATCCCCAGCATCTTCGGTGCTCCCACTTCTCCAGGACGTGTTTTGCGCCCGGCTTCTGAACTGCTTGGAGGTATCCCTAACCATTGTCGTGGTTGAGTGGGTCTAACTATAACGAGACATGCTGGCTTCTGAACTGCTTGGAGGTATCCATAACCATTGTCGTGGTTGAGTGGGTCTAACGATAACGAGACATGCTGGCTTCTGAACTGCTTGGTGTTTCATTTCATCGATCTCTAGGTTCAGCGATTCTGAAAAACAAGGATGTCTCACGTCGCCCCCGCGAGGGCGACCAAGGCGTTTCCCTACCCCGCCGCCTCCTCCCCCTCCCTCCTTCTTACCTCCCTTGCCGCCGCCGGCGAGCGCCGCCCGACAAAGACCGCGCGGTGCCGGCGGCGGCAGGACCTCCATCACTCGGCGCTCCATCACCCGGTGCTAGGGCTCCCTCGTGGGCGGCAGCATCTGGCGGCGGTGCAGACTGGCATGGTGACAAGCTCGTCCGGCGGGGCGACGCATCTGTGGCGGGCTGTCCCCGGGCGATGCGCCAGTGGCCCCTCCCATCGGCAGAGCATCTGGCTCGGCCGGCGGGAGCAGCAGCAGCGCAGCGGGGCCTCCAGCAGTGAGACATGGCGGCTTAGCTCGCAAGGCGGCGGCGCTGGAAGATCATCACGAGGCGTAGGAGGACGACGGCGTTGACGGCCTGGTTGCAGCAGCACGGTAGTGGCGCTGACAGGGCTCGATCTAGGCTTGGCCGGGCCTGATCTGGGCCTGATCTAGGCCTAGTCGATACTGCTGCTGCGCCCGGACGGCAATCACCGCGGGTGATGGAGGGTTGTTCCCCTCCCTAGGCTGTCGGGTGGCTCGTTTTCGGCTGGTCGGTGCTTGATCTACCCGCCCTCCTCAGTGGCGGTGCGATGTGGCGTTGGTTGGAGACTTGGCTCGAGTTCGTGGACGCCGGGGCGGCGGCCCCGGAAGGTGGACTGCGTGTGCGACTCTTCAGCGAGCGACGTGGTGGCGGGGGTGGTTCACTCTTCAGTCATGTGGGTGGCGAGGAGCGGATGTTGGGGGACTTTGGTGTTGGCGATGTTTCGGCTTCGACAGCTCCCAGATCGTGTTTTGGAGGCTAGACTCGGGGACAACGAGCGTGGGCGGGTGACGGGGAGTAGCTTGAAGGTTTTTCTGAGCGAAAGCTCAGTGCTTCGGCACCAGCGACGGCGATACCTGCAGGTATCGTGACCCTCTTGGGGGCGCCGCTGCGGCTACCTTCTCCGCGATAAGGCTCCGGGTGAAAACTCCTGACTATCGGTCTCGACGGCGGCACAGTGCGTTGTTACTCTTCTGGGGGCGTCGTTGTGGAGCCCCAGTTCTCCCCGCTCTCGGGTGATTGTCTTTGCTGGCAAGTTGTGGTCTTTCATGTATTTCTTGTTTAACTTGATTTGCTTTGCTTTGTAAGAGGGTTTTTCCATCATCTTGTATCAGTTTGGTCGATACGGTTTTATTTATAAAGCTGGGCGAAAAGCTTTTTCGAGAGGATTTAGCGATTTATTTATCATTTGTAACTGCGTGAACGTCCGGTGAGGAGAGTGTGTGTGCGCGCGCGTTCTGTTGTATCCGAGTTTCTCGAAAGACAGTTAATCAATTTGTTAGTCCGACTATCTATGCTAGACTATACATTTACTGTACAGTATTTGCTGTATATGCCATTCTCATCTGAGGACATCATCGGCAGGGGTGGATCTACACCCCGGACAACCCGGGCCATGGCCCGGGATGTAGACAAAAGTTTCAGCTATATATTAGTAGAAATACACTAATTTTTCTAGAATTTAGCCTAATTTTAGAATATAATATGATCTTGGCCCTGGGTTTGGTGGAATTCTAGATCCGCCACTGATCATCGGGATCTCCTTTCTTCCTCCGGCGGTGCTGCCGAAGCACTAGCACCGAGGCACCAGAGCAGGCCAAATCATCCGAGGACATCATCGTTGCCGACAGAACCTCCATGCTGCTGTCCACGCTCGCTCCTGCCAGAAGGAACCTCGACACCATCACGCTCATCGAGGGGTGAGCCGCCAGCCGCGTGGCATACGCCACCGCCTCCCTGTCGTCTGGCCCGCCAAGAAACACCGCCACCACGTTGTGCGTTTCGGCTGCCGGTTTATCCGCCGACCTGCTGTGACCGCCCTCGGTGGCTATCGAATGCCTCTCCGCGATGGTACCGAGACGGCGCTCGACGAGGACCCCGACGGTGCACGGCGCTCTCTCGAGGATCCGCTGGTTGAGCTCTTGGCGATCGTCGTGGCGGCACACCATCCGCCCGTCGTAGCGCTCCTCCTTGTGGAATGGCACGAGGACGAGCGACGCCCGCGCGTCCTCCACGCCGTTGCACACGTCGGCGTCCATGGTCTCGAGGCTGGAAATGGCCGTCATCTGCCGCACCGGGACGGATGTTTCGTTCATGACGCCGCCGGCGGCGGCCACCACCTGATCGGTCTCCCGCGCGTAGCCCCATCGTCCGCCATCATCGTCCTCGTCGTCGGCTCCGTCGCCGGTGTGGTAGAGGTGCGTGATGGCGTACTTGCGCGAGCTCATTAGCTCGATGAGGTGGAGGAGGTATATGGCAATAGGCGTGGCGCCCTTGGAGAGCTCGGCGAGGGTGAGCATGCCGTGGACGCAGACGAGGACGCGCAGCTCCTGGCCCAGACTGAGCTGCTGGAGGCAGTGCGCGCGGTACTGGAATGCTCGACGCTGCTGGCGGACGATAGCCGCGGACGCCGGGCCGTCCATGAACGTGTTGATGATGGAGGACAGGAGAAGCACGCCCTGCGCCGCGCTGTTCCAGATGCGGGTCGAGTCCCCTAGGTTGATGGCGAGGATGTCCGCGTAGCCCTTGACGTTGAGCAGGAAGCCGAGCACGAGCGTCTCTCGCGCCGGGATGCCGATCATCCGCCCTGCCACGACCGTGCCGGCCACCCTCCCGATCGTTCTGAGCAGCGTTGTGTAGGTGACGACGACGAGGAACTGGGTGGGAGTGAAGCAGTCGATCTTGGCGAAGTCGAGCCTGGCGCCAATGGTGCCGAAGCAGAGGGGCATGATGAGCTGGCGAACGGGGTAGGCGAGGCGGTCGACGAGCGTGCGCGCCGTTGGGCCTTCCCGTGGCGTGGCGAGGCCGATGAGGAAGGCGGTCATGGAGGCGCTGTACCCGAAGATCTGGACGTGCTGCGAGATGCCGACGATGAGCACGAGCATGGCGAACAGCTCGTACTTGCTGATGTACTGCTGCCCCTGCTTGCTCTTGTTGAGCAGCCTGGCCATCCACACCACAATGCGCACGGCGACCCACACGTTGAGCGCCATCCACAGGAACATGATCACCTTCACCACCGGCAGCGCGGTTAGCCGGTTGGTCGGCGGAATAGGTTTGCCGTCCTTGTCGTAGCTGGTCGGGCTGACGACCATCACGCTAATGACGGCGAGGCTGGCGATGTCGTTGGCGAAGGCGGTGCCGATGGCGAGCTGGCCGGTTTCGGAGCTGGTGAGCTTGAGCTCCGTGACGATGCGGATGAGGACAGGGGAGGCGGTGCTGGTGAGGACGAGCATGAAGAGGGCAGTGGAGGCGTAGAGGCTGTCGGGGTGGAAGGCGTGCTGCCCTGGGTGGAGAAGGCCGTAGAAGAAGGGGCCGGAGGCGGTGGCCAGGAGGAGGCAGAGCGCGGAGCCGCCTGAGGCAACGACGATGGAGGCACGCAAGTAGCGTCGCAGGTAGCGCAGGTCCATCTCCAGCCCGATGAAGAAGATGAAGACGATGCGGAGGTAGTAGATGGCGTCGCCCAGCGCCCGGCCGGCGTCCTTCATGCCCAGCTGCCGGAGGTCGACCATGCGACCGAGCACCGTCGGGCCGACCACCACGCCGGCCTGCGCAGGCGGTGTCAGGGAGAATCTCTTGAAATCAAATCAATTGCTAATTGATTCTCCAACGTACCAAGATGGAGCACGTACCAGGATGTGGGAGATGATGCTTGGCTGGCCCATGCGACGGAGCACGGAATGGAAGAGGCCGGAAAGGGCGAGGAAAGCGGCCATGAGGCCGAGGATGGCCATCACGCCGGCCATGAAGTAAGACCCTTTGGCCACGTCGGCGGAGCACTTGGCTTCGTCGTCCTCCGCCATATCTGATAGGGTCTCTTCGGTCGCCGGCCGGCCAGACAGGCCTCCGCCGATGAGCTAGCTTGCCATATATGGTGTTCATTAGCTAGCTATGTGGTTTGGTTGGGGTACGGTGGTTCCTCTATCTTAATTTGTCCGGAGACGTGACCGACGAACTAAATGCATCAACAAATCTAACTAGTTGGACGATCGAGCTGTTGCAACTAAATCCGCTAGCAAGACCTTCTCCAACGAGTATTGGTTTGGCTTTTTACCGGAGCTTATGCTTAGCATCGACCAATGAAATATGCATTCCAAATATATACAGACCATTTATGGACAGCCAGTCCTTACTTGGTTTCGTCATGCATTGTCAAATGGATGATTTAGATGTGGGGCACCTAAATATAGAGCCTTAAAACTTGCCACCGGAGAGTGAGATCCGAGGGGAACGGGGGCTCCACGACGATGCCCCTAAGAGGATAACAACACACCATGCCGCCGCCGTCGTGACCGCGACAGTCAAGAGTTTTCACCCGGAGCCCTCGCGCAGAGAAGGTAACCACAAGAGTACCACCAAGAGGGTTAAGGCACTCATAGGCACCGTCGCCATTGGCGCTGAAGCATTGAGCTTTCTTTCAGAAAAACCTTCGCACCACTCCTGGTTAGGCTTCCAACACGACATGGGAGCTGCCAAAACTGAAGCGTCCCTGACACAAGGGACAAAAGAGTGAGACCACCGTCACCCATATGACCGAAGAGTGAGACCACCGCCACCACACGTCGTTCCACGTAGAGTCGCCGACGCAGTCCACCTTCAGGGGTCGCGGACTCGAACTCATGACCCGACCAACGTCACACCGCAAATCCGATCGATTGGATGAGGAAGGCCAGCACCACAGCCTTAAGCCATCAAGACAAGTGACCACCCGGGTGAGTGGATCCACCCTCCATCACCCGAGGTGATCGCAGTAGCAGTGTCAATTAGATCAGACCCAAATCATGCACTTTCAGCCTTGCCGCTGTGCTGCTACACCCATACCGTCGCATCCACCTATATCCTTATGCAGTGCAGATCCTTGCCACCACCAGCCGACCGCCGCCATGCTCTGTCGCCTCGCCATGAGTGGCGTCACCGCCGTCTCACTCCCCAACAGCAGGCTCCCAGCCAAAACCATAAGCTGCAGCAAGGAGCACCACCATCGCCACACCCGGGGACATGATGCTCCGTCGCCGATGCCAGTCAAGCTCGATGCCTCCTCCATTGCGCGTTGACGCCCCTCTAGATCCCGTGCAAAAGGGCTACCTCCGTCAGCCGTCGGGTAGTGAAAGGGCTACCTCCGTTGGCACCGCATGCGTTTTGCCTAGTGGCTCTAGCTGGCGGCAGAAGGGAGAGGGGGGAGGGGTCTGAGCACGCAGTGACATCTAGGGTTTTATCTCGGTCACCCACATGGGGGGATGTGGGGTTTCGCTATGCTATCAGTCGCATAAGTTGACAAATACATAGAAGCATGTATGTATAAGCAAAAAAAAAGAAGATGATCACATGTAGGTATGTTATGACAAAAATTCCCCCTTGAAAGTTGCCAACTTAGGGCCCGTTCGGTTACTATGGGATTGGGATGGATCGACATGAATTGACATGGATTAGATCCCTTCTAGTTCAAAATCCTCTCTAATTCTTTCCAATCCACTCCAATCCATCTCTGAGATGGATTAACCGAACAGGGCCTTAAAGTTAAAAAATTGTCGCTGCATTTGTAGAAGGTTACCATGTGGTAACTAGTTACAAAATAGGTTGTCAACTTATATTCATTTTTAGACTAAAAGTGAGTCAGACCAATTTTTCATTGCATTTAGAAAGAGAGTACGAGATGTACAAATGAAACCAAAGAAGGAAAAATGAAAATAACAAAACAAAACTAGACTATAGGCAGCGACCAAAAAGGTTATTAGGACAACTCCACTAGGCCGATCCAATCGGTCCGCTGACATACGAACACGTCCGAGCGGACTTGCGGACAGCTGCGTGCCAGCCCAGCGGGACGACCCATCTGGATCGACTCGCGCGGACCGACCCATCCATGCACCAAATTTGGATCACGGTTACGCCGGTCCGGATAGCGCGCTTGTCCTCTCGCGCCCTTCCTTCATCTTGGCTGTCTCTCCCACCACTAACACACTGCAGTGACCCAACATATCACTGCATGTGTAGTATACTATAGTCGTTGACATGACATATACCAAACATCGTTTCACAAATATCACATCTCTCAGAGTGGTACAACAGAAATATTGTGGGTCCATATTATAAACATACACACTTTATTATTATTACAATACCAAAAGTTTAGTACTTCAAGTGATTCAAACTTAGTTTTTAGCGGAAATTTAAAGTTTCAAACTCATACCCTGAATTAATCTCAACAACTTATTATATAAAATCTATGTTGCTCAGCTCAATTGGTTTACTAATAACTAAGGCAACTACTCGGACTCGTTGCCCTCCACTCTATATCGTATCTCATAATCCACCCTTTCACTCCTCCGGACAGGTTTGGTTCCTCGTAGTAGACATCCTCTTGTCCTTCAACAGCGTACATCAGAGTGTATTCTGGAGCCTTAGAGTCTAAGCAGGGGATCAAAGGAAATAGTGACTAACAACGTTACCCAACAAATTCATTATATGCAAGGTGGGAAGTTTGATGCACTATCTACCATCTCGGACTCTCAGTTCTTGGCACTATGCATTTTTTGTAAACATTTCTTAAAAGGTTGATTTTAATATAAACAACTATGCCCATCAGCCTTCACAGATTGACCAGAACTTTATGGAGTTCCTTTCCTGCCGCGTTCGCAGTTCCTTCCTGGAACAAGGAGTAACAAGTTACAGTTCTTACACTCTGTACATGTGCGTTTCTTTATCCATGAGATATCAACTCCTTGTTGCACAACCGAGCGTTTCCCATCCATAATTCCGTGATGTGGGGCCCCGTAGGTGATCCAAGTCAATCACTGTTCCTCTCCGCGACCTCATATATCTGCACGATCCTTCGGGCCGAGCTACATCTCCGTTAAGCCCCCTTTCAGGTGTAACATCCCAGCATTAGAGCTTAAAAATAAGCTGAACACAGTTGTGTGCATTGCATTCATGCATAAAAAATCCGAATAATTTTTGCGCTTTTGAATAAAACTTGTCAAAGTGATTGAAGCTTCTCTCAACTTGATGGAATTGAAGTAGATCATCAAGTTGACTGCGATAAGTTTCAATACGACCTTTGCTAAAACCTTATTTTGGATAAACATGATTTGATCTAAGGGTAGATCAAATATAATAAAACTAAACCACAACATATTACTTAATGATAATATCTAATCTTTAAGAGATCATATCGTAGTATTCATTACCACCCCTCATGAATACCAAGTTAAGAATATAACCCAAGTAATAAGAATTCAATAACTAAGTCTTGACCTATATCATTCTTATCCATTCATACCATGATAATCATGGTATTTCTTAAACACTAATTCCTTATCACTTGTTGAGTAGGAAGGAAATCAAGTCAAGATCATTCACCATGTATCTTTCTATCTATATCAATCTTCACCATTTCTATTGAATCATATTTTCATATATGTGGTTCATCAATGTTGAGTAATCAACTATTGATTCACCAATTCTTAACCTATCAATTCTTGATTTATCAACTCTTGTCCTTAACATAGCATTCACTTAAGTCATATAAAGAAAGAAGTAAGGAAAGGTAAGAGGCAATGCTAGTTTTAGGTATCATCTATAGGATGGGAGTGTTGGAAGAGAATTAAATCAATATGATAATTGATGGGTTAACTCACTCTGAAATGATAGAAGAGTTATTTGGAATATATAATTATATGGTGATAAAGAAGATTTCAAGGATGAATCTTGAAGAAAGTTACCACGAGTAATCCTATTGGGTCAAGGAGGTATAGTCAATAAATAATATCTCTTAGTCCAATAGAGATAAACAGAAGATAATTATAATACAACTGTAATGTTGTATGGATGAAAGCCTTGATTATCCAACTGGAAACCTAAACCATAAAGGATCAAAGGATTATAATGATCATGCTTTAGTCACCAAGATCGAATGCTTATATCATGTATAAGTGACATTGGTGGATAGAACATGATTGAACCCTAGTATAGATAGGTTATCCTAGATTAGTCATGACATGTCACATTAATATAATGTGAGGTTGGAGTATGAGTTACTAGAGTGAAGTAGAGATAATATAGTATGATTAAGAGGATGTTAGAATAACATTGGATTATAGAAGTAGTATTTTCCTCTTGGGAAATACTAAACACTTGAGGAGAGTAGAATTTGATATGTATATATATCTATTAGAGTAATATTAGTGACGAATGATAAAGGAAGAGTATGAATGGAGCCGACTATAACCATCTGTTGGATTGGAGATTATTAGTAGTAGAAGAGTTTGATATAACCAAGTATGGATATTAGAAGATTATGAAATCTTTAGTGTCAAGCTCATTGGATTTAGAAATGGATTTAGGAGGAGAAATTATTGATAGGAATATTTTTGTGAAGTAAAGCTCATCATGTTAACACATGATGGTGGATAGGCAGAAGTAGTATATCTAGGAAAGGAATTCCTTAATTAGAAGTCCAGAATTATTCAAGTATGGAAGATAGGAATTCTGGATAAAACCTAAACCCTAAATCTTTAACCAAACATAATATCCATTTCATATGATTGATTTATCATCTTATTTCCATAATGCTTTATAGGAATATTTTCCTATAGAAAATCACTTAAGCACATCCTTGTCATTTCCAATTATCATAACCATATGTGCTTAAGAGTTATCTTTATCAATCCCTTTCCTTAAGTCACTCCAGAAAATAACTTTCTATTTTAAAGGGTGATATCATTAAAGATCACAAACATAAAGACAATATGTTTAGCCATTAATATTTACTCATATCAACAAAAGAATATAAGTATATTAAGTACCCTAAACCCTAGGGTAAGCATTTACAATTCAAACCTTAACTCCTATGTTAGTTATAATAAAATATATACATTGCTATTTCCTAGATTCATGGGAATAATATTAACCATATTAGTTCCCTAGAACTTTATGTATCAAATAATAATGAAGGGTCACTATATATAAAAGTTTCTTTAATATTATAAGTTAATAAGAATCAAATCTCCCGAGTTAATATTAATGCATTCTTTAATAAGTTTATGAATATTAGATAAATTAAATTCATATGAAAAGACCCTACAAATACTAAGAGGAAAAGTATATATATAAAGAAAATAAAGAAATGATAAAATTACACAATAAAAGTTCACTAAATAATACTAAGTACATTTTAGCATTGCTGTAATTATTTATTAGATAAATTCTATATAAAATTTAAAACAAATAAGTAATATACAAATCTGAAAGTAAAATACAAAACAGAATATAGAAAAAGAAAAGGAACAAGGAAAAAACAAAGGGAATTGTTTCTGGCCCGTGGCCCATTTCCTCTCTCTCTCTATTTGCTGCTCACGAGCAACTCACAACAGCCCAGTAGCGGCCCAGCAAGGACAACACTCAGTAAATCTCCCTGGCTGACAAGTGGGCCAGCTAAAGGACTGCGGGTTGAATCTTGAATCATGCTAGGGCGTTTTCTACAAAGTTACCATCGTCGTCTTCCTCGCCTACTGGATGCACCTCGGTGGCCGTTTCTCGTCACCGTCGCCCGATGCCCGCAGACGCCAAGATCCGCGCCGCCGCTGTTCGTTGCTTATAAAGAGACCACCTCCACGCCGAAGAGCCTTATCCTCTTATCCTCCCCAACTTCCTCTCTGACCGAAAACCTAGCCTCGCCAGAGCTGCTCATCGCCGTCATTCCCAAGCTCCCCTGGCCTTCCTGAGGGTGCCGTTGGACTCACCTCATCGTCCTTGTTCTTCCAAGACAAGTCATGGAAGCCTGTAGATCTTCTGTCGAGCTAATCTACACTTCACTGCCGCCGTCAGTCATCGACATTCGTCATCGATTTTGACCTCGCCTCGCCTTATTGACCGCACCATCAAGTTCCCGGTGAGTCACTGAGTCTCTCTGTACGCTTAAATGCTTTGTTTGCTTCCTAAATCCACGCCGCCATGATCATCTGCAAGCACCGCCGCATGAGCTTATCGCCGGCCGTCCTTCGGCAACCAAAATAGGGCGACGCCACCACCAATAGGTCCCTTGGGATACCCTCTTTCCAACGATCCTAGCCACTACCCCGCGCGCGCACGAGATCGCTCGATCGATCACCAATCTGAGGGATTCCGGCGGGATGACGCCAGGGTGATGTCATCCTTGACCAATTCAACCTGCTGACTCGGTCCATTGCTAGCGTGGCAGATGACGTGGCCAATGGCCCACGGTTCAATCACTAGGGTAGGTTCAGTATTGGTATGAAAAGGTATTCTTTGTTTAGCAAATTGATAAAACAATATTAATTCAAATCTAAATATTCTAGAAATTAAATAAAATCATTAAATCTTGTTAAATTAATAAATTCTGTTTTATAATTCAGAAAAATATGTGTAATATATGAAAATCTTTAGAAAAATAAAATCTACCACTTAAAACTATTATAAAAAATTATTATGTTAGTTATTTAAATAATTATTATTTAATAAAGATTTTATAAGTAATAAAACTTTGATAATTCATATTTTAATAAAGGTAAATGTTAAAAATATAAATAAAATACCAAAAATCTTAGAAAAATAAGAACTATAATTTAAAACTATAATCCTGCATTATTATTTCACTTAATTAATTATTTATTATTTATTAAGTATTTATAAAGTAATAAATCTTATAAAAATCATATCTTATTACTTATAAATCACAAAAGTAAATGTAATATACCAAAATGATCACAAAAATAATACCTACATGTTAATAATATAATATTCTACTTTTGAGTTAAATAAAAGTTTAAATACTTTAATAACTTGAATTTAAACCTATTTCCTGAGTTGTTAATTCATAAGGGTAAATAAAATTTGTTAATATTTCTAAAATTGCCAATTTAGGTATAATAAGTAATACTAGTCTTAAATATATTAATATAAAGTCAAATTGGTCCAACACATTTTAAATACAATTTTAATGAATTATCCTTCAACCATATGTGTAGTTTATTTTTCTAAAAAGATCTTTAACAATTATAAAACCTTCAAGAATTATATTTTTAACCAAATAAAATATTTTACCATTGTTTCACTCATAACTTTATAATGGACTAAATCCAAATATAATTCATAAGTAGTAAATAATATTGTTTACTTATTCACAAGCCATAACCATACCCTTATAAGGAGATAAATCCTTTGATACATTTATAAGGTTAGGCAACCACTATTCAAATAGAAGTGTTACCACTCTTAAAGTATCCTTAGGAAAACATTATGAAGTGATCAAGATACAAATATCATAAGCATTACACTCTAAGTCCATCTATGTTCTTAAAGTTAACTTTAGTCTACAAGACTTTAAGTATAATGCTAAAGAACTTATTATGTGTTTTATAGTTAACTTTGGTCTGTTGTAATTAAGACCTAAAGCATCTAAAGTCCAGACTATTCAAGCAAGTATAAATAACATCAATCAAATTCTATCAACCATATTATAAAAGCTATCAGAATTGTTTAAACCTTAGTAAGGAAATATTTTCTTCAAATGTTATTCTTTTTGCCACTTCAAACAATAAATGACAATTTATAATAATCACGCTACTTTATACTTTACTTGTATACCTAGGCTTGTTAACACTTAAGTTACTTATAAATGCCATTACTTATAATGTAAAATTTGAAGATAAGTCCATTCTTATAATATTATAATTACATGTTGCATCACACACACTCACAAGCCTTAATAAGGAACACAAGTGTGAAACTTAATTAAAATAGTAATACATTCCAAAGAAACCATTTCCAATATCCAAACCCTAGAACAATGTTATCCCCGGGATTCGAGTTTATAAAATTGCATAGCATTATTTATGCATAATGGCATTTTGCTTCTTTAAACATTAGTCCTTACCAGACCAATGATGCTGATTTCAGATATTGGATCTTATATTGTCTTGAAGATCGTGAGTGCATAATCTTGCAATCACAAAAGGCAAGTTCACACTTGCTCATGTCCTTTGATTATTTTCTGTAAAGTATTTTGCAAATCAAGTGTTGTCATCACCTGCATTTCAAAAAGGTCACAAAACACTATTTTTTGATAATAATGTGAACTATTGGTTACTGATCCAGGGTGATCAGCTAATCTATTAAATCTGGCAGTTGGAATACCACTGCTCAGGAATATATCATCTAGGACTTAACAACTAATGTCGCCAGTGATTCTTGCGTCGTATATTACGCGTTGACCATGAGATTTGGAATGGGACGGAGAAGTCAGCTGTATCCTTTTCCTCTCGTATCGAGGCAAGACGACCTTAACGTGACGTTGTGATTCCTTGTGTGGATCCAACATATGGGTGGGCACTCTTATGCCCCACACTTTTGGTGTCTAGATTATCTATGATTGGTTTTTAGTGGTATAGTCCATTTGATATGGCACTTACCAGGGAATCACGAGGTCATAGAGTCTTCGGGAACTCATTAGGGTTTTAGCCTGCCCGAAAGGGGGCTTAACGGAGGTGAGCTAGCCCCGAAGGATCGTGCAGACATATGGGGTCGCGAAGAGGGAAGTGATTGGCTTGGATCTTAAGTTGGGCCTCAAACCATGGAAGTTTGAACGGGAACATACTCCTGGACATGCAACAAAGCTTAATATCTCTCATGGGAAAAGTAACGCACCTCTGTAGAGTGTAAAAACTGTAACTTGTTACTCCCTATTCCGGGAAGGAGCTACGAACGCGGTGTAACACTACGGTTCTGAAAAGACCGTAGCTTCTATGTGACATGCCAATCCCTGGATCGGTTCATTGGCCCACAATAGAATAAGATGAATAACATAGCAAAATACCCATGTATCATAAATAACGAAGATCCAGAGTACCATTATTACAATAAAAGCTTAGCTCAAGGCTAGCTCCATGTTATTCAAGAAGCAACATAAACAAAGCAAATCCTCCATTCTTCAAATTGCCCACAAGTGAACAAGTGCCGAGTGGAGTATCGTGGCCTAAATCGATTACTCAGAATCGGAATATCCTGCAACATGAAACGTAGCAGCCCTAAAGGGTCAATACATGGAATGTATGGCAAGTAGAGCTATTAAGGAGACAATAGTGCTAACATCTACATGCATATTTGGAAAGTGGAGCTGTGGCTAGCTTGCATTTGCAAATACCTTTGTCCTACTTTCATAGACATTTTTTGATTTTCTTTGAAAATATCCCAATTAAGTTAACCCAACAACACTAAAGCAATTATGAAATTGGAATGAGCGAGAAACATGTCATGGAATCAATATCAAGCAACTCAGATGTCCATAACCGGGGACACGGCTAATCGATTAGATTATACACCCTGCAGGGGTTAGTACACTTTACCCATGTGACTTGGCCAGCCCAGCTCGTACCATCACTCTCATTTTGGGTGATGATAGGGAGAAGTACAAGAAGAGACCGTTCGGGAAGAAGCTCCCCAATCCCGATGTGCACCGGTCCAACCTACCAAAATTCTACATCTCTGGATACGCGGGTTCGGGTTACCATAACCTACTGAGTCCAACCAACCGCCCATTTCATTATTGGCACATGGTTGTACACGTAAGATACAAAATAAAGAAGCCAATCATTTTCTCTTGATACCTGGGTGCCTTTCCGCAATGATACCACCAAAAATTATCAATCCCATTACACCCAGGAGATTCATTGATTAAGTTGTTTTAGTTTTCACAAACCAACACATTTAGAAACAACTTATAGTGATGTAACCCAGCCCTCGTTCATCATAGCATGGCTAAGCACATCTACCGACGGCGGTTCATCTATAGGAAAAGCCCTACCACATAATAGGACACAGCATAGCGATAGTATTATCCTACACATGCAGCTACAAAATACACGACAATGCATTGAAAATAGTAGGATAACATCATGAACAAAGTAGCATCTACTTGCCTTGGCTGTAGCGGTCGGAAGAACAATCTACGCACGAGCAAGCGTTGCACTCGTCACAATCTACACGATACAATTGCAATCACAAACAAACCATCCACAATCATATGCAAACAAAGATGATGCAAGATGCATGCATGACAAGTGGAATGACGCTACAACAGCATCACATAATCTTATTCAGTATAACTACTGTATGCATGCATGGAAATTATTTTTAGTGCAAAGAAAACAAGGCATGCAATTTATAATGCTCAAATAATAGAGCTAGAAACTAAATAATTCGCCACTGCTAACGTACTATTTATAAAATCTTGGAAAATTTCCACTGCGTAGGCAACTCATAAGAGAACCAGTACCAGTTGGAATTTCTCAAAAAGGATTTATATAACTCCCTGAGTAAATAAAATACTGCAGTAAGCCTTTAAATAGATTCTGCAAAATCCACTACTGTAAGCCTAACTTTTTAAATCACTACAAGATTCCCCTTGTTCTACTGATTCTAGGGACATCTTATTTGCAATTTTTGGAGTTATAGCACTTATTCTACGAATTAATTACTCTAAAAAGGGAATTAACTCATTTAATTATTCAGGACAAAACCTTGCTGTAAAAGTGTAAAACAATTGTATATCAAGATTCTACGTGAGTCACTGAATCTACACATATTTTATTTGCAATATTTGGCCCAGTAGATCTAAAGTTATGGATTTTACAAGTTTTAGCTAAAATCTGTCAATTAAAAACAATTTAGAAATACACAGTCAGCGTTTGACTGGGCTGACCGTGCTGACGTGGCACGCTGACCAGTCAGCGGTCAGCACGACCGGTCAACGGCCCATCTAGGCCGTCCGTTCCAGATCAAAGGGCAGGGGAAGGCAGGCGGCGAGGTGCTCACCTGAGCTGGTGGCGGCGGCGAGGGTCCTTGGCGGCGGCGGGTGGCACAACGGCGTCGGGGGCGACGGGGCGAACCTCCTCGTGGTGGTGGCGCGGGTCGGCGAGCGCGGGGCGACGACGATCGACGGCTGGAGGCGAGCGGTGGCGTCGTGCTCTGGCGAGAAATCCCCGGCGGCGGCGGCGTCTGCAGAGGGGGAAAAAGGCGCGACGAGGGTCAGTAGGCGGCGGCGGGTGGCACGCGAGGGAGGAGAGGGAGCGAGGCACGGTGGCGGCGTTGGCTTACCGAGGCGGCGGCAGCGGACGGCGATGTCGGCGGCGGCGGGCTCGAGGCGGCTAGGGTACGAGAGGGGGGTGTAGGGTCGAGGCTAGGGGGTTTTAGGGGGGGGGGGCGGCCCGGGCGGAGTCGGTTGCGGAGTTTGCAGCGGCGGTGGACATTGTCCGCGTCGGACACGGCGGTGGCGACGCCGACAGGTGGGCCCCACCTGTCGGTGGCTGGGGCGCGGGCGCGGGCTGGCAGGCGGCAGATAGTGCGCGCTGCTGTTGCTGGCTGCTGCGCGGCTGGCGGGCTGCTGGCGTGGGCTGGCTGCTGCGCTGCTTTTTTTTGTTCTTTTCTTTTTTTTTCTTTTTCTTGACGATTTTCCTTAACTGAATTTTGACAGAAACTTTCCAGATTTTTATACAAAATTCAGATTTGCATAACTTTTGCTACGGGGCTCCGAATTGGGTGAATCAAAGTGCTACGGGTTCGTGGTGGAACCCTCTATGCACCTAAGACATCCATAGACCCAAAATAAATAGTTTTTGTCAAAGACATGGTAAAACCAAGCGTTCAAGCGTAGGTGTCAAAATGCAAATGCAAGTGGTTTGCTTTGTCAAAATCTTTTCAAACTGAAATTTTGCAAGGATGATCATGATGCAATGCCATGAATGATATGCAGTACCAAATCTAAAATTTGGGATGTGACAAGACTAACCCCCTTAAGATGAATCTCGTCCCCGAGATTCGGCGTGGCTAGCAAATAGGTGCGGGTGGTCCTCTCGGATGTCATCCTCACGCTCCCAAGTGGCTTCCTCTTCGGTGTGGTGGCTCCATTGCACCTTGCAAAACCTGATTGTCTTGGTACAGGTAATCCTCTCCGCTGTTTCCAGGATCTTGACCGGCTTCTCCTCATAGGTCAAGTCATTCTCAAGATGAACCTCCTCTAGTGGCATAGTGTCTCTCAATGGTGTATACACCATCTCCGGATGGCACTTCTTCAGATGGGACACATGGTGTGGACAGCGGACAGAGCCTCTGGCAACTCCAACTGATAAGCAACTTCTCCTTTGCGTGCTAAGACCCGATATGGTCCAATAAACCGAGGTGCCAGTTTACCCTTGATTCCAAATCTCTTGATTCCACGAAGTGGCGACACTCTGAGGTATGCTCTATCACCTATCTCATACACCACTTCCTTGCGTTTGGCGTCAGCGTAACTCTTCTGCCTTGATTTTGCTACCTTCAGCCTGTCCCTAATCAAGGCGACTTTCTCCTCAGCGTCCTTGATCAAATCAGGTCCAAACAGCTGACGTTCTCCTACTCCATCCCATAGCAATGGTGTCCGGCACCGTTTCCCGTATAGCACATCGAACGGGGACGTCTTCATGCTGGTTTGATAGCTGTTGTTGTAGGAAAACTCAGCGTACGGCAAATTCTCATCCCAACTAGAACCATGAGCCAAAGCGCAAGCTCTCAGCATATCTTCCAAAATCTGATTTACCCTCTCGGTCTGTCCATCAGTCTGGGGGTGGAATGCTGTGCTAAACTCCAACCTAGTCCCCAATGACTCATGCAGCTGGTGCCAAAAGTGTGAGGTAAATTGGGTGCCTCTATCCGATACAATGCTCTTGGGAACTCCATGTAGGCACACAATTCTGTCCATATAAATCTTGGCCAACTTTGCACTTGTATAAGTCGTCTTAACCGGTATAAAGTGGGATACCTTGGTCAAATGGTCGACCACTACCCAAATGGAGTCATATCCCGACCTGGTCCTGGGCAATCCTGTGATAAAATCCATTCCCACTCTATCCCACTTCCAATCCGGCACGGGCAATGGTTGTACCAGTCCTGCTGGCTTTTGGTGTTCCGCCTTCACTCGGCTACATACATCACATAAGGCAATATGCTCAGCGATGTCTCCCTTCATGTTGTTCCACCAAAATATGTCCTTTAGGTCCATATACATCTTCGTATTGCCCAGATGTATGGAATACGGCGAGTCATGAGCTTCCTGCAGAATCAATTTCCTTATCTCCGGATCGTTGGGAACGCACAAACGATCTCCAT
The DNA here is from genome assembly GCA_916181665.1 of Avena sativa. Taxonomy (NCBI): domain Eukaryota; kingdom Viridiplantae; phylum Streptophyta; class Magnoliopsida; order Poales; family Poaceae; genus Avena; species Avena sativa. The sequence continues at coordinate 8,354,232 of OV702293.1, read as the reverse complement.
ACCACAAGGCCCCTTGCTCATCCTCACGGAATTCTTTTGCCTGATCCTCCTTCATCTTTTCCTTTATCTCATCTATCTCCTTGTCTCCTACTTGAGCCTTCCTGATCTAGTCCTGCAGCGTTGGTTGGACTTCCATTGCTGCCAAATATCCTTCAGACACTACCTCTAGTCTAAGGTCCTTGAATTGCTTGCACAAATCCACGGGCAATTCCCCAACAGTCAATCCATTGGCATAGACCTTTCAGCTCAGAGCATATGCCACTACATTGGCTTTTCCTGGGTGGTATTGCAGATTCATATCATAATCCTTGATAAGTTCCAACCATCTCCTTTGCCTCATGTTCAGTTCCTTCTGTGTAAATATGTACTTCAGGCTCTTGTGGTCGGTGTACACATCACAGTGTTTTCCCATTAGGTAATGCCTCCATACCTTGAGCGCATGCACAATTGATGCTAATTCCAAGTCATGCGTGGGATAATTCCTCTCATGGTGTTTAAGTTGCCGCGAGGCATATGACACCACTCTCCCATCTTGCATCAGCACACTCCCAAGTCCCTGTCGAGAAGCATCACAGTACACTTGGAAATCCTTCTGAAGATCTGGTAAACACAGAACAGGTGCGGTCACTAGTCGACGCTTCAGTTCCTGAAAGCTGGCTTCACACGCATCCGTCCATTCAAACTTCCTCTCCTTCTTCAGAAGTTCTGTCATTGGTTTTGCAATCTTGGAAAAAAATTCAATGAACCTCCTGTAATATCCAGCAAGTCCCAAAAAGCTACGAATATCACCCACATTCTTGGGTGCTTCCCACTCAGTCACCGCAGTCACTTTGCTTGGATCAACAACAACTCCTTCTCCTGACACCACGTGTCCAAGAAATCCAACAGTGTTAAGCCAGAATTCACACTTGCTGAATTTGGCATACAACTTGTGTTCCTTCAGCTTCTCCATAATCAGTCGCAGATGTTTCTCATGCTCAACATCATCCTTGGAATATATCAGTATGTCATCAATAAACACCACCACGAACTTGTCCAAGTACTCCATGAATACCTTGTTCATCATGGTCATGAAATAAGCCGGAGCATTCGTTAGTCCAAAAGACATAACTGCGTACTCATATAAACCATACCTAGTAGTGAAAGCAGTTTTTGGTATGTCCTCCTCCCGGATCTTCAATTGGAAGTAACCCGATCACAGATCAATTTTGCTAAACACCTTTGCTCCTTCCAGTTGATCAAACAAATCATTTATGTTCGGCAGGGGGTATTTGTTCTTGATGGTCACTTCATTCAGCGAGCGATAGTCCACCACTAATCACTTGCTGCTGTCTTTCTTCTCCACAAATAGCATAGGTGCACCCCATGACGACGAACTAGGCTGAATGAATCCCTTGTCCAACTGCTCCTTTAGCTGTTTCTTCAATTCTTTCAGCTCATCCACATCCATCTTATATGGTCTCTTTGCTATAGGTCCTGTTCCCGGCATCAGGTCGATGAGAAACTCCACTTCCCTATCAGGTGGCATCCCTGGCAGCTCTTCCGGAAACACGTCGGGGTACTCCTTAATCACAGGCACAGTATCCATGCTAACCCCCTTAAGAGAATTCAGCTTACACCTTCCCGGTCGTATAGCCGACTTGAACCTAATCCTCTTACCTTCCGGGGTTTTGAGCGAAACTGCTCGTTGTGCACAATCTATGTGTCCCCCATGCATAGACATCCAATCCATACCCAGAATTACATCTAAACCTTGTGATTCCAATACTACCAGATGTGCAATGAAATTGTGTGCTCCAATCCTGACAGTTAAGTCGCGGCATCCCGCGCTAGCTATCATATCCCCTCCAGGTGAACTCACTCTAATAAACCCTTTTAGAGACTCCATAGGTAACTTATACTTATCCACAAATGCCCTTGATATGAATGAATGCGATGCACCAGTATCGAAAAGTATAAGTGCAGGGTGAGTGTTGATTGGAAACTTACCAATCACAAGATCAGGCTCATCTGGGATCTCCTCCACATTCATGTGGTTCACTATGGCCTTCTGGTTGTTGTTTGGCTTCAGTCCCTTCTTCTCCGGACAGTTGTCTGCATAATGTCCCTTCTGACCACACTTGAAGCATGTCACCTCACTCAGATCCTTCTTCACAAAGCTGCGATCACGGTTGCGGTCATGTCCACTGTGTCCTCCGGAATGGTGAGTGTGTCCTCCCTTGTGGCTATGGCGGTTGCTCTTGTGGCTATCATGGCGATGTCCATCGCCTCCATGGTTGTGGCGGTCATGGCTTCCATGGTGCCCATGGTCACTTCCCCCATGCTTGGAGTATCCATCATAAGAAGTGCGAGACTTGTGGTGAGAACCAGAGTGGTGATTGTTGCTCTTCCTCTTGCGGCTTTCCACCTGCTTGTGCTTTCCCTCCAAGATTCTGGCCTTGTCCATAAGCTCCTGAAAAGTGGGGCAATAAACCACCAGTAGCTGCACTGAAAGCTCATCATTGAGGCCATCCAGGAACCTCTCCCTCCTTTTGGCATCAGTGTCAACATCCTCAGGTGCATAACGAGATAGGTTGTTGAACTCCTCAATATACTCAGCCACGGTGCGGTTGGTTTGGCGCAAGTTGCAAAACTCTTTCCTCTTCAGGCTCAGAAATCCTGAAGATACGTGGTTGGTCCTGAAACCTTCCTCAAACATTTCCCAAGTCACAGTGTCCAGCGGGTGGGTGATCTGAAAAGTGTTCCACCAAGAAGCGGCTGGTCCCTCCAGTAGGTGAGCAGCAAATCTCACCTTCTCAGCATCTGTGCACCCAACAGTTACCAGATCCTTATTGACTGAACGCAACCAGTCGAGAGCAACCATTGGTTCCACTGCAGTTGAGAACTTTGCTGGCCTTAGCCTCAGAAACCTAGTGAGAGCATCTCCCTGAGGCTGGTTGTTCCCATTGTTGTTGTTGTTGTTCTGAGCTTCCATGAACTGGGTCATAACTTGGGTCAGCTGTGCCTGAGCTGCCATGAGATGCTCCAACTTAGTGGGTTGACGGCGGGGAGGCATCTGCGGTTCAGCACAGGTAAGCTTAGAAAGAATCGATTACGAAAACAGGATTCTACCCATGCATTATGACCAAACAACAACAAAACAATCACAGACAATCCCAAGCAAGCAACACATCAGAAAACAAATGATCCAGCAACATCCCAGGGGTTATCCTAGCAATATATACCTACTGAAATAGTTTTCAGAAGAGTTGGCAATAGTTAACTACACAAGGTCAACAAAGCAATGAAAACAGAAATCTGCCAGAACAGTCCAGCAGTGTTCACTAATTTTTCTACCTGACTTAAACCCGTCAGGAATTTTTGCTGATTGTTGTGCATACAGTACAGAGAGTTTCGAACCATCCCTATTTTTTACATATTTTTCCCAGATACCAGTAAAATATGAAAATTCGCGCATTCTGCAATAGGAAAAACTCAGATATTAACCAAAACTTGCCATAACTCTTTTATAAAATTCGCACAAATAATCCTGGGATATTGGAGTACACATAAGAGCAACTAAACACTCTTAAACTAACAGTAATTAGGTTTTACATCGATCGAGACTAATCTTAACGATTTTTACCTAACGAAGACTAATTGGTGGACTTCTATCTACTTTTTGAAGAGGTTGCGGTAGGTCCTTGCACTCATGCGTTGGCGCTTCTGTCCACGATCCAACCATGGCGGCGGAGTATACACCTCTCCTGAGTCATCACTTGAAATCTCAAACTCCACCTCTTCTGGATCCTCCTCTTCTTCTTCATTCTCCGCTGCAGCTGCAACAGCTTCATCTCCTCCACCATCTTCGTCTCCATCATCATCATCCTCGTCCTCATCATCATCATCGTTCCCACTGTCATCATCATCATCATCATTGTTGCCATCATCTCCATTGTCATCATCAGAGGGTGGATTCAACTGTGCTTGGAGAGTGGCAATCTGGGCTGTCATCACTTCAATAGTTTGATCCCTTTCCTGGACGGTCCCTTGCAGTTGTTGTATGGCCTGGTTGTTTTCCTGCACAGTTCCATTAAGCTGAGCTATGGTTGCATCCCTGCCTATCAGGGCATTCTCCAGAACTCCCACAGCTTCATGCAAGGTCTCTATCTCCAGTCCCTGGACCACCATACCATTGCTGGCAAAATCTGCTATCTCTGTTACCATCATCACTTTCTCAGCTAGAGCTCCATTCTCACTTTTCATATCCTCTATGTGCCTCCGTCGGGGCGGCATGTTGTTCCTGTCGCCCGGGGTAACCATGATGTTCCCATCCTCATCACGCCTTCCATAGTCACGGTAGGGTGAGTCTGCTGGCAGCAGGTGTCGGACAAGATGGCACTGGCGTGACAGGGCTTCATGCAGGGCCAAGTTTATTCCAAGTCCCCAGTTGCAGTATGTCTTGGTGTAGATCATATGCATAGGATTTGGCAAGGCGGCATCCCTGAAGATGAAAGTGGTGATCTCCCATTCATCCTCGCCATATCCATAGGTGTACAACCTTCTTCCCTTGAACATGGGCAGTGGCAATCCCAATGACTGCGAGAGCTGTGCTAACTGTCTTGCAAAGGGCCTGGGTGACTCCATGGTTGCATACTCAGTCCTGACTTCTCCCATATATCAATTAAAAGAGGAAAGTGTGAGAATAGCATATGGTAAGAATTTACGAGAGTGAAAGTCATAAGATGAAAGACAAAGTTAATATAAGCTTCAATAATTCTATGGCTTCCTATTCCAAACCTAGGTCACAATCCTACAGTCGACACACGGGCTCTGATACCATATTGTAACACTACGGTTCTGAAAAGACCGTATCTTCTATGTGACATGCCAATCCCTGGATCAGTTCATTGGCCCACAATAGAATAAGATGAATAACATAGCAAAATATCCGTGTATCATAAATAACGAAGATCTAGAGTACCATTATTACAATAAAAGCTTAGCTCAAGGCTAGCTCCATGTTATTCAAGAAGCAACATAAATAAAGCAAATCCTCCATTCTTCAAATTGCCCACAAGTGAACAAGTGCCGACTGGAGTATCGTGGCCTAAATCGATTACTCAGAATCGGAATATCCTGCAACATGAAACGTAGCAGCCCCGAAGGGTCAATACATGGAATGTATGGCAAGTAGAGCTATTAAGGAGACAATAGTGCTAACATCTACATGCATATTTGGCAAGTGGAGCTGTGGCTAGCTTGCATTTGCAAATACCTTATTCTTACTTTCATAAACAATTTTTGATTTTCTTTGAAAAGATCCCAATTAAGTTAACCCAACAACATTAAAGCAATTATGAAATTGGAATGAGCGAGAAACATGTCATGGAATCAATATCAAGCAACTCAGATGTCCATAACCGGGGACATGGCTAATCGATTAGATTATACACCCTGCAGGGGTTAGTACACTTTACCCATGTGACTTGGCCAGCCCAGCTCGTACCATCACTCTCATTTTGGGTGATGATAGGGAGAAGTCCAAGAAGAGACCGTTCGGGAAGTAGCTCCTCAATCCCGACGCGCATCGGTCCAACCTACCAAAATTCTACATCTCTGGATACGCAAGTTCGGGTTACCACAACCTACTGAGTCCAACCAACCGCCCATTTCATTATTGGCACATGGTTGTACACGTAAGCTACAAAATAAAGAAGCCAATCATTTTCTCTTGATACCTGGGTGCCTTTCCGCAATGATACCACCAAAAATTATCAATCCCATCACACCCAGGAGATTCATTGATTAAGTTGTTTTAGTTTTCACAAACCAACACATTTAGAAACAACTTATAGTGATGTAACCCAGCCCTCGTTCATCATAGCATGGCTAAGCACATCTACCGACGGTGGTTCATCTACAGAAAAAGCCCTACCACATAATAAGACATAGCATAGCGATAGTATTATCCTACACATGCATCTACAAAATACACAACAATGCATTAAAAATAGTAGGATAACACCATGAACAAAGTAGCATCTACTTGCCTTGGCTGTAGCGGTCGGAAGAACAATCCACACACGAGCAAGCGTTGCACTCGTCACAATCTACATGATACAATTGCAATCATAAACAAACCATCCACAATCATATGCAAACAAAGATGATGCAAGATGCATGCATGACAAGTGGAATGACGCTACAACAGCATCACATAATCTTATTCAGTATAACTACTGTATTCATGCATGGAAATTATTTTTAGTGCAAAGAAAACAAGGCATGCAATTTATAATGCTCAAATAATAGAGCTGGAAACTTAATAATTTGCCACTGCTAACCTACTATTTGTAAAATCTTGGAAAATTTCCACTGTGTAGGAAAGTCATAAGAGAACCAGTACCAGTTGGAATTTCTCAAAAAGGATTTATATAACTCCCTGAGTAAATAAAATACTGCAGTAAGCCTTTAAATAGATTCTGCAAAATCCACTACTGTAAGCCTAACTTTTTAAATCACTACAAGATTCCCCTTGTTCTATTGATTCCAGGGACATCTTATTTGCAATTTTTGGAGTTACAGAACTTATTCTACGAATTAATTACTCTAAAAAGGGCATTAACTCATTTAATTATTCAGGACAAAACCTTGCTGTAAAAGTTTAAAACAATTGAACAGCAAGATTCTACGTGAGTCACTGAATCTACACATATTGTATTTGCAATTTTTGGCCTAGTAGATCTAAAGTTATGGATTTTACAAGTTTTAGCTAAAATCTATCAATTAAAAACAATTTAGAAATACACAGTCAACGTTTGACTGGGCTGACCGTGCTGACGTGGCACGCTGACCAGTCAGCGGTCAGCGCGACCGGTCAACGACCCATCTGGGCCGTCCGTTCCAGATCAGAGGGCAGGGGGAGGCAGGCGGCGAGGTGCTCACCTGAGCTGGCGGCGGTGGCGGCGAGGGTCCTTGGCGGCGGCGGGTGGCATGACGGCGTCGGGGGCGACGAGGCAGACCTCCTCGCGGTGGTGGCGCGGGTCGGCGAGCGCAGGGCGATGGCGATCGACGGCTGGAGGCGAGCGGCGGCGTCGCGCTCCGGCGAGAAATCCCCGGCGGCGGCGGCGACTGCAGAGGGGGAAAAGGAGCGGCGAGGGTCAGTAGGCGGCGACGGGTGGCACGCGAGGGATGAGAGGAAGCGAGGCGCGGCGGACGGCGATGTCGGCGGCGGCGGGCTCGAGGCGACTAGGGTGCGAGAGGGGGGGTGTAGGGTCGAGGCCAGGGGGTTTTAGGGAGGGTGGCTCGGGCGGAGTCGGTTGCGGAGTTTGCGGCGGCGGCGGCGCCGACAGGTGGGCCCCACCTGTCGGTGGCTGGGGCGCGGGCGCGGGCTGGCAGGCGGCAGATAGTGCGCGCCGCGCGGGCGCGCTGCTGTTGCTGGCTGCTGCGTGACTGGCGGGCTGCTGGCGTGGGCCGTTGGGCCGTGGCGGCCGGCTGGCTGCGGCGCTGCTTTTTTTTTCTTTTTTTTTCTTTTTCCTGACGATTTTCCTTAACTGAATTTTGACAGAAACTTTCTAGATTTTTATACAAAATTCAGATTTGCATAACTTTTGCTACGGGGCTCCGAATTGGGTGAATCAAAGTGCTACGGGTTCGTGGTGGAACCCGCTATGCACCTGAGCCATCCATACACCCAAAATAAATAGTTTTTTTGTCAAAGACATGGTAAAACCAAGCGTTCAAGCGTAGGTGTCAAAATGCAAATGCAAGTGGTTTGCTTTGCCAAAATCTTTTCAAACTGAAATTTTGCAAGCATGATCATGATGCAATGCCATGAATGATATGAAGTACCAAATATAAAATTTGGGATGTGACATGCGGCGGGAAAGGAACTCCACGAAAGTTCTGGTAAACGCGTGAAGGCTGACGGACATAGTTTTTTAGAATAAAAGCAACATTTGAAGAAATGTTTATGAAAACCTGCATTGCCTACGACCTATGGTATATGGATGTAGATATAGTGCATCAAACACTCCTTTATAGTGTACTTGCTGAGTACGCTCGTACTCAACGTATATTCTTAACCGTTGCTAGATTCTGAATTGTGATAGTAATATGGTAGAACTATGATAGAAGACATAGGTGTCCTAAATTGTGATAACCTTCAATTTTAGGGGTTCAATGGAAACTTATTAGTCTTTTTGAGAGATCATGTGAGGTTAGTTACTAAATAAGAAAGGTTGGTTATAGTTAATCATTACAAGGGTGAGAGAAAAAGGTTAGTGAAAACCAAATTGAGACCACTTTGCTTAAAAATTATCCTGTTGTTGAGCAAATTGGGTAAATATTGAGACAAAGTATAGTTTGACCATATGTGCTAAGTATCACCATGTAAACCTATATGAGGAGGTGTCATATACTACACAACTAAGCCTGAATTCTAGAGATATTATACTCAACTACTATATTCCGGGCTTAGAATATTGTGTGTTATATGTACCACATTTGGATTTATTTGTTTTTCTTGATTGACTAGATCTGTACATGAAGTTTGACTTGGTGTGCAAATGCATGTTGCAACATCCAATTATTGCTTGATGATATAGACCTAGATAGAAAAGGGAATTCGTGTAAGGGAGTGACGAGTTTCGAAGACCAAGATGAAAGACCTACATGAAGAGTGGAGCCAAGTATGAGGAGTATCGACATAATTTGAAGGATGGATCAAGTTCAGATTATTACTAAACAGCAATAAGAAGGAAGGTTAGTGTAGGAAATATATGGAGCAATAAGAAGTAATAAACTTAAAGTTCACCCAAAAATAGGTGATGTTGCTAAGAAGTTAATGAAGTAGCAGTACCTAGTTCATGGAAGCGTCATGAATTAGTTAAGAGAAGAAGCCTTGGAACTAAAATGGTATTCAAGCTCTGAAAATTCAGAGAGAATGCCAATAGTACGCCGACAAACTGTAGGGTAACCCTAGGATGGTCCGCATCTGGTATTTGGTCCGCAGTTGGTATTTGATTAACTTAGTTAACCAGATCATTGTAGTTGCATAAATATCATAAAACTTTGCCTAAGATAAGTAAGACATAAATGAGTATTAAAAAATTGAAGCGACCGTCTTTCGAGGCGCTTCGCAAAATCAGATCTACCAAAAAGAGAATGTCCAAATAGTAAGTAAGACAAATATGATGAAAGATGCACATCAGAGATCCACAATTGTGTGGATACACCGTACAATCTTTCATGAGACCCTAACTAGGTAGAAAATAAGCTAGACAAAGACCTACATTCTAGTTATAAAGCCAATGGTTACAATATAGGCAGTTTAAAGACCATTAGTAAACCCCAAGGGGGAGAGTAAATAGTAAATGGAAATATTGTTATCTGAATTCTAGAGTAAAGGTTGGAGAAGAAATACTAACCTATGACAACATTAAGCCTTATTTTCATAAGGTTAAAGGAAGACATCATTATTAAAGTACTTTCGGAAGTATGTCCGGATGAAAGCTCAAAGTTACTTCAAATAAGTAGTACTCAAACCTAAAGGCAATTATTAAATGGAAGTTGAAGAAGTACTTAAGGAAATAACAAAAAGAGTTTCTAAAGCTTGATAAGGTAAAAGCTTGAAGTAATAAAATAGAATAGTCCTAATAGACTAATTCTAAAAGAAACAACTCTTAAGTGATCCTTAAGAGGGTGTAAAACACATCCAATTGGACGTGTGTAGAGAAAACAAGAAATTCCAATGGGTATGGACTAAATGTGTTCAAATCCAATCTTTAGAAGGATTACCAGTACAACTCATACAGTCATAAACCAAAGATTAGTCTTTTAGCCTCAACTATTGTCTAATAGAATTTTAAAAATCATGTTTTCATGAGACTTCCTAGACCCTATATACAATAGTAGAAAAGTTCAATGATCTAGTAAAAAGAACTCTGGAGGATTGAGACAACCAAATTGGAGATTCCAAGTATGATGAGAATAACAAAGAAAAGATCTGGATATGGGATACTACAATTATTCCCATTATGGTTACCATGGAGCTGAGACGCGTCGTAACCAATACAGGACAATTCCTCATTCTAAAACGTGAGATTTTACGAACTTCGAGGATGAAGTTTATTTTAAGGGGGAGAGTCTGTAACATCCCAGCATTAGAGCTTAGAAATAAGCTAAACATGGTTGTGTGCATTGCATTCATGCATAGAAAATCCGAATAATTTTCGCGCTTTTGAACAAAACTTGTCAAAGTGATCATCAAGTTGACTGCGATAAGTTTCAATATGACCTTTGCTAAAACCTTATTTTGGGTAAACATGATTTGATCTAAGGGTAGATCAAATATAATAAAACTAAACCATAACATATTACTTAATGATAATATCTGATCTTTAAGAGATCATATCGTAGTATTCATTACCACCCCTCATGAATACCAAGTTAAGAATATAACCCAAGTAACAAGAATTCAATAACTAAGTCTTGACCTATATCATTCTTATCCATTCATACCATGATAATCATGGTATTTCTTAAACACTAATTCCTTATCACTTGTTGAGTAGGAAGGAAATCAAGTCAAGATCATTCACCATATATCTTTGTATCCATATCAATCTTTACCATTTCTATTGAATCATATTTTCATATATGTGGTTCATAATGTTGAGTAATCAACTATTGATTCACCAATTCTTAACCTATCAATTCTTGATCTATCAACTCTTGTCCTTAACATAGCATTCACTTAAGTCATATAAAGAAAGAAGTAAGGAAAGGTAAGAGGCAATGCTAGTTTTAGGTATCATCTATAGGATGGGAGTGTTGGAGGAGAATTAAATCAATATGATAATTGATGGGTTAACTCACTCCTGAAATGATAGAAGAGTTATTTGGAATATATAATTATATGGTGATAAAGAAGATTTCAAGGATGAATCCTGAAGAAAGTTACCAGGAGTAATCCTATTGGGTCAAGGAGGTATAGTCAATAAATAATATCTCTTAGTCCAATAGAGATAAACAGAAGATAATTATAATATAACTGTAATGTTGTATGGATGAAAGCCTTGATTAGACATCTGGAAACCTAAACCATAAAGGATCAAAGGATTATAATGATCATGCTTTAGTCACCAAGATCGAATGCTTATATCATGTATAAGTGACATTGGTGGATAGAGCATGATTGAACCCTAGTATAGATAGGTTATCCTAGATTAGTCATGACATGTCACATTAATATAATGTGAGGTTGGAGTATGAGTTACTAGAGTGAAGTAGAGATAATATAGTATGATTAAGAGGATGCTAGAATAACATTGGATTATAGAAGTAGTATTTTCCTCTTGGGAAATACTAAACACTTGAGGAGAGTACAATTTGATATATATATATCTATTAGAGTAATATTAGTGACGAATGATAAAGGAAGAGTATGAATGGAGCTGACTATAACCATCTGTCGGAGATTATTAGTAGTAGAAGAGTTTGATATAACCAAGTATGGATATTAGAAGATTATGAAAGATTTAGTGTCAAGCTCATTGGATTTACAAATGGATTTAGGAGGAGAAATTATTGATAGGAATATTTTTTGAAGTAAATCTCATCATGTTAACACATGATGGTGGATATGCAGAAGTAGTATATCTAGGAAAGGAATTCCTTAATTAGAAGTCCAGAATTATTGAAGTATGGAAGATAGGAATTCTGGATAAAAACTAAACCCTAAATCTTTAACCAAACATAATATCCATTTCATATGATTGATCTATCATCTTATTTCCACAATGCTTTATAGGAATATCTTCCTATAGAAAACCACTTAAGCACATCCTTGTCATTTCCAATTATCATAACCATATGTGCTTAAGAGTTATCTTTATCAATCCCTTTCCTTTATTCACTCTAGAAAATAACTTTCTATTTTAAAGGGTGATATCATTAAAGATCACAAACATAAAGACAATATGTTTAGCCATTAATATTTACTCATATCAACAAAAGAATATAAGTATATTAAGTACCATAAACCCTAGGGTAAGCATTTACAATTCAAACCTTAACTCATATGTTAGTTATAATAAAATATATACATTGTTATTTCCTAGATTCATGGGAATAATATTAACCATATTAGTTCCCTAGAACTTTATGTATCAAATAATAATGAAGGGTCACTATATATAAAAGTTTCTTTAATATTATGAGTTAATAAGAATCAAATCTCTTGAGTAAATATTAATGCATTCTTTAATAAGTTTATGAATATTAGATAAATTAAATTCATATGAAAAGACCCTACAAATACTAAGAGGAAAAGTTTATATATAAAGAAAATAAAGAAATGATAACATTACACAATAAAAGTTCACAAAGTAATACTAAGTACATTTTAGTATTGCTGCAATTATTTATCAGATAAATTCTATAGAAAATTTCAAACAAATAAGTAATATACAAATCTAAAAGTAAAATACAAAACATAATATAGAAAAAGAAAAGGAACGGAAAAAACAAAGGGAATTGTTTCTGGCCCGTGGCCCATTTCCTCTCTCTCTATTTGCTGCTCACGAGCAACTCACAGCAGCCCAGTAGCGCCCCAGCAAGGACAACACTCAGTAAATCTCTCTGGCTGACAAGTGGGCCAGCTGAGGGACTACGGGTTGAATCTTGAATCATGCTAGGGGGTTTTCTGCAAAGTTACTATCGTCGTCTTCCTCGCCTACTAGATGCACCTCGGTGGCCGTTTCTTTGCCGCCCGTCGTCGCCGTGATGTCCAGAGACGCCAAGTTCCACTCCGCCGCTATTCGTTGCCTATAAAGAGACCACTGCCACCCCGTAGAGCCTTATCCTCTTATCCTTCCCAACTTTCTCTCTGACCGAAAACCTAGCCTCGCTAGAGCTGCTCATCGTCATCGTTCTCGAGCTCCCCTGGCCTTCCTGAGGGTGCCGTTGGACTCACCTTGTCGTCCTTGTTCTTCCAAGAGAAGTCATGGAAGCCCGTAGACCTTCTGTAGAGCTAATCGACACCTCACTGCCGCCTCCAGTCACCAACGTTCGTCGTTGATTTTGACCTAGCCTCGCCTTATCGACCGCACCATCGTGTTCCTAGTGAGTCACTGAGTCTCTCCGTATGCTTAAATGCTTTGTTTGCTTCCTAAATCCACGCCGCCATGATCATCTGCAAGCACCGCCGCATGAGCTTGTCGCCGACCGTCCTCCGGCGACCAAAATAGGGCGGCGCCACCTCCAATAGGTACCTTGGGATACCCTCTTTCCAATGAGCCTAGCCACTACCCCGCACGCGCACGAGATCGCTCGATCGATCACCAATCTAAGGGATTCCGGCGCGTTGATGTAAGGGTGATGTCATCCTTGACCAATTCAACATGTTGACTTAGTCCATTGCTAGCGTGGCAGATGACGTGGCCAATAGCCCACAGTTCAATCACTAGGGTAGGTTCAGTATTGGTATGAAAAGGTATTCTCTGTTTAGCAAATTGATAAAACAATATTAATTCAAATATTAATATTCTAGAAATTAAATAAAATCATTAAATCTTGTTAAATTAATAACTTCTGTTTTATAATTCAGAAAAATATGTGTAATATATGAAAATGTTTAGAAAAAATAAATCTACAACATAAAACTATTATAAAAAATTATTATGTTAGTTACTTAAATAATTATTATTTAATAAAGATTTTATAAGTAATAAAACTTTGATAATTCATATTTTAATAATGGTAAATGTTAAAAATATAAATAAAATACCAAAAATCTTAGAAAAATAAGAACTATAATTTAAAACTATAATCATGCATTATTATTTCACTTAATTAAATATTATTATTTATTAAGTATTTATAAAGTAATAAATCTTATAAAAATCATATCTTATTACTTATAAATCACAAAAGTAAATTTAATATACCAAAGATCACACAAATAATACCTACATGTTAAAAATATAATATTCTACTTTTGAGTTAAATAAAAGTTTAAATACTTTAATAACTTGAATTTAAACCTATTTCCTGAGTTGTTAATTCATAAGGGTAAATAAAATTTGTTAATATTTCTAAAATTGCCAATTTAGGTCTAATAAGTAATACTAGTCTTAAATATTTATACTATAAAGTCAAATTGGTCCAACACGTTTTAAATACAATTTTAATGAATTATCCTTCAACCATATGTGTAGTTTATTTTCTAAAAAGATCTTTAACAATTATAAAATCTTCAAGAATTATATTTTTAACCAAATAAAATCTTTTACCATTGTTTCACTCACAACTTTATAATGGACTAAATCCAAAGATAATTCATAATTAGTAAATAATATTGTTTACTTATTCACAAGCCATAACCATACCCTTATAAGGAGATAAATCCTTTGATACATTTATAAGGTTAGGCAACCACTATTCAAATAGAAGTGTTACCACTCTTAAAGTATCCTTAGGGAAACATTATGAAGTGAGCAAGATACAAATATCATAAGCATTACACTCTAAGTCCATCTATGTTCTTAAAGTTAACTTTAGTCTACAAGACTTTAAGTATAATGCTAAAGACCTTATTATGTGTTTTATAGTTAACTTTGGTCTATTGTAATTAAGACCTAAAGCATCTAAAGTCGAGACTATTCAAGCAAGTATAAACAACATCAATCTCATTCTATCAACCATATTATAAAAGCTATCAGAACCTTAGTAAGGAAATCTTTTCTTCAAATGTTATTATTTTTTCCAATTCAAACAATAAATGACAATTTATAATAATCACGCTACTTTATACTTTACTTGTATACCTAGGCTTGTTAACACTTAAGTTACTTATAAATGGCATTACTTATAATGTAAAATTTGAAGATAAGTCCATTCTTATATAAGCAATCTTAAGTGGCATTCCACATTTGTGTATCTCATTATTTTATAATATTATAATTACATGTTGCATCACACACACTCATAAGCCTTAATAAGGAACACAAGTGTGAAACTTAATCTAAAATAGCAACACATTCCAAAGAAACCATTTCCAATATCCAAACCCTAGAACAATATTATCCTCGGGATTCGAGTTTATAAAATTGCATAGCATTATTTATGCATAATGGCATTTTGCTTCTTTAAACATTAATCCTTACCGGACCAATGATGTTGATTTCAGATATTGGATCTTATATTGTCTTGAAGATCGTGAGTGCATAATCTTGCAATCACAAAAGGCAAGTTCACACTTGCTCATGTCCTTTGATTATTTTCTGTAAAGTATTTTGCAACTCAAGTGTTGTCATCACCTGCATTTCAAAAAGTCACAAAACACTATTTTTTGATAATAATGTGAACTATTGGTTACTTGTAACACCCCTAAAATCATGTTTTCAAAGATTTCATATCATTTAGGGATCATTTTTCCAACTCATTTCAGAAAACAGAAGCACTTAGTGCTATTATTTTATGTGAGCAACCATTAATCAAATACCATTCTCAATTGAGATTTATTTGTTTTAAACCAAGCTTTGCTTGCTCTCATGTTGTTAGGTTGAATGTTGGAGTTTGGATAAAAATCTACAAAACAAATATGGTTTTAAAACCCTCTTCAAAATTTATTCAAATCAAGTGCTATGACACTGTTTATTTTGATTATTTCAAAGGGACCAAGCAAGTACAGAGAGACCACATGGTTTTATGCCCAAAAATATGAAGGTTACACTTTACAAAAATCCATAAAAATATTTGAATTCATTTGCTTTTAAATTCATTTGAATTGATTCCTGAAAATCAACTCAGAAAAAGAAAAAGAAATTTAAAACCCAATTGAGCCTGGCGCCACCATTCCAGCCCAGCAAGCAAATCATCCCACCCGGGTTCCCCCTCTCTCCTCTGTTTCTCACCGCGCTCGCGCACACCCCCTCGCTGACAACTGGGCCCCGCAGCCACATCACTCCGTCGTCCCCAAATCTCGCCTGCGACCGACGCCACCGCGGCCGTTTCCTCCCGAGCAAATGCTCTTCCATCCCATTGATGCCGCGCGTTAATCTCGCCCCTGCTCTAGCTACTTAAACCCCTCCCCCTCGCGGCCATTTCCCCCAACAGAGCTAGCCAGAAGCGCCACCAGGCTGCTAGTATTTGCCCTCACACCGCCGCGGTACCGACAAACTCCGGCGTACGATTCCGGTGAGCTCTCGTCGCCCCTTGCCTTCTAATCTTGCCAGCGTGATCGCAGCAACCTTGCGCATCTTCTAACCCCATTGGTGCATGCTAGGACTATCTGGAGCCTCGCCAACGACGACGATCGCAAGTGCCCGACGCAGCCGCAAACTCCGACGAGCTCTCCTGGTTTGTATCGACCGTGCCTCTCTCTCTCACTCATACTCACATGCTCGCCTTGTCTGCACGCGTCTAATGCCACCTCTCTTGTGCCTTAGCGTGAGCCGTAGCATCGCCACCGTCTCCAGCCGCACACGCCCGACAACAGCAACGACTCCGGCGAGCAATACCTGTCAACCACGAGCGCCCCTTCGCCAACCAAGCCCACCTTGAGTATCAGCAGCGCACGGCAAACTCGGTAAGCCACCTCACCCTCTACCGCGCGACCTACATCGTCGGCAACGACTCTGACAGAGCCGCCGCCGCCACTCGCCGCCGCTAGCGCCGCCCGTCTGTGGTCGCTTGATCCGTGGCCGTAGGATCTAGATCCAACGTGTAAGAATAGATCTGTAACGAAGAGGTAAGGAGAAGATCTGGCCGTGCGTTTTAGTTAGATCTAGCGGTCCGTGTTAGCCGATCCGTGCGAACCGGTATCATCCAATCAGATGCTGCCGCGTGGCCAGTTCTTTGATTTAAAATCAGATTTTATATCTATTAGATGTTTAAACTTGTTTAATTCATAACTTTTGATTCCCACGTCCAAATTTGACAAATTTTGTATCATTGGAATCAGGAGAGAAAAAACTTTCTGTTTATGCAATGTGTTTAAAGTTTTGCCTCTGTTAAAATGATTGTTTTTGCAGAAACATTTGTAGGCATAATTTGAGTATAGTAATTATTTGGAAAATGCTTTGTTATTCAAATAAAGTTTGTTTGGCTTGTTTTGTACTTTTTTATGATTCAGTACTGTGCACTTGTCTTATTTGGTGTAGAAAATCATCAATGGCATATTGCATACATTCATGTATTTTTGCTTGTATAAATTATGTATGTGATTTTGTGCCATTATTTTATGTGTAGATTTGGTGCAAATAGTGATTGTGATTGTGAGGATTGTTGCTACTCCCCAAGCTACCAAGGCAAGTGGTGCTTCAAGATTTTATTCCTATGCTTTCCAACTATGCATTAGAAATATTTTACTAAGTCTTGCATGAATATTTTGATCTATATATGCTATGCTTGGGAAATCCTAGTAGTTATAGAATTGCTAGAAATTTCTAAGTTAAGATTCTTATCAATGCCATTGCTTAGCCTAGCTAGTAGCAACTAAGGGTGGTTATATATTCATGCTATGAGAAAATATTTCTAAGTCTTTGGACTTGTGTTTTATGTAATAAAACAACTAAGTGAATGAAACACCTGGGTGGAATGGAAGGATTGGTTTGTGTTGAGTGGTTACACAAGGGCCATTTCTATGGTTTACCTTGTGTATCTCACTTGTGGAAAGCCACCCAGGAACAAAGGGATTTGAGATGCCATATGTTAAGAAGCTTCTAGTGCAGCCACTTGGCAATATGGGCTCTGCCTGGATCATATAGGTTGCAATAACTTAGCCATTTGGACAGTTGGTGGTAGTGGGATGATAGGTTGGAGCGCGTCCATTTGGTCTAAGGGAAGACTTCTAAAAGGTCCTGTCTTGGTGAAAATCAAGTCTTGTGGGGAAAGTGCACAACCTCTGCAGATGGAAGGATCTAAGTACTTAGCCATGTCCCTGGTATTGGACAACTTGAGCATCAATACATGGAAGCTATCAAGAATCTCCTCATCCCAATTTCTAAGTAAAAACTTGTGGTTGAACAAGGGTGAAGGTACACCAATTTCTATTGGTGTTTCCTTGGGAAAGTTTTTGCCAAAGAAAAACTTAGTGTTTTCAACTAATAGGTAAAACCTATTTTGAGCAAAGCAAGCCTAAGCTACACTTAGCCAAATGCATATAGTATCTAGTTACCAATATTATACTAAGGTATCACTTGCCAATACTATTCCAATGTATTGACCCACTGTGGCTGTAACTTGTGATGTTGCAGGTTATTCTGATGGTGATTAGGGGTTATGAGTCTACACTCAACATGCTTGCCTGTGGCACATGAAGATGAAGACTTATTTATCTTATTACATATTTAAACTATTGTACTAGGCCTGTGGCCATGGAGTTTTTAAAATACTATGTTTGTCTCTGGAATGACTTGTAATAATGACCTTTGTTTTTGTGTACTTCATCTTAAACTGTGGATGCTAGCATTGATCCAGGGACTAGCATTGCAATCACATGGATCTTTTCCTTTATAAAGGAGAGATCTTACATTACTGATCCAGGGTGATCAACTAATCTATTAAATCTGGCAGTTGGAATACCACTGCTCAGGAATATATCATCTAGGACTTAACAACTAATGTCGCCAGTGATTCTTGCGTCGTATATTATGCGTTGACCATGAGATTTGGAATGGGACGGAGAAGTCAGCTGTATCCTTTTCCTCTCGTATGGAGGCAAGACGACCTTAACGTGACGTTGTGATTCCTTGTGTGGATCCAACATATGGGTGGGCACCCTTATGCCCCACACTTTTGGTGTCTAGATTATCTATGAGTGGTTTTTAGTGATATAGTCCATTTGATATGGCACTTGCCAGGGCATCACGAGGTCATAGAGTCTTCGGGAACTCATTAGGGTTTTAGCCTGCCCGAAAGGGGGCTTTAACGGAGGTGAGCCAGCCCTGAAGGATTATGCAGACATATGGGGTCACGAAGAGGGTAGTGATTGGCTTGGATCTTAAGTTGGGCCTCAAACCATGGAAGTTTGAATGAGAACATACTCCCGGCCGTGCAACAAAGCTTAAGATCTCTCATGGGAAAAGTAACGCACCTCTGCAGAGTGTAAAAACTGTAACTTGTTACTCCCTGTTCCGGGAAGGAGCTACGAACGCGGCGGGAAAGGAACTCCACGAAAGTTCTGGTAAACCCGTGAAGGCTGACGGACCTAGTTTTTTTAGAATAAAAGCAACATTTGAAGAAATGTTTATGAAAACCTGCATTGCCTACGACCTATGGTCTATGGCTGTAGATATAGTGCATCAAACACTCCTTTATAGTGTACTTGTTGAGTACGCTCATACTCAACGTATATTTTTAACCCTTGCTAGATTCTGAAGCCAGTACAGACGACGTCTACATCAAGATATGCTTCAGGAATCATCACCAGAAGCTAAAGTTCTTCAATGAAGTCAAGAAAGTCAACATATACATCAACTCAAGTGAAGACGAAGTTACTGATTAGATAGGAATATAATCTCTAGCCATAGAACCTATTTCTGTAGTGTATTGCAATAGCAGCAATGCCAGACCATTAGTTAAGATACTAGTCTTAATAGTATGATAGTTTTTGAGTTGTTTATGTCTGATTCTTCTTTGTAAGAAGTTTCTTTCTCTCCCTTTAACCTAGAGTGTTCTCTGGATCTTGTGTAAAGAGTTGAGTTATAACCTATAGTCGTGTATTGTGTTTCTGTTGTACCACTCTGAGGGATGTAATACTAGTGAACAGTGTTTCATTGGTGTTATGTCAACGACTATAGTGTACTACATCATACAGTGGTATGCTGGGTCACCGCAACTGGTATCAGAGCATATGCTTTGACCTTAGGATTAAAATCCTTTTAGGAAGATATGTAGGTTGGATAGTGACTATAGGAGCCACCTTATCTAAACCAAATGTTCTTATGACCTATGATGAGTATCCACTTGAGGATAATCTTGTCACACTTAAGTTGGATGCTTTGGTCATCTTTCTTAAAAGTCGTTATCCATATTTTCTAAGTATAGTGCTAGTTCCAAGAAGGTAGAACACCATTACTATGTCTTAAGTAAGCTAAAACAGTAATGTAGATTATGACATTTAGGATATCATGTGGAGTAGTATAAATGGTGTAGCCTAACCATATAATTTAAGAAGGGCAGTAAAATCTTATTGTTAGTTGATAACCAAAGACAACATGATGAATATCATCAGGATAAATGTTGATGTAATGAGTAGTAATCATGTGGGATTCACTTAAAAATTATACTTGATGAAGTGAAATTATGTTAGGATTTAATGATAGAGTAATGTGAAATAAAGTTATCATGGTTATATTAGCTCTTAAATCATGATAAAGTGGTAAAACATAACAAGATCATGGTAAGATTAGCTCCAAAACCATGATATGAGTATAAATATGACAAGAAATTAGTAAATCATTCTAAAGTAGAAGTAAGATAGTAATATGGTAGAACTATGATAGAAGACATAGGTGTCCTAAATTGTGATAACCTTCAATTTTAGGGGTTCAATGGAAACTTATTAGTCTTTTTGAGAGATCATGTGAGGTTAGTTACTAAATAAGAAAGGTTGGTTATAGTTAATCATTACAAGGGTGAGACAAAAAGGTTAGTGAAAACCAAATTGAGACCACTTTTCTTAAAAATTATCCTGTTGTTGAGCAAATTGGGTAAATATTGAGACAAAGTATAGTTTGATCATATGTGCTAAGTATCACCATGTAAACCTATATGAGGAGGTGTCATATACTACACAACTAAGCCTGAATTCTAGAGATATTATACTCAACTACTATATTCTGGGCTTAGAATATTGTGTGTTATATGTACCACATTTTGATTTATTTGTTTTTCTTGATTGACTAGATCTGTACATGAAGTTTGACTTGGTGTGCAAATGCATGTTGCAACATCCAGTTATTGCTTGATGATATAGACCTAGATAGAAAAGGGAATTCGTGTAAGGGAGTGACGAGTTTCGAGGACCAAGATGAAGACCTACATGAAGAGTGAAGCCAAGTATGAGGAGTATCGACATAATTTGAAGGATGGATCAAGTTCAGATTATTACTAAACAACAATAAGAAGGAAGGTTAGTGTAGGAAATATATGGAGCAATAAGAAGTAATAAACTTAAAGTTCACCCAAAAATAGGTGATGTTGCTAAGAAGTTAATGAAGTAGCAGTACCTAGTTCATGGAAGCGTCATGAATTAGTTAAGAGAAGAAGCCTTGGAACTAAAATGGTATTCAAGCTCTGAAAATTCAGAGAGAATGCCAATAGTATGCCGACACACTGTAGGTAATACATACACCCTAGAATGGTCCGCAGCTGGTATTTGGTCCGCAATTGGTATTTGATTAACTTAGTTAACCAGATCATTGTAGTTGCATAAAGAGCATAAAACTTTGCCTAAGATAAGTAAGCATAAATGAGTATTAAAAAAATTGAAGCGACCGTCTTTCGAGGCGCTTCGTAAAATCAGATCTACTAAAAAGAGAATGTCCAAATAGTAAGTAAGACAAATATGATGAAAGATTCACATTAGAGATCCACAATTGTGTGGATACACCGTACAATCTTTCATGAGACCCTAACTAGGTAGAAAATAAGCTAGACAAAGACCTACATTCTAGTTATAAAGCCAATGGTTACAATATAGGCAGTTTAAAGACCATTAGTAAACCCCAAGGGGGAGAGTAAATAGTAAACGGAAATATTGTTATCTGAATTCCAGAGTAAAGGTTGGAGAAGAAATACTAACCTACGACAACATTAAGCCTTATTTTCATAAGGTTAAAGGAAGACATCATTATTAAAGTACTTTCGGAAGTATGTCCGGATGAAAGCTCGAAGTTACTTCAAATAAGTAGTACTCAAACCTAAAGGCAATTATTAGATGGAAGTTGAAGAAGTACTTAAGGAAATAACAAAAGAGTTTCTAAAGCTTGATAAGGTAAAAGCTTGAAGTAATAAAATAGAATAGTCCTAATAGACTAATTCTAAAAGAAACAACTCTAAAGTGATCCTTAAGAGGGAGTAAAACACATCCAATTGGACGTGTGTAGAGAAAACAAGAAATTCCAATGGGTATGGACTAAATGTGTTCAAATCCAATCTTTAGAAGGATTACCAGTACAAGTCATAGAGTCATAAACCAAATATTAGTCTTTTAGCCTCAACTATTGTCTAATAGAATTTAAAAAATCATGTTTTCGTGAGACTTCCTAGACCCTATATACAATAGTAGAAAAGTTCAATGATCTAGTAAAAGGAACTCTGGAGGATTGAGACAACCAAATTGGAGATTCCAAGTATGATGAAAATACAAACAAAAGATCTGGATATGGGATACTAAAATTATTCCCATTAAGGTTACCATGGAGCTGAGACGCGTCGTAACCAATACAGGACAATTCCTCATTCTAAAACGTGAGAGTTTACGAACTTCAAGGATGAAGTTTATTTTAAGGGGGAGAGTCTGTAACATCCCAGCATTAGAGCTTAGAAATAAGCTAAACACGGTTGTGTGCATTGCATTCATGCATAGAAAATCCGAATAATTTTTGCGCTTTTGAACAAAACTTGTCAAAGTGATTGAAGCTTCTCTCAACTTGATGGAATTGAAGTAGATCATCAAGTTGACTGCGATAAGTTTCAATATGACCTTTGCTAAAACCTTATTTTGGGTAAACATGATTTGATCTAAGGGTACATCAAATATAATAAAACTAAACCATAACATATTACTTAATGATAATATCTGATCTTTAAGAGATCATATCGTAGTATTCATTACCACCCCTCATGAATACCAAGTTAAGAATATAACCCAAGTAACAAGAATTCAATAACTAAGTCTTGACCTATATCATTCTTATCCATTCATACCATGATAATCATGGTATTTCTTAAACACTAATTCCTTATCACTTGTTGAGTAGGAAGGAAATCAAGTCAAGATCATTCACCATATATCTTTCTATCCATATCAATCTTTACCATTTCTATTGAATCATATTTTCATATATGTGGTTCATAATGTTGAGTAATTAACTATTGATTCACCAATTCTTAACCTATCAATTCTTGATCTATCAACTCTTGTCCTTAACATAGCATTCACTTAAGTCATATAAAGAAAGAAGTAAGAAAAGGTAAGAGGCAATGCTAGTTTTAGGTATCATCTATAGGATGGGAGTGTTGGAATAGAATTAAATCAATATGATAATTGATGGGTTAACTCACTCTTGAAATGATAGAAGAGTTATTTGGAATATATAATTATATGGTGATAAAGAAGACTTCAAGGATGAATCCTGAAGAAAGTTACCAGGAGTAATCCTATTGGGTCAAGGAGGTATAGTCAATAAATAATATCTCTTAGTCCAATAGAGATAAATAGAAGATAATTATAATACAACTATAATGTTGTATGGATGAAAGCCTTGATTAGACAACTGGAAACCTAAACCATAAAGGATCAAAGGATTATAATGATCATGCTTTAGTCACCAAGATCGAATGCTTATATCATGTATAAGTGACATTGGTGGATAGAACATGATTGAACCCTAGTATAGATAGGTTATCCTAGATTAGTCATGACATGTCACATTAATATAATGTGAGGTTGGAGTATGACTTACTAGAGTGAAGTAGAGATAATATAGTATGATTAAGAGGATGTTAGAATAACATTGGATTATAGAAGTAGTATTTTCCTCTTGGGAAATACTAAACACTTGAGGAGAGTACAATTTGATATGTATATATATATATATCTATTAGAGTAATATTAGTGACGAATGATAAAGGAAGAGTATGAATGGAGCCGACTATAACCATCTGTTGGATTGGAGATTATTAGTAGTAGAAGAGTTTGATATAACCAAGTATGGATATTAGAAGATTATGAAAGATTTAGTGTCAAGCTCATTGGATTTACAAATGGATTGAGGAGGAGAAATTATTGATAGGAATATTTTTGTGAAGTAAATCTCATCATGTTAACACATGATGGTGGATAGGCAGAAGTAGTATATCTAGAAAAGGAATTCCTTAATTAGAAGTCCAGAATTATTGAAGTATGGAAGATAGGAATTATGGATAAAACCTAAACCCTAAATCTTTAACCAAACATAATATCCATTTCATATGATTGATCTATCATCTTATTTCCACAATGCTTTATAGGAATATTTTCCTATAGAAAACCACTTAAGCACATCCTTGTCATTTCCAATTATCATAACCATATGTGCTTAAGAGTTATCTTTATCAATCCCTTTCCTTTATTCAACCCAGAAAATAACTTTCTATTTTAAAGGGTGATATCATTAAAGATCACAAACATAAAGACAATATGTTTAGCCATTAATATTTACTCATATCAACAAAAGAATATAAGTATATTAAGTACCCTAAACCCTAGGGTAAGCATTTACAATTCAAACCTTAACTCCTATGTTAGTTATAATAAAATATATACATTGTTATTTCCTAGATTCATGGGAATAATATTAACCATATTAGTTCCCTAGAACTTTATGTATCAAATAATAATGAAGGGTCACTATATATAAAAGTTTCTTTAATATTATGAGTTAATAAGAATCAAATCTCTTGAGTAAATATTAATGCATTCTTTAATAAGTTTATGAATATTAGATAAATTAAATTCATATGAAAAGACCCTACAAATACTAAGAGGAAAAGTTTATATATAAAGAAAATAAAGAAATGATAACATTACACAATAAAAGTTCACAAAGTAATACTAAGTACATTTTAGTATTGCTGCAATTATTTATCAGATAAATTCTATAGAAAATTTCAAACAAATAAGTAATATACAAATCTAAAAGTAAAATACAAAACAGAATTTAGAAAAAGAAAAGGAACAAGGAAAAAACAAAGGGAATTGTTTCTGGACCGTGGACCATTTCCTCTCTCTCTATTTGCTACTCACGAGCTGTAAGATCCCTCCTTTATAAAGGCAATGCTAGTCCCTGGATCAATGCTAGCATCCACAGTTTAAGATGAAGTACACAGAAACAAAGGTCATTATTACAAGTCATTCCAGAGACAAACATAGTCTTTTACAAACTCCATGGCCACAGGCCTAGTACAAGAGTTTAAATATGTAATAAGATAAATAAGTCTTCATCTTCATGTGCCACAGGCAAGCATGTTGAGTGTAGACTCATAACCCCTAATCACCATCAGAATAACCTACAACATCACAAGTTACAACCACAGTGGGTCAATACATTGGAATAGTATTGGCAAGTGATACCTTAGTATAATATTAGTAACTAGATATTATATGCATTTGGATAAGTGTAGCTTAGGCTTGCTTTGCTCAAAATAGGTTTTTCCTATTAGTTGAAAACACCAAGTTTTTCTTTGATAAAACTTTCCCAAGGAAACACCAATAGAAATTGGTGTACCTTCACCCTTGTTCAACCACAAGCTTTTACTTAGAAAATTGGGATGAGGAGATTCTTGATAGCTTCCATGTCTTGATGCTCAAGTTGTCCAATACCAGGGACATGGCTAAGTACTTAGATTCTTCCATCTGCAGAGGTTGTGCACTTTCCCCACAAGACTTGATTTTCACCAAGACAGGACCTTTCAGAAGCCTTCCCTTAGACCAAATGGACGCGTTCCAACCTATCATCCCACTACCACCAACTGTCCAAATGGCTAAGTTATTGCAACCTATGTGATCCAGGCAGAGCCCATATTGCCATGTGGCTGCACTAGAAGCTTCTTAACATATGGCATCTCAAATCCCTTTGTTCCTGGGTGGATTTCCACAAGTGATATACACAAGGTAAACCATAGAAATGGGCCTTGGTAACCACTCAACACAAACCATTCTTTCCATTCCACCCAGGTGTTTCATTCACTTAGTTGTTTTATTAAACTAACACAAGTCCAAAGACTTAGAAATATTTTCTCATAGTATGAATATATAACCACCCTTGGTTGCTACTAGCTAGGCTAAGCATGGCATTGGTAAGTATCTTAACTTAAAATTTCTAGCAATTCTACAACTACTAGGATTTCCCAAGCATAGCATATAGATCAAAATATTCATGCAAGTCTAGCAAAATATTTCTAGTGCATAGTTGAAAAACATAGGAGTAAAATCATGAAGCACCACTTGCCTTGGTAGTTTTGGGAGTAGCAACAATCCTCACAATCACAATCACTATTTGCACCAAAATCTACACATAAAATAATGGCACCAAATCACATAATGTATAAACAAGCAAAAATACATGAATGCATGCAAAATGCCATGTAATGATTTTTCTACACCAAACAAGACAAGTGCACAGTACTGAATCATAAACAAGTACAAAACAAGCCAAAATAAACTTTATTTGAATAACATAACATTTTCCAAATAATTACTATACTCAATTTAGGACTAAAAATGTTTCTGTAAAAACAACTATTTTTACAGAGGAAAAACACTAAACACATTGCATAAACAGAAAGGTTTTTCTCTCCTGATTCCAATGATATAAAATTTGTCAAATTTGGACGTGGGAATCAAAAGTTATGAATTAAACAAGTTTAAACATCTAATTGATATAAAATCTGATTTTAAATCTAACTCACAGACACGCGGCGAGCTCTGATTGGTTGATACCGATTCACACGGATCGGCTAATGTGGACCGCCAGATCTAACTAAATCGCACGGCCAGATCTGATCCATACCCCTTCGTTGAGTGATCTATCCTACACGTTGGATCTAGATCCAACGGTGGCCGATCAAACTACCAAAGTTTGGCGGCGCGCGGCAACGATGAGCGACTGCGCGCTCTGTCTACGGTGGCGTGGTGTCTACAGAGGGGGCTGGGGTCGTCGGAGAGGCTTACCAGACACGCAGAGGTGTGCTGAAGCTCAACGCAGTAGTGGCTTGTCAAGGGGCGCGCGGACACGATGGGGATTCCTCGTCGGAGTAGAGGCAGACGTCGGGTGTGGCTATTCGTAGTCATTGCCGGAGTTGTAGATCAAGCCAGAGTGAAACAAGCACTAGGTTAGGTGCGCACGAGTCTGGCAAAAACGTGAGCGTCAATAAGAGGGACGGGGGCGGTCGGAATTTACCAGGAGGCGTCGCCGGAGTTGTGCTGTGCTTCGGCTGCTTCCAGAGGTGGATAGTGACAACGTTCTAGGTTGATACAGAGGAAAAGG
This sequence comes from Avena sativa, assembly GCA_916181665.1. NCBI lineage: Eukaryota > Viridiplantae > Streptophyta > Magnoliopsida > Poales > Poaceae > Avena > Avena sativa. The sequence continues at coordinate 8,326,990 of OV702293.1, read as the reverse complement.
AAAGCATGAGAATATGCACAAGAACATGTAGAACACACTTGCATGAAACAGAGACAGGGGGTGGATGATGCTCACCGGAATTGGTCGCCGGAGGTCGTCGGTACAGCGGTGGTGTGGGCAAGATTATGGGCAGCCTGGTGGCGTGGTGACTGTGCTGAGCGAGGGGAAATGAGCGGAGAGGGGAGGGGATCTTATAGCAGAAGCAGGGGCAGAGATTATGCACGCATTCATCGCCAATTAAGCAGATTAAAGTCGTGGCAGTGAAGGGGAAGAAACGGGCGGCGACGGCGTCTGCGCGCGGAGTTTGGGGAAGAAGGTGCTGACATGGAGAGGGTCCACTAATCAGTAACTGCGGGGTGGGTCTGTGCCGCGTGAGAGAAGGAGGGAAAATCCCCGGGTGGGCTTGCTGGGCTGCGTTTGCTAATGGGCTAAAAGTCTGGCGTCGGCCCTTTTCTAATTCTTATCTCTTTTTCTTTTTCTATAATGAATTTTAGGAATCATTTTCAACCAAATTCAAAAGCAAATGAAAATAAAATCTTTTTTGGATTTTTGTAGAGTGAAACTTGTATAATTTTGAGTATAGAATCATACTGTCTTGTTGGACTAGCATGGTTCTTTGAAGATTTTTAAAAATAACAGTGCCTTAGTACATGGTTTGATATAGATTTGAAAATGGTTTTAAGTCATATTGGTTTGGAAATTTTTGTCCAAACTCTAGCATTCAACTAAAACAACAAGGGAGCAGACAAAAGCTTGGTTTAAAATATTTGCACTCTCAATTGAGAGTGGCATTTGATTAATAGTTGCTCACATAAAATAATAGCACTAAGTGCTTCTGTTTTCTTGAAATGAGTTAGAAAATGATCCCTAAATGATATGCATGCATGAATGATATGCAAGCTTGGAAAACATGATTTTAGGGATGTTACAAATCTAACCCGCTTAAGGTGAATCTCGCCCTCGAGATTCGGGTTGGCTAGCAAATAGGTGAGGGTGGTCTTTCCGAAGATCATCTTCTCTTTCCCATGTTGCTTCTTCGGAATTGTCACATCCCAAAATTTTCCAAATTTTGAAATGTGAAAAAATAAATAAACAAAATAGAACTTTGTTGAAATTTAGGGTGAGAAGAAACTTTTTGGTTCCAAATGGAAACATCAAAACTTATTTTGATCAAATAAAATCCTAAAGGGATTTAAAAGTTATACAAATAATAAATAAAGTTATAATAGTTGGAATCACTATTTTTAGATCTTTTAATAAAAAGATTTGGTTTTCAAAAGCAAAGGTAGAATTATAAATAAGGATTATTTTATAGAGCCAAATTAAACCTTGGCCAAGCTTTTGAAATAACATATTTTTGATTAAAAGAGTAAAGGTTTATTTAAATAAAATAATGAGGATGTAATAATATCCAATTTTATTAGAGTAAAGGCTTTTCCATTTTAAATAAACACTAAAACTTGTTATTTTATTTTAAATAAGATTTCCAAGTGTTTTTGTTTTTCAAGTGAAACCTACTAAAAAGGTTTTGGTTTGGTTTAGATTTCAAATAGAGTTTTAAAAGATAAATTAAACCCTATTTGAATTAATGACTAAGGTCTATTTATATAATTATTAATGGATCTTAAAAGATTAAAAAATTATTTTGTTTTTGGACCTTGGATTGTGTTGTTAAACAGAATTAAAAACTACACAAAGTTTGGCAAAGTTTTGAATCCATTTGAGTGTTTGAATTGTTTGAATAAAATCAAAACAAAAATTCCAAATAGAAAAATAAAAGGCAATCAGTATAAAAAATGAAAGAAACAGACCCAACCCAACAGGCCCAGCAAGCCCACTCGCAGCCCAACCTCCCCCCCTCAGCGAAACGTTTTCTCACTGAAAAGCACACCCGCAGATACGAAGACAAGTGGACCCCGTGCCCCCTCTCTCTCTCACTGTCAGCACGACCCCACAGAGGTGTTCATCGTTTCCACCCGCGACCAGCTCCTCACGACAGTTTTCTGCGCCTTGATTCGTAGCTTAATTCCGATTGATGGAGTGATCAATCCACGCCAGTAAACACGCACACATAAACGCCACGCTCCCCTCTCTCTTTCCCCCCAAACTCCAGCCACCCTCTGCCACCGGGCTACCCCAATTGTGAGCTCGAGCCCTCTCTGCTCCGACGAGCTTCTTCATCGATTCCGGCGAGGACAGTCTCCCCCTCGGCCCCTGCTTCACATGGGTTTCATTAGCAGCCTCTTGCGCACCTCCCTGTGCCAACCGTTTGACCTCGCCCGCTCCACAACGACGACAACCTCGATTCTGAACACCACTGCCGTCTGCCTTGGCTCCAGCGAACTCCCCTGGTAAGCACCGACCGCCCGACCTTAACCGTGGATGCTCCTATCATCTATGCACTCACCCGCGTCTAACCATGTACTCCACTTGCCTTAGGGCGATCTGCAACCTCACCTCCGACAGCAAACAGAACCGCCCGACGCCGACCCCGTCTCCGGTGAGCAATCGCCGTCGCATCTGAGCGCCCCTTGCCTCCTCGCGACCACGTTGAGCATCACCATGATCCCCTAATCACGGTGAGCTACTTCCCCCTCTCCCTCGCTTCCTGTATCGCCATCTCCACCGCGAGCAGAGCGTGCTCCGCCAGTCGCCGCCGCGCAGCGCCGCCAGTCTTTGACCAAGCGATTGTGTCCGTTAGATTTTAATCTAGGGGCTGTGATTAGATCTTAACCGAAGGGGTACGCGCCCATCTGAGCCATTCGTTTTAAGTTAAATCCTGCGGTCCAGAGAGGCTGATCCGCACGAAGCGGTACCGTCCAGTTAGATTGCGCCACGTGGCCAGTCTGTTTGAATAAAACTAGAAAATATTCTATTTGATTTGCAAACTTGTAAAATTCATAACTTTAGTTCTACACGTCCAAATTTTGCAAATTTTATATAAATGGATTCAGCAGAACAAGTACTTTGCAACCATGCACTTTGTTTAATGTTTTTCTACTGGAAAATTGGTTGAATTTGCAGAAACTTGTGTAGGCTTATTTTGAATATAAAAATTGTTCTAGTTATAATTTTAATGTGAAATCTTTGCAAAATGGTTTGTTGCGAACCTACTGACCCTAGGAACCAACTTATGGATTTAAAAATGTATTTTGTGAAGTCTAGAAATAAATATTTGAATTAACTCATTTCTAGTCAAATAAAAATATTGATTATGATTTAGAAATGATTTTGAGTGAAATCTTGGGGAAATGTTTTGATTCAAAACTTCTGACCCTAAATACCAAGTTTTGAGAATTAAAATGTATTTGGTGAAATCTTTAAAGAATATTGCTTTGCTAAAAGCATTTTCAACCACATAAAATAATGATTTGATTTAAAAATGGTTTATAGATGAAACCTTTTGCAAATGGTTTTTCCACTTTAGTAAATGACCACTTTGAACTTTATAATGTATAGAGCCTAGTAGAAACCACTTTTTCAAATAAAACTATCTTTTGCATGCTTGCATGCATGACCTTGTTTCTATTATTTTATGTGTGACAAATTTGTTTGAATGCTAGTTGAATTATGTGTTTGCTTGATTGAATTGTAGTGAAGTTAGAAGAGTGTGATATTTGCAAGATCAATAAGTGATCCATCATTCTCTACTAAAAAGGCAAGTGACACTATCATCCAAGTCCTACTATTTTCATTATACTTAGTAGATTTTTGAAACATGCATGATAAGGACTACTATATCTTATGCTATGCTAAATCCTAATAGGATACCCTTATATCTCCCTTAGTGGAAACATTGTAGTTGTAGTAAGCTTAGCCCTGCTATATATTTGGGATGGGATACATGTTATGATTATATGAAGTGTTGGAGAGATATATGTTTTATATAATAAAACAATTACTCAATGAACCACCTGGGTGGACAAGGATACTCAAGATTGGACAAGGTGGCAACAAAAGGAACCATGTTTATATGGCTATCTCTTTTTGTATGTGCACTAGAATAAAACCACCCAGGTACTTAGAGATTGAACATGTTTCTCGTACAGTGGCTTCCGTGTACAGCCACATGCTAAATGGGCTCTGGCTTAGTCAACTACATAGAGGAAGACTCATGCATTGGCATCTTCAGGTTAACTAGAATTGTGTAAGGAAATTTATCCCTACATTGGTGCCTGGTAGACAAGCTAGCATTGTGTATTGAGAGGACTTCTATGGAAAGACTTTGTCACATTCTCAATCTGCCAGTACTCCATCTTGGTGAGTACTTATCCAACGGCCACTGGTGGCATCAAGATGAGATTGTGTCATGTGGGTAAAGTGTACAACTTCTGCAGAAGATCAAAATTCTAAGTACTTAGCCGTGTCCCCGGTTATGGACAATACTGAGCTATGTAAGATGTAATAAATTATTTTATTCCTGGTTATAAAGTTATATTATGACCTTTGTTTCTTGATATTACATCTTAACTATGGATGCTAGCTATTGATCTAGGGACTAGCATTGTAAACACAGGGATCTCTACCTTATTAAAGGTTGGGAACCTTACAGGAATGATGGTTCCATTGAACTTTGCAGAATTTGATAGTCTTAGTCCGAGTAACTCTTTCTGCAGTCTCAAGAATCTTGATAGGTTTCTCCTCATAAGTGAGATCACTTTCCAATTGGACCTCTTCCAATGGTATAGTATCCTTCAAAGAAGTCTCTTCCATTTCTGTATGGCATTTCTTAAGCTGACTCACATGAAACACATTGTGAACAGCAGACAATGATTCTGGTAATTCAATCTCATAAGCTACTTCTCCTTTATGACTCATAATCTTGAATGGTCCAACATATCTTGGGGCCAATTTTCCTTTGACTCCAAACCTCTTCACTCCACGAAGTGGTGACACTCTAAGATAAGCTCTATCACCCACTTCATAGGTGACTTCTCTACGCTTAGGATCTGTGTAGCTCTTTTGTCGGGACTGTGCTATCTTCAACCTGTCCTTAACTAGTTTGACTTTATATTCAGCCTCTTTGATTAGTTCTGGTCCGAACAAACTTCTTTCTCCCACACCATTCCACAGCAATGGGGTGTTACACTTTCTCCCATAGAGAAATTCAAATGGTGCCATCTCAATACTGGCTTGATAGCTGTTGTTGTAAGAGAATTCTGCGTAAGGCAGACTTTCATCCCAACTGGCTCCATAGTCTAGGGCACATGCCCTCAACATATCAGACACATGTAGTTGCCTCCAAAAATGAGAAGTGAACTGAATTCCAACCTCGTTCCCAATGACTCATGTAGTTGCCTCCAAAAATGAGAAGTGAACTGAGTTCCCCTATCAGACACAATACTCTTGGGTACTCCATGTAGACACACTATTATACTCATATAGATCTTGGCTAATTTAGCACTTGTATAAGTTGTCTTCACTGGTATAAAATGAGCCACTTTAGTTAGGCGATCCACTACTACCCAAATAGAATCATATCCTGACCTGGTCCTTGGCAATACGGTGATGAAATACATGCCAATCTTGTCCTACTTCCAATCAGGAATAGGTAGTGGTTGTAGCAATCCTGCTGGTTTCTGATGTTCTGCTTTCACTCTACTACAAACATCACGCAAGGCAATATGTTCGGCGATGTCCTTCTTGAGATTATTCCACCAAAATCTTCCCTTCATATCCATGTACATTTTGGTGTTACCCGGATGAATGGAATACGGTGAGTTGTGCGCTTCCTGTAAAATCAGTTTCCGAAGCTCCGGATCTTGTGGAACACAGATACGTTTTCCATGCCATAAAGTACCCTGTTCATCTTCATGGAATCCTTTGGCTTTCCCTTTGCCAATCTTTTCCTTAATCTCTTCAATTTCCTTATCTGTCTTTTGGGCTTCTTTGATTTTGTCCAACAAAGTGGGTTGAACATCCAATGACATGAGATGTCCCTCAGGCACAATCTCCAATCTGAGATCTCTAAATTGGGCACACAGATCATCTGGCAATTCCCCCTTAGTAAGGCCATTCACAAAAACTTTACGGCTTAGAGCATCTGCTACAACATTTGCTTTACCGGGGTGGTATTGCAGACTCAAGTCATAGTCCTTGATGAGTTCTAGCCATCTTCTTTGTCTCATGTTAATTTCTTTCTGGGTGAAGATATACTTCAAACCCTTGTGATCCGTGAACACTTCACAGCGTTTTCCAAAAAGATAATGTCTCCATGTTTTGAGTGCATGGACAACAGAGGCTAACTCTAAATCATGAGTAGGGTAGTTTACTTCATGAGTTTTGAGTTGTCTCGAGACATAAGCCACAACTTTCCCTTCTTGCATTAGTACTGCACCCAATCCATGATGAGATGCATCACAATACACTTGGAAATCCTTCTCCAAATCTGGCAAACATAAGACTGGTGCTGTCACTAGTCTCTTCTTCAGTTCTTGGAAACTGAGTTCACATCCTTCAGACCAAGCAAATTTCTTGTCTTTCTTTAGCAATTCAGTCATAGGCTTAGCTACCTTGGAGAAATTCTCGATAAATCTTCTGTAGTATCCTGCCAAGCCAAGGAAACTACAAACCTCTTTCACTGACTTAGGAGATTCACATTCAGTTACGTCTGAAACTTTAGCAGGATCAACTGCTACACCATCTCCTGACACAATGTGTCCAAGAAAACCAACTTCATTTAACCAAAATTCACACTTGCTGAATTTGGCATACAGCTTATGGTCTCTAAGCTTCTCAAGTATCAAACGCAAATGTCCTTCATGCTCTTCCTTGCTCTTGGAGTAGATCAAAATGTCATCGATGAAAATGACAACAAACTTATCAAGGAACTCCATGAACACCTTGTTCATCATATTCATGAAGTAAGCTGGTGCATTGGTCAAACCAAATGGCATCACGGTATACTCATACAATCCATACCTAGTGGTGAAAGCTGTCTTAGGTATGTCTTGTTCTCTTATCTTGAGCTGGAAATAACCTGACCGGAGATCAATCTTTGAGAACACACAGGCTCCTTCTAACTGATCAAATAAGTCATTGATTCTAGGCAAAGGGTACTTGTTCTTGATAGTCGCCTCATTGAGTGAACGGTAATCTATGCATAACCTTTGACTTCTATCTTTCTTTTCCACAAACAAAACTGGTGCTCCCCAAGATGAAGAACTTGGTTGGATAAAACCTTTCTGCAACTGTTCCCCAAGTTGCTTCTTGAGTTCTTTCAACTCATCAACTGACATCTTGTACGGTCTCTTTGCTATTAGTCCAGATCCTGGTAGTAAATCAATAAGAAATTCTACATCTCTATCTGGTGGCATTCCCGGCAATTCTTCCGGAAACACATCTGGATATTCACTCACAATTGGCACACTTTCCATGCTAACCCCTTAAGAGAATTTAGCTTACTCCTTTTTTATTCAAAGTTGGTCTTGAATCTGATCCTTTTGTTTTCTGGAGTTGTGAGTGAGACAGTATGGTTGGCACAATCTATCACTCCCTTGTGCTTAGTCATCCAGTCCATTCCCAAAATGACATCTAATCCTTGGGAGTTTAGGATTATCAGATTAACGGGAAACTTATACTTCCCAAACTCTATGTCTAGACCATGACATCCTGAGTTCACTATCATTTCTCCGCCAGGAGAACTTACTTTTATAGGACACCCAATAGTTTATACTGGTAGTTCATTTCTTTCAACAAATGCTCTTGATATGAATGAATGAGATGCACCAGTATCAAAGAGTACAAATGCTGGAACAGAATTGAGTTTGAACTTACCAGCAACAGCATCAGGTTCCTCATAGATTTCCTCCACATTGATGTGGTTCACTTGTCCCTTTTGAAAAGGGTTGGGCTTGTTAGGTCCTTCCACTTTATTTTCTGGGCATTCATTTGCATAATGCCCCATCTTCTTGCACTTGAAACATTCAAGCTGACTAAGATCCTTCTTGACAGGCTAGCTTCCACTGCCACTTCCACTTCCATTGTGGTGGCTCTTATATCCACTCTTGTGATTTTTGTACCTGTCATTGCCGTGACTACGGTGATGCTTGTTGTCATGATGACGGTTGTGGTTGTGGTGGTTGTTGTACTTTCCATGCTTGTGGGATCCAGAATTCCCACTATCATCATAATGGGAACGCTTGTGAGACGATCCCGAGCTGTGCTTGCCAGAGTTGTGTTTTCTCTTCCTGTTTTCAACCTGTTTCATCTTGCTTTCCAAGATGGCAGCCTTGTCACAAAGAGACTGGTAAGTGGGTACATAGGCCACTGATAGCTGCAGGTTCAGTTCATCGTTCAGTCCTTCGAGAAACTTCTCTCTTCTCTTAGCATCAGTGTTAACTTCATCCGGTGCATAACGCGCCAGATTGTTGAACTCCTCAATATACTCTGCCACGCTGCGGTGGCGCTGCTTCAAGTTATGAAATTCCTTTTTATTTAGACTCATCACTCCGGATGAGATGTGAGCGGTACGGAAACCATCTTCAAATATAGCCCATGTCACATCCGCAATGGGAGTGGTGATCTGGAAGTTATCCCACCAAGTGGCTGCTGGTCCTTCCAACAAGTGTGCTACAAATCTGACCTTCTCTTCATCAGTATAGCCAACGGTTACCAAGTCTTTGTTCACAGAGCGTAGCCAATCATTGGCCACCATAGGATCAGTAGTTCCTGAGAACTTTGCTGGCCTCAGTCTTAAGAACCTGGTAAGCATGTCAAAACCCGATGGATTATTCTGATTGTTGTTGTTGTTGTTGTTGTTGTTGTTGTTGTTGTTGTTGTTGTTGTTGTTGTTGTTGTTGTTGTTGTTGTTGTTGTTGTTGTTGTTGTTGTTGTTGTTGTTGTTGTTGTTGTGTATGAACGTGGTCATCATCTGCATCAGCTGCGTCTGAGCTGTCATCATCTGTTGCATCTCAGGGGTGATGTTGTTGTTGGGGTTGGGATTGGCACATCGGGGAGGCATCTGTGGTTTTTAATAAGGATAAGAATGAGATACCCATAGATGCTAACATGCACAATACATCACATAACAATCATCAAACATGCATCATAGTAGTAAAAGTTCAACAACACAGACAACAAGTTTTTGAAAATGTAAACACACCAATAGCAAGCCATCCAAATGTTGGATGGTCATTGCGACTCAATAATCAAAAGCATGGTAAATAAATGATAAATGAGTAGTCATCACTACTCCTCTGCATCAACCTCCTCATCAACAAGTGTAAGACCTGCATTTTCCATCACGGTCTTGTATTCCTCGATATTGGTGGTCAAGGCCTCTACTTTGGCTTTGAGAGCCCTCTTCTGTGCACGAAGCCTCTATCACACCTTGTTGATGCTCGAGCTCGAAGTCCTTGGCCTCTAGTTCTGCAGTCATGTCTCGAGTCCTCTTGTTCCTATCTTGGACTCTCTTCTCTTGACTCTTGAACTTTCTATCCTGACTCTCAAACTTGGCCTCCATTTCCTTGACTATCTCATCTTGCTCCGCAAAGAGCTTGTCCTTCTCACGAAGCTGCACCTGGAGTTCGTCATTGCCAAGTATGACGTGGGTCCTATCAGTGTCTAGGTGCCTAAGAAGAACCTCTAAGTCCTGGAAGTACAGACGAAGCGGCTCTGCTATCTCTCTAGCAGTATCCTCGAAGTCAATGGCCTCACCATCCTCATCACGTCTACCGAAGGCGTGGAAGTGAGTACCTCTAACCTCTCGAGAGTGTCTCCCTACCAAGCGTCCAAGCAAATCCTGCATGACTACCTCTAGGCCTCTCTCCTTGTCATCATGCATGATCTTGAAGGTGATGGCCTCCGTGGCTGGCTCAGTCTGGCGTCCTGGCTGAATAACCTTGAAGCCCCAAAGGTCCTTCCTCTCGAACTTGGTGAGGGGAAGCATCATAATCGCAGGAAGTGGGAGATTGAGCAAACTAGTGAGCTCAATAAGACAAGTGCCAAAACGAGTTCCCTTGAACTCTTCAGTCGTGCTGATAGTAACATTAGGCATCTATTTTATAAGATAGAAAAAGTTAGAATCAACATACACAGAGATGAATCACAAGACAAAGCATCACATGCTTAACTTTGGAAATCAAAACACACAAGTCATGGCATACATATAACCATTACAAGCATCCAAGGTTCACCTTATTTTAAACAACATTTGTAAATAAATGAAAGTGGTGGTCCAACTAACGAAGTACGTTACAATCCCATATCACTTGCCAAGTTGGCTAATAGGGCATCCCTAGAGGCAATCTGTCTATCTAGATCACATGACTCCATTTCCAAGTCTATGATGTCCTCCCTTAAACTTTGGTTGGTAGCTTCTAACTCTTGGGTATGCTTCTTTTCTTCCTTAAGGTCATTCTGGGTGTTGAGCATTCTGCACTTGATTCTATCACCAAGTTCTTTGATGGCCTTCCAAGCTGCATCCCTTGCTGAATCAATGAATGTGGTGTGCATCACTGAGTTGGTGACCATGCAGAATCCTGATTCCTTGTGGTTGTCTTCCTTGTTTTTATACAAGTGAAGTTGCACCCACCAGTATTCAACTCCTTCATCCATCACAGGAAAACCTTTGTACACAGCTTAACCATGTATTCCCATGGCAACCATGAGGTCCTTGAGAGCCTTGGGGAATTCTGTCTCACATTCCAAAGTCATAGTCATGAGTGGTCCCTTCTTCACGGCTTCGTTGATGGAGTTCATCTACAAATAGGGATGAGAAAGAAGATTAGAAAAGTTTACGAGAAGAAAAGACAAGTGTGGAGGTTGTTAATTTTTTTTTCCTTAGTGGTTTCCAATCCTAGGGTCATAATCCTACAGGCAACACAGTGCTCTGATACCATCTGTAAGATCCCTCCTTTATAAAGGAAAAGATCCCTGTGATTGCAATGCTAGTCCCTGGATCAATGCTAGCATCCACAGTTTAAGATGAAGTACACAGAAACAGAGGTCATTATTACAAGTCATTCCAGAGACAAACATAGTCTTTTACAAACTCCATGGCCACAGGCCTAGTACAAGAGTTTAAATATGTAATAAGATAACTAAGTCTTCATCTTCATGTGCCACAGGCAAGCATGTTGAGTGTAGACTCATAACCCCTAATCACCATCAGAATAACCTGCAACATCACAAGTTATAGCCACAGTGGGTCAATATATTGGAACAGTATTGGCAAGTGATACCTTAGTATAATATTGGTAACTAGATACTATATGCATTTGGCTAAGTGTAGCTTAGGCTTGCTTTGCTCAAAATAGGTTTTTCCTATTAGTTGAAAACACCAAGTTTTTCTTTGATAAAACTTTCCCAAGGAAACACCAATAGAAATTGGTGTACCTTCACCATTGTTCAACCACAAGCTTTTACTTAGAAAATTGGGATGAGGAGATTCTTGATAGCTTCCATGTCTTGATGCTCAAGTTGTCCAATACCAGGGACATGGCTAAGTACTTAGATTCTTCCATCTGCAGAGGTTGTGCACTTTCCCCACAAGACTTGATTTTCACCAAGTCAGGACCTTTCAGAAGCCTTCCCTTAGACCAAATGGACTCATTCCAACCTATCATCCCACTACCACCAACTGTCCAAATGGCTAAGTTATTGCAACCTATGTGATCCAGGCAGAGCCCATATTGCCATGTGGCTGCACTAGAAGCTTCTTAACATATGGCATCTCAAATCCCTTTGTTCCTGGGTGGCTTTCCACAAGTTAGATACACAAGGTAAACCATAGAAATGGGCCTTGGTAACCACTCAACACAAACCATTTTTTCCATTCCACCCAGGTGTTTCATTCACTTAGTTGTTTTTATTAAACAAACACAAGTCCAAAGACTGAGAAATATTTTCTCATAGCATGAATATATAACCACCCTTGGTTGCTACTATCTAGGCTAAGCATGGCATTGGTAAGTATCTTAACTTATAAATTTCTAGCAATTCTACAACTACTAGGATTTCCCAAGCATAGCATATAGATCAAAATATTCATGCAAGTCTAGCAAAATATTTCTAGTGCATAGTTGAAAAACATAGGAATAAAATCATGGAGCACCACTTGCCTTGGTAGTTTTGGGAGTAGCAACAATCCTCACAATCACAATTTGCACCAAAATCTACACATAAAATAATGGCACCAAATCACATAATGTATAAACAAGCAAAAATATATGAATGCATGCAAAATGCCATGTAATGATTTTTCTACACCAAGAAAGACAAGTGCACAGTACTGAATCATAAACAAGTACAAAACAAGCCAAAATAAACTTTATTTGAATAACATAACATTTTCCAAATAATTACTATACTCAATTTAGGCCTACAAATGTTTCTGTAAAAACAACCATTTTTACAGAGGCAAAACACTAAACACATTGCATAAACAGAAAGGTTTTTCTCTCCTGATTCCAATGATATAAAATTTGTCAAATTTGGACGTGGGAATCAAAAGTTATGAATTAAACAAGTTTAAACATCTAATAGATATAAAATCTGATTTTAAATCTAACTCAAAGACACGCGGCGAGCTCTGATTGGTTGATACCGATTCGCACGGATCGGCTAACGTGGACCGCCAGATCTAACTAAATCGCACGGCCAGATCTGATCCATACCCCTTCGTTGAGTGATATATCCTACACGTTGGATCTAGATCCAACGATGGCCGATCAAACTACCAAAGTCTGGCGGCGCGCAGCGACGGTGAGCGGAGGCGCACTCTGTCTACGGTGGCGCGGTGGCTACAGAGGGGGCTGGGGTCGTCAGAGAGGCTTACCAGACTCGCAGAGGTGTGCTGAAGCTCAACGCGACAGTGGCTTGTCAAGGGGCGCGCGGACACGGTGGGGATTCCTCGTCGGAGTAGAGGCAGACGTCGGGTGTGGCTATTCGTCGTTGTTGCCGGAGTTGTAGATCAAGCCAGAGTGAAACAAGAACTAGGTTAGGTGCGCACGAGTCTGGCAAAAACGTGAGCGTCAATAAGAGGGACGGGGGCGGTCAGAATTTACCAGGAGGCGTCGCCGGAGTTGTGTTGTGCTTCGGCTGCTTCCATAGGTGGACGGTGACAACATTCTAGGTTGATACAGAGGAAAAAAAAGCATGAGAAGATGCACAAGAACATGTAGAACACGCTCGCATGAAGCAGAGACAGGGGGTGGATGATGCTTACCGGAATTGGTCGCCGGAGGTCGTCAGTACAGCGGCGGTGTGGGCAAGATTATGGGCAGCCTGGTGGCGTGGTGACTATGCTGAGTGAGGGGAAATGAGCAAAGGGAGGGGATCTTATAGACTAAGCAGGGGTGGAGATTACGCACGCATTCATCGCCAATTAAGCAGATTAAAGTCGCGGCAGTGAAGGGGTAAGAAACGGGCGGCGACGGCGTCTGCGCGCGGAGTTTGGGGAAGAAGGTGCTGACGTGGAGAGGGTCCACTGATCAGTGACTGCGGGGTGGGTCTGTGCCGCGTGAGAGAAGGAGGGAAAGTCCCCGGGTGGGCTTGCTGGGCTGCGTTTCCTGATGGGCTAAAAGTCTGGCGTCGACCCTTTTCTAATTCTTATCTCTTTTTATTTTTCTATAATGAATTTCAGGAATCATTTTCAACCAAATTCAAAAGCAAATGAAAATCAAATCTTTTCTGGATTTTTTTAGAGCGAAACTTGTATAATTTTGAGTATAGAATCATACTGTCTTGTTGGACTAGCATGGTCCTTTGAAGATTTTTAAAAATAACAGTGCCTTAGCACATGGTTTGATATAGATTTGAAAATGGTTTTAAATCATATTGGTTTGGCAATTTTTGTCCAAACTCTAGCATTCAACTAAAACAACAAGGGAGCCGATAAAAGCTTGGTTTAAAATATTTGCACTCTCAATTGAGAGTGGCATTTGATTAATAGTTGCTCACATAAAATAATAGCACTAAGTGCTTCTGTTTTCTTGAAATGAGTTAGAAAATGATCCCTAAATGATATGCATGCATGAATGATATGCAAGCTTGGAAAACATGATTTTAGGGATGTTACACGAGCAACTCACAGCAGCCCAGTAGCGACCCAGCAAGGACAACACTCAGTAAATCTCTCTAGCTGACAAGTGGGCCAGCTGAGGGACTGCGAGTTGAATCTTGAATCATGCTAGGGGGTTTTCTGCAAAGTTACCATCGTCGTCTTCCTCGCCTACTGGAAGAACCTCGGTGGCCATTTATTTGCCGCCCGTCGTTGCTGCGATACCCACAGACGCCAAGTTATGCACCGCCGCTATTCTTTGCCTATAAAGAGACCACCACCACCCCGTAGAGCCTTATCCTCTTATCCTCCCCAACTTCCTCTCTGACCGAAAACCTAGCCTCACCAGAGATGCTCATCACCGTCGTTCTCGAGCTCCCCTGGCCTTCCTAAGGGTGCCGTTGGACTCACCTCGTCGTCCTTGTTCTTCCAAGACAAGTCATGGAAGCCCGTAGACCTTCTGTCGAGCTAATCGACACCTCACTGCCGCCTCCAGTCACCAACGTTCGTCGTTGATTTTGACCTTGCCTCGCCTTATCGACCGCACCATCATGTTCCTGGTGAGTCACTGAGTCTCTCCGTACGCTTAAATGCTTTGTTTGCTTCCTAAATCCACGCCGCCATGATCATCTGCAAGCACCACCGCATGAGCTTGTCGCCGACCATCCTCCGGCGACCAAAATAGGGCGGCGCCACCTCCAATAGGTACCTTGGGATACCCTCTTTCCAACAAGCCTAGCCACTACCCCGCGCGCGCATGAGTTCGCTCGATCGATCACCAATCTGAGGGATTTCAGCGCGTTGACGTAAGGGTGATGTCATCCTTGACCAATTCAACATGTTGACTCGGTCGATTGCTAGCGTGGCAGATGACATGGCCAATAGCCCACAGTTCAATCACTAGGGTAGGTTCAGTATTGGTATGAAAAGGTATTCTCTGTTTAGCAAATTGATAAAACAATATTAATTCAAATCTAAATATTCCAGAAATTAAATAAAATCATTAAATCTTGTTAAATTAATAACTTCTGTTTTATAATTCAGAAAAATATGTGTAATATATGAAAATGTTTAGAAAAATAAAATCTACAACTTAAAATATTATAAAAAATTATTATGTTAGTTATTTAAATAATTATTATTTAATAAAGATTTTATAAGTAATAAAACTTTGATAATTCATATTTTAATAATGGTAAATGCGAAAAATATAAATAAAATACCAAAAATCTTAGAAAAATAAGAACTATAATTTAAAACTATAATCATGCATTATTATTTCACTTAATTAAATATTTATTATTTATTAAGTATTTATAAAGTAATAAATCTTATAAGAATCATATCTTATTACTTATAAATCACAAAAATAAATGTAATATACCAAAATAATCACAAAAATAATACCTACATGTTAAAATATAATATTCCACTTTTGAGTTAAATAAAAATTTAAATACTTTAATAAATTGAATTTAAACCTATTTCCTGAGTTGTTAATTCATAAGGGTAAATAAAATTTGTTAATATTTCTAAAATTGCCAATTTAGGTCTAATAAGTAATACTAGTCTTAAATATTTATACTATAAAGTCAAATTGGTCCAACACATTTTAAATACAATTTTATTAAATTATCCTTCAACCATATGTGTAGTTTATTTTCTAAAAAGATCTTTAACAATTATAAAATCTTCAAGAATTATATTTTTAGCCAAATAAAATCTTTTACCATTGTTTCACTCACAACTTTATAATGGACTAAATCCAAAGATAATTCATAAGTAGTAAATAATATTGTTTACTTATTCACAAGCCATAACCATACCCTTATAAGGAGATAAATCCTTTTACACATTTATAAGGTTAGGCAACCACTATTCAAATAGAAGTGTTACCACTCTTAAAGTATCCTTAGGGAAACATTATGAAGTGAACAAGATACAAATATCATAAGCATTACACTATAAGTCCATCTATGTTCTTAAAGATAACTTTAGTGTACAAGACTTTAAGTATAATGCTAAAGACCTTATTATGTGTTTTATAGTTAACTTTGGTCTGTTTTAATTAAGACCTAAAGCATGTAAAGTCCAGACTATTCAAGCAAGAATAAATAACATCAATCACATTCTATCAACCATATTCTAAAAGCTATCGGAATTGTTTAAACCTTAGTAAGGAAATCTTTTCTTCAAATATTATTCTTTTTGCCACTTCAAACTATAAATGACAATTAATAATAATCATGCTACTTTATACTTTACTTGTATACCTAGGCTTGTTAACACTTATGTTACTTATAAATGCCATTACTTATAATGTAAAATTTGAAGATAAGTCCATTCTTATATAAGCAATCTTGAGTGGCATTCCACATTTGTGTATCTCATTATTTTATAATATTTTAATTACATGTTGCATCACACACACTCACAAGCCTTAACAACAAACACAAGTGTGAAAATTAATCTAAAAGAGCAACACATTCCAAAGAAACCATTTCCAATATCCAAACCCTAGAACAACGTTATCCTCGGGATTCGAGTTTATAAAATTGCATGGCATTATTTATGCATAATGGCATTTTGCTTCTTTAAACATTAGTCCTTACCGTACCAATGATGATGATTTCAGATATTGGATCTTATATTGTCTTGAAGACCGTGAGTGCATAATCTTGCAATCACAAAAAGGCAAGTTCACACTTGCTCATGTCCTTTGATTATTTTTTGTAGAGTATTTTGCAAATCAAGTGTTGTCATCACCTATATTTCAAAAAGTCAGAAAACACTATTTTTTGATAATAATGTGAACTATTGGTTACTGATCCAGGGTGATCAGCTAATCTATTAAATCTGGCTGTTGGAATACCACTGCTCAGGAATATATCATCTAGGACTTAACAACCAATGTCGCCAGTGATTCTTGCGCTGTATATTACGCGTTGACCATGAGATTTGGAATGGGACGGAGAAGTCAGATGTATCCTTTTCCTCTCGTATGGAGGTAAGACGACCTTAACGTGACGTTGTGATTCCTTGTGTGGATCCAACATATGGGTGGGCACCCTTATGCCCCACACTTTTGGTGTCTAGATTATCTATGAGTGGTTTTTAGTGGTATAGTCCATTTGATATGGCACTTGCCAGGGCATCACCAAGTCATAGAGTCTTCGGGAACTCATCAGGGTTTTAGCCTGCCCGAAAGGGGGCTTAACGAAGGTGAGCCATCCCCGAAGGATTGTGTAGACATATGGGGTCGCGAAGAGGGAAGTGATTGGATTGGATCTTAAGTTGGGCCTCAAACCATGGAAGTTTGAATGGGAACATACTCCCGGCCGTGCAACAAAGCTTAAGATCTCTCATGGGAAAAGTAACGCACCTCTGCAAAGTGTAAAAACTGTAACTTGTTACTCGTTGTTCCGGGAAGGAGCTATGAACGCGGCGGGAAAGGAACTCCATGAAAGTCCTAGTAAACCTGTGAAGACTGACAGACATAGTTTTTCAGAATAAAAGCAACCTTTGAAGAAATGTTTATGAAAACATGCATTGCCTATGACCTATGGTCTGTGGCTATAGATATAGTGCATCAAACACTCCTTTCTAGTGAACTTGTCGAGTACGCTCGTACTAAACGTATCTTCTTAACCCTTGCTAGATTCTGAAGCCAGTATAGACGACGTCTACATCAAGATATGCTTCAGGAATCATCACCAGAAGCTAAAGTTCTTCAATGAAGTCAAGAAAGTCAACATATACATCAACTCAAGTGAAGACGAAGTTACTAATTAGATAGGAATATAATCTCTAGCCATAGAACCTATTTCTGTAGTGTATTGCAATAGCAGCAATGCTAGACCATTAGTTAAGATACTAGTCTTAATAGTATGATAGTTTTTGAGTTGTTTATGTCTAATTCTTATTTGTAAGAAGTTTCTTTCTCTCTCTTTAACCTAGAGTGTTCTCTGGATCTTGTGTAAAGTGTTGAGTTGTAACCTATAGTCATGTCTTGGACCTGCTGTGTTTCTTTTGTACCACTATGAGGGATGTAATACTAGTGAATAGTGTTTCATTGGTGTTATGTCAACGACTATAGTGTACTACATCATGCAGTGGTATGCTGGGTCACCGCATCGGGCAAGCTACAACCCTGATGAGTTCCCGAAGACTATATGAGATTGTTATGCCCCTGGCAAGCTCCATAAAGGTCTGACTATACCTCCGATAGCCGCTCACAGATAATCTAGACACCAAAATCGTGGGGCCTAAGGGTGCCCACCCATATGCTGGATCAGCACAAGGAATCACAACATCACGTTAAGGTCGTCTTGCCTGCATATAAAAGGAAGAAGATCCATCTGACTTCTCCATCCCATTCCAAATCTCATGGTTAACGCGTAATATACGACGATAGATCACTGATGTCATGGGTTATTAATTCCTAGGTGATGACTCTCATTGCAATTGGAAATCTAAGTTCCATTGTCCACCTTATTTTTACCATCACTTAAGATGATAATAACATCTTATTTGGTTTAAGAAAATAATATTTTCTTTTTTTAGAACATAGATGATAACACACAATTTGCAACTACTTTGATAAAGACTCCTCAAAGGACATGAGCAAGTTATGAACTTGCCTTGTGACTGCAAGGTAGTGAAGTTAGATGCTTGTACTCGACCTTGAGCTTCTATTTTTACAAAACACCATTATTGCCTGGTAAGGACAATATTTAAAGAAGCAATAATGATTATGCATAGTAATGCAATGCATCATTTATTATTTATTTTCTTTGTGTGTTGTACCCACCTTATTAATTCTTATATTCCTTTATTTAATAAAAAGAAATTGTTAATGGTTAATTCCTAAAATTTTATAAATTTTATATTTAATATTTTATGATATAATATAATAATATAAGATCTTAAAACTATTTTTATTTAATTTTAACTCTTATTATTATTTTCTTAATATTCTTTTTAAGAATAATCATCTAAAAATTTTAAGATTTTATTTTTACTAATCTAAATAGAAATTTAGTATTTTTATAAAATACTATACTAATTTAGAATGATAAAAATAAATTTTATTTAATTTTAGGTACTTTATTTATTTTTATAAAAATACCTTAAGGAATATATTATAAAAATATTTAACCTAAATTTATTCTACTGGAAATAGAATTATTAATTTTATTTGGTAGCTTATATTTTTGTGAACTCATAGATATATTATTTGGATTTTTTTATTTCTTAGGACTTATTAAGTCCTAGGGTTATTTTGGTCTTTTACTAAATTATTTAGATTTTCTTTTAAATTTTGGGCCAAGCCCATTGGGCGGACTTCAACCCGACTCGGCCCACATGGGCTAGTTAAACCCACTCCCCTGAGGGGTACTGGACCGTACCGACCCAGTACACACCTCGTTCACTCTCTCACGCTCGCGTCTCTCTTCTCCCTCGCCCCATTGTGCCGTCGCATTGTCGGCGTCGACGTGTGCGATTCCGGCCCCTGCAGCCTCATCGGCCGCTGTTGTGGTGCGTGATGAGGTAGAAGAGGCCGCTCCATCGACTCGTCCTATTCAATTTGACTCTAGGACCCTCTCCTGGACAGGCTGTCTCCACCCCGAACCCTAGGGTTTAGTGGTTGCCGGTGATTTGATGCTCCGCTGCTCCTGGTGGTGCTGTGTCGTGGTTCTAGTGGCCATGTGGTGCCGCTAGGGTTGCTCGTGTTGTTGTGGCTGCCGCGTCCATGGCTTTCCGCGGGTTGAAGCGCCTTCGGGTGCTCCCCGTGTCGCCATGGACCTTATCACTGGCCACCCTGCTTCCTCTTCTATAACCTAGCGAGGACCTCGGGTACGTTCTTCTGCTCCCCCTTCTTATTCCCCCTCTGCCTCTCTTGCTAGCATGTGCTTATAGTGAGGAATCCCTAATTAGGGTTCATCTTTTGTGTTAGCGTTCTGCCCCTTTGTGTAAATTATTAAAGATAATGAATGATTTATGAGTAATTTGTGGTGAATAGACTATGCAGAATTATTGACTATTGATGCACTTGGAATTGATAGTGGCCCTGTTAGATAAATGTTTATCTGATATTGGATTACTATCACATGTAAAATTGGTGATGTTGTGGCTCTGATCTAGATTGATATCTAGTTATTGGTGATTGTTAACTTGTTTCAGTACTGGAACATGTAGTTGGCTTCTTGTTCAATTACTATTGATGCACTATGTTGATATTTTCTTTATGAAAAACAGAATGATTCCTAATTACTATATTAGGAAGATGATTGAATAACTTTTTAAAAGAATTTTATTATGAAATATCTTTGTAGAATTTGCTTGGTTACAATGAATCTTTGTGACATCTTCGTTGGAATGTTACACAAGATTTTATTCTGATACTGGGCTATTTTCTGTCCATGTTCTAGAGTGGCTTGGTGTTAATAAGAGTTAAAAAATTCTACTGGATAGATTAGCCTATGATGCCTATTGATTTAATTTGGCCTGTGATGCTGGTCTGAGGCAAGGCTACGTAAAAAACAAATGTTTTTATCTGCTGCCTCCCTTCTTAACTAGTCTTTGATGGATAATCTCTAGGTATGATTCCTACAGTTCTTGGGAAATTAATTTGATAGCCCCTTGTATGGATAATATGATAGATCCTTACTATTTAAGATGCATTCTTAAGATGTAATGATTTTTGAGGTGCTACTTTTCAAAAGATGTGCCCAGAAATATTCATTTAAGGCTGCTTGTATATTTGGTTGTAAAAATAGGGATTATTATTCAAGATCAGTGATGCACAGGTTGAGATCTTGGTGTGGTTTGCAAAGATTGATTATTAGATTTGTTGATTTTCTTGTATGATGGATACACCTCACTTGGGTGTTTTTTTAAGAAGATTACATATGAAACAACACATGATTTGATAAATTAGATCAGATTTATCATGTGATGGTTTTATATAGACTCACCACACAACTTAGTTGTTGGTGATGTTGCTGTGCTGTCTAATCTTGCTGGATTAATCTTGGTAACTTGATCACTCCCTGGACCTTGTTCTACACCTCCTGGTACTGGTCATGCTCCTCCTTGCTCATGTGAGCTTGTACTTGTCCTTCCTATCCTCCTGCACCACCCCCTCCTTATGTCACCATCCTTTGGATGATTTTGTGGTTATTTGTGTGTCTTGGATGGTGGATTTATTGGGTATTTGGCAAGTTTAGTGTGTTCTTGGTTGTGTGCTTGGGACTGTGTTGAGGGAATGAGATGCCCAGCAGCTATGTTGCAGCAGTCTGATCCCCTTTTGACTGATGGAGTTGTTGCTGCTGTATCGACAACACACCGCATGCATTTTGCTGACTGGACTGCTTTACTTTTTGGCTCATTTGGATCAGATCAAGTGAATTTGTTTTCACTTCTAATCCTTTTACTAGTTACTATCCTGGTGAAACTTTCCCCTTTCATTGAGCTAGTGATGTTGATCTGAAGCTGTTTGCTTAAAAGAATAAATATTATAAATTGGTGAAATTTGCCCCTTTAACTTACTCAATGAGGTAATAAGAATAGTGCACTACACTGTTCTCCACTGAGAATAAAACTAACCAACTAACAACTTATTTCCTTTTGAGTTGATTTTTATTTTGTAGGAACAAGGATCTGGAAACTCAAGATTTAGTATAGAAGTAGATAGGTAGTCTAGGTTTTTATTGTAATCTTCTTTTTATTCTTTTGTAAAGAATCTTGTAATAATATTCTTATAATTTAACAAAGTTTCGTTTCATTGTAATTCATTTCATGTAATATTTTATTTGATGTATTAGCACCCTTTGTATTATTGTTATGTAATAAACAAAAGAAATAAGAATTCATTTCTTATTTAAATTACTTAGTTTTCTTGTCTTAAATTCTTATTATTGTTTAATATATCTTTAATATAATCAAACAATACTACTAAATCATTTTGAAAACAATTTAATATTACTAATTTCTAATTTTCAAATATTTTACAAATGATTTAAATTTCAAATTTGAATTCAAATTATTCCCCCAAAACTCATTAATTCCTAAAGGTCATGTCAAAATTTATAGCAATCACTATAAAGAGCTTTTTCTACCTCTAAATAGTGAAAGAAACTCTGATCTCTTTAGGTTTTTGTTTGGCAAGAATTTTACCCTGATTTTGTAGATGAATGCATGCAAATGATCAGATTCCTATTTCTACCCTTCGTTGGTTCCTAAATGCTACGGTATTACAGACTTCCCCCATTAAATTAAACTTCATCCCAAAGTTTGTTGATGCATACCTGAATAGTTCTAGATATGCTTCTCTTAGATCATCTTCTTTATCCCAGGTTGCTTCTCGCTCGGGGTGATGTTCCCATTGTACTTTGCAGTATTTGATTGTCTGTTTTCTTAATCTTTTCCAGTTCTCTTCTAGAATTTTGCAGGGTTTCTCGACATAAAGTCAAATATGCTTGTAACTCAATCTCTTGATGTGTGATTGCATCATCTGGAACTTTAAGAAATTTTTGAAGTTGAGACATGTGGAAAACATTATGAACTTGAGCCAGTATTTTTGGTAACTCTAGATCATAAGCTATTGTTCTATTCTGACTCAATATCTTGAATGGTACAATATATATTGGACTTAGTTTTCCTTTGACTCCGAATCTCTTGACTCCCTTCATTAGGATTACTTTAAGATATACCATATCCCCTATTTCTGGATGCCATGATCTTCGACTTTGATCAGCATAACTTTTTTGTCGACTTTGAGCTAACTTTAATCGATCTTTAATAATATCAATGATGTCTTATTTCTCCCTTATATAATCTGATGAAAATTCCTTGCTACTACCGGGTTCATACCAACATATTGGTGATCTACACTTTCTCTCATAAAGTACTTGGTATGGTGCTGCCTTCAGACTACTTTGATAGCTATTGTTGTAGGAAAATTCCGCCGAAGGTAGATGATCTTCCCACGAACCTACTGAATCTAATGCACAAGCTCTAAGCATGTATTCTAAGATTTGATTAGTTCTTTCTATCTGGCCTCCAGGATCTGGATGATAGGCTGTACTGAAATCCAACTTTGAGCCAAGTGTTGCATGCAATTGTTTCCAAAATGCTGAAGTAGACATAGATCCTCTATCTGATACAATCTTCTTGGGTACTCTGTTCTTACTCACTATCTCTTTGACATATATTTCCACTAACTTCTCGGCATTATCCTTTTGATTTACCAGAATAAAATGTGCACTTTTTTTGAATCTGTCCACAATCACCCATATCATATCCTTTCGCTTTGGTGTCATGGGTAATCCTATGATAAAATCCATACCAATTTCTTCCCACTTCCATTCTGGAATTTCTAAGGGTTGTAATGGTCCCGCTGGACTTTGATGTTCTGCTTTTACCCTTTGGCAAGTACGGCATTTAGAAAAATATTTTGCAATGTCCCTTTTCATGTTATTCCACCAGAATAATTCCTTAAAATCCATGTACATTTTTGGACTTCCTAGATGTATAGAGTATGGGGTTTCATGTCCTTCTCGGAGTATTATTTCTTGAATTTCTGGTACATATGGTACACAAAGACGGTTTTGAGACCATAAAGATCCGTAATCTCCTAGGTGAAAAGCTAATGTTTGGCCTTGAGAGATTCTTCTTAGCACTTCAGCAATAAAAGGATCTTCACTTTGATGTCTAAAAATTTCATTCCGAAGATCACTACTCTGTTCTTCAACTACTTTCATGGTAGCTAATTCTCCAAGAACTTCTGTACTTATTAATTGTATTTACAATCTTTCCAAATCCATTTGCAACTCTTTTGGCAATTCTCTATTGATGGGTTGAGTATCTGTTCTCTTCCGGCTTAAAGCATCTGCTACAACATTGTCTTTTCCAGAAGTATAATGGATTGTTAGATCATAATCCTTGATTAACTCCAGCCAACGCTTCTGTCTCATATTCAATTACTTTTGAGTGAAGAAGTATTTGACACTTTTATGGTAAGTGTATAACTCACACCTTGCTCCATAGAGATAATGCCTCCATCCCTTTAAAGCAAATACTACTGCTGCTAATTCCAAATCATGAGTTGGATAATTAACTTCATGTGGTTTCACTTGTCTAGATCCATAAGAAATAACCTTATGATCTTGTAGTAACACACATCCCAATACTTCCTCGGATGCATCACAATATATTATGTAATCCTTTCCTGTTTTCGGGACTGCTAAGATTGGTGCGATGGTTAGTATGGTTTTCAACTCCTAAAAACTTGCTTCGCACTTCTCATCCCATATGAATGGTGTATTCTTTCTTAGCAATTTGGTCATTGGTCCAGCTATCTTGGAAAAACCTTGAATGAATCTCCGATTATAGCCTGTAATGCCTAAAACCTCGGATTTTCTTCACATTAGTTGGTGCATTCCATTCCAACACTGCTTGAACCTTGGACGGATTTACTACAATTCCATCCTTACGAATCACATGACCAAGAAATTCTACCTGGTCCAACCAGAATTCACACTTGCCGAACTTAGCATATAGCTTATGTTCTCTTAAGATTTGCAATTCTATCCTCAAATGATCTGCATGCTCTTCTTTATCTTTCGAATATATCAAAATATCATCAATGAACACTATGACAAACTTGTCCAGATAAGGCATGAAGATTTTGTTCATCAAATCCATGAAGATTGTTGGTGCATTGGTCAATCTGAAAGGTACAACAAGATACTCATGATGACCATACCTTGAAACAAATGTTGTCTTTGGAACATCTTCATGTTTGATTTTTATCTGATGGTATCCTGACCTCAAATCAATCTTGGAAAATACTCCAGCTCCTTTGACTTGATCAAATAGGTCTTGAATTCTTGGCAATGGGTATTTGTTCTTGATGGTGACGTTGTTGAGATTTCTGTAATCACCACACATCTTTCGTCCTCCATCTCGTTTATCCATGAAAATCACTGGATTTCCCCATGGAGATACACTTTCCTAAATAAATCCTATGTTCGCTAACTCATCAATTTTATCTTTAAGATCTTTTAACTCTTTTGGACCCATTTTATATGGTGCTTGGGCTATTGGTGTTGTACTAGGTATTAGGTCAATAGTGAACTATATTTCCCGATCAGGTGGCATTCCTGGTAGTTCTGCTGGAAAACATCTTCAAACTCATTTACTACTGGAATATTCTTCAAATTGACCTCCTTTATTGAGTTCAATTAAAGATATACCATGATATGACTATGTTTATCCGCTTGATATACTATCCTTCCTCCACTTTGAGACTTGATTGAAACAGTTTTATCTTCATAATTTATCTGAGCTCCATGTCCAGTCATCCAATCCATACCCAACACTACTGCAATTCCCTTTAATGGAATTACATATAGGTCCGTGAAATATGTACATCCACAGATCGAGATAACTTGATCCTGCTTAATGTGGCATACCACTACATTTCCCCCGGCCGTCACTACAGTCATAGGGTCTAACATTGCCCTTCTAATCCCGAATATATCACAGAATTCTTCAGATATGAAGGAAGTAGTTGCACCCGTATCAAATAAAACTTTTTTGGGATTGGTAAGGATGTTAAGCGTACCTATCATTGCATGCTCGGAGTTATCCACCTCCTCCAGGGTTGCACAGTTCGGCTTTCTAGTAGGCCTGCTCCTTTTACCATTACTGTTCTTGACAAAGGTTCCTCCCTTGTTAGGCTATCCACTACCTCCACTAGCTTGTCCTCCACTTGTTGTGGGCCAACCACCCGGTGGTTTTCTTGGGCACTCTGGCTTGATATGACCCTTTTGATCACAATCATAACAGATAATCACTGCCTTTTTGTAATCCTTGCTAATATGTCCCAAAAGTTTACAATTGTGACAAATGACATTCCTTTCGGTTAGATTTGCACTTCGATTGGGGTTGTTGTTGCTATTGAAGGGTTGATTCCTTGGTTTGAACTCCAAATTGGTTTTAGGTTTACTTGCATGAATCCTCTTGGTTTCCTTCTTTGCTCTCTTCTTTGATCTTGTTGGACATTCTTGTAATCATCCTCAAAAGTTATGGCTGCATCAAGTAACTATTGGAAAGTCTGCTTATTGGCCAACCTGAACCGCATTTTCTCAAATGGATTTAAACCACGCAGGAAACATTTCTTCCTCTTTTCCTCAGTGTTCACTTCATCCTCGGCATAACGATATAATTGACTGAACTCCTGGATGTACTTCATGACACTGGTATAACCTTGCTGAAGCTCCTCAAACTCTCTGCGCTTCAACTCCATCACACTTTCTAGAACATGATACTCACGGAATCTCTGCTTGAACTCCTCCCAGTTGTACTCCCTTCCTGGAAGTTTCATTGCTAACTGGTTCTCCCACCATGATGTTGTAGGTACGGTCAAAAGATGTGTTGCATACCTCAACTTTTCCTCATCATTGCGTCTTATTTGTTTTAAGAAAATAATATTTTCTTTCTTTAGAACATAGATGATACACACAATTTGCAATTACTTTGATAAAGACTCCTCAAAGGACATGATCAAGTGATGAACTTTCCTTGTGACTTCAAGGTAGTGAAGTCGGATGCTTGCATTCGACGTTGAGCTTCTATTTTTACAAAACACCATTATTGCCCGGTAAGGACAATATTTAAAGAAGCAATAATAATTATGCATAGTAATGTAATGCATCATTTATTAGTTATTTTCTTTGTGTGTTTTACCAACCTTATTAATTCTTATATTCCTTTATTTAATAAAAATAAATTGTTAATGGTTAATTCCTAAAATTTTATAAATATTATATTTAATATTTTTATGATATAATATAATAATATAAGAGCTTAAAAGTATTCTTATTTAATTTTACCTCTTATTATTATTTTCTTAATATTCTTTTCAAGAATAATCATTTAATTTTTTTAAGATTTTATTTTACTAATATAAATAGAAATTTAGTATTTTTATAAAATACTATACTAATTTAGAATGATAAAAATATTTAACCTAAATTTATTCTATTAAAAATAGAGTTCTTAATTTTATTTGGTAGCTTATATTTTTGTGAACTCTTAAATATATTATATGTATTTTTAGGATTTTTATTTTATTTCTTAGGACTTATTAAGTCCTAGGGTTATTTTTCTCTTTTACTAAATTATTTAGATTTTCTTTTAAATTCTCGGCAAAGCCCATTGGGCTGACCCGGCCTGACCCGGCCCACATGGGCTGGTCAAACCCACTCCAATGAGGGGTACTGGACCGTACCGACCCAGCACACACCTCGTTCACTCTCTCACGCGTGTGTCTCTCCTCTCCCTCGCCCCACCGTGGTGTCGCGCTGTCGTCGGCATCGCCGTGCGATTCGGCCCCTGCGGCCTCACCGATCGCCGCTGTGGTGCGTGATGAGGTAGATGAGGCCGCTCCATCGACTGGTCCTTTTCAATTTGACTCTAGGCCCCTCTCCTATACATGCTATATCCACCCCGAACACTAGGGTTTGGTGGTTGCCGCTGATTTGGTGCTCCGCCGCTCCTGGTGGTGCTGTGTCATGGCTTTGGTGGCCCTGTGGTGTCGCTAGGGTTGCTCGTGTTGTTGTGGCCACCGCGTCCATGCCTTGGTGCGGGTTGAAGTGCCTTCGGGTTCTCCATGTGCCGTCGTGGACCTCATCACCGACAACTAAAGCGGTCCAACCCGTTAAGAATTGGATCATGTGTTTACAGTGCTAGTCCCTTGGATCGATTAGGTAGCACACATAGTTTCAATGAATAAAAGAGTATCAATGCGTCAAATTATTACAACGATTGATCCAAGAGTAGAAATATTACAAAGTTGCTCAGCTCATAGCTAGCTCAAATAACATAGTTCAATAAGTAAACAATAGATAAAAGCTCCATCACGCCACAGACAACTCGCTGAGTGGAGATTCGCAACCTAAACAAAAAACCTTACTCGTCGTGGAAATAACCTGCAACATAAAAAGTTGCAGCCACGAATGGTCAATACATTTGAATTATATTGGCAAGATGTCACTGTTATGTGGACACAATTGGAAACCTATCATATACATGCACACTCTGGCTAGTGGAGTTCGGGCTTATTTGCATAAAGCAGCATTTTCTCCTACCTTTGAATATATATATATATATTTCTTTAAAACAATTATTATAAGGACATACCAGCATAAACCCATGTAGGAACACAACAGTTTAGCTTAGTATGCTCCTAACCCATGTTCACCCATCAAGTTTTATTAGAGAAATTGGAATGAATGAGACTTTTCAACTGCGTCAAGAGAAGTTACTCAAAATTGTCCATTACCAGGGACACGACTAAGTACTTAGTTCTCAAACCATCTGCATAGGCTAGTACACTTTACCCACAAGACCTGATCAACCCCTTTTGAGAGAAGACCAGGATGAGACCTTTGGGAAACAGAATCATGAGCCTAACCCCAAACTGTACCATCCTATCAACACCTACATCTGCTAGTCACAGTAGGACATGATCCCATAACTTACTCAGTCAAGTCAGAGCCCATATGACATGTGGATATACATGGAAGTTACTAATCAAGAATGTCTATTATCTCTTTGAAGCTTGGGAGGCAATCCCCACCAAAATCAACACTCAATGACCCAATCAATGTCATTCCACCCAAGTGATTCATTGATTAAGTGGTTTTCTCTTCAGCAAAAATATAACCTTCTCAAACACATATTGTC
The DNA here is from genome assembly GCA_916181665.1 of Avena sativa. NCBI lineage: Eukaryota > Viridiplantae > Streptophyta > Magnoliopsida > Poales > Poaceae > Avena > Avena sativa. The sequence goes on along the minus strand of OV702293.1, from coordinate 8,298,234 downwards.
ACATCCCAAGATTTTCCAAATCTTTTAATGTGAAAAATAAATAAACAAAATAAATAATTGTTGAATTTTAGGGTGAGAAGAAACTTTTGATTCCAATTGGAAACATGAAAACCTATTTTTATGAAATAAAATCCTAAAGAGATTTAAAAAGATAAACAAATAATAAATAAAGTTATAATAGTTGGAATCACTATTTTTGGATCTTTTAATAAAAAGATATGGTTTTCAAAAGCAAAGGTAGAAATATAAATAAGGACTATTTTAAAGAGCCAAATTAAATCTTGGCCAAACAAATGAAATAAAATATTTCCATTTGATAAAAAGAGTAAAGGATTATTTAAATAAAATAATAAGGATTTATTATACCCAATTTTATTAGAGTAAAGGTTTTTCCATTTTAAATAAACACTAAAACTTGTTAAAGTATTTAAATAAAAAAATCCAAGTGTTCTGTTTTTCAAATAAAACCTGCTGAAAAGGTTTTTGTATTATTTAGATTTCAAATAGAGTTTTAAAATAAATTAAATCCTATTTGAAATAAAGACTAATGTCTATTTATTTAATTATTAATAAATCCTAAAAGAATAAAAGAATTATTCTAAATTTGATTTTAGAATGTGTTAATAAACAGTGCTTGATTATTCACAAAGTTTGGCAAAAGTTTGATTTCAAATGAATGTTTGAATTGATTAAACAAAATCAAAACAGAATAAAAGTATTGGAAAAAGAAAAATAAACAGGAGAAGAAAAAAATATAAAACAAAGCAGCCCAGCCCAGCTAACCCACTAAGCCCAGCAGCCCACCTCTCCCACTCCCTCTCCCCGAAGCGGTTTTGTTTTATCGCAGATAGAACCCGCGGAGTCACTGATCACTGGCCCCCACCTCCTCTCTCTTTCTTCCGCTGACGAACGGGACCCACTGCCACCTCATCGTCGTCCTCCCCGCGGTGACCACCCCTCGTCGCCATTTCTGCCGATTGATTGCGCGCTTGATTCCTCATTAACCGCGTGTTGATTCAGCCCTGTGATCACGCGTACATAACCGCCTACCCCTCCTCTCCACTTCCCCTCTCTCGCTCGCACCAGCTCGCCACCGGGCTGTGCTAATTTTACTAGAGACCACGCTCTACTCCGGCGAGCACTTCCATCAATTCCGGCCAAACCCCATCGCCCCTCGCCTCCTCGACCACACTAGCATGCTCACCATCCCCTGGCACTTCTCTCTGCACCCTCGGCTTGGTCGCGCTTGACCCACAGCATCGGCAACGACGACCACCGAGCGCCGCCACAGTTTGCAACAACTCCGGCGAACCTCTCTGGTAGTCTCTGACCATGCCTTCTCTTCTCTTTGATACTCCGATACTCCCCAATCTTCTGTGCATCTAACAATGTTGTTTGCTTGCTCTCTCTCTCTCAGTAACGATGCCACCAACAGAACCTGTGCGTGTCCGACGGCGCCGAGAACTTCGGCGAGGAATTACCATCGCCCCCTTGCGCCCCTTCGCCAACCCCGAGCACGTCGAGCATCTGCGTTCCACGGCGAACACGGTGAGCACATCCACCCTCCCCCTTCCTTCCTGGAATATCCAGAACGCAATCGCCAGAGCACGCCGCCGCCAGTCGTCGTCGCTAGCGCCGCCAGTTAGTGGCTAGTGTGTTGTGCACCGTAGGATCCAGATCCAAGCGCCACGACAGATTCATAATCGAAGGGGTAAGTTTGATCCAGAGCTGCACGATCTCATTTTAATCTAACTCCCCACAGCAGCTGATCCATGCGAAACGTTTTTGGCCAATCAAAACACAACACGTGGCACAGTCTGTTTTAATAAAAGCAGAATTGATCTATTTGATGTTCCAATTTGTAAGATTCATAACTTTCAAACCACACGTCCAAATTTTGCAAATTTTATATCAAAGGAATCAGCAAGACAAATCCTACCCAACCATGCACTTTGTTTAGCAAATTGCTTCTCGTGAAATGATTGTTTTTGTAGAAACTTGTGTAGGCATGTTTTGATTATAAAATTCTTTCTAAATTTTTTTTGGTGATAAAATCTTTGGCAAATGGTTTTTTTTGAACCTACTGACCATAGAAATCAATTTGTGTTTTCAAAAGCATATTTGGTGAAGCAAAAGAATAAATCTTTGTTTTAAAACATTTCTAGTTAAATAAAAATAAGGTTTATTTATTAAACATGTTTTTGGAGGACAGCCTTTGGGAAATGTTTTGATTTAAACTCTATGACCCCAAACACCAAGGTTTTATGATTTAAAAATATATTTTGATGAACCCTATAGTGTCAACACCCGGATTTTTAATCCCAGATGCCTGTTATGTCATATATCGCAATCCCAAGATTACCATTTTTGCGAGACATAACAGAATTGGATACCATAGTACATCATCCATTGCAAACGATACGTAAGTTCTTACACAAATAGGGATCTCATGATCCAGTTCTTAATACAACATCAAGCAGCGGAATACGTAATAATAACGGCAGCATAGGCGAAGCTCCATCTTTGGGGTCACAGGCAATGCTGACGATGGGAGATGATCCTAGTTGTCGTAACCTTCCTGGGGTCCATCTTCCAGGTACTCCTCTTCATAGTCTGTCCATGGGAATAGCCAGGGACAAAGCCATGAGTACTCTTTAAGTACTCGCCAACTAATACTAACAGATAAAGGGGTTTTTGGATAATAGGTCAATAGGCTCTAAGGTTGTTTTGCAAAAGCCAGATGAATCTCTACTAAGTTCCAAAGCTACTCACAATTTTATAACTCCTAAGGGGGATCTTGTAACTCCGGTCACAACTCTGTTGTGGTCAAGTCAAAGTCTCAATTCATTTCACAAGTCGTTTTGAAAAGTCTGACGGGGAAACAGTATGGCCACTCCAACTGTCCATAACCGCGGACACGGCTATTCGAATAGTTTGACACTCTACAGAGATTTTAAACTTTCACCACAACATTCGATACATCCGTCAGGAACAAATCCTGAATTCATCATACTCAGTATGCGGATAATCAATCCTAACCTTTCAATTACACGCCCTAGTATAAGCACCTCTCCTGTGAGTTTACCCTCCCAACCATGACCAACTGTCATTTTGGGTACTGCACAGGTGGACAATCTTCACAAGGTAGCCTCAGCTCAGACCTTGGCCGTGAGGGAGCTAATACTAAGGTATATAAGTTTCCAGTCAAGCCCTACCCAATCTTCGGGTATTGTGGTTGTACGATAAAATTGGAATGGTATCGCATCCAGACAACCATCAGTTTTTAAAAGGGCTAAGGCTCATGCCTCAACATTTTCATCACCAAAATCATCAGGTGTTCGGAAACACATGTCAAAACATCTCAGTAGAATGATCCATCATTCTAAGGTTTTCATAACCATTTTCACCAAGTAGTCCCATCTACAGTTGATCAAGTTTTATGCTTAGCACTAGCATCTACAAGTGGGGGTAGTACTAATGAGGGGTGGTAACTAATGGAGTTTCAACTAAGTACAACCTTATATCTTAGGATGATATCAAGGTTTCTAACTTAGGCCAAATTTTATGCTCTTTATGCAACCTTCTCAACTTTCTAGTATCTACCAAACTCTTAAGTAAACTCTAAGTAAGCTTGGATAAAGAAAGAAAGTAAGAAGCTTGCAAATAAAACTAGGATTGGTTTATCAAGTGGGTATGATCACATATGCTTAAGGCATATAGTAGGCATAGTAACCAGTATTGGCTTGTATAGGTAAAGTATCTTGCAAGTGTTAGCTTGCCTTGTACAGAGCAGTGGTTGAAGTTCTCCTCGGCTTCTTCTTTGTAGTATCCTCCTTACTCCTCGTATCCTTGGTCGGTACTAGCATCTATGAATAAATACGAGGTACACAATCACCAAACAATACTTAACTACTTGCAATCATCACACAGGGGTCCTATAGATGATCTAGCATCATCTCTAACATTACAAGGTTAAGGCTTGGTTTAATTCCTTTTATTTTTAGAAAAGTATTTTCTACTCATTGAAAAACTACTTAAGATTTAATATTCTCCAAATCAAACATGGGATCATGTTGACACATGTCATCACCACATATTTTAGTCCAAGGGAATGTGATTTAAAGTGGTGTCACAATTTAATAAGGTTTTACCTTTTTTATTTTAATTAAATAAAGTGACTAGAAATGCCTATGGGGCATTCTTTTATTACTTGAACATTATTTCTGTAAGTAACCCTATATATTTTTATATATTCTGAAAGGTATGGTTAAATGTGATTTTTGAGAGTTGGAATCAACTCAAAAGCTATTATGGCTTAAATTTGAAAAATGTTTGAATGCAGAAAAGCTTCTGCCTTGTTATTTTTGCTAAGGATGATCTACAGATCCAAATGACTTGAATCCAACGGGCTTGGATTCAGCATTCACAGACCTTTCCAACAAAATTGGTTTCATTCAAAAAGGTGTATTGAATCGACCTGGGTTGATTTTTGAAAAGGGGTATAGAAGTGTGTTTGAAATAAAAAGAAAAAGGTTTAATTTGAATAACTGGGCCGCGCGGGAAAAGTTAACGGGTCGGCCTGCTAAGCGCAGTGCTCCCGCGGGCTCCTTAAGTGGGTGTCTGTAACATCCCAAAAATACCAAACTTAGATCATCAAATTCTAATCATCAAGATTAGGGTTAACAAAAACTTTTCTAACTAAACCCATGAATGCATGCATATGTGTATGCATAGTTTTTGAATTTCTTTAAAACCACTTTGTTTGTGTGGTCCATTGCTTGTAAAATGTTTATTAGATGAAATAAACATCATCTAAAACATTTTCAAAACCCACTCAAACAACCTCAACTTTCAAAACCCAAGCATCTGCAGACTCACCAGCACCAATCTAGCAAACCCACCAAAAATCATTTCAAAATTCAAAACTTGATTTCATGCGGCCATCTCATCAAACAGGTTGCAGACACAAATCAAACAAAACCTCAAACACTATAGTGTGCAGTAAATTTGGCCTAACTTGTTCCCTAGTTAGCTCACACACAGCTCAGTAGATCATCTAGAAAGATTAGCCCAACACTAGCACCCCTGTGAGCTTGCCATTGCCATTAATGGTGAACAGCCGAGCACACCCATGTCACCCCATTGTGGACAGCAAGCTAGGAGCAGCAGCAAGCCTAGCCAGCATGTCTGGGAGGCAGCCCACCGTCCACCGCCACTCACTGTCCCAGCCGCAAGCGTTGCCAAGCCCTGGACCACGCGCACAAGCCGCGCCCAGACCATGCCGAGCGTGCGCCAGCCTCGACCATCACCCACAGACCGCGCGCCGCCCTCGCCGCGTGCATACACGATCGCCATCGACCCAGGAGACCGCCAGAAATCCCCGTTTGCCACCCCGTGCCATACAGCCACCGGCCGCCGTCAAAGTCGCCGCCTCTGCCGCGCAGAGCACCGCCCGTTCCAGACCAAACCACACCGCCCCATGCCTCGCGACCATGTCGTTGAGCATCGCCAGGAAACACAGCACCGTCCCCTACCCTTGCCCATGCCTTTAGCCGCCTGTAACGTTGCCCCCGACGAGCTCACCGTGCGCCCCGACGGTCCCCTCGCTCGACTATAAATAGAGGCCACCCCCGCATGATTTCTTCACACCATATCACTCCCCTCTCCTCACTGATCGTACCACACCATTCCCAGAGCAAGGCGAGCACCACCTCGCCGGAATTTCACTGGAGCCTGCTGCTGCCGGAGAAGAAAGGAGCCAGCGATTGGAGCCGCCCCAGGAGCTGCCGCGACCACCCCTGAGTTCGCCGTCGTTGACTTCGTCGTTCGCCCGCCTCGCCGACCCTCGCCAGTACCCCGGTGAGCCCCCAGCGACCCTCACTGGCCGCGCTAGGTTTCGTTCTCGCCGGAGCTGTCTCGCATCGACGATGACCCCCAGCCGTTGGATTAGAACTAGATCGAACGATCCACGTTGCCCCATACCGCTTCGCCCAGCCCCGTGTCACTGACGAGTGGGGACACCCACTTACGCAGCCCGCGGGAGCACTGCGCTTAGTAGGCCGGCCCGATAGATTTTCCCGCGCAGCCCAGTTATTCAAATTAAACCTTTTTCTATTTCTTTTCAAACACACTTCATCATCCAACTTCAAAAATCAACCCAGATCGATTCATTGCATCAAATTGGATGAAACCAATTTTGTTGGAAAGGTCTGTGAATACTAAATCCAAGCCCGTTGGATTCAAGTCATTTGGATCTGTAGATCACCCATAGTGAAAATAACAAGGCAGAAGCTTTTCTGCATTCAAACATTTTTCAAATTTAAACCATAATATCTTTTGAGTCGATTCCAACTCTCAAAAATCACATTTAACCATACCTTTCAGAATATATAAAAATATATAGGTTTACTTGCAGAAATATTGCTCAAGTAATAAAAGAATGCTACATAAGCATTTCTAGTCACTTTAATTAATTAAAATAAAAGGGTAAAACCTTATTAAATTGTGACACCACTTTAAATCACATTCCCATGGACTACAATATGTGGTGATGACATGTGTCAACATGATCCCATGTTTAGTTTGGATAATATTAAATCTTAAGTAGTTTTTTAGTGAGTAGAAATTACTTTTCTAAAAATAAAAAGTTTTAAACCAAGCCTTAACCTTGTAAGGTTAGAGATGTTGTTAGATCATCTGTAAGACCCTTGTGTGTGATGATTGCAAGTAGTTAAGTATTGTTTGGTGATTGTGTACCTCGTATTTATTCATAGACGCTAGTACCGACCAAGGATACGAGGAGGAAGGAGGATACTACGAAGAGGAAGCCGAGGAGAACTTCAACCACTTCTCTGCACAAGGCAAGCTAAAACTTGCAAGACACTCTACTTTAGCAAGCCAAATACTACTAGTAATTGTGCAAACTGATACCCTACATATGCAAGCTACCCCTTGCAAGATTACCCATTTGATAAACCAATCCTAGTTTATGGGCAAGCTTCTTACTTTATTTCTTTACCAAAGTACCTAGAGTTTACTTAAGTGACTGGTAGATTTTGGAAAGTGCTGAAGGTTGCATCAGGAGCATAAAATTTGGCCTAAGCTAGATAACCTTGATGTCATCCTAAGGCATGAGTTTGAACTTAGTTAAAACCCCACTAGTTTACCACCCCTCATCAGTGCTTACCCCCACCTATAGAGGCTAGTGCTAAGCATAAAACTTGATCAACTTTAGGTGGGAATACTTGGTGGAAAAATGGTTACGAAAACCTTGGAATGATGGATCATTCTATTGAAATGTTTTGGACATGTGTTTCCAAACCCTTGATGATTTTGGTGATGAAAATTTTGAGGCATGAGCCTTAGCCCTTTATAAAAATGATGGTTGTCTGGATGCGATACCATTCCAATTTTAGCATACAACCACAATACCCGAATATTGGGTAGGGCTTGACTGGAAACTTATATACTTAGTATTAGTTCCCTCACGGCCAAGGTCTGAGCTGAGGCTACCTTGTGAAGATTGTCCACCTGTGCAGTACCCAAGATGACAGATGGTCATGGTTGGGAGGCCAAACTCACAGGAGAGGTGCTTATACTAGGGCATGTAATTGAAAGGTTAGGATTGATTATCCGCATACTGAGTATGGTGAATTCAGGATTTGTTCCTGACGGATGTATCGAATGTTGTGGTGAAAGTGTACAATCTCTGCAGAGTGTCAAACTATTCGAATAGCCGCGTCCACGGTTATGGATAGTTGGAGTGGCCATACTGTTCCCCCGTTAGACTTTTCAAAATGACTTGTGAAATGAATTGAGACTTTGACTTGACCACAACAGAGTTGTGACTTGAATTACAAGATCCCACTTAGGAGTTATAAGATTGTGACTAGCTTTGGAACTGAGTAGACATAAACCTGGCTTTTTGCAAAACAACCCTAGAGCCTAGTGTCCTATTATCCCAAAACCCCTTACTTGTTAGTATTAGTTTGCGAGTACTTAAAGAGTACTCATGGCTTTGTCCCTGGCTATTCCCATGGCCAGACTATGAAGAGGAGTACCTGGAAGATGGACCCCAGGAAGGTTACGACAACTAGGATCATCTCCCATCGTCAGCATTGCCTGTGACCCTGAAGATGGAGCTTCGCCTACGCTACCGTTATTATTACGTATTCCGCTGCTTGAAGTTGTATTAAGAACTGGATCATGAGATCCCTAGTTGTGTAAGAACTTATGTATCGTTTGTAATGGATGAAGTACTATGGTATCCAATTCTGTTATGTCTCGCAAAAATGGTAATCCTGGGATTGCGATGTATGGCATAACAGGCATCTAGGATTGAAAAATCCGGGTGTTGACAGTGTCCCCACTCGTCAGTGACACGGGGAGGGGCGAAGCGGTACGGGGCAACGTGGGTCGTTTGATCTGATTCTAATCCAACGACTGGGAGTCATCATCGATGCGAGACAACACCGGCGAGAACGAAACCTAGCACGGCCAGTGAGGGTTGCTGGGGGCTCACCGGGGTGCTGGCGAGGGTCGGCGAGGCGGGCGAACGACAAAGTCGACGACGGCGAATCTCCTGGTACCGGTGGCTTCTCCTGGGGCGGCTCCAATCGCTGGCTCCCTTCTTCTCCAGAGGTGGCGGGCTCCGGTGAAATTCCGGCGGGGTGGTGCACGCCTTGCTCTAAGAATGGTGTGGTATGATCAGTGAGGAGAAAGGAGTGAGATGGTGTGAAGAAATCGAGCGGGGGTGGCCTCTATTTATAGTCGAGCGAGGGGACCGTCGGGGCGCACGGTGAGCTCGTCGGGGGCGATGTTACAGGCGGCTATTGGCATGGGCAAGGGTAGGGGACAGTGTGGTGTCTCCTGGCGATGCTCAACGACATGGTTTTGAGGCGTGAGGCAGTGTGGTCTGGTCTGGAACACGCGACGCTCTGCGCGGCAGAGGTGGCATCTTCGATGGCGAGCGGTGGCTGTGCGGCATGGGGCGGCGAACAGGGATGTCTGGCGGTCTCTTGGGTCGGTGGGGATTGTGTATGCACGCGGCAAGGGCAGCGCGCGGTCTGTGGGCGTCGGTCGAGGGTGGTGCTCTGGCGCACGCTCGGCATGGTCTCTGGCGGTCTGGGCGCGGTCTATGCGTGTGGTCTAGGGCTTGGCAACGCTCGCGGCTGGGACAGTGAGTGGCGGTGGACGGTGGGTTGCCTCTCAGTCATGCTGGCTAGGCTTGCTGCTGCTCCTAGCTTGCTGTCGACTATGGGGTGGAAAGGGTGTGCTCGGTTGTTCACCATTGATGACAATGGCAAGCTCACAGTGGTGCTAGTGCTTGGTTAATCCTGCTAGATAATCTACTGAGCTGGTTGTGAGCTAACTAGGGAACAAGTTAGGCCAATTTTACTACACACTATAGTGTTTGATGTTTGTTTGATTTGTGTCTGCAACCTGTTTGATGAAATGGCCGCATGAAATCAAGTTTTAAATTTTGAAAAGATTTTTGGTGGGTGTGCTAGGTTGGTGCTGGTGAGTCTGCAGATGCTTGGGTTTTGAAAGTTGAGCTTGTTTGAGTGGTTTTTGAAAAAGTGGGATCTTCCCATATGAGAAAGATTCAATTTTGAATTGTCATTTAAACTATGCATTTGAAAGTTTCTGGATGATCACAAAGTGGGCCTTGATACTTTGTTAGGAGTACATTCAAGGGGTGCAAAGATCCAGAAAAGTTTCTGTTAGGTTTTGAAAGTTTGAGACAGCCAAAGTAGGCATGGGAGTTAAATTGGTCAAAATGACCATTCCCTTAATATATTTGTTTTGATTTACTTGTCTTTAAGAAAACTGTGGGAAATGTTTTAGATGATGTTTATTTCACCTAAGAAACATTTTACAAGCAAAGAAACAAACAAACAAGGTGGTTCCAAAGAATTTTAAAATCCATGCATACACATATGCATGCATTCATAATTTTAATTAGAAAAGTTTTTGTTAACCCTAATTTGAGGATTAGAGTTTGATGATCCAAGCTTAGTATTTTTGGGATGTTACATATAGTTTATTGCTTTGCTAAAGGCATTTTCAACCACATAAAATATTGATTTGGTTTAAAAATGGTTTATAAAGTAAAATCTTTTGCAAATGATTTTGCCACTTTTATAAAATGACCAATAGGTGTTTTAGAATGTTTATAACCTATTATAAACCACTTTTCCAAATAAAACAATCTTTGGCATGCTTGCATGCATTGTTTTGTTTCTATTATTCTATGTGATGTTTGCTTGAATGGTAGATTGAAATTGTACCTTGCTTGATTGAATTGTAGTGATTTGAAGTGTGTGAATATTGCAAGGACAAGGAGTGAACTTATATTCTCTACCAAAAAGGCAAGTGATGCTTCATACTTTTGTCCCATTATTTTCACTATGCATTAGTGATATTTCCAAGTAGGACTTGTATGGAATTTTGCTAAGTATAAACTATGCCATAGGAAATCCTAGTAGATGAAACCTTAATAGAAATTTCCTAAGTTAAAGATTCCTACTACTATCATGCTTAGCTTAGCTAGTAGAAAACAAGGGTGGATTATATTTCATGCTATGGAATATTTCTAAGTCAAGGACTTGTGTTTTGTTTAATAAAACAACTAAGTGAATGAATCACCTGGGTGGAATGGAAGGAATGGTTTGTGTTGAGTGGTTACACAAGGCCCATTTCTATGGTTTACCTTGTGTATCTCACTTGTGGATGGCCACCCAGGAACAAAGAGATTTGAGATGTCAAATGTTGAGAAGCTTCAAGTGCAGCCACTTGGCATTATGGGCTCTGCCTGGATCATATAGGTTGCAATAACTTAGCCAAATGGACAGTTGGTGGTAGGGGTTTGATAGGTTGGAACGCGTCCATTCTGGTCTAAGGGAAGGCTTCTGAAAGATCTTGTCTTGGTGAAACCAAGTCTTGTGGGGAAAGTGCACCACCTCTGCAGAGTGTAAAATCTAAGTACTTAGCCATGTCCCTGGTAAAGGACAATTTGAGCATCAAGACATGGAAGCTATCAAGAATCTCCTCATCCCAATTTCTAAGCTAAAATTTTGTGGTTGAACAAGGGTTAAAGGATCACCAATTTCTATTGGGAGATGCCTTGGGTGATTTTTGTCAAGCAAAAACTTAGTGTTTTCAAATGATAAGGAAAAATCTATTTTTAGCAATGCAAGCCTAAGCTCTACTTAGCCAAATGCATATAGATGATAAACTCCACTATACTACCATAGTATCACTTGCCAATACAATTCAAATGTATTGACCATTGTGGCTGTAACTTGTTCTATTGCATGTTTGTTTGATGTTAGTAAGATGTGTTGATTAGGATTACAAGTCTACAACCAACATGTTTGCCTGTGGCACTTTGAAGATGAAGGACCCCATGCTATTGTTATATTCTGCTGCATTGTAATGAGATAGCCAAATGAGCTATGTAAGATGTAATAAATTATTTTATTCCTGGTTATAAAGTTGTATTATGACCTTTGTTTCTTGATATTACATCTTAACTGTGGATGCTAGCTATTGATCCAGGGACTAGCATTGTAAACACAGGGATCTCTACCTTATTAAAGGATGGGACCTTTACACATATGTATCCTAAAAATCACCCACGCATCTAGCATTGCTAAGCAATCTACAGTAAGATCATCAAGGAATCAACTGGGGGACCTATGACAATTCTATTGGGTACTTGATACATCGTAAACGTATCTATTATTTTTGATGCTCCATGCTTGTTTTATATGAACTTTCTTATGTTTTGTTTACACTTTGAGCTATTTTTATACATTTTCTGGAACTAACCTATTGACAAGATTCCGTAGTGCCACTTGCCTGTTTCCTGTAGTTTTTGGTTTCAGAAAATCTAGTAAGGAAGTATTCTCGAAATTGGACGGGACAAAAGCCAAGTCAATATTTTACCAGAAGGAGCACGGAGTCCGAAGGGCAGCCGAAGTGGGGCTACAAGGCGGCCACACCATGTGGTGGCGCGACCAAGGGGGCGCGCTAGCCCTAGCTATGGGCCCCTTAGGCGCCCATCGACCTTGCCTCTTCGCCTATATAAGCACCCCGATGTAGAAACCCTAAGCACCCGATAAAATCTCCACGAAAGAGTCCACCACCATCTCCATCCCTAGATCGGGGGGATCCGGAGCTCTTCCCAGCACCCTGCCGGAGAGGGAAGATCATCCCGGAGGCCTTCTTCGTTACCATGCTAGCCTCCAGAGTGATGCGTGAGTAGTTCACCCATGGACTATGGGTCCATACAGTAGCTAGATGATTGTTTCTCCTCCTTTGTGCTATCATGTTTAGATCTTGTGAGCTCCGTTCATGATCAAGATCATCTATTTGTAATCCTACATGTTGTTTTTGTGGGGATCCGATGGATATTGAGATACTATGCCAGATTGATTATTGATTCTATCATGTCTATGTTATTTGTGATCTTGCATGCTCTCTGTTGCTAGTATCTATCTTGGCCAAGTATATGCTTGTAACTCCAAGAGGGAGTATTTATGCTCGATAGTAGGTTCATGCCTCTAGTAATCTGGGAGAGTGACAGAAACTTCTAAGGTTGTAGATGTGCTGTTGCTACTAGGGAGAAAACAACAATCCTTTGTCCATGGGGCAATTGTATTGTTTACTTTACACACTTTGCTTAATGCAATTATCTGTTGCTTGCAACTTAATACTGGAAGTGGTTCGGATGATAACCTGATGGTGGATTATTAGTCATAGATGCAGTTGGATTACGGTCTATGTATTATGTTGTAATGCCCAAACAAATGTTGTAGGAATCAAGATGTTTAGTATATGCATTGTTATGCATTTTCAATCTATCAATTGCCCCGCTGTAATTTGTTCACCCACCATGTTATTTATCTTATGGAGAACACCTCTAGTGAACTATGGACCCTGATCCATTCCTTTATCATTGATATACCATCTATTGTTTACCTTTTATTGTTTAATTTCTACAAGCAATTACTATCTTCCACACTATACGTTTAATCCTCTGTTTTCAGCAAACCGGTGAGATTGACAACCTCAATGTAAGTTGCGGAAATTATTGAGTTTGTGTTGTGTAGGTTCCAAGTTGCTAGCAACACATTGGGGTTGTTTGTTTACTCCTACTAGTTCGATAACCTTGTTTCCATAACTGAGGGAAACTTGTTGCTCTGCTCATCATACCTTCCTCTTGGGGTTCCCAATGAGCTCTACATATCTGAGCCATCAAGCACTTTTCTAGGGCCGTTGCCGAGGAGTTAAGGACAACTTCAATCTGTTCCTCCTCGTTAGTCACTTTTCAGGGAGAAAGAAGATTCTTGCAAGGAGAGTCTCTCACAACCAATCTCTTTACTTTGTTTTTGTTTTGCTTAGATTATTTTGCTTTTTTGCTTGTTTCTTTTTATCAAAAACACACAAAAATTAGTTGCACTGGTTTTCTTTTTCTTATAAAAACACAAAAAATTAGTTCCTGCTTTAGTTTCTATTTCTGTTGGCTTGCTTTACTCTTGCAAAAATGAATACTCCTGAAAACACTAAGTTGTGTGACTTCACTAGAACCAATAACAATGATTTTCTTTGCACACCTATTGCTCCACCTGCTCCTGATGCTACTTTTTATGAAATTAAACCTGCTTTGCTGAATCTTGTTATGAAAGAACAATTTTCTGGTGCTAGTTCTGATGTTGCTGCTGCTCACCTTAATAATTTTGTTGAACTTTGTGAGATGCAAAAATATAAGGATATAGATGGAGATATTATTAAGCTTAAATTGTTTCCTTTCTCTTTGAGAGGAAAAGCTAAAGAATGGTTGTTATCTTTGCCTAGAAATAGTATTGATTCTTGGATTAAATGCAAAGATGCTTTTATTGGAAAATATTACCCTCCTACTAAGATTATATCTATGAGAAGTGAAATAATGAAATTTAAACAATATGATAATGAACATGTTGCTCAAGCTTGGGAAAGAATGAAATATTTCGTTAAGAATTTCCCCACTCGTGGACTGACTGCTTGGATGATTATCCAAACCTTTTATGCATGACTAAATTTTTCTTCAAGAAATCTGTTGGATTCTGCTGCTGGAGGTACCTTTATGAACATTACTTTGGGTGTTGCAACAAAGCTCCTTCATAATATGATGGTTAACTATTCTGAATGGCACACTGAGAGAACTCCACAAGGTAAGAAGCTAAATTCTGTTGAAGAAACCTCCTCCTTGAGTGATAAAATTGATGTTATGATGTCTATGCTTGTTAATGGAAAAGCTCATATTGATCCAAATAATGTTCATTTAGTCTCTTTGGTTGCTCAAGAGCAAGTTGATGTGAACTTCATTAGAAATAATAATTTTGGCAAAACTGATTATGGTAATAATAATTATAGGCCATACCCTCCTAATAATAGCCATACTTATGATGGTAAATCTGGAATGCCTAGTGAAGATAGGATTCTGGAAGTTGAAAGATCCACTAAAAACTTCATGCAAATGCAATATGAGTAGAATAAATTATTCACTAAACCCATGGAGGAACAATCTACTATTTTGAAAAAATATTAGTCATCAAATTGAGAATTTAAATAGGGAAATTCCTGGTTTGCAATCCAAAATTTCAAATGTTGAAAAAATATTTCATCTTTGTCTGAAGCACAATCTTCTTTGATAAATAAAATGGCTGCTAAACCTGAAACCATGGAAATCCCTTTGCTGCTGCTAATGCCATACAAGTTAGAATTTATGAAAGTGTTAGACTGTTAGTTGAATTGCATGCTAAGTGGGAAAGAGTGTCACATCCCAAGATTTTTCAAATCTTGTAATGTGAAAAATAAATAAACAAAATAAATTTTTTGTTGAAAATCAGGGTGAAAAGAAACTTTTGTTTCTAAATGGAAACTTAAAATCCCATCTTGAACAAACTTTGGATAAAGTTTGAACCTAACTAAATTCAAATCTAGAGAAATGCATTCCTCAATGAATGTATCTGGAAATTTAAACACTTGGAAAATAAATCCAAACCCTGAAATCCTAATGGAATAAAAAAATTCCAAGTTATCTCCAAGCCTATGGATTTGATCCATATAAAAATTTGTCAACAAACATTCACAAATGATCAAGAAAGACAAATAGAAATATTATAAAGCCATAGAAATTGGTTTCACTTAATTTGGAGCCATAGATAAAATCCTATGAATTTAATAAGATATGGAAAAGTAAATTCCAAAGTTAATAAAGCACTTATCTAAAATCCATACCAAATGATGAACAAATGATCCTAAAGGGATTTAAAAGGATAAATAAATATCAAACAAGATTTCACAAATTGGAATCACCAAGTTTGGATCTCTAAATAAAAAGATATGGATTTTATAAGTTGAAGAAAAAAAATATTAATTAAGGAATATTTAAAGACCAAATCAAATCTTGGCCTAACCCATAAACAAGTAGAATAAGTTATAATACAAATCCAAATAAAAATATTGGTTAAAGAATTGCCAAAATAAAATAAAAGACTTAAACCAAATCCTATTGGAATAAAGACAAATCCAAATTTTAAATGATTAATAAACCATATTAAAAACCTTTCCAAATAACACAAGATGAATTATTTGACACCCAAATAAACAAATAAAAACCTACTGAAAAGAATTGGAAGGTTTAGAAAATTAAATGATGTTTTGAAAATGTTATTAAAACTTATTTGATTTAAAACAAGGGCTTTTTGAATAAATAAAAGACCCAAAAAGGAATAAAATTTTATTCCAAAATTTACATCAGAATGTGCTACTAATCAATATTTAAACCTACACAAAATTTGACAAAGGTTTGAATTCAAATGAATGTTTGAATTGCTTATTCAAAATCAAAATAGAAAATCAAATTGGAAAAAGAAAAATAACAGGAGAAGGAAAAAAATAAGAAACGAGGCAACCCAACTAACCCAGCCCATTAAGCCCAGTCCAGCCCACCTCTCCCTCTCACCGAGCGAACCGTTATTCACCGAGAAAGAAACCCGCAGAGACGCTGACGACCAGACCCCACTCCCCTGCCTCTCATCGCTGACGAAACGACCCCACTGCCACCTCACCTTCTTCCTCCCCGCGATGAACTCGCCTGACCGTTTTCTGCCGCTGATTTCTCGCGATCAATACGCTTTACTGCTGCATTTATTCCTCGCTGTGACCATGCTGTATTAATCGCCAGGCTCTCCTCCCTCTTTCCCCCCAGACGCCACATCCCTGGAGCCACCAGGCTGCGTCAATTTTGATTTGCATTGCCACTGTCTCCGGCGAGCTCCACACCCGATTCCGGCCAGCCTCCTCCGCCCCTCGCTTCCTCGAGCACGGACATGACCCCCAGGCCCTGGCGCATCTCCCTGCATCCTCAGCTCGCTCGCGCGTGCCCCACATCGTCGGCAGCGACCACGCCTGACTACACCGCCGTCTGCCTCGAACTTCGTCGACCTCTCCCCGTAAGCTCCGTCCTCCCCTCCCTCTCCTGATGACGCACGCATGATAGCCAAACTCTTCCGCATCTAATGACACTCATCGCGCGTCTTCTCGTGACCTACAGCTCTCACCAGCGACGACGAACGGAGAAGCCGTCGTCAAACGCAACTCCGACGAGCAATTATCAGCAACCCTGTGCGCCCCTTCGGCAACCACGAGCATGTTGAGCTCCAGCACGTCCCGGCGAACATGGTGAGCATACCCTCCCTTCCCCTATCTTCCTCGAATAGCCAGAGTGCCGTCGCCGAGCGTCGCCGCCGCCAGCCACCGTCGAGCGCCGCTAGCTTTTGGTCACGTGCTCTGAACCGCTAGATCTTGATCGAACGGATGCGATAGAACGAGAGCGAAGAGGTAAGTAGCAACCTGCGCCGCACGATTCGCTTTAAAACCTGCGGTCAGTGTTAGCCGATCCGCGCGAAGAGGTATAGACGAATCAGAATTAGACACATGGCTTGAGATCTGTTTTAAAAACAGAAACATGTCTATTAGATGATCAATTTTAAAAAATCCATAACTTTCAAACCACACGTCCAAATTTTGCAAATTTTATATCAATGGATTCAGCAAGACAAGCCCTAGCAACCATGCACTTTTTTTAGTAAAAAGCTTCTGTTAAATTGATTGTTTTTGCAGAAACTTGTGTATGCATGTTTAGGATATAAAAATTGTTCTAAAATGATTTTGAGGATAAAATCTTTGGAAAATGGTTTGTTTTGAACCTACTGACCATAGGAAACAAATTGTGGTTTCAAAAATATATTTGGTGAAACAAAAGAATGAATCTTTGATTTAAACCATTTCTAGTCAAATAAAAATATGGTTTAATTATCAAAAATGGTTTTGGAAGGAAACCTTTGAGAAATGTTTTGGAAATAAACTCTCTGACCCTAAACACAAGGTTATATGGTTTGAAAACATATTGAAACCTATAGAATTTTGCCTTATTAAAAGCATTTCTTCACCACACAAAATGATGACTTGATCTAAAAATGGTTTAGGAAGTAAAATCTTATACAAATGATTTTTCCACTTTATAAAATGACCACTAGGTGTTTTAAAATGTTTATGAACCATTAGAAACCAGTTTTACACATAAAACCATGTCTTGTATGCTTGCATGCATTGTTTTGTTTTTATCATTTTATGTGATGAATTGCTTGAATGGTAGATTAAAATTTTGTTTGCTTGATTGAATTGTAGTGATTTGAAGTGAGTGAACATTGCAAAGATCAAGGAGTGAACTTATACTCTCTACCAAAAAGGCAAGTGATGCTTCATACTTTTATCCCATTATTTTCACTATGCATTAGTGATATTTCTAAGTAGGACTTGCATGGAATTTTGCTAAGTATAAACTATGCTATGGGAAAACCTAGTAGATGAAACCTTAGCAGAATTTCCTAAGTTAAGATTCCTACTACTATCATGCTTAGCTTAGCTAGTAGAAAACAAGGGTGGAATATATATTCATGCTATGGAAAAATTTCTAAGTCTGAGGACTTGTGTTTTGTTTAATAAAACAACTAAGTGAATGAATCACCTGGGTCGAATGGAAGGAATGGTTTGTGTTGAGTGGTCATGCAAGTCCAGTATGCTGGGGAAAACTTGGGCATCACCAAGTCCAGTATGCTGGGGAAAACTTGGTGTCTCACTTGTGGATGGCCACCCAGGAACAAAGAGATTTGAGATGTCAAATGTAGAGAAGCTTCAAGTGCAGCCACTTGGCTTTATGGGCTCTGCCTGGATCATACAGGTTGCAATAACTTAGCCAAATGGACAGTTGGTGGTAGGGGAATGATAGGTTGGAACGCGTCCATTCTGGTCTAAAGGAAGGCTTCTGAAAGGTCCTGTCTTGGTGAAAATCAAGTCTGGTGGGGAAAGTGCACAACCTCTGCAGATGGAAGAATCTAAGTACTTAGCCATGTCCCTGGTAAAGGACAATTTGAGCATCAAGACATGGAACCTATCAAGAATCTCATCATCCAAATTTCCAAGTTAAAAACTTGTGGTTGAACAAGGGTTGAAAGGATCACCAATTTTTATTGGGGAATGCCTTGGGAAAGATTTTGTTAAGCAAAAACTTAGTGTTTTCAAATGATAAGGAAAAACTATTTTGAGAAAATCAAGCCTAAGCTCCTCTTAGCCAAATGCATATAGATGATAGACTCCACAATACTACCATAGTATCACTTGCCAATACAATTCAAATGTATTGACCCTTGTGGCTGTAACTTATTATGTTGCAGGTTTGATTGATTTATTGAAGTGTGTTGATTAGGATTACAAAGTCTACAACCAACATGTCTGCCTGTGGCACTTTGAAGATGAAGGACTCCATGCTATTGTTATATTCTGCTGCATTGTAATGAGATAGCCAAATGAGCTATGTAAGATGTAATAAATTATTTTATTCCTGGTTATAAAGTTGTATTATGACCTTTGTTTCTTGATATTACATCTTAACTGTGGATGCTAGCTATTGATCCAGGGACTAGCATTGTAAACACAGGGATCCTTTTTCCTTTATAAAGGAGGGATCTTACAGATGGTATCAGAGCATTGTGTTGCCTGTAGGATTTGTAAACCTAGGATTGGACAAAACCCCCTTAGAAAATAGGAGTTGTATTTGTTCCAAAACTTATTTACAAACAATCTTGTAAACTCTTTCCTCAACCATTTTGGTTTTGATTCTACATCTCTTCTATTTCAAACTTGTTGAACAAAGCCTTTTCCATGGCCAAAGGCTTCATCATGTGCAAAGGACTTCATCAACTCTAATGACTTCAACATCTTCAACTCTAATGACTTCAACATCTTCAACATTTTCACCAAGGACTTCAATCTTGGATATCACTAAGGACTACGAGTGAGACAAGAAATATTACTCAAGACTTGAAGACCAAGGAAACACAACTTAGAAGGAACCATCAACACCTTGAAGTTTTGTGACCAAGATTCAAGAAATTCTCCAAGGATACAAAGATCTTGTTCAAGAAAAATCAACCAAGAAGGAAGGAATGATTTCAAGTGAACCATATAGATGGACCACCATATTTAGTTTAAGTCAAACCCACCAAGTTATGTGGTGTAACAAAAATATTTTTGGTTGCCTAAAAATATGCTTGAAACTTGTTGTTTGAATGGAATGCTTGTTTGTGTTTGCTTGCACATTGCTTGAGTAAATTTTGATGTGTGAGATTAGAAATTTTACCCTTAGAAATATTTGCCTATTCTAATCCCAATCCAACCCAAACAGATGACTTCTCCAAGAAACTCCAACATCAAGGATGGTGACAACAACAACAACAACCAATAGGACAACATGAGAGAACTCATAGTAACCCAAACCCAGTTGAACCAAGTGACAGCTCAATTTATAGCCAACACCAGTGAGGTAGCTCCAACCATGCAAAGGTTTTTGGAAACCCAAACCCAATTGTTGCATAAAGTGACAGATCAAATGATCAACATGGGAAACAACTCTTCCCAAGGAGTTTGTGACAACAAGGATGACAAAGATGTTATTCTAGAAGGAACCCAAGCTTGCAATGTTTGTGGAGACAAGGATCACACTTCCAAGGAGCATGAAGATCAATGCCCCAATTGTGAAGAGAAACATCCAGCTGACCAATGCCCCACATCTCAAGCTACTTGTTACCTATGTGAAGGAAATAATCATTTCCCTATCCAATGCCCCATATATTACATAGTTCAACAAAGGAAACAAGGTGGAGTGCAACAACTGATTGCAGATTACCATGAGAGAGCAAAGTCTACCAAGAAGAATGAAGACAAAGGAAAATCTCAGCTTGTACCTCCTAGCAATATGACCCAATTTAAAGGACCAAAGAGGAGACATATGTGTTATCCAAGGAATAATAGAAGGTCAAGGAGACCAGGAACTGTTCCTACCTTTGAGATAACATATGAAGAACATTAACTAGAAGCACTCCTAGCTTTGGAGAAACCCAAGAAAAAGAAGGACAAAAGCCATGTGCAATGTGGTCATTGCAAAGAAATGGGACACTATGCTAGTGAATGTCCAGAGAAGAAGAAGTATAAGGAGATTAGCCAAGTGTGGTGCAACAACTGCAAAGAGCTAGGCCATTATGTAGCAACTTGTCCACAGAAGATACGTGAAGAACTCAATCTTATCACATGTTACAATTGTGGTAACCAAGGACATTATGCAAGCAACTGTCCAGAAAAGATGAAGCACAAGATAAACAAGCCTATGAAGGATCTCAGCCTAGTCACATGTTTCAAGTGTGGAAACAAAGGACACTATGCAGATGTTTGCCCAGAGAAATTTCAACAAGATCCCAAGCAAGCCAAGATGTAATCTAGTTGAAAAAAAATTTAAGGGTGGTAGTACCCTAGTTGTTTTAAGCCAACTTGTAACCCTAGCCTCCCCAAATCTCGGGACGAGATTTATTTTAAGGGTGGTAGCCTGTCACATCCCAAGATTTTTCAAATCTTGTAATGTGAAAAATAAATAAACAAAATAAAAAATTTGTTGAAAATCAGGGTGAAAAGAAACTTTTGTTTCTAAATGGAAACTTAAAATCCCATCTTGAACAAACTTTGGATAAAGTTTGAACCTAACTAAATTCAAATCTAGAGAAATGCATTCCTCAATGAATGTATCTGGAAATTTAAACACTTGGAAATAAATCCAAACCCTAAAACCCTAATGGAATAAAAAAAATCCAAGTTATCTCCAAGCCTATGGATTTGATCCATATAAAAATTTGTCAACAAACATTCACAAATGATCAAGAAAGACAAATAGAAATATTATAAAGCCGTAGAAATTGGTTTCACTTAATTTGGAGCCATAGATAAAATCCTATGAATTTAATAAGATATGGAAAAGTAAATTCCAAAGTTAATAAAGCACTTATCTAAAATCCATACCAAATTATGAACAAATGATCCTAAAGGGATTTAAAAGGATAAATAAATATCAAACAAGATTTCACAAATTGGAATCACCAAGTTTGGATCTCTAAATAAAAAGATATGGATTTTATAAGTTGAAGAAAAAAATATTAATTAAGGAATATTTAAAGACCAAATCAAATCTTGGCCTAACCCATAAACAAGTGGAATAAGTTATAATCCAAATCCAAATAAAAATATTGGTTAAAGAATTGCCAAAATAAAATAAAAGACTTAAACCAAATCCTATTGGAATAAAGACAAATCCAAATTTTAAATGATTAATAAACCATATTAAAAACCTTTCCAAATAACACAATATGAATTATTTGACACCCAAATAAACAAATAAAAACCTACTGAAAAGAATTGGAAGGTTTAGAAAATTAAATGATGTTTTGAAAATGTTATTAAAACTTATTTGATTTAAAACAAGGGCTTTTTGAATAAATAAAAGACCCAAAAAGGAATAAAATTTTATTCCAAAATTTACATCAGAATGTGCTACAAATCAATATTTAAACCTACACAAAATTTGAAAAAGGTTTGAATTCAAATGAATGTTTGAATTGCTTATTCAAAATCAAAACAGAAAAATCAAATTGGAAAAAGAAAAATAACAGGAGAAGGAAAAAAATAAGAAACGAGGCAACCCAACTGACCCAGCCCATTAAGCCCAGTCCAGCCCACCTCTCCCTCTCACCGAGCGAACCGTTATTCACCGAGAAAGAAACCCGCAGAGACGCTGACGACCAGACCTATAAGATCCCTCCTTTGTAAAGGAAAAGGATCCCTGTGATTGCAATGCTAGTCCCTGGATCATTGCTAGCATCCACAGTTTAAGATGAAGTACACAGATACAAAGGTCATTTATTACATCCATTCCAGAGATAAAACATAGTCTTTTACAACTCAAGGCCACAGGCCTAATACAAGAGTTTGGAATAAGTAAATAAACATAAGTCTTCATCTTCATGTGCCACAGGCAAGCATGTTGAGTGTAGACTCATGACACCTAATCATCATCAGAATAACCTGCAACATCACAAGTTACAGCCACAGTGGGTCAATACTTTGGAATAGTATTGGCAAGTGATACCTTAGTAAATTTTAAGTGGACTATATTACTATATGCAATTTGGCTAAGTGTAGCTTGGCTTGCTTTGCTCAAAATAGGTTTTTCCTATTAGTTGAAAACACTAAGTTTTTCTTTGTCAAAAACTTTTCCCAAGAAACCATCAATAGACATTGAGGTCCTTCACCCTTGTTCACCCACAAGTTTTACTTAGAAGTTGGAGTGATGAGATTCTTGATAGCTCCCATGCCTTGATGCTCAAGTTGTCCATTGCCATGGACTTGGCTAAGTACTTAGATTTTCCATCTGCAGAGGTTGTGCACTTTTCCCACCAGACTTGGTTTCCCAAGACAGGACCTGTCAGAAGCCTTTCCTTAGACCAAATGGACGCGCTCCAACCTATCAATCCCACTACCACCAACTGTCCAAATGGCTAAGTTCTAGCAACCTATGTGATCCAGGCAGAGCCCATATTGCCAAGTGGCTGCACTATAAGCTTCTCAACACTTGGCCTCTAAAATCCCTTTGTGCCTGGGTGGCATACCACAAGTGAGATACACAAGGTAAACCATGTCCATGGGCCTTGTGTAACCAATCAACCAAAAACCACCATTCAAGTCCCATTCCACCCAGGAGATTCATTGACTTAGTTGTTTTATTAAGAAAACATAAGTCCATAGACTTAGAAATATTTTCATCATAGCATGTATATACTTTACCAACCCTTGTTTGCTACTAGCTAGGCTAAGCATGGCATAGTAATTTAACTTAGGAAATTTCTAGCATTGCTACATCTACTTAGGATTTCCCAACATGGCATTTGGCAAAACTAGTAACACATGCAAGACTTAGCAAAATATTTCTAATGCTTGTATGAAATATAGGAATGAAATATTCATGAAGTACCACTTGCCTTGGTAGTTGGGAGAGTAGCACTCTTCACAATCACAATCACTAGCACCAAAGTCTACACAAAAATGGTAGCACAAAATTACACACAATTCATATACAAACATAAATATATGCATGCATGCAACAATGCTAAATGATGATTTTTGAAATCCAACCAAGCAAGTGCATAGTACTGAACTGTAAATAAGTCAAAAACTTGCTAAAATTTTATTTTACCCTAAAACAATTTTCTAAACAAATTCTACACTCAAAATAGTCTCAAACAAGTTTCTGCAAATAAAGTCATTTTAACAGAAACTAAACACTAAACACATTGCATAAACAGAAAGGTCTTGTCTCCCTGATTCCAACGGTATAAAATTTGCAAAAATCTAACGTGGGAATCAAAAGTTATAGCCATTTCAAAATTGAACCTAAATCTGATTTCAAATCTGTTTTTGAATCAAACCCTAGCCACGCGTCATGTTCCTACTGGCGCGTACCGATTCGCTCCGGATCACGCTCGCGAGCCGTAGGATTTAAGTGACGATGCACGGTTCTAATCTAAACATAACGATTCGCTAAGTGGTTCTATCGCACGCGTTGGATCTAGATCCAAGGGCTCTCGATCACGCGACCATGTTCTGGCGGCGCGCGGCGACAGCGAGCGGCGGAGCGCTCAGTCAGCGGCGGCGCTGGCGTTCTAGGTCGCCCCGGGAAGAAAGGGTGTACTTACCAGAACCGCAGTGGCGTGCTGAAGCTCAAGGTGGTGGTGGCTTGGAAAGGGGCGCACGGCAGGGGCTGCTGGAGCTCGTCGGAGTCGTGCGCGGCGTCGAGAGGTTGCTGTCAAGGTTGTTGCCAAGGTTTGGCGTCGCCCTAGCATGAACCAGAGGGATCAGGAGATGCACAAGACGAAGGCGAACATCCCCGTATGAAAGAGGGGGCAAGGGGTGCTCGGGGCTTACCGCTATTGCTCGTCGGAGTCGAGCGGCGGCGCTGGTGGTTGCAGGCGTGAACGGAAATGATGACCTGGGTCACGAGCAAGCAAACCAGAGGCGTTAGCAGATGCACGAGATCATGCTGGTTGCAGTGGTTTGAACGAGAGAGAGGGGGCGGTCGAGGCTCACCGGAATTGGTCGCCGGAGTCGTCAGTACTGCGGGGTTTCGAGGTTGAATGTGCGCAGCCTGGTGGCGGAGTGAGCGAGGAGAGTGGGGGGAAATGGCCGCGGTGCAGAGGGGATTAAGTAGGCGAGAGTGGAGTGGCGATTAAGCGCGGAATCAAGGGCAATTACTCGACAAATCAACGCGGCAGTGATGGGCGGAGGAAACGGCCGGCGACGGGGTCGGGCGCGATTTGGGGAAGACGAGGGTGAGTCTGTCGCGGTCCACCAGTCAGCGAGTGAGATGGAGAGGGGGTGGGGTCTGGATGTCAGCGACCGCGTGGGTGCGTCTGCGCGTGCGAGCGAGCGAGAGAGAGGCCGGGTGGGCTAGCTAGGCCGGTTCTGCTGCTGGGCTAGAATAGGAGCGCCTGGCCCTTTTCCTTTCTTTATTCCTTTTCTTTTTCTGTTTTGATTTTTAGGGATGGTTTTCAAATGATTTCAAACTCTTTTTGAATTCAAATCTTTCTGGGGTTTTTGCAGTGCACAACAGTCTCAAAACTAGGCATAAAACCATGTGGTTACTTTGCAAAGGCTTGGTCATTTTTGGAGAAACAAAATAACAGGGACTTTGCACCTAATTTGCAAATGTTTGAAAAATGGTTTTTGAAACCATTTGCTTTTTGTAAAAATTGGTTCAAATTCCACACTCAAACCATTCAACAAGGAAGACAAACAATCCTAGGTTTAAAACATTCAAACTCTCAAATGGGGATGGCCATTTGATTTAAGTTTGCTCACATGAAATGATAGCACCATGTGCTTCTGTTTTTCTGAAATGAGTTTTGAAATTTGATCTCAATTCTACATGCATGCATGAATGATATGCAATCTTTGAAATCATGATTTTAGGACCCCACTCCCCCTGCCTCTCCTCGCTGACGAAACGACCCCACTGCCACCTCACCTTCTTCCTCCCCGTGAAGAACTCGCCTGACCGTTTTCTGCCGCTGATTTCTCGCGATCAATACGCGTTACTACTACGTTTATTCCTCACCGTGACCATGTTGTATTAATCTCCAGGCTCTCCTCCCTCTTTCCCCCCAGACGCCACATCCCCGGAGCCACCAGGCTGCGTCAATTTTGCTTTGCATTGCCACTGTCTCCGGCGAGCTCCACACCCGATTCCGGCCAGCCTCCTCCGCCCCTCGCTTCCTCGAGCACAGATGTGACCCCCAGGCCCTGGCGCATCTCCCTGCATCCTCAGCTCGCTCGCGCGTGACTCACATTGTCGGCAGCGACCACGACTGACTACACCGCCATCTGCCTCCAACTCCGTCGACCTCTCCCCGTAAGCTCCGTCCTCCCCTCCCTCTCCTGATGACGCACGCATGATAGCCAAACTCTTCCGCATCTAATGACACTCATCGCGCGTCTTCTCGTGACCTACAGCTCTCGCCAGCGACGATGAATGGAGAAGCCGTCATCAAACGCAACTCCGACGAGCAATTATCAGCAACCCTATGCGCCCCTTCGTCAACCACGAGCACGTTGAGCTCCAGCACGTCCCGGCGAACACGGTGAGCATACCCTCCCTTCCCCTAGCTTCCTGGAATAGCTAGAGCGCCGTCGCCCGAGCGTCGCCGCCGCCAGCCACCGTCGAGCACCGCTAGCTTTTGGTCACGTGCTCTGAACCGCTAGATCTTGATCGAACGGATGCGATAGAACGAGAGCGAAGAGGTAAGTAGCAACCTGCGCCGCACGATTCGCTTTAAATACTGCAGTCAGTGTTAGCCGATCCGCGCGAAGAGGTATAGACGAATCAGAAGTAGACACGTGGCTTGAGATCTGTTTTAAAAACAGAAACATGTCTATTAGATGATCAATTTTGAAAAATCCATAACTTTCAAACCACATGTCCAAATTTTGCAAATTTTATATCAATGGATTCAGCAAGACAAGCCCTAGCCAACCATGCACTATGTTTAGTAAAAAGCTTCTGTTAAATTGATTGTTTTTGCAGAAACTTGTGTATGCATGTTTAGGATATAAAAATTGTTCTAAAATGATTTTGAGGATAAAATATTTGGCAAATGGTTTGTTTTGAACCTACTGAACATAGGAAACAAATTGTGGTTTCAAAAATATATTTTGTGAAACAAAAGAATGAATCTTTCATTTAAACCATTTCTAGTCAAATAAAAATATGGTTTAATTATTAAAAATGGTTTTGGAAGGAAACCTTTGAGAAATGTTTTGGAAATAAACTCTCTGACCGTAAACACAAGGTTATATGGTTTGAAAACATATTTTGTGAAACCTATAGAATTTTGCCTTATTAAAAGCATTTCTTCACCACACAAAATGATGACTTGATCTAAAAATGGTTTAGGAAGTAAAATCTTATACAAATGATTTTGCCACTTTATAAAATGACCACTAGGTGTTTTCAAATGTTTATGAACCATTAGAAACCACTTTTACACATAAAACCATCTCTTGTATGCTTGCATGCATTGTTTTGTTTCTATCATTTTATGTGATGAATTGCTTGAATGGTAGATTAAAATATTGTTTGCTTGATTGAATTGTAGTGATCTGAAGTGAGTGAACATTGCAAAGATCAAGGAGTGAACTTATACTCTCTACCAAAAATGCAAGTGATGCTTCATACTTTTATCCCATTATTTTCACTATGCATTAGTGATATTTCTAAGTAGGACTTGATGGAATTTTGCTAAGTATAAACTATGCTATGGGGAAACCTAGTAGATGAAACCTTAGTAGAATTTCCTAAGTTAAGATTCCTACTACTATCATGCTTAGCTTAGCTAGTAGAAAACAAGGGTGGAATATATATTCATGCTATGGAAAAATTTCTAAGTCTAAGGACTTGTGTTTTGTTTAATAAAACAACTAAGTGAATGAATCGCCTGGGTGGAATGGAAGGAATGGTTTGTGTTGAGTGGTCATGCAAGTCCAGTATGCTGGGGGAAACTTGGGCATCACCAAGTCCAGTATGCTGGGGAAAACTTGGTGTCTCACTTGTGGATGGCCACCCAGGAACAAAGATATTTGAGATGTCAAATGTTGAGAAGCTTCAAGTGCAGCCACTTGGCATTATGGGCTCTGCCTGGATCATATAGGTTGCAATAACTTAGCCAAATGGACAGTTGGTGGTAGGGAATGATAGGTTGGAACGCGTCCATTATGGTCTAAAGGAAGGCTTCTGAAAGGTCCTGTCTTATTCAAAATCAAGTCTGGTGGGGAAAGTGCACAACCTCTGCAGATGGAAGAATCTAAGTACTTAGCCTTGTCCCTGGTAAAGGAAAATTTGAGCATCAAGACATGGAAGCTATCAAGAATCTCATCATCCAAATTTCTAAGTTAAAAACTTGTGGTTGAACAAGGGTTGAAAGGATCACCAATTTCTATTGGGGAATGCCTTGGGAAAGATTTTGTCAAGCAAAAACTTAGTGTTTTCAAATGATAAGGAAAAACTATTTTGAGCAAAGCAAGCCTAAGATCCTCTTAGCCAAATTCATATAGATGATAGACTCCACAATACTACCATAGTATCACTTGCCAATACAATTCAAATGTATTGACCCTTGTGGCTGTAACTTATTATGTTGCAGGTTTGATTGATTTAGTGAAGTGTGTTGATTAGGATTACAAAGTCTACAACCAACATGTCTGCCTGTGGCACTTTGAAGATGAAGGACTCCATGCTATTGTTATATTCTGCTACATTGTAATGAGATAGCCAAATGAGCTATGTAAGATGTAATAAATTATTTTATTCCTGGTTATAAAGTTGTATTATGACCTTTGTTTCTTGATATTACATCTTAACTATGGATGCTAGCTATTGATCCAGGGACTAGCATTGTAAACACAGGGATCCTTTTTCATTTATAAAGGAGGGATCTTACAAAGAGAAGATGAAATTACTAGAAATAGTAGTATTTGTACTATTTCCACCACCAATGTTGATGCTAGCAAACCACAAGAAGTCTCCATTCCTTTTGCAATAATGCCTAAACCCAATAAAAATGTTGTTCTTCGAAATATGGGAAACAATAATTCTACTACCTTGGATGCTAAGTTTGATTTTGATCTTGATGGTTGCAATATTTCTGAAGTAATTATGTTCCTACAAAAGCTTTCTAGAAGTCCTAATGCTAGTGCTCTGAACATGGCTTTTACAAAACACATTACAGATGCCCTCATTAAAATTAAAGAAGAAAAATTGAAACAGAAAGCTTCTATTCCTATGGAATTAGAAGATGGTTGGGACCCCATCATTAATATGAAAGTGAATGATTTTGATCTCAAAGCTTTATGTGACCTTGGTGCTAGTGTCTCTATTATGCCTAGAAAAATTTATGAAATGCTTGATTTGCCACCATTGGAAGATTGTTATTTGGATGTCTAACTTGATGATAATGCTAAAAAGAAACTTATGGGGGGCATTATTGATGTTCTTATTATGGTTAACAATACCTTTGTCCCTGTTGATTTCTATGTTTTGGATGTTTAAGGCAATGCTTCTTGTCCCGTCATTTTGGGAAGACCTTTTCTTAGAACTGTTGGTGCCATTATTCATATGAAGGAAGGCACCATTAAATATCAATTCCCACTCAAGAAAGGTATAGAACACTTCCCTAAAAAGATAGAGAAGATATCCTTTGCCTCTCATATTAAAACAAAAGTTGATGCTAATGCTTCTTCATTCAAAAATACTTGATTCTTGCTTTCCATGCCTAACTTAAAGACGTTAAAGAAAAGTACTATTGGGAGATAACCCAAATTATTTTTATTTTAGTAAGTTTTTATTTTGTTGAGTCTTGGAAGTTATTGCCTCTGTAATAACCTCTCCTTATCATTTTTGTGTGGTTTTTTGCCAAGAATAACCTCTAATGAAAGAGAAGTAAGATTTGGGGAAGTTGTTGTCCCAAAACAGATTTTTGTGCTTCACTGTAAACAATCGTGAAAAATCCCAGTATGTTGTATTGAGCTGTAATTTTCTGAGCATATGCCCCAGGTTATTATCTAACTTTTGTTAGTTTAGAACTTTTCTATTTGAGCAACAGAAGGTCTTCCAAAAAATCATTTTTTACCTGTTTATCTGTTTTGACAGATTTCTGCCATTATTTGCATTTGCCTCTTAATCGGTTTCTTTTGAGTTCTCTTTGATCACTTGAGCTTTTAAAAGGAATTGACACAGTAGTTTGTGTGTTTTACTTGTGTTGAAACTGAACCCAAATACTTATTATCTTGAATATACTAATGTTGCTAATGAAGATTGTGTGAAGTTTTGTATGAAGGAAATTTTCAAGTGTAGGGGAAGAATGATGTGATGAGATGAAGAATGGACAAAAGCTCAAGCTTGGGGATGACACTAGTGTCACCCCAAGAAATATTCAAGAGGTACAAGCATGAAATCTTGGGGATGCCCAAGTCATCCCCTTCTTCATCAATAAAAATCTCAGGTCTTTTTCTAGACAGTTCATTTTTATTGCTTCATGCACTTTTGTGTTGTTCTTGGGGCGTATTTGTTTTTTTTTAGTTTTTGTTTGTTTGGTTTGCTGAATAAATTAGTTGGACCCTCGCATTCTTATGTTGTTTCAAATAAGTTGATTGGTGTTGGAAAAGAGTAGAAAGTTTCATGCTTAAGTGGTACAAAAGGAAGCATGTTTTGATTGTGGCCTATACTTTATCATGTCATGTTAGATGTTGCTTTGACCTTATGCTTAGTTATTATTGTTGTAGCATAACTTGTTCCAAACAATTGAGATTTCTTAATGTGCCTTGAAAGAATCATGATTTGTTTTAGCATACAAAAGCATAATATTATGGTATTCTCCTTTGAGCTAATTTTTTTAAATAATACATTTTTTATTCAATTTCACAAATAATACACGAAATGCAAATGTTGCAAATGTAACGGATCGTCGTCCGTTCAAAAGACGATGGACAACGTTCGTCCATTCGAAAGACAACGGACACGTTTATCCGTTCAAAAGACGATGCATAGGTTCATGGAGGAGCGCGCCCAACGTCCACCCATGCAGCACGTTCGTCTTTGGAACGGACGAACGTGTCCGTTTTCTTTTGAACGGACGAACATTGTCCATCATCTTTTGAACGGACGAACGTTGTCCATCATCTTTTGAACGGACGATCGTTGTCCATCGTCTTTTGAACGGACGACGGTCCGTTAGATTTGCAACATTTGCATTTCGTGTATTATTTGTGAAATTGAATAAAAAATGTATTATTTAGAAAAATAGCCTCCTTTGATACTTTATTTGGGTTGACTTGGAACATGCTTACACCATGTTATGACTATGAACCAGTCACCCTAGCCTGTATGATCATTTATTTTTGGACTTGTGATATCACTTTATGCTTTAATTAATAATGTTTTGTCGCTTTGCATGATTATGGCCATTATTGCTCTCTTAGTTGGTCGCTCCCAGTCTTTTGCTAGCCTCCACTTGTACTGAGTAAGCTCTACTCGTGCATCCAACTCCCAAGAAACTAAGTTATTCCAAAGAGTTCACTATAAACTCCTATGCATGGTGTGTTACACCATTCCAAGTATATTCATGTGTTTATCTATCTTCCAAATTAAACTTGATATGTGAAATTTAGTGATTAAAGCTCTCACAAACTTGATGGCACACTTTATTTCTTGCACTTAATAAAATTGAACCATTGTGACAATATTATGATGCTTGTACGCTTGCAAATTATAAGTTGGGAGTTAGCAAAACCATGTTTTCATGGGGTTCGCTTTTGACATTGCACTTATTTATTCAGTTGATATCATGTTCTTTTGTTTATGGATGCCGGCGGTGTGAAATAAGATGAGAACTTGTAAGTCCATGGAGTATGTATATGTGTTAGAGAAATGCCTAGGCGGCTAGCCTAAGCCATACCTAATCATGGTGGAAACTTGCAACATAACCATAATGAGCATTCTGTGAAGCATCCTCAATAAAACCTATGCAAATAGAAAATAAAAAGATCGCTGAGATGCTCATTGTATGTTGCCTTGTCATTTTGATATGGGATAGCTCATGTGTCATGGGGAAAGGGGCACCCCGTTGGCTGTTCTCTATGATACACATAAATTTACAATGAAAGAACTTACTTGTGAACAAAGTTGAGTAGCATGAGGTCTGGTACTCGTACTCAAGGGGAATGAGACTTTCAACTAATGATCTGTTAAGCATATAACTCATATTTGCCTCACTTTAACCTTAATCACTTCAAGATTCTTATGATAGGGGCAATGAGATTTGAAAGATAATAAGTACCATAATTTTTGGAAGCTCTTTATGAATCTTGAAATCCCTGCTTCCCTCTGTGAAGGGCCTTTATTTTTACCTTTATGTTGAGTCTCCATCTTCTATCTTTATGCACCAATTAATATAGCATAGTTGTCATTCTTAGTTTAATGTGCATTGTCCCAAAAATTATTGGTTGATTCATAACTTTGATATTGCTTGTTCTTAAATTATTTGTATCTAGTCACCCTTATGAACTTTGAAGGTGTCCTATGCATTTATGTTTTGCTATACCATGAAGGACAAGTTGAATACCACACATGATATGTAGAGGTCCCAACCTTTAATAAGGTAGAGATCCCCGTGTTTACAATGCTAGTCCCTAGATCAATAGCTAGCATCCACAGTTAAGATGTAATATCAAGAAACAAAGGTCATAATACAACTTTATAACCAGGAATAAAATAATTCATTACATCTTACATATCTCATTTGGCTATCTCGTTACAATGCGACAGAAAATAACTATAGCATGGAGTCCTTCATCTTCAAAGTGCCACAGGCAGTCATGTTGGTTGTAGACTTGTAATCCTATTCAGCACACTTCACTAACATCAAACAAACCTGCAACATAATAAGTTACATCCACAAGGGTCAATACATTTGAATTGTATTGGCAAGTGATACTATGGTAGAATAGTGGTGTCTATCATCTATATGCATTTGGCTAAGTGGAGCTTAGGCTTGCTTTTCTCAAAATAGATTTTCCTTATCATTTGAAAACACTAAGTTTTTGTTTGTCAAAATCACCCAGGGCATCTACCAATAGAAATTGGTGATCCTTTAACCCTTGTTCAACCACATGTTTTTTACTTAGAAATTGGGATGAGGAGATTCTTGATAGCTTCCATGTCTTGATGCTCAAATTGTCCATTACCGGGGACACGGCTAAGTACTTAGATTTTACTCTCTCGAGAGGTGGTGCACTTTCCCCACAAGACTCGACATGCATCGAGACAAGATCTTTCAGAAGCCTTCCCTTAGACCAAAATGGATGCGTTCCCAAACCTATCATCCCCTACCACCAACTGTCCATTTGGCTAAGTTATTGCAACCTATATGATCCAGGCAGAGCCCATAATGCCATGTGGCTGCACTTGAAGCTTCTCAACATTTGACATCTCAAATCTCTTTGTTCCTGGGTGGCTTTCCACAAGTGAGATACACTAGGGTAGGCCATAGATATGGGCCCTACGTAACCACTCAACACAAACCATTCTTTCCATTCCACCCAGGTGATTCATTCACATAGTTGTTTTATTAAACAAAACACAAGTCATAGACTTAGAAATATCTCATAGCATGAATATAAACCACCCTTGTTTTCTACTAGCTAAGCTAAGCATGATAGTTGTAGGGATCTTAACTTAGGGAAAATTCTACTAAGGCATCATCTACTAGGATTTCCCATGGCATAGCTTATACTTATAAAATTCCATGCAAGTCCTACTTAGAAATATCACCAATGCATAGTGAAAATAATGGGACAAAAGTATGGAGCACCACTTGCCTTTTTGGTAGGGAATATAAGTTTACTCCTTGATCTTGCAATAGTCACACTCTTCAAATTTCACTACAATTCAATCAAGTCACAAATTCAATCTAGCATTCAAACAATTCATCACATAAAATAAAGAAAACAAAACATTGCATGCAAGCATGCAAAAAATTGTTTTATTGGAAAAGTGGTTTCTACTAAGACTTTAAACATTTTAAAACACCTATTGGTCATTTATAAAAGTGGCAAAAACCATTTAAATCAAGTTAGTGAAAATGTCCATTTAAATCATTTTTATTTTGCTGGAGATTATTTAAATCAAAGTGATAATTTCTAGTGTTTGAAAAATATATTTTTAAACACAAATATTAGTATTTTAAGGTCAAGTGTTTAATATTAAAACCATCTGCAAAAGGTTTTACCTATAAACCATTTCTAAATCAAAGCAATATTTTATTTTGTTAGAAATGCCTTTAAGCAAAGTAATAATTTTATAGGGTTCACCAAATGTATTTTTAAATCCCAAAACTTTGTGTTTAGGGTCAGAGAGTTTAAATCAAATCATTTTCCAAAGGTTTAACTCAAAAAGCATTTTTAAAACATATTCAACATTTTTATTTAACTAGAAATGCTTTTATTCAAAGATTTATTCCTTAGCATCACAAAATATACTTTTAAATCTATAAGTTGGTTTTTATGGTCAGCAGTTTCAAAACAAACGATTTACAAAAGATTTTACCCTAAAAATATTTCTAGAATAATTTTTATACTCAAATTAGGCCTACACTTGTTTCTGCAAAAACAACCAATTTTACAGGAGCAAATCACTAACCAAAGTACATGGTTGGAAAGTATTCTTTTTCCTGATTCCAATGATATAAAATTTGTAAAATTTGGACGTGTGGATTAAAAGTTATGAATTTTATAAAATCAATCCACTAATAGATCTAATTCTGTTTTTAAATTCTGAGTCTGGCTACATGGCTGCTCCCTATTGGTTGAAAACGGTTCAGTTGGATCGGTTGTTACAGAGCGTTAGATCTAAAGCAAATCGTGCAGCTCAGAGCACATGATACCTCTTCGGTTTAATTCTAATCTCACACATCCGATCTAGATCTAACAGCCTGAATCATCTTGACCATAGGTGGGAGGTGTTGCGGCGGTGGATGGCGGCAGTGCGCTCGGGCGGTGAGGTTGCCGGCAATTCAAGAAGCGAGAGAGAGAGGGAGATGTCTCACAGTGTTCGCAGAGGAGTGGCGAAGCTCATGGTCGTCGTGGTATGGCCAGGGGCGCACGGTCGCGTTGGCAATTGCTCGCCGAAGATGCTACTAACGACGGGCATGCTCGGGCGTCGACGTTGGTGAAACTACAAGGCACGAAAAGGCAATATAGAGGCAGTGTTAGGCGCGCAAGGGAGAGGTGAACATATGAGCGTCATCGAGAGGGAGAGGCGCAGTCTGTACTTACGGGGAGAGGTCACCGGAGTTGATCTTGCTGTCGGTGGAGCTCAGTTGGAGAAGGAGACAAGTTTCAAGTGCGCGCGCGAGCAGGCTAAGGTTACTGGCAGGTGCGCATGGTGCTGGGCGAGTAAGTTGGTGGAAGCTAGGGGCAGGAGGTGGTAAGGGCTGGCCGAAATTTGTCGGGGAAGCTCGTCGCAGCAGTGGCGGAGTGAGGAGGAATTCGCGCAGCCTAGGGGCAATCTGGCAGTGATGTCTGAGGGGAAAGAGAGGGGAGACCTGGGCGATTAAGAGGGCACGGACATGGCGAGAATTGATCAGCCATTACTCGTGAATTTACTCGAAGAATTCAACGACAGAAACGACCGGGGAGGGCGTGGTCAGCGGCGGCTGAGGAAGAAGGTGAGCTAGCGATGGGGCCTGGCGTCAGCGAGTGCGGAGGGGGTACGGTGGGGTCTACACATCAGTGACTGGGTGGGTGCGCATTTGAGTGAGAAAGAAAACAGTTCGTGCTGAGAGAGAGGGAGTGGGCTAGCTGGGCCAGATCGGCCAGGTTGGGCTGGGCTATTTCTATTTCATTTTTTCTTCTTTCCTGTTTTCTTTTTCTGATTTCTTTTTCTGTTTTGAATTCAAACTATCACTTGAATTCAGATTTCATTTTCAATTTTTTTACAAATATTCAGTATGTTTTTATACTGTTTTAAACATGTATTTAAAGTCCATTTTTAGAATAATTATTTTATTCATTTATGGTTTGTTATTTAAAATAGGCACTTGCCTTTATTCAAATAAGATTTTAAATATAATTTCAAACTCTTATTTGAATGCTAATTTTCACCAAACCTTTTTTAGTAGGTCTTATTTATTTAATAGGGTGTTAAATAATTCACTTTGAATTATTTGAAATATTTTTAATATGATTTATTAATCATTTAATTTGGGCATTTGTCTTTATTTAATAAAATCAAATATGGTTTTAATTCCATATAAATTTTATTCAAATAATTCTTTTATTCCTTTTAAGTCAATTAGATAACTTTTAAATCCACTTTGGTAAAATTCCAATTTATTATTTTCCCATGATTTAATTAATCATTTCTATTAGGGATTTTGTCTTTATTCTAATGGAATAGAATTTGGTTAATCCATATAATTTTATTTGAATATTCCTTATCCCTTTATTTTATTTGGGTTTGGATTATCTTTATTCCATTTGCTTATGGATTTAATTTAAATTGTCTCCTAAATAATTTCCTTGGGATTTATTTTTTAGTTTAGGCAATTTGTCTTTATTTTAAAAAATTGGATATTGTTCAATCCTTATGAATTTATTTAAATAATCTTTTACTCCTTTTTATTATTAATCTTTCATTTCATTTGTTTGGCCAAGATTTAATTTGGCTTTTAAATATTCCTTATTTATTTATTTCTTTCTTTATCTTATAAAAATCCATATCTTTTTATTTATAGATCCAAAATTGGTGATTCCAATTTGTATATTTTTATTTAATATTTGTTTATCTTTTTAAGTCTCTTTAGGATTATTTTGCTCACAATTTGGCATGGATTTTAGTTAGGCGCTTTATTAGCTTTGGAAATTAATTCCTTATCTTATTATATTCATAAGTTTCTATCCATGGTTCCAAATTAAGTGAAACCAATTTCTATGGTTTTATAATATTTTTTATTTGTCATTTTGATTACTTATAAATGTTTGTTGACACAGTTTTATATGGAACAATACCATAGTCTTAGGGTGATCTTGGAAATGATTTTCTTCCATTAGGGTTTTAGGGTTTTGGTTTAGCTTTTCCAAGTGTTTAAATTTCAAGGTTCATTCATTGATGAATGTATTTCACTTGATTGAAATTTGTTGGATTCCATTTTATTCAAAATTTATTTAAGAGGGGTTTTGATGTTTCCATTTTGAAACAAAAAGTTTCTTTTCACCCTAAATTTCAACAATTATTTATTTTGTTTATTTATTTTTCACATTTCAAAATTTGAAAATTTTGGGATGTGACAGGCTATCACCCTTAAAAGAAATCTCGTCCCGAGATTTGGGAAGGATAGAGGTTACAAGTTGGCTTCAAGACTTAATTGTTGACAGACTACCACCCTTAAAAAGGTTTTCAACTAGATTACATATTGGCTTACTTTGGTTCTTGATGTATCTTCTCTAGATAGTTGCTTGCATAATGGCCTAGCTCTTTGCATTTGAAACACATTACTTGGCTAATATCCTTTTTATTCTTTGGTATCATCGCCTCTTGTTTGTTTCCTTGGTTCTTCTTCTTTTCTGGACATTCATTGGCATAGTGTCCCATCTCTTTGCAATTGTAACATTGCTCTTGGGTAATATCCTTCTTGCTAGGGTTGGGGCATTTCTTATTCTTATTCTTCTTGGGTCTCTCTAAATCTAGGAGTTCTTCTAGTTCATGCTCTTCATATCTCACCTCAAAGGTGGGAAATCTTTCTCTCTTCTTGGGGCAGTTACTAGAGATATGACCTTCTTCACAAGAGTAGCAACACTTTGTGGTCACTTTGGATTTTGCCTTATGAGGCATGGTTCTGACTTTGTCTTCATCCTTCTTGGTAGAAGTTGTTCACTTTGGATTTGTCTATGTTTTCTATATGAGAAACAAACAAACGTCTTTCAATGCATTATTATTCATGATCTTTTGTTTGTACCTTTTCATGTTACAACATAGTTTCTATGTCTTATTGTTAGAACTACATCTTTCATGCCCATGTATAGCGTACTATGATCCCAACTATCAATGCTTTACAATACCTTGATCAATTGTGATAGCATGTCACCTCAAAAATCATTTTTTTATCACTTACCTACTCGAGGACGAGTAGGAGTTAAGCTTGGGGATGCTTGATACTTCGTAAAAGTATCTATAATTTTTTATGCTCCATGCTTGTTTTACATGAACTTTCTTATGTTTTGTTTACACTTTGAGGTATTTTTATACATTTTCTAGAACTAACCTATTGACAAGATGCCGTAGTGTTAGTTGCTTGTTTTTTGCTGTTTTTGGTTTTAGAAAAGCTAGTAAGGAAATATCTTCTCGGAATTGGACGGGACAAAAGCCAAAGTCAATATTTTACCAAAAGGAACACGGATTCCGAAGGGCATCCTAAGTGGGGCCACGAGGAGGCCACACCATGTGGTGGCGCGTCCAAGGGGGCGCGCCAGCCCTAGGTGTGGGCCCCTCGGGCGCCCACCGACCTTGCCTCTTCGCCTATATAAGCACCCCGATGCAGAAACCCTAAGCACCTGATAAAATCTCCACGAAAGTGTCCGTATCCGCCGCCATCTCCATCCCTAGATCGGGGGGATCCGAAGCTCTTCCCGGCACCCTGCCATAGAGGGGATATCATTCCGGAGGCCTTCTTCATCACCATGCCAGCCTCTGAAGTGATGCATGAGTAGTTCACCCTTGGACTATGGGTCCATACAGTATATAGATGGTTGTTTCTCCTCCTTTGTGCTATCATGTTTAGATCTTGTGACCTCCGTTCATGATCAAGATCATCTATTTGTAATCCTACATGTTGTGTTTGCAGGGATCTGATGTATATTGAGATACTATGTCAGACTGATTATTGATTCTATCATGTCTATGTTATTTGTGATCTTTCATGCTCTCCTTTTCTAGTAGCTATCTTGTCCAAGTAGATGCTTGTAACTCCAAGAGGGAGTATTTATGCTCGATAGTAGGTTCATGCCTATAGTAATCTTGGTGAGTGATAGAAACTTCTAAGGTTGTATATGTGTTGTTTCTACTAGGGATAAAATAACAATACTTTGTCCATGGGGCAATTGTATTGTTTACTTTACACACTTTGCTTAATGCAATTATCTGTTGCTTGCAACTTAATACTGGAAGGGGTTCGGATCATAACCTGAAGGTGGATTATTAATCATAGATGCAGTTGGATTACGGTCTATGTATTATGTTGTAATGCCCAAACAAATGTCGTAGGAATCAAGATGTCTAGTATATGCATTGTTATGCATTGTCAATCTATCAATTGCCCCGCTATAATTTATTCACCCAGCATGTTATTTATCTTATGGATAACACCTCTAGTGAACTATGGACCCCGGTCCATTCCTTTATCATTGATATACCATCTACTGTTTACCTTTTATTGTTTACTTTCTACAAGCAATTACTATCTTTCACACTATATGTTTAATCCTATGTTTTTAGCAAACCAGTGAGATTGATAACCTCACTGTAAGTTGGGGCAAAGTATTTAGTTTGTGTTGTGTAGGTTCCAAGTTGCTAGCAACACATTGGGGTTGTTTATTTACCCCTATTGGTTCGATAACCTTGGTTTCATAACTGAGGGAAACTTGCTGTTGTGCTCATCATACCTTCCTCTTGGGGTTCCCAACGAGCTCTACATATCTGAGACATCAGTACTCACACCATAGTATAGCATATAAGGTAAAACATTTCTAATACATGCAAAGCTACTGAAAACTAAATGCATGGAAAACAATAGGAGATTCGTGATAGTGACACTTGCCTTAATCGTAGTTCTTGTTCACACAGTTGTCACAATCACAATAATCGCACTCCGGTCAATCTATCACGCAAAAAAATAATTTCAATCAATCATACAATAACACAACACAACAAAAGAGTATGCATGCATTTTATAACAGAGAAACAAGTTCAAAAGATTTTCATAGCCATTTTTTATTAATTAAATGGGCTTAAAATAGGTGTTATTGGAATCTGAATACTTTTGGTACAAAATTGTTCCATAAAATTTTGGAAAACATTCTACTGGATAGGTAATGTTCATATCTTTCATTTTCCACTAGTTTCACCTGAAAATGATTTATAGAATAAAAGTTATAGCCAAAATACTCATTTAAGGGATTTAATAATAGGTAACTTATTTTGTACTGTAACAAAATCAAATAATGGTAAGTGCGTAGATTACAATTTTCTAAATCCATAGATACCAAATTTGCTAATTTTGGAGTTGTGGTTATTTTCCTATGACTTAAATGCCATTAGTTAGATTTAAATAATCCAGAAAATATTCATATGGCAAAGTGCCAATTTTATTGCGGTAAAATTCTACACATTATTCCGAATCCAGGGATATATTATTTACGTTTTTATGGTATGTATTGTATTTTCTATGAATTTTACAACATTCTACATTTTTTGACTATTTTCTTATTTATGAAAGTGAGGGTATATTCCTTGGGAATATTCTGTTGACGCGGCTTGCGAACTAGATGGCCACGCGACACGTCATCACTGATTGGTACCGCTTCGGATCAGTTATATTCTAGGCCGCTGAGGGCAGATTGAACGGGTAGGAACCGTCGCTTCCTGGAGTTCACCATGGGGCGGCGGCGGACGGCGGCGATCGTGCATACCGTGGCACTGGGATGTTCTTCGGTGGTCCTCGTCGGTGTCCAGATGGTCGACGGGGTGTGGCGGGAGGTCCGATGTACTTGGCATGGAGTTTCACTTCCTCGGGCGGCGGCAATCGACGAATGGAGCGGCGTGTCCCTGGTAGTGCTCCGGCGGCGTCGGGAGGTGGTTCGGGCACGCTACAGAGGAGGCGAAGATGTTAGGTAGAGGCGGTACAACCAGGGTAAGAAGATGGAGGGGATCAGAGGGGCACGGGGTGACCGAAATCGTCGAGTCTGAGCTCGATCTGGAAGCTCCCGAGGCGGCGGCGACGTGATCTCCAGCGAGTTCGTTGGAGGACGGGTAGGGTTTCCGGAGAACGAAAAAAATCACATGGGAGAGGGGGAATATTCTCATTTGAATACCCATTATATTATTTTAGAGAATTCTTTATTGTTGCTATAGACTCCTACAGGTAATACTCATTACTAGGTTTCCAACCTAAGGTCAAAGCAATTGCTCTGACACCAATTGCGGTGACGCAACATACCACTGCATGTGTAGTATACTATAGTCGTTGACATGACATCCACAGAACATTGTTCCGTAAATATCACATCCCTCGGAGTGGTACAACAGAAACATTGCGGGCCAGATTACAAACATACACACTTCATTATTATTACAATATCGGAAGTTCGGAACTTCAAAGGATTCAAACTGGCAAACCAAACTTAAACTATTTCAGCGGAATATTCAAAGTTTCAAACTTAAACTTCAAATTGAGCTCAACAACTTATTATATAAATTTTATGCTGATTGGCTCAATTGGTTTACTAATAACTAAGGCAACTACTTGGACTCATTGCCCTCCACTCCATAGCGTATCTCATAAACCCCTTCCACTCCTGCGGACAGGTTTGGCTCCTCATAGTATATATCCGCCTAGCCTTCAGCTGCGTACATCGGAGTGTCTTCTGGCTCATTAGAGTCTAAGTAGGGGATCAAAGGAAAGAGTGAGTAACAGTGTTGCCCAGCAAGTTAATTATATGCAAGGTGGGAAGTTCGATGCACTATCTACCACCTCGGACTATCAGTCCTTGGCACTATGCAATTTTCATAAACATTTCTTCAAATATTGATTTTATTATCAAAAACTATGCCCATCAGTCTTCACAGGTTGATCAGAACTTAATGGAGTTCCTTTCCTGCCGCGTCCGTAGCTCCTTCCTAGAACAAGGAGTAACAAGTTACAGTTCTTACACTCTGCAGAGGTGCGTTACTTTACCCATGAGAGATCAACTCCTTGTTGCACAACTGGGCATAATTTCCCGTCCTCAATTCCATGATGTGGGGCCCAGTAGGTGATCCAATCCAATCGATGTCCTCTTCGCGACCCTGCATGTCTCCTTGGTGTACACCATGCCCACATATTGAATTACGACAATGGTTAGTACAGACCGATTAGATGCCAGAACTATCATGGGACATTGAGGGTCCTAACCACATGCTGCATATCCTCTACGAATTACCAAATAATGCACGCTATAAGGATAATAGCCACGACCCGTGCATCCGTCTACATGCGAGAGGAAGAAGATACAACTGACTTCTCAATCACATTCCAAATCTCATGGTTAACGGGTAATATACGATGCTAGAATCACTGATGTCATGGGTTGTTAAGTCCTAAGTGATTAATCTCATTGCAAATGGAAACCTAAGTTCCATTTGCCCACTATATCCATATCACCACTTAGGGTGATAACACAATTTATTTGTTTTGAGAAAATAGTAATTTTCTTTCTTCGGAACATAGATGATAACACACAATTTTGTAATTACTTTGATAAATATTCATCAAAGGACATGAGCAAGTGATGAACTTGCCTTGTGATTGCAAGGTAGTGAAGTCGGATGCTTGCACTAGACCTTGAGCTTCTATTTCTACAAAACACCATTATTGCCTGATAAGGACAATATTTAAAGAAGCAAAAATGAATATGCATAGTAATGCAATGCATCATTTATTATTTATCTTCTTTGTGTGTTTTCCCATTATATAATTTTCTTGAATTTCTTTATGCACTAAAGAAAGTTATTTAAAGAATAATTCTTGATATTTTGTAAATATTATATTTAATATTTTTGTAATATGATATATTAGTAAAAGAGTTAAAAACTGATTTATTATTTATTTTTAACTCTTATTATTATTTTCTTAATATTCTTTTTAAGAATAAGCATTTTAATTTAGAAGAATTTATTTTGATACCTTAAATAGCAATTTAGTATTTTTATAAAATACTACACTAATTAAGAATGATAAAAGTAATTTTTCTTTATTTTTATAAAATTCCATAAGGGATATATATTATAAAAATATTTAACCTAAATTTATTTTATTAAAAATAGAATTTTTAAGTTTATTAGGTAGCTTGTATTTTTATGAACTCATAGATATATTATTTGTATTTTTAGGATTTTATTTATTTTTTAGGACTCATTAAGTCCTAGGGGTATTTTGGTCTTTTACTAAATCATTTAAATTTCCTTTTTAACTTTTGGGCCAAGCCAATTGGGTTGACCAGGCCCATTCTGACCCAAATGAGCTGGTCAAACCCCCCACTAGAGTGGTGCTGGACCATACAGACCCAGTACGCACCCATCTCTCTCTTGCTCACACTCGCTCTTCCTCCTCGCTCTCAACCCGTTGCGGCGTGGTGCCTCCGACGCTGTCGCCGATTAATTTCCGCCTCGCTGGGCCTCTCGACCGGCGTCGTGGTGTATGACGAGGTAGTCGACGTTGCTGTGTCGATTGGCCC
This sequence comes from Avena sativa, assembly GCA_916181665.1. Lineage (NCBI taxonomy): Eukaryota > Viridiplantae > Streptophyta > Magnoliopsida > Poales > Poaceae > Avena > Avena sativa. The sequence continues at coordinate 8,255,157 of OV702293.1, read as the reverse complement.
TGCTCGATTCGTCTTTTGACCTCTCTTCTGGCCAGACTAGCTCCACCCCGAACCCTAGGGTTTGGTGGTTGTTGACGATGTTATTCTTCGCTGCTCCGGTGGTGCTATGCAGTGCTCTTGGTTGCTTTGTGGTGCTGCTAGGCTGCTTGTGTGGCTGTGGCCGTGCCATGGCTTGGCGTGGGTTGCAGCGCCCTAGGGTTCTCCTCGTGTCGTCATGCATTCGTCGGCCCTTCTTCTTCCTCTTCTAAATGTCAGCGAGGACCTCGGGTAAGTTCTCTCTTTCTCCCCCTCTTGTTCTTTGTCCTTTGACTCTCTTGCTAGCCTCTGTGTGCTTCTAGTGAGAAATCCCTAATTAGGGATCATCGGTTCGATTAGGGTTCATCCCCCTTGTGTTGATTATTGAGTATAATGAATTATTTAGGATTAATTGTGGTGGTTATACTATTTTGGATGATTGTCTACTAATGAATTTGGGATTGCTAATGGCTCTGTTAAACCAATTTCTATTGGATATTGGATCCTGTCCAAATGGTGATGCTTTGACTCTAATCTGGTCTGACATCTTCTTAGTGATGAACGTTATCTAGTTTCAGTACTGGATCCTGTGTTTGACTTCCTGGCATTTACTATTCATGCCACTGGTGATTATTCCTTTACACAAAACAATATGATTCCTAGTAGTATGGATTTCACCATTGTCTGGTGTGCTTAGTACTAACAGTGGCACTGTTAGTAATTGTTCAATGAACCCTTATGCACTAGCATGTTTTGATATGTTCAGATTGGAGTTGATTTGATACTCCTATAATTCCCTGATTTTGAATAAATGTGTAAATGTAAATATGATTCCTGGTTATTTATTCCAACAAAATGATTGAATATCTTTCTGCAAGTTTACTTGTGAAATCTATGTGTATGATTTGCTTGGTTTAGAATAGATACTTGTGACACCTTCCGTGGAATGGTACACAAGTGTTCATTCTAGTACTAGCTAAATTCTATCTGTGTCCTAGTGTGGCTTGGTGCTAAAATGAGTTGAAACTCCTACTGGATATATTAGCCTGTGATGCATATGAATTTTCTTTGGCCTATGATGCTAGTCTAACGCATAGCTAGGTAGAAACTAAAGTTTTTTACATGCTGTTCCTCACATATGTTCCTTGATATTAGGTGTAAAATAATAATTCTTATAGCTCTTTAAGAAAATGATTTGACATCCTTACTATTTCATATAGATCCTTAAGATGTGTTGATTTCTAAGGTGCTACTATTTAAAAGATGTGCCCAAAAATCATTATTTAAGGCTGTTGGTATATTTGGATATAGAAATATGGATTACTACCCAAGATCAATGATGCACAGGCTGTGATCTTGGTTTTGTTTGCAAATATTGATGGTTGACTGTGTTTAATCTCTTATGTGATGGATACACCCCACTGGGTGTTTTTCTGAGAAGATTTCTGTAAGGTTCCCAACCTTTAATAAGGTAGAGATCCCTGTGTTTACAATGCTAGTCCCTGGATCAATAGCTACCATCCACAGTTAAGATGTAATATCAAGAAACAAAGGTCATAATACAACTTTATAACCAGGAATAAAATAATTCATTACATCTTACATAGCTCATTTGGCTATCACATCACAATGCAGCAGAATATCTATAAAGCATGGAGTCCTTCATCTTCAAAGTGCCACAGGCAATCATGTTGGTTGTAGACTTGTAATCCTATTCAACACACTTCACTAACATCAAACAAACCTGCAACATAATAAGTTTGCAGCCACAAGGGTCAATACATTTGAATTGTATTGGCAAGTTTCACTACTATTAAGAAACAAGTGGATCCTATCATTACATGCATATTTGGCTATGTAGAGTTTAGGCTCATTTGCAGAAAACAATATAGTTTTATCCTATCTTTTCAAAATAGTTTTGATATTTTGTCAAATCTTTCTGAACTCCTTGGAAACTCCAAGTGCTTCTAATCCCTTGTTGTCACCATCAAGTTTTACTTTGAGAAATTGGAATGTCGAGATCTTCCATAGCTTCAGGCCTTAGTTGCTCAGAGTTGTCCATAACCGGGGACACGGCTAAGTACTTAGAATTTTGATCTTCTGCAGAAGTTGTACACTTTACCCACATGACACAATATCGTCTTGACGCCACCAGTGGCTGCTGGATAAGTACACACCAAATGGAGTACCGACAGATCGAGAATGTGACAAAGTCTTTCCATAGAAGTCCTCCCAATACACAATGCTAGGTTGTCTACCAGGCACCAATGTAAGGATATATTTCCAATACATAATTCTAGTTAACCTGAAGATGCCAATGCAAGGGTCTTCCACTATGTAGTTGACTAAGCCAGAGCCCATTTAGCATGTGGCTGTACACGGAAGCCACTGTACGAGAAACATGTTCAATCTCTAAGTCCCTGGGTGGTTTTCTTCTAGTGCACACACAAAAAGATAGCCATATAAACATGGTTCCTTTTGTTGCCACCTTGTCCAATCTTGAGTATCCTTTTCCACCCAGGTGGTTCATTGAGTACTTGTTTTATTATATAAAACATATATCTTTCCAACACTTCATATAATCATATCATGTATCCCATCCCAAATATATAGTAGGGCTAAGCATACTACAACTACATTGTTTTCACTAAGGAAGATATAATGATATCCTAATAGGATTTAGCATAGCATAAAATATAGTAGACCTATCATGCATGTTACAAAAATCCACTAAGTGTAATGAAAATATGGGGACTTGGATGATAGTGTCACTTGCCTTTTTAGTAGAGAATGTTGGTTCACTTCTTGATCTTGCAAATATCACACTCTTCTAACTTCACTACAATTCAATCAATCAAACACATATTCAACTAGCATTCAAACAATTTGTCACACATAAAATAATAGAAACAAGGCAATGCATGCAAGCATGCAAAAGATGGTTTTATTTAGAAAAGTGGTTTCTATTAGGCTCTAAACATTTTAAAGCTCAAAGTGGTCATTTACTAAAGTGGTAAAACCATTTGTAAGAGGTTTCACTCCATGAACTAATTTTATACCAAAGTGATATTTTATGTTTGTTAGAAATGTCTTTTGCAAGGCAATAACTTTATATGGTTCATAAAATATGTTTTAAAATCTCAAAACTTAGTGTTTAGGGTCATAAGGTTTGAATCACATCATTTCCCAAAGGTTTTACTCAAACTTCATTTCTAAACCATAAACAATATTTTTATTTGACTAGAAATGTGCTAATTCAAATATTTATTCCTTAACCTCACAAAATACATTTCTAAATTCATAAGTTGGTTCCTATGGTCAGTAGGTTCAAAACAATCCATTTTGCAAAGATTTCACCTTGAAAATATATCTAGAACAATTTTTATATTTAAATTATGCCTACACATGTTTCTGCAATTTCATCCAATTTTCCAGAAGCAAAACATTAAACAAAGTGCATGGTTGCAAAGTACTTGCTCTGCTGATTCCAATGATATAAAAATTGCAAAATTTGGACGTGTAGAATTAAAGTTATGAATTTTACAAGTTTGCATATCTAATAGATTCTAATTTCTGTTTTAATTCAAACCTTGTCCACGTGTCTTAATATAACTGGCTGAAAACGGTTCACGCGGATCGCTCTCTGTGAGTCGTTGGATCTAAATAAGATCGTGCGGCATAGAGCACACGATACCCCTTCGATTAAATCTAATCTCAGCCAGACGATTTGTATCCTACGGATCATAGCAGTCAGACCCTAACTGGGCGGCGCTAGCGGCGGTGGACGGCGGCGCACGCTCGGGCGGTGGCGTTGGCGATGATTCAGGAAGCGAGGGAGAGGGAGTAGTATCTCACCGTGCTCGCGGGTGTGCGGTGACGCTCAAGGTGAGGTCGGCTACTCGAGGGGCGCACCGGAGCAGGGTGGATTGCTCGCCGGAGTCAGTGGCGACGTCGGGTGTCTCTGGTTGTCGTCGGGGGCGAAGCTTGAGAGCGTGCTAAGACAAACGGAGCATGCAGTTAGACACGGGCGAGTGTGGGGATTATAGGAGCATCATCGGGAGGGTTCGGGGCGGTCTGTGCTTACCAGGGAGTTCGTCGGAGCGATGGCAGACGCGGCGGCGCTCAGGTGAGTTTGTTGTCGACGTTGTGGAGCGGGCGCGGCCAAGCGGTTGGTATTGGAAGATGCACCAGGAGATGGGGAGCAGGCTTGCGTGCTGTGGGAGGCGAGGGGCGGTTGGACGGCGCCGGAATCGACTGGAGAAGCTCGTCGAGGCTGTGGTGCTCGAGCTCAAATTTGGGGCAGCCTGGAGGCAAAGAGGAGGCGGCGCTTGGGGGCAAAGCGAGCGTGATCTCTGGAGGAATTAACGCCGACAATAACTCGAATTTACGTGAAATCAATCGAGGCAGAACGGCGACGAGCGTGGGGAAACGGTCGACGCGGGTAAAGACGACGACCTAGTAGGTGGGGTCCGGCTGTCTGCGAGAGAGAGAGAGAGAGAGAGAGAGAGAGAGAGAGAGAGAGAGAGAGAGAAATAGTGGGGCCGCCGATCAGCGACTGTGCGGGTGTGTTCCTGGGTAAAAACGGTTCGTGAGTGAGAAAGGAGTGGGTTGCGCTGCTGGGCTTTAGTTGGGCCAGATGGGTTGGGTTGCTCTATTTCATTTTTTTATACTGAATGCTTTTCCTTTTTCTATTTTGAATTTCTGTTTTGATTTTCATTAAAACAATTCAAACTCCAAATGAATTCAAACTTCCACCAAACTTTAGGTATAGTTTAATTCTGTTTAACAACATATTCCAAAGTCCAAAATAAAATAATTATTTTTAGGATTTATTATTTATTAAAAATAAATAAATATACTTTAGTCTTTATTTCAAATAGGATTCAAATATGTTTAAAACTTTATTTGACTTTCTAAATTTTTCCAAAACCTTTTCAGTAGGTTTTATTTGAAAACTAAAATACTTTGAATTCTTTTATTTAAAATACTTTAATAAGTTTTAGTGTGTATTTAAAATGGAAAAAGCCTTTACTTTAATAAAATTGGATATTAATAAATCCTTATTATTTTATTTAAATAATCCTTTACTCTTTTTATCAAATAGAAATATTTTATTTCATTTTCTTGGCCAAGATTAAATTTGGCTCTTCAAAATAGTCCTTATTTATTATTTCTACTTTGTTTATGAAAACCATATCTTTTTCTTTAAAGATCCAAAAATGGTGATTCCAACTATATAACTTTATTTATTATTTGTTTATCTTTTTTTAATCCCTTTAGGATTTTATTTGATCAAAATAGGTTTTGATGCTTCCAATTGGAATCAAAAAGTTTCTTCTCACCCTAAAATTTCAACAATTGTTTATTTTGTTTATTCAATTTTCACATTTCAAAATTTGGAAAATTTTGGGATGTGACAATTTCATATGAAACAACACATGCTTGGATAATCTAAGATGTTTTGATCATGTGATGGTTTTATATGTACTCACCACACAACTTGATTTTTGGTGATAATGTTGTTGTGCTAGTTGATCTTGCTTGCTTGACCTTGCTAGCTTGTTCTTGTTGGTTGATCTTGCTCTGCACCTCCTAGTGTTGCTCATGCTCCTCCTAGCTCCTGTGATCTTGTACTTGGCCTTGCTATCCACCTGCACCACCCCCTCCTTGTGTCACCATCTTGAAAATGGTTGGATGGTTTGTTATGTTTCTGGATTGTGGCTTTGTGTGGGAATTTGGCAGTCTCAGTGTGTTCTTGGTGATGTGTTTCTGAAGATAGAATGAGTTCCCTGGTAGTTGTGCTACAGCTGTGCACTCCTTTTTGCCTGCTTGTGATGCTGCTGCTGATGTTTGGACAACACACTATATGCATTTAGGTGACTAAGCTGCCTTGTTGTTTGGGATGATTGTGGATCATATCAAGTGAAATGGTTTTTTACTTTTATCCCTTTTGCTAGTTACTTTCCTGGTGAAACTTGCCCTTTACTTTGTTGATGATGTTGTTCTGAGGCTTGTTTGATATAAAAGAACATATATTGCACATTGGTGAAACTTTCCCCTTTTAATTACTCAATGAAGTAATATGAACAGTACACTTCACTGTTCACCAATGAGAGTAAAAATAACCAACTAAACTTTTATTTCTTTTTGAGTTGTTTTTCTTATATTGTAGGAGCAAGATCTGGATGCTCAAGATGTAGTTTAGGAATAGATATGTAGTATAGGTTTTTATTGTAATCTTCATTTACTTCATTTTGTAAAGAATCTTGTAATAATATTCTTATAATTTAATAAAGTTTCATTTTATTGTAATTTGTAATGTGTTATTTTTATTTATTGTATCATTCTCACTTTGTAATATTATTAAGGAATAAAGAAAATAAATAATAATTCATTTCTTATTTGAATTTCCTTGCCTTAAATTATTATTATTGTTTAGTATATCTTTAATATAATCAAACAATGTTACTAAATCATTTTGGAGAACAACTTAATATTACTAAAGTTTTTCCAAATGATTTAAATTTCAAATCTGAATTCGAATTATTTCCCCCAAAAACTCATTAATTCCTCAAGGCCATGTCAAAATTTATAGCAATCACTATAAAAGAGTTATTCCTACCTCTAGATAGTGAAAGAAACTCTGATCATTTTAGGTTTTTGTTTGGCGAAAAAATTATCTAGATTTTTACAGATGAATGCATGCACATGCTTAGATTCGTATTTCTACCCTTTGTTGGTTCCTAAATGCTGGGGTGTTACAAATAGATCTAGTGCAAACCACAATTGGATATGGAATTACAACAAGATCTAATGGATGAAGGATAGAGGTAATGGTGGTGATGTAGATGCAGCGGTTGATGATGATGGGATGATGTGTTGTCCTCCAATGATCCATGGACCAACATGGATTTCTCCCCAGCCAAGTTCCTCCTTCAGATCCCTTTCAGATGTGGTTTTTCGTGGTTTCTAGTGGTTGTGAATGTCGGATCCTTTTGTCGTCTTCACTAGAGGAAAGTATTTGACGAGGCGTTCCCAATGGCACATGGTAAGGGCGGACGGTATAGGCGGGCCCCGCTCGTATCGTAGGTCGTTACCGACACTGGATGCCTCTCCTCGATAGGTATTTTCCCAGGAACGAAGGTAAATCCATAAAATAACTTTTATCACTTAAAAATATCATATTATAGTATAATATGACATCTCTAATTGATATGTTCACAATAGACTTAATGAATTTGGAACCTGTTGAAATAAAGACAAAAAGGTGTGTGCGAGCGCCGTGTAATACAAAGATCCCTACTCTATTTATGCAAAAACAGTAGGTAAAAATGCTTAAATTTTGGACTCATTAATACATGAGACCTAGCCTCCCCATATATAAAGTCTAGGAGGGTCCAACGAGGAGGACACACTACCCCACAATAGGTCTAGATAATAGACATCACGCCTCTCTCAACGATATCACATCTAGTCAACTCAATGAGTTTGTACTCTCCTATGATAATACGAGCAGACAAGCAGGAACTAGGGTTTCCACTACAGGGCCTGAACCTGGGTAAATCGCCTCCCTTGTTTGTCTGTTAAGCCGATGAAATCACCAGCGCCCTCTTTTCCACAAAACCCTAAGTCCATAACCATGGGCATTGCCGAGGTTACCCCTCGTCATTCTCCTTCACATAACCCCAAGTTCTCCATCATGGATCCGAAGACCGCCAACATGGAAACCTCATGATCTCTTTCATGGATTCTGAATCACCGTTCCCACATATGAAGCCTTGTTTCCAAACCCAAGATCTTTGGAACCAATGTGTGACCTCTACCCGAACCCATATATTACATATGACATATAACTTGTAGCATTAAACCATTCATGTGTTGCATCGCATATCTTGTGGTTTGGGTTAAGTAGAAATTCACCTAAATTAATTATAGAGTGTACTAGGGATATTTTTGTCTTATCATGACTTCATTTAAAATGTGTAGCTCATCGATGTCGTGCTTTTTCATGCTAATGAAAATTTATTTTTCGGGTAGATAAATAACTCGAATCTAATATTAATTGTCAGGATTTTGATTCCATTTAATTTTGCTAAGTTTCATCGCATCTTTCCATGTCATGCATCATATCATGAACATGCCGGATCTTCCACCGTAGTATTAAATATTGCATCAGTTGATCTTTCTAGTGCTTTGCTTCTTTCTGGATAGGACATGAGTTAATGCGAGTTGCGACAAGACTTCGGATGCCCGACATTGTTTCTCAGGCGAGCATTTGTCCCCTACTATCTATTGTGTATTTATATTTTTTCTCATGTCTCTATTGATATCTTTATGTCGATGCTTTAGTTTTGTACCATTATTAATCATTGCATCTTATATTGCCTTGGTTATCCTATTACATGTTGTTTGAGTAGATAGGTTGGACTTGTGAGTAGTACCGCATGCTTAGGTCTCTCATACAGGTGGATCTTCATAATTGGTTTCTAATGCAACTAGTTAATTAAATTGATGGATGTTGTTGGATTATGGTTTCACCTAATGATAAGGCATCGATAGGGAGCACCTTTGCAAATTGCTTGTGTATACCTAGGACATGTTGCTCTAAACATCTGCTCTAAGACTATCACGCTAACCATACATGGGCAAAGTTGGGAATCCCCCTTAACTACCAGCGCTATTCGTATATCCAGGATGCTAGAAAATTGGTTTTCCATTTGGTAAATATGCATAACATGCCCTCGGACATGGGTGTGTGATAATATGATATGAGATTTGGTGGATAGCCGACATGCATACACAAAATTGGGTTATCGTGTTGGGCGGCATCCAAAAGAGCTTTGAGTCTGATAGCACCCCATAGTGGCTCTGACTTGAAATTGTATATCCTAGGAGCCTGCTCAACCGTAGGCTCAAAAGCTATGCCACCTTGAGAATCGTCGTACCTCAATAAAACATAGTAGGTAGCTTCCATGGATATGAGCATTGTTATGGAATGTTTTTGATGGGATATCTGGATAGCACAAAAAAACCTTTCATTTTAAAAGTCTTGATTAAAGGGTTGAACATGTGTTTGGGTACAGTTATACATCCCTACTGGGTAAATCTTTTTGAAAAGTCGTGTACACGGTTATAGACGTCTCACGAGCACAATGTCACAATCATATACAACTTACACTAAATCATTGTTGTCTGTAAATTTACTAGTAAGTAGCTCTATAAACTAAATATCTGAATAAAAAAAGTTCAATGTGTGTGTTCCACGAGAGAACTTCCTCGACTGGTCTTTGAGGGGGAATTTTTTGGATGGATTATACTTTGTGTTATATTCTTTTTACCAGATAGCATTCTCTTATCCCACTCTAATAGCCGAAGTTGTAGCGTGTCTTTATAAGTTAGATAGTGCAAGATTTTCCACCGCTAAGCCCACCATACCCATGTAGGTGAGAGTCGTTGAATCCTAAGACTCGCCATGTACTAGCCTCGGTACTGACCGCTCTCTTTCTTTTTTCCTTCGCCCTTTGTAGGCACCTTTGGTTTTGACAGGTATGTGATCGACGATGTTCGCAAGGTTACCCTTCCGACTTGGCCTGGACAGGGTTGTCATCAGCACTTGGTTATTCTTCAGGACTCTTAGTCCAATTTGGATCTTGTCTGTACTCAGATACTGTAACATCCCAAAAATATTAATCAAGGTTATCAAATTCCAATCACCCAAAATTTGGGTTAACAAAAACTTTTGTTAATTAAATCTATATGAATGCATGTGTGTATGTGATGAATGCATGATTGCTTGTATGGACTTGTTTGATTGCTATGAATGGAAAGGATTGGTTTAAAGATGAAAACAACATCATCTAAATCATTTCCAAGCAGAATCAAAATTAATAGAAATTCAAAAACAAACCAAATAAGCACATGGTCATTTTTGCCTATCTTGTTCACTAGACCACTTTGAGTGTTTCTAGTTCAAGATTTATAACAGAAACAAATCCAATTCTTTTCACCCCTTGCTAGACCCAGTAAAAGTGAACCCAAGCCCACTTTGAAAACTCACAGAAACATTTGGCAACCCCATTCAAATGACATTTCAAAATTGAATCTAGTTCATATGGTAAGATCACCATTTCTCAAAACCCAACCAAACCAGTTCACCTTGACAAATCCAAACAACTAGAGGCCACCTATTATGTGCCCAGTACACTCACCAAGTTTCATCCAAAAATTCAAATATGAATTTCTTGCGGCCATCTCATCAAACACCTGGAGACACAAACCAAATCCTACCAAACTTCACTATTTTGAGTAGTAATACTTTCAAACATTGTTCCCCATTCATCACCCTTGTCTCCCCTAGTAAGCACACTAGCATTAAACCAACTTAGACCCCTACCAATGCACCATGTCGTGCATTCCCGAGCCAACCCTGGCCATCCGACCATGGCAAGCTAGAACCATCCATCGCCGCGCCTAGCCACCATGTCCAGGAAGCACGCCACCGTCCACCGCCACCCCCTATCCATCCCTCGAGCCTTGAGAAGCAGTGGACCACCAAGAACACGCGCGCCTAGTTATTTGTCTCTGCCATCTCCAGAGTGCGCCAGCTCGCCACGCTCGACACGCTCGCACAGACCACACCTCGCCTTCGCCCCCGTGCTTACAATCACCACCGTCCTAGGAGACCACCAGACATGCCTGTTCGCCGTCGTGCGACCAAGAGCGCCTGTGCGTCGTCAAAAATCTCGTCGGTGCCGCTTAGAGCGCCCGCGTGTTCCGACCAAACCGCACCGCCCCTTGCCGCGCCATCAAGCCATTGAGGACCGCCAGGAGACCCCGCACCGCCCCCTAGCCTTAGCCATGTCGTTAGCTCGTTGTAACCCTGACCCCGACAAGCACTGCCCATGCCACTCGGCCTCTCTTGCTTACCTATAAAAGGACCTCCCCCTCTCGGTTTCTCCACACCAGTTCAGTCCCCACCTCTCACTGATCCTTTCCACCTCTTCCCGGAGCAAGGCAAGCTCTCCCTTGCCGGAATTTCGCCGGAACCTGTCGCTGCTAGAGGAGAAGGGCGCCATCGATTGGATCCACCCCAAGAGGAGCCACCAATACTAGGAGAAACGCCGTCGTCAACTTCGTCATTGTAACATCCCAAAAATACTAAGCTTGGATCATCAAACACTAATCAACAAATTTAGGGTTAACAAAAACTTTTCTAAACAAAATTATGGAAGCATGCATGTGAGTATGCATTTCATTTTGAATTCTTTTAAACCACCTTGTTTGTGTGTTCCATTGCTTGTAAATGGATGCTTAGGTGAAATAAACATCATCTAAACATTTCCCACACTTTTCCTAAAGACAAGTAAATCAAAACAAATAAAATAAGGGAATGGTCATTTTGACCAATTTAACTCCCATGCCTACTTTGGCTGTCTCAAACTTTCAGAACCTAACAGAAACTTTTCTGGATCTTTGCACCCCTTGAATATACTCATAACAAAGTATCAAGGCCCACTTTGTGATCATCCAGAAACTTTCAAATGCATAGTTTAAATGACAATTCAAATTGAATCTTTCTCATATGGGAAGATCCCACTTTTTCAAAAACCACTCAAACAAGCTCAACTTTCAAAACCCAAGCATCTACAGACTCCCCAGCACCAACCTAGCACACCCACCAAAAATCTTTTCAAAATTCAAAACTTGAATTCTTGCGGCCATTTCATCAAACAGGTTGCAGACACAAATCATACAAAATCTAAACACTATAGTGAGCAGTGATTGAAGCCTAACTTGTTCCCTCTTTAGCTCACAACCATCTCAGTAGATCATCTAGCAAGCTAAACCAAGCACTATCCCCACTGTAAGCTTGGCATTGCCATCAATGGTGAACTGCCGAGCACACCCATGCCACCCCAGTGGAGACAGCAAGCTAGGAGAAGATTAAGCTGTGCCAACCTTGTTTGGGAGGCAGCCCACCGTCCACCGCCACACCCTGTCCCAGCCGCGAGCGTTGCCAGCCACTGGACCACACGCACGGACCACGCCCAGCTCGCTAGCGACCATGCCGAGCGTGCGCCAGAGCGCCACCCTCGACCGAAGCCCACAGACCGCGTGCCGCCCTTGCCGTGTGCATACTCGATCACCACTGACCCAGGAGACCGTCAGACATCCCCGTTCGCCGCCTCGTGATGCACAGCCACCGCTCGCCGTCGAAGACGCCGCCTCTGCCGCGCAGAGCATCGCCCGTTCCAGACCAAACCGCACCGCCCCTACTCGCACATTAAAGCCATAGAGCATCGCCAGGAGACCACCAAGCGATCGCCACCGCCGGCCATGCCTCTAGCAGCCCGTAGCCATGTCGCCATCGTCGCCTGCCCATCCCGTTCGGTCTCGCCGTCGAACCTATAAAAGGAGGACTCCCCCGCTCGATTTCTTCACACCATTCCACTCCTCTCTCACCCAGAACCACCCCACCTCAGTCCCGGAGCAAGGCGAGCAGCGCATCGCTGGAATTGCGCCAGAGCAGGCCGCCTCTAGAGGAGAAGGGCGCCATCGATTTCGTCCACCCTAGGAACTGCCGCGACCACCCCTGAGTTCGCTGTTGTCGACTTCGTCGTTCGCCCGCCTCGCCGACCCTCGCCCGCACCCTGGTGAGCCCCCAACGACCCCCACTGGCCATGCTAGGTTTCTGTCTCGCCGGCGTTGCCCAACATCGACGATGACTCTCAGCCGTTGGATTAGAACCAGATCAAACGCACCACAACGTCCCATACCGCTTCGCACCCCCCTGTGTCACTGACGCATGGGGACAGCCACTTAAATAGCCCGCGGAAGCACTGCACTTAGCAGGCCGGCCCAGTATCGCTTCCCGCGCAGCCCAGTTATTTGAATTAAACCTTTTCTATTTTATTTCAAACACACTTTTGTACCCAGTTTCAAAAATCAACCCAGGTCGACTCAGTGCACCAATTTGAATGAAACCAATTTTGTTAGAAAGGTCTGGGAATGCTGAATCCAAGCCCGTTGGATTCAAGTCATTTGGATCTGTAGATCATCCTTGGTAAAAATAACAAGACAGAATCTTTTCTGCATTCAAACATTTTTCAAATTTAAACCACAATAGCTTTTGAGTTGATTCCAACTCTCAAAAATCACATTTAACTATACCTTTCAGAATATATAAAAATATATAGGTTTACTTACAGAAATAATGTTCAAGTAATAAAAGAATGCCACATAGGCATTTCTACACATATTATTTAATTAAAATAAAAGGGTAAAACCTTATTAAATTGTGACACCACTTTAAATCACATTCCCATGTACTAAAATGTGTGGTGATGACATATGTCAACATGATCCCATATTTGGTTTGGAGAATATTAAATCTTAAGTAGTTTTTCAATGAGTAGAAATTACTTTTCTAAAAATAAAAGGAATGAAACCAAACCTTAATCTTGTAATGTTAGTGATGATGTTAGATCATCCATAGTACCCTTTTGTGTGGTGATTGCAAGTAGTTAAGTATTGCTTGGTGATTGTGTACATCGTATTTATTTATAGACGCTCGTACCGACCAAGGATACGAGGAGGAAGGAGGATTCTACGAAGAAGAAGCCGAGGAGAACTTCAACCACTGCTCTGCACAAGGCAAGCCTAATGCTACTAGTTGATTGTGCAAGCCAATACTTGCAGGCTATTAATTTAGCAAGATTATACTGATAATGTGCAAGTTACTACTTGCTTGTTACCATGCCAACCATATGCCTTAAGCATATGTGATCATACCCACTTGATACCCCAATCCTAGTTTTATTGCAAGCTTCTACTTTAGTTATTTATCAAAGCCTTAGCTTAGAGTTAACTTAAGTGACTTGTAGATTCTAGAATAATATATTTTAAGGTTGCATAAAGAACATAAAATTTGGCCTAAGTTAGAAACCTTGATATCATCCTAAGATATAAGGTTGTACTTAGTTGAAACTCCATTAGTTACCACCCCTCATTAGTGCTACCCCCACTTATAGATGCTAGTGCTAAACATAAAACTTGATCAACTTTAGATGGGAATACTTGGTGAAAATGGTTATGAAAACCTTAGAATGATGGATCATTCTACTGAGATGTTTTGACATATGTTTCCGAACACTAGATGATTTTGGTGACGAAAATGTTGAGGCATGAGCCTTAGCCCTTTTTAAAAACTGATGGTTGTCTGGATGCGTTACCATTCCAATGTTACCGTATAACCACAATACCCGAAGATTGGGTAGGGCTTGACTGGAAGCTTATATACCTTAGAATTAGTTCCCTCACGGCCAAGGTCTGAGCTGAGGCTACCTTGTGAAGATTGTCCACCTGTGCAGTACCCAAGATGACAGTCGGTCATGGTTGGGAGGCCAAACTCACAGGAGAGGTGCTTATACTAGGGCGTGTAATTGAAAGGTTAGGATTGATTATCCGCATACTGAGTATGGTGAATTCAGGATTTGTTCCTGACGGATGTATCTAATGTTGTGGTGAAAGTGTACAATCTCTGCAGAGTGTCAAACTATTCGAATAGCCGCGTCCGCGGTTATGGACAGTTGGAGTGGCCATACTGTTCCCCCGTCAGACTTTTCAAAATGACTTGTGAAATGAACTGAGATTTTGACTTGACCACAACAGAGTTGTGACATGAGTTACAAGTTCCCCTTTAGGAGTTATAAAATTGTGACTAGTTTCTTTCTGAACTTAGTAGAGATAAATCTGGCTTTTTGCAAAACAACCTTACAGCCTAGTGACCTATTATCCAAAAACCCCTTTATCTGTTAGTATTAGTTGGCGAGTACTTAAAGAGTACTCATGGCTTTGTCCCTGGCTATTCCCATGGACAGACTATGAAGAGGAGTACCTGGAAGATGGACCCCAGGAAGGTTACGACAACTAGGATCATCTCCCATCATCAGCATTGCCTGTGACCCCGAAGATGGAACTTCGCCTATGCTACCGTTATTATTACGTATTCCGCTGCTTGAAGTTGTATTAAGAAGTGGATCATGAGATCCTTATTTGTGTAAGACCTTATATATGGTTTGTAATGGATGATGTACTGTGGTATCCAATTCTGTCATGTCTCACAAAAATGGTAATCCTGGGATTGCGATATATGGCATAACAGGCATCTGGGATTAAAAATCCGGGTGTTGACAATCGTTCACCCCCATCGCCTGAGCCCCCGTGAGCCGCCCCAGACCCTATTGGCCGTGCTAGGGTTCGAGCCTGTCGTGTTCTGTTCGACGAGGACGACAAACGTGAGCCATTGATCCTTAGTCTAATCATATGGTCGTAGTTAGCCTGTACCCCTATGCACCCCGTGTCAACACCCGGATTTTTAATCCCAGATGCCTGTTATGCCATACATCGCAATCCCAGGATTACCATTTTTGCGAGACATAACAGAATTGGATACCACAGTGCATCATCCATTACAAACCATATATAAGGTCTTACACAAATAGGGATCTCATGATCCAGTTCTTAATACAACTTCAAGCAGCGGAATACGTAATAATAACGGTAGCGTAGGCGAAGCTCCATCTTCGGGGTCACAGGCAATGCTGACGATGGGAGATGATCCTAGTTGTTGTAACCTTCCTAGGGTCCATCTTCCAGGTACTCCTCTTCATAGTCTGGCCACGGGAATAGCCAGGGACAAAGCCATGAGTACTCTTTAAGTACTCGCAAACTAATACTAACAAGTGAAGGGGTTTTTTGATAATTGGACACTAGGCTCTAGGGTTGTTTTGCAAAAAGACAGATTTATCTCTACTAAGTTCAGAGAGAAGCTAGTCATAATTTTATAACTCCTAAGTGGGAACTTGTAACTCAAGTCACAACTCTGTTGTGGTCAAGTCAAAGTATCAATTCATTTCACAAGTCATTTTGAAAACATCTGACGGGGGAATAGTATGGCCACTCCAACTCTCCATAACCGTGAACGCGGCTATTCGAATAGTTTGACACTCTGCAGAGATTGTACACTTTCACCACAACATTCGATACATCCGTCAGGAACAAATCCTGAATTCTCCATACTTAGCATGCGGATAATCAATCCTAACCTTTCAATTACACGCCCTAGTATAAGCACCTCTCCTGTGAGTTTGGCCTCCCAACCATGACCAACTATCATCTTGGGTACTGCACAGGTGGACAATCTTCACAAGGTAGCCTCAGCTCAGACCTTGGCCGTGAGGGAACTAATACTAAGGTATATAAGCTTCCAGTCAAGCCCTACCCAATCTTCCGGTATTGTGGTTGTACGATAAAATTGGAATGGTATCGCATTCAGACAACCATCAGTTTTATAAAGGTCTAAGGCTCAGGCCTCAACATTTTCATCACCAAAATCATCTGGTGTTCGGAAAACACATGTCAAAACATCTCAGTAGAATGATCCATCATTCTAAGGTTTTCATAACCATTTTCACCAAGTATTCCCATCTAAAGTTGATCAAGTTTTATGCTTAGCACTAGCATCTATAAGTGGGGGTAACACTAATGAGGGGTGGTAAACTAGTGGAGTTTCAACTAAGTACAACCTTATATCTTAGGATGATATCAAGGTTTCTAACTTAGGCCAAATTTTATGCTCTTTATGCAACCTTCAAATATATTTTTCTAGGATCTATAAGTCACTTAAGTCAACTCTAAGTTAAAGCTTTGATAAAGAAATAAAGTAGAAAGCTTGCAAATAAAACTAGGATTGAGGTATCAAGTGAGTATGATCACATATGCTTAAGGCATATAGTTGGCATGGTAACAAGCAAGTATTTGCTTGCAAAGATAAAGTATCTTGCAAGTGTTAGCTTGCACATTCACTAGTAGTATTAGGCTTGCAAGTATGGGCTTGCACAATATCAGTATAAGCTTGCTAAATTGCAAGTGTTAGGTTGCCTTGTGCAGGGCAGTGGTTGAAGTTCTCCTCGGCTTCTTATTCTTCGTAGAATCCTCCTTCCTCCTCGTATCCTTGGTCGGTACTAGCGTCTATGAATAAATACGAGGTACACAATCACCAAACAATACTTAACTACTTCCAATCATCACACACAAGGGTTCTATAGATGATCTAGCATCATCACTAACATTACAAGATTAAGGCTTGGTTTAAATCCCTTTTATTTTTAGAAAAGTAATTTCTACTCATTGAAAAACTACTTAAGATTTAATCTTCTCCAAACCAAACATGGGATCAACTCAAAAGCTATTGTGGCTTAACTTTGAAAAATGTTTGAATGCAGAAAAGCTTCTGCCTTGTTATTTTTACCAAGGATGATCTATAGATCCAAATGACTTGAATCCAACGGGCTTGGGTTCAGCATTCCCAGACCTTTCTAACAAAATTGGTTTCATTCAATTTGGTGCATTGAATCGACCTAGGTTGATTTTTGAAAATGGGTACATAAGTGTGTTTGAAAATAAAATAGAAAAGGTTTAATTCAAATAACTGGGCTGCGCGGGAAGCGATACTGGGCCGGCCTGCTAAGTGCGGTGCTTCCGCGGGCTGTTTAAGTGGCTGTCCCCACACGTCAGTGACACAGGGGAGGAAGCAATATGGGACGCTGTGGTGCGTTCGATCTGGTTCTAATCCAACAGCTGAGAGTCATCATCGACGTTGGGCAACGCCGGCGAGACAGAAACCTAGCGCGGCCAGTGGGGGTCGTTGGGGGCTCACCGGGGTGCGGGCGAGGGTCGGCGAGGCGGGCGAACGACGAAGTCGACGACGGCGAACTCAGGGGTGGTCGCGGCAGCTCCTGGGGTGGACAAAATCGATGGCGCCCTTCTTCTCCAGAGGCGGCCTGCTCCGGCGCAATTCCGGTGATGCGCTGCTCGCCTTGCTCCGGGACTGAGGCAGGGTGGTTCTGGGTGAGAGAGGAGTGGAATGGTGTGAAGAAATCGAGCGGGGGAGTCCTCCTTTTATAGGCTCGATGGCGAGACCAAACGGGATGGGCAGGCGACGGTGGCGACATGGCTACGGGCTGCTAGAGGCATGGCCGGCGGTGGCGATCGCTTGGTGGTCTCCTGGCGATGCGCTACGGCTTTAATGCGCGAGTAGGGGCGGTGCGGTTTGGTCTGGAACGGGTGGTGCTCTGCGTGGCAGAGGTGGCGTCTTCGACAACGAGCGGTGGCTACAGGGTACGGGCGGTGAAATGGGCATGTCTGGCGGTCTCCTGGGACGGTGGGGGGCATGTTGGCGGGCGGCGAGGGCTCGAGGTGGTCTGGTTGAATGGGAACGGCGCGTGCTCAGCGGCGTGGGTCGGCACGGTCGACAGCGGCACGGACGCGGCGTTCCTGGCGGTTCTGGCTGCTATCCGCGAGGCAGGGCTGGTCGAGAGGGGGCGGTGAGGCATGGGCTACCTCCCAGACAAGGTTGGCACGGCTAGTTCTTCCTCTAGCCTATTGTCCACACTGGGGTGACATGGGTGCTCTCGGCTATTCACCATTGATGACCTTGCCTAGCTTACAGTGATGCTAAGAGATTAGTTAGGGTCGTTAGATGATCTATTAAGGCTAGTGGTGTCCAGAGAGGGAATAAGTTAGGCTCAAAACACTGCACACTATAGTGTTTTGATTTGTTTTTGTGTCTGCAACCTGTTTGATGAAATGGCCGCAAGAAGTCAAGTTTTGAATTTTGAAAAGATTTTTGGTGGGTGTGCTAGGTTGGTGCTGGTGAGTCTGCAGATGCTTGGGTTTTGAAAGTTGAGCTTGTTTGAGTGGTCTTTGAAAAAGTGGGATCTTCCCATGTGATATAGATTCAATTTTGAATTGCCATTTAAACTATGCATTTGAAAGTTTCTGGATGATCACAAGGTGGGCCTTGATACTTTGTTATGAGTACAATCAAGGGGTGTAAAGATCCAGAAAAGTTTCTATTAGGTTCTGAAAGTTTGAGACAGCCAAAGTAGGCATGGGAGTTAAATTGGTCAAAATGACCATTCCCTTATTTTATTTGTTTTGATTTACTTGTCTTTAGGAAAAGTGTGGGAAATGTTTAAATGATGTTTATTTCACCTAAACATCCATCTACAAGCAAAGGAACACACAAACAAGGTGGTTTAAAAGAATTCAAAATGAAATGCATACTCACATGCATGCTTCCATAATTTTGTTTAGAAAAGTTTTTGTTAACCCTAAATTTGATGATTAGTGTTTGATGATCCAAGCTTAGTATTTTTGGGATGTTACACCCCGTGTCTCACTGACATGTAGAGACACCACTTAACCAGCCCGCGCGCACTGTGAGCAGTGGGCCGGCCCATTTAGCTCTCCCGCGTGACCTAGTAGTTTGAATTTAGATTTATCTATTTAGTTTCAAACCTAGTTCTAGCAGTAGATTCAAAATTCAATTCAGAGAGTTTTACTGAACCAGATAGCATGAAACCAATTTTGTTAGAAAGGTATTAAAATTCTTAATCCAAGCCCGTTGGATTCAAACCATTTTAAATTATAGATCACCTATAGTAAAAATAACAAGGCACAGACTTTTCTGCATTCAAACATTTTTCAAAATTCAACCATAAATGCTTTTGAGTTGATTCCAACTCTCAAAAATCACATTTGATAAGACCTTTCTGAATATATAAAAATATCTAGGTTTACTTGCAGTAATAATGGACAAGTAATAAAAGAATGCCACATAGGCATTTCTAGTCACTTTAATTAATTAAAATAATAAGGTTAAACATTATTAAATTGTGAAACCACTTTAAATCACATTCCTAAGTATTGAAATATGTGGTGATGACATGTGTCAACATGATCCCATGTTTTAATAGGAGAATATTAAATCTTAAGTAGCTTTCAATGAGTAGAAATTACTTTTCTAAAATAAAATAAATAAGACTTTTGCCTTAATTCTTGTGATAATTGTGATGATGCTAGATCATCTAGTGTGAGCCTTGTGTGCTAAATAGAAGTAGTTAAGTATTGTTTGGTAATTGTGTACTTTGTATTTATTTATAGACGCTAGTACTGACCAAGGATACGAAGAGGAAGGAGACTACTATGAAGAAGAAGCAGAGGAGAACTTCAACCACTACACTGCACAAGGCAAGCTACTAACTAAGCAAGCCATCCTAGCAAGCTAACACTTGCAACTGTGAGAGCTAGATAACCTATGCAATGCATTAGGCATGCTTTGATTAGAAAATCTTGAGTATCCTAAATCCCAGTTTTACTTGCAAGCTTTATTTTATTTCTTTATCAAAGCTTTTTATTTATGTTTACTTAGTGACTTGTGAAGTTTTGGAAAGATATTAAAGGTAGCATAAAGAGCATAAAACTTGGCCTAAGTTAGGTAGAACTTGATGTCATCCTGAGGCATGAGATTAGACTTAGATAAGTCACACTTGATTATCACCCCTCATTAGTGATTTACCCCCAACTTTAGTGGTTAGTGCTAAGCATAAAACTTGATCACTTTAGATGGGAATACTTGGTGAAAATGGTTATGAAAACCTTAGAATGATCAGTCATTCTAATGAAATGTTTTGACATGTGTTATTGAACACCAGGTGACTTTGATGATGAAAATGTTGAGGCATGAGCCTTAGCCCTTTATGAAACTGATGGTTCTGTTCGGATGCGATACCATTCCAATTTTACCGTACAACCACAATACCCGAAATTGGGTAGGGCTTTACTAGAAGTTTATATATCTTAGTATGGGTTCCCTTGCGGCTGAGGTTTGAGCTGAGGCTACCTCGTGATGATTGACCACCTGTGCAGTTCCCAAGATGACAGATGGTCATGGTTGGGAGGCCAAACTCATAGGAGAGGTGCCTATACTAGGGTGTGTAATTGAAAGGTTAGGATTGATTATCCGCATACTGAGTATGGTGAATTCAGGATTGTTCCTGATGGATGTATCGAATATTATGGTGAAAGTGTTGCATAATATGGTTCAAGCCGCTTTCGATAGTAATGGAGTTGTGGAAGAAGTGTACCACCTCTGCAGAGTGTCAAACTATTCAAATAGCCACGTCCGCAGTTATGGACAGTTGGAGTGGCCATACTGTTCTGTTGTCAAATGTTTTCAAAATGACTTGTGAAATGAATCATGACCTTGACTTGACCACAACAGGGTTGTGAAGGTAAAAGTTAAGTTCCCACTTAGGTGTTATAAAACCTTAAACTAGTCTTCTTTACTTCTGAACTCAGCTAGAGATAAACCTGGCTTTTTGCAAAATAACCTAGAGCTTAGGATTCCTACTTGAACCACTTTACTTGTTAGTGATAGTTTGCAAGTACTTAAAGAGTACTCATGGCTTTGTCCCTGGCTATTCCTATGGACAGACTATGAGGAATACTATTAGGAGGATGAACCATAGGAATTCTACGACAACTAGGGTCATCTCCCATCATCAGTATTTCCTGTGACCATGAAGATGGAGCCTCGCCCACGTTACCATTATTATATTATTCCGCTGCGTTGATTGTATTAAGACTAGATCATGAGATCCTTTATTTATAAGACCTTTATTATGGTTTGTAATGGATGATGAACTATGGTACCAATATGTTATGTCTCGCAAAAAATGGTAATCCTGGGATTGCGATGTATGGCATAATAGGCATCTGGGATTAAAAATCCAGGTGTTGACAGATACTACCGCGTTCATCGTGATTTATATCTTCGTATTGTATCACTTGTATTATTGGCTCAAAGGAGTTGTTGTATGTCTGTTTCTTGTGGATTTGTTGGAAACTATTGTGATGTAACTATTTGTTGAAAATCCCACACACATGAAAGTGTCTAGTGGGGCGTATTGAATCACTTCTATGAGGATTTTGGCGGGAAATTGCTAAGATCCACATAGACCTGATTTGGGGCGTTACAAGTGGTATCAGAGCAAAGGTTTACGATACCCCACGTGTCCAGCCTGTAGGATAACCTAGCTAACGAATGATGTTGTGTCAAAACTATTTTGTAAAAATGGTTGGATAGATCTGAATAGCTCTGCTTTTACTCCTTGCCTCTATTCTGGAAAAGCTATCAATAACTAAAGATATTGAAAAACAAATTAGCAACTTGTGAAGCATCGTTAGTCCTATGGCATAGAATGAAATGAGCCATTTTAGAAAAGCTATCAATAATGAAACTATTGAACCATTCTCGTGCTTTGATCTAGATAAGCCTAATACGAAGTCCATGCTTATGTCACACCATGGTGCATATGGAATAGGAAAAGAAGTGCACATACCAAAGGGGCTGGATCTCAACTTAGCTAATAAGCACGTTGTGCACCGTTGGACGTGTCGTTTCACGTTGCGCTTCATCTTCGGCCAGAAGTAGTTTGTGGATAACATGTAATATGTTTTGGCACGGCT
The DNA here is from genome assembly GCA_916181665.1 of Avena sativa. NCBI lineage: Eukaryota > Viridiplantae > Streptophyta > Magnoliopsida > Poales > Poaceae > Avena > Avena sativa. The sequence goes on along the minus strand of OV702293.1, from coordinate 8,232,768 downwards.
AAAATGAACCATCAAGGCTCCTCCGTGAGCTTCTTGGGGTACAAAGCTTAGAAAGACAACTTTGGAATGTAAAGTTTGTTTTGCTTGAAAAGAAATCTGTTATGCAAATAGAAGTCACCAAATCCCTTATGAATGGAACACTTTGCAAATATTGGGCAAAATAAGGGGTCGGAAGGATACAAAATGTTTGATACCATCAAGACCCAAAATGTTTATATCAAGGCGTGTATGTAGGAGTGCGTTTTTATGCTTTTATTTCACAATATAGGGGAAAGACTCCATAAATTCAACCGATTTAGCGTGCCTTTTTCTCAAGTTGGCTTGACCCTTTAGATACTTCAATGACTCATGGTAGGAGTGAATGATGAACTCTTTGGGCCAAAGGTAATGTTACCGAACACTGTAAAACATGAACAAATGCAAACAATTCTTTGTTATAAATTGGATAGTTGAGGCGTGCGTCGTCCAACTTCTCACTATGGTATGCAATCTGGCATCCGTTTTGCATGAGAACTTTTACAATTCCAATACCTCTAGAATCACATTCAATTTCAAAAGTTTTGTGAAATCTGGAAAGGAAAGGAGAGGAGATTCGGTTAGATTCTTTTTGAGTTCATCAAAAGCAATTTGTTGCGCTTTTCCCCAAACAAAAGGTATATTTTTATTATTCAATTCATTAAGGGGCAAGCGATGGTGTAAGAATATTTCACAAAACGATGGTAGAAACAGTCTAAACCATGAAAAGCTCAAACTTTACCAACCGTTTTTGGTATTGGCCAATCCCAAATGTCCTTCATTTTGGAATCATCCACTTCAATGCAATTGGAAGAAACAACAAAACCAAGGGAACCTGACTTGTCACGAGTAAATGAACACTTAGTGGCGTTAGCATAAAGATTTTCATTGCGAAAAATTTGCAAAACTTGTTGCACATGTTGGACTTGGTCCTCAAGCGATTTGCTATAAACAAGAATCTCATCAAAATAAATGACAATAGATTTAACAATGAGAGATCTCAAAATGTGATTTGTTAATCGCATGAAGGTGTATGGAGTAATAGATAAGATGAAGGTCACAACCAACCATTCATGGAGACCAAGTTTGGTCTTGAATGCGGTTTTCCACTCATCACCCATGGATACATATTTGGTGGTAGAAACTACGAAGATCTATTATTAGAAAAGGTAGTGGCTCCACTTAACTCATCAAGCATGTCATCGAGTCTATGTATAAAGTGATGATAACAAATGATGATATCATTGATGGTACGACAATCCATGCATAAAATAAAAGTATCATTCGTATTTGAAACAAGTATCACGGGAACCGTGCTTGGGCTTAGGCTTTCTTGAATCATACCTTTGGAGAGAATATGTTCAATTTGCCTTTCAATTTACTTTGTCTCCTACGGTTCATGTGGTAGGCCACGCGGTTTGGTAGAGGAGCACTGGGGATGAGGTCAATGCGGTGCTTAATTCCTCGAAGTGGAGGGGAGTCCATGAGGTAGTTCGACGAGGAAGACATCTTCAAATTCTTGCAAAAAAACATCAAAGGAGAAATGGTTGATAAATCATTAGTGTTTTGCATCAATCCCTTTCATATGATCACATAGTGCAACATGGATATGTTTTCCCTCACTTCTCCCATCTCATATTTGGTGGCAAGAAGGACACTCTTCATTTTTTCACTCATATTTGGCTTGTTGCTCTCACTCGCCTTTTTGTGGTTCTATCACTCACCATTTATCGCACTAGTAGTGTTTGTAGCTTGCACCCTCGCTAAAGCCTTTACATTGGCGGCAATTATTTGGCTAGGTGTCCTCGGTTGCAAGGCACACATTTGACCAAGCCACTTGAAGCTATATATGTTCATGTGGCCATCATGGATAGCACCTTTTTCAAAACTTCCATGACCTACTAAGAAACATGTGGCTAACGATCGTGGGGACCACACTACACTCAACTGTATCCTTATATGGACCAATAGAGAAAGAGACCAATATGGTGTGCATAATCTTGACGGTTCCATTATTGCTCAACCATTGCACATGGTAGGGGTGCTTATGTGGACGGAGATGGATCTTGAGATTTTCACATAGCTTGGTGCTTGCAAGGTTGTGGCAACTTCCTCCATCAATTATGACTTTGATGGAATTTCCATTGATGTTGGCCTTGGTTTGTAAAATGTTGCAATGTTCATCTTCATGTTCTTGGGCTTGTGTGGTTATTAACACCCTTGTGACAACAAATGATGGGCTAGCATCATGCTCACACACATGAGAAGATATTGATCATCGGTATCCATCTCATGATCATCGAGATCGACTTTTACTCTTGCTTCAAACTCTTATTCACTCAAGGATTCATATCTTCATTGTCATTGATTATCATGACCTTAGTCTTGCTACACATATAGGATTTGTGTCCTTTGCCTCCACACTTGTAACATTCCACATTGCTACTTGAGGTGTCATCGATGGTGCATGTCATTGGCTTGCCATTCGTTAGAGGTTTACCTTCTATAGTCGTTGACTTGAATGGTGGATTTTTGTTGCTTAAAGAGTTCCCTTTGAAACTTATAGACGTGGTGGTCAGAGTAGTTTTGTTGTCAAAGAATTCCTTTGTCTTGGAATATTTTAGGTCATCTTGGACTTTACGCTCAGCCTTGGTTGCATTATGCAGAAGATATACCAAGCTTTTGTAGGGTTGGAACTCCATGATGTGCTTGATTGGATGGTTCAAACCGGAAAATAAAAGTGCCATTGTTTGCTCATCTCTCTCTTGTATGTTGGCTCGAATCATGTGAAGTTCCGTATTTTTGAAGTATACTTCCACTTTTGTCTCTTGGTTGATATTTTGGAGCTTATTAAAGAGATATCTTGTGTAGTGCGACGAGGCAAAGCGGGAGTCCATATGTTCCTTCATTGATCGACATGTGTTGATAAGAGGTATTCTTATATCTTGGCGGGCGGTTTGGAGTTGTTCCCACCAAAGATATATATAATCATTAAACTCTACGGATGCCATATCCACCATGTTCTCTTCACTATAGTTGTGCATGCAGAAGATCTTGTCGACTTTGAGTGCCCATGAGAGGTGCTCTTCAGGATCATTTGAGCCTTAAAATTGGGAATCGTGAATTTGAGCCTGCCAAAAGTTTCTTTATCTTGGTGATTGCAATGATGATGTTTTGTATTGAGAGTATGACGTCATTGGTGGTGGTTGTTAAAAGAACATGTGGGCCCCCATGTGTGGTTTTGGTAATTAATGACAATCTTTATGGACTAATGTGCGTATTAAGTTATACTTGTAGGATTTGTCCATTAGCATCGCTTGGAGCATGTGTTGTCTTCAACGTCGATGAAATGAGAATAAGATGTGTTGTGCAAGCTCAAAATGCGCCATCTATAGAAGATCTCATGTTTGATGCTTGCCATCCTCGGTGATCATGGATCGATGATGAGGAATCAAGAAAGGCGTTCCATCTTGAGAAGGTCAAGTTCATCTACATCGAGCTCAAGTGGAATGCTCAAGGCAAAGGTACAATCTTGATAGGTTTTCCCTTTTGTCGGTCTCATGTTGTGTGTGGGAGACCGGGTTTAGGATAGATAACCGTACTATTAAGAGGGGCTCTCGAATGAGTAACTCGATCATATCTTTCGAAGAGAGCTCAAACCTTTGCATACTTAGAATCATCCTTTCTTGGTTGTTATTTTGATCTTATCCATGTAAGGTTCTAGAGCTTGTGGTAATATTCATAACAAGCTCTAGTTCATCAAAAATGGATTTCCCTTTTATATCTTATTGCGTTTTTATCTTGGATGTTTTACCGGTTTGTATTTTAGAGATAGTTAAAACCTTCTATTATTTGGTTCTTACTCATGTGTGGATTTAGAGCTTGTGTTAATCTCCATGACAAGCTCTAGTTCATCGAAAACATAATTCATATGCATTTTCTATTACGTTTTCGATGTTGGAGGTTTTATCGGTTCGTCTTTTTGTGAGAGGTTAAATCTTGCATCATTTGGATCTATCCTCCCTTGCTGGACTATGATGTTTCTTTGCATGATCTTTTAGAGCTTGTTGTCCTCTTCTAAATGGGCCCAAGATCATCAAAATCGGAGTCTGGATGCAAAAGTTATGGCCGTTTTCGTTCAGGGGTGACCGGTAGTACCAGACCAGGGTCCGGTAGTACCGCCCCTTAGTACCGGTTGGTACTGAATAAGGTGTGTTTGGCGTCCTGGGATCCCCAGGGAATGTCCGATAGTACCGGGAATGTCCGGTAGTACCGGGATTCACGTTTTTGGGCTTCAACGGTTGGATTTTGGGGGGACCTATTTAAGGGGCCTTCTTCCCCAATGGTTCCCCAACTATTCTTGCAAGTTTTCCCCTCCATTATTTACCTTCCAAAGCTTGCTATATTTCAATCCCTCCAATGATTCTTGCCCATATTTGAGTGGAAGAGAGAGGAGATCTAGATCCACATTTTGACCAAACCAAAACAGCTCTTTGTGAGTGTATCCTTGGGATCTAGATTTTGGGGGGATTTTGTGTTCCTCTTTGATTCCTCCTATCTTGTTCCCCCAATAGCTTTAGTATATTTGTTGGAACTTGAGAGTGAGGGATTCGAGCACCTTTGTGGTGTTCTTGCCATTTGCATTCGGTGCATCGATTTGAGTTCTCCCCGGAGAATTTGGTGAGTGAAAGTTGAGAAGATTTTTAATCTTGGGTTCTTGGAACCCTAGACGGTTTGTTGTATTGCAGGTTTAGGCCTTGGTGGCGTTTGTTGGGAGCCTCCAATTAAGTTGTGGAGAAGTGCCCCAACCTTGTGGCCTTTGTGGCGTTTGTTGGGAGCCTCCAATTAAGTTGTGGAGAAGTGCCCCAACCTTGCGAGGGGTTCCGGTTGCCACGGACAAGTGCACCGATAGTGGAAGCATGGATCGATCCCGTTGGGGTGAGATTCACCGAAGAATAAGGGAGGCCTTTTGTTGCGTAGGTGGTTAGATACCACCCCCTCTCCAAACGAGACATACTCCATGTTGGGAGGAACTCGGTAAAATATCGTCATCCCCGCGTGCCTCGGTTATAAATATACCCGAGCTCTTACTTATGCACTTTACTTTGTGATAGCCTTCGTGCTTGAAGTATATATCTTAATATCACATAGTTGTTTGTCTTGTTTAGCATAAGTTGTTGGTGCACATAGGTGAACCCTAGATTGTTCTAGGTTTTGTGCTTAACAAAGTAAAAACGTTAGTTTTATTCCGCCTTTGTTGAGCCCCTCTCGGAAAAGTTTTAATCGCCTATTCACCCCCTCTCTAGGCGATATATGTATCCTTTCAATTGGTATCAGAGCCCGGTCTCTCATTTTTGGCTTCACCGCCTTGAGAGTAAAAATGTCGACTAGGGGATTTGAGAATGATTCCTTCTATATATTTGATGGCACAAATTATGATGTTTGGAAATCTCGCATGCTTGATTATTTTCGGGACATTCACCCAGTTATCGAAGAATATCTATATATGGTTTTCTATTCTCCTATGGATCCCCAAAACGAATCTTTAGAGGAGAAGATGGACTCTCATATAGATGCTCAAACTACTAATATTCTTTTATTTGTTGTGAGCAATGTAGTTATTTCTTCTATCATGCCTTATTCGAATGCTCATGAAATATGAACCAAGCTTCAAGATAAATATAGCAAGTCCAACATTCTTGAGGATGATTGTGTTGCTTCCACTTCCGATCGATATGAGTTCTCATTGTCTACCACTTCACCAACATGTGATTTTTCACAAGGTAATGATACGGTGAGTGGTGATAGAAATTGCAATGTGAATAGTGTGCTTACTATTTGTAATCCTTCATCCCTATCTAGTTGCAATGATCTATCTTCGGACCTTAACACTTCTAGCACTCACAACTCCTTACATGCTAGTGTTGATAGTCCTTGCATATCATGTAGGAATGGCTTGAATAAATCTCATGATGATATGCTTGTGTTGTCTTGTTGCCATGATAAGAATGCGTCTATTTCCTCTAGTGCTTGTGTTGCTAACCATGTAGAGGAAAATGAAGATTATATGGGCCAAGACAAGGTCTTGAATAGATCTACAAGTGTAATCTCATCATCACCTTCCTCCGGTTCTCACATATGTCTTATGGCTAAGGAAACAAAGGTAACATCTTTGGATCCCATTGTATCTCATGATGATGATGATGATGATGATGATGATGATGAGGTTGAGAATGATAATGATGATTATCGAGGTAAGTATGATATTACCTCTATTAAGAAAATGGGAGAGGTTGTCTATAGCGCTCTCTTCAAACATAAAATTGCTTCCTCCAACTTTATTGAAATCTTGAATTATACTATAGAAGGCAATGATCTTATTGAGGAGCAAGAAAACTTAATTGATGTACAGTTTGCGCGTGAGCGTAAGTATGCTAATGAACTTGCTCAAATAAAGGAATCCCTTGAAGAAGAAAAAACCACCAAAGAATCTCTTGAGGAGACTTTCACTCTAGAATTATCTAGAGTAAAAGAATACCATGATAGAGAACTTGTGGTGGCAAACTCCTTCAAGATTAAAAATGATGAACTTGAAGTTGCTTATGATAAACTTGTTGAGGATTTTAAGCATCTCAAAAATAGCTCTCGGGTCGTTAAGAGGGAGCTCATCAAACTCACCGAGTCACATGAGCAACTTAAAGCTTCATATTCAAAAGAGCTTGCCAAGTTGCCCTCACCTCTTGCAAATAGTGATGATGCTTGTGCTACTAACTCTATTTCTTGTGAAGCATCTATTTTGAAGGAGAATGTTGAGATAAAGGCTCAACTTGCATTGCTAACTAGCAACTATGGAAAATTAGAAGAAAATCATGTTAAGCTCTCGAGCTAGCATGAGGAGCTTCTAGTCTCCCATGGTAGGCTAAAGTTAGCTCATGAGGCCATCGTGTCAAAGGTAATATCTAGTGGGCCTCATATGGACATTAGCACTATATCTACTCCAAATGTTATATTTCCATGTGCTAGTCCTTGTAATTCATCCTCTCACAATCATGCTATATCTCATGATGAATTATATTCCATGCCTTGTTTCTCTAACAATGTAGCATCTACTTCCTCTAGTGTTTTTGTTGAAACTAACCATGTAGAGGAAATCAAAAAGCTCAAGGCTCAAGTCACTTCTTTGAAGAATGACTTGAAAAAGGGACATCAAGGGAAGGTCACACTCAACAAAATCTTGAGTGTGCAAAAATCCCCCAATGACAAGAGTGGGCTTGGATTCAACTCCTATGTCAAGAACAAGTCCACTATCAAGTGGAAGCACAAGGATAACAAGAATAATGGCCAAGATCAAGTCAATAATCCAGCCAACATTGTTTGCTTCAAGTGCAAGGAAGAAGGGCATCATGTCAAACATTGCCCATTAAAGAAGAAGTCCCTTGGCAAGAAGCAACAACGGAAGCGGCCTCAAGCTCTACATCTTGTTAGAGATGGGCCTCCTCCCAAGAAGACTCAAGCTCTTCCTCAATTTGTTGCTTCATCCAAAAATAAAGATGGCAAGAGAAGAACTTCCTACATTTGCCGTAAGAAAAGGCACATTTATTCCTCATGCACTATTGGTATCTCCTCATCCAACCCTATCATTATTGATGATGATTATTATCTTTATAAGGATGAGGTTGGCAATGTGTTTGCCAAATTTGTTGGTGCCCAATGTGGTGTCAAGAAAATATCCATTTGGGTTGCCAAGCCTATTGTGACTAACCTCTTAGGAACCAACTTGGTTGGGGACCAACAAGCCAAAACTTGATCAATAGGTGTTTGATGGAGGGCATTGGAGACTTGGTTACATTATGAGGAATTGAGGGATCTTCATCTAGTATAATTGTCAAGTCAAGTCATGTGGATTATATTGCCTCTATTATATATCCAATGTTCCTCCTTGCGGTAACATATGCTAAACTCTTTACATTGAAAGTTACTCGCCCCCTTTGTGCATGTGTTGGTTTTGTATCTTCCATGCGTTTGTACATGTTGTGCTTTCCACTTAATTATCTTGAGGTATCAATCATATTTGTGTATGATTAGGTGGCACACCATGTATGTGTGTTTCTTTTGTTTGAGCATTTCTTGAATATTTCATATCTTATTTGTCTCTTGTGAGAAATTAATGGATTATCCCATTTTGGGGGAGTGTTATGCTTGGGCATTCCACAATCCTAAAATTGTGTGTACATGAGGAATACCACCTAGTATTTATATTGGATTATTGTCTAGTCTTTATGTGGTATAATTCTCATGAGAAATTTAAGTTTTATAATGTCCATTAATTATCTCTATTTGTATCATTTTGCCTTGTGTTGGTTTTATAGTAATATCACATTATGGGGGAGTCATATGCTTAGTGCATATTACAAATCCTAGAAAATGTGAATATTCGAGGTTGTGTCACTTAGAATTGACATTGATAATTATCTAGCTCCTATGTGACACATGTGCTCATACAAGTTCCAATTTGCTTGAATGCCTTTATTGCTCATATTGTGGATCTTGTATGTGAGAGTGTTTCTTGGTATGTGTTTCCTCATATTTAGATATCTATATCCTCATGGAAACCATTTGCTTCAAGTTACTCTAATCACTAGTGATTGTGTGACTATTGGAAGCTACCAAGAATCTTGTTCAAAGTATCATGCTTAATTCTTATATTTTGTCATATGCTTCTTATTGTGACTATGATCTTGGATATCCATGCAAGCTACCTTGGGAAAATTATTCCCAATATTTCTTGTCCTTGGACAATGAGTACCCAATTTATGGTAGAATTTATTGATCATATTCACTTTGGCCCTTGCTTAATCTTGTCCTATCTATGGCCAAGTAAATGTTTCATGTGCTCCCATGCCTTCCTTGCCTCTTATGAATCTTCTTATTTTATTGATATCCTCTTGTGTTTTACTTATTGTAGGTACTAGTGATGATCCCATTTGTGTGCATTTTGCATTCAAAAGGAAAATCCTACATAATGCACTATCCATGGGGGAGCTCTCCTATAATATTTGGAACACTCATATTTATGCTTCTTTGTTTGATCCATATCAGGTTTTATGTGCTTAGAACCTCAATCTTTTCGTTTTGGTATTTTGTGCCATCATGAGAAGTTTGGCGAGTTTGGTTTCTTGTTGGAACCTTGCTCTTTTTTGGAGTTGGTTTTGTCTCATTCCTTGTTTCATGATTTGACCATTTTAGAATGAGATAAATGCTTGAGCATTTTTATTTCTATCTATCTTTTGCTCTTTTGGCTTTAGCCTAGTTCATTTGTTGAACTTGTGATCTTTCATGTGTTGAATTTGTTCTTTGATACAATTTGGAAATCGTTTGTCATGTCACACTCTTGTGTGTGCAATCTCGATTTACTTAGTATTTTTATTCAAATTGTATCTCCTTTTTGGTTCTTGAAAGCTTTATGCATGCATATTTACTATATGTTTATATTATGGCATGCTTGCTTTGTTTGATCCAATATATAGGGGAAATCCACCAAATCCCATCGGCTAAGTTGTGCATGAAATTCATTTTCATATCAATATGCACATATTTATGTGGAGTCTCTCCTATGTATTTTAGTTGCACTAACTACATTGGACCCAATAAGTTTGGGGACCATTTTGTACTTAAATGTGTTTTAGGTACATTGGGGATAGATTGGATGCTTGTCTCTCGATTTTGAAGAAATGATGCATACATGAAAATTGGAGGCAAGCTATAGGATGATCAACGAATTCATATCCTCTACATCCTACCAATTATATCTCGGTAACAAGTATCTCTTGCTCATGTATATTTATCTTGCTTCCAACCTTTTATAGGTTGCATCTAAGCATGAATTCTTGTATTTGTATTGTTTGTGGTTCTAGTTGTGGTATTAAGAGAACTCTCTATTGTATATGTGTATAAGTTGAGATGAGTGCATATAATTGGGACTATACAAAATCATGCATATGATCCTCCAATCCCAAATATGTCAATCTAGCAATTTTATTGCCTACCTTTTCCTCAACTTCTCTCATGTGCAATAGTGAGATTTTTCTAGTTGTTTATTCCTTGTGATACTCGTTGCCTTTATCCATATATTCCAACCTTCTCATTTTTCCCTTGGTCAGAGTTGTAATATATGTGGTGTATTGGTGTTTGAAGTTCATTAATGTACAATAAGATATATTTGAGCCCTTGGCCATGCTTTGAAGCAAAAATCTTATTAGTATATGTTGTGACTCCATTTTTGCTTTCATGTGCTTTATTGTATATCTTCCTTGTGTGTGCTTGTTTCTTTCTGGTCATATGTCGTTGTGATGTTATCCACTTAGAAACATATACACATATGAGAAGATAATTTTAGTTGAGATTTTATTCCTTGGATACCACCTTTTATTCCTTTTGATTCTTCGGTGGCTTCCAAATGTATTTTCCTATGAGTGTTTGTTCCTCTTGTTAGCATATTTGGGCACTCATATTTGTTCTCTCATGCCTTGTATTGTTAAATGAATTTGGATGAGTGAGGATTCCATGATTATGCACTTTTTTCCCAAATGCAATTATCAGAATTGGTGCATTATCTTTGTGGAGCTCATCTAATTCATTTAATAATTCTCATTTGTCTTCTTTCTTATTTGTTGTGTTTTAAATGCTTATGGGGAGCGAGGATTCCATATTTGTGCATTATGAATTCCAATGCATTTATTTTAAAATTGTGCACAAATCTTGGGGAGCTTCTCTATTTTCTATTTAAAGCACTCTTTTGCTCATATCATAATATCTTGTTTCCATTTGGACTCATTTGTTGGTTTCAATTGGTTTGTCAGACCTTGTAATTGCTTGCATCATTTGACTTTATTTATTTTGGCAATCTTCGGGTCCTTGGTATAGTTCTACTCCCTCCCAAGTATTCATCATTGGATATGTGCGAGGAATTATTACTATATATTCCTTCTAGAACTTGTCACCCATTTCGGCAATCGATGCCAATGGGGGAGAAGTTTTAGAGGGTTTAAGGGAAGTTGGTTTATGCATTGAGTTTGTTCTTAAACACTTGCCTATCATGTTCTTGGATCTTTGTGTTGCTTAGCATGTGGTATATATAGAGGAAACTCCACCAATGATAATGATTGTCAATATATGTATTGAAATTCAAGTTCATCACACATGCATAGTATTGTGGGGGAGTTTTCTCTATATATGGTGGTGGTACCAATATCACATACTTATTTAGTATTTGATATTGGTAGTACCATTTTATTCATTAATATTCCTTATATAAACCCTCTTAAAGGGATTGTCATCAATTACCAAAATGGGGGAGATTAAAAGAACATGTGGGCCCCCATGTGTGGTTTTGGTAATTACTGACAATCTTTATGGACTAATGTGCGTATTAAGTTATACTTGTAGGATTTGTCCATTGGCATCGCTTGGAGCATGTGTTGGCTTCAACGTCGATGAAATGAGAAGAAGATGTGTTGTGCAAGCTCAAAATGCGCCATCTATAGAAGATCTCATGTTTGATGCTTGCCATCCTCGGTGATCATGGATCGATGATGAGGAATCAAGAAAGGCATTCCATCTTGAGAAGGTCAAGTTAGTCTACATCGAACTCAAGTGGAATGCTCAAGGCAAAGGTACAATTTTCCCTTTTGTCGGTCTCATGTTATGTGTGGGAGACCGGGTTTAGGATAGATAGCCGTACTATCAAGAGGGGCTCTCGAATGAGTAACTCGATCATATCTTTCGAAGAGAGCTCAAAACTTTGCATACTTAGCACCATCCTTTCTTGGTTGTTATTTTGATCTTATCCATGTAAGGTTCTAGAGCTTGTGGTAATATTCATAACAAGCTCTAGTTCATCAAAAACGGATTTCCCTTTTATATCTTATTGCGTTTTGATCTTGGAGGTTTTACCGGTTTGTATTTTAGAGATAGTTAAAACCTTCCATTATTTGTTTCTTACTCATGTGTGGATTTAGAGCTTGTGTTAATCTCCATGACAAGCTCTAGTTCATCGAAAATGGATTTCATATGCATTTTCTATTATGTTTTCGGTGTTGGAGGTTTTATCGGTTCGTCTTTTTGAGAGAGGTTAAATCTTGCGTCATTTGGATATATCCTCCCTTGCTGGACTATGATGTTTCTTTGCATGATCTTTTAGAGCTTGTTGTCCTCTTCTAAACGAGCCCCAGATCATCAAAATCGGAGTCCGGATGCAAAAGTTATGGCCGTTTTTGTTCAAGGGTGACCGGTAGTACCAGACCAGGGTCCGGTAGTACCGCCCCTTAGTACCGGTTGGTACTGAATAAGGTGTGTTTGGCGTCCTGGGATCCCTAGGGAATGTCCGGTAGTACCGGGAAAAAGTCCGGTAGTACCGGGATTCATGTTTTTGGGCTTCAACGGTTGGATTTTGGGGGACCTATTTAAGGGGCCTTCTTCCCCAATGGTTCCCCAACTATTCTTGCAAGTTTTCCCCTCCATTGTTTACCTTCCAAATCTTTCTATCTCTCAATCCCTCCAATGATTCTTGCCCATATTTGAGTGGAAGAGAGAGGAGATCTAGATCCACATTTTGACCAAACCAAAACATCTCTTTGTGAGTGTATCCTTGGGATCTAGATTTTGGGGGGATTTTGTGTTCCTATTTGATTCCTCCTCTCTTGTTCCCCCAATAGCTTTAGTATCTTTGTTGGAACTTGAGAGTGAGGGATTCGAGCACCTTTGTGGTGTTCTTGCCATTTGCATTCGGTGCATCGGTTTGAGTTCTCCCCGGAGGATTTGGTGAGTGAAAGTTGATAAGCTTTTTTACTCTTGGGTTCTTGGAACCCTAGACGGTTTGTTGTGTTGCAGGTTTAGGCCTTGGTGGCGTTTGTTGGGATCCTCCAATTAAGTTGTGGAGAAGTGCCCCAACCTTGTGGCCTTTGTGGCATTTGTTGGGAGCCTCCAATTAAGTTATGGAGAAGTGCCCCAACCTTGTGAGAGGTCCCGGTTGCCACGGACAAGTGCACCGATAGTGGAAGCGTGGATCGATCCCGTTGGGGTGAGATTCACCGGAGAATAAGGGAGGCCTTTTGTGGCGTAGGTGGTTAGATACCACCCCTCTCCAAACGAGACGTACTCCATGTTGGGAGGAACTCGGTAAAATATCGTCGTCCCCGCGTGCATTGGTTATCTCTATACCCGAGCTCTTACTTATGCACTTTACTTTGTGATAGCCTTCATGCTTGAAGTATATATCTTGATATCACATAGTTGATTGTCTTGCTTAGCATAAGTTGTTGGTGCACATAGGTGAACCCTAGATTGTTCTAGGTTTTGTGCTTAACAAAGTAAACGTTAGTTTTATTCCGCCTTTGTTGATCCCCTCTTAGAAAAGTTTTAATCACCTATTCACCCCCCCCCTCTAGGCAACATCTGTATCCTTTCAGTTGTTCTTGTTACCAGAGCTATCATTTGGATCATCATCCGGGTCTCATTCACCTTGATTATCTTGAGGTTGTTGGTTATGATTGGCTTGTTGCCTCGGTTATTGAGGTGGAGCTTGTAACACCATGTTCCCTCTTGGCACCGAGGGTGCCACTCCTGATAGCTCAATAGGATCTCTAGACTGGCCCGACAGACTAACACTAGTCTTTTATGCACACCTTGTCCTCACTTGTGTGCACTTGGTACCACTTCCCGGTCGGCCACCCATCCTCAAATTGCTCTGGGTCAAGCATGCTTAACATTAGAGTTCTTTTCAGATGAGCTTCCGAAAAATAAGTTGCAACTTGTTGGTATGTGAGTATCCTATCAATTCTATTAAGCCATGTGCCTGGATCTCACATACACACACCCTTTAGAAGATCGATGCCCTCATCGATCAAGCACACCCTAGGAACGTCCCCTCTTGGCACACGTATGTGCGTCCAGTGTCAGCACATGTGCCATGCCGTGTCTACTCTATGCCACACGCGCCATGCTCCACATGTCCCGCCACTAACCCGCACACACGTGTAACCACGAGGATCGGCTCTAATACCACTTTTAACACCCCGTTCCCTCTTGGCCCTAGGGTGCCACTCTTGATAGCTCAATAGGATTTGTAGACTGGCCCCACAGACCAACACTAGTCTTTTATGCGCACTTTGTCCTTACTCGTGCGCACCCGGTACCCACTTACCGGTCGCTCGCCCATCCTCAAATTGCTCTAGGCCAAGCACGCTCAGCATCAGAGTTCTTTTCATATGAGCTTCTAGAAAATAAGTTGCAACTTGTTGGTATGAGTATCCTATCAATCCTATTAAGCCATGTGCCTGGATCTCACAGAGCTTGATGTTGTTTTTCAGTTGTTATGCTGCATTTTGAGGTTGATATACTTGTGTCACTTGGCGCAGCTGAGGTGCTTGGCCCTCACAGTGTTGTTGAGGTTCTTGGTCTACGTGGCCTGATGGTGGTACTTGAGGATCATGCCTAGGTTGTTGACAAGGTTGAGGTTGCTCGTCATTTCTTCTTGGAGAATTTTGTTCATCATGGCGATGGTTATGCACACGATGTCGATGTTGTTGTTGCTTCTCATCATGACCATGATGTCAATGTTAATGGTCTTGTCGATGATGGCATCTTGGAGGATCTCTGAGATCTTCACATTAATGGCGTGCTTGATATTCCTCATTGGACTCATCACTTGTAGTCGACTGAAGGTCTTGAGGATGATGATTTTTTTATGTTACGCATGAGGTTCTTCACGTGGTGGTTCATATCAAAAAACAAGTGATCTTTCATGGTGATAGTGTTCGCCATGCCTTGATTTGGCCCTTAAAGATGAGTCACCCTTATAACTTGATGGTGCCGCTCATCTTGGAGACAGTATATCTTGTGAAGAGATCTCTTTGTCGTCAATAGGAACATCATGTCTCCTGAAGCACTTGCATGATTTTCATGTCGATGTGAAGAAAGATGTCGTGAAGAACTTGAAGCACTTGAGTGGCGTCGAGGTCGAGAAGAAAGATTGGTGATGGATCGTTGGAGAGCTTCGAATTGATGACCAAAGTTATGGTTCATAACATGCATATGTTATATGAAGTCATCCATGCGGTGATCCATGTTCTTGTATTAAAATCGAACTTTTTCAAATTGTTCATCAAGGCGTGTCTCAATGCCCTTGAAGCGTTGCTTGAAAGCTTGTTCCACTATGAAGTTCTTGTTGCGGGTCATGTATGGACCATCATCGTCTACATTAGCTTGTCTACTTTTTGTTCCTTTCCATCAAGGACCACGGCAAGTGTTGTATATTGAAGTGGAAAATTTGATGAGTGTTAGTCCTTTGATCTTACCTTAGCGATATCGTATTGGACATATAACCACACTTGTGAACCAAAATACTTACAAAGCAAAGGGGGAAAAGGAGAACCTCACACTCAAATCTACCGAACACTCAAAAAGCTTAGGGTGGATGGGTAAGAATGGTGGAAAGCCAAATTAATATATCAAAATACAAGGTTATCGTAGCAAGTGGAGAAAATCCAAAAGAATAAAATCAAATAAAAATGCCACAAAAGTTACGAAAACCTATAACTAGAACACATGTGGAGATAAATAGGTAAGCGTGACTATAAAAAATGAGCAACAAAATGTCCTATCGAAGACTACGCTCGGTGTCGTGCCAACACAAGGAGATCGTTTGCTGAAAGATTAGAAGCACCGGATTTATGCACTTGACTTGGCGCTCTTTTATCTTCTCTTATAAGTTTTGAGACTATGTATCGATATATTATGTATTTATTTATAGTTTTTAATCTTTGTTGTCCTTTTATGCTACAAAGTCAATTTTTGTTTTTGCTCACATGCTATCACTATCCAAGAACAAGTGCGCAATGCTTAGACAAACAGAAAATAAGCCACTCTCAATGTGATAGATAACATATAAAATAACATATAAGGTTAACAAGTTAACGCAAGTTATACCTTTGGTATCTATTGACCTGCTGTCGGTGGGTAAGGGATAGCTTGAGTTCTATGGTGTTGTAGAGCATGAAAAAAGTTGGGAAAGCTTCACGCACACGAATCACAAATAATAAAGAGCTCTCCCCGCCACCCACGTTGCTCCGTACGGCGCGACTCGGGGGAACCCAAACTCTGACCGATGGGCACCACCATCCTCTAACCCCTTCGCCGTCGCCGCCGTTGGCCGTCTTCATGGCGGCGGCGGGCGCCCTTGCCACCAAAGGTGCTGGGGGGAGCTCATCGTGGAGGCGTTCGGTCTCGCAGCCGGGAATCGGCGCATCTCGCTGCGCGGCAGTGTTCTGGCGTGACCCAGTGGGAAGGAAGATGAGGAGCAGTGGAGGTGGGCCTGTGCGGTGGCCTGCACGTGGCGGCACGGTTCCAGGCGCGGCGGTGATGAACTGCCGATCTGGATAGCCTTGGGCCCGATCTAGGCAGCGTGGGCGGGATCCGAGCCACGAGGGCCTGATCTGGGGCAGGACGCGCGACTGTCGCCTGGCTCTGCTTCCTAGGCATGCAAGGTGGTTCAGCTGCAGGGAGATGAATGGCTATGGTCTAGATCGGCTCGACCGAGTAGGTCGGTGTTGCATCCTTCCTACCAGTTTGTGGAAGAGGAAGAAGGACAGGCGAGGGAAGAGGTGGTGGCGAGCAGTCAAGATACAATAGCATGCCCATGACTATATGCTTCATGCTTGCTCGAGCTTGTAGGGCGGGGGATGAATGGCACCATGTGGGGTGTTGCATCCTCATGTCGTCTGCGAAGAAGAGGAAGTGCTCTATAGAAGTGGGGTAGCGTGTTTGATTGTGCAACGCTAGTAGGGTCAAGCGAGAGCGACCGTGGAGGCGGTTTCCAGCAGAGTGCGGCGTGGGAGCAGCTGGCTGAATCATGGGTTGGAGTGTGTGAGGTTACCGGTGAAAGGCACACTCCAGTTGTGGCTGGAGTTGACGACGACGACGCCTACGGGCGTCGCTACCTTGTTGGAGGTGTCGGTATGCAACTATCCACCCCCTTCCCAACATGCTCCGGGGGAAACCCCAGATTAGGTCTTCCGGATCGGATGATGACGGTGCTTTTGGACGTCGTATTACCTCATGAGGGCATCGTTCTTGGATATGGACTCGGCCAGAGGGACTCGTGGTTCGTGGGGCTGTGCGGCAATATTGGATTGCAGGAGCACTCTCCACATGCGATGTGCGTTGGATGAGTAGTTTTGTCTTTGCTCGCGGATTCAGAGTGGCACATGTCCTTCTATCTTGGCATATCGTTCCTTTCTGGTGGCGGTCGAGGTTTGGCGAAAATTCTCATGACAGATAAAGTCGATGCGACGGTTTTTGGTGTGCACTCTGGAGCGAGCGTCGCTTGGGTGCCTGGTTGTGTGTGTCTTGTGTTATGTTTTGTCGGTGTCTTGTATGTCTTATGTATTTTAGGTGAGGCTTGCCGTTGTTTAGGTTTTCGTCTGGTTTTTTTTTAATTAACCGAGCAGTCCAGTCCGGATCGTTTTCAAACTATTCAATGAATTTAGCAGTTCTAATATTAAAAAAATAATAATAAAGAAAGTTATCCAAAACGAAAAGGAGGAGAAAATAACTGGGATGTAGGCCGGAGACTTTAGGAGACTCCGGTCTGGTGGAATCGGCTGGAGACGCCGTAAGACCGCATCAGCGGTGTATCCACTTGGGATTATCGACAAAAGGAGGGGAAAAGTGCACTTGGAAAGGGGAAGCAAGCAATCACACGAGACAAGAAAGAGGGACGGAGACTCCAGAGGAGAGAGAGTACTGCTAGCCAGAAATCGCTCCTCCTCATCTGTTCTTCCAAACCCTCCGCATCTCAGCAACCGACCACCCAGCAGAAGCTTAAAGGCCTATAGTCCAGAGAATTACATGGGCTATCCTTGCAGGAGATTCGCTCCAGTCATGTAAGTTTGCAGCTTCCGCTTTGCTGATTGATGCTACCCGTGCCTTTCTTGCTTCTGTGGATCGCAGCTCAGTTCTTGCTTTCTTTGCTTGGTCCCTGATTAGATTGGCCGGAAATGTGGTAGCTTGTGGATTCTGGAATGTAGTGCGGCGGGATCTTGAGATCCATTAACTGAGATTTCAGGCAGGGCCTTGACTCTCTGGCAGGAACGGAACCTGTTCGATGATATCACCGATACAAGCTGTGCGGTGAATTACCGGGTGTTGGATTCTAGATCTTTACCTTCATTCTATCCTTATTTTGTTCAGAGAGAAGGTCATGTAGATCCACCGTACTTTGGTTCGCTGCAACTCCTACTTTGGTATAGTATAGGCAGCACAGGCCACAGGGCACATGACCATGTATCCGTTCCTGACATTGTATTGCTCTCAGTTGAATCCAGTTCAGACGAAAATGTTTCCAATGTTAGCACTAGAGCTATCACGTACAGGCCTAAGAGTAATTAGTCTGCCAGCTTATCAGGTACAATTCAGGCACAAACTATATCAGCGGAGTAGATTCTCTTAGGAAAGTTTGACCAAGTTAGTAAATGAATAGTTCATTGCCACAGTTTAGGTATGCCCAAAAAGTTGAGCTATGTTGCCAAGATTTGCTGAGGCAAGCTCTGTACCTCACTTGTGACATGTATTGTTGTTTTTCTCCCAGAAAAGTTAGTTTGAACCAAACAAAGCTTATATCATTTAATTTGCATACAGTTGTACCCTGCTATATTTTCTTGATCGATAGGGTCTGAGAACAATTGTTGCCTCGGTGAGCTTTGTACTCCCCATTCATCTTGAAGGAATGGCTTTTCAGTTTTATGTAATGAATAACTAGTTCAATGGCTCTTGACATATTTTTGAATTGCAAAAACTTGGACAGAATCATCGTCTCACAGGAGTATAAGTTTTAAATGCACTTTATTCTGCAGAACCAAATTAGATGCCGCCAGTTTGTCATGCTAACTTCTCATGCTTTTTCTGCCCAGCTGCTTGATGTGCTGATAGCTCTTGGATCGTAGTTTCCATTAGCCGTCTTCAGGAATTTGGGGCCCCGATGCGAAGTGTAAAATAAGGCCCTATAGAATTAAAATGTTACTTAACTAATATAATCATACTTTCACTTTATTATAAAACTATACTGTACTTTCAATTTCTATAGTTCATGATTTTCATGTCTTATAAACCACAGAAAAATAATTTCGAACGAATTCAAAGCCTACATGAATAACGAGTTCATAGGTTTATGAAGAAAATTGAAGAATGGGGTAACTGGTAGGCAACAACAGTGCCATAGGTGAATAACGAATTGGCAGCACCAGGATATCTTACAAATCTTGGATTAGCAGCATCACGGTTATGAATTAGCGATGAGACCTTGATGCGCTACAGTATATTAATTTAAAGATAAACAATAATTTGATGAATAAGTTAATCGATTTGATTCATATTGAATTGGCCTCAAGTACGAAGTGCAGAATTGCAGGAATCTCGTCGGGGCGTAGGTGGAATGCTGCCACCAGGAATGGCGTTGAGCCGCTTAGGGTCCAGGGCATCGGGGCAGGCCTGCACCAGGGTGCTGACATACTCGCATAGCTTGTCGAACTGATTACCAAGAATGTTATCGATCAGGAGCAGTATAATAGGCCTGCAATCAGGCTGTAGCAGACCGGGACTGTTTCCCTATCTTTTTCAAGTATTGAACAGGTTTGTGATGGTTGTAGCGTGTATAGCCAATAGGAAAAAAGAAAAGAAGCTCAAAGTCCAACTGACAAAGTCACGATGAATAAACTGATACGCCGTACTCACAATTTGGGGGCCCTGTTCCGTTGAACAGCTCGAACACCCTCTTAGACGGGGCTGGGTCAGTTGTTGTGTCGGTGAGCTTTGTACTCCCCATTCATCTTGAAGGAATGGCTTTTACAATTTTATGTAATGAATAACTAGTTCAATGGCTCTTGACATATTTCTAAATTGCGAAAACTTGGACAGAATAATCGCCTCACAGGAGTATAAGTTTTAAATGCACTTTCTTCTACAGAACCAAATTAGATGCCACCAGTTTGTCATGCTAACTTCTCATGCTTCTTCTGCCCAGCTTCTTGATGTGCTGATAGCTCTTGGATCGTAGTTTCCATTAACCATTGCAGCAAGGAGTCCCGAAATGCTGAGAAGCTCCACGATTCTTCCTGTTGGTTCTTTGACCGAACAGCTATAGTACTTATGAGGGGAGGTACTCTTTTCTTGAACCTGCTCATGCTCTTATATTGTCTCAGATATCTGTTAGAAATTTGTTGCAAATCTCACTCTCATGTCATAAAAAGCATGATCATTGATCAGTAAAAGACCTCTAAATGAAGAGTGTTTATCACTACATGTCTCTTGCAAATGTACGCATTGGTTTTACTAAATTCATTTTTCTGCCTTCCGTAGGAAACTCGGATGAATTTTGCCGTTGCCAGGTGTGCCTTGGGAAGTACACGCTGCTTGGGGATGAAGAAAACCCAAGATTGGGAATGTTTGAAAGACGGCTTCCCTTCTTTGGTTGTGGAATTGGATGGTGTTGGTGAGGAAATCTATTCCTCCATTCATTTGTTCTGTTATTGTTTACTGTATTAAAAAATTGTTGCAGTTTTCTTTTAGGTTTCCTGTGCCCTTTAATTTGGTACATAGCAGCTCTTCTTTATTGCTGCAAGTACTACAACCGGGATCCTCGAGAACGGCCTGGGCTTTGTGCTTCTGCATTTCTGGTTAGTCTTTTTTATTTGTCACAATATTCAACAAATACTAATGTAAGGACGTTTTAGATCTAATGTACGGTCTGATTGCTGAGCCTTTAGTTTCTTCATTTTGTTCTCTTTCTGTCAGCAATTGAGTTTTCTATCTTATGTTTCCTCTGGTTTGTTGTGTGCAGGCAATCGTCTTTACAGCAGTGACTATTGTTACCCTTTCTGTTTTACTGATAATATGTGAACGCAAACGATTATTGACGAACGGGGTACTTGATAGAGATACTGAAGGTTTCCTTGTTAACCTATTTGTTAAATCACCAGGAGAAATGGAAGGATTGCCCTTAGCGTGATAGCATGTCAGAACTGTCCGATATCACTTGCTTTAGATTACTGTGCAATTTTGTACTGACAGACGGACCTGTTGTATAACATTTTTGAACTTTCTGGCGCAATCAAATATTAAATGTGCAAGCTAAGTGATACTATGGAATACTATATATTGGCATGCTCTATACTCAAAATCATAGAATATGATATTCTGGCGCAATCAGATATTACATGTACATATAATTCGGAATATGGAGAGAAGGTTTTAAAATTCCGAACTAATATGTACGTTTTGCATGCTATCTTACTGAATAAGTCGACCTCTGTTTCTTGCCAGTCTCCTAGTATTAAACCTTCTCTCCAGCTCAAGATCACTTGCTTCTTTTTCTTGAAATAAATACGGAGTAGATCCTTTATATGGTGAAGATAATCATGATCGAATACTAGATTAGCTCCATTTTTGTATGTATCGACTGTAATCAAGATGCATCCAAAAGCCTGAATTCATCATTCATCAAAAGCCGCTTCCCTTCTCTTGACCTTAACCATGAGCCCGTTCTTGGTGTGGAGCACCACCGAGTCCGTGGGCTCCACCACATGGCCGTCGACGAGCTCCACCTGGAAGTTGTATATGATGGCGGCGGCGGCGATCTTGAGGTTTGTGAGCCCCAGGTCCTTGCCAAGGCAGCTCCTCGGCCCGGAGTTGAAGGCCGCGAACTTGTAACTCGGCACATGCCGGACCCGGCCGCTGCCAGACAGCCACCGCTCCGGCCGGTATTCCTCGCAGTCCTTGCCCCATATCCCTTGTATCCTGCCCATGGCGTAGATGCAGAAGAGGATCCTGGTGCCCTTGGTCACTGTCCTGCCGTCCGGCAGCACGTCGTCTTCCCGCGCCTCTTTTTCCTCGAACGGCGCCGGCGGGTGCAGGCGCAGCGCCTCGAGCACCGCCGCATGGAGGTAGGACGCCGACCGGAGCGTGTCGCCGTCGAACACAGCAGCAGCTGGTTTGCCCCTGCCGCCGCCGCATGAGGTGGAGGTGGAGGTGCAGCGTAATGATTTCAGCTCGTCGAGTATCTTGGCCTCAACGTGCGGGTGCTTGCAGACCATGTAGAAGAACCATGTGAGCGCGGCGGCGACGAGGTCCTTTGCCGCGAACATGTAGCCCACGGCGGCGTCGCGGAGGAACCCGTCCCTCTGCCGGTCGGTCATGGCGGGGTCCCTGGGCCACGCCATGTACATGGACAGCAGGTCTCCTCCTTCTCCCAGGAGCGGCGGGTTCCCCGCCTTGCGTTTCCCGATCTCGCGGTAGACGAACTCGTCGAGCACCGCCTTGGACTCGGCGTACCTCCTCTCGATGCCGACGTTGAGCCACCTGAGCAGCTTCCACCATCGCGCCGGCACGACGTGCCGGAACATGACGGCCTCCCCGGCCATCCTGGTCGCCTGGCCGAAGGGCGGGTAGGGCGCGTCGGCGGCCTCGAGGGAGAGCGAGCCGAGGTCGGCGGCGAAGACAACGGCGTAGGAGACGTCGAGGGAGAAGCGCATGAAGACGTCCTCGAGCTCGACGGCGCGTCCGGCGGCCGCGGCGTGGTCGAGGAACGGCAGCAGGAGCCCCGCCGTGTGCCGCTGGATGGTGGACACGACGAAGGAGCGGAACGCGGGGGCGGCGAAGACGGTGGCGACGACGTGGCGCTGGCGCGCCCACAGCGCGGACTCCGAGACGAGGAGGCCGTCGCCCGCGACGTCGAACATCTCGGCGAAGTCGCGGCCCTTGTCGTAGCGGGAGAAGTTGGCGGCCAGACAGTGGTGCACGGCGGCGGGGTCGCATATGATGAGGTAGTCGCCGCCGACGAGCCAGGGTCCTCGGAACTCGAAGGCGCAGCCGGAGTCCCGGAGCGCGTCCGTGGTGGCGTCGAGGAGGCGGCCGAGGTTGGTGAGCACGAAGGGGAGCATGCCGACGACCGGCCAGCTCACGGGCACGTTGGTGCCCGCGGCACGCCAACGGAGCGCTAGGCGGAGTGCGGCCAGGGAGAGGAAGCAGAGCGCGGCCAGGAGGAACTCCGGGTACGAGAGGAGGAAGGTTCGGAAGGCGCCCATCGTGGCCATTTGCACGCGCGGGAAAAAGTTTACTGGGTGAAGGGTTCAAGCGCGAGCCACTACTTAAGGCAGTGATGATCAGCTTGTTTCTTCCCTGTGGGAGTGGTGGTCCGTCTCCTCCTGGGAGGGGATTCACAGTGATCGCGTGGGCCGTGGATTTAGGACTCTGCATTGGTAGGCGGAGTGCCAGCGTGAGAAGGAGATGGGAGTGCCAGTTTGGGCGGTAATTCTGGGAAAAGGATTCATGCCGAGTTCGTGAATCAGATAGAAATCGTGGGTTAGACGACAACCTGCATGGATCGTTTTGTTCTTCTTCTGTTTCGATCGGATCGGCGATATTTTTGTTTCTCGCTAAGACTCTAACCATGGTTCATATGCTCGAACGTAAAAAAAAAGTGTGGCAGGGTACTATTCTACCACCAGACCACTGGTGCGTGCTGATATTTTCTCTTGATGCGCTAATATGGATGAGTTAAGATCTATGTGCTTTTCTTCAACAAATGGGTCTTTTTTGATACATTCAGAAAAAAACAAATGGTTGACATTGCTGGATACAAACAGCTCTTACTTGACTACCACGCTCCCCTAGCGAGCCTAGGGTTTTTGTCCTCCGGTGGCTACTACCGCCGAGAGTTTTCACCGCCGGCCCGGAGCAGTCTGAGCCGTGATTACCTCCTCTCCCGCTTGGGAGGAAGTGTGTTCAAGAATGGAAAATAAAGGGGAGGCGAGTGGTTCTCGGAATTCTGAAGATGAGGTTGTTCACGAGCTTTTGGGTAGATTGAATCTGGAAGAAGAGGACGCGGAAGAATTCTTCTAGGAGGATGAGGTTCCAGATCCTGCGATCAAGGAAAAGTGGTTGGCAACCGGGAAGGTGCACACATCCAGGGGATTCAGCCCCAGTGCTTTGTACTCTAATATGAGGGTAGCATGGAACCCGGCAAAGGAGGTTACCTGGAGGAAGATCGATGATAATTTATTCACGATTCAGTTTGGTTGTCTTGCAGATTGGAACAAAGAAATGATGATGGGACATTGGTTATTCCGGAATAACTTTTCCTTGATGATGGAGGAGTATGACGGGTTCCAAAACCCTAGAAGTATTGTCCTTGATAAAATCGATGTTTGGGCCAGAGTTTTGCAGCTTCCTAATAATTACTTGGTTGAGGCGGTGATCAAGGTGATGTGTAGACCATTGGGAGAGATTACTAAGGTCTAGGTGAAGCTGCCGGATGGCTATATCGGTGAGTTTTGTACGTGTAAGAGAAAAGGTAGATGTAAATAAGAAGTTGCATCGCTTTGTATCTATCACTAAAGATAAGAAGAAGGAGTGGTACCAAGTTAAATACGAGAAGCTTTCTATATTTTGTGGTGTTTGTGGTTTATTGGGGCACTGGCACGAAGAATGTGGTAAAGGAGAGCATGATCTATCAAAACTCCAATGGGGTGATTTTATTTTAGTTGATGGAGGTCGAGGGAGAGGCAGAGGCCCGGGGCGTGGTGGTTTTGGTGGAAGAGATGGAACGATAGGAAGAGGAAGGGGACGTGGTTTCTCTAATGTATTTCTGTTTGAATGTCACCTGAATGATTACTCTAATGAAGAGATGTCTGATCATAATTTAAATAGGAAACGTGGTCTGTTTGGTGCTGGTGCAGTGGAGATTGCTAATAAGTTAGCTGCAAATAATTCAGCAATGAATGTTGCTGGCATCATGAGTAATTTTTTATTAAGGAAAGCCTGATGTGGTAGCTGAGACCGGGGTGAGTACACCAGGTAAAATTCAGCCTCCGAAACATTTTAGAACTGATGATGACAGTACAAACATTATGATATCGGCGACCTCCAGTGAGGAGGATCGCCGGGAATAATGAAACTCTATGGTCTGAACTGCCACTGGCTTAAGAACCGCCGGGCAGTTCGTGCTCTCCAGGATTTGGAGAAGCAATTAAAACCATATGTGTTTTTCCTATCCGGAACACATCTAGGATGAGCTAAGGCAGAAAATCTTCATAGAAAATTGGGTTTTGAACAATTGAGCATTTTTGAAAGTGATGGTCAAAGTGGTTGTCTGTTGATGATGTGGAGGAAAAATGTTAAGGTGATTGAGAAAAGTGTTTCAAAAAACTACATTGATGTGATTATTGAAGATGACACTTGTTGGTGATTTACAGGAATATATGGAGAACCCAAGTGGGATCAGAAGTACCTAACTTGGGATGCTTTGTGTTTGCTTCATGGACAGATGAATATAACATGGTTAGTACTAGGTGATTTCAATGAGATTTTATTCAATTATGAGAAGGAAGGAGGGAGACCTAGATCCCAAAAAGCTATGCAAGCTTTTCATGATGCTCTAACAGATTGTGAGTTAGAGGACATGGGATATATTGGGGATCTATTTACTTGGATAAGAGGAATGTTGCAAGAGAGATTAGGTAGAGGAGTGGTCAATCAAGGCTGGAACACTTTATTTCCAAATACAAATCTTATAAATAGTGAGACAACCCGGTCTGATCATCATCCTCTGGTGGTAGATACAAAATATTCTGCAGGAGCACATGATCATCATGTGCGTCCTAAACGGTTTGAAGCAAGATTGCTACAAGAAGAATCAGTAGAGGAGATGGTGAAAACGGCGTGGGAAAGGGCAAAACTTAGAGGGGAGGATCCTTCTCTTATACAGAAAACGAGTGATGTGCACTCCAAACTACATGATTGGGATAGGAAAGTTCTAAAGGAACCAGCTAGAAAACTAAAAGAGCTAAAGGCTGATCTAGAGCAGCTTAGAAGGGGCCCGATGACTGATGCAACTCCTGCTGCACAAAAATAAATTCAACTCCAAATTGAACTTACTTTGGAAAAAGAGCAAATGTACTGGGTTCAGAGGGATAGAGCAAATTGTTTAAAACATGGTGACAAAAATAATAACTTTTTTCATAATTTTGTAGCAAAAAGGAAAAAGTAAAATATTGTTAAAAGACTGGTGGATGATAATGGGAATATTCATGAGGACAATCAATCTATGAGTGATATTGTTTACAAATATTTTGTGGATTTGTTCACAAATGAAGTCGGCGAGCCTGATGATAGTGTCATATTAGATGTGGAAAAAATATTTACTGACGATATGAATCGGGGTTTGCTTGCGGATTTCACATAAGAGAAAGTTAAAAGGGCTATGTTCAGTATTGGAGATCTTAAGGCGCCTGGTCTAGATGGTCTGCATGATGTGTTCTATATTCTGAGAATTGCTAGTAAAGGATCTCACTAAGGAGGTTTTGGAGGCGATTAATAATGTCAACATACCGGAAGGATGGAATAATACAACAATCGTCATGATACCCAAAGTGGATAATCCTGATAAGGTACCTCAGTTTAGGCGGATTAGTTTGTGCAATGTCGTTTATAAATTCATTTCAAAAATGTTGGCTACTAGGCTAAAAGATTATCTGTGAGATTATCAGTGATCATCAAAGTGCTTTTGTTCCTGGTAGGTTGATTAGTGATAATATTCTTGTGGCATATGAAAGTATTCATGCTATGAAGAATAAGAAAGAAAGAAGGGTCTTTGTGCGGTTAAATTAGATATGCACAAGGCCTATGATAGGGTGGAATGGAGGTATCTTGAGAAGATTATGTTGAAGATGGGTTTTTTCAAGGAGATAGGTGGACATTATTATGACTTGTGTTACGTCAGTTGAGTATAATGTCAGATTTAATTCAATGGAGATAGAAAGTATTAAACCTTCCAGGGGGCTTCAACAAGGGGATCCACTTTCCCCTTATCTATTCTTACTAGTTGATGAATGCCTGTCTAGCATGCTTAGGGGAGCTGAGTCGAGAGGAGAGATTGTGGGGGTAAGGGTGTGTCGTGATGTTCCAATGGTCACACACCTTTTATTTGCAGATGACTCGCTAATTCTTATGCAAGCGGATGATGAGAATGCAAGGAAGTTGAAGGAAATTTTAGATAATTATTGTTTGAGCTCGGGTCAGAAGATTAGTGAAGGAAAATCAAGTATCTAACTCAGTGGTAATACTAGGGTGGAGGTTCGTGCTGAGGTTTGCCACATTTTGAATATTCTGGCAGAGTCAATAACAGACAGATATATGGGATTGCCAGCAATGATCGGTATGGACAAAAGTGACTGTTTTCTGTTGGAGATATGCCCAAGAGGGAATAATAAAATGGTTATTATTATATCTTTGTGTTTATGATAAATCTTTACATCCCATGCTATAGTTGTATTAGCCGGAAACATTAATACTTGTGTGCTTTGTAAACATAAAAGTAGTCCCTAGTAAGCCTCTTGTTGAACTAGCTTGTTGATTAATAGATGATCATGGTTTCCTGATCATGATCATTAGATATTATTAATAACAAGATCATGTCATTAGGAGAATGATATGATGGACACACTCCTATAGTAAGCGTAGCGTAAGATCAAGACATTTAGAAGTTTGTTTGCTACAAGATTTCAAGTACATAGTAACCTAATCATTCGACCATGAGATCATGTTAATCACCATCACCAGATGAATGCTTTGATGACATCAAACACCACTTCCGTAAGTGGGTGGTTATAAAGGTGACATTAGGTATTCTGAAAGTATGCGTTGAGGCACATGCATCAAGAATGGGATTTGTCCATCCATATGACAGAGAGATATACTTGTAGGGGTTCGTAGCATAGAAAACAAAAAAATTCTACCGCATGCAAACAAACAATCCAAGATCTATCTACTAGATTGTAGCAACGAGTCAATAGAGGAACTCACCCTCGAAGATTCCAAAGTGGTTAACGAGAGCAGATTCTCGTGGGTGATGTAGTCGTACTCTTGCCGATCTCAAGATCGCGTAGACGATCCTTCCGGCGCTATGTTCCGGCAGCGCTTCCGCAGTCGGTCACACGTTCGGTACCCGATGAAGACCTTCCTCTCCCTTGTTCCAGCAGGCAGCGGAGGTTGTAGCACTCTCCTCGTGATTTCGGCAGCATGACAGCGTGGTACCGGAATTAGAGGGGAGATCTCGCAGGGCTTCGCCTTAAGCCGGAGCGAGTATGGTGGACTATGAGAGAGGCCTTGGTGATCTAGGGTTTAGAGGCACGAAGGGAGGAAGCTTGGCCGGCGTCTAGGGCTTGGGGAGAGCCCCAACTCGGCGGCTAGGAGGAAACCCTAGGGCGGCGGCGACTTGAGGTGGCCGGTGGCTAGGGCTAGGGTTTGGGTGGTGCTGGGTGTAGGGAAGAGGGGCAGCCCTGCCCCTCCTTTTATAGGTGGGAGGGTGTGGCCAAGGGGGAGGGAGTCCTCCCCTAAGTCAGCCTCCTTGGCTGGCGGGTGGAGGGAGAGGAACTCCTCCCCAAGTAGGTTTCCTACTCTCCCTCCACCAAGCAAAACTGCCATTTGACTTTTCAAATTGGCGTTTGACTTTTCAAACTAGGATTTGATTTCTCCCTTTATTTTGCCCATCCATGATACCTAGTACATTGTGCAACCATTCCACATTGTCATGACACATTCATGTACCCTTGCCCTCCAGAGTGCCGGACCTTCCGGAACCTTCTAGAACATTCCCGATGAAAACACCAGAATCATTCCCCAACTCTGAAACAGGACTTTCCTTATATGAATCTTATTCTCCAGACCATTCTGGATCTCCTCATGATATCCCGGATCCTATCCGAGACTCCGAACAACATTCAGTCTCTTACTCATCATTCCATAACTACTCAACAACATCGAATCCTTAAGTGTGTCTCCCTACGGTTCGTGAATTATGCGGACATGATCGAGACACTTCTCCGAACAATAACCAATAGAGGAATATGGAAATTCAAATGGCTCCCACATATTTCTACGATTACTTTGCGATCGAATGAACCACTTACATACGATACCAATTTCCCTTTGTCTCATGATAGTTTACTCATCCGAGGTTTTGATCGTCGGTATCTCTGCATACCTAGTTCAACCTCGTTATCGATAAGTACTCTTTTCTCGTTCCCGTGGTATGTGATCCCTTGTGAGCCAGTCACACGCTTGCAAGCTAATTGGATGACATTCCACCGAGAGGGCCTAGAGTATATCTATCCGTCATATGGATGGACAAATCCCACTCTTGATTCATGTGTCTCAACCCATACTTTCCGAACACTCAATGCCACCTTTATATCCACCCAGTTAAGGTGTGGTGTTTGATGTCATCAAAGCATCCTTCCGGTGATGGTGATAAGCATGATCTCATGGTCGAAGGAATTAGGTTACTATGTACCAGAAAGCTTATAGCAATTGAACTATTTAAAATGAATTGATCTTTATGCTATGCTTATCTATAGGAGTATGTCCATCATATCATTCTCCTAATGATATGACCTTGTTATTAACAACATCTCAAATGTTCATGATCAAGAAACCATGATCATCTATTAATCAACAAGCTAGTATTATAAAGAGGCTTTACTAGGGACTCTAATTTAGTTTACAAATCACACAAGTATTAATGTTTCTGGTTAATACTGTTATAGCATGAATGTAAACATTTATCATAAACAAAAAGATATAATAATAACTACATTTATTATTGCCTCTAGGGCATATCTCCAACAGGCTCCCACTTGCACTAGAGTCAACTAATCTAGATTACATGGTAATATACCGAACACCCATGGCAGTTTGGTGTTGGTCATGTTTTGCACTCAGGAGAGGTTTAGTCAATGGATCTGCCACATTCAGATCTGTGTGTACTTTGCAAATCTTTATGTCACCATCTTGGACATGTTCTCGAATAGAGTGAAAATGTAGCTTGATGTGCTTCAGCTTCTTGTGTGACCTTGGTTCTTGCGCATTGGCTATGGCGCCCATGTTATCACAGTAGATAGACATTGGGTCCAGCGCACTTGGAACCACACCGAGCTCTGTAATGAACTCCTTCATCCATATCGCTTCTTGTGAAGCCTCTGAAGCAGCTATGTATTCCGATTCAGTTGAAGATCTCACCACAACGCTTTGCTTTGCACTCCTCCAGCTAACTGCTGCACCATTCAAAGTAAATACGTATCCAGATTGAGATTTAGAATCATCCGGATCGGTGTTCCAACTAGCATCGGTGTAACCATTAACAACGAGCTGTTCATAACCTCCATAAGAAAGAACCATATCCTTAGTTCTTCTCAAGTACTTAAGGATGTTTTTGACCGCTGTCCAATGATCCACTGCTGTATCACTTTGATATCTGCTAGTTAAACTAACAGCATATGCAATGTCGGGTCTAGTACATAGCATGGCATACATTAGAGATCCTATGGCTGAGGCATAGGGAGTCTTACTCATTCTTTCTCTATCTTCTGCCGTTGCTGGACTTTGAGTTTTACTCAACGTCGTATTGGGCAACATGGGCAAGAACCCTTTCTTGCTATCTTCCATTCCAAACCTCTTTAGAACTTTGTCCAAATATGTACTTTGTGACAATGATATTAGGCGTCTCGATCTATCTCTATAAATCTTTATTCCTAATATGTAAGCTGCTTCGCCAAGATCTTTCATTGAAAAACTATTATTCAAATATTCCTTGACACTATTAAGAAGGTCTACATCATTCCCAATCAACAATATGTCATCTACATATAGTATTAAGAATGCTACAGAGCTCCCACTCACTTTCTTGTAAATACAAGCTTCTCCATAAGTTTGTATAAAACCAAAACTTTTGATTACCTTATAAAAACGTTGATTCCAACTTCGGGATGCTTGCTTCAACCCATATATGGACCGTTGAAGTTTGCATACCTTGTTAGCATCTTTAGGATCGACAAAACCTTTGGGTTGCATCATATACAACTCTTCATCAATGTCTCCACTGAGGAACGCCGTTTTGACATCCATCTGCCATATCTCATAATCGTAATATGCAGCGATTGCTAACATAATCCTCACAGACTTTAGCTTCTCTACTGGTGAGAAAGTCTCATCGTAGTCAACTCCTTGAATTTGTCGAAACCCTTTTGCGACAAGTCAAGCTTTATAGACAGTAACATTACCATCAGCATCTGTTTTCTTCTTTAAAATCCATTTGTTCTCGACAGCCTTCCGGCCATCCGATAAGTCCACCAAAGTTCATACTTGGTTTTCGCACATGGATCCAATTTCGGATTTCATGGCGTCTTGCCATTTATTGGAATCTGGGCTCATCATCGCTTCCTCATATGTCATAGGGTCATCGGTGTTATCCACCAACATGGCACTCATAACGGGATCATACCAATCAGGAGTGGTACGAGTTCTCGTTGACCTACGAGGTTCTGTAGCAACTTCAACCGAAGTTTCATGATCATCATCATTAGCTTCCTCTCTTATTGGTGTAGGTGCCACAGGAACTTCTTCCGGTGCTGTGCTACTCGCAAGTTCGAGAGAAGTTTCAACAACCTCGTCAAGTTCTACTTTCCTTATAGTCACTTCTTTCGAGAGAAATTCCTTCTCTAGAAAGGATCCATTCTTGGCAACGAATATTTTGCCTTCGGATCTATGATAGAAGGTATACCCAATAGTTTCCTTCGGGTATCCTATGAATACACATTTTTCCGCTTTGGGTTCAAGCTTGTACGGTTGTAACTTCTTTACATAGGCTTCGCAACCCCAAACTTTAAGGAACGACAATCTAGGTTTCTTCCCAAACCATAATTCATACGATGTCGTTTCAACGGATTTAGATGGTGCCCTATTTAAAGTGAATGCGGCTGTTTCTAATCATAACCCCAAAATGATAGCGGTGAATCGGTAAGTGACATCATAGAACGAACCATATCTAAGAGAGTTCGATTACGACGTTCGGACACACCATTACGCTGTGGTGTTCCCGGCGGTGTCAATTGTGAAAGTATTCCGCATTTCTTTAAATGCTCGCCAAACTCGTAACTTAGATATTCACCTCCACGATCAGAACGTAGAAATTTAATCTTCTTGTCACGTTGATTCTCCACCTCACTTTGAAATTCCTTAAACTTCTCGAAAGTTTTGGACTTATGTTTCATGAAATAGATATACCCATATCTACTCAAGTCATTCGTGAAGGTAAGAACATAACGATAACCACTGTGCGATGCTACACTCATTGGACCACACACATCGGTATGTATAATTTCCAATAAGTCCGTAGCTCGCTCCATCATACCAGAAAATGGAGTCTTAGTCATTTTACCCATCAGACATGCTTCGCATCTTTCAAGTGATTCAAGAAGTCCATCAGAATGGAGTTTCTTCATACGCTTCACTCCAATGTGACCAAGACGACAGTGCCACATATAGGTCGAGTTATCGCTCAATTTCAAACGTTTAGCTTCAATGTTATTAATATGTGTATTTCCACTATCGAGATTCAATAAGAATAGACCATCTATCAAAGGTGCATGTGCATAAAACATATTACTCATATAAATCGAACAACCATTATTCTCGGACTTAAACAAGTAACCGTCTCGCAATAAATATGATCCAGATATAATGTTCATGCTCAACGCAGGCACCAAATAACAATTATTTAAGTATAAAACTAATCCCGATGGTAGATGAAGAGGTAGCGTGCCGACCGCGATCACATCAACCTTTGATCCATTTCCAACGCGCATCGTCACCTAGTTCTTCGCTAGCTTCCGTTTATTCTGCAGCACCTATTTCGAGTTACAAATATGAGCAACCGAACCAGTATCAAATACCCAGGCACTACTACGAGTACTAGTGAGATACACATCAATAACATGTATATCGGATATACCTTTCTTCTTGATGTTGTCGTTCTTCAAATCCGCCAAGTACTTTGGGCAATTCCGCTTCCAGTGACCTTCTCCCTTGCAGTAAAAGCACTCAGTATCAGGCTTAGGCCCATCCTTGGTCTTCTTCGCCGGTGCGGTAACTTTCTTACCGCCCTTCTTGAAGTTTCCCTTTTGCTTAGACTTTCCTTTCTTGAATTTGGTGGTCTTATTGACCATCAACACTTGGTGCTCTTTCTTGATCTCCACTTCTGCAGATTTTAACATGGAAAGGAGTTCTGGCAACGTCTTGTTCATGTTTTGCATATTGTAGTTCATCACAAAGTTCTTGTAACTTGGTGGCAGTGATTGGAGGACACAGTAAATCCCCAAGCCATTAGGAATCACTATACCCAAGCTTTGGAGTTTGTTTGCGTGCCTAGACATCTTAAGCACATGCTCACTGACGGAGCTGACCTCTTCCATCTTGCAGTTAAAGAACTTTTCAGAAGCCTCATAACTCTCAACTGCCGCGTGAGCCTCAAATATAATTTTGAGTTCACGGACAATATCATGTGGGTCATGGTTCTCAAACCTTTTCTGAAGCTCCGATTCCAAACCATACAAGATAGCACACTGAACTGTGGAGTACTGATTCTTTCGACTGAGGTAAACGTTCTTTACTTCATCGGTAGCATCAGCTGCAGGCGGGTCACCCAGCGGTGCATCCAGCACATAGGTCAAATTACCAGCATTGAGGACAATCCTCAAATTGTGGAACCAATCCGCGAAGTTGCTTCCATTGTTTTTCAACTTTTCTTTCTCTAGGACGCATTAAAATTGATGGTAGGGGCCGCCATTGATCTACAACATATTTGCAATAGTTTAGACTAAGTTTATGAAAAATTGAGTTCTAATTAATAGTTAAATTAATCTAGGTGAACTCCCACTCAAAACAATATCCCTCACATTGTTTTAGTGATCACACGAACCAAATCCACCACATCAAAACCGATCATCACGGGAGTTGATGTAGCTTCGATGGCGAACAATCGACATGTTCATCATATCTACTATATGACTCATGCTTTACCTTCCGGTAATGTGTTCCGAGACCATGTCTGTACATGCTAGGCTCGTCAAGATCAAACCTTAGCTTCGCATCAGCAAATTTGGCTTGCTCACGTTGTATACACTTGCAGAATCTAACACACCCGATCATCACGTGGTGCTTCGAAACAACAAGCTTTAGCAACGGTGCTTACTAAGGATGAACACTTTAAAACTTGAAATTTATGTGCATGAGGGATCATCTTATAATGCTACCGTCGTTAACTAAGCAATACAAGATGCATAAAGGATTAACATCACATGCAATTCATAATATGTGATATGATATGGCCTTTCTTCTTGTGCTTCCGATCTCCATCTTCAAGCACGAACATGATCTCCATCATCACCGGCATAGCGTCATGGTCAATGGCGATGTTTCATGGTTGTCGTCCACCAGCTCCAACTATTACAACTACTTTGAATAGACACGCGGGTCTTAACAGAATTTAAAGACAACCATATGGCTCCTACCGGTTGCCAACTTACAATAAGGAACATTGCATACATCAAATATAATCACAATCATGGCCATATCACATCACAGCACACCCCTGCAAAACAAAGTTAGAAGCCTCTAATTTTCTTTGCATATTTTACGTGGTTTGGGGCTTTCAATAAGTGTCGATCTAACTTACGAACAAGAACCACAACGTTGATGTTTGAACTATCAAGTGCCCGTTGTAAATTGGATCTATACTATAATGGGAGAGACAGACACCCGCAAAGCCACTTATGCAATACAAGTTGCATGTTGAGCGTGGAGCAAGTCTCATGAACGATATCATGTAAGGTTAGCCCGGGCCGCTTCATCCCATCATACCGCAAGATGCAAAGTACACAAGAAGCAATTGATAATAAAAGCACCACCGCCCACAATGACCATTGTGTTCTACTCGTGCAACAGATCTACATATAGACACGGCTCTGATACCACTATAGGGGTTCGTAGCATAGAAAACAAAAAAATTCTACCGCATGCAAACAAACAAGCCAAGATCTATCTACTAGATTGTAGCAACGAGTCGATAGAGGAACTCACCCTCGAAGATTCCAAAGCGGTTAACGAGAGCAGATTCTCATGGGTGATGTAGTCGTACTCTTGCAGATCTCAAGATCGCGTAGACGATCCTTCCGGCGCTGCGTTCCGGCAGCGCTTCTGCAGTCGGTCACACGTTTGGTACTCGATGAAGACCTTCCTCTCCCTTGTTCCAGCAGGCAGCGGAGGTTGTAGCACTCTCCTCGTGATTCCGGCAGCATGACGGCGTGGTACCGGAAGTAGAGGGGAGATCTCGCAGGGCTTCGCCTTAAGCCGGAGCGAGTATGGTGGACTATGAGAGAGGCCTTGGCAATCTAGGGTTTAGAGGCACCAAGGGAGGAAGCTTGGCCAGCGGCTAGGGCTTGGGGAGAGCCCCAACTCGGCGGCTAGGAGGAAACCCTAGGGCGGAGGCGACTTGAGGTGGCCGGCGGCTAGGGCTAGGGTTTGGGTGGTGTTGGGTGTAGGGAAGAGGGGCAGCTCTGCCCCTCCTTTTATAGGTGGGAGGGCGCGGCCAAGGGGGAGGGAGTCCTCCCCCAAGTCGGCCTCCTTGGCCGGCGGGTGGAGGGAGAGGAACTCCTCCCCAAGTAGGTTTCCTACTCTCCCTCCACCAAGCAAAACTACCATTTGACTTTTCAAATTGGCGTTTGACTTTTCAAACTAGGATTTGATTTTTCCCTTTATTTTGCCCAGCCATGATACCTAGTACATGATGCAACCATTCCACATTGTCATGACACATTCATGTACCCTTCCCCTCTGGAGTGCCGGACCTTCCGGAACCTTCTAGAACATTCCCGATGAAAACACCGGAATCATTCCCCAACTCCGAAACATGACTTTCCTTATATGAATCTTATTCTCCGGACCATTCCGGATATCCTTATGATATCCCGGATCCTATCCGAGACTCCGAACAACATTCAGTCACTTACTCATCATTCCATAACTACTCAACAACATCGAATCCTTAAGTGTGTCTCCCTACGGTTCGTGAATTATGCGGACATGATCGAGACACTTCTCCGAACAATAACCAATAGAGGAATATGGAAATTCATATGGCTCCCACATATTTCTACGATTACTTTGCGATCGAATGAACCACTTACATACGATACCAATTTCCCTTTATCTCACGATAGTTTACTTATCCGAGGTTTTGATCGTCGGTATCTCTGCATACCTAGTTCAATCTCGTTACCGATAAGTACTCTTTTCTCATTCCCGTGGTATGTGATCCCTTGTGAGCCAGTCACACGCTTGCAAGCTAATTGGATGACATTCCACCGAGAGGGCCCTGGAGTATATCTATCTGTCATATGGATGGACAAATCCCACTCTTGATTCATGTGTCTCAACCCATACTTTCCGAACACTCAATGCCACCTTTATAGCCACCCAGTTACGGTGTGGTGTTTGATGTCATCAAAGCATCCTTTCAGTGATGGTGATAAGCATGATCTCATGGTCGAAGGAATTAGGTTACTATGTACCAGAAAGCTTATAGCAATTGAACTATTTAAAATGACTTGATCTTTATGCTACGCTTATCTATAGGAGTATGTCCATCATATCATTCTCCTAATGATATGACCTTGTTATTAACAACATCTCAAATGTTCATGATCAAGAAACCATGATCATCTATTAATCAACAAGCTAGTATTATAAAGAGGCTTTACTAGGGAATCTAATTTAGTTTACAAATCACACAAGTATTAATGTTTCTGGTTAATACTGTTATAGCATGAATGTAAACATTTATCATAAAAACAAAGATATAATAATAAATACATTTATTGTTGCCTCTAGGGCATATCTCCAACAATACTCTGGGCCCTCACGGTGGAATGTCATACAATTGGCTTGCAAGCATGTGACTAGGTCACAAGGGATCACATATCACGGAATGAGTAAAGAGTACTTATCGGTAATGAGGTTGAACTAGGTATAAGAGATATCAACGATCAAACCTCGGATAAGTAAAGTATCGCGAGACAAAGGGAAATTGGTATCATATGTAAATGGTTCATTCGATCATGATGTAATCGTAGAAATATGTGGGAGCCATATGAATTTCCAGATTCCTCTATCGGTTATTGATCAGAGAAGTGTCTCGATCATGTATGCATAATTAACGAACCGTAGGGAGACACACTTAAGGATTCGATGTTGTTAAGTAGATATGTAATATATGTTGGAGATCGAATGTTGTTCAGAGTCTTGGATTGTATCCAGGACATCACGAGGAGATCCAGAATGGTCCATAGAATAAGATTCATATAAGGAAAGTCAATTTCTAGGGTTCAGAAAGGTTTTCGGTGTTTTGACCGGAAGCTTCTAGAAAGTTCTAAAAGGTCCACCACTTCGGGTGGAAGGGGTACATGGAATGTGATAAACCCTAATGGGATGAATATTTCATGCCCTATGTCACTTGGTTGGTTAAAATGAAGAGAGAAATCAAACCCTAGTTTGATTAGGTCAAACGAGTGTTTGAAAACTCAAATCGGAGTTTGGAAGTCAAATCCTAGTGGAGGGAGGAGAGGAAACCTGCTCTCCCTCCACCGCCGGCCAAGAAGAGTGAGTTGGGGGAGGACTCGGCCTCCCCCTTCCCAAACCGCCTCTCCCTCTCATAAAAGGAGGGGATGGGGCAGCCCCTCTCCCCTCAACCCAAACCCTAGCCCCAAGCCGATGCCGCCTAGCCCCCGTCGCCGCTGTCGTCCAAGCGCCGCCGCCGCCCTAGCCGTCGATGCCACCTCCTCCCCTTGGTGCCTAACCCTAGCCACCAAGTAACCCCTCTACTCCACCATACCTGCTCCAGGTTTAGGCAAATCCCTACAGGATCTACTCCTCCACCTCCACCACCACACCGTCGTGCTATTGGAATCGCGAGGAGATCTACAACCTCTTATGCATGCTGGCACAAGGGAGAGGAAGTATTCATCGAGTATCGTATGTGTGACCGACTGCGGAAGCGCTGCCGGAACGCGCTGTCGAAACGATCATAATCGCGATCTTGAGATCGGCAAGTGAACGACTACATCAACCACGATAATCTGATCTCGTTGAACGCTTTAGATCTTCGAGGGTTAGTACTCTATGAACTTGTTGCACCGATCTCGTAGATTAGATCTTGGCTTTTGTGTGTTCATGCGATAGAATTTTTTGTTTTCCATGCTATGAACCCCTACAGTGGTATCAGAGTCATGTCTATGCGTAGATATGTTGCACGAGTAGAACACAATGTTTATTGTGGGTGTTGATGCTTTTGTTTTCGATTGCTTTTTTGTGTACTTTGCATCTAGCGGGATGGTGGGATGAAGTGTCCCGGGCTAACCTTATATGACATTGTTCATGAGACTTGCTCCACGCTCAACATGCAACTTGCATTGCATAAGTGGCTTTGCGGGTGTCTGTCTCTCCCACCATAGTGAAGATTATTTACAACGGGCACTTGACAATAATTGTATCAATGTTGTGGTTCATGTTCATAAGTTAGAACGGTTCGTATGCGAAAGCCCCATCCACGTAAAACATGGAAAGAAAATTAGAGGCGTCTAACTTTGTTTTGCAGGGGTGTTCTGTGATATAATATGGCCATGATTGTGATTATATATGATATATGCAATGATCCTTATTGTAAGTTGGCAACCAGCAGGAGCCTTATGGTTGTCTTTAAATTTCGTTTAAGACCTACATGTCTATTATTCAAAGTAGTTGTAATAGTTGATGCTGGTGGACGACAACCATGGAGCGGCGCCATTGACCTTGATGCCATGCCGTTGATGATGAAGATCATGCTCGTGCTTGTAGATGGAGATCGAAGGCACAATAAGAAAGGCCATACCATATCAGATATTATGAATTGCATGTGATGTTAATACTTTTATGCATCTTGTATTGCTTAAATTGCAATGGTAGCATTATAAGATGATCCCTCTCACTAAATATCAAGTAATAAAGTGTTCGTACTTAGTAGGCACCATTGCTAAGACTCGTCGTTTCGAAGCACCACGTG
Source organism: Avena sativa (assembly GCA_916181665.1). Taxonomy (NCBI): domain Eukaryota; kingdom Viridiplantae; phylum Streptophyta; class Magnoliopsida; order Poales; family Poaceae; genus Avena; species Avena sativa. The sequence goes on along the minus strand of OV702293.1, from coordinate 8,193,719 downwards.
ATGATCGGGTGCGATAGATTCTACGTGTGCATACAACGGGAGCAAGCCAGATTTTCTCAAGCGGATACTAAGGTTGATTTTTACGAGCCTAGCATGTACAGGCATGGTCTCGAAACACGGAATACCGAAAGGTAAAGCATGAATCATATGATTGATATGATGAACATGTTGATTGTTCGCCTTTGAAGCTACATCATCTCTTGTGATGACCGGATTTGGTGTAGTGGATTTGGTTCGTGTGATCACTAAAACAATGTGAGGGATGTTGTTTTGAGTGGGAGTTCACCTAGTTAAATTAAGTATTAAATATGAACTCAGTTTATCATGAACTTAGTCTAAAGTCTTTGTAAATATGTTGTAGATCATGGCGGCCCCTACCATCAATTTTAATGCGTTCCTAGAGAAAGAACAGTTGAAAAAACAATAGAAGCATTTCGCGGATTGGTTCCGGAATTTGAGGATTGTCCTCAATGCTGGTCAGTTGACCTATGTGCTGGATGCACCGCTGGGTGACCCACCCGCAGCTGATGCTACCGATGAGGTGAAGAATGTTTTCCTCACTCAGAAGAATCAGTACTCCATAGTTTAGTGTGCTATGTTATATGGTTTGGAATCAGAGCTTCAGAAGCGGTTTGAGAACCGTGAGCCTTATGGTATTATCCATGAGCTCAAAATGATATTTGAGACTCATGCGGCAGTTGAAAGCTATGAAGCCTCCGAGAAGTTCTTTAACTGCAAGATGGAAGAGGGCAGCTCCGTTAACGAGCATGTGCTTAAGATGTCTAGGCACGCAAATAAACTCGCAGATTTGGGAATAATGATTCCTAATGCGTTGGGTATTCATCGTGTCCTCCAATCACTGCCACCTAGTTACAAGAACTTCATGATGAACTACAACATGCAGCGCATGGATAAGACATTACTAGAACTCTTCTCCATGTTGAAGTCTATGGAAGTGGAGATCAAGAAAGAGCACCAAGTGTTGATGGTCAATAAGACCACCAATTTTAAGAAGCAAGGCAAGCCTAAGAAGAAGGGTAACTTTAAGAAGGGCGGCAAAAAAGCTTCTACGCCTGCAAAGAAACCCAAGGCTGGTCCTAAGCCTGATACTGAGTGCTTTCAAGGGAGAAGGTCACTGGAAGCGGAATTGCCCTAAGTACCCGGTAGATCTGAAGAATGACAACATCAAGAATAAAGGTATATTCGATATACATGTTATTGATGTGTATCTTACTAGTAATCGTAGTAGTGCCTGGGTATTTGATACTGGTTCGGTTGCTCATATTTGTAACTCGAAACAGGTACTACAAAATAATAGAAGACTAGCGAGAGACAAGGTGATGATGCGTGTTAGAAATGGCTCCAAGGTTGATGTGATCGCTGTCGGCACGCTCCCTCTTTATCTACCATCGGTATTAGTTTTATACATAAATAATTGTTATTTGGTGCATGCGTTAAGCATGAACATTATATCTGGATCTTATTTATTGCGAGACGGTTACTTGTTTAAATCTGAGAATAATGGTTGTTCGATTTATATGAGTAATATCTTTTATGGTCATGCACATATGATAGATGGTCTATTCTTATTGCATCTCGATAGTAGTGATACACATGTTCATAATATAGATGCTAAACGTTTGAAATTGAATGATAATTCTACATACATGTGGCACTATCGTCTTGGTCACATTAGAGTGAAGCATATGAAGAAACTCCATTCCAATGGACTTCTTGAATCACTTGATTTTGAATCCCTTAAGATGCGAAGCATGTCTGATGGGAAAAATGACTAAGACTCCATTCTATGGCATAATGGAGCGAGCCACAGACTTACTGGAAATCATACATACCAATGTGTGTGGCCCAATGAGTGTGACAACGTGTGGTGGTTATCATTATGTTCTTACTTTCACGGATGACTTGAGTAGATATGGGTATATCTATTTCATGAAATATAAGTCTAAAACTTTCGAGAAGTTTAAGGAATTTCAAAGTGAAGTAGAGAATCAACGTAACAAGAAGATTAAATTTTTGTGATCTGATCGTGGAGGTGAGTATCTAAGTTACGAGTTTGTAGAGCATTTAAAGAAATGCGGAATAATTTCACAATTGACACCGCCGGGAATAGCACAACATAATGGTGTGTTCGAACATCGTAATCGAACTCTCTTAGATATGGTTTGGTATATGTTGTATCTTAGAGATTTACCATTATCATTTTGGGGTTATGCATTAGAAATAACCGCATTCACTTTAAATAGGGCACCATATAAATCCGTTGAAATGACACTGTATGAATTGTGGTTTGGGAAGAACCCTAAGTTGTCGTTCCTTAAAGTTTGGGGATGCGAAGCTTATGTAAAGAAGTTACAGCCTAACAAGCTTGAACCCAAAGAGGAAAAATGTGTCTTCATAGGATACCCTAAATAAACAATTGGGTATACCTTCTATCATAGATCCGAAGGCAAAGTTTACGTTGCCAAGAATGGATCCTTTCTGGAGAAGGAATTTTTCTCAAAACAAGTGACTCAAAGGAAAGTATAAATAGACGAGGTTGTCGAACCTTCTCTCGGGTTTGAGAGTAGCGCTGTGCTGTAAGATGTTCCTGTGCTGCCTTCACCAATAAGAGAATAAGCTAATGATACTGATCATGAAACTTCGAACAAAGTTACTATGGAACCTCACAGGTCGACAAGGACTCGTACCACTCCTGATTGGTATAATCCTGTTATGAGTGTCATTTTGGTGGAGGGTTCATAGCATGGAAAACAAAATTTTCTATCACATGAACATACACAAGCCAAGACCTAATCTACTCAATTGGTGCAACAAGTTGATAGAGTACTAACCCTCGAAGATCCAAAGCGGTTAACAAGATCGGATTCTCGAGGTTGATGTAGTCGTTCACTTGCTGATCTCAAGATCGCGAAGATGATCCTTCCGGCGCCGCATTCCGGCAGCGCTTCCGTAGTTGGTCACACGTTCGGTACTCGATGAAGACCTTCCTCTCCCTTGTTATAGCAGGCAGTGGAGGTTGTAGATCTCTCCTTGTGATTCCAGCAGCACGGCGGCGTGGTGGTGGAAGTAGAGGGGAAATCCCGCAGGGCTTCGCCTAAGCCAGAGCGGGTATGGTGGAGTATAAGAGGGCCTCGGTGATCTAGGGTTTAGAGGGCCGAGGGTTTAGAGGTGGTGGTCAGTGGCTAGGGTTATCTAGGTTCGGTTTAGAGGGGCTTCTAGATGGCGGAGACTTGAGAGGGCAAGGGGCCGGCGGCTAGGGTTTCAAGTAGGGAGAAAGGAGCGCCCCCTCCCCTCTATTTATGAGAGGAAGAGGCGGTTTGGGGGAGGGGAGTCCTCCACCAACACCTCCTTGTGGTCGTCAGCAAGGGGGAGGAATCCTTCCCTAGGTGGGATTCCTTTCCTCCCTCCATTAGGCAACCATGTTGGGATTTGACTTTTTCAAACTAGCGTTTGACTTTCAAACTAGAGTTTGATTTTTCTATTCCCATTGCCCAGCCAAGTGACCTAGGACATGATGCAACCATTCCACTTTGGTATGACACATCCATGTACCCTTCCCACTCCAGATCGGTGGACCTTCTAGATCCTTCTAGAACATTCCAGTGAAAACATTGAAACCATTCCCGAACTCCGGAATTGGACTTTCCTTGTATGAATCTTATTCTCCAGACCATTCCGGATCTCCTCATGATGTCCTAGATCCAATACGAGACTCCGAACAACATTCCATATCTAGTAAACAACATTGAATCCTTAAGTGTGTCTCTCTACAGTTCATGAATTATGCAGACATGATCGAGACTCTTCTTTGATCAATAACCAATAGAGGAATCTGGAAATTCATATGGCTCCCACATATTTCTACGATTACTTCGTGATCGAATGAACCATTTACATACGATACCAATTTCCCTTTGTCTCGTGATACTTTACTTATCCGAGGTTTGATCGTTGGTACCTATGCATACCTCGTTTAACCTCGTTACCAATAAGTACTCTTTACTCGTTCCTGTTGTATGTGATCCCTTGTGAGCCAGTCACATGCTTGCAAGAAAATTGGATGACATTCCACCGAGAGGGCCCAGAGTATATCTATCTGTCATATGGATGGACAAATCCCTCTCTTGATCCATGTGCCTCAACACATACTTTCAGAATACTCAATGCCACCTTTATAACCATCCAGTTACGAAGTGGTGTTTGATGTCATCAAAGTATCCATCCGATGATGGTGATTAACATGATCCTATGGTCGAAGGATTTACGTTACTATGTATTTGAAAGCTTTAGCAAATGAACTATTTAAATGACTTGATCTTATGCTACGCTTAACTATAGGAGTGTGTCCATCACATCATTCTCCTAATGATATGACCTTGTTATTAATAACATCCAATGTTCATGATCAGGAAACCATGATCATCTATTAATCAACAAGCTAGTTTAACAAGAGGCTGAAAGAACATTTCATAATCCCTAGTGTTTTGTATGTTAGATAACAATATCAAGGATTATTTAATGTGTGTTGAAGTGATGCAGCTCTCTCTAAGGATAAAAGGAAAAGGAAACTGCCTTTGGGGGCGGATAATCCGCCCCCACCAGGGGCGGATAATCTGCCCCAACCTTTTCCTAGATAGGCGCAAGCCCCAGAAGGGGGCGGAGTTTTGGCCGGATTTTCCGACCCCGCCGGATAATCCGCCCCTCATGTTCACCGCCATGGCGCAAGACCCAGAGCGGGGGCGGAATTTCGGCCGGACTTTCCGGCCACGCCGGATAATCCGCCCTTGGAGGGGGCCGGATAATCCCCCCAAGGTCTTCATCAAAGTTCTGCAGGCGCCAGCCGTAGAGTGGGGGCGGATTTTCTCCCAGAATATCTGCCCTGGGGGTGGAGTTTTCGTAGGGGCGGATAGTCCTCCCCTAGTGGGGCCAGATAATCCGCCCCCAAACTTGTTCAACGGCCAGATCTGGGCAGGGGGTATTTAAGCTAGCCTTCCCCCTCCTGCCAGATCTCTTGGTTCATTCGAAAAAGTCAAGATCTGATCTGCAACCTTCATCCAAGAGAGCTCCACCTAGATCCACCCAAAGGCCCCGTCCCTTGGGGAATTGAAGGAGGATAACTCGATCTTCATCAACTGCAATCAAGCGCTTCATCGCCTCTCCATTCATTTGGAGAATCACCGATCTAGTATTTCTTGCAAATACATAGATCCTTGTTTTGTTTATATTGATAAACCTTGTTCTTGTGACAGCTTGTTGTCATCTCGGGAGCCCCCAATTCAGTTGTGGGTGTGTGTGCCCCGGTAGTGTTGTAAAGGCACCGGTTCCCGCCTCAAAGGGTACCAATAGTGGAGAAGGTGGATCATGCCTTTCGTGGCAAGATCCATCAGAGAATAGGGTGAGGCCTATTGTGTCATGGTGGTCTTAGAACCGCCCACCCCTCTAACGCAGATGTACTTCCCTTAACAAGGAAGGAACTACGGTAAAACAAATCCCTGTGTCTCCGCGTGCTCCACTACGGTTTCCTCGCTCCTCTCTTTACGTGCTTAGTAGCTAGGTTTGCATATAGGGAAATTCTCGTAGTTACATATCTAGAGAATTTACTTTGTGTCAAGCCTAAAATTGAAAAAGAACTAAAAATTGGGTAGCACCTATTCACCCCCCTCTATGTGCCCATACGATCCATTTCAATTGGTATCAGATCCCCGACTCTTATTTCAGGCTTAACCGCCTAACATAAGTATGGGTTCCAAGGTAGATGGGAGTGATGCTCCGGAGGTAGTCACCATGAACGATCTCAAGACGTTGGAAACAACCTTGGTGAGTTCCATGGAGGCTAAGATGGAAGAGATGCGCCAATTGATAATGTGTCTCTCCACTTCCGCAACATCACCTCCATCTAACTCTGAGGCTACCACTCCGCAATCCAAGGAAACGGGTAAAACCGATTCCAAAGATAACGAAGTGGTTGGTGATGACACTAGTAAGAGCTCCTCCTCGAAAAAGGATAGTGGTAAGGATGGATACAATGAGGTTTCTCATGTGTATTCTCCTGATCCACCTATCCCTCACCCACATATACATAATAGGGGTGATCCACCCAAACTTCCAGCATCTACTTTTACTCAATGGCAATTTTTGATGAAGTCTCATGTGTGCAGTTCCTCCATTGAGTTGTGGAAAATCATCGAAAATGGTCTTCATGTTGGAAACCCCAATAATCTCACAAGAAGAGAAGTTGTCGATAGTCAACTCAATGCCACAGCTCTACACATGATATAGCTTGGTGTGGGTGACAAAGATATGCCACAGATTCAGCATCTTAGTATAGCTAAGGAAGCTTGGGATGCTCTCACCGAGCTCTTCATCGGAAATGAAAGTATGAGAAGGAATAGATATGATGCTTTGAGCAATGAAGCTGAAGGATTCTATATGTTGGATGGAGAAAACCACGAGGACATGTATAGGAGGCTCAAGGCAATAGCCACAACTTTCAGAAACCATGGTGCCGCTCACGTTGATGATGCATGGATCAAGCGCAAGTATGTTAGTGCGCTTATGCCATTTGAGCCCATAGATTTGAAAAGTCTCCAAGGTAGGCATAACTACCACCTTATGACATCCAATGAGGTAATGCAAGAAATGGTCGCTTTCAAAGTGGCTGCCAAGAATGCCGAAGATGCTCCTGCACGAGCTATGGGGATGCAAAAGGGGTTCAACATGGCCTTGAAGACTAGTGTGATTGATCATGATGAATATTCCATAGAAGGTATGGACTGTCTCGAGGATATAAAAAGGATCCACAGACAATACCTGGCTCTTTATGCTAGAAACTTTTGGAAAGATTCGGCCAAGGCTAAAGCTGAACTAGAACGCAAGAGTGGAGCCTATGGAAGAAAGGAAAATGGTCCCAAGCTGAGAACATGTTTCAACTGTGGTGATTGGCTGCACTTTGTAGCTGAGTGTCCATATCAAAGTAGGGAAGATAATGGAGGAAGACTTATTTTTAAAGACAAGTCAAAGACTCCATGCAATAAACAGTTTGTAAAGAAGAATACTCCTTTCAAGAAGCAACCAAAGATTGTTATAGTGGCTCAAGAAGAATATTCTTCGGAAAGTGAAGATGAGGACGAGGATGATAGCTCTCAAGAGGTGGCTGCTATAGCCACCACATCTACATCAACATATCTCTTCGACTCTCCGAACAAAAACATCATCAACAATAATGCTACTTGTATCATGGCAAGAAGCTCTGAGGTAAATTCTTCTAACTCTTCTTTTCCTAAGGCTATGATTGACATGGATGATCCTACAAGTCTTAAGGTTAAAGAAGAGATTATTGCTTTGGACTATTTCTTCACTAACTTGCAAGGTGAGCACAAAATATGTTTTGAATCTCTTATGGACCAGCTTGCCCAAAATGAAGCTCTCCTCGAAGAAAAGGGCGGAATTGAAAGGGAGGATGCAATGGAAATTGCATCCTTAAAAAATGCTCTTGAAGAAGAAGAGGCTCGGGTCTATCTTGAAGAGAGGCTTGAGTTCCTTGAGGAGTCACATGAAGAAATAGTGGCCAAACTTGTTAAGGAACGTGACAATGCCGTCACCAAATCAAAGAAGTTAAAGAAGGAAAAGATTGACTTTGGGGCTGCTCATGATAGACTCTCCGAGGAATTGGAGAAACTTGACAATGCTCACAAGGCGTTGAAAAGCGATTTCTCCATTCTCAATGAGTCACATGATCAACTCCAAATTCGATTGGCCAAGTACGATGTTCCTAGCACATCCAATTCAATATATAGTCACAAGGAACATGCTAGTGTGGAAGAATAATTGGTCAAGGACATCACTCCCAAGCATAAGGATGTTCTTGATGAAGTTCTTGGCAAGCAAAGGTCAAATCATGGTAAAGAGGGACTTGGGTATGTCACCAAGTCCAAGAAAAATAAAAACAAGAAGAACAAGACCAAGAATGTACAATCAAAGACAGGCACCACTGAGAAGAATGTCACAAAAGACAAAACTAACTATATTGGTTTTACAGGGTCCCATAATCCAAATTATGAACTCTTTTGTGATGATCATGGCAATGTTTATGCTTATTATGTCGGACCCTTTGATGAATATATTGCTTGGTCTATTTGGGTTCCAAAGACCCTTGTTACTAACATGAAAGGACCCATTGAAAAATGGGTACCTAAAACCAAGAAGTAATTGTCTTGCAGGGCTATGCTTCCGGTGGGTCGAAATGGGTGCTGGATAGTGGATGCACTAGTCATATGATCGGAAGCAAGGAGATCATCACAGAGATGAGTCCAAATCATGATAATATTATAGTCTCCTATGGTGATAAGTCTAAATCTCAGGTATTGGGTCTTGGCAAGGTTGTGGTTGCCCACGATATCTCTCTCGTGGACGTCATGCTTGTTGAGACCCTAGGTTACAACCTTCTTTCTGTTCGTGCCCTTGGCAAGATGGGTTTTGCTGTTTTTATCGATGATGATTTGGTGGTACTCTTGTGGAGCAAGTCTCTCAAGGTTGCTTTCGTTGGGTACGTCGAAAATGACCTATATGTGGTGGACTTTTCGGGGAAAACCACTTCGGGTATGGTGTGCCTATTCGGAAAGGCTGACATGGGCTGGTTATGGCATCTCCGTTTAGCCCATGTCGACATGAGAACTTTGCAAAGTCTCCACAAGGGTGGCCACATCCTTGGACTAAAAGACAATGTCTCCTTTGCCAAATATCGTGTTTGCAAGGCTTGTGTTGAAGGAAAAATGCATGACTCTCCCCACAAGAGGAAGACTATTGTGTCTTCAAAGAGGATCTTGGAATTACTTCATGTGGATTTATTTGGTCCTCCATCTCATGCAAGTCTTTGTGGGAAGAAATATTGCTTGGTCATTGTCGATGATTACTCAAGATATACATGGGTCTACTTCTTCAAGCTAAAGAGTGAGACTCAACAAACGGTCATTGACTTTGCCAATGAAGTTCAATGTCAACACAATGTTCCTATCTTGGCAATAAGAAGTGACAACGGCTCCGAATTCAAGAACTACACTTTGAATGAGTTTCGAAGCGAAGAGGGGATAAGACATCAATATTCCGCTGCATACACCCCTCAACAAAATGGTGTAGCCGAGAGGAAGAATCGGATGTTGATGGACATGGCAAGATCAATGTTGGTTGAATTCAATTCTCCTCACAACTTCTGGGCTGAAGCCATATCCACTGCTTGTCACTCATCTAACCGGCTCTATCTCCAAAAGATTTTGGACAAGACTCCATATGAAATACTTACCGGTAACAAGCCCAACATCTCATACTTCAGGGTATTCGGTTGTAAGTGTTTCTTTCTTATTAAAGGTGTCCGCTTGTCTAAATTTGAGTCCAAGTCTTTAGAAGGTATTTTTGTTGGTTACGGTGCCGAATCCCACACTTATAGAGTCTACAACAAGCTCATCGGGACTGTTGTAGAATCTTGTAGTGTGGAGTTCAATGAAAATAACGGCTCCTATGTAGGGCAAGTTGATGTTTGTGATGCAGATGTTGACATACCCCAAGATGCCATAAAAAGAATGGGTGTGGGATTTTTCCGCCCCATTAGGAACCCCTTTTGGTGGACCGGGAAGGACAATGCTCCACTCAAGTGGAGCCCTCATCTATACAAGATCAACAAGCCCCTACTGCTGGAGAAAACTCTGCACCAACACCGCAATCTGCTGATGATCATCTATCATCTGGGCAAAATGATAGTTCTAGGCCGGATTATCCACCCCCTCCAAGCGGCGGACAGTCCACCCCTGGCACTCCAACTCGTCCCAGGGGATCCGAAGAAGAAGGAAACAGCCAAGAAGACTCCAGGCCGGATTCTCCGGCCCTCGAGGACGGATTATCCAGCTCTAGATCTCCCAACTCTGTCAGGCATTCTCAGGAAGAGGAAACTGGTGCCTCATCTCCCAGGCCAGATAGTCCGTCCCCACCAAGGGGCGGATTATCCGGCCCTGAAGAACAAGTTCAGCAGCAAGCTCCTGTTGTCAACTCAGATCAAGATCAAGGGCAAGGTAGTGGACAAGACAAGGATACAAATATTGAATCAACTCCTTCTTGAAACAATAAAGACATTGAGGCTCGTCGCAAGGCTCGTGCTGATCGTAACCTTGAACTAAGAGGTCACACTCTTGACAAGGTTGTCGGTGATCTACGAAGAGGGGTGTCTACTAGAAGAGAACTTGCAAGCTTCTATGATCATCAAGCTCACATTTCTATGGTTGAACCGAAGAAGGTCTTTGATGCTCTTGAAGATCCCGATTGGGTTGTTGCAATGCATGAAGAATTAAATAACTTCGAGCGCAACAAAGTTTGGAAGCTCATAGAGAAACCCAAGGATTGCCGCAATGTTATCGGCGCCAAGTGGATTTTCAAGAACAAACAAAATGAAAATGGCATTGTTGTGAGGAATAAAGCAAGACTCGTGGCTCAAGGATTCTCTCAAGTGGAAGGAATTAATTTTGGCGAGACTTATGCTCCTGTGGCTCGTCTTGAGTCCATCTGTATCCTTCTTGCATATGCTGCTCATCATAATTTTAAATTACAGCAAATGGATGTTAAGAGTGCGTTTATTAATGGTCCACTACATGAGTTGGTTTACGTCAAGCAGCCCCCGGGTTTCGAGGACCCCAAATTTATGAACCATGTCTACAAACGCGATAAGGCGCTCTATGGCCTTAAACAAGCCCCACGTGCGTGGTATGAGCACCTTAAAGAGCTCTTGTTAGACCGTGGATTCGAAGTTGGGCAAATCGATCCCACTCTTTTTACTAAGAAGGTTAATGGGGAGATTTTTGTATGCCAAATTTATGTAGATGACATTATTTTTATCTCTACTAACCAAGCTTTTAACGATGAATTTTCAAAGCTTATGACTGACAGGTTTGAGATGTCGATGATGGGTGAATTGAGGTTCTTTCTTGGATTCGAGATCAAACAACTTAGAGAGGGAACTTTTATTAATCAAGCTAAGTACATTCAAGACATGCTCAAGAGGTTCAAGATGACGGATCTCAATGGCGTTGCTACTCCAATGCAAACAAAGTGTCATCTTGAGCTCAATCCCAAGGGTAAAGACGTGGACCAAAAGGTATACCGATCCATGATGGGCTCTCTCCTTTACCTTTGCGCATCTAGGCCCGATATCGTGTTGAGTGTAGGAGTGTGTGCAAGGTACCAAGCCGCTCCTAAAGAAAGCCACTAAGTGGCGGTCAAACGAATCTTCAGATATGTGGTTCATTCCCCAAATTTTGGGCTATGGTATCCCAAGGGTTCAAGTTTCACTCTATGTGGTTACACTGATTTAGATTGGTCTGGTGACAAAGATGATAGAAAATCAACTTCTGGTGCTTGTCAATTCTTGGGCAGGTCTCTAGTGTGTTGGTCTTCAAAGAAACAGAATTGCATTTCACTCTCCACCGCCGAAGCTGAATATGTTGCTACTGCAAGTGCTTGTACACAGTTATTATGGATGAGGCAAACTTTAAAAGGAATATGGTGTCAATTGTGACAAAGTGCCTCTTTTATGTGACAATGAAAGTGCTATCAAAATTGCTTACAATCCCATACAGCATACAAGAACAAAACATATTGAGATTCTCAACCATTTCATTCGGGATCATGTTGCTCGTGGCGATATTGCCCTATCCTTTGTGAGCATGAAGAACCAACTTGCTGATATTTTCACGAAGCCTCTTGATGAAGCAAGATTTTGTTATTTGAGGAATGAGCTAAATATCATAGATTCAAGGATCTTGGCTTGACTACCCTTGCACACTCACTTACTCTCTTCATGTATTTGGTTTAGATGTGGGCATAGAAATCGGGGGAGTGTGGTCCTAATTGATTGGGCTAACCCTCCCCCCATAATGCCGAAAGCAAGAAAAATCATTTCCCTTAATATCATTTAGTGATATGTGGGTTATTGATGAGCATTGGTTTTGAACTCAAGATACATCTTTGTGGTGTCATGCCATGCGCTCCAACATGGTGGCTTCAGCCACCGCCCTCTTCCTTGAGAAGAGTTGGTTTCTAATGGCTCTCTTTGTATTTTCTTGCATATTTCTTGTTCTTATGGAAAACACACTCAACCTTGGTTTTTGTTTGATTTGGTTCTTGCAATCTTGGGTGTGTAGTACCATCTCAGTTTGTTGCTCTAAACCCAAGCCTTCTTTCCCTCCTTGAACCATCTATTCTTGCACACAAGTCCTCTATACACCATCGAGGGGTTTTGCAAGGGTGCTCCGGCCTGAATCTGTTCTTAACAGAAAATTTAGAGGGGGGCGGACTATCCGCCCCAAGTGGGGGGCGTATTATCCGCCCCGGGCAAATTCAGCCTCTAAAGGGCTGGGTCGGGGAGGCCAGGCTCAAATAGAGCAACCATCCCTCCCCCAACCCTAACTCTGCCCCTAGCCACCGCCGGAGCCTCCGCCCCTCCCCGGAGTCGATTTGACCACCGGATTCTCCGGGCCCTCCTCGGATCTTCTTCACCTCGCCTTCGGGTATCTTCTCCTCCGCGATTTTCCTCCAATGAGTGAGGGTAACTCCCTCATCTCTCTCCTTTTGTATGGGATGCATTTTTTGGGTGGAAATCTCGTGGTAGAAGATCCTTGGTGTTTTCCTTGCTAGCTAGAATCAGTACTATTGCAACCCTAGTGCCCGATATGTTTTGCCATGTTGAATCTGGGCCACTCCAGAATTTTTCTGTGGGGGGCGGATTATCCGCCCCTGCCAGGGCCGGATAATCCGACCTGGAGATTAACTTCTGGTCTGGTTTGGTCCTGATTTTTGCAATGCAAATAATTGGCTTATGGATTGCTTTTCTACTATTTCTACCTTTTTCCTGGACTTGTGTATGTGCTTATCCCCATGCTATCCCTCTCATGCTTTTCACAGGTGGCTCCAAGGCTACTAAGACCTTCTCTCGTCGTCCCCGTGCCCGTTATCTCAAGCCCACTGCAGAAGGGACATTCATTGACGAAACAGAAGTCAGCAGAGCAGCAAGAGAGGCTGAACGGATGGCTAAGGTAGGAAAGAAAACAAAGAGGACTGCATCTCGCAAGGGCAAATAGTCTAGGCCCAACTACAAGGCTATGGACAGTATTCAGTATGCCTCCATTGGCCAGACTGATTACTATGATGAGGCTGACAGTGATGGTCCCCCAGAGGACTCTATGTTTTGGAATGCCCACTTTCGGGCTATTCATGATGATGTGTATGCCACCCTCAAGCTTCGCCCCATGCACCCCATCAATATGACCGAGGCTCAATCCAAGGCAAGGCTCCTTGAGGCATTGGATGTGACCAACAAGATGGGACTTCACCATCTTATGACTCTCCAATGCAACTATGATTCCTCCGTGGTGAGGTAGTTTTTCTCGACACTTGTGATTTGCGGTGATGAGCGCCGTACCATGAAGTGGATGACCGGGACAACAATGATTCAGTCGGACTTCCGCATTTTTGGGAAGGTTCTTGGGTATGCTTTCCATGTCGTGACACTCCTTCTAGCCATCGCATCATTTCCCCACTAAAGCCATCCAAGGACACAGTGCTTGCTCCATGACTTTCTCCTGATGGTGTTGCTGGTACTTTTGCTGGTCTCTCTCCCTTGTATGCCTCCCTTGTTGGCATATTTAGGGACAGCATCTCTCCGAGTGGAGGCAATAATGACAAGATCCGTGGTCACCTGGTTCCTCTCCTTGCTTTTGCTCACGAGTGTGCCACCAATTCTGGTTCAGCTACAGGTTACAAACTGGATGTCATGGACTACATATATCATGAGATGACGGATGCTATGATCAATAGGCTCTCTATTCCTTATGCTCCTTTCATTATGATGCTCATCAAGCATATGTCGCCTCTGGAGGACTTTGGCACTGCTTTGGATGGGGTTCACAAGCCCAAGAAAATCTATAACAAGGCTCAGAAGACCCATCACCCTTCCACTGCCCCTGAGTCCTTCATGAGTGATGCACAGGCTAGTGGTCGTCGTTCCGCGGTGTCCCCAATGGCACGCGAGGTTAAACAGCTCACTTGGTTCGAGCGACACATCCTTTGCATGGGCATTGACACTCACAAGGGCCAGTTAGTATGAGGCATAACGGAGGGATCATGAGAGGTATCACACTCAACAGCTTATTATTCACCATGTCTCAGGTGCCACTGGCCATCCACCTCCTCCCACTGCTCCGGAACCGTATGCTCAGTGGAACACTTCAGGGATCAACTACGGTGAGCTCAAGAGTTGCCTGTTTCCTCCACCTCCGAGGGCACCCACTCCTCCAGCTGATGACGATGATGATGAGTATGACGAAGAGGAAGGGGACAGGGATGACTACGACGAGGATGAGGATGCGTGATCTTCTAGGGCATTAGCATCGCTCTTCTTCCTTTTTGGCGTTTCTATGCCAAAGGGGGAGAAGTAGTTCTATTAGGTCGCGTGGATTTGCAAGGGTCGGGTGCAAGCACTTGTCTTTCAGTCAGTTTATTTGCTTGCTTGTGCTCCTTTTAGCGTGAAATTATTTGCTATTTGTGCTTGGATTATGTAAGACTATGTCGTGCTCTACTCTGTTTGGTCTTCTGGAATCCCGGATTTATATTGTGGGTCTAATCTCATGGAAGTCTGGATTTATCTATGGAGTCTGTTTGATGGCATATGGAATCATGGGATTATCTAGTGTATGCATCAATATTGTGGGATGTGCTTGGATTATAACAATCTCATTATTTTTCTTTGGCTATAATCACATCCCGGTGGTATGACCTTGTTTCCCAACCCACCTTGTTTCAATTATCTCTGCTATGAAAGTTGTGTTCTCTCTAGTGTGTGTATTTGTATTCAAATGCAAATTGTAAATATGCACACATCTAGGGGGAGCCTCTTTCATTTTTGTTAAGGTGGCGTTAGTCGGTTCCATTGCAAATCCTAGTATTGTCATCTAACACCAAAAAGGGGGAGATTGAAAGAACATTTCATAATCCCTAGTGTTTTGTGTGTTAAATAACAATATCAAGGATTATTTAATGTGTGTTGAAGTGCTGCAGCTCTCTCTAAGGATAAAAGGAAAAGGAATCTGCCTTTGGGGGGCGGATTATCCGCCACCAGGGGCGGATTATCCGTCCCAACCTTTTCCCAGATAGGCGCAAGCCCCAGAAAGGGGCCGAAGTTTTGGCCAGATTTTCCGGCCCCGCCGGATAATCCGCCCCTCGAGGGGGGCGGATAATCCGCCCCTCAAGGGGGCCGGATAATCCGCCCCTCATGTTCACCGCCAAGGCGCAAGCCCCGAAGGGGGGGCGGAGTTTCGGCCAGACTTTCCGGCCATGCCGGATAACCTGCCCCCCAAAGGTCTTCATCAAAGTTCTGCAGGCGCCAGCCCCAGAGTGGGGGCGGATTTTCTCCTCGGAATATCCGCCCTGGGGGCGGAGTTTCTCCTCGGAATATCCGCCCTGGGGGCGGAGTTTTCCCAGGGGGCGGATAGTCCGCCCCTAGTGGGGGGCGGATAATCCGCCCCCAAACTTGTTCAACGGCCAGATCTAGGCAGGGGGTATTTAAGCCAGCCTTCCCCCTCCTACCAGATCTCTTGGTTCATTCGAAAAAGTCAAGATCTAATCTGCAACCTTCATCCAAGAGATATCCACCTAGATCCACCCAAAGGCCCCGTCCCTTGGGGAACCGAAGGAGGAGAACTCGATCTTCATCAACTGCAATCAAGCGCTTCATCGCCTCTCCATTCATTTGGAGAATCACCGATCTAGTATTTCTTGCAAATACCTAGATCCTTGTTTTTTTATATTGATAAACCTTGTTCTTGTGACAGCTTGTTGTCATCTCAGGAGCCCCCAATTCAGTTGTGGGTGTGTGCCCCGGTAGCGTTGGAAAGCCATCGGTTCCCGCCTTGAAGGGTACCAATAGTGGAGAAGGTGGATCAGGCCTTTCGTGGCGAGATCCATCGGAGAATAGGGTGAGGCCTATTGTGGTGTGGTGGTCTTAGAACCGCTCACCCCTCCAACGCAGATGTACTTCCCTTAACAAGGAAGGAAATACGGTAAAACAAATCCCTGTGTCTCCGCTGCTTCACTACGGTTTCCTCGCTCCTCTCTTTACGTGCTTAGTAGATAGGTTTGCATATAGAGAAATTCTCGTAGTTATATATGTAGAGAATTTACTTTGTGTCAAGCCTAAAATGGAAAAAGAACTAAAAATTGGGTAGCACCTATTCACCCCCCCCTCTAGGTGCCCATACGATCCATTTCAGAGGCTTTACTAGGGACTCTTTTATGTTTACAGAACACACAAGTATTCATGTTTTCGGCTAATACAATTATTGTCACATCCCAAATTTTAGATTTGGTCTTGCATATCATTCATATCATTGCATCATGCCTTTCCATGCAAAACTGTCGAGTGAAAAGGTTCGGCGAAATGCTATTTGCAAAACCCTATTTTATTTTGCTACGAGGCTCCTGCGGGAGGCTTTAGTAGGACTAGCGTTGACCACCCTTTTAGCCTAGTGGTTTCGCCTGAAATTTGACCCTAGATTGTTCCCCTCGACTGTACAAAACCGTAGGAGCAAGAATCGCTCGATTCGGAGCTCGTACGGAGAAGTTGCGGCCGTTTTAGTGAATCGTCAGAAAACGGTCCGAATTTCCGGACCGATTTCCGAGTCCGAAACCAACTCCGCGCCGTTTCAGCGTAGGACCGCGAGAGGGCCCCACTTAAAGGCGGACCCCGGCCTCGGGATCCGCAACCGCCCGCCGCCTCCCCGCCCACCCGCGATCGCGTCGACCCCGCCCTCGGGACGCGTGCCCGCGCCGTCGCCTCCCGCGATCGCCGCCGCCAGCCGCCTCGTCGCCGACCCGCCGCCGCCGGCCGTCGCCCCTCCGCGTCAACCCACCGCCAGGTACCCCCGCACGCCGCCTCCCTCCCCGCCGCCGCGCGCCACGTCGCCTGCGTCGCCTCCGCGCCTCGCCCGCCGCCAGCGTGCCCCGCCGCCGAGCCGCGCCACACCACCCGCGGCCAGCCGCCGCCAAGCCGCCCTCCACCCGTGTCCCCTCCCCGCAGCGCCCCGCGCCGCCGCTGCTGCAGCCGCCGCTGCTGCGGCTGTGCTGCTTGCCGCAGCCGCTGCGCGCCGCGCGGCGCACTCGCTGCCCGCTGTTGCGCGCGCGCCTTGCCACCGCACACGCTGCTGCGCGCTCGCTGCGCGCCTTCGCGCGCACACACGCACACGCATGCGCGCACGCACGCACGTACGCGTGCCGTCTTGCGCGCGCATTGTTTTTCCTTGACCCGTGCGCTGATCATCTCCCCCTCGCGCAGGTCACCGTCGTCGCCGGAATCGAACGCCGCATCGTCCGGAGTCCGTTTCGTCGCTTGTTTCCGGTAAGACTGCAGCCACCGTCAGATCTCCGATCGGCGGCTTAGATCGTTCGTTGACCGGTCAGACTCAGGCGTTGACTAGTCAGACGCCTAGTCAGCGCCCAGTCAGCATACGCTTTGACCAGTCAACAGATACAATTGACTGGTTAATTTCGTTAATCCTTTTAGTTGACAGATTTCGGTAGAATCTTGTAAATTGCGTAGTAATTAAACTGTTTGGCCAAAAATTGCAAATAAAATATGTGTAGATTTAGTGAGTCGTGTAGAATCTTGCTGCACCTTTGTTCAGACTTTTGCAGCAAGGTTTAGTACAGTTTAATCAAACTAGTTAGTGGCCTTTTTGGAGTAATAAATTCGTAGAAAAAGATCCGTAGCTCCAAAAATCACGTATGATATGTCCCTGGATTCAGTGGAACGAGGGGAATCTCATCGTGAATTAAAAAGATAGGCTTACAGTGAAAACTTCTGCAGAAACTGTCTAGTGGCTTTCTGCAGTGTTTTAATTACTCGGGAAGTTTTATAATTCCTTTTTGAGTAATTCCAGTTGGTACTGTTTCTAATCAGCGATGCTTATGCGGTAGAATTTTTCCAAGGTTTTACCAATAGTATATTACTGTTAGTGAATTATTTGAGTTCTAGCTCTAGTTATGAGCATTACTTTTGCTTAATAGTTTTCGTAGCGCTAAAACTATTTTCCATGCATGCAATCAGAAGTGTTATGGATTAGGATTATGTGGTGCAGCTGTAGCACCAATTCGCTTGTCGTTCTTGCATTCATGCATCATATTTGTTGCATATGCTTGTGGATTGTTTGTTTATGATTGCAATTGTATCGTGTAGATTGTGACGAGTGCAACGCTTGCTCGTATGTGGATTGTTCTTCCGACCGCTACAACCAAGGCAAGTAGATGCTACTTTGTTCATGATATCGTCCTACTATTTTCAATGCATTGTCATGTATATTGTAGATGCATGTGTAGGATGATACTATCGCTATGCTATGTCCTATTATGTGGTAGGGTCTTCCTTGTAGATGAACCACCGTTGGTAGATGTGCTTAGCCATGCTATGTTGAACGAGGGCTGGGTTACATCATTGAGGCTTGTTTCTAAAAGTATTGGTTTGTGAAAACTAAAACAACTTAATCAATGAATCTCCTGGGTGTGATGGTATTGATAATTTTTGGTGGTTTCATTGCGGAAAGGCACCCAGGTATCGAGAGAAATTGATTGGCTTCTTTATTGTGTAGCTTACGTGTACAACCATGTGCCAATAATGGAATGGGCGGTTGGTTGAACTTAGTAGGTTGTGGTAACTCGAACCCGCGTATCCAGAGATGTAGAATTTTGGTAGGTTGGACCGGTGCGCATCGGGATTGAGGTGCTACTTCCCGAACAGTCTCTTCTTGGACTTCTCTCTATCATCACCCAAAATAAGAGTGATGGTACGAGCTGGGCTGGCCAAGTCACATGGGTAAAGTGTACTAACCCCTGCAGGGTGTATAATCTAATCGATTAGCCGTGTCCCCGGTTATGGACAACTGAGTTGCTTGATATTGATTCCATGACATGTTTCTCGCTCATTCTAATTTCATAATTGTTTCAATATTGTTGGGTTAACTTAATTGGGATCTTTTCAAAGAAAATCAAAAACTGTTTATGAAAGTAGGACAAATGTATTTGCAAATGCAAGCCAGACACAGCTCCACTTGCCAAATATGCATGTAGATGTTAGCACTATTGTCTCCATTTACTAGCTCTACTTGCCATACATTCCATGTATTGACCCTTCGGGGCTGCTACGTTTCATGTT
The DNA here is from genome assembly GCA_916181665.1 of Avena sativa. Classification (NCBI taxonomy): domain Eukaryota; kingdom Viridiplantae; phylum Streptophyta; class Magnoliopsida; order Poales; family Poaceae; genus Avena; species Avena sativa. Next base: position 8,174,461 of record OV702293.1, on the reverse strand, counting down.
GCAGGTTATTCCGATTCTGAGTAATCGATTTAGGCCACGGTACTCCACTCCGCACTTATTCACTTGTGGGCAATTTAAAGAATGGAGGATTTACTTTATTTATGTTGCTACCTGGATAATTTGAGCTAGCTTTGGGCTAAGCTTTTATTGTAATAATGGTACTCAGGATCTTCGTTATTCATGATACACGGATATTTTGCTATGTTATTCATCTTACTCTATTGTGGGCCAATGAACCGATCCAGGGATTGGCATGTCACATAGAGGCCACGGTCTTTTCAGAACCGGGGTGTTACAATTATAGCATGGGATGTAAACATTTATCATAAACATAAAGATATGATAATACCCACTTTATTATTGCCTCTTGGGCATATCTCCAACAGTCTTCCACTTGCACTAGAGTCAATAATCTAGTTTCAAACTTTTGTGCATTCAATACATATGGCTTTCCGGTGTTGTATATACACGATTGCTAGTGGTTAACTAATCTTCGAATCTGACACTTTAAGGTCCGTGTGTAACTGCATGTCTTTGTGTCTCTACGCATCAGTCATTCTCTAACAAGATAACTTTGTATAAATTTGGTCCTTTGGTGTGACCTTTAGTTCCTTTGGGATTAAACTATGTCGATAATTGTTGTACAGTATATATTCATAGTACTAGCCCGCTGTGAACTACACCTAGTTTGATAACAAACTATTTGACACAAATGCCCACTTTAGCTGCTACAATAGTAGACAAATACTTAGCCTTTTGTTGTAGTATATGTCACAATGCCTTAACTTTGGAACTCATCCAAATCCATTATGCAATCTCCTTTCCATTACATTATGCCACCCATAGTTTAAATTGAGATAAAATTAATTTGTATTTTGTGACAAAACTAGTATCAATGTAATACTTTAGAATGAACTATCCATCTATTTGTAACCTCTACAAAAATAACATATTCTTAGTTCTTCCAAAATATCATAAGAATATCCTTACTATCGTCCAATGATCATCTTATGAATCATTATGGTATATGCTCATAACATTTAGAGAATAGGACATATATAGATGTGTACATATCACAGTATGAAAAATACTCTTTGTGATTTCATTCATCAAGTATCAAAAATACTTGAATCTTTGTTTCACTTACCAAGTGTCGATACACTTGAATTTCGATTTAATCCTTTCTGTGTGACAATAACCTTTCTTGTCATTTCCATATTGAACTCATTCAATATCTCATCTATGTACTTTTGGCACAACCATATTAGCGTCTTAATCTATCCATATAGATATTGATGCCAAATATTCTGGTTTTGCCTAAGTCTTTCATCGAGATGAAATTCTTTAACTTGTGTCCACAAAAGATACATCATTTCCAATCAACAATATGTATTTCACATAATGCATTAGAAATATGTCTTAGCACTCCCACTTAATTTCTTGCAAATGCAAGCATATTCATCGTCTCCAATGAAATTCAACCTTTTAACAGTTTCATCACGGTGAAGATTCCAACTCCACGATGCTCACTTCAACCATTGAAGTATGCATGCTCTTTTAGCATCCTTTTAATCAACAAAACCCTTTGGACCGTGTCATGTACACGTCCTAGGTAACAATTCTATTAGAAGAACTTTGTTTTGTTTGTTCAACTACCATATAACAAAATTATATGTAGTGGTTGCTACATTAATCCGTCTAGACCAAATATAGCTATGAAAGATCAAATCTTGTCATAATCAACTGCTTGAACATTGTCGTAAACTCTTTCCCAACATGTCGACTATTTCATAAATGTGAAACATCCATGTCTATTTTTTATAGATCCAAATACAATTGTAAGTTCTTGCACCTTTTCAGAGGGTCTTCCAAGTTCAAAGCCTGATTTCTCCTGTATGGAACTATCACGGATTTCATGGCTTCAAGACATTTGATGGAGCCAGGGTCCATCATCGCTTATTTGCATACAGTCGGTTCATCATTGTCAAACAACAATGATTTACTTTCAAATCCTAGTATTTGATTGTTTATCCGACCTACTTGGTTCAATAGGAACTTAGACCTACGCGACCACAACCTTTGAGGTACGTGATCCATGAGCATTGTTGCTGCCTCCGAAACACTTTCCGGTGTTGTGCAACTCATCACATATAGCTAAGGTTCTTTTAACCTTATCAAAGTTCTATTGTCCTCCTACTTAACTTTTCACGAAAAAATTTCTTCTAAAAGAAACTTGACGTTCTAAGCGACAAACACTTTTGTCTTTGGTGTTATGGAGGAGTATCCAACAATTATTCGAAATAACTTACAAAGGCATGCTCATCCGACTTTGGTTGTAAACATCTTACTTATGCATAGCATACCAATGTTTAAGAAAGGAAAAATTGGGTTTATTCCAAACCATAACTTTATATGGTGTCATTTCAACGAATCATGATGGAGCCCTTTTCAGTGTAAAAAGCGGCAGTCACTAAAGCTTTTAATATTTAAAATATAACGGCAGTTTTATAAATTACACCTTTGATCTTACCATGTTTAAACAAGGTTTCATTACATATCTCGAACACTCCATACTACTATGGTGTTTTTTGGAAATATAAACCTATGGAACGATTCCTCAAATCTTAGGTGTTTTGATAAACTTGTAACTCAAAAATATTCCTTTATGATCTTATCATAAAAATTTTATTTTCTTGTTACATTGATTTTCCACTTCATCTTGAGAGTCTTCGAAGATTTTCAAATGTTTCAAACTTCATCCTCATGAAGTAAATATTAATATATTCACTCAAATTTTTAGAGAAAGCATATGAAGTTGAAATCCATCGCTCTCGAATACACATAATGAGCTTCATAGATCTATATGTACAAGTTCCAATAAGCTAGTCATTCGTTCCCTTTTGGCCTATGAACGGAGTTTTAATTATCTCTAGGAAATTTTCACAAGCGTCATCTGATCAAAAATCAAAAGACTCCAAAATTCTATCAATCATGGAGTTTCTTCATGTTTTCTTTCCAATCTAATTTAAACGGCGATGTCACTTCCTAAGTGATCTTTATATCATTTGTCTTTTGACTTTTTAGCACTAGTTTTATGGATGTGATTTCTCCAACGACATTTCTAAATCATCCATCTTTTATGGATTACGGCAATTATTTGAACAACCCTTTTGTTCTCATAATACATGATTAAAACAAATCTTGAAGGTAAGATTTGATGTTAACAATCAACACAACAACACTTTGTTTGTTTTCGATGAACATCATCACCTATTATCTTGCTAGTTACTTAGGCCATTGAAGTTCATGAATTGTGTTGTTTTTGTATGAATTTTCATACCAACAAATTCAGTATCCAATACTTAAGAACCACATAGTTTAACAAGCAAGGAATACAACCATAACATGTATATCATCTATATACCTAAGTTGAACAATTCTAGTATTTTTTTCTGCCAAATATTCCTAAGATTCTCTTTCAGCATTAACTTTTCTGCTTTGAAAGAATCTATCAACATCAATAGTAGCATCATACACATGACACAAATTCCAGAGCGTGTATAGTCAAACACTAATATCTTTGGACTTGCACTTTGAAGTAGATCACCATCATCAAATGTTTGGCGTTCTTTCGAATTCTATACTTTAGTAATCTTTTAGTGTAGTAAACATTTTACCTACATCTTATATTCATCCTTATCATGGAAATTTTCATGATCAAGCTACTTTAGCTTATAACAGTGAATCATGAGTATAATGTTGCTTTCCAAAACCTTTTGGAGGATTAGGACGACTAGCGTCTCCAACCTTTTGCAAATTCTCCTAAACTATGATAACATTAATTTTTCCATATTATACTCTATCATGTTGTAACCAAAACATCATTTCATATATCACAATATTTCCACACATGATGGTTTCTGAAACAATTCTTTTAGATCCTAGATAACCTTGATATTAAAACAATCTTTTAAATATCAAGAATCATGGACAAACATGATACTTTAGATTCGAACACTAGAATTGTTACTCTTGATTTAATAGTAACTAATAAATTTCATGGAGTAAACAGAGTTTGCTGAAAGTATGCAAAAGGACTTTTAAATCTTTAGATTAACACTCAAAACAATACGATACCATTTTGTAAAGTAACTATCCAGAATTTTATAGTTCTATTATCTCAATTATAACTAAACGTTAGGTGGTGAACGGATACCAATGACTACAACAACTATGCAAATTCACTTTGATTTAATTTATGATAAATAGTGTTCAACTTTTAATCATATTACTGTTGAACTCCCACTAGCAACAATATCCCTCACATTGTTTTAGTGATCACACAAACCAAATCCACTACACAAGGTCTGATCATCACGAGAAATGATGTAGCTTCAAAGGCGAACAATCAACATGTTCATCATATCATCTATATGACTCATGCTTTACCTTTTAGTATTCCGTGTTCCGAGACCATGTCTATACATGCCAAGCTCGTCAAGGTTAACCTTAGTATCCGCATGTGCAAATCTGGCTTGCACCTATTGTATGCACACGTAGAATCTATCACACCCGATCATCACGTGATGCTTCAAAATGACGAGTCTTAGCAACGGTGCCTACTAAAGATAAACACTTTATTACTTGATATTTTGTGATATGGATCATCTTATAATGCTACCGTCGCGATCTAAGCAATAAAATATGCATAAAAGGATTAATATCACATGCAATTCAAAATTTGTGATATGATATGGCCTTTCTTCTTGTGCATTCGATCTCCATCTCCAAGCACGAACATGATCTCCATCATCACCGGCGTGGCGTCAAGGTCAATCGCGCCGCTCCATGGTAGTCGTCCACCAGTATAAACTATTACAACTACTTTGAATAATAGACACACAGGTATTAACGAAATTAAAAGATAACCATAAGGCGTCTGTCGGTTGCCAACTTACAATAAGGATCATTGCATACATCATATATAATAACAATCATGGCCATATCACATCACAGCACACCCCTGCAAAACAAAGTTAGACGCCTCTAATTTTCTTTGCATGTTTTACGTGGTTTGGGGCTTTCTAATAAGAACTGTTATAATTTACGAACAAGAACCACAACGTTGATACAAGTATTGTCAAGTGCCCATTGTAAATTGAATCTTCACTATGCTGGGAGAGATAGACACCCGCAAAGCCACTTATGCAATACTAGTTGCATGTAGAGCGTGGAGCAAGTCTCATGAACGATGTCATGTAAGGTTAGCCCGGACCGCTTCATCCCACCATACCACAAGATGCAAAGTACACAAAAAGCAACCAACAACAAATGCATCAACGCCCACAATAATCATTGTGCTCTACTCGTGCAACAGATCTACGCATAGAAATGACTCTGATACCACTGTAGGGGTTCGTATCATGGAAAACAAAAAAAATCTATCACATGAACACACACAAGCCAAGATCTAATCTACTAGATCGGTGCAACAAGTTGATAGAGTACTAACCCTCGAAGATCCAAAGCGGTTAACGAGATCGGATTCTCGAGGTTGATGTAGTCGTTCACTTGCTGATCTCAAGATCGCGAAGACGATCCTTCCGGCGCCAGGTTCCGGCAGCGCTTCCGTAGTCGGTCACACGTTCGGTACTCGATGAAGACCTTCCTCTCCCTTGTTACAGCAGGCAGCGGAGGTTATAGATCTCTCCTCGCGATTCTAGCAGCACGACGGCGTGGTGGTGGAAGTAGAGGGGAAATCCCGCAGGGCTTCGCCTAAGACGGAGCGGGTATGGTGGAGTAGAAGAGGGCCTCATCAATATAGGGTTTAGATTGCTGATGGTTTAGAGGTGGTGGCCAGTGGATAGGGTTAGCTAGGGGAAATTTAGAGGGGCTTCTAGACGGCAGAGACTTGAGAGGGCAAGGGGCCGGTGGCTAGGGTTTGAAGTGGGGAGCAAGGGGGCTCCCCCTCCCCTCTATTTATGAGAGAGAGGTGGTTTGGTGGAGGGGAGTCCTCCCCGAACTCCTCCTTGTGGTCGGCGGCAAGGGGAGGGAGGAATCCTTCCCTAGGTGGGATTCCTTTCCTCCCTCCACTAGGCAACCATGTTGGGATTTGACTTTTCAAACTGGCATTTGACTTTCAAAATAGAGTTTGATTTATCTCTTCCCATTTCCCGGCCAAGTGACCTAGGACATGATGCAACCATTTCACTTTGGTATGACACATCCATGTACCCTTCCCACTCCAGATCAGTGGACCTTCTAGACCCTTCTAGAACATTCTGGTGAAAACACAGAAACCATTCCTGAACTCCGGAATTGGACTTTCATTATATGAACCTTATTCTCCAGACCATTCCGGATGTCCTCGTGATGTCCTGGATCCAATCCGAGACTCCGAAAAACATACAGTCTCTTACTCACATTCCATATCAACCAAAAAACATCGAATCCTTAAGTGTGTCTCCCTACGGTTCAAGAATTATGCAGACATGATCGAGACTCTTCTATGATCAATAACCAATAGAGGAATCTGGAAATTCATATGGCTCCCACATATTTCTACGATTACTTCGTGATCGAATGAAGCATTTACATACGATACCAATTTCCCTTTGTCTCGCGATACTTTACTTATCCGAGGTTTGATCATCGGTATCTCTGCATACCTAGTTCAACCTCGTTACTGATAAGTACCCTTTACTTGTTTCTGTGATATGTGATCCCTTGTGAGCCAGTCACATGCTTGCAAGCCAATTGGATAACATTCCACCGAGAGGGCCCAGAGTATATCTATACGTCATATGGATGGACAAATCCCACTCTTGATCCATGTGCCTCAACACATACTTTCAGAATACTCAATGCCACATTTATAACCATCCAGTTACTAAGTGGTGTTTGATGTCATCAAAGTATCCATCCGGTGATGGTGATTAACATGATCTCATGGTCGAAGGATTTAGGTTACTATATATTTGAAAGCTTTAGCAAATGAACTATTTAAATGACTTGATCTTATGCTACGCTTAACTATAGGAGTGTGTCCATCACATCATTCTCCTAATGATATGAACTTGTTATTAATAACATCCAATGTTCATGATCAGGAAACCATGACCGTCTATTAATCAACAAGCTAGTTTAACAAGAGGCTTTCCTAGGGACTCTTTTATGTTTACAAAACACACAAGTATTAATGTTTCCGGTTAATACAATTATAGCATGGGATGTAAAACATTTATCACAAACATAAAGATATGATAATAACCACTTTATTATTGCCTCTTGGGCATATCTCCAACAGACAACACCAATGACCCTGTTGAAAGGATACGGATGTCGCCTAGAGGGGAGGTGAATAGGCGATTAAAACTTTTCCTAGAGTGGCTCAACAAAGGCGGAATAAAACTAGTGTTTACTTTGTAAAGCACAACCTAGAACAACTAAGGTTCACCTATGTGCACCAACAACTTATGCTAAGCAATACAAGCAACAAAGTGATAGCAAGATATATATTACTTCAAGCACGAAGGCTATCACAATGTAAAGTGCATAAGTAAAGAGCTCGGGTATAGAGATAACCGAGGCACGCGGGGACAACGATATTTTACCGAGTTCCTCCCAACATGGAGTACGTATCGTTTGGATAGGGGGTGGTATCAAACCACCAACGCCACAAAAGGCCTCCCTTATTCTCCTGTGAATCTCACCCCAACGGGATCGATCCACGCTTCCACTATCGGTGCACTTGTCAGTGGCAAACCGGAACCTCTCACAAGGTTGGGGCACTTATCCACAACTTAATTGGAGGCTCCCAACAAATGCCACCAATGGCACAACCTGCAACACCAACAAACCGTCTAGGGTTCCAAGAACCCAAGAGTAAAAAGCTTCTCACCTTTCACTCAAACGAATCCTCACCGAGAACTCAAACCTATGCACCAAATGCAATGGCAAGAACACAAGAAGTGCTCAAATCCTTCTCTCCCAAATTCCACCAAAGCTACAAAAGCTTGTGGGGGAATGAGAGAGGAAGAACAATGGAGGAAATCCACAAAAGACTCCAAGATCTAGATCCCAAGATGTTCCCCTCACTTAGAGGAGAGATGGATTGGTGGGATTGTAGATCTAGATCTCCTCTTTCAAATCCCTAAAGCATATGCAAGAATCAAGGGAGGGTTGAAGGGGGAGCAAGCTCAAGAGGTTCAAGAATGGAGGATAAAGCCTGTAAAACTCGAGCGGTTGCATTGGGGAAGAAGGGCCCCTTTTTATAGGCCCACAGATTTCTGACCATTTTCTGCCCGTTGGGGAAAAGTCAGACCGGAGACTCCAGCCTGTAGACCGGAGGCTCCGGTCTACACCGGAGACTCCGGCCAATCAGCCTCCGGACTGCCCATCTGACTGGCCCAGACCAATCCTGCCCCAACAACACCGGAGACTCCGGTCTTCCAACACCGGAGACTCCGGTCTTCCAACACCGGAGACTCCGGTCTTCCAACACCGGAGACTCCGGACTGAACAAAGTCCGGAGACTCTGGAGTAACCTCCGGTGCAGGCTCCGGACCCCTAGTCAGAATGTCCCAGCCCTGATTCTGAAGTCATCACCGGAGACACATCCGGAAACTCCGGACAACACCGGAGACTCCGGTCCACACCGGAGACTCCGGTCAGAACCAAATAAGAGGAAAACTTCAAATGGCGATATCTAGAGTTTGGAAACTCCGATTGACCCGAAACCAATTTTGTTGGAAACAGGACAACAAGGGCTACCCAACAAAAAGTGGAAATATTGGATACCACCAAGATAGAACATTTCATGTATTATAATGTGAGATACCTCTCTTGGTGAGAAACCGTAAAACCTCAAAGATAAAAAACGCAATATGATATAAAAGGGAAATCCGTTTTTGATGAACTAGAGCTTGTTATGGATATTACCACAACCTCTAGAACCTCACATGGATAAGATCCAAATAATCAACCAAGAAAGGATGATGCTAAGTATGCAAAGGTTTGAGCTCTCTTTGAAAGATATGATCGAGTTACTCACTTGAGAGCCCCTCTTGATAGTACGGTTGACTATCCTATAAACCGGTCTCCCCAACTAACACTACGAGGCCGGTAAGAAAGAAACCCTATCAATATCATACCTTTGCCCTGCGCATATTCCACTTGATCTTGATGTATACGATCTTGTCCTTCTCAAGATGGAACACCTTTCTTGATTGCTCTTTTACGCACTTGCTTGATGAAGACTTGCAAGTTACTCCCCCATACAACATGGGGAAACCTTTACATTGACCTTGTCTTCATCGATCCATTATCATCGAGGATGGCAAGCTTTAAGCATGAGATATTCTAGATATTGCACATCTTTAGCTTGCACATCATTTCTTCTTTTCTTCATTATGTTGATGCCTTGAAGATACACCAGAGATATTACTCCATCTTATTCTTCAATACATACTTGCCATAGGTTTAACTCTCACATGACCAATCTGAGGATCATTCTTTGAACACCTTGGTCACCACATGATCCTCTTCACTCCTTCTCCAAACCTTGAAACCAACAAATGGTTCAAGCATTGCCTATGGACAATTCCTACATGTACAACTTGATACAAGCATTAGTCCATAGAGATTTTCATTAATTACCAAAACCACACATTGGGGCCCACATGTTCTTTCAATCTCCCCCATTTTGGTAATTGATGACAATCCCTTTGAGAGGGTTTATATAAGGAATTTAACAAATAAAGTGGTAGCACCAATATCAAAATACTACACAAGTATGTGATATTGGTACCATCACCTTATATAGAGCAAACTCCCCCACAATCTTTGCATGTGTGATGAACTTGAATTTCATTGCATATATTGCCAATCATTATCATTGGTGGAGTTTCCTCTATATATATACCACATGCTAAGCAACAACAAAGATGCAAGAGCATGAAAAGCAAATTCTTAGGAAACAAACTCAAAGCATAAACCAACTATTTCCCTTAAACCCTCTAAAACTTCTCCCCCATTGGCATCGATTGCCGAAATGGGTGATAAGTTCTAGAAGACCAATATAGTGATAAATCCTCCAAAGGTGTGCATTCACACATATCCAATGATGAATACTTGGGAGGAAGTAGAACTATATCGAGGAGCCAAAGATTGCCTAAATAAATAAAATAAAAGAAGCATCAACAAATGATGCAAGCAATCACAAGATTCGATAAACCAATTTGAAAACAACAAATGAGTCCAAATGGAAACAACAAGATATTATGATATGAGCAAAAGAGTGTTTTAAATAAAAAATAGAGAAGCTCCCCGAGATTTGTGCATAATTCAAAATAAATGCATTAGAATACATAGTGCACAAATATGGAATCCTTGCTCCCCCATAGGCATTTAAAACACAACAAAATAAAAGATCAAATAAATGCTTAAATAAAATAGAGAAGCTCCCCAAGATTCGTGCACACTTTAGAATCATTGTATTTCAATACAAAATTGCACAAATATGGAATCCTCACTCCTCCATAAACATTTAAGGCGCAAAAATGAGAAAGAAGACAAATGAGCATTATTAAGTGAATTAGATGAGCTCCCCAAAGATAATGCACCAATTATGATAATTGTATTTGGGAACACGGTGCATAATCATGGAATCCTCACTCCTCCATAAACATTTAATAATACAAGGCATGAGAGAAAAAAATATGAGTGCCCAAAGATGCAAACAAGAGGAACATGCACTCATAGGCAATTAAATTTGGAAGCCACCGAAGAATCAAAAGGAATAGAAAGGTGGTCTCCAAGGATTAAAAATCAACTAAAATTATCTTCTCATATGTGTATATGTCTATAAGTGGAAAACATCACAGAGACATATGCCAACAAACAAATATGCACACATAAAGAAGATATACAAGAAGGCATATGAAAAGCAAAAATGAAGTCATAATATATACCAATAAGTTTTTTTGCTTCAAAGCATGGCCAAAGGCTCAAATCTATCTTATTGTATATTAATGAACTTCAAACACCAACACACTACATATATTACAACTATCACCAAGGGAAAAAGGAGAAAGTTGGAATATATGGAGAAAGGCAACAAGTATCACATAGAGAAATCAACTAGCAAAATCTCACTATTGCACATGAGAGAAGTTGAGGCAAGGATAAGCAATAAAATTGCTAGATTGACATATTTGGGATTGGAGGATAATATGCATGATTTTGTATAGTCCCAATTAGATGCACTCATTTCAACTTATACACATTTACAATAGCGAGTTCTTTTCATACCATGGCTAGAGATACAACAATACAACTACACCAATTCATGCCACGATGCAACCTACAAATGGTTGGATGCAAGATAAATATGCATGAGAAAGAGATACTTGTTACCGAGATATAATTGGTAGGATGTAGAGGATATAAAATCATTGATCATCCTAAAGCTTGACTCCAATTTTCATTAACGCACCACTTCTTCAAGATTGAGAGACAAGCATCCAATATATCTCCAATGTACCTAAAACATATTTAAGTACAAAATGGTCCCCAAACTTATTGGGTCCAAAGTAGTTAGTGCAACTACAATACATAGGAGAGACTCCACATAATTATGTGCATATTGATATGAAATTGAATTTCATGCACGACTTAGCCGATGGGAATTGGTGGAGTTTCCCTTATATATTGGATCAAAGAAAGCAAGCATGCCATAATATAAACATATAGTAAATATGCATGCATAAAGATTTCAAGAACCAAAAAGGAGATATAAATTGAAAAACAACAACAAGTAAAACGATATTCAAATTGTATCAAAGAACCAATTCAACACATGAAAGATCACAAGTTCAACAAATGAACTTAGGCTAAGACCAAAAGAGCAAAAGATAGATAGAAATAAAAATGCTCAAGGATTTATCTCATTCTAAAATGGTCAAATCATGAAACAAGGAATGAGACAAAACCAACTCCCAAAAAGATCAAGGTTTCAAAAAGAAACCAAACTCCCCAAACTTCTCATGATGGCACAAAATACCAAAAACGAAAAGATTGAGGTTCCAAGCACATAAAACCCGATATGGATCAAACAATGAAGCATAGATATGAGTGTTCTAAATAATATAGGAGAGCTCCCCCATGGATAGTGCATTATGTAGGATTTTCCTTTTGAATGCAAAATGCACACAAATGGAATCATCACTACTACCTACATTAAATAAAACACAAGAGGATATCAATAAAAATAAAGAGATCCAAAAGTAGAAAGGAATACATGGGAGCACACAAAACATTTACTTGGCCAAAGATAGGACAATATTAAGCAAAGACCAAAGTGAATATGATCAATAAATTCTACCATAGATTTGGTACTAATTGTCCAAGGACAAGAAGAATTGGGAATAATTTTCCCAAGGTAGCTTGCATGTATATCCAAGATCATAGTCACAACAAGAAGCATATAACTAAATATAAGAATTGAGCATGATACTTCAAGCAAGATTCTTGGTAGCTTCCAATAGTCACACAACCACTAGTGATTAGAGTAACTTGAAGCAAATGGTTTCCATGCAAATATATATATCTAATATGAGGAAACACATACCAAGGATCATTCTCATATACAAGATCCAAAATAAGATCAATAAAGGCATTCAAGAAAATTGGAACTTGTATGAGCAACTGTGTCACACAGGCGCTAGATAATTATCAATATCAATCCTAAGTGACACAACCTCGAATATTCACATTTTCTAGGATTGTAATATGCACTAAGCATATGACTCCCCCATAGTGTGATACTACCATAACACCAACACGAGGCAAAAAGATACAAATAGAGATAATTAATGGACATTATAAAACTTAAGTTTCTCATGAGAATTATACCACATAGAGACTAGACAATAATCCAATATAAATACTAGGTGGTATTCCTCATGTACACACATTTTTAGGATTGTGGAATGCCCAAGCATAACACTCCCTCAAAATGGGATGATTCATTAATCTCTCACAAGAGCCAAATAAGACACCAAATATAATCAATTAGGGCTCCAACACAAGAAACACACATACATGGTGTGCCACCTAACTATACACAAATATGTGATATATCAATATTATTAAGTGGAAAACACAACATGTACAAAAGCATGGAAGATACAAAACCAACACATGCACAAGGGGGCGAGTAACTTTCAATGTAATGAGTTAAGCATATGTTACCGCAAGGAGGAACATTGGATATGTAACATAATCATGATAATCCAAGTGGCTTGGCTTGACACAAATAATTGATGAAGATCCCTCAATTCTTCATAATGTAACCAAGTCTCCAATGCCCTCCATCAATACCTATTGATTAAGTTTTGGCTTGTTGGTCCCCAACCAGGTTGGGTCCTAAGAGGTTAGTCACAATAGGCTTGGCAACCCAAATGGTTCTTTTCTTGAACCCACATTGAGCACCAACAAATTTGGCAAACACATGGCCAACCTCATCCTTACAAAGAGAATAATCATCATCAATAATGATAGGGTTGGATGAGGAGATACCAATAGTGCATGAGGAAGAAATATTCCCCTTTGCACGACATATGTAGCAAGTTCTTCTCTTTCCATCTTTCTTCTTAGGTGAAGCCACAACTCGAGGAAGGGCTCGAGTAGTCCTCTTAGGAAGAGGCCCATTAATGACTTGAGGTGGAGCTTGAGGCCGCTTCCCTTGTTGCTTCACACTAAGAGGCTTTTTTCTTCAATGGGCAAGATCTAACATGGTGCCCTTCTTCCTTGCACATGAAGCAAACAATGTTGGCCGGATTCTTGACTTGATCTTGGCCATTCTTCTTTTTGTCCTTGTGCTTCAACTTGATAGTGGACTTGTTCTTGACATTGGAGTTGAATCCAATCCCACTCTTGTCATTGGGCGATTTTTGCACACTCAAGATTTTGTTGAGTGTGACCTTCCCTTGATGACCCTTTTTCAAGTCATTCTTCAAAGGAGTGACTTGAGCCTTGAGCCTTTTGATTTCCTCTACATGGTTAGTTTCAACAGAAGTATAGAGGAAGTAGATGCTACATTGTTAGAGCAACAAGGTACGAAATGTAATTCATCACAAGATATAACATGGTTGTGAGAGGATGAATTACAAGGACTAGCACATGGCAATATAACATTTGGAGTAGATATAGTGCTAATGTCCACATGAGGCCCACTAGATGTTACCTTCGACATGATGGCCTCATGAGCCAACTTTAGCCTACCATGGGAGACTAGGAGATCCTCATGCGAGCTTGAGAGCTTAACATGACTTTCTTCTAATTTCCCATAGTTGCTAGTTAGCAAAGAAAGTTGAGCCTTTAGCTCAACATTCTCCTTCAAAATATATGCTTCACAAGAAATAGAGTTAGTGGCACAAGCATCATCACTATTTGCAAGAGGTGAGGGCAACTTGGTAAGCTCTTTTGAATATGAAGCTTTAAGTTGCTCATGTGACTCAGTGAGTTTGATGAGCTCACCCTTGATGACCCTAGAGCCATTTTTTAGGTGCTCAAAATCCTCAAGGAGTTTAGCATAAGCACCTTCAAGTTCATCATTTTTAATCTTGAAGGAGTTTGCCACCACAAGTTCTCTATCATGGTATTCCTTTACTCTAGACAATTCTAGAGTAAAAGTCTCCTCAAGAGATTCTTTGGTGGTTTGTTCTTCTTCAAGGGAGTCCTTTAGTTGTGCAACTTCATTAGCATACTCACGCTCAAGAGCAAACTTTTCATCAATTAAGTTTTCTTGCTCCTCAATAAGATCATTGCCTTCTATGGCACAATTCAAGATTTCAAGAAAGTTGGAGGAAGCAATTTTATTTCAAGATCTCCTCTTTCAAATCCCTAAAGCATATGCAAGAATCAAGGGAGGGATTGAAGGGGGAGCAAGCTCAAGAGGTTCAAGAATGGAGGAGAAAGCCTGTAAAACTCGAGCGGTTGCATTGGGGAAGAAGGGCCCCTTTTTATAGGCCCACAGATTTCTGACCGTTTTCTGCCTGTTGGGGAAAAGTCAGACCGGAGACTCCGGCCTGTAGACCGGAGACTCCGGTCTACACCGGAGACTCCGGCCAATCAGCCTTCGGACTGCCCATCTGACTGACCCAGACCAATCCTGCCCCAACAACACCGGAGACTCCGGTCTTCCAACACCGGAGACTCCGGACTAAACAAAGTCCGGAGACTCCGGAGTAACCTCCGGTGCAGGCTCCGGACCCCTAGTCAGAATGTCCTAGCCCTGATTCTGAAGTCACCACCGGAGACACATCCGGAAACTCCGAACAACACCGGAGACTCCGGTCTTCCAACACCGGAGACTCCGGACTAAACAAAGTCCGGAGACTCCGGAGTAACCTCCGGTGCAGGCTCCGGACCCCTAGTCAGAATGTCCTAGCCCTGATTCTGAAGTCACCACCGGAGACACATCCGGAAACTCCGAACAACACCGGAGACTCCGGTCCACACAGACCGGAGACTCCGGTCAGAACCAAATAAGAGGCAAACTTCAAATGGCGATATCTAGAGTTTGGAAACTCCGATTGACCCGAAACCAATTTTGTTGGAAACAGGACAACAAGGGCTACCCAACAAAAAGTGGAAATATTGGATACCACCAAGATATAACATTTCATGTATTATAATGTGAGATACCTCTCTTGGTGAGAAACCGTAAAACCTCAAAGATAAAAAACGCAATATGATATAAAAGGGAAATCCGTTTTTGATGAACTAGAGCTTGTTATGAATATTACCACAAGCTCTAGAACCTCACATGGATAAGATCGAAATAATCAACCAAGAAAGGATGATGCTAAGTATGCAAAGGTTTGAGCTCTCTTTGAAAGATATGATCGAGTTACTCACTTGAGAGTCCCTCTTGATAGTACGGTTGACTATCCTATAAACCGGTCTCCCCAACTAACACTACGAGGCCGGTAAGAAATAAACCCTATCAATATCATACCTTTGCCCTGCGCATATTCCACTTGATCTTGATGTATACGATCTTGTCCTTCTCAAGATGGAACACCTTTCTTGATTGCTCTTTTACGCACTTGCTTGATGAAGACTTGCAAGTTACTCCCCCATACAACATGGGGAAACCTTTACATTGACCTTGTCTTCATCGATCCATTATCACCGAGGATGGCAAGCTTTAAGCATGAGATATTCTAGATATTGCACATCTTTAGCTTGCACATCATTTCTTATTTTCTTCATTATGTTGATGCCTTGAAGATACACCAGAGATATTACTCCATCTTATTCTTCAAGACATACTTGCCATAGGTTTAACTCTCACATGACCAATCTGAGGATCATTCTTTGAACACATTGGTCACCACATGATCCTCTTCACTTCTTCTCCAAACCTTGAAGCCAACAAATGGTTCAAGCATTGCCTATGGACAATTCCTACATGTACAACTTGATACAAGCATTAGTCCATAGAGATTTTCATTAATTACCAAAACCACACATTGGGGCCCCATGTTCTTTCACCTGTGACGTATGAGGAAGCAATGATGAGCCCAGATTCCAACAAATGGCATGAAGCCATGAAATCCAAGATTGGATCCATGTATGAAAACCAAATGTGGACTTTGGTGGACTTACTGGATGGCTGCAAGGTTGTCGAGAACAAATGGATGTTTAAGAAGAAAACAGATGCTGATGGTAATGTAACCGTCTATAAAGCTCGACTTGTCGCGAAAGGGTTCCAAAAAATTCAAGTAGTTGACTACGATGAGACTTTCTCACCGGTAGCAAAGCTAAAGTCTGTGAGGATTTTGTTAGCAATCGCTGCATATTACGATTATGAGATATGACAGATGCATGTCAAAACAGCGTTCCTCAATGGTGACATTGATAAAGAGTTGTATATGGTACAACCCAAAGGATTTGTCGATTCTAAATATGCTAACAAGGTATGCAAACTTCAACGGTCCATTTATGGATTGAAGCAAGCATCCTGGAGATGGAATCAATGTTTTGATAAGGTGATCAAAACCTTTGGATTTATACAAACTTATGGAGAAGCTTTTATTTACAATAAATTGAGTGGGAGCTATGTAGCATTACTGGTACTATATGTGGATAACATATTGTTGATTGGGAATGATATAGAACTTCTTAAAAGTGTCAAAGACTATTTGAATAATAATTTTTCAATGAAGGATCTTGGTGAAGCTGCATACATTTTAGGCATCAAGATTTATAGAGATAGATCAAGAAGCTTAATAGCGCTTTCACAAAGTACATATTTGTACAAGGTTCTAAAGAGGGTTGGAATGGAAGATAGCAAGAAAGGGTTATTGCCCATGTTGCCAAATACGACCTTGAGTAAAACTCAAAGTCCAGCTATGGTAGAAGATACAGAGAGGATGAACAAAACTCCCTATGCCTCAGCCATAGGATCTATCATGTATGACATGCTGTGTACAAGACCAGATATTGCATATGCTGTTAGTTTGACTAGTAGATATCAAAGTGATCCAGGAGTAGATCACCGGATAGCGGTCAAAAATATCCTAAAGTACTTAAGAAGGACTAAGGATATGGTTCTTTCTTATGGAGGTGATTGACGTGGCTCAGTTCACTTTAGAGCTTCGTTGGGAGACCCTAAGAGGAAGGTATGATGATCACGGAAGCAAGTTTTCCCTCGGTTATGAAACCAAGGTTATCGAACCAGTAGGAGCAAGGAAACAACTCCAAGGTGTCGCTAACAACTTGGAATCCTGCACAACACAAACTCAAGACTTTGCCCCAACTTATAGTGAGGTTGTCAATCTCACTAGTTTGCTGAAAACAAAGGATTAAACGTATAGTGTGGAAGGTAATAGTTGCTTGTAGAAAGTAAACAGTAACAGTAGATTATGTATCAAAGATAAAGATTGGACCGGGGTCCATAGTTCACTAGAGGTGTTCTCCTTAAGATAGATAACATTTTGGGTGAACAAATTACAGCGGGGCAATTGACAGACTGAGGAAGCATAACAATGCAATACTAGACATCATGATTCCTATGAGATTTGATTGGGCATTACAACAATATACATAGACTGTAATCCAACTGCATCTATGACTAATAATCCACCTTCAGGTTATCATCCGAACCCCCTCCAGTATTAATTTGCAAGTAACAGATTATTGCTTTAAGCAATGTGTGTAAAGTAAACAATACAATTATTCCATGAACACAATATTGTTGTTTTCCCTAGTAGCAACAACACATCTACAATCATAGATATTCCTGTCACTTCCCCAGATTACTAGAGGCATGAAGCCACTATCGAGGATAAATACTCCCTCTTGGAGTCACAAGCATCTAATTGGCCAAGATAGCTACTAGCAACAGAGAGCATGCAAGATCACAAATAACACAGACATGATAGAATCAATAATCAATCTGACATGATAGAATCAATAATCAATCTAACATAGTATCTCAATATCCATCGAATCCCCGCAAACACAACATGTATGATTACAAATAGATGATCTTGATCATGAACGGAGCTCACAAGATCTAAACATGATAGCACAAAGGAGGAGAAACAACCATCTAGCTACTGTGTGGACCCATAGTCCAAGGGTGAACTACTCACGCATCATACCGGAGGCTGGCATGGTGATGAAGAAGGCCTCCGGGATGATCTCTCCCCTCCGGCAGGGTGCGGGAAGAGCTTCAGATCCCCCTGATCTAGGGACGATGGTGGCTGCGGCTACGGACTGTTTCGTGGAGATCTGATCGGGTGTTTAGGGTTTCTACATCGGGGTGACTTTATAGGCGAAGGGGCGAGGCAGGAGGCCATCCAGGGGACCCACGCCATAGGGCGGCGCACCCTAGGGTGGACCCGCGCGACCCTAGGGTGTGGCCACCCTGTGGCGCCCCTCTGTCTCTCCTCTGGACTCCGTGTTGGTTCTGGTAAAATATTGACTTTGGCTTTTGTCCCGTCCAATTCCGAGAATATTCCCTTTCTAGCTTTTCTGAAACAAAAACAGCAGAAAACAGGCAACTGGCACTGCGGCATCTTGTTAATAGGTTAGTCCCAAAAAATGTATAAAAATACCTCAAAGTGTAGAAAAAGCATAGAAAAGTTGATACTAAACAACCATGGAACATCAAAAATTATAGATACATTTACGACGTATCAAGCATCGCCAAGCTTAACTCCTGCTCGTCCTCGAGTAGGTAAGTGATAAAAATAATAATTTTTGAGGTGACATGCACCATCACAATCTTGATCAAACATTTGCAAAGCATTGAAAGCTGGGATCAAAGTACTCTAACATGAGCATGAAAGATGTAGCTCTAACAATAAGACATAGTAACTATGTTGCAACATGAAAAATATACAAACAAAGATTCATGAATAACAATGCATTGAAATACATTTGTTTGTTTCACATATAGAAAACATATCATAGTGGTATTCAGCTTGTCCCTCATGGAGTAACAAAACATAAATGCATAGGACACCTTAAAAGTTCATAAGGGTGACTAGATACAAATAGTTCAAGAGCAAGCAATATCAACATTATGAATAAATCAATAATTTTGGGACAATGAACATAGAACTAAGAATGACAACTATGCTCTCTTAATTGGTGCATAAAGATAAAAGGTGGAGACTCAATAAAAGTAAGAATAAAGGCCCTTCATAAAGGGAAGCAGGGATTTCAAGTTTTATAAAGAGCTTCCAAAAATTATGGTACTTGTTATCTTTCAGCTCTCATTGCCCCTAGCATAAGCATCTTGAAGTGATTAAGGTTAAAGTGAAACAAATATGGAGTATATGCTTGACAAATCATAAGTTCGCAATTTCATGTCCCTTGAGTACGAGGGCCGTTCTACATACTACTCAACTTTAGTCACTGGTAAGTTCTTATCATAGTAAGTATGTGTGTATCATAGAGAACCGCCAACGGGGTACCCCTTGCCCCATGACACAGGAGCTATCCCATATCAAAATGATAAGGCAACAGACAATGAGCATCTCAGCGATCTTTTTATTTGCTATTTGTATAGGTTTTTATTGAGGATGCTTCACATATTGCTCACTATGGTTATGCTGCAAGTTTCCACCATGATTAGGCATGGATTGGGCTAGCCGCCCAGGCGTTTCTCTAACACATATACATAACTCCACGGACTTACAAGCTCCCCTTTTATTTCACACCGCCGACATCCGCAAACAAAACATCATGATATCAACTGGGTAATATGTACAGGTGTTAAAAGCGTTCCCCATGACAGCATGGTTCCGCTAATTCCCAACTTATAAGTGCAAGCATATACAACATAGATGACACAATGGTTCAAGTTTATTAGGGGCAAGAAAAATAAAGTGTGCCATCAAGTTTGTGAGAGCTTTAATCACTAATTTTCTCATAACAAGTTTAATTTGGAAGATAGATAAAACAAGAATATACTTGGAATGGTGTAACACACCATGCATAGGAATTTATAGTGGACTATTTGGAATAACTTGGTTTCTTGGGAGTTGGATGCATGAGTAGAGCTTACTCAATACAAGTGGAGGATATCAAAAGACTAGGAGCGACCAACTAAGAGAGAAATAATGGCCATAATCATGTAGAGCAATAAAACATTATCAACTAAAGCATAAAGTGATATCACAAGTCAAAAACTAAATGATCATAGAGGCTAGGGTGAGTGGTTCATAGTCATAACATGGTGTGAGCATGTTCCAAGTCAACCCAAACAAAGCACCAAAGGATAATACCACAATATTATGCTTTTGTATGCTAAAACAACGCATGATTCTTTCAAGGCACATTAAGCAATCTCAATTGTTTGGAACAAGTCATGCTACAGAAATAATCACTAAGCATAAGGTCAAAGCAAAATATGGCATGACATGATAAAGTCTAAGCCACAGTAAAAACAAGCTCCCTTTTCTATCACTATAAGCATAAAACTCTCTACTCTTTACTAGCACCAATCAACTTATTTGAAACAAAAGAGCGGATGTGGGGGTATAACTACTTTATTCAAGCAAACTAAACAAACAAAAACCAAAAACCAAAACTAAGACGCTCCAAGAACAACACAACAGTGTATGAAACAATAAAAAACGAAGTGTCTAGAAAGAGATCTGAGATTTTTATTGATGAAGAAGGAGATGCCTTGGGCATACCCAAGATTTGATGCTTGTACCTCTTGAATATTTCTTGGGGTGACATGGAGTGGCATCCCCAAGCTTGATCTTTTGTCCATTCTTCATCTCATCACATCATTCTTCCCCTACATTTGAAAATTTTCCTTCATACAAAACTTCACACAATCTTCATTAGCAACATTAGTGTATTCAAGATAATAAACCATGGGTTCTAGTTTCAACACAAGTAAAACTTCCATTAGAACACAAGATACTATAGCAATTCCTTTAAGAAGCTCGAGTTATCAAGAAGAACTCAAAAATAAACCGATAAGAGGCAAATGCAAATAATGGCAGAAATCTGTCAAAACATACCAGCAGGTAAAAATCAATTTTTTCGAAGACCTTATGTTGCTCAAATAAAAAAGTGTTGACCTAACGAAAGTTATATAACAACCTGGGGCATTTACTCGGAAAATTACATATCAATCCGACATATAGAGATTTTTCACGAATTTTTACAGTGAAGCACAAAAATCTGTTTCGGGACAGCAACTTCCCAAAATCTTACTTCTCTCTCATTAGAGGTTATTCTTGGCACAAAAATCACACAAAAAGGGTAAGGTGAGGTTATTACAGAAGAAATAACTTCCAAGACTGAATAAAACTATTGGGCTATCTCTCAAGAAGTACTTTTCTTTAACACCCTTAATTTAGGCTTGATAGTTTGAGAAGATGCTCACATAAGAAATATGAATTGAAGTAAAAGAGAGCATCAAGAAGCAAATTCAAAACAAATTTAAGTCTAACCCACTTCCTGTGCATAGGAATCATGTATGCAAATAAATTCACAAAGAACAAAGTGGCAAGCATAGGAAGATAAAACAAGAGTAACTTCAAAACTTTCAGCACATAGAGAGGTGTTTCAGTACCATGAAAACTTCTACAACCATATTTTCCTCTCTCATAATAATTTTCAGTAGCCTCATGAATAAACTTAACAATATAATTATCACATAAAGTATGCTTTTCATGATCTACAAACACATATTTTTTATCAAGCTCAAAAATAGTGGGATTAAAACCTTCAAACCCACTTTTAACAATTTTATAACAAGATGACTGATCATTATCAAGAGGTATGGGGTTCCAAGATAAAGTCAAGACCCCTAAAATCTCATTTTCAATAGTAGTACAATTAATATTATCAACCAATATAGGACCATCATCTAGATATTTATCATAAACATTTTCTAAGCCAAACTCTTTAGTACCATGCATTTCAAAGTTAGGCACAAATAAAGGATTATCACAAGTTTCACCATAGTAGATATTTCAAAAGAATCCACAGGAACATAACATTCATCCTCCTATGGTAAGCATGGGGGAAAATCAAATAATGTAAGGGATAAAGAGTTACTCTCATTAGAAGGTAGGCATGGGTAGCTAATCCATTCTTCCTCCTTTTGTTCATCACTCTCCTCCTCTTTTTCATCTAATGAGCTTCCTGTTTCAGCAATTTATTCTTCCATAAGCTCCTGCAAGGCATTAGTCTCTTCCGTTTGTGGAAAACATCTATTAATATATTCAAGAATATATCCATTTTCTTGTAATTATCAAAGAAAAATTTAAGTATAACATAAACCTCATATTTATAAGGTGAATCATCAGTATTTTCAAGCAAACTAGCAAGTTTGTAAGATCCCTCCCTTTATAAAGGTAAGGATCCCTGTGATTGCAATGCTAGTCCCTGGATCAATGCTAGCATCCACAGTTTAAGATGAAGTACACAGAAACAAAGGTCATTATTACATATCATTCCAGAGACAAACATAGTCTTTTACAAACTCCATGGCCACAGGCCTAATACAAGAGTTCAAATATATAATAAGATAAATAAGTCTTCATCTTCATGTGCCACAGGCAAGCATGTTGAGTGTAGAATCATAACCCCTAATCATCATCAGAATAACCTGCAACATCACAAGTTACAGCCACAGTGGGTCAATACATTGGAATAGTATTGGCAAGTGATACCTTAGTAGAATATTAGCATCTAGATATTATATGCATTTGGCTAAGTGTAGCTTAGGCTTGCTTTGCTCAAAATAGATTTTACCTGTCAGTTGAAAACACTAAGTTTTTCTTTGACAAAACTTTCCCAAGGAATCACCAATAGAAATTGGTGAACCTTCACCCTTGTTCAACCATAAGTTTTAACTTAGAAATTGGGATGAGGAGATTCTTGATAGCTTCCATGTCTTGATGCTCAAGTTGTCCAATACCAGGGACATGGCTAAGTACTTAGATTTTTCCATCTACAGAGCTGGTGCACTTTCCCCACAAGACTTGATTTCACCAAGACAAGACCTTTCAGAAGCCTTCCCTTAGACCAAATGGACGCGTTCCAACCTATCATCCCACTACCACCAACTGTCCAAATGGCTAAGTTATTGCAACCTATATGATCCAGGCAGAGCCCATATTGCCATGTGGCTGCACTAGAAGCTTCTTAACATATGTCCTCTCAAATCCCTTTGTTCCTAGGTGGCTTTCCACAAGTGAGATACACAAGGTAAACCATAGAAATGGGCCTTGTGTAACCACTCAACACAAACCATTCCTTCCATTCCACCCAGGTGTTTCATTCACTTAGTTGTTTTATTAAGCAAAAAACACAAGTCAAAGACTTAGAAATATTTCACATAACATGAATATATAACCACCCTTGGTTGCTACTAGATAGGGTAAGCATGGAAATGGTAAGCATCTTAACTTAGAGAAATTTCTAACAATTCTACAACTACTAGGATTTCCCAAGCATAGCATATAGATACTTATCAAAATATTCATGCAAGTCCTATATACAAAATATTTCTAGTGCATAGTTGAAAAATATAGGAATAAAATCATGAAGCACCACTTGCCTTGGTAGTTTGGGGAGTTGCAACAATCTTCACAACCACAATCACTATTAGCACCAAAATCTACACATAAAATAAGGCACCAAAAATCACATAACAAAATATATACAAACAAAAATATATGAATGCATGCAAATGCCATGTGATGATTTTTCTACACCAGACAAGACAAGTGTACAGTACTAATACATAAACAAGTCCAAGATACTCAAAATAGACTTTATTTGATCATTAAAACATTTTTCAAATCATTTATATCACCAAAATAATCCTACACAAGTTTCTGCTTAAACAACCATTTTTACAGAGGCAAAACATTAAACACATTGCATAAACAGATAGGATTTTCTCTCCTGATTCCAATGATATAAAATTTGTAAAATTTGAACATGTGGATCAAAAGTTATGAATTTTACAAGTTTGGTTAACTAATAGATCAAATTTCTGTTTTAAATTTAAACTCAGGCCAAGCGGCGCTCTTTGATTCGTCGGTACCGCTTCGCACGGATCGACCAGTGTGGACCGCACGATCTAAATGAAATCGCATGGCCAGATGTGTCTCGTACCCCTTCGCTTAAGTCATCTATCAGATGCGTTGGATCTAGATCTAACGGTCTAGATCTAACAGACCTAAAATGGGCGGCGCTGCGACGGTGGCTGGTGGCGGCGCGCTCGGGCGGTGATGTTGCCGGCGATACAGGAAGCGAGGAAGACAGTGGAGTAGCTCACCGAGTTCGCGTGATGACGCTGGTGCTCGAGGTGGTTTCCGTTGGCGAAGGGGCGCACCGTGGAGGTCGCTGGGGCTCGTCGGAGTTGTGCGCGGCGTCGGGTGCTTGCAGACGTATCGCTGCCGACAATTTGAACCGCCCTAGCACGAACTAGATGTATGAGGGGGTGCGCAAGATCACGGTGAGCATGATAGTATCGAGGAGAAGACAAGGGGCGCTCGGAGATTACCGTGATTGTTCGTCGGAGTCGAGCGGCGCTTCGGTCGTTCGTGGGGCTCGACGGAGACGACGACCTGGGGCGTTATATAGCAAACCGAAAGTGTGAGAAGATGTGCACGGGCAATACAGGCAAGCTCGTATGAACGAGAGGTGAAGGGGAGCACGAGGTTCACCGGAATAAGTCGCCAGAGAGCGTCGGGCAGCGGCATTGTAGCTCGAATTGCCGGCAGCCTGGTGGCGGAAATGGTGTGCCGAGTGAGGGGAAATGAGCGGAGAGGGGAGGGGGTTAAGTAGCCGAGGCTGGACGGGTAGTTACTCGACGAATCAACGGAATTAAACTCGCGAATTCATCGGCAGTGACTGGGGAGGAAACGGATGGAGTTGATTGCGGCGGGTTGAAGAGACGACTGACAAGTAGGGCGTGGTTGTCAGCGAGAGAGAGAGAGAGAGAGTGGGTCCAGGCAATCAGTGACTGAGGGTGGGTTTATGAGTGCGAAACGTTTTCCTCGCGGGAGAGAGCTGCTGGGCTAAATGGGCTGAGTGGCTAGGTTGGGCCACATTAGCTAGTCTGCTTTATTTTTTTCTCCTTTATTCCTTTTTCTTTTTCTGATTGGATTTCTGGTTTGAATTTGAAAGCTCAAATCAAATCTGTTTTAAATGAAACTTTCTCCAAACAAAAGTTTGCTGAATCTTACATCATGGGATGTGTAAAACATCCAAACACACTCAAAATCAGAAAGGGTTTGGAAAAGAAGTTTCAATTATGTCTCATATAATTGTTTATAAAAGTGTATGAATGGTTTAAAACCATAATTTGTTTTTTAAAACATTGTCCATACTTTAGGAACAACATTCAAACTCAAACTTAAATCCTTACTGATTTAAATAAGTATTTTCCTATTAGAAGGTAGCAATATGGCCATTACCTTGCTTACATAAAATAATAAGCAATCAAATGTTTCTGAATTTTGCAATGACTTTAGAAATGAACCCTAAATGATCATGAATGCATGGATGATATGCAAAGCTTTGAAAACATGATTTTAGGGATGTTAGAAAGTTCAAATGCACCCTTCCAAGAAATAAATTCTTCAATTTGTTCCACATCATAAAAGTCATAATTTTCTTTAACATAAGAAGATATGGTAACATTATAATTATGCTCACATTGAAAAGGGTGGTGTTTATACCTCCTACAGCAACAAGATTTATCAAAGCAATAAGTAACATTATAAGTAGAGCACACGTTTCTAGCAATGGTATGCAATTTATCAATTTGTTCCCATAAGTGTTTCCCTTTTTGTGACAAGCCGTGTTCCTTATAATAATATTGTTGTTCTTCCATGAACCCACCTTGCCAATAAGATCTAGTTTCAAAGAAACTAATCATTGATAGAGAGCATGATGAAGCAAGACAATAACAGACCAACAACTATAGTAGGAATTGATTTTTTGTGTTTTTATAAGAAAAGGCAAACCAAACGAAACTATTTTTTTGTATTTTTGAAAGAAACAAACAAGCAAAACTAAGCAAAAGAAACTAAGCAAAACAAAAACAATGTAAAGAGAGTGGTTGTGAGAGACTCCCCTTGTAAAGCTGTCCTTAACTCCCCGGCAATGGCGCTAGAAAAATCTTGACATGGCTCAGTTCACTGTAGAGCTTCGTTGGGAGACCCCCAAGAGGAAGGTATGATGAGCACAGCAGAAAGTTTTCCCTCATTTATGAAACCAAGGTTATCGAACCAATAGGAGCAAGGAAACAACTCCAAGGTGTTGCTAACAACTTGGAATCTTGCACAACACAAATTCAAGACTTTGCCCCAACTTACAGTGAGGCTGTCAATCTCACTGGTTTGCTGAAAACAAAGGATTAAAAGTATAGTGTGGAAGGTAATAGTTGCTTGTAGAAAGTAAACAGTAACAGTAGATGATGTATCAATGATAAAGATTGGACCGGGGTCCACAGTTTACTAGAGGTGTTCTCCTTAAGATAGATAACATGTTGGGTGAACAAATTACAGCGGGGCAATTGACAGACCGAGGAAGCATAACAATGCAATAATAGACATCATGATTCCTATGAGATTTGATTGGGCATTACAACAATATACATAGACCGTAATCCAACTGCATCTATGACTAATAATCCACCTTCAGGTTATCATCCGAACCCCCTCTAGTATTAAGTTGCAAGCAACAGATTATTGCTTTAAGCAATGTGTGTAAAGTAAATGATACAATTGTTCCATGAACAAAAGATTATTGTTTTCTCCCTAGTAGCAACAACACATCTACAATCTTAGAGATTCCTATCACTTCCCCAGATTACTAGAGGCATGAACCCACTATCGAGCATAAATACTCCCTCTTGGAGTAACAAGCATCTACTTGGCCAAGATAGCTACTAGCAACGGAGAGCATGCAAGATCACAAATAACACATACATGATAGAATCAATAATCAATCTGACATGATAGAATCAATAATAAATCTGACATAGTATCTCAATATCCATCGGATCCCTGCAAACACAACATGTATGATTACAAATAGATGATCTTGATCATGAATGAAGCACAAGCTCTAAACATGATAGCACAAAGGAGGAGAAACAACCATCTAGCTATTGTATGGACCCATAGTCTAAGGGTGAACTACTCACGTATCATACCGGAGGCTGGCATGGTGATGAAGAAGGCCTCCGGGATGATCTCTCCCCTCCGGCAGGGTGCCGGGAGAGCTTCAGATCCCCCGATCTAGGGACGATGGTGGTTGTGGCTGTTGGAGATATGCCCTAGAGGCAA
This sequence comes from Avena sativa, assembly GCA_916181665.1. Taxonomy (NCBI): domain Eukaryota; kingdom Viridiplantae; phylum Streptophyta; class Magnoliopsida; order Poales; family Poaceae; genus Avena; species Avena sativa. The sequence goes on along the minus strand of OV702293.1, from coordinate 8,146,604 downwards.
TAATAAATATAGTTATTATTATATCTTTGTGTTTATGATAAATGTTTGCATTCATGCTATAATAGTATTAACAAGGAAACCATTAATACTTGTGTGAATTGTAAACTTAATTTGAAGTCCCTAGTATAGCCTCTATACTTCACTAGCTTGTTGGTTGATTGATGATGTGGTTTCTTTGTCATGAACATTGAGATGTTATCAACAACAAGATCATATCGTTAGGAGAATGATATGGTGGACATACTCCTATAGATAAGCGTAGCATAAAGATCAAGTCATTTCAATAGTTCAATTGCTATATGCTTTCTGATACATAGTAACCTAATTCCTTCGACCATGAGATCATGCATATCACCTTTACTGGATGGATGCTTTGATGTCATCAAACACCACACCGTAACAGGGTGGCTATAAAGGTGGTATTGAGTGTTCGGAAAGTATTGGTTGAAACACATGGATCAAGAGTGGGATTTGTCCATCCACATGACGGATAGATATTCTCTGGGCCCTCTCGGTGAAATGTCATCCAATTAGCTTGCAAGCATGTGACTGGGTCACAAGGGATCACATATCACGGGAACGAGAAAAGAGTACTTATCAGTAACGAGGTTGAACTAGGTATGCAGAGATACCGAAGATCATAACCTCGGATAAGTAACATATCGTGAGACAAAGGGAAATTGGTATCGTATGTAAGTGGTTCATTCGATCGCAAAGTAATCGTAGAAATATGTGGGAGCCATATGAATTTCCAGATTCCTCTATTGGTTATTGTTCGGAGAAGTGTCTCGATCATGTCTGCATAATTCACGAACCGTAGGGAGACACACTTAAGGATTCGACGTTGTTTGAGTAGTTATGGTATTATGAGAAAGAGACCGAATGTTGTTCGGAGTCTCGGATGGGATCCGGGATATCACGAGGTGATCCGGAATGGTCCGGAGAATAAGATTCATATAAGGAAAGTCCCGTTTCGGAGTTCGGGAATGATTCCGGTGTTTTCATCGGGAACATTCTAGAAGGTCCCGGAATGTCCGGCACTCCGGGAGGGAAGGGGTACATGAATGTGTCATTGCATGTTGGAATGATTGCATCATGTACTAAGTGTTCTCGCTGTCCGAAATAAAGGGTTAATTCAAATCCTAATTGAAAAAGTCAAACTGCCAGTTTTCGGTCAAACTGCCAGTTTTCGGAAAGAGGAGAAAGAGGAGGAGAGGTGGAGGCCGAGTTGGAGGAGGGTTCCTCCCCTTGGCCGGCGCACCTCCCAAGGCCGAGTTGGGGAGGAACTCCTCCCCTTGGCCGCCGGCCCTCCCACCTATAAAGGGAGGGGCAGGGCTCCCCTCTCTACACAACACAAGTTTCCTATCCTCTAAACTAAACCCTAGATCTAGACCCCGGTTTAGAGCTATTCGGTTTAGAGCCTTCTAATTGGTTTAGAGCCCTCTAATTGGTGTGTCTAATTACTAGACCACTAATAGCCTCTCTCATAAGCTCCACCATACTCGCACCGGCTTAAGGCGAAGCCCTGCGGGATCTCCCCTCTACCTCCGGTACCACGCCGTTGTGCTGCCGGAATCGCGAGGAGAGTGCTACAACCTCCGCTGCCTGCTGGAACAAGGGAGAGGAAGGTCTTCGTCGAGTACCGAACGTGTGACCGACTGCGGGAGCGCTGCTGGAACGTGGCGCTGGAAGGATCGTCTACGCGATCTTGAGATCGGAAAGAGTACGACTACATCACCCACGAGAATCTGCTCTCGTTAAACACTTTGGAATCTTCGAGGGTGAGTTATTCCATCGACTCGTTGCTACAATCTAGTAGATAGATCTTGGCTTGTTTGTTTGTATGCGATAGAAAATTTTTGTTTTCCATGCTACGAACCCCTACAGTGGTATCAGAGCCGTGTCTATATGTAGATCTGTTGCACGAGTAGAACACAATGGTCATTGTGGGCGTTGATGCTTTTATTGTAGATTGCTTTTTGTGTACTTTGCATCTTGCGGTATGTTGGGATGAAGCGGCCCGGGCTAACCTTACATGACATCGTTCATGAGACTTGCTCCACGCTTAACATGCAACTTGTATTGCATAAGTGGCTTTGCGGGTGCCTGTTTCTCCTAGCATAGTAAAGATCCAATTTACAACGGGTAATCAACAATGCTAGTATCAATGTTGTGGTTCTTGTTCGTAGGTTAGAACGACACTTATGGAAAGCCCCAAACCACGTAAAATATGCAAAGAAAGTAGAAGCGTCTAACTTTGTTTTGCAGGGGTGTGCAGTGATGTGATATGGCCATGATTGTGATTATATTTGATGTATGCAATGTTCCTTATTGTAAGTTGGCAACCGGCAGGAGCCATATGGTTGTCTTTAATTTCTGTTAAGACCTGCGTGTCTATTCAAAATAGTTGTAATAGTTGAAGCTGGTGGACGACAACCATGAAGAAGCGTCATTGACCTTGATGCTATGCCGGTGATGATGGAGATCATATTCGTGCTTGAAGATGGAGATCGGAAGCACAAAGAAGAAAGGCCATATCATATCACATATTATGAATTGCATGTGATGTTAATCCTTTATGCATCTTGTATTGCTTAGTAGACGACGGTAGCATTATAAGATGATCCCTCATGCACATAAATTTCAAGTTCTAAAGTGTTCACCCTTAGTATGCACCGTTGCCAAAGCTTGTTGCTTCGAAGCACCACGTGATGATCGGGTGTCTTTGATTCCGCGGGTGAATACAACGTAAGCAAGCCAGATTTGCTTATGCGGTAACTAAGGTTTGATCTTGACGAGCCTAGCATGTACAGACATGGCCTCAGGAACACGGATCGCCGAAAGGCAAAGCATGAATCATATAGTAGATATGATGAACATGATGATTGTTCGCCATTAAAACTATATCGGCTCTCGTGATGATCGGTGTTGATATAGTAGTTTTGGTTCGTGTGATCACTAAAACAATGTGAGGGATGTTGTTTTGAGTGGGAGTTCACCTAGTTTAATTTCATTAATTAATTTGAACTCAATTTGTCATAAACTTAGTCTAAACTATTGCAAATATGTTGTAGATCAATGGCAGCCCCTACCATCAATTTTAATGCGTTCCTAGAGAAAGAAAAGTTGAAAAACAATGGAAGCAACTTCGCGGATTGGTTCCGCAATTTGAGGATTGTCCTCACAGCTGGTAATTTGACCTATGTGCTGGATGCACCGCTAGGTGACCCACCTGCAGCTGATGCTACCGATGAAGTAAAGAATGTTTACCTCGCTCGGAAGAATCAGTACTCCATAGTTCAGTGTGCTATCTTGTATGGTTTAGAATCGGAGCTTCAGAAAAGGTTTGAAGAGTCAGATCCATATGATATTGTCGAGGATCTCAAATTAATTTTTGAGACTCATGCGGCAATTGAAAGTTATGAAGCTTCTGAAAAGTTCTTTAACTGCAAGATGGAAGAGGGTAGCTCCGTCAGTGAGCATGTGCTTAAAATGTCTGGGCACGCGAATAAACTTCAAAGCTTGGGTATAGTGATTCCTAATACTTTGGGAGTTTACCGCATCCTCCAATCACTACCACCAAGTTACAAGAACTTTGTGATGAACTACAACATGCAGAACATGAACAAAGAGTTGCCAGAACTATTTGCTATGTTAAAATCTGCAGAAGTGGAGATCAAGAAAGAGCACCAAGTGTTGATGGTCAATAAGACCACCAAATTCAAGAAAGGCAAGTCTAAGCAAAAGGGACACTTCAAGAAGGGTGGTAAGAAAGTTACCATGCCAACGAAGAAGACCAAGGCTGGACCTAAGCCTGAAACTGAGTGCTTTTACTGCAAGGGAGAAGGTCACTGGAAGCGGAATTGCCCAAAGTACTTGGCGGATTTGAAGAACGGCAACATCAAGAAGAAAGGTATATTTGATATACATGTTATTGATGTGTATCTCACTAGTATTCGTAGTAGTGCCTGGGTATTTGATACTGGTTCGGTTGCTCATATTTGTAACTCGAAACAGGAGCTGCAGAATAAACGGAAGCTAGCGAAGAACGAGGTGTCGATGCGTGTGGGAAACGGATCAAAGGTTGATGTGATCGCGGTCGGCACGCTACCTCTTCATCTACCATCGGGATTAGTTTTATACTTAAATAATTGTTATTTGGTGCCTGCGTTGAGCATGAACATTATATCGGGATCTTGTTTATTGCGAGACGGTTACTTGTTTAAATCAGAGAATAATGGTTGTTCGATTTATATGAGTAATATGTTTTACGCACATGCACCTTTGATAGATGGTCTATTCTTATTGAATCTCGATAGTAGAAATACACATCTTAATAACATTGAAGCTAAACGTTTGAAATCAAGCGATAATTCGACCTATATGTGGCACTGTCGTCTTGGTCACATTGGAGTGAAACGTATGAAGAAACTCCATTCCGATGGACTTCTTGAATCACTTGATTTTGAATCACTTGAAAGATGCGAAGCATGTCTGATGGGTAAAATGACTAAGACTCCATTTTCTGGTATAATGGAGCGAGCTACGGACTTATTGGAAATCATACATACCGATGTGTGTGGTCCAATGAGTGTAGCATCGCGCGGTGGTTATCGTTATGTTCTTACCTTCACGGATGATTTGAGTAGATATGGGTATATCTATTTCATGAAACATAAGTCCGAAACTTTCGAGAAGTTTAAGGAGTTTCAAAGTGAGGTAGAGAATCAACGTAACAAGAAGATTAAATTTCTACGTTCTGATCGTGGAGGTGAATATCTAAGTTACGAGTTTGGCGAGCATTTAAAGAAGTGCGGAATACTTTCACAATTGACACCGCCGGGAACACCACAGCGTAATGGTGTGTCTGAACGTCGTAATCGAACTCTCTTAGATATGGTTCGTTCTATGATGTCACTTACAGATTTACCGCTATCATTTTGGGGTTATGCATTAGAAACAGCCGCATTCACTTTAAATAGGGCACCATCTAAATCCGTTGAAACGACACCGTATGAATTATGGTTTGGGAAGAAACCTAAATTGTCGTTCCTTAAAGTTTGGGGATGCGAAGCCTATGTAAAGAAGTTACAGCCGGACAAGCTTGAACCCAAAGCGGAAAAATACGTCTTCATAGGATACCCAAAGGAAACTATTGGGTATACCTTCTATCATAGATCCGAAGGCAAAATCTTCGTTGCCAAGAATGGATCCTTTCTAGAGAAGGAATTTCTCTCGAAAGAAGTGACTGGAAGGAAAGTAGAACTCGACGAGGTTGTCGAACCTTCTCTCGAAATTGCGAGTAGCGCAGCACCGGAAGAAGTTCCTGTGGTGCCTGCACCAATAAGAGAGGAAGCTAATGATGATGATCATGAAACTTCGGTTGAAGTTGCTACAGAGCCTCGGAGGTCAACGAGAACTCGTACCACTCCAGATTGGTATGATTCCGTTATGAATGTCATGTTGGTGGACAACACCGATGACCCCGAGACATATGAGGAAGCGATGATGAGCCCAGATTCCAATAAATGGCAAGAAGCCATGAAATCCGAGATTGGATCCATGTACGAAAACCAAGTATGGACTTTGGTGGACTTACCGGATGGCCGGAAGGCTGTCGAGAACAAATGGATTTTCAAGAAGAAAACAGATGCTGATGGTAATGTTACTGTCTATAAAGCTCGACTTGTCGCAAAAGGGTTTCGACAAATTCAAGGAGTTGACTACGATGAGACTTTCTCACCAGTAGCGAAGCTAAAGTCTGTGAGGATTATGTTAGCAATCGCTGCATATTATGATTATGAGATATGGCAGATGGATGTCAAAACAGCATTCCTCAATGGAGACATTGATGAAGAGTTGTATATGATGCAACCCAAAGGTTTTGTCGATCCTAAAGATGCTAACAAGGTATGCAAGCTTCAACGGTCCATCTATGGATTGAAGCAAGCATCCCGAAGTTGGAATCAACGTTTTGATAAGGTAATCAAAAGTTTTGGTTTTATACAAACTTATGGAGAAGCTTGTATTTACAAGAAAGTGAGTGGGAGCTCTGTAGCATTCTTAATACTGTATGTGGATGACATATTGTTGATTGGGAATGATGTAGACCTTCTTAATAGTGTCAAGGAATATTTGAATAATAGTTTTTCAATGAAGGATCTTGGCGAAGCAGCTTACATATTAGGCATAAAGATTTATAGAGATAGATCGAAACGCCAAATATCATTGTCACAAAGTACATATTTGGACAAAGTTCTAAAGAGGTTTGGAATGGAAGATAGCAAGAAAGGGTTCTTGCCCATGTTGCCCAATACGACCTTGAGTAAAACTCAAAGTCCGACATCGGCAGAAGATAGAGAAAGGATGAGTAAGACTCCCTATGCCTCAGCCATAGGATCTCTAATGTATGCCATGCTATGTACTAGACCCGACATTGCATATGCTGTTAGTTTAACTAGCAGATATCAAAGTGATCCAGGAGTGGATCATTGGATAGCGGTCAAAAACATCCTTAAGTACTTGAGAAGAACTAAGGATATGGTTCTTTCTTATGGAGGTGATGAACAGCTCGTTGTTAATGGTTACACCGATGCTAGTTGGAACACTGATCCGGATGATTCTAAATCACAATCTGGATACGTATTTATTTTGAATGGTGCAGCAGTTAGCTGGAGGAGTGCAAAGCAAAGCGTTGTGGCGAGATCTTCAACTGAATCGGAATACATGGCTGCTTCGGAGGCTTCACAAGAAGCGATATGGATGAAAGAGTTCATTACAGAGCTGGGTGTGGTTCCTAGTGCGCTGGACCCAATGTCTATCTACTGTGATAACATGGGCGCCATAGCCAATGCGCAAGAACCAAGGTCACACAAGAAGCTGAAGCATATCAAGCTACGTTTTCACGCTATTCGAGAACATATCCAGGATGGGGATATAAAGATTTGCAAAGTACACACAGATCTGAATGTGGCGGATCCGTTGACTAAACCTCTCCCGAGGGCAAAACATGACCAACACCAAACTGCCATGGGTGTTCGGTATATTACCATGTAATCTAGATTAGATGACTCTAGTGCAAGTGGGAGACTGTTGGAGATATGCCCTAGAGGCAATAATAAATATAGTTATTATTATATCTTTGTGTTTATGATAAATGTTTGCATTCATGCTATAATAGTATTAACAAGGAAACCATTAATACTTGTGTGAATTGTAAACTTAATTTGAAGTCCCTAGTATAGCCTCTATACTTCACTAGCTTGTTGGTTGATTGATGATGTGGTTTCTTTGTCATGAACATTGAGATGTTATCAACAACAAGATCATATCGTTAGGAGAATGATATGGTGGACATACTCCTATAGATAAGCGTAGCATAAAGATCAAGTCATTTCAATAGTTCAATTGCTATATGCTTTCTGATACATAGTAACCTAATTCCTTCGACCATGAGATCATGCATATCACCTTTACTGGATGGATGCTTTGATGTCATCAAACACCACACCGTAACAGGGTGGCTATAAAGGTGGTATTGAGTGTTTGGAAAGTATTGGTTGAAACACATGGATCAAGAGTGGGATTTGTCCATCCACATGACGGATAGATATTCTCTGGGCCCTCTCGGTGAAATGTCATCCAATTAGCTTGCAAGCATGTGACTGGGTCACAAGGGATCACATATCACGGGAACGAGAAAAGAGTACTTATCAGTAACGAGGTTGAACTAGGTATGCAGAGATACCGAAGATCATAACCTCGGATAAGTAACATATCGTGAGACAAAGGGAAATTGGTATCGTATGTAAGTGGTTCATTCGATCGCAAAGTAATCGTAGAAATATGTGGGAGCCATATGAATTTCCAGATTCCTCTATTGGTTATTGTTCGGAGAAGTGTCTCGATCATGTCTGCATAATTCACGAACCGTAGGGAGACACACTTAAGGATTCGACGTTGTTTGAGTAGTTATGGTATTATGAGAAAGAGACCGAATGTTGTTCGGAGTCTCGGATGGGATCCGGGATATCACGAGGTGATCCGGAATGGTCCGGAGAATAAGATTCATATAAGGAAAGTCCCGTTTCGGAGTTCGGGAATGATTCCGGTGTTTTCATCGGGAACATTCTAGAAGGTCCCGGAATGTCCGGCACTCCGGGAGGGAAGGGGTACATGAATGTGTCATTGCATGTTGGAATGATTGCATCATGTACTAAGTGTTCTCGCTGTCCTAAATAAAGGGTTAATTCAAATCCTAATTGAAAAAGTCAAACTGCCAGTTTTCGGTCAAACTGCCAGTTTTCGGAAAGAGGAGAAAGAGGAGGAGAGGTGGAGGCCGAGTTGGAGGAGGGTTCCTCCCCTTGGCCGGCGCACCTCCCAAGGCCGAGTTGGGGAGGAACTCCTCCCCTTGGCCGCCGGCCCTCCCACCTATAAAGGGAGGGGCAGGGCTCCCCTCTCTACACAACACAAGTTTCCTATCCTCTAAACTAAACCCTAGATCTAGACCCCGGTTTAGAGCTATTCGGTTTAGAGCCTTCTAATTGGTTTAGAGCCCTCTAATTGGTGTGTCTAATTACTAGACCACTAATAGCCTCTCTCATAAGCTCCACCATACTCGCACCGGCTTAAGGCGAAGCCCTGCGGGATCTCCCCTCTACCTCCGGTACCACGCCGTTGTGCTGCCGGAATCGCGAGGAGAGTGCTACAACCTCCACTGCCTGCTGGAACAAGGGAGAGGAAGGTCTTCGTCGAGTACCGAACGTGTGACCGACTGCGGGAGCGCTGCTGGAACGTGGCGCTGGAAGGATCGTCTACGCGATCTTGAGATCGGAAAGAGTACGACTACATCACCCACGAGAATCTGCTCTCGTTAAACACTTTGGAATCTTCGAGGGTGAGTTATTCCATCGACTCGTTGCTACAATCTAGTAGATAGATCTTGGCTTGTTTGTTTGTATGCGATAGAAAATTTTTGTTTTCCATGCTACGAACCCCTACAGTGGCTATGGACTGTTTCGTGGAGATCTGATCGGGTGTTTAGGGTTTCTGCATAGGGGTGACTTTATAGGCGAAGGGGCGAGGCAGAAGACTCGCCAGGGGGGCACGCCATAGGGCGGCGCGCCCTAGGGTGTGGCCACCCTGTGGCGCCCCTCTGTATCTCCTCTAGACTTCGTGTTGGTTCCGGTAAAATATTGACTTTGGCTTTTGTCCCGTCCAATTCCGAGAATATTTCCTTTCTAGATTTTCTGAAACCAAAAACAACAGAAAACAGGCAACTGACACTGCGGCATCTTGTTAATAGGTTAGTCCTAGAAAATGTATAAAAATACCTCAAAGTGTAGACAAAGCATAGCAAAGTTGATACTAAACAAGCATGGAACATCAAAAATTATCGATACGTTTACGACGTATCAGTGATGAACAACTCGTTGTAAACGGTTACACCGATGCTAGTTGTAACACCGATCCGGATGACTCTAAGTCGCAATCTGGATACATATTTACTTTGAATGGTGCAGCAGTGAGCTGGAGGAGTGTTAAGAAAAGCGTTGTGGCGAGATCTTCAACTGAATCAGAATACATAGCTGCTTCGGAGGCTTCACAAGAGGTGATATGGATGAAGGAGTTCATTACGGATTTTGGTGTGGTTCCTAGTGCGTTGGATCCAATGGCCCTCTACTATGACAACATGGGTGCCATAGCCAATGCACAGGAGCCAAGGTCACACAAGAAGCTAAAGCATATCAAGCTAAGTTTTCATGCTATTCGTGAGCATGTCCAAGATGGTGATATAAAGATTTGCAAAGTACACACAGATCTAAATGTGCCAGATCCATTGACTAAACTTCTCCCTAGGGCAAAACATGACCAACACCAAACCGCCATGGGTGTTAGGTACATCACAATGTTATCTAGATTATTGACTCTAGTGCAAGTGGGAGACTATTGGATATATGCCCAAGAGTCAATAATAAAATGGTTATCATTATATCTTTATGTTTATGATAAATGTTTACATCCCATGCTATAATTGTATTAACCAGAAACATTAATACTTGTGTGTTTTGTAAACATAAAAGAAGTCCCTAGTAAGCCTCTTGTTGAACTAACTTGTTGATTAATAGATGATCATGGTTTCATGATCATGAACATTAGATGTTATTAACAACAAGATCATGTCATTAGGAGAATGATATGATGGACACACTCCTATAGTAAGTGTAGCGTAAGATCAAGTCATTTAGAAGTTCGTATGCTACAAGCTTTCAAGTACATAGTAACCTAATCATTCGGCCATGAGATCATGTTAATCACCATCACCGGATGAATGATTTGATTACATCAAACACCACTTCTGTAACTGGGTGGTTATAAAGGTGGCATTAGGTACTCTGAAAGTATGCGTTGAGGCACATGGATCAATAGTGGGATTTGTCCATCCATATGTCTGATAGATATACTATGGTCCCTCTCAGTGGAATGTCATCCAATTGGCTTGCAAGCATGTGACTAGGTCACAAGGGATCACATATCACGGAACGAGTAAAGAGTACTTATCGATAACGAGGTTGAACTAGGTATAAGAGATACCGACGATCAAACCTCAGATAAGTAAAGTATAGCGAGACAAAGGAAAACTGGTATCATATGTAAATGGTTCATTCGATCATGATGTAATCGTAGAAATATGTGGGAGCCATATGAATTTCTAGACTCCTCTATTGGTTATTGATCGGAGAAGTGTCTCGATCATGTCTGCATAATTCACGAACCATAGGGAGACACACTTAAGGATTCGATGTCTTTAAGTAGATATGTAATATATGTTCGAGATTGAATGTTGTTTGGAGTCTCATATTGGATCCAGGACATCACGAGGAGATCCGAAATGGTCCGGAGAATAAGATTCATATAAGGAAAGTCAATTTCTAGGGTTCGGAAATGTTTTCGGTGTTTTGACCGGAAGCTTCTAGAAATTCCACCACTTCGGGGGGAAGGGGTACATGGAATGTACTAAACCCTAGTGGGATGAATAGTTCATGCCCTTGGTCACTTGGTTGGTTAAAAGGAAGAGAGAAATCAAACCATAGTTTGATTAGGTCAAACGAGTGTTTGAAAAGTCAAACCGGAGTTTGAAAGTTAAATCCTAGTGGAGGGAGGAGAGGAAACCTCCTCTCCCTTGGGGGAGGACTCGGCCTCCCCCTTCCCAAACCGCCTCTCCCTCTCATAAAAGGAGGGATGGGGTAGCCCCTCTCCCCTCAACCCAAACCCTAGCCCCAAGACGCCGCCGCCACCTCCTCCCCTTGGTGCCTAACCCTAGCCACCAAGGAACCCCTCTACTCCACCATACCTGCTCTGGTTTAGGCGAAGCCCTACAGGATCTACTCCTCCACCACCACACCGTCGTGATGCTGGAATCGTGAGGAGATCTACAACCTTCACTTCCTGCTGGAACAAGGGATAGGAAGGTCTTCATCGAGTACCGTACGTGTGACCGACTGCGGAAGTGCTGCCGGAACGCGGCGCTGAAAGGATCATCTTCACGATCTTGAGATTGGCAAGTGAACGACTACATCAACCACGGGAATCCGATCTCGTTAAACGCTTTGGATCTTTAAGGGTTAGTACTCTATGAACTCGTTGCACCGATATCGTAGATTAGATCTTGGCTTTTGTGTGTTCATGCGATATATTTTTTTTGTTTTCCATGCTACGAACCCCTACATTTTTGACATTTTATAGATAGAGTTCTTGCTATAATTAAGGGATGGAAGGAGAAGTTGTTAATCATGGGAGGAAAATAAATTCTTATTAAAGCTATTGCTCAAGCTATTCCAGTTTTTGCTATGATGGTGTTTAAGATTCCAAAAAACATTTGTAAAGGAATATCCGACGCTATCTCTCAATTCTGGTGGGCTGATGAGGAAGAGAAAAAACATATGCATTGGAAAGCATGGTGGAAGATGTGTATACCAAAGAAAAGTGGTGGTATGGGTTTTAGAGATTTACACTCATTTAATATGGCTATGCTTCCTAAACAGGTATGGAGATTGTTAAGTGAACCTGAATCCTTATGTGCAAGGGTGCTCCGACCCAAATATTACCTGGATGGGAAGTTTTTGGAAGCAAAGATGAAGAGTGATTGCTCTTATGCGTGGCAAAGTATCTTGGCGGGACTGGAGTGTTTCAAAATGGGGTGCATATAGAGAGTCGGTGATGGTACCCAAATAAATATTTGGAGTGACAACTGGATCCCATCGATTCATAATTTGAGGGTGATGACTCCTAAAGGGGCGATGGTGAGTGAATTGATAAACCCCGTAGATGGTCAGTGGGATGAGTAATTGTTAAATGAATTTTTTGGCCTATTGATGCTCATAGAATAATGCAAATCCCTTTAACACCTGATAGAGAGAATTTTGTAGCTTGGAATTACACGTCGACAGGGATATACATGGTTAGATCGGGTTACTATTGTCAATGGGATTACAAGTTTGGAAGACATGATCGAAATTCGTATATTGAGACTGCTAATAATCAAGTGTGTGTGTGACAAACTATGGAACCTGGAAATTCCGAGTAAAATTAAAATTTTCAGATGGAGGGTATTACATGGTATGATCCCATGTCGTGGAATTTTAGCCAATCGTCATATTGGAAACGAAGGTGGTTGTCCAATCTGCTTTTCAAGTTGTGAAGATATCAAACATGTTCTATTTGCATGTGATAGAGCTAGAGAAGTTTGGAAAGGGATTGGGGTCTAGGACAAGATTGAAAAAGTGATGCAAATTGATAGGTCGGGATCGGTGATTATTGAATAAATAATCAAGTGGGTGGTGGTTTATCTCAACTTGATGGTATTGGTTTTGTAGAACTGGTCCTAACTGCTGGATGGTATATTTGGTGGGAAAGGAGACAAAAAGTTCATGGTGAAGTTGTGCAAACTGTGGCTAGATCTGCTCTTTCTATCATTGTTATCTCCAGAAACTATATGATTACATCAAGGAAACCACGGGCTAAGAAAAGAGATGGATGGAAGAAACCAGAATAAGGTAATTGAAAATTAATGTTGATGTTGCTTTTGACGTGGACTCAGGTAAAGGAGCTATAGGAGTTATTATACGAGATTGCAATGGCCAGTTTATAGCGGCGTCCCAAAGATTTCTTGCTCATGTTGTTGATGTCCCTATGGCCAAAGCTTATGCTTTCTGAGATGGGTTGATCCTGGTACAGCATATAGGATGCAATAATTTTATTGTGCAAACAGAGTGCATGCAAGTGGTTCAAACTATGAGGGACTGGGATTTTTTGGCGACATCTTCTGCTGCTATCTATGATGATTGCATGATTATCTTGAGTGGTTTCAACTCGGTGACTATCGAACATTGTAATAGGGAAGCCAACCAGGTAGCTCATGAGCTCACTAAGGATGCTTTTATCTCTAGTAGTTCTTGTATTTGTTTCAATGAACCCCCTAGGTTTATCCTTAGCAAGCTTGCAAATGATGTAATAGTGTTATCGGATTTGTGAGCAGCAGGTTTTTTACGCACTCTTTTCCTTAGAGAATCTCCAATAGGCGCGCCAAATCAGCCACGCGCTATATTAACTATCGATATGCAGCGCCAGAGGCAAAAAATGTACCTCCAGCATGGGTTGTAAACCGCGTGGCGAAGTAAATTTTTTGGGCGCGGGACGTTTTGCATTATCCTGGGCGCTATAGTTTGGGCTCTGCCTGCAGCGCGCGACATCACTCCACCCGCGCGCGAAGAAAACCCGCCAAGAAAGTTCCCTCCCGCACGTCGCCGCCCCACCGCCAAATCATCGCATCCGCGCAGCCGCCGGCAGAATTCCAGGGATGGACGCGCCCTCCGGCACCCCTCCGACCCCTCCCTACTCCATTCCACCTACCGCCGTTGCCGCCGCCTCCGTCGTGGTGCCGCCAAATGAGCCAAACCCTAGCGGTGTCGCCGCTGTCGGTAACACCGCCGCCCGAACCCTCTTCGTCCTGCTGCGCCCGACGTTGCACACAAGCCCCGTTGTTGCGCAGGTGGCCGCCACGCAGGCCGCCGGCAAGGCGCGTCCGCCGGCCAAGAGGAAGGTGCCCGACAAGCGCCTGTCGCCCGCGATGGGTGCCGACAAGCCGCCGAAGAAGAAGGGGAAGGATTCCGCTACTTGGCGCATGCAATAGCCTCCGCCATCGGCTCCATCAAGCAATCATCCTTTGTTGCCGCCGCCGCCATCCGCCGACCCTTCCGGCGCGCGCATGGTGTTCGATGAAGTGTCGGAGAGGTTAACGACATTTCTTTTTATCGATTTCTTAGCTTAGATGCATACATTGCTAGAGAGCCATGAATTTTATTGCAATGTAGAGTCGATGACGCGGCTTTCATGGATGCAATGAATGTTAGATCTTCGTTTGCGAATGACGACATTGTTAAAGAGGAGGAATATGAGGATGTCGATGAGGAAGGAGAGGGGTTGATTGAACCGTGCCCTACCGGTCAGTCGGCAAACTACACCATAGCGGAGGACAAGTTGCTTTGCAAGACATGGTTGACAATTGGAATGGATCCAACAACCGGCTCCAATCAAACTAGAGAGACCTATTGGGTGAGGATGAAGGAGTACTTCGACGCCAACAACACATGTGGGAATGACCGGAGCGTGCGTTCTCTTCGGTCTCGTTGGTCGGGCATCAACACTTATTGTCAAAAGTGGGCGGGCGTGCAAGCCAATGTTGATGTCATTAACCCAAGTGGCACAAATGATATCGATAGGGTAAGCTATTCTACTACTTTGTTGGTCATCTCTGCGCACGGTTGTTGTTCTATATGGCTCATCTATTCTCTTTTGTTTGCTTTGTAGAACTCCATGGCTCAAGGCTTGTTTAGAGATGTGGGAAAAAAGAACAAGAAAGGCAACAAGATTCTTGGCAAGCCATTCATGATGCATCATTGCTATGAAGTGCTAGAGAACGAAGAAAAGTGGAAGACCCGTGGAAAATTGGATGCGGCAACCATGGCCGCCAATGCAACCGGTGATGCAACAATCATCGATGATGATGATGACTCAAGTGACGAAGGCAAGAAGAGAAGATCCACTCCTCACTCGGTTACCAATGCAAGGAGGAATGTGCTTGGTAGGAAGGCCGCCAAAGATATGAAGGGAAAGAAGGACGGAGATGATGATATAGCGATTGCTATGGATATGGTTGCAAAAGCAAGGTTGCAATAAATGAAGATAGGAAGGTGGTAAGAATCTTGGAGAAAGAGGCTATGGAGGCTCGGAGATCCACTTTGGAGGAGAGGCTTGCCGCCAACGAGGAGAGGAAGTTGGCATTGGAGGAGAAGAAGCTCGCCAATGAGGAGCACCTACGCCTAATGGATGAAGAGAGGAAGCTCTTCTTGGTGGACACTTCCAACTTGGATGAAAGGCAAAAGGAGTACATCAACCTTGCTCGCGACGAAGTGTTGGCCAAAAAAAGATTGTTGGTGACCAACATGAACACACCCACAATCGGCATGTTTGGAGGAGGCATGTTTGGAGGAGGCATGGCCATGTTTGGAGGAGGAATGGGAGGCATGGCCGGCATTGGAGGCATGGGAGGCATGGCCGGCATGGGAGGCATGGGAGGCATGGCCGGCATGGGAGGACCAAGCTATGGAGGAGTCTTGGGAGGGACCATGGGAGCACCGGTGAGTGGTATCTATGGAGCCATGGGAGCACCACCGGAAGGATTCGTGGCCTCTATGGATCCTTCTCTTCCTCCTTCAAGGCAAGGTGTCGATGAAGAAGACGCAGAAGATGACGATGACTTGAAAAATGTGGAAGTGTGAGAGATTCTCTCTTGCGCTTTGTGTCCATTTGAACTATAATATGTTATGTGTATTTGTTGAACTATGTCATTATATTGAACTATGGTAGATCATTTGGTTGATGATTTATTTGAGTATTTGGTCTTGTTGAATGCATAGTAGTGTGTGAATGTTGTTTTCCGCCGACGCTGCGCGAGCGCCGGCGGAGGAGCATTTTTTGCGCCCGCGCTCGGGCTGTAATTTAGCGTCCTCGGTGGAGGAAAGCAGTGCGCAACGTGCGGTATACTTTTCCAGCGCAAGCGCAGCGACTTTTACAGCGCCGAAAGATGCTCTTACTAGGATATCTAAGGGGACTAAAAAGTTTTTAGATACCTAAGGGACTGAAAAGTTTTTAACGAGATGGCCTGCTTGCATCTGCTTACTTTAAAAAAAACAGCTCATGGGCGGCTTGAAAATCACCCGACACAATACAATAGCTTCCTCTCCTTAGTTTTATTATTCTGTGGACTAATTTACACTCACTCCTGTTGATGGAGTCAGCAAAACTGGATGTCAAATGACGTCGTATAAGATTGTAAAAACTCTACCAACTTCTTTCATTTGAAGTCGAACTTTTAGGAGAACAATGAAAAGGAAGCATAAGAAAAATCCTCTAGATCATTTACTACCTCCATCCAAAAGCAAGTAACTCAAATTCATCTAGATTCACAGGTACCTAAATCACGTCCGTGCGAACCTAGATAAATCCAAGCATCCAAAAGCAAAGTCAATCAAATTCATCTAGATACAGGTACCTGAATGAACCTAGATAAACCCAAGTCACTTATTTCCACCCAAGTCACTTATTTCCAAACAGAGGGAGTACAACTCTATCCACAGAATAGACCATTTCAGCTAAGAACTGGTGAAATCTTTTGAACAGTGACCAAAAATTTCTGAATCGTCATGGACCAACGTATGTAAAATTACAACGTTATGGACCATCTCAATAAAAATTACACAGACAACGGGTCACCAAAACCTGGAAGGGTGCCCTTATCCTGCATGCTTCGTCCAATTCACCAGTCGAAAAAGAAAAGGCTGTTCTTACTGACCAATACAGCTAGAAACACCGCAGAACTCTCCATGTTCCATTACATATCCCTCACAACGTATGTAAAACAACCGTTCCTCCTAGTTTGTTGCCCTAGCAGACCAAAAGCACAGGAGAATGCAACCGATCATTGACATAAAATCTCCTCTGATCTACAGTCCTCATGCTTGGGAAGGATCGGCTTTGTCCGTGTCCATTTGCTCCGCAGTAGCCTCCTCCTGATCAGCTCCTTCGCTGGCCGCCTCGCCAGGCTCACTGGCTCCACTTGATTCTGGTTCCGGAGTTTGAGCCTCAGGTGCTGGGGTCTCCGCTGGTGGTGGGGTCTGAGGCTTTGGTGCTGGCTTTGGCTTGGTCATAATCGGTTTGCAGAACCTGCAAGACAACATAAGTTTCAGGAAAATTGCTAGACACAACTCACAATGTGCTCACCACGTATATCGATGTTCGCTTAAAAGGGATTTTCAGCAAGTCAAGGACACCAACCTGTCAACCGCTTCAGCCTTTTTCTTGATGTCAGAAACAAGGAGGACAGGATTAGCATGCTTCGGTAGAGCATCTTGCTGCTGCTTTTTCTCAAATAGCCAGGCCTCTGCGTCTGAGCACTCATTAATAACCTGTATGCAACAACACAGATTAGCAACTGAAAAGAGGATAATCTACTCATATCCAACACGATAACAAAAAATCACTACAGCGGAACAAGATCAGTGTGACAGGACATGCCATATGTAACTGGGAATTCAAGAGTGGTGAGCATTTCCAATATCAAACAGGCATCGTGCTAGCATACCTTCTGTTTCTCTGATATGTCTATGTGATCAAACTTTTGATCATTAGACAATGCAGCCTCTCTAAAACTACGGATGCAGTACATCAGTTGCTCAAGAGCCGGACCTCTTTCGGTCCACTCTCTGTAGCGCGCTTCAATAGGACCGCCGACCTGCAGAACGACAAAGTTAAGACTAAACTAGAACTAGAAGAAAAGCAAACTATAGAACATATAGCGCAGTGAGGAAGGCATACCTTTTTAAGTTCTTCTAACTTTGCGACATAGACACCCTTGGTCTCATCCTCACCATCTTCATACAGCCAATCCTCAACCTCCTGAAGCTTAGTCATCAATCCTTCAATGTCCTCTGACATGACAAACTCATTGTACTTCTCATTGAGCTGAATACAACATTAGATAAAATCAGGTACCGCACATACATAAACAATCATCAGAGCACGCAGGTCAATATACCTTGTTGCGCATGTCATAAACATAAGCCTCCACAGAATTCTTCTTGTCCTTGGTTTCTTCCATCACTCTGTCCTGAAGAGCCATTTCATACTCTTTCTCAACAGCTTTCTCCAGCTCATCAGCGGCCATCGCACCATACACTGTTTCAGCGACTGGAACATTTGTCTTCTTAACTTTCTTTTTTGTTGGCTCGACCTGAAACAAACAAATAATTTGACAATTTAAGTCCTTTACCAAAAGGAAACAAAAGTTGAGCCGTTCCTCAAAAAATAACATTCATGAACTGGAATATTTGTTTATAACCAAGAACTATCAGTTCTTTTATAGAGATCCTAACTAACAAAAGCATGAATCTATATGCAAAAAATATCCCGTTAGGTCACTTTTCAAAACAAGGCTGTAAAATTAAATGGACTAAATTAATGAGAAGATTTTCAAGATAACCTAAATAAAATAATTAATCAGCATCACAAGGATGATTAGCAAATTCATTGTAGAAACATTTCTGTCATTATAAACTAATGTCATATGAAACACTGCCTTAGTACTAGCTAAGTACTAGCTAATCCCAAAAAATGAACAGAAATCCATTCAGAACACCAGGTAAACATAAACTAAGTGGCAGAGAAAAGTAGCTCTTCAAAACATGGTTGCATCCACATGACCACCTGTATATCCTAGACTTTTGTCAATAATAGTGAACAGGCCATACCTTTGTGTCAGTCTCCATTGGAACAGTTTTTTCCTCAGATTCACCTGCCCCATTTTCAGCAGCACCCTCGGTGGTATCTGTAGGAACTTTAGGTTCTTGAATATTGTCATCATCACGTGGTGCATCATCTGTGTCCATTTTAGTAGCATCCTTGGGTGCCTCACTTGTAGCTGAAACCGGAACTTCTACTTCCTCCTCTTCCAACATCTGCATACAGAAAGCGTAGCGTACAAACAACATCAGAGAGATGTTACATGCTAATTCAGAGGAATATGGCAAGATGCAGTACTGTACCATTGCTGATTCAAGAGAGACAACCCCATGGATGTTGAGACGAACTTTCACTTTCAGTTTAGCCTTCTCGCCTTTGCTCGATTGGAAAGGGCCAATCTGCATGGAGTAAGGTATAACAAAATCAAACAAGATACCACTAGAAACTGCTCAAGGACCAGAGTTCAAATCAGGTCCTCAAACACATGGCATTTGCCATGTGTACTGAACAATATTGGAGGAAGGGAGGGAGAGGGGGGTAAAGAAATAATGCCCACCGTGTACGTGCTAATTTTCTGTGTTATTTGCAAATCATCAGTATCAACATTCAAAACATCCACTGCAAATGTGTTGGACCTATAGAAGGTCAGAGCCTTGATGCTAGGGATTGCATTCCCCTTTGGGAATACAACAGTTTGTTGGGATTCATTGTTCTGAGCATCTGGCTTCCATGATAAAGCAACTGAAAAGGGAAACCCTTCATTAACCTGCAAAATGCCAAAGCCAATGTCAAAACCACATCATTTTCTCTTAAACATCTACTGAGAAATGAAGAGCAGATGTCCTCTTAATGGTCTACTACAAAATGAATCTGTTATCAGCATAAACTGGAATTGATACCAGCAATTAAAATCACAAGATATTTCACATAGCATCGAGTGCACGCATGCAAATCATAATCAACTGAAAGCAGCAGTAAGGATCACAGTGGATTTAAGCAACTATTTTCCACAAGAGCTTAATGTGCCTTTGTGGAGCAGATAGGATGTTCGAAGATTCTATGAGCAAACAGACTAGGAGGCAAGAAGAAATGGGTTTAAATTGTAAACAAAGTTGTTGTAGAAATATAATTAAAAATTGCTTAAATTTGCAATTCAAGAACATGCAACCGTGCCTCCACCAACATAATTATAAAGTACCCTCTCCACCAGCATAATTATCAAGCTCGCCAACATCAATATGAATGTCACCTATCATACATTCTATCATTCGCAATAAATTTAATGTTCGTTTTTCCAAAAGAAAGTCTATATTCCTATTTCCTACTTATTATTAGAAGGGCAAAGGTACTGAAACACAAATTGCAGCACTAGCTGACTAGGGAGAGTAACATTATGGATACTGGCAACATGTGGACAGAACAATTTCAACAACAAAGAAAGATAAAATAAATGAAGTTCAAGTTCATGATGCCTTCATATACTACGGAAATCTCCTGACCAACTAGCTGTTCTGGTGGCACGGTCTTGTATTAATAGTTCTGATGCGTACAGGTGAGCATGCAATATCTCCAGCACACTCAAGATATTTATAATTAACATACATTGGAGAACAAGTGAAGAGAAAACTGAAAGGGCAGGGCAAAAGGCAACAAATATATGCATACGAAATAATACCTGAAACTCCCTCACTTTGAACGTGGGGCTAAGAATAGCGCACTGAAGAGCACATCCCCGGGCAACACATTCACTTGCATTCATAGTTCTCCTTGGTTCCTTCCCAAAGAATTCAGTGATAATCTTCATCACTGCAGGAACACGAGAGCCTGATCCAACAACCTCAACAAAGTGCACATCTTCTGTCGTCAAGCCAGCTTCAGCCAAAGCCTTCTCGAGTGGCCCTTTAACACGTTCTAGTACTGGGGCGCTGATCTTTTCAAACTCATCCCTCTTAATGAACCCTCGTACATCCTTCTCATCCATCAAGCACTCAATGTTCATGGGTGCCTCAGGATTGGCGCTCAGCATCTTCTTGAGCTTCTCACAAGCCACACGCAACCTAATGCAGGCACGGGCATTCTGGTAGACATCAATTTTATATTCCTCCTTAAATTTCGCCGCAAAATGCTTAAACAAGGCTTCATCAAAGTCCCTTCCACCAAGAGAACGGTCATATGCATGTGATAACATCTTAAGCTGCCCCTTCTTGTACCCGACAATGCTGACCTGCATGCTGGCATGCCCGACATCAACAAATGCCACATTCAGCTGGTCGCTCTCAGGGAGATCAGTCTTGTAGATCCCATATGCCAACGCTGTAGCAGTGGTCTCATGGAACAAGCGCAATGGCCTGAGACCCGCAATAGTTGCAGCATCAATAACAGCCCTCCGCTGCAGGTCAGTAAAATACACCGGGATACCGATACAGCAGTCAATAACAGCAGAGTTCAGGTTACCCTCAGCAATAGCCTTCAAATTAGACAGCACCATGGCAAGCAGCTGCGTGGGGGTGAATGAGCGCTCCTCCCCAAGATACCGAGCGTGAACAAGTGGGAACCCATCAGGGCCCTCAGAGACACGGAATGGGAAGGACTGGATATCATGCTGGAGCTCAGGATCAGCAAATTTGCGTCCCAGTAAGCGCTTGATCTGGGAGATGGAATTCTTGGGGTTCATGGTGGAGTTGGCCGCGCCTGCAGTGCCAATGAATCGCTGCTTGTCGCCAAAGCAGACAATAGCTGGGGTCTCCCGCTTGGACTCTTCGTTGAGGACCACATCGATACCACGCTGCCGCGCCACACCAACAATGCAGCTCTCATTGCCCAGATCAAAACCCACAACACTCATCTCCGACCCGACCTTTTATATTCCGGTCACTACTGGCTCCGAGATCTAGATCGCAAACTACACCTGTACAAAAACGAGATCTACAAGGTCAGCAACTCCAAGAAGCAGTGGGACTGCATAAATCTCAACAAGTAGACCTCAAAACATGTCGAATCCAGGCAACCCAACACCAAAAGTCGTCAAATTTGATTCGAATCGACCACAAACCCCGATCTAAAACCCTTGGAAACCCAGCCCCGCGCCCGTGAAAAGCAACAGAGCTCTCCAAATCGCGGACTAGTCTTCAAACAAGCGATTAAACCCTAACTCGAAAGAAAGAAAATCTAATGCTGAAAAGGCAAGGCGGATCCGAGCATGGGGATATCGACATCTACGCAGCCGCCACGGTTGGGCAAAGCGCGAGCGGAAGAGGAGGGGTGGGATTGGATCGTACCCGCGGGGCGACAGCCGATGGCGAGGCAAGAGAAGCTTCGGGTGCTTTGCCTCTGGCAGCCGCCGTAGCTCAGCTGGGTTTGGTGTCTTGGCAGCGCCTTTTCCTTGCGAGAGGAGGAGACGAACGAAAGGAGGCGGTGGTATATACGGCCCCGTGGTAGTGGTGGTCGTCGCGAATCCTCTAGAAGGTGTGGAAACCCTCGGTTCGACAGGTCTGTGCTCCCAAGCGTCGCGTATGGGCCGTCATTTCGTGGGCCGTCTGCGAAGGGGGCGGACCATGACAGAGTGGAAAACCTCTGTTCAACCGGTCTGCTTATGGATGTAAATATATTGGATCGGATATTGCTATTATTATATCTTTTATCATATTTTTTGGTGGATTCAGATCGGAGTGGATAATAGCCGGATACGGATCCGAATATGAATTATATCGGATTATGGATATGTGGATTCGGAGCGGACTCGGATCGGAAAAGGATAATTGAACAAATACACATAGAAAAATAAAAAATTATTTACTTTATGCAAAAAAAATGACAAGAAAACGTGCAACACTAGATTTAAGCAGTATAAAAGTACATGATTGGTAATAACATAGTATAAAATACATATGTACCATGTATAGCTAGCCAATAAACTAACTAGATTGTCTAGATATTGTGGTTATGCTAAATATATCGGATTATCCTATTTGAGTACCTCGGATAATCCGCATAAAATGTTGGATTATCCTCCATCGGATATCATCAATATCATATTCGCTACCATATCCGTCGGATATCCGTTCGACAAATATCCTCATCCGCATCCATATCCACCGGATATCTAAAATGGCATACCATATCCTAAAAAACGGACGCGAATGCGGATTCGGAGTGGAAATTATCCGTATCATTTACATCCCTATATGCGTTGTATTTTCAGGAATCTTTTTAGGATGTTTGTTGTAAAAGTAAAGGCATGTGTTGTATTTTCTTTCTTTTTGGAGGTCCTTCTTGTATTTGTACACCCACCGTCGTTTTAATGCAGATTCCAGGCCTTTCGGGGCCTTTTTCGTTCAAAAAAAATGGTCTGCGCTGCTTGGTACGTTTGATTTTGGACGCCTGTATTAGGACCGTTGGATTTCCCCTAGTTTTCTAGGGTTCCTGAATTCCTTTCACGGCGACGCGAGAGTCACCTTTTCTCGTCGGTTTTCCCTTCGACCGACATGATCTCGCGAGTCAGGCCTTACGATCCTCGTGTTTGTGTACTCTCCTTTCTCCCACGGGGTTTGTGGTTGGTTGCATGGCGGGGAACGAGAAGGCAGTGGAGACGTCGCCGACAGCGCCACCGACTAACACGAAGAATACATCCTTGGGCAATCTGGGTTTTGGATCGAGTTCTGCTGAGCATAATGGAGGTTCTGGCGCTACTAATTTTGTTAAGGATCTAGAGGATAGGTTTGAGGATCTAAACCCTTTTGGTGAAGAAGGATCTGATCTTGATTTTTTAAGGAGATTTGATGAATTGATTGGAGAGATCTGATGGCTTGCACTGTTTAGGGTTCATACGCCGAAAGCCTTCAGTCGTGCAGCTATGTTTAAGTAGACGAAACGTTGGGACTATGGCGCAAGATGTCACGTCAAGACTAAGGGAGCAAATTTGTTCCTGGTTTAGTTTTAAGGCCTTGGAGATTGTAATAGAGTGATAGATGGAGGGCCTTGGTTGTTCCGAGGAGTTGTAGTGGTAATGGTGGAGTATGATGGATTTTCCAATGTCAACGAATATAAGCTCGATAAAGTGCATGTTTGGGAAAGAATCCAAGGTATACCGGAGGATCTGATGAAGAAGAAAGGACTAGCAGAAAAGGTCACGGGAAAAGTCGTTGTTACACCAATTAATATGATAGTAAACGAAAGGTGGTTAAACTCTTCGCAGTATTTACGTGCTAGGGTTCATATTGAACTAATAAAACCTCTGGTTCGATTCGTTCCAATAAATTTGAAGGAGAGGAAGAAATATTCAGTGTGGTATGAGAAGCTTCCTGATTTCTCTAACTTCTGTGGTTTGATTGGTCATCATGTTTTAGAATGCGGTGATGGAATCCATGAGGAAAATACGTGCCAATGGGGTGACTGGTTGCTAGTTAAATTTGAGCCAAATCCAAACATGGGATTTGGTAAAGGAGGAGGGAACCGTGGAGGGTTAGGTCGAGGCATGGGAGAGGAAGACCGTCAGGAGAAGCAAATTTTTTTAAGCGGGATGATATGGACCTGGGGGTGGATGACGGACATGCCTAGCTTAGTGGAAGGAAGAGGATGATTGGAAGAGATGGTAGGGTGAATTACCCTAGGTCTCGTTCGATGGCTGACAAGGTTTCCAATTAGGCTAGATGATCTACTAAATGGTTGCTGTGATCTAGAGAGGGAACAAATTAGGCCAAAACACTATTAAAAACAGTGAATTTGATTTGGTTTAAATTTGCCTGCCAAGTGTTTGATAAAATGGCCACAAGAAACTTCTTTTAAAATTTTGAAAAGATTTTTGTTGGGTGTGCTAGGCATGTGCTGGAGCCTCTGTGGGTGCTTGGGTTTTGAAAATTGAGCTTGTTTGAGTAGTTTTTGAAATAGTGGGATCTTCCCATATAAGATAGATTCAATTTTAAACTGTCATTTAAACTTAGTATTTGAATGCTTTTGGAAGATCACAAAGTGGGCCTTGGTACCTCATTATGAGTACTAACAAGGGGTGCAAAGATCCAGAAATGTTTCTGTTAAGTTTTGAGTGCTTGGAATAGCCAAAGTAGGCATGAGAGTTAATTTGGCCAAAGTGACCATTCACTTCATTTGTTCATTTTGAGTTGTTTGTCTTTGGGAAAAGTTTGAGAATGATTTAAATGATGTTTATTTCACCTAAAAATCCTTTTACAAGCAATGAAACACAGAACCATGGCAATTCAAAAGAATCCAAATTTTAAACACACATAAATAAGAATGCTCTCATATTTTTAGATAGGAAAGTTTTTGTTAATCCTAAATTTGATGATTAGCAATTTATGATTCATGTTTAATATTTTTGGGATGTTACAAACCTTCCCCCCTTAAACAAAATCTCGTCCCGAGATTTGAAAAAGGACGGAAAAGATTACATAGGATTTGAAGAGATCTGGGAACTCCGTCCTAATGTGATCTTCGTGCTCCTAGGTAGCTTCCTCTTCCGTGTGGTTGCTCCACTGAATCTTGAGAAATTTGATGCTTCGGGTTCTGGTAGTTCTGAAAGCTTCTTCCAAAATACGGATGGGTACTTCGGGATAGGTCAGGTCATCGTTGATCTCTATGGTCCGGTGATCAATGTTCTTGAACACTTCAGTCTTCTCCGAAACTTCGAGGCACTTGCGAAGTAATGAGATATGGAACGCATTGTGCACGGATGACATCTCTTCTGGTAGTTCTAATTGATATGACACTTCTCCTCGATAGTTCAGAATCTTGAAGGGTCCGATATATCTGGGATCTAACTTTCCCTTTAGTTGGAAACGCTGCATTCCCTTCAATGGCGACACTTTCAGATACACAAACTCTCCGATGTTGAAGGCGAGGTCTCGACGTCTCTTGTCGGCGTAACTCTTCTTGTTGGAGATATGCCCTAGAGGCAATAATAAATGTAGTTATTATTATATCTTTGTGTTTATGGTAAATGTTTACATTCATGCTATATAGTATTAACAAGGAAACATTAATACTTGTGTGATTTGTAAACCTAATTTGAAGTCCCTAGTAAAAGCCTCTTTATAATACTAACTTGTTGGTTAATAAATGATTGTGGTTTCCCTATCATGAACATTGAGATGTTATTAACAACAAGATCATATCGTTAGGAGAATGATATGGTGGACATACTCCTATAGATAAGCGTAGCATAAAGATCAAGTCATTTTAATAGTTTGATTGCTATATGCTTTCTGATACATAGTAACCTAATTCCTTCGACCATGAGATCATGCATATCACCTTTACCGGATGGATGCTTTGATGACATCAAACACCACACCGTAACTGGGTGGCTATAAAGGTGGCATTGAGTGTTCGGAAAGTATTGGTTGAGACACATGGATCAAGAGCGGGATTTGTCCATCCATATGACGGATAGATATACTCTGTGCCCTCTCGGTGGAATGTCATACAATTAGCTTGCAAGCATGTGACTGGCTCACAAGGGATCACATATCACGGGAACGAGAAAAGAGTACTTATCAGTAACGAGGTTGAACTAGGTATGCAGAGATACCGACGATCATAACCTCGGATAAGTAAACTATCGTGAGACAAAGGGAAATTGGTATCGTATGTAAGTGGTTCATTCGATCGCAAAGTAATCGTAGAAATATGTGGGAGCCATATGAATTTCCAGATTCCTCTATTGGTTATTGTTCGGAGAAGTGTCTCGATCATGTCCGCATAATTCACGAACCGTAGGGAGACACACTTAAGGATTCGACGTTGTTTGAGTAGTTATGGAATGATGAGAAAGAGACCGAATGTTGTTCGGAGTCTCAGATGGGATCCGGTATATCACGAGGAGATCCGGAATGGTCCGGAGAATAAGATTCATATAAGGAAAGTCCTATTTCGGAGTTAGAGAATGGTTCCGGTGTTTTCATCGGGAATGTTCTAGAAGGTTCCGGAATGTCCGGCACTCCGGAGGGGAAGGGTACATGAATGTGTCATACCAAGTTGGAATGATTGCATCATGTACTAGGTGTCATCGCTGAACAAAATAAAGAATTTACTCAAATCCTAGTTTGAAAAGTCAAACGCCAATTTGAAAAGTCAAACGGCTATTTTGGGAAGTGGAGGGGAAGGTGGAAACCGAGTTGGGGAGGAGTTCCTCCCCTCCACCGCCGGCCCCCTTGGGAAACCGAGTTGGGGAGGGACTCCCCTCCCCTGGCGCGCCCCCTCCACCTATATAAGGAGGGGCAGGGCTGCCCCTCCTAGCACACAAGTTGCCCCCCTCTAAACCCTAACCCTAGCCGCCGCCCTCCATAGCCGTCGCCGCCTAGGGCCAACTCGCCGCCGCCTAGGCTAAACCCTAGCCGCCGGCTTGCCCCCTTCCTTGGTGTGTCTAAACCCTAGATCGCCGAGGATCTCTCTCATAGTCCACCATACTCGCTCCGGCTTAAGGCGAAGCCCTGCGAGATCTCCCCTCTACTTTCGGTACCATGCCGTTGTGCTGCCGGAATTGCGAGGAGAGTGCTACAACCTCTGCTGCCTGGTGGAACAAGCGAGAGGAAGGTCTTCGTTGAGTACCGAACGTGTGACCGACTGCGGGAGCGCTGCCGGAACGCAGCGCCGGAAGGATCGTCTACGCGATCTTGAGATCGGGAAGAGTACGACTACATCACCCACGAGAATCCGCTCTCGTTAAACACTTTGGAATCTTCGAGGGTGAGTTATTCCATCGACTCGTTGCTACAATCTAGTAGATAGATCTTGGCTTGTTTGTTTGTATGCGGTAGAATTTTTTTGTTTTCCATGCTACGAAACCCTACAGTGGTATCAGAGCCGTGTCTATATGTAGATCTGTTGCACGAGTAGAACACAATGGTCATTGTGGGCGCTGATGCTTTTATTGTCGATTGCTTCTTGTGTACTTTGCATCTTGCGGGATGTTGGGATGAAGCGGCCCGGGCTAACCTTACATGACATCGTTCATGAGACTTGCTCCACGCTTGACATGCAACTTGTATTGCATAAGTGGCTTTGCGGGTGCCTGTTTCTCCCAGCATAGTTAAGATTCAATTTACAACGGGTGATTGACAATACTAGTATCAATGTTGAGGTTCTTGTTCGTAAGTTAGAACGACACTTATTGAAAGCCCCAAACCACGTAAAACATGCAAAGAAAGTAGAGGCGTCTAACTTTGTTTTGCAGGGGTGTGCTGTGATGTGATATGGCCATGATTGTGATTATATTTGATGTATGCAATGTTCCTTATTGTAAGTTGGCAACCGGCAGGAGCCATATGGTTGTCTTTAAATTCTGTTAAGACACGCGTGTCTATTCAAAGTAGTTGTAATAGTTGAAGCCGGTGGACGACAACCATGGAGAAGCGTCATTGACCTTGATGCAATGCCGATGATGATGGAGATCATGTTCGTGCTTGAAGATGGAGATCGGAAGCACAAAGAAGAAAGGCCATATCATATCACATATTATGAATTGCATGCGATGTTAATCCTTTATGCATCTTGTATTGCTTAGTTAACAACGGTAGCATTATAAGATGATCCCTCATGCACATGAATTTCAAGTCATATAGTGTTCACCCTTAGTTAGCACCGTTGCTAAAGCTTGTTGTTTCGAAGCACCACGTGATGATCGGGTGTGTTAGATTCCGCAAGTGCATACAACGTGAGCAAGCCAGATTTGCTCATGCGGAAACTAAGGTTTGATCTTGACGAGACTAGCATGTACAGACATGGTCTCGGAACACGGATCACCGAAAGGTAAAGCATGAATCATATAGTAGATATGATGAACATGTCGATTGTTCGCCATTGAAACTATATCAACTCTCGTGATGATCGGTGTTGATGTGGTGGATTTGGTTCGTGTGATCACTAAAACAATGTGAGGGATATTGTTTTGAGTGGGAGTTCACCTAGATTAATTTAACTATTAATTAGAACTCAATTTGTCATAAACTTAGTCTAAACTATTGCAAATATGTTGTAGATCAATGGCGGCCCCTATCATCAATTTTAATGCGTTCCTAGAGAAAGAAAAGTTGAAAAACAATGGAAGCAACTTCGCGGATTGGTTCCGCAATTTGAGGATTGTCCTCACAGCTGGTAATTTGACCTATATGCTGGATGCACCGCTGGGTGACCCACCTGCAGCTACTGCTACCGATGAAGTAAAGAATGTTTACCTCGCTCGGAAGACTCAGTACTCCACAGTTCAGTGTGCTATCTTGTATGGTTTAGAATCGGAGCTTCAGAAAAGGTTTGAGAATTCAGACCCACATGATATTGTCCGTGATCTCAAATTGATCTTTGAGGCTCACGCGGCAATTGAGAGCTATGAGGCTTCTGAAAAGTTCTTTAACTGCAAGATGGAAGAGGGCAGCTCCGTCAGTGAACATGTGCTTAAGATGTGTGGGCACGCAAACAAACTTCAAAGCTTGGGCATAGTGATTCCTAATGCTTTGGGGATTTACTGTGTCCTCCAATCACTACCACCAAGTTACAAGAACTTTGTGATGAACTACAATATGCAAAACATGAACAAGCAGTTGCCAGAACTCTTTGCCATGTTGACATCTGCAGAAGTGGAGATCAAGAAAGAGCACCAAGTGTTGATGGTCAATAAGACCACCAAATTCAAGAAAGGCAAGTCTAAGCAAAAGGGACACTTCAAGAAGGGTGGTAAGAAAGTTACCGCGCCGACGAAGAAGACCAAGGCTGGACCTAAGCCTGATACTGAGTGCTTTTACTGCAAGGGAGAAGGTCACTGGAAGCGGAATTGCCCAAAGTACTTGGCGGATTTGAAGAACGGCAACATCAAGAAGAAAGGTATATCCGATATACATGTTATTGATGTGTATCCCACTAGTACTCGTAGTAGTGCCTGGGTATTTGATACTGGTTCGGTTGCTCATATTTGTAACTCGAAACAGGTGTTGCAGAATAAACGGAAGCTAGCGAAGAACGAGGTGACGATGCGCGTGGGAAACGGGTCAAAGGTTGATGTGATCGCGGTCGGCACGCTACCCCTTCATCTACCATCGGGATTAGTTTTATACTTAAATAATTGTTATTTGGTGTCTGCGTTAAGCATGAACATTATATCGGGATCTTGTTTATTGCGAGACGGTTACTTGTTTAAGTCCGAGAATAATGGTTGTTCGATTTATATGAGTAATATGTTTTATGCACATGCACCTTTGATAGATGGTCTATTCTTATTGAATCTCGATAGTGGTAATACACATATTAATAACATTGAGGCTAGACGTTTGAAATCGAGCGATAACTCGACCTATATGTGGCACTGTCGTCTTGGTCACATTGGAGTGAAGCGCATGAAGAAACTCCATTCCAATGGACTTATCGAATCACTTGATAGATGCGAAGCATGTCTGATGGGTAAAATGACTAAGACTCCATTTTCTGGTATGATGGAGCGAGCTACGGACTTATTAGAAATCATACATACCGATGTGTGTGGTCCAATGAGTGTAGCATCGCGCGGTGGTTATCGTTATGTTCTTACCTTCACGGATGACTTGAGTAGATATGGGTATATCTATTTCATGAAACATAAGTTCGAAACTTTCGAGAAGTTTAAGGAGTTTCAAAGTGAGGTAGAAAATCAACGTAACAAGAAGATTAAATTTCTACGTTCTGATCGTGGAGGTGAATATCTAAGTTACGAGTTTGGCGAGCATTTGAAGAAATGCGGAATACTTTCACAATTGACACCGCCGGGGAACACCACAACATAATGGTGTGTCCGAACGTCGTAATCGAACTCTCTTAGATATGGTTCGTTCTATGATGTCACTTACAGATTTACCGCTATCATTTTGGGGTTATGCATTAGAAACAGCCGCATTCACTTTAAATAGGGCACCATCTAAATCCGTTGAAACGACACCGTATGAATTATGGTTTGGGAAGAAACCTAAATTGTCGTTCCTTAAAGTTTGGGGTTGCGAAGCCTATGTAAAGAAGTTACAGCCGGACAAGCTTGAACCCAAAGCGAAAAAATGCGTCTTCATAGGATACCCAAAGGAAACTATTGGGTATACCTTCTATCATAGATCCGAAGGCAAAATCTTCGTTGCCAAGAATGGATCCTTTCTAGAGAAGGAATTTCTCTCGAAAGAAGTGACTGGAAGGAAAGTAGAACTCGACGAGGTTGTCGAACCTTCTCTCGAAATTGCGAGTAGCACAGCACCGGAAGAAGTTCGTGTGGTGCCTGCACCAATAAGAGAGGAAGCTAATGATGATGATCATGAAACTTCGGTTGTAGTTGCTACAGAGCCTCGCAGGTCAACGAGAACTCGTACCACTCCTGATTGGTATGATCTCGTTATGAGTGTCATGTTGGTGGACAACACCGATGACCCTGCGACATATGAGGAAGCGATGATGAGCCTAGATTCCAATAAATGGCAAGAAGCCATGAAATCTGAGATTGGGTCCATGTACGAAAACCAAGTATGGACTTTGGTGGACTTACCGGATGGCCGGAAGGCTGTCGAGAACAAATGGATTTTCAAGAAGAAAACAGATGCTGATGGTAATGTTACTGTCTATAAAGCTCGACTTGTCGCAAAAGGGTACAAATTCAAGGAGTTGACTATGATGAGACTTCTCACCTGTAGCGAAGCTAAAGTCTGTGAGGATTATGTTAGCAATCGCTGCATATTATGATTATGAGATATGGCAGATGGATGTCAAAACAACATTCCTCAATGGAGACATTGATGAAGAGTTGTATATGATGCAACCCAAAGGTTTTGTCGATCCTAAAGATGCTAACAAGGTATGCAAACTTCAACGGTCCATCTATGGATTGAAGCAAGCATCCCGAAGTTGGAATCAACGTTTTGATAAGGTGATCAAAAGTTTTGGTTTTATACAAACTTATGGAGAAGCTTGTATTTACAAGAAAGTGAGTGGGAGTTCTGTAGCATTCTTAATACTATATGTAGATGACATATTGTTGATTGGGAATGATGTAGACCTTCTTAATAGTGTCAAGGAATATTTGAATAATAGTTTTTCAATGAAGTATCTTGGCGAAGCAGCTTACATATTAGGCATAAAGATTTATAGAGATAGATCGAGACGCCAAATATCATTGTCACAAAGTACATATTTGGACAAAGTTCTAAAGAGGTTTGGAATGGAAGATAGCAAGAAAGGGTTCTTGCCCATGTTGCCCAATACGACCTTGAGTAAAACTCAAAGTCCGACAACGGCGGAAGATAGAGAAAGGATGAGTGAGACTTCCTATGCCTCAGCCATAGGATCTCTAATGTATGCCATGCTATGTACTAGACCCGACATTGCATATGCTGTTAGTTTAACTAGCAGATATCAAAGTGATCCAGGAGTGGATCATTGGACAGCGGTCAAAAACATCCTTAAGTACTTGAGAAGAACTAAGGATATGGTTCTTTCTTATGGAGGTGATGAACATCTCGTTGTTAATGGTTACACCGATGCTAGTTGGAACACCGATCCGGATGATTCTAAATCACAATCTGGATACGTATTTACTTTGAATGGTGCAGCAGTTAGCTGGAGGAGTGCAAAGCAAAGCGTTGTGGCGAGATCTTCAACTGAATCGGAATACATGGCTGCTTCGGAGGCTTCACAAGAAGCGATGTGGATGAAAGAGTTCATTACAGAGCTGGGTGTGGTTCCTAGTGCGCTGGACCCAATGTCTATCTACTGTGATAACATGGGCGCCATAGCCAATGCGCAAGAACCAAGGTCACACAAGAAGCTGAAGCACATCAAGCTACGTTTTCACGCTATTCGAGAACATGTCCAAGATGGGGACATAAAGATTTGCAAAGTACACACAGATCTGAATGTGGCGGATCCGTTGACTAAACCTCTCCCGAGGGCAAAACATGACCAGCACCAAACTGCCATGGGTGTTCGGTATATTACCATGTAATCTAGATTAGATGACTCTAGTGCAAGTGGGAGATTGTTGGAGATATGCCCTAGAGGCAATAATAAATGTAGTTATTATTATATCTTTGTGTTTATGATAAATGTTTACATTCATGCTATATAGTATTAACAAGGAAACATTAATACTTGTGTGATTTGTAAACCTAATTTGAAGTCCCTAGTAAAAGCCTCTTTATAATACTAGCTTGTTGGTTAATAAATGATTGTGGTTTCCCTATCATGAACATTGAGATGTTATTAACAACAAGATCATATCGTTAGGAGAATGATATGGTGGACATACTCCTATATTTAAGCGTAGCATAAAGATCAAGTCATTTTAATAGTTCGATTGCTATATGCTTTCTGATACATAGTAACCTAATTCCTTCGACCATGAGATCATGCATATCACCTTTACCGGATGGATGCCCTCTCGGTGGAATGTCATCCAATTAGCTTGCAAGCATGTGATTGGCTCACAAGGGATCACATATCACGGGAACGAGAAAAGAGTACTTATCAATAACGAGGTTGAACTAGGTATGCAGAGATACCGACGATCATAACCTCGGATAAGTAAACTATCGTGAGACAAAGGGAAATTGGTATCGTATGTAAGTGGCTCATTCGATCGCAAAGTAATCATAGAAATATGTGGGAGCCATATGAATTTCCATATTCCTCTATTGGTTATTGTTCGGAGAAGTGTCTCGATCATGTCCGCATAATTCACGAACCGTAGGGAGACACACTTAAGGATTCGACGTTGTTTGAGTAGTTATGGAATGATGAGAAAGAGACCGAATGTTGTTCGGAGTCTCGGATGGGATCCGGGATATCACGAGGAGATTTGGAATGGTCCGGAGAATAAGATTCATATAAGGAAAGTCCTATTTCGGAGTTGGAGAATGGTTCCGGTGTTTTCATCGGGAATGTTCTAGAAGGTTCCGGAATGTCCGGCACTCCGGATGGGAAGGGTACATGAATGTGTCATACCAAGTTGGAATGATCGCATCATGTACTAGGTGTCATCGCTGAACAAAATAAAGGGTTTACTCAAATCCTAGTTTGAAAAGTCAAACGGCTATTTTGGGAAGTGGAGGGGAAGGTGGAAACCGAGTTGGGGAGGAGTTCCTCCCCTCCACCGCCAGCCCCCTTGGGAAACCGAGTTGGGGAGGGACTCCCCTCTCCTGGCGCGCCCCCTCCACCTATATAAGGAGGGGCAGGGCTGTCCCTCCTAGCACACAAGTTGCCCCCTCTAAACCCTAACCCTAGCCGCCGCCCTCCATAGCCGCCGCCTAGGGCCAACTCGCCGCCTCCTAGGCTAAACCCTAGCCGCCGGCTTGCCCCCTTCCTTGGTGTGTCTAAACCCTAGATCGCCGAGGATCTCTCTCATAGTCCACCATACTCGCTCCGGCTTAAGGCGAAGCCCTGCGAGATCTCCCCTCTACTTCCGGTACCACGCCGTTGTGCTGCCGGAATCGCGAGGAGAGTGCTACAACCTCCGCTGCCTGCTGGAACAAGGGAGAGGAAGGTCTTCGTTGAGTACCGAACATGTGACCGACTGCGGGAGCGCTGCCGGAACGCAGCGCCGGAAGGATCGTCTACGCGATCTTGAGATCGGGAAGAGTACGACTACATCACCCACGAGAATCCGCTCTCGTTAAACACTTTGGAATCTTCGAGGGTGAGTTATTCCATTGACTCGTTGCTACAATCTAGTAGATAGATCTTGGCTTGTTTGTTTGTATGCGGTAGAAATTTTTTGTTTTCCATGCTACGAAACCCTACACTTCTGTCTTGACTGGGCGGTCTTGAGGTGCTCGCGAATCTTGTGAACTTTCTCTTCTGCTTCTCATAGGATGTCGGGTCCAAAAATCCGACTCTCTCCTACTTCCGACCAGTTCAAAGGGGTGCGACACTTTCTTCCATACATGAATTCAAATGGGGCCATTTGCAAACTAGCTTGATAATTGTTGTTGTATGAAAATTCTGCGGACGGCAGACAGTCTTCCCATTTAGATCCATACTCTAACACACATGCTCTCAACATATCTTCGAGTATTTGATTTACTCGCTCCGTTTGTCCATCGGTCTGAGGGTGATAAGCTGTGCTGAAATCTAGTCGGGTTCCTAAACCTTCTTGGACTTTCTTCCAGAATCTCGAGGTAAACTGAGTTCCTCGATACGATACGATGTTCTTGGGGACTCCGTGCAAACTGACGATTCTAGAGATGTATAACTCCGCTAGCTTCAAACTCTGGTATGTGGTCTTGACTGGTAAGAAATGGGCAACTTTGGACAATCTGTCAACTATGACCTAGATAGAGTCATTTCCCCTACTAGAAGTAGGCAATCTGGTGATAAAGTCCATTCCAACGGAATCCCATTTCCATTCCGGAATCTGTAAAGGTTGCAACAGTCATGCGAGTCTTTGATGTCCCGCCTTGACTCTCTGACATATATCACACTTGGCGATATAGCTTCCGATTTCTCTCTTCATCTTATGCCACCAAAATTGTTCTTTCAAATCCTAATACATCTTCATTCCTCCGGGGTGGATAGAATAAAGAGTATCATGGGCCTCCTTCAAAATAACTTCTTTCAACTCTGAATCTGTTGGTACACAAAGACGTCCTTTGTACCACAGAACTCCTTCATCTTCGGTGAACCCGAGTACTTTGCCTGTACCGATACGACGCTTGATTCCGTCGATACTAGCATTTCCTTTCTGCGCCTCTTTGATCTGGATGATCAAAGTGGGTTGAAGCTCTATGCTAGCCAAAAATCCTTCACTCACTAATTCCATTCGAAAATCTTCCATCTCTTTGATCAAACTTGGTTGCTCCTTCAAAATCATGGAGTTCAAGCGGCACGGCAATCTGCTAAGGGCATCTGCTACCACGTTGGCTTTACCGGGGTGATAGTGAATGTCCAGGTCGTAATCCTTGATTAGCTCAATCCATCTTCTCTGTCTCATATTCAGCTCCTTCTGAGTGAATATATACTTCAGGATCTTGTGATCCGAATAAATCTCACAACAGTTTCCCATCAGGTAGTGCCTCCATGTCTTCAGGGCTAGAACTACGACTGCGAGCTTGAGGTCATGGGTTGGATAGTTTTGCTCATGTTGTTTCAGTTGTCGGGATATATAGGATATAGCTTTGCCTTCTTGCATTAGCACACATCTGAGATCGATCTTGGATGCGTCACAATACACATCGGAGGGCTTCGTGATATCCGGCATGATTAAGATTGGGGCTGAAATCAATCTTCTCTTGAGTTCTTGAAAACTCGCCTCACATTTGTCCGTCCATTCAAATTTTGTGTCCTTCTTTAGCAATTGGGTCATGGGTCTGGCGATACTCGAGAATCCTTCTATGAGCTTGCGGTAGTATCCCGCCAATCCGAGAAATGCACGAACTTGGGTTTGGGTGGTTGGGGCTTGCCAATCTTTGACATCTTTCACCTTTGCAGGGTCAATGGCAATTCCTCCGGCTGATACAATGTGGTCGAGGAATCCTACCTCCTGTAACCAGAATTCACATTTGCTAAACTTGGCATACAACTTATGCTCTCTAAGGGTTCCAAGAATGGTCCTTAGGTGTAGCTCATGTTCTTCTTCTGGTTTGGAATAAATCAGAATGTCATCGATGAAAACAACGACAAACTTATCCAGGAAGTCCATAAAAATCTTATTCATGAGATTCATGAAATAAGCGGGGGCATTGGTTAATCCAAAAGACATGACAATATACTCGTATAATCCATATCTGGTGGTAAAGGCAGTCTTTGGAATATCTTCTGCGCGAATCTTGAGTTGATGATAGCCAGTTCTAAGATCAATCTTAGAAAACACCTTGGCACCGGTTAACTGGTCAAACATATCTTCTATCTTCGGCAACGGGTACTTGTTCTTGATAGTGACATCATTCAACTTCCGATAATCCGTACACAAACGGTTACCTCCATCTTTCTTGTCCACGAACAAGACAGGTGATCTCCATGGCGACGCACTTGGTTGAATCAATCCAATTTCCAACATGGCATCCAGTTGCTTCTTTAGTTCTGCTAGTTCAGACGGGTTCATACTATATGGTCTCTGGGCTATGGGTCCTGTTCTAGGGATTAGTTCAATGATAAACTCGATATCCCGATCTAGGGGCATACCGGGCAAAACATCTGGAAATACATCGGGGTATTCACAGACTATCCGGACTTGGTCAATGGTAGGTTGGGATATACTCTTGTTGCACTTGAATTGATGAGGTAAAGTTTCAGATACAAGCTCCACTGATACTCCGGCTGTATTGGTCATGGTTATGGCTTTCTTGGTACAGTCAATTAATCCTTTGTGTTTGGACATCCAATCCATTCCTAGTACTACTTCCAAACCTTTAGTTCCAAGTACTATCAGATTAGCATAAAAATCTATGCCATGGATTCGGATAGGGACGGCTTTGCAAATTTGCCTAGCTTTGGTGGTCGAACCGGGGATTTGAACAATCATAACATGTTTCAGTTTGGTTGGTTGAATCTTACTAGTGCATGCAAATTCTTCGGTGACAAATGAGTGCGATGCACCAGAATCAAACAACACTCTAGCAAGTACTAAATTAACAGAAAACATACCTAGCACGACGTCTGGCGCTTCCTGGGCTTCTTCAGCATGCAGGAGAAAAAGACGGCCGTTGCGGTTGAGCGAGTTCCCTGGGGCAAACCTTCTTCCAGGCTGAACACGACGTTGTTGCTGAGCTAGGGCATTTGCATTGGGGGCTGCGACATTCTTCTTGGGGCACTCATTGGAGTAGTGACCCTTATTTCCATAGTCATAACCAGTCACTTGCGACTTGTCCTTTGCTGCAATGGGCACATCATTGCTTCCAGTCCTCGAGGCAGTGTTGGTGTTGGTGGCGGCATTGTTGTTGTTGAACTTGGGTGGTGCACGATTGAAATTGCCAGAGTTGCCGGGGTTGTTGTGATTTCCTCCGGGCCTTGGGTTTCCACGGTTGGGATAGGTTGGACGGTTTACCGGGGGTTTGTTGGTTCTCGGGGAAAATCCTGGAGATGGGTTGGGGCAATACTTTGGGGTATGATGGGTTCCTGGCTGATGCATCATGCGGCGCTTGCGGTTCTCATTGGCTTGGTTTATCTTTCCTTCCATCTGAATGGCAGAGTCGACGAGGTCTTCAATATCAGCAAAGGGGATATTGACCAACACCGTCTGCATCTCATCGTGCAGACCATTCAAGAATCTCTCTTTCTTCTTGGCTTCAGTGTCGATTTCATCCGGGGCATACCTATCTAATGACAAGAATTTGTCACGGTATTCCACTACGGTCATCCTTCCTTGCTTCAGTTCTCTGAATTCATCTCTCATCCTTTTGATCAAACTCGGTGGCACATGGGTTCTGCTGAATTTGACCTTGAATTCATCTCAGGTCATCATCTGTCCTCCGGTCATTGCACGAACGATGTTCCACCATGCTCTTGCATATCCGGCTAGATAGTGGGTGGCAAACAAAACTTTCTCATTGGCTTCCACTCCGGCGACTCCCAGATTGTTCTCCATTGTTCGGAGCCAATCATCTGCATCTAGGGGTTCCTCTGACTTAGTGAAAACAGGTGGATTGGTGTTCTGGAAATTCTTGAGCTTAGATCCATGGTTGTCCTGATTTCCTTGGCCTTGATTGTTGTTGGCCATCTGAGCTATGTGCTGAAGGGTGGCTAAGTTGGCTTGCGTTCTGCTCTTTCAGCTTCGCGGTCAGAAACCAACATTTGCAGGATATGCAACATCGGGTCCGGGGATGAACCACTTCCTCCGCGAGGCATCTGAAGATTGAGATAGATCATGAGAAAAGAGGGAAATTTCTAAGGTTCAGGGACTTTGAAAAGTTTTTAAAGTTTGACTCGGATTTTCTAGCAACTTGCTTTTCATTCATAGCACACGATACAACACAAACCACAACAAAGGAAACCAGATGGTTTTAAGAACCATTCTGGAAACTACGATACAGTGGGACCGAATACAGCTCACTAACGCTAGTGCTTAGGTGCTACTACTCCTCGGATTCGGTGTAATCATCATCCTCATCATCATCATCGTCATTGATGAAGGCGAAATCCTCCTCATCGGTGAAGAAGTCCATGGCCAGATCCTCCAGAAAGTCATCATCATCGCTGAGATAGGAGTAGGGGTCTCCACGAAGATCTTCTCTGGCATTCTCCCTTTCCTCCAACTGCATGTCTCTCTCGTGGATGGTCTCCTCCAAATCCGTGATACAGTGGCGAAGACGGGCAATGATGCGCTCCTTCTTGTCGAGTTGACGGCGACGAGACTTGCGATCCTTCACTAGCATGGCGATGGTCTCATCCTTCGTCTTGACGATGGCGGACTTGTGGTTGGAGTAGTCACGGGCATTGTCCAGTTCCCGCTGACGATCATACATCATGAAGCTAAGGTGGTCCAACTGAGTCTTCAGCTCGGGGTGATGTGGGGCTTCTAGTGGCTGTCCCATAGCATCACGCCTTGGATAAAACTCAAAGCGGGTACCCTTGATCTGATTGATACTCTGCCCACATAGACGGGCAAGAGCTTCCTGCATGGCCCTGGCAAGTCCATCAAGCCAGTTGTTCTCTCTTAAGGTGAACTGAATTCCCTCTGCAGTGGGAGGTTCAATCTTTCCTCGGAGACTTGAAACAACTAGCCACTGCAGATCTTCTCCTCCTTGATCATTGAGCTGAGCTCCGAAGAACTCAGGGTGCGGACGCTCCAGAAGTTCCGAATGCTGGTCCAAGTCACGCTCAAAGATAAGTTCTCCTCCATTCCGCAACTGATAAAACTTGTTGTATGTAACATCCCAAAAATACTAAACTTGGATCATCAAACTTTAATCCTCAAATTTAGGGTTAACAAAAACTTTGCTAAATAAAATTATGGAAGCATGCATGTGAGTATGCATTTTATTTTGAATCCTTTTGAACCAACTTGTTTGTGTGTTCCATTGCTTGTAAATGGATGCTTAGGTGAAATAAACATCATCTAAACATTTCGCAAAGACAAGTAAATCAAAACAAATAAAATAAGGGAATGGTCATTTTGACCAATTTAACTCACATGCCTACCTTGGCTGTCTCAAACTTTCAGAACTTAACAGAAACTTTTCTGGATCTTTGCACCCCTTGATTGTACTCATAACAAAGTATCAAGGCCCACTTTATGATCATCCAGAAACATTCAAATGCATGGTTTAAATGACAGTTCAAAATTGAATCTATATCATATGGGAAGATCCCACTTTTTCAAAAACCACTCAAACAAGCTCAACTTTCAAAACCCAAGCATTTCCAGACTCAGCACCAACCTAGCACACCCACCAAAAATCATTTCAGAATTCAAAACTTGAGTTCTTGCGGCCATTTCATCAAACACTTGGCAGACACAAATCAAACAAAATCCAAACACTATTGTGAGCAATGATTGAAGCCTAACTTGTTCCCTCTCTGGTTACAACAAGGTTTTAGTAGATCATCTAGCTCAATTGCACACCCTTAGCATCACTGTATGCTTGGCATTGCCATCAATGGTGAGCAGGCCGAATGCACCCTTGTCACCTCCATGTCAACAGCAAGCTAGGAGGAGAAACAAGCCTAGCCAGCATGTCTGGGAGCAAGCCAACACCCCACCGCCACCCACTGTCCAGCGCTCGAACGTTGCCAGCCACTGGACCACACGCACGAACCATCCCAACCTCGCCAGCAACCATGCCGAGAGCACGCCCCGTGCGCCACGCTCGACCGACGCCCATAGACCGCGCGCCGCCCACGCCGCGTGCATACGTGATCACCACCGTCCCAGCAACCCCGCAGACACGCTCGTTCGCCGCCGCGCGGACCACGCGCGCTGTGCGCCATTAAATTCTCCGTCGAGCACGTGCAGAGCACTGTCGCGTTCCGACCAAGCCGCACCGCCCCACGTCTCGCCACCGTGTCGTTGAGCATCGCCAGGGAGCACCGCACCGCCCCCTACCTTCTCCCATGCCGATAGCCGTCTGTACCATCGACCCCGACGAGCTCACCGTGCGCCCCGTCGGTCCCCTCTCGCCACTATAAATAGAGGTCACCCCCAGCTGAATTGAGCACACCATCTCACTCCCCTCTTCTCACTGATCATTCCACCCTGTTCCCGGAGCAAGGCGAGCAGGGCATCGCCGGAATTTCACTGGAGCCCGCCGCCTCTGGAGAAGAAGGGAGCCAGCGATTGGAGCCGCCCCAGGAGAAGCTGCCGGTACCAGGAGGTTCGTCGTTCGCCCGCCTCGCCGACCCTCGCCTAAACCCCGGTGAGCCCCCAACGACCCCGACTGGCCGCGCTAGGTTTCTGTCTCGCCGGCGTTGCCCAACGTCGACGATGACCCTCAGCCGTTGGATTAGAACTAGATCGAACGCACCACATCGCCCCATACCGCTTCGCACCCCCTGTCTCACTGACGTGTGGGGACATCCACTTACGCAGCCCGCGGAAGCGCTGTGCTTAGCAGGCCGGCCCGTTAACCTTTCCCGCGCAGCCCAGTTATTTGAATTAAACCTTTCCATTTTATTTCAAACACACTTCTGTACCCAGTTTCAAAAATCAACCCATGTCGATTCAGTGCACCAAATTGAATGAAACCAATTTTGTTAGAAAGGTCTGTGAAAGCTAAATCCAATCCCGTTGGATTCAAGTAATTTGGATCTGTAGATCACCCTTGGCAAAAATAACAAGGCAGAAGCTTTTCTGCATTCAAACATTTTTCAAATTTAAACCACAATAGCTTTTGAGTTGATTCCAACTCTCAAAAATCACATTTAACCATACCTTTCAGAATATATAAAAATATATAGGTTTAGTTACAGAAATATTGACCAAGTAATTAAACAATGCCACATATGCATTTCTAGCCACTTTAATTAATTAAAATAAAAGGGTAGAACCTTATTAAATTGTGACACCACTTTAAATCACATTCCCTTGGACTAAAATGTGTGGTGATGACAGGTGTCAACATGGTCCCATGTTTGGTTTGGAGAATATTAAATCTTAAGTAGTTTTTCAATGAGTAGAAATTACTTTCCTAAAAATAAAAAGGAATTAAACCAAGCTTTAATCTTGTAATGTTAGTGATGATGTTAGATCATCTATAGGACCCTTTTGTGTGATGATTGCAAGTAGTTAAGAATTGTTTGGTGATTGTGTACATCGTATTTATTTATGGACGCTAGTACCGACCAAGGATACGAGGAGGAAGAAGGATTCTACAAAGAAGAAGCCGAGGAGAACTTCAACCATTGCTCTGCACAAGGCAAGATAACACCTCAATTTAGCAAGCTTATACTGATATTGTGTAAGCCTAATACTAATAGTGAATGTGCAAGCTAACAGTTGCAAGATACTCTACTGATGCAAACAAACCCTTTACTTGTTACCATGCCAATCCTATGCCTTAAGCATATGTGATCATACCCACTTGATACCCAATCCTAGTTTTACTTGCAAGCTTTCTACCTTTGTTTCTTTATCAAAGCTTTAGCTTAGAGTGTACTTAAGTAGCTGGTAGATACTAGAAGGATAATTGAAGGTTGCATAAAGAGCATAAAATTTGGCCTAAGCTAGATAATCTGGATGTCATCCTAAGGCATGAGATTAAACTTAGTTAAACCCCACTAGTTTACTACCCCTCATTAGTACCCACCCCCACTTGTAGATGCTAGTGCTAAGCATAAAAATTGACCAACTTTAGATGGGAATACTTGGTGAAAATGGTTATGAAAACCTTATAATGATGGATCATTCT
Source organism: Avena sativa (assembly GCA_916181665.1). NCBI lineage: Eukaryota > Viridiplantae > Streptophyta > Magnoliopsida > Poales > Poaceae > Avena > Avena sativa. Next base: position 8,103,960 of record OV702293.1, on the reverse strand, counting down.
ACTGAGATGTTTTGATATGTGTTTCCGAACCCAGATGATTATGGTGATGAAAATGTTGAGGCATGAGCCGTAGCCCTTTTAAAAACTGATGTTGTCTGGATGCGATACCATTCCAATTTTATCGTACAACCACAATACCTGAAGATTGGGTAGGGCTTGACTGGAAACTTATATACCTTAGTATTAGTTCCCTCACGGCCAAGGTCTGAGCTGAGGCTACCTTGTGAAGATTGTCCACCTGTGTAGTACCCAAGATGACAGTTGGTCATGGTTGGGAGGCCAAACTCACATGAGAGGTGCTTATACTAGGGCGTGTAATTGAAAGGTTAGGATTGATTATCCGCATATTGAGTATGGTGAATTCGGGATTTATTCCTGAAGGATGTATCGAATGTTGTGGTGAAAGTGTACAATCTCTACAGAGTGTCAAACTATTCGAATAGCTGCGTCCGCGGTTATGGACAGTTGGAGTGGCCATACTGTTCCCCCGTCAGATGTTTTCAAAAGACTTGTGAAATGAATTGAGACTTTGACTTGACTACCACAGGGTTGTGATACGAAATACAAGTTCCCACTTAGGAGTTATAAACTTCAACTAGCTCTCTTACTTCTGAACTTAGTAGGGATAAATCTGGCCTTTGCAAAACAACCCTAGAACCTAGTGTCCTATTATCCAAAAACCCTTTTACTTGTTAGTATTAGTTTGCGAGTACTTAAAGAGTACTCATGGCTTTGTCCCTGGCTATTCCCATGGCCAGACTATGAAGAGGAGTACCTGGAGGATGGACCCCAGGAAGGTTACTAGAACTAGGATCATCTCCCATCGTCAGCATTGCCTGTGACCCCGAAGATGGAGCTTCGCCTACGCTACCGTTATTATTACGTATTTCGCTGCTTGAAGTTGTATTAAGAACTGGATCATGAGATCCCTATTTGTGTAAGAACTTATGTACGGTTTGTAATGGATGATGTACTATGGTATCCAATTCTGTTATGTCTCGCAAAAATGGTAATCCTGGGATTGCGATGTATGGCATAACAGGCATCTGGGATTAAAAACCCGGGTGTTGACAAGTTGGTATCAGAGCCATCCTGACCATAGGAGACCTTAGTTAGACTGGACGCTTGGAATCAAAAACTTAGTTTCAAAACCAAAGGAAGCAAATATTTACAAAAACTTATTCCCATTCTTATCACTTGATTCTTTCATGAAAACTCATGTTCCTCAAAAAAAAACTCTTGCAAAATACATAAAATTTGACACACATGATCACTCTACTAACTTACTCATCCTATATTCTTATAGATGGACGTGAAGTACAGCAAGTTTTACCAATTGGGGAATGGAGGAGACCTTATCTTTGAGAGGGATTTGGACCAGCTTTCGGAACTTCTGGAGTGTCCGCACCCCGAGTTCTTCGGAGCTCGGCTCAATGATCAAGGAGGAGAAGATCTGCAGTGGCTAATTGTTGCAAGTCTCCGAGGGAATATTGAACCTCCCACTGCTGAGGGAATTCAGTTTACCTTGAGAGAGAACAACTGGCTCGATGGACTTGCCAGGGCCATGCAGGAAAGTCTTGCCCGTCTGTGTGGGCAGAGCATCAATCAGATCAAGGGAACTCGCTTTGAGTTTTGCCCGAGGCGTGATGCAAATGGATAACCACTGGAAGCCCATACCACCCCGAGCTGAAGACTCAATTGGACCACCTTAGCTTCATGATGTACGATCGTCAGCAGGAGTTGGATAACTGTCGTGACTACTCCAACCACAAGTCTACCATCATCAAAACGAAGTATCAAACCATCGCCATGCTAGCAAAGGATCGCAAGTCTTGTCGCCGTCAGCTCGACAAGAAGGAGCACAATATTGCCCGTCTTCGCCACCGCATCTCGTCTTTGGAGGAGACCATCCACGAGAGAGAGAGATGTAGTTGGAGGAAAGGGAGAATGCCGGAGAGGATCTTCGTGGAGACCCCTACTCCTATCTCAGCGACGACGATGTTTTTCTGGAGGATCAGGCTATGGATTTCTTCACCGATGAGGATGATTTCGCCTTCATTGATGATGATGAAGATGAGGAAGCCACCAATTCCGAGGAGTAGTACCACTTGAGCACTAGCGTAGTGAGTAGTATTTGGTCCCACTGTATCGTAGTTTTTAGAATGGTTCTTAAAACCATCTGTTTTTCTTTGTTGTGGTGTGTGTTGTATTGTGTGCTATGATTGAATGAAGAAGGTTTGTCCCAGGGAATTCACTCAACCGCAACGGCCGTCTTTTTCTCATGCATGCTGAAGAAGCCCAGGAAGCGCCAGACGTCGTGCTGGGTATGTTTTCTGTTAATTCAGTACTTGCTAGAGTGTTGTTTGATTCTGGTGCATCGCACTCATTTGTCACCGAAGAATTTGCATGCACTAGTAAGATTCAACCAACCAAACTGAAGCATGTTATGATTGTTCAAATCCCCGGTTCAACCACCAAAGCTAGGCAAATTTGCAAAGCCGTCCCTATCTGAATCCATGGCATAGATTTTTATGCTAATCTGATAGTACTCGGAACTAAAGGTTTGGAAATAGTGCTAGGAATGGATTGGATGTCCAAACATAAAGGATTGATTGACTGTGCCAAGAAAGCCATAACCATGACCAGTACAGCCGGAATATCAGTCGAGCATATATCTGAAACCTTACCTCGCCAATTCAAGTGCAACAAGAGTATAGCCCAACCTACCATTGACCAAGTCCGGATAGTCTGTGAATACCCCGATGTATTTCCAGATGTTTTGCCCGGTATGCCCCCAGATCGGGATATCGAGTTTACCATTGAACTAATCCCCGGAACAGGACCCATAGCCCAGAGACCATATAGTATGAACCCGTCAGAGCTAGCAGAATTGAAGAAGCAACTGGATGCCATGCTGGAAATTGGATTGATTCAACCAAGTGCGTCACCATGGAGGTCACCTGTCTTGTTTGTGGACAAGAAGGATGGAGGTAGCCGTTTGTGTACAGATTACCGGAAGTTGAATGATGTCACCATCAAGAACAAGTACCCCCTGCCCAAGATAGAAGATTTGTTTGATCAGTTGACCGGTGCCAAAGTGTTTTCTAAGACTGATCCTAGGACTGGCTATCATCAACTCAAAATTCGTGTAGAGGATATTCCAAAGACTGCCTTTACCACCAGATATGGATTGTATGAGTATACCGTCATGTCTTTTGGATTAACCAATGCCCCCGCTTATTTCATGAATCTCATGAATAAGATTTTTATGGACTTCCTGGATAAGTTTGTCGTTGTTTTCATCGATGACATTATGATTTATTCCAAATCATAAGAAGAACATGAGCTACACCTAAGGACCATTCTTGGAACCCTTAGAGAGCATCAGTTGTATGCCAAGTTTAACAAATGTGAATTCTGGTTACAGGAGGTAGGATTCCTCGGTCACATTGTGTCAACCGGAGGAATTGCCGTTGATCCTGCCAAAGTGAAAGATGTAGAAGATTGGCAAGCCCCAACCACTCAAACCCAAGTTCGTGCATTTCTCGGATTGGCGAGATATTACCGCAAATTCGTAGAAGGATTCTCGAGTATCACCAGACCCATGACCCAATTGCTGAAGAAGGACAAGAAGTTTGAATGGACCGACAAATGTGAAGCGAGTTTTCAAGAACTCAAGAGGAGATTGACTTCGGCCCCAATCTTGATCATGCTGGATATCACGAAGCCCTTCGATGTGTATTGCGATGCATCCAAGATCGGTCTCGGATGTGTGCTAATGCAAGAAGGCAAAGTTATATCTTATCTATCTCGACAATTGAAGCAACATGAGCAAAATTACCCAACCCATGACCTAGAACTCGCAGCCGTAGTTCTAGCCCTGAAGACATGGAGACATTACCTGATGGGAAACCGTTGCGAGATTTATTCAGATCACAAGAGCCTGAAGTACATATTCACTCAGAAGGAGCTGAATATGAGACAGAGGAGATGGATTGAGCTGATCAAGGATTACGACCTAGAGATTCACTATCACCCCGGTAAAGCCAATGTGGTAGCAGATGCCCTTAGCAGATTGCCGTGCCGCTTGAACTCCATGATGTTGAAGGAGCAACCAAGCTTGCACAAAGAGATGGAAGATTTTCGAATGGAATTAGTGAGTGAAGGATTTTTGGCTAGCATAGAACTCCATCCCACTTTGATTAGTCAGATTATAGAGGCGCAAAAGGGAAATGCTAGTATCGACGGAATCAAGCGTCGTATCGGTACATGCAAAGTACCCGGATTCACCGAAGACGAAGAAGGAGTTCTGTGGTACAAAGGACGCCTTTGTGTACCCGCAGATTCTGAGTTGAAAGAAGTTATTCTGAAGGAAGCTCATGATACTCTTTATTCTATCCATCCTGGAGGAAATAAGATGTATCAATATTTGAAAGAGCAATTTTGGTGGCATAAGATGAAGCGAAAAATCGGAAGCTATATCGCCAAGTGTGACATATGTCAGCGAGTCAAGGCAGAACATCAAAGACCCGCTGGATTTTTGCAACCATTGCAGATTCTGGAATGGAAATGGGATTCCGTTGGAATGGACTTTATCACTGGACTACCTACTTCTAGTAGGGGAAATGACTCTATCTGGGTCATAGTGGACATATCATCCAAAGTCGCCCTTTTCTTGCCCGTCAAGACCACATATCAGAGTTCGAAGCTAGCAGAGTTGTACATTGCTAGAATAGTTAGTTTGCATGGAGTCCCCAAGAACATCGTATCAGATCAAGGAACTCAGTTTACCTCGAGATTCTGGAAGAAAGTCCAAGAAGGTTTAGGAACCCACCTAGATTTCAGCACCACGTATCACCCTCAGACCGATGGACAAACGGAGCGAGTAAATCAAATACTCGAAGATATGCTGAGAGCCTGTGTGTTAGAATATGGATCCAAGTGGGAAGATTGTCTGCCGTTTGCAGAATTTTCATACAACAACAGTTATCAGGCTAGTTTGCAAATGGCCCCATTTGAATTCATGTACGGAAGAAAGTGTCGTACCCCTTTGAACTGGTCGGAAGTAGGAGAGAGTCAGATTTTCGGACCCGACATCCTACGAGAAGCAGAAGAGAAAGTTCACAAGATTCGTGAGCACCTCAAGACTGCCCAAACCAGACAGAAGAGTTACGCCGACAAGAGACGTAGAGACCTCGCCTTCAACATAGGAGACTTTGTTTATCTGAAAGTGTCGCCATTGAAGGGAATGCAGCGTTTCCAACTCAAAGGAAAGTTAGCCCCCAGATATATCGGACCTTTCAAGATTCTGAACCGTCGAGGAGAAGTGTCATATCAATTGGAACTACCCGAAGAGATGTCAGTCGTGCACAATGTGTTCCATATCTCGTTACTTCGCAAGTGTCTCAAAGTCCCAGAGAAGACCGAAGTGTTTAAGAACATCGACCACCGGACCATAGAGATCAACGATGACCTGACCTATCCCGAAGTACCCATCCGTATTTTGGAAGAAGCCTTCAGAACTACCCGAACCCGGAGCATCAAGTTTCTCAAGATTCAGTGGAGCAACCACACAGAAGAGGAAGCTACCTGGGAGCGCGAAGATCTCATCAGGACGGAGTTGCCCGATCTCTTCAAATCCTAGGTAATCTTTTTCGTCCTTTTTCAAATCTCGGGACGAGATTTTGTTTAAGGGAGGAAGGTTTGTAACATCCCAAAAAATACTAAACTTGGATCATCAAACTTTAATCCTCAAATTTAGGGTTAATAAAAACTTTGCTAAATAAAATTATGGAAGCATGCATGTGAGTATGCATTTCATTTTGAATCCTTTTGAACCAACTTGTTTGTGTGTTCCATTGCTTGTAAATGGATGCTTAGGTGAAATAAACATCATATAAACATTTCCCAAAGACAAGTAAATCTAAACAAATAAAATAAGGGAATGGTCATTTTGACCAATTTAACTCACATGCCTACCTTGGCTGTCTCAAACTTTCAGAACTTAACAGAAACTTTTCTGGATCTTTGCACCCCTTGATTGTACTCATAAAAAATTATCAAGGCCCACTTTGTGATCATCCAGAAACATTCAAATGCATGGTTTAAATGACAATTCAAAATTGAATCTATATCATATGGGAAGATCCCACTTTTTCAAAAACCACTCAAACAAGCTCAACTTTCAAAACCCAAGTATTTCCAGACTCATCAGCACCAACCTAGCACACCCACCAAAAATCATTTCAGAATTCAAAACTTGAGTTCTTGCGGCCATTTCATCAAACACTTGGCAGACACAAATCAAACAAAATCCAAACACTATTGTGAGCAATGATTGAAGCCTAACTTGTTCCCTCTCTGGTTACAACTAGGTTTTAGTAGATCATCTAGCTCAATTGCACACCCTTAGCATCACTGTAAGCTTGGCATTGCCATCAATGGTGAGCAGGCCGAATGCACCCTTGTCACCCCATGTCGACAGCAAGCTAGGAGGAGAAACAAGCCTAGCCAGCATGTCTGGGAGCAAGCCAACACCCCACCGCCACCCACTGTCCAGCGCTTGAACGTTGCCAGCCACTGGACCACACGCACGAACCATGCCAACCTCGCCAGCAACCATGCCGAGAGCAAGCCCCGTGCGCCACGCTCGACCGACGCCCACAGACCGCGCGCCACCCTCGCCGCGTGCATACGTGATCACCACCGTCCCAGCAACCCCGCAGACACGCTCGTTCGCCGCCACACGGACCAGGCGCGTTGTGCGCCATTAAATTCTCCGTCGGGCACGCGCAGAGCACCGTCGCGTTCTGACCAAGCCGCACCGCCCCACGTCTCGCCACCATGTCGTTGAGAATCGCCAGGGAGCACCGCACCGCCCCTACCTTCGCCCATGCCGATCGCCATCTGTACCATCGACCCCGACGAGCTCACTGTGCGCCTCGTCGGTCCCCTCTCGCCACTATAAATAGAGGCCACCCCCAACCGAATTGAGCACACCATCTAACTCCCCTCTTCTCACTAATCATTCTACCCCGTTCCCGGAGCAAGGCGAGCAGCGCATCGCCGGAATTTCACCGGAGCCCGCCGCCTCTGGAGAAGAAGGGAGCCAGTGATTGGAGCCGCCCCAGGAGAAGCTGCCAGTACCAGGAGGTTCGCCATTCGCCCGCCTCTCCGACCCTCACCTGAACCCCGGTGAGCCCCCAACGACCCCCACTGGCCGCGCTAGGTTTCTGTCTCGCCGGCATTGCCCAACATCGACGATGACCCTCAGTCGTTGGATTAGAACCAGATCGAACGCACCACATCGCCCCATACCGCTTCGCACCCCCTGTCTCACTAACGCGTGGGGACATCCACTTACGCAGCCCACAGAAGCGCTGTGCTTAGCAGGCCAGCCCGTTAACCTTTCCTGCGCAGCCCAGTTATTTGAATTTAACCTTTTCCATTTTATTTCAAACACACTTCTGTACCCAGTTTCAAAAATCAACCCAAGTCGATTCAGTGCACAAAATTGAATGAAACCAATTTTGTTAGAAAGGTTTGCAAATGCTGAATCCAAGCCCGTTGGATTCAAGTCATTTGGATCTGTAGATCACCCTTGGCAAAAATAACAAGGCATAAGCTTTTCTGCATTCAAACATTTTTCAAATTTAAACCACAATAGCTTTTGAGTTGATTCCAACTCTCAAAAATCACATTTAACCATACCTTTCAGAATATATAAAAAGATATAGGTTTACTTATAGAAATATTGACCAAGTAATAAAAGAATGCCACATAGGCATTTCTAGCCACTGTAATTAATTAAAATAAAAGGGTAGAACCTTATTAAATTGTGACACCACTTTAAATCACATTCCCTTGGACTAAAATGTGTGGTGATGACAGGTGTCAACATGATCCCATGTTTGGTTTGGAGAATATTAAATCTTAAGTAGTTTTTCAATGAGTAGAAATTACTTTCCTAAAAATAAAAAGGAATTAAACCAAGCTTTAATCTTGTAATGTTAGTGATGATGTTAGATCATCTATAGGACCCTTTTGTGTGATGATTGCAAGCAGTTAATAATTGTTTGGTGATTGTGTACATCGTATTTATTTATAGACGCTAGTACCGACCAAGGATACGAGGAGGAAGAAGGATTCTACGAAGAAGAAGCCGAGGAGAACTTCAACCACTGCTCTGCACAAGTCAAGCTAACACCTGCAATTTAGCAACCTTATACTGATATTGTGCAAGCCTAATACTACTTGTGAATGTGCAAGCTAACACTTGCAAGATACTCTACTGATGCAAACAAACCCTTTACTTGTTACCATGCCAATCCTATGCCTTAATCATATGTGATCATACCCACTTGATACCCAATCCTAGTTTTACTTGCAAGCTTTCTACCTTTGTTTCTTTATCAAAGCTTTAGCTTAGAGTGTACTTAAGTAGCTGATAGATACTAGAAGGATAATTGAAGGTTGCATAAAGAGCATAAAATTTGGCCTAAGCTAGATAATCTGGATGTCATCCTAAGGCATGAGATTAAACTTAGTTAAACTCCACTAGTTTACTACCCCTCATTAGTACTCACCCTCACTTGTAGATGATAGTGCTAAGCATAAAACTTGACCAACTTTAGATGGGAATACTTGGTGAAAATGGTTATGAAAACCTTATAATGATGGATCATTCTACTGAGATGTTTTTATATGTGTTTCCGAACCCAGATGATTATGGTGATGAAAATGTTGAGGCATGAGCCGTAGCCCTTTTAAAAACTGATGGTTGTCTGGATACGATACCATTCCAATTTTATCGTACAACCACAATACCCGAAGATTGGGTAGGGCTTGACTGGAAACTTATATACCTTAGTATTAGTTCCCTCATGGCCAAGGTCTGAGCTGAGGCTACCTTGTGAAGATTGTCCACCTGTGCAGTACCCAAGATGACAGTTGGTCATGGTTGGGAGGCCAAACTCACATGAGAGGTGCTTATACTAGGGCGTGTAATTGAAAGGTTAGGATTGGTTATCCGCATACTGAGTATGGTGAATTCGGGATTTATTCCTGACGGATGTATCGAATGTTGTGGTGAAAGTGTACAATCTCTGCAGAGTGTCAAACTATTCGAATAGCCGCGTCCGCGGTTATGGACAGTTGGAGTGGCCATACTGTTCCCCCGTCAGATGTTTTCAAAAGACTTGTGAAATGAATTGAGACTTTGACTTGACTACCACAGGATTGTGATATGAAATACAAGTTCCCACTTAGGAGTTATAAACTTCAACTAGCTCTCTTACTTTTGAACTTAGTAGGGATAAATCTGGCCTTTGCAAAACAACCCTAGAGCCTAGTGTCCTATTATCCAAAAACCCTTTTACTTGTTAGTATTAGTTTGCGAGTACTTAAAGAGTACTCATGGCTTTGTCCCTGGCTATTCCCATGGCCAGACTATGAAGAGGAGTACCTGGAGGATGGACCCCAGGAAGGTTACTACAACTAGGATCATCTCCCATCGTCAGCATTGCCTGTGACCCCGAAGATGGAGCTTAGCCTACGCTACCGTTATTATTACGTATTCCGCTGCTTGAAATTGTATTAAGAACTGGATCATGAGATCCCTATTTGTGTAAGAACTTATGTACGGTTTGTAATGGATGATGTACTATGGTATCCAATTCTGTTATGTCTCGCAAAAATACTATTCCTGGGATTGCGATGTATGGCATAACAGGCATCTGGGATTAAAAACCCGGGTGTTGACAAGTTGGTATCAGAGCCATCCTGACCATAGGAGACCCTAGTTAGACTGGACGCTTGGAATCAAAAACTTAGTTTCATAACCAAAGGAAGCAAATATTTACAAAAACTTATTCCCATTCTTATCACTTGATTCTTTCATGAAAACTCATGTTCCTCAAAAAAAAATCTTGCAAAATACATAAAATTTGACACACATGATCACTGTACTAACTTACTCATCCTATATTCTTATAGATGGACGTGAAGTACAGCAAGTTCTACCAATTGGGGAATGGAGGAGACCTTATCTTTGAGAGGGATTTGGACCAGCTTTCGGAACTTCTAGAGCGTCCGCACCCCGAGTTCTTCGTAGCTCAGCTCAATGATCAAGGAGGAGAAGATCTGTAGTGGCTAATTGTTGCAAGTCTCCGAGGGAAGATTGAACCTCCCACTGCTGAGGAAATTCAGTTTACCTTGAGAGAGAACAACTGGCTCGATGGACTTGCCAGGGCCATGCAGGAAAGTCTTGCCCGTCTGTGTGGGCAGAGCATCAATCAGATCAAGGGAACTCGCTTTGAGTTTTGCCCGAGGCGTGATGCAAATGGACAACCACTGGAAGCCTCATACCACCCCGAGCTGAAGACTCAATTGGACCACCTTAGCTTCATGATGTACGATCGTCAGCAGGAGTTGGATAACTGCCATGACTACTCCAACCACAAGTCCGCCATCATCAAAACGAAGGATCAAACCATCGCCATGCTAGCAAAGGATCGCAAGTCTTGTCGCCGTCATCTCGACAAGAAGGAGCGCAATATTTCCCGTCTTCGCCACCGCATCTCGTCTTTGGAGGAGACCATCCACAAGAGAGAGATGCAGTTGGAGGAAAGGGAGAATGCCGGAGAGGATCTTCGTGGAGACCCCTACTCCTATCTCAGCGACGACGATGATTTTCTGGAGGATCAGGCTATGGATTTCTTCACCGATGAGGATGATTTCGCCTTCATTGATGATTATGAAGATGAGGAAGCCACCAATTCCGAGGAGTAGTACCACTTGAGCACTAGCGTAGTGAGTAGTATTCGGTCCCACTGTATCGTAGTTTTCAGAATGGTTCTTAAAACCATCTGTTTTTCTTTGTTGTGGTGTGTGTTGTATTGTGTGCTATGATTGAATGAATGACACTAAGCTCTAGGGTTGTTTTGCAAAAATCCAGATTTACCTCTACTAAGTTCAGAAGCAAAGAAAACTAGTTGAAGTTTTATAACACCTAAGTGGGAACTTGAATTTTCATACCATAACCCTGTTGTGATCAAGTCAAAGTCATAATTCATTTCACAAGTCATTTTGAAAACATCTGATGGGGGAACAGTATGGCCACTCCAACTGTCCATAACCGCGGACGCGGCTATTCGAATAGTTTGACACTCTGTAGAGATTATACACTTTCACCACAACATTCGATACATCCGTCAGGAACAAATCCTGAATTCACCATACTCAGTATGCGGATAATCAATCCTAACCTTTCAATTATATGCCCTAGTATAGGCACCTCTCCTGTGAGTTTGGCCTCCCAACCATGACCAACTATCATCTTGGGTACTGCACAGATGGACAATCTTCACAAGGTAGCCTCAGCTTAGACCTTGGCCGCGAGGGGACCCATACTAAGGTATATAAATTTCCAGTCAAGCCCTACCCAATTTTCGGGTATTGTGGTTGTACGGTAAAATTGGAATGGTATCGCATCCAGACAACCATCAGTTTTATAAAGGGTTAAGGCTCATGCCTCAACATTTTCATCATCATAATCATCTGGTGTTCGGAAACACATGTCAAAACATTTTAGTATAATGACTCATCATTCTAAGGTTTTCATAACCATTTTCACCAAGTATTCCCATCTAAAGTTGATCAAGTTTTATGCTTAGCACTAGCATCTACAAGGGGTGGTAACTACTAATGAGGGGTGGTAAATAAGTGGGGATTTGCTAAGTTCAATTCTCATGCCTTAGGATGATATCCAGATTATCTAACTTAGGCTAAGTTTTATGCTCTTTATGCTACCTTTAGTTATCTTTCTAGAATCTACAATTCAACTATGTACACTTGAGGAGAAAGCTTTGATAAAGAAATAAAGTATAAATCTTGCAAGTAAAACTAGGATTGGGTTATCAAGTGGGTATGATCACATATGCTTAAGGCATATAATTGCAAGTATAAGCTTGATAGAGTAGGGTATCTTGCAAGGGTTAGCTTGCCTTGAGCATAGCAATGGTTGAAGTTCTCCTCGGCTTCTTCCTCGTAGTATCCTTCTTCCTCCTCGTATCCTTGGTCGGTACTAGCGTCTATAAATAAATACGAGGTACACAATCACCAAACAATACTTAACTATTTTCAATCATCACACAAAGGTGTACTATAGCTGATCTAACATCATCACCTATCATTACAAGATTAAAACATTTGTCTTATTTATTTTAATGTGAGAAAAGTAATTTCTACTCATTGAAAAACTACTTAAGATTTAATATTCTCCAACTCAAACATGGGATCATGTTGACACATGTCATCACCACATATTTTAGTACATGGGAATGTGATTTAAAGTGGTGTCACAATTTAATAAGGTTTAACCTTTTTATTTTAAATAAATAAAGTGAATAGAAATGCCTATGTGGCATTCTTTTGTTATTTGAACACTATTTCTGTAAGTAAACCCATATGTTTCTATATATTCTGAGAGTTGGAATCAACTCAAAATCTCTTATGGTTGAATTTTGAAAAATGTTTGAATGCAGAAAAGCTTCTGACTTGTTATTTTTACCAAGGTTAATCTAAAGATCCAAATGATTTGAATCCAACGGGCTTGGATTAAGCATTTTAGTACCTTTCTAACAAAATTGGTTTCATGCAATTTGGTTCATTGGATCGAGCTGGGTTGCTTTTTGAATCTATGTACAAAAATGTGTTTGAATTAAAATAGAAAAATCTAAATTCAAACGGTTGGGTCGCGCGGGAGAGGTTAATGGGCCGGCCCAGTGTCACTCTGCAGCGTGGGGCTCAGCTGACAGGGGGGTCTACCAGTCAGCGGCTCATAACGCGCGAAGCGGTATGGGGCTACGTGGGTCATTGGATTAGAAGGGAGATCGACGGCTGGGGATCGTCGTCGACGATGAACCTGTCACCGGCGAGCTTGAACCCTAGCGGCTCAGTGGGGGTGCATAGGGGGCATACCAGGGCTCCAACAACGATGGCGAGGCGGGCAAACGAACGAGTGGTCGACGACGAGCTCAGGGACGGTCAAGGCAGCTCCGGGGGTGGTCGCAATCTGCGGCCCCCTTCTCCTCCAGAGGCGGCCTGCTATGGTGAAATTCCGACGAGCTGCTGCTCCTCATGCTCCGGCTAGAGGGTGGGACGATTAGTAAGGTGAGGGGAGTGGAATGGTGTGCTTCAAACGGCTGGGGTGGCTTCCTTTTATAGGCTCGACGGCGAGACCGAGAGGGATGGGCAGGCGACGGTGGCGACATGGCTACGGGTTGCTAGCGGCATGGCTAAGGATGGCGATCGACGCGCGGTCTCCTGGTGATGCTCTAGAACTTAAATGCGGGCTTAGGGGCGGTGGTAAACGGTCGGGAACGTGCGGTGCTCTGAGTGGTAGAGGCGGCGTCTTCGACGGCGAGTGGTGGCTGTGAGGCATTGGGCGGCGAACGGGGATGTCCTTGGATCATGGCGAAGCGGTGGGCACGGGCTGCGGTCGAGGGGCGGCGTGTGCGCGTGTGCCGGGTGCGGCGCTCTGGCGCGTGCTCGGCATGTCGCAGTGGCACTGGGTGTGGGGATGCTCGGTGTTCCACGGCTTGCCTTGGCTCGGGGAGGGGACAATGGGTGGTGGTGAAGTGCTGGCTAGCTCCCAGACATGGCTAGAGAGGGGGAGGTGGTCTGCTGCGGCGACAACCAAGTTGGCCGGCGAGGTGGCTCGGCTTGCTCACCATTGATGACAATGGCCAACTCACTGTGAGGCTAGGGGTTTCCAATTAGGCTAGATGATCTACTAAATGGTTGCTCTGAGCTAGAGAGGGAACAAGTTAGGCCAAAACACTATTAAAAACAGTGAATTTGATTTGGTTTAACTTTGCCTGCCAAGTGTTTGATGAAATGGCCGCAAGAAACTTCTTTTTGAATTTTGAAAAGATTTTTGGTGGGTGTGCTAGGCATGTGCTGGAGACTCTGTGGGTGCTTGGGCTTTGAAAATTGAGCTTGTTTGAGTGGTTTTTGAAATAATGGGATCTTCCCATATGAGATAGATTCAATTTTAAACTGTCATTTAAACTTAGTATTTGAATGCTTTTGGAAGATCACAAAGTGGGCCTTGGTACCTCATTATGAATACTAACAAAGGGTGCAAAGATCCACAAATGTTTCTGTTAAGTTTTGAGTGCTTGGAATAGCCAAAGTAGGCATGAGAGTTAATTCGGCCAAAGTGACCATTCACTTCATTTGTTCATTTTGAGTTGTTTGTCTTTGGGAAAAGTTTGAGGATGATTTAAATGATGTTTATTTCACCTAAGAATCCTTTTACAAGCAATGAAACACAGAACCATGGCAATTCAAAATAATCCAAATTTTAAACACACGTACATAAGAATGCTCTCATATTTTTAGATAGGAAAGTTTTTGTTAACCCTAAATTTGATGATTAGCAATTGATGATTCATGTTTAATATTTTTGGGATGTTACAACCATTCATAACCATCACCAACCCTAATTTAAAACCTAGTAAACCTTAAGACTAATTAACCTTAACTAAATACTAGTTTCTTCAAATGTTATTCTTTTTGCCACTTCACACAAACAAGTCTATATTAGTTTCTTCAGCTCTTAAAAACTCAACTCAAGGACTTTTTTATCCCAATCACCAGATAACAATTAATCATAATCACATTATTCTATTAGTATTTGTATATTTTGGATTGTTAACACTTAAGTTACTTAGCAATGTCATTGCTTATGAAATAAACTTAAATATAAACCCAATCTTAAATAAGATAGATCAACTTATTCAAAATACTAAGGGTCTCACTTTGGGAATTATAAAATTGCATAGCATTATTTATGCATAATGGCATCTTGCTTCTTTAAACATTAGTCCTTACTGGACCAATGATGATGATTTCAGATATTGGATCTTCTATTATCTCGAAGACCGTGAGTGCATAATCTTGCAATCACAACAGGCAAGTTCACACTTGCTCATGTCCTTTGATTATTTTCTGTAAAGTATTTTACAAATTCAGTGTTGTCATCACCTGCATTTTAAAAAGGTCAGAAAACACTATTTTCATAATAATATGATTATAGGTTAGTTACCATAAGGTAATAACCTACTAAGAAAGTTCCGGTGGTAAAGGAACATATTATCTAGGACTTAATAACCAATGTCGCTAGTGATTCTTGCGCCGTATATTACACGTTAACCATGAGATTTGGAATGGGACGGAGAAGTCAGCTGGATCAGCTCCCTTTCGCATGCATTGGAAACTGTTCTGGGCATTTGTAAGTTGCAGATCATGGGTATAGCCGTTTTATACGGGGGAAGTCTACCATGGATCTGGGATTACAAAAGACAGATTACTAGTGTTAATGGTTGTTGTGTGTATCCAACTAAGGTATAGCCGTTTTATACGGAGAAAAGTCTATCTTGAGTTTGGACATCCAACAGTTGTGGTGTATGCGGGGTCGCGGAGAAGGATAGTGATTGGATTGGATCTTAGTCTGGGCCTCATACCAAGGAAGTGTGAACGATCCTATAACTCGAATGTGCAACAAAGCTAAGATCTCTCATGGGTAAAGTAACGCACCTCTGCAGAGTGTAAAAACTGCAACTTGTTACTCCCTGTTCCGGGAAGGAGCTGCGAACGTTGCGGGAAAGGAACTCCATGAAAGTTCTGGTAAACCCGTGAAGGCTGATGGACATAGCTTTTCAGAATAAAAGCAACCTTTGAAGAAATGTTTACGAAAACTTGCATTGCCTACGACTTATGGTCTGTGACTGTAGATAGTGCATCAAACACTCCTCTTTAGTGAA
Organism: Avena sativa; assembly: GCA_916181665.1. Taxonomy (NCBI): domain Eukaryota; kingdom Viridiplantae; phylum Streptophyta; class Magnoliopsida; order Poales; family Poaceae; genus Avena; species Avena sativa. The sequence goes on along the minus strand of OV702293.1, from coordinate 8,088,133 downwards.
TTTGCTGAGTATGCTCGTACTCAACGTATCTTCTTAACCCTTGCTAGATCTCGGTGAAACCAATAGCGTTCCCAGGAAATAACTTACTTGAAGAGTTGAAGATATCTAAGGGAGATCAACGGAGTCGAAGACCTTACCAGAATCTAGTGAAGACAAGCTAAAGCGTAGAATAGAAATAAAACTTCTAGAATCTAGAACCTACTTCTGTAGAACAATACTATAGTAGTACTTTCAAGCCTTATACATATATTAATAGTAGTACTTCTAAAGTAACTCCGAGTGGATCTTTCTGGTTCTTTCTGTATAATATTCCTCACTGTCCGAGGAAGCTCTCTGGATCTTTTGTAATATGCTATATATAATATAAAGTGTTGTCTTGGACCCGCGATGTTTCTGTTGTACCACTCTGAGGGATATAATGCGGATGGAACGGTGTTCCATTGGTGTTATATCAACGACTATAGTGTACTACACCATGCAGTGGTATGCTGGGTCACCGCAGATGATGAGTATAACAGGGTACTATAGGATAGCAGAACGATGCCAGAGAGGAAATAATAGCAGGAACTTAGCACATGACGAACCCGATAGATTCAGTAACATGGGGAGCAGGGAATCCACACTAATATTTTCCACTGACTTTACATTTTGAAGAACTATATAATATCAGGCAATTAATGTTGTATGGAGTAGCTAAGAACATTTGCATGACAAAATAACAAATATGTGCACAACTTGAAATTTGTAGAGCAATGAATGCAAACCAACATGTGTAGTGACCTTGTATGTAGCACAAAGAACAGGCATGCCCAGTGACTTTTATGTACTAGCACGATTTACAAAAATGTAGTTCACTGCGACATGCTTGAACCTACTATACTGCTAACAAAACAAAAAGGGGTTAGAGATTTGGTTACCTTGGTCGGAGAGGCGTCTAAGCATCGTCAGTACCGTGCGGGTGACGTCTAGGTAACCGAGGGTGCTGTGGTTGCGGGGAAGTAGATCTTGGGCGGTCGCGGAAGCATATCTTGAGTGGTCGCGGAAGCATATCTTGGGTGATTGATGTCGGCTTGAGCGTGATGGACGAGAGCATCGCTGAGGCAGATGCGGTGCAGCAAACAGTGACGCTCGTGTAGCTGGTCTGGAGCTGTGGACAGAGAACTCTTTGAACTAGATCTCATCTGGTGGACACCGGTGAAGTGGCTCCGGTACGATTGGGTGGCTTTCGACGGCAGGGAAGCAGAGCTTGAGTGATCGACGCCATTGGCACAATCAGTGAGGTCGTAGCTCCGATGCAGTGGCAGAGAGACCCAGTGAACTAGATCCAATGGGGTGGGCGTCGATGAAGCGGCTCTGCGGCGGTGCACGAGACCGCAGCTCAGGCTGCCGTGGAATTGCTGTCGGCCGGTGCACGCGGTGGTGATGGAGCTGAGGGTGTGGGAGAGTAGCCTGAAATTTTTGGGAGGTCCAGTGGGAGATTTTGCCTGGAATTTTTGGGAGGGCCAGCGGGAGAGTAGCCTGGAATTTTTGGGAGGGCCAGCATCCATCTAATAATAGAAAAAAGGTAGTAGACTGTATGCTATCTGTCCAGAAATTCAAGTCCAAGAGTCACATCATTGATCATCCATATCCATATTTTTGCATATAAACTTGGATACCTTCGATTCGCACGGCGTAGGTGGTAAATTTTGCCGCCTGACTGGGATTTTGAATTTGGATAGCGTCCAAGTAATAATATAAAAATGGTACTACTTGGGTGGAAGATTTTGCCTCCAAATGTTTAAAACCAAGTGACACGAAATGCTTCGGGGTCGATGGGTTATTTTGCCACTCTATTACGATTTTGAATTTGGCTGCCGACCAAGATTTAATAAAAAAGCTTGTGTAGACCATACGCCATCTGTCAGGAATTTAAGTCACGAGTCACATCAAGTTGATGCCTCCGATTCGAACAGGGTAGGCGGTAGGTTTTAGCGGCCGACTGTGATTTTTAATTTGTATATTGTCCAAAGATAATTTAAAAAATAGGCCATTCTTTCTCTATTTTTAGGAATCCAATTCGGGGCAAAAAATAAATGTCTGAAGTAGCTTAGATTCAAGAATATAGTTTTGTTTATCATAAGCGCATGTTAAAATGTTGTGCAACCAAGGTCTAATAATTATTTAGGTGTCATCACAAACTCTTCCACATGAAGCACTAACCAAATGGTAGTGCTAATTCAAATCAAAGAAAAAGCCTGTTGTAAAACAAATACTAATGTATACTATCAAAACACAAACATCAACTACACGAGTATATATAGATCACATAAAACAAGGTTTCATCACACATACAATATTATATAGAGAGAAACAATGTTTTATTAGACACGCATAGGCCCCCAAAACGAACATACAGCTCTAACATTCCATCCCCTGCAACTTCGTGAAGACAAACAAACACTAGACTGCAGATCCAAATAACACAACCTAGTGCAACACATGCTTTCCCAAACAAGCCTTGCTTATTTATCCAAGTGATATTTTCATCTCCTTGATGCTGCAGTCTGAATTAGCTGGGTTGCTGACGGGACTTCCTTTTCCTTTCTTTGATTTGGCACTCCGAATCACATTGATTGCTGAAGAAAATGAACAAAATGATCTGTAAAATCATAGTTGTACAAAGATGCAAGGGTTGACTACACTAACCAGGTGTTATTAAGTAGGGACGTAAAGTACACCAACGTTTAGGAGATCTAAACTTCTTACATTTCATGTTGCTGAGATCTAATTCAAATACTCCCTCCTTCACCCATATAACCACCATTTATCTATCCTCAAATGTGCAGAGTAACCTTAATGAATCTTTCCTACCAGATGCCCATGATTTCTCAAGGCCAAGGAGAGTATCCAACTCAACCTTTATATGAGGCACCCAAGCTACCCATTTTCATATTGATGATCTTTCACTGGACCATGTGCATAGAATGAAGTCTCTTATAACTGCAAGGGAAACATCTCCATTATGCCCCTTAGTGATGACAAAATTGCATCTGGAAATATCATGCGTGTCTCATGTGGGCACTTAGTATAACATAGTTTTGTTGTCATGTTTTCGAAGGCAATTATATATCTAGAATTCATTATTGGCCAGTACAAAATGCCCCCTATGAGAGTTGCCGGCATGTGATCAGTCTTAGCCAGCATCTCAGCATGTTCAATCCAGTCCTCCCATTTTTCAAACTCTGATAAGTACCTCTGGACCAGTGCTTGGTTACCATTGGTTACTATCCAAATAACCTAGAAATTGCTACAATGGTGTAAAGACAATTGCACATGGTTTCTTGAACAGTGAATTGTCCCGCTGTCATACTCAAGTCTCCGCCAAATTGGTGGTTCTAGTATCACAGTTTCACTTCCACTGATTGGATCCCAGGACATTATCATGTTAGACCCTTGCGGACAATGAAGTAGCACCCTACCATTGCGACATCTGAGTACATATGGTTTGAAGGCTTTCTGTACTTTCACTAGGTTGTTCAGCTTCTGGAAGATCGCTTGGTCAAGATTATGATTTTTTATGAATCAAGCGTCCTCGGAGCTATTGGTGAAAAATCCAAGTAATGGCATTCCTATGTTATGTGACAGGGTTAGCTTTTTGAAATCGTTGCTTCCCATGAAGTCCATCCAATGTTTTTGGGCGACTGATGCCCTCAGTATGTAGGATAGGCGCGGAGGAAGCCTGACAAGAATCCGACTGACTATATCGCTTGGCAAGTTGTTGATTGTTGCATATGTTCTTCCACTAAAGCTGATAGGATGATGCAAATAGCACAAGTGCAACATCAGAATGAAGTAAACTACACAAGGCACAATGCACAACCCTAAAAAATGAATTAAGTAAACACCACAATGCATCATATAATTTGACAGAAAAATTATCATTGAAATTTCATAAACTGCACACATCCGAAAAACTACCTAAAAAGCAGAGTGTGCCAACAAAGTACCTAAACAGCACAAGGAAACAACTAGAGTAGTACAAAAGCACCGCAAAATGCTTCACCATGTCGAAACAGGGTAAAGGGAATGAAGAACATTTTTTCAGAGGTCACCGGGGAGGACAGAAAGTCCCCCACCCGAATTTTCTCGTTTTATCATAAAGAAGGGGAGAAAAATGGACACGGCTTTAGTGACTTGGTGAACCAAGGTCTCACGGTGACTTGCCCTAAGATCCACCTTACATCTTAGATTTAAGGTATGACAGTAGTTCACATTTTAAACTATAAAGTAAAACTACTCAAAAAATTGACAAAAATAGTAAATCATAGGTGCCTAGGTTTGAATCCTATGAAAGTTTCATCCCATTTGGATCTCTAGTTTGTGATTAAATAGCTTTTTATGTTCCTAGTACTAGTAGTTTAAACTAATATCCACTGCGTCTAGAAAAACCCCAGAAGCGGAACACATAAAAGAGGAAGAGAGTCAGGGAGACATCTAACGTAGAGCTTACAAAGGGGTCGATGAGTTCTGAGCAGATGGAGCAGAAACTACTAGGAAAATAGCTATAGATAGATAATACTTCTATGGCTCATATGCTGGACCATGTGCCACAGAAAAAACCCAGAGGCGCATACCATAAAATGTGCCACAAAACCCTTCACTGTTCTATGGTGCATGCATAGGGACGGTGCGCCACAGAAGTATGGTGGGACCCGCCACTAGGATTGAGCTACCTGGGCTTTCTATGGCGCATATAGTCATATGTGCCATAGAAAGGTTGGATGGGCCCTACCACGGAATCTCGTTAACCGTACTTTGACCAACATTTTGTGGCGCATATGGTCATATGTGCCACAAAATGATGATTTTGTGGTGCATATAGAGGTATGCACCACGGAATTCGAGTAGGAAAAACATATCCCACCCTTCGGATCGCCTTTTAACTTTTGTAAAAAATAGACGAAAATGATAAAAACTTCAAAAAATAATTCCTTTGAGATGTAGTTATATTTTGTGGTATAGTTGCAAGGAAAATTGAAAAACATGAATTTCGATGTATTTTTCAAAACAAGGTCATTGCATGGTAAAACGGCCATAACTTTTGCATACGATGTCGGATAAATATTTACCCATCAAAATGACCGTCTCGAAATTTCCTACTCGAATTCAATGGCCAAAGGCCGTTATGGAATTTACAGATTCCTCAAATTCGGAAAGAGTAAAAAGTTATGGCAGAAAGAAGATTTTTCCTGCAAAAAAATAAAAAAGAGGGAGAAACTTCTATGGCGCATTTCTACCATATGCGCCACAGAAGTCTTGGGATTCTAAATTTGAATTCCCGCGATGCCCTCTCCCTCTATTTTATCCTTCTCCCCTTTACTCCTCTCCTCCACTTTTTCTCTCCTCCCCTTCTTCTCTTCCTCCCCTTCTCCTCCTCCTCCTTCTCCACTCTCCGGCCAACTCCTCCTCCTACTCCGGCGACCCCTCCTCCACCGATGGCCTCCTCCTCCTTCTCTTTCTCCTACTCCGGCGACTCCTCCTCCTGTAGGGGTTCGTAGCATGGAAAACAAAAAAATTCCACCGCATGCATACAAACAAGCCAAGATCTATCTACTAGATTGTAGCAACGAGTCAATTAGAGTACTCACCCTCAAAGATCCCAAAGCGGTTAACAAGAGAAGATTCTCGTGGATGATGTAGTCGCACACTTGCCGATCTCAAGATCATGTAGACGATCCTTCCGTTTCGGCAGCGCTTCCGCAGTCGGTCACACGTTTGGTACTCGATGAAGACCTTCCTCTCCCTTGTTCCAGCAGGCAGCAGAGGTTGTAGTTCTCCCCTCGCGATTCCGGCAGCACGACGGCGTGGTGTTGGAAGTAGAGGGAAGATCCTGCAGGGCTTCGCCTAAGCCGGTGCAAGTTATGGTGGATCTAGGGTTTCCGGCGATCTAGGTTTAGAAGGCCGAAGAGGAGGAGGTGGTGTCGGTGGCGGCTAGGGCGACGATGACGGGCCGGTGGCGGCGCTGGGCGGCGGCGTGCGGGGGTGGCGCACGGTGGGGAGGGCTTGGTGTTGTGTGCTTTGGGGCATCCCCCCTCTATTTATGAGAGGGAGGGAAGCTTGGGAGAGGGGAATTTGAATCCATACCCAAACCCAAGTTGGATAGAAGGAAGGACTCTTTCCTTCTTCCACTAGGAAACTATTGTTCCAGTTTGACTTTTCAAACCTCCCTTTTGACTTTCAATTTAGATCTTTATTTCTCTCTCGCAAATGCCCAACCAAAGTGACCTAGGACATGATCCAATCATTCCTATTAACCATGACACATTCATGGACCATTCCCCTTCTGGTCCGGTGAACCTTCTAGACCCTTCTAGAACCTCTCCGATGAAAACATCAAAATCATTCCCGAACTCCGGAATCGGACTTTTCTTATATGAATCTTATTCTCCGGACCATTCCAGATCTCCTCGTGATATTCTGGATCCCATCCGAGACTCCGAACAACATTCAGTTTCCCTACTTACATTCCATATCTACTAAACAACATCGAATCCTTAAGTGTGCCTCCCTACGGTTCATGAATTATGCGGACATGACCGAGACACTTCTCCGATCAATAACCAATAGAGGAATCTAGAAATTCATATGGCTCCCACATATTTCTACAATTACTTAGCGACCGAATGAACTACTTACATACGATACCAATTTCCCTTTGTCTCGCGATAGTTTACTTATCCGATGTTTTATCGTCGGTATCTCTGCATACCTAGTTCAACCTCGTTACCGATAAGTACTCTTTTCTCGTTCCCGTGATATGTGGTCCCTTGTGAGCCAGTCACATGCTTGCAAGATAATTGGATGACATTCCACCGAGAGGGCCTAGAGTATATCTATCTATCATATGGATGGACAAATCCCACCCTTGATCCATGTGCCTCAACACATACTTTTTGAACACTCAATGTCACCTTTATAACAACCCAGTTACGGTGTGGTGTTTGATGACATCAAAGCATCCTTCCGGTGATGGTGATTATCATGATCTCATGGTCGAAGGAATTAGGTTACTATGTATCAGAAAGCTTATAGCAAATGAACTATATTAAATGACTTGACCTTTATGCTACGCTTAACTATAGGAGTATGTCCATCACATCATTCTCCTAATGATATGACCCTGTTGTTAATAACATCTCTATGTTCATGATCATGAAACCATGATCATATATTAACCAACAAGCTAGTTTAACAAGAGGCTTTACTAGGGACTCTTTTATGTTTACAAATCACACAAGTATTAATGTTTTCGGTTAATACAATTATAGCATGGTATGTAAATTTATCATAAGCATGAAGATATGATAATAACCACTTTATTATTGCCTCTTGGGCATATCTCCAATAGTCTCCCACTTGCACTAGAGTCAATAATCTAGTTTCAAACCTTTGTGCATTCAACACCTATGGCTTTCCGGTGTTGTATTTACACGATTGCTAGTGGTCAACTGATCTCCGGATCTGACACTTTCAGGTCCATGTGTAATTGCATGTCTTTGCGTCTCTACGCATCACTCATTCTCTAATGAGATGGCTTTGTATAAATTTGGTCCTTTGGTGAGACCTTTAGTTCCTTGGGGTTAAAACATGTTTATAATATTGTCGTACAATATATCTTCATAGTACTATCCTGCTGTGAACCACACCTAGTTTGATAACAAACTACTTGACACAAATACCCTCTTTTGCTGCTATAATAGCAGTCATATACTTAGCCTTTTGTTGTAGTATCTGTCACAATGTCTTAATTTTGGAACTCATCCAAATCCATTGTGAAACTTACTTTCCATCATATTGTGCCACCCTTAGTTTAGATTGAGATAAACTTAATTTGTAATTTGTGACAAAACTAGTATCAATGTAATACTTTTACAATGAACTAACCATCTATTTGTCACTTCTACAAAATAATATATTCTTAGTTCTTCTAAAAGATCATAAGAATATCTTTACTATCGTTCAATAATCATCTTATGAATCATTCTGGTATACGCTCATAACATTTAGAGCATAGGACATATCTGGATTTGTACACATCACAGCATGATTGATAAAATACTCTTTGTGATTTAATCTATCAAGTAAAAAATACTTAAATCTTTATTCAATCCTTCATGTGCAACAAGAACCTTTCTTGTAGTTTCTATATTGAACTCATTCAATATCTCATTTATGTACTTCTGGCACAACCATATTGGCGTCACAATTTATCCATATAGAAATTAGATGCCAAATATTCGGGTTCTGCCTAAGCCTTTCATCGAGATGAAATTCTTAACCCATGTCAATAAAAAGATACATCGTTTCCAATAACAATATGTCTTCCACATAATGTATTAGAAACATGTCTTAGTGCTCCCACTTAATTTCTTGCAAATGCAAGCATCTTCATCATCTCCGATGAAATTAAACTCTTTTAACAGTTTCATCATAGTGAAGATTCCAACTCCGTGATGCTTACTTAAACCATTGAAGTTTGCATATGCTTTTAGCATCCTTTGAATTAACAAAACCCTTTGGACCGTGTCATGCACACGTCCTAGGTAACCTTTCTATTAGAAGAACTTGTTTTGTTTATTCAACTACCACATAACAAAATTATATGTAGTGGTTGCTACATTAATCCGTCAAGACTAAATATTGCTTAATGAAAGATCAGATCTTGTCATAGTCAACTATTTGAATATTGCCGTGAAGTCTTTCCTGACATGTTGATAATTTCATAGATGTGAAACATCCATGTCTATTTCTTTATAGATCCAAATACGATTGTAGGGTCTTGCATCTTTTCAGAGGTTCTTTCAAGTTCAAAGCTTGATCTCTCGTATATGGAACTATCACGGATTGTATGGCTTCAAACCATTTGAAGGAGTCAGGGCCCATCATCGCTTCTTTGCATGTAGTCGGATCATTATTGTCAAATAATGATTTAACTCTCAAATCTTGGTATTTGATTGTTTACCCGACCTACTTGGTTCATGTAACATCCCTAAAATCATGTTTTCAAAGAATGCATATCATTCATGCATGCATATCATTTAGGGATCAAATATCAAACCCATTTCAAGAAAACAAAGCATTGAGTGCTATATTTTATGTGATCAAGCATAAATCAATTACCACTCTCCAATGGGAAAATTATTTGTTCAAAACCAAACCTTGTTGCTCTCAGAATGTTTTGCTTGCTTGTTAGTGCTTAAACCAAAAATTTGCAAAACAAATGTGAATTTAAAAATCATTTTCAAAACTTGATCAAATCTTGTGCTATGTCACTGTTTATTTTTGTTTGATCAAGGGACCAAGCTAATACAGAGAGACCACATGATTATATGCCCAAAATGTGAGTGCTACACTCTACAGAAATCCAGAACAAATTTGAATTCAAATGGCATTTGAATTTGTTTGAAAATGGATTCAGGAAATCAAAACAGAAATAGAAAATGAATAGAGAAAAGGAAAAAGGCCGGCGCCAATATTTTGGCCCAACAGTGAAATCAGCCCACTAAGCCCACCCGGGTTCCCCTTCTCTCTCTCACTCGCAGCCATACCCACTGAGTCACTGACCGCTTGGGCCCATTCCCTCTTTCTTTCTCTCGCTGACAGCCGCGACCCACATGGCAGTCGTCGTCTCCACCCTGGCGACCAGTTCATCCCCAAAATCTCGCTGGGCGTTTCCTATTTGATTGCGGCTTCAATTCCCATTCAATGCCGGAGTTAATCGTGTCGCGCCCTTGCTACTTAAACCCCCTCTACCCCCTCTCCAGTTTCCCCCAAACCCCAAGCACAGAGCGCTCCCAGGCTGCGAGAATTCCTCGCCGCAACCTCGCTGCTCCGACGAGTTCGTCGTCGAATTCCGGTGAGCACCGCACGCCCCTCTGCCTATGGTTCATGCTGACTTGTTCTACATCTCCGTGCGCACCTACTGATGCTTTCCGTTTGCTCGCGCATGGTCTGTAGCCTCGGCAACGTCAACGACTGAGCTCCGCCGCCCTCTGCTCGAACTCCGGCAATCGATTACGGTAAATACTGAGCGCCCCTTGACCCCTCTTGCATACGGCTGGGTTCGCCTTGTCCTTGTGCAACTACTGATGCCTCTGGTTTGTGCTAGGAAAGTCTAGAGCGTCGGCAACAACTCCGTCTGCAAGGACCCGACGCCGTGCACGACTCCAACGAGCTCCAGCGACCACCTCTGCGCGCCCCTTCGCCATCTAAGCCCACCTTGAGCATCAGCAGCACACGGCGAGCACAGTAAGCCCCTTCCCCCTCTCCCGCGTGACCTAGAACGTCGGCAACGACTCTGACAGAGCCGCCGCCAGTCGCCGCCGCTAGCGCCACCCGTCTGTGGTCAATAGGACTGTGGCCGTAGGATTTAGATCTAACGTGTAAGATTAGATCTGTGACGAAGAGGTAAGTTTAGATCTGAGCCGTGCATGATTAGTTAGATCCAACGGTGCCCGAGCGTGATCCGGTGCGAAGCGGTATCGTCCAATCAGACGCTGCCGCGTGGCCAGTTCTTTGATTTAAAACCAGATTTTGTATCTATTAGATGTTTAAACTTGATAAATTCATAACTTTTGATTCCCACGTCCAAATTTGACAAATTTTATATCAATGGAATTAGGAGAGAAATCCCTTTCCATATATGCAGTGTGTTTAATGTTTTGTTTCAGTTAAAATGGTTATTTTTACAGAAACATGTGTAGTCCTATTTTGTGTATATTAATTATTTGAGAAATGTTTTAATGTTCAAATAAAGGTTGTTTGACAAGTTTTGAACTTGTTTATGAACCAGTACTGTGCACTTGTCTTGTTGAGTATAGAAAATCATCACATGTCATATTGCATGCATCCATATATTTTTTGCTTGTATTTATTTTGTATGTGATTTGGTGCTATCATTTTATGTGTAGATTTTGGCGCAAATAGTGATTGTGATTGTGAGGATTGTAGCTACTCTCCAAACTACCAAGGCAAGTGGTGCTTCATGATTTTATTCCTATGTTTTTCAAATATGCATTAGAAATATTTTGCTAGACTTGCATGGATAAATTTTGGTCTTTATATGCTATGCTTGGGAAATCCTAGTAGTTGTAGAATTGCTAGAAATTTCTAAGTTAAGATGTTTCTCTATGCCATGCTTATCCTAGCTAGTAGAAACCAAGGGCGGTGAAATATTCATGCTATGATAAAATATTTCTAAGTCTTTGGACTTGTGTTTTGCTTAATAAAACAACTAAGTGAATGAAACACCTGGGTGGAATGGAAGGAATGGTTTATGTTGAGTGGTTACACAAGGCCCATTTCTATGGTTTACCTTGTGTATCTCACTTGTGGAAAGACACCCAGGAGCAAAGGGATTTGAGAGGCCAAATGTTAAGAAGCTTCTAGTGCAGCCACTTGGCAATATGGGCTCTGCCTGGATCATATAGGTTGCAATAACTTAGCCATTTGGACAGTTGGTGTTAGTGGGATGATAGGTTGGAGCGCGTCCATTTGGTCTAAGGGAAGGCTTCTGAAAGGTCCTGTCTTGGTGAAAATCAAGTCTTGTGGGGAAAGTGCACAACCTCTGCAGATGGAAGAATCTAAGTACTTAGCCATGTCCCTAGTAAAGGAAAAATTGAGCATCAAGACATGGAAGCTATCAAGAATCTCCTCATCCCAATTTCTAAGTAAAAACTTGTGGTTGAACAAGGGTGAAGGACCCCAATGTCTATTGGTGGTTCCTTGGGATATGTTTTTGGCAAAGAAAAACTTAGAGTTTTCAAACTGATAGGCAAAACCTATTTTGAGCAAAGCAAGACTAGGCTACACTTAGCCAAAATGCATATAGTATTTAGTCCACCAATATTCTACTAAGGTATCACTTGCCAATACTATTCCAATGTATTGACCCATTGTGGCTGTAACTTGTGATGTTGCAGGATATTCTGATGATGATTAGGAGTCATGAGTCTACACTCAACATGCTTGCCTATGGCACATGAAGATGAAGACTTATTTATCTTATTATATATTTGAACTCTTGTATTAGGCCTGTGGCCATGGAGTTGTAAAAGACTATGTTTGTCTCTGAAATGATATGTAATAATGACCTTTGTTTCTGTGTACTTCATCTTAAACTATGGATGCTATTGATCCAGGGACTAGCATTGCAATCACAGGGATCCTTTCCTTTACAAAGGAGGGATCTTACAGTTCAATAGGAACTTAGACCTCCGTGACCACAACCTTTGAGGCACGTGAGCCATGAGCATTGTTGCTGCCTCCGGAACACTTTTCGGCGTTGCACAACTTTGCACATATAGCTAAGGTTCTTTTAACCTTATCAAAGTTCTATTGTCCTCCCACTTAACTTTTCATGGAAAATTCATTTCTCAAAGAAACTTGACGTTCTAAGCGAAAAACATTTTTGTCTTTGGTGTTATGGAGGAATACTCAACTATTATTCAAAATAACATACAAAGATATGTTCATCCGGTTTTGGTTGCAAACATATTTCTTATGCATAGCATACCAATGTTTAAGAAAGGACAACTTGGGTTTTAACCCAAACCATAACTTTATATGGTGTCATTTCAACAGATTATGATGGAGCTCTTTTTAGTGGTAAAGCTTTAATCTTTAAAATATAATGGCAGTTTTATAATTTACACCTTTGATCTTACCATGTCACACAAGGTTTCATTACATATCTTGAACGCTCCATACTCTTATGGTGTTTCGGGAAATGCAAATCCATGGAACGATTCCTCAAATCTAAGGTATTATGCTAAACGTGTAACTCAAATGTCTTCCTTTATGATCCTATCATAAATTCTTTATTTTCTTGTTATATTGATTTTGCACTTCATCTTGAAAGTTTTTGAACTTTTCAAACGTTTCACACTTCATCCTCATTAAGTAAATATTCATATATTCACTCAAATTTTCGGAGAAAGCATATTGAAATCCATCGCTCTTGACTACACGTAATGGACTTCATACATCAAATATGTACAAATTCGAATAATCTAGTCATTCTTTCCCTTTTGGCCTATGAACGGAGTTTTAATTATCTCTAGGAAAGCTCCAAAACTCCATCCACATGTAGTTTCTTTATGTTTTCTTTCCAATATAATTTAAACGGCGATGTCACTTTCTAAGTGATCCTTCAATCAATTGTATTTTGACATTTTTAGCATTTATTTTATGGATGTGATTTATCCAACGATATTCGTAAATCATCCATCTTTTATGGATTACGGCAATTAATTGACAACGCTTTTGTTCTCATAATACCTAAGAAAACAAATCTTGAAGGCAAGCTTTTATGTCAATGAGAAACACATCAATACTTTATTTGTTCTCAATGAACATCATCACATATTCTCTTGCTAGTGACCTAGGCCATTGTAGTTCATGAATTGTGTTGTTTCGTATGACGATTCACACCAACAAATTCAGTATCCAATACTTAAGAACCACATTGTTTAACAAGCAAAGAATACAACCATAACACATATATCCTCTATATACCTAAGCTGAACAATTCTAGTCTTTTCTTTTCTGCCATATATTTCTGAGATTCTCTTTCAGTATTTTCTTTTCTGTTTGAAAGAATCTATTAACATCAATAGTGGAGCCATACACATGACACATAGTCCAAAGCATGTATAGTTAAATACGAATGTCTTTGGACTTGCACTTTGAAGTAGATCACCATCATCAAATACTTGGTGTTCTTTAAAATTCCATTCTTTAGTAATATTTTAGTGTAGTAAACATTTTGCCTACATCAAATATTCATCCTTATCATGGAACTATTCATGATCAAGCTACTTTAGCTTCTAATGGTGAATTACGAGTATAATGTTGCTCTCCAAAACCTTTTGGAGGATTAAGACGACCAACGTCTCCAAACTTTTGCAAATTCTCATCAAATATGAGAACATGACTTTTTCCATATTATACTCTATCATGTTGCAACCAAAACTTCATTTCAGATATCACAATATCTTTCACACATAATGGTTTCTGAAACAATTCTTTTAGCTCCCCGATAACCTTGATATTAAAACAATCTTTTGAATATCAAGAATCATGGAGACAAACATGATATTTATATACTAACACTAGAATTGTTACTCTTGATTTAATACTAATTATTAAACTTCAAGAAGTAACCAGAACTTACTGAAAGTTTGCAATAGGACTTTTTAATTTTTAGATTAACACTTTAAAACAATACGATACCAATTCGTAAAGTAATTAACCAGAATTCTATAGTTCTATTATCTCAATTATAATCTAAGCGCAAGGTGGTAAACGGATGCCAATGACTACAATAACTATGCAAATTCACTTTGATTTAATTTATGATAAATAGTGTTCAACTTTTAATCATATTGCTATTGAACTCCCACTCAAAACAATATCACTCACATTGTTTTAGTGATCACACGAACCAAATTCACTATACCAAGTCCGATCATCACGTGACATTCTATAGTTTCAAAGGCAAATAATCATCATGTTCATCATATCATCTATATGACTCATGCTTTACCTTTCGGTATTCCGTGTTCCGAGACCATGTCTGTACATGCTAGGCTCGTCAAGATCAAACCTTAGCTTCTGCGTGAGCAAATCTGGCTTGCTCCCATTATACACTCGCAGAATCTAACACACTCGATCATCACGTGGTGCTTCGAAACAATGAGCTTTAGCAACGGTGCTTAGTAAGGACGAACACTTTATAACTTGAAATTTTGTGCTAGAGGGATCATATTATAATGTTACCATCACGAACTAAGCGATACAAGATGCATAAAAGGATTAACATCACATGCAATTCATAATATGTGATATGATATGGCCTTTCTTCTTGTGCTTCCGATCTCCATCTTCAAGCATGAACATGATCTCCATCATCACCGGCATGGCGTCAAGGTCAATGGCGCTGCTTCATGGTTGTCGACCACCAGCATCAACTATTACAACTACTTTGAATAATAAACACGCTGGTCTTAACGGAATTAAAAGACAACCATATGGCTCCTGCCGGTTGCCGACTTACAATAAGGAACATTGCATACATCATATATAATCACAATCATGGCCATATCACATCATAGCACACCCCTGCAAAACAAAGTTAGACGCCTCTAATTTTCTTTGCATGTTTTACGTGGTTTGGGGCTTTCATCAAATGTCGATCTAACTTACGAACAAGAACCACAACATTGTTACTAGTATTGTCAATCACCTGTTGTAAATTGAATCTTCACTATGTTGGGAGAAATAGGCACCCGCAAAGCCACTTATGCAATACAAGTTCCATGTCAAGCGTGGAGCAAGTCTCATGAACGATGTCATGTAAGGTTAGCCCGGGCCTCTTCATCCCACCATCCCGCAAGATGCAAATTACACAAGAAGCAATCGACAACAAAAACATCAACGCCCACAATGACCATTGCATTCTACTCGTGCAACAGATCTACATATAGACACGGCTCTAATACCACTGTAGGGGTTCGTAGCATGGAAAATAATAAAATATATACCGATGCATACAAACAAGCCAAGATCTATCTACTAGATTGTAGCAACGAGTCGATTAGGGTACTCACCCTCGAAGATTCCAAAGCTGTTAACGAGAGCAGATTCTCGTGGATGATATAGTCGTACACTTGCCGATCTCAAGATCACGTAGATGATCCTTCCGGCGCTATGTTCCGGCAGCGCTTCCGCGGTCAGTCACACGTTTGGTACTCGATTAAGACCTTCCTCTCCCTTGTTCCAGCAGGAAGCGGAGGTTGTAGTTCTCCCCTGGCGATTCCGGCAGCATGACGGCATGGTGTCGGAAGTAGAGGGAAGATCCCGCATGGCTTCACCTAAGCCGGTGCGAGTTATGGTGGATCTAGGGTTTTCGACGATCTAGGTTTAGAAGGACGAAGAGGAGGAGGTGGTGTCGTCGGCGGCTAGGGCGACGACGGTGCGAGGCGGCGGTGGCGCAGCAGCGTGCGGCGGTGGCGCTGGGCGGCGGCGTGCAGCGGCGGCACACGGTGGTGAGGGCTTGGTGTTGTGTGCTTTGGGGCATCCCTCCCCCTCTATTTATGAGAGGGAGGTCAGCTTGGGAGAGGGGAATTTGAATTCATACCCAAACCCAGTTATGGTGTGGTGTTTGATGTCATCAAAGCATCCTTCCGGTGATGGTGATTAGCATGATCTCATGGTCGAAGGAATTAGGTTACTATGTATCAGGAAGCTTATAGCAAATGAACTATATTAAATGATTTGATCTTTATGCTACGCTTAATTGTAGGAGTATATCCATCACATCATTCTCCTAATGATATGACCCTGTTGTTAATAACATCTCTATGTTCATGATTAGGAAACCATGATCATATGTTAACCAACAAGCTAGTTTAACAAGAGGCTTTACTAGGGACTCTTTTATGTTTACAAATCACACAAGTATTAATGTTTCCGGTTAATACAATTATAGCATGGTATGTAAACATCTATCATAAGCATGAAGATATGATAATAAACACTTTATTATTACCTCTTGGGCATATCTCCAATATACTCTAGTGACCCCTCCTTCTTCTCCTCCTTCTCCTACTCCGCCGACGACCCCTTCTCCTACTCCACCTACACTAGCGGCATCGTACTCCGGTGACCCCTCCTCCTACTCGCTCTACACCAGCGGCCTCCTACTCCGACGAACCTCCTCCTCCACCCACCTCCCACTTCGGCCAGATCTAGGCCACTGTTTTTTGAAATTAGAAAACAAACTCTGGCACATATCACAATATGCGCCACAGAAGTTTGCGATTTGAAATTTTGGGCTAGATCTAGCCCGTCTTTTTTTGAAATTCTAAAAGTGTGTTCTGTGGTCCATATTGGCAATATGCGCCACAGAAGTTTGAGGACTTCTGTGGCGAATTTCGAAATGCGCCACAGAAGTTCAGTTTAGTGGTGAAGTATCAGTGGCACATCTAATATGCGCCACATAAGGGCGATACCCATGCGCCACAGATGAGGGTTTTCCTAGTAGTGAGGCGCCACCGACAAATGACGAGCCACAGCCGTTGATGCTGAAGAAGCACGACCACGAGCTGACGCATTCCTAGCATCCCACGCAGCCATCGCTTTTGTAGCGGAAGCCAACATAGCCGAATTTGATCTAGCAGCAGCCGACAAGCATCTCGACTTTGCCTCTTAAAGAACATGTGGGCCCCATGTGTGGTTTTGGTAATTAATGACAATCTCTATGGACTAATGCCTGTATCAAGTTGTACTTGTAGGAATTGTCCATAGGTAATGCTTGAACCATATGTTGGCTTCAAGGTGTGGAGAAGAAGAAAGTGAAGAGGATCAAGTGGTGACCAAGGTGTTCAAAGAGTGATCCACAAATTGGTCATGTGAGAGTTGAGCCTTTTTGCAAGGGTGTCTTGAAGAAGAAGATAGAGTTCATCATATGTATCTTCAAGACATAATCCAAATGGTGTTAGAAGTAATATTGTGCAAGCTAAATTTTTGCCATATATAGAAGATATCATGCTTGAAGCTTGCCATCCTCGGTGATCATGGATCGATGAAGACAAGGTCAAAGTAAAGGTTTCCCAATGTCGTATGGGGGAGCAACTTGCAAGTCTTCATCAATCAAGTGTGTGCGAGAGCAATCAAGAAAGGTGTTCCATCTTGAGAAGGACAAGATCGTCTACATCAAGATCAAGTGGAATATGCGCAAGGCAAAGGTATGATATTGATAGGGTTTCTTTCTTACCAGTCTCGTGGTGTTAGTTGGGGAGACTTGTTTATAGGATAGATAACCATACTATCAAGAGGGGCTATCAAGTGAGTAACTCGATCATATCTTTCAGAGAGAGCTCAAACCTTTGCATACTTAGCATCATCCTTTCTTGGTTGTTATTTGGATCTTATCCATGTTAGGTTCTAGAGCTTGTGGTAATATTCATAACAATCTCTAGTTCATTAAAAACAGATTTACCTTTTATATCATATTGTGTTTTTGATCTTTGAGGCTTTCCGGTTTCTCACCAAGAGAGGTATCTCACAATATAATAGATGAAATTTTCTCTCTTGGTGGTATCCAATATTTTCCAACAAAATTGGTTTCGGGTCAATCGGAGTTTCCAAACTCTAGATATCGCCATTTGAAGTTTGCCTCTTATTTGGTCCAGACCGGAGTCTCCGGTCTGCGTGGACCGGAGTCTCCGGTGTGGTCCAGAGTTTCCCCTGGAGTCCCCGGAGGGGGATCCAGAATTTTGCCTGGGATAGTCTGATGGGTGGTCCGGAAGAAGGTCCGGAGACTGACCGGAGTCTCCGGTCCATGCCTCAGACCGGAGTCTCCGATGTGGCTAGACCGGAGTCTTCGGTCCACTTAGTTCCCAAAGGCGCTGGGATAGTCTGATAGGTGGTCCAGAGGCTGGTCCGGAGGTTGGCCGGAATCTCCGGTGTAGACCGGATTCTCCGGTCTGCACACCGGAGTATCCGGTCTGATAGGTCCCCAACGGGCAGAAAACGGTCAGAAATCTGTGGGCCTATAAAAGGGCCCCTTCTTCCCCAATGGACACCGCTCGAGTTTTACAAGCTTTCTCCTCCATTCTTGACCCTCTTGAGCTTGCTCCCCTTCAATCCCTCCCTTGATTCTTGCATATACTTTAGGGATTTGAAAGAGGAGATATAGATCTACAATCCCACCAATCAATCTCTCCTCTAAGTGAGGGGAACATCTTGGGATCTAGATCTTGGAGTCTTTTGTGGATTTCCTCCATTGTTCTTCCTCTCTTATCCCCCCACAAGCTTTTGTAGCTTTTGTGGAATTTGGGAGAGGAGGATTTGAGCACTTCGTGTGTTCTTGCCATTGCGTTTGCTGCATCGGTTTGAGTTCTCGGTGAGGCTTCATTTGAGTGAAAGGTGAGAAGCTTTCTACTCTTGGGTTCTTGGAACCTTAGACGGTTTGGTGGTTTTGCAGGTTCTTGTATTACTTGGGGCCTCCAACTAAGTTGTGGAGCTTTCCCCTAGCTTATTTGTTGGGAGCCTCCAATTGAGTCGTGGAGAAGTGCCCCAACCTTGTGAGAGGTTCTGGATTGCCACCGACAAGTGCACCGATAGTGGAAGTGTGGATTGATACCATTGGGGTGAAATTCACAGGAGAATAAGAGAGGCCTCTTGTGGTGTTGGTGGTTTGATACCACCCCCTCTCCAAACGAGTCGTACTCCATGTTGGGAGGAACTCGGTAAATTATCGTCGTCCCCGCGTGCCTCGGTTATCTCTATACCCGAGCTCTTTACTTATGCACTTTACATTGTGATAGCCTTCATGCTTGAAGTAATTTATATCTTGCTATCATATTGTTCCTTGTATTGCTTAGCATAAGTTGCTGGTGCACATAGGTGAACCCTAGTTGTTCTAGGTTTTGTGCTTGACAAAGTAAACGCTAGTTTAATTCCTCCTTTGTTAAGCAACTCTCTGAAAAGTTTTTAAACCGCCTATTCACCCCCCTCCTCTAGGCGGCATCTATATCCTTTCAGCCTCCACCGCTTTCCAAGCATCCCTCAACACTGCCTAAGATTCTGATGCAGTACAAGCATCGGCCTTCGCATCTGCTTCACATGTAACCATTGGTGTTGCTTCAGCATCCACCTCTGCTTTACAAGCGTCTTCCAACGTAGCAATAACATCCGCTGATGCTGATTCCATTTCCTAGAAACGCCACCATCTTATTTACTTCGCAATGCCCAAAATAAATGTATTATATCTATTAGAAAGCACGTAATCGTTGGAGGTTGGGGACGTACGTATCATAGAACAGCGATGCGGTGGTGCTCAATGGTGGAGCAGTGGGGACGGTCCGGTCGAGGGAGAGCGGCCATGCGGAGAAGATGTCTCGATGCGGTTGAGGGAGGGCTTCCTTGAAACTAACTTTCGCCCCGCTATTTTGTTTTGCACCCTGCTTTTTTGTGTGGAAAACCCCCGCTATATTAACAGTAGCAACCACACGACTAAGGATCCCACCTTGCATTGCTCAGTTTCACACAAGTTTTGTATTCGTCTGATACAATGAATTTCTTGGTATAAAATGTTCCAGGTGGTAGAAGCCTGCCATTATAAATGACATCAAGTTCTAGAGTTCAAACATCGACCTGAAATTCCACAATCTACAACTAAAAGTTTTAGTTTACTGCGATATACATGCTTATAAAGCACTCGAAACAGGCATTGACATCATCATTAAAAGATCTCAGAAGGAAAAAAATTGAAAGATAAAAAACCACCGCAAGTTAGAATAAGATGACTCCTATTGCCAAATGTCGTCACATAAAACCAGGTCCAAGATATATTATGTCATGATAGTACATCAAATATATAGATTCGTCAGCACCACACACCAGCGGAACAAAAAAACAAGTTTTAGTACATGACTTAACAAACTTCATCCTCACAAGAGATCCCATACTCTTCCAAAATGAAAATAGAGCGGTCAATATGGTTTACAGATTTCCTCATCTTTTGCAGGATCATGACTCTATGGGCATGGAGAATCTCAAATTTATGTTAGAGTCTCATCTGCTTCTAGAGCTAAATTGAAAACATTGTCATCTCGTATTTCCACATGTTGCAAGATCTGGTCATACGCTTGGCCAATCAGGTCATCGCCATCCACATCAGGTGACTCGGGAACTAAGTTATCAGTCAAAGGGTATGGCTCAGCTTCTTGGTGGAGAAATAGCCAGACCCAACTGCTTTACCTTGCTTAATTAATTTTAGGACCCTTTGTGCTAAATATATGGACTTAGATGTCATTTTAATTTTCTAAGGTCCTAGATGTGCAACTTGTACTTCCACCGTCCGTGTTAACTGAAGCACACTACTCCTACGAGACCCACGTCAGATAAAAGAAAATTCCACCACCCCAATTTTTGTACAAAGTGGACCATGCTTTCTTACAATTCCCAAGTTTTAGTCAGATTTATAAAGATTACTAGCTAACTTGGTACACTTAAATGATTTTATGTCGATTTAACGAAATTATGTCAAATTGTTCTTTTCTATAAAGAAAACATCTCAAAATAGAGGGGGAAATTGAAGAACGAGAAGAGATTATGCATGCACATTATTGACTAAATAGGGTGTCTAAGAGCAACTTACTTTTGGGCCTCTTTATACGATTATTCATCATTATTAATAGATTGCACTTTACACTTTTGGGCAATAGGTTGCTCTTAAATTAATTGTCTTTTTGAAGGTACATGAGTGTCATTTAATATATCACAAACCACCACCGAAAGTTTTGCAACAGCTTCAACTTTTTGCATCTTGACAAAAACCAAAGATTAATTAATTTAGAATGTTCACTCTAAAATAACTTTCACGAGTCACCTATTAGGACATGGCAAGGACATAGTTAATTCTATTGGGGAAGAAAGTGAAGAAGAATCCAAAAAAGAAGGAAGATAGTAGACATAATAAGAGAACAAAACGAATATATTGTGCTTGTTGACAAGGAAGACAAATAAATAATCACTCATGGTTATGGGTGATAAATAAGTACTCCTTTCGATCCAAATTAATTGACTCGGATTTGTCTAGATTCGGATGTATCTAGACATGTTTTAGTAATTAACTTCGATCGGAGGGAGTAGAGGAAGTTAAAATGCTTAATGAAGTAAAAGAACCTCTACTAGACCTCGATAGATGTAGCTTCCATGAACTCATCAATATATCACAATTTTTTTCTAATGATCCATCTATTAATGTTCATCAATCAGGTTTTGGCTCATATATAGAAAATTATGCCATAAAAGAAAAGACACCAAGATACAAAAATGAAGCCATGATAGCACCAAAGCTTGGGGATGCTTGGATCCCAAGGTGTTAATCACTATTGGAAAAGAAACTCACCATGCTATGTTAGATCTAGGATCTAGTGTCTCAGTTTTGTCAAAAGAACTATATGAATTACTGGAACCCAAAACAATGGAAAAAATGCTCAATAGACCTTTTACTTGATTATGATTCAACTAATCATGCTTTAGGAAAAGTAAATCATGTCATGGTTGAGTTACATATGACTTTTGTCTCCATTGATTTTGTTATCATGGACACGGGGAGTAAAACCTCTAGTCCTATAGTATTGGGAAACCCTTTTTGGGAACTAAAAGGGTTATCATTGATTCAAAGGAAGGGAATGTGGAGTTCCAATTTCCTCATAATAAGTGTATGTAACAAATCCCAATGAAGAAGGAGATGGCACCAAGGTACAAGCTACCACATGATCTCCACCTATCTTAAAACAAGTAAGTAAAGCCTAGCTATATGGCTACAAAGGAAGTGATTTGCAGGAGGCAGCCCAGTTATTTATCTTTCGAATCTTCTTTGTGCATTCTTGTTATATCAAGATAGTTGTATTTTTAGTCTACCTACTGGATTTTTCAATAAAGTACCAAGTTGAACCCATTTGGATGATATAAGTTAGTGAAACATATGGAGTAGCAAAATTCATACACAAACACTATTTAGTAGAAAAACATTCCTGGTTTTTCCTATAACTATGATTATTGCGCTCATATTTATATAGTAGTTAAAACTTTTCATCCTCTATATGCAAAAAAAGTGGAAAAAATCATAACATGTTTAGGTGGTCGAAATAATTATGTTTTGCTGCTATTTTTTCTAGACAGATTTTGTCTTTAGTTGTTCAGGCCATTATTTTGAGTCTCAAAATGGATCTCTATGAGTCTTTTGATATATTAGGAATGTAGAAAACAACATATACCTACTGAAAACCTCAAATGAAAGTTTGTTTATGGATTCTATGGCAGCTAGCAGTTTACCTTTATGTCCACTAATGTCACCCCATAGAAAAGAAATGGCGGAAAGTCTTGTGTTGAGGTTTTTTGTCAGGGAATGGAGGAATACCACACCGATAGCTATACAATAATGGTGAAAACCATAAGCTTGGGTATGCTCAAGGCACCCCACTGGACCTACTTAACTCTCGGTTTGCAAACATCTAAACTTTATTTTTTAAGCAACATAGGATGATCAGAGAAACTTGGAGCGTCTTTATCTAGTTTTATGTTTAGTTTCACATGTTACCTTTGGAATAAATAAGACCACCATTATTAGATTTTTTGAATGCCTAGGAAAGAGTTACTGCAAAAAAATGAAGTTAAATTTGAATGCTAAGATAGAAGGGAAAAGGGAATAATAAGTTATGCATGTTGTCACCTCTAGTTACTTTGTTCATATGATTTATGGAGTGATAATCTACAAGTGTTTCATCTAGTGACAGTTCTTATTTTCAACATAGATTATTTTCTATTAGGAATGGTCTAGTACCATGGAAATGTTTAGCATTTACTTCTAGATGGTAAAAGTTACTATTGCTAACCTCACACATTGAAACACCCTCCTTTAGACAAGCAAACTTAGCCATAATGTTGGGAATAACATACCCAAATAGCTCATGCTATTTCCCAAAGCATATTATCAAGTGTGAATCATTATTTAGCTTTAAAACATTATAAATTATTGGTATAAGTGACATGGAGAAGTTAGTTGTTGGGTGATCACGAACTCATAGGGCATAGAGTACCCCTTGCATGTAGAACAAAAATGTGCATACACCATAAGATGAGGGGAAAACCCTCCAAGCAAGGGTACCAACGCTAAGATGAGGGCTAAAAGCCTCCACCAAGATGATTGAAAAAAGGTTGAGTGAGAGAGTATGCAGCATAGTTGTCAAAACAAAACAAAACAAAACAAAAAAGAGATGAAAAAGAGATAGGTGCTGAGTGGAAAGAAGAAAAAAGTGCCAAAACAAGAATACCAAAAAAAAGGAAATGAGGGGCAATGGAACCAAGCACTAATGATGAAACATGGTTCAAACATACACATAAGGGATAGTTTCTGGAAGCTAGATTGTTTCTTATACATGATATTCCCTACTTACTATCCCCATACATTCATTTCTCTATTTCCTTTATCCTGTCCCTAGGACCGTGTACTATATAAATCTTGCATGCGAAGCATTTGCAAAACATTGTCTGATGGCTGTGAAATATAGACATTCACGTCTGCATTTAAAATAGATATTATTCATATATTTGATAAAATATCTCTCTAAAACCTGCCACTAATGTCTAATGATCAAAGGGGTATGCAATCCTTTCTTGCTATTTTTTCCTGCGCATATAATAAAGTATTATGATGGGAATCGCTACATAAATGCCAAATATACGAGATTTCCAACACGCCAAAGAAACCAGGAGCCGTGAGGAGGCTACTGCAAGCTTAACGACCAACTATACGTCCCGCCGCCGTATAGTTTGCATCGACCTCCTTAGGTCAAACAGAACAACTTTCGTAAAAGTACCCCTATATAAAGAGGCTTCAGGCGATGAGAAACAAGCCCTCGACTCCACAACATCGCTTCTTTCAACCTAAACTCTCCCTGCCGCCACGCCGGAGGAATAGATCTAGATCTAAACCTCTAAACCCTTCTCCACCACCATAGCCATCTTCCACCACTTGTAATAGTAGATATCATCTCCAATTGGCGACATTGTAAGACTATTTGCTATCAACTCTATGATCTCTATTATAATATTTATGATTGTCGATTTCATCTCTCTGTGTGAGTAATTCTCCTTGGGCTAAGGGCTTCGGCCTAGCCATGTAGCTTTTGTGCATATTATTTATCATAGATGGGATCATGTATTAGTTTGTATGACATGATGATTGTAGTGCCCTCTCTTTCCTAAATCTAAGGACTTGTCAGGTACCCAAGACCCCGAGAATTGATCCAGGTAAAGGGAGTGTGAGTAACGACTGGTCTGTAGGATAGAAACCCCAGTGACAAAAAGGGTAGTACGACTGTATGTGAGGAACTTACTTGGGATTAACGGTGACATCACTATGCATATCATTAGTTTTCTTTCTTCTTTGGATGAGACTAGTAGGTTATTGCCATAAGCGGTCGCGGATGCGATAACATTTATGGATGCACTGCCCACATATAATTATCTTGCTCTAACAATTACATGAGTACTTTATTATTATCTGTTATTCCCATCAGATATTTTTGCACAGCTACTGGTGAAAACCAAAGACCCTATGCCCTCTCTCTCCATCGTCAACAACAACAAGATCGCAAACTCTTGTGCCGGTGAAAAGGCAATAGGAATTCTAAAACTCTCGAATGTCCGTTTAAGTAATCTCACTTTGCTTTCTGCTTCCCGAGGATTCGATAAACCTAGGTCTACTAGGGAAAAAGATCTATACTACATATCTAATCCGGATCGAAGGTATCAACCCTTTCTCTGGCACCGTTGTCGGGGAAGCAATAGCTACCCTAGTGAGGTTAGTAGGAACCTTGCTAGTTTTAATTCTCGTTTTTAAATTTTGTTAGTTTGCTTTCAGTTTTTATTCGAAAAAACAAAAAAAATAGTTAGTATTTTTTATTTCTTGCTTTATCATCATTATTACTTGTTTAAGAAAATACAAAAACATAGGAAGTATGGCTGAAAAGAAGCTTGGGGAGTTTGCAACTCCTAACAATGATTATTTGCGTACTCCTATTACTCAGCCGGCAATTGCTGCTAAAGATTATGAAATTAAGCCCCACTATTTAAATTTGGTTCAACAGAATCAATTTTGAGGCTCTGCTATAGAATATGCAGGTATGCACTTAAATACTTTCACGAAAATATGTGATATGATGCACATTAAAGATGTTGACCCCGATGCAGTCAAGTTGCGCTTATGTCCTTTCTCTCTTAGAGGAAGAGCAAAATAGTGGTTGCTATCTTTGCCTAGAAATACTATTGCATCATTGGTGGAATGTACTTCTTTATTTATGACTAAATTATTTCCACCTGCAAATACTATGCAACTCAGATCTAATATTACTGGTTTTAGACAGGAAGAGCGTGAGCCACTAGCGCTTGCATGGGAGAGAATGAAAAATGCATGAGAAACTGTCCCTGTCATGGGATGGAATACTGGTTAATTCTCCATTTATTTTATAATGCTCTCAACCCTGTTTCTAAGTCTATGCTAGACACTTCAGCTGGAGGAACATTTATGGGTAAGAAAATTACTGAAGCAAAGCAGCTGCTAGACAATATGCAAGACAACCATGCCCAATGGCATGTAGAAAGATCAAATACAAAGAAGGTGAACTCCGTTGCACCTCAAGATAATGAAGAACTCAATGATAAGTTAGATGAGCTCATATTAGCCGTTAAAGGTAAGGAAACCCCGGTCAGAGCTACTCATGAACCCACTATTGAAGAAGTAGACTTCATAGCTCGTAATGATTATAAACCTGCTTGGAAGAAGAATCACAATCCAAACTTTCAGAAACATTACTCTAGTCCAGTAGGTAACTATAATAATAATATGGCATCAAGCAATACTTGTCTCCAAGAAACATTTAAAGCTTTTATGGACTCACAAAATGAGCAAAATAATATTCTAGTCAAAATTATGGAGAATCATGATGCTATGCTTGGTAAATTATCTAATCAGGTTGTTAGTTTGAGAAATGATTTGCAGGCCCTCCAAGAAAGAACAAGGATCATTGAGGCATAGCTACGTAAGATAACCGAGAGTCAAACTCTCATTCTAGCTAAATTTGCAGGTAAAGCTGAGCTCAATCCAGTAGAAGACCTCAAGATGATAAGAATCCAAAGGGAGGAGCCCGAAGAACTTGATTATAGCAATGCTCCTTCACCAAACTACACAGTTGAAGATTTTGAAAAAAGGATCAATGTCAAGATTCCAGTAAGTGAAGGAAATGACGAAGCCATGTATCAACACTTCGTTAATCACGTAGCAATAAAGGTATGTGAGCTTGAAGAATAATACAAGAAAATTGCTGAAAAATTGCGTGTTGAGCTAGATGATATATTTGAGCCTACCATTAAGATTAAAAATTGGGACTAATGAAATAGTTGCACTGTGTGATCTAGGTACAAGTGTTTCAACAATTTCAAAGAGTCTTTTTAACAAGTTGAATCTTGGCTCTTTTGAAATCACTGAACTAAAATTACATCAGTTTACATTAAAGGTTGTCATACTCTTATTGATTTTCTTATTGTTGACATGCGTGAAGACGCTACTGCCCCTATTATATTAGGCCATCCTTTCTTAAGAACTATTAAGGCTTTGATCAATTTGCATGAAGGGAACATGAAGCTTCAATTGCCTTCGCGGGATCCTTTTGTTATTCATTTCCCCGGGAAAAAGAAATCCAAGAAATATGATAGGGAGACCACCACTTTGAAGGCCAATTACTTTGGAGTGGGTGTTCCACTCATATGGCCTAAGTGAGCAATATCAAGGTCAAGCTACTGACCATAAAAGAGCACTGCATTGGAGGCAAACCATGTGAAATAAAGATTTGAGTTAAGTTTTAAGTTTTAGTTTTAGTTTTATAAAGAATAAAGAGTGCTAGAAAACTCCAGTGAGAGGAAGAGATTCAGCTGTACTAAAAATTCCTGTTTTATATATGACATAGTTGGTCGAAATTTTAGTCTGTCATTTTCCTGTCAAAACAAGGTGTTTCGCTAAATTTCAGTCTAAAAATTAATCCTTGAAGAAATAGAAATTTTTTGATGTGTACAGAAAGGTTAACAACCAACTATACGGCGGGAATAAAAATTCCCACCGTATAGTTGTCGCCGTATAGTTATGTTACCCATCGATAATTTTTCATCCCAGTATATAGAAGGTTTGACGACCAACTATACGGCGGGAACAAAAGTTTCAGCCGTATATTTACAGCCGCCAGACAGAAACCCTAGGAAACCCTAAAATTTTGCCGTTAGACCAACTATATAGCCGGAACATCCTGTTCTCGTCGTATAGTTTCTGCCGTATAGTTGCGTCCGACCACTTAAACGCACGGGGAGGTACCCAAAACATCAAAAACACAATCCTTTTTCTCTCTTCTAACTCCAAACTCTCTCAAAACCTCAAGGGATCTTCACCCCTGCTCATTTTCGTTCGAATTCCTCGCACACAAGTGATCTACGGTATGTTTCTCCTCCGATCCTCCAATTACTTTTTGCAAATTCATCTCTGATCTATTGTCATTATCAATCTAAGGTGAGACTTAGATTTGAACTATTGCCATGATTATCTTGCCTAGATTAATATGTTGAGGAGATTCTTTAGTGTGCTATGATGAGGATTATGCTATGACTATTACTGTTGGATCAAAAAGTTTTATAATTGTCTCTTTTATTTGTTTTTAGAAGATGAACACGAGGAGCCAGACACGTCCTCTTTCCGCATCTAGTTCTTCTCGGGCTGTAGCTCAGGAACGCATGGGGATTCGATTCAAGGAAGAAGCCCACCATGATTGTTTGGACAAGATCAAAAACCGAGAAGTCAAGGCAACCAAGTGGGCTTTCCCCGTCACTTTGAACCAACTCGGTATTTTTGATGATTTTAATTTACTTTGCAATAGAGTTGGCCTGCAAACCTTTGTATTCCATGATGCACCAACCTATCGAAGGTTAACTATTGAATTTCTTAGCTCTTTGAGTAGCACCGTCAAAGCATGGCATGGGGAGGATAAGATTTCTTTCCGACCCATGAACAATAATTATTCTCTAACACTTGATGAATAGTGCAATTGTTTTGGTTTACCCAACAATGATCCTAATGCTCTACGCGCAGCTTTTACCAACATGGAACCTTCCCCTGAACACTGCTATAATAGAATGAGATTTACTTCTAGAGTCAGTAGAGGGAAGAATATTCAACATCCTGCTATTCTATATTCGTTCTATGTTATTGCTAACACCTTGTAGGCGCGCAATGAGTTTACAAGACTCAATGAGGAGGACATCTTAGTCCTTGCAAAAGTTGCTTTCAACTATGACAACTTGTCACTTCACTTGGGCGTAATACTTTTGCGCTACTCGGAGTACCAATCCCACCAAAGCCAAAGACCAATCACTTGTGGAGGCGTCATCACTGTGCTCGTCAATGTTCTAGGCATCGACCTAGGTGAGTTACAGCCGGTGCTAGGTGAGCGACGTGTTGGTTTCTCTACTTTGAGGGCTTGTGGAATGCTTACTAGGAGAGGTGGTGTTTATTATCTGCATATTGCTGGAGCTGGGCGTATCTACCCCGCTCCTTTGCCTAATTATCTTTTCTCTATCGAGGAAGGACGTGTGCTTTATGACTTGCAGGTTGAGAAACACCAACCCGAGGAGGATATTCTGGAGGAGGATGAGGACCAAGAGGAGGATCAAGAAGTCCCTCATCAGGAGCAGCAGCCACCAAACCGGTTTGCTAAATATCAAGATTTCCAAGAACTTGGAGGAACTGTGGAGGGAATGCATAATCTCGCCCTGAACCTCCGAGAAACAACAAGTATCCTTTCAACTCAATTTGCGGACTGGAGTTACAATATCCCCCCTAGCACCATAGTGATTTGAAGGGCTTGCAAAAGCCTAAGCTTGGGGAGGTTTTCTATGTATTTTATATTTTTATTTTCTTTATCTTATTTTTGAGGTTATGCTTTTATTTGAGTTTATAAGCACTTGTGTTGGTTTACCCAACACTTTATCTTAGTTATTTTATTTTGTTTGAGATTTTCAAGCCGAGCTTTGCCGCCAATTTTATATTCTTTAATACCCCTTCTCAAAAACCACAAAAAGATTTCTCCGTTTATATTTATATTTTCCCTCTCTCTTTTTATTTCTGCCTCGAAGTTCTCGTTGATTTGCAGGAGAGTGATTGACTTCGAGTTTTCAAGAAACAAATAAAAAGGGAAGAGAGAAGTGGAACCAAACATGAGAGGTATGCCTTATGACTCCCCACTTTTGAAGTTTGAGAAACCCATGCTAGTTAGTAGTAATGTTGAGATGTTATATCAGTGGAGTGAGTCTCTATATTGTATTAAAATTTTGTTTGCATGGGTATTTAATTGGATACATATTGTTCTAGCCTAAAAATTTGCTAAACAATTGAAATAAGAAAAAGTCTCACAAATTGAAGACTTGGGTGTTGTAGTGTTTAGTCTTGATAGCTTATTCTTAGAGACACTCAACACCACAAAAAATAATGATTGACTTGCTAGCTCTCTTTGAAAAGATGTTTAGCGGTTTTTGTGAGCATGCCAAAGTTTGACTTGTAAATCATAAGAATGATATAGCTTTATGCGTGTCAAACTTCATGGGATGCCAACAACTCCGCTGGCCTACGAACGATCTTCATGGAGGAAACTCCTAGATTTCGTCTATGAGTTGATTAAACATATGTAGCAGTAATGCTATAATCGGTAAGATTCTTGGCACTCCCGGGTAGCTATAACATGATGGAATCACTCCTCTGGCTGATATGAGTAATCATTATGCAAAAGGAACAAAAACTTTAGTAATGCCACGAGTGTCCATCTCAACCTGATAAACTAATGAAAACTTTTGGCATGCTCTCAATTACTTAAGAACTGAAATTCTTAAAGAACAATGAATATAAAAAGTAGTGCTTGATTTATTGATGTGGGAGGATTGAGATAATTTAGTGTATATTCTTTTCATGACAATCTCTCACACTCTTAATTCTACATGATTACACTTTATTGTTCAAAGGCAAGCCTATGAGTTAATTACATGACATGGAATAAAGTTTACTCTTTTGAATCATCCATGATTATAATAATTTTGCTGCACTATAAGGATTCATGAAACCCATATGATATGCTTTCCATTACTCTATCTATGCTGAATTTTTTTAGATTAATAAACTGGAGGAAACATGAGACTACCAATCATGAGTAAGATCATCATCTCGTTATTTCAGTTTAAATGTTGAGTTCCCTTTTGATTTTGGTTTTTTTGCTCGAGAACGATCAAGTTTAAGCTTGGGGAGGTTGATGTTTATGAAATATAGCCATCCAAGTCCACATTTAAACTATATATTATTCATATATTTGATGAAATATCTCTCTAAAACCTGCCACTAATGCCTAATGATCAAAGGGGTATGCAATCCTTTCTTGCTATTTTTGCTTGCGCAAATAATGACGTATTATGATGGGAATCACTACATAAATGCCAAAGATACGAGATTTCCAACACGCGAAAGAAACCAGGAGCCGTGAGGAGGCTACTGCAAGCTTAACGACCAACTATACGGCCCACCGCAGTATAGTTGCCATCGTATAGTTTGCACCGACCTCCTTAGGTCAAACAGAACAACTTTCATGAAGGTACCCCTATATAAAGAGGCTTCAGGCGACGAGAAACAAGCCCCCGACTCCACAACATCGCTTCTTTCACCCTAACTCTCCCTTCCTCCACGCCGGAGGAATAGATCTAGATCTAAACCTCTAAACCCTTCTCCACCACCATAGCCATCTTCCACCACTTGTAACAGTAGATCTCATCTCCAATTGGCGATATTGTAAGACTATTTGCTATAAACTCTATGATCTCTATTACAATGTTTATGCCTGTCAATTTCATCTCTTTGTGTGAGTAATTCTCCTTGGGCTAAGGGCTTCGGCCTAGCCATGTAGCTTTTGTGCATATTATTTATCATAGATGGGATCATGTATTAGTTTGTATGACATGATGATTATAGTACCCTCTCTTGCCTCAATCTAAGGACTTGTCAGGTACCCAAGACCCTGAGTATTGATTCAGGTAAAGGGAGTGTGAGTAACGACTGATCTGCAGGATAGGAACCCCAGTGAGAGAAAGAATAGTACGACTATATGTTAGGAACATACTTGGGATTAACGGTGACATCACTATGCATATCATTAGTTCTCTTTCTTCTATGGATGAGACTAGTAGGTTATTGCCATAAGCGGTCGCGGAGGCGATAACATTTATGGATGCACTACCCACATATAATTATCTTGCTCTAACAATTACATGAGTACTTTATTATTATCTGTTATTCCCATCAGATCTTTTTGCATAGCTACTGGTGAAAACTGAAGATCCTAGGCCCTCTCTCTTCATTGTCAACAACAACAAGATTGCAAACTCTTGGTCCGGTGAAAACACAATAGGAATTCTAAAACTCTCGAAGGTCCATTTAAGTAATCTCACTTTGCTTTCTGCTTCCCAAGGATTCGATAAACCTAGGTCTACTAGGGAAAAAGAATTTTACTACATTCATAATCCGGATCGAAGGTATCATTGTCCATGGTACTTTATGTATTTGTTCTAGTCAATATAAAATTTGCTAGACGTGTTGGGATCTTTTGAGAAGTATCACTTTATGATATGCTTGTTTATTGTTAATCTTTAATGAATGAACCCTTTGAATTTTTTGTGATACTTGCTAGCTAAAATAGGAAACAAACTCCAAAATCCATGTTTAGTTTTATCACCTTCATGCTCGAGGACGAGCATAGGTTAAGCTTGGGGATGTTGATGCATGTAAAATGCATACATGAACTTTGTATTTTATTGATACATATTACCACTTATTGGCAACTTATATAATGTTATATCCATGTTTTATATTGATTTACAAATGACTCCCTTTATTTTGGTCATAACTCTATAGAACAGGAATTTCATGTTTTGTGTATTTTTATCTTTCAGGGACCTAAACGGATTTAAATGGAGGTAGGATTTTTGGAGCATTATTTTTTGTGTGAAGTGAAGGACGTGGAGCACTTGAACCTCGTGATCCGGGCTTGGAGGCCCAAAAGAGAACAGGTGGTGGGACCCCTCCCTAGGCCGCACCACTTGACCTCTTTCCTTCCTCGCGCATCGCCATGCATCCGTCTTCATCTCCAACTCATCGTCTTAACCTAAAACGCATATAAAAGGGTCCCCTGATGCACCTATGGATAAGGCAGTCCATAAACACCAAAACAGAGACAAAACTAGTGAAGATAGGAGGGGAAAACACCGTCGGGATCTCCACCAGAGGGATCTCTACCTTCGCCAACGTCTCCACCATCATCACCATGATGAAAAGGGAGTAGTCCACCTCTAGACTATGTGTTTTTGAAAGTAGCTTGATATTTTTTCTCTCTTATTCTATCATAGATCTAGTACCATATGAGCTGCCCAATATGATTATGGTCATATATGTAATTCCTATGTGGTGGATCTTTATCCTATGAGTCGATATTTGATATTGGAACCTATTTATGTGTGAGATGTAGTAGTAGATACATGTTATGTAGCCCATTATTAAGTACTTTTTTATCCAACATGTATGAGAGGGCATGTGTGGGGGAACATGTGTATTACCTGGAGTAACATGGTGTTAGTGGTTGGATAGTGATAACAAATTCAAGATCTACTATGGTGTTTACCCTTCTTTTGTTACCTCACTAGTGATTAAGTGAATCCATGTGATATAATTATCTAGTGAAAACTAAAATAATCTTGTTTGTTCAAGGTATCATATTTATTATTAAAACATCATGTCAAAGTATCTAAGGCTATGCTTTGTTAATTATTAATTCAAGATTACTTCGACTTTTCCCTTTCTAGAGGAGTATAAAAGAGATGTGTTGCATTATATCTATCATAGGACGTGATGCTCATATGAATGCTTATCAAACACATAATGAATTTTCATCAATATTATGTTGCTGTTGAATTGTTTTGTTTCTATTATACTCTAAGAGAGAGTAGACAAGTGAACCCATAAACCTCAGTCCAACTTTTATCATAAGAAACAACTTTCCAACACCAATACCATCCTTTAAATTTTTAGTATTAATTAATTTTGAAATTACAAAAATACTTTCACTACTAGCAAACACAAAAGACCTTTTTATTGTTGCATTTAATTTGCTTGCCTAGTTATAAATTGTTTTACTTTATTTATTTATAAGTTAATTTCAGTTTACTAATACGAAATCTTGTGCTTGACAGCCGCACGGTGGAGTTGGGGACACAAGGCAAGGATTTTGTTTTGTAGGTTGTTTGAATAGGAGAAGCAAAATATACTCTTAGCCAATTTCCCGAGAGTTCGATATAAACCCTCGAGTCACCCTTGTGGGGAAAAGATGCTTGCTACAACACTCTGCACTTGGAGTCCCAACGGATTGGTACACATGGAGTTGTTGCCATCACCCCCCTAACATATATAATTTATCTAGTGTACCCCTGTTTTATTACCTAAACCCCCTTAATTTTTTGGATTTCCGTTTTTCAACCCTCCCAACAGTTTGCAAGAGGAAAAATCTTTGATTGGCCTTGCTCAAACTTTTTCCCGTCTCTGCCTTGTCTACGAGTGATGCTGACGTAGGGGAACAAATCGAGCAACCCATGGCAAGAGAAGCACCACAACCATGAAGACCGACAAGACTCCACGAAGTGCGAGAAATATTATTTTTGGACAATGATGATCCTGCAAATATGCGGAAGTTATGATGAACCCATACTCTAAAAATGGCTAAATACCATTGAGTGCAAAGGGGTCTATAAGAAGAAGATTGGTATGGACAGAAATGTTCATGTCCATAAATCTGTAATTGCCGCGAAGGGTTTTTGGCAAGTTCAAGAAGTTGACTATTACGAGATCTTCTAGCCTGTAACGATATTTGAATCTATACAAATTATTATTGCTATTGTTGTATATTTTGACTACGAGATATGACAGATGGATGTCAATGAAAACTTAATCGAGTACGTGTATATGATACAACCCGAGAGTTTTATCGATCGAAACAATGTTGAAAAGGTAAGCAAACTTCAAAGTCCATTTATGGAATAAAGTAAGCATCTTGAAGTTGGAATGTTCGTTTTGATGATGTGGTCAAATATTTTGGCGTCATCAAGAATGGTGAAGCGTCTTGTGTTTACAAGAAGGAAAGTGGAAGATCGCTTGTATTTCTATTCTTATATGTAGATGACATATTGTTTATTGAAAATGATATTCCTATGCTCGATTCCATTAAGACCTTACTGAAAAACAGTTTTTCAATGAAGGACTTAGGATAAGCAACATATATTATGGGATCTAAGATCAATATATATAGATCAAAAGGAATAGTTAGATTAAGCCAGAGTACTTACATTAACAAGGTGTTAAAACAATTCAGCATGGAAGAGACGAAAAAGGGGTTCTTACCTACATCTCATGACATAGGTCTTAGCAAGACCCAGTGTCCTTCAAAAACTGATGAACGATACACATGATTAAAGATTCAATATGCTTCGGTTATTGGATCTATCATGTATGCACTGATATGTACTCACCCAAATGTTTCCTTTTACTCTAAGTGTGTTACGGGAAGGTATCAGGTTGATCCCGGTGAAAGTCACCAGACATCGGTAAAAAAACGTCCTTAAATACTTGAGAAGAACCAACCTTGTGCTCCTACACTAGTACAATATTTATCCACACGAAAATAGGATCGATGGTTGTTGTGCTACATCGGACAAGCATCACATGGGAATTCATCGTGTGTGCCGCAGTACTTCTAAAGAAAATAAACAACTTAATATTTTAGCAGTAAGAAAGACATGTATTCCCTAAAGTTCATATTTGCTCCCAAACTCACATGCATAGGTGAGCCAAAATGTTTGAGCGTTCAACCTACGTGTAAAATTTCGTGATAAAATTACATACACGGTGCAAACAGAAAAAAATAGAGCTAAAAAGTTTCAAGTATATTCATTTTAAAGAACTTGTTTCTTTTCACGGACACTACAATTGTTATTTCGGACTGTAAAAAAAATTAGGTTTTAAAATTTAGTTGTATTTAAATTTACTATACGCTTAGATGCAGGTGAACTCATGTAACATCCCAGCATATAGGACCTAACGAAGGGTAGATTTAGGAATATGAATTTGTGCATGCATCCATTTGTGAAAATATGGGTAAAATTTTCACCAAATAAAAACCTTGAGTGATCAATGTTTCTTTCTTACTTTGATATTAGGTTTAGTCTTAAAGGAGGATTGCTATAAACTTTGATATAATATTAAAGGAAATATGTGTGTTTTGAAATGAGTTTGGATTTTAAAACTTAAGTGTTTTACAATTTAAATGATTTTGATATAAGATTTGAATCATAAATTAATTAAGAGAAAAGTATTATAACTTTAATCTTATCTAAAAACAATATTGAATATGAAATTCATTTCATATACATAAACAAGTTACAAAGAATGTAACCTACTGAAGTTATTCCAAACTTCACAAATTACAAAAGAGTAAAGAATAAGAATATTCTTTATTAATAAATATATAATTTTTATTATAAATGAACAAAATAAAGATTACAAGAATTATAAAAGAAAAATTACAAAAGAATAAGAAAAATTACATTTGTATATCTACTAACTATCTTATATCTAGATCTACACTAAATCTTCATCTTTATCTTTGTACTTGCAAAACAAAGATTAAATAGAAACAAAATAGGATTAGTGTAAGTATATTTCTCTTAGATATGTCAGTGGGGTGCACTTGACAAACTCATCATTGAGAAATGTTATAAAGGGGCAAGTTTCACCAATATAAAAGATTTCATCTTTCATAAATTCAAAGCAAGAATTCAAATGACATGATTTCATAAAACCATCACATGATTTCATCATATCATCTAAACAAAAGCATGAGTTGCTTTATGAAATAATCTCTCAATAATCACCCAAGAGAGGTGAATCAATCCTAGAGATTTCAAGTATAAGGATAAGGAATCAAGCTCAACCACAAGCACTGAACTCTCAGACCAACATCACTGAGTTCAGTGTTACTTTTGCAACTTAGATCATTCTTAATTTGATCTTATCAGATCAGGGCACATCTCTCAAAGAGAGTAGCACCTCTAATCCTATAAGTTTCAAACAAACTATTGCCCAACTAACTAGGAATTACATCCTAGAGCCTCAGACCAACATCATATGCAGGAAAGTTAATAAAAGCTTCCATATCATCTTATCAGTTTTAATCACAAGCATGATCAAGCTAAGCCAGAAATAAAAACCCAATCACTTGTGTGCCAAAATACAATGGTATCACAAGGACAAGTTTTTAATGAGCTAAAACCAATCTTTACTTAGTTCCCACAGATAAAAGGGACAAACAAATAAATATCATTTTTCTGAAGCCAAGTGCCAGGAATTAACCTTAAATTCATCTATACATCCACATAAATCATTACATGTAATGATTTGATTTAGTATGTACGATATCATACAAGCCTACCACTATAATTACAGTGAGCAACCACTGAGAGAAACCACTATCAGTACAAGCATTCTGACAGTAGAGTAAACTCTCGATTAACAACATAATCCAATCAGGGATTTCATAGAAACACTAGCATAGGATCATAGTGAACCATCACTAGAATAATCTGACAGGCAACTAGCATCCTCAAAGCCATTACAAATCATTAACCATAGCAAACAATCATTCTCCATGCTCAAGTATGATCACCACTAGATCTAAAGCATCATGGACATGATCAACAGGGGGTTATGAACCCTAATCAGAGCAAGACCCCTAATCCTGAGATGAACCCTAATCAGCACCTAGTCACTTGGCATGAGAAGCCACTAGGCACACATCGAGTGATTCATGGTAATTGCATGAACCATGACCACATAAGCAACTTATCCGAGGTCCTCGCCGACGAATCGAAGAGGAAGCAGATAGGCCGACGAACCGCAGCGGCACATGGAGCACCCAGAGGAGCGCTGCAACCTGCACCTGCCATGGCGGTGGACGTAGCAGCACACGAGCCCAGCACACCACCACATGCGGGATCGTGGCGGCGACGACAGTACCTTTCCCTAACCCTAGGGTTCGGGAACGAGGTAGACCTGTCCACCGGGAA
The DNA here is from genome assembly GCA_916181665.1 of Avena sativa. Taxonomy (NCBI): domain Eukaryota; kingdom Viridiplantae; phylum Streptophyta; class Magnoliopsida; order Poales; family Poaceae; genus Avena; species Avena sativa. The sequence goes on along the minus strand of OV702293.1, from coordinate 8,050,276 downwards.
GCACCGGAGTCAAATCCAATTGGACAGAACGAACGAGCGTCATCGACAACCCCAACTCGCACCACGGCGTTGGCCAGAATGGCCGACGGCGGCAGGAATCGACGGTGGCGGCATCGCTGGCCATTGGGTTGAGTCAGAGGAGGAGAGGATAAGGTCGAGGGAGAGTGATAGGCAGAGAGCGTGGACTGGGTGGGCCAAAACCCTTCGGGGTGATATTTTGACTTTTCCCTAGTGGGCCACACTGGCCCAATAAGCCCAAAACGGCCAGCCCAAGTTGTTTAATAGATTTTTGACCAATTAGAAAAGACCAAAATGCCCCTGACCTCAATAAAATTATATAAAATAAAATAAAAGTCCAAAAATTATAAATAAAATATTTTTGGATCACAATAATATACTCTGTCCAAATAAAATAAAATATAAAATTTTGGACATTTAAAATTTTATAAGAATTTTGTAATTTATATATTATTTATAGAATTTTACAAAATTATTGAAAGGTTATAAAAATAAATAAAAATCACTTTCAATATTTATTAATATTATAGTATTTATAAAAAAATAGTAAATAAATATTTAGTAATAAATTTAATGTATAATTAATAATTCCTAAAAGAATTATTAAATCAATAAAAGTCAAATCAAAAGGGAAATAAAATAAAATAATTCAACATGTGCAATAAATATAAAAGAATAATATTTATAAATACTTTATTAAAGACACCTTATATAGGAAAAATGCATATATAATTAAATAATGCATTACATTACTTGCATAATCATTTTTGCTTCTTTAAATATTGTCCTTACCGGGCAATAATGATGTTTTTGTAGAACTATAAGCTCAAGGTCTAGTGCAAGCATCAGACTTCACTACCTTGCCATCACAAGGCAAGTTCATCACTTGCTCATATCCTTTGAAGAGTTTTTATCAAAGTACTTGCAAATTGTTTGTTATCATATATGCTATAAAAGAAAGAAAATATTATTTTCATAAATAAAGAAATTACAGATATCATCCTAAGTGGTGATATAATGGAGCAATAGAAATTAGGGTTCTACTTGTAACAATGATGATCAAGTAGGGACTTAATAACCCCTAACATTAGTGATTCTAGCGCCGTATATTACGCGTTAGCCATGAGATTTGGAAAGGGACAAAGAAGTCAGCTGTATCTTCTTCCTCTCGCATGAAGCCGAATGTGCAGGTCGTGGCTGTTATCCTTGTAGTGTGCATATTAATTGGTAATTCGTAGAGGATATGCAGCATATGGGTGGGAACCCTCATCGTCCCACGATAGTTCTGGTATCTAACGGTTTGTACAAACCATTGCCGTAATTCATTATGTGGGCATGGTGTACACCAAGGAGGCATGCGGGGTCGCGAAGGGGGCAGTGATTGTCTTGGACCAACTACTAGGCCCCACATCATGGAATTGTGGACGGGAAAGTACGCCCGGTTGTGCAACAAGGAGTTGATCTCTCATGGGTAAAGTAACGCACCTTTGCAGAGTGTAAGAACTGTAACTTGTTACTCCCTGTTCCGGGAAGGAGCTACGGACACGGCAGGAAAGGAACTCCATGAAAGTTTTGGTCAACCTGTGAAGGCTGATTGTCATAGTTTTTCGGAATAAAATCAATCTTTGAAGAAAGATTTACAAAAACTGCATAGTGCCAAGGATTTATAATCCGAGGTGGTAGTTAGAGCATCAAACTTCCCACCTTGCATATAATGAACTTGTTGGGTAATGTTGTTACTCATTCTTTCCTTTGATCCCTTGCTTAGACTCTGAGGATCCCGAAGACGTGCCAATGTATGCAGCTGAATGCCAAGAAGATGTGTTCTACGAGGAACCTGATCTATCCGGAGGAGTTGAAGGAGTGGATTACGAGATCCGCTACGGTGTCGATGAGAACGAGTCCAATTAAGTATCTAGTTAGTAGTAACTCACGGAGCCGAGCAGCATGAACTCTATAAAATAAGCTGTTGAGCCCCACTCCTAGTCGGGGTTGTTACTTTTAAATTCCGCTGAACACTTTATACTTTGGTTTGTAAGTTGGATCTTTTGGAAGTCTTGAACTTCCGGTATTGTAATAATATTAATGTGTGTACTTTTGTAATATGGACCCGCAATGTTTCTGTTGTACCACTCTGAGGGATGTCATATTTACGGAACGATGTTCTGTGGATGTCATGTCAACGACTATAGTGTACTACACATGCAGTGGTATGCTGGGTCACCGCAGTTGGTATCAGAGCAAATTGCTTTGATCTTAGGTTGGAAACCTAGTAAAGGGTATTACCTGTAGGAGAATTAGCAACGATAAAGAATTCTCTAAAAGTAATATAATGGGTATTCAAATGAGAATATTCCGTTATATGTTTTAGTGCGATAATTCTTTGTTATGATGCAATATATCACTGGATACTAATGAAAATTATTTTTCTGATATACAGAGATATGGCACCAAAGTTTCCAAAACAGACTTTGGTAAGATAAGAGGAGACTCTTGATGATTATCAAGGATCATTTACAGACCAACTTCGTCAACTTTTAAAGCTTTTTAATTGTCCAACTAGAATTCCAGTGAACACTATCACTTACCTTGATGGCCGGATGTTATCCAAGTATCGTGTGAGTATCCAACTTCTAGAGAAGCTTGGATTATATCACGATCTACCTATAGGAGAAGGCAGGAGTCATTTAGCAGCCTATCATATTGCTGTTGTGGAGGCGATAGCTAATATTCGGGAGCAGAAAACCAAGGAGCTAGAAGGTAGCACATTTTCTATGATATCTCATGATTCTATAGACTCGGGGCATATACCGGATCATCTTAATTTGGTTAAGAAGCATCCTAAGTTAGCTTCCAAGTTTATGGATAGATATCGGACACTCGTTGCATCTTTTTATAAGACTCATCAAGTGATTGTCGAAGACAAAAATGATATGCTAGAGGATCTAACTGATCCGGAAAGGAGGAAGCAGTTATCATTCTAGTTAGAAAAAGAAGCAAGTAGTAGTGCAACACCTATTTTTAAGGATATACCTATAGATCCGGGATCTTTTATACCATGTCCTTACTCACCAAGACCTGAACCTACACATGATCCTACCATAGATATGCGGTATGCAGGACCACAGGGCTCAGAGGATGGTTCTGACTCGGAACTTCCTATTGAGAATTCGGATGGTTGGAGGATGGGATCATACAATGAATCTCATGAACACCAGATGTCCACAGATGGTTCTAACAAAAATGTTGGACAATCTAGTTGGATGGGTGCAAGGATGAACCCTAATAACAGAAGTAGAAATACCATGTCAATAGATGATCAGGATGAAGAAGAAGATCCTGAGGAGAGAGTGTTTGAATCATCAACATCTTCTCAAAACCCAGGGAATATACACTACCCAATGTTTAATTATCTTGCCCACAAGAGCACTTGGGAAGCAGCAGGATCTGCGTATTCTGTTGACAACTCAAGGAATGAAGCTCAGGAGATGCAAGCTGGAGATAATGTTTCTGAAGACTTTTCAGTTGAGCTGGAGGGAGTCAATGTGCTCAGGTTGAGTATCTGATTCAAGCCCTGATACTTCAGATACAGAGTATGTTCCTTCTGGAAGGCCATTTGTTCCACAAACTGTGTGACGGACAACATGTCATCACGGTTGGACATCAGGCATGTACGATGAGCGTAGTTACTACTAGAAGGAGGCAACTAGTTAGTGATATCAAGTAATAAGGTAGTTTGGTAATAATACCAATAAGGTATATGTTGTAATGACTTTGTATCATTATGATATTATGTATAATGTGTGAAATGCATATTTGGATTTTCTTTGGATCTTCATTGTGTGACTAGTTCTGTGCGTAAAGTCGAGCTCAGAACACATGTGCACGATGTAATTATGAGTATTCGCTTTATGATGCAGGACTAGGGGGTCATGGATACGGGTGTAGAAATGGAAACTGAGCAGCATCGGATGGAGCGTGAGGCCAAGGAAAAGGCCGATGCTGATACAGCAAATCAAGGAGCATTACCACCACCACCAATGAGGCCGTTAATGGAGCAGAACTTTATGCAATGTATGCAAATGATGCAAGAGACCCAGAACAAGTTCATGGAAGAGTTGCTGGGGCGAGCAAATCAGAGGGCACCGGAAGGTGGAGGAGTGAGTTTATCTGATTTTCAGAATGCAAGACCGTTACCTTTTGCATCATCTCCTGAACCAATGGATGCAGAAGACTGGCTAGCAGATACAGAGAGGAAGCTGAAAACTGTGGGTTGCAATGATGAGGAAAAATTGTGGTATGCAACTCATCTGCTGACTAGACCTACAGCATCATGGAGGGAAAATCAATTAGCCATGCAACAACCAAGAAGGAAGTTTACCTGGGAGGAGTTCAAGCAGAGATTCCATGAATATCATGTTCCGGAAAGCGTCATGGAGTTGAAGAGGAGAGAATTTGAGGAGCTTCAGCAAGGATATACTAGTGTCATGAAGTACATCCGGGAGTTTAGCCAATTGTCTCGTTATGCTGAGGAGGATGTTAACACTGAAGAGAAGAGGAAGAAGCATTTCTTGCATGGATTCAATCCGTTTGTGAGGATGCAGCTAAGGTTAGCCAATAAGCAAACTTATCAGCAGTTGTTGGATGCAGCCATTACTTTTGAAGATGATTACAAGAATGTCCAAGAGGATCGGAGGAAGAGAGCCAAGAAGGAAACCAAGATAATTCAGGCAAGCAAACCTAAACCTAATCTGGAGTTCAAACCTAGGAATAGGAATTATGGCAACAACAACAATAACAATAACAATAATAAGGGCAGTGGTGGAAATCAATCTAATCCAAGAAGGAATGTTATTTGTAACAACTGTGGAATTCCAGGACATTTCCAGAGGGAGTGCAAAAAGCCTATAGTGATCTGTTATGGTTGTGGCCAGAAGGGGCATATTAAGCCAGATTGTCCGAGCAAACCACCAGGAGGATGGTCTACCAAGGGAGGAGGACAAGCCAGTGGAGGAAATGTACAACCCAATAAAGGAGGAAATAATGGCAAGAACAACAATGGCAAGAGGAACCGACCTACCAGAAAACTGAACTGTGCAACCCTCGAGGAGGTGGATAATTCGGAGAATGCAGTGATAAGTACGCTCAATATCCTTACCAATCCTGGCAAAGTTCTATTTGATACTGGTGCAACTACTTCATTCATTTCTGAAGAATTTTGTGATAAGTTTGGGATTAGAAGGGCAACGTTAGAAAGTCGTATGACCGTAGTTACGGCATGAGGGAATGTGATTGTATGCCACATAAAACAAGATCAGGTTATCTCGATCTATGGTTGTACATATTTCGCAAACCTTTATGTGATTCCTTTGAAGGGAATTGTAGTAGTGTTGGGGATGGATTGGATGATGGAACACGGAGCTCAGATTAATTGTGAGGAGAAAACTGTCTCAATCAAAACTCCAAGTGGAGCAAGGATAGTTTACCAAGCAGATAAACACAGTCATATTATGGTGGATCTGCAGTTGAATTCAATGAAGGAAGTTAAATTAGAAGAGATCCCTATAGTTAATGAATTCCAAGATGTTTTTCCAACAGAGTTACCAGGAATGCCACCAGACCGGGAGATAGAGTTCACCATTGACTTAATACCTGGTACAACACCAATAGCTCAAGCACCATATAAAATGGGACCCAAGGAGTTGAAAGAACCGAAGGAGCAAATTGATGAGTTAGCGAGAAAAGGATTTATACAGGAAAGTGTATCTCCATGGGGAACACCAGTAATCTTTGTGGATAAGAGAGATGGTGGAAGACGGATGTGTGGTGATTGTAGAAATCTGAGTAACATGACTATCAAGAATAAGTATCCTTTACCAAAAATTCAAGATTTGTTTGATCAAGTGAAAGGAGCTGGAGTATTTTCAAAGATCGATTTAAGATCTAGATACCATCAAATAAAAATCAAGCCAGAAGATGTTCCGAAAACAACATTTGTCTCAAGATATGGACACCATGAGTATCTGGTAGTACCATTTGGTTTGACCAATGCACCGGCAATATTCATGAATATGATGAACAAGATCTTCATGCCATATTTGGACAAGTTTGTCATCGTTTTTATTGATGATATTCTGATATATTCCAAGGATAAGGAAGAGCATGCTGACCATTTGAGAATAGCATTGCAAACTTTAAGAGAACATAAGCTTTATGCTAAGTTCAGTAAGTGTGAGTTTTGGCTAGATGAGGTAGAATTCCTCGGTCATGTGATCAGTAAGGATGGGATTGCTGTGAATCCATCTAAAGTTCAGTCGGTACTAGAATGGACTGCACCGACCAATGTGAAACAAATTCGAGGTTTCCTAGGAATGGCTGGTTATTATCGGAGATTCATTGAAGGTTTCTCCAAAATAGCCGGACCAATGACCAAATTATTAAGGAAGAATACACCATTTAAGTGGGATGAGAAGTGTGAAACAAGTTTCCAAGAGTTGAAGACTAGATTAACCACAACTCCAATCTTAGCAGTTCCTGAAACAGGAAGGATTTCACCGTATACTGTGATGCATCTAAAGAAGGTTTGGGTTGTGTATTAATGCAAGATCGGAAAGTAATTGCATATGGTTCAAGGCAATTAAAACCACATGAAGTCAACTATCCAACTCATGATTTAGAATTAGCAGCAGTGGTCTTTGCACTGAAAGGATGGAGACATTTTCTTTATGGAGCCAGATGTGAGTTATACACTGACCATAAAAGTCTCAAATATTTCTTCACTCAAAAGGAATTTAATATGAGATAGAAGCGTTGGTTGGAATTAATCAAGGATTATGATTTAACAATCAATTACACCCCAGGGAAAGCAAATGTTTGTAGGGATTCGTAGCATGGAAAACAAAAAATTTCTACCGCATACAAACAAACAAGCCAAGATCTATCTACTAGATTGTAGCAACGAGTCGATGGAATAACTCACCCTCGAAGATTCCAAAGTGTTTAACGAGAGCGGATTCTCGTGGGTGATGTAGTCGTACTCTTCCTAATCTCAAGATCGCGCAGACGATCCTTCCGGCGCTGCGTTCCGGCAGCGCTCCCGCAGTCGGTCACACGTTCGGTACTCGAAAAAGACCTTCCTCTCCCTTGTTCCAGCAGGCAGCGGAGGTTGTAGCACTCTCCTCGTGATTCCGGCAGCACAACGGCGTGGTACCGGAAGTAGAGGGGAGATCTCGCAGGGCTTCGCCTTAAGCCGGAGCGAGTATGGTGGACTATGAGAGAGATCCTCAACGATCTAGGGTTTAGACACGCCGAGGAGGGGGCAAGCCGGCGGCTAGGGTTAGCTAGGTGGCGGTGGCGGTTTGCCCTAGGGCGGGGGCGGCGGCAATGGAGGTGGCAGCGCCGACGGCTAGGGTTTAGAGGTGGAGGTGTTGGGTGTCTAGGAGGGGAGCCCTGCCCCTCCTTTTATAGGTGGAGGGGCCGGCCAAGGGGAGGGGAGTCCCTCCCCAACTCGGCTTGGAGGTGGGCCGGTGGTGGAGGGGAGTAACTCCTCCCCAACTCGGTTTCCACCTCCCTCTCCACTTCCCAAAAATAGCCGTTTGACTTTGAAATTGGCGTTTGACTTTTCAAACAAGGATTTGATTAAATCCTCTATTTTGTTCAGCGATGACACTTAGTACATGATGCAATCATACCAACTTGATATAACACATTCATGTACCCTTCCCCTCCGGAGTGCCGGACATTCCGGAACCTTCTAGAACATTCCCGATGTAAACACCGGAACCATTCTCCAACTCCGAAACATGACTTTCCTTATATGAATCTTATTCTCCGGACCATTCCGGATCTCCTCGTGATATACCGAATCCCATTCGAGACTCCGAACAACATTCGGACTCTTTCTCATCATTCCATAACTACTCAAACAACGTCGAATCCTTAAGTGTGTCTCCCTACGGTTCGTGAATTATGCGGACATGATCGAGACACTTCTCCGAACAATAACCAATAGAGGAATCTGGAAATTCATATGGCTCCCACATATTTCTACGATTACTTTGCGATCGAATGAACCACTTACATACGATACCAATTTCCCTTTGTCTCACGATAGTTTACTTATCCGAGGTTATGATCGTCAGTATCTCTGCATACCTAGTTCAACCTCGTTACTGATAAGTACTCTTTTCTCGTTCCCGTGATATGTGATCCCTTGTGAGCCAGTCACATGCTTGCAAGCTAATTGGATGACACTTCACCGAGAGGGCCCAGAATATATCTATCCATCATATGGATGGACAAATCCCACTCTTGATCCATGTGTCTCAACCAATACTTTCCGAATACTCAATTCCACCTTTATAGCCACCCAGTTACGGTGTGGTGTTTGATGTCATCAAAGCATCCATCTGGTAAAGGTGATATGCATGATCTCATGGTCGAAGGAATTAGGTTACTATGTATCAGAAAGCATATAGCAATTGAACTATTAAAATGACTTGATCTTTATGCTAAGCTTATCTATAGGAGTATGTCCACCATATCATTCTCCTAACGATATGATCTTGTTGTTAATAACATCTCAATGTTCATGATAGGGAAACCACAATCATTTATTAACCAACAAGCTAGTATTATAAAGAGGCTTTACTAGGGACTCTATTTTAGTTTACAAATCACACAAGTATTAATGTTTCCTTGTTAATACTATTATAGCATGAATGTAAACATTTATCATAAACACAAAGATATAATAATAACCATATTTATTATTGCCTCTAGGGCATATCTCCAACAGTCTCCCACTTGCACTAGAGTCATCTAATATAGATTACATGGTAATATACCGAACACCCATGGCAGTTTGGTGTTGGTCATGTTTTGCCCTCGGGAGAGGTTTAGTCAACGGATCCGCCACATTCAGATCTGTGTGTACTTTGCAAATCTTTATGTCCCCATCTTGGACATGTTCTCGAATAGCGTGAAAACGTAGCTTGATATGCTTCAGCTTCTTGTGTGACCTTGGTTCTTGCGCATTGGCTATGGCGCCCATGTTATCACAGTAGATAGACATTGGGTCCAGCGCACTAGGAACCACACCCAGCTCTGTAATGAACTCTTTCATCCATATCGCTTCTTGTGAAGCCTCCGAAGCAGCCATGTATTCCGATTCAGTTGAAGATCTCGCCACAACGCTTTGCTTTGCACTCCTCCAGCTAACTGCTACACCATTCAAAATAAATACGTATCCAGATTGTGATTTAGAATCATCCGGATAGGTGTTCCAACTAGCATTGGTGTAACCATTAACAACGAGTTGTTCATCACCTCCATAAGAAAGAACCATATCCTTAGTTCTTCTTAAGTACTTAAGGATGTTTTTGACCGCTGTCCAATGATCCACTCCTGGATCACTTTGATATCTGCTAGTTAAACTAATAGCATATGCAATGTCGGGTCTAGTACATAGCATGGCATACATTAGAGATCCTATGGCTGAGGCATAGGGAGTCTTACTCATCCTTTCTCTATCTTCTGCCGTTGTCAGACTTTGAGTTTTACTCAAGATCGTATTGGGCAACATGGGCAAGAACCCTTTCTTGCTATCTTCCATTCCAAACCTCTTTAGAACTTTGTCCAAATATGTACTTTGTGACAATGATATTAGCCATCTCGATCTATCTCTATAAATCTTTATGCCTAATATGTAAGCTGCTTCGCCAAGATCCTTCATTGAAAAACTATTATTCAAATATTCCTTGACACTATTAAGAAGGTCTACATCATTCCCAATCAACAATATGTCATCTACATATAGTATTAAGAATGCTACAGAGCTCCCACTCACTTTCTTGTAAATACAAGCTTCTCCATAAGTTTGTATAAAACCAAAACTTTTGATCACCTTATCAAAACGTTGATTCCAACTTCGGGATGCTTGCTTCAATCCATAGATGGACCGTTGAAGTTGGCATACCTTGTTAGCATCTTTAGGATCGACAAAACCTTTGGGTTGCATCATATACAACTCTTCATCAATGTCTCCATTGAGGAATGCTGTTTTGACATCCATCTGCCATATCTCATAATCATAATATGCAGCGATTGCTAACATAATCCTCACAGATTTTAGCTTTGCTACTGGTGAGAAAGTCTCATCGTAGTCAACTCCTTGAATTTGTCGAAACCCTTTTGCGACAAGTTGAGCTTTATAGACAGTAACATTACCATCAGCATATGTTTTCTTCTTGAAAATCCATTTGTTCTCGACAGCCTTCCGGCCATCCGGTAAGTCCACCAAAGTCCATACTTGGTTTTCGTACATGGATCCAATCTCAGATTTCATGGCATCTTGCCATTTATTGGAATCTGGGCTCATCATCGCTTCTTCATATGTTGCAGGGTCATCGGTGTTGTCCACCAACATGACACTCATAACGGGATCATACCAATCTGGAGTGGTACGAGTTCTCGTTGACCTGCGAGGCTCTGTAGCAACTTCAACCGAAGTTTCATGATCATCATCATTAGGTTCCTCTCTTATTGGTGTAGGCACCACAGGAACTTCCTCCGGTGCTGCGCTACTCGCAAGTTCGAGAGAAGGTTCGACAACCTCGTCGAGTTCTACTTTCCTTCCAGTCACTTCTTTCGAGAGAAATTCCTTCTCTAGAAAGGATCCATTCTTGGCAACGAAGATTTTTCCCTCGGATCTATGATAGAAGGTATACCCAATAGTTTCCTTTGGGTATCCTATGAAGACGCATTTTTCCGCTTTGGGTTCAAGCTTGTCCGGCTGTAACTTCTTTACATAGGCTTCACAACCCCAAACTTTAAGGAACGACAATCTAGGTTTCTTTCCAAACCACAATTCATACGGTGTCGTTTCAACGGATTTAGATGGTGCCCTATTTAAAGTGAATGCGGCTGTTTCTAATGCATAACCCCAAAATGATAGCGGTAAATCTGTAAGTGACATCATAGAACGAACCATATCTAAGAGAGTTCGATTACGACGTTTGGACACACCATTACGCTGTGGTGTTCCTGGCGATGTCAATTGTGAAAGTATTCCGCATTTCTTCAAATGCTCGCCAAACTCGTAACTTAGATATTCACCTCCATGATCAGAACGAAGAAATTTAATCTTTTTGTTACGTTGATTCTCTACCTCACTTTGAAATTCCTTAAACTTCTCGAAAGTTTCGGACTTATGTTTCATGAAATAGATATACCCATATCTACTCAAGTCATCCGTGAAGTTAAGAACATAACGATAACCACCGCGTGATGCTACACTCATTGGACCACACACATCGGTATGTATGATTTCCAATAAGTCTGTAGCTCGCTCCATCATACCAGAAAATGGAGTCTTAGTCATTTTACCCATCAGACATGCTTCGCATCTTTCAAGTGATTCAAGAAGTCCATCGGAATGGAGTTTCTTCATACGCTTCACTCCAACGTGACCAAGACGACAGTGCCACATATAGGTCGAGTTATCGCTCGATTTCAAACGTTTAGCCTCAATTTTATTAATATGTGTATTTCCACTATCGAGATTCAATAAGAATAGACCATCTATCAAAGGTGCATGTGCATAAAACATATTACTCATATAAATCGAACAATCATTATTCTCGGACTTAAACAAGTAACCGTCTCACAATAAACAAGATCCCAATATAATGTTCATGCTTAACGCAGGCACCAAATAACAATTATTTAAGTATAAAACTAATCCCGATGGTAGATGAAGGGGTAGCGTGCCGACCGCGATCACATCAACCTTTGATCCGTTTCCCACGCGCATCGTCACCTCGTTCTTCGCTAGCTTCCGTTTATTCTGCATCACCTGCTTCGAGTTACAAATATGAGCAACCGAACCAGTATCAAATACCCAGGCACTACTACGAGTACTAGTGAGATACACATCAATAACATGTATATCGGATATACCTTTCTTCTTGATGTTGCCGTTCTTCAAATCCGCCAAGTACTTTGGGCAATTCCGCTTCCAGTGACCTTCTCCCTTGCAGTAAAAGCACTCAGTATCAGGCTTAGGTCCAGCCTTGGTCTTCTTCGTCGGCGTGGCAACTTTCTTACCACCCTTCTTGAAGTGTCCCTTTTGCTTAGACTTGCCTTTCTTGAATTTGGTGGTCTTATTGACCAACAACACTTGGTGCTCTTTCTTGATCTCCACTTCTGCAGATTTCAACATGGCGAAGAGTTCTGGCAACGTCTTGTTCATGTTATGCATGTTGTAGTTCATCACAAAGTTCTTGTAACTTGGTGGTAGTGATTGGAGGAAACGGTAAATCCCCAAAGCATTAGGAATCACTATACCCAAGCTTTTGAAGTTTGTTTGCGTGCCTAGACATCTTAAGCACATGCTCACTGACGGAGCTGCCCTCTTCCATCTTGCAGTTAAAGAACTTTTCAGAAGCCTCATAGCTTTCAATTGCCGCATGAGTCTCAAAGATCAATTTGAGATCCTCGACAATATCATATGGGTCTGAATTCTCAAACCTTTTCTGAAGCTCCGATTCTAAACCATACAAGATAGCACACTGAACTGTGGAGTACTGGGTCTTCCGAGCGAGGTAAACATTCTTTACTTCATCGGCAGCATCAGCTGCAGGTGGGTCACCCAGCGGTGCATCCAGCACATAGGTCAAATTACCAGCTGTGAGGACAATCCTCAAATCGCGGAACCAATCCGCGAAGTTGCTTCCATTGTTTTTCAACTTTTATTTCTCTAGGAATGCATTAAAATTGATGGTAGGGGCTGCCATTGATCTACAACATATTTGCAATAGTTTAGACTAAGTTTATGACAAATTGAGTTCAAATTAATAATAAAATTAATCTAGGTGAACTCCCACTCAAAACAATATCCCTCACATTGTTTTAGTGATCACATGAACCAAATCCACCACATCAATACCGATCATCACGAGAGTTGATATAGTTTCAATGGCGAACAATCGACATGTTCATCATATCTACTATATGATTCATGATTTACCTTTCGGTGATCCGTGTTCCGAGACCATGTATGTACATGCTAGGCTCGTCAAGATCAAACCTTAGTTTCCGCATGAGCAAATCTGGCTTGCTCACGTTGTATACACTTGCGGAATCTAACACACCCGATCATCACGTGGTGCTTCGAAACAACAAGCTTTAGCAACGGTGCTAACTAAGGGTGAACACTTTATGACTTGAAATTCATGTGAATGAGGGATCATCTTATAATGCTACCGTCGTCTACTAAGCAATACAAGATACATAAAGGATTAACATCACATGCAATTCATAATATGTGATATGATATGGCCTTTTCTTCTTTGTGCTTCCGATCTCCATCTTCAAGCACGAACATGATCTCCATCATCACCGGCATTGCATCAAGGTCAATGACGCTTCTTCATGGTTGTCGTCCACCGGCTTCAACTATAACAACTACTTTGAATAGACACGCGTGTCTTAACATAAATTAAAGACAACCATATGGCTCCTGCCGGTTGCCAACTTACAATAAGGAACATTGCATACATCAAATATAATCACAATCATGGCCATATCACATCACTTCACACCCCTGCAAAACAAAGTTAGACGCCTCTACTTTCTTTGCATGTTTTACGTGGTTTGGGGCTTTCAATAAGTGTCGTTCTAACTTACGAACATGAACCACAACATTGATACTAGTATTGTTAATCACCCGTTGTAAATTGGATCTTAACTATGCTAGGAGAAACAGGCACCCGCAAAGCCACTTATGCAATACAAGTTGCATGTCAAGCGTGGAGCAAGTCTCATGAACGATGTCATGTAAGGTTAGCCCGGGCCGCTTCATCCCAACATCCCGCAAGATGCAAAGTACACAAGAAGCAATCGACAATAAAAGCATCAATGCCCACAATGACCATTGTGTTCTACTTGTGCAACAGATCTACATGTAGACACGGCTCTGATACCACTGTAGGGATTCGTAGCATGGAAAACAAAAAATTTCTACCGCATACAAACAAAGAAGCCAAGATCTATCTACTAGATTGTAGCAACGAGTCGATGGAATAACTCACCCTCGAAGATTCCAAAGTGTTTAACGAGAGCGGATTCTCGTGGATGATGTAGTCGTACTCTTCCCGATATCAAGATCGCGTAGACGATCCTTCCGGCGCTGCGTTCCGGCAGCGCTCCCGCAGTCGGTCACACGTTTGGTACTCGACGAAGACCTTCCTCTCCCTTGTTCCAGCAGGCAGCGGAGGTTGTAGCACTCTCCTCGTGATTCCGGCAGCACAACGGCGTGGTACCGGAAGTAGAGGGGAGATCTCGCAGGGCTTCTGTCACATCCCAAGATTTTCCAAATCTTGTAATGTGAAAAATAAATGAATAAAATAAAACTTTGTTGATTTTCAGGGTGAGAAGAAACTTTTTGAATTCAAATGGGAACCTTCAAACCTATTTTGATCAAGATAAATCCTAAAGGGATTTAAAAAGATAAACATTTAATAAAAGAAAATAAAAATATTTGGAATTACTATTTTGAATCTTTTAATAAAAAGATTTGGTTTTCAAATGAAAAGGAAGAAATTTAAATAAGGATTATTTTAATAGCCAAATTAAAACTTGGCCAAGCCTTTGAAATAAAATATTTATATTTGATAAAAATAGTAAAGGTTTATTTAAATAAAATGATAAGGATATAATATCCATGTTTATTAAAAATAAAGGTTTTACTATTTTAATTAAACATCAAAACTTATTTATTTATTTTAAACAAGTTTTCCAAGTATTCTTTATTTCCAAATAAAACCTACTGATTTGGTTTTGAAATTATTTTCAAATGGAGATTTTAAATAAATCAAATCCTATTTTGATTTAATAAACAAGGTCTATTTATTTAATTAATAATGGACCCTAAAATAAAAATATTATTTTTGTATTTTGGGACTTGGAAAATTGTTGTTAAACAGAACCAAAACCCAATGCAAAGTTTGGTGAAAGTTTGATTTGATTTGAATACTTGATTGGTTGTTTGAATTTCAAAACAGAAAATAGAAATAGGAAAAGGAAAAACATTCAGAAAGAAAAAAATGAAAACAAACCTGACCCAACCCACCTGGCCCAGGAAGCCCAACTCCAGCCCAGCTCCTTTTTCCCACGCACGAAGCGTTTTTCACCTGAGCACGTACCCGCAGAGC
Organism: Avena sativa; assembly: GCA_916181665.1. NCBI lineage: Eukaryota > Viridiplantae > Streptophyta > Magnoliopsida > Poales > Poaceae > Avena > Avena sativa. The sequence goes on along the minus strand of OV702293.1, from coordinate 8,035,046 downwards.
GACTGACAAGCAGGCCCCACTCCCACTTCCTCCACCTTGCTGACAGACAGACCCCACACGCCTGTTCTTCGTTTCCACCCGCGGCCAGCTCCTCGCGACCGTTTTCTACGCCTTGATTCGAGGTTTAATTCCGATTGATGGAGTGATCAATCCACGCCAGTAAGCACGCACACATAAACGCCACGCCCCTTCTCTCTTTCCCCTCGCTTGCCTCTCCCTCTCTGCCCCCAGGCTGGGTGAATTTTGAGCTCAAGCATCTCTATCTCCGACGATGATTCCGGCCAAATCCGGCGAACCACAGCCTCCCCTCGCCTCCCGCTGCACACAGCTTTGCTCCCCACCTCCTGGCGCATCTCCTCGTGCCACTCGTTCCCCCACGCTTGCCCCAGAGCGTCGGCAAGGACAACCTTAACACGACGCCGCCGTCTGCCTTCGCTCCGGCGAACTCCCCTGGTAAGCACCTACCGCCCCGACCCTCCCCGTGGATGCTCCTATCGTCTACACACTCGCCCGCATCTAACCGTGCCTCTATTTTGTCTTAGCGCGGTCCTAAACGTCGCCAGCGACGACAACCCGAGAGCATCGCCGCCCGCAGCAACTCCGGTGAGCGATTCCTATCGTTCCAGTGCGCCCCCTGCCCAAAGACGAGCACCTTGAGCATCATAGCGACACTGCGATCAAGGTGAGCCTCTCCTCCTCTTCTCTTGCTTCCTAGAACGGCCGGACCACCTCGGACAGAGCGTGCGCCGCCAGTCGCTGCCGCGCAGCGCCGCCAGACTTTGACCAAGCAGTTTCGTCCGTTGGATGAAGATCCAGTGGATAGGATAGGTCGTTTAGCGAACCGTTAACGTCTGATCAGAGCCGTGCGTTTTAAATTAGATCCAACGATCCACAGAGGCTGATCCGCACGAAGCGGTACCGTCCATTTAGATTGCGCCACGTGGTCAGTCTGTTTGAATAAAACCAGAAAATGTTCTATTTGATTTGCAAACTTGTAAAATTCATAACTTTAGTTCTACATGTCCAAATTTTGCAAACTTTATATAAATGGAATCAGCAATACAATCCCTAGCCAACCATGCAATTTGTTTAGTAAAAAGCTTCTGGTAAAATGTTTCTTTTTGTAGAAACATTTGTATGCTTGTTTAGGTTATAAAAATTATTCCAAAATGATTTTGGGGTTGAAATCTTTGCAAAATGGTTTGTTGTGAACCTACTGACCTTAGGAACCAAATTATGGATTTAAAAATGAATTTTGTGAAGTTTAGGAATAAAAACTTGAATTAGCTTATTCTAGTCAAATAAAAATATTGATTTTGATATGGAAATGATTTTTTGAGAAAAACCTTTGGAAAATATTTTGATTCAAACCTACTGACCCTAAACACCAAGTTTTGTGAATTAACAACTTATTTGGTGAACAATACAAAATTGTTGCTTTGCTAAAAACATTTTTCATCACATGAAATAATGATTTCATTTAAAAATGGTCTATAGATAGAACCCTTTTGAAAATGACCTTGCCACTTTGGAAAATGACCATTTTTGAACCTTACAAAGTATAGAGCCTAGTAGAAACCACCTTTGCAAATAAAACTATCTTTTGCATGCTTGCATGCATGACTTAGCTTCTATTATGTGTGGTGAATTGTTTGAATAATTGTTGGATTGTTAGTTGAATCTATGTTTGCTTGATTGATTTGTAGTGAAGTTAGAAGAGTGTGATATTAGCAAGATCAAGAAGTGAACCAAACATCATCTACCAAAAAGGCAAGTGACACTATCATCCATGTCCTACTATTTTCATTACACTTAGTGGATTTTTGAAACATGCATGACAAGGACTACTACATTTCATGCTATGCTAAATCCTAATAGGATACCCCTATATATTCCTTAGTGGAAATAATGTAGTTGTAGTATGCTTAGCCCTGCTATATATTGGGATGGGATACATGTTATGATTATATGAAGTATTGAAAAGACTTATGTTTTATATAATAAAACAAGTACTCAATGAACCACCTGGGTGGACAAGGATACTCAAGCTTTTGGACAAGGTGGCAACAAAAGGAACCATGTTTATATGGCAATCTCTTTTGTTGTGCACTAAAAGAAAACCACCCAGGGACTTAGAGATTGAACATGTTTCTCGTACAGTGGCTTCCGTGTACAGCCACATGCTAAATGGGCTCTGGCTTAGTCAACTACATAGTGGAAGACCCATGCATTGGCATCTTCAGGTTAACTAGATTTGTGTAAGGGAACTTGAACCCTACATTGGTGCCTGGTAGACAAGCTAGCATTTTGTATTGGGAGGACTTCTATGGAAAGACTTTGTCACATTCTCAATATGCCAGTACTCCATCTTGGTGAGTACTTATCCAGTGGCCACTGGTGGCATCAAGATGAGATTGTGTCATGTGGGTAAAGTGTACAACTTCTGCAGAAGATCAAAATTCTAAGTACTTAGCCGTGTCCCCGGTTATGGACAATACTGAGCAACTAAGGCCTGAAGCTATGGAAGATCTCGACATTCCAATTTCTCAAAGTAAAACTTGATGGTGACAACAAGGGATTTTGAAACACTTGGTGGATTCCAAGGAGTTCAGAAAGATTTGACAAAAGATCAAAACTATTTTGAAAAGATAGTATAAATTATTGCTTTCTGCAAATGAGCCTAAAACCCTACTTAGCCAAATATGCATGTAATGATAGGATCCACTTATATTCTACATAGTAGTGAAACTTGCCAATACAATTCAAATGTATTGACCCTTGTGGCTGCAACTTGTTATGTTGCAGGTTTGTTTGATATTAGTGAAGTTGATTGATTATGATTACAAGTCTACAACCAACATGTTTGCCTGTGGCACTTTGAAGATGAAGGACCCCATGCTTATAGATTTTCTGCCGCAATGTAATGTAATAGCCAAAGAGCTATGTAAGATGTAATAAAATTATGTTATTCCTGGTTATAAAGTTATATTATGACCTTTGTTTCTTGATATTACATCTTAACTGTGGATGCTAGCTATTGATCCATGGACTAGCATTGTAAACACAGGTATCTCTACCTTATTGAAGGTTGAGACCCCTTACAGATGATATCAGAGCACTGTGTTGCCTGTAGGATTTGTAACCCTAGGATTGGACAAAACCCTTAGAAAAATAGGAGTTGTTTTTGTTCCCAAAACTTATTTACAAACAAACTTGTAAACTCTTTCCTCAACCATTTTGGTTTTGATTCTACATCTTTTCTATTTCAACTTGATGGAAAAACCTACCCCATGACCAAAGATTTCACCTGTGCAAAGGACATCTTCAACTCTAATGACTTCAACATCTTCAACTCTAATGACTTCAACATCTTCAACATTTTCACCAAGGACTCAACCTTGGATATCACTAAGGACTACTAGTGAAAACCAAGAGACATTAGATTGCCTACCAAAGACATTGATATCAAGTTAGAGCATGGATCATATTGTCCTATGAGGTATGATTATACTAAGTTATTATTTTCAAGAAAACTTGTTGTTTCCTTCAACTCATGAGTTAAGCTCGTAAGTTGTTAAGTGGATAGTTGCTTGTTGATTGTTTGATGGTTTGATTGTTTGATTGAACTTGGTTGTTTTTGAGTTGTGTGTTAAAACTTCTTAAAAACCTATTCACCAATACTTATCCCTATCAAACCAACAGATGCCTCCCCGTCGTGCCAACCCCAACCAAAACAACAACAACATCACCCCTGAGATGCAACAGATGATGGCAGCTCAGACACAGTTGATGCAGCAGATGACCACATTCATACAGAATCAGAACAACAACAACAACAACAACAACAACAATAACAACAATCAGAATAATCCTCCAGCACTTGACATGCTCACCAAGTTTCTGAAACTTAGACCTGCAAGATTCTCTGGAACAACTGACCCAATGGAAGATGATGATTGGTTACGTTCAGTGAACAAAGACTTAGTGACTGTTGGTTGCACTGATGAAGAAAAAGTAAGGTTTGCAGCATTTCTGCTTGAAGGACCAGCAGCAACATGGTGGGACAACTTTCAAATCACCACTCCCCTTGAAGATGTGACTTGGGCTATTTTTGAAGATGGATTCAGAACCACTCACATCTCACCTGGAGTAATGTACTTGAAGAAAAAGGAGTTTCACAATCTGAAACAACGTCACCTCAGTGTGGCTGAGTATATTGAAGAATTCAACAATCTGGCACGATATGCACCGGATGAGGTTGATACAGATGCTAAGAGAAAGGAGAAATTTCTCGAAGGACTTAATGATGAGTTGAACCTGCAGCTAGCTGTTGCCTATGTCCCAACTTATCAATCACTCTGTGACAAAGCCACCATCTTGGAAAACAAGATGAATCAAGTTGAGAACAGAAAGAGGAAGCATAAACTCAAGAATCATTCAGGATCATCAAAGAAGAAACATTCATTCAAAAGGAGCAAAGAAGATTCTGAACCACATCAGTATAACCACAACAACAATGGAAGTGAGAATAATGGAAATGATACTGACAATGGAGATATTAGCCAACATGACACTTTCAGGAAGAAAGATATTAGCCAGTTGCAGTGGTATAACTGCAAGGAACTTGGACACTATGCATCAGACTGTCCTGAGAAGAAAAAGAAGAAGGATGCTAGAAGAGCCAATGGAAATGACTCCAATGTGACCCAGAAAGAACATGTGAACCACATTGACATGAATGGAAACTTTGAAGAGACAGAAGAAGTGGATGTCAGGATTTAGAAAACTCAGAAGAGTCAAATAAAGATTCCTTGTCTGGATATTGTGTTGAACTTTTAGTCAAGTGAACCATCAATGTAACCCTATGAGACTTTATTTTAAGGGTGGTAGTACCCTAGATGTTTTGAGCCTACTTGTAACCCTAGCCTTCCCAAATATCGGGACGAGATTTATTCTAAGGGTGGTAGCCTATCACATCCCAAGATTTTCCAAATCTTGTAATGTGAAAAATAAATGAATAAAATAAAACTTTGTTGATTTTCAGGGTGAGAAGAAACTTTTTGAATTCAAATGGGAACCTTCAAACCTATTTTGATCAAGATAAATCCTAAAGGGATTTAAAAAGATAAACATTTAATAAAAGAAAATAAAAGAAGCACATGATACACCATCTATGTGTTCCAGATGTGACTGAGATTAGAAATGTCATACTCAAAGAAGCACATGATACACCATATTCTATACATCCAGGGAGTACTAAGATGTATATGGATCTGAAAGGACTATTCTGGTGGAATAACATGAAAAGAGATATTGCTAAATATGTATCTGAATGCCATACTTGTCAAAGGGTGAAGGCTGAACATCAAATTCCAGCAGGACCATTACAACCCTTGGAAATTCCTGAATGGAAGTGGGAGGAAATAGGTATGTACTTCATTATAGGATTACCTATGACACCAAAAAGGAAGGATATGATATGGGTAATTGTGGACCGACTCACTAAGAGTGCACATTTTATTCCGGTGAATCAAAAGGATAATGCCGAGAAGTTAGTTGAAGTATATGTTGAAATGGATCGTATGGGCACCTAGAGGGGGGGTGAATAGGTGCTAACCAATTTTTAATACTTTTTCAATTTTAGGCTTGACACAAAGTAAATTCTCTAGATATGCAACTACGAGAATTTCCCTATATGTAACCCTAACTACTAAGCACGTAAAAGAGGAGCGAGGAAACCGTAGTGGAGCACGCGGAGACACAGGGATTTGTTTTACCGCAGTTCCTTCCTTGTTAAGGGAAGTACATCTGCGTTGGAGGGGTGGGCGGTTCTAAGACCACCACGCCACAATAGGCCTCACCCTATTCTCCGATGGATCTCGCCACGAGAGGCCTGATCCACCTTCTCCACTATTGGATCCCTTCGAGGCGGGAACCGGTGCCTTTTACAACACTAACGGGGCACACACCCACAACCGAATTGGGGGCTCCCGAGATGACAACAAGCTGCCACAAGAACAAGGTTTATCAATATAAACAAAAACGAGGATCTAGATATTTGCAAGAAATACTAGATCGGAGGTTCTCCAAATGAATGGAGAGGATATGAAGCGCTTGATTGCTGATGATGAAGATTGAGTTCTCCTCCTTCGATTCCCCAAGGGATGGGGCCTTTGGGTGGATCTAGGTGGAGCACTCTTGGATGAAGCTTTCAGATCTGATCTAGTCTTTTTCGTGATGAATCAAGAGTTCTAGAAGGAGGGGGAAGGCTGGCTTAAATACCCCCTCCCCAGATCTGGCCGTTGCACAACTTTGGGGGCGGATTATCCGCCCCCCACTTGGGGCGGATTATCCGCCCCTGGGAAAACTCCGCCCCAAGGGCGGATTCTCCGGTGGAAACTCCGCCCCCTCTCTGGGGCTTGCGCCATGGTGAAGCTTGGTGAAGATCTTGGGGGGCGGATTATCTGGCCCCCCTGAGGGGCGGATTATCCGGCGGGGCCGGAAAATCCGGCCAAAATTCCGCCCCTCTCTGGGGCTTGCGCCTTGGCGATGAGCAAGGGGGGCGGATTATCCGGCCCCCTGAGGGGCGGATTATCCGGCATGGCCGAAAAATCCGGCCAAAAATCCGCCCCCCTTCTGGGGCTTGCGCCTGCTTGGGCAAAGGGAGGGGCGGATTATCCGCCCCTGGTGGGGCCGGATTATCTGCCCCCAAAGGCAGAGATCTTTTCCCTTTATTCTCAAATAGAGCTGCAACACTTCAACACACATTAAATGATCCTTGGTATTATTATCTAACACACACAACATTAGGGATTAAGAAATGTTCTTTCAATCTCCCCCTTTTTGGTGTTAGATGACAATACTAGGATTTGCAATAAAACCGGCAAATGCCACCTTAAATAATGAAAGACGCTCCCCCTAGATGTGTGCATATTTAAGATTTGCATTTGAATACAAATACACACACTAGGGAGAACACTACTTCCATAACCAAGATAATTGAAACAAGGTGGTTTGGGAAACAAGGTCATACCACCGGGATGAGAAAACAGCCAAAGCATACATAGATAATCCCATGAATCCATAAGCCATCAAGTATGCTCCACAATTCCAGAATTCCATGAGTAACAAACATAGTACCAAACAGTGAAGTACGACATAGTCTTACAAAAACAAACACAAATAGCAACTGATTTCACGCTAGAAAAGGCACAAGCAAGCAAATAAAAACGACTAAAATCGAAGAGCTTGTGCCCGACCCTTGGAAATCCACGAGACCTAATAGAACTACTTCTCCCCCTTTGGCATCAAAACGCCAAAAAGGAAAAAGAGCGATGCTAACGCCCCTTTGAGATGGTACTACACACCCAAATTTGCAAGAATCAAATCAATCAAAAGCCAAATTTGAGTGTATTTTCCATAAGAACACAAGATATGCAAGAAAATCCAGTGAGACCCATAAAAAAACAACTCTTCTCAAGGAAGAGGGTGGTGGCCGAGGCCACCATGTTGGAGCGCATGGCATGACACCGCGAAGATGTATCTTGAGTTCAAAACCAATGCTCATCGATGACCCACATATCACAAAATGATATTAAGGGAAATGATTTTACTTGCTTTCGGCATTATGTGGGGAGGGTTGGCCCAATCAATTAGGACCACACTCCCCAGATCTATGCCCGCATCTAAACCAAATACATGAATAAGCGCAAGTGAGTGTGCAAGGGTAGTCAAGCCAAGCTCCTTGAATCTATGATATTTAGCTCATTCCTCAAATAACAAAATCTTGCTTCATCAAGAGGCTTCGTGAAAATATCAGCAAGTTGGTTCTTCGTGCTCACAAAGGATAGAGCAATATCTCCACGAGCAACATGATCCCGAATAAAGTGGTTGCGAATCTCTATATGTTTTGTTCTTGTATGCTGCACGGGATTGTAAGCAATTTTGATAGCACTTTCATTGTCGCATAAAAGAGGCACTTTGTCACAATTGAAACCATATTCCTTTAAAGTTTGCCTCATCCATAACAATTGAGTACAAGCACTTGCAGCAGCAACATATTCAGCTTCGACGGTTGAGACTGAAATACAATTCTGTTTCTTTGAAGAATAACACACAAGAGACCTGCCCAAGAATTGGCATGCACCAGAGGTTGATTTCCTATCATCTTTGTCACCAGCCCAATCTGAATCAGTGTAACCACATAGAGAGAAACTTGAACCTTTGGGATACCATAGCCCAAAATTTGGGGAATCAACCAAATATCGAAAGATTCGCTTGACTGCCACTAAGTGGCTTTCTTTAGGAGCGGCTTGGTACCTTGCACACACTCCTCACTTAACACGATATCGGGCCTAGATGCGCAAAGGTAAAGGAGAGAGCCGATCATGGATCGGTATACCTTTTGATCCACGTCTTTACCCTTGGGATTGAGCTCAAGATGACACTTTGTTTGCATTGGGGTAGCAACGCCATTGAGATCCGTCATCTTGAACCTTTTGAGCATGTCTTGGATGTACTTAGCTTGATTAATAAAGGTTCCCTCTCTAAGTTGTTTGATCTCAAATCCAAGAAAGAACCTGAGCTCACCCATCATGGACATCTCAAACCTGTCATTCATAAGCTTCGAAAATTCACCGTTAAAGGCTGGGTTAGTAGAGCCAAAAATAATGTCATCTACATAAAGTTGGTATACAAAAAGCTCCCCATTAACCTTCTTAGTAAAAAGAGTGGGATCGATTTGCCCAACTTCGAATCCACGGTCTAGCAAAAGCTCTTTAAGGTGCTCATACCACGCACGTGGGGCTTGTTCAAGGCCATAGAGCGCCTTATAGAGTTTGTAGACATGGTTCGGAAATTTGGGGTCCTCAAACCCCGGGGGCTGCTTGACGTATACTAACTCATGTAGAGGACCCTTAAGGAAAGTGCTCTTAACATCCATTTGTTGTAATTTAAAATTATGATGGGCTGCATATGCAAGAAGGATACGGATGGACTCAAGGCGAGCCACAGGAGCGTGTAGGTCTCGCCAAAATCAATCCCTTCTACTTGAGAGAATCCTTGAGCCACGAGTCGTGCTTTATTCCTCACAACAATGCCATTTTCATCCTGTTTGTTCTTGAAGATCCACTTGGTGCCGATAACATTGCGGCAATCCTTTGGTTTTTCTACGAGCTTCCAAACTTTGTTGCGTTCGAAGTTATTTAATTCTTCATGCATTGCAACAACCCAATCGGGGTCTTCAAGAGCATCAAAAACCTTCTTCGGTTCAACCATGGAAATGTGAGCTTGATGATCACAGAAGCTTGCAAGCTCTCTTCTAGTGGATACCCTTCGTCGTAGATCACCAACAACCTTGTCAAGAGTGTGACCTCTTAGTTCAAGGTTGCGATCAGCACGAGCCTTGCGACGAGCCTCAATGTCCTTATTGTTTCTAGGAGGAGTGGATTCAATTGTTGTATCCTTGTCTTGATTACTGCCTTGCCCTTGATCTTGATCACCGTTACTGCCAGAAGATTGTTGCTGAACATTTTCTTCATGCCCGGATAATCCGCCCCTTGAAGGGGCCGGACTATCCGGCCTGGGAGGTGAAGTACCAGAACCATCTTCCTGAGAAAGACTGACTGGAGTTGGAGACCCAGGGCCGGATAATCCGCCCCTGGGGGCCGGAGAATCTGGCCTGGGAGCTTCAGAGTTGTTGACTTCTCCTTCGGATCCTCTGGAATGAGTTGGGGTGCCAGGGACGGATTGTCCGCCCCTTGGAGGGGGCGGATAGTCCGGCCTAGGACTACCAACTTGTCCAGGGGACAGATGGTCTTCAGCAGATTGTGGTGTTGGTGCAGGATTGTCTCCAACAGTAGGAGCTTGTTGATCTTGTGTAGATGAGGTCTCCACATGTGTGGAGCATTGTCCTTCCCGATCCGCCACAAGGGGGTTCCTCAATGGGGCGGAAGAATCCCACGCCCATTCTTCTTATGGCATCTTGGGGTATTTCAACATCTGCATCACAAACATCAACTTGCCCTACAAAGGAGCCGTTATTTTCATCGAACTCCACACTACAAGATTCTACAACAATCCCAGTGAGCTTGTTGTAGACTCTATAAGTGTGGGATTCGGCACCGTAACCAACAAAGATACCTTCTAAAGCCTTGGAATCAAATTTTGACAAACGGACACCCTTAATAAGAAAGAAGCACTTACACCCGAATACCCTGAAGTATGAGATGTTAGGTTTGTTACCGGTAAGTATTTCATATGGGGTTTTGTCCAAGATCTTCCGAAGGTAGAGCCGGTTTGATGAGTGACAAGCAGTGGAAATGACTTCAGCCCAAAAATTATAAGGAGACTTGAATTCAGCTAGCATAGATCTTGCCATATCCATCAAAGTCCGGTTCTTCCTCTCGGCTACACCATTTTGTTGAGGGGTGTACGCAGCGGAATATTGGTGTCTAATCCCCTCTTCGCTAAGAAACTCGTTTAAAGTGTAGTTCTTGAATTCTGAGCCGTTGTCACTTCTAATTGCCAAGATGGGAACATTGTGTTGACGTTGAACTTCATTGGCAAAATCGATGACAGTTTGTTGAGTCTCACTTTTTAGCTTGAAAAAATATACCCATGTATATCTTGAATAATCATCGACGATGACCAAGCAATATTTCTTCCCACCAATACTTGCATGAGAAGGAGGACCAAATAAATCCACATGAAGTAATTCCAAGATCCTCTTTGATGACACAATAGTCTTCCTCTTGTGGGGAGAATCATGCATTTTTCCTTCAACACAAGCCCTGCAAACACGATCTTTGGCAAAAGAGACATTGTCTTTTAGTCCAAGGATGTGGCCACCCTTTTGGAGACTTTGCAAAGTTCTCATGTTGACATGGGCTAAACGGCGATGCCATAGCCAGCCCACGTCGGCCTTTCCGAATAGACACATTGGACCCGAAGTGGTTTTCCCCGAGAAGTCCACCACATACAGGTCATTTTCGACGTATCCAACGAAAGCGACCTTTAGAGACTTGCTCCATAAGAGTACCACCAAATCATCATCGATAAAAACAGCAAAACCCATCTTGCCAAGGGCACGAACAGAAAGAAGATTGTAGCCAAGGGTCTCAACAAGCATAACGTCCACGAGAGAGATATCGTGGGCAACCACAACCTTGCCAAGACCCAATACCTGAGATTTAGACTTATCACCATAGGAGACTGTGATATTATCATGATTTGGACGCATCTCCGTGATGATCTCCTTGCTTCTGGTCATATGACTAGTGCATCCACTATCCAGCACCCATTTCGACCCACCGGAAGCATATCCCTGCAAGAAAATTACTTCTTGGTTTTAGGTACCCATTTCTCAATGGGTCCTTTTGGGTCCTTTCATGTTAGTAACAAGGGTCTTTGGGACCCAAATAGACCAAGCAATATATTCATCAAAAGAACCAACATAATAAGCATAAACATCGCCATAGTCATCACAAAAGAGTTCATAATTCGGATTGTGAGACCCTGCAAAACCAATATTATTAGTCTTGTCTTTTGTGACAACCTTCTCAGTAGTGCTTGTCTTTAATTGCACATTCTTGGTCTTGTTCTTCTTGGTTTTCTTCTTCTTGGACTTGGTGACATACCCAAGTCCCTCTTTACCATGATTTGACCTTTGCTTGCCAAGGACTTCATCAAGCACACCTTTGTCCTTTGTAGTGATGTCCTTGATCACTTCTTTTTCCACACTAGCATTTTTCTTGTTACTATATGTTGAGTTGGATGAGCTAGGAGTATCATATTTGGCCAATCGACTTTGAAGCTGATCATGTGACTCGTTGAGAATAGAGAACTCGTTTTTCAACGCCTTGTGAGCATTCTCAAGTTTCTCCAATTCCTCGGAGAGTCTATCATGAGCAGCCACAAAGTCAATCATTTCCTTCTTTAACTTCTTTGCCTTGGTGACAGCATTGTCACGTTCCTTAACAAGTTTAGTCACAATTTCTTCATGTGACTCTTCCATAGACTCAAGCCTCTCTTCAAGAGAGACCCGAGCTTCTTCTTCTTCAAGAGCATTTTTTAGGGATGCAATTTCCATTGCATCCTCCCTTTCAATTCTGCCCTTTTCTTCGAGGAGTGCTTCGTTTTGGGCCAGCTGATCCATAAGAGCCTCAAAACGAACTTTGTGCTCACCTTGTAGGTTAGTATAGAAATAATCCAAAGCAATAATCTCTTCTTTAACCTTAAGACTAGCAGGATCATCCATGTCTATCATAGCCTTGGGAAAAGAAGAGTTAGAAGAAGTTACCTCGGAGCTTCTTGCCATGAGGCAAGTAGCATTCTTGTTGATGATGTTTTCGTTCGGAGAGTCGAAGAGAGATGTTGATGTAGATGTGGTGGCTATAGCAACCACCTCTTGAGAGCTATCGTCCTCGTCCTCATCTTCACTCCCCGATGAATATTCTTCTTGAGCCACTAGAACAATCTTTGGTTGCTTCTTGAAAGGAGCATTCTTCTTTACAAACTGTTTCTTACGTGGAGCTTTTGATTTGTCCTTGAAAATGAGTCTTCCTCCATTATCCTCTCTACTTTGATATGGACACTCAGCTAAGAAGTGCAGCCGGTCACCACAATTAAAGCATGTTCTCAGCTTGGGACCATTTTCTTTTCTTCCATAGGCTCCACTCTTGCGATCTAGTTCAGCTTTAGCCTTGGCTGGATCTTTCCAAAAGTTTCTTGCATAAAGAGCCAAGTATTGTCCGTGGATCCTTTTTATATCTTTGGGACAGTCCAGACCTTCTACCGCATATTCATCATGATCAATCACACTAGTCTTCAAGGCCATGTTGGCCCCCTTTTGCATCCCCATAGCTCGAGCACGAGCATCTTCGGCATTCTTGGCAGCCACTTTGAAGGCGGCCATTTCTTGCATTACCTCATTGGATGACATGAGGTGATAGTTATGCCTACCTTGGAGACTTTTCAAATCTGTGGGCTCAAATGGCATAAGAGCACTGACATACTTGCGCTTGATCCAAGCATCATCAACATGAGCTGCGCCGTGGTTTCTGAAGGTTGTGGCTATTGCCTTGAGCCTCCTATACATGTCCTCGTGATCTTCTCCATCCAGCATATAAAATCCTTCAACTTAATTGCTCAAGGCATCATATCTATTCCTTCTCATACTTTCATTTCCGACGAAGAGCTCGGTGAGAGCATCCCAAGCTTCTTTAGCTGTGCTAAGATGTTGAATGTGTGGCATGTCTTTGTCACCCACACCAAGCTGTATCATGTGTAGAGCTGTAGCATTGAGTTGGCTATCGACCACTTCTCTCCTTGTGAGATTGTTAGTATTTCCAACGTGAAGACCATTTTCGATGATCTTCCACAACTCTATGGAGGAACTGCACACATGAGATTTCATCAAAAATTGCCATTGAGAGAAAGTAGATGCTGAAAGTTTGGGTGGATCACCCCTATTATGTATATGTGGATGAGGAATAGGCGGATCAGGGGAATACACATGAGAAACCTCATTGTATCCATCCTTACCGCTATCCTTTTTCGAGGAGGAGCTCTTGCTAGTATCATCACCTACCACTTCGTTATCTTTGGAAACAGTTTTACCCGTTTCCTTGGATTGCGGAGTGGTATCCTCAGAGTTAGATGGAGGTGATGCTGCGGATGTGGAGAGACGCATTATCAATTGATGCATCTCTTCCATCTTAGCCTCCATTGAACTCACCAAGGTTGTTTCCAACGTCTTGAGATCGTTCATGGTGACTACCTCCGGAGCATCATTCCCATCTCCCTTGGAACCCATACTTCTCTTAGGCGGTTAAGCCCGAAATAAGATCCGAGGCTCTGATACCAATTGAAATGGATCGTATGGGCACCTAGAGGGGGGGGTGAATAGGTGCTAACCAATTTTTAATACTTTTTCAATTTTAGGCTTGACACAAAGTAAATTCTCTAGATATGCAACTACGAGAATTTCCCTATATGTAACCCTAACTACTAAGCACGTAAAAGAGGAGCGAGGAAACCATAGTGGAGCACGCGGAGACACAGGGATTTGTTTTACCGCAGTTCCTTACTTGTTAAGGGAAGTACATCTGTGTTGGAGGGGTGGGCGGTTCTAAGACCACCACGCCACAATAGGCCTCACCCTATTCTCCGATGGATCTCGCCACGAGAGGCCTGATCCACCTTCTCCACTATTGGATCCCTTCGAGGCGGGAACCAGTGCCTTTTACAACACTAACGGGGCACACACCCACAACCGAATTGGGGGCTCCCGAGATGACAACAATCTGCCACAAGAACAAGGTTTATCAATATAAACAAAAACGAAGATCTAGATATTTGCAAGAAATACTAGATCGGAGGTTCTCCAAATGAATGGAGAGGAGATAAAGCGCTTGATTGCTGATGATGAAGATTGAGTTCTCCTCCTTCGATTCCCCAAGGGATGGGGCCTTTGGGTGGATCTAGGTGGAGCACTCTTGGATGAAGCTTTCAGATCTGATCTAGTCTTTTTCGTGATGAATCAAGAGTTCTGGAAGGAGGGGGAAGGCTGGCTTAAATACCCCCTCCCCAGATCTGGCCGTTGATCCGCCCCCCACTTGGGGCGGATTATCCGCCCCCTGGGAAAACTCCGCCCCAAGGGCGGATTCTCCGGTGGAAACTCCGCCCCCTCTCTGGGGCTTGCGCCATGGTGAAGCTTGGTGAAGATCTTGGGGGCGGATTATCCGGCCCCCCTGGGGGGTGGATTATCCGGCGGAGCCGGAAAATCCGGCCAAAATTCTGCCCCCTCTCTGGGGCTTGTGCCTTGGCGATGAGCAAGGGGGCGGATTATCCGGCCCCCCTGAGGGGCGGATTATCCGGCGTGGCCGGAAAATCCGGCCAAAAATCCGCCCCCCTTTTGGGGCTTGCGCCTGCTTGGGCAAAGGGAGGGGCGGATTATCCGCCCCTGGTGGGGCCGGATTATCCGCCCCCAAAGGCAGAGATCTTTTCCCTTTATTCTCAAATAGAGCTGCAACACTTCAACACACATTAAATGATCCTTGGTATTGTTATCTAACACACACAACACTAGGGATTAAGAAATGTTCTTTCATATGTCAAAGAGATAGTAAGTAAGCATGGAGTACCCAAAAAGATCGTAACTGATAGGGGATCAGTGTTTACTTCAGCATTTTGGAAGCAATTGCATGAAGCACTTGGTTCAAAGTTAGATTTCAGCACGGCATATCATCCTGAGACAGGAGGTCAAACTGAAAGAACTAATCAAATACTAGAAGACATGTTGAGAGCTTGTGCACTAGATTTTGGAGGAACATGGGAAGATCACCTACCATTGGCAGAATTTTCTTATAACAATAGCTATCAGAGTAGTCTGAAGGCAGCTCCATATGAGATTCTGTATGGAAGGAAAGTGTAGATCACCAATATGTTGGTATGAACCTGGCAGTAGCAAAGAATTTGTGCCAGATTATATCAAGGAGAGACAAGACATCATTGATAAGATTAGGGATAGAATGAAAATAGCCCAGAGCAGGCAGAAAAGTTATGCGGATCAAAGCCGAAGGTCATGGCATCCAGAAGTGGGAGATATGGTCTACTTGAAAGTAAGTCCAATGAAAGGAGTGAAAAGATTCGGAGTTAAAGGGAAATTGAGTCCAAGATATATCGGACCATTCAAGATACTGAGTCAAAACAGAACTATAGCTTATGCTTTAGAGTTACCATCAAGATTGGCTCAAGTGCATAATTTTTTCCATGTGTCACAACTTCGCAAATGTTTGAAAGTTCCAGATGATGCAATAACACATCAAGAGATAGAACTACAAGCAGACCTGACTTATATTGAAAAGCCCTGCAAGATTCTGGAAGAAAACTGGAAAAGATTGAGGAACAGAGCAATCAAATATTGCAAGGTACAGTGGGAACATCACCCTGAGAGGGAAGCCACATGGGAGAAGGAAGAGGATTTAAGAAAAGCTTATCCAGAACTATTCAGGTACATATCCACAAACTTCGGGACGAAGCTTAATTTAAGGGGGGAAGTCTGTAATATCCCAGCATATAGGACCTAACGAAGGGTAGATTTAGGAATATGAATTTTTGCATGCATTCATTTGTGAAAATGTGGGTAAAATTTTCGCCAAATAAAAACCTTGAGTGATCAATGTTTCTTTCTTACTTTGAGATTAGGTTTAGTCTTAAAGGAGGATTGCTATAAACTTTGATATGATCTTAAAGGAATTATGTGTGTTTTGAAATGAGTTTAGATTTTAAAACTTAAGTGTTTTATAATTTAAATGATTTTGATGTAAGATTTGAATCATAAATTAATTAAGAGAAAAGTATTATAACTTTAATCTTATCTAAAAACAATATTGAATATGAAATTCATTTCATATACATAAACAAGTTACAAAGAATGTAATCTACTGAAGTTATTCCAAACTTCACAAATTACAAAAGAGTAAAGAATAAGAATATTCTTTATTAATAAATATATAATCTTTATTATAAATGAACAAAATAAAGATTACAAGAATTATAATTTTTTTTACAAAAGAATAAGAAAAATTACATTTGTATATCTACTAACTATCCTATATCTAGATCTACACTAAATCTTCATCTTTATCTTTGTACCTGCAAAACAAAGATTAAATAGAAACAAAATAGGATTGGTGTAAGTATATTTCTCTCAGATATGTCAGTGGGGTGCACTTGACAAACTCATCATTGAGAAATGTTATAAAGGGGAAAGTTTCACCAATATAAAAGATTTCATCTTTCATAAATTCAAAGCCAGAATTCAAATGACAACCAAGAGGGACCAATTCACCAGCCTGGTGAAAGTAAGCTGGTAATAGTAAGTTCAAAATTTCTGAACCTATCCACAAGTATATAGCAGGCACACAAGCTGGACACACACCAGCATGAAAAGGGTGTGCTGTCGATCTCACAAGCATAGCCAAAACACACAAAACCACAACACAGCCGTGGGGAAAGAACTAGTGCATCACTCCACTATACATCACACAAGAACATCAAGTGTAGACAGCAGCCAAACCAAGAACAGTAGCCAAACCAAATCACCCAGATCAACCCAAACATCACCTCGATGGTGACATAAGGAGGGGGATGAATCTGGTGGACAGCAAGGTCAAGCCCAGGAGCTAGGAGGAGCAGGCAAGCTCAGGAGCCCAGCAAAAGCAGATCGAGATCAAGATCAAGATCATCATCAATATACTACACCAACATCAAATTTTGTGGTGAGCCTCATAAAACCATCACATGATTTCATCATATCATCTAAACAAAAGCATGAGTTGCTTTATGAAATAATCTCTCAATAATCACCCAAGAGAGGTGAATCAATCCTAGAGATTTCAAGTATAAGGATAAGGAATCAAGCTCAACCACAAGCACTGAACTCTCAGACCAACATCACTGCGTTCAGTGTTACTTTTGCAACTTAGATCATTCTTAATTTGATCTTATCAGATCAGGGCACATCTCTCAAAGAGAGTAGCACCTCTAATCCTATAAGTTTCAAACAAACTATTGCCCAACTAACTAGGAATTACATCCTAGAGCCTCAGACCAACATCATATGCAGGAAAGTTAATAAAAGCTTCCATATCATCTTATCAGTTTTAATCACAAGCATGATCAAGCTAAGCTAGAAATAAAAACCCAATCACTTGTGTGCCAAAATACAATGGTATCACAAGGACAAGTTTTTAATGAGCTAAAACCAATCTTTACTTAGTTCCCACAGATAAAAGGGACAAACCAATAAATATCATTTTCCTGAAGCCAAGTGCCAGGAATCAACCTTAAATTCATCTATACATCCACAGAAATCATTACATGTAATGATTTGATTCAGTATGTACAATCTCATACAAGCCTACCACTATAATTATAATGAGCAACCACTGAGAGAAACCACTGTCAGTACAAGCATTCTGACAGTAGAGTAAACTCTTGGATTAAAAACATAATCCAATCAGGGATTTCATAGAAACACTAGCATAGGATCATAGTGAACCATCACTATAATAATCTGATAGGCAACTAGCATCCTCAAAGCCATTACAAATCATTAACCACATCAAACAATCATTCTCCATGCTCAAGTATGATCACCACTAGATCTAAAGCATCATGGACATGATCAACAGGGGGTTATGAACCCTAATCAGAGCAAGAACCCTAATCCTGAGATGAACCCTAATCAGCACCTAGTCACTTGGCATGAGAAGCCACTAGGCACACAGCGAGTGATTCATGGCAATTGCATGAACCAGGACCACATAAGCAACTTACCCGAGGTCCTCGCTGACGAATCGAAGAGGAAGCAGATAGGCCGACGAACCGCGGCGGCACAGGGAGCACCCAGAGGGGCGCTGCAACATGCACCTGCCATGGCGGCGGCCGCAGCAGCACACGAGCCCAGCACACCACCATAGGCGGGATCACGGCGGCAGCGACCGTACCTTTCCCTAACCCTAGGGTTCGGGAACGAGGTAGACCTGGCCACGGGGAAGCCCCGGAGTCAAATCCAATTGGACAAAACGAACGAGTGTCATCGACAACCCCAACTCGCACCACAGATGCGGCCAGAACGGCCGACAGCGGCGGGAATCGACGGTGGCGGCATCGCTGGCCATTGGGTCGACTCATAGGAGGAGAGGATAAGGTCGAGGGAGAGTGATAGGCAGAGAGCGTGGGCTGGGTGGGCCAAAACCCTTCGAGGTGATATTTTGACTTTGCCCTATAGGGCCACAGTGGCCCAATAAGCCCAAAAGGGCCAGCCCAAGTTGTTTAATAGATTTTTGACCAATTAGAAAAGACCAAAATGCCCCTGACCTCAATAAAATTATATAAAATAAAATAAAAGTCCAAAAATTATAAATAAAATATTTTTGGATTCACAATAATATACTCTGTCCTAATGAAATAAAATAAAATATCAAATTTTGGACATTTAAAACTTTATAAGAATTTTGTAATTTATATATTCTTTATAGAATTTTACAAAATTATTGAAAGGTGATAAAAATAAATAAAAATCACTTTCAATATTTATTAATATTATAGTATTTATAAAAAATACTAAATAAATATTTAGTAATAAATTTAATGTATAATTAATAATTCCTAAAAGAATTATTAAATCAATAAAAGTCAAATCAAAAGGGAAATAAAATAAAATAATTCAACCTGTGCAATAAATATAAAAGAATAATATTTATAAATACTTTATTAAAGACACCTTATATAGGAAAAGTGCATATAGAATTAAATAATGCATTACATTACTTGCATAATCATTTTTGCTTCTTTAAATATTGTCCTTACCGGGCAATAATGATGTTTTTATAGAACTAGAAGCTCAAGGTCCAGTGCAAGCATCAGACTTCACTACCTTGCCATCACAAGGCAAGTTCATCACTTGCTCATGTCCTTTGAAGAGTCTTTATCAAAGTATTTGCAAATTGTGTGTTATCATATATGCTATAAAAGAAAGAAAATATTATTTTCATAAATAAAGGAATTACAGATATCATCCTGAGTGGTGATATAATGGAGCAATATAACTTAGGGTTCTACTTGCAACAATGATGATCAAGTAGGAACTTAATAACCCCTGACATCAGTGATTCTAGCGCCGTATATTACGCGTTAGCCATGAGATTTGGAATGGGACAAAGAAGTCAGCTGTATCTTCTTCCTCTCGCATGAAGCCGGATGTGCAGGTCGTGGCTGTTATCCTCGTAGCATGCATATTAATTGGTAATTCGTAGAGGATATACAGCATATGGGTGGGAACCCTCATCGTCCCATGATAGTTCTGGCATCTAACGATCTGTACAAACCATTGCCATAATTCATTATGTGGGCATGGTGTACACCAAGGAAGCATGCGGGGTCGCGAAGGGGGTAGTGATTGGCTTGGACCAACTACTGGGCCCCACATCATGGAATTGTGGACGGGAAAGTACGCCCGGTTGTGCAACGAGTTGATCTCTCATGGGTAAAGTAACGCACCTCTGCAGAGTGTAAGAACTATAACTTGTTACTCCCTGTTCCGGGAAGGAGCTACGAACGCGACAGGAAAGGAACTTCATGAAAGTTCTGGTCAACCTGTGAAGGCTGATTGTCATAGTTTTTCAGAATAAAATCAATCTTTGAAGAAAGATTTACAAAAAATGCATAGTGCCAAGGATTTATAATCCGAGGTGGTAGTTAGAGCAAACTTCCCACCTTGCATATAATGAACTTGTTGGGTAACGCTGTTACTCATTCTTTCCTTTGATCACTTGCTTAAGCTCTTAGGATCCCGAAGGCGTGCCAATGTATGCAGCTGAATGCCAAGAAAATGTGTTCTACGAGGAACCTGATCTGTCCGGAGGAGTTGAAGGAGTGGATTACGAGATCCGCTACGGTGTCGATGAGAACGAGTCCAATTAAGTATCTAGTTAGTAGTAACTCACGGAGCCGAGCAACATGAACTCTGTAGAATAAGCTGTTGAGCCCCACTCCTAGTCGGAGTTGTTACTTTTAAATTCCGCTGAACATTTTATATTTTGGTTTGTAAGTTGGATCTTTTGGAAGTCTTGAACTTCCGGTATTGTAATAATAATAATGTGTGTACTTTTGTAATATGGATCCGCAATGCTTCTGTTGTACCACTCTAAGGGATGTGATATTTACGGAACGGTGTTCTGTGGATGTCATGTCAACGACTATAGTGTAATACACATGCAGTGGTATGCTGGGTCACCGCAACTCAAGAGCTAAAAACTACGCTCTTGTTATTCTCTCTCTTGTAACAAAAACAACTAACAAGATTGTGTGACCAAAATGTAGCTCGTCAATCTTGTCATGACCAATAAAAATAGTTGCTAATTTTTGGCATGCCAACACACTGTCGGGCTGCTTATAGTGGGAGTAACATAAGTGATAACATAGATGTCACCTATATTAAAAAGATAATGTGGCAAATAATTAATGAGTAGAGAGACGTAGAGTAACATAATATGTTACCATCATATCATACTTTTCAATACAAAATAAGTCTACAAAATAATACGTTAAGTTACTACACTAAATTACTTAGACTAGTATATGTGCATGTTACTACTCTAAGTTACTACCCACTACGAACCAGCCTTACAAATTCTAGGACATCCTCCGTTCCGTAATAAATGTTTGTGCTAAATCAACGATACTTATTATGGATAAGAGGGTGTAGTTAATATTATCCAACTTTTGGGCAAAAAGGTCTCAACAATTGGCTAGCCAAATTTTATAGGGCGTGTATAATTCTAAAATTATCCCACTTAGTGATATCATCCCCGTGATTTTGTATTACATGAACAATTTTTTATTGTGTCAATATTAATTTTCATTATATAAATTGTTTTTTCTCAATTACACCCTAGTTGTAAATATAAAAATCTCAATTTCAATTTCACTTGCAACTAAAATAATCTCGGTCACAATTTCATTTGCAACCAAAAAAATTCAGATGTAACCGAGAAATGCTTAGTTGCATCCATACTTGCAACTAAAAAATCCCCGTCGCAACTCTACTTATAAATTATAGGGTACATAAATTGCAATGCAAACGTCATGATCAAGAAGTTAAATAAGTTATAATTTAATTCTTTGAGAGTTAGCAAAACTGGATTTTATTAAGGCAACCCAGAAAAAACACAAAGAGTGGAACCACTATAACAACTCGTAGAACTAGGTGTCGAGCAGTATGGGCCCACCTCTCCATGCCTAGGTTAAAGAATGGAGCCTACTTTGGCGTTGATTAGAGATACAAATGAGTCATATTAGAGCATCTCCAACATATGCCCAAGAATAGAGTTGGTGCCTAAAAACTGTTCTTTAGGACACGAGAGGCCAAAAAGGTCTCCAGTAGATGCCTCATACTAATTCACTAGACCATGAAAGCGCGTTTTGCCGCGCCCGTCTATCTCGAGAAAGTAACAAAATGTCTATTTAGAAAATATGAAAAAAAACAAAATTTGTAATAATGATGTGACTGCCAATCAAGTGTCTACTGATGTTGATCAAAAGCTTACAGAAAACAACACATATTTGTAATAATGATGTGGCTGCCAATCCATATGATTTTACGCTAATTTATTTACAGGAGACATGACACAAATAATAACTTAATCATTAAATGATAAAAATAGCAAAGCACCTACCAATTCATTAAAGCCTCTTTTAGGTATGCAGGTCGGATCATGAAAAGACCATGGTCACCTTCAGTAAAGCCAATGTATCAAAGTTGACCCAAAATATTTCCAGAGCCGACAACATATGAAGGAGCCAACAACATTGTTCGGATAACATTTAAATAAAGTTGACTAATTAGGTAATCTAAGAATATAAATATGTAAGGCAAGAAAATGACATGGGCAAATATCAAAATCTTTTATCTTAGTAAATGAGTGTATACCTAGAATAAATAGAGACCTCTAATTTGGGGGCGGCATCTACCTCAACCTGAACAATTTCATCCCAGTGTAGGACTGTATAAGAATTGCCTAGATCTAGGAGCGAGCTAGCAGAAAAACATTTGTACCATGCATTAATCATACCAAAGATCTCACAACGATGTATCATTTGATCAGTTAAATCAAGGTCACATCCTCATTCACCCATCTATATGTGCTTATCGATTGAAGGTGAAATAATCAATTATGTTCCAGAAAATCAAAGAGGGAAATAAAACATTGGTCAGATTGCAAGGAAGGTGCTTCATACATTTAGGAAAGGATTGTTGTAATTAGCTTACCAGGAACTTCAAGATTGGAGGATGCAGGCCATAGAACGATGTGGCTCACTTCTAGAGCAGGAGAGAGTGCGGAGAGAATCAGAGATGTAGCAGCCAGATGGAAAAGTAGTCATGAGAAAGTGGTTGACTCATAGGGACGGATCTTGAAGTGCTCTTGTGTATTGTTCGATCTCTCGCCTCCTCCATCGTCCTCCTCACAAGACAGAAAGGCGACGACGGAATCTAGGCGTTCTTCATCTTCCTCTTTTGCGTCCTTGAGCGCTTCATCCTTCTATGAATCGCCCGCCATCGCCACCTGTCGTTGCCGCCGCCGTCATGATCCCTAGGGCAATTACAAAAAGAACAGAACGGGTTAACAAAGTGTGAGGATAAACAAAAAGAGTTTGGAGGCATGGAGAAGGAACCTATGCACTGGATCAAGAAAAATGAAGAAGAAAAGGTAACCTCATGAAATAGGGAAGAGGAGACGGCCACACAAGAAAACGGAAGGGCGGCGGTGTTGATTCATTTACGCCATTAGCTGCACGAAGAAACTGCAGCGGCCTCGCTCCATCGCCCGCGTGACCGTGCGTCTCCGGTACAAAGCATTAGAGGCCCATTTAATATTTTGTTAGCCCAATTGACGAGAGTACACCTAGGTCGATCGTCGGAGTAGAAGCCCAGACACGTTGGCCTGGCGGTAAAATGCTCGATGACGGCTAAGAAAGGCCTCTTGTCTCGAGTTGGAAGGACCGAGCGATCTGATCCGTTAATTCCTAGATCCAACGGCATACGAGATCAAATCGTTGTGAGGGGCTGTCGCTGGTTAAGTTATACTGTTTTTTAATGTCAAGAAAAATTAGGCATGCCCCAAAATGCCCCATTCCGCGCTGCAAATTTGCGGAACGCGCGTCGGCTGCCGCAAATTCCAACTCCACGCGCAAGCCACCAATGTAGCACCCCGTAAATTTCACTGCTAGAAAACCGTCTTGTATCGCTATGTATCATGACATCATCATGCATCTAATTGACTAAAACTATTTTTCTTAAAACCTAGTTTTGCTTTCTACAAAGATCCCTCTCTATTTCAAAAGTAATCCCCGAACCCTTCCGGATATTTTGTTTGTCTGAAAACAAATTGCACAAGTCTTTTAAATAATACATAAAATTTTATATTATTTTTTTAGGAGGCAGCCAGCCAGGCCCAAAAGCCCAGCCGGCCACCTCCAAACCTAACCCTAATTTTCCTCCCACCAAACCCTAGACCTACCACAGCCTCCTCTCCTTCCCATCCACCCCGCCACCACTCTCCCCTGACCCCGTCGCCACACACGCCCCACCCCCGCACGCTCCCTCTCTTCCCCCGCTGGCCCCACCTGCAACCCACCCAGCGGCAGGACCCGGCCCCACCTCCCTTGCCAAGATCCCCGCCTCACCGACCCGGTCAACACCCACCTCCCGTCGCTCGCCAATCCTGCATCGATCCCCAACCCACCTCGCGCCGCTCGCCTCCTTCCTCGTCAACCGGCGTCGCCACCTCTGCTCTTCCCGTCCTGGGCACCGCCCTCCTCTCCTTCCCTGAGGCCACCCTCTCTCCTCTCGCTCCCGCCGTCGGCGTGAGTCCTGTCTGCAGCGTGCGCGGTCGCCTCGCCGTCGAGCCGCCGTGGCCTTCTCCTTCGGTCGATGTGTCGCCTCCCTCTGCCCCGTGCCAGGCTCCGCCGTCGCCAGGTTTCCCACCTCCTCTACATCCGGCGCCACCCCAAGCGCCCGTCCTCCTGCATCCCCACCATGGCCGCTCCTGGCCCCGTGCGCCATCGTCTCCGCCGTCGGGCCCTCCTCCTCGAACCAGCGCTGCCTGCAGAGGCTGCCCTCCTGCGCCTCTGCTTCTCCTTCCCAAGCGCCACCCTGATGCCGGCCCCTGTCGCCTTCTCCTCGACCTCCTGACCACCGGCACCCCTCGGGTCCCCGCGCGTTCCGCCTCTTCGAGCCGCAACCGTCGCCTGCATCCTCCTTCCGCGGCCACCTCGCCACCGTCGGCGTCGACCTCCCCGCGTGCAGAGCTCCGTCACGCCGCCTCGGTCGCCCAAGCCCGCGAGCCACGGACGTCGCATCTTTTCCCTCGCTGGCCGCCCCTCCTCGCCGGCCCCGAGTGCCTAGACCACCACCCTCTGGCCAAGTCTGCCCCGCCTCGTCGATGCTCGCTGCGTTGTGTGCTCCCTGCTTGCCGATGCCTCCGCATGATCCTGGTGGTCGTTTTGCTACAGGAAGTACCACTCCAGGTGTATGCTCTCTGTTGCATAGGCACACTTACTTCCTTGGGGTTGCATTTGTTGCACTGTCGTGAGCAAGATCCCCTGTCGCAGCTCTGTATCTGTTGAGGTGGTGATGTTGTTGGGTGGGCGACACTTGCCAACGATACCCCGCCAAGATCTTCATCGGCGATAAGACCGTCATGAACCGTCAAGTTCATCCACCGCCGGTGCTACTCTAGATCGCGGGAAGCCGAGCCCGTATGCTCGAAACCCGATGGCCGAGGCCCGAAGATTCCCGGACGCCAAGAACGCCACATGGAAATTGAAGACCTCGATCCACGGATCCGGTGACCGGAACCCCGAAGACCCGTTCTCGGACGTCGAGACCCCAAAAGCTGATCCTGAACCCTCGGCGAACCCCAAGATCTTCGCAACCCAATGTGTGATCCCTTTTCTAAGACCAATATTTTATGTAATATATATCTATCACATATAAATTGTTCATGATTGCATTCATATCATGTGGTTTGGGGGCTTTTAGCCGATTCACCTTATAATTAAATATGGAGACCATATGCGGGCAAATCTAGCCTAATATTGGTCTCATTTAAATTTGTGCATCGAACCGATGATATAATCTTGCCTTGTTAATGCAACATTTAAATTGCGGGATTCTAAACAATATGAACTTAATAAATAATTGTCGGGACCCCGGTTCCACTTAATATGGCCTAAGTGCATCGCACCTTTGACATGTCATACATCATACATGCATCATGCCCGATCTTTTGCCGTAGTATTAAATAGTGCATCCGGTGTTCTTCTAGTGTTTTGCTTCTTCACGGATTAGGCCGATGAGTTGATGCGAGAGTCGACCCGATCTTCGGATGAACCTTCGGCAATGTTTTCAGGCGAGCATTCTCCTCCTTTCTACCTATTTTATCTTTCTAGTCTTTATTTCCTCCTGTTGATCTATTGCTATCTGTGTTGCGATGCTCTAGTTTTTGTACCCGTGATATCCCTTGCAGCCTTATATTGCCTTGGACACATCCTATTACCTGTTGTTTGGTAGATAGTCGGCCTTGCGTGTCGTAGTTGCTTGATCAAGTGCTGTTGCGTGTCGTCAAGTACCACAGTTGTTGGAAGACTGCCATATGCTTTATGTTGGAGTTGATCATGACTTTAATTATCGTCTAATAACTAAAATTGAAGTAAGTAAATAATGCAGAGGCACAGGTGGGCAATAGATGTTATTTGGTTTTTAACCGTCCACTTGTGTCCCGTAGGACCCCGAGTACTTGATACCTGTTCTTTGAATATTCGCACTATCCGCATGTGGGACCATGAATCCCCCTAGCCAGAGCTTGAGTCATATTTATTTCTTGGGGCCACAAAGTAGTTTGGGGCTTTATTACTATCCTGTACTTATGCCATGCTTTACTGCTTATTTACGATTGCGCGTGGAGCGCCTGTACTGTTTAGGAACAAATGTGGAATGTTTTCGCGGTATCGACAAGCCCAGTCACACTTTCGGGTTCCCGGTCGTTTACAGCCATTGGCACAAACCTCTGAGTCCGTCTCGGAGCCGGCCAACTTCGTCGCGGGTAGCTTGGTGGGGTGGCCCCCTGAAATTTATATGAATCTTGCAATTGCTCTGCCGTGATGCCTCGTTGGGTTTTTATTGGTTTTTCTCGAGGTTGATCGTGCATGTGTTGCTATCTGTGCCTCCCTGCAGGGTAAAACTTTCTGAAAGCCGTGTCCGCGGTTATGGACGACTTGGAGCACAGTATTGTTGGAGATATGCCCAAGAGGCAATAATAAAGTGGTTATTATCATATCTTCATACTTATGATAAATTTTTACATACCATGCTATAATTGTATTAACCGGAAACATTAATACTTGTGTGATTTGTAAACATAAAAGAGTCCCTAGTAAAGCCTCTTGTTAAACTAGCTTGTTGGTTAATATATGATCATGGTTTCCTGATCATGAACATAGAGATGTTATTAACAACAGGGTCATATCATTAGGAGAATGATGTGATGGACATACTCCTATAGTTAAGCGTAGCATAAAGATCAAGTCATTTAATATAGTTCATTTGCTATAAGCTTTCTGATACATAGTAACCTAATTCCTTCGACCATGAGATCATGCATATCACCTTTACTGGAAGGATGCTTTGATAACATCAAACACCACACCGTAACAGGGTGGCTATAAAGGTGGCATTGAGTGTTCGGAAAGTATTGGTTGAGACACATGGATCAAGAGTGGGATTTGTCCATCCATATGACGGATAGATATACTCTGGGCCCTCTCGGTGGAATGTCATCCAATTAGCTTGCAAGCATGTGAATGGCTCACAAGGGATCACATACCACGGGAACGAGAAAAGAGTACTTATCAGTAACGAGGTTGAACTAGGTATGCAGAGATACCGACGATCATAACCTCGGATAAGTAAACTATCGTGAGACAAAGGGAAATTGGTATCGTATGTAAGTGGTTCATTCGATCGCAAAGTAATCGTAGAAATATGTGGGAGCCATATGAATTTCCAGATTCCTCTATTGGTTATTGATCGGAGAAGTGTCTCGATCATGTCCGCATAATTCACGAACCATAGGGAGACACACTTAAGGATTCGATGTTGTTGAGTAGTTATGGAATGATGAGTAAGAGACCGAATGTTGTTCGGAGTCTCAGATGGGATCCAGGATATCACGAGGAGATCCGGAATGGTCCGGAGAATAAGATTCATATAAGGAAAGTCCCGTTTCGGAGTTGGGGAATGGTTCCGGTGTTTTCATCGGGAACATTCTAGAAGGTTTCGGAATATCCGGCACTCCGGGGGGGAAGGGTACATGAATGTGTCATTGTAAGTTGGAATGATTGCATCATGTACTAGGTGTCTTTGCTGTCCAAAATAAAGGGTTTATTCAAATCCTAATTTGAAAAGTCAAACGGCAAGTTTTGGAAAGAGGAGAAGAGGTGGAAACCGAGTTGGGGAAGGAGTCCTTCCTCCCCAAGCCGGCGCACCTCCAAGCCGAGTTGGGGAGGGACTCCCCTCCCCTTGGCCACACCTCCCACCTATAAAGGGAGGGGCAGGGCTGCCCCTCCTAGCACACAAGTCCTTCTCCTCTAAACCTAAACCCTAGCCACAACCTAGGGATTTCTCCCAAGCCGTCAAGTTAGAGCTTCTAATTGCCCTAGCCTCCGGTTTAGAGCCTTCTAATTGGTGTGTCTAAACCCTAGATCACCAAAGCTCTCTCATAGTCCACCATACTCGCTCCGGCTTAAGGCGAAGCCCTGCGAGATCTTCCCTCTACTTCCGGTACCACGCCGTTGTGCTGCCGGAATCACAAGGAGAGTGCTACAACCTCCGCTGCCTGCTGGAACAAGGGAGAGGAAGGTCTTCATCGAGTACCGAACGTGTGACCGACTGCGGAAGCGCTGCCGGAACGCAGCACCGGAAGGATCGTCTACGCGATCTTGAGATCGGCAAGTGTACGACTACATCACCCACGAGAATCTGCTCTCGTTAACCGCTTTGGAATCTTCGAGGGTGAGTTCCTCTATCGACTCGTTGCTACAATCTAGTAGATAGATCTTGGCTTGATCATAGATTAGATCTTGATTGTGTGTTCATGCGGTAGAATTTTTTTGTTTTCCATGCTACGAACCCCTACAGTGGTATCAGAGCCGTGTCTATATGTAGATCTGTTGCACGAGTAGAACACAATGGTCATTGTGGGCGTTGATGCTTTTATTGTCGATTGCTTCTTGTGTACTTTGCATCTTGCGGTATGTTGGGATGAAGCGGCCCGGGCTAACCTTACATGACATCGTTCATGAGACTTGCTCCACGCTTGACATGCAACTTGTATTGCATAAGTGGCTTTGCGGGTGCCTGTTTCTCCTAGCATAGTTAAGATCCAATTTACAACGGGTGATTAACAATACTAGTATCAATGTTGTGGTTCTTGTTCGTAAGTTAGAACGACACTTATTAACAGCCCCAAACCACGTAAAATATGCAAAGAAAGTAGAGGCGTCTAACTTTGTTTTGCAGGGGTGTGCAGTGATGTGATATGGCCATGATTGTGATTATATATGATGTATGCAATGTTCCTTATTGTAAGTCGGCAACCGGCAGGAGCCATTTGGTTGTCTTTAATTTCTGTTAAGACCCGCGTGTCTATTCAAAGTAGTTGTAATAGTTGAAGCTGGTGGACGACAACCATGAAGAAGCGTCATTAACCTTGATGCTATGCCGGTGATGATGGAGATCGTGTTCGTGCTTGAAGATGGAGATCGGAAGCACAAAGAAGAAAGGCCATATCATATCACATATTATGAATTGCATGTGATGTTAATCCTTTATGCATCTTGTATTGCTTAGTAGACGACGGTAGCATTATAAGATGATCCCTCATGCACATAAATTTCAAGTTCTAAAGTGTTCACCCTTAGTATGCACCGTTGCTAAAGCTTGTTGTTTCGAAGCACCACGTGATGATCGGGTGTGTTAGATTCCGCAAGTGTATACAACGTAAGCAAGCCAGATTTGCTTATGCGGAAGCTAAGGTTTGATCTTGACGAGCCTAGCATGTACAGACATGGTCTCAGGAACACGGATCACCGAAAGGTAAAGCATGAATCATATAGTAGATATGATGAACATGTCGATTGTTCGCCATTGAAACTATATCAACTCTCGTGATGATCGGTTTTGATATGGTGGATTTGGTTCGTGTGATCACTAAAACAATGTGAGGGATGTTGTTTTGAGTGGGAGTTCACCTAGATTAATTTAATTATTAATTAGAACTCAATTTATCAGAAATTAAATCAAAGTGAATTTGCATAGTTGTTGTAGTCATTGGCATCCGTTTACCACCTTGCGCTTAGTTATAATTGAGATGATAGAACTATAGAATTCTGGTTAGTTACTTTACGAACTGGTATCGTATTGTTTTGAAGTGTTAATCTAAAGTTTAAAAGTCCTATTGCAAACTTTCAGTAAGTTCCGGTTACTCCATGAAGTTTAATAATTGGTATTAAATCAAGAGTGACAATTCCAAGTGTTAGTGTATGAGTATCGTGTTTGTCTCCATGATTCTTGATATTCAAAGGATTGTCTTAATATCAAGGTTATCTAGGATCTGAAAGAGTTGTTTCAGAAACCATGATGTGTGGAAGATATTGTGATATCTGAAACGAAGTTTTGGTTGCAACATGATAGAGTATAATATGGCAAAGTTCATGTTTCTCATATTTTTATGAGAATTTGCAAAGGGTTGGAGACACTTGTTGTCCTAATCCTCCAAAAGGTTTTGGATAGCAACATTATACTCGTAATTCATCGTTATAAGCTAAAAGTAGCTTGATCATGGACGATTCCATGATAAAGATGAATATTTGATGTAGGTAAAATGTTTACTACACCAAGAGATTACTAAAGAAAGGAATTTGAAAGAACACCAAACATTTGATGATGGTGATCTACTTCAAAGTGCAAGTCCAAAGACATTGGTATTTAACTATACACCCTTTGGACTATGTGTCATATGCATGACTCCACTATTGATGTTGATAGATTCTTTCAAAAAGAAAAGGAAATACTGAAAGAGAATCTCTTAAATATATGGCAGAAAAGAAAAGACTAGAATTGTTCAGTTTAAGTATATAGATGATATACATGTTATGGCTATATTCTTTGCTTATTAAACAATGTGGTTCTTAAGTATTTGATACTGAATTTGTTGGTGTGAATCGTCATACGAAACAACACAATTCATGAACTACAATGGCCTAAGTAACTAGCAAAAGAATATGTGATGATGTTCATCAAGAACAAATAAAGGGTTATTGTGTTGCTCGTTAAACATCAAAGCTTGCCTTCAAGATTTGTTTTATCAGGTATTATGAGAACAAAAGGGTTGTTCAAATAATTGCCGTAATCCATAAAAGATGGATGATTCACAAATCTCGTTGGAGAAATCACATCTATAAAACTAGTGCTAAAGATGTCGAAAGACAAATTGATTAAATGATCACTTAGGAAGTGACATCGCCATTTAAATTATATTGGAAAGAAAACATGAAGAAACTCCATGTGGATGGAATTTTGGAGTCTTTTGATTTTTGATCACATGACGCTTGTAAAACTTTCCTAGAGATAATTAAAACTTCGTTCATAGGCCAAAAAGGGAACGATCGACTAGCTTATTGGAACTTGTACATATTGTTGTACAAAGTCCATTATTTGTAGTCAACAGCGATGGATTTCAACTTCATATACTTTCTCCGAAAATTTGAGTGAATATATGAATATTTACTTAATAAGGATGAAGTATGAAACATTTGAAAAAGTTCAAAGTCTTTCAAGATGAAGTGCAAAATCATTGTAATAAGAATATAAATAGTTTATGATAAAGATCATAAAGGAAGATATTTGAGTTACAAGTTTAGCATAATACCTAAGATTTAAGGAATCGTTCTGTGGATTTGCATTTCCCGAAACACCATAAGAGTATGGAGCGTTCGAGATATGTAATTAAAACCTTGTTTGACATGGTAAGATCGAAGGTGTAATACACAAAACTGCCGTTATATTTTAAAGATTAAAAGCTTTAGAGACTACCGTTTTCCACTGAAAAGAGCTCTATCATAATCCGCTGAAATGACACCATATGAAGTTATGGTTTGGGATAAAACCCAAATAGTCCTTTCTTAAACATTGGTATGCTATGCATAAGAAAGATGTTTGCAACCAAAAAGTCGGATGAAACTGTCTTTGTATTACTGTTAAGTATTCCTCCATAAACACCGGAGACAAAAGTGTTTGTCGCTTAGAACGTCAAGTTTCTTTGAGAAGGAATTTTTCGTGAAAAGATAAGTGGGAGGACAATAGAACTTTGATAAGGTTAAAGGAACCTTAGCTATATGTGCAGAGTTGCGCAGCACCAAAAAGTGTTCCGGAGGCAGCAACAATGCTCATGGCTCACGTGCCTCAAAGGTTGTGGTTACGGAGATCCAAGTTCCTATTGAAACAAGTAGGTCGGATGAACAATCGAATACCAAGATTTGAGAGTTAAATCATTATTTGACAATAATGATTCGACTACATGCAAAGAAGCGATGATGAGCCCTGACTCCGTCAAATGGCTTGAAGCCATAAAATCCGTGATAGTTCCATACACGAGAAATCAAGTTTTGAACTTGAAGGACCCTCGAGAAAGGTGTAAGTCCTTACAGTCGTGTTTGGATCTATAAAGAAATAGACATGGATGTTTTACATCTATGAAATAGTCGACATGTTGGGAAAAGTTCACAACAATGTTCAAAGGTTGACTATGATAAGATTTGATCTTTCATAGTGATATTTAGTCTAGACGGATTAGTGTAGCAACCACTACATATAATTTTGTTATATGGTAGTTGAATAAACAAAACAATTTCTTCTAATAGAATTGTTACCTAGGACATGTGCATAACACGGTCCATAGGGTTTTGTTAATTCAAAGGATGCTAAAAGCATATGCAAACTTCAATGGTTGAAGTAAGTATCGCGGAGTTGGAATCTTCACTATGATGAAACTGTTAAAAGAGTTTAAATTCATCAGAGACAATGAAGATGCTTGCATTTGCAAGAAATTAAGTGGGAGCGCTAAGACATATTTCTAATACATTATGTGGAGGACATATTGTTGATTAGAAATGATGTATCTTTTATTAATACATATTAAGAATTTCATCCTGATGAAAGGCTTAGGCAAAACCCAAATATTTGGCATCAATAGACGCTAATATGGTTGTGCCAGAAGTACATAGACGAGATATTGAATGAGTTCAATATAGAAACTACAAGAAAGGTTCTTGTCACACAGAAAGGATTGAATGAGTTCAATATTGATGATATATTCAAATGTATTGACATTTGGTAAGTAAAACAAGATTCAAGTATAGATTGATACTTGATCACAAAGAGTATTTATATCAATCATACTGTGATATGTACAAATCCAGATATGTCCTATGCTCTAAATGTTGTGAGCATAGTAAGAATATTCTTATGATCTTTTGGAAGAACTAAGAGTATATTATTTGTAGAAGTGACAAATAGATGATTAGTTCATTGTAAAGTACTACATTGATACTAGTTTTGTCACAAAGTACAAATTAAGTTTATCTCAATCTAAACTAAGGGTGGCACAATATAATGGAAAGTAAGTTCCATAATGGATTTGGATGAGTTCCAAAGTTAAGACATTGTGACAGATACTACAACAAAAGGCTAAGTATATGACTGCTATAATAGCAGCTAAAGAGGGCATTTGTGTCAAGTAGTTTGTTGTCAAACTAGGTGTAGTTCACAGCGGGATAATACTATGAAGATATATTGTACGACAATATTATCAACATGTTTTAACCCCAAAGAACTAAAGGTCTCACCGAAGGACCAAATTTATACAAAGCCATCTCATTAGAGAATGAGTGATGCGTAGAGACGCAAAGACATGCAATTACACATGGACCTGGAAGTGTCAGATCCAGAGATCAGTTGACCACTAGCAATCGTGTACTTACAACACCAGAAAGCCATAGGTGTTGAATACACAAAGATTTGAAACTAGATTATTGACTCTAGTGCAAGTGGGAGACTGTTGGAGATATGCCCAAGAGGCAATAATAAAGTGGTTATTATCATATCTTCATACTTATGATAAATGTTTACATACCATGCTATAATTGTATTAACCGGAAACATTAATACTTGTGTGATTTGTAAACATAAAAGAGTCCCTAGTAAAGCCTCTTGTTAAACTAGCTTGTTGGTTAATATATGATTATGGTTTCCTGATCATGAACATAGAGATGTTATTAACAACAGGGTCATATCATTAGGAGAATGATGTGATGGACATACTCCTATAGTTAAGCGTAGCATAAAGATCAAGTCATTTAATATAGTTCATTTGCTATAAGCTTTCTGATACATAGTAACCTAATTCCTTCGACCATGAGATCATGCATATCACCTTTACTGGAAGGATGATTTGATAACATCAAACACCACACCGTAACAGGGTGGCTATAAAGGTGGCATTGAGTGTTCGGAAAGTATTGGTTGAGACACATGGATCAAGAGTGGGATTTGTCCATCCATATGACAGATAGATATACTCTGGGCCCTCTCGGTGGAATGTCATCCAATTAGCTTGCAAGCATGTGACTGGCTCACAAGGGATCACATACCACGGGAACAAGAAAAGAGTACTTATCAGTAACGAGGTTGAACTAGGTATGCAGAGATACCGACGATCATAACCTCGGATAAGTAAACTATCGTGAGACAAAGGGAAATTGGTATCGTATGTAAGTGGTTCATTCGATCGCAAAGTAATCGTAGAAATATGTGGGAGCCATATGAATTTCCAGATTCCTCTATTGGTTATTGATCGGAGAAGTCTCTCGATCATGTCCGCATAATTCACGAACCGTAGGGAGACACACTTAAGGATTCGATGTTGTTGAGTAGTTATGGAATGATGAGTAAGATACCTAATGTTGTTCGGAGTCTCAGATGGGATCCGGGATATCACGAGGAGATCCGGAATGGTCCGGAGAATAAGATTCATATAAGGAAAGTCCCGTTTCGGAGTTGGGGAATGGTTCCGGTGTTTTCATCGGGAACATTCTAGAAGGTTCCGGAATATCCGGCACTCCCGGGGGGGGGGGGGGAAGGATACATGAATGTGTCATTGTAAGTTGGAATGATTGCATCATGTACTAGGTGTCTTTGCTGTCCAAAATAAAGGGTTTATTCAAATCCTAATTTGAAAAGTCAAACGGCTAGTTTGAAAGTCAAACGGCAAGTTTTGGAAAGAGGAGAAGAGGTGGAAACCGAGTTGGGGAAGGAGTCCTTCCTCCCCAAGCTGGCGCACCTCCAAGCCGAGTTGGGGAGGGACTCCCCTCCCCTTGGCCGCACCTCCCACCTATAAAGGGAGGGGCAGGGCTACCCCTCCTAGCACACAAGTCCTTCTCCTCTAAACCTAAACCCTAGCCACAGCCTAGGGATTTCTCCCAAGCCGTCAAGTTAGAGCTTCTAATTGCCCTAGCCTCCTGTTTAGAGCCTTCTAATTGGTGTGTCTAAACCCTAGATCACCAAAGCTCTCTCATAGTCCACCATACTCGCTCCGGCTTAAGGCGAAGCCCTGCGAGATCTTCCCTCTACTTCCGGTACCACGCCGTTGTGCTGCCGGAATCACGAGGAGAGTGCTACAACCTCCGCTGCCTGCTGGAACAAGGGAGAGGAAGGTCTTCATCGAGTACCGAACGTGTGACCGACTGCGGAAGCGCTGCCGGAACGCAGCGCCGGAAGGATCGTCTACGCGATCTTGAGATCGGCAAGTGTACGACTACATCACCCACGAGAATCTGCTCTCGTTAACCGCTTTGGAATCTTCGAGGGTGAGTTCCTCTATCGACTCGTTGCTACAATCTAGTAGATAGATCTTGGCTTGATCATAGATAAGATCTTGATTGTGTGTTCATACGGTAGAATTTTTTTGTTTTTCATGCTACGAACCCCTACAAGTATCTCGATCATAGACAACTATAACTAAAGTAGTGCTATAAATTTGACTTTATAATGACTAGTAATCAGCTTCACTATAATGGAATGGCTAAATAAAAGTGCCAACAATTGCTTGTTTGGGTTGTCGCCTGCTACCATTGTATCTGACTAGTAAGTATTGCAACTACAACGGAATGACTAAATAAAAGTACCAACAACTGCTGGGTTTTGGGATACCTCATGCTATATATATCTGACTAGTAAGTACTACAACCACAACGGAATGGTTAATTAAAACTGCCCACTGCTTATTATATCAGGATGACTCATGCTATCTATATCTGACTAGTAATTGCCGCAACTATAACGAAATGAATAAAACTGCCAACTGTGTGACTTCCTCGGTTGACTTCCTCGTTTGGTCTCGAGGGGGAAATACCAGGATGGGTATGCTTGGTGATAGTTTCAGGTTGGATCCGAATAGGTCTTTCTTATCTCTATCTGATAGCCGCCAGTTGTATTGAGTCTCTATAGCTTGTTTAGTGCATGCTGCGCTGCCGCTTCAGTCCACCATACCTATGTAGGCGAGGACCGCCGAATTCTAGTCTCGCCGTGTACTGGCCTCAATACTGACCGCTCTCTTTTTCCTTTGCCCTTTGTCGGCACCCCTTTTGTTTAAGCAGGTTTTGAGATCGACGTCGTTAGCAGGGTTACCCTTCCGGCTTGGCCTGGGCAGGGTTATGGACGCCAATGGTTATTCTTCAGGGCTCTTAGCCTAATTTGCATCTTGTCCATACTCGGACGATGTATCGCTTTCAAGGTGATTTGGATCTTTGTATTGTATATCTGTATTCTTGACTCGTTGAGTCGTTGCTGTATATATGTTTTGTGGGTTCCATCGAGGACTATTGTGTAATGATATTACTTCGTTTTCCACCCGCACGAAAGTGCCTGGTGGACACCTTTGAATCGTTTCTATGCGGGTTTGGCGGGAAGCGCTAAAACTTGCATAGGGCCAATTCTGAGGGTGTTACAGAGTGGTATCAGAGCTCAGCAGTTGCGATACCCCACTGGTCCAGCCTGTAGGATAACCTAGCTAACGGACGATGTAGAGTGTCAAAACTATTTTGGAAAAACGGTTAGATAGATCTGATTAGGTCTGTTTTTACTCCTTACCCCTCTGCTATTCTCCTCTTACCTTCGCGTGTTTTGAATCTACCCCCATATCTTTTCTTCGAGTCCAGGATTTCTCGTGGTTGGGTTTTCGTTGTACCTTTAGGGTTTTGCTTCCATCCTCTTGTAACGGTGCTTGAACATTCGGCATTCATGCTATCTGATGAATCTTTCATCTGTTGTACCTTTCAGTGGATCGAAAATTCACTAAAAAAATTCTTTCTATCCTCCGGTGTTTTTCGATATGACGAAGTCATCTGCAATCCGATCTGATGAAGAGCCTGCATCACCCTTTTGTATCCGAAGCTTTCCGAACCTCGCTTGTCGAGATCTTCAGTCTAAAATCCGAAAGTTGGTTGCATAATCCGTCTGTTCATGTACATAGTAATGCTTTGAGACGGATTACATAGTAATCCGTCTCCCCTGACCCCGTCGCCACACACGCCCCACCCCCGCACGCTCCCTCTCTTCCCCCGCTGGCCCCACCTGCAACCCACCCAGCGGCAGGACCCGGCCCCACCTCCCTTGCCAGGATCCCCGCCTCACCGACCCGGTCAACACCCACCTCCCGTCGCTCGCCAATCCTGCATCGATCCCCAACCCACCTCGCGCCGCTCGCCTCCTTCCTCGTCAACCGGCGTCGCCACCTCTGCTCTTCCCGTCCTAGGCACCGCCCTCCTCTCCTTCCCTGAGGCCACCCTCTCTCCTCTCGCTCCCGCCGTCGGCGTGAGTCCTGTCTGCAGCGTGCGTGGTCGCCTCGCCGTCGAGCCGCCGTGGCCTTCTCCTTCGGTCGATGTGTCGCCTCCCTCTGCCCCGTGCCAGGCTCCGCCGTCGCCAGGTTTCCCACCTCCTCTACATCCGGCGCCACCCCAAGCGCCCGTCCTCCTGCATCCCCACCATGGCCGCTCCTGGCCCCGTGCGCCACCGTCTCCGTCGTCGGGCCCTCCTCCTCGAACCAGCACTGCCTGCAGAGGCTGCCCTCCTGCGCCTCTGCTTCTCCTCCCCAAGCGCCACCATGATGCCGGCCCCTGTCGCCTTCTCCTCGACCTCCTGACCACCGGCACCCCTCGGGTCCCCGCGCGTTCCGCCTCTTCGAGCCGCAACCGTCGCCTGCATCCTCCTTCCGCGGCCACCTTGCCACCGTCGGCGTCGACCTTCCCGCGTGCAGAGCTCCGTCACGCCGCCTCGGTCGCCCAAGCCCGCGAGCCACGGACGCCGTAGCTTTTCCCTCGCTGGCCGCCCCTCCTCGCCGGCCCCAAGTGCCTAGACCACCACCCTCTGGCCAAGTCTGCCCCGCCTCGTCGATGCTCGCTGCGCTGTGTGCTCCCTGCTTGCCGACGCCTCCGCATGATCCTGGTGGTCGTTTTGCTACAGGAAGTACCACTCCAGGTGTATGCTCTCTGTTGCATAGGCACACTTACTTCCTTGGGGTTGCATTTGTTGCACTGTCGTGAGCAAGATCCCCTGTCGCAGCTCTGTATCTGTTGAGGTGGTGATGTTGTTGGGTGGGCGACACTTGCCAACGATACCCCGCCAAGATCTTCATCGGCGATAAGACCGTCATGAACCGTCAAGTTCATCCACCGCCGGCGCTACTCTAGGCCGCGGGAAGCCGAGCCTGTATGCTCGAAACCCGATGGCCGAGGCCCGAAGATTCCCGGACGCCAAGAACGCCACATGGAAATTGAAGACCTCGATCCACGGATCCGGTGACCGGAACCCCGAAGACCCGTTCTCGGACGTCGAGACCCCAAAAGCTGATCCTGAACCCTTAGCGAACCCCAAGATCTTCGCAACCCAATGTGTGATCCCTTTTCTAAGACCAATATTTTATGTAATATATATCTATCACATATAAATTGTTCATGATTGCATTCATATCATGTGGTTTGGGGGCTTTTAGCCGATTCACCTTATAATTAAATATGGAGACCATATGCGGGCAAATCTAGCCTAATATTCGTCTCATTTAAATTTGTGCATCGAACCGATGATATAATCTTGCCTTGTTAATACAACATTTAAATTGCGGGATTCTAAACAATATGAACTTAATAAATAATTGTCGGGACCCCGGTTCCACTTAATATGGCCTAAGTGCATCGCACCTTTGACATGTCATACATCATACATGCATCATGCCCGATCTTTTGCCGTAGTATTAAATAGTGCATCCGGTGTTCTTCTAGTGTTTTGCTTCTTCACGGATTAGGCCGATGAGTTGATGCGAGAGTCGACCCGATCTTTGGATGAACCTTCGGCAATGTTTCAGGCGAGCATTCTCCCCCTTTCTACCTATTTTATCTTTCTAGTCTTTATTTCCTCCTGTTGATCTATTGCTATATGTGTTGCGATGCTCTAGTTTTCGTACCCGTGATATCCCTTGCAGCCTTATATTGCCTTGGACACATCCTATTACCTGTTGTTTGGTAGATAGTCGGCCTTGCGTATCGTAGTTGCTTGCTCAAGTGCTGTTGCGTGTCGTCAAGTACCACAGTTGTTGGAAGACTGCCATATGCTTTATGTTGGAGTTGATCATGACTTTAATTACTGTTTAATAACTAAAATTGAAGTAAGTAAATAATGCAGAGGCACAGGTGGGCAATAGATGTTATTTGGTTTTTAACCGTCCACTTGTGTCCCGTAGGACCCCGAGTACTTGATACCCGTTCTTTGAATATTTGCACTATCCGCATGTGGGACCATGAATCCCCCTAGCCAGAGCTTGAGTCATATTTATTTCTTGGGGCCACAAAGTAGTTTGGGACTTTATTACTATCCTGTACTTATGCCATGCTTTATTGCTTATTTACGATTGCGTGTGGAGCGCCTGTACTGTTTAGGAACAAATGTGGAATGTTTTCGCGGTATCGACAAGCCCAGTCACACTTTCGGGTTCCCGGTCGTTTACAGCCATTGGCACAAACCTCTGAGTCCGTCTCGGAGCCAGCCAACTTCGTCGCGGGTAGCTTGGTGGGGTGGCCCCCTGAAATTTATATGAATCTTGCAATTGCTCTGTCGTGATGCCTCGTTGGGTTTTTATTGGTTTTTCTCGAGGTTGATCGTGCATGTGTTGCTATTTGTGCCCCCCTGCAGGGTAAAACTTTCTGAAAGCCGTGTCCGCGGTTATGGACGACTTGGAGCACAGTATCTCGATCATAGACAACTATAACTAAAGTAGTGCTATAAATTTGACTTTATAATGACTAGTAATCAGCTTCACTATAATGGAATGGCTAAATAAAAGTGCCAACAATTGCTTGTTTGGGTTGTCGCCTGCTACCATTGTATCTGACTAGTAAGTATTGCAACTACAACGGAATGACTAAATAAAAGTACCAACAACTGCTGGGTTTTGGGATACCTCATGCTATATATATCTGACTAGTAAGTACTACAACCACAACAGAATGGTTAATTAAAACTGCACACTGCTTATTATATCAGGATGACTCATGTTATCTATATCTGACTAGTAATTGCCACAACTATAACGAAATGAATAAAACTGCCAACTGTGTGAGTTCCTCGGTTGACTTCCTCGTTTGGTCTCGAGGGGGAAATACCAGGATGGGTATGCTTGGTGATAGTTTCAGGTTGGATCCGAATAGGTCTTTCTTATCTCTATCTGATAGCCGCCAGTTGTATTGAGTCGCTATAGCTTGTTTAGTGCATGCTGCGCTGCCGCTTCAGTCCACCATACCTATGTAGGCGAGGACCGCCGAATTCTAGTCTCGCCGTGTACTGGACTCAGTACTGACCGCTCTCTTTTTCCTTTGCCCTTTGTCGGCACCCCTTTTGTTTAAGCAGGTTTTGAGATCGACGTCGTTAGCAGGTTTACCCTTCCGGCTTGGCCTGGGCAGGGTTATGGACGCCAGTGGTTATTCTTCAGGGCTCTTAGCCTAATTTGCATCTTGTCCGTACTCGGACGCTGTATCGCTTTCAAGGTGATTTGGATCTTTGTATTGTATATCTGTATTCTTGACTCGTTGAGTCGTTGCTGTATATATGTTTTGTGGGTTCCATCGAGGACTATTGTGTAATGATATTACTTCGTTTTCCACCCGCACGAAAGTGCCTGGTGGGCACCTTTGAATCGTTTCTATGCGGGTTTGGCGGGAAGCGCTAAAACTTGGATAGGGCCGATTCTGAGGGTGTTACAACCAACCCCTAAATTGAAGCTTCATC
Organism: Avena sativa; assembly: GCA_916181665.1. Classification (NCBI taxonomy): domain Eukaryota; kingdom Viridiplantae; phylum Streptophyta; class Magnoliopsida; order Poales; family Poaceae; genus Avena; species Avena sativa. The sequence continues at coordinate 7,994,029 of OV702293.1, read as the reverse complement.
CCTGACCGTCAGCGCCCACCTCTTCCCCGACCATCGCCGACGACCAAACCGCCTCGGGTCGCTCTGTCGCTGCTAAATTTATGAAATGTAGATGATTTATTCTTATGATGATTCATCATCCAATGAAGAATGGGGTGCCATGATTTTAGATTTGCAAATGAACAAGCGGCCAAAGCACGGTGGTTCCATTCTCGGTCGTGAGAGGCTATGTAGGGAGAGGCTTGATGGGCACACAACCAGTTCGTGTAGAGCTACTTCGTGGAGAATCCCATTTACCCCAAGAGGTACTTTTGATGTAAATTTAGGATGGGAATAAAGTTGTTTTAACACATTCCCTAGTGTGCGCAGAAGCATGGTTGGTTCTTCAGGAAACGGAGGAATTGCACCAGAGAACTTGGTCATAGTACATCCAAAAGGTCATAGACGCATTGCGCATGATGGCATGTGGTATTATGACGAATCTTGTTGATTACCACTTGGAAAATGAGTGAGATTAAAGCCATCAAGTGTTTCAAATGCTTTGCAATAGCAGCGGTACAAGTGTTTTGTGAAAAGTACTTGAGAGAACACAATGCTCAAGACACGGATAGTCTCTTGGAGTACAACAAACCTCTTGGGTTTCTAGGTATGCTTGTCTCAATTAATGCATGGATTGGAGTTGGAAGAACCGTCCCGCAACATGACATGGACAGTTCAAAGGTCACATGGAGGATTCCACTATTATTCTTGAAATCGTGGTAGACCATGAAACTTGGATTTGGCATGATTCTTTGGAATGCCTAGTCCCTGCAATGGCATCAATGTCCTCCAACGGTCGCCACTCTTTACATGGTTAGCCATGGTGATGATCCACTAGTGGGGTTTCAAGCAAACAGCCACACATATAACATGGGCTACTGCCTTGCCGACGACATCTATCCAAGGTGGGCTACTTTTGTGAAGTCGGTTCAATACCCCAAAGGTAAGAAAGATCTTGCTTTTTATAATGCACAAGTGGTGGCTAGAAAGGATATGGAGAGAGCACTAGGATTTTGCGAGCTCAATTTCCTATTGTGACAGGGGCAGTTAGGTTTTGGGATCAAGAGATTCTTTGGTATATGATGATTTTGGGATCAAGAGATCTCTTTGTATATCATGAACACTTGTGTGATCATGCATGATCATTGAGAACAAGTGTGGACAAGATCTAAACTATTGCGTCTATGGCTTGATTGGAGAACCCGTGCGTTTGCAAAAGAGGGAACATCGAGTGGTGTGCTTTCTTGCATCATACCATGTCATTCGAGATTTTGATGTGCATGACGATCTTCAAAAGGATCCCGTGGAGGAGTCAAGGTCATGGAATGACAAACAAAGCCACGAGTTTCATCTTCATGTGTGGACTTTGTGTGTTTGCGTGTTGATTTGTGTGCTATTTGTGATGTACTAACAAAAACTATTTGTGTTTCATTTGTTTCTGATTTATTTGTGATGAGTTTAATATAGTTTACCGCACATACGTTTGCAATTGTGAAGAGACATATGTATGATGTCCTATTTTAGTGTATCTAAAATTACGGTGGCACTCTTATTTTACATCATCCAAAACAGTTACACTACACTAGTTTTCATGTCCAAAACTACAAATCGTGGTGCCCAAAAACTAAGAAGTGGGTGCCCAAAAAACAAAAGGTGTACACCTATTTTAGGGCATTTGTTGGAGCCTTAGGGTTACTTTTGGCGTTGATTAGAGATGCAGATGGGTCACATTAAATTACCCTCTTCCATCTTTAGTTAAAAAAACAACTATATTTTAAAATGACAATATGATAAAATGTTCATTCTATGAAAATAAGTAGGGTGGAGGCTAGCATAGTATTGACCCACTTAGCATCTATAGCGTTGATCATGGCTTGATACGTCGACCTGCAAAGGTCAATGGGACGATGCCTAGGGATGCAGAAGTGGGACAATTAGGACAAGTGGGATATGACTTTTAGACTATTACAAGTGGGATATGACTTTTAGACTATTAGACTAATTCAAAACTAAGTAGGATAGGTGTATGCTTATCCCACTTAAATTAGACTTAGTCTAGTAGTCTAAAAGTGATATCCCAATTATCCCACCTCTACATCCCTAACGGTGCCCACATGTCGTACCTCTCGTAAGCAAGGAAAATGAAGACTATAGCAAACTGTGGCGGGCACCAAAACTTGAGAAGGGACAGACTTCCTGCATAGCTCAACCAGTAAGAGAGCTTCATTGACAACAACACTAAACGCTACAAAACATTTGATGTTCCAATACATACATAACCTCACAAACATGTAAAACAACCGCGTGCTAAGACACAGACGATTGCAGTCGATCACGGAGATAAAAGTTCCTTCGATCAGCAATATGCTTATGCCAAGGAAGGATCAGGTGAACCATCAGGCTTGTCGGTGTCCATTTGCTCTCCTGCAGGCTGCTCCTGAGCTCCTCCCTCACTGGTCGGGTCACCAGCTTCAGTGGCACCGTCTGGGTGCTGCTCTGGCGATTGAGGTTCTGGTGCTGGGGCATCCGATGGAGGTGGGGTCTGCGGCTTCGGTGCTGGCTTCGGTTTAGTCATGATCGGTTTGCAGAATCTGCAAGAAAGGGCGGTTTTCAGAATAGGTGTCCCAGACACAGGAGGCACGAAACATCACATCAGGGGGTTGTCAGCAAACCAACCTGTCAAGTGCATCAGCCTTCTTCTTAAGGTCAGAAACAAGGATGGCAGGATTAGCATGTTTTGGCAGAGCATCCTGCTGCTGCTTCTTCTCAGTTAGCCAAGACTCCACTGCAGAGCACTCATTAACAACCTGTGTGTAACAGAGACATGTTAGCAACTGCCGATAGGATTGCCACTGCTCTCTTGTCCACCGAAGGTCACATAACAATAATATGATAGCTCAATATGACTTAACAGCCGCTACCTCCGTTCCAAAATACAAGATGTCTTGGTAGGCAACTCTAGCCTACCAAAACATCTTACATTGTGGAGGTGGTATATAATAGCTAGGAATGCAAGCTGATGGTGAGCTTTTCTAAGACCCAGCAGTGGTCATCCTCTTTTCCATGTAGTAGGTGTAAATACCTTTTGTTTCTCTGCTATGTCGATATGATCGAACTTTTGGTCATTAGACAATGCAGCCTCCCTGAAACTGCGAATGCAGTATGCCAGTTGTTCAACTGCGGGCCCTCTTTCTTCGGATTCTTTGTGGCGTAACTCAATAGGGCCACCGACCTGCAGGAGAAGAAAGTTCATCTACCCAGAAGCTCAGCATAAAAATACGCTGTAGACCATATAGTACAGTAAACAAGACATGCCTCTTTAAGTTCTTCCAGTTTTGCAAGGTAGACCCCCTTTGTCTCATCCTCACCATCTTCATACAGCCAATCCTCAACCTCCTGGAGCTTAGCCATCAATGTTTCCTTGTCCTCCGACGTAACAAAGTCGTTGTACTTCTCATAAAGCTGAATTAACAAGATATAACATCACGTACCACACATTGCTCAAGAGTTGATAAAATCATGGAAACATGCAGACAAACCTACCTTGTTACGCATGTCATAAACATAAGCCTCCACAGCATTCTTCTTCTCTTTGGTTTCTTCCATCACTCTGTCTTGAAGAGCCATTTCAAACTCTTTCTCAACAGCTTTTTGCAACTCATCATGCCCCATTGCACCATACACCAATTCCGCAACTGGGACATTGGTTCTCTTAACTTTCTTTTTTGATGGACTCTACAAGAAATAAGATAATTTCGTAAATTACAATCCTTGCCCCAAAACTGAAGACAATGCTTTCCCAAAATTATAACAGGCATGAATGAAAGTGGAGCACTAACGTATTACTGGCATGAACAAATCATGATTCTTTTGGTATACATTATATACTGATTACTGAACATCTTAAGGTACCTCTAAGAAGTTAGACATTCTTAATCATCACAAGAAGGATTCATTATTATTTTGGTGTAAACTATATAAAAAAAAGGGTTGACTGCCAATCAAATCATCAGCCAAGTAATGTCAAATTCAAAACAATTCCAAAGTCCATACAGACCTGGGGGTAAGCACCAAGCACAACATAAGCCACACAGAAAAATAGCTCTTAAAACAAGCTGCAAGCAGAAGACCACCTACACATAACAATCCAAAATCTGGCGGTAACAGAACTTAAAAAGACCATACCTTGGCATCAGTATCCATAGGAACAGATTTTTCCTCAGAATCTTGTGCCCCATCAGCACCCTCGGCAGTGTCAGCAGGACCTTTAGATTCCTGCATATTGACATCAGTTGCATCATCTGTGTCCATTTTAGTAGCATCCTTTGCCACCTCACTTGTAGCTGAAACTGGAACCTCCACTTCCTCCTCCAGCATCTGTGAGCAAAAGAAAGTGTACTACGAACGTCAGAGAATTTTTTTTCCATAGGAAGCTGACAGGATGTGCAATTGCAATTTACCGTTGCTGATTCAAGAGAGACAATTCCATGAATGTTGAGACGAACTTTCACTTTCAGTTTTGCCTTCTCACCTTTGCTGGATTGAAAAGGGCCGATCTGCATAGAGTTCAGCACAACAAATAAATCAGCAACCATCTAAAACTACTCAGGGACTAAAATTTCCAGCACTTGAGCATGGATTGAATAATGTCAGCAAATGTTTATGACGCTGTGTACCGTGTAAGTGCTAATTTTTTGTGTTATTTGCAAATCGTCTGTCTCAACATTCAGAACATCCACCACAAATGTATTTGACCTATAGAAGGTCAGAGCTTTGACACTAGGGATGGGATTCCCCTTTGGGAATACCACTGTTTGCTGGGACTCATTGTTCTGGGAATCTGTTTTCCATGATAAAGCAATTGTGAAGGGAAAGCCTTCATTCACCTGCAGAATATCAAGACAATATCATGAATAGGTTCACAGAGGAGCATTCTCCAAAAATGAATTTAATGTTTGACAGCATTATGTCTCGAAAATTGCAGGATACAACGCACATTTCACATAGCATAATATCTAATACTTCCACATTCGAAGCAAAATTAAATAGCAGGTGCCTTAGTAGATTAGATGATATCACGAGTGTCCATTCAAGGAGTATTTGAAGCAAATATACACGGGGCACTGTTGATAAATAAGATTAATTTAGCATACTACTGCAAATCTGGAAAGCAACACTACAAAGTTCATGTGATGCTAGTCAGCTGCCATTCCAATTCTACATTTTGACGGAAGGTATATTCTACAATACAGTCTAGTACATAGGCACTAGGTGGAAGCCCGCTTTGGGCTAAATGGCTCTAAATAAATAATTATGTCTAAATGTAATAGCATAACTGTTCAAGCTATAGAGAGAAGTTTAATTAAAAGCCTCAACAAATATTTTATGTCAAAAGTTGAAGACAACCTAATTTAAAGAAAGCGGATGTTGAGAAAGCTGTTATAATTATGCTGTTATTACAGCGTCTCACTGCCTACAAGAGAGCATGTAAGAGTTCCAAAGAACACTAACGGTCATTAGAATAGTGAACAAACATCAGAACATTGTTTTGGTGAAACTGACCAAAGCCAAAAATAAGCAAACAGTTTAGTACCTGAAACTCCCGGACTTTGAAAGTGGGACTAAGTATAGCACACTGAAGAGCACATCCACGGGCAACACATTCACTTGCATTCATAGTTCTTCGTGGTTCCTTCCCAAAGAATTCAGTGATAATCCTGATTATCGCAGGAACACGAGAGCCTGATCCAACAACCTCAACAAAGTGCACACTTTCTGTAGTCAAGCTAGCTTCAGCCAAGGCCTTCTCCAATGGCCCTTTCACACGTTCTAGTACTGGAGTGCTGATCAGCTCAAACTCATCTCTCTTAATGAACCCTCGGACATCCTTCTCATCCATCAAACACTCAATATTCATTGGCGCCTCTGGATTGGCGCTAAGCATCTTCTTGAGCTTCTCACAGGCCACACGCAACCTAATGCAGGCACGGGCATTCTGGTAGACATCGATCTTATACTCCTCTTTAAATTTTGCCGCGAAGTGCTTAAATAGGGCTTCATCAAAATCTCTTCCACCAAGAGACCGGTCATATGCATGGGACAACATCTTGAGCTGCCCCTTCTTGTACCCGACAATGCTTACCTGCATGCTGGCATGCCCAACATCAACAAAGGCAACATTCAACTGGTCATTCTCGGGGAGATCAGTCTTGTAGATGCCATATGCCAATGCAGTAGCAGTAGTCTCATGGAACAAACGCAGCGGCCGGAGACCAGCAATAGTTGCAGCATCGAGAACAGCCCTTCGCTGCATGTCAGTAAAATACACTGGGATACCAATGCAGCAGTCAATAACAGCGGAGTTGAGGTTACCCTCAGCAATGCTCTTCAAATTAGACAGCACCATGGCAAGCAGTTGTGTGGGAGTGAACGCACGCTCCTCCCCGAGATACTGAACGTGGACAAGGGGAAACCCATCAGGGCCCTCCGAGACACGGAAGGGGAAGGACTGCAGATCACGCTGCAGTTCTGGATCAGCAAACTTGCGACCAAGCAGGCGCTTGATCTGCGAGATTGAGTTCTTGGGGTTCATGGTAGAGTTTGCGGCACCTGCCGTGCCAATGAACCGCTGCTTGTCACCAAAGCAGACGATGGCGGGGGTCTCCCGTTTGGATTCCTCATTGAGGACCACGTCTATGCCCCGCTGCCTTGCAACCCCAACAATGCAGCTCTCGTTGCCTAGATCAAACCCAACCACGCTCATCTTCGACTTGGCCTCGCTGGTCACACGATCTAGATCGCAACCTACACCTGCAGAGAGCAAGATCTATGAGTCAAATTCCTGCGCAGCATCGAAATTTCACAAATCGTGGCACGTAAACCTCGATCTCTAGAGACCATGAACCACAACCCGAAAAAAATGTAAAATTCAATCCGAAATGATAGAAACCCCGATCTAATCTAAACCCTCAAAATCCTAACCCCTACGCCCCTAGAACCGCAGCACAAAATCTCATAATCAGATACTGATCTGCTAATAAAGGCAAGACACTTTTTTTTCTTATAACAAAATAATAGAATGGTGAAAAGGGGACGCGATACAGGCACACAGAGATCGACATCAACAAATCGATGAATAAGTAAAACAAGCGCCGAAAGAAAGGGTGATATTGGATCGTACCCGCGTGTTGGGGAAGCCGAGGCGAACGCCGGTGGCCCTTCTGCAAATTTCGATTCGCGCGGCTCAGGCTGGTGTGTCTGCAGCTCTTTTTTCCCTGGGTGGGGAGGAGGCCTCGAGGCCGTGGTATATGCGGCGCCGCAGAGGTGGTGCCGTCGTGCTCGCGAGTGTTCGTCTTCCTTTGAGAGGCGTCCTGAATGTTCTGGAAGGTGGAAACCCTTACAGTTGGGCTCAGAGCGAAGCATCTCGGCAGGCCTGTATTATGGGCCGCGTGGAGGGACGCAGGCCGGTGAGACACGAGAAGCTGTTGGGACAGTTGACCTGCTTTCCAAACGGAAAGCCTCGCTTTACCAGCCCACAAGGCCCAGGCGAGAGACGCGCCACAAAACTGGAAAAAAAAAAGCGATGCTATTCCTAAGGGAAGCTCCTCCGACACCGCTTGTGCGGTTCAAACTGACCGCACCGCTTACCCCTGCACGCCCTATTGGACCAGCCCAGATACGTTTTCTTTTTCCTTTTCCGTTTTCTGTTGTTTCTTTTCTGTTTTTTTGTTTCTTTTCTGTTTACTTTTGCTTTTTCATTACTTTTTCAATCTGAACATTTTTCGAAATATGTTTGTAAAAAATCTCCTATTTAAGTTCCAATTTCAAAATATGAATAATTTTAGAATTTGAACATTTTTCAAAAATCTCAAATATTTATAAAATTAAATTTTTCCACAGTTGAATAATTTCCAAATCTAAATAATTATAAAAATAGAACAATTATATATGAAACTAAAACAACTTTTAGATCTGAACATTTGCAAATGTAAACTCTTTTAGTTTTGAACAATTTCAAATCTAGAATTTTTCCAAAATTTAATATTTTCAAAAAACATAAAATAAGAATATAAAAGAAAAGAACAAAATAAACAAAAAACAAATAAAGGAAATAAAATGTCAAAAAAATGAAGGCCAGATAGAAAGCCAATATAGAAACAAGTCTAGAATACCACTACAAAAAATAAAATCAGTACGACCCCCTAGGCCAAGCCTATAACACAGAATATAAAGTATAAGCGCTACCGGAGGGGTATGCGGTACGGACGGAGGCGCCGCAATATGCAAAAAATACGATTTGCCACCCCAAGTACTCTACTGAAATCTATATTTGCATACATATCTCTACTATTTATTAAAGGCAAAGACGACCTGATGGTGGTACGTCGGCTTTCTCTCCTCCCGCGCGGAAAAAATCGGTAACGTTGAAAAAAGGGAAGGCCGAGTCTTCCCGTCCTGCACAAAAAAAACGGTAGAAAACATGGTTTCCGTCCCCACGAACGAGAGGAAAAAGATAACCTGATCGGTGTTCACAATCCACGACCCCTTCCATGGTATGCCGCCTGCCTAGCCTCCTACTGCGCCGTCGACCCCAATCCCCGTCGATCTGCGCCGCCGACTCTAGCTCCGTCGCACAACAGCGCCCCAGCACCAGTCGTGCGGCCAGAACTAGCCGCGCCGGATCCCTTGTCCCTCGTCGCGTCGGATCCCTCAATCAATCAAACGACAACCGCCGCCATGATCCAATCAATCAAACGGCAACCACAGTTCAGCGGATCGGGGAGCTCATTCGCCTCCTTCAAGCCTGTCGTCGTCGCTTGCCTTCAGATAGGTCTGCCACTGGCAAAACAACTACCCTGAGGCCTCGTGCTGCGGAAGAAGTCGGCGGGCGAAAATCTGCGGTGCGCCCACGCCGTTGAGCGCGAGTTCCAGGTCGAGCAAGGTGATTTCTTGAGACTTAACTGTGAACTCCTTCTATTAAGCAATGTTTCTCCTTTTGATGATTTCCATCGGCAATTTCCAAATGTTTGAGAGGATTCCGAGAGCAAGCCAATTGTTCTTGGCAGGTTAGCAAGTCCTACATGAAAATTTCATGTATCTGTAGTGCCTTCTACCGTGCTATTGAGCACGAAAAGTTGACCCAAGAACACCTTGAAATTTCTTGTACAGTTTATATAGGGGCTCTGATAGGTGCTAGAGATATAATTTGTTAGTTAGATATTGGGTTAGCCTTACCATGACTTGTTTGGGTTGCAACATATGAAGTACAAGGATTTACTGATTTTTTTGTATTACTAATAGCAGCTACTTAAATGGATCTGGGCATGTGCCATGTGGATATTTCATAGATGCAATTGGCCATGCAAGTATGTTAGAGGACCAGACAACGCTACTTCTGTTTGTGTAGATTGATCGGCTTTTCTAATTTCTGAAGTAGAATTCTGAAGTTACAGAGTTTTCTGAAATATATTTTGCAATCTTTACAATTAGATGGTGTATAATTCGCTTGATCGTGTGAGGATACATCAAGGTAACAAATTTGTTTGTTTTCTGCATTTCTTATATTTATTTGTTTTCTAAAAATTATGGGCTCGAGAGAATTCAAAGGCTCAGTTTTCAAACGAAGATAAAGTCGACATCCCTGTTCAAGAAATCTGTGATTTATATATGTGGTTCTTCTATTAATTAGTTCCCTAGGAGAAAGACTGAATCATAATTGAAGAGAAAGATAAAGCAACATAAGGTACTTGATCCAAAGTGTAAAATGTTTCAATATTCTTTGGTGATATTTATCTGGAGTACCACATTTGCAACATATGGGATTCTTGTTGAAGCATTTCCGCTTTGTCATGGAGTTTTATTGAGTGGCATTCTAAAGCCTGAAAATGTGCTTTTCCAAGGATAGTACTTGAGAAATCATTTTAACATTCATAACATTTCAAAAAGCCACATCTCTTGCTTGATAGGGATGGACGTATGGTAGTGAGGTATATGTGAGGGAATGATATACATTTGTTGGAACCGTGTACTACATATGGATTCTTGTGAGATACATTTGGTTCATCCGAATGATAAATTAGTGAAGGATCTATGAGGGATGGGTGTCGTAATGACCTCATAAGTGAGATGTGGCTTTCTAAAATGTTAAAATGATTTCTCAATTACTATCCTTGGTTCTAGAGGCCGCATCCCTCCTGTCTAATAATGATCATGAATCTATTGTTTCAGTTTTTCATAATTTTTTTCAGATTTATGGTTAATGGTTTTTGTTTGAACTAATGAAGTTATACCATTACTGATGCCATTTTCATTTTGTCACTTATATAATATACATCTTTTTGTGCATAAGCAGGAAAAGGGGCCAAAATAGTAGCCAATCCAACTCGAAATCAACAAGAAAAAGCAGTCGATGCTCCAAAAAGGTAGTGCATATTATATAGTTGTATATTAGTTCATTTTTATCTTTACTACTTATTAAAGCTAAAGTGGAAATGATGGTTTGTTGGTTGCTTGCTTGGTATGTCCTGCCTGCCGCCCTCCCGTGTCTCCTGAGAAAACCAGAGAGAACGGGCAAAAACAAAATCGTAAGAACGAGAAGAAACCGCAGCTTCACGCGCAATCCCCTCCTGATTTGTTCCCCTTCATGCACATGATCCAGAAAAAACCACTCCTCACGATCCTTCACTCACAGTCCCATGCAGCACCGTTGTGCACGCCGCCGATGCTGGTGTGCCCTTCCTCCCAGCGCCGCCGGTCCCTACCCTCCCTTGGTCCCTCCATATCGGGATGTTCGTGCCCAATATGAATAGGCCTCTACCTACAGATTAGAAAGGGAATAGGATACCCGAGACGTGCTACCCTGAAATCTCACCCTTCCAATTCCTCATCATCACCCACACTGGTTCCCAACGCTCAGGTTCCCGATATGCAGGCGCTGATGCCGGCGAGGCCACGGGAGGAGACCCAGCCCGCTCATTGCTGGCCGTTGACTTGAAACCTCACCCTTCCAATTACGCATCATCACCCACGCTGGTTCCCAACGCTCAGGCTCCCGATACGCGGGCGCTGATGTTTTCAAGCTTTAAAATTATAAGTGCTATAGTTTTTGAACTATCCTAAGAGAAAGGATCCTTCAATCTTGACTAGATTACCAACCTGTACCGAGGTAGTCAATATTGTATCACCGAGGTCAATCATAATATGCTAGCATGCTTCTCAAACCATCTACTTACAAGGTTCATATTTATTTCGAACACATGAAAGCTGGTACTTGCGAGCTGCAGAGGGAGGTAATATATGTACGAGCCATGAACAATGTTTCTTTGTCTTATAGTTTTGACGAAGCAATTACACACGATCCAGTTCGTGCAAAGAAGTGGCTACGACTGGCTTCTGACTGTTGTCACAGGAAGACTCTTTATATTTGTGGTATTAAAATATGTTCAGTATGTCATTTTTTAAAGCACCGCAACTTCCTATCTAAACTATTCCTTAATAATCTAAAAATATTATTTCAAATGGTTTTTGTGTAGAGGAATATTATATCAATTATATATTTATTTCTTTTCCTGCATCCTGCAATTATGATAGTACATGTTTTGCCCAATTAAGGTCAGGAGCGTAAGTTGGGTTGCTTAGTTTTGGAACTCCATAGACTGCATAGGTGCGATCATGTTTCCTACTTAGGACCTGCACGAAATAATAACAGTTTGATGCCAGCTTAGTTTGACTTTGGTATATTCATATAAAATAGAACTTTGGTAGACGAAACTTTGGTATAGTTGATTTTGCAAATAAAATGACAATCCAATAATGTTCAATCTGTCATCGGAGATTTTAGGCTTGATAGTATGTATGTGATATTTAGAAAGTCATCAGATCTGTGTTGTTGATGTTGATGGTCTTGCATCCTAGAAAAAAGAGAATGCAGATAGCAAAATAAATGTGAGGTCAATAACTTTGTCATTTTGGTAGTGTTGTGTGAAGGGGTTCGTAGCATGGAAAACAAAAAATTTCTACCGCATGCAAACAAACAAGCCAAGATCTATCTACTAGATTGTAGCAACGAGTCGATAGAGGAACTCACCCTCGAATATTCCAAAGCGGTTAACGAGAGCAGATTCTCGTGGGTGATGTAGTCGTACACTTGCCGATCTCAAGATCGCGTAGACGATACTTCTGGCGCTGCGTTCCGGCAGCGCTTCCGCAGTCGGTCACACGTTCGGTACTCGATGAAGACCTCCGTCTCCCTTGTTCCAGCAGGCAGCGGAGGTTTGTAGCACTCTCCTCGCGATTCTGGCAGCACGACGGCGTGGTACCGGAAGTAGAGGGGAGATCTCGCAGGGCTTCGCCTTAAGCCGGAGCGAGTATGGTGGAGCAAGAGAGATGCCTTGGCGATCTAGGGTTTAGAAGCACCAAGGGGAGAGGTGTAGCCGGCGGCTAGGGTTTGGGGAAACCCTAACTCGACGAGTTGGGATATCCCTAAGAGGCGACGGCTGCACTTGTGTGGAGGCGCCAGGAGCTAGGGTTTTGGTGGTGTTGGGTGTGTGGAAGAGGGGGCACCCCTGCCCCTTCTTTTATAGGTGGGAGGGCGCCGGTTGGGAGGAGGGAGTCCTCCCCCAACTCGGCCTCCTTGGCCGGCCGGTGGAGGGAGGAGGATTTCCTCCTCAAGTAGGTTTCCTACTCTCCCTCCACCAAGCAAACTTGCCGTTTGACTTTTCAAACTAAATTTGATTTCTTCCTTTATTTTGCCCAGCCATGATACCTAGTACATGATGCAACCATTCCACATTGTCATGACACATTCATGTACCCTTCCCCTCCGCAGTGTCGGACCTTCCGGAACCATCTAGAGCATTCCCGATGAAAACACCGGAATCATTCCCCAACTCCGAAACAGGACTTTCCTTGTATGAATCTTATTCTCCGGACCATTCCGGATCTCCTCGTGATATCCCGGATCCCATCCGAGTCTCCGAACAACATTCGGTCTCTTACTCATCATTCCATAACTACTCAACAACATCGAATCCTTAAGTGTGTCTCCCTATGGTTCGTGAATTATGCGGACATGACCGAGACACTTCTCCGATCAATAATCAATAGAGGAATCTGGAAATTCATATGGCTCCCACATATTTCTACGATTACTTTGTGATCGAATGAACCACTTACATACGATACCAGTTTCCCTTTGTCTCACGATAGTTTACTTATCCGAGGTTTTGATCGTCGGTATCTCTACATACCTAGTTCAACCTCGTTATCGATAAGTACTCTTTTCTCATTCCCGTGATATGTGATCCTTTGTGAGCCAGTCACATGCTTGCAAGCTAATTGGATGACATTCCACCGAGAGGGCCCAGAGTATATCTATCCGTCATATGGATGGACAAATCCCACTCTTGATCCATGTGCCTCAACCCATACTTTCCAAACACTCAATGCCACCTTTATAGCCACCATGTTACGGTGTGGTGTTTGATGTCATCAAAGCATACTTCCGGTGATGGCGATTAACATGATCTCATGGTCAAAGGAATTAGGTTACTATGTATCAGAAAGCTTATAGCAAATGAACTATATTAAATGACTTGGTCTTTATGCTATGCTTAACTATAGGAGTATGTCCATCACATCATTCTCCTAATTATATGACCCTGTTGTTAATAACATCTCTATGTTCATGATCAGGAAACCATGATCATATATTAACCAACAAGCTAGTTTAACAAGAGGCTTTACTAGGGACCCTTTTATGTTTACAAATCACACAAGTATTAATGTTTCTGGTTAATACAATTATAGCATGGTATGTAAACATTTATCATAAGTATGAAGATATGATAATAACCACTTTATTATTGCCTCTTGGGCACATCTCCAACAGTCTCCCACTTGCACTAGAGTCAATAATCTAGTTTCAAACCTTTGTGTATTCAACACCTATGGCTTTCCGGTGTTGTATTTACACGATTGCTAGTGGTCAACTGATCTCCGGATCTGACACTTCCAGGTCCGTGTGTAATTGCATGTCTTTGCGTCTCTACGCATCACTCATTCTCTAATGAGATGGCTTTGTACAAATTTGGTCCTTTGGTGTGACCTTTAGTTCTTTGGGGTTAAAACATGTTGATAATATTGTCGTACAATATATCTTCATAGCATTATCCCTGCTGTGAACTACACCTAGTTTGATAACAAACTACTTGACACAAATGCCCTCTTTTGCTGCTATAATAGCAGTTATATACTTAGCCTTTTGTTGTAGTATCTGTCACAATGTCTTAACTTTGGAACTCATCCAAATTCATTATGGAACTCACTTTCCATCATATTGTGCCACCCTTATTTTAGATTGAGACAAACTTAATTTGTACTTTGTGACAAAACTAGTATCAATGTAATTCATTTACAATGAACTAACCATCTATTTATCACTTCTACAAAATAATATATTCTTAGTTCTTTTACAAGATCATAAGAATATCTTTACTATCGTCCAATAATCATCTTATGAATCATTCTGGTATATGCTCATAACATTTAGAGCATAGGACATATCTGGATTTGTACACATCACAGCATGATTGATAAAATACTCTTTGTGATTATATCTATCAAGTATCAAAATACTTAAATATTTATTCAATCCTTCCTGTGCAACAAGAACTTTTCTTGTAGTTTCTATATTGAACTTATTCAATATCTCATCTATGTACTTCTGGCACAACCATATTGGTGTCACATTTTATCCATATATACATTGATGCCAAATATTCGGGTTCTGCCTAAGCCTTTCATCGAGATGAAATTCTTATCCTATGTTAATAAAAAGATATATCATTTCCAATCAACAATATGTCTTCCACATAATGTATTAGAAACATGTCTTAGCGCTCCCACTTAATTTCTTGCAAATGCAAGCATCTTCATCGTCTCCGATGAAATTAAACTATTTTAACAGTTTCATCATAGTGAAGATTCCAACTGCGCGATGCTTACTTCAACCATTGAAGTTTGCATATGCTTTTAGCATCCTTTGAATTAACAAAACCCTTTGGACTGTGTCATGCACACGTCCTAGGTAACCATTCTATTAGAAGAACTTGTTTTGTTTATTCAACACATAACAAAATTATATGTCGTGGTTGCTATATTAATCCGTCTAGACTAAATATCGCTTAATGAAAGACCAGATCTTGTCATAGTCAATTCTTTGAACATTGTCGTGAACTCTTTCCTGATATGTCGATAATTTTATAGATGTGAAACATCCATGTCTATTTCTTTATAGATCCAAATATGACTGTAAGGTCTTGTACCTTTCCAGAAGGTCTTTCAAGTTCAAAGCTTGATCTCTCGTATATGGAACTATCACAGATTTTATGGCTTCAAGCCATTTGACGGAGTCAGGGCCCATCATCGCTTCTTTGCATGTGGTCAGATCATTATTGTCAAATAATGATTTAACTCTCAAATCTTGGTATTTGATTGTTTACCCGACCTATTTGTTTCAATAGGAACTTAGATCTCCGTGACCACAACCTTTGAGGCGCATGAGCCATGAGCATTTTTGTTGCCTCCGGAACACTTTTTGGCGCTGCGCAACTTTGCACATATAGCTAAGGTTCTTTTAACCTTATCAAAGTTCTATTGTCCTCCCACTTAACTTTTCACGAGAAAATTTCTTTCTCAAAGAAACTTGACGTTCTAAGAGACAAACATTTTTGTCTTTGGTGTTATGGAGGAATACTCAACGATTATTCATAATAACATACAAAGATATGTTCATCCGATTTTGGTTGCAAACATCTTTCTTATGCATAGCATACCAATGTTTAAGAATGGACAACCTGGGTTTTATCCCAAACCATAACTTTATATGGTGTCAATTCAACGATTATGGTGGAGCTCTTTTCAGTTGAAAAACGGTAGTCTCTAAAGCTTTTAATCTTTAAAATATAATGGTAGTTTTATGAATTACACCTTTGATCTTACCATGTCAAACAAGGTTTAATTACATATCTCGAACGCTCCATACTCTTATGGTGTTTCGGGAAATGCAAATCCACGGAAAGATTCCTTAAATCTTAGGTATTATGCTAAACTTGTAACTCAAAATATCTTCCTTTATGATCTTATCATAAACTATTTATATTCTTGTTACAATGATTTTGTACTTCATCTTGAAAATCTTTGAACTTTTCAAATGTTTCATACTTCATCCTTATTAAGTAAATATTCATATATTCACTCAAATTTTCGGAGAAAGCATATGAAGTTGAAATCCCTCGCTCTTGACTACACATAATGGACTTCATACAACAAAAAGTTCCAATAAGCTAGCCATTCGTTCCCTTTTGCCCTATGAACAAAGTTTTAATTATATTTAGGGAAGTTTCACAAGTGTCATTTGATCAAAAATCAAAAAGACTCCAAAATTCCATCCACATGGAGTTTCTTCATGTTTTCTTTCCAATATAATTTAAACGGCGATGTCACTTCCTAAGTGATCTTTCAATCAATTTGTCTTTCAACATTTTTAGCACTAGTTTTATGGATGTGATTTCTCCAATGAGATTTGTGAATCATCCATCTTTTATGGATTACGGAAATTATTTGAACAACCCTTTTGTTCTCATAATACCTGATAAAACAAATCTTGAAGGCAAGCTTTGATGTTTAACGAGTAACACAATAACCCTTTATTTGTTCTCGATGAACATCATCACATATTCTTTTGCTAGTTACTTAGGCCATTGTAGTTCATGAATTGTGTTGTTTTGTATGATGATTCACACCAACAAATTCAGTATCAAATACTCAAGAACCACATTGTTTAATAAGCAAAGAATATAGCCATAACATGTATATCATCTATATACTTAAGCTAAACAATTTTAGTCTTTTCTTTTCTGCCATATATTTATGAGATTCTCTTTCAGTATTTCCTTTTCTGTTTGAAAGAATCTATCAACATCAATAGTGGAGCCATATACATGACACATAGTCCAAAGCATGTATAGTAAAATACCAATGTCTTTGGATTTGCACTTTGAAGTAGATCACCATCATCAAATGTTTGGTGTTCTTTCAAATTCCTTTCTTTAGTAATCTCTTGGTGTAATAAACATTTTACCTACATCAAATATTCACCCTTATCATCAAGCTACTTTTAGCTTATAACGGTGAATCGCGAGTATAATGTTGCTCTCCAAAACCTTTTGGAGGATTAGGACAACTAGTGTCTCCAACCTTTTGCAAATTCTCATCAAATATGAGAACATGACTTTTGCCATAGTATACTCTGTCATGTTGCAACCAAAACTTCGTTTCAGATATCACAATATCTTCCACACATCATGGTTTCTGAAACAACTCTTTCAGATCCTAGATAACCTTGATATTAAGACAATCTTTTGAATATCAAGAATCATGGAGACAAACATGATACTCATACACTAACACTTGGAATTGTCACTCTTGATTTAATACCAATTATTAAACTTAATGGAGTAACCGGAACTTACTGAAAGTTTGCAATAGGACTTTAAACTTTAGATTAACACTTTAAAAACAATGCGATACTAGTTCGTAAAGTAACTAACCAGAATTCTATACTTCTATCATCTCAATTATAACCAAGCGCAAGGTGGTAAACGAATGCCAATGACTACAACAATTATGCAAATTCACTTTGATTTAATCTATGATAAATAGTGTTCAACTTTTAATCATATTTCCGTTGAACTCCCACTCAAAACAATATCCCTCACATTGTTTTAGTGATCACACGGACCAAATCCACCACATCAAAACCGATCATCACGAGTGTTGATGTAGCTTCAATGGCGAACAATCAACATGTTCATCATATCTACTATATGACTCATGCTTTACCTTTCGGTGATCCGTGTTCCGAGACCATGTCTGTACATGCTAGGCTCGTCAAGATCAAACCTTAGCTTCCGCATGAGCAAATCTGGCTTGCTCACGTTGTATACACTCGCAGAATCTAACACACCGGATCATCACGTGGTGCTTCGAAACAACAAGCTTTAGCAACGGTGCTTACTAAGGATGAACACTTTAAAACTTGAATTGTGTGTTTGAGGGATCATCTTATAATGCTACCGTCGTGAACTAAGCAATACAAGATGCATAAAAGGATTAACATCACATGCAATTCATAATATGTGATATGATATGGCCTTTCTTCTTGTGCTTCCGATCTCCATCTTCAAGCACGAACATGATCTCCATCATCACCGTTGTGGCATCAAGGTCAATGGCGCCGCTTCATGGTTGTCATCCACTAGCATCAACTATTACAACTTCTTTGAATAGACATGCAGATCTTAACGGAATTTAAAAAACAACCATATGGCTCCTGCCGGTTGCCAACTTACAATTAGGGACATTGCATACATCATATATAATCATAATCATGGCCATATCACATCACAGCACACCCCTGCAAAACAAAGTTAAACGCCTCTAATTTTCTTTGCATGTTTTACGTGGTTTGGGGCTTTCAATAAGTGTCGTTCTAACTTACGAACAAGAACCACAACATTGATACTAGTATTGTCAATCACCCGTTGTAAATTGAATCTTAACTATGTTGGGAGAAACAGGCACCCGCAAAGCCACTTATGCAATACAAGTTGCATGTCAAGCGTGGAGCAAGTATCATGAACGATGTCATGTAAGGTTAGCCCGGGCCGCTTCATCCCACCATCCCGCAAGATGCAAAGTACACAAGAAGCAATCGACAACAAAAGCATCAACGCCCATAATGACCATTGTGTTCTACTCGTGCAACAGATCTACATATAGACACGGCTCTGATATCACTGAAGGGGTTCGTAGCATGGAAAACAAAAAAATTCTACCGCATGCAAACAAACAAGCCAAGATCTATCTACGAGATTGTAGCAACGAGTCGATAGAGGAACTCACCCTCGAATATTCCAAAGCGGTTAACGAGAGCAGATTCTCGTGGGTGATGTAGTCGTACACTTGCCGATCTCAAGATCGCGTAGACGATACTTCTGGCGCTGCGTTCCGGCAGCGCTTCCGCAGTCGGTCACACGTTCGGTACTCGATGAAGACCTTCCTCTCCCTTGTTCCAGCAGGCAGCGGAGGTTTGTAGCACTCTCCTCGCGATTCCGGCAGCACGACGACGTGGTACCGGAAGTAGAGGGGAGATCTCGCAGGGCTTCGCCTTAAGCCGGAGCGAGTATGGTGGAGCAAGAGAGATGCCTTGGCGATCTAGGGTTTAGAAGCACCAAGGGGAGAGGTGTAGCCGGTGGCTAGAGTTTGGGGAAACCCTAACTCGGCAAGTTGGGAGATCCTTAAGCGGCGGCGGCTGCACTTGTGTGGAGGCGCCAGGAGCTAGGGTTTTGGTGGTGTGGTGTGTGGAAGAGGGGGCACCCCTGCCCCTTATTTTATAGGTGGGAGGGCGCCGGTTGGGAGGAGGGAGTTCTCCCCCAACTCGGCCTCCTTGGACGGCGGGTGGAGGGAGGAGGACTTCCTCCCCAAGTAGGTTTCCTACTCTCCCTCCACCAAGCAAACTTGCCGTTTGACTTTTCAAACTAGGATTTGATTTCTTCCTTTATTTTGCCCAGCCATGATACCTAGTACATGATGCAAACATTCCACATTGTCATGACACATTCATGTACCCTTCCCCTCCGGAGTGTCAGACCTTCCGGAACCTTCGAGAACATTCCCGATGAAAACACCGGAATCATTCCCTAACTCCGAAACAGGACTTTCCTTATATGAATCTTATTCTCCGTACCATTCCGGATCTCCTCGTGATATCCCGTATCCCATCCGAGACTCCGAACAACATTCGGTCTCTTACTCATCATTCCATAACTACTCAACAACATCGAATCCTTAAGTGTGTCTCCCTACGGTTCGTGAATTATGCGGACATGACCGAGACACTTATCCGATCAATAACCAATAGAGGAATCTGGAAATTCATATGGCTCCCACATATTTCTACGATTACTTTGCGATCGAATGAACCACTTATATACGATACCAATTTCCCTTTGTCTCACGATAGTTTACTTATCCGAGGTTTTGATCGTCGGTATCTCTACATACCTAGTTCAACCTCGTTACCGATAAGTACTCTTTTCTCGTTCCCGTGATATGTGATCCCTTGTGAGCCAGTCACATGCTTGCAAGCTAATTGGATGACATTCCACCGAGAGGGCCCAGAGTATATCTATCCGTCATATGGATGGACAAATCCCACTCTTGATCCATGTGCCTCAACCCATACTTTCCAAACACTCAATGCCACCTTTATAGCCACCCTGTTACGGTGTGGTGTTTGATGTCATCAAAGCATCCTTCCGGTGATGGCGATTAACATGATCTCATGGTCGAAGGAATTAGGTTACTATGTATCAGAAAGCTTATAGCAAATGAACTATATTAAATGACTTGATCTTTATGCTATGCTTAACTATAGGAGTATGTCCATCACATCATTCTCCTAATGATATGACCCTGTTGTTAATAACATCTCTATGTTCATGATCAGGAAACCATGATCATATATTAACCAACAAGCTAGTTTAACAAGAGGCTTTACTAGGGACCCTTTTATGTTTACAAATCACACAAGTATTAATGTTTCTGGTTAATACAATTATAGCATGGTATGTAAACATTTATCATAAGTATGAAGATATGATAATAACCACTTTATTATTGCCTCTTGGGCACATCTCCAACAGTCTCCCACTTGCAATAGAGTCAATAATCTAGTTTCAAACATTTGTGTATCAACACCTATGGCTTTCCGGTGTTGTATTTACACGATTGCTAGTGGTCAACTGATCTCCGGATCTGACACTTCCAGGTCCGTGTGTAATTGCATGTCTTTGCGTCTCTACGCATCACTCATTCTCTAATGAGATGGCTTTGTACAAATTTGGTCCTTTGGTGTGACCTTTAGTTCTTTGGGGTTAAAACATGTTGATAATATTGTCGTACAATATATCTTCATAGCATTATCCCTGCTGTGAACTACACCTAGTTTGATAACAAACTACTTGACACAAATGCCCTCTTTTGCTGCTATAATAGCAGTTATATACTTAGCCTTTTGTTGTAGTATCTGTCACAATGTCTTAACTTTGGAACTCATCCAAATTCATTATGGAACTCACTTTCCATCATATTGTGCCACCCTTATTTTAGATTGAGACAAACTTAATTTGTACTTTGTGACAAAACTAGTATCAATGTAATTCATTTACAATGAACTAACCATCTATTTATCACTTCTACAAAATAATATATTCTTAGTTCTTTTACAAGATCATAAGAATATCTTTACTATCGTCCAATAATCATCTTATGAATCATTCTGGTATATGCTCATAACATTTAGAGCATAGGACATATCTGGATTTGTACATATCACAACATGATTGATAAAATACTCTTTGTGATTATATCTATCAAGTATCAAAATACTTAATTCTTTATTCAATCCTTCCTGTGCAACAAGAACTTTTCTTGTAGTTTCTATACTGAACTCATTCAATATCTCATCTATGTACTTCTGGCACAACCATATTGGCGTTACATTTTATCCATATAGACATTGATGCCAAATATTCGGGTTCTGCCTAAGCCTTTCATCAAGATGAAATTCTTATCCTGTGTTAATAAAAAGATATATCATTTCCAATCAACAATAAGTCTTCCACATAATGTATTAGAAACATGTCTTAGCGCTCCCACTTAATTTCTTGCAAATGCAAGCATCTTCATCATCTCCAATAAAATTAAACTATTTTAACAGTTTCATCATAGTGAAGATTCCAACTCCGCGATGCTTACTTCAACCATTGAAGTTTGCATATGCTTTTAGCATCCTTTGAATTAATAAAACCCTTTGGACTGTGTCATGCACACGTCCTGGGTAACCATTCTATTAGAAGAACTTGTTTTGTTTATTCAACACATAACAAAATTATATGTCGTGGTTGCTATATTAATCCGTCTAGACTAAATATCGCTTAATGAAAGATCAGATCTTGTCATAGTCAATTCTTTGAACATTGTCGTGAACTCTTTCCCGATATGTCAATAATTTCATAGATGTGAAACATCCATGTCTATTTCTTTATAGATCCAAATATGACTGTAAGGTCATGTACCTTTCCAGAGGGTCTTTCAAGTTCAAAGCTTGATCTCTCGTATATGGATCTATCACGGATTTTATGGCTTCAAGCCATTTGACGGAGTCAGGGCCCATCATCGCTTCTTTGCATGTAGTCGGATCATTATTGTCAAATAATAATTTAACTCTCAAATCTTGGTATTTGATTGTTTACCCGACCTATTTGTTTCAATAGGAACTTAGATCTCCGTGACCACAACCTTTGAGGCGCGTGAGCCATGAGCATTTTTGCTGCCTTCAGAACACTTTTCGACGCTGCGCAACTTTGCACATATAGCTAAGGTCCAAACACTCAATGCCACCTTTATAGCCACCCTGTTACGGTGTGGTGTTTGATGTCATCAAAGCATCCTTCCGGTGATGGCGATTAACATGATCTCATGGTCGAAGGAATTAGGTTACTATTTATCAGAAAGCTTATAGAAAATGAACTATATTAAATGACTTGATCTTTATGCTATGCTTAACTATAGGAGTATGTCCATCACATCATTCTCCTAATGATATGACCCTGTTGTTAATAACATCTCTATGTTGATGATCAAGAAACCATGATCATATATTAACCAACAAGCTAGTTTAACAAGAGGCTTTACTGGGGACCCTTTTATGTTTACAAATCACACAAGTATTAATGTTTCCGGTTAATACAATTATAGCATGGTATGTAAACATTTATCATAAGTATGAAGATATGATAATAACCACTTTATTATTGCCTCTTGGGCACATCTCCAACATTGTGTTCATTCCTTTCTCTCATACATTTTGATTTACTACAAGTTACTATAAATACCTTATTTTATTTTATTTATTTTATTTTTCTCTCATTTTTCTAAATTATTTTCTCCTCTATCTCTATACTCTTCTCTTGGGTTGTTCTATTCTGATTTCAGGGTTTCGTGTTCTTATAGGATTTTGAATGATTTGGACTATCATGAAAGACTGGGTGTTTTTACAAGATTTTGAAGGATGTGACCATCACACTGCCTTCTTTCTTTTGTAACCATATTGCTCGCTGCCCTCTTGTTCTAGGTACACAAACATTTCTATATGCATCAAGCTGTATGAACAGAGAATTTTTGTGTTGACTTGTTTTTATTTATCTATTGTTCCAGTTTTCTTTGTTGTATTTCTTTTCAAATCCTTCTGTGTGAACTAGGGTTAGCGGTTCAGATCAAACACGTATGTAACTTTTTTTGTTACAAAGGGTAAGCACGATATTTTTAGTTAGTGGTCTTTTTTCTGAGAAGGAGATTGCTTAATCATGATTGCTTGCACATAACCTTTCTACATGTTAATTTTTAAAGTAGCGGATGCTCTTGATTTCTTTTTTAATAGAGGGGATAATATATGCCGCCATACTGCAGTTGCTTTTAAGTTTGCAAAGATTGCGAATTGTGCAATCGATAAGATCCAAGACACCAGTCATACATATGTTGAGCTCAAATCAAACATTTACTTTGAATATGTGACCAAAGTAGCTTATGCCTAAATGAGTATATTTTTGGGTACTACCTACTGTGTGAGATTTAAATATTTAAAGCAATGAGAAAATAAATGTTGTTCATTGTGATGGTCTATGGATAAATTGAGCAAAGCACTAATTAAAGTGAGCATGTGGGTTCAGGGACCTGGAACTTTCTGACTGCAAGAATTCTGTCAAGCTAGGGCAACGGCGGTAGACCGTGGGAAGTGAAGAGGAAAACTCCTGGCCAGAAGGAAGGACGGCGATGACCAGCTTGCCATCAGCAGATCTTGGCCCACGCTACAAGGGGCGTCCAGTAAGGGGAGAGATGGCGGCGATGGAGTTGTGCGTCCAACTTTTCCATCCTCCGTGTATACATATCATGTAAGTCTGCTACGACAGCAGCTTGCGCTGCCATAGAATCTGCTATGAACTAGGGGTATAAATATCATATGAGATTGTGAGGTGTCCAGTGGGGACATGGTTTCGGCATGGTTTCGTACCAACCATGTGCTAGAGTTAAAATTTGTAAATCCAAAATCATGGTGCAAAAGTGTGTATATCACAATGAAATGGGAGAATTTTGAAGAAGAGATGCATTTCAGTTAATCGTGTCTTTGTTTTTATTTGATTTTCTTAGCAATACAATGTATTTGTTTTTTCCCTATGGTGATAAAAAAAATTATCTTTGTTGCCGCTGATACATTACACCATCATCTCCCGATGTGCGTGAGAACAATTTCATAGATTTGTTTTTAGTCTTGAAAGGGTGCCCACCCCATAGATTTGTTGAAGCCAAGGCGAGATGGCGGAATTCGAAGCAGACAGCGATGATAAGAAAAAAGCAAGAGATAACCGATATTCCTTCTATATGAAAAAAACACATGCCATTATGTCTTACACAACATTCTAAAATTTAGTCATTTGCTTGACTGGTTTGTTTTTTCTGGCAACGAGTAAGGTAGTATGTGGATGAGCATATTGAGAGGGTGCTTCGCTCTATCACAACTGATAGTTTCAATTATTCGAGCAAGAAAAGGAGGTAGCCGTAGAGTTAAGTAGAGGTGGTAGGAGGGAGGCAAGAAGTAGTATCGGACAAATTAGTGGAAGTAAGTTCGGAAAGAGAGTATTCGTCCACGCTGGCCGGCCTTAGCAAATTAGATTCTCCGTGTGAAGCGCATTCGACTATATGTAAGTACCGTTTCCCATGAAACTCTTCCTCCCCACCAAGCTTCTTGACCATTCACCTTTCTCCTAAGCAATCACTTAGTGGAAAAGGAAGTGATCGAGCGATGACAACCAGGAGGTGGGCTTGGAAGCAGCCATCCTTTGAAGAAAGCGTAATAGCTCACTGGTCTAGCTCCATGGCACCGAAAATGTCTCAGGGCTCAAGTGATTCACCGAAGCGACGAGACCTTGAAAGTTTTCAAGTGTCAGTAGCGGGACGTTCTGTCAATCGGGGAAGGTTTTAAGTACCTATAATAATAGTAAAGAGAAGAATGATATATTGGGTGATTATTTGGTTGGTTGTACCCTTTGGATCTATTTGGAATTGGAGAATCTCTAACGAATGCCCCATAATAGGGCACCAAATTATAGTTATAAGGCAGCAAAATAGTTGTCGTTTTACCAACGACCCTAAAATATGACACATCCACTCAAGCATATATTGTATTTTAGGGCACGATACAAAGTTTAAACATGAACTTCGACAATTCAACATTCGAATTTGAACATAAACTTCGCATAAAGTTCGACAATTAAACCTAAACCAACACTATTTTGACCCAAACTAGACCTAATCTCCGTCGATGTCGTCGTCAAAGTTGAATTCGTGCCAAAAGTCGTAGTCTAACTTCGACGAAGAACCCGGCAGGATGACGACTGTGGAGGGTGGCGAAGCTGCAGTGCAGTGTCCAATTTCCTCCTTCCTCTTCCTCGTCGCGCAGAAGTCCAGCTTCACCTGCACGAACTCAACGTGGTCATGGTGCAGCCCGGCCATGCACATATCGTCAAAGTGGCCAGCATGCTGGTCCATCATGGCGCGGCATCACTGCCGACACGCGCCAACGTCGATGTATTGCAGCGGCAGCACGACTAACTCTACCTAAGCCTGCGTCTCAATCTCGGGAAAGTTGTGGTCGCCGTCCAGTGGAGGATCCAACAGCTGCCAATCTGTTTCGCTCCTCTTGACTGTATTCCAATCGTCTGCTAGATATAAATTGCTAAAAACGATAATAAAAACCACCCTTATATATATGTATTAGTATTAGTATATAAGAACAAACAGCTCGGGAGTTCAACGCAGACCATCCATTTGATAAAACCTAGAACAGGAACACGAGGTATGCGACCGACGCTCCCCGCGATCGATCGCCCCATCACAAACATGCGGGGAGACTGAAGCGCACATGTTCGTGCGTTAGAAATCCCGTAAACTTATTAAAACTCTGGTTGTTAAGAACCAAACTAGAGCTAATAACATCCTTAGTCCCACAACTTGCTGGCCACGTGCAAATTAGTCCTATAAGTTGCAAAGTGTGATCTCGTAGTACATAAACTTGTCATGAGTGAGCAAACTAGTCCAAATTCATCCACGGGCTGACACATGTCGTTATAATTTTTGCATTAACACCATTGTATATTTTTCTCCTACACAAGTAACCTTGTTTTGTCTCACGAGTGGGTCCCACGTATCAGTCAGCAAAGAAAGAATTAAAAAGATGTGGGAGCTCGAACACAAAACGTAGTGCTAATGTGTTAAGCTAGGCCGCACTTTCTTTATACTTTTTTCAAGGGACGCACGCAGGAAAAGCAAGGTTGTGGCAACAACAAGCTCGTCGTGTTCCAGCGACTCCAGCCGCGTCGGTCTGAACTCGTTATCCTATCACTAGAGTTTGCTGGATGATGCCTCTTCTTCTCTACACTGCCCGCAAAAACATAGGTTATGCTGCAGCCTGCAAAGAAGCACGGTCAAGCAGCACACCGCGGCGAAACCACCGACACGACGCGCTCGAAGTTGTGGGACCATTACATCGGCCAGCTTCTACGATCACGGAAAAATCGAGCGCTGCTGAGATGCATACGATGGAATGTGTCGCTGTCTTCAAGCTGCACACGACGTTTATGTTCCTGCCCTCCAAGCTCTGCATGGTAAGGTCCAGCACGAAGTCTATGACTTGTTGTGCGGCGAAGTCTAGCATGGTGTGCGTGACAACGTGGGCGACGGTCTTCGTGGCGAGGTCTGGCACGATGTGCTAAACAATGTACACGACGGGGTTCATAAAAACGGCAAAGTCCGCGGCGTCCTCTTCCATGGCGTGTGTGTCTGCTAGACCGAGGTAGTCGAAGCCTTGAGTAGCAGTGCCATCGACGAGCTTGGGCACAAGCGGCACCGGAGGTGCGCAACGACGAGGAGCGCGAGTAGGCGGAACGAGTGTCGGCGCAACAGCGTCTTATCGGTTGGACACATGTCGGAGACGGCGATGAGGATGACTGGGAGCTCGTCGGAGGCCAGCCTCTGTGTCCCTGCTGTTGAATATAAATATACTGCCTATCATTTTTCCATCTGATCGGTCTTTTGAAATAATTGGCTAGTGCATAAATTCTTCATGGTATCAGAGCCAAGAGGTCTTGAATTTAAAACCCTGCTCACGCAGAATAAAAAACGATTTTGTGGCCCACTCCTATCCCACGTTAAGGACTAAAATAGTCTAGACGTGATCCTCTTTTCATCAGATCGGTCTTTTAAAATAATTGGCTAGTGCATAAATCTTTCACCCGCTAGACAAGAGAACTAGACTGGCGAGGTGTTTGCTAACTACGTACAGGTGCAAGTATATTGTATACTAAAGTAACGAATTAAATTTAACTAACAAATGTTCCATGCATAATTGGCAACGCGTCCTATTGTGTACAGTAGGTGGTGAGTTCAATTCCCCTTCTTCTCATTTAGTTTTAATTGTTCCTTCACTGACTGACTGGTGGGACCAACCCGTAAGACAGCACCAGGGTTTTGTCAGCCAGAGAAAAAAATATATAGGGGTGTTTGTGCGAAAATTACAACGCCATATATCACCTCTTGAATAAATTTAGACTAGTTTGCTCACGAAGGACAAATTTATATATCCCAGGATTACGCTTTACAACTTGTAAGACTAATTTGCACGTCTTAAACAAGTTATGGAACTATAGATGTTATTAGCTCACCAAACTACTACTACTAGTACGGTCATCGGCCAAATCGACAAACTATGTCTGACGAATGCCCCCGCGGCGGCCTCGTCGCAATCACGGGACATAAAGCTGTATCGGCGTTGACTATTCAAGTCAACCTCGGAAGGAGCTATTCCTCAGCAGGGGTGTTGCGCTTTGCCCGTCAAACAGGAGTGGGACTTAATTAGGGACAAGAGGCTAGTCAAGACATGTGGATGGAATGCATGACACGAGTTGGGACCTGGGGACGTTTGATTACTTCCGGTGATGCAGAGTTTTTTTCTTCTTCTGCACAGCACGTGTGCTGCAGAGCTGTCGGGGGGCAAGAGAAGAAAGGTGCTCCGGAACTTGTCAAATATCCTCTGGCATTGAGATGGATCATTTAGAAATTTAGAACTGCATGTGTTGAAGGTAAGCCCTAGTACGTTACTTTCTCTGTTTTAATATATAAGATGTTTTAGTTTTGTGAAGCTAATGTATTTAGAGCTCTTTCAGTACGTAGGTTTGATTCACAGTAAAGCTACACACTAAAAAGGGTCTAAATTCATTAACTTCACAAAGCTATAATATCTTATATTTTAAAACAGAGAGAATACATTTTAAGAAATTTAGAATTGTAAGCAATAGTACATCTTTGACACAGCTACCAATAGTGGAATCGGATTGCCCAATGTAATCACTAGTTTGCGCATACATGGAAGGGGGTGATTGGTCTTTGCCTGGTCACTTCATTGTTTATGGAGATGGTTTATTCTTCACCGAGGCTCGTCCTTAGCTTGAGATTTTGAAGGTTTCAAAGAAGAGCAACAAGGTAGTCCGTCCATTAGTTTATCTTGCTTCCCCGCAAACAAAACAATATAAACACTCTCCTTTTTCCCCATAGAAAAGAACGATGCTTATAGAAAATTGGGGAGCCAGATTGTGCCATCGCTACAACCCTAGGTGTTGTCAATACACAAGAATCCATACATTTATACTTTTGGTAATTTCATGGGAATTCACCAGTATAATGTTCTTCCGCGGAAAGGTTGTTGGATTTGACGGTCTGACTTTTAATGGTTGGATTCGGCAATGACAGTGTATTGATGGCGTCTTCTAATTGGGACATTATTCTTCGGATGACTATTCTAGTTGTACATATGTTGTCAAAGGTGTGGGTTGACGTTGAAGATCGTTGTTGCGTAAGACTCTACGGTGTGACACTTGGTCTTGTGTTAACATTGTGTTGTTGAATTGACTCATGCATTTTGTATTATCTTGGGAGATTAGTACAATGCCCAATTGCCCATCATGGAAGCCAATGCATGTACTTATTATCCATTTATGCGTTGACCTTGGCTCATGTGGTAAATTTGCAGAACACGACAAGGTGCTACATGAGTTCCTCACAATGACCTGGCTCTTCTGGAAATTTTGTTGAACACGAGATGCCACATGACTCTCTCTCTCTCTCTCTCTCTCTCTCTCATATCATAATCTGATGATCATGCAAACTTGTAGTTTCCTCTTGTCAGGTAGTTGTTGGACACTTATTGTTGCAGGTTAGTTCGATTATTACGAACTTTAATAAGTATTTTTAAAAAGAGACGATGTGACAAGAATGATTACGAAACAGATACCTTGAATTCAAGGTATTATCTCAGGTTGTATAGAAACAGGGGAACTCCCATTGTAGGGTGAGAGCTGCTATGCGTACGATGGCACTCCCTCCGTTTTAAAATATAAGATGTTTTAGGTTTGTGAAGATAATTTATCTAGAGTTGTTTTAGTGTCTAGATTCGCTTCAGAACTGAGTGAATCTATATGCTAAAAAAAGTCTAGATACATTTGCTTCACAAAGCTAAAACATCTTATATTTTAAAACGGAGGGAGTATGTGTCTGATTTATGTATAATGTGTGCCATCAAACCATCCATATGCGTGGGTCCTATATGTATCAGACACGTCAGGTCGTACACACATAAGTTCCTTTTTAGGGCTAGCCTATTGAGGCTTGTTTGATTTAAAAGAAACATGTACTCCATCCGATCCATATTAGTTGATTTGGATTTGTAAAAATTTAGATAAACCTATGTACTAAATACTGTCTAGATTCATTTAAATTTAGACAAATTTAAATTAAATAATATGGATCGGAGGGAGTAGGAGTTTTATAGGATTCGGATTCTTAGGAATTTTTTCTATAACTGTTGTTTGATTTAAAGGATTACAATCCTTAGAAAATCCTTCAAATAATTCCTTTGCACTCCATTTTGAAGGAAAATTTCCATCCATTCCAACTTTTTTTTACAATTTTTTTGATTTTCCTGTGCAATCAAACACTACTTGATCGAAAATCCTATAGGTACCAAATTCTATAAGATTCAAGTGGACCCATTTTGAAGGAAAATTTCCATCCATTCCAACTTTTTTTTACAATTCTTTTGATTTTCCTGTGCAATCAAACACTACTTGATCGAAAATCCTGTAGGTACCAAATTCTATAAGATTCAAGTGGACATGCCACTTTAATCATGTGGTTTTCCTATTCTTGTGTTTTGTAAATCACTAAATCCTACGAATCAAACAAGCCCTAAAGGATCAATACTTTTTTGTTTTTTATCTTTACCATTAATCACGATGTCCAATTGAGATTCTAAGACTCTAGGATCAGTACCCTATCCTTTTGTATGTTATACGTAGTACGTACCATAGATTTATTTAGCATTATCTTATGAAGAAGCAAAATGTATTATATTTGAACATCGACAGATTTGGGTAATTTTCCATGTATTTTACTGCACATTTTGATAAATTGATTGTGAATATATAGCTTTGGAAATAGAAAGCCTGCTAAAAGTCTGGATTTGTTACCGCGAATCGTGTCATCCTAACAAAAAGCAACCTTCAAGTGAATGTGCCCTTCCCCTTGCTTAATGTTTCTCACGTCGCAAGGATGATACTATCAAGCACTTGTAATAATACTCCGTAATTGTCAGTTTGCATGGTACTATATCATTTATGTATTGACCAATATGCATCCACCGTGTGATTTGTTCGACATTTGTTTGATAATCTGAATCAAGATATGTTGGTTGGGACGTCTATTATTTCTCAATCAGTTATGACTATAAAAATGGCGTGATTTGGAGAATCAGCCTTTTCTTCTCCGCAACAGGCTATATACGTGTGTATAAAAAGAGACTCATATAAAAATGGCTTAGTACTTGGTCTTTGTTTTGATGGCTAGAAAAGCTCAAGTTGGTTGTACCAATGTTTGTGTATTTGGAGCGTGTGGCTATGCTTAACTAAGAGCATCTCTAGCCAGACACATAAAAAGGGAAAACCCTTATTTTTTTTGGCAAGAATAGGGCCGTGGACCAACGCGACGAGCTAACCGAGCCCATAAGTGGCCTAACCCATAAGACAAATTCACGGACCCCTTGAATAGCCCATTGCGACCACTACTAGTGGAGTGCGAGCGAACGGAGACGGATTGAACCCTCATTTCTTCGCCGCTTGCAAACCCTTGTCTGCTTCCGCCACCGCATTGCTCCTACTGCTCCGGTGAGCGATTTCGGCCGCACCGCGCACAGATCTACGCAATAGAAGACCGCATGGCCACCCTACGGAGGATGTGGACAGGGGGTGGCCGTAGCGATGGAGGCTGGGGGGGTGTGGAAGGCGGCCGCCAGCTCGACCATCGCTACATCCATGTGCCGATGAGGTAGAGAAGGAGAGGAAGAGGCTCGTCCGGTCCATCGGGACGAAGCGGCACGGCGCGGAAGTGGACCAACCGTGCTTTACGGTCGTTCCCTCGCCCTCTACGCGGACTTCCTCGAGTCAGCCCGCCCGCTCCCAGACTACGCGGAGTCATCCCACGTGTGCGCATCGACGCCTCTTCTCGCGCCTCGGAGGAGGATCTCGCGGAGGAGCTCCGTCGCGAGCGCGAGGACATGGAGGTGGCCATCGCTGCGGTGGCTGCGACCGAATGTGTGGAGAGGGAGGCAGTTGTCGCAGTGGTGCTCCACGCGGAGGAGGGATCCGGATCTGGCACTGGCCAGGTGATCATCCTCGATGACTAGGCGAGCTATCCCCTAACGGCGAGCGATTTCGAGCTCGATTTTTGTCCAACCGCGGACACGCCGACGTCCCCTGGTGAGCACTCCCCCTACTATGTTGTTTCTTCTGTAATTTTGTGTGTAATATGTTTAAACTATGCTACCTGCGATCAACTCGTGCGCGTTGCTATTTCCTAGTATTTTCGAATTTAAGAGTCGAAATTGTGGGTTCCGATCTTGTCGACGAGCACCAAACGTAAAAATCGCGAGTACATGGGCATGTACTCACGGTTTAAGAGCAGCTCCAACGGAGACTCTAAAAACACGAACTATAAAACGCGTTTAGAGGTCATGGGAATCTACTTTTAGAGTTAAAAATGCGAGATAGAGAACAGAGCCCCTAAAATTGGACCCGTAAGAGAGAAATTCTCTTTTACGGTTCTCTTTTATGGGTCCAGTTAGAACGGAGCCCGTAAAACTAAACCTAAAACTGGACCCGTTCTGCGCCTCGTGTTTTCAACCAATAAAAGTGGTTGCTAGTTGAGGATTTGAGAAAATTGATCAACACAGTCAAACGATGCAATGCAATGGTTTAAAGGTGTGTACATCAAATTGTCCAGATCATAGCAACCCAAATATAGATTGGGCAATGTTCAATCATAATACCGAATCAACAAAAAAAGCATCCACCACGATGAAGGAAGAGAACATCAAACCATATCGCCGTCGTCACAGCGCCCATCCTGCACACCTCCGTCGCCACCACTTGCCGATGCTCCACCACCTTGACGAGCTAGCTTCCTTCTCTCAAAGATGTCGGAAATCATCATTTGATGCAACTCCAATTGAGTTGGCTTCATACTCGAGGTATCCATCATCATGTTCTCCTTCTCCTCGGCCATGAGCTCCTTCATTGCATTGGTCTCCTTTATTTTGAGCCTCTGCTCCTCTAGTTGGGTCTTGTACTTGGCTTCATTTCAGATTGCTTCCCACCTTGACTGCTTCATCACCATATTATTTTCATGCATTATCATCTTCATCACCAACATCTTGGCCGTCAATTTTTTTTGGACTTCACCATCTCATCAATCTTATCCCTCAAAAAAGATGATTTGGCTTCAAGCCTCATCCTATCCTCCGCCTTCTTGTTGCCTTCTGGCTTACGAATGTTCCTCCCTCCATCTTCATCGTCATTCGTCCATTTACTTCATGGCCTCCCTCTTGGGTGCGGTTTCTTGATCCCTCAAATTCCACTTTGGCATATGCTCAAGCAACTTCCAACAATGATGGAGGTTGAACGACTTGTTCTTCGAGCCCTTCATTGACCTATACCTTTCTTGGGCAATTTGCTTCTAAATTGCACAATTTGATCATGAATTTATTCATAATTTCACAATGGGTTAATGAAAAGGAAGAACAACTCACATAGTCATCCGGAGAGATGCCACTTGGAGGATTGTTCCTCACTTGCGCCATAGCTCCGTCCCAACGACTGCAAGTTGGTTTTATGACATCCCATCGCCCTTGCAGAGACCGATACGATCGAGAGACATGATGGGCAACACGAGGCATCATTTTGAAAAACATACCTTTGATGCGTTGTTAATAGTGCTGGGCGATTTGGTCTGTGCCGGTCACAACATCGATCGACACTTGGAACCATGCCCGGACCAAGCAAGTGTCCTTGATCTCGGTGTAACCGCACTCTTCTTCTTTTTCGAGGAAACTTGAGCTGCGTCGAACACCTCCTCCTCGACCTCTTCTAGTTTAGCTTGACTTTTTCTTCTTCGCCTACATCATCAATGATCTGGAGCTACGGGTCGGAGCGTTTGGCACATCGACAAACGATGCCGTGGCGTCATGCGCATTGTAATTACAACAAACTGAGCTTGAGAGGACAACATCAATCATTTAGAGGCACAAAGGAGAGGGCGGACGACATACCTTGCCGACGGCGCAGCGACGGGCGGCTACTGAGTGGCGATGGGAGGAAGCACCGCGCGGCGCATGGCCTGCTTCATCTTCTTCGTCCCGCAAGGCTTGGCCGGACCCTTTGGCACCACAACACCGACCATCGGGGCCCCAGTGTTCCCCAGCCTCTTCCTCTTCAAGCCGAATCCAGCCGGCGGAGCTCCTGCGCCAACACCGGCTGACGAGGTTTGATCTTGTCAATGCCCATTGTTATGGACTTGGGTTTTGGAGAAGATGGGGATGCTGGAGATCGCGGAAAGGTTAGCAAACAAGCAATACGGGACACGAGGTTTACCCAGGTTCAGACCCCCGGAGGGAAAACCCTACTCCTGCTTGTCTGCTCTTTGATTACGGCGGAACCGGTGATTACAGGGGTGCGCAGATGTGATCTGGCATGAAGGTGCGTGTGCGGAAGTATGAGAGAGAGATCTAGGTCGTGCCCTCCTGGCATTTATATAGACTTAGACAGGTCCTAGGCACAGATCTAGTCGGTTACAGGTTCTAGGGTTTACCCCTTTGAATTTCCTATCTACTCTAGTCTTGCTCTCCAAGGATCCGAAGGCGTCATGGACCTTGGCCACCCGAAAATCTTCATGGGCCGGCGTATATTTGCCGTGGGCCTTCCTTGGGCTGGACCAGGTATGCTGAGATCGTGTACCCGCGGGGTATAACCATGTCAGTAGCCCCCGAGTGTTCAGTCGAATCATAGATTCGGCTGAGGACTCTTCAATCCTTCGGGTGCAACTCTGTCTTTCAAGAGAATGTGTAGGGATTGTTGATGTGTGTGCCTGACTCTTCCGACGGATCAGGGTCAGTTAACTGTCTTAGGACAAAACAACACGATCTTCTTCAGATTCAAGTCCCTCGACTTGAACCCGGAACATATGCTGGCGTAATTCGACTCAGGCCGCGGAGGACTTACAAGAGTGGAATTCCAGTGAATTCAATTGATGTACCCAACGCGTTCGTCAGGATTTTTCATCGCGCCTGTTGGCACGGGTTTATACTAGCAGAGCGCAGTCATGTGCGTTACCAGGCCATCAGATGATATCTGCAGGTCTTATCTTTGCGTCGCAGACACAGCATCCGAATTTTATCACCGTGGAGGTGTTTTCGGGTAGCCAAGGAGAATGCTACTCACTTAGCGTTTAGTTGGGGCAGAGTTGCCGAAAAGTTTTTGCATACTGATCCGAAGGATCGCAGTAGAAATTTTATAGGGTGCGGGACCAGCGCTCCCTATGGGAGTAGCCCCCGAGTGTCTGTTCGAGTCGTAGACTCGAGCGGAGACTTTAATTCAGCCGTTGTTCAGTGTGAGGTTCGTAGGACACAAATTTTTTCGAAAGCTGAAATCCATCCTCCCTATGGGAGTAGCCCCCGAGTCCGTAGTGGAGTCGTAGACTCGGCGTAGGACTCGAAGATCTCGTGTGTGCGCGACCAGCGCTCTAGTTTGGAGTAGCCCCCGAGTGTCTGGCGGAGTCGTAGACTCGGGCAGAGACTCGAGTCCTATATCTTGTAGACGCAGTCAAAAATCTCGCGGGCATACCGCTGACCCTGAAGTACATCGGGTGCGCGACCGTCGCTCCTGATAGGAGTAGCCCCCGAGTGTCTAGTCGAGTCACAGACTCGAGTGGAGACTCATGCGAGGAGAAACCACTGACCCGAAAGTGCATCAGGTCAGCGTCTCACGCATAAGGAGCCAGGAGTTAACATAGCGGAGTGATGCGGCATTTTAGCCGGAAGGACTCGACGTTGCGGGTGAAGTCGACGTTGTTTCTTCTGTCTGGTGCGTGGCCAGCGCC
The DNA here is from genome assembly GCA_916181665.1 of Avena sativa. NCBI lineage: Eukaryota > Viridiplantae > Streptophyta > Magnoliopsida > Poales > Poaceae > Avena > Avena sativa. Next base: position 7,958,296 of record OV702293.1, on the reverse strand, counting down.
GCTTTTTTCGATGATTGATATGGTCATCCAAGGAATGCTTCGACTCAGGTCTTGGCGTCTGTTGATGTGACTGGCGCTGGTCAACTCCGTTGGAGGATCCAATAGAATAGCTCGGAGTATTTGACATCCTTGTAAGCTGCAGAAAAACATGACGAATTGTGAAGTATTTGTATCCTGTAAAGAATATTTGCCTTTCGGCTTGTATAGCAAGATTCTAGTGCCGATCGAGTCGACACTTTTGCACCGTATGCTAGGCCTTTTCGTTAGCCTGATTACCCTCAGTCTCAGTACCTTGCCGAGGCACTCGGAGTTTAAGGATTCGACGGTTAGGCAGAATCAGCTACTCGGGCTGTCGCGTTCGAGGTGCTCGAGTGCGTGGAGCCGATGGCACATTAGGTTACTCGAAGATGGCACATCCCCCGAATGTTTCGAGTGCGATTAAAGTAAGAAAGAAAATCAACTCTGAGTAGAGAACTTAGCTTGTTGTTTGTCGTGGCGAAGTTGACATGGTAGCGGGTCATGCGGCGGACGTAGTCGACACGGCGGACCATGATCATAGCAGCGACAAGTTCCTAGGGTCGATGGCGACAGCGAGCTCCACATCCAAAGATTGTCGCAGTCGAAAACCACATTGGGTCGTCGCATCCGAATAATGCAGTCGGCCATCGCATTCGAAGAATGCAACGGGTTGCTAGAGCCGAAGTTCACGGCTGGTCGTTGAAGCGGAGGGAGCCCCCGAGTCGTTGGAGCCGAAGATCACAGTGGGTCGAAGGAGCCAATATGACCGCAGTCGAAGACCGCAGCGGGTCGCCGGTGTCGGAGATTCGGCGGCTCGCGCGTCGAAGGCGCAGCAGCCCTCGGGCGTAGGGTCGATGCGGTCGATATGGCAGACAGCGTCTGAGAGCCAATATGGTGGACCGGGGTCAACGCGGCAGCGGGTCGAAGCCGATGGCAGCAGCAGTTTGCCGCAACCGAAGATCGCAGAAGGTCGCACAGCGAATTTGGCGAAGCCCCCGAGTGTAGAATCGGCACAGTAGGCGCACTCGATGCGGCGGATGTGTGGTCCAGGTTGATGAAGTCGCGGGAGTCGGTGCAACCAGCGGGTCGTGGTCATGAAAGTCGGTGCAAGTTTACAGCATGTTGTTCCTTTAGTATTCTTCAACTCAATTTTACAGCCACATGCAGGAAGCAGCCTTGATACGAGCCTTGGCGCCGATCTTGTGACCTGATCTAGCCTGGACAGTGATTCCAAGGTGAATTGTTACAAGAATGCTTGCCGGATAGAGCTTTTTGGCCGTGAAGCGAGGTCATGTGGCTTGTCGCTAGGCTTGATCCAAATTGATCCCTTGTCCTTTGAGCTTCACCGATTGATAAGACCTGACATAGTAGGCTTTTGCTTTTTCTTTTCTATTCCTTAAACTATTAGAAGAAAAAAGCATGTTGCATGGCTGTGCCTCAGATCGCTTTATTCTTCCCGGTAATTGATGCCGTGACACGTTATTTCTCTTTGAATCTTGTTTTGAACATGAACGACCTCCGTCTTAATTCCTGTGCACGAAGACAGCACTGATGTCGAGTCCCACTCCCGTGTTTGTGAAGATGAAATTGGCTGCGACGGAGATGTTGATAACGAAGCTTTGTGTCTACGCTGACGCAGATGAGTCGATCAGATGAGATCTGGCCATTGACGGTGATGAGGAAGCCGAAACAGATTTGCTCCGCAGGAGCCGACGAGTCGTAGATTGCCGTGAATGGGACCGTCACGACCGCACAATCAGCGCCCCCAATTCCCACAGACGGCGCCAATTGACGAGATTTGATCTTGTCAATGCCCATTGTTATGGACTTGGGTTTTGGAGAAGATGGGATGCTGGAGATCGCAGAACGGTTAGCAAACAAGCAATACGGGACACGAGGTTTACCCAGGTTCAGGCCCCCGGAGGGAAAACCCTACTCCTGCTTGTCTGCTCTTTGATTACGACGGAACCGGTGATTACAGGGGTGCGCAGATGCGATCTGGCGTGAAGGTGCGTATGCGAAAGTATGAGAGAGAGATCCAGGTCGTGTCCTCCTGGCCTTTATATAGACTTAGGCAGGTCCTAGGCACAGATCTAGTCGGTTACAGGTTCTATGGTTTATCCCTTTAAATTTCCTATCTACTCTAGTCTTGCTCTCCAAGGATCCGAAGGCGTCATGGGCCTTGGCCGCCCGAAAATCTTCATGGGCGGGCGTATATTTGCCGTGGGCCTTCCTTGGATTGGACCAGATATGCTGAGATCGTGTACCCGCGGGGTATAACCATGTCACCGGCGGCGGGGCTAGGCTATTGAGGCTCTGCGGCCTCAGCAACGACGGGCGAGGGCTCGCTAGGGTCCATGGCTTCGAATTCGGTGAGCGCCGGCGGCAAAAAGCGGGGTGGGGGAGGAGGTCGGGGGAGGTGACGAGGCGCAGGCGGGAAAGGGGAAAGGAAATGTCCCTCACGCACAAAGCTGGGTGCGATACAGGGCGGGCTCGGGTCAGCCTTCCGCACTAGGAATTTAGGGTTCGAAAAACGGATTTCTTTCGTGGACTGTAAAAAGACCCTTATTAAGGTGTGTCACTTGCGTACATCCTAGTTCGCACACTTGTATTAAGTAGATATATGAAGATAAAAATCAATAACGATCTAATTATCGAAAAGAGACGCGGCGGGCCGGCAACAAGCAAAGCCTAATTGTCTTCTTGCCGATCCTCCATCAAATTCAAGACTTTTAGTGTGTACTGTATATTGTTTGATACAGCATTGTACTTGCGGGAGGCAAATATGGAAGCTCCACTTATAATAGCCAAACAAGCACCCCCCTGACACCCCGTTTGTTTGTGTGTGGATGCACCTGATGCCAGGTTTCTAAACGCGTGCCTTAAGTTGTAACTCTGCCAAAAGACAAATATAGTAGTATGGAGCTTTTGATACTACAACCACAAGCAGCAGGCAAGCACTAAACCGATAGTAGTAGTCGATCTAATCCTCTCGCATCGATCTCATTTGCCCATCCACCAGTGTTGTGACACTGACGTGAAACAAATGTGTTCGTGTTCAAACGTACTTTTTAAAATTCCTACTACAGACACTCAGACGACAGTCAGATCACAAGTCGTCCAATCACAGCGAGAAGCCGGCAACAAGCGGTCGCTCTGAACAGCTAAAAAGACAGCGTAGCGTAGCAAAAAAAGACAGCATAGCGTTCCAGCAAGGAGCGCGCGGCGGCAGACAGCAGAAAAAGCACCAGGCGACCAGCTTCCAGCACCTAGCGCCCAGCGGACAGGACCAGCGCCCAGCGGCAAAGAGAGACACACAGGTCACACGCGCAGGAGGACTCGCTCCTTGGCTTGTCGCTGATGGCGGCTCATCACCCCTATGGCCCTATCTGGCTTCGTCGGCGTGTGGCCTGTCGTCTGGGCAGGGTACCGTGAGAGATGCGTGCCGCGGCGAAGAGAAGGGACGCCGGTGCCTGCCGCCGCCGGCCACGGCTTATTCCTAGGGATGCGGTTAGGCGGCGCCGCGTGTCACATGAAGGCGACTAGGGCAATTCCCTATTGCCTCTCATTTTTGTTTTTGAGGGGACTGCCGCTTATAGCGGGAAACAAAGGAGGAGGCGCCTGAAGTCATACTGGACCGAGCATTTGACTGTTTTTTTTTTCAATTTAGGTTGTATTATTTTTGTTTCTATATGTTTTCTATTTTCCTTTTTTTCAATATTTCATTTATAATGTAATTTTACATTTCCTTTTTATCCTACATAAAAGTCGTTTAAATTTACGTAAAACATTAATTTTGATATATGTGAAAAAGTCATATCGTAACTATCTACTTTGATTTAAAAACTTTAGAACCATGTTTCCATCTGCCGATTTGTCTCTTTTACGGCGAGGGAAATAGGAAGCACACTTATTCACCGTCCATCAAAGAACGCGAACCGATGTCGCGTTTGTTAACCAAGATCGTCGTCCTAGCTTCCAATTTCTCTACAAGCAAGGTAACAATCCCAAACAAAAGATGAGAAGAGAACCAGATCATGTCCCTATTCTCCACTGCAAGAACTTTAGCTTGTTGCATCCTCCAGTAGAGCGGCATAAGATGGAACATGAGAGGCATGGGTTGGAGGTAATTAGCTAGGGTGTCGTGGAAAGACGACTATAGAGGATAAATGGCTGTGGATGACAATTGCACCCAAGATAGTAACATGTTTCCACATATAGATGGTTTCTTACTATTTAATGTCTATTTTTGCATACCTAGTAGCCTGGAAGCCACCAATGATGTGTTGAAAAAAAACTATGGATCTAGTGTTGGCTTTGTGGTCGTATCCCTCCGTCAAATCATATCGTGTATGAAAATAAAAGTTAGAACACATGTCATTCATCCACCAAGGTAGCCAACATTGTGCCTGACATCGAGGCCACAATCCTGCCTTCCGATCTTCCCTACAAGAAGGGCTCAAGCAGCGAACCCCCACCACAACAAGATATGAGCAGAAGACCTTCGCCAGCGCCGCCCAATACAAGACCTTTAGCTTGCGAATGTCTTCCTACATCAATTCGAGAGGAGAGATAAGAGGTGTGGGGGTTGGAGGTGGCTATAATTTCGAGAGAGACGACAAGGGAAGATTGACGGCTATGGTTTTTGAGGCCCGTCTTAGTGCTCCACCCTCCCCCAAACTTAAAATGACAATCTAGTCTTTTGCCATTAATTAATTCCCAATCCCCTAATACTTATATTGGCCTCTCAAATCTAAACCACAACTTGTATTACCTACATGTATGCCCACATATTTCTATACAGGGATCGGTCTAACTGAGCAATTTCCCTGATATAAATGCTCTTATCTACACTGATGAGGACAAGGACATGGCTGCCGCGAGAAGCGGAGGCAGAGACAGCGACACCATTTCCTCTTCCCTCGCCCTTCCCCTTCCACTCATTGTCGTTATTGCAATGCACCATGAAGTTAATCAATAGGCGCTCGAGCCTAAAGTTGTAATGCGCCATGAACTAATGGTGATGGTCCCGGGTACATAAGTATCTTAACTAGATACCATGATGATAAAGGGGTTAACCTCTTGGCTGGCCCGATCTTCACGGATCTCATGGTCAAATTGATGGGAAAGCGAGGGGAAATGAAGAAGGTAGCGGAAGCGAACACACACCTCGCGAAGAACACATGCAGAACTCACATGATACAAGGCCGATTGCTCCCGAACAGTGGCCCAACGGTCCGATAGAATCCTCGCAAGGAAAGATCAGTCAACATGCTCCCTCAAATCCACATCGGAGAGGGAAGAACACCTTAGGGAGGGTCTTGACAACTTGGATACGAGACACCGAACTCCAAGGCCTTGTTCAACAATGGATGTGTGATGCAAAGTCCAATCGAGGTTGGTGACGATAGTCGGTCCCCTTGGTAAAGAGGATGAGGCAAAACTAGAGATTCCACAGTGGGGGTTGTCTTTAGTCTATCATCTATGCCTAAGGGATACATGAGGGGTGGGGGCTCTATTTATAGGCCACCACTAAACAAGGGGTAGTTTGGGGATAAACTAGGCAAAAAAGGTAAGTAAAGAGAATACATGGGCTTTGGCCCAACTGGTGCGCAGGCACTGGCACTGTCATGACCGGTAGTACCGGTCCTCGGGTTCGATAGTACCGGGCACAAGCGGTAGTACCGGGGCATGCGACCGGTAGTACCGCTTGGGTCTGGCGGCTATGGGATGACCCCTTCTGGCTCATGCGGTATTAGCTCGGCGGTAGTACCGCTTGACCAATAGTACCAGTTCCGACGACCAGTAGTATCGCTTGGACCTGGCAGCTATTGATATGTCTTCTTACTCCTCCTCTTCCAAGCTTCCATCTTGTTGGCCTTGAGGTTCCGGGCTTCCTCCCTTGTACCCGTGCTTGTCAGTGTGAACCTATCATGGTCATAGGATGGAGTATGAAGTAGTATACCATTCAATAGGGTAGGAAGTGGGATCTCAAAGAGGAACGGATTCACCTTTGGAGTCCATGACGATGTGGCATGTGTTGGAGACCTTGATGTAGTAACGACCGTATGTCGGGTTGCATCATCTCCACCCCTTCAAAAAGAGTCGTCCTCGACTCTACATGCTCATCACAAAGTAGAAGAGGTCGAAAGACGTTCTTTATCCTGGGGTTCACCATATAGTCGTCCTCGGGAAGATTGACTTGATAGCACTTTAATGTTCCTTCACCTTCCATGAAGCCTACAAATCTCACAATAGAAGCGAAGCAACACTCAAAGTGTAGCCAATTCATGAATATTATAGCATGAGTCCTCAAGTAGAAGGAAGTCACCTTAGCTTGTAGATATAGCTCGATGAAGGGTAGCCATAGGTAACTCTCTTCAGTTCTTCTTATCAACACACGGTCGATAGAGGTTGACGCATATGCATTTGTACCTTCACACAACAAAGACCAAGCAAAATATTTTCGTGCGTGATAGATGAGCATGTAGTTTGTGGCATGTCCATTCTTGGTCACAACACTATTAGCACAATACAAGGATAGCAAATGGAATGCATATGCAAGGTCAAAGTGCATGGAAATCGTTTGAACATCCTCCAAATATGGGAACTCAAAAAATCCATATAACATAGTAGGGTGGCATGCAAAACAATTGACTGACATATACATCAACATCTTTGATGCAAGAATAGGATAATTTGGCAAAAACACATGAGGAAGCATATCCAAAACAATAGCGTTATGTGTGCAAACCAACCATTTGCAAGAGAAATTGTTCGACATGTTGGATGTCACACACAAATCATCCAAAGAAAATATCATGGGAATATGAATATCCCAAGCGGAAGCAAAAACAACATGTTTTCAAACAAACCATATGAAAGAGCAAGTGGTCCTTATGTTTGTTGCAACAACACGACGAGATACTTGGAAGCTCTCATGACAATACATGCTCTTAATGGCATTATGGTTGCCCACAAAACATCAGAAATAGAAATTGTTTAACATTTTTGTTGCAACACACAAAGCATCGATATCCAATAGCAAGGAAACATGAATGTCACAAGGTGATATAATACCATCAACATGCTTGCAAGCAAACCATGGGAAAGAGCAATTTGCCAACATGAAAGATGCAGAGCATGCAAAAGGTATCAGAGCTGGGTTCGATCTTGAACTCACTTGTGGGATGCTCTCAAGAGCTCTTTTTGTCAACTTGTGCTCAACCGAGGTTGACATTCTTGTGCGGGTACCTACACACATCATACATAAAAGTAAGAGCGTGTGTGCATGGTAGAGAAACACATCATCCATCATGATGTATCTCTTCTTGTGCACATCACCATTAATGTCAATCAAGTATGAAATAGATGCATGGTGAGTATGCAATTGGGGAACATGCTTATCATGGCAATCATCAAAATCTCAAAAAATTGAGAAAGCTATGGGGGCTATCTCAATATAACGCATATGATCAACATTGTTGCAAGCAAAACAAGTGGAATAGAAAGCATTCATCTTATTGTAAGCAACAGAAGAAATTGAATGACTAGCATGACAAGGCATGTCCGAAGAAATTAGAGGATACACAAAATGTCCGAAGAAATTTGCAGAATTTTCATACAACAACAGTTATCAAGCTAGTTTGCAAATGGCCCCATTTGAATTCATGTACGGAAGAAAGTGTCGCACCCCTTTGAACTGGTCGGAAGTAGGAGAGAGTCAGATTTTTGGACCCGACATCCTACGATAAGCAGAAGAGAAGGTTCACAAGATTCGTGAGCACCTCAAGACCGCCCAGTCCAGGCAGAAGAGTTACGCCGACAAGAGACGTCGAGACCTCGCCTTCAACATAGGAGATTTTGTGTATCTGAAAGTGTCGCCATTGAAGGGAATGCAGCGTTTCCAGCTCAAAGGAAAGTTAGCCCCTAGATATATAGGCCCCTTCAAGATTCTGAACCGTTGAGGAGAAGTGTCGTACCAATTGGAACTGCCCGAAGAAATGTCAGCCGTGCACAATGTGTTCCATATCTCATTACTTCGCAAGTGCCTCGAAGTTCCGGAGAAGACGAAAGTGTTCAAGAACATTGATCACCAGACCATAGAGATCAACGATGACCTGACCTATCCCGAAGTACCCGTCCATATTTTGGAAGAAGCTTTCAGAACTACCAGAACCCGAAGCATCAAGTTTCCCAAGATTCAGTGGAGCAACCACACAGAAGAGGAAGCTACCTGGGAGCGCGAAGATCACATCAGGATGGAGTTTCCCGATCTCTTCAAATCCTAGGTAATCTTTTCGTCCTTTTTCAAATCTCGGGACAAGATTTTGTTTAAGGGGGCAAGGTTTGTAACATCCCAAAAATACTAAACTTGGATCATCAAACTCTAATCATCAAATTTAGGGTTAACAAAAACTTTTCTAATTAAAAATATGAAAGCATTCATATGTGTGTGTATTAAAATTTGGATTCTTTTGAATTGCCATGATTCTGTGTTTCTTTGCTTGTAAAATGATTCTTAGGTGAAATAAACATCATCTAAGCAATCCCCAAACTTTTCCCAAAGACAAACAAGTCAAAACAAACAAATTATGTGAATGGTCACTTTGGCCAAATTAACTCCCATGCCTACTTTGGCTATCTCTAATTTTCAGAACTTAACAGAAACATTTATGGATCTTTGCACCCCTTGATAGTACTCATAATAAGGTACCAAGGCCCACTTTGTGATAATCCAAAAACATTAAAATGTTTAGTTTAAATGATAGTTTAAAACTGAATCTATTTCATATGGGAAGATCCCACTATTTCAAAAACCACTCAAACAAGCTCAATTTTCAAAACCCAAGCATCCACAGTATCCTCAACACATGCCTAGCACACCCACCAAAAATCTTTTCAAAATTCAAAACTTAAGTTCATGCGGCCATTTCATCAAACAGGTTGCAGATTCAAATCAACAAAATCAAAAACACTATGTTGAGCAGTGTTTTGGCCAACCTTGTTCCCTCTCTGGTTACAACTAGCCTTAGTAGATCATCTAGCACCCTTAACTAATCTCTAGCACCACTGTAAGCTGTCCATTGTCATCAATGGTGAGCAGGCCGAGAGCACACATGTCACCCCAGTGTGGACAACAAGCTAGGAGAAGAACTAGCTGTGCCAACCTTGTCTAGCATGCAGCCCGTACCTCACCGCCCCCACTTGACCAGACCTAGCTCGAAGACAGCGACCAGAACCGCCAGGAACGCCGTGTTTTTGCCGCTGTCGACCATGCCGACGCGCACCACAGAGCACGCGCTGTTCCCACGCCACCCGACCATCTCGAGCCCTCGTCGGCCGCCAGCATGCACCCCACCGTCCTAGGAGACCACCAGACATGTTCGGTTCACCGCTCGTACCCCGTATCCACCGCTCGCCGCGGAGTTCGCCGCCTCTACCTCACAGAGCACCGCGCGTTCCAGACCATTTGCCACCGCCCCTACACACGCATTTAAGCTCTAGAGCATCGCTAGGAGACCACCCATTGATCGCCAACCTCGGCCATGCCTCTAGCCGCCCGTAGTCGTGTCGCCACCGTCGCCTGCCCATCCCTCTCGGTCTCGCCGTCGAGCCTATAAAAGGAGACGACCCCCGCTCGATTTCTTCACACCACCTCACTCCCCTCACCTCACTGATTGTTTCACCCCTTAGTCGGAGCACGAGGAGCAGCAGCTCACCGGCATTGCGCCGGAGCAGGCCGCCTCTAGAGAAGAAGGGAGCCGTTGATTTCGACCATCCCCGGAGCTGCCGCGACCACCCTTGAGTTCGCCGTCGTTGACTTCGTCGTTTGCCCGCCTTGTAGGGGTTCGTAGCATGGAAAACAAAAAATTTCTACCGCATACAAACAAACAAGCCAAGATCTATCTACTAGATTGTAGCAACGAGTCGATGGAATAACTCACCCTCAAAGATTCCAAAGTGTTTAACGAGAGCGGATTCTCGTGGGTGATGTAGTCGTACTCTTGCCGATCTCAAGATCGCGTAGACGATCCTTCAGGCGCTGTGTTCCGGAAGCGCTTCCGCAGTCGGTCACACGTTCGGTACTCGATGAAGACCTTCATCTCCCTTGTTCCAGCAGGCAGCGGAGGTTGTAGCACTCTCCTCGCGATTCCGGTAGCACGACGGCGTGGTACCGGAAGTAGAGGGGAGATCTCGCAGGGCTTCGCCTTAAGCCGGAGCGAGTGTGGTGGACTATGAGAGAGCCTCAGTGATCTAGGTTTTAGACGCACCAAGGAGGAGAGGCTAGGCCGGCGGCTAGGGCAAGGGGATGCCCCAACTCGGAGGCTTGGGAGAAACCCTAGGGCGGCGGCGGCGGTTTGGTGGCCGGCGGCTAGGGTTAGGGTTTAGAGGGGCAAGGTGTGTGCTTGGAGGGGCAGCCCTGCCCCTCCTTATATAGGTGGAGGGGGCCGGCCAAGGGGAGGGGAGTCCATCCCCAACTCGGCTTCCAAGGCCGGCGGTGGAGGGAGAGGGACTTCCTCCCCAAGTAGGTTTCCTACTCTCCCTCCACCAAGCAAAATAGTTGTTTGACTTTTCAAATTGGCGTTTGACTTTTCAAACTAGGATTTGATTTATCCCTTTATTTCGCTTAGAGATGACACCTAGTACATGATGCAACCATTCCAACTTGTTATGACACATTCATGTACCCTTCCCCTCCAGAGTGCCGGACATTCCGGAACCTTCTAGAACATTCCCGATGAAAACATCGGAACCATTCTCCAACCCCGAAACAGGACTTTCCTTATATGAATCTTATTCTCCGAACCATTCCGGATCTCCTCGTGATATCCTGGATCCCATCCGAGACTCCTAACAACATTCAGTCTCTTACTCATCATTCCATAACTACTCAACAACGTCGAATCCTTAAGTGTGTCTCCCTACGGTTCGTGAATTATGCGGACATGATCGAGACACTTCTCCGAACAATAACCAATAGAGGAATCTGGAAATTCATATGGCTCCCACATATTTCTATGATTACTTTGCGATCGAATGAACCACTTACATACGATACCAATTTCCCTTTGTCTCACGATAGTTTACTTATCCGAGGTTTTGATCGTCGGTATCTCTGCATACCTAGTTCAACCTTGTTACCGATAAGTACTCTTTTCTTGTTCCCGTGATATGTGATCCCTTGTGAGCCAGTCACATGCTTGCAAGCTAATTGGATGACATTCCATCGAGAGGGCCCAGAGTATATCTATCTGTCATATGGATGGACAAATCCCACTCTTGATCCATGTGTCTCAACCAATACTTTCCAAACACTCAATGCCACCTTTATAGCCACCCAGTTACGGTGTGGTGTTTGATGTCATCAAAGCATCCTTCCGGTGATGGTGATAAGAATGATCTCATGGTCGAAGGAATTAGGTTACTATGTATCAAAAAGCATATAGAAATTGAACTATTAAAATGACTTGATCTTTATGATACGCTTATCTATAGGAGTATGTCCATCATATCATTCTCCTAACGATATGATCTTGTTGTTAATAACATCTCAATGTTCATGATAGGGAAACCACAATCATTTATTAACCAACAAGCTAGTATTATGAAGAGGCTTTACTAGGGACTTCAATTTAAGTTTACAAATCACACAAGTATTAATGTTTTCTTGTTAATACTATTATAGCATGAATGTAAACATTTATCATAAACACAAAGATATAATAATAACTACATTTATTATTGCCTCTAGGGCATATCTCCAACACGCCTCGCCGTTGTCACTGGAACCCCCGTATGCCCCCTATGCACCCTCACCGAGCCGCTAGGGTTCGAGCTCGCCGGTGACTTGTTCATCGTCGACGACGACCCTTAGCCGTTGATCTCACTTCTAATCCAACGAACCAAATCGCCCCGTACCGCTTCCCATGTTATGAGCCACTGACCGGTAGACCCCCCTGTCAGTTGAGTCCCGCACTGTGGAGTAACACTGGGCCGGCCCATTAACCTTTCCCGCGCAGCCCACTCGTTTTAATTTAGCTTTTTCTATTTTAATTCAAACATAGTTCTGTACCTAGTTTCAAAAATTAACCCTGCTCGATTCAGTGAACCAAATTGTATGAAACCAATTTTGTTAGAAAGTTATTGAAATGCTTAATCCAAGACCGTTGGATTCAAATCATTTGGATCTATAGATCAACCTTGGTAAAAATAACAAGACAGAAGCTTTTCTGCATTCAAACATTTTTCAAATCTCAACCATAATAGCTTTTGAGTTGATTCCAACCCTCAAAAATCACATTTGATCATACCTTTCAGAATATATAAAAACATATGGGTTTACTTACAGAAATAATGTTCAAGTAATAAAAGAATGCCACATAGGCATTTCTAGTCACTTATTTTATTTAAAATAAAAGGTTAAACCTTATTAAATTGTGACACCACTTTAAATCACATTCCCATGTACTGAAATATGTGGTGATGACATGTGTCAACATGATCCCATGTTTGAGTTGGAGAATATTAAATCTTAGGTAGTTTTTCAATGAGTAGAAATTATTTTTCTAAAAATAAAATAAATAAGACAAAGGCTTTAATCTTGTAATGTTAGTGATGATACTAGATCATCTATATTGAAAATAGATAAGTATTGTTTGGTGATTGTGTACCTCGTATTTATTTATAGACGCTAGTACCGACCAAGGATACGAAGAGGAAGGAGGATACTATGAAGAAGAAGCCGAGGAGAACTTCAACCACTGCTCTGCACAAGGCAAGCCAATACTTGCAAGCTATTAACTTAGCAAGCTTATACTGATACCTATAGAAGCAATTACTTGCTTGTTACCATACCAACTATATGCATTAAGCATATGTGATCATACCCACTTGATAACCCCATCCTAGTTTACTTGCAAGATTTATACTTTATTTATTTATTTATCAAAACTATTACTTAGAGTTTACTTAATTGACTTGTAGAATTCTAGGAGGATAATTGAAGGTTGCATAAAGAGCATTAAATTTGGCCTAAGCTAGATAATCTTGATGTCATCCTAAGGCATGAGATTAAACTTAGTTAAGCTCCACTTGTTTACCACCCCTCATTAGTACTCACACCCACTCATAGATGCTAGTGGTAAGCATAAAACTTGATCAACTTTAGATGGAAATACTTGGTGGAAAATGGTTGTAAAAACCTTATGATGAGTCATTCTACTGAGATGTTTTGATATGTGTTTCCGAACACCAAATGATTTTGATGATGAAACTGTTGAGGCATGAGCCTTAGCCCTTTATAAAACTGATGGTTGTCTGGATGCGATACCATTCCAATTTTACCGTACAACCACAATATCCGTAATTTGGGTAGGGCTTGACTGGAAACTTATATACCTTAGTATTGGTTCCCTCACGGCCAAGGTCTGAGCTGAGGCTACCTTGTGAAGATTGTCCACCTGTGCAGTACCCAAGATGACAGTTGGTCAATGTTGGGAGGCCAAACTCACAGGAGAGGTGCCTATACTAGGGCGTGTAATTGAAAGGTTAGGATTGATTATCCGCATACTGAGTATGGTGAATTCAGGATTTGCTCCTGACGGATGTATCGAATGTTGTGGTGAAAGTGTACAATCTCTGCAGAGTGTCAAACTATTCGAATAGCCGCGTCCGCGGTTATGGACAGTTGGAGTGGCCATACTGTTTCCCCCGTCAGATGTTTTCCAAATGACTTGTGAAATGAACTGAGATTTTGACTTGACCACAACAGAGTTGTGATATGAAATTCAAGTTCCCACTTAGGTGTTATAAAATTTCAACTAGCTTTCTTGCTTCTGAACTTAGTCGAAGTAAATCTGGCTTTGCAAAACAACCCTAGAGCTTAGTGTCCTACTACAAAAAACCCCTTCACTTGTTAGTATTAGTTTGCGAGTACTTAAAGAGTACTCATAGCTTTGTCCCTGGCTATTCCCGTGGCCAGACTATGAAGAGGAGTACCAGATGATGGACCCCAGGAAGGTTACGACAACTAGGATCATCTCCCATCGTCAGCATTGCCTGTGATCCCGAAGATGGAGCTTCGCCTACGCTACCGTTATTATTACGTATTTCCGCTGCTTGAGTTGTATTAAGAACTGGATCATGAGATCCTTATTTGTGTAAGACCTTATGTATGGTTTGTAATGGATGATGTACTGTGGTATCCAAATCTGTTATGTTTCGCAAAAATGGTAATCCTGGGATTGCGATGTATGGCATAACAGGCATCTGGGATTAAAAATCCGGGTGTTGACAATCTTCACCCTTTATTGTTGGATTCCACCTTGCTCACTAAATTTGGATAGAGTAGATAGCATTAACAACATGGATGATGATGTAGAGCCCCTTCTCCTCTTCGAAACGAGCTAAAGAACACCAAAATCCGAGTTCGAATGCAAAAGTTATGCTCAAAACGGTGAGAAGCTGGAATCTAAGAATCTGCTGTTTATGTTCTATACCGGACGGTAGTACCCGGTTTTTGAGCGGTAGTATCGGGTTTCCAAAGGCCCGTTAGTACCGTTTAGGTACCGGGAAGATGTGGTAGTACCGGGTTTTGAGCCCGGTAGTACCTGTGGTTCCAGGAACGCCTATATTTGACACGTTTTCACGATTTTGGGGCCATTTGGGCGGAAAATCTTTAAGAAAAACACCAAATCGAAGGGAAAATCAAGGAATTAGGCTATGGGAACGCATAGGAAGGTAGATCAACAAGTTTAGCAAGTAGTCCACTGATCAAAACCTACCAAAACTCACTCAAACCACAGATCGATCCAAAATACGAATTGGGGCTACTTTTGGTGGAATTTTTGAATTTATGGGGAAAAGACCAAATCGATAAGAAATCCGTGGCAACCAAAAGCTGCTAATACTAGATGATAAAGGGGTTAAACTCTTGGGTGGCCCGATCTTCACGGATCTCGTGGTCAAATCGATGGGAAAGCGAGGGGAAAGGAAGAAGGTAGCGGAAGCGAATACACACCTCGCGAAGAACACACGCAAAACTCACACGATACAAGGTCGATTGCTCGCAAACGGCGGGCACCGGTCCAATAGAATCCTATCAAGAAAATATCGGTCAACGTGCTCCCTCAAATCCACATTGGAGAGGGAATAACACCTTGGGGAGGGTCTTGACAACTTGGATACGAGCCACCGAACTCCAAGGCCTTGTTCAACGATGGATGCATGATGAAAAGTCCAATCGATGTTGCTGACGATAGTCGGTCCCCTTGGTAAAGGGATGATGCAAAACTAGAGATTCCATAATGGGGGTTGTCTTTAATCTATCATCTATGCCTAAGGGATACATGAGGGGTGGAGGCTCTATTTATATGCCAGACACTAAACAAGGGTAGTTTGGGGATAAACTAGGCGAAAAGGTAAGTAAAGGTAATACATGGGCTATGCCCAACTGGTGCGCGAAGGCACTGTCATGACCGGTAGTACCGGTCCTCGGGTCCGGCAGTACAGGTCACAAGCGGTAGTATCAGGGCGTGCGACCGGTAGTACCGCTTGGGTATTGCGGCTGTGGGACGACCCATTCTAGCTCGTGGGGTATTAGCTCGGCGGTAGTACCACTTGACCGGTAGTACCGATTCCGATGACCGGTAGTACCGCTTGGACCTGGGAGCTATTGATATGTCTTCTTCCTCCTCCTCTTGCAAGCTTTCGTCTTGTCAGCCTTAAGGTTCCGGGCTTCCTCCCTTATATCCGTGCTTGTCAGTGTGAACCTATCATGGTCATAGGATGGAGTATGAAGTAGTATACCATTCAATATGGTAGGAAGTGGGATCTCAAAGAGGAACGGATTCATCTTTGGAGTCCATGACGATGTGGCATGTGTTGGAGACCTTGATGTAGTAACGACCGTAGGTCGGGCTGCATCACATGAGAGTTTAGCACGGCGACAAACAACCCATTGTCGTTGTTGGTACGCGCCTTGACATCACTCGTGCCTAAATGCCGTTGTCGAGCGTGCACCATAGCCCTAGCCAGCCACCGCCTATATGCATTGATGCCGTCGTCTAGGGCACACCGCCGCCCGTGTAGCCGAGGGCGTGCCATCGCCGTCGGCAAGAACGAAGGCACCATGAATCGTGAGCGATGAGGACATACAAATTCTATACCTATACGGATATGTACGGGTTAATACATGGCTGGATATAGTTATTAATTAATTATTCATTCATGATGACTTAATAATTTATTAAAGACCATCATGCCCTTAGTTACAAAAAGATACAGAGCTATCTCGGCTATTGTTGCGTTTAAAATTTGGATAAGGAGGAGTACCGAAGGAAAAAAATGATGGTTTCTATATATTTGCATCTTAATTTATGTCTCTATATATGCCATCCATCATTGCACTATTTGCAATGAGCTTATCCATATCAAGATCGAATTGACTAGTTTCCAATGCATTCTTGGAATTGAAAATTGACTTATACACATCACGTCTAGCTTCTACTACTACTAAATATTACTTGTACGCTGGCTATATTTAGACTGAAATCAAATGATTGTGTGCCGCAGGGACGATGATTGGGCGATACCGCACCCGAGACGGTAACATGTTTCCTTATATAGAAGCATGTTGTACCTTTTTTTTATTTTTTATTTCCCGTGTCGCTTCCCTCTGAACAGATTTACCGTAGTACCGCCTTCTAATAATTGTTAAGAAGAAGCGTCTGGACTGATTATGGAGGGTATCTTGGTGTGATGGGCTCGGAGAATGTCACTCTCGCACCACCCGTTGGCAAAGCAAACGTTTTAAGGTTTTTTGTCCACTAGTAAGAGCTTTCCCCGCACAGGAATCATTCCCTTCTCCCTCCTCCCTCGCGCCTCCAGGCTCCAGCTCTTCTATATATGCACTCATCATATCCCTCCAAATAACCTCGCTCGTGCGTTCTTGCCTGGCTAATTACCTGCCCCTCTTAATCCCTTGCCATAACCAGCTCGAGCTCTTTAATTTGGTTCACCCATCATCAATTCATCCTCATCCAAAACTCCTCCTCCGCTGGAGCTGGAGCTGGAGCTGGAGTGGTACTCTTCTATATAGACCCAACCCAGCCCCAGCCGGTGGTCGCGCATTGCGGGTGGCAGTATGGTGCAGCCGGCCAGCATGCAGCTCCACCTCTCGCCGCCGGCCGTGAGGGCGCCGTTCGTCCACGTCGGGAGACCACGGCTGCGTACTCTCGCCAAAGCAGGTGATCCCCCGATCGATCCATGTCCCTTTATTTTCGCCATATATGCCTTCTCTAGATTCCCCGCTGTGTTAATTTCCGTTTCCTATATACGTACGATCCTTCATCGATCGTACGTATACAATGGGAAATCCATTTGCATGCTCGCTCAGTCCAGCACCAACTCTCTGCGTTTTCTTGTTCTCTCGATGATGATCGGCCGGAGCTTCTCCTTCCTCAGTTCGAGTTCCCTGGCCGTTGGTCGGCGCCGCCGGCCGGCCGGCCATGTGGGTTAACCTCGCTGTTTCTCGCGTGCCGGCGGGTCGACTGATCACGTCGTGTGGGTACAGGGTCAGGAGTTTCTTGTCTCTGATCACGCGCAGATTGTGACGGCTAGTTTGCTCCCTCCCTGCGGCGCGCTACCTAGCTAGCTAGCTGCCTTGCTTTTTTACTGCAGAAGAGAAACATGCCGGCCATGCATATGTCTGCCGCGGTGAAGTGGAACCGACAAATTAATTAAGGAGCCGCGCGCGCCACACGCGGCCTGCTGCTTGCACCTGGGATACTACTACCTGTGTCTTGCGCATTTATATGCCCATTAAAACGTGTATAAATCCATCCATATTTAGATAAACATGTGACAATTATTTTTGGGATGGAGACAGTAATAATCCTCAGTCGAAAGAGATCAATACGTACGTCCTCGCCGTTTGTGCGTCTATCGTTGTAGCCATCCTTTTTTTTTCCCGTTCGAACATAGCTAATCTTTCTTTGTAACAACTAGCTTGTGGCCTATGAGGGAGAAACTTGCTTTTGGCCGGCTTTGCTTCTAATAATTTTTATTTTTTGGTCTTGGTGATAAACCGATCGAACAGAGAAGCTAGCTAGCCACCCCCATAGACACCTGTCGTTAGACTGTCTCTGACGATCCTCTAATCGCTTTCTCTTTGAACAATCAGGTCCATGCCGTTCCCGCGGCAAAGAAGATGCTGGCCAGGGCGTGGTGGAACCCGCCGCCGGCACGCGCGTCGCCGTCAGGCGGAGGACGACCCAGCAGCAGGCCACCACCACCGTATCCGCTGCTGCTAAAGGTATATATCGCTGCCTTGCCTTGACTACCCCCGCCCGGCCGCCGCTGCTTTATGCCGCTCTTCTCCGGCCGCTCCCTCGAGTTTAGCACCACGTCGTCCTGTATACGTTACTACTTACTTTTTTCCGGCGAATTACTCCTAATCCTCAGCCAGCCACGTCACCCGTATTTGAGCTAGCTGCCAAAACGTCTTATTTAGTACTAGTACACGTTTAGTGAGTGGCACAGAATTTAGTCAGTACGTACGACTGTACGAGTCTGATGTAGTACACGATTTGTCCATCGCTCGTAAGTAGTACTGTACAGATTTTTCTTCAAACGTGGGGTTCAAAGTCCGACTGACATCAACTCAGACTCAGTAGTACATTTTTTCCCCCACACAATTTTCTTTGAACGTGGCAGGACCGGAGGACCTCCGCTGACTCTCTTTTTTTCCCAGGCTCCGCTGACTTGCTACAGGGTTTTTATCTCGCACGTAACTCTCACGTTATTCTCAAAAAAAAAAAACGTGACTCTCACGTAGATACTAGGTGAGAGCAAGACTGGGCGATCATACTCCAAAACTGGCAATGAGTACGAGTCAGCAGGTGTGTGCACAAGTTTTCGTTAAACGTGGGGTTGAAGTCCAACTGATATATACATACAGTACAAACTTTCTTCCGTCAGCCAAATAGAAATCCTAGCTGAACATCGCCCGATTCAACTAAAGCTAGCTGTCTAATTAGGACGTACGATGTGTGCCTGCCCGTCCGCCCGGCGCGCCGAACTTGTTCACTAAGCAAAGCACGGGGGCCGGCGGGCGTTCTTTCCAGCCGAATACCAGGCCTTGTCGATCAATTTGGTTACCGAATAAAACCGATCAAAGATTCGACTAGGACTGCCACGTGAAAGCCAGCATGAAGATTAGATCAACAATTGGGTGTGCGTGCTTATGCCAAGATCGTATGCCCACAAAAAGAGGCCGTCACGAAAGTTTCGTTTGATTTGTTTAGATAAGGTATCTTTTGCACACGCCTTCCTGCTCCCCTCTCCCGTCCCGCCGAGAGGAACCGGTGCTGCGGCGGCAGAAAGAAAGAAAGAAATGATGTTCAGGCGGCAAAATAAATAGTCATATTCTTTTATTTACTAGGCACACATTAATTAAATAGTCAGATTTCTGCACGTGCAAGTTGCACGGACAATATCTGGAACCAAAAGCGCCCAAAAGAGGTATATCTAGAACCAACAAGCTTGTTAAGGGGCATTCCATGCACTTGGAAGTCGAAATTATTTGTTAAGTAATTAAATTTGTTTTTACAAACTAGTAAAGCAACAATACAAGAAATATTTTTGTTTCGTTAAGATAAGCCTTTATCCAATAACTTATATGTTGTCGGTGGATTTTTTTTTTAAAAGGTGGTTTATGTGTGATACAACATCACAATCATAGGTCAGGGTTATTAATATTGGCAAAGTATTTGCTTAAGGGATCAAAATATGTTTTATATTATATTTAAAAACGGAGGAATTGACTTTTACAATCTTGTAAGGTTGAATTTGAAACTTAAGGCTGAAGCTAGAATTTCATGCCATGTTGATACATGTGCTAGTCAAGTCAAATTCATGTGGTGGATGCCGAATTGACAATAACCGTGGTGCACTAATGAACCCCACCGTTTTTCAAACACACGTGGGCACCTTGGGTAGAGAACGTGGTGAGATTCATCGTCGACTGAACATGGAGCTAGAGAGCGCATTATTCATGTGGGTCTCGATCTCAGGGTGCACATGTATGCATATATATTTAGTTATCACTTCGGGTTGTCACAAATTTTATAATCTGATGATGACGTCTTGCGTCGGAACACGTCTGACGTCGGAACACAACCAAACCAACCAACCATGTTTCCATGATTGTACCTGCAGGGCTGCAGACCAAGCCGGCGGACGAGATCCAGATCCTAAAACGCCCCGAGGAGCCACGTGGCCGCGACCTCGACTACCGTGTGATCTCCGAGGCAAGCGCTTCCACACTAATCAATCAATCATCACGATTTTACCTCGACCTCTGTCGAACAAGTACCATGAGCGACTGTAGTAAAACTTTGCTCATCAACTGTGCCAACACATCATCGATCAGGTTCCCGGGTCGGAGTTCCAGCGGCCGCTGATCGAGCAGGTGAAGTCGATGCTGGGGTCGATGGGGGACGGCGAGATCAGCATCTCGGGGTACGACACGGCGTGGGTGGCCCTGGTGCCGCGGCTGGACGGCGGCGAGGGGCCCGAGTTCCCGGCCAGCCTCCGGTGGATCCTCGACAACCAGCTCCCCGACGGCTCCTGGGGCGACGCGGCTCTGTTCTCGGCCTACGACCGGATCTCCAACACCCTCGGCTGCGTCGTGGCCCTCACCAGGTGGTCTCTCGGCCCCGAGAACTGCAGCAGAGGTACGTACGTCGCTAGCTGAGAGCTGACTGACTGAATGTTGCTGCATTGTTTTTTCAGCTGGTTGGGGGGGAACTGATGAAGCATGTTTGTTGCATTGTTTGTTTGTTCCAGGTCTGTCTTTTCTGGAGGAGAACATGTGGCGGCTGGGCGACGAGGACCCGGAGGAGATGCCCATCGGCTTCGAGATCGCGTTCCCTTCTCTGCTGGAGACGGCCAAGAGCCTGGGCGTCGTGTTCCCCTACGACCACCACGCGCTGCACAGCATATATGCGCTCAGAGAAGTGAAGCTCAAGAAGTACTAATAAATTCCCTCAGTCATATCATATCATATCATATCCTCCTCTTTCGTACCTGCTAGACAGTAGACAACATCTTCCTGCTTCAACTAGTCTAGGAGTATAACATTCGTTTTGGATTGGTCCCGTTTGTACAGGATTCCGATGGAGGTGATGCACAGGGTCCCGACGTCGCTCCTGCACTCCCTGGAAGGGATGCCCGGGGTGGTGGACTGGGACAGGATCCTCAGGCTCCAGTCCAGCGACGGCTCCTTCCTCTTCTCGCCTTCCGCCACAGCATCCGCGCTCATGCACACCGGGGACGCCAAATGCTTCGAATATATCGACAGAATCGTCAAGCAATTCAACGGAGGGGGTAACGACCACTGACCATTTACCGAAATGCTTTTCTTGATCCCACGTTCAGTAGTACATTGTCCATCTTGATGATGATTCTGGTCGTGCGTTTTCAGTTCCCAATGTTTACCCCGTGGATCTCTTCGAGCACATCTGGGTCGTGGACCGGTTGGAACGTCTCGGCATCTCGCGCTACTTCAAGAAGGAGATCAAACAGTGCTTGGACCATGTGCACAGGTTCAGTTAGTTCCCCCCCCCTTCATTGCCTCGCCTTTGTCTTCCACCTTTTCCATCCTGCAGGATAGGAACCTCATACTGTATTAATCTGCAGACACTGGACTGAAAAGGGGATCTGCTGGGCGAGGAACTCCGAGGTGCAGGACGTGGACGACACGGCCATGGCGTTCCGGCTCATGCGCCTGCACGGATACGACATCTCCCCAAGTACACACTCTGTCTGCAGATCGAGCCTGACGATGATTCTGTCGCAACACCATGAACAGAAACACTCATACTACTGCTACGTGCTGCAGGCGTGTTCGAGCACTTCGAGAAGGACGGGGAGTTCTTCGCGTTCGTGGGGCAGTCCACGCAGGCGGTCACCGGGATGTACAACCTCAACAGGGCCTCGCAGGTGAGGTTCCCCGGGGAGGACGTGCTGGAGCGTGCCGCCAGATTCTCCTACGAGTTCCTCAGAGAAAGGGAAGCCCAGGGCACCATCGCTGATAAATGGATCATCGCCAAGGATCTACCAGGCGAGGTAATAACAAACTACTACCACTACGAGTTCCTCCTCCTTCGGTGTTACCGCTAGGATCTTCCAAGCATGTTTTGTTTTCTTTAGATGCAATTGATTGTTTCTGTATACTCTTTTAAATAGTCAATTGTTACATCATTGTCTTGTTTTGCAAAAGAAATTAGCCTTTTGTTTTGTATTCTCTTATTTTTTTTAGAACAATATATAAAAATTCCAAATAGGTGATTCTCATATGGTAATGCGGTAAAAAAAAAAGAAATTAACCTTTTATGTGGATAACTGTCATGATGATAGGTACAATATACACTGAACTTCCCATGGTATGCAAGCTTGCCACGTGTAGAAGCAAGAGTGTACCTAGATCAATATGGTGGCGACGATGATATATGGATTGGGAAGACACTCTACAGGTAAACGAAAATGCATACGACGAGAGATCATGTTCAAACAATTGGTCAGTTGCATCAATATTTCTACACACAAAATAACCTTACCGACAACGTATGATGTATGGATTTGCCAGGATGCCACTTGTTAACAACAACATCTATCTTGAGTTGGCAAGACGTGATTTCAACCGTTGCCAAGTCCAGCATCAGCTTGAGTGGCATGGCCTACAAAGGTAAGCATTAACCTCACATATCATTTTTCACATTTCATTTCCTGCATGACTTAGCATAAACATGATTACGTTCTTTTGTGCCATATGTAATTCTATGGTTTCCTGAAATGTATTTTTTGCATATGTATTTAGGTGGTTCACCGAGAATGGCCTCGAGGCTTTTGGGGTGACTTCAGGAGATGTTTTAAGGACTTATTTTCTGGCCGCCGCTTGCATATTTGAACCAAGCCGTGCCACGGAGCGACTTGCATGGGCCAGGGTGTCAGTCCTCACCAATGTTATTTCTAAATACCTTCGTAGCGATTCATCTGGTAATAAAATCATGGAACGGTTTATGCATGGCGGCCATGAAGAAAAAACTGATGTATCATGGTGAGTACATTAACCTAGTATTTATTTTGTTACTTTGACCACTTGAAGTAACTTTTGTTCTCTTGATCGAAAAGCAGCAAACTGACACTACTAATAATTTGAGGTAGATGTTTTCCACCAATGTACAACTGGGTTACATATATACATGAAACCCATTTTTATTTACTTGTCATGGTGTCACGTAATAGTATCTTTATAACCCTGCTCTATAGTATACTTCACTCGCTTTACCATTTTAAAACATGGTCATTCACTATGGTCTCTTCTTAATATGCTTCCTATGACAATTGTGCATCTAGGCTTAACGGAGATGCAAAAGAGGAAATTCTTGTGAGGGCCCTTGAGCAACTTGTTGATTTATTGGCACAACAGGCACCATCTGTTGGTGAAGGACCGATGTACATCAACAACTTGTTACGTTGTGCTGTAAGTTAAACGACAACTGCACCTGCCTGCTGAGTTATTGATCACATTTTCATATATAAGCATTCTAATATATTTCTATGAACTTCTAGTGGATCGAATGGATGATGCAACAAGTAAATAATGAAGATGACATATATGGTACAAGTGTTACCCAAGCAGGATCTGGCATGGTTCACGACAAACAAACATCTTTGCTTATAGTTAAAGTTATCGAGATTTGTGCTGGACGAATAAGTGAAGCATCATCTATGATGAACAACATGGACGGTACTTGGTTTATTCAACTTGCGTCCTCTATCTGTGACACCCTTCACCACAAGATGCTACTCTCTCAGGTAACTCCAATGCCAGATAAGTTTTTTACCACATTTTGTACCGAAATATTACTCATATGAAAACAGGCTTGTAAACAATCTAACGCTAATGCTTTAGGTGTTTAACTTTTTATTCAATCTGAACTCAAAGAAGCTACACAGTACAAATGATAATAGGATTACAAGAACTCAAATGTCTTGTGCAATAATGTGTTGTTTCGTTTGTCTGGTTGTAAAAAATTCATGTACATGCCAAACAACAAATAACACTTCTCATAAGAAATAGAGGCACACATATTGGTCTGTTACAGTTCACTATAATTGTTTTGCACTAGTAACAATTATGGCAACTCTTCTATACAATCACCCGCATATTTCATACATCGTATGAGCAAGTTTGATTTAAATAACTCGAGATATGAATTTTCATACTTCATCATTTTGAACCATTGAACTAATCATGCAATTTATAGGATGTGGAGAAGAACAAGGCAATAATAAGCCACATGGACAAGAAAATCGAGTTCGACATGCAAGAGCTGACCCAAAATATTCTTCAGACAGATGACGACGAAACAAGTAAAAAGACAAAGCAGACTTTCATGAGTGTTGTGAAAAGCTGTTATTATGCTACCAATTGCCCGTCCGGCATAATTGACAAACATGTTTCAAAAGTTATTTTTGAGCATGTTATTTGAAAGAATAAAAAGCATAGGAGTATGAGTTGTAGGGATGGGTGTGAAAAGGTGTACAAAAGAATGTTTTGAAGAGTGATAGAGGAGTGCATAAACAGTTGTTGTGCAATTGGAAGTTAGGCCTAGTGCACATCATACTAGCAACAAGAATTCAGAAGACATACTGCCAACCATACGGCTATGCTCTGCTTTACTGAAAGACCCAAAAATCATTTACCATAAGAATTGCACTTGATAGACAGGTTCTCTGCTACACCTGTCTGGAACGGCATAAGCTCGAAATTAACACTAATATCACAGATCATACCACCAACAAGAACTCAGAAGGCACATACGTACTACCGATTATAAGGCTATATTTATCTGCTTCACTCAAATAGCCAACCTGCACAAAAAACAAGCTACTGGTACTCCTACCATGCGCTGGTCCAAATGGCTGACAGGCTAAGCAAAAGAATGGTGGCTAACACTGGTGACGAACTGACAACTTGCAAGAATCAGAATATGGAACATGAACTGTGACCTACAGAGGGTGGCACCTATCAGGACCAGTCTTGGTTCACGACGAGGCGGTGCAGGCTTCAGAGGCCGCCGCTCAGGATGTTGAGCGCGGCAAGGGCCACCTTCTGGAACCTTTCCTTCTCCTCCTCAAGCGCATTGCCCTTGTCGGCCACGCCCTCCTTGGCCTGCTCGATCTCCGCCTCAATCTCGCCGCCACACTGCTCGATCTCGCTGGTCATCTTCAGCATGTTCTGGAGGTTGTCCTGGACCTGCTGCGACATGTCTGCAGGGGAAAATGCATGGGAGTGTTAGAAAGTTCATTGCACTGGTGCCATCCCTGACACGTGCTACATCTCTATAATGGTAGTTGCGTCTCTGTTCTGGAATCTATCAACCTAGCAACTGAACTGCGCATACAACGGACATCAAGTAGAGTTGATCTATACAGAGGGTTCCACTCTTCCCTTTTTTTTGCAAATATAATCCAGCTAATTGAAATGTAAAAGATAAATAATAAACGTGTCAACGCAGAATGGGGAAACGACTGTACTCGAGAAGGAAACATGAATTAGGACCAAACCACAATTCTAAGCAGGTCGGTAGATATATTCCACAAATGTGTAATGGAATCTAGCAAGTGAACAACGCACATGAAGTACTAGATGTGTTCGCCATTTCTCCCATTACTATCGTGAATTTGAAGCTGCCAATTAAAATTCCTAGATAATTAAGCGAAATGATTCGAGGGCAGTAATAAACAAAATCAAATTTGGTCCCATATATCGAATCAGAACGGGAAACAAAACTCGAAAAGGAAAAACTAATTAGCACCGAGCCACCAAATCGTGACTCCAAACAGGCGGTGCCAATGGCTCGCATCGATTCAAATCACGCGGCCCACAGGGTTCGAGCCCCTTACCTAAAATTAAACTGTTCCCCATAAGCGCTTAAACCCCCAATCTAGTGTCGAATAGCCTCCATCAGAACGCAAAATGGCCCGGAAATCCTAAATAACCGCACATCGTGCCCACGAAAATGCGCAATTGCGCCGAGCAAACTTGGGAGAGCGAGGAGGCGAGCGACCAAGCACCACCACAAGACGGTTAGCCTAGGGTTTTAGGGGGGCGCGTACCGAAGAGGAGCGCGGAGATCTGGGACTCGCCGCCTTCCTCCGTAGCTGCGTCGGCGAAGGCCTCCTCCCCGGCGGACCGCGCGGTCGCACGCGATCCCGACGGCGAGTGAGACATCTCTCTCTCTCTCTCTCTCTCTCTCTCTGGAGTCGGGAGCCGGGATGCGAGTACGAACTGAAGAGTGATCGGTCGTTTTTTTTTAGAACAAAGTCGTTGCGAATTATACTGACGGCAGCCCTGAAGTACTGGGCCCCTTTTGCACATGACGTGCTGACTTGCGGGCCTTCGTTTCCATAAGGCTATTACACTGAGGGCTTGTTTGTTTCAAATGAATCTCATTGGAAAATTGGAGAATTTTGATTCTTAGATTTTTTTTTGCATCGTTTAATTCGTAGGATTAGATCCTTAAAAAAAATTCCATAGGATTGCAATGCACTATGTTTAGGAGGAAAATTTGCATCCATCCAAACCTCATCTTATAATTCATTTCCTTTCGTGCGATTCAGACACTCATTCGAGCAAAATTTCCGTGGGCTTTAAATCCCGTAGGATCCAACTAGACAGCCTATTCTAATTCTACATTTTTCCTCTTAATATTTTTTTTCTATTCTGCGAATCAAACAGGCCTTAGCTTAACTTTCATTTGGGTTTGGGTATGATGTCCGGGACACACAAGAGTAAAGTCGTGTGATGCATGTCTTTTTTGGGGCATCTCTAAGGCTGGTTATAGTGAAAGTAACTCCACTAGTAACTAAGAGTCCAAGTCAGCAATTTTGCTTAGGTGACAATGATTTAATGAAGAGATATATAGATTGAGTAACTAGCTATGTTACCGTAACATCACACATACCAAGACAAAGTGTGTCTATAATCTAATTAATATGATATTGCATGTTATTACACCTAAGTTACTTTCTACTATGAAGATAGTAACTTAGAGTAAGTTACGTCCTTCAAGGATAAATTCACTCGATCCTAGGTCAGAGGATGACACGTGTCCTTTCCATGGAAAAACGTGTTATTTTAGTGCTATAGTACCGCATATCACGAGACATCACCCTAACTTACATACAATATATCGCTAATAGCTCTTTATGGCGCGATATAGCACGTTAATAGCATATATAGCGCTCTACTTTTTTCTTGGCCTAGCGATGATTTTTTTCGCGAAAACGCAAAAAACTTTGCGTTTTGATTCATTGCTAGAAAAGGAGTTCGATTTACAAGCCTAAGAAACGGCCGAGACACCCATATATACAACACACCCAACACTCAAAACAAGACTACGACAAACGTCGAAATCCGTCGAGTGCTTCTCCAGGACACCACGGGGTGGGCTCCTCCGCCGAACAGACCCCTTGTCGATGAAAGTCGCAGTGCTCGCGCGTCGTCGATACCGCTAGGAGCATGCCATTCGCAGCCAGGATGGGTCCCACCTGGATCCCGCGAGCCATCCAGGTTCAGCCTAGATCCGGGGTACACCGTCGGCGCAGTGGCTACCTCCCTGCAACCTCAACAGACTTACTAGCATGCAGTCTACACCGACCCGCCAACAACCACAGAGGCCATCCCACCGCTGGTCATCCAGAGGCTTGCTCGTGCCGTCCGAGGAGGATCCCCGTCGCACAAGTCACCCACAATACCACTCGAGAGGCCGACACTCCATCTGCACTAAGACGCCGCAAGAGGCCAACACCGAGGGCCATGACGAAGAGCCACGACTCGTACCAGGGAATCAGGTTTCCAAGACGACGCCTCCATGGAGGGTACGACGTCGAAGACACCGCTGCCGCCCGATCTGGCCAGCCAAATCTGGGGTTTTCACCCGGAAGCTGATGCCATAGGAGAGGGAAGGTGCCAAAGCTCCTCAATGACGCCTCAATAGGACACGACACCCACCGGCGTCGCCATCACCCGCCCAAAGGCAGAGCTTTCTCCCGAAGTTTGGTACCTCAATCCCGCAACCGAGCACCCTGTTCATCACATGGAGCCCCCGAGCTGGCCCTTGGAGGAATCACCGGCAGGTTTGCGCACAACCACCTCAAAGAAGCATCGCCGATCCCCCAACACCGCCAACCCCGCCGCCGGCGTCACAAAACGCCTCGAGCCGCCACACCAAGGAGGCGTTGGGCTCCACTCGACCCGGCCAAAGCAGCAACATCCCTGCGCTCGGGGCCAGGAAGGATGGCCAAGGGGAAGTGGGTGGGCCGCACCCAGCCGTCGGCGCCGTCGCCGTTGCCAGCAGCGTCGCCCAAACGACCCAACCTGCGCGGAGCAAGGATCACGCACACACCCGGTGCAGGGGCTAGCAGGCTAGGGCCCGCACAACCCAGATCGAGCCCAAATGGGCCCAGATCTGAGCTGGCCAGCCCGCCCCGCCCGCTGCCGCCTCCCTGCCTCCACCACGGCTACCATCTGGGGCCAACGACCTCCACCAGTCAGTCGGCAGCCCGAGGGGAGCGCCGCGAGACCAGCTTTGGCGGCCGCCTGCCGGAGGAAGGAGGGGGGAGGGGAGCCACGCAGGGCCTGCCGTCACCGGAGCACCCACAAACCGTGCGGTGGAGCAACGCCTACCCCAAGCACGCGCGTCGCAGCGCCGCTATGCCCTCGCCGCCAGAGGAGGAAGGCAGGCCTGCGCCCAGGATCCCGCCATCGCTTGGTGGCCGCCAGGGCTCCGTGCCGCGAGCCTGCTCCTCCAACTTGCCCGGCATGTACCCCCGTCGTCTCCGCCCACCGCGTGCCGCCGCGTGCCGTCGCGCCTCTCGCTGCCGGGCGTTGTTCCCTCCAGGCCCCAATCCCAGGTCGCGAGGCGTGAATCCTTGCCGCCCCCTTCACCGGCGAGGCGCGCGGCTTTTCCGGCATACGCTTCCGGGGACGGCGAGGGGAGAGGTAGAGGTTGGGGTGGGCGGTGGCGGCGGGCTAGGGTTTGGCTCCCCCCGTCGCCCTGGAGGAGGCAACGCCTCACCAGAGCTGAAAAGAACTTGTAGTAGTATAACTTGTAGTAGACAAACGTGAAGTCATCGTGCTAGGGTCTCAAAGACCAGCGCACCAAAGCGACACCATCATCGAAAATCACAATCATAAATCAAAAGAGACTAGCATGAAACCACACCAATGGACATAAAAAACAACCGCATCCCATGAGATCCGTGGGACAAACGACTCTACCGGCCCTCCGCTTGTGCTAGACACACCACCGAAACTAGACATGACGGGAGGACTTTATTCTAACTTCAAGAAGACACTGAAAAACGACCTAAACAAGAAAAAGAACACTCTCACCGGCAAGAGTTTGTGGTCCACCGGGCCTTCAATGCTCCAAGGCTAGCGGAGACGGAGTGGACAAACGGCGTCGCCAGCGAGGGGTGGGGGGGGGTGGGGGAGGGGCATGACCTAGATAGGTTCATATCCGCTGCTCCCGGTCGCCTGTTTCCTAGCCGTCGTATCGGTTCGTGGTTTTGCTCTACTTTTTCTAATGTAACTATTCTTGGTTTGAGTTGTTTGTCAAAGACACGATCCCACCAACACTCTCACCACTTAATCTAAGTCAAATTGTTACAAGTAAACCTAAGTTTGTAAAAATCTACGGTCACTAGATTTAGCATGAAATACATTGTCATAACACATTCAAAACAATTGATAACTCTTCATAAGACTTGGTCAAAGCTCAAAACGGTTCCACCTTTTCACTGTTCGCTGGACAACTGCCCCTAACCTTCTATTTTGAGCTAAACTAGTACATGCATGTCTTTATCATTGGCGGTTGCGATCCACTCCTTTGCTGGGTATAGCTATAGCAAAACACACAGAGTAGGTCGTGGCAGTACCAAAATAAGCAGACAGATAGTGGTATCCCGATGTCACCTCCATGGTGGAGTGAGTGTGCGACGAGCTGAAATATTCATCGCATAGGTTACTCGTACAATCGTAAGGACATGCCAGGCTGCCAGCGGCTCCTCCCTTGCAGACGTACGGAACGAAGCTCCGCGTGACAAAGGTAAGGGAGCTGCAATACGGCCGGCGCCGGTGGATCGCTAGCTTGCCGACGGAACACACCGCCGCCCGCCGATCCAAGCGCGCCACCGCCGCTTGTTGTCCATGCCGACGAAGTCTGACGCGCTCGTAGATACTGCCATGCTGCGCCCACTCCGTTGAATCGAGCTAGTTTCTCATCGATCGAAGGCATACTCTACAGACTACGGGTCGTATGTTGCTGTATTTTTTTATACGTATTGTTTTCCGCCTTGGCGGGGCGCACAGATGGGCGCACGCCGCCTGGGCAGGCCGCGTGAGACGAGCGCTAGAATCAGGGAGTAATCTCGCTATACACCCATATACGGAGTACTACTACCTAGCTAGCTACTCAGATCTTCCGGGTAGGCCGCCACCGTCCCTCAAAACTTCGCCTCCCCCTCCAACTAGTTGAGGAAGAATTTGCAATCGAAAACATACAGGCTCCTCTCTCGATCGAGAACATTCTTCAATCTTGGCACCGCCCGTGAGGGAGCAAGGGGAGAGGGTCTCAATGGGGTGCATGCCTACCGCCGCTATGCTGCTGGTGCAGATCGGCTTCGCCGGCATGAACCTCTTGTCCAAGATGGCATTGGACAACGGGATGAGCCCCTACGTGCTCATCGCCTACCGTAGCCTCATGGCCGCCGTTTTCCTCGCGCCATTCGCCTTTTGCTTCGAGAGGTGCGTATCTATCCTTGCAAAAACCATGCATTTTTGTCACATGATTTTGAACACCGAGCTGAGAAATCTCATCTTCAGGAGTAGTATACTAGTATTTCGAATCAAGTTTTTTTTATCAGATCTGTGATTTGAATCAAAGGAATTATATATACATGCATGGATATGCTGCAGGAATATGTGGGTCATGATGAACAAGAAAGTGTTTTTCCAGATATTCCTTTCCTCCAGTCTTGGGTATGTACTACGCGCCTCATAGTAGTCTTCATCCACCCTCGGACTGCCAGCTAGCGCACGCATGTAAATGCAGCCATGATTTAATTTGTTTCCCCTAAAAAGAAGCCACTTAATAATTTCTGTGCACATACAGCATGACCGTGAGCGAGCTGCTCTTCTTCGTGGGCTTCAAGTCCACCAGCCCGACCGTGGCCTGCGCGATCGGCAACATGGTCCCGGCGCTGACCTTCGCCATCGCCGCGGCGCTGAAGATGGAGGCGGTGCGTCTGGGGACGCACGCCGGACAGGCCAAGGTGGCGGGCACCCTCGTCTGCATCGGCGGCTCCATGATCATGCCCTTCTACAAGGGCCCGCTGCTCAGGATCTGGGCATCCCCCGTCCACTGGCGCTACGCCGAGCAGACGACCGCCGCCGCCGCGGCTGCGGGGTCACACTCGTCCAGTGGCCTTGGCGACGTCCTCATCATCCTTAGCTGTGTCGCCTGGGCCGTCTGGCTCATCATGCAGGTAAGTCAGTGCATACGCCGATCGATCTAGCGCACCTGCTAACCTGATCTGATGTTAGTGAATCTGCTTTGTAGAACAAGACGTCGGAGAATTTCTCGGCGCCGTACACGAGCACGACGATCATGTCCCTGATAGTCGGGGTGGAGTGCGCCGGCGTGAGCGCCGCCGTGGACAGGAGCCTCTCCGCGTGGAGCCTCGGGCTCGGGATCAGGCTATACTCCGTGCTCTACATGGTAGTAACTACGACTCCTATATTATCGAGAGATCACCGATCGATTGAGGATCGATGTGCTACTGAATCAATTGACCTTGTAGGGGATCGTGGGCTGGGGGATCACGTTTGCGGTGATGACGTGGTGCATCCAGGTGCGGGGCCCGCTCTTCGTTTCCATGTTCAGCCCCGTGGTGCTTGTCGTCGTCGCCATTCTCGGCTGGGCTGTCCTCGACGAGCAGCTCCATCTCGGAAGGTAAAGCTAGCTGGACACTACATTCAGTCACTATATATATTTCTGTCTTGACATTTTTCTGTTTTGTTTGAGTTGTCTCTACAGTGCTATTGGTTCTGTTCTTATTGTTGGCGGGCTGTACATGGTGCTATGGGGCAAGAGGAGGGAGGCCAAACTCGACGGCAACGCGGAGCATGACGTCAAAAACGGCGACGGCAGCAGCAGTAACGCGAAGACCGGCGACACCGATCCCCCGCCGGTTTGAGAGTAGGCTTTCACCAAGGTGGTTAATTATTGTTAGCAGGACCTTTTTTTTTTTGAGAAAAAATGCTAGCAGGATTTGGTTAACGTCTTAGTACTCTAGTTTAAATTAGGCAATATACGTGAGTGCTATGGTCTTGGTCTTCTCCGTGTCTGTCGCCTGCTACTGGTATGGTATGAGGTGGACTGAGGCATAGCCCAGTGACAAGGGTGGGTTGATATGCCCCTGCCCGCCCAGGTTTGAGCCCTCCTACTCGCAATCCTAGTGCGTACGTACGAATACGTCTTTCAATAACCGTCCGTGGCTTTTCCACGTGAGCATCATTTTTTACTAGTATGGTATGAGTTGCACATGTACGTGAGTGACCTAGCTACTTTGTTTAGGAGTTGCTTTAGCAATCTCCAGTGGAACGGTCTAAACTGGACACTCAAATGGTTCGTTTCTGTTTCAATTGGTCGGCCCATGAATAGATATTAGATCGCAGTACGTTTAGTTCGCGAGGTGCGTCCAGTGGCACACTGCATTTTGACCGCCTTCACCCACTGTCTATAATAGCGGCGGGACGTCGCCAATCCCGAGCTTCCCGCGTAGCCGGTGTCTTTCCCCGACAACGGTGTCTCATGTTTCCCCGCGCGCCGTAATTGTTTCCTGCACATGGCCCGGAAACTCCTGCTTAGGCCATGGCTATAAATACGGCCGCCGGCGGCGAGATCACCATGGAAGGAACAGAAGGCAAACCAAGCTCACGAACCATGCCTCTCTGCCATCTAGTCTCTCTTGGTCCCACCTAAAGGACATTTGCCGCGATTGCTTCCTGGATATGTCCGAGCACGACGTGGAGGTGCGGGCGATGGAGCTGGCTCGCCACTACAATGTGTAAGACTTCGTTCGTGAAGGCGAGGTGGCACATCAGGCAATGGAGAAGATGGTCTAGCAGGTGGCGCGCGGTGCCGCCGAAGCCGCAGTGCGCGACACCGGGCATGCCGCTGCCCGAGCGGCGGTGTAGGAGGTGGCAGTGCGTGACATGCGTAACTCTGCAGCCAAGGAGGATACTAGGATGGAGTGAGAGTTGCCGTTGCGGCTACCGTTCATAGGCTACACCACAACATGAGCGAATGCATGGTGTGCGACGCTGCGGATGTGTACCACGTTATTATGGCGGTTGTTGGGGATATACTTTCTGGATATACCCACGGGACTCACTAACCAGGGTGGCCCACCAACTGGTTAGAGCTTTGCTTCACGGGCGGCCCAGTCAGAGAAAGAGGAGGAGCCACTTCCGGCTACGACAAGGCCCAGAAGAGTTACCGACTTAACTTGTAGTCCAAGTTGCATCTAGTTACCGACTCTGTAATGTAGCCGGATAGGTCTCTCCTGTAACCCTAGGTCCCGGTGACTATATAAACCGGCCCTAAGGGAGCCTTTAGGGTACAATACCACAACCAACTCGCACAGGCAAACCTCTCTTGTAATTCATTGTAACATCCGGCTCTCGCTAATATATTACTGGCTTGCTAGCAGGAGTAGGATCCGATCACCGCAGTCGGATCTGAACCTGGGTAAACTTGTGCTCACTGTTCCTGGAACATCCGACATCTCACACCCCATCTTCTCAACGCCGTCAGAACCCCCTATGGCGTACTTGTCGACAATCCGATGATAGTTGGCGCCCACCGTGGGGCGGGTGACTTCTGGAGCTTCGTTCTAGGCGAAATCTGCGCGTGCAGGAATCGGCGAAAAAAATCGCTATGGGTCGCGTGGTCTATGCCAGTGATGTCCCTCTCGTTCTTCTCGAAGAGATTTGGATTCCGTCTAGCAAGCCCGTGACCACCTACACAATCATGTCCATCGGCGAGATCGATATCTACCTCGGTTTCGCTGAAACCGCCCAACCCACCCTTGAGGTGATGACTATGGCGGAAGAACAATCCGGATCTGCTGTCACCCAGCCCGCTCCTGTAATGGAAGAAGTGGTGGAAGAAAAATCTATATCTGATCTCCCTATTGAGATCGGATACACGGATGAGGAATATATTCGCTTCGGATCCGTTTCTACCGATACCGAGTCAGAAAAAACACTCTTGAGGCACATGATAAAAAAGATGATGAAACGCCCCTACATCGATTATGAAGAAATCACCGATATCAAGGAAAGCTTTGAGATGGCAGAGGCGGAAACCCAGTTGTGCCGCTACCATCAGAACATGAACAAGAAGAAGCACTGCTTCGTATACCACGTGAGCTCTGGATCCGACTCTATCAATGCTGGAGCCGGAAACAATTCAGTTCTCGACGCAACCGAGGAGAACATCGACTTACATGATTCCCCTCAGGAGTCAATAACGTCGCAGGAACTTCGAGACTTCGAGAAAGAGATGGAGGCATACGAAGAAGAATACGCCTCCAAACCAGCGCAAGGTGAGACAAAGACCCCTCTGAGTCCGTACAATAGCATGGATGAAGACTACACCTCGCAAGATGACATGGACACCGGAGATTCGTGCGAGGTCCAAAAGCCAACCTCTACAGAAAGTACCGACAAAAGTTTATCTCCAGGTACCAGACCGAAAGCCGTCTTTGCCACTGGTACGCACGTTAAAGATACTGGACGGTCAAAGAAGAAGAATAAGAAGAACAAGAATCCGACACCGGCAGAGCCGGACGTTGAGGAAACTAACAAAGAAAAAGTTGACGAAGAGATCGAGATGATGAATCAAGACGGAGATTCGATTAATCCCACACCGATCGACCCTCCTGTGGATGGACACGTTGTCACCAAGGGTGCACGTGAAATTTACGGAGATGCATTCATGATACCAATCCCAACTGCTTCGGTTCTCACTCCGGATGCACTGGAGAAAAGGGCTGAGGACCTGGAAAAGCACTGCTTGTTTTTACTTGAGGAAGTTACACGCATCGTCGAGCTCAAACAGCAGTTAGATAGCGATCCTGCCAAATACCAGTCAGATTTCAAGCGACTACCAAACAAGACAATGGGAGATCCGGTTCTTGCTAATAGGAACCCAGATATCCACAGATATTTATTCGACGAAAAATCAGGAGAGAAGATCCGAGTCCACAGCACGCCGTTAGAAAACATCGCGGCTGCTCGGGCTATCCTCGCCAATAATCCGTCTCTAGAGCAAGTTCCGCAGTGCGTTGTGTTGCTGGACAAAGGATTGAAACAACAGAAGAGAGCCGCATAATTCAGTGGCAAGCTGGCCTCAAAGTCAAAATTTTGCTACACTGGCGCTGACCAAAGCGCTGATAAAAGACCCCGCGGGGTACGGATCAACGCTATCGTCCCAGGGGAGAAGAAGAGAATATAAGGACCGGATCAAACGGTCATCATCGCATGCCCGCGCACGACTGGTCGAGAGTTATTCCGGCTGCGTCAGAAGATGCCATCAGGGCATTGGTGCCTCATCAGGGCCATCGTCAGCAAAATAATCGCCACAAAGAAGACCTGGAGGTGCGCTACCAGCGAGAACAGGATCGTCTAAGAATGCCACCCCAAGCCATCCGGCTAGTAACACTGGACGAAGAGATGATCCTGATCATCTTGAATCAAG
Source organism: Avena sativa (assembly GCA_916181665.1). Taxonomy (NCBI): domain Eukaryota; kingdom Viridiplantae; phylum Streptophyta; class Magnoliopsida; order Poales; family Poaceae; genus Avena; species Avena sativa. Next base: position 7,922,375 of record OV702293.1, on the reverse strand, counting down.
TGGGGACGAGGCCCGAAGAAATCAACCTCGGAGTCAGCATAATGAGGCTCCACCACCACCGCGTAACCCAGACGGAAACAATCCACCAGGGCCACCATCACCTCTTGACAGCGACCATGAAGGATCTCATTGCAGCCATGGAAGCCGTAGAGGAGGGGGCGGCAATGGTGAGAGGAGAAGCAGAAATCTAACTCTGCCACGCAGAAGCCGCGAGCCTCCAAGGCACAGATCTCTCTCTCCAAACGACGCTCGACATCGCATTGAGTCAAACATAGAGGAGCGGTGGTACGAGGAAGAGGATGTGTACATGGGACCCAAGTGCTTTGGCCCACGCATCCGTCGAACCAAATTTCCGTTGATTTGGTATCGCCAAACACATCCAACCCTACGACAGCGCAGCTCGGCCAGATACTTAGCTTCAAGATTTTTTCCAGGCTTGCTGCATCGCCAAATGAGTAAATAGCCTGGTCATAGTCCGATATCTCCCACTTATGTTGCGGAAGATGGCTTGATCATGGCTCAATGAACTTCCAAAGAATTTAATTCATAACTGGTATGATATGCAAAGTGCGTTCTTTTCAAATTTCGAGGGAACATACAGGAGGCCTTGCACAGTCAGATACTTGCAGCGTTGCACTCAGAGACCCGGAGAAACTTGCCGGGAATACCTCGGACGCTGGATCGACACGAAAAACTCCTGCGAGGGAGTAAATGAGCAAACTGCGATTGAAGCTTTCATCGCAGGACTCCCAGTCGGACTTTTGCATCACAGAATGAAGCGTGACCATGTCACATATTTGGGAGAGATGATAGAGACGATGAGCAAATATGCCGACGCCGATGATGATTCAGAAGGACTGCTGAATATTCTGGCCAACCCAAATGCGGCCAAGTAGCAGAAGCAACAAACTCAAAAGTGCAAAAACACCTCGGAAGATAAACCGGCTCCGGACAATGCAGCAGTTAACGCAACTTTCGGATCCGGAGGACGAGGAGGGCGTAGAGGCGGCCGGGAAAGAGGCCACGAAACTTCCCGAATCCAGGGAAGAGGAGATGAGCAACCCGGAAGAACCTATACCTGGGCCGACATTGCCAACAATCCCTGTGTACATCACCTGGATAGTAACGGAGGCTCTACCCACACAAATGTCGAGTGTCGTTTCAATGACGATATCAAGAAAGACGAATCCGCTGGATACATGGCCAAGCGACAAAAAGAAAATAAAAATTCTGAGGAAGGCAAGGAGCCCAAGAAAGATTCTGACATGGAAGAAGCGGACGCCGCACAACCCAAGTCGGACGGAAAGAAGGATTATCCCACAAAGAAAGACACATAGTATGTTTCCTTGGGACTCAGCCGGCTAAGGTCAAGAAGGCGGTTCTCCGTTAGCTCAATGACACGGTTCCGACCGTCCCCCAATTCCTTGATTGGTCGGATGTAACCATCACCTTTGACCACTCAGATCACCCAAGTCGGGGAAAGTACCCTCTGGTCGTAAATCCTCTTATTGATGGCTATGAGTTCTCTAAAACTCTCATGGACGGTGGCAGCAACATTAACATCCTCTACATCGAAATGCTCCACCGCATGAAGATCCACGAGAGCCAGTTGAGTTACAGCACTGTAACTTTCCATGGCATTGTACCAGGGAGACATGCTGATTCTATAGGTGAGATCACACTAGATGTGACATTCGTAACCCGAGACAATTATCAGACCGAGCCACTCTCTTTCGAGGTCATACTGTTCTAAAGTGTTTACCATGCCATCTTCAGGCGTCCCGCTTACTGGGCGTTCATGGCTCGTCCCTATTACATTTACAACACGATAAAACTTCCAGGTCCAAAGGGTGTCATCACCATACGGGTAAATCCAAAGAAGGCGTGAGAGTGCGACGAAGGATCTGCTGCCTTCGCGGAAGCCATGTTGCATGCCCAGGAGTACCAGGAGATCAAGAAGACCATCGCCCCGTCTGAGATGCCCACTACGAAGAACGAGGTGCTAAATCCAAGCATGCAGTTCAAGGCGTCGTAATAGACGAAGAAGACATCGCTGAAGGAAGACGATCCCTCCAAGAGGACGAACATAGGGGTAGGCTTAGACCACGCATAGGAAAGTGCGCTTGTCGAGATCCTCAAAGCCAATAGTGATATCTTCGCATGGCAGCCTTCTGACATGACTGGAGTACCTAGGGAACTTGCCGAGCTCTCTCTCAATGTGTACCCTGACGCTAAACCCATCAAACAGTCCATATGGCGGTTTGGTGATGAAAAGCGCAAAGCTATAGCCAAGGAATTAGCCCGACTAGAATTAGCTGGATTTATCGCAGAGGTCATCCACTCTGAATGAGTGGCAAATCCTGTACTCTTCCCTAAAAAGGACACTATTGAATTAAGGATGTGCATTGACTACTCTTCCTTGAACAAGGCTTGTCCCAAAGATCTGTTCCCACTGCCCAGAATCGATCAAGTTATCGACTCGACGACAGGGTCAGAATTACTGTGTTTTTTAGATGCATATTTCGGATATCACCAAATACCGATGAAAGAATCAGATCAACTAAAGACGTCTTTCATCACACCTTTCAGAACCTTCTGATACAAAATTATGCCTTTTGGCTTAAAGAATGCAGGAGCTACATATCAGTACACAATGCAACATTGCCTTAACAATCAAATCAGATGCAATGTCCATGTGTATGTAGACGATATAGCAGTGATGTCCAAAAAGAAGGAAACACTTATTTCCGACTTAGAGGAAACATTTGGTACTCTATGGGAATTCAATATAGTGCTAAATTCGAAGAAGTGTTTCTTTGGAATTCCAGCCGGAAAATTGTTAGGTTTCATCGTGTCTGAAAGAGGCATAGAGGTGAACCGGGACAAAATTAAGGCTATACTCAACATTACCAGGCTGAATCGCCTAAAGGACGTGCAACGTCTCACTGGTTGCATTGCAATAGTGAGTCAATTCGTCAGCCGGCTTGGAGAAAGAGTCATGCCTTTATACAAACTATTGAAAAAACCAACAAATTTGTCTGGACCTAGGAAGCCGATGCTGCTTTACAAAGTTTGAAAGACCTACTTTCAAACCCACCAATCCTCGCAGCACCTGAGCCTCAGGAGCCTATGTTACTCTATATCGCAGCAACCAACAAAGTCATAAGCATAGTAACATCAGTGGAGCGCGAGGAAGAAGGATACGATCATAAGGTGCAACGTCCAACTTACTACCTAAGTGAGGTTCTGGCAGAGTCGAAACAACGGTATCCACACCATCAAAAGCTATCCTATGGAGTGTTCTTCGCCTCTAGAAAGCTACGACACTACTTTCAAGAGCACAAGATCACAGTGGTGAGTACAGCTCCATTGCGAGATATAATCAACAACCGTAATGCCACATGATGTGTCGCAAAGTGGGGAATAGAGATTGCAGCTTTCGACATTGAGTATAAGCCACGTACAGCAATCAAGTCCCAAATATTTTCCGATTTTGTCGCTGATTGGACAGACACGACAGAAAACACAAGTCCTCCAGACTCGGAATTTTGGACCCTTCATTTTTACAGATCAAAAGCACGAGGAGGCTCGGGGTTGGCATGGTACTCAAGTCACCCCGAGGAGACAAGTTGTTCTATGTGTTACAAATACCCTTCACGGCAACCAATAATATTGCCGAGTATGAAGCATTGTTACATGGAATACGCATGGCCAAAAATATTGGCGTAACAAGACTCATGTGTTATAGAGACTCGGATTTAGTTGCTCAGGAAGTATCCGATATCTACATGCAAACAAGCACATGGCAGCCTACAAAGCTGTCGTTGATGAATTATCTAAATCGTTCGAGGGTTTTGAGTTTCAACACATCCCTCGAGTAGAAAATGAGGAAGCGGATGCTTTATCAAGGATGGGCTCTACGCAGAAACAAGTCTCGGATGCGCTTTTTAGAGCATTTAAAGGTTCCTCCATCACTGGAGTTGATGAGGACTATCCGACAAAATGCAACTCACCTTTAATAGCGGTTCTAGCTGTAATTCCCAACTGGACAAAACCCTATCTGGATTTCCTGATAGACGAAAAATTACCCGAAGACGAAGTCCTGAGCCGGTAGACCATCCGACGAGCAAAAGCTTGTACAATAATAAATGGTGAGCTCTATAAGCAGAGTGTTTCTGGGGTTTTTCAGTGATGTATTTCTCCGAAAGAAGGAGTGGAAATCTTACGAGAAATCCACGAAGGCGAGTGTGGTCATCACGCTGCAGCCAAATCTTTAGTGACAAAAGCTTTTAGACACGGATTCTTTTGGCTTATAGCTAAAGCGGATGCCGATAAACTAGTCAAAACGTGCAAAGGATGCTAAAAGTATGCTCATCAGGCACACATTCTGGTTGATCAGCTGCGAACAATCCCTATTATATGGTCATTTGCAGACTGGGTGCTTGATATGGTAGGACCGTTTCGTACGGCAAAATGTGGATTTACTCACCTACTAGTGATGGTGTATAAATTTACAAAATAGATTGAGGCTAAACCCGTCACAAGTTGCGATGGAGCCACATCTAGAAAATTCGTTGAGGACGTGATCATCCGATTCGGATTTCCGTATAGTATAATTACTGACAATGGGAGCAACTTTTTTATGGGAGAACTTGGCGAATTCTGCGAGGAGCAAGGTTTCCGACTTGATATTGCATCAGTTGCGCATCCACAGGCTAATGGACAAGTCAAAAGAGCTAATAGTCTTATTTTACAAGGACTCCGACCTCGTCTCGAGGCACCACTTCATCGTGCCGTGGCGGCTTGGGCGGAAGAATTATCGTCTGTGATATGGAGCTTACGTATAACTCCTAACAGATCAACCGGATACACTCTTTTCTTCTTGGTCTATGGTGCAGAAGCAGTTCTTCCAAGTGATCCAATCCACCAGTCTCCTCGAGTCAAGGCGTATATCGAAGTAGATGCAGAAGTTTCTCGACAAGATGATCTCGACATAGTCGAAGAAGTCCGCGTCATTGCTGAACAGAGATCTACAACCTATCAATAGAAGTTACGCAAGTATCATAGTTAGAGAGTTCAAAACCATTTTTTCAGAAAAGGCGATTTAGTTCTCCGACTTGTGTAAAAAAGAAAGCACAAACTTTCCCTGATTTGGAAGGGACCTTTTATGATCAGTAGAGTTCTGCATAACGGGTCATATTATTTAACCGATATGAGACCTATCAAGGAAAGGCCGGATACTTGAAAGAGAAAGAGAGCTGGCGGTAGTACAGACCCAGATGAGATAGACCGTCCATGAAATATTGCATAACTACGTCCCTTATATTCTTAGTTATATTTCCTTGTAATCATATACGTACATGTTCAAAGTGAAATAAAGTATTGGTTTCCTCATATGTTATTCTTGAGAAGTTTTTTACCATCTTATTTTCAAAAGAGCATGTCATTTCCAAAAATCCCAGAATGCTTGAAAGTACTTTATACTCATGTTCGTTCTGGTTATGATTTTTGAACATCTAAAAAATGTTACCTTAGGGTAAAAATTTAATTTGTCATTTATACTTTGGTTTTTTATCTGATTGCTTAGACGCGAGTATCTTCCGAGTAATGAATTGTTGGTACTATAAGTCGGCTTTGTTTTCTAGTTTAAACAGGTTTAGCAATTGAGCTATGTTGCTCGGCAAAGTTTCCATGTTGAAGGTTGTCCGGCTCATGAAAGGGAAGAGGCAGAGAGCCAGATAAAATGACAAGTGTAAACACAAAAGAGTGCTTAAGAATTTTTCTGGCACACGCATAAAAATATATACAAAAAAGTGATAAGATAGTAAAAGCATCAGTTCTTATAAACCAACACACATTCAAAATATTGTTCCCATCATGACATGCCACATGAAAATTTTAGAATAATGCATCAAAGATGTTTATACTGCAGATTCAGGCGGTGGTGAAGGAGAATGTGGAGCGCTGGAGTAGACATCGCCGCCTTGGTCCTAAGACTCGGAAGCTACTTCGATGAGGCTATCTTCCGGCTCTTGGGGCAAAGGAGGCACAACAACGGATTCGAAGAATGGCATCGTATATCTAGTCATCTCCACCACGCGACAAGCATAGCCCGCGTCGGGCTCTTGGATGGACTTGATGTTCTGCGGGTTACCCTCATTGACCTCGTCGGTGATGCCCTTGGTGACATGCTAGATTTACATATCACTATGGTGGCTCATCACCATGGTGAGGGCGGTCTGCGCAGTTGAAAGGATACAGATGCCGCCTAGAGGGGGGTGAATAGGCAGTTTAAAAGCTTTTTCGCGAGTTTCTCAACAAAGGCGGAATTAAACTAGCTTTTACTTTGTCAAGCACAAAACCTAGAACAACTAGGATTCACCTATGTTCACCAACAACTTATGCTAAGCAAGACAAACAACTATGTGATAGCAAGATATATACTTCAAGCACGAAGGCTATCACAAAGTAAAGTGCACAAGTAAAAGCTCGGGTATAGAGATAACCGGGGCACGTGGGGACGATAATATTTTACCGAGTTCCTCCCAACATGGAGTACGTCTCGTTTGGAGAGGGGGTGGTATCAAGCCACCAACGCCACAAAAGGCCTCTCTTATTCTCCTGTGAATCTCACCCCAATGGGATCGATCTATGCTTCCAATACCGGTGCACTTGTCGATGGCAATCCGGAACCTCTCACAAGGTTGGGGCACTTCTCCACAACTCAATTGGAGGCTCCCAACAAACAAGCTTGGGGAATGCTCCACAACTTAATTGGAGGGCCCAAGTAGTCCAAGAACCTGCAAAACCACCAAACCGTCTAGGGTTCCAAGAACCCAAGAGTAAAAGGCTTCTCACCTTTCACTCAAACGAATCCTCACCGAGAACTCAAACCGATGCACCAAATGCAATGGCAAGAACACAAGAAGTGCTCAAATCCTTCTCTCCCAAATTCCACCAAAGCTACAAAAGCTTGTGGGGGAATAGGAGAGGAAGAACAATGGAGGAAATCCACAAAAGACTCCAAGATCTAGATCCCAAGATGTTCCCCTCACTTAGCAGAGATATGGATTGGTGGGATTGTAGATCTAGATCTCCTCTTTCAAATCCCTAAAGTATATGCAAGAATCAAGGGAGGGATTGAAGGGGAGCAAGCTCAAGAGGGTCAAGAATGGAGGAGAAAGCCTGTAAAACTCGATCAGGGACATTGGGGAAGAAGCGCCCCTTTTTATAGGCTCACAGATTTCTGACCGTTTTCTTCCCGTTGGGGAAAAGTCAGACCGGAGACTCCAGTCTACACCGGAGACTCCGCTCTACACCGGAGATTCCGGCCCAACCTCCAGACTAGCCTCCGGACCACCTATCAGACTGTCCCAGGCTGAATTCTGGAGCCCCCTCCAGGGACTCCAGGGGACACTCCGGACCACACCGGAGACTCCGGTCCATGCAGACCGTAGACTCCGGTCTGGACCAAATAAGAGGCAAACTTCAAATGGCGATATCTAGAGTTTGGAAACTCCGATTGACCCGAAACCAATTTTGTTGAAAATATTAGATACCACCAAGTGAGAACATTTCATGTATTATAATGTGAGATACCTCCCTTGGTGAGAAACTGGAAAACCTCAAAGATCAAAAACGCAATATGACATAAAAGGGAAATCTGTTTTTGATGAACTAGAGCTTGTTATAAATATTACCACAAGCTCTAGAACCTCACATGGATAAGATACAAATAACAACCAAGTAACGATGATGCGAAGTATGCAAAGGTTTGAGCTCTCTCTGAAAGATATGATCGAGTTACTCACTTGAGATCCCCTGTTGATAGTACGGTTGTCTATCCTATAAATCGGTCACCCCAACTAACACCACGAGACCCCATAAGAAAGAAACCCTATCAAGATCATACCTTTGCCTTGCACATATCCCACTTGTTCTTGATGTATACGATATTGTCCTTCTCAAGATGGAACACCTTTCTTGATTGCTCTTGCACGCACTCGATTGATGAAGACTTGCAAGTTGCTCCCCCATACAACATGGGAAAACCTTTACTTTGACCTTGTCTTCATCGATCCATGATCACCGAGGATGGCAAGCTTCAAGCATGAGATCTTCTAGATATTGCACATCTTTATCTTGCACATCATTTCTTCTTTTCTTCGTTATGTTGATGCCTTGAAGGTGCACCAGAGATATTACTCCATCTTATTCTTCAAGACATACTTGCCATAGGTTTAACTCTCACATGACCAATCTGTGGATCACTCTTTGAACACCTTGGTCACCACTTGATCCTCTTCACTTTCTTCTTCTCCAAAGCTTGAAGCCAACATATGGTTCAAGCATTGCCTTTGGACAATTCCTACAAGTACAACTTGATACAAGCATTAGTCCATAGAGATTGTCATTAATTACCATAACCACACATGGGGGCACACATGTTCTTTCAGCAGTGGTCCAAGCATAGGAGATCTTCTAGTCTTCGATGAGCTTTGGAATCTCCTTGGCTCTATCTCTCACCTCGAGCACTGGCATTTTATGCAAGTCGGAAAGTCTAACCGACTCGCCAACCTCTTCAAGAGTTTGGTGAAAGTTGAAAAGAACATCTCCGACGAGTTTTATGCGCTCGAGGCGGGGTTCAGAGGAAGGAGAGTCGGAAAAGTGAAGAGGATCTGGGAAATAACCAAAAATTAAAACTAACTCAAAGAAAGTCAAGAATCAAGGGAAGAGTGAAAGTTGGAAATCTTACCTAGCACATAGTGGTTCCATTGAGCACGCTCCTCTTGGAGACTCTTCAACTGTGCTTCTGCGGCCTAGGCTAGATATTTCTGCCTCTCGAAGTCCTTCTTAAGATCGTATAATTTTTTATCTCGGAGGGCCAACAACTTCTCGAGCCTCTCGGTCTCCATGTTGCTTGATTCCAGGATGGCGTTAACGGATTTCTCCGATTCAGCCTTTAGCTTCTCGAGCTCGTCCCGGAGTTCAGCATTTTCTAATTTTAAGACCTTGAAGTTCTCGGCCTCCTCCACCATCTTGCTGGAGTCGCACAGCAATTCTGCAAATGAGAAATTATCATTCGGCTGAAAATTTTTACTATGACAAGCATTAATATAGAAAGGAGTCGGAAAAGATTACCTTCCGCCTCATCTTTCTCTACTTTTAACTTGGAATTTTCAAGGCGCAGAGCTTTATTCTCTTTGCATTTGTTGCAGATATTCTTGAGCAATTCCTGGTTGGAAGATGCAATTTTCTGTAAGTTTAGAGACAGAATACTGTCATACGGCTACTAAGACTCGGGTTGCAGCTTTAACCAAGTAAAAATACAGCACAAGCCTTGGGGGCTACACTATATCATTCTTTTGCATCCTATAAGCATCAACTCGAATTTAATGCTATGATGTTTATCCGAATTTATGCTTGGGGGCTAGAGGATATGACAATAAATACTGCAAACAAGATTCAGAAAACTTACAATGCCAGATGCAGCTTTTCAAATCTGAGTTTCGTGTTGTGAAACACTTTCTCGGCAAGGGAGAGGGAGGAAATGTCCGTTGCTAGGAGCTCGCCAGACTCGATTTTTGCATCCCGGACCTAAATTTGGTCTAGGAGGTTAACCAGCTTCACATCCTCCGTCTCTTGGCTCGATGCCTCCGGAGTGAGGGTTTGTTTCTCGAGACTGGACTGAGCCAGCTTGAGAATCTTCTCATTTTTCTTCCACTTCAGGCCGAAGGCAGCAGAGTTGGCCACTTTATCCATCTCCCCTATTGATATTACCATGGGATCATTACCCTTGACGGGTTCACCCTTGTTAGTTGCATGGCTACCAAAGGGTAACCAGGGCTTTCGGGGTGGTGCTGGCATCAGGGATGGCAGAGCCAGCATCGAGAGAGGTGGAAACCTCTAGTGCTGACGTCTGGGCACTGCTTGTAGTTGGAGGAGGCATGACTAGGGAAATGACAAGCTTCTGCTGGCGCAACTGTTTTCCCGGCTTGCTATCTGGCTTTGACTTGCTCTTCAAAACTGTTTTTGCTCTGAAACACGTAAATCCAAACATCAGGTGTGCTTCGAAAAGAAATAAATGTACAAAGTACTACAATATTTACAAGGTGCTTACCTTTTAACTACTGGTAACACTTGGGTGCCAGCAGTAACAACAACTTCCTTGTCCTTGCGCTTCTTGGAAGCGGAGGCAGGAACTTCTTGCACCTCATCATCCTCCGTCGCCTCCGGATCGTCTGAAAGAGGATCTAACTCAGACTCGGGGGGTTTCTCAAGCTGATAAATTGAAAAGCATCGGTAAAAATAGAGTCGAAGGAAAAGACAGAAAAGAATGACAAAACACAAATGTAGAGTCAAAATATTTACCAGAGTCAGAGGACGATCGGCTGTAAACATCTTCAAGGAGACATCCACAACTTTTCTTTCCACTCTCTCCTTGATCAAAAACTGCATTCGGGTCTTGTAGTCCTTCGTTGGAATACGACTTGGGTTGACCCTCAGGATGTCCTTCCGGTCTCTAGTGACTGTGTGCATGAGGCGATCTCCATGATACTGCAGAGGCTGGATCCGATGATCCAGCTAGCAGTGGATCAAGTCGGATCCATGGAGGCCCTTGTGCTTAATTAGGCACTCGATCCGCCTTTTGGCAAGGATCAAGACATCAGAAAGTTTCGGCGCCTCCGTGTTCAGTGATTCCTGGTGGGGAGCGGCACCGTTGACGAAGGTCAGAAGACCTTCCGCCTTTTCAGGAGCTAGAATATCCTTATTGTAGAAGAAGGTTCCGACCCAACGTTTAACTGACTCGCTAGCGTTAATCCTAGGATATACTTGGTTTCTCCTGAGGACTAAGCTAAGAGTACTGATGGTTAGGGAACACCGGAACTGATCGAGTTCTTCCGGACCATAGTAGTACCGGAAAAGGGTGAGACTTGGCCTAATGCCAAGAAACCCCTCACTGAGAGATGCATGAGCGCTAAGCTCAAGCAAGGAGTTGGGGGGAAGATTGTGAAGTTGCACACCATAGTATTGAAGGACCTCGATGAAGAAGTTTGACGGTGGGAGACTGAGGTCGCGGTCGACGTGCATGCCAAATAGAACTCGCTCGCTGTCGTGCGGTGCGGGAGCGGCGTCATCAGCGGCGCTCCGCCATGCGCTGGCGACGAGGTAGCCCTCGTCCTCCATGACCTGGAGCTCGGCGTTGTCCATGATGCTTGGGACCCAGAGGCCCCGCATCTTCTCCTCGTATGCCGCTGCCGTGCCCGTCGCCACTGCTCCAGAGCTGGATGGCACCTCCATGTTGCCGGGGAAGGATGAAAGATTGGTGGTGTGTGGGGTTTTTTCTCAGTGTGTAGATGAGAATGGATTAGGAGGGCTCGAAGAGTACGGGGAGGCAATGAATGAATCAGTGAGAGATGAATCTGGGAGAGAAGGGTTTCCTCTCTATTATTAACCTCTGCACCGAGATTTGCATTGAAACCGCATGATTTGCGCCACGTGTATAGGAGAGAGGGAGGTAGCTTCCTCGCGACTCCTCCGCCCCCTCGATTCTCGTGCGAGCATTGAAACGGTGCTACGTTCTGTAGGGAACGGACCCACCAATGGTCGTGTTGATGGAACCCTTGTCAGTGACAACACCAGGTCTGAAAAGTTGTCACACAGTGATGACCCACAAGTATGGGGGATCGCAACAGTCTTCGAGAGAAGTAAAGCCCAAATTTATTGATTCGACACAAGGGGAGCCAAAGAATATTTATAAGCCTTAACAGATGAGTTGTAAATTCAGCTACACCTGGAAATAGTCTTGCTCGCAGTAGTTTATCAGTAGCAAGATAACATCAGTAGTAAAATAAGGACAACAGTAGCAATTGTAATAAACAGCAAGATTAAAATGCAGTAGGCATAGGGATGGATGGACGGGCGTTCCATGGACAAGATAATGCATGTAATAATCAAGACAAAGGCATTGCAGATAATAAAGATAAAGCATCCAAGTACTAAATAAACATAGGCATGTGTTCCGTATATAGTCATGCATGCTCGCAATGAGAAACTTGCACACCATCTTTTGTCCTGCCAGTCCGTTTGCAGCAGGGCCTCAAGGGAATCTACTGGCAATTAAGGTGCTCCTTTTAATAGAGCACCGGAGCAAATCATTAATACTCCGTGAACACACGTGATCCTCACATCACAGCCATCCCCTCTGGTTATCCCAATTGCTATCACTTTGGGGCCTCGTGTTTCGGACAACGATATGTGTATACAAGTTGTAGGTAAGATCACAAACAATAATATCATCATGAATCAATAACATGTTCAGATCTGAGATCATGGAACTCGGGCCCTAGTGAGAAGCATTAAGCACACCAAGTTGCAACAATGTCAGAAAACACTAACAATAGATACTAGGCACCATGCCCTAACAATCTTATGCAATTACATGAGAGATCTCATTCAATCCCTGCCATCCCCATAACCTACTGTGGGGATTACTCACTCATGTATGGGGGAATCATGGATGGTTGATGGAGAGGCATCGGTGATGATGATGATGACGATGATCTCCTCCAATTTCCCGTCCCGGCAGGGTGTCAGAACGGAGTTTCTGGTTCCGAATCGCGGTTTATGGTGATATTAATCTAATCAACCATATTTTGAGCTGAGATATTGCTCTAATCAGACCATTATGGTTTGGAATTACTTCTGACGGTTTTCTTGTTTATATTGTAAAATGTCTGTATATGCAAGATAACACAAATCCCACAAGTGTGGTCAAACCAATCTATTCTGTTATGGTATGAGTGAAAAGTTCTTGAATCATTTCCACACCCCTTATTGTCTCAGAAGGGATGCCAATTAATGCTGGTCATTGAACAGGTTCATTGCAAAGGGATAAATTTTGGAATTAAGTAGTGCTCAGCGGGACTCATATTTGGTAACCGGGCTTATACCTAAAAAATTAAGACGGAGAGCAATAAGGCCAATGATGTTTGAGAGAAATGTGACATATTACTTTCTATTCTGGGAATAAACTACGACCATGACGTGGAAAGGAACTCCATAAAATTCTAACAAATCGTAAAAACTAACGGACATAGATTTTCTAAAACTAAAGCAAACCTTTTCATGAAACGTTTTCGCAACATAAGTAAGATCTCCGATCCACTCCCATATATTGTGCGTCAAATAAACACCTATTTAGAACTTGTTGAGTACTCGTACTCAATCTATCTTCTTAAATCCCTTGATTAGACTATGTGCATTTCAACGATAAAACTATCGAGAAACTCGAAGACGAAGACAAAATGTACTATTAGGAGCATATCGCTCATGGGACAGGGGACATTGAAGGCATAGACTACCGCATAGTCTACGAAGTTGCATATGAAGACGAAGAAAAGAAAGAAGTGGAGATGTGTAGAACAGATGAGTCGATCAGCATAGAATTACCTTAAATAAGTTCTTGATCTCAAATGATACTAAGTTTAGTGGGATTGGACCAAGGAGGATCTCAAAAAGTTTTGTACATTTCTAGTTGATAATAATGAACATGTTAAATTTTGTTGACCCGCAATATTTCTGGTGTACCACTCTCAGAGTTGTAATATGTGTGAAACGGTGATTCATGAGTATTTTTTGTCAACGACTTGCAGTAGTGTGATGGGTCACCGCAGTTTCATCCCTCGACTTGAGAGGACTAATCACTCATAATTAGATTGATAGTTATAAATATTGTATAAGAATTCTTGAGAGAAACATGAAATAGTCTTACAATACTGTCAATCATGACGGAATCAAGATTACAAGCATTTAACTATGGCTATGGAGGAAATGGAGTTGGAGATGGAGGTTGATAGGAGTTTACCTCAAGGGTGGCCTGATCTTTATGGATCTCGTGGTCAAATCAAGGGAAAATCATGGGGAAAGGAGGAGGGTAGCGAAAGTGAACACACTCCACGTGAAGAACATGATGAACACACGAAACACAAATACGATACAAGGCTAATTGCTCCCATTGCCGGCCACCGGTCCGATAGAATTCTCGGAAGGAAGGATCGGTCAACTTGCTCCGTCAATCCTAATCGAAGAGGCAAGAACACCTTGGAGAGGGTTGATGGATCAAATGATGTAGAGATCATTGGGAACCCCAAGTGGAAGGTATGATGAGCACAACAACAAGTTTTCCTCAGTTATGAAACCAAGGTTATCGAACCAGTAGGAGAACGAACCAGCTCCCAAGGTGTTGCTAGCAACGTGGAACTTGCACAACACAACCACAATACTTTGCCCCAACTTATAGTGAGGTTGTCAAGCTCATCGGTTTACTGAAACAAAGGATTAAACGTATAGTGTGGAAGAAAGTAGTTGCTTTGTTGGAATTGTAGAAAGTAATTGCAGAAAGTAAACAGTAGACAGTAGATTGAATATCAGTGGGAAGGAATGGACCCGGGTCGACAGTTCACTAGAGGTGTTTCTCCATAAGATAAATAACATGTTGGGTGAACAAATTACAGTTGAGCAATTGACAGATTGAGAATGCATAAGAATGCATGTACATGTCATGATGATTTCTGTGAGATTCGTTTGGTCATTACAACATAATACATAGATCGTAATCCAACTACATCTATCACTAATAATCCACCTTCAGGTTATCATCCGAACCCCTTACAGTATAAAGTTGCAAGCAACAGATAATCGCATTAAGCAAAGTATGTAAAGTAAACAATACAATTGCCCTTAGACAAAGGGTTGTTTTTTCTCCCTAGCAACAACAACACATCTACAACCTTAGAGGTTCCTGTCACTCCTCCAGATTACTAGACATGAACCTACTATTGAGCATAAATACTCCCTCTTGGAGTCATAAGCAACTACTTGGCTAGAGTAACCACTAGCAACGGAGAGCATGCAAGATCACAAATAACATAAACATGATAGAATCAATAATCAATCTTGACGTAATACTCAATATCCATCGGATCCCAACAAACACAACATGTAGGATTACAAATAGATGATCTTGATCATGATAGGCAGCTCACAAGATCTAAACATGATAGCACAAAAGAGGAGAAAAAACCATCTAGCTACTGCTATGGACCCATAGTCCAAGGATGAACTACTCACGCATCACTCCGGAGGCTGGCATTATGATGAAGAAGGCCTCCAGGGTGATCTCCCATCTCCGGCAGGGTGCCGAGAAGAGCTTCAGATCCCTCCCGGTCTAGGGACGATGGTGGTGGCGGCGGTTATGGACTTTTTCATGGATTTCTGATTGGGTCCTTAGGGTTTCTTCCTTGGGGGGTTTATATAGGCGAGAGGGCAAGGTCGGTTGAGGGCCAGGGGCCCACACCATGCCTTGGCGCGACCTAGGGTGGACCCGCGCCTAGGGGTGGTGCAGCCGCCCTGTGGCGCCTCTTCGTCCCCCCTTTGGATTTCGTCTTTGTTACGGTAAAATATTGACTTCGGCTTTTGTTCCGTCCAATTCCGAGAATATTTATTTACTAGCTTTTCATAAACCAAAAACAACAGAAAACAGGGAACTGGTACTGTGGTATCTTGTTAATAGGTTAGTTCCAAAAAATGTATAAAAATGCCTCAAAGTGTAGATAAAACATAAGATAGTTGGTACAAAACAAGCATGGAACATCAAAAATTATAGATAGGTTTACGACATATCAAGCATCCCCAAGCTTAACTCCTGCTCATCCTCGAGTAGGTAAGTGATAAAAAGAATAATTTTTGAGGTGACATGCACCATCACAATCTTGATCAAGGTATTGTTAAGCATTGATAGCTGGGATCAAAGTACTTTAACATAAGCATGAAAGATATAGTTCTAACAATAAGACATAACAACTATGTTGCAACATGAAAGGTTTAACAAACAAAAGATCATGAATAACAATGCATTGAAAGACATTTGTTTGTTTCACATATAGAATACATAGCAAAAGTGGTAATCAGCTTGTCCTTCGTGGAATAGAAAAACATAAATGCATAGGACACCTTCAAAGTTCGTAAGGGTGACTAGATACAAATAATTTAAGAACAAGCAATACCATAATTATGAATCAATCAACAAGTTTTGGGACAATGCACATTGAACTAAGAATGAGAACTATACTCTCTTAGCTGGTGCATAAATATAGAAGATGGAGACTCAACAAAAAGTAAAAAAGAAAGGCCCTTCACAGAGGGAAGTAGGGATTTCAAGTTTCATAAAGAGCTTCCAAAAATTATGGTACTTACTAGATTTGAGCTCTCATTGCCCCTATCATAAGCATCTTGAAGTGGTTAAGGTTAAAGTGACACAAATATGAGTATATGCTTGACATATCATAAGTTGAAAATCTCATGCCCCTTGTGTACGAGTACCAAACCTCATGCTACTCAACTTTGGTCACAAGCAAGTTCTTGTCATTGTAAGTATATGTGTATCATAGAGAACTGCCAACGGGGTACCCCTTGCCCCATGACATAGGAGCTATCCCATATCAAAATGACAAGGCAACAGACAATGAGCATCTCAATGATCTTTTTATTTACTATTTGCATAGGTTTTTATTGAGGATGCTTCATAAAATGCTCATTATGGTTATGCTGCAAGTTTCCACCATGAGTAGGCATGGCTTAGGCTAGCCGCCCAGGCGTTTCCCTAACACATATACAAACTCCATGAGCTTACAAGACCCCCTTTTATTTCACATCGCCGACATCCATAAACAAAAGATCATGATGTCAACTAAATAGAATAAGTGCAATGTCAAAAGAGTTCCCCATGACAACATGGTTATGCTAATCCACAACTTATAATTTGCAAGCATATAAGCAACATAGATGGGCGCAGTGGTTCAAGTTTATTAAGTGCAAGAAATAAAGTGTGTTATCAAGTTCGTGAGAGCTTTAATCACTAATTTTCACATAACAAAAGTTTAATTTGGATGATAGATAAAAACATGAATATACTTGGAATGGTGTAACACACCATGCATAAGAATTTATAGTGGACTCTTTGTAATAACTTGGTTTCTTGGGAGTTGGATGCACGAGTAGAGCTCATACTCAGTACAGGTGGAGGCTAGCAAAAGACTAGGAGCGACCAACTAAGAGAGCAATAATGGCCATAATCATGCAGAGTGACAAAAAAATATTAATTAAAGCATAAAGTGATATTACAAGTCAAAAACTAAATGATCATAGATGCTAAGGCGACTGGTTCATAGTCATAACATGGTATAAGCATGTGCCAAGTCAACCCAAATAAAGCATCAAAGGAGAATACCACAATATTATGCTTTTGTATGCTAAAACAACGCAAGATTCTTTCATGGCACATTAAGCAATCTCAATTTTTTGAAACAATTCATTCTACAACAATAATCACTAAGCATATGATCAAAGCAACATATAATCGTGATAAATTCATAGTCAAAACAAGCTTCCTTTTGTACCACTATAAGCATGAAACTTTCTACTCTTTTCCAACACCAATCGACTTATTTGAAACAACTCACAAAGATAATAATCAATAAAGATCAGAGAGCTTGTCTCACCTAACTACAATGAATAACTAAAAAGCTCTAAGCAAAAAGCATAAGAAAACTAAAGCTAAACGCAGTACTAGCAAAAGAGAACACTCATAGAACATTAAGAGTGAAAACTAGAGTGTTCTAGGCAATGAAGAACTAGTTTTAGATTCTCCAAAATAGGTGTGTTGGGGTCCGACCAACTTGTTATAGCAAACAAAGCAAAAGAAAACTAAAAACAAAAACAAATACGCTCCAAGCACAACACAATAGTGCATAAAGCAATAAAAATAAAGTGTCTTGAAAGAAGACCTTGGGCATCCCCAAGCTTTAACGCTTGTAATTCTTGAATATTTCTTGGGGTGACACGGGTGGCATCCCCAAGCTTGAGATTTTGTCCGTACCTCATCTCATCATACCATTCTTTCCCTACACTTGAAAATTTTCTTTATACAAAACTTCACATAATCTTCATTAGCAACATTAGTGTATTCAAGATAATAATCCTTTAGGTTCAATTTCAACTTAAGTAAAACTTCCATTAAAACATAAGCTACTATAGCAACTCATTTTAAAAGCTCAAGTGATCAAAGAGAACTCAAAAAGAAACCGATTATGAGGCAAATGCATATAATGGCAGAAATCTGTCAAAACAGAGCAGCAGGTAAAGAACAACTTTTTGAAAATATTATGTTGATCAAATCGAAAATTTCAAAACTAACTAAAGTTGGGAAAATACCAGGGTCATGCACACAAAAAATTACAGCTCAATCCGACGTACTGGTATTTTTCACGATTTTTTACAGTGAAGCACAGAAATCTGTTTCGGGACAGCAACTTCCCCATATCTTACTTCCCTCTCATTAGAGGCTATTCTTGGCACAAAAACCACACAAAAGGATAAGGAGAGGTTATTACATAGGCAATAACTTCCAAGACTCAACAAAATAAAAACATACTGAAATAAAAATTGGGTTATCTCCCAAGAGTGCTTTTCTTTAACGCCTTTCAGCTAGGCATAGAAAGCAAAAATCATGTATTTTCAAATGAAGAAGCATTAGCATCAAATTTCGTTCCAATAAGAGAATCAAAAGATAGATTTTATATTTTTATAGGTAAGTGTTCTATACCTTTCTTGAGTGGGAATTGATGTTTAATGGTGCCTTCCTTCATATCAATAATGGCACCAACAGTTCTAAGAAAAGGTCTTCCCAAAATAATAGGACAAGAAGCATTGTATTCAACATCCAAAACATAGAAATAAATGGGGACAAAGGTATTGTTAACCATAATAAGAACATCATTAATTCTCCCCATGAGTTTCTTTCTAGCATTATCATCAATATGGACATCCAAATAACAATCTTCCAATGGTGGTAAATCAAGCATTTCATAAATTTTTCTAGGCATAGTAGAGACACTAGCACAAAGATCACATAAAGCTTTGAAGTCAAAATCAGTCACTTTCATTTTAATGATGGGCTCCCAACCATCTTCTAATTTCCTAGGAATAGAAGCTTTATGTTTCAATTTTTCTTCTTTAATTTTCATGAGAGCATTTGTAATATGTTCTGTAAAGCCATATTCATAGCACTGGCATTAGGAATTCTAGCAAGATTTTGCAAGAACATAATTACTTCAAAAATATTGCAACCATCAAGATAAAAATCAAAATTATCATTCAAACTAGTAGAAATATTGTCTCCCATATTCCAAAAAATTTCAGCATTTTTATTGGAAAAGGTTCCATTGGGTTTAGGCAATGTTGCAAAAGGATTGGGGACTTTAGGTGGTTTGCTGGCATCAACATTACTAGTGGTAGTAATGGTACAAACTTTAGTCATATTATTATTTCTGGCAATTTCATCTTCTCTTTCCCACCTAGCATGCAATTCAGCTAACATCCTAACATTTTCATCAATTCTAACTTGTTTGGCATTAGTAGTAGCAAAGAGATTTTCCATAGATTCTGGTTTAGCAACCATTTTATTAATCAAAGAATATTGTGCTTCAGACAAATATGAAAAAAAATCTGCATTTGAAATTTTGGCTTGCAAACCAGGAATTTCCCTATTTAAATTCTCAAGTTGACAACTAATATTTTTCAAAATGGCAGATTGTTCCTCCATGGTTTTAGTGAATAACTTATTCTGCTCATATTGCATTTGCATGAAGTTTTTAGTGGATCTTTCAACTTCCAAAATCTTTTTTCTTCACTAGGCATTCCAGATTTACCATGATAACTATTGCTATTATTAGGAGGATATGGTCTATAATTATTATTACCAAAATTACTCTTATAAGAATTGTTGCTAAAATTATTACTTCTAATGAAGTTCACATCAACTTTCTCTTCTTGAGCAACCAAAGAGGCTAAACGAACATTATTTGGATCAATATGATCTTTTCCGCTAACAAGCATAGACATAATAGTATTAATTTTATCACTCAAAGAGGAGATTTCTTCAAAAGAATTTACCTTCTTATCTTGTGGAGCTCTCTCAGTGTGCCATTTAGAATAATTTATCATCATATTATCCAAGAGCCTTATTGAAGCACCCAAAGTGATGGTCATAAAGGTACTTCTAGCAGCTGAATCCAACAAATTTCTTGAAGAAAAATTCAGTCCTGCATAAAAGGTTTGGATAATCATCCAAGTAGTCAGTCCACGAGTGGGGCAATTCTTCACTAAAGATTTCATTCTTTCCCAAGCTTGAGCAACATGTTCATTATCAAATTGTTTAAATTTCATTATGTCACTTCTCATGGATATAATCTTAGCAGGAGGATAATATTTTCCAATGAAAGCATCTTTGCATTTAATCCAAGAATCAATACTATTTTTAGGCAAAGATAGCAACCAATCTTTAGCTCTTCCTATTAGAGAGAAAGGAAACAATTTAAGCTTAATAATATCTCCATCTACATCCTTATATTTTGCATCTCACAAATTTCAACCAAATTATTAAGGTGAGCAGCAACATCAGTACTAGCACCAGAGAATTGCTCTTTCATAACAAGATTTAGCAAAGCAGGTTTAATTTCATAGAAAGTAGCTTCAGAAACAGGTGGAGCAATAGGTGTGCGAATGAAATCATTGTTGTTTGTGCTAGTGAAGTCACACAACTTAGTGTTTTCAGGAGTAGTCATATTTGCAAGATTAAAGCAAGCCAACAGAAACAAAAACTAAAGTAGAAACTAATTTTTGGGTGTTTTTTATTAAAAGAAACAAACCAACAGAAATATCAACTAAAGTAGGAACTAATTTTTTTGTGTTTTTGATAAAAAGAAGTAAAACAAACAAATCAAAATAAACTAAACAAAACAAAAACAAAGTAAAGAGATTGGTTGTGAGAGACTCCCCTTGAAGAAGTTGTCTTGTATCTCCCCGGCAACGGCGCAAGAAAATTGCTTGATGGCTCAAATGATGTAGAGCTCGTTGGGAACCCCAAGTGGAAGGTATGATGAGCACAGCAGAAAGTTTCCCTCAGTTATGAAACTAAGGTCATCGAACCAGTAGGAGAAAGAACCAGCTCCCAAGGTGTTTCTAGCAATGTGGAACCTGCACAACACAACTGCAATACTTTGCCCCAACTTACAGTGAGGTTGTCAAGCTCACTGGTTTGTTGAAAACAAAGGATTAAACGTATAGTGTGGAAGAAAGTAGTTGCTTTGTAGGAATTGCAGAAAGTAAATAGTAGACTGAATATCAGTGGGAAGGAATGGACCAGGGTCCACGGTTCACTAGAGGTGTTTCTCCATAAGATAAATAACATGTTGGGTGAACAAATTACAGTTGGGCAATTGACAGATTGAGAATGCATAACAACGCATGTACATGTCATGATGATTTCCATGAGATTCGTTTGGTCATTACAACATAATACATAGACCGTAATCCAACTACATCTATCACTAATAATCCACCTTCAGGTTATCATCCGAACACCTTCCAGTATTAAGTTGCAAGCAACAGATAATTGCATTAAGCAAAGTGTGTAAAGTAAACAATACAATTGCCCTTAGACAAAGGATTGTTGTTTTCTCCCTAGTAACAACAACACATCTACAACCTTAGAGGTTCCTGTCACTCCTCCAGATTACTAGAGACATGAACCCACTATCGAGCATAAATACTCCCTCTTGGAGTCACAAGCAACTACTTTGCAAGAGTAACCACTAGCAACAGAGAGCATGCAAGATCACAAATAACATAGACATGATAGAATCAATAATCAATCTTGACGTAGTACTCAATATCCATCGGATCCCAACAAACACAACATGTAGGATTACAAATAGATGATCTTGATCATGATAGGCAGCTCACAAGATCAAAACATGATAGCACAAAAGAGGATAACCGAACATATAGCTAATTCTATGGACCCATAGTCCAAGGATGAACTACTCACACATCACTCCGGAGGCTGGCATGGTGATGAAGAAGGCCTCTAGGGTGATCTCCCCTCTTCAGCAGGGTGTCGGGAAGAGCTTTAGATCCCTCTTGATCTAGGGACGATGGTGGCAGTGGCTATGGACTTTTTCGTGGATTTCTGATCGGGTCCTTAGGGTTCTGCCTTGGGGGGTTTATATAGGCGAGAGGGCAAGGTCGGTTTAGGTCCAGGGGGCCACACCATGCCCTGGCGCGGACCAGGGTGGACCTGCACCTAGGGGTGGTGCGGCCGCCCTGTGGCGCTTCTTCGCCCCCCCTCTGGATTCTGTCTTTGTTATGGTAAAATATTGACTTCGGCTTTTGTTCCGTCCAATTCTGAGAATATTTCTTTACTAGCTTTTCAGAAACCAAAAATAGCAGAAAACAGTGAACTGGAACTGCGGCATCTTGTTAATAGGTTAGTTCTAGAAAATGTATAAAAATGTCTCAAAGTGTAGACAAAACATAACATAGTTGGTACAAAACAAGCATGGAGCATCAAAAATTATAGATACGTTTACGACGTACCCACGGTCTTGATAACTTTACTAGAGCCAACTCAAAGTAAAGATTTTGTACAACTATGGATGCACTATGGACAAAGTCCAAAGAGGTAGGTGATAATAGAAAGGTTTCCTCATGAAGGAGATGAGACATAACTAGAAGTGGTCCATATTAGGGTTTCTAGTTTATCATCTAGGGATTTTTTATTTTGTGCCCCCGGTTTCTTAGTTTTACTCATTTTTCCTCAGGCGCTAAACTGTTCCTCACTTTTGCCCAACCTCTTATCCGAAAGTCTCACATGGTCTAAAACTTGTTGTCTGTCAGCCTTGTCGTTATGTGCTGACAAGTGTGGCCGCGTTTGGCCGGGTCCCGTAGTGGACACCTATCTCCACTTATCCAGATCAGCATGGGACCCACAACTTATCCACGTGAGTGCTAGACCCACAACTTACCTAGGTTGGCATTGCAAGATGGGAGACCGAGCAAGCCCTGCGCTTGTTCCCATGTCATTGTCTCCCCTTTTTCTTCTTCTCCAGCGACGACAACCCTACTCCGGCCGGCGAGTTATGCCTAGCTTCACTTCAGCCTCACATTCGTCCTGGCCGCAGTATGGTGCCATCCCATTGACCTGTATGAAGGATGACAATGGAAACCGTGTGTAGGGAAGGATATATCTCGCACCAAATTGTTCCAATTAGAGGGGGCCGCTTGCCCTGGAGAATCAACTGGCGTAACTCAGGGGGCTCAGTTGGGTGCGCGCTTGCTGTGGAGAATGTGGCCGACATAGGAGCCATTCCAATGATTTAATTTGTTTATTGAGTTAGTTTCTTGGTTGCAATCAAGTGAATCTATGAGGTGAAAGTCAAACTTTATGAATTAGGGAGATGAAAGTATAAGAAATAAGAAAATGACACAACTCTTGAACACTTTCAAATTAAAAAATATACAACTCTTTATGTAAAAGAGAGTTTCTAATTTTTAGAGGATGGAAAGTAATGGATTCACTAAAATCTTTATGTCTCATGCATATACCAAAATTATACAACTCTTGAACACTTTCAAATTACACTTTGGACATGATAATGTTGTCCTAAGAAAATCTTGAGAGTTTACCATTTTTAGAGCGTGAAAAGTAATGCATGCATAAACTAAAGGGGTCCCTAAACTAAAATCTTTATGTCTCGTGCATATACGAAAATTATACACCTTTGAACACTATGAAATCGCACTTAGAACATGATAATGTTGTGCTAAGAAAACATTGAGAGTTTATCATTTTCATAGAGTGAAATGTAATACAGAAACATGTATATACAAAAATTATACACCTTTGAACACTTTGAAATCGCACTTAGGACGTGATAATGTTGTGCTAAGAAAATCTTAAGAGTTTATCATTCTCATAGAGTAAAATGTAATGTATAAACATGCATATACAAAAATTGTACACCCTTGAACACTTTGAAATCGCACTTAGTACATGATAATGTTGTGCTAAGAAAATCTTGAGAGTTTATCATTTTCATAGAGTGAAATGTAATGCATAAACATGCATATACGAAAATTATACACCTTTGAACACTTTGAAATCGCACTTAGCACATGATAATATTGAGATAAGAAAATCTTGAGAGTTTATCATTTTCATAGAGTGAAATGTAATGCATAAACATGCATATACAAACATTATACACCTTTGAACACTTTGAAATCACACTTAGGATGTGATAATGTTGTTCTAAGAAAATCTTAATAGTTTATCATTTTCATAGAGTGAAATGTAATGCATAAACACGCATATATGAAAATTATACACGTTTGAACACTTTGAAATCGCACTTAGGATGTGATAATATTGTGCTAAGAAAAAATGAGAGTTTATCATTTTCATAGAGTGAAATGTAATGCATAAACATGCATATACGAAAATTATACACCTTTGAACACTTTGAAATCGCACTTAGGACGTGATAATGTTGTGCTAAGAAAATCTTGAGAGTTTATCATTTTCATAGAGTGAAATGTAATTCATAAACATGCATATATGAAAATTATACACCTTTGAACACTTTACCTTCAAATTATATTCAAATTCATTTCTTTATGGAGTTAAAGTACCCGTGACAAACTAGCTCTTTTGCATATATAGAGGGGTGGCACCCAACAGATAGAGGGGTTATCCTGCCCACTAGATCGCATAGGATCAAATATCAGTGGGCACGATCTGCGTGACAACTGTGTCAACCAATCAGAGCGTAGCAACCAAAATGAGCACAAGTTTGGGCTTCTATGAGAGTTTGTGACTAAGAGAGAGGAGAAAACTGACTAGTACTAAAAAACCAAGGGCAAAACATACCAAAGGATTCAAATAGAAAATAGAAACAGATTTATAAAATGGAAAATGCATGTTTTATACAATGAAGTACATCTTGGAATACATCAAATTATTTGCAATTCAAATATATATAAGTGTGCAAATTATTGCCTCATTCAGATAAACTATGTTTTGAGAAGGGGTTTCAGTCGAAAGCCATGAACCTTCATAGATAGTAGTTGATTTGAGAAGTGGCGATTTAGGACAAAACTTAATTTCTCTATGTTTCTTATGGTGGTAGGTTACATAAGAAGAATCCCTCGATAGGTCCCACTATGTTTTGATCTTTTTTTGAATTTGTTATGTATAAAATGACTCAATTAGCTTGCTAAACCCCATTCATTGACTCTCTGTTGACCAGCCACCAGAGGGTAAAACTAAGTATATTGCACGTGACAGTGTTAGTACTTGAGGGTAAAACTGAGTGCAACCAAATTGCTAGTGTTACTCTCGAGAGTATATTTGAGTACACCAACTCGCCAGGGTTAGACACGAGGGAAAAACATGATGCAATGTACGCATGTCATGGTGCACGGGGTGGTAGCAGACGCGTGTGGCCGTGCACGGTGCAGTAGCGCAGTTACGTGGTGCACAGTGCTGCAACGAAATGTCCCTTCCCTTCACCTTTATAGAGGCTCTCTCCCTCTCCGCCTTCCCACTCTCACTTACTCGCTCACTCACGCAACCGTCTTCAATGTCCCATCACCTTCTATAAACCCCCAGGAAAACCCCAATCACGCCGGTGATGGAGAAGAATTACACTGTGGCCATCGTTGCATCCAAGGTCGTCGGCGAGGAGGCCCCTGTTCCCGTCCAGGCCCTCGTCAATGCATCGAAGGCAGCCGCCATCCCCGTCTAGGCCCCCGTCCCCTCTTCCACTGTAGCCGCCAGCAAGGAGGGCCCTGCCGTTTGATGGCTGTGAAATATACCATCCACGTACACATTTAAACTAGATATTATTCATACTTTTGGTGAAATATCTCTGTAAACCCTACCACTAATGCCTAATGATCAAAGGGGTATGCAATCCTCTCTTTCTATTTTTTCCTGCGCAGGAAATGTTGTTTGATGATGGGAATCACAATATTAAAATCAAAGATACGAGATTTCCAACAACCCAAAGAAACCAGGGGTCATGAAGAGGAGGCAGAAGCTTTAACGACCAACTATACGGCAGGAATAAAATTCTAGCCGTATAGTTTCTACCGACACCGCTAGGTAAAACATAAGAACTTTCGTGAAGGGACCCCAATATAAAGAGGCTTCAGGCAATGAGAAAATGCCCTCGAACGACGCCCCCAACTACACCAAGCCATCAGAAACCAGAACACCGGAGGGATAGATCTAGATCTAATCTCCAAACCCTTTCTCCTCCACCATAGCTATATTCCACCACTTGTAATAGTAGATCTCATCTCCAATTGGCGACATTGTAAGACTATTACTATCAATCTCATGATCTCTATAACAATGTTTATGATTGTTGATATCATCTCTATGTGTGAGTAATCCTCCTTGGACTAAGGGCTTTCGCCTAGCCATGTAGTTTGTGCATCTTATTTATCATAGATGGGATCATGTATTAGTTTGTATGACATGATGATTATTGTATCCTATCTTGCCTCAGTCTAAGGAATTGTCAGGTACCCAAGACCCCAAGGATTGATCCAGGTATAG
This sequence comes from Avena sativa, assembly GCA_916181665.1. NCBI lineage: Eukaryota > Viridiplantae > Streptophyta > Magnoliopsida > Poales > Poaceae > Avena > Avena sativa. The sequence continues at coordinate 7,895,851 of OV702293.1, read as the reverse complement.
GGAGTGCGAGTAATGACTGATCTGCAGGATGGGAACCCCAGAGACACAAAGGGTAGTACGGCTGTATGTGAGGGATTTACTTGGGATTAATGGTGGCATCACTATGCATATCATAGTTCTCTTTCTTCTATGGATGAGACTAGTAGGTTATTGCTATAAGCGGTTGCAAAGGCAATAGCAATTATGGATGCACTGTCCACATATAATTATCTTGCTCTAACAATTACATGCATACTTAATTATTATCTTTTATTCCCATCAGATCTTTTGCACAGCTACAGGTGAAACCGAAAGCCCCAGTCCCTCTCTCCCCATCATTGACAACAACAAAAGATTACAAACTCTTGGTCCGGTAAAACACAAAAATAATTCTAAAACTCCTGAAGGTACGTTAAAGTAACTTTACTGCGCTTTCTGCTTCCCGAGGATTCGATAACCTAGGTCTACTAGGGAAAAGAGCTATACTACATCCTTAATCCAAATCGAAGGTATCAACCCTTTTTCTGGCGTCGTTGCCGGGGAAGCAATAGCTACCCTGGTAAGGTTATTAGGAACCTTGCTAGTTTTCATTCTTGTTTTTAATTTTGTTAGTTTGCTCTCAGTCTTTATTTGAAAACCAAAAAAATAGTTAGTATTTAAATTCTTGTTTTTACTATCATAAGTTTTGTTTAAGAAAACCCAAAACATAGGAAATATGGCTGAAAAGAAACTTGGGGAGTTTGTAACTCCCAACAATGATTATTTGCGTACTCCTATTATCCAACCAGTAATTGCTGCTGAGGACTATAAAATTAAGCCTCACTATTTAAGTTTGGTTCAAGAGAATCAATTTGGAGACTCTTCTGTTGAGGACGCATGTATGCACTTGAACACTTTCACTAAAATATGTGGTATTATGCGCATTAAAGATGTTGACCCCGATGCGGTCAAGTTGCACTTATTTCCTTTCTCTCTTAGAGGAAGAGCAAAAGAATGGTTGCTATCTTTGCCTAGAAATACTATTGCATCATGGGTGGAATGTACTTCTTTATTTATCACTAAAAATTTTCCACCTGCAAAGACTATGCAACTAAGATCTAATATTATTGGTTTTAGACACGAAGAGTGTGAGCCACTAGCGCTTGCATGGGAAAGAATGAAAAAATGCCTGAGAAACTGTCCCAGCCATGGGATGGAAGATTGGTTAATTATCCATTTATTTTATAATGCTCTTAACCCTGTATCTAAGTCTATGCTTGATACTATAGCTGGAGGAACATTCATGGGCAAACAAATTACCGAAGCAAAGCAGCTGCTAGACAATATGCAAGACAACCATGCCCAATGGCATGTAGAAAGATTAAACACAAATAAGGTGAATTTCGTCACACCGCGAGAAAATGAAGAACTCAATGCTATGATGGATGCTCTCATATTAGCCGTCAAGGGAAATGAAACCCAGGTAAGAGCTATCCCAGAATCAAATATTGAAGAAATAGACTTCATAGCTCGTAATGGTTATAACCCTGCTTGGAAGAAGAACTATAATCCTAATTTCCAGAAACATTATTCTAGCCCTGCAAGTAATTCTAATAAAAATATGGGATCAAGTAATTGTAGTCTCCAAGAAACTCTTAAGTCCTTTATGGACTCACAAAATGAGCAAAACAATATCCTTGTTAAGATAACGGAGAATCATGATAATATGTTTGGAAAATTGTCTAACCAAGCTATGAATTTGATGAATGATTTGCAGGTCCTCCAAGAAAGAATAAGGATTGTTGAGGCACAGCTGGGTAAGATAACTGAGAGTCAAACTCTCATTCTAGCTAAATTTGTAGGAAAATCTGAGCCCAATCCAGTTCAAGACCTCAAGATGATAAGAATCCAAAGGGAGGAGTCTGAAGAAATTGACTATAACAATGCCCCTTTACCAAATTACACAGTTGAAGATTTTGTGAAAAGGATCAATATCAAGATTCTAGTAAGTGAAGTAAATGAGGAAGCTATGTATCAACACTTTGTTAATCAGGTAGCAATAAAGGAATGTGAGCTCGAGGAAGAATATAAGAAAATTGCTAAAAAACTACCTGTTAAGCTTGATGATATATTTGAGCCTACAATTAAAATTAAAATTGGGACTAATGAGATAGCTGCACTTTGTGATTTAGGTGCAAGTGTTTAAACAATTCCCAAAAGTCCTTTTAATAAGTTAAATCTTGGCTCTTTTGAAATCACTGAGTTAAAATTACATCTAGAAGATTCTACCTACAAACAAGTGTTGGATATATTCCTAAGAGGCAATAATAAAATGGTTATTATTATTATATCTTTGTGTTTATGATAAATGTTACATCCCATGCTATAATTGTATTAACCGGAAACAGTAATACTTTTGTGTTTTGTAAACATAAAAGAGTCCCTAGTAAAGCCGCTTTTGAACTAGCTTGTTGATTAATAGATGATTATGGTTTCCTGATCATGGACATTAGATGTTATTAATAATATTTAGAAGTTTCTTTGCTACAAGCTTTCAAGTACATAGTAACCTAATCCTTTGACCATGATATCGTGTTAATCACCATCACCGGATGAATTCTTTGATGACATCAAACACCACTTCCGTAACTGGGTGGTTATAAAGGTGGCATTAGGTATTCTGAAAGTATATGTTGAGGCACATAGATATACTCTTGGACCTCTCGGTGGAATGCCATCCAATTGGCTTACAAGCATGTGACTAGGTCAAAAGGGATCACATATCACGGAACGAGTAAAGAGTACTTATCGGTAACGAGGTTGAACTAGGTATTGGAGATACCGACGATCAAACCTCGGATAAGTAAAGTATCGTGAGACAAAGGGAAATTGGTATCATATGTAAATGGTTTATTCGATCGCGAAGTAATCGTAGAAATATGTGGGAGCCATATGAATTTTCATATTCCTCTATTGGTTATTGATCGAAGAAGTGTCTCGATCATGTCTGCATAGTTCCCGAACCGTAGGGAGACACACTTAAGGATTCAATGTTATTTAGTAGATATGGAAATGAGTTGGAGACCGAATTTTGTTGAGAGTCTCAGATTGGATCCAGGACATCACGAGGAGATTCGGAATGGTCCAGAGAATAAGATTCATATAAGGAAAGTCCAATTCCGGAGTTCGGAAATGTTTTCGGTGTTTTCACCGGAATCTTCTAGAAGGTTCTAGAAGGTCCACCACCCCGGAAGGGGGGCACATGGATGCAACATACCCAAGTGGGGGTGGCGGCATAGTGTCATAGGTCAAGTTGGCAAAAGCTACTAGGTGGGATTCAAACTCTATTTTGAATAGTCAAAGTCTAGTTTGAAAAGTCAAATCCCAAAATAAGGAAAGTCTAAATCCTAGTGGAGGAGGGAAAGGAACCCCACTTGGGAGAGGATTCCCTCTCCCTCCTTGCCACAGGCCAACCAAGAGGAGTTGGGGGAGGACTACCCTCCCCTAGCCACCTCTCCCACCCATAAAAGGAGGGGGTGAGGTGCCCCCTTGGCCCTCAGCCCAAACCCTAGGCCGTTGCCCCTCCCAAGTCGCCAGCGCCCTAGAGCTGCCAAGCCGCCGCCTAGCACCTCCTAGCCACCGACGCCACCACCTCCTCTCATTGGTGTATAAACCCTAGCCATCCGGGATCTCTCTAATCCACCATACCCGCTCTGACTTAGGCGAGGCCCTGCAGGATCTACTCCTCCACCTCCACCACCACACCGTCATGCTGCTAGAATCGTGAGGAGATCTACAACCTTCGCTGCCTTCTGGAACAAGGGAGAGGATTCATCGAGTACCAAATGTGTGATCGACTGCGGAAGCGCTGCCGGAACATGGCGCCGAATGGATCGTCTTCACGATCCTGAGATCGACAAGTGAACGACTACATCAACCACGAGAATACAATCTCGTTAAACGCTTTGGATCTTTGAGGGTTAGTACTCTATGAATTCGTTGCACCAATCTCGTAGATTATATCTTGGGTTTTGTTTGTTCATGCGATAGAAAATTTTGTTTTCCATGCTAAGAACCTGTACAACAAGTTGTAGGGATTAAATAAAATACTTTAGTTTACATTAAAGGTTGTCCTGCTTTTATTGATTTTGTTACTGTTGACATGCCTGAAGATGCTACTACTCCTATCATATTAGGCGTCCATCCTTAAGAACTATTAAGGCTTTGATTAATCTGCATGAAGGGAACGTGAAGCTTCAATTGCCTTCGCGGGATACTTTTGTTATTCATTTTCCCAGGAATAAGAAAGCCAAGCATGATGAGAAGGAGGCCATCACATTGAAGGCCAACTATTTTGGAGTGGGTGTTCCACTCATTTGGCCTAAGTGAGCAACATCATGGTCAAGCTATTGACCATAAAACAGTGCTTCATGGGAGGCAACCCATGTGAAATAAAGGCTTGAGTAAAGTTTTTAAGTTTTAGTTTAAGTTTCATGTTGAATAAAGAGTGCTAGAAAACTACAGTTGAGGAGGAGAGGTTCGGTGGTACTAAAATCCTGTTTTATACATGTTGATATTGGTCGAAAATTTAGTCTGTCATTTTTCTGTCAAAACATGGCGTTTCGCTAAGTTCCAGGTTAAGAAAGAATTCTCGAAGAAACAAGTAAATTTTGACGACTCCAGTAGGTTTAGCGACCAACTATATGGCGGGAATAAAAATTCCAGGCAGAAGGTTTAATGACCAACTATACGGCAGGGATAAAAAACCCGGCCGTATAATTCCGGCTGTATAGATATCGCCGCCAGGAATAAACCCTAAAATTTTGCCGTCAGACCAACTATATGGCAGGAACAAATGTTCCGGCCGTATAGTTCCGATTGTATAGTTTGTCCGACCACAAAAACGCCATGGGAAGGTACCCCTGACACCAAAACTTCAATCCCTTTTCTCTCTTCTACCTCCAAACTCTCTCAAAAACTCAAGAGATCTTCATCTCTACGCAATTTCGTTCGATTTCCTCGCACACAAGTGATCTACGGTATGTTTCTCCTCCGATCCTCCAATTACTTTTTGCAAATTCATCTCTGATGTCATTATCAATCTTGGATGAGACCTACTATGAACTAATTTCCATGTTTCTCTTGCCTAGATTATTATTTTGAGGAGATTTTTAGTGTGCTATGATGAGGAATATGTTATGCTTATTGTTGTTGGATCAAAAAGTTTTGTTTTTGCCTTTCTTATTATTTCTATAGGATAAACGCAAGGAGCCAAACGCGTGCTCTTGCCGCCGCGAGTTCTTCTCAGGCTGCCGCTGCATCTCAAGACCGCATGGGGATACGTTTTAGGAATGAGCACCAACATGATCGCTTTGACAGGATCAAGAACCGAGAAGTGAAGACAACCAAGTGGGCTTGTCTCATTATATTGAATCAACTCGGTATTTCTAATGACTTCAATTTACTTTGCAATAGAGTCGGCCTGCAAAACTTTGTATTCCAAGATGTGCCTACTTATCGCTGGTTAAATCTTGTATTTTTAAGTTCTTTAAAAAGCACCGTTAAAACATGGCACGGAGAGGACATGATTTATTTCCGACTTATGAACAACAATTATACATTATCACTTGATGAATGGTGCAATTGTTTTAGTTTACCAACTAATGATGTTAATTCCTTACGCGCATCTTATGCCGACATGAACCCTTCCCCGGATTATTACTATAATAGAATGAGTTTCACTTCTAGAGTCAATAAGGGGAAGAATATTTAGCATCCTGCTATTCGCTATTTGTTCTATGTAATTGCTAACACCTTGCAGGCATGAAATGAGTTTATAAGAATCAATGAGGAGGACATATTGGTCCTCGCAAAAGCTGCTTTCAACAACAACTTGTCACTCAACTTGGACGCAATTCTTGTGCGCTACTTGGAGCACCAATCCTCCCAAAGCCAAGGGCCAATCACATGTGGAGGCGTCATCACCGTGCTTGTCATTGCCTTAGGCATCGACCTAGGTGAGTTGAAACCATTGCTAGGTGAGCGACGTGTTGCTTTCTCCACTTTAAAATCTTGTGGAATGCTCACTAGGAGAGGTGGTGGTTATTACTTGCATATTGCAGGAGCTGGGCGTATCTACCCCGCTCCTTTGCCTAATGGTCTTTTCTCTATCGAGGAGGGGCGTTTTCTATATGATGTGCAGTTTGAACAACACCAACGAGATTCTGGATGAGGATGAGGGCCAAGAAGAGGAGCAAGAAGTTCCTGATCAAGAGGAGCAGCCACCAAACCGGTTTGCTACATATCAAGATTTCCAAAAACTTGGAGGAACTGTGGTGGGGATGCATAATCTCGTCGTGAACCTCCGAGAAACCACTAGTAATTTATCAGCTCAATTTGTGAACTAGAGACACAAATTTTTCCACCACCTCAATGACTTGAAGAGCTTGCAAAAGCCTAAGCTTGGGGAGGTTTTCTACCTATTTTTATTTGGCATTCATTTGCTTTATTTTCGAGGTTATGCTTTTTATTTGAGTTTATAAGCACTCGTGTTGGTTTCCCCAACACTTTATATTTAGCTATTTTATTTTGTTTTCGAGATTTTCAAGCCGAGCTTTGCCGCCAATTTTATATTCTTCAATTCCCTCTCTCAAAAACAACAAAAATATTTTTCCATTTATATTTATTTCCCCTTTTTATTTTCTATTCTCCTTGTAGTTCTCGCATATTTGCAGGAGAGTTATTGACTTCGAGTTTCCAAGAAATGAATCAAAAGGGAAGAGAGAAGTGGAACCAATCATGAGAGGTATGCCTTATGACTCCCCACTTTTGAAGTTTGAGAAACCCATGCTAGTTAGTAGTAAAAGCTAAGATATTATATTGGTGGAGTGAGTCTTTATATTGGAGTAGATTTTTGTTTGCATGAGTATTTAGTTGAGTACGTTTTGTTCCAGCTCTTGTAGTTAACCAAGTCTTGCCTAAAAATTTTCTAAATAATTGTACTCCCTCCGATCCATATTACTTGTCACTAAAATTGATGTATCTAGACATGTTTTAGTGCTAGATACATCCATTTCAATGACAAGTAATATGAATCGGAGGGAGTAATAAGAAAAAGTCTCATAATTGAAGGCTTGGGTGTTGTAGTGTTTAGTCTTGAAAGCTTATTCCAGAGACACTCAACACCACATAAAATAATGATTGACTTGATAGCTCTCTTTGAAAGGATTTGTTCAATTGAATTAATGTTTAGAGGTTCTTGTGAGCATGCCAAAGTTTGACTTGTGAAACATAAGAATGATATAGCTTTATGCGTGTCAAACTTCATGGGATGCCAACAACTCCGCTAGCCTACGAACGATCTTCATGGGGGGAACTCCTAGATTTCGTCTATGAGTTGATTAAACATATGTAGCAGCAATGCTATATTGGGAAGATTCTTGGCATTCTCGTGTAGTTGTGTTCATGATGGAATCACTCCTCTGGTTGATATGAGTAATCATTATACAAAAGGAAAAAAAACCTTGGTAATGCCACGAGTGTCCATCACAGCCCGATAAACTAATTAATTTTTTTTGGCATGCTCTCATTTACTTAAGAACTAAAATTTTTGAAGGACAATGAATAGAAAATTAGTGCTTGAAAAGTCTTGACTTATTGATCTGGGAGAATTGAGATATTTTAGTGTATATGCTTTTCATGACAATCTCTCACACTCTCAATCTTACATGATTATACTTTATTGTTCAAAGGCAAGCTTATGAGTTGATTACATGACATGGAATAAAAGTTTACTCATTTGAATCATCCATGCTAACAATAATCTTGCTGCACTATAAGGATTCATTAAAACCCATATGATATGCTTGCCATTACTCTATCTATCCTGAAGTTTTTTAGATTAATAAAGTGGAGGAAACATGAGACTATCAATCACGAGTAAGATCGCCATCTAGATATTTCAGTTAAAATGCTGAGTTCCTTTTTGATTTTGGTTTTCTTGCTCGAGGGCGATCAATTTTAAGCCTGGGGAGGTTGATGGCTGTGAAATATAGCCATCCACGTCCACATTTAAACTATATATTATTCATACTTTTGGTGAAATATCTCTCTGAACCCTACCACTAATGCCTAATGATCAAAGGGGTATATAATCATGTCTTTATATTTTTCCCTATGCAGGAAATGACGTTTGATGATGGAATCACAACATTAAAGTCAAAGATACGAGATTTTGAAATACCCAAAGAAACCAGGGGTCGTGAAGAGGATGCAGAAGCTTTAACGACCAACTATACGACAGGAATAAAATTTCGGCCGTATAGTTTCCATCGACACCGCTAGGTTAAACAGAACAACTTTCATGAAGGGACCCATATATAAAGAGGCCTCAGGCAATGAGAAAACGCCCTTGAATGGCGCCCCGAACTACACCAAGCCATTCAAAACCACAACACCGGAGGGATAGATCTAGATCTAATCTCCAAACCCTTCTCCTCCACCATAACCATATTCCACCACTTGTAATAGTAGACCTCATCTCCAATTAGCGACATTGTAAGACTATTACTATTAATCTCATGATATCTATTACAATGTTTATGATTGTTGATTTCATCTCTATGTGTGAGTAATCCTCCATGGGCTAAGGGCTTTGGCCTAGCCATGTAGTTTGCGCATGTTATTTATCATAGATGGGATCATGTATTAGTTTGTATGACATGATGATTATTGTATCCTCTCTTGCCTCAATCTAAGGACTTGTCAGGTACCCAAGACCCCAAGGATTGATCCAGGTATAGGGAGTGTGAGTAATGACTGATTTGTAGGATGAGAACCCCAGTGAAAGAAAGGGTAGTACGGCTGTATGTGAGAGATTTACTTGGTATTAACGGTGACGTAACTATGCATATCATTAGTTCTCTTTCTTCTATGGATGAGACTAGTAGGTTATTGCTATAAGCGGTTGCGGGGGCAATAGCAATTATGGATGCAGTTCCCACATATAATTATCTTGCTCTAACAATTACATGCATACTTTATTATTATCTTTTATTCCCATCAGATGTTTTACATAGCTACAGGTGAAACCTAAATCCACAGGCCCTCTCTCTCCATCATCGACAACAACAAAAGATCGCAAACTCTTGGTCCGGTAAAACACAAAAATAATTCTAAAAATCCGGAAGGTCCGTTAAAGTAACTTTACTATGTTTTTTTTGCTTCCCGAGCATTCTATAACCTAGGTCTACTAGGGAAAAGGAGCTATACTACATCTGTAATCCGAATTGAAGGTATCACCGGTCACAAGCAGATCCCGCCTGATTGGGACCCCTGCGAGAAGGAGGAGTACATATGTTCGGAGAACCCCTACGACACCAGCATTGTTGACCCACGGTAGGAGGTAACTAGGGTTTTCTACCCTTCCCTTGTTCTTCCCCCATTCCCATCGTTGAATGCTAGATCGTGTGTTATTAGGGTTCAGTTGGTCGCATTTTCAATTGTTGGATGCTAGATATTTTTTCAACAGCTAATCCACTTGTATTAGAACTTGTGTTTCGATGAATCTGCATGTTCATATTTCAATTCTATTTTATTTTTCCTTCGAGTTGTAGTGAAGGGATTCCCTAGTTAGTACTAGTGTCAATCTGTAGTTGGGATCATTATTTGATTTTTTTGAGATTTGGGGATTGGGAATTTAACCTAGTCGGTTAATTTATGCAAATAATTATGGGATGTCAATCGGTTAATTTATACAAATAATCAAGCACACTAATCAAGGGATATCAATCATGTCCTTGATACATCATAAACGTATCTATAATTTTTGATTGTCCATGCTTGTTTTGTACCAACTATCTTATATTTTGTCTATACTTTGAGGCATTTTTATGCATTTTCTGGAACTAACCTATTAACAAGATGCCACAGTGTCAGTTGCCTATTTTCTGCTATTTTTTATTTCAGAAAAAATAGTAAATAAATATTCTCGGAATTGGACGAAACAAAAGACGAACTTCCTATTTTCCCGACACGACATGAAGTCTGAAGGAGAGACGAAGAGGTGCCACGAGGCAACCACACAACATGGCCGCGCCGCTGTATGGTGTGGGCCTCTCGGGCTTCCACCGACCTTGCCCCTTCGCCTATATATTCCCCCCGAGGCAAAAACCCTAAATACCATATTAGAAATCCACAAAAAGTTCCACAGCATCGCCGCCACCGAAGACGAGATTCGAGGGACAAAAGTCTCTGTTCCGGCACCCTGTCGGGACGGGAAATTGCTCCTGGAGCCATCTCCATCGCCATTGCTGACTCCCATGATGAGGAGGGAGTAGTTATCCCTCGGGGATAAGGGCTCTACCGGTAGCTATGTGTTCATCTCTCTCTCTATGCATGATCTTATTGTGATCATGAGCTTTGTAATCTAGTTGAATAAGTAGATCTATTATGCTACCCAGGTGCTTTTATTAATGTAATCTCTGGAGACACCTTGTCCCACGTGTATGAAGGTGACAGTGTGCACAACGTGTGTGTCTCTTAGGCTAAAGGTTACAGAAAATACTTATCATGAGTTATAATTTGAGTTGGATGTCTCTATGAAATTGTGGTGTTTGTTGGAACCATCTAGCGCTCAAGGTGACAGTGTGGGGTTACCTAGATGGGGAATATGAACTTTAAGGAGTGACTGTTATATCCCTACACCGTGAATTAGTGTTCGTTATCCAACCGGAGAGTAGTTCAGGGTAGCATAGTGAAGAGAAGATATTATATGTTTATTGAGAGTGTCCACTAGTGAAAGTATGATCCCTAGGACTTGTTTCTAAGCATTTAAACACCGTTCAAAATCAGTCTTGTTACATGTTTGCTTGCTGCCGTTTTTATTTTAGATTGTGATTACTACTTATAGTCATCCATATTACTTGTATTTCACTATCTGTTCGTCGAACTAGTGCACCTATACACCTGACAAGTGTATTGGGTGTGTTGGGGACACAAGAGACTTCTTGTATCTTAATTGCAGGGTTGCTTGAGAGGGATACCTTTGACCTCTTCCTCCCTGAGTTCGATAAACCTTGGGTGATCCACTTAAGGGAAACTTGTTGTTGTTCTACAAACCTCTGCACTTGGTGGCCCAATACTGTCTACAAGAATAGAAGCGTGCGTAGACATCAAGCTCTTTTCTGGCGCCGTTGTCAGGGAGGTAAGTAAAAAGGTACTCACATCCTCTGGCTACTAAGCTATCTTCTAGTATTGTTGCTGGTGTGTGAGTGCTCGAAGTTTTTTCCTTTAGATTCTGCAATTTTATCTTTTTGTTTCTTGTTTTTACTTTCACTAGTTAGGCTTAATGGAAAACCAAAAAAATAGAGAGCTTTATAGTATTTTTCTTGAGTTAGGACATGAAGTGTTTGAAGAGAAAATTTAAAAACCTATGGAACTTTATTTGCATGCTAATAGCAATGTTATTAGTATGAATTCTTTGAACACCATTATTGCTAATTCTATGGAAACGTCTAAGCTTGGGAAGCTAGTTTTTATGAAAATGTTCTTTTTAGTTCCCAAGCTTTAGAGGAGAAAATTTGTTATGAGGATACTACCTCCAATATATGATGAATATGATATTTTCAGTCCACCTGCTTTAGAGGAGAAAATTTGCTATGATGATACTATACCTCCAATATATGATGATTACAATGATGAATATGATATTTTCAGTCCACCTACTATTGAGGAGAAAATTAATTATCATTACAATATGCCTCCTATATTTGATGATTATGGTGATGAGAATAATAATGATATCTATTTTGTTGGATTTGCTCCCACTACAATTAATAAGAATGACTATGCTTATGTGGAGAGTAATAATTATTATATGCATGTGGCTCGTGATAAGAATGTTTTATATGATAGTTATGTTGTTAATTTAATTCATGATGGTACTAAAAGTTATTATGAGAGAGGGAAACATGGTTTTATGTATCTCAACAATATTAAGTTTCCCCTCTTTATGTTGAAAATTTTGAAGTTGCACTTATTTTGCTTTCCTATGCTTGTTGCTTTGTGCTTTAATGACTTACTCCTTTACAAGATTATTTTTCATAGGAAGTGGGTTAGACTTAAATTTGTTTTATATTTGCTTCTTGATGCTCTCTTTTACTTTAATTCATATTTTTTATGTGACCTCATCGAAATTATCATGCCTATCTTAATGGCTATAAAGAAAGAGATTTTGGGAGACAACCCATTATATTTTGCTTTTAGTTTATTTTTGTTTCTTTGAGTCTTGGAAGTTGTTACGTCTGTAGCAACCTCTCCTTATCCTTTTTATTTCGTTTTTGTGCGAAGAATAGCGTCTAATGAGAGAGAAGTAAGATTTGGGAATTTCTGTGCTTCGCTGAAAAAAATCGTGAAAAACCTCAGAACATTGTATTGATTTGCAATTTTTTGCGCGCATGACCCAAGTTATTACCTAACTTTCTTTAGTTTTGCACTTTTCTATTTGAGCAACATAAGATTTTCGAAAAAATTGGTCTTTACCTATAGGTCTGTTTTGACAGATTTCTGCCATTATTTGCATTTGCCTCTTAATCTCTTTCTTTTTGAGTTATTTTGATCACTTGAGCTTTTAAAAGGATTTGCTATAGTAGCTTATGTTTTAATGGATTAATTACTTCAGTTGAAACTAAACCCAAAGGTTTATTACCTTGAATACACTAATGTTGCTAATGAAGATTGTGTGAAGTTTTGTATGAAGGAAATTTTCAAGTGTAGGGAGAGAATGATGTGATGAGATGAAGTATGGACAAAATCTCAAGCTTGGGTATGCCACCCGTGTTACCCTAAGAAATATTCAAGAGGTACAAGCATCAAAGCTTGGGGATGCCCAAGGCATCCCCTTTTTCATCAATAAAAATCTCAGGTTCTCTTTCATGATACTTTATTTTTATTGCTTCATGCACTATATGTTATTCTTGGAGCGTATTTGTTTTTGTTTTTAGTTTACTTTTGCTTTTTTTGCTGCAATAAGTTGGTCGGACCCCAACACACCTATTTTGGAGAAGTCACACCACGTTCTTCATTGCCTAGAACACTCTAGTTTTCACTCTTATTGTTCTATGAGTGTTCTCTTTTGCTAGCACTGCATTTAGCCTTAGTTTTCTTCTTCTTTTTTCTTAGAAATTTTTAGTTATTTTTTTTAGTTAGGTGAGACAAGCTCTATGATCTTTATTTAATATTATCTTTGTGAGTTGTTTCAAATAAGTCGATTGGTGTTGGAAAAGAGTAGAATGTTTTATGCTTATGGTGGTACAAAAAGAAGCTTGTTTAGACCGTGTCTTAGACTTTATCATGCCATGTTAGATGTTGCTTTGACCATATGCTTAGTGATTATTGTTGTAGCATGACTTGTTTGAAACAATTGAGATTGCTTAATGTTCCATGAAAGAATCATATGTTGTTTTAGCATACAAAAGGATAATATTGTGGTATTCTCCTTTGATGCTTTATTTGGGTTGACTTAACACATGCTTACCCCATGTTATGACTATGAACCAGTCACCTTAGCCTCTATGATCATTTAGTTTTTGACTTGTGATATCACTTTATGTTTTGATTAATAATGTTTTGTCGCTCTGCATGATTATGGCCATTATTGCTCTCTTAGTTGGTCGCTCCCAGTCTTTTGCTAGCCTCCACCTATACTGAGTATGATCTCTACTCGTGCATCCAACTTCCAAGAAACCAAGTTATTCCAAAGAGTCCACTATAAATTCCTATGCATGGTGTGTACACCATTCCAAGTATATTCATGTTTTTATCTATCTTCCAAATTAAATTTTTGTTATGTGAAAATTAGTGATTAAAGCTCTCACGAACTTGATGGCACACTTTGTTTTTCTTGCACTTAATAAATTTGAACCATTGTGTCCATCTATATTGCTTATATGCTTGCAAATTATAAGTTGGGAGTTAGCAGAACCATGTTGTCACGGGGAACGCTTTCAATATTGCACTTATTCTATTTAGTTGATATCATGTTATTTTGTTTATGGATCCCGGCGGTGTGAAATGAAAGGGGAGCTTGTAAGTTCATGGAGTTTGTATATGTGTTAGAGAAACGCCTGGGCGTCTAGCCTAATCCATGCCTAATCATGGTGGAAACTTGCAGCATAACCATAATGAGCATTCTGTGAAGCATCCTCAATAAAAACCTATGCAAATAGCAAATAAAAAGATTGCTGAGATGCTCATTGTCTGTTGCCTTGTCATTTTGATATGGTATAGCTCCTGTGTCATGGGGCAAGGGGTACCCCATTGGCGGTTCTCTATGATACAAATATACTTACAATGACAAGAACTTGCTTGTGACCAAAGTTGAGTAGCATAGGTTCGGTATTCGTATGCAAGGGGAATGAGATTTTCAACTTATAGCTTGTCAAGCATATACTCATATTTGTGTCACTTTAACCTTAATCACTTCAAGATGCTTATGATAGGGGCAATGAGAGCTCAAAGCTAAGTCTTGAAGTGATTAAGGTTAAAGTGAACAAACTATGGAGTATATGCTTGACAAAGTATAAGTTGGAAATCTCAAGTCCCTTGAATAAGAGGGCCACGCCTCATGCTACTCAACTTTAGTCACCTGTAAGTTCTTTTCATAGTAAGTATATGCGTATCATAGAGAACCGCCAACGGGGTACCCCTTGCACATGGTACAGGAGTTATCCCATAACCAAAATGACAAGGCAAGCAGACAATGAGCATCTCAGCAATCTTTTTATTTACTATGTGCATATCTTTTTATTGAGGATGCTTCACAGATAGCTCATTATGGTGATGCTACAAGTTTCCACCATGATTAGGCATGGCTTAGGCTAGCGTCTTAGACGTTTATCTAATACAAAATACATAACTCCATGGACTTACAAGTTCCCTCTTTATTTCACACCGGTGACATCCATAGACAAAAGAGCATGATATCAACTGTGTACAAAGTACAAATGCAATGTTGAAAACGTTCCCCATGACAACATGGTTCTGCTAATTCCAACGTATAAGTGCAAGCATATACAACATAGATGACACAATGGTTCAAGTTTATTAGGGGCAAAGAATATAAAGTGTGCCATCAAGTTTGTGGGGGCTTTAATCACTAAGCTTTCACATAACAAAATACTTTTAATTGGAAGATAGCTAAAAACAAGAATATACTTGGAATGGTGTAACACACCATGCATAGGAGTTTATAGTGGACACTTTGGAATAACTTGGTTTCTTGGGAGTTGGAAGCATGAGTAGAACTTACTCATACAAGTGGAGGCTAGCAAAAGACTGTGAGCAACCAACTAAGAGAGCAATAATGGCCATAATCATGCAGAGCAACAAAACATTACTAATCAAAGCATAAAGTGATACTACAAGTCAAGGACTAAATGATCATAGAGGCTATGTGACTTGTTCATAGTCATAACATGGTGTGAGCATGTGCCAAGTCAACCCAAACAAAGCATCAAAGGAGAATACCACAATACTATGCTTTTGCATGCTAAAACAACGCATAATTCTTTCAAGGCACACTGATAAATCCCAATTGTTTGGAACAATACATGCTACAACAATAATCACTAAGCATAAGGTTAAAACAACACCTAGCATGTCATGCTAAAGTCTAAGTCACAGTCAATGCAAGCTCCTCTTGCACTTATCAAGCAAGAACTTTCTACTCCTTTCCAACACCAAGCAACTTATTTGCAATAACACAGCGAGAACGGGGGTCCAAACTAATTTATTCAAGCAAAATAAACAAAATAAGCAAAGCAAACAAAAACTAAGACGCTCCAAGAACAACAAAACAGTGCATGAAACAATAAAAACGAAGTGTCTAGATAGACCTGAGCTTTTTATTGATGAAGAAGGGGATTCATTGGGCATCCCCAAGCTTTGACGCTTGTACCTCTTGGATATTTCTTGGGGTGACATCAGGGTGGAATTCCCAAGCTTGATCTTTTGTCCATTCTTCATCTCATTAAATCATTCTCTCTCTACACCTGAAATTTTTCCTTCATACATAACTCCACACAATCTTCATTAGCAACATTAGTGTATTCAAATATAATAGACCTTTGGGCCTAGCTTTGGAACAGCAAAACTTTTCACTAAAAACACAAGCTATTTTAGCAACTCCTCAAAAATCTCAATTCCCCAAAAGAGAACTCAAAAAGGAACCAATAAGAAGCAAATGCAAATAATGGCAGAAATCTGTCAAAACGGACCAGCAGGTAGAAACCGATTTTTTTTGAAACCCTTCTGTTGCTCAAATCAAAAAGTGTTGATCTATGGAAAGTTATCTAACATATTGGGGTATTTATTCATAAATTTTCATCTCAATCCGGCTTAGAGAGACTCCTCATGAATTTTTATGGTGGAGGATAGAAATCTGTTTCGGGACAGCAACTCCCCAAATCTTACTTCCCTCTCATTAGAGATCATCCTTGGCACACAAAGCAAACAAAAAAAAGGATAAGCAGAGGTTATTACTGAAGTAATAACTTCCAAGACTCAAGGAAACTCTTGGGTTATCTCCCAACAAGTACTTTTCTTTAACGCCTTTAAGTTAGGCACAAGAAGCAAGAAATCAAGTATTTTCAAATGAGGAAGCATTAACATCAAACCTTGATTTCAAAGGAGGATAAAAAAGCAACTTCTCTCTCCTCATTGGGAAGTGTTCAATACCTTTCTTGAATGGAAATTGATATTTAATGGTGTCTTCTTTCATATCAATGATGGTACCAACAGTTCTAAGAAAAGGTCTTCCCAAAGTAATAGGACAAGAAGCATTGTATTCAACATCCAAAACATAGAAATCAATAGGGACATAAGCATTGTTAACCATAATGAGAACATCATTAATAATCCCCATGAGTTTCTTCTTAGCATTATCATCAAGTGGAACATCCAAATAACAATCTTCCAAAGGTGGCAAATCAAGCATTTCATAAATCTTCCTAGGCATAATAGAGACACTAGAACCAAGATCACATGAAGCTTTGAGATCAAAGTCATTCACTTGCATATTTAATAATGGATTCCCAACTATCTTCTACTTTCCTAGGAATAGAAGCTTTGTGTTTTAACTTCTCTTCCTTAATCTTAACAAGAGCATCTCTAATGTGTTTGGTGAAAGCAACATGCATATCACTAGCATCAGGACTTCTAGCAAGTTTTTGCAAGAACGGAATCACTTCAGAAATATTGCAACCATCTATATCAAAATCAAACTTAGCATCACTACTAGTAGACTCATTGGGCTTAGGCATTATAGGAGGAGGAATATGGACTTCTTGTGGTTTAGTGGTATCCATTCTAGTGATGGTGCACACACTATTATTTCTATCAATTTTAGCTTCCCTTTCCCACTTAGCATGAAGTTGGGCTAACAGTCTAACATTTTCATCAATAGTAACTTGTATGGCATGAGTAGCAGCAAAGTTACTTTCCATGGTTTCAGGTTTAGCAGCCATTTTATTAATCAATGAGGACTGTTCTTCAGACAAAGAGGAAATGTTCTTCTCAACACTCAAAATTTTTGACTGTAAACTAGAAATTTCTCTATTCAGATTCTCAAGCTGATGACTAATGATTTTCAAGATAACAAATTGTTCTTCCATAGTTTTAGTGAATATCTTGTTTTGCTCATATTGCATCTGCATAAGTTTTTAGTGGATCTTTCAACTTCTAGAATCCTATCTTCACTAGGCATTCCAGATCTACCAGGATAAGCATTTCCATTATTAGGTGAATAAGGCCTATAATTACCATAAGTATTGTTGCCAAAATTGTTGTTTCTGATGAAGTTCACATCAACTTGCTCTTCTTGAGCAACCAAAGAGGCTAAGGGAACATTATTTGGATCTAAAGGAGCTTTCCCATTAACTAGCATAGCCATAATAACATCAATCTTATCACTTAAAGAGGATGTTTCTTCAATAGAATTTACCTTCTTACCATGTGGAGCTCTCTCAGTGTGCCATTCAGAGTAATTAACCATCATATTATCAAGGAGTCTTGTTGCAGCACCCAAAGTGATGCCCATAAAGGTACATCCAGCAGCTGAATCCAACAGGTTTCTTGAAGAGAAGTTCAAACCTGCATAAAAGGTCTAGATAATTATCCAAGCAGTGAGTCCATGAGTGGGACAATTCTTAACCAAAGACTTCATTCTTTCTCAAGCTTGAGCAACATGTTCATTATCAAGTTGTTTAAATTTCATAATGTCACTTCTCATAGATATAATCTTAGCAGGAGGATAGTACTTTCCAATAAAAGCATCTTTGCACTTAGTCCAAGAATCAATACTATTTCTAGGCAAGTATAGCAACCATTATTTAGCTTTTCCTCTCAAGGAGAAAGGAAACATCTTGAGCTTAATAATATCTCCATCTACATCCTTATACTTTTGCATCTCACAAAGTTCAACAAAGTTATTGAGATGGGCAGCAGCATCATCAGAACTAGCACCAGAAAATTTATCTCTCATCACAAGATTCAACAAAGCAGGCTTAATTTCATAAAAGGTAGCATCAGGAGCAGGTGGAGCAATATGAGTGTTCAGGAAATCATTGTTGTTTGTGCTAGTGAAGTCACACAACTTGGTGTTCTCAGCAGAGTTCATTTTGGCAAAAGTGGAGCAAGCCAAAAACAGCAGCAGCAGCAGAGCAGGAACTAATTTTTTTTTGTTTTTGATAAGAAAAAGCAAACCAAACTAAACTATTTTTTTGGAGTTTTTGATAAAAATAGGCAAACAAAACCAAGCAAAAGAAACTAAGCAAACTAAAAACAAAGTAAAGAGAAAGGAAGTGGATGACTCCCCTTGTGAATACGTCCTTAGCCTCCCCGGCAACGGCGCTAGAAAAGCTTGATGCAGTGCTGAGTTAATGTAGGAGCGCTTCGTTGGGAACCCCAAGAGCAAGGTGTGAAGCAGCACAACAGCAAGTTTTCCCTCAGTAAGAAACCAAGGTTATCGAACCAGTAGGAGGAAGAAAACGTCACACAGGTGTTGCAAGCAACATGGAAACCTGCACAACACAAACTCAAGACTTTGCCCCAACGAACAATGAGGTTGTCAAGCTCATCGGTTTGCTATAACAAAGGATTAAACGTATGGTGTGGAAGGTAATGGTTTGCATCAAGTAAACAGGTAACAGTGGAGGATGTATCAATGGTAAAGATTGGACCAGGGTCCATAGTTCACTAGAGGTGTTCTCCTTAGATAAACAACATGGCATGAAGGGTAAAAATTTTATAGCAGAGCAATTTACAGGAACTGAGCAAGGCATAACAATGCAATACTAGACGAAAAGATCCTATAAGATTCGATTGGGCAATACAACAATATACATAGACCGCCATCCAACTACATCTATGACTAGAAGTCCACCTTCAAGTTATCATCTGAACCCCCTCCAGTATTAAGTTGCAAGCAACAGACAACTGCTTTAAGAAAAGTGTGTAAGGTAAACAATCCACTTGTTCCATGAACAAGAGACCGTTGTTTTCTCCCTAGTGGCAACAACACATCTACAACCAAAGAGATTTATGTCACTTCCCTTAGAAACTAGAGGCATGAACCCACTATCGAGCATAAATACCCCCTCTTGGAGTCACTAACAACTACTTGGCCAAGATAGATACTAACAACGGAGAGCATACAAGATCACAAACAACACAGACATGATAGTATCAAATAGACAAAACCATTAATCAATCTGACATAGTAATCTCAATATCCATCGAATCCCCGCAAACACAACATGCATGATTACAAATAGATTAGATCTTGATCATGAATGGAGCTCACAAGATCTATACATGAAAGCACAAGGAGGAGATACAACCATCTAGCTACTACATGGACCTGTAGTCCAAGGTGGAACTACTCACGCTTCATACCGGAGAAGAAGGCCTCCGGGATGATCTCCCCTCCGGCTGGGTGCCGGGAAGAACTTCAGATCCCCCCGATCTAGGGACGATGGTGGCGGCGGCTACAGAAGGTTTCGTGGAGTTTTGATCGAGTGCCTAGGGTTTCTGCATCGGGGGCTTCTTATAGGCGAAGAGGCGAGGAAGGGGGTGCCTGGGGGGCCACACCCTGCCCAGACATGGGCCAGGCTTGGCCGCACCTAGGGGGTGTGGCCACCCTGTGGAGCCCCTCCGTCTCGTCTTTTGGATTCGTGTCCCCCACGGTAAAATATTGACTTTGGCTTTTGTCCCGTCCAATTCCGAGAATATTTATTTTATGCCTTTCTGGAACCAAAAATAGAAGAAAACATGCAACTGGCACTGTGACAACTTGTTAATAGGTTAGTTCCAGAAAAGATATAAAAACACCTCAAAGTGTATACAAAGCAAAGCAAAGTAGATACTAAACAAGCATGGAACATCAAAAATTATAGATACGTTTCCGACGTATCACTCTTGCTATGTTTTCTATATGTGAAACAAACAAATGTCTTTCAAAGCATTATTCATAATCTTTTGTTTGTGTTGCTTTTTACGTTGCAACATAGTTGCTTTGTCTTATTGTTAGAAATATACCTTTCATGCTTATGTTAGAGTACTTTGATCCCAGCTATCAATGCTTTACAATACCTTGATCAAATTTGTGATGGTGCATGTCACCTAAAAAATTATTCTTTTTATCACTTACCTACTTGAGGACGACCTGGAGTTAAGATTGGGGATGCTTGATACGTCGTAAACTTATCTATAATTTTTGATGCTCCATGCTTGTTTTGTACCAACTATCTTATGTTTTGTCTACACTTTGAGCCATTTTTATGCATTTTCTAGAACTAACCTATTAACAAGATGCCACAGTGCCAGTTGTCTGTTTTCTGCTGTTTTTGGTTTTAGAAAAAAATAGTTAAGAAATATTCTTGAAACTGGACAAAACAAAATACGAACTTCCTATTTTTCCCGACACGAGACGAAGTCCGAAGGAGAGACGAAGAGGTGCCACGAGGCAACCACACCACGTGGCCGCGCGGCCCCCTAGCCGCGCCGCCGTATGGTGTGGGCCCCTAGGGCCTCCACCGTCCTTGCCCCTTTGACTATATATTCCCCCCGAGGCAAAAACTCTAAATACCAGATCAGAAATCCACGAAAAGTTCCGCAGTGCCGCCGCCACCGATTCAGGGGACAGAAGTCTCTGTTCTGGCACCCTGCCGGGTCAGGGAATTTCCCCCGATGCCATCTCCATCGACTCCACCGCCATCTCCATCGTTGTTGCTTACTCCCATGATGAGGAGGTAGTAGTTCTCCCTCGAGTCTAAGGGCTCTACCGGTAGCTATGTGTTCATCTCTCTCTCTATGTGTGATCTTATTGTGATCATGAGCTTTGTAATCTAGTTGAATAAGTAGATCTATTATGATACTCAAGTGCTTTTATTAATGTAATCTCCGGAGACACCTTGTCCCACGTGTGTGAAGGTGACAGTGTGCACACCGTGTCTGTCTCTTAGGCTAAAGGTTACATAAATACTTATCATGAGTTATAATTTGAGTTGGATGTCTCTATCAAATTGTGGTGTTTGTTGGAACCATCTAGCGCTCAAGGTGACAGTGTGGGGTTACCTAGATGGGGGATGCGAACTTTAAGGAGTGACTGTTATAGCCCTACACCGTGAATTAGTGTTCGTTATCCAACCGGAGAGTAGTTTAGGGTAGCATAGTGAAGAGAAGTTATTATTTGTTTATTGAGAGTGTCCACTAGTGAAAGTATGATCCCTAGGCCTCGTTTCTAAGCATTAAAACACCATTTACAATCAGTCATGATACATGTTTTCCTGCTGCCGTTTTTATTTCGGATTGCGATTACTACTTATAATCATCCATATTACTTGTATTTCACTATCTCTTCGGTGAACTAGTGCACCTATACACCTGACAAGTGTATTGGGTGTGTTGGGGATACAAGATACTTCTTGTATCTTAATTGAAGGGTTGCTTGAGAGGGATACATTTGACCTTTTCCTCCCTGAGTTCGATAAACCTTGTGTGATCCACTTAAGGAAACTTGCTGCTGTTCTACAAATATCTGCACTTGGAGGCCCAACACTGTCTACAAGAATAGAAGCGTGCGTAGACATTAATCCTTATTGCATGCTACTATTTTTTCCAACAGGTGGAGAGCAGAGACTTAAAGAGCATGTGTTCCCCCATGTGTGGTTTTGGTAATTAATGACAATCTTTATGTACTTATATTTGCATTGAGTTTTACTTCTAGGATTTGTTCATAGGAAATGCTTGAACCATTTGTTGGTCTTAAGTTTAAAATAATAAGATAAAGTGGTGACTAAGATATTCAAGGAGTGATCCAACGATTGGTCATGAGAGAGTTGAGCCTATGGCAAGTGTGCCTTCAAGAATAATATAATCGCAAGTGTACCTACGAAACACCAACACAATAAAGAAATAAGAAATGAAGTACAATTTCAAGAAGTTCCATCTTGAAGAGATCATATGCTTGAAGCTTTCCATCCTTATTTTGATCATGGATATGTGAATATATGCCTAAAACAGAGGCTCTTCCATAGTGGAGTATGAGGGAGCAAATTACAAGTCTTCACCAAGCTAGCGCAATCAAGAAATGTGCTCCATCTTGAGGTATAGAAGATCGTATCATCAATATCAAGTGGAATATACTCAAGGAAAACGTATGATCTTGATAGAGTTTCTTTCTTACCGGTCTCGTGGTGTTAGTTGGGGGGACCGGTTTATAGGATAGATAATCGTACTATCAAGAGGGGCTATCGAGTGAGTAACTTGATCATATCCCTCGGTGAGAGCTCAAGCCTTTGCATACTTGGCATCATATTTATTCATTACTATTTGGTTTTTATCCATGAGAGGATTTAGAGATTGTGTCAATCTCCATGACAAGCTCAAGTTCATCAAAAACGGATTTCATATGCATTCTCTATTGTGTTTTCGATATTGGAGGTTTTACTAGTTTGTCTTTTATAGATAAGTTAAACCTTTCATCATTTGGTTATATCCTCCCTTGCTGGACTATGATGGTTCCATACATAATATTGTAGAGATCGTTACTATCTTTGAAACAAGCCCAAGATCATTAAAATTGGAGTCTGGATGCAAAAGTTATGATGATTTTAGTTTTGCTGTTTCTACCACTTTTCGGAGGGGCGGATTATCCGGCCAAATATATGCCCCCTATACAGAGGGACGTGCTGTGAAGTATTTAGCCATATTTTGGCCCGGGGAACTTGAAATATCCAGAGGAGGGGAGGATTATCCGGCCTGGGAGGTTCCA
Organism: Avena sativa; assembly: GCA_916181665.1. Taxonomy (NCBI): domain Eukaryota; kingdom Viridiplantae; phylum Streptophyta; class Magnoliopsida; order Poales; family Poaceae; genus Avena; species Avena sativa. The sequence continues at coordinate 7,872,564 of OV702293.1, read as the reverse complement.
AACGGTCATATTTCATTGGGGAGGGGTATAAATAGACCCCTTCTTCCTCCTTGGGCTGGTTGGTTGCATTCTCTCTCTCCTCCATTGTTTTGACTTTTAAAATCTTGCAAATACTCTCAATCCCTCCCATATTTCTAGAATCTTTTGGGGGGATTTTAAAGGGGATATCAAGATCTACAACTCCACCAATCCATCTCTCCTCTATGTGAGGGGAACATCTTGGAATCTAAATCCTACTTAGGGAAGGAGTTGTGCCTTCACTTCTGACAATTGATTTTGCTGCCCCTTTTAACTTAAAAAAACTTCTAGCTCATAATTTTCATTAATTAGCCCAATTTGTTTCATAAAAGTGTCCATTCCTACAAGAACAAAAATAAAATAAAATAAAATAAAATATTTACACTTTTATACAATAACTAGTGATAGGTATGAGAGGTTTATCAAATCTGTAACTAGTTTCAGGAGTAAATGACATTGTGGGTCACTGAACTTGTCATGCATGTGCACTTAAGTCACACATCTTAGAAACAGAACTAACCGGTCACACAACTTGCAATCATATGCACTCGTGGTCACAAATAGTTCTACTAGCCGGTCTTTGACAAAAACCGACCACGTGCCCAACACGTGAGGGTAAGAACAGATAGACTTTTGCAAAAAGAGCTCTCTATATTTTTTTTGTCAATATGATTTACAATACATGTATAGGAAACTCATATGAAAATATTTTGTATTCTATCCTTGGTAAAAAAGTGAAGATTTCAGATAACAGTGTAATTTTAAATGGGTCTCTGTTTTTCCAAATTTTATGATATTTATCTTTTTTCTGCACTCATAATAATATTTGCATATATGTATTTCATATTAGTGGCTACACGTAGGTATATTTTTTGAAAATATTTGATAGTTTTTGAAAAATTCAAAAAGGGGCTCGAGTGAGCCCGTCCTCTAAAAGTGAATTTACGAATATTTATATAACTATATGAACATTTTATATAAAATCATAGATAGCGCCAATACATGTGCGTGTGTTGCGTCTATAAAGAAAATAAATAGGTCCAATTCTTGTAATTAGTGTTAAAAAGATAAATAGAATGAATCCATTTGTACGTGTAGGGTTGCGAAAAGAAAAAAGTCTTTTCACTAATATATCCATATACTCCTGAAGTAATATAAGAAGTAATATAAGAGCAAGGCTGTTTGGTATAGTGGCTAGGCTATGCTTGTCGTGCTTGCGGATCAACAATTTGAATCCCACACGGTTCAATTATTTTGAATACTTCTTCCATCGCTGACAAATGGGGCTCACATACAAAACATTACGAGAATCATATTTGCAAACAAAAAATAGGGGTGAAATACATGGTGATTGAATTGTTATGTACTAAGATAGAAATGTAAGGTGACTTTTGCAAAAGTCTGTCTGCTTTTACACTCACGTGTTGGGTATGTCACCGGTTTTTATCAAAAACCGGCCAGCAGGCATGTTCGTGACCACGGGTGCACACGATTACAAGTTGTATGACCGGTTAGTTTGGTTTTTAAGATGTGTGACTTAAATACACATGCAGGATAAGTTGAGTGACTCGCGGTGTCATTTACTCTAGTTTCTAGTTTCAGTGAAGATAAAAATAAGTGTATTTCTATTCATCAACATCCATAAGCTTAAACTTTGATTGTAGTGGCAAGCCTAAAGATAACGACCCATTAGTCAGGTAAGCGACCCAATATAAACCCATTAATCCCGACATCTCTAGCCAGAGTAAAACAATTAGCCAATTAACTTTTACGAGGTTTCGATCCCAAAACCTAAAACATAAAATAACAAAAACTATCCAAGCTTCTCTAGTTATTGTGTACGTATATTAAAATCCTATTTTTCTCATAAAATAAGGTCAATTTTAGAATTAGACAAAGAGTCTTAGATTTTGTGTCCAGTCCTGATAAAAAATCGGAGTTAAAACAGAAACAATAAAAAAACAAGTTCACTTACAACTGGTAGTCCATCTTATATAGACACCACTATTTTCACCTCAAAGCTTAGCATATATGGATTAGTGACAACTAGCAAGAATCATACAAGTATTGTTATGCCAAGATTATTAAATCGACACCCGAATCTTTTCTTCCTTCTTCTATTGCACGTATTTTCTCTAATATGAATGTAGTAGGAGTCAGTTTAGATTCTAGTGTCAATAAAATGCATATGTCAATTAATGATTTGAGCGTGTATAATTTGGTAGGAGTGTAGAATTTGATAGGCCTATGCCACCTATGATAATAAGCTTATCTCTCATTTAGTCGGTGTTCTATCGAGAGCGAGGTTGGATGAGTCTAGGCTAAGATTCATTTGTGATCTGACATGCTCTACTAGAAAATTCAAATCTCACAAAATAATTAAAATATTGTCCAAAAGGGCGAGAGGTTCAAAGTTCCATGATGTTTCATAACGAGAGGCAAGATATGAAATAGCAGAGGTCTACGTGATTTGGATAAACATTTATATATCACCGACTATATTAAGGATCATGAGTTAGACTTTATCGCAATCACGGAGTCTGATAGAAGTGGTTTTGATGCATATTCTGGACCATCAATCAGGTGGCATTGAATTCATATGGAAATGAATACCTCCACATTGCAGGTCTGGAGAGCTTTTACTTGGTGTACAGGCTTCTCTTTGCAATATTGGAATTTGGTTGGGGAATTCCATATTAAATTCCACCTCTGTAATAACTAAAATTATTTCATATGGATCCTATTTGATGTGTATGGTGCCGCATAGGATGAGCACAATGCAGCTTTTCTCCGGGAATTGGTCAATCTTGCCAAAGATAATCCACGTCCTATTCTTATAGGAGGGGATTTTAATATTCTAATGTTTTAGCCCGCTTTGATAGCTACTTATTAACTTAGAGAGATTAGTATGACTAGGAGACAATACACACTTGGGATAATAATGGAATAATGTCTACATACGATAAAGTTGATCATGTACTAATAGATGATGACTGGAAAATAAATTGCACTAGTACATGTCATGGAACGTATTGAGAAACCCTCTGATCATACCCCATTACTTCTTGACACTATCTCCAATAAACTACATGAAAAAACCACATTCTAATTCGAATTGGGTTGGCTTTTCCGTGATGGTATCGAGGATATGGTAGTTTGGAACATGTCAGGGGTTGGGAGCTCATCTATCCTAAGATGGAATAATAAAATTTGTGCTCTACGGAAACACCTGCGATGATGGACATGGCAAATAAGTAGTCTATATAAGAAAGAAAATAAAATGCTCTCTCAGATAATTGATACTCTTGATGTCTTGCAGAATCCCGAGGGCTATTAAAACATGAGCTTGAGTTGAAAACCAGACAAATGAACAAATATCTCACGTATTACGAGAGAATGAAATTAAGTGGTATCAAAGATCCAAAGCAAGTTTATTTTGGAAGGTGATAGTAACACAATATACTTCCATATGGTGGCTAATGAATGTCATAGAAATAAGTATATACATACGCTTCAGCAAGATGAGGGCACAATTGAGAGCAAATACTTGAAAAACTACATAACAAAATACTATAAGACCGTATTTGGAAAACTAGTGGAGACAAATATTTCTCTAGATGATTCACAAATGGGAGATATCCCTCACGTATCCAGTGAAGAAAATGCTTTCTTGACTTCTCCCTTCACATAAGAGGAAGAAAGAAATGCAATCTTTGAAATGGAACATAATAAATTCCCTTGTCCGGATGGATCCTAACAGTGTTTTATCAAACTTTTTGGGATATTATCAAATATAATTTGTCAGAGTTGTCCAATGATCTTCATAAGGGACAACTCAAACTTTTCAAGCTTAACCTTGGTGAAATTATTCAGTTGCCTGTGATTAAGGATGCAGAACTGATTCAACAATATGGACTGACATGTCTCCTTACATTAGCTTTAAAATTTCACAAAGGTGGCGATCATCTATTTAAATTCGATGGTAGACAATGTGGTTTGTCGAACACATGTTGCTTTTATGCAAGGATGATATATACTCGATGAAGTTGTAACCCTTCATGAAACAGTGTATGAGTTACATCAAAAGAACATAAATGAGGTGATATTTAAAATTAACTTTGAGAAGACCTATGATAAAGTCAAATGGCCTATTCTCTTTTACAAGTTTTTAAAATAAAAGGCTTCTCCCCTGAGTGGTGCGCTTTAATCTAAAACTTTGTACAAGAAGGTAGTGTTGTCATGAAAGTCAACGGTGACATTGGCCACTACTTCCAAACAAAGAAAGGTTTACATCAAGGTGGTCCACTATCCCCGATGCTATTTAATATCATGGTTGATATGTTGGCAATTTTGATAGAGCAAGTCAAAAACAACGGGAAAATTGTTGAGATCATGCCACACCTAGTTGATGGGGGTCTGTCGATTCTATAATATGCTGAAGGTACAATTCTTTTATTAAACATGACATCTAAAAGGCTAAAAACCTAAAACTAATTCTCTTGACGTTTGAGCAACTTTCGCGTCTAAAGATAAATTTTCATAAGAGCAAATTATTTTATTTTAGAGTAGCAAAATAGCATATGAATGAGTATACCGAATTGTTTGTATGCGAATAAGGACAATTTTCAATGACGTATTTGAAAATACTGATTCATTATCGGAGACTCATGAATGCGGAATGGAAAGCGGTTGAGGAATGGCTAGAAAAACGTCTAAGCAACTAGAAAGGAAAACTTCTATCAGTTGATGAAAGACTAGTTCTGATTAATTTCATCCTCACTAATATGGTCTTGTATATGTTATCCTTCTTCCAAGAACCAAAGGCTAGTGGTTAGACTATTATCGCTCGAGGTTCTTTTGGCAAGGAGATTTAGGAAAAAGTATGGCTAAATAGAATATGGTCTGCCATCCAAAATACCAAGGGGCTTGGGATCCATGATCTCGAAGATAAAAATACTACAATACTAGGAAAATGGTTGTTCAGGCTATTAACCGATCATGGTATGTGGCAAACATGTTGGGAAGGAAATACGTAGGTTCAAAAGCTCTATCCCAATTATAATAAAAACCAGGGGATTCACACTTTTGGACCGGTCTAGTGCATGCGAAGAATTCCTTCTTCCGTTTGGATCTTTTCTTACCAAGGATGGTTCAGAAATTAGATTCTAGGAGGATTCCTGATTAGGGAATATCTCTCTCATGGAATAATATCTGGCTTTGTACAACATAGCATGTAACAAGAGCGATACAATTACGGAGATATTAAGCATTTCACCTCCTAATGTGACTTTTAGACAAGATCTTATTGGTGCATGTCTTGTCTCTTGGCACACTCTACACGTGCGGTTAGTGGATATACAACTAACTGACAAACGCAATGAGTTTCATTGGAATTTGACTAAGAATGATAAGTTTTCTGTTTATTCTATGTACAAAGGACTATTACACTCCGAAATATCGGTTAATAAAAACAAACACATCTGAAAAATAAAGATACCATTGAAGATTAAATTTTCGTATAATATCTTCGTCGAGGTGTGATATTAACAAAGGATAATTTTGTTAGGCGCAACTGACATGGAAGTACAAATGTTGTTTCTGCCACCATGATGAAACTATCAAACATTTGTTTTTTATGCTAGTTTGCGCATTCTATATGGCCGATCATCCAGCCATCCTCAATCTTGTATCCACCAAGTCCAGTAGCCAATATTTCTGGTAACAGGGATAGAATACATATATGGGTGGGAGCGATTGCATTACTACGATCGCTATGGCTAGGCAAAAGAATATGATTTTGAATTTGAAATGTCTTTCCCCATGTATGTCATTTTTCATTGTGCACACTTTCTTCGGGAATGGTCTACTATTCAGAATCCTAAACACCGCGCTCTGTATACGGAGATGTGCTTGCAGTTGGAGCAGGTCGTGAAAGATGTTTTTACCCATGATATGGGTTGCAACATAGCTTGCGGATTGAACCTTCTTCATCAGAGACGTTTCTTATAATTTCATGTATGCAAGTTTATGCATATAAGATTGATGCTTCTATCTCTTATTTTGTTACTTTTGGCTGTGTACACATTCAATATGCAGAGGCTGAGTGTGGCCCTATAGATGGTATCACCTTGACTTAAACTTTTAAGTCTAATAAAAATATTATTTATGATAACTAAAACAGAGATTTTAATAAAAAACAAGAACAAATTTCTACTTCTAATGCGGAAGACGGGGATCAAAATCTGATGTTTGAGTAACCATGGAGTTCTGACCAATAGGACAGGGAGTGACTTTTTTTTTTGGGCTGGGCAAGCACAAAACTGTACCGTACATGGAGTATGTGCTAGTACTACCACTTTGCTGTACCATCAGCACCGGCCGTATTCATACTAGTACTTGCTATGTCTGACATCCATGAATGAGATGGAAGAGTATATCAGAAGCAAGCCCATCACCTCCCTGCCCCTGCGCCGGCCTGCTCCACTGCTCCTGCTCTGATTTCGATGCACTGTACGCCATACGCTACACCACGCAAAAGAGAGAAGGGGGGAGGAGAGAGAGAAACTGTGCCGCCGCTGCTGCTGCTGCCGCTCTAGCTGTTGAGGATGGACTGACCTATCTACAGTGCAGTGCCGCGGCAGTGGCGTTTTACTGCGCCTGTGCGCTCGCTCGCAGGCTCCATTTGGGGGAGGGGCTCTAGCATTGCTTCCCCCTCTTTTTTCTCACCGGAGAGAGCGATACCGGAGCAAGAAACGAGAGCCATAGAGGAGGGGAAAACGAAGGCGGCAGTTCGGATAATCAGGTGGGATGAGATCGATGCTCGGGTCGTGTGTTTTTTCCCTTGTTTGCTCTCAGCTTGGGAGGGATTCCACCTCATCTGGATGAGACTTATCTGCGCCGTTGCCGTCAGTCGCTGTAGGATTGTCCTGTTGCGGCACGCGGGTCGCTCAGTTGTTCTTGAGGACTCCACACTGGTTCTTGGATCCTAGCTAGTGCTGGATTTGGCGTTTCTCGATCCCTGATTGTTTTTTAGCCTCGGCCGCGCCGATCTGTTGCTGGAACTGGAAGTTTCTCTGATCTTGGCTTCTCGTTTCAGAGCTCCGGGGACGCGGCGGCGGCGGCGGCGGCGAGGATGATGCTGAGGAGGGTGCTGACCGACCCCGCCGCGGCCAAGTGCGGCGCGCTGGACTCCGACTCCCTGGCGCGCAGCCCGAGGTCGCCGCTGGACCTCAGGGCCTTCGCCGCGCTCGGCGGCTCGCTGCTCCAGTCGCCGCGGTCGCGCAGGAGCTGGGACTCCCAGCGCGTCGGTCTAGGCGGCCTCGTCGACACCCTCGCCGACCCTGCCGCCGACGCCAAGAACCGCCTGCTCGGGTTTCAGTTGCGGCCGACGAAGCTGCAATGCTACACCTCCCTGCCGAAAGACTGCGGACCTGGGCAGCCGGAGCTCGGGGAGGCGAAGGCTGCTGCTGCCGCTGCAGCCGCGGGCGCCGGGGGCATGTCAGTCCCGTGCACTAGGTTCTACGGGGATGTGAAGTCTGGTCCAGAGGTGATCTCGTCCGGTGGTGCTCGGCTCGGCTTCAGTAACCACTCGGTCGATCTTGGCAAGTTCCCGGCGTCCGGGTCGCTGCCGGTGTCGATTGGTGGCCCACGCCGGTACATCGGGTCGGTGTCGGCGGTGGAGGTCGAACAGTCGGAGGACTACACCTGCATCATAGCTCACGGCTCCCATCCGAAGACCACCCGATTTTTTGGGGATTGCATCTTGGAGCCGTGCCCCCTTCTTGTGCCTGACTGGGAGAGCAAGGAGACTGAAGAGGCCGAGTTGTACTGGCTGGTGAAGGGCCCGGGCGGCGATGATGAGGAGGAGTTCATGCGCTTCTGCTTCTCCTGCAACAAGATCCTGGATGGCGACGAATCCTGCGTTTATCGGTATGTCCATTTACCCAATCATCTGAAACACCGATAATAATTTCAATGTGTATCTTCAGATATTCATGATCATAGTGCTGCAGTTTCAGTTAGTATTAAGGGAGTCAGAATCACCTTCATTAGGATAGAATGGAAACATACATGAAGACTTGCAGTTCTTCCATTGAACAAGTTCAAAATGAAATGGGCATCATTTATCAATCAATGAGCAATTTGTATTCATGCGTCATAGGAAGATCTATAAGAAGCACTGAACATTTTCCTGAATGTTCTTTGCAGCGGTGAAGATGCATTTTGCAGTGACAGCTGCAAAGACCAAGTAATCCTGAACGAGGAGGAAGAGGATAACAATCCAGCAGCCTCCTCTCCCAGCTCAGCTAGCTCAACATCGCCGTTCCACGAGGACGACATCTTCATCGACGGAGTGGTGAGTGGTCGTGCCGATACGGCCTCCGTCTCCCCCGATGCCTGACCGATGAACCATGTGCCAGAAGACGGTCAATAATATGTATGTTACCGTTGTCGTCGCCATCACCACCAAATGCCATCGCTAGGTTGTTGCTGGTTTTTGTAAGTTCTGTTTCAGCGGTTGAGAAATCGGGTGGCATTGGTGGGTCACTGATGGAGCTGCATCTGGTTCGGCTTTTAGGAAACAAAAGAGAGGTTTGCCGGCCATTAGCCCTGTAGTTTTGGTCATGGGGCTATTTTGGCAGACTCCGAGGTCTTTTTCTTCTCTCTTCTTTGGTTACCTCTTGGCAGCAGCAATGGCAGTGTTCTGTGTTGTAAGTTGATACTACTTCATCATGAGATAATGGCATTGAGCTGTTCTACTACTTAATCTCCACGCTTTTGGTTTTGAGACATGATGATTGTTTGCTGTTGGTATAATGCTTACATGCAAATTGATACTACCTCACGTACGTTACGACGATCGCTCAATCGATGGTGATTTTGAAATCATAGAGGTGTGATTGAAATCATAGAGATGTGATCAATGGTTCAGTCCAATATGTGCAAAGTTTTCATTGATTTGTCGAAAGAGTTGGGAGCTAGCCAAGTGGGAAGGCAGCAGAAGCGGGAGAAAACTTGAAGTGCCCCCCTGCAGCCTGAATTTTTCATGGCATAACACCATCAGGGATCCAGTAGGTAATGGGAAGAGAGGTGCAAACGAGATTAGTTATCATTGTTCAGGAGTTCAGACTATAAATCACATGATCTCTATGCTTCATAAAGGGCGATGAATTCTGCGACAAATTTCTGTATTTTCACTTGGAGCAAAAGTGACAAATTTCTGCATTTTCACTTGGAGCAAAAGTTCTGTGTTTTCTTTCTTTAGTCTGCCGTATTTCTTAAGACGAGTCAGCTTATTATTATCAATCCTGATCGTAAAATGGTGAGAATATAATTTTTTTCTTTGTAAAAATGGAGGATGTTTTTTCGGAAGAGAAAACCCAAACCAAAGGAGTCATATGGTTCGGGCCCTTCGGGGAGTGCTGGGCGAGGCCCAAAAAGACCAATCATTTCTCAGGTCGGAGTTCCTTCGGTTTAAACTTTAAAACAAAGCCCAACCTAATCAAGCCATTTCTCTTGAATGGAAAAGTGGAGACAATACCTCTCAAAAAAAAAAAAAGGAAAAGTGGAGACAATAAAGTGGTCGTTTAGAACACATGATTTCTATAGGGACTTCGAAGCATAAGAATTTTGTAGGAGAAAAATCCTTGGGTGCCATTTGGAACGTAAGAATAGAAAAGAGGATTTTATGGGATTCTTTTACTATGCTTCACATTTCACATGAAAAGAAACATCCACTCCGATGTAATAAAAATTTCTTGGCGCGAACCCTTGCGCTTTTCGCTCGCTTACGTGCCAGAAATTTTATGTAACAACCAGCTCGTCACTAGTTTGAAGTGTTTCCTCTCCCAAAATTAATGGTTCATACATCGCCGATGAGTTTTCCCTTGGGACTTCAAGGTAGACAACGTGTCTCGTTGTGGAAGTGTAAGGGACATGCGGCGGCCTTAATATGGGCCACAGCTCCTTCCCGTCGCTCCTTCCTTCCCTTTCTCGCCACTTTATGCCTAGAGCTCTGAGTATTTAATCCATGCCTCACCATTGCTCACTCGTACAAGCGCTTCATGCCTCTCCCTCTCGCCTTTCCTGCCCTTCCTCGCCACTTCAATGCATCGAGCATAGCCGTGTACGCAACCGTCCTGTCCCCGAACCCTCCCAGTTCAGACAACGATAAGTTCGTTTGGAGCTCGAAGAAGGAATAGGAGTTACCGAAGGAGGAGGAGCTGTAGCGAACCTTCCTCAAATCTCTCGAGAAGGCTAACAAGCGTTAGATCGAGATGTTGAAGTGTATAAGTGGATTGCACTAGCCCTTTTCATCAGTTCAGACTTTTGGTTGCGTTGGCTAGTGCATGAGGCTTGACATGGTATCAGAGCCTAAGGTCTCGAGTTCGAGTCCTGGCTTTCGTAATTTATTCTAAAATTGTTGTTGACCCCTCTATGTCCACGTATAGGCCTCTTGAGTCATACATGAGTTTCGCGCGCCGTCACTCTCTTCCGGTTGCACGTGCTGACTTCTCTCCGTCACACTTGAGAGGGGGTGTTGAAGTGTATAAGTGGATTGCACTAGCCCTTTCCATCAGTTCGGACTTTTGGTTGCGTTGGCTAGTGCATGAAGCTTGACACGAGACACATGCAGTCGAGGAGGTCATGGATATCTCCCAAGAGATAGCGGCCACGGAGGAATGCGATCGCCCGCTAATGGAGGTCGAGCGCCAGACCCTTCTGCAAAGTTACAAGCAACTTGTGGAAGATGCTGAGGCTGACGCCTTACCATGGTGGAGGAGGAAGCATGGCGGGCACGCGCAACACCGAGGGCGAAATGCGTTGCGCTGCTCCACACACATCAACGGCGACGACTCACCGGCGGGCAGTCAAAGATAGAATGACGAGGTAGGCTAAGAAGAAGGCCGAACGGGAGACAATGGAATGGGGTTTGATCCCCCCCCCCCCCCCCCCCCCCCGCGCGCGCGCCGCGCGTGGCCTGAACGACGGCGATGATGCTTAGATTTAGGTTTAAATTAAGTTTAAGTTCACTCAAGTTTGTAAATATCGTCCAAATATAAATAAAATTTGACGTCTTCATTTAAATCTCAGACAGTTTGAAATCCTATCGGTAGGGCTGCTGGAAGAAGGCGCTCTCTCTCCATACGGCCCATTCGAGGTCACTCCGAAGTCCGAACCCGTATTGGGGCTTGTGGGACGGTGGAGATGCTCTGGAGTCTGGAAGTCCGGATGCGGCGAAACCGTCTCCTCCTGCTTCGCTTCCACGCAGCGCCAGCTCGCAGCATTTTCCGCTACGTACCATTAATGCAGTAAAATGAGTGTGATTAACGTACAGCAGGGAGCCAGGGACCAAGCTGCGAGGACAGAGGAGTGAGGGGACCCGGGGCCTCGGAGGACTAGCCTAGGGTTTTAGGCCTCACCGAAGCGACGGGATGGGCTACCACCACCTTCTCCTCGTCTCGCCGCCGGCGCATCCACCGCCGGCGCGCCTCTCTCTTCTCTCCCGCTCGGCGCGGGGGGCAGTCAGCGCCGCTGCCTCGCTCGATGCCACCCGCCCCCCGTCGGTGCCGGCGGCGTCGGCGTCGGCAGCCACGCGGAGGCGGGCCGTGCTCCTAGTCGGCGTCTCCGTGCTCCCGCTCCTCCGTCTCCGTGACGCGGCGGTGGCCGCGCGCGCAGGCGCGCAGCCCTCCACGGCCGATCTCGTCACTGGTGAGTACTACTCTGCTCCGCGCGGGTTTGATCTGTGACATTCTTAGTTCGAAATCTGATACTGTACGAGTGCATAGCATTGGTACCTTGATGGAATTGGGGTGCCGCGCATAGTGATTTCCTGAAAAACTGTGCCATGTATTTGTGGATCATAAATCTATTTGGACCCTTAACCTCGCCAATGCTTGAGCTCGTGCGATTTCCGTTTGATCACTGTTGTTAAATGTTAATTGTGAGACGTATAATGTGGTAGGCGGCCTTCAGAATAAAATTTACATGCTGATCATTTCCTGTCAAATCTGAGTGGTGAAAAATGCCATCTGAGCTGGCGTGCACTATACATGGACGGATCCTGCAAGGGGCAAGGGTGTACAAATATGTACTCCCTCTATTTCAAAATATAAGATGTTTTAGCTTTGTGAAAGGAGTGTATCTATGTACTCCGAATCTAAACACTAAAAAAGTCTAGATGCACTCCATTCACAAAGCTAAAACATCTTATATTTTGAAACAGAGGGAGTAACATTTAATTGAACTGATTAATCGGTTCTTTGATGCCTTCACTTATGTATGAGTAAAGTTAGGAACAAAACAGCCTTATTAAATCTAGCTTGGTGTGATGAGTTCATGAAACAAATAGTTACTCTCATGAATGTGCTATTGCTGTTCTGCATTCTGGTGTGAATAGTTAACTGGATGCAAAGGTACATCTATTTGTGTTTCATCAATGATACCATTGTTTTATTGATTGATGATACGATGTTTTTTACTCCATTGGTGAGAGCATTTAATTTAAGCCAAGTTTGTCCACATGTGTACCCAATTTTTTTCACGCCTACACACCACATGCTTGTGTTAAGATACAATCTTCTTTTTATCAGCCAGATTGCTGTTTTATACCTGAGACTGTGTTGATGAACATGATAAATTTATGGAATTATTCTTACAGATAAAATGGAATTTCAGAAGACCGAGGGAATGCAACATGAAGAACCTTGGGCTGAACCATCTCAGCTTGAGGTGAAAGGGCCATCTCCAGGGAATCCATTTGCAGGTCTTCTGAATGCAATTTCAGTTCTTGCTTCTGGGATTCTCGCTGGACTTCTTGGTACTTCTCAACAGGAAAAAAAGGCTTTGCAATCAACCATCTCATCTGTAAGTCATCTACCAACCTTTGGTCAACATCTCATATACATTGCCACCATAAAAACAATTACATGCACGTAATATCACTATGCCACATACTCATGAAACAACTAAATGCTGCTGCTGCAAACTAGTGTAGTAGCATGCATTGCTTTTATGAAAGTTCCGGTTGCTATCATCCATTTGTGCTATTCAGTTTGGCGTACCACACTAGCACTTAATGTATATGAATTGTGATGGAAGCTAATATATGAGACATTCCTTCCTAAATTCTTTTGCTTAGGGCCTTGCTATCCGATGATTGTTGCAAATAGTGTTTTTTTACTAGCAAGTAGCAAGTTACCTTTGTTTCTTTGTATGATTAAATTTGATTCAGTATCTGTAGTATGCATGCTGTCATAGGCTTCATTATCTTGAGACTCATTCCAAATGCTCTGATCTAAAGTTTAACCAAAGGGCTATAAATCCCAGCAAATCAAACATATCACATATGCTTGCTGATTTTTTTGTTTTTTAGCATGTACCACAACATTATGCATTTACTACTTTCATGAGGATGTTCCTGAATCCTGAACGCATATATTTCTGCCCCTTTGTCTCAGCTGTTAACGTGATCTGCATATATTTGATAAAGCAATATGAGTTGCTTTAGAAATACTAGAATGGCCCCTCAGTGTAGTGATTTATGTATCAAAAGGTTTTTTAGCATGTACCACAATATTATGCATTTACTACTTTCATGAGGATGTTCCTGAATCCTGAACGCATATATTTCTGCCCCTTGGTCTCAGCTGTTAACGTGAGCTGCATATATTTGATAAAGCAATATGAGTTGCTTTAGAAATACTAGAATGGCCCCTTAGTGTAGTGATTTATGTATCAAAAGGTTTTCTTGAGACTCATCTCTACGTATATTGAATCTGTGAAGTATTCTTAACTGACAAGTCTCATTTTCCATTCCCCCAGATGGAGATCAAATTGGCTGAAAATGAGGCAGCTATGTCTTCGCTTAGGGAGAACTATGAGAAAAGGCTATTGGACGAACAGGAAGCACAGAAGAAACAAGCTAGGATGCTCCATGATAAGGAGGCTTCGCTTCTTGGTCAACTGGCTTCAACTAAGAGGACTGTAACATCTTTAAATGAGGAAATTATGAAGGAGAGGGGGCTAGTTGAGCAGCTTAGACATGAGAAACATGAACTTGAGAGTAGCGTTGCACGAGCAGAGAAAGACAAAAATGCATTTGAAGGAAAAATGAGGGAAAAGTTGGAAACACTTGATATATTTCATGACAAGGTCAATCTGCTTAGCCAAGAGGTAAATGCCAAGGAAGAATACATCATGGAACTCAATGCATCACTTTCCTCCAATAAAGAAGACTACCAGAGCCTGCACTTGATCTACAGTCAGACTAAAGAGGGCCTAGAACATGCAAATTCTAGATTAGAGCAACTGGAGAAATATGTTCTTGCAGCTAAAGATGATCTAAAATCAAAGACATCATTAATTGATTCACTGAATGAGGATGTCCAAACATTACACACTTTAAAGGCCAGTGCTGAAGAAAAAATAAACGAGTTGATAAAACAGTGTGCAGACTTGGAAGCTGCTTCTCAGATGAGGGCAGCTCGTGATTCTGAACTATTGTTCGATAAAGATGGTCAGCTGAACCAGCTTGAGGAACAACTTTCTACTGCATTAAGTGAGCATAGTAAAGAGAGAACACTAATTGCTGAGCTGAACAGTGCATTGGAAGCTAACAGAACAATGCTAGTTAATGAAGTCAAGGTCCGGAAAAGTTTAACAGATCTTATTCAGTCCACTGAAGAGGCGCTTAAAGAATCCATAAATGAGGTGTTCAAACTCTCTGAAGAGCTTAATGAACTGAACATGTCAAATCATGATTTGACAGTTCAGGTTTCAAAATTCACAAATGAGTCTAATGAAATGAAACAGGTTCTGACTAACAGAGTAAAAGAAGCGGAATCAGTTTCTAAAGCTCTTTCTGATGAACTGGCCTCAGTCAGGGAGACACTTCAACAGACACAAGAAGATCTTGAAGTCACCTCTAATCAATTACTGTCTGTTACAGAAGTGCATGATGAACTTAATAAAGAATTGCTTGATGCATATAAAAGGTTAGAGTCTACAGCAAATGAGCTTGTTAGAGAACGCAAAAATAATGCTACTCTAAATAGGGAGCTTGAGGCATTGGTGAAGCAATCACTGGTTGATGCTGAAGCAAGAAGAGCTCTTCAAGCAGACTTGGATGAGGCCACCATTTCACTAAATGAGGTGAATGAGAGTACATTGTTTCTGTCTAACAAGCTTGATAGCACCAATTCTAGGATTTTTTCTATTAAAGAAGAGAAAGAGGTGCTTTCAGCGGCTCTTGGGGAGCAAAAGAAAAGTACAGTTGAAGCTCAGAAAAATATGACGGAAGCTCAGCATCTTATTAAGAGGCTTGGGTCAGAGAGAGAAAAATTTGAATTCAGGTCTAACAAACTTGAAGAGGAATTGGCCACAGCAAAAGGTGAGTTATTGTGTCTGAGGAGGCAGTTTACTGCAAATGGTTCACCAAATACAAATGTTCCGAGCCCAACACAAAATTTCAGTCAAACTATGAAAGCTCGTGTTCCAAATACCAGTAGTACTGATGCTGGAGCTCATCGTTCTGCTAAGAAGATCTATAGGAGAAGAAAAGACGGACCAGCAACATGAGCATCATCAGAACACTGGATCTAGAATCACCAATCTTTCATTCGCTCTCACTTTATTAGAATGTTGTTTAAACCTTCCAAGCTTTGAAAGGTAGCATGTTAGACTACTGTACGGTGATGCTTGCTTCTTTAGTTATTCCAACTCTTTTTTTATCGTAGCTCTGAGAAAACCCTTCCGGTAGTTTCATATGGTAGACTTCGAGGGAACGAGAATGTACTGTGTACAAATGTGTTGTTGTCTGAATGCTCTATGGATTATAATATTCCGACTCATGCTATCTCCTTACTAAAACACTTCAAATTGTACCTGAAATGGTTACTTTTCTTGCAGTATGAAGTAATGCATTTTTTCTCGTACTGTTTTCTTGTCTGTCTCATGTTCTGCATTTTAATAAAACCTGCATCGTAATGATTCATTAAACTCAAGTGTGACTTGTGAGATGCTGAGAGGAAGTTTATTCATGATTTGACATCTGATGGATTCCCGAGCATTGGGGTTTTGAGAAAGAAGTTCCTAAGCTTCAGGAGTCAAAAGGTATGCAGCTTCCTTTCACCTCCCATTGCTCCCAAAACATATGGTGATGTGAGAACTTAGTCTTGTGCTGCTTATATATGCAAACCATCCTGACTGTTTTTATGCTGGGTCTTAGCATACTGTTATGTCTGTTCTATGTCTTGTCTCAATGTTATATATTTATCTGTATATTCCCAGAGTTTGGTCCTGAAAGATACCAGAATAGTTAAAAGTGTATTAATTCTTAACTGAAGTATTTGCCTGTTTCTAAATTGTTATTTTCTGTTGTATTTTTCCCAGATAATGTTTAAAGAGGGTTCTTTTTTTACAACACTGCAGTAAAGGGGGTTTTGAAGGCCCTCAGCATTGTGACTGTGAGGGCTAATTGTTATTTTCTGTTGTATTTTTGGTTTTTGATCTTGAAAGATACCAGAATAGCATACTTACAAGCTGGGAAAAAGGGGATGCACAGACGGTCCTCAGCATTGTGACTTGTGAGGGCTAATTTGAAGACTAGCCAGTCAAACTAGCTTGTCGATTCTAGTATCCACGAGTATCTGGATAGGACATCCCTGATTCCATGCGGCCGTAGTGTTCTAATTTTTAAAGAATTACACCTATGGCGTTTTAAAGGATTATTAGGTACTGCTGTAATCTACATCAGCAGCTTTTGGATTTCTTCACCTAAATACTTAAATGCCTACCAGGACCGCCATATATATTTGGCTACAGCTCTGCATTAGCATGTGCAGCTATGGTTTGGGTGAACACACTATGTTGGCAATTCTCATGTTCCTTTGTTATCAGGACGCCTTTAAGCTCGCACCCACTTTTGCTGACTTTATTGCTCGTGTACCTCTCTACTTGGTTATGTTCGAACTGTCCAAATATTTGACAGAGAGCATTGCAAGCACTGCCCAGTTGGCACACGGACATATGGTTACAATATGCCCTTCCATGTTGGCAGCGGCAGTATGTGTGTTGGAAGGAATTGAAGGATGGATGCAAATCCTTGGCTATCTTGCCTGAGTTATAACTAACAAGTAAGTACAGTTTTCTGGACAGGTACATGGGACACACCGAAGCTGATGCCTGATGATGGCCTGGAAAACGAGGTTGTGTAGGCTGAAGATGCGAAGAACCAAAGCGCGTAGGAGTAGGAGCTGGTCTGTCTTGGAGGATAGCTGGCATTGGAGCATACTACTTTGCAAGGTTGGCTAGTTAAGATCAGATTCCTGCGTACGTATGCTTTTCTTTGTCCTCTCATAATTAATCTTCTGCGTCTGATGCACCCACTTGGTTGGTTTATAGATGATGATGGGTCGGTGCAGTCCGTTCATTTGTGGGCTATAAAATAGATGGTATTCACTCCTCTTCTGGCTGTTCCCCGTAAACCCATAGACCACAGTTTGTTTTCCTGCAGTAGCAGTATGTTCCACATGGAACTGCTCGAAATCGGCCACTGCTAGAACGAAAGAGAAAAGTGAACCGGAGCATCTCGGACACAGTCACACATCACAACATGGTGGCAGCAGATCAGTGGCCCATACAGGCGGATTCTGCGATGATTCTTTCTGAAGCTATGTAAATAGCCTCAACTTTTTATCACGTTCGTTCGTTCGTTCATCGTCGTGTCTTTGGGGGGTTGCCCTGAGTGCACAACACTGCTACTCAGAATGGTGGTGGTGGTGGTGGTGGTGTGGGGGCTTCGGTTGGTTGGGCCACTTGGTTGGAGCCACGATCACAATGCTCGGAATGGAAGTACATGTAGTCGGTTAGTGCGAGTGGCACACAAAAGCTGGTTGCCTAATGCACCGCGGCTGATTTGGCGCTGGAAGCACCGTTCCTGAATAACTACAAACCCATTCGCTTTTCATGCCACTCCAACGATGCCCCAGCTCAACTAGTACTCCTACTTGGAATTGGAATCGGTGGGTCCTATTTTTTTTTTCAGGTGCCAATGAGTTTTAAGCCAGGGGCAGAGGCAGACGGCATCTCTTTTAATGCATATATCTTGGACGCAGGCTCAAGTCGTCGTAGTAGATCTTATTCTGTTGTCCCGCCTGTCCTTAAATCTTCACCCTGGCAAAAATCCATGTACCGCTGGACAGGTTTGATGATGAGCTCGTTTGGTGATCTGCCCTGAGCGATAGCCTGTTGATTGCTTGCCATAAATTACTGCCTCTGCCTGCCTGGCTACGGCCGGCGTACGCCGTGACTGCTTTAACTTTCACAGCGTTGTGAACCGTGATGTGATATCTCCGATCTCTCTCCCGTCTCATGTATCCTATCCACCGCCTTCACGAACTACCCTAATCTGCTTGCGTCGCCTGCCTCGGCCGCTCCTGACTCCTGAGTTGGTTCGCGACTCGGGGCAAAGGATGCAGAACCCCAAAATGCTTCGGGTGTCTTCCACCGCCAACAGATGATGCATTTCATCCTGCACCAAACCCAGGGACATCGCTTGCTTGCGTACCCGGAAAGCGCACGTGCGCACTCGTCATCATCATGGCCTATGGAATTTGGTGGGTGGCATTGAACACCAAACCATGTGGCCATTGCTGCTGCTTTCTCAGTCTTTCTGGGTTTAGCTGCTACAGTGGCAGGTTTCACTGTTTGCCCAAGACAGTTACCGTCGGATAATAATCAGCTCTTCATGCCTCTCTGCTTGTTTGGTTACATACTCCAACATACCCACTTTACTTTCCTACCGTCCCTCTGTTATTAGTGCTGAGCTCTAGGCGTTCAATCTCCACAACCACCCTGGTACGGTCTTATTATACTACTACCGCATGTACCTCTGCTCTGCTCTAATATCGGTATAAGCAAAAGAACTATCTGTGCTCAGCGGTCAGCACGTGTGAGCGTGCAGCCTAGTTTATCTGCACATTTTCTTTTTTTTTATCTGACGGCCAAGTCGTGGTGGTGAAGAGAAATGCTGCCACAACTAAAATTAGCTGTATGTCATACTTTACGTCCCAACGACACGTGCTCTGAAAGGAAGCTGCCCGCCACTTTTTCTAAACCTGAAACTTCAAATTTCTTTCGTACCAAGATATCCGTATTATGATGAAATCTTAAAGTCTGATTCAAATCTAACTAAATTTAAACGTAAACCCTAAATCTAAGCGTCGCCATCATTCCGGCGAGATGGACCAGCCTTGTTGTTGTTGTTGTTGTTGTTGTGCGTGTCCTACTTATTCGCCTCCCACTATGTCTTTTTCTCTAGGTTTGCCTCGACGATCATGCTTCAACCATCTGCACACGCTCCGCTGCCGCTAGTCTACATGCCTTCAATCAGTCCTCGCCTCCTTGGCTACTTCACATGCCCGGTGGGTTTGTTCTGCCAAGGCAAGGCGGGCAACCTCGCGAGTGGGCTTGCCTCTCTTCCTCCATGAGCAGACGACCGCTCTCCTCCGTCGACGCCATTTCACGTGAGATCTCCATGGCACGGGCATCTCCTCCAGTGCTCGAGCGTCGTCCCTATCCTGGCACGCCATCTCATAGGAGGCGAGGATGCCTTCTGCTCCGGCTAGGACGGCTCTGGCCCCTCCTCCCACTCCTCCTCCCTGTCCTCCCATTGTTTTCGTCCTCATCATCGGAGTCGATGAAGGCGAACAAGTCATCATCGTTCGAAGGCGGTAGACTTGGGTACGACTCTGGTGGCGGGACAGGTGGCACATCATTGCATAGGTGGTGGGTAGGTGGCGACATTGTCGAGCATGGCGAGAAAGAGCGGGACACCGACGTCGCGTGGGAAAGCCGTAGCGGCAATAGGACGTGTCGGACGAAGCGAGCTTCTGGAAGACACGACGCTATGCATGTTTTATTATCCAGTGAGCCCGGTAACCATTTGGGGCGTTGTTCAGGGACACGACTGAAGATAGCCATGGCCCCACTAGGCGGCCTGAAAACAACATCGGACGAGCGTTATTGTGGGCGCCTCTCCGCAATGGCGCCATCTAATACAACCCTTCCTATAGATTTTGACCCATTTTTGCAATTTGAAAAATTATGCAAAACAAACACACGAATAGAGTCTCAGCCATATATTCAAAGTGTCGACCACCAAAACGCATCTATCGTCATCACCACCACTGAAGTCTTGGTCTTATAGCGCCGCCTGTTGCGGTCCACCAGGGCCTGCCCTCTCTCTCACGCCTCTGGCATCTCTTTTGCTGGATGAGGCCAGCGCCAAGGGCGAACAAAAGGAGTCCCTAATAACTAATGCAGCTACGGCATTGTTGAAAATTTCCATTTTCAGTGTCCTTATTCGAAAATTGACGATCCATTTCCTGTATGAGAGATGTTGGCGTAAAAAATACAAATCCATACAGTGGATGCAACATGTACAGTAGCAGCCATGCAGACGCGAGCAGATGGAGACGAAAAAAGCGATTTCAGCGAAAAGGAGAGGAGTGTAATCTAGCCAAGGAGGAGTACAGCTAATCGTTCGCTGGATTCAGCGGCTTTGCAGTTCCTGTAGTAGAAAACAAAAAAATCATTCTATGAACAAAACCAATGATCTTTATGAAGATGCAAAGAGTTTTATCAACAATTGGAGTGGAGATAAAAGGTTGGTGAAGATCATTGAAGCATATTCCCACATCTTGTATTAACCTCCCAATCGCGAGAATTATTTCAACTGTTTTAGGATCGAAAGAATGATTCGTCTGTCAGAATTCATGCTTACAAACTCACCAATTCAGCACAACTTCGTTGTCCATAACAAAGAAGTACAGGATAGTAGAAGTGGTGGAGCTGCCTTGTGACGTTGGTAATTTTTCTCAAGAGAGAGATTGAGATGCGCAGCCTTGCAGCACCAAAGGTACCTTTGATGGTTGCCCCTTTCCTCTACTTATATAGGCGCATGAAAGAAGAGGTTACATCTCTCTCTTTAATCTCATGATCATATTAAAGAGAATAAACCCATAACAAGGATAACTTGGTATTTACCATGTACATCAAGGAGGAGGATTAGCACCATTTAATCCACTACACCTATACAAAGTGGGGTCATCATTTCGGCCCATGTGGTTGCCTCACTCTGGACTATCCAAGCATGCAGCCTACGCGGTACACTTGGTTTTTCTTCTCTGAAGCACTCCCGATCTTTCTGAAATTTCTGTGGTGTAATTCTCTCGTGCTCCCAATGCAACCATTCTAGCACTCAACAGATTGATCCTTAAGTGTACAAAACCATAGGTTCAATAATGTATAGAAATGGCACGGAGCTCATTCTAATCAATAATTAATAGCGAGATCTGGACATCCATATTAATTCCTAGCATACAATGAACCTTTTGTTTGCATACACAATTCCTTCTACTGCGTGATGCTTAACAAAACCCAAGTAGAGACTTTTGTCGGTATCCTTGTGAAGCAACAACTTGACCACAATACCAAGTTATCCTTGTTATGGGTTTATTCTCTTTTCTCGTTTTCATATTTCAGTACCACATGATCATATTATGTTGTGTCTGACCAAACTATGATGGATACCATAATACCGAGAGGGCCCAAGAGTATCTCTTCATCGGCGTAGGAGCACATTCCAATCTTGAACTACCAAAAGATTGCCATTATAATGAACATGTTCTGGATAATGTTTGAAAACTCCAAAGCAAAACGTTCAGCGTGAAGATACTTGATTTTCTCATGGTCTAAGGGTGTGACTATACGTTACTACAATTGTTATTATACTAATAACATTTGTGACGATATGATCTCGTAGTATATCATATGGTTGGGGTCTGTCCAACACCATTGTTCTGCTAACAAAGTGTTCTCATTGTTGTTATCATCCTTGTTACCTTAACAACCCCCATGATTAGGAAAATAAAATCACACATGTAATTTGGGTTTTTTGTGAATCTCATACTCAAGACTAATACGATTATAGCACATAATATACACATAATCATAAACATGGAAATATTGTAATAACACATTTATTATTTCCTATAGGGCATGTTTCCAACATGTGGCTTGATGAAAAGCCAAATTAGCTAGTTCAAGGACAAAGGCTATTAGGGAATCTTCTCAGGAAGCACTAAATCCTCCTTAATGACACAAAAACAACTTCTGATGGTATCCCAATCCACTCCATTTGTCCTATAGTATCCACAACCCCCAATTCTTTCCAACCCACTCCATTTGTCCTATAGTAGCATGTAAGTTTTACCTAGTTTCATTGTTTTATGTTCTTTCTTTTCTCATGCTGCAATTTATCTCAATTGCTAAATGAGTAATTTTCACACGTAACTCGATTGCTAGATGATAATTGTGTTGATATTCTACAATAAGATGTACGATGGCATGATCGTTTGGGTTAGCACATTGTTGTACCTTGATCAACAAGTTCCCGAAGTGGGATGGTCATGTCTCATCACTAAAGAACCCCATTGGTCGCTCATCCAATGAGCAAAAGAATGATGGTGGATCAATCTATAGTCAAGCCACATTGAAGAAGATAGGGATGCAAGTGTGAAGGGGATTATGTCGGTGGCATGTGCACAATGACCAAAAGGGAGGAAGCCTGAGCATGCAATAGATGCAAACCGCACAACTGCTAGAAATCACAATGTATAAATAGTGTAAAATGATGACCAACAAGAGCTTTCAAGTGTTGAGAGGCGATACAAGAAGGAAATATAGAAGGATGAAAACTTCAAGCGGTTCATGAATACGAAAGGTGTGAACTTGGTAACTAAGAAGGACAAGGTGGTGATTGAGCTATATAGAGAATCCCTTGATAAGGCCTGATACGCCTAATTTGCATCACCATTCTATATCATAATTTATATCTATTCATTGATACTTGTCTCATTATGAGGTATTACTTATGGTTTTACATCTATTTGTGCATGTTGGATGATTCCTAGAGGATGGACTACCGGAGTCTAGATTCTGATGGAAAAGACGGCGTTTTGGTGCAATTTCGCGAAGATCAGAAAAATACTAGGAAAATATGGAAACATATTATTTTACCGAAAGACGAAGGAAGCCAGAAGGAGGAGCGAAGGGGGGCCTCGGGGGGCCCACACACCCCCTAGGCACGGGCCCACCTGACCCCGCGCCTAGGGTGGGTTTGGCCCACCTGTTCGGCCTCCGACTCCGCCCCTTCGCCTATATATTCCCTACATAACCCTAACACCCGGGGAGCGACCACATATAGACTTCCGCCGCCTCTGGGAGGCGGAAAACATCGAGAGAGAAAGATCTCTCCGGCAGACAGATTTCTCACGGGGGAATTCCTTCCCAGAGAGGGGAGACCGTCGCCATCAACACCGTCATCAAGCTAGGCTTCATCAGGATCATCATCATCATCATCCACACCATCATCTCCACTAGCACCATCATCACCACTCCGTCCCGCTGTAACAATTGTGTTGGATATTGCTTAGTTCATTAGGGAAACTTTCTCGGTGTTAATTACTATTGTAGTTGATGCTTGTGAGTGGAACCATTGGATTATTGTTTATGTTCAGATTGTTATCCTGTAACATCCCAAAAATACTAAACTTAAATCATCAAACTCTAACCATCAAAATTAGGGTTAACAAAAACTTTTCTAATTAAAATTATGAAGGCATGCATATGTGTATGCATTTAATTTGAAATTCTTTTGAACCACCTTGTTTGTATGTTTCCTTGCTTGTAAAATGTTTCTTAGGTGAAATAAACATCATCTAAACATTTTCCAAACTTTTCCTAAAGACAAATAAATCAAAACCAATAAAATAAAGGAATGGTCATTTTGACCAATTTAACTCCCATGCCTACTTTGGCTGTCTCAAACTTTCAGAACCTAATAGAAACTTTTCTGGATCTTTGCACCCCTTGGATGTACTCATAACAAGGTATCAAGGCCACTTTGTGATCATCCAGAAACTTTCAAATGCATAGTTTAAATGACAATTCAAAATTGAATCTTTATCATATGGGAAGATCCCACTTTTTCAAAAACCACCCAAACAAGCTCAACTTTCAAAACCCAAGCATCTGCAGACTCACCAGCACCAATCTAGCAAACCCACCAAAAATCTTTTCAAAATTCAAAACTTGATTTCATGCGGCCATTTCATCAAACAGGTTGCAGGCACAAATCATCAAAATCCTAAACACTATAGTGAGCAGTGGTTGAAGCCTAACTTGTTCCCTCTTTAGCTCACAACCATCTCAGTAGATCATCTAGTAAGTTAAACCAAGCACTAGCCTCACTGTAAGCTTGGCATTGCCATCAATGGTGAACAACCGAAGCCACCCATGCCATCCCAGTGGAGACAGCAAGCTAGGAGGAGAAACAAGCCTAGCCAGCATGTCTGGGAGGCAGCCCACCGTCCACCGCCGCTCCCTGTCCACCGCTCGAACCTTGCCAGCCACTGGACCACATGCACGGACCGCGCCCAGACCGCCAGCAACCATGCCGAGCGTGCGCCAGAGCGCCACCCTCGACCGAAGCCCACAGACCGCGCGCCGCCCTCACCGCGTGCATACACGATCTCCACCGACCCAGGAGACCGCCAGATATCCCCGTTCGCCGCCCCATGCCTCACAGCCACCGCTCGCCGTCGAAGACGCCGCCTCTGCCGCGCAGAGCGTCACATGTTCCAGACCAAGCCGCACCGCCCCACGCATCGAAACCATGTCGTTCAGCATCGCCAGGGAACACCACACCGTCCCCTACCTTCGCCCATGCCAATAGCCGCCTGTAACATCGCCCCCGACGAGCTCACCGTGCGCCCCGTCGGTCCCCTCGCTCGACTATAAATAGAGGCCACCCTCGCTCGAATTCTTCACACCATTCTACTCCCCTCTCCTCACTGATCGTGCCACACTGTTCCCGGAGTAAGGCAAGCACCACCTCGCCGGAATTTCACCGGAGCCCGCCGCCTCTGGAGAAGAAGGGCGCCATCGATTTCGTCCACCCCAGGAGC
This sequence comes from Avena sativa, assembly GCA_916181665.1. Lineage (NCBI taxonomy): Eukaryota > Viridiplantae > Streptophyta > Magnoliopsida > Poales > Poaceae > Avena > Avena sativa. The sequence continues at coordinate 7,847,515 of OV702293.1, read as the reverse complement.
TGCCGTGACCACCCCTGAGTTCGCCGTGGTCGATTTCGTCGTTCACCCGCCTCGCCGACCCTCGCCTGCACTCCGGTGAGCCCCCAGCAACCCCCACTGGCCGCGCTAGGTTTCTTTCTCGCCGGCGTTGCTCAACGTCGACGATGACTCTCAGCCGTTGGATTGGAATCAGATCGAACGCACCACGTTGCCCCGTACCGCTTCGCACCCCCTGTCTCACTGACGAGTGGGGACACCCACTTAAGCAGCCCGCGGGAGCACTGCGCTTAGCAGGCCGGCCCGTTAACTTTTCCCGTGCAGCCCAGTTATTTGAATTAAACCTTTTTCATTTTGTTTCAAACTCACTTTTGTACTCAACTTCAAAAATCAACCCAGATCGATTCAGTGCATCAAATTGAATGAAACTAATTTTGTTAGAAAGGTCTGGGAATGCTGAATCCAAGCCCGTTGGATTCAGGTCATTTGGATCTATAGATCACCCCTGGTAAAAATAACAAGGCAGAAGCTTTTCTGCATTCAAACATTTTTCAAATTTAAACCATAATATCTTTTGAGTTGATTCCAACTCTCAAAAATCACATTTAACCATACCTTTCAGAATATATAAAAATATATAGGTTTACTTGCAAGAAATAATGTTCAAGTAATAAAAGAATGCTACATAGGCATTTCTAGTCATTTTATTTAATTAAAATAAAAGGGTAAAACCTTATTAAATCGTGACACCACTTTAAATCACATTCGCATGGACTAAAATATGTGGTGATGACATGTGTCAACATGATCCCATGTTTGGTTTGGAGAATATTAAATCTTAAGTAGTTTTTCAATGAGTAGAAATTACTTTTCTAAAAATAAAAGGAATTAAACCAAGCTTTAATCTTGTAATGTTAGAGATGATGCTAGATCATCTATAGGACCCTTGTGTGTGGTGATTGCAAGTAGCTAAGTATTGTTTGGTGATTGTGTACCTCGTATTTATTTATAGACGCTAGTACCGACCAAGGATACGATGAGGAAGGAGGATACTACGAAGAAGAAGCCGAGGAGAACTTCAACCACTGCTCTGCACAAGGCAAGCTGATGCTATACCTATGCAAGCTTATACTGATATTGTGCAAGCTTTATTAACTAAGTGGACCAATGCAAGCTAACCCTTGCAAGATACCCTACTGATGCCACAAACCACTACTTGTTACCATGACCACTATATGCCTTAAGCATATGTGATCATATCCACTTGACAAACCAATCCTAGTTTTTACTTGCAAGCTTTATACTTTATTTCTTTATCAAAGCTATTACTTAGAGTTTACTTAAGTGAGTTATAGATACTAGAAAGATATTTGAAGGTTGCATAAAGTGCATAAAATTTGGCCTAAGCTAGATAATCTTGATGTCATCTTAAGGCATGAGATGGAACTTAGTTAGAACTCCACTAGTTTACCACCCCTCATTATTGCTTACCCCCACCAGTAGATGCTAGTGCTAAGCATAAAACTTGATCAACTTTAGATGGGAATACTTGGTGGAAAAATGGTTATGAAAACCTTGGAATGATGGATCATTCTATTGAAATGTTTTGGACATGTGTTTCCAAACACCTGATGATTTTGGTGATGAAAACGATGAGGCATGAGCCTTAGCCCTTTATAAAACTGATGGTTGTATGGATGCGATACCATTCCAATTTTATCGTACAACCACAATACCCGAAGATTGGGTAGGGCTTAACTGGAAACTTATATACCTTAGTATTAGTTCCCTCACGGCCAAGGTCTGAGCTGAGGCTACCTTGTGAAGATTGTCCACCTGTGCAGTACCCAAGATGATAGTTGGTCATGGTTGGGAGGCCAAACTCACAGGAGAGGTGCTTATACTAGGGCGTGTAATTGAAAGGTTAGGATTGATTATCCGCATACTGAGTATGGTGAATTCAGGATTTGTTCCTGACGGATGTATCGAATGTTGTGGTGAAAGTGTACAATCTCTGCAAAGTGTCAAACTATTCGAATAGCCGCGTCCGCGGTTATGGACAGTTGGAGTGGCCATACTGTTCCCCCGTCAGACTTTTCAAAATGACTTGTGAAATGATTTGAGACTTTGACTTGACCACAACAGGGTTGTGATCTGAATTACAAGTTCCCACTTAGGTGTTATAAAACTTTCAACTAGCATTCGTTGCTTCTAAACTTAGTAGAGATAAATCTGGCTTTTGCAAAACAACCCTAGAGCCTAGTGTCCTATTATCCAAAAAACCCTTTACCTGTTAGTATTAGTTTGCGAGTACTTAAAGAGTACTCATGGCTTTGTCCCTGGCTATTCCCATGGCCAGACTATGAAGAGGAGTACCTTGAGGATGGACCCCAGGAAGGTTACGACAACTGTTGGAATTATGCCCTAGAGGCAATAATAAAGATGTTATTATTATAATTCTTGTTCATGATAAAGTTTATATTCCATGCTAGAATTGTATTAAGCGGAAACATTAATACTTGTGTGGTTTGTGAACAACACCGTGTCCCTAGTACGCCTCTATGGACTAGCTCATTGATCAATGATGGTTAAGGTTTCCTAACCATAGACATGAGTTGTCAATTGATAATGAGATCATATCATTGGGAGAATGATATGGTGGACAGACCCAAACTAAGCGAAGCAATTAGATCGTGTCATTGTGTTCATCTTTGCGAAGCTTTTCCTATGTCAAATATTGTATTCCTTAGACCATGAGATAATACAACTCCCTGGTATCGGAAGAAAGCTTTGAGGTTATCAAACGTCATCCTATGAGAGGGTGATCATAAAGGTGTCTCTCAGGTGATCGGAAAGTATCTGTTGGGTTGTATGTATCGAGATGGAATTTGTCCCTCCCAAGTCGGAGAGATATACTTCGGGCCCACTCGGTAATCGATATCAACACCGCTTGCAAGCATGTGGTTAAGGAGTTAATCACAAAGTGATATCGGATTACGGAACGAGTAAAGTACTTGCTGTGAACGAGATTGAACTAGGTATGACGATACCGACGATCGAATCTCGGGCAAGTAAAATATCGCGAGACGAAGGGAATATATATATGGGATTGATTGAATCCTGGCATCGTGGTTCATCCGATATGATCATCGATGAATGTGTGGGAGTCAATATGGGTGCCCAGACCCCGCTGTTGATTATTGATAGAAGATCATGTCTGCATATTCTCGAACCCGCAGGGTCACACACTTAACGTGTCTCGACGCTAGGATAGATTGGATAATTGGTTTATGAGTTTTTGTTCAGAGTCTCGGATGGGATCCGGGATATCACGAGAGGTTCCGGAGTGGTCCGGAGAATAAGATTCATATAAGGCAGTGCAGTTTTTGGAGTTCGGAATTGTTCCGGGTTAATCGGTATTGTACCGGAAGCTTCTAGAACCTTCCGGAAGGGGGCCAACGTGGTCCCACCTTCCAGGAGGGGGCATGGGCCTATGATCCTGGCCGCATTGGGCCAGGGGCACAAGGCCCCATAGGGCCCAGCCGATTCTAGATAGATTTAACTCGTTTAAATCTAGGGATAGAATTTCTAGATAAGGGATAAGTTTAAATTGTTTAAACTAGAGATAGGCTTGGAGGAGGGGCTAGGGCTGGCCGCCCCCTCCCCCTCTATATATAGAGGGCTGGTGCGCCCCTCCCCCTTACACACACCTTCCTCCAAACCCTAGTTGCCCTGCTGCCCTCCTCTCTCCCTCCCGACTGTTTGTAGGCGAAGCCCTGCAGCAGAAATTCTCCACCATATACACCACGCCGTCGTGTTGTAGATCCAATCCATCTCTCCACCATACTTGCTGGTCCGAGGAAGGAGGAGACGTCGAGGTGCTGCACGTGTGCATCTCACAGAGGCACCGCCACTTGTGGTGCTAGATCGGATCGGATCGCGAGGAGGAGAAGCGAGTACGACTACATCACCCACGTTCCGACGAACGTTCCGCTGTGCGAATCTTCAAGGGTATGAAGATCTAATCCAATCTCTCTCGTTGTTTGCATCTCCTAGATTAGATCTTGGCTTTTCCTCTGTTCGCTTCCGTAGAAAATTTTGATTTACTATGCTGCGAAACCCTTTAGTGGTATCAGAGCTAGATCTATGCGTAGATGTGATTCACGAGTAGAACGCAACATGGTTGTTGCGGGCATTGATGTTTTCTGTTGCAAGCCTCTTGTTTGTGTTCTTCTTATGACGCGGCATAGTGAGATTGAAGCGGTCCAGGCCAACCTTACGCGACGTCGTTCGCGAGACCGGCTCCGCACTTGACGTGTGGCTTGTTCCACACATGCGGCTGGTGGATGTCAGTTTCTCTCACTATAGTGATCATGGGATTAACACCGGAGTTTGGCAACCATAATATCACCGTTGTGGCTTTCCGTAGGTAAGAATCGTTCTTAGCATCTACTCCCATAAGCCACGTAAAACATGCAACAACAAAGTAGAGGCGTCTAACTTGTTTTTGCAGGGAGTGTTTTCTGTGATATGGTATGGCCCAAGATGTGATGTGTATAATGTATGCGATGATCATGTTTTGTAATGTTTCACGACTTGCATGTCGATGAGTACACAACCGGCAGGAGCCATATGGTTGTCTTTATAATTGTGTATGACCTGCGAGTCAACTTCTTATACGCCATGTAATAGCTTTACTTTATCGCTAAGTAGTTAGCAATAGTTGTAGTTGCTATTCGTGGTGGAGGCAATCATGGTGGAGTGATGGAGATCATGCCGGAACGCACAAGATGGAGATCATTGCGCGAAGATTGGCTGTACCATGTCACATAAAGTTATATGCATGTGATGTTTATCCTTTTATGTATCTTATCATGCTTAGATCACGACGGTAGCATTATAAGATGATTCCTCACTTAAAGATCAAGATAAAAATTGTGTTCTCCCCAAGTATGCACCATTGCGAAAGTTCGTCGTGTCCAAGCATCACGTGATGATCGGGTGCTATAGACTCTACGCTCACATACAACGGGTGCAAGCCAGTTTTGCACACGCGGAAATACTTGGGTTTGACTTGACGAGCCTAGCATGTACAGACATGGCCTCGGAACACATGAACCGAAAGGTTAAGCATGAGTCATATGAATGATATGATCGACACTTCGTTGTCCACCATTGAAACCACATCTCTTCTCGTGAAGATCGGATTAGGTGTGGTGAATTTGGATCGTGTTCACTAAACAACTTGAGGGATGTTGAATTTAGTGGGAGTTCATCTAGTAATTTGATTAAGTTGAACCATTTATCATGAACATAGTCTAAATTGTACTTGCAAATACTGTAGATCACATGGCCAAGTCCAACTTCAACTTCAACGTTTTTGCTGAGAAAGAAAAGCTTAGAAACAATGGGTCTAACTTCACCAACTGGTTCCGCAATCTAAGAATCATTCTGTCTGGCGGACAAAAGGACTATGTCCTTGAGAAAGCGTTAGGTAACCCCCCTACTGCAACTGCGCCGGCTGATGAGAAAGCTGTCTATCAGTCGCGCAAAGATGATTATGGGGTGATTAAGAGCACCATGTTGTTTGCTATGGAACCGGAACTTCAAAATCGTTTTGAAAGCTATCCCGGGCCCTTTGAGATTCTCGAAGAGTTGAAAACCATGTTTTAGACTCAGGCCCGTTCTGAGAGATATGAGATCTCCGAGAAGTTCTTTAACTGCAAGATGGAGGAAGGGAGTTTCGTTAGTGAGCACGCCATTAAGATGTCGGGCTACACTCAACGCCTTGAGCAACTGGACTGCAAGATTCCAGAGGAGCTCAAGATTGACAGGGTTCTGCAATCACTCCCTCCCAGCTACAAAAGTTTTGTAGTGACTCACAATCAGATTGGTTCCACTGATACGATCACCGAGCTCTTCGCAAAGCTGAAGGCTGCGGAGGTGGACATCAAAAAGGATAATCATGTGTTGATGGTCAACAAGCCCTCCTTTAAGAAAGGTAAAGGTGCAAAGAAGCCCTTCAAGAAAGGCGGCGGCAAGCGCGTTGCCCCTGCTGAGAAGAAGCTCAAGTCTGGTCCTAAGCCGGACACTAAGTGCTTCTATTGCAAGGACAAGGGTCACTGGAAGCGCAACTGTCCGAAGTACTTAGCGGACAAGAAGGCTGGCACCATCAAAGGTATATTTGATATACATGTTATTGATGTTTTCCTTACTAGCCCTCGTTGTAGTGCCTAGGTATTTGATACTGGTTCAGTTGCTAATATTTGTAACTCGAAACAGGAGCTACGGAATAGACGACGGCTTGCGAGGGATGAGGTGACGATGCGCGTTGGCAACGGATCAAGAGTTGATGTGATGGCCGTCGGCACGCTCTCCTTAGTTTTACCTTCAGGATTAGTTTTAAACCTTAATAAATGTTATTATGTGCCTGCGTTGAGCATGAACATTATTTCTGGATCGTGTTTATTGCAAGACGGTTATTCATTTAAATCGGAGAATAATGGTTGTTCTATTTATATGAGTAACATCTTTTATGGTCATGCACCTCTTGTGAATGGTTTATTTCTTCTAAATCTCGAAAGGGATGAAACACACATCCATAACATTGAGGCTAAGAGATGCAAAGTAGATAGTGATAATACTACTTATTTGTGGCACTGTCGTCTAGGTCATATTGGTGTAAAGCGCATGAAGAAACTCCATTCTGATGGACTTTTGGAGTCTCTTGATTTTGAATCATTTGACACATGCGAACCATGCCTCATGGGCAAGATGATCAAAACCCCGTTCTTCGGTATGATGGAGCGAGCAACGGACTTATTGGAAATCATACATACCAATGCATGCGGACCGGTGAGTGTTTCGACGCGCGGTGGATATCACTATTTTCTCACTTTTACCGATGACTTAAGTAGATATGGGTATATCTATTTAATGAAACATAAATCTGAAACGTTTGAAAAGTTCAAAGAATTTCAGAATGAAGTGGAGAACCATCGTAACAGAAAGATTAAGTTTCTACGATCCGATCGTGGGGGCGAATATTTGAGTTATGATTTTCTCACGCATCTCAAAGAAAGTGGAATCGTTTCACAACTCACGCCACCCGGAACACCACAGCGCAATGGTGTGTCTGAACGCCGGAATCGAACCCTATTAGATATGGTACGATCGATGATGTCTCTTACTGATTTGCCGTTATCATTTTGGGGTTATGCATTAGAAACCACTGCATTCACTTTAAATAGGGCTCCATCTAAATCCGTTGAGACGACACCGTATGAACTGTGGTTTGGTGCTAAACCTAAGTTGTCGTTTCTTAAAGTTTGGGGATGCGAAGCTTACGTCAAGAAGTTGATGCCGGACAAGCTCGAACCCAAAGCGGAGAAATGCGTCTTCATAGGATACCCTAAGGAAACTATTGGGTATACCTTCTATCACAGAACCGAAGGCAAAGTGTTTGTCGCAAAGAACGGTTCCTTTCTTGAGAAGGAGTTTCTCTCGAAAGAAGTGAGTGGGAGGAAAGTAGAGCTAGACGAGGTTATTGAACCTTCTCTTGAATTGGAGAGTAGCGCAGCACCTGAAATTGTTCCAGTGCCGCCTGCACCAACAATAGAGGAAGCTAATGACAAGGATCATGAAGCTTCGGACGATGCTGCTACTGAAAGTCGCAGGTCGACAAGGTCGCGTGCCCCTCCTGAGTGGTACGGCAACCCTGTCTTGACTGTCTTGTTAGTAGAAGACAGCGAACCTACGAACTATGAGGAAGCGATGATGAGCCCAGACTCTGAGAAATGGCTAGAAGCCATGAAATCCGAATTGGGATCCATGAGCGAAAACCAAGTATGGACTTTGGTGGACCCTCCTAGCGACCGAAAGGCCGTTGAGTGCAAATGGATCTTCAAGAAGAAAACGGACGCGGATGGTAATGTTACCGTCTATAAAGCACGGCTTGTTGCGAAAGGTTTTCGACAAGTTCAAGGTGTTGACTACGATGAGACTTTCTCTCCCGTAGCGATGTTTAAGTCCATTCGGATTTTATTAGCAATTGTTGCGTTTCATGATTATGAAATATGGCAAATGGATGTCAAGACTGCTTTCCTCAATGGCAACATTGATGAAGAGTTGTATATGATGCAACCCGAAGGTTTTGTCGATCCTAAGGATGCTGATAAAGTATGCAAACTTCAGCGTTCCATTTATGGACTGAAGCAAGCATCTCGGAGTTGGAACCTTCGTTTTGATCAAGTAATCAAGAGCTTTGGATTTGTTCCAAATTGCTACGAAGCTTGCATCTACAAGAAAGTGAGTGGGAGCTCGGTGACGTTTCTGGTACTATATGTGGATGACATATTGATTATTGGAAATGACATCAACATGCTTAACGATGTGAAGAGTTATTTGAACAAGTGTTTTTCAATGAAAGACCTAGGTGAAGCTGCTTATATATTGGGCATCAAAATCTATAGAGATAGACAAAGACGCCTGATAGCTTTAAGCCAGAGTACATACCTAGACAAAGTTCTGAAAAGGTTCAGAATGGATAAGGCATTGAAAGGTTCGGTGCCTATGTTGTCAGGTAAGATATTGAGCAAGGCTCAGTGTCCAGCTACGGTAAATGATAGGGAAGCTATGAGCAAAGTGCCTTATGCCTCGGCCATAGGTTCCATCATGTATGCCATGCTATGTACTAGACCGGATGTGTCCAATGCTCTTAGTTTGACGAGCAGATATCAAAGTGATCCAGGAGTGGAACACTGGACAGCGGTGAAGAACATCCTAAGGTACCTAAATAGGACTAAAGAAATGTTCTTAGTCTATGGGGGTGATGAACAACTCGTCGTAAAAGGTTACGTCGATGCTAGTTTCGACACCGACAAGGATGATTCTAAATCTCAGACAGGATACGTGTATATTTTGAATGGAGGAGCTGTGAGCTAGAGAAGCTGCAAGCAAAGCGTGATCGCGGGATCTACAGTAGAAGCGGAATACATGGCTGCTGCAGAAGCGTCAAGTGAAGGAGTTTGGATCAGAAACTTCATCACTGAGCTTGGCGTGGTTCCAAGTGCATTGGACCCACTGGAGATATTGTGTGACAACACTGGCGCCATAGCACTCGCTAAGGAACCAAGATATCATCCAAAGACCAAGCATATCAACCGCAAGTTTCATATAATCCGAGATTATATAGCAGATGGAGATCTGAAGATCAGCAAAGTACATACAGATCTGAATGTCGCAGATCCATTGACTAAACCTCTTCCACGTGTAAAACATGATCAGCACCTCAGTGCCATGGGTGTGAGATTGTTGCCAAATGTAAACTAGATTATTGACTCTAGTGCAAGTGGGAGACTGTTGGAATTATGCCCTAGAGGCAATAATAAAGATGTTATTATTATAATTCTTGTTCATGATAAAGTTTATATTCCATGCTAGAATTGTATTAAGCGGAAACATTAATACTTGTGTGGTTTGTGAACAACACCGTGTCCCTAGTACGCCTCTATGGACTAGCTCATTGATCAATGATGGTTAAGGTTTCCTAACCATAGACATGAGTTGTCAATTGATAATGAGATCATATCATTGGGAGAATGATATGGTGGACAGACCCAAACTAAGCGAAGCAATTAGATCGTGTCATTGTGTTCATCTTTGCGAAGCTTTTCCTATGTCAAATATTGTATTCCTTAGACCATGAGATAATACAACTCCCTGGTATCGTAAGAAAGCTTTGAGGTTATCAAACGTCATCCTATGAGAGGGTGATCATAAAGGTGTCTCTCAGGTGATCGGAAAGTATCTGTTGGGTTGTATGTATCGAGATGGAATTTGTCCCTCCCAAGTCGGAGAGATATACTTCGGGCCCACTCGGTAATCGATATCAACACCGCTTGCAAGCATGTGGTTAAGGAGTTAATCACAAAGTGATATCGGATTACGGAACGAGTAAAGTACTTGCTGTGAACGAGATTGAACTAGGTATGACGATACCGACGATCGAATCTCGGGCAAGTAAAATATCGCGAGACGAAGGGAATATATATATGGGATTGATTGAATCCTGGCATCGTGGTTCATCCGATATGATCATCGATTAATGTGTGGGAGTCAATATGGGTGCCCAGACCCCGCTGTTGATTATTGATAGAAGATCATGTCTGCATATTCTCGAACCCGCAGGGTCACACACTTAACGTGTCTCGACGCTAGGATAGATTGGATAATTGGTTTATGAGTTTTTGTTCGGAGTCTCGGATGGGATCCGGGATATCACGAGAGGTTCCGGAGTGGTCCGGAGAATAAGATTCATATAAGGCAGTGCAGTTTTTGGAGTTCGGAATTGTTCCGGGTTAATCGGTATTGTACCAGAAGCTTCTAGAACCTTCCGGAAGGGGGCCAACGTGGTCCCACCTTCCGGGAGGGGGCATGGTCCTATGAGGGAGTGTCCTGGCCGCATTGGGCCAGGGGCACAAGGCCCCATAGGGCCCAGCCGATTCTAGATAGATTTAACTCGTTTAAATCTAGGGATAGAATTTCTAGATAAGGGATAAGTTTAAATTGTTTAAACTAGAGATAGGCTTGGAGGAGGGGCTAGGGCTGGCCGCCCCCTCCCCCTCTATATATAGAGGGCTGGTGCGCCCCCTCCCCCTTACACACACCTTCCTCCAAACCCTAGTTGCCCTGCTGCCCTCCTCTCTCCCTCCCGACTGTTTGTAGGCGAAGCCCTGCAGCAGAAATTCTCCACCATATACACCACGCCGTCGTGTTGTAGATCCAATCCATCTCTCCACCATACTTGCTGGTCCGAGGAAGGAGGAGACGTCGAGGTGCTGCACGTGTGCATCTCACGGAGGCACCGCCACTTGTGGTGCTAGATCGGATCGGATCGCGAGGAGGAGAAGCGAGTACGACTACATCACCCACGTTCCGACGAACGTTCCGCTATGCGAATCTTCAAGGGTATGAAGATCTAATCCAATCTCTCTCGTTGTTTGCATCTCCTAGGTTAGATCTTGGCTTTCCCTCTGTTCGCTTCCGTAGAAAATTTTGATTTACTATGCTGCGATACCCTTCAACAACTAGGATCATCTCCCATCGTCAGCATTGCCTGTGACCCCGAAGATGGAGCTTCGCCTATGCTACCGTTATTATTACGTATTCCGCTGCTTGATGTTGTATTAAGAACTGGATCATGAGATCCCTATTTGTGTAAGAACTTATGTATCGTTTGTAATGGATGATGTACTATGGTATCCAATTCTGTTATGTCTCGCAAAAATGGTAATCCTGGGATTGCGATATATGGCATAACAGGCATCTGGGATTAAAAATCCGGGTGTTGACAAGTTGGTATCAGAGCCATCCTGACCATAGGAGACCCTAGTTAGACTGGACGTTGCATCAAAAACTTAGTTTCAAAACCAAAGAAAACAAATATTTACAAAAACTTATTCTCATTCTTATCCCTTTTATTCTTTCATGAAAATTCATGTTCCTCCAAAAACTCTTGCAAAATACATAAAATTTTGACACACTTAATCACTCTACTAACTTACTCATCCTATATTCTTATAGATGGAGACGTGAAGTACAGCAAGTTTTACCAACTGGGGAATGGAGGAGATCTGATCTTTGAGAGGGATTTGGACCAGCTTTCAGAACTTCTGGAGCGTCCGCACCCCGAGTTCTTCGGAGCTCAGCTCAATGATCAAGGAGGAGAAGATCTGCAGTGGCTAATTGTTGCAAGTCTCCGAGGAAAGATTGAACCTCCCACTGCGGAAGGAATTTAGTTTACCTTGAGGGAAAACAACTGGCTCGATGGACTTGCCAGAGCCATGCAGGAAGATCTTTCTCGTCTGTGTGGGCAGAGCATCAATCAGATCAAGGGTACTCGCTTTGAGTTTGCCCAAGGCGTGATGCTAATGGACAACCACTGGAAGCCCCATACCAACCCGAGCTAAAGACTCAATTGGACCACCTTAGCTTCATGATGTACGATCGTCAGCGGGAGTTGGACAACTGTCGTGACTACTGCAACCACAAGTCTGCCATCATCAAGACGAAGGACCAAACCATCGCCATGCTAGCAAAGGATCGCAAGTCTCGCCGCCGTCAGCTCGACAAGAAGGAGCGCATTATTGCCCGTCTTCGCCACCGCATCTCATCTCTGGAGGAGACCATCCACGACAGAGACATGCAGTTGGAGGAAAGGGAGAATGCCGGAGAGGATCTTCGTGGAGACCCCTACTCCTATCTTAGCGATGACAACGATTTTCTGGAGGATCAGGCTATGGATTTCTTCACCGATGAGGATGATTTTTCCTTCATCGATGATGATGAGGATGATGAAGCCACAGATTCCGAGGAGTAGTAGCACTTGAGCACTAGCGTAGTGAGTAGTATTCGGTCCCACTGTATCGTAGTTCTCAGAATGGTTCTTAAAACCATCTGCTTTCCTTTGATGTGGTGTGTGCTGTATCGTGTGAATGAATGAATGAATGAAAAAGCAAGTTGCTAGAAAATCTGAGTCAAACTTTAAAAAAATTTCAAAGACCCAAAAACCTTAGAAATTTCCCTCTTTTCTCATGATCCACCTCAATCTTCAGATGCCACGTGGAGGAAGTGGTTCAACCCCGGACCCGATGTTGCAGATACTGCAAATGTTGACCTCTGACCGTGAAGCTGAAAGAGCGGAACGTCAAGCCAACCTAGCCACCCTTCAGCAGATAGCCCAGCTAGCCCACAACAACCAAGGCCACAGAAATCAGGACAACCACGGATCTAAGCTCAAGAACTTCCAGAATACCAACCCACCTGTTTTCACTAAGTCAGAAGAACCCCTAGACGCCGATGATTGGCTGCAAACCATGGAAAATAACTTAGAAGTAGTCGGAGTGGAAGCCAACGAGAAAGTCCTGTTCGCCACCCACTATCTAGCTGGAGATGCCAGAGCATGGTGGAACAGTGTTCGTGCAATGACCGGAGGCCAGATGATGACCTGGGAGGAATTCAAGGTCAAGTTTAGCAGAACCCATGTGCCACCAGGTTTGATCAAGAGAATGAGAGACGAGTTCAGAGAGCTGAAGCAAGGAAGGATGACTGTAGTGGAATACCGTGACAATTTTTTGTCATTAGCCCCGGATGAAATAGACACCGAAGCCAAGAAGAAAGAAAGATTCCTAAATGGTCTGCATGATGAGATGCAGACGGTGTTAGTCAATATCCACTTTGCGGATATTGAAGCCCTTGTCGACTCTGCTATCCAGATGGAAGGAAAGATCAACCAAGCCAATGAGAACCGCAAGCGTCGCATGATGCATCAGCCAGGAACCCATCAGACCCCAAAGTATCGCCCCAACCCATCTCCAGGATTTTCCCCAAGGACCAACAGACCCCCGATGAACCGTCCGACCTACCCCAACCGTGGAAACCCTAGACCCGGAGGAAATCACAACAACCCCGGCAATGCTAGCAATTTCAATCGTGCCCCACCCAAGTTCAACAACAACAATGTTACTGCCAACACCAACACTGCCCCGAGGACTGGAAGCAATGATGTGCCTGTAGCAGCCAAGGACAAGTCGCAAGTGACTTGTTATGACTGTGGAAATAAAGGCCACTATTCCAACGAGTGCCCCAACAAGAAGAATGCTACAGCCCCCAAAGCCAATGTCCCAGCTCAGCAGCAGCGTCGTGTTCAGCCAGGAAGAAGATTTGCCCCAGGGAATTCGCTCAACCGCGACGGCCGTCTTTTTCTCATGCATGCTGAAGAAGCTCAGGAAGCGCCAGACGTCGTGTTGGGTATGTTTTCGGTTAATTCAGTACTTGCAAGAGTGTTGTTTGATTCTGGTGCATCGCATTCATTTGTCACCGAAGAATTTGCATGCACTAGTAAAATTCAACCAACCAAACTGAAGCATGTTATGATTATTCAAATTCCCGGATCAACCACCAAGGCAAGGCAAATTTGCAAATCCGTCCCTATCCGAATCCATGGCATAGATTTTTATGCAAATCTGATAGTACTTGGAACTAAAGATTTGGAAGTAGTACTAGGGATGGATTGGATGTCCAAACATAAAGGATTAATTGACTGTGCCAAGAAAGCCATAACTATGACCAGTACAGCCGGAATATCAGTCGAGCATATATCTGAAACCTTACCCCGGCAATTCAAGTGTAACAAGAGTATAGCCCAACCTACCATTGACCAAGTCCGGATAGTCTGTGAATACCCCGACGTATTTCCAGATGTTTTGCCCGGTATGCCCCCAGATCGGGATATCGAGTTTATCATCGAACTAATCCCCGGAACTGGACCCATAGCCCAGAGACCATATAGTATGAACCCGTCAGAGCTCACAGAACTGAAGAAGCAACTGGATTCCATGCTGGAAATTGGATTGATTCAACCAAGTGCGTCACCTTAGAGATCACCTGTCTTGTTTGTGGACAAGAAGGATGGAGGTAACCGTTTGTGTACGGATTATCGGAAATTGAATGATGTCACCATCAAGAACAAGTACCCCTTGCCCAAGATAGAAGATTTGTTTGATCAGTTGACCGGTGCCAAAGTGTTTTCTAAGATTGATCTTAGAACTGGCTATCATCAACTCAAAATTCGTGCAGAGGATATTCCAAAGACTGCCTTTACCACCAGATATGGATTGTATGAGTATACGGTCATGTCTTTCGGATTAACCAATGCCCCCGCTTATTTCATGAATCTCATGAATAAGATTTTTATGGACTTCCTGGATAAGTTTGTCGTTGTTTTCATCGATGACATTCTGATTTATTCCAAATCAGAAGAAGAACATGAGCTACACCTAAGGACAATTCTTGGAACCCTTAGAGAGCATCAGCTGTATGCAAAGTTTAGCAAATGTGAATTCTGGTTACAGGAGGTAGGATTCCTCGGTCACATTGTATCAGCCGGAGGAATTGCCGTTGACCCTGCCAAAGTGAAAGATGTAGAAGATTGGCAAGCCCCAACCACTCAAACCCAAGTTCGTGCATTTCTCGGATTGGCGGGATATTACCGCAAATTCGTAGAAGGATTCTCTAGTATCGCCAGACCCATGACCCAATTGCTAAATAAGAACAAGAAGTTTGAATGGACCGACAAGTGTGAAGCGAGTTTTCAGGAACTCAAGAGGAGATTGATTTCAACCCCAATCCTGATCATGCCGGATATCACGAAGCCCTTCGATGTGTATTGTGATGCATCCAAGATTGGTCTCGGATGTGTGCTAATGCAAGAAGGCAAAGTTATATCTTATCTATCGCGACAACGTAAGCAACATGAGCAAAACTACCCAACCCATGACCTCGAACTCACAGCCGTAGTTCTAGCCCTGAAAACATGGAGACATTACCTGATGGGAAACCGTTGTGAGATTTATTCGGATCACAAGAGCCTAAAGTATATATTCACTCAGAAGGAGCTGAATATGAGGCAGAGAAGATGGATTGAGCTAATCAAGGATTACGATCTGGACATTCACTATCACCCTGGTAAAGCCAACGTAGTAGCCGATGCCCTTAGCAGATTGCCGTGCCGCTTGAACTCCATGATTTTGAAGGAGCAACCAAGTCTGCACAAAGAGCTAGAAGATTTTCGGATGGAATTAGTAAGTGAAGGATTTCTGGCTAGCATAGAACTCCAGCCCACTTTGATCAGTCAGATTAAAGAGGCGCAGAAGGGAAATGCCAGTATTGACAGAATCAAGCGTCGTATCGGTACAGGCAAAGTACCCGGATTCACCGAGGACGAAGAAGGAGTTTTGTGGTACAAAGGACGCCTTTGTGTACCAGCAGATTCCGAGTTGAAAGGAGTTATTTTGAAGGAGGCTCATGATACTCTTTATTCTATCCATCCCGGAGGAACTAAGATGTATCAAGATTTAAAAGAGCAATTTTGGTGGCATAAGATGAAGAGAGAAATCGGAAGCTATATCGCCAAGTGTGATATATGTCAGCGAGTCAAGGCAGGACATCAAAGACCCGCTGGATTGTTGCAACCCTTGCAGATTCCGGAATGGAAATGGGATTCTGTAGGAATGGACTTTATCACTGGACTACCTACTTCTAGTAGGGGAAATGACTCTATCTAGGTCATAGTGGACAGATTGTCCAAAGTCGCCCATTTCTTGCTCGTAAAGACCACATATCAGAGTTCGAAACTAGCGGAGTTATACACCGCTAGAATCGTCAGTTTGCACGGAGTCCCCAAGAACATCGTATCGGATCGAGGAACTCAGTTTACCTCGAGATTTTGGATGAAAGTTCAAGAAGGTTTAGGAACCCGCCTAGATTTTAGTACCGCGTATCACCCTCAGACCGATGGACAAACGGAGAGAGTAAATTAAATACTCGAAGATATGCTGAGAGCATGTATGTTAGAATATGGATCCAAGTGGGAAGACTGTCTACCGTTTGCAGAATTTTCATACAACAACAGTTATCAAGCCAGTTTACAAATGGCCCCCTTTGAATTCATGTACGGAAGGAAGTGACGCACCCCTTTGAACTGGTCGGAGGCAGGAGAGAGTCAGATCTTTGGACCCGACATCCTACGAGAAGTAGAAGAGAAGGTTCACAAGATTCGTGAGCACCTCAAGACCGCCCAATCCCGACAAAAGAGTTACGCCGACAAGAGACATAGAGACCTCGCCTTCAACATAGGAGATTTTGTTTATCTGAAAGTGTCGCCATTGAAGGAAATGCAGCGTTTCCAACTCAAAGGAAAGTTAGCCCCCAGATATATCGGACCTTTCAAGATTTTGAACTGTTGAGGAGAATTATCGTATCAATTGGAACTACCTGAAGAGATGTCAGCTGTGCACAATGTGTTCCATATCTCGTTACTTCGCAAGTGTCTCGAAGTCCCCGAGAAGACCGAAGTGTTCAAAAATATCGATCACCGGACCATTGAGATCAACGATGACCTGACCTATCCCGAAGTACCCATCCGTATTTTGGAAGAAGCTTTTCAAACTACCCGAACCCGAAGCATCAAGTTTATCAAGATTCAGTGGAGCAACCACACAGAAGAGGAAGCTACCTGGGAACGCGAAGATCACATCAGGACGGAGTTTCCCGATCTCTTCAAATCTAGGTAATCTTTTCGTCCTTTTTCAAATCTTGGGACGCGATTTTGTTTAAGGGGGGAATATTTGTACATCCCAAAAATACTAAACTTAAATCATCAAACTCTAATCATCAAAATTAGGGTTAACAAAAACTTTTCTAATTAAAATTATGAAGGCATGCATATGTGTATGCATTTAATTTGAAATTCTTTTGAACCACCTTGTTTGTATGTTTCCTTGCTTGTAAAATGTTTCTTAGGTGAAATAAACATCATCTAAACATTTCCCAAACTTTTCCTAAAGACAAATAAATCAAAACCAATAAAATAAAGGAATGGTCATTTTGACCAATTTAACTCCCATGCCTACTTTGGCTGTCTCAAACTTTCAGAACCTAATAGAAACTTTTTTGGATCTTTGCACCCCTTGAATGTACTCATAACAAGGTATCAAGGTCCACTTTGTGATCATCTAGAAACTTTCAAATGCATAGTTTAAATGACAATTCAAAATTGAATCTTTATCATATGGGAAGATCCCACTTTTTCAAAAACCACCCAAACAAGCTCTACTTTCAAAACCCAAGCATCTGCAGACTCACCAGCACCAATCTAGCAAACCCACCAAAAATCTTTTCAAAATTCAAAACTTGATTTCATGCGGCCATTTCATCAAACAGGTTGCAGACACAAATCATCAAAATCCTAAACACTATAGTGAGCAGTGGTTGAAGCCTAACTTGTTCCCTCTTTAGCTCACAACCATCTCAGTAGATCATCTAGTAAGTTAAACCAAGCACTAGCCTCACTGTAAGCTTGGCATTGCCATCAATGGTGAACAGCCGAAGCCACCCATGCCACCCCAGTGGAGACAGCAAGCTAGGAGGAGAAACAAGCCTAGCCAGCATGTCTGGGAGGCAGCCCACCGTCCACCGCTGCTCCCTGTCCACCGCTCGAACCTTGCCAGCCATTGGATCACACGCACGGACCGCGCCCAGACCTCCAGCAACCATGCCGATCATGCGCCAGAGCGCCACCCTCGACCGAAGCCCATAGACCGCGCGCCGCCCTCGACCCAGGAGACCGCCAGACATCCCCGTTCGCCGCCCCATGCCTCACAGCCACCGCTCGTCGTCGAAGACGCCGCCTCTGCCGCGCAGAGCGTCGCATGTTCCAGACCAAGCCGTACCGCCCCACGCATCGAAACCATGTCGTTGAGTATCGCCAGGGAACATCGTACCGTCCCCTACCTTCGCCCATGCCAATAGCCGCCTGTAACATCGCCCCCGACGAGCTCACTGTGCGCCCGTCGGTCCCCTCGCTCGACTATAAATAGAGGCCACCCCCGCTCGAATTCTTCACACCATTCTACTCCCCTCTCCTCACTAATCGTGCCACACCGTTCCCGGAGCAAGGAAAGCACCACCTCGCCGGAATTTCACCAGAGCCCGCCGCCTCTGGAGAAGAAGGGCGCCATCAATTTCGTCCACCCCAGGAGCTGCCGCGACCACCCCTGAGTTCGCCGTCGTCGACGTCGTTCGCCCGCCTCGCCGACCCTCGCCTGCACCCCGGTGAGCCCCCAGCAACCCCCACTGGCCGCGCTAGGTTTCTTTCTCGCTGGCGTTGCTCAACGTCGATGATGACTCTCAGCCTTTGGATTAGAATCATATCGAACGCACCATGTTGCCCCGTACCGCTTCGCACCCCCTGTCTCACTGGCGAGTGGGGACACCCACTTAAGCAGCCCGCGGGAGCACTGCGCTTAGCAGGCCGACCCGTTAACTTTTCCCGCGCAGCCCAGTTATTTGAATTAAACCTTTTTCATTTTGTTTCAAACTCAGACTTTTCAAAATGACTTGTGAAATGATTTGAGACTTTGACTTGACCACAACAGGGTTGTGATCTGAATTACAAGTTCCCACTTAGGTGTTATAAAACTTTCAACTAGCATTCGTTGCTTCTAAACTTAGTAGAGATAAATCTGGCTTTTGCAAAACAACCCTAGAGCCTAGTGTCCTATTATCCAAAAAACCCTTTACCTGTTAGTATTAGTTTGCGAGTACTTAAAGAGTACTCATGGCTTTGTCCCTGGCTATTCCCATGGCCAGACTATGAAGAGGAGTACCTTGAGGATGGACCCCAGGAAGGTTACGACAACTAGGATCATCTCCCATCGTCAGCATTGCCTGTGACCCCGAAGATGGAGCTTCGCCTATGCTACCATTATTATTACGTATTCCGCTACTTGATGTTGTATTAAGAACTGGATCATGAGATCCCTATTTGTGTAAGAACTTATGTATCGTTTGTAATGGATGATGTACTATGGTATCCAATTCTGTTATGTCTCGCAAAAATGGTAATCCTGGGATTGCGATGTATGGCATAACAGGCATCTGGGATTAAAAATCCGGGTGTTGACATATCCATTACCATATCATCTTTGATCTTGATCCATATGATGTCTTGTGAGTAGTTCGTTTAGTTCTTGAGGACATGGGAGAAGTCATGTTGTTAGTAGTGAATCTGTGATGAGTTATTATTCAATGGTTTAGTATTTAAGTTGTGGTGCTATTCTTCTAGTGGTGTCATCTGAACGTCGACTACATGAAACTTCACCATTTATGGGCCTAGGGGAATGCATTGTGTATTTGGCTACTAATTGTGGGGTTGCCGGAGTGACAGAAACCTGAACCCCCATTAGGACACCTTTGCACAAGGGAGTGTAGGATCTCAGAGTTTAAGGTTGTGGCTAGATTTATATCTTAATTACTTCCCGTAGTTACGGATGTTTGAAGGAGGTTTAATCACAAGTATGTATCAGTCCTAGGAAGGGCAGTATGTTAGCACAGGTTCACCCACACAACACTTACAAACACCAGAGAAGAGTACTCAGCTATTTGTAGCGAAAGCACTTGACAGAATTCCCATGTGTCCTCAAGAACGTTTAGTCCTTATAAGCATTTCCACCGGCTTGTCCTTTACTAAGAAAGGATTGGGCCACTTGCTCCGTTTGTTCGTTACTTCTGTTACTTGCTCTTTGTTTTGTTGCCTTGTCAGAAAACCACTAAAAATACGTTTGCTAAGTATTCACAGGTATTTCCTGCTCCATACCACTGTTCAGCACCTTCTTATCCTCATTGGGATCGACACTCCTATTTATCGAAAGTACTATGATACACCCCCTATACTTGTGGGTCATCAAGAATATTTTCTGGCGCCGTTGCCGGGGAGTGAAGCGCTATTGAAGAGTGAAACTGGTAAGGGAACTTTTACTATGAGTATTTCCTTTTGTTACTGTTTGTTTCTTTGTTTCCAATATGGATAACCCACTTGGTTTTCTGTTTGGGAAAACTACTACCACTGAAAGGGTAGTAGATAAACCACCACTTGTTGAGATAGATCCTTTTAAGATACCTGCGAGCATTGTTAATTGTGTCATGGATAATTATTATTTTGGGGATGGAACTGTCCATCCTGGTGATCACCTGCTTTATTGTAGGGGTTCGTAGCATGGAAAACAAAAAATTTCTACCGCATGCAAACAAACAAGCCAAGATCTATCTACTAGATTGTAGCAACGAGTCAATAGAGGAACTCACCCTCGAAGATTCCAAAGCGGTTAACGAGAGCAGATTCTCATGGGTGATGTAGTCATACTCTTGCTGATCTCAAGATCGCGTAGACGATCCTTCCGGCGCTGCGTTCCGGCAGCGCTTCCGCAGTCGGTCACACATTCGGTACTCGATGAAGACCTTCCTCTCCCTTGTTCCAGCAGGCAGCGGATGTTGTAGCACTCTCCTCGCGATTCCGGCAGCACGACGGCGTGGTACCGGAAGTAGAGGGGAGATCTCGCAGGGGTTCGCCTTAAGCCGAAGCGAGTATGGTGGACTATGAGAGAGGCCTTGGCGATCTAGGGTTTAGAGGCACCAATGGAGGAAGCTTGGCCGGAGGCTAGGGCTTGGGGAGAGCCCCAACTCGCCGAGTTGGAGGGGAAACCCTAGGCGGCTGCACTTGGAGGTGGAGGCGCCAAAGCTAGGGTTTGAGGTGTAGGGAAGAGGGGGCACCCCTGCCCCTTCTTTTATAGGTGGGAGGGAGGCGGCTAGGAGGAGGGAGTCCTCCTCCAACTCCTCCTTGGCCGGCGGTTGGAGTGTCACATCCCAAAATTTTCCAAATTTTGAAATGTGAAAAATAAATAAACAAAATAAACAATTGTTGATTTTTAGGGTGAGAAGAAACTTTTTGAATCCAATTGGAAACCTTCAAACCTATTTTGATAAAATAAATCCTAAAGGGATTTAAAAATATAAACAATTAATAAAGAAAGTTTTAATAATTGGAATCACTATTTTGGATCTTTAAATAAAAAGATATGGTTTTTATAAAGCAAAGGTAGAATTATAAATAAGGATTATTTTATAAAGCCAAATTAAAACTTGGCTAAGCTTTTGAAATAAAATATTTCTATTTGATAAAAAGAGTAAGGGTTTATTTAAATAAAATAATGAGGATTTATTATTATCCAATTTTATTAAAGTAAAGGTTTTTCTATTTTAAATAAACACTAAAACTTGTTAATTTATTTTAAATAAGATTTCCAATTTTTTTATATTTTAAAATAAAACCTACTGAATTGATTTTGGTATTAATTTAGATTTCAAATAGAATTTTTAAAAAATAAATCAAATCCTATTTGAATTAATAACTAAGGACTATTTATTTAATTATTAAATGGATCCCAAAAAGAATAAAAATTATTTTGTTTGACTTTGGTTTGTGTTTTTAAACAGAATTAAAACTTACACAAAGTTTGGCAAGGTTTTGAATTCATTTGGGTGTTTGAATTGCTTGAATAAAATCTAATCAGAAATTCAAAAAAAGGAAAAGGAAAAAGATTCTCTAAAAAAAAATGAAACAGCAGCCCAACCCAACAGGCCTAGCAAGCCCAGCTCTAGCCCAACTAAACCCCCACGCGCGAAAAGTTTTTCACCCACACACGCACCCGCAGAGTCACAGACAGGCATGCCCCACTCCTATTTCCTCCACCTCGCTGACAGCACGGCCCCACACTCCTGTTCATCGTCTCCACCACGACCTCGTCGCCCTGCCGTTGCTGCCTTTGATTGCGACGATGAATTCGCGTTATTGCCACTGTTATACCTCGCCGTGACCATGCCCATTTAATCGCCCATGTCTCCTCTCTCTTTCCCCCCAAACACCGCCTCCCCACTGCCCCTAGGCTGCTCCAATTCGAGCTCGCATCCCACTGTCTCCGACGACGTCCTAGAGAAATTCCGGCGCCGTCCAGCCACCCCTCGCCTCCCACTGCTCACGAGCCTGTTCCCCACATCCAGGCGCACCTGCTCGTGTGCTCCACTCACTCGCGCCCGCTCCAGAACGTCGGCAACTTCAACGCCACTCGCCGCCGTCGTCTGTCTCGCCTCCGACGAACTTTCCTGGTAAGAGCAGACCGCCCCGAGCCTTTCTATTGACACTCCCGTACTCCCCATGCTCGTACGCATCTAATGCACCCTTCCGTTTGCCTCGGCATGACCTCTAGCCTCGCCCCCGTCGACGACCAGAGGAACCCGACGCAGACAAGCACTCCGGCGAGGAATCCCAGTCGCATCTGAGCGCCCCTCGCCAAGACAACCGCACGTTGAGCTTCGCCAACCCCCTGCGAGCAAGGTGAGCACCCCCGTTACCTCCCTTGCGTCCTGTATCGCCGGCACCACCGCGAGCAGAGCGTGCTCCGCTAGTCGCCGCCGCGCAGTGCCGCCAGTTCCTGGTCATAGCGCCGCAGCCGTTAGATCCTCATCCAGCGGATATGATAGAACGTGATCGAAGGGGTATGTGTGCATCTGCGCCACTCGATATTAGTTAAATCCTACGGTTCGCAGAGGCCGATCCGTGCGAACCGGTACCGGCCAGTAGAATCACGCCGCGTGGCACTGACTCCGTTTTAAAAACAGAAAATGATCTATTAGGTATGAAATTTTGTAAAATTCATAACTTTAAATCTACACATCCAAATTTTGCAAATTTTATATCAATGGAATCAGTAGAACAAGTACTTTGCAACCATGCACTTTGTTTAATGATTTGCTTCTGGAAAATTGGTTGAAATTGTAGAAACATGTGTAGGCATATTTTGAATATAAAAATTGTTCTAGATATAATTTTAATGTGAAATCTTTGCAAAATGATTTGTTGTGAACCTACTGACCCTAGGAACCAACTTATGGATTTAAAAATGTATTTTGTGAAGTTTAGGAATAAATATTTGAATTAACTCATTTCTAGTCAAATAAAAATAATATTTATGGTTTAGAAATGATTTTTGAGTAAAACCTTTGGGAAATGACTTGATTCAAACCTTCTGACCCTAAACACCAAGTTTTGTGAATTAACAACTTATTTTATGAACAATATAAAATTATTGCTTTGATAAAAGCATTTTCAGCCACATAAAATGATGATTTGATTTAAAAATGGTTTATATATAAAACCTTTTGCAAATGGCTTTACCACTTTAGTAAATGACCACTTTTGAACCTTACAATGTTTAGAGCCTAGTAGAAACCACCTTTGCAAATAAAACTACATTTTGCATGCTTGCATGCATGACCTTGTTTTTGTTATTTGATGTGTGACAAATTGTTTGAATGTTATGTTGAATATGTGTTTTGCTTGATTGAATTATAATGAAGTTAGAAGAGTGTGATATTTGCAAGATCAAGAAGTGAACCAACATTCTCTACTAAAAAGGCAAGTGATACTATCATCCATGTCCTACTATTTTCATTACACTTAGTGGATTTTTGTAACATGCATGAAAAGGATTTCTATATTTTATGCTATGCTAAATCCTAATAGGATACCCTTATATATTCCTTAGTGGAAACAATGTAGTTGTAGCAAGCTTAGCCCTGCTATATATTGGGATGGGATACATGATATGATTGTATGAAGAATTGAAAAGACATATGTTTTATATAATAAAACAAGTACTCAATGAACCACCTGGGTGGACAAGGACACTCAAGTTTTGGACAAGGTGGCAACAAAAGGAACCATGTTTATATGGCAATCTCTTTTTGTTGTGCACTAGAAGAAAACCACCCAGGGACTTAGAGATTGAACATGTTTCTCGTACACTGGCTTCCGTGTACAGCCACATGCTAAATGGGCTCTGGCTTAGTCAACTACATAGAGGAATACCCATGCATTGGCATCTTCAGGTTAACTAGGATTGTGTAAGGGAACTTGAAACCCTACATTGGTGCCTGGATGACAAGCTCATTGTGTATTGGGAGGACTTCTATGGAAAGACTTTGTCACATTCCTTATCCAGAGGCCACTGGTGGCATCAAGATGAGATTGTGTCATGTGGGTAAAGTGTACAACTTCTGCAGAAGAATCAAAATTCTAAGTACTTAGCCGTGTCCCCAATTATGGACAATACTGAGCAACTAAGGCCTGAAGCTATGGAAGCTCTCGACATTCCAATTTCTCAAAGTTAAAACTTGAGGGTGACAACAAGGGATTTGAAGCACTTGGAGTTTTCCAAGAAGTTCAAAAAGATTTGACAAAGATCAAAAACTATTTTGAAAAGATAGGATAAAACTATATTGCTTTCTGCAAATGAGCCTAAACCCCACTTAGCCAAATATGCATGTAATGATAGGATCCACATATTTCTACTTAGTAGTGAAACTTGCCAATACAATTCAAATGTATTGACCCTTGTGGCTGCAACTTATTATGTTGCAGGTTTGTTTGATGATTAGTGAAGTTTATTGATTAGGATTACAAGTCTACAACCAACATGACTGCCTGTGGCACTTTGAAGATGAAGGACCCCATGCTTATAGATATTCTGCTGCAATGTAATGTGATAGCCAAATGAGCTATGTAAGATGTAATGAATTATTTTATTCCTGGTTATAAAGTTGTATTATGACCTTTGTTTCTTGATATTACATCTTAACTGTGGATGCTAGCTATTGATCCAGGGACTAGCATTGTAAACACAGGGATCTCTACCTTATTAAAGGTTGGGAACCTTACATGGAGGGAGTGGGACTTCCTCCCTAAGTAGGTTTCCTACTCTCCCTCCACCAAGCAAACTTGCCGTTTGACTTTTTCAAATTGGCGTTTGACTTTCAAACTAGGATTTGATTTTGTAACACCCCGGTTCTGAAAAGACCGTGGCTTCTATGTGACATGCCAATCCCTGGATCGGTTTATTGGCCCACAATAGAATAAGATGAATAACATAGCAAAATATCCGTGTATCATAAATAACGAAGATCCAGAGTACCATTATTACAATAAAAGCTTAGCCCAAAGCTAGCTCAAATTATTCAGGTAGCAACATAAATAAAGTAAATCCTCCATTCTTCAAATTGCCCACAAGTGAACAAGTGCCGAGTGGAGTACCGTGGCCTATATCGATTACTCAGAATCGGAATATCCTACAACATGAAACGTAGCAGCCCCGAAGGGTCAATACATGGAATGTATGGCAAGTAGAGCTAGTAATGGAGACAATAGTACTAACATCTACATGCATATTTGGCAAGTGGAGTTGTGTCTGGCTTGCATTTGCAAATAACTTTGTCCTACTTTCATAAACAGTTTTTGATTTTCTTTGAAAAGATCCCAATTAAGTTAACCCAACAATATTAAAACAATTTTGAAATTAGAATGAGCGAGAAACATGTCATGGAATCAATATCAAGCAACTCAGTTGTCCATAACCGGGGACACGGCTAATCGATTAGATTATACACCCTGCAGGGGTTAGTACACTTTACCCATGTGACTTGGCCAGCCCAGCTCGTACCATCACTCTCATTTTGAGTGATGATAGGGAGAAGTCCAAGAAGAGACTGTTCGGGAAGTAGCTCCCCAATCCCGACGCGCACCGGTCCAACCTACCAAAATTCTACATCTCTGGATACGCGGGTTCGGGTCACCACAACCTACTAAGTCCAACCAACCGCCCATTACATTATTGGCACATGGTTGTACACGTAAGCTACACAATAAAGAAGCCAATCAATTTCTCTCGATACCTGGGTGCCTTTCCGCAATGAAACCACCAAAAATTATCAATACCATCACACCCAGGAGATTCATTGATTAAGTTGTTTTAGTTTTCACAAACCAATACTTTTAGAAACAAGTCTCAATGATGTAACCCAGCCCTCGTTCGACATAGCATGGCTAAGCACATCTACCAACGGTGGTTCATCTACAAGGAAGGCCCTACCACATAATAGGACATAGCATAGTGATAGTATCATCCTACATATGCATCTACAAAATACACGACAATGCATTGAAAATAGTAGGACGATATCATGAACAAAGTATCATCTACTTGCCTTGGTTGTAGCAGTCGGAAGAACAATCCACACACGAGCAAGCGTTGCACTCGTCACAATCTACACGATACAATTGCAATCATAAACAAACAATCCACAAACATATGCAACAAAGATGATGCATGCAGGTATGCAAGGCAAGTGAATTGGTGCTACAGCTGCACCACATAATCCTATTCAATAATACTACTGATTGCATGCATGGAAAATAGTTTTAGCGCTAGGAAAACTATTACGCAAAAAGTAATGCTCAAAACTAGAGCTAGAACTCAAATAAATCACTACCGGTAGTATACTGTTTGTAAAATCTTGGGAAAATTCTACCGCATAGACATCGCTGATTAGAAACAGTACCAACTGGAATTACTCAAAAAGGAATTATAAAACTCCCCGAGTAATTAAAACACTGCAGAAAGCCACTAGACAGTTTCTGCAGAAGTTTTTACTGTAAGCCTATCTTTTTAATTCACGACGAGATTCCCCTCGTTCCACTGAATCCAGGGACATATCATACGCGATTTTTGGTGCTACGGATCTTTTTCTACGAATTTATTACTTCGAAAAGGACATTAACCTATTTGATTAAACTGTACTAAATCTTGCTGCAAAAGCCTGAACCAAAGATACAACGAGATTCTACACGACTCACTGAATCTACACATATTTTATTTGCAATTTTTGGCCAAGCGATTTAATTTCTATGCAATTTATAAGTTTCTACCGAAATCTGTCAACTAAAAACGATTAACGAAAATAACCAGTCAACTGTGTCTGTTGACTGGTCAACGTGTCTGCTGACTGGGCGCTGACTGGGCGCCTGACTAGTCAACGCCTGAGTGCTGACCAGTCAACGACTGATCTGAACCGCTGATCTGAAATCTAACGGTGGCTGCAGGCTTACCGGAGACAAACGGCGAAACGAACTCCGGACGGTGCGGCGATCGGTTCCGGCGACGACGGTTACCTGCGCGGTAGGGGAAACGATCAGCGCGTAGTACGGGGCGGTCAACAGCACGACGACGGCAGCGACGGCGGTGCGGCATGGAGGAACGGCGCGACGCAAGACGCGTGAGGCGACACGCGTGCGTGCGTGTGTGTGTGCGCGCTGCGTGCGTGTGTGTGTGCGCGGCAGCGAGCAGCAGCAGGCGGCGGCGGCAGCGGCAGGCGCGGGCAGGCGCAGCGCGCAGCGCGCGCGAGCAGGGCGGCGAGGCGACGGCTGGCCGCGGGCGCGCGGCAGCAGCGGGGTGGCGTGGCGCGATGGCGGCGGGGCAGGGAGGCAGGCGCGGTGCAGCGGCTGCGGGGGCGAGGCGCGTCGCGGCAGCGGGGAGAGAAGGCGGCGGCGCGGCACACTTACCGAGGGCGGCGGGGTGCGGCGGCCGAGGGGAGGGGCGGCGGCGCGGTCCAGGAGGAGAGGCGGCGCGGGACGATCGAGGTGGGAGGCGGCGGCACGGGATCCGAGGTGGGCACGGGTCCCGAGGCGCGGGGGCTGGTTATGGCGGCTCGGGCCAGGTGGGGTCCCCCTTTTGTGGGCCCCACGCGGGGTCCTAGTCTGATTCGGGCGCGGTGTTGGAAAAGGACTCGGAAATCGGCCCGAAAATCGGACCGTTTTTCTATCTTTTCATAAAACGGCGATAACTTTTCCGTACGAGCTCCGAATCGAGCGATTCTTGCTCCTACGGTTTTATAAAATCGAGGGGAACAATCTAGGGTCAAGGGTTGAGCAAAACCACTAGGCTACAAGGGTGGACAACCTAGTCCTACTAAAGCCTCCCGCAGGAGCCTCGTAGCAAAATAGAATAGGGTTTAGGAAATAGTGTTTCGCCGATTCTTATCAATCGACGGTTTTGCATGGAAAAGCATGATGCAATGATATGAATGATATGCAGAACCAAATCTAAATTTTGGGATGTGACAGATTTCTACCTTTATTTTTGCCCAGCCAAGTGATCTAGTACATGATGCAACCATTCCACATTGTCATGACACATTCATGTACCCTTCCCCTCCGGAGTGCCGGACCTTCCGGACCCTTCTAGAACATTCCCGGTGAAAACACCGGAATCATTCCCGAACTCCGAAACAGGACTTTCCTTATATGAATCTTATTCTCCGGACCATTCCGGATCTCCTCGTGATATCCCGGATCCCATCCGAGACTCCGAAAAACATTCGGTCTCTTACTCATCATTCCATAACTACTCAACAACATCGAATCCTTAAGTGTGTCTCCCTACGGTTTGTGAATTATGTGGACATGACCGAGACACTTATCCGATCAATAACCAATAGAGGAATCTGGAAATTCATATGGCTCCCACATATTTCTACGATTACTTTGCGATCGAATGGACCACTTACATACGATACCAATTTCCCTTTGTCTCACGATAGTTTACTTGTCCGAGGTTTTGATCGTCGGTATCTCTGCATACCTAGTTCAACCTTGTTACCGATAAGTACTCTTTTCTTGTTCCCGTGGTATGTGATCCCTTATGAACCAGTCACATGCTTGCAAGCTAATTGGATGACATTCCACCGAGAGGGCCCAGAGTATATCTATCCGTCATATGGATGGACAAATCCCACTCTTGATCCATGTGCCTCAACCCATACTTTTCGAACACTCAATGCCACCTTTATATCCACCCAGTTACGGTGTGGTGTTTGATGCCATCAAAGCATCCTTCCGGTGATGGTGATTAACATGATCTCATGGTCGAAGGAATTAGGTTACTATGTATCAGAAAGCTTATAGCAAATGAACTATATTAAATGACTTGATCTTTATGCTACGCTTAACTATATGAGTATGTCCATCACATCATTCTCCTAATGATATGACCCTGTTGTTAATAATATCTCTATGTTCATGATCAGGAAACCATGATCATATATTAACCAACAAGCTAGTTTAACAAGAGGCTTTACTAGGGACTCTTTTTTATGTTTACAAATCACACAAGTATTAATGTTTCCGGTTAATACAATTATAGCATGGTATGTAAACATTTATCATAAGTATGAAGATATGATAATAACCACTTTATTATTGCCTCTTGGGCATATCTCCAACAGTCTCCCACTTGCACTAGAGTCAATAATCTAGTTTCAAACCTTTGTGTATTCAACACCTATGGCTCTCTGGTGTCGTATGCACACGATTGCTAGTGGTCAACTGATCTCCGGATCTGACACTTCCAGGTCCGTGTGTAATTGCATGTCTTTGCGTCTCTACGCATCACTCATTCTCTAATGAGATGGCTTTGTATAAATTTGGTCCTTTGGTGAGACCTTTAGTTCTTTGGGGTTAAAACATGTTGATAAGATTGCCGTACAATATATCTTCATAGTATTATCCCGCTGTGAACTACACCTAGTTTGATAACAAACTAATTGACACAAATGCCCTCTTTAGCTGCTATAATAGCAGTTATATACTTAGCCCTTTTGTTGTAGTATCTATCACAATGTCTTAACTTTGGAACTCATCCAAATCCATTATGGAACTTACTTTCCATTATATTGTGCCACCCTTAGTTTAGATTGAGATAAACTTAATTTGTACTTTGTGACAAAACTAGTATCAATGTAGTACTTTTACAGTGAACTAACCATCTATTTGTCACTTCTACAAATAATATACTCTTAGTTCTTCCAAAAGATCATAAGAATATCCTTACTATTGTCCAATGATCATCTTATGAATCATTCTGGTATATGCTCATAACATTTAGAGTATAGGACATATCTGGATTTGTACATATCATAGTATGATTGATATAAATACTCTGTGTGATTTCATACATCAAGTATCAATCTATACTTGAATCTTTGTTTCACTTACCCAGTGTCAATACACTTGAATATATCATCAATATTGAACTCATTCAATCCTTTCTGTGTGACAAGAACCTTTCTTGTAATTTCTATATTGAACTCATTCAATACATCATCTATGTACTTTCGGCACAACCATATTAGCGTCTATTGATGCCAAATATTTGGGTTTTGCCTAAGTCTTTCATCGGGATGAAATTCTTAATATGTGTTAATGAAAGATACATCATTTCCAATCAACAATATGTCTTCCACATAATGTATTAGAAACATGTCTTAGCGCTCCCACTTAATTTCTTGCAAATGCAAGCATCTTCATTGCTTCCGATGAAATTAAACTCTTTTAACAGTTTCATCATAGTGAAGATTCCAACTCCGCGATGCTCACTTCAACCATTGAAGTTTGCATATGCTTTTAGCATCCTTTGAAATAACAAAACCCTTTGGACCGTGTTATGCACACGTCCTAGTTAACAATTCTATTAGAAGAACTTGTCTTGTTTATTTAACTACCACATAACAAAATTATATGTAGTGGTTGCTACATTAATCCGTCTAGACTAAATATCGCTATGAAAGATCAAATCTTGTCATAGTCAACCTTTAAACATTGTTGTGAACTCTTTCCCAACATGTCGACTATTTCATAGATGCAAAACATCCATGTCTATTTCTTTATAGATCCAAACACAACTGTAAGGTCTTACACCTTTCTTGAGGGTCCTTCAAGGTCAAAACTTGATTTCTCATGTATGGAACTATCACGGATTTTATGGCTTCAAGCCATTTTACGGAGTCAGGGCCCATCATCGCTTCTTTGCATGTAGTCCGTTCATTATTCTCAAATAATGATTCAACCCTCAAATCTTGGTATTTGATTGTTTACTCGACCTACTTGGTTCAATAGAAACTTTGACCTCCGTAACCACAACCTTTGAGGCACGTGAGCCATGAGCATTTTTGCTGCCTCTGGAACACTTTTCGGCGCTGCGCAACTTTGAACATATAGCTAAGGTTCTTTTAACCTTATCAAAGTTATATTGTCCTCCCACTTATATTTTCACAAAAAATTCCTTCTCAAAGAAACTTGACGTTCTAAGTGACAAACACTTTTGTCTTCGATGTTATGGAGGAATACTTAACAGTTATACAAAGACAGGTTCATCCGACTTTGGTTGCAAACATCTTTCTTATGCATAGCATACCAATGTTTAAGAAATGACAACTTGGGTTTTATCCCAAACAATAACTTTATATGGTGTCATTTCAACGGATTATGATGGAGCTCTTTTCAGTGGAAAAACGGTAGTCTCTAAAGCTTTTAATCTTTAAAATATAATGGTAGTTTTTATGAATTACACCTTCGATCTTACCATGTCAAACAAGGTTTAAATTACATATCTCGAACGCTCCATACTCTTATGGTGTTTCGGGACATGCAAATCCACGGAACGATTCCTTAAATCTTAGGTATTATGCTAAACTTGTAACTCAAATATCTTCCTTTATGATCTTATCATAAAATATTTATATTCTTGTTACGATGATTTTGCACTTCATCTTGAAAGTCTTTGAACTTTTCAAATGTTTCATACTTCATCCTTATTAAGTAAATATTCATATATTCACTCAAATTTTCAGAGAAAGCATATGAAGTTGAAATCCATTGCTCTTGACTACACATAATGGACTTCGTACAACAATATGTATAAGTTCCAATAAGCTAGTCATCCGTTCCCTTTTGGCCTATGAACAAAGTTTTAATTATCTCTAGGAAAGTTTCACAAGCGTCATTTGATCAAAAATCAAAAGACTCCAAAATTCCATCCACATGGAGTTTCTTCATGTTTTCTTTCCAATATAATTTAAACGGCGATGTCACTTCCTAAGTGATCTTTCAATCAATTTGTCTTTCGACATTTTTAGCACTAGTTTTATGGATGTGATTTCTCCAACGAGATTTGTGAATCATCCATCTTTTATGGATTATGGCAATTATTTGAACAACCCTTTTGTTCTCATAATACCAGATAAAACAAATCTTGAAGGCAAGCTTTGATGTTTAACGAGCAACACAATAACCCTTTATCTGTTCTCGATGAACATCATCACATATTCTTTTGCTAGTTACTTAGGCCATTGTAGTTCATGAATTCTGTTGTTTCATATGATGATTCATATCAACAAATTCGGTATCCAATACTTAAGAACCACATTATTTAACAAGCAAAGAATATATCCATAACACCTATATCCTTTATATACCTAAACTGAACAATTCTAGTCTTTTCTGCCATATATTTATGAGATTCTCTTTCAGTATTTCTTTTTCTATTTGAAAGAATCTATCAACATCAATAGTGGAGCCATACACATGACACATAGTCCAAAGCGTGTATAGTTGAATACCAATGTCTTTGGACTTGCACTTTGAAGTAGATTACCATCATCAAATGTTTGGTGTTCTTTCAAATTCCTTTCTTTAGTTATCTCTTGGTGTAGTAAACATTTTACCTACATCAGATATTCACCCTTATCATGGAATTATCCATGATCCAGCTACTTTTAGCTTATAACGGTGAATCGCGAGTATAATGTTTCTCTCCAAAACCTTTTGGAGAATTAAGACGACCAGCGTCTCCAACCTTTTGCAAATTCTCATCAAATATGAGAACATGACTTTTGCCATATTATACTCTATCATGTTACAACCAAAACTTCGTTTCAGATATCACAATATCTTCCACAAATCATGGTTTCTGAAACAACTCTTTCAACTCCTAGATTACCTTGATATTGAAACTATCTTTCGACTATCAAGAATCATGGAGACAAACATGATACTTATACACTAACACTGGAATTGTGACTCTTGTGTTAATACCAATTATTAAACTTCATGGAGTAACCGTAACTTACTAAAAGTTTGCAATAGGACTTTTAAACTTTAGATTAACACTTCAAAACAATATGATACCAGTTCGTAAAGTAACTAACCAGAATTCTATAGTTCTATCATCTCAATTAAAACTAAGCGCAAGGTGGTAAACGGATGCCAATGACTACAACAACTATGCAAATTCACTTTGATTTAATTTATGATAAATAGTGTTCAACTTTTAATCATATTGCTGTTGAACTCCCACTCAAAACAATATCCCTCACATTGTTTTAGTGATCACACGAACCAAATCCACCACATCAAAACCGATCATCACGAGAGTTGATGTAGCTTCAATGGCGAACAATCAACATGTTCATCATATCTACTATATGACTCATGTTTTACCTTTCGGTGATCCGTGTTCCGAGACCATGTCTGTACATGCTAGGCTCGTCAAGATCAAACCTTAGCTTCTGCATGAGCAAATCTGGCTTGCTCATGTTGTATACACTCGCAGAATCTAACACACTCGATCATCACGTGGTGCTTCGAAACAACGAGCTTTAGCAACAGTTATTACTAAGAATGAACACTTTAAAACTTGAAATTGTGTGCTTGAGGGATCATCTTATAATTCTACCGTCGTGAACTAAGCAATACAAGATGCATAAAAGGATTAACATCACATGCAATTCATAATATGTGACATGATATGGCCTTTCTTCTTGTGCTTCTGATCTCCATCTTCAAGCACGAACATGATCTCCATCATCACCGGTGTGGCGTCAAGGTCAATGGCGCCGCTTCATGGTTGTCTTCCACCAGCATCAACTATTACAACTACTTTGAATAATAGACACACAGGACTTAATGGAAATAACCATATGGCTCCTGCCGGTTGCCAACTTACAATAAGGAACATTGCATACATCATATATAATCACAATCATGGCCATATCACATCACAGCACACCCCTGCAAAACAAAGTTAGACGCCTCTAATTTTCTTTGCATGTTTTACGTGGTTTGGGGCTTTCAATAAGTGTAGTTCTAACTTACGAACAAGAACCACAACATTGATACTAGTATTGACAATCACCCGTTGTAAATTGAATCTTAACTATGTTGGGAGAAACAGGCACCCGCAAAGCCACTTATGCAATACAAGTTGCATGTCAAGCATGGAGCAAGTCTCATGAACGATGTCATGTAAGGTTAGCCTAGGCCGCTTCATCCCACCATCACGCAAGATGCAAAGTACACAAGAAGCAATCGACAACAAAAACATCAATGCCCACAATGACCATTGTGTTCTACTCGTGCAACAGATCTACATATAGACACAGCTCTGATACCACTGTAGGGGTTTGTAGCATGGAAAACAAAAAAATTCTACCGCATGCAAACAAACAAGCCAAGATCTATCTACTAGATTGTAGCAATGAGTCAATAGAGGAACTCACCCTCGAAGATTCCAAAGCGGTTAACGAGAGCAGATTCTCGTGGGTGATGTAGTCGTACTCTTACCGATCTCAAGATCGCGTAGACGATCCTTCCGGAGCTGCGTTCCGGCAGCGCTTCTGCAGTCGGTCACACGTTCGGTACTCGATGAAGACCTTCTTCTCCCTTGTTCCAGCAGGCAGCGGAGGTTGTAGCACTCTCCTCGCGATTCCGGCAGCACGACGGCGTGGTACCGGAAGTAGAGGGGAGATCTCGCAGGGCTTCGCCTTAAGCCGAAGCGAGTATGGTGGACTATGAGAGAGGCCTTGGCGATCTAGGGTTTAGAGGCACCAAGGGAGGAAGCTTGGATGGCGTCTAGGGCTTGGGGAGAGCCCCAACTCGCCGAGTTGGAGGGGAAACCCTAGGCGGCGGCTGCACTTGGAGGTGGAGGCGCCAAAGCTAGGGTTTGAGGTGTAGGGAAGAGGGGGCACCCCTGCCCCTTCTTTTATAGGTGGGAGGGAGGCGGCTAGGAAGAGGGAGTCCTCCTCCAACTCCTCCTCCTTGGACGGCGGGTGGAGGGAGTGGGACTTCCTCCCTAAGTAGGTTTCCTACTCTCCCTCCACCAAGCAAACTTGTCGTTTGACTTTTTCAAATTGGCGTTTGACTTTCAAACTAGGATTTGATTTCTACCTTTATTTTTGCCCAGCCAAGTGACCTAGTACATGATGCAACCATTCCACATTGTCATGACACATTCATGTACCCTTCCCCTCCGGAGTGCCGGACCTTCCGGACCCTTCTAGAACATTCCCGGTGAAAACACCGGAATCATTCCCGAACTCCGAAACAGGACTTTCCTTATATGAATCTTATTCTCCGGATCTCCTCGTGATATCCCGGATCCCATCCGAGACTCCGAACAACATTCGGTCTCTTACTCATCATTCCATAACTACTCAACAACATCGAATCCTTAAGTGTGTCTCCCTACGGTTTGTGAATTATGCGGACATGACCGAGACACTTCTCCGATCAATAACCAATAGAGGAATCTGGAAATTCATATGGCTCCCACATATTTCTATGATTACTTTGCGATCGAATAAACCACTTACATACGATACCAATTTCCCTTTGTCTCACGATAGTTTACTTGTCCGAGGTTTTGATCGTCGGTATCTCTGCATACCTAGTTCAACCTTGTTACCGATAAGTACTCTTTTCTCGTTCCCGTGGTATGTGATCCCTTGTGAACCAGTCACATGCTTGCAAGCTAATTGGATGACATTCCATCGAGAGGGCCCAAAGTATATCTATCCGTCATATGGATGGACAAATCCCACTCTTGATCCATGTGCCTCAACCCATACTTTCCGAACACTCAATGCCACCTATATAGCCACCCAGTTGCGGTGTGGTGTTTGATGTCATCAAAGCATCCTTCCGATGATGGTGATTAACATGATCTCATGGTCGAAGGAATTAGGTTACTATGTATCAGAAATCTTATAGCAAATGAACTATATTAAATGACTTGATCTTTATGCTACGCTTAACTATAGGAGTATGTCCATCACATCATTCTCCTAATGATATGACCCTGTTGTTAATAACATCTCTATGTTCATGATCAGGAAACCATGATCATATATTAACCAACAAGCTAGTTTAACAAGAGGCTTTACTAGGGACTCTTTTTTATGTTTACAAATCACACAAGTATTAATGTTTTCGGTTAATACAATTATAGCATGTATGTAAACATTTATCATAAGTATGAAGATATGATAATAACCACTTTATTATTGCCTCTTGGGCATATCTCCAACATTTATATCCATGAATTATGCGGGTTGTTTAAGTGTGCAGGTATCACAACTAAACAGGTGAAGAAGAAGTTACTCTCCATATCCTTGAAAGGGAGAGCTGAGGCATGGTATAAGCTGCTAAAGAATGGACAATCCATGGAATGGGAGGAGATGGCATCTCTCTTTTACTCTAAATTTTACCCTCCCAGTGAAATCAAAAGGATAGAAGTCTTATATATAACTTTTGGCCTCTTGACGGAGAGAGTACAACTCAAGCTTGGGGGAGATTGAAGTTATTAATGCTTAAATGTCCTATTCATGAACTCCCTAACAATATTATTCTCAATAACTTTTATGCTAGGCTTTCTCTTCAGGATAAAGGTTTACTAGATGCCTCTTGTGCTGGATCATTCACAAGTATGAAGGAAGAAGTTAAATGGGATCTCTTGGACCATATTCAAGATAACACCAAAGCTTGGGAGAATGACAAAGGAAGAAAGTCAGTATAAATTATGATTATGAATGCATTAAATCTTTTATGGGAACTGATAACTTTCGTGATATTAGCAATAAGTTTGGCCTTGATCCTCAAGTTCTTTCGGAATGTTTTAATGAAATTGCCTCTTATATTCAGATTCCCAAGAAAAAGTGGGACAAGTACCATGCTCCTTATAAAGACGTTGTTACCCACGGTCCTGCTAGTGGAGAGGTTTGTACTGTTGATCCTATTTTGCCTGAACCTTATGTTGAAAAGATCCCTTTTCCCTCCAAGGTAAGGGAACACTCTATTTTGGCTAATGTGGTTAGCAAAAGCGCAAATAAAACTGTAGGTTCCAATGAGCTTATTGATATCGAGCCTGTGGTAGCTATTGTGAAAGATCTTGTCACTAGAAATATAGAGGATGAGTACATTGTTTTTTGTGAGGATGCTAATAATATTGTTTCTCATCCTAAGAAAGTTAGAAAAGCTAGTGTTCTTGTGCTCTCTGTTAAAATTGGTGATCATTTCTATTATGGTTTATGTGATATTGGTGCTAGTTCTAATGCTATCCCTTATGAGCTTACAGGGAAATTATGCATGAGATTGGTCTTTGTGATCTTGAAGACATTGATGTGGTTATTCACCTTGCCAATAGAGAGCAAGTTTGCCCCATTGGTATTGTAAGAGATGTGGAGGTCCTTTGTGGTAAGATTAAATATCCTGCTGATTTTCTGGTACTTGGTAAAGAAGCTAGTAAAACCTATCCTATCATCTTTGGTAGACCCTTACTTAATACTTGTGGGGCTATCATAGATTGTAGGAAGGAAAAGGTTTTGAATAAGTTTGATGGAGAATCTTATGAGTTTAATTTTTTCCAAATTTGCCAAAACCCCTTATGAAAATGAATTACCTGCTGAGGATTTCAAGGTTGAACAACTATCTGCTATTTCTCTTGCTCCTAATAATGCTTTGCAGCAGTTCATGGAAGATCATGAAAGTGATGCCTTTATGAAGGAAAGAAATGAGATTGATTAGGTTTTCCTTCGTCGGCCTAAGTTACTTAAGCATAATTTACCTGTGGAAGATTTGGGTACCACACTACCACCCAAAGGGGATCCTGTTTTCGAATTAAAACCTTTACCTGATGATCTTAAATATGTTTATCTTGATGATAAGAAGATATATCCTGTTATTATTAGTTCTAAACTTTCAGGAAAGGAAGAAGAAAGGCTACTGGAGGTATTGAAGAAGCACCGAGGAGCTATGGGTTATACTCTTGATGATTTAAAAGGAATTTCTCCCACTATATGTCAGCATGCTATTAATATTGAGCCTGATGCGAAACCAGTTGTGGAGCACCAGTGCCGTCTAAATCCTAAAATGAAGGAAGTGGTAAGAAATGAGGTATTAAAACTCCTTGATGGTGGTATTATTTATCCTATTGCTGATAGTCAATGGGTTTGCCCTGTTCATTGTGTTTCCAGGAAAGGGGGAATTACTGTTGTGCCTAATGAGGATAATGAGCTTATACCCCAGAGAGTAGTGGTTGGGTATAGAATGTGCATTGATTTTAGAAAGATTAATAAAGTTACTAAGAAAGATCATTATCCCTTGCCCTTTATTGATCAAATGCTTGAGAGGCTGTCTAAAAAGACTCACTTTTGCTTTCTTGATGGTTATTCTGGGTTTTCTCAAATCGCTGTGAAAGCACAGGACCAGGAGAAAACCACTTTCACTTGTCCTTATGGTACTTATGCTTATAGGCGTATGCCTTTTGGTTTATGTAATGCTCCTGCTACTTTTCAGAGATGTATGTCTGCTATCTTTCATGGTTTTTGTGAAGAAATTGTGGAGGTTTTCATGGACGATTTTTCCGTCTATGGAACTTCTTTTGATAAATGTTTGCACAACCTTGATAAAGTTTTGCAGAGATGTGAAGAAACCAACCTTGTTCTAAACTGGGAGAAATGTCATTTCATGGTCAATGAAGGTATTGTTCTTGGATACAAGATCTCTGAAAGAGGCATTGAAGTTGACAGAGCCAAAATTGAAGCAACTGAGAAGATGCCTTTCCCTAGAGATATCAAAGGTATTCGTAGTATCCTAGGTCATGCTGGTTTCTATAGGAGGTTTATTAAAGATTTCTCCAAAATTTCAAAGCCCCCTACAAATATTCTTCAAAAAGATGTACCTTTTGTTTTTGATGACGATTGTAAGGAAGCTTTTGAAACTTTGAAGAAAGCTTTAACAACTGCTCCTATAGTCCAACCACCTGATTGGAGTTTACCTTTTGAAATCATGTGTGATGCTAGTGACTTTGCTGTGGGTGTTGTCCTTGGACAACGTGTTAACAAGAAGCTGAATGTTATTCATTATGCTAGTAAGACTCTAGATGCTGCTCAAAAGAATTATGCTACTACTGAAAAAGAGTTCTTAGCTGTAATCTTTGCTTGTGATAAGTTTAGACCTTATATTGTTGATTCTAAGGTTACTATTCATACTGACCATGCAGCTATTAAGTACCTTATGACAAAGAAGGATGCTAAGCCTAGGCTTATAAGGTGGGTATTGCTTTTGCAAGAGTTTGATCTGCATATTATGGATAGGAAAGGTGCTTATAATCCTGTTGCTGATAATTTATCTCGTTTGGAAAACATTTCTTTTGACCCTTTGCCTGTTAATGATAATTTTCCAAATGAGTAGTTAGCAGCAATAAGGGTAAGTCCACATGAGAATCCTTGGTATGCTGATTATGCTAACTTTATTGTTTCCAAGTATTTGCCTCCAACCTTTACATCCCAACAAAGAAGGAAATTCTTCTATGATCTAAGGCATTACTTTTGGGATGACCCACACCTATATAAGGAAGGAGTAGATGGCATTATGAGAAGATGTGTTCCAGAATTTGAACAACAAGAGATATTGAGAAAATGTCATGGCAGTGCTTATGGAGGACATCATGCTGGGAATAGGACTGCACAGAAGATTTATAATCTGGATTTGATTGGCCTACTCTTTTTAAAGATGGAAGGAAGTTTATCTTATCCTATGATGAATGCCAACGAGTAGGTAACATCTCTAGACGCAATGAAATGCCTATGAATTATTTTCTTGTTATTGAACCTTTTAATTGTTGGAGATTTGACTTTATGGGGCCTTTTCCTCCTTCAAAAGGGTATACTCATATTCTTGTTACTGTTGATTATGTTACAAAGTGGGTAGAAGCCATACCTACGAGTAGTGCTGATGGTAAGACCTCTTTGAAAATGCTCAAAGATGTTATTTTTCCTAGGTTCGGTGTACCTAGATATCTCATGACTGATGGAGGCTCCCATTTTATTCATGGGGTTTTTAGAAAAACTCTCGCTAAGTATGATGTAAACCACAGAATAGCTTCAGCTTATCACCCCCAAACTAGTGGGCAAGTAGAACTTTCCAATAGGGAAATTAAATCTATCTTGCAGAAGACTGTCAATAGGTCTAGAAAAAATTGGGCTAAAAATTTGAATGACGCTTTGTGGGCTTATAGAACTGCTTATAAAAATCCTATGGGGATGTCTCATTACAAAATGGTCTATGGGAAAGCTTGTCACTTGCCTTTAGAATTAGAACACAAAGCTTATTGGGTAGTGAAAGAGTTGAATAAAGAGTTTAGACTTGCTGGTGAGAAAAGACCGCTCAATTTAAGTAATCTAGATGAGTGGAGAGGGGAAGCTTACGAAAATGCTAGGCTCTTTAAGGAAAAAGTAAAAGGATGGCATGATAGGAGAATTATCAAAAGGGAGTTCCATGTTGGTGAGAAAGTTCTTTTGTATAGGTCTCGTCTTAGATTTTTTTGCAGGGAAACTACTCTCCAAATGGGAAGGACCTTTTGTTATCAAGGAAGTGTACCATTCAGGTGCCATCAAAATCTCCTCTCTGAAGGATGACACAGCACAGGTGGTTAATGGTCAAAGACTAAAACATTATATTTCTGGAGATTCTTACAATGAAGAAGTGGATGTCATTCAAATGGTGACTCCAGAAGAATTTATCAAGAACCAAACACCAGAATCTACAGAGTTCATCTATGAATAGGTAAAAATGGTGAAAACAGAAGGTTTGCGAATCTCCAATCTTTTTATATTTTTGATGTTTTTAATACATGAGGGAAGTTATGAGATGAAACTGAGGAGGGAACGAAGCCCGGGGTGGACAAACCCACCCCAAATGCGGGCCCAGCGTGGCCACTCCTGAGGGGGGGGGTTCCACCCCCAGACTCCGTCTCCGCTTCATTTCCGTGTCAAAACCTTCCTTATGTATTGATTCTTCATAATATATGACCCCTCGGATCCCCCGAGGTTCGTGCATCGTGTTCTCGTCGTGTTTTCATTTCAATCTGTTTCTATCAGGAAATCTTCTCAAGTTTAGAGCATCATGGCCTCCGCCAACGACAAAGGCAAGAAGCCCATGGAGACAGAGTTGGAAGAACACCACCACAGAAGGAGTGAATCGTCATCAGGTTTGGCATCCCCTTGTCTTGTTCCAAGCTTGGGGGAGTGCCGTGGTATCACCACCATTATCCTTCATATTTTACCTTTTTAGTGAATTCATATCTGTGGTAGAGAAGTTATCTTATAGTTTGGTTTGCATGTGGAAGTATCTCTCCTTTAGTTGATTATCTAAGTATCCCTTGGTGTGAGTGCCTTTATTGGAATATTAATGAGAAGTCTCATCTTTACTTTTTGCACTTCTTATTTTTAGTTTGCAATCTCTATTATATGATGGATCTTGTTGATCAGTATTGGCACCACTTTGGGAGCATCAAGTGGATCTAAATTGGTTTTGGCAAACCGAGTTCTGGTCAGTGGCATTAGTTTGAAAGAAAAGAAAGAAAGAAAAAGCTTACAGGTATTTGGTATCATTTGTTTTCTTTCTTGTTGGCTCGTAAGCTTAGTATTCTTTATTTAAGATTCTTCTGTGTCTTCAAGGAAAGATTGCATGTTTGGCTTTATTACTTGTATGTTTGCTTGTTTCTTTCAACTCTCTTGCTTGCTACCCAGCCTTGCTAGCCAAAAACCTGTTTTGAGAAGGCATACTTCTCATGTTTCCAAAACCCTTTGAACCAGAAACTTTTGCCACTTGTGTCCACCATATCTACCTAATAGCTATTGCTATTCCTAGCAAATTTTCAAGCTTCATCTACCTTTCGAATTAAAAAGTATTTTGTTATGTGAAAACTAGTTAGTAAAGCTCTCACGAACTTGATGGCACACTTTATTTACTTGCCCTTAATAAATTTGAACCATTGTGGACATCGAAGTTGTATACGTTGGGATTAGCAGAATTGTGCTGTCACGGGGAACGTTTTCAACATTGCACTTGTACCTTGTAGTACATAGTTGATATCGTGCTCTTTTGTCTATGGATGTCAACGGTGTGAAATAAGAGGGGACTTGTAAGTCCATGGAGTTTGTATTCTGTGTTAGAGAAACGCCTGGGCCGCTAGCCTAAGTCATGCTTAATCATGGTAGAAACTTGCAGCATCACCATAGTGAGTCATCTATGAAGCATCCTCAATAAAAAGCTATATGCATAGTAAATAAAAAGATTGCTGAGATGCTTATTGTATGCTTGCCTTGTCATTTTGGTTATGGGAAAGCTCATGTACCTTGTGCAAGGGGTAACCCATTGGCGGTTCTCAATGATATGCAAATACTTACAATGACAAGAACTTACCTGGATCCAAAGTTGAGTATGCATGAGGAGTGGCCCTCATATTCAAGGGACATGAGATTGCCAACTTATATTTTGTCAAGCATATACTCCATATTTGTTCACTTTAACCTTAATCATCTCAAGATGCTTATGATAGGGGCAATGAGGGCTCAAAGCTAGTAAGTATCATAATTTTTTGGAAGCTCTTTATGACTTGTAATCTCTACTACCCTCTATAAAGAGACATTTCTCCTAGTTACCAAGTCGAGTCAGTAAACCTACTTCCTCT
The DNA here is from genome assembly GCA_916181665.1 of Avena sativa. Lineage (NCBI taxonomy): Eukaryota > Viridiplantae > Streptophyta > Magnoliopsida > Poales > Poaceae > Avena > Avena sativa. Next base: position 7,804,610 of record OV702293.1, on the reverse strand, counting down.
CTATCTCCAGCAAGCATTTGAGTTGTTATGTTTCAAGCATTCATACGGTGATTTATTTAAGCATGTTCTTTATCTTCCTTGTTTGCACAAAACTCTTATCTATTGAGTATTACTTTGAAAGCCTTCACTTGTGAAAAACCTTTTTGAGCAAAGAGTGCTCCTGTTTTGAAACTTCTACAAAAAAGCTTTTGTGAAACTGTTTGCCGGGTGTTCTCTGACCAAGAACAAGTTTGCCAATTCCAATTATGATTTATCTTTATGCATCTCTATTGTGACTGTTGTACTTGGTTGCAAGCTAAGTTATATAATGTTGAGTTGTTTTCTTCTTTGAGTTGTGCAATTGGTAAGTGTGATGCTTCTTATTCGTATTCTTTTTATCGACACTTCACTCCATAAACCTGTGGACATGTTTACTGAGCTCAGTATTCGCTTGGGGACAAGCGAAGTCTAAGCTTGGGGGAGTTGATACGCCCAATTTGCATCACCATTCTATATCATAATTTACCTCTATTCATTGATATTTGTCTCATTATGAGGTATTACTTATGGTTTTTCATCTGTTTATGCATGTTCGATGATTCCTTGAGGATGGACTGCCGGAATCTGGATTCTGATGGAAAAGACGGTGTTTCGGTGCAATTTCGCGAAGATCAGAAAAATACCAGGAAAATATGGAAACATATTATTTTACCGGAAGACGAAGGAAGCCAGAAGGAGGAGCGAAGGGGGGCCTCAGGGGGCCCACCCCCTAGGCGCGGGCCCACCTGACCCCGTGCCGAGGGTGGGTTTGGCCCACCTGTTCGTCCTCCGATTCCGCCCCTTCGCCTATATCTTTCCTACGGAACCCTAACACCAGGGGAGCAACCACAGATAGACTTCCACCGCCTCTGGGAGGCGGAAAACACCGAGAGAGAAAGATCTCTCCGGCAGACAGATTTCTGCCGGGGGAATTCCTTCCCGGAGAGGGGAGACCGTCGCCATCAATACCGTCATCAAGCTAGGCTTCATCGGTATCATCATCAGCATCATCCACACCATCACCTCCACCAGCACCATCATCACCACTCTTTCCTGCTGTAACAATTGTGTTGGATATTGCTTAGTTCATTAGGGGAAACTTTCCCGGTGTTAATTACTATTGTAGTTGATGCTTGTGAGTGGAACCATTGGATTATTGTTTATGTTTAGATTGTTATCTATTACCATATCATCTTTGATCTTGATCCATATGATGTCTTGTGAGTAGTTCGTTTAGTTCTTGAGTTCATGGGAGAAGTCATGTTGTTAGTATTGAATCTGTGATGAGTTATTATTCAATGGTTTAGTATTCAAGTTGTGGTGCTATTCTTCTAGTGGTGTCATGTGAACGTCGAATACATGACACTTCACCATTTATGGGCCTAGGGGAATGCATTGTGTATTTGACTACTAATTGTGGGGTTGCCGGAGTGACAAAAACCTGAACCCCTGTTAGGACACGTTTGCACAAGGGAGTGTAGGATCTCAGAGTTTAAGGTTGTGGTTAGATTTATATCTTAATTACTTTCCTGTAGTTACGGATGTTTGCAGGGGGTTTAATCATAAGTATGTATTAGTCCTAGGAATGGCAGTATGTTAGCATAGGTTCACCCACACAACACTTACAAACACTAGAGAAGAGTACTCAGCTATTTGCAGCGAAAGCACTTGACAGAATTCCCATGTGTCCTCAAGAACGTTTAGTCCTTATAAATATTTCCTTCGGCTTGTCCTTTACTAAGAAAGGATTGGGTCACTTGATCCGTTTGTTTGTTACTTCTGTTACTTGCTCTTTGTTTTGTTGCCTTGTCAGAAAACCACTAAAAATACGTTTGATAAGTATTCACAAGGATTTCCTGTTCCATACCACTATTCAACACCTTCTGCTCCTTGTTGGGATCGACACTCCTATTTATCAAAATTACTACGATACACCCCCTATACTTGTGGGTCATCAAGGCCCATGCAACACTCGAGGCACATGTGGTCGCCACTGAGGCGGATCTGGTAGGTTTTGCTAGACTCAATACATGAACATGTCCATTGAAACAACCGACGTGTATCTGAAGGTAAAGATGTGGGGCAACACATCGAACCGGTACGTGCGGATGCTCCCAGGAGGTGAGGCGGCGGCTCAAAAAACCCATCTAGGGTTCCTTTCCTCCGCCGGTGACGCCGTCGGTCTGCTTCGCCTCCGATGGCTTTAGGGCCTTAGAGGTGTGGCGGACCGCGGTCTCTCACCGGCGGGAGGTTTTTGTTCTTCGATTAGGCTGTTTTTTCATGTCTTTTTCGGGATGTTGAGGCGACGACTACATTCTGAAGTCAGAATAAAGTCCTCCCCGCTCTATCCTCGCTCCGGTGGTGCTCCTAGAGCTGACGGAGGACGCGAGGAGTCATGTGTCCGGCTGATCTCCAGGGATCTAGTCGTTTTTTATGTTAATTTCATGTCAGTCTCTTCCAATCTATTGATGTCATCATTGGCGATGGTTGCTGCTTTAGTGCGCTGGTTTTTTGGGACCTTAGCACAACGACTTCCCATCTGTCTACTACAACAAGCTCTACTACTGCAAGTTTTGCTCGGCTCCGGTGATGGAGGGGCGAGGACGATGGCACGCCTTCGGCTTGTGCTATTGTTTGTAGTCTTCGCTAGGTGGTCCATCGACCTATTTGTAATTTTTATTACTTTTAGGCCTGTTTGTACTACAGTTGATGATTATTAATGATCGGTGGAATTTTCGCAAAAAAAAAGTATAGTTGTGACATGACTATGCTCACGATTCCGTTGGCACACTAGACCAAGGGCGTTGGTGCTTGTGTGTGGCATGAAACCAAGATTTGTGATCAATATGCTTATGATCATCGTGGTACCTTGTTCGGTGGTTCTTATGGGTGAAATTTGAATTTTTGTATTTAAAATGTTCGTAAATTTTATGGGATAGAATTTTTCTTTGAATTTATTGTGATGAGAATACAATGGGGAAGTACGGTGGCATGTGGTTGAATAGAAATGAAAAGAAGGGAATTGAATAGGCGGGGCTCCGATGGTATGACAATTTTAGCCACCCATTTGTCGAGACTATCTCCAAATGGACAAATGGAGACTCATGCATAAATATCCCTTAGGCCAGTTTTTTGGATTTTAGCCAGAAACATGCGTAAATATTACGGACCAATCGAGGTACTGCTAAAACCTTCCGTACGCTCCATAATATTCGGATCTGATCGTAACTGAAATGATAAAACAAACGGGGCCTTAGTCAGTTGTACAAGGGTCTGAAACATGACACGATGTTACTCAACATGACCACTCATTTTCACCGTTTCTCCTCAAAACTGCCTTCTACAATTTTGCGTGGCCACATTCTAATATCGTCGTATAGCTTTGACAAACGAAACGATTAATTAAGAGAAATATGTCATATGGAGGATACTAGCTTTCAAAATTGTGATATACTCTCTCCGTTTCAAAATATAAGATGTTTTAGGTTCGTGAAGGAAATGTATCTAGACTTGTTTTAGTGTCTAGATTCACTCCAAACCTGTTAGCGACCCAAAGGCCAGCCCACGCTCAACCAGTGTATTTGGAGGCCCAAGGCCTCTCTCAGCCCAAAAGCCGCGACTAAAGGGAGAGGTTTGCCCAGCTATATAAGCTGGTGTCGGCCTCCTTCAACTAGCGAGGTGGGACTAAACCCCGCGCGCGTTCCACCAGACCGTCCCCGGCCGTGCCACCCGTTCGAGTGCTGACATCCCATCCTCCTAAACAGGAGCGATGCAGATCGCCACACACCTAATAGCGGTTCACACGCCGGCTCTAATACCAGATGTTAGCGTCCACTTGGCCAGCCCAGCACTCAGCCCACGTTCTGGACGTTCATGCGCTCACAGCCCAACAATAAGAAGAGAGCCCACTCCATTCCAAAAGTCCAGACTGAAAGGAGGAAGGAATCTCTTTCTTATAAGATGGATGTGGCCTCTAGGCGAGGTGGGACTAAACCAAGCAGCCTCCACCGGCCAACAGAGGGGTCCTAACATCCCATCCCTCTGAGAAGCCCCTCAGGAAGGCATGGCGATGCAGCATGCCTACGGGAGGCTGCTTGGTTTAGTCCCATCCCCCTGAGAAGTCCCTCAGGAAGGCATGCCTAGGGAGAGATTCCTTCCTCCCATCAGTCCGGACTTTTGGGATGGAGTGGGCTCTCTTCTTATTGTTTGGTTGTGAGCGCATAAACGTCCAGAACGTGGGCCGAGTGCTGGGCTGGTCAAGTGGACGCTAACATCTGGTATCAGAACCGGCGTGCGCACCGCTATTAGGTGTGTGGTGATCTGCATCGCTCCTGTTTATGAGGATGGGATGTCAGCACTCGAACGGGTGGCACGTCTGGGAACGGTCCGGTGGAACGCACCCGGGGTTTAGTCCCACCTCGCTAGTTGAAGGAGGCCGACACCAGCTTATATAGCTGGGCAAACCTCTCCCTTCAGTCGCGGCTTTTGGGCTGAGAGAGGCCTTGGGCCTCCAAATACACTGGTTGAGCGTGGGCTGGCCTTTGGGTCGCTAACATCTGGTATCAAAGCCAGCATCGCCATGTCTTCCTGAGGGGCTTCTCAGGGGTATGAGATGTTAGGACCCCTCTGTTGACCGGTGAAGACTGCTTGGTTTAATCCCACCTCGCCTACGGGAGGAGGCCACGCCCATCTTATAAGGGAGAGATTTCTTTCTCCTTCCAGTCCGGGCTTTTGGGATGGAGTGGGCTCTCTTCTTATTGTTGGGCTGTGAGCGCATGAACGTCCAGAACGTGGGCTGAGTGCTAGGCTGGCCAAGTGGACGCTAACAAAACCTTAGTGAACCTACGTACTAAAAGTAGTCTAGATACATTTGCTTCACAAATCTTAAACATCTTATATTTTGAAACGGAGGAAGTAGATTTGTAAATCTGAGTGTAAAATATAAAAAAAATATTGGACAAAGGATTTTTTTTAATAATTTAGAAAGAGAAATATGTGCGATATATGGAGGATAATCGTGTGAAAATGGAATGCCAAGCTTACACATGAACCGTCTCATCATCTTGCCTTCTGATGCTTGGATTGGCTTAAAGCCTTTTTTTACAAAACCAGTTTATTCGCGGAGAACTGGTCAAATATCGTTACAAAGCACCAATGTGTTGCATGAAATATGACCATGTTGTGTACCCCGGCCAATCTGGACACCCACACGGAGCACACACGCCATCGAGAAGAGACACCATCGCTGATGACATCATCGAGCGTCATCATCGTCACTCCTTCACGAGCCAGCGACTCCGACTTCACCTTCGACAACCACCAACGAGATCCTCATCGCAAATGGAAATGGAGCCCACGTCGGCCCATGCCAAATAGTCGACCCAAGCGGGTCAAGGAGGAGGCAGCTCCGACTTCAACTGCAACCTTCACATGAGAAAGTTGCACACGTTGCACTGATAAAATCCACACCCGATCAAGTGGCATCATTGGCACAAGTCGCCTTGCGACCGTGGTGGCTCTGGCATCACCATCACGACAGGGACAGTCGGTGACAAAGGACATGCCGTGACTCAGATCCACTCACCTTGTCATCGTTGCCACACAACTCGCAACACCAACACCACCATCGACCATTGGTCCCTCTGGACTGAGAAACTCCAAATCGATGCCCCCAAGAGGGAAGACGACACAAGAACGCCACCATCGACCGATCACGACGAATCTAGGGATTTCCCCGGAGCTTCCCCAGACAGTGATGGAAGGACATCACCTCGGCGATGCCTTCAAGAAGGGAGCGGCGCCGATAGCCATCGCCATCGCCGGCCTCGGCTAACTACCGGTTGGCCAGTTACCGAGGACAAGGCATTTGCCCGGATCATGACTCGCCATCCTGCAATGTGCTCAAGCCCAGACCACCTATGAACCTCAAACCCACCATTGCATCCTCCACTATCTCCTCGATCGGATCTGGCCTCAACCCTAACACCTCTGTTGCATGTCCTTAGGGCGACATCCCCGATAACCCTCACTGAAATCACCACCACCGCAGCCCACACGCCCACGCCGCTCCACTGCGCTGCGTCCCTGTCGCCCTAATAGCCAGGAACGCCGACGAGGTGCCGACCCGCAAGATCTGGGCATGGGATCTAGACCCGCGACCAGCCAACCACCACGGCCAAGCCCCCGTCCACCACGCACGCAACATCGGGCCTCCGCATCCACGACCTGGGGCCGCCGCCCTAGATTTCCCTCGCCGGCGAGCATGACCGAGCTCGTCCTAGCGAGCCAGACGACCCACCGACGCTGACTGAGAAAAGGGGATCCCCGCTGCCTTTGGAGTGGACCCCGTCGCCACCTCAGCACCAAGGCTGGCGACAGTGACAGCGAGATGGAGGCCGAAGAGGGAGTAGTGTGGTGGCATAAGGATTTCTCCCTCGGTGTCGCCTGGGAGCGACATGAGGGGCGAGGGTTGTTCCTGTTGTGTTGGCAAACCGACTCGGCTTGAAGGCTTTCCATTATCCTAATTCTTGTTACATCATGGTTAAAATCGTCCACCCTTTTTTATCAGTTCAAAACTGATTGATGCATCGATTTAATATGATACCAGATTCGAGAGATCTTTAAGCTCAAGACCTGCTTTTGTAGTATGGATTTTGGCTTTCTCGAGTCGTTGCCTTTAGAATGGTCAGATGACAAGTAGTTGGTTAGTTTTTCTCGAGGAGTTGTTACTAGGGGTAGGGCCAAGATTTGGCCATAGGGGGGAAGAGGACAATGACCGCTTAACGCCATAGATGATTTTTTCAGAGTGGAAGGAACAGAAAAAAAATTACAGGAGTGAATGACATAGAAGATAATATAACACAATTTTGGATATTTAACAAATATCATCAATATCAAATATGGCAATTGGCACAATGTAGCATCCCAATTGTCTAACAATTGCAATGCTACTAGCCTAGTCTAGGTATAATGCTACTTCAAACATATAATTGTTGCATCATCATTATATCATGCTCATGTCATCATGCCACCTTGCTTTTGGGCATCATATAAAACCCTTTTTGCTTTGGTTCTTATCTCATATGCATTAGTAATTGTATTTGCTTCTTGATATTGTATTTGGTTCTTGATATATTGTTTAATGCCCAAGTTGAGTTGGGGGCATATCTCTTATTAACTCCACCACCTTTCTTTCACCACCTTATAATTCCACCATCCAACTAAATATGAGCTTTGCACTTTATTTGAGTTTACCTCTAGCTCATGTGGGTTGGGATGGATCCAATTCTTGTCCACATGCTCTCATCTTAGCATCATGTTGTTTTCACAATATTGATATATGAGAGCCACATGGCCACCTTTGCATGCCCTGTGAGTGGAACCCTTGTTCCTAGCTTCCATATGGATTATCATGGAATTATGCTCATGTTGGAATATTTTTGGGACTAATAATCATCTAGTGGAATATACACACTAGCAAGCCCCAAATATAATCAAATGTGATCATCTCCATCTACTCCACTTGGAGCTTTCCCTTAAATTCTTTTGCTCGGCTTTTATTCCAATTTTGGAAACGCATAATAATAATGCCATGTGATAATACTGTTTTCACAAAAATCAACATGGCAATAAATATTTTGCATGGGCCATGCAAGTGCCACCTTTTCTAGTCTTTGGTTTTTATTTGATTTTTGAGTGGGTCATCTCTATCTTTATCTTTCTTTTGGCATGATCTATGTTGATCTTGCTTAAAACCCCATCACCATATCCATCTATGCCATCATCCCCTTCTCTTCTTTTCTCTCTTTTGGCTATCTTGTTTGAGCTTGTTTTGTGCATGCTTGATCTAGTCACAAGGACCTCTCCATCTTATCTCTCCATCTCTCTCTAAACCCTAAGCTAACCCTAAACCTACCTCTCCATCTCCTCTAATCTACCCATGCCCCCATCAAAGCTAAACCCTAACCCTAGCATGCCACACCTCCCTCTCTCGGCCTCCCTCTCTCTCACCTAGCTCGGCCCCACCTGGCCACCTACACCCCTGCCCTAGCTACCCTCTACCAAGCCCTGGCCGAGCCCATCAATCCTAGCCCGATCACCCTCCTCCCCTTTTGGCAAAAGTGCACCCCCCCATGTGCCTCTCTCCTCTCTCCCTTATCCCCTCAACCACCCCAGCTCTCCACAACCTCAGATCCGTCCAGGAGGCTCCCAGGTCCTCCTCTTCCTCCCTCCTTCCTCCCCCTGCTTGCAAGCTCATCTCCATGCCCCAAAAACCCTAGCCTCGGCCACTTCTCCCTCTAGACGTGCTGGAGCGAGCCAAGCCGTACCAGGAGTACCAGGGTGCCCTCTGCTTCCTCTTCTTCGCCCTGAAGCGCCGGAACCCGCTGGACCTCGCCGGAGAAGCCCCGCCGCCGCCGTGCCCGTGAGCACCAGGACGCCTCCGGCCTGCTGCCTCCTCGCCGATCTACGCCACCCCGAGCCTGCTCGCTGCACCTGAGGGTCGCAGGTGAGCCCACAGCCTCCCTGGACATCCTCTCCCTTCCCCTCTCGCCGTGCATCGCCGCCGCCTCCCGTCGAGCGCTCTGCGCGCGCGCCGCGCGTCGCGCTCCGGCAGCAGCAGCATCTGACCGCCCTGTTCCTCGCCCTGCCCCGCGCGCTGCAGCCCACCCCCGTAGTTGCTCTCTGTACGAAAGTTGTAGCCCTTGCTTTCCTCGTCATCTTTCGTTTTTGCCGCGATGCGATTCGCTCAGCGAAGGCGTCGCCATCGTCACCGGAAGTCGGCCCGATCCACCGCCGTCAGCGCCGGATCTGTCAGCACGAGCAGCAGCAGCCGGTGTCGTTTTCCGTTTAGGCCCCTGACGTTTTCCCCGCCTCAACCCGCGCTCCCTAGGGGCCCACCAGTCAGCCAGCCCGTTGGTTTTGCTAAAACAACCCCGAAAGATCTTGACCGCCACAGACCGATCCCCCCTTCCGCGCGCCTGGATCGCCCACGTGGCGTGCGCCTGCTGGACGCGCCCGCGTGTGGCCCCGCGCCTGCCGTGTCCCCACCTGTCATCGACGGTGGTTAGGTCAGGCTGCGGTGTAAAAAGTTTTCTGCGCTGTGAAGACCCAGTCAGCAGAGCGGCCCACCCGTCAGCGTCTGTGTCTGGCTAAACCTGAGTAACAAAAGTAATTCTGCAAATCTGTTTTAAATTCAAATCTTTTTCTAATTATTCAAATTCAAATTTAATTCTGTTTTAAATATCTTTTGAAATATAAATCCAAATATTTCAAATAATATATGTTTTGAACTCAGAAAAATATGAGGAATTCAAATATGCCCTTCAAAATATATTTTTGAACACATTAAAATTCCAAGTTTATTTAAATTACAACAAAATGCCCTTTGGCCTTAAATAATTAATAACTTTTGTTTCATAACTCCAAATTTAACAAATAATATGTCTAAGATGATTAGCTCGACGAGACCTTTCTGTTTATGCATTCCATGCTTTGTTTTGAAGCATGCATCATATAAATAAAATGTGTACAGAAACTAATATGAGGTTAAAATGTGGCCAAAACTAAATAAAATGATTTAATCTTGTACTTCACACCTCACCCATGCCATGCTACCTTATTGCCATGCAAATTGTGCATCATTCATCATGGCATGATTGTTTGCTTGTCGCATTTATTCATATGCTTGTGCACTTTATTTATGTTGGCCCTTGTTTGTTTGGTTCTTCTTCGAATAGACGCTGAGCAGGGGATATATCAAGAGAACCAGGAGCACTACCCAGATCCATCCATTGCTTCAACTGAGCTGCCAGGCAAGCACTACCACATGCTTGCATACATATAGTACCTATTGCCTCTTTCTTATTCTTGCATCATTGAGTCGCGATTGCATTAAATTGAATCCCAAGTATTGCATAGCTTTTACTTTTAAACCCCACCGAAGCTTGTTCCTCCATCCCATGAGCCATTACTACAGGAGTTGTTTGAGCCATGCGAGTCGTAGAACAGCATGTGTAGGGTTTGTGAGTGTCTGATGGAAAACGAGGTACCTAAACAACTCAACCTGATTAGTAATGGGATAACTAATGATAGTGGCATCGGTGAGCCATATTCGCTATTTGGTTTTTCAGGCTCACTTGTGTCCCGTAGGACCCCGAGTACTTGATTCCTCTTCCTTGAATATTCGCGCTATCCACATCCGGGAGGCTTATGAACCCCCCTGAGCCAGAGCTTGATTCATTCTTATTTCTTGGGGCCACAACTAGTTTGAGGTTTTATTACTATCCTGTACTTATGCCATGCTTTACTGCTTTAATTACGATTGTGCGAGGAGCACCTGTACTGTTTAGGTTCGTGACACGATTTCGCGGTATCGACAAGCCCAGTCACACTTTCGGGTTCCCAGTCGTTTACAGCCGTCCACACAAACCTTGAGTCCGTCTCGGAGCCGGCCAGCTTCGTCGCGGGTAGCTTAATGGGGTGGCCCCCTGAAATATTTCTGAATCCTGTAATTGCTTTGTCGTGACTGCCTCGTTGGGTTTTGATTTGGTTTTTCCGAGGCATATCGAGTGTGTGTTGCTATTTGTGCACCCCTGCAGGGTAAAACTTTCTGAAAGCCGTGTCCGCGGTTATGGACGACTTGGAGCACAGTTTCTCGATCATAGACAAGCATAACTAAAGGACCGCTTTTAAATTTGACTAGACTAGGTACCTGACTAGTAAATAGTGCAACACTCACGGAATGGATAATAAAATTGCCAACGGATGGGGGGGTTGTTCGTCCGCTTCCTCGTCGGTAAGCGAGGAGGAGGATGGATCTGTGGATATTACCATTATAACTGTTATAACTGTTGTTATTAATTCATGGACATCCGTCTACTTGTTAGGCGGATGGTTAGCGAGTATCTATAGAATTGCTAGGGTCTATCTTTTGCTGCAATTGCGTCTCCCCAGGTTGTATCCCCTTTAGAGGCATAAAGACTTGCTGAGCACCCCTAGGGTCTCACACGATAAATTATTGGTTCAGATGAACAGGTACCCTCGCAAGATGGATACTGGGGGGAAGAGACGGACGATGGTGGCAACGATCATTCGGTGTAGAGATTCCGGGAACGGGGATCCGTGAGATCTGTGGGCGGGATGTGCTTATTTATGGGGCATCTTATGCCGATTTGCTTCTTATCCGTACTCGGATTATGTCTTCCGCTTCCGCCTGATACTCTGATGTTTGATGTATGAGGAGATATCCTAAACTATTATATCTATCTAGGATATTTGGATCTTGCCGTATGGCGCTGCTATATTTCCTTTCTTTTTAGATGGAATGGCTCTGATGTACTATTGTATGGTGGCTTGCATACATACTCATTTGTGTATGTAGTTGATCCCTTCGCCTGCCGATTACGCCGCCCATTCTTGTCCCGATGTTTGGAAATGGTTGGGACGGCCGAAAGGTCTACCTGTGAGTGGCATTTGGGCCCCACCGTACTATTTTAACCATTTCTGATCATCCAGGCTTGTACTCGGAGCGTAATTCACCGAGGTAGTTACAATTGGTATCAGAGCCATCCCGACCTTCAGGGTCTCAGCCAAATGGTCGTTGTCTGTCTAGCAAATATTTTTGGTAGTTATGTATACTAGGGAAAAACAAAACGCGAGAATAGGACTGCTTCCACTTTTCTTCTTACCCACCCACCACCCTTTTCTGGTAAGGAAGTGAAACGTTTTCAATCCTCTTCTTAAAATTCAAACTAGGATTCACGTGTTCTGGGTTTCCGTAGTACCATAGAAAGTGTGAGCGTGTGTGTGTGTGTAATTCCTTGTCTATCTGTTGCATCCAACTTGTTATCTTATCTGCCTTTGGTTATCAACTGTTGGTACATTCCATACTAACAGGCTTTTGCAAACCGGCGCGATCTATCTGACTTCTTGTTAACCGGTGCCATCTTCTTAAGGGTGTCCTTCCTTCTAGCAACTCCACATTCTGTGAAATCATCAGTTGCTAATCTCTATCTGATAAGTGATTTTGCGCATCTATTGGTATTTTAATGCCGAAAAATGCGGAAATTTTTTCTTTGATACATCTGTGCTTCCACACTCCTTTTCAGTCGTGTGTGAAACATTATCTATCTTCCTTCTATCAGCATGTCCATGCTAACTCATTCTTTTGTCACCGGCGCTTAATCCTGGAGTTTCTTATCATCTCCAAATCTCTTGGGCTAATTACATAACATGTGTCGATCCGATGCTGGTGATTGTAATTTGGCTCTCGGCATAACTATATTCCACGCATGATAAGTGTCGATTGGAATGTGGTCAATGCTATCAATTCTATCCTTCAAATGGTGATGGTTATCTCCTGTGATTTTGAGTACACCGTGATCATATCTATGCCGATTCAAGCATCTTTGGCAATCCAGAGTTTCTCAAGGCACTACGGTGGTCTATCATCTGTTTATCATGCTGCACATCTTTTTTCAACCCCATATCTGCACAATTCTCCTGGATACGAGGGAATTGCATCTTTTCGCTTCCGATAGTTTTGCTAAGGGTATGATCTATCATCGGTTCTTATCCAAGAGCTTTTTATCTTTGTAACCGGTGACCCAATCGACAATGTGAATCAGGTGACATCTCTTCTTCTTCCGAAGGACCAGATAATCTATTCTGCCAGTGCATCTTCTTCAACACGAACCCGTGCTCTTAATGTTGATCTTTCAAAGAGCGTTGAGCTCAGAAAGTGTTTCGAGCATTTGTTCGTTTCTCCCGCCTCTTGAACTTGATATTCTGGGAATATCCTGTTAATCCATGGTGGTATATGTTGATAATATGCTTGCCTATTCGATATCAATGGAAGGACATGGAAGATCATCTGGGTCTCTTTCTCTCAAGCTTCGTGAGCAATGCCTGTGTGCAAAGTCTCAAAGTGAGAATTCCGACTTTTTGAAGTCACCTATCTCGGCCACGTCCTTCTGCTAAATAGATTACTTCAATTCTGGAATTGGCAAGTCTATTGTTAATTCCATCCTCCATCTTCAACCAATCCGGAGTTCTTCTTTGTTGGCAAGTTATCATCGTCGTTCCGCCATAGTTTTCCTCAAGGCTGCTAAATCTTTCTCAATCATTTCAAGAAGAACATAGAGTTCTTTTACCTCAGTCTCGTCAAGTGATCTCTTGAAAACCCTCTCGCTCTATCGTCTATGCTCAATCCACCGGAGGCCATGAAGACTTTTCAGATCTTGTTTTCCTTCCGTTCAAGTTGGTGCTATCTTTTCTGTAGCTGTTGAATCTTGCAGTTGTCCTCCGTAACCTTCCTTCATATCTTTCCGGTGGCTTGGTACTTCCGACATGACGACAACATCGTCACCCTTATCTATCTTGAATCCGGCGAACCGTTTGCATCTATCCTTGTTTTCTTACGGAGTTCCAGGAGCTCTTCGTGTCAATATCTTCAGTCTGTTTCGGTAGTTGGGTTGCTTAGTTTTCCTATTCATGTGTGGAGTAATGCTTTGAGTGCGGGATGGAGTAGCTACCATACCACTACTCTTCTCATTCGCTCTTGTACATTGAATTGGTGAATTAATGTGATTTCACTCATTCCACGGAAGATAGAAGTGGCCTTTATCCCTCGATACTTTTACTTCCGTCGTTGTTTTTCCGGAGTGCTCCCTCGAAGAAAGTAATCAATAATCTCTTGTTGGTGATCTCACCCTTTCTACACGGAGCAAAATCCTCAATTATCTGGTGGAACAAACGCAAACTCTTTTCGGACCTCGTCTTTCTACCGGTGCTGGACATCCCCAAACAAGATGGAAGGAAACTATCTCTCTCTTTGTTGCATCAGTTTTTTTTTGCTGTGGTAAAGCCAATTATGGTTGATGCCATCAGCCGCAAATCTATTGCGTTAGCCTCAAGGCTAAAGGAAGCAATAAGTATTTCTACAATAAACTCCAGATCCTCCATATTCTTTGCTTCTCGGGATTCCACCATGATCTAGCTTCACATCCGTTTCTGGAAGTTATATCCGCGCACCTCAATTGCGTGATCCTTTGGTTCTTACCGGCGCAAGAAAAATCTAATCCGACGATGTCTAGGTAAATCTTTCTGTTGATATCAAGGGACTCTATTGTTTGAAGGCAATTTTTTTGCGAACTTCATTTCTCAAATCCGAGAGAAGATACGATGCTATTGTCATAGTGGTTCAAACCTCTCCAATCTAGCTCTTTTCTTCCGGCGAGACAAAGGTTCATCCTCTCTAGTATCGGCAACTCTTTAATCTTAATGGTGTGTCATTTATTTCTCCATGATACATCATCTTGTCTTTTTCTTTCTCAAGTGGTTCTAGTCTTTTATCATGTTTCTTGAGAAAGCCGAGGCTATGTCCATCCTATCCTTCTTGTCTCACGACAATCCTTCAACTCTTCTAACCGTTGGTTCTCAAGCAAAACGCAAGACTCGCAACAAGTCTAGCAAGTTTTGCAAGGTGTAGTGGTCGCACCATTCCGTTCTTCACCATCTTGGGAACGTGAGGGTCACCTTCGTTCCGAACAACCGTCTCTCCTTGTGTTGTTTTCTTTTTCCTAGAATCTCGGGGCGAGATTCTTGTTTAGTGGGGGAGAGTTGTAGCATCCCAATTGTCTAACAATTGCAATGCTACTAGCCTAGTCTAGGTATAATGCTACTTCAAACATATAATTGTTGCATCATCATTATATCATGCTCATGTCATCATGCCACCTTGCTTTTGGGCATCATATAAAACCCTTTTTGCTTTGGTTCTTATCTCATATGCATTAGTAATTGTATTTGCTTCTTGATATTGTATTTGGTTCTTGATATATTGTTTAATGCCCAAGTTGAGTTGGGGGCATATCTCTTATTAACTCCACCACCTTTATTTCACCACCTTATAATTCCACCATCCAACTAAATATGAGCTTTGCACTTTATTTGAGTTTACCTCTAGCTCATGTGGGTTGGGATGGATCCAATTCTTGTCCACATGCTCTCATCTTAGCATCATGTTGTTTTCACAATATTGATATATGAGAGCCACATGGCCACCTTTGCATGCCCTGTGAGTGGAACCCTTGTTCCTAGCTTCCATATGGATTATCATGGAATTATGCTCATGTTGGAATATTTTTGGGACTAATAATCATCTAGTGGAATATACACACTAGCAAGCCCCAAATATAATCAAATGTGATCATCTCCATCTACTCCACTTGGAGCTTTCCCTTAAATTCTTTTGCTTGGCTTTTATTCCAATTTTGGAAATGCATAATAATAATGCCATGTGATAATACTGTTTTCACAAAAATCAACATGGCAATAAATATTTTGCATGGGCCATGCAAGTGCCACCTTTTCTAGTCTTTGGTTTTTATTTGATTTTTGAGTGGGTCATCTCTATCTTTATCTTTCTTTTGGCATGATCTATGTTGATCTTGCTTAAAACCCCATCACCATATCCATCTATGCCATCATCCCCTTCTCTTCTTTTCTCTCTTTTGGCTATCTTGTTTGAGCTTGTTTTGTGCATGCTTGATCTAGTCACAAGGACCTCTCCATCTTATCTCTACATCTCTCTCTAAACCCTAAGCTAACCCTAAACCTACCTCTCCATCTCCTCTAATCTACCCATGCCCCCATCAAAACTAAACCCTAACCCTAGCATGCCACACCTCCCTCTCTCGGCCTCCCTCTCTCTCACCTAGCTCGGCCCCACCTGGCCACCTACACCCCTGCCCTAGCTACCCTCTACCAAGCCCTGGCCGAGCCCATCAATCCTAGCCCGATCACCCTCCTCCCCTTTTGGCAAAAGTGCACCCCCCATGTGCCTCTCTCCTCTCTCCCTTATCCCCTCAACCACCCCAGCTCTCCACAACCTCAGATCCGTCCAGGAGGCTCCCAGGTCCTCCTCTTCCTCCCTCCTTCCTCCCCCTGGCTTGCAAGCTCATCTCCATGCCCCAAAAACCCTAGCCTCGGCCACTTCTCCCTCTAGACGTGCTAGAGCGAGCCAAGCCGTACCAGGAGTACCAGGGTGCCCTCTGCTTCCTCTTCTTCGCCCTGAAGCGCCGGAACCCGCTGGACCTCGCCGGAGAAGCCCCGCCGCCGCCGTGCCCTTGAGCACCAGGACGCCTCCGGCCTGCTGCCTCCTCGCTGATCTACGCCACCCCGAGCCTGCTCGCTGCACCTGAGGGTCGCAGGTGAGCCCACAGCCTCCCTGGACATCCTCTCCCTTCCCCTCTCGCCGTGCATCGCCGCCGCCTCCCGTCGAGCGCTCTGCGCGCGCGCCGCACGTCGCGCTCCGGCAGCAGCAGCATCTGACCACCCTGTTCCTCGCCTTGCCCCGCACGCTGCAGCCCACCCCCGTAGTTGCTCTCTGTACGAAAGTTGTAGCCCTTGCTTTCCTCGTCGTCTTTCGTTTTTGCCGCGATGCGATTCGCTCAGCGGAGGCGTCGCCATCGTCGCCGGAAGTCGGCCCGATCCACCGCCGTCAGCGCCGGATCTGTCAGCACGAGCAGCAGCAGCCGATGTCGTTTTCCGTTTAGGCCCCTGACGTTTTTCCCGCCTCAACCCGCGCTCCCTAGGGGCCCACCAGTCAGCCAGCCCGTTGGTTTTGCTAAAACAACCCCGGAAGATCTTGACCGCCACAGACCGATCCCCCCTTCCGCGCGCCTGGATCGCCCACGTGGCGTGCGCCTGCTGGACGCGCCCGCGTGTAGCCCCGCGCCTGCCGTGTCCCCACCTGTTATCGACGGTGGTTAGGTCAGGCTGCGGTGTAAAAAGTTTTCTGCGCTGTGAAGACCCAGTCAGCAGAGCGGCCCACCCGTCAGCGTCTGTGTCTGGCTAAACCTGAGTAACAAAAGTAATTCTGCAAATCTGTTTTAAATTCAAATCTTTTTCTAATTATTCAAATTCAAATTTAATTCTGTTTTAAATATCTTTTGAAATATAAATCCAAATATTGCAAATAATATATGTTTTGAACTCAGAAAAATATGAGGAATTCAAATATGCCCTTCAAAATATATTTTTGAACACTTTAAAATTCCAAGTTTATTTAAATTACAACAAAATGCCCTTTGGCCTTAAATAATTAATAACTTTTGTTTCATAACTCCAAATTTAACAAATAATATGTCTAAGATGATTAGCTCGACGAGACCTTTCTGTTTATGCATTCCATGCTTTGTTTTGAAGCATGCATCATATAAATAAAATGTGTACAGAAACTAATATGAGGTTAAAATGTGGCCAAAACTAAATAAAATGATTTAATCTTGTACTTCACACCTCACCCATGCCATGCTACCTTATTGCTATGCAAATTGTGCATCATTCATCATGGCATGATTGTTTGCTTGTCGCATTTATTCATATGCTTGTGCACTTTATTTATGTTGGCCCTTGTTTGTTTGGTTCTTCTTCGAATAGACGCTGAGCAGGGGATATATCAAGAGAACCAGGAGCACTACCCAGATCCATCCATTGCTTCAACTGAGCTGCCAGGCAAGCACTACCACATGCTTGCATACATATAGTACCTATTGCCTCTTTCTTATTCTTGCATCATTGAGTCGCGATTGCATTAAATTGAATCCCAAGTATTGCATAGCTTTTACTTTTAAACCCCACCGAAGCTTGTTCCTCCATCTCATGAGCCATTACTACAGGAGTTGTTTGAGCCATGCGAGTCGTAGAACAGCATGTGTAGGGTTTGTGAGTGTCTGATGGAAAACAAGGTACCTAAACAACTCAACCTGATTAGTAATGGGATAACTAATGATAGTGGCATCGGTGAGCCATATTCGCTATTTGGTTTTTCAGGCTCACTTGTGTCCCGTAGGACCCCGAGTACTTGATTCCTCTTCCTTGAATATTCGCGCTATCCACATCGGGGAGGCTTATGAACCCCCCTGAGCCAGAGCTTGATTCATTCTTATTTCTTGGGGCCACAACTAGTTTGAGGTTTTATTACTATCCTGTACTTATGCCATGCTTTACTGCTTTAATTACGATTGTGCGAGGAGCACCTGTACTGTTTAGGTTCATGACACGATTTCGCGGTATCGATAAGCCCAGTCACACTTTCGGGTTCCCAGTCATTTACAGCCGTCCACACAAACCTTGAGTCCGTCTCGGAGCCGGCCAGCTTCGTCGCGGGTAGCTTAATGGGGTGGCCCCCTGAAATATTTCTGAATCCTGTAATTGCTTTGTCGTGACTGCCTCGTTGGGTTTTGATTTGGTTTTTCCGAGGCATATCGAGTGTGTGTTGCTATTTGTGCACCCCTGCAGGGGTAAAACTTTCTGAAAGCCGTGTCCGCGGTTATGGACGACTTGGAGCACAGTTTCTCGATCATAGACAAGCATAAGTAAAGGACCGCTTTTAAATTTGACTAGACTAGGTACCTGACTAGTAAATAGTGCAACACTCATGGAATGGATAATAAAACTGCCAACGGATGGGGGGGGGTTGTTCGTCCGCTTCCTCGTCGGTAAGCGAGGAGGAGGATGGATCTGTGGATATTACCATTATAACTGTTATAACTGTTGTTATTAATTCACGGACATCCGTCTACCTGTTAGGCGGATGGTTAGTATCTATAGAATTGCTAGGGTCTATCTTTTGCTGCAATTGCGTCTCCCCAGGTTGTGTCCCCTTTAGAGGCATAAAGACTTGCTGAGTACCCCTAGGGTCTCACACGATAAATTATTGGTTCAGATAAACAGGTACCCTCGCAAGATGGATACTGGGGGGAAGAGACGGACGATGGTGGCAACGATCATTCGGTGTAGAGATTCCGGGAACGGGGATCCGTGAGATCTGTGGGCGGGATGTGCTTATTTATGGGGCATCTTATGCCGATTTGCTTCTTATCTGTACTCGGATTATGTCTTCCGCTTCCGCCTGATACTCTGATGATTGATGTATGAGGAGATATCCTAAACTATTATATCTATCTAGGATATTTGGATCTTGCCGTATGGCGTTGCTATATTTCCTTTCTTTTTAGATGGAATGGCTCTGATGTACTATTGTATGGTGGCTTGCATACATACTCATTTGTGTATGTAGTTGATCCCTTCGCCTGCCGATTACGCCGCCCGTTCTTGTCCCGATGTTTGGAAATGGTTGGGACGGCCGAAAGGTCTACCTGTGAGTAGCATTTGGGCCCCACCGTACTATTTCAACCATTTCTGATCATCCAGGCTTGTACTCGGAGCGTAATTCACCGAGGTAGTTATACACAATTGCTTTTGTATATTTCTCTTTATTTTTTGATCAACTATTTCTTCGAAAAAATCTATTGTACTTCCAGTCTTTCGTTGATTTTGTCTTCCAACTCTATGGCAATGTACACAAATCAATATATAACTTCTATTAATCTAACAAAATATTAACCAATGGTAAATATGAATTGAATTGGCAAATCCAATGCACAACGTACCTTAGGTATAGACATCATGTGTGACTATACCTGAGGAAGCAATCACATATTTCATACATGTCATGGTCGACAAAGATACATAGACGTTAAACGAAGCGCCGAAGCGGCTTGCACCAACGCGGCCAGCCATAAACTGGTCAGATCTCATATGTCGGAGGCGTATGTAGGAGGCATATGTAGGTGATGAGCGGCAGACGACAGTCATATGTAGACGGTGAGCGGTTGAAGGCGGCGCCCTAGCGGCAACAACCCCAAATTCCTACTCCTATCAATTAGGGGACATATATGATAGATCGATCCTCTAATTTCTATCTATTGTATGTCTGTGGCTAGGAGCAGATCGTTATTTTTATTGAGGCAACAATACCATGATTGAGAGATGGGATAATGGGTCTTAGTTCGTTAGTCCACAACTAATTCAGTTAACCATGAGCTAATTAATTATGTACCGGTCTTCAACCATTAGCGCACATATACTAATATAGATGTACAAGTAGCTACTATCAAACATTGAGGGGGCGATTGATTAGGGGGGGGGGTCTAGCCCCTGCTCGCCCCCCTTGGCTTCGCCCCTGGTTGTCACCTCTGTTGACAACGTGGTCTGCTGTCTACTTGGTATTATAACTTACGCTTGGCACTCTTTCTATATGATTGATACACCTTTCAGGATGTATTCTAGAAAACAATTCAAGACCCAATTAACGCGGTTCACGATCTAAGCTCTCTCTAGTCTAGTTGGATTTTGGGGTGAGTCCATTCCACTAATTCAACTAGCTTGAAACCTCGGTCCTCTCTTCCCTAAACCTAGTCGTCTCCATCCTCCTCCTCCTCCTCTATAGTTGCCCCCCTCCTTCGATTAGCCTCGCTGGCGCCGGGAGGAGCGGGGAACCTGATCTATGAGTTGAGTCTTTGATATAAGTAGTGTTTTCAATAAATTAGATTAGGAATTTGCTCCTCCTTTTTGGCCTCCACGTCGATGGAGATGGTATCGTCTACAATAAGTGTTCTTCGGCCCTTTGTTCGACGACATGAGTTTCTTCTCGATGTCAATGGTGGTGTTGGAAGATCAAAAATTTAGGTATAGTTTTTCATTTGTTTCGCCGGATCGATCTTGGATGTTTTTTTGTTGGTTGTCGCGAGGAGGTTTATCCTCGAAAAATCTTTCCAGGATATCACGTTCTCCGCTCCCAGCAATGTCGACGAGGCTATTTGGTTCGTCTTTCCTAGAATACCGGTGTTGGTACTCTTGCCAATATTGGATGATTACTCTAACGGCTACGCGCATACACGTAGCCTTGACACTGTGGCTAAAATTAAAATTATTGGAGAACCCTTCTTGGTATTTACAAGTCTATGGTTGATATCTATGTCTTTTTTATGCGGCTGCATTCGGAAAAGCACACAAATTGTGGCATGAAAGAAGAAAAAGTTTGAAGACCTTGATGATTAGATAGTTTCTTTTATATTTTATTCTGTATTTGCTAAAAGACAGCCCATGTCTCTTTATCATGTATTATTTGCTATGCTAAATATACTTATATGGTATTGATTGTATAAATAAAAAAACCTCGAAACCTCGGTCACCAACTTAGGCAGCAGAGCGGGCCAGAGATATATCCACCGGGTAGGTTTTCGGTTGGGTCTAATTTTCGTAATTTGATTAGGTACGGGGGTATATTTGCAAAAGACTCAAACTACCGAACCACATGCTATCACGGCCGTAATCACGGAAGTACTGTAATCCGGAGACAAACGCGGGGGACCCCAAGCCTATCTCATAAATCCTCTCTCCGCGCCATAAATCCCCCTACGCCGCACCTCTCACTCTGCTACGCGTCCCCCAGAAAATCCCCTCCACTATCTCTCCTCCGCAAACCTCACTGCTCTGCCTCTGAGCTGTGGCATAGCTGTCTTCCTCTCCCCACTCCCACTCCCATCTCCTCCTCCAAGGACTCTCTTCTCGCCGCTTCTCCATCCATCGAGAACTCAATTGCTACCAAATCTCGGAGCTGCACTGAGTTCCTCGGTTCGGTTCTTCCTTCTGTAAGAAATCGAGGGTGATGAGATGAGGACGTCGGTGGTTCTCCTCCTCTGCTTTTTCGCCATCGCCGGCACTAGCGTGGGCGGAGCGCGTGCGACCGGCGTATGGGCGGAAGGAGGCATGGAGATGGCGGCGGTGGAGGTGGACCCTGCGTGGCGGTTCCCTAGCCCACGGCTGCGGGACGCGTACGTGGCGCTGCAGACGTGGAAGCAGCACGCCATCTTCTCCGACCCCAACAACCTCACCGGCGACTGGGTGGGCCCCGGTGTATGCAGCTACACCGGAGTCTTCTGCGCGCCCGTTCCGTCGTCCGGCGAGCTCGCCGTCGCCGGCATCGACCTCAACCACGGCGACATCGCGGGGTACCTCCCGTCGGAGCTCGGCCTCCTCTGCGACCTGGCGCTGCTCCACCTCAACTCCAACCGCTTCTGCGGCCTCGTGCCGGACTCCTTCCGCCGCCTACGCCTCCTCCACGAGCTCGACCTCAGCAACAACCGCTTCGTGGGCGCGTTCCCCACCGTCGTGCTCGACCTCCCGTCCCTCAAGTTCCTCGACCTCCGCTACAACGACTTCGAGGGCGGCGTGCCGCGGGAGCTCTTCGACCGCCCCTTCGACGCCATCTTCCTCAACCACAACCGCCTCCGCTTCAACCTCCCAGCCAACTTCGGCAATTCGCCCGTGTCCGTCATCGTCCTCGCCAACAACCACTTCGGCGGCTGCCTCCCGGCCAGCCTCGGCAACATGTCCGACACGCTCAACGAGATCCTCCTCATCAACAACGGCCTCAATTCCTGCGTCCCGCCGGAGGTCGGTCTGCTCCGGGAGGTGACCGTCTTCGACGTCAGCTTCAACGCCCTCCAAGGGCCGCTGCCGCCGGAGGTGGCCGGGATGCAGAAAGTGGAGCAGCTCGACATCGCGCACAACCTGCTGTCGGGCACCGTGCCGGAGGCCGTGTGCGACCTTCCGCGGCTCAAGAACTTCACCTTCTCCTACAATTTCTTCACGGGCGAGCCGCCGTCCTGCGCGCGCGTCGTGGCGGCCGACGGGGACCGACGGAACTGCCTCCCCAACCGCCCCGCCCAGCGCATGCCGCAGCAGTGCGCCGCTTTCTACGCCCGCCCGCCCGTCAACTGCGCAGCGTTCCAGTGCAAGCCGTTCGTCCCGCCTCCGCCACCCCCGCCGCCAGCTTACCCCGGCCCGTTACCACCGGTATACCCCATGCCATACGCGTCGCCGCCGCCGCCTGCACATTACAGATGATTCTCGACAGCATCACCCATTCCACTTTCCCTCACCGCACCCCTCGCCGCCGGTGTCGAAGAGATTGTGGAGCTCATCACCTTCACAAGTGTACGTGGTCATTGTTGTTCGTGGATTACTAGTACTTGATTGATAGCTACCGGGGTAAAGAAAGAACACGGTGCATATATCCTTTTCTGGTTTATTTTTTGCATTGGTTGGTGTCTGTTTTCCGCGTCGTCGTCCTTGATCCGTTAGCTTGGTGATGGCATGGCGAAAAGGATCGGAGCTTGGTGATGGGGAAATTTGGAATTTGAGCTTGGATTGATGGCTAATTGGGCTGTGAATAATAATCCGGTTGAGAGAGACAGGTTTAGTTGAGACTGAGCAATCCATGGTTGGGATGCGGGATGTATAGAGTGAAGCTTCGGTTGAGGGTCAGAGATAGGTTTCTAGATCAAGAGATTTGTCCCACTGAATTCCTTGTGTCACTGCTACTTACAGTAATAGTACTATTTTATTATTATTATAAGATATTTAGTTGGTCTCTTGGAGATTTTGGTCTCCTGAGACTACTGTTACTATGATTTTTGTATGACTTAATGATATCTATAATATCGTATACTGTTCTCAGATTGGTCTGCCGTTGCATTGGCGAACTTTTTCTGCCTTTTCTTCACCAATGAAATTTTTGTTACATTAGAGTATGTATCTCTTTTTTGGTTTGCCGTTGCATTAGAGTATGTATCTTTTTTTTTGGTTTTGCCAATGACTTACCATCTCCACTCGCCCTCTAATGCCCCCCCCCCCCCCCCCAAGGTCTTGTTTACTTCTCCCGTATTTTATTTCCAAAAAGATATGGGGATATGCGTGGAGTTGATGTTCACCCAATACTCTTCAATTCCCGTGCCAAAAATAGTCTACCATGATGGAGAGTTTTTAATCTAGCCAAAAATACACTAATGTGGAAGGGATTTGTGAGGATATTCCGGAATTATCCCCTCCAAATTCGGCCTAGTAAACAACCTATCGGAAAAATTCCGGGATACAAAATAATCCCCTCAAATACCCTAGAAGTAAACAAGTCCTAAGGGTGAAATGGCGGCACCGGCGCCGAAAACCGTTCAGCCCTCTCTCCAAAACCAAAATGACGCCGGCGCGGTCCAACTAAACATTCCCTCCCTCCAAAACCAAAATGGCGCCGACGCGGTCCAACTAAGCATTCGGCGCCCCAGGCCGAACCCAACCCAAGGGGGGTTAATCGGGGCGCTGGAACAACTTGAAAAAGTTGGTGGACCAGCCCTGTCGGCGGGACACCAAAATCTTCCCTCCCTTTTCCCCTCCTTTTCCTATCTTTTTCTTACTGGTCGTCTAGTCCCGCCAATTTCCCCCCTCGTCACCGCCCTCTCCCGCCATTTCCCCACCCTACCTTTCCCCCCTCGTGCTCCACGCGTCACTGTCACCATGTCGCCGAAGAGGTACCAAGCTCCCTGCGCGTCGGCGCCCGCGAAGAAAGGGAAGGCCTACAAGCAGCGCCCGGAGGGGATGACCAATGCAGAGTGGGCGTTTGACATCCAGCACAGGCAGGTGGAGAACGTCAGCCGCTGGCTGCGGGAGAAGAACTCGAAGCTGCGCTGGATGGTGGATGCGCATGCAGAGAAGGCTCACGTGGCTTCTCTTGCGGCGCAGCGGGCGGCGATAATGGCGGAGATGGCGGCGCCGACATATGGCGCTGGCATCCACATCCTTGGGAGCTAGAATAGCGTCTCCTCCCGTCACCGTCCAGCGCGTCGCCCTCCGGCCAGCCTAACACGACGCCGCACCTCACTTGTTTCTCGCCAGGCTACAACGACTTCGACCCGCTCGGCGGTTTCGACCCCAACTCCCTTACCAACGACACATTGCTAGGCCATCAGCCGCCTTCCTCCTTTCAATGGCGGCGCGCCATAGAGGACAGGCTTCAACCAGTTCGTCGCGGGCAGCAGCCAGAGAGCCCCCAACCTGTTCGGCACAGGCAAGAGCCTGAGCACCCACAACGTGTTCGGTGCGCACCACGACGACTCCATCATGGCCGACATCATCAACGGTAGCTCCGCACATGCCTTCACGCAAGAAGAAGCCGTTGCATATGAGAGCGAGGAGGAGGACGGCGGCGGCGAGCCTTGGGAGGATGAGGTTTACGCATACATGAAGGTGGCGGAGGGCAATGATGAGGTGGTGGAGGTCCCGGTGACCATCGCGGCCGACCTGAAAGGGAAGAAGGCGGTGGAGGTGGAGTGGGAGAAAAGAAGATAGGATGCGACGGCCGTGGCCCCAAGTGGAGCTTGAGGGAGGATGAGTTCCTCGCGGAGGCTTGGAAGACTGTCAGCTTTGACCCCTTCAGTGGCGCCAACCAAAAGTCGGACTGCTACTAGAAGAGGGTGAAGGCGGCGTACGATGAGCGATGGCTCTTGGATTCCTACTCAAATTCCTTGTGCCACGACCATAACGACTTCGGCATGTCTCACCGTTGGGCCATGATCCAACATGGCTATAACAAGTGGCACGGGGTCGTTGAGGAGGTGCGCCGCATTCATGTCAGCGACACCAACTACGATGATCGGGTAAGCAACCCCCATCGCCCCCGCTCCCGCCCATTCGAAATTTGTGTCCGATTCTTGGTATTGTTTGCAGATGCGCGCCATGATCGCCGCCTACCGCGCGAGGACAACGACAACAACGAGTTCAAATTCATCCGCGTCTTCGCACGGATCGAGGGGTGCGACAAATGGAAGGAGACGCGTACCGCTCTCACCAAGGCCAAGGCCACCACCTACGACCACGGAGCGGCGCTATCGACGGCCCCGGAGGGTCGACCCGTTGGACATAAGAAGGCCAAGGCCATGAGAGGGACGTGGCGTCGGCCATCGAGAAACTGCACTCGTCCATCCTGGCCTGCATGGTCGACGTCGCCGCACACGCCTCCGTGAGGGCAGAGCAAGCCACCAGGTTAGAGGAGATTAGCGTGGCAAGATGGGCGTCGGTCATCGAGAGGCAAGACGTCAAGCTCGGCCTCATCAAGGCAAACGTGGCGGCAAAGAAGAGGATGGAGGAGTTGGCGATCTTGATGGTCGACACTAAGGACATGGATGACGAGGTGAACTTGTGGTGTGTTGATTACCGCGCCTTAACCCTCTCCGAGAGTCGAGCGGGTGCTAACCAGGCTAGGACCCCGACACCGGCGGATGAGACTGCAACCCCGACCCCGATCGACACCCAGGCCAGCAGCACCGTCCCGTCGCCGGTAACCCCGGAGGTGCCTCCTACCGCGGCCGATGATCTTCCCGTTTGATTTTCGTGTTCACATGTTTATTTTTGACCGATGGACTTGTATTCCGGTGAATTGTGGCGATTGCATCGTTTGAACTATGTTGTGCCCAGTGACGACAAAACTATGTTTAATTTTCAGCGATCGTTTAAATGTTTGAATTTGCAATTGCGATTGGGGGAGGCATAAGGCCGAATGCCGGACCCGTATTGTGGGGCAAGTGGAGATGTTCTTAGAGTATAGTATATCTTTAGATGCATCCCATGGTGTGCGTGTGAAGCAAGACTACATGTAGGGCATCGTGCGTAGGCCACTACAGCTAGGTTTGACAAATTATCCACCACAAGTTAGCCAAGCCTTGGCACTCAAGTGTGTCTTGTGACCAAGACATGGGTTAACAACAAACCACGGTATAAACTATATACGGTGGTGGCGGCTAACCCAACGGCTGCCATAAAACCGGGTGTAGCGTGTGAGGCGTGAGCTACAGAACTCTTCGGATGGGAAATCGTATGGCGAACTTGTGTCTGTTTGAGCGAGACATGAATTTGGAAAATAAAGGCCGCCGACTAAACGGGTGCCAAGATTGTGTAGAATGAAACATGAACAAAGAAACCATCGGAAATGCTGACGAAACTGTCTATCCGATTGAGGCGTGATCGAGCTGAGAGATTCGTCGGCTAACTAAAAGGTTTGCCAAAATCATCCACGCGAGAGCCGTGAAGCTTTCGCAGCAACCGTGGCTGCTGGAAGAGAAAAACAGAGAAGGCAATCTGGTTGCCCAAAGTCTGAAGAAGAAACTGGTCTAGCCCGTTTGGCAGCTTCCAGTTCTGACTGGCTCACATTGCTTCTGGTGTAAGATACGACCGTTACGCAACCCTTTTTATTGGCGGTTAATAAGCGTGCTCCCAGCTTTTTAAAACCTTTTCAGCTCAGTGATTAAACTAATGGTTGTTCCATTTTGCAGTGGGGTTTGGCCTCTGACAAGGAGTATTGTTAAAGAAAGAAGCTCCCACTGGAGCGGGGTCGAACACGTTTTGTTGGATTAAAACAGGGGTCCAAGGCTATTTTTTCCACCTCGGCTCCATTGAGCTCGTTTTTTCTAAAATAAAAATATTTAGATGCTTATTTAGATGTTGTTAAGAAAATGTTTTTCTCGTATATACATATAGTGTTTCACATACTTAAACCTTTTAAGTAAAAGAGAGTCCCTTGTCAAAAAATACATATAGTGTTTCACATACTCCCTCTGTTTCAAATTACTCCGCCGGCGCGTTTATGTAGATGAACTAGTATTCTCTCATTTTTCATTCAAAAAAATCTGCGAATTTTTGAAATAGATAGTATGAAATATGTACTACTTATACCAAAAATTCTAAGAATTTTTTGATGAAAAATGAGAGAATACTAGACCACCTAGGTAAGCGTGCGCGCGGAGTAATTTGAAACAGAGGGAGTATCTAAGTTACTAGAAACTATGCAATCTACACTGAAAGAGAACAGTAGGTCCATATATTTATCTTTTTATGTAGACCAAAAACTAAAATATGTATTAGTGGAAACTTATAGTTATGTAGTCCAGATTTGTATGTACATGTATAAAAATAAAAACAATTAGGTCTTCAAATATTGTTTTATAAATGTTTAAATACCAAGATCTACGGAGCCTAGGTTCCAAATTGGCTTTTCACCATTCATGCTAAACAAATGAGACCCACAAATAAATGGATACATACTAACAAATCAATCACTTTTGCGTTTACGGTTGAATTTTGAAGGTTTCAAATAATTTAGAAATATCATTTATCATAGAAATAGCAAAAAACTTTATCAATTTTTATTTTATGATTTGTAGGTGCATGTTTAATAGAAAGCGGCCCTTAGGATTCTGCACTCCATTTCATGATATGTTTAACATATTTGTCTTTTTGTGTAAACCACAAACTTAAATACGTATTAATAAAAGGGATGGTGGTCCCGAGGGCGACCATTTTGTCATGTGGCGGCGAAAAAATAAGAGTTGCCATCAACGGGCACACTCAAAGATCTGACGGCTACCGATTTGTTCGTTCTGCAGGACTAAAATCGTCATGTTCGCACTCTATAATTTATGATGAAAAATTATAGTTGCTTAGTTCAGATTTGTATGTAGATGTATAAAAAATGAAAATAATAAGGTCTTCAAATACTCTCTTATACATGTTTAAATACCAGGATTTAAGAAGCCTAGAATCCAAATTTTCTTTTCACCATTCATGGTAAACAAATGGATACATACTAACAAATCAATAACTTTTACATTACCAAGCTTGTGTATGGTTTTAGGTCTAGTTGACTATTGAGTTTTCCTTGTGATATTGTGAGTAACTTGTTCATACTGTGATATGACTCAACCGTATGATGCGATTTTTCCAATCAAGATTCCCTTTTATTTTTGTATATGTTCACGAATTCCAATGGTTTTACTGGATGGTTGCAAACGATTTATAATTATTTACTACTATTTAGCATAGAAATAGAAAAAACATTTATCAATTTTTATTTTATGATTTGTAGGTACACTCTTCGTAGAAAGCTCCCCTTTGGATATTGTACTCCATTTCATCTTATGTTTATCATTTAAACCGTGGAAGTATTATTGTATATATAATGATGGTTGTCCGATTTGCATAATTTAATTTCATCAGAAGTTTCTTGTTGATTTCCTAATATGTTATTTTCATTGACTCATACCTTTGAATAGATAACCTAAACTTTTAAAATGCATGACGTCCTGGTTATGTTTTAGGCTTCCAAGGATTTGTTGTTTAAGAAGTTTATTGTCCTTAAGATAGTGTTTACCGAATGTTTTCCCTAAGATAGTGTTTACTGAATTTAACTACTCCCTCCGATCCATATTAGTTGACTTGAATTTGTCTAAATTTGGATGTATCTAGACTTGTTTTAGATCTACATATATTCAAATCTAGATAAAATCTAAATCAACTAATATAAGTCGGAGGGAGTAGTAGAAATTATATGTTTTTTGGCGGGAACCGTACGTGTTCTTTAACGTCATGGTGGAATATACTCCATCCGTTTAGAAATATAAGATATTTTAGATTTGTGAAACTAGTGTATCGTTTAGATACATTTATTTTATAAATCTAAAACATCTTATATTTCCAAGTATTTATACAAATTTTGTTACTAATTGGGTGTTTATTGGCTAACTTTATCACTGCCGCCCGGTGGGCCAGAAGCCGATCCTACGTTAACATGCACTTTTTTCTGGCGAATCTTGCCATCGTACTACTCCACTGTGACCAAATTACGGGATTGACGTAGACGAGTAGACGCTGGATGGGCGGCATGTGCTGCGAGTACACGAAAAGGGCGAAAATGTGGCACTACCGTGACGACGGAGGAAAGAAACCCCACTTGCTCTCTTTCTTTCTCTCTCCCGAAGAGACGCTGTGGCTCCCGCCCAGCATGTCAAGACTGCACGCGCCTTTCGGTGCCGGCCGTGCGGGCCCCGGCCAACTGCTCGCTCGCTCGCTCGCAGTCGCAGGGCAGGGCAGGGCAGGGCAGGGCAGGGCGGCCAGCCACTGTCCACCACTGATGACCAACAGCTGCGCCTGCGCTGCAAGTGTTTGTCCCAAGCCAGGTTTACCGGCAGAGGACGAAGCAAACGGACCTTTTGATGGTCAGAGGGTCAACCCGGTCTGGTCTGGAGGCTCGCGCACGCGTCCATGCGCGGTGAAAAAGGATGGGGCAGGTGGTGCATGTTACCGTTGTTTTTTAACCGGAAGTTTGACGGCGGGCGGCTGCAATTCGCCGCGACCGACACCGTAATTTCTGGCGTAAATGTTGATGCGACTAGAAAGGGTTGAGGGCCGTCGGTGTGTGATGCGTGTCGCACCGACACCGCTGCAGCACGGAGTATATCATTACAGAATGGACTCGAGACTGATCGCTGATGATTAGGCGAGGAGTTAGCATTAGTACAGACTGAACTGGACATCGGCCCAGCCTCACTAGCAGAGCGCAAGCTGTGGATTTCTCTTTGCTCTATCGGTAGGTAGGTAGGTGTAGGCCGGCTGGACGACATTTTATAGCTGCTGGTAGTACATGCTAGCTACTGCTAGAGCGTGATATTCTCAGCTCATGCAATGCTACTACGCTTTTGGTATCTGATTCCCTTTCATGAAACCAGAACAATCTGGTGACACACACCACACATGGTTGGATCATAGTGGGTAGCTAGCTAGGCTAGCACTGTAGGTGGTGGTAGCAATTGCGGATCCCCCTTTGCTTCTGTGGATTTTTTTTCGAGAGTATTTTGTGGATTTTCGGTCGGGGTGTTTTGCCGGGACGCAGCTTCAGTGACGTTGTGCTTCAAAGTCACTGCTGGACTTTGGGCCCATATCGGCCATCCAAATCCAATACAACGGCAAGAAAACGATACAGGCAAACCCATCAACAGTTGGACGTTTCTAGGCTGAAACTTAATATGTTGTTTATTCCCAAACCGTCTGTTCAAATTCGACCAAATTTTTCCAGAATGTTTAATACAACATATAAGATTTTCTGGAATTTTTTCAAATTTTTCTGGACAGTTTGAATTTTGAGTTCAAAATTTGGTTATGAAACTTAAAATAAGGTTTACTTACAAACTGTATGTTCAAATCCAGCGAAATTTTCCCAGAATACATAATACAACATACAAGATTTACTGGAATGTTTTCAATTTTTTCTGGACAGATTGAATTTTGAGCAATTTCTAGATTTAGTGGCATTTTTGCAAGGTTCCCAGGAGCTTTTTCATAGGATCTCATCAGCAAGTACCATGTAATCTAGCAAATGAGTTAAAGTTTACAACATACCAAGCATAATATTCGGCCTCATAATTATACACTTTGGCCTCAAAAGACTATAGTTAACCCCCAAAAGACATCCAAAGTACTATTTCTAGCTCCAAAAGTACCATGTAACCTACATCTAGATACTAAAACATACTACCATCATATAAACTACCATCATCATAAGTAGGAGTTGTGAGGAGCTGGGTAAAACTCTCGATAACATCATACTTTTCGTTCCCCACATTGTCTTCTTTCTTGTGGCCACCATCCCCCGCTTCTATTTGAGGTTGCATATCACCATTTCTCTTTTGTTGCTGTCAAAGGAAAGTGTAGCTACTTAGTATAAAAACAAATATTGTTATGCCCAGATTAGAACATATCTTTGCTTCCTTTTTGGTTGTGACGGCAGGTTTAGGTACCTTGCGTTTCCCCTTGTGCAACTTATCAAGCCAAGTTTTCTTTCTCTTAGAATTTTTGGACTGAACTTCTTTCTTTTTTAGTTGCGCAGCTCGTAGCAAGTCATCTGTTAGCTGCACATTTGGATCAACATTTTCTTGGCCATTACTTGGTTCATTTATAGCACTATTAGATGCGTTGAGTTTTTCCTCCAACATTGGACCAACGGAATCAAGTGCATTTTCTAACAAAGAACAACATTCTGTAGAGTAGGCCACTTTGTATGCCATAGTATGAAATTTATGAGATAGTTCCTTGTACCGAAGCATAGCTTCTAGTTTTGGGTTTTCTACCACATTCCTTCCTTGCTTGTCCAATATATTTCCTTTACGTGCTTCCCTAGTCCATCACTTCAAGACATAATGTGTTGGCAATGTTTTTATGTTCATCAAGTCTAGAACTTTCAGTCCATGTCCACACAATATTCCTGTCCTTTCAAACATCCCACAAGAACATGTTGCTGTTTTGTTTAGAGAATCACCAATCACTATGCGCTCATCCTCGTAAGTTAAATCACCATGCAAACTACCAATAGCAACAACATATTTGTCTACATCCAACATTTTACTGCATGCAGCCATGGATCTTTCATACTCGCTTTGGAAAGCTTTAAAAATAATTGGAGTGAACACTTCGCTTGCTTGTACCAACATAGGGGTGCTCATCTTCATTCTTGGTATATTTTTTCTTGCTTGAAATTCAGATTGCAGCTCCTTGTTTCTTTTATCTTCCACTGTCCTTTCAAAATGCTTCAAAAATCTGACAATATGAAAATCAGATTTCAAATGATTCTTTAATGAATTGTTGAAACTCTCACTTAGTTGTGTACTTCTCACTTCTAAACTGAAGACATCTCTCATAAAACATTCAGCCTATTTTTCTTTGACCTTGTAGATACTATCTAACCAAGTTGTAGATACTATCTTTGACCCTGTATCATTTTCTTGCCATTGGATTGGGTTTGGATGGCCGATATGGGCCCAAAGTCCAGCAGTGACTTTGAAGCACAACGTCACTGAAGCTGCGTCCTCTCGTTTTCCCGTTCGGTGTAGCCGATCGACCTCTTTCTAGCTACTCGGCCAGGATTTTGCTGCTCTTGCACAATACGGCGAGCACAAGGACCGCAGGCGCGTGTGTAGAGAACGGTAGGTTCAGATTTCCTTTTTCTTGCTGCTAGTGCCAGTGCTTCTGCCTCACCTTGACAAAAGCCACACGTGTCGTCGACTCGGCCTCGTCGTCGTGCATGGCGGGCGGTCCCGCTAAAACAATTTCGTCGCTGCTCGCGTAGTTCCGGCGAGATCTTCGCCTACAACTTGGTGTCTGTCTACGTACGTTACGTGCGCCGTTGACGGTCGTCCTTTTCGGGCAGCACCAGTAGACACGTAATCCCGGGTGACGATCACAGCGCGGGCGGGCCACGTGCACGGATACCGTTACCATGACCGCTTGTGGGCGGGCACCGAGAACTTGCAGGTGTTGTGGCGTGGAGCCGATCTCAATCCCGGCCGGGACAGACAACTCAACAGTGGCCTGCAGGTCGCGCCAACTACTTGCAGCCCTTTTTTTTCTGTTAGACGCGCGTGTTTGTACATTCAACCAATCGCGTACAGATGGAACTTGCACGTACATACCTACAATCTGCGAGCTAAACCGGAAAACAGTAGAACAGGTTGAGGTCGGGTGAGGCAGGTGACAAACGCTGGCATCAAGTTTATAGGATTTTTCGGTTTGGATTGTAATTTTTTTCTTGGCTCGCGGTCTTTTGTGCAAAGGATTTTCTACGATTTTTTCAGGTTTGTCAGGTCGGTATATACGTGGCTTGTACTATAACATATGATATAAATAAGACATATATTACCCTGCAAAAAAAAGTTAATATCCCGAAAAAATAGTCAATATGGGCTCGGCCCATTCTCCACGAGGGTGCCTGGTGAGGCCCCGGTATGCCGCTAAAGGCGGCGTACAGGAGCTCCCGTCCCGTGCCGCAAAAGGCGGTGCATAGGAGGCCCCGTAGCCGCAGCTGGTGTAGCATTTTCCCTCCTGGACCGGAAGAGGCCCATGGGCAGAACTGGAAGCTGCCCATATGACCGGACCAAAAGCGAAGATCCCTCGACATGTCTCGCCGACGTTTCGGCAGGCCGAAAACGACGACTCCGCCTATGCAATGCGCCGCCAGCCCATATCTGGCTTTACTGCCTGGCTGGGCCAAGCACTCTATCTCATACTGGTAGTAGTTGGGCCGTATGTATGTCTGGTCACCTGCTACGGGCTGTCGAACTGTGATAGACGGGACTGAACGAGAAATGGGCTATCTCTCTCCACGAAGCGGGACATGGGCCTTTTATTTCATATCTATTCCATCCATACGCAGCTTAATCGTGTTCACGTCACCGGTCTAAAGAAAATTTCTGCCAGAAAGGAATGTCGCAGGTCGAAAGAAAATCCGAAAAACCTATTCTACATATAGGTGGGCGTCCCGGGCTTATCCCGGACGTCCACGCTTGCTTTGCGATCTCTGCATCCTCTTTTCGTAATTGCAGAAAACACCCTCAGCTACATCTATATCTAGTGAACCAGTCCATTCTATATTGCAGAACACCATCGATACTTCTTAGTTATCCCGTTTTGCACCGCACCCACCCAATATTCACGATGAATTTAGACTGAATAAAAAAATCCAAGTATGTTATACACAACTCAG
The DNA here is from genome assembly GCA_916181665.1 of Avena sativa. Lineage (NCBI taxonomy): Eukaryota > Viridiplantae > Streptophyta > Magnoliopsida > Poales > Poaceae > Avena > Avena sativa. Next base: position 7,770,547 of record OV702293.1, on the reverse strand, counting down.
TCCAGGATCAAAAAAAAAATGTATGAATCTTCAACCGAAGAAAAAAATGCATAGAATTTCTCTTCAGATTTTACCTCGAAATCTTCAACCAAACCAAATAAAAGGATCAGAAATTTCTCAACAAAATCGAGAACATTATGAAAAAATCAGGATCAGTTTAGATCTGGACCATGAGCGACATGAACAACAAGCAAAGAGCGATAGAACATTCACCATGTACAAGAAATCCCATTATTCAGGTCCAAGAATCAGTCTGTAATCATTCACGTATAAGAAACAGTCCGTGAGCCACAAATCTAGCAAGAGGATAGCATTAGGGCCTCCAGGAACGGATCCCTTACACGACGCCAAAGGAAATTGGATTTGTTCTCCCAGCCTCAACTTAGCGGCGTCAAATCCAGGCTTTAATGTCGCGGCCGGAGGCGACGAAGCAGGCCGCCAGTCCCCACGGGTCGGCGTTCGGGAAGACGTGGCGGAAGGCGTCGAGCGGGTCGAACGCCACCACCGGGGCCATGGAGGCGGTGCATGGCTTGAAGTCGCGGCGCTCGGCGAGGTGCGGAGACGCTTGGTAAGGCTTGTCGAGGAACTCGCCGGTGCAGCGCATGTGGGAGACCGCCGTCGGTGGATAATAGTAAGAGAGAGAGGAGAGGATAAGGTGAGAGAGAGAGAGGAGAGGAAGATGGACACGTCTAGTTCGGTGTGTATAGGAGCTGGAGGATGGATTTGTACAGGATCAAAATGCAAAGCGACACAGTACCAATCTTGATATACTGTGCATCGTCCGATAAGACGGGGACCCCAACGACATGGGAGAATCGCTGCGTTCAAAGAAAATCGTGTTCATTCTGGCGGCACACTGCCTGCAGCTGGTATGTGGTCCCATGCACGCACAGCGGCAGGCAACCAAACGGTCCTGATCCAGCTCACGAGCACGTCTCTGCGGGTATTGGCCTACTGTACCTTGGTCTTGCTCGTGCAGCAGGGAGGGACCACGCGATGTGAGACACTTGCACTGTGCTCAACAAGGCAGGCACGTGGGATAACCTCGGCTTGTGCGTACGTGTCCACAGCAGGGAACAGCGACATTGTCCAGCGAACGGGACGGCCGGGACCGTATATGAAAGAGATCGCAGACCCTCCGTTTCTATAACCTCAGCTTGACTTTCTACACACCGTCGGCCTTGGACCCCAACCAAAATGAATAAGTCATTGTACGTAGCCCCTTGATGTACATGTACTATCAGCAGATTACCTACCGGAGTCTGGACCGAACTGAATTTTGTGTGTCTCTCCCCTGCTTGCTTGAGGGTCGTCCCTTGCAGTCCGGCCCAAACCGAGGCCTCTCCCGGCGGCGTTGCCGCCGGTGAGAGGCCGAGGGGAGGTGCTGAGGTAGATAGGTTAGTAGTTAGGGTTTGCTTTGCCTATGTGCAATTTTGGAGTAGAGTTTCGAAGCTCTTCGGCTAGCTTCGATGCGTGCTGGCGAGTCTTCCCTGGCTGCTGGTGCTGGAGAAGACGAAGCCAGAGATCTTCGCTAATAAAGCCGTTGTCTGGAGCCACTCCTCGCTGGTAGTTGCGCGAGCTGCAGCGAGGGCGTCAACGGGCATGCTCTGGTGGTTTCCATGGTGGAAGGTACTGGCTTGCTCGGGTTCAAGCTCCTCCAATAATCGCGAGCCCCGACGGATCCGTGAAGCTCCTAAGTGGATCTCCCTCCTGGTCGACCGTGGCGGCGAGGGGGAGTGGGATCTAGGCGGTGAGCTGCTCGGATCTGGTCGGGGAGAAGGATTAGGTGAAGCTTCGATTTCTGGAGTTTACAAGCAGAGGACTTCGTGCGACGACGGCGGCCGTCTTGCCTCTGCCTCTAATGGCCGTATGGCGGCCCTCCATGGCCATGAATTGGCCTTGCTCATTCCTCCTGGCCACAGGCCTTATGGGAGGATTTTCCTCGACCATGGCGCTGGATCCATGGCGGTTGCTGCTCCAAGTGGTTGGTTCCCCGGTAGCAGCGGCGGCACCGGCGTCGGGAGGTTGTTCGTCGGCGGTGGAGAAGACCAGGGATCTGATTGCTTAGTATTTTTTATCCCTAGGGTCTTATTTGTAAAAGGCACAACCTTATCTGCAAAATACCTAGCTCTTAGGGGTTTTGCTGTAATTTGTTCCCACCGAGTTGAATGAAGCTTCCGGGGTCTTCGGACCCTTATCCTGTTCAAAAAAAAAATCAGCAGATTTGTTCTCTCTGGCCTCTCTCCACAGTCCTCATCCAGCACACCCACGAAAACTTTAACCGGAGGCGCTACATGTACCCTCTTATTTTTCAAAAGTTTAGGAATTACCGTTTTATTTCAAAATATCTGGATGTAGCCAATGATGTAGATTATAAACGTGCAAAATAACAGAACATGAGTTTTGAAGTTGTGAGGCTGAGAACGTCGCACCATATTGCTTCCGCTCGGGGGCGGCACAGAGTGGCAAAACCCTAGCCACCGTCGGGCGGGCCTCTCTCCTTCTAATCCCCTAACTTCATCGGAGGACATGGCCAGGTGAATGATAGGGCAAAGGTGTCTGATCTTTCGATGAGATGAAGATAATCGATTTGGTGGAGTTCGGGCTTGACGATCCGACTACACGTGCGAGCACGAGTGCCAACGCAATCGCTAGGCCAATCTCCTGGAGGTTACCGATCCTGCGGGAACACGATCAGCCTGACCAGCGAGGGTCTTAATTCCTACCTGAAATCGAGAATAAGTAAGAACCAATATTGCAATCAAGATATTGCGGATTAAGAGGAAAGCTTTATTGAAGAGGTGGGATCCTGAATAGGTACGAAGTACAAGAGGCCTCTGCGACGCTCGAGCCTTGGCGAAGTTGCGACTATGGCTAACTTAATGTCTAAACAAAATCCGAGTCTAGGGTGACGGCTATGGGGAGTATTTAAGAGCGAAAAGGTGGGGTTTCGGCCAGCCATGGAAGTGGTGGCCGAATCCAACCCTAAAAGTCCTTTTCCCCTCAAATACGGACTCTAAAAAGTAGCTAATTAAAATCCTACGAAAATTACATGGGCCTGGCCCAAAATAAAGGTGTCGCAGCACCATATTAAGCTATGGACGAATTCGTAAAGTATTGATCTTGAATATTTCGTCCAAGCCTTCTTTCTTCATTATGGTGGCCTCAAAGTTCTGAAATCTTCATCCGTGGCCTTCTCTTGGATCATCACATGCTTGCTGCCATCTCCATGCATGGCCATGCTCCAATGCTTGTCCCTCTCATCCATGCTTGGTCCATCATTCCTAAGAGTAAGAAATATATCTGATTTAGGCAGCATCATATTCTCATGTATGTGAGGAATAGTTCCAAGAAACGAAAGTACCTGATAGTTAAGTTGTTTGGCACGAGATCTTGTGATGGGTCCTTGTATGTGTGTTGCTGTAGGTACAACGGTTGTATCAATAGTAGGGATGTCCACATCATGCTCCCCTTCTTGAATTGAAGTCATCCTCGACGCAATCTCATCTTCCTCACCAAAGTAAGGCTTCAAATCTGCAATGTTAAACGTAGGACTAACCGTAACAAAGTCTGCAGGCAACTCAAGTTTATATGCATTATCGTTTATTTTCTCTAACACCTTAAAGGGACCAGCAGCACGTGGCATTAACTTAGACTTGCGTAAATCAGGAAAACGATCTTTACGCAAATGTAACCAAACAAGATCACCAACATCAAACACAACATGCTTTCTCCCTTTATCCCCAGCAAGTTTATACTTAGCATTCATGTGTTCAATGTTATCTTTAGTAGTCTTATGCAAGTTTAATATCATTTCAGCGCGTTGTGTAGCATCCAAATTATGTTGCACCGAAGAAAGTAAAGGCAATAAATCAATAGGTGCACGAGGAACAAAACCATACACAATATCAAATGGGCACATCTTTGTGGTAGAATGCAACGAACGATTATAAGCAAATTCTATATGAGGTAAACATTCTTCCCATAATTTTAAGTTCTTCTTTAAAACAACCCGCAACATAGTAGACAGAGTTCTATTTACTACTTCAGTTTGGCCATCAGTTTGGGGATGACATGTAGTACTAAAGAGCAATTTAGTCCCCAACTTAGCCCATAAACATCTCCAAAAGTGGCTAAGAAATTTAGTATCACGATCAGAGACAATAGTATTTGGCACACCATGCAAACGAACAATTTCACGAAAGAACAAATAAGCAATATGCGCAGCATCATCCGTTTTGTGACAAGGAATAAAGTGTGCCATCTTAGAAAACCGATCCACAACAACAAAAATACTATCCCTCCCCTTCTGTGTTCGTGGAAATCCCAAAACAAAGTCCATAGATATATCCTCTCAAGGAACACTAGGAACAGGAAGAGGCATATATAAACCATGTGGATTAAGGCGAGACTTAGCTTTTTGACAAGTAGTGCAGCGTGCCACAAATCTCTCAACATCTCGACGCATCCGTGGCCAAAAGAAGTGTGCAGCAAAAATATCCTCCGTCTTCTTGACACCAAAGTGTCCCATCAATCCTCCTCCATGCGCCTCCTGTAACAACAAAAGACGAACAGAACTATCTGAAATGCATAGTTTGTTAGCACGGAACACAAATCCATCATTGAAGACGAACTTGTTCCAAGTTCTACCATCTCTACAATTCTGCAACACATCTTTAAATTCAGCATCATGCACATATTGTTCCTTAATAGTTTCCAATCCAAATATTTTGAAGTCAAGTTGAGATAACAAAGCATAACGGCGCGACAAAGCATCAGCAATAATATTATCTTTACCCTTTTTGTGTTTGATAACATAAGGAAAAGACTCAATAAATTCAACCCACTTTGCATGACGACGATTCAACTTAGCTTGACTACGAATATGCTTCAAAGGTTCATGATCAGAATGAATAACAAATTCCTTAGGCCATAGATAATGTTGCCAAGTTTCTAATGTCCGAACCAACGCATATAATTCTTTATCATAAGTAGAATAGTTCAGACTAGCCCCACTCAATTTCTCGCTAAAATATGCAACAGGTTTTCCCTCTTGTAATAACACCCCTCCCAAACCAATTCCACTAGCATCACATTCAAGCTCAAAAGTCTTAGTAAAATCAGGAAGTTGGAGTAAGGGAGCATGTGTTAGCTTATCTTTCAATATGACGAAGGCCTGTTGTTGTGCATCACCCCAAACAAAGGGCACATCCTTCTTGGTAAGTTCATTTAGCGGCGCGGCAATTGATCTAAAGTCTTTGACAAAGCGCAGATAAAAACCAGCGAGGCCAAGAAAACTCCTCACTTGTGTGACCGTCTTGGGCTGCGGCCAATTCTTAATAGCTTCAATCTTGGCTGGATCCACTTCAATACCCTGTGATGTAACAACATAGCCAAGAAACGTAACTCGATTGGTGCAAAAGGTGCACTTCTCAAGGTTACCAAACAAACGTGCATCACGTAAAGCATTGAAAACAGCACGTAAATGGTCCAAATGATCCTCTAACGATTTGCTATAAATCAGAATATCATCAAAGTAGACTACCACAAAACGTCCAATGAAAGCACGTAAAACTTTGTTCATTAATCGCATGAAAGTGCTAGGTGCATTAGTTAAACCAAACGGTATTACTAACCACTTATATAAACCGAACTTAGTTTTAAATGCTGTTTTCCATTCATCTCCTAATTTCATACGAATCTGGTGGTAACCACTACGCAAATCAACTTTAGAAAACATGGTAGAGCCACTCAATTCATCAAGTATGTCATCTAAACATGGAATAGGATGACGATATCGAATAGTAATATTATTGATAGCTCTACAATCAGTACACATGCGCGAAGAACCATCTTTCTTAGGTACCAAAATAATAGGAACAGCACAGGGGCTAAGGGACTCACGAATATGATCTCTGTCGAGTAGTTCCTGAATTTGGCGTTGTATCTCCTTTGTCTCCTCTGGATTGGTTCTATAGGGTGCGCGGTTGGGCAATGTGGCACCAGGAATTAGATCAATTTGGTGCTCAATTCCTCTAATAGGAGGTAGTCCTGGTGGCAGCTCAGCGGGAAAGACGTCCTCATATTCCTGCAAAAGGTTAGCAACAGCGGGTGGCAAAGAAGGAGGCATATCCTCGAATGAAAACAAAACCTCTTTGCAGACAATTGCATAACATTGAGTATTATTTACATCTTGTTCAGCAATATCAATTTTATTTGCAAGCATACATGGACTCTTCAAACGAATTTCAGTAGCATGTGTAGAATCAGATTTAGTGTTCTTTGGTGGTATAAAATCTGCAGCAACAATCTGATTCTCACTTTTATTTTTCTCCTCAGTTTTAGCTCTACTAGCTCTAGCAAGATCATCTTTTAAAATCTGTTCGGGAGTCATATGTTTTAGACCAATTTTCTTTCCATCATGCATAAGAGAATAGTGATTAGTTTTGCCATTATGAACAGATTCTCTATCAAATTGCCATGGTCTACCAAGTAACAAGGATCAAGCTTGCATAGGTACAACATCACAATCAACAAAATCAGAATATGTACCAATAGCAAAATGCACGCGTACCGTTCTTGTTACCTTGATCTTGCGAGAACTCTCAAACCATTGGATGTAATATGAATGTGGGCGTTGTCTTATTGGAAGCGCAAGCTTCTCTACCATGTCAACACTTGCCAGATTATTACAACTCCCTCCATCAATGATGATCCGTATAGCTCGTTCCTTGACAACACCACGTATTTGGAACAGGTTGTGGCGTTGATCTTGCTCAGATTTGCTCAATTGCACACTCAACACACGTTGTGTAATTAAGCTCTTGTATTGATCAGTAGCTTCAGCTCCCATTACCTCTGGCTCGTCATCAGCATCAGAATTGTCTTCATCTCGAGCAGAAATAAGGGCTAGTGTATCTTCATCGAAGTCACTCGCTGAATCGTATTGACCATCTTCTCGCACCATCATCACACGTTGTGGTGTGCACTGTCTCTCAATATGACCAAAACCCCAGCACTTGCGGCATTGTATATCCTTTGTCTTACCCGTGGAAGCCATAGAAGATGCACTACGAGCAGGAGCATTGGATGATGGTGGGGGAGCAGCTGGCATTAGATGTGGTAGTAGCTGGAGGCGAATCACGAGGAGGCGCTGATTGTCGGGATGTCCAAGTGGATGTGCGACCTGCAGAATTATTAGTCCTCCTCCATGGTGTTTGGCGATCCTGCACTTCACGTTCAGCTTTGCAAGCAAGATGAAACAAACGAGTGATAGAATTATATTCCTTATAATCTAATATGTGCTGAATGTCCTTGTTTAATCCACCAAAGAAACGTGCAAGCATTTGTTCATTAGATTCAACAAGACCACACCGAACCATCCCCGTTTGCAATTCCTGATAATACTCTTCGACAGAATTTTTCCCTTGCTCTAAGCGTGTCAGATTTTTTAGTAAATCACGTTGATAAGTGGTAGGTACAAAACGAACACGCATAGCAGTTTTTAAAGCAGTCCAAGTACTAAGAATAGTAGTAGGATTTAAACGACAATACTCAGACCACCAAAGGGAAGCAAATTTAGTAAATTCACATGTAGCAGTACTAACACGCATATTCTCAGGATATTTTAAACATGAAAAACGTTGTTCGACTTCCATCTCCCATGTAAGATATGCATCAGGATTATATTTACCCTCAAAAGATGGAATATTTAATTTAAGCTTAGCAACATGCTCATCATCACGTACCGGTGGTCGGGCGTTGTGGTGGTAATGTCGGGGACATCCAGTAGGTACATGTGGAGGTTGTTTAACCTCCTCGTCAAAATCGTCGTCGTCGTGGTCGTAGTAGTACCCGTCGTCTGTCCCCAACGTCACAGCAGCAGCCGCGGCGGAAGTCTGAGGTGCGTCAGCTGCAGCGGTAGCCGCGGGTGCGGCGGCAGCCGAACCAGTAGTCCGACCCGTGATCGGAACGCGCCGTGCGCCATGTGTGGGTGCGGGTGCCGGCAATCTGTTCAAAAGCTCCTTGAACCGAGCGTCAAACTTGGCGTTGAAGGATTTCTCGATCCCATCGATCTTGTCCATGGCGTTGGAGAGCTTGGTGTCAAACTCCCCTAGGCGTGTATCCACGTCTTCAGCGCGACTGACCAAGAGCGCGGAGAAGTGGGCATGTAGTTCTTCGTTCGTCATTGTGGCAGGGTTCCGCGAAGTATCTGTCATGGTTAGTCCTTTAAAAAGCACAGGTATATACTATGGAAATAGGGTGGAAGGCACGCGTAATCCGTCAAGCAATATACGAAGCTCTTACAAGTTCTTACCAAACAGCAGGAAAAAGCGATGTGCAACCGCGAGGATTAGTGGGTCCAGAGATTGAACCGAGTGATTACCAGGAGTCGATACACCGCACGTGGAGACTATCTGTGGAGCTCTGGGAAGGCTTAGCAAAAAGGGGGTTAGCAATTATCAAAACAGCAATGCAAAAGTTAAAAGAATGCTCAACGACGGTACTGTGCTGGTCCTAGGCTATACCGTACTAGAGACGCGAGCCTAGATCACCAACGATGTCACGACGCGGCACAACAAGCACTGTATGATGATATGGCACCCGGGAAAGCGAACCAAGAGGTGGAAAATCACTATGATGGCGAGTGTCTAAAACTGATCTACGGGGTCTAAAAATAGGTTAGCCCCAAAAAAAATTCGAAATTTTTTATTTTGCTCCGGAAAGCGCGCAGGCGCCAAAAAAATGTCGCTATAACGGCCGATGGAGAAAAGTGATCCCCAGGGTCGAAAAATAGTATAGCCAGAAAATATTTTTGGAGGCGGTTCCAGACTTTTTTTTTGCTCTCCTTCTGGACTTATGACCGAACTCTTAGCTCGACACGGACTTTAGCTGAACACGGAAACAACAAAGAAGGAAAGTAAAAGAAATAACTAGGAAACAATAACTCTACTCGGACTCGTACCACGGTAGGAAAACTGATCGGATCTGTGTCGCGGTAGGAAGGCGGTGGCGGAGTATTAGGGTTTATGGTGGCTAGGTGTATGGCGGCGGAATATGGTGGCGGAATATGGTGGCGGAATATGGTGGTGGTGATCGGCGAGTGTGGCGGTGACTACTATGATCAGAACTCGAAACTCTAAGGGACGAGACACTAAGACCAGCAACTCGACGCGACGATGTAGACACAAATTCAACAATGCAAAAACTGAAAAGATAATGCGAGGCGTAGATTGGTTATGGGATGGATCTAAACTCTAACTGTATTTTTGGCTTTTTCGTGGGTTATAGGTAAAAACAGATCTAATCTATGAAAACAGTAAAATCTCACCGAGCAACCTGAAATCTGATACCACTTGATAGGGCAAAGGTGTCCGATCTTTCGATGAGATGAAGATAATCGATTTGGTGGAGTTCGGGCTTGACGATCCGACTACACGTGCGAGCACGAGCGCCAACGCAATCGCTAGGCCAATCTCCTGGAGGTTACCGATCCTGCGGAAACACGATCAGCCTGACCAGCGAGGGTCTTAATTCCTACCTGAAATCGAGAACAAGTAAGAACCAATATTGCAATCAAGATATTGCGGATTAAGAGGAAAGCTTTATTGAAGAGGTGGGATCCTGAATAGGTGCGAAGTACAAGAGGCCTCTGCGACGCTCGAGCCTTGGCGAAGTTGCGACTATGGCTAACTTAATGTCTAAACAAAATCCGAGTCTAGGGTGACGGCTATGGGGAGTATTTAAGGGCGAAAAGGTGGGGTTTCGGCCAGCCATGGAAGCGGTGGCCGAATCCAACCCTAAAAGTCCTTTTCCCCTCAAATACGGACTCTAAAAAGTAGCTAATTAAAATCCTGCGAAAATTACATGGGCCTGGCCCAAAATAAAGGTGTCACAGCACCATATTAAACTATGGACGAATTTGTAAAGTATTGATCTTGAATATTTCGTCCAAGCCTTCTTTCTTCATTATGGTGGCCTCAAAGTTCTGAAATCTTCATCCGTGGCCTTCTCTTGGATCATCACATGCTTGCTGCCATCTCCATGCATGGCCATGCTCCAATGCTTGTCCCTCTCATCCATGCTTGGTCCATCATTCCTAAGAGTAAGAAATATATCTGATTTAGACAGCATCATATTCTCATGTATGTGAGGAATAGTTCCAAGAAACGAAAGTACCTGATAGTTAAGTTGTTTGGCACGAGATCTTGTGATGGGTCCTTGTATGTGTGTTGCTGTAGGTACAACAGTTGTATCAATAGTAGGGATGTCCACATCAGTGAAGCTCGCGCCGTTGATGATGAAGGCGGGGTCTCTCTCTCTCGCCGGCGACACCTCGTGATGGGGTTCATTGCATAGAAAAGAAAAAAATCTACGGTTTGAAACTAACAAGATCGAATCTAGGCAATACTTTGTAACAGTTATAGATGGACTCACCCTTGTAGACCGTAAGCGGGATAATGTTCCCGTAAACAAACGTGATTGATGTAGATGGTACACGCCCGTCCTTAAGGATGTGAAGACGATCAGTGCCACAGATGGACAACGCCTCCGTAATCGGTCACACGTTCGGTGTGCCGACGACTCCCGATCCCTTGCTCCAGTCCGACAGCATAAGTAGCGAATCCCCGGGAACTCCAACAGCGCTACGCCATGGTAGTGGTGGTGGAGGGGAAGGTTTAGAGCATGGCTTCACCAAGCACCTTTTCTAGTGGCGATGGACAATGCAAGCAAGGGGAGAAGATGTCAACCTTGGGGCATATGAGAGAGCTTGTGAAAGAGTGTGTGGAGAGGAGGAGGCCACCTCCTTTTATATGCGCCATGGGGTTGCCCCGTTCCCTCCTCTCATTCAATCTCCATTAAAGCACTTTAATCTCCTTAAAGGTCTATTAAAACACTTTGATTCCTTTAAAAGTCTTTCCATTAAAGCACTTTAATCCCCTTAAAAGGCTATCCACTAAAGCACTTTAACTCCATTTTAATGCAACTCAATTTAATGAACACTTCATTTAATGAACACATTAACATTTTAAATATTTGCTTTGTTTCAATACCCCGAAACTATTTCTGCAGATTCGGCAGAACAATTTTCTGCGATGTCCATTGACTTCCCGTGTGTTTCCTATCCGCTAAAACACGTCGGCTAACCTTAAGTGTGTCTCCCTACAGGTTCGGGAACTATGTAGACATGATCGATACTTTCTCCGATCAATAATCATTACCGGGACCTGGAGATCCATAATGACTCCCACTAGTTCCTCGAAGATCTCATGATCGTCCGAACCTCTTTTGTTGTAATCAAATTTCTTTTATCTCACGATATATTACTTGTCCGAGATTCGATCACTCGGTATCATCTATACCTTGTTTAATCTCTTTCATGTGATATGACATTCTAGTGATCAAATCACTTGCTTGCAAGGCTATGTCAATGTGATATTACCGAGAGGGCCCTGAGTATATCTCTCCGTCATCCGGATGGACAAATCCCAATCTTAATCTACGACCCTCAACTAACACTTTCCAAATACCCGACGATATCTTTATACTCACACTGTTATGATGTGACATTTGTCTAAGGACTCTTCCGGTGAAAGTGATTGGCGTGATCTCATGGTCTAAGGACATTGAGTTACTACGAATGTGATAGAAGTTTAAACTTGATGACATGATCGTATTGCTACATCTACTTTGGGTGACTGTTCATCATATCATTCTTCAATAATATGACCCTGCTATTAACAACATCCAATGTTATGATCAGAAAACCTTTGATCATACGTTAATCAACAACCTAATATAAAGGGAGGATTTACTAGGAACCATTTCTGTTTATAAATCACACATGTATTAATGTTTCCCTGTTAATACAATTCTAGCATGAAAATTAAACATTATTATAAACCTAGAATAGCATAATAACCCCTTTATTATTGCCTCTCGGGCATATTCCTTTCACCTCCCTCATCGCGAGGGCCACTAACCTAGGTGGCGGCGACGGTCCAGGATGGTGCGACGGCATGTGGCGGAGTAGGGAGGGTGGTAGATTGTGTTGGATCTTTCATCCTCACCCTTATTCTCTAGTTGAGCTACATCGGCGATAACTGCTCGGGGTGAAAACCCTGCTCGGCGGTGGCTGACACTGACCACGATGATGCATGCATGCGTTGTTCCTCCTTGGAGATGTAGGCATGGCCCAGACATCTCTCCTCTCTCGGTTGTTGGGAAAACCCTAGGTCTGGTTCACCTATCCGGTCAACGGCGACGCAAGAATGTCACTCTATTCTTAAATACGCCGTCTCTGCTACCATAAGTGTGATCTCTTGGTTGAGGCTCGGGGATGATGAGGTGTCCGTTGTTGGTTGGCAAGGCGAGGGCCTTTGGGGTGCAACATGCGTCATGGCGGATGTAGGATAGTCGTCGCCTTCCTATATACTGGCTGGATTCTACCTTCTTCTCGCTGACTCCCTTTAGGCGTATGAGGGAAGGTACGTTGATCCGTGAAGTCTTGGAGTCGTAGTTGTGTTGCGGTGGGTCTCGCTTTGATCATAACGGGGTCCTAAAGCTCGGTGCCTTGTATCGCACCTTCCGGGATAGGATTCTAGGCAAGGCGAGTTTTTGTAGCAGGTCATTGTAGCGGGTGCATCGTAAGCCGTTTGGCGTAGTGTATTGGTTATAGCCTTATGGCAATGTAACAACCGTCTTGGTCTTTTTTCTATAAAATCGATACAAGTCTTCTAGGCGCATCTTTGAAAAATCTCAATACAGACTAGTTTGTATTATATACTACATACCAAAGATAAGTGTGGATATGAACAGTGGACATTTCAAAATTATAAATTTGGTTAGATTTTATCATTTTTGTGTAGCCTAGAATATAAAGAATTTTGCATTAAAATTTTGCACGCTTGTAAGATAGATCATTGACTCAAAAAAATTAAATTATTTTTGACATGTAAATATAATTTTCTATTTTTCAATGAAATTTTACATGTTGCTCCGCCTCCATTTGTACACACTCGCCAAGGACATGAATAAGAACATAAGTTGACTTCATTTTTGTAAACATAATCCTTCAAATTGTGGTTTTTACGTCTAATTCTTAATCGACTAAGAATTATTTCTTAATCAAACGAAGTTATCCCACGATTTTGTAATACAGAATACCTTTTTAGTTACAACCTACTTAGGGCTGAAAGAATCTCAGTTGAAAGCTAGGTGCGACTTAAAAAAATTCATTTGCAACTGATTTTTTTCTTCTAACCTATTGTTATAACACATGAACCTTTATTGGTAGTTATAACTCACCGGCAAGTGGAATTTTTTTATTTCTATTGCCATTTTGTATTGTTATTGTTACTAGGAGAAAAACCTTTTCGGGCTCCTGCGTCGTCCCCGTGGGCAATGGCAGGGGCATACCCTAACTGCGCCTCCTCCTCAACCCTTCTCCCCTCTTCCTTCCATCGCTACCGGCGCTAGCCGCCATGACAAGGGTCGGGTGGTGCCAGCACGGCGGGTCTTCTTCCCGCGAGTTAGGGGGGCTCACAGGACGGCCTTGTCAGGTGGCGACGCACCTTATGGCGGCGCACCTTGTAGCGGTGCGAGCTCGGTAGGGTGGTGGCGTGATGCGGCATCGAATTTTCTAGTGTCATGGATGGTCGTCTCCGACGGTGCGAGGCGGCAGGAGGTAGGGCGGCGGTGGTACATGATGGGGTGCCTCGAGGGACATGGGCCCAATCTAGGCCAGGTTGGACCGGTCTAGGTCAGCTAGCCCTGACCGGAGCATTTCCTAGCTAGTTTGTCTAGGTACCCTGTGCACTTCCCCGCTCCGTTGCTGCTGGGGCACCAGATTTGGGCTAGGCGAGCCTAGTTTCGACGGCCGACCTGCAGACCTAGCTTGTTGCACTGAGGTCCTATGTCCGTCGTTCTTATTGCACCTCCACTACCTACGTGTTGATCCGGCTCTAGCCTAGATTAGGTGGTCGCCCTGCGCACTTGCTCAGGGCCATGGTCTGCATGGAGGCGCCGTGTTTTCCATGTTCGTTATGCCTCGACCTCGCGGGACCAGGTGGTCCTCCTCATACCGGCGGTGGTCCGGCAGTCTCGAGTGAGCACGGTGCTGACGAAGCTGCTGCTTGGCGACAGGGACCTGATACGTCGTAAACATATCTATAATTTTTGATGCTCCATGCTTATTTTGTATCAACTATCTTATGTTTTGTCTACACTTTGAGGCATTTTTATACATTTTATGGAACTAATCTATTGATAAGATGTTGCAGTGCCAGTTGCATGTTTTCTGCTGTTTTTGATTTCAGAAAAGCTAGTAAAAAATATTCTCGGAAATGGATGGAACAAAAACCGAAGTTCCTATTTTTTCAGACGCAACACGGAGCCCGAAGGAGAGACGAAGTGGAGCCACAAGGAGGCCACACCTAGGGATGGCACGGGTCCACCCTAGGACGCGCCGCCCTATGGTGTGAGCCCCTCGGGAGTCCCCCGACCTTGCCCCTTCGCCTATATAAACATCCCGAGGCAAAAACCCTAAGTACCCGATCAAAAATCCACAAAAAAGTCCATAGCCGCCGCCACCATCGTCCCTAGATCGAGGGGATCTAAAGCTCTTCCTGGCACCCTGCCGGAGAGGGGAGATCATCCCGGAGGCCTTCTTCATCACCATGCTAGCCTCCAGAGTGATGCGTGAGTAGTTCATCTTTGGACTATGGGTCCATAGCAGTAGCTAGATGGTAGTTTCTCCTCCTTTGTGTTATCATGTTTAGATCTTGTGAGCTCCGTTCATGATCAAGGTCATCTATCTGTAATCTTACATGTTGTATTTTTTGGGATCCGATGGATATAGAGTACTACATCAAGATTGATTATTGATTCTATCATGTCTATGTTATTTGTGATCTTGCATGATCTCTGTTGCTAGTAGATGCTTTGGCCAAGTAGATGTTTGTAACTTCAAGAGGGAGTATTTATGCTCGATAGTAGGTTCATGCCTCTAATAATCTGGGAAAGTGATAGAAATACCTAAGGTTGTAGATGTGCTATTGCTAATAGGGAGAAAACAACAATCCTTTATCCAAGGGCAATTGTATTGTTTACTTTACACACTTTTTTCTTAATATAATTATCTGTTGCTTGCAACTTAATACCGGAAGAGGTTCGGATAATAACCTTAAGGTGAATTATTAGTCATAGATGCAGTTGGATTAAGGTCTATGTATTATGTTGTAATGCCCAAACGAATCTCATAGAAATCATCATGACATGTACATGCATAGCTATGCATTCTCAACCTGTCAATTACCCAACTGTATTTTGTTCACCTAACATGCTATTTATCTTATGGAGAAACACCTCTAGTAAACTATGGATCCTGGTCCATTCCTTCCCAATGATATTCTATCTATTATTTACTGTTTACTTACTGCAATTACTATCTTTCATACTATACGTTTAATCATTTGTTTTCAGCAAATCGGTGAGATTGACAACCTCGCTGTAAGTTGGGGCAAAGTATTGTGGTTATGTTGTGCAGGTTCCAAGTTGCTAGCAACACCTTGGGACTTGTTTCCTTTCTCGTACTGGTTCGATAACCTTGGTTTCATACCTGAGGGAAACTTCCTGTTGTGCTCATCATACCTTCCTCTTGGGGTTCCCAACGAGTTTTACATCATTTGAGCCATCAGGACCAATGGTGGTGGCTGACTGCGGTGACCCACCACACCACTGCATGATGTAGTACACTATAGTCGTTGACATAGCACCAATGAAACACCGTTCACTAGTATTACATCCCTCAGAGTGGTACAACAGAAACACAGCAGGTCCAAGATATGACTATAGGTTATAACTCAACTCTTTACACAAGATCCAGAGAACACTCTAGGTTAAAGAGAGAGAAAGAAACTTCTTACAAAGAAGAATCAGAAATAAATAACTCAAAAACTATCATACTATTAAGACTAGTATCTTAACTAATGGTTTGGCATTGCTACTATCGCAATACACTACAGAAATAGGTTCTATGGCTAGAGATTATATTCCTATCTAATCAATAACTTCGTCTTCACTTGAGTTGGTGTATATGTTTACCTTCTTGACTTCATTGAAGAGCTTTAGCTTTTGATGATGATTCCTGGAGCATAACTTGATGTAGACGTCGTCTTAATGGCTTCAGAATCTAGCAAGGGTTAAGAAGATACGTTAAGTACGAGCGTACTCAGTAAGTTCACTAGAAAAGGAGTGTTTGATGCACTATATCTACAGCCACAGACCGTAGGTAGTAGGCAATGCAAGTTTTCATAAACATTTCTTCAAAGGTTTGTTTTATTCAGAAAAGCTATGTCCGTCAGCCTTCACGGGTTTACCAGAACTTTCATGGAGTTCCTTTCCTGCCGTGTTCGCAGCTCCTTCCCAGAACAGGGAGTAATAAGTTACAGTTCTTACACTCTGCAGAGGTGCATCACTTTACCCATGAGTGATCAAATCCTTGTTGCACAACCGGGCTAACTTTCCCGTCCACACTTCCTATGGTGTGGGGCCCAATAGATGATCCAAGCCAATCAATGCCCTCTCCGTGACCCCATATGTCTACACGATCCTTCGGGGCTGGCTCACCTCCGTTAAGCCCCCTTTCGGGCAGGCTAAAACCCTGATGAGTTCCCGAAGACTCTATGACCTGGTGATGCCCTAGCAAGTACCATATTAAATGGACTATACCAATAAACACCATACATAGATAATCTAGACACCAAAAGTGTGTGGCGTAAGGGTGCCCACCCATATATTGGATCCACACAAGGAATCACAACGTCACGTAAAGGTCGTCTTGCCTCCATACGGAAGGAAAAGGATACATCTGACTTCTCTGTCCCATTCCAAATCTCATGGTTAACGCGTGATATACAGCACAAGAATCACTGGCAACATTGGTTGTTATGTCCTAGATAATATGTTCCTTTACCACCGGAACTTTCATAGTAGGTCATTACCTCATGGTAAATAACCTATAATCATATTATTATGAAAATAGTGTTTTCTAACCTTTTTCAAATGCAGGTGATGACAGGATTTGTAAAATACTTTACTGAAAATAATCAAAGGACATGAGCAAGTGTGAACTTGCCTTTTGTGATTGCAAGATTATGCACTCACGGTCTTCGAGAGAATATAAGATTCAATATCTGAAATCAGCATCATTGGTCCGCTAAGGACTAATGTTTAAATAAGCAAGATGCTTTTATGCATAAGTAATGTAATGCAAGTTGATAAACTCGAATCCCGGGGATAACGTTGTTCTAGGGTTTTGATATTGGAATTGGTTTCTTTAGAACGTGTTTCCCTTTTAGATTAGTTTCTTATTTGTGCTTCTTATTGAGGCTTGTAAGTGTGTGTGAACCAACATGCAATTATAATATCATAAAACAATGAGATACACACAAACATGAAATGCTACTCAAGATTGCTTACACTATAAGTGTTTATCTTCAAATTTTACTTTACTAGTAATGTCACTTATAAAGAACTTAAGTGTTACCAATCCGAAGTATACAAGTAAAGTATAAAGTACTTGTGATTACAATTAATTGCCATATGTTGACCGAAGTGGCAAAACGAATAACTTTTGAAGAAAAGATTTCTTTATTAAGGTTTAAACAATCTTTGTGGTTAATCAAATGTGGTCGATGGTGTTTGTGCTTGCTTGAATAGTTTGGACTTGAGATGCTTTATGACTTAACGATAACAGACCAAAGTTAACTATAAAGCATATAATAAAGTCTTTAGCATTATATTTAAAGTCTTGTAGACTAAAGTTAACTTTAAAAACATATATGGATTTAAGATGGAATGCTTATGATAATTGTACTTTGTTCACTTCATAAGGTTCCTTTAAAGTTAACTAAGAATGGTATTACTTTTAGTTGGTATAGTGGTTTCTCAAGATTATAATGGAATAGAATCATTTATGTTTTGGTTATAGCTTGTAAACAAGGAAATAATATTAATTAACTACTTATGGATTCACTATAGTGTCTTGGTATGTTTATAAACTTGTGGTTGAAGTAAGGGAAAAGGTTTTATTTAGTCACATATTATCCTTGAGGATTTTACATTTGATAAGGTTTTTTTAGAAAATAATCTACACTTATGGTTGAAGGATAATTCAATAAAATTGTATTTAAAATGTTTTGAACCATTTTGAATTCATATTATCAATATTTAAGACTAATAATATTTATTAGACTTTGATTGGCTAATTTTAGAAATATTAGCAATTTTTATTTACCCTTATATGAATTATTAACTAAGGAAATAGGTTTAAATTCAAGTTATTAGGGTATTAAGTTTTTATTTACTTTAAAAGTGGAATTTTATATTTTTAACATGTAGGTATTATTTTTGTGATCATTTTGGTATATTACATTTATTTTTGTGATTTATAAATAATAAGATATGATTTTTATAAGATTTATTATTTTATAAATACTTAATAATTAAGAAATGTTTAATTTAGTGAAATAATAATTCATGAATATAGTTTTAAATTATAGTTATTATTTTTCTAAGATTTTTGGTATTTTATTTATATTTTTTAACATTTACAGTATTAAAATATGAATTTTCAAAGTATTAGAACTTATACAATCTTTATTAAATAATAATTATTTAAATTGTTGGCATAATAATGTTTGATAATAGTTTAATGTTATATATTTTATTTTTCTGTAAATTTTCATATATAAAACATATTTTTCCAAATTATAAAACAAAAGTTATTAATTTAACAAGATTTAATTATTTCCTAAATCATTTTCTAAACATTGCAAACAGGGAATTACATTTGACACCCAGACTGAATCTACCCTAGTCACTGACTAGTGGGCCAGTGGCCACGTTGAATAACACATGGGCAGTGGACTGGTCAATAGTGGACTCAGTCAAAGATGACGCAGGCGTGTCGTCATGATGACATCAACACAGATCAACAATCTTTTTTCACCTCTAACTAAACTAGCCAGAGAGACAGACAGATGGGCCCGTGGCCATGTTGGCTGCCACGCGAGCTCACCGAAGTTGCATCGGCATTGCATCTGGAACAACGATACAGGGTACGGGAGCGGGCGCGTGCGTGTTAGTTCGAAGCAACACAACAAGGCGAACAAACTAGTGGTGGCTCCGCTGGGTTTTGGTCACTGGAGAGTGGTGCACGACAGCGACTAGCGGCTGTGCAGGGCGACGCACGACAGTGGCTCGGTACAAGAAGCGAACAAAGTAAAGGAGGACAGTGGCATGTTCAGTAGCTCACCCGGAACGCGTAGAGGAGGTCTGTGTGGCCAGGGGAGGTCGGAGTCGCCGACATCTACCGTGACAGAGCACGACCGGAGCTCGGGAAGAGGACCTCGTGGCATCGATTCCTGGTGCCCCTCTTCAATTCCTTTGACTAGGAGGCTTAGGGGAACAAGGCGAAGCCGTGTGCTTGATCTACGGAGCACGGGGGAGCTCAGAACAGTGGCAACTCGAAGCTAGGTTTTTGACCAGAGGCAAAATTTGGGAGGAACCGAGAGAGAGCATGCGATGAATGATCAGGATGAGGATGAGGGCGTTGTCGTGTCGTTCTTATCCTCGTGGAGGCCTCGGTGGCGGCGTCACAGCGACGGGCAGCATCGGGTGGTCGTCGATCCCTCCAGCGAGTTGCTTGTCCAGAGGAGGAAGACAATGAATTGTGTTGCCAAAGGGTACGTGGGCTTGGGCCGATACTGGGCTGCAACTAGACCGAAGCAACGCGAGCGAAAAGGAAGAGGTGCTGCTGCTAGGCGGTAGTTAGGTAGAGGGGGAAACACTGGGCCGGTCGGTCCAGGTCTTTTTTCTTTCTGTTTTCCTTTTTCTATTTTATGTTTTTCTAATTTATGTTTTGTCATAAATCTTTCTTTATAAAATTTATTCTTTACCAAACACATAAAAATGTATTTCAAATTCTTGTATGAGTTTATTTATAATGATAATATACTTTATTTATTACTTTCTATTTTTTTAATCACAAATAGATTCTTGAATTAAATAGAATAAGTAGGAATTAGGGTTTTTATCTTAAGAATTCTTTATAACTTTATTTTCACTTTTATTTGGAGCAATGAGTTTTAAAATGTTTAATAATAGTCATAGGGTTTATTTATAATGATTAGGTATAGTTAATGCCTTAATTTGGTGGTGAATAATGTTTTAATAATATTGGTTATGTCAACAAATATAGATTGATACTTAAGATTGAAATATAAGTTAGGATTTAGAATTATAAGCATTTTCCATGAGTGAAGATATTATCAGTTTGCTATTGCTTCCATAGAAGTTAAGATTTGAATTTTAAATATTCACCCTAGGTTCTAGGGTACCTAATATCCTCATATTCTTTTATTGATGTGAATAGAGATTAATGGCTAAAACACATTGTCTTTATGCTTGTGATCTTTAATGATATCACTCTTAAAAATAGATAGTTATTTTTTGGAATGTCTTTTGGAAAATAATTGATAAAGATAACTCCTAAGCACATATGTTTATGATAATTGGAAATGACAAAGATGTGCTTAAGTGATTTGCTATAGGAAAATATTCCTATAAAGAATTGTGGAAATAAGATGATAGATCAATAATATGAAATGGATATTATGTTTGGTTAAAGATTTAAAGTTGAGTGTTTACCAGGAATTCCTATCTTCTATAATTCACAATCCTGGACTTCTAATTAAGGAATTCCTTTCCTAGATATACTACTTATTCATATCCATCATCATGTGTTAACATGATGAGCTTTACTTCACAAGAACATTCTTATCCACCTTTTATTCTTATAAATCCATTTATAAATCCAATGAGCTTGACACTAAAGCTTTTCATAATCTCCTCATAGCTATACTTAGTTATCAAACTATTCTACTGATAATAATCTCCAATCCAACGGATGGTTACAGTTACCTCCATGCATACTCTTCCTTTATAATCCATTACCAACATTACTCTAATATATGTACATATATAAAATCCTACTTTCCTCAAAAGCTTACTTTCCTTTAAGAGGAATACACTACTTCAATAACTTCATGCTACACTAGCTTTAGCTTAATCATACTATCTTATATTTACTTAACTCCAGTAACTCATACTCCAACCTCACATTATATTAATGTGACCTGTAATGACTAATCTAGGATAACATATCTATATTAGGGTTCAATCATGTTCTATCCACCAATGTCACTTATACATGATATAAGCATTCAATCTTGGTGCCCAAAGCATGATGTCGGGGGGATGACCCCCGGGTGGGTAAAGCGAGGCATAAGTAGGCCGGATCCAGAAGATGTAGGCCGCCTGGCCTCCCGGAATCACAACTCTAACCGTCTGGCAAGCAAGCCCGGCTAAGCTTATAACCTTCCCGGCTGGCCCGCCTAGCCGGTGGCCAGAAGAACCGGTCGGGTGGCCGTTCCCACCCGACTCACCTCGCATTGGATGGAGAGCACGGAAGGACTGGCGCTCCATGCGGGGTACACTTCTGGCTCTCCCTCGTCATCAAGGAAGCTGGCATGCCGTCATGACCAGCTACCAGACAAAAGATAAAGCAAGACGGCCAGCTCAACCGGCGAAAGCGGTCCGGGTGACCGTTAAAGAAAGGGTGACGCCCTAAAGGAAGCCCGGGTGACCACTAAAGAGAAGGATGACGCTAAAAGAAGGGCAGATTGGGTCCTGGCCCACCGGCTAGGCCCTGCAGCCGGCCCTGCCTTGTAAACCCATATCCAAACAGTAAACCCTAGGACCCGAATTGTAATCTTCCCCATACCAGTATATAAGGGAGGACAGAGCCAGGTTTCTAGGGGAGGAGACAATAGGCAACAACAGAAGGAGAGAAGTGTTAGCATCTAGCTTCCATCTTCCTCTAGCCATCGATAGTTGCTGAGGAAACAGCTCAAGGAGCATTTGTACTGAGCTTCAAGCTCCCATACATAGTTCATCTTGCAGGAGTAGGGGTGTTACCTCGCCAAGAGGGCCCCGAACCTGGGTACGTCCCTGTGTTTGCAGTGCACCGTGCCCAACCCATTGCGTGAGCCACCGAATGCATCCGTGTGTCCCTTCTTTTCCATCCCCGATGGCTTTGCCATGTTCCACACCACGACAGTTGGCGCCCACCATGGGACACAGCGCTTCGGCTGGGATCATCTTTTGCACGGGACTTCCGCTCGTCGCCGGCGAACGCGTGGCCTCTGGCCTCGTGCTCACGCTTGGTGCCTTCGACTGCGTCATCGACAATGCAGCGTGCTTTGCTGGGAACACCTTCCCCGCCGACGGCTCCATCATGCATTTTGGAGACGTTCGCGTCTACGTCGCCACTGTCGCTGAGGGTTTTCCCAGCGTGGTCACCCCCGTCCTCGACATGCCCCTCGCCCGCGTCCCAGCCGCAGGAGGGAGTTGCGTTGAAGTCATGATGGTGAACGCTCGTGAAAACCATCAGCAGCCTCAAGAACGTCGGGCCGGAGGAGAAAGCTCCGTGCTCGAGCAAGAGCAAGACCCGCTCACCGCCTCCATCTAGCACCTGCGCGCTCTGGTCGTTGTCGAGGCAGATCCAGCGGCGGCGGCAACGCTCGAGGCTACACGCCAAAAGCTCCTGGAGGAAGCCACCAAAGTCGCGGCTAACCAGCGTCGGCTCAACGCCACCGTGCATGAGTACAACGTTGCCCACGGTTTCGCCAGGAAGATCCAGCATCGAGGGCGCGACCTGGCGTCGGAGCTGGACCGCGCCGCCGACTCACATGCAGGTGTGGCGCAGCCCGTCTACAGCACTCCCGCCAAGAACATGAGGGCGGTCGAGACGGCGGCCGCAGAATTGAAGCACCTGGAGGGCGAGGAGCTTCGTCGCTAGCAGGAGCGTGTGCAGCTCCTCGTGGCCACCGCTAACAAGCAGCAAGCCAAGGGCGTCCCCAGCCAAGTGGGCAACTCCCGCGACATCGTCGTCCGCAAAGGCGCAGACCAGACGGCGCATGGAGGGAGCAAACATCAGCAAGCCTCTTCCCCAGGGGGAGTTGGACAAAACAGCCGTCTGCATGGCGAATCTGGCAACCGCGGTCGCCATAATCGTGATGGAGAAGCCTCCAGCATTAGTCGCGCAGGCGGAGCCTCCCAGGGGAAAAAGGCGCGAGCACCGGAGGAGGAAGCGGGCGCGAACAAGGACGCCCCTGCGTCGCATTTGAAGGGCCGGCTCGGTCCCTGAGAACCAGCTGATGCGCGGGAGCGCATCGACCTCCTGGTGCAGTCACGCACCCTGGAGGAGGAAAGTCCGGCTGGCCCAAAGTGTTTTGGCCCGCGCATCTGGAATGAGCCGTTTCCGAAGGGATTTTCGCTCCCAAGAGACACGCCAAAGTACAACGGGACCATCAAGCCTGAGGATTGGTTGGTCGATTACACCACCGTGATGGGAATCGCCAATGGCAACCTCTGCTTGGCTGTCTGCTACATCCCCCTCATGCTCGTCGACTCGGCAAGAACGTGGCTCAACAGCCTCCCCGACAACAGCATCAACGCATGGCTGGACTTTGAAGAGGCGTTCATCCGCAACTTCACTGGAACATACAAGCGGCCAGGTCAGCCTCGCGAGCTTGCCCTCTGCGTGCAAGGCAAGGACGATTCAGATCGCGCCTACCTCACCTGGTGGACCAGCATGCACAATTCGTGTGAAGGGGTGCGAGAGCACCAGGCGATAGACTTCTTCACCAACGGCTGCCGAGACAGCACCATTCTGAAGCATCAGCTCAGCCGGGCAGACCCGCAAACCATGGCTCAGGTCATGGCCATCACGGACAAGTACGCCACCGCGGATGCGGCAATGAAGAATCCCATCGTGGTGGATGACCAGGGTCAAATCATCACGGACGAGCAGGCGGAGCGTCGCTAGTCGAGCGACCATCATTCCAGGCGGCACGGTCACGACAACCGCCATGGCAAGAGGAAAGATGACCAGCCGGACAGCCGATACGGTACCAAACAGGTAGCCGCGGTGCATGTGGATCCGGCTGCAGGAGGCAGTTGGAGGCAGAGGCTGGATGACAGGCCGCCTCGGTCTAAGTACACCATCGAGTCCATGCTCGATGGGCCGTGCAAGTTTCACTCAACATCGAGTCCATGCCCGCGAACCACACGACACGCTAATGCAGCTGGACAAAGAAAATGGCCGAAGCCGGTGGACTCCCACCACCACCTCCACCGCCAACCGGAGGCCCACCGGATAACAAAGAGCAACGCAACCGCCACGAGGGGGACGAATATGGCTACCCGTGTCAGGTGGGTAACTACCACATATTCCTGTCAGAGCCGGAAACGAAGCACGCCAAACGGAGACGCGAGGCGGAGGTGAACGCAATCGTCCCACCTGCTCCCCAGTACCTGCACTGGTCTAATCAAGCGATCACCTGGAGCAAGGAGGATCAGCCGGCCGTTTTACCAAGCCCTGGTAGCTACGCGTTGGTCCTGGACCCCATCATCATCTCCAAGAAGCATTCATACCACTTCTCTCGGGTGCTGATCGATGGAGGGAGTAGCATCAACCTCCTTTACCGGATCAGCCTCAAGAGGTTGGCCATCAGTGAGTCCCAGCTGGAACCCTCAAGCACTTCGTTCCACAGAGCAGTACCGGGGCCTTCACATTCCCCAATCGGCAAGATCCGGCTGGACGTCATCTTCGGCAGCGAGAACAACTTCCGCCGTGAGCCAATCTGGTTCGAGGTCGTGAACCTCTCCAGCGCCTACCACGCCATACTAGGGTGCCCAGCTCTAGCCAAGTTCATGGGAGTGATCACCGTCGATGGATGCTACAAGCGTTCGATCGAGTGCGCCACAGACGGCTCCAAGCTGGCCGAAGCAATGATCATCGCTGAAGAGAAGCGTGTCATAATGCAGAACGTGGCGGCTCTGCAGAAGGACATGCCGGCTGGAGAATCGCAATTCAAGCCCTCACAGGGGACAAGGAAGATTCTGCTGAACGAGGAAGACCCAAGCAAGTTCATCCTGGTCGAAGACGGCCTGGACAACAAATAGGAAAGCGCGCTCGTCGATTTCCTCCGCGAGAATCGGGACATTTTCGCATGGTGCCCCAAATACATTCCAGGTGTCCCGAGGGAACTCGCCGAGCACTCCCTTCATGTTCGGCCGGATGCGAAGCCGGTCAAGCAATCCTTACGTCGCTTCGCATAAGAAAAAGAAGAACCATTGGTGAGGAGATCACACGGCTGCTCGCGGCCGGCTTCATCATGGAAGGTTTCCACCCATAATGGCTAGCCAACCCGGTGATGGTGCTGAAAAAGAACAAGACATGGCGCATGTGCGTCGACTATACCAATCTCAACAAGGCCTGCCCCAAGGATCCTTTCGCCCTGCCGCGAATTGATCAAGTCATCGACTCCACCACCGGGTGTGATTTGTTGTCTTTTTTGGACGCTTACTCGGGCTACCACCAGATCAAGCTCAATGTAACTGATCAAATAAAGACATCATTCATAACCCCTTATGGAGCATACTGCTACACCACCATGCCCTTCGGATTGAAGAACGCAGGTGCAACCTATCAGCGCTGCATGAAGAAATGCCTGCAGACGCAGATTGGAAAGAATGTACACGCTTACGTCGACGACGTCGTCATCAAGACCAAGGAACGACACACGCTCCTTGAAGAACTGAAGGAAACGTTCGACAACCTCCGCCATTTCCAGATCAAGCTGAACCCGAAAAAATGCGTGTTCAGCATCCCAGCTGGCAAGCTCCTGGGCTTCCTCGTCTCCGAGCGTGGAATCGAGGCGAACCCGGATAAGATCAGAGCCATCGAGCGCATGGAGCTGCCACAGAACCTACGCGACGTACAAAAGTTCACCGGGTGCCTCGCTTCACTCAGCCGGTCCGTTAGCCGGCAAGGGGCTCCCCTTGTACCAGCTGAATTGAGAAGGCCCTCCCCTTGTACCAGCTGATGAAGAAGACAGACAAATTTGTCTGGACGGCCCAGGCGGACGAAACTTTCCGAGACCTCAAGCGCATGCTCACCTCGCCGCCCGTCTTGGCGGCTCCATCCGCAAAGGAGCCCATGCTGATGTACATCGCTGCCACAAACAGAGTGGTCAGCGTGGTATTGGTCGTCGAGCGGCCAGAGGAAGGAAAGGCTCAGATGGCCCAACGCCCCGTATACTACCTGAGTGAGGTGCTCTCGCTGTCAAAGCAGAACTACCATCACTACCAGAAGCTGGTATACGGCGTGTACATGGCCGCAAATAACCTCAAGCATTACTTCCAGGAGCATTCCATCCGGGTGGTAGCATTGGCCCCACTCGTGGAGATCATCGACAACAAAGACGCCACTGGTCGCGCGGCGAAATGGGCCATCGAGCTCGCTGCGCATAACATCTAGTACGAGCCATGCACGACAATCAAGTCGCAAGCTTTGGCTGATTTCATCGTCGATTGGGCGGAGACAGAATACATGCCCCCAGTGCCAGATTCAACTTACTGGAAGCTACACTTCGACGGGTCAAAAATGAGAGGAGGACTCAGAGCAGGAATCGTGATAACCTCGCCCAAAGGCGACCGGCTGGAATATGTTCTCCAGATCCACTTCAAAGCCTCCAACAACGTCGCCGAGTATGAAGCACTTATCCGTGGGCTCAAAATGGCCAAGAAGATAGGCATTCAGAGGGTGCTGTGCTTCGGAGATTCGGACTTGGTGGTACAGCAAGTATCTAGCGAATGGGACGCCAGGGATGCGAACATGGCCCTCTACCGCTTCTTCATCCAGCAGCTATGCGCTTGTTTTGAAGGATGCGAGTTTCACCATGTACCCAGGGCCAACAATGAAGCAGCCGACGCTTTGGCCAGGGTTGGGTCAACAAGACAAGCCATACTGCCCGGAGTCTCCCTTGAGCACCTGCGCAAGCCCTCCATCACTCCCTCAACAGAGTCTGACTCCATCGTGCTCGACGCAGATCCAGGAGCAGCCGGTGTCGCGCCGCACTTGGGGATTGCTTCACCACACCCGGGGACTGTTGTGCCGCACCCGGGGACCGCCGTGCCGCACCCCGGGACTGCTTCACCGCACCCAAGGACTGCTGTGCCGCACCCGGGAACTACCGCGCCGCACCCGGGGACTGCTTCATCGCACCCGAGGACTGCCTCGCCGAATCCAGAAACTCCCTCGACGCAGCCCGCGATCGACATCGGCACCCCTCCACCTGGCAGACCGCCCGATGCTCCGGAGTCGGCCGTCCGCGAGGAGATCAAGCTCATCATACAGACGACACACACCATACGGGAGGCGCCCGACTGGGCACAACCGTTCATGGATTTCCTGGCCAAGGGCGAACTCCCAACAGAGGAAGTGGCAGCACGACAAGTGCGACAAAGGGCAAGCGCCTACACCATCATCAACAACGAGCTTTACAAGCGCAGCGTCGGAGACATCTACCAGCGATGCATCAGC
The DNA here is from genome assembly GCA_916181665.1 of Avena sativa. NCBI lineage: Eukaryota > Viridiplantae > Streptophyta > Magnoliopsida > Poales > Poaceae > Avena > Avena sativa. The sequence continues at coordinate 7,743,033 of OV702293.1, read as the reverse complement.
CGGGAGGAAGGATCCAAGCTTCTGACAGACATTCACCAGGGCGAATGTGGCCACCATGCCTCATCAAGGGTGATAGCAGCCAAGGCCCTTTGGCATGGTTTCTATTGGACAACGGCGTTGAAGGACGCCGAAGAAATAGTCAAGACATGCAGCGGCTGCCAGCAATTCGGCCAGTTGAAGCACACGCCGTCAGCGGCGCTCAAGACAATACCGATCACCTGTCCGTTTGCAGTCTGGGGCCTAGACATGGTTGGGCCATTCAAGACAGCTCGATCCGGCATGACGCACCTGCTCGTCGTAGTGGACGAGTTCACCAAGTGGATCGAGGCGAAGCCAATCAAGAAGCTGGATGGAGCAACGGTGATCAAGTTCTTCACAAACATCATCATCCGGTTCGGCTACCCTCACAACATCATCACTGACAATGGAACCAACTTTGCGAAAGGAGTCTTCGCTCGTTTCTGTGGAGAAAAGGGGATCCGCCTGGATCTGGCATCGGTTGCGCACCCGCAGTCCAACGGACAATGCGAGCGCGCTAATGGTCTGGTGCTAGCCGGAATCAAGCCGAGGCTCATCGAACCGCTCGTCAGATCACCTGGATGCTGGATAGAGGAGCTGCCAGCAGTGCTTTGGAGCCTACGCACCACACCCAACCGCTCAACCGTCTTCACGTCGTTCTTCCTCGTCTATGGGGCAGAAGCCATTCTCCCCTCGAACATCCAGTTCGATGCACCTCGTAAGCAGCTCTACACTGAGCAAGAAGCCAAGGAGGAAAGGGAGGAAAGTGTGGACTTGCTCGAGGAGGCATGCGAGTTGGCTCTGTCCAGGTCAGCGATCTACCAGCAAGACCTGTGTCGATACCACGCCAGCCGGATCAGGCCCACCTCTTTCCGCGAGGGAGACCTGGTGCTGCGCCTGGTCCAGAGCACCAAGGGAATCCACAAGCTTTCCCCCGCCATGGGAGGGACCATTCATCGTCAGTCGAACGCTCCACAACAACTCGTACTACCTGATCCACGCACAACAACCGATGAAGAACAAGGCATATCGCTCAGACGAGGAAACGGAGCACCCATGGAATGCCAGCCTGCTCCAGCCATTTTACACTTAGATAAGTGTATGTATCTTCCCTTTATTATGTAACAAGTGAACAAGAATGAGAGCCTTGGCGCAACGCTAAGGACTTCGTCCCAATTCTACGCACCATCTGCATTTTTCGTACCGGCTGGCCTAGGCCCCACGATTTCTACAGACGGCATAACATTGCACGCGGCGCCTAGAGTAGCCTCTTCGGTTCCGGCTTCAGTATGCACGGTGGCTGTCGACCCGGCAAGAGCAAAAACTCAAAGCGCGCGCAAGAAGATGCCGGCGTAGAAAGCAAGGGTGTCCAGGCGAACTGGTCGCGCCCTACAAAAGTTAAGCCAACAACAGCGAACCGAAGTATCGCGAGGCACGCCAACATAGTAACTCCTTCGGTTCCGGCTGCAGACCGCAACCCGGCTGATGGCCGACAAGTAAAAATGCTAGAAGGGCCAATACTCGCTGAGAAAAGGGGAGTTTCTCGCGGCCTAACTTGAAGGGGCGCACGTCTATTTTTCTCCTATGATAATTACCAACTCACGCATAAGCATATGCACAAGAAAACTAACCCAAAGCAACTCTTTGTCTTGCACGACCCGAGTCACAAGTTGGCAGGAAACAAGGTGGCAAGAGAGCTTCGCCCCGGCTAGCTCACCAGCCGGCCCGAACCTCGGGGACTACACCCAGTGGGCGCGGTCCCGCGCACCCACAAATTCAAGTCAAGGTGGCCAAGAGAGCTTCGCCCCGGCTAGCCCCCCAGCCGGCCCGAACCTCGGGGACTACACCCAGTGGACGCGCTCCCGCGCACCCACAAACTCAAGTCAAGGTGGCCAAGAGAGCTTCGCCCCGGCTGGCTACCCAGCCGGCCCGAACCTCGGGGACTACACCCAGTGGACGCGCTCCCGCGCACCCACAAATCATAGTCAAGGTGGCCAAGAGAGCTTCACCCCGGCTGGCTACCTAGCCGGCCCGAATCTCGGGGACTACACCCAGTGGACGCGCTCCCGCGCACCCACAAACTCAAGTCAAGATAGTCAAAAGAGCTTCGCCCCGGCTGGCTACCCCAGCCGTCCCGAACCTCGGGGACTACACCCAGCGGACGCGCTCCCGCGCACCCACAAACTCAATACAAGATAGTCAAAAGAGCTTCGCCCCGACTAGCTACCCGAGCCGGCCCGAACCTCAGGGACTACACCCAGTGGACGCGCTCCCGCGCACCCACAAAGCATAGTAAGACGGCAAAAAGAGCTCGAGCCCGGATGACAACACCAGCCGGTGCGAGCATAAAAGATCGCAAATGACGAAGACACAGACAAATATTAGCAAAAGGAACCAAACCATAAAGCGGAGCACGATGGCTCCACCGAAATTCAAAGATTGGCGACAGAAGTCAGCCCAAGTGTAGAACAACAGAGTATCAATCTTAACAAATACACCCGGCATCCCGGGGATCAAGGTTCAGGAGCTGGCGAAGAGGAAGGAGCGGCAGCTGAATCAGCAGGAGCGGCACCGGCATCGACGGAAGGAGGCTGGCTGCTGGAGGGCATGTCAATGGGATTCCAAGGCGCCGGCTCCCAGTGGAACGACTGTGGCTCTCCAGGGGCGCTGAAGTCACGATCAAGGTCCACATAGGTGCCGATCTCCACCCCGTAGGCCTGGAGCACAGGAAGGCTCTCGCGAAGACCATCGTAAGTTGTCCCGAGGCGGAAGCCAGGGTCGATCACGCTCAGGTCGATGCCAGGATACCATGACTTTACCATCGCAAGCGCCATCTCCGCACCGCCTCGAGCAGCCCACTCCTTGTGCACCTCCAGCACGTCGATGCCCTTGGACATCACCACGGAAAGGCTGGCCATGTCATGGACGACCAGGCCCGCGTCCGGCCAGATGTAGTGGAAGAGATCATTGCCAACAGCGTGCAAGCCGTTGCTCTCCTCTGACACCACCTTGACCAGGTCGAGGGCGGTCAGGTCACGACCAACCTCCTCCAGCGGCAGCTTCTCCGTGTCCATCTCGGTCGCCTCAGGATACTGAGCTGCAGCGAGATATAAAGCAGAATAAACTAGCAAGATCGAGCAAGTCGTGGCACAATGGAAGAGAGTAACTGAAAAACTTACTGATGACCATCTCCGAGACGTTCTGGAGGTGTTGATTGAGCTCCTCCTCCCTACGGCGAAGAGGCTGGATTGTCCCCTCCTGCTGGGTGCAGATCGTCTCAAAGTTCTTCAGCTCCTCCGCCCGTATGTCAGCCGTTTTGTTGCCCTGCTCTATGCTAACCTCAAGCTGGTGTTTGGCCACGACGATCTGGTCAAACTGCGCTTGTCGCGCTTTGTTCGACTCTTCCAGACGGGCAACCTCGGCCTTGAGGTGCTCCAGCTCCTTCTCCTTGTCCTGGATCATGGCTGTAGGAGGATACCCGATGGTCAACAAAAAGCGGGAAAAAGGAGCCAATCGCCAAGACAGATCTGAAGAAGCAATCTTACGGCCAAGGTCCTTGGTATTCTTCACTGACTCCGTAAATGCTTTTTGCAGCAAGAAAGCAAATGAGCAACAAAGGAGAAAACCAGATAAAAGAGCAGAGAACGTATGAAGGGCAATGGCTTACCTCCATCAAAACAGACAATTTTTTGGCCTCGCCAAGGCCCTATTCCATTCCTTCAACAAGGTGGCGAACCTGGCTGAGCACGATGGGTGCCGAGCCGGAGAGCCGGGCAAGGATCACAGCCGGCATCAGCACAGCCAGAGCTGGCCTCGCGCCGGTGACGACAACATCATCATCATCGGAAGCTGCACCTGAAGGTGCAGCCACCACCAACTCCCTCCCAGCCGGTTGACCGCCATCCGGCTGGCCGGCCTCCGCCCCAGCCACCTGCGCGGCCTCCGCTCCCTCCGCCACCTCCGTGATGATAGGCCTGGCGGAACTGCTTGGAGCATCGCTCCAAGCTGGGTTCACGCCAGCCCTTAGGAGAGGGAGGCGGGTCTCCGGGTCCTACGCAGCCGCAAGCAGCTGGCCCAACCGCGAAGACGTAGGGGCCTGGTGCAGCAGCCCCGTGGTCGGAGATCCCTCAGGCGCCCTGGGCGGAGAGGGCAAGACTGATGCAGCCGGGCTGGCCGCAGCCGGGCCATCTGCAGCAGCGCGGGCGCAGCCGGCATCCTCGCCACCTCTTCAACTGGAGGAGGAGGTGGAGGAGGCATGACGGCGTCACCTCCGTAGCCAAGCTCCATGGCTTCGCTGCAAAGGACAAAGAGTCAAAGGAGAAGCCAGCAAAACCGCAGAATGGCAATCAAGCGCAAGAGAGATACTAACCCGGAGACGGAGGGTGGAGCAACAACCTGACGCCCTCGGCGCGTCTTTTTCGTCTCAACTTGAGCGGGAGCGGCAACAGGTGCCGCCCTCTTTCCCCAGGTTCTCGCCGCGGGTCTTTCTCGCGGACCCTCTTCGTCGTTGACATTGACTGCGGTGCAAGCAAAGAGTAAAGACCATAAACTCAAGAACAAAGATGAAAGAAAGAGCAGCAGACAGCAACCTACCATGAGGATCCGGGGGGCCATCGTTCGCCCGGACGGGAAACCCTTCAGGTTCTGTCTGGGGGTACTTCTTCGGCTTCCTGTCCTCCAAGAAGGACGGAAGCGGGAAGTCGCCCATGCCATCTTAGGCCAGCTGCGCCGTGAACAACTAATCAAAAAGGGGGGCATAAGGCACCCAAGGAAAGCTAGCAAATACAAGAAGCAAGGCGCAAAGCAACCAGAGAAAAACTTACCGATGGCGGCAGGCGGCCGTGATGGTACGGGGGGCAGGAGTATGCCCAGTTGGCCTCGATGCGGAACTTGGAGATCATGGAGATCCAGTTCCGCAGGTCCTGTATGGGCACATCCTTCCGCGACATCCTCGTCGGGTCGTTGGCGGTCGAAAGATGGCACAGCTTGTGCGACCGCTTCTGCAGCGGAAGCACACGACGCACCATCCACGACAATGTGATGTCCTGGGTGGTGAGCATCTCCGTCCCCACCATTGTCTCTAGCTGGGCGGCCATCCGATAGAGGTCCGCCACCACTCCCATGCTCTTCGTCGTCCAGCCGCTCTGTGACGAAGGCGTATCCATGAAGGGCGGGAGGCAGATCCAATCAATCTCCATGGCATTGCTCACATAAAAATATGTGCGCTGCCACAGCTTGATGGTGTCGGGGAGCTCGAACCGAGGCATCGGCGACGACGTCCGCGGGTAGACGGCGCAGCAGCCCGTTCGCATCAGCGAGCCGCCCTTGACGATGTTCTAGACCTTGAAGTGGAAGAACTTGAGAAAGTTCCCCACCTCGGGCCACACCCCAAGGTACGACTCGTAGCAGGACGCAAAGTGCGACAGCTGTGCCATGGCGTTGGCGCCAAGGTGGTGAAGCTAGAGGTCGAAGAAGCTGAAGAGCTGGAGGAGGAACGGGCTGACGGGGAGGCCTAAGCCGCGCACTAAGTGCGCGAGGAAGACGACGCGCTCCCCCGTCCGAGGGTTCGGCACCCTCTCCCCCTCCGGCGCAAGCCGGTTCTTCACAAGCAAGGACGAGGGAAGAAACCTCCCCCGCCGATACTTGTTGATGAGTTCATCGGTCATGAAGGACCCGCACCAACCGCCGCATTGCTCCGGCAGCATCTCACCAGATCAGGAGGCCATGGTTGGCGGGAAGAAGGTGGCCGACGGCAACAGGGAGAGGATGCGCAAGAACAAGGAATGCAAGGGCACAAGGAGAAGATGAGCCGGAGGATGGACAAGTGTGGGAACCGATCCCCTCGGAGCCCTATTTATCCACGCAAGCGGCAACGTCGCCCCTTCGGTTTCTACGCAACGCGTGGCGTCACCGTGCCACAGCTGCGCGACGCTTAGGCTCCAGATCCCCTACGTCGTCATGGTTGCCACAGAAGATCCCAGGTTTCAGCGGGAGGCGAGGTGTGCGCCCTTGCCCCGAGGAAATGTTGCGGCACGTTTGCGTGCGCAGTTGCCAAAAACTGATGCAGCGACGCGAAAGTCAAACTGACGCGACATGCGCCAGAGCCACAGGCGTGGGTGACGGCATCAACAACGTCATCTAGCCCAACGCTTTGTCTTCAGCTCCGCCAGCCGGTATTTGCCTTCGCTGTTTACACCCAGTGGATGGCCATCGATTCCGCAACCGATTTAACTCCAGCCGGAAAGCAAAAGCAAAAGCCGCAGCCGGAGAAAGTAAAGCAACCTCTCAGGAAAGGAAGGAGCACGGAAGATCTTGCCCATCGGCCAAGCCCATACGTGCTCGGGGACTAGTGTCGGGGGGATGACCCCCGGGTGGGGAAAGCCAGGCATAAGTAGGCCGGCTCCAGAAGATGCAGGCCGCCTGGCCTCCCGGAATCACAACTCTAACCGTCTGGCAAGCAAGCCCGGCTGATCTTATAACCTTCCCGGCTAGCCCGCCTAGCCGGTGGCCAGAAGAACCGGCTGGGTGGCCGTTCCCACCCGACTCACCTTGGATTCGATGGAGAGCACGGAAGGACTGGCGCTCCGTGTGGGGTACGCTTCTAGCTCTCCCTCGTCATCAAGGAAGCTGGCATGCCGTCATGACCAGCGCTACCAGACAAAGATAAAGCAAGACGGTCGGTTGAACCGGTGAAAGCGGTCCGGGTGGTCGTTAAAGCAAGGGTGACGCCCTAAAGGAAGCCTGGGTGACCACTAAAGAGAACGATGACGCTAAAATAAGGGCAGTCTGGGTCCTGGCCCACCGGCTGGGCCCTGCAGCCGGCCCTGCCCTATAAACCCATATCCAAACAGTAAACCCTAGGACCTAAATTGTAATCTGCCCCATACCAGTATATAAGGTAGGGCAGAGCCAGGGTTCTAGGGGAGGAGACAATAGGAAACAACAGAAGGAGAGAAGTGTTAGCATCTAGCTTCCATCTTCCTCTAGCCATCGATAGTTGCTGAGGAAATAGCTCAAGGAGCATCTGTAGTGAGCTTCAAGCTCCCATACATAGTTCATCTTGCAGGAGTAGGGGTGTTACCTCGCCAAGAGGGCCCCGAACCTGGGTACGTCCCTGTGTTTGCAGTGCACCGTGCCCAACCCGTTGCGTGAGCCACCGAATGCATCTGTGTGTCCCTTCTTTGCCATCCCCGATGGCTCTGCCGTGTTCCACACCACAACACATGATCATTATAATCCTTTGATCACTTATGGCTTAGATTTCCAGTCGGCTAATCAAGGCCTTCATCAATACAACATTACAGTTGTATTATAATCATCTTCTCAGTATCTCTACTGAGTAGAAGGTATTATTCTTTGACTAAACCTACTTGATCCAATAGGATTACTCCTTGGTAACTATCTTCAATGTTCATCCTTATAATCTTCTTTGTTACCAGATATATCTTTATTCAAGATAACTCTTATATCCATTCAAAAGTGAGTTAACTCCATCAATTATCATATGGATTTGATTCTATCCACACACTCCACTCCTATAGATGATACCTAAAACTAGCATTACCACTTATCTCTTCTTACCTCCTTCTTTATAGGATTTAAAGTGAATGCTATGATAAGAACAAGAGTTGATAGATCAAGAATTGATAGGTTAAGAATTGGTGAATCAATAGTTGATTACTCAACATTGATGAACAACAGATATTAGAATATGGTTCAATAGAGATGGTAAGGATTGTTATGGAAAGAAAGATATATGGTGAATGATCTTGATTTGGTTTCCTTCCTACTCAATCCAACAAAGAATTAAGGTCAAGTATTACCTTGATACTCATGGTAGAGATTTATAAGATTAAGATAGGTCAAGATTTAGTTATTAAATTCTTGCTTCTTGAGTTTTATTCTAATCTTGGTATTCATGAGTTATTGTAATGAATTCTACATATGATAACTTAAGGATCAAATTATAATCATTAATCAATGTGTATTGGTTTAGTTTTATTACATTTTATCCACCCTTAGATCAAATTACCATTCCCCGAAATAATGTTTTTAGCAAAGGTCATATTGAAACCTATCACAGCCAACTTGATGATCTACTTCAATTCCATCAAGTTGAGAGGAACTTCAATCACTTTGATAAGTTTTGTTCAAAAGCGCGAAAATTATTTAGATTTTCTATGCATGAATGCAATGCACACATCTGGGTTCATCTTAATTCTAAGCTCTAATGCTGGGATGTTACAGACTCTCCCCCTTAAAATAAACTTCATCCCCGAAGTTCGTAAACTCTCACATTTCAAAGTAAGGAATTGACTTGCATTGATTACGATATATCTTAACTCCATGGTAACCTCAATGGGAATAATTGTAATATCCCATATCCGAATATTTTCCTTGAATTCTCATCATACTCAACAATCTTTAACTTGGTGTATCCAATACTCCAAAGTTCCTTTTAGTTTAGTCCCTTAGGGATATATCCTTATTACAAAATCCTTTTAATTGGGGTCTCTTATTTAGTTCATTTCCCTGATTAGGTCTCCTAATCCAACTTCTTTACTTGATCATCGAACTTCCTTACTATACTTTGTAGATTTAGGAAGTCTTACTAAAACAATTTTTAATTTAGTCAATAGTTGAGGACAAAAGACTAATATTTGACTTATCATTGTATGGTTTATACTGGTATTCCTTCCGAAGATTAGTTTTGAACACATTTAGTCCATTCATCGGAATTTCTTGTTCCTCTACACATGTCCAATTGGATATGTTTTATTCCCTCTTAAGGATTACTTAAGAGTTGTTTCTTTTAGAATTAGTCTGTTAGGACTATTCTATTTTATCACCTTTAAGCTTTCACCTTATCAAGCTTTAGACAATCTATTATTATCACCTTAAGTACTTCTTCAACTTCCTTATATTAATTGCCGTAAGGTTTGAGTCCTACTATCTTGGTTTAACTTCAATCTTCCATCCAGACATACTTTTGAAAGTACTTTAATAATAATGACTTCTTTGAACCTTATGAAAATAAGGCTTAATGTTGTCCTAGTTTAATACTTCTTCTCCAACCTTTACTCGGAGATTCAGATAACGGTATTTCCATTTACTGTTTACTCTCCCCTTAGGGTTTACTAATGGTCTCTAAACTACCTATATAATAACCCTTGGCTTTCATTTAGGGTGTTTGTCTTTATCTAGCTTATACTTTGCCTCTTTAAGGTCTTACGGAAGAACTTATGGTATACCCACACAATTGTGGATCTCCGAGATAGATCTTCCAAGATTATTTGCCTTACTTATTATTTAGACATTTTTGCTTTGATAGGCCTGATTTCGCGAAGAGTCTCGAAAGACATTCGCCTTAAATTTTATACTCATTTGTCTTACTTAATTTAGGCCAAGTTTTATGATGCAATACTAAGATGATCTGGTTAACTAAATCAACCAAATACCAGATGCGGACAAATACCAGCTGCGAACCATCCTAGGGTGTATGTATTATCCTACGGTTTATGATATACTATTGGCATTCTCTCTGAATTGTCAGAGCTTGAATACCATTTTGTTCCAAAGCTTCTTCTTTTGTACTTATTCATGATACCTCCATGAATATGGTATAACTACTATTCCATTAACTTCTTAGCAACATCACCTACTTTGAGTGGATCTAAAGTTCATTACCTCTTGTTGCCCCATACATCTTCTACACTAATCTTCCTTCTTATTGCTGGCTATTAATAATCTAAACTTGATCCTCCTTTATATAAGTCTTCATCTTGGTCTTCGAAACTCGTCAGTCCCTTACACGAATTCCCTTTTCTATCTAGGTCTATAACATTAAGTAGTAATTGGATGTTGCAACATGCATTTGCACACCAAGTCAAACTTCATGTGCAGATCTAGTAAATCAAGAAGATCCAAGAAAAATCAATAAATCCAAATGTGGTACATATAACACACAATATTCTAAGCCCGGAATATAGTAGTTGAGTATAGCATCTCTAGAATTAAGGCTTAGTTGTGTAGTATATGAAACCTCCTCGTATAGGTTTACATCGTGATACTTAGCACTTAGGGTCAAACTATTCTTTGTGTCACTATTTATCTAGATTTCTCAATTGCAACAAGATAATCTTAAACAAAGTGGTCTCAATCTGGTTTCGACTAACTTTTGGTCTTATGTTTGGAATATCTAACTATAACAATCTTTTATTTATTTAGTAAACTAACCTCACAAGATCACTCCAAATGACTAATCAGATTCTATTTGCTAACTTAAACCAAAGACTATTGGAAATTTCTAGCACCTAAGACTTCCATCATAATTCTACCAGGCTATTATCTTACTTCAACTTAAAAATCATTTACTAAGCACTTGTCATATTTACATTTGTATCATGGTTTCGAAGCTAATATCACCATGATCTTGTTACGTTTTACCTATTTACATGATTCAAGATATAATCTAACCATGATAACTTTACTTCTCATTGCACTATTATTAAGTCTTAACATAATTTCACTTCATCACGTAGAATTCTCAAGTGAATCCCACATAATTACCACCCATTACATCAACATTTATCCTAATGATATTCATCATGTTATCTTTGGTTATCAACTAACCATAAGATTCCACTGTGCTACTTGAATCCTAGGGTTAGGCTACACCATTTAAACTACTTCAATTGATGTCTTAAACTTGATCCTAATCTACTGTGACCAATTGGCTTTCCTAAAGTATCTTGGTGGGTTATGTCTCCTTCGGAAGACACTAAATAACACTTTACTTAGAGAAGATAGACAACTATTTCTAAGAAAGATGATTATACACCTCGTGACAAGGTTATCCTCAAGTGGATACTCATCACAATTCATAAGATTATTTGGTTTTAGATAAGATGGCTTCCTACAATCACTATCCAACCTATAGATCTTCCTAAAAGGGTTTTTAATCCTAAGGTCAAAGCATATGCTCTGATACCAGCTGCGGTGACCCACCATACAACTGCATGATGTAGTACACTATAGTCGTTGACATAACACCAATGAAACAACGTTCACTAGTATTACATCCCTCAGAGTGGTACAACAGAAACACAGCAAGTCCAAGACATGACTATAGGTTACAACTCAACTCTTTACACAAGATCCAGAGAACACTCTAGGTTAAAGAGAGAGAAAGAAACTTCTTACAAAGAAGAATCAGAAATAAATAACTCAAAAACTATCATACTATTAAGACTAGTATCTTAACTAATGGTCTGGCATTGCTGCTATCGCAATACACTATAGAAATAGGTTCTATGGCTAGAGATTATATTCCTATCTAATCAGTAACTTCGTCTTCACTTGAGTTGGTGTATATGTTGACCTTCTTGACTTCATTGAAGAGCTTTAGCTTTTTATGATGATTCCTAGAGTATAACTTGATGTAGATGTCGTCTTAATGGCTTCAGAATCTAGCAAGGGTTAAGAAGGTACGTTGAGTACGAGCGTACTCAGCAAGTTCACTAGAAAAGGAGTGTTTGATGCACTATATCTACAACCACAGACCGTAGGTCATAGGCAATGCAAGTTTTCATAAACATTTCTTAAAAGCTTGATTTTATTCAGAAAAGCTATGTCCGTCAGCCTTCACAGGTTTACCAGAACTTTCATGGAGTTCCTTTCCCGCCGTGTTCACAGCTCCTTCCCGGAACAGGGAGTAACAAGTTACAGTTCTTACACTCTGCAGAGGTGCGTCACTTTACCCATGAGAGATCAAATCCTTGTTGCACAACCGGGCGATCTTTCCCGTCCACACTTCCTATGGTGTGGGGCCCAGTAGATGATCCAAGCCAATCACTGCCCTATCCGCGACCCCATATGTCTACACGATCCTTCGGGGCTGGCTCACCTCCGTTAAGCCCCCTTTCGGGCAGGCTAAAACCCTGATGAGTTCCCGAAGATTCTATGACCTGGTGATGCCCTGGCAAGTACCATATTAAATGGACTATACCAATAAACACCATTCATAGATAATCTAGACACCAAAAGTGTGGGGCGTAAGGGTGCCCACCCATATGTTGGATCCGCACAAGGAATCACAACGTCATGTTAAGGTCGTCTTGCCTCCATACGGAAGGAAAAGGATACAACTGACTTCTCTGTCCCATTCCAAATCTCATGGTTAACGCGTGATATACGACGCAAGAATCAATGGCGATATTGGTTGTTAAGTCCTAGATAATATGTTCCTTTACCACCGAAACTTTCATAGTAGGTTATTACCTCATGGTAAATAACCTATAATCATATTATTATGAAAATAGTGTTTTCTAACCTTTTTCAAATGCAGGTGATGACAACACTGGATTTGTAAAATACTTTACTGAAAATAATCAAAGGACATGAGCAAGTGTGAACTTGCCTTTTGTAATTGCAAGATTATGCACTCACGGTCTTCGAGACAATATAAGATCCAGTATCTGAAATCAGCATCATTGGTCCGGTAAGGACTAATGTTTAAAGAAGCAAGATGCTTTTATGCATAAGTAATGTAATGCAAGTTGATAAACTCGAATCCCCGGGATAACATTGTTCTAGGGTTTGAATATTGGAATTGGTTTCTTTAGAATGTGTTTACCTTTTAGATTAGTTTCATATTTGTGCTTCTTATTAAGGATTGTAAGTGTGTGTGTGAACCAACATGCAATTATAATATCATAAAACAATGATATACACACAAACATGAAATGCTACTCAAGATTGCTTACACTATAAGTGTTTATCTTCAAATTTTACTTTACAAGTAATGTCACTTATAAAGAACTTAAGTGTTAACAATCCAAAGTATACAAGTAAAGTATAAAGTACTTGTGATTACGATTAATTGTCATATGTTGACTAAAGTGGCAAAACGAATAACTTTTGAAGAAAAGATTTCTTTATTAAGGTTTAAACAATCTTTGTGGTTAATAAAATGTGGTCGATGTTGTTTGTGCTTGCCTGAATAGTTTGGACTTGAGATGCTTTAGGACTTAACTATAACAGACCAAAGTTAACTATAAAGCATATAATAAAGTCTTTAGCATTATATTTAAAGTGTTGTAGACTAAAGTTAACTTTAAAAACATATATGGATTTAAGATGGAATTCTTATGATAATTGTACTTTGTTCACTTCATAAGGTTCCTTTAAAGTTAACTAAGAATGGTATTACTAATGAGTGGTTATAGCTTGTAAACAAGGAAATAATATTAATTAACTACTTATGGATTCACTATAGTGTCTTGGTAGGTTTATAAACTTGTGGTTGAAGTAAGGGAAAAGGTTTTATTTAGTCACATATTATCCTTGAGGATTTTACATTTGATAAGGTTTTTTTTTAGAAAATAATCTACACTTATGGTTGAAGGATAATTCAATAAAATTGTATTTAAAATGTTTTGAACCATTTTAACTTCATATTATCAATATTTAAGACTAATACTATTTATTAGACTTTGATTGGCTAATTTTAGAAATATTAGCAATTTTTATTTACCCTTATATGAATTATTAACTAAGGAAATAGGTTTAAATTCAAGTTATTAGGGTATTAAGTTTTTATTTACTTTAAAAGTGGAATGTTATATTTTTAACATGTAGGTATTATTTTTGTGATCATTTTGGTATATTACATTTATTTTTGTGATTTATAAATAATAAGATATGATTTTTATAAGATTTATTATTTTATAAATACTTAATAAATAAGAAATGTTTAATTAAGTGAAATAATAATTCATGAATATAGTTTTAAATTATATTTCTTATTTTTCTAAGATTTTTGGTATTTTATTTATATTTTTTAACATTTACAATATCAAAATATGAATTTTCAAAGTATTAGAACTTATAAAATCTTTATTAAATAATAATTATTTAAATTGTTGGCATAATAATGTTTGATAATAGTTTAATTTTATAGATTTTATTTTTCTATAAATTTTCATATATAAAACATATTTTTCCAAATTATAAAACAAAAGTTATTAATTTAACAAGATTTAATTATTTCCTAAATCATTTTCTAAACATTGCAAACAGGGAATTACATTTGACACCCAGACTGAATCTACCCTAGTCACTGACTAGTGGGCCAGTGGCCACGTTGGATAACACATGGGCAGTGGACTCAGTCAAAGATGACACAGGCGTGTCGTCATGATGACATAAGCACAGATCAACAATCTTTTTCACCTCTAACTAGACTAGCCAGAGAGACAGACAGATGGGCCCGTGACCACGTTGGCTGCCACGCGAGCTCACCGAAGTTTCACCGATCCGGAACGACAATAGAGGGTACGGGAGCGGGCGCGTGCATGTTAGTTCGAAGCAGCACAGCGAGGCAAACAAAATAGTGGTGGCTCCACTGGGTTTTGGTCACTGGAGAGTGGTGCACGACGGCGATTGGCGGCTGTGCACGGCGACCCACGATGGTGGCTCGGTACAGGAAGAGAACAAAGTAAAGGAGGACAACAGCGTGTTCAGTAGCTCACCCGGAACACGTAGAGGAGGTATGTGTGGCCAGGGGAGGTCAGAGTCGCCGGCATCTACCGTGACGGAGCACGACCGGAGCTCGAGAAGAGGACCTCGTGGAGTCGATTCTAGGCGCCCATCTTCAATTCCTTTGACTAGGAGGCTTAGGGGAACAAGGCGAAGCCGTGTGCTTGATCAACGGAGCACGGGGGAGCTCAGAACAGTGGCAAATCGAAGCTAGGTTTTCGACCAGAGGCAAAATTTGGGAGGAACCGAGAGAGAGCACGCGATGAATGATCAAGATAAGGATGAGGATGTCATCATGTCGCTCTTATCCTCGCGGAGGCCTCGGTGGCGGCGTCACGGTGACGGGCGGCATCGGGTGGTCGTTGATCCCTCCAGCGAGCTGCTTGTCTAGAGGAGGAATATGATAGATTGTGTTGCCAAAGGGTACGTGGGCCTGGGCCGATACTGAGCTGCAACTGGATCGAAGCAACGCGAGCAAAAAGGAAGAGGTGCTGCTGCTGGGTGGTAGTTAGGTAGAGGGGAAACACTGGGCCGGCCTGCTGCTCGGGCCAAGTCTTTTTTCTTTCTGTTTCCCTTTTTCTATTTTCTGTTTTTCTAATTTATGTTTTGTCTTAAATCTTTCTTTATAAAATTTATTCTTTAGACAATTGCAAACACATAAAAATGTATTTCAAATTCTTGCATGAGTTTATTTATTATGATAATATACTTTATTTATTACTTTCTATTTTTTAATCACAAATAGATTCTTGTATTAAATAGAATAAGTAGGAATTAGGGTTTTAGGGTTTATATCTTAAGAATTCTTTATAACTTTATTTTCACTTTTATTTGGAGTAATGAAGTTTTAAAATATTTAATAATAGTCATATGGTTTATTTATAATGATTAGGTATAGTTAATGCCTTAATTTGGTGGTGAATAATGTTTTAATAATATTGGTTATGTCAACAAATATAGATTGATACTTAAGATTGAAAAATAAGTTAGGGTTTAGAATTATAAGCATTTTCCATGAGTGAAGATATTATCAGTTTGCTATTGCTTCCATAGAAGTTAAGATTTGAATTTTAAATATTCACCCAAGGTTCTAGGGTACCTAATATCCTCATATTATTTTATTGATGTGAATAGAGATTAATGGCTAAAACACATTGTCTTTATGCTTGTGATCTTTAATGATATCACTCTTAAAAATAGATAGTTATTTTCTGGAATGTCTTTTGGAAAATAATTGATAAAGATAACTCCTAAGCACATATGTTTATGATAATTGGAAATGACAAAGATGTGCTTAAGTGATTTGCTATAGGAAAATATTCCTATAACGAATTGTGGAAATAAGATGATAGATCAATAATATGAAATGGATATTATGTTTGGTTAAAGATTTAAAGTTGAGTGTTTACCAGGAATTCCTATCTTCTATAATTCACAATCCTGGACTTCGAATTAAGGAATTCCTTTCCTAGATATACTACTTCTTCCTATCCATCATCATGTGTTAACATGATGAGCTTTACTTCACAAGAACATTCCCATCCACCTTTTATTCTTCTAAATCCATTTATAAATCCAATGAGCTTGACACTAAAGCTTTTCATAATCTCCTCATAGCTATACTTAGTTATCAAACTATTCTACTACTAATAATTACCAATCCAACGGATGGTTACAGTTACCTCCATGCATACTCTTCCTTTATCATACATTACCAACATTACTCTAATAGATGTACATATATCAAATCCTACTTTCGTCAAAAGCTTACTTTCCTTTAAGAGGAATACACTACTTCAATAACTTCATGCTACACTAGCTTTAGCTTAATCATACTATCTTATATTTACTTAACTCCAGTAACTCATACTCCAACCTCACATTATATTAATGTGACCTATAATGATTAATCTAGGATAACATATCTATATTAGGGTTCAATCATGTTCTATCCACCAATGTCACTTATACACGATATAAGCATTCAATCTTGGTGCCCAAAGCATGATCATTATAATCCTTTGATCACTTATGGCTTAGATTTCTAGTTGGCTAATCAAGGCCTTCATCAATACAACATTACAGTTATATTATAATTATCTTCTCAGTATCTCTACTGAGTAGAAGGTATTATTCTTTGACTAAACCTACTTGATCCAATAGGATTACTCCTTGGTAACTATCTTCAATGTTCATCCTTATAATCTTCTTTGTTACCACATATATATTTATTCAAGATAACTCTTATATCCATTCAAAAGTGAGTTAACTACATCAATTATCATATGGATTTGATTCTCTCCACACACTCCACTCCTATAGATGATACCTAAAACTAGCATTACCACTTATCTCTTCTTACCTCCTTCTTTATAGGATTTAAAGTGAATGCTATGATAAGAACAAGAGTTGATAGATCAAGAATTGATAGGTTAAGAATTGGTGAATCAATAGTTGATTACTCAACATTGATGAACAACATATATTAGAATATGGTTCAATAGAGATGGTAAGGATTGTTATGGAAAGAAAGATATATGGTGATTGATCTTGATTTTTTCTCCTTCCTACTCAATCCAACAAAGAATTAAGGTCAAGTATTACCATGATACTCATGGTAGAGATATATAAGATTAAGATATGTCAAGATTTAGTCATTAAATTCTTGCTTCTTGAGTTTTATTCTAATCTTGGTATTCATGAGTTTTTGTAATGAATGCTACATATGATCACTTAAGGATCAAATTATAATCATTAATCAATGTGTATTAGTTTAGTTTTATTACATTTGATCCACCCTTAGATCAAATTACCATTCCCCGAAATAATGTTTTTAGCAAAGGTCATATTGAAACTTATCATAGTCAACTTGATGATCTACTTCTATTCCATCAAGTTGAGAGGAACTTCAATCACTTTGACAAGTTTTGTTCAAAAGCGCGAAAATTATTCGGATTTTCTATGCATGAATGCAATGCACACATCTGGGTTCATCTTAATTCTAAGTTCTAATGCTGGGATGTTACACCGATCCCCTGGTGGACGAAGGAGTGTGTACTAGTGTTGGGGGTTGGCATGGACGATGGCACCCTTGCTGCAGTGCGGCGACTGGGCTTCATGGTCCCATTTGGGCTCGACCGAGCTAGGATGGCCTGGTTTGTTTCTGTGGCTACATCTGGCCGGCTACTGCCCTCCGATGGTGGAGGCAGTTCCCTCCCACGTACTGTTGTACCGTCGAGCCTCGCCAAAGTTTCATCTTTTCGTCCTACCAGCCTCGTATCATGGGTCACAATGAGATGATGGTGGCAACTGCAAGATCGGCCATGGTAGGCTGCATGCTTGGTGGAGAAATTTTAAGTGTCTGTGAGTGTGGTTTTGTGAGGGGTCGGGGAATATCCTTGTCGTCTAGACACCGTCGTGCTGACGCCTGCGGGTGTCACCGTCCTTTCTGAATGGCGTCGGGTGTATCTCTTCCCCACTTTCCGTGGCGTACATGGGAAAACCCTAGGACCAATTCGGGCAGCAACGTCATCTTTGTCGCTTCCCTTTTTGAAGGTGCTGCTTGGTACGTGGCGCTTTGGAGTGCTAAGCGCGTGGTACTACTTCTTCGGAGGGCGCAACGGCTGCGTGTTATCTTTCTTTTTGTCAAACCGTTGATGTCGGCTTTGTTTTCTCTTCTTCTTTCTTTTTTCTTTTTGGGCTTGACATGTGTTGTTTGCCCCCAACAATGGTTGCACTATTATACCGGGTGGTTGCTACATTAATATAGCGGGGCGAAAGCCTGTTTTGCGGAGTGGATTTGTTTGGTTAAAACCCACTTGCAACTCAAGGAATAGCATAAATCAAGATGCAAATCTAACTAAGGTCTAGTTTAATTCTTAGCCAGTCGAGAATTAGCGAAACCGTTAGCCAAAATACACCTTCTGAGTAAAATAACACCATGATGTATTCAAAAGCATGGAAATCCACCGGATCAATCGAACTCTACCCACAAGGGATATGATAAGACTAATGCTCCCCTCCTTCTACTCCTCCCTACAAAGGCAGTTAGGGTTTCGTCGCCTCTCATCGCCGTTCTCGTCAACCTGCCTCGCTTTTATGACCTTCGGGCCATAGAGGTGGGGTGGATCTAGGCCTCCGCCGTTAGGAGTGCTCTGTTTCCTATTTTTAGGTTCAAGTTTGGTGGTGGCGCTTAGGTGGTGGCGATGACGTTTCTTCCAATAAGGTCTTCCCCGCTTTAGCTCCATCTCGTTGGCGACGTCGTGGAGCTTGTGGGAATGGTGTGGTCCTTGAAAGCTTTTCCTGGCTATGGGGATTTTCGAATTGTCAAGTAGCTTCATCCACAGTTCATCATCCTTCTTCGTCTCCAGGATAGATATGGTCTTTTTGACGGTTCGGCGACCTCCTGTCCGCAACTAACAACATCAGGCAGGCTTAGGGAGGAGCGACAGCGGCACATGCCATCAACATGGTCTTGGGGTTGAAAATGTAATTTTCGTTTTTGTTAAGTTGCTTTATACTGTTTGATGTGTTTAATATTTCTTTTAATATCGGAATCCTATTCACAAAAAAAGTTCTACCTCTGTCTTAAAATAAATGTCGCAATTTTTTCTAAATTTATATGTATATGGACACTATAGTATCTATTCTCTCCGTTTAGAAATATAAGACATTTTAGGCTTATAAAATAAATGTATCTAAACGTCTTTTAATATATATATTCACTTCAGACCTCTATGAAACTATATACTAAAAGACGTCTAAATATGTTTAATTTATAAAGTTAAAACGTCTTATATTTCTGAACGGAGGAAGTAGATGAGTAAGATAAGACGATCCAGAAAAGCAGAGCAACTTCGTCGTCATGAAGCATGAGCACAGCAGTAACGGAAGAATCTGTATCGCCTATCGCCGCAAACCGTGTCGACTTACCCCACTCCTGTAGTCCTGTTCCCCGCGTCCTAGCGTGCGTGGCCAAACTCGTGTGAGCTCAAACACGATTCTGCCAATGGAGCGGCGGCAAGACGAGTGCGCTGCGGTCGAGGAGAAGCAGCAGCAGCAGCCGCACTTCCTTGTCGTGACGTACCCAGCGCAGGGCCACATCACCCCGGCGCGCCACCTCGCTCGCCGCCTCGTGCGCGCGGCCGGCTGCGGGGCGCGCGTCACCATATGCACACCAGTCTCGGCCTTCCGGAAAATGTTCCCCGAGGCCACCGCGGCGGGTGCGGACGGCGAGGAGATCAGGGAGGAAGAAGGCGGGATCGCGTACGCCGCTTACTCTGACGGCTACGACGATGGGTTCGACCGCGCCTCCGACGACTACGCACGCTACATGCTGCAGGTCAGGCTGGAGGGAGCGCGCACGCTGTCCGGGCTTCTCCGGCGCCTCGGCGACCGCGGGCGCCCCGTCACGTGCGCCGTGTACACGCTGCTGATGCCGTGGGTGCCTGCCGTCGCGCGAGGGCACGGCGTGGCGGCTGTCGCCGTGTTCTGGATCCAGCCGGCCACCGCGCTCGCCGCGTACTACCACTACTTCCGAGGGAGCCGGGAGGCCGTCGTGGCGGCCGCGGCGTCGCGCGACCCTTGCGCCGAGGTGCGCATCCCGGGCCTCCCGCCGCTCCTGTTCCGCGACCTGCCCTCCTTC
This sequence comes from Avena sativa, assembly GCA_916181665.1. Taxonomy (NCBI): domain Eukaryota; kingdom Viridiplantae; phylum Streptophyta; class Magnoliopsida; order Poales; family Poaceae; genus Avena; species Avena sativa. The sequence continues at coordinate 7,722,833 of OV702293.1, read as the reverse complement.
CTCGCCGTCACGTCGGATGACGACCCTTTCGCCTGCCTGATACCTGAGTTCCGCGAGCTCATCGACGCGCTGGAACGCGACGGCGGCTCCGGGAAGCCGCAGCCAACTTATGTCCTCGCCAACACGTTCGATGCCATGGAGCGGGACGCGCTGGCGTCCCTGAGTCCTCATGTCGAAGTCGTCACCGTCGGCCCCGTGCTCTCGTTCCTCCATGACAGCGACGACGGCGAGAGCCCCAATGACCTGTTCGACCACGACACAGCAGGCTATCTGCGCTGGCTTGATACGAAACCAGCCAAGTCGGTGGTGTACATTTCTTTCGGGAGCACCTCGGTGATGAGCAAGACGCAGGTCGCAGAGATAGCTGACGGCATGAAGCAGGCCAGCAGGCCGTTCCTCTGGGTTCTACGGAGAGACAACTGCAGGGAGCAGGGAGACGACGACGCCATCAAGAAACTCCTCGCGACCGTAACGGCGCCCACGGGCGACGGCGGCGGCATGGTGGTGGAGTGGTGCGACCAGGCGCGCGTGCTTTCGCACCCGTCCGTGGGATGCTTCGTGACGCACTGTGGGTGGAACTCGACGCTGGAGAGCGTGGCGTGCGGCGTGCCCACGGTGGCGGTGCCGCAGTACTCGGACCAGGGGACGAACGCGTGGCTCATGGAGCGGGTGCTGGGCGTCGGTGTCCGCGCGGCGGCGCGCTCGGAGGACGGTGTCCTGGAGGCCCGGGAGCTGACGAGGTGCGTGGAGGTCGCCACGTCGGATGCGGTGACGGCGCGCGCCGCGGCGTGGAAGGAGGAGGCGAGGGCTGCCGTGGCGGACGGCGGAGCCTCGGACCAGAGCCTGAGGGAGTTCGTGAGGCGGATCGCTGGTGACACCTGAATTTTTACTGCCGCTGGACATTAATTTGTTCTGGTTTCTTACTGTTGGGAGTGTAATGCTTGCAGAAAGTAGTGAAATTGTTACTGCGCATGGAAGGATAATAATGTGTCTAAAGCTGATTGATCGCGATGCTTATCTTGTCCGGATGCATCCTCCTTCATATCTCGGTCATTATCAAGACGGAGACTGATGATGCGATAGGATGGGGACGAACATCGCATGGCAGGCGAGCGATTGAGAGATTAGTGATGGACCCGGAAATATAAATGAGTGATCTGATTTGCTTCTGAGCTGGATGATGTTTAGGGTTGGGTGCGTTTGGCCCCTTATTTTTGGTTGTTCTTATGAACGAAATGCTTTGACTCTTTGGTTGCATGGTTTTTATCCCTCGGGTCTCAAGCCAACCACGTGTTCTCTATTTAGATTTAAAATTCCGCTTTTGCTATATTTGCCCCGTTTTTACTATATTGTAGCAGAAAACGGTTCGGTCTAGAAAAATAAAAACAGACTAGACCTCGCCGGAGACCTCGCTGGCGACCGTGTAGCAAAAAAGTTGTGCTATTGTAGCATATCCGACCTCGCCGGAGACTCGCCGGAGAATTTCGCCGTTAGACCTCACCGGAGACCGTGTAGCAAAAATGTTGCGCTATTTTAGCAAAATCACAAAACAGTTGTAGCAAAAAAAAACTTATATTGTAGCAAACTCCTATTTTGCCGGATATCTCGCCGGAAAACCCAAGGCACCCTTGTAGCACTGCCGCGTGCCTATGTAGCAAGGCAGTTGTGCCGATGTAGCATTGCCCTCCTCCGCTTGTAGCAAAAGGTGCCATCGCCGGAGAGCACGCTGTCCCCGAAGATGATGCTGGAGTGCTTCTGTCGCAAGACTGCCATGCCTATGTAGCAGAACCTTGCACCACTTGTAGCAAAAGGCAGCGTCGCCGGCAAAGAAGACACCGCCTGTTGTAGCAAGCTCCGCCACCTTTTGTGGCAGAGAGCCCTCGCCCTTGTAGCAGAGCGCCGCTACCGGCCGTAGCAGAGTGCCATCGCCCTTGTAGCAAAGCGCCGCCACCGGCCGTAGAAGCCCCACCACCCTTGTAGCAGATTGTCAGTGCCCTTGTAGCAGAGCGCCGCCGCCGGCTGTAGCAGCCCCACCGCCCTTGTAGCACATTGCTGTCGCCGGCCATAGCAGTCTCGTCGCGCTGTGGTAGCGAACCGCCTCGCCTGCTGTAGCAGCACCGCCATGCTACGGTAGCAACATGCCTCGCCGCTGGCAGCACAGCGCCTCGCTGTTGGAGTCAGGGGACACAGGAGGTCTTGGAGAAGGCCGAAGACGACGGCAGCCTGGATCGCCGGTCTTGGTTCACACATGAGGAGGCGCGCGTGCAGTCTCCGGCAGCTGTGCGTGAGTTTGAGTGGAAGAGAAGGGGATAAGGTTGGAGGAGGATGCGTGGTCAAGCAGGACTCCCGTGTGGTCGTGGTGGGCTTCTCGTTTGCGAGCGACACGTCCACCCGGGGGATAGGAATCGCGCGATCCACCGGGGGAGGTGTATCATTTTCCATATAAAAAGGGGGGCAACGTTTTTCATCTAAACTAGAAACCCGCGCGTTGCTGCGTGTTAGCAGCCCAACTACTACACTGGAGGACCCGGCCCAGTCCAAGGCACGAGTCCGCCAGCCGTCAACCCGCTACAACACCAAGGAGTAGACCGTGTAGCGAAGTATAAGTATCTAGCTCAACTTTCATAGAGACTCGGCCTAGACACACGGCAGTTGCCGTCGCTTGTAAAAACAATCCTCCGCAAACTTCGGATCTCCCTCGAACCAGTTTGAGAACTAATTATGCTTGTATCGTGAGACAATTTTAAATATAATCGAGAGTACAGATACCTGCCCCTAACAATTGGTACTCAGAGCCAAAAAAAAATTCCGCTCTGCATCGCATTGGATTTCCCCCCATCCCCACCGCACTCGTCTACGAGCTGCGGCCGATCGCCATCGCCAAGGAATCACGGAGCATCTGTCAGCGGAGGGCAACGCGATCTACGAGATCGTCATGGTTGCGAAAGATCGCTCTCACGAGAAGCTCACCGCCGATCTTCGTGCGCTGATCTCGACCACCATGGCGAAATCGGTAAAGGCGGCAATGGACACAGAAGTTTCCTCCAAGGTCAACGCCGTCGTCGAGCGAATGATGGCATCGAGGACGATCTTCAAGAGATCCTTGGTCTCGCCGCCCATGACAACAATTCGGTGCCACACCACAATTAGTCGAAGGGTGACACTGAGACCGGCCTAGAAGGGCACCGTGCTGCCATGGCTACACGGGGAAGGATCCTAGGGCCTCACAACCCTATGTTCCTCCTCCAGCATGAGGTATCCAACCCAATCCTGGTTCTGGTACTTTCGTTGCTGGTAGTTCTAGTGCATCCCATAACGCGCTCGGTAGTTTGTACAACCGAGAACGCCGTGCTTCTTATGCGAATCACGGCAGGCCACCGTCCATGGATTTTCCCAAGTTTTCGGGCGACAATCCAAAATTCTGGCAAGCTTGTATTGAAGATTACTTTGCCATATTTGACACAGATCCTCCCGTGGATGCTATGCAATTTGAAGGAGACACAAAACAATGGTTATCATATGCTCATCACAAGTTTTATATAGTTAGTTGGCGTGAGTTTTGTACGGACGTACTTTAGATTTGAGATTTGAAGTACTAAGATTTGAGATTTAATCATTATTGTTTGACAATGATGAATCGACTACATGCAAATAAGCAATGATGGACCCTGACTCTGTCCAATGGCTTGAAGCCATAAAATCCGTGATAATTTCATACACGAGAAACCAAGTTACTGAACTTGAAAGACCCTCTGAAAGGCATGAAATCAATCAGTTGTATTTGGATCTATAAAAAAACATACGTAGATATTTTATATCTATGAAATAGTCGACATGTTGATAAAAGAGTTTATGACAATGTTTAAGGAGTTAAATATAACAAGATTTGATCTTTCATAACAATATTTAGTCTAGATGGATTAGTATAGAAATCACTACATATGTCAATTGTTGTATATGCTAGTTGAACAAACAAACCAATATTCTTCTAATAGAATGGTTGTCTAGGACGTGTACCTGACACGGTCTGAAGGATTTTGTTAAATCAAAGGATGCTAAAATGGCATGCAAATTTTAATGGTTTAATTAAGCATAGCGGAGCTGGAATCTTTATTGTGATAAAATTGTTAAAATGTTTAATTTTATAAAAACGATAAAGATGTTTGCATTTGCAAGAAATTAAGTGGGAGCGCTGAGATATATTTCTAATACATTTTATATAAGACATATTGTTGATTGGAAATGATGTATCTTTTACTTGACACAAGTTAAGAATTTTATTGAAATTAGATTTGGATGAAAGACTTAAGCAAAACCTGAATACTAGGCATCAATGTCTATTTGGATAGATTGAGACACTAATATGGTTATGCCAAATGTACATAGATGAAATATTGAATGAGTTCAATATAGAAACAACGAGAAAGGTTCTTGTCTCATGGATAAGGTTGAATCAAGATTCAAATGTTTTAACACTTGGTGAGTAAAATCACATGAATATCTTAATAATCGAGATTTGAGTGTTTTAACACTTGGTGAGTAAAATCACATGGATATTTTGATAATCGAGATTCGAGTGTTTTGACACTTGGTGAGTAAAATCACATGGATATCTTGATAAACGAGATTCAAGTGTTTGACACTTGATGAGTGAAATAACATGAATATATTAATCAATCATTCCGTGATATGTACATATCCAGATATGTCCTATGCTATAAATGTTATGAGCTTATACCAGGATGACTCATAAGATACTCATTGGATGATAGTAAGGATATTCTTATGATCTTTTGAAAAACTAATAATATATTTTGTATATAGAAGCGACATATAGTTTATTGTAAAGTGTTACATTGACACTATACAGATAATTCATTGTAAGGTGTTATATTGACACTATACAAATAGGTCATTGTAAATTGTTACATTGGCACTATACAAATAGTTCAGTGTAAAGAGTTACATTGGTACTAGTTTTGACACAAGGTACAAACTAAGTTATCTCAATTTAGGCTATAGGTTAAGGTACCACAATGTAATGGAAGAAAGTTATATGATGGATTTGGATGAGTTCCAAAGTTATGTACATTGTGACGGATACTACAATGAAGGGCTAAGTATAAGACTGCTATGGTAGCAGCAAAGGAACTCGGTGTGGTTTGATGGGATAGTACTATGAATATATATTGTATGACAATTATATCAACATGTTTTAAACCCCAAGAAACTAAGGTCTTACCAAATTTATACAGTGCCATCTCATTAGAGAATGAGTGATGCATAGAGACACAAAGACATGCAAATACACATAGACTTGGGATTATGTTACCACTAGCAAACACGTATATAAAACACCAAAGTGCCATAGGTGTTGAATGCGCAATAATAAAGTGGTTATTATCTTATTCCATGTTTATGATAAATATTTATTTATCATACTATAATTGTGTTAATATGAAGCATTAATACATGCGTGATTTACAAATAGAAAAGGTTCCTAGTAATGCCTCTCTTTATAATAGCTTGTTGATTAACAGATGATCAAAGGTTTTCTGATCATGAACATTTGATGTTGTTAATAACAGGGTCATATCATTGGAAAATGATATGATGAACAATCACCCGAAGCAGATGTAGAAATACGATCATGTTCTTAAATTTATATTGCTATCACATTCGCAGTAACTCGATGTTCTTAGACCATGAGATCATGTTAATCACTTTCACCGGAAGAGTACTTTGATTCCATCAAATATATCAACACCAAAAACTAAACTCGACGCTCCATTTCGGAGCAGGGAGGTCTCCTGGATTTATGCGCGACGTCACATGGATGTGTCATTTAGGAAACAGTAAAATGAGCGCAAAAGAATAGTACTACTAGAACAAGCAAGAACGGAACAATTAGCAAACCACACGAAACAAAATTGGTGCAAAATATCCACATTTACCATATATCCTAAAGTGTTCCTATGATGAACAATTGTGAGCTCACCATACCATATTCAAGAGTCCAGGCACACAAGTCCATTAGAAAAGGCTGACTCGTCCAAGTGATGCACATATAAAACCACATAATCCGGGCAGTTCATCGCAGGGGCTGCTGATACGTCCAATTTGCATCACCATTCTATATCATAATTTGCCTCTATTCATTGATATATTTCTTATTAACAGGTGTTACTTATGTCTTTTCATCTGTTTTTGTATGTTGGATAATTCTTGGAGGATGAACTACCGGAGTCAGGATTCTGATGGAAAAAGAGGTGTTTTGATGCAATTTCGCGAAGATCAGAAAAATACCAGAAAAACTATGGAAAATCATATTTTCCTAGAAGACGAAGAAAGCCAGAAGGGGAGGCGGAGATGGGCCACCCCTAGGCCGCGCCTACAGGGGTGTGGCCCACCTCTGGCTCCGCCCTCTTGCCTATATTTTCTCCTCGAAACCCGAAAACACGAAGGCGACCATAGAAAGATTCCGCCGCCTCTACAGGGCGGAAAACACCGAGAGAGAAAGAGCTCTCCAGCAGACAGATTTCTGCTGGGAAAATTCCTTCCCGAAGGGGGGAGATCGTCGTTATCAACACAATCACCAAGCTAGACTTCATCAGGATCATCATCATCATCCACACCATCATCTCCACCAGCACCATCATCACCACTCCATCCCGATGTAACAATTGTGTTGAATACTTGCATAGTTCTTAGGGGAAACTTTCCCGGTGTTGATTACTATTGTAGTTGATGCTCGTGAGTGGAACCATTGGATTATTGTTTAAGTTCAGATTGTTATCCATCACCATATAATCTTTGATCTTGATCCGTATGATGTCTTGTGAGTAGTTCGTTTAGTTCTTGAGGACATGGGAGAAGTCATGTTGTTAGTAGTGGATTTGTGTTGAGATATTATTCAATGGTTTAGTATTTAAGTTGTGGTGCTATTCTTCTAGTGGTGTCATGTGAACATCGACGACATGATACTTCACCATTTATGGGACTAGGGGAATGCATTGTATATTTGGCTACTAATTGTGGGGTTGCCGAAGTGACAGAAACCTGAACCCCTGTTAGGACACCATTGCACAAGGGAGCGTAGGATCTCAGAGTTTAAGGCCGTGGTTAGGTTTATATCTTATTTGCTTTCCTGTAGTTGCGGATGCTTGTAGGGGGTTTAATCAAAAGTATGTATTAGTCCAAGTAAGGTCGGTACATTAGCACATATTCACCCACACAAAACTTACAACACCAAAGAAGACTACTCAGCTATTTGAAGCGAAAGCACTTGACAGAATTCCCATGTGTCCTCGAGAACGTTTGGTCCTTATAAGTATTTCCACCGGCTTGTCCTTTGCTAAGAAAGGATTGGGCCACTTGCTGCAATTGTTCGTTGTCTTTATTACTTGCACTTTATTTCTTTGCTTTATTCGAAAACCCCTAAAAATACATTTGTTAAGTATTTACAGAGATTTCCTGCTCCATACCACTAGTCAACACCTTCTGCTCCTTGTTGGGATCGACACTCCTATTTATCGAAAGTACTACGATACACCCCCTATACTTATGGGTCATCAAGACTATTTTCTGGCGCCGTTGCCGGAGAGTGAAGCGCTATTGAAAAGTAGAACTGGTAAAGTAAACTTCTACTGTGAGTATTGCTTTTTATTTCTGTTTGTTACTTTGTTTCCAATATGGATAACCCACTTGGTTTTCTGTTTGGGAAAACTACTACCACTGTTAGGGTAGTAGATGAACCACCACCTGTTGAGATAGATCCTTTTAAGATACCTACAAGTATTGTTGATCGTGTTATGAATAATTATTATTTAGGGGATGGAACTGTCCACCCTCGTGATCATTTGCTTTTTATCTATGAATTATGCGGGTTGTTTAAGTGTGCAGGTATCACAACTGAACAGGAGAATAAGAAGTTACTCTCTATATCCTTGAAAGGGAGAGCTGAAGAATGGTATAAGCTGCTTAAGAATGGGCAATTCATGGAATGAGAGGAAATAATACCTCTCTTTTGTTCTAAATTTTATCCTCCCAGTGAAATTCATAAGGATAGGAATCTGATATATAACTTTTGGCCTCGTGATGGAGAGAGTACAGCTCAAGCTTGGGGGAGATTGAAGTTTCTAATGCTTAAATGTCCTATTCATGAACTCCCTAGCAATATTATTATCAATAACTTTTATGCTAGGCTTTCTCTTCATGATAAAGATTTACTAGATGCTTCTTGTGCTAGATCATTCACACGTATGAAGGAAGAAGCTAAATGGGATCTCCTAGACCTTATTTAAGAGAACACTGAAGCTTGGGAGAATGACAAACAGATAAAGTCAGGTATAAATTATAATTATGAATGCATAAAATCTTTTATGGCAACTGATGACTTCCGTGATATTAGTAATGAGTATGGTCTTGACTCCCAAAGTATTTCCGATTGTTTTAAGACTTTTGCCTCTTACATAGAAATTCCTAAAAAGAAGTGGAATAAGTACCATGCACCTTATAAACATGTTCTCAGTCATGTTCCTCTTAGAAGCACTGAAGTTTGTACTATTGATCATATTTTTCCTGAACCTTACGTTGAGAAAATACCTTTCCCAGCTAAGGTAAAGGAGTATTCTATGACGATTAGTGCGAATAAAAAAGGTGCAAAGAAAACTGTGGAACCTGATGAGCAAATGAATATTGAACCTGTGGTAGCTATTGTGAAAAATCTTGTCACTAGAAATATAGAGGATGATCACATTGTCTTCTGTGAATACGCTTCTAATATTATTTCTCATCCTAGTAAATCTAGAAAAGATAGTGTCCCTGTGCTTTCTGTTAGAATTGGTGATCATTGCTATTATGGTTTATGTGATATTGGTGCTAGTTCTAGTGCTATTCCTTATGAGATTTACAGGAAAAATATGCATGAAATTGGTCCTTGTGAGCTTGAGGACATTGATGTGGTTATTCACCTTGCTAATAAGGAAACCATTTGCCCTATTGGTATTGTAAGAGATGTGGAGGTCCTCTGTGGCAAGATTAAGTATCATGCTAATTTTCTAGTGCTTAATTCAGCAGCTAGCAAAACTTGTCCTATCATTTTTGATAGACCTTTCTTGAACACTTGTGGAGCTATTATAGATTGTAGGAAGGAAAAAGTTTTGACTAAGTTTGATGGAGAGTCTTATGAGTTTAATTTTTCCAAATTTGCTAAAGCTCCTTGTAAAAATAGCTTGCCTAATAAAGATTTCAGGATGGAACAACTTGCTTCTATTGATCCGGTTTATGACCTTGGACCTCTTTTTGGTGATTGTAAGTATGCTCATTCTAATGATAAAGTTGTTGGCAGTGACAGTAATATTGTCAATTTTATCCAAAGTTATACTTCAAGTTATTATGGGAGAGGGAAACATGGTTTTATGCACCTCAATAATGTTAAGTTTCCCCGTTTTATGTTGAAATCTTTGAAGTTGCATTTGTTTTTTCTTCCTATGCTAGTGGCTTTTTGTTTCAACAATTTGTTTTCTGATGATACCCCCATGCATAGGAAGTGGGTTAGACTCAAATGTGTTAGTTATTTGCTTATTGATGCTCTCTTTAACTTCAGATATTTATCTCCTATGTGAGCATCTTTGAAAATATCAATCCTAACTTAAAGGCATTAAAGAAAAGTACTTCTTGGGAGATAACCCAATAGTTTTGTCGAGTCTTGGAAGTTATTACCTCATTAATAACCGCTCCTTATGCTTTTTGTTTTGTTTTTTGTGTCAAGATCAACTACTTTTGAGAAGTAGAGGAGTTGTGAAAAGTGGCTGTCATGGGACAGATTTTTGTGCTGCATTGTAAAAATTCGTGAAGGAGCTTAGTACTTCGGATGGAGCTGTATTTTTCTGTGCTTATTCTCCAAGTTGTTACCCAACTTTAATTAGATTTTCACTTTTTGATTTGAGTAATAGAAGGTTTTCTAAAAAATCAATCTTTACCTGCTGGTCTGTTTTGACAGATTTCTGCCATATTTGCATTTTCCTCTTATATTGATTTCCTTCCAGATTATTTTGGGTTTTTGGAAAGGAGTTGCTACAGTAGCTTTTGTTTTGATAGATTGCAGTTGAAGTGTGAAACTAAAGGTTTATTGTTTTGCATACACTACTGTTGCTATTGAGGTTTGAGCCTTGCATGAAAGAAATTCCAAGGAGAAGGAGAAAAGGAATCTGCAGAGTTCGTCTTTGAATAGGTAAAAGTGGTGAAAACAGAAGGTTCATGAAAACCCTATATTTTTATATTTTTGATGTTTTTATTACATACGGAAGGCTACGAAATGAAACAGAGGAGGAAACGGAGGCCAGGGTGGCCACACCCATCCTAGGCGCGAGCCCCAGCTGGCCGCGCCTAGAGGGGGTGTGAGCCCCCTAAGCTCCGTCTCTGCCTTGTTTTTGCACCAGTACCTTCCTTATGCTTTGAAACTTCATAATACATACCCCCCGGGTCCCCCGAGGTTCGTATATCGTGTTCTCGTCGTGTTTTCATTTCGATCTGTTTCTGTCAGGAAATATTCTCAAAGTTTAGAGCACCATGGTCTCCACCAATGACAAAGGCAAGAATCCTGAGGAAGATGATCCTCAAAACCCCAAGGAGGAGGAGATTTTGGTAGGGGATGAAGAGGCTTGGAGGAGTACGAGCATCCGGACACTCGCGCTACCGTCGCAAGCATTGGAGTGGTGGAAAATCCTACCAAGCTTAGGAGGATAACACGGATGTCTACAGGAGGGAAAACCCCGCTTCATATCCTCGCTCCAGGTCACCTCCTCCACGTACCGAGAATCCCTTCCATACACTTATACATGAGCAACAATACCAACAGGTGCCCAAAGGGAACTTGCCCTCGGTTTGGGATCTGCCTCGCTCTAACCATGCAGGGAAGGAACACACTAAGAAGGAAGAGTGGGGAAAGAATAGCAAGGACTAGGACTCTCGGTCCGATATGATCATGAACCGCATTGAGCAAAATTCAGCATTGATTCATACTCTGACCTTCGAGATTGAGGATTTGAGGAACTGTTTGAGGAGCTTATCAAGAGAACACCACCACCATCGAAGGAGTAATTCGTCATCAGGTTTAGCATCCCCTTGGCTTGTTCCAAGCTTGGGGGAGTGTCGTGGTATCACATCATTATCTTTTATCTTTTACCTTTTTAGTAGATTCATATCTTTGGTAGAGAAGTTATCTTATAGGTTGGTTTGCATGTGGAAGTATCTCTCCTTTTAGTTGATTATCTATGTATCCCTCGGTGTGAGTGCCTTTATGGAATATTAATGAGAAGTTTCACCTTTTACTTTTTGCACTTCTTATTTTAGTTTGCAATCTCTATTATATGATTGATCTTGTTGATCAGTATTGGCATCACTTTGGGAGCATCAAGTAGATATAAATTGGTTTTGGCAAACCGAGCTCTGGTCAGTAGCAACAATTTTTGAGGTTTGAAAGGAAAAGAGAAAAAGCTTACGGGTATTTTGTATCATTTATTTTCTTTCTTGATTGGATCATAAGCTTATTATTCTTTATTTAAGATATTTTGTGTCTTCAAGGAATATTACATTTTTGGCTTTATCACTTGTAGGTTTGCTTGTTCCCTTCAACTCTTTTGCTTGCTATCCAGCTTTGCTAGCCAAAAACCTGTTTTGAGAAGGCATACTTCTCATGCATCCAACCCCTTTGAAGCAAACCTATGCCATTTGTGTCCACCATATCTACCTATTAGCATTATTGCTATTCCAAGCAAATTCTCAAGCTTCATCTATCTTTTGAATTAAAAAATTTATTTTGTTATGTGAAAACTAGTTAGTAAAGCCTATTCTAATCTTATGGTTCATCAATGTGGAGTAATCAACTATTGATTCACCAATCCTTAACCTATCACTCCTTGAGCTATTAACTCTTGTTCTTATCATACCAACCATTTAAATCCTTTAGAGAAAGAAGTAAGAAGAGATAGGTGGTAATGCTAGATCCAAATATCATCTATAGGATGGGAGTGTTGAAAGAGAATTAAATCAATATGATTATTGCTAGAGTTAACTCACTCCTGAAAAGATAAAAGAATATTTGAGGTAAGGAATACATGGATGAATATTGAAGATAGTTAATAGGAGAAATCCTATGGGATCAAGTATGAATATTCAATGAATCATATCTCTTAGTCCAATAGAGATAAACAGAAGATGATTATAATACAACTATGTTGTTGTATTAAGGAAGCCTTGTTTAGATAAATGGAAACCCAAACCATAAAAGATCAAAGGATTATAATGATCATGCTTTAGTCACCAAGATTGATTGCTTATATCCAGTATAAGTGACATTGGTTGGTAAAACATGGTTGGACTCTAAATATGAGATATTAGAGTCAAGTAAAGATAAAATTATATGATTAAGATGATGTTAGAGTAACATTGGATTCTAGAATTAGTATTTTCTCTTGGAAAATAGTAAACACTTGAGGTGAAGTTAGATTTGATGTATATATAATTATAAATACATCTATTGAAGAAATATTAATAGTGGATAATTATAGAAGAATAGGAATGGAGTTAGAAGTAGCTACTTGTTAGATTGGAGGTTATCAGCAGAAGAATAGTTGATATAACCAAGTCTGGATAGGTGAAGATTATAAAAAGCTTTAGTGTTAAGCTCATTATATTTGTAAATGGGTTTAGAAGAATAAAAGGTGGATAAGAATATTTTTATTAAGTAAGGATCATCATGATAATACATTATGATGGATATGAAGAAGTAGAATATCTAGGAAAGGAATTCCTTAATTAGAAGTCCAGAATTATGAATTATGGAAGATAGTAATTCATGGTAAACAGTAAACCCTAAATCTGTGATCAAGATTAATATCCATCTCATCCATTGGATAAATCATATTATTTTCACAATACTTTATAGGAATATTTCCTATAGCAAATCACTTAAGCACATCTCTGACATTCCCAACTATCATAACCATGTGTATTTAGGACTTATCTTTATCAATTATTTTCCATAAGCTATTCTAGAAAATAACTTACTAAATTAAAAGGTGATATCATTAAAGATCACAAACAAGAGACAATTGGTTTAGCTATTCAATCTTTACTCACATCAATAAAAGAAAATAAGTATATTAAGAACCCTAAACTCCAGGGTAAGCATTTACAAATTCAAACCCTAAATTCTATGTTAGTTATCATAGAATATACACATTGCCGTTTCCTAAATTTATGAAGAGTAATATTAAACATATTAATTATTTTGTATCTCATATATCAAATAATGACATAGGATCATTATATAAAAATTTCCATCCAAACTATGATCTAACTAGAATTAAGCTTTATAAACAAATAAGGAAATATCATATAATTAAGCCATGGTTGATTATAGAATGAAAAATTAATAACAAAGGCTTCTACAAAATATTAAAAAGGATTCATATAAAGAAAATAAATGAAATATAAAAACATTTATCAAAAAGGTTCACAAAAGAACTCTCAATTAATACAAATTATTGCTGCAAGTATCCAGCAAATAAATTTTATAAAATAAAGTTCAAACCAAATGTTAAAATACAAATATGAAAAGTAAAATAGTAAAAAAGAAAAGAAAAATAGATAAGAAAACATTTTCTGGCCGTGGCCCAACTTCCTTCCTTCTTATCTGTCGCTCACATGCAGCCCACAAAGGCCTAGCAGCCAGCCCAGCTCGTTCTTTCCTCTGGCTGATGGGTGGGACCGAAGAAGGACTGCGGGTTGAGCTGAAGGAATCGCCAGGGGATTTTCCGCAAAAGTGACGTCGTCGTCATCCTCACGCACACAGGCAGCTCGCTGTAGGAGTCCGCCGCTGCCCGATGACGTCGTCGTCGTCAGCCGTGCGTCGAGATACCCGCTGTCATTCCAGAGGGGGATAAGAAGGCCACCGTGACACCCTGCCTCAATCCCTATCTACATTCCCTCCTTATCCTCTCTGTTTCGAATGGGCCGAAACCCTAGCTCCCCGGAGCCATGCCTCGCCGTCGGTAGAGTTTGTCCGGGAGGCCATGAAGTTGACAAGGAGAAGCGTCGTCGCTTGTAGACCATCTGAGAAGAACGCAGAGACTAGGGGAGTACGAGTTGGGGAGAATTTCATCATATCGTTCCGTCGGGGTTCGCCGGCGAAGTCGACCGTGCGCTCGTCTTCGACCGCGCTGGTCATCGCCGACCTCTCTATCGTCATCAGGGTGAGCTTCTGAACCTTCCAGTACTCCTAAATCGCCTCATCTCGTTGTCAATCGTCGTCACATCGTATGCCACCGTTGTAGGGGTTCGTAGCATGGAAAACAAAAAATTTCTATCGCATGAACACACACAAGCCAAGATCTATCTACTAGATTATAGCAACGAGTCGATAGAGTACTAACCCTCGAAGATCCAAAGCGGTTAACGAGAGCAGATTCTCGTGGGTGATGTAGTCGTTCACTTGCCGATCTCAAGATCGCGTAGGCGATCCTTCCGGCGCCGCGTTCCGTAAGCGCTCCCGCAGTTGGTCACACGTACGGTACTCGATGAAGACCTTCCTCTCCCTTGTTCCAGCAGGCAGCGGAGGTTGTAGCTCTCTCCTCGCGATTCCGGCAGCACGACGGTGTGGTGTCGGAAGTAGAGGGGAGATCCTGCAGGGCTTCGCCTAATCCAGAGCAAGTATGGTGGAGAGAGGGATCCCCGACGATCTAGGGTTTAGAGGGCCGAGGTTTAGAGGTAGCTAGCAACTAGAGTTTAGCTAGTCGGTAGCGGTTTAGAGGAGATCTAGATTGGTCGCAACTAGAGAGGGGGCGGCGGCCAACCTAAGGTTTCTTGGGCGCCTAGGGCAAGGGGGATACCTTGGGGTGCGCCTCCACCCCTCCTTATATAGGGGCGTCCAAGGGTGTTCCCAACCCAGTTGGAAACCCTCCCTAACTTAGAAACCCTCCCTAACTCGGAAACCATGTTGGGGTTTGACTTTTTCAAACTGCCTTTTTGACTTTCAAATTAGAGTTTGATTTATCTCTTCCAAGTGTCCAGCCAAGTGACCTAGGACATGATGCAACCATTACAGTTTTTCATGACACATCCATGTACCCTTCCCCTTCCGGATCGGTGAACCTTCTAGACCCTTCTAGAACATTTCGATGAAAACACCAGAATCATTTCCGAACTCCGAAATTGGACTTTCCTTATATGAATCTTATTCTCTGGACCATTCCGGATCTCCTCGTGATATCCCGGATCCCATCCGAGGCTTCGAACAACATTCGGTCTCTTTACTCACTTTCCATATCTACTAAACAACATCGAATCCTTAAGTGTGTCTCCCTACGGTTCGTGAATTATGCAGACATAACCAATACTCTTCTCCGATCAATAACCAATAGAGGAATCTGGAAATTAATATGGCTCCCACATATTTCTATGATTAACTCATGATCGAATGAACCATTTACATATGATACCAATTTCACTTTGTCTCACGATATTTTACTTATCCGAGGTTTGATCGTCGGTATCTCTGCATACCTAGTTCAACCTCATTTCCGATAAGCACTCTTTTCTCGTTCCCGTGATATGTGATCCCTTGTGAGCCAGTCACATGCTTGCAAGCTAATTGGATGACATTCCACCGAGAGGGTCTAGAGTATATCTATCCATCATATGGATGGACAAATCCCACTCTTGATCCATGTGCCTCAACACATACTTTTCGAACACTCAATGCCACCTTTATAGCCACCCAGTTACGGTGTGGTGTTTGATGTCATCAAAGCATCCTTCCGGTGATGGTGATTAGCATGATCTCATTGTCAAAGGAATTAGGTTACTATGTATCAGAAAGCTTATAGCAAATGAACTATATTAAATGACTTGATTTTATGCTATGCTTAACTATAGGAGTATGTCCATCACACAATTCTCCTAATGATATGATCTTGTTGTTAATAACATCTCAATGTTCATGATCGAGAAACCATGATCATATATTAACCAACAAGCTAGTTTAACAAGAGGCTTTACTAGGGACTCTTTCATGTTTACAAATCACACAAGTATTAATGTTTCCGGTTAATACAATTATAGCATGGTATGCAAACATTTATCATAAGCATGAAGATATGATAATAACCTCTTTATTATTGCCTCTTGGGCATATCTCCAACAACCGTCGGCCACCATCGGAGCTCGTTGGAGCCGAGGCTCCGATGACCATTTCCGAGCGGCGCCGCCACTTTAGGGTCGAGCATGTTGCGCTGATTCGAACTAGGTTAGTTTCGTTTGCTAGGGAGCCGTGGATCGTCGCCGGCGACCACCCACTGACGGCGGTGGTTGTGCTGATGTCACGGTAACATCGTACTCACATCACCCTTGACCTGGTCAGCCCTTTGACTGGTCCTTGCCTAGGTGGCATGTGAGTGGCCCAAGGCCCATTTGTCATTGTTTGGGAGTAGAAATAAGGCCGGTAACAAATGCATTTACTAACTTGAGTGATGATGTGGCCACTGGCCCACTCATTAGTGACTAGGGCTAGGTGTGGGTGCGGTGTAAAAAGCTTAGTTTTTGTTTAGGAAATAAATCAAATATTGCAAATCCAAATTTAAATATTCAGAAATGAAATAAATAATGAAATCTTGTTTAATTAATAACTTTTGTTTTGTAATTCAGAAAAATGTGTATTATATATGAATTTTTTAGAAAAATAAAATCTATGACATTAAACTATTATCAAACATTATTATGATAATCATTTAAATAAATATTATTTAATAAAGGTTTTAAAAGTAATAAAACTTAGATAATCCATATTTTAATATTGGTAAATATTAAAACTATAAATAAAATATCAAAAATCTTAGGAAAATAAAAACAATACTTTAAAACTATGATCGTACATTATTATTCTACTTAATTTGATACTTATTATGTATTGATTATTTATAAGGTAATAAATCTTATAAAAATCATATCTTATTATTTATAAATCATAAAAATAAATGTAATATACCAAAATAACCACAAAAAAATAATATTTACATGTTAAAAATATAATATTCCACTTTTGAGGTAAATAAAAATTAAAACACTTTAGCAACTCAAATTTAAATCTATTTCCTTAATTAATGATTAAGATAAGGGTAAATAAAATTTGTTAATATTTATAAAATTAGTCCATTGAATCTAATAAATAGTATTAGTCTTAAATATTGCTAATATGAAGTCAAAATGGTTCAACACATTTTTAAATATAATCTTATTGAATTATCATTCATCCATAAATAGTTGAGTAATATTACTTCCTTGTTTACAAACTACAACCACTCATCTATAAAAAGATAAAAGTCTCTATCTCATTGTAAAATTAAGAAAACACTACTCAAATAGAAGTAACACCATTCTTAAAATAACTTTAATGAAACATTATGAAATGAACAAAGTATAAATATCATAAGCACTACACCTTAAATCCATCCATATTTTAAAGTTAACTTTAGTCCACAAAACTTTCAATATAAGACTAAAGATTTTTGCTATATGTTTTATAGTTAACTTTGGTCTGTTATAATTAAGTTATAAAGAATCTCAAGTCCAAGCTATTCAAGCAAGCACAAACAACCTCAACCATGTTTGATTAACCACAAAAATTGTGCAGACCTTAGAAAAAAAATCCTTTCTTCAAAAGTTATTCGTTTTGCTACTTCAATCAACAAACCTTATAATAATATATTCAACTCTTAACAAATTAAATTCAAGGAATTCTCATTATAATCTACAGATGACAATTAATCACAATCACATTGTTTCAAACCTTACTTATATACTTAAGATTGTAAACACTTAAGTTCTTTATCAAGGCCATTACTTGTAATGTAAAACTTATGTTGGGGAGGTGACCCCGGATAGGGTCAAGACAGGGGAAGACAAAAGGAGTCCCCCTTATCATATGCCGAGTTACTGTTTATATCAGCCAAGTCATGTAAAAGTCGGCTGAGATAAGCACGGGCATGACAGCTACGGAAGGAGCAACACCTTATCCTGCCGACATACGAGTTAAGTGGGCCGAGTAAGTCTGAATAACTTGAATACAAGTGAAGGCCGAGCCGAGTTATGCGAGGCAAGGCCGAATAACATGAAGCTTGCAGGAGAAGGAGATGCCTATAGTCAAACCCAGGTCACGGGCTAGGAAGAATCTGAACAGAGCCAACCACAAAGGACAAGCAGCAGAAGGGCAAAAGGAGGTCACGGAGGTGACAGTCATGGAGCCCGAGGCACGCAGGTGGGGTTCTCTGGAACATTGCCGTTGTTAGAAGGGGGACACGGAAAGAGAGCCGCCGAGTTACCATATTGGGACAAGCATATTCCTCGAATATGCTTGCCATGTCAGCCCTAGAAGGAACCAAGGCACCCCTTTATAAGGGGAGACGCGAGATCTTGAGGGGGGATCGATTCATTCTACGCCGTAAGGCTTGTGTAGTAGTTCCCTTCTTCCTGAAAACAGCTCGAGGAGCACTTGTAGTCCAAGAGAAGAGAAATAAAGATCTGCATGTTAGCCATTTGAGTGTAGAAATAACTACACCTTCCCTCCCTGGATCCCACTAGCATCCATTGGCCCCATACTTTAGCCTACCCATGGCATCTGCCGTGCCACCACCACGACAGTTGGCGCCCACCGTGGGGCCAGCAAAGGTGCTAGCTGGAGTCAAGATCCGGACGGGAAACTTCATCCACACCGGCGAGCGTGTTGTCTCTGGCTTAGTCTAGAGATTTGATCTCTGTGACTATGTCAGCGATAACATAGGCAGCTTCAGGAGGAAAGATCCTCCGCGCAACGACATCTTCATCAACTTGGGCACGCACCAGATCTACGTCGGCGTCGACACCTCCTGCGTTTATCCTCACCGAGTTATTGATGCAGGAGAGCCTCCCCTCAGCGCCGCAAATGGTCCGCGTGGAGTACGCCCTGTCGGCAGCGTTGAGGTGATGGTCGCAGCCGGGGCACTGATGGCAGCAGCAGACACCAGATCAAGCAAGGAAACGACGGCAAGAGGACAGGTGACCACAAAGCAAGCAGCTCCACAGCCCGCCGAGGTAGGTCCGTCAGCAGCCAGATCAGCCGAGGTGCAAGAGACAACCCCAAAGGCAGCAAGGGTAAGATGGCCACCTCTGGAAAGACCAGAGAATATTATCCAGGCAACTATAGATAATCTAACCACACCTGTAGCGCCGATACTTGATCTGGCTAATGCTCAGGCAGAGTTGGAAGAGACTAGGCAGAAAGTACTAGTAGAGGCAAAAAAGGTGTCGGCTCTGCGGGAATCCTTGAACAGGACCCTGCGAGAGTATGCAAAGGCAAATAAACTAGATGTAGCCCCTGAGCGGGTAGATGAATTAAGGTTGAGAGGAAAGAACCTCATGAATGATATCAACAAAGAGCATGAGACTCAAAAGGCAGATTCAGTTGATCTAGGCTTGCCGAGGTATAGCACCCCGGCAAAGAACCTAAGGGCGGCAAATGCCATAGCATTGGAATTGGAAGGATTGACTGGCGAAGCCCGGCAGAAACAACAAGAAAGAGTGAATGAGCTGGTACGCATTGCGAACCAGCAGAATGAAGAAATGCTTAGGGCAGACCCGGCAAGACCGGGAGCCTCGCGTATGGTTCATTCGGCTAGAGCAGCGCCCGCACTATCAGTGGCGGCAACATCCTCACCCGGAAACAACGCGCGAAAAGATAGAGCAGTAACCTCAGGAAAAAGAAATAAGCAAATTGTTCCGTATGATCCAGCAGTAGCCAGAAAAGTCAATGAGAACAGAGGCAATGGAAGTCGAGGTAACAGTGGTGAAAGAAACCCCGGCCGTGCCAACAAAGTCAACGGAAGACGAGGTAATGGAGACCTCGGAAGAGGGAATCATGAGAACAACAGCCCAGCGGAAGGAAGGAGGGACCCACCGCCCGATCCTCAGCCGATGTATGAACCTCGGCAAGAGCGAGAAGTGAGACTAGCTCACCATAATCAGGCAAACGAGAGGTACAATGATGGTTACTCAGATATGGAGTATGCAGGGCATGGTGGAAATAACCATTATGGAATGCATGAGAGAATCATGTACAGAAACTTGCCATCAAATGATGCAAGATTAAAACTGGACCGGTTGTACCGGTCCGAGTTGTTAGAGGAGCAGGGTCCGCCTGGTCCGGCATGTTTCGGACCTCGGATCATGGGCGAGCCGCCAGTGCCAAACTTTCAGCTGGCAAGGGGCACGAAAACATACAATGGGAGCACCAAACCACATGATTGGTTGATTGACTATGCCACTGCAGTAAAAATAACTAGCGGAAACTTGCGATGGGCAGTAAGATATGTCCCGCAAATGCTGGAAGGACCGGCCAGAGTATGGCTAAATAATCTGCAGCGGGCAGTATCAACTGTTGGCTAGATTTTGAAGAGATGTTTGTCAGCAACTTCACCAGTACTTACAAAATACCAAACAGCCAAAGCAGCTTGCTATGTGCAAGCAGAGGCCGAATGAGACAGATAGAGAATTCTTGACTCGGTGGTGTAACCTTAGGAACTCATGTGAGGGAGTTATAAAATCTCAAGCGATAGCTTGGTTTGCTCAAGGATGCCGATACACCAGTGTATTGTGGCAGAGACTGCCAAGAGATATGTTGACCACTTTGGCAGAAACCATCAGGATAGCGGATTCGTATGCATTGGGTGATCCGACACAACCAGAACTAATGTCGGCAGAGCATCGGGAGCATCAAGATAAATATGCAAGAGATACAGCCGGATCATCGAGGCGCAACAAGTTCAAAGGTAGAAGAAGAGAGGAAAGACCAGATTACAGATATGCCTCCAATCAGGTGGCAGCAGTAGTTCAAGATCAGCCGAGTCACGGAAACAATCAGCGGCAGAAAAATGGTCCTCAGCAATGGACACCAAGGAATGAAGGGAAGAGACAGTGGACACCAGAACAGAAGAAGCAGTGGCAGGAAAGGCCGAAGTACACGTTTGAATCCATGTTGGATCAACCGTGTAAGTTTCACACTCCAAACCCGGCCAAGCCGGCTAATCATACAACTCGGCAATGCGCCTGGATGAAAAATGCAATGGGGAACCCGGCGGGCATGCAAGCGTCTTCTCATCAAGCGCATCAGCAACAACAACCGCAATTGACTGGGGCGAATGCACATCAGCTAATGTTACCCCCTCCTCCTTCGAGGTATGATAACTCGGACCGGAGAGATGCAGTGCATCAAGTGATAAATCAAGGTCAGGATGGAAGGACAAACCCGGGAAATAATGGACGTAATGATTACAGGGAGCATCATCAATCATATTGCGTGTTCACAACAGAACAGCAAGACATGCAAAGTGTACAGCACTGACATATGGAAGTGAATGCAGTTATGCCAGCGGTACCAAGATATGTACCTTGGTCAGATCAATAAATAACTTGGAGCATAAAGGATCACCCAAAAATAATGCTGAATCCAGGGTCGTACGCACTCGTACTAGATCCGACTTTTTTCAGGCCCAGCATTAATGTGAATTTTTCAAAAGTACTCATTGACAATGGGAGCAGTATCAATATCATGTACAAAGATACGATGCATAAACTCGGAATAGCGCATAATATGCTGCAATCCACAAGAACCGCATTCCATGGAATAGTGTCGGGACTTTCATGAGAACCCATTGGGAAGGTCCGAGTAGATGTATTATTCGGCACAAGGGAGAATTGCAGAGCGGAAAATTTGGAGTTTGAAGTGGTGGACCTAGAAAGTTGCTATCATGCCTTACTCGGACGGACGACATTGGCCAAATTCATGAGCAGCTGCCACATCACTTACTTGAAAATGAAGTTACCCGGACCACAAGGGGTGATAACAATAGCAGGAGATTACAGGAAGTCGATGGAATGTGCTTCGGCCGGATCAAACTTGGCCGAGTCATTGGTGATCGCAAGAGAAAAAAGAAGGATTCAGGAGGTAGCGTCTCTAGATCAGTCGACACAGCTGAATATGCCAGCATTAGCCAACCCACATGGAAGTCTTTATTTCCAGCCGATTAAAGAGACAAAAAGGTCCAGATAGATGAGCAGTTCCCAGAGCGCACCATCACAATTGGTGCTGGCCTAGATGCCAAATAGGAAGGCGAGCTCACCAACTTCCTCCGTGAGAATCGGGACATCTTTGCCTGGTCCACTCAAGACCTGCAAGGTGTGCCGAGGGAGTTGGCTGAGCACTCTTTGCATGTAAGGCCAGGAGCAAGGCCGGTGAAGCAACCTCTCCGCCGCTTCGCCGAAGACAGGAGAAAAATAATAGGGGATGAGATAGCTCGGCTCCTTGCGGCCGGATTCATCATGGAAGTGCTTCATCCGGATTGGCTATCAAATCCGGTATTAGTAGAAAAGAAAAAGGATGACCCAAATGTAGCCGTCGTATGGCGAATGTGTATTGATTACACGAACCTAAACAAGGCGTGTCCCAAAGATCCTTTTCCTTTACCTAGGATAGACCAAGTCATTGATTCGACCGCTGGTTGTGAGTTGTTGTCATTTGTAGACGCGTATTCTGGTTTCCACCAGATACCGTTAAATCCGGCCGATCAAATAAAGACTGCATTTATCACCCCATACGGGGCTTATTGCTATCGCACCATGCCATTCGGCCTGCGCAACGCAGGAGCAACGTACCAGAGATGCATGCAAAAGTGTATACATGACCAGATAGGAAAAAATGTACAAGTATATGTAGACGATGTGGTTATAAAAACCAAAGAGAGCAAAACACTCTTGGATGATATTCAGCAGACATTCGCAAACCTGAGAAGGTTCCGAATGAAGCTTAACCCAGAAAAATGCACCTTCGGTGTACCAGCTGGGAAATTACTCGGTTTTCTCGTGTCCAGCCGAGGTATAGAGGCAAATCCAACTAAAATACGAGCGGTAGAAAGAATGGAATTGCCGTGGTGTCTAAATGATGTACAGAAATTCACGGGCTGCTTGGCCTCGCTTAGTCGATTTGTATGTCGGCTGGGAGAGAAGGCATTACCTCTGTATTAACTGATGAAAAAGTCTGATAAGTTCATTTGGACACCGCAAGTAGATAATGCGTTTCATGAACTGAAAAAGATGTTGGTCACAGCACCAATCCTGGCCTCTCCATTGTCAAAAGAGCCTATGTTACTTTATATAGCTGTCACAAACAGAGTGGTAAGTGCGGTGGTTGTCGTGGAACGGAATGAAGATGATAAATCAATACAAAGGCCGGTATATTACCTAAGCGAGGTACTATCGGCCTCAAAACAAAACTACCCACACTACCAGAAAATGGCCTATGGAGTATACATGTCGGCGAAAAAACTTAAACATTACTTCGAAGAACATCCGATCAAAGTGATCTATGAAGCGCCCATAGCCGAGATATTGAGCAACAAAGATGCAAGTGGCCGAATAGCAAAATGGGCAATCGAATTATCACCTTATGCTCCGCAATTCGATAGGCGAGATGCAATCAAATCTCAGGCAGTGGCCGACTTCTTTGTGGATTGGGCCGAGGTACAATATGAACCACCGTTACCAGATCCGAATTATTGGATAATGCATTTCGATGGATCCAAGCTGAGAAATGGCTTGGGAGCAGGGATAGTGTTGACCTCACCAAAAAAAGATCAGCTGAAATATGTGCTGCAAATACATTTTGCCGCATCAAACAATGTAGCCGAATATGAAGCACTTGTCCATGGATTAAAGGTGGCAAAGGAAATCGGTATATGTCGTATCCTATGCTACGGGGATTCTGATTTGGTAGTACAGCAAGTATCAGGCAATTGGGATGCACTTGATGCGAATATGGCCCTATATAGGTTTCATGTGCAAAAAATAAGTGGATACTTCGATGGATGCGAGTTTCATCATATACCTCGGGCGGAAAATGACGCCGCGGACACATTGTCAAAACTCGGATCAACTAGGCAATCAATTCCCCCAGGTATCGCCCTAGAGAACCTGAGAAAACCATCGATTATACTGTCACCAGAGTATGAGTCCATTCATATCTCGGCAGAATTAAAAGAAGGAAGTGTGCCAATGGAAATTGACAAAGAGTGCAACCCAGGCTCTCTGAAAATGAACCTGGCCATCGCACGAATAAATACAGAAGGATTGAAAGCTGTTATGTCGGCAGAAAACATGGAAATAGACAGTGAAATTGTCCCAGAGAAAATCACGCCTACATGGGCGCAACCCATATTCTCATTCCTCAAGGATGCAATCTTGCTGAGTAATGAGGTACTTGCTAGACAGACAATAAGAAGAGCAAAAGCTTACACAATCATAAACAATGCGTTGTACAAGAGAAGCGTCACGAGCGTGCTGCAAATATGTGTTGACTCGGCAGAAGGCCGAGAAATACTCCTGGATATACATCAGGGAGAATGCGGGCATCACGCATCGTCCAGAGCGTTAGTAGCCAAAGCATTCAGGCATGGATTTTATTGGCCGACGGCATTAAAGGAGGCAAAAGAGCTAGTAGAAAATGTAACGGTTGCCAGAGATACGCTAGCAAGATACATATTCCATCATCTGTATTAAAGACAATACCAATCACTTGGCCATTCTCTTTATGGTGCTTGGATATGGTAGGCCCGTTCAAGCCAGCCCGAGGCTGAATGACTCACATTCTAGTCATGGTAGATAAATTCACAAAGTGGATCGAGGTAAAACCTATAAGAAAATGTGATGGACAAACAACAGTAAAATTCCTCAAAGATATTATCTTGAGATATGGTTATCCACACAGTGTTATTACAGACAACGACACAAATTTTGCTGAAGGAGCCTTTGCTAAGTTCTGCCAAGAGAAGCACATAAGACTAGATGTTGCCTCGGTGGCTCACCCGGTATCAAACGGGCAAGTAGAAAGATCAAATGGACTGGTATTGTCCGGAATAAAACCTCGGATCATTGAACCTCTGCAAAGGTCGGCAGGATGTTGGATCGAGGAACTGCCAGCAGTACTGTGGAGCCTCAGAACTACACCAAACAGGTCAACAGGGTATACCCCATTTTTTCTGGTATACGGGGCAGAAGCTGTGCTTCCAGCCGACATAATGCATGATTCACCACGAGTGACCCAGTACACGACTGCGGAGGTAAATGAGGTAGCTCGGCAAAACGACGTCGATTTACTAGAAGAGGCCAGGGAATTGGCACTATCAAGATCAGCTATTTATCAGCAAGACCTACGTCGATATCACAGCAAGAAAGTCAATCCAAGAGTCTTTAAATAAGGATATTTGGTTCTTCGGCTAGTGCAGCACGCAGTCGGCATGCACAAACTATCACCCCCATGGGAAGGACCATTCATCGTGAGTAAAGCATTGCACAACGATGCATATTACCTAATCGATGCTCAGTCACCAGAAAAGAACAAGGCAAACAAAGCCGGCAACGAATCAAAAAGACCGTGGAACATAGCTTTACTTCGCCCATTCTATACTTAGGAGCTATATATGGTACGTCGTAATGTGACGCTTCAAGTCGGAATATCAAGCGTGTATGGAACCTCGGCACCTCGAGCAACGACTCGAGGATTGCACAATGTTGTCTTTATTTTTTAGGACTATGTAGTAAACCTCGACACCTCGAGCAGTGACTCGGGGACTGCTCTATGTTATTTATTATTTTGAGTTATGTGTTAAACCTCGTCACCTCGAGCAGTGACTTGGGGACTGTACCGTATTATTTATTACTCCTGAATTATGTGTTAAGTTTCAAGACCTTGAGCAATGACTCGGGGACTACCCCGTAGTATTCTCTGCGTTAACCCATGAAATGTATTTCGGCAACCCAGTTTGTAGCTCGGGGATTGCCACATGGTGCAAGGTAATTCGTTGAGCACACGCAAGAACTCGATAACCCAAGTGATAACTCGGGGACTAATTGGTACAACCCACTATTTGTCGCCAGACACAGAAAAGTTACATAGCTCAAAAAATAAAGATCTCTAATGATAATGCAAAAAAGAACAACAACCCCAGCAAATCGAAGTATGATATGGGATGCAATTTACTGTATCACCTTATCAGATGTGGGCTTAGGGCTTTGTATCTCAAGTAGAAGTTGAAAACACAATAGCTAGGCTGTCGAGTTTAGGGCTTAGGGCTTTGTATCTCAGGGCTTAGGGCTTAGATGTGGGCTTAGAGCTTTGTATCTCAGGGCAGGCAAGATATATGCCGAACTAAGGTCAGCCACGTAGAGAAGTACAATCCGAATCTACGAAATCAAAGGTTGCCAAAACAAAGATATAAAGCAATGAGACCCGTTTAAACAAAGTAATAATGATTACCATTACCCATGCCTTAACGGCAAAAGGCAAAAAAGGTTCGCATCACACCAAAAGCCAGACAATTGTTCCATAGACATCATACGCCCGGCATACCAGGGACTGAAAATAACTTAAGAGGTTTTTTGAACATAAACAACGAAAAGGGCTAGAGCACCCTTAAGGGGCAGCAGCATGATCAGGGGCATCAGGAACGGCTATCTTGGATGATGGCGACGCGAACTCGGTCTCCTGTGCAAGGGCATTTTCAGGAACTGGGCGCTCTGAGGTAGATGGCGCCTCGGCCGAAGTTACTTCGCCTTCAACAAGAGCGACAGTAGCCTCGGGGGAAATCCTGGGCCGCTGAGAAACATTAGTTTGAGTTTGAGAGTGCCCAGTCCCCTTGGAAGATGATCGCGCGTCGTCATCCTCATCTGAGCTTCCATTGGAATCACGGGAGTTGTCCGAGTCACCCTCTGCTTCATCCTGGTCGGCCGAATCATCATCAGAGGCGTCTTCAATCTCGACGTCATCCGCTGGATTGGGAAGAAAACTCGGCCCTTCAATCCAATTATGCACATCAGCATACTCAACCAGCAGGAAGGCACGAGCTTGGCGGCGAGCGACGAATTCTGGATCCTCAACCCAGCGAGACCCAGTGTGCAAGTTTATCAAAGTGTCGAGCGAAATGTCCTCGTACCAAGACAGAACGGCTGTAAGTGCCATGTCAGCACCAGCCCTCCTAGCAGATTCCCTCCAGAGATTTAACTGGGTCTGGGATGCCATTAATCTCTCCACAAGTATTTTGACCTCGTCAATATCAGGAGTTCCAGAAGTATTCGGCCAGAGAACATGGTAGGCCCGAATGGCTGATTGCACCAAATCCCCGCCCATAATGTTTTGGCCCAATAGCAGCGCCAACGGCAATCAAGAAGTCTTCCATTGAGTATTCTGGACTCGAATTTGCGGGCACACCTCGGCGCTGACAAGCAGAAATCACTACTTTAGAGCTCACGGGTCTAGCTTCCGGAAAATGATCTATGTGAAATGAAAATATATCAATTAAAAGTAAGAGAGAAAAGAAGATAACTCGGCCACAGTCGAAAGATTACGATGAATATAACTTAGCATTTTCTGGAGATCCTGGGTCCTGTCGGCCTTATTTTTCTCAAAGAGAGTGATTGCCTCGATCATCATCCGATTCTTCAGCTCGGCAGCATCGAGGAGTTCTTTGTCTTTCTGCAGTTGCAGGCTTAGTCGATTCTTCTCTTAGAGAACTCCTGATCAACGTTTTCCAATTCGGATTTCTGCGAGAGTTTGAGAGACTCAACCTCGGCACGTAACCGGGTTATTTCGTCATCCTTTTCTTTAAGCTGCGTTGAATGAGTGGCGGCTTGTTCTAAAAAATGTAGCATCATATCAGGCATGGATATGCATTCTTGATGCGACGCTACAAATGTTTGTAACTCGGCTATACCAAAGCCATAAGGTTATAAGAAACCCAAGATAAGTCTCGAACAAAAATCATTAGAGGAGAAGAATAACTAACCTTCCAGAGTTTTGACCTTCTTGGTAAGGCGGATATTAAGATTATTGATACCACCTGCTTACCAGCAAAAAATGGGTTAGCACCTCAAGTCGAAAAATATTAAGAACTTAGGGAACAATACAAAGATTTGTTAAGTTACCAGTTTTCTTCACCACGGGGAGAACTTTCTCATATTTTTATTCCAATTTCTTGTGCGCAAAGAGCAACCTTTGGAATTCGGCTGTCCGCCGATCATGGGCAACCTAAGTACCAAAAGGAATTACACAGTTAGATATTTCAAAGCTAAGGCAGATCCGAGTCAAGCAAAACTTAACTCGGATCTAGGTGGCTAGATATTCAAAGCTAAGGCAGATCTGAGTCAAGCAAAACTTAACTCGGATCTTGGTGGCTAGATATTCAAAGCTAAGGCAGATCCAAGTCAAGCAAAACTTAACTCGGATCTAGGTGGCTAGATATTCAAAGCTAAGACAGATCCGAATCAAGCAAAACTTAACTCGGATCTAGATGGCTAGATAATGCATTTTAAGAAATTTACTCGGCAAATAATGCATTTGAAGCCTAACAAAGCTTCCAAACGAACAACAAGTTATTCGGTTGCAAGCTTCGGGGACTAGTGTATGTATACTATCATTTGAATAACAGACCAAATATCAACAGAAGCGTTTACCTCGTTCATCTTGTCACTTTCAAGAACAATCTTGGCAGCCATGTGCAAACGACTACTGATGTCGGAAAGCTGAAATGGCTGATTACTCGGATTGCCCTCAAGCTGATCGGCGGCGTTCCAATTGTTGGCATATTCCACCAAAGAGCCAAGGTTGTTCCCACTCTCAGTGCGGGTCAGCACTTTACCTCGGACCCGTTGGGTAACCACCACCGCCGCGGGACTCTTGTGGAGAGTAAGCTAACTATTAGCGGCCGGGGTGACAACAGGTTTAGCAAAGGAAGCCCCCTTGCGGAGTGCATCGGCTATGTTGGGTTGAGAGGAACTAGCCGGCCCCTTCTAAGATGCTAAAGGTTTGGTGACCACAACTTTCTTAGCCTTAGAAGAGGTGTCGGCAGGGGCAGCAACCTCGGCACTAGGAGTGGCATCCTTGGAGGCAGGAGGAACTATGGTTTCCAAGGGGGCCGAGATGGTGGCATCCTTGGCTGGAGTTGGAGTTGCAGTTGGAATTGGGGGGGTCAAAGGAGTTTCGGGGGAAACTTCGGTGGTCATAACAGGGGCGGCAGGTTCGATAGGAGGATCTGCTTGCGGAGTTATGTCGGCATCATCAATGGAAGCTATGGGTACATCTTGCCGAGGCGATGTATGAGTCGGTGCAGGAGGAGAGTCAACGCGAGAAGGACTAGGAGCCCGAGTATCTTCAGGGGGCGGAGGAGAAGGAAGCCGAGTTGTATGACTCGTCATACTCGGACTGCTTGGCTTGGAAGAGAGAGGAGCGCTACAAAAGCACAAAAAGTCGAATCAAAAGACAGAAAGAGAGAAGCAAGAAATACAAATGAAAATGAACTCACCCAGTAACTCCGGGCATGGTTTTACGCTTCGGAAGGTGCTGGGCTAATTTCTTTGTTCGCTTCTTGGGAGCAGCTTCGGAGGGACCTGCCGGAGCAGTGCGCTTCCTCGAGGTAGCAGAAGCTTGAGAGGCGAGAGGCTCGACGTCGTGCACCTGACCGGCCTAATTAGCTGGGAAAGTAGAAGCCGGAAATGCATAAGAGATAGGCATCGCGGCGACTACCTCAAGAATTTGGACGTCGTCCGCATCACCTTCCTCCCCGTGGGCCGAGGTCTTGCCACGGGCACGAGCCGGAGCGACGTCCGACTTAGGAACAAACTCCTCCGAGTCAGGTTCCCTGCTGTCCGGGGTGTTCCGATCTGCGGTCCATGGAAGGGCCAGAACCTCGTCATCCTCGGTCTTTTGCTCCGCAAACCTCTGCAAGAAAAGAGAAAAAGTGGAGTTAGCAAAAGAAGTCACAAACGCAATTAGGAAGCAAACACAAATGCGTAAACTTACCTCGGGAGGGGGATTCCCGCGTGTGAACGGCTTCAGCCCCCAGGTCCAGTCCTCCGGCATATCAGTCTTGAAGATAGCTCGGACACGCTTGTAAATAAGATAGTCGTCGAGCTCAACCGTCGAAACTCGGTTGGGATCGAGAGGACCGCTCATGTAACAGAGCTTGTGCGTGCGAAGCTGGAAAGGGCAGATCCGGCTGCTGACGAATGTGGTCATCAGATCCTCACCACGGAGCCCGGCACGGATCAACTTCTTCAGCCGAATCTCGAATGCCTCGGCCAAAGCATGGCTCTTCCTGGGGTTGTAGTTCCAGTTCTTCTTGGAAGGGGGCCGATAGAGAAGGCAGGGAGCCGAATCTTGTCTTCCTTTCCAGTGTTTTTGACATAGAAAAACGGTCTATGCCACTTCTTGCAAGACTCGAGGCCAGCGACACGAGGGAACTCGGATTTTCTCCGAGGTGTGATGGATGCGGCTCCACACTGGGTAAGCAATTTCTCAGAGGGGTGAAGGGATTTGTCTGGAACGACGTTGGATCGGATCTGGAAGAATTTAGACCAAACGGATACAGAGGGCCAGAGGCCAAAGTATCCCTCCGAGGCCGAGATATAAGCGGAAAGGGAGGCGATGGCATTAGCCGGAAGGTGATGCGGCTGAAGGCCGAAGTAATCAAGGAACTCCCTAGAAAAATCGCTAAGGGGAAGGCCGAACCCACGAGCAAAGTGGGACATGAAAACAACGTACTCGCCCTCTTTGAGTACAGGGGAGGATTCATTGTCGGGCAAGCGACAGCTTACCTCGGCAGGAATCCGACGAGTCCTAATTAGCCACTCAATCTCACGACGAGTGACGGAGGAGCCTTGCCAAGAGCCCCGCTCTGGACCGGACGCTATGTCGTCGTCTTCGACGAGCGCTCCGCTAACGGAACTAGACATGAGCTCACCGGAGGGATCGACGGAGAAAGAACTAGCGGCGGAGGAAGGCCTAGAGGCGCGGAGCCCCGTCGTGATTCTAAGCAAGCGCGGCGGCGGAGCGAAAACAAACCACCGCAAGAAATCTAGAAAAGCAGCAGATGCTCCTAAGGAAGGAACCTAACAATGGCACCCCAGAAAAACTCACCGGCGGAGGCGCCGGAGCAAGCGCACGGCGGTGAGATCGTCAGGGCAGAAGGACTACGACGTCACTGTCGAGGAGATCGGCAATGGCGCAGCCACCGGCGCACGAACGGAGGCGCGAGCGCGAGAAGGAAGAAGAGGAACGGTGTGCGAAGGGGGAAACTGAATCCTCTAGCCCCACGCCCCTCCTTATAACCGCGCAGCCCTAGCGTTAGTGGGATCATGCGTGCGCACGCTAACCGTGTAAAGCGCGCATGCGGAGGAACCGCTCGCAGCTGAGTGGAGCCACACCAAGAACCACACGACGCAAGAGAGGAACCGGCCCCCTGATAGATGCGGTACTCGAGGCATCACTGCGCCGACGCGACGGGCGCAGTAATCACTGTAGCTTGTCAGTGGGCACTGTAGGGGAACAGAAAACTAGAGGAATAATGATGAGTGGTACACGTAGGACGAGGCATGCTCAATAAGCTGCGCAGACACCTCGAACAGAAAAAGTAACTCGGAAATAAGGAGAAATGAATGTTGGGAAACTGATGTAGCCCGGCCGAGGTTACGGGCAGGACCACACCAGCTTCGGGGACTAATGTTGGGGAGGTGACCCCGGATAGGGTCAAGACAGGGGAAGACAAAAGGAGTCTCCCTTGTCATATGCCGAGTTACTATTTATATCGGCCAAGTCATGTAAAAGTCGGCTAAGAAAAGCACGACCATGACACCTACGGAAGGAGCAACACCTTATCCGGCCGACATACAAGTTAAGTCGGCCGAGTAAGTCTAAATAACTTGAATACAGGTGAAGGCCGAGCCGAGTTATGCGAGGCAAGGCCGAATAACATGAAGCTTGCAGGAGAAGGAGATGCCTATAGTCAAACCCAGGTCACGGGCTAGGAAGAATCTGAACAGAGCCAAGCACAAAGGACAAGCAACAGAGCAGCAGAAGGGCAGAAGGAGTTCACGGAGGTGACAGTCATGGAGCTCGAGGCGCGCAGGTGGGGTTCTCTGGAACATTGCCGTCGTTAGAAGGGGGACACGGAAAGAGAGCCGCCGAGTTACCATATTGGGACAAGCATATTCCTCGAATATGCTTGCCACGTCAGCCCTAGAAGGAACCAAGGCACCCCTTTATAAGGGGAGACGCGGGATCCTGAGGGGGGATCGATTCGTTCTACGTCGTAAGGCTCGTGTAGTAGTTCCCTTCTTCCTGAAAACAGCTCGAGGAGCACTTGTAGTCCAAGAGAAGAGAAATAAAGATCTTCATGTTAGCCATTTGAGTGTAGAAATAACTACACCTTCCCTCCCCGGATCCCACTAGCATCCATTGGCCCCATACTTTAGCCTACCCAAGGCATCTGCCGTGCCACCACCACGACAACTTACAACTAAACAATTATAATGTAAACAACCTTGAGTAACATTCCATGTTGATGTGCATCTCATTGTTATATGTTATTATAATTACATGTTATTTCACACAGTCACAATTTTTAACAAGAAACACAAGTGCGAAACTTAACTAAAAGTACAACACATTCTAAGGAAACCCTTTCCAGTATCCAAACCCTAGAACAACGTTATCCCCGGGATTCATGTTTATAAAAGGCATCACATTACTTATGCATAAGAGCATTTTGCTTCTTTAAACATTAGTCCTTACCGGACCAATGATGCTAATTTCAGAGATTGGATCTTATATTGTCTTGAAGACCATGAGTGCATAATCTTGCAATCACAAAAGGCAAGTTCACACTTGCCCATGTCCTTTGTTTATTTTCTATAAAGTATTTTGCAAATCCAGTGTTGTCATCACCTGCATTTGAAAAAGGTCAGAAAACACTATCTTTGATAAGAATGTGAACTATTGGTTACTGATCCAGGGTGATCAGATAACCTATTAATCTGGCAGTTGGAATACCACTGTTCAGGACTATATCACCTAGGATCTAACAACCAATGTCGCCAGTGATTCTTGCGCCATATATTACGCGTTGACCATGAGATTTGGAATGGGACGGAGAAGTCAGCTATATCTTCTTCCTCTCGCATGTAGCTAGATGTGCAGGTCGTGGTTGTTATCCTCGTAGCGTGCATATTAATTGGTAATTCGTAGAGGATCTGCAGCATATGGGTGGGAACCCTCAACGTCCCACGATAGTTCTGGCATCTAACGGTCTGTACATACCGTTGCCGTAATTCGATATGTGGGTATGGTGTACACCAAGAAGGCATGCGAGGTCGCGAAGGGGGCAGTGATTGGCTTGGATCATATTCTGGGCCCCACATCCTGGAATTGTGTACGGGAATAAGATGCCCGATTGTGCAACAAAGAGTTGATCTCTCATGGGTAAAGTAACGCACCTCTGCAGAGTGTAAGAACTGTAACTTGTTACTCCCTGTTCCGGGAAGGAGCTGCGAACGCAAAAGAAAAGGAACTCCATGAAAGTTCTGATAAACCCGTGAAGGCTGAAGGACATAGCTTTTCAGAATAAAAGCAACCTTTGAAGAAATGTTATGAAAACTTGCATTGCCTATGACCTACGGTCTATGGCTGTAGTTATAGTGCATCAAACACTCCTTTTCTAGTGAACTTGCTGAGTACGCTCATACTCAACGTATCTTCTTAACCCTTGCTAGATTCGGAAGCCATTAAGACGACATCTACACCAAGTTATACTACAGGAATCATCATCCAAAGCTAAAGCTCTTCAACGAAGACAAGGAAGTCAACATATATATCAACTCCAGTGAATACAAAGTTACTGATTAAATAGGAATATACTCTCTAGCCAAGAAACCTATTTCTGTAGTGTATTGCGATAGAAGCAATGCCAACCCCTTAGATAAAATACTAGTCTTAATAGTATAATAGTTGTAACGTGGTTTGTCTTTGATTCTTCTTTGTAAGAATTTCTTTCTCTCTCTTTAACCTAGAGTGTTCTCTGGATCTTGTGTATAGAGTGAGCTGTAACCTTTAGCCGTGTATTGGACCTGCTGTATTTCTGTTGTACTACTCTAAGGGATGTAATACTAGTGAACAGTGTTTCATTGATGTTATGTGAACGACTATAGTATACTACATCATGTAGTGGTATGCTGGGTCACCGCAGCTGGTATCAGAGCATATGCTTTGACCTTAGGTTGGAAACCTAGTAAATGGGTAGAACCTGTAGGATACATACCTGCAATAATAAAGAGTTCTCTAGTGATATGAGGGATATGTACTTGAGAATAATCCTGTCATATTGCTAGTGTGATAATTCTTTAGTATAATTGCAATCCTGATCATTACCCAAGAGTTTTAACTCTATGTGA
Source organism: Avena sativa (assembly GCA_916181665.1). Taxonomy (NCBI): domain Eukaryota; kingdom Viridiplantae; phylum Streptophyta; class Magnoliopsida; order Poales; family Poaceae; genus Avena; species Avena sativa. Next base: position 7,688,474 of record OV702293.1, on the reverse strand, counting down.
CTGATTATAATTTCTTATCTACAGTTCCACATGGAACCTTGATATCCACCCCGGAATGTTCAAGTGATGAACATGACGTTAAATGACTACAGAGGGGATTGGACAGATAATCTCTGACAACTTCTATGGAGTTTGGAATGTGAATCGAGACTTTTGGTCAAGATTTACAGTTACTACAATAATAATAAAAGGAATTAAAAGATGAGGATAATAGTAAAGACAAAAATATTCGTATGGTACCTATGTCGATGGGTGATTCTTACAAAATACAACCTTGTTAAAAGGAATTTTCTAGGGCATAAAGAATCTGTATTTTTTCAACATCATGAGAAAAATTAATATTTATTCTTCTAATGCAAATTTGTTCGTACTATATAATCAGTCATCTAAGTAGCATATTTTTTTTTTGGGAAAGGAGCATATATTAATATTATAAGATACCAATTACACTCGGCCTCTGCAACAACGCATTGCCTTAGCGGTCATATCGGATGACACAACCAAAAAAGAAAAAAGAATTCTAAAAAAAAGTCCCGCTACAGCGACCCATTCATTGAAACAACAATACTACTACCACCAAGACATCACCAGAAGTCCAGCTTCTCCAACAATAACGCCTCCAAGAAGGAAAAAGTGCACAAACACCGTCATCGCCCGATCAAAGTGTTGGAATTATGCCCTAGAGGCAATAATAAAGATGTTATTATTATAATTCTTGTTCATGATAAAGTTTATATTCCATGCTAGAATTGTATTAAGCGGAAACTTTAATACTTGTGTGGTTTATGAACAACACCGTGTCCCTAGTATGCCTCTATGGACTAGTTCATTGATTAATGATGGTTAAGGTTTCCTAACCATAGACATGAGTTGTCAATTGATAATGAGATCATGTCATTGGGAGAATGATATGATGGATAGACCCAAACTAAGCGGAGCTATTAGATCGTGTCATCGTGTTCATCTTTGCGAAGCTTTTCTTATGTCAAATATTGTATTCCTTAGACCATGAGATAATACAACTCCCTGGTATCGAAAGAAAGCTTTGAGGTAATCAAACGTCATCCTATGAGAGGGTGATCATAAAGGTGTCTCTCAGGTGATCGGAAAGTACCTGTTGGGTTGTATGTATCGAGATGGGATTTGTCCCTCCCAAGTCGGAGATATATACTTCGGGCCCACTCGGTAATCGATATCAACACCGCTTGCAAGCATGTGGTTAAGGTGTTAATCACAAAGTGATATCGGATTACGGAACGAGTAAAGTACTTGCTGTGAATGAGATTGAACTAGGTATGACGGTACCGACGATCAAATCTCGGGCAAGTAAAATATCGCGAGACGAAGGGAATATATATATGGGATTGAATGAATCCTGGCATCGTGGTTCATCCGATATGATCATCGATGAATGTGTGGGAGTCAATATGGGTTTCCAGACCCCGCTATTGATTATTGATATAAGATCATGTCTGCACATTCTCGAACCCGAAGGGTCACACACTTAACATGTCTTGACGCTAGGATAGATTGGATAATTGGTTTATGAGTTTTTGTTCGGAGTCTTGGATGGGATCCAGGACATCACGAGAGGTTCTGGAATGGTCCGGAGAATAAGATACATATAAGGCAATGCAGTTTTTGGAGTTTGGAATTGTTTCGGGTTAATCGGTATTGTACCGGAAGCTTCTAGAACCTTCCGGAGGGGGACCAACGTGGCCCCACCTGCCGGGAGGGGGCATGGGCCTATGAGGGAGTGCCCTGGCCGCATTGGGCTAGGGGCACAAGGCCCCATAGGGCCCAGCCGGCCAAACAAGGGGAAACCCTAAAGGGGGCTTCTAGAAGGAAGGGGGAAACTTGCCCCCCACTCTTCCCTCCTTGGCCACCGGCCTAGGCTTGGGGGAGGGGCTAGGGCTGCCGCCCACCCCTCTATATAAAGAGGGCTGGGGGCGCACAACCCACACACACCTTCCCCTCAAGCCTAGCCGCCCTGCTGCCCTCCTCTCTCTCTCCCTCCCGACTGCGTGTAGGCGAAGCCCTGCTGCAGAAACTCTCCACCACTTGCACCGCACCATCGCGTTGTAGATCCAATCCGTCTCTCCACCATACTTGCTGGACCGAGGAAGGAGGATACGTCGAGGTGCTGCACGTGTGCATCTCTCGGAGGCATCGCCACTTGCGGTGCTAGATCGGATCGGATCGCGAGGAGGAGAAGCGAGTATGACTACATCACCCACGTTTCGACGAACATTCCACTGTGCGAATCTTCAAGGGTATGAAGATCTCATCTAATCTCTCTCGTTGTTTTCATCTCCTAGATTAGATCTTGGCTTTCTCGTTCGCATCCGTAGAAATTTTTTGATTTACTATGCTGCAAAACCCTTCAGTGGTATCAGAGCTAGATCTATGCGTAGATGTGTTTCACGAGTAGAACGCAACATGGTTGTTGCGAGCGTTGATGTTTTCTGTTGCAAGACTCTTTTTTGTGTTCTTCTTATGACGCGGGATAGTGAGATTGAAGCGGTCCAGGCCAACCTTACGCGACGTCGTTCGCGAGACCGGCTCCGCACTTGACGTGTGGCTTGTTCCACACATGCGGCTGGTGGATGCCAGTTTCTCTCACTATAGTTGTCATGGAATTTACACCGGAGTTTGGCAACCATAATATCACCATTGTGGCTTTCCGTAGGTAAAAATTGTTCTTAGCTTGCTACTCCCATAAGCCACGCAAAACATGCAAGAAGCCATATGGTATGGCCCAAGATGTGATGTGTATAATGGTATGGCCCAAGATGTGATGTGTATAATGTATGCGATGATCATGTTTTTAATGTTTCACGACTTGCATGTCGATGAGTACACAACCGGCAGGAGCCATATGGTTGTATTTATAATTGTGTATGACCTGTGTGTCAACTTCTTATACGCCATGTAATAGTTTCACTTTATCGCTAAGTAGTTAGCAATAGTTGTAGTTGCTATTCGTGGTGGAGGCAATCATGGTGGAGTGATGGAGATCATGCCGGCACGCACAAGATGGAGATCATTGCGCGAAGATTGGATATACCATGTCACATAAAGTTATATGCATGTGATGTTTATCCTTTTATGTATCTTATTATGCTTAGATCGCGACGGTAGCATTATAAGATGATTCCTCACTTAAAGATCAAGATAAAACAGTGTTCTCCCCATGTATGCACCGTTGCGAAAGTTCGTCGTGTCCAAGCATCACGTGATGATCGGGTGCTATAGACTCTACGTTCACATACAACGGGTGCATGCCAGTTTTGCACACGCGGAAATACTTGGGTTTAACTTGACGAGCCTAGCATGTACAGACATGGCCTCGGAACACATGAACCGAAAAGTTAAGCATGAGTCATATGAATGATATGATCGACACTTCGTTGTCCACCATTGAAACCACATCTCTTCTCGTGAAGATCGGATTAGGTGTGGTCAATTTGGATCATGTTCACTAAACAACTTGAGGGATGTTGAATTTAGTGGGAGTTCATCTAGTAATTTGATTAAAAGTTGAACTAGTTATCATGAACATAGTCTAATTTGTACTTGCAAATATTGTAGATCAAATGGCTAAGTCCAACTTCAACTTCAACGTTTTTGCTGAGAAGGAAAAGCTTAGAAACAATGGGTATAACTTCACCAATTGGTTCCGCAATCTGAGAATCATTCTCTCTGGCGGTCAAAAGGACTATGTCCTTGAGAATGCGTTAGGTGACGCCCCTGCTGTAGATGCGCCGGCTGATGAGAAAGCTGTCTATCAGTCGTGCAAAGATGATTATGGTGTGATTAAGAGCACCATGTTGTTTGCTATGGAATCGGACCTTCAAAATCGTTTTGAAGACTATCCCGGGCCCTTTGAGATTCTTGAGGAGCTGAAAACTATGTTTCAGACTCAGGCCCGTTCTAAGAGATATGAGATCTCTGAGAAGTTCTTTAACTGCAAGATGGAGGAAGGGAGTTCCGTTAGTGAGCACGCAATTAAGATGTCGGGCTACACTCAACGCCTTGAGCAACTGGACTGCAAGATTCTAGAGGAGCTCAAGATTGACAGGGTTCTGCAATCACTCCCTCCCAGCTACAAAAGCTTTGTAGTGACTCACAACCAGATTGGTTCCACTGATACGATCACCGAGCTCTTCGCAAAGCTGAAGGCTGCGGAGGTGGACATCAAAAAGGATAATCATGTGTTGATGGTCAACAAGCCCCCCACCTTCAAGAAAGGTAAGGGTGGAAAGAAGCCCTTCAAGAAAGGCGGTGGCAAGCGTGTTGCCCCTGCTGAGAAGAAGCTCAAGTCTGGTCCTAAGCCGGACACTGAGTGCTTCTATTGCAAGGACAAGGGTCACTGGAAGCGCAACTGTCCGAAGTACTTAGCGGACAAGAAGGCTGGCACCATCAAAGGTATATTTGATATACATGTTATTGATGTTTTCCTTACTAGCCCTCGTTGTAGTGCCTGGGTATTTGATACTGGTTCAGTTGCTAATATTTGTAACTTGAAATAGGAGCTACGGAATAGACGGTGGCTTGCGAGGGATGAGGTGACGATGCGCGTTGGCAATGGATCAAGAGTTGATGTGATGGCCGTCGGCACGCTCTTCTTAGTTTTACCTTCGGGATTAGTTTTAAACCTCAATAAATGTTATTATGTGCTTGCGTTGAGCATGAACATTATTTCTGGATCTTGTTTATTACAAGACGGTTATTCATTTAAATCGGAGAATAATGGTTGTTCTATTTATATGAGTTACATCTTTTATGGTCATGCACCTGTTGTGAATGGTTTATTTCTTTTAAATCTCGAAAGGGATGAAACACACATCCATAACATTGAGGCTAAGAGATGCAAAGTAGATAGTGATAATACTACTTATTTGTGGCACTGTCGTCTAGGTCATATTGGTGTAAAGCGCATGAAGAAACTCCATTCTGATGGACTTTTGGAGTCTCTTGATTTTGAATCATTTGACACATGCGAACCATGCCTCATGGGCAAGATGATCAAAACCCCGTTCTCCGGTATGATGGAGCGAGCAACGGACTTGTTGGAAATCATACATACCGATGTATGCGGACCGATGAGTGTTTCGACGCGCGGTGGATATCGCTATTTTCTCACTTTTACTGATGACTTAAGTAGATATGGGTATATCTATTTAATGAAACATAAATCTGAAACATTTGAAAAGTTCAAGGAATTTCAGAATGAAGTGGAGAATCATCATAACAGAAAGATTAAGTTTCTATGATCCGATCGTGGAGGTGAATATTTGAGTTATGATTTTCTCACGCATCTTAAAGCAAGCGGAATCGTTTCGCAACTCACGCCACCCGGAACACCACAGCGCAATGGTGTGTCTGAACGTCGGAATCGAACCCTATTAGATATGGTCTGATCGATGATGTCACTTACTGATTTGCCATTATCATTTTGGGGTTATGCATTAGAAACCGCTGCATTCACTTTAAATAGGGCACCATATAAATACGTTGAGATGACACCGTATGAACTGTGGTTTGGTGCTAAACCTAAGTTGTCGTTTCTTAAAGTTTGGGGATGCGAAGCCTACGTCAAGAAGTTGATGCCGGACAAGCTTGAACCCAAAGCGGAGAAATGTGTCTTCATAGGATACCCTAAGGAAACTATTGGGTATACCTTCTATCACAGAACCGAAGGCAAAGTGTTTGTCGCAAAGAACGGTTCCTTTCTTGAGAAGGAGTTTCTCTCGAAAGAAGTGAGTGGGAGGAAAGTAGAGCTAGACGAGGTTGTTGAACCTTCTCTTGAATTGGAGAGTAGCGCAGCACCTGAAATTGTTCCAGTGCCGCCTGCACCAAAAATAGAGGAAGCTAATGACAAGGATCATGAAGCTTCGGACGATGCTGCTACTGAACGTCACAGGTCGACAAGGTCGCGTGCCCCTCCTGAGTGGTACGGCAACCCTGTCTTGACTGTCTTGTTGGTAGAAGACAGTGAACCTACGAACTATGAGGAAGCGATGATGAGCCCAGACTCTGAGAAATGGCTAGAAGCCATGAAATCCGAATTGGGATCCATGAGCGAAAACCAAGTATGGACTTTGGTGGACCCTCCTAGCGACCAAAAGGCCGTTGAGTGCAAATGGATTTTCAAGAAGAAAACGGACGCGGATGGTAATGTTACCGTCTATAAAGCACGACTTGTCGCAAAAGGTTTTCGACAAGTTCAAGGTGTTGACTACGATGAGACTTTCTCTCCCGTAGCGATGTTTAAGTCCATTCAGATTTTGTTAGCAATTGCTGCGTTTCATGATTATGAAATATGGCAGATGGATGTCAAGACTGCGTTCCTCAATGGCAACATTGATGAAGAGTCGTATATGATGCAACCCAAAGGTTTTGTCGATCCTAAGGATGCTGATAAAGTGTGCAAACTTCAGCGTTCCATTTATGGACTAAAGCAAGCATCTCGGAGTTGGAACCTTCATTTTGATCAAGTGATCAAGAGCTTTGGATTTATTCCAAATTGCTACGAAGCTTGTACCTACAAGACAGTGAGTGGGAGCTCGGTGACATTTCTGGTACTATATGTGGATGACATATTGATTATTGGAAATGACATTAACATGCTTAACGATGTGAAGAGTTATTTGAACAAGTGTTTTTCAATGAAAGACCTAGGTGAAGCTACTTATATATTGGGCATCAAAATCTATAGAGATAGACAAAGACGCCTAATAGCTTTAAGCCAGAGTACATACCTAGACAAAGTTCTGAAAAGGTTCAGAATGGATAAGGCAAAGAAAGGTTCAGTGCCTATGTTTTCAGGTAAGATATTGAGCAAGGCTCAGTGTCCAGCTACGGTAAATGATAGGGAGGCTATGAGCAAAGTGCCTTATGCCTCGGCCATAGGTTCTATCATGTATGCCATGTTGTGTACTAGACCGGATGTGTCCAATGCTCTTAGTTTGACGAGCAGATATCAAAGTGATCCAGGAGTGGAACACTGGACAGCCGTGAAGACCATCCTAAAGTACCTAAATAGGACTAAAGAAATGTTCTTAGTCTATGGAGGTGATGAACAGCTCGTCGTAAAAGGTTACGTCGATGCTAGTTTCGACACCGACAAGGATGATTCTAAATCTCAGACAGGATACGTTTATATTTTGAATGGAGGAGCTGTGAGCTGGAGAAGCTGCAAGCAAAGCATGATCGCGGGATCTACAGTAGAAGCGGAATACATGGCTGCTGCAGAAGCATCAAGTGAAGGAGTTTGGATCAGGAACTTCATCACTGAGCTTGGCGTGGTTCCAAGTGCATTGGACCCACTGGAGATATTGTGTGACAACACTGGTGCCATAGCACTCGCTAAGGAACCAAGATATCATCCAAAGACCAAGCATATCAACCGCAAGTTTCATATAATCCGAGATTATATAGAAGATGGAGATATGAAGATTAGCAAAGTACATACAGATCTGAATGTCGCAGATCCATTGACTAAACCTCTTCCACGTGTAAAACATGATCAGCACCTTAGTGCCATGGGTGTGAGATTGTTGCCAAATGTAAACTAGATTATTGACTCTAGTGCAAGTGGGAGACTGTTGGAATTATGCCCTAGAGGCAATAATAAAGATGTTATTATTATAATTCTTCTTCATGATAAAGTTTATATTCCATGCTAGAATTGTATTAAGCGGAAACTTTAATACTTGTGTGGTTTATGAACAACACTATGTCCCTAGTATGCCTCTATGGACTAGTTCATTGATTAATGATAGTTAAGGTTTCCTAACCATAGACATGAGTTGTCAATTGATAATGAGATCATGTCATTGGGAGAATGATATGATGGACAGACCCAAACTAAGCGGAGCAATTAGATCATGTCATCGTGTTCATCTTTGCGAAGCTTTTCTTATGTCAAATATTGTATTCCTTAGACCATGAGATAATACAACTCCCTGGTATCGGAAGAAAGCTTTGAGGTCATCAAACGTCATCCTATGAGAGGGTGATCATAAAGGTGTCTCTCAGGTGATCGGAAAGTACCTGTTGGGTTGTATGTATCGAGATGGGATTTGTCCCTCCCAAGTCGGAGAGATATACTTCGGGCCCACTCGGTAATCGATATCAACACCGCTTGCAAGCATGTGGTTAAGGAGTTAATCACAAAGTGATATCGGATTACGGAACGAGTAAAGTACTTGCTGTGAACGAGATTGAACTAGGTATGACGGTACCGACGATCAAATCTCGGGCAAGTAAAATACCGCGAGACGAAGGGAATATATATATGGGATTGAATGAATCCTGGCATCGTGGTTCATCCGATATGATCATCGATGAATGTGTGGGAGTCAATATGGGTTTCCAGACCCCGCTATTGATTATTGATATAAGATCATGTCTGCACATTCTCGAACCCGAAGGGTCACACACTTAACGTGTCTCGACGCTAGGATAGATTGGATAATTGGTTTATGAGTTTTTGTTCGGAGTCTCGGATGGGATCCAGGACATCACGAGAGGTTCCGGAATGGTCCGGAGAATAAGATTCATATAAGGCAATGAAGTTTTTGGAGTTTGGAATTGTTTCGGGTTAATCGGTATTGTACCGAAAGCTTCTAGAACCTTCCGGAGGGGGACCAATGTGGCCCCACCTGCCGGGAGGGGGCATGGGCCTATGAGGGAGTGCCCTGGCCGCATTGGGCCAGGGGCACAAGGCCCCATAGGGCCCAGCCGGCCAAACAAGGGGAAACCCTAAAGGGGGCTTCTAGAAGGAAGGGGGGGAACTTGCCCCCCACTCTTCCCTCCTTGGCCGCCGGCCTAGGCTTGGCGGAGGGGCTAGGGCTGCCGCCCACCCCTCTATATAAAGAGGGCTGGGGGCGCACAACCCACACACACCTTCTCCTCAAGCCTAGCCGCCCTGCTGCCCTCCTCTCTCTCTCCCTCCCGACTGCGTGTAGGCGAAGCCCTGCTGCAGAAACTCTCCACCACTTGCACCACGCCGTCGCGTTGTAGATCCAATCCGTATCTCCACCATACTTGCTGGACCGAGGAAGGAGGATACGTCGAGGTGCTGCACGTGTGCATCTCTCGGAGGCATCGCCACTTGCGGTGCTAGATCGGATCGGATCGCGAGGAGAAGAAGCGAGTACGACTACATCACCCACGTTCCGACGAACGTTCCGCTGTGCGAATCTTCAAGGGTATGAAGATCTCATCTAATCTCTCTCGTTGTTTGCATCTCCTAGATTAGATCTTGGCTTTCTCGTTCGCATCCGTAGAATTTTTTTGATTTACTATGCTACGAAACCCTTCACAAAGATCTTAGGTTTTCATCCCGAAGAAAGTCTACACTCTCAAAACAATGCCTTCAACAAGACCATTGCCAGGCACAATCAATTAAGGCCAGACTCTGGATTTTCACCCTGAAAGGTAGGACCGTGAACCTCTCCTATGCAGCCGCCCCCACTTGCATGCACTGCTCCAAGTCACGAATCACAGAGCCAATTCCTCATCACCACCCACACTCGAACCACCATTATCAGTCTACAGATCTTGGTCTCCATGATGTTCTTCGTTAGCACCATAGAACAAGAACATATCCCATGATATTAACAGCCAACAAAACTTCGAAGAGCACCCTCTGAAACCAAACGGTTAGAGTAAAACATGGCTACGTACGACCGAATCCCATTCGATCCAGCAATCCCTCGGCACGATCACACTTATGGAGTTCGTGGGCGGAGCCTCCCGGAACACGACACATGAACCAGATCAATGTAGACAAACATCATGCAGATCTTCGTCTTGGCTTTAGAGGGATCAAGGACCGTCATATTTATTGAAACTGAGTCATCAGCCCCCATGCCACCCACCGACAACTAGCAGGATCCGCCGCACGACGGCGAGACCACCCGGCCGACCACTCCGACGAAGAAGGGGGTCACCAGCACCATGCCGAGAATAGATGCCCCAAGCTACCTCATGTCGTGAACATGGCTTGGGGAACCTGGGAGTCGATGTAGGTCGACGAGCGGACAGCAGATCTGGGCTGAGATCGAAACCCGACTCCCCCGCCACCGCTTGCAATCATCTACCATTGGTCCTCCGGCCGCCGCCAGCCGCGACACCGTCGCCGACCGGCCAGGAGCGGACACCGTTGCCAATCCCCGCAGGAACGCATCCGGGCGACGATCCGGGCGGCGGCGGCAGATGGGGGGGGTTCACGGGAGGGGGGCAGGGCGGGGAGAGGGCCGCCCGGCGCGGCGCCGCCGCGCGGGTGCGGGAGGAGGATTGTGTTGCATCCTCGTTCTATTGCAAACATATTTGGTAATTAGCTACGCGGGATCGAGTAAAAGTTCAGAATATTGATTAGGGTGGGAGCGCTAACTGTGATTTGATTGCTATAGCTATGTATAATAAAATATATTTTTATACAAGATATCCACCGATGCACCATTACTCTGCGTTCATGGCCATCTCTACGACGTATGGAATTTTGAGACATGTTACAAAGGTTTGTACAAGCTTAGAGGATTCGACGGGAGATTTTTTTCTTGACATGGATGACAACATAATCTGAGAATTAGTCATCCATCTCCTTAGACTATTTGCAATATCTAATATTTTCATGTATTATGGATTTTTATGTTTTTACTTCTTATATAGTACTATACTCGTATGGTCGGCGGCAGTGTGCATTAGTAAAAAAAAATGAACGACTCAGCGGGCCTAGGTAGAGTGGTATATTCCCTCGCATCAAGTTTTGAGCGGGCTATAGCTGATGGCTGTCAAGCCTCTTCTATGGCTACATAGGCCTATTCGAAAATTTTAGGATCTCCTAATTTTTGGGCCCTATGCGACCACACGGGCCATACTCCTATGGGCTTGGCCCTGAAAAAGGGAACATGACGTAGAAGAATAAATTGGAGGAAGCTTCTACTCGTCGCTGTCGAAATTGACCGAATGGGCAGCAAATCAGCCATCCCGAGATTATGATACATGCACGGGAATCGACTTGCCCTTTGATCACGTAGAAAATGGAACTATATATAATTGGACAGCTTGCCATCTCTGAACTGTTCGCACTAACGCACCGATTAGTTACTTTATTTTCAGGTGATTAACTAATACACCCGCGCGCGCGCGTTGAAACATGCGTCGATCGGTCGATCGTGTGACGAAACTGATTCATCACGCTTCGTGTCAGGGAAAATAACGGCACGACAACGACAGCCGCATATAGAAGCCCGCTGTTTCCAGACGAGTGACATATAGTTTCAGCATATCGTGGAGTACGGCAGCGACGCAGTATATACAAGAGGTATTTCCATTAGATTATCCAATGGCGAAGCGCGACAAAACCGGACCATCCGGAGACCTAGCCCCTGCAGCTCCTGGAATCTGCCTTGGTCGCCATCACCGGGCATTGTACAGACGCTAGGCTCCAAGTGACACCTTTTTCGGCCCTCGTCACCATCGGTGCTCGATGTCGACGCAAGGTAGACAACCGGAAAACAACTCTTTGGGACATGCAAAGCCGGTCTGGTATCCTTGTAGCCACCCCAATGGATCATGCAGCTGTGCACATCTGCTGATCTGCACAATTTATATTTTTCCCGATCGTACACCATTGCCTTGCTCCCTCTTGTTTCTTTTTCATTGGTCGGTTCTATCTTAGTGTGGTCGGATTCTGCCTATAAATTGAGCTCAAAAGTAGCCATCTGTTCTCATCGCTGGGACATAACTAGACCAATATAGTAGTAGCAGTAGCAGCCTTTCTCTTCTTCTACTCCTCGTCCTAACTCTTCTCATACGGAACAATCAGTCGAGATGAACGCCAGGGTTTTCGGCAACGGCGGCGAGACGCTGGTGCTCGCGCACGGCTACGGGGGCACCCGGTTCGTCTGGGACGACGTCGTGCCGTCGCTGGCGGAGAGGTTCCGCGTCGTCGTCTTCGACTGGAGCTTCTCCGGCGCGGCGGCCTGCGATGGCGGGTGCTCCGAACGGCCCTGCTCGTACCACGGCTTCGCCGACGAGCTCGTCGCGCTGATGGACGAGCTGGAGCTGAAGGGGGCCGTGTACGTTGGGCACTCCATGGCCGGCATGATCGGCTGCATTGCGTCGGTCGCGAGGCCCGACCTGTTCAGCCACCTCGTGCTGGTTGGAGCGTCACCAAGGTCCAGATCACACTCTCATCACCTTATACCGTAAAGAAAGAAAATACCGTAAAGGACGATGTCACTGAACTGTGCACGATTTGAACGTACGATGGACCAGGTACATCAACGAGGACGGGTACGAGGGCGGCTTCGACCGCGGCCAGGTGGACGCCATGCTCGCCGCCGTAGAGGCCGACTTCGCGGGGTGGGTGCCGCTCTTCGCCGGGGCCGTGGTCGGGGCGGACTACCCGGTCGCCGCCACGAAGTTCGCCAAGCAGCTGGCCACGATGCGCCCTGCCACGGCGCTCCGCGTCCTGCGCACCGTGCTCACCTGCGACGTCCGGGACGTGCTCCCGGACGTCAAGGCGCCGTGCAGCATCGTGCACTGCGGCCGGGACTCCGTGGCGCCGCTCGCCGTCGCGCGGTACATGCAACGCGCGATGGTCGGGTGCGCCGGTGCCCGTGGCGCGCAGACAGTAGTGATCGAGTCCTCCGGCCACTTCCCGCAGCTCGCCGCGCCCAAGGAGTTCGTCCGGGTCATTGAAGCCATCTTGATCCACAACTGAACTACTACGACTAGTGCCGATGTTGAACGTTGATTAAAGAACTGGGTTGCTTATCTATTTGCATGCATGCTTGTAATCACGCTCTAATAGTATATTAATTGCTACGTCACCCAGTTCCTGTTCTTTCCAGGTTTATGTGACAAACAGGTGGGCCATAAACCGTATATGAAATTAATTAGAGTACTACTATAAAGTTGTAATTCCAAAAAAAAAAACTACTCTCTGTATATATATTTAGATATGTTTTAGTATATAGATATATATAAATCTAAATAAACTTGCGACACCTAATTTGGAATAAAGAAGGCACTAAGGTTGTAATGTACTAATTGCCACCCAAATATATCTGCGTGGGCAGGGGCGGAGCTCCCAGTAGGGCAAGGTAGGGCAGCCGCCCTATCTTGATTTTTGGAGAAAACCTTTAGATGCGTATGTTTTTTCTGAACAATTTGAGTGGTTATTGTTATACGCTGAAAACGGATTTCGTACGAGAAAGTTATGCTTATTTTAGTAAACACTGCGCAAAAATGATTCTGAAGTGAAATAAGAACTAGGTGTAGTCTAGTTTTAAACTAAAATTTTCTCTCTACAATTGCTAATTCTCAATCTAATCAAAATCAACTCTAAACAATATCCTAGATGAGGTATGTAAGGAGGTCATGAGAGTATTTTGGCCGCGTTATGACATATGGCCAAAACCAACTCTTATTATGTGACGGTTTATGTTTATGTTTGTACTTTGGCCTACTATTGGTAAAAATTTCTAATTGCATGCTTTCTCAATTAGAGAAATGATAATTTAGAACCCTTCTAAAGATGTGAATTCGCGCAAAAAATAAGATCACAATCCTAAGTATGGATGAAGTGATAACAAAAATGAGCGAAAAGTCATTAAAAACGAGAAGATACTAGGTCACTATTGATTTTTTTGGCGTGTAGGCACCTTCTATTTTTCAATAAAATCTATTACAACTGATTTTGACCATCGATTTGATGAGTTTTCGTTAGAGTTTCTTCAGAACTTTTTGCCTTGCGTGAAATGAACCATTTTATAGGTTCAACGAGAATAAGATTTCTCGGCTTACAGAGATTTATTATGAGGATTTATATTATTATGAGCATGAGCTTATATAAGATAACCTTGAGATATTATTTATTCATATACAGAAAATTAAAGACTTCAAAAATTATCTTAATATTTGAATGATACATTATGCTGCATATTGTTTATCGCCTCGTTAAGCTGGTATTGCTTTTACTGGTAGAAACAACAATAGTTGAAAAGGCTTTCTCGATGACAAAGGTCATCAAGACCGAGTTGATATTTACTTTTTTTGGAGTTTGCCCTATCTCGATTTTTTTTCGATTTTTTTCCGTCCTCCGCCACTGTGCGTGGGTATCAGAAGAACTATGACATCGAAATCACTGTAGTACTTTCTACCAAAGTTACGGCCTGTCCGACTAGCGAAATTGCTAGAGTAATATTTTCTCCGAAAATATGTGATTTCAATTTATCTAAATTTGTATGTAGATATAAGTGGATCTAGACAAATCAAAGTCACTTATTTCTAGACTACTGAACTAGCAAAAATTGGCAATGAGTGTACTAGATAGCAGTATTTTAGTTCTGGATTCCTCCTTCCCTACATATACCCAGATTAATGAAAAAAGAAACGCATGTCAGACTCCAGGTCTGAAAATTAACATGCGTAGGAGAAAAGCAATAATTGGAATTATGTGAAACTTCATTGAACCATCCGAACATCAAAGCACCCCTCAGTCAGCCCAGAGACAACGCTCGATTCAGCCGTTTCCCTGGAGTCAGTGTCGTCGGATTGTCGACAAGTACGCCATAGGGGGTCCTAGTGGCATTGGAAGGATGAGGTGTGAGACGTCGGATATTTTAGGAGCGGTGAGCACAAGTTTATCCAGGTTCAGATCCGACTGCGGTTATCGGATCCTATTCCTGTTAGGAACCCAATAATATATCGGCGTAAGTCGGATGTTACAGCGGATTATAAGAGAGGTTCGCCCGTGTGAGTTGGTTGTGGTTGTCTATTGAGCTGTTGCCCTAAAGGCTCCCATAGGGCCGGTTTATATAGTTACCGGGCCTAGGGTTACAGGAGAGACCTATCCGGCTATGTTACAGAGTCGATAACTATGTACAGCTTGGACTACAAGTAATACTACATGCCTAAGTCGGTAACTCTTCTGAACCTTGTCGTAGCCGGAACTGGCTCCTCCTCTTTCTTTGACTGAGCCGCCCGTGAAGCAAAGCTCTAACCCGTTGGTGGGCCACCCTGGTCAGTGAGTCCTGTGGGTATATCCGGAAAGTATATCCCCAACAGTAGCCCCTAGAAGTTTCCAAGATCTGAAGTCGAATAAATCGTCTAGCTTGATGGTTTCTTCGTCTTGAGAATCTTGAAGGGTTCCCGAAAACTTCTTTCATTAATGTAGGATTTTTGAGTCAGTCGAGTCGGATATATTTTGCTCTGAATTTAGTCTTTTCCTTGCTTGATTTGAAACATAAGCCGGATTTTCCAGCGACGTGCTGACTAACAACTTTTCAGGCCAGGTCCTGTCTCTGACAGGATTTCCATCAGCACGACCGTTGGTGGGTCCGTTCCTTACGGAGCAGAACGCCGTTTCAATGCCTGCGCGAAAATTGAGGGGTGGAAGAGTCGAAGCTAACTCCCCCTCTCCTATATACATGGCGATAATCGCGCGTGTCACCACGCGAATCTTGATGTAAAGGCAAATAAAGAGGGGAGAAAACCCTTTCTCTCAGATTCACCTATCCATCGATTCATTCATTGCTTCCTCGTACTCCTCAAGCTCTCCGCACCAGTTCCCA
Organism: Avena sativa; assembly: GCA_916181665.1. Classification (NCBI taxonomy): domain Eukaryota; kingdom Viridiplantae; phylum Streptophyta; class Magnoliopsida; order Poales; family Poaceae; genus Avena; species Avena sativa. The sequence continues at coordinate 7,672,878 of OV702293.1, read as the reverse complement.
TCTACACACCGTTGAGAAAAAATCTCTCCTTCCCCCACCAGCCCTTCTTCCTCCAAGATCTATGGCTTATGCCTCAACATCTAGAGCGGCAACGGCGGGTTCGTCGACGACGGAAGAGAAGAAAATGCGGGGTCTATGGATCCCCAGCGCCATGGATAACGCGGAGCTCCAGGTCATGGAGGATGAAGGGTTCATCGTTGCCGGCGCATGGCGGAGTGCCTCAGGATACGCCGTCCCCGCGCCACTCGACGGAGAGAGGGTGTTGTTCGGCACTCACGTCGACTATGGCCTCAGCTTGCCATCATTGGGCTTCCTCGTCGAGGTCCTCAATCACTACGGTGTTCAACTCCATAACCTTCCTCCCAACTCCTTGCTTGAGCTCAGTACTCACGCAGCTTTGTGCGAGGGGTTTCTTGGCATTAGGCCAAGTCTCACCCTTTTCCGGTACTACTATGGTACTCGGAAGAATTCCATCAGTGTCGGCGTGCCTTATGTCACCGGCACTCTTAGCTTAGTCCTTAGGAGGAATCGGATCTATCCTAGGATTAATGCTAGTGAGTCTGTCAAACGTTGGGCCGGAACTTTCTTCTATCATAAGGATATTCCAGCTCCTGCAAAGGCGGAAGGTCTTCCGGCGTTCGTCAACGACGCCGCTCCCCACCAAGATTCATGGGACGCGGAGGCGCCAGAGCTGTCGGATATTTTGATTCGTGCCAAGAGGCGATCGAGTTTTTGATGAAGCATGAGGGACTCCGTGGATCCGAATTGATCCACTGCTGGCTGGAGCGCCGGATTCATCCTCTCCAGCACCACGGGGATCGCCTCATGCACCAAATCAGGAGCGACAAGAAGGACAAGATACGGGTCAGTTCCAGCCGGCTTGTGCCAAAGGACTACAAGACCCTCATGCAATACTTGATCAAGGAAAGAGTGGAACGGAAAGTTCCAAAAGTTTCCATGAAGATGTATACTACCAACCGTCCTCTGACTCTGGTAAATATTTTGACTCTGCTTTCGCGTTTTGTCGTTCTTTTTTGTTCTTTCTCCGACTCTATTTTCATTGATGCTTTTCGACTTTGTTAGCTCGAGAAACTCTCCGAGTCTGAGCTAGCTCCACTAGAGGGCTATGCTTCAGACGACCCGGAGGCAACGGAGGATGATGAGGTGCAAGAAGTTGCCGCCCCGCCTCCAAGAAGCGTAAGGCGGAGGAAGTTTTTGCTGCTGGTAGCCAAGTGCTACCAGTAGTTAAAAATAAGCACCCTATCTTTTGTTTTCAGTACTCATATACCTTTATTTCTTTCCAGAGCACACCTAATACATAGGATTTTCGTGTTCTAGAGCTAAATCAATGTTGAAGAGCAAGATAAAGCCGGACAGCAAGCCGGGCAAGTAGATGCGCCAGTAGAAGCTTGTCATCTCCCATGCCGTGGCGCCGTCGACTCCATCCACTAGTCTGTTAGCACAGGGAGCTTATGCGTCCCCTAGTGCTGGCAAAATCTCGAACGCCCTAGTCACCGTTGATGACCAGGCAACTAACAAGGGTGAACCCATCAAGGGTAATGATCCCATGGTGATGACCACAAGAACGGTGGATAAGGTGGTTGACTCTGCTGTCCCTGGCCTCAAGAGGAAAGAGAAGGAAGATATTCTCAAGCTATCTCAATCCAGTCTTGAGAAGAAACCTTGACTCCACAGGCAGCGAGGCAAGAAGAGGAGGACGTCAAGCTGGTCAGCCTCCTGGACCAAATTTTGGTCCGGGACGCTAAAGTTGCATCTGGCGAACTTCTAGCAAAGGATGTTCCTTTCCTCACCCTTACCGATAAGGTGTTTCACAACACCAAACTCGGATTTGAAAAGATGCACCTGGAACACATTGTAAGTTTCCGATTCTTATTTGCATTTATTATCATATCCTCTAGCCCCCAAGCATAAAGTTGGATAAACATCTTTGGATCCGAGTTAATGCTTTTAGGTTGCAAAAGAACGTTGTAGTGTAGCCCCCAAGGCTCGTACTATAATTTTACTTAGTTATATTTGCAGCCCGAGTCTTAGTAGCCGTCTGACGGTATTCCGTCTCTAAACTTACAGAAAATTGCATATTCCAACTAGGAATTGCTCAAGAATATTAGTAATAAGCGCAAAGAAATCAAAGCTTTGCGCTTTGAGAATTCCAAGTTGAAAGTTGAGAAATATGAACCAGAAGGTAAACTTTTTCGGCTTCCTCTTTGTCAGCTATCTATTTTGTCATAGTCAAATTTTTGTTTTGTCCGACTGATATTTTTGTCTTTGCAGAATTGTTATGTCAATTCAGTAAGATGGTGGAGAAGGCCGAAAACTTCAAGGTCTTGGAGATAGAAAATTCCGAACTCCAGGACAAGCTTGAGAAGCTAACTTTAGAATCAGAGAAATCTATAGCCGCAGTCCTGGAGTCAAGCAATCATGAGACTGTGAGGCTCGAGAAGCTCCTAGCCCTCCGAGATAAAGAACTTGCTGATCTCAAGAAGGACTTTGATATCCAGAGGGACATTGCACATGCCTCAACTAGTGAACTAGACAGCCTCCGCAAGGAGCATGCTGAATGGAATCACTCCGTGCTTGGTAAGATTTCCGAATCTTTTCTTTATGTTGGTCATTTTTTCGACTTTCTTTTGAGCTGAATTTTGATTTTTTGGTTCTTTCCCAGCCCCCTAAATCTTTCAGAATCTCCCACTTCTGAACCTCGCCTCGAGCGCATTAAGCTCGTCGGAGATGTCTTGTTCGACTTCCGCCAAAATCTAGAAGAGGCTAGCGAAGCCGTCAAGCTTTCCGACTTGCACACAATGTCAGTGCATGAGGTGAGGGACAAAGTTAAGGAGCTTTTGAAGTTGATCGAAGACTGGAAGATCTGCTACGCTCGGACTGCTACGCAAACAGCTCTGACCATGGTGATGAGCCACCATAGCGAGATGGAAATCTAGCACGTCATCAAGGGCATTGCCGAGGAGGATGATAAGGGTAACCCGCAAGACATCAAGGCCATCCAAGAGTCTTGTGCATGTTACGCTTGTCGGGTGGCGGAGATGGCCAATTATATGACGCCATTCTTCGAATCCGTCGCCATGCCTCCTTCGTCTCAAGAGCCAGAAATCAGCAATGCTTCCGAGTCTAAGATCGAGGGCGACACTGCTGTTGACTCTAATGCTCCACATGCTTCATCACCACCGCCTGCAGCATAAACAATTTCTATGCATTATCTTGAACTTATGAAAATGTAATGATGGATACAATGTTTATTTTGTGCTGGTCTGTAAAAACTGATGCCTTTACTATCTTAGCACTTTTGTTTATATATTTTTATGCATTGTGCTTGAAAATTTCTGAAGCACTTTTGTATTTTTTATACCTATACTTATCATGTTTATATGGCTCTCTGCCTCGTCCCTTTCATGGGTTGGCCAACCTTTAGCACAAAAACTTTGCCGAGCAACGAAGCGCAATTGTTAAACTAGTTTAAACTCGGAAACAAAGCCAGCTTCCAGTACCAACAACTCATTACTCGGAAAATGCCTGCGTCTAAGCAATTAGATAAAGAATCAAAGTATATATAATAATTTAAACTTTGTACCCTAAGGCAACATTTTTAGATTATTCAAAAATCGTAACTAGAACAAACATGAGCATAAAGTACTTTCAAGCATTCTGGAATTTTGAAAAAATTACATGCTCTTTTGGAAATAAGATGGCAAAAACGTCTCAAAGATAACAATATGAGAAAACCAATACTTCACTTCACTTTGAACATGTACATGTATGATTACAAGGAAATATAACTAATAATAGAAGGGACGTAGTTGTGCAATATTCCATAGACGGTCTATTTCATCCGGGTCTGTGCTGCCACCAGCTCTCTTCTTTTTCTGAGTATCGGGTCTTTCCTTGACTGGTCTCATGTCGGTTAAATAATATGACCCATTATACAGAACTCTGCTAACCATAAAAGGTCCTTCCTAAATTGGGGAAAGTTTGTTCTTTCTCTTTTGCATAAGTCAGAGAACCAAATCGCTTTTTTCTGAAAGAACGGTTTTGCACTCTCTGACTATGATACTTGCGTAACTTTTGCTAATAGGCTGTAGATATTTGCTCAGCAACGATGCGTACTTTTTCGATTATATCAAGATCATCTTGCCGAGAAACTTTTGCATCTTCTTCGATATACGCCTTTACTCGTGGAGCCTGATGAATCAGATCACTTGGAAGAACTGCTTCTGCACCATAGACCAAGAAGAAAAGAGTATAGCCGGTTGACCTGTTAGGAGTTGTACGTAAGCTCCATATCACAGACGGTAATTCTCTGTCCAAGCCCCTGCAGCCCGACGAAGCGGTGCCTCGAGACGTGGTCGGATTCCTTGTAGAATAAGTCCATTAGTTCTTTCGACTTGTCCATTGGCTTGTGGATATGCGACTGATGCAATATCAAGTCAGATCCCTTGTCCTTCGCAGAATTCGGCAAGTTCTCCCATGGAAAAATTGCTCGTTGTTAGTAATTATACTGTGCGGATATCCGAATCTGATGATTATGTCCTCGACGAATCTTCTGGCTGTGGCTCCATCGCAACTTGTTACGGGTTTTATCCTCAATCCATTTTGTAAATTTATCCACCATCACTAGTAGGTGAATAAATCCATATTTTGCCGTGCGAAACGGCTCTACCATATCAAGCCTCCAGACCGCGAACGACCACATAATAAGGATTGTTCGCAGTTGTTTAGCCGGAACATGTGCCTGATGAGTGTACTTTTGGCAGCCCTTGCACGTTTTGACCAGTTTGTCGGCATCCGTCTTAGCTGTAAGCCAAAAGAATCTGTGTCGAAAAGCTTTTGCCACTAAGGATCTGGCTGCAGCATGGTGACCACACTCGCCTTTGTGGATTTCTCTTAAGGTTTCCACTCCTTACGAAGAAATACATCTCTGAAACACGCCAGAAACACTCCGTTTATTATAGTGTAGGATTTTTCTCGTCGAGCAATCTGTCGGCTCAAGACTTCGTCTTCGGGTAGTTTTCCGTCTATCAGGAAATCCAGATAGGGTTTTGTCCAGCTAGGAATTACAGCCAGAACTGCTATTAAAGGTGAGTCGGATAGTCATCATCAACCCCGACTATGGAGGGGACCTTTAAAAGCTCTAAAAAAGCTCCATCCGGTACTTGTTTCCGCGCAGAGCCTATTCTTGATAGTGCATCTGCTTCCTCATTTTCTGCTCGAGGGATGTGTTGAACCTCAAAACCCTCGAACGATTTAGATAATTCATCCACAACAGCTTTGTATGCTGCCATGTGCTTGTTTGCATTGCAAATATCGGATACTTGCTGAGCAACTAAATCCGAGTCTCCTTAACACATGAGTCTTGATATGCCAATGTTTTTGGCCATGTGTATTCCATGTAGCAGTGCTTCATACTCGGCAATATTATTGGTTGCCATGAAGTGTATTTGCAACACATAGAATAGCTTATCTCCTTGGGGTGATTTGAGCACCACGCCAGCCCCCGAGCCTCCTCATGCTTTTGATCCGTCAAAGTGAAGGGTCCAAAATTCTGAGTCTGGAGGGCCTGAGTTTTCTGCCGTTTCTGTCCAATCAACAACAAAGTCGACGAGAATCTGGGACTTGATTGCTGTGTGTGGTTTGTACTCAATGTCGAAAGATGCGATCTCTATTCCCCACTTTGCGACACGTCCTGTGGCATCGCGGTTGTTGATTATATCTCGCAGAGGAGCTGTGCTCACTACTGTGATCTTGTGCTCTTGAAAATAGTGGCATAGCTTTCTAGATGCAAAGAACACTCCATAGGCTAGCTTTTGATGATGTGGATACCGTTGCTTTGATTCTGTTAGGACCTCCTCTTGTTTTATTTGGATGTCACTTGAAATCTGACTGATATTTGGCAGCTGTCTAACTGCTGTCTCATCTCGACGAGGCGTGCGGCCTCTTCAAGTAGAAACAAGCGATGCTTTTCCAGGTCCTCAGCCCTTTTCTCCAGCGCCTCCGACGTAAGATCCAAAGCCGTTGGGATTGGAATTGTGAGGGCATCTCCGTAAATTTCACGTGCACCTTTGGTGACAACGTGTCCATCCATAGGAGGTTCGATCGGGGTGGTATTAATCGAATCTCTGTTGATGACTCCTCAATGGCGCCAGAGAACTTGGTGCTTGACGTGGAGCCTGTTGGGAACCCCAAGAGCAAGGTGTGAAGCAGCACAGCAGCAAGTTTTCCCTTAGTAAGAAACCGAGGTTATCGAACCAGTAGGAGGAAGGAAATGTCACACAGGTGTTGCAAGCAACACGGAGACCTGCACAACACAAACTCAAGACTTTGTCCCAACGAATCAGTGAGGTTGTCAAGCTCACCGGTTTGCTGTAACAAAGGATTAAACGTATGGTGTGGAAGGTAATGGTTTGCAGAAAGTAAACAAGTAACAATGGAAGATGTATCAGTGGTAAAGATTGGACCGGGGTCCATAGTTCACTAGAGGTACTCTCCTTAGATAAACAACATGGCATTGTAGGGTTTGCAGCATAGAAAACAAAAAAATTCCTACGATAGGAACAACTATGTACCAAGATCTATCTACTAGATACAAAAACAGGCGGATGTATATCCGTAGAGAACATACCCTTGAAGACCGACAAAGCTTAACGAGTAAAACTCGTGGTTGATGTAGACGATCTCTTGCCGATCTCAAGATCGAGAGGAAGTCCTAGCGCCGCAAATCAGCAGCGCATCCGTGCTCGCACACACGTACAAGGCACTGAGCATCCTCCGCCTCCTCGCTCCAGTGATGCAGCGGAAGCATAACTCTTTCTTGCCGAATAGCCACTGAGAACATGTATCTCGCTAGTCCGAGACCATGGGGAATAAATACTATAGGGGGAGAGAGATCCTTCACGAGGAGGTGTGAGTGAGAAGTGAGGAGGGGGTGCCTTTTATAGGAGATGGGGGGCCCCAAGGGGGTGGCCGACGCATGGGGGCTGCCCCCTTTCCCTCCCCTCATTCATGTGGGTGGACACTCCACTCACAAAAATCCTTTCAATTCCCTCCACTCAAAATTCTATTAAATTTCCACCAAATTTAATGCAAACTCTCATTAAATAAAACTCCTTTTATTTATTCAGAATTTTGTCAATTACTTTAATAACAAACATTCACATATAACCCCTTGCTAGTATTTCATTTCACATGCAAAAACACTTTCTGCAATTTCACCCGAAAACCTGTTTCGGTATCTAGTGAAATAAATTCCTACGCTTGTTATTCTTTCCGGCATGAAACTGTTGCTCCAATTGGATGTCGGTGTCTCTTAAGTGTGCCACCCTACGGTTCGCGAATAATGCAGACATGATCGAGACCCTTCTCCGATCAATAATCAGAAGCGGGATCTGGAGACCCATACTGACTCCCACACATTCAACGATGAATTTCTTGTGATCGTCAGAACCTTTTATGCTAGTATCTTAATCCCTTTATTTCGTGATATATTACATGTCCGAGATTCCATCATCGGTATCTCCATACCTAGTTTGATCTCGTTACTGACATGCATTCTTTTCTCGTTCCCGTGATACAACATTCTAGTGATCAAATCACTTGCTTGCAAGCTAATCAATGTGATATCACCGAGAGGGCCCAGAGCATATCTATCTGTCATTGGGATGAACAAATTCCACTCTCGATCCATGTGCCTCAACATAACACTTTAGTAGTTCTGAACCCATATTTATAATCACCTAGTTACGGTGTGACGTTTGATGTTATCAAGAAACTCTTCTGGTGTTAGTGATTGACATGATCTCATGGTCTAAGGATTAGGATCACTTCGTAAGTTTTTATAGCAATATAAACTCAATGACTTTGATCGTAATGCTATACTTCGGATGAATGTTCATCACATAATTACACTAATGTTGTGACCTCGTTATTAACAACATCCAATGTCTATGATCAGGAAATTTATATCATCTTGTTAATCAACGAGCTAGTTTATGAGTGAGGCATAACTAGGAACTTTCTGTTTGTTTATTAAACACACATGTATTAATGTTTCTGTATTAATACAACTATAGCATGCAAAAATAAACATTTATCATATACTTGGAATACACATAATAAACACTTTATTATTGCCTCTCAGGGCATATTCCCTTCAGTCTCCCTCTTGCACTAGAGACAATAATCTAGTTACATAGTGATAAATCTAACACCCATGGAGTTCTGGTGTTGATTTGCTCTAGGGAGAGTTTTAGTCAACGGATATGCTACATTGAGATCCGTATATACTTTACAAATCTTTATATATCCATCCTTGACATGTTCACAGATGGAGTGAAACCGACGCTTAATATGCTTGGAATACTTGTGAGACCTTGGTTCTTTGGCATTGGCAATGGCACCATTGTTATCACAATAGATCACCATTGGGTCCAACACGCTTGCAACCACACCTAGTTCGGATATGAACTCCTTCATCCAAACTGCTTCCTGAGCCGCTTCCGAAGCAGCAACATATTCGGCCTCCGTTGTTGATCCCGCCACCACAGGTTGTTTGGAACTCCTCCAACTAACCGCTCCGCCATTCATGAGAAATACGTATCCGGATTGAGACTTAGAGTCATCCGGATCGGTGTCAAATATAGCATCGACATAACACTTAGCGACGAGATCTTCTTCACCTCCGTATACAAGAAACATATCCTTAGTTCTTCGCAAGTACTTAAGGATATTCTTGATCGCTATCCAGTGTTCCGAACCTGGATCCGATTGGTACCTACTAGTCAAACTAATAGCATGTGCCACATCCGGTCTTGTATATAGCATGTCGTACATTATAGAGCCTATGGCTGAAGCATAGGGGACTTTGTCCATTATCTCTCTTTCTTCCGCTGTAGACGGACTTTGAGTCTTACTCAATGTCTTGCCTTGCAACATAGGTAAGAACCCCTTCTTACTTTTGTCCATTTTAAACTTCTTTAAAATCTTATCAAGGTATGTACTTTGTGATAGCCCTATTAGGCGCCTAGATCTATCTCTATATATCTTTATGCCTAATATGTATGACGCTTCACCTAGGTCCTTCATTGAAAATTTGCTGTTTAGATAACTTTTAACACCGTTAAAAGATCTATATCATTTCCGATCAATAATATGTCATCCACATATAATATCAGAAATGCCACATTGCTCCCACTCACTTTCTTGTAAATACAAGCTTCTCCATAAGTTTGGAAAAATCCTAACTCTTTGATCACCTCATCAAAGCGGAGATTCCAACTTCTGATGCTTGCTTCAGTCCATAGACGGATCGCTGAAGCTTGCACACCTTGTTAGCATCCTTAGGATCGACAAAACCCTTTGGTTGTATCATATACAACTCTTCTTTAATATTACCATTGAGGAACGAAGTTTTGACATCCATCTGCCATATCTCATAATCGAAATATGCAGCAATTGCTAACATAATCCTAACTTATTTTAGCATTGCTATGGGAGAGAATGTCTCATCGTAGTCAACTCCTTAAATTTGTCGAAACCCCTTTGCAACAATTTGAGATTTATAGACGGTCACATTACCATTAGCACCAGTTTTCCTTTTGAAAATCCATTTATTCTCCACGGCCTTTCAGTCGTGAGGTAAGTCCACCAAGTTCCAAACTTGATTTTCATACATGGATTCCATCTCGGATTTCATGGCTTCTAACCATTTGTTGAAATCCAGGCTCATCATCCCTTCTTCATATGTCGCAGGGTCATCAGTTTCATCAACCATGAAATTCATAACAGGGTTTCCGTATAGCTCGGGAGCTGCACGCGTCCTGCTAGACCTGCGAGGTTTGGTAGTACTCTCTTTTGGAGTTTCATGATCATTATCATTAGTTCCCTCTTCAACTGGTGAAGCCAACTCCAGAATGACTTCTGGCGCTGTGCTACTAGCCATACTTTGAAGAGAAGGTTCATAACCTCTTCGAGATCTACCTTCTGACTACTCACACCTTTCGTGAGAAACTCTTTCTCTAGAAAGGATCCATTCTTGGCAACAAAAAGCTTGCCCTCAGATCTGTGATAGAAGGAATGCCCAATAGTTTTCTTAGGGTATCCTATGAAGACACATTTTTCCGCTTTGGGTTCGAGTTTATCCGGTTGAAGTTTCTTCACATAATCATCGCATCCCCAAACTTTAAGAAATGACATATTAGGTTTGTTTCCAAACCACAATTCATACGGTGTCTTTTCAATGGATTTAGATGGTGCCCGATTTAAAGTGAATGCAGCAGTTTCTAGTGCATAACCCCAAAATGACAACGGCAAGTCCGTCAGAGACATCATAGATTGAACCATATCCAATAAAGTACGATTACGACGTTCTGACACACCATTTCGCTGTGGTGTTCCGGCGGGTGTGAGTTGTGAAACAATTCCACACTCTTTCATATGAGTGGTAAACTCGTAACTTAGATACTCTCCTCCACGGCCGGACCGTAGAAATTTGATCTTTCTATTATGATGATTTTCAACTTTATTCTGAAATTCCTTGAACTTTTCAAAGGTCTCAGACTTGTGTTTCATCAAGTAGATATAACCGTATCTACTCAAATCATCCGTGAAAGTAACAAAATAACGATATCCACCTCGCACCGACACACTCACTGGACCACATACATCAGAATGTATGATTTCCAATAAATCTGCCGCCCGTTCCATTGAACTGGAAAACGACGTTCTAGTCATCTTGCCCATAAGGCATGGATCACATGTATCAAATGATTCAAAATCAAGTGATTCTAAAAGTCCATCCGAATGGAGCTTCTTCATGCGTTTAACGCTAATATGACCTAGACGGCAGTGCCACATATATGCGGATATATCATCATTAAGTTTAATCCTTTTAGCATCAACATTATGAATATGTGTAATACTATTATCGAGATCCAACAGAAATAAACCATTCATCATCGGTGCATGAGCATAAAAGATTTCATTCATATAAGTAGAACAATCATTATTCTCGGATTTAAATGAATAACCACTTCGCATCAAAAACGATCCAGATACAATGTTCATGCTCAGTGCAGGCACCAGATAACAATTATTCAAGTTTATTAATAATCCCGATGGTAAGTGGAGGGGTAGCGTTCCGACGGTGATCACATTAACACTTGATCCATTGCCAACACGCATCTTGACATCACCACTTGCTAGCCGTCGCTTGTTCCGCAACCCCTGATTCGAGTTACAAATATTAGCAACTGAACCGGTATCAAATACCCAGGTGCTACTGCGAGTACTAGTCAAGTACACATCAATAACATGTATATCATATATACCTTTGTTTGCCTTGCCGGCCTTCTTGTCTGCCAAATACTTGGGGCAGTTGCCCTTCTAGTGGCCAGTCCCCTTACAATAATAGCACTCGGTATCAGACTTAGGTCCAACTCGGGGCTTCTTTTCAGGCACGACAATCAGCTTGCTGCCCTTACTTCCCTTCCATTTTCCCTTCTTGTATTTCTTAACAGTGTTATTATTGATCATCAACACTTGATGTTCCTTCTTGATCTCCACTTCTGCAGTTTTAAGCATTTACAGAAGATCCGGGAGATACTTCTTCATGCCATGCATATTATAGTTAATCATGAAGCTCTTATAGCTAGGTGGCAGAGACTACAGAACACGATGGATGCCTAAGTCAATGGGAATCGATATTCCCAAGGACACAAGCTTATCGGCGTAACCCGGCATCTTGAGTACATGCTCACTTATGGAGTTGTTCTCTTCCATCATGCAGCTAAAGAACTTTTCTGAAGCATTATAGCTCTCTACAGCAGCATGTGTGTTGAAAATCATTTTCAACTCACACATTGTATCAAATGCATTGCCGTTTTCGAAACGCTTTCGAAGTTCTGGCTCTAGCCCATACAATATGCCGCAATGAACTAAGTTGTGGTCCTCCTGACGAGTTTGATAGACATTCTTCTCCTTGTCAGGGGCATCATTGAACGGTGGGGGGCCTAGCGGCGCTTCTAGCACATATTGCTTTTGTGCAGCAGAGAGGAGAATCCTCAAATTCATGGCCTATTCGGTAAAGTTACCACCGTTCGTTGCAAGTTTCTCTTTCTCCATGAACACATTGAAATTAAAAGCAGGTGGAGCCATCTACAACAGAATTTGTAAAGTTTAGACTAAGTTTAGGATAGATTGACTTCAACTAATTCACATTACGAATGAACTCCCACTCAAAAATGACATCCCTTGTGCCTTTTTCGTGATTACATGAACCAAATCCACTACACCAAGTCCGATCATCACGTGAGTCGGTGTAGCTTCAAAGACAAGCATCAAATGGGCATCATATCTACCATATGACTCATGCTTAACCTTTAGGTCCGTGTTCCGAGGCCATGTATGTACATGCTAGGATCTCCAAGTAAGAACCTTAGTATTCGCGTGTGTAACTGTCTTACACCCGTAATATGGTCGTGGATCCAAGAACACACGATCTTCACGTGATGTATTGGAGCGACGAAACATAATCAGTGCATACTTAAGGAAGAACACATTCTTATCTTGGTATTTAAATGAGGGATCATCTTATTATGCTAATAAAACGCCAAACAAGCAATATAAGATGCAATCAAACATCACATGTTTGTAAGTGAAATGATATGGTTCTTGCATATGATCTCCATCATGTGCTCCTTGGTATGATCACTATCATACCTTTATGTGTAAGGCCAAGGTATATGGTACTTACACATTATGTGTGTTGTAAGAGTATCATATCATACTTCTACTTACAACATCACCATATCATAACATTAGCCCAGCAACAATCTAAACTAGACGCCTCTAATTCATCCATTGCAAGTTTTACGTGGCTTAGGGCTTTCGAAGATAGAACCGTTCATACCTACGAACATGAACCACAACGAGGATAACCAAATTGTTGACAACTCATTGCAAATTAGATATTGACTATAGTAGGAGAGACAGACACCCGCTAGCCACTTATGCAAAACTAGTTGCATGTCAAGCGTGGAATAGGTCTCATGTGCGAGGACATGTAAAGTTTGTCCGGGCCGTTTCATCCCACTATGCCACCAATATCCAAAATACAACTAAGAAGCAATAACATGATCATCATCGCCCACATACTCATATATATACTACCCGTGTAAAGCATCTACGCATAGATCCGGCTCTGATACCACTATAGGGTTCGCAGCATAGAAAACAAAAAAATTCCTACGATGGGAACAACTATGTACCAAGATCTATCTACTAGATACAAACAACGGGCGAATGTATATCCGTAGAGAACATACCCTTGAAGACCGACAAATCTTAACGAGTAAAACTCGTGGTTGATGTAGACGATCTCTTTCCGATCGCAAGATCGAGAGGAAGTCCTAGCGCCGCAAATTAGTAGCGCATCCGTGCTCGCACACACGTACGAGGCACTGAGCAACCTCCGCCTCTTCGCTCTAGCAATGCAGCGGAAGCACAACTATTTATTGCCGAATAGCCACTGGGAACATGTGTAGGGGTTCGTAGCATGGAAAACAAAAAAAATCTACCGCATGCACACAAACAAGCCAAGATCTATCTACTAGATTGTAGCAACGAGTCGATAGAAGCACTCACCCTCGAAGATTCCAAAGCGGTTAACGAGAGCAGATTCTCGTGGGTGATGTAGTCGTACACTTTCCGATCTCAAGATCGCATAGACGATCCTTCTAGCACTACGTTCCGGCAGCGCTTCTGCAGTCGGTCACACGTTCGGTACTCGATGAATACCTTCCTCTCCCATGTTCCAGCAGGCAACGGAGGTTGTAGTTCTCCCCTCGCAATTCCGGTAGCACGATGACATGGTGTCAGAAGTAGAGGGAAAATCCCGCAGGGCTTCGCCTAAGCCAGTGCGAGTTATGGTTGATCTAGGGTTTCCTGGTGATCTAGGGTTTAGAAAACCAGGAGGAGGTGGAGGTGTCGGCGGCGGCTAGGGCGGTGGCGGCGACGGCGCAACGGTGGTGGCAGCGGCGGCGGCGGCGCACGGGTTTGGGAGGGCTAGGGCTTGTGTGTTTGGGGCAGCCCTCCCCTTCTATTTAAGAGAGGGGGAGCCTTGAGAGAAGGGAGTTTGAATCCACTTACAAACCCAAGTTGGAAGGACTCTTTCCTTCTTCCACTAGGAAACCATTATTTCAGTTTGACTTTTCAAACCTCCCGTTTGACTTTCAATTTAGAGCTTTAGTTCTCTCTCACAAATGCCCACACCAAGTGACCTAGGATATGATCCAATCATTCCACTTACCCATGACACATTCATGGACCATTCCCCTTCCGGTCCGGTGAACCTTCTAGAATCTCTCTGATGGAAACATCGAAATCATTCCCGAACTCTGGAATTGGACTTTCCTTATATGAATCTTATTCTCCGGACAATTCTGGATCTCCTCGTGATATCCCGGATCCCATCCGAGACTCCGAACAACATTTGGTATCCCTACTTACATTCCATATCTACTAAACAACATCGAATCCTTAAGTGTGTCTCCCTACGGTTCGTGAATTATGCGGACATGATCAAGACACTTCTCCGATCAATAACCAGGAATCTGGAAATTCAGATGGCTCCCACATATTTCTACGATTACTTTGCGATCGAATGAACCACTTACATACGATACCAATTTCCCTTTTGTCTCATGATAGTTTACTTATCCGAGGTTTTGATCATCGGTATCTCTGCATACCTAGTTAAACCTCGTTACCGATAAGTACTCTTTTCTCGTTCCCGTGATATGTGATCCCTTGTGAGCCAGTCACATGCTTGCAAGCTAATTGGATGACATTCCACCGAGAGGGCCCAGAGTATATCTATCTGTCATATGGATGGACAAATCCCACTCTTGATCCATGTGTCTCAACCCATACTTTCCGAACACTCAATGCCACCTTTATAGCGACCCAGTTACGGTGTGGTGTTTGATGTCATCAAAGCATCCTTCCGGTGATGGTGATTAGCATGATCTCATGGTCGAAGGAATTGGGTTACTATGTATCAGAAAGCTTATAGCAAACGAACTATTGAAATGACTTGATCTTTATACTACGCTTATCTATAGGAGTATGTCCATCATACCATTCTCCTAATGATATGATCTTGTTGTTAACAACATCTCAATGTTCATGATCGGGAAACCACGATCATCTATTAACCAACAAGCTAGTATTACAAAGAGGCTTTTACTAGGGACTCTAATTTAGTTTACAAATCACACAAGTATTAATGTTTCCTGTTAATACTGTTATAGCATGAATGTAAACATTTATCATAAACACAAAGATATAATAATAACCACTTTTATTATTGCCTCTAGGGCATATCTCCAATAGTCTCCCACTTGCACTAGAGTCAACTAATCTAGATTACATGGTAATATACCGAACACCCATGGCAGTTTGGTGCTGGTCATGTTTTGCCCTCGATAGAGGTTTAGTCAATGGATCCGCCACATTCAGATCTGTGTGTACTTTGCAAATCGTTATGTCACCATCTTGGACATGCTCTCGAATAGCGTGAAAACGTAGCTTGATATGCTTCAGCTTCTTGTATGACCTTGGTTCTTGCGCATTGGCTATGGCGCCCATGTTATCAAAATAGATAGACATTGGGTCCAGCGCACTTGGAACCACACCGAGCTCTGTAATGAAATCCTTCATCCATATCGCTTCTTGTGAAGCCTCCGAAGCAGCTATGTATTCCAATTCAGTTGAAGATCTCGCCACAACGCTTTGCTTTGCACTCCTCCAGCTAACTGCTGCACCATTCAAAATAAATACGTATCCAGATTGAGATTTAGAATCGTCTGGATCGGTGTTCCAACTAGCATCGGTGTAACCATTAACAACGAGTTGTTCATTACCTCCATAAGAAAGAACCATATCCTTAGTTCTTCTCAAGTACTTAAGGATGTTTTTGACCGTTGTCCAATGATCCACTCCTGGATCACTTTGATATCTGCTAGTCAAACTAACAGCATATGCAATGTCGGGTCTAGTACATAGCATGGCATACATTAGAGATCCTATGGCTGAGGCATAGGGAAACTTACTCATCCTTTCTCTATCTTCTGCCGTTGCTGGGATTTGAGTTTTACTCAAGGTCGTATTGGGCAACATGGGCAAGAACCCTTTCTTGCTATCTTCCATTCCAAACCTCTTTAGAACTTTGTCCAAATATGTACTTTGTGACAATGATATTAGGCGTCTCGATCTATCTCTATAAATCTTGATGCCTAATATGTAAGCTGCTTCGCCAAGATCTTTCATTGAAAAACTATTATTCAAATATTCCTTGACACTATTAAGAAGGTCTACATCATTCCCAATCAACAATATGTCATCTACATATAGTATTAAGAATGCTACAGAGCTCCCACTCACTTTCTTGTAAATACAAGCTTCTCCATAAGTTTGTATAAAACCAAAGCTTTTGATTACCTTATCAAAACGTTGATTCCAACTTCGGGATGCTTGCTTCAATCCATATATGGACCTTTGAAGTTTGCATACTTTGTTAGCATCTTTAGGATCGATAAAACCTTTGGGTTGCATCATATACAACTCTTCATCAATGTCTCCATTGAGGAAAACTGTTTTGACATCCATGTGCCATATTTCATAATCGTAATATCCAACGATTGCTAACATAATCCTCACAGACTTTAGATTTTCTACTGGTGAGAAAGTCTCATCGTAGTCAACTCCTTGAATTTGTCAAAACCCTTTTGCGACAAGTCGAGCTTTATAGATAGTAACATTACCATCAACATCTGTTTTCTTCTTGAAAATCCATTTGTTCTCGACAGCCTTTCGGCCATCCGGTAAGTCCACCAAAGTCCATAATTTGGTTTTCGTACATGGATCCAATCTCGGATTTCATGGCTTCTTGCCATTTATTGGAATCTGGGCTCATCATTGCTTCCTCATATGTCTCAGGGTCATCGGTGTTGTCCACCAACATGACACTCATAACGGGATCATACCAATCAGGAGTGTACGATTTCTCGTTGACCTGCGAGGGTCTGCAGTAACTTCAACCGAAGTTTCATGATCATCATCATTAGCTTCCCCTCTTATTGGTGTAGGCTCCACAGGAACTACTTCTAGTGCTGCGCTACTCGCAAGTTTGAGAGAAGGTTCAACAACCTCGTCGAGTTCTACTTTCCTTCCAGTCACTTCTTTCGAGAGAAATTCTTTCTCTAGAAATGATCCATTCTTGGCAACGAAGATTTTGCCCTCGGATCTATGATAGAAGGTATACCCGATAGTTTCCTTTGGGTATCCTATGAAGACGCATTTTTCCGCTTTGGGTTCAAGCTTGTCCGGCTGTAACTTCTTTACATAGGCTTCGCAACCCCAAACTTTAAGGAACGACAATTTAGGTTTCTTCCCAAACCATAGTTCATATGGTGTCGTTTCAACGGATTTAGATGGTGCCCTATTTAAAGTGAATGCGGCTGTTTCTAATGCATAACCCCAAAACGATAGCGGTAAATCTGTAAGTGACATCATAGAACGAACCATATCAAAGAGAGTTCGATTACGACATTCGACACACCATTACGCTGTGGTGTTCCCGGCGGTGTCAATTGTGAAAGTATTCCGCATTTCTTCAAATGCTCGCCAAACTCGTAACTTAGATATTCACCTCCACGATCAGAATGTAGAAATTTAATCTTCTTGTTACGTTGATTCTCTACCTCACTTGGAAATTCCTTAAACTTCTCGAAAGTTTCAGACTTATGTTTCACGAAATAGATATACCCATATCTACTCAAGTCATCCGTGAAGGTAAGAACATAAGATAACCACTGCGCGATGCTACACTCATTGGTCCA
This sequence comes from Avena sativa, assembly GCA_916181665.1. Lineage (NCBI taxonomy): Eukaryota > Viridiplantae > Streptophyta > Magnoliopsida > Poales > Poaceae > Avena > Avena sativa. The sequence continues at coordinate 7,654,957 of OV702293.1, read as the reverse complement.
CACACATCGGTATGTATGATTTCCAATAAGTCTGTAGCTCGCTCCATCATACCAGAAAATGGAGTCTTAGTCATTTTACCCATCAGACATGCTTCGCATCTTTCAAGTGATTCAAAATCAAGTGATTCAAGAAGTCCATCGGAATGGTGTTTCTTCATACGCTTCACTCTGATATGACCAAGACGACAGTGGCACATATAGGTCGAGTTATCGCTCAATTTCAAGCGTTTAGCCTCAATGTTATTTATGTGTGTATTACTACAATCGAGATTCAATAAGAATAGACCATCTATCAAAGGTGCATGTCCATAGAACATATTACTCATATCAATCGAACAACCATTATTCTCGGACTTAAACAAGTAACCGTCTCGCAATAAACAAGATCCCGATATAATGTTCATGTTCAACACAGGCACCAAATAACAATTATTTAAGTATAAAACTAATCCCGATGGTAGATGAAGAGGTAGCGTGCCGACCGCGATCACATAAACCTTTGATCCATTTCCAACGTGCATCGTCACCTCGTTCTTCGCTAGCTTCCGTTTATTCTGCAGCACCTGTTTCGAGTTACAAATATGAGCAACCGAACCAGTATCAAATACCCAGGTACTACTACGAGTACTAGTGAGATACACATCAATAACATGTATATCGGATATACCTTTCTTCTTGATGTTGCCGTTCTTCAAATCCGCTAAGTACTTTGGGCAATTCCGCTTCCAGTGACCCTCTTGCTTGCAGTAAAAGCACTCAGTATCAAGCTTAGGTCCAGCCCTGGTCTTCTTCGCCGGTGCGGCAACTTTCTTACTGCCCTTCTTGAAGTTTCCCTTTTGCTTAGACTTTCCTTTCTTGAATTTGGTGGTCTTATTGACCAACAACACTTGGTGCTCTTTCTTGATCTCCACTTCTGCAAATTTCAACATGGAGAAGAGTTCTGGCAACGTCTTGTCCATGTTTTGCATATTGTAGTTCATCACAAAGTTCTTGTAACTTGGTGGTAGTGATTGGAGGACACGGTGAATCCCCAAATAATTAGGAATCACTATACCCAAACTTTGGAGTTTGTTTGCGTGCCCAGACATCTTAAGCACATGCTCACTGACGGAGCTGCCCTCTTCCATCTTGCAGCTAAAGAACTTTTTCAGAAGCCTCATAACTCTCAACTGCCGCGTGAGCCTCAAATATCATTTTGAGTTCACAGACAATATCATGTGGGTCATGGTTCTCAAACCTTTTCTGAAGCTCCGATTCCAAACCATACAAGATAGCACACTGAACTGTGCAGTACTGATTCTTCCGAGCGAGGAAAACATTCTTTACCTCATCGGTAGCATCAGCTGCAAGCGGGTCACCTAGCGGTGCATCCAGCACATAGGTCAAATCACCAGCATTGAGGACAATCCTCAAATTGTGGAACCAATCCGCCAAGTTTCTTCCATTGTTTTTCAACTTTTCTTTCTCTAGGAACGCATTAAAATTGATGGTAGGGGCCGCCATTGATCTACAACATATTTGCAATAGTTTAAACTAAGTTTATGACAAATTGAGTTCTAATTAATAGTTAAATTAATCTAGGTGAACTCCCACTCAAAACAATATCCCTCACATTGTTTTAGTGATCACACGAACCAAATCCACCACATCAAAACCGATCATCACGAGAGTTGATGTAGCTTCAATGGCGAACAATCAACATGTTCATCATATCTACTATATGACTCATGCTTTACCTTTCGGTGATCCGTGTTCCGAGACCATGTCTGTACATGCTAGGCCCGTCAAGATCAAACCTTAGTTTCTGCATGAGAAAATCTGGCTTGCTCACGTTGTATACACTTGCAGAATCTAACACACCCGATCATCACGTGGTGCTTCGAAACAACAAGCTTTAGCAACGGTGCTAACTAAGGATGAACACTTTAAAACTTGAAATTTGTGTGCTTGAGGGATCATCTTATAATGCTACGGTCGTTAACTAAGCAATACAAGATGCATAAAGGATTAACATCACATGCAATTCATAATATGTGATATGATATGGCCTTTTTTCTTTGTGCTTCCGATCTCCATCTTCAAGCACGAACATGATCTCCATCATCACCGGCATTGCATCAAGGTCAATGACGTCGTTCCATGGTTGTCGTCCACCAGCTTCAACTATTACAACTACTTTGAATAGACACGCGAGTCTTAACAGAAATTAAGGACAACCATATGGCTCCTGCCGGTTGCCAACTTACAATAAGGAACATTGCATACATCAAATATAATCACAATCATGGCCATATCACATCACAGCACACCCCTGCAAAACAAAGTTAGATGCCTCTAATTTTCTTTTCATATTTTACGCCTTCATCCATATCGCCTCTTGTGAAGTCTCCGAAGCAGCTATGTATTCTGATTCAGTTGAAGATCTCGCCACAATGCTTTGCTTTTCACTCCTCCAGCTAACTACTGCACCATTCAAAGTAAATACGTATCCAGATTGAGATTTAGAATCATCCGGATCGGTGTTCCAACTAGCATCGGTGTAACCATTAACAACGAGCTGTTCATCACCTCCATAAGAAAGAACCATATCCTTAGTTCTTCTCAAGTACTTAAGGATGTTTTTGACCACTGTCCAATGATCCACTCCTGGATCACTTTGATATCTGCTAGTCAAACTAACAGCATATGCAATGTCGGGTCTAGTACATAGCATGGCATACATAAGAGATCATATGGCTGAGGCATAGGGAGTCTTACTCATCCTTTCTCTATCTTCTGCCGTTGCAAGACTTTGAGTTTTACTCAAGGTCGTATTGGGCAACATGGGCAAGAACCCTTTCTTGCTATCTTCCATTCCAAACCTCTTTAGAACTTTGTCCAAATATGTACTCTGTGACAATGCTATTAGGTGTCTCGATCTATCTCTATAAATCTTTATGCCTAATATGTAAGCTGCTTCGCCAAGATCTTTCATTGAAAAAACTATTATTCAAATAATCCTTGACACTATTAAGAAGGTCTACATCATTCCCAATCAACAATATGTCATCTACATATAGTATTAAGAATGCTACAGAGCTCCCACTCACTTTCTTGTAAATACAAGCTTCTCCATAAGTTTGTATAAAACCAAAGATTTTGATTACCTTATCAAAACGTTTATTCCAACTCCGGGATGCTTGCTTCAATCCATAAATGGACCGTTGAAGTTTGCATACCTTGTTAGCATCTTTAGGATCAACAAAACCTTTGGGTTGCATCATATACAAATCTTCATTAATGTCTCCATTAAGGAACGCTGTTTTGACATCCATCTGCCATATCTCATAATCATAATATGCAGCGATTGCTAACAAAATCCTCACAGACTTTAGCTTCGCTACCGGTGAGAAAGTCTCATCGTAGTCAACTCCTTGAATTTGTCGAAACCCTTTTGCGACAAGTCGAGCTTTATAGACAGTAACATTACCATTAGCATCTGTTTTCTTCTTGAAAATCCATTTGTTCTCGACAGCCTTCCGGCCATCCGGCAAGTCCACCAAAGTCCATACTTGGTTTTCGTACATGGATCCAATCTCGGATTTCATGGCTTCTTGCCATTTATTGGAATCTGGGCTCATCATCGCTTCCTCATATGTCGCAGGGTCATCGGTGTTGTCCACCAACATGACACTTATAACGGGATCATACCAATCAGGAGTGGTACGAGTTCTCATTGACCTGCGAGGTTCTATAGTTACTTCAACCAAAGTTTCATGATCAACATCATTAGCTTCCTCTCTTATTGGTGTAGGTGCCATAGGAACCACTTCCGGTGCTGCGCTACTCGCAAGTTTGAGAGAAGGTTCAACAACCTCGTCGAGTTCTACTTTCCTTCCATTCACTTCTTTCGAGAGAAACTCCTTCTCTAGAAAGGATCCATTCTTGGCAACAAAGATTTTGCCCTCGGATCTATGATAGAAGATATAACCAATAGTTTCCTTCGGGTATCCTATGAAGACGCATTTTTCCGCTTTGGCTTCAAGCTTGTCGGGCTGTAACTTCTTTACATAAGCTTCGCAACCCCAAACTTTAAGGAACAACAATTTAGGTTTCTTCCCAAACCATAATTCATACAGTGTCGTTTCAACGGATTTAGATGGTGCCCTATTTAAAGTGAATGCGGCTGTTTCTAATGCATAACCCCAAAATGATAGCGGTAAATCTATAAGTGACATCATAGAACGAACCATATCTAAGAGAGTTCGATTACAACGTTCGGACACACCATTACGTTGTGGTGTTCCCGGCGGTGTCAATTGTGAAAGTATTCCGTATTTATTCAAATGCTCGCCAAACTCGTAACTTAGATATTCACCTCCACGATCAGATCGTAGAAATTTAATCTTCTTGTTACGTTGATTCTCTACCTCACTTTGAAATTCCTTAAACTTCTCAAAAGTTTCGGACTTATGTTTCATGGAATAGATATACCCATATCTACTCAAGTCATCCTCGAAGGTAAGAACATAGCGATAACCACCGCGTGATGCTACACTCATTGGACCACATACATCGGTATGTATGAATTCTAATAAGTCCGTAGCTCGCTCCATCATACCAAAAAATGGAGTCTTAGTCATTTTACCCATCAGACATGCTTTGCATCTTTCAAGTGATTCAAAATCAAGTGATTCAAGAAGTCCATTGGAATGGAGTTTCTTCATACGCTTCACTCCAATATGACCAAGACGACAGTGCCACATATAGGTCGAGTTATCGCTCAATTTCAAATGTTTAGCTTCAATGTTATTAATGTGTGTATTTCTACAATCGAGATTCAATAAGAATAGACCATCTATCAAAGGTGCATGTGCATAAAACATATTACTCATATAAATCGAACAACCATTATTCTCGGACTTAAACAAGTAACCGTCTCGCAATAAACATGATCCGGATATAATGTTCATGCTCAACGCAGACACCAAATAACAATTATTTAAGTATAAAACTAATCCCCATGGTACATGAAGAGGTAGCGTGCCGGCCGCGATCACATCAACCTTTGATCCATTTCCAACACGCATCGTCACCTTGTTCTTTGCTAGTTTCCATCTATTCTGCAGTACCTGTTTCGATTTAAAAATATGAGCAACCGAACCAATATCAAATACCCAGGCACTACTACGAGTACTAGTGAGATACACATCAATAACATGTATATCGCATGTACCTTTCTTCTTGATGTTTCCATTCTTCAAATCCGCCAAGTACTTAGGGAAATTCCGCTTCCAGTGACCCTCTCCCTTGCAGTAAAAGCACTCAGTATCAGCCTTACGCCCAGCCTTTGGTCTTCTTCGCCGGCGCGGTAACTTTCTTACTGCCCTTCTTGAAGTTTCTCTTTTTCCTAGACTTGCCTTGCTTCTTGAATTTGGTGGTCTTATTGACCAACAAAACTTGGTGCTCTTTCTTGATCTCCACTTCTGCAGACTTTAACATGGAGAAGAGTTCGGGCAACGACTTGTCCATGTTTTGCATATTGTAGTCCATCACAAAGTTCTTGTAACTTGGTGGCAGTGATTGGAGGACACGGTGAATCCCCAAAGCATTAGGAATCACTATACCTAAGTTTGAAGCTTGCTTGCGTGCCCAGACATCTTAAGCACGTGCTCACTAACGGATCTGCCCTCTTCCATCTTGCAGTTAAAGAACTTTTCAGAAGCCTCATAACTCTCAACTGCCTCATGAGCCTCAAATATCATTTTGAGTTCACAGACAATATCATGTGGGTCATGGTTCTCAAACCTTTTCTGAAGCTCCGATTCCAAACCATACAAGATAGCACATTGAATTGTGGAGTACTGATTCTTCCGAGCGAGAAAAACATTCTTTACCTCATCGGTAGCATCAACTGCAGGCGGGTTACCCAGCGGTGCATCCAGCACATAGGTCAAATTACCAGCATTGAGGACAATCCTCAAATTGCGGAACCAATCCGTGAAGTTGCTTCCATTGTTTTTTAACTTTTCTTTCTCTAGGAACGCATTAAAATTGATGGTAGGGGCCGCCATTGATCTACAACATATTTGCAATAGTTTAGACTAAGTTTATGACAAATTGAGTTCTAATTAACAGTGAAATTAATCTAGGTGAACTCCCACTCAAAACAATATCCCTCACATTGTTTTAGTGATCACACGAACCAAATCCACCACATCAAAACCGATCATCACGAGAGTTGATATAGCTTCAATGGCGAACAATCTACATGTTCATCATATCTACTATATGACTCATGCTTTACCTTTCGGTGATCCGTGTTCCGAGACCATGTATGTACATGCTAGGCTCATCAAGATCAAACCTTAGCTTCCGCATGAGAAAATCTGGCTTGCTCATGTTGTATACACTCGCAGAATCTAACACACCCGATCATCACATGGTGCTTCGAAACAACGAGCTTTAGCAACGGTGCTTACTAAGGATGAACACCTTAAAACTTGAAATTTTGTGCTTGAGGGATCATCTTATAATGCTACTATCGTGAACTAAGCAATACAAGATGCATAAAAGGATTAACATCACATGCAATTCATAATATGTGATATGATATGGCCTTTCTTCTTGTGCTTCCGATCTCCATCTTCAAGCACGAACATGATCTCCATCATCACCGGTATGGCGTCAAGGTCAATGGCGCCGCTTCATGGTTGTCGTCCACCAGCATCAACTATTACAACTACTTTGAATAGACACGCAGGTCTTAACAGAATTAAAAGACAACCATATGGCTCCTGTCGGTTGCCAACTTACAATAAGGAACATTGCATACATCATATATATTCACAATCATGGCCATATCACATCACAGCACACCCCTGCAAAACAAAGTTAGACGCCTCTAATTTTCTTTGCATGTTTTACGTGGTTTGGGGCTTTCAATAAGTGTCGTTCTAACTTACGAACAAGAACCACAACGTTGATGCTTGAACTATGAAGTTCCCGTTGTAAATTGAATCTATACTATGATGGGAGAGACAGACAACCGCAAAGCCACTTATGTAATACAAGTTGCATGTTAAGCGTGGAGCAAGTATCATGAACGATGTCATGTAAGGTTAGCCCGGGCCGCTTCATCCCATCATACCGCAAGATGCAAAGTACACAAAAAGCAATTGATAATAAAAGCACCACCGCCCACAATGACCAATGTGTTCTACTCGTGCAACAGATCTACATATAGACACGGCTCTGATACCACTGTAGGGGTTCGTAGCATGGAAAACAAAAAATTTCTACCGCATGCACACAAACAAGCCAAGATCTATCTACTAGATTGTAGCAACGAGTCGATAGAAGCACTCACCCTCGAAGATTCCAAAGCGGTTAACGAGACCAGATTCTCGTGGGTGATGTAGTCGTACACTTGCCGATCTCAAGATCGTGTAGACGATCCTTCCAGCGCTGCGTTCCAGCAGCGCTTCCGCAGTCGATCACACGTTCGGTACTCGATGAAGACCTTCCTCTCCCTTATTCCAGCTGGCAGCGGAGGTTGTAGTTCTCCCCTCGCAATTCCGGCAGCACGACGACGTGGTGTCGGAAGTAGAGGGAAAATCCTGCAGGGCTTCGCCTAAGCTGGTGCGAGTTATGGTTGATCTAGGGTTTCCCGGTGATCTAGGGTTTAGAAAACCGGGAGGAGGAGGAGGAGGTGTCGGTGGTGGCTAGGGCGGCGGCGACGATGCGGCGGCGGTGGTGGCAGCAGCGGCGGCACACGGGTGTGGGAGGGCTAGGGCTTGTGTGTTTGGGGCAGCCCCCCCTTCTATTTATGAGAGGGGGTAGCCTTGAGAGAGGGGAGTTTGAATCCACTTCCAAACCCAAGTTGGAAGGACTCTTTCCTTCTTCCACTAGGAAACCATTATTCCAGATTGACTTTTCAAACCTCCCATTTGACTTTCAATTTAGAGCTTTAGTTCTCTCTCACAAATGCCCACACCAAGTGACCTAGGATATGATCCAATCATTCCACTTACCCATGACACATTCATGGACCATTCCCCTTCCGGTCCGGTGAACCTTCTAGAACCTTCTAGAATCTCTCCGATGGAAACATCGAAATCATTCCGAACTCCGGAATTGGACTTTCCTTATATGAATCTTATTCTCCGGACAATTATGGATCTCGTCGTGATATCCTGGATCCCATCCGAGACTCCGAACAACATTTGGTATCCCTACTTACATTCCATATCTACTAAACAACATCGAATCCTTAAGTGTGTCTCCCTACGGTTCGTGAATTATGCGGACATGATCGAGACACTTCTCCGATCAATAACCAATAGAGGAATCTGGAAATTCATATGGCTCCCACAAATTACTATGATTACTTTGCGATCGAATGAACCACTGACATACAATACCAATTTCCCTTTTCTCTCACGATAGTTTACTTATCCGAGGTTTTGATCGTCGGTATCTCTACATACCTAGTTCAACCTCGTTACCGATAAGTACTCTTTTATCGTTCTGGTGATATGTGATCCTTTGTGATCCAGTCACATGCTTGCAAGCTAATTGGATGACATTCCACCGAGAGGGCCCAGAGTATATCTATCCGTCATATGGATGGACAAATCCCACTCTTGATCCATGTGCCTCAACCCATACTTTCCGAACACTCAATGCCACCTTTATAGCCACCCAGTTACGGTTCGGTGTTTGATGTCATCAAAGCATCCTTCCGATGATGGTGATTAGCATGATCTCATGGTCGAAGGAATTATTTTACTATGTATCAGAAAGCTTATAGCAAACGAACTATTGAAATGACTTGATCTTTATGCTACGCTTATCTATAGGAGTATGTCCATCATACCATTCTCCTAATGATATGATCTTGTTGTTAACAACATCTCAATGTTCATGATCGGGAAACCACGATCATCTATTAACCAACAAGCTAGTATTACAAAGAGGCTTTTACTAGGGACTCTAATTTAGTTTACAAATCACACAAGTATTAATGTTTCCTGTTAATACTGTTATAGTATGAATGTAAACATTTATCATAAACACAAAGATATAATAATAACCACTTTTATTATTGCCTCTAGGCCATATCTCCAACAACATGTATCTCGCTAGTCCGAGACCATGGGGAATAAATACTAGAGGGGGAGAGAGATCCTTCACGAGGAGGTGTGAGTGAGAAGTGAGGAAGGGGTGCCTTTTATAGGAGAGAGGGAACCCCAAGGGGGTGGCCGGAGCATGGGGCTGCCCCCTTGCCCTCCCCTCATTCATGTGGGTGGACACTCCACTCACAAAAATCCTTTCAATTCCCTCCACTCAAAATCCCACTCAAAATTCCATTAAATTTCCACCAAATTTAATGCAAACTCTCATTAAATAAAACTCCTTTTATTTATTCAGAATTTTGTTAATTACTTTAATGAAAAACATTCATTTATAACCCCTTGCTAGTATTTCATTTCACATGCAAAAACACTTTCTATAATTTCACCCGAAAACCTGTTTCGGTATCTAGTGAAATAAATTCATGCGCCTGTTATTCTTTCCGGCATGAAACTTCTGCTCCAATTGGATGTCAGTGTCTCTTAAGTGTGCCACCCTACGGTTCGCGAATAATGCGGACATGATCGAGACCCTTCTCCGATCAATAATCAGAAGCGGGATCTGGAGACCCATACTGACTCCCACACATTCAACGATGACTTTCTTGTGATCGTCGGAACCTTTTACGCTAGTATATTAATCCCTTTGTTTCGCGATATATTACATGTCCGAGATTCGATCATCGGTATCTCCATACCTAGTTTGATCTCGTTACTGACATGTACTCTTTTCTCGTTCCTGTGATACAACATTCTAGTGATCAAATCACTTGCTTGCAAGCTAATCAATGTGATATCACCGAGAGGGCCCAGAGCATATCTATTCGTCTTCGGGATGAACAAATTCCACTCTTGATCCATGGGCTTCAACATAACACTTTAGTAGTTCTGAACCCATGTTTATAATCACCCAATTACGGTGTGACGTTTGATGTTATCAAGAAACTCTTCTGGTGTTAGTGATTGACATGATCTCATGGTCTAAGGATTAGGATCACTTTGTAAGTTGTTATAGAAATTTAAACTCAATGACTTTGATCGTAATTTTATACTTCGGATGAATGTTCATCACATCATTACACTAATGTTGTGACCTCGTTATTAATAACATCCAATGTCTATGATCAGGAAACTTTGATCATCTTGTTAATCAAGGAGCTAGTTTATGAGAGAGGCATAACTAGGAACTTTCTATCATATTAATGTTTCCGTATTAATACAATTATAGCATGAAAAATAAACATCTATCATATACTTGGAATACACATAATAAACACTTTATTATTGCCTCTCAGGGCATATTCCCTTCAGACATGAAGGGTAAACAAATTACAGCAGGGCAATTGACAGGAACTGAGCAAGTCATAACAATGCAATACCAGACAAAAATATTCTATGAGATTTGATTGGGCAATACAACAATATACATAGACCGCCATCCAAATGCATCTATGACTAGAAGTCCACCTTCAGGTTATCATCCGAACCCCCTCCGGTATTAAGTTGCAAGCAACATACAACTGCTTTAAGAAAAGTGTGTAAGGTAAACAATCCACTTGTTCCATGAACAAGAGATCGGTGTTTTCTCCCTAGTAGCAATAGAACATCTACAACTGAAGATATTTTTGTCACTTCCCTTGGAAACTAGAGGCATGAACCCACTATCGAGCATAAATACCCCCTCTTGGAGTCACTAGCAACTACTCGGCCAAGATAGCTACTAACAACGGAGAGCATGCAAGATCACAAATAACACAGACATGATAGAATCATAAAAACAAAACCATTAATCAATCTGACATAGTAATCTCAATATCCATCGGATCCCCGCAAACACAACATGCATGATTACAAATAGATTAGATCTTGATCATGAACGGAGCTCACAAGATCTATATATTGGGAATATGCCCTAGAGGCAATCATGTATGATGAGGTTTCCCATTGTATTCATAAAGATATTAAGTTGTCCTTGTATAAATATCTAATGTGTATCATTGAATATGTGATTCGGTTGTGGAACTATACATTCATGTTGTTTATACTAAATATCCTTGGTCATTGAGGTTGTGCTGGACACACAACTTAGACCAATGTGAAAGTTGGCTTGATGAATGGGTTCCACTTGTCATGGGCATGGAGATGCTATTCCAACTTACACAGATTCGGCTAAAGAGTTTAGCGAGTCAGATTGACCCATATTGAGGTACAACGAACAAGTTGTCATTTGTATATCTCAATCAATGTAATCCTTAGACCTGAGGTTATTGCATAATCCGAGTTGAGGATCACCGACTTAGGTTCTGTCAAACGTTGATCCGTAACTGGGCAGTTATAAAGGCAGGGTTCGGGTCGATTGAGAATCAAGCTGCGTGATGTGAATAACCAAGATGGGATTTTGCCCCTCCACTTGGAGAGATATTCTCTAGGCCCTCTCGTGAGATATGATTCGGAAAGCATGGCCATGCACGACTCGGTTAAGTGTTAACCGAGGCGATCGACTAAGAGTTAGTCTGGTGAATCACTTATCTCGGATCGATAAGAGAGTCGGACTATTTAAGGGATGACAAATATTCGCCATAGTCTGACAAGGTATATCGTGAGGCAAAAGGGACTCGGACGTAAGTCGCATTGGAAAGGCAAGTCGTCATGACTCTTTGGTACTTGGGTGTCGGCACGTTCTGCTAGGAGCCGCTATCGACTGATCGATTGAGAGTCGGACTCCAATCGTGTCCAAGTAGCCATGAGCCTGCGGGGTCGCACACTTAAGAGCGGGAGCAAGTTCGGATTGGATCTGAACCGGTAATCTGGTTGGGTTGGACCCAAGCCGGATTAGGACTGAGTTAGTGAGTTGGACTCACGGTGACTAAGTGTTATATGGGCTTTAGTGAATGGGCCACGAGAGTGGATCCCACGTTCACTCCCTATATATAGTGAAGCACCATAACCCAGAAAGGTTAATCGTTGATCGGTTAGGTCATTCCATGTGTTGGAAACCCTAGCTCCACAGCAGTCCTGCCATCGTAACGAACCTAGCAGTTCGCCGCCGGTGCTCCTCCTTGAATGTGTGGATACCAATAGAGGTGATGTACGATCAGCACCAGGACGATCGGATCACAAAGGACTTCACTGCATCAACTGACGCGCTTCATCAGTAATCCGCAACTGCGCGTCTAGTTGTAAACCTCGTGGCCTTCTACCATAGCTGGATCTTGGGATCACCACGTTAGAGGAATTTTTTTGTTTTATCTCCGCGTGGCCCAACAGTGGTATCAGAGCGATAACTTCTGGTTTTAGGCTCGAGATCTCACATATGTGATATGCGGTAGGCTGTAGATGAGATCTATATGCTGTTTTGGCGGTCGATCTATGAGATAGATCGGTTTTGTACGAGGTTGATTGGATCAACTGTACTCGGGGAATGGTAGATCTGATTTCCGTGATCATACTGCTGAGGTCGTGGAACGACATACCCCTACCGGTCGGCTTCCGCCATCGGGGTAGACTGTGACACGTAAATCCAGAGGCGATGATCGAAGATCAAAAAGTTTGATCAAATCGGAACAATGGTCGGAATCCATGTCCGGATCATAGATGAGATCTACGTTTTTGGAAAAATCGTCGAACGCTGCCCGCAACCGTGAGGGGCGCTGCCCCTTCGATCCCCGCCCTGTCGTAGCGCCTTAGATGTCGTTAGAGTTTCACAACACCGGTAGACATTGTATCTATGCATAACTTGTTTTTGCAGGAAGTTGTGAATGGTATGGTTCATGTGCATGTGATGTATGTGTGTAATCCATACGTGATCTACGAATCACGGTTTTTGTCAGCCGGCTGGAGCCTAGGTGCTGTCATATTATTGTATAACTACCTGCGTGTTGGATTCTCCTTGTAATTTACTTTACTTAGCTAGTGTAGCTGTTTGGAGAACCCGGATGACATGCAAGTCGATGTACATGTCGACGGCATGGAGTAACACGACAAGTGGCAAAGAGTTGGCACGAGTCGGATTACAGGCTTTGTGGAGATGGAGATCGCCATGAAGGAGCCATACCATTTCATATTATAATTGCTTTATTTTGTGTTATTGTTATGTCTCTGTTTTACCTCTATTAGATAGTCGGTAAAATCCAATCCCTCAAAGAAGGTCTAGTCGGTTTTCCCGCCATTGTTTGCACCATCACAAGTCGGACATTTTTGGTAGTGGGCTCATAATATTGAGGTGCTGCCAATTCTTTCCGACTAGGTGGGTTCGAGTCGGACTCTTACTGCAGAAACACTCGGTGAGCTAGATGGGTCTATCACAACGGTTGTGGGGCTCGGGGAAAAGTCGGATGGGATCCGGGGCATGTGATGCCACCCGTCCAATAGGATTCGTATGAGATACGATTGACAAGGAGTTGTCTACCTAGATCACTTGGCGGCTAGCGGTGATGCTAAAGCTCACTAGCTGACTTCCTTATTTAGGATCTTGAATCACTAAGTAACCATCGGAGGGGTGTTGGTTCTAGTGGGAGCATAAAATATTAATGTAAGATCCCTCCTTTATAAAGGAAAAGTATCACTGTGATTGCAATGCTAGTCCCTGGATCATTGCTAGCATCCACAATTTAAGATGAAGTACACAGAAACAAAGGTCATTATTACAGTCATTCCAGAGACAAACATAGTCTTTACAACTCCAAGGCCACAGGCCTAGTACAAGAGTTTAAATAAGTAAATAGATAAAAGTCTTCATCTTCATGTGCCACAGGCAAACATGTTGAGTGTAGACTCATGACTCCTAATCCTCATCAGAGTAACCTGCAACATCACAAGTTACAGCCACAGTGGGTCAATACATTGGAATAGTATTGGCAAGTGATACCTTAGTATAATTTTTAGTGGACTAGATACTATATGCAATTTGGCTAAGTGTAGCTTAGGCTTGCTTGCTCAAAATAGGTTTTGCCTATTAGTTGAAAACACTAAGTTTTTCTTTGTCAAAATCTTTTCCCAAGGAACCACCAATATACATTGGGGTCCTTCACCCTTGTTCACCCACAAGTTTTACTTAGAAATTGGGATGAGGAGATTCTTGATAGCTTCCATGTCTTGATGCTCAAGTTGTCCTTTTCCAGGGACATGGCTAAGTACTTAGATTCTTCCATCTGCAGAGGTTGTGCACTTTCCCCACCAGACTTGATTTTCACCAAGACAGGACCTTTCAGAAGCCTTCCCTTAGACCAAATGGACGCGTTCCAACCTATCATCCCACTACCACCAACTGTCCAAATGGCTAAGTTCTAGCAACCTATGTGATCCAGGCAGAGCCCATATTGCCAAGTGGCTGCACTAGAAGCTTCTTAACACTTGGCCTCTAAAATCTCTTTGTTCCTGGGTGGCTTTCCACAAGTGAGATACACAAGGTAAACCATAGAAATGGGCCTTGTGTAACCACTCAACATAAACCATTCCTTCCATTCCACCCAGGTGTTTCATTCACTTAGTTGTTTTATTAGGCAAAACACAAGTCCAAAGACTTAGAAATATGTTTATCATAGCATGTATATTTCACCACCCTTGGTTACTACTAGCTAGGCTAAGCATGGCATAGATAAGCATCTTAACTTAGAAATTTCTAGCAATTCTACAACTACTAGGATTTCCCAAGCATAGCATAAGTAAAATATAACATGCAAGACTAGCAAAATATTTCTAATGCTTAGTAGAAAACATAGGGACAAAAATATCATGAAGCACCACTTGCCTTGGTAGTTTGGAGAGTAGCTACACTCCTCACAATCACAATCACTATTGGCACCAAAATCTACACATAGAATCATAGCAACAAGTCACATACAAATAAATACAAGCAAAAATATATGGATGCATGCAACATGATATGTGATGATTTTCTAAACTCAACAAGACAAGTGTACAGTACTGGTTCATAAACAAGTTCAAAACTTGCCAAACAACATTTATTTAAACCTTAAAACATTTCTCAAATAATTTATATACACAAAATAGGCCTACACATGATTCTGTAAATAAAACCATTTTAATAGAAACAAAACATTAAACACATTGCATATTTGGAAAGGGCTTGTTCTCCTGGTTCCATTGATATAAAATTTGTCAAATCTGAACGTGGGAACCAAAAGTTATGGCTAAAAAATTTCAAACAACTAATAGATTCAAATCCTGATTTTAAATCTAATTCCTGGCCACGCGTCACGTTCTGATTGGCGCATACCGGTTCGCTCAGGATCACATCTGTGAGCCGTCAGATCTAACTTAAACGCGCGGCCCAGATCTAATCTTACCGTTTCGCCTAGGATCTATCGTATCCGCAGGATCTAGATCTAACGATCCTAAGCAACCTGACCATCCAGTGACAGCGCTAGCGGCGGCGCCTCTGTCAGAGCTACCACCGGCGCTCCAGGTCACGCGGGAGAGGGATAAGAGGCTTACCAAGCTCGTCGTGTGTTGCTGATGCTCAAGGTGGCGATGGCTAGTCAAGGGAGCTCATCGGAGTTGCTAGTGGCGTCAGATGCTTGCTGTCAAAGACGTTGCCGAGGTTCTGCATCGACCTAGCACGAGCCAGATGGTTTAGGAGATGCGCAAAGGCCTGATGATCAAGACAGTATCAAAGGGGAGGCAAGGGGCGGTCTCGTTTTACCTGAATTGCACGTCGGAGTCGAGCGACGGCTCAGGTGTTCGCGGGTGTGAACGAAGACGTCGCTCTGGGTCACGAGAAAGCAAGCATAGGGCATCAGTGAACGCGCAAGGACATGCTGGTCATGATGGTTTGAACCAGAGACAGGGGGCGGTCAGTACTCACCGAGATTGGTCGCCGGAGTGCGTCTATGCAGCGGCGGTGCAAGAGCGATTGCGGGCAGCCTGGGGGCGTTTCTGTCTGGCTTTGTTGGGGGAAATGGCCGCGAGGGGGAGGTGGTCTTATAGCCAGAGCGGGGGCGAGGATCGCGCGCGGTATCAATTGCAATTAAGCCCGCAGTGACTGCGGCGAGGTAACGGCGGAGCGAGCATCGCGGCCGCGCGTGATTGACGACGACGACGACAACAACATGGTCGCAGGGTCCACTTGTCAGCGAGTGAAATAGAGAGGAGGTGGGGTCGGGTGGTCAGTGACTTGGTGGGTTCGTCTGCGAGTGAGAGAGAGAGGGGGAACCCAGGTGGGCTTAGTGGGCTGAATCCGTCGTTGGGCTAGATAGGTGGCGCCGACCCTTTTCTAATCCTTTTCTCCTTTTCTTTTTCTGTTTTCAATTTCAGGAATCAAATTCAAATGATTTCAAAATCTATTTGAATTCAAATCTTTTCAGGATTTTTGCAGTGTGCAACAATCACAATTCTGGGCATAAAACCAAGTGGTCACTTTGAATTGGCCTGGTCACTTGGAATAAAATAAAATAAGCAGTGACATAGCACTAGTTTTATATAGGTTTTGAAATTGGTTTTTTCAAATTATATTTCTTTTGAAACTTGGGTTTAAATCCTTGCAATCTAGCAATACACTCTGAAAGCAATAAGACACAAGGTTTGGTTCACTGAACACCTATCTCACATTGGAGATTTGTATTTGTTTTAAATGCTGATCACATAAAATAATGAGCTCATATGCTCCTGTTTTTGAATTGATTTGTTTGAAATGAACTCTATATGATCATGGATGCATGGATGATATGCATGAGTTTGAAACATGATTTTAGGGATGTTATAATTAAAGTATTTAATATGCTTGCTCTTTTATGAATACATGTCTTAAGTGTTTTGCATATTTTCTGTTGTAGATCATGGCACCAAGTAGAAGTCACTCTTAGATATCCAGTTTTGCGTTGAGAACTATCCTTGAGAAAGATAAACTGAACGACACTAATTTTACCAACTAGTATCGAAATCTGAGAATTGTTCTCAAACAAGAAAAGAAGGACCATGTCCTAGACAACCCACTTCCAGATGAGCCGAATGAGAATGCGACTATCGCTGCCACCAATGCCTACCTTCAGGCTAAGGATGAGTCCACGGATATTAACTGTCTTATGCTTGCTCACATGGAACCGGACTTGCAAAAGCAGTTCTAGCATGTTGAGGCCTACGATATGATCGAAAGCCTCAAAAGTATGTTCCAGGCTCAGGCGAAGACTGAGAGGTATCAAGTCTCTCAGGCTTTGCTGAGTTGCAAGCTTAAGGATGGTAATCCACTGAGTCCGCATGTGATCAAAATGGTTGGTTACGTGCAGTCTTTGGAGAGGCTTGGCTACCCCATTAGCGAAGAGTTCACTACGGATATAATTCTGAACTCTCTTCCTAGTGCATATGGGCAGTTCATTTCGAACTACCACATGCATGGTATGGATAAGAAGCTCACTGAATTGCATGGGATGCTCAAGCAGGCAGAGGCGGATCTCAAGAAGGGTGCCAGTCAAGTGTTGATGGTGCAGAATAAGGCTAAGTTCAAGAAGAGTTCTTGGACTAAGAAGAATGCTAAGTCAGGAGGAAAGCAGGCTCAGGACCTGGTCCCAAGATCTTCCTCAGGGACTAAGCCATCTCTTTCAGCCGGATCCACTTGCTTCTACTGCAAGGCGGATGGCCACTGGAAGAGGAACTGCAGCAAGTACTTGGCCGACAAAGCCAAGAGTGGAGGTACGACTTCCGACTCAGGTACACTTGTTTGCAATGTTATAGACATATATATTGCTGATGCACCTAATAGTTCTTGGGTATATGATACCGGATCAATTATTCACATCTGCAACTCGTTGCAGGGACTGGTAAGAACTAGGAGCGTAGCAAGAGGCGAGGTTGATATTCGAGTCAGCAACAAAGCAAGAGTTGCTGCGTTGGAAGTCGGCACGATGCAACTTCATTTACCTTCCGGATTCATTATGGAACTGAATAATTGTTATTATGTTCCAGTTCTTAGTCGAAACATTATTTCTGCTTCATGTTTGTTGAGGCAAGGCTATGAGTCGAATATCAAGAATAATGGTTGTTCTTTGTATTTGAGTGATATGTTTCACGACTTTGCACCCGTCCAGGACGGGTTATTTATTTTGAATCTTGATGGTGAGTCGGTTTATAACATAAATGTTAAAAGGTTCAAACCAAATGATCTGAATATGACTTACTTTTGGCACTGTCGGCTTGGTCATATAAGTTGGAAACGCATGAAGAAGCTCCATGATGATGGACTCCTAACTTCGTTCGACTTGGAGTCATTCGAGACATGCGAATCTTGCCTACTTGGCAAAATTACCAAGACACCTTTTGCAAAGAGTTGTGAAAGGGCGTCCGAATTGTTGGGACTAGTACATAGAGATGTATGTGGACCAATGAGCACGACAGCCAGGGGTGGTTATGAGTACTTCATTACCTTCACTGATGATTTGAGTAGGTATGGATATATCTACTTGATGAACCATAAGTCGGAAGCCTTTGAAAAGTTCAAAGAATTCCAGAATGAAGCACAGAATCAACTCGGCAAGAAAATCAAGTTTCTTCGGTCGGACCGACGAGGCGAGTACATGAGCCATGAGTTTGATGACCATCTGAAAAGTTGTGGAATAGTTCCTCAACTTACTCCGCCAGGAATGCGGCAAAGGAATGGTGTTTCGGAAAGGCGGAATCAGACTTTGTTGGACATGGTACGGTCAATGATGAGTCGGACAGATCTGCCTTTATCATTTTGGGGTTATTGTCTAGAAACAGCGGCGTTCACACTAAACAGAGTACCATCAAAATCGGTAGAGAAGACACCGCATGAGATGTGGACAGGCAAAAAGTCGAGTTTGTCTTTTCTTAAGATTTGGGGTTGTGAAGCATTTGTCAAGCGACTTCAGTCGGACAAGCTTACAGCCAAGTCGGATAAGTGTATTTTCGTGGGGTATCCGAGGGAAACCTTGGGTTATTACTTCTACAACCGAGAAGAGGGCAAAGTGTTTGTCGCTCGGAACGGTGTCTTCCTTGAGAAAGAGTTTCTCGGTCGGGGAGTAAGTGGGAGCACGGTGCAACTCGAAGAAATTCGAGAGGAACCGGCTAGTAGCGAGTCGGCAAAAACCTTGGAGGTTGAGCCAGTCATGGCAGCTGAGCCGGCAGCAGCACCTGTACTACGAAGATTGGCAAGATTACGAAGTGTTCGTGATGTGTTACTGTTAGACAGTGATGACCCGACAAATTATTCGGAAGCGATGGTGGGATCTGATTCCGAGTCATGGCTTGGAGCCATGAGATCCGAGTTAAAATCCACGGATGAAAATCAAGTTTAGAACTTGGTTGATCTGCCAGACGGTGCAAGACCCGTCGAGTGCAAATGGGTCTTTAAGAAGAAAACTGATATGGATGGAAATGTTTCCGTCTATAAAGTACGCCTTGTCACGAAGGGGTTCTAACAAGTTCAAGGAGTTGATTACGACGAGACTTTCTTGCCCGTAGCGATGCTTAAATCAGTTCGGATCATGTTAGCTATAGCAGCCTATTTCGACTATGAGATATGGCAGATGGATGTCAAAACGGCTTTCCTTAATAGAAATTTAACCCAGGACGTGTATATGATACAGTCCGAGGGTTTTGTCGATCCGGCTAATGCTGACAAGGTACGCAAACTTCAGAAATCCATTTATGGGTTGAAGCAAGCATCTCGGAGTTGGAATATTCGCTTTGATGAGGTAGTCAAATCGTTTGGCTTCATCAAGAGTGATCATGATTCTTGTTTGTACAAGAAGTTTAGTGGGAACAAAGTAAACTTTCTAATGTTATATGTGGATGACATATTACTGATTGGAAATGATGTCCAGATGTTGCAAGAAACCAAGGAATCATTGGAAAGGAGTTTCTTAGTGAAAGACTTGGGTGAGGCAACATACATCCTCGAAATCCGGATCTATAGAGATAGATCAAGGAGGCTCATTGGATTGAGTCAGAGTACTTATTTGGACAGAGTGTTGAAGAAGTTCAACATGGAATCGTCTAAGAAGGGGTTCTTACCGATGTCCCATGGTGTAAAACTTAGCAAGACTTAGTGTCCTTCGACAACTGATGAGCGAAGTCGGATGAGTGCGATTTCGTATGCTTCTGCAGTCGGATCCATCATGTATGCCATGATTTTTACTAGGCCGGATGTTTCATATGCTCTAAGTGTTGTGAGCAGATACCAGGCTGATCCTAGAGAAATCCACGGGACAACGGCTAAAAATATCCTAAAGTACTTGAGAAGGACTAAGGATATGTTCTTGGTTTATGGTGGTGAAGATAAACTCAGTGTAAAGGGTTACACAGATGCAAGTTATCTTACCGACTCTAATGATTCTCGTTCGCAATCCGGATACGTGTTTATTATAAGCGGAGGTGCTGTGAGCTGGAAGAGTTCCAAACAAGAGACTGTGTCTGCATCTACAACAGAGGCTGAGTATATTGCCGCCTCAGAGGCAGCAAAGGAAGCTGTTTGGATGAGGAATTTCCTCATGGATCTTGGTGTGGTTCAGGGCTCGTCCAATCCGTTAGACGTGTATTGTGACAACAATGGTGCTATTGCTCAAGCCAAGGAACCTAGTGTAGGGGTTCGTAGCATGGAAAACAAAAATTGTCTACCGCATGCAAACAAACAAGCCAAGATCTATCTACTAGATTGTAGCAACGAGTCGATAGAGGAACTCACCCTCGAAGATTCCAAAGCGGTTAACGAGAGCGGATTCTTGTGGGTGATGTAGTCGTACTCTTGTGGATCTCAAGATCGTGTAGACGATCCTTCAGGCGCTGCGTTCCGGCAGCGCTTCCGCAGTCGGTCACACATTCGGTACTCGATGAAGACCTTCCTCTCCCTTGTTCCAGCAGGCAGCGGAGGTTGTAGCACTCTCCTCGCGATTCCGGCAGCACGACGACGTGGTACCGGAAGTAGAGGGGAGATCTCGTAGGGCTTCGCCTTAAGCCGAAGCGAGTATGGTGGACTATGAGAGAGGCCTTGGCGATCTAGGGTTTAGAGGCACCAAGGGAGAAGCTAACTGGCGGCTAGGGTTAGGGTTTCACCCCAACTCGGCGAGTTGGAGGTGCCCTAGGCGGCGGCAGCAGGGGGTGGTGGCGCCGGCGGCTTGGGGCTAGGGTTTGAGTGGTGTTGGGTGTAAGGTAGAGGGGGCACCCCTGCCCCTTCTTTTATAGGTGGGAGGGCGCCGGTTGGGAGGAGGGAGTCCTCCCCCAACTCGGCCTCCTTGGCCGGTGGGTGGAGGGAGGAGGACTTCCTCCCCAAGTAGGTTTCCTACTCTCCCTCCACCAAGCAAACTTGCCGTTTGACTTTTCAAATTGGCGTTTGACTTTTTCAAACTAGGATTTGATTTATCCCTTTATTTTGCTCAGCCATGATACCTAGTACATGATGCAACCATTCCACATTGTTATGACACATTCATGTACCCTTCCCCTCCGAAGTGCTGGACCTTCCGGACCCTTCTAGAACATTCCTGATGAAAACACCGGAATCATTCCCCAACTCCTAAACAGGACTTTCCTTATATGAATCTTATTCTCCGGACCATTCCGGATCTCCTCGTGATATCCCGGATCCCATCTGAGACTCCGAACAACATTAGGTCTCTTACTCATCATTCAATAACTACTCAACAACATCGAATCCTTAAGTGTGTCTCCCTACGGTTCGTGAATTATGCGGACATGACCGAGACACTTCTCCGAACAATAACCAATAGAGGAATCTGGAAATTCATATGGCTCCCACATATTTCTATGATTACTTCGCGATCGAATGAACCACTTACATACGATACCAATTTCCCTTTGTCTCACGATAGTTTACTTATCCGAGGTTTTGATCGTCGGTATCTCTGCATACCTAGTTCAACCTCGTTACCGATAAGTACTCTTTTATCGTTCCCGTGGTATGTGATCCTTTGTGATCCAGTCACATGCTTGCAAGCTAATTGGATGACATTCCACCGAGAGGGCCCAGAGTATATCTATCCATCATATGGATGGACAAATCCCACTCTTGATTCATGTGTCTCAACCCATACTTTCCGAACACTCAATATCACCTTTATAGCCACCCAGTTACGGTGTGGTGTTTGATGTCATCAAAGCATCCTTCCGGTGATGGTGATAAGCATGATCTCATGGTCGAAGGAATTAGGTTACTATGTATCAGAAAGCATATCGCAATTGAACTATTAAAATGACTTGATCTTTATGCTACGCTTATCTATAGGAGTATGTCCATCATACCATTCTCCTAATGATATGATCTTGTTGTTAATAACATCTCAATGTTCATGATAGGGAAACCACAATCATCTATCAACCAACAAGCTAGTATTATGAAGAGGCTTTACTAGGGACTCTTATTTAGTTTGCAAATCACACAAGTATTAATGTTTCCTTGTTAATACTGTTATAGCATGAATGTAAACATTTATCATAAACACAAAGATATAATAATAACTACATTTATTATTGCCTCTAGGGCATATCTCCAACAGTCTCCCACTTGCACTAGAGTCAACTAATCTAGATTACATGGTAATATACCGAACACCCATGGCAGTTTGGTGTTGGTCATGTTTTGCCCTCGGGAGAGGTTTAGTCAACGGATCCGCCACATTCAGATATGTGTGTACTTTGCAAATCTTTATGTCACCATCTTGGACATGTTCTCGAATAGCATGAAAACGTAGCTTGATATGCTTCAGCTTCTTGTGTGACCTTTGTTCTTGTGCATTGGCTATGGCGCCCATGTTATCATAGTAGATAGACATTGGGTCCAGCGCACTTGGAACCACACCGAGCTCTGTAATGAACTCCTTCATCCATATCGCTTCTTGTGAAGCCTCCGAAGCAGCTATGTATTCCGATTCAGTTGAAGATCTCGCCACAACGCTTTGCTTTGCACTCCTCCAGCTAACTGCTGCACCATTCAAAATAAATACGTATCCAGATTGAGATTTAGAATCGTCTGGATCAGTGCTCCAACTAGCATCGGTGTAACCATTAACAACGAGCTGTTCATCACCTCCATAAGAAAGAACCATATCCTTAGTTCTTCTCAAGTACTTAAGGATGTTTTTGACCGCTGTCCAATGATCCACTCCTGGATCACTTTGATATCTGCTAGTCAAACTAACAGCATATGCAATGTCGGGTCTAGTACATAGCATGGCATACATTAGAGATCCTATGGCCGAGGCATAGGGAGTCTTACTCATCCTTTCTCTATCTTCTGTCGTTGCTGGGCTTTGAGTTTTACTCAAGGTCGTATTGGGCAACATGGGCAAAAACCCTTTCTTGCTATCTTCCATTCCAAACCTCTTTAGAACTTTGTCCAAATATGTACTTTGTGACAATGATATTAGGCGTCTCGATCTATGTCTATAAATCTTGATGCCTAATATGTAAGCTGCTTCGCCAAGATCTTTCACTGGAAACTATTATTCAAATATTCCTTGACACTATTAAGAAGGTCTACATCATTCCCAATCAACAATATGTCATCTACATATAGTATTAAGAATTCTACAGAGCTCCCACTCACTTTCTTGTAAATACAAGCTTCTCCATAAGTTTGTATAAAACCAAAGCTTTTGATTACCTTATCAAAACGTTGATTCCAACTTCGGGATGCTTGCTTAAATCCATATATGGACCTTTGAAGTTTGCATACTTTGTTAGCATCTTTAGGATTGACAAAACCTTTGGGTTGCATCATATAAAACTCTTCATCAATGTCTCCATTGAGGAACGCTATTTTGACATCCATCTGCCATATTTCATAATTGTAATATGCAGCGATTGCTAACATAATCCTCACAGACTTTAGCTTTGCTACTGGTGAGAAAGTCTCATCATAGTCAACTCCTTGAATTTGTCAAAACTCTTTTGCGACAAGTCGAGCTTTATAGACAGTAACATTACCATCAACATCTGTTTTCTTCTTGAAAATCCATTTGTTCTCGACAGCCTTTCGTTCATCCGGTAAGTCCACCAAAGTCCATACTTTGGTTTTCGTACATGGATCCAATCTCGGATTTCATGGCTTCTTGCCATTTATTGGAATCTAGGCTCATCATTGCTTCCTCATATGTCTCAGGGTCATCGGTGTTGTCCACCAACATGACACTCATAACGGGATCATACCAATCAGGAGTGGTACGATTTCTCGTTGACCTGCGAGGCTCTGCAGTAACTTCAACCGAAGTTTCATGATCATCATCATTAGCTTCCTCTCTTATTGGTGTAGGCGCCACAGGAACTACTTCCGGTGTTGCGCTACTCGCAAGTTCGAGAGAAGGTTCAACAACCTCATCGAGTTCTACTTTCCTTCCAATCACTTCTTTCGAGAGAAATTCTTTCTCTAGAAAGGATCCATTCTTGGCAACAAAGATTTTGCCCTCGGATCTATGATAGAAGGTATACCCAATATTTTCCTTCGGGTATCCTATGAAGACGCATTTTTCCGCTTTGGGTTCAAGCTTGTCCGGCTGTAACTTCTTTACATAGGCTTCGCAACCCCAAACTTTAAGGAACGACAATTTAGGTTTCTTCCCAAACCATAGTTCATATGGTGTCGTTTCAACGGATGTATATGGTGCCCTATTTAAAGTGAATGCGGCTGTTTCTAATGCATAACCCCAAAACGATAGCGGTAAATCTGTAAGTGACATCATAGAACGAACATATCTAAGAGAGTTCGATTATGACATTCGACACACCATTACGCTGTGGTGTTCCCGGCGGTGTCAATTGTGAAAGTATTCCGCATTTCTTCAAATGCTCGCCAAACTCGTAACTTAGATATTCACCTCCATGATCAGAACGTAGAAATTTAATCTTCTTGTTACGTTGATTCTCTACCTCACTTTGAAATTCCTTAAACTTCTCGAAAGTTTCGGACTTATGTTTCATGAAATAGATATACCCATATCTACTCAAGTCATCCGTGAATGTAAGAACATAACGATAACCACCGCACGATGCTACACTCATTGGTCCACACACATCGGTATGTATGATTTCCAATAAGTCTGTAGCTCGCTCCATCATACCAGAAAATGGAGTCTTAGTCATTTTACCCATCAGACATGATTCGCATCTTTCAAGTGATTCTAAATCAAGTGATTCAAGAAGTCCATCGGAATGGAGTTTCTTCATACGCTTCACTCCGATATGACCAAGACGACAGTGCCACATATAGGTCGAGTTATCGCTCATTTTTCAAGTGTTTAGCCTCAATGTTATTTATGTGTGTATTAATACAATCGAGATTCAATAAGAATAGACCATCTATCAAAGGTGCATGTGCATAAAACATATTACTCATATAAATCGAACAACCATTATTCTCGGACTTAAACAAGTAACCGTCTCGCAATAAACAAGATCCCGATATAATGTTCATGCTCAAAGCAGGCACCAAATAACAATTATTTAAGTATAAAACTAATCCCGATGGTAGATGAAGAGGTAGCGTGCCGACCGCGATCACATCAACCTTTGATCCATTTCCAACGCGCATCGTCACCTCGTTCTTCGCTAGCTTCCGTTTATTCTGTAGCACCTGTTTCGAGTTACAAATATGAGCAACCGAACCAGTATCAAATACCCAGGCACTACTACGAGTACTAGTGAGATACACATCAATAACATGTATATCGGATATACCTTTCTTCTTGATGTTGCCATTCTTCAAATCCGCCAAGTACTTTGGGCAATTCCGCTTCCAGTGACCCTCTTGCTTGTAGTAAAAGCACTCAGTATCAGGCTTAGGTCCAGCCCTGGTCTTCTTCGCCGGTGCGGCAACTTTCTTACCGCCCTTCTTGAAGTTTCCCTTTTGCTTAGACTTGCCTTTCTTGAATTTGGTGGTCTTATTGACCAACAACACTTGGTGCTCTTTCTTGATCTCCACTTCTGCAGATTTCAACATGGAGAAGAGTTCTGGCAACGTCTTGTCCATGTTTTGCATATTGTAGTTCATCACAAAGTTCTTGTAACTTGGTGGTAGTGATTGGAGGACACGGTGAATCCCCAAAGAATTAGGAATCACTATACCCAAACTTTGGAGTTTGTTTGCATGCCCAGACATCTTAAGCACATGCTCACTAACGGAGCTGCCCTCTTCCATCTTGCAGTTAAAGAACTTTTTAGAAGCCTCATAACTCTCAACTGCCGCGTGAGCCTCAAATATCATTTTCAGTTCACGGACAATATAATGTGGGTCATGGTTCTCAAACCTTTTCTGAAGCTCGGATTCCAAACCATACAAGATAGCACACTGAACTGTGGAGTACTGATTCTTCCGAGCGAGGAAAACATTCTTTACCTCATCGGTAGCATCAGCTGCAGGCGGGTCACCCAGCGATGCATCCAGCACATAGGTCAAATCACCAGCATTGAGGACAATCCTCAAATTGTGGAACCAATCCGCGAAGTTTCTTCCATTGTTTTTCAACTTTTCTTTCTCTAGGAACGCATTAAAATTGATGGTAGGGGCCTCCATTGATCTACAACATATTTGCAATAGTTTAAACTAAGTTTATGACAAATTGAGTTCTAATTAATAGTTAAATTAATCTAGGTGAACTCCCACTCAAAACAATATCCCTCACATTGTTTTAGTGATCACACGAACCAAATCCACCACATCAAAACCGATCATCACGAGAGTTGATGTAGCTTCAATGGCGAACAATCAACATGTTCATCATATCTACTATATGACTCATGCTTTACCTTTCGGTGATCCGTGTTCCGAGACCATGTATGTACATGCTAGGCCCGTCAAGATCAAACCTTAGTTTCTGCATGAGAAAATCTGGCTTGCTCACGTTGTATACACTTGCAGAATCTAACACACCCGATCATCACGTGGTGCTTCGAAACAACAAGCTTTAGCAATGGTGCTAACTAAGGATGAACACTTTAAAACTTGAAATTTGTGTGCTTGAGGGATCATCTTATAATGCTACCGTCGTTAACTAAGCAATACAAGATGCATAAAGGATTAACATCACATGCAATTCATAATATGTGATATGATATGGCCTTTTTTCTTTGTGCTTCCGATCTCCATCTTCAAGCATGAACATGATCTCCATCATCACCGGCATTGCATCAAGGTCAATGACGCCGTTCCATGGTTGTCGTCCACCAGCTTCAACTATTACAACTACTTTGAATAGACACGCGGGTCTTAACAGAAATTAAGGACAACCATATGGCTCCTACCGGTTACCAACTTACAATAAGGAACATTGCATACATCAAATATAATCACAATCATGGCCATATCACATCACAGCACACCCCTGCAAAACAAAGTTAGACGCCTCTAATTTTCTTTGCATATTTTACGTGGTTTGGGGCTTTCAATAAGTGTCGCTCTAACTTACGAACAAGAACCACAACGTTGATGCTTGAACTATCAAGTGCCCGTTGTAAATTGGATCTATACTATAATGGGAGAGACAGACACCCGCAAAGCCACTTATGCAATACTAGTTGCATGTTCAGCGTGGAGCAAGTCTCATGAACGATGTCATGTAAGGTTAGCCCGGGCCGCTTCATCCCATCATACCGCAAGATGCAAAGTACACAAGAAGCAATTGATCATAAAAGCACCACCGCCCACAATGACCATTGTGTTCTACTCGTGCAACAGATCTACATATAGACACGGCTCTGATACCACTGTAGGGGTTCATAGCATGGAAAACAAAAAAATTCTACCGCATGCAAACAAACAATCCAAGATCTATCTACTAGATTGTAGCAATGAGTCGATAGAGGAACTCACCCTCGAAGATTCCAAAGCGGTTAACGAGAGCGGATTCTCGTGGGTGATGTAGCCGTACTCTTGCCGATCTCAAGATCGTGTAGACGATCCTTCCGGCGCTGCGTTCTGGCAGCACTTCCGCAGTCGGTCACACGTTCGGTACTCGATGAAGACCTTCCTCTCCCTTTGTAAGGTTCCCAATCTTTAATAAGGTAGAGATCCCTGTGTTTACAATGCTAGTCCCTAGATCAATAGCTAGCATCCACAGTTAAGATGTAATATCAAGAAACAAAGGTCATAATACAACTTTATAACCAGGAATAACATAATTTATTACATATTACATAGCTCATTTGGCTATTACATTACATTGCAGCAGAATATCTATAAGCATGGGGTCCTTCATCTTCAAAGTGCCACAAGCAGACATGTTGGTTGTAGACTTGTAATCCTAATCATTAAACTTCACTAATATCAATCAAACCTGCAACATAACAAGTTACAGCCACAAGGGTCAATACATTTGAATTGTATTGGCAAGTGATACTATAGTAGTATAGTGGAGTCTATCATCTATATGCATTTGGCTAAGTGGAGCTTAGGCTTGCATTGCTCAAAATAGATTTTCCTTATCATTTGAAAACACTAAGTTTTTGCTTGACAAAAATCACCCAAGGCATCTACCAATCAAAGATTGAAGATCCTTTAACCCTTGTTCAACCACAAGTTTTTAACTTAGAAATTTGGATGATGAGATTCTTGATAGCTTCCATGTCTTGATGCTCAAATTGTCCTTTGCTAGGGACATGGCTAAGTACTTAGATTTTACACTCTACAGAGGTGGTGCACTTTCCCCACAAGACTTGGTTTCACCAAGACAAGATCTTTCAGAAGCCTTC
Organism: Avena sativa; assembly: GCA_916181665.1. Classification (NCBI taxonomy): domain Eukaryota; kingdom Viridiplantae; phylum Streptophyta; class Magnoliopsida; order Poales; family Poaceae; genus Avena; species Avena sativa. The sequence continues at coordinate 7,626,176 of OV702293.1, read as the reverse complement.
CCTTAGACCAAAATGGACGCGCTCCAACCTATCAAACCCCTACCACCAACTGTCCATTTGGCTAAGTTATTGCAACCTATATGATCCAGGCAGAGCCCATAATGCCAAGTGGCTGCACTTGAAGCTTCTCAACATTTGACATCTCAAATCTCTTTGTTCCTGGGTGGCCATCCACAAGTGAGATACACAAGGTTCACCAGTCCCCTGGCCTTGTGTAACCACTCAACACAAACCATTCCTTCCATTCCACCCAGGTGTTTCATTCACTTAGTTGTTTTATTAAACAAAACACAAGTCCTTAGACTTAGAAGTTTTTCATAGCATGAATACATATTCCACCCTTGTTTTCTATTAGCTACGCTAAGCATGATAGTAGTAGGAACCTTAAATTAGGAAAATTCTACTAAGGTTTCATATACTAGGTTTTCCCATAGCATGGTTTATACTTAGCAAAATTCTATGCAAGTCTTACTTAGAAATATCACTAATGCATAGTGAAAATAATGGGACAAAAGTATGTAGCATCACTTGCCTTTTTGGTAGAGAGTATAAGTTCACTTCCTGATCTTTGCAATGTTCACACACTTCAAGTCACTACAATTCAATCAAGCAAACAATATTTCAATCTACCATTCAAGCAAATCATCACATAAAATAATAAACAAAACAATACATGCTAGCATGCAAAAGGGTTTTTTTATTTGTAAAAGTGGTTTCTAATGGTTCATAAACATTTGGAAACACCTAATGGTCATTTTATAAAGTGACAAAGTCATTTGCAAAAGGTTTCACTTTATAAACCATTTTCTAAAACAAGGTGTTATTTTATGTGGTGTAGAAATGTTTTAATAGGGCATTAATCTATAGGGTTCACAAAATATGTTTTCAAACCATAAAATCTTGTGTTTAGGGTCAGAGAGTTTATTTCCAAAACATTTCTAAAAGGTTTTCTTCCAAAACATTTTTTTAATAATTAACCCATATTTTTATTTGACTAGAATTGGTTTAAATCCAAGTTTCATTCTTTTGTTTCACCAAATACATTTTTGAAACCCCAATTTGTTTCCTAGGGTCAGTAAGTTCAAAATACAACATTTTCCAAAGATTTTATCCCCAAAATCATTTTAGAATAATCTTTATATCCTAAACAAGCATACATAAGTTTCTGCAAAAACTAACATTTTACCAGAAGCTTTTTACTAAACAAAGTGCATGGTTGGCTAGGGCTTGTTTTTCTGAATCCATTGATATAAAGTTTGCAAAATTTGGACGTGTGGTTTGAAAGTTATAGATTTTTCAAATTTGAACTTCTAATAGGAAAGTTTCTGTTTTTAAAACGAAGTCTGAGCCACGTGTCGAGTTCTTACTCGCTGATACCGTTTCGTCTGGATCACGCACTGTAGGCCATTGGATCTAACTGACATCGCATGGTGCAGGTTCATCCTTACCCCTTCGGTTAGTCAACCTATCCAAGCCATCAGATGCAGATCTAACGGTCCCTATTGCTTTGACCAATAAGCAGCGGCGCTGGCGGCGGCGCGGTCAGACGGTGGCGGAGTCGTCGCTACGGGAAGCGAGAGAGGAAGGGGAGATGCTCACTGTGTTCGCAACGTCGTGGGGAAGCTCAAGGTGCTCTCGAGGAGGCAAGGGGCGCACGGAGTTCACGGCTATTGCTCACCGGAGTTCTTGTCCGCGTCGGGTGTGCTCAGTCGACGTTGGAGGCGAGGCTATGGGTCACGAGGAAACAAACGGGAAGCACGATTAGATTTGTACGCAAGTCACGGTTATGCGTGCATCAACGAGAGGAAAGGGGGTGGTCAGATACTACCTGGAGGACTCGCCGGAGAGGTAGCAGACGACGGCGGCGTTCGGGTGTGGTCGATGTTGACGATACGGTGCTCGCACGGATGAGCGGAAAGCACGGGAAGACGCGCCAGAGGCTGGGGATCACGCTAGGGTGCTCGAGGAGGCGAGGGGTGGCGCGGGGCTGCCGGAATCGTCGTCGGAGTGTGTCAGAACAGAGGGTGGTGCAGGGGAAATTGGGCGGCCTGGGGGCGCGCTAAGGTAAGGCGACTTGGGGGAAATGGGGAGGGAATGCTGGCGTTTATCACTGCGTGGTTACGGCGAGGAATAAACGCAACAGTAAAGCGAATTCAACCGGAGGAATCAACGGCAGCAACGGCTGGGCGAGTTCAACGCGGGGAGGAAGAAGATGACGTGGGCGTGGGGCCGTCTGGCAGCGAGAGAGGGGAAAGGAAAATGTGGTCCATCTGTCAGCGTCTGCGTGGGTTCAAATGCGGGTGCGAATCGTTTTCTGTGGGGAGGAGAGGAGCTGGGCTAACTGGGTCTTGTTGGGCTGGCCGGCTGGGCTGGCTTGTTTCCCCTTTTTTTTGTTCTGAATGCTTTTCTATTTCTCTTTCTTTTATTCTGTTTTGATTTTGTTTGGTCAATTCAAACTCAATTTGATTTCAACCTTTGCCAAATTTTTGTGTAGATTTAAACATTGATCAGTAGCACATTCTGAAATCAATTTTGGGAATTTATTTTATTCTTTTTGGGGTCTTTTTAATTAATAAAAAGGGTTCTTGTTTTAAATACAATAGGTTTTAATAAGGTTTCAATTACCATTTAAAATCTTTTAAACCTTCCAAAACTTTTCAGTAGGTTTTGTTTACTTAAAAGGCTGTCAAATAATTCATCTTGAATTATTTGGAAAAAGCTTTTAATAAGATTTATTAATCATTTAAGATTGGGTATTTGTTTTAATTCCAATAGGATTTGGGTTAGGCCATTTATTTTATTTTGGCAATTCTTTATCCAATATTTTTATTTGGATTGAGATTAATAATTCATTCCACTTGTTTAAAGATTTGGCCAAGATTTGGTTTGATCTTTAATATTCTTTATTTAATATTTCTTTCTTCAACTTATAAAATCCATATCTTTTTATTTTGAAATCCAAACTTGGTGATTCCAATTTGTGAAATCTTATTTGATATTTCTTTATACTTTTAAAGATCTTTAGGATCCTTTGCTCACCACTTGGTATGGATTTTAGATAAGGGCTTTATTGGCTTTGGAAATTCAATTCTTTTATTAAATCCATAAGATTTTATTTATGGTTCTAAATTGAGTGAAACCAATTTCCATGGTCTTATAATATTTCTATTTGTCTTTCTTGATCATTTGTGAATGTTTGTTGATCAATTTTTATATGGATCAAATCCATGGATTTGGAGATACTTTGGAAATGATTTTTATTCCATTAGGGTTTAGGGTTTTGGATTTATTTTCCAAATGTTTAAATTTCCAGATACATTCATTGAGGAATGCAATTCCCTTGATTTGGATTTTGTTGGATTCAAACTTTTACCAAAGTTTGTTCATGATGGGATTTTAAGTTTCCTTTTTGAAACAAAAGTTTCTTTTCACCCTGATTTTCAACAAAATTCATTTTGTTTATTTTATTTTTCACATTACAAGATTTGGAAAATCTTGGGATGTGACAGGCTACCACCCTTAAAATAAATCTCGTCCCGAGATTTGGGAAGGCTAGGGGTTACAAGTTGGCTCAAAAGCATCTAGGGCACTATCACCCTTAAAAATTTCCAACTAGATTACTTCTTGTCTTACTTGGGATCTTGGTGTAACTTTCCTGGACAGAGGTTTGCATAGTGGCCTAGCTCCTTGCATTTGAAACATGTGATAAGGTTGAGGTCTTGAGGTGGCTTCTCTGGACAATATGATGCATAATGTCCTAACTTTTTGCAGTGGTTGCACATCACTTGGCTAACATCCTTCCTCATCTTGGGTTTCACTAGCTTTTGTTTGTCCTCTTGGCTCTTCTTCTTTTCTGGGTATTCACTGGCATAGTGTCCCATCTCTTTGCAATTATAACATTGTAACTGGCTTTTGTCCTTCTTCTTCTTTTTGGGTCTCTCCAAAGTTAGGAGTTCTTCTAGTTCATGCTCTTCATACCTCACCTCAAAGGTGGGAAATCTTTCTCTCTTCTTGGGGCAGTTACTAGAGATATGTCCTTCTTCTTCACAAGAGTAGCAACACTTTATGGTCACTTTGGATTTGGCCTTATGTGGCATGGTTCTGACTTTGCCTTCATCCATCTTGGTAGAAGTTGTTCCCTTATGGAGGTTTCCAAACATTTGATGCATTCCATCTTGCTTCATTTGTTGAACTATAGGATAGATGGGGCATTGAATAGAGGTATGATCATTTCCTTCACATAGGAAACAAGTCACTTGAGATGTGGGGCATTGATTAGTTGGATGTCTCTCTTCACAATTAGGGCATTGATCTTCATGCTCCTTGGATGTATGATCCTTGTCTCCACAAATATTGCATGCTTGGGTTCCTTATAGAATAACATCTTTGTCATCCTTGTTGTCATTAGCTCTTTGGGAAAAGTTTTCTCCCATGTTGATCATTTGAGTAACCAATCCTTGCAACAATTGGGATTGAAGTTTCAAAATCCTTTGTATGGCTGGGTCTAGTCCATTGTTGTTGGCTAAAAGATGAGTTGTCACTTGGCTCAACTAGTTTTGGGTGGCTATAAGTTCTTTCATGTTGTCCTCTTGGCTGTTGTTATTGTCATCAACCTTGATGTTGGAGTCTCTTGGAGTAGTCATCTGTTTGGGTTGAATTGAGATTAGAATAGGCAAAATATTTCCTAAGGAAATAATTCTAATCACACACATCACATTTCACACAAGCAATGTGCAAGCAATCACAAACAAACATTCCACTCAACAACAAGTTTCAAACACATCTTTAGGCAACCAATTTTTTTTTGTTACACCACTTAAGTTGGTGGGTTTGACTTAAACAAAATATGGTGGTCCATCTATATGGTTCACTTGTGATCTTTCCATCCTTCTTGGTTGATTCTTCTTGCATGAGATTATGGTTTCCTTGGGAAAACTCTTGGTCACAAAACTTCAAAGGTGATGATGGATCCTTCTAATTTGTGTTTCCTTAGTCTCCAAATCTTGAGCAAGATTTCTTGTCTCACTTGTCCTTAGTGATATCCAACGTTGAAGTCCTTGGTGAAAATGCTGAAGATGTTGAAGTCATTAGAGTTGATGAAGTCCTTAGCTCATGATGAAGTCTTTGGCCATGGGGTAGGTTTTGTCCATCAAGTTTGAGATAGAAGAGATGTAGAATCAAAACCAAAATGGTTGAGGAAAGAGTTTACAAGATTGTTTGTAAATAAGTTTTGGAACAAATACAACTCCTATTTTTCTAAGGGGTTTTGTCCAATCCTAGGTTTACAAATCCTACAGGCAACACTATGCTCTGATACCATCTGTAAGGTTCCCAACCTTTAATAAGGTAGAGATCCCTGTGCTTACAATGCTAGTCCCTGGATCAATAGCTAGCATCCACAGTTAAGATGTAATATCAAGAAACAAAGGTCATAATACAACTTTATAACCAGGAATAACATAATTTATTACATCTTACATAGCTCATTTGGCTATTACATTACATTACATTGCAGCAGAATATCTATAAGCATGGGTCCTTCATCTTCAAAGTGCCACAGGCAGACATGTTGGTTGTAGACTTGTAATCCTAATCATTAAACTTCACTAATATCAATCAAACATGCAACATAACAAGTTACAGCCACAAGGGTCAATACATTTGAATTGTATTGGCAAGTGATACTATAGTAGTATAGTGGAGTCTATCATCTATATGCATTTGGCTAAGTGGAGCTTAGGCTTGCATTGCTCAAAATAGATTTTCCTTATCATTTGAAAACACTAAGTTTTTGCTTGACAAAAATCACCCAAGGCATTTACCAATCAAAGATTGAAGATCCTTTAACCCTTGTTCAACCACAAGTTTTTAACTCAGAAATTTGGATGATGAGATTCTTGATAGCTTCCATGTCTTGATGCTCAAATTGTCCTTTGCCAGGGACATGGCTAAGTACTTAGATTTTACACTCTACAGAGGTGGTGCACTTTCCCCACAAGACTTGGTTTCACCAAGACAAGATCTTTCAGAAGCCTTCCCTTAGACCAAAATGGACGCGCTCCAACCTATCAAACCCCTACCACCAACTGTCCATTTGGCTAAGTTATTGCAACCTATATGATCCAGGCAGAGCCCATAGTGCCAAGTGGCTGCACTTGAAGCTTCTCAACATTTGACATCTCAAATCTCTTTGTTCCTGGGTGGCCATCCACAAGTGAGATACACAAGGTTCACCAGTCCCCTGGCCTTGTGTAACCACTCAGCACAAACCATTCCTTCCATTCCACCCAGGTGTTTCATTCACTTAGTTGTTTTATTAAACAAAACACAAGTCCTCAGACTTAGAAGTTTTCCATAGCATGAATACATATTCCACCCTTGTTTTCTATTAGCTACGCTAAGCATGATAGTAGTAGGAATCTTAACTTAGGAAAATTCTACTAAGGTTTCATATACTAGGTTTTCCCATAGCATGGTTTATACTTAGCAAAATTCTATGCAAGTCTTACTTAGAAATATCACTAATGCATAGTGAAAATAATGGGACAAAAGTATGTAGCATCACTTGCCTTTTTGGTAGAGAGTATAAGTTCACTTCCTGATCTTTGCAATGTTCACACACTTCAAGTCACTACAATTCAATCAAGCAAACAATATTTCAATCTACCATTCAAGCAAATCATCACATAAAATAATAAACAAAACAATACATGCAAGCATGAAAAAGGGTTGTTTTTATTTGTAAAAGTGGTTTCTAATGGTTCATAAACATTTGGAAACACCTAATGGTCATTTTATAAAGTGACAAAGTCATTTGCAAAAGGTTTCACTTTATAAACCATTTTCTAAAACAAGGTGGTATTTTATGTGGTGTAGAAATGTTTTTAATAGGGCATTAATCTATAGGGTTCACAAAATATGTTTTCAAACCATAAAATCTTGTGTTTAGGGTCAGAGAGTTTATTTCCAAAACATTTCTCAAAGGTTTTCTTCCAAAACATTTTTTTAATAATTAACCCATATTTTTATTTGACTAGAATTGGTTTAAATCAAAGTTTCATTCTTTTGTTTCACCAAATACATTTTTGAAACCCCAATTTGTTTCCTAGGGTCAGTAGGTTCAAAATACAACATTTTCCAAAGATTTTATCCCCAAAATCATTTTAGAATAATTTTTATATCCTAAACAAGCATACATAAGTTTCTGCAAAAACTAACATTTTACCAGAAGCTTTTTACTAAACAAAGTGTATGGTTGGCTAGGGCTTGTTTTTCTGAATCCATTGATATAAAGTTTGCAAAATTTGGACGTGTGGTTTGAAAGTTATAGATTTTTCAAATTTGAACTTCTAATAGGAAAGTTTCTATTTTTAAAACGAAGTCTGAGCCACGTGTCGAGTTCTTACTCGCTGATACTGTTTCGTCTGGATCACGCACTATAGGCCATTGGATCTAACTGACATCGCACGGTGCAGGTTCATCCTTACCCCTTCGGTTAGTCAACCTATCCAAGCCATCAGATGCAGATCTAACGGTCCCTATTGCTTTGACCAATAAGCAGCGACGCTGGCGGCGGCGACTGGCGGCGGCGCGTCAGAAGGTGGCGGAGTCAACGCTACAGGAAGCGAGAGAGGAAGGGGAGATGCTCACCGTGTTTGCAACATCGTGGGGAAGCTCAAGGTGCTCTCGAGGAGGCAAGGGGCGCACGGAGTTCACGGCTATTGCTCACCAGAGTTCTTGTCCGCGTCGGGTGTGCTCAGTCGACGTTGGAGGCGAGGCTACGGGTCACGAGGAAACAAACGGGAAGCACGGAATCACGCTAGGGTGCTCGAGGAGGCGAGGGGTGGCGCGGGGCTGCCGGAATCATCGTCGAAGTGTGTCGGAGCAGAGGGTGATGCAGGGGAAATTGGGCGGCCTGGGGGCGCGCTAAGGTGAGGCGACTGGGGGGAAATGGGGAGGTAACGCTGGCGTTTATCACTGCATGGTTACGGCGAGGAATAAACGCAGCAGTAAAGCGAATTCAACCGGAGGAATCAACGGCAGCAACGGCTGGGCGAGTTCAACGCGGGGAGGAAGAAGATGACGTGGGCGTGGGGCCGTCTGGCAGCGAGAGAGGGGAAAGGGAAATGGGGTCCATCTGTCAGCGTCTACGTGGGTTCAAATGCGGGTGCGAATCGTTTTCTGGGGGGAGGAGAGGAGCTGGGCTAACTGGGTCTTGTTGGGCTGGCCGGCTAGGCTGGCTTGTTTCCCCTTTTTTTGTTCTGAATGCTTTTCTATTTCTCTTTCTTTTATTCTATTTTGATTTTGTTTGGTCAATTCAAACTCAATTTGATTTCAACCTTTGCCAAATTTTTGTGTAGATTTAAACATTGATCACTAGCACATTCTGAAATCAATTTTGGGAATTTATTTTATTCATTTTGGGGTCTTTTTAATTAATAAAAAGGGTTCTTGTTTTAAATCCAATAGGTTTTAATAAGGTTTCAAACACCATTTAAAATCTTTTAAACCTTCCAAAACTTTTCAGTAGGTTTTGTTTACTTAAAAGGCTGTCAAATAATTCATCTTGAATTATTTGGAAAAAGCTTTTAATAAGATTTATTAATCATTTAAGATTGGGTATTTGTTTTAATTCCAATAGGATTTGGGTTAGGCCATTTATTTTATTTTGGCAATTCTTTATCCAATATTTTTATTTGGATTGAGATTAATAATTCATCTCCACTTGTTTAAAGATTTGGCCAAGATTTGGTTTGATCTTTAATATTCTTTATTTAACATTTCTTTCTTCAACTTATAAAATCCATATCTTTTTATTTTGAGATCCAAACTTGGTGATTCCAATTTATCCTTTTAAAGATCTTTAGGATCCTTTGCTCACCACTTGGTATGGATTTTAGATAAGGGCTTTATTGGCTTTAGAAATTCAATTCTGTTATTAAATCCATAAGATTTTATTTATGGTTCTAAATTGAGTGAAACCAATTTCCATGGTCTTATAATATTTCTATTTGTCTTTCTTGATCATTTGTGAATGTTTGTTGATCAATTTTTATATGGATCAAATCCATGGATTTGGAGATACTTTGGAAATGATTTTTATTCCATTAGGGTTTAGGGTTTTGGATTTATTTTCCAAATATTTAAATTTCCAGATACATTCATTGAGGAATGCAATTCCCTTGATTTGGATTTTGTTGGATTCAAACTTTTACCAAAGTTTGTTCATGATGGGATTTTAAGTTTCCTTTTTGAAACAAAAGTTTCTTTTCACCCTGATTTTCAACAAAATTCATTTTGTTTATTTTATTTTTCACATTACAAGATTTGGAAAATCTTGGGATGTGACACCCTTGTTCTAGCAGGCAGCGGAGGTTGTAGCACTCTCCTCGCGATTCCGGCAGCACGACGGCGTGGTACCGGAAGTAGAGGGGAGATCTTGTAGGGCTTCGCCTTAAGACGGAGCAAGTATGATGGACTATGAGAGAGGCCTTGGCGATCTAGGGTTTAGAGGCACCAAGGGAGAAGCTAACCGGCGGCTAGGGTTAGGGTTTCACCCCAACTCGGCGAGTTGGAGGTGCCCTAGGCGGCGGCAGCAGGGGGTGGTGGCGCCGGTGTCTTGGGGCTAGGGTTAGGGTGGTGTTGGGTGTAAGGTAGAGGGGGAACCCCTGCCCCTTCTTTTATAGGTGGGAGGGCGCCGGTTGGGAGGAGGGAGTCCTCCCCCAACTCGGCCTCCTTGGCCGGCGGGTGGAGGGAGGAGGACTTCCTTCCCAAGTAGGTTTCCTACTCTCCCTCCACCAAGCAAACTTGTCGTTTGACTTTTCAAATTGGCGTTTGACTTTTTCAAACTAGGATTTGATTTATCCTTTATTTTCCTCAGCCATGATACCTAGTACATGATGCAACCATTCCACATTGTTATGACACATTCATGTACCCTTCCCCTCTGATGTGCCGGACCTTCCAGACCCTTCTAGAACATTCCCGATGAAAACACCGGAATCATTCCCCAACTCCGAAATAGGACTTTCCTTATATGAATCTTATTCTCCGGACCATTCCGGATCTCCTCGTGATATCCCGGATCCCATCCGAGACTCCGAACAACATTCGGTCTCTTACTCATCATTCCATAACTACTCAACAACATCGAATCCTTAAGTGTGTCTCCCTATGGTTCGTGAATTATGCGGACATGATCGAGACACTTCTCCGAACAATAACCAATAGAGGAATCTGGAAATTCATATGGCTCCCACATATTTCTACGATTACTTCGTGATCGAATGAACCACTTACATACAATACCAATTTCCCTTTGTCTCACGATAGTTTACTTATCCGAGGTTTTGATCGTCGGTATCTCTGCATACCTAGTTCAACCTCGTTACCGATAAGTACTCTTTTCTCGTTCCCGTGGTATGTGATCCCTTGTGAGCCAGTCACATGCTTGCAAGCTAATTGTATGACATTCCACCGAGAGGGCCCAGAGTATATCTATCCGTCATATGGATGGACAAATCCCACTCTTGATTCATGTGTCTCAACCCATACTTTCCAAACACTCAATGTCACCTTTATAGCCACCCAGTTACGGTGTGGTGTTTGATGTCATCAAAGCATACTTCCGGTGATGGTGATAAGCATGATCTCATGGTCAAAGGAATTAGGTTACTATGTATCAGAAAGCATATAGCAATTGAACTATTAAAATGACTTGATCTTTATACTACACTTATCTATAGGAGTATGTCCATCATACCATTCTCCTAATGATATGATCTTGTTGTTAATAACATCTCAATGTTCATGATAGGGAAACCACAATCATCTATCAACCAACAAGCTAGTATTATGAAGAGGCTTTACTAGGGACTCTTATTTAGTTTAGAAATCACACAAGTATTAATGTTTCCTTGTTAATACTGTTATAGCATGAATGTAAATTTTTTATCATAAACACAAATATATAATAATAACTACATTTATTATTGCCTCTAGGGCATATCTCCAACACCTAGACAACACCAGAAGAACAAGAACATACTCATGCGGTACCACCTGATTCACCAGTTCGTGGATCAGGGTGATATCAAGTTATGCAAGGTACACACGGATGCAAATATTGCGGATCCGCTGACAAAGCCGTTACCACAGCCGAAGCATGAGGCGCACCTGAGAGCCATGGGCATTAGATGCTTAGACATGTGATGTCAGAAGATTGACTCTAGTGCAAGTGGGAGACTATTGGGAATATGCCCTAGAGGCAATCATGTATGATGAGATTTCCCGTTGTATTCATAAAGATATTAAGTTGCCCTTGTATAAACATATGATGTGTATCATTGAATATGTGATTCGGTTGTGGAACTATGCATTGATGTTGTTTGTACTAAATATCCTTGTTCATTGAGGTTGTGCTGGACACACAACTTAGACCAATGTGAAAGTTGGCTTGATGACTCGGTTCCACTTGTCATGGGCATGGAGATGCTATTCCAACTTACACAGATTCGTCTAAAGAGTTTAGCGAGTCGGATTGACCCATATTGAGGTACAATGAACAAGTTGTCATTTGTATATCTCAATCAATGTAATCCTTAGACCTGAGGTTATTGCATAATCCAAGTTGAGGATCACCGACTTAGGTTCTGTCAAACGCTGATCCGTATCTGGGCAGTTATAAAGGCAGGGTTCGGGTCGATTGAGAATCAAGATGCATGATGTGAATAACCAAGATGGGATTTTTCCCCTCCACTTGGAGAGATATTCTCTGGGCCCTCTCGTGAGATATGATTCAGAAAGCATGGCCATGCACGACTCGGTTAAGTGTTAACCGAGGCGATCGACTAAGAGTTAGTCGGGTGAATCACTTATCTCGGATCGAGAAGATAGTCAGACTATTTAAGGGATGACAAATATTCGCCTATAGTCTGACAAGGTATATCGTGAGGCAAAAGGGACTCGGACGTAAGTCGCATTGGAAAGGCAAGTCGTCATGACTCTTTGGTACTTGGGAGTCGGCACGTTCTGCTAGGAGCCGCTACCAACTGATCGATTGAGAGTCGGACTCCAATCGTGTCCAAGTAGCCATGAGCCTGCGGGGCCGCACACTTAAGAGCGGGAGCAAGTTCGAATTGGATCTGAACCGGTAATCTGGTTGGGTTGGACCCAAGCCGGATTAGGACTGAGTTAGTGAGTTCGACTCACGGTGACTAAGTGTTATATGGGCTTTAGTGAATGGGCCACGAGAGTGGAGCCCACGTTCACTCCCTATATATATATAGTGGAGCACCATAACCCAGAAAGGTTAATCGTTGATCGGTTAGGTCATTCCATGTGTTGGAAACCCTAGCTCCACAGCAGTCCTGCCATCATAACGAAGCTAGCAGTTCGTCGCCGGTGCTCCTCCTTGAATGTGTGGATACCAGCAGAGGTGTTGTACGATCAGCACCAGGACGATTGGATCGCAAAGGACTGCACTGTATCTAGATACTACATGGACCCATAGTCCAAGGTGGAACTACTCACGCTTCATACCAGAGAGAATGCCTCCGGGATGATTTCCCCTCCGGCAGGGTGCCGGGAAGAACTTTAGATCCCCCCGATCTAGGGACGATGGTGGCGGCTACAGAAGGTTTTGTGGAGTTTTGATCGGGTACTTAGGTTTTCTGCATCGGGGGCTTCTTATGGGAGAAGAGGCGAGGCCAGGAGGCGACCAGGGGTCCACACCCTGCCCAGGCGCGGGCCCACCCCTGGCCGCGCCTAGGGGGTTTGGCCGCCCGGGTTCGCGTCTCCGTCTCGTCTTCTGGATTCGTGTCCCTCATGGTAAAATATTGACTTTGGCTTTTGTCCCGTCCAATTCTGAGAATATTGTTTTTTTGCCTTTCTGGAACCAAAAAAAGAAGAAAACAGGCAACTGGCACTGTGGCAACTTGTTAATAGGTTAGTTCCAGAAAAGATATAAAAACACCTCAAAGTGTAGACAAAGCAAAGCAAAGTAGATACTAAACAAGCATGGATCATCAAAAATTATAGATACGTTTCCGACATATCAAGCATCCCTAGGCTTAACTCATGCTCGTCCTCGAGTAGGTAAGTGATAAAAAGAATAATTTCTAAGGTGACATGCACCATCAAAACCAAGATCAAACCATTTGCAAGCATTGAAATCTGGGAACAAAGAACTCTAAACATGTGCATGGAAGATGGAGTTCTAACAATAGGACAAAGTAACTATGCATGCAACATGAAAGGCTACAAACAAAGATCATGAATAACATGCATTGAAAAACGTTTGTTTGTTTCACATAGAGAAAACATGGCATAGTGGCATTCAGCTTGTCCCTCATAGAGTAGCAAATAGATGCATAGGACACTTTCAAAGTTCACAAGGGTGACTAGAAACAAGTAGTACAAGAACAAATAATATCACAATATGTATCAATCAATATGCTTTAGGACACTGCACACAGAATGACAACTATGCTCTCTTAATGGTGCCTAAAGGTAGAAGGTGGATACTCAAATAATGATGGAAGAAAGGCCCTTCACAAAGGGAAGCAGGGATTTCAAGTTTCAAAAAGAGCTTCCAAAAATTATGGTACTTGTTAGCTTTCAGCCCTCATTGCCCCTATCATAAGCATCTTGAAGTGATTAAGGTTAAAGTGAACAAAGATGGAGTATATGCTTGACAAAGTATAAGTTGGCAATCTCAAGTCCCTTGAATACGAGGGCCACACCTCATGCTACTCAACTTCATGTAGGGTTCGCAGCATAGAAAACAAAAAATTTCCTACAGTGGGAACAACTATGTACCAAGATCTATCTACTAGATACAAGCAATGGGCGGATATACATCCGTAGAGAACATACCCTTGAAGACCGACAAAGCTTAATGAGTCCAAACTCGTGGTTGATGTAGACGATCTCTTGCCGATCTCAAGATCGAGAGGAAGTCCTAGCGCCGCAAAACAGCGACACATCCGTGCTCGCACACACGTCTGAGGCACCGAGCAACCTCCGCCTCCTCGCTCCAGCGATGCAGCGGAAGCACAACTCTTTCTTGCCGACTAGCCACCAGGAACATATATCTCGCTAGTCCGAGACCATGGGGGATAAATACTAGAGGGGGAGAGATATCCTTCACGAGGAGGTGTGCTTTGACTGGATGAGAGGGGTGCCTTTTATAGGGGAGAGGGGAGCACCCAAGGGGCATGGCGCCAAGCCATGGGGCTTCCCCCACCTCTTCCTCATTCATGTGGGTGGACACTCCACTCACTCAAATGCCTTTAAATTTCCTCCACTAAAAAACCCACTCAAATTCCCATTAAATTTCCACCAAATTTAATGCAACCTCTCATTAAATAAAACTCCTTTTATTTATTCAGAATTTTTCCAATTACTTTAATGACAAACATTCACATATAACCCCTTGCTAGTATTTCATTTCACATGCAGAAACACTTTCTGCAATTTCACTCATCAAGTGTCAAAGCACTTGAATCTTGTTTCTATAAGGGTTCCCAACCTTTAATAAGGTAGAGATCCATGTGATTGCAATGCTAGTCCCTGGATCAATAGCTAGCATCCACAGTTAAGATGTAATATCAAGAAACAAAGGTCATAATACAACTTTATAACCAGGAATAAAATAATTCATTACATCTTACATAGCTCATTTGGCTATTACATTACATTGCAGCAGAATATCTATAAGCATGGAGTCCTTCATCTTCAAAGTGCCACAGGCAAACATGTTGGTTGTAGACTTTGTAATCCTAATCAATCAACTTTACTAATATCAATCAAACCTGCAACATAACAAGTTACAGCCACAAGGGTCAATACATTTGAATTGTATTGGCAAGTTTCACTACTATGTAGAATATAAGTGGATCCTATCAATACATGCATATTTGGCTAAGTGTAGTTTAGGGTCATTTGCAGAAAGCAATATAGTTTTATCCTATCTTTTCCAAATGGTTTTTGATCTTTTGTCAAAAATCTTTCTGAGCTCCTTGGTACACCCCAAGTGCTTAATGTCTTTGTCAAAATCTTTTGAGCTCCTTGGTACACCCCAAGTGCTTCAAGTCTTTGTTGTCACTTTCAAGTTTTTCTTTTAGAAATTGGAATGTCGAGATTTCCCATAGCTTCAGGCCTTAGTTGCTCAGTATTGTCCATAACCGGGGACACGGCTAAGTACTTAGATTTTTATCTTCTGCAGAAGTTGTACACTTTACCCACATGACACAATCTCATCTTGTTGCCACCAGTGGCCGCTGGATAAGTACTCACCAAGATGGAGTACTGGCAGATTGAGAATGTGACGAAGTCTTTCCATAGGGTCCTCCCATACATAATGCCAGCTTGTCTTTAGGCACCAATTTAGAGTTCCTAGTTCCCTCATTCCAGTAACCTGAAGAGGCCAATGCATGGGTCTTCCACAATGTAATTGACTAAGCCAGTGCCCAGCATGTGGCTGCACACGGAAGCCACTGTACGAGAAACATGTTCAATCTCTAAGTCCCTGGGTGGTTTTCATCTAGTGCACAACAAAAAGAGATTGCCATATAAACATGGTTCCTTTTGTTGCCACCTTGTCCAAAACTTGAGTAACCTTGTCCACCCAGGTGGTTCATTGAGTACTTGTTTTATTATATAAAACACAAGTCTTTTCAATCCTTCTCAAAATCTCAACATGTATCTCTTCTCAATATATATAGCATGGCTAAGCATATTACAACTACATTGTTTTCACTAAGGAATGTATAAGGGTATCCTATTAGGATTTAGCATAGCAAAATATAGTAGTCCTTATCATGCATGTTTCAAAATCCACTAAGTGTAATGAAAATAGTAGGACTTGGATGATAGTGTCACTTGCCTTTTTGGTAGAGGATGTTGGTTCACTCCTTGATCTTGCTAATATCACACTCTTCTAATCTTCACTACAAATCAATCAAGCAAACATAGATTCAACTAGTATTCCAACCAATAATCAAACAATCTATCACACATAAAATAATAGAAACAAAGTCATGCATGCAAGCATGCAAAAGATAGTTTTATTTGCAAAGGTGGTTTCTACTAGGCTCTATACATTTTAAGGTTCAAAGTGGTCATTTTATAAAGTGGCAAAGTCATTTGCAAAAGGGTTTTATCTATAAGCCATTTTTATATCAAATCATTATTTTATGTAGTGGAAAATGTTTTTAGCAAAGCAACAATTTTATATTGTTCACAAAACAAGTTGTTAATTCACAAACTTGGTGTTTTAGGGTCAGTAGGTTTGAATCAAAAAAATTTCCAAAGGTTTTGATCAAAAACATTTCCATAGCAAAAATCAATATTTTTATTTGACTAGAAATGAGCTAATTCAATTATTCAATCCTAATCTTCACCAAATACATTTTCAAAACCATAAGTTGGTTCCTAGGGTCAGTAGGTTCACATTAAACCATTTTGCAAAGATTTCAACCCCAAAATCATTTTGAAATAAATTTTATATCCTAAACAAGCATACACAAGTTTCTGCAAAAACAAACAATTTAACAGAAACTTTTTACTAAACAAATGGCATGGTTAGCTAGGGCTTGATTTTCTGAATCCATTGATATAAAGTTTGCAAATTTTGAACGTGTGGATCAAAAGTTACAAGGTTTACAAATTTGCATATCAATCTGATTCAAAAATCTGTTTTAAATCAACTAGTGCCACGCGTCTGTTTCTGGTTCGCTGATACCGGTTCGTGTGGATTGTGCAACTACAGCCGTTGGATCTAAGTGAGACGGTGCGGTTCAGATTAGCCCGTACCTCTTCGTTTAATGAATCTATCTAAGCCGCCAGATGGAAATCTAACGGTGCGAATTGACTTGCCCAAACACGAGCGGCATCGATGGTGGCTGGCGGCGGCGCACGGTCAGGCGGTGGCGTTACGGCGGCTACAGGAAGCAGGGAAGGAAACGGGGATGCTCACCGTGCTCGCGAGGTCGAGGTGATGCTCAACGCGTTGAGATTTCGTCGAGGGGCATACTAGAGCGGAGGGGATTGCTCGCCGGAGACGATGGCGGCGTCAGGCGGTTCTGGTGGTCGTCGAGGGCGACGCTGCAGTTTACCCCGAGGGAAAACAAGGACACGGTTAGACTCGTGAGGGTGTGGCGAGTGCGGGAGTATCATCGAGGAGTGCTGGGGCGAATGGAGGTTACCTGGGGAGTTCGCCGGAGTGTCAGTGAACGATGGTGGCGCTCGGATGTTGTCGAAGCCGAGGCTCTGGGGCGAGCGCGGTTGAACGGAAGGCATAGGGAGAAGCGCTAGAGGCTGGGGATCACGGCTGTGTGCTCATGGAGGCAAGGGGCGGTGTCTACTGGCCGGAATCGATGGAGAACCTCGCCGGAGGCAGTGGCGGTCTGAGAGGAAATTAGGGCAGCCTGATGGCTCCGGTGGTGCGGCGTCTGGGGGAAAAGAGAGGGAAGACGCAGGCGGTTATATGGGCGTGGTCGCGGGGTGGAGTAACGCGGCCATTAACGCGTATTCATCGCCGGCGTTTCTTGTCTGCAACGGCAGGGAGGAATTGCCGCGGTTGAAGACGATGACACCCTGTCGTGGGACCTGCCTGTCAGCGAGGAAGGGAGAGAGGGAGAGGGTCCACTTGTCGGTGTCTGCGCGGGTGCGAGAATGAGTGAAAAACGATTCGCGCGTGGGGGAAGTAGCTGGGCTGGAACTGGGCTTGCTGGGCCAGACGAGTTGGGCTGAGTCCTTTAGCAATTTTTTTTTGTACTGAATCTTTTTCCTTTTTCCATTTCATTTTCTCTTTTGAAATTCAATCAAACAATTCAAATCAATCAACTTCCACCACACTTTGTATTTGAGTTTGGTTCTGCTTAACAAGACAAATCCAAGTCCCAAAATGAAATAATATATTTATTTTAGGGTCCATTAATAATTAAATGACTAGACCTTAATCATTTAATTCAAATAGGATTTGTTTTAATAAAAATCTTTATTTTTGAAAATCTAAATATAAAACCAAAAACACTTCAGTAGGTTTTATTTGAGAATATAAAATACTTGGGAAAACTTGTTTGAAATATTTTAACAAGTTTTGATGTTTAATTAAAATGATAAAACCTTTATTTTAATAAAATTGGATATTAATAAACTCTCATTATTTTATTTAAATAAACCTTTACTCTTTTAATCAAAGCAAAACATTTTATTTCAAAAGCTTGGCCAAGGTTTAATTTGGCTCTATAAAATAATCCTTATTTATTTTTCTACCTTTGCCTCTGAAAACCAAATCTTTTTATTAAAAGATCCAAAAATAGTAATTCTAAATATTTTTAACTTTATTGTTTATTTATTCTTTTAAATCCCTTTAGGATTTTTATTTGATCCAAATAGGTTTTGAAAGTTTCCAATTGGATTCAAAAAGTTTCTTCTCACCCTGAAAATCAACAAAGTTTTATTTTATTCATTTATTTTTCGCATAACAAGATTTGGAAAATCTTGGGATGTGACAGGCTACCACCCTTAAAATAAATCTTGTCCCGAGATTTGGGAAGGCTAGGGTTACAAGTAGGCTCAAAGCATCTAGGGTACTACCACCCTTAAAAAAAATTCCAACTAAATTACATGTTGGCCTTCTTGGGATCCTGGGGAAACTTCTCTGGGCAAACATCTGCATAGTGCCCTTTGTTTCCACACTTGAAACATGTGACAAGGCTGAGATCCTTCATAGGCTTGTTTATCTTGTGCTTCATCTTTTCTGGACAGTTGCTTGCATAATGTCCTTGGTTACCACAATTGAAACATGTGATAAGTTTGAGTTCTTCACGTATCTCTTGTGGACAGGTTGCTGCATAATGGCCTAGCTCTTTGTAGTTGTTGCACCATACTTGACCAATCTCCTTATACTTCTGTTTCTCTGGACATTCACTGGAATAGTGTCCCATTTCTTTGCAATGATTACATTGCACATGGCTTTTGTCCTTCTTTTTCTTGGGTTTCTCCAAAGCTAGGAGTGCTTCTAGTTCATGTTCTTCATATGTTATCTTATAGGTAGGAATGTCTACTGGTTTCTTTGACCTTCTATTGCTCCTTGGATAATTCATATGCCTCTTCTTTGGTCCTTTAAATTGGGTTGTATTGCATGGAGGTACAAGTGGAGATTTTCCTTTGTCCTCATCTTTCTTGGTAGGCTTAGCTCCCTCTTGATAGTTTGCAATCAGTTGTTGCACTCCACCTTGTTTCCTTTGTTCAACTATGGAATAGATGGGGCATTGGACAGGGACATGGTTATTTCCTTCACGTAGGTAACAAGTAGCTTGAGAGGTGGGACATTGGCCAACTGGATGTTTCTCTTCACAGTCGGGGCATTGATCTCCATGCTCCTTGGAAGTGTGATCCTTGTCTCCACAAATATTGCAAGCTTTGGTTCCTTCAAGAATAACATCTTTGTCATCTTTGTTGTCACAAACTCCTTTGGAAGAGTTTCCTTCCATGTTGATCATTTGATCTGTCACCTTATGCAACATTTGGGCTTGGTTTTCCAAAAATCCTTGCAGGGTTGGATCTTCCCCACTGGTGTTGGCTATGAATTGAGCTGTCATTTGGTTCAACTGGTTTTGGGTTGCTATGAGTTCTCTCATGTTGTCCTCTTGGTTATTGTTGGTGTCATCAACCTTGATGTTGGAGTCTCTTGGAGTAGTCATCTGTTTGCGTTGAATTGGGATTAGAATAGGCAAAATATCTCTAAGGAAATAATTCTAAACACACACTCCACATTTCACACAAACAATGTGCAAGCAATCACAAACAAACACTCCTTTCAAACACAAGTTTCCAAGCATATTCTTAGGCAACCAAAAATATTTTTGTTACACCACATAAGTTGGTGGGTTTGCCATAAACTAAATATGGTGGTCCATCTATATGGTTCACTTGTGATCTTTCCATCTTTCTTGGTTGATTCTTCTTACTTGAGATCATGGTTTTCCTTGGGAAAAATTCTAGGTCACAAAAACTTCAAAGGTGTTGATGGCACCTTCTAAGTTGTGTTTCCTTAGTCTCCAAATCTTTGAGCAAGATTTCTTGTCTCACTTGTAGTCCTTAGTGATATCCAAGGTTGAGGTCCTTGGTGAAAATGCTGAAGATGTTGAAGTCATTAGAGTTGAAGATGTTGAAGTCATTAGAGTTGAAGATGTTGAAGTCATTAGAGTTGAATATGTTGAAGTCATTAGAGTTGATGAAGTCCTTTGCACATGGTGAAGTCTTTGGCCATGGGGTAGGTTCTCCATCAAGTTGAAATCGAAGAGATGTAGATTCAAAACCAAAGTGGTTGAGGAAAAGAGTTTACAAGATTGTTTGTAAATAAGTTTTGGAACAAATACAACTCCTATTTATCTAAGGGTTTTTGTCCAATCCTAGGTTTACAAATCCTACAGGCAACACAATGCTCTGATACCATCTGTAAGGGTTCCCAACCTTTAATAAGGTGGAGATCCCTGTGATTGCAATGCTAGTCCCTGGATCAATAGCTAGCATCCACAGTTAAGATGTAATATCAAGAAACAAAGGTCATAATACAACTTTATAACCAGGAATAAAATAATTCATTACATCTTACATAGCTCATTTGGCTATTACATTACATTGCAGCAGAATATCTATAAGCATGGAGTCCTTCATCTTCAAAGTGCCACAGGCAAACATGTTGGTTGTAGACTTTGTAATCCTAATCAATCAACTTTACTAATATCAATCAAACCTGCAACATAACAAGTTACAGCCACAAGGGTCAATACATTTGAATTGTATTGGCAAGTTTCACTACTATGTAGAATATAAGTGGATCCTATCAATACATGCATATTTGGCTAAGTGTAGTTTAGGGTCATTTGCAGAAAGCAATATAGTTTTATCCTATCTTTTCCAAATGGTTTTTGATCTTTTGTCAAAAATCTTTCTGAGCTCCTTGGTACACCCCAAGTGCTTAATGTCTTTGTCAAAATCTTTTGAGCTCCTTGGTACACCCCAAGTGCTTCAAGTCTTTGTTGTCACTTTCAAGTTTTTCTTTTAGAAATTGGAATGTCAAGATTTCCCATAGCTTCAAGCCTTAGTTGCTCAGTATTTTCCATAACCGGGGACACGGCTAAGTACTTAGATTTTTATCTTCTGCAGAAGTTGTACACTTTACCCACATGACACAATCTCATCTTGTTGCCACCAGTGGCCGCTGGATAAGTACTCACCAAGATGGAGTACTGGCAGATTGAGAATGTGACGAAGTCTTTCCATAGGGTCCTCCCATACATAATGCCAGCTTGTCTTCAGGCACCAATGTAGAGTTCCTAGTTCCCTCATTCCAGTAACCTGAAGAGGTCAATGCATGGGTCTTCCACAATGTAATTGACTAAGCCAGTGCCCATTTAGCATGTGGCTGCACACGGAAGCCACTGTACGAGAAACATGTTCAATCTCTAAGTCCCTGGGTGGTTTTCATCTGGTGCACAACAAAAAGAGATTGCCATATAAACATGGTTCCTTTTGTTGCCACCTTGTCCAAAACTTGAGTAACCTTGTCCACCCAGGTGGTTCATTGAGTACTTGTTTTATTATATGAAACACAAGTCTTTTCAATCCTTCTCAAAATCTCAACATGTATCTCTTCTCAATATATAGCATGGCTAAGCATATTACAACTACATTGTTTTCACTAAGGAATGTATAAGGGTATCCTATTAGGATTTAGCATAGCAAAATATAGTAGTCCTTATCATGCATGTTTCAAAATCCACTAAGTGTAATGAAAATAGTAGGACTTGGATGATAGTGTCACTTGCCTTTTTGGTAGAGGATGTTGGTTCACTCCTTGATCTTGCTAATATCACACTCTTCTAATCTTCACTACAAATCAATCAAGCAAACATAGATTCAACTAGTATTCCAACCAATAATCAAACAATCTATCACACATAAAATAATAGAAACAAAGTCATGCATGCAAGCATGCAAAAGATAGTTTTATTTGCAAAGGTGGTTTCTACTAGTCTCTATACATTGTAAGGTTCAAAGTGGTCATTTTCTAAAGTGGCAAAGTCATTTGCAAAAGGGTTTTATCTATAAGCCATTTTTACATCAAATCATTATTTTATGTAGTGGAAAATGTTTTTAGCAAAGCAACAATTTTATATTGTTCACAAAACAAGTTGTTAATTCATAAACTTGGTGTTTTAGGGTCAGTAGGTTTGAATCAAAACATTTCCCAAAGGTTTTGCTCAAAAACATTTCCATAGCAAAAATCAATATTTTTATTTGACTAGAAATGAGCTAATTCAATTATTCAATCCTAATCTTCACCAAATACATTTTCAAAACCATAAGTTGGTTCCTAGGGTCAGTAGGTTCACATTAAACCATTTTGCAAAGATTTCAACCCCAAAATCATTTTGAAATAAATTTTATATCCTAAACAAGCATACACAAGTTTCTGCAAAAACAAACAATTTAACAGAAACTTTTTACTAAAAAAATGGCATAGTTGGCTAGGGCTTGCTTTTCTGAATCCATTGATATAAAGTTTGCAAATTTTGAATGTGTGGATCAAAAGTTACAAGGTTTACAAATTTGCATATCAATCTGATTCAAAAATCTGTTTTAAATCAACTAGTGCCACGCGTCTGTTTCTGGTTCGCTGATACCGGTTCGCGTGGATTGCGCAACTACAGCCGTTGGATCTAAGTGAGACGGTGCGGTTCAGATTAGCCCGTACCTCTTCATTTAATGAATCTATCTAAGCCGCCAGATGGAAATCTAACGGTGCGAATTGACTTGACCAAACACGAGCGGCGCCGACTGTGGCTGGCGGCGGCGCACGGTCAGGCGGTGGCGTTACGGCGGCTACAGGAAGCAGGGAAGGAAACGGGGATGCTCACCGTGCTCGCGAGGTCGAGGTGATGCTCAACGCGTTGAGATTTCGTCGAGGGGCGTACTGGAGCGGAGGGGATTGCTCGCCGGAGACGATGGCGGCGTCAGGCGGTTCTGGTGGTCGTCGAGGGCGACGCTGCAGTTTACCCCGAGGGAAAACAAGGACACGGTTAGACTCGTGAGGGTGTGGCGAGTGCGGGAGTATCATCGAGGAGTGCTGGGGTGAACGGAGGTTACCTGGGGAGTTCGCCGGAGTGTCAGTGAACGATGGTGGCGCTCGGATGTTGTCGAAGCCGAGGCTCTGGGGCGAGCGCGGTTGAACGGAAGGCACAGGGAGAAGCGCCAGAGGCTGGGGATCACGGTTGTGTGCTCAGGGAGGCAAGGGGCGGTGTCTACTGGCCGGAATCGATGGAGAACCTCGCCGGAGGCAGTGGCGGTCTGAGAGGAAATTACGGCAGCCTGATGGCTCCGGTGGTGCGGCGTCTCGGGTAAAAGAGAGGGAAGACGCAGGCGGATATATGGGCGTGGTCGCGGGGTGAAGTAACGCGGCCATTAATGCGTATTCATCGCCGGCATTTCTTGTCTGCAACGGCAGGGAGGAATTGCCGCGGTTGAAGACGACGACACGCTGTCGTGGGACCTGCCTGTCAGCGAGAAAGGGAGAGAGGGAGAGGGTCCACTTGTCGGTGTCTGCGCGGGTGCGAGAATGAGTGAAAAACGATTCGCGCGTGGGGGAAGTAGCTGGGCTGGAACTGGGCTTGCTGGGCCAGACGAGTTGGGCTGAGTCCTTTAGCAATTTTTTTTGTACTGAATCTTTTTCCTTTTTCTATTTCATTTTCTGTTTTGAAATTCAATCAAACAATTCAAACATTCAAATCAATCAACTTCCACCACACTTTGTATTTGAGTTTGGTTCTGCTTAAAAACACAAATCCAAGTCCCAAAATGAAATAATATATTTATTTTAGGGTCCATTAATAATTAAATGACTAGACCTTAATCATTTAATTCAAATAGGATTTGTTTTAATAAAAATCTTTATTTTTGAAAATCTAAATATAAAACCAAAAACACTTCAGTAGGTTTTATTTGAGAATATAAAATACTTGGGAAAACTTGTTTGAAATATTTTAACAAGTTTTGATGTTTAATTAAAATGATAAAACCTTTATTTTAATAAAATTGGATATTAATAAACTCTCATTATTTTATTTAAATAAACCTTTACTCTTTTAATCAAAGCAAAACATTTTATTTCAAAAGCTTGGCCAAGGTTTAATTTGGCTCTATAAAATAATCCTTATTTATTTTTCTACCTTTGCCTCTGAAAACCAAATCTTTTTATTAAAAGATCCAAAAATAGTAATTCTAAATATTTTTAACTTTATTGTTTATTTATTCTTTTAAATCCCTTTAGGATTTTTATTTGATCCAAATAGGTTTTGAAAGTTTCCAATTGGATTCAAAAAATTTCTTCTCACCTTGAAAATCAACAAAGTTTTATTTTATTCATTTATTTTTCACATAACAAGATTTGGAAAATCTTGGGATGTGGCAGTTTCACTTATCAAGTGTCGATACACTTGAATCTTGATTCAATTCCTTTCCATGCGACAAGAACCATTTCTTGTCGTTTCTATATTGAACTCCTTCAATATCTCATATATGTACGTTTGGCACAACCATATTAGCGTCACAGTCTATCCACTATACACATTCATGCTAAATATTCGGGTTTTGCCTAAGTCTTTCATCGAAATGAAATTCTTAACCTTTGTCAATAAAAGATACATCATTTCCAATCAAAAAGATGTCCTCCACATAATATATTAGAAATATGTCTTAGCGCTCCCACTTAATTTCTTGCAAATGCAAGCATCTTCATCGTCTCCAGATGAAAACTCCTTTTTCATCATGCAGAAGATTCCAACTCCGCGATGCTTACTTCAACCATTGAAGTTTGCATGCCCCTTTTAGCATCCTTTGAATTAACAAAACCCTTTGGATCGTGTCATGTACACGTCCTAGGTAACCATTCTATTAGAAGAACTTTGTTTTGTTTATTCATCTACCATATACCAAATTATATGTAGTGGTTGCTACTTTAATCCATCCAGACTAAATATCGCTATGAAATATTAAATCTTGTCATAGTCAACTCCTTGAACATTGTCGTAAAATACTTTACGACATGTCGACTATTTCATAGATGTAAAACATCCACGTCTGTTTCTTTATAGATCCAAATACGATCAATAGGTTTTTACACCTTTCCGGAGGGTATTCCAAGTTCAAAACTTGATTTCTTGTGTATGGAACTATCACGGATTTTATGGCTTCAAGCCATTTGACGGAGTCAGGGGCCATCATCGCTTCTTTGCATGTAGTTGGTTCATCATTGTCAAAAAATAATGATTTACTCTCAAATCTCAACATTTGATTGTTTATCCGACCTACTTGGTTCAATAGGAACTTAGATATCCGTGACCACAACCTTTGAGGCACAGAAGCTATGAGTATTATGGCTGCCTCCGAAACGATTTCCGGTGCTGCGCAACTCAGCACATTTATCTAAGGTTCGTTAACATTATCAAAGTTCTATTGTCATCCCACTTAACTTTTACGAAAAATTTCTTTTTCAAGAAACTTCACATTTCAAGCGACAAACCCTTTTGTCCTAGGTGTTATGGAGGAATATCCAATGGTTATTCGAAATAACCTACAAATACATGCTCATCCGACTTTGGTTGTAAACATCTTACTTATGCTTAGCATACCAAAATATAAGAAATGACAATTTGGGTTTTACCCCAAACCATAACTTCCATGGTGTCATTTCAACGGATCAAGATAGCTCTTTCCAGTGTAAAAGAAGTAGTCTCTAAAGCTTTTAATCTTTTAAAACATAATGGCAGTTTTATAAATAACACCTTTGATCCAACCATGTCAAACAAGGTTTTATTACAAATCTCAAACACTCCATACTCCTATGGTGTCTCTGGAGATGTAAATCTAGGTTTTTTGCTAAACTTGCAACTCAAATAAATCCCTTTATGATAAAATCATAATTCATTTATTTTCTTGTTACACTTGTAACTCAAATAAATCCCTTTATGATAAAATCATAAATCATTTATTTTCTTGTTACAATGATTTTCCACTTCATCTTGAAAGTCTTTGAAACATTTTCAAATATTTCATACTTCTTTCTCATTAAGTGAATATTCACTCAAATTTCCGGAGAAAGCATATGAAGTTGAAATCCATCGCTTACGACTATACATAACGGACTACATACATCGATATGTATAAATTCCAATATTTTAGTCATTCATTCTTCTTTGGCCTTTGAACGAAGTTTTAATTATCCCGAGGAAAGTCTCACAAGCGTCATTTGATCAAATCAAAGACTCCAAAAATCCATGAAAATGGATTTTCTTCATGTTTTCTTTCCAATATAATTTAAACGGCAATGTCACTTCGTAAGTGATCTTCCAATCATTTGTCTTGCGACATTTTAGCATTAGCTTTATGGATGTGATTTCTCTAACTAGATTTGTAAATCATCCATCTTATATGGAATACGGTAATTATTTGAACAACCTTTGTTCTCATAATACCTGATTTAAATAAGAATTATTAAAACAAATCTTGAAGGCAAGCTTCGATGTCAACGAGAAATACAAGCAACGGTTTGTTTGTTTTTGATGAACATCATCACATATTCTCTTGCTAGTTACTTAGGCCATTGTGGTTTATGAATTGCGTCGTTCCATATGAAATTTCATACCAACCAATTCGGTATCCAATACCCAAGAACCACATTGTTTAACAAGCAAAGAATACAACCATAACATGTATATCATCTATATACCTAAATTGGATATTTCCAGTCTTTTCTTTTCTGCCAAATATATTTTATATATTCTCTTTCAGCATTTCCTTTTCCTTTTTAAAGGAATCTATCAACATCAATAGTGGCGCCATATACATGACACATAGTCCAAAGCGTGTATATTCAAATAATAATACCTTTGGACTTGCACTTTGAAGTAGATCACCATCATCAAAATGATCGGCATTCTTTCAAAATCCATTCTTTAGTAATCCTTTAGTGTAGTAAACACTTTACATACATCTTATATTCATCCTTATCATGACGAATTTCATGATCAAGCTAATGTAGCTTATAAAGACGAATCGTGAGTATAACATTACTTTCCAAAACCCTTTTGGATGATTAGGATGTCTAGCATTTCCAACCTTCGTAAATTCTCATCCAATATGAGAACATACATTATACTCTATCATATTGCAACTAAAACATTGTTTCAGATATCGTTATATCTGTCACACATGATGGTTTCTGAAACAATTCTTTCATCTCCTATATAAACTTGATATTAAAACAATCAAGAATCATGGAGGCAAACATGATACTTAAGATACTAACACTAGAATTGTTACTCTCGATTAAATACCAATTATTAAATTTCACAGAGTAAACAAAGTTTGCTGAAAGTTTCCAATAGGACTTTAAAATTTAGATTAACACTCAACACAATACGATATCAGTTTGTAAAGTAAATATCCAGAATTCTATAGTTCTATTATCTCAATTACAACTAAGCATAAGGTGGTGAACGAATGCCAATGACTACAACAAATTATGCAAATGCTGTGTTTACAATGCTAGTCCCTGGATCAATAGCTAGCATCCACAGTTTAAGATGCAATACCAAGAAACAAAGGTCATATTATAACTTTATAACCAAGAATAAAATAATTCATTACATCTTACATAGATCATTTGGCTATCTCATTACAATGCAGCAGAAATATCTATATAGCATGGAGTCCTTCATCTTCAAAGTGCCACAGGCAATCATGTTGGTTGTAGACTTGTAATCCTAATCAACACACTTCCCTAACATCAAACAAACCTGCAACATAATAAGTTACAGCCACAAGGGCCAATACATTTGAATTGTATTGGCAAGTGATACTATGGTAGAATAGTGGTATCTATCATCTATATGCATTTGGCTAAGTGGAGCTTAGGCTTGCTTTGCTCAAAATAGATTTTCCTTATCATTTGAAAACACTAAGTTTTTGTTTGTCAAAATCACCCAAGGCATCTACCAATCATTGATTGAAGATCCTTTAACCCTTGTTCAACCACAAGTTTTTAACTTAGAAATTGGGATGAGGAGATTCTTGATAGCTTCCATGTCTTGTTGCTCAAATTGTCCATTGCCGGGGACACGACTAAGTACTTAAATTTTACTCTCGAGAGAGATGGTGCACTTTCCCCACAAGACTCGACATCCATGGAGACAAGATCTTTCAGAAACCTTCCCTTAGACCAAAATGGACGCGCTCCAAACCTATCATCCCCTACCACCAACTGTCCATGTAAGATCCCTCCTTTATAAAGGAAAATGATCCCTGTGATTGCAATGCTAGTCCCTGGATCAATGCTAGCATCCACAGTTTAAGATGAAGTACACAGAAACAAAGGTCATTATTACAGTCATTCCAGAGACAACATAGTCTTTTATAACTCCATGGCCACAGGCCTAGTACAAGAGTTTAAATAAGTAATAAGATAAATAAGTCTTCATCTTCATGTGCCACAGGCAAGCATGTTGAGTGTAGACTCATGACTCCTAATCATCATCATAATAACCTGCAACATCACAAGTTACAGCCACAGTAGGTCAATACATTGGAATAGTATTGGCAAGTGATACCTTAGTAGAATATTGGTGGACTAAGTACTATATGCATTTTGGCTAAGTGTAGCTTAGGCTTGCTTTGCTCAAAATAGGTTTTGCCTATTAGTTGAAAACTCTAAGTTTTTCTTTGACAAAAACTTTCCCAAGGAACCACCAATAGACATTGGTGAACCTTCACCCTTGTTCAACCACAAGTTTTTACTTAGAAATTGGGATGAGGAGATTCTTGATAGCTTCCATGTCTTGATGCTCAAGTTGTCCAATACCAGGGACATGGCTAAGTACTTAGATTCTTCCATCTGTAGAGGTTATGCACTTTCCCCACCAGACTTGATTTTCACCAAGACAGGACCTTTCAGAAGCCTTCCCTTAGAGCAAATGGACGCGTTCCAACCTATCATCCCACTACAACCAACTGTCCAATTGGCTAAGTTTTTGCAACCTATATGATCCAGGCAGAGCCCATATTGCCAAGTGGCTGCACTAGAAGCTTCTTAACATATGGCATCTCAAATCCCTTTGTTCCTGGGTGGCTTTCCACAAGTGAGATACACAAGGTAAACCATAGAAATGGGCCTTGTGTAACCACTCAACACAAACCATTCTTTCCATTCCACCCAGGTGTTTCATTCACTTAGTTGTTTTATTAAGCCAAAACATAGTCCAAAGACTTAGAAATATTTGATCATAGCATGAATATATAACCATACTTGGTTGCTACTAGCTAGGCTAAGCATGGCACTGATAAGACTTAGAAATATTTCTAGCAATTCTACAACTACTAGGATTTCCCAAGCATAGCATATAGATCAAAAATTTCCATGCAAAACTAGCAAAATATTTCTAATGCATATTTGAAAACGTAGGAATAAATCATGAAGCACCACTTTCCTTGATAGTTTGGAGAGTAGCTACAATCCTCACAATCACAATCACTATTAGCACCAAAATCTACACATAAAATAATAGCACCAAAATCACATACATAATAAATACAAGCAAAAATATATGGATGCATGCATAATGCCATGGGATGATTTTCTACACCAAACAAGACAAGTGCACAGTACTGATTCATAAACAAGTTCAAAACTTGCCAAACAAACTTTATTTGAACATTAAAACATTTCTCAAATAATTAATATAAACAAAATAAGCCTACACAAGATTCTGTAAAAACAACCTTTTTAACAGAGGCAAAACATTAAACACAATGCATAGATGGAAAGGATTTTCTCTTCTGATTCCATTGATATAAAATTTGTCAAATTTGGACGTGGTATTCAAAAGTTATGATTTAAACAAAATCAAACATCTAATAGATCTAATTCCAAATTTTAAAACCAAACTCGTGCCACGCGGCGCCTTCTAACTGGCTGGTACCGCTTCGCGCCGTATCACGCTTCTGAGCCGTTAGATCTAACTAAAACGCGCGGTTAGATCTGATCCATACCCCTTCGTTAAGTGATCTATCCTACACGTCAGATCCAGATCCAACGGTGCTCAATCAACCTACCAAAGTCTGGCGGCGCGCGGCGACGGTGAGCGGCGGTGCGTTCTGTCTATGGCGGCGCCGTGGCTACAGAGGGGGGTTGGGGTCGTCGGAGAGGCTTACCAGGCTCGCGGCTGTGTGCTGAAGCTCAACGTGTGGACGAGCAGGGTCGAGGCGCACAGACACAGCAGCACGAGCACGCCGGAGTTGTTGGCGGCGTCGGATGCTCACTGTCGGAGTCGAAGACGACGTTCAGGGGCAGAAGGATCCAAACAAAAGGTGTTAGCAGGTGCATTAGACACAGGCGAACACGACCGTGTGATTCAGAAACGGAGGGGAACACGGGGCTCACCGGAATTAGTCGCGGGAGTCGAGGTGAGCTTTTGTCGCTTCCAGAGGTGGACGATGGCGACGGTCTAGGGAGATTCAGAATGAAACAGAGGCATGAGAAGATGCGCAAGGACATGTAGAACATGCTCGCATGAAACAGAGACAAAGGGGTGGGCGATGCTCACCGGAATTGGTCGTCGGAGGTCGTCGGTGCTGCGCCGGTGTGAGCACGAATACGGGCAGCCTTGTGGCGTGGTGTCTATGCTGAGTAAGGGGAAATGAGCAGTGAGGGGAGGGGGTCTTATATCCGGAGCAGGGGCGAGAATCTCGCACGCATTCATCGCCAATTAAGGGGTTTAAAATCGTGGCATAGGCGGGGAAGAAACGGGCGGCGACGTGTTCATCACGCTGATTCTGGGAAGATGATGACGACGTGGCGATGGGGCCACTGGTCAGTGAGCGCGGGTTCGAGTGGGTGCGCGTGAGAGAGAGAGGGGAAAACCCCGGGTGGGCTTAGTGGGCTGGTTTCGCTGTTGGGCTAGATTAGTGGCGTCGGCCTTTTCTTATTTCTTAATTCCTTTTCTTTTTCTGTTTGAATTTTCAGAAATTATTTTCAAATGATTTCAAAAGCCACTTGAATTCAAACCCTTTCAGGATTTTTGTAGAGTGTAACACTCATATTTCTGGACATAAAAATCATGTGGTCTCTCTGTATTAGCTTGGTCCTATTGATCAAACAAAATAAACAGTGACTTAGCACTTGATTTGAACAAGTTTTAAAATTGGTTTTAAATCCACATTTGTTTTGTAAATTTTGGTTTGAACACTAGCAATCAAGCAAAACAATCTGAGAGCATCAAGGTTTGATTTTGAACAAATAATCTCTCATTGGAGAGCATTTGATTTAATGTTGATCACATAAAATCATAGCTCTCAAGTTCTGTTTTCTTTCAAATGAGTTTGAGTTTTGATCCCTAAATGATATGCATGGATGCATGATATGAAATCTTTGAAAACATGATTTTAGGGATGTTACAGTCCATTTGGCTAATTTATTGCAAGCTATATGATCCAGGCAGAGCCCATAATGCCAAGTGGTTGCACTTGAAGCTTCTCAACATTTGAATCTCTTTGTTCCTGGGTGGCATTCCACAAGTGTGATAGACAAGGTTCACCAGTCCCCTGGCCTTGTGTAACCACTCAACATAAATCCATTCTCACCATTCCACCCAGGTGATTCATTCACATAGTTGTTTTATTAAACAAAACACAAGTCCTTGTCTTAGAAATATTCCATAGCATGAATATAATCCACCCTCTTTTTCTACTAGCTAAGCTAAGCATGATAGTAGTAGGGATCTTAACTTAGGGAAAATTCTACTAAGGCATCATCTATTAGGATTTCCCATGGCATAGCATACTTAGTAAAATTCCATGCAAGTCCTACTTAGAAATATCACTAATGCATAGTGAAAATAATGGGACAAAAGTATGAATCACCACTTGCATTTTTGGTAGAGAATATAAAATTCACTCCTTGATCTTGCAATAGTCACACTCTTCAAATTTCACTACAATTCAATCAAGGCACAAATTCAATCTACCATTCAAGCAATTCATCACATAGAATAATAAAAACAAAGCAATGCATGCAAGCATGCCAAAGATTGTTTTATTTGGAAAAGTGGTTTCTAATAGGTTATAAACATTTTAAAACACCTATTGGTCATTTATAAAAGTGGCAAAACCATTTGATATTAAGTAGTGAAAATGGCCACTTTAGATCCCTTTTGTTTTGCTAGAATTGATTTAAATCAAAGTAAAAAATTCTAGTGTTTTACAAATATATTTTTAAACACAAATGTTAGTGTTTTAAGGTCAAGTGTTTAATATTAAAACCATTTGCAAAAGGTTTTACCTATAAATAATTTTTATACCAAAGCAATATTTTATTTTGTTGGAAATGCCTTTAAGCAAAATAATAATTTTATAGGGTTCACCAAATATATTTTTAAATCCCAAAACTTGGTGTTTAGGGTCACAAAGTTTAATTCAAATCATTTTCCAAAGGTTTTACTCAAAAGCATTTTTAAAACATATTCAACATTTTTATTTAACTAGAAATGCTTTAATTTAAAGGATTAATTCCTAAGTGTTACAAATTTTATTTTTAAATCCAAAAGTTGGTTTCTATAGTCAGTAGGTTCAAAACAATCCATTTACAAAAGATTTTATCCTAAAAACATTTTTAGAATAAATTTTATACACAAAATATGCCTACACAAGTTTCTACAAAAACAACCAATATTATAGAACCAAAACACTATACACATGGCATGGTTGGATAGAATTCTTTTTCCTGATTCCACTGATATAAAATTTGTAAAATTTGGACGTGTAGATTTAAAGTTATGAATTTTTCAAATTCTAACATCTAATAGTAATGTTTCTGCTTTTAAAACATAACTCAGGCCACGTGGATGCTTTCTATTCGCCGTTACCGTTTCGTTTGGATCGAGTGATACAGGCCATTAGATATAACTAACATCCTACGGCACAGATCAAAAAATATCCCTTTGGGTTAAGTTTCTATCGCATCCGTCAGATCTAAATCGCATGGCTCTAATCGACTCAACCACAAAGTGGCGGCGCTGCGATGGTGGCTGGCGGCGGAGCGGTCTGGCAGTGGCATCGCCAGCGATACAGGAAGCAAGAGAAGGAGTGGGATGGCTCACCAGACTCGTCGTGCGTTGCTGATGCTCAGCGTACTCGCGGGAAGGCAGGGGCGCTCGGACGTGTCGTCGATTGCTCGCCGTAGTTGCTGTCGGCATCGGGCGCTCACTGTTGAAGACGGTGGAGATGGTACAGGTCACGCTAAGGCATGAAAATGGGTGTGTTAGTTGCGCACAGAAGAGGCGAGTGTGCGAGTGTCAATGAGAGGGGGAGGCGCGGTCATAGGTTATCGGGAAAGCTCGATGGAGTAATGGCAGACGGCGGCGGCGTTCAGTCGAAGTCGTTGCCGACGATGTGGATCATGTGCGGGCGAGCTAGGGGTACTAGGAGATGCGCAAGAGGCTGGGGAGTAGTATTGTGGAGACCAGGGAGAAAGGGTCGACGGTGTCTGGCCGGAATCGGAAGAAAGGTTCGCCGGAGACAGAGAGGGTTCGAGGCGAATTCAAGGCGGCCTGGGGGCAGAGGGAGGATGGCGAGCAAGGGGAAATGGAGAGGGGACGCGGGTAGGGGTGGGCATTCAGTTTTTTCGGTTAATTCGGTTCGGTTTTTCGGGTTTTTATATAATTAGGTTTCTATAAAATAGGCACCAAAATTATTTCGGTTTTCTAATTAATCGATAGTTCGGTTAGTGGACAATTCGGTTCGGTGTTCGGTTTTTAACCAAACTTCTAGAAATAATAACACTGTGCCATAATTTATATCAGATCCATACGAGTTAAACCACTCATCAGCGCACCGGAAGCAACCTCCAGGTCGCCCGAGTACCTGAAGCAATACATGGCTAGCTGATGTCTTGAACGCATGTGTAGAAAAAGAACATAATAAGCATGACGTTTATCTTGCTCGTTCAAAAAAATGATGTTTATCTTCCAAGCCGTATACATTCAACAAATTATATGTGTTGAGAGTTTAGCTAAAATACATGATTATATCCGAAACAGGAAAATAATTAAAAGGCTTCCAACAAAATTCATAAACACAATTGACAGTTAAACCACGAACATATACGTGCATGTGGCTGGAGACGTACGTACATGGATGGGTTGCCTGGAAGCTTTTGCATCCACGTCTTTTTTTCGCATGAGCTAGTATCTACGTACAGTAATAGACGCCTGGTATAGAATCACAAATATATTTAGCTCTGTAACGTATATTTTTCGGTTTATACGGTTATTTCGGTTAACAGATAGTCAAAAACGAATTAATATTTATAAATTCGGTTAATCATATTTACTAATCGAAATTAGTTTCGGCTAATTCGGGTTTGGTGTATTCGGTTTCGGTTCCGGTTAATTCGGTTTCGGTGTTCGATTTCGGTTATTTCGGTTTCGGTTAACGTACAAATCATCAAAGGAGAATACCACAATACTATGCTTTTTGCATGCTAAAACAACACATATTTTTTTTCAAGGCACACCAAGCAATCCCAATTGTTTGGAACAAGACATGCTATAGAAATAATCACTAAGCATAAGGTCAAAACAACACCTAGCATGTCATGCTAAAGTCTAAGTCACAGTCAATGCAAGCTCCTCTTGCACTCTCAAGCAAGAACTTATTACTCCTTTCCAACACCAAGCAACTTATTTGCAAAACAACACAGGGAGAACAGGGGTACAAACTACTTTATTCAAGCAAACTAAACAAACTAATAAAACCAAACAAAAGCTACGACGCTCCAAGAACAACACAACAGTGCATGAAACAATAAAAACGAAGTGTCTAGACAGACCTAAGCTTTTTATTGATGAAGAAGGGATGCCTTGGGCATCCCCAAGCTTTGACCCTTGTATCTCTTGGATATTTCTTGGGGTGACATAGGGGTGGCATCCCCAAGCTTGAGCTTTTGTCCATTCTTCATCTCATTACATCATTCTTTCTCTACACCTGAAATTTTTCCTTCATACAAAACATCACACAATCTTCATTAGCAACATTAGTGTATTCAAAAGATATTAGACCTTAGGCAAAGCTTTGGTACAGCAAGAATTTTCAATAAAAACACAAGCTAATGTAGCAACTCCTTCAACAAGCTCAATTCCCCAAAAGAGAACTCAAAAAGGAATCAATAAAAAGCAAATGTAAATTATGGCACAAATCTGTCAAAACAGACCAGCAGGTAGAAACCGATTTTTTCAAAGATCTTCTGTTAGTCAAATCAAAAAGTGTTGAACTGACGAAAGTTATCTAACATACTGAGAGATTTATTAGAAAATTTTCAGCTCAATCCGAGTTACAGAGACTCCTCACAATTTTTTTTGGTGGAGGACAGAAATCTGTTTCGGGACAGCAACTCCCCAATTCTTACTTCCTTCTCATTAGAGGTCATTCTTGGCACAAAAATAAAACAAAAAGCATAAGGAGAGGTCATTATATAAGTAATAACGTCCAAGACTCAAGGAAACTCTTGGGTTATCTCCCAACAAGTACTTTTCTTTAACGTCTTTAAGTTAGGCACAATAGTTTGAGAAGATGTTCATATAAGAAATATGAATTGAAGTAAAAGAGAGCATCAAGAAGAAAATTCAAAACACATTTAAGTCTAACCCACTTCCTATGCATAGGAATATTGTATGCAAATAAATTCACAAAGAACAAAGTGACAAGCATAGGAAGATAAAACAAGAGTAACTTCAAAACTTTTAGCACATAGAGAGATGTTTCAGTACCATGAAAACTTCTACAACCATATTTTCCTCTCTCATAATAATTTTTAGTAGCATCGTGAATAAACTCAACAATATAGCTATCACATAAAGCATGCTTTTCATGATCTACAAACACATAATTTTTATCAAGCTCAAAAATAGTGGGATTAAAACCTTCACAAGTTTTACCCAAAGTAGAAATTTCAAAAGGATCCACAGGAACATAACATTCATGCTCCTTTGGTAAGAATGGGGGACAATCAAATAATATAAGAGGTAAAGAGTTACTCTCATTAGAAGGTAGGCATGGGTAGATAATCCATTCTTCCTCCTTTTGTTCATCAATCTCCTCCTCTTTTTCATCTAATGAGCTTCCAGTTTCAGCAATTTCTTCTAACATAGGCTCCTACAAGGCATTAGTCTCTTCCAAATATGGAAAGCACCTATTAAAATATTCAAGAATATAGCCATTTTATTCCTTGTAATTATCAAAGAAAAATTTAAGTATCTCAAAAACCTCATGTTTATAAGGTGCCTCATCAGTATTTTCAAGCAAACTGGCAAGTTCAAATGCACCCTTGAAAGCAAATAAATTCTTAAATTTGTTCCACATCATAAAAGTCATAAATTGTCTTAACATAAGAAGATATGGTAACATTATCATTATACTCACATTGAAAATGTAGGTGTTTATACCTCCTGCAGCAACAAGATTTATCAAAGCAATAAGTAACATTATAAATAGAGCACACGTCTCTAGCAATAGTATTCAACTTAGCAATTTGTTCCCATAAGTGTTTCCCTTTTTGTGACAAACAGTGTTCCTTATAATAAAACCTTTGTTCTTCCGTGAACCCACCTTGCCAATAAGAACTAGTTTCAAAGAAACCATCCATTGATAGAAAGCATGACCAAGCAAGGCAATAACAGACCGGCAATTAGAGTATGAACTAATTTTTTTGTGTTTTTGAATAAAGGAAGCAAACCAAACTAAATTTTTTTGAAGGTTTTGAAAAGAGGCAAAAAACCAGGCAAAAGAAACTAAGAAAACTATAAACAAATTAAAGAGAAAGGAAGTGGAGGACTCCCCTTGTGAAGACGTCCTTAGCCTCCCCGATAACGACGCCAGAAAACTTGTTGATGACTCCTTAATGGCGCCAGAGAACTTGGTGCTTGACATGGAGCCTGTTGGAACCCCAAGAGCAAGGTGTGAAGCAGCACAACAACAAGTTTTCCCTCGGTAAGAAACCGAGGTTATCGAACTAGTAGGAGGAAAGAAACGTCACACAAGTGTTGCAAGCAACATGGAGACCTGCACAACACAAACTCAAGAATTTGCCCCAACGAATCAGTGAGGTTGTCAAGCTCACCGGTATGATGTAACAAAGGATTAAACATATGGTGTGGAAGGTAATGGTTTGCAGCAAGTAAACAAGTAACAGTGGAAGATGTAAGAATGGTAAAGATTGGACCGGGGTCCATAGTTCACTAGAGGTGCTCTCCTTAGATAAACAACATGGCATGAAGGGTAAACAAATTACAGCAGGGCAATTTATAGGAACTAAGCAAGGCATAACAATGCAATACCAGACAAAAAGATCCTATGAGATTCCATTGGGAAATACAACAATATACATAGACTGCCATCCAACTGCATCTATGACTAGAAGTCCACCTTCAGGTTATCATCCATACCCCCTCCAGTATTAAGTTGCAAGCAACAGACAACTGCTTTAAGCAAAGTGTGTAAGGTAAACAATCCACTTATTCCATGAATAAGAGACCATTGTTTTCTCCCTAGTACCAACAGCACATCTACAACCGAAGAGATTTCTGTCACTTCCCTTGGAAACAAGAGGCATGAACCCACTATCGAGCATAAATACCCCCTCTTGGAGTCACTAGCAACTACTCGGCCAAGATAGCTACTAACAATGGAGAGCATGCAAGATCACAAACAACACAGACATGATAGAATCATAAAGACAAAACCATTAATCAATCTGACATAGTAATCTCAATATCCATTGGATCCCCGCAAACACAACATGCATGATTACAAATAGATTAGATCTAGATCATGAACGGAGCTCACAATATCTATACATGAAAGCACAAGGAGGAGATACAACCATCTAGCTACTACATGGACCCATAGTACAAGGTGGAACTACTCACGCTTCATACCGGAGAGAAGGCCTCCAGGATGATTTCCCCTCCGGCATGGTGCCGGGAAGAACTTCAGACCCCCCTCCCCCGATCTAGGGACGATGGTGGCGGCGTCTATAGAAGGTTTCATGGAGTTTTGATCGAGTACTTAGGGTTTCTGCATCGGGGGCTTCTTATAGGCGAAGAGGCAAGGCCGAGAGGCGACCAGGGGGGCCACACCCTGCCCAGGCACGGGCCCACCCCTAGTCGCGCCTAGGGGCGGGTTGGCCGCCCTGGTTTGCGTCTCCGTCTTTTCTTCTGTATTCGTGTCCCTCACGGTAAAATATTGACTTTGGCTTTTGTCCCGTCCAATTCCGAGAATATTGATTTTCTGCCTTTCTGGAACCAAAAACAGAAGAAAACAGGCAACTGGCACTGTGGCAACTTGTTAATAGGTTAGTTCCAAAAAATATATAAAACCACCTCAAAGTGTAGACAAAGCAAAGCAAAGTAGATACTAAACAAGCATGGAGCATCAAAAATTATGGATACGTTTCCGACGTATCATCCGTCCTGATTCTCCATCTCGATCTCTTCATCAACTTTTTCTTCGTTGGTTTCCTCGACGTCCGGCTCTGTCGGAGTCATATTCTTGTTCTTCTTCTTCTTTGACCGCCCAGTAGCCTTAACGTGCGTATCAGTGGCAAAGACGGCTTTTGGTCCGGTACCGGGGGATAAACTTCTGTTGGTACTTTCGTCATGGTTGGCTTGTGGACCTCGGAGGAATCTCCGGTGTCCATGTCATCCTGCGAGGTGTAGCTTTCATCCATGCTATCATATGGACTAGGAGTATTTTTCGTCTCACCTTGCGTTTGCTTGGAGACATGCTCTTGTTCGTACTCCTCCATCTCTTTGTCGAAGTCTCGAAGTTCCTGCGACGTGATTGACTCTGCTGGGGAACCAGGTAAGTCGGTGCTTTCTTCGATTGCGTCTAGGACCGAGTCGCTACCAGCTCTAGCATCGACAAAGTCGGATACAGTGCTTATGTGGTACACGAAACAATGCTTCTTCTTGTTCATGTTCTTGAGGTAGTTGTATAACTTGGTTTCCGCTTCGACGTCAGAAAAGCTAGATCCATAGCGGATGTATTCCTCGTCTGTGTATCCGATTTTGCTAGAGAGATCGGATATGGATTCTTCTTCCACCTCTTCTTCCACTACAGGAGTGGGTTGGGTGGGTTTGATTTTCTTTGCGACCCTGAACTCTTCCGCCTCTGCGAACAAAGTAGATCCGGATTTTTCTACCGCCATGGTCATCACCTCAAGGGTGGGTTGGGCGGGTTCAGCGTAACCGAGATAGATATCGATCTCGCCGATTGACATGATCGTGTAGGTCGTCACGGGTTTCGAAGCCGGAATCTAAGTCTCGTCGAGAAGGATGAGAGGGACATCAC
This sequence comes from Avena sativa, assembly GCA_916181665.1. Lineage (NCBI taxonomy): Eukaryota > Viridiplantae > Streptophyta > Magnoliopsida > Poales > Poaceae > Avena > Avena sativa. The sequence goes on along the minus strand of OV702293.1, from coordinate 7,586,708 downwards.
TGGCATAGACCACGCGACCCATGGCGATTGTTTTGCCGATTCATGCACGCGCAGATTCCGCCTGGAACGATGCTCCAAAGGTCACCTGCCCCATGGTGGGCGCCAACTATCGTTGGATTGTCGACAAGTACGCCATAGGGGGTCCTAGTGGCGTTGGAAGGATGGGGTGTGAGACGTCAGATATTCCAGGAGCGGTAAGCACAAGTTTACCCAGGTTCAGATCCGACTGCGGTTATCAGATCCTACTCCTGCTAGCAACCCAGTAATATATAGGTGTAAGCCGGATGTTACAGCGGATTACAAGAGAGGTTCGCCTGTGCGAGTTGGTTGTGGTTGTCTATTGAGTTGTTGCCCTAAAGGCTCCCATAGGGCCGGTTTATATAGTCACCGGGGCCTAGGGTTACAGGAGAGACCTATCCGGCTACATTACAGAGTCGGTAACTATGTACAGCTTGGACTACAAGTAATACTACATTCCTAAGTCGATAACTCTTCTGGGCCTTGTCATAGTCGGAACTGGCTCCTCCTCTTTCTCTGACTGGGCCGCCCGTGAATCAAAGCTCTAACCCGTTGGTGGGCCACCCTAGTCAGCGAGTCCTGTGGGTATACCTGGAAAGTATATCCCCAACAGTCAGCCTTGCTGCGTGCGAAAAGGGAAACACTGCAGTCGAGTTCGTGCACGCAGGGAGATGGCGGGAGGCCGCGCGCGACCACAAAATTCCGGCGGGAGGAATTTTCTCACTGCCCTCCTCCTCCCCTCCCTGTTTAGAGATGGCGGTGTTCCGTCCCCAAAATCCAAATCCACCATTCCACCTCCCTGACAGTTTCCCCCATCAGATCTAGATCGATGTCGTTCGATTCTTCTGCCTCCAGCATGAAGATGCTAGTCCTGCCATCTTCGCCGACGAGCACAGCGTCAGTTGGCCGTCCTGCTTCACCCTGGAGTCAGTCTTCGGTTGTCTTTTCAGCTACTCTGATGAAGGCGGTCACGATGAACTTGCCATCAACAAAGTCAACTGAGGTGACGGTCGTATTAGCGGCAACTCCATGGACCGCAGCGACGGTCAGCACACCGGCAACTCCTTCGTCCGCTACCTCTATGATGCATCCTCTAGAAACTACAGTAAGAAACCTTTAACCTTGGGCTAGCTATATGTAGATCTTGGAGCATTGTATACTCCATTATTCGATACTACCTCTGATGCTTTTAGATCTGTTCATGGTGTGTGATGTAGTGTTATCTGTGATGCTCGTATATTTGTTCATGTTGTGTCTGTTGTCTGAACTTATGATGCTCTACTTGTTAGTACTTATTGTTAGCATGTGTAGCACAAATTGTTTGTAGACCATACTGATTTTAGTGTCGCATTCATCAATGTAGGATAATTTGATGGACAATACATCAAAACTGCCTATTGAGATTGTTGAGAATGTTATGCCCATTTGAGCTGTGTAAATGCGCACACCGAGACCAATGGTGTGGGAACCTTTCCTATCTCTGTTCGTTATGGACAGGCTTTGTGAGTTCGTCAAAGAAGGGATTAGGTATGACCACAGATTTAAAGAGGTTTACATGTAACGTATATGCACCGATGTTCTTGACTTCACTGGAAAGCATGTCACCCCAACTTAGGTGTACAAACATATGAGGAAGTGGAAGAGGAAGTGGGCTCTTGTGCTCAAGCTGCAGGGTTTGGACGGTGTTGAATGGTGTCCGGACACCTCGTATTTCAGTATGAAGAATGGCAGGCGGATGGAGATGTCGAAGGTTGTGATGCATTGTTCAATTCATGTTTACATTTTGAATATTTTCCCCGCTACTTAAGTAACATAATTTTTTTGTCACATAGTTACCCCGTGGATCTCCTTTCCAATCCAGTGGAGAACTATGCTTAGATGAAGATCATCTTCACCCCTAAGCCTATCATTTAGAAGCATCTGTACACCACCCACTTGCTTATCCTGGCCATGGACCACCTTGCCGATAAACCGATCCAAGGTTGGGTGTACACTTCTATGTGTGTCCATGATAGGAGGGAATGGCTGAGGTGTTGGCTGCCCAAGAACTACATCTGAGACAGGAATGGCTATCTATGGAACAACATAAGTCATACTACTTATCTATCTTAGCTTATGATGGTTCATAGATGATCTGCGTGAACAAGAACTTGTATATTTTGGGAGGAGGTGAAACATCCCCTCCATTAGCTAGGATTGATGCAACTGTGGTCGGAGATGCTAGGATTGATGCAACTGTGGTCGGAGGTGCTACTATAGCACCTCCAGTGATGAACTTGGTGATGAACCGCGTCATATGTGTGTTGTGATCATGATGAACTGCTTGTGTGTGTGTTGTGAATCTGATAAACTGCTTGTGGGTATGCTCACCACTCCAATGTGGGAGGTTACCACAACGAGTGCATAGGCTGCAACCAAACATATGTGTTTTTGTTCTTATTGGGCCAATGCAGCCTACCAAACAAATGGGCATGTGTTCTCCACTCATGCAAAAAAAAGTGTATGCAGGCTACCAGACGGGCTGGAAAAGCTGGCCCAGAAGCTGTATCAGCCTGGCACTACCCATCTCAGCACTACCGTACTGGACCAAGAAACCCATATTGGCTACTAAACGCGCACATAGGCTCTTAGAGCATGCAACATTGAAAAGAGTCTAAGAAAATTTGTAGGAAGGGATATAATATAAAAAATGGGAATATGTCCCACTGTTTAGCACCCCTTGATACCCTTCAACAAAAAAAGTTGCAGACATGTTTTACACCTCGTTCTATGAGGCATGCACTGCCAAGTGGATCCGCTACTTTTATTTCTCTTAGGGTTGTTTGGTTCACGGTCACATTTTGCCAAGTGAAAGTTTAATTACCTTTAATTGATACTAACAAATGTTCTTATGCGTTCCTATAGGCTGCCGAAGGCATTGAATCTAGTAGGGCACCAAAGCATTTGATAAACGGGAACAACCACCCACCCCTCCTACCCCCGTGCTGCCTCCCCGAGTGATGTGGACGGGGGCCACCCAGCTGACCGTCACCCGACCTTTCCCTCACCCCAACACTCCCTTCGCCGCAGCTGGCGAGTGCCGCTGGGCATTGCCCGTGCAGTGTCGGTAGCAGCGGCCCCTCCTCTCCCCGTGCACGTGGAGCTCGTGTTCGGGAGGGCATCTTCGGTGGCGGTGCTCATGGGCTGGCAGCGTTTGTGGTGGAGAGCCTTTATGACCCACAAATATTTACTAGTGGTTTGGATCAGGAGTTCTCTGCAAATACTTAGCAAACGAATTTTTAGGGGTTTTTGATAAAGAAAAGAAATAAAGTGCAAGTAAATAAAAGGCAACAATAATTGTAGCAAGTGGCCCAATCCTTTCTTCATCTAAGGACAAGCCGGTTGTATTACTTATGAGGACCAAACGTTCTCGAGGACACATGGGAATACTGTCAAGTGCTTTCGCTTCATATAGTTGATTAATCTTCTTTGGTTGGATAAGTGTTGTGTGGGTGAACCTATGCTAATGTACCGACCTTACTTGGACTAATACATACTTGTGGTTATACCCGTTGCAAGCATACTCAACTATAAGAAAGTAATTAAGATAAAAACCTAACCACATCATTAAACTCTGAGATCCTACACTCCCTTATGCAAAGGTTTCCTAACGGAGGTTCAGGTTTCTGTCACTCCGGCAACCCCATGATTAGTATCCAAATACACAATGCATTCCCCTAGGCCCATAAATGGTGAAGTATCATGTATTAGATGTTCACATGACACCACTAGAAGAATAGGACCACAACTTAAATATCAAACCATTGAATATTACTCAACACAATTCCACTACTAACATGACTTCTCCCATGTCCTCAAGAACTAAACAAACTACTCACGAGACATCGTATGGATCAATATCAGAGATGATATAATGATAAGTAACAATTTGAACATAAACAATAATTCAATGGTTCCGCTCAATAGCATCAACTACAAAAGTAATGAACACCGGGAAAGTTTCCCCTAAGAACTATGCAAGATTCAATCCAATTGTTATAGCGGATGGAGTGGTGGTGATGGTGCCGGTGGAGATGGTGGTGAGGATGATGATAATCCCGATGAAGTTTAGCTTGATGATGGTGTTGATGGCGACGATCTCCCCTCTCCGGGAAGGAATTTCATCGGCAGAAATCTGCCTGCCGGAGAGCTCTTTCTCTCTCTGTAGTTTCTGCCCCGAAGAGGCGGCGGAAACTTTCTGTGGTCTCCCCCCTCTATATTAGGGTTTCTAGGAGAAGTTATAGGCGATATGGCGGGGTAGGAGGTGATCCAGGGTTGCCACACCACCTGCTAGCATGGCCTAGGGGGGCCGTGCCAGGGGTGGTGTGGGCCCCCTATGGCCCATCTCCGCCTCCCCTTCTGGATTCCTTCGTCTTCTAGAAAAATAGGATTTTCCATATATTTTCTGGAATTTTCTGATCTTCACGAATATTGCATCTGAACACCGCTTTTTCTATCAGAATCCTGACTCTGGCAGTTCATCCTCCAAAAGTCATCCAACATGCAAAAATAGATGAAATAACATAAGTATCACCTCTTAATATGAAATATTATCAATGAATAACAGTAAATTATGATATAGAATAGTGATGCAAAATGGACGTATTAACTCCCCCCAAGCTTAGACCTCGCTTGTCCCCAAGCGAAAACTGAGCTCAGTAAACATGACCACAGGTTTATGGAGTGAAGTGTCGATAACAAGAATACGGACAAGAAGCATCACATTCACCAATACACAAATCATAATAGAAAACAACTCACCATTATATAACTTAACTTGCAACGAGTATGGGAGTCATTATAGATATGCATAAAGACAAATCATAATTGGTAATGGCAAACTTTGTTCTTGGTCAGAGAACAGTTGACAAAATACTTAGTTTTCAAGCAAAGCTTTTGTAAAGGAGTTTATAGCAGGAACCCTTTGGCTCAAACATAAGAGGCTTTTCACAATGATAGCTTTCAAAGTAATATTCATTCAGATAAGAGCAATGTGCAAATCAAGGAAGATAAGAAAAATGATTGAATAAATCATCATATGAATGATTGAAACACAACAACTCAAATGCTTGCTAGAGATAGAAAGGAATAGGTTTACTGACTCAACTAAGAAGTAAAAGAAAGGCCCTTTGCAGAGGGAAGAAGGGATTTCAAGTTTCATAAAGAGCTTCCAAAATATTATGGTACTTTCATAAGCATCTTGAGGTGGTTAAAGTTAAAGTGAACAAATATGGAGTATATGCTTGACAAATCATAAGTTGGCAATCTCATGTCCCTTGAGTACGAGGGCCGTTCCTCATGCTACTCAACTTTAGTTACTGGTAATTTCTTGTCATTGTAAGTGTATGTGTATCATAAAGACCCGCCAACGGGGTACCCCTTGCCCCATGATACAGGAGCTATCCCAAATAAAAATGACAAGGCAACAGACAGTGAGCATCTCAGCGATCTTTTTATTTGCTATTTGCATAGGTTTTTATTGAGGATGCTTCACATATTGCTCACTATGGTTATGCTTCAAGTTTCCACCATGATTATGCATGGCTTAGGCTAGCCGCCCAGGAGTTTCTCTAGAACATATACATAACTCTGTGGACTTACAAGCTCCCCTTTTATTTCACACCGCCGACATCCGCAAACAAAAGATCATGATATCAACTGGGTAGATATTTACATGTGTTGAAAGCTTTCCCCGTGGCAGCACGGTTCTGCTAATTCCCAACTTATAAGTGCAAGCATATACAACTTAGATTACACAATGGTTAAAGTTTATTAAAGGCAAGAAAATAAGGTGTGCCATCAAGTTCGTGAGAGCTTTACTAACTAGTTTTCACATAACAAAAGACTTTTTAATTTGAAAGGTAGATGAAACTCGAGAATTTACTTGGAATAGAAATAATACTAATAGGTAGATATGGTGGACACAAATGGCATAGATTTTTGTTCAAGTATTGGATGCATGAGAAGTATTCCCTCTCAGTACAGGTCTTTGGCTAGCAAGGCTAGGTAGCAAGCATAAGGGTTGAAAGAAATAAGCATACATACAAGTGATAGAAACAAACATGCAATCTTCCTTGAAAATACAAAAGAACTTAAATAACGAATACTAAGCTTATGAGCCAATCAAGAAAGAAAGAAAATAATATAAAATACCTACAAGTGCTTTTCTCTTTTCCCTTCAAACCTCAAAAAGGGTTGCTACTGACCAGAGCTAGGTTTGCCAAAACCAATTTCAATTTACTTGATGCTCCCAAAGTGATACCAATACTAATCAACAAGATCAATCATATAATAGAAGTTGCAAACTAAAATAAATGTGCAAAAAGTAAATGATGAAACTTCTCATTAATATTCCATAACGGCACTCACACCAAGGGATACATAAATAACCAACTAGACGAGAGGTAGTTCCACAATGCAAACCATCCTATATGATAACTTCTCTATTCATGATATGATTCTACTAAAAAGGTAAAAATATGAAAGATGATGATGTGATACCGCGACACTCCCCCAAGCTTGGAACAAACCAAGGGGATTGATACGTTGGAAACGTATCTATAAATTTTGATGCTCCATGCTTGTTTAGTATCTACTATGCTTTACTTGTCCACACTTTGAGGTGCTTTTTACATGTTTTCTGGTACTAACCTATTAACAAGTTGCAACAGTGTCAGATGCCTATTTTCTGCTGTTTTTGGTTTCAGAAAAGTTAGTAAAGAAATATTCTCGGAATTGGACAGGACAAAGGACAAAGTCAATTACTTTACATGGGGAACAATAATTCCAGAGGAGAGCCGGAGGGGCCAGCCAGGGGGCAGACCCACCCCAGGCACGTGTGGGCCTAGCCCCACGCCTGGCTAGGGTTTGGTGGCCCTGGCCACCTCCTCGGTCTCCCCCTTCGCCTAAAAGAAGCCCCCGATGCAGAAACCCTGAGTACCCGATCAAATATCCATGAAACCGTCTGTAACCGCCGCCACCATCGTCCCTAGATCAGGGGGATCTGAAGTTCTTCTCGGCACCCTGCCGGAGGGCAGATCATCCCGGAGGCATTCTCTCCGGTATGATGCGTGAGTAGTTCCACCTTGGACTATGGGTCCATGTAGTAGCTAGATGGTTGTATCTCCACCTTTGTTCTTTCATGTATAGATCTTGTGAGCTCCGTTCATGATCAAGATCTAATCTATTTGTATTCATGCATGTTGTGTTTGCGGGGATCCGATGGATATTGAGGTTATTCTGTTGGTTTGATTAATGGTTTTGTCTTTATGATTCTATCATGTCTGTGTTGTTTGTGATTTTGCATGCTCTTCGTTGTTAGTAGCTATCTTGGCCAAGTAGTTGCTAGTGACTCCAAGAGGGGGTATTTATGCTCGATAGTGGGTTCATGACTCTAGTTTCCAAGGGAAGTGACAATAATCTCTTCGGTTGTAGATGTGTTGTTGCCACTAGGGAGAAAACAACGGTATCTTGTTCATGGAACATGTGGACTGTTTACCTTACACACTTTGCTTAAAGCAGTTGTTTGTTGCTTGCAACTTAATACTGGAGGGGGTTCGGATGATAACCTGAAGGTGGACTTCTAGTCATAGATGCAGTTGGATGGCGGTCTATGTATCTTGTTGTATTGCCCAATCAACCTCATAGGATCTTTCTGACTAGTAATTGCAATGTTATGCCTTGCTCAGTTCCTGTCAATTGCCCTGCTGTAATTTGTTTACCCTTCATGCCATGTTGTTTATTTAAGGAGAGGACCTCTAGTGAACAATGGACCCCGATCCAATCTTTACCATTGATACATCTTCCACTGTTACTTGTTTACTTGCTACAAACCATTACCTTCCACACAATACGTTTAATCCTTTGTTACAGCAAACCGGTGAGCTTGACAACCTCACTATTCGTTGGGGCAAAGTCTTGAGTTTGTGTTGTGCAGGTATTCATGTTGCTTGCAACACCTGTGTGATGTTTCCTTCCTCCTTCTCGTTCGATAACCTTGGTCTCAACTGAGGGAAAACTTGCTGTTTACTGCTTCACACCTTGTTCTTGGGTTCCCAACAGGCTGTGCATAGACAGTCGTTAAGCTTTTCTGGCGCCGTTGCCGGGGAGGCCAAGGACGTATTCACAAGGGGAGTCCATCACTTCCTTTCTCTTTACTTTGTTTTTAGTTTGCTTCGTTTCTTTTGCTTGGTTTTGTTTGCCTCTATCTAAAAAAACCAAAAAAAATTAGTCTAGTTTGGTTTGCTTTCTTTATTCAAAAAACACAAAAAGAAATTAGTTCCTGCTCTAGCTGTTGCTGCTGTTTTTGGCTTGCCCACCTTTGCCAAAATGAACTCCGTTGAGAACACCAAGTAGTGTGACTTCACTAGAACCAACAACAATGATTTCCTTAGCACTCCTATTGCTCCACCTGCTCCTGATGCTACCTTTTATGAAATTAAGCCTGCTTTGTTGAATCTTGTGACGAGAGAGCAATTTTCTGGTGCTAGTTCTGATGATCCTGCTGCCCATCTTAATAGCTTTGTTGAACTTTGTATTATTAAGCTCAAGCTTTTTATTTTCTCCTTGAGGGGAAAATCTAAAGAATGGTTGCTTTCTTTGCCTAAAAATAGTATTGATTCTTGGACTAAGTGCAAAGATGCTTTTATTGGAAAGTACTATCCTCCTGCTAAGATTATATCTATGAGAAGTGACATTATGAAATTTAAACAACTTGATAGTGAACATGTTGCTCCAGCTTGGGAAAGAATGAAATCTTTGGTTAAGAATTACCCTACTCATGGACTCACTGCTTGGATAATTATCCAGATTTTTTATGCAGGTTTGAACTTCTCCTCAAGAAATCTGTTGGATTTAGCTGCTAGAGGTACTTTTATGGGCCTCACCTTGGGTGCTACAACAAGGCTCCTTGATAATATGATGGTTAACTACTCTGAATGGCATGTTGAGAGATCTCCACATGGTAAGAAAGGTATTGAACACTTCCCTATGAGGAGAGATAAGTTGCTTTTTGCTCCTCCTTTGAAAGAAAGATTTGATGTTAATGCTTCTTTATTTGAAAATACTTGATTCTTCTTGCTTATTGTGCCTAACTTAAAGGCGTTAAATAAAAGTACTTGTTGGGAGATAACACAAGAATTTCCTTGAGTCTTGGAAGTTATTACTTCAGTAATGACCTCTCCTTATCCTTTTTGTTTGCTTTTTGTGCCAAGAATGACCTCTAATAAGAGGGAAGTAAGATTTGGGGAGTTGCTGTCCCGAAACAGATTTCTGTCCTCCACCAAAAAAAATAGTGAGAAGGCTCTCTAACTCCAATTGAGCTCAAAATTTACGAATAAATCCCTCAGTATGTTAGATAACTTTCGTTAGTTCAACACTTTTTGATTTGAGCAACAGAAGATGTTCAAATAATTGGTTTCTACCTGTTGGTATGTGATTTCTGCCATTATTTGCATTTGCTTCTTATTGATTCCTTTTTGAGTTCTCTTCAGGTAAATTGAGCTTTTTGAAGGAGTTACTACATTAGCTTGTGTTTTTAGTAAAAAGCCTTGCTGTTTCAAAGCTTTGTCAGTGGTCTAATATCTTTTGAATACACTAATGTTGCTAATGAAGATTGTGTGAAGTTTTGTATGAAGGAAAAATTTTAGGTGTAGAGGGAGAATGATGCAATGAGATGAAGAATAGACAAAATCTCAAGCTTGGGTATGCCACCATGGTGTCACCCCAAGAAATATCCAAGAGGTACAAGCGTCAAAGCTTGGGGATGCCCAAGGCATCCCCTTCTTCATCAATAAAAAGCTCAGGTCTGTCTAGACACTTCGTATTTATTGTTTCATGCACAGTTGTGTTGTTCTTGGAGCGTCTTAGTTTTTGTTTGCTTTGCTTAGTGTGTTTAGTTTGCTAGAGTAGTTTGGACCCTCGCTCTCGCTGTGTTGTTTTGCAAATAAGTTTGCTTGGTGTTTGGAAAGGAGTAGTAAGTTCTTGCTTGAAGTGCAAGAGGAGCTTGCATTAACTGTGACTTAGACTTTAACATGACATGCTAGGTGTTGTTTTGACCTTATTCTTAGTGATTATTTATATAGCATGTCTTTCTCCAAACAATTGGGATTGATTAGTGTGCCTTGAAGAAATTATGCATTGTTTTAGCATGCAAAAGCATAGTATTGTGGTATTCTCCTTTGATGCTTTGCTTGGGTTGACTTGGCATATGCTCACACCATGTTATGACTATGACAAGTCACCATTAGCCTCTATGATCATTTAGTCCTTGACTTGTAGTACCACTCTTTGCTTTGATTAGTATGCTTTGTTGCACTGCATGATTTTGGTCATTATTGCTCTCTTAGTTGGTTGCTCCCAGTCTTTTGCTAGCCTCCACTTGTATGAGTAAGTTCTACTCATGCCTCCAACTCCCAAGAAACCAAGTTATTCCAAAGTGTCCACTATAAATTCCTATGCATGGTGTGTTACACCATTCCAAGTATATTCTTGTTTTCAACTATCTTCCAATTAAAAACTATTTTTTATGTTAAAACTTAGTGATTAAAGCCCTCACGAACTTGATGGCAAACTTTATTCTTTGCCCGTAATAAACTTGAACCATTGTGACAACTTTGTTGTATATGCTTGCACTTATAAGTTGGAATTAGCAGAACCGTGTTGTCACGGGGAACGTTTTCAACATTGCACTTGTACCTTGTTGTACTCAGTTGATATCATGTTCTTTTGTCTATGGATGTCACCGGTGTGAAATAAAGAGGGAACTTGTAAGTCCATGGAGTTTGTATCCTGTGTTAGAGAAACGCCTGGTCCGCTAGCCTAAGCCATGCCTAATCATGGTGGAAACTTGCAGCATCACCATAATGAGCTATCTATGAAGCATCATCAGTAAAAAATCTATGCATATGGTAAATAAAAAGTTTGCTGAGATGCTCATTGTCCGCTTGCCTTGTCATTTTGGTTATGTAAAAGCTCATGTACCATGTGCAAGGGGTACCCCGTTGGCGATTCTCAATGATATGCAAATACTTACAGTGACAAGAAACTTACCTGTACCCAAAGTTGAGTATGCATGAGGTGTGACCCTCGTATTCAAGGGACTTGAGATTGCCAACTTATACTTCGTCAAGCATATACTCCAGCTTTGCCACTTTAACCTTAACCACTTCAAGATGCTTATGATAGGGGCAATGAGGGCTGAAAGCTAACAAGTACCATAATTTTTGGAAGCTCTTTTTGAAACTTGCAATCCCTGCTTCCTTTTACAAAAAGGCCTTTCTTCCATCACTATTGAGTCTCCACCTTCTACCTTTAGGCACCATTAAGAGAGCATAGTTGTCATTCTGTGTGCACTGTTCCAAAGCTTATTAATTGATGCATATATTACTTGTTCTTGTGCTACTTGTTTCTAGTCACCCTTGTGAACTTTGCAGGTGTCCTATGCACTTAATTGCTACTCTATGAGGGACAAGCTGATTGCAACTATGCTATGTTTTCTGCATGTGAAACAAACAAATGTTTTTCAATGCATGTTATTCATGATCTTTGTTTGTAGCTTGTCATGTTGCATGCATAGTTACTATGTCCTATTGTTAGAACTCCATCTTTCATGCACATGTTTAGAGTTCTTTGATCCCAGCTTCCAATGCTAGCAAATGGTTCGATCTTTATTGTGAGGGTGCATGTCACCTCAAAAATTATTCTGTTTATCACTTACCTACTCTAGGATGAGCAGGAGTTAAGCTTGGGGATGTTGATACGTTGGAAACGTATCTATAATTTTTGATGCTCCATGCTTGTTTAGTATCTACTTTGCTTTACTTGTCCACACTTTGAGGTGCTTTTTACATGTTTTCTGGTACTAACCTATTAACAAGTTGCAATAGTGCCAGATGCATGTTTTCTGCTATTTTTGGTTTCAGAAAAGTTAGTAAATAAATATTCTCGGAATTGGACGGGACAAATGACAAAGTCAATTACTTTCCATGGGGAACAAGAAGTCCAGAGGAGAGCCGGAGGGGCCAGCCAGGGGGGCAGACCCACCCCAGGCACGGGTGGGCCCAACCCCGCGCCTGACTAGGGTTTGGTGGCTCTGGCCGCCTCCTCGGTATCCCCCTTTGCCTATAAGAATCCCCCGATGCAGAAACCCTGAGTACCCGATCAAATATCCACGAAACCGTCTGTAGCCACCGCCACCATCGTCCCTAGATCGGGGAGGATCTAAAGTTCTTCCCAGCACCCTGCCGGAGGGGAGATCATCCCGAAGGCCTTCTCTCCGGTATGATGTGTGAGTAGTTCCACCTTGGACTATGGGTCCATGTAGTAGCTAGATGGTTGTATCTCCTCCTTTGTGCTTTCATGTATAGAACTTGTGAGCTTCGTTCATGATCAAGATCTAATCTATTTGTATTCATGCATGTTGTGTTTGCGGGTATCCGATGGATATTGAGATTATTATGTTGGTTTGATTAATGGTTTTGTCTTTATGATTCTATCATGTCTGTGTTGTTTGTGATCTTGCATGCTCTCCGTTGTTAGTAGCTATCTTGGCCAAGTAGTTGCTAGTGACTCCAAGAGGGGGTATTTATGCTCGATAGTGGGTTCATGCTTCTAGTTTCCAAGGGAAGTGACAATAATCTCTTCGGTTGTAGATGTGTTGTTTCCACTAGGGAGAAAACAACGGTCTCTTGTTCATGGAACATGTGGACTGTTTACCTTACACACTTTGCTTAAAGCAGTTGTCTATTACTTGTAACTTAATACTGAGGGGGTTCGGATGATAACCTGAAGGTGGACTTCTAGTCATAGATGCAGTTGGATGGCGGTCTATGTATCTTGTTGTATTGCCCAATCAACCTCATAGGATCTTTCTGACTAGTAATTGCATTATATGCCTTGCTCAGTTCCTGTCAATTGCCCTGTTGTAATTTGTTTACCCTTCATGCCATGTTTATCTAAGGAGAGCACCTCTAGTGAACTATGGACTCTGGTCCAATCTTTACCATTGATACATCTTCCAATGTTACTTATTTACTTGCTGCAAATTATTACCTTCCACACAATACATTTAATCCTTTGTTACAGCAAACCGGTGAGCTTGACAACCTCACTGTTTTTTGGGGCAAAGTCTTGAGTTTGTGTTGTGCAGGTCTTCGCGTTCCTTGCAACACCTGTGTGACGTTTCCTTCCTCCTTCTGGTTCGATAACCTCGGTCTCAGCTGAGGTAAAACTTGTTGCTTGCTGCTTCACACCTTTCTCTTTGGGTTCCCAACAGGCTGTGCATAGACAGTCGTCAGGGATGCCAAAACCTGATGACGAATTACTCCTTCAGTGGTGGTGGTGTTCCCTTTATAAGATTTTCAATCAACTTCCTCAAATCCTCAATCTCAAAGGCTAGAGTACGAATCAACTCCGAATTATGCTCAATGCGGTTCATGATCATGTCGGACCGAGAATCCCAGTCCTTGTGATTCTTTCCCCACTCTTCCTCCTTAGAGTATTCTTCCCTTCATGGTTAGAACGAGGCATATCCCAACTAGAGGGCAACTACCCTTTGGGAAGCTTTTGGAATTTCTGCTCATGTATAAGATTATGGAAGGGGTTCTTGGCGCGCGGAGGAAGTGACCGTGGAGACAAGCAAAGACGCGGAACTTTCCCTCTTGTAGACATATGTGCCATCCTCTTGAGCTTGATAGGGTTTGCCACCACTCCAATGCTTGCAACGGTGGCACGGGTGCGCGAACGCTTGTCTTCCTCCACTTCTTCTTCATCCCCAACCAAGATCTCTTCCTCCTGCTTGGGGTCTTGAAGATCATCTTCCACGGGCTTCTTGCCCTTGTCATTGGCGGATACCATTGTGCCTCTAAACTTGAGAATAGTTCCTGACAGAAACAGATCAAAAAAAAACACGACGAGAACACTATATATGGACCTCGGGGGGTCCGGGTGATTATATATTATGAAGTTTTACGACATAAGGAAGGTACTGGGTGAAAACAGGATGAAGACGGGCTCCGAGTTGGTCACACCCCCTGGTGGCGCGGCCAGGTGGGGCCCGTGCCAGTGGGTGGTGTGGGCCACCCGGGCTCCGTTTCCTTCCCTGTTTCGACTCATTATCTTCTATATGGAATAAAAACTACAAAAATATAAAAAGAAAAGTTTTTCGTGAACCTTTTATTTTCAGCACTTTTACCTATTCGAAGACGAACTCTGCAGATTGCTTCTCACCAACACTCGAAAGCTCCTTTCATACAAAGCTTCACACAATCTTTATTAGAAACATTAGTGTATGCAATCAATTTCAACTGAAATCCAGCAAAACATAAGCTACTATAGCAACTCCTTTCAAAAGCCCAAAAAGAATTTAAAAGGAAATCGATTTAAGAGGCAAATGCAAATAATGGCAGAAATCTGTCAAAACAGACCAGCAGGTGAAGATTGATTTTTTTCAAAAATCTTCTATCGCTCAAATCAAAAAGTTCAAAACTAACGAAAGTTGTATAACAACATGGAGCACAAGCACGGAAAATTACAGCTCCATCCGACATGTATAGATTTTTTACGAATTTTTATAGTGAAGCACAAAAATCTGTTTCGGGACAGCAACTTCCACAACTCACCTACTTCTCAAAAGAGGCAAATCTTTCCACAAAAACCAAGCAAAGAGTATAAAGAGAGGTTATTACAGGAGTAATAACTTCCAAGACTCAAGAAACAAAAACCAAAAGCAAACTAAAATGGGTTGTCTCCCAGAAGCTCTTTCTTTATAGCCATTAAGATAGGCATGATAATTTCAATGATGCTCACAAAGGATATATGGATTTGAAGTGAAATAGAGCATCAAGAAGAAAATATCTAACACAATTAAGTCTAACCCACTTCCTACGCCAAGGAATTTTGTAAGAAAACAAATTATTGAAACAAGAGGCTACTAGCATAGGAAGGCAAAACAAGTGCAACTTCAAAACTTTTAACATAAAGCGGGGAAACTTAATATTATTGAGATGCATAAAACCATGTTTCCCTCTCTCATAATAACTTTTAGTAGCATTATGAATAAAGTTAACAATATAGCTGTCACAAGAAACATTCTTATCATCAGAATGAGCATACTTAAAACCATCAAACATAGGTTTAAGGTTAAAAACTGGATCAATAGAAGCAAGTTGTTCAACCCTAAAATCCTCACCAGGCAATTCATTTTCATAAGGAGCTTTAGAAAAATTTAAAAAATTAAACTCATAAGATTCCCCATCAAACTTAGTTAAAATTTTCTCCTTCCTGCAATCTATAATAGCTCCACAAGTGCTCAAGAAAGGTCTACCAAAGATGATAGGACAAGTTTTACTAGCAGCTGAACCAAGTGCCTGAAAATCAGCAGGATATTTAGTCTTACCACAAAGAACTTCCACATCTCTTAGAATACCAATTGGACAAATGGTTTCTTTATTACCAAGTTTAATAACCACATTAATGTCTTTAAGTTCAGAAGGGCCAATTTCATGCATAATTTCTTTGTAAATCTCATAAGGAATAACACTAGAACTAGCACCAATATCACATAAACCATAATAGCAATGATCACCAATTCTAACAGAAAGCACAAGGACACTAGCTCTCCTAGTTTTACCAGGTTGTGAGACAATATTAGAAGCATCTCCACAAAAGATAATGTGCCCATATTCTACGTTTTTAGTGACAAGGTCTTTCATAATGGCTACTATAGGTTCAATATTTATTTGTTCATCAGGTTCTACATCTTCCTTTGTACTTTTGCTAACCACATTAGCTATAATAGAATGTTCCTTTACCTTAGAAGGAAAAGGTATTTTCTCAATATAAGGTTCAGGCAAAATATGATCAACAGTACAAACTTCAGTGTTTCTAGCAAGAACATGATTAACAATATCTTTATAAGGTGCATGGTACTTGTTCCACTCCTTTTTGGGAATTTCAATATAAGAGGCAAAAGCCTTAAAACAATTTGCAAGAACTTGCGAATCAAGACCATACTCAGTACTAATATTATGAAAGTCATCAGTTCTCATAAAATATTTAATGCATTCATAATCATAATTTATACCTGACTTTCTTCCTTTGTCATTCTCCCATGCTTTAGTATTTTCTTGAATACAGTCTAGAAGATACCATTTAGCTTCTTCTTCCATATGTGTGAATGATCTAGCACAAGAAGCATCTAATATTTTTTTATCATGAAGAGAAAGCCTTGCATAAAAGTTATTAATAATAATATTTTTAGGGAGCTCATGAATAGGACATTTAAGCATTAGTAACTTCAATCTCCCGCAAGCTTGGGTTGTACTCTCTCCATCACTAGGCCAAAATTTGTATATTTGATTCCGGTATTTATGAATCTCACTAGGAGGATAGAATTAGAATAAAAGAGAGGTACTATTTCCTCCCATTCTATAGATTGTCCATTCTTCAGCTCTTCCTTTCAATGATAACTTTTTCTTAACTTGTTCCGTTTTGATACCTGCACATTAAACAGCCCGCATAATTCATGGATAAAAAGCAAGTGATCACCAGGATGGACAGTTCCATCTCCAAAATAATAGTTATCCATTACACGATCAACAATTTTTGTAGGTATCTTAAATGGATCTATCTCGGTAGGTGGTGGTTCATCTACTACCCTAGCAGTGGTAGTAGCTATCCCAAATAGGAAACCAAGTGGGTTATCCATATTGGAAACAAAGTAACAAACAGAAATAAACAATACTCATAGTAGAAGTTTCCTTTACCAGTTCCACTCTTCAATAGCGCTTCACTCCCCGGCAACGGCGCCAGAAAATAGTCTTGATGACCCATAAGTATAGAGGATGTATCGTAGTACTTTCGATAAATAGGAGTGTCGATCCCAACAAGGAGCAGAAGGTGTTGACTAGTGGTTTGGATCAGAAGTTCTCTGCAAATACTTAGCAAACGAATTTTTAGGGTTTTTTGATAAAGCAAAGAAATAAAGTGCAAGTAAATAAAAGGCAACAATAATTGCAGCAAGTGGCCCAATCCTTTCTTCAGCAAAGGACAAGCCGGTTGTATTACTTATGAGTACCAAACTTTCTCGAGGACACATGGGAATACTGTCAAGTGTTTTCACTTCATATAGTTGATTAATCTTTTTTTGTTGGATAAGTGTTGTGTGGGTGAACCTATGCTAATGTACCTACCTTACTTGGACTAATACATACTTGTGATTATACACCTTGCAAGCATCCACAACTACAAGAAAGTAATTAAGATAAAAACCTAACCACAGCATTAAACTCTGAGATCCTACACTCCCTTGTGCAAAGGTTTCCTAACAGAGGTTTAGGTTTCTGTCACTCCAGCAACCCCATGATTAGTATCCAAATACACAATGCATTCCCCTAGGCCCATAAATGGTGAAGTATCATGTAGTCGATGTTCACATGACACCACTAGAAGAATAGCACCACAACTTAAATATCAAACCATTGAATATTACTCAACACAATTCCACTACTAACAACATGACTTCTCCCATGTCCTCAACAACTAAACGAACTACTCACGAGTCATCATATGGATCAAGATCAGAGATGATATAATGATAAGTAACAATCTGAACATAAATAATAATTCAATGGTTCCACTCAATAGCATCAACTACAAAAGTAATCAACACCAGGAAAGTTTCCCCTAAGAACTATACAAGATTCAATCCAATTGTTATAGAGGATGGAGTGGTGGTGATGGTGCTGGTGGAGATGGTGGTGAGGATGATGATGATCCCGATGAAGTCTAGCTTGATGACGGTGTTGATGGCGACGATCTCCCCTCTCCGGGAAGGAATTTCCCCCGGCAGAAATCTGCCTGTCAAAGAGCTCTTTCTCTCTCTGTAGTTTCCGCCCCGCAGAGGCGGCGGAATCTTTCTATGGTCGCCTCCCTCCGTATTAGGGTTTCGAGGAGAAGTTATAGGCGAAAGGGCAGAGCAGGAGGTAGGCCAGGGTGGCCACAGCACCTGCTGGCGCGGCCTAGGGGGGCCCGCGCCAGGGGGTGGTGTGCCCCCCCTGTGTACCATCTCTGCCTCTCCTTCTGGCTTCCTTCGACTTCTGGAAAAATAGAATTTTCCATATATTTTCTGTAATTTTCTGATCTTCACGAATATTGCATCTGGACACCTCTTTTTTCCATCAGAATCCTGACTCTGGCAGTTCATCCTCCAAAAGTCATCCCACATGCAAAAATAGATGAAATAACATAAGTATCACCTCTTAATGTGAAGCCTCCTTCCCTGGGTGATGCAAAATGGGCATATCAAGCCTCCTTCCCCGGGTGAACTGTGATGCGGCAGAGCTGCTCCTTGGCAGCTGAGGCGTCGCTGCAGTCAGGCGGCCGACGCGCCGCTCGGCCCAGAGTTGGGCCCCATCTAGGTCTGGGCGGGCTAGCCATCTCGTGTAACAGTGTCTCTCCCAGGCAATGGACATGGAGGGTGCAAGTTCGGGTGGTGGTGTTCCGTCATCGTGCTGTAGTGTGGCGACGGGGGATTCACATGCCCAATCCGGGCCCGACTAGGATCATCGGGCATGGTATAACCTTGTTGCCGTGTTCGGTCGGCTACCACAAAAGTGGTGGAAGTAGTTCCCTCCGTGCAACTGTAGCATTATCGCTCATGTTACTCATTGTTCCATGTTTTCTGCCCCCTAGGCTCCGGATAGGTTCATAGTGAGACGAAGATGGTGGTATCAAGACCATGGTGACGCGTGTTGGTGGACAGTATTGATGGGTGTAATACTTCGAAACGTTCGGGGTAGTGGTTTTTTGGGGGTCGGTAGAAATCCTTGTCGGTCTTCCAACATCGATAGGGTGACACCTGTCGGTGTTGCCATTCCTTTTTGAAGGGCACCAGATGTACCCTTTTCCCTCTCACCTCCATGTATGGGGGAAACCCTAGGTTATGTCCGGGAAGCAGCGTCGTCATTGTCATTTTCCTTCTTGAAGGTGTTGCTTGCTACACGACGGCTTGAAGCTCCAGGTGTATGGTGGAAATCTTCGGAGGGTGCAACGATTGCGAGCCATATTTGTTTAGTTGATCTGCCATTGTTGGTATTGTTTTCTCTATTTTCTTCATTTGGGCTTTGAATGTTTTGAGGTCCCAACAGTTGTATCAGGTGGTTCTATACTATCATAGAAGGGCAAAAGCCTATTTTTTGAGGAGGGCACCAAAGCATGGTGCCAATACGGCGAAATCTAGGCAAGAGAGTGGAAACCCATTGGTGCCTCCGCCTAAGAGCATCTTCAACATTTGACCTATTTTAGGCAGAGAAAAAGTAGGATAGGCTACCACTTTTGTTATTTTCATATGCCCTAAAATAGGGCTTCCATTCCAGATGATATATTTTAGGGCACTAGAAAAATTCTATATGACCTAAAATAGGGTACTTGATATAGCACCATATCATCACTTTCCATAAAAATTTGTTAAACAAACTATGAATTGAAATCTTTGCCAAATATGCATACAACATTGCAAACAAGCATAGATAGTTCAAAATATTTAAGACATAGATAGTTAGATACATTGAAGCATAGATAGTTTGAAACATTTAAAAGATACATTGAAATTTAACATAGATAGGTCATTGACACTAAATCTAAAACTCTTCATCATAGATACTACTAGTGTAGAAGAGATCCAACCACATATCCAGTTAAGGTCAATTGTCGAGGGAATAACTAGCTCCCTCTCCATCTCGGCCTTCTTCCTCTCGCTCTTGGCCCGCTCCGCCTTCCTCCCCGCATCCCTAGCAACGAAGAACGCCATCTTATTCCAAACTTTCTCAGAATATTCCTTGACGTACCTCTTCATGGAGGCCTCATCAGCCTCGGCGATGGAAATCTTCCGCATTGCTGACTAGTGCTTCTTCAGCTCCATGCACGTGGAAATCCATGGCTGGGGCATGATCATCTCTGCTTCCTCGCGGGTATCAATCTCTAGAAAGTTGAGGTTGGCCCTCAGATGTCTGAACGTCCACGCGACGATGTCATACGCACGGGCGGCCTCATCTGCCGACTAGAAGGTGTTGAGCCACAAATGCTCCTCATCAACGGTTATCTCCGCTGCACAGTAGCCAGACGCACATAGGGGTACGCCGTAGATCCTGGCCGAGCTACAGGGGAGGAGTGTCGTGGCAGCATACCGACGACGGCGATACCTAGGATTTGGTGACGGAGGCTGAAGGGAAAGGCTCAATGGGGCTCGGCGGCAGCAGGAATTGGGAGGATTTGCGGCGGGGAAGCGGAGGCAGGGGATGTGGTTGCGGAAATCGGTGGCGGGGCAGTGTGGTCACACGCGGCGGGAAAGACGCGGGAGCGAGGAAAGAACTTTTTGCACAATAGATGGGATGCGGCACTGGAAGTGCTGCCCTATCGCTGATGTATATTTACATCACCGGGTGCATTTTTTTGACAGACCCTAAAATTTTAGGGAAGAGAAAAGGGATGGGGCATCTGCTGGAGCACCGTTTTCGCGTGCCCATCCCTAAAATAGGTTTTTTTATAGGTCACACCCTAAAATAGATCATCCGTTGCAAATGCTCTAACAAACACCATCCAAGCACACAAACTTGCCCCAATCTAAAAGGCAGGCAACAAAACAAATCAAGGGTCCTTATCTCCATCGAGCGTGGGCCTAAAGCCGATAAAGGTTAGTTCGCGTCACCACAGCCTACGCCATTCAAATGCCAAAGCGCAAAACCCTAATCCTAATATGTTCACCCTCGGTTTCCTTTTCGGCCCACCGCTGGGTGGCAAATAGAGGATGAAGGAACTCCCACTCACAACATCCATCAGCGGTGTCTTGAGTTTGCCGAGAGCAAAAATATACAGTAGATATGGTGGTATTGTATTGCTGTTAATTTTATTTTTAGTTACATATGTAGGTGAATTATCTGATCCCATTACTATTTTGATTTGCCTCTCAATCTGCAGACGATGTAACAATATTATGTAAGGATTCCGGAACAAGTAAACACATTTTTCAGTTGTCTCAATAACATAATTGGGTCAGTTTTCTTACGCTTTGTGCGGGATTGTGTACACGGTTCAGTTGCCGCTTTTCTTTCTTATTAGGTTTTCTTTGTGCACGACGGCCATGGTGACGAAGAGACGTAGGAAAGGCACGACGGATGACCGGCACCGGCTAAAAAATTGGTAGGAACAGCTTGCCTACCCGGTCTAGGGCGTAGATTATAGGGACAGGAGAAGGCTATGCGGGCGTGGAGGCGAGGACGCCGGCGTGCTGGCGCCGTCGCGAGGGAAGATGGAGGCGGCAGCTGGGGGTTGCAAGACCGACTCCTTGAGGAGTCGGCAACAAATAGATTGTTTATTGCTTAATTCTGAAAATCCAATTACAACTCTTATTTATAATAGAAATAAGATAATTGGGCTAAGCCCCTAACTAGGCCTGGCCGGTGGGCCTCCGCCGGCGATAGACCAGGCCGGTCATAACATCTCTCCCTGCCTGCGCAAACAGCTCGTCCTCGAGCTGGTAGTCTGGATAATGCAGCTGGAAGTCGTCGCGTGGTTCCCAAGTCGCCTCCTCTGCTGAAAGTCCTTCCCACTGCACCAACAAATACCAAGCATCACGGCGCATCTGCGCACGAAGCGCCTTGGCCGGGCTGGGGAGCAGGCGGCCCTCGGCTGTCGGTGGCAGCGGTGGCGTGACAGCTGGTGGCACGCCACGGTAGGGCTTGAGCAGCCCCATATGGAAGACGTTGTGAATACGCGCCAGGCAGCTGAAGACGATAGGCTAGGGTCCCAATACGCTCCAGGATGATGAAGGGCCCCGCGTACCGAGGGCCGAGCTTGCGCTTTGCCCGCGGATCCAAGGACTGGTGTGAGCGGTGCAGGAGGCGCAACCACACCCAGTCGCCCACCGCGTACTCCACCTCGCGATGGTGGCCATCATAGTAGTGCTTGGCGACCTGCTGGGCCTGGAGAAGGCGTTGTCGCACCTCGGCAAGCATCTCATCTCGGTGACGGAGGAGCTCGCCGGCAACCTCCGTCCGCGCCATGGCCGCGTCCACCGGTAGGATCGGCGGAGGTGGCCTACCATAGACCACCTCAAATGGCGTAGCGCGCAGGGCGGAGTGGTAGGAGGTGTTGTAGCAGTACTCCGCCCATGCAAGCCAATCCACCCAAGCACGGGGTTGATCTCCTGTAACACAGCTCAAATACATCGCAATCACCTTGTTAACCACCTCAGACTGGCCGTCCGTCTGAGGGTGGAATGCCGTGCTGAAACGGAGTTTGACCCCCGCCATGCGGAAGAGATCCCGCCAGACATGCCCCGTGAACACCGGGTCCCGATCACATACGATTGACGAAGGGAACCCGTGTAGACGAACGATGCCATCGAAGAACGCGCGGGCCACCGACGCGGCCGTGTAGGGATGGCCGAGCGCGATGAAGTGGGCGTACTTGGAGAAGCGATCGACCACCGTGAGGATGACGGACTTGCCCCCCACTTTAGGGAGGCCCTCGATGAAGTCCATGGAGATGTCGGCCCAGACCTGCGCGGGCACATCGAGCGGCTGCAACATGCCGGCGGGACGCAGCGTCTCCGTCTTGTTGCGCTGGCATGTCTCACACGAGCGCACCCAATCCTGGACCATGGCGCGATCTCCAGGGAGGTAGAAGTCAGCACGGAGGCGGTGAAGGGTCTTTTGAACACCCTCATGACCCGCAGAGTGAGCCATCAACAGCACCTGGTGGCGTAGGTCATCGTGGTCGGGCACAAACACTCGGCGCCCATGGAGAAGCAGTCCGTCGGCGAGGCGCCATGGCTCGTCCAGCTCACCCGCGTCAAGCTGCTGCCGCAGGAGCTGGGCATCTGGCGCTGTCGTGGTAGCCTGACGGATGAGGTCGAAGAGGGCGAAGGAGGGCCCCGAACGGATGCACAGCAACCGCCCCTCCGAGGCGACCTCAGCGTCATCGGGCTCGGCGTCGCGGCGAGACAGGGCGTCGGCCGCGGTGTTGAGGCGTCTCGGGCGATACTCCACCGTGAAGTCGAAGCCGAAGAGCTTGCTGATCCACTGGTGTTGCGGCACCGTCGACAGCCGCTGATCCAGGAGGAACTTGAGGCTATAGTGGTCGGTGCGCACCCGGAAAGAATGCCCCCATAAGTAGGGTCGCCAGTGGCGCACGGCCTGCATGAGGCCAATGAGCTCCTGCTCGTATGCTGCGAGCTTGAGGTGGCGGGCAGCGAACGGACTGCTGAAGTAGGCGAGAGGGCCATCGCCCTGGTGGAGAATAGCACCGAACCCCTCTCCCGACGCGTCGCAGTCGACGACGAATGGCCGGTCGAAGTCCGGCATCTGGAGCACGGGGCCCGTCGTGAGGGCCCCCTTCAGAGCCTCGAACGCCATGGTAGCCTCGTCGTCCCAGGTGAAGGCATCGCGCCGCAGCAGGTGCGTGAGGGGCGAGGCGATGAGGCCGAAGTCCCGGATGAACTTCCTGTAGTAGCCGGCGAGGCCCAGGAACCCGTGGAGGGCACGCGGCGAGCGCGGCGTCGGCCAGGCAGCCACGAACGCCACCTTGTCTGCATCCATCGCGACCCCATCAGCGGTGATGACGTGGCCGAGGTAGGCCACCGAAGTCGTCGCGAACGAGCACTTCGAGCGCTTGAGGTGAAGGTGATGCGCTCGAAGCTCGTTGAAGACGATGGCGATATGCTGGAGGTGCTCCACCCACGACGTGCTGTAGATCAATATATCATCAAAAAACACCAGCACGAACCGGCGTAAGTACGGGCGGAGGACGTCGTTCATCAGGGCCTAAAAGGTCGTCGGCGCGTTGGTGAGGCCGAAAGGCATCACCACGAACTCAAAGTGGCCATGATGTGTCCGGAATGCCGTCTTGGCAATGTCCTCCGGGTGCATGCGCACCTGGTGATAGCCCAACCGAAGATCGAGCTTGGTGAAGAACCGAGCCCCGTGGAGCTCATCGAATAGCTCGTCGACCACCGGAATCGGGAACTTATCCTTGAGTGTCACGGCGTTGAGGGCGCGGTAGTCAATGCAGAAGCGCCACGTGCCATCCGACTTGCGGACAAGCAGCACCGGTGCCGAGAACGGCGACGTGGAGATCCTGATGATGCCAGCGGCTAGCATGAGCGCGTACTG
Organism: Avena sativa; assembly: GCA_916181665.1. NCBI lineage: Eukaryota > Viridiplantae > Streptophyta > Magnoliopsida > Poales > Poaceae > Avena > Avena sativa. The sequence continues at coordinate 7,562,484 of OV702293.1, read as the reverse complement.
ACGCTCCAACTCGTCCTTCTGCAGCTGTGGGTAGCGGTAGGGTCGCACCGCCACCGGGGCCGTGCCTGGCAGGAGGTGGATACGGTGGTCACACTCCCGTGGGGGCGGTAGCCCTTGCGGCTCCTCGAATATGTCGCCATGCTGCTGCAGTAGATGGGTCAGCAGGGTGTGCTCGGCGTCGTCCTCCCCGGAGACGAGCTGTAGCTGGGGGCGGGAGCGGCTCCCCCGATGCCCTCCAAACGGATGCGGCGACCCTGGCGCCAGAACGTCATCGTCAGGGCGTCGAAGTCCCAAAGGATGGGACTGAGCGTCCGGAGAAAGTCGACGCCAAGGATGAAGTCGAAACATCCCACGTCGATGCCGGCGCACGTGATGGAGAAGTGCTCGTCACCGATGGTGAGGGGCACGTGCTGGACCAGTCCATGGCACGGAAGGTGGTCACCGTTGGCCACGGTCACACGGAGGTGATCCCCCCCGTCGGCTGAAGGGCGAGGCGGCGCATGGTAGCGGCGGGCATGAAATTATGAGTAGAGTTCGTGTCCAGCAACGCCACCAGGGTCTCGCCATGAATAGTGATCGGTAGAAGCATCGTTCGCTCGTGGCGGATGCCAGCCAGTGTGTGGAGAGAGACGACGAACTCCTTGGCGGCTGGGGGAGCCGGCTCGGTCGGCTCCTGTGGGGCCAACGTGTCGGCCGCCTCGGGTGGCCCGTCCACGTCGTCCGCGTCGACCGTCTCTAGGTAGAAGAGGCGTGGGCACACGTGGTCGGGTGCGTACGGCTCGTCGCAGTTGAAGCAAAGGCCCAGGCGGTGACGTTCGAGCTGTTCTGCTGGTGTGAGACGGCGGAACGTGCGGGTAGACGCGGGGGCGGGGCTCGCTGGTCCGGTCGGTGCGGGGCGGGTGGCGGGCGCGACCGTAGGAAGCGGACGAGTGGGGCGCCCGCCGTGGGCCGGGGGCGCCGGTTGCACCGCCTGGGCGCGCCGCTCGTAAGCGCGCGCCAAGTGCATCGCCGTCTGAAGGTCCTGCGGTGCCTGGAGCTCCACGTCCACGCGGATGTAGTCGGGGAGGCCGCCGACGAAGAGCTCGGCGCGCTCCTGTCCCGTCACCCCGGGAGCGTGGCACGCGAGGGCCTGGAAGCGGTTGGCGAAGTCCTGCACCGTGTTGGTGAAAGGCAAGCGCCCAAGCTCCGCCAGGTGGCTGCCGCGAATCGAGGGGCCAAAACAGAGGAGGCAGAGGTCGCGGAAACGGTCCCATGGGGGCATGCCGCCCTCGTCCTGCTCGAGCGAGTAGTACCACGTGTGGGCGGCGCCACGGAGGTGATACGAGGCGAGCCAGGTACGATCCGACGCGAGTGTGCGCTGCCCGCGGAAGAATTGCTCGCACTGGTTGAGCCAGTTGAGCGGGTCGTCCACGCCGTCGTACGTGGCGAACTCGATCTTGGCGTAGCGCGGGGGGGTCGGTGCGGCGGCGCCCTGGCCTTGGTGAACCGCATGACCGGTGTAGGTCTCCGCGACGCGGGAGTAGGTCGGCGCCGGAAAGGAGGGCATCGGAGGGTCCCCCGCGGTCGTGTAGACGGGTGGGGGAGGCCCCGACGGGAGCGTGGAGCTCGGAGGAGGATCGGTCGCCGTCACCCAAGCAGGAAGCGGCGAGGGCGATGGCGGAAACGGCACCTGCTGGATGGGGAGGCCCTGGGGGACGACGCTGGGGGCCGGCTGCCACGACGTCCATGGGTACGACGCGGCTGGGGTCGGGGCGGACACTCCCTGGAAGGGCTGCCACACCGATGTGGAGGGTGGGGTGGGGGCGGCCGGTGGCTGGGGCGGCACGGGAAGCCCCTGCGTCCCTTGCAGGAAGAGGCGGATGTCGTGGACTGCGGTGGTGAGATCGCGGATGGCCGTTGAGACCTCCTACTGGGAGAGTAGGGGGCGGCGTCGGCGGCCTCCGCCATGGATGCCGCGACTCCCGTGGAGGGCGGCGGCTGCGACAAGGGCGGCGCGGAGGTGGGCGGTTTGGGCGGCGGTGAGGAGGTGGTGGTGGCTGGAGAAGACAACATGACCGAACGAGGACAATCTGATACCAAATTGGTAGGAACAGCTTGCCTACCCGGTCTAGGGCGTAGATTATAGACAGGAGAAGGCTATGCGGGCGTGGAGGCAAGGACGCCGGCGTGCTGGCGCCGTCGCGAGGGAAGATGGAGGCGGCGGCTGGGGGTTGCAAGACCGACTCCTTGAGGAGTCGGCAACAAATAGATTGTTTATTGATTCTGAAAATCCAATTACAACTCTTATTTATAATAGAAATAGGATAATTGGGCTAAGCCCCTAACTAGGCCTGGCCGGTGGGCCTCCGCCGGCGATAGACCAGACCGGTCATAACATAATTGTATAATTTATTTATTTTTGCTTCAAAATTTTCAGCCACACTTTTTGTTGTGGCCAGCACACTTTTATGACTGACCATACTTCAGATTGGCAAAATGTGGACGTGAAGCCATACCGTCCCTACGCAGCCCTTTAGCGACGGCGCAAGAACCAATGAAGTCACATGCAGCCAGGGCGATTCTTGCGAGTAGCAGTGGCTCGCCTACTGCACTTGGAGGAGCTAAATTTTTTTAAATAATACAATTTTTTTATTGAATTTCACAAATAATACATAAAACGGGCAAATTGCAAATCTGTTGGTCGGTCGGCCGTTCAACAGACGAAACACTGCCTTCGTCCGTTCAACGGACGACACGCAGCCTTCGTCCGTTGAACGGACGACACACGTGCTGTCAGTTGTTTGGTAAAGGAGGGGCGAAGGCTGCGTGTGAACGGACGACACGTGTCTGTCGTCTGTCGAACGGCCGATCGACTAACAGATTTGCAATTTGTCCGTTTTATATATTATTTGTGCAATTCAATAAAAAAATGAATTATTTAAAAAAAATTAGCCTTGGAGGATCCCCTGATTCACATTTTCAATAAATGTATCAACGCCAAAAAATAGACTCGACGCTCCATTTCGGAGCAGGGAGGTTCTCCTGGAGTTATGCGCGACGTCACATGGATGTGTGGTTATGAAAACAGTAGAATGAGCGCAAAGAACAAGCAAGAACAGAACAATTAGAGTGTGTTCGGTTATGGAATTTGGAGGAACGGAATGAGTCCGTTCTGTACCTAGCACCCCTTTCTGTGTTCGGTTAGACAAACGGGATAGAACCAACTAGTTCTTCGGAATAGAATATTCTCCTCAGATGCGGAATCACCTCGTTCGACCGAATCGGCCGGATCTGGGAGAACGGCTCGCTTACACAAAAACTAATTAGCCCCTCTCTCTAACCACACGCGCGAGCGACGCACTCGCGGACCCGGCGGCGCTGCAAAGCAGGCCCGGCTAGCGGGCGGCGGCGGCAGCAAAGCACGCGCCAGCAACGGCCATGCATGAAGCAAGCCCAGCGCCGCGAGCACCCAGTGATGGCGGCATCCAAGCAAGGCATGCGCGAACGGCACGAGGCAAGGCAACAACAACGATTTTGCCTGTAATTTTGACCTCCAATTTTTGGCTCCAATTATGCCTCAGATTTTAATCTCCAATTTTTGGCTCCGATTATGCCTCAGATTTTGACCTCTATTCGTTCTAATTGACTCTTTGTTATTATTAATTATGAATTGAAAAGAGGATTAAGTTTAGACTCAAATCAATAAAATATTTAACAGTGTCTTGGTTTTATGACCTGTTCCAACCGAACAGAAATCAGAATCATTCCGTTCCTCGATTTTTTCTAAACCGAACATGGGGTCGAAACCGTCCCGTGACGTCAGAATGGAACCATTCCATTCCATCCCCTCTAGTTCTAGAACCGAACACACCCTTAGCAAACCACTGCAAGAAACCACACGAAACAAAACTGGTGCGAAATATCCACATTTACCATATATCCAAAAGAGTTCCTGTGATGAACAAGTCTGAGGCTCACTAAACCATGTTCAAGAGTCCAGCGACACAAAAGTCCATTAGAAAAGGCTGCCTCGTCCAAGTGATGCACATATAAAACCACAGAATCCGGGCAGTTCATCGCAGGGGCTGCTGGTTGTAGTGGCTCTTCTCTTTCTTCTTTGCTGCCGCAAGCTTTGCTCTCCTGGCTGCAGCCTCAGATGCTGCAATCTTTGCTGATGCGTCCAACTCCTTGCTCGACTTCTTTTTCTTCATTGATGCTACCTTTCTTATGCGCTCCTTGACATCCACCGCAACGGCGTCTTCACCAGGTTCTGCACCAGCAGGATCGTCGGCCACGTCGTTCAGATCCGGTGCCTCTTTTGCCTCCTTTGAAGACTTGTCTTTCTTAGCTTTCTTCTTCTTGGAGGTCTTGCTCTCTACCGGAGCAGGAGCATCTTCCTTTTTCTCTCCATCAGCAGCTTGACCTGTGCTTTTCTTGTCTGAAAAATATGCACAACACGTGAAATAAATGCTTCTACTTCCGAAATAACCATCTTCAGGCCTTACAAAAAAGTCAGAAAAGTTTACCAGAACGATAATGACCAATATAAAAATATGTGGAGTTTCATTCAATTTTCACGGAATATTTCTTCTTGCATAATTTATTGGAGAAGGGAGAATATTATAACTTACCGTTTGTTTCATCTTGAGTAGCATTATCTGATTTATCTGAAATTCCCAACTCGGCCAATAAAGAATCAAGCTCCTCCAACTCCTTTTTCTTTAACTCCTTCTTGGAGAGCTGCCTTTCAGTATCTTTAGGCGGTGCAAGTGGAGCTACAGCATTCTGAGCTGCCTGTTCAGAAGGGACAGAATCTTCTGCTTCAGGTTCATGTTCATCCTCAACATCAGGATCAACCTCATCATCAAGGCTATCATCTTCACTCTCAATTTCCTGCAGTGTGCAGTAGGCATATGGAGAGTTATTACTTTAATACTAAAATATATAAAGGGGACATACCAAAATGTACTTTAGAGTGATTGCATGTATGATATGAATCAAAATGTGCATTAGAGGAATCGCTTGTGTTATACCAATCAATTTGACCTGGAATCTAAAGTTTTTTTGTTGAATATAGGAGCAGCGCTCCCAATAACCTGGAATCTAAAGCTAACATCACAAATACAGGGAAACGGAAATAAAACAGCTCAATTTAAAAACTTCTGATGTTTCGAGGCAGTAGGAATGGCTCACAGATTACATTTAACATATCCTCAAATTTTGGTCTTTCCGCTACAGTCACTATTTTTATGCTCCAAGATTCTAAAGTCAACATAACATCTTGTACGAAAAAGTTGTCTAGACATCGACAGAATTAAAACTTAAATAAAGATCCAATGTTCCCTTCAAGCAGAAGTCAAATTAGTGCACAAGTGGTCCCACATTACAAAGTGAGTTAGTCAGTGCAGGGAATTTGCAAGCCCTAGGATGGATTCTGGGACATTATGGGCTACGAGTGGTTGGACCCAAAATTAGCAAGAAATACTAAGTAAAATAATTAACATTTCTTTAGAGTGATAGCATGTGTGATACCAATCAAATAGTACTTAAGAGGAATTTGCTTGTGTTATACTCCCTCCGTTTCAAAATATAAGATGTTTTAGCTTTAAGAAGCAAATGTATCTAGACTTCTTTTAGTATGTAGGTTCACTCAAGTTTAGAGTGAATCTATACACTAAAAGAAGTCTAGATACATTTTCTTTACAAACCTAAAACATCTTATATTTTGAAACGGAAGGAGTACCAATCAATTTGACCTAGAATCCAAAGTTCTTTTTTCTTGAATATAGGAGCAGCGCTCCCAGTATCATTCATCATGAAACATAGAATTTAATGCTACCATCACAAATATGGAGAAATGCAAATAAAACAGCTCAATGAAAAAACTTCTGATGTTTCAAGGCAGTACGAATGGCTGATAGATCACACTGGTCTTTCCGCTTAGATATGCAAGTGGGTTCACATGAGGGTACCCTCTACCCTCTTTAGTTCAACAAAAGTGAACTAACTTTTCGAATGATATCATAATTTTGGAAAATGTAGTTCACTTTTTAAAACTAACTAGGATAAAGGTCCCCCAATGATGACCCACTTGCATCTCTATTTCTGCTAGTCACTTTTTTTATGCTCCAAGATTCTAAAAGTCAACATAACATCTTGTTCAAAAAAAATACAGTTGTCTAGACATCGACAGAATTAAAACTGAAATAATGATCCAAGGTGCCCTTCAAAGAAGTCAAATTAGTGCACAAGTGGTCCCATGTTACAAAGTGAGTTAGTCAGTGCAGGGAATTTGCAATCCCCAGGATCACACTGGGACATTGTGGACTACGAGTGCTTGAACCCAGAATTAGCAAGAAATACTAAGTAAAATAATTTACATTGAACCATCCCCAGGCTGCAGCCCTAACAACCTACACTGTTTCCCGCCCCGGTGTGAGTGATGTATTGATTTTACCTATAACAATAGTAGCCTACAGTTTGTACATCTAGTTTCCTTTAATTTCAAAAAAACTAGATTTCTCGAGCATCTCAAATGATATAAAAGAAGACCAAAGCAGAAAAGAAAATAAATACAGAAGTCCAAGCTAGAACTTAAGAATAACTATAGCTAGGGTGATTTTTATCAATCAAAACTCCACATGCCCAAAAGTCCTTCTATGACATATACCCAAATATGTAGGTGATAGTAATGCCAGCATCCAAAAATATCTGTAGATTCAACCTGATTGCATAAAGACTCTGACATCGGCATTCTTTGATATGGGCCACTAGTAGTACACCTGTGCAACATAGGATTTCCCCATTTAATTTAAGTTGGGCCACCAAGCTATGGCTTATAACCAGATGGATTTCTATAAACGAGCGGACAGTGAGGATATACCACCAATAAATTAACTAACAAAAGTGTCATGGCAATCAAAAAGCACCACATGTCCAAGAATATACTGAAGGCATGTACCAACTGTAGGATGGGATTACGTGATAATAATGCCCCGAATCCAAATCTATCTTTAATGATTGGCCAAAGACTCTTAGTTTAACATCAGTATTCTCCGAGATGGGCCAGTGGTAAATTATACTCTTCTCAGGACATTAGGATTTTTCACTAAATTATTGAATTATGTTCAGCCTAATTCCATACAAGCAAATGTTAGCTTGTGTCACCAATATCCATGCCACTAATATCAATTAAATATGGTCAATGAGCATCGTATCCACGCCATAAATAAATCGGTTCCTAGTTATAACATTTCACCATATCCGCAAACGTCAAACATGAGTGAAATAACATCCTAAGTTGACCACCACATAAGCATCAAAGTTGAGCCTCTATAAATGTACCATGCGCAATGATCTCAAAACATTCCAGTAACTGAAAAAAAAGCGAAACACGTCATCTTGCAACAACAAAGCTTATTGCCACCCAGAAGGCACCAACCAAAGCAATTTCGGACCTACCAGTTGCTCCTACGACACAACATCATGCAATGCATAAAATACACAGATAAAAAGGCATAGGAAGAGTCTTGCAGCGGTGAGGTGCCACTAAATTTTGGTCAGGGACAGCTGCACATATATGAACAGACATATATAGAAGAGGTCGCAAGGGGGCAGTGGGGGAAGCAAGGTGGACCTGTTCAAGGGCAGAGTGCTCCTTGTCGTCCTCGTGGCCAGCAGCCGCGTCGTCCTCCTGGGCCTCCCACACAGGGCGCAGCGGCGCGGTGGTGGCGAAGTAGTCGTCATCGTCGTCGTCCTCGACGTCGGCCCAGGACTTGGAGGTCAGCGGAGCGGGCGCCCAGACCACCTCGGGCTTCACCGCCTCCGGCGCCTGCTTCTTCGCCGGCTTCTTCTTCTTCTTGAGCGTCTCCAGAGCCGCGAACACGTTGCCTGTGCCGATCCTCACCTCCTCCGAGCCCGCTCCCCTCCTGTTCCCTCCCCCGGCCATATCTTCCTCACCCGCGACAACAACCGAGGAAACAAGGAAGAGAATCTGATCTTGCCGCAGCGCTCCCGGAACTCCCCGATCTGCCGGAAGAACGCAAGATGTACAGAGGCGGGGAACGCGGTCGCGCTTGAGAGAATCCGGCGGGACAAACCAAGGGGACAGACCGATGGGCAGGGGTTCCGCGGGATTGCGTGCTCGAGTTCGGATTGGATTTTACAGGATTTGGTTCTATTGGAGAAGACGAAGAGGGAGGCGGGCTGCGTGCTATTCTACGCCTCTAGCTGCGCTTCGCTATCGCCACGGCAGCAGATAGTACCACAACTCGTATCGTACTCTTATCCGGGATGAACGGGAACCTCGATCTCACAGCCGACACGTGTTCTGGAGATTTGCGGCGTGTTTGGTTGGTCACGAAACCGGAAAAAAAATTGCTCACGGTGGCCGTGTTCTAGCCTCACACGAATCCTGCTTGGGTAAATTAAATAAAAATAATCTAAAGTCGTAAAAAATTCAAAGATTAATCTTATTTCAAAACAAATTCACACGGAATAACCCTTTTCTGCCACTCCCGCCCGTGCGGCGCCGCAGCCTCCTGTGCAGCGCCAGATCGGACGGCGCCGCAGGCCTGCCACGCTGGCCGGCTGGGGCCAGGCGCCGCACAGCTGTCACGCTGGTTCGCGTGTGCAGCGCCACCGAGCCTGGCGCCGCACGCCAGCCTGCTGCGCCTCTCGGGTTGCGCGGCACACCCTGCCACGCTGGCTCCACGGGCCCCAGCACCTTAAGTACGACGCCAGTCGGGGTGGCGCCGCACCCACCTGTGCCGCGCCATGGTGGCTGGCGCCGCACACCTAGAGCCCTTAAGCTCGCGCCGGGTCAGCCCAGGCCGACCATCTTCTCTCTTTCCTTGCTTTCCTCTCCCCTCGCCACTTAGAACGGCGGCGGCGGCTAGGGCTCACTCTTCCCCAATCTCCACTCAAAACTCCAAGATTTGAAGAAAAACTTAGGGGATTTCTTCCCCAATAGCCTCACCAAGGTATTTTCCTCTTCTCCCCTCAATTTTATCCGCAAATTTTAAGTTACTTGTCCCTAGATTGAGAAATTTCTCCAAATGCTAGGCCACTAATTGGATATGTAAATTTGTATGGAGCAATGAGGTCTTTGGTTGATATATAGAGTTAGAATTGGTATATTAAACCTTCATGTATATAGATAAGATTGTTAGGGTTAGGGTTAGAGTTAGGGTTAGGGTTAGGGTTAGAGTTAGGGTATGGTTGTATGAGCTTGTTGTTAGTGTAAATTCCGGCATAGATACTTATTTAATTTATGTACCGTTATGTTCTTATATTTATTTTAGGGATGATTAGAATTGTCCATGTTCATCATATGGACAAGGAAGCTTTCTTGAGAGGCAATATTGAGCCAGACCCGGATGAGATTGACTTGGTGTTTGATCATAGTCCAAACTATGCGGAGGTGTTGCAACAAATTCGGGTAGATTTGAATTGGATGGATCCTAGTGATGTTGTTGAGTTGGAGGGTAGGCACAATGTGGGATTTGGGATGCACAACCGTTGGAAGACAATGCGTATCAGCTCGGAGCAACGTTGGTTTGCATACAAGGAAGTGGTGGCCGAATCACAAGACAAAGCTCTTGAGTTATTTGCCACGAAAAAGGTTGATGGTAATATGCAAAGGAGTATCATACCGGTTGCCTCCCCATATGAAGCTCGGAGTCCTCCACCCATGAACCAAGAGGAATTGACTGAGCCTCCTTTGACACATCAAGATGAATTGAGGACATCTCTGAGCCCCATTTCAAAGAATCAAGATGAAGCATTGGAAGAGGAGAATGATGAGTATGAGGATAGTGAGAGGGAGGTTGAGCTCTGTGACAATACTATTGGAAATTTAGACTTATATCATACACAAGAGAACATGGATCATGACATCCCGTTTTCTCGAATGTATGTATCCGACTCGGATGAGGATGGTCCCGATGAAGAAGTTGATGAGGAGGGGTTCACTAAGGATGAGGCCGAAGTGCATGAGAAGGTATTGGGAAGGGATCATCGGGTACCCTTGTTTCGTGATCTTAGTCTAGCGGATGAAGCCACGGTTGATGGCGGCAAGGGTGTAGTGCTTGGACCAAGGCCAACTTCCTATCGGGATGTTAGTCACGAGAAGAATGGGATTTCAAAAGGACAGAGGTTTGCCACATTGTTGGAACTTAAGCAATGGATCAAGGACTTCTCTATTAGGTATCATCGCCCTTTCACGGTGGTTCACTCGGACGTGAAGAAGCGTTACACGGTTAAATGCGAAGATGATGGTTGTCCTTGGATAGTGCGGGCAAGACCATACAAGGGGGGGGGCTGATTGGCGCATTTCAAGCTGCGTGTCAACGCACATGTGCCATGGAAAAAGGGTGGATGGCAAAGATGTGAAGCACGAGCACCGACAACTGACCTCTGAGTTTCTCGCCTTTAGGCTTTCAAACCAAATTTCTTCACTTCCGACAATGACCATCAAGATGGTCATGGAGTTCGTGGAAGCAATCTTTCACTATGAGGTGAAGTATGGGAAGGCATGGAAGACGAAGCAAGCCGCATTCAGGATGTTGTACGGTGGTTGGGAAGAATCATACAGCCGAATCCCTGGGTTGTTGCTAGCAATGGCCGATGCTAACCCGGGCATGGTTCATGTGGTTGAGCCATATGGCACCGAAACGATGGTTCATAATGAAAGAAATGTTCGAATATTTGGGAGTGCTTTTTGGTCATTCGAGCAACGTGTGAGGGTCTTCGAACATTGTAGGCCGGTAATCTCCGTGGATGGCACCTTCTTGACCGGGCAGTTTCATGGCACTCTCTTGATTGCAATAGCAAATGATGCAAACAACCGGTTGCTTCCCTTGGATTTTGCTTTGGTAGAGGCGGAGAACAATGTTAATTGGGAGTGGTTCTTCCGTATTTTGAGAACGAAGGTTTTACCTCTTGATAGGGAAATATGTGTCATCTCGGATCGCCATCAAGGAATTCTCAATGCGGTGACGATTGACATTCCCGGGCATCCTCCTTTACACCACCGATGGTGCATGAGACATTTTTGTTCCAACTTCTATAGGGCATGTAAGAGCAAGGAGTTGGCTGATGATCTTCAAGATTGTTGTCTTGCTTTCACGGACCGACGTTTCACAAATCTATATCTCAGATTGTGGAACAACAAAAAACTCGATTCCAAGGGTCATGAGTTTCTCGATAAGCACATTCAGCTCCGTGACAAGTGGGCACGGGCTTATGATGAGGATGGCCGGAGGTATGGTCAAATGACAAGCAACATGGCAGAGGCCTTCAACAAGGTCCTTAAAGGTGTCCATGCATTGCCCGTCACAGCAATAGTTCGATACACATTTAACAAGTTAAATGGATATTTTCTGAACTACTCACTTGAAACCGATAAGCAAATTGCGGGACAAAACAAGGAGGCGTACAAGTACGAGTTCCCACATAGGGTTGATGATTGGAGGACATTTCAGTCAAGGAAAGCGGACTCCCAAGTTGCCACTGTTTTTTATAACGACGAGCTCATTTACCAGGTGGTTGAGCCTGGAAGAACCACTTCGGATGGTGTCCAACATGGAGGCCGAGCCTTTAAGGTCTCACTAAGGGATTGTGATTGCACATGCGGAAGGCCATTGTTGCTCCATCTAGCTTGTTCTCACTTGCTATGTGCGTCTCGAAAACGCCATGTGGATTATAATCACGAGCGCACCGTTAGAGAGTCCAAGTTCTCTATCATGAAGAAAAAAGATACATGGGCTCCTAGATTTCATCCATACCTTGACCAATCACAATGGCCGGAGTACCATGGACTCCAACTGTGGCCCCATCCGGAATGGAAGGTTGTTAAACGTGGTAGACGCAAGACAAAGCGTTTTAGAAGTGACATGGACGGGAGGGGACGTGTCGGTGCGCGGGAATCGGGAAACGACCAATTTCAAGAACCTCGTGAGAGATCTCGTTGTGGGAAGTGTAGTGGTGAAGGACACAATGCACGGAGTTGTGCAACACAAGGGAAGAGGGCAAAAGGAAATGAAGCAAGCACAAGTGGTCCAAGCCAACAAATTCCAAGCCAACCAAGAAGTAGCCAACAAGTCCCAAGCCAACCAAGAAGTAGCCAACAAGTACCAAGCCAACCAAGAACTAGCCAACAAGTACCAAGCCAACCAAGAACTAGCCAACAAGTCCCTAGACAACAAGCTCCTAGACAACAACCTCCTAGACAACAAAGAGGCCGATCATTAGGGCTTATACGAGGAAGAGGGCATGGAGGTTTTAACCCGGCTAGTATGTTAGGTTACTTGGCAGGACCAAATCCTTATGTTAATAGGTACGGATGAATCAATTATGTTACTACCTACTATGCTTATTTCATTGAATCAATTATTGTTCACATTCATGCATCCTTTACTAACTTGTAGCTTTTGTTCTTATAATAGGTATGGCGACTCAACCCAACAAGGGCAATGATGTGGACGGTGTGAACTACTCGGCTATCTGGGCGAATGCTATGAAGGTGGTGGAGAAGAGGAAGGAAGCCGAGGAAGAGAAAGGAAGCTGAGGAAGAGAGGAAGAGGAAGGAGGAAGAAGAAGAGAAGAAGAGGAAGGCATTTGAAGAGGTAGTTCAACTTGCTCGAGACTTGGCGAAGAAGAAGGACGAAGAGGACGAGAGAAAGAAGAAAAAGGAAGAGGAAGAGAGGAAGAATAAAAGGTAGAAGGAAGAGGAAGAGAGGAAGAGGCAAAAGGAGAAGGAAGAGGAAGAGAGGAAGAGGCAAAAGGATATGGAAGAGGAAGAGAGGAAGAGGAGGGCCAATGCTAGGCCACCTTGCGCCGACCAAGAGGAAAGGCCATGGAAGACGTTTCGTACTTCTGAGGCCCATGGGAAGGAGGTTCCTATTTGTTGGTGTGGAACCGATTGCACTGTTAAGCAATCCCAAGACTACTTTTCCGATAGTTGGGGAAAGAAGTTCTTCATGTGTGCCAACTACAACCGCTCTCCCGAGCGTAACCGCAACCCATACGGCACTCCACGGGTATGCTCAAAGCTTTTTAGTTCTTCATGTGTACCAAACTATTCCATATCATATCATCTAACATGCACTATTTTCTTGTAGTCCCCCCCTCCGGTATGCAGGTACTACACTTGGATAGACCTTGAGCAACCTCAATCCAACAAGGCTATCCAAGAGATCGATTTTGCCATAAGAAGAAGGCTCTACCAAGAACGGCTGCGTGACGAGGACATGGAGAGGAAGCGCAAGGAACGTAATGACGAGATCCGCAAGAAAGAGGAGGAAGAGGAGCGCCAAGCTAAGGAGGCTCGTGCTGCGGAGAGGGAAAGGCTTCGTCAAGCGGCGTGGCGTTCCATGGAGGAAGAGGAAGAGAAGAAGAGGAAGGGAAAAGGACCTATGCTTTAGATTATGTAACCGGGATCTCGCGTATGAACGATGGATGATGTGTGTGAACTTAGTGTGATGTCGAACTACGGATGATGATGTGTGAACTATGTATGATTTGTGATGTTTGAACTTAGTGTGATGTGTGAACTTAGTGTGATGTTTGAACTATGTATGATTTGTGATGTGTGATCTATGTATGATTTGATATGATTTGTGATCAGAGAATGTGATCAGAGCGTGCGGCGCCAGCTATCACGGCGATGCACGTCCATATGCGGCGCCAGGCGCATGTCGTGGCGCGGCAGGAAAACCTCCTGTCAATTCGACAGGAGGTGACCTGGGAGGGTGCGGCGCCATGCCGGCCGGAGCAGCAGGCTTTAAGTGTGCGGCGCCAGCTCCCACGGTGCTGCACGTCCATATGCGGCGCCAGGCGCCTGGGAAGCCTGGGAGGGTGCGGCGCCAGGCGCGGCAGGCCTGGAGGTGCATAATTTCCTACTTTCTACCATGCAATTTCTAACTTTCCAACTTTCTAAATTTCTAACATGTTTGACTCAAGCATTTCTAACTTTCTAACATGACTCAAACATTTCTAACATGTTTGACTCAAGCATCTCTAACATTGTCTCAAACATAGAACATTGTCTCAAACATTGTCATAGGATTAACATCACAGTACCTCAAACATTGAACCAACATAGTCTCACACAACATTGAACCAACATAGTCTCACACAACATTGAAACAACATAGTCCTCTCCTTTCTAGCAACTACTTTCTAGCACGCTTGCTCTTGCCTCCTCTCCTCGGAGTAATCTTCTTCTGTCATGGCTCATCCTCGGGATCGGACTCGACAATAGGACGATTTCTTGGCCTTAGCTTGATTGCGGACCGTACCTTTCGTTGATACTTCTCCAATGACATGTCGTCCGACACCTCTTCGTCTTCGGCCTTTACAATAAGAGCAATGATCTCATTAGAGTGATACATGGAAATTCAAGAAAGATGTCATCGGTTCAAGTTTATTTCTTACTGTGGAAGATTGCTCATCGTCGGGGCTGCTTTCCTCTCGTGAAGTGGACTTTGCCGGTTCCTTGGACGATGTCGCAACAACCTCGGGATCCCGAAAACCAAGCAAGTTCACGAAGCGTTGTAGCTTTTGTGCCTGCTTCCTAACGAAATCCCTTAACTTTCTATTGCCCTCCTCATCCCTCGGGAACTCCAAAGCGCCCTCCAACTCATCCGCCTGCTTCTGGACCTCCGTGCGCTGCATTGCAAGCAAATCAATGACACATTACACAAATCCGACTAAGATAGTAACGGGAACATGAACTACCGACTTACCACAAAATTCATCACGGGGGCAAAGGAGGTTTGCCGCCCTTCTCTAACATCTTGGTTGTACTCAAGGTTCCTCAGCTCGTCCCACGCAGGCAGCGGCTCTTCCAATATATCTTCCGGATATGCATCCGGTAGGAGCTTCACACGAGTGTTCTCTAGAAACCAATGGAGGTACTCGCTGAAAGCGTCCTCACAATGGGGTTTTGCAGCCATTCTTTTCGATTTCTTAGCTTCTCTCACACATAAAAGAAATCTAGCTACGTGTTTCTGGTGAATCTTGCCCCAGTCAGTCTTCTTGCTCTTGAGCCTGTCCAACCTGTATGTGAATAAAGAGCAACTTTTGAAGCACACACAACTATCATACATTGTCTTCAAAAACATGTATAGAACCAATTCTTACCGATGAAGAGCTTCGTCGGTGTCCTGGTAATCCGGAGGTGTAGCCTGATAGAGACCAAACTGTCTCATAACCCGCTGCGGCATATAATGCTCAACAACCCACATGCATATCATGGGGCACTCCATATACCATAGATCGCGTTCCGCGTCGCACTGTGGGTTAAGACGGAACTCCTCACAACCAAAATTTTCCCTAGGACCATATACCTCCCATACAACCTTAATCGCAAACAAGATAGTTCAATGAGAAGAGCACTTGAAAGGAATGCTAAACGGTGTATGTTCAGAAATTCTTACTTGCTCCGGGAGAAGGTTGTCAAACTCATTGGTGTATCTCAGGTACGCGTTTTGTAGGTCGGTTGGAGGCTTTGAGACCACGTCCCAATTGTAAGCCCATGTGGGCCACTTCAACCTTTCCCCGCCATCACTATAGGGTTTGGAAGGCATATGTTTTGGCCTACCAACTGGA
The DNA here is from genome assembly GCA_916181665.1 of Avena sativa. Lineage (NCBI taxonomy): Eukaryota > Viridiplantae > Streptophyta > Magnoliopsida > Poales > Poaceae > Avena > Avena sativa. The sequence goes on along the minus strand of OV702293.1, from coordinate 7,546,893 downwards.
AAGTGTTCCCACATCCACACCGAGAGGAGCAGCAACGGACCACCGATATAAGCCTCAGCCCCAGTCCTTCGACAAGCCTCGTCCAGCTACACAAGAAAGCAAACAAACTTAGTCATGCATAAGTTGGAAGAACATATGTAAAGAGGGGAAAAATAGAAACACCCCATTACCTGCCGGTACAAGAAGGCTAATGCCGCCGAACCCCAGCTCCATTTTTTATCCATCACAGTTAAGGCCTTCAGCCAGTGCCAGTGAGCCATGTTGCCCTTACCATCAGCAAATATAGTCTCCGTGATGACATACCACACATACACACGGGCATATATAATAATCTCATCCTCGCTAGCATTCTCAGGACATGTACTAAAGTTTTGTGCTATCCACTTGAAAGTAGCCCCAGCTGTGACTCTTAATTTCTCCCCCTTTGAGTTTATAGTGTCACCAGGACACTTACCACCGCTAAGGCCACACATCCTCTCACGCCAGCCGTCGGAGCCTGTGTTAATACACAGAGGATCCCCCTGGATAGGGAGTGCAAGGATCATGGACATGTCCTGCAGAGTGACGGTCATCTCACCGGTACAGAGGTGAAAACTATGAGTCTCCGGCCTCCACCGGTCGACGAGCGCGGTGATAGCAGCAGGGTTCATGTGCGGTGAACCATGATTGACCATATGGATGAATGGGAGCAATCCTAGCGCTTTGATGTGCACCATGTACCGATCATCGTACCGCATCATCTCTTGGAAATGCCCGTGATACCTAAGTCGTAGGGGAACAAGAGGCTGCACACATAGAAGCTCGATTATAACATGTCCATCCAACTTGAAAAACATATAACGATTTCGAGGTTTTTTTTCTTACCTTGATCCCCTCGGCAAGAATGCGTCCACGGTGAACCTTGTCATACGACGGCTCAAGAAGCGACATGCCTTCTATGGACCCGGTTTGTACACGGGGTGGTGTATGGGATTCTTCCGATTCTGATTCCGACATCCTAGTTAATTAAAAAAGTAGAACTATATATGTGAACATCTATGAAAGCAAAATATATAAACAATTCTTTCTATATGAGCATCTCTATGTGACAAAGGTTCCAATAGTTATGATAAAAAATTACAACTAACAAGTACATGGAGAATTCATAGTATGGAAGTTTCCTAGTATGAAACTAACAAGTATATGAAGGATTACTATATCAATAAACTCTAGTATTAACGTTTATTACAACAACAAATTATAACTAAAATGTACATAAGAAATTCTTACCAATTACTACTAACAATAATTTTCAATCTATAACAAAAACATACTATCCCACATTATTATCCACAACAATTACTACTAACAATTCCTAATAAGCAAGAATATTGCCAAACTAGGGTTTCCCTTAGGGCAAAATGAGAGATTTCTTGGACAAATACCTGGGGGATGTGGTGAAGAACAAGATCCAGGGAGAGATTCTTCAAGATCTGAGCAATTGGAGGAGGGATTAGAGGAGGGAAACATCAACCCTAGCCGCTGCCATGTCTGTGTTCACTGAGGGGAGAGGAAAGCAAAGGAAAGAGAGAAGAGTGTAAGATCCCTCCTTTGTAAAGGAAAGGATCCCTGTGATTGCAATGCTAGTCCCTGGATCAATGCTAGCATCTACAGTTTAAGATGAAGTACACAGAAACAAAGGTCATTATTACATATCATTCCAGAGACAAACATAGTCTTTTACAACTCCATGGCCATAGGCCTAATACAAGAGTTCAAATATATAATAAGATAAATAAGTCTTCATCTTCATGTGCCACAGGCAAGCATGTTGAGTGTAGACTCATGACTCCTAATCATCATCAGAATATCCTGCAACATCACAAGTTACAGCCACAGTGGGTCAATACATTGGAATAGTATTGACAAGTGATACCTTAGTAGAATATTGGTGGACTAAATACTGTATGCATTTTGGCTAAGTGTAGCTTAGGCTTGCTTTGCTCAAAATAGGTTTTTACCTATCAGTTGAAAACACTAAGTTTTTATTTGTCAAAATCTTTCCCAAGGAACCACCAATAGACATTGGGGTCCTTCACCCTTGTTCAACCACAAGTTTTAACTTAGAAATTGGGATGAGGAGATTCTTGATAGCTTCCATGTCTTGATGCTCAAGTTGTCCAATACCAGGGACATGGCTAAGTACTTAGATTCTTCCATCTGCAGAGGTTGTGCACTTTCCCCACAAGACTTGATTTTCACCAAGACAGGACCTTTCAGAAGCCTTCCCTTAGACCAAATGGACGTGTTCCAACCTATCATCCCATTACCACCAACTGTCCAAATGGCTAAGTTATTGCAACCTATGTGATCCAGGCAGAGCCCATATTGCCAAGTGGCTGCCTAGAAGCTTATTAACATTTGGCCTCTCAAATCCCTTTGTTCCTGGGTGGCTTTCCACAAGTGAGATACACAAGGTAAACCATAGAAATGGGCCTTGTGTAACCACTCAACATAACCCATTCTTTCCATTCCACCCAGGTGTTTCATTCACTTAGTTGTTTTATTAAACAAAAACATAGTCCAAGGACTTGGAAATATTTATTCAAAGCATGAATATAACCACCCTTGGTTGCTACTAGCTAGGCTAAGCATGGCATTGATAAGACTTAGAAATATTTCTAGCAATTCTACAACTTCTAGGATTTCCCAAGCATAGCATATAGATCAAAATAGCCATGCAAGACTAGCAAAATATTTCTAATGCAAAGTTGAAAAACTTAGGAATAAATCATGAAGCACCACTTGCCTTGGTAGTTTGGAGAGTAGCTACAATCCTCACAATCACAATCACTATTTGCACCAAAATCTACACATAAAATGATAGCACCAAATCACATACAAAACAAATACAAGCAAAAATATATGGATGCATGCAATATGATATGTGATGATTTTCTATACTCCATAAGACAAGTGCACAGTACTGATTCATAAACAAGTTCAAAACTTGCCAACAACCTTTATTTGAACATTAAAACATTTCTCAAATTATTAATATACACAAAATAGGCCTACACATGTTTCTATAAAAATAACCATTTTAAAAGAAACAACACATTAAACACATTGCATATATGGAAAGGGCTTTCTCTCCTGATTCCATTGATATAAAATTTGTTAAATTTGGACGTGGGAATCAAAAGTTATGAATTAAACAAGTTTAAACATCTAATAGATATAAAATCTGATTTCAAATCAAGAACTGGCCACATGGCAGCGCCTGATTGGACGATACCGTTTTGCACCGGATCGTGCTTGCGCACCGTCAGATCTAACTAAATCGCGCGGCTCAGATCTGCCCGTACCTCTTCGCCCAGCTTCTAATCTCACCCATTGGATCTAGATCCTACGGCGCTCGATCAACCTACCAAAGACTGGCGGCGCTAGCGGCGGCGACAGGCGGCGGCGCACTCTATCAGCGGCGGAGCCGGTGAACTAGGTCGCCCGGGGAGGTGGGAGGATGCTTACCAGATTCGCCACGACGAGGAGATGCTCAACGTGTGCTCGGTTGGCGAAGGGGCGTGCTGCTGTGGCCGTGGGAGCTCGTCGGAGTCGAGGACAGCGTCAGGCTTAGGTGGACGGCGATGTTGGCGACGTTCTGATCCGCCCTAACACAAAGGGAGGGCATCAGCGGGTGCGCATCGATCAGTTGAAAACGATAGTGTCAAAGGGAAAGCACGGGGCGGTCGAATCTCACCGAAATTTCTTGCCGGAGTTGGAGACGGCGTCGGGAGTTTGCGGTGCTCGTTGGAGTCGACGACCTGGGGCAGTACAAGACGAACTAGGGGTGTCAGAAGGAGCACAAGAAGGTTGCGAAGTAGCTCGCGTGAACCAGAGAGGGAGGCGCGCACGGAGCTTACCACAATCGGTCACCGGAGTCTGTCGGTACCGCGGCGATGTGAGGGCAAATTCTAGCAGCCTGGTGGCGTGGAGTCTGTGCTAAGTGAGGGGAAATGAGCGGCGAGGGGAGGGGTTTAAGTAGGCAGCAGCGTGACAGGAAACGTTCGCGGAATCAAGGCTAATTACGCCGCGCCATTATCGGCATCAACGGCAGCGGCGATGTGGTCTGCGGGCGGGATTTTGGGGACGACGGAGTGACGTGGCCGCAGGGTCCACTTGTCAGCGAGAGGGTATGCGCGTACGCGGTGAGAAACAGAGGGAGAGGGGAAACCCGGGTGGGCTGGTTGCTGGGCTGGTTTCGCTGTTGGGCCAAAAGCCAGGCGCCAGCCTTTTTCCTTTTCTCTATCCTTTTTCCATTTCTGTTTTAATTTTCTGAATCCATTTTCAAACAAATTCAAATGCCATTTGAATTCAAATTTGTTCTGGATTTTTGTAGAGTGTAGCACTCACATTTCTAGGTATAAAAACATGTGGTCTCACTGTATTTAGCTTGGTCCTTTTTATTCAAACAAATAAGCAGTGACATAGAACTTGATTTGAACAAATTTTGAAAATGGTTTTAAATCCATATTTATTTTGTAAATTTTGGTTTAAGCACTAGCAATCAAGCAAAACAATCTGAGAGCAACAAGGTTTGGTTTTTGAACAAATAACCCCTCCTTGGAAAGTAGCATTTGATTTAATGTTGATCACATAAAATCATAGCTCTCAAATTCTGTTTTCTTTCAAATGAGTTTGAGTTTTAATCCCTAAATGATATGCATGCATGCATGATACGAAATCTTTGAAAACATGATTTTAGGGATGTTACAAATCTAACCCCCTTAAGGTGAATCTCGCCCTCTAGATTCGGGTTGGCTAGCAAATAGGTGAGGGTGGTCTTTCCGAAGATCATCTTCTCTTTCCCATGTTGCTTCTTCTTCGGAATGATGGTTCCATTGAACTTTGCAGAATTTGATAGTCTTAGTACGTGTAACTCTTTCTGCAGTCTCAAGAATCTTGATAGGTTTCTCCTCATAAGTGAGGTCACTCTCCAATTGAACCTCTTACAAAGGTATAGTATCCTTCAAAGAAGTCTCTTCCATTTCCGGATGGCATTTCTTAAGCTGACTCACATGAAACACATTATGAACAGCTGACAAAGACTCTGGCAATTCAATCTCATAAGCTACTTCTCCTTTGCGACTCAGAATCTTGAATGGTCCAACATATCTTGGGGCCAATTTACCTTTGACACCAAACCTCTTCACTCCACGAAGTGGTGACACTCTAAGATAAGCTTTATCACCTACTTCATAGGTGACTTCTCTACGCTTAGGATCTGTGTAGCTCTTTTGTCGGGACTGTGCTATCTTCAATTTGTCCTTAACCAGCTTGACCTTCTCTTCAGCCTCTTTGATTAGTTCTAGTCCGAACAAACTTCTTTCTCCCACACCATTCCATAGCAATGGGGTGGTACACTTTCTCCCATAGAGAAACTCAAATGGTGCCATCTCAATACTGGCTTGATAGCTGTTATTGTAAGAGAATTCTGCGTATGGCAGACTTTCATCCCAACTGGATCCATAGTCTAGAGCACATGCTCTCAACATATCTTCAAGAATCTAATTAGTCCTTTCTGTCTGTCCATCAGTTTGAGGATGAAATGCAGTGCTGAATTCCAACCTCATTCCCAATGACTCATGTAGCTGCCTCCAAAAATGAGAAGTGAATTGGGTTCCCCTATCAGACACAATACTCTTGGGTACTCCATGTAGACATACAATTCTGCTCATATAGATCTTGGCTAACTTAGCACTTGTGTAAGTTGTCTTCACGGGTATAAAATGATCCACTTTAGTTAAGCGATCCACTACTACCCAAATAGAATCATATCCTGACCTGGTCCTTGGCAATCCGGTGATGAAATCCATGCCAATCTTGTCCCACTTCCAATCAGGAATAGGTAGTGGTTGTAACAATCCTGCTGGTTTCTGATGTTCCGCTTTCACTCTAATACATACATCACACAAAGCAATATGTTCGGCGATTTCCTTCTTGAGATTATTCGACCAAAATCTTTCCTTCATATCCATGTACATTTTGGTGTTACCCGGATGAATGGAATATGGTGAGTTGTGTGCTTCTTGTAAAATCAGTTTCCGTAGCTCCGGATCTTGCGGAACACAGATACGTTTTCCATGCCATAAAGTACCCTGTTCGTCTTCATGGAATCCTTTGGCTTTTCCCTTGCCAATCTTTTCCTTAATCTCTTCAATTTCCTTATCTGCTTCTTTGATCTTGTCCAACAAAGTGGGTTGAACATCCAAATACATGAGATGTCCCTCAGGCACAATCTCCAATCTAAGATCTCTAAATTGGGCACACAGATCATCTAGCAATTCCCCCTTAGTAAGGCCATTCACAAAAACCTTACGGCTTAGAGCATCCGCTACAACATTTGCTTTACCGGGGTGGTATTGCAAACTCAAGTCATAGTCCTTGATGAGTTCTAGCCATCTTATTTGTCTCATGTTAATTTCCTTCTAGGTGAAGATATACTTCAAACTCTTGTGATCTGTGAACACTTCACATTGCTTTCCCAAAAGATAATGTCTCCATGTTTTAAGTGCATGGACAACAGAGGCTAAATCTAAATCATGAGTAGGATAGTTTACCTCATGAGTTTTGAGTTGTCTCGAGGCATAAGACACAACTTTCCCTTCTTGCATAAGTACTGCACCTAATCCATGATGAGATGCATCACAATACACTTGGAAATCTTTCTCCAAATCTGGCAAACATAAGACTGGTGCTGTCACTAGTCTCTTCTTCAATTCTTGAAAGCTGAGTTCACAACCTTCTGACCAAGCAAATTTCTTGTCTTTCTTTAGCAATTCTGTCATAGGTTTTGCCACGTTGGAGAAATTCTCAATGAATCTTCTGTAGTATCCTGCCAAGCCTAGGAAACTACGAACCTCTTTCACTGACTTAGGAGATTCCCATTCAGTTATAGCTAAAACTTTAGCAGGATCAACTGCTACACCATCTCCTGACACAACGTGTCCAAGAAAACCAACTTCATTTAACCAAAATTCACACTTGCTGAATTTGGCATACAGTTTATGTTCTCTAAGCTTCTCAAGTATCAATCGTAAATGTCCTTCATTCTCTTCCTTGCTCTTGGAGTAGATTAAAATGTCATCGATGAATACGACAACAAACTTGTCAAGGAACTCCATGAACACCTTGTTCATCATATTCATGAAGTACGCTGGTGCATTGGTCAAACCAAATGGCATCACGGTATACTCATACAATCCATACCTTGTGGTGAAAGCTGTCTTAGGTATGTCTTGTTCCCTTATCTTAAGCTGAAAATAACCTGACCGGAGATCAATCTTTGAGAACACACAAGCTCCTTCTAACTGATCAAACAAGTCATTGATCTTGGCAAAGGGTATTTGTTCTTGATAGTCACCTCATTGAGTGAACGATAATCTATGCATAACCTTTGACTTCTATCTTTCTTTTCCACAAACAAAACTGGTGCTCCCCAAGATAAGGAACTTGGTTGGATAAAACCTTTCCGCAACTGTTCTCCAAGCTGCTTCTTGAGTTCTTTCAACTCATCAACTGACATCTTGTACGGTCTTTTTGCTATTGGTCCAGATCCTGGTAGCAAATCAATAAGAAACTCCACATCTCTATCTGGTGGCATTCCCGGCAATTCTTCCAGAAACACATCTGGATATTCACTCACAATAGGCACACTGTCTATGCTAACCCCCTTAAGAGAATTTAGCTTACTCCTTTTTACTTCAAAGTTGGTCTTGAATCTAATCCTTTTGTTTTCTGGAGTTGTGAGTGAGACAGTATGGTTGGCACAATCTAGCACCCCCTTGTGCTTAGTCATCCAGTCCATTCCCAAAATGACATCCAATCCTTGGGAATTTGGGATTATCAGATTAATGGGAAACTTATACTTCCCAAACTCTATGACTAGATCATGACATCCTGAGTTCACTATCATTTCTCCGCCAGGAGAACTTACTTTTATAGGACACCCAATAGTTTCTACCGGTAGTTCATTTCTTTCAACAAATGCTCTTGATATGAATGAATGAGATGCACCAGTATCAAAGAGAACAAATGCTGGAACAGAATTGAGTTTGAACTTACCAGCAACAGCATCAGGCTCCTCATAAATTTCCTCCACATTGATGTGGTTCACTTGTCCCTTCTGGAAAGGGTTGGGCTTGTTGGGTCCTTCAACTTTCTTTTCTGGGCATTCATTTGCATAATGCCCCATCTTCTTGCACTTGAAACACTCAACCTTACTAAGATCCTTCTTGACAGGATGGCTTCCACTACCACTACCATTTCCACTTTGGTGGCTCTTATATCCACTCTTGTGGTTCTTGTACTTATCATTGTCATGACTACGGTTGTGCTTGTTGTCATGATAACGGTTGTGGTTGTGGTGCTTGTTGAACTTTCCATGCTTGTGGGATCCAGAACTCCCACTGTCATCATAATGGGAATGCTTGTGAGACGATCCCGAGCTGTGTTTGTCAGAGTGCTTTCTCTTCCTGCTTTCCACTTGTTTCATTTTGCTCTCCAAAATAGCAGCCTTGTCACAAAGAGACTGGTATGTGGGAACATATGCCACAACTAACTGCAGGTTCAGTTCATCATTCAACCCTTCAAGGAACTTTTCCTTCCTCTTAGCATCAGTGTCAACTTCATCCGGTGCATAATGCGCCAGATTGTTGAACTCTTCAATATATTCAGCCACGCTACGGTGGCACTGCTTCAGGTTATGGAACTCTTTCTTCTTCAAACTCATCACTCCGGATGATATGTGAGCAGTACGGAAACCATCTTCAAAGATATCCCATGTCACATCCTCAATGGGAGTGGTGATTTGGAAGTTATCCCACCAAGTGGCTGCTGGTCCTTCCAACAAGTGAGCTGCAAATCTGACTTTCTCCTCATCAGTACATCCTACTGTTACCAAGTCCTTGTTCACAGAGCGTAGCCAATCATTGGCCACCATAGGATCAGTAGTTCCTGAGAAATTTGCTGGCCTCAGTCTCAAGAACCTGGTAAGCATGTCAAAACCCGGTGGGTTGTTCTGATTGTTGTTGTTGTTGTTGTTGTTTTTGTTTTTGTTGTTGTTGTTGTTGTTGTTGTTGATTCTAGATGGAAGTAGTCATCATTTGCATCAGCTGAGTCTGAGCTGTCATCATTTGCTGCATCTCAGGAGTGATGTTGTTGTTGGGGTTGGGATTGGCACGTCGGGGAGGCATGTGTGGTTTGTTCAATAGAGATAAGAATGAGATACCCATAGATGCTAACATGCACAATACATCACATAAACAATCACCAAACATGCATCATAATAATAATAGTTCAACAACATAGACAACAAGTTTGCAAAGTAAACACACCAATAGCAAGCCACCCACATGTTGGATGGTCATTGCGACTCAATAATCAAAGACATGATAAATAAAGGTAAATGAGTAGTCATCACTACTCCTCGGCATCAACCTCCTCCTCAACAAATGTAAGACCCGCATTCTCCATAGCGGTCTTGTATTCCTCGACATTGGTGGTCAAGGTCTCTACTTTGGCTTTGAGAGCCCTCTTCTGTGAACGAAGCCTCTCAATCACAGTCTGCTGATGCTCGAGCTCGAAGTCCTTGGCCTCCAGTTCTGCAGTCATGTCTCGAATCCTCTTGTTCCTATCTTGGACTCGCTTCTCTTGACTCTTGAACTTTCTGTCCTGACTCTCAAACTTGGCCTGCATCTCCTTGACTATCTCATCTTGCTCCGCGAAGAGCTTGTCCTTCTCACGAAGCTGCACCTGGAGTTCGTCATTGCTGAGCATGGCGTTGGTCCTATCAGTGTCTACGTGCCTAAGAAGAACCTCTAAGTCCTGGAGGTATAGACGAATCGGCTATGCTGTCTCCCTTGAAGTATCCTCGAAGTCAATGGCCTCACCATCCTCATCACGTCTACCGATGGTGTGGAAGTGAGTACCTCTAACCTGTCAAGAGTGTCTCCCTAACAGACGTCCAATCAAGTCCTGCATGACTACCTCCAGGCCTCTCTCCTTGTCATCATGCATAAGCTTGAAGATGATTGCCTCCGTGGTAGGCTCAGTCTGGCGTCCGGGCTGATTAACCTTGAAGCCCCAAAGGTCTTTCCTCTCAAACTTGGTGAGGGGAAGCACCATGATGGTAGGAAGAGGGAGATTGAGCAAACTAGTGAGCTCAATAATACGAGGGCCAAAACGAGTTCCCTTGAACTCTTCAGCCGTGCTGATAGTAACATTAGGCATCTATTTAATAAGATAGAAAAAGTTAGAATCAACACAAGTTAAGATAAATCACAAGACAAGGCATCACATGCATAACTTTGGAAATCAAAACACACAAGTCATGGCATACATGGATCCATTACAAACAACCAAGGTTCAACTTATTTTAGACAACATTTGGAAAATAAAATGATAAATGTGGTGGTCCAACTAATGTGGTACATTACAATCCCATCTCACTTGCCAAGTTGGCTAACAGGGCATCCCTAGAGGCAATCTGTTTGTCTAGATCACAAGACTCCATTGCTAAGTCTATGATGTCCTTCCTTAAGCTTTGGTTGGTAACCTCTAACTCTTGGGTATGCTTCTTTTCTTCCCTAAGATCATTCTGGGTGTTAAGCATTCTGCACTTGATTCTATCACCAAGTTCTTTGATGGCCCTCCAAGATGCATCCCTTGCTGAATCAAAGAATGTAGTGTGCATCACTGTGTTGGTGACCATGCAGAATCCTGAGTCCTTGTGGTTGTCTTCATTTTTTTATACAAGTGAAGTTGCACCCACCAGTACTCAACTCCTTCATCCATCACAGGAAAACCTTTGTACACAGCTGCACCATGTATTCCCATGGCAACCATGAGGTCCTTGAGAGCCTTGGGGGACTCTGTCTCACATTCCAAAGTCATAGTCATGAGTGGTCCTTCTTCACGGCTTCGTTGATGGAGTTCATCTAAAAATAGAGATGAGAAAGAAGATTAGAAAAGTTTACGAGAATAAAAGACAAGTGTGGAAGTTGTTGAAATTTTTCCTTAGTGGTTTCCAATCCTAGGGTCATAATCCTACAGGCAACACAGTGCTCTGATACCATCTGTAAGATCCCTCCTTTGTAAAGGAAAGGATCCCTGTGATTGCAATGCTAGTCCCTGGATCAATGCTAGCATCCACAGTTTAAGATGAAGTACACAGAAACAAAGGTCATTATTACATATCATTCCAGAGACAAACATAGTCTTTTACAACTCCATGGCCACAGGCCTAATACAAGAGTTCAAATATATAATAAGATAAATAAGTCTTCATCTTCATGTGCCACAGGCAAGCATGTTGAGTGTAGACTCATGACTCCTAATCATCATCAGAATATCCTGCAACATCACAAGTTACAGCCACAGTGGGTCAATACATTGGAATAGTATTGGCAAGTGATACCTTAGTAGAATATTGGTGGACTAAATACTATATGCATTTTGGCTAAGTGTAGCTTAGGCTTGCTTTGCTCAAAATAGGTTTTTACCTATCAGTTTAAAACACTAAGTTTTTATTTGTCAAAATCTTTCCCAAGGAACAACCAATAGACATTGGGGTCCTTCACCCTTGTTCAACCACAAGTTTTAACTTAGAAATTGGGATGAGGAGATTCTTGATAGCTTCCATGTCTTGATGCTCAAGTTGTCCAATACCAGGGACATGGCTAAGTACTTAGATTCTTCCATCTGCAGAGGTTGTGCACTTTCCCCACAAGACTTGATTTTCACCAAGACAGGACCTTTCAGAAGTCTTCCCTTAGACCAAATGGACGCGTTCCAACCTATCATCCCACTACCACCAACTGTCCAAATGGCTAAGTTATTGCAACCTATGTGATCCAGGCAAAGCCCATATTGCCAAGTGGCTGCACTAGAAGCTTCTTAACATTTGGCCTCTCAAATCTCTTTGTTCCTGGGTGGCTTTCCACAAGTGAGATACACAAGGTAAACCATAGAAATGGGCCTTGTGTAACCACTCAACATAACCCATTCTTTCCATTCCACCCAGGTGTTTCATTCACTTAGTTGTTTTATTAAACAAAAACATAGTCCAAGGACTTAGAAATATTTATTCAAAGCATGAATATAACCACCCTTGGTTGCTACTAGCTAGGCTAAGCATGGCATTGATAAGACTTAGAAATATTTCTAGCAATTCTACAACTTCTAGGATTTCCCAAGCATAGCATATAGATCAAAATAGCCATGCAAGACTAGCAAAATATTTCTAATGAAAAGTTGAAAAACTTAGGAATAAATCATGAAGCACCACTTGCCTTGGTATTTTGGAGAGTAGCTACAATCCTCACAATCACAATCACTATTTGCACCAAAATCTACACATAAAATGATAGCACCAAATCACATACAAAACAAATACAAGCAAAAATATATGGATGCATGCAATATGATATGTGATGATTTTCTATACTCCACAAGACAAGTGCACAGTACTGATTCATAAACAAGTTCAAAACTTGCCAAACAACCTTTATTTGAACATTAAAACATTTCTCAAATAATTAATATACACAAAATAGGACTACACATGTTTCTGTAAAAATAACCATTTTAACAGAAACAACACATTAAACACATTGCATATATGGAAAGGGCTTTCTCTCCTGATTCCATTGATATAAAATTTGTCAAATTTGTACGTGGGAATCAAAAGTTATGAATTAAACAAGTTTAAACATCTAATAGATATAAAATCTGATTTTAAATCAAGAACTGGCCACGCGGCAGCGTCTGATTGGACGATACCGTTTTGCACCGGATCGTGGTTGCGCACCGTCAGATCTAACTAAATCGCGCGGCTCAGATCTGCCCGTACCTCTTCGCCCAGCTTCTAGTCTCACCCACTGGATCTAGATCCTACGGCGCTCGATCAACCTGCCAAAGACTGGCGGCGCTAGCGGCGGCGACAGGCGGCGGCGCGCTCTATCAGCGGCGGAGCCGACGAACTAGGTCGCCCGGGGAGGTGGGAGGATGCTCACCAGATTCGCCGCGACGAGGAGATGCTCAACGTGTGCTCGGTTGGCGAAGGGGCGTGCTGCTGTGGCCGTGGGAGCTCGTCGGAGTCGAGGACAGCGTCGGGCTTAGGTGGACGGCAACGTTGGCGACGTTCTGATCCGCCCTAACACAAACGGAGGGCATCAGCGGTTGCGCATCGAGCAGTCGAACAAGATAGTGTCAAAGGGAAAGCACGGGGCGGTCGAATCTCACCGAAATTTCTTGCTGGAGTTGGAGACGGCGTCGGGAGTTTGCGGTGCTCGTTGGAGTCGACGAACTGGGGCAGTATAAGACGAACTAGGGGTGTCAGAAGGAGCGCAAGAAGGTTGCGAAGCAGCTCGCGTGAACCAAAGAGGAAGGCACGCACGGAGTTTACCACAATCGGTCGCCGGAGTCTGTCGGTACCGCGGCGATGTGAGGGCAAATTCTAGCATCCTGGTGGCGTGGAGTCTGTGCTAAGTGAGGGGAAATGAGCGGCAAGGGGAGGGGTTTAAGTAGGCAGCAGCGCGACAGGAAACGTTTACGGAATCAAGGCTAATTACACCGCGCCATTATCGGCAACAACGGCAGCGGCGACGTGGCGGGCGGAATTTTGGGGACGACGGAGTGATGTGGCCGTAGGGTCCACTTGTCAGCGAGAGGGTATGCGCGTACGCGGTGAGAAACAGAGGGAGAGGGGAAAACCCGGGTGGGCTGGTTGCTGGGCTGGTTCCGCTGTTGGGCCAAAAGCCAGGCGCCGGCCTTTTTCCTTTTCTCTATCCTTTTTCCATTTCTGTTTTAATTTTCTGAATCCATTTTCAAACAAATTAAAATGCCATTTGAATTCAAATTTATTCTGAATTTTTGTAGAGTGTAGCACTCACATTTCTGGGTATAAAAACATGTGGTCTCACTGTATTTAGCTTGGTCCTTTTTGTTCAAACAAATAAGCAGTGACATAGCACTTGATTTGAACAAATTTTGAAAATGGTTTTAAATCCATATTTATTTTGTAAATTTTGGTTTAAACACTAGCAATCAAGCAAAACAATCTGAGAGCAACAAGGTTTGGTTTTTGAACAAATAACCCCTCCTTGGAAAGTAGCATTTGATTTAATGTTGATCACGTAAAATCATAGCTCTCAAATTCTGTTTTCTTTCAAATCATAGCGTGCGGCGCCAGGCTCGGTGGCGCTGCACACGCGAGCCAGCGTGGCAGCTGTGCGGCGCCTGGCCCCAGCCGGCCAGCGTGGCAGGCCTGCGACGCCGTCCGATCTGGCGCTGCACGGGAGGCTGCGGCGCCGCGCGGGCGGAAGTGGCAGAAAAGGGTTATTCCGTTTGAATTTGTTTTGGAATAGGGTTAATCTTTGAATTTATTACGACTTTAGGTTATTTTTATTTAATTTACCTCCTGCTTGATTGCTTGGGTCAATATTTTTGTTTTTATTACTTCGTTTAATTAATGTTATATGCGGCGAGATTTAGTTTGGGTCAAGTTTAACGTTTTATTTGGTAGTTCACTAGTCACTACTATTTGTGCAATTTTGGCAACAAAATTTGTTATAGCTGGTTTGATGTAAAAATCGGTATGCTTGGTTGCACATGTGACACTTGTGGTCGTCACTTTTCACATGCCGTGATATTACCATGCATTTTATAAGACTACTATAAAACAAATAGACAACAAATTAAATTAACAAGCAGCATCAAATTAAAATCCTAGCTACTAGCAAATGGCGGTTTATTACGAAGATACCTAGCTATTAGCAAATCACATTTAGCCATAATTATTACCTAACTACTACGAATAGAAGTTTTACACCCAATGTATGGGGGTTGGCCATAGAACAATACGACAACAATTCATCAGTTCTTCTTCAGTTTTTCCGCTTCAGATCCTGGTGTTGGCTCTGGTTGATTACATGTCGTTAGCCCACTGTTTTTTCTTGTTCTTCCAAGCACGATAATTGTTCAACGGGACACCATACCAACATCATTTTTGTCATCATACATCACATCTTCCTCTTTCGGGAAGAATTCATCCGCGCCAAATTGCAGGATCCAGTTATACAGAATGCAACAAGCGAGAACAAGTTTAACTTGGTGGGAAAGAATGGAATGGCTTCTGATCTAGTATCTTAAATCTATTATTCTTATGGAAGATGATGTTTGTAAGAAAACCACTACCCCTTAAATGTTTGCACAAGTTGGTTAAAAGGGTGTCTGAAAGGATACATATGCTGCCTAGAGGGGAGTGAATAGGCGGTTTAAAACTTTTCGAGAGTGGCTCAACAAAGGCGGAATTAAACTAGTGTTTACTTTGTTAAGCACAAAACCTAGAACAACTCGGGTTCACCTATTTGCACAACTATTTATGCTAAGCAAGACAAGAAATTATGTGATAGCAAGATATATACTTCAAGCACGAAGGCTATCACAAAGTAAGGTGCATAAGTAAGATCTCGGATATAGAGATAACCGAGGCACGCGGAGAAGACGATATTTTATCGAGTTCCTCCCAACATGGAGTACGTCTCATTTGGAGAGGGGGCGGTATCAAACGACCAACGCCACAAGAGGCCTCCCTTTTTCTCCTATGAATCTCACCCCAATGGGATTGATCCACACTTCCACTATCGATGCACTTGTCGGTGGCAATCCGGAACCTCTCACAAGATTGGGGCACTTCTCCACAACTTAATTGGAGGCTCCCAATGAACAAGCTTGGGGAAAGCTCCACAACTTAATTGGAGGCCCCAAGAAATCCAAGCAACCTGGAAAACCACCAAACCGTCTAGGGTTCCAAGAACCCAAGAGTAAAAAGCTTCTCAACTTTTCACCCAACCAAATCTTCAATGAGAACTCAAACCGATGCACCAAATGCAATGGCAAGAACACAATAAGTGCTCAAGTCCTTCTCTCCCAAATTCCACCAAAGCTACACAATATTGTGGGGGAATAAGAGAGGAAGAACAATGGAGGAAATCCACAAAAGACACCAAGACCTAGATCCCAGGATGTTCCCCTCACTTAGAGGAGAGATTGATTGGTGGGATTGTAGATCTAGATCTCCTCTTTCAAATCCCTAAAGTATATGCAAGAATCAAAGGAGGGATTAAAGGGGATCAAGCTCAAGAGGGTCAAGAATGGAGGAGAAAGCTTGTAAAACTCGAGCCTGGTCTATTGGGGAAGAAGGTTCCTTTATATAGGCCCACTAATTTCTGACCGTTTTCTGCCTATTGGGGAATTTCCACACTGGAGACTCCGGTGTGCAGACCGGAGACTCTGGTCTGTCCACACCGGAGACTCTGGTCTACATGAACGCACTGGAGAATCCGGTGTTTCTCCGGTCCACACCGGAGATTCCGGTCTAGATATTCCATCTATTGTAGATATGCCCTAGAGGCAATAATAAAAGTAGTTATTATTATATCTTTATGTTTATGATAAATGTTTATATTCATGCTATAATTGTATTAACCGTAAACATTAATACTTGTGTGATTTGTAAACTTGTTAGAGTCCCTAGTAAATCCTCTTTGTAATACTAGCTTGTTGGTTGATAGATGTTCATGGTTTCCTAATCATGAACATTGAGATGTTATTAACAACAAGATCATATCATTAGGAGAATGGTGTGATGGACATACACCTATAGATAAGCGTACCATAAAGATCAAGTCATTTCAATAGTTCGTTTGCTATAAGCTTTCAGATACATAGTAACCTAATTCCTTCGACCATGAGATCATGCTAATCACCATCACTAGAAGGATGCTTTGATGACATCAAACACCACTTCATAACTGGGTGGTTATAAAGGTGGCATTGAGTGTTAAGAAAGTATGTGTTGAGGCACATGGATCAAGAGTGGGATTTGTCCATCCATATGACGGATAGATATACTATGGGCCCTCTCGGTGGAATGTCATCCAATTAGCATGCAAGCATGTGACTGGATCACAAGGGATCACATATCACAGGAACGAGTAAAGAGTACTTACCGGTAACGAGGTTGAACTAGGTATGCAGAGATAACGACGATCAGACCCTGGATAAGTAAAATATCGCTAGACAAAGGGAAATTGGTATCGTATGTAAATGGTTCATTGATCGCAAAGTAATCGTAGAAATATGTGGGAGCCATATGAATTTCCAGATTCCTCTATTGGTTATTGATCGGAGAAGAGTCTCGGTCATGTCTACATAATTCACGAACCGTAGGGAGACACACTTAAGGATTCGATGTTGTTTAGTAGATATGGAATGTGAGTAAGAAGACCGAATGTTTTTTGGAGTCTCGGATGGGATCCAGGATATCACGAGGAAATCCGAAATGATCCAGAGAATAAGATTCATATAAGGAAAGTCCAATTCCGGAGTTTGGGAATGATTCCAGTGTTTTCATCGGAATGATCTAGAAGGGTCTAGAAGGTTCACCGAACTGGAAGGGGAAGGGTACATGAATGTGTCATGATAAAGTAGAATGGTTGCATCATGTCCTAGGTCACTAGACTGGGCAAATAAAATAGAGAAATCAAACTCCAAAATTGAAAGTCAAAAGGCAAGTTTGAAAAGTCAAACTGGCACAATGTTTCTTGGTGGAAGGAGGAGAGGAAACCTCCTCTCTCTCCACCACTTTCCAAGGAGATGGAGTTGGGGGAGGATACGACCTCCCCCTCCCCTAGTGATATGTCATAAATGTATCTATAATTTTTGATGCTCCATGCTTGTTTAGTATCAACTTTGCTATGTTTTGTCTACACTTTGAGGTATTTTTATACATTTTCTAGGACTAACCTATTAACAAGATGCCACAGTGCCAGTTGCCTATTTTATGTTGTTTTTGGTTTCAGAAAAGCTAGTAAGGAAATATTTGGAGGGACAAAAGCAAAAGTCAATATTTTACCAGACACGACACGGAGACCGAAGTGGGGACGAATATGCGCCACAGGGCGGCCGCACCACCCACTGGCACGGGCCCACTCTAGGCCACGCCAGGGCATGGTGTGGGCCCCATGGCCTCCCTCTTGTCTTACCTCTTTGCCTATAAAGTCACCCCAATGCAGAAACCCTAAGCACCCGATCAGATCTCCAAGAAACAATCCATAGCCGCCGCCACCATCATCCCTAGATCGGGGGGATCCAAAGCTCTTCCCGGCACCCTGCCGAAGGGTAGAGATCATCCTGGAGGCCTTCTTCATCACCATGCCAGCCTTCGGTATGATGCGTGAGTAGTTCACCCTTGGATTATGGGTCCATACAGTAGCTAGATGGTTGTTTCTCCTCCTTTGTGTATCATGTTTAGATCTTGTGAGCTCCGTTCATGATCAAGATCATCTATGTTTAATCATACATGTTGTGTTTGCGGGGATCCGATGGATATTGAGATACTATGTTAGATTGATTATTGATTCTATCATGTCAGATTGATTATTTATTCTATCATGTCTGTGTTATTTGTGATCTTGTATGCTCTCCGTTGCTAGTAGCTATCTTGGCCAAGTAGATGCTTGTGACTCCAAGAGGGAGTATTTATGCTCGATAGTGGGTTCATGCCTCTAGTAATCTGGGGAAGTGACAGAAATCTCTAAGGTTATAGATGTGTTGTTTCTACTAGGGAGAAAACAACAATCTTTTGTTCATGAAACAATTGTATTGTTTACTTTACACACATTGCTTAATGCAATTATCCGTTGCTTGCAACTTAATACTGGAGGGGGTTCGGATGATAACGTGAAGGTGGATTATTAGTCATAGATGCAGTTGGACTACGGTCTATGTATATTGTTGTAATGCCCAATAAAATCTCATAGGAGTCATGATGACTAGTATATGCATTTTTATGCTTTCCTCAATCTGTCAATTGCCCCGCTGTAATTTGTTCACCCAGCATGTTATCTATCTTAAGGAGAACACCTCTAGTAAACTGTGGACCCTGGTCCAATCTTTATCATTGATACATCATCTACTGTTACCATTTACTTTCTATAAGCAACTATTATCTTCCACACTATACGTTTAATTCTTTGTTTTCAGCAAACCTATTATTTCTAACAACTATTCTTCTCTGGATCAAAAGCATCCAGGCCTGAATCACAGCCACCAGGGCAGCTGCCTGGATGAAAATCTTGAACCGTTGGAGCTAATTAAAATGACAGTGCATAAGTATCTAAAAAGGTTGAACCTAATCAAAATGACAATGCGTAAGTATCTAACAAATAGGCCGTAATGTCTAGCAAACCAGATATGTAGCTAACGTTGAGGATGAGGGGAGCAGGGATCGGTGCTCATCCATGGTTGAAGGCGTCTAGGAGATGTCGTAGCCGGATGAGATAGTGACGGATAGGACAAGCCGGTTCCGTTGATTCGGGAGATCGTAGCAGCCAGTGCCGAACAATACGGAGTAGAGAACTGGATGTCGGTCCGCACATCTAAATCTCTGCCACCAAGTCATCGCCCTAGGAATATGTGGATGTACTTGTCTTCCCGCGGGTGGTGACAGCCTAAGTGGGAGGAGAGCATACTTTTCAAGTATGACATACCACGATGCAATGTTTTCGCCTCCCTCCATATCCATGATGCCTCCTTGGGCACGTCGTTCCTCTCCTTGTGCTCGCCAGGGTCTGTCCCTGTGAAAACGCTTGATTTCAGCATTCCTCCGTAAGACCCGTGCGAGCCAAGTATGCGAAATGCCGCGACAATCCAAACAGGCTTATTTTTTCCGGCTGGGTGCAAGAAACGCCTCCGTGGGAAACCAAACATGCCCGAGGTCAGTCTTGGACAAACTTTGGAGCAACATCTGAACCGACCATTTCTACATAGACAGGCGTCGAGAGGCAGGGGCAAACATAGGAATGGCATGCACACGGAGCCAATGCGGAGATGTCAAGAGAGAGAAAATTCATAGGGCGGTTTGGCGAAAAATTTAGCCTCAACTCCCTCTTACTCCGTCACCACTCTCAGGAGAACAAATCCATCCTTTTTTTCTTGGGAAGCTTTGGCAATTTAGATCTATGAACCGGCTAGTGGTGTCTTCGCAGATCTTCGGCACTGGCTCTATCACTCGGTCGTCTCCGACACCAACAACTAGGGTTTAGATCTATAGCGCTGCACTAGTAGATAAATGCTTATAGGCACCAAAAGTTAGTAGCGGGCCGGGAAAAATTTGCGCTAGTGGTATCACCAAAAACTATTGGCGGCGTGGCCAGATACAAAACGTGTCTGGTACAAACTTAATAATGGCATCTGCCTTGGCCGCGCTAGGCTACCAAAGTGTGGGCCTGACGGCCTGACCCGATGCATGCTAGTGGTAGTGTGGCATTCAAACCGAACACCACTATTTAATACTTAGCGATGGCGTCTCCACATACGACACGCTATAGATTGGCGTTGCATGTGGACACGCTACCGTCACGTGACACACCACAACTTGGGCAGTGGTGTCAGGGGGTGTGGGCGGCCTGCATTTTCTATGACACGTTGCATGGGGAGGCCAACCTACTAGCGACACACAAAGGCGAGGCAATTAATCTCCTCTGGCATCCTAGCACTGATCCATTCAATCTCACCCGCTACTTCTTCACACTAGATCCACCTTCTGGTTGCTCCCTCCAAGAAGAAATTAGAGCCATGGCGTGACAAGAGTCCCCACGAGAAGTCATCAGTGTGGAGATTCCAATGCCCACGAGGGCCTCGATAGTCCTTCCTAAGATGCGGAGGTCGGTGGGAGGCGAGGGTACATGGCACGATATCAAGGACCCGTCTCCCGCGCCACCAGCTACCCTTTGGGTGGGAGGGAAGTCATCCCGTCGGAGGTGCTTCACGAATGAGCCCTAGAAAAGGCTTGGTTGGAGCCTCCGCCTTGATAGAGATCAGGAGCATCTCGACTTGCAGACATCGGTCGTCCGCTCTCTCATGGTGGAGTGGGGCCTCATTCCACCACCAAACTCGCTTAACGAGGTTGTATGTATCATGAACCAGCAAATGAGGAGATACTCAGGGCTAACCCGGCAAAGCCGGGAGGCTCTCGTTTGGTTCATTCGGATGGAGCTGCCCCGGCATTGTCAGCAGTCGCGGCATCCTTGCCCGGAAATGGATTGCGAAAGGATAAGGCAGTAACCTCGGGGAAAAGGAACAAACAGATTGTTCCCTATGATCCGGTAGCGGCCGGAAAAGCAAATGAAAACAGAGGCAATGGAAGCTGAGGTAACAGTGGGGATAGAAACCTTGGTCGCGGCAACAGAGAACATGGGAACCTCGGAAGAGGAAATCCCAAAAATAATAACCCGGCTGAAGGGAGGCATTACCACCCGCAAGATCATAAGCCAAGGCATGAACCCCGACAACGAAGGGATGTAGGGAATGTTCCACATAACCCAGTGCAAAACAGATATAATGATGGTTATTCAGAAATGGAGAATGCCGGATTTGCTGGGCAAAACCACCATACTGTGGAAGAAAGAGCTGCATATAGAAATTTGCCACCGAATGATGCAAGGATAAAACTGGATAGGTTGTACAAGTCTGAATTACTAGAAGAACAAGGTCCTCATGGTCCAGCTTGTTTTGGGCCCCGAATCATGAGCGAGCCACCTGTCCCAAACTTCCATCTGGCGAGAGTCACAAAAACATATAACGTACCAAACCACAAGACTGGTTGATCGAGTATGCCACTGCAGTGAAAATTGCAGGGGAAAACTTGAGATGGGCCGTGAGATATGTGCCCCAAATGTTGGAGGGGCCGGCAAGGGTGTGGTTGAACAACTTGCCAGCATGCAGTATCAATTGCTGGTTGGACTTTGAGGAGATGTTTCTCAGTAACTTCACCAGCACATACAAGAGGCCGAATATGCCTCAATAGCTGGCAATGTGCAAGGAGAGACCGAATGAGACCGAGAGAGAATTCCTGATACGGTGGTGTAACCTCAGAAACTCTTGCGAAGGGGTGATCGAGTCACAAGCAATTGCTTGGTTTGCACAAGGTTGCAGGTATGCAAGTGTGTTATGGCAAAGGCTACAAAGAGATATGCCGACTAAGTTGGCCGAGACAATCAGAATAGCCGACTCATATGCACTGGGTGATCCAACTCAGCCCGAGCTTATGTCGGCAGAGCATCATGAGCAACATCACCATTACACTCGCGATGGCGCCAGATCATCCAGGCGGAATGAATTCCGAAGTAGAAGAAGAGAGGACAGGCCATATTATAGGTACATTCGAACCAGGTAGCAGCCGTGACTCAGGATCAGCCAGGTGTAGGGAGCAATCAGTGCTAGAAAAATGGTCCTCAACAATGGACACCGAAGAATGATGGAAAAAAGTAATGGAATCCTGAACAAAAGAAGCAACGACAGGAGAGGCCAAAGTACACATTTGAGTCTATGCTAGATCAGCTGTGTAAGTTCCACACGCCAAACCCTATAAAACCATCCAACCACACAACTCGTTAGTGTGCATGGATGAAGAATGCAATAGGAAACTCGGCAGTGATGCAGGCACCACAGCAGCAACTGCACCACTCACCACAACAGGCGGTTTTTAGGAGGAAATGCGCAACAATTGATGCTACCCCCACCACCTCTGAGGTATGAGAGTCATGACCGAAGGGATGCGGTTCACCATGTGGCAAATCAAGGCCAAGATGGCAGAGGCAACCCCGATAACAATGGGCGCAATGAGTACAGATAGCACCATCAATCATACTGTGTATTCACCATGGAACAGCAAGACAGACATAGCGTCCAACACCGACATATGGAAGTGAATGCAGTTATGCCGGCAGTTCCAAGGTATATGCACTGGTCAGATCAAGAGATAACTTGGAGCATCAGGTATCATCCCAAGATCATGCCAAACCCCGGGTCATATACTTTAGTGCTTGACCCGACGTTTGTCAGACCCAGTATTAATGTGAAATTTTCAAAGGTGCTGATAGATAACGGTAGCAGCATCAACATTATGTACAAAGATACGATGCACAAACTCGGGATTTCTCCGAATATGCTACAGTCGACCAAGACAACTTTTCATGGAATAGTCCCAGGACTATCCTGCGAGACCATTGGGAAAGTCTGAGTAGACGTTTTATTTGGCACAAGGGAGAATTGAAGAGCAGAGAATTTGGAATTTGAGGTGGTAGATCTAGAGAGTTGTTACCACTCATTACTTGGACGGCCGACATTGTCAAAATTCATGACCAGCTACCACATTGGTTACTTTAAGATGAAGATGACAGGACCACAAGGAGTAATCACAATAGCCAGAGACTATAGGAGATCGATGGAGTGTGCCTCGGCCGGATCAAATCTAGCCAAGTCTTTGGTGATCGCGAGGGAGAAAAATAGAATTCAGGAGGTCACATCTTTGCTTAGTCGGCACAACCTAACATGCCGACACTTGCTAACCCACATGGAAGTGTGTCCTTCCAGCCGACTAAGGAGACAAAGAAAATCCAGACTGATGATCGATTTCCAGAGCGCACCATCACCATTGGTGCCGGCCTGAATGATAAATAGGAAAGCGAGCTCACCAACTTCCTCTGTGAGAACCGGGATATCTTTGCATGGTCTACGCAGGATCTGCAAGGAGTACCAAGGGAGTTGGCTAAGTAATCTTTGCATGTAAGGCCAGGAGCAAGGCCGGTGAAGCAACCTCTCCGCCGCTTCGCCAAAGACAGGAGAAAAATCATAGGGGATGAAATAGCTCGACTCCTTGCAGCCAGGCTTATTATGGAAGTGCTTCATCCGAATTGGCTGTACAATCTAGTGTTGGTTGAGAAAAAGAAGGATGATCTGAACGTAACTGTCGTTTGGCGTATGTGCATCGATTACACGAACCTCAACAAGGTGTGTCCCAAGGATCATTTCCCTTTGCCTAGGATAGACCAGGTTATTGATTCAACCACAGGTTGTGAACTATTATCATTTGTAGATGCATATTCTGGCTTCCACCAGATACCGTTAAACCTGGCTGATTAAATAAAAACTGCGTTTATCACCCCGTATGGGGCTTATTGCTATCGTACCATGCCATTTGGCCTACGCAATGCAGGATCCACGTACCAAAGGTGTATGCAAAAATGTTTACATGATCAGATTGGAAAAAATGTCCAAGTATATGTTGATGATGTGGTGATAAAAATCAAAGAGAGCCATACTCTCCTAGAAGATATCCGGTAGACGTTCGTGAATCTAAGACGATTTCGAATGAAGCTTAACCCAGAAAAATGTACCTTTGATGTACCAACCAGAAAGTTACTCGGTTTCCTTGTATCTAGCCGAGGCATAGAGGCAAATCTGACTAAAATCCGGGCAGTAGAAAGGATGGAACTGCCGAAGTGCCTTAATGATGTACAAAAATTTACCGGATGGCTCGCATCTTTAAGTCGGTTTATGAGTTGGCTATGTGAGAAAGCATTACCTTTGTATCAGTTAATGAAAAAATCCGATAAATTTACCTGGACACCTCAGGCGAATAATTCCTTCCATGAGTTTAAAAAGATGCTAGCCACAACGCCAATTTTAGCCTCGCCGCTATCAAAAGAGCCTATGTTGCTCTATGTAGCTGCAACAAACCGAGTCGTAAGCTCTGTGATCGTGGTCGAGCGAGATGAGGAAGGTAAGTCGATACAAAGGCCAGTTTATTATCTAAGCGAGGTACTATCAGCCTCGAAGCAAAGTTATCCACATTACCAAAAAATGGCCTATGGAGTGTATATGTCGGCTAAAAAGCTGAAGCATTATTTTAAAGAACACCCCATCAAGGTGATTTGTGAGGCACCAATAGCCGAGATAATGAGCAATAAAGATGCAAGTGGCAGAATAGCAAAATTAGCAATTGAGTTATCCCCTTATGCTCCACAATTTGATAGACGAGATGCAATAAAATCTCAGGCAGTGGCCGACTTTTTTATCAATTGGACCGAAATGCAATATGAACCCCTGTCGCCTGATCCAAATTATTGGACGATGCATTTTGAAGGATCCAAACTTAGAAATGGGTTAGGAACAGGAATAGTATTAACCTCTCCAAAGAAAGATCAACTTAAGTATGTATTACAAATATACTTTGCTGCATCAAACAATGTAGCCGAATATGAGGCACTTGTCCATGGCCTAAAAATGGAGAAAGAAATCAGCATACGTCAGATTTTATGCTTTAGTGATTCAGATCTAGTAGTCCAGCAAGTATCAGGCAATTGGGCATTGGATGAAAACATGGCCTTATATAGGTTTCATGTATAAAATATTAGTGGCTATTTTGATGGATGCGAATTTCATCATGTACCTCGGGCAGAAATGACGCTGCAGATACCTTGTCTAAGATCGGATCGACCAGACAATCGATTCCACCTGGTATCGCCTTAGAGCACCTGAGAAAGCCATCAATCATACCTTCCCCAAAATCCAAATCAATCCGTCTCTCTTCAGATCAAAGATCTGAGGTTGTCCCAATGGAAATTGATAAGGGAAATGAGCCGAATAACCCGGGGACTGATTCCGCAAACCCGGGGATTGACTCGGTGAACCCAGAGACTGGTTGGGGAAATTTGGCAGAAATCATGTCGAATGAAGTAATAGAAATTAATGAAACAGTTACCCCGACGCACGAAGTGCCAGAATGGGAACAACCAATATTTCTATTCCTCAAAGATGAGATCGTACCGAATGATGAGGTCCTCGCTAGGCAAATAGTAATAAGAGAAAAGGCTTACACGATAATCAATAGGGAGTTATATAAAAGAAGTGTAACAAATGTACTACAAATATGTGTTATCCCGGCGATAGGACAAGAAATCCTTTTAGACATACATAAAGGGGAATGTGTGCATAATGCTTCATCCAGAGCCCTTGTGGCCAAAGCATTTTGACACGGATTCTATTGGCCGAGTGCGCTAAAGGAAGCAAAATAATTGGTAGCAAGATGCAATGGTTGCCAGAGATATGCCCGCAAGATACATATGCCCTCTTCCGAGTTAAAAACAATACCCATCACTTGGACATCTTGTGTATGGTTCTTAGATATGGTAGGTACGTTTAAGCCGGCTCGCGGTGGCATGACTCACATTTTAGTCTAGGTTGACAAATTCATAAAATGGATAGAGGTAAAACCAATAAGAAAATGTGATGGGCCCACAGCGGTGAAATTCCTTAAAGTTATCATTCTGAGATATGGATATCCACATAGTGTCATTACAGATAATGGCACAAATTTCGCTGAGGGAGCTTTTGCTCGATTCTGCCGAGATAAGCACATAACACTCGATGTTGCATCAATAGCACATCCTGCGTCAAATGGAAAAGTGGAAAGATCAAACGGACTTGTACTGTCCGAAATAAAACCTTAGCTCATAGAGCCACTCCAGAAGTTGGTGGGTTGTTGGATTGAGGAACTCCTAGCCGTGTTATGGAGCTTAAGAACCATCCTGAGTAGATCAATGGGATACACTCCATTTTTTCTTGTATATGGGGCAGAAGCTGTGCTGCTAGCCGACATAGTGCACGACTCGCCTAGAGTCACCCAATATACAAACGCCAAGGTAAGTGAGGTATCTCGGCAAGACGATGTCGAATTATTAGAAGAAGCAAGAGAATTGGCATTGTCCAGATCAACTGTTTATCAATAAGACCTCAGACGCTACCATAGCAAGAAAGTAAACCAGAGTCTTTCAGAAGGGGGATCTAGTGCTTCGGCTCGTGCATCGCACAACCGACATGCATAATTTGTCACCTCCATGGGAGGGCCCGTTCATAATGAGCAAAGCACTGCATAACGACGCATATTATCTTATAGATGCTCAAGCACCAGAGAAAAATAAGGCAGACAAATCTGGAGATGAATCAAAAACACCATCGAATGTAGCCTTACTTCGTCCATTCTACACTTAGAGGAAGTGTATTGTATCCCGTACTATTGTATATCGGCTTTGCATGTCGGCTTTGTATGTCAGAAATGAATCAATGAATGAAACCTCGGTTACTCGAGCAGTGACTCGGGGACTGTCCCATGTTATTTATCCTTATGTTATATATGCGACATGTCGGTTGGCTTATATGTTCAATCCCAAATTCAAGTTAGTAATGTGTTGACGCCAAAGGCCAAATCTCTGACTTATTGTTGTATAGAAAATGGCTTCATGATAAGCGAGATAAGATCCAACAGAAGGTCAAACACGTGAAAAATGACTAAGGAATGAGCCATACGCGAGCCGACTCATGTTCTATTATGTTTTTTATGATTACTGTAGTATAGTGAACCAAACGCTCATCTTCAAACATCACTCGTGATCTCTAAAACACGAATAAATAGATCTATTCGTTTTGAACCCACAAATCAGAAATCGCAAATAATTATGCACGCCAAATAATTAACTCATACTTAACGATAAGCATAACATATGAAAGACTCCAAAGTTACACAGACCACATAGTACTAAAAGGAGAAAATTGTCTTAAAACAACATACGCCCGGCAATACCGGGGACTTAGCAAATAAAAAGTTTTCCAGCTCAAGCATTGGTCACAGCCGGGTCATTGGCAGGTGGATAAACGGTAACTGCAGGTGCAGGGGCTTCCAAAGTGGATATCTCGGTTACCATCAGAGGCACCTCGGCCTCCGTAGAAGCAACAACTTCAGGAGCAGGGGTCCCCGAGGTTACCTGAACCTCCGCGGAAGTTACCTCGTCTTCAACCGGAGCTACCATGGTACCTTGAACACTGGTTTCTTTGTGCGGAACTCCGTCCTGAGCCTGGGAAGCTTCAGTACCCTTGGAGGAAGGCCGATCTTCAGCGCTTTTCTACGATTCACCCCCCGATTCGTCCGAACTTCCGAAATATTCATCAGAATCATTTTCGTCGCTAGAGTCTATTTCAGATTCATCGCCCTCAGCAGCCTCAACATTTTCTTCAACCTTATCTAAAAGGAAAGTCAGCCCTTTGTTCCATTGATGCACGTTGGCATACTCGATAAATTGATAAGCACGGGCTTGGCAGCGAGCGATATGGTCTGGGTCTTCGATCCAAGGAGAACCAGTGTGCAAGTTCATCAAAATATCAAGAGAGATGTCCTCATACCATGACAAAACAACTGTGAGCGCCATATCAGCCCCGTCTCGCCCTACAGATTCCCTCTAAAGATTCAACTGGGTTTGGCAGCCCATCAGCTTATCAAGAAGAACTTTGACCTTGGTGATATCCGGCTCATTCGACCAGATTACATGGAATACTCGAATGGCAGCATCCACTAGATCCTTGCCCATAAACTTCATGGGCTTGATGCCAGTATCAAAAACAATTAAGAAATATTCCATGGAATACTCCTGATTTGTCTCATTGAGAACACCTCGACGAGCACGGGCATCAACCACAGCTTTACTGCTCACAGATGTAGACACCGGAAAATAATCTATACTACAAATCATAACATAAGTCAATACAAGCAATAGTCAAGAATAATTCAGCCACTCGCCACAAGATGATAAGAGAACTTACAATGAATATATCGCAACATTTTCTGAAGATCGCCGGCCCATTGAACTCGTTTCTTTTCAAATCGAACAATATCCTCGGTCATGGACTTATTCGATGACTCGGTTGCGTCGAGAAGCTCCTTATTTTTCTGGAGCTGGAGACTTATCCGATTCTTCTCCTCGGAGAATTCTTGGTCGATCTTCTCCAACTCAGATTTATGTGCCAGTTTCTAGGAGTCAACCTCGGCACGAAGCCGAGCTATCTCATCGTCTTTTTCCTTTAGCTGCGCCGAATGAGTCCCGGCTTGTTCTAAAAAATGCAGCATCATATCAGGCATGGGTATGCACTCTTGATGTGATACTGCAGAGTTTTGCAATTCGGCGGAGCCGAGGGAAGGGTACCATAAGATATCCAGCAAAATTTTTGGGAAAGGAGGGAGCGAGTAAAAAGAGGGTGGCCGACTAACCTTCAAGACTGGCAATCTTCTTTGTTAGCACCGTATTTTGAGTATCAATGTTGGCTAAATAAAGATGAATCAAAAGTCAGTTGAGAACCATAGACTTGAACAAAAAATTCAGTATACACGGCGAATGACTTACCTGTTTTCTTCAGAATAGGAACCATTTTCTCATACTTAACCTGTAGTTTCCTATGATAAAAGAGCAACTTCTGAAATTTGGCGGTGCGTCGATTATGAGCAACCTAAAATGACATATCGTTATACAGGGAGAAATACACAGAGTTAAACCTCAAAGATCCGAATCAAACAAAACTTGACTCAGATCTAGGTGGCTGGATATTCATAGCTAAACTTAAAGATCCAAATCAAGTAAAACTTGACTCGAATCTAGAGGGCTGGATATTCGAAGCTAAATTTAAAAGATCCTAATCAAGTAAAAACTTAACTCAAATCTAGGTGGCTGGATATTTGAAGCTAAACCCCAAAGATCCGAATCAAGCAAGACTTGACTTGAATGTAAGTGGCTGGATATTCGAAGCTAAGCCTCAAAGATCTGAATCAAGAAAAACTAGACTCAAATCTAGATGGCTGGATATTTAAAGCTAAACTTAAATAATCCGAATCAAGTGAAACTTGACTCGAACCTAGATGGCTTGCTACATGCGTAAGTAACTATGCTTTAACAGTAAAAACTTCCGGTCGAATGACAAGGTCATTCGGTCGAAATCTCGGGGACTAGTGGGCATATAGTATATTGTGCGTAGAACATAAAAGCATAGACTGAAGCACATACCTCGTTCATTTTGTCACTCTCAAGAACAACTCTAGTGGCCAAATGCAAACGGCTACTAATGTCGGATAGCTTAAAAGGATGATCACTCGGGTTACCCTCGACTTGGTCGACTTTGTTCTAGTTATTGGCATATTCTACCAAAGATCCAAGACTCCCGCCGCTCTCCGTGGGCGTTAGCACTTTGCCTTTGGGTTCTCGTGCCGCATGGGCAGCTACCTCGGCCGCTAGGCTCTTATGAAGCACAATTTGTGTGCCGGAGGCGGGGGCATACCAAGATTTAGAGACAGAGGCTCCCCTATGAAGCATGTCAGCGATGTTCGGTTGAACGGAGCTCAGCTTAGCTTTCTGGGCCGGTTTTGGTTTGGAAGTTGTGTCCTTCTTGGCCTTAACGGAAGCCTTGGCAGCAGATCAAGTCTGGGCGGGCTGAGCTGAACTTGGAATACTGGTTTGCAAAGCCGTGGCAGCAACACCTGGAGCAGGAGCCGAGGGAATAACAACCTCGGCGGGAGTTGCCTTGATGGGAGAAATCTTGGAGACATCAGTGGTAGATGCCGGATCCTTCAACTGATCCGGCATAGCAACATCGACGCCATGATCAGATGCAACCTCAACCCCCTCATGCCAAGGTGGACTGTTAGTCGATGATACATCGGAAACGTATCTATAATTTTTGATGCTCCATGCTTGTTTAGTATCTACTTTGCTTTTCTTTGTCTACACTTTGAGGTACTTTTTACATGTTTTCTGGTACTAACCTATTAACAAGTTGCCACAGTGCCAGTTGCCTATTTTCTGCTGTTTTTGGTTTCAGAAAAGCTAGTAAAGAAATATTCTTAGAATTGTACAGGACAAACGTCAAAGTCAATTACTTTCCGTGGGGAACAAGAAGTCCAGAGGGGAGCCGGAGAGGCAAGCCAGGGCGGCCAGACCCACCCTAGGCGCGGATGGGCCCTGCCCTGCGCCTATAAAAAGCCCCCGATGCAGAAACCCTAAGTACCCGATCAAATCTCCACGAAACCTTCTGTAGCCGCCGCCACCGTCGTCCCTAGATCGAGGGGATCTGAAGTTCTTCCCGGCACCCTGCCGGAGGGGAGATCATCCCGGAGGCCTTCTCTCCGGTATGATGCGTGAGTAGTTCCACCTTGGACTATGGGTCCATGTAGTAGCTAGATGGTTATATCTCCTCCTTTGTGTTTTCATGTATAGATCTTGTGAGCTCCGTTCATGATCAAGATCTAATCTATTTGTAATCATGCATGTTGTGTTTGCGGGGATCCGATGGATATTGAGATTATTATGTTGGTTTGATTAATGGTTTTATCTTTATGATACTATCATGTCTGTGTTGTTTTTGATCTTGCATGCTCTCCGTTGTTAGTAGCTATCTTGGCCAAGTAGTTGCTAGTGACTCCAAGAGGGGTATTTATGCTCAATAGTGGGTTCATGCCTCTAGTTTCCAAGGGAAGTGACAATAATCTCTTCGGTTGTAGATGTGCTGTTGCTACTAGGGAGAAAACAACGGTCTCTTGTTCATGGAACATGTGGACTGTTTACCTTACACACTTTGCTTAAAGCAGTTGTCTGTTGCTTGTAACTTAATACTGGAGCGGGTTCGGATGATAACCTGAATGTGGACTTCTAGTCATAGATGCAGTTGGATGGCGGTCTATGTATCTTGTTGTATTGCCTAAACGAATCTCATAGGATCTTTCTGATTGGTAATTGCATTGTTATGCCTTGCTCAGTTCCTGTCAATTGCCCTGCTGTAATTTGTTTACCCTTCATGCCATGTTGTTTATCTAAGGAGAGCACCTCTAGTGAACTATGAACCCCGGTCCAAAATTTACCATTGATACATCTTCCACTGTTACTTGTTTACTTGATGCAAACCATTACCTTCCACATCATACGTTTATTTATTTGTTATAGCAAACCGGTGAGCTTGACAACCTCACTGATTCGTTGGGGCAAAGTCTTCAGTTTGTGTTGTGCAGGTCTCCGTGTTGCTTGCAACACCTGTGTGGAGTTTCCTTCCTCCTACTGGTTCGATAACCTCGGTTTCTTACTGAGGGAAACTTGCTGTTGTGCTGCTTCACACCTTGCTTTTGGGGTTTCCAACGAAGCATTCCACGACAACTACTGGGCGCCATCAAGCTACTTTATAGCGCTGTTGCCGGGGAGGCTAAGGACGTCTTCACTAGGGGAGTCCTTCACTTCCTTTCTCTTTACTTTGTTTTTAGTTTGCTTTGTTTCTTTTTCTTGGTTTTGTTTGCCTCTTTTCAAAAAAACCAAAAGAATTAGTCAAGTTTGGTTTGCTTTCTTTATTCAAAAACACAAAAAAATTAGTTCATGGTCTCGCTACTGCTGCTGTTTTTGGCTTGCCCACCTTTACCAAAATGAACTTTGCTGAGAACACCAAGTTGTGTGACTTTACTAGCACCAACAACAATGGTTTCCTTAGCACACCTATTGATCCACCTACTCCTGATGCTACCTTTTATGAAATTAATCCTGCTTTGTTGAGTCTTATTATGAGAGAGCAATTTTCTAGTGCTGGTTCTGATGATCCTGCTGCCAATCTGAATAGCTTTGTTGAACTTTGTGAGATGCAAAAGTATAAGGATATAGATGGAGATATTATTAAGCTCAAGCTTTTTACTTTTTCCTTGAGAGGAAAAGCTAAAGAATGGTTGCTATCCTTGCATAAAAATAGTATTGATTCTTGGACTAAGTGCAAAGATGCTTTTATTGGAAAATACTATCCTCCTGCTAAGATTATATCTATGAGAAGTGATATTATGAAATTTAAACAGCTTGATAGTGAACATGTTGCTCCTGCTTGGGAAAGAATGAAATCTTTGGTTAAGAATTGCCCCACTCATGGACTCACTGCTTGGATGATTATCTAGACTTTTTATGCAGGTTTGAACTTCTCCTCAAGGAATCTGTTGGATTCTGCTGCTGGAGGTACCTTTATGGGCCTCACTTTGGGTGCTGCAACAAGGCTCCTTGATAATATGATGGTTAACTACTCTGAATGGCATGTTGAAAGAGCTCCACATGGTAAGAATGTAAATTCTGTTGAGGAAACTTCCTCTTTGAGTGAGAAGATTGATGTTATTATGGCTATGCTTGTTAATGGTAGATCTGGAATGCCTAGTGAAGAAAGGATTCTAGAAGTAGAGAGATCCACTAAGAATTTTATGCAGATGCAATATGAGCTAAATACGATTTTCACGAAAACTATGGAGGAACAATCTATTATCTTGAAAAACATTAGTCATTAGCTTGATAATCTGAATAGAGAAATTCCTAGTTTATAGTCAAAAAATTTGAGTGCTGAGAAAAATATATCCTCTTTGTCTGAAGCTCAGTCTTCCTTGATTAATAAAATGGCTGCTAAACCTGAAACCATGGAAAATATCTTTGCTACTGCTCATGCCATACAAGTTACTATTGATGAAAATGTTAGGTTGTTAGCTCAACTTCATGCTAAGTGGGAAAGGGAAGCTAAAACTGATAGAAACAATAGTGTGTGCACCATCACCACTAAACTTCAAGTAGTCCCTATTCCTACTCCTACTATGCCTACTACTAGTGATTCTAAGTTTGACTTTGATATTGATGGTTGCAATATTTCTGAAGTGATTTTGTTCCTACAAAAGCTTGCTAGAAGTCCTGATGCTAGTGATATGCATGTTGCTTTCACTAAACACATTACAAATGCTCTTGTTAAGATTAAGGAAGAGAAGCTAAGACACAAAGCTTCTATTCCTAGGAAAGTAGAAGATAGTTGAGAACCCATTATTAATATGCAAGTGAATGACTTTGATCTCAAAGCTTCATGTGATCTTGGTTCTAGTGTCTCTATTATGCCTTGGAAGATTTATGAAATGCTTGATTTTCCACCTATGGAAGATTGATATTTGGATGTCCCACTCAATGATGATGCTAAGAAGAAACTCATGGGAAGTATTAATGATGTTCTCATTATGGTTAACAATGCTTATGTCCCTGTTAACTTCTATGTTTTGGATGTTGAATACAATGCTTCTTGTCCTATTACTTCGGGAAGACCTTTTCTTAGAACAGTTGGTGCCATCATTGATATAAAAGAAGGCACCATCAAATATCATTTTACATTCAAGAAAGGTATTAAACACTTCCCTATGAGGAGAGAGAAGTTGCTTTTTGCTCCTCCTTTGAAAGCAAGGTTTGATGTGAATGCTTCCTCATTTGAAAATACTTGATTCTTCTTGCTTCTTGTGCCTAACTTAAAGGCGTTAAAAAAAGTACTTGTTGGGAGATAATCCAAGATTTTCCTTCGGTCTTGGAAGTTATTACTTCATTAATGACCACTCCTTATCCTTTTTATTTGCTTTTTGTGCCAAGAATGTCCTCTAATCAGAGCGAAGTAAAATTTGGGGAGTTGCTGTCCCGAAACAGATTTCTATCCTCAACCAAAAAGATTCGTGAGGAGTCTCCGTAACTTGGATTGAGCTGAAAATTTACGAATAAATCCCCCAGTATGTTAGCTAACTTTATTTAGTTCAACACTTTTTGATTTGAGCAACAGAAGATGTTCGAAAAAATCGGTTTCTACCTGCAGGTCTGTTTTGACAGATTTCTGCCATTATTTGCATTTGCTTCTTATTGATTCCTTTTTGAGTTCTCTTTAGGTAAATTGAGATTTTTGAAGGAGTTAATACAGTATCTTGTGTTGTTAGAGAAAAGCCTTGCTGTTTCAAAGCTTTGCCAGGGGTCTAATAATCTTTTGAATAAGCTAATGTTGCCAATGAAGATTCTGTGAAGTTTTGTATGAAGGAAAAATTTTAGGTGTAGAGAAAGAATGATGCAATGAGATGAAGAATGGACAAAAGCTCAAGCTTGGGGATTCCACCATGGTGTCACCCCAAGAAATATCCAAGAGGTACAAGCGTCAAAGCTTGGGGATGCCTTGGCATCCCCTTCTTCATCAATAAAAAGCCCAGGTCTGTCTAGACACTTCATTTTTATTGTTTCATGCACAGTTGTGTTGTTCTTGGAGCATCTTAGTTTTTGTTTGCTTTGGTTAGTTTGTTTATTTTTCTTGAATAAAGTAGTTTGGACCCCCGTTCTCGCTGTGTTGTTTTGCAAATAAGTTGCTTGGTGTTGGAAAGGAGTAGTAAGTTCTTACTTGTAAATGCAAGAGGAGCTTGCATTGACTGTGACTTAGACTTTAGCATGACATGCTAGGTGTTGTTTTGACATTATGATTAGTGATTATTGTTGTAGGATGTCTTATTCCAAACAATTGGGATTGCTTAGTGTGCCTTGAAGAAATTATGTGTTGTTTTAACATCTAAAAGCATAGTATTGTGGTATTCTCCTTTGATGTTTTGCTTGGGTTGACTTGGCACATGCTCACACCATGTTATGACTATGACAAGTCAGCCTCTATGATCATTTAGTCCTTGAATTGTAGTACCACTCTTTGCTTTGATCAGTATGCTTTGTTGCATTGCATGATTATGGCCATTATGCTCTCTTATTTGGTTGCTCCCAGTATTTTGCTAGCCTCCACTTGTATGAGTAAGCTCTACTCATGCTTCCAACTCCCAAGAAACCAAGTTATTCCAAAGTGTCCACTATAAACTCCTATGCATGGTGTGTTACACCATTCCAAGTATATTCTTGTTTTCAACTATCTTCCAATTTAAAACTATTTTTTATGTGAAAACTTAGTGATTAAAGCCCTCACAAACTTGATGGCACACTTTATATTCTTTGCCCCTATAAACTTGAACCATTGTGAAAACTTTGTTGTATATGCTTGCACTTATACGTTGGAATTAGCAGAACCGTGCTGTCACGGGTAACGTTTTCAACATTGCATTTGTACTTTGTACTCAGTTGATATCATGCTCTATTGTCTATGGATGTCACCAGTGTGAAATAAAGAGGGAACTTGTAAGTCCATGGAGTTCGTATCCTGTGTTAGAGAAACGCCTAGGCTGCTAGCCTAAGCCATGCCTAATCATGGTGGAAACTTGCAGCATCACCATAGTGACATCTATGAAGCATTCTTCTTATAAAAAAAGAGAGGCACATTGAGAAAGAGGAAAGAGAGAAAAAACACCATATTCCCATGGTAAATAAGAAGATTGCTGAGATGCTCATTGTCTGCTTGCCTCATCATTTTGGTTATGGGAAAGCTCCTGTACCATGTGCAAGGGGTACCCCTTTGGTGGTTCTCAATGATATGCAAATACTTACAATGACAAGAACTTACAGGTGACCAAAGTTGAGTAGCATGAGGTGTGGCCCTCGTATTCAAGGGACTTGAGATTGCCAACTTATATTTTGTCAAGCATATACTCCGTCTTTGCCACTTTAACCTTAACCACTTCAAGATGCTTATGATATGGGCAATGAGGGTTGAAAGCTAATAAGTACCATAATTTTTGGAAGCTCCTTTTGAAACTTGAAATCCCTGCTTCCTTTATAAAAGGCCTTTCTTCCACCATTATTTGAGTCTCCACCTTCTACCTTTTGGCACCATTAAGAGAGCATAGTTGTCATTCTGTGTGCAGTGTTTCAAAGCTGATTGATTGATGCATATTGTGATATTACTTGTTCTTGTGCTATTTGTTTCTAGTCACCCTTGTGAACTTT
The DNA here is from genome assembly GCA_916181665.1 of Avena sativa. Taxonomy (NCBI): domain Eukaryota; kingdom Viridiplantae; phylum Streptophyta; class Magnoliopsida; order Poales; family Poaceae; genus Avena; species Avena sativa. Next base: position 7,510,468 of record OV702293.1, on the reverse strand, counting down.
GAAGGTGTCCTATGCATCTATTTGCTACTCTATGAGGGACAAGCTGATTGCCACTATGCTATGTTTTCTATATGTGAAACAAACAAACGTTTTTCAATGCATGTTATTCCTGATCTTTGTTTGTAGCTTGTCATGTTGCATGCATAGTTACTATGTCCTATTGTTAGAACTCCATCTTTCATGCACATGTTTAGAGTTCTTTGATCCCAGCTTTCAATGCTTGCAAATGGTTAGATATTTATTGTGAGGGTGCATGTCACCTCAAAAATTATTCTTTTTATCACTTACCTACTCGAAGATGAGAAGGAGTTCAGCTTGGGGATCCTTGATATGTCGGAAACGTATCTATATTTTTTGATGCTCCATGCTTGTTTAGTATCTACTTTGCTTTGCTTTTTCTACAATTTGAGGTACTTTTTACATGTTTTCTGGTACTAACCTATTAACAAGTTGCCACAGTGCCAGTTGCCTGTTTTCTGTTGTTTTTGGTTTCTGAAAAGCTAGTAAAGAAATATTCTTGGAATTGGACGGGACAAACGTCAAAGTCAATTACTTTCCGAGGGGAACAAGAAGTCCAGAGGGGAGCCGGAGAGGCAAGCCAGGGCGGCCAGACCCACCCTAGGCGCGGGTGGGCCCTGCCTCCCGCCTGGGAGGGGTGTGGGGCCCCTGACCGTCTCCCCGGCCTCCCCCTTCGCCTATAAAAAGCCCCTGATGCAGAAACCCTAAGTACCCGATCAAATATCCACGAAACCTTCTGTAGCCACCGCCATCGTCATCCCTAGATCGGGGGGATCTGAAGTTCTTCCCGGCACCCTGCCGGAGGGGAGATCATCCCGGAGGCCTTCTTTCCGGTATGATGCGTGAGTAGTTCCACCTTGGACTATGGGTCCATGTAGTAGCTAGATGGTTGTATCTCCTCCTTTGTGCTTTCATGTATAGATCTTGTGAGCTCCGTTCATGATCAGGATCTAATATATTTGTAATCATGCATGTTGTGTTTGCGGGGATCAAATGGATATTGAGATTATTATGTTGGTTTGATTAATGGTTTTGTCTTTATGATTATATCATGTCTGTGTTATTTGTGATCTTGCATGCTCTCTGTTGTTAGTAGCTATCTTGGCCCAGTATTTGCTAGTGACTCCAAGAGGGGTATTTATGCTCGATAGTGGGTTCATGCCTCTAGTTTCCAAGGTAAGTGACAATAATCTCTTCGGTTGTAGATGTGTCGTTGCTACTAGGGAGAAAACAACGGTCTCTTGTTCATGGAACATGTGGACTATTTACCTTACACACTTTGCTTAAATAAGTTGTCTGTTGCTTGCAACTTAATACTGGAGGGGGTTCAGATGATAACCTAAAGGTGGACTTCTAGTCATAGATACAGTTGGATGGCGGTCTATGTATCTTGTTGTATTGCCCAAACGAATCTCATAGGATCTTTCTGACTGGTAATTGCATTGTTATGCCTTGCTCAGTTCCTGTCAATTGCCCTGCTATAATTTGTTTACCCTTCATGCCATGTTGTTTATCTAAGGAGAGCACCTCTAGTGAACTATGGACCATGGTCCAAACTTTACCATTGATACATCTTCCACTGTTACTTGTTTACTTGCTGCAAACCATTACCTTCCACACCATATGTTTAATCCTTTTTTATAGAAAACCGATGATCTTGACAACCTCACTGATTCATTGGGGCAAAGTCTTCAGTTTGTGTTGTGCAGGTCTCCGCGTTTCTTGCAACAACTGTGTGACGTTTCCTTCATCCTACTGGTTTGATAACCTCGGTTTCTTACTGAGGGAAACTTGCTGCTATGCTGCTTCACACCTTGCTCTTGGTGTTTCCTACGAAGCATTCCACGACAAATGTTGGGCGCCATCAGTCGGCATTGGAGGAGGATTGTTGCGAGTAGGACTCGAGGCCTGGACATTATCTGGCCCAGGTGGCGAGGATGGCCGAGTGACCTGAGAAGTCATACTCGGGCCACTCGATTTGGTAGAAAGTGGGGCTCTGACGAGGTAAAAAAGATAACAAAATCAGAAACAGAAAGAGAGAAACAAGAAATACCAATTTAGTCTGAATAAAGTGAATTACGCGGAAACTGCGGGCATGACTTTCCACTGTGGATGTTTCTGGGCGGACTACTTGATTCGTTTCTTGGGAGCTGCTTCGAAGGGATCATTCGAAGCAGCACGTTTCTTTGACGAGGAGGAGCTTCGGTGGCAAGTTGCTCGGCCTCGTGTACCTAGCTAGCCGGGTTAGCTGGGAAAGAATGAGTCGAGAATTCGTAAGAGATAGGCACCGCGACAACTACCTCAAGAATTTGGATGTCGTGTGAGTCACCTTCATCGGCACGGACAGAGGCTTTTCCCCGAGTACGAGTAGGAGCAGCTTCGGATTTGGGGATAAACTCCTCCGAATCTGGTTCCCCATTATCCGTGGTACCACGATCGTCGCTCCAAGGAAGAGCGAGCACCTCAGTATCTTCCGAAGCTTATTCATCAAATTTCTGCAAAAAGGATGAACAAAAGTTAACAAAACGATCAACAGGGCAAAGGAAAATAACTTGGATAGAACAACTCAAATTCAAGTTACCTGAGGAGTGGGGTTATCACGGGAAAAGGGCTTCATGCCCCACGCCCAATCTTTGGCCATTTCAATCTTGAAGATAGCTCGGACGCGTTTCCTGTTGGGGAGATGACCTCGGGTAGGGTAAAGACGGGAAAAGACGAAAGGAGGTTGCCCGTCTAGTTTCCGAGTTACTGTCAGAGTAGGCCGAATCCTGTTGAGGTCGGCCAAGACAGGGAAGGGCAGGACCCTTATGATAAAGGCAAGGCATTACCCGGCCGGTATACTACGTAATTCGGCCGGGTTAACCCGAGTAATCTTAATGCAGGTGAAGGACAAGCCGAGTTACGCGAGGTAAGGCCGAATGATACGAAGCTTGCAGGAGAAGGAGAAACCTGAAGTCAAACTCTAGCTGTAGGCTAGGAGGAATCTGAGCGGAGCCAAGCACAAGGGACAAAGGTGCAGAGCGTCAGAGGGGCAGAAGGAGGTCACGGAGGTGACAGTCCTGAAGCCCGAGGCACGCAGGAGGGGCCCTCTGGTGCCTTGCCGTCGTTAGAAGGGCGACAGGGAAAGGAGGGCGCCGAACTACTATTTTGGGACAAGCATATTCCTCGAATATGCTTGCCCCGTCAGCCCTAAAGGCACCCAAGGATCTCCTTTATAAGGGGAGGCTTGGACCCAGAGGAAGGGATCGGCTGATTTTAGTACCGTTAGGCTGGTAAAGTTCTTCCTTTCTCCTTACATACAGCTCGAGGAGCACTTGTAGCCCAAGGAAGGAGAAATAAAGATCTTTGCCTTAGTCTTCTGAGTGTAGAATTAACTGCATCATCCCACCCCAGATCCCACTAGCATCCATTGGCCCCTTACTTTAGCCTACCCATGGCATCTGTCGTGTCACCACCACGACAGTTGGCGCCCACCGTAGGGCCAGCAGCGGTGCTAGCTGGAGTCATGATCCGGACGGGAAACTTCATCAACACTGGCGAGCGCGTTGTTTCTGGCTTGGTCCGGAGATTTGATCTCTGCGACTATGTCAGCGATAATGCACGCAGCTTCAGGGGAAAAACTCCCCCGCGCAACGGCGTCTTCATCAGCTTAGGCATGCACCAGGTCTACGTCAGCGTCGACGTCTCCGGCATTTATACTCACCAGGTTGTTGTTGTAGGAGAGCCACCCCTTAGCGCTGCGAGCCGTCCGCGCGGAGCGCATCCGGTCAGCAGCGTCGAGGTGATGGTCGCAGCCGGAGTGCAGGCAGGAGTAGCGGGTGCCGGATCAACCAGAGACCCTGCCGCAGGCGTCGCCCAGGCAGACGGCACCACCACCCACCGAGGTAATCCCTCCAGTGACCAACCAGGCCGAAGTACAGGACACTACCCCAAAGGCACCAAGAATAAGAGGGCCACCTCTGGAAAGACCAGAAAACATTCTTCAGGCAACCATAGAAAACCTGACTACACCTGTAGCACCGATACTTGATCCGGCAAATGCTCAGGCAAAATTAGAAGAAACCAGGCAAAAGGTGCTGGTAGAGGCAAAAAACGTGTCGGCCTTGCGGGAGTCCTTAAACAGGACCCTGCGAGAATATGCCAAAGCTAACAAGCTTGACGTTGCTCCCGAACGGGTTGACGAGTTGAGATTAAGAGGGAAGAACCTCATAGATGATATCAACAAGGAGCATGATGCTCATAAGGCAGAATCAGTTGATTTGGGCTTGCCGAGGTACAGTACCCCGGCAAAGAACCTGAGAGCAGCAACTGCCGCAGCATTAGAGTTAGAGGGATTGACCAGCGAAGCCCGGCAGAAACAGCAAGAAAGAGTGAATGAGCTGGTACGCATCGCGAACCAGCAAAACAAGGAAATGCTCAGGGCGAATCCGGCGAGGCCAGGGGCTTCGCGGATGGTTCACTCAGCAGGAGCAGCACCTGCCTTGTCTGTGGCGGCGGCCTCTTCACCCGAAAACAATGCACGAAGGGACAGAGTAGTAACTTCGGAAAGAGAAACAAGCAAATTGTTCCATATGATCCGGCGATAGCCGGGAAAGCAAATGAGAACAAAGGCAATGGAAGCTGAGGTAACAGTGGAGAGAGGAACCCTGGCCGCACTGAGAAAGGCGGTGGAAGCCGAGGCAATGGAGATCTCGGCAGAGCAGAACTCAAAAGAGGAAATCGCGAGAACAACACGCCGGTCGAAGGAAGGAGAGAACCGCCGAACAACCCACAGCCAAGACATGAACCTCGGCAAGAAAGAGAAGCGAGACCAGCTCGCCACAATCAGGTGAATGAAAGGTACAATGATGGTTATTCCGAAATGGAATTTGCGGTTCATGGAGGAAATAATCACTATGGAATACAGGACCGAGTTCTGTACAGAGATTTGCCTTCAAATGATGCCAGAGTAAAGTTAGACCGGTTGTACCGATCCGAGTTACTGGAAGAACAAGGTCCACCAGGTCCGGCATGTTTCGGACCACGGATCATGGGGGAACCACCTGTGCCGAACTTTCAGCTGGCGAGAGGTACAAAAGCATATAATGGGAGCACCAAACCACAAGACTGGTTGATTGATTATGCCACTGCAGTGAAAATAGCACGTGGGAATTTACGATGGGCCGTGCGGTATGTCCCGCAAATGTTGGAAGGACCAGCTAGGGTATGGTTGAATAATCTGCCAGCAGGCAGCATTAACTACTGGTTGGACTTTGAAGAAATGTTCGTTAGCAACTTTACCAGTACTTACAAGAGGCCAAACAGGCCGCTGCAGTTAGCCATGTGCAAGCAAAGACCGAATGAGACGGACAGAGAGTTTTTAACTCGATGGTGCAACCTGAGAAACTTGTGTGAAGGAGTTATAGAATCACAAGCAATAGCTTGGTTCGCTCAGGGATGCTGCCATGGCAGTGTATTATGGCAGCGATTGCAAAGAGATATGCCAACCACATTGGCAGAAACCATCAGAATAGCGGATTCTTATGCGTTGGGAGACCCAACCCGAGTTAATGTCGGAAGATCATCGGAAGCATCAAGATCAATATGCAAGAGATTTGGCCGGGTCATCCAGGCGCAATGACTTCAGAGGAAGAAGAAGAGAAGAAAGGCCGGATTATAGATATAATTCAGCCCAAGTGGCAGCGGTAGCGCAAGATCAGCCGAGTCACGGAACGACTCAACGGCAAAAGAATGGTCCTCGGCAGTGGACACCAAGGAATGAAGGAAAAAGACAGTGGACACCAGAACAAAAGAAGCAATGGCAGGAGAGGCTGAAGTACATGTTCGAATCTATGTTAGATCAGCCGTGTAAATTTCACACGTCAAACCCAGCCAGGCCGGCTAACCATACGACCCGCCAATGCGCATGGATGAAAAACGCAATGGGAAACCCAGCAGGCATGCAGGCAACGCCTCTCCAAGCACATCCGCAACATCAGCCGCAGTTGACTGGAGCAAATGCACAGCAACTGATGTTACCGCCTCCTCCCCCGAGGTACGATAACTCGGATCGGAGGGATGCGGTACATCAAGTGATGAACCAACGTCCGGATGGAAGGACGAATCCAGGAAATAATGGACGCAATGACTACAGGGAACATCATCAGTCGTATTGCGTGTTCACAACAGAACAGCAAGACAAGCAGAGTGTGCAACGCCGGCATATGGAAGTAAATGCAGTAATGCCGCAGTACCAAGATATGTGCCTTGGTCGGACCAAGAAGTAACCTAGAGCATAAAGGATCACCCGAAGATAATGCCGAGTCCGGGGTCATATGCACTCGTGCTAGATCCAACATTTGTCGGACCGAGCATTAATGTGAAATTTTCAAAGGTACTCATTGACAACATGAGAAGTATCAATATCATGTACAAAGATACAATGCACAAACTCGGAATAACACAGAACATGCTGCAATCCACAAGAACCACTTTCCATGGGATAGTACCAGGGCTTTCATGCGAACCCATTGGTAAGGTCCGAGTGGACATATTGTTCGGCACCAGAGATAACTGCAGAGCAGAAAATTTAGAGTTTGAAGTGGTGGATCTAGAAAGTTGTTATCATGCACTACTCGGGCGGCCAGCATTGGCCAAATTCATGGCCAGCTGTCATGTAAGTTATCTGAAAATGAAGCTACCTGGACCACAAGGGGTGATAACAGTAGCAGGGGATTACAGGAAGTCAATGGAATGTGCTTCAGCCGGGTCAAATTTGGCCGAATCATTGGTAATAGCATGGGAAAAAAGAAGGATTCAGGAGGTAGCAACCCTCGCTCAGTCGGCACAGCTGAATATGCCGGCATTAGCCAACCCACATGGAAGCGTCTCCTTTTAGCCGACTAAGGAAACAAAAAAGTTCCAGATAGATGAACAATTCCCGGAGTGCACCGTCACTATTGGTGCCGGCCTAGATGCTAAATAGGAAAGCGAGCTCACCAACTTCCTCCGTGAGAATCGGGATATCTTTGCATGGTCAACTCAGGATCTGCAAGGTGTGCCGAGGGAGTTGGCTGAGCACTCTCTAAATGTAAGGCCAGGAGCAAGGCCGGTGAAGCAACCTCTCCGCTGCTTCGCCGAAGACAGGAGAAAAGTAATAGGGGATGAAATAGCTCGGCTCCTTGCGGCCGGGTTCATCATGGAGGTGCTGTATCTGGATTGGCTATCAAATCCGGTGCTAGTAGAAAAGAAGAAGGATGATCCAAATGTAGCCATTGTATGGCGAATGTGTATCGATTACACGAACCTGAACAAGGCGTGTCCAAAAGATCCTTTTCCTTTACCTAGAATAGCCCAGGTCATTGATTCGACCGCTGGTTGTGAACTATTGTCATTTGTAGACGCGTATTCTGGCTTTCGCCAGATACCGTTAAATCCGGCCGATCAAATAAAGACTGCGTTTATTACCCCGTATGGGGTTTATTGCTATCGCACCATGCCATTCGGCCTGCGCAACGCAGGAGCGACGTATCAGAGATGCATGCAAAAATGTCTACATGACCAGATAGGAAAAAATGTACAAGTATATGTGGATGACGTGGTTATCAAAACCAAAGAAAGCAAAACACTACTGGAGGATATACGGCAGACTTTCGCGAACCTGAGAAGGTTCCGAATGAAGCTTAACCCGGAAAAATGCACATTTGGCGTGCCAGCGGGAAAATTACTCGGTTTTCTCGTATCTAGCCGAGGTATAGAGGCCAACCCAACCAAGATAAAGGTAGTAGAAAGGATGGAGTTGCCAAGGTGTCTAAATGACGTACAAAAGTTCACAGGTTGTTTAGCCTCGCTAAGATGATTTGTATGTCGGCTGGGAGAGAAGGCATTACCACTCTATCAACTGATGAAGAAATCAGATAAGTTCATTTGGACTCCACAAGCAGACAGTGCATTTCATGAATTGAAAAGGATGTTGGTCACATCGCCCGTCTTAGCTTCTCCATTATCAAAAGAGCCTATGTTACTCTACATAGCGGCCACCAACAGAGTAGTGAGTGTTGTAATCGTCGTAGAACGAATCGAAAATGATAAGTCAGTGCAAAGGCCGGTGTATTACTTAAGCGAGGTGTTATCAGCCTCAAAGCAAAATTACCCACATTATCAGAAGGTGGCTTATGGAGTGTACATGTCGGCAAAGAAACTTAAACATTACTTCGAAGAGCACCCCATCAAAGTGATTTGTGAAGCACCCATAGCCGACATATTGAGTAACAAAGATGCAAGTGGCCGAATAGCAAAATGGGCAATTGAATTGTCACCTTATGCTCCGCAATTCGATAGGAGAGAGGCAATCAAATCTCAGGCTGTGGCCGACTTCTTCGTAGATTGGGCCGAGGTGCAATATGAGCCACCATTGCCAGACCCGAATTATTGGACGGTGCACTTTGACGGTTCCAAACTAAGAAATGGTTTGGGGGCAGGAATAGTGTTAACCTCGCCAAAAAGAGATCAGCTGAAATATGTGCTGCAGATACATTTTGCCGCGTCAAACAACGTAGCCGAATATGAAGCACTTGTCCATGGATTGAAGGTGGCAAAAGAGATTGGCATACGCCGAATCTTATGCTATGGAGATTCAGATCTAGTAGTACAGCAAGTCTCAGGCAATTGGGATGCATTGGATGATAATATGGCTTTGTATAGATTTCATGTGCAAAAAATCAGTGGATACTTCGAAGGATGTGAATTTCACCATATACCTCGGGCAGAAAACGACGCCGCAAACACGTTGTCAAAACTAGGATCAACTAGGCAGTCAATTCCCCCAGGTATCGCCCTAGAGCACCTAAGGAAACCATCAATAACACCGTCACCAGAGTCCGAATCTATCTTTATTCCGGCCAAGTCAGGAGAAGATAATGTGCCGATGGAAATTGACAAGCAATATAACCCGGAATTCCCAAAGAGAAAGACAGCTGATACAAGCATGACTATGGAGAAATCCGAGGTCGTTATGTCGGCAGAAAACATGGAAATAGATAGTGAGACCACACCAGGAAAAATCACACCTATATGGGCGCAACCCATACTCTCTTTCCTTAGAGATGCGACTTTGCCGAATGATGAGGTGTTAGCAAGACAGACAGTGAGAAGGGCTAAAGCTTATACGATCATAAATAATGAGCTATATAAAAGAAGTGTCACAAGTGTATTGCAAAGATGTGTGAGTTCGGCAGAAGGCCAGGAGATCCTCCTAGATATACATCAAGGAGAATGTGGACATCATGCCTCATCTCGAGCCTTAGTGGCCAAAGCATTCAGACATGGGTTTTATTGGCCAACAGCGTTGAAAGAAGCCAAAGAGCTGGTTGAAAAATGTAATGGTTGTTAGAGATATGCAAGCAAGATACACATGCCATCATCCGAGTTAAAAACGATACCCATTACTTGGCCATTTTCTGTGTGGTGCTTAGATATGGTGGGACCATTTAAGCCGGCTCGAGGTGGGATGACCCACATATTGTTCATGGTGGACAAATTCACAAAATGGATTGAAGTGAAACCAATAAAAAAATGTGATGGACCCACAGCAGTGAAATTCCTCAAAGATATTATCTTAAGATATGGATACCCGCACAGTGTTATTACAGACAACGACACAAACTTTGCAGAAGGAGCTTTCGCTAGATTTTGCCAAGAAAAGCACATAAGATTAGATGTTGCCTCTGTGGCTCACCCAGCATCCAATGGGCAAGTGGAAAGGTCTAATGGACTAGTATTGTCCGGAATAAAACCACGACTCGTCAAACCGCTGCAAAGGTCGGCAGGATGTTGGATTGAGGAACTACCAGCAGTACTATGGAGCCTCAGGACTACTCCAAACAGATCAACAGGTTATACACCATTCTTTCTGGTATATGGGGCAGAAGCCGTGCTTCCAGCCGACATAATACATGACTCGCCAAGAGTTACCCAATATACAACTTCAGAAGTAAATGAAGTAGCTCGGCAAGATACTGTTGATCTGCTAGAAGAAGCCAGAGAGCTGGCGCTATCAAGATCAGCTATTTATCAGCAGAACTTGCGACGATATCATAGCAAGAAGGTGAATCCAAGAGTGTTCAAAGAAGGAGATTTGGTTCTCCGACTGGTGCAACGCACGGCCGGCATGCACAAGCTATCGCCTCCATGGGAAGGACCATTCATCGTGAGCAAAGAATTGTACAATGATGCCTATTACCTAATCGATGCTCAATCCCCAGGAAAGAACAGGGCAGACAAAGCCGGCGAAGAAACGAAAAGGCCGTGGAACGTAGCTTTACTTCGTCCATTTTACTCGTAGCAGTCATCAATGACACATTGTAAAGTAATGTATCAGGATGGAGCACCAATTATGTTTTGAACCTCGGCGTCCAGAGCAGTGACTCGGGGACTGCCATATGTTATTTCAATTTCATGTTATGTATTAGACCTCGGCATCTCGAGCAGTGGCTCGGGGATTGCACTAGATTGCTTTTAAGATTGGATTATGTATTAAAACCCGGCACCCTGAGCAGTGACTCGGGGACCGCCCCAAGTTTATTTCTAAGCTTAATTCACATACTAAACCTCGGCACCTTGAGCGGTGACTCGGGGACTGCCTCATATTCTTTCTAGATTTGGGTGGTATATTAAACCTCAGCACCTTGAGCAGTGACTCGGCGACCGTCTTATATTATTTCTGAAATTTGGTTTATATACTAAACTTTGGCGCCATAGGCAGTGACTCGGGGACTGTCCTATATTGTTTCGAAGTACTGGTTATCCTTTGATACAAGGGGGTATGAAACTTCGACACCCAGAGTAAGAACAGCTCAATCTCGTATGATATTCGAAGTCCACACCCAGATAAATAGTCTAAACCACAGTGGTCTAAAGGCAGAAATATACACCAAACTCAAGAGGTTGAAGGCCGCCAAAGCAAGAATTCGGGCAAACAACACCAGTTAAACAAAGTAATAATGATTACAACCATATATATGTCTCAGCGGCACTCGGCAAAATAAATTCGTACCATACAAAAGACGGGCAAATATTCCACGTACATCATACGCCCGACATACCAGGGGTCGGAAATGACTTAGAGGTTTTTTGTTGGAGAGGCAACAACTTGGTCTGGGGCTGGGCACTCCGAGGTAGGTGGAGCTTCGGCCGAGGTTGCCTCGCCCTCCACAGACCCAGTAACGACTTCGACGGAAGCCCGAGGCTGCTGAGGAGCATCATCTTGCGCAGTAGAATGCCAAGTACCTTTGGAGGAGGATCGCGCGTCGCCATTACCATCTGAGCTCGAACTGGAATCACCAGAAGCAGCCGAGTCACCCTCATCTTCTCCTTGTTCAGCCGAGTTGTTTTCCGAGGCATCCTCAACTACGACCTTGTCCTCGGGATTAGGAAGGAAACTCGGACCTTCGTTCCAAGTATGCACGTCGGCATACTCAACAAGCTGAATGCTCGAGCTTGCCGAAGAGCGACAAAGTCTGGGTCCTCTACCCAACGAGAACCAGTGCGCAAATTTCTCAAAATGTCAAGAGAAATGTCTTCATACCAGGACATGATGACAGTAAGAGCCATATCGGCACCGGCTCGTCCGGCCGATTCCATCCAAAGACTTAGCTGCCTTTCAGATGCCATTAACCTGTCCACCAACAATTGGACCTCGTCAATATTAGGAGTCCCAAAAGTATTCGGCCAGAGAACATGGTAGGCTCGGATAGCCGCCTGCACTAAATCTCTGCCCATAATCTTCATCGGACCAACTACAGCGCCAACAGCAACCAGGAAATCTTCCAGCGAGTACTCCGAGTCCGTGTCAACAGGAACACCTCGGTTCACTCGGGCACTAATGACCGCTTTCGAGCTCACGGTTTTAGCCTCTGGAAAATGGTCTGCGCAAAACACGACCACATTAGTCAGCAATAAGAAAAGGGAAAAGATAACCCGGCCGCGGTTAGAAGCTTACGATGAATATAACTCAGCATTATCTGAAGGTCTTTGGCCCAGGCAATCTTGCTCTTCTCAAAACGAGTGATCTCCTCGCTCATCCCACGTGTCTTCAGTTCGGCAGCCTCGAGGAGCTCTTTATTTTTCTGCAACTGCAGAGCTAGCCGATTTTTCTCCTTGGAGAACTCCTGGTCGACCTTTTCCAATTCGAACTTCTGAGAGAGCTTAAGAGCCTCCACCTCGGCACGCAAACGAGCTATCTCGTCATCTTTATCCTTCAGCTACGCCGAGTGAGTAGCACTTTGTTCTAAAAAATGCAGCATCACATCAGGCATGGGCGTGCAATCTTGGTGAGATGCTGCAAAGGTTTGTAACTCGGCTTTACCAAAGCCAAAAGAGATAAAAGAAACTTAGCGCACATTTTAAAGAGGAATATATGAAGTAAAAAAAGCAACTAACCTTCCAGAACCTTGACTCTCTTCTCAAGACGGATGTTAAGATTGTTGATGTTACCTGTTTACCAGCAAAGTGAGCCAACATCTAGTGTATAAAACAATAAGAGTGTCGGAGGTGATGAAAAGGTTTGTCGACTTACCAGCTTTTTTACCACAGGAATAACTTTTTCATACTTTTCTTCCAATTTCCTATGCGCAAAAAGCAACCTTTGAAATTCGGCGGTCCGCCGGTCATGTGCAAACTAAGCGATAGAGCAAATGGTCAATGGATATTCAAAACTACGACAGATCCGAGTCAAGCAAAACTTAACCCGGATCTAGGTGGCTGGATATTCGATACTAAAACAGATCCGAGTCAAGCAAAACTTAACCCGGACCTAGGTGGCTGGATATTCGAAGCTACGACAGACCCGAGTCAAGCAAAACTTAACCCGGATCTAGGTGGCTGGATATTTGAAACTAACACAGATCCGAGTCAAGCAAAACTTAACCCGGATCTAGCTGGCTGGATATTTGAAACTACAACAGATCCGAGTCAAGCAAAACTTAACCCGGATCTAGGTGGCTGGATATTCGAAGTTCAGATAGACACAAATCAAGCAAAATTTAAGGCAGATCTAGCTGGATGGAGGTTCGAATTCTAAGATAAAATTCAACTAAGTAGAGCATCATAAAACTTCCAAACGAATAACAAGTTATTCGCTTGCAAGCTTCGGGGACTAGAATATATATAATAGCATCTGGAGAACTAATCAAAACTCCATAAAAGGCACTTACCCCATTCATCTTGTCACTCTCAAGAATGATCTTGGCGGCTTGATGCAGGCGGCTACTGATGTTGGAAAGCTGAAACGGCTGGCTTCCTGGATTACCCTCGAACTGATCGGCAACATTCCAGTTATTGGTATATTCAACTAGCGAGCCAAGACTGTTCCCACTCGTCGTGCGAGTTAGGACTTTACCTCGGACATGCTGTGTATACACCGTTGCCGCAGGGCTTTTATGAAGAGCAAGATGGGTACTGGCAGTCGGGGTAACGGAGGCTTTGGCGGAGGCAGCTCCTTTGCGCAGCACATCGGCAATATTCGGATGAGAAGAGCCGGCAAGACCTTTCTGGGAGGAGGAAGCTTTAAGGACGACAGCTTTTCGTGTTTTAGAAGAGGCATCAGTAGGAGCTGATACCTCGGCACTGGGAACAGCGCCTTTAGGAGCCAGAGGAGTCACGGTCGCAGAGGGCGCAGAGATATGGACATCCTCGGCCGGGGAAGGAGTCACTGTGGAAACCGCGGCGGCAGAAAGAGGCTCAGTAGAGACATTAGGGTTCACAGAGAAGGCAGCAGGCTCGGTAGAAATATCTGTGGGCTGAGTGGAATCAACATCAACGGGAGGAATCTCAGGTGCATCGTGGCGAGGTGGCGTCCGATTCGGAGCTGGAGGATATGCAGCACGAGCAGGACTAGGAATCCTGGTATCTTCAGTAGGCGGAGGGGACGGCTGCCGAGTCATACGACTCGTCATGCTGGGACTGCCGGGCTTAACAGAAAGTGGAGCACTGCGAAAATAAAAAAGGTCAAGTTAAAAAGCAGAAAGAGAAAAACAAGAAATACGAGCAAAAGAAACTCACCCCGTGACTCCAGGCATGGTCTTGCGCCTGGGAGGACTCGGAGCGGACTTCTTCATTCGCTTCTTGGGAGCCGCCTCTGAGGCACCAGCGGGAGCCCCACGTTTCCCCGAGGTAACAGGGGGCCGGGAAGCAAGAGGCTCGGCGTCGTGAACCTGACCGGCCGGATTAGCTGGGAAAGTAGAAGCCGGAAATGCATAAGAAATTGGCATTGCGGCAACTACCTCTAGAACTTGGACCTCGTCCGAATCACCTACCTCTTCGTGAGCCGAGGTCTTGCCACGAGCACGAGCCGGAGCGAGATCCGACTTGGGGACGAACTCTTTCGAGTCCGGCTCCCCACTGTCCAGAGTATTCTGATCCGCAGGCCACGGGAGTGATAAAACCTCGGCGTCCTCATCCTTCGGCTCCGCAAACCTCTGTAAGACAAGAAAGAGGAAAATTAGCAAAGACAGTTACGAAAGCAATTAGAAAGCAAAGCATTAATGATTAAGCTTACTTCGGGAGGGGGATGCTTGCGGGTGAACGGCTTCAATCCCCAAGCCCAATCCTCAGGCATCTCTGTCTTAAAGATAGCTCGGACACGCTTAAAGATGAGGTAGTTGTCCAGCTCCACGGTCGAGACTCGGTTGGGGTCAAGAGGACCGCTCATGTAGCAGAGTTTGTGTGTGTGTTTCTGGAATGGGCAGATTCGGTTGCTGACGAAGGTAGTCATCAGATCCTCGCCGCGTAACCCGGCGCGGATCAGTTCCTTAAGCCGAATCTCAAAATCCTCGGCCAAAGCGTGACTCTTCCTCGGATTATAAGTCCAGTTCTTCTTGGAAGGTGTGCCAATGGAGAAGGCAGGGAGCCGAATCTTATCCTCCTTTCCCGTGTTCTTGACATAGAAGAAGGACTTGTGCCACTTCTTGCATGACTCTAGCCCCGCGACACGAGGAAATTCGGATTTCCTCCGAGGTGTAATGGACGCTGCTCCACATTGGGTAAGCAACTTCTCGGAGGGGTGCAGAGACTTGTCTGGGACAATGTTAGAACGAATCTGGAAAAACTTCGACCAGACATGCACGGACGGCCATAGGCCGAAATATCCCTCCGAGGCAAAGATGAAGGCAGAGAGAGAAGCAATGGCGTTGGCGGGAAGATGATGCGGCTGAAGGCCGAAGTAATCAAGAAACTCCCTAGCAAAGTCGCTGAGAGGGAGACCAAAGCCGCGCGCGAAATGCGACATGAAAACTACATACTCGCCTTCCCTAAGGTCTGGAGACGACTCGCTGCCGGGTAAACGACAAGCTACCTCGGCGGGAATCCTCCAAGTCCGGATTAGCCACTCGATCTCACGACGAGTAACGGAGGAGCCCTGCCACGAGCCTCGCTCGGGCCCAGAGCCAGCATCCTCATCCTCTATCAGGGCACCGCTGACGGAGCTAGACATCGGGTCGCCGGAGAAATCTACAGAGGAAGGACTAGCAGCGGAGGAAAATCTGGAACTACAAGGCCCCGTCTTGGTTCTACCAAAAAACGGCGGCGGAGCGGAAAGAGAGCTGCCGTGCGATGACAAAGGAGAAACTGAGATCTCCAGAGGAAAAGCCAGGCGGTAGGACCGAATGGACTCACCAGCGACGATGCCAGAGCAGACGAGCGGCGACGAGGGCGGCGAAGCGAAACGGCGGGATTCTTGCCGTCGAGAACTCAGACGAGCGCACGGCGGAGGAAGC
This sequence comes from Avena sativa, assembly GCA_916181665.1. Lineage (NCBI taxonomy): Eukaryota > Viridiplantae > Streptophyta > Magnoliopsida > Poales > Poaceae > Avena > Avena sativa. The sequence continues at coordinate 7,494,701 of OV702293.1, read as the reverse complement.
GCGAGCGGGCGCAGAGGCGAGAGGAAGAAGAAGGGCGCGGGCGAGCGAAAGGGGGAAAGTAAATCCCTTCAGCGCCACGCCCCTCTTTATAACCACGCTACCTGCAAGGTAGTGGGATCGTGGGTGAGGTGGTTGACCGTGTGGATCTTGTACGTGGCACCAACACACGATGATCAGTGGAATCACACCAGCAACCACACGATGGGAAAGAAAGCCACGATCCCCGATGGAAACGGCGCACGAGGCGTCGCGGCGCCGACGGGACAGGCGCAGTAGTAACAGTAGACTGACAATAAATACTGTAGAGGAACAAAAAACTAGAGAAACAATGATGAATAAGACACGTAGGACGAGGCGTACGCGAGAAGATACGATGATACCTCGAGCAAGATAACTCGGAAACGAGGCAAAAGAAATCTCATGAAACTGATACGGCCCGGCCGAAGTTATTGGCAGGGCCATACCAGCTTCGGGGACTAATGTTGGGGAGATGACCTCGGGTAAGGTAAAGACGGGAAAAGACGAAAGGAGGTTGCCCGTCTAGTTTCCGAGTTACTGTCAGAGTCGGCCGAATCCTGTTGAGGTCGGCCAAGACAGGGAAGGGCAGGACCCTTATGATAAAGGCAAGGCATTACCCGCCCGGGATACTACGTAAGTCGGCCGGGTTAACCCGAGTAATCTTAATGCAGGTGAAGGACAAGACGAGTTACGCGAGGTAAGGCCGAATGATACGAAGCTTGCAGGAGAAGGAGAAACCTGAAGTCAAACTCTAGCTGTAGGCTAGGAGGAATCTGAGTGGAGCCAAGCACAAGGGACAAAGGTGTAGAGCGTCAGAGGGGCAGAAGGAGGTCACGGAGGTGACAATCCTGAAGCCCGAGGCACGCAGGAGGGGCCCTCTGGTGCCTTGCCGTCGTTAGAAGGGCGACAGGGAAAGGAGGGCGCCAAACTACTATTTTAGGACAAGCATATTCCTCGAATATGCTTGCCCCGTCAGCCCTAAAGGCACCCAAGGATCTCCTTTATAAGGGGAGGCTTGGACCCAGAGGAAGGGATCGGCTGATTTTAGTACCGTTAGGCTGGTAAAGTTCTTCCTTTCTCCTTACATACAGCTCGAGGAGCACTTGTAGCCCAATGAAGGAGAAATAAAGATCTTTGCCTCAGTCTTCTGAGTGTAGAATTAACTGCATCATCCCACCCCAGATCCCACTAGCATCCATTGGCCCCTTACTTTAGCCTACCCATGGCATCTGCCGTGTCACCACCACGACATTTCCGAATCTGGGCATCTTCAAGTTTGACTGTGGAGACTTGGTTGGGGTACAGAGACCGCTCATATAGCAAAGCTTATGAGACCGCCACTGGAAAGGGCATATCTGGCTGCTGATAAAAGCGGCCATCAAGTCTTTGTCGTGGAGCCCTGCCCAAATCAACTCTTTGAGTCATAGCTTGAATTCCTCGGCAAGATCATCAGTCCTCTTGTGATTATAGTTCCAGTTTTTCTTAGAAGGAGTATTGACTGAGAAGGCAGGGAGCCGGATCTTATCCTCCTGGTCAGAATTTTTCACATAGAAGAACGATCTATGCCATTTCTTGCAGGAATCTAAGCCTGTGACTCGGGGGAACAAAGAGTTTTTCTGAGGTGTGATGGACGCAACCCCTCATTGGGTCAGAGATTTCTCAGAAGGATGTAGAGATTTATCCGGCATGACGTTGGCTCGGATCTAGAAAAAATTGGACCAAACTACTACGGAAGGCCAAGGGCCGAAGTATCCTTCAGAAGCCAAAATCAAAGCCGACACAGAAGCAATTGCATTAGCAGGCAAGTGATGATACTGAAGGCCAAAGAACTCTAGGAAACCTTTGGCAAAGTCGCTAAGGGGAAGGCCGAATCCTCTAGCAAAATGTGACATAAAGACTACATATTCACCATCCTCGACTACGGGATGGAATCCTTGCTGGGTAAGCAACACTGTACCTAGGCGGGTCTTGCGGAGCCATTCGATTTCTCGGCGGGTGATCGTGGATCCCTGCCACAAACCCCGCTCTATGCCCACAGCGAGATCTTCTTCTCTGACGAGGGCGCCACAATGCGAGCTCGACATAGGCTCGTCGGAGGAGACAACCGAGGAAGAATCACATGCGGCGGGAAGCGGTCTTGAAGTCCAAGGCCCCATCGCAGCAACGGTGAGCGTGGCGGCGGCAGAGTGAAGGAACCGCAACAGAGACTTGATGCGGAGACAATGCACGGCTGTCAACACCCGGATTTTTAATCCCAGATGCCTGTTATGCCATACATCGCAATCCCAGGATTACCATTTTGCGAGACATAACAGAATTGGATACCATAGTACATCATCCATTACAAACGATACATAAGTTCTTACACAAATAGAGATCTCATGATCCAGTTCTTAAAACAACATCAAGCAGCGGAATACGTAATAATAACGGTAGCGTAGGCGAAGCTCCATCTTCGGGGTCACAGGCAATGCTGACGATGGGAGATGATCCTAGTTGTCGTAACCTTCCTGGGGTCCATCCTCCAGGTACTCCTCTTCATAGTCTGGCCATGGGAATAGCCAGGGACAAAGCCATGAGTACTCTTTAAGTACTCGCAAACTAGTACTAACAGGTAAGGGGTTTTTGGATAATAGGACACTAGGCTCTAAGGTTGTTTTGCAAAAGCCAGATTTATCTCTACTAAGTTCTAAAGCTAGTCACAATTTTATAACTCCTAAGGGGGATCTTGTAACTCAAGTCACAACTCTGTTGTGGTCAAGTCAAAGTCTCAATTCATTTCACAAGTCATTTTGAAAAGTCTGACGGGGGAACAATATGGCCACTCCAACTGTCCATAACCGCGGCCGCGGCTATTCGAATAGTTTGACACTCTGCAGAGATTGTACACTTTCACCACAACATTCGATACATCCGTCAGGAACAAATCCTGAATTCACCATACTCATTATGCGGATAATCAATCCTAACCTTTCGATTACACGCCCTAGTATAAGCACCTCTCCTTTGAGTTTGGCCTCCCAACCATGACCAACTGTCATCTTGGGTACTGCACAGGTGGACAATCTTCACAAGGTAGCCTCAGCACAGACCTTGGCCGTGAGGGAACTAATACTAAGGTACATAAGTTTCCAGTCAAGCCCTACCCAATATTCGGGTATTATGGTTGTACGATAAAATTTGAATGGTATCGCATCCAGACAACCATCAGTTTTATAAAGGGCTAAGGCTCATGCCTCAACATTTTCGTCACCAAAATCATCCGGTGTTTTTGGAAACACATGTCCAAAACATTTCAATAGAATGATCCATCATTCCAAGGTTTTCATAACTATTTTTCCACCAAGTATTCCCATCTAAAAGTTGATCAAGTTTTATGCTTAGCACTAGCATCTACAGGTGGGGGTAGTACTAATGAGGGGTGGTAACTAGTGGAGTTTCAACTAAGGACAACCTTATGTCTCAGGCTGATGTCAAGGTTTCTAACTTAGGCCAAATTTTATGCTCTTTATGCAACCTTTAGCATCTTTCCAATATCTACCAGTCACTTGAGTAAGCTTTGATAAAGAAATAAAGTAAAAAGCTTGTAAGTAAAACTAGGATTGGTTTATCAAGTGGGTATGATCACATATGCTTAAGGCATATAGTAGTCATAGAACAAGTATGGGTTTGTTGCATCAGTAAGGTATCTTGCAAGGGTTAGCTTGCATAGGTATAGTATCAGCTTGCATCAATATCAGTATAAGCTTGCTAAATTGCAAGTGTTAGCTTGCAAGGTTAATAGCTTGCTAAAGTAGAGTGTCTTGCAAGTTTTAGCTTGCCTTGTGCAGAGTAGTGGTTGAAGTTCTCCTCGGCTTCTTCTTCGTAGTATCCTCCTTCCTCCTCGTATCCTTGGTCGGTACTAGCGTCTATGAATAAATACGAGGTACACAATCACCAAACAATACTTAACTACTTGCAATCATCACACACAAGGGTCCTATTGATGATTTAGCATCATCTCTAACATTACAAGGTTAAGGCTTGATTTAATTCCTTTTATTTTTAGAAAAGTAATTTCTACTCATTGAAAAACTACTTAAGATTTAATATTCTCCAAACCAAGTATGGGATCATGTTGACACATGTCATCACCACATATTGTAGTCCATGGGAATGTGATTTAAAGTGGTATCACAATTTAATAAGGTTTTACCCTTTTATTTTATTTAAATAAAGTGAATAGAAATGCCTATGTAGCATTCTTTTATTACTTGAACATTATTTCTGCAAGTAAACCTATATATTTTTATATATTCTGAAAGGTACGGTTAAATGTGATTTTTGAGAGTTGGAATCAACTCAAAAGCTATTATGGTTTAAATTTGAAAAATGTTTGAATGCAGAAAAGCTTCTGCCTTGTTATTTTTACCATGGGTGATCTATATATCCAAATGACTTGAATCCAACGGGCTTGGATTCAGCATTCACAGACCTTTCCAACAAAATTGGTTTCATTCAATTTGGTGCAATGAATAGATCTGGATTGATTTTTGAAGTTGGGTATAGAAGTGTGTTTGAATTGAAAAAGAAAAAGGTTTAATTTGAATAACTGGGCTACGCGGGAAAGTTACTGGGCCGGCCTGCTAAGCGCAGTGCTCCCGCGGGCTGCTTAAGTGGGTGTCCCCACTCGTCAGTGACATGGGGCTAGGCGAAGCGGTATGGGGCGACGTGGATCGTTCGATCTAGTTCTAATCTAACGGCTGGGAGTCATCGTCGACGCGAGACAACTCCGGCGAGAACGAAACCTAGCGCGGCCAGTGAGGGTTGCTGGGGGCTCACCGGGGTACTGGCGAGGGTAGGCGAGGCGGGCGAACGACGAAGTCGACGACGACGAACTCAGGGGTGGTCGCGGCAGCTCCTGGGGTGGCTCCAATCGCTGGCTCCCTTCTTCTCCGGCAGCGGCAGGCTCCAGTGAAATTCCTGCGAGGTGTGCTCGCCTTGCTCTGAGAATGGTGTGGCACGATCAGTGAGGAGAGGGGAGTGAGATGGTGTGAAGAAATCGTGCGGGGGTGGCCTCTATTTATAGTCGAGCGAGGGGACCGTCGGGGCGCACGGTGAGCTCGTCGGGGGCGATGGTACAGGCGGCTAATGGCATGGGCAAGGGTAGGGGACGGTGCGGTGTCTCCTGGCGATGCTCAACGACATGGTCTCGAGGCATGGGGCGGTGTGGTTTGGTCTGGAACGGGCGGTGCTCTGCGCAGCAGAGGCGGCGCCTTTGGCGGCGGGCGGTGGCTGTGCGGCACGGGGCGGCAAACGGGGATGTCTGGTGGTCTCCTGGGTTGATGGCGATCGTGTGTGCACACGGTGAGGGCGGCGCACGGTCTGTGGGTGATGGTCGAGGGTGGCGCTCTAGCGCATGCTCGTCATGGTCTGGGCACGGCTTGTGCGCGTGGTCCAGGGCTTGGCAACGCCCGTGGCTGGGACATGGAGTGGCGGTGGACGGTGGGCTGCCTCCCAGACATGCTGGCTAGGCTTGCTACTGCTCCTAGCTTGCTGTCGACTATGGGGTGGCAAGAGGGTGCTCGGCTATTCACCATTTATGGCAATGGCAAGCTCACAGGGGTGCTAGTGCTGGGCTAATCTTTCTAGATGATCTACTGAGCTGTGTGTGAGCTAACTAGGGAACAAGTTAGGCAAGAATCACTGCTCACAATAGTGTTTGATGTTTGTTTGATTTGTGTCTGCAACATGTTTGATGAAATGGCCGCATGAACTCAAGTTTTGAATTTTGAAAAGATTTTTGGTGGGTTTGCTAGATTGGTGCTGGTGAGTCTGCAGATGCTTGGATTTTGAAAGTTGAGCTTGTTTGAGTGGTTTTTGAAAAGGTGGGATCTTTCCATATGAAGAAGATTCAATTTTGAATTGTCATTTAAACTATGCATTTGAAAGTTTCTGGATGATCACAAAGTGGGCCTTGATACCTTGTTATGAGTACATTCAAGGGGTGCAAAGATCCAGAAAAGTTTCGGTTAGGTTCTGAAAGTTTGAGACAGCCAAAGTAGGCATGGGAGTTAAATTGGCCAAAATGACCATTCATTTCATATATGTGTTTTGATTTACTTGTCTTTAGGAAAAGTGTGGGAAATGTTTTAGATGATGTTTATTTCACCTAAGAAACATTCTACAAGCAATGGCTCACACAAACAAGGTGGTTTAAAAGAATTTCAAAATCAATGCATACACATATGCATGCATTCATGAGTTTATTTAGAAAAGTTTTTGTTAACCCTAAGTTTGATGATTAGAAATTGATGATCCAAGCTTAGTATTTTTGGGATGTTACAACGGCAAAAGAATACCAAATAGCGGCGGCGCGGTCGCGAGAACTAGAGCACTGCGGCGGCGGAGGCGCACGGAGGAAGATGAAGAAGATGGGAATGGGGAAAGTGAACGAACCCTTTCCCCACTCCTCCCATTTATAACCGCACACATCAAGCGATAGTGGGATCGTAGGTGCGCCACGGTTACCGCGTAAACACGTGTGTCGTGTGTTGGCGATCGATGATTGGAGCCACAGGAGAGGTCACACGGCGCGGTAGGAGATTCAGCCGCCATGACTGTTGCGGCATTCGAAGAGTCACTGCATCAATGGGACTGCCCGCAGTAATCACTATAGCAATGTCAGTAAACACTATAGTGGTACAAAAAATGAGGCAAAAAGGTAATGATTGAGACACGTAGGATAAAGCTTATAAGAGAAGCTAAGGAGATGGTTCGGATAAGAATGAGTGACTCGGGAAATGAGTTATACCTCAGAATAAGAAAACGAGTCAGGAAAAGATAAATCGAGTGAAGTACCGACTAAAGAATGAGTTGGAGACATAAACGTGATGATCGAATAACTGGAACATGATGTGATCTAGCCAAAAGATGTCGACAAGATCGCACCAGCTTCGGAGACTAATGTTGGGGGATGACCCTAGGTAGGGTCAAGATAAGTAAAAAGGGGAAAAACCCTCATGGACTTAGACCGGGTCAAAGAATGATCCGGCCGAGTCATATAGAGGTCGGTCGGATAAGGTCCGACTTATTCCGAGTCAGGTAGCTAAAACCTGATTCGTCTGACATATGAGTTATGTCGGATTACAACTATTACGCATCATACATGCAGGTTGAGGTTAGGCTAAGTCATGCGGGTCAAGGCCGATTCATGGGAAGCTTGCTCGAGAAGGAGAAGGCGAATCCCGAAGTCAACACTACGCACTGTCTCTCCTCAGGAATCTGCATAGTGCCAAGTGCTACGGACAAGAGACAGAGCGATAGAGGAGCGGAATAAGGTCACGGAGGTGACTCACATGTGGTGGACTCTGAATCTTTGCCATCGATAGAAGGGGGACACAGAAAGAAGCCCGCCGAGTTACTATTTTGGGACAAGTATATTCCACGAATACACGAATATGCTTGTCCACGTCAGCCCTAGAAGGAACCAGACCACTCCTTTATAAGGAGGGGCAGGGCTTCCTGAAGAAGGGATCGCTTCATTTTCACTTAGCACTAGTAGTAGCTTCTTCTTCCTCTCGCTCAAACATCTCGAGGAGCAAGTGTAGCTCTATTAGTGTTGAATAAAGATTGAGTTCTAGTGTTCTGAGTGTAGAAACCACTACATCTTCCCTCCCTGGATCCCACTAGCATCCATTGGCCCCCAACTTAAGCCTACCCATAGCATCTGCCGTGCCACCACCATGACATATAGGACGTCTACGCTTTGGCGGCGAGCACTCCAGCCTCAATCTCCATGTTGTTGGAGGGTCTGTCATGACCCGCGTAGGAGCCATTGATGTGCTCGCAGCGACGACCAATCTAGTGGCAGTAGATCTGGTCTTCATATTTGGTTTTATTTAAATTGTGTTTGATACTATGTAAAATATCATAAATTTTGAATGAAAATTTTCTAAAGTTGCCGATACATTTGAATGAGAGAAGGAAATCGCTGATAAGCCGATATCGAATAACGCTGATTTATACATAAATAATCTGCGACGTTCCAACATTGCACACTATTTTTGGCATGACATGCTAGGTGCGTGGAGCCAAAACACCGCTAGTCATTTAACCGGCAGCGTGTCGGCCCGCACGCAGCAGGTACGTCCATTACCGCAGCATGCGACCCGCACGCCGCTCGTAACTCTTACCAGTAGAGTTGTATTACTAGTGTGGCGTTCACCCACCACTAACGGTGATTTCGCAACACCTCCAATGAGCCTTTGTCTACTAGTGTCGGTTTGTCCTCTTCGTCTTTGTTACCATATTGTCCATGTCATCTTCGGCAGGTCGTCATCGTCTTCAACCATGCCCGCACGTCCCAAGTGGGTCCCATCCACTTCTCCTCCTTCCTTATTCTCTTGTTTAACTCCTCCATCGCCACCGAATCCTACGGCATAAATCAAAGTCATGATGCATCTGGTTCCAATAGTGCCACATCGTAGGCTGCCAAACATGCCGCACCACAGCCGTTGCACCTCCGCCTTTCCATCTCCATTCCTCCTTACCTCTGCCCTCTCCATCTTTGGCCCTCCCCATGTCCGCCCTCTCCAACTCCAGCATCAGCCGTCCCCCATATTCGCCCGCGCACTCAAAAACACCCCACCATTGTGCGGCTGCTCCTCATCACTTCACCATATCGCAGGGAACTTTTTCATCGGCATGTTGCCGCTCCTAGTGGTCGCGTTTTTGCAACAATCCATGGGTGGTGGTCGCCGTTGGTGCACTCCACGCCATGAGCCTAGCTCCGACGGAGTTGTCAACAGTGCGTCGTTCGCGTTGATGCAAGCTTGGATGTGGAATTTGCTACATGCAGTTGAATGGTGGTGCTACAAAAGTTATATGTGGCGTCGGGGTTTATGACATGAGGACGATGGAGGTGTTATGTGTGGCATCAGGCTTTGCTACAATGCTACAATAGGAAGAAGCCTTTGCTACAAAAGTTTTTGTTATTTTTCTACAATTGTACAAAGGTGTTGTTACGAGGTTTCTGACGAGATTCATCGGGATGTTTTCCCAAAGTTAGTTTTATGCTATAATAATACATGTTTTTTCTACAACTCGTTCTATAGTTTTGCTACAACAGTACAACCCTTTTTCTACGAGGTCTCCGACGAGAGACTCCGACGATGTCTCAGGCGAAGTCGGTTTTTGCTACAATAGCAGAAACACTATAGGAAACGAGGCAAGCGCCGATGGCCAGCTCCCGCAGGTGTAGCCCGCGATTACCGTCAGTGTAGGCTATGCTCCCTTCTAGCCGTCTGCGTAGCACCTGTGGGGCTCACATCGGCGGTTGACGGTCGTTTGGTCTGGCGGTAGCTATGCCGACAGCAAGTTCTGTAAGTTTTTTTGAATTGTTTAACTTGTTAGTCTCTTAACAAGCGTCTTTAAAAACATTATTTGACCCATTAATATCACAAGCATCTTTTTAATTCTAAGTACGTTTAATTTCCGGTCAAATTATAGGGGTTTAGGGGTTTAAGGTTCAGGATTTAGGGTTTAGGTTACGTTTTAGGGTTTAGGGTTGTTTAGGTTTAAGAGTTTAGGGAATTTTCAATAATAATGTTCAAGTTATATATATATGCTTATATTCATGATAGGTCACCTATCCTCACACTACTCCGACGCTTAACTTCTTTGTTCCTTTCGGGTGCGCTTCTAATAAGAAAATTAGACCTTATTGATAATACTACCATATCAATCTTATTAACCCTTGGACCATGGTGTCACACGTCTTTATTTTTTAAATTTCAAACAATTATTTAAGTAAATAAAAATGAATAAGTAATAATAATATTGAATTCAAATAACAATAAAATGAATATTTTTCCTTTTTCTATTTAATATGGAATAATTCACATCTTTAAATCTGTCAATCAAAATTCGACAAACAATATATCTAAATCTATCAGAAAAATGATAAGAATCCAAACATGACATCCATATTATATTTTTAATTACGAGTCATGTATTTTTAATAGTGTACTGCATGGTTTTTTAAATAAAATTAATTTAATAGGGTTCAAATCTTCAAAAAATCATATCAAAATTTCCCTTTTGAATTTGAGGATTCTAAAAAAATCCTTAGCTCGGGGCTAAGTCTTGCTAAACTTACAGTGGATCTCTAATAAAATAGAATATTGTGAACCTAAAGATGATTTTTAAAAAAATCATGAGCATAAGATCATGTACCTATAGTTCAAATCTACCCCACTTCCTATCGATTCGAGAGAAATTTATCTTTTTTAGAAGGGGTGTACTAAAAGGTTTAAGATACCTTGGTTGGGATATTGTATATTCAAGGTGGCCTAGTATTTTTTAAAAATGAGGTGGTACCATTTTAAACTTTCATTTGGTGATTACTTTATAAAACATCTCTTTTTGACACTCAAAAAATGAAAAATAGCCTTTTGATGTGATGAAATAGAAAACTTCCTCCTGCAATTGTTTTCCATCCTAAGATGCACATGTGTATATAATATGGACACATTATCACAAATTATGCCGTGATTTTAGCCATAGCATTGGTCGTTTGGCCTGAAAACCATAAATCCTCAAACACGATTCATTTTTTAGAAGGTTGTTTTGAGATATTTGCAATATTCAAAGTTGGATATTTTCCTTGCAACTATGTCACATAATATGACACCACACAAAGGTTTTATATTGTTTGGTCATTTTTGAATTTCTTATGCCCATTTCAAACTATGGTCAAAATGGCGGACATGAAGATTCTTAGCTTGGGGCCGATCCTCTCTAAACTTGTAGTGGATCCCTGCTAAAATAGAGTATTGTAAATGTAAAACGATTTTTCTAAAAACTCATGAGCATCATATAATGTACCTATAGTTCAAATCTGACTCACTTCCTACCGATTCGGCAGGAATTTGTCTTTTTCACGAGGGATGGACAAAAAGGTTTAAGATACCCCGGTTGAGACATTGTCCATGGAAGGTGGTCTAGTATTTTTAAAAAATGGGGTGGTAACATTTTAAAACTTTCATTTGGTGGTTGCTTCATAAAACACTTCTTTTTTGGCACTCGAAAAATGGAAAATGGCTTTTTGGTGCGACAAAAAGGAAAACTTCCTCCTGCAACATTTTTTGCCATCCCATGATACACATGTGTGCATAATATGGGCACATTATCGCTAACTATGCCGCAATTCTAGCCATAATATTGGTCGTTTGGCCTGAAAACCAATAAACCTCGAATATGATAGCTTATTTTCGATAAGGTTTTTTGAGATGCATTCAATATACCAAGTTTGATATTTTTCTTGCAACTATGTCACATAATATGACACCACGTGAAGATTTTACACTGTTTGGATCGTTTTTGAATTTCGTATGCCCAATTCAAACTATGGTCAAAAGGGCGGGCATGAAGATTCTTAGCTCGGGGATGAGCCTTGCTAAACTTGAAGTGGATCTATGATAAAATAACATATGATAAACCTAAAAATGATTTTCCAAAAAATCATGAGCATCAGATCATGTACCTTCAGTTCAAATCTCACCCAGTTGCTACCAATTTGGAAGGAATCTATCTTTTTCACGAGGGGTGGACGAAAAGGTTTAAGATATCTTGGTTGGGATATTGTCCATGCCAGGTGGTCTAGTATTTTTGAAATATGGGGTGGTACTATTTTGAAACTTTTATTTGATAGTTACTTCACAAAACACCCTCTTTTTGGCACTTGAAAAATAGAAAATAGCTTTTTGGTGCGACGAAAAGGAAACTTCCTCCAACAAAATTGTTCGCCATCTCATGAAACAATGCGTGCATAATATGAGTATATTATCGCAAACTACGCGCGATTCTAGCCATGATATTGATCGTTTGGCCTGAAAAACATGAAACCTCGAACATGATAGCTCATTTCTGAGAAGGTTTTTTGATATGCAATTAATATATCAAGTTTAATATTTTTCCTTATAACTATATCACATAATATTAGACCACGTGAAGGTTTTACATTGTTTGGATCGTTTTTAAATTTATTATGAATATTTCAAACTATGGTCAAAACGGCTGAGCCTTGCTAAACTTGCAGTGAATATGTGATGAAATAGGATAGTATAAACCTAAAATATTTTTCGAAAAATTATGAGCCTTGTACCTACACACGTTTAGTAAAAATTTGTTTTTTTATGAGGGGCAGACAGAAAGGTGTAAAATATCTTGGTTAGGACATTTTTCATAAAAGGTGGTCTAATATTTTTGAAAAGTAGTGTGGTACCATTTTGAAATTTTCATTTGGTGGTTGCTTCATAAAACATCCCTTTTTTGCACTCGAAAAATGAAAAATATGTTATACGAAAGTATATATAATATTTTTATATTATTCAATAAAAATGTGTAATATTTGAGTTTAGATAGATAGATATTATTTTTCTGCAAATTTTTGATATGTTATTAGTATTTTTTTGAATTAGAATGATTTAGTTAGAATTTTTCTAAGATTAATGTGGTAAAAAAGAAAAATAGATATGCCGATGGCAAAGCCGTTGGTGTAGCCTTTGACGCCATCGCATCGTCGTCACGGCCAATCCCTATGCCGACGGTCTGGTCTATGCCATTGGCCTATCATGCCTACGCCGACGGCAAACCTGGCCCGATGTTAGATTTGTTCGACTGCCCGCCTCGGAGCCTACGCCGACGGCCCCAATAAATAGCCGTCGGCGTCTTCGTCTTCTTCCATAGTGATTTTTTTTTGAAACCAGGTCTCCGTTGAGGCCAACCTTTTTTTTTGTGTGTTTTGCGGTAAAAATAAAACATCTATAAAAGAAAATGATGTTTTACAGCTAAAAGGGGATCATGATTTTTTTGGGACACGCGGGTGTGCCTGTCCATCCGGGGATTGGAAGTTTTTATCATTGTACCGCCCAAAATATAAAGGTTTGGAATTTGTCTGTTGTAATTTGCTTGGTCAAATTTTCATGTTCTATTGTAGTGATCTAACACAAATCCAGTTTGTATGTCTCGCGGGGAAATGAAGCGAGTCATCTCCCTGAAACAACCGTGCTTGTCCCAAAAGAACCAAGGCAAACTAAGTTGATTAGGAGAGAATGTACAACCTGTCTATCTGATTCCCATTTAAAAGAAAATCACCCACGGCGTGGATTTTTTTTGCTACTACTAAATATGGCTTGAATGTGATGTCTCTCGCAGCAATTGAACACCACATTACTCGACAAAAACACGAAGACCTCTCTATCGAAACTACAGAGAAACCAAACTAGTTTCAGTGAACAATGCGGAAGTACATCAATGGAAAATCATTGGTCATTGACTGTCGGATGTAAAACACGAGTTAACTGAGGGGAAAAAAATTAAAGCATGCACACACATGCACAAGAATGAAATCAATAGAACACCGTCACTGATCTGAAAAAGAAAAAAGAACACCGCCACTGCTAGGCACTATCCGGTTATCGAACATGCGCGGTTGCCGGCGCATGTGTCGGCCAGCCAGGCGGTGCCGGCGCGAGTTCGTAGATGTCCAGGGGGCCGCTCACGCAGATTTGCCGGCACCCGCAGCCTTGGCTGCCGCGTCGGCGCCGCATGCCTCGTTGCACATCTTCGTGCAGGCGGGGTCCTCCTTGCCGTTGGAGCAGCGCTCCTGGCAGTCGTCGTAGCAGCCGAAGGCGGTTGCTGCCGGCAGCGACGCCGCCGCAAGCACCAAGGCCACGAGGCACAGCGCGACAACCGCGTTCATTCGCTGGGCCATCTCTGATCAGCCTCTCGAGTGGTTTAGATGATGATGACGCTGTATAGATGAGATGGAGATCGATTGCGTTGCGGTAGGCGTGGTTGCTCTCTCTCTATATATATAGGGGAGAGTGAGGAGCGGGAGACGGTGCGAGGTCGTGAGAGCTTCGCGGGCGACGCATGAGGTGTGGGTGTCAAATTGGCCTCATACTTGCCGCGTGCATGCCGGAGTGTTCGGGCCACCGCTCTGGTGATGCTATAGCTCATGCAAACCAAACTGGCAGCCTAGCTGAGATACCAAAATCTGAACTCACACGGCATGTCAGAACAGCAACAAATCAAATGAACGAACTGCAACGGGTTGCACTTTGATGTTTTACCTTTTGTGAAATAAATGAATCTAGACGTATTTTAATGTGTAGGTTTGGAGTAAACCTACACATTAACATGGATCTAGATACACTACTTTCATAAAAGCTAAAACATCTTATATTCTGAAACAGAGGAAGTACATTGTTAACAGAACGTTGCCCAAACGCTCCTCTCCGCCCCTCCCTAAGCTCAGCCCCACTCCTCTCCCCTACCGCCGCCGCCGCCAGCGGGTGCCGCCGGGTGTTGCCCGTGCAGTGCTGTTGTGGGACGGCGGTGGAGGCTCCCTCCACTCCCTAGTGCAGGAGGCTCGGCTTGGGAGGGCACATCCTGGTGGCGGTGCAGCGAGACCGGCGGGTGATGGCGCGGCGAAGTCATGGCCAGTTGGTGGCGACGGCGACAGGGCAGGAGTTTGGCTGAAGGAGCCTTATAGGCCTAGATCTAGGCCCGCTCTGGGTTAGGAAGGGCCAGGTCGGGCTCGGCCTTGTTGCCTCCGGTTGGACCGACGAGCGGATCGTGACGAGGGTGGAGGTGACGACGTTGTGTCTCCTACATCGTGGCGGCGGCGGGAGCTTTATGGGCTTATCTAGATCCGACACGTACTATGGCGTCGAACAAGAGGGTAGCGACAACTATGGTCTACGCGCAACAGTCCGACAGCGAGGACTTTACAGGCCCGCCCGGACTTGCCCGGCCTAGTGTGTCCCTGCTATCGTGTCCAGTCGGTATTCGCTAATGGCGGTGGAGGACATCTTCTAGGTGGCTATGCTCTTGTCACCCTCCAGCTCCAGTGTTGTCCTAGTGTGATCTTGACGTTGTGTCCGGCCATGTACCGTCTATGACGGTGGAGGTTGCTTTCTCCCGCATGGTTGTGGTACTCCTGCCCTTGTGTATGGTTATTCCTTCTCAGTTCGGCTGGCCTTGCAGCGTTTTCTATGGCGAGACAATGATGGTGACTGCAACACCGTGGTGGCGCATGTGTAATATCCTAGTGTTTTAGGTCGGAAATGGAGAGAACACGGATATGTGCATTGCATTCATGCATCAAAGAATCCATGAAATTTTTGCACAAAACTAAAAGAGGCATAGGGGGATCGAGGTCTCTCTTGTTCTGATGGATACATTAGGTCAAGTGCGATAGACGACCATACCTTTGTTGAATTTCTGTGTTTTGAGGAAAGCAGTTTGAATTCAATTCATAAATGAATAATAACAAATCAAATAAAAACTTGAAATTGAATTTAGAAGAATACATTGAAGTAGTAAGTAGATCATCACATTATATTTGATATAAACAACAAACTGGAATTCATGTTCCCAAAAGAATAGATATTACATTTCCATATTACTTAATATGCAAAAATGTGAGGTAAAAAAAATAAGAATCAAATATTACATGCAATTATTACTCATATGAGTATTTTACAACATTTATTGAATACTAAAATGAGTAAAAATTAAAACATAAATTATAAAAAAGGAATAACTTTATTAAAAATACAAATATTACAATGTCTTTACAATATTCAAGAATTACAAGAAAACTACAAAAGAATAGAAAATGAAAATCCTAAACTAATTCCCAGCTAATTCTGGATATTCTTTATCTTCCATTATCTTGTTCTATTTCCAACAAAACAAAAGAAAACACATAAAACGATGGTTAATGATAGTATTACTCTTAGACTTGGCAGAGGGTTGCTGCTACCTACTGTCATCATAGAGTTGATTAAGAGGGGCAAAATGAGTATCTATTCTAATTACAGTAAATCTTGCCTCATACTAATGCATTATTGGCATGTGTATGGGCAAGTTTCATCATGGATAGTAAAAGAGAAACATCCAAATTAGGAAAAACGTGATCTACTCAAGCATATCCACAGGGGATACAGCCATTGAAACTTGAACCAGAGAGTGATGGGCTGGGGTTCGTTTCATAGAAAACAAAAAAAATCCTATGGTTGAAACTGCCAAGATCGAATCTAGGCAATACTTTGTAACGGTTTCAGAAAGACTCACCCTTGAAGATTATAAGCGGGATAATGTTCCCGCAAACAAACATGGTTGGTGTAGATTGTACACGACCGTCCTCAAGGACGTACAGACGATTAACACCACAAGGACAGCGCCTCCGTAATCGGTCACACATAC
Source organism: Avena sativa (assembly GCA_916181665.1). Taxonomy (NCBI): domain Eukaryota; kingdom Viridiplantae; phylum Streptophyta; class Magnoliopsida; order Poales; family Poaceae; genus Avena; species Avena sativa. The sequence continues at coordinate 7,478,426 of OV702293.1, read as the reverse complement.
GGTGTGTCGACAACTCTTGTCCCTTGCTCCATGTTGGGCAGTGGAAGTAGCGAATCCTTGGGAACTCTAGCAGCACTACAGTATGGTAACGGTGGTGGAGAAGATCTTGAGAAGGGTTTCCCCTAAGCACCATACCCATGGCAATGGACAAGGCTAGTAAGGGGAGAAAGATGCCATCCAAAGGGCATATAAGATAAATGGTGATTGAGTGATATGAGAGGAGGAGGAGGAGGAGGGGGCCTTTTATAGGTGAGGGGCACCCCAAAGGGCCATGGCATGGCATCCATGGTGGTGCCCCCACCTCTTCCCCATTTATGTGGGTGGACACTCCACTCACATAATTCACCTCCACCCATCCCTCATTAATTCCCACTCAAGAAATCAAAGGTCTTTCCATTAAAGCACTTTAATTCACTTGGTTTAATGCCACTCAATTTAATAAACACTTTATTTGATGAGCATTTCATTTAATGAACACATTAAAATTTTATCCCCTTGCAATATTTTGATACACCAAAACTATTCGGCAGATTTGTCAGAACAGATTCTGCAATGTCTAGTATTTTCTCCTGTGTTTCCTATCCACTCAAATGCGTCGATTACCTTTAAGTGTGTCTTACTACGGGTTCGAGAACTATGTGTACATGATCGAGACTTTCTTCGACCAATAACCATTAGCAGGACCTGGAGATCCATAAATACTCCCACTAGCTCAACGAAAATCCATTGATCGTCTGAACCTTTTTCGTGGTAATCAATTCCTTTTGTCTCGCGATATTTTACTTGTCCTAGATCCGATCATTTGGTATCATCCATACATAGTTTAATCTCACTACCGACAAGTACTATTTTTCTCGTTCCCATGATATAACATTCTAGTGATCAAATCACTTGCTTCCAAGCTATGTCAACGTGATATCTCCGAGAGGGCCCTGAGTATATCTCTGTCATCTAGGTGGACAAATCCCACTCTTGGTCCACGAGCCCCAACTAACACTTTCCAACTACCCGACGACACCTTTATAATCACCTAGTTACGGTGTGATGTTTGATGAAATCAAAGTACTTTTCCAGTGGAAGTGATTTCCATGATATCATGGTCTAAGGACATGAGTTACTTTGAAAGAGATAGAAATATAAACTTGAGGACTTGATAGTATTGCTAAATCTACTACGGATGATTGTTCATTATATCATTCTCCAATGATATGACCCTGTTATTAACAACATCCAATGTTCATGATCAGGAAACCTTGATCATCAATTAATCAACAAGCTAGTATGAAGAGAGGCATTACTAGGAACCTTTTCTTTGTTTATTAAACACACATGTATTAACGTTTCCGGTAAACAGAATTATAGCATGAGAAATAAACATTTATCATAAACATGGAATAAGATAGTAATCACTTTATTATTGCCTCTCGGACATATCCCTTTCAGTCTTCCACTTGCACTAGAGTCAATAATATAGTTTGAAAAAACTTATGCATTTAACACATATGGTACTTTGGGGTTGTATATATGCATTTGCTAGTGGTAATATAATCCCTATATCTGACATTTTTAGGTCTGTGTGTATTTGCATGTCTTTGCGTCTCTACGCATCACTCATTCTCAAATGAGGTGGCTTTGTATAAATTTGGTGAGACCTTAGTTCCTTGGAGTTTAAAACATGTTGATTGATACGTCGGAAACGTATCTATAATTTTTGATACTCCATGCTTGTTTAGTATCTACTTTGCTTTGCTTTGTCTACACTTTGAGGTGCTTTTTACATGTTTTCTGGTACTAACCTATTAACAAGTTGCCATAGTGCCAGTTGCATGTTTTCTGCTGCTTTTGGTTCTAGAAAAGTTAGTAAAGAAATATTCTTGAAATTGGACGGGACAAACGTCAAAGTCAATAACTTTCCGTGGGGAACAAGATGTCCAGAGGGGAGACGGAGATGCGTGCCAGGGCGCCCAGACCCCCCTAGGCGTGGGTGGGCCCTGCCCCATGCCTAGGCAGGGTGTGGGGCCCCTGGCCACCGCCTCGGCCTCCCCCTTCGCCTATAAGAAGCCCCCGATGCAGAAACCCTAAGTACCCAATCAAATCTCCAAGAAACCTTCTGTAGCCGCCACCACCGTCGTCCCTAGATCGGGGGGATCTGAAGTTCTTCTCGGCACCCTGCCAGAGGGGAGATCATCCCGGAGGCCTTCTCTCTGGTATGATGCATGAGTAGTTCCACCTTGGACTATGGGTCCATGTAGTAGCTAGATGGTTGTATCTCCTCCTTGTGCTTTCATGTATAGATCTTGTGAGCTCCGTTCATGATCAAGATCTAATCTATTTATAATCATGCATGTTGTGTTTGCGGGGATCCAATGGATATTGAGATTATTATGTTGGTTTGATTAATGCTTTTGTCTTTATGATTCTATCATTTCTGTGTTGTTTGTGATCTTACATGATCTCTGTTGTTAGTAGTTATCTTGGCCGAGTAGTTGCTAGTGACTCCAAGAGGGGGTATTTATTCTCGATAGTGGGTTTATGCCTCTAGTTTCCAAGGGAAGTGACAATAATCTCTTCGGTTGTAGATGTGCTGTTGCTACTAGGGAGAAAACAACGGTCTCTTGTTCATGGAACATGTGGACTGTTTACCTTACACACTTTGCTTAAAGCAGTTGTCTGTTGCTTGCAACTTAATACTGGAGGGGGTTTGGATGATAACCTGAAGGTGAACTTCTAGTCATAGATGTAGTTGGATGGCGGTCTATGTATCTTGTTGTATTGCCCAATCGAATCTCATAGGATCTTTCTAACTAGTAATTGCATTGTTATGCCTTGCTCAGTTCCTGACAATTGCCCTGTTGCAATTTTTTTACCCTTCATGCCATGTTTTTTATCTAAGGAGAGCACCTCTAGTGAACTATGGACCCCGGTCCAATCTTTATCATTGATACATCTTCCACAGTTACTTGTTTACTTCATGCAAACCACCATTACCTTCCACAACATACGTTTAATCCTTTGTTACAGCAAACCAGTGAGCTTGACAACCTCACTGATTCGTTGGGGCAAAGTCTTGAGTTTATGTTGTGCAGGTATCCGCGTTGCTTGCAACACCTATGTGACGTTTCCTTCCTCCTACTGGTTTGATAACCTCGGTTTCTTACTGAGAGAAAACTTGTTGCTGTGCTGCTTCACACCTTGCTCTTGGGGTTCCCAACGAAGCGCTCCTACATCAACTCAGCGCTGCATCAAGCTTTTCTGGCGCTGTTGTCGGGGAGGCTAAGGACGTCTTCACACGGGGAGTCCTTCACTTCCTTTCTCTTTACTTTGTTTTTATTTTGCTTTGTTTCTTTTGCTTGGTTTTGTTGGCCTCTTTTAAAAAAAACCAAAAAAATTAGTCTAGTTTGGTTTGCTTGCTTTATTCAAAAACACAAAAAAATTAGTTCCTACTCTAGCTGCTGCTGTTTTTGGCTTGCCCACCTTTGCCAAAATGAACTCTGCTGAGAACACCAAGTTGTGTGACTATACTAGCACCAACAACAATGATTTCCTTAGCACACCTATTGCTCCACCTGCTCCTGATGCTATATTTTATGAAATTAAGCCTGCTTTATTGAATCTTGTGATGAGAGAGCAATTTTCTGGTGCTAGTTCTGATGATCCTGCTGCCCATCTCAATAGCTTTGTTGAACTTTGTGAGATGCAAAAGTATAAGGATGTAGATGGAGATATTATTAAGCTCAAGCTTTTTCCTTTCTCTTTGAGAGGAAAAGCTAAAGAATGGTTGCTATCCTTGCCTAAAAATAGTATTGATTCTTGGACTAAGTGTAAAGATGATTTTATTGGAAAGTACTATCCTCCTGCTAAGATTATATCTATGAGAAGTGACATTATGAAATTTAAACAACTTGATAGTGAACATGTTGCTCCAGCTTGGGAAAGAATGAAATCTTTGGTTAAGAATTGCCCCACTCATGGACTCACTGCTTGGATGTATCCAGACTTTTTATGCAGGTTTGAACTTATCCTCAAGAAACCTGTTGAATTCCGCTGCTGGAGGTACCTTCATGGGCCTCACTTTGGGTGCTGAAATAGGGCTCCTTGATAATATGATGGTTAACTACTCTGAATGGCATGTTGAGAGAGATCCACATGGTAAGAAGGTAAATTCTGTTGAGAAAACTTCCTCTTTGAGTGAAAAGATTGATGTTATTATGGTTATGCTTGTTAATGGGAAAGATCCTCTAGATCCTGATAGTGTTACCTTAGCCTCTTTGGTTGCTCAAGAAGAGCAAGTTGATGTGAACTTCATTAGAAACAACAATTTCAACAACAATGCTTATAGGAGTAATTTTGGTGGTAACAATTATAGACCTTATCCTCCTAATAATGGCAATTCTTATGGAAACTCTTACAATAATGCTAGAAGTGCCCCCTCTGAACTTGAGGTCATGCTCAAAGACTTTATTAGTAAACAAACCACTTTCAATAAGGCTATAGAGGAAAAGCTTTTAAATGTTGAGAAAAATATATCCTCTTTATCTAAAGCTCAAACTTCCTTGGTTAATAAAATGGCTGCCAAACCTGAAACCATGGAAAGTACCTTTACCGCCACTCATGCCATACAAGTTACTATTGATGAAAATGTTAGGCTATTAGATCAACTTCATGCTAAGTGGGAAAGGGAAGCTAAAATTGATAGAAACAATAGTGTGTGCACCATCACCACTAAACCACAAGTAGTCCCTATTCCTCCTACTACTATGCCTAAGCCTATTGAGCCTACTACTAGTGATGCTAAGTTTGATTTTGATATTGATGGTTGCAATATTTCTAAAGTGATTATGTTCCTAAAAAAGCTTGCTAGAAGTCCTGATGCTAGTGATATGCATGTTGCTTTCACTAAACACATTACAGATGTTCTTGTTAAGATTAAGGAAGAGAAGCTAAAACACAAAGCTTCTATTCCTAGGAAGGTAGAAGATAGTGAAGGAAATATGCCCTAGAGGCAATCATAGAGATGATGATATTTCATATGTATCCATAAGTTATTGTAATGTTCTTTGAATATCCATATCAGGCAACTTGTATTGATTGGCAATTACGTGAATTGTTTGTGAAACTCTATACTTGTATGGTTATTTAAGAGTTGTCCCTAGTCGGAGTTCATGTGAGGACACACGTGAATATTAGACTAGCACATCGATTGGTTGATGACTATGTTTCGCAAGTCATAGACATGGAGATGTCAAACCAATGACGTGGACACATGTTATGAACATGGGGTTGGACTGACCCAACCTGAGACTAGCAATTAGTTGCAGCTCTCTCTCTACACATCGTGTACGTTTTGTCCTTAGACCTGAGATTGTCACATGTACTTGAGATGTGGATCGACCTACTTTGGGGCTATCAAACGCTGCACCGTAACTGGGTAGTTATAAAGGTAGCTTTCGGGTTTGTCCTGAAGCATGATGCAAGGCATGGTCAATCAAGATGGGATTTGCCCCTCTCTACTTGAGAGAGATATCTCTGGGCCCCTCGAGTGATCGGATCCATAAATGCATGGCCGTGCTACATATGGTTAAGAGTTAACCTAGTAAAGGGATTCCGAATCACGGTATCGAGAAAGGGAGGTCAGCTTGGAGCTAGACCAAATATCGTGAGGCAAAGGGAAAGACATGTACTAAACCTTGTGATGGTTCGTCCGATATGATCTTTGTATGCGTTTAGGAGTTGGCACGTCTTGCTAGAGGCCGCTACCAACTATTGACAGAATAAGTGTATGCGTGTCATGTCTATACGCATATGAACCTATAGGGTCACCCACTTAAGGGGCTGGAAGCCTAATGAGGATTGGATCCGAATTAGACCAGGCTTAGGGTACTAATGGGATGCTAATGTAGAAGCCCACTAGGGACGCCTATTTAAGAGAGGGTGGGGCGAGCTGACCAGGGTTAGACTTTAGACCTCAGATCATTCCTAGCCGCCACTCCTCACGCCTGTGTCGCGCGCGCGGACCTAGCAGTCCGGCGTCTGACGCTTCCACCCTGTACGTGTGGATACCTCGGAGGCGCTGCATCTATAGCGCTTGGACGAGCCGTGCATGGGAAGCTTCTCGTAGGACGAGGACAAGGAGGAGACGTGGAACGTCTGCACTGCCTCGACGCGCTTCATCGATTCTGCAATTGCGCGTCTAGTGGTAATCCCGTGATCTATGACAATAGTTATCCTGGTATACGCGGTAGAATTTTTTTGATTTGCGCTAGTGTAGCCTACCCGTATCCCTTCAGTGGTATCAGAGCCGATGCTGTTCAGTTATAGGTTCGGGATGGTTGCATATGGTGATATGCAGATTGATATGAATGATGTGATCGTTTATATGGCGGTGGTTTAGGATTGATCTATGATCTTGCTTTCCGTGATCGTGATCTGAGGTTGTCGAACGACTTACCCCTACCGGTCGGCTTCCGCCATCGGGGTAGACAGTGACACATAAATCCTGTTGAATCACGCGAAGATCAATATGATTGATCGAATCGGAACCTAGATCAAAAATCGATGTACCGTGATCAAAGGAGTTTGATTGAATCGGGCCAGGAGTCGGTTTATGGTAAATTTGATTTGCCGATCAAAATCCTTAAAGAAAATTGTGAAGATACCACGAGGGGCGCTGCCCCTTCGAACCCCGCAGGGGGAGACCCCCTAGACCCCCCTTAATCGTAGACCCTTTTGTATCTCGTTAAGGTAACTAGGTGCTGCAATGTCACATGATCCGGTAGAATGGATTCTATGCATAACTTGTTTTTGCAGGATGTATGTGATCAGTATGGCCCATATATGTATGTGATGCATGTATGAAAATTAGCATGACCTGCGTGTCGTGAGTAGGGCAACACGACTGGAGCCATATGTGTTGTCATTTATTGTAATGGCCTGCGTGCCAACTTGTGATGATCTCAATACTATGTAATTTTGATTACTAGATGTTAGGAGTAATAGCTTGTATTAGTTCTTGGAGGACTCATCACTTGGAGGATGGCTCACATGGAACATGAAGATGGAGATCATCATGGTGGACAGGTTCTATGGCGATGGAGATCACCATGAGAAAATGGGCCAAACTGTGTCACATCTATGTGAATGTTATCCTTATGCGTTTTACTACTATGCATGCTTAGATGATAGAAGTAGAACGATCCCTCACAAAGTTTAAGTTAAACCATGCCCTCCCAACCAAACCTTGCACCATCCTATGCCCTGTACAATCGTTGGTGGGCCTATGAAATTAGGGTGTCGCGGTTTTCCTTGGCTGGATGGGTTTGTATCGGATACCTACACGCATAAGGGTTGGTGAACTTGACAAGGTCATCTTAACAGTTAAGGACCTTGGGGCATAAAGGTTGGGCGCCTAGTTTTGACATAGAGATGTCACCCAACAACAAGAGTCATATGTGATATGATTAGCAAGTGTTGCTTACCGATTTACCTTGTCTTCTAGCAGTGATGCTAAAGCTCACTAGTCGACTTGTTAATTGTGGATCTTGAATCACTTAGTATCAATAGAGGGATATTGATTTAAGTGGGAGTATATGCTATTACATTGTTTAATATGTTTTACTCTTTCATGGTTACATGGCTTAGTATTTTGCATGTTTTCTGTTGTAGATCAATGGCACCAAACACTACATCACCTTTCTCTTTGCGTTCGATTCTTGACAAAGATAAATTAAATGGAACAAACTATTCGGACTGGGTCCGTAACCTGAGAATCGTTCTCAGGTCTGATAAAAAGGAAACGGTTCTGGATACCCCAATCCCCGATGAACCTGCTGATAATGCATCTGCTGCCCTAAAGAATGCCTACAAGAGAGCATGTGATGATTCTCTTGAGGTTAGCTGTATTATGCTTGCATGCATGGAACCTGAACTTCAAAAGAAGTTTGAGGATCAGGATGCATACGATATGATCGTTGCGCTTAAGGACATGTTCCAAGATCAGGCAAGGACTGAAAGGTACAATGTTGCCAAGTCCTTTGTCGAATGCAAGCTAGCAGAGGGAGCAGCTGTAGGCCCCCATGTGATCAAAATGGTTGGTTACAGTCAGACTTTATAAAATCTTGGTTTTCCACTAGGCCAAGAGTTGGCCACTGACTTCATTTTGGCGTCTCTTCCATCCAGCTATGGGCAGTTCATTTCGAACTACCATATGCATGGGGTGGAGAAGGGCCTTAATGAATTATGTGGGATGCTTAAAACAGCAGAAAGTGACATGAAGAAGTGTGCAGGGCATAGCCATGTGATGGCTGTGAAGAACAAGCCTAGCTTCAAGAAAAAGGGTACTTCTTGGAAGAAGAAGGGCAAGGCTAAGGATATGATGCCTAAGTCTGCACCCAAGCAAAAGGCTGGACCTATAGAAGACACTGAGTGCTTCTTTTGTCATGAACATGGCCACTGGAAGAGAAACTGCAGCAAGTACCAGGCTTCTTTGAAGAAGAGTGGAAGTAAGGGTACTTCCAACTCAGGTACGGTTGTTGTAAATGTTGTGGACATTCTTCTCGTTGATTCCTATGTTAACTCTTGGGTATTTGATACCGGATCGGTTGCTCATATTTGCAATTCGATACAGGGGCTAATAAGGACTAGAGAAGTGCAGAAAGGCGAAGTGGATTTTTGCGTCGGAAATAAAGCAAGGGTTGCTGCATTGTTCGTCGGTGTCATGCAACTTCACCTTCCTTCAGGATTTATTATGGAGTTGAATAATTGTTATTACATTCCAAGTATGGGTCAAAACATTTTATCACCTTCATGTTTGATGAGGGATGGTTATTCATTCACGAGTGCAAACAATGGTTGTGTAATCTCTAAGAATGATATGTTTATGGCTAATGCTCCCATTGTGAATGGGTTATTTATTTTAAATCTTGATGATGCATCTGTTTACAATGTTAGTGCTAAAAGGCTTCGGCCTAATGATTTGAGTCCTACCTATTTATGGCATTGTCGTTTGGGGCATATAAGTGAAAAGCGCATGAAGAAGCTCCATGGTGATGGTCTTCTAACTTCGTTTGATTTTGAATCATACGAGACATGTCAGGCTTGTTTACTTGGAAAGATGATCAAGTCACCTTTTTCGGGTTTACCCGAGAGAGCGACAGACTTGTTGGAACTCATACATACTGATGTGTGTGGACCAATGAGCACGACAGCCAGAGGAGGATATCACTACTTCATTACTTTCACTGATGATTTTAGTATATATGGTTATGTCTACTTGATGAGGCATAAGTCTGAAACTTTTGAAAAGTTCAAAGAGTTTCAGAGTGAAGTAGAATCAACATGGCAAGAAAATAAAGGCCTTGCGATCTGATCGTGGAGGTGAATATTTGAGTCACGAATTTAGCGATCATCTTAAGAGTTGCGGAATTGTTCCACAACTTACGCCGCCCGGAACGCCTTAAAGAAACGGGGTCTCCGAATGGCGTAATCGAACTTTGTTGGACATGGTTCGATCTATGATGAGCCAGTCGGATTTACCATTATCATTTTAGGGTTACGCTCTAGAAACGGCAGCTTTCACACTTAATAGGGTACCATCTAAATCCGTAGTTAAGACACCATATGAGATGTGGACTGGAAAGAATCCCAGTTTGTCTTTTCTAAATATTTGGGGTTGTGATGCATTTGTCAAGTGACTTCAGTCGGACAAGCTAACACCCAAATCGGATAAGTGCATTTTCGTGGGATATCCGAGGGAAACCTTAGGGTATTACTTCTACAACCGAGAGGAGGGCAAAGTGTTTGTCGCTCGTAGCGGTGTTTTCCTAGAGAAAGAGTTTCTCATAAAGGGAACAAGTGGAAGGTCGGTGCGACTTGAAGAAGTTCAAGATGAGCTAGTTCGGGATGCTTCTACGAGTGATGCTATTGTAGCAGAACAAGTTGAGGAACCCGTGCAACAGAAGCACCACAACCACGAAGGTCGGCGAGGCTCCGCGAAGCACGGGAATTATTATTGTTACACAATGATGATCCTGCGACCTATGCAGAAGCGATGGTGGACCCAGACTCTGAGAAATGGCTGATCGCCATGAGATCTGAGATAGAATCCATGGGAGACAATCAAGTTTGGAACTTGGTTGACCTGCCTGATGGTTTTAAAGCCATCGAGTGCAAATGGATCTATAAGAAGAAGATTGATATGGATGGAAATGTTCACATCCATAAAGCTCGACTTGTTGCAAAAGGTTTTCGACAAGTTCAAGGAGTTGACTACGACGAGACATTCTCGCCCGTAGCGATGCTTAAATCTATACGGATAATTCTAGCCATTGTTGCACATTTCGACTATGAAATATGGCAGATGGATGTCAAGACGGCTTTCCTAAACGGAATCCTAACTGAGGACGTGTATATGATGCAGCCCGAAGGTTTTGTCGATCCAAACAATGTTGGAAAGGTATGCAAACTTCTGAAGTCCATTTATGGGCTGAAGCAAGCATCTCGGAGTTGGAACATTCGATTTGATGAAGTTGTAAAGGAGTTTGGCTTCATCAAAAACGAACAAGAACCTTGTGTTTACAAGAAGGAAAGTGGGAGAGCGCTGGTATTTCTAATCTTATATGTAGATGACATATTGCTGATTGGAAATGACATTCCTATGCTCGAGTCTGTTAAGACCTCATTGAAAAATAGTTTTTCAATGAAGGACTTAAGAGAAGCGGCATATATTCTGGGCATCAAGATCTATAGAGATAGATCAAGGAGGCTAATTGGATTAAGCCAGAGTACATACATTGACAAAGTGTTGAAACAGTTCAGCATGGAAGAGGCTAAGAAGGGGTTCTTTCCCATGTCTCACGGCATAAAACTCAGCAAGACTCAGTGTCCTTCGACTACTGATGAGCGTGAGCACATGAGTAGGGTTCCATATGCTTCGGCTATTGGATCCATCATGTATGCAATGATATGTACTCGACCAGATATTTCCTATGCTCTAAGTGTTACGAGCAGATACTAGGCTGATCCAGGTGAAGGTCACTGGAGAGTGGTAAAGAACATCCTTAAGTACTTGAAAAGGACTAAGGATGTGTTCCTAGTTTATGGAGGTGAGGATGAACTCAGTGTAAGGGGTTACACAGATGCGAGTTACCTTAACGACTCAGATGATTCGAAATCGCAATCAGGTTATGTGTTTGTCATGAATGGTGGTGCTGTGAGCTGGAAAAGTTCCAAGCAAGATACGGTGACCTCCTCTTCAACAGAAGCTGAATATATTGTTGCCTCGGAGGCTGTAAAGGAAGCTGTTTGGATTAGGAATTTCCTGATCGCTCTCGGTGTGGTTCAGGGCGCGTCCAATCCCTTGGACGTTTATTCTGATAACAATGGTGCTATTGCACAGGCCAAGGAACCAAGACAGCACCAGAAGAACAAACATATTCGCATGCGTTACCATCAGATTCGAGAGTTCGTTGAGGATGGTAGTGTCATGATATGCAAAATACATACAGACTCAAATGTTGCTGATCCCTTGACTAAGCCTCTCCCGCAGCCCGCGCATGAAGCACACACAAGAGCAATTGGTATTAGATACATTTTAGATTGGCTCTAGTGCAAGTGGGAGACTGAAGGAAATATGCCCTAGAGGCAATCATAGAGATGATGATATTTCATATGTATCCATAAGTTATTGTAATGTTCCTTGAATATCCATATCAGGAAACTTGTATTGATTGGCAATTACGTGAATTGTTTATGAAACTCTATACTTGTATGGTTATTTAAGAGTTGTCCCTAGTCGGAGTTCATGTGAGGACACACGTGAATATTAGACTAGCACATCGATTGGTTGATGACTATGTTTCGCAAGTCATAGACATGGAGATGTCAAACCAATGACGTGGACACATGTTATGAACATGGGGTTGGACTGACCCAACCTGAGACTAGCAATTAGTTGCAGCTCTCTCTCTACACATCGTGTACATTTTTTCCATAGACCTGAGATTGTCGCATGTACTTGAGATGTGGATCGACCTACTTTGGGGCTATCAAACGCTGCACCGTAACTAGGTAGTTATAAAGGTAGCTTTCGGGTTTGTCCTGAAGCATGCTACAAGGCATGGTCAATCAAGATGGGATTTGCCCCTCTCTACTTGAGAGAGATATCTCTGGGCCCCTCGAGTGATCGGATCCATAAATGCATGGCCGTGCTACATATGCTTAAGAGTTAACCTAGTAAAGGGATTCCGAATCACGGTATCGAGAAAGGGAGGTCAGCTTGGAGCTAGACCAAATATCATGAGGCAAAGGGAAAGACATGTACTAAACCTTGTGATGGTTCGTCTGATATGATCTTTGTATGCGTTTAGGAGTTGGCATGTCTTGCTAGAGGCCGCTACCAACTATTGACAGAATAAGTGTATTCGTGTCATGTCTATACGCATATGAACCTATAGGGTCACACACTTAAGGGGCTGGAAGCCTAATGAGGATTGGATCCGAATTAGACCAGGCTTAGGGTACTAATGGGCTGCTAATGTAGAAGCCCACTAGGGACGCCTATTTAAGAGAGGGTGGGGCGAGCTGACCAGGGTTAGACTTTAGACCTCAGATCATTCCCAGCCGCCACTCCTCACGCCTATGTCGCGCGCGCGGACCTAGCAGTCCGGCGTCTGACGCTTCCACCCTGTACGTGTGGATACCTCGAAGGCGCTGCATCTGTAGCGCTTGGACGAGCCGTGCAAGGGAAGCTTCTCGTAGGACGAGGACAAGGAGGAGACGTGGAACGTCTGCACTGCCTCGACGCGCTTTATCGATTCCGCAACTGCGCGTCTAGTGGTAATCCCGTGATCTATGACAACAGTTATCCTGGTATACGCGGTAGAATTTTTTTGATTTGCGCTAGTGTAGCCTACCCTTATCCCTTCAGATAGTTGGGAACCCATTATTAATGTGCAAGTGAATAACTTTGATCTCAAAGCTTCATGTGATTTAGGTTCTAGTGTCTCTATTATGCCTAGGAATATTTATGAAATGCTTGATTTACCATCATTGGAAGATTGTTATTTGGATGTCCCACTCAATGATAATGCTAAGAAGAAACTCATGGGGAGTCTTGATGATGTTCTCATTATGGTTAACAATGCTTATGTCCCTGTTGACTTCTATGTTTTGGATGTTTGATACAATGCTTCTTGTCCTATTACTTTGGAAAGACCTTTTCTTAGAACAGTTGGTGCCATCATTGATATGAAAGAAGGCACCATCAAATATCATTTTACATTCAAGAAAGGTATTGAACACTTCCCTATGAGGAGAGAGAAGTTGCTTTTTGCTCCTCCTTTGAAAGCAAGGTTTGATGTTAATGCTTCTTTATTTGAAAATACTTGATTCTTCTTGCTTCTTGTGCATAACTTAAAGGCGTTAAAGAAAAGTACTTGTTGGGAGATAACCCAAGAGTTTTCTTGAGTATTGGAATTTATTACTTCGGTAATTACCTCTCCTTATCCTTTTTGTTTGTTTTTTATGCCAAGAATGACCTCTAATGAGAGGGAAGTAAGATTTGGGAAGTTGCTTTCCCGAAATAGATTTCTGTCCTCCACCAAAAACATTCGTGAGAAATCTCTATAACTCGGATTGATCTGAAAATTTACGAATAAATCCCTAAGTATGTTAGATAACTTACGTTAGTTCAACACTTTTTTATTTGAGCAACAAAAGATGTTCGCAAAAATCGGTTTCTACCTGCTGGTCTGTTTTGACAGATTTCTGCCATTATTTGCATTTGCTTCTTATTGATTCCTTTTTGAGTTCTCTTTAGGTGAATTGAGATTTTTGAAGGAGTTACTACAGTAGCTTGTGTTTTTAGTGAAAATCCTTGATGTTCCAAAGCTTTGCCAGAGGTCTAATATCTTTTGAATACACTAATGTTGCTAATGAAGATTGTGTGAAGTTTTGTATGAAGGAAAAATTTCAGGTGTAGAGAGAGAATGATGCAATGAGATGAAGAATGGACAAAAGCTCAATCTTGGGGATGCCACCATGGTGTCACCCCAAGAAATATCCAAGAGGTACAAGTGTCAAAGCTGGGGATGCCCAAGGCATCCCCTTCTTCATCAATAAAAAGCTCAGGTTTGTCTAGACACTTCGTTTTTATTGTTTCATGCACAGTTGTGTTGTTCTTGGAGCGTCTTAGTTTTTCTTTGCTTTGCTTAGGTTGTTTAGTTTGCTTGAATAAAGTAATTTGTACCCCCGTTCTCGCTGTGTTGTTTTGCAAATAAGTTGCTTGGTGTTGGAAAGGAGTAGTAAGTTCTTGCTTGTAAGTGCAAGAGGAGCTTGCATTGACTGTGACTTATACTTTAGCATGACATGCTAGGTGTAGTTTTGACCTTATGCTTAGTGATTATTGTTGTAGCATGTCTTGTTCCAAACAATTGGGATTGGTTAGTGTGCCTTGAAGAAATTATGCGTTGTTTTAGCATGCAAAATCATAGTATCGTGGTATTCTCCTTTGATGCTTTGCTTGGGTTGACTTGGCACATAATCACACCATGTTATGACTATTACAAGTCACCATAGCCTCTATGATCATTTAGTCCTTGACTTGTAGTACCACTCTTTGCTTTGATTAGTAATGCTTTGTTGCACTGCATGATTATGGTCATTATTGCTCTCTTAGTTGGTTACTCCCAGTCCTTTGCTAGCCTCCACTTATATGAGTAAGCTCTACTCATGCTTCCAACTCCTAAGAAACCAAGTTATTCCAAAGTTTCCACTATAAACTCCTATGCATGGTGTGTTACACCATTTTAAGTATATTCTTGTTTTCAGCTATCTTCCAATTAAAAACTATTTTGTTATGAGAAAACTTAGTGAGTAAAGCCCTCACAAACTTGATGGCACACTTTATATTCTTTGCCCCTAATAAACTTGAACCATTGTGTCATCTATGTTGTATATTCTTGCACTTATATGTTGGAATTAGCAGAACCGTGTTGTCACAGGGAACGTTTTCAACATTGCACTTGTACTTTGTACTTAGTTGATATCATGCTCTTTTGTCTATGGATGCCACCGGTGTGAAATAAAGAGGGAACTTGTAAGTCCATGGAGTTTGTATCCTGTGTTAGAGAAACGCCTG
This sequence comes from Avena sativa, assembly GCA_916181665.1. Classification (NCBI taxonomy): domain Eukaryota; kingdom Viridiplantae; phylum Streptophyta; class Magnoliopsida; order Poales; family Poaceae; genus Avena; species Avena sativa. The sequence goes on along the minus strand of OV702293.1, from coordinate 7,463,293 downwards.
GGCCTAATCATGGAATCATCACCATAGTGACATCTATGAAGCATTCTTCTTATAAAAAAAAGAAGAGACACATTGAGAAAAGAGGAAAGAGAGGAAAAAAGCACCATATTCCCATGGTAAATAATAAGATTGCTGAGATGCTCATTGTATGCTTGCCTTGTCATTTTGGTTATGGGAAAGCTCATGTACCATGTGCAAGAGGTACCCCGTTGGCAGTTCTCAATGATATGCAAATACTTACAATGACAAGAACTTACAGGTGACTAAAGTTAAGTAGCATGAGGTGTGGCCCTCGTATTCAAGGGACTTGAGATTACCAACTTATACTTCGTCAAGCATATACTCCATCTTTGTTCACTTTAACCTTAATCACTTCAAGATGCTTATGATAGGGGCAATGAGGGCTGAAAGCTTACAAGTACCATAATTTTTGGTAGCTCTTTTTGAAACTTGAAATCCCTGCTTCCTTTATAAAAGGTCTTTCTTCCACCACTATTGAGTCTCCCACCACTATTGAGTCTCCACCTTCTACCTTTAGGCACCATTAAGAGAGCATAGTTGTCATTCTGTGTGCAGTGTTCCAAAGCTTATTGATTGATGCATATTGTGATATTACTTGTTCTTGTGTTATTTGTTTCTAGTCACCCTTGTGAACTTTGAAGGTGTCATGTGCATCTATTTGCTACTCTATGAGGGACAAGCTGATTGCCACTATGCTATGTTTTCTGTATATGAAACAAACAAACGTTTTTCAATGCATGTTATTCATGATCTTTGTTTGTAGCTTGTCATGTTGCATGCATAGTTACTTTGTCCTATTGTTAGAACTCCATATTTCATGCACATGTTTAGAGTTCTTTGATCCCAGCTTTCAATGCTTGCAAATGATTAGATCTTCATTTTGAAGGTGCATGTCACCTCAAAAATTATTCTTTTTATCACTTACCTACTCGAGGACGAGCAGGAGTTAAGCTTGGGGATGCTTTATATGCCGGAAACGTATCTATAATTTTTGATGCTCCATGCTTGTTTAGTGTCTACTTTGTTGTGCTTTGTCTACACTTTGAGATACTTTTACATGTTTTCTGGTACTAACCTATTAACAAGTTGCCACAATGCTAGTTGCCTGTTTTCTGCTGTTTTTGGTTCCAAAAAAGTTAGTAAAGAAATATTCTCGGCATTGGACGGGACAAACGTCAAAGTCAATAACTTTCCGTGGGAAACACGAAGTCCAAAGGGGACACGAAGAGGTGTGCCAGGGCGCCCAGACCCCCCTAGGCTCGGGTGGGCCCTGCCCCGCGCCTAGGCAGGGTGTGGGGCCCCTGGCCACCGCCTCGGCCTCCCCCTTCGCCTATAATATGCCCCGATACAGAAACCCTAAGTACCCAATCAAATCTCCAAGAAACCTTCTATAGCCGCCGCCACCATCATCCCTAGATCGGGGGATCTGAAGTTCTTTCCGGCACCCTGCCGGAGGGGAGATCATCCCGAAGGCCTTCTCTCCGGTATGATGCGTGAATAGTTCCACCTTGGACTATGGGTCCATGTAGTAGCTAGATGGTTGTATCTCCTCCTTGTGCTTTCATGTATAGATCTTGTGAGCTCCGTTCATGATGAAGATCTAATCTATTTGTAATCATGCATGTTGTGTTTGCGGGGATCCGATGGATATTGATATTATTATGTTGGTTTGATTAATGGTTTTGTCTTTATGATTCTATCATGTATGTCTTGTTTGTGATCTTGCATGCTCTCCGTTGTTAGTAGCTATCTTGGCCGAGTAGTTGCTAGTGACTCGAAGAGGGGGTATTTATGCTCGATAGTGGGTTCATGCCTCTAGTTTCCAAGGGAAGCGACAATAATCTCTTCGGATGTAGATGTGCTATTGCTACTAGGGAGAAAACAACGATCTCTTGTTCATGGAACATGTGGACTATTTACCTTACACACTTTTCTTAAAGCAGTTGTCTGTTGCTTGCAACTTAATACTAGAGGGGGTTCAGATGATAACGTGAAGGTGGGCTTCTAGTCATAGATATAGTTGGATGGCGGTCTATGTATCTTGTTGTATTGCCCAATCGAATCTCATAGGATCTTTCTGACTAGTAATTGCATTGTTATGCCTTGCTCAGTTCCTGTCAATTGCCCTGCTATAATTTGTTTACCCTTCATGCCATGTTGTTTAGCTAAGGAGAGCACCTCTAGTGAACTATGGACCTCGGTCCAATCTTTATCATTGATACATCTTCCACTGTTACTTATTTACTTGCTGCAAACCACCATTACCTTCCACACCATACGTTTAATCCTTTGTTATAGCAAACCGGTGATCTTGACAACCTCGCTGATTCGTTGGGGCAAAGTCTTGAGTTTATGTTGTGCAGGTCTCCGCGTTGCTTGCAACACCTGTGTGACGTTTCCTTCCTCCTACTGGTTCGATAACCTCGGTTTCTTACTGAGGGAAAACTTGTTGTTGTCTTGCTTCACACCTTGCTCTTGGGGTTCCCAACGAAGCGCTCCTACATCAACTCAGCGCTGCATCACTGATATAATTGTCATAGAATATATTAGTCATAGTACTAGCCCATTGAACCACACCTAGTTCCTTTGCTGCTACCATAGCAGTCTTATACTTAGCCTTTCGTTGTAGTATCTGTCACAATATCCATAACTTTGGAACTCATCCAAATCCATCATGGAACTTTCTTCCATTACAATGTGCCACCTTTACCTATAGCCTAAATTGAGATAAACTTAATTTGTATCTTGTGACGAAACTAGTACCAATGTAACACTTTACAATGAACTATTTGTATAGTGTCAATGTAACACCTTACAATGAACTATATGTATAGTGTCAATGTGACATTTTACAATGAACTATTTGTCACTTCTACATATAGAATATATTATTAGTTCTTCCAGAGATCATAAGAATATCCTTTACTATCATCCAATGATCATCTTATGAGTCACCGTGATATATGATCATAACATTTAGAGCATAGGACATGTCTAGATAAGTACATATCATGAATTGATTGACTAATATATTCATGTGATTTCACTCACCAAGTGTTAAAATATTTGAATCTCGTTTATCAAGATATCCATGTGATTTTACTCACCAAGTGTCAAAACACTTAAATCTTGATTCAACCTTTTTCATGTGGCAAAAACCTTTCTCGTTGTTTCCATATTGAACTCATTCAATATTTCATATTTGTACGTTTGGCATAACCATATTAGCATCTTAAACTATCCAAATATACGTTGATGCCTAATATTTGGGTTTTGCCTAAGTCTTTCATCAAAATCTAATTTCAATGCAATTCTTAACCTGTGACAATAAAAGATACATATTTTTCAATCAACAATATGTCTTATACACAATGTATTAAAAATATTTATCGGTGCTCCCACTTAATTTCTTGCAAATGCAAGCATCTTCGTCATATCTAGTGAAACTAAACCTTTTAACAATTTCATCATGGTGAAGATTCTAACTCCGCGATGCTTACTTCAACCATTGAAGTTTGCATGCCCTTTTAGCACCCTTTAATTTAACAAAACCCTTCAGACCATGTCATGTACACGTCCTAGGTAACCATTCTTTTAGAATAACGTTGTTTTGTTTGTTCAACTAGCATATACAATAATTGACATATATAGTGGTTGCTACACTAATCTGTCTAGACTACATATCTCTATGAAAGATCGAATCTTGTCATATTAAACTCCTTAAACATTGTTGTAAACTCTTTACCGACATGTCACCTATTTCATAGATATTAAACATCCATGTATGTTTCTTTATATATCCAAATACAACTAATAGGCTTCATGCCTTTCAAAGAGTTTCTTCCAAGTTCAATAACTTGGTTTCTCGTGTATGGAACTATCACGGATTTTATGGTTCAAGCTATTTGACGGAGTCAGGGCCTGTCATCGCTTCTTTGCATGTAGTCGGTTCATCATTGTCAAACAATAATGGTTTAATCCTGAATCTTAGTATTTGATTGCTTACTCGACCTACGCGGTTCAATAGGAACTTAGAACTCTGTGACCACAACCTTTGAGGCACGTGAGCCATGAGCATTGTGGCTGCCTCAAGGGCACTTTTTGGTGCTGTGCAACTCAGCATATATAGCTAAAGTTCAATAACCTTGTCAAAATTCTATTGTCCTCCCACTTAACTTTCCGCGAGAAATTCCTTCTCAAGAAATTCGAGGTTTCCAATCGACAAACACTTTTGTCTTCGGTGTTATGGAGAAATACCCAATGGTTATTTGGAATAACCTACAAAGACATACTCATCCGACTTTGGTTGTAACCATTTTACTTATGCATATCATACCAAATTTAAGAAAGGATAACTTGTGTTTTATTCCAACCCATAACTCATATGGTGTCATTTCAACGGATCATGATGGAGCGCTTTTTAGTGTAAAAGCGGTACTCACTAAAGCTTAACCTTTAAAATACAATGGCAATTTTATAAATAACACTGTGGATCCTACCATGTCAAACACGGTTTGATTACATTTTGCAAACACTCCATACTCCTAGGATGTTTCGATAAATGCAAGTCAATGGAACGATTCCTCAAATCATAGGTGTTTTGCTAAACTTGTAACTCAAATATTTTCCTTTATGATCCAATCATAAATTCTTTATTTTCTTGTTACAATGATTTTCCACTTCATCTTGAAATCATTCAAACATTTTCAAATATTTCATACTTCTCCCTGATTAAGTAAATATACATATATTCACTCAAAACTCTGGTTAAAGTATATGAAGTTTGAATATCCACCACAAACGTATACACATAATGGACTATATGCATCAACATGCACAATGTCCAATAAGTTTTTCATTCGTTCCACTTTGGCCTATGAACGAAATTTAAATCATTTCCAGGAAATTCTCACAAGTGTCAATTGATTCAAAAAATCAAAAAGACTCCAAAATTCCATCAACATGCAGTTTCTTCATGTTTTATTTTCAATATGATTTAAACTACAGTGTTACTCATAAGTGATCTTCTAATAATTCGTCTTACAACACTTTAGCATTAGTGTTTATGGACGTGATTTATCCAACTAGATTTGTAAGAGTTCATCCATCTTCAATGGAATACAATAATTATTTGAATAACCATTATTCTCATAATACCGAAACAAAATAACAATTATTCAAACAAATCTTAAAGGTTAGGTTTGATGTCAATGAGAAACAAAACACTTTATTTGTTTTCTATGAACATCATCACATATTATTTTGCTAGTTACTTAGGCCATTGCAGTTTATGAATTGTGCTGTTCTGTATGACACTTCATACCAACAAATTTGGTATCCAATATCCAAAAATCACATTGTTTAACAAGCAAAGAATACAACCATAACATGCATATCACCTATATACCTAAGCTAGACATTTCCGGTCTTTTTCTTTTTTGCCAAATATTACTAAGATTCTCTTTCAACATTTCCTTTTCCTTTTTAAAAGGGTCAATCAACATCAATAGTGGTGCCATACATATGAAACATAGTACAAAGCATGTATAGTCACATACTAATACCTATAGACTTGCAGTTTGAAGTTGATCACCACCATCAAATGTTTGGCGTTCTTTCAAATTTCATTCCTTTTAGTAATCCTTTTAATGTAGTAAACATTTTACATACATCTTTTATCCGTCCTTATCATGAAAACTTTCATGATCAAGCTACTACAACTTATAAAGATGAATCACGAGTATAAAATTAGTTCCCAAAACCTTTTTGGGAGATCAAAGACACCTAGCGTATATAACCTTTGCAAATTCTCATACAATATGAGAACATGCATCTTACTAAAATTATATTCTATCATATTGCAACCAAACATTATTTTAGATATCATAATATCTTTCATGCATGATATTGCTAAACAATTCTTTCAGCTCCTAGATAACCTTGATACTGAAACAATTTTCTAATATCAAAGATCATGGAGACAAGCATGATATTTAGATACAACCGTTGGAACGGTTACTCTTGATTCAATACTACTTATTAAATTTCACGGAGTAAGCGAGATTTTGCTGAAAGTTTGCAATAGTATTTCAAACCTTATATCGACACTCATAAAACAATACGATACCGGTTTGTAAAGTAAAAATCCAGAATTTCATAGTTCTATTATCTTAAATAAAAACAAGATAGTAAACGAATGCCAGTAACTATAACGAACTATGCAAATTTACTTTGATTCAGTTTATGATAAATTGAGTTCAAGTTTAACCATATTACTATGTGAAATCCCACTCAAAACGACATCCCTCTAGTCATTTTTAGTGATTACACGAACCAAATTCACTACACTACGATCGATCATCATGAGTGGTGGCGCAGCTCCAATGGCGAGTATCGTATGGGTATCATATCATCCATATTACTCATGTTTTATGTTTCGGTTCATGTTCCGAGACCATGTCTGTACATGCTAGGCTCGCCAAGTAAAAACCTTAGTATTCGCGTGTGTAAAACTGTCTTACACCTGTTGTGTACGAACGTAGATTTTATCACACCCGATCATCACGTGGTGCTTCGAAATGATAAACTTTCTTAACGGTGCATACTCAAGAAGAACACATATTTATCTTGATATGTTAGTGAGAAAGATCATCTTATAATGCTACCGCTAAGTTCTAAGCTAGACATAAGCATAAAAGTGACATAATATGGTTCTTGCACTTGATCACTATCTTGTGCACCATGGTATGATCTTTATCATTCCATTTATGTCATGCCAAGGTCTATGGCGATCCCATTTATTTGTTATAATTCCTGAGAGTATCTTACCATAGTAAAATTATAACATTTACCATATCATGACACATGCCCAACAAAAAATAAATCTAGACGCCTCCAATTTATCTTTTGCAAGTTTTACGTGGTTGTGGGCTTTCTAGGAAAGAATCGTTCTACCTGCGAACTTTAGCCACAACGGTGATAACCAAGTTATTAGAAAACCGCTATAAATCAGATATTAACTATAGTGGGAGACAGACACCCGCTAGCCACTTATGCAAAACTAGTTGCATTTCAAGTGTGGAACAAGTAGCATGTGCGAGGACATGTAAAATTTGTCTGGGCCGCTTCATCCCACTATGCCGCTAATATCCAAATTACACAAAAGTTTGCAATAAGATGATCATCAACGCCCACATTTCCATGTGTTCTAACCATACAAAGAATATATGCATAGACATTGCTCTAATACCACTAATGGGGTTCGTTGCATAAAAAATCCTATTGTTGCAACTACCAAGATCAAATCTAGGCGATACTTTGTAACGGTTTCAGAAGGACTCACCCTTGAAGACCATAAGAGGGATAACGTTCCTGCAAACAAACGTGGTTGGTGTAGATTGTACACGACTGTCCTCAAGGAAGTGAAGACGATCAACACCACAAGGGCAGCGCCTCCATAATCGGTCACACATACGGTGTGCCGACGACTCCCGTCCCTTGCTCCATGTTGGGCAGCGGAAGTAGCGGATCCTTGGGAACTCTTGCTGCACTACAACATGGTAGTGGTGGTGGAGAAGATCTTGAGCAGGGTTTTGCCTAAGCACCATACTCGTGGCAATGGACAAGGCTAACAAGGGGAGGAAGATGCCATCCAAAGGGCATATGAGAGGAATGGTGTATGAGTGAGATGAGATGAGGAGGAGGGGGCCTTTTATAGGTGAGGGGCACCCCAAAGGGCCATGGTGTGGCAGCCATGGTGGTGCCCCCGCCTCTTTCCCATTTATGTGGGTGGACACTCCACTCACATAATTCACCTCCACTCATCCCTCATTAAATTCCCACTCATGAAATCAAAGGTATTTCCATTAAAGCACTTTAATTCACTTGGTTTAATGCACTCAATTTAATAAACACTTTATTTAATAAACATATTAACATTTTATCCCCTTGCAATATTTTGATACACCAAAACTATTTCGATAGATTCGTCAGAACAAACTTTACAACGTCCAGTATTTTCTCATGCGTTTCATATCCACTCAAATGCGTCGACTACCCTTAAGTGTGTCTCCCTGCGGGTTCGAGAACTATGTGTACATGATGGATACTTTCTCCAATCAATAATTAGTAGCGGGACCTAGAGATCCATAATGACTCCCACTAGCTCAATGAAAATCCAATGATCGTCTGAACCTTTTTCGCATTAATCAATTCCTTTTGTCTCATGATATTTTACTTGCCCGAGATCTGATCATTTGGTATCATCTATACCTAGTTTAATCTCATTACCGACAAGTACTCCTTTTCTAGTTCCCGTGATATAACATTCTAGTGATCAAATCACTTGCTTGCAAGCTATGTCAATGTGATATCACCGTGAGGGCCCTGAGTATATCTCTCCGTTATCTGGATAGACAAATCTCACTCTTGATCCATGAGCCTCAACTAACACTTTCCAAGTAGCCAACGACACCTTTATAATCACCTAGTTATAGTGTGACGTTTGATGGAATCAAAGTATTTTTCTGGTGGAAGTGATTAACGTGATCTCATGGTCTAAGGACATGAGTTACTTTAAATGGGATAGCAATATAAACTTGAGGACTTGATCGTATTGCTAAATCTACTGTGGGTGATTGTTCATCATATCATTGTCCAATGATATGGCCATGTTATTAACAACATCTAATGTTCATGATCAGGAAATCTTAATCATCAGTTAATCAACAAGCTAGTATGAAGAGAGGCATTACTAGGAACCTTTTCTTTGTTTATTAAACACACATGTATTAACTTTTTGGTTAACACAATTATAGCATGAGAAATAAACATTTATCATAAACATGGATTAAGAGAGGGCCACTAGAAGCATCTCAATCACACATGTAGCAGCTATGTTAACACCTCCACATCAAAGAAGAGCAGCAGTACAAAAGGGAATTCTCCATGTCCTAGACATAGATAATCATATTTCATGCCATTCCACCCCTACAACTCCATTAAGATCACCACTATAACACCACTTGATCTTGCAAGTTCATCATCAAGGACAACCAACACCAATAGAACATGGAAATCAAAGATAGAGGAGGACCAAACCAGCAAGGAGGCAGATAAGGGGACAAGGTGTAATAGCAGTAGCTCATCAAGCTAACAACTAGCAGATCCAACTGGAAGTGGATCAAGAAGGAACATGCCAGGATTAGTAAGTCAGTAGCACAAGAAGGGAATACTCAGAGTCTAGAAGCACAAGCTAAGAAGAACAAGATCTAAGAAGCTCAAGGTAGGAAAATAAAAACTTAAAATGATCTAGTGCATACCATATATGCTCTTATTTGTTTTTAGATAATAGGTTAAGAAAAGAAAGTAATAGAGTTGAGGAAAGGGAGGGACTTCCCTCAATTTTGCATAGAGGAGCTATGCAAAATCATCATTAGGAATTAAAAGCCACATAGTAGCATATGTTCTTAATTGAAATCAAAGCCTCAGCCTGTTGCATTATTGGAAGGAGCTAAGGCAACAAATCATTGTAACATCCCAGCATTTAGGAACTAACGAAGGTTATATTTAGGATTATGGAATATTGCATGCATTCATCAGTGAAAAGGTGGGTAAATTTTTCGCCAAATAAAAATCTTAAGTGATCAGTGTTTCTTTCATACTTTGAGATTAGGTTTAGTCTTAAAGGATGATTGTTATAAACTTTGAGATGATCTTTAAGAAGTTATGCATTCTAAAATGAATTTGAATTTTAAAGTTGAGTGTTTGAATTATAATTCAAATGAATTAGATATAAGTTTTGAATTTTAATTCAATTAAGAGATAAACATTATAACTTAAATTCTATCCAAAGAAAAACAATAATGAATATGAAACTTATTTCATATCATCAATATATAATCAAGTTCCAAACTTATAACTTATTGAAATCATCCACACAATTAACTAAAAGAAATATATAAAGAATAAGAATATTCTTTATTAATAAAAATGTAATCTTTATTACAGCAGAATAAAATGAAGATTACAAAAGAATAAAAAGAATATTTACAAAAGAATAAGAAAATTACATTGGATTATTCTATAACTATTATATATCTAAAACTAAACTAAATCTTCATCTTTATATATGTACCTGCAAAACAAAGACTAAATAAAAACAAAATAAGGTTAGTGTTAGTATTATTTCTCTCAGACATGTCAGTGAAATGCACTTGACAAATTCATCATTGAGAAATTTATAAAAAAGGGGCAAGTTTCACCAATATGAAAAAAATCCATCTTTCATAAATTTAAAGCCAGAAGTCAAATAACAGCCAAGAGGGACAAATCCACCAATCAGGTGAAAGTAACCAGGTAATAGTAAGTTTCCAGATTCTGAACATATCCACAAGTGCATAGCAAGCACAAAGGCAGGACACACACCAGCATGCATGTGGTGTGCTGTCAACCTCACAGAACAACCCAATCTCACAAAACCACAAGCACAACCATGGAGAGGCACTAGTGCATCTCTCCACTGCACAACACACAAGAACATCCAGTGTAGACAGCAGCTAAACCAAGCACCACAACCAGCAACCAAACCAACCAAAGCAAGATCACATCACCAGGATGGTGACATAAGGAGGGGGGTGGATCAGGTGGACAGCAAGATCAAGCCCAGGAGCTAGGAGGAGCAGATTAGCTCAAGATCAAGCACAAGAGCCTAGCAAAACTAGATCAAGATCATCATCAACTTACTCCACAAACATCAGAGTCTGTGGTGAGTTTCATAAAACCTTCACATGATCTAATCATCTTATTTAGAGAAAAGCATGTGATGTTTTATAAAACAAACCCTCAGAAAGCACCCAAGTGGGGTGAAACCATCATAGGGATTTTTAAACTCTAAAAACAAACAACAAAGTACCAGGATCCAACCAGAGCTCAGAGCAACATCCTTGCTCTGGTTGTCCAATTATATTCTTCAATTCAATCATACATATACCTATGATCTATTTCTAGGCACATCCCTAAAGAAAGGGTAGCACCTTAGAAACAAATATTTGGATCCATAGAATGATCAAGCTCACTATCATTTTTTCAAACTTTGATTCAATAAAGAATAGCTGGTACCGCTACCAGGACTATCTAGATGAACCAATTAGATAAGATCTGAATCCCCAAGCCTCAGACCAACATCATTGGTCTTATGGAATTCAGAGAAGAGCATCTCTATTTATCTTATAAAGCCAATTTTGTCTTAAGCCTAAAACAACCAATCAATGGGTTGGGATCAAACTTGTGTGCCATACCATGATGGTGTCACAAGAACAATCCATTATGAATCAGGATAGACATTAAATCATCATAAATTCAGACAATCAACTCACTAATCATTTTCCTGTTAACATAGGAATCATAACTAGGATATTCCTATATTAAACTTCACTGTTTGAGATCATGATACACTAGTTCTAAGCCAACAGCACCAGGACAATGATTTCATCATGTCATAATCATAATCATAAACCCAGAGATGACAGTGAAAACTTATCAAGTCACTGACTTAATCATGCATAATTCCCAAGCAACTATATCATCTGAAGCTGATGCAATCCAAGCATCAAATCATCTAGTAAGCCACCATAAACATCATAGATCATCTTAAGCAACAAGCCTCAGGCCAATAATCATTTAGCATGTGTATAGACCATCCTAACATGATTCAATTCATCCAGTACATGATTAAGCACATGACAGGAACCCTAAATGGATAATCATCCTAATCTGAATCATACAGTAGCAAGAGAGAACACTGCCAGCATCTAGCATCGAATCAGCAAGCACAGAGAGCACCAGGGAAGAGGAATCGAACTCACCGTAGGTCCTCGCTGACGAATTGAAGAGGAAGCAGATTGGCCGATGAACCCGCGGCGACACAGGGAGCACCCGAGGGGCACTGCAACCTGCACCAGCCATGGCGGCGGTCACAGCAGCACACGAACCAGCACACCACCACAGGCGGGACCGCGGCGGCGGTAACACTTTCTCCTAACCCTAGGGTTCGGGAACGGTGTGAATCTGGCCACGGAGAAGCCCTAGAGTCAAATCAAGCTAGACTAGATGAACGAGCATAGTCGCAAACCTCGCCCTGCACCACGGCAGTGGCCAGGAGAAACCTCAATGGCGGCCATCGCCAGCGGCGGCGCCAGAGCCCACGGGGTCGAGGGAGAGGAAAGGTGAGAATGATGAGGAGGCAGAGAGAGTGGGCTGGGTGGGCCAAAACCCCTCGGGGTGATTTTGACCCTGCCCTATTGGGCCACACTAGCCCAATGAGCCCAAAAGGCAAGCCCAAATCGTTTAAAAACTGTTTAATCAATTGGAAAAGACCAAAATGCCCTCGACCTTAATAAAATTCAAGAAAATAAAATAAAAGTCCAAAAATTATAAATAAAATATTTTTGGATTCACAATAATCCCCTTTATCCAAATAAAATAAAATATAAAATTTTAGACATTAAAATTTTTATAAGAATTTTGTAATTTATATATTCCTTATGGAATTTTACAAAATTATTGAAAGATGATAAAAATAAATAAAAATCACTTTCATTATATATTAATATTATAGTATTTATGAAAAATACTAAATAAATATTTAATAACAATTTTTAATGTATAATTGATAATTCATAAAAGAATTATTAAATCAATAAAAGTCAAATAAAAGAAAATAATATATGCTATAAATATTAAAAAAGTAATATTTGTAAATGCTTAATCATCATTTAAGTGCACCTTATTTAGGGTAAATGCATATAGAATTAAGTAATGCATTACATTATTTGCATAATGATTTTGCTTCTTTAAATATTGTCCTTACCGGGCAATAATGATGTTTTTGTAGACATAGAAGCTCAAGGTCCAGTGCAAGCATCAGACTTCACTACCTTGCCATCACAAGGCAAGTTCATCACTTGATCATGTCCTTTGAAGAGTCTTTATCAAAGTAATTGCAAATTGTGTGTTATCATATATGCTATAAAAGAAAGAAAATATTATTATTTTCACAAATAAAGAAATCATAGATATCATCCTAAGTGATGATATAATGGAGCAATAGAAATTAGGGTTCTAGTTGCAAATAATTATGATCAAGTAGGGACTTAATAACCCCTGACATCAGTGATTCTAGCGCCGTATATTACGCGTTAGCCATGAGATTTGGAATGGGACAGAGAAGTCAGCTGTATCTTCTTCCTCTCGCATGAAGCCGGATGTGCAGGTCGTGGCTGTCATCCTCGTAGAGTGCATATTAATTGGTAATTTATAGAGGATATGCAGCATATGGGTGGGAACCATCATCGTCCCACGATAGTTCTGGCGTCTAACGGTTTGTACAAACCATTGCCGTAATTCATTATGTGGGCATGGTGTACACCAAGGAGGCATGCGGGGTCGTGAAGGGGGCAGTGATTGGCTTAGACCAACTACTAGGACCCACATCATGGAATTGTGGATGGGAAAGTATGCCCGGTTGTGCAATAAGGAGTTGATCTCTCATGGGTAAGAACTGTAACTTGTTACTCCCTATTCCGGGAAGGAGCTATGAACGTGGCAGGAAAGGAACTCCATGAAAGTTCTGGTCAACCTGTGAAGGCTGATGGAGTTTTTTTTTTGAATAAAATAAATCTTTGAAGAAAGATTTACAAAAATTGCATAGTGCCAAGGATTTATAATCCGAGGTGGTAGTTAGAGCATCAAACTTCCCACCTTGCATATAATGAACTTGTTGGGTAACGATGTTACTCATTCTTTCCTTTGATCCCTTGCTTAGACTCTGATGATCCCGAAGACGTGCCAATGTATGCAACCGAATGTCAAGAAGATGTGTTCTACGAGGAACCTGATCTATCCGGAGGTGTTGAAGGAGTGGATTACGAGATCCGCTATGGTGTCGATGATAACGAGTCCAACTAAGTATTTCTAGTTAATAGTAACCCACGGAGCCGAGCAGCATGAACTCTATAAAATAAGCTGCTGAGCTCAAACTCCTAGACGGAGTTGCTACTTTAAATTTCCGCTGAAACACTTTATATTTTGGTTTGTAAGTTGGATCTTTTGGAAGTCTTGAACTTCCGGTATTGTAATAATAATAATGTGTGTACTTTTGTAATATGGACTCGCAATGTTTATGTTGTACCACTCTGAGGGATGTGATATTTACGGAACGGTGTTCTGTGGATGTCATGTCAACGACTATAGTATACTACACATGCAGTGGTATCAGGGGCAGCGCCAGGGGTATTCCCTGGTGTTCAAGTGAATACCAATGATTTTTCCAACACAAGGCAAAAGAGCTATATTTTTAGCAAAATAAAAATGATTTTTATAAAATGAATACCAAGTTAGACAAATGAATACCAGGTTGCAAATTCCTGGAGCCGCCACTGAGTGGTATGCTGGGTCACCGCAATCATGCTATCAACGAACCCTACCGTGCACACTCTAAATAGAGGCACCACAATAGCCAACCTAGTACACTAGAAGCCACTATTTTCTTCACTAAATTTGAGCCTCACCAAGGTAGCAGATTATGAACACATCTACAAGCCAAGGAAACTGTTTCAAATCATTTTCCTTTTTTACTTTACTTAGAAATCATTTACTAAAATGTCCAGAATTATCCAGGAGCATTATCAAATGGTAAAACACAACACAGTTACTGAATATATTCGGTAAACACTTCACTGAACCAAAGATTCTGTAACATCCCAGCATTAGAGCTTAGAAATAAGCCGAACACAGATGTGTGCATTGCATTCATGCATAGAAAATCTGAATAATTTTCGCGCTTTTAAATAAAAACTTGTCAAAGTGATTGAAGCTTCTCTTAACCTGATGGAATTGAAGTAGATCATCAAGTTGACTGCGATAAGTTTCAATAGGACCTTTGCTAAAACCTTATTTTGGGTAAACATGATTTGATCTAAGGGTAGATCAAATGGAATAAAACTAAACCCTAATACATTACTTAATGATTTATATTTGATCCTTAGGTGATCATATCATAGTATTCATTATAATCACTCATGAGTACCAAGTTAAGGATATAACACAAATAATAAGAATGTAACAACTATATCTTAATCTTATATACTTATACCATGTGTATCATGGAAATACCTAACTTTTACTCTTTAGTGAGATTGAGTAGGAAAGAAACCAAGTCAAGATCATTCACCATAAATATTTCTTTCCATATCAATCTTTATCATCTCTATTGAATCCTATCCTTATATTTGTTGTTCATCAATATTGAGTAATCAACTATTGATTCACTAATTTTTAACCTATCAATTCTTGATCTATCAACTCTTGTCATTCACTTAAGGCTTATAAAGAAAGAAGTAAGAAGAGGTAAGTAGTGATGCTAGTTCTAGATGTCATCTATAGGATGGGAGTGATTTGAGGAAATCAAATCAATATGGTAACAAAGAAGATTACAGGAATGAAGTCTAAAGATAGTTACCAGGAGTAGTCCTATTGGATCAAGTAGGTATAGTCAATGAATTATATCTCTTAATCCAATAGAGCTAAGCAGAAGATAATTAGAATACAATTATAGTGTTGTATTGAAGAAGCCTTGTTTAGTCAACTGGAAACATGAACCATAAAGGATCAAAGGATCATAATGATCATGCCTTACTCACCAATATTGAATGCTTATACCAAATATAAGTGACATTGGTGGATAAAACATGATTGAACTATCGTATAGATTTATTATCCTAGATTAGTCATTACAAGTCACATTAATATGATGTGAGGTTGTAATGTTAGATACTGGAGTTAAGAAGAGACAAGATAGTATGAATAATATGTTGTTAAAATAACATTGGATTATAGAAATAGTAGTTTTCTCTTGGGAAATACTAAACACTTAAGGAGAGTAGAATTTGATATAAACATCTTCTGGGATAGTATTAGTGGTAGGTGATTAAGGAAGAATATAAGAAGATTATGAAAGCTTTAGTGTTAAGCTCATTGGAATTACAAATGGATTTAGAAGAATAAAAGGTGGATAAGAATATTCTGTAAAGCAAAGCTCATCATGTTAGCACATGAATATGGACATAAAGAAGTAATATATCTAGGAAAGGAATTCCTTAATCAGAAGTCCAGAATTATAAAGTATGGAATATAGGAATCCTTGTTAAACACTAAACCCTAAATCTAAGACCAACCCTAATATCCATATCAAATGATTGAACTATCATCTTATGTCCACAATGGTTAATAGGAATATTCCCTATATCAACTCACTTAAGCACATTTTTATTATTTTAAACCATCATTATCAAGGGTGCTTAGGAACCATCTTTATTAATTGTTTCTCATAAGTTATCCTAGAAAACAACTCCACTATTTTACTTTGAATGGTGATGTTATTAAAGATCACAAACATAAAGACAATATGATTAACCATTAATATTTATTCACATCAACAAAAGAAATAAGTATAGCAAGTACCCTAAACCCTAGGGTAAGCAATTACAATTCAGAACCCTAAACTTATTAATGAGTTTTCTCATCAACATCTCATAAATATCCCATCTATAGTCATTGGGAAAATTCCTTGATCCATTTCTCTAACCACTCATTTCATATGAGCATGGAATAAGTGGGATACAATAATTATAAATCACCCTATGCTTTACTATGGGATTAAACACATAAAAATTAAACCATATGACTATTACTAAACATTTTAAAAACTTCATTTCTCCAAATAAAAGTCCACAAATTGAATCTAAATAATTGTATAATTGGTGCAATTATTTAGCAAGGAAATTCCATTAAGAAATGTCAAAACAATTGCTTAAATAAAAAGCTAGAAAATAAAACAGAATATAAGAAAAGTACAAAAGGAAAAAAAGGGGAACAAGGTTAGCCCAGTTCCTGGCCCATGGCCCATTTCCTTTCCTCTCTATTCGTCGCCCGCAAGTCACAGCCAAAACTCACCGCACACTCCGCAGCAGCCCACTTCGGCCCAACACTAGCCCACTAGTAGCCCGTACCGCTTCAGCCTTGTGTTCGTCGTCGTCTTCCGCGACGGCGGAAGCAGCTGCCTGTCGCGCCGGTCGTCGTTAATCGGACGCTGCGATTTCCTCCGCCGCTGAGCTCCAGAGGAAGGGATAAGAACCGTCGGGATACCCTCTCTCATTCTTATCTCCCCATCACCTCTCTCTCAACCTCTATCTTCCTCTTCCGCAAAAAATGCCGAAACCCTAACCGCCGTGCTTCGAGCCAGAGCTCGCTCCCAGCCTCCCCTTGCCATTCTGAGGCCACCACGATGACCGCGGTGCTCGACTTCGTCAATTGCCCCAAAGCACGCTGGTCAGGGAGTTCCCTAACTGCGGGATTTGATCTATCTTCTCTGACCCTGACGTCGTTCGTCGACGTCAATTGCCGCCATCTCCAAATGCACCTCGTCTCCTTGACCACTCCTCTGCATTCCTGGTGAGCTGATGGTCCTCTAGGACCTTACCTTTCTCTCTATCCATCCCTGGATCATTCTGGCCTTGAGCGCCTCCGTGCTGTCTCCGCTTTGGTCACCACCGGCGAGGCTCCCGGTCACCCCTAGACACTACGCCACCCTAGTTAGATTGCCCAGGTTCATACGCTTCCGATCCACTAACATCTGCATCTACACGCGTACCGTAGCGCCACCGCTGGATGGTCGCCAACGACGGCCACCGTCCACCGTGCCAATCAGAACAAGTCAAACCTGGTGTGGGTCCTGTTGCTGATGTGGCTTGTCAACGTGGCCACGGACCCACTAGTTCATCTATGTGGCTAGGTTAGTTCTGAGTGTAAAAAAATTAAGGGTTCATGCCAGCGTGGCACATCAACGTGGCCCTAAGCCCCACCTGTCTGTGACTGGCGTAGATCCCCTCTGGGTGTAAAAATCTTAGTATCTGTTCAGGAATAATTAAAACATTATAAATCCAAATTTCAATATTCCAGAAATAAAATAAAATGATTAAATCTTGTAAATTTAATATCTTTTGTTTTATAAATCAGAAAAATACTATAATATATGAAAATGTTTAGAAAAATAAAATCTACAACTTAAAACTATTATTAAATATTATGATGATGATTATTTAAATAAATATTATTTAATAAATACTTTATAAAGTTTTAACATTTTGATAATTAATATTTTAATAATGGTAAATGTTAAAAATTTAAATAAAATACCAAAAATCTTAGAAAAATAAGAATTATAATTTAAAACTATAATCATGTATTATTATTCCTCTTAATTAAATATTTATTATTTATTAAGTATTTTTAAAGTAATAAACCTTATTAAAATCATATCTTATTATTTATAAATCACAAAAATAAATGTAATATACCAAAGTGATCACAAAAATAATACCTACATGTTAAAAATGTGATATTACACCTTTGAGTTAAATAAAAAGTTAAACAATTTCATAACTTGAATTTAAACCTATTTCTTTAGTTAATAATTCATAAAATAACAAATAAAATTTGTTAGTATTTCTTGAATTAACCAATTAAATGTAATAAATAGTATTAATCTTAAATACTAACATTATGAGGTCAAAATGATTTAACACCATTTAAATGCAATTTTATTGAATGATCCTTCAACCATAAGTATAAATTCTTTTATCAAAGAATCCTTATCTAATATAAAATATCCAAGAATAATTGTAAGAAGATAAAACCATCCTTTATATTAACCACAAGTTTATAAACAAATTAAAACACTATAAGTGAGTTCATAAGTAATAAATAATATTGTTTACATATTCACAAACATTAACCACACCCTTATAGGGAGATAAATTCCTTTATACCATTATAATGTATAAGAAACCACTACTCCAATAGAAGTAATGTCATTCTTAAGTAACTTTAAGGAAACAATATAAAGTGAACAAGATACAAGTATCATAAGTAATACACCCTAAGTATACCTACATTCTTAAAAGTTACTTATAGTTACCAAAGTTTAAGTATAATGCTAAAGACTTTATTATATGCTTTATAGTTAACTTTGGTCTGTTATAATTAAGTTATAAAGTATCTTAATACCAAACCAACCCAATTAAAAACCAAGATAGATAAGTCTCAAATACTGCTAATTTCATTATTCCAGAAAAGGCAATTCTTTCTGACTTAAAGACTATAACTAGAAAGAACACCTCATAAGGTTAACTTAAAAGCTTAAATGCTTCTGCTTAGTTGAGTAAGATTTTCCTCAAAGGTTATTCGTTTTTCCATTTCAATCAACATATGACAACTAATAGTAAACAACTTACTATTTACTTTACTTATATATTTAGGATTAATAACACTTAAAGTTCTTTATAAGTGACACTACTTGTAAAGTGAATTTGAAGATAAACAATTATTATATAAGTAGTCTTTGAGTAGCATTCCACAATTGTATATCTCATTGTTTTATGGTATTATAATTACATGTTGTTTCACACACACTCACAAGCCTTAATAAGAAGCACATGTATGAAACTTAATCTAAAAGGGCAACACATTCCAAGAAATACCTTTCTAGTATCCAAACCCTAGAACAATGTTATTCTCGGGATTCGCGTTTATCAACTTGCATTACATTACTTATGCATAAAAGCATCTTGCTTCTTTAAACATTAGTCCTTACCGGACCAATGATGCAGATTTCAACTATTAGATCTTATATTGTCTTGAAGACCGTGAGTGTATAATCTTGCAATCACAAAAGGCAAGTTCACACTTTCTCATGTCCTTTGATTATTTTCTGTAAAGTATTTTGCAAATCCAGTGTTGTCATCACCTGCATTTGAAAAAGGACAGAAAACACTATTTTCATAATAATGTGATTATAGGTTATTTACCATGAGGTAATAACCTACTATAAGAGTTCCGGTGGTAAAGGAACATATTACCTAGGACTTAACAACCAATGTCGCCAGTGATTCTTGCGCCGTATATTACGCGTTGACCATGAGATTTGGAATGGGACAGAGAAGTTAGCTGTATCTTTTCCCTCTCGCATGGAGCTGTATGTGTGGGTCATGACTGTTATCACTCGTAGTGTGCATATTATTTATGGTAATTCGTAGAGGATATGCAACATATGGGTGGGAACCCTCAACGTCCCACGATAGTTCCGGCATCTGAACGGTCTGTACTGCCATTGTCGTAATTTAATAGGTGGGCTGGCGTACACCAAGGAGACATGCGGGATCGCGGAGAAGGCAGTGATTGGCTTGGGTCTTAGTCTGGGCCTCACACCAAGGAAGTGTGAACGGGTTCGCGGCTCGGATGTGCAACAAAGCTAAGATCTCTCATGTGTAAAGTGACGCACCTATGCAGAGTGTAAGAACTGTAACTTGTTACTCCCTGTTCCGGGAAGGAGCTGCGAACGCGGCGGGAAAGGAACTCCATGAAAGTTCTGGTAAACCTGTGAAGGCTGACGGACATAGATTTTTCAGAATAAAAGCAACCCTTGAAGAAATGTTTACGAAAAGTTGCATGGCCTACGACCTATGGTCTGTGGCTGTAGATATAGTGCATCAAACACTCCTTTTCTAGTGGACTTGCTGAGTACGCTCGTACTCAAAGTATCTTCTTAACCCTTGCTAGGTTCTAAAGCCAGCACAGACGATAATTACATCAAGACATGTTCCAGGAATCTTCATCAAAAGCTAAAGTTCTTCAATGAAATCAAGAAAGTCAACATATACATCAACTCAAGTGAAGTAGAAGTTGTTGATTAGATAAGAATAGAATCTCTAGCCATAGAACCTATTTCTATAGCGTATTGCAATAGCAGCAATGCCAGACAATTAATTAAAATGCTAGTCTCAATAGTATGATAGTTTTTGAGTTGTTTATTTCTGATTCTTCTTTGTAAGAAGATTCTTTCTCTCTCTTTAACCTAGAGTGTTCTCTGGATCTTGTGTAAAGAGTTGAGTTGTAACCTATAGTCATGTCTTGGACCTGCTGTGTTTCTGTTGTACCACTCTGAGGGATGTAATGCTGGTGAACGGTGTTTCATTAGTGTTATGTCAACGACTATAGTGTACTACATCATGCAGTGATATGCTGGGTCACCGCAGATTCATATAAGTGCATGAACACTCATCTCCCTAGCTAATTAGCTAGAAATCATTAAGTGTTCTGTTGTCATCGCTGACAGGTAAAAGCATCCACTTTCACTCACATGTTAAGATCCGAAGTCTAAAAGTCTTACTCCACTTGGATCCATAGTCTAAAAGGCTTACTGTCATGTATATAGTTGATCATCCAACTATTAACCAAACCATCATTCTTATATATATATATTCGGTATGCTAATATGATCTATGCACGCTTGTGCACATCACATATACCTTTATTTGCAAGAAATATCGTTTACTCTTCTTGTTATGAAGCTAAATAAACAAATACTAATATCTACATACTTAAATCCAACATGAATAAGCCTCAGAAATCTGCCCTAGATAAGAAAAAGTATCAGAACATGTAGAAACCATCACTTGTTCACTTGTGTGTTTGACATACACTTGGTTGAAAATTTCTTAGGTGGTAGATATATACATATAGGTTAGTATGCCTAATTAAGATGCGAAAAAAGTTCTCTTTTTGAATTGTAAAGATACATTTAATCATGCCATTTACACAAGGAGTATTTCAATTATATACACACCACTACACATTACCTACACCTTTGCCTAAGGAACTCAATATGTAGTTTTCTCTTCCCAAATTAAGGAAAACTTGGAATGAATACAAGTATCTAATAGGCATGCTAGAATATTTAGTTAAGCCATAGTATGCTCTTTTTAGTATTCCAGAAGCACATCATACCAACACCAGGTCAATCTAGCTACCGCTTATACTATATTGTTAGAGTATTCGTGGTGTCCACTGTCTGGTGCCCGGACACGCAGTCGGTCCGACCGTGTTCGTGGAGACGCATGTATCACCTAAATTTGGTGCATTGATGGATCACGTCATATAGGTCATTCCAAATGGGTCGCGCCTCTGGAGAGGGCGTGTCCACCCAACGGATTCGATCAGACCAGTTCAGACGGGAAAAGACCATTTATGCTGTGGCACTGCAGATGCCCTAGAACATGCTATAGTGCGTGGCCCCTGCTGCACACACATCGTTCGCTCGACCCGAGGACGCGTTGTGCCATCCGTCGGATGCCTTTTTCATGGATAAATTATGAAGTTCTGAGCTACAGACAACATAAAATTTACTCGCTATTTCTTTTCTTTGGAACTGGTGGACGGTAAGAAATAGAGGAAATCATGGGGAACAACACCAGAACATAGTCCAATGTCCGAAGGCATGTGGATGAGTGGCAACTCATTTTGAAAAAGAAACAACAGCCTAGTCTGACTATGGATGCTCGCACTTGCAAATCGCCTCCAGAAGAATTTGTTAAAATAAATACCGATGCATCTTTCTCTGAACAAACTAGAAATGGTGGATGGAGTGCAATATGTCGCGACAGTTCCTCGAACATCTGCTTTGCCATAGCATGCTCTCTAACAAATGTGGAGAATGCTTTCCATGCCGAAGCTTTCGCCCTGTCAAATACCATCCAGGTTGCGGATCAGATAGGAGTGGGGCGAGTTATGTTCAAAATAGACTATACTAATTTGAAGACTGCCATGACAAGCTCAAACTACGATCTCAGTCCTTTAGGTATCCTTTTCAGTGATTTGAGGTATCAGTTATGTGTTAATCATTGATACCCGTGTGATGTACGCCAATCATGCATATAAGCTAGCAGCTTTGTGTGATAGTGTAGCTGGGGAGACCATATTCTGTGGACATTGGGTTACACTACTTCTGTAAGGGCATCTCCACCGGGTCAATCCATCACGTCCAAGCGTGTTCGAACTCGTCTGTGCGGACGCACGGGGTGTGCACGGCGCCCTAGCGGCCCGACCCATCCAGACAAACGCGTCTGACTTGACCCATCCGTGCATCTAATCTGGACCTTGGCGTCGGACCGAAGGCGCGTGGACAACGCGGGTGTCCTGCCCGTTGGCGCCGCTGGCCCACCCGTCAGCCATCGCAGCATTGATTTAGACACGCGCAGCAGCACCGATTCAGACGCAACCACGACACCAATTTAGAGGCACTAGCGGAAGGCTGACCGGCGGTAGCCTGCGCCATCAATGGCGACAAGACAACACACTGACTGACTGGATGCCACGCTCTCCATCGCTGCTGTAGACGCCACCTAACGCCTGTCCTCCTGACTGGACACTTCAATTCCCCTCTCTTCGGCCTCCGCACTGACATCTGATGCCGGTCCTTTTTAACTGGCCACCCACAGCCATCTTCTCCCACACAGAACACCATCCTCTCCTCCTTCTCCTTTTAGTTCTCCACTACTTGTAGCTAGCCATAGCCGGCGGTGCTGGATCGAGGGGAGGGTGTGGCGGCTGTGGACGCCGATGGAGGCGTGGAGGACGCGGCCAACTCACCGCGCCACCACGCTCTCCCTCAACACCGTCATCGCCCGAAGAATTCAATCAAGGCACCCAGTTTGTCGTGGCCATCCACCTCGGCATGCCGCGTGACAGGCTGCTCCAGCCCCGCGGGTTTGTGACACTAATCGACGACGTGTCGCCCCCGCTTTCCATACTACGGACAAACGGCTTCAGGACCAGCAGGTACCCGATCGAACTGCAGTTCGACCACCTCGGCCAGATGTACCTCGGCAACGATTGGGAGTGCTTAGCCCGCTCGCACTAGATCGAAGCGGGCAACATCCTCGTCTTCAAGTACGACGACGAAGGAAAGTTTGGCGTCAGCGTCTTCGACCACACCATGTGCCACCGCTGCTACCACTCTGACTCCTCCTCCGACTCCGACGAGCAGTCTAGGCTATGCGCGCGCCATATATGATGTATCAATGTAGGCATTGGCCATTTGCAATGGAAACCTTTATTCGATGGTCACATATATTTACAAAACAAGAGTACAATGGGTAGCCTACAGATCGTCCGACATTGGCCATTCTATCTAGGCGCCTCCTACGGGTCAGCAATGCCCCTTTCTATGCTGAGAGAGCGGTAGATCGCTTCCTGCCTCTGCAGCTCTTCTTCGGCTTGGGAGAGACGGGCACGCATGTACGCGTCATCGGGATTGGCCCGCAATGCTTCACGGAGCTCGTCACACACTTTCCTGAGCGCTAGACATCGGCGGTGCTCCGACAAAAAGACGTTGCTCATCACCTCCAACGAGAAACGCTCGCTGGTGGTCTTGTTGTAGTTGTAGTGAGAGTGTCATGGAAACGACGGGTTCGGCAACCACCACAGCCGCTCGGGCCCCCTCTTCTCTGCCGACGTCGGGGTTGGCATAGAGCTCGTCGGGTTGATGACCGCGGCCAGGCATGGTGGTTTTTTATGCTATGGGTGGTGCATGCCTCGTCAAATATATCTCGACGACCTCCCCTTTTTATGGCTATGCCTGGATGCCGACGAGCAAACGCCTAGAACTCGCAGGAAGCGGTAGGAAAAAAAGGCGGGAGACAACATGACGGTGGAAAGACACTAGAAAGACGTCGATGGTGGCTATGGCAAATGCGAACAGATGGGTCGCACCGCTGGGCGCGGATGGCCGGACAGGCCGGACCCCCTCCTAAAATCAACCGCGGCCCGGCCCAAACAGACAGAAACAGACCGTTTGGAACACACGGATGGGTCGGTCCGGTGGAGATGGCCTAACCCGTGACCGGCTATCGTGTCGTGTCTCTGAATATGAGTGTTCCATGTCATAAAAAAAGTTGGACGAGTCTAGCGGGCGCCCGACGACCAAAAGGACGAGTTGGGTGCGCCAGGTTTATCAGCTGGGCACCTTTCCACTTTTGGAAAGTTCTTCTGTTCGTGTTTGACTACTTTTTCTTGATTCCTGCGAGAGGTGCGCTCGTTTTCTTTATCTGGCGCCCCCACTGCAACCCCATCCCGTGATCCCCCGCGCCCCGTGCCAGCCTGTCCATCCTTTTGTCCTCTCTCTAACCCTACCGCCCCCAGATCTCGTCCCCTAGATCGTCTTCTTCCTCCAGCCCCAGCCGCCATTGCTTCCTCTTGCTGGCTCCATTAACCCACCAAAACATGGCAACCTCCCGACCCTCAACCATACGAGCATGTTCCATGCGGAGAGCAGCTCGAGGAACGCACCTACATCTGGAATTGCTCTCTCAGATTCAACACAAGTACTCATCCATCTTTTCTCTCTGTTGTTCTCCTGTTGATTTCTTTTGCTCGAGTTAACTTTGTTCCAAAACAAGCAGCTTGGCTATGCTCCTTAATAACTTTCCCATCTCCTAGACAACCTATGTTGCCATGTCCTTCTAGGTTTTTTCTCTATTCTTGCAATTCAAATGAAATTTGCAACTTTTGTGATATTTTTAGCAACTTTTCTATGTTTTGTAGCAACTTCTATCATATCCCAGGCAACTTCTTTTTCATAGATTACAGTTCACATGGAAGAAGTTGCAACTTTTCATGTTTTACGTAGCAAATTTTCTGAGGGTGGATGCAAATTTTTCCTGTTTCGTAGCAACTATTTCTGATGGTGGATGCAAATTTTTCCTGTTTCGTAGCAACTTTTCTGAGGGGGTAGGAAATTATTCCCTGTTTCCTAGCAACTTTTATCACATTGCAGGCAATTTCTTTTTATCATGAACATACTCCTTTGTCATCAGAAAGTAGTGGCCTACCAATTACCCACACGATACCCCATGTAAAATTTCTTTCCTGAGTCAATGATTTATTGTCTTTTTCATAAAACTATGAGCAATTTTTCACTAGTAGTTTGCAACTTGCATCTTAGTTCAGCCAACTTTGTGTCCGGGGCAACCTTTGTTCATGGAAACTACATAGAGTATCAACATGTCAAAAATATGCTCCTTTTTTTATGCAGCCAGATGAGCAAAAAATGTAAGTAGAAATATCCATGCATAAACAAAATAGATTGGCAACTTAACACAATAGTTTTTGAATTCACAGAATCATCATGTGAACAGTATGCAACTAATTCACATAAGTAGGCAACTTTCTTACATAAGTAGGAAACTTAGTTTCACACAATTGTCATGCAACTTTGTATCATCAAAATAGTAGATACTTGCACCAAAAATAACAGAAAACTATAACCGAGTTTGCAACATACTAATCCTAATGACAAGACATGTAACACATGACTTGAACATTTTTTGCCTTCATTTCTTGCATCTGGTCATCGCTTCCTTGTCTTTTTCCACATGAAGAACCTCTTGTCCAGTACCTACATGTCAAAAAACAACAATAAAAATGTGAGAATTTGTGAGGCTAACAAAAGAATTAAAAGTACTGTTTAGCCAACAATGCATAGTTTTTTGCCTATATATACTTTGGAAGTTGTCTTTTTCCCTTATTTTGTTTTTGATTCATTTTATTGTGCAGGCAATGGGTATCCTTGACCTTAAAGAGGAGCCGTTTGACCTTAATGAGCAGGCTGGTTTACTACCACCTAATTACTTCACGCATCTTCTAATGGAAGAGGAAATTGACGAGACTCTAGAGTTGCAAGTTGACATCGACACCCCCGCTATTGATGTACATACAGTACCAATTGACAGTGAAGCTGGAGCGTTTGTTGCCGGTACAAACACAACATCGCTTGCCCAAGACGATGCAGATGATAACGAGGCTTCATCTCAGCCAATGGACCCGCATCTTGGAATGCGTTATGACATGTTGTAGGGTACTAAGGAACACTACAACGCATATGCTGCTAGGACTGGATTTTCAATGAAGGTCAATAGGAACAGAAGGTCAGCACACACCAATGATCTTGATAAACAGCAATTTGTATGTAACAAATTTAGGAAACCTAGGAATGATGATGGCGGAGGTGACAAACTAGATGTAGTTGGGCCAGTACCATCCTCAGAATCATCGGATGAGGAGGACCGGCAGAACGCATAACTTGCATCTGTTGTTGCTGGGATTGCTAAGCAAAAAGGAAAAAAAAGAATCCGAAGAAGCGGAAAAGGGAGACAATAATACCAAATAATTGCAAGGGGGAGATGGTGGTGAAGCTGAAGGATGGTAGATGGGAAGTTATTGCTTTTACAGCGGAGCATAATCATCCTCTTGTCCACAAGCCATCGCTGAACAAGTATGTTAGGTTACACCAAGGTATACCGGCAGAGGAAAAATATTTCATGAAGAATTTGCACAACACAAACCTGACTACTGGTATGTTACTAAATATATTCCTTTGTTTTTTTAGCTGCACCCATAGTTGCTGAAAGACCATATGAAGTTGCTAGTTGCAGTATAGTTGCTGGTGTAACAGATTAAGTTGCTAGTACTGTATGATTATTTGCGAGCGCTAACTATCTTATGGTTTGAAGGAAACAAAAAGTTGCTTGGTAGTGATAACTAGTTGTATGTTAGTGCATTACTAGTTGCCTCCTTAAAGATGCTGCATTTCAAAAAAAATCAAGAAAAGTTGCCATAACAGTATGTATTAGTTGCTAGCTAGTAACATAAACCTTGGCAGAAATCAGTATGTTAGTTGCTAGTAGCTACTGCAAAAATAAAGTTTTCCTTACTTGTTTGCTTGCTATAATTTCTTTTTTGCAGGAAGGATGATGGATATAATGTCAGAGTTCTATGGCTCAGAGTTGCTAGCCATGTACACTGCCACAACTATCACCAACTACTGTGCAACTTTGACTGCAGAAGAAACAAAAGATGACGACATGACCGAAGTGATCAACCATTTTCAAGAGCAAAAAGAGAATAATTCTAATTTTTACTTCAGATTAGATTGTGATAAGGAGGACAGGGTGAAAAACATCTTCTGGGTTGATGGGACTGCTGGGAGGGCATATGCTGAGGCTTACCATGACTACGTATCCTTTGAAAACACGTACTTAATGAATAAGTACAATATGTCCTTTGAACCATTAATTGGGATCAACAAGCATGGGCAATCTATCATGTTGGGCTGCGGGTTTGTGAGGCAAGAGTTGGCAAGCAGTTTTGATTGGATGTTTGAGAGTTTCCTTATCGCGATGAATGGTCGAGCACCGGACAACATCATCACTAACCAAGACGTTGCTATGAAGATGTCAATTGACAGGATGTTCCTAGCAACTATCCACCATTTTGCCGCTGGCACACCATGCAGAAAGCACAGACTAAGTGTGGTACTGTTCTGGGTAGAAACCCTGGTATAGATGAAGATTTCAACGCCTGCATAGACTTCACCTTTTCCCTAGAGGAGTTTGAGGCAAAATGGGCTCTGTTTTTAGGCAAGTGGCTTGCTGTTGCTGGACACTCGCACTTTAGGGAGCTGTATGACATTAGGGACAAGTTGGTTCCTTGCTACTTCCTGCACCGGTTTTTCCCTTTCCTCCAGTCCACGCAGCGCAGTGAAGGGTTTAATGTGGTGCTGAAACTCTATGTGAACCCACACAAGTCACGTTTAACCTTTGTGAAACAGTATGAGAAGATCCAGGTGCATGTGCTGGTGAAGGAGGGTGGCAACGACTACCGTATAGAATTTCTTGAGGTCCATAAATGATCGCCATATCCCATTGAGGAACATGTGTTCAATGTGTACTGCAGAGACATATATTTGAAGTTTTTCCATGAGTTTGAGCTTATTGTCAGGTACAATGTGAGTCACTTTGGTGGTTTGTACTACAGGCTTGAGCCAAATAGGACATGGTGTGCCAAGTATGGGGCGATGACCTACATGGTTACAATGAACAAGGATGAAGGCATCTACTCATTCGAGTGTTCAAAGTTTGATATGGATGGCATCCTTTGTTGCCACATATTGAAGGTTTTCACCCACCTTGGTGTTGATGAGATACCCGAGAGGTACATCCTAAAAAGGTGGACGCCACAAGTAGTCTCTGGTGGATAGGAAGCCGCAACCATGGAGAATCTAGATGTCATGCCACCATATTCGCAGCAACAAGTGCGACATGCAAACCTGAATATTTCGTTTTAGAAATTTGTTCATGTGGTTTGCACAACGGATGAAGCTACTGCAATTGTGAACAAACACATGCATGCTGCAGCGACGGAAATCACTCAACTGAACAAGTCGCGGAAGAAAATGAAGAAACCTGCTGTTGTTGAACTGTCGGCAAGTGCCCCTGTTGATCCTACTATTCCTAGGGACCTGCCAAAGTCAACTACCAAAGGGCAAACAAAGGCACATCGAACAAAATCTTCCCTTGAACTTCATCCAAAACAGAAAAACCAGTGCATGACGTGTGTTCCGTTCGAGCACAATTCTGCAACATGTGCAGAGAGGCTGGTGTAGGCAGGAACAAATTTATAGGCTAGGCAACTATGTAAGAAACTGGAGGGTTAATTTCACTACAGCTAGGCAACTTTTATTAGTTTTGTGGCAACTTTGTCTTGTCACTGTTTTATCTTTTTATTGTAGTTCTGGCAACTAGTACCATTTTTCCTGGAAAGTTTTATTAGCTAGGCTTTTGCCTCTGGCAACTAAGTCCTAAAATGTGGCAACTCTGTGACTATGAAGAGCAACTTTCAGCATTTTATGTGGCAACTAGGTACTGTTAAATCCGCATAAGCAAAAACAATAAAGCAAGAAGATCAAAAAGGAAAGCAATTTGTATGTAATCTTGAGCAACTATAGACATTTGATATGAACAAAAAAAGACAAATGGAGATCGGAGTTTGTGAGGGGCATGCCTTCATTGATTAAATCTTGAGGACTTTCTTCCAGTCGGCTTTGTTGTCCTCCGATGTGACCCAACTGTTTGTCATTATATTCCTGATGTATGGGATATCCTTTGCTGAGTATTTCTGAGATTCTCTACCATCCCAATTGATGTTCAGTAGGGTTAAAACCCCGCAGTCATCGCTGTAAAATACAAGAAAAAATTCAGTATGGTTGTATTTGAACAAACATAGGCAACAAACATGTTGGGCAAACCAACTACTTATGCATGTAACTTCTAGTGTTGTGAAGGCAACAAAATGTCAGGTCCTAGCAATTAATAATGCCAGTCAAAAGCAACTTTCAGTCAAAAACAACATGATAGGGTAAACAAATCCTAGTGTCAAAAAACTCCTAGTGTGAGGGTAACTAACATGTTGGTTTGAGCAACTAACATTGTCAGACAAGCAACTAATAAGTAGGTTTGAGCAACTAACAGTGTCAGGCAAGAAACTAATAGGTTGAGCAACTAACATTGAATAGTAAAATAGTATGCATGTGGGAAAGTTGCTCGCTGAAGTTGCTTACTTGTTTTTCCGCTTTGGAACTTGGATTTCTTGAACACGAAAATTTTCAAGTTTAACTTTGGATGCAACATAGTTATTATCCCAGTGAATGCGGATAGATGCGATGATGGCTTGGTAACATTTTTTCAGAACCTTATCCTCAATTGTCCTCCACGAGTCAAGGATCTGAAATTGCTTGTCTCTAATGTTTAAGTTGAACAACCAATAATGGTTGACAACATCCTTTGCTTTTGGGGTGAGGGCTTGGATAATAGGGAACATAACCTGTGTAGTTAGGCAATTAGTTAACTGCAGGGAAGCAACAACAGGTTGAACTTTCTGAGAAACTTCATCATCATCAACTTCTGGACCATCGTCATCATCAAAATCTGGACCTAAGCTGAAAGATGGGTAATCCATATCGCTAGCAGACCTGGACCTTGGAAGCGGCATCTTGTATGTGTGTTGTTCCTGCACTTGGGGTTCGGGCAACTTGTTTGCTTTTTTCCCTCAGATGGGTGATGGTGGCGGGCAAGTTTGTCTAGTTGGTGGTGGGCTAAAGTGCACACTTTTTGCCATTGCTGGGCTGTTCAGCGGTTGTTTTTCCTGTGCTGTTGCCTTTGGGTGCACTGTAGTTTCCTTGGTCTGTACACTAGTTGTATGTATAGCTGGAGAAGTTGCCTATAGAACATCAAAAGTTGCCTGCTTATTCTCTGAAGTTGCTTGTTTCATAGGAATTCTCTCTGGCTGGATATGCACTCTAGTTGCTTGAGGCCCAGAAGAAGTTGTCTGTTTCTGTGTATAAGTTTCCTGAGGAACCCCTGAACTTAGTTGCTCTTGCACCATACTTGCATGTCCTATTTTTGCAGTTGGCTTCTCTGTGAATTTTGTTGCAGACCTTGCTAGTTCCTTCAGTTTCACAGGCTCCCCTTTGCTAGACTGCATATTCATCTTCTTATCCATGTCAGCTGAATCAAGATACCCCTTGAAAGGCCCTGGACTACATTGTACGTCACCATCGATCCATTCCAAACTAGTGTCTTGTGAGTCACCTGATTTTTTTTATCTCTTCTTGCAAAACAGACTTCAACTCACTTTGTGAATTCATTTCAAATATGGCGGGTTCTTCGATGAGATGAATTTCTGGCAACTTCTTTTTCCCGACGTTCATCTTGTACAAATCCAACAAAGACATTTTTTTCATAGTCTTGTTCCTGGCTGCTCCCAGCATCACCATGCTGTCCAGGAGCAACTTCCTCCCTATCCTGAGCAACTTTATTAGTGTTCTGCTCAATATATTCCCTGGACAGTGCATCAGGACCAGTTTTCAAAGTATCCAAAACAGTGGTGCCAGCAAAAACTATTGGGATGCTAGCGGGGCAAGACAATTTTCCATCGCGAGCCACCAATTTAGCCTTCTTGATAATTGTGACTTCTTCAGTTGGTATTTGCTGCTGGGCAGGTTGCCCCATGGCCTCAGCAACTTTCCCACCAATGTCAGCAACTTTCCCACTAGCCTCAGCAACTTTACCCCTGGTCTCATCAACTTTACCCCTGGTCTCAGTAACTTTACGCCTGGTCTCCCGTTGTACAACATTTTGCATGGTCTGTGGTAAACTTTTCTGCATTGTCTGTTGGACAAATTTAATCTTGTTTTGCTGAACTACTTGTTGCACGGTAGGGGCAACTTCTTCCCTGGTTTGTGAATTTTGATCCATGCTTTTATGTTCAACAACCTTTGTGGGTTGTCCATCAGTTTTATCCCTAGTTTAAGTAGTTCTATGGATACTTTTAGCAACTTCCTTCCTGGCAGCAGCAACTTCCTTCCTGGTATAAACAACTTTCTCCCTGGTATCAGCAATTTTCTCCCTGGTTTGTTGCACAACATCCTCACTGGTGATAGCAACTTTTGCACTAGTATGGGCAACTTGCTCCCTGTTACTAGCAACTTGCCCCCTTGACTGTTGAGCAACTACCTCAATTTGTTTCCCAGCAAATTCCTTGTTGACCTGATGAGCAACTTCCTTGCTGGTCTGAGCAACTTGCTTACTTATCTGAGCAACTTCATCCATTGTCTTCTCATCAACTTCAACCCTGGTCTGCGCTAGTGTTTTTCTACTAGGATGACTAACTTGTTCTGTAGCCTGGGCAAGTTCTTCCTAAGTTTGTTTAGCATCGCCTTCGGCTGCCCTCTTCCTTTTTGCCCCTACCTTACGACAGACCTTCTTTCCCTGTTTTCAACATAGTACTAATATGTGCAACTATCATCCATGCTCTTGTCATTGTTGCTGCCATCGTCTTCATCTACTCCTTTGCCAGATCCTATGTTCCCAACGCCGCCATCGTCATCATCATCTTTGTTGCTGCTGCTGTCATCCCCTTCCTCCTCATCCTCATCATTTTTCGCTGGTCGGACTCGTCATCATCGTCGTCGTCGTTCTCGACGTATTCTTTGTTGTGTACAACAAAAGGGCCAAAAAGTAAAAGTAAGGTAGTGATAAAAAAAGTAATTTGAAATAAAGAATAACAAACTACAGCGATAAACCACATGATCGTAGTCTTGCCTGCTATTTTCCTCATTAGAGTTGTCAAAGTCCTCATCAGGCAACACCAGTTCTTCGTCTTGCTTATTGTTTCTTCATCTCCTCGTAGGTCTTGGTTGACCTCTGCCAGTTACAATAGTTTCTTCTATTTTGCCAATGTCATTTACAAACTTTGCCATGGTCTCTTCAAAATCTGAGCATGCTACATGGACAAAAAGCAGAAAGTTTCCTTTTCCTCTGTAAGTTTGTTATTAAAAATGAATAAGAACACAAATCAGTTGTCATGCTGAGCAACTAATAGTCTAAGACAAGCAACTTCTATTGTCGTGTAGGCAATAAACTTGTCAGGTTGAGAAACTAAAAAAATGAGGTACTCACACACTGGTCGTAATTTGACGGCAAATTTGCAGTGACGAACTGTTCAGCCTTTAGCAATCCGCCAAAAAGTCCTCTATGCCGCGTGTCTCTGTATTTTTCCTTGAGTTGTTTTTTGACGAAGTAGGTTACTCAAATTAGATTGATATAGAAAAGTAGGCATAGAAGGAGAATAAAATGTAAAAAAAGCATATCACGCTTACTTGCAGTTTTCCAAAAACCCCTAGTTTGATCAAGTCTTTCTTCTTGACCTTATTTATCAAGGCGCTATCCCAAGCGTCTACTCGAGGGTAACACTGACTGATGAGTTCGTCAACCTCTACGGAATCTAGGTACAGTAGCTGCTTGACAGGGAAAACCAGCGAAATAATATGAATTAAATGCAAAACATATTCTATAAGGGTTGCAATAAAAACATGATTATTAGCAATTCATGATATCATATAGGCAACTAACAGGATGGTTTGAGCAACTTTGTATTCAACTAGAAACTTCTAGTTACATATATGCAACAAAACAGGTTTGTTTTAAGAAAAACTTAATATGACAGTAAAAAAGAACTACGCAAGAGATAAACATGCTTCGGAGGTGCTAAAAAGAACATGTTCTAGCAACTTCTAGTTGTATATAAGCAACAAACATGCTGTGTTGAGCAACTAGATGAGTCACAAAAGCAACTACATAGAACATCTATCTATGATTAAAAAAAAGTTGTGCACTTACCATCAGGTGATAAACACAACATCACACAAACTTCTTGTTTTTCAGTGAACTAAAAGCAAGCCTGGTTTGGTTGACAACAAACTGACAGATGTTCATGCGGGGAATAAGGTCAACGTAATATACAACATGAAAGCAGTGTGGGATAACTTTTAGACCAGTTATGGGAGCGATAAAGTTGTAGGCCATTATAGCCCAAGCTCGAACAAACATATCGTCTGATTTCCCGCCCATGTCCTTAATCATCTTGCACCAGCTGGTAAGATCGGGACTGCCATTTGGCGAGAAACCGTAATCCTCCATCATTTGTCGCGTAATATCAACATTCATCTCGTAACACACTTTTAAGCCAAAGTTGGGCAACCCCCAGATCCTGTGCACACTTTCTGCATCGACCGGTATCTTTCCGTGGTCAGGTATGATCAACTCAGAGGTGTCGGAGTCATAGAACTTCATAACCCACTGACTGAGTTCAGGAGGCATGGTGCATGCGCCGATGTTCAACAGGCCACCAAACTTCTTATCGATCAGTGCAATCTTCTGTGCGCCTATCAAACTGTTGTTTAGTGTGACAAAACACGAAGGCGATGACCTGTTTATGGTTTCCCCAATTTCCTGAGCCTATAATTCAAGCATGCAAAAAAGATGTATTAGATAGTTTCCATATAGGCGCCAAAATATGGCAGAAAAATAGCAACTATCTATTGTAGAGAAGCAATTCCATACTGAAAATAAACAACTACCTAGTGCAGAGAAGAAACTTCCTACTGCAGATAAGCAACTACCTACTGTAGAGAAGCAACTACCTACTGCAGATAAACAACTACGTACTGTAGAAAAGCAACTACCTACTGAAGGTAAAAAATGACAAGTAATAAGATTTACCATGAGTACAATATAGATAGCATGGGTAGAACTTACATCAGAGTTCTCCGCTGTTTTTGTGGTTGCAACCTTTTTCCCCTTATTCTTTGGATTCTCCACCATTTCAACAGTATCACTAACAATTTTCTTTGCAATTATCTTTTTAGACTGTTTCATAGGAGACGGTCCACGATTAGCTGGAGCCTTGATTTTATTTTGCTTATTAGGTTCCTTCGTAGGTGGAACCTTAGTTTGTTGGCTCCCTAAAGATGAGCCTCCACCTGCTGATGGATCAGACCCATCCATCATGCAAACCTGCTTAACCAATAGTATGAAAACAGAGAAAAAGTTTTAAAACTTTAACTAGCAACTTCTTGTTGGATGTGGGCAACAAACATGTTGTTTTTAGCAACTACTTATGTCAGATAAGCAAACAGACAGGTTTGGTTGAACAAACTGCTCATGACATGAAAACAGTACTTATAGGCACCATGATAATATAATCTGTGCAACTATTAGTCCAATATAGGCAACAAACATGTTGGGCAAACCAACTACTTATGTCGTAGCACCTATTAAATGCTAGGCAACCAACTTCTATTGTCATGCAGACAATAAATAATGTCAGGTTCAGCAACTAATAAATGTCAGACACAACTTGTCAGATTGAGCAACTAATAGTGTGAGATAAGCAACTAATAGTGTGAGACAAACAACTTCTATTATCATGTAGCCAATAAACTTGCCAAGTTGAGCAACTAAAAAGTGTGAGACAAGCAACTTCTATTATCACAGACTAAATCATGTTCCTTATCACAGACTACGAAATAACAACGTCTACTAGCAACTAGTACTGTCATGTATGAAACAAATGATGTTTCTATTGGCAAATTATTTGAGAACAAAAGCAACTAATCAACTACTAAATCAACTAGTAGTGTGAGCAACTAATAGTGTGAGACAAGCAACTTTTATTATCATGTAGCCAATAAACTTGTCAGATTGAGCAACTAATAGTGTGAGACAAGAAACTTCTATTATCACAGACTAAATCATGTTTCTTATCAGAGACTACGAAACAACAACTTCTACTAGCAACTAGTACTATCATGTATGAAACAAACGATGTTTGTACTGGCAACTTATTTGAGAATAAAAGCAACTAATCAACAAAAGCAAACTAATCAACTACTAAATCATATTTCTCCGGTAACAGTGCGTATCAAAATCCCCCCAGATCTCCTTCCTTAATACGCCAATCCACCCCTACAAAAACATGAATGCGCTTCATATAAACCCTGCAGAGAAATCCGCCGTGAATCGAAACCATAGAGAACCACGCAAGATCACAGGCGAACCCCCTGGCGCCAATCCACCTCGAGAGAACCACACAAAATCGCGTGAAAACACACACAGAGGAGACGAAATTCATGAGAATTCATGGAATCAGAAGGTAAAACGTACCGCCTAATCTGTCACGGTTCTCGAAATGTGCCGAAAATATGCTCGCCTAAATCCTACAGGGATCTCTACGAAAACTGGGCGTCAATCGTCAGATTCCGCCGAGAATCCCCGAGAAAATCAACGTCTCCACCCGCCTCCAATCGCTGATGTAGACCTCCGCCGACCGCGCCAGTTCTCCCTCGCCGGAACGGCTCCACCACCGCTCCAATCGCCGGAACACCGGAACGACCGCCCCCGCACTGCGGTTTGGAGCGAGGAAACGAGAGAGAGCAAAGCGAGAGTAAACAAGACGGAGAGAAAGTTAACGCGCGGTGCGGGGAAGTAGGGGTAGAAACAAAAAAAACAGACCTTATAACACATTAACACACGTTGTTACGCTGGATTTGCGCGTGCGGCGCGCCCTACTCTTCGAACTGGCGCCCCGCGGGGTCAACTGGTCAAGTAAATAGGAAAAAACTTAGCTAACTCATCAGTTAAAAAAGAAAGTTCTGAGCTAACGGTTTGGGCCCGTCGGTCATCGGGCGCAGCCCAACTCGCCGTCAGTCGTTCTCTTTCTCCCGGTCGCATCCGTCTTGTGATTCCTGACGCGCGGCGGCGGTGTCTCCTGGCTAACCCTAGACGTCGGCCGCCGGCGTGCTCCTTGGCCTTCTTTTGTTTCACAGAGGTAAGTTTTGTATCTCTAGGGACTTCCTCTTGGGCTATCGGTCGTGGTCGCTGATATGGAAAGCTAAAGGTGTCGATGTGAATGGAGCCTTCCACATCCCAGCACAACGGTGAGGCGAGCAGCAGCGGAGGGGCCTCAAAACCGAAGGAGAAGGATCGGCCGAGGTCCTTTGACGAGAATACTCGTACCGCGTGCTGGCGAAAGGCAGCGGTGCTGGCAGGGCGACACCCCGAGCGGTGGCGGCAGGACGCGGCCGGTAACGTAGTGTGTCGTCGCTTCTGGAGCTGCCACGGCTGCCTCTGCTATGAATACGACCACATCGTCCCATTCTCCAAAGGTCTCTTCTTTCCGCCAGAAAACAGTACATCTTCTCTTTTATTTAGCTAGTTTCATATTGAGCACTTTGTAGATTGAATTCAGAGGCTGGTTAGGAGGTTATTATGGATAATTTGTTCATTCTAGAATCCTCCGTCCCAAGTAACTGCTCATTTAGCTCTGAAATCTGAATGGATGAACAATGTGCTAGCTGGACTGTAAGTCGTAAATATACCGAATGCTAGTTTAGGCTATCAGATTTGAAGCCCTCACTATTTGATCAGTATGAACAATTCCCACTGGTGTATGTCTTTGTACCTAAACAATTGCAGTTCAAAACAGAGTGAATGTTTTTATTTTTATATGTGGGTCTTAAAACAACTGTGCTACTACCAAATATGTGGCAATCGTTGCTCATCTTATACTTCCTGAGGTATGCATTTTGAGATGAGCGGCAACATCTTGCACCATCTGTTGTTTCTACTTCTTACTCTTTCCTATTTGTGTGTAATCTTTATCCTTGCGGCTGTTTTAGTGTACCCAAAGGTTTTGTCAATCCATTATTTGTTTTTTATTGCTTAAATTTAACTTTTGATCGGTGGTTTTAGGAGGGGAGTCCACTGTTGACAATTGCCAAATCCTTCAGACCAGGGTAAACCGGTCCAAGTCTGATAAAGCATGGGTGGAGCAGGCGGAAATGAAAGGCTTTTCCTGCAATGTCAAGTTCACCGGTGAGTTAAGATACATTTTGATTCCTACATTTCAGAAATATTTGTGAATTAGTTTCTGCCCTGATTTTCTTATTTTGAGCAGATTAACTTGTGATACATTATTTGCTTAATGTTGTTGGGGAACAGTGGCAGACATACCTGTATGATGACTGACATACATATTTCCTTAGCAGATATAGGGTATAATGATTTACTGATGTCTACTCCCTCCGTTCAGAAATATAAGACATTTTACCTTTGTGAAACGAATTTATCTAGATGTCTTTTAAGGGCTTGTTTGATTCAAAGGAATCTCATAGGAAATTTGGAGGATTTTGATCCTTAAGAAATTTTCCTTTATGCATTGTTTGATTCATAGGATTAGAGCCATAGGAAAAATTCCCATAGGATTTCATTGCACTATATTTTGGAGGAAAATTTCCATCCACCCAAACCTCATGTTACAATTCCTTTGCCTTTCCTGCGATTCAAACACTCTTTCAAGAAAAATTCCTGTAGGCTCCAAATCCTATAGGATTCAACTAGACAGGACAGTCTAATCCTACACTTTTCCTATTCCTGCATTTTTCCTATCCCGCGAATCAAACAGGCCCTAGTGTATAGGTTCACTCCAAATCTATACACAAAAGTCATCTAGATACATTCGTTTTACAAAGCCAAAACGTCTTATATTTCTAAACGGAGGGAGTACTAGAGATTCACCAGTGGTTATGAAAAGGATTGCATGTAGTCTCATTAAGTAAGAAAATTAGGTGAGCTGTGGAAGCAGAATTATTGAATAATCCTTTGAATCATCGGGCAGTTCTATTTTCGTTGTTTTGATTTAGGTCAAGGTACACGTACTGATTTGCTCCTTTTTCCAGATTAATTAATTGATCATTCGTCCTTTGTTACTATTTTTTGGAATGGGTCTAGCTTATGCAAACCAATGTAGAAGTACTTGAGGGTTGAACTCTCTTACAACCTTTTCTAACACAGTTTGAGCAAAGGTGTAGCTTTTCATTATGAACCTTTGCTCACAACAGATTAATTTGGGTAGGGTAAGGGTTCAAAGACTGGGGATAGTGCACTTGCCTGAACTACCGGCTATAGGGTTCGTTCCTGACGTAGAAGAGAAGGCTTTGAAGCTTAAGTTCCATGCTAGCTTGATAACTGAGTTAGTCCTTAAGTTTTTTTTTCGAAATGGGGGTGTACCCCAGCCTCTGCATCAAAATGATGCATATGGCTGCTTTATTGCCTTATTAGCGTCAAAGTATTACACTTATTACAACTCAAGGATCAGCTAGAGTTGATACGAAGATCAACCAGCGAAAAAAAGAGGAAGACAAAAGTAAAGGCAACATTAGAAAGTGATCCTATGATCAAGCCGCCAACCGCACCGGCTGAAGAGATCCCGTGCAACCGTTTCCAATCGGTTGCACCCAGACTCCATGGCATCCCACTGTTCTTCGCATTGGAGATAGGACCACAGACGGATCCAGTGAATAACCATAGGGGACACCTCCAAAAAAGGTTGTTTTTTGGTTTATTAAAAACAGTATCATTACGTACATTCTAAATAGCCCAAACCACAACGCAAACTCCCACTCTGATTTAAATTAGATCCTTCTTGGCAATACCGCTTAACCAATTGCCAAATAGGTTTGTAATATTTTTTGGAGGGGACAAACCAAATGTCATAAAAATGATGTGCCATATTATTTTAGCCAAAGGGCAGTCAAAAAACAAGTGATGAATATTTTCATCTTTGTCACAAAAAAACGCATTTCTTGCAGCCTTGCACTTTAAATTTCCAAATATATTTACGTAGGTATTTTGTGTGATCATCTAACAAGTCGTACATAGATTTGACAGTAAAAACACCTAAGTTCGTAAGACGGTAAGACCCCAAATGAAAGAATCATTCTCATTAGATAGTTGGACGTGTATTAGTCGCTTCACTAAC
The DNA here is from genome assembly GCA_916181665.1 of Avena sativa. Classification (NCBI taxonomy): domain Eukaryota; kingdom Viridiplantae; phylum Streptophyta; class Magnoliopsida; order Poales; family Poaceae; genus Avena; species Avena sativa. Next base: position 7,423,327 of record OV702293.1, on the reverse strand, counting down.
TCTAACCAAAGCGCCCACTTGTTGGGAGTTAGAGTCCTCCGAAATGTAATATGGAGTGGACGATGTTCTAACACATCAGCCACCGAAACTTGTTTTCGTACGGCTATGTTATAGAGAGACGGATATTGCTGAGCTAAGGGAATGTCGCCTATCCAACTATCTTCCCAAAATCTAGTATCCATGCCGTTCCCTACTGCTGAAAAGAGCTAACAGAGGCAACAACAGGTGACGAGATACCGGCTGTGGTTGCAGTGGAAGGAAGACGAAGCCAGTCAAGCTCCCAGAGGCCATCTTGGCGTCGGGGGCCAGCACAAAGCATAGCGCCTGTGCAACAATCCTGAACAGAATAGGAATCAAAGTCGAGAATGACCCTACAACGCGAGTCAACAATCTGGCTACCAGAAAAGAGCTGCATAGTAAGTCGGGGAATATGAGCAACAGAAGGAACGTGAAATGCTGAAGTGCTAAGAGTTGAAGGGTAGCAACTGGGAGGGGAGTACCATCAGCAGTAAGAACACGAACTGGAGAGTCGATAGGTCGAACAGAGGTTGAAGCATAAGAATCATAAGTCATATGAAAAGACGCTCCAGTATCAAGAATCCACGAGGATTTACCTGAATGAGAAGGTGGTCTCTCAATGCCGGAAAAGCCAGCCGCAGAACCTGCAGAACCCGTCGGTGAAAAAAGCCAAGCATCAAGTATGAATCGAAATTGCGCAATTTCATGCGCAGTCAGAGACTCAAGTGAAGAGGTCGGGGTAGAAGTGTTGACCAATAAAGACTGACCACAAGCACTCCTAGAAGCCGCATGTAGATTCCTTGTAGAGCGGTCACAAGCGCGAGCAAAAGCTGCACGAGGACTCGACGAAGAGTGGCCAGAACCACGTGCAGGAACCGCGAGAGTTGACGTAGAGCGGCCACAACCACGAGCAGAAGCTGTGAGGGTTGATGTAGAGTAGTCACCGTCACGCACGGGAACCGATGAAATGAACGGACGAGCACCAAGTACCGAGGGAAGGCACTTGTGCGAGACGAGATCAATATAAGGAACAACATGGGAAACCGCCATTAGGGCAGGCATAGAAACCATGCCAAACACAAAAGGCAGTGTATCTCTCTCTCTCTCTCTCTCTCTCTCTCTCTACTCTTATTTTATTTTATTTTATTATGCGACAGATGAGTGGACGCTCGAAATATGAAACAAACTGATCGAACCAGCTCCGTCTTGACCAAATAAGCCGAGAGGACGCGACGGCCGGCGGCGCAGCAGAGAGCCCGCAAGCGGCTGCGAGCGACAGGAAACGGCAGTGGACGGGCCGGCGGACGGTGGTGCAGGAAGACGGCCTGAAGGCGGTGGCGGACGCGTCCTGGATGCGCGGACGCGACCTGGAGTGGCGCTGCGGCAGAACTCGGGCCAGCGAGCGGCAGGGCCAAGGAGGAGCCGCAGGGCCAGCAAGCTAAAAATCAATTTAGAGATAGGCAGGAGACGTACGGGAGTAGATCAATCGACATTGGAATCGATCTAACAAACTAGAGGTGGTATTGACGTGCAGCCAAAGATCAATTTTATCTTGCGTGTGGCAAATTCCCTGGAAACAGGAAGAAGAGGACTGGCCTGGAGGTTGGTGACAGGGATACGGCCAGAAAATGGAGCAGCAGCCGGAGGGGAACCGTTGTGGCAGAGCAGCTGGCCGGCCGGAAGTGCGGCGGCCGCGGTCAAGCACCAGTGGCACCGTATGCGTGGAAAAAAAAATCCTAATTTACTCCGATACCATGTTAGGAATATGCATCATAGTATTTCAAATAGGCAAAAGCTGTTGTACTCTGCAGGCTCTCGGTAGAAGCTATAGAGCTTGATCTATCTAGATCTAAGAGTGAGAGAGAGAGAGAGAGAGAAGAAGTACCTTCTCCGCTGCTCAAGCTCGATGAGCCGTTGGCCGTTGGCCATGGGGTCGACGGCGAGAGCGTGGTGAGAGAGAGCTAAGCGGTGGCGGCGACGGTGCTTCCCGTGGCTAGCGCTAAACCCTAGATCGGAAGGGATTGTAGGTGGGGGGAGCGCCGGCCGCGACGAACCTCGTGTTGCGTGCCCCGACCCCCACCCTCTCTTTATATAGCGTTGCCACAAGGGCCCACCAACCATGAATTGGTTGGGCGCCCCCGATCAGGGCACGAGCAAGGGGTTCGATGAACCGTTGGGTTCATTCGGGAGATCAACCTAACAAAAGCCACAATATATACATATAGAGGTGGGAGGCCAAAGGCCAATATGCAGGAGGCCAAAAGCCATCATAATATAACACTAACATTGGTATGCATTAACATGAGATTCCAATCAAATATGACTTTCCTCATCTACACTTTTTTTTGGCATGCATATACTTCTCTTCCAGTTTCATATCATGCAAACTTGATCTGATTTGCTAGTGCTTTTTCCATCTTGTTAGACAAGGAGCTTGATGTAATTGAGATGGCTGTCTATGGCGATGTCATTCGTCCTGGCAAACAATGTCGTTGCAAGTCAGTAGCTGAGATGCTCGGACAGGTGAAGCCAAAGAATCAAATGGCTGCTTGTGACTTACCGTATGATGATGTCTCTAAAACACGGTGAAGACCATCCACACCTGTATCCTTCTGTGTGGGGGCATAATCATTGTCAAACAATCAATTACGGAGTACATTCTATTATGAACATTTGTAATTTTCTCATCAATGTCTAGCGCAAAAAAAGGACAAAGAACATCTTAACCCCATAACTGCAATTAAACACTCATATATTGTGCTTTTCAGTGATGTCTGGAAACTGGAATATGTCAGTGACATGTTTGGCTGTAGAATTGCTAACATTCGGCTGCCACCATGAAGAGTGGTGTCTAAATATTGTGTTTTTAGTGATCTCTTGTTTTGCCAATCCGTGGATGCGCATTGGTCTGATATCCTTTGTACGTTCACAACCATTGGCCCGCTAAAATTGCAGCAGCATTTATCTCTCATCTCCCATGCACCTATGATGTGGGTTCCTTTTCCCAAAATTTACCGCTAGCAACCCCGAGAACAAAAGTGGGTTGTTTCGTGCTCAACTCTTGAAGCAATCATACTTCCTCCATACCGGATTGTTGGGCTAATAGTGATTTTAGAGATACCGATATATTAGACTTTTTACATTTAAGTGTTTCTTAGCACGTTTTCATAGAAGTAATTAAAACTTAAAACTAGTTACAACGGGAAGTACTCATATACTGTAGTGCATATGATAGTATAATATTATACCATCTTCATAATGTATAGTACAATGGGAGTAGTAGTATCAATAAATGCACCAAGACTATAATACTCTTCAAAAATTAGTCCCACCATTTATTGATTGGAATGGAAACCAACCAATGCATGCACTAATTTTTCATGGAAAGAAGGAAAGAGGGGTCATGCATGCCTTCTTGTATTAATTTCAACATCAATCATTGAATCAGTAAAACAATGAATGACAAAGAAGCACATTTTTAGAAAACCATCGCACTCCTTTTGTTCAAGAAAAAACAAATTAGAATGACAAATATGGATCAATAGTAGGTTTTCTCATCTCTAATCAAAACAATACTTCGGCTGTAGTTGTATATGCAAGTTATATATAACTTACTCAACGTTGTTCAATTTCAAATGATTAAATCTATGGCTACCATACTATCTTATTTTTGGCCTTGGCGCCAGCGGCTCATCAGGTCATCTAGTTGATTAAGGATGTCAATGAGCTGGGTTTGGACGGATAGACTAAAACCAGATCCAAATCCAAATCCATCATGCTCACTATATATAAGGCCCATGCTGATGTGTTCTAAATCATGATCCGGTATAGCCCCCTCTGGGATGCAAAGTAACTACTATGGGATCTGGGATCCAGAGGAACTCCCACGACATACCACTCCTAAGAGGCATACATGATACTGTACACCTCCACGTTCGTTATAGTTTCATAAGGATGGCAGTGGGTACCCTAATGGGTACCCTTTACCCTACTTAGTAAAAAAAAATGAACTAAGTTTTGGCAAAACATCACTTTTTAAGAAAACTAGTTTATTTTTTTGAACTAAGCTAAACTAGAGGGTACCCTAAAGGTTCCAAAGTTCCATCTATATAGTTTCATATGCGGAAACACTCCCGAGTACTAGTACTCAATTGTACACACGTGTGTACATGTGACATGTTCATCTAGAAAGAAATAGAAATACATTTACAATATCAATAGACAAGATCCAAAATAGATAGACATTCAAACAGAGGACAAATGTCTCAATATTACATCATACATCAAGCGGAAGCGAATATCGAATCGTCGAGTACGGATGAAGAGTATAATTAAAAATAAAACGCCAAGAACATAATCAAGTGAAACACCAAGTCCACACGACTCAGGATTATGGTAGGACCACCGGTCTATGCATCACAGACTCATCAAGACAAACCAGCACGTCCTTGTAGTGGCACGTACCTCTACAACCGGTAAAATACCTAACTAAAGTAAAATAGAGCGTTTGTACCGAGGCGCACACTGGACAGTCTAAAATTTGGCTGCGCTCGCCTACAAAGATATGCCGGGGTTAAATGGCTGAAAATTTTGCACTATAGGGATGCTACAACTATCGATATTAGTTAGCGATAAGAGAGACTACCCAATAACATTATATAACTAACACCAGACATAACCCATCTAGATTATATAACTAACACCATACATAACCCATCCCTAGATTCCCCCTCAAAATCCACAGACGAGGAAGTCATCTAAGGAACACACGTGGCAATTCTATTATTAATTATTTAGTTTATACACTAGTACAGATCAGGCCTATTAAGGCCCCCATCACACACAGAAGTCCCTTTTCGTCTGTGGTGCTATAGATCGCTGATGCCGCAACATCTCGACCGCCTATCTGTGGCCCAGACCGGATTCAAACAACCCCGTATGGAATTCCCTTTTCTCGCGATATACCACTTTCCCGAGATCTGATCGTCGGTATCACCATACCTAGTTCATTCTCGATAGGGGCAACTCTATTTACCCATTGAGTAATACAATATCCCTATGACTTAACTCCTTAGTCACATGCTTGCAAGTTACTTAGGATGTTATATTCCCGAGAGGGTCCAGAGATATATCTCTATCATATGGAATGAACCATCCCAATCTTGATCCAAGCAACCCAAAAAGTACCTTTCGAGATACCTGAAGAATGATCACACAATTACGAAGTGACGGTTGATTCCCACAAAGTATTCTTCCGGTAGTAAGGAGTAACATGATCTCATGGTCTAAGGAAATGATACTTGATATTGAGAAATATACATCAATTAAAACTTAGTGACACGATGAAATTGCTATGCTTAGGTTGGGGTTGTCCATCGCATCATTTTCCTATTGATATGATCTTGTTATTAACTGACCATTTATGTCCATAGTTTAACCGTCATTTAATCAACAAGCTAGTCCAGTAGAGACTCACTATGAACACAGTGTTATTTATATATCTACATATGTTTTTATTTTTTGGTTAGTACAATTATACCATGGAGAATAAACATTTATCTACACATGTTTTTATTTTTTGGTTAGTACAACTTTATTATATCTACACATATTTCCAATAATCTCCCACTTGCACTAGAGTCAATAATCTAGCCAAAGTTTGAGCATTCAACATCTATGACATTCGAATGTTTCATATGTGTTTAATGTGGTAAGCATAATAATCGGGTTTGAAATTTCAGGTCCATACGTATTTGCATGTCTTTGCATCTGTACGCATCACTCATTCTCAAGTGAGATGGCATTATATAAAATTTGGTCTTCTGGTGAGACCTTAGTTCCTTAGCCGAACTATGTTGACATTGTTGTCATATAATAGATTTTTATAGTACTAGTCCGTTTGGAACTACAACCAGTTTGAAAACAAACTCCATGATACAAATGCCCTCCTTTTGGTACTAGAGCAGTCGTTATAGTATCCATTATAATGTTTAACTTTGGAGCTCATCCAAATCCATCATGTAACTTTCTTCCATTTTATTATGTCAACTTTTACTAAAGCACATAGCCTAATTTTGAGATAAAATTTGTTTGTATATGTGAAAAAACAAGTAACAATGTAATACCCTTACAATGAACCTTTTTCACTTCTGCATACAGAACATATTGTTTAGTTCTTATAAAGCACATAAGAATATTTTTACTATTGTCCAATGAACATCATATGAATCACCCTATATATGATCATATCATTTTACAACATAGAGTATATCTGGATATGTACATATCATGGTATACATGACTGATAAAATCGTTCATATGGTTTCACTCATAAAGTGTCAGAACACTTGACTCTTCCTTCAACCTTTTCCAGGCGGCAAAAATCCCTTTTTCCAACCAGTGGAACTGTGGAGGAGGCCTCTACAATATTTTTACCATTATATCAAAATAAAAACATACAAGTATATGAACTAAAGGAGGGTATTTACATGGGGATGATATTTACATGAGGGAAAAAGAGAAAGAAGGAAATAAACGTAGCTAAATTTTAAAACAAGTGTACCCACTTACTTAGTTCTTCGCGGTGCTTGGGTTTAACCCTATGTGTGATCAATACCAATTACTTATTAAAGACAACTCTCCAGGCATGAAACGATGGATGTATTTTCTCGAAAATGAGACCATTACGTTGCTTCCCTATTTCCCCACAAGGCACATGTGGCCACCTCAAAAAATGCAGGACTTAATTGTTTCCAAAAATACAGAATCTTTCTTATTGTTTATATATTAAACTAGTTTAATATTACTTTGGTATAATGATATTAGCTCTTCAATCTATATGTATAGACATTGATGCCTAATATTCTCGGTTTTCCTAAGTCTTTCATTGAAAATCTAATTTTAATGAAATCTTAATTGTGTCAAGAAAATATACATCATTTCCAATCAATAATATCTCGTGTACATAAAGTATTAGAAATATGTCTTAGTGCTCCACTTACTTTCTTGTAAATATAAGAATCTTCATCATTTTTGATAAAACTAAACTCTTCAATATTTTCATCATGATGAAGATTCCAACTCCGTGACGGTTACTTTAGCCATCGAAGTTTGCATACCCTTTTAGCATCCCTTCAATAAATAAAACCCTTGGACCATGTCATGTACACATCCTAGGTAACCATTCTATTTGAAGAATGTTGTTTGTAAGCCCTTGCTCATGACCCACAACCTTCACCACTTTGTTGTTTCTTGCACCATGGTCATACCAAGATTTATCTACCCCCAGCAAAAAACTTTTACATGTCCTTTTCATCCACTTCATATAATGTTTGTTTTGTGTGAACTCAAGTGTCATCATGCTCTCAAGCATTTCATCAAGCACCTCTATGCATGAGAAGGGATAAACAAACCAGCATACACCTCGTAGATTACTGGAGAAGCCAACCATTTCGGTGATGGGTGGATGCAGGCTTGCACCATACATAGGGCTGAACCCACGACTCCTGCCCACGACGACCTCTGATGATCAAGGACCTAAAAGCCTGCATCTAGAAGTCCTCAGCCGACCTAACCTCAACCGACATGACCTGTGGGGCTGCAAGATGACTCTTTGGAGATCCCGAAGACCAAACATACGTGCAAGGGAGATCAGAGATCATGATTTTCGTGTCTCGCCAACACGGAAATCGAGGATGCTAGGCACCCCCTATTTGTTTGGTAGTGGGCTCGAAGGCGTTTCAACCTCAACGACGATGAAGGAACCTGCTGATTCGAGCACATAGCACACACAGTCATTTTTTACTCTGGTTCGGGCTACCCTTCGGCTAACAACCCTACGTCCTACTTTGGTGGATTGTCTGGGGTGGATTGAAGTACAAGATGGTGATCTCTCTGGTGCCAGGGAGCCACTTTCCAGCTTAGTTTCTACACTCCCGGGCTTCCTATTTCTTTGTCTTCTCACTCTCTCTATCTCTTTTCTTCCTTCTCTCGGGCGTGGAGAAGGGCTCTCCCTCTCTCTTTCACTCACACTAGCTACTCAACCGAGGCTCTCCTCTTAGCACTCCCTCTAAGAAACCCTAACTTTACTCCTGGTATCTCCTCCGAACCGAACCCCCTTTCAATGGCCAAGTGCCTCCTTTTATACTCCAAGGGGTCACCACAAAGGCCAGTGCGGAGAACCGTCAAGGGCGTTCTCTGGCGCAATCGCGGTGTGCCACGCGGTCTTCAGGCAGGCGGGCAGCACCTGTGGCCAATGGATGGCTAGGGGCGGTGCACATGTGCGCTTTATGATCGAGTGACATCTCAGGCTCTGAGCTGTCACTCTTGTCGGTGGCACGCTGCAGTGGGCTACAGTGCCATGATGATGTCCAGCAGTACTAGCGCATCGCCAGTTCCCAAGGCTGGGCATGACGTGTCCTGTCAGGCTTAGTTGACTCCGGTTCCCGGTCCGCGCCTGGCCCAGGAGAAGTGCTCACATGGTCTTCCCGGGGCGTAGTCGAGGCCACTCCTTAGTCGCCCCATCCTCGATCGGGCCTTTACACTCCTTCTGGGCAGCCCTCGGAAGGATAGGTTGGGCCACCTTGCATATGTCGTTGTCTTTTCCTCCTTGCCCGCGCTCGGCTGGCGGCCGAATCTTGTTTTGTAGCACCTGTCTTACTCATAGGTACCTACACCAAAATTTACACTTAGTCTCCATAGACTTCATCATATCAAAACCATACCTGTGACAAGCACATAGTGCTCGTGGCTTGGCGACGCCCTTGTCGGCTAGGCCACTCGTCTGCTGAGCTGCTGACCGGTGGGTCCTGGCCCATGCGCTACGATGCAATGCGAGGGACCCCCGATCTCATTACACCAACATAAGCCCCCAGGCGAGGGCCGACAACTTGTAACGTAGGTCGTAGTTCGACAAAGAGGCTGTTGCCGGGCTTCGCCCTTCAATGGCGCGTGGGCCTAGTCCACGTCGCAGGAAGCACGACAAGACTGGACAATACGCTTTCCCATCTTTGCAGAGCTGATGTGTGCGTGCTCGCACACTCAAGTGGCTGCGGGACTGCCGGGCCATGCCTTGGCTTTCGTGGCAGCCCGCATTGACTGCATCCGCTTTGGTTCCTGCAAAGTAAATCTTGTGGGACGCGAATATTGCCCTCCCAGCGTGCCGGTGAGGTGGACAGCAGTCGCTCCCCTTTCTCATTTGTTATAAAAGGGAGGGAAGGTGCGGGGTTGTGGCTCAATCCCCGCTTCCAACTCCGAGATTGGTGACGATGGCGTCGGGCAGCTTCGGTAGCCTCCGTCGTGATGATGATCCACCTTCTTTAGGGGAGAGATGGCTCCAGTTTCCACTGGAGGGGCCGTGGCACATGCGCAGGCGCCAGGGCCGCCGCAGCTCCTCTGGCGCTGGTGCAGATCTCCCGCAACCGCACATGGAGGCCCCGTCCCGCCGCGGTCGTCGGGGATGTGGTAGCAGAAGGGGAGGTCCTCCTTGTCGCCGTTCTCCCTCTCCAAGGCACAAACGTGACCCTCCTTGTCGGGGCCGCTATGGGTAGAGGGAGTCTGACAGTTACTCTCCTTCCCGGCCGCTTCGTCACAGGGAGAGTGACAATGAAACGACGGGCCTTATTAGCTTCGAGTTTCTTGTCTTCCTTCTAATGAACTTCAAGTGGTGGTTGCGCCTGGCGAACTTGTTCGCGGAGGATCTTAGGGATCACCCTTCGTGCGATCTCTGAGTGCGCGAAGCAGGCGGTGACCAGCCCATCTGGGACTTGCAGCGGTGGGTGGACGGTGCCGGCAGCCTGTATCTATGTGACGGGTGGCCAGACTTCGTGGCTTACTACGGGCTGAAGGTCGGATATGCCCTGAATTTTCGCTATCATGGCGAGGGCCGCCTGTCAGTGAAGATTTTTGACGACACCCTCTGCCGTCAAATCAACTACCCATCGCTTGTCTTCGACTTCGATCTTAGTGGCACCTGAGGTAGGGCGCCACGAGGAGGGAGTGACTCAGTGAAGCGCAAGCTGGGTGGAGGGTTGAAGGCTCCTCCCTTATGCTGCCGACTTTCGGTTCTCCCTTTTTGAAGCAGGCGATGCCAAGGGGTCTGCCGGGCAATGCGGCGCCGCTGGAAGTGGTAGGGAGCGGCACCTGCCCCTTTCCCCTAGCCCGCAGTCCTCTGCCCGCACCCCTTCGCCAAGCGTCTTCTACGTGTCGTTTGCTGCATTATACACTTCTCATATGTAATGCCAATCAACTATTATTAATGCATTTACCTTTGCCTTCGCGTTATTTTTCCCTTTTTTCGCCACATCGCGCCCACGGATGCCCTTGACGCGCCTTTCTCTTTGCCGTTCTCATGCCGCCATGGGACCTGTGGGGATGTTGTCCATTGCCTTGCTTATGCTTCCGGGGTTCCAACCTTTCAACCGATCCGTGCCTTGCTTGCGAGGCTAGCAGCCCCTAGAAGCCGCATGATCGCTGCCACTTCTATTCGGCGGCGAGCCTTACATCCTTGCTGATACCTTGCATTGGCCTCTTCTTGCTCATCCATCCTTTGATTATCCTGAAACACGATGAATGCACCTTACGACATCTTACACATGCTTTAGGTTTAAAAACAGGGTGTCGCGCGCTTGATCAGGGCGCACGGCTTTGCCAACTCGAGGGCCTGACATGGGAGGTGTGTCTTCGAAATTTAGTGCTCGTCGGTAATGCCTAGAGCAAAATGCTCATACCTCAGAGCGGGTCATGAGAGTACGACATTTCCTAGCCTGAAAGTCTCGTTACCCACATCCGATCCTCGAGAAAGATCCAAAGGAATGCAAAATCCTGAAAAGGCCCAGCAAATGAAAATGGGCAGAAAAACGAGAGCAACGGGATTTCTTATTCCAAGATGGGGCAACTCCTGGTTACAAGCGGTTTACACATAGGCGGACCAGGCTAGATACGCTAGTATTCATTGCATTTGCCGGGAGTACTACACTCACTCCCGGGCTTTGGGTTTGCCGTGAGAACCACACATGCTCCTAGGCTTTAGGTTTTTCGGGGGAACCTCCACTCACACCCGGGATTTAGGTTTTCCGGGAGCACCACACATGCTCCCGGTCTTTAGGTTTTCTGGGGGAACCTCCACTCATAATCGGGCTTTAGGTTTGCTGAGAGCACCATGCACACTCCCAGGATTTAGGTTTGTCGGTGCGGAACCTCCACTCACACCCGGGCTTTAGGTTTGCCGGGAGCACCACACATGCTCCCGGGCTTTTTAGATGGTAGGGTGGATGCGAGAAGTTTTTAGCTTACTCGGGGAGTCACCAGTACCAGAATAGTCAGCGGAACTAGGTTCTGAAAAAGGTCGTAGCCTCTTCCCAGGCGAGCCGGGAATCAGCACGAAAGGTTGGTACGAATCGGACAAAGGATCAATGTGAGTCATAGGGAAAGTGGTGGCTGCCAGTTTGAACAGTTGTTCAGAGTAGAACACAGTGTCCCTAATATCACCTTTAATGGTCAAGGTCCCCCACGAGGAGGGAAGCTTGAGCGAGTTATATGCATGGTGGGAAACCACCATGAACTTTGCTAAAGTAGGCCGCCCTATGATGTTGTTATATGGCAGGGCAATATCCGTAACATCAAAGATGATGTTCTTAGTGCGGTAGTTGTCTTGAGTGCCGAATGTGACTAGCAACTCAATCTTACCCCAAGACTAGGTAGCTCCATGGCTTATGCCTAGAAAAGACCCCGTAGGGGCTATTTGATCTTCCGTGATCTGGCGCTTATCCATCAACTTTGCTGAGAGGATGTTGAGGCCAGCCCCTCCATCCACCAGCATCTTAGTGACCTTGAGTTCTTTATGATGGGGGAGACCACCAGGGGTAGCGTGCCGACCCCGGCTATGCGGTCCGGGTGATCTCCTACATCAAAAGTAATCAGCACATGAGACCACTAAAGCGACCGCTAAGCTTCCGGACTAGGATGTACGATGCACAGTTCACAGTAGAAATGCTTAAACTCCCCATGGGAAGTCATAGCGTAGGCTCCTCAGTGCACACACACACATTCCTGCACTTGTGGGTACTGCCCGCACCCATCATTGTTGCCGTCTTGGTTGCTGGCAGGATTGGTGCCGCGCGGTTGAAGGGCTGCGTTGCTGTGGCCCCCTCTGCGCCCCACTCTTGCTCCATCGCCTCCATCTCCTCCTCATGCAGTGCCCACGTTCCCCCACGACCTCCGCTGGGAGCACCTAGGCCAGGTTGGGTTGTGCAATCCTACGCGTGATGGTCAACCTTGTTGCAACGGTAACAGTTCCCGAAGGTACCATTAGCCCCTTGCTCAGTGATGCGCCTCTTCCGTCCCTCGGCATAGCCGAGGATGAATCGGCAGTTACGAGCGTCACACTCATCGGACTCATGCACAGGGCACCACTTCCCCGTGGCGGGCTTGGAAGTCGCCCCTTATTCCTCCGGTTTGGTCTTCTTTTCAGCCCCGGTAGGAGCACTATGTTCTGCAACCAAAGCCTGTTGAAGGCCCCACTTACGCGAGACACTTTTCTTGGCAGCAGTGCTTCCCGGGTCTGCCACTCCAGTGGCTTCTCGGGCAACATCTTCGGGCGCCAGGCGTCCTTCCTCTGATAGGGAGCAGAGGTCATCCAACGCCCACAACTCATGAGTACTCTTGACGGGGTGCATGTTAAGCTCTTCGTGCATCTTGTTGTCACGCACGTTCATCATGAACATGCCAATAATGACAATCTCCTGCACCTCCGGGATAGTGTGTGCGATCTATGAGAACAACATCATGAAGTCTCATAGCTGCTCGCCACTCCCCTGGACCACTGTGTGGAGATGAAGGAGTGTTCCCAAGCACTTGAAGGCTCCCTGGAACACGCTCACAACAAAGCGGGTACACAGTTCGGCCCAGGAGCGAATGGAATCCTTGAGTAGATGCATGAGCCAGGACAAGGTTGTGCCCTTGAGGGCCATTGGAAACCAATTGGCCATGACCTTCTCATCAACACATGCAGCCACCATCGCAATGGAGTAGATGGCCAAAAACTCCTTCGGGTTGGTGTTGCCTTTAAACTTGACAGGGACTATGGGACAAAATTTTTGCAGCCACGCCACCTGCCGTAAGGTAGGAGCGAATGCGAGGCAGCCGCTTCCATATCCCAAAGCCATGATCCCTGCCTCAGCTGCGCCCCGAGGGTTTGGGACGGACGCACCCACAGCCTGTTGACGCAGCTGCAGCAGGTAATCTTGAACCAACACCTTGTTGGCCGCAGCGGAATTGCCTCGGCACCCTTCGATGCGCCTGAATGCGGGGTCGGCGGAGGACCCCATAGAAACATGATCTTGCTCCACAGGTCTCGGGGCTCCAGCCCCCAAGTGGCCTACAGTGTGGTTGTCGGTTCTCCTTCCACCGTCGCGGGGTCCTGCAGCCCCCGGCCTGGGGGCAGCGTTCCAGGAACACGACCTCGGGGTAGGGTTTTGCATGCGCCCCGTAGCAGCGGCGTGAGTGTGATCCGCCCCATGCCTCGTGCCAGGCTGGAATGGGAACGAGTGCGGGCGGTCTCCTGGTGTAGCCTGATATGATCCAACTACGTGTCAATGTCATCTCTCAAGGATAAATCAAAAGTTCCACACAAGAAGCCATTCAACAAGAAAAACATTCCTTATAAGAAGCAACCAAAGATAATGTTGGTATCCCAAGAGGAGTACTCATCCGGAAGTGAAGACGGAGAAGATGATGATGGTTCAAGAGAGGTGGCAGCCATAGCTACCATATCTACACCAACTGCTTCGCTCTTCGAATCTCCCAATGAGAACTTCTCCAACAAGAACGTCACTTGTCTTATGGCAAGGGGTTCTAATGTATCACCTTCCACCACTTCCTTTCCTAAGACTACTATGAATGTTGATATAAATGATTCCACTAGTATTAAGGCTAAGTAAGAAGTTATTGCTTTGGACCATTTTATAACTAACTTGCAAGGTGAGCACAAGAAGCATTTAGAGGCCCTCATGGACCAACTCGTTAACTAGGAAGAACTTCTTGAAGAAAAGGGAAAAATTGAAAGAGAGGACGCAATGGAGATAGCACCCTTAAAAAATGCTTTAGAGGAAGAAGAGGAGATTCGGGATTCTCTTGAGGAGTGGATTGAGTCCATTTAGGAGTCACATGCAAAATTGTGGCTAAAATAATAAAGGAACGTGATCATGTTATTGCTAAGGAAAAAAGGTTGAAAAGGGAGAAGGTTGAATTTGGGGTTGCTCATGCTAGACTTTCTGAGAAATTGGAGGAACTTGACATTGCTCACAAGGCTTTGGAGAGTGAACACTCTATTCTCAATGAGTCTCAATATTAGATCCAAACATTACTAGACAAATATGATGTTTCTAGCACCTCTACTTCTTTGTGTAATCATGCATATATCCTTGGAAAATGCTAGATTAAAAGATGAGCTTGCCAACTCATCTCTTCCCAAAGGTAAGGAAGCACTTGATGATCTCTTGAGTAAGCAAAGGTCAAACAATGGGAAGGAGGGACTTGGATATGTTCCCAAGACCAAGAATAAGATGAAAAAGAAGAAGAAGACCAAGTCAACTCAAGCTAAGACAAGCACCACTGCAGTAAATGACACCACATGAAGAACAAAACTGCTCATGATGGTTTTGCAGGAATTACCAACCCCAATTATGAGTTGTTTTGTGACTATTATGGTGATCTTTATGCTAGATATGTTGGTCCATTTGATGGTTATATTGACTGGTCTATTTGGGTTCCAAATACCCTTGTTACTAACATGAGAGAACCCATTGAAAAATGGGTACCTAAAACCAAAAAATAATTTTCTTGTAGGGCTATGCTTTCGGTGGGTCGAAATGGATGCTTGACAGTGGATGAACAAGTCACATGATCGGAAGCAAGGATATCATCATAGAGATGAGGCCTAATCACGATAAAATAACTGTATCCTATGGTGATAAGTCCAAATCAAAGGTATTGGGTCTTAGCAAGGTAGTGTTTTCTCATGATATCTCTCTCGTGGACTGATGACTAGAAGTGCACAAATCGATTGTAGCTAGTTTCAAAATAAGAGTATCAAACCCATAAAGAGCTAGTTGGTTAGATTCTTTATGTTCCTCATCACTATTTATCAAAGGATACTTGAAGCTTCCTTTGATTAAGTAAAGGGTGTTTGAAATGTTTTTAGGTTGAATGCGAGAAAGTAAAAGAAAGCGAGTAACAAGAGTGTATGGAATGGTGGTTGAACTAAATAGAGCTAACACGTTCTCGGGGATGTAGGATACACCACTAGCATGTTGTAATTAATCATAATTAGGATAACCTATTTCTTATGTCATGATATGTGTGTAGAGAGTTCTATAATAAGATGTTCACTACAAAGCTCACAGGCAGTCACTTTGTTGAGCCAAGAATGAGGTCATCTCTAAATAAACACTATGATGCCTAGAAGCAGTCACCATGTAGACCACCGCAATTATGGGTTTCCTTGTGGATATCGTAATTAGCTTAGTGAATCTCTCTTTGTTATCCCTTCGACCGTACTGGTAGCTAGTGGCGCTTCTAGTCACAATAGCTTCCGACACGCTTCCAGACACATCCAAAGGGTTTCACCCTCTTCTTTAGACCCGAAGACAAATGATATGTGGATCAAAGACACAAGTAATAGATCATCTTTATTTCATTTCATAATAATGATAGGGTTTCTCCATATCCCCAAGACCGAAGGGAACTACTCACACATGGAAGTAATCAATAACATCATCATAATCAAATGGATGGATAAAGGTAATGGAATGAATCTAGTGCAAACCTCAATTGAATCTGGAATTACAACAAGATCAAATGAATGGAAATTGGGTGTAGAGATGGTGATGGAGATGCAGCGGTTGATGATGTAGGGGATGATGCGTTGTCCTCCAATGATCCGTGTAGTAGCAAGGATTTTCTCTTCTCTAAGTTCCTTCTTCAGATCCCTTTCTCGTGTGATTTTTCGTGGCTAGAGGTTTCTGTGAATGTCGGATCTGTGATCTATTTTTGTGAGGAGGAAGTATTTGACGAGGAGGTCCAGACATAGGGTTGTACTGGTGCATGGTACGGGCGGGCTCCGCTCGTACCACTAGTCGTTATGTAGGCTGGAACCTCCTGGGCACATGTAATTCCCCCCAGGTGAGAAGATAAATTAATAAAATGACTTTTATCACTTTAAAATATCATAGTACTATATAATATGATAGTCTCAATTGATATGTTCATAATAGAATTAGTAAATTGGGATCCTATTGAAACAAGGACAAAAAGGTGCGTGTAAACGCGGTAAATACTAAAAACCTTACTCTACTTATGCAATAACTATAGGTAAAAATGCTCCAATTTTGGACTCATCATGGATGTCATGCTTGTTGTGACCCTTGGGTATAATTTACTTTCTATTCGTGCCCTTGGTAAGATGGGCTTTGCTGTTTTCATTGATGATATAGTGGTACTCTTATGGAGCAAGTATCTAAAGGTCGTTTTCGTTGGGTATGTCGAAAATGACTTGTATGTGGTGTACTTTTCGGGGAAAACCAATACAGGTCCAATGTGCTTATTCGAAAAGGACAATGCAGGCTGGTTATGGCATCACCGTCTAGCCCACGTTAACATGAGAACTTTGCAAAGTCTTCACAAGGGTGGCCACATTCTTGGAATAAAATAAAATGTTTCCTCTGCCAAAGATTGTGTTAGCAGGGCTTGTGTTGAAGGAAAAATGCATGACTCTCATCATCGAAGGAAGACAATTATTTCGTCAAAGAGGATCCTAGAGCTCCTTCATGTGGATATTTTTGGTCCTCCATCTCATGCATAGGTGGGAAGAAGTATTGTCTTGTCATTGTTGATGACTACTCAAGGTACAGATGGGTCTACTTCTTCAAGCAGAAAAGTGAGACTCAAAAAACCGTTATCAACTTTACCAATGAGGTTCAACATCAACACAACATCCCCATTTTGGCAATAAGAAGCGACAACGGCTCCGAGTTCAAGAACTACACCCTGAATGAATTTCTAAGAAAAGAGGGGATAGGACACCAATATTACGCTGCGTATACCCCTCAACAAAATGGTGTAGCCGAGAGGGAAAACCAGACTTTGATGGATATGGCAAGGTCTATGTTGGCTGAACTCAAGTCCACATATAATTTCTGGTCTGAAGCTATATCAACCACATGTCACTCATCAAATCGGCTTTACCTCCGCAAGATCTTGGACAAGACTCCTTATGAAATACTTACTGGTAACAAGCCCAATATATCATACTTCCGGGTGTTCGGTTGTAAGTGTTTCTTTATCATTAAAGGAGTTTGTTTGTCTAAATTTGAGTCTAAGGATTTAGAAGGTATTTTTATTGGTTATGGTGTCGAATCCCACACTTATAGAGTCTATAATAAGACCTCCGAAATTGTTGTAAAACTTGTAGTGTGGTGTTCGAGGAAAATGATGGCTCCCATGTGGGGAAAGTTGATGTTTGTGATACATATGTTGAAATACCCCAAGGTGCCATAAGAAGAATGGGTGTGGGATTTTACCGCCCCATTTAGGAATCTCTTGTAGTGGATCGGGAAGGACAATGCTCTACTCAACTAGAACCCTCATCTACACAAGATAAACAAACTCCACCTATTGAAGAAAATACCGCACCTACTCCACAAACTTCTAAAGATCATTAGTCAACTGATCAAGCTAGAAGTCCCAAGCCGGATTATACGGCCAGAGGGGCTGGATTATCCAGCCCTGTTACTCCCTCACGCACCACCAATGATCCAGATGCAGCTGAAGTTCCCAGGACGGATTATTCGGTCCCTCCCTCACTAGTAGGAAAGGCTTATAGCAGTCATTTTCCTAGTGGCGTCTATAACAAATTGGGTGCCACTACTGCAAGGCAAAATAGTAGTGGCGTCTCGAATAAACCAAATGCCAGTACTATTACTTAATGGTGGCGTTTAGTGTACTACGAATGCCACTACTAAAGAGGACCCATAGGTTGAACCAGGCCAGATTTAGTGGTGGTGTTTCAAATTTGCAAACGCCACCAATATGGACGACATTTTTCAACCTGCGTTGTCCCATGAACCGCATCTCCCCGCAACCCCCTTCCTCACTCTCCCTCTCACTCCCCAACTCCCTCTGCCAACCGCATCGGCCACCGTCGCGCCCCCGCCTTGTCCCCATCTTGTCGTCGCTGCCTCGATCGCCCCAGCCTCGTCCCCGTCTCGCCGCCCATCTCGATGCCCTCGCCTCGTCCCGGTATTGCCGCCCCTACCTCGTCCCCGTCTCGCTTCCCCCTCCTCGACCGCATCGGCCACCGCTGCCTCATCCCCATCTCGCCGCCGCCGCATCATCCTGTCTCCCCGTCGCCGCCCCCGCCTTGACCACATCAGCCACCGCCGCCTTGTCCCCATCTCGCCGACGCCACCTCGTCCCCATCTCATCGTCGCCGCCTGTGAGCCCCTCTTCCCCCTTTATTTGTTTTAGTGTAGATCGATGATTGTAGATGATTTAGTGTAGATGATTTTAGATGATTTAGTGTAGATGATTTTTGAGTAAATGTTTTAGTGTAGATGATTTAGTATATCTGATTTTAGTGTAGATGATTTAGTATAGATGATTTTAGTGTAGATGATTTAGTATAGATGATTTTATTGTAGATGATTTAGTGTAGATGATTTAGTATAGATGATTTATGTGTTGAAGATTTAGTGTAGATGATTTAATGTACATATATATATATATTCATTTCTTATATGTTGCCAAGGTTTCATGGTGTTCACCAGAAACCCACAAGGACCCCGACTTGGGCAGCTCAGCTCACAGTGGACAATAGGAAGATGTGGCTAGGTACCTTCAGGTGCCCGTGCCAGGCGGCCTGCGCCTACGATTGTGCTGCGGTCTAGCACTTGGGGGCGAGAGCGGTCCTCAACTTTGTGGACGACCGTCGCATGGCGCATCTGTTAGCACCAGATGGCATGAGGATCACCATGAGTGTCAACACCTAGATTTTTAATCCCAGATGCCTGTTATGCCATACATCGCAATCCCAGGATTACCATTTTTGCGAGACATAACAGAATTGGATACCATAGTACATCATCCATTACAAACCATACATAAGGTCTTACACAAATAAGGATCTCTTGATCCAGTTCTTAATACAACTCAAGCAATGGAAATACGTAATAATAAAGGTAGCGTAGGCAGAGCTCCATCTTCGGGGTCACAGGCAATGCTGACGATGGGAGATGATCCTAGTTGTCGTAACCTTCCTGGGGTCCATCCTCCTGGTACTCCTCTTCATAGTCTGGCCACGGGAATAGCCAGGGACAAAGCCATGAGTACTCTTTAAGTACTCGCAAACTAATACTAGCAAGTGAAGGGGGTTTTTGTAATAGGACACTAAGCTCTACGGTTGTTTTGCAAAAAGCTAGATTTACCTCTACTAAGTTCAAAAGCAATAAAGATAGTTAAATTTTATAACACCTAAGTATGAACTTGTATCTCATGCCACAACTCTGTTGTGGTCAAGTCAAATTCTCAATTCATTTCACAAGTCATATTGAAAACATCTGATGGGGGAACAGTATGGCCACTCCAACTGTCCATACCGCGGACGCGGCTATTCGAATAGTTTGACACTCTGTAGAGATTGTACACTTTCACCACAACATTAGATACATCCGAACAAATCCTGAATTCACCATACTCAGTATACGGATAATCAATCCTAACCTTTCCATTACATGCCCTAGTATAAGCACCTATCCTGTGAGTTTGGCCTCCCAACCATGACCAACTGTCATCTTGGGTACTGCATAGGTGGACAATCTTCACAAGGTAGCCTCAGCTCAGACCTTGGCCGTGAGGGAACCAATACTAAGTATATAAGTTTCCAGTCAGGCCCTACCCAATTCTCGGGTATTGTGGTTGTACGATAAAATTGGAATGGTATCGCATCCAAACAACCATCAGTTTTATAAAGGGCTAAGGCTCATGCCTCAACATTTTCATCATCAAAATCATCTGGTGTTGAGAAACACATGTCAAAACATCTCAATAGAATGATCCATCATTCCAAGGTTTTCATAACCATTTTCCACCAAGTATTCCCATCTAAAGTTGATCAAGTTTTATGCTTAGCACTAGCATCAACAAGTGGGGGTGAGTACTAATGGGGGGTGGTAAACAAGTGGAGTTTTAACTAAGTACCATCTCATGCCTTGGGATGACATCAAGATTATCTAGCTTAGGCCAAGTTTTATGCTCTTTATGCAACCTTCAATTATCTTTCTAGTATCTACAATTTACTCAAGTAAACTCTAAGTAGCAGCTTTGATAAAGAAATAAAGTAGAAAGCTTGTAAGTAAAACTAGGAGGGGGTATCATCAAATGTGTCTCACCAAGCATTCTTAGTGCATTGCATAGGTTATTTAACTCTCATAATTTCAAGTGTTAGCTTGCCTTGTGCAGAGCAGTGGTTGAAGTTATCCTCGGCTTCTTCTTTGTAGTATCCTCCTTCCTCCTCGTATCCTTGGTCGATACTAGCGTCTATGAATAAATACGAGGTACACAATCACCAAACAATACTTAACTACTTTCAATCATCACACAAAGGGGTTCTATAGATGATCTAGCATCATCAATAACATTACAAGATTAAAGCATTTGTCTTATTGATTTCATTTTTTAGAAAAGTAATTTCTACTCCTTGAAAAACTACTTAAGATTTAATATTCTCCAAACCAAACATGGGATCATGTTGACACATGTCATCACCACATATTTCAGTACATGGGAATGTGATTTAAAGTGGTGTCACAATTTAATAAGATTTAACCTTTTATTTCATTTAAATAAAGTGACTAGAAATGTCTATGTGGCATCCTTTTATTACTTGAATATTATTTCTGTAAGTAAACCCAAATGTTTTTATATATTCTGAAAGGTAAGGTCAAATTTGATTTTTGAGAGTTGGAATCAACTCAAAAGCTATTATGGTTTAAATTTGAAAAATGTTTGAATGCAAAAAAGGTTCTGCCTTGTTATTTTTACCAAGGGTGATCTACAGATCCAAATGATTTGAATCCAACGGGCTTGGATTAATCATTTCAAGACCTTTCTAACAAAATTGGTTTCATTCTATTTGGTTCACTGAATCGAGCTGGGTTGATTTTTGAAACTAGGTACAGAACTGTGTTTGAATGAAAATGGAAAAATCCAAATTCAAACGAGTGGGCTGCACGGGAGACGATAATGGGCCGGCCTGCTACGCACAGCGCTTATGCGGGTTGGTTAAGTGGCTATCCCCACGCGTCAGTGAGACAGGGGGTGCAAAGCGGTACGGGGCAATGTGGTGCGTTGGATCTAGTTCTAATCTAACGGCTCTGGTTCATCGTCCACGTCGGGCAGCACCGGCGAGACAGAACCCTAACACGGCAGGGGGTCGTCGGGGGCTCACCGGCTCAGGCGAGGCGGGCGAACGATGAAGTGGACGACGGCGAACCTCCTGGTACCGGTAGCTCCTCCTGGGGCAGCTCCAATCGCTGGCTTCCTTCTTCTCCAGCAGCGGCGGGCTCCGGCCAAATTCCGGCGATGCGCTGCTCGCCTTGCTCCGGGAACGGGGTAGAACGATCAGTGAGAAGAGGGGAGTGATATGGTGTGAAGAGTTTGAGCGGGGGAGGCCTCTTGTAAACACCCGGATTTTTAATCCCAGATGCCTGTTATGCCATACATCGCAATCCCAGGATTACCATTTTTGCGAGACATAACAAAATTGGATACCATAGTACATCATCCATTACAAACGGTACATAAGTTCTTACACAAATAGGGATCTCATGATCCAGTTCTTAATACAACTTCAAGCAGCGGAATACGTAATAATAACGGTAGCGTAGGCGAAGCTCCATCTTCGGGGTCACAGGCAATGCTGACGATGGGAGATGATCCTAGTTGTCGTAACCTTCCTGGGGTCCATCCTCCAGGTACTCCTCTTCATAGTCTGGCCATGGGAATAGCCAGGGACAAAGCCATGAGTACTCTTTAAGTACTCGCAAACTAATACTAACAACTGAAAGGGGTTTTTGATAATAGGACACTAGGCTCTAGGGTTGTTTTGCAAAAGCCAGATTTATCTCTACTAAGTTCCAAAGCTAGTCACAATTTTATAACTCCTAAGGGGGATCTTGTACTCCTGTCACAACTCTGTTGTGGTCAAGTCAAAGTCTTAATTCATTTCACAAGTCATTTTGAAAAGTCTGACGGGGGAACAGTATGGCCACTCCAACTGTCCATAACATTCGATACATCCGTCAGGAACAAATCCTGAATTCACCATACTCAGTATGCGGATAATCAATCCTAACCTTTCAATTACACGCCCTAGTATCAGTACCTCTCCTGTGAGTTTGGCCTCCCAACCATGACCAACTGTCATCTTGGGTACTGCACAGGTGGACAATCTTCACAAGGTAGCCTCAGCTCAGACCTTGGTCGTGAGGGAACTAATACTAAGGTATATAAGTTTCCAGTCAAGCCCTACCCAATCTTCGGGTATTGTGGTTGTACGATAAAATTGGAATGGTACCGCATCCAGACAACCATCAGTTTTATAAAGGGCTAAGGCTCATGCCTCAACATTTTTATCACCAAAATCATCAGGTGTTCAGAAACACATGTCCAAAACATTTCAATAGAATGATCCATCATTCCAAGGTTTTCATAACCATTTTTCCACCAAGTATTCCCATCTAAAGTTGATCAAGTTTTATGCTTAGCACTAGCATCTACAAGTGAGGATAAGTACTAATGAGGGGTGGTAAACTAGTGGAGTTTCAACTAAGTTTAATCTCATGCCTTAAGATGACATCAAGACTATCTAGCTTAGGCCAAATTTTATGCTCTTTATGCAACCGTCACATAACTTTCTAGTATCTACCATTCATTTAGGAAAAATCTAAGTAAGAGCTTTGATAAAGAAATAAAGTATAAAGCTTGTAGGTAAAACTAGGAATGGTTTATCAAGGGGTTATGATCATATATGCTTAAGCCATATAGTTGGCATGGTAACAAGCAAGTATTGGCTTGCATAGGTAAAGTATCTTGCAAGTGTTAGCTTGCACATTCACTAGTAGTATTAGGCTTGCACAATATCAGTATAAGCTTGCCTTGTGCAGAGCAGTGGTTGAAGTTCTCCTCGACTTCTTCTTCGTAGAATCCTCCTGCCTCCTCGTATCCTTGGTCGGTACTAGCGTCTATGAATAAATACGAGGTACACAATCACCAAACAATACTTAACTACTTGCAATCATCACACAAAAGGGTCCTATAGATGATCTAGCATCATCTCAAACATTACAAGGTTAAAGCTTGGTTTAATTCCTTTTATTTTTAGAAAAGTAATTTCTACTCATTGAAAAACTACTTAAGATTTAATATTCTCCAAACCAAACATGGGATCATGTTGACACATGTCATCACCACATATTTTAGTCCATGGGAACATGATTTAAAGTGGTGTCACAATTTAATAAGGTTTTACCCTTTTATTTTAATTAATTAAAGTGACTAGAAATGCCTATGGGGCATTCTTTTATTACTTGAACATTATTTCTGCAAGTAAACCTATATATTTTTATATATTATGAAAGGTATGGTTAAATGTGATTTTTGAGAGTTGGAATCAACTCAAAAGCTATTATGGTTTAGCTTTGAAAAATGTTTGAATGCAGAAAAGCTTCTGCCTTGTTATTTTTACCATGGGTGATCTATAGATCCAAATGACTTGAATCCAACGGGTTTGGATTCAGCATTCCCAGACCTTTCAAACAAAATTGGTTTCATTCAATTTGTTGCACTGAATCGATCTGGGTTGATTTTTGAAGTTGGGTACAGAAGTGAGTTTGAAATAAAATAGAAAAGGTTTAATTCAAATAACTGGGCTGCGCGGGAAAGGTTAACGGGCCGGCCTGCTAAGCGTAGCGCTTCCGCGGGCTGTTTAAGTGGAACGTAGCGCGGCCAGTGGGGGTTGCTGGGGGCTCACCGGGGTGCAGGCGAGGGTCGGCGAGGCGGGCGAACGACAAAGTCGACGACGGCGAACTCAGGGGTGGTCGCGGCAGCTCCTAGGGTGGATGAAATCGATGGCGCCCTTCTTCTCCAGAGGCGGCGGGCTCCGGTGAAATTCCAGCGATGCGCTGCTCGCCTTGCTCCGGGAACGGTGTGGCACGATCAATGATGAGAGGGGAGTAGAATGGTGTGAAGAATTCGAGCGGGGGAGTCCTCTATTTATAGTCGAGCGAGGGAACCGACGGGGCGCACGGTGAGCTCGTCGGGGGCAATGGTACAGACGGCTATTGGCATGGGCGAACGTAGGGGACTGTGCGGTGTTCCCTGGCGATGCTCAACGACATGGTTTCAAGGCGTGGGGCGGTGCGGCTTGGTCTGGAACACGCGACGCTCTGCGCGGCAGAGGCGGCATCTTCGACGGCGAGCGGTGGCTGTGCGTCACAGGGCGGTGAACAGGGATGTCTGGCGGTTTCCTGGGTCGGTGGTGATCGTATATGCACGCGGCGAGGGCGGCGCGCGGTCTGTGGGCTTCGGTCGAGGGTGGCGCTCTGGCGCACGCTCGGCATGGTCGCTGGCGGTCTGGGCGCGGTCCGTGCGTGTGGTCCAGGGTTTGGCAAGGTTCGAGCGGTGGACAGGGAGTGGCGGTGGATGGTGGGCTGCCTCCCAGACATGCTGGCTAGGCTTGTTTATCCTCCTAGCTTGTTGTCTCCACTAGGGTGGCATGGGTGTGCTCGGCTGTTCACCATTGATGGCAATGCCAAGCTTACAGTGGGGCTAGTGCTTGGCTCGACTTGCTAGATGATCTACTGAGATGTTGTGACCTAGAGAGGGAACAAGTTAGGCTTCAACCACTGCTCACTATAGTGTTTAGATTTTTGTATGATTTGTGTCTACAACCTGTTTGATGAAATGGCCGCATGAATTCAAGTTTTGAATTTTGAAAAGATTTTTGGTGGGTGTGCTAGATTGGTGCTAGTGAGTCTGCAGATGCTTGGGTTTTGAAAGTTGAGCTTGTTTGAGTAGTTTTTGAAAAAGTGGGATCTTCTCATATGATAAAGATTCAATTTTGAATTGTCATTTAAACTATGCATTTGAAAGTTTCTGGATGATCACAAAGTGGGCCTTGATACTTTGTTATGAGTACATTCGAGGGGCGCAAAGATCCAGAAAAGTTTCTGTTAGGTTCTGAAAGTTTGAGACAACCAAAGTAGGCATGAGAGTTAAATTGGTCAAAGTGACCATTCCTTTATTTTATTTGTTTTGATTTATTTGTCTTTAGGAAAAGTTTGGGAAATGTTTAGATGATGTTTATTTCACCTAAGCATCCATTTACAAGCAATGGAACACATAAACAAGGTGGTTCAAAAGAATTTCAAATTAAACGCATACACATATGCATGCTTCCATAATTATATTTAGAAAAGTTTTTGTTAACCCTAATTTTGATGATTAGAAATTGATGATCCAAGTTCAATATTTTTGGGATGTTACACCTCTATTTATAGTCTCGACAACGAGACCGGACGGGATGGGCAGGCGACGGTGGCGACACAGCTACAGGCAGCTATAGGCATGGCCGAGGGTGGCGATCGATCGGTGGTCTCCTGGCGATGCTCTATGGATTTAATGCGCGTGTAGGGACGGTGGCAAACGGTCTGGAACTCTCGACGTTCTACGCGGCAGAGGCGGCGTCTTCGACGGCGAGCGGTGGCTACGGGGTACATGCGGTGAAATGGGCATGTCTGGCGGCCTCCTGGGACGGTGGGGGCATGTTGGCGGGCGGCAAGGGCTCGAGGTGGTCTGGTTGAGTGGTAACGGCGTGTGCTTTGCGGCGCGGGTCGGTATGGTCGACAACGGCACGGGTGCGGCGTTCCTGGCAGTTCTGGTTGCTGTCTACGAGGCAGGGCTAGTCGAGAGGGGCGGTGAGGCATGGGCTACCTCCTAGACAAGGTTGGCACGGCTAGTTCTTCCTCTAGCCTGCTGTCCACACTAGGGTGACATGGTGCTCTCGGCCTATTCACCATTGATGACATTGGCGAGATTATAGTGGTGCTAGGTATTAGTTAAGTTCGCTAGATGATCTACTGAGGTTGTTGTGAGCTAGAGAGGGAACAAGTTTGGCCAGAATCACTGCAAACTATAGTGTTTAGATTTTGTTTGATTTGAATCTGCAAGGTGTTTGATGAAATGGCCGCATGAATTCAAGTTTTGAATTTTGAAAAGATTTTTGGTGGGTGTGCTAGGCATGTGCTGGTGAGTCTGTAGATGCTTGGATTTTGAAAGTTGAGCTTGTTTGAGTGGTTTTTGAAAAAGTGGGATCTTCCCATATGATATAGATTCAATTTTATACTGTCATTTAAACTATGCACTTTAATGATTTTGGATGATCACAAAGTGGGCCTTGGTACTTTGTTATGAGTACTATCAAGTGGTGCAAAGATCCAAACAAGTTTCTGTTAAGTGCTGAAAGTTAGAGATAGCCAAAGTTGGCATGGGAGTTAATTTGGCCAAAGTGACCATTCCCTTATTTTGTTTGTTTTGATTTATTTGTCTTTGGGAAAAGTGTGGGGATTGTTTAGATGATGTTTAATTCACCTAAGAATCATTTTCCAAGCAAAGGAACACACAATCATGGCAATTCAAAAGAATCCAAATTTTAATGCACACACATATGAATGCTTTCATATTTTAATTGGAAAAGTTTTTGTTAACCCTAATTTTGATGATTAGATTTTGATGATTCTAGTTTAATATTTTTGGGATGTTACAATGAGGGCCGAGGAGAGGGAACACCGGTAGGCAGAGAGGCAGCTGGCTCTCCACCATCGCGAGGAGGATGACCCCTTGGTCAAGGATCTCCTACTTGATCCCTAGGTGATGGCGTTCCAGTACGAGGTCCTTAGCGAGAGCCGGCAGCGATAGCAACGCGGGCAGGACGAGGATGGACCCTCCAGCACGCAGCAGCAGTGTCAGTGCAGGCAGGACGAGGCCGGCCCCTCTAGCACGCAGCAGGATGACTCTGGTAGCCTGACGTCCTCTTTCTAGAACAGCTTGGGTGATGACGACGCCACTAACACAGGGTCTACTAGAGTTTAGGATGTTCTCATGTAACTATTATGCTACCTATTGTACTACTTATGTGTTATGTTAATATTGTGTGTTGCTCATGATGCTAGATAATCTTACTTATGTGTTATGTTGATATATTGTGCTACTTATGATGCTAAAATGGTCTATATAACTAAGTTTGCATTATCATATATAGGTATAATGAATGATGATGGGTGTGAGAATTGTGGTTACCAAGGGTGCAATAACAAGAAGGTTGTCATAGTGCTCCCTTATGACTGCGAAGTTAGTATGATATGTCCATTCACAAGCAATCAAACTATATATACCCTACAATTGAATTACGTGCTAATTGTTGCTTTATTATTATTCTATATGCAAAACATACCGTGCAAGTTTAGAGTTGAGTTCCTGGGCCATTTTGACTGGCGTTGTGGCAACAGGGACAATTTCAGGTCGATCTACTGCCTCTTAAGCAACCTGCGCAGACCTACACTGTCCAAGTCACGATCAAGGTGAACTGCAAATTTTTTGGTAGTCCGAGGTAGACTAAGATGCTCGATGCCTATAAGATGGACGCCCAGGATAAGTTGGTTTTCCATCTCTGTGAAAATCGCATAAGCTACTTCGACTGCTGAGGCCCTGGAGCATCGATAGACTCTGATGCTTCTTCAGATGATGAGATTCTTGCTGCTGCCATTAGGTATGGCATGGACATTGCCGATAATCCTTTTGAGGACTAGTAGTTAGTGTTATGCAGTTAACTAGCTCAACTATATGTAGTTGACTGTAATGATATGCTACTATATGTAGTTGACTGTATGAATATGTCTTGTTGTGATGTGAATATTCAATTGGATGCACCAGATTTTTTTAATTTTTGAGACCTCAATTATGGCGCTCAAAATAAAATGAACACTACAAATAAGTATATAATGGTGGCGCTTACAGGAAACGTCACTATTATGATAAATAGTGGTGGTGTTCAGCGCAAACGCCAGCACTAGATAAACTACTAGTGGTGTTTGCTTCAGATGCCACCACTAACTTCTACTAGTGGCGTGAGATTAGTGGAATGCGCGTTCAATGCCACGAACCTCCTTTTCCGAACGCCACCACTAGGTATTTTCCTAATAGTGCCTCAGCCGGATTGTCCATCCCTGCAAGCCCAGAATAGCAACCTCCTGATATGGTTGTGAATCAATATATGGGTAAGACTCCTTCTCCTGTCAGTGCTGAACCTACTATTGATCAAGGTCAAGTTGTTGGTCAATACGAGGTCCAGAATGTTGAAGAAATTCCTCTAAGAAACAATAAGGAAATATAAACTCTTTCCAAAGCTCGACCTGAAAGAAATCTAGAACTCAGAGGTCACATACTTGACAAAGTAGTGGGTGATTTAAGAAGAAGGGTGTCCAGAAGAATAGAGTTGGCAAGCTTTTGTGACCATGAAGCTCATATCTCTATGGTGGAACCTAAAAAGGTTTTTGAAGCAACTTGAAGATCCGGATTGGGTGGTTGCTATGCATGAAGAACTCAACAACTTTGAGCAAAACAAAGTTTGAAAGTTAGTAGAGAAGCCCAAAGAATGCCGCAATGTTATCGGCAGGAAGTGGATATTCAAGAATAAGCAAGATGAGAATGGGATTGTTGTAAGAAACTAGGCAATATTGGTAGCATAAGGTTTATCTCAAGTGGAAGGCATCGACTTTGGCAAAACTAATACTCCAGTGGCTCACCTTGAGTCTATCCATATCCTTCTTGCATATGCAGCACATCATAATTTTAAATTACAGCAAATGTATGCTAAGAGTTCCTTTCTTAATGGACCTCTACATGAATTGGTGTATGTTAAGGAACCCCCGAGTTTCGAGGACCCCAACTTCTCGAACCATGTCTACAAACTCGATAAGGCGCTCTATGGCCTTAAACAAGCCACGCGTTCGTGGTATGAACATCTTAAAGAGTTACTTTTAGACCGTGTCTTTGAGGTTGGGAAAATTGATCCCACTCTTTTTACTAAGAAGGTTAAGGGGTAGCTTTTCATGTGCCAATTATATGTAGATGACATTATCTTTGGCTCTACTAACAAATCTTATGACTGACAGGTTTGAGATGTCTATGATGTGAGAGTTAAGGTTCTTTCTTGGATTCGAGATAAAGCAACTAAGAGAAGGAACATTCATTAATCAAGCAAAATACATCCAAGACATGCTCAACAGAGATTCAAGATGACAGATCTTAATGGTGTTGCTACACCAATGCAAACTAAATGTCATCTTGAGTTAAATCCCAATGGTAAAGAAGTGGATCAAAAGGTATACTGGTTCATGATCGGCTCCTTTCTTTACCTTTGTGCATCTAGACACGAAATTTTGTTGAGTGTAGGAGTGTGTGCAAGGTATCAAGTGGATCCTAAAGAAAGCCACTTGGTTCATTCCCCTAACTATGGACTATGGTATCTCAACGGACCGAACTTATCTCTATGTGGGTATACGGATTCATATTGGGCTGGTGATAAGGATGATAAAAAAATCAACTTCTGAAGCTTGTCAATTTTTAGGCAGATCCTTGGTGTGTTGGTCTTCTAAGAAACGAAATTGCATATCTCTCTCCACCACTAAAGCTGAATATGTGGCTGTTGCAAGTGCTTGCACCCAACTTTTATGTATGAGGTACACTTTAAAGGAATACGATGTCAATTGTAACAAAGTGCCTCTTTTATGTGACAATGAAAGTGCCATCAAAATTCCTTACAATCTAGTGAAACAACAAGAACTAAGCATATTGAGACTCGCAACCATTTTATTTGAGATCATGTTGCTCGTGGTGATATTGACCTATCTTTTGTGAGCACAAAGGATCAACTTGACGATATATTCATGAAGCCACTTGATGAAGCAAGATTGTGTTACTTGAGGAATGAGCTAAATATCGTAGATTCAAGGATCTTGACTTGATTACCCTTGCATACTCACATATATCTTATCCTTTATTTGGTTTAGATGTGGGCATGGACATAGGGGGAGCGTGTTCCTAATTAATTGGGCTAACCCTCTCCCCATAATACCGAAAGTAAGACACATCATTTCTATTAATATCTTTATGTGATACGTGAGCTTATTTATGAATATTGGTCATGAACCCAAGATACATCTTTGCAGTGTCATACCATTTACTCCTACATGGTGGCTTCGGCCACCACACTCTTCTACGTGAAGAGTTGGCTCTTTGTGGGTCTTATTGGTTTTTCATGCATATTTCTTGTTCTTATGGAAAACACACCCAATATTGGCTTTTATTTGTTTTGAGTCTTGCAATTTTGGGTGTGTAGTACCATCTCAGTTTGGTTATCTAAACCTAAGCCTATTCCCACATCACAACATCTTTCTCTCTTGCACACAAGTTCGTTCATCAACTTGCGAGGGTGTATTTGGGTTGTGCTAGCCTGAATCCTGTGTAAACAGGAAAGTTTAGAGAGGTCTGGATTATCCGCCCCTTGTGGGGCCAGATTATCCGGCCCAGGTGGTTTTTGTCTCCTTAGGGAAGGGCGTCAGGGGGGAGAGACTAAAAAAGCAACACTCCCTCCCTGACCACCTCCTTCCCCCCAGTCGTCGCCAACCTCCTTTCCCCTTCTCGGTGCTCCTTCAGCCGTCGGATCCTCTAGTTTTCGACCGGATCTGCTCCTTCATCCTCCCGGGTACCTTATCCTCCGAGTAGATCTTCCAATGAGTGAGGGTAACTCCCCCATTCTTTTCTTTTGTGTGAAAGTTGCTATTTTGTTGTTGAAACTTGGAGTAGAAGATGCCCATTGATCCATATGCCTGCTAATTTCAGTAGTTTATCAACCATGTATGCCGATATGTGTTTTTCCCATCAATCCGAGTTGATTAATTTTTTTGCTAGGGCCAGATTATCTGCCCCTGCTTGGCCTGGATTATCTAGCGTGGAAGGTTTACACCTTTTTCTTTTTGACTCATTTTGTTGCAGAGGCTTTGTGGTTGCTTCTCTACTGTTTTTAGCAATTCTTCCTGGACTTATGGAGATTTAGTGCCCCTATGACACTATGTTGGTTAAGTAGTTTTTCTCCACCCTCGTGATGTGTGGGGATGAGGCTTGCACTATGAAGTAGATGACTGGTTCTCAATACCTCCAGGCTGACTTCTACATATTTGCTCAGGTGCTTGCCTACCCTTTCCTTGGTCGAGATCATCCATGTGGGCATCACATCCTTAGCCCCACCAAAGCCAGCAAGGATACATTACTCTCGGCATGTTATGAACCCAATGGTTTGGTTGGTAAGGTCGATGGTCTTAACTCACCCTTTGCTCAGACGGTTATCTTGTTCCGTGATTGCATTATTCCAAGTGGTGGGAACAATGATAACATTTGTGGCCATCTAGTGAATTTACTTGGCTTTGCATATGAGTGTGACTCTTGTGAAGACCCCTATGTGGATTACACCTTGGATGTTATGGACTTCATTTTCATGATATGACTGATGCACTGTGCAACAGACACTCCATTCCTTATGCTCCCTACATTATGATGCTCATCAAGGCCATGCTTCCCAATGAGTATTTTACTGGGCCACTCGATGGGGAACACAAGGTCAAGAAGCCCCATATCAAGCAAAGAAAGACCACTCATACTTCTGGAACGTCTGATTCTTTCATGGGAGATGCCCGGGATAGTGGTACCTCTCATGGTAGGAAGCCCCCAGTGTCATCCATTGCTATAGAGGTGAATCAACTCAACTGGTTTCAGCGTAATATTCCTTGCATGGGTATCGATACTCACAAGGGCAGTTGAAGGCTTATCGGCAGCACCATGACATGGCTCATACTCAGAAGCTCATTCTTAACCATGTCTCTAGGGCACCCGACAATCCTCCTCCGTAGTCAGCTCCCACTCCTTATGCTCAATGGAACACTTCTATCATCAACTATGGTGAGATGGAGCAACACTTGTTCCCTGCCCTAGTGAGGGATCCTATTCCGCCAGCTGATGATGAGGATGATGAGGCGTACGATGATGATGACAATGAGGGCGCATATGAAAAGGACGAGGAGTGATCTCTCAGGACGTTAGCATCGCTCTTTTCCCTTTTTGGTGTTTCAATGCCAAAGGGGATAAGTAGTTCTATTAGGTTGTCGAGGGGATTTGCATGGGTCGAGTACAAGCAAATTTGCCATTTTATTGATTTTTTATCCTTGCTTGTGCCCATTTAGCGTTGGACCTTTATTTTCTATTTGGTTTGTATTGTGAGACTATGTCGGTTGGTTGTGAGACTATCACTATGGCCATTGTTACTATGTATTTATCACTATGGTTATCTATGGATTTATCACTATGGAATTCTGGATATACCTAATCGTTGGAATTATCTCTATGGATCTATTGAGATGGTGTTATCCTCGTAATTCTCAATATGGGGTTATTAAAATGTGTCTATCTTTATATTATTGAGAACTTCATTATGGTTGGTATAATACATCTCTCACTAACTCATCATTTGTTCTTAGTTTCCAATTCATGAAAAGTCTTGAACCTATATGTGTTCATTTGTATAAAAGTGCAAAATAGTTATATGCACACATTTAGGGGGACTCTTTTTATCCTTGGAATGATGATGTTATTAGGGATCTATCGCAAATTCTAGTATTTTTATCTAACACCAAAAAGGGGGAGACTGAAAGAACATTTCATAAAGTATATAGTTTTTTGTATTAGATAACAATACCAAGGATTATTTAATTGTATATTAAGTGTTGCAGATTATTTTTCCCAAAAGGAACTACAAGCAAAATGCAGCAAAATAGAAGTCTTGGGGAGGATTATCCGCCCCTGGCTAGGGCCAGATTACCCGCCCCTGCCTCGATCGTCAAACTGTGCCAAGGCACGTCATGTAGTATGGGGGTGGAAATTTCCCTAGATTTTCCGACCAGGGCCGGAGATTTTTCCTTGGTCGGATAATTCGCCCCTCCCGGGGGGTAGATAATCCGCCCCCGAGGAAGTTTTGCAAAGGAGCCAAGGCATGTCACGCGGTATGGGGCAGAATTTTCCCCGAATTTTCCGAACAGGGCTGGAGATTTTCCCCTGGCCAGATAATCCCCCCCGAGGGATTTTCTCAAAGGGACCAAGGTGTGTCACGCGGGATGGGGGCAGACTTTTGGCCCAGATTTTCTGTTTTGGGGGCCGGATGTTTTCCCCAGCCGGATTATCCGGCCCCCACTAGGGCCAAATTATCTGCCCCAAGTTTTTCCAGTGACATATTTTCAATAGGTGGTACAAATACCCCATTTTATCTTGATTTTACTCTCTTTTGGATCCGATAAAAAAACGCAGTACTATCAATGTCATTTCTCACGAGATCTCCACTTTCAACCAGTCGAAGGCTTCGATCTTTGGGGAATCAAAGGAGGAGGCCTTGATCTTCATCAACACCAATCAAAATCTTCATTTCCCCTCCATTCACTTGGGGAACTCTTGATCCAGAGTTTCTTACGAATATCTACATCTCGGTTTTGTTTATTGATAAACTTGTTTCTTGTTGCAACTTGTTGTCATCTCGGGAGCTTCCAGTTCGGTTGTGGATGCATGTAACATCCTAGGATTAGCACCTAGAAATAGAGGCAACACATGTTTGTGCATTGCATTCATGCATAGAAAATCCGGGGAATTTTCGCGCAAAATTAAAGAAGCTACAGAGTGATTGAGGTCTCTCTTGTTCTGATGGAAACATTAGGGCAGATGCGATGGATTTCAACATGACCTCTATTGAATCTTTGTGTTGTAAGGGAGAAATAATTTAAACTGGTATTTTAATTTGAAATCTAAAATTATTGAAACTTATAAAGGGTTGGTATTTAGAATCTTAAATACAATTAGAATTAATAAGATTTGAAATTCAGGATAAATAATAAGATTATACATTAAAGTAATTACCAATAATAAAATTAATATCATTGAATGAATAAATATTACATTGCTCCTTATAATAAAGAATTACAATAATGTAATACAAAAGAACTCCTAATTATAAGATGAATACAAATATTTAAAATATCCTTTTTAAATAAATGAATAAAAGAGGTGTTACAAGAGGAAAATATTAACTTCATTAATCTAAATAAATGTTACATTGTTTTACAAATGTAAAATAATAAAAGAAAGTTGCAACGGTATAAGAAGAAAATCCTAAACTATTGTTCCTAAGACCAATTCTTCATCTGGTATCTTTCATCCTAACTGGTTCCTGCAAAACAAACAACTAAAGGGAAAACACAAAGATTATTGTTAGTATTTAGTGCTCTCAGAATTACAATGTAATGCATTGTTTGTCTCATCATTGAGCTAAATCTAAAAACGGGGCAAGTTTCACCAAAACATAAGCATCTGTTCTTATTAAGTTTTGGCCTCAGACTATGTGCATCACTGGCCTGGGAGAGGGGCAAGTTTCACCAAGGTAGATAAAAAGGCAAAAGGTAGAAAAGCAAAAATTATCAAGTTTTCACTTGATCTCATCCACAAGTAAAAGATCTGCAGTCATAGAAACTTGAACCACAGGTCCCACATGTAAGCAACTTAGTCACTCCATGCAAGCTATGTGTTTTCAACACAGCAGCAGCAGCCAGTTAACATAAAAGAGGTAGTACAGACGCATCACAACTGCTAGTCATTGTTTCAGACTCAATCTATCTCAGAACACTACCAAGTATTAAGAACACAGCCAACACCACATTAGTTCATGCTAAATATTCACAATATCCACCACCGTTCAACACATAAAACCTATCAGTTCAACAACAAGATGGTGACTTAATGGAGAGGGTGGTTCAGGAGGAAATAAAGGCCACACATGAGCTAGGAGGAGCAGGGCCCGTTCCAAGGAAAGCAAAGCAAGGCCAAGGAAAAGTAGCAGTTCCAGAAGCAAATCTGCAAGCTCAACAACAAAGCTAGAGCAAGACAAAAATCACATCTCTTCACTAACCACCAGTAGGTTGGTGATCCATTAAGAAAATATACTTTGTATATGTTCTTATACATTCAATAAGAAAGATCTGCTAGATAAATTGAATCCTCGGAAATACACCCAGGTGGAGTGTATGTCTCATCATTGGATATAATAAAACAACCACAGATAGAACCTGATCAAATCCCTAGTCAAGATCTCAACTCATGCATCATTGACCTTAGATGGTACTCTGTAATTTTATAACTAGATACAAAGAAATTCATTGGCTAACCACTGTTGGACACATTCCAAGAATGGTAGCACCTCAGTAGTGGATTTGTCTGTAAATTTCTTCCATAAAGTAGAATCAATCATAAAACTTCTTATAAAGTTTATCAAATCATTTTCCTAAACAGTTCTAGGAATCATTTTATTATAACTAACTATTAGGGAACGCATGAGAATCGAGGCAGCAAGTAAAAAAATCTATCCTTAAATAGTTTTGCCTCAGACCAATATCATAGGCACATGTATCCAACAAGCATAACATTGTACTTGCTTAAGCCTTTCCATTCTTAGAATACAAGCAAGTTTCAAGTACAGTTTAGGAAAAAACTTAGTATCAGACATAATTTGTGTACCATTCAATAGAAGGTGTCACAAAAATCTATACTAACTAAGTAATCCCTTTACAAAGATTTCATAGCCAAATATTCTCAAAGAGATGATTAATCATTTTTCTAAAACAACAGTTAGGAATCATACTTAATTATATATTTGTGCTTAAAGGGATAGAACAAGCCCAGCAATCTGTATAATTGTTTTTCCCAGATCACATCAGGAAATAAATTGATACAACTCATTCCAGCAATCAACTACCACTGAGACCTATCACTGTGTACACTCCAAAGGGAGGCATCACAGTGGCAGATGCTCTAACAAAAATCACAAGGAAGTTATCATAGTAGCAACCACATCTATAAAAATAGAGTGTCCACTGGAACAACACCATATTGTTCCAAACCAAAATACCACAATATTTAGATCTCAATATATGTCATTGTCACCACTAGGCACTAGATACCATAAAACCAACCACCAAAAATTTTATAAGATCCTTTTAATAAAGAAACCAATGGGTTCTCTTATCTGCTAACAGTCCCAAAGGCATAATATCAAATCAGAGCCCATATTGCATCAATTTATGCACCATAACCAATATCTATGTGTTTAACCAGAACATAGTCAAAAAAGCATTAGACTAAATAGTGATAGTAACCAATGTCAACAATTCCATTATAGAGTAAGTAACCAATCCATAAACCTAATCACAGAAGGTAAGCATACAATAGATCATCATTTACATCTACACACATAGTAATGGGGAAGAACCCTAGTTCTTCTCTAAGGGCGCACAGAAAAAGCATCTCACTAGGGCACATAGAGAGAATGCACTGTGTGTAGTGCACTGAGAGAGTGCAACAAGGGGTGAAGAGGAAAGACTTACTCTAGGTCCTCGCTAAATTATCGAATAGGAAGTAGAGAGGAGGCCGGCGGCAGAGAGGAGCGATGGCACAGAGAGCACCCTGAAGGGGCGCTGTGACCCGTGCCAGAAGAACATCAAGGCAGCAACAGAAGCACCACCAGCAAAGCACCGCATCCAAATGCCACGCCATACCACCGGGGTTGCAGAGAACCTCGCCATCCCGCCGGTGTAATGGGAATAGATGAGTTAGGGTTTTGAGCATGGTGGTGAGCACCTAGTGGCGAGATACTCGAATCAAATTGGGTAGGCGAGTGGAGCTCGACGGGGCGCATCGATTAGGACCCACAGCACCGACCAGAGTGGTCGGAGTTCAACGAAATCGAAGTCGGAGGCAAGCAGGAGAACGGCGGCGTCGAGCCGAGTCAGGAGAGGAACGAAAGAGAGTATAGGTGTGGGTGAGGCGTGCGTGAGATGAGGGAGTGGGTCGGTGCCAAGGTGACCCTAAGCGAGATCCAGATGGTCCAGGCTGGCCCATGTGCCCAACCAAACGGCCCAAATTCAGTAGGATATGAAACAAAATAAAAGAAAACAAATAAATTACCAAAATACCCTATAAATATTTTTATCTCTATAAAGTTATAGAAAAATCCTAACAACATATATAAAATATATTAGAATCATCACAAAAATAAAATCTACCTCATAAAAATATGAATTTACCTGTTAAAGCTAAATATAAAGAAAATAAAGATGAACACCATTAAATCCTAAGTGAAATTTCATAAAATATGGGAAAATCCTAAAACTAAATAAAAATCATTTTTATGTATAAAAATACATCTACTATTTTATAAAAATACTAAACTAATTTTTTTAAACAAATAAAGTAAGTATTCAAATACATTTAATCCTTTATGGAATTTTATAAACATAAGACTAATACTAAAAAATAAATAAAAATCATTCTTTAAAATCTTAAATAAATATATTATACTAGGAAAATCTTAAATATACCATTAGAAAGGTTTTTAAGATTTTAAAAGTAATAAATCCTTATCTATTACCTATTTTATTATAATAAGATAATTATTTTGTTAATCCATTAAAAATTATTTCGTAAGTAAGAAATAATCCCATTTCCAAATAAAACATTAAAACCTTTAAGCTTAATTACTAAGTATAAATCCATGATTAAAGGCTCATAATAGAACTTTAGGGTAAGTTATTAACCTTGTAAAACTATTTTGAAACTTTAAATCAAAAATTCGAAACCACAATATTTAAAATAACTTTATACATCATTCATTGATATTAAGGGGGGTAATCTTAATATCTAAATAATGTTTAACATAACTTTAAATCTAACACCTTAATAAGATCATCCAAAATTACACCTCCATTGAATAGTTACATATTATTTTCATAATGGCAAAATCAATTCAAATCTAACCCTTCACTTAAATATAAAGTGAATAATTCCACACCTCAGTCATACTTAGCATAAATTTAAAACATGGGAATAATTAAAAACATATTACACCTTAAGTTTAAAAACCCTTTTAAAGTTAACTTTAGTCTCAAAACTTATAAACATCATGTCTAATAAGCTACTAATGTTTTTATAGTTAACTTTGGTCCATTTCAATTAAGACATAAAGCATCTCAAGTCCAAACTAATCAATCAAACCCCAAAAAGACATTGATCACATTCTACTAACAATAAAGATTGTTTAAAACTTAGAAAGGAAATCTTTTCTTCGAAGGTTATTCTTTTTGCCACTTCAAACAAAAACTCTATAATAATTCCTTTAACTAGTAACAACTCCACCCAAGAACTTTTATCATAGTCACCAGATAACAATTGATCATAATTACATTATTTTATCCTTTACTTGTATATTTTGGATTGTTAACACTTAAGTTCCTTATAAATGCCATTACTTGTAAAGTAAAACTTGAAGATAAACCAACTGTTAAAAGAATCACCTAAACTCACTTCACTCAAAGTATTGGGGATTCACTTTGGAAGTTTTACAAAATGCATAGCATTATTTATGCATAACTACATATTGCTTCTTTAAACATTAGTCCTTACCAGACCGATGATGCTGATTTTAGATATTAGATCTTATATTGTCTCGAAGACCGTGAGTGCATAATCTTGCAATCACAAAAGGCAAGTTCACACTTGCTCATCTCCTTTGATTATTTTTTATAAAGTATTTTGCAAATCCGGTGTTGTCCTCACCTGCATTTCAAAAAGGTTAGAAAACACTATTTTCATAATAATATGATTATAGGTTATTTACCATGAGGTAATAACCAACTATGAAAGTTCTGGTAGTAAAGGAACATATTATATAGGACTTAACATCCAATGTCGCCAGTGATTCTTGCGACGTATATCATGCATTAACCATGAGATTTGGAATGGGACAGAGAAGTAAGCTGTATCTTTTCCCTCTCGCATGTAGCTGGATGTGCAGGTCGTGGCTGTTATCCTCGTAGTGTGCATTAATTGGTAATTCGTAGAGGATATGCAGCATATGGGTGGGAACCCTCAACGTCCCATGATAGTTCTGGCATCTGAGGGTCTGTACTAACCATTGTCGTAATTCAATGGGTGGGCATTGCGTACACCAAGGAGACATGCGGGGTCGAGGAGAAGGTAGTGATTGGCTTGGATCATTTACTGGGCCCCACATCATGGAATTGTGGATGGGAATAAGTTTCCCGGTTGTGCAACAAGGATTTGATCTCTCATGGGTAAAGTAACGCACCTATGCAGAGTGTAAGAACTGTAACTTGTTACTCCATGTTCCGGGAAGGAGCTACGAACGCGGCAGTAAAGGAACTCCACGAAAGTTCTGGTAAACCTGTGAAGGCTGACGGACATAGTTTTTCAAAATAAAAGCAACCTTTGAAGAAATGTTTACAAAAACTTGCATTGCCTACGACCTATGGTTTGTGGCTGTAGGTATAGTGCATCAAACACTCCTTTTTAGTAAACTTGCTGAGTACGCTCGTACTCAACGTATCTTCTTAACCCTTGCTAGATTTTGAAGCCAATACAGACGACGTATACAACAACTTATGCTCTAGAAATCATCATCAAAAGCTCAAGCTCTTCAATGAAGTCAAGAAAGTCAACATATACATCCACTCAAGTGAAGACGAAGTTGCTGATTAGATAGGAATATAATCTATAACCATAGAACCTACTTCTGTATAGTATTTCAATAACATCAATGCAAGCCCAGTAGTTCAGATACTAGTCTTATAAGTATGTTAGAATTGAGTTGAATATTTCTGATTCTTCCTAGTAAGAAGATTCTTTTTCTCTCTTTAACCTAGAGTGTTCTTTGGATATTTTGTAAAGAGTCGAGTTGTAACTTATAGTCATGTATTGGACCTGTTGTGTTTCTATTGTACCACTCTAAGGGATGTAATACTAGTGAATGTTGTTTTATTGGTGTTATGTCAACGACTATAGTGTACTACATCATGCAGTGTTATGCTGGGTCACCGCAATGCATGCCCTAGTAGTGTTGTAAAGGCACTAGTTCCCACCTTGAAGGTTACCATATAGTGGAAAGGTGGATCAGGCCAGTTGTGGCAAGATCCTTGGATAACAGGGTGAGGCCTATTGTGGCATGGTGGTCTTAGTACCGCCCACCCCTCCAATCCAGATGTACTTCCCTTAACAAGGAAGGAACTGTGGTAAATCAAATCCTGGTTCTCCGTGTGCTCCACTATGGTTACCTCGTTCCTCTCACCACCTTTACTCACTTAGTAGCTAGGTTGACAAATAGGGAAACTAAAATTGCGTATCTATAGAAATTACGTTTGTGTCAAGCCTAAGTTTAAAAAGGAATTAAAATTTGGAGTGGCACCTTGTTGGAGATATGCCCAAGAGGCAATAATAAAATAGGTTATTATCATATCTTCATACTTATGATAAATGTTTACATACCATGCTATAATTGTATTAACCGGAAACATTAATACTTGTGTGATTTGTAAACTAAAATAAGAGTCCCTAGTAAAGCCTCTTGTTAAACTAGCTTGTTGGTTAATATATGATCATGGTTTCCTGATCATGAACATAGAGATGTTATTAACAACAGGATCATATCATTAGGAGAATGATGTGATGGACATACTCCTATAGATAAGCGTAGCATAAAGATCAAGTCATTTCAATAGTTCAATTGCTATATGCTTTCTGATACATAGTAACCTAATTCCTTCGACCATGAGATCATGCATATCACCTTTACTGGATGGATGCTTTGATGTCATCAAACACCACACCGTAACAGGGTGGCTATAAAAGTGGCATTGAGTGTTCGGAAAGTATTGGTTGAAACACATGGATCAAGAGTGGGATTTGTCCATCCACATGACGGATAGATATACTCTGGGCCCTCTCGGTGGAATGTCATCCAATTAGCTTGCAAGCATGTGACTTGGTCACAAGGGATCACATATCACGGGAACGAGAAAAGAGTACTTATCAGTAACGAGGTTGAACTAGGTATGCAGAGATACCGACGATCATAACCTCGGATAAGTAACATATCGTGAGACAAAGGGAAATTGGTATCGTATGTAAGTGGTTCATTCGATCGCAAAGTAATCGTAGAAATATGTGGGAGCCATATGAATTTCCAGATTCCTCTATTGGTTATTGATCGGAGAAGTGTCTCGATCATGTCCGCATAATTCACGAACCGTAGGGAGACACACTTAAGGATTCGACGTTGTTTGAGTAGTTATGGTATTATGAGAAAGAGACCGAATGTTGTTCGGAGTCTCGGATGGGATCCGGGATATCACGAGGTGATCCGGAATGGTCCGGAGAATAAGATTCATATAAGGAAAGTCCCGTTTCGGAGTTCGGGAATGATTCCGGTGTTTTCATCGGGGATATTCTAGAAGGTTCCGGATTGTCCGGCACTCCGGGGAGGAAGGGGTACATGAATGTGTCATTACATATTGGAATGATTGCATCATGTACTAAGTGTTCTTGCTGTCCCAAATATAGGATTAAATTGAATCCTAAAACAGAAAAGTCAAATGTCCAGTTTGAAAGTCAAACTGCCAAAAACAAGAAACTGTGGGAAACAAGCAAGAGGAGTTGGAGTCGACTTGGAGGAGGAGTTTCTCTCCTCCAAGCCGGCGGCCAGCCTAGGCCGAGTTGGGGAGGGACTCCCTCCCTCCCCTGGCGCGCCAACCCCTCCCATCTATATAAGGAGGGGCAGGGCTCCCCTCCTAGACACACAAGTTTCCTATCCTCTAAACTAAACCCTAGATCTAGACCCCGGTTTAGAGCTATTCGGTTTAGAGCCTTCTAATTGGTTTAGAGCCTTCTAATTGGTGTGTCTAATTACTAGACCACTAATAGCCTCTCTCATAAGCTCCACCATACTCGCACCGGCTTAAGGCGAAGCCCTGCGGGATTTCCCCTCTACCTCCGGTACCACACCGTTGTGCTGCCGGAATCGCGAGGAGAGTGCTACAACCTCCGCTGCCTGCTGGAACAAGGGAGAGGAAGGTCTTCGTCGAGTACCGAACGTGTGACCGACTACGGGAGCGCTGCCGGAACGTGGCGCCGGAAGGATCGTCTACACGATCTTGAGATCGGAAAGAGTACGACTACATCACCCACGAGAATCTGCTCTCGTTAACCGCTTTGGAATCTTCGAGGGTAAGTTATTCCATCGACTCGTT
Source organism: Avena sativa (assembly GCA_916181665.1). Lineage (NCBI taxonomy): Eukaryota > Viridiplantae > Streptophyta > Magnoliopsida > Poales > Poaceae > Avena > Avena sativa. The sequence continues at coordinate 7,380,959 of OV702293.1, read as the reverse complement.
GCTACAATCTAGTAGATAGATCTTGGCTTGTTTGTTTGTATGCGATAGAAAAATTTTGTTTTCCATGCTACGAACCCCTACAGTGGTATCAGAGCCGTGTCTATATGTAGATCTGTTGCACGAGTAGAACACAATGGTCATTGTGGGCGTTGATGCTTTTATTGTCGATTGCTTCTTGTGTACTTTGCATCTTGCGGTATGTTGGGATGAAGCGGCCCGGGCTAACCTTACATGACATCGTTCATGAGACTTGCTCCACGCTTGACATGCAACTTGTATTGCATAAGTGGCTTTGCGGGTGCCTGTTTCTCCTAGCATAGTTAAGATCCAATTTACAACGGGTAATCAACAATGCTAGTATCAATGTTGTGGTTCTTGTTCGTAAGTTAGAACGACACTTATGGAAAGCCCCAAACCACGTAAAATATGCAAAGAAAGTAGAAGCGTCTAACTTTGTTTTGCAGGGGTGTGCAGTGATGTGATATGGCCATGATTGTGATTATATATGATGTATGCAATGTTCCTTATTGTAAGTCGGCAACCGGCAGGAGCCATATGGTTGTCTTTAATTTCTGTTAAGACCCGCGTGTCTATTCAAAGTAGTTGTAATAGTTGAAGCCGGTGGACGACAACCATGGAGAAGCGTCATTGACCTTGATGCAATGTCGGTGATGATGGAGATCATGTTCGTGCTTGAAGATGGAGATCAGAAGCACAAAGAAGAAAGGCCATATCATATCACATATTATGAATTGCATGTGATGTTAATCCTTTATGCATCTTGTATTGCTTAGTAGACGACGGTAGCATTATAAGATGATCCCTCATGCACATAAATTTCAAGTTCTAAAGTGTTCACCCTTAGTATGCACCGTTGCCAAAGCTTGCTGCTTCGAAGCACCACGTGATGATCGGGTGTCTTTGATTCCGCGGGTGAATACAACGTAAGCAAGCCAGATTTGCTTATGCGGTAGCTAAGGTTTGATCTTGACGAGCCTAGCATGTACAGACATGGCCTCAGGAACACGGATCACCGAAAGGTAAAGCATGAATCATATAGTAGATATGATGAACATGTCGATTGTTCGCCATTGAAACTATATCAACTCTCGTGATGATCGGTTTTGATGTGGTGGATTTGGTTCGTGTGATCACTAAAACAATGTGAGGGATATTGTTTTGAGTGGGAGTTCACCTAGATTAATTTAATTATTAATTAGAACTCAATTTATCATAAACTAAATCAAAGTGAATTTGCATAGTTGTTGTAGTCATTGGCATCCGTTTACCACCTTGCGCTTAGTTATAATTGAGATGATAGAACTATAGAATTCTGGTTAGATACTTTACGAACTGGTATCGTATTGTTTTGAAGTGTTAATCTAAAGTTTAAAAGTCCTATTGCAAACTTTCAGTAAGTTCCGGTTACTCCATGAAGTTTAATAATTAGTATTAAATCAAGAGTAACAATTCCAAGTGTTAGTATATAAGTATCATGTTTGTCTCCATGATTCTTGATATTCAAAGGATTCTCTTAATATCAAGGTTATCTAGGATCTGAAAGAGTTGTTTCAGAAACCATGATGTGTGGAAGATATTGTGATATCTGAAACGAAGTTTTGGTTGCAACATGATAGAGTATAATATGGCAAAAGTCATGTTCTCATATTTGATGAGAATTTGCAAAAAGGTTGGAGACACTTGTTGTCCTAATCCTCCGAAAGGTTTTGGATAGCAACATTATACTCATAATTCATCGTTATAAGCTAAAAGTAGCTTGATCATGGACGATTCCATGACAAGGGTGAATATTTGATGTAGGTAAAATGTTTACTACACCAAGAGATTACTAAAGAAAGGAATTTGAAAGAACACCAAATATTTGATGATGGTGATCTACTTCAAAGTGCAAGTCCAAAGACATTGGTATTTAATTATACACGCTTTGGACTAGATGTCATATGTATGACTCCACTATTGATATTGATAGATTCTTTCAAACTGAAAAGGAAATACTGAAAGAGAATCTCATAAATATATGGCAGAAAAGAAAAGACTAGAATCGTTCAGTTTAAGTATATAGATGATATACATGTTATGGCTATATTCTTTGCTTGTTAAACAATGTGGTTCTTAAGTATTTGATACTGAATTTGTTGGTGTGAATCGTCATACGAAACAACACAATTCATGAACTACAATGGCCTAAGTAACTAGCAAAAGAATATGTGATGATGTTCATCGAGAACAAAATAAAGGGTTATTGTGTTGCTTGTTAAACATCAAAGCATGCCTTCAAAGATTTGTTTTATCAGGTATTATGAGAACAAAAGGATTGTTCAAATAATTGCCGTAATCCATAAAAGATGGATGATTCACAAATCTCGTTGGAGAAATCACATCCATAAAACTAGTGCTAAAAATGTCGAAAGACAAAATGATTGAAAGATCACTTAGGAAGTGACATCGCCGTTTAAATTATATTGGAAAGAAAACATGAAGAAATTCCATGTGGATGGAATTTTGGAGTCTTTTGATTTTGATCAAATAACGCTGATGAAACTTTCCTAGAGATAATTAAAACTTCGTTCATAGGCCAAAAGGGAACGAATGACTAGCTTATTGGAACTTGTACATATTGTTGTACGAAGTCCGTTATGTGTAGTCAAGAGCGATGGATTTCAACTTCATATGCTTTCTCCAAAAATTTGAGTGAATATATGAATATTTACTTAATAAGGATAAAGTATGAAACACTTGAAAAGTTCAAAGACTTTCAAGATGAAGTGCAAAATCATTGTAACGAGAATATGAATAGTTTATGATAAGATCATAAAGGAAAATATTTAAGTTACAAGTTTAGCATAATACCTAAGATTTAAGGAATCGTTCCGTGGATTTGCATTTTCCCGAAACACCATAAGTGTATGGAGCGTTCGAGATATGTAATTAAACCTTGTTTGACATGGTAAGATCAAAGGTATAATTTATAAAACTGCCATTATATTTTAAAGATTAAAAGCTTTAGGGATTACCGTTTTTCCACTAAAAAGAGCTTCATCATAATCCGTTGAATTGACACCATATAAAGTTATGGTTTGGGATAAAACCCAAGTTGTCCTTTCTTAAACATTGGTATGCTATGCATAAGAAAGATGTTTGCAACCAAAGTCGGATGAACCTGTCTCTGTATGTTATTTCGAATAACTGTTAAGTACTCCTCCATAACATTGGAGACAAAAGTGTTTGTCACTCAAAACGTCAAGTTTCTTTGAGAAGGGATTTTTCGTGAAAAGTTAAGTGGGAGGAAAATAGAAACTTTGATAAGGTTAAAAGAACCTTAGCTATATGTGCAGAGTTGCGCAGCGCCGAAAAGTGTTTCGGAGGCAGCAACAATGCTCATGGTTCACGTACCTCAAAGGTTGTGGTCACGGAGATCCAAGTTCCTATTGAAACAAGTAGGTCGGATGAACAATCAAATACCAAGATTTGAGGGTTGAATCATTATTTGGGAATAATGAACCGACTACATGCAGAGAAGCGATGATGGGCCCTGACTCCGTCAAATGGCTTGAAGCCATAAAATCCGTGATAGTTCCATACACGAGAAATCAAGTTTTGAACTTGAAGGACCCTCGAGAAAGGTGTAAGACCTTACAGTTGTGTCTGGATCTATAAAGAAATAGACATGGATGTTTTACATCTATGAAATAGTCGACATGTTGAGAAAGAGTTCACAACAATGTTCAAAGGTTGACTATGACAAGATTTGATCTGTCATAGTGATATTTAGTCTAGACGGATTAATGTAGCAACCACTACATATAATTTGTTATATGGTAGTTGAATAAACAAAACAAGTTCTTCTAATAGAATCGTTACCTAGGACATGTGCATAACACGGTCCATAGGGTTTTGTTAATTCAAAGGATGCTAAAAGCATATGCAAACTTCAATGGTTAGAGTGAGCATAGCGGAGTTGGAATCTTCACTATGATGAAACTGTTAAAAGAGTTTAATTTCATCAGAGACAATGAAGATGCTTGCGTTTGCAAGAAATTAAGTGGGAGCGCTAAGACATGTTTCTAATACATTATGTGGAAGACATATTGTTGATTAGAAATAATGTATCTTTTATTAACACATATTAAGAATTTCATCCCGATGAAAGACTTAGGCAAAACCCAAGTATTTGGCATCAATAGACGCTAATATGGTTGTGCCAGAAGTACATAGACAAGATATTGAATGAGTTCAATATAGAAACTACAAGAGAGGTTCTTGTCGCACAGAAAAATTGAATGAGTTCAAATGTTGATGATATATTCAAGTGTATTGACATTTGGTAAAGTGAAACAAATAATCAAGTATAGATTGATACTTGATGTATGAAATCACAAAGAGTATTTATATCAATCATACTGTGATATGTACAAATCCAGATATGTCCTATGCTCTAAATGTTGAGAGCATATACCAGAATGATTCGTAAGATGATCATTGGACAATAGTAAGGATATTCTTATGATCTTCTGAAAGAACTAAGAGTATAATATTTGTAGAAGTGACAAATAGATGGTTAGTTCATTGTAAAAGTACTACATTGATACTAGCTTTGTCACAAAGTACAAATTAAGTTTATCTCAATCTGAACTAAGGGTGGCACAATATAATGGAAAGTGAGTTCCATAATGGATTTGGATGATTTCCAAAGTTAAGACATTGTGACAGATACTACAACAAAAGGCTAAGTATATGACTGCTATTATAGCAGCAAAAGAGGGCATTTGTGTCAAGAAGTTTGTTATCAAACTAGGTGTAGTTCACAGTGGGATAATACTATGAAGATATATTGTGCGACAATATTATCAACATGTTTTAACCCCAAAAGAGCTAAAGGTCACACCGAAAGACCAAATTTATACAAAGCCATCTCATTAGAGAATGAGTGATGCGTAGAGACGCAAAGACATGCAATTACACACGGACCTGGAAGTGTCAGATCCGGAGATCAGTTGACCACTAGCAATCATGTACATACAACACCGGAAAGCCATAGGTGTTGAATACACAAAGGTTTGAAACTAGATTATTGACTCTAGTGCAAGTGGGAGACTGTTGGAGATATGCCCAAGAGGCAATAATAAAATAGGTTATTATCATATCTTCATACTTATGATAAATGTTTACATACCATGCTATAATTGTATTAACCGGAAACATTAATACTTGTGTGATTTGTAAACTAAAATAAGAGTCCCTAGTAAAGCCTCTTGTTAAACTAGCTTGTTGGTTAATATATGATCATGGTTTCCTGATCATGAACATAGAGATGTTATTAACAACAGGATCATATCATTAGGAGAATGATGTGATGGACATACTCCTATAGATAAGCGTAGCATAAAGATCAAGTCATTTCAATAGTTCAATTGCTATATGCTTTCTGATACATAGTAACCTAATTCCTTCGACCATGAGATCATGCATATCACCTTTACTGGATGGATGCTTTGATGTCATCAAACACCACACCGTAACAGGGTGGCTATAAAAGTGGCATTGAGTGTTCGGAAAGTATTGGTTGAAACACATGGATCAAGAGTGGGATTTGTCCATCCACATGACGGATAGATATACTCTGGGCCCTCTCGGTGGAATGTCATCCAATTAGCTTGCAAGCATGTGACTTGGTCACAAGGGATCACATATCACGGGAACGAGAAAAGAGTACTTATCAGTAACGAGGTTGAACTAGGTATGCAGAGATACCGACGATCATAACCTCGGATAAGTAACATATCGTGAGACAAAGGGAAATTGGTATCGTATGTAAGTGGTTCATTCGATCGCAAAGTAATCGTAGAAATATGTGGGAGCCATATGAATTTCCAGATTCCTCTATTGGTTATTGATCGGAGAAGTGTCTCGATCATGTCCGCATAATTCACGAACCGTAGGGAGACACACTTAAGGATTCGACGTTGTTTGAGTAGTTATGGTATTATGAGAAAGAGACCGAATGTTGTTCGGAGTCTCGGATGGGATCCGGGATATCACGAGGTGATCCGGAATGGTCCGGAGAATAAGATTCATATAAGGAAAGTCCCGTTTCGGAGTTCGGGAATGATTCCGGTGTTTTCATCGGGGATATTCTAGAAGGTTCCGGATTGTCCGGCACTCCGGGGAGGAAGGGGTACATGAATGTGTCATTACATATTGGAATGATTGCATCATGTACTAAGTGTTCTTGCTGTCCCAAATATAGGATTAAATTGAATCCTAAAACAGAAAAGTCAAATGTCCAGTTTGAAAGTCAAACTGCCAAAAACAAGAAACTGTGGGAAACAAGCAAGAGGAGTTGGAGTCGACTTGGAGGAGGAGTTTCTCTCCTCCAAGCCGGCGGCCAGCCTAGGCCGAGTTGGGGAGGGACTCCCTCCCTCCCCTGGCGCGCCAACCCCTCCCATCTATATAAGGAGGGGCAGGGCTCCCCTCCTAGACACACAAGTTTCCTATCCTCTAAACTAAACCCTAGATCTAGACCCCGGTTTAGAGCTATTCGGTTTAGAGCCTTCTAATTGGTTTAGAGCCTTCTAATTGGTGTGTCTAATTACTAGACCACTAATAGCCTCTCTCATAAGCTCCACCATACTCGCACCGGCTTAAGGCGAAGCCCTGCGGGATTTCCCCTCTACCTCCGGTACCACACCGTTGTGCTGCCGGAATCGCGAGGAGAGTGCTACAACCTCCGCTGCCTGCTGGAACAAGGGAGAGGAAGGTCTTCGTCGAGTACCGAACGTGTGACCGACTACGGGAGCGCTGCCGGAACGTGGCGCCGGAAGGATCGTCTACACGATCTTGAGATCGGAAAGAGTACGACTACATCACCCACGAGAATCTGCTCTCGTTAACCGCTTTGGAATCTTCGAGGGTAAGTTATTCCATCGACTCGTTGCTACAATCTAGTAGATAGATCTTGGCTTGTTTGTTTGTATGCGATAGAAAAATTTTGTTTTCCATGCTACGAACCCCTACACACCTATTCACACCCCCCCTCTAGGTGCCATAGGTCCGCCCGTACCATCTACTCGTACAGACCTTTGATAGGCGGTAGAAATAGTTTGTTTGTTTGTTTTTTACAATGAGAGGACGGAAAACCAGAAACGGAGAAAGAAAGGTTAATGACCATCGGTATGGGTGTGTGTTATGGGTCCCCTGGATTAGCTATCCAAGAAATCCCATATGCATTCAACCATGATCCCATGATCAGTGAGGCGTGGAGCATAATTGACGAGTATCATAGAGTACATCCATTACATACCGATTACATATCGTATAACAATGCCTTTATGGATATACCTTACATATGCCTTGTTGGACATCACCAATCCTCAATAACAACAGAATATCATAAGGCATCGAGCCCAAGTAAATCCTTAATTAACCCTACAGGCAGCTAATTGGGAGAACATCCTAGTTTGCATAATCATCGACATTTTCCTTCTTCTTCTTCTTCTTCCTCCGTCTTCTCAAAGTCTTACCAAGAAGATAGCCAGGGACAACAATGCCAGTGTATAAGTTTGAATGTACTCGGAAACCACCTAAGATAAACACAATAACATGATATGCAGTATGGTCGTGGTAGTAGGATGGCTCTAAGGTTAGTTTCTTGGAAAATCGTAGTTTCTCTTGTAGATGTAGCATATCTCTATACCTTTGTTGAAACACATTTGAAAACAATTTTTATCTTATAGATATAGCATGTCTCTATATATTTCTTGAAAACCATTTGAAAACAAGTTTTCTCTTATAGATATAGCATGTCTATATATCTTTGTTGAAAAAATTCGGGAAAAGTTTTCTATTATAGATATGGCATGTCTCTATGTCTTTGTTGGAAAACATTTGAAAAACAAGATTTTTGTGAAAACTACTAGGATGGGGTCACCCTTTTTTACTTCCCGGTCATCCCATGACCAAAACACTTCCTTTTCTCACCGGTCATCCCATGACCAAAACAATTCCCAAAGCCTTTGCTTTCCAAACCCGTTTTAAAAAAACTGCTAAGCAGCAACCTTTATAACCGTCTGATGGTCTCAGATCACTATAGAGCTTCGTTGGGATACCCCAAGATGAAGGTGTGATGAGCATAGTAGTAAGTTTTCCTTCAGTTATGAAACCAAGGTTATCAAACCAGTAGGAGCAAGGAAACAACTCCAAGGTGTTGCTAACAACTTGGAATCCTGTACAACACAAACTCAAGACTTCGCCACAACTTACAGTGAGGTTATCAATCTCACTGGTTTGCTAAAAACAAAGGATTAAACCTATAGTGTGGAAGGTAATAGTTGCTTGTAAAAAGGTAAACGGTAATAGTAGATGATGTATCAATGGTAAAGATTGGACCGGGGTCCATAGTTCACTCGAGGTGTTCTCCTTAAGATAAATAACATGCTGGGTGAACAAATTATATCGGGGCAATTGATAGGATTGAGCAAGCATAACAATGCAAATACTAGACATCATGACTCCTATGAGATTTGTTTGGGCATTACAACAATATACATAGACAGTAATCCAACTACATCTATGACTAATAGTCCACCTTCAGGTTATCATACGAACCCCTTCCAGTATTAAGTTGCAAGCAACGGATAATTGCATTAAGCAATGTGTGTAAAGTAAACAATACAATTGTTCCATGAACAAAAGATTGTTATTTTCTCCCTAGTAGCAACAACACATCTACAACCTTAGAGATTTATGTCGCTTCCCCAGATTACTAGAGGCATGAACCCACTATTTAGCATAAATACTCCCTCTTGGAGTCACAATCATCTACTTGGCCAAGATAGCTACTAGCAACGGAGAGCATGCAAGATCACAAACAACACAGACATGATAGAATCAATAATTAATGACATGATAGAATCAATAATCAATCTGACATAGTATCTCAATATCCATCGGATCCTCGCAAACACAACATGTATGATTACAAATAGATGATCTTGATCATGAACGGAGCTCACAAGATCGAAACATGATAGCACAAAAGAGGAGAAACAACCATCTAGCTACTGTATGGAACCATAGTCCAAGGGTGAACTACTCACACATCATACCGGAGGCTGGCATGGTGATGAAGAAGGCCTCCGAGATGATCTCTCCCCTCCGGCAGGGTGCAAGGAAGAGCTTCAGATCCCCTTGATCTAGGGACGATGGTGGCGGCGGCTACGGTCTGTTTCGTGGAGATATGATTGGATGCTTAGGGTTTCTGCATTGGGGGTACTTTATAGGTGAAGAGGCGAGGTAGGAGGGCGGCCAGGGGGCCCACACCCTGCCCTGGCGCGGCCTAGGGTGGGTCCGCGCCTGGGGGTGTGTGGCCACCCTGTGGCGGCCCTCCATCTCTCCTCTGGACTCCGTGTTTGTTCAGATAAAATATTGACTTTGGCTTTTGTCCCGTCCAATTCCGAGAATATTTCCGTACTAGCTTTTCTGAAACCAAAAACAGCAGAAAACATGCAACTGGCACTGCGGCATCTTGTTAATAGGTTAGTCCCATAAAATGCATACAAATACCTCAAAGTGTAGACAAAGCATAGCAAAGTTGATACTAAACAAGCATGGAACATCAAAAATTATAGATACGTTTACAACGAATCAAGCATCCCCAAGCTTAACTCCTGCTCATCCTCGAGTAGGTAAGTGATAAAAAGAATAATTTTTGAGGTGGCATGCACCATCACAATCTTGATCAAACCATTTATAAAGCATTGAAAGCTGGGATCAAAGTACTCTAAACATGAGCATGAAAGATGTAGTTCTAACAATAAGACAAAGTAACTATGTTGTAACATGCAAAGATACAAACAAAGAATCATGAATAACAATGCATTGAAAGACGTTTATTTGTTTCACATATAGAAAACATAGCATAGTTGTATTCAGCTTGTCCCTCATGGAGTAGCAAAACATAAATGCATAGGACACCTTCAAAGTTCATAAGGGTGACTAGATACAAATAGTTCAAGAACAAAGAATATCAACATTATGAATCAATCAATATGTTTTAGGATAATGCATATAGAATTAATAATGACAACTATGCTCTCTTAATTGGTGCATAAATATAGAAGGTGGAGATTCAATATAAAAGTAGAAAGAAAGGCCCTTCATAAAAGGGAAGCAGGGATTTCAAGTTTCATAAAGAGATTCCAAAAATTATGGTACTAGTTAGCTTTCATCTCTCATTGCCCTATCATAATCATCTTGAAGTGATTAAGGTTAAAGTGAACAAAGTATGGAGTATATGCTTGACAAATCATAAGTTGGCAATCTCATGTCCCTTGAGTACGAGGGTTGTTCCACATGCTACTCAACTTTAGTCACCGGTAAGTTCTTGTCATTGTAAGTATATGTGTATCATAGAGAACCTCCCACGGGTTACCCCTTGCCCCATGACACAGGAGCTATCCCATATCAAAATGACAAGGCAACAGACAATGAGCATCTCAGCGATCTTTTTATTTGCTATTTGCATAGGTTTTTATTGAGTATGCTTCACGGATTTCTCACTATGGTTATGTTGCAAGTTTCCACCATGATTAGGCATGGCTTAGTCTAGCAGCCCAGGCATTTCTCTAACACATATACATAACTCCATGGACTTATAAGCTTCCCTTTATTTCACACCGCCGACATTTGCAAACAAAAGATCATGATATCAACTGGGTAGATATGTACAGGTGCTGAAAGCGTTCCCCGTGACAGCACGGTTATGCTAATTCCCAACTTATAAGTGCAAGCATATACAACATATATGACACAATGGTTCAAGTTTATTAGGGGCAAGAAAAATAAAGTGTGCCATCAAGTTTGTGAGAGCTTTAATCACTAATTTTCTCATAACAAGTTTAATTTGGAAGATAGATAAAACAAGAATATACTTGGAATGGTGTAACACACCATGCATAGGAATTTATAGTGGATTCTTTGGAATAACTTGGTTTCTTGGGAGTTGGATGCATGATTAGAGCTTACTCCATACAAGTGGAGGCTAGCAAAAGACTAGGAGCGACCAACTAAGAGAGCAATACTTGCCATAATCATGCAGAGCGATAAAACATTATAAACTAAAGCATAAAGTGATATAAAAAATTCAAAAACTAAATGATCATAGAGGCTAAGGTGACTGGTTCATAGTCATAACATGGTGTGAGCATGTGCCAAGTCAACCCAAAAAAAGCATCAAAGGAGAATACCACAATATTATGCTTCTGTATGCTAAAACAACACATGATTCTTGCAAGGCACATTAAGCATTCTCAAATGTTTGGAACAAGTCATGCTAAAGCAATAATCACTAAGCATAAGGTCAAAACAACATCTAGCATAACATGATAAAGTCTAAGCCACAGTCAAAACAAGCTCCCTTTTGTACCACTATAAGCATGAAACTTTCTACTCTTTTCCAACACCAATCAACTTATTTGAAACAACACAGCGAAAGAGGGGGTCCAACTACTTTATTCAATCAAAATAAACAAACAAAAATCAAAAACAAAAACTAAGACGCTCTAAGAACAACACAATGGTGCATGAAATAATAAAAAACGAAGTGTCTAGAAAGAGACCTGAGATTTTTACTGATGAATAAGGGGATGCCTTGGGCATCCCCAAGCTTTGACGCTTGTACCTTTTGAATATTTCTTGGGGTGACACGGGGTGGCATCCCCAATCTTGAGCTTTTGTCCATTCTTCATCTCATCACATCATTCTTCCCCTACACTTGAAAATTTCCTTCATACAAAACTTCACACAATCTTCATTAGCAACATTAGTGTATTCAAGATAATAGGCCCTTGGGTTTTGTTTTAAAACAAGTAAAACTTACATTGAAACACAAGCTACTGAAGCAATTCCTTTAAAAAGCTCAAGTGATCAAGGAGAACTCAAAAATAAACCGATAAAGAGGCAAATGCAAATAATGGCAGAAATCTGTCAAAATAGACCAGTAGGTAAAAACCTATTTTTTTTAAGACCTTTTGTTGATCAAATCAATTTTTTTAACTAACGAAAGTTAGATAACAACTTGGGGCATTTACTCAGAAAATTACAACTCAATCCGACATACAGAAATTTTTCACGAATTTTTACAGTGAAGCACAAAAATTTGTTTCGAGATAGCAACTTCCCCAAATCTTACTCCTCTCTCATTAGAGGTTATTATTGGTACAAACAACACACAAAGAGTATAAGGGGAGGTTATTACAGAAGTAATAACTTCCAAGTCTCAACAAAATAAAATCCTAACAAAATTTGGGCTATCTCCCAATATGTACTTTTCTTTAACGGCTTTAAGTTAGGCATGATAATTTCGATGATGCTTGCATAAGAAATATGAATTGAAGTAAAAGAGAGCATCGGGAAGCAAATTCAAAAAACATTTAAGTCTAAGCCACTTCCTATGCATAGGAATCTTGTACGCAAATAAATTCACAAAGAACAATGTGACAAGCATAGGAAGATAAAAGAAGAATAAGTTCAAAACTTTCAGCACATAGAGAGGTGTTTCAGTACCATGAAAACTTCTACAATTTCCTCTCTCATAATTATTTTTAGTAGCCTCATGAATAAACTCAACAATATAACTATCACATAAAGTATGCTTTTCATGATCTACAAACACATAATTTCTATCAAGCTCAAAAATAGTGGGATTAAAACCTCCAAACCCACTTTTAACAATTTTATAACAAGGTGACTGATCATTCAATATAGGACCATCATCTAGAGCTTTATCATAAACATTTTCTAAGAAAAACTCTTTAATACCATGAATTTCGAAGTTAGACACAAATAAAGGCTTACCATAGATAACAGGAGCATAATTATTATCACAAGCTTTACCCATAGTAGATATTTCAAAAGAATCCACAGGAACATAACCTTTATACTCCTTTGGTAAGCATGGGGGACAATCAAATAATGTATGAGGTAAATAGTTACTCTCATTAGAAGATAGGTATGGGTAGCTAATCCATTCTTCCTCCCTTTGTTCATCACTCTCCTCTTTTTCATCTAATGAGCTTCCAGTTTCAACAATTTCTTCTTCCATAGGCTCCTGCAAGGCATTAGTCTATTTCGCTGGTGGAAAGCATATATTAAAATATTCAAGAATATAGCTATTTTCTTCCTTGTAATTATCAAAGCAAAATTTAAGTATATCATAAACCTCATATTTATAAGGTGCGTCATTAGTATTTTCAAGCAAATTAGCAAGTTCGAATGCGCACTTCCAAGCAATAAATTCTTCAATTTGTTCCACATCATAAAAGTCATAATTTCCCTTAACATAAGAAGATATGGTAACATTATCATTATACTCACATTGAAATGGGAGGTGTTTATACCTCCTACAACAACAAGATTTATCAAAGCAATAAGTAACATTATAAGTAGAGCACACGTTCCTAGCAATGGTATTCAATTTATCAATTTGTTCTCATAAGTGTTTCCCTTTTTGTGACAAACGGTGTTCCTCATAATAATATTTTTGTTCTTCCATGAACTCACCTTGCCAATAAGATCTAGTTTCAAAAAACCAGCCATTGATAGAAAGCATGACAAAGCAAGGCAATAACAAACCAACAACTATAGTAGGAACTAATTTCTTTGTGTTTTTGATAAGAAAAGGCAAACAAAACGAAACTATTTTTTATATTTTTGAAAAAGAGAAACAAGCAAAACAAAGCAAAAGAAACTAAGCAAAACAAAAACAAAGTAAAGAGATTGGTTGTGAGAGACTCCCCTTGTAAAGTTGTCCTTAACTCCCCGGCAACGGCACCAGAAAAAGTCTTGATGGCTTCAGATCACTGTAGAGCTTCATTGGGATACCCCAAGAGGAAGGTGTGATGCGCACAGAAGTAAGTTTTCCCTCAGTTATGAAACCAAGGTTATCGAACCGGTAGGAGCAAGGAAACAACTCCAAGGTGTTGCTAACAACTTGGAATCCTGCACAACACAAACTCAAGACTTTGCCCCAACTTACAGTGAGGTTGTCAATCTCACTGGTTTGCTGAAAATAAAGGATTAAATGTATAGTTTGGAAGGTAATAGTTTCTTGTAGGAAGGTAAACGGTAACAGTAGATGATGTATCAATGGTAAAGATTGGACCAGGGTCCACAGTTCACTAGAGGTGTTCTCCTTAAGATAAATAACATGCTAGGTGAACAAATTACAGCGGGGCAATTGACAAGATTGAGCAAGCATAACAATGCAAATACTAGAAATCATGACTCCTATGAGATTTGATTGGGCATTACAACAATATACATAGACCGTAATCCAACTGCATCTATGACTAATAATCCAACTTCAGGTTATAATCCGAACCCCTTCCAATATTAAGTTGCAAGCAATGGATAATTGCATTAAGCACTGTGTGTAAAGTAAACAATACAATTGTTCCATGAACAAAATATTGTTGTTTTCTCCCTAGTAGCAACAACACATCTACAACCTTAGATATTTTTGTCACTTCCCCAGATTACTAGAGGCATGAACCCACTATCGAGCATAAATGCTCCTTCTTGGAGTCACAAGCATCTACTTGGCCAAGATAGCTACTAGCAACGGAGAGCATGCAAGATCACAAACAACAAGATAGAATCAATAATCAATAAGACATGATAGAATCAATAATCAATTTGACATAGTATCTCAATATCCATCGGATCCCCGCAAACACAACATGTATGATTACAAATAGATGATCTTGATCATGAACGGAGCTCACAAGATCTAAACATGATAGCACAAAGGAGGAGAAACAACCATCTAGATACTGTATGGACCCATAGTCCAAGGGTGAACTACTCACGCATCATACCGGAGGCTGGCATGGTGATGAAGAAGGCCTCCGGGATGATCTCTCCCCTCCGACAGGGTGCCGAGAAGAGATTCAGATCCTCTCGATCTAGGGACGATGGTGGTGGCGGCTACGGACTATTTCATGGAGATCTGATCGGTGCTTAGGGTTTTTGCATCGGGAGACTTTGTAAGCGAAGAGGCGAGGCAGGAGGGCGACCATGGGGCCCACACCCTGCC
The DNA here is from genome assembly GCA_916181665.1 of Avena sativa. Classification (NCBI taxonomy): domain Eukaryota; kingdom Viridiplantae; phylum Streptophyta; class Magnoliopsida; order Poales; family Poaceae; genus Avena; species Avena sativa. Next base: position 7,365,847 of record OV702293.1, on the reverse strand, counting down.
CTGGCGTGGCCTAGGGTGGGCCCGCGTCTGGGGGTGTGGCCACCCTATGGCACTCCTCCGTCTCTCCTCTGGACTCCGTGTTTGTTCCGGTAAAATATTGACTTTGGCTTTTGTCCCATCCAATTCCGAGAATATTTCCTTACTAGCTTTTCTGAAACCAAAAACAGCAGAAAACTAGCAACTGGCACTACGACATCTTGTTAATAGGTTAGTCCCAGAAAATGTATAAAAATACCTCAAAGTATAGACAAAGCATAGCAAAGTTGATACTAAACAAGCATGGAATATAAAAAATTATAGATACGTTTACGACGTATCACCGTCCATGACCATGGATACAGCTATGGATTTCCACTCTGAAAAGGTTGTACACTTCACCCATAATATTCGATAATCCACCGTGAGCAACCACAGATCGTCATACACTAGTATGTGAGGTTCGGATAATCAAACATAACTCTTAGAATACTTACCATAGCATGGGAGGCTACCCTATGAGGTGTTCCTCTCAACACCGGGATGTCGGTACTAAGGACCATCCGAAGCACATTTTCTACTCCCCGATTGTGCACTTTCAATGAGAGATTCATAGTATCGTCTGGCTGCCTACAAGAACAGTTTGCATCTCCCATAGGTCAATGTTCTCAACTAATGACTCTTCCCATTGGGGAGACCCAATATTCGAGGGGAAGGAACCTTTATAAATATTTGCGAGGTATCCCATACTAGAATAAACAACTTGGAGTTAAGCCTCTTTCCAATCCAGGGTAGTGTGGTTGCACGGTTTAGTTGTTCCAGCAAACTACAAACCAAGTGTCGTTTTCGCAAACATTTTCCTCCTCTTTCTATGCAACATCATTTGAAAACGAAACATTTCCTCTTTTTAGAACGTCCTCCTAGTAAGGCAACCTTCCCATGGTTTTCAAGTAAAACCATTTGTAAGCATTTTGAGGGGTCCCAACTTATAGTTTGCTTTGGAAAAAAGGAGCTATCAAAGGGGGTATGGTGTGAACTACATTATTATTGATCAAGCGGTGGATGGGTGTCCCAAGGGTTTGTACTTAACAGTACCACTTCATCATAGCTTGGAGGGGCCAAACTACTACACGTTGTAAGTACTTTATAGTTAAAACAATGCAATTTACATAAATAAATAAGTAAAACATGCATAAGGTAAATGTTAGGACAATCTTATGAACAAGTAGGTGGCTTGCCTTGGTTGGCAACTTGTCCCTGGACTTCCTCTTCGTAGTCCCAGAATACTTCCTCTTCTTCCTCGAACTCACCACAATCGCATTTATCGTCACAAATAAGTATACATGCAAAAAAAACCAAAATAAGCACACATCACTCACGTACCAAAATTTAATACAACAAGTAACTAAGCCACACAAAAGCATTCAGCAACTAAAATAGAATACTTAAATACTACTAGAAGCATTTTCTCTAATTAGGCCAATTAAATCCTTTCATTTTTAAATCACCACACAAGCACTTTTAAATAAGAAAATTTTATTTTAAAGACCATCTATTGTATCTAAGGTTTACAAACCATTTGTATATATGAAAACATCATTACTAAAAAGTTGAATTTTGCCAAAATAAACTTGGTTGTGGTTTTAAATAATTAGATATTTAATATTGGGCTTACCATCAACAAAATAGGCTGACAATACCAAACATCTTTCAGCAATCAAGGTCATACCATCATATAGTATGAATTTTGTGAGTTCAACAAAATTGGATTTGCATTTTTAGCATTTATATTGATTTTCTTATGTTTTTCTAGTGAAAAAGTACTGTTTTAGTATTTAATTCACTAGAAATTTTTTGTAGGTAAAATAGAGGTTTCCTTAGACAGTTTGATATATCTTGGAGGCCAAGATCACTGAGAGTTGGAATCAACTTAAAATGATTAGTATAATAAACTAGAGAAAATAAGTAAGTCATATCTGTAGGCATTTTGTCTTTTCTATTAGTTTTATTTTGTAACCTTAAATGATATAAGACCAAGGACACATGTAAAGTATCACTGGTATTCTTCAGAAGAAGTTGGATTAATATTATTTAGAGTTGTAAAACTACTTATAGGTATAGTGACAAGGTTTACAAGGGAATTATAATCAAGTCAATTGGATTTGTAGATATTTTTATATGGATTTAAAGCTACAAGCAAGATTCAAGAATAGAAAAAGTTTTCTAAAGAGAACTAAGGCCAACGGCCCAGATCTGACCGGAACCGGCCCATAGAGGGATGGGACAGCCCACCGGCTTCGCCACACATGGGAGGTGCAACTTCAAATGACCTAGGGGGTCCCGCTTGTCAGCGACCGCGAGCGTCCAAAGAGGTACACGGTGCCGGTAGCCGTCTGATTAAAGAACAATCAATGGTTGCTCGTCTTCGCCTTCCTCGCATCACACGTTAGCATCCACGGGCTTACCTAGAGGCTTCCCGGGGATCGGGGGAGTGGTGGAGGAGACGCGGTGGTCGACAGCGACTGCAACAAGGAGCGGAAACGACGGATCTGGCGCTGAGAAGTGACTCGTGCCTCGGTGTTGGCGGAGCTCGTTCGGTTGCTTCATGGTGCCGATGCCAGGGGTTTCCCTGAGCAAAAGAGAGCGTGTGGCAAGGTAGATCTGGGTGATATAAGTATATGCATGCAAACAAGGGGAATGGGGGAGGTCGGAGTCGATGGCCAACCTCACCGAAAGGTGGCATAAATGAGGGGTTCTTCTCCTTCCTCTTGGTTGTAGAGAGGAAAAGAACTCATGGGTGTCTAGGAGATGAGAGAGGGGAGGTAGAGGAACAAAGTGGGGGTGGTGAAGGGATATGGGTTGGCTTGTAGCCCTATACCCAAGGGGGTGTTGTCCATGGTAGACTATGTCCATATGGGCAAGAGATAGGGGTGAGGGCCAGGCATTGGCTGGTTTAGGCGGCTGAGAGGGAGTGTTGGTGGCAGGGTATAGAGGAGATGAAGTGGCTTAACAAAAAGAGATCTCATCCTCCACCTTGCGTGAAAATAAAGAAAGGAGGAGAAAGTAGCTAGGACAAGCCATGGAGGCTATCAAGTAGGTCGGGGTGACGGAGTGGGAGCAGGTACACACCAAGATATTGGCTAGAGAGGGATGTGGGATGCTGCATGGAGAGGGGAAGATTTTTGCAAGATTTTCAATTAAGAGAAAGAGAGCTATCTCTCTCACCCTTCCAAGTGTTAGGGGACAAGTGGAGGAGGGGTGGTACTATAGCACTATAGGGAACATGACCTAGGGGTGAGGTTAGTGATGGGGAAGGTTTGTGGGCGAATCAAATTCTAAATTTTGAATTACAAGGGTGGATATGAGAACTAGGTGCAAAACATTGATTAGCATACACGACCTTGGTGGAGGGATTGGCTGCAAGGTTCCAATGGCATCAGCAAGAGAAATGGGGGTGCATACTAGGTGGAGCAGATGAGATCTAGGCCTTGAATTGATCCAGACCATATATCACTTGTCAATTTTTCAGGCAACAACAATGGAACTTGGGTACTTGTGTTAGAGGCTCTTCCTTGGTCGATCGACTGGACTAGGGCTACAAGGACAAAATTCTAGTGTGGTGTTGCTTGTTTCACCCCTTCTCTTACAGAGGCCACATAGATGGTGGTGGTGGTAGGGAGCGACGGCAGCTGTGTCGTGGTGGTGGCACGGCAGATGCCATGGGTAGGCTAAAGAATGGGGCCAATGGATGCTAGAGGGATCTGGGGAGGGAAGATGTAGTTAATTCTACACACAAATGACCTACATACAGATCTTTATTTCTCCTCCTGTGGACTACAAGTGCTCCTTGAGCTGTATGCTGGAAGAGAAGATGGACTTTACAAACCTAACGGTGTAGAAATGAGCCGATCCCTTTCTCAGTACCCAAGCCTCTCCTTATAAAGGGGTGCCTTGGCTCCTCTAGGGCTGACGTGGCAAGCATATTCGAGGAATATGCTTGTCCCAATATAGTAACTCGGCGAGCTCCTTTCCGTGTCCCCCTTCTAATGACGGCAAAGTTACAGAGAGACCCACCTGAATGCCTCGGGTTCCAGGACTGTCACCTCCGTGACCTCCTTCTGCTCCTCTGCTGCTCTGCGCCTTGTCCTTTGCGCTTGGCTCTGTTCAGATTCTTCCTAGCCCGAGGCTAGGGTTTGACCTTAGGTTCTTCCTTCTCCTGCAAGCTTCGTGTTATTCGGCCCTGCCTTGCCTAACTCGGCTCAGCCTTCACCTGCATTATGGCTTATTCGGACTTGCCCGGCTGACTTGACTCGTACGTCGGCCGAATAACGTATAGCCCCTCTGGTAAACGTCATGGTGATGCTCATCTCGGCCGACCTTTACATGATTCGGCCGATATAACCAGTAACTCGGCATAAGACCGGGGAAACTCCTTTTGGCTTTCCCGTCTTGACCCTATCCGGGGTCACCTCCCCAACATTGGTCCCCGAAGCTGGTGTGGTCTCGTCCGTACCTCGGCCGGGCCACATCAGTTTCCCAATACTCATTTCTCCTTATTTCCGAGTTACTCTCTCTTATTCGAGGTATCCGTGTAGCTTCTTGTGTACGCCTCATCCTACGTGTAACACTCATCATTATTTTTCTAGTTTTTGTTCCTCTACAGTTCCCGCTGACAACGCTACAGTGTTTACTGCGCCTGTCGCGTCGGCACTGCGACGCCTCGCGCACCGCATCGGTCAGGAGGCCTGATCCTCTCCTGCGTCGTGTGGTCGTCGGTGTGGCTCCACTCAGCCATGAGCGGTTACGCCGCATACACGATCTACATGGTTAGTGCCCGCACGCACGATCCCACTACCGCTAAGGCCACGCGGTTATAAAGAGGGGCACGGGGCTAGAGGATTTACTTTCCTCCTTCGCTCATCGTTGCCCTTCTTCCTCCTTTCACCCTTGCGCCTGTTCGTTCTTCCGCGGCCGCGCGCTCGTCGGAATCTTCGACGGCGTGGCCCTAATTCCTCTGCTTCGTCGACCTCGTCCTCGTACGCTTGCTCCGGCGCCGTCGCCGGTGAGTTTCTCTGTGGTCTCATTGCCTAGATTTTTCTCTAGACGCGTCTATCGCTTTCTAGGTTCCCCGCGGCGGTTTCTTTTCCGCTCCGCCGCCGTTTTTGCCTAGGACCACGACGGGGCCTTGCACCTCTAGGCTTTTCTCCGCCGCTAGTTCGTCTTCCGTGGACTCCTCCGGCGACCCCATGTCAAGCTCTGTTAGCGGCGCGCTCATCGAAGATGAAGATGCAGCGTCTGGTCCAAAGCGGAGCTCCTGGCAAGGTTCCACCGTTACCCGCCGAGAGGTTGAGTGGTTAATTAGAACTCGCCGGATTCCTGCCGAGGTAGCCTGTCGCTTACCCGGCAGCGAATCTTCTCCCGTTCTTAACGAAGGCGAGTACATCATTTTTATGTCCCATTTCGCTCGCAGGTTTGGTCTTCCCCTTAGCGATTTTGCTAGGGAATTCCTCGATTACTTCGGCCTGCAGCCGCATCATCTTCCGGCTAACACCATTGCTTCTCTATCCGCTTTTATCTCGGCCTCGGAAGGATACTTCGGCCTCTGGCCATCTGTGCATGTATGGTCCAAGTTTTTCTAGATCCGATCCAATGTCTTTCCAGACAAATCCCTTCATCCTTCTGAGAAATTGCTTACCCAGTGTGGAGCCGCGTCCATCACACCTCGGAGGAAATCCGAGTTTCCTCGCGTTGCTGGTCTTGAGTCATGCAAGAAATGGCATAGATCGTTTTTCTATGTCAAGAATTCTGGGAATGAAGACAAGATTCGGCTCCCTGCTTTCTCCATTGGCCCCCCTTCCAAGAAGAACTGGACTTATAATCCCAGGAAGAGCCATGCTCTGGCCGAGGCCTTTGAGATTCGGCTGAAGGAGCTAATCCGCGCCGGGTTACGTGGCGAGGATCTGATGACCACCTTCATCAGCAGCCGGATCTGCCCTTTTCAGCAACGCATGCACAAGCTCTGCTATATGAGCGGTCCCCTTGATCCCAACCGAGTCTCAACGGTTGAGCTCGATAATTATATTATTTTCAAGCGCGTCCGAGCTATCTTTAAGACGGAGATGCCGGAGGATTGGACCTGGGGATTGAAGCCGTACACCCGCGGGAATCCCCCTCCCGAGGTAAGTTCACGCATTCATGTTTTGCCCCCCAATTGCGTTTGTGATTCCTTTTGCTAATTCCTTTTTGTCTCTTTTCTTGCAGAGATTTGCGGAGCAGAAGATTGAAGATGCCGAGGTTCTGGCCCTCCCGTGGACCGCAGATCAGAACACCCCGGATAGCGGGGAGCCTGACTCGGAGGAGTTCGTTCCCAAGTCGGACCTCGCTCCGGCTCGCTCCCGTGGCAAGACCTCGGCTCACGGGGAGAAAGGTGATTCGGACGACGTCCAAATTCTTGAGGTAGTCGCCGCAATGCCTATCTCTTATGCATTTCCGGCTTCTACTTCCCCAGCTAATCAGGTCGGTCAGGTGCACGACGCCGAGCCTCTCGCCTCCCAACCTCCTGCTACCTCGTGGAAGCGTGCCGCTCCAACAGGTGCCTCCGAAGCCGCTCCCAAGAAGCGAACTAAAAAGTCATCCCAGCACCTTCCGAAGCATAAAACTATGCCCGGAGTTACTGGGTACGCTCATGTTCATTTGTATTTCTTGTTTCTCTTTTTCCGTCTTTTGTTTTGACTTTCTGTGCTTTTGCAGCGCTCCTCTTTCTGTTAAGCCCAGTGGTCCAAGCATGACGAGTCATAGTACTCGGCTGCCTTCTCCTCCGCCTCCTGAAGATACCAGAGTTCCTAGTCCCGCTCGCGTGGACTCTCCTCCTGCTCCGAGTCAAACATTACCTCAGCAAGATGCACCCGTGGTTTCCGTTGCTGATGCCAACGTAACCCGAATAGTAGATCCTCCTACCGAACCCGCTGCCCCCATCGTGAACCCCGGAGTTTCCCCCGAGACTCCTATGGTCCGCGCCGTTTCAACCACAACTCCAACTCCAGCCGAGGATGTCACCATCTTGGCGCCCTCAGAAACTATAGTTCCTCCTGTTTCCAAGGACACCACCCCTAGTGCCGAGGTAATGGCTCCTGCCGACACCTCTTCTAAGGCCAAGAAGACCGTCATCACCAAACCTCCCTCTTCTTAGAAAGGACTTGCTAGCTCTTCTCAACCTACAATTGCTGATGCGCTCCATAAGGGGGTTTCCTCTGCTAAGACCGTTGTCACCCCGGCCGCTAATACTCAGCTCACTCTCCACAAGAGTCCCGCGGCGGCGGCGGGTACACAACGCGTCCATGGTAAAGTCCTGACTCGTACTGAGAGTGGGAACAGTCTTGGCTCCTTGGTTGAGTATGCCAATAATTGGAACGCTGCTGATCAGTTCGAGGGCAATCCAAGCAGATAGCCATTTCAACTCTCCGACATCAGCAGTCGCTTGCATCTGGCTGCCAAGATCGTGCTTGACAGCGATAAGATGAAGGAGGTAATTGTTTTTATTGACATTTTATTAGTTATTCGAATGATATTATATATACTCTAGTCCCCGAAGATTGTAACCGAAGAACTTGTTATTCGTTTGGAAGCTTTATCAGTTTTTGCCTGATTCGGATCCGTCTTAGTGCTCAAATATCCAGCCACCTAGATCCGAGTTAAGCTTTGCTTGATTCGGATCTGTTTTGGCTTCGAATATCCAACCACCTAGATCTAGTTAAGCTTTGCTTGATTCGGATCTGTTTTAGCTTCAAATATCCAGCCACCTAGATCCGAGTTAAGCTTTGCTTGATTCGGATCTGTTTTAGCTTCAAATATCCAGCCACCTAGATCCTAGTTAAGCTTTGCTTGATTCGGATCTGTTTTAGCTTAAAATATCCAGCCACCTAGATCCGAGTTAAGCTTTGCTTGATTCGAATCTGTTTTAGCTTCGAATATCCAGCCACCTAGATCCGAGTTAAGCTTTGCTTGATTCTGATCTGTTTTGGCTTTGAATATCCAGCCACCTAGATCCGAGTTAAGCTTTGCTTGACTCGGATCTGTTTTGGATTTGAATATCCAGCCACCTAGATCTGTCTTAGTTACGAATATCTCACTGCAATTTATTTTGTTGCTTAGGTTGCTCATGATCGGCGGACTGCCGAATTCCAAAGGCTGCTTTTCACACACAATAAATTGCAAGAGAAGTATGAGAAAGTTGTTCCCGTGGTGAAGAAAGCTGGTAATTTAACAAACTTTTGTATTGTCCCTAAAGCTCTTAATATTTCCGGCTTGAGGTGTTAGCTCATTTTGCTGGTAAACAGGTAATATCAACAATCTTAATATCCGTCTTGAGAAGAAAGTCAAGGCCCTGGAAGGTTAGTTATCCTTTCTCTTTGCTGATTCCCGTTCGAGATTTATCCCTAGTTTCTTATAACCTTCTGGCCTTGGTATAGCCGAATTACAAACTCTTGCAGCGTCACATCAAGAATGCATACCCATGCCTGATATGATGCTGCATTTTTTAGAACAAGCCGCTACTCATTCGGCACAGCTGAAAGAGAAAGATGACGAGATAATTCGCTTGCGCGCCGAGGTGGAGTCCCTCAAGCTTTCTCAGAAATTTGAGTTAGAGAAAGTTGATCAAGAGTTCTCCGAAGTGAAGAATCGGCTAAGTCTGCAATTGCAGAAGGATAAAGAACTCCTCGAGGCTGCCGAACTTAAGACACGGACAATGAGCGAGGAAATTACTCGCTTTGAGAAGACCAAGGTTGATTGGGCTCAAGATCTTCAAAAAATGTTGAGCTATATTCATCGTAAGTCTCTGACCGTGGCCGAGTTACCTTCTTTTCTTTCTTACTTTTCACTGATATACTTTTATTTTGCGTAGACCATTTTCCGGAAGCTAAGCCCGTGAGCTCTAGAGCGGTGATTAATGCTCGCGTGCGCTGAGGTGTCCCCGCAGATGCAAGCCCGGAATATTCTATGGAAGACTTCTTGGTTGCCGTTGGCGCTGCCGTTGGTCCGATGAAGATTATGGGCAGGGACTTGGTGCAGGCAGCCATTCGAGCCTACCATGTTCTCTGGCCGAATACTTCTAGAACTCCTGATATTGATGAGATCAAGATACTGGTGGAAAGATTAATGGCATCCCAGAACCGATTAAATCTCTGGAGGGAATCCGCTGGACGGGCTGGTGCTGATATGGCACTCACAGTCATTATGTCTTGGTACGAGGATATTTCGCTCGATACCCTGATAAATTTGCGCACTGGCTCCCGTTGGGTTGAGGATCCAGAATTCGTCGCTCGCCGACAAGCTCGTGCCTTCCAGCTTGTTGAGTATGCTGATGTGCACAACTGGATTGAAGGGCCGAGTTTTCTTTCCAACCTAGCGGACGACGTCGAAGTTGAAGATGCCTCTGAGAATAGTTCGGCCGATCAGGACGAGGGTGAGGGCGACTCGGACAACTGTGGTGATTCCAGCGCCAGCTCGGATGGGGAGGGCAATGCGCGATCATCCTCCAAAGGGACTGGGCACTCTCAAGCTCAACCTAACGTTTCTCAACAGCCCCGGGCTTCCCCCGAAGTTGTTATTGGTTCTGTGGAGGGCGAAGTAACTTTGGCCAAGGTGTCGTCTACCTCGGAGCGCCTAGTGCCTGACCAAGTCGCTGCCCCTTAGGTTCAAAAAACTCTAAGTTATTTCTTATCCCCGGTATGCTGGGCGTGTGATGTGTGTGAAACAATTGTCTGACTTTCTGTGTGGTATGAACCTCTTTTGCCTTTTGCCGCTGAGGCACGTATGATGGTGATCGTTATCAGTCTATCTAAACAGATCTTGTTGGTTTAAATCTTTGCTTTGGTGGCCTTCAATCTCATAAGTTCGGATTGTGTGTTTTCACTTTACCCACCTTAGTTCGTCGTTTAATATTGCATGGCCTTTATAAATTCGACGGCTCAACCATTGTGTTCTTGATCTCTATCGAGCTATAAATCTTGAAGCCCATATTTGGGGAAAGCGAAATAATATCGTTCAAGGTAGCTTTTGACCTAACATTCGGGGTGCCGAAGTTTAATACCCATTTTTGTAATGGGTGACCATCATGGGGCAATTCCCTATTCAGTGTGCTAGAAATCGAGTTTTTAATACCTAATTCATGATAAGGGATAATATGTTATAGTCCCCGAATTCCCTGCTCGAGGTCCTGAAATTTAACACATAATTCAGGAATAAAAAATAATGTTGGGCAGTCCCCGTGTCACTACTCAAAGTGCATAACTCAAAGTGCCGAAGTTTAGTACATAACCCAAAATGAGAAATAACATAGGGCAGTCCCCGAGTCACTGCTCAAGGTGCCGAGGTTTAGTACATAACTAAAAATGAGAAATAACATAGGGCAGTCCCCGAGTCACTACTCAAGGTGCCGAGGTTTAATAAATAACCCAAAATGAGAAATAACATAAGGCAGTCCCCGAGTCACTACTCAAGGTGCCGAGGTTTAATACATAACCCAAAATGACAAATAACATAGGGCAGTCCCCGAGTCACTGCTCAAGGTGCCGAGGTTTAATACATAGTCAATACTTTGACCTGAAACGTCACATTACAACGTATCATAGATGACTCCTACGAGTAAAATGGACGAAGTAAAGCTATGTTCCATGGTCTTTTCGATTCTTCGCCGGCTTTGTTTGCCTTGTTCTTTTCTGGTGACTGAGCATCAATGAGGTAATATGCATCATTGTGCAATGCTTTGCTCACGATGAATGGTCCCTCCCATGGGGGCGATAGTTTGTGCATGCCGGTTGTGCGTTGCACTAGCCGAAGAACCAAATCTCCTTCTTTAAACACTCTTGGATTGACTTTCTTGCTGTGATATCGCCGTAAGTCTTGCTGATAAATAGCTGATCTTGATAGTTCCAACTCCCTGGCATCTCCTAGCAGATCGACATCATCTTGCCGAGCTACCTCATTTACCTCAGCGGTTGTATACTGGGTAACTCTTGGCGAGTCATGTATTATGTCGGCTGGAAGCATGGCTTCTGCTCCATATACCAGAAAAAATGGGGTATGCCCTGTTGACCTGTTTGGGGTAGTTCTGAGGCTCCATGGTACTGCTGGTAGTTCCTCGATCCAACATCCTGCTGACCTCTGCAGTGGTTCGACAAGTCGGGGTTTTATTCTGGACAATACTAGTCCATTAGATCTTTCTACTTGCCCATTAGATGCTGGGTGAGCCACCGAGGCGACATCTAGTCTTATGTGCTTTTCTTGACAGAATCTAGCAAAGGCCCCTTCAGCAAAGTTTGTGCCATTGTCTATAATAACACTGTGTGGGTACCCATATCTTAAGATAATATCTTTGAGGAATTTTACTGTTATGGGTCCATCACATTTTTTTATTGGTTTCACTTCAATCCACTTTGTGAATTTGTCGACCATGACTAAAATGTGGTTCATCCCGCCCCGGGCCGGCTTGAATGGTCCCACCATATCTAAGCACCATACAGAAAACGGCCAAGTAATTGGTATAGTTTTTAACTCGGACGATGGCATATGTATCTTGCTGGCATATCTCTGGCAACCATTACATTTTTCCACCAATTCTTTGGCCTCTTTCAACGTTGTTGGCCAATAAAATCCATGCCTGAATGCTTTGGCCACTAAAGCTCTGGACGAGGCGTGGTGCCCGCATTCTCCTTGATGTATATCTAGTAGAATCTCCTGGCCTTCCGCCGAATCCACACATCTTTGTAGCACGCTTGTGACGCTCCTTTTATACAGCTCATTGTTTATGATTTTATAAGCTTTAGCTCTTCTCACTGTCTGTCTAGCCAGTACCTCGTTATTTGGCACAGTCGCATCCTTAAGGAAAGAAAATATGGGTTGCGCCCATGTTGGGATGATTTTCCCTGGGATAATCTCACTGTCTATTTCCATATCTTCCGCCGACATAACCACCTGGGATTTTTCCATATCTATCTGTGCATCGGCCGGGTTCACTTTCGGAAACTCTGGGTTACATTCTTTGTCAACTTCCATCGGCATACTATTTTCTCTTGATTTCGTCAGAATAAAGATGGATTCGGACTCTGGTGATGGTGTTATTGATGGCTTTCTCAGGTGTTCTAGGGCGATACCCGGGGGAATTGATTGCCTGGTTGATCCGAGTTTTGACAGCGTGTCTGCCGCATCATTTTCTGCCCGAGGTATATGATGAAATTCACATCCATCTAAGTATCCACTGAGTTTTTGTACATGGAATCTATATAAGGCCATATTGGCATCTAGCGCATCCCAATTGCCTGATACTTGTTGTACTACTAGATCTGAATCTCCGTAGCATAAGATCCGGCGTATCCCAATCTCTTTTGCCACCTTCAATCCATGGACGAGTGCCTCGTACTCGGCTACATTGTTTGATGCGTCAAAATGTATTTGTAGCACATATTTCAGCTGATCTCTTTTTGGCGAGGTTAACACTATCTCCGCCCCCAAGCCATTCCTCAGCTTTGAACCGTCGAAGTGCATTGTCCAATAATTCGGATTTGGTAATGGTGGCTCATATTGTACCTCGGCCCAATCCACAAAGAAGTCAGCCACAGCCTGAGATTTAATTTCATCTCGCCTATCGAATTGCGGAGCATAAGGTGACAATTCAATTGACCATTTTGCTATTCGGCCGCTTGCATCTTTGTTGCTCAATATGTCGTCTATGGGCGCTTCACAGATCACTTTGATCGCGTGCTCTTCGAAGTAATGTTTAAGTTTCTTTGCCGACATGTATACTCCATATGCCATCTTCTGATAATGTGGGTAATTTTGCTTTGAGGCTGATAGTACCTCGCTTAGGTAATATACCGGCCTTTGTACTGATTTATCATCTTCAATTCGTTCCACCACGATCACAGCACTTACTACTCTGTTTGTGGCGGCTATGTAAAGTAGCATAAGTTCTTTTGACAATGGAGAGGCCAGGATTGGTGCTGTGACCAACATTTTCTTCAGTTCATGGAATGCATTATCTGCTTGTGGTGTCCAAATGAACTTATCAGATTTTTTCATCAGTTGATATAGTGGTAGTGCCTTCTCTCCCAGCCGACATACAAATCGGCTAAGCGAGGCCAGGCAACCCGTGAACTTCTGTACGTCATTTAGACATCTCGGCAATTCCATCCTTTCTACCGCTCTTATCTTAGTAGGGTTGGCCTCTATACCTCGGCTAGATACGAGAAAACCGAGTAGTTTTCCAGCTGGTACACCGAAGGTGCATTTTTCTGGGTTAAGCTTCATTCGGAACCTTCTCAAGTTCGCGAATGTCTGTCGAATATCATCCAGTAGCGTTTTGCTCTCTTTGGTTTTGATAACCACATCATCTACATATACTTGTACATTTTTTCCTATCTGGTCATGCAGACACTTTCGCATACATCTCTGGTACGTTGCCCCTGCGTTACGCAGGACGAATGGCATGGTGCGATAGCAATAAGCCCCGTACGGGGTAATAACGCAGTCTTTATTTGATCAGCCGGATTTAACGGTATCTGGTGAAAACCAGAATACGCGTCTACAAATGATAACAGCTCACAACCAGCGGTCGAATCAATGACTTGGTCTATTCTAGGTAAAGGAAAAGGATCTTTGGGACATGCCTTGTTCAGGTTCGTGTAATCAATATACATCCGCCATACGACGGCTACATTTGGATCATCCTTTTTCTTTTCTACCAACACCGGGTTCGATAGCCAATCCGGATAAAGTACTTCCATGATGAACCCGGCCGCAATGAGCCGAGCTATCTCATCCCCTATTATTTTTCTCCTGTCTTTGGCGAAGCGGCGGAGAGGTTGCTTCACCGGCCTTGCTCCTGGCCTTACATGCAGAGAGTGCTTAGCCAACTCCCTCGGCACACCTTGCAGGTCTTGAACTGACCATGCAAATATGTCCCGATTCTCATGGAGGAAGTTGGTGAGCTCGCCTTCCTATTTGGCATCTAGGCCGGCACCAATAGTGATGGTGCGTTCTGGGAACTGCTCATCTATCTGGACTTTTTCCGTTTCTTTAATCGGCTGGAAAGAAACGCTTCCATGTGGGTTGGCCAATGCTGGCATATTCAATTGCGCCGACTGAGCGAGAGCCGCTACCTCTTGAATCCTTCTTTTTTCTCTTGCGATCACCAATGACTCGGCCAGGTTCGATCCGGCCGAGGCACATTCCATCGACTTCCTGTAATCTCCTGCTACTATTATCACCCCTTGTGGTCCGGGTAGTTTCATTTTCAGGTAATTTATGTGGCAGCTGCTCATGAATTTGGCCAATGTTGGCCGCCCGAGTAAAGCATGATAGCAACTCTCTAGATCCACCACCTCAAACTCCAAATTTTCTGCTCTGCAGTTATCCCTTGTGCCGAATAACACATCTACTCGAACCTTCCCAATGGGTTCGCACGAAAGTCCCGGCACTATTCCATGGAACGTGGTTCTCGTGGATTGCAGCATATTATGCGATATTCCGAGTTTATGCATTGTATCCTTGTACATGATATTGATACTGCTCCCATTGTCAATGAGTACTTTTGAAAATTTCACATTAATGCTCGGTCCGACAAATGTCGGATCTAGTACGAGCACGTACGACCCCGGATTCGGCATTATTTTGGGATGATCCTTTATGCTCCAAGTTACTTCTTGATCTGACCAAGGCACATATCTTGGTACTGCCGGCATAACTGCATTCACTTCCATATGCCGGCGTTGTACACTTTGTCTGTCTTGCTGTTCTGTTGTGAACACGCAATATGATTGATGATGTTCCCTGTAATCATTGCGTCCATTATTTCCGGGGGTTTTCCTTCCATCCTGACCCTGATTTATCACTTGATGCACTGCATCTCTCCGGTCCGAGTTATCATACCTCGGGGGAGGAGGGGGTAACATTAGTTGTTGTGCATTTGCCCCAGTCAACTGCGGTTGTTGCTGCTGATGTGCCTGATGGGAAGGAGCTTGCATGCCCGCCGGGTTTCCCATTGCATTTTTCATCCAGGCGCATTGCCGAGTCGTATGATTGGCCGGCTTGGCCGGGCTCGGAGTATGAAACTTACACGGTTGATCCAACATGGACTCAAACGTGTATTTCGGCCTTTCCTGCCATTGCTTCTTCTGTTCTGATGTCCACTGTCTCTTCCCTTCATTCCTTGGTGTCCATTGCTGAGGACCGTTCTTCTGTCGCTGACTGTTTCCGTGACTCGTCTGATCTTGCACTACCGCTGCTACTTGATTGGAGGCATAACTGTAATCCGGTCTTTCCTCTCTTCTTCTTCCTCTAAACTCATTGCTCCTCGATGACCCGGCCGCATCTCTTGCATATTGATCTTGATGCTCCCAATGGTCTGCCGACATCAGCTCTGGTTGCGTCGGATCTCCCAATGCATACGAATCCGCTATCCTGATGATTTCTGCCAAAGTGGTTGGCATATCTCTTTGCAGTCGCTGCCACAAGACACTGGCATAACGGCATCCTTGAGCGAACCAAGCTATCGCTTGTGATTCTATAACTCCCTCGCATGAATTCCTGAGGTTACACCACCGAGTTAAGAATTCTCTGTCTGTCTCATTCGGCCTTTGCTTGCACATTGCTAGCTGATGCGGCCTGTTTGGCCTTTTATAAGTACTGGTGAAGTTGCTGACAAACATCTCTTCAAAATCCAACCAACAGTTGATGCTGCCTGGAGGCAGATTATTCAGCCATACTCTGGCTGGCCCTTCCAGCATTTGCGGGACATATATTACTGCCCATCGCAAGTTTCCACTTGCTATTTTTACAGCAGTGGCATAATCAATCAACCAATCCTATGGTTTGGTGCTCCCATTGTATGTTTTCGTGCCTCTTGCCAGCTGAAAGTTCGGCACTGGCGGCTCGCCCATGATCCGCGGTCCGAAACATGTCGGACCCGGCGGACCCTGCTCTTCTAACAACTTTATACCGGTCCAGTTTTAGTCTTGCATCACTTGATGGTAAATCTCTGTACATAATTCTTTCCTGGATTCCATAGTGGTTATTCCCACCATGACTCGCATATTCCATATCTGAATAACCGTCATTGTACCTCTCATTCACCTGATTGTGGTGAGCTGTTCTCACTTCTCTTTCCTGCCGAGGTTCATATCTCGGCTGAGGATTGGGTGGCGGATCTCTCCTTCCTTCTGATGGGATATTATTCTCATGATTTCCTCTTTCGAGATCCCCATTACCTCGGCTTCCGTTGCCTTTGTCGGCACGGCCGGGGTTTCTTTCACCACTGTTACCTCGGCTCCCATTGCCTCTGTTTTCATTTGCTTTTCCGGCTACTGCCGGATCATACGGAACAATTTGCTTATTTCTTTTTCCTGAAGTTACTGCTCTGTCTTTTCGTGCATTGTTTCCGGGTGAGGATGTTGCTGCCACTGATAGGGCGGGTGCTGCACCGGCCGAATGAACCATACGTGAGGCACCAGGCCTTGCCGGGTCTGTCCTAAGCATTTCTTCATTCTGCTGGTTCGCAATGCGTACCAGCTCATTCACTCTTTCTTGCTGTTTCTGCCGAGCTTCGCCGGTCAATCCTTCTAACTCTAGTGCAGCTGCATTTGCCGCCCTTAGGTTCTTTGCCGGGGTGCTATACCTCGGCAAGCCTAGATCGACTGAATCTTCCTTATGAGTCTCATGCTCTTTATTGATATCATCCATGAGGTTCTTTTCTCTCAATCTTAATTCATCAACCCGCTCGGGGGCGACATCAAGCTTATTTGCCTTAGCATATTCTCACAGGGTCCTGTTTAAGGACTCCCGCAATGCCGACACCTTTTTTGCCTCTACCAGTACTTTTTGCCTGGTTTCTTCTAATTCTACCTGAGCATTAGCCGGATCAAGTATCGGCGCTACAGGCGTAGTCAGATTATCTATAGTTGCCTGGAGAATATTTTCTGGTCTTTCCAGAGGTGGCCATCTTACCCTTGGTGCCTTCGGGGTCGTTTCCTGCACCTCGGCTGGGTTAGCTGCCGAAGGATCTACCTCGGTGGTCGGTGGAGCTGCCTGCTTTGTGGTCGCCTGTACCCCCGTCGTCGGATTCTTGCTTGATCCGGCGCCTGCTGCTCCCTCCTGCACCCCGGCTGCGACCATCACCTCGACGCTGCTGACGGGGCGTTCTCCACGCTGACCGTTTGCGGCGCTAAGGGGTGGCTCTCCTGCAACAACAACTCGGTGAGGATAAACGCCTGAGGTGTCGATGCCGACGTAGATCTGGTGCATGCCCAAGTTGATGAAGACGCCATTGCGCGGAGGAGTTTTTCCCCTGAAGCTACCTGCGTTATCGCTGACATAGACACAGAGATCAAATCTCCGGACTAAGCCAGAGACAACGCGCTCGCCAGTGTGGATGAAGTTTCCCGTCCGGATCATGACTCCAGCTAGCACCGCTGCTGGCCCCACGGTGTGCGCCAACTGTCGTGGTGGTGGCACGGTAGATGCCATGGGTAGGCTAAAGAATGGGGTCAATGGATGCGAGAGGGATCTGGGGAGGGAAGATGTAGTTAATTCTACACACAAATGACCTACATATAGATCTTTATTTCTCCTCCTGTGGACTACAAGTGCTCCTTGAGTTGTATGTTGGAAGAGAAGATGAACTTTACAAACCTAACGGTGTAGAAATGAGCCGATCCCTTTCTCAGTACCCAAGCCTCTCCTTATAAAGGGGTGCCTTGGCTCCTCTAGGGCTGACGTGGCAAGCATATTCGAGGAATATGCTTGTCCCAATATAGTAACTCGGCGAGCTCCTTTCCGTGTCCCCGTTCTAATGACGGCAAAGTTACAGAGAGCCCCACCTGAATGCCTCGGGTTCCAGGACTGTCACCTCCGTGACCTCCTTCTGCTCCTTTGCTGCTCTGCGCCTTGTCCTTTGCGCTTGGCTCTGTTCAGATTCTTCCTAGCCCGAGGCTAGGGTTTGACCTTAGGTTCTTCCTTCTCCTGCAAGCTTCGTGTTATTCGGCCCTGCCTTGCTTAACTCGGCTCGGCCTTCACCTGCATTATGGCTTATTCGGACTTGCCCGGCCGACTTGACTCGTACGTCGGCCGAATAACGTACATCCCCTCTGGTAAACGTCATGGTCATGCTCATCTCGGCCGACCTTTACATGATTCGGCCGATATAACCAGTAACTCGGCATAAGACCGGGGAAACTCCTTTTGGCTTCCCCGTCTTGACCCTATCCGGGGTCACCTCCCCAACAAGCTGGATGCCAGGAGCTGTCTGGGGTGGTCTATGCCAATGAAGAGGGCGGCTGCACACAAAATTTGAGAGGGGTAATAGCATAGAGACGGAAAAAGGTGTCCCTGTAGTCATCGCCTTCCGAGATGACCCCCGATGGAATGATGCAAGCGAGCTATCTGATTTAGCTCCTTCCTCGCAACAATGGCATGCTATGGTTCAGCTCGGAGGTTATGAACTTTCCCCTCTTCTCATTTCTCATTGGTTTTCTTTGGTTCAGCTCGGAGGTTATGAACTTTCCCCCTTCTCATTTCTCATTGGTTTTCTTTGATCAAAATAGGACTACATTACACATGTTGTGAAGGTGCTTCTCATAGATGAACATCTTTGTCTACCCCTTGACTTGGCTTCTATTTATAGGGATGCATAGCATATGCTTGCTGAGATGCATATGGTTTTCTTTTTATACACATGCATATGGTCTAAATTTTATAATTTAGGTCAAGTAATATTGTGCTTGATTTCATTCAAATACCTATTAGTTTTTTATATCTTTGGTATGAATTATTTCCAGCGAACTCCTTCTATGAGGAGGCAAATCAGTTGGCAATTTTTCCCCATTGGTATTTTGCCTTACTATATTCTTGCATACAATATTTGTCCATACGCCCATCACTGAAGCTACAGTTTTTTTTGGATGTGTGTGTAACTCTGTTTTGATATGATGAATGTTGTGTTCCGTTTTGAGTTTGCTAGCCCTAGATGACGCCAGTACTACAAAGTAAATGGTTCTCTCCTTGCTGATGTAACTCATTAGGCATTTAGTGGCATATTGGTGTTTGCTCCTGAAATAGCAAACATAGCTGCCTCCTGCTATTCAACCCATCAGCTAGCTTCTAGTTGCTGCAACTTTGTAATAAATAGCTGAGTAGCTAGCCGTATCTGTTTCTTGCAGTTACCAAATATGCTAAATTGACTAATGTTAAATTTACTACTCCAAGGTACTCACTACTCAGCTAGCTAGCTACTTCACGCGATCTAGAGGTTGTGCGAGGGCTCTGCCTCTCCGGGAAGGAGCGCGTAGATGTTCCAGCACCGGATCACGGAAGCTGAGGATGCGGTCTTCCAGGCCAACATCCAGGCCGCCCTTGCCCTCTCTATGCTCACCGACGAGGTTCCCAGCGAGGGCCAGGGTGCAGAGGAGACAACACCAATGGAGGAGGCTGGTAGCTGCATCGCTGGGCCATCAAGGCTCCATCGCCAGCAAAGCGAGCCCACCTTAACTAAGGTAAAAACCCTAGATTAATTTGCTATATACTCCCTCCGTTTCAGGGCTTAAGACGTCATCGTTTTGCGTGTTTTTTGTTTGATCAAGAATTACTCTAAATATGTAAAGAGTTTTGGTATAAAACTAGTATCACTGGAAAGTATTTTTCAACACGAATCCAATGGTACTAATTATGTATAATATAATCAAAATTTTATTGCTTAATTCTTTCGGTTAAACTTTGCTTTGAAAAGCGTTTACGCCTTAAGCCCCGAAACGGAGGTAGTATATGATTGAACCGTAGCTTAATTTGTTACATACATTATTGAATCGTAGCTTATTTATAGTATTTTTTCCATGTCACAGTTCTAAATGTAGCTTCACTAGACATGCTCTAGTTATATATAGAGTTAATTAGCTATGCTCGTGTTGTAAATTTAGCTTAACTGTCACTATTAAAGTTTGAGATCTACTTCCTCCGTTTAGAAATATAAGATGTTTTAGATTTAAATCTAGACATTAAAAGATGTCTAGATACAACTCCTTCACAAATCTAAAACATCTTATATTTTCAAACGAAGGGGCTATTTACTGTAATTTGTTCATGATTGAACTATACTAAATTACGACTGTTTTAGTTATTTCTTTAGAGTAACTAGGAGGAAAGGCGTACGAAGCTTTTGTGTGTGTAGAGAGGAGAGGCACAGGCACCAGAGAAGCACCAGAGCCAATATTTAACGTCAGGGGGCAGGTGAGCCCGGCTGCTGGCTCGCATTGACGCCGTCGTGGATGGCAATGGGACTAGACGCGCCTGCTCTTTGCACTGGTCAAGTGCCACTACGACAACAGGTAAATTACTAGACGCGCCTGCTCTTTGCACTTGTGCTCTTTTCTTTTCCCTTTTGCGCTACAATTTTGTTTTCTGGTCACTCCAGTAATACTCCCTCTGTTCGAGATTATAGGTCCTACGCGCATACCTAGGTTGTTAATTTGACTAACAAAACATAACTTATATATTATAAAAATTATACCATTAAAAAATATAACCTCTAAAGTTTCTAATGGTATAATTTTTGTGATATACTATTTATATTTTGTTGTTCAAATTGACAACCTAGTTATCCGCGCGGAACTTATAATCCCAAACGGAGGTAGTACGACGTTGAGTTCCAAGGCGACAAGTCCACAACACTAACTGAATGGAACAAGATTGCTCGATCCGTTCTCATTAATTTGATGGCTCAGCTATAACGGGTAAATTACTAATTAGCCGAAAGTTTGGACAGGAGGACAAGTGTTTTTTCACCCGGTACAGGCAACAGATATATTGGTCTTTACCCAAAAAAAAAAAAAAAACTGATAGGTCTTGAATTTCAATTCAATCCAGGTCACACATGGTATCTGTGACTATGATGTACAAACCCTCGATCTAGTACTGGATCAATAATTTATACATTCTCGTGTTGCGTATCAGGAAGGTGGATGGATGGTTTAATTAAATTACTGTGCGCATAAGTTGCAGCTCTTCCTGCAGAAGCCAGGTGCTTCCTTGGTGCCCACCATATAGTTGGGATTCTTCGCGCACTCCCCCACTGCCGCCCACTGTGCACACAGGACGTTCTCGTCCTCGCACCCATCACCGGAACCTCCCTGCTTGCCGGGGTTCTCGAACGATCTCACATGGATCCATTTCGTCGCGGACCACTTCTGACCTTCGATGACAGGGCAGCTCCCGTGCAAGCTATCAGGATCTGTTGTTGCATCCGGGTGGAGGCTGAAGAACAGCAGGGCATCACCTTTTACGGGCTTTACTGCAGAGGACGGCCAACATTTAAGTTTCACAATGAGGTGAACTGTAATTGTATAAGGATCAGGGATGTAAATGGCACTTAAATGGCACCCGCGAGTCCCGTTTATTCAAAATCTTAGTTCTTTGTTTTAGAAAAACAAATTTTATTGAACTAGAGTATTAATAAACGGTATTACGCGGGATTAAATGGTGTGCCACTTACATCCCTAATAAGGATGCCACTAAGATATGCAAAACTAATAAGGCTATGAAAGAACCGAATTCTACTGAGCATTGAAGCTATCACACCAAAAAAAAGGACAAGGGGCCAATGTTCCGATATCAAGTGAAAAGGGACTCAAAAGTAGTTTACCTGCATATCCATTTTTAGCACATTCAGATGCTGTCTCATCCTTGTGTTGTGTTAACTTCCCCTGCAGAATATGTGACTTAGTGCATGGGAGACCTACAACATTGAAGGGAGTGCCGGCAAGTTACCTCTGCATTGGGAAAGATGGTTTCTCCACCCTTCTCAATATTAGATAGGTACATGAGCACAGTCGCAATTCGGTGACCCCCCAGGGCTTGGTTATTTTTGTCATGGAAGTAATCATAGTGTGGCTCATACTTCTCGCCATTCTTATAATGTAATATTTGAATGGACTCGCCATTCTCTGTGCATGGGCATAATTGAAATACTATTATTGAACTATTGAAAAAACACAAAAATCGTAACATGTAATGAATAGATTAAATTAAGCTACCTGATGGAAGGAAAGTCCAAGCAGCAATTCTCTCCTCTATCCTTCCTACTACTTCATCCTGCCAAATGATTAGTTTAGTTAATATACTGATATTACACGTCGTACATTGTACTGAGGTAATTACCAGAAGATATGCCTTATGCAGTGTTAAGACTAATTGCACATGTGCCATGGCACACAAAGATGTAAATATATGCTAACAAGCAAGACAACTTATTATAGTTCAATTGACTTCAAACCAAACTAGCTTAACATGGCCTTTGGTCCAGAAAGGAATCAAGGAATCTCCATCGCATCTGTTTGTGCGCACACATATTTGGTACTGACCATGAACCAACATCACAGCACTCAGTAACTCAGGTTCATCTGTTAAGTCCGAAACAATCGCAATTGCAAGCTTGAGAATGGCCAGCACTAAAGCTCATAAGTCTAGTAAGTATGCATCGGTAGTTGGCACTGTCAAAACCAAGAGTATTCTACAAGATAGCAACAGACAGATGAAATTGTTAACAAGATGGTGGTGCAGAACAAGATGAGCATGTTGCACATATGCAGGAAAGAAGCAGAGCAAGTCCTAAACAAACACAAACAGAAAAATAAGGTGATGATTCAGATATTGGATTGTAACCCCATAAAGCCAATGCAAACAAACAAGCACCACAACAAGGAGCATCTCCCATCCAATTAACATTGAAAAGCATACACTTATCACCTAAACAAAGCACGATGCTGGTAAACATCAGCAAAATAACTCTGCTAATCGGTAATGGCATAATCCAAGTATGGCTTAATACAACTTGTTGAGGGGACACACCTAATGAAAACCATAATGTGAAATAGCTTTAGGGGCACAAACTGTGCTGAAACCCATCATATAACACAGACAAGGAGCATCCGCCATACAATAAAAATTGAAGCTTATAACCCATTTTAAAGATCCAGAAACAAGCATGGAAAAATTGCAAATAGTTGTCCAAAATCCATATCTCAGATGTGTACAGAGATGTTGTGGGCCCGCACTGGGTGATACAGCCAGACCTACGGTCGATGCCATATCAAGCACTTCAACCTATGCCAAGTTACCATGGACTTCAAAGGTGAATCATATCCTCTATGTGAGTCCACTTCCTACCCTATTGAATGGTATGTAACTTCATACTCCATCCTACGACCATGCTAGGTTCGCAACAAGTACGGAGACAAGGGAGGAAGCCCGACAAGACGGAAGCTTGGAAGAGGAGGAAGAAACCTTTAGGAGTGGTACTACCGCTCCCCACCAGCGGTACTACCACTGACTCCGCTAGCACCGGCACTACAGCTACAGGTACCGCCACCACTACGGCTACAGCTATCACCACCACTACCGCCGCTGTTACAGCTACGAACCCCTTCAGGCCACCAGGTCAACGGCAAGGCGCCACCACACTAGCAGTACTACCGCCACCGCATCAGCCGCCTGAAGAATGCACTGAGCGGTATTACCGCTAGGCCCAGCAGTACTACCGCCCCTGACACGACCTGCGTGCTAAGAAGGGCCATGCGCCTTGTATCTTATCCTTTCCCACCTACCTTATCCTTTCCTACCTACCCCTTATGCATTTGCACTATAAATAGCCCCTATGGCTCTCCCTTAGTCCTTAGACATAAACATAGATAACACTAGAAACCCTAATTTGGATATTTCTAGTTGTGTCGCATCTCCCTTTCCAAGGGAGCCTCTTATCTACAAGACCTCAATAGATACGTATCTTTGAGTTGCACAAGGCCCAGCCTTGCATGATCGTGAGTTGGTGTTCAAGGCTCTCTCCAAGGTGTTGTTCCCTCTCCAATTGGGATCCGAGGGAGCACGTTCCTTGCAAGGATTCTATTGAACCGGTGGTCGCCGCCGTGAGCAATCGGTCAGGTATCATGTTTTGTTTTGTGTAGAGTTCATCGTGTTCTTCGTGTGTTCCGCTACCTCTCCAACTTTTCCACGCTATTCCCACAATTCTATCCCGAGATCCGTGAAAATCGAGCCAACCCTAGAGGCTAGTCCTTATAACTGGGGACACCCTATCAGGGCAAATCACAGAAGGAATGGTCTGTCTGTGACCCCTGGAGCACAAGGAAACCACGAGACAGAGAAATCCATGTTTGGGTCAGTTTAGAAGATAGAATAGGTTGTGTCCTAGTCTGGAAACCATTAGTCATCTCTAGAAATCCCAATGCAAGGTCACCAAGGAACATGTCGCAAAAGCCTCCGCCAACGATCCCACCACCGCTGTCGTGCGATGCCGGAGCTGGTGCAAACATGCGAACTTCCTGTGATGGTCATTGATCGTGCTTGGGGATGTCGCATCTCCTTCGTCTTGGTTGTTAACTCCATGTTTGTTGATCAAACGTTTTTGTTCTGAGCGTTTTTGTGTTGTGCAGCAGGGTGATGACGGACAACCTGCCAGCCACTCCGTCTCTTGGATCGATCATTCAGGTAGCTGACATTGCTGCCTTCAGTGGTAACTTCTTTCAGATTGGTGATTGTTGGCTCAAGTCCAATCGCGAGAACAAAGTTAAACTTGCAGTATATCTCTTCTGCACTATCACCAGCACCACAAAAAAATCAAGCAACAACTACAATTATTGATAAGTAAACGAAGATGATGCAATCTGGGGATCTCTTAAATTTTGAGTACGAGCTAGAAGGCTTTACAAATTTATACAACAAGTCTAAAGAATTAATCACCTGGGGTGCTAATCGCTAGCTTTTGTCTACAAATTAACTGGGCTAATGCTTATGCTATTTTTAGTTCTCTCTAAAAACCCGTAAAAAGGAGAAATGATATGCTCTTTGCTACTTGGAGTTGGTAATTACGAAATTAGTATTTAGTTAAATTAATAACAAGCAAACTTCTCTCTGGTTGGAATTGTTCAGATAAAATCACCACTTATAATGGCACAGATCTGCTTCAAATGTCTGGTCTGCTAGAGCAAGGTAAATGTGCTGGATGGTTCATCTTTGTCTGGATAAAGATATGTAACTTAGTTACATGCTAGCCGTTGCCGATTAAGACTAACCAATATTTGTTTTCATGTGGTTGGTTCATATCCTCGATCACATGGAAAATCCAGCTTTTGTTCCATTGTGGATTTTCTAATTGGCTCTTTCTCGTTGTAGCTGAGTGTTTTCCATCATTTGTGTTGTATTTTTGACATGAGGAATTCAATATTTTGGAGCTTGGGAGATCAACAAGAAGTTCAGAGGTAAAAATACTCGAGACATCTACTGTACGTTGAGAGATCAACCTGGCCTCTTTCTGTGCAGCAGGTTTCTGTTGTAGTTGTTCTCATACAGGTTTACACTCTACCAAGCTATTTGCAGGGAACAGAAGAATCTATCTTGAAGTATGGTGTGTGTTTCCATTCCTTCAATTTCAGAAATGGAAGAGCAGTATTAGTACTACTAGATAACCTACCAGTTATGTACTGGAGTACTTGGTAGTTAAGTATCACTGTAAATTAGTGCCACTAGCTAATCTTCCGGTTGTGTGATGCAATCATATCAACTATGTAATCCTGTGGGAAGATGTATAAGTACGAGTGGTTAATCCGTGTGCGCCTTCCCAGTGCCACCGCTTCTTAATACTATCATGTATACATTGCAACCATTGCCATTGTTCCACGGTGTTCTGTAACAGGTGTACTAATTCCCCTCTCCTTATCAGCATCACGGTAGATACAGAAGCATTCCTACCTAGTCTGTAGGTTATGAGCACTGAATCGAAAGTAGGCACCATTCAAGCACATTATCAAAAACAAAATTAAATCACAGGGTGCGTTCGTGCTGACCTGCCTCTTCTCGAGGAACATGCCAGAGCTGGTCCGCACTTCGCTCTGGACGCTCTTACCGGATTCGTTGTCCGCCACCATAGACTTCTCAAGCTTATCCTTCGCCTACATACCACCCAAGAACAATCGAATCAACCAATCCAAAAAAAAACCTCCTCAAGACAAAGAGATCGAGCGGCGGTCACACTCACCAGCTCGATCATGTGGTCGCATTCCGCGTCCGACAGGAACCCTTTGTGGAGGAACGCCCTAACCACCGCGCGTACGAGGGAAACAGCCGTCAGGATCGTACGTAGCCTATGGCCCTGAGGGATGTGAAGGGAGGAGATCAGATCGTTACCTGGGTCGCCACGAGAGCTGCACGACGCGGGAGGGGTCGAAGGCGCCGGCACCGGGGACGCTCGACGCGGCGGAGACCCCGGCGGCAGCAAGGTGGAGCGCTAGGACAGCCAGGAGAAGACGAGCCATAGCGGTGCGAGATGGAGGGGAGAACGGCGGAGGAGTCGTGGTCGGGGAAGAAGCCCGGAAGGCCTTGGGCGTGTTTGGCTGCTCACCTCGGCGGAGTGGTTTCTCGGCTCTAGTGCGCCAAATCTCGGCTGTCTCTTGCCTCGCGCATAAAAATCTCGGCCCTCTACACCGACGACTAGAATCGGCAGTTTCTAGCGAGTCTAAACTCTAAACTTCACCGAGCAAAAAAAAAATTTGCCATATTCACGCAAAGCGAAGATGGCACCAGCCCGAACTTAAAAAGGACAAAAAAAATTGTCATATCTAGCCGCTATATATCACCGCTCAGTGCCGCGCCACCATTTCCCACCCCCTCCTTGAGCTCTTTGTTCTGGCAAGGATCTTCACCGACGAGTAGGTAAACGATGCCATTTATCTCGGTTGTTGTAAGATGGTGTCGTCAAGTGGTCTTCCTTCTCTTCACCGAGCTCTTTGCTGCTTTCTTTGCTCCTCCGATGGCGGTGATATTGAAAACACTAGAGCTTGTAACTAAGATCTTTGAGCATATAGTAGATATAAGTAGAGGATATGGTAGAACTGTGGTCGTATGGCTCATATTGCTTGTCGATGGTGAGCAATGTGCATGTCGTGGCGATAGATCGAAAACTTTGTGGCCATATGGCAAGTTTTGCTTAGCTCTTAGTGTATGATGGTGATATGATAATGTTAATGTGTGGTATGCCCGTGTTTTGTTGTAGGTTTTGATGCAGCCAATCATATGGCAATCACTATGCTACCCATTGAACTAATGCATGCTACTCTAACAAATGAACCTAAGATGTATTCCTTTCATCACTTGTTCTTCTCTGGTCCTCGCTTGAATAAGATCCTATTTGAACCAAATGCTCATCTTATGACTAGGTCAATAACCGTGATCATGATGCCAAGAAGAGATGCAAACGAAGGCCAAGGAGATAAGACATTCAAGCAAGAAGCATGAAAGAGAAGAGGGAAGAAGCTGCGAGCAAACCGGCGCTAGAACCGGCTGCCGGACCCATCGCTGGACAGACCGTTTTAGGCCCTGGCCCGCCGGTCCAGCCGCTGAACCACCCTCCGAACCTATCGGAGCCTGCCGAACACCTACACTAAAGTGAAAACCAGTACCCAGCCCGGCATGCCAGACCGTCCGACTCAGGCCCCGATGCCACCGAACTTACCGTTGGATTCTCCTATTTGTGCACAAATTTGGGTTTGATTCCCTAGAATATTCACTTCACCTACCACTTCGTCCCTAGTACTATAAATAACGTCTTATGGCTCATATCTAAGATTTAGACATGATGATGAGCTATGCTCCTTTCCCCTTGTGTGGAACTCCCTTGGAAATGATTATCACCCTTGTTAACCCGATTTTTTTCTCTGTGTTATCTAACCTATTGAGAGTAGCTAATTTTGTGTTTCAAAGGAACAAGTTGAGGCGTATGCACCGAGATAGGGATTTTTTTTCACATGCATGATGCAAAGATACACTGGGACCACTCGGTGAGATTGTATCCAATAAGCTGCAGCGTATGACTAGGTCATGGGAATACAATATCACGATAACGAGTTAAGTAGAATTGTCGGTAATGAGATTAGTATGTTGATACTAAAGATCAATAGACAAGTCATGTATCGAAGAGACAAAAGAAATTGGACACGGAGTTTATAGTTCAAACGACAAAGCGTCGTGGAATGCATGAGGGTCATTATGGGTATCCCGGTCCCGCTATTGATCATTGATGTGAAAGAGATATCAATCATGTCTATGACATTCCTGAACCATAGGGTAACACACTTAAGGGTGTTATGACATTTTGAGATCATTATGGAAGCAATGGGGTCACTGTTGAGAAAGAAATAATCTCGAAATCGTTTCAAAGGATTACCTGAACAGTTCCAAGGGGAATCAGAAGATGTTCGGAATGAACCGAAAGGTGTTTCGGATCAGAAGAGATATTGTAATATATATTTATATATTAATTGTGATAATTAATATTAAATAATTATTTAAAATTAAAATTAAAGGGCAACTTCCTCTATTGGACCAAATCCTCGTGGGAAAGGGCCCAAAAGGAAAGCCACCCCAAAGTGGGGGCAGCCGCCACCGCCTTGGGCCCCATCAGTCGGGCTGTCGTGTGGGCGGGCGGGCGAGTGGGTGGGGACCACCCTGGCCATCTGTTGTCGCCCGTCTTGGGCCACGTGCATGCGGGCAGGCGGGTGATACGTCGAAAACGTATCTATAATTTTTGATGTTTCATGCTTGTTTAGTATCTATTTGCTTTGCGTTGTCTACACTTTGAGGTGTTTTTATATGTTTTCTAGTACTAACCTATTAACAAGTTGCCACAGTGCTAGTTGCATATTTTCTGCTGTTTTTGGTTCCAGAAAAGCTAGTAAGAAAATATTCTCGGAATTGGACGGGACAAAAGCCAAAGTCAATATTTCACCGAGGAGAACACGGAGTCTAGAGGAGAGACGGAGGGGAGCCACAGGGCGGCCGCACCCCTCCCCCTAGGCGCGGGCCCATCCTAGGTCGTGCCTAGGCAGGGTGTAGGCCCCCTGGCCGCCCTCCTGCCTCGCCTCTTCGCCTATAAGAAGCCCCTGATGCCTAAACCCTAAGTACCCGATCAATATTTCATGAAACCGTCTGTAGCCACCGCCGCCACCATCGTCCCTAGATCAGGGGGATCTGAAGCTCTTCCCGGCACCCCGCCGAAGGGGAGATCATCCCGGAGGCCTTCTTCTTCATCATGCCAGCCTCCGTTATGAAGCGTGAGTAGTTCCACCTTGGACTACGGGTCCATGTAGTAGCTAGATGGTTGTATCTCCTCCTTTGTGCTTTCATGTCTAGATCTTGTGAGCTCCGTTTATGATCAAGATCTCATCTATTTATAATCATGCATGTTGTGTTTGCGGGGATCCGATGGATATTGAGATTACTATGTCAGATTGATTAATGGTTTTGTCTTATTGATTCTATCATGTATGTGTTGTTTGTGATCTTGCATGCTCTCCGTTGTTAATAGCTATCTTGGCCAAGTAGTTGCTAGTGAATCCAAGAGGGGGTATTTATGCTCGATAGTGGGTTCATGCCTCTACTTAATCTAAGGGAAGTGATAGAAATCTCTAAGGTTGTAGATGTGTTGTTGCCACTAGGGAGAAAACAACGGTATCTTATTCATGGAACAAGTGGATTGTTTACCTTACACACTTTGCTTAAAGTAGTTGTATGTTGCTTGCAACTTAATACTGGAGGGGGTTCGGATGATAACCCAAAGCTGGACTTCTAGTCATAGATGCAGTTCGATGACGGTCTATGCATCTTGCTGTATTGCCCAATCGAATCTCATAGGATCATGAATGTCTAGTATTGCATTGTTATGCCTTGCTCAGTCCTGTCAATTGCCCTGCTGTAATTTGTTTACCCAGCATGACATGTGTGCTTATCTAAGGAGAACACCTCTAGTGAACTATGGACCCCGGTCCAATCTTTACCATTTATACATCTTCCAATGTTATTGTTTACTTGTTGCAAACCACCATTACTGTAACATCCCAGCATATAGGACCTAACGAAGGGTAGATTTAGGAATATGAATTGTTGCATGCATTCATTTGTAAAAATGTGGGTAAAATTTTCGCCAATTAAAACCTTGAGTGATCAAAGTTTCTTTCTTACTTTGAGATTAGGTTTAGTCCTAAAGGAGGATTGCTAAAAACTTTGATATGATCTTAAAGGAATTATGTGTGTTTTGAAATGAGTTTGGATTTTAAAAACTTAAGTGTTTTATAATTTAAATGATTTTGATATAATATTTGAATCTTAAATTAATTAAGAGAAAAGTATTATAACTTAAATCTTATCTAAAAACAATATTGAATATGAAATTCATTTCATATACATAAACAAGTTACAAAGAATATAACCTATTGAAGTTATTCAAAACTTCACAATTTACAAAAAGAATAAAGAATAAAAATATTCTTTATTAATAAATATATAATCTTTATTACAAATGAATAAAATAAAGATTACAAGAATTATAAAAGAAAAATTACAAAAGATTAAGAAAATTACATTTGTATATTTACTAACTAGCCTACAACTAAATCTACACTAAATCTTCATCTTTATCTTGGTACCTGCAAAACAAAGACTAAAAAAAGAAACAAAATAAGATTAGTGTTAGTAAATTTCTCTCAGATATGTCAGTGAGGTGCACTTGACAAACTCATCATTGAGAAATGTTATAAAGGGGCAAGTTTCACCAATATGAAAGATTTCATCTTTCATAAATTCACAACCAGAATACAAATGACAGCCAAAAGGGACCAATTCACCAGCCAAGGTAAAAGTAGTTTGGTAATGGTAAGTTCAAAAATTATGAACCTATCCGCAAGTGCATAGCAGGCACACAAGATGGACACACACAAGCATGCAAAGGGTGTGTTGTTGACCTCACAAGCACAACCAATATCACAAAACCACAGCACAGCCCTGGAGGAGCACATCAGTGCATCTCTCCACTACACAACACACCAGCACAGCCAGGGTAAGCAGCAGCTAAACCAAGAACAGCAGCCAAACCCAACCACCTAGATCAACCCAAACATCACCAGGATGGTGACATAAGGAGGGGAATGAATCTGGTGGACAGCAAGGTCAAGCCCAGGAGCTAGGAGGAGTAGGCAAGCTCAAGAGCAAGCTCAGGAGCACAGCAAAAGCAGATCAAGATCAATATCAAGATCCAGATCAAGATCAAGATCAAGATCATCATCAATCTACTCCATCCACATCAGAATTTGTGGTGAGTCTCATAAAACCATCACATGATTTCATCATAAAGCATGTGTTGCTTTATGAGATGATCTCTCAATAATCACTCAAGAGGAGTGCATCTATCCTAGAGATTTCAAGCATAAGATAAGAAATCAAGCTCAACCACAAGCACTAAACCCTCAGACCAGCATCATTGGATTCAGTGTTATTTTTGCAACTTAGATCATTTTCATTTGATCTTATCAGATCAGGGCACATCTCTCAGAGAGAGTAGCACCTCTAATCTTACAAGTTTCAAACAAACTAATACTCCACTAACTAGGAATTAAATCCTAGAGCCTCAGACCAACAGAATAGGCAGGAAAGTTAATACAAGCTTTCATGTCAGCTTGTCAGTATTAATCACAAGCATTATCAAGCTAAGCCCAGAAATAAAACTCAATCACTTGTGTGCCAGATCATATGGTATCACAAGGACAGGTTTTAAATGAGCTAAAACCAATCTTTACTTAGTCTCCACAGATAAAAGGGGACAAACCAATAAATATCATTTTCCTGAAGCCAAGTGCCAGGAATCAACCTTAAAATTCATCTATACATCCACAGAAATCATTACAGGTAATGTTTGATTCAGTGAGTATAATCTCATACAAGCCAATAGTATAATTGTAGTAAGCAACTACTGAGAGAAACTATTGTCAGTATAAACATTCTGACAGTAGAGTAAACTCTCAGATCAACAACATAATCCAATCAAGGATTTCATTGAAACACTAGCATGGATCATGGTGGATTACCACTAGAATAAATCTGACACGCAACTAGCATCATCAAAGCCACTATCAATCATTAACCACAGCAGACAGTCATTTCCCATGATCATATATGATCAACACTAGATCTAAAGCATCATAGATATGATCAACAGGGGGTTATGAACCCTAATCAGAGCAAGAACCCTAATCCAGAGGTGAACCCAATCAGCACATGGTCACTCGGCATGAGAAGCCACTAGATACACACAGAGAGAATAATGGCAGTAGCATGGACAAACACCACAGAGACAACTTACCCGAGGTCCTCGCTGACGAATCGAAGAGGAAGCAGAGTGGCCGACGAACCGCGGCGGCACAAGGAGCACCCAGAGGGGCACTGCAACCTGCACCTGCCATGACGGCGGCCGCAATAGCGCACGAGCCCAGCACACCACCGCAGGCGGGATCGCAGCGGCGGCGACAGCACCTTTTCTGAACCCTAGGGTTCGGGAATAGGGTGGACCTGACCACGGGGAAGCCCCGGAGTCAAATCCAAGTGGATAGAACGAACGAGCATCGTTGACAACCCCAACTCGCACCACGACGGTGGCCAGAACGGCCGACGACGGCAGGAATCGACGGTGGCGGTATCGTCGGCCACGGGGTCGAGTCAGAGGACGAGGGGATAAGGTCGAGGGAGAGAGGGAGGCAGAGTGGGCTGGGTGGGCCAAAACCCTTCGGGGTGATCTTTTGACCCTGCCCTATTGGGCCACCCTGGCCCAATAAGCCCAAGGGGCCAGCCCAAGTTATTTAATAAATTTTGTGATCAATTAGAAAAGACCAAAATGCCCCTGGCCTCAACAAAATTATAGAAAATAAAATGAAAGTCCAAAAATTATAAATAAAATATTTTTGGATTCACAATAATCCACTCTGTCCAAATAAAATAAGATATAAAATTTTGGACACTTAAATTTTTATAAGAATTTTGTAATTTATATATTCCTTATGGAATTTTACAAAATTATTGAAAGGTGATAAAAATAAATAAAAATCACTTTCATTATTTATTAATATTATAGTATTTTTGTAAAATACTAAATAAATATTTAGTAATAAATTTAATGTATAATTAATAATTCATAAAAGAATTATTAAATCAATAAAAGTCAAATAAGAAGGGTAATTAAATAAAATAATTAAATATATGCAATAAGTATTAAAAAAATATTTATAAATGCTTTATTAAAAGGGCACCTTACATAGGGAAAATGCATATAGAATTAAATAATGCATTACATTACTTGCATAAGCACTTTGCTTCTTTAAATATTGTCCTTACCGGGCAATAATGATGTTTTTGTAGAACTAGAAGCTCAAGGTCCAGTGCAAGCATCAGACTTCACTACCTTGCCATCACAAGGCAAGTTCATCACTTGCTCATGTCCTTTGAAGAGTCTTTATCAAAGTATTTGCAAATTGTGTGTTATCATATATGCTATAAAAGAAAGAAAATATTATTTTCATAAATAAAGAAATCATAGATATCATCCTAAGTGGTGATATAATGGAGCAATAGAACTTAGAGTTCTAATTGCAATAATGATGATCAAGTAGGGACTTAATAACCCCTGACATCAGTGATTCTAGCATCGTATATTACGTGTTAGCCATGAGATTTGGAATGGGACAGAGAAGTCAGCTGTATCTTCTTTCTCTCGCATGAAGCCGGATGTGCAGGTCGTTGATGTTATCCTCGTAGCGTGCATATTGATTGGTAATTCGTAGAGGATATGCAGCATATGGGTGGGAACCCTCATCGTCCCACGATAGTTCTAGCATCTAACGGTTTGTACAAACCATTGTCGTAATTCATTATGTGGGCATGGTGTACACCAAGGAGGCATGCGGGGTCGCGAAGGGGGCAGTGATTGGCTTGGACCAACTACTGGGCCCCACATCATGGAATTGTGGATGGGAAAGTACGCCCGGTTGTGCAACAAGGAGTTGATCTCTCATGGGTAAAGTAACGCACCTCTGTAGAGTGTAAGAACTGTAACTTGTTACTCCCTGTTCCGGGAAGGAGCCACGAACGCGGTAGGAAAGGAACTCCATGAAAGTTCTGGTCAACCTGTGAAGGCTGTTTGTCATAGTTTTTCGGAATAAAATCAACCTTTGAAGAAAGATTTACAAAAACTGCATAGTGCCAAGGATTTATAATCCGAGGTGGTAGTTAGAGCATCAAACTTCCCACCTTGCATATAATGAACTTGTTGGGTAACGTTGTTACTCATTCTTTCCTTTGATCCCTTGCTTAGACTCTGAGGATCCCGAAGACGTGCCAATGTATGCAGCCGAATGCCAAGAAGACGTGTTCTACGAGGAACCTGATCTATCCGGAGGAGTTGAAGGCGTGGACTACGAGATCCGCTATGGTGTCGATGAGAACGAGTCCACTTAAGTGTCTAGTTAGTAGTAACTAACGGAGCTGAGCAGCATGAACTCTATAGAATAAGCTGTTGAGCCCCACTCCTAGTCGGAGTTGCTACTTTTAAATTTCCGCTGAACACTTTATATTTTGGTTTGTAAGTTGGATCTTTTGGAAGTCTTGAACTTCCGGTATTGTAATAATAATAATGTGTGTACTTTTGTAATATGGACCCGCAATGTTTCTGTTGTACCACTCTGAGGGATGTGATATTTCGGAACGGTGTTCTGTGGATGTCATGTCAACGACTATAGTGTACTACACATGCAGTGGTATGCTGGGTCACCGCAGTTGGTATGAGAGCAAATTGCTTTGACCTTAGGTTGGAAACCTAGTAAAGGGTATTACCTGTAGGAGATTTGGCAACGATAAAGAATTCTCTAAAAGTAATATAATGGGTATTCAAATGAGAATATTCTGTTATATATTTTAGTGCGATAATTCTTTGTTATGATGCAATATGCCATTGGATACTAATCAAAATTATTTTTCTGATATACAGAGATATGGCACCAAAGTTTCCAAAATAGACTTTGGTAAGGAAAGAGGAGACTCTTGATGATTATCAAGGATCATTTACACACCAACTTCGTCAACTTTTAAAGCTCTTTAATTGTCCAACTAGAATTCCAGTGAACACTATCACTTACCTTGATGGCCGGATGTTATCCAAGTATCGTGTGAGTATTCAACTTCCAGAGAAGCTTGGATTATATCACGATCTACCCATAGGAGAAGGTAGGAGTCATTTAGCATCCTATCATGTTGCTGTTGTGGAGGCAATAGCTAATATCCGGGAGCATAAAACCAAGGAGTTAGAAGGTAGCACATTCTCTGTGATACCTCATGATTCTATAGACTCGGAACCTATACCGGATCATCTTACTTTGGTTAAGAAGCATCCTAAGTTAGCTTCCAAGTTTATGGATAGATACCGGACACTCGTTGCATCTTTTTATAAGACCCATCATGTGATTGTTGAAGACAAAAATGATATGTTAGAGGATCTAACTGATCCGGAAAGGAGGAAGCAGTTAGCATTCCAGCTAGAGAAAGAAGCAGGTAGTAGTGCAACACCTATCTTTAAGGATATACCGATAGATCCGGAATCTTTTACACCATATCCTTACTCACCAAGACCTGAACCTACACATGATCCTTCTATAGATATGCGGTATGCAGTACCACATGGATTAGAGGATGGTTCTGACTCAGAACTTCCTATTGAGAATTCAGATGGTTGGAGGATGGGATCATATAATGGATCTCATGAACACCAGATGTCCACAGATGGTTCTGACAAAAATGTTGGACAATCCAGTTGGATGGGTGCAAGAATGAACCCTAATAATAGTAGTAGAAATACCATGTCAATAGATGATCAGGATGAAGAAGAAGATCCTGAAGATAGAGTATTTGAATCAACATCTTCTCAAAGCCCAGGGAATATACATTATCCAGTATTTAACTATCTTGCCCACGAGAGCACTTGGGGAGCAGCAGGATCTGCGTATCCTGATGACAACACAAGAAATGAAGCTCAGGAGATATAGGCTGGAGATAATGTTGAAAATGTTTCTGAAGAATTTTTAGCTGAGCTGGAGGGAGTCGATGCGCTCAGGTTGAGTAATGACTCAAGTCCTGACACTTCGGATACAGAGTATGTTCCTTCTGGAAGGCCATTTGTTCCACAAACTGTGCGATGGACAACACGTCATCACGGTTGGACAACATGCATGTATGATGAGCGTAGTTACTACTAGAAAGAGACAAGTAGTCAACAGTATCAAGCACTGTGTATTGTACTCCGAGGAATAAGGTAGTGAGATGAATACGGTAGTTTTGTGAATATACCTATAGGGTATATGTTGTAAGAACTTTGCATCATTATGATATTATGTATAATATGTGAAATGCATATTTGGATTTTCTTTGGATCTTCATTGTGTGACTAGTTCTGTGCGTAAAGTCAAGCTCAAAACACATGTGCATGATGTAATTATGAGTATTCGCTTTATGTTGCAGGACTAGGGGGTCATGGATACGGGTGTATAAATGGAAACTGAGCAGCAGCGGATGGAGCGAGAGGCCAAGGAAAAGGCCGATGCAGATGCAGCAAATCAAGAAGCATTACCACCACCACCACCAATGAGGCCGTTAATGGAGCAGAACTTTATGCAATGCATGCAAATGATGCAAGAGACCCAGAACAAGTTCATGGAAGAGCTGCTGGGGCGAGCAAGTCAGAGGGCACCTGAAGGTGGAGGAGTGAGTTTATCTGATTTCTAGAATGCAAGACCGTTACCTTTTGCATCAGCTCCTGAACCAATGGATGCAGAAGACTGGCTAGCAGATACAGAAAGGAAGCTGAAAACTGTGGGTTGCAATAATGAGGAAAAATTGAGGTATGCAACTCATCTGCTGACTGGACCTGCAGCGTCATGGTGGGAAAATTAGTTAGCCATGCAACAACCAGGAAGAGAGTTTACCTGGGAGGAGTTCAAGCAGAGATTCCGTGAATATCATGTTCCGGAAAGTGTCATGGAGTTAAAGCGGAGAGAATTTGAGGAGCTTCAGCAAGGATATACTAGTGTTATGAAGTACATCCGGGAGTTTAGCCAACTGTCTCGTTATGCTGAGGAGGATGTTAACACTGGAGAGAAGAGGAAGAAGCGTTTCTTGCGTGGATTAAATCCGTTTGTGAAGATGTAGCTAAGGTTAGCCAATAAGCAAACTTATCAGCAGTTGTTGGATGGAGCCATTACTTTTGAAGATGACTATAAGAATGTCCAAGAGGATCTGAGGAAGAGAGCCAAGAAGGAAACCAAGAGAATTCAGGCAAGAAACCTAAACCTAATTTGGAGTTTAAACCTCGGAATAGGAATTATGGCAACAACAATAATAACAAGGGCAGTGGTGGAAATCAATCTAATCCGAGAAGGAATGTTATCTGTAACAACTGTGGAATTCTAGGGCATTTCTAGAGGGAGTGCAAAAAGGCTGTAGTGATCTGTTACGGTTGTGGTCAGAAGGGGCATATCAAGCCAGATTGTCCGAGCAAACCACCGGGAGGATGGCCTACCAAGGGAGGAGGACAAGCCAGTGGAGGAAATGGACAGCCCAATAAAGGGGGAAACAACGGCAAGAACAACAACGACAAGAGAAACCGACCTACCGGAAAACTGAACTGTGAAACCCTCGAGGAGGTGGATAATTCGGAGTATGCAGTGATAGGTACGCTCAATATCCTTACCAATCCCGGCAAAGTTCTATTTGATACTGGTGCAACTACTTCATTCATTTTTGAAGAATTTTGTGATAAGTTCGGGATTAGAAGGGCAATGTTAGAACGTCCTATGACTGTAGTTACGGCAGGAGGGAATGTGATTGTACGTCACATAAAACAAGATCAGGTTATCTCGATCTGTGGTTGTACATATTTCGCAGACCTTTATGTGATTCCTTTGAAGGGAATTTCAGTAGTGCTGGGGATGGATTGGATGATGGAACACGGAGCTCAGATTAATTGTGAGGAGAAAACTGTCTCAATCAAAACTCCAAGTGGAGCAAGGATAGTTTACCAAGCAGATAAACACAGTCATATCATGGTGGATCTGCAGTTGAATTCAATGAAGGAAGTTAAATTAGAAGAAATCCCTATAGTTAATGAATTCCAAGATGTTTTTCCAACAGAGTTACCGGGAATGCCACCAGACTGGGAGATAGAGTTCACCATTGACCTAATACCTGGTACATCACCAATAGCTCAAGCACCATATAAAATGGGACCCAAAGAGTTGAAAGAACTCAAGGAGCAAATTGATGAGTTAGCAAGGAAAGTATTTATACAGGAAAGTGTATCTCCATGGGGAACACCAGTAATCTTTGTGGATAAGAGAGATAGTGGAAGACGGATGTGTGGTGATTATAGAAATCTGAACAATGTGACTATTAAGAATAAGTATCCTTTACCGAGAATTCAAGATTTGTTTGATCAAGTGAAAGGAGCTGGAGTATTTTCAAAGATTGATTTAAGATCTGGATACCATCAAATAAAAATCAAGCCGGAAGATGTTCCAAAAACAACATTTGTCTCAAGATATGGACACCATGAGTATCTGGTAGTACCATTTGGTTTGACCAATGCACCGGCAATATTCATGAATCTGATGAACAAGATCTTCATGCCCTATTTGGACAAGTTTGTCATCATTTTTATTGATGATATTCTGATATATTCCAAGGATAAGGAAGAGCATACTGACCATTTGAGAATAGCATTGCAGACTTTAAGAGAACATAAGCTTTATGCTAAGTTCAGTAAGTGTGAGTTCTGGTTAGATGAGGTAGAATTCCTCGGTCATGTGATCAATAAGGATGGAATTGCTCTGAATCCATCTAAAGTTCAGTCGGTACTAGAGTGGACTTCACCGACCAATGTAAAACAAATTCGAGGTTTCTTAGGAATGGCTGGTTATTATCGGAGATTCATTGAAGGTTTCTCCAAAATAGCCGGACCAATGACCAAATTATTAAGGAAGAATACACCATTTAAGTGGAATGAGAAGTGTGAAGGAAGTTTCCAAGAGTTGAAGACTAGATTAACCACAGCTCCAATCTTAGCAGTTCCTGAAACAGGGAAGGATTTCACTGTATATTGTGATGCATCTAAAGAAGGTTTGGGTTGTGTATTAATGCAAGGTCGGAAAGTGATCGCTTATGGTTCAAGACAATTGAAACCACATGAAGTCAACTATCCAACTCATGATTTAGAATTAGCAGCAGTGGTCTTTGCACTAAAATGATGGAGACATTTTCTTTATGGAGCTAGATGTGAGTTATACACTGACCATAAAAGTCTCAAATATTTCTTCACTCAAAAGGAATTGAATATGAGACAAGCGTTGGTTGGAATTAATCAAGGATTATGATTTAACAATCAATTACACCCCAGGGAAAGCAAATGTTGTAGCAGATGCCTTAAGCAGAAAGAGTGCAGATATTCAGCCAAGCAATAGAGAGTTACCAAAAGAGTTACAAATGGACTTGGAAAGGTTGGAACTTCAATTCATCATAACAGAGGTTCTTGGAGGATTAGCGACTATGCAGGTAGTTGCAGAGCAGGACAGTGATCTTAAGCAAGAAATTTTTAGACATCAAGAAGAAGATCCTTTTATTGCTGAGGAAATTCGGAGGATATCTCAAGGGCAAAATTAGTTTTTCGCCTTGGAGATTATGGATCTTTATGGTTCCAAGATCGTCTATGTGTTCCAGATGTGACTGAGATCAGAAATGTCATACTCAAAGAAGCACATGATACCCCATATTCTATACATCCAGGGAGTACTAAGATGTATATGGATTTGAAAGAACTATTCTAGTGGAATAACATGAAAAGGGATATTGCTAAATATGTATCTGAATGCCATACTTGTCAAAGGGTGAAAGCTGAACATCAAAATCCAGCAGGACCATTACAACCCTTAGAAATTCCTGAATGGAAATGGGAGGAAATAGGTATGGACTTCATTACAGGGTTACCTATGACACCAAAAAGGAAGGATATGATATGGGTAATTGTGGACAGACTTACTAAGAGTGCCCATTTTATTCCAGTGAATCAAAAGGATAATGCCGAGAAGTTAGTTGAAGTATATGTTAAAGAGATAGTAAGTAAGCATGGAGTACCCAAAAAGATCGTAACTGATAGGGGATCAGTGTTTACTTTAGCATTTTGGAAGCAATTGCATGAAGCACTTGGTTCAAAATTAGATTTCAGCACGACATATCATCCTGAGACAGGAGGTTAAACTGAAAGAACAAATCAAATACTAGAAGACATGTTGAGAGCTTGTGCACTAGATTTTGGAGGAACATGGGAAGATCACCTACCATTGGCAGAATTTTCTTATAACAATAGCTATCAGAGTAGTCTGAAGGCAACCCCATATGAGATTCTGTATGGAAGGAAGTGTAGATCACCAATATGTTGGTATGAACCTAGAAGCAGCAAAGAATTTGCACCATATTATATCAAGGAGAGACAAGACATCATTGATAAGATCAGGGATAGACTGAAAATAGCCCATAGCAGGCGGAAGAGTTATGCGGATCAAAGCCGAAGATCATGGCATCCAGAAGTGGGAGATATGGTCTATTTGGAAGTAAGTCCCATGAAAGGAGTGAAAATATTCGGAGTTAAAGGGAAATTGAGTCCAAGATATATCGGACCATTCAAGATACTGAGTCAAAACAGAACTATAGCTTATGCTTTAGAGTTACCATCAAGATTGGCTCAAGTGCATAATGTTTTTCATGTGTCACAGCTTCGCAAATGTTGAAAGTTCTAGATGATGCAATCACACATCAAGATATAGAACTACAAGCAGACCTAACTTACATTGAAAAGCCCTCTAAAATTCTGGAAGAAAACTGGAAAAGATTGAGAAACAGAGCAATAAAATATTGCAAAGTACAATGGGAACATCACCCGGAGGGAGAAGCCACATGGGAGAAGGAAGAGGATTTAAGAAAAGCTTATCCAAAACTATTCAGGTACATCTCCACAAACTTCGGGACGAAGTTAAATTTAAGGGGGGAAGTCTGTAACATCCCAGCATATAGGACCTAACGAAGGGTAGATTTAGGAATATGAATTGTTGCATGCATTCATTTGTAAAAATGTGGGTAAAATTTTCGCTAATTAAAACCTTGAGTGATCAAAGTTTATTTCTTACTTTGAGATTAGGTTTAGTCCTAAAGGAGGATTGCTAAAAACTTTTTTTTTGACAGAGGATTGCTAAAAACTTTGATATGATCTTAAAGGAATTATGTGTGTTTTGAAATGAGTTTGGATTTTGAAAACTTAAGTGTTTCATAATTTAAATGATTTTGATATAAGATTTGAATCTTAAATTAATTAAGAGAAAATTATTATAACTTAAATCTTATCTAAAAACAATATTGAATATGAAATTCATTTCATATACATAAACAAGTTACAAAGAATGTAACCTATTGAAGTTATTCAAAACTTCACAATTTACAAAAAGAATAAAGAATAAAAATATTCTTTATTAATAAATATATAATCTTTATTACAAATGAAAAAAATAAAGATTACAAGAATTATAAAATAAAAATTAAAAAAGATTAAGAAAATTACATTTGTATATTTACTAACTAGCCTACAACTAAATCTACACTAAATCTTCATCTTTATCTTGGTACCTGCAAAACAAAGACTAAACAAAGAAACAAAATAAGATTGGTGTTAGTAAATTTCTCTCAGATATGTCAGTGAGGTGCACTTGACAAACTCATCATTGAGAAATGTTATAAAGGGGCAAGTTTCACCAATATGAAAGATTTCATATTTCATAAATTCACAGCCAAAATGCAAATGACAGCCAAAAGGGACCAATTCACCAGCCAGGGTAAAAGTAGTTTGGTAATGGTAAGTTCAAAAATTCTGAACCTATCCACAAGTGCATAGCAGGCAGACAAGCTGGACACACAAGCATGCAAAGGGTGTGTTGTCGACGTCACAAGCACAACCAATATCACAAAACCATAGCACAGCCGTGGAGGAGCACATCAGTGCATCTCTCCACTACACAACACACCAGCACAGCCAGGGTAAGCAGCAGCTAAACCAAGAACAACAGCCAAACCCAACCACCTAGATCAACCCAAACATCACCAGGATGGTGACATAAGGAGGGGAATGAATCTGGTGGATAGCAAGGTCAAGCCCAGGAGCTAGGAGGAGCAGGCAAGCTCAAGAGCAAGCTCAGGAGCACAAGAAAAGCAGATCAAGATCAATATCAAGATCCAGATCCAGATCAAGATCAAGATCAAGATCATCATCAATCTACTCCATCCACATCAGAATTTGTGGTGAGTCTCATAAAACCATCACATGATTTCATAATATTATCTAAATAAAAGCATGTGTTGCTTTATGAGATGATCTCTCAATAATCACCCAAGAGGAGTGCATCTATCCTAGAGATTTCAAGCATAAGATAAGAAATCAATCTCAACCACAAGCACTAAACCCTCAGACCAGCATCATTGGGTTCAGTGTTATTTTTGCAACTTAGATCATTTTCATTTGATCCTATCAGATCAGGGCACATCTCTCAGAGAGAGTAGAACCTCTAATCTTACAAGTTTCAAACAAACTAATACTCCACTAACTAGGAATTAAATCCAAGAGCCTCAGACCAACATCATAGGCAGGAAAGTTAATACAAGCTTTCATGTCAGCTTGTCAGTATTAATCACAATCATTATCAAGCTAAGCATCTATACATCCACAGAAATCATTACAGGTAATGATTTGATTCGGTGAGTATAATCTCATACAAGCCAATATTATAATTGCAGTAAGCAACTACTGAGAGAAACTACTGTCAGTATAAACATTTTGACAGTAGAGTAAACTCTCAGATCAACAACATAATCCAATCAAGGATTTCATTGAAACACTAGCATGGATCATGGTGGATTAGCACTAGAATAAATCTGACAGGAAACTAGCATCATCAAAGCCACTATCAATCATTAACCACATCAGACAATCATTTCCCATGATCAGATATGATCAACACTAGATCTAAAGCATCATAGATATGATCAACAGGGGGTTATGAACCCTAATCAGAGAAAGAACCCTAATCCAGAGGTGAACCCAATCAGCACATAGTCACTCAGCATGAGAAGCCACTAGATACACACAGAGAGAATCATGGCAGTAGCATGGACAAACACCACAGAGACAACTTACCCGAGGTCCTCGCTGACGAATCGAAGAGGAAGCAGAGTGGCCGACGAACCACGGTGGCACAGGGAGCACCCAGAGGGGCGCTGCAACCTGCACCTGCCACGGCGGCGGCCGCAGTAGCGCACGAGCCCAGCACACCACCGCAGGCGGGATCGTGGCGGCGGCGACAACACCTTTTCTGAACCCTAGGGTTCGGGAATGGGGTGGACCTGACCACGGGGAAGCCCCAGAGGCAAATCCAAGTGGATAGAACAAACGAGCATTGCTGACAACCTCAACTCGCACCACGGCGGCGACCAGAACAGCCGACGACGGCAGGAATCGACGGTGGCGGCATCGCCAGCCACAGGGTCGAGTCAGAGGAGGAGGGGATAAGGTCAAGGGAGAGA
Source organism: Avena sativa (assembly GCA_916181665.1). NCBI lineage: Eukaryota > Viridiplantae > Streptophyta > Magnoliopsida > Poales > Poaceae > Avena > Avena sativa. The sequence goes on along the minus strand of OV702293.1, from coordinate 7,322,287 downwards.
GGGAGGCAGAGTGGGCTAGGTGGGCCAAAACCCTTCGGGGTGATCTTTTGACCCTGCCCTATTGGGCCACCCTGGCCTAATAAGCCCAAGGGGCCAGCCCAAGTTATTTAATAAATTTTGTGATCAAATAGAAAAGATCAAAATGCCCCTGACCTCAATAAAATTATAGAAAATAAAATAAAATTCCAAAAATTATAAATAAAATATGTTTGGATTCACAATAATCCACTCTGTACAAATAAAATAAGATATAAGGTTTTGGACACTTAAATTTTTATAAGATTTTTGTAATTTATATGTTCCTTATGGAATTTTATAAAATTATTGAAAGGTGATAAAAATAAATAAAAAACACTTTCATTATTTATTAATATTATAGTATTTTTGAAAAATACTAAATAAATATTTAGTAATAAATTTAATGTATAATTAATAATTCATAAAAAAATTATTAAATCAATAAAAGTCAAATAAGAAGGGTAATTAGATAAAATAATTAAATATATGCAATAAATATTAAAAAAATATTTATAAATGCTTTATTAAAAGGGCACCTTACATAGGGAAAATGCAGATAGAATTAAATAATGCATTACATTACTTGCATAAGCATTTTGCTTCTTTAAATATTATCCTTACTGGGCAATAATGATGTTTTTGTAGAACTAGAAGCTCAAGGTCCAGTGCAAGCATCAGACTTCACTACCTTGCCATCACAAGGCAAGTTCATCACTTGCTCATGTCCTTTGAAGAGTCTTTATCAAAGTATTTGCAAATTGTGTGTTATCATATATGCTATAAAAGAAAGAAAATATTATTTTCATAAATAAAGAAATCATAGATATCATCCTAAGTGGTGATATAATGGAGCAATAGAACTTAGAGTTCTAATTTCAACAATGATGATCAAGTAGGGACTTAATAACCCCTGACATCAGTGATTCTAGCACCGTATATTACGCGTTAGCCATGAGATTTGGAATGGGACAGAGAAGTCAGCTGTATCTTCTTCCTCTCGCATGAAGCCGGATGTGCACGTCGTGGCTGTTATCCTTGTAGCGTGCATATTGATTGGTAATTCATAGAGGATATGCAGCATATGGGTGGGAACCCTCATCGTCCCACGATAGTTCTGGCATCTAACGATTTGTATAAACAATTGCCGTAATTCATTATGTGGGCATGGTGTACACCAAGGAGGAATGCGGGGTCACGAAGGGGGCAGTGATTGGCTTGGACCAACTACTGGGCCCCACATCATGGAATTGTGGACGGGAAAGTACGCCCGGTTGTGCAACAAGGAGTTGATCTCTCATGGGTAAAGTAACGCACCTCTGTAGAGTGTAAGAACTGTAACTGGTTACTCCCTGTTCCGGGAAGGAGCTACGAACGCGGAAGGAAAGGAACTCCATGAAAGTTCTGGTCAACCTATGAAGGCCGATTGTCATAGTTTTTCGGAATAAAATCAACCTTTGAAGAAAGATTTACAAAAACTGCATAGTGCCAAGGATTTATAATCTGAGGTGGTAGTTAGAGCATCAAACTTCCCACCTTGCATATAATGAACCTGTTGGGTAACGCTGTTACTCATTCTTTCCTTTGATCCCCTGCTTAGACTCTGAGGATCCCGAAGACGTGCCAATGTATGCAGCCGAATGCCAAGAAGACGTGTTCTACGAGGAACCTGATCTATCCGGAGGAGTTAAAGGCGTGGACTATGAGATCCGCTACGGTGTCGATGAGAACGAGTCCACTTAAGTGTCTAGTTAGTAGTAACTAACGGAGCCGAGCAGCATGAACTCTATAGAATAAGCTGTTAAGCCCTACTCCTAGTCGGAGTTGCAACTTTTAAATTTCCACTGAACACTTTATATTTTGGTTTGTAAGTTGGATCTTTTGGAAGTGTTGAACTTCCGGTATTGTAATAATAATAATGTGTGTACTTTTGTAATATGGACCCGCAATGTTTCTATTGTACCACTCTAAGGGATGTGATATTTACGGAACGATGTTCTATGGATGTCATGTCAACGACTATAGTGTACTACACATGCAGTGGTATGCTGGGTCACCGCAATTACCTTCCACACCATACAGTTAATCTTTTGTTATAGCAAACCAGTGAGATTGATAACCTCGCTGTTCGTTGGGGCAAAGTATTGAGTTTGTGTTCTGTAGATCTCCAAGTTGCTAGCAACATCTTTGAGTCGTTTCCTTCCTCCTACTGGTTCGATAACCTTGGTTTCTTACTGGGGAAAATCTTGCTGCTGTGCTCATCATACCTTGCTCTTGGGGTCTCCCAACGAGGCGTTGAACACGCCATCAGCGAGGCCCACCCGGCCGGCCGCCACCGCCTCTCCTTGTCCAGTGCGCCACCTCTCCCTCCTCCTCTCCTTTGGTCCCACATTAGGACTTTGGGGAGAAGGGGTCCTCTCCTTTCCACTATATAAGAAGGTCTTTATTGGGTAGAAAATACACAATAAAATTTGGGAATTTCCTAACGCATTTTTCTCTGGAATTTTTTCCTCTTTATCTCTTCATTGAATCCTACGAGTGCGGTTCCAAGAAGAACTGCACACATGGGATACGACACCACCCAGCATGTCGTCACGCTGTTGGATCCTTGTTCTAGAGGGTCTACTTCCGCATCCCCGCTGGATCAAGGAGAACGGGATTCGTCGTCGGACACCGTACGTGTATGATACCTCGAGGGCGCTGCCACTTGTGGCACCGGAGCTATCGTGCAAGGACCAGGAGATGATGTGCGAGGAGCAATGCGGTCTTGAGGTCGGCTACGAGTACGACTACATCACCAACATTCCCATGAAACGTAACACTTTCGATTTATAAGGGTATGTCATCAAAACACCATCCCCGTTGTTGCATTAACTCATAGATATATTCTGACATTTGTGTTGCATTAGATAGGAATTTTTTTCTATTGCGAACCCATTCAATATAACAGTAGGAAGATTTACTACTAACTAAAAAAGTAGTACTCCTAAAATTAAAAGAAAACTACTAACCAAATATATATAAAAGTAGGAAAATTTACTACTAACCAGAAAATAATTGTGATGTTGATCATATATGTAACAACAGGAAGATTCACACACAATCTATTAAAAAACATAAATACATGTAGTGTTGTGTGGCTTATCACATTAAAACAGAGAAGCATATATAGCAGAAACAAAAAATAATTGACTGATGTTTCTAATTACTTAAACAAAAAAACACTACTCTTGAAAATATTTAAATTGTCTTTGTAACACACATGTTACAATAATTTTCCACTACTTCTAAAATCTTAAGAAACCTTTTAAAGATATGCTAATTGATGTTTCTAACTTAACTTGCTCAAACAAAAAAATCTCAAATTCCTACCAAGCACCAGAACAATAATTTTAGTTCACACATATGCATGCTAATTAACTGAGAGTATTTTGATGATTGAGGATAAACATTAGTAATTTGTCGATTGAGGCTAAAATTACTCACCATAACTTCCCTAAAGTTTGGCTGGTTCATGACGATGGTGAAGGACTCCACAATCTTGTTTTAACGGCCACAGTTCTGCATTATTTGGTTGCAGACATAACCAGGGGTGGGCATTCGGTTTTTTCGATTAATTCGGTTCGGTTTTTCAGGTTTTTCTATAATTCGGTTTCTACAAAATAGGCACCGAAATTATTTCGGTTTTCTAATTAATCGATAGTTCGATTAGTGGACAATTCGGTTCGGTGTTCGGTTTTTAACCGAACTTCTGGAAATAACAACATTGTGCCATAATTTATGTCAGATCCATACGAGCTAAACCACTAATCGGTGCACCGGAAACAACCTCTAGGTCGGCGAGTACCTGAAGCAATACATAGCTAGCTGATGTCTTGAACGCATGTGTAGAAAAAAACATAATAAACATGATGTCTATCTTGCTCGTTTAAAAAAATAATGTCTATCTTCTAAGCCGTATACATTCAACAAATTATATGTATTGAGACTTTACCTAAAATACATGATTATATCGGAAACAGGAAAACAATTGAAAGGCTTCGAACAAAATTCGTAGACATAATTGACAGTTAAACCAGTAACATGTACGTACATGTAGCTGGAGACATACGTACATGCATGGGCTACCTGACAGCTTTTGCATGCACGTCTTTTTGTCGCATGAGCTAGTACCTACGTACAGTAATAGACGCTTAATATATTTAGCTCTGTCACGTATATTTTTCGGTTTGTACGGTTATTTCGGTTAACAGAGAGTCAAAACCGAATTAATATTTATAAATTCGATTAATCATATTTACTAACTGAAATTAGATTCGGCTAATTCGGGTTCGATGTATTCGGTTTCGGTTTCGGTTAATTCGGTTTCGGTGTTCGGTTTTGATTTTTTATGCCCACCCCTAGACATGACAGATATCCACCACTATATATCCTACAGAGCTTGTTTCTGCGTACTGAAAAATGATTAAATAAAAGATTCAGAATAAACGCAGTAAAAGTTCCTATTTGTACAACAGACAGAGTGGGGAAAATACATAGCAAGAAAATATCACGGTAGATCTAGAGAATCGTATGAATAATCTGAACAACTCAATCTTTGTGTATGAACAACCGTATGCATATGATTAAACTAAATTTAAAGAAAGAAATCAAATAGAAAGAAGAGTAGAGAGGAAAAATAACCTATAGACGAAGTTCCATAGTCAGTTGTTGGAACTGCCTATTGGGTCCGCCGATTCGGTTTCCCCATGTCTAGATCTATGAGGCGGTTCAAAAACCTAACCGCTTTCCGGTGACCACTCTTAGAGGATGTTCTTGTTATCACCCGTCTGAGGTCCACTCGTCGGGACTGCACATGGTAGGACAACCAGTTGTGTTGTAGCTGCATGTGTCAGGCAACCAAGCAGAGGTTGCTTGTAATAATGACCATCTCATCACACTTTATCTTAGAGACGCTTGTTTTTTCTAACCGTTTAAGGTAATAATTTGAGCCGCTTTTTTAGTAACCGCCTCACATTTGGGCCATTTTTGGAGTCGGTTAGAATAATAAACCGTTTTTAAAGTTACTAGAGGCGACCGTTTAATAACTACCGCTTGAGGATGGCAAACACATACGGGTTTTTGGAACTTGGGACAAACCGTCCGAGTGCACCTTCTCTAAGTAACGAGTTTGTACTAGACGCTTAGATACCAAGTTTATAGGATCAGATCGAGTCAAAATGCTATCCTAAATAAACCCTAGAAAATACCTAAAACTCTAACCGAAATTGACATCTAAATTTGACACTAACACAAACATATACCATATATAAATGGATTGTTCATCGTAGGAATTTGTAGTCAAATTCTTTTACCTTTGGTTGGAGGTCAACTGGGAGAACTAAATAAATTTGGCAGCTGTTTTACGTAATGTGATAACAAACTGTTGAAAAAAAGAGCAATTTACCAAGCGAATTAATCAAAATAAACGCTAGATAAAACATGAATAGAATAATAGAAATTATACTGCTCATGTGAAATAGCGAATATATATTAAGGCAAATAACCAAATAGACTACAAGGCGTAGAACTTGAGATACGATCAGAACAAGGTTGAGAAAGAGAATATACACGACAACAGCAGCAGAGGAACCGACAGTGTTCGCGTTGGCACCGTCGTCAGCCATGTTGTGGAGGAAGAGGTTGCTGATGTCGGGGAATAAGTCCCCGCTTGGGAAGACGTCGGCACAATCGCTATCCGTGAAGGAGTCCATGATTAAGTCAGTAGTCGCGCCAATAATGCTTCTCAAAAACCTTATCGCCCTTCTCCCGTATAGGACTCGAAGCAGCGGGATCTTGGAGACCTACTGTCCCGGCTCGCGGTGCACGCCGCAAGACGGGATGGGGAAGACTAAGGTAGCGCAGTGCTCTGAAACTTGAGACGCAAAGGGATGTGGAACTGTGTTTCTGAGAGGAGGCGTGACCTCTCTCTTATAGGCACAGAGGGAAGACAGACAGGCTGCGCAAGAGATGAAACGAATGGACGTAAGTTGAAGCGAACAAGCGCGACAGCCAACCGGACAGTCTCCACTCAGTTCGTATTCATTTCCACTTAGCTCGTATTAAAAGTCCACTCGAGCAAAATGTTTCATCTTCTATACAACTGATCATATACCATTCGAGCAACCCGCAACCCACACGCGCGCGTCGTGACAAGGCGAGGCGAGCGAGGAGGAGGAGCGTGTGTGTATATGTCTTCTCTTCTCAAGCTCGTACAAGTGGTATAAGAGCTCTCCTTATAAGCTGGTCTAACTTCCACGCAACTAGCAATGTGAGACTAAACATTTATCCCAGCTCTTGCCTTGCATGAATGAGCCAAATGGACCTCTAGGATTTCAGAAATTTATTGGCATATAATAAATGGGTTAGGCCTATTTAGGCAAAAATTCGAACAATCCCCCACCAGATCCCAGAGGCATATGAAGTTTGCCTTTGGTTCCAAAGCATTGTTTATATACCGGTAATGTAGTGGAGACTGTTAAGTTAAACTTCCACCTAGAGCTTTATGTTATACTAGGATGTAACTTGTACAGTGGACTATGCCTTGAAATGCAAGTTTGCTGCGAACCTAGCTTCACAAAAAGCCTTGACCGATACTAGGCTACCGTGGGACTTCCCCGCGGATTGGAGCTTATGTGTCATACTCCATGACCTTTTATGAGTTTATTAGAGAGCACCCTACTCTCATAGACTGCGACGTTTTAACAGTCAGACTCATATAGGCGTGTTCTTCAAAAAGATGTTCTGCAGAACAACATATGTGCTTAATATAAACCACTTAGAACACATTAAGATAATAAATCAACCTGTCATGCAGAATAGGAAAGTATTGCATCTTTATGGAGTGGTGTTTATTAAAGTAGGGATACTTTCCTCTCAGCTAACCAACAACTTGTCTCCCAATTCTAATTCATGGGATCTTCGATCACATAGAGTGGTTTACCACTATGGAAAGCTCCAATTGTGGGTTTCATACCCATCTCCTTCGATGCATTTTCTATCACGTTGCGTGATAGACCCTTTGTGAAGGGATCTGCCAAGTTTTTAGATGTTTAGATATAATACAATGCAATAACTCCGGAGTTTCTCATTTTTCTGACAGATTTCAGTCTCCTCTTCACATGTCTTGATGACTTCATATTATCCTTAGAACTTTTTACCTTGAAAATCACAGTTTGTTTATCGCAGTTCATAAGGATTGCGGGTATTGTTTTTTTAACCACAGGTAAGTTCATCAAGAGTTCACGAAGCCACTTTGCTTCAACAGTGGTTGTGTCTAATGCTGTGAGTTCTGCTTCCATAGTTGACCTCCTTAAGATGGTCTGTTTGCAAGACTTCCAAGAAACAGCGCCACCAGCAAGTGTGAATACATATCCACTCATGGCCTTTATCTCGTCAGCATCAGATATCCAATTTGAATCACTATAACCCTCTAGTACCCTCGGGTACCCGATATAGTGAATGCCATAGCTCGTGGTGCCTTTTAGATAGCACATAACTCTCTCAAGAGCATGCCAGTGATCATCTCCTGGATTTGAAACAAATCGACTGAGTTTGCTTAGAACAAAGGCGATGTCAGGCCTCGTGGCACTAGCTAAATACATAAGCAAACCAATAATTTGAGAGTATCTCAGTTGGTCTCTAGCATTTCCTTGATTCTTTCGAAGCAACACACTAGGACCATACGGTGTAGGAGAAGACTTGAAGTCGCTATACCCGAAACGACTCAAGACCTTTTCCACATAGTGGGACTGAAGCAATGTAATCCCACCGTCATCATCTCTCAACAGCTTGATGTTCATGATAACATCAGCTACTCCTAGATCCTTCATCTCAAAGGAACGAGATAAGAAATCTTTGACCTCCTTAATTGCATTAAGGTTGGTTCTGAAAATCAGTATGTCATCAACATAAAAACAAAGGATGACTCCCTCACCCCCACCATGGCGATGGTACACACATTTATCAGCTTCATTTACAACAAAGCCTGCCGCAGTTAAAGTTCTTTCAAACTTCTCATGCCACTGCTTAGGGGCTTGTTTTAGGCCATATAAAGACTTTAACAACTTGCACACCTTTACTTCTTGACCATTTACCACAAAGCCATCTGGCTGATCCATGTAAATTTCCTCATCCAACTCTCCATTAAGGAAAGCTGTCTTAACGTCCATTTGATGAACGAGAAGACCATGAGAGGCAGCCAATGAGAGTAATACTCGAATGGTGGTTAATCTGGCAATAGTTGAGTAAGTGTCAAAGAAGTCTTCACCTTCTTTTTGATTATATCCCTTGGCTACAAGCCGTGCCTTGTACTTCTCAATAGTACCATCAGCTCTAAGATTTTTCTTAAACACCCAATTCCATCCTACAGGTTTGCACCCCATAAGGGCGATCAGTGATATCCCATGTTCCATTAGCTAAGATGGAATTCATCTCACTATGGACGACTTCCTTCCAGTAGTCAGCATCAGGAGATGCATATGCTTCTGTAATGGAAGTGGGAGTGACGTCCACAAGGTACACAATGAAATCATCACCAAAGGACTTTGCAGTCCTCTATCTCTTGCTCATTTTAGGAATTTCATTGTGTACATTACCTTTGCCAAACAACCCCAAGTACGTAAGTAAGAGAGTATTAATCTTTTTCTTCTCCCATTCTTCAAATGGAGTAATTTATTTGTTCTTTGTGGAAACTCGGTTTAGGACATGACACGCAGTCAATAGTGCCTCCCCTCACCATTGCTTGGACAGACCCGATGTGTCTATAATGGCATTAACTGATTGCATCTCAGATCACTGTAGAGCTTCGTTGGGAAACCCCAAGAGGAAGATATGATGAGTACAACAATAAGTTTTTCCCTCAGTAAGATACCAAGGTGTAGGAGGAAGGAACCGACCCAAAAGGTGTTGCTAGCAACTTGGAAACCTGCATAACACAAACTCAAGATTTTGCCCCAACAAACAGTGAGGTTGTCAAGCTCACCGGTTTGCTAAAAACAAAGGATTAAACATATGGTGTGGAAGGTAATGGTGGTTTGCAAAAAGTAAACAGTAACAGTGGAAGATGTATCAATGGTAAATATTGGACCGGGGTCCATAGTTCACTAGAGATGTTCTCCTTAAGATAAACAACATAACATGCTGGGTAAACAAATTATAGCGGGGCAATTGATAGGATAGAGCAAGGCAAAACAATGCAATACTAGAGATTCATGATCCTATGAGATTTGATTGGGCATTACAACAAGATACATAGACCGCCATCCAACTAAATCTATGACTAGTAATCCACCTTCAGGTTACCATCCGAACCCCCTCTAGTATTAAGTTGCAAGCAATGGATAACTGCTTTAAGCAAAGTGTGTAAAGTAAACACTACACTTGTTCCATGAACAAGAGATCGTTGTTTTCTCCCTAGTAGCAACAACACATCTACAACCTTAGATATTTCTGTCACTTCCCCAGATTCAATCGAAGCATGAACCCACTATCGAGCATAAATACTCCCTCTTGGAGTCACTAGCATCTACTTGGCCAAGATAGTTACTAGAAATAGAGAGCATGCAAGATCTCAAACAACACAGACATGATAGAATCAATAAGATAAAACCATTAACCAATCTGACATAGTAATCTTAATATCCATTGGATCCCCACAAACACAACATACATGATTACAAATAGATGATCTTGATCATGAACAGAGCTCACAATATCTAAACATGGTAGCACAAAGGAGGAGAAATAACCATCTAGCTACTACATGGACCCGTAGTCCAAGGTGGAACTACTCACGCATCATACCGGAGGCTGGCATGGTGACGAAGAAGGCCTCCGGGATGATATCTCCCCTCCGGTAGGGTGCCGAGAAGAGCTTTAGATCCCCTCGATCTAGGGATGATGGTGGTGGCGGCTATGGACTGTTTCGTGGAAGATTGATCGGGTACTTAGGGTTTAGGTATTGGGGGCTTCTTATAGGCGAAGAGGGAGGCCGAGGGGGTGCCCGAGGCGGCTGCACCCCCCAAGTGTGGCCCCCTCGAGGCCCTCCTCCATCTCGTCTTCTGGCTCCGTGTTCTCCTCGGTAAAATATTGACTTTGGCTTTTGTCCCGTCCAATTCTAAGAATATTCATTTTCTAACTTTTTTGGAACCAAAAACAACAAAAAATAGGCAACTGGCACCGTGGCATCTTGTTAATAGGTTACTCCCAGAAAACATATAAAAATACCTCAAAGTGTAGACAAAGCAAAGCAAAGTGGATACTAAATAAGCATGGAACATAAAAAATTATAGATATGTTTACGACGTATCAAGCATCCCCAAGCTTAACTCCTGCTCGTCCTCGAGTAGGTAAGTGATAAAACAACAATTTTTGAGGTGACATGCACCATCAAAATCAAGATCAAACCATTTGCAAGCATTGCAAGTTGGGATCAAAGTACTCTAAACATGAGCATGAAAGAAGAAGTTCTAACAATAAGACAAAGTAACTATGCATGCAACATGAAAGGATACAAACAAAGATTCATGAATAACAATGCATTGAAAGATGTTTGTTTGTTTCACATATAGAAAACATAGCATAGTGGCATTCAACTTGTCCCTCATGGATCAGCAATTAATGCATAGGACACCTTTAAAGTTCATAAGAGTGACTAGATACAAATAGTTCAAGAGCAAGCAATATCAACAGTATGAATCAATCAATAAGTTTTGGGACAATGCACATAGAACTAAGAATGGCAACTACGCTCTCTTAATTGGTGCCTATGGATAGAAGGTGGAAGAAAGTCCCTTCATAAAGGGAAGCAGGGATTTCAAGTTTCATAAAGAGCTTCCAAAAATTATGGTACTTGTTAGCTTTCAGCTCTCATTGACCCTATCATAAGCATCTTGAAGTGATTAAGGTTAAAGTGAATAAACTATGGAGTATTTGCTTGACAAAGTATAAGTTGGCAATTTCATGTCCCTTGAGTACGAGGGCCGCTCCTCATGCTACTCAACTTTAGTCACCGGTAAGTTCTTGTCATAGTAAGTACATGTGTATCATAGAGAACCGCCAACGGGGTACCCCTTGCACATGGTACAGGAGCTATCCCATATCAAAATGACAAGGCAAGCAGACAATGAGCATCTCAACAATGTTTTTATTTACCATGGGAAAATGGTGATTTTTTCTCTCTTTCCTCTTTTCAATGTCTCTTTTTATAAGAAGAAAGCTTCATAGATTGCTCACTATGGTGATGCTGCAAGTTTCCACCATGATTAGGCATGGCTTAGGCTAGCGTCCCAAGCGTTTCTCTAACACACATACATAACTACATGGACTTACAAGCTCCCCTTTTACTTCACACCCGACGACATCCGCAAATAAAAGAGCATGATATCAACTGTGTACAATGTACAAGTGCAATGTTGAAAGCGTTCCGCATGACAGCATGGTTCTGCTAATTCCAACGTATAAGTGCAAGCATATACAACATAGATGACACAATGGTTCAAGTTTATTAGGGTCAAGAAAATAAAGTGTGCCATCAAGTTTGCGAGACCTTTAATCACTAATTTTTCACATAACAAAGTGACTTTTTAATTGGAAGGTAGATAAAACAAGAATATACTTGGAATGGTGTAACACACCATACATAGGAATTTATAGTGGACTCTTTGGAATAACTTGGTTTCTTGGGAGTTGGATGCATGAGTAGAGCTTACTCATACAAGTGGAGGCTAGCAAAATACTAGGAGCGACCAACTAAGAGAGCAATAATGGCCATAATCATGCAGAGCGACAAAACATTACTAATCAAAACATAAAGTGGTACCACAAGTCAGAAACTAAATGATCATAGAGGCTATGGTGACTGGTATAGTCATAACATGGTGTGAGCATGTGCCAAGTCAACGCAAACAAAGCATCAAAGGAGAATACCACAATATTATGCTTTTATATGCTAAAACAACGCATGATTCTTTCAAGGCACATTAAGCAATCCTAATTGTTTGGAACAAGTCATGTTATATCAATAATCACTAAGCATAAGGTCAAAACAACATCTATCATGACATGATAAAGTCTAAGTCACATTCAAAGCAAGCTCCTCTTGTACTACTAAAGCAAGAACTTTCTACTCCTTTCCAACACCAATCAACTTATTTGAAATAACACAGCGAAAACGGGGGTCCAACCACTTTATTTAAGCAAACTAAGCAAACAAAAACCAAAAATGAAAACTAAGACGCTCCAAGAACAACACAATAGTGCATGAAATAAAAAAACGAAGTGTCTAGAAAGACCTCAGATTTTTATTCATGAAGAAGGGGATGCCTTGGGCATCCCCAAGCTTTGACGCTTATACCTCTTGAATATTTCTTGGGGTGACACGGGGTGGCATCCCCAAGCTTGAGATTTTGTCCATTCTTCATCTCATTACATCATTCTTCATTTACACCTAAAAATTTCCCTTCATACAAAACTTCACACAATCTTCATTAACAACATTAGTGCATTCAAAAGATAACAAACCTTTGGGTTTATTTTAAAATCAGCAAAAATTTCACTAAATACACAAGCTACTGTAGCGACTCCCTCAAAAAGCTCAATTTCCCAAAAATAACCCAAAGAGGAATCAATAAGAAGCAAATGCAAATAATGGCAGAAATCTGACAAAACGGACCAGCAGATAGAAACCGATTTTTCGAAGACCTTCTGTTGCTCAAATAAAAAAGTGTTGAACTAACAGAAGTTAGCTAACAACCTGGGGGATTTATTGAGAAAATTACAGCTCAATCCGACTTACAGAGATTTTACACGATTGTTTCCAGTGGAGCACAAAAATCTGTTTTGGGACAGCAACTCCCCAAATCTTACTTCCCTCTCATTAGAGGTTATTCCTGGCACAAAAATCAAACAAAAAGGATAAGGAGAGGTTACTACAGAGGTCATAACTTCCAAGACTCAATAAATCTATTGGGTTATCTCCCAAGAAGTACTTTTCTTTAACGCCTTTAAGTTAGGCAAAAAAAATATGCTCACATAAAAAATATGAATTGAAGTAAAAGAGAGCATTGATGGCGCCGAGTACTTGTCGTGGAATGCTTCGTTGGAAACCCCAAGAGCATGGTATGAAGCAGCACAACAACAAGTTTCCCTCAGTAAGAAACCGAGGTTATCGAACCAGTAGGAGGAAGGAAACGTCACACAGGTGTTGCTAGAAACACGGAGACCTGCACAACATAAACTCAAGACTTTGCCCCAACGAATCAGTGAGGTTGTCAAGCTCACTGATTTGCTGTAACAAAGGATTAAACGTATGGTGTGGAAGGTAATGGTTTGCAGCAAGTAAACAGGTAACAGTGGAAGATGTATCAATGGTAAAGATTGGACCGAGGTCCATAGTTCACTAGAGGTGCTCTCCTTAGATAAAAAACATGGCATGAAGGGTAAACAAATTACAGCGGGGCAATTGACAGGAACTGAGCAAGGCATAACAATGCAATTACTAGCCAGAAAGATCCTATGGGGTTGATTGGGCAATACAACAATATACATAGACCGCCATACAACTGCATCTATGACTAGAAGTCCACCTTCAGGTTATCATCCGAACCCCCTCCAGTATTAAGTTGCAAGCAACAGACAACTGCTTTAAGCAAAGTGTGTAAGGTAAACAGTCCACATGTTCCATGAACAAGAGACCGTTGTTTTTTCCCTAGTAGCAACAACACATCTACAACCGAAGAGATTTCTGTCACTTCCCTTGGAAACTAGAGGCATGAACCCACTATCGCGCATAAATACCCCCTCTTGGAGTCACTAGCAACTACTTGGCCAAGATAACCACTAGCAACAGAGAGCATGCAAGATCGCAAACAACACAGACATGATAGAATCATAAAGATAAAACCATTAATCAAACCAACATAATAATCTCAATATCCATCGGATCCCCGCAAACAAAACATGCATGATTACAAATAGATTAGATCTTGATCATGAACAGAGCTCACAAGATCTATACATGAAAGCACAAAGGAGGAGATACAACCATCTAGCTACTACATAGACCATAGTCCAAGGTGGAACTACTCACACATCATACCGGAGAGAAGGCCTCCGGGATGATCTCCCCTCCGGTGCGGTGACCCAGCATACCATTGCATGATGTAGTACACTATAGTCGTTGCCATAACACCCGTGAAACACCTGTTCACTAGTATTACATCCCTCATAGTGGTACAACAGAAACACAGCGGGTCCAAGACATGGCTAAAGGTTACAACTCAACTATTTACATAAGATCCAAAGAACACTCTAGGTTAAAGAGAGAGAAAGAACTTCTTACAAAGAAGAATCAAAGATAAACAACTCTAAGACCATTATACTATTAAGACTAGTATTTTAACTAATGGTCTGGCATTGCTGCTAATGCAATACACTACATAAATAGGTTCTTTGGTTAGAGATTATATTCCTATCTAATCAGTAACTTCGTCTTCATTTGAGTTGATGTATATGTTGACTTCCTTGTCTTTGTCGAAGAGCTTTAGCTTTTGATGAAGATTCCTGGAGCATAAATGGATGTAGATGTCGTCTTAATGGCTTCAGAATCTAGCAAGGGTTAAGAAGATACGTTGAGTACGAGCGTACTCAGCAAGTTCGCTAGAAAGGAGTGTTTGATGCACTATATCTACAGCCACAGACCATAGGTCATAGGCAATGCAAGTTTTCATAAACATTTCTTAAAATGTTTATTTTATTCTAAAAAGCTATGTCGGTCAGCCTTCACGGGCTTACCATAACTTTCAAGGAGTTCCTTTCCCGCAGCGTTCGCAGCTCCTTCCCGGAACAGGGAGTAACAAGTTACAGTTCTTACACTCTGCAAAGGTGCGTTACTTTACCCATGAGAGATCTTAGCTTTGTTGCACATCCGAGCGGCCAACCCGTTCATACTTCCTTGGTATGAGGCCCAGACTAAGATCCAAGCTAATCGCTGCCCTCTTCGCGACCCCATATGTCTGCACGATCCTTCGGGGCTGGCTCACCTCCGTTAATCCCCCTTTCGGGCAGGCTAAAACCCTGATGAGTCCTACAGACTCTATGAGCTGGTGATGCCCAGGTAAGTACCTTATAGGTCCGGCTAAACCCCCGACAGCCACTCATAGATAATCTGGACACCAAAAACGCGGGGCCTAAGGGTGCCCACCCATATGTTGGATCCGCACAAGGAATCACAACGTCACGTTAAGGTAGTCTTGCCTCCATACGAAAGGAAAAGGATACATCTGACTTCTCCGTCCCATTCCAAATCTCATGGTTAACGCATAATATATGGTGCAAGAATCACTAGCGACATTGGTTGTTAAGTCCTAGATAATATGTTACTTTACCACCGAAACTTTCATAATCGGTTATTACCTCATGGTAAATAACCTATAATCATATTATTATGAAAATAGTGTTTTCTGACCTTTTTCAAATGCAGGTGATGACAACACTAGATTTGTAAAATACTTTACAGAAAATAATCAAGGGACATGAGAAAGTGTGAACTTGCCTTTTGTGATTGCAAGATTATGCACTCACGGTCTTCAAGACAATATAAGATCTAATATCTGAAATCAGCATCATTGGTCCGGTAAGGACTAATAATGTTTAAAGAAGCAAGATGCTCTTATGCATATGTAATGTAATGCACTTTATAAACGCGAATCCCGGGGATAACATTGATCTAGAGTTTGGAAACTGGAATTGGTTTCTTTAGAATGTGTTGTCCTTTTAGATAAGTTTAATACTCGTGCTTCTTATTAAGGCTTGTGAGTATATGTGAAACAACATGTAATTATAATGGTATACAACAATAAGATATATGAAAGTGGAATGCTACTCAAAGACTACTTATATAAGAATTGCCTTATCTCAAAACCTTTAATTTACAAGTATTGACATCTGTAAGTAACTTAAGTGTTAATAATTCTAAGTTATACAAGTAAAGTATAAAGTAATGTGATTACGATTATTTGTCATGTGTTGACTGAAGTGCAAAACGAATAACTTTTGAAGAAAAGATTTCTTTATTAAGGTTTAAACAATCCAGGTAGTTTTTAGAGTATGATTGATAGAATGTGATTGATGTTGTTTATGCTTGCTTAGATAGTTTGGATTTGAGATGCTTTATAACTTAATTATAACAGACCAAATTTAACTATAAAATACATACGAAATCTTTAGCATAGTATTTGGAAATATTGTAGACTACATTTAACTTTAAAGACATAGATGGTTTTAAGGTATATTGCTTATGTTAATTGTACCTTGTGTACTTTGTAATGTTTCCTTAAAGTTACTTAAGAATGGTTATTCTTCTATTTTAGTAGTGGTTTCTTAATTTTATAATGGAACAAGATCACTTATTTCCTTATAAAGGTGTGATTATGGTTCATGGATAAGTAAATAGCATTAGTGACTACTTATGAATTATTTTTGGATTTAGTCCATTATAAGGTTGTGAGTGAAACAATGGGAAAAGATTTTAATTGGTTAAATTCTTGAAGATCTTATAATTGTTAAAGATCTTTTTATAAAATAAACTACACATATGGTTGAAGGATAATTCAATAAAATTGTATTTAAGATGTGTTGGACCAATTTGGTTTTATTTTATAAAAATTTAAGACTAATACTAGACTCAATTGGCTAATTTCTAGAAGAGTGTGGATTTGCTGCCAAGGGGGATAGCTGCCCCCAAGCCAACACCGTACGATCCGTGCTGAGATATGTACATGCATCTAACTATCATTTGTTGTATTCCCGACGATGTGACACTAATCAGTGATTAGAGTGTGCTTGGACTGCCAGACCTTATCAGTAGTCTGCATGCACCCTCTCGGTTGGCATTGCGTGTGTGCAGAGCATGGAAACCCGTGCTTCGTTGGTATGTTGTTTTTTGTGTTTTTCCATATAAGCTACATGTGTCCCAATACTAGACATGGCTAGCTAGTATAAGCCTGAAAACACATGCGAGCTAGCCGGCTAATACTTACTTGGGAATACCTTTGGCTGTATATTAAGTTGCCCAGCCGTCCCCGTTGGTCCTCCTCTTGCATGCGAGCTAGCCAGCTAGCTTTTTTTTACATTGATTAGTTCTTGATTATTACATCCTTTAAGCAGCTTCCCTTTCTTGACCTCACTCCCGTCTCCTTATTTTTTCTAGCTCCAAATAGTTTATCACTCCAAACCTACTCGTAAGAGTTCCGACAAACTAGAAAAAAAGCACTTAACATTGTTAGGACAATGTAATTGCAGCACTATATATGCTAGACACATACCAAGACTAGACACATCCCAAGATTAGCAAATCCATGCTCAGGAGCAAATCCACACTCGCTGATTAAAGAGTTTCGGGACTGCCGAGCCGGTCAGTACTCTGCATGCAGTACCATGCAACCTGCTTCTGTCGCCCTTCCTAGCTAGCCTGCTTTGTTTTTTAATGGTGGCTCTTGTTGCAGTTAGGCTACATATTCTACACAAGAATTAGGCCTACTTTTTCTGCTGCTTTCACGTACGTACGCATGTGTCTGACAAGTTAGGACTAGCTTGTCCATGTTTGTGTATGGTCTTTTTGTGTGCTAGCTCTGTCGTTAATGTGGTTGCTTCAATCTACCTGATTGGCCTCATGTTCGTGTCCTGCTACTTCAAGCGTACCACAGGCTCACGTGTCTCTAGATTCGGTTATGCGGTCATGCAGTGGTCATGCATGCTTAGAAAAAACAAAAATTGCTGCTGGCCGTGGCTATGCATGTAGCGTATCAGTTTTTGAAATATTATTGTTGTGTCCTGTCAGACTGCTTAATTACACTATCTAGCTTATAGTTATTTTGCACGTATCTCAGCGCACAAGATGGCGGGCATCTAGGGGGAGGGCAGCTATCCCCCTGGGCAGCAGACTATTAACCTTTCTAGAATTATTAGCAATATTTATTTACCCTTATATGAAATATTCATTAAGGATATAAGTATAAATTCAAGTTATTAAGTTTTAAATATTTATTTACCTCAAAAGTGGAATGTCATATTTTTTTAACATGTAGGTATTATTTTTGTGATCATTTTGGTATATTACATTTATTTTTGTGATTTATAAATAATAAGATATGATTTTTATAAGATTTAATATTTTATAAATACTTAATAAGTAATAAATATTTAATTAACTGAAATAATAATGGATGATTATAGTTTTTAAAGTATTGTTTTTATTTTTCTAAGATTTTTAGTATTTTATTTATATTTTTAATATTTACCAATATTAAAATATGGATTATCTAAGTTTTATTACTTATAAAACCTTTATTAAATAATATTTATTTAAATAATTATCATAATAATATTTGATAATAGTTTTAAGTTGTAGATTTTCTTTTTCTAAAAATTTTCATATACTAAACATGTTTTTCTGAATTATAAAATAAAAGTTATTAAATTTCTAAGATTTAATCATTTCATTCAATTTTTGGAATTTATTTGTGTTTGAATGTATATTGTTTTATTTATTTTCTAAACAGGAAATACTTTTTATACCAAGCTAAACCTAGACACAGTCACTGACTGGTGGGGCTCTGGCCACGGTGAATGCCACGTTGGCGTGGACGAGTCAAATGGTGGACTAGGTCAAAGCTGGCGCATGCAGGGCGTCAGGATGGCGTCAGTGCGGCTACCACCGCCACTTGATGGTTGCCGACGACAATCTGCGGTGCCCCATCAAGCGGAACTAGTCTAGTTTTTATCAGCACGACGTGTTGATCCATATAGTGGCGGTGCTGCTCGAAAATAGTCATCGGAGCTACTGGAACGACAACGACTGACGACGGCATGCGGCGGTGCTACGGCGCGAGCATGCTAGGGAGCGCAATAGGAAGAAAAGAACGATGCTTGAGCATCAGTGACTCACCCTGGTTGTAGTGGTGGTGTCGGCGAAGACTGGTGTGGTCGGAGACGAGTTCTCCGACGAGGATTCCGACGAACTGTCGTAGAAAGGAACGACAAAATTTGCCCTCTCTAGTGCTCCCCTTGATGCAAGACTCCACCCAGAGGATCTACGGAGCACAGGGCATCTCCATGGCTACTTGGAAGAGAGTGGGAAGGTGCGACACGACGACGAGGTTAGCTAGGGTTTCGGCTCTGAGGAAGAAATTGAGAGAGAGAGCTTCAGAGGAAGAGAGAGTGGATGAGGACGAGCAGACGGTGTCGTGGCGTTCTTATCCCCTCCTCCAAGAGCGGCGGCATGCATCGCAGCGCGACAGTCGATCGACGGCCAGTAGGCGAGGAAGACGACGATGCGACATTTGCGGATAACCCCCTGGAACGTTTCCTCTCTCGATCCGCAGTCCTCCCGCTGGCCCACTCGTCAGTCACTGAGTGAGACGAGCCGGGCTGGTTCTTGGGCTGAGGTGGCTGCCATGGGCTGCTCGTGAGCAGTGTATGAGGAGAAGGAAGTTGGGCCATGGGCCAAATTTGATCTCCTTCTATTTTTTTCCTGGTTCTTTCTTTTTTCTATATTCTGTTTTGTTTACAGATTTGAATTTGCATCTTTGATTTGAATTTTCTTTATGGGCTTTATTTGCTAAATAATTATAACTATATTAAAAGGTATTTACTAGCAGTTTGTGATCTTTTATTCAATAATGTTATATTTCTTTATTTTCCATCCAGGATAAACCATAGATTTATATTATAATATTTCTTTCTTTTTAGTATTTGTAAGAGCTTTTGTTATGAATTTTTAATTTATCTTATAATCATAAACTTATTAAAGAATGCATTACTTTTAACTTATGGAATTTGATTCTCATTGACTTATATTATTAAAGGAATTTTTATGTGGTGATCTTTTATTTTTGTATGATAAATAGAGTTCTAGGGAATTAATATGGTTAATATTATTCCCATAATTTTAGGAAATAGCCATGTATACATTTTATTATAACTAATATAGGAGTTAAGGTTTGAATTGAAAATGCTTACCCTAGGGTTTAGGGTTCTTACTATACTTATATTCTTTTTTTGATATGAGTAAATATTAATAGTTAAACATATTGTCTTTATGTTTGTGATCTTTATTGATATCACCTTTTAAAATAGAAAGTTATTATCTGGAATATCTTATGGAAAAGAATTGATAAAAATAACTCCTAAACACATATGGTGATGATAATTGGAAATGACAGAGATGAGCTTAAGTGATTTGCTATAGGAAATATTCCTATAAATCATCGTGGAAATAAAATGATTTATCCAACAGATAAGATGGATGTTAAGCTTGATTATAGATTTAGGGTTTAGTGTTTACCAAGGTTTCCTATCTTCCCTAATTCAGAATTCTTGACTTCTACTTTAAAGAATTCCTTTCCTAGATATACTACTTCTTCATATCCATCATCATGTGCTAACATGATAAGATTTGCTACACCATAAATATTTTTATCCACCTTTAATTCTTCTAAATCCATTTATAAATCCAATAAGCTTGACACTAAAAACCTTTCCTAATCCTCTCATATCTATACTTGGTTATACCATCTACTCTATTGCTGATAACCTCCAATCCAACAAGCATTTACTTCTAACTCCATACATACCCTTCCTTAATCCTCCACCACCAATAGTACCCTTATAGATTCATTTATAATTAGATATACATCAAATCCTACTTCACCTCAAGTGTTTACTATTTTCCAAGAGGAAAATACTAAACACTATATTTCACTGCTGCTCTAACATCATCCTAATCATACTATCTTATCTCTACTTAACTCCAATATCTTATACTAGAGTCTAACCATGTTTTACACACCAATGTCACTTATACTGGATATAAGCATTCAATCTTGGTGACTAAAGCATGATCATTATAATCCTTTGATCCTTTATGGTTTAGATTTCCAATTAGCTAATCAAGGCTTCATCAATGCAACATTACAGTTGTTTTGAAATTATCTTCTTAATATCCCTAGTGGATTAGGGAATGTTATTCATGGACTATACCTACTTAATCCCATAGGATTACTCTTTGGTCTCTATCCTCAATGTTCATCCTTATAATCCTATTATTTACCATATAATTAGATCTTCCATATAACTCTTCTATTTATTCAGTAGTGAGTTAACTCCTTCAATTACTATATTGATTACATTCCCTTAAATCACTCCCATCCTATAGATGATATCCAAAACTAGCATACTACTTACCTCTTCTTACTATTTTCTTTATAGGCCTTAAGTGAATGCTTTGATATGGACAAGAGTTGATAGATTAATAATTAATGGGTTAAGAGTTGGTGATTCAATAGTTGATTACTCAACTTTGATGATCAACAGATATGAGAATTGGGTTTAATAGAGATGGTAAGGATTGATATGGAAAGAAAGATATGTGATGAATGGTCTTGGCTTAGCTTCCTTCCTAACTAAAAAGTTAGGGTGAAGTGTTACCATGTTTCTCATGGTAATAGATAAGGTTTGAATAGGTCAATAGTTAGTTATTACATTCTTGTTACTTGGTATTCATGGGTTGTTGTAATGAATACTATGATATGATCACCTAAGGATCAAATATAAATCATTAACTAATGTATTAGGGCTTAATTTTATTATATTTGATCTACCCTTAGATCAAATCATGTTTACCCAAAATAAGGTTTCAGCAAATGTCATATTGAAACTTATCACAATCAACTTGATGATCTACTTCAATTCCATCAAGTTAAGAGAAGCTTCAATCACTTTGACAAGTTTGTTCAAAAGCGCGAAAATTATTCGGATTTTCTATGCATGAATGCAATGCACACATCTGGGTTCAGCTTATTTCTAAGCTCTAATGCTGGGATGTTACATCCGGCAGGGTGCCGTGAAGAACTTCAGATCCCCCCGATCTAGGGACGATGGTGGCGGCGGCTACAGACGGTTTCGTGGATTTCTGATCGGGTACTCAGGGTTTCTGCATCGGGGGTTTCTACAAAACAAGCATGGATCGGGGGTTTCTACAAAGCAAAGTAGATACAAAACAAGCATGGATCATCAAAAATTATAGATACGTTTCCAACGTATCAGCATCCCCAAGCTTAACTCCCGCTCGTCCTCGAGTAGGTAAGTAATAAACAGAATAATTTTTGAGGTGACATGCACCCTCACAATAAAGATCCAATCATTTGCAAGCATTGAAAGCTGGGATCAAAGAACTCTAAACATGTGCATGAAAGATGGAGTTCTAACAATAGGACATAGTAAGTATGCATGCAACATGACAAGCTACAAACAAAGATCATGAATAATATGCATTGAAAAACGTTTGTTTGTTTCACATACAGAAAACATAGCATAGTGGCAATCAACTTGTCCCTCATAGAGTAGCAAATAGATGCATATGACACCTGCAAAGTTCACAAGGGTGACTAGAAACAAGTATCACAAGAGCAAGTAATAACACAATATGCATCAACTAATAAGCTTTGGAACACTGCACACAGAATGACAACTATGCTCTCTTAATGGTGCCTAAAGGTAGAAGGTGGAGACTCAATAATGGTGGAAGAAAGGCCTTTTTTTTGTAAAGGAAGCAGAGATTACAAGTTTCAAAAAGAGCTTCCAAAAATTATGGTACTTGTTAGCTTTCATCCCTCATTGCCCCTATCATAAGTATCTTGAAGTGGTTAAGGTTAAAGTGGCAAAGCTGGAGTATATGCTTGACGAAGTATAAGTTGGCAATCTCATGCCCCTTGAATACGAGGGCCACACCTCATGCATACTCAACTTTGGGTCCAGGTAAGTTCTTTTCATTGTAAGTATTTGCATATCATTGAGAACCGCCAACGGGGTACCCCTTGCACATGGTACAAGAGCTTTCCCATAACCAAAATGACAAGGCAAGCAGACAATGAGCATCTCATCAATTCTTCTTATGTACCATGGGAATATGGTGTTTTTTTCTCTCTTTCCTCTTTTCTCAATGTGTCTCTTTTTTAAGAAGAATGCTTCATAGATGTCACTATGGTGATGCTGCAAGTTTCCACCATGATTAGGCATGGCTTAGGCTAGCGGCCCAGGCGTTTCTCTAACATAGGATACAAACTCCATGGACTTACAAGTTCCCTCTTTATTTCACACCGGTGACATCCATAGACAAAAGAACATGATATCAACTGAGTACAACAAGGTACAAGTGCAATGTTGAAAATGTTCCCTGTGACAGCACGGTTCTGCTAATTCCAACTTATAAGTGCAAGCATATACAACAAAGTTGTCACAATGGTTCAAGTTTATTAGGGGCAAAGAATAAAGTGTGCCATCAAGTTCGTGAGGGCTTTAATCACTAAGTTTTCACATAACAAAATAGTTTTTAATTGGAAGATAAATGAAAACAAGAATATACTTGGAATGGTGTAACACACCATTCATAGGAATTTATAGTGGACACTTTGGAATAACTTGGTTTTTTGGGAGTTGGAAGCATGAGTAGAACTTACTAATACAAGTGGAGGCTAGCAAAAGACTAGGAGCAACCAACTAAGAGAGCAATAATGGCCATAATCATGCAATGCAACGAAGCAAACTAATCAAATCAAAGAGTGGTACTATAAGTCAAGGACTAAATGATCATAGAGGCTAATGGTGACTTGTCATAGTCATAACATGGTGTGAGCATGTGCCAAGTCAACCCAAGCAAAACATCAAAGGAGAATACCACAACACTATGCTTTTGCATGCTAAAACAACGCATAATTTCTTCAAGTCACACTAAAAAATCCCAATTGTTTGGAACAAGACATGCTATAGCAATAATCACTAAGCATAATGCTAAAACAACGCCTAGCATGTCATGCTGAAGTCTAAGTCACAGTCAATGCAAGCTCCTCTTACACTTCAAGCAAGAACTTACTACTCCTTTCCAAACACCAAGCAAACTTATTTGCAAAACAACACAGCGAGAACGGGGGTCCAAACTACTTTATTCAAGCAAACTAAACAAACTAATCAAAGCAAACAAAAACTAAGACGCTCCAAGAACAACACAACTGTGCATGAAACAATAAAAACGAAGTGTCTAGACAGACCTAAGCTTTTTATTGATGAAGAAGGGGATGCCTTGGGCATCCCCAAGATTTGACTCTTGTACCTCTTGGATATTTCTTGGGGTGACACCATGGTGGCATCCCCAAGCTTGAGATTTTGTCCATTCTTCATCTCATTTCATCATTCTCTCTCTACACCTGAAATTTTTCTTTCATACAAAACTTCACACAATCTTCATTAGCAACATTAGCTTATTCAAAAGATATTAGACCTCTGGCAAAGCTTTGGAACAACAAGGCTTTTCAGTAAAAACACAATCTACTGTAGTAACTCCTTCAAAATGCTCAATTTACCTGAAAAGAACTCAAAAAGGAATCAATAAGAAGCAAATGCAAATAATGACAGAAATCTGTCAAAACAGACCAGCAGGTAGAAACGATTTTTTTCGAACATCTTATATTGCTCAAATCAATAATTGTTGAACTAACGAAAGTTAGCTAACATACTGGGTTTTTTTCCGTAAATTTTGAGCTTAATCCGAGTTACAGAGCCTCCTCACGAATTCTTTTGGTGGAGGACATAAATCTGTTTCGGGACAACAACTCCCCAAATCTTATTTCCCTCTCATTAGAGGTCATTCTTGGCACAAAAAGCAAACAAAAAGGATAAGGAGAGGTCATTACAGAAGTAATAACTTCCAAGACTCAAGGAAACTCTTGGGTTATCTCCCAACAAGTACTTTTTAACGTCTTTAAGTTAGGCACAAGAAGCAAGAAGAATCAAGTATTTTCAAATGAGGAAGCATTAACATCAAATCTTGCTTTAAAAGGAGGAGCAAAAAGCAACTTCCTTCTTATCATAGGGAAGTGTTCAATACCTTTCTTGAATGGAAAATGATATTTAATGGTGCCTTCCTTCATATCAATGATGGCACCAATTGTTCTAAGAAAAGGTCTTCCCAAAGTAATAGGACAAGAAGCATTGTATTCGACATCCAAAACATAGAAATCAACAGGGACATAAACATTGTTAACCATGATGAGAACATCATTAATACTCCCCATGAGTTTCTTCTTAGCATTATCATTGAGTGGGACATCTAAATAACAATCTTCTAATGGTGGCAAATCAAGCATTTCATAAATCTTCCTAGGCATAATAGAGACACTAGAACCAAGATCACATGAAGCTTTGAGATTAAAGTCATTCACTTGCATATTAATAAAGGGTTCCCAACTATCTTCTACTTTCCTAGGAATAGAAGCTTTGTGTTTTAGCTTCTCTTCCTTAATTTTCACAAGAGCATCTGTAATGTGTTTGGTAAAGGCAACATGCATATCACTAGCATCAGAACTTCTAGAAAGCTTTTGCAAGAACATAATCACTTCAGAAATATTGCAACCATCAATATCAAAGTCAAACTTAGCATCACTAGTGGTAGGCATAGTAGGAGGAGGAATAGGGGCTACTTGTGGTTTAGTGGTGATAGTGCACACACTATTGTTTCTATCAATTTCAGCTTCCCTTTCCCACTTAGCATGAATTGGAGCTAACAACCTAACATTTCATCAATAGTAACTTGTATGGCATGAGCAGTAGCAAATGTATTTTCCATAGTTTCGGGTTTAGCAGCCATTTTATTAACCAAGGAAGTTTGAGCTTTAGACAAAGAGGATATATTTTTATCAATAGTTAAAAGCTTTTCCTCTATAGTCTTATTGAAAGTGGTTTGTTTACTAATAAAGTCCTTGAGCATGACTTCAAGTTCAGAGGGGGCACTTCTAGCATTATTGTAAGAGCTTCCATAGGAGTTTCCATTATTAGGAGGATAAGGCCTATAATTGTTGTTGCTACAAAAATTATTCCTATACGCATTGTTGTTGAAATGTTGTTTCTAATGAAGTTCACATCAACTTGCTCTTCTTGAGAAACCAAAGAGGCTAAGGGAACACTATTAGGATCTAGAGGAGCTTTCCCATTAACAAGCATAGCCATAATAACATCAATCTTTTCACTCAAAGAGGAAGTTTCCTTAACAGAATTTACCTTCTTACCATGTGGAGCTCTCTCAACATGACATTTAGAGTAGTTAACCATCATATTATAAAGGAGCCTCGTTGCAGCTCCCAAGGTGAGTCCCATAAAAGTACCTCCAGCAGCAGAATCCAACAGGTTTCTTGAGGAAAAGTTCAAACCTGCATAAAAAGTTTGGATAATCATCCAAGCAATGAGTCCATGAGTAGGGCAATTTTTAACCAAAGATTTCATTCTATCCCAAGCAGGAGCAACATGTTCACTATCAAGTTTTTTAAATTTCATAATGTCACTTCTCATAGCAATAATCTTAGCAGGAGGATAGTACTTTCCAATAAAAGCATCTTTGCACTTAGTCCAAGAATCAATACTATTTTTAGGCAAAGATAGCAACCATTCTTTAGCTTTTCCCCTCAAGGAGAAAGGAAAAAGCCTGAGCTTAATAATATCTCCATCTACATCCTTATACTTTTGCATCTCACAAAGTTCAACAAAGTTATTAAGATGGGCAGCAGGATCATCAGAACCAACACCAGAAAATTGCTCTCTCATCACAAGATTCAACAAAGCAGGCTTAATTTCATAAAAGGTAGCATCAGGAGCAGGTGGAGCAATAGGAGTGCTTAGTAAATCATTGTTGTTGGTGCTAGTGAAGTCACACAACTTGGTGTTCTTAGCAGAGTTCATTTTGGCAAAGGTGGGCAAGCCAAAAACAGCAGCAACAGCTAGAGCAGGAACTAATTTTTTTGTGTTTTTTGGAAAGAGGCAACAAAACCAAACAAAAGAAACAAAGCAAACTAAAAACAAAGTAAAGAGAAAGGAAGTGAAGGACTCCCCTAGTGAATACGTCCTTAGCCTCCCCGGCAACAACGCTAGAAAATAGCTTGATGGCGCCCAGTACTTGTCGTGGAACGCTTCGTTGGAAACCCCAAGAGCAAGGTATGAAGCAGCACATCAGCAAGTTTCCCTCAGTAAGAAACCGAGATTATCGAACCAGTAGGAGGAAGGAAACGTAACACAGGTGTTGCTAGAAACGCGGAGACCTGCACAACACAAACTCAATACTTTGCCCTAACGAATCAGTGAGGTTGTCAAGCTCACCGGTTTGCTGTAACAAAGGATTAAACGTATGGTGTGGAAGGTAATGGTTTGCAGCAAGTAAACAGGTAACAGTGGAAGATGTATCAATGGTAAAGATTGAACTGGGGTCCATAGTTCACTAGAGGTGCTCTCCTTAGATAAACAACATGGCATGAAGGGTAAACAAATTACAGCGGGGCAATTGACAGGAACTGAGCAAGGCATAACAATGCAATTACTAGCCAGAAAGATCCTATGGGGTTGATTGGGCAATACAACAATATACATAGACCGCCATACAACTGCATCTATGACTAGAAGTCCACCTTCAGGTTATCATCCGAACCCCCTCCAGTATTAAGTTGCAAGCAACAGACAACTGCTTTAAGCAAAGTGTGTAAGGTAAACAGTCCACATGTTCCATGAACAAGAGACCGTTGTTTTTTCCCTAGTAGCAACAACACATCTACAACCGAAGAGATTTCTGTCACTTCCCTTGGAAACTAGAGGCATGAACCCACTATCGCGCATAAATACCCCCTCTTGGAGTCACTAGCAACTACTTGGCCAAGATAACCACTAGCAACAGAGAGCATGCAAGATCGCAAACAACACAGACATGATAGAATCATAAAGATAAAACCATTAATCAAACCAACATAATAATCTCAATATCCATCGGATCCCCGCAAACAAAACATGCATGATTACAAATAGATTAGATCTTGATCATGAACAGAGCTCACAAGATCTATACATGAAAGCACAAAGGAGGAGATACAACCATCTAGCTACTACATGGACCCATAGTCCAAGGTGGAACTACTCACGCATCATACCGGAGAGAAGGCCTCCGGGGTGATCTCCCCTCCGTCAGGGTGTCGGGAAGAACTTCAGATCCCCTCGGGGCAGGGTGGCGGCGGCTATAGACGGTTTCGTGGATTTCTAATCGGCTACTCAGGGTTTCTGCATCGGGGGCTTCTTATAGGCGAAGGGGCAAGACGGGGAGGCGGCCAGGGCCACCAAACCCTAGCCAGGCGCGGGCCCACCTGCCCCCGCGCTTGGGGTGGGTCTGGCCCCCCTGGCCGGCCCCTCCGGCTCTCATCTGGACTTCTTGTTCCCCACGGAAAGTAATTGACTTTGACGTCTGTCCCGTCCAATTCCGAGAATATTTCTTTACTAACTTTTCTGAAACCAAAAACAGCAGAAAACAGGCATCTGGCACTGTTGCAATTTGTTAATAGGTTAGTACCAGAAAACATGTAAAAAAGCACCTCAAAGTGTATACAAGCAAAGCAAAGTAGATACAAAACAAGCATGGAGCATCAAAAATTATAGATACGTTTCCAACGTATCAAGCATCAAGAAGAAATTCAAAACACATTTAAGTCTAACACACTTCCTATGCATAGGAATCTTGTAAGAAAATAAATCAAAGAAGCACATAGTAATAATTATGGGTAGATAAAACAAGAGCAACTTCAAAACTTTCAGCACATAGAGAGGTGTTTCAGTACCATGAAAACTTCTACAACCATATTTTCCTCTCTCATAATAATTTTTAGTAGCCTCGTGAATAAACTCAACAACATAACTATCACATAAAGTATGCTTTTCATGATCTATAAACACATAATTTTTATCAAGCTCAAAAATAGTGGGACTAAAACCTTCAAATCCACTTTTAACAATTTTATAACAAGATGACCGATCATTCTCAAGAGGTATGGGGTTCCAAGATAAAGTCAAGACCTCTCCAATCTCATTTCAATAGTAGTACTATTAATATTATCAACCAATATAGGACCATCATCTAGAGCTTTATCATAAACATTTTCTAAGCAAAACTCTTTAGTACCATGCATTTCAAAGTTAGGCACAAATAAAGGATTATCATAGATACCATGAGCATAATTATTATCACAAGTTTTACCCAAAGTAGATATTTCAAAAGGATCCATAGGAACATAACATTCATCCTCTTTGGTTAAGCATGGGGGACAATCAAATAATGTAAGGGATAAAGAGTTACTCTCATTAGAAGGTAGGCATGGGTAGCTAATCCATTCTTCCTCCTCTTGATCATCACTCTCCTCCTCTTTTTTATCTAATGAGCTTTCAAGTTCAGCAATTTCTTCTTCCATAAGCTCCTGCAAGGCATTAGTCTCTTCCGTTTGTGGAAAGCATCTATTAAAATATTCAAGAATATAACCATTTTCTTCCTTATAATTATCAAAGCAAAATTTAAGTATATCATAAACCTCATATTCATAAGGTGAATCATCAATATTTTCAAGCAAACTAGCAAGTTCAAATGCACCCTTCCAAGCAATAAATTCATCAATTTGTTCCACATCATAAAAGTCATAATTTCCCTTAATATAAGAAGATATGGTAACATTATTGTTATACTCACATTGAAAAGGAAGGTGTTTATACCTTCTACAACAACAAGATTTATCAAAGCAATAAGTAACATCATAAGTAGAGCACACGTCTCTAGCAATAGTATTCAATTTATCAATTTTTCCCATAAGTGTTTCCCTTTTTGTGACAAGCGGTGTTCCTTATAATAATAATACTTTTGTTCTTCCGTGAACCAACCTTGCCAATAAGAACTGGTTTCAAAGAAACCAACCATTGATAGAAAGCATGACAAAGCAAGGCAATACAAGACCAACAACTATAGTAGGAACTAATTTTTTTGTGTTTTTGATAAGAAAAAGCAAACCAAACGAAACTATTTTTTTTTTGGAATTTTTGATAAAAGAAGCAAACAAAACAAAGCAAAATAAACTAAGCAAAACAAAAACAAAGTAAAGATAAAGGTTGTGAAGGACTCCCCTTGTGAAGCCATCCTTAGCCTCCCCGGCAATGGCGCCAGAAAAAGCTTCGATTGCAGCTCAGATCACTGTAGAGCTTCGTTGGGAAACCATAAGAGGAAGGTATGATGAGTACATCAATAAGTTTTTCCCTCAGTAAGAAACTAAGCTTATCGAACCAGTAGGAGGAAGGAAACGACCCAAAGGTGTTGCTAGCAACTTCGAAACCTGCACAACACAAACTTACGACTTTTCCCCAACAAACAATGAGGTTGTCAAGATCACCGGTTTGCTCCAAAAAGGATTAAACGTATGTGTGGAAGGTAATGGTGGTTTGCAAAAAGTAAACAGTAACAATGGAAGATATATCAATGGTAAATATTGGACCGGGATCCACAGTTCACTAGAGGCGTTCTCCTTAAGATAAACAACATAACATGTTGGGTAAACAAATTACAGCGGGGCAATTAACAGGACAGAGCAAGGCATAACAATGCAATACTAGACATTCATGATCCTATGAGATTTTATTGGGCATTACAACAAGATACATAGACCGCCATCCAACTGCATCTATGACTAGTAATAAGCCTTCAGGTTATCATCCGAACCCCCTCCAGTATTAAGTTGCAAGCAACGAATAACTGCTTTAAGCAAAGTGTGTAAAGTAAACAATACACTTGTTCCATGAACAAGAGATCGTTGTTTTCTACCTAGTAGCAACAACACATCTACAACCTTAGAGATTTATGTCACTTCCCCAGATTCAATAGAGGCATGAACCCACTATCAAGCATAAATACTCCCACTTGGCCAAGATAGTTACTAGAAACAAAGAGCATGCAAGATCTCAAACAACACAGACATGATAGAATCAATAAGATAGAATCACTAACCAATCTAACATATAAATCTCAATGTCCATAGGATCCCCGCAAACACAACATGCATGATTACAAATAGATGATCTTGATCATGAACGAAGCTCACAAGATCTAAACATGGTAGCACAAAGGAGGAGAAACAACCATCTAGCTACTACATGGACCCGTAGTCCAAGGTGGAACTACTCACGCATCATACCGGAGGCTGGCATGGTGATAAAGAAGGCCTCCAAGATGATCTCTCCCCTCCGGCAGGGTGCCGGGAAGAGCTTCAGATCCCCCCTATCTAGGGACGATGGTGGCGGTGGCTACAGACTGTTTCATGGAAGATTGATCCGGTACTTAGGGTATAGGTATGGGGGCTTCTTATAGGCGAAGAGGGAGGCCGAGGGGGTTCCCGAAGCGGCTGCAACCCCCCAGGCACGGGCCAGGCCAGGCCGCGCGGCCAGGGGTGTGGCCCCCTCGAGGCCCTCCTCCATCTCGTCTTCTGGCTCCATGTTCTCCTCGGTAAAATATTGACTTTGAATTTTGTCCCGTCCAATTCCGAGAATATTCATTTTCTAAATTTTCTGAAACAAAAAACAACAAAAAATAGGCAACTAGCACTATTGCATCTTGTTAATAGATTAGTCCCAGAAAACATATAAAAATACCTCAAAGTGTAGACAAAGCAAAACAAAGTGGATACTAAACAAGCATGGAATATCAAAAATTATAGATACGTTTACGACGTATGATTAACCAAATCTGTTAGAGTATGGTTCTTTCTTTTGGCTACTCCATTTGACTGGGGTGAGTAGGGAGGCGTCCTCTCATGAATTATACCATGTTCCGCACAAAAGGAATCAAACTCGTTGGAAAAATACTCTCCACCAGATCAGACCTAAGCCTCCTAATCTTTCGATCAAGTTGATTTTTTGCTTCAGCTTTATAGATTTTGAAGAAACTTAAAGCCTCATCTTTTGTTTTCAGAATATACACATGACAATATATCATAGATTCATCGATCAAAGTCATGAAATATTTCTTTCCACCTTTTTTTCAACACACCATTCATCTCACAAAGATCAGAACGTATGAGCTCTAGTGGTGTTAAATTTCTCACTTCTGCAGTCGTATGTGACTTGCGAGGTTGTTTAGATTGTACGCAGACTTGGCACTTAGATACCTTAACAGTTGTGAGATCAAGGATTAAATTCATTTTGGATAGCCGCGTCATACAACCAAAATTAATATGACAAAAACAAGAGTGCGAGACATTTGATTTAAAATTCGTGTAAATATGATTAACAACTTTATTACAAATGTCTGACAGAGATAAGCGGAACAAGCCTCCGCACTCATAGCCTTTACCAACAACGGTTCCATACTTTAAAATTACAAATTTATTGGACTCGAATACAATATTGTAGCCATCTCGACACAAAAGAGATCCGCTAATAAGATTTTTATTTATTGAGGGAACATGATGCACGTTCTTCAGCTGCACGGTCTTTTTCGAAGTGAACTTCAGATCGACCGTACCAACACCATGAACAGAAGCATGCGAGCCGTTCTCCGTCAGCATGGTTCGAGTCCCTCTGACCTAATATGAAGAAAACAAGAAAATATCAGAACAGACATGTACATTAGCGCCCGTGTCAATCCACGAATCAGGAGAATGACATAATGAAAGAACATTAGGTAATATACCATACCCAACATTTTTCATCTTAGCGTCGCTCATGACAACATTAGCAGTCTTTCTGCCCTTCCCATGCTAGCGCTTGTCAAAGCGGTTGGGACAAGTAGGAGCCCAATGATTAGGATCACCACACACATGACAAACTCCTTTCTTCTAATTGTGATGCCTTGTTCTTTCCATCAAATTTTTCTTTCCATCAAACTTGCCTTTGTTCTTGAACTTGTGAGGCTGGAAGTTCCTTTTCTGTACCAGATTGACATTAGAACCTCCCACGGTACCTCGAGCATGTGTGTCTTTTGCTCTCGCCTTCTCTTCCACATCAAGAGTCCCAATAAGATCCGTCACGGAGAACTCTTGTCTCTCGTGTTTAAGAGAAGTAGCAAAAACTCCTCCATGATTGGGGAAGCTTGGCAATAATGCCTCCGACAACAAACTTGTCCGGTAACACATAAGTGAAGTGCTCAAGCTCCCTGACAAGTGACTGTATTTCATGACCCTGCTTCACAATGGGGCGGTCATCAACCATCTTATAGTCATAGAATTGTCCTATGACATATAGTTCACTGCCAGCATCGGATACTCCAAAATTTCTCTCGAGCGCATCCCACATATCCTTGCCATTGCTAAATGACATATATGAATCAACAATATTGTCGCCAAGAATGCTGATCAAGGCAAGCTTGAAAGTGCTATCAAGTTTTTGGAACGCCTCTTCCTGAGCAGGATTAATATCTCCCTCAGGTGCGCCATAGATGGCGTTATAGAAGCTCATGGTCTGAAAACAGAGCACTGCACTGGCATGCCATCGTTTGTAATTGACACCTTCAAACACAGGTGGCTTCATAGAAGCAACAAAGCCACTTGGGGCAAATTGCCTGAAATAAGGTTTTTGGATTGTTAAAAAAAAGAGCAATTTACTAAGTGAATTAATCAAAATAAATGCTATATAAAACATGAATAGAATAATAGAAATTATACTAATCATGTGAAATAGCGAATACATATTAAGGCAGATAACCAAATAGATTGCAAGGCGTAGAACTTGAGATACGACCAGAACAAGGTTGAGAAAGAGAATATACACGACAGCAGCAACAGAGGAACCGCCCGCGTTCGCGTTGGCACCGTCATCAGCCATGTCGTGGAGGAAGAGGTTGCTGATGTCGGGAAAGAAGTCCTTGTTTGGGAAGACGTCGGCGCAATCGCTATCCGTGAAGGAATCCATGATGAAGCCAGTAGTCGCGCAAATAGCGCTCTCCCAAAACCTTATCGCCCTTCTCCCGTACAGGACTCGAAGCAGCGGGGTCTCAGAGGCCTACTATCCCGGCTCGCGGTGCACGCTGCAAGACGGGATGGGGAAGACTAGGTAGCGCAATGCTCTAGAACCGAAGACGCAAAGGGATGTGGAACTATGTATCTAAGAGGAGGCGCGACCTCTATCTTATAGGCACGGAAGGAAGGAAGACAGGCTGCGCAGGAGGTGAAACGAATGGACGGAAGTTGAAGCGAACAGACGGCAGCCAACCGGACAGCCTCCACTCAGTTCGTATTCATTTCCACTTAGCTCGTATTAAAAGTCCACTCGAGCGAAACGTTTCATCTTCTATACAACTGATCATATACCATTCGAGCAACCCGCAACCCGCGCGCGCATGTCGTGACGAGGCGAGGCGAGCGAGGAGAAGGAGGAGAAGGAGCGCGCGTGTATATGTCTTCTCTTCTCAAGAGTCTACAAGTGGTGGAAAAGCTCTTCTTATAAGCTGGTCTAACTTCCACTCAACTAGCAATGTGAGACTAGACATTTGTCCCAGTTCTTGCCTTGCATGAATAGGCAAATGGGTTTTTAGAATTTCAAAAATTTATTGGCATATAATAAATAAGCTGACACTATTTGGCAAAAATTCCAACACAAACTTTATTACAGTTGCTGACACGTAGGAGATAAATAATTAGCTATGTATGTACTCTGAATTACCAAAATGGATCTGAAAACCACTAACGTTTGCCACCTGGCTATAGAAAAATCTCACCGCAACACATCCAAGAGATCAGAAGTGAATATATAATAGAAGTGAATAATCTTTGTCAGCGCAGAGGTAGAACTACTTCAATGGTATAATATTGCATATTGCATCTTGTATCAAGGATCATCAACTTCTTATTCAGAGAGATAACTGCATTATGGTACATAAGAATTTATACCAACGAAGTATTCAATAAAAGTATGGGATCAAGTACGATTAGTTTACTGTCCTTACACCATCTGCTTAGCCCTCTCTGGGCCGCCGCTACTGCTCTCTCTGCTGCTGCAACCGCCACCGCCTCTTTCGCATTCACCTGTCATTGCCGACGTTGCCGCTGTCACATGGGTGGGGAAAATGGCGTGGCTAGGATAATTGGCAGCACACGAACCTAGGAGTTCACCGACACCATGAATTTCACCCTTTGCAGACAACAAATAGAAGGGGCATCCTATTAGAGAGAGGGGACACTAGGGGGAGAGAGGATGGTTGCGCTCGCTGTTACCCAGTGCCGCCAGGCACCGGCGCTCACCGTTCCCTGCCACTAATAGAAGAAAGTGAGGACGGGAGATGGAGAAGAGAGAGGAGAGAGCATTGAGAGAGAGAAGATGCATCGGCCTTTCTCCATTATTCCCCATCACCTCTGTGTCGCTACCGCCTCCAACAACTGCTCTACCGCCGCTGCCACGGGAGAGAGACGTGAGGAGATGGGTCTTGGGAGAAAGAGATAAGAGGGGCGAGAGAAAAGTCGCTGCATCGGCCCTCGCGCACCGCCTGCCGGCTCCAAAGCACGCGCAAAGGCCGCCCCTGGATCATAAGCAGTGACATAGACTGGAAGAGGCCCACAGCCAGCCACAAGACGTACGGCAGATGGCCTTAGAAGAGGCGCTGCTCACCAGGCTTAAGCCTTTAGTAAATATGATACATCATTGCAAAATTATTTGAATCAGTGATCTCGAATAAATTGTTGTCAGTCAGGTATTATTACATCCTCCTAGAACTCTATGTTTTGTTTTGCCTTTAGGATTATTATCACGATTATGATTTACAAAATAAATAGCCAATATATTTTATGGGAAAAGATGACACCATCCCATGATATGTCTGGAGGAGCGAGATTGCTCAGTTCCAATGGATTACCCGTTAGTTTGTTGTGTCATCTGCAAGCTATTTCTGTAATTTAAACTATAAATATGTGGTTTCAGAAGTGTCATTTTCTATCTTTCTATTTTTTGTTGATGGAATTCCAGTTGCATTTAGGATAGCAAGAGCAACTGATTTATTTATTTCCTATTAGTCAGATCAGCTATGCCATATATGTTACTACCACTTAATTACTAGAGACTAGTAGAGATTTTGAAGTGCTAGGTGTTTTCAGATGTTTGAATCTTGGGTAGAAAACTTTTGCATTAGACCTGGTGGGAGAATGTTTAAGACATATTAATTGATGGTAACATCTGACGCTACAAATGTCTTACAGTCCAGAACTTCTCTGTTTCCTGAACTTGCAGAATATTTATACTTCCATGACAATATATATGCGACATCATAATTAACTATTCAATGTTACCTTGTTGCTCTTCTGAGTTCTGATGCCTCCGAGAGGCTGGCAGGATGTTCCAGATTTAGAACATTTAGAAAATGGAACCTTGTTTATGAGCGAGTGACAAAACCCCAATTTTCTACAAGATGTATGAAGGAAATCTATACGAGTATATTGCAACGTTCCATCATGTAGTATGTAGAATAAGTTATTGTGAAGACTAAGCGCATGAGAAATATCACAACTAATTAAATGTGATTTTCTAGCCATATCTATATATATAGAATGCAATTTTGGTCAAAAAATATATATAGAATGCAGGCAGAAGCACATGAGTGACGTCTCACTACAAATCATGGTTAGTGATTCCAATTTTTTTTTATTTTAGGACCAGTTACTGATAAAATCAACTATTGTGTGTAATAGCATGACAAGATTTTCATCCGTTCGTGTTAGAAATAGTGATTTACAATGGTTCTGCATGTGTTAGCAATAGTTATTTTCAATGTTTTGTTTGATGTAGAGAAGCCCAAAGTTTATGCTACAGTGTACTCTTTATTAAGTAACCGTATCTCTTCTTCCTTATTTTCTTTCAATGATTACAGTGTTGTGGTTAGATACAGAATGTGAAGGAGAGGTGGTTTAGCAGGAAGCACTGAGATGGAACTCACTTCCATGAAGAAGCACTGTGACAATACACAAGCGTCAATGAGCAAGCTCTCAAGAATGGGAGAATAGAAATGGAAATTAGCTTTATCTATCATACAAGAAGAGAATATGTCGTTACCTAAAAATTGTTAGTATAGTTGCATGGTATAACTACTGCAGTAGATCATAGGATTGTTGTATGCCAATATCATTGTCAAAAAAGTTTCAGTGTTTATATTATAAAATCTGAGTTGAGACGTGCGTGCACATGCGGACTTACTAGTAGTTGCTTTTATAAGGAGCTCTTTACGACATGGCCTGCTATGGGGTTGCATTAGCCGTGGACTGTTGGCCAACAAGAAAATAGCGTTAACCGGCAAAAAAAGATATACGCGGCTAATCTTTTGGCTCGTGCCTAGTTTTCTTTTTTTAGGGATCGTGCCTAGTTGGTTGTTTCACTGTTTTAGCACCATCATGTATGATCTTCTGTTTCTCTTCAATGGTCGTGTGCATGTATATGTATGTTACTTAGACATGTCACATGTGTAGAGCAAGCGTATCTTTTTTTTTGAGAATTAGAGCAAGCGTATATACGTCTACGG
The DNA here is from genome assembly GCA_916181665.1 of Avena sativa. NCBI lineage: Eukaryota > Viridiplantae > Streptophyta > Magnoliopsida > Poales > Poaceae > Avena > Avena sativa. Next base: position 7,284,852 of record OV702293.1, on the reverse strand, counting down.
CTAACTTAGGAACTGGTTGGATGGTAGTAGAAATTAAGGTTGCTGACCCAAGTATCCAACTTGCACTACAAGAGAAGCCGAATACGCCGACGGTCGGGTCCTGTCGGCGTAGTCTCTAAGTTCCGTCGGCGTAGGCTGGCCCGACGGCTGTCGTCGACGTATGGCCGTCGGCATACATGCCCATAGGCGTAGCCCCACTTCCCGTCAGCGTATATAGCTATCCATTGGTATAGACCGTATGGGTCCCACCTAGATGACTAACGGCCGTTTGGCTACGCCGATGGCAAAGCCGTCGGCCTAGATTTTTCCAAAAAAAATTCAAGTATTTTTTTTCAATTTTTTTTCAAATTTTTTTAACATTTTCAAATTGTTTAACTTGTTAATCTTATATGAACATTTTTTATTTTAAGTACACTTAGTCTCAAGTCAAATTACACAATTAGTCAAACTTTCCAATAAGTCACCATCCTAATACTACTTCAGCCCAGCACGCCTAACTTCTCCATTTCTTTCACATGAGCTTCCGACAAAGAAATTAAAACTTGTTGTGAATATTATCATGTCAATCCTATTAACCATTAGACTATAATATTAGACGTCTTTATTTTTTTACATTCCATACAATTATTTGAATAAATAACAATAAATAAGTAATAATAATCTTGAATTCAAATAAAAATAAAATAAATTTTATGTATTTTGTCTTTTTTCATTTAAAATTGAACAATTCATATCTACAAATCCGTAAATCATAATTCGACAAATAATATATCCAAATCGATCAGAAAAATGAGAGAAATCAAAATATGAAATCCTTATCATCTATTTAAATATATATCGTAAATTTTTAATATTAGACAAACCGAAACTATGTCATGATTCATGAAACACCCCGTTTTTGACACTCAGAAAATAAAAAATAGCTTTTTGATGCGACAAAAAGGAAACCTTGCATTAGATCTCTAATGAAATAGCATATTATGAATCTAAAAATGATTCTTACAAAAAATCATGGGCATCATATCATGTACCTATAGTTCAAATCTAACTCACTTCCTACCGATTCGGCAGGAATTTTTCTTTTTCATGAGGGGTGGACGGAAGGTTTGAGATATCCCGGTTGGGAAATTATCCATTCAAAGTGGTCTAGTATTTTTGAAAAATTGGGTAGTATCATTTTGAAACTTTCATTTGGTGGTTGCTTCACAAAACATCCTGTTTTTTGCACTAAGAAAATGAAAAATGTCTTTTTGGTGCGACGAAAAGGAAAACTTCCTCCTAAAACATTGTTCGTCATCCCATGATATACATGTGTGTATAATATGGACACATTATCGCAAACTATATCATGATTCTAGCAATAACATTGGTCATTTGACTTGAAATCCAGAAAATCTCGATTGAGATAGGTCATTTTGTGAAGGTTTTTTTGAGACACAATCAATATACCAAGTTTGGTATTTTTCCATACAACTATGTCACATAATATGATACCACGCGAAGATTTTGCATTGTTTCGATCGTTTTTGAATTTTTTATGCTCGTTTCAAACTATCGTCAAACTTTCTAAATCGAGGCGCATGAAGATTCTTAGCTCGGGGCTAAGCCTCACTAAACTTGTATTAGATCTCTAATGCAATAGCATATTGTGAATCTAAAAATGATTTTTGCAAAAAATCATGGGCATCATATCATGTACATGTAGTTCAAATCTAACTCATTTCCTGTCGATTCGACGGGAATTTGTCTTTTTCACGAGGAGTGGACGGAAAGGTTTGAGATATCCAGGTTGGAAAATTGTCCATTCAATATGGTCTAGTATTTTTGAAAATTTTGGTATTATCATTTTAAAACTTTCATTTGATGGTTTCTTCACAAAACACCTCGTTTTTTGCACTCGGAAAATAAAAAATACCTTTTTGATGCGACGAAAAGGAAAACTTCCTCCTGCAACATTGTTAGCAATCCACGATACACATGTGTGCATAATATGGGAATATTATCACAAACTATACCGCGATTCTAGCAATAACATTGGTCATTTGACTTGAAATCCAGAAAACCTTGATTGAGATAGGTCATTTTGTGAAGGTTTTTTTGAGACACAATCAATATACCAAGTTTGGTATTTTTTTCATGCAACTATGTCACATAATATGACACCACGTGAAGGTTTTGCAGTGTTTCGATCGTTTTTGAATTTTTTATGCCCGTTTCAAACTATCGTCAAACTTTCTAAATCGAGGGGCGTGAAGATTCTTAGCTCGGGGCTGAGCCTTACTAAACTTGCATTAGATCTCTGATAAAATAGAATATTGTGAATCTAAAAATGATTTTTGCAAAAAATCATGGGCATCATATCATGTACCTGTAATTCAAATCTAACTCATTTCTTGCCGATTTGGCGGAAATTTTTCTTTTTCACCAGGGGTGGACGGAAAGGTTTGAGATACCCAGGTTGAGAAATTGTTCATTCAATATGGTATAGTATTTTTGAAAAATGTGGTATTATCATTTTGAAACTTTTATTTGGTGGTTGCTTCACAAAACACCCTTTTTTGCACTCGAAAAATGAAAAATATGTTATACGAAAGTATTTGTATTTTTTATATATTTTTCTAAAAACAAATATGTAATATTTGAGTTTATATAGATAGATCTTATTTTTCTGCAAATTTTTTGATATATTATATGTATTTTTCTAAATTTAAATGATTCAATTATGATTTTTCTAAGATTAATGTGGCAAAAAAGAAAAATGGCTACGGCGACACCGTCAGCGTAGGTGTAAGCCGTCGGCGTAGACTTGACGTCGTCGCTCTGCCGTTAGCCTAACTAGTTGAATGCTCGTGCGTTGCTACGATCGACTTTTATTGATAATGTTACCGACCTTGGATAACATGCTAATTAGTTATTGCCAACAAACAATTCATGATTAGTGTGTGTGCAATGCATCAAGAATCCAATCTTTTACAAAAATATTGGATGTAAGTTCAAAGAGAAAATAGTCATTGGATGTTCATGATAACTCAAATCATCCATCAGTAAATGGTCAAAAGGGAACCATGCATGCATATCACGTTTTTTACATATGCCATAGGCTCATAGACAAGTTAATTCCTAGCTCGGATACTCATATAGACAAGTTAATTCCTAACTCGAATGCTACGAAGAATAGGCCATGCCGGTAAATTAATTGATTTAGCAATTGACACCTGCCATTATTATCTGTGTCTTTGAGCATTTAGTAGAAGGCCGGACATGCAGTTAGTTATGCTAGAACAATATCTTCTGCACTCAACAAGGAACATACAATTAGATAAATTAAATGAAAAAAGGGTCTTACTCTATCGTTTAATCTTTTTTTGAATAAAGAGTAGCGTGTATCAGCTTCAGGAGTGCAACCCTGACAGGCATGTCACACTTGTACATTAAAAGTGCAAATCATATAAACTTGTTATAATTTGGATAACTTGTAAGTACCACAAAAAATACTACTTTTCACACTTTTACTGAATAATCAATTTGGTAATAATAATGAGCAGAAAAGTGTACAAGAGAAGATAAACTAAAGAGATTGCATCACTATTTTTTTATATACTAGTTGAATGCTCGTGCGTTGCTACGATCGACTTTTATTGATAACATTATCGACCTTGGATAACATGCTAATTAGTTATTGCCAACAAACAATTCATGATTAGTGTGTGTGCAATGCATCAAGAATCCAATCTTTTACAAAAATATTGGATGTAAGTTCAAAGAGAAAATAGTCATTGGATGTTCATGATAACTCAAATCGTCCATCAGTAAATGGTCAAAAGGGGACCATGCATGCATGTCACGTTTTTTACATATGCCATAGGCTCATAGACAAGTTAATTCCTAGCTCGGATACTTATATGGACAAGTTAATTCCTAACTCGAATGCTACGAAGAATAGGCCATGCCGGTAAATTAATTGACTTAGCAATTGACACGTGCCATTATTATCTGTGTCTTTGAGCATTTAGTAGAAGGCCGGACATGCAGTTAGTTATGCTAGAACAATACCTTCTGCACTCAACAAGGAACATGCAATTAGATAAATTAAATGAAAAAAGGGTCTTACTCTATCGTTTAATCTTTTTTTGAATAAAGAGTAGCGTGTATCAGCTTCAGGAGTGCAACCCTGACAGGCATGTCACACTTGTACATTAAAAGTGCAAATCATAAAAACTTGTTATAATTTGGATAACTTGTAAGTACCACAAAAAATACTACTTTTCACACTTTTACTGAATAATCAATTTGGTAATAATAATGAGCAGAAAAATGTACAAGAGAAGATAAACTAAAGAGATTGCATCACTATTTTTTCATATATTATACAGTGAGATAACATTTCAATTCACACTTAAGTAAGAAAGAAATTTTTTCAGACTACATTATACATTCATGTGTGCCTCTGGGTGTCTTTTCTCACAAAAATAAAAGCTCCATGCCATTAAACAAAATCGGTCTCGGTCTGAATAACTAATCTATGTTGATTTCTGCGTGTTAGGAAAAACACAATGGAGGTTATGGATATTTGCAAAATATGTCAAGTGACGTTATGGTCGGCAGGCAACAAGAAAGCAACATGCAAGGAGAAAAAATATGAGATCATTAACTGACCTCAAATATAGAGTTGCATGTACCCCATACAGGTATAAAAAACCATCTCAAGACAATGTGTTACAGAACACAAAATCCAAATTGTTATACCATAATTTTAGCGAAGCTGCCTCTAGCATATCAGTTCATACATATACTGGTGCAATCCTCCTTTCCATGGTTTCCTCGCCTTTTCCTGCAACGCCACCACCATTCAAGCGAGAAATCCAATAAGCCCTTCACAAAATCCAACATGGAAGCTTGATGATCTGCAGAAAGAACATATCTTCTCAGAGATACTTTCCCTAATATTTCATTGTTCTCTGCAGTACATATATAGGACCCATTTGGAACACGGGATTCTCATAGGAAATTCAAAGGATAGGATTTCCACAGGATATATTTCCTTTGTATCCTTTGGATCAGAGGAATAGGAAAGGAATTTTCACATGATTGGATTCCTAGGCTTCATGTTTTACAGGAAATTAAAGGAACATTTGGTCTGATCTCTTGGAAACTTTCCTACGCGGAAGGAGCGCTCCGCTTCTTTGTATGTCGAGCGCAAAAAAGGCCCGCGTAAAGGCCAGACAAATACCAAAAGGAAGCACATTTTCCCTCGTATTAAACATAGCTTGTATAAATACAGAAAGATATCTCGCAGGCAACAAGCCAGATTATCACTCCGGCCGCTAGCAGGATCAACAAAAATTGCTAGTTCATGTGCTATGTCCATGCATGGCTAGATCGATTAAGTTCCTACTTCTATCCACCGTGATTGTATCACTCTTTTTTAGTGAGATTAGTATTTTGTGTCCTCATTCTTTTTTTCTTGTTTCCTGTGATTAGCACAATTTCTTGCATAGTCTAGTATTTAACATGATCCTTGAAGATACCAACTTGATTTTGGACGATGTTTTACTTTTTCGTATGGCTAGCTTAAAAAAACACAACGGCTAGTTCTCAAGCAAGAATAAAAAGCTAGTTGCTTCAAACTTAAAAAATTCCTACACTTTCCTATCCTGCAATCCAAACGACTATAGTTTTTCGTTCTTGTGTTTTAGATTTCCATAGGATTGTTGGGATGTGACATCTCAATTCCTCTGGTTTTTCTATTTCTGTATTTTTCCTATCGTTCCAAACGGTCCCATAGATTGCCGAAAAAACTCTCGTTACTCTAATAAAGATTGCAATTGTAGCGTGAGAGGGCAGATCATATGCTAATGTAAACCAAGGTTACAAATAGAGATACTCAAAGTCAAAGAAATGGACTTAAGAATGAATAATCTCCTTGGCTAGTCCCTATATCTATATGTTCGCAACAAATTATCGACAAATAAAAATTAAATTAAACCTAGAAAATAAAACTCGTTGTAGTTACCTTTACAGTTTTAGTTTTATGATGTTTAATGGACAATTTTATGGTGGCCTTCCGAGCTACCACATCAGTACATCACCTTGCCATGCTCCTACTCATTCTTTCTATAGTCTTGTTGTGCTCCTACTCATTCTTTATCTTGTTCCAATCCAATGACCCACATCATCTCTCTAGCTGCAAATAATTGGGACAACAAATCATCACCTGTCATGCAGGTACAAGAAAATCCATACCAAATATATAGTTCATATGCTTTTAGCCAATCAACATAATTCAAAGAAAAATTGACAAATGTGGTTTGGAACCATGCATAAACAAGGCATTTACTGTGCTAACCTAAATTTGCATGCATACATATCCTTAACCACATATGCAAACAATTCTCTGACCAAAATTAAATAATATATCAAGGTGTCTCCAACTACGGTTGTTTTCTTTTTAAAATTGCATGACAAAAGATTATTGATTTTGTTCAAATGTAGGACATTGCCTCTAGCCAAAGTAAGATCCCTGATTCCTTAAGGCCCATTGTCATGCACTCCCCTAATACAGAGTAATGTTGCAACAGGTCAGAGGACGAAGTGGAGGGAAGAACTGCAGCATAGCAAAATTCGAACCTGAAGAAACCGTGGTAAATAGTGGTCGAATTATAGCTGCATGCAGCGGTCGGGTTCAGAGGACGCGCAGGGCAGTCGCGGGTGCTAGCGACAGGGCGACCGTGCCTGCTCCTGCACTGCCTCTCTGTGACCACCAGTTTCTGCAGAGGATCTGGAGGAAGGGCGGGAGGTGCCCGATGGGTACCCGCGTCGTCTGGGCGCTGGCCGTCGGCTGAGTGAGCGCGGTGGCGGCGTGCATCGTATGGGCGCTGGCCGTCGGCAAGCTCGCGAGGCGGAAGGTGGCAGCGGCGCAACAAGCTCGCGCAGCGCTGGGAGGCGGTGACGCAGTAAGATCGCGAGGCGAGGGAGGCATAGGCACAAGATCGCGAGGCAAGGGAGACGGCGGTGTAGCAAGATCGCGAGGCGAGAGAGGCGAGGGTCCGTGTCCGTGGTGTTGTGGGCGATGGGGACTGGGGAGGGGTGGGTGGGTCATGGGTGCGTGTCGTGGACAGGGAGCGAGGGCGTGCGATGGGAGGGCCGACGACGGCTGGACCTGTGCTAGGGAGGAGGTCGTGGCCCTTGATTCCTCTTTTTTTGGTTGCTTGATTCTTTTTCTTTGGCGTTTCGAACTTGGGAATTTCACTTATCGGTGGCAGAGTATTGTAATTAATTAAGCCAAGTATTCAGACGATTTCTGTACCATCGGATGTACATCAGAGGGTGTCGATTATCCCAATGTTTGATGTCAAAGTGGTGTTTAGAGTCAAAGTGAACGTACCAACACCAACTTCTTTTTAATAGTAAAGATTATACAGTGAGATAACATTTCAATTCACACTGAAGTAAGAAAGAAATTTTTTCAGACTACATTATACATTCATGTGTGCCTCTGGGTGTCTTTTCTCAAAAAATAAAAGCTCCATGCCATTAAACAAAATCGGTCTCGCTCTGAATAACTAATCTATGTTGATTTCTGCGTGTTAGGAAAAACACAATGGAGGTTATGGATATTTGCAAAATATGTCAAGTGACGTTATGGTCGGCAGGCAACAAGAAAGCAACATGCAAGGAGAAAAAATATGAGATCATTAACTGACCTCAAATATAGAGTTGCATGTACCCCATACAGATATAAAAAACCATCTCAAGACAATGTGTTACAGAACACAAAATCCAAATTGTTATACCATAATTTTAGCGAAGCTGCCTCTAGCATATCAGTTCATACATTTACTGGTGCAATCCTCCTTTCCATGGTTTCCTCGCCTTTTCCTGCAACGCCACCACCATTCAAGCAAGAAATCCAATAAGCCCTTCACAAAATCCAACATGGAAGCTTGATGATCTGCAGAAAGAACATATCTTCTCAGAGATGCTTTCCCTAATATTTCATTGTTGTCTGCAGTACATATATAGGACCCATTTGGAACACGAGATTTTCATAGGAAATTCAAAGGATAGGATTTCCACAGGATATATTTCCTTTGTATCCTTTGGATCAGAGGAATAGGAAAGGAAATTTCACATGATTGGATTCCTAGGCTTCATGTTTTACAGGAAATTTAAAGGAACATTTGGTCTGATCTCTTGGAAACTTTCCTACGCGGAAGGAGCGCTCCGCTTCTTTGTATGTCGAGCGCAAAAAAGGCCCGCGTAAAGGCCAGACAAATACCAAAAGGAAGCACATTTTCCCTCGTATTAAACATAGCTTGTACAAATACAGAAAGGTATCTCGCAGGCAACAAGCCAGATTATCACTCCGGCCGCTAGCAGGATCAACAAAAATTGCTAGTTCATGTGCTATGTCCATGCATGGCTAGATCGATTAAGTTCCTACTTCTATCCACCGTGATTGTATCACTCTTTTTAGTGAGATTAGTACTTTGCCTCCTTATTCTTTTTTTCTTGTTCCCTGTGATTAGCACAATTTCTTGCATAGTCTAGTATTTAACATGATCCTTGAAGATACCAACTTGATTTTGGACGATGTTTTACTTTTTCGTATGGCTAGCTTAAAAAAAACACAACGGCTAGTTCTCAAGCAAGAATAAAAAGCTAGTTGCTTCAAACTTAAAAAATTCCTACACTTTTCTATCCTGCAATCCAAACGACTATAGTTTTTCATTCTTGTGTTTTAGATTTCCATAGGATTGTTGGGATGTGACATCTCAATTCCTGTGATTTTTCTATTCCTGTATTTTTCCTATCCTGTGTTCCAAACGGTCCCATAGATTGCCAAAAAAACTCTCGTTACTCTAATAAAGATTGCAATTGTAGCCTGAGAGGGCAGATCATATGCTAATGTAAACCAAGATTACAAATAGAGATACTCAAAGTCAAAGAAATGGACTTAAGAATGAATAGCCTCCTTGGCTAGTCCCTATATCTATATGTTCGCAACAAATTATCGACAAATAAAAATTAAATTAAACCTAGAAAATAAAACTCGTTGTAGTTAGCTTTGCAGTTTTAGTTTTATGATGTTTAATGGACAATTTTATGGTGGCCTTCCGAGCTCCCACATCAGTACATCACCTTGCCATGCTTCTACTCATTCTTTCTATAGCCTTGTTGTGCTCCTACTCATTCTTTATCTTGTTCCAATCCAATGACCCACATCATCTCTCTAGCTGCAAATAATTGGGACAACAAATCATCACCTGTCATGCAGGTACAAGAAAATCCGTACCAAATATATAGTTCCTATGCTTTTAGCCAATCAACATAATTCAAAGAAAAATTGACAAATGTGGTTTGGAACCGTGCATAAAGAAGGCATTTACTGTGCTAACCTAAATTTGCATGCATACATATCCTTAACCACATATCAAGGTGTCTCAAACTACGGTTGTTTTCTTTTTAAAATTGCATGACAAAAGATTATTGATTTTGTTCAAATGTAGGACATTGCCTCTAGCCAAAGTAAGATCCCTGATTCCTTAAGGCCCATTGTCATGCACTCCCCTAATACAGAGTAATGTTGCAACAGGTCAGAGGACGAAGTGGAGGGAAGAACTGCAACATAGCAAAATTCGAACCTGAAGAAACCGTGGTAAACAGTGGTCGAATTATAGCTGCATGCAGCAGTCGGGTTCAGGGGACGCGCAGGGCGGTCGCGGGTGCTGGCGGCAGGGCGACCGTGCCTGCTCCTGGACTGCCTCTCTGTGACCACCGGTTTCTGCAGAGGATCTGGAGGAAGGGCGGGAGGTGCCCGATGGGTACTCGCGTCGTCTGGGCGCTGGCCGTCGGCTGAGTGAGCGCGGTGGCGGCGTGCATCGTATGGGCGCTGGCCGTCGGCAAGCTCGCGAGGTGGAAGGTGGCAGCGGCGCAACAAGCTCGCGCAGCGCTGGGAGGCGGCGGCGCAGTAAGATCGCGAGGCGAGGGAGGCATAGGCACAAGATCGCGAGGCAAGGGAGACGGCGGTGTAGCAAGATCGCGAGGCGAGAGAGGCGAGGGTCCGTATCCGTGGTGTTGTGGGCGATGGGGACTGGGGAGGGGTGGGTGGGTCATGGGTGCGTGTCGTGGGCAGGGAGCGAGGGCGTGCGATGGGAGGGCCGGCGGCGGCTGGACCTGTGCTAGGGAGGAGGTCGTGGCCCTTGATTCCTCTTTTTTTTGGCTACTTGATTCTTTTTCTTTGGCGTTTCGAACTTGAGAATTTCACTTATCGGTGGCAGAGTATTGTAATTAATTAAGCCAAGTATTCAGACGATTTCTGTACCATCGGATGTACATCAGAGGGTGTCGATTATCCCAATGTTTGATGTCAAAGTGGTGTTTAGAGTCAAAGTGAACGTACCAACACCAACTTCTTTTTAATAGTAAAGATATGCTACGCCGACGGTTCCGTTTACGCCGACGGCTGCCGTCGGCCTATTTATCCTACACCGACGGTAAAACTAGACCGACAACCCGTCAAGCTACGCCGATGACCCCGACATTTTGCCGTCGGCCTATCTTATTATTCCTGTAGTGTTGCATGATCGCGAAAACAGATCCTGAAATTTGCAGGATCTGCTAGCTACATGGAAACTAAATATTCGAATGATCAGGGGCTCCTGCCTGACCCAACATTACATGGAAACGAAATATCTGACCGGGAATCCCAGCTAATCGATATTACTGCCTGATATCACGGGGCGATTGCATGAACAGCAGTGCATCCCAACCGAAAGCACGGTAATTAAATTAGTTGATACACAAAATCGTGCGAGGCGGATTTGCATCCAATTTGTCGACAACATGCCCTAGCGATCGATGCCCTAAATAAGGGCCCATTCACCTGTCATTCTCGACCACCACAAATTGATCACCACCGCCAGGCCGACCAGCAGCTCACATCAGAAGGTTGAACCATCGATCGGCCATGGCGACCTGCAGCCAGCTCGTTCTGTTTGTCGTCGCCGCCCTCGTTTTCGCGGCGGCGATAGCGATGCCCGGGGCGGCAGCGCAGGACGCGCCGTTCCAGCCGATCCCGAACGTGGACGCCCCGCACATCCAGGAACTCGGCGGGTGGGCGGTGTGGGAGCACATGAAGCAGGCGAACGACGGGCTCATGTTCGTCAAGGTGGTCGGCGGCAAGTTCCAGGTCGTCGCCGGCCTCAACTACGTGCTCGTCATCGACACGCTGAGCGGCGACGGCGCGGGCGGCACGCACACCGCGCAGGTGTACGTGCAGGACTGGACCAACACGCGCGAGCTCGTGTGGTTCAACTGATCGAGTAGGAGCTCGCTAGCCTGCGTGCAGATCTCATGCTGCCTGCATGGTCTCGCAAAAGAATGCTCCCAAGCGGGAGAGCCGGGTAACATGATCGTAGACGAATTTTTGATTGTAGTATTGTCTCTCGATGTAGTAATAAACACGAGTTCGGAGTATTGGAGGTGCATTGGTTTTCTTTGCATACGCGTTGCGTCATGGACTTAAATCGTTTTAAACTTTTAATTAAGCGGGCCAGTAGAAGCTATGTTGGTTGAGTTGACCAGGTCGGGCCGCCGATCTTCATGAATTTCACCTCGCTACAGTTAAGCTTCGTACTCCCTCCGTCCCAATTCATGTTGCATATAATTTTTAATCAAAGTTAAAAAAATAATTGATCAATTATCTATACTGGACATCTTAAGATTAGGGCTTTTCCTGTTGACTCCATCCTGAGCTCTGATCAATTATCTAAAAATAAAGCTCTAGTCTTAAGGACCCAAAAAATACCGAGAGGGGCAGATCCAACAGATCTTGGCCATCTAACCAGTGTCCAGCCATGTACTCCACTTCCGAGTTTTGTGGTAAAACATTGTTCGTCACATACTCCATCAGAGCCTGCGCACAAGTCACACCGATATCAGTAAAACACCGCAAATCTCTGAGAAAACTAACCACAATTCACCGCTGCCGTCCGTCTCTCCTTCCATCACGTCGACGTCTATCGTCTCTATAATGGTTGCTTTTACACACACACAATTTGGATGCTGGCTATCGACGATCGTGTTGGGCCTCTCAACTCCCCCTCACCCAGACGTCCCTATCTCCACCCCATCGCTACGCCGTCCCTAGATCTAGGTCAAGGGGTTTCGTGTCGGGATCACTTCCCGTTACCTTCATGGAACAATCGACTTGGAAATAGCAGAATTTTGGGTCCTCTTAAGATTACAGCTTTTCCTGTGAAGATGAGACATTGCCTTTATTTTAACAACAGATTTCGGGATGCACGTGTTTAGCCTGGGCTTGGAATTTACTTTGTCCTAATTTCTTTCTCTTCACATCATTCTCACCCGTAGATTTCATCACGTTGAATTTTCTGAATTGCTGACATAGTTTTTCTTATCGGTTACACATCAAGTAATCTTGCAGCTATCAAACAACTATATTAGAGCTGGGTTAAGTTACAATGATTTTATTTTTTTACCCATGAAGGAGTTGATTCTAGAGCAGCTACAGAAAAAAACTCCCAAGACAACACATAGGTATTCTGATTGTTCACATAAGAGGCAGGGTAATTGATGTCATTATGGCATTTTATACAATTCTTGTTGCTTCATGCATAACCAATGGGTAATGTCACCAGAAAATAGCTGATGTTTTTAACTGGGATGCAAACCCAACTATTAACTATCATCCATCACTAGAAAATATCTGCAACCTTACTTTTTTTGCCTATATACTAGTTAAATACCCGTGCGTTGCTACGGCTCTCAATAAAAAGATTTAAAAGAGCACAGATCGATAAAAGGTAGTCATGTTTTGTAAAACAGGACTATAACCCTAGCGTACACTCAAGGGTCCATTGCAATGTAAAGCACTAATTGAGGGGTTTAACAAGATTTATTTGTTGCGCTAGGTAGTGCCGATTGCTGGAAAAAATCGATTTTGAGCAGCAAAAAAGATGGAGCGCCCGATGACTCATCTAGCAGCACCACTAAGAAAAATCACATGATCGACGGGCCTAATGGCCAGGAAATCGACCATGGCATCAGATGTTAGCACCCAAGTTGTACATAGATTTAGTGGTTATCATACATTCTTTATTCACTTTCTTTTTCATGTATCATTATCAATCTCACATCCACGAGAGTATAAAAAATGAATCATATTTTTTCTTTTACCAATTATCTCGCTTAAGAACCCTAATTTCGCCCCTTAGCTATCTATTGTTTTATGGTTCCTTTGCCACCTTGTATGATCATTATGTTCTTTTGTCGCATGTCAGTTTAGTATCATTTTGATAATACTGGTACCTTTCACTACATGTGAGAAATGGCACTGCATTAGACCCCTCACATGATAATGAAACATGATATGCCATACAAAAAGATGTCCATCCTAATTAGTTGACAACGAGGAAGGTGGATTGTTCTGACTTACGGTAATGCCTCCGCTCCACCATGCTTTTCCCTACTAAGGGTGTGTATAGTGGTAGAGAAGGCGGGTCCTTTCTTAGTCCTCCACATAATCTAGAGAAGGCAATAAAAATAGGTCGTACTATGAGTTATATCTTATTATCATCTCTAAAATCTGAATTTACTAATTATAGTAAAAAGTTGTGTTGATAAGGAAAGATGCAAGGTACAATGGATAAATTAGTATTATCTTATTGTATAAACAAAAAATGCCGAGAATTTGACAATGGTGTTCATGTGAAACTATTTTAGTTACTCAAGGCTACTAATGTGGAATTTATTTGGCTTTTAGTGAAGCATCAGCTCATACTATTTTGTATGGAAATTCAGATACACGTTTGTGTATGCAAGGTAATATAAAAATTAATATGTAAACAAAAAATGACGAATTTTGTGATGGTAACAAAATAAACAAGAACATCACATCAATATGCTGACCACTCATATTTTCCGATGGTAAAAAAATAAAGAGGGCAATCCTTTAATACGACTAACGGCTCCGGTTCAGGAGGTGGGAGGCGGAACAATAGAGTAGGTGAGTGTCGTGCTAGCCATCACTCGAGGAGGGAGAGCTTCCGCTAGGATGGGGTAGTGGGGTAGCACATGCATTCCCAGTTGGACGCAACCTTCACCGAAAGCACCACGCATGCCACTGTCACTCTAGACTCCTCGCCACACAGGGACTACGTTGATCCCACCGTGAGCGTCCATGGACGGCTCGCGGCCTACCTAGTATTCCACAGGCACACTCAGTGTTCCCGAGTGCAGGCTTGAGCGGCAATAACACACCCGCCCGATTCTCTCTTGGTTGCTATGTTGCATGGTCATCCACAGGTCGATGACGTTGGTAGCTTATGCAGATCATGGCCAGCCATTTGTGTGGTTTGTAGACTTGTAGGTGTGAGAGATGATCAGGACTCTGGCGGACGATAGTCGTCGACATGTATGCCACGTTGGAGATATGCCCTAGAGGAAATAATAAAAGTAGTTATTATTATATCTTTGTGTTTATGATAAATATTTACATTCATGTTGTAATTGTATTAACCGGAAACATTAATACTTGTGTGATTGTAAACTTGTTAGAGTCTCTAGTAAAGCCTCTTTATAATACTAGCTTGTTGGTCGATAGATGATCATGGTTTCCTCATCATGAATATTGAGATGTTATTAACAACAAGATCATATCATTAGGAGAATGGTGTGATGGACATACTCCTATAGATAAGCGTAGCATAAAGATCAAGTCATTTCATTAGTTCGTTTGCTATAAGCTTTCTGACATATAGTAACCTAATTCCTTCGACCATGAGATCATGCTAATCACCATCATCGGATGGATGCTTTGGTGACATCAAACACCACTTCGTAAGTGGGTGGTTATAAAGGTGGCATTGAGTGTTCGGAAAGTATGTGTTGAGACACATGGATCAAGAGTGGGATTTGTCCATCCATATGACAGATAGATATACTCTGGGCCCTCTCGGTGGAATTTCTTCCAATTAACTTGCAATCATGTGACTGGCTCACAAGGGATCACATATCACAGGAACGAGTAAAGAGTACTTATCGATAACGAGGTTCAACTAGGTATGCAGAGATACCGACGATTAGACCTCGGATAAGTAAAAAATCGCGAGACAAAGGGAAATTGGTATCGTATGTAAATGGTACAGTCGATTGCAAAGTAATCGTAGAAATATGTGGGAGCCATATGAATTTCCAGATTCCTCTATTGTTTATTGATCGGAGAAGAGTCTCGGTCATGTCTGCATAAATCACGAACCATAGGGAGACACACTTAAGGATTCGATGTTGTTTAGTAGATATGGAATGTGAGTAAGAAGACCGAATGTTGTTCGGAGTCTCGGATGAGATCCGAGATATCACGAGGAGATCCGGAATGGTCCGGAAAATAAGATTCATATAAGGAAAGTCCAATTCCGGAGTTCGGGAATGATTCCGGTGTTTTCACCGGAATTATCTAGAAGGGTCTAGAAGGTTCACCGCACCGGAAGGGGAAGGGTACATGAATGTGTCATGACTAAGTAGAACGCTTGCATCATGTCCTAAGTCACTTGGCTGGGCATTTGAAAGAAAGAAATTAAACTCCTAAATTGGAAGTCAAAAGGCAAGTTTGAAAAGTCAAACTCGGACAATGTTTCCTGGTGGAGGGAGGAGAGGAAACCTCCTCTCCCTCTACCACGCACCTAGTAGGAGAGGGAGTTGGGGAAGGATACAAACTCCCCTCCCCTAGCTGCCCTTCCTCTCATAAATAGAGGGGAGGGGGTCCCCCCAAGACCACCACAACCAACCCCACCAAGACGTCGCCGCTGCACCAAGTCGTAGCCACCCTAGTTACCGCCGCCCACCTCATCCTCTCCAGATTCTAAACCCTAGACGCCGGGGAACCCTACTACTCCACCATAACCCACTCCGGCTTAAGGCGAAGTCCTGTGGGATTTTCCCTCTAACTCCGACACCACGCCGTCATGCTACCGGAATCGCGAGGAGAGAACTACAACCTCCACTGCATGCTGGAACAAAGGAGAGGAAGGTCTTCATCGAGTATCGAACGTGTAACCGACTGCAGGAGCGCTACCGGAATGGGGCACTGGAAGGATCGTCTTCGCGATCTTGAGATCGGCAAGTGAACGACTACATCACCGACGAGAATCTGCTCTCGTTAACCGCTTTGGAATCTTCGAGGGTGAGTACTCTAATCAACTTGTTGCTACAATCTAGTAGATAGATCTTGGCTTGTGTGTGTTCATGCGGTAGGAATTTTTTGTTTTCCATGCTACGAACCCCTATAGTGGTATCAGAGCCGTGTCTATATGTAGATCTGTTGCACGAGTAGAACACAATGGTCATTATGGACGGTGGTGCTTTTATTATCAATTGCTTTTTGTGTATTTTGCATCTTGCGGTATGGTGGGATGAAGCGGCCCGGGCTAACCTTACATGACATCATTCATGAGACTTGATCCATGCTCAACATGCAACTTTTATTGTATAAGTGGCTTTGCGGGTATCTGTCTCTCCCATCATAGTAAAGATTCAACTTACAACAGTCACTTGATAGTTCAAGCATCAACGTTGTGGTTCTTGTTCGTAAGTTAGAATGGTACTTATTGAAAGCCCCAAACCACGTAAAATATGCAAAGAAAATTAGAGGCGTCTAAATTTGTTTTGCAGGGGTGTGTTGTGATGTGATATGGCCATGATTGTGATAATATATGATGTATGCAATGATCCTTATTGTAAGTTCGCAACCGGCAGGAGCCTTATGGTTGTCTTTTAATTTCGTTAAGACCTGCGTGTCTATTATTCAAAGTAGTTGTAATAGTTGATACTGGTGGACGACAACCAAGGAGCGATGCCATTGACCTTGACGCCACGCCGGTGATGATGGAGATCATGTTCATGCTTGAAGATGGAGATCGGAGGCACATATTTTGAATTGCATGTGATGTTAATCCTTTTATGCATCTTGTATTCCTTAGTTCATGACGGTAGCATTATAAGATGATCCCTCTCATAAAATATCAAGTTATAAAGTGTTCATCCTTAGTAGGCACTGTTGCCAAGACTCGTTGTTTCGAAGCACCATGTGATGATCGGGTGTGTTAGATTCTGCGAGTGTATACAACAGGAGCAAGACAGATTTTCTCATGCAGAAACTAAGGTTTGATCTTGACGAGCCTAGCATGTACAAACATGGTCTCGGAACACAGATCACCGAAAGGTAAAGCATGAGTAATATAGTAGATATGATGAACATGTTGATTGTTTGCCTTTGAAACTATACCATCTCTCATGATGATCGGTTTTGATGTAGTGGATTTGGTTCGTGTAATAAATAAAACAATGTGAGGGATGTTGTTTTGAGTGGGAGTTCACCTAGCTTAATTTAACTATTGATTAGAACTCAATTTGTCATAAACTTAGTCTAAACTATTGCAAATATGTTGTAGATCAATGGAGGCCCTACCATCAATTTTAATGTGTTCCTAGAGAAAGAAAAGTTGAAAAACAATGGAAGCAACTTCGCGGATTGGTTCCACAATTTGAGGATTGTCCTCAATGCTGGTCAGTTGACCTATGTGCTGGATGCATCACTGGTTGACCCACCTGCAGAAGATGCTACCGATGATGAGAAAAATGTTTTCCATACTTGGAAGAATCAGTACTCCATGGTTCAGTGTGCTATCTTGTATGGTTTGGAATCGGAGCTTCAAAAGAGTTTTGAGAACTTTGACCCACATGATATTTCCCGTGAACTCAAAATAATATTTGAGGCTCACCAGGCAGTTGAGAGTTATGAAGCTTCTGAAAAGTTCTTTAACTACAGGATGGAAGAGGGCAGCTCTTTCAGTGAGCATGTGCTTAAGATGTCTCGGCACGCTAATAAGCTCCAGAGCTTGGGCATAATAATTCCTAATGCGTTGGGGATTCACCGTGTCCTCCAGTCTCTACCACCAAGTTACAAGAACTTTGTGATGAACTACAACATGCAGCGCATGGATAAGACGTTGGCAGAACTCATCTCTATGTTGAAGTCTACGGAAGTGGAGATCAAGAAAGAGCACCAAGTGTTGATGGTCAATAAGACCACCAATTTCAAGAAGCAAGACAAGCCTAAGAAAAAGGAAAACTTCAAGAAGGGCGATAAGAAAGCTACCGCGCCGGCAAAGAAGAGCAAGGTTGGGCCTAAGCCTGATACTGAGTGCTTTTACTGCAAGGGAGAAGGTCACTAGAAGCGGAATTGCCCTAAGTACTTGGCAGATCTGAAGAACGAAAAAAAAAGAAGAAAGGTATATCCGATATACATGTTATTGATGTGTATCTTACTAGTAGTCATATTAGTGCCTGGTTATTTGACACTGGTTCGGTTTCTCATATTTGTAATGTTATAGACATATATCTTGCTGATGCACCTAATAGTTCTTGGGTATATGATACCAGATCAGTTATTCACATCTGCAACTCGTTGCAGGGACTGGTAAGAACTAGGAGCGTAGCAAGAGGCGAGGTTGATATTCGAGTCGGCAACAAAGCAAGAGTTGCTGCGTTGGAAGTAGGCACGATGCAACTTCATTTACCTTCCGGATTCATTATGGAACTGAATAATTGTTATTATGTTCCAGTGCTTAGTCGAAACATTATTTCTGCTTCATGTTTGATGAGGCAAGGCTATGAGTCGAATATCAAGAATAATGGTTGTTCTTTGTATTTGAATGATATGTTTCACGACTTTGCACCCGTCCAGGACGGGTTATTTATTTTGAATATTGATGGTGAGTCGGTTTATAACATAAATGTTAAAAGGTTGAAACCAAATGATCTGAATATGAATTACTTTTGGCACTGTCGGCTTGGTCATATAAGTTGGAAACGCATGAAGAAGCTCCATGATGATGGACTCCTAACTTCGTTCGACTTGGAGTCGTTCGAGACATGCGAATCTTGCCTACTCAGCAAAATGACCAAGACAACTTTTGCAAAGAGTTGCGAAAGGGCGTCCGACTTGTTGGGACTAGTACATAGTGATGTATGTGGACCAATGAACACGACAGCCAGGTTTGGTTATGAGTACTTCATTACCTTCACTGATGATTTGAGTAGGTATGGATATATCTACTTGATGAAACACAAGTCGGAAGCCTTTGAAAAGTTCAAAGAATTCCAGAATGAAGCACAAAATCAACTCGGCAAGAAAATAAAGTTTCTTCGGTCGGACCGAGGAGGTGAGTACATGAGTCATGAGTTTGATGACCATCTGAAAAGTTGTGGAATAGTTCCTCAACTTACTCCGCCAGGAACGCCGCAAAGGAACGGTGTTTCGGAAAGGCGGAATCGAACCTTGTTGGACATGGTACGATCAATGATGAGTCGGACAGATCTGCCTTTATCATTTTAGGGTTATTGTCTAGAAATAGAAGCGTTCACACTAAACAGAGTACCATCAAAATCGGTAGAGAAGACACCGCAGGAGATGTGGACAGGCAAAAATCCAAGTTTGTCTTTTCTTAAGATTTGGGGTTGTGAAGCATTTGTCAAGCGACTTCAGTCGGAAAAGCTTACGGCCAAGTCGGATAAATGTATTTTCGTGGGGTATCCGAGGAAAACCTTGGGTTACTACTTATACAACCGAGAAGAGGGCAAAGTGTTTGTCGCTCGGAACGGTGTCTTCCTTGAGAAAGAGTTTCTCAGTCAGGGAGTAAGTGGGAGCACGGTGCAACTCGAAGAAATTCGAGAGGAACCGGCTAGTAGCGAGTCGGCAAAAACCTTGGAGGTTGAGCCGGTCGTGGTAACTGAGCCGGCTGCAGCACCTGTACTACGAAGATCGACAAGATTACGAAGTGTTCGTGATGTGTTACTGTTAGACAGTGATGAGCCGGAAAATTATTCGGAAGCGATGGTGGGATCTGATTCCGAGTCATGGCTTGGAGCCATGAGATCCGAGATAAAGTCCATGGATGAAAGTCAAGTTTGGAACTTGGTTGATCTGCCAGACGGTGCAAGACCCGTCGAGTGCAAATGGGTCTTTAAGAAGAAAACTGATATGGATGGAAATGTTTCAATCTATAAAGCACGCCTTGTCGTGAAGGGGTTCCGACAAGTTCAAGGAGTTGATTACGACGAGACTTTCTCGCCCGTAGCGATGCTTAAATCAGTTCGGATCATGTTAGCTATAGCGGCCTATTTCGACTATGAGATATGGCAGATGGATGTCAAAACGGCTTTCCTTAACGGAAATTTAACCGAGGACGTGTATATGATACAGCCCGAGGGTTTTGTCGATCCGGCTAATGCTGACAAAGTATGTAAACTTCAGAAATCCATTTATGGGTTGAAGCAAGCATCTCGGAGTTGGAATATTCGCTTTGATGAGATAGTCAAATCGTTTGGCTTCATCAAGAGTGATCATGATTCTTGTTTGTACAAGAAGTTTAGTGGGAACAAAGTAAATTTTCTAATCTTATATGTGGATGACATATTACTGATTGGAAATGATGTCCAGATGTTACAAGAAACCAAGGAATCATTGGAAAGGAGTTTCTCAATGAAAGACTTGGGCGAGGCAACATACATCCTCGGAATCCGGATCTATAGAGATAGATCAAGGAGGCTCATTGGATTGAGTCAGAGTACTTATTTGGACAAAGTGTTGAAGAAGTTCAACATGGAATCGTCTAAGAAGGGGTTCTTACCAATGTCCCATGGTGTAAAACTTAGCAAGACTCAGTGTCCTTTGACAACTGATGAGCGAAGTCGGATGAGTGCGATTCCATATGCTTCTGCAGTCAGATCCATCAGGTATGCCATGATTTGTACTAGGCCGGATGTTTCCTATGCTCTAAGTGTTGTGAGCAGATACCAGGCTGATCCTGGAGAGATCCACTGGACAGCGGCTAAAAATATCCTAAAGTACTTGAGAAGGACTAAGGATATGTTCTTGGTTTATGGTGGTGAAGATGAACTCAGTGTAAAGGGTTACACGGATGCGAGTTATATTAACGACTCTGATGATTCTCGTTCGCAATCCGGATACGTGTTTATTATAAACGGAGGTGCTGTGAGTTGGAAGAGTTCCAAGCAAGAGACTGTGTCTGCGTCTACAACAGAGGCTGAGTATATTGCCGCCTCGGAGGCAGCAAAGGAAGCTGTTTGGATGAGGAATTTCCTCATAGATCTTGGTGTGGTTCAGGGCTCGTCCAATCCGTTGGACGTGTATTGTGACAACAATGGTGCTATTGCACAAGCCAAGCAACCTAGACAGCACCAGAAGAACAAGCACATACTCATGCGGTACCACCTGATTCGCCAGTTCGTGGATCAGGGTGATATCAAGTTATGCAAGGTACACACGGATGCAAATATTGCGAATCCATTGATAAAGCCGTTACCCCAGCCGAAGCATGAGGCGCACCTGAGAGCCATGGGCATTAGATGCTTAGACATGTGATGTCGGAAGATTGACTCTAGTGCAAGTGGGAAACTGTTGGGAATATGCCCTAGAGGCAATCATGTATGATGATATTTCCCATTATATTCATAA
Organism: Avena sativa; assembly: GCA_916181665.1. Taxonomy (NCBI): domain Eukaryota; kingdom Viridiplantae; phylum Streptophyta; class Magnoliopsida; order Poales; family Poaceae; genus Avena; species Avena sativa. The sequence goes on along the minus strand of OV702293.1, from coordinate 7,263,293 downwards.
AGTTATTAAGTTGTTCTTGTATAAACATCTGATGTGTATCATTGAATATGTGATTCGGTTGTGGAACTATGCATTCATGTTGTTTGTACTAAATATCCTTGGTCATTGAGGTTGTGCTGGACACACAACTTAGACCAATGTGAAAGTTGGCTTGATGACTCGGTTCCACTTGTCATGGGCATGGAGATGCTATTCCAACTTACACATATTCGGCTAAAGAGTTTAGCGAGTCGGATTAACCCATATTGAGGTACAACGAACAAGTTGTCATTTGTATATCTCAATCAATGTAATCCTTTGACCTGAGGTTATTGCATAGTCCGAGTTGAGGATCACCGACTTAGGTTCTGTCAAACGCTGATCCGTAACTGGGCAGTTATAAAGGCAGAGTTCGGGTCGACTGAGAATCAAGCTGCGTGATGTGAATAACCAAGATGGGATTTTGCCCCTCCACTTGGAGAGATATTCTCTGGGCCCTCTCGTGAGATATGATTCGGAAAGCATGGCCATGCACGACTCGGTTAAGTGTTAACCAAGGCGATCGACTAAGAGTTAGTAGGGTGAATCACTTATCTCGGATCGAGAAGAGAGTCGGACTATTTAAGGGATGACATATATTCGCCTATAGTCTGACAAGGTATATCGTGAGGCAAAAGGGACTCGGGCGTAAGTCGCATTGGAAAGGCAAGTCGTCATGACTCTTTGGTACTTGGGAGTCGGCACGTTCTGCTAGGAGCCGCTACCGACTGATCGATTGAGAGTCGGATTCCAATCGTGTCCAAGTAGCCATGAGCCTGCGGGGTTACACACTTAAGAGCGGGAGCATGTTCGGATTGGATCTGAACCTGTAATCTGGTTGGGTTGGACCTAAACTGGATTAGGACTGAGTTAGTGAGTTGAACTCACGATGACTAGTGTTATATGGGCTTTAGTGAATGGGTCGCGCGAGCAGAGCCCATGTTCACTCCCTATATATAGTGGAGCACCGTAACCCAGAAATGTTAATCGTTGTTCGGTTAGGTCATTCCATGTGTTGGAAACCCTAGCTCCACAGCAGTCCTACCGTCGTTACGAACCTAGCAGTTCACCGCTGGTGCTCCTCCTTGTACGTGTGGATACCAGCAGAGGTGCTGTGCGATCAGCACCAGGACGATCGGATCGTGAGGACTGCACTGCATCAACTGACGCGCTTCATAAGTAATCCGCAACTGCGCGTCTAGTGGTAAACCTCGTGGCCTTCTACCTCAGCTAGATCTTGGGATCACCATGTTAGAGGAAAAGTTTTGTTTTATCTCTGCGTGGCCCAACACTCCCCTCTACTTCCGGTACAACACCGTCGTGCTGCCGGAATCGCGAGGAGAGTGCTACAACCTCCGCTGCCTGCTAGAACAAGGGAGAGGAAGGTCTTCATCGAGTACCGAACGTGTGACCGACTGCGGAAGCGCTGCCGGAACGCAACGCCGGAAGGATCGTCTACGCGATCTTCAGATCGGCAAGAGTACTACTACATCACCCACGAGAATATGCTCTCGTTAACCGCTTTGGAATCTTCGAGGGTGAGTTCCTCTATCGACTCGTTGCTACAATCTAGTAGATAGATCTTGGCTTGTTTGTTTGCATGCGGTAGAAATTTTTTGTTTTCCATGCTACGAACCCCTACAGTGGTATTAGAGCCGTGTCTATATGTAGATCTGTTGCACGAGTAGAACACAATGGTCATTATGGGCGATGGTGCTTTTATTTTCAATATCTTTTTGTGTACTTTGCATCTTGCGGTATGATGGGATGAAGCGGCCCGGGATAACCTTACATGACATCGTTCATGAGACTTGCTCCACGCTCAACATGCAACTTGTATTGCATAAGTGGCTTTGCGGGTGCCTGTCTTTCCCATCATAGTATAGATCCAATTTACAACGGGCACTTGATAGTTCAAACATCAATGTTGTGGTTCCTGTTCGTAAGTTAGAACGACACATATTGAAATCTCCAAACCACGTAAAATATGCAAAGAAAATTAGAGGCGTCTAACTTTGTTTTGCAGGGATGTGCTGCGATGTGATATGGCCATGATTGTGATTATATTTGATGTATGCAATATTCCTTATTGTAAGTTGGCAACCGGCAGGAGCCATATGGTTGTCTTTAAATTCTGTTAAGACCCGCGTGCCTATTCAAAGTAGTTGTAATAGTTGGAGCTGGTGGACGACAACCATGAAACGGCGCCATTGACCTTGACGCTATACCGGTGATGATGGAGATCATGTTCGTGCTTGAAGATGGAGATCGAAAGCACAAGAAGAAAGGCCATATCATATCACATATTATGAATTGCATGTGATGTTAATCCTTTATGCATCTTGTATTTCTTAAACAACGGTAGCATTATAAGATGATCCCTCAATCACATAAATTTCAAGTTTTAAAGTGTTCATCCTTAGTAAGAACCGTTGCTAAAGCTCGTTGTTTCGAAGCACCACGTGATGATCGGGTGTGTTAGATTCTGCGAGTGTATACAACGTGAGCAAGCCAGATTTGCTCATGCGGAAGCTAAGGTTTGATCTTGACGAGCCTAGCATGTACAGACATGGTCTCGGAACACGGATCACCGAAAGGTAAAGCATGAGTCATATAGTAGATATGATGAACATGTTGATTGTTCGCCATTGAAGCTACATCAACTCTCGTGATGATCGGTTTTGATGTGGTGGATTTGGTTCGTGTGATCACTAAAACAATATGAGGGATATTGTTTTGAGTGGGAGTTCACCTAGATTAATTTAACTATTAATTAGAACTCAAATTGTCATAAACTTAGTCTAAACTATTGCAAATATGTTGTAGATCAATGGCGGCCCCTACCATCAATTTTAATGTGTTCCTAGAGAAACAAAAGTTGAAAAACAATGGAAGCAACTTCGCGGATTGGTTCCGCAATTTGAGGATTGTCCTCAATGCTGGTAATTTGACCTATGTGCTGGATGCACTGCTGGGTGACCCGCCTGCAGCTACTGCTACCGATGAAGTAAAGAATGTTTACCTCACTCGGAAGAATCAGTACTCCACAGTTCAGTGTGCTATCTTGTATGGTTTGGAATCGGAGCTTCAGAAAAGGTTTGAGAACCATGACCCACATGATATTGTCCGTGAACTCAAAATGATATTTGAGGCTCACGCGGCAGTTGAGAGTTATGAGGCTTCTGAAAAGTTCTTTAACTGCAAGATGGAAGAGGGCAGCTCCGTCAGTGAGCATGTGCTTAAGATGTCTGGGCACGCAAACAAACTCCAAGTTTGGGTATAGTGATTCCTAATTCTTTGGGGATTCACCGTGTCCTCCAATCAGTACCACCAAGTTACAGGAACTTTGTGATGAACTACAATATGCAAAACATGGACAAGACGTTGCCAGAACTCTTCTCCATGTTGAAATCTACAGAAGTGGAGATCAAGAAAGAGCACCAAGTGTTGTTGGTCAATAAGACCACCAAATTCAATAAAGGCAAGTCTAAGCAAAAGGGAAACTTCAAGAAGGGCGGTAAGAAAGTTGCCGCACCGGCGAAGAAGACCAAGGTTGGGCCTAAGTCTGATGCTGAGTGCTTTTACTGCAAGGGAGAAGGTCACTGGAAGCGGAATTGCCCAAAGTACTTGGCGGATTTGAAGAATGGCAACATCAAGAAGAAAGGTATATACGATATACATGTTATTGATTTGTATCTCACTAGTACTCGTAGTAGTGCCTGAGTATTTGATACTGGTTCGGTTGCTCATATTTGTAACTCGAAACAGGTGCTACAGAATAAACGGAAGCTAGCGAATAACGAGGTGACGATGCGCATTGGTAATGGATCAAAGGTTGATGTGATCAAGGTTGTCACGCTACCTCTTCATCTACCATCGGGATTAGTTTTATACTTAAATAATTGTTATTTGGTGCCTGCGTTGAGTATGAACATTATATCGGGATCATGTTTACTGCGAGACGGTTATTTGTTTAAGTCCGAGAATAATGGTTGTTCGATTTATATGAGTAATATGTTTTATGCACATGCACCTTTGATAGATGGTCTATTCTTATTGAATCTCGATTGTAGTAATACACACATAAATAACATTGAGGCTAAACGTTTGAAATTGAGCGATAACTCGACCTATATGTTGCACTGTCGTCTTGGTCACATTGGAGTGAAGCGTATGAAGAAACTCCATTCCGATGGACTTCTTAAATCACTTGATTTCGAATCACTTGAAAGATGTGAAGCATGTCTGATGGGTAAAATGACTAAGACTCCATTTTCTGGTATGATGGAGCGAGCTATGGACTTATTGGAAATCATACATACCGATGTGTGTGGACCAATGAGTGTAGCATCGCGTGGTGGTTATCGTTATGTTCTTACCTTCACTGATGACTTGAGTAGATATGGGGTATATCTATTTCATGAAACATAAGTCCGAAACTTTTGAGAAGTTTAAGGAATTTCAAAGTGAGGTAGAGAATCAACATAACAAGAAGATTAAATTTCTACAATCTGATCATGGAGGCGAATATCTAAGTTACGAGTTTGGCGAGAATTTGAAGAAATGTAGAATACTTTCACAATTGACACCGTCAGGAACACCACAACGTAATGGTGTGTCCTAACATCGTAATCGAACTCTCTTAGATATGGTTCGTTCTATGATGTCACTTACAGATTTACCTTTGTCATTTTGGGGTTATGCATTAGAAACAACCGCATTCACTTTAAATAGGGCACCATCTAAATCCGTTGAAATGACACCGTATGAATTATGGTTTGGGAAGAAACCTAAATTGGCGTTCCTTAAAGTTTGGGGTTGCGAAGCTTATGTAAATAAGTTACATCCCGACAAGCTTGAACCCAAAGCGGAAAAATGCGTCTTCATAGGATACCTGAAGGAAACTATTAGGTATACCTTCTATCATAGATCCGAAGGCAAAATCTTCGTTGCCAAGAATGGATCCTTTCTAGATAAGGAGTTTCTCTCGAAAGAAGTGACTGGAAGGAAAGTGAACTCGAAGAGGTTATCGAACCTTCTCTCGGATTTGAGAGTAGCGCAGCACCGGAAGAAGTTCCTGTGACGCCTACATCAATAGGAGAGGAAGCTAATGATAAAGATCGTGAAACTTTGGTTGAAGTTACTACGGAACCTCGCAGGTCAACGAGAACTCGTACCACTCTTGATTGGTATGATCCCGTTATGAGTGTCATGTTGGTGGACGACACCGACGACCCTGCGACGTATGAGGAAGCAATGATGATCCTAGATTCCAATAAATGGCAAGAAGCCATGAAATCCGAGATTGGATACATGTACGAAAACCAAGTATGGACTTTGGTGGACTTACCGGATGGCCGGAAGGCTGTCGAGAACAAATGGATTTTCAAGAAGAAAACAGATGCTGATGGTAATGTTACTGTCTATAAAGCTCGACTTGTCGCAAAAGGGTTTCGACAAATTCAAGGAGTTGACTATGATGAGACTTTCTCACCAGTAGCGAAGCTAAAGTCTGTGAGGATTATGTTAGCAATCGCTGCATATTATGATTATGAGATATGGCAGATGGATGTCAAAACGGTGTTCCTCAATGGATACATTGATGAAGAGTTGTATATGATGCAACCCAAAGGTTTTGTCGATCCTAAAGATGCTAACAAGGTGTGCAAACTTCAACGGTCCATATATGGATTGAAGCAAGCATCCCGAAGTTGGAATCAACGTTTTGATAAGGTAATCAAAAGCTTTGGTTTTATACAAACTTATGGAGAAGCTTGTATTTACAAGAAAGTGAGTGGGAGATCTGTAGCATTCTTAATACTATATGTAGATGACATATTGTTGATTGGGAATGATGTAGACCTTCTTAATAGTGTCAAGGATTATTTGAATAATAGTTTTTCAATGAAAGATCTTGGCGAAGCAGGTTACATATTAGGCATAAAGATAAATCGAGACGCCTAATATCATTGTCACAAAGTACATATTTGGACAAAGTTCTAAAGAGGTTTGGAATGGAAGATAGCAAGAAAGGGTTCTTGCCCATGTTGCCCAATACGACCTTGAGTAAAACTCAAAGTCCAGCAACGACAGAAGATAGAGAAAGGATGAGTAAGACTCCCTATGCCTCAACCATAGGTTCTCTAATGTATTCCATGCTATGTACTAGACCCGACATTGCATATGATGTTAGTTTAACTAGCAGATATCAAAGTGATCCAGGAGTGGATCATTGGACAGCGGTTAAAAACATCCTTAAGTACTTGAGAAGAACTAAGCATGTGGTTCTTTCTTATGGAGGTGATGAACAACTCTTTGTTAATGGTTACACCGATGCTAGTTGGAACACCGATCCAGACGATTATAAATCTCAATCTGGATACGTATTTACTTTGAATGGTGCAGCAGTTAGCTGGAGGAGTGCAAAGCAAAGCGTTATGGCGAGATCGTCAACTGAATCGGAATACATAGCTGCTTCGGAGGCTTCACAAGAAGCGATATGGATGAAGGAGTTCATTACAGAGCTCGGTGTGGTTCCAAGTGTGCTGGACCCAATGTCTATCTACTGTGATAACATGGGTGCCATAGCCAATGCGCAAGAACCAAGGTCACACAAGAAGCTTAAGCATTTCAAGCTACGTTTTCACGCTATTCGAGAACATGTCCAAGATGGTGACATAAAGATTTGCAAAGTACACACAGATCTGAATGTGGCGGATCCGTTGACTAAACCTCTCCCGAGGGCAAAACATGACCAACACCAAAATGCCATGGGTGTTCGGTATATTACCATGTAATCTAGATTAGTTGACTCTAGTGCAAGTGGGAGACTGTTGGATATATGCCCTAGAGGCAATAATAAATGTAGTTATTATTATATCTTTGTGTTTATGATAAATGTTTACATTCATGCTATAATAGTATTAACAAGGAAACATTAATACTTGTGTGATTTGTAAACTAAATTAGAGTCCCTAGTAAAGCCTCTTCATAATACTAGCTTGTTGGTTAATAGATGATTGTGGTTTCCCTATCATGAATATTGAGATGTTATTAACAACAAGATCATATCATTAGGAGAATGGTATGATGGACATACTCCTATAGATAAGCGTAGCATAAAGATCAAGTCATTTTAATAGTTCAATTGCTATAAGCTTTCTGATACATAGTAACCTAATTCCTTCGACCATGAGATCATGCTTATCACCATCACCGGAAGGATGCTTTGATGACATCAAACACCACACCGTAACTGGGTGGCTATAAAGGTGGCATTGAGTGTTCGGAAAGTATGGGTTGAGACACATGGATCAAGAGTGGGATTTGTCCATCCATATGACGGTTAGATATACTCTAGGCCCTCTCGGTGGAATGTCATCCAATTAGCTTGCAAGCATGTTACTGGCTCACAAGGGATCACATACCACGGTAACGAGAAAAGAGTACTTATCGGTAACGGGGTTGAACTAGGTATGCAGAGATACCGACGATCAAAACCTCGGATAAGTAAACTATCGTGAGACAAAGGGAAATTGGTATCATATGTAAGTGGTTCATTCGATCGCAAAGTAATCGTAGAAATATGTGGGAGCCATATGAATTTCCAGATTCCTCTATTGGTTATTGATCGGAGAAGTGTCTCGATCATGTCCGCATAATTCACGAACCGTAGGGAGACACACTTAAGGATTCGATGTTGTTGAGTAGTTATGGAATGATGAGTAAGAGACCGAATGTTGTTTGGAGTCTCGTATGGGATCCGGGATATCACGAGGAGATCCGGAATGGTCCAGAGAATAAGATTCATATAAGGAAAGTCATGTTTCGGAGTTGGGGAATGATTCCGGTGTTTTCACCGGGAATGTTCTAGAAGGGTCCGGAAGGTCCGGCACTCCGGAGGGAAGGGTACATGAATGTGTCATAACAAATATGGAATGGTTGCATCATGTACTAGGTCACTTGGCTGGGCAAAATAAAGGGAGAAATCAAATCCTAGTTTGAAAGTCAAACGCCAATTTGAAAAGGTCAAACGGCAAGTTTGCTTGGTGGAGGGAGAGTAGGAAACCTACTTGGGGAGGAGTTCCCCTCCCTCCACCCACCGGCCAAGGAGGCCGAGTTGGGGGAGGACTCCCTCCTCCCAACCAGCCACCCTCCATCTATATAAGGAGGGGTAGGGCGCCCCCTACCCCTCACACCCAAAACCCTAGCCTCCAAGTCGCCGGCGCCACCACCTCCTGCCGCCGCCTAGGGCACCTCCAACTCGGCGAGTTGGGGTGATCCCCAAACCCTAGCCGCCGGCTACACTCTCCCCTTGGTTCCCTCTAAACCCTAGATCACCAAGGCCTCTCTCATACTCCACCATACTCGCTCCGTCTTAAGGCGAAGCCCTGCGAGATCTCCCCTCTACTTCCGGTACCACGCCGTCATGCTGCCGGAATCGCGAGGAGAGTGCTACAACCTCTGTTGCCTGCTGGAACAAGGGAGAGGAAGGTCTTCATCGAGTACCGAACGTGTGACCGACTACGGAAGCGCTGCCGGAACACAGCGCCGAAAGGATCGTCACGCGATCTTGAGATCGACAAGAGTATGATTACATCACCCACGAGAATCTGCTCTCGTTTACCGCTTTGGAATCTTCGAGGCTGAGTTCCTCTATCGACTTGTTGCTACAATCTAGTAGATAGATCTTGGCTTGTTTGTTTGCATGCGGTAGAATTTTTTTGTTTTCCATGCTACGAACCCCTACATAAGAGGCTTCACAAGAGGCGATATGGATGAAGGACGTCATTACAGAGCTCAGTGTGGTTCCAAGTGCGCTGGACCCAATGTCTATCTATTGTGATAACATGGGCGCCATAGCCAATGCGCACGAACCAAGGTCACACAACAAGCTGAAGCATATCAAGCTGCGTTTTCACGCTATTTGAGAGCATGTCCAAGATGGTGTCATAAAGATTTGCAAAGTACACATAGATCTGAATGTGGCGGATTCGTTGACTAAACCTCTCCCGAGGGCAAAACATGACTTGCACCAAACCGCCATGGGTGTTCGGTATATTACCATGTAATCTAGATTAGTTGACTGTAATGCAAGTGGGAGACTATTGGAGATATGCCCTTGAGGAAATAATAAAAGTAGTTATTATTATATCTTTGTGTTTATGATAAATGTTTACATTCATGCTATAATTGTATTAACCGGAAGCATTAATACTTGTGTGATTGTAAACTTGTTAGAGTCCCTAGTAAAGCCTCTTTATAATACTAGCTTGTTGGTCGATAGATGATCATGGTTTCCTGATCATGAACATTGAGATGTTATTAACAACAAGATCATATCATTAGGAGAATGGTATGATGGACATACTCCTATAGATAAGCGTAGCATAAAGATCAAGTCATTTCATTAGTTTGTTTGCTATAAGCTTTCTGACATATAGTAACCTAATTCCTTCGACCATGAGATCATGCTAATCACCATCACCGGATGGATGCTTTGGTGACATCAAACACCACTTTGTAACTGGGTGGTTATAAAGGTGGCATTGAGTGTTCGGAAAGTATGTGTTGAGGCACATGGATCAAGAGTGGGATTTGTCCATCCATATGACAGATAGATATACTCTGGGTCATCTCGGTGGAATGTCATCCAATTAGCTTGCAAGCATGTGACTGGCTCACAATGGATCACATATCACATGAACGAGTAAAGAGTACTTCTCGGTAACAAGGTTGAACTAGGTATGCAGAGATACCGATGATCAGACCTCGGATAAGTAAAATATCATGAGACAAAGGGAAATTGGTATTGTATGTAAATGGTTCATTCGATCGCAAAGTAATCATAGAAATATGTGGGAGCCATATGAATTTCCAGATTCCTCTGTTGGTTATTGATCGGAGAAGAGTCTCGGTCATGTCTGCATAATTCACGAACCGTAGGGAGACACACTTAAGGATTCGATGTTGTTTAGTAGATATGGAATGTGAGTAAGAAGACCGAATGTTGTTCAGAGTCTCGGATGAGATCCGGGATATCAAGAGGAGATCCGGGATATCAAGAATAAGATTCATATAAGGAAAGTCCAATTCCGAAGTTCAGGAATGATTCCGGTGTTTTCACCGGAATGATCTAGAAGGGTCTAGAAGGTTCACCAGACCGGAAGGGGAAGGGTACATGAATGTTTCATGACTAAGTGGAATGATTGCATCATGTCCTAGGTCACTTGACTAGGCATTTGAAAGAAAGAAATTAAACTCCTAAATTGAAAGTCAAAAGGCAAGTTTGAAAAGTCAAACTGGGACAATGTTTCCTAGTGGAGGGAGGATAGGAAACCTCCTCTCCCTCCACCACGCACCTAGTAGGAGAGGGAGTTGGGGAAGGATACAAACTCCCCTCCCCTAGCTGCCCCTCCCTCTCATAAATAGAGGGGAGGGGGTGCCCCCCAAGACCACCACAACCAACCCAACCCCACCAAGCCGCCGCCGTGCCGTCGCCGCACCAAGTCGCTGCCGCCCACCTCCTATTCTCCAAATTCTAAACCCTAGACGCCGGGGAACCCTACTACTCCACCATAACCCGCTCCGTCTTAAGGCGAAGTCCTGCGTGATTTCCCCTCTAACTCCGACAACCATGCCGTCGTGCTGCCGAAATCGTGAGGAGAGAACTACAACCTCTGCCACCTGCTAGAACAAAGGAGAGGAAGGTCTTCATCGAGTACCGAACGTGTGACCGACTGTGGGAGCGCTGCCAAAACGCGGCGCCAAAAGGATAACCTTCGCGATCTTGAGATCGACAAGTGAACGACTTGAACGGAATATGCCCTGAGAGGCAATATTAAAGTGTTTATTATGTGTATTCCAAGTATATGATAGATGTTTATTTTGCATGCTATAATTGTATTAATACAGAAACATTAATACATGTGTGTTTAATAAACAAACAGAAAGTTCCTAGTTATGCCTCTCTCATAAACTAGCTCGTTGATTAACAAGATGATCAAGGTTTCCTGATCATGGACATTGGATGTTGTTAATAACGAGATCACAACATTAGTGTAATGGTGTGATGAACATTCATCCGAAGTATACCATTACGATCAAAGTCATAGAGTTTATATTGCTATAACAACTTACGAAGTGATCCTAATCCTTAGACCATGAGATCATGTCAATCACTAACACCGGAAGAGTTTCTTGATAACATCAAACGTCACACCGTAACAGGGTGATTATAAAGATGGATTCAGAACTAATAAAGTGTTATGTTGAGGCTCATGGATCGAGAGTGGAATTTGTTCATCCCGATGATGGATAGATATACTCTGGGCCCTCTCGGTGATATCACATTGATTAGCTTGCAAGCAAGTGATTTGATCACTAGAATGTTATATCACGGGAACGAGAAAAGAGTGCATGTCAGTAACAAGATCAAACTAGGTATGGAGATGCCGATGATCAAATCTCGGATATGTAATATATCGTGAAACAAAGGGATTAAGTTACTAGCGTAAAAGGTTCCGACGATCACAAGAAAGTCATCGTTGAATGTGTGGGAGTCAGTATGGGTCTCCAGATCCCGCTTCTGATTATTGATCCGAGAGGGGTCTCGATCATGTCCGCATTATTCACGAACCGTAGGGTGACACACTTAAGAGACACCGACATCCAATTGGATCAAAAGTTTCATGCCGAAAGAATAAACAAGCGCGGGAATTTATTTCACTAGATACCGAAACAGGTTTTCGGGTGAAATTGCATAAAGTGGTTATGCATGTGAAATGGAATTCTAGCAAGGGGTTATTTGTGAATGTTTGTCATTAAAGTAATTGACAAAATTATGTATAAAATAAAAGAGTTTTATTTAATGAGAGTTTGCATTAAATTTTGGTGGAAATTTAATGGGAATTTGAGTGGAGAAAATTGAAGGGCCATTTTTGTGAGTGGAGTGTCCACCCACATGAATGAAGGAGGGGAGGGGCAGCCCCCATGGCCGGCGGCCACCCCCTTGGGTGCCCCCCTCCTCCTATAAAAGGAGCCCCTCCTCTCACTTCTCACTCACACCTCCTCGTGAAGGATCTCTCTCCCCCTCTAGAATTTATCCCCCATGGTCTCGGACTGGCGAGATACATGTTCCCGGTGGCTATTCGGAAAGAAAGAGTTGTGCTTCCGCTGCATCGCTGGAGCGAGGAGGCGGAGGTTGCTCAGTGCCTCGAACGTGTGTGCGAGCACGGATGCGCTGCTGATTTGCGGCGCTAGGACTTTCTCTCGATCTTGAGATCGGCAAGAGATCGTCTACAACAACCACGAGTTGAACTCGTTAAGCTTTGTCGGTCTTCAAGGGTATGTTCTCTACGGATATACATCCGCCCGTTGTTTGTATCTAATAGATAGATCTTGGTACTTAGTTCACATCGTAGGAAATTTTTTGTTTTCTATGCTGCGAACCCTACAGTGGTATCAGAGCCGGATCTATGCGTAGATGCTTTACACGGGTAGTACACATATGAGTATGTGGGCGATGATGATCATGTTGTTGCTCCTTAGTTGTAATTTTGGATATTGGTGGCATAGTGGGATGAAGCGGCCCGGACAAACTTTACATGTCCTCGCACATGAGACCTGTTCCACGCTTGACATGCAACTAGTTTGCATAAGTGGCTAGCAGGTGTTTGTCTCTCCTACTATAGTAAATATCTATTTTGCAACGAGTTGTCAACAATTTGGTTATCCTCGTTGTGGTTCATGTTCGTAGGTAAGAACGGTTCTATCTCGAAAGCCCTAAGCCACGTAAAACTTGCAATGGATAAATTAGAGGCGTCTAGTTTAGATTGTTGCTAGGCTAGTGTTATGATATGATGGTGTTGTAAGTAGAAGTATGAGATGATAATCTTACAACATACATAACGTGTAATCTCCATAGACCTTGGACTTACACATATAGGTATGATAGTGATCATACCACGATGCACATGATAGAGATCATATGCGGAAACCATATCATTTCACTAATAAACATGTGATGTTTGATAGCATCTTATATTGCTTGTTTAGCGCTTTGTTAGCATAGTAAGATGATCCCTCATTTAAATATCAAGATAAGAATATGTTCTTCCTTTAGTATTGCACCGATTATGTTTTCGTCGCTCCAAGACATCACGTGATGATCGGGTGTTCTTGGATCCACGACCATATTTCGGGTGTAAAACAGTTACACACGCGAATACTAAGGTTCTAACTTGGCGAGCCTAGCATGTACAGACATGGCCTCGGAACACGGACCGAAAGGTTAAACATGAGTCATATAGTAGATATGATGCCCATTTGATGCTCGCCTTTGAAGCTATACCGACTCACGTGACGATCAGACTTGGTATAGTGGATTTGGTTCATGTAATCACCAAAAAGGCACGAGGGATGTCGTTTTTGAGTGGGAGTTCATTCGTAATATGGATTAGTTGAACTCAATCTATCATACACTTAGTCTAAACTTTACAAATTCTGTTGTAGATGGCACCACCTGCTTTTAATTTCAATGTGTTCATGGAGAAAGAGAAACTTGCAACGAACGGTAGCAACTTTACCGAATGGGCCATGAATTTGAGGATTCTCCTCTCTGCTGCACAAAAGCAATACGTGCTAGAAGCGCCACTAGGCCCCCCACCTTTAGAGGATGGCCCTGACGAGGAGAAGAATGTCTATCAGACTCGTCAGGAGGACCACAACTTAGTTCATTGCGGCATATTGTATGGGCTAGAGCCGGCACTTCGAAAGCGTTTCGAAAACGACAATGCTTTTGATACAATGGGTGAGTTGAAAATGGTTTTAGACACACATGCTGCTGTAGAGAGCTACAACGCTTCAGAAATTTTTTTTAGCTGCATGATGGAAGAGCACAACTCCGTTAGTGAGCATGTACTCAAGATGTCGGGTTACGCCGATAAGCTTGTGTCCTTGGGAATAATGATTCCCATTGACTTAGGCATCCATCGTGTTCTGCAGTCTCTGCCACCTAGCTATAAGAGCTTTGTGATGAACTACAATATGCAAGGAATGAAGAAGTCTCTCCCCGAGCTTCTGTCAATGCTTAAAACTGCAGAAGTGGAGATCAAAAAGGAACATCAAGTGTTGATGATCAATAGGAACACTGGTTTCAAGAAAGACAAGAAGGGAAAATGGAAGGGAAGTAAGGGCGGCAAGCCGATTGCCGTGCCTGAAAAGAAACCCCGAGTTGGACCTAAGTCTGATACCGAGTGCTACTATTGTAAGGGGACTGGCCACTGGAAGCGCAATTGCCCCAAGTATTTGGCAGACAAGAAGGCCAGCAAGGCAAACAAAGGTATATATGATATACATGTTATTGATGTGTACTTGACTAGTGCTCGCAGTAGCACCTGGGTATTTGATACCGGTTCAGTTGCTAATATTTGTAACTCGAATCAGGGGCTGCAGAACAAGCGACCGCTAGCAAGGGGTGAGGTCAAGATGCGTGTCGGCAATGGATCAAGCATTGATGTGATCGCCGTCGGAATGCTGCTTCTCCATTTGCCGTCGGGATTAGTTATAAACTTGAATAATTGTTATCTGGTGCCTGCACTGAGCATGAACATTGTATCTGGATCGTGTTTGATGCGAAGTGGTTATTCATTTAAATCCGAGAACAATGGTTGTTCCATTTATATGAATGAAATCTTTTATGGTCATGCACCGATGATGAATGGTTTATTTATATTAGATCTCGATGATAATGTTACACATATTCATAATGTTGATGCTAAAAAGATTAAACTTAATGATGATATATCCGCATATATGTGGCACTGCCGTCTAGGTCATATTGGCGTTAAACGCATGAAGAAGCTCCATTCGGATGGACTTTTGGAATCACTTGATTTTGAATCATTTGATACATGTGAGCCATGCCTTATGGGCAAGATGACTAGAACGCCGTTTTCCGGTTTAATGGAACGGGCGACAGATTTATTGGAAATCATACATTCCGATGTATGTGGTCCAATGAGTGTGTCGACGCGAGGTGGATATCGTTATTTTGTTACTTTCACGGATGATTTGAGTAGGTATGGTTATATATACTTGATGAAACACAAGTCTGAAACCTTTGAAAAGTTCAAGGAATTTCAGAATGAAGTGGAAAATCATCGTAATAGAAAGATCAAATTTCTACGGTCCGACCGTGGAGGTGAGTATCTAAGTTACGAGTTTAGCACTCACATGAAAGAGTGTGGAATTGTTTCACAACTCACACCTGCCAGAACACCACAGCGAAATGGTGTGTCTAAACGTCGTAATCGTACTTTATTAGATATGGTTCGATCTATGATGTCTCTGACGGACTTGCCATTGTCATTTTGGGGTTATGCACTAGAAACTGCTGCATTCACTTTAAATCGGGCACCATTTAAATCCGTTGAAAAGACACGGTATGAATTGTGGTTTGGAAACAAACCTAACCTGACATTTCTTAAAGTTTGGGGATGCGATGTTTATGTGAAGAAACTTCAACCGGATAAAATCGAACCCAAAGCGGAAAAATGCGTCTTCATAGGATACCCTAAGGAAACTATTGGGTATTCCTTCTATCACAGATCCGAGGGCAAGGTTTTTGTTGCCAAGAATGGATCCTTTCTAGAGAAAGAGTTTCTCGCGAAAGGTGTGAGTAGTCGGAAAGTAGAACTCGAAGAGGTTATTGAACCTTATCTTCAAAGTATGGCGAGTAGCGCAGCGCCGGAAGTTGTTCCGGAGTTGTCTTCACCTGTTGAAGAGGGAACTAATGATAATGATCATGAAACTCTGAAAGAGAGTACTACTGAACCTCGCAGGTCAAGCAGGACGCGTGCAGCTCCCGAGCTGTACGGAAATCCTATCATGAATTTCATGGTTGATGAAAATAATGACCCTGCGACGTATGAAGAAGCGATGATGAGCCCGGATTCCAACAAATGGTTAGAAGCCATGAAATCCGAGATGGAATCCATGTATGAAAATCAAGTTTGGAACTTGGTGGAATTACCTCACGACCGAAAGGCCGTGGAGAACAAATGGATTTTCAAAAGGAAAATTGATGCTGATGGTAATATGACCGTCTATAAAGTTCGACTTGTCGCAAAGGGGTTTCGAAAAATTCAAGGAGTTGACTACGATGAGACATTCTCTCCCGTAGCGATGCTAAAGTCAGTTAGGATTATGTTAGCAATTGCTGCATATTTCGATTATGAGATATGGCAGATGGATGTCAAAACCGCGTTTCTCAATGGTAATATTGAAGAAGAGTTGTATATGATACAACCAAAGGGTTTTGTCGATCGTAAGGATGCTAACAAGGTGTGCAAGCTTCATCGATCCATCTATGGATTGAAGCAAGCATCACGAAGTTGGAATCTCCGCTTTGATGAGGTGATCAAAGAGTTTGGATTTGTCCAAACTTATGGAGAAGCTTGTATTTACAAGAAAGTGAGTGGGAGCAATGTGGCATTTCTGATATTATATGTGGATGACATATTATTGATCAGAAATGATATAGATCTTTTAAACAGTGTTAAAGTTATCTAAACAGCAAATTTTTAATGAAGGACCTAGGTGAAGCGTCATACATATTAGGCATAAAGATCTATAGAGATAGATCTAGACGCCTAATAGGGCTATCGCAAAGTACATACCTTGATAAGATTTTAAAGAAGTTTAAAATGGACGGAAGTAAGAAGGGGTTCTTACCTATGTTGCAAGGCAAGACATTGAGTAAGACTCAAAGTCCGGCTTTGGCGGAAGAAAGAGAGATAATGGACAAGGTCCCCTATGCTTCATCCATAGGCTCTATAATGTACGCCATGATATGTACAAGACCGGATGTGGCACGTGCTATTAGTTTGACTAGTAGGTACCAATCGGATCCAGGTTCGAAACACTGGATAGCGGTCAAGAATATCCTTAAGTACTTACGAAGAACTAAGGATATGTTTCTTGTATACAGAGGTGAAGAAGAGCTCGTCGCTAAATGTTATGTTGATGCTAGCTTTGACACCGATCCGGATGACTCTAAGTCTCAATCCGGATACGTATTTCTCATGAATGGCGGAGCGGTTAGTTGGAGGAGTTCCAAACAACCTGTGGTGGCGGGATCAACAACGGAGGCCGAATATGTTGCTGCTTCAGAAGCGGCTCAGGAAGCAGTTTGGATGAAGGAGTTCATATCTGAACTAGGAGTGGTTGCAAACGCGTTGGACCCAATGGTGATCTATTGTGACAACAATGGTGCCATTGCCAATGCCAAAGAGCCAAGGTCTCACAAGCATTCCAAGCATATTAAGCGCCGGTTTCACTCCATCCGCGAGCATGTCAAGGATGGAGATATAAAGATTTGTAAAGTACACACGGATCTCAATGTAGCAGATCCGTTGACTAAAACTCTCCCTAGAGCAAAACATGATCAACACCAGAACTCGATGGGTGTTAGATTTATCACTGTGTAACTAGATTATTGTCTCTAGTGCAAGTGGGAGACTGAAGGGAATATGCCCTGAGAGGCAATAATAAAGTGTTTATTATGTGTATTCCAAGTATATGATAGATGTTTATTTTGCATGCTATAATTGTATTAATACGGAAACATTAATACATGTGTGTTTAATAAACAAACAGAAAGTTCCTAGTTATGCCTCTCTCATAAACTAGCTCGTTGATTAACAAGATGATCAAGGTTTCCTGATCATGGACATTGAATGTTGTTAATAACGAGATCACAACATTAGTGTAATGGTGTGATGAACATTCATCCGAAGTATAGAATTACGATCAAAGTCATTGAGTTTATATTGCTATAACAACTTACGAAGTGATCCTAATCCTTAGACCATGAGATCATGTCAATCACTAACACCGGAAGAGTTTCTTGATAACATCAAACGTCACACCGTAACAGGGTGATTATAAAGATGGATTCAGAACTAATAAAGTGTTATGTTGAGGCTCATGGATCGAGAGTGGAATTTGTTCATCCCGATGATGGATAGATATACTCTGGACCCTCTCGGTGATATCACAATGATTAGCTTGCAAGCAAGTGATTTGATCACTAGAATGTTATATCACGGGAATGAGAAAAGAGTGCATGTCAGTAACGAGATCAAACTAGGTATGGAGATACCGATGATCGAATCTCGGACATGTAATATATCGTGAAACAAAGGGATTAAGTTACTAGCGTAAAAGGTTCCGACGATCACAAGAAAGTCATCGTTGAATGTGTGGGAGTCAGTATGGGTCTCCAGATTCCGCTTCTGATTATTGATCCGAGAGGGATCTCGATCATGTCCGCATTATTCACGAACCATAGGGTGACACACTTAAGAGACACCGACATCCAATTGGAGCAAAAGTTTCATGCCGAAAGAATAAACAAGCGCAGGAATTTATTTCACTAGATACCGAAACAGGTTTTCGGGTGAAATTGCATAAAGTGGTTATGCATGTGAAATGGAATTCTAGCAAGGGGTTATTTGTGAATGTTTGTCATTAAAGTAATTGACAAAATTCTGAATAAAATAAAAGAGTTTTATTTAATGAGAGTTTGCATTAAATTTTGGTGGAAATTTAATGGGAATTTGAGTGGAGAAAAATGAAGGGCCATTTTTGTGAGTGGGGTGTCCAGCCACATGAATGAAGGAGGGGAGGGGGCAGCCCCCATGGCCGGCGGCCACCCCCTTGGGTGCCCCCCTCCTCCTATAAAAGGAGCCCTCCTCTCACTTCTCACTCACACCTCCTCGTGAAGGATCTCTCTCCCCCTCTAGAATTTATCCCCATGGTATCGGACTAGCGAGATACATGTTCCCGGTGGCTATTCGGCAAGAAAGAGTTGTGCTTCCGCTGCATCGCTGGAGCGAGGAGGCGGAGGTTGCTCGGTGCCTCGGACGTGTGTGCGAGCACAGATGCGCTGCTGATTTGCGGCGCTAGGACTTCCTCTCGATCTTGAGATCGGCAAGAGATCGTCTATATCAACCACGAGTTGAACTCGTTAAGCTTTGTCGGTCTTCAAGGGTATGTTCTCTACGGATATACATCCGCCCGTTGTTTGTATCTAATAGATAGATCTTGGTACTTAGTTCACATCGTAGAAAAATTTTTGTTTTCTATGCTGCGAACCCTACACGACTATATCAGCCACGAGAATCTGCTCTCGTTAACCGCTTTGGAATCTTCGAGGGTGAGTACTCTAATCGACTCCTTGCTACAATCTAGTAGATAGATCTTGTCCTGTGTGTGTTCATGCGGTAGAATTTTTTTGTTTTCCATGCTACGAACCCCTACACGCCATGGCTCCGAATGCGTGCTTCTGCGGAAGATGACTCATAGCTCGGAAAAGGAGACGATGAGCCCCTGGCAAATCACCCTCCAGAGGAGGCGGCGAGCAGGCAACTATTTTCCATATGGAGACGATTGGACTAATGTGGCAGCACATGAACTAAACGACCTCTAGCGATGTCACGTCTAGTTCTATGCGGCAGCACAGGTCCCACATCCCCGACTCGTGGTCGTGCATCACCTCGTGGAACTGCTAGTGATGATGTTCCTCATCTAGTACAGCGGAGGGCGCTGCACGGCGCCATTTTTAGTGCAGCCAAGCGACCACGCTTGTGCTGTGGTGGTGAACATTGTAGAATGGTGTAGGAGAAAGAACCTGGGGCCGTTGTGTCTGTTGATGGCACACCGATGGTGGTCGATAGGAATTGTCGTATGAGAGAGCAGTGACCTGGGCATGACAGATGCTACGGAAGCTAAGCGTCGTTCTCGTCGACAGCTGCTTGAATTTACTCGTCGGAGAGGACCACACATGGATGCTCCCTGGCTCGAGCATACACAGGTTACTGCGAGAGACCAAGAAGTACACTTGTTCAAATATGGATTCAATAGCGGGATTGCGGCGCAGCCGGTAGGAGCGACGGAGAAGCAGCAAAACCCTAATATAATTTATTAAAAACACTACTTTTATCAAAGACTTAACTCATAGATAAGGTTCCCCACTCCTCCCAGCGCCGATGAGGCCGACCGGAGAAGGGGGAACCGACTATGGAGGAGGAGGAGGGTGTATGCGGCTAGGTTTAAGAAGAGAGAGAGGCGACAGTTGAGGCAGAAACACGACTAAACGAGAGATGCATAGATGTTAGATGGCATCTGGTATGAATTAGCGTGAAGTGTGACACCACCGTTTTTAATTTATCTAGTAAAGATGAGGTGTGGAGTAGAAATTTGAGTGTAATTTCTTTAAGTGTGACACCGGATACGACATGTTTGAATTTTTTATAGAATATTTAAAGCTATATGTATTCGATTATGTGAAAATCATTTATAGATACGAGATGATTTATCTTCTCTCCTCAGTAATATTTATGCGCCATGTAGACTTAAATAGAAGGTGAAGTACTAAGAGACGGCACCAAAGTGGAACATTGGTAGAGGCATTAACATGAAATCACAATGTTTTTTTAATATCACCATCGTATAGCAGTCACTCAAATAAGTTGAGATTCTATTTACTCCCCAACGTTAGATTTACCACTAAATGCCAAAAATTTCTACCGCGTGCAGATTCCTATGAGTAAATGCTACATATTTTTGTATTACCTAATGCTTAGGCTAGTCACAGTGGAAGTAATTTCAGTAGTAACATAGTTTTACATGTATTGCCAACTAAACATTTAGATGACATGACATGCAATTAAATGATGAGAGAGAGGCTTGTGTTAACTAGCTATGTTACCATAACATCATACATTTCAAGACAAAATGAGTATACATTGCAATAAATAAGCCTTTGCATGACACCACACATATATTATTTTCCACTATAGAAATAGTAACTTAGAGTAGTAACATGCGTATGTTACTACTCTAAGTTACTCCCTACTATAATCAGCCTTACTCATGGATTAATTTTTTTTGGGAACCTAGTATTTTGGAGCCCTTGTACGAGTGCTCCGAATAACATGCAAAAAAAAGTGCTCTGGATACGGGCCTGGGTTGTTGGGCAATGTACATGTTCGTAAGAGCGAGAGGGTTTGTTGGGATTGCATGGATATAAGTGCGTATTTCAGTTGGAAGAGTTTTAGAAAGTTTGTCGGCAGTGGAAGTTCTAGTTTAAGAGCATCTCCACTCGCCTACCTAGGACGCCGATCTGGACGCCGAATTTCGGTCTGGACGCCAAAAATCGGCCCAGTCGCGTACCCAGCGACCTGTTTTCGTCCGGATTTCGGCGTGTTTTGGTCCGACCTACCCAGGCCGTATCCAGGTTCCCGGGTACGCCCTGGGGACGCTGGACTCAGCGAAAACGGGCATGGGCCAGCTCTGTCGGCGAGAGAAGGCGCCACTCCCGCCACTTCGCCGAGCTCCCACCCTTTTCTTCCCCATTCCCCCACCCCCGCCACTCCGCCGAGTTTCCCGCCCGACATGCCGCCCAAGAGCTTCGTCCAACCCAAATCGACCCTCAGCGAGGGTCCGGCGGAGAAGAAGGCGAAGAAGCCGAGAGCGCCGCCGACCAAACCGGAGGGCATGTCCTTGGCCGAGTGGGATAAGGAGCACGCCAGGCAGATCTCGTCGGCCGAGCGAAAGGACAGTCAGGAGAGGGCGAAGCTCCGGCAACAGCAGGCGGAGGAGGAGAAGGCGATGGTGAAGGCGGCGGCGGAAGAGCAGGCGACGGTGAAGGAGAAGTAGGCGGCGGCGACGCGTTCGGCGTTGATGGCCGCGCCATACCCACCACACTGGGGAAGCCAGCCGAGCGTCGGCTCACCCGCCGGATTCTCGCCGATCTCTCCGGCCAGCTTCCAGGAGAGCCAGGCGGCTGCTCGGCAGAGGTACTCCTCATCGCCCGAGTTCGACGGCGGCTTCAACCCCAATGTGATCTTCCCTTGCCCGGCGCCGCGCCCTCCTTGGCAACGCGTGAAGGCCAACTACGCCGCCAAGAAGCGGAACATGGACCTCAAGTTCCTCATGGACGGCGAGGACACGTCGAAGATGAGCTCGCCGGTCAAGGCCTGGTACATGGCGCAACGTCAGGCCATCCTACTGGGCATCATCACGGCTTCCCCTTCCTCTACGCCGAATGTGCCTGCGTCGAACGCTCCCACGCCGAGCTCTGCTTCGACTTCGTCCAACCCGGGGGCCTTCACCGACGAGATGGACGACAACGCCGCGTCGGCAACGCCGCAGGAGCCCATCCCCATCGACGACTGAGAGTTGTTTCGTCTGTTATGTAATAAAAATATGCCGCCGAACTTGTGGGCGTACCTGTCGAACACCTTGTGGCCGAGCACTCGCCGGCGGGAACGATAAAGATTCAAATATATAGCCGTTTTGTGTTCGCCTGGGTACTCGGCCTGGATACGCGAGTGGGAAACTGGGTGTACCCAGGCCGAAAACTTGCGCCGTCCGATCGGAAAAAGGTCCGGATTTCGGCCTGAGTTCGGCCAACGAGTGGAGATGCTCTAATTTGTTAAAGTGTGACAACAGTCACTCGCATCTTTGAAAATAATAGTAAAGATACTTGAAGATCATATAATAAACTGATTGCAATCTTCAATTGCAAGATAAAACATTGTTTTCCTACAGGTAATCTTTTATTACATGTATTGGAGCATGTATATTATCATATGTTCTTCTGGATAGAGATGAGCAACTGATAACATGATTCATGTATCCAGGTGAAATGTTTCATTAGTTTTAGGAAAGTCGTAGTGTCTTACTACTGTTATTTGTATTCTGTTTTCTTCTCTCACAAAGGGTTATTGTTTGCTGGAACCTCTACGATTGTAGTTAGTGCTCCCTTGTAATCTTAAGAAGGGTGCCTAATATCAGTGTAGTAATATTTTTGCTGCAAAATTTTACACACGATAGGTAAGACATGAAACACCTTGCTAAAGATTTTAGGAGTTAGGATAATTTTCTAAAAGTAATGGCAATAGACATTAACAATTCTCTGAGGAACTCAACAATGTTTTTTGGGTTATGATAACATCATTTTATTTGCAATATTGAGATGTTGATGAAGACCAAAATGTCCTAGACAGGAGCCATAGTATAACTATCTTCACTTCTAAGGAGATTAGTTGATTCATACTAGGTTATTTTCAAGCACAAATTGCCTCGTCCATATGTGCATTTGAGGTTAGTGATGATCATCTTGGAGAGAAATTAATTGTCAATAAGGTTAATAAAAGGTGGAACGAATGACGGAGAGTAGGCCAACTATTGTACTGTGCTTTGATGAAAAAGCTCAGCGTATGAATTGTGGATGAACAAACATACCTCTAGAGATGTTAAACCATTGATTTTTAGCTTGCACACACCTCTCTGTTGTAATTCCAGTTTCTTCAATATTATAACCGTACATCAAATAAAATTGATCTTTATCTATGGAAGCTAGCGGCATGTTATAATGCAAAAAGAAATTTGTAAACCATCACAAGGTTTTGATGTAACTTAGAAGCTGAGTATGAACTACATATTAGGAAATAGGAATTGCCATATATATTTATCTTCACATCTGTATCTTCGATTCTTTGTTTCTAAATTAGCAATCTTAAGTATACTTACAATTTATCTTGGACATTCCCCATTTATACGCTCAACATGGTTTTCAAATTTCTTGCCCCTCAAGTGGAAACGTGCATTTGCATGTGCTTGATTACTGGTATATGAAAAATATCAAAATCTACAGTATCAAACTTATATTACGAGGACTACAACGAAATATACTTTCATGTTGTATGCATGAGATATTGTGAAGATTAATATGTTTCTCTTTATAAATGGTAAAACTATACAAAGTTTGACTTTGACTAAAAATTAGATGCAATATTTTAGGACAGAGGGAGTATGCATGATCCGACGACGTTGTAGGGGTGAAGGCCGTTTTCTCGAGGGGTAGAACATGCATGTACGCCGGAGGTGACATGATGAGTATGGCAACACCACTGGCTCGGCTAACACCTGGCAATGATTACACGTTTGGAACATGGAAAGGCCCTACCGCGAAGGATGGGAGAACGAGGCAACTTCAGCGGCAGTATGGGATGTCTACTCCACCTCTAGATTGGGTTAGATCAGGCTCGGGAGGTACCACATAGTTCCGGAGGCGTCAAGTCATGTTTGTCGCTCACAAATGCTACGCATGACGTCTCATGAGAAGGTCGTAAAGTCATGCATGTTTTGAAAGGTGCTATACACGATGACACTGGTGGACATATCGAGTCATGTATGTTGCGGATGGATCGCAAGCATTGTGATAATGACTTGCTGTAAGGCGCTATGGGACATCTCTATCTTCCTGTATGTCCTCTAGTGGTATCCGACATTGGTAGGCAGATAAGTGATGATGGTAGATGTTGATTCAACAACTAATATGTGCACTTCATTGGAAACAAAAGATCTCTCATCAGGCAATATCGGCGTCTGCTTACGTTGCTCCTTTGTTGAAGCTGGTGGCAAGCTTGGCTTTGGAGAGAAAATCATAAGATCAACATATAGTTGGACTTGTTACCATTGGCACACGCGCGGTGATTTTTTTATCGAAGGCCTAGCCTAGAGTTGTGTACTTTTCATTTCTTTTTTATTGAAAGCCTAGCCTAGGGTTATTGTTGGAGGAGTTACTGTCTTTTCTTTTCCAGATTGACTTTGTTCGGCTACAGGATTTGAACTATGAATAATACTACTACATGTTTGTATACATTGATCGATGAGCCCGGGGCTATCGTCCATTTTGAAAAATAAAATACACTATAGATCAGCGCAGTTATTGGTGTTCTAAAATGTAATGTTGTATTAGATGGGTATTATCTCCCAAAACATCTATGACCACAACCATCTTTTTTGCATGAACGAAGAAATGTAATTGAAGGTTAATCATTCATGTTGTCTAACTCTTAGAGAGAAACAGAAGAATGTGAAGATAATTACATACGTAAGTAGGGCAGTGATGTCCTCCTAAGTTGTCAAATAGATACGCTTGTTCTTCATCCGAACATTCAGTGTAGGATCGTGGGCCACTTGGGGTGTCGGGTGGCAAATGGGCTAGAAGTTTTGGGCCTTTTAATGAGAATATGTGCCACTTACATCACCTGAATTTGGTGGCAACCTACGTCACCTGAGTTTCTTATCTTCTTTTGTATTTTTTTTTAGAAAGGATTTTTTTTGAAAGAAGTATATATTAATATCACGAAAGATACCAATTACACCCGGTCTCTGCAACAACGCAATGTCCTAAAAACATTACGGATGCATACAACCCTATTACAAAAGAAAAAGAAGAAAATAAAAATAAAAATAAAAGATCCCGCTACGGTGATCAAGACATTGTAACTGCAACACCAAACACCACCAAGACAGCACCCAGAGCCGTGCTCACAAAACAATATCTTCAACAAAAACATTGACAGGCACAACCAATTAAGGCCAGACCTTGAATTTTCATCCTCGAGCAAGTCTGTCTCTCTCAAAACAATGCCTTCAAGACAATTGCCAGACATAACCAGTTAAGACCAGACCTTGGATTTTCATCCCAAAAGATAAGACCATGTACTCTTACTGTACTGCCTCCCCCGCTTTTTACTGTCGCTGCTACAAGTCAAGAGTCAACAAGCAAGGTCCTCATCACCACCAAGACTTAGCCCACCATCAGTAGCTTCATATTTCAGCCGACTGACATTCTCCACCATTGTGTCCTCCATGGAAATCGAAGACCGACATGTACCATGTTGGCAACAGTCAACGCAGCTTCGTGTCGCTCCTTTGAAACAGGAACACACGACCGAATTCATCCGATCCAGCAATCTGCGGGCAACTTGTGCGCAAAAGAGATCGCCAGCGGAGCCTTCCGGAACTCGTCACCGGCCAGAAAATAAGATCCGACATCAAGCAGACCATCTTCCAGGTGCGAGAAGCCCTGAAGGATCGCCCCCTTTATTGGGCAGATCGGCAGGCCCCCACACCGCCGTCCGTCGACCGACCCCCTCCGGCGGAAAAGGAGGCAAGTCTGCGATCGAACCACACGCACGCCTCGTCCCACTGGAAACCAGCATGGTCGACCGCGAGCATCGTGCTGCCTTCCCACGCACCTCCAGGTGACTAAAGGCCGCACCGATGGGGGGTCTAGGCGGGAGCCTAGGCCTACGGCCGCCGCCTCCACCTCAAGCGTGGATGCCCAAGGGAAGTCTCCAATCGCCGTGACCGGGGCGCCGCCCTATGGCCTTGAGCAGAAGAACTCCACCCCGCGCGGACACCACACCCGAAGGAACGCCACTGTCGTCGCATGATCGGGGTCGCCGCGCTAGATACCGCATGCAGAAGATCTCCGACGCTGTCCCCAACCGCCACCGATGATCTGCCGCCGCCCCTAGCACCTTCGGCCCTGGGGCCCGCCGCCACCGCGGCCCTTGCTGGTAGCAGCGGCGGAAGGGGAGGCTACCGGATTTTAGTTTTCTGGCGGCTAGGATTTCGCCCCGGTGCCACCTTGGGGGACGGCACGGGGGTTTGGGGGTTCTAAAATGGAGGGAGGATTTCACTTCCCCGGCCTCTGCACCAACTAGGGATGCACACAACCATTAAGCATGAGTACCAGAATTTTTAAACTTGGTTAAGCACCAAGCCTGGTCCTCAAGATAAATTATATGAGTACCAGGAGAGCCTGGTCCTCAAGTATAAATAGAAACCTTAATTCGCTTCCATGAGGATTTGAACTCAGGTGTTGGGTTTGTACATCCATTCCCCCAACGAGTTGAGCTAGGCTTTTTGTAATAAAGTTAGAGTAACTGATTTCTCGATTAAGTAAAAGGATACCTCTCAAGTTAGACTTAAAATCTATCAGTGAAATTTATTTGTAATAAAATACTCCTCGAAGAGATTTGAACTAAAACTATGTCAAGTATTTTGAAGTAGAGGGAGTAGTATAAGATGCATGAAGAGAGAAGTTGTATAAAAGATTCATTTTGTCAGTTACCATGAATGGCCGTGGTTTAACCAATTAAAGGTCATCAAGGTTCAACGTGTACTTGATTAATGTTGCATGCAAATTATTTAAGCCATAGACAATATGAAATCAACATTTTTAAGAAACCGATCATATGGATAGCTTTTCTAAAGAAATGTCATTTGAATTGGAGCGTAAACTTCTTCGAAATATCTTCATTTGAAAAGCGGCAATCTCAAATACTAGCTACATGATCGTCATCACTGAAAATAATTGGTGAAAATGAATGGTTCGTTGAAATGATAAAGAAACGAGCGGTTATTGTGATCCTCTAATTAATTGTGTAATTGCACAATGGGATGATGTGTCTCTTCAACAATTGGGTGGACTAAAAAAGAATGACTTGGACAATTGGATGAACGAATATATGTGAATAGCTTTACATGTAGAGGCAGACTATCATTAGTGAATGTTACTAAAGAGACTTATAAGCAATATACATCAGTGATTACTTAACTGTATGTACTTTTCGCAAATCAAGCGATAATACTCTTTTATTGGTATAGGACATCCACTTATTGATCGGACATCAAGACGGTTTTGGTTTATTTATTGATGGGGATAGACGTTAACAAAATTCTAACCATAAAAATAATCATCAGTGGAATATTTATTTTGTTTAAAAATATTGTTACAACACAAAGGCAATGTACAAAGACGCACACTCACAGTCTTAGTTTTTCCTTCTACATTTGGGTCATGTGCATTATCTTACTCACTCCGATCCATATTACTTGCCACTGAAATGGATATATCTAGACATGTTTTAGTACTATATACATCTGTTTCAGCGATAATTAATATGGATCTAAGAGGGTATGTAAAAACCGAGTATTCTAACTTTTAGCAAACAAATATAAACATGCATAAATACAGAACTTAGAAAGTATATAGTACATCCTCGGATCTATTTTTTAGTTGTCGTGGGTTTAGGCAAGATTTGAAAAAAAAAACTTCATCTAAACGCGTGACAATTAAATTGGATCGGGGAGAATACAAAACTTTGAACTGGTAGCTTGCAGCAAGGATAGCAAAAACAATAAAACATTGGCGAATATTTAAACCGGTGTGTGGCCTCAAATCATCCGTCAATTATTGGTGTCATCAAGGTCTAACTCAAGCAGTCAACTATAGAGTTAGTCGCACAGGCGCACAATCATTTCATGTCTCTGTACATTCTCATGAAAATTACTGTGCAATGTGACGCACACATTTACGTCTTCTGCGTTGAAAGTTAGGTACGGTACGTACGACGCGATGCTGACTCGTTTCGTCGCCTTCCCGAGGAGTCCTACTCACTCAGCTGCCATATTAGTTGCCGCATTAAGCAGGGTATACACGCCAATAATTCAACCCCAACCCAACGAAAGTGATCGCTCCTCCCGTGCGTCGTCGCAGCAGCATATTCGTGCCGTGTAGAGTTAGGAACTCGGGTCACTGGTCAGCAGCGAATAATCACGGATCGTTTTCTGAGGAACTAGTCCGGTGACTTATCGGACAACTCCACTCTTTTTTTTCTTCCAAGAATGCAAAATTGCATGATATGTTTTTTTTGGTTCCGAGTTGACCAGTTCACTATCAAGCACTCGGCACAAGCCAAGTGATGAAGTGATCTTTTGCAACAAAAAAAAAGTGATGAAGTGATCAATGTGGGTGGACCATAAAAATGGGAAAAATTCATGATACTCCCTGCTGTCTGGAAAGAATGCCAATTGGTTCTTTTTTCGAAAGGGCGGAGTCCCATGATCGTTATATCGATTGATACACGAAGATTTTTTTTTTCTTTTTGCGAAAAGATTCAGATCTATTTCATGAGTTTGTTAGAAGTACAAAGCATCCCAAACACAATGAAAATTACATCAAGGTCCTTGGACCACCTAACGACCACTACTGCTGCACGAGCGAGCTGTCGACGCGTGGTTGTCGCCGCTCCCTTACCGGATCCGGCCTGACGTTGTTGATGACAGTTGGAAAGTTTTCATGCATGTGCCCCTAAGGACCAGCGTCCCAGAGCTGAAGCCATCGTCATTGAACCCTTGAATTGATATGAATCTTGTAACACCAAACCTAGAAAACAAAGTAGACTGGACGAGATCCACCACTCCATGGAAGCGATGACCAGACGAATTTCCGCCCGTCTCAACGCCAGCGGGAAGATCGTCGCCGACGAGGTGAAAGAGGAGACGGGTATACCTTATTCTTGTCCGGCACAACGCCGCCATAGCTACCATAACGTCGATGCTGGTAGACCAAACTCTAACTTTAGGACCCGTCAATAGCGCCGAGCATAGGTCCGAGATCCCCACCCCCGCTCGCCGCGGGGACGGCAAGCAAAGGAGGCGGTTACCCGTTGATTCCGATCGTATATGGCGAGGAGCAGGCAGATGGCTGCTGCGGCGGCTAAAAGCAGATGAAATTTGATACACGAAGATTATTCAACCTTAGACGTTGATGTATGTATGAATCTTGAAGTTGCCAGTCAGATCAAGTCCCCACGAAAGAAAAGCAACAACTAATTTAACAACAAAATTAAAAGGAATAGCGTCGTCGGTCGATGAACGCCCCTGACCTATGACCACCAACTACTCTGTGAGGTTCGAGTGCTGTGGCACTACAATACCATGGCGGCTCCTAGCATGCACAGTGTGGGTCTCTGATTGAGAAAGCGAGCACGCAAGAGTTGCAATGTTTTCAGTGGTGCCTGGTTGAAGAGTCTGAACACGGCCAAAAACTTTCGATTTCGAAGGGTGGGCTGCTTGTTTAGACAACAGGGACCTCCAGTGGCGAATGCAATTCCTTTCGGAACTTTCCAAAGGATGCCGTTCCCAGTTGCTTTCGCTCCTCTATCATTTCGTAGAAACTTCTGCCATAACCGGCGCCAAGGAAGAGTGTGATACCGGAAGCAAATTTGGCAGCGCGCTTTGACTCCCTCGCGTTTGGTAGTAGCTGACATGCAAACATCACTCCCAGCTGGCACTTCGTTTCTCTCTCCCATGTATTTATCGATTTTTCTGTGTACTTATCTTACTTACTCCTGCACATAATTTTATTTATATATGCATAGATATAGATAGGTATGTGTGTGGATATGTGACGAAATGAGGTGTAGTTTGGTACCCATTCTTCTATTTTTTCTGGCCGCATATCTCTGCATTATTTGGAAGAGTCCTGATTAAAACGGTGTAGTTGGAAAAATATAATACTATTCAGCTCGCTATATTGTACTCTCTCCGTCCACTCCGTCCAGAAATAAGTGACTTACATTTATTTAAATTTGGATGTATCTATATACTAAAACATATCTAAATACATTCAAATCTAGACAAACGCAAATAATTTATTTATAGACGGAGGGAGTATCAAAATAAAAATAAAACCGAGTCATGAAGGCAAGAGGCCAAGAGGGATATTATTTATAGGAATTCCAAAGAGAAGTACCACACGATGTACCACTGCACCGAACACCGTACAGTAGTCAAAAGTGGCATGAAAGCAATCCTAACAAAGTTAGGCATAAAGCATACATCCTCAGAACCGAACCGAAGAGAGAAGAAAACAAGGGAAAGATAGAATTAGCTAGCAAACCACCAGAGTACCAGGTGGACCTTTGTCTCTGTTAACCCAACAAGATTTTATATTTCTTGCAAACAGAAACAAAATCCATTAAACTTTTTTCCAGATCAATCCATTAATTAGTCAGCCTTGTACTGAAAAGTACAACTGAGTTAGCTGATGATTGCAGTCCTATTAGATAAGGACAAAGTCTAGACTGCCACGAAGGGAGCACCGAAGAATTTTTTTTCCCATAGCAGTTAAAGGGACTTGATGAGATTCTTATTCAAAAAGGGGACTCGTGACTCGAGAGCCAAAAACACATGATCCCATGAGAGTTCGAAACCTTGCAAGCACAGACGGAATGCTTCTTACTATAATTGCCTAGTGCCTCATGATCTTAATTTGTTATATTATCTGCGTACTATTCGAACTGGAATCTGCATCTCAACTTGCTCTCCTTTGAATAGTATTTTTCTGTTAAGAAAAACAATAACTAATTTGCCTCGTTTGATGCATGATTGATCATGCTGCGACATTATGGACCGGCGGCTTTGAACACTGTACGTGATTAGTACATGGATGTAAATAGATTATTAAAATACATCAGTGTTGTACGATCCAACAAAAAAACAATTCATGATATAAACTAGAAATAATAAACGGTGCCTCTACATGTACTCTCTACGTTTTTTATTGCTGTGCATTTCCATTTTTCAAAGTAAAAATTTCATAAAGTTTGATCAATTATATGTAAAAAATGTCTACATTCACAATACCAAATACATATAATATGAAAATAATTCATGGTGAATTCTAATAATGTTAGTTTTATAGTACAATTATTTATTTGGTTGAATAAAACCAGGGACGGATCTGCGGGTGGTGCTACCTGTGCTGTAGCACCAGCCTAGCAGCTACATTACAATGAGCATGCGTTAATTTTAAGGCTATAACTATAAAAATTCTAGGTAACTAGCATCACTAAGGTTCTATTAGCACCGGTCTTAGGCTGTTTCTGGCTCCGCCCTTGAATAAAACATGGGGTAAATTATATGAGTTGGCCTACATGCGTCCAAGTCCACTAATCCGATGTAAAAGAAACAAGTCCGCTAATCGACTATTTCATTGTATTGCGCTGAAAACCTTTTTTTTTTTTGTAGTTACCCTTATCCAGACTATGTGTATCTTGAAAGAAAGTCATATCTTAGAACATGGATGACACCAACCATTTGCTCTACTATTCCTAAATACTGCAAGAGTAGGAAGAAGACAAAATGTGCTAGTGGAGCTGCTAAGCTGCTCCGCTAGTTCCTACTACCTTCCAAATTTTCCGGTAGCACAAGAGCAGCAGCAACCTGCCAAAATCGTCACGCCTAGTTTTGCTGTTTTTTGTTGTGTTTTACTCTTTTTATCCAAGACTGTTTTTGTTTTGTTTTGAAAAATGACATTTGCTGTGTTACTTCATTCATTCCACCAATCTTGAGGCTTCCCAGAGAGAGTACAATCCTCCAAACTCCATTGTGGAGAACAATCTTCAGGCTGCTCAGAGATCAAGTCCCCACCGAAGAGAAACCTTCAGCAGAGGTATAACGGGATGATGTGTGCAGGCCGCATCTAATAGTCCCACTTAGGTATAGTCCCCGTCTCGCCGAGATATGGTCCGTGAAGAGCTCAACCAGACAAAAATGGCACTGAGCTGATCAAACCATTCGGTCGTGTGCACCGTTGAATTCCTGAGATGTTCCAAGAACCAGGGCGACGTACACCCCTGACATAGGTCCGCAGGCGTCAACGGATGATGTACTCTCTGATAAGCCCGGTCTGTCTTAAAAAAAGCAGCTCGTAGTCGTACGTGCATGTGCACCGGGCATGGCAACAATGACGACCGGTGTCAATCAGACATCCATGCCTCAATTACATACATACATCGCACACTAGCTGACGTGGCATTATAAAAACTGATCCTTGACCTATCTATGTATGAGCGATCGGACAAAACCTTGAATAAACATGCGACCAACTATTTATATCTAAGTAAACGGGAGAACTCAAGATTGGTCGGCTCCCGAGAAGATGGAGCAGGTAGGGCAACCGTCTAAAAGCATCTCCACGGGCGCCCCAATGGGTAGCCGGCAAGCACGCCAACATTTGGTTTGCACAACGCTGTCCAAATTGCCAGCAGTTTAGAGACACTGTCCTACAGCATAACCACCCGAACTATCGGCCCCCCCAACGATCACAAGCCAAAAAATGAAACATAAGCATATTTCATTTAAATTTAATGAAACTTATAAGGTTTGAACGAAATTTGTTTGAATTTAAACCTAAACATAGTCTAGTACTACTATGGAACCAAAGTTGTCAGAATCGTAATTCTAGTATGCGATTCTACGGCTCTACAATCAAAATTGAGTAGGTCGATTCTACGATTCTACTAAGTAAAATCTATGATTTCACGATTCTAAAAGTTATGATCCTACGATCTACGATCCTACCATAGAGGTGCCGATCCGATTTAGAATTACGATTTTGACAACTTTGTATGGAACGGTGCTAGGGTTAGTACCGCCACGTCCTACTTCTCATCATCCAAAGACAAGGTTCACCCAGTACGGGCGCATGCCAGGGGAAGGCCCAAACTGGTTGTGCCACTGGACGGACCGCGGCTGTGGAGGCACCGCCGTCGTGGTGTGGCTATGGAGGCTTGTAGCGTCTGGAAGGTGCTGGCCTAGCGCATATCTGTGCATTATTTGGAAGAGCCCTGATTAAAACAGCGTAGTTGGAAACATATACTGTTCAGCTGGCTGTGTTGTACCAAAAATAAAAAATAAAAACCGAGTCATTTGACGCTAGAGGCCAAGAGGGATTTTATAGGATTTCCCAAGAGAAGTACCACACGATGTACCACTGCACCGAACACCGTACAACAGTTAAAAGTGGCATGAAAGCAATCCTAACAAAGTTAGGTACAAAGCATACATCCTCAGAAAGAGAGAAGAAAACAAGGGAAAGATAGAATTAGCTAGCTAACCACCAGAGCACCAGCTGGACCTTTGTCTCTTTTAACCCAACAAGATTTTACATTTCTTGCAAACATAAACAAAATCAATTAAGTAGTCAGCCTTGTTGTACTGAAGTACTGCCGAGTTAGCTGATGATTGCAGTCCTATTAGGTAAGGACAACAAAGTCCAGACTGCCACGAAGGGAGCACTGAAGATTATTTTTTTCCTTGGCAGTTAAAGGGACCTGAGATTCTTATTCAAAAAAAGGACTGGTGACTCAAGAGCCAAAAACACATGATCCCATGAGACTTCGAAACCTTGCAAGCACAGACGGAATGCTTCTTACTATAATTGCCTTGTGCCTCATAATCTTAATTTGTTATATTATCTGCGTACTATTCGAACTGGAATCTGCATCTCAACTTGCTCTCCTTTGAATAGTATTTTTCTGTTAAGAAAAACAATAACTAATTTGCCTCGTCTAATGCATGATTAATCATAATGCCGCATTATGAACCGGCGGCTTTGAACAAGGTACATGATTAGTACATGGATGTAGGTAGACATTAAAACACATCACTATTGTACGTTCAACAAAAGAACAATTCATGATATAAACCAGTAATTATAAATGGTGCTTCTACTTGTAATCTCTATGTTTTTAATTACCATGCATTTTCCTTTGTCAAAGTAAAACTTAGTAAAGAAGTTTGGTTAACTATGTAGAAAAAAATATCACATCCATAATAACAAACACATGTAATATGAAAATAAATTATGATGATTCTAATAATTATAATTTTATATTTACAATTATTTATATTTGGTTAAACAAAACATGAGGTAATCAAAACCGATAATTTATATGAGATAGCCTACATGAGTCCAAGTAAAGGATAAACAAGTCCACTAATCGGATGTAAAAACACAAGTCGGCTAATCATCGACTATTTCATCATATTGCGCTGAAAGCCATTTGTGTACCTTGGAAGAAGCCAAGAAGGTGATATATTAGAACGTGGATGACATCAATCATTTGCTGTACTATGCCTAACTACCTCCCCTCATGAGCCGGCTCCTCTAACGTAGAGAAGGCAAGTCAGACAGCTACAGTGCTGCGCTAGTGTAAAACCATGAAGGAAAGTCAGGGCATTGTAGCATGTACTGTTCATTATGTATTATAGTTAATTATCTTGGGTAATTACTATAGCATAAAGTTTGCAAACTAATTTTTTTTACCCTATAATTTTGACTGCAAGTAATGAGTGTAAATATATAGAGTAGATTTATACTATACAATTTAATTTTAATTGTATCAGACTTAAATTATATAATTCTAAAGAACACAAGTTAGAGAACTGTTGCTTCTCTAACTTTGCTTCAGCACGTTAGAGGAGCCGGCTCCCCTCAGGAGTAGGACGTCTTCCATGGAGAAAGAAGACAAAACGTGCTAGTGGAGCTGCTAAGCTGCTCCGGTAGTTCCTACCTTCTAAATGTTCCAAGTTTTGTTGATTTTCGTTGTGTTTCCTGTTTTTACCTAAGAATTTCGCGACGAATTTTGCTATGTTATAGTAATTCATTTATTCCACCAATCTTGAGGCTGCCCAGAGAGAGAGAAAGAGAGATATCCGCAAAAACTCCCTTGTGGAGAACAATCTTCAGGATGGTAAGATCAAGTCCCACTGAAGAGAAACCTTCACCAAAGCCATAACGGGGTGATGTGTGCGTATGATAGGTGGTGGTAGGCCACATTCATTCCCACTTAGAGCATCTCTAGCAGAGTCCTTAAACCGTCTGAAACAGTAAAGTTTTGGTGGGTATAAGGGCTAGTAAAGTTTCGGTCGGTATAAGGACTAGTAAAGTTTCGGTGGGTATAAGGGCTCGGGCATGTTCATTGGCCTAAACAGAGCCCGTATATCATAAAGACAAGCATACGCAGAAGCAAAAATAACAGATTTACCCTATTCCAGAATCATGCCCCTGCCCATAAATTTTTTATAGGACACCAAATTTTTTTCTTCCCCGACCTTTATTCATATGAGTTCGACGCGTCGATATGGGTCTCGAACCATCACTTTTCCACACGTGCCTCTGCTGCTCCGCCACCCACCGTCACACATCGCCCACCAAATCGAGCAGCTCTGACGAGCAATTAGTTGTGTTGGTCGATAGATCCGGCACCGTGCCACTGCTATGAACCTTCGGGGGAGCTCCAACAGAGTGGGGGCGGCCAAGTGGGTCGTTCCTCTGGTTCGTCCCGCCGCCGCGGGACCGGCTCGAACGCAGAGGAGGAGCACCGCCGTCGCGTGCGCTCCGACAACGCGCAGAAGCGCGCCTCCCTCCACTACATCTACCACGGGGCTTCGGTGCCGCGAAGTGGAGGAGGCCAAGCCCCGGTCAGGCGGAAGCGTGTAGCCCATGCGGACAAGTTTGTCGACCTCGGCGACGACGAGTGAAGCCCCGCCTGCGAGCTCGTCGCCGCCGCACCCAGAGGCTCTGGTGAGCCAAATTTTGCGTTTAGGGTTAGGGCGGCGACAGTGGCAGATCCCCTAGTATATATTGTGCGCATTTTGAATGTATGATCGCGGGCATGAACGATGAACTCTATGAAATTTGCCAGGAAATTTTAAATTTTGTTGTTTTATGGTTCGTGTTTGCGGTTTTTGTTCTGAGCCTCGGCCAGTTCGGACAAAAGTAGCAAAAACACGCCCCATATACGTCTTTGTATGGTTCAGAAGATAAGTAGTCTTCTACAGTTGCTCTTATAGTCTCGTCTCGCAGAGATGGTCCGTGAAGTGAAATGCGTGTGTGATAATTGTAGTGGTGGTGTCACGACAGATGCCATATGATAGCTTAAGTTGAGGCCGGATGGACGCAAGAGGAATCCAGAAAGGAAGAGCGCAGTGTAATCTGCACACGAACGAGAACAAACAATTAACTAAACACATGATATACCCAGGTTCGAGACTCTCCTGGAAGATAAAACCCCTACTCCTGCACGTTAGATCTCATAAATATCATCATATGGTGACTACAAGTGCTCCTTAAGCTGTATCTGAGAGGAGGAAGAAGGTGTTCTTGCTTTCTCTCTATGCTATCGGGGGAAACGAAGTGAACCAATGACTGACCCTCTCGTAGAAGGCCCTGGTGCACCTTATAAAGGGATGCCTAGGTTACAAGTTAGGGCTGACCTGACAGGAATATGCCAGGAGTATGTTGTAGCAAAAGTTGTTGGCTGGGCTTAGATACCGTTCTTGTCAGCGATAGGAGTTGACGTGCTCATGACCAGCAATGGTTTCTCTAACATTGTCCCCTCCAAGAAACCCTCAACATGACCTTGCCTCCGGGATTTAGGGACACGTCTGTCAGAGACGTGCTTATCTCTTCCGGATTTTCTAGAAACGGGCAGGAGCATTGACCCTGAGGCCGGCATATAGTCCATAATCATATATCAACCCCTTATTTGGCCCCCGCCAGTATAACTCAGCCTTGGTGATATATCGGTTTGTATATGCCCGCCAATGCCCGCTTAGATATGTTGGCTTATGCTGGCACCCTATATCGGTCAAGCTTATTCCTAATCAATCTTATCTTTATACCCTACCGTGGTCATCCCCAGGCAATAGTGTACGTGGCATGAAAGAGTTCAACCAGACAAAAGTGGCACTGAGCTGATCAAACCATTCGGTCATGTGCACCGTTGAATTCCTGAGATGTTCCAAGAACTAGGGCGACGTACACCCCTGACATAGGTCCGCAGGCGGCATGCATGGATGATGTAGTGCTCTCTGATAAGCTCGGTCTCTCTTAAAAAAAACAGCTCATAGTCGTACGTGCATGTGCACCGGGCATGGCAACAATGACGACCGGTGTCAATCAGACTTCGATGTTCAATTGCATACATCACACACACCACATGGGACTACCTAATCAAATCAGTACAGACATCACACACAAGCTGACGTGGCATTATAAAAACTGATCCTTGACTCATTTATGTATGGGCGATAGGACAAAAACCTAAATAGCTAACCTTGAATAAACGTGCGACCAACTAGATGAGTAGAGATTTGGTGCATATGGGCTCACTTCATTTTGGGAAAAATTATAAAGGATATTTTTGGTTTAATTTTTTTTTTGAAAATATCACGAAGATACATGTGCATGGTTTAAGCTTCATGCACTAGCCAACGCAACCAAAAGTCCGAACTGATGGAAATAGCTAGTGCAATTCATTTATATACTTCAACACCCTCTCTCACGTATGACGGAGAAAAGTCAGCACGTGCAACCGGAAAAGAGCGACGGCGCGCGAACCTCACGTATGACTCAAGAGGCCTATACGTGGACATAGAGGGGTCAACAGCAATTTTAGGATAAATTGCGAAAGCCAGGACTCAAACTCGAGACCTTAGGCTTTGATACCATGTTAAGCTTCATGCACTAGCCAACGCAATCAAAAGTCCGAACTGATGGAAAGGGCTAGTGCAATCCACTTATACACTTCAACACATGGTTCATATATTTGTGCGAAAATTTAGTAAAAAAATCGTTTTATTTTAGGTTATAGAAAAAAACAAATTTATAACCGTGAATAAGAATAGAAATAGTATGTTTTGTTAGATTCTTTTGTGTAGCCTAAAATACAACATAGTTTTAAACAAAATTTCTAGCCCACATTCTAGATGTATATATTTAGCTATATATATATATATATTCAGATTTTTTGGAGAGCAGAAAGTACAAGTTTTATTAAAAATAACTGGAGCACTGATGCCCAGGTGTCAAAGACACTTTCCGTGACCAACTATTTATATATATATATATATATAAGTAGATTGGAGAACTCTTGTGCAACTATGTAACTGTGTAAGGACAACTAAAATAGGTCACTCCATTTCTGGATTTAGTTACTTTTTGTACTACTCCCTCCGACCCATATTAGTTGACTTGCATTTGTCTAGATTTTATTCAGTATGTAGGTTCATTTAAATTTTAACAAATCCAAGTCAACTAATATGGATCAGGGAAAGTACTATGTTTTTTTTTTGGCGTCGCCCCTTTTATCTCAAGCGACGGAGAACATAAGTCACTTGCTCTCGTAATGCCCCTTTGCTCGGGAGGTCTGATTCTACTCCGTTTCATGGAGATTGGGTTCATACTATGCAATGTGTGAGAGGCCGGAGTGAAACCGTTCAACCATGATTTGCTAAGATGTCACAAAGTTAAGTGTAAACCGAGAGCTTAAAAGGCTTAGCACCAACATAAAAAAATTAAATTTAAATGATAACATTTATTGCTTTTAGCACCTATAAGTTGTTCTAACCGTATAGACAAATGAAAAGATAAAGTAATTGCATCCAAGCTGACCTCTAAGTTATCGATGTTAAGAAAGCGGATGCTCTTAGCGAATGTACAAAATACAAGTGCTTGAAGAGTTACTTAACCCTCAGCATGTAGGATGTGCTTATGGCATTTTTGATCAAAGGCTACATAAAAAGTTCCTTAGTTTTATAGAGGATTGAATTATAAACACTCTAACTTTGTTTACATCTGCAAAACGGTTTGTTTTCTTGGAAGCCTCGTTTTGTAGACGTGTTTTGATGAAGATTACCGTGTATTATCCCGGGGTCCCATCGAAAGACACTAGAAACCATGAGTAGACTGTTTTGTAGAGGAGTTTCAAATGGGCTCAATCCGGACAATCCCCAGAATACTCGGCTGGCCCAAGCAAAATAGAAACACGCCTCCCCCTCGCGTTTTGGACTGACGTGACACCGGTGGACCGGGTATCACTCCTGGCAGCTTATTAGAATCTCTAGATTGGTCCCATAGATCAATACTTATTTTTTCTTTACACTTTGTCCTCACTGTGTGCACCCGGAACAGCTTCACGGTGGACCACTCATCCTCAAATTGCTTCAGTCCAAGTACGTTTAACCTTAGAGTTTTTTTCAGATGAGCCTTTGAAAAAGAAGTTACAACTTGTTAGTATGAGTATCCTATCAATCATATTAAGGCATGCGTTAGGATCTCACAACTACTGCCTCCTCTCGTTCAGAGAAGAAGACACCGCGCCTAAGACACGAAAAGGAAATTCAATTGAATGGAGAAGGGGATCCGGTGAGAGGGGTGTCGGATAATACTCGGAAAAACACTGGAAAATCTCAGGCTTAACATGTAATGAATAAATAAAAGTCCCATTTTTCCAAAAAGAAAAACTAGGTTTATACTCGCATACCTAGTGTGGAGGTATTTTGCTGCGCTTCTTCTCTGTTTCATTTTTTTGAATAGGAAAGGTCCAGAAGGCTCCAGAAGCTGCTCAAAATTAAAAAAGCAGTGGGTACATTTACAACGACACCCCTAACCAAAGGGGACACAAAGGATAAGGACGGTACACTTGTAGAAAGGACCCTAATAAAAAGATGAAAAACGCGATCAGGTCCTCGCCCTTCTCCACCGCATCCGGCCATCATCAATGCCCTGGAGTTCGTATCGTCTCTGGGAACTTGCCACTTGGGGCGATGCGGACTTTGGTCTCGCGCACAGGGCATCGAAAAGCTTCCACCACACGCAGAAGAGCAAGCTCGGCTTCATCCGAGCGGAGATGTGGCCCTCCTGGCCACAGATAACAGTGGCGCAACCTCGCTGACGTTGATGAAGATTCAGGGCCGCAGCTTCACGAACCACAGCACCAGGATGCTGCAGACTTGGCGATGCATCAGGTAAACTTCAGGGCACGCCGTCCCATCTCTCCTTGCCACCACAGTCGGCCGGAGAAGAACGGCAAGAACCCAAAGCAGAGCTTCACATACCAAGCTCCTGACCTTATGAGGGGGGCCTCCGGAGTCGAGCGACTCCGCTGCTTTTGACTCCGACCAAGGCAGCACTGCGGCGGAGTAGATCTTCACCAATTGATGGCATCTCTGGCCAGAACAGCCGCACGTCGAGCACCCAGAGCGCCTCACGAATCCAGCGGCCATCGGCACGACCTTCTCCCACCCCTCGCAACCAAGACCGGCCATGGAGAGAAGAACGGACCGAGGCTGTTAGATCCAGAGGCAGCAACACTTATTTGGATGGCCTTCGTCCAGGACAGAAGAAGCAGCTTGCTCCAACCACTGGAGTTTGCCAAACCACCGCGGAGACGGCCGGCCGGCCCTCGTGCAAGAATGCCGGCGGGGACAGGCCAGACGACATCTCGCCACTCGCCACTAGAGCAGACACAAACATACCTAAACCTAGACCTACGACACCTACGGCGAGAAGCCAAGAACCTAGACTTAGGGGGGAGGGGGCTCGCCTCCGCCGCTTTCCGGCGGCTTGGCTCGGCCAAAAAACAGGGAGGAGGAAGCTCAGCTACAGAAGAGAGAGGGGGGATGTGCGTGTCCCTAGCACCCTCCGATTCTCTGTTTCATTTAAACGTCTGTTTTTCACATACACACACAAAGGAAAATCTGTGTTTTTAATCTTCGCGTCTTGCTTGAACTTCCGTCAGATACCTCTGCTTTCAAATGGACTGAGGAATCCTGTGATGTTTTTTTTAAGCAGAAACAGACAGAACAGATGTGTGCGGGTGCGGACAAACAGCTACGGAGTACAAGTTGGCATGTGCGTGCATGCCCGTTGGCCTGCGCTCGTCGTACCGAATTTCCTCTGGCGCTCAATTCAATCCACCGATTATTTGCGCCGGGATGGCTGACAGCAGCTGGAGAGCCTGCGAAGGCTCGCAGCCGATCCCATGTTCTACACGCCGCAGCCGCGGCCGACGGCACGGCACGGCAGGGCGTGAAAATGTTTGCCGTGCTCGACGCTGGCCTGTGAGCCTCTGCCACACCCTTGTCGACTGTCGTGTCGTCCCAGCATTGTGCTCTGTTCGACGTCTCTTCCCAATAGTTCGCTTTGGATGTGATTGATTGCTCGTTGGGGGTTTTTTCCGTTTTTCGAATTTGAATCAACAGGGACCTGTACGTTTTCACAGTTTGTCCGGTTGCCCACAAGTTCTTGGCTCCAAAGGACTTCTTTTATACTCCTATTGTGTTACTCAAGAGACGAATGAGGTCCTTTGTGCTGTGTATACTAGAGAGGAGGTGAAGAAAGATCTGTTTAATATTGGGGATCTCAAAGCCCTTGGCCCAGACAGATTACATGCTATTTTCTTAAGAAATATTGAAGTTTGTTCGGTGAGGAGCTAACTGATGAAGTTCTTCTGGCTATAAATACTAAATCTATTCCCGAAGGATGGAATGATATTGTGG
The DNA here is from genome assembly GCA_916181665.1 of Avena sativa. Taxonomy (NCBI): domain Eukaryota; kingdom Viridiplantae; phylum Streptophyta; class Magnoliopsida; order Poales; family Poaceae; genus Avena; species Avena sativa. The sequence goes on along the minus strand of OV702293.1, from coordinate 7,221,428 downwards.
TGGTCTTAACACCAAAGATGGATAATCCAGAGAAGGTAACTTAGTATTGACCTATTAGCCTCTGCAATGTAGTCTATAAAGTTATTTCTAAAGTTGTGGTGGCTAGGCTAAAAAATATTTTGAATGAGATCATATCCCCTACCCAAAGTGCATATTACTGATAATTTTCTGGTGGCATATGAATTTTACCATGCTATTAAAAATAAGAAGGCGGGGAAATATGGCCTATGTGCAATTAAACTTGATATACACAAGTCATACATCGTGTGGAGTGGCCTTTTCTTGAGAAGATCTTACTTCGTTTGGGGTTTAAGGAGGAGTGGATACAACTGATCATGAGCTGCGTCAAAGCTGTTAAGTACAAAGTCAGGATTAATGGCCATGATTCGGACACTATTACCCCTACTAGGGCCTCCGACAGGGAGACCCTCTCTCCCCTTACTTATTTCTTCTAGGTGCATAGGGTTTTCTGAGTCTGTTGAAGCATGAAGAGGATGCGGGAAATCTTTTTGGAGTTAAGGTGTGCCGCAACGCACATGTTGTATCCCACATGTTATTTGCGGATGACTCGCTAATTTTGCTTAGGGCTGTTATCTCAAATGCTTCTACTCTCAACAAAGTGCTCCAAGACTATTGTTCTTCTTCGGGTCAGCCGGTTAGTGTGGATAAATCCAGTACTTTCTTCAGTCCATGTACACTTGTGGATACCAAGGTGGCTATTTGTTCAGAGCTAAATATCTTAACCGAAGCAATTACAGAAAATATCTTGGGCTGACACCTATTGTTGGCATGTACATAACTGATTGTTTCATGCATTTGGTTGATAGGATCATCAAAAGACTAAGTGGATTTAAAGAAAAGTTACTATCTTATGGTGGAAAGGAAGCTTTACTAAAAGCTATTGCGCAGGCTATTCCTGCATATGCAATGTCGGTATTCAAAATCTCTAAACAAGTAATCAAAGGGATAGCAGATGCTATGTCCCGATACTGGTGGGGAGATGATGATAAGAAACATATGCACTGGTTTGCATGGTGAAAAATGTGTGTCCCAAAAAAGAAAGGCGGTATGGTGTTTAGGGTTTGCACTGCTTTAATCTTGCAATGTTGTCCAAGCAAGCATGGAGATTTCTTTGTGAACCTGAATCCATGTGTGCTCATGTATTAAGAGCAAAATATTACCCATCGGATGATTTGCTAAATGCAGAGTTGAAGAAAGGATCATCTTATACTTGGCAAAGTGTGTGGGCTAGGATTCAAACTTTTAAGAAAGGCTATATCTGGCGTGTTGGAAGTGGAGAGAACATCAACATTTGGGATGATCCATGGATCCCATCTCAAGGAAAATTGTGACCCACCGGGATGGTGCTGCCCCTACCAAGGTTTCAGAACTGATTGACTCTAACACAAGGACATGTAACAAAGAGCTTGACAGGACCCCGTTCCTGTCGGTTGATGTTGGTAGGATTTTGAGGATTCCTCTTGCTATCGGGCTAATGGAAGATTTTCTATCCTGGCATTTCACTAAACAAGGTATATTTTAGGTCAGATCGGCTTATTATGTGGAATGGGATTTTCAACATGGCAGGAAACTCATCCGGACTAATGATCAAGGCCCCGCTGATGTTAACCCAGTTTGGGACAAACTATGGTCTCTAAGAATCACTCCCAAAACAAAGATTTTCTCCTGAAGGATGCTACATGGTACTATTCCTTGTAACAACGTTCTTGCAAATAGGCACATCATCCCCAGTGGACAATGCCTCGTGTGAACTATACTGAGAAGATATATTTCATGCTTTTTTTAGTGCCCGATAGTTCAGGAAATCTGGTTAAATCTTGGATTATTGGATTATATAAATGAAGTGTCGCTGATTGACAGATCGGGATCTTTGGTTCTGGAGGAACTTATCCGTGTTGGTGATCGCCTAGCACCGAGTCTTGTTGATGTTGACGTCAAGGAATGAATAACTGCTTCGTGTTGGTACATCTGGTGGCAGAGGAGATTGATATTCCACGACGAGAGTGTGGCCTCTTCAGCGCGATCTGCTCAAGCTATTCTTGCCATTACTGTGAATCATGTTCAAGAAAGAAATAAATCAGTACAGGGGCGGAAGGACGGCTGGAAAAGACCCAAGGAAGGATATTGTAAATTAAACGTCGATGCTTCTTTTGTAGTTGATCTTTGTTCAAGTGCAAGGGGAGTTGTCATTAGAGACTCTTATGGGGTGTTTATTGCGGCTGGTAACTGCGGCATTCCAAGCATCCAGGATACGACTATGGCCGAGGCAAGACCTCTTCGTGATGGACTCTTGGCAGGACATGTTGGTTGTTCGAAGCTGGTGGTGAGCAGCGACTGTTTGGAAGTTATTGAAACAATGTTGAATGGAGGCAATTCTATTGAAGCTCCTGCAGCTCTTTATAAGGAATGCAATGCACTTTTCTAGCCAGGGGTTTTGCTCATGTTGTTTTTGAGCATACATATATAGGAAGTAATAGAGTAGCTGATCTTCTTGCTAGCAGGGCGGAGGGACCCTAGACCACTTGGCTGGAGGATCCGCCAGATTTTATTTCTGAGCTACTCACAAATGATGCATCAGTATTTGCCCAGCAATAGGTTTCATACACACTCTTTTCCTTCTAGGGTACCTAAGGGGACTGAAAGGTTTTTAATGATCCAGCCTATTTACTTAATATATAATGACTTAAAAAAAAGGATCCCACAATTTGGCTTTGGGGCTGAGTAGATGAAAAGTACTGCATTTCATAGCCCGCATAAGGCATAATATGGTGTTATACATGTGATCACGCTTAGGACATGAGAAATACACAATCACCATGACCAACACAACAATGATGAAATCCTCTAGCGAAGTAACTCCGTTGTGACATGCACCTATTGGAAATCCATCATTGTCCATTTGTTGTTGCAAGAACTCCTTGTGGTCTTTTTCTGCTTCCTATCTAGTCTTAACCCTTTATGAGAGTTTTTATTCTAACTCATCACCTGTGCATTGCACTTCTTTCATGAGTTGTACACTCCTAGAATCTTCCTGTGGTACACTACATACAATTCTTCTTCTAAGAAGATAGAAGGAAATAATTCAATATGCAACCAAATCAAATTCACAACCCAAGATATGCAACATGATCAACATTAGCATGATGCATGCATGCGTCATATAGGCAACAACATCACAAGTTCAATCTACCAACTATGGAGGGTGTGATTCTATGATCACATCATCTACTATAGGTGATCTAAGATCATATCAACTATTGTGGTGTCATCCTACCACTGCAAGTTTCACCATCCGAGAGGTTAATATATAGCACCTCACAAAATATGCATGTCTTGGCATAAGTCCTAACTACTATACATCATGCATGCATGCATCACCACCACTACCTCCACTAAAGAGCACTACATGTAGTAGTGATTGACCATGAAGGTCCTAAGCCAGAGCTCCCTATGACCCTCTACCATCTGAACGAAGCCATTACCTTAAGCCATGTTGTTGAAGAGGTGGCATACAACACCATGAGAGCCTAAGTACCGAACCCACCATCGTATCACATGATGGCGTCGTAGAGGCTAGGGCGCAAGTCATGAGGTGAAGTGTCCCTAGTGGCACTTTCCATCTCCTTGACATCATCGGTCATGAAGGTGCTGACAGTCAAGTCATCATTATAAATACGGGACAACATCTTCCTCTTCTTACCGCCACCATCAGAAGTAGAAGAAGCACCAGCAACAACAACTTCACTTGTGCCAGCACTAGCTGTAGGGCGTGATCAACATCTTCATCAAGAACGACGGTCTCGGAATCCTGGGTCTCCACATAGTCGGTGGGAGGTGTACCAAGTATCTGCTTATAGCGAGAACATAGGAGAAGATCTACTGCATCTGGGCGTAGTTGGCGATTGGCTTTTTGAGGTACTCAATGCCATTCAGGTTATTCTAATAGGGCACATAGACAATGTGTTAGTAGTAGTAGGTTAGTAGATGTACTAGAAAATGTGGGAGGTTCGATGAACTGCAAGATGTGTTAATACTAAGTCGTGGCCTTTACAGTGCCCAGCCTCCAAGATAATGGTCTTAGTCTCCTTGTCCCTTTGTGCATATCTAAGGTCTCTAAGCTGGGACAATTTGGTCCACTTGGTTATCCACTTCCTAAAATGATTGTACACTGATACATCCAAAACGTATCTACTTTCTCGAACACTTTTGCTATTGTTTCTCCTCTAAACTTGTGTGATTTGGATACAACTAACACGGACTGACGTTGTTTTCAGCAGAATTACCTTGGTGTCTAGTTTTTGTGCAGAAAAACAACTATCAGGAAAAATCCTGAAAATATGCCAAAAATTATATTTCGCCAGAAGATCCACAGAGCCAGAAGACGAAACAGAGTGGAGGCCTGGGGGTCCCACACCCCTTCCAGGCGCGGGTGGGCCTAGCCCGCGCCTAGGGGGTGCGGACACCCTAGGCACCCCCTCGGGCTCCCTCTTCGCCTATAAGTTACCCCTTGACCTAAAAACCGAGGGGGGTTCGACGTTTTTCCAGAAAGAGTTCCGCTGCGCTGCCACCACCAAAAGCCGTGATTCGGATCCAGAAACTCCGTTCTGGCACCCTGCCGGGATGGGGAATTTGGGGAGGATCATCGCCATCGTCATCACCAACGCCTCTCCATCAACCATCAATGTTTCCCTCATCCATGAGTGAGTAATCCCCCGCTGTAGGCTATGGGGATCGTAGGGATTGGATGAGTTATATCATGTAATCGAATAAGATTGTTAGGGCATAGTGCCTAGTATCTCTATTAGTGTTATTTGACTTTGTTGCAACTTGTTATGCTTAATGCTTGTCACTAGGGCCCGAGTGCCATGATCTTAGATCTGAACTTATTATTGAATCATTATGATAGTATTGTTTGTGATCTTATCTGCAAGTTGTGTACACATATCATTGTCCGGATCCAAAGCCCCGAAGTGACAGAAATTGGGAAAACCGGAGGGGATGGCTGTGGTGTGAGGATCACATGTATTCACGGAGTGTTAATGCTTTGCTTCGGTGCTCTATTAAAAGGAGCACCTTAATTGATAGTAGTTCCCTAGAGGCCCCGCTGCCACGGGATGGCTGGACAGAAGATGTTGTGCAAGTTCTCATTGCGAGCACGCATGACTATATATCGAGCACATGCCTAGGATTGTTTAGTACTTGGATGCTTATTCTTATTTATCTGCAATGCCCCAGATCTTGAAGTTACATGTTTAGACTCGTCCATGCAATGCCCGTCCATCCATCCCTATGCCTACCGCGTTAATATCCTACTGTTTGTTGCTACTGTTACTATTGCTCCTGTTTTACTACTGCTGTTGCTTTGCTGTTGCTACTATAAACTGTTGCTACTGATAAACTTTTGTGAGCAAGAACTATTTCCAGGTGCAGCTGAATTGACAACTCAGTTGTTAAGGCTTGCAAGTATTCTTTGGCTCCCTTGTGTTGAATCAATAGGGTAATACTACCCGCGAAGACTGTTGCGATCCCCTATACTTGTGGGTCATCAAGACTATTTTTTGGCGCTGTTGCCGGGGAGCATAGCTTTATTTGTAAGTTCACTTGGATCTATTATTGTTCACTGCTACTCCTTTTATCATGGGGAAGTCTCACGATGGAAAGTTTCCTATTTTACCATCCACTATAAGAAGAGGTACAGTCCTAAACACCTCTATTGCTCTTGATTCACCGTCTGTTATAAGTAAACTTGTTACACCACCACCACATACACATGCTACACACACTGCTACTACTGCTGAGTCTGAAACTGCTTTTGATACGCATGATTTTACTTCTATTGTGCTTGATGCGATTGGTTCATTAGGTCCTTTTCTAGATGCTACTATGGCTAGTCTAGGAAATACTGAAACTCCTAGTGAAGACACTGTTACACCTGTTAGCTCACCTAAGTCTAGAGAGAGTTATGATATTAATGATGGTTACATTGAGTTCACTGATGATTTTGTTGAAGAGTGCCGAAACACACATGGTACTAGTGCTATTAAGAGTCTCCTTGCTAGACGTACCATTATTCCTAAACTATCCTCTGATCCTAAGTTTTCCACCTCTCCCATAGATATTAAAGATAAAGATTATGATTTCTCTCTTGATTTTTCCTATTTAGACATTGTTGAGAAAGAACCTTTTTGTGGGACTGAAAATGAGAGTGTTGTGGCCCATATGAATGATCTTTCTACTATGAGTGCTTTGTTCTCTGATGATTTTAAGATGCGTAAGTACTTTGTTACTAAGATCTTCCCCTTTTCACTAAAAGGAGAAGCTAGGGCTTGGTTTAATAGATTACCTCCTGGTTCCATTGATAGCCCTTTTTGTGGGACTGAAATATTTTCCTCCCAGTGCTAGACGTGCTGCTTTGCAGAGACTTTTTGATTTTAAACAGGGAGAAGAAGATAAATTGCCTGAGTCATGAACGAGGTTCTGTGCCTTGATTCATGCACATCCTGGATGTCCATTGCCTAAGAATGAGCTTCTTGATATTTATTATAATGTACTAACTGATGATTCTAGGACATACCTAGATAGCTTTCCTGATTGTGTTTTCAGGAAAAGGACTCCTACAGATGCTGAAGAATTAATGGCTAAAATAAGCAAGAATTATGATGATTGGGCTTCAACTGAGCTAAATACACTTGAGCCTATTACTCCTGCACCAGTTGTGTCTGAACCAGATCCAATACTAACACCAAAGAAGAGGGGAGTTATTGCATTAAATGATGAAGTGATGAAGGAAGCTAAGAAGTGTCTGAAGGAGAAAGGTATTAGAGCTGAAGATGTGAAGAATCTACCTCCTATAGAAGAATTATGCAAGCCAATTTCCCACTCATCTACTATTGAGGTACACTCTCTCCAACACTTTGATGAAGGTGATATTCCTTATGGTAAGCTGTAACATCCCTAAAATCATGTTTCAAACTCATGCATATCATCCATGCATCCATGATCATGTAGGATTCCATTTTCAAAAATCATTTCAAAACAGGAGCATATATGCTCATTATTTTATGTATGAATGTTCTAGCCTTGGTGCTACATACTTTTGAGAAAGGCACTTATATTCTATCAGTATAGTTTTGAATCCTAACTTAAGTGATTCCAAAGGTTTGAGCCAAGTTTCAAAACAAGTATGAAATAAAACCAAAGTTTATGCCTTTTATTATACCTCCAAAAGGCTTGTTTTTATTTTATTTTTCAATTGACTCAAGTAGGTTTGAGTGAACAGATGTGTTTAACACTTATTTGGGTACAAGATTTATTGTAAAAAAGTCCAGAAAAGTTTTGAAATCAAACAGATTTGAATTGGAGTTTGAAAATCCTTTTTAGAAAAGCAAACAGAAAAAGAAAAAGTTTAAAAGAGAAAAAAATAAGCAAACAGTCGAATCTGGCCCAACCAGCCCAACTAGCCCAGCAACCCCCCCAGGCAAAGCGTTTTCTTTACTCACACCCGCACCCATAGAGTCGCTGACGCAAGGGCCCCACCTTCTCTCTCGTTCACTCGCTGACAGCCGCGGCCCACACGGCGTCATCGTCTCAACCCCGGCGATGTGTTCTTCCCCAAATCAAGCGAGCGTTTCGTGTTTAATATCGCATCGTCAATTCCCGTTGATTGCAGGAGTGATTCACGCCCCCGTCTCGCCTACTTAAACCCCCTCTGCCCCTCTCCATTTTCCCCCAGACCCCGAGCACAGAGCGCCCCTAGGCTGCCCGCAATCGCTCTTGCACCGCCGCAGATAGAGCTCACTCCGGCGACCAATCCCGGTGAGCCCCGTGCGCCCCTTCCCCTCTAGTTCATACAGACAGCCTCGCAACTTCCTTGCGCACATTCTGACACCATTAGTTCATCCTATACTGCCCCAGGTCGTCGACTTCATCAAGCACTGCAAGCTCCCTACGACGTCTTCAACTCCAGCGACTAAATTCGGTGAGCCCCGTGTTCCCCTTCGCCTCTGATTCACACGAGCGTGTTCGCCGTAGCCTTGCGCACCCCCTGATGTCTTTGATTCGTGCTAGGGTGACCCGGAGCGCCACCAACGACTTCGTCACCGAACACCCGACGCTGTCTTCAACTCCGACGAGCCCGTGCCGCCGTGTCCGTGCGCCCCTTGTCAAGCCGTCGCCATGTTGAGCTTCAGTATACCATCGCGAGTCTGGTAAGCACCTCCGACGATCCCAGAGCCCCCTGTAGCCACCACGCCGCCGTAGACAGAGCCGCCGCCGCCAGTCGTCGCTGCTAGCGCCGCCAGAGTGTGGTCGTTTGATCGCGCATCGTTGGATCCAGATCTGACGGGCTAGATAGAACACTTAAGCAAAGGGGTATGAGTAGATCTGGACCGTACAGATTAAGTTAGATCTAACGGCTTGTGTGCGTGATCCTGAGCGAACCGGTACACACCAATCAGAACATGACGCGTGGCTAGGGATTAGATTTAAAAACAGAATTTGAATCTATTAGTTGTTTGATTTTTTTTAGCCATAACTTTTGATTCCCACGTTCAAATTTGACAAATTTTATATCAATGGAATCAGGAGAGCAATCCCTTTCCAAATATGCAATGTGTTTAATGTTTTGTTTCTATTAAAATGGTTTTATTTACAGAAACATGTGTAGGCCTATTTTGTGTATATAAATTATTTGAGAAATGTTTTAGTGTTTAAATAAATGTGTTTGGCAAGTTTTGAACTTGTTTATGAACCAGTACTGTGCACTTGTCTTGTTGAGTTTAGAAAATCATCACATATCATATTGCATACATCCATATATTTTTGCTTGTATTTATTTGGTATGTGATTTGTGGCTATGATTTTATGTGTAGATTTTGGTGCCAATAGTGATTGTGATTGTGAGGAGTGTAGCTACTCTCCAAACTACCAAGGCAAGTGGTGCTTCATGATTTTATCCCTATGTTTTCTACTATGCATTAGAAATATTTTGATAGTCTTGCATGATTATATTTTTGCTTATATGCTATGTTGGGAAAACCTAGTAGTTGTAGAATTGCTAGAAATTTCTAAGTAAGATGTTATCCATGCCATGCTTAGCCTAGCTAGTAGCAACCAAGGGTGGTGATATAATCATGCTATGATAAAATATTTCTAAGTCTTTGGACTTGAGTTTTTACTTAATAAAACAACTAAGTGAATGAAACACCTGGGTGGAATGGAAAGAATGGTTTATGTTGAGTGGTTACACAAGGCCCATTTCTATGGTTTACCTTGTGTATCTCACTTGTGGAAAGCCACCCAGGAACAAAGGGATTTGAGAGGCCAAATGTTAAGAAGCTTCTAGTGCAGCCACTTGGCAATATGGGCTCTGCCTGGATCACATAGGTTGCAAGAACTTAGCCATTTGGACAGTTGGTGGTAGTGGGATGATAGGTTGGAACGCGTCCATTTGGTCTAAGGGAAGGCTTCTGAAAGGTCCTATCTTGGTGAAAATCAAGTCTTGTGGGGAAAGTGCACAACCTCTGCAGATGGAAGAATCTAAGTACTTAGCCATGTCCCTGGTATTGGACAACTTGAGCATCAAGACATGGAAGCTATCAAGAATCTCCTCATCACAATTTCTAAGTAAAACTTGTGGTTGAACAAGGGTGAAGGACCTCAATGTCTATTGGTGGTTCCTTGGGAAAAGTTTTGACAAAGAATAACTTAGTGATTTCAACTAATAGGCAAAACCTATTTGGAGCAAAGCAAGCCTTAGCTACACTTAGCCAAATTGCATATAGTATGTAGTCCACCAAATATTATACTAAGGTATCACTTGCCAATACTATTCCAATGTATTGACCCATTGTGGCTGTAACTTGTGATGTTGCAGGTTACTCTGATGAGGATTAGGAGTCATGAGTCTACACTCAACATGTTTGCCTGTGGCACATGAAGATGAAGACTTTTATCTATTTACTTATTTAAACTCTTGTACTAGGCGTGTGGCCTTGGAGTTGTAAAGACTATGTTTGTCTCTGGAATGACTGTAATAATGACCTTTGTTTCTGTGTACTTCATCTTAAACTGTGGATGCTAGCATTGATCCAGGGACTAACATTGCAATCATAGGGATCCTTTTCCTTTATAAAGGAGGGATCTTACAGATGGTATTAGAGCACTGTGTTGCCTCTAGGATTATGACCCTAGGATTGGAAAACCACTAAGGAAAAAAATTCAACAACTTCCACACTTGTCTTTTCTTCTCGTAAACTTTTCTAATCTTCTTTCTCATCTCTATTTGTAGATGAACTCCATCAACGAAGCCGTGAAGAAGGACCACTCATGACTATGACTCTGGAATGTGAGACAGACTTCCCCAAGGCTCTCAAGGACCTCATGGTTGCAATGGAAATACATGGTGCAGCTGTGTACAAAGGTTTTCCTGTGATGGATGAAGGAGTTGAGTACTGGTGGGTGCAACTTCACTTGTATAAAAACAAGGAAGACAACCACAAAGAATCAGGATTCTGCATGTTCACCAATTCAGTGGTGCACACTACATTCTTTGATTCAGCAAGGGATGCAGCTTGGAAGACCATCAAAGAACTTGGTGATAGAGTCAAGTGTAGAATGCTCAATATCCAAAATGACCTAAAAGAAGAGAAGAAACATACCCAAGAGTTGGAGGCTACCAACCAAACCTTAAGAGGAGACATTATAGACTTAGTAATGGAGTCATGTGCTCAAGATAGTCTGATTGCTTCTAGAAATATTGTGTTAGCCAACATATCTAGTGAGTTGGGATTGTAACGTACCTCGTTAGTTGGACCACCACTTATCACCTTATTTTCCAAATGTTGCTTAAAATAAGTTGAACCTTGGTTGTTGTAATGGATCCATGTATGCCACGACTTGTGTGTTTTGATTTCCAAAGATATGCATGTGATGCTTTGCCTTGTGATTTATCTTAAATTGTGTTGTTTCTAACTTTTTCTATCTTATAAATAGATGCCTAATGTTACCATCAGCACTGTTGAAGAGTTCCAGGGAACTTGTTTTGGCCCTCATATTATTGAGCTCACTACTTTGCTCAATCTCCCTCTTCCTACCATCATGGTGCTTCCCCTCACCAAGTTTGAGAGGAAAGACCTTTGGGGCTTCAAGGTCAACCAGCCAGGACGCCAGACTGAGCCTACCATGGAGGCTATCATCTTCAAGCTCATGCATGATGACAAGGAGAGAGGCCTAGAGGTAGTCATGCAGGACTTGATTGGACGTCTGTTAGGGAGACACTCTCGACAGGTTAGAGGTACTCACTTCCATGCCTTCGGTAGACGTGATGAGGATGGAGAGGCCATCGACTTCGAGGACACTTCGAGGGAGACAGCAGAGCCGATTCGTCTATACCTCCAGGACTTAGAGGTTCTTCTTAGGCACGTGGACACTGATAGGACCAATGTCATGCTCAGCAATGACGAACTCCAGGTGCAGCTTCGTGAGAAGGACAAGCTCTTCGCGGAGCAAGATGAGATAGTCAAGGAGATGGAGGCAAAGTTCGAGAGTCAGGACAGAAAGTTCAAGAGTCAAGAGAAACGAGTCCAAGACAGGAACAAGAGGATTTGAGACATGACTGCAGAACTGGAGGCCAAGGACTTCGAGCTCGAGCATCAGCAGAATGTGATTGAGAGGCTTCGTTCTCAAAAGAGGGCTCTCAAAGCCAAGGTAGAGACCTTGACCACCAATGTCGAGGAATACAAGACCGCTATGGAGAATGCAGGTCTTACCTTTGTTGAGGAGGAGGTTGATGCCGAGGAGTAGTGATGACTACTCATTTATCATTTATTTATCATACTTTATTTGAGTCGCAATGACCATCCAACATGTGGATGGCTTGTTATTGGTGTGTTTACTTTGCAAACTTGTTATCTTGTTGTTGAACCTTTATTATTGTGATGCATGTTTGGTGATTGTTTATGTGATGTAATGTGCATGTTAGCATCTATGGGTATCTCATTCTTATCTCTATTGAACCAACCACAGATTCCTCCCCGTCGTCCCAATCCCAACCCCAACGACAACAACATCACCCCTGAGATGCAGCAAATGATGACAGCTCAGACTCAGCTGATGCAGATGATGACTACGTTCATCCAGAATCAGAACAACAACAACAACAATAACAACAATAACAACAACAATCAGAACAACCCACCGGGTTTTGACATGCTTACCAGGTTTTTGAGATTGAGGTCAGCAAAGTTCTCAGGAACAACTGATCCTATGGTGGCCAATGATTGGCTATGCTCTGTGAACAAAGACTTGGTAACTGTTGGCTGTACTGATGAATAAAAAGTCAGATTTGCAGCTCACCTGTTGGAAGGACCAGCAGCCACTTGGTGGGATAACTTCCAGATCACCACTCCCGTTGCAGATGTGACATGGGCTATCTTTGAAGATGGTTTTCATACTGCTCACATCTCATCCGGAGTGATGAGTTTGAAGAAAAAAGAGTTTCATAATCTGAAGCAGCGCCACCGCAGCGTGGCTGAATATATTGAAGAGTTCAACAATCTGGCGCGTTATGCACCGGATGAAGTTGACACTGATGCTAAGAGGAAGGAAAAAGTTCCTTGAAGGGTTGAATGATGAACTGAACCTGCAGCTATCAGTGTCCTATGTTCCCACTTATCAGTCTCTTTGTGATAAGGCTGCTATTTTGGAGAACAAAATGAAGCAAGTTGAGAGTAGGAAGAGAAAGCACTCGGACAAGCACAGCTCGGGATCGTCTCACAAACGTTCCCATTATGATGATAGTGGAAGCTCACGATCCCACAAGCATGGTAAATCCAACAAGAACCACAACCACAACCGTCATCATGACAACAAGTGTCACCGTAGTCATGACAATGACAAGTACAAGAATCACAAGGGTGGATACAAGAGCCACCACAGTGGTAGTGGAAGTGGTAGTGGAAGCCAGCCTGTCAAGAAGGATATTAGTCAGGTTGAGTGTTTCAAGTGCAAGAAGATGGGGCATTATGCAAATGAATTCCCAGAAAAAAAGTTGAAGGACCTAACAAGCCCAACCCTTTTCAAAAGGGACAAGTGAACCACATCAATGTGGAGGAAATTTATGAGGAGCCTGATGGTGTTGCTGGTAAGTTCAAACTCAATTCTGTTGCAGCATTTGTTCTCTTTGATACTGGTGCATCTCATTCATTCATATCAAGAGCATTTGTTGAAAGAAATGAACTACCGGTAGAAACTATTGGGTGTCCTATAAAAGTAAGTTCTCCTGGCGGAGAAATGATAGTGAATTCAGGGTGTCATGATCTAGTCATAGAGTTTGGGAAGTATAAGTTTCCTGTTAACTTGATAATCCTAAACTCCCAAGGATTGGATGTCATTTTGGGAATGGACTGGATGACTAAACACAAGGGAGTGATAGATTGTGCCAACCATACTGTCTCACTCACAACCCCAGAAAATAAAAGGATCAGATTCAAGACCAATTTTGAAGCAAAAAGGAGTAAGCTAAATTCTCTTAAGGGGGTTAGCATGGACAGTGTGCTAATTGTGAGTGAATATCCGGATGTGTTTCCGGAAGAATTGCCGGGAATGCCACCAGATAGAGATGTGGAATTTCTTATTGATTTGCTACCAGGATCTGGACCAATAGCAAAAAGACCGTATAAGATGTCAGTTGATGTGTTGGAGATATGCCCAAGAGGCAATAATAAAGTGGTTATTATCATATCTTCATACTTATGATAAATGTTTACATACCATGCTATAATTGTATTAAAAGGAAACATTAATACTTGTGTGATTTGTAAACATAAAAGAGTCCCTAGTAAAGCCTCTTGTAAAACTAGCTTGTTGGTTAATATATGATCATGGTTTCCTGATCATGAACATAGAGATGTTATTAACAACAGGGTCATATCATTAGGAGAATGATGTGATGGACATACTCCTATAGTTAAGCGTAGCATAAAGATCAAGTCATTTAATATAGTTCATTTGCTATAAGCTTTCTGATACATAGTAACCTAATTCCTTCGACCATGAGATCATGTTAATCACCATCACCGGAAGGATGCTTTGATGACATCAAACACCACACCGTAACTGGGTGGCTATAAAGGTGGCATTGAGTGTTCGGAAAGTATGGGTTGAGGCACATGGATCAAGAGTGGGATTTGTCCATCCATATGACGGATAGATATACTCTGGGACCTCTCGGTGGAATGTCATCCAATTAGCTTGCAAGCATGTGACTGGCTCACAAGGGATCACATATCACAGGAACAAGAAAAGAGTACTTATCAGTAACGAGGTTGAACTAGGTATGCGGAGATACCGACGATCAAAACCTCGGATAAGTAAACTATCGTGAGACAAAGGGAAATTGGTATCGTATGTAAGTGGTTCATTCGATCGCAAAGTAATCGTAGAAATATGTGGGAGCCATATGAATTTCCAGATTCCTCTATTGGTTATTGATCGGAGAAGTGTCTCGGTCATGTCCGCATAATTCACGAACCGTAGGGAGAAACACTTAAGGATTCGATGTTGTTGAGTAGTTATGGAATGATGAGAAAGAGACCGAATGTTGTTAGGAGTCTCTGATGGGATCCGGGATATCACGAGGAGATACGGAATGGTCCGGAGAATAAGATTCATATAAGGAAAGTCCTATTTCAGGTTGGAGAATGGTTCTGGTGTTTTCATCGGGAATGTTCTAGAAGGTTCCGGAATGTCCGGCACTCCGAAGGGGAAGGGTACATGAATGTGTTATATCAAGTTTGTATGATTGCATCATGTACTAAGTGTCATCGCTGAACAAAATAGAGGATTTAATCAAATCCTTGTTTGAAAAGTCAAACGCCAATTTGAAAGTCAAACGGCTATTTTTTGGGAAGTGGAGAGGGAGGTGGAAACCGAGTTGGGGAGGAGTCCCTCCTCCACCGCCGGCCCACTTGGGATCCGAGTTGGGGAGGGATTCCCCTCCCCTTGGCCGACGCCTCCCTCCTATAAGAGGAGGGGCAGGGCTCCCCTCCTAGCACACAAGATTGCCCCTCTAAACCTAACCCTAGCCGCCGCCCACCATAGCCGCCGCCTAGGGTTTCTCCCCTAGCCGCCGACTTGGGCACCTCCAAGCCCTAGCCGCCGGCCCTAGCACCCCCTTCTTGGTGTGTCTAAACCCTAGATCGCCAAGGCCTCTCTCATAGTCCACCATACTCGCTCCGGCTTAAGGTGAAGCCCTGCGAGATCTCCCCTCTACTTCCGGTACCACGCCGTCGTGCTGCCAGAATCGCGAGGAGAGTGCTACAACCTCCGCTTCCTGCTGGAACAAGGGAGAGGAAGGTCTTCGTCGAGTACCGAACGTGTGACCGACTGCGGGAGCGCTGTCGGAACGCAGCGCCGAAAGGATCGTCTACAAGATCTTGAGATCGGAAGTGTACGACTACATCACCCACGAGAATCTACTCTCGTTAACCGCTTTGGATCTTCGAGGGTTAGTATTCTATTGACTCGTTGCTACAATCTAGTAGATAGATCTTGGCTTGATCATAGATTAGATCTTGATTGTGTGTTCATGCGGTAGAAAATTTTTGTTTTCCATGCTACGAACCCCTACAGTGGTATCAGAGCCGTGTCTATATGTAGATCCGTTGCACGAGTAGAACACAATGGTCATTGTGGGCGTTGATGCTTTTATTGTCGATTGCTTCTTGTGTACTTTGCATCTTGCGGGATGTTGGGATGAAGCGGCCCGGGCTAACCTTACATGACATCGTTCATGAGACTTGCTCCACGCTTGACATGCAACTTGTATTGCATAAGTGGCTTTGCGGGTGCCTGTTTCGCCTAGCATAGTTAAGATTCAATTTACAACGGGTGATTGTCAATACTAGTATCAATGTTGTGGTTCTTGTTCGTAAGTTAGAACGACACTTATAGAAAGCCCCAAACCACGTAAAACATGCAAAGAAAGTAGAAGCGTCTAACTTTGTTTTGCAGGGGTGTGCTGTGATGTGATATGGCCATGATTGTGATTATATTTGATGTATGCAATGTTCCTTATTGTAAGTTGGCAACCGGCAGGAGCCATATGGTTGTCTTTAAATTCTATTAAGACCCGCGTGTCCATTCAAAGTAGTTGTAATAGTTGAAGCTGGTGGACGACAACCATGCAGCGGCGTCATTGACCTTGATCCAATGCCGGTGATGATGGAGATCATGTTCGTTCTTGAAGATGGAGATCGGAAGCACAAGAAGAAAGGCCATATCATATCATATATTATGAATTGCATGTGATGTTAATCCTTTATGCATCTTGTATTGCTTAGTTAACGACGGTAGCATTGTAAGATGATCCCTCAAGCACACAAATTTCAAGTTTTAAAGTGTTCATCCTTAGTAAGCACCGTTGCTAAAGCTCGTTGTTTCGAAGCACCACGTGATGATCGGGTGTGTTAGATTCTGCGAGTGTATACAACGTGAGCAAGCCAGATTTGCTCATGCAGAAGCTAAGGTTTGATCTTGACGAGCCTAGCATGTACAGACATGGTCTCGGAACACGGATCACCGAAAGGTAAAGCATGAGTCATATAGTAGATATGATGAACATGTTGATTGTTCGCCATTGAAGCTACATCAACTCTCGTGATGATCGGTTTTGATGTGGTGGATTTGGTTCGTGTGATCACTAAAACAATGTGAGGGATATTGTTTTGAATGGGAGTTCAACGGAAATATGATTAAAAGTTGAAAACTATTTATCATAAATTAAATCAAAGTGAATTTGCATAATTGTTGTAGTTATTGGCATCCGTTTACCACCTTGCGCTTAGTTATAATTGAGATGATAGAACTATAGAATTCTGGTTAGTTACTTTACGAACTGGTATCGTATTGTTTTGAAGTGTTAATCTAAAGTTTAA
Organism: Avena sativa; assembly: GCA_916181665.1. Lineage (NCBI taxonomy): Eukaryota > Viridiplantae > Streptophyta > Magnoliopsida > Poales > Poaceae > Avena > Avena sativa. The sequence goes on along the minus strand of OV702293.1, from coordinate 7,204,473 downwards.
AAGTCCTGTTGCAAACTTTCAGTAAGTTCTGGTTACTCCATGAAGTTTAATAATTAGTATTAAATCAAGAGTGACAATTCCAAGTGTTAGTGTATGAGTATCATGTTTGTTTCCATGATTCTTGATATTCAAAGGATTGTCTTAATATCAAGGTTATCTAGGATCTGAAAGAGTTGTTTCAGAAACCATGATGTGTGGAAGATATTGTGATATCTGAAACGAAGTTTTGGTTGCAACATGACAGAGTATAATATGGCAAAAGTCATGTTCTCATATTTGATGATAATTTGCAAAAGGTTGGAGACACTAGTTGTCCTAATCCTCCAAAATGTTTTGGAGAGCAACATTATACTCACAGTTCACCGTTAAAAGCTAAAAGTAGCTTGATCATGAATAATTCCATGATAAGGGTGAATATTTGATGTTGGTAAAATATTTACCACACCAAGAGATTACTAAAGAATGGAATTTGAAAGAACACCAAACATTTGATGATGGTGATCTACTTCAAAGTGCAAGTCCAAAGACATTGGTATTTAATTATAGACGCTTTGGACTATGTGTCATATATATGACTCCACTATTGATGTTGATAGATTCTTTCAAACAGAAAAGGAAATACTGAAAAAGAATCTCATAAATATATGGCAGAAAAGAAAAGACTAGAATTGTTCAGTTTAAGTATATAGATGATATACATGTTATGGCTATATTCTTTGCTTATTAAACAATGTGGTTCTTAAGTATTTGATACTGAATTTGTTGGTGTGAATCGTCATATGAAACAACACAATTCATGAACTACAATGGCCTAAGTAACTAGCAAAAGAATATGTGATGATGTTCATCGAGAACAAATAAAGGGTTATTGTGTTGCTTGTTAAACATCAAAGCTTGCCTTCAAGATTTGTTTTATCAGGTATTATGAGAACAAAAGGGTTGTTCAAATAATTGCCGTAATCCATAAAAGATGGATGATTCACAAATCTCGTTGGAGAAATCACATCCATAAAACTAGTGCTAAAAATGTCGAAAGACAAATTGATTGAAAGATCACTTAGGAAGTGACATCGCAGTTTAAATTATATTGGAAAGAAAACATGAAGAAACTCCATGTGGATAGAATTTTGGAGTCTTTTGATTTTTGATCACATGACGCTTGTGAAACTTTCCTAGAGATAATTAAAACTTCGTTCATAGGCCAAAAGGGAACGAATGACTAGCTTATTGGAACTTGTACATATTGTTGTATGAAATCCATTATGTGTAGTCAAGAGCGATCGATTTCAACTTCATATGCTTTCTCCGAAAAATTTGAGTGAATATATGAATATTTACTTAATAAGGATGAAGTATGAAACATTTGAAAAGTTCAAATTCTTTCAAGATGAAGGGCAAAATCATTGTAACAAGAATATAAATAGTTTATGATAAGATCATAAAGGAAGATATTTGAGTTACAAGTTTAGCATAATACCTAAGATTTAAGGAATCGTTCCGTGAATTTGCATGTCCCGAAACACCATAAGAGTATGGAGCGTTCGAGATATGTAATTAAACCTTGTTTGACATGGTAAGATCGAAGGTGTAATTCATAAAACTGCCATTATATTTTAAAGATTAAAAGCTTTAGAGACTACCGTTTTTCCACTGAAAAGAGCTTCATCATAATCCGCTGAAATGACACCATATAAATTTATGGTTTGGGATAAAACCCAAGTTGTCCTTTCTTAAACATTGCTATGCTATGCATAAGAAAGATGTTTGAAACCAAAGTCGGATGAACCTGTCTTTGTATGTTATTTCGAATGACTGTTAAGTAATCCTCCATAACATCGGAGACAAAAGTGTTTGTCACTTAGAACGTCAAGTTTCTTTGAGAAGGAATTTTTCGTGAATAGATAAGTGGGAGGACAATAGAACTTTGATAAGGTTAAAAAGAACCTTAGCTATATGTGCAAAGTTGCGCAGCGCTGAAAAGTGTTCCGGAGGCAGCAACAATGCTCATGGCTCACGTGCCTCAAAGGTTGTGGTCACGGAGATCTAAGTCCCTATTGAACCCAGTAGGTCAAGTAAACAATCAAATACCAAGATTTGAGGGTTGAATCATTATTTGAGAATAATGAACGTACTACATGCAAAGAAGCGATGATGGGCCCTGACTCCATAAAATGGCTTGAAGCCACAAAATCCGTGATAGTTCCATACACGAGAAATCAAGTTTTGAACTTGAAGGACCCTCGAGAAAGGTGTAAGACCTTACAGTTGTGTTTGGATCTATAAAGAAATAGACATGGATGTTTCACATCTATGAAATTATCGACATGTCAGGAAAGAGTTCACGACAATGTTCAGAGAGTTGACTATGACAAGATCTGATCTTTCATTAAGCGATATTTAGTCTAGACGGATTAATGTAGCAATCACGACATATAATTTTGTTATGTGTTGGATAAACAAAACAAGTTCTTCTAATAGAAGGGTTACCTAGGACGTGTGCATGACACAGTCCAAAGGGTTTTTGTTAATTCAAAGGATGCTAAAAGCATATGCAAACTTCAATGGTTGAAGTAAGCATAGCGGAGTTGGAATCTTCACTATGATGAAAATGTTAAAAGAGTTTAATTTCATCAGAGACAATGAAGATGCTTGCATTTGCAAGAAATTAAGTGGGAGCGCTAAGACATGTTTCTAATACATTATGTGGAAGACATATTGTTGATTAGAAATGATGTATCTTTTATTAACACATATTAAGAATTTCATCCCGATGAAAGACTTAGGCAAAACCCAAATATTTGGCATCAATAGACGCTAATATGGTTGTGCCGAAAGTACATAGATGATGTATTGAATGAGTTCAATATAGAAACTACAAGAAAGGTTCTTGTCACACAGAAAGGATTGAATGAGTTCAATATTGATGATATATTCAAGTGTATTGACACTTGGTAAGTGAAACAAAGATTCAAGTATAGATTGATACTTGATGTATGAAATCACAAAGAGTATTTCTATCAATCATACTGTGATATGTACAAATCCAGATATGTCCTATGCTCTAAATGTTATGAGCATATACCAGAATGATTCATAAGATGATCATTGGACAATAGTAAGGATATTCTTATGATTTTTTGGAAGAACTAAGAGTATATTATTTGTGGAAGTGACAAGTAGATGGTTAGTTCATTGTAAAAGTACTACATTGATACTAGCTTTGTCACAAAGTACAAATTAAGTTTATCTCAATCTAAACTAAGGGTGGCACAATATAATGGAAAGTAAGTTCCATAATGGATTTGGATGAGTTCCAAAGTTAAGACATTGTGACAGATACTACAACAAAAGGCTAAGTATATAACTGCTAATATAGCAGCAAAAGAGGGCATTTGTGTCAAGTAGTTTGTTACCAAACTAGGTGTAGTTCACAGTGGGATAGTACTATGAAGATATATTGTACGACAATATTATCAACATGTTTTAACCCCAAAGAACTAAAGGTCACACCAAAGGACCAAATTTGTACGAAGCCATCTCATTAGAGAATGAGTGATGCGTAGAGACGCAAAGACATGCAATTACACACGGACCTGGAAGTGTTAGATCCGAAGATCAGTTAACCACTAGCAATCGTGTACATACGACACCAAAAAGCCATAGGTGTTGAATACACAAAGGTTTGAAACTAGATTATTGACTATACTGCAAGTGGGAGACTGTTGGAGATATGCCCAAGAGGCAATAATAAAGTGGTTATTATCATATCTTCATACTTATGATAAATGTTTACATACCATGCTATAATTGTATTAAAAGGAAACATTAATACTTGTGTGATTTGTAAACATAAAAGAGTCCCTAGTAAAGCCTCTTGTAAAACTAGCTTGTTGGTTAATATATGATCATGGTTTCCTGATCATGAACATAGAGATGTTATTAACAACAGGGTCATATCATTAGGAGAATGATGTGATGGACATACTCCTATAGTTAAGCGTAGCATAAAGATCAAGTCATTTAATATAGTTCATTTGCTATAAGCTTTCTGATACATAGTAACCTAATTCCTTCGACCATGAGATCATGTTAATCACCATCACCGGAAGGATGCTTTGATGACATCAAACACCACACCGTAACTGGGTGGCTATAAAGGTGGCATTGAGTGTTCGGAAAGTATGGGTTGAAGCACATGGATCAAGAGTGAGATTTGTCCATCCATATGACAGATAGATATACTCTGGGCCCTCTCGGTGGAATGTCATCCAATTAGCTTGCAAGCATGTGACTGGCTCACAAGGGATCACATATCACAGGAACGAGAAAAGAGTACTTATCAGTAACGAGGTTGAACTAGGTATGCAGAGATACCGACGATCAAAACCTCGGATAAGTAAACTATCATGAGACAAAGGGAAATTGGTATCATATGTAAGTGGTTCATTCGATCGCAAAGTAATCGTAGAAATATGTGGGAGCCATATGAATTTCTAGATTCCTCTATTGGTTATTGATCGGAGAAGTGTCTCGGTCATGTCCGCATAATTCACGATTCGTAGGGAGACACACTTAAGGATTCAATGTTGTTGAGTAGATATGGAATGATGAGAAAGAGACCGAATGTTGTTAGGAGTCTCGGATGGGATCCGGGATATCACGAGGAGATACGGAATGGTTCGGAGAATAAGATTCATATAAGGAAAGTCCTGTTTCGGGTTGGAGAATGGTTCCGGTGTTTTCATCAGGAATGTTCTAGAAGGTTCCGGAATGTCCGGCACTCCGAAGGGGAAGGGTACATGAATGTGTTATATCAAGTTTGTATGATTGCATCATGTACTAAGTGTCATCGTTGAACAAAATAGAGGATTTAATCAAATCCTTGTTTGAAAAGTCAAACGCCAATTTGAAAGTCAAACGGCTATTTTTTGGGAAGTGGAGAGGGAGGTGGAAACCGAGTTGGGGAGGAGTCCCTCCTCCACCGCCGGCCCACTTGGGATCCGAGTTGGGGAGGGATTCCCCTCCCCTTGGCCGGCGCCTCCCTCCTATAAGAGGAGGGGCAGGGCTCCCCTCCTAGCACACAAGATTGCCCCTCTAAACCTAACCCTAGCCGCCGCCGCCCACCATAGCCGCCGCCGCCTAGGGTTTCTCCCCTAGCCGCCGACTTGGGCACCTCCAAGCCCTAGCCGCCGTCCCTAGCACCCCCTTCTTGGTGTGTCTAAACCCTAGATCGCCAAGGCCTCTCTCATAGTCCACCATACTCGCTCCGGCTTAAGGCGAAGCCCTGCGAGATCTCCCCTCTACTTCCGGTACCACGCTGTCGTGCTGTCGGAATCGCGAGGAGAGTGCTACAACCTCCGCTGCCTGCTGGAACAAGGGAGAGGAAGGTATTCGTCGAGTACCGAACGTGTGACCGACTGCGGGAGCGCTGCCGGAACGCAGCGCCGGAAGGATCATCTACGCGATCTTGAGATCGGAAGTGTACGACTACATCACCCACGAGAATCTGCTCTCGTTAACCGCTTTGGATCTTCGAGGGTTAGTATTCTATTGACTCGTTGCTACAATCTAGTAGATAGATCTTGGCTTGATCATAGATTAGATCTTGATTGTGTGTTCATGCGGTAGAAATTTTTTGTTTTCCATGCTACGAACCCCTACATGATGAACTGAAAGAACTCAAGAAACAACTTGGAGAACAGTTGCAGAAAGGTTTTATCCAACCAAGTTCTTCATCTTGGGGAGCACCAGTTTATTTGTGGAAAAGAAAGGTAGAAGTCAAAGGTTATGCATAGATTACCGTTCACTCAATGAGGTGACTATCAAGAACAAATACCCTTTGCCTAGAATCAATGACTTGTTTGATCAGTTAGAAGGATCTTGTGTATTCTCAAAGATTGATCTCCGGTCAGGTTCTTTTCAGCTGAAAATAAGGGAACAAGACATACCCAAGACAGCTTTCACCACAAGGTATGGATTGTATGAGTATACCGTGATGCCATTTGGTTTGACCAACGCTCCAGCATACTTCATGAATATGATGAACAAGGTGTTCATGGAATTTCTTGATAAGTTTGTTGTCGTTTTCATCGATGACATTTTAATCTACTCTAAGAGCAAAGAAGAGCATGAAGGACATTTGCGTTTGATACTTGAGAAGCTTAGAGAGCATAAACTATATGCCAAATTCAGCAAGTGTGAATTCTGGTTGAATGAAGTTGGATTTCTTGGACACGTTGTGTCAGGAGATGGTGTTGCAGTTGATCCTACTAAAGTTTCGGCTGTAAATGAATGGGAATATCCCAAGTCAATGAAAGAAGTTCGTAGTTTCCTTGGCTTAGCAGGTTACTACAGAAGGTTCATTGAGAATTTCTCGAAGGTAGATAAGCCTATGACAGAATTGCTAAAGAAAGACAAGAAATTTGCTTGGTCTGAAGGTTGTGAACTCAGCTTTTAAGAATTGAAGAAGAGACTTGTGACAGCACCAGTCTTATGTCTGCCAGATTTGGAGAAGGATTTCCAAGTGTATTGTGATGCATCTCATCATGGTTTGGGTGCAGTACTTATGCAAGAAGGAAAAGTTGTGGCTTATGCCTCGATACAAATCAAAACTCATGAAGTAAACTACCCTACTCATGATTTAGAGTTAGCCTCTGTTGTCCATGCACTCAAAACATGGAGACACTATCTTTTGGGAAAGCGATGTGAAGTGTTCACTGACCACAAGAGTTTGAAGTATATCTTCACCCAGAAAGAAATTAACATGAGACAAAGAAGATGGCTAGAACTCATCAAGGACTATGACTTGAGTTTGCAATACCACCCCGGTAAAGCAAATGTTGTAGCAGATGCTCTAAGCCGTAAGGTTTTTGTGAATGGCCTTACTAAGGGAGAGTTGCCAGATGATCTGTGTGCCCAATTTAGAGATCTCAGATTGGAGATTGTGCCTGAAGGACATCTCATGTCTTTGGATGGTCAACCCACTTTGTTGGACAAGATTAAAGAAGCCCAGAAGACTGATAAGGAAATTGAAGAGATCAAGGAAAAGATTAGCAAGGGAAAAGCCAAAGGTACTTTATGGCATGGGAAACGTATCTGTGTTCCACAAGATCCGGAGCTTCGGAAACTGATTTTACAAGAAGCACACAACTCACCGTATTCCATTCATCCGGGTAACACCAAAATGTACATGGATATGAAGGAAAGATTTTGGTGGAATAATCTCAAGAAGGACATCGCCGAACATATTGCTTTGTGTGATGTATGTAGTAGGGTGAAAGCGGAACATCAGAAACCAGCAGGATAGCTTCAACCACTACCTATTCCTGATTGGAAGTGGGACAAGATTGGTATGGATTTCATTACCGGATTGCCAAGGACCCGGTCAGGATATGATTCTATTTGGGTAGTAGTGGATCGCCTAACTAAAGTGGCTCATTTCATACCCGGGAAGACAACCTATACAAGTGCTAAGTTAGCCAAGATATATGAGTAGAATCGTATGTCTACATGGAGTACCCAAGAGTATTGTGTCGGATAGAGGAACCCAATTCACTTCTCATTTCTGGAGGCAATTACATGAGTCATTGGGAACGAGGTTGGAATTCAGCACCGCTTTTCATCCTCAGACTGATGGACAGACAGAAAGGACTAATCAGATTCTTGAAGATATGTTGAGGGCATGTGCCCTAGACTATGGAGCCAGTTGGGATGAAAGTCTGCCTTACGCAGAATTCTCTTACAATAATAGCTATCAAGCCAGTATTGAAATGGCACCATTTGAGTTTCTCTATGGGAGAAAGTGTACCACCCCATTGCTATGGAATGGTGTGGGAGAAAGAAGTTTGTTCGGACCAGAACTAATCAAAGAGGCTGAAGAGAAAGTCAAGTTGGTTAAGGACAGATTGAAGATAGCACAGTCCCGACAGAAAAGCTACGCAGATCCTAAGCATAGAGAGGTCACCTATGAAGTTGGTGATAGAGCTTATCTTAGAGTATCACCACTACGTGGAGTGAAGAGGTTTGGTGTCAAAGGTAAATTGGCCCCAAGATATGTTGGACCATTCAAGATTCTGAGTCATAAAGGAGAAGTTGCTTATGAGATTAAATTGCCGGAGTCTCTGTCAGCTGTTCATAATGTGTTTCATGTGAGTCAGCTTAAGAAATGCCATCCAGAAATGGAAGAAACTTCTTTGAAGGATACTATACCTTTGGAAGAGGTTCAATTGGAGAGTGACCTCACTTATGAAGAGAAACCTATCAAGATTCTTGAAACTGCACAAAGAGTTACTCGGACTAAGACTATCAAGTTCTGCAAGGTTCAATGGAACCATCATTCCGAAGAGGAAGCAACATGGAAAAGAGAAGATGATCTTCGGAAAGACCACCCTCACCTATTTGCTAGCCAATCCGAATCTCGAGGGCGATATTCACCTTAAGGGGGTTAGATTTGTAACATCCCTAAAATCATGTTTCAAACTCATGCATATCATCCATGCATCCATGATCATGTAGGATTCCATTTTCAAAAATCATTTCAAAACAGGAGCATATATGCTCATTATTTTATGTATGAATGTTCTAGCCTTGGTGCTACATACTTTTGAGAAAGGCACTTATATTCTATCAGTATAGTTTTGAATCCTAACTTAAGTGATTCCAAAGGTTTGATCCAAGTTTCAAAACAAGTATGAAATAAAACCAAAGTTTATGCCTTTTATTATACCTCCAAAAGGCTTGTTTTTATTTTATTTTTCAATTGACTCAAGTAGGTTTGAGTGAACAGATGTGTTTGATACTTATTTGGGTACAAGATTTATTGTACAAAAGTCCAGAAAAGTTTTGAAATCAAACATATTTGAATTGGAGTTTGAAAATCCTTTTTAGAAAAGCAAATAGAAAAAGAAAAAGTTTAAAAGAGAAAAAAATAAGCAAACAGTCGAATCTGGCCCAACCAGCCCAACTAGCCCAGCAACCCCCCCTCCCCCCGCGAAGCGTTTTCTTTACTCACACCCGCACCCACAGAGTCGCTGACGCAAGGGCCCCACCTTCTCTGTCGTTCACTCGCTGACAGCCGCGGCCCACACGGCGTCATCGTCTCCACCCCGGCGACGTGTTCTTCCCCAAATCAAGCGAGCGTTTCCTGTTTAATATCGCGTCGTCAATTCCCGTTGATTGCAGGAGTGATTCACACCCCCGTCTCGCCTACTTAAACCCCCTCTGCCCCCTCTCCATTTTCCCCCAGACCCCGAGCACAGAGCATCCCCAGGCTGCCCGCAATCGCTCTTGCACCGCCGCAGACAGAGCTCACTCCGGCGACCAATCCCGGTGAGCCCCGTGCGCCCCTTCCCCTCTAGTTCATACAGACAGCCTCGCAACTTCCTTGCGCACATTCTGACACCATTAGTTCATCCTATACTGCCCCAGGTCGTCGACTTCATCAAGCACTTCAAGCTCCCGACGACGTCTTCAACTCCGGCGACTAAATTCGGTGAGCCCGTGTTCCCCTTCGCCTCTGATTCGCACGAGCGTGTTCGCCGTAGCCTTGCGCACCCCCTGATGCCTTTGATTTGTGCTAGGGTGAACCGGAGCGCCGCCAACGACTTCGTCACCGAACACCCGACGTTGTCTTCAACTCCGACGAGCCCGTGCCGTCGTGTCCGTGCGCCCCTTGTCAAGCCGTCGCCACGTTGAGCTTCAGTACACCGTCGCGAGTCTGGTAAGCACCTCCGACGACCCCAGAGCCCCCTGTAGCCACCGCGCCGCCGTAGACAGAGCCGCCGCTGCCAGTCGTCGCCGCTAGCGCCGCCAGAGTGTGGTCGTTTGATCACGCACCATTGGATCCAGATCTGACGGGCTAGATAGAACACTTAAGCAAAGGGGTATGAGTAGATCTAGGCTGTACAGATTAAGTTAGATCTAACGGCTTGTGTGCGTGATCCTGAGCGAACCGGTACGCACCAATCAGAACATGACGCGTGGCTAGGGATTAGATTTAAAAACAGAATTTGAATCTATTAGTTGTTTGATTTTTTTTTAGCCATAACTTTTGATTCCCACGTTCAAATTTGACAAATTTTATATCAATGGAATCAGGAGAGCAATCCCTTTCCAAATATGCAATGTGTTTAATGTTTTGTTTCTGTTAAAATGGTTTTATTAACATAAACATGTGTAGGCCTATTTTGTGTATATAAATTATTTGAGAAATGTTTTAGTGTTTAAATAAATGTGTTTGGCAAGTTTTGAACTTGTTTATGAACCAGTACTGTGCACTTGTCTTGTTGAGTTTAGAAAATCATCACATATCATATTGCATACATCCATATATTTTTGCTTGTATTTATTTGGTATGTGATTTGTGGCTATGATTTTATGTGTAGATTTTGGTGCCAATAGTGATTGTGATTGTGAGGAGTGTAGCTACTCTCCAAACTACCAAGGCAAGTGGTGCTTCATGATTTTATCCCTATGTTTTCTACTATGCATTAGAAATATTTTGATAGTCTTGCATGATTATATTTTTGCTTATATGCTATGCTGGGAAAACCTAGTAGTTGTAGAATTGCTAGAAATTTCTAAGTAAGATGTTATCCATGCCATGCTTAGCCTAGCTAGTAGCAACCAAGGGTGGTGATATAATCATGCTATGATAAAATATTTCTAAGTCTTTGGACTTGAGTTTTTACTTAATAAAACAACTAAGTGAATGAAACACCTGGGTGGAATGGAAGGAATGGTTTATGTTGAGTGGTTACACAAGGCCAATTTCTATGGTTTACCTTGTGTATCTCACTTGTGGAAAGCCACCCAGGAACAAAGGGATTTGAGAGGCCAAATGTTAAGAAGCTTCTAGTGCAGCCACTTGGCAATATGGGCTCTGCCTGGATCACATAGGTTGCAAGAACTTAGCCATTTGGACAGTTGGTGGTAGTGGGATGATAGGTTGGAACGCGTCCATTTGGTCTAAGGGAAGGCTTCTGAAAGGTCCTATCTTGGTGAAAATCAAGTCTTGTGGGGAAAGTGCACAACCTCTGCAGATGGAAGAATCTAAGTACTTAGCCATGTCCCTGGTATTGGACAACTTGAGCATCAAGACATGGAAGCTATCAAGAATCTCCTCATCCCAATTTCTAAGTAAAACTTGTGGTTGAACAAGGGTGAAGGACCTCAATGTCTATTGGTGGTTCCTTGGGAAAAGTTTTGACAAAGAATAACTTAGTGATTTCAACTAATAGGCAAAACCTATTTTGAGCAAAGCAAGCCTTAGCTACACTTAGCCAGATTGCATATAGTATGTAGTCCACCAAATATTATACTAAGGTATCACTTGCCAATACTATTCCAATGTATTGACCCACTGTGGCTGTAACTTGTGATGTTGTACGTTACTCTGATGAGGATTAGGATTCATGAGTCTACACTCAACATGTTTGCCTGTGGCACATGAAGATGAAGACTTTTATCTATTTACTTATTTAAACTCTTGTACTAGGCCTGTGGCCTTGGAGTTGTAAAGACTATGTTTGTCTCTGGAATGACTGTAATAATGACCTTTGTTTTTGTGTACTTCATCTTAAACTGTGGATGCTAGCATTGATCCAGGGACTAGCATTGCAATCACAGGGATCCTTTTCCTTTATAAAGGAGGGATCTTACATAAGCCTCCTGATCAATGTTTAGAGGAACTTGACATTTTTATTTTTATACAAGGTAATTTTAATAAACAAGTTGAGAATCATTTATTGGAAACTTCTAGAGCTATTAAAGAGTTGAAAGATATTGTGGAAAGAACTTCTAATGATATTAAAATGCTTTGTAAACACTTTCAAATGGTTCAAACCCAACTTGATCAACTTGCTAAGGTACAAAAGGATATGCTAGTTAATGCCTCAGGAGATAAACATGATTATGGAATTAGAACTAGGAGTGGTATAGCTACTCAAGATCCTTTATATCCTGAAGGACAACCTAAAAGAATTGAGCAGGATTCTCAACAAGGTGGAAGTAGTGGTAGTCCTCGTAAGAGAAAGAAAAAGAAACATAAAGTAGTTGAGGGACCACTTGAACCTGCTGTAGATCCTAATAGTATATCTATCTCTGATGCTAAAACTGAGAGTGGTAATGATAAAATGATGCTCCTGATAAGCAGGAAGTTGAGGAAGAACCTGAGAAGCACATTAAGAACACTAGGTACACTAAGGAAGATTTTATTGCTAAGAAACATGGTAGTGAGAGAGAACCTTGGGTGCAGAAACCTATGCCTTTTCCAGGTAAGAAACACAAGTCAAAGGAGGAAGAACACTACAACAAGTTTTGTGAGTGGATGAAACCTTTATTTTTGCAAATTCCATTGACTGATGCTATTAAGTTGCCTCCTTATTCAAAGTATATGAAGGATATTGTCTCTAATTAAAGAAAGATTCCTAATGAGGAGATTTCTACTTTGCTTGCTAATTATTCCTTCAATGATAAGGTTCCAAAGGAACTTGGTGACCTAGGTATACCAACTATTCCTTGCTCTATTAAGAACAATTATGTTAGAACTGCTTTATGTGATTTGGGAGCTGGAGTTAGTGTTATGCCTTTTTCTCTCTACAAGAGACTCCGGCTAGAAAAGTTGATACCAACTGATATATCTTTGCAAATGGCTGATAAGTCAACTACTATTCATGTTGGTATATGTGAGGATGTTCCTATTCAGGTAGCTCATAATTTCTTGGTTTTAACTGATTTTGTTGTGCTTGAAATGCCTGAAGATGATAATATGTCTATTATTCTTGGGAGACCTTTTCTTAATACTGCAGGTGCTGTCATCAGTTGCAATCAAGGAAAAGTAACATTCAATATTAATGACAAAGAGCATACTATTTATTTCCCCAAGAAGGTTGCTAAGAGATATTTCCTGAATTCCATTGAAAATATTGAGAGCATCAAGGTTGGAGAAATATATTGTTCCATTCCACAGGAAAATTTTGAAACTATTATGATTGGGACCATTGCTATCAAGTTTGACGTAACATAATCACCTTGTGGAATGCAAAGTTTTGTTTCATATAAGATTGTTTTGGTAACAAGACTTGATCAACCTTTTTAACAAAAGGATTTTAATGAACAAAATAATGTTTTCACTATGGTTATACTTGTTTTCTTTTACTTTTCTCCTTCCTAGTATTTGCCTTTTTCTTTTGCTAGCTTTGGATTTGTTAGTTGTTTGCTTGTTATAGTGTCTTAGAGCTTCTGTAGTTTGGTTTTTGTTTGCTTTTTCTTCTTCTAAAAAAAATCTATTTCTGCAAGAAAATCAATTTTCATACCCTGAAAATTGGCCAAAAATAAAGTTTCCCGAAAAATTCCAGAAAATTCAAAATAAATTTTTCCTCGAAAAAAGGGGCAGAGGGATAACTAGAATGACCCAGGGGGGCACCCTAGGCACCCACACCCCTGATAGGCGCGACCTCCCTACAGGTGGCGCCTGGGTGGGTGTGGCCCACCCAGGCCCCTCCAAAGTGTCTCCTCCTAGTCATCTACTTTATCTCTCCCGAAAAACAACAGAAAACTTGGTCAAGCTCGAGTTCCTTCTATTCTTGCTCGCGATTTTCGATCTCCTTGCTCGGCCCATCTTTGTTGTTGATTTTTGGAGGGATTACTCCTTGGTATGTGCCTCCTCCACTTGTCCAATTAGATTTGTGATTGATAGATTGTATCTTGAGTATTTTGCTGCTATAGGTGACAGGTTGTGTGAGCTTGCATGCTTGTTCTATGCTTATAGATTTCATTTTGATGCATGTGTAGCCCTCTAGCAAGTTCCTATAGTAGTTTCTCATCATTTATCAACTTGGAAATCACTTGGTTTGATGTTTGTCTAAAAATTTCAGAAAAGAGTGGTCATGGACAACCACACATTTGGAGAAATATTTGAGGGTGATGCACCTAGGAGGGCAAGGCCTTCAAGATCATCTTCCCGAGCTAGGCCCACATACAATGAGGATCTCATTACTCCGCGATTCGGCAACGATGGAGATGAGGGGGATGCTCACCCTTCCACCTTTCCTTGCCTAACCTTTTTGCGGGCTACTGGGATTCTTGATGATTTTACAACCTTGGTTCGGAGGGTTGTACTAACAAGCTTTATGCAGGATGAGAGCGTGCAATATGCTACGCTCACTAAAACATTTGCGGAGAGCTTTTCTTTTACTAACAGCATGTTCAGGCCAGATGTGTCTTTCAAAATTTATGGCAGGTCTTATAATATGACATTGAAGAAATTTTGTGAGGCCCTAGGACTTGGTACAGCTGGGTCGGGAAATAAGATTCCAGCTCAACCCGATGATTTGTTGGAGTTTTACCGCGGGATAACCAATGATGATGACCATAGAGCTCAACAGGGAAAGATAAGAAATATTCAACTCCCAGCCATCAGGTACTTTGCTTACTATCTTGCCACTAGTGTTCTTGGTAGGGAGAACACTAGTAATATTTCCAAATATCATTTGGCATTCTTAGCTGTTGTGCTCAACAATGAAACTAAGTACAATCTTGATTCTCTCATTGCTCGTCGCTTAGCTGCTAAGGGACCCATTTATGGGGGAATTATTGATGCACGTGTTGCTTCTTCCTTGGACCTTGTTGTTGATCCAAATGATACAGTTTTGGCCCCTCAGAGACTTGACCTTGCTGCCATGAAGGCGCATCACTTTGTCACTAATGGCTTCACCCTTGAGAACTTGGTTTATAGAATGATGTTTATTGACGGGGAAGAGAGAGAGATCCCTCTCCCCCAAACCACCGTGTTCAGTATTTCTCAGGGACCTTTGTCACGCTCCAAGGAGGAGATGGATGACAAGCTGCGCGTTCTTGGTTTCCATGGACACTATCAGGGGAAGCGCCCTCATATGACCCCTATGTATACTACACAGGGAGTCCTCGAGCTCGTACCATGACGAGGGAGCCTCCTCGTCGTACTACAGAGGTGCACCTTCTTAGGCACCATGGGATTGAGCCCCACTTAGCTTGGGGGGAGGTATACCGACATCACACTCATCTATATATCATGTTCGGTCGGTTCTTTGTATATCCATTGTTTCGCTTTCTTTTTTGTTTTTGTTTCTGCTTTCCCAAAACACACAAATACCAAAAATATTTTCGTTGTTTCTCTTGGTTTGTTTCTTTGATTTTTAGCTTTAGTTTGCCTTAAAGAAAAAATCCAAAAAGATTTTGCTTTGTTTGGTTTGTTTTTTCTTTGTTGGATTGTTTGAAAAAACCGAAAACACCAAAAATATTTGTTGTTCTTCTTTGGTTTTGTGAGTTCTTTGCAGGGTTCAGCCGTCCTCAGTGGATTTTGGTTTCATGTTATTATTCAAGTCACACAAGTGAAGGGCAATAATGAAGATTAAGACAACTTGAGGTGTGGTAAGAGGCTGGTAACAAACTCTATTTGTTTTCATTTTTGTACATATACTCATCATTGTGAGCATGCTTAGTCTGTTCATTGTAAGGCATATGTTACTAATGGATGCTTAGTAGTTCTTGCTTGTCTATGATTAGCTCCAGCTTGCTAATAGTTTGTAGCATGTCATATGAATGTTTGCTTGCATTGTTTTATTCATATTTTGGTATGATACTGTGGTATCCTCCTATGAAAGTTTCATGTGAATCGACTTGGCACATGCTCGCGCATGCATATGACTAAACAATAGTCAGTAAGACTCGATAATTTATTTTTCCTCAGAGTTCTTGTATCACTTTCATGCCATAATTAGTCCTGTTTTGTTGCAAGCATGATTATAACAGTTATTGCTCTCTCGTTTGTCGCTCCCCCTCTATTGCTAGCCTTCACTTGCATTGAGTATGAGATCTACTTGTACATCCAACTCCCCCAAAACCAATATTGCCAACAGTGTCCACCATACCTACCTATTAGCATCATTTGCTATTTCAGTGCATATTCATTATGCCTTGTTTTCTTCCAAATAAAATGTTTGACCGCTTTGAGAAAGTTAGTTAGTAAAGCTCTCACGAACTTGATGGCACACTTTATTCCTTGCATTTAATAATCCTGAACCATTGTGACCTGTCCATGAAAGTTATATGCTTGCAAATTATATGCTGGGGTTAGCAGAACCGTGTTGTCACGGGGAACACTTTCAACACTTATGGATACCTATCCAGTTGATACCTTGCTCTTTTGTTTGCGTATGTCGTTGGTGTGAAATAAAAGGGGAGCTTGTGAGTTCATGGAGTATATATGTGTTAGAGAAACGCCTGAGCCGCTAGCCTAAGCCATTCCTAATCATGATGGAAACTTACAGCATCACCATAATGAGCATCTATGAAGCATCCTCAATAAAAAGCTATACACATAGTAAATAAAAAGATCACTGAGATGCTCATTGTCTGCTTGCCTTGTCATTTTGATCACGGGATAGCTCATGTATCATGTGCAAGGGGTACCCTATTGGCGGTTCTCCGTGATATGCATGTATGTACAATGACAAGAACTTGTAGGTAACCAAAGTTGAGTAGCATGCGGAGCGACCCTCGTACTCAAGGGACTTGAGATTTCTAGTTTATGGTATGTCAAGCATATAACTCAGATTGGACCTCACTTTCACCTTAACCATATAAAGATGCCTATGATAGGGGCAATGAGAGCTCAAAGCTAGTGAGTACCTTACTTTCAGCATTTGGAAGCCTTTCAAACTTTTCAACACCTTTTTCACTCCCTTGTTGAGTCACCACTTATTCTATGAGCACCTTCTTGAGAGCATAGTTTTCATTCTTGTGTTTGCCTCAAAACTTGGTTAATTATGTCATGACTTTGATGCTTGTATCTCTGACTTCTAGTCTTCACTTGAACTTCAGAGGTGCCTTGGCATTTATATTGTGCTCTACAAACAGAGGCAAACGAGATAACACTCTATCATACCTTACTATGAGCATTGCAATGTTGCTTATGTTTATGTTCCATGCTACTTATTATTATTGAGTTGGTTTCTCTTCATAGCTTGCAATGACTATTGAGTAGACTTGGTTGCATACTTCTTATTACTCAGTTTTCAACTGAATTGCTTGAGGACAAGCAATAAGCTAAGCTTGGGGGGAGTTGATACGTCCAAAACGTATCTACTTTCCCGAACACTTTTGTTATTGTTTCTCCTCTAAACTTGTGTGATTTGGATACAACTAACACAGACTGACGTTATTTTCAGCAGAATTACCTTGGCATCTAGTTTTTTTTGCAGAAAATCAACTATCAGGAAAAATCCCGGAAAATATGCCAAAAATTATATTTCGCTAGAAGATCCACGGAGCCAGAAGACGAAACGGAGTGGAGGCCTAGGGGGCCCACACCCCTGCCAGGCGCGGGTGGGCCCATGCCGCTCCTAGGGGGTGCGGCCACCCCAGTCACCCCCTCGGGCTCCCTCTTCGCATATAAGTTACCCCTTGACCTAAAAACCGAGGGGGGGGGGTCGACGTTTTTCTAGAAAGAGTTCTGCTGCGCCGCCACCACCAGAAGTCGCGATTCGGATCCAGAAACTCCATTCTGGCACCCTGCTGGGACGGGGAATTTGGGGAGGATCATCGCCATCACCATCACCAACGTCTCTCCATCAACCATCAATGTTTCCCTCATCCATGAGTGAGTATTCCCATGTTGTAGGCTATGGGGATGGTAGGGATTGGATGAGTTCTATCATGTAATCGAATATGATTGTTAGGGCATAGTTCCTAGTATCTCTATTAGTGCTATTTGACTTTGTTGCAACTTGTTATGCTTAATGCTTGTCACTAGGGCCCGAGTGCCATGATCTCAGATCTGAACTTATTATTGAATCATTATGATAGTATTGTTTGTGATCTTATCTGCAAGTTGTGTACACATATCATTGTCCGGATCCAAAGGCCCCGAAGTGACAGAAATTGGGACAACCGGAGGGGATGGCTGTGGTGTGAGAATCACATATGTTCACGGAGTGTTAATGATTTGCTCCGGTGCTCTATTAAAAGGATCACCTTAATTGCCAGTAGTTCCCTAGAGGCCCCGCTACCACGGGCTGGCTGGGCAGAAGATGTTGTGCAAGTTCTCATTGCGAGCACGCATGACTATATGGATCACATGCCTAGGATTGTTTAGTACTTGGATGCTTATTCTTATTTATCTGCAATACCCTATATCTTGAAGTTACATGTTTAGACTCATCCATGCAACGCCCGTCCATCCATCCCTATGCCTAGCGCGTTCATATCCTACTATTTGCTGCTACTATTACTATTGCTCCTGTTTTATTGCTGCTGTTGCTACTGATAAACTTTTGTGAGCAAGAACTATTTCTAGGTGCAGCTGAATTGACAACTCAATTGTTAAGGCTTGCAAGTATTCTTTGGCTCCCCTTATGTCGAATCAATAAATTGGGTAATACTACCCGCGAAGACTGTTGCGATCCCCTATACTTGTAGGTCATCATACACCTACTGTGAGGACACCTAGGTGTCAGAGAACTCAAAAACCTTCTCGGAAACAACATTCAAACCCTTTTCAGTCTCGACCCCACTCTTGATGATATCACACATCTTGTTGAGGACGAACATGGATAGGAAAGGATCCCACTTCATTACAACCCCTTTATTGTCTCAATGTTGTGTTCCTTACCAACTTTGATTGCCTTCATCCTAGCTAGGATGGAAACAATGTTCTCAATCTGACCCACTACAAAAAAGCACATGACAGCGGGAGCAGATAACATCTCTCCATTTTGCGGATAGGTGAGCATGAGGAACAACTAGGTTTACTCAACAGAAGAGGGAAAATCCTAGGTATCAAGTAGGGTCTCGCTAAACTCTTCATTGGTCATGGCCTACATTGGTCACCATTAAGGCTAGAACAATGCAAAACTATAACAAGATCTATGAAATAAGAGCAATGTGTTGAAAAAATGCTCTTAACTATAAGCTCCCATGTGTAGAACAATTGTTAGTACAAATGACAAGAAATATACAACATAGATCAAATCCTCACACCAACGATTGCACATATACATACAGTGCACGCCAATGAAGATCATTAAACTCAACAAATAAAAAAATACCATACTACACATGACCAAGATTTAGTGTGATCTAAAACATCGGCATACATCTGTCCACATATACACAACACCATAGTACACATGGGAAAGATTTGAAGAACTAAACCTACACATACTACACACGAGCAAGATTGAATAACTAAACCTACACATACTACACAACAACAGTAGAGGAACATTCAAAACCTTCCATAAGGCCACAAAACATTCGATGTATCTGTACATCATGCATATAATTCACTATAGACAAGCAAAATCAACACGACCATAGATCTAGATCATTATCTACACAGATCTACCACATGGTCAAAGTTTTAATTAGCTACCAGTTCAACAGGTAGCTAGTACTCACCGCCATCAAAGGAGTGGAGAAGGCACCGAAGAGCTCGGAGAAGAGGAGTAAGATCCATTACCATCGTCATCCAACACTAACCTAAATAGATGGTGGTGCTTACCTTCTCGTCCGTGAAGCTCCTTGCATGGATGGAGACCTTGAAGGGGGAATGGTGACGTGTGATTTGGCTGTGAGTCAAGCGGTGTTAAATAGAGGCGTGAATCGGCGAGAGATAACAAAAAATCACCCACCCGACTCTTCGAGGACGCACACGAGATCGAACCATATCATCCTTTGCACGAGTGTGGCACAACTTCCCTCTTTTTGTCCATGTCGAGCCTGGCTCTGGAAAAACCGCCAGGTCAGGCATTCCTATGCGTGCAGGATGAAATATTCTTTAAGAACCATGCAAAAGAGATTTGAATCTAGCCTATGAAACCACACGCAAGTTTTATTACCCATTGGAGCTGAGAAAAGGCTTCGCGAGCAACCAAAGACACCCTTTGTATTTACCGCGGGTCAGCGGAACCAATGCAATGCATTGAACTTCTGAATTTCTCTATTGTCATCTTGTCACCAGCTACCCATGGGCATCCAAGACATCTCATTTTGGTTGACAACCTTAAAAATTCTATAAAAAAGTTTCAGGACATGTAGGCAACAAAAATCGTTGTCAACTTTTGAAATCTAAATGAACATAACTACAAAAAGAGAACGATAGATTCAATATTTTTACTCAATAATGATAATGGTCCCAAATGAAGGCACAAACTTGCATTAGACCTACTGGGTGTCGTATCTATTTTGCATTTGATGTGTGTTATGAGTTTTGACTAGAAATTGGGTGACATGTAATATGGGAGAGGAAGAAATATTTATTCTGAGTTAGGTCTATGAATCCCAAGACAAAAAAACTACCATGAGTTATAAAATGCAACCACATGGGTACTATAAATACCTAGATCAAATCCATTAGGTTCATTCATGACACAATTGTATGTCAATATATGATTTCCATCCGATTTTTGGTTCTTGATAGATGAAGTGCTAAGACACGTGCCAATTATTTTTAATCTCCAGGTTCAAACATACTACACGATTAACCGCTACAAAGTTACTTTTCATAAGGCTTGAATGCATGAACTCATAATGTTGTCTTTTAAAGGTGGGCACGAAAAGTGCGCTTAGATAAATTGGCTTGGCGAATTAGCTTGTCTCATATGCCCAATAGAAGTGTCATCCCCTTGTTGGAGGCGTTGTCTAGGTTGCTCATGAAGTCCTTAGATTGCCAAGATGGAGTCTAGGTTGCGGCCTCTTTGAGCATGGGATTTTGGGGCACAATGTACATCGTTGGTGGCGCTTCTTAGTCGACATCTCCTCTCTGGTGGTCCGACCCCACCATTCGCTCGCCACCTTAGCGCACATAGGCAGGCGGTGCGTTGGTTGTGCCATCTATGAGAGAAAGTCGGTCTTCCAAAGTCTCCTCCTTCGATCATGACATGGCCCGGGAGCTCGATGTTTCGCCTCCTCTCAATTTGTGGCGAGATACGTTGCAAGGAGATTCCCCGATGTTTGGTGGTTGTGGGATGCGTTGTATGCCCACCATACATTTGTTTAAGAGTCAAACTTAGACACAAAGTAATATGGATAAAGTATCCAATATAAACCAAATTTTAATGAAAATTATGTGGAAAACATGTTTGCAAAAAAAATGACAAGTTCTAAAAAATAAGGAATGTGAGAAAGTATGTGAAATTTCAGATCCAAACACATATTCATTTGGCAGATAAAAACATAAATTATGCATAATTTTTTTTTTTACAGATTTCCACTATTTATTTTTGATTTACCTTTTTCATACCTAGTAATTAAAATTAAAAATTTATATGTGTCTAGTGCATTAGCTACCTAACGTCTATTTTTATCTTTTTTTTAAACTTGAAAGCATAGCTTTTCATTGTCTTTATAGGTTTCTCCTAAAAAGAGAACAAGGCCATTTCCGTCCACCTTCTCAGGGAGCCGTATGTGGACGTTATCACTTATACAGCTCCCAACCAACAAGCAGTTAGCTTTCATCTGAAAGTCATAGAAGTGTGGATAAATCAACGGAAGGTTTTTATTTCTTAGAAACCCGTCCTAACCTTTCTAAATATGGTATTTGTTGGTTTTTCTGGTTATTTTCTCAATACTAACAAATGTACTATATTTATGTATAGCCTTTTAGTGAAGGATGTATCAATACGATGGAGGGGTGAGGAGCATGCCTTCAGCTTGCGCTGATCCAAAGACGTATTTATATTAGAATAATAGGCCCGCTTTGCTGCACCACCTACATGGTGTTCTGGCAATGCGTCGCATATGTAGTATACTCGTGGTGGTTTGTTCTATGACCCGCCATTATTTGTTCTACTATGAAACTATAGGTGCAATAAGCCTGGAAATCCAATTCGGCTCACGATCGCAAATAAATCGATTGTTCCAAGATATATTTCAAAATATAAAAAAAAATAGAAAAATATATGCATGTATATTTGGATACTCTATATTCGCACACACCTTTCCTGGGAGCAAAAGAACATTATTTGTTTCTTATGTAAAAACACAATTTCAGATGCTCTAACATGATTATTCTTGAAAACAAATTGTTCTTTTACACATGTCACATAAAATGATTTTTTTGTGAAAAGTTGTGTAAGAACACAAAATGTCCAGATATACAAGCCAATTTCCTTTCTTAATATTTTGGCATTTTAATTTTTTTCATAATAGGTTCATTTGCACCCAAACACGACTTCTGTATTTTTTGTTGTTGTGTCCTACTGGCATGTGTAGATGTAAGAAGATAGCGGTTCAATCTATACAGAAGGGGTGTGGGTGCACCGGTCGGTATGGTGACCTCACATGTTTGAAACTATTGTTTTTCCTTAGACTAAATACTTATCATATCTTTGCTCAATTTATGCAGAGAGAGAGAGAGGGGGATTGGGTTGGCGGCACCACAACGGAGTAAGAGATGTTGCTGTGAAAACATCGACGAGTGAAGTAGACACTTGCACACCTTCACCACACGCGCGAAGGAGTGCCACAGGGGCCCACACGTCAATGTGAAGAGTAGGAAAATGGGTCCACATGAAAGTGTCATGATAGGAGCGGGTGCACTCAGAATGCTTGCATTTGACCAGTCTTAAGTCTATAGATTTGTATTTGTGTTGCTTTAACACTCTTTATATTGTTGTCGTTGTTGTTGTTGTTGTTGTTGTTGTTGTTGTTGTTGATTATTGATATATTGATATAATTTGCATGTAAAAGAGTCTATTTTAGTCTTTGGAGTAAGCCTGATATTGTTTTGGGAGTGAGTTGTATATTCATTGAAGAAAATATTTTTTTAGAACTTAGATCAAAGAAAATACTCTAATTTGCCCCCCCAAATATTCATAGTTCACATTTTGCCCCCCCATAATTCTTGTGCTAGCTCCGCCACTGGGCATATGGGCTCCATCCTATTCGCGTCCTCGCCAGTGGAGCCCGATACATTACTTACCGTTAATCACGCGCTGCGCTGTCCACTCCACTCCGTACCACACTGCCAACTCCAATGTCAGGTCTCTTGCCCCAACCTCCAAAGCACCTATATAAACCCCGAGCTCGCCGAAATAAATCCAGGCCAAATCCCCCGCCTCAATTCAATTCACTCCATCAACACACGTACCCACCACCAGCATTCCAGCAACAGCTCACCATCACACCGCACCTCATACCAAACCCCACGGTGTCCTCCTGCCCCACTCTACATGGCGGCGGTCGCGGCCAAGCCCGTGCCCGTGCCCGTGGAGCGGCTCGCGCAGCGCCTGGTGGCGCCGGCGGGGCCGACGCCGGAGGGCCCGCTCCGCCTGTCGTGGCTCGACCGCTACCCCACCCAGATGGCGCTCATCGAGTCGCTGCACGTGTTCAAGCCCGACATGGCGAGGGCGGACGATAGCCCGGCGAGGGCCGTGGAGCAGGCCCTGGCGAGGGCGCTCGTGGACTACTACCCGCTTGCGGGCCGCCTCGCGGTGTCCGACGCCGGCGAGCTGCAGGTGGACTGCAGCGACGCCGGCGTGTGGTTTATCGAGGCTGCGGTCAGGTGCCGGCTCGAGGACGTGGACTACCTCGAGTACCCGCTCGCCGTCGATAAGAACGAGCTGATCCCTCACCCGCGCCCAAAGCCCAGCCTTGAGGAGGAGAGCAAGCTCATCCTGCTGGTCCAGGTACGTTACGTGCGTGCTGGAGGATTCGAGTCGCATTGCATTGCGCTCTGTCGCCTGTCGGTGGTGTTTACTCTGAGCTAAACTACGCAGGTCACGACGTTCGATTGCGGCGGCTTCGTGGTGGGTTTCCGGTTCAGCCACGCGGTGGCCGACGGGCCGGGGGCGGCGCAGTTCATGGGCGCGGTCGGGGAGCTGGCGCGGGGGGCGGACCGCATCTCGGTGGCGCCGGCGTGGGGCCGCGACGCGATCCCGGACCCGGCCGGCGCGCTTGTCGGCGGCCTCCCGGAGCCCGTCGGCGCCAAGCGGCTCGAGTACCTCGCCATCGACATCTCTGCCGACTACATCAACCACTTCAAGGGCCAGTTCGCGGCGGCCACGGGCGGCGCGCGATGCTCGGCGTTCGAGGTGCTCATCGCCAAGGCGTGGCAGAGCCGCACCCGCGCCGCGGGCTTCGACGAGGAATCCCCCGTCCACCTCTCCTTCGCCATGAACGCGCGGCCGCTGCTCCACGCCCGCCTCCCCAACGCCGGCGCGGGATTCTACGGTAACTGCTACTACATCATGCGCGTGTCCTCCACGGCCGGCAAGGTGGCGTCCTCCACCATCACCGACGTCGTCAAGATCATCAAGGAGGGGAAGAAGCGGCTTCCCTCGGAGTTCGCGCGATGGGCGGCCGGGGAGATGGCCGGCTTCGACCCGTACCAGATCACCTCCGACTACCGGACGCTGCTCGTGTCCGACTGGACGCGGCTGGGCTTCGCCGAGGTGGACTACGGGTGGGGTCCCCCCGCCCACGTCGTGCCACTGACAAACCTGGACTACATCGCCACGTGCATCCTCGTCAAGCCATGGGTCCACAAGCCAGGCGCGCGCCTCATCACGCAGTGCGTGACGCCCGACCGCGTCGCCGCTTTCCACGACGCCATGGTGGACACCAACTAGCTCACCACTCCACTGTTTGTTCATGGTTTCCCTTATTTATTTTTTATTACAGTAGTATAATCACCCACCCAGTGCTTAATTACAGCTTGGTTACAAACAACTACTAAACTGTATACTGGTAATCTAAGCAAGAATAAAGGGCAAAGTGGTAGTGATGAAAGGTATAAAAAGGAAGAAGAAAAGAGTATGTATGTATAGATATGGGGGGACAGTTAGACAGAGCTAGATGGTACTAGTAGTTGGCAATGGTAAGATCGGTATTGGATTCCTTTGGATGGTCTCGGTGGTGTTGGATGAAGTGTATGCCACACTTTTTTTTCCCTTCTTCTTCTTTTGGGGGTTTTGATTGACAGATGGAAGCTGGACTTGGTGGGAAGCTACCAACTAGTCTACCCCTACTGTATTATTCGATTTTATTTTTATTTTGTTTGAGTATAAATCCGCAAGGTGTATGTATATATACTTTTCCTTGGTTGTATCTGAATTCTCAAGTTGTGTTTTATCCATGTGAAATAGGTCATTCTTCTTTGAGTAAACGTGTACATACATGGTCTACGGCCCTGCAATTTTCCAGAGCGTGTAAACGGAAGCACCGAACAAGAAGTGCATCTACTCCCCCCTTTTTAAAATATAATATGTTTTAGCTTTATAAAGCAAATATATCTAGACTAGTTTTGGCATGTAGGTTCACTCATATTTGAAGTGAATCTATACACTAAAACAAGTCTAGATACATTTCCTTTACAAATCTAAAACATCTTATATTTTAAAACGGAGGGAGTAGAAGCTTTCCAAAAAATCTGAAACAACTAAGATTTCCAAAAAATCTGAAACAACTAAGACATGAATATCTTGAGGTGGTTACCAGATGTGGCCCGCCCGAAGAAACAACGGCAAAAACCCATTAACAAATTGTGAAAACATTTTTTCGACGGGTTAGAAATTCACGTATTCTTCAGAAAGAAATTGCAGGTACAAATTAACTTGTTGCGGTGTATATATTTTTCTGATATTTAGGTGTACATATTAGTGTCCCCACAATTTGAGTACATAAGACCAGCCACACCCTGGTGTAAAAGCGGTTCTTAGATGAGTTGGAATCGGTTCCATACAGTGTAGAGTATTCATTGGCATCGGTTCAATTGATCTGACAAAATAAAGCGATTTAAGTTCAAGGTTCGCTTCTTGCATGCATTTGTGGGTCCCTGTGACAGATTTGTGAGAGAGAAGAAAAAGGACAGTAAATAATGGGGCCAGTAGTATTCACAAGCGATTCTATACACTATAGCATACATGCATCAGTTCATAAAATTTTGTCTTTTTGTTTGGAACCGGCGACACAGTGTGGCTGGTCTAACAACTCTAGATTATCATTTGCCCCAGAAATTTTTAAAAAAAAAAATTCTCCCCATGCAATCCGTTAATATATCCTTTGAAACTATCCCCAAGAAATAGTTATCCTTTGACCCGTTAATATATCCTGTCCATGCAATCCAGCTGGCTGTCATATGAATGGAGTATGGACCGCGGAACAGAGACGTCGTCGTCCTATGCGTAGTATATTCTTCCCTCCCACGACCGACAAAATTGGTAGACCAGGTGACCTATTGCATTCTTGCAACCCGGTGACTTGACCTTACAGCTTTGATCGTCACATATACGGTCATTTGGAGAAGACCTCACATAATTTTTTTTGAGTTGGTAGAAACGCCAGAGCAACTTCATCGGTATTTTCCTAAAGAAATAAAACCTCATCATAGAGTAGATGATTATTCTTCTACAGAATAGTGGACGCGAAACTTCAACGGAGAATCTCAATCTCCTGCGTCCCAAGCAACCTAAAGAAACAACAAGTGCATCGACAACCTAAAGAAAGGCGCCAGGGGTTGGTGTTTGGTGATGAGCGATCGAGCGAGCGAAGCAGTAGCGAAGCGGCAAAGGTCCTCGCGTGCGTCGCGTCGCGGTGAGACGGAGACATGCGAATCGTCGTCACTAGTAGCTCTTTGGTGCTGCTGGTCGATAGCGGAAACCCAACGACCCAAGTACCAGGATTTCGACGTGATTTCGACGTGAGCGGCCGCCACGATTTCGACGTGAGCGCGCTGGTGCCCATGGTGGTGATTAAGCACCACTACTTCTTCCTCCTCCACCTCTCTCTCCCTCATCATCATCCTCGTACTCTTCATCCTCCTTCATGTCCATCTCCCGCGCGTTGTCATTGGTGTAGTAGCCACCGTCGCCATGGATCAGGCCATACATGGCGCTGGCGCTCTCGCACATTGCATCGAGCACCTAGCGGGCGTCAGATCCACCACCGCCAAATAGACTACGCCCGGCCTGGGAGGTACATGCACCGGCGGTGTTGAACCAGTGTCTCCCTGCGCAAGTCCGATGACTCGACAAAGGCTTGGTTGAGGTCGAGGTGGGCGCGACCTTGGTTCTGCCGAGGGTCGTCGTCGAGGAGAATTGGCGAGAACATAACGTTGGGATCGGCAGCAGGGTTAGGTAACTCTTTCTCGCCAATCGACGACGTTGGTGCTCTCCTTCATCCCACCGGCTTGGCTTTGCAAGTAAGCCACCACCGGAGTTGTGGTCGACGGTGACGAGGTTCCCTCGTCCCCAACACCTTCTCCCACTCCTCCATCATGTTGGCCGGCCTCGCAGCCGCCACGATTTTCAACGTTAGCGTCGTGTTGCTGATCTAGTACCGGTGCTTCGCCGCTTGGAGTCGTCTGCATGTCTGCTTGCTTCGGTTGCTTGCACGGAAGCTACCCCGGCGTGCAGAGAAGCGCCGGTGGGACTGAGAGATCGGGCTAATCAACAGTTAGTGGACGTGCCTATCACCTGCAAGTCGCGAGAGAAGGAACATTGGCAATTTACAGCATCTCGCAAAAACCAAAAGTTGGTAACCCAGCAACTTGTGACCTGGCTTTCAATATTCCATGTCGAACACGAGAAAGTGACGTTTGAATGTGTGATTTTTTTTGGTGTCCGTGTGTGTGTGGACAAACGTGACTTTGACAAATTAAACCTCAATCGGTACCTGCTAAGCCTCTTCCTAGTAATGTCTTTCCTAGAATATCACATTTTTTATTGTTGGAAACTTATGTGAACGTCTGAGTTGCTAAGAATTATACTTAACCCCGAATGTGGCTATCTTGGAAAATTACAAATTCACGGTCCGTTGGTCAACCTTACCATTCAAAGTTTTTTTTTTTTTTTTTTGACAGAAACAACACTTTATTGATTAAATAACATCAATACAAAATGTCCCCCGGATACAATCCGGAATAGAATAAAAAATCTCACTAAGGTTTAGAGAAGAACAAGATTTAGCTAACAGATGTGCTGCTTCATTCAACTCCCGCCTCACATGAATGAAAGAGGCGGACAGAAAATCTTTGGCCAAAAACTTGATATCATCGACCAGAATTCCCACAGCCGACCGGTCCCTGGTTATGGAGTCGAGGCGTTGGATCAGCGAGAGGCAGTCCGTCGCGAAAATAGCTTTGGATACCCCTTCATCACGAGCAAGCATGACAGCTTGACGAAGTCCCATAGCTTCTGCATACTCAGGTTCAGGTGTCCTTGCAAAAAACTGACGGCAAGCAACAGAGCAAGCCCCCAGATGATTACGAATGACAACACCAACGCCCATACCTTTGGAGTCCTTGAAAATCGCCGCATCAGAATTAACCAGGACAGAATCCGGAGGCGGTGGCGTCCACTTTAGAGATGAAGCTTTAGATACACGCCTTTGGTCTGACTCCTGTTTGAGCAGGTTTGCTTTGAGCAGGTCTATGTAAGCGACAATTGTCCCACACGTGCGAATCGGGTTTGGGAAAACACCATCTCTGCGAGCTTCATTCCTTGCTTCCCAAATCTGCCAAAAACCAACAGCCAGTGTGGCTGCCTGCAGATCAGTGGCCCGAGCGAGGAAATCGAAGATCCATTGTTTGTGTGTCCTGAAGCTCTTCCGCATCAGCTGCAGAGGGATGTGCTGTTTCACTGACTGCCATACCACTCGCGCATACTGGCATGACAACATCGCATGCTCGATGTCTTCCACGCGATCACAGAACACACACGGTCCTGTCTCTGGAACCTAGCGTTTCATCAGCTGTACACCGCTTGGAAGACAGTTGTGAGCAAAGCGCCATAAATGAATTTTCATCTTCCCTGGCGCTTTAATGCTCCATATAGATTTCCAATGCTTCTCTGTTGCCTTCACATTTGATGTACACCCCTTGCCCGTTCTACTCTGAGTCTGAAAGAATTTAATCGAACGAGCAAAATAATAAGCAGAACGAACTGTGTAGATGCCATGCTTTGTGAATGGCCAGCAGACAAAGTCCTCCCCACCACGGCGAGGAAGACTAATCTGAAGGATCTGTGCTGCCACTGTTGGGGAGAAGAAAGCATGGACCGTTTCTGCACACCACTCGCTTCCATCCTCAGTTAATAAACAGTGCACTGTCGCCACTTCAGGGATCGGTGAAGATGGTTTCAGCAGCTCTGGAGGGAAATGAGGCACCCAGTTGTCACTTACTATCTTGACAGTCTTGCCATCACCAATGCTCCACCGAACACCCTGGGCTAGCAGATCTCTCCCATGAAGAATACTTCTCCACGTGTATGACGATGTTCTTGGCTTTGGGGCATGCCAGAAATCAGTGTCAGGGAAATACCTTCCTTTGAGAACCCTCGCACAAAGAGATCCAGGGTCAGTTAACAGGCGCCAACCCTGCTTAGCCAGCATCGCCTGGTTGAAGAGGGCGAAGTCACGAAACCCCATGCCTCCCAAGCCTTTTGGAGTTGACAACCATGCCCACGATCTCCAGTGAATCTTCTTCTTTCCATCCTCCTCGCCCCACCACCTATTGGCAATAAT
Organism: Avena sativa; assembly: GCA_916181665.1. Classification (NCBI taxonomy): domain Eukaryota; kingdom Viridiplantae; phylum Streptophyta; class Magnoliopsida; order Poales; family Poaceae; genus Avena; species Avena sativa. The sequence goes on along the minus strand of OV702293.1, from coordinate 7,174,974 downwards.
AGATCTAAATTTATCACATGTGGTAAGCGGGAGTTGAAAACAGCTCATGACAAAGGTTGGTATTGCTTGGATAATCGACTTGAGCAAAGCTTCATTCCCAGCCCGCGAGAGAGGCTTATCAGTCAACCCATTGATGCATTTCCATAACCTGTCATAGAGAAACTTGAAGGTGGCTGTGGGAGAACGACCAACCGACGTCGGCATGCCTAAGTATAGATCATTCAGCACCTCGCTTTGTACTCCCAAGCTTGTCTTCACATCATTTTTCACTTGGTCATCACAGTGTGTACCAAAGAAAACCGAGGATTTCTCAAGATTAACTTTCTGGCCTGAGCCATCACAGTATATCTTGATTGTGTCCTTAAGAGCCATCACACTCCTTTTATCACTTCTAGCAAAGAAGATGCTGTCGTCTGCAAACAGTAAATGGGATATAGGGGGACCAAGTCGACCATTGCGAATTCCATAGAGCTCACCTCGGTCCTCCTGTGAGGGCCGTGAGACACAGCCCAGCGTACGGACGACGAACAAGTCGGACTAGACAGGAACAGCGCGTACCGTCGAATCCTTCTCACTCACAAAGTTTAGACACTTGGCTCCAAAACGGAGGCAAGAAGACTCGCCGCATCCGACTACTTAATTACGGGAGCCGGCCAGTTGATCGCAGGTTCGATCGTTTCAAAAATAGAAAAAAAGTTGATCACTCACAAAGTTTAGACACTTGGTTCCAAAACGGAGGCAAGAAGACTACTTAATTACGGGAGCCAGTTGATCGCAGGTTCATTTCAAAAAAAGAAAAGTTGATCGCGTAGCTTGCACGTCTCACTTAGTTTTGCGAGAAACTCCGCTTATAACTTCAGCTGAAGCGTGAAGAGAGATCGCTCGATGTTCCTAAGACTATAAACCTATAATCCCCTCAAAAAAAGACTATAAACCTAATGAGGCTACGAGCTTGTGGAGTGGAAGTAATAACCGAAGAGCACGAGCTAGAGAACCAAACGAATGAGGCGCGCGCGCGCTGCACCAAACGCGGTGAAGCTTGCTACTACTCCTCAAAAGTATAGAATAGAACCAAACGACAGAACAGAGAGCTAGAGATTTTCGTTTATCGCATAAAATTAACTGTGCTAAAGACCTGACACGATTTCGACGTGATCACTTGTTGTTAACTGCGTTGTTAGCGTCGATCGTGTTGCTGATTTGATACCGGTGCTTCGCCGCGCTTGGAGTCGTCTGGCAGCTTCGGTTGCTGCTTGCACGGAAGCTATCATGCGTACTAGAGAAGCGTCGGTGAGACTGACAGATCGGGCTAGCTAAGCTAATCCACAGTCAGCACCTGGCAGGGAAGTCGCGATCGCGAGCGAACGAACACTGTAATTCATCATGAGCAATCATTCAATATTTTTGTTTACCGCGTAAAATTAAGGAAGTTGGTAAACCCAGCAGCTTGTGATCTGCCTTTCCCTTTCGTACATAAAATTAATGGACAACGTGACTTTTACATGGTGTCCGAAAAACATAAACCGGTACACTATCTGCCAAACCTCCTCCTAGTAAAGTCGTCGTTCCTACTAGAACATTACATTATTGCAGTTTCTGGTTGGACATTTACATCAACGTCTCAATGGATAGGAATTGACACCCAATGCGTCAATTTAATCGTTATCGATTGGTCGGTCAACCTTACCATTCAAAGTTAGTTCTACGATAGTGAGTTGGTACAATAGTACAGACGAGAGTGACCAGATTAAACAACAAACATGGTAACCATCGGATTCCTAGCGCAACTTTTAGATGGTACTTTGTTTGAAACGGAGGCAAGAAGCACTGCTTCATCTAACTAAACCTAAGGGAGCTAGTTTTGATCGCATCTTCTTCCACCGGCGCCCGATCCTCTGCTTGTAACTTTGGCTGAAGAGATATCGATGGATGTTTCTAAAACGAAAAGATCGATGATACTGCGACTCTGAGGTTGTAGCGTGGAGGTAACCGAAGATCGAGCACGGGCCGGTTACATGCGTGCCCCGTGAAGAATGAGGCGCGACGTGCACTAAAACGCGGTGAAGCTACCTTTTTTTTTGAAATCATAATATATTACGCATGCAAGCCGCCTCATTAAAACCTTTCAATCCCCTTAGGTACCCTGGTAAGGAAAAAGAGTGCGTCTGAAACTTGCAGCCCTAAAATCATCCAAAAGTTACATCGTACAAAGCATCAGCTAAAACTGAGGAATGTGGATCACCATCCCAAGCTATTACAGAATCAGAATCAAAAGCTAATCTAGCTAAATTATGCGCTACTTTGTTTGCCTCTCTAAGGCAATGTAAGAAGCTGATGTTTGCCATGCGCTGTGCAATCTCAAAACAATCAGCTAGGATAGCCGAATAAGGACTCCAGATCTCAGTTTCTCCCTTGCATGCGTTTATTAACTCCAAACTATCTGATTCAACGACCGTTGGGGAGCATCCAATATTCTCCAGTTTTTGTAACCCAATTTTAAGAGCCATTGCTTCAGCAGATGAAGCATCCAAGATGTTATTAAAAGGCTAGGAGCCTCCAGCAATTACCCTTCCATGGTCATCTCTGATTATAACACTAGTAGCACCCCTTCCATTTTGAAACGCAACATCCACATTCATCTTATACTGATGATGGGAGGGTTTAGTCCAAGTTACCTCCTTTGGAACCACCCCGCTAGAGGTAGCACCATAGTTCATTGTAAGGGCTTGAATTGAAAATGCCGATGTATGTGCTGGAGCCACTGATTCTCCCTTAACTGCCTCGCGCCGCTGCCACCAAATATACCATGCCCCCACCGCAATAGTTTCTTGTAGACCCAGATTGCTCACGATGGGGGTGAATTTTGTAGGGTTTGTAAGGATCTCCTCCAAAATAATTGAACCCGACCTATCCACCTTGATCATCTAGTTTATATAATCCTCTAGGCCTAGAGCTCTCCACACTTCCTTTGCTCGTTTGCAAGTGAATATGATGCCGAATATCTTCCGCACCTTGTTTACACATAGGACACTGAGCTTCAACTTTAATATGACGATTTGCAAGGACACACATACCAGGAACAAAACCATGCAAAGATCGCCAAATGAATATTTTGATCTTGGCCAGAACTTGGAGTTTCCAAAGCTTTTCCCAAACAATCTTTACTCGTGAAGGACCTTGACCGTCAGCTCTCGACATCTTCCCACTATATTGATGTTCCCATTCGGAATAGTAGGCTGACCTCACCGAGAAGATGAAATTCTTTGTTTTATGCCATGCCACAAAATCATCCTCCAGGTTTTGGCTTATAGGAATCTGCAAAATTGATCTCACAATGAAAGGGTTAAAAATAGATTTAATGATCTCCTCATCCCATTGTCCAGAGTTTGGATCCATCAACTCGTCCACCGTTCTAAGAATAACATTTCCTTTATCAGTATCCACCTTCCTCGACATAGTACCTGGCACCCAATGATCGTTCCAGATATTAATATTCTTCCCATTACCCACTCTCTAGATATGTCCTCTCTTGAAGGTTTGGATTCCACTAACAATGCTCTGCCATGTATACAACGATCCCTTTTTTGGACCCGCATTAAGCAATTTTCCATCCGGATAGTATTTTGCACGCAATATTATGTCGCAAAGGGATTCAGGATTATTCAGAAGCCTCCAAGTCTGCTTTGCAAGCATTGCCAAATTAAAAGCATGTAAATCTCTAAATCCCATTCCACCTTGAGCCTTAGGGATACACATTTTCCACCACGCACACCAATGCATCCTTTTTTGCTCGTCTGTGTCTCCCCACCAAAAGGCTGGCATATCATCATTCAATTGCTTACAGATGTTTTTTGGGATTTTAAAAACCGCCATTGCAAACACTGGAATCGACTGTATTACAGCTTTTAACAGGATCTCTTTGGCTCCCATAGACATTATTTTCTCTTTCCAGCCCTTTAGGATAGCAATAACACGTTCAATCATATATATAAAGCTGTCACTCCTATCAGCTCCCACCATAGCCGGCAAGCCAAGATATTTATCCGAGACCGTCTCTGTCATAATATCCAATTTAGTGCAGATATCTGCCTTCACCTGAACATCCACATTAGAACTAAAGTAAATGCTGCACTTTGTCTGACTAACCAATTGGCCTGAGTTTGCACAGTATTGGTCAAGAACTTCACTCAACGAGGTTGCATTAACTACGTTTGCCTTCATAAGGATCAAAGAATCATCAGTGAATAAAAAGTGTGAAACTGATGGTGCATTTCTGCACACCTTTACTCCTTCAATGTCACGAACCTCCTCCATATGAGCTAATAAGCTTGGCAAACCTTCTGCACAAATCAAAAAAAGATAGGGGGAAAGAGGATCCCCTTGTCTTAAGCCTCTAGTTGGAACAAACCCCTCTGTCTCCTGATCATTGTATCTAATTTTGTAAGACACCGATTTAACACAAGTCATCAATAACTCCACAAAATTTGCTTGAAACCCCAACCGGATCAGCATTCTCTCTAGAAAATTCCATTCCACATGATCATAAGCTTTATTCATATCTAATTTCACCGCACAATATCCAGATTTTCCTTTCTTGTTCTTGATGGTTTGTAAGCACTCATAAGCAACAAGGATATTATCAGTGATCATTCTACCAGGCACAAAAGCACTTTGCACATGGGAAATAACTTTATTAAGCACTCGTTTAAAACGTAAGGCAATCATTTTAGATATTACCTTGTATAGAACATTGCAAAGGCTAATTGGTCTGTACTGGGTGATGAGTTCAGGGCTCTCCACCTTAGGAATAAGAACTATAACCGTCTCATTCCACCCCTTTGGGATGACTTTATTATTTATAGCCTCCAACACTTCCTGTGCCAAAGAGTCACCAATAATGTCCCAGCATTTCTTGAAGAAAATCGCATGTAATCCGTCAGGACCCGGTGCTTTCATATCTCCAATAGAAAACAAAGCCTTTCTAACATCCTCAACTGTGTAAGGAATTTGCAGATCATCATTCATTTTAGAGGTAACCTTTGGAGTAACTTTATCTAGCAGGCCTGGGTCCGTATCATAGACCTGTGTGGAGAAAAGCCCAGAAAAGTAATCATAAATCATGGGATTTAAGTAGGCTGTGCCCTCAACCCAATTCCCATTATCATTTTTGAGCTTCTTGATCTTATTCCGCTGCCTTCTTGTCTTTGCAAAGTTATGAAAATACGAAGTATTTTTGTCTCCAAGCTGCAGCCAGTTAAGCCGACTGCGTTGAGCCCAGTAAATCTCCTCTTATTCAATAAGCTTTTCAATTTCTGTCGCCAGCTCCCTCTGCCGTGTCACATTTGCTTCAGTCAACTCAGCTCGTGCCACTCTCTTAAGTTCTTTCTAGGCATTTTGAATCGTTCTTTTTGGTTTTCTTAGAACCACTTTATCCCATCTGTAAAGTTCTTTGTGAACGCGGGATAGTTTTCCCGCCAGTCCTTCCACATTTGAATTGCGTGTCCATGTTTCTTCCACAATCTCTTTGAATCTTGGCTCTTTCAACCAACGTGCCTCAAAACGCAGAACTTACGGCCCATAAGTGTCTTGGGTTGGTTCTTCCTCAAACCGTAAAAGCAAAGGTCTATGATCCGACCTACTGTATGGCAGATTTTCAAGCACAACATCCGGAAATTTGTTTCTCCAAGCTTCGTTACATAGTGCTCTGTCTAGCCTTTCTCTTATCATCCCCCTATGCCAGATAAATTTATCTCCTGTGAATCCTACGTCTTCCAGATTGCAATCCTCCAGAGCATCCTTGAAGGCCTACATAAACCTTTGTGGTCTAGGGTTACCACCCTCCTTATCAAAAGGGTAAAGGATTTCATTAAGGTCACCAATCACTAGCCAGGGCATATTACACTCAGCATACAGGTCTCGTAGTCTCTGCCATGTCATATCTTTATCTTGCCATCGCAGTTTCTCATACATACCTGTAAAGCGCCATATATTCTCAAGACCTCTCCCAATTGTAACATCAATATAGTTTTTACATTTAAACCTTAGATCAGTTTCAATCTCCTTCTTCCAGAATAAACAAAGTCCACCACTTCATCCTTCACTACGCACAACATGCTTGTAGTCCATGCATAATCGTCAGCGAAGGCATTCCGCAGGCCATTCTTCCAGATGAGATTCCAGTAAGAAAATAACATTAGCTCCTCTTCGCTTCTGATCATTCAGAAGCGCTCGGACTGCCGGTTCCCCAACGAGGCCCCGACAGTTTTTACTAAGGATTTTCATTGCTCCCGGCAGTCCTCCTCGAAGGAGGCCGCCGATCCATCGTTTTCTGTATCCCCACTAATTTCATCCCCTGTAGTCCGTAGCTTCTTCCTGTTCATATTCTTTTGAGGGGTTTGAGCTTGCAAACTTGGTGATAACTTCTCCTTCTCAATTTGATCAATCATACTTGCAACGGTTGTCGACACCATTGCTCCAGGGTTAACTTCCACAGTTTGGTTAGCCAGACTAAAGATCTGATTCGAATTTTCTGCCACCCTCTTCCCTCTTAGAGGGTTTAAAATATCACCACCAATATCCATATCCGATGGCAATTCTTGGTCTGAATGTAGCATTTGCCCCGACGCCACAATGATATTCTTCGATTGGTTCATATTTGCATTCCATCTCCAATTCTCCTCAGAGCTAAACTCTCCTGGATCTCCCTGTCCTCGACCACTACCACGCCCAAACATGCCTCTCCCTCTACCACTGCCTCTTGCTGCATTGCCATGACCCCCAGATCCACGTCCTCCTCCACGGCTCTTCCATTCATCAGCAATAATGAAGTCTTCCCAAGCAAAATTAGCGGGATCATGTTCTCCCGTACCACACTCTTGGAACCAGTGCCCAATCAGGCCACAATGATTGCAGAAAACCGGCATTTTTTCATATTTGATCTGATACCAATCCTTTTGTCCTGCTCGCGTGATCGAGACAAATCTCTCAAGTTTTTTATCAACATCAAGATCCACTCGAATTCTGACAAAAGCACCGACATAACCAACCGGTAATTGTAATTGGACTTCTGAAATCTTCCCCATCTTTCTACACATTCCCTTGATCACCGTTTCATTGAGGTAATTGTCAGGTAATTTAAGAACCCTAGCCCACACTGATATCTTGTCCAGCTTTATCGATCTAGGGTTTGTAAACCCATCGTATTCCCTGAGAATCACCGCATGATTGTTGCGAAACAGCCATGGCCCGCCAAACATTGCCATATTCTAATCGGCAAGACAACCGAATTGAACCGTGAACAGGTTGACCTCAATCATCCTCCAACGCACCTCTTTTGCTGGATTCCACGCCGATCTCATATCTCCATAGAGGGCAGATGGGCTGAAGCCCTTGTCGGTATGAACCCTAGCTATAGCAAGCCACTTAGCCTTGATCTCCTGTCGATCAGCAGCTTCTTCCCACACAAAATCGTCCCCATCGTCTTCATGCAGATCCAATCTGCTGAGGAGCTCCTCAACATCTTCCTCCTCCTTGCCCCGCCTTCCACTGTTACTCCCGCCAGGCTCCATGCAAAGATCACCACGCGGGATCAGGCAAGAAACTCACGGCGGCAGCGGCACCGCCGGAGGACCAGCGAAACCCTAACTATTTTCGTTAGGGGAAAACTCTCGGCTTTCACGATTTGCTTTGTGTTTGCTTTTCTAGTTAAAACAACCCGCGGTGAAGCTACCTAGTACTAGCAGTAGCAGAAGCAAACGACACGACAGAGAGCTAGGGATTTTTTCCCCCTTCTTTTGCGGGAGACAACAGGCTGGAGTTTGGCGCAATACCGGGTATGCTTGCCCTGCGTGGATCAGTGGATGCGACTGTATTAGTGACTCACGCTGTCCTCGTGTGAATTGAACTGACTACACGAATGGTGTTTTCTTTTCACTTGTGAGCTCAGGCTTTTTTTTCTTCTCTTGAGAACCATAGGATCACACAAATGGTTTGGAGAGTTGGTTGCTCTGTTTAGGCAGTTGGGGAGTCGCATGATTTGAGTCGGAGTAGTCCGCTTGCGATTTTGTTGTAACGATTTTTTTCCGGATTTTCATTGATTAACTAGATAATTCTCTTTTTAAAGGCAAAACTTTTGCCCCGTAGGTGCAAATAGCCCCTCTCATTAGTGCTCCATATCATATGGATGATGTGAAGTGAACATGGAACTATGAAAGAAGAAGGAGATGATGCATGATGCTTCACTTTTACTGTGCTTGAAGTGAAGATACCGAAATCTGCTAAGTTTCAGACAAACCAAATGAAATTACATAAATTTTTTTAGACAAACCTGTTAAATTTACTCAAAATGTTTGCATGACTAGTTAGAGAGCGCCAATCCACAACTGGCGTCAATGCTCAAACGATACCGAGTGCTTACCAAGTTTGTGTGCTTCGAAGTTTGGAGCTCTAACTTCATGAACAAATGTGCAAACCTGGAAGGCTACACTTTTAGCCTTAATCTCTCTAATAATTGAGCTATTCTTTCCCATTGTACATTCATGAATATCAGCGACGAGTGTCCTATAGTCTGACGCAATATAGATCTTGGCTAGGTTGATATCTTCAGCTGTTTTTTTAGGTGACACGGCAACTTTACTAATTCACATCACTTAGAGTACAATCATGTGACTAAGAAACTTAGGGCAAACATCTAGCCAGACTATATCTAAACTATTTTCGCATGCAAAACGGGCACATTCATGGCTAACATCATTGGCAGATCGACCAACAAAACAAAAATCAAATGTTTCAAAAGAAGAAAGAAAATCCTCTACCTCACTAGAAATAGGAGCAATCAGAGACCGCTGAGTATGCCTCTCCTTCCATAGTTTCACAAGTTCCGGACAATCTGTTTCGCAAACAACCTGGTTGAAACCTTGCAGATTAGCAAAGAGCACATCATCTCGGAAAGCTAATGCCTCAATGCATAGAGGATCTGATATATCTCGATATATCCCGATACATCCGACACCAAGCCCCTCTAAACCCCTGTAAATCTCGTGAAACTCCACCACCTCTGGCTAAACCCTGATCCACACGACTGCACCATCCACATTTAGTTTAATCACTTTCGGCCCCGGTCTTCGCCAAATGCATGGTGTTCTTACATCCTTTTTTTCTTCACATCTTTCTTATTCTCTAAATATCCAGCTAGTGTCAATACCTCTCTACATGCTATAGTTTCCAACATTGCAAGATCAGAGACAACATTGATCACAAGCGCAGAGGAACCCAGGCATAAACCTTGTTCATCTCTGCAAATAACACCTACTTCCTATTTGTTTCCTGCCCGAGATATTGCGGCGTCAAAATTGATTTTCACCATGCCTGCTGAAGATGGAAGCCAGGTTGCACTAGCTCCCGTTGTACCTCGTCTAGCCATCGGAGTCGATGGCTTCGCGATAGATTTCAGCTCCTCTTTTTGATAAAGTCATGTGTAGATAAGGAATTCTGAAAGATCTCCTCATGAATTTCTTTCCTAGTGTAGTCCATATTGCCCAAAGAGTGGCAGATATTGATCATGAGGCAGGGTCTCAATCATCTTGAGCAATCAGCGTCTTGCATTCACTTCTCTATTTTTTTGCATTCACTTCTCTATTTTTTTCTTTTCGAAATGGGGTATTACCCCGGGCTCTGCATTCACTTCTCTATTTACAACTAGATACTCAACCATGGTCTCATCAGCCAACTACATAGTGCGTGTCATGTCACAGTCAAATAGTTAGTGCCAAAGAGTACAAGTTCTTGTTGTGTCCATACTCTGATGTTTAAGTATATAAGAAGATGGCAAATATTGTTGCGCTAACCGCCATAAAAAACACTCTGATTTTTATGGAGGAAAGTGTCCCATAGGGAGCACCGTCCCTTCTCTCCTCTGCTTCATAACTTGATGACCCAACTTGACCATCGAAGTAGTCCTCGCAACTGACTTGTGTCTTGATCATCGTATTGTAAGCTGAGCGTAGTGAAAATATATCCTTCGAATCATAATTCCATGCCCAAAAAACAGATTGTCGCCTCGTACACATAGGAATATTTAATACAACCGACGCATTCATTAGGGGAAAATAGCTATCAGTACCAAACCTTCTTTCCATGTCGCCGACGAAGAATTATAAGTTCACACACCTTGAGAGAAGCATCATCCTTGAGAGACACAAATGGATGAAGCATAGTGTATGGAGCAAATTGTCACCCTACATATATGTTGGTCTCTAATACACCTGATTAGCCCTCAAGATAGGACATATCTTCCCTCTAAAATAGATCTCCACACTTGCGAAGGCTGAGATCCCAATTCAGCCTCTTAAACTCCTAGCAATTAGTGTGTTAGCATCCCACGCATATGTCCACACACATGTTTCATGTTTAGTGATTCGGCGCATCCGACTCAGCCTATAAGCAAAGAGCCCTTTCCATCCCAAATAATCCTGGTGGAAAAGAATGGCTACTCTCCCTTATAAGCTGTCCGTAGCATGCTTCCGCTAGTGAGGTGGGACTAAAGTCACTAACAATCTAGTATCCTAACACAATGACGGACCTAGGAGTTTGTCAAAACCTGAGTCACCATCCACCAGAGTGGAACTCCCGCGCCGCTATCGTATGCTTGGCGCTTATGCTTCCACACGCCGCACGACTTGATGGGAGTGACGGTCAGGTGCCATATTTCCTTCACTGTCTCGGTGTATCCATGGCCTCCCAAGTATGCACATTGGAACATAATGGGCCAAGTTGTCTTGCTAGGGAACAAGCGAACATGCCTAAGCTGGCACATTTAAAGTGATACACCCGGGAGCTGGCCAGAGTACTAATAAGCAGCGATGATAAGCCAGGGCACGACCATCTGATAAACCCGCCTCTGCTTGCGTTCAATGTATCTTTTTACTGTTGTAATCTCCAGGCTCGACGAGTTGGCTGGAGTGCTAGTAAGCGGCAGCGTCGAGCACGAGCACAACCGGATGGTAAACCCGACGCTAGTGAGCGTGACCAAGCTGAATAAGAAGGCCCAACTTTACAAACACTTCGCAGACCGAAGAGTTCCAGCTTCAGAGCTCTGAGCGCAGCGCTGGCCTGCTGGATCCTGGATGCTAGTGAAACACAACGATTTTTCTTTTTGGGGCGATTGCTGCGGTCTCAGAGGCAATGCTGAGAGTGGCTTACCTTTTTTTTCGAAATGGGTATGTACCCCGGCCTCTGCATCCTAGGATGCACACAACCCTTTTATTACTCAAAGTCTTAAAGTCTTAAAATGCCAAATACAGATCAAAGATCAAAGAGGGTTGATACAAACACCAACCATCTGAAGAGACAAAAAAGTCCGAGAGTGGCTTACCTAGTCTGTTGGCGTCGTAGACTTCAGGTAATTTTAGTTTACAGCATGATTCGCACTGATTCAAGATGAACGTGTGTGCACTGTCGATATGTGTACAAGATGAACGTGTGTGCACTGTCGATATGTGTACATGTTAAATTATATTTCAGTGCTTCGAATATAATAAACCCACCTATCGTTTCTCTAATGTAAGAAACTAATAATTGATAATTTGACTTGATATTATGGATACAGATCCTATTCTGTCCCTCTAGTGGAAGATCATATGTTGATATTAACTGGCATTGTCATTATTTTTACCATTAGCTGCTATTGCCAATCTGTCATGGCTGGAACATGCAAAGAAAATCGGGCCAATTGAATTTTGTAGCTATTCTATTTCCTTTATAAATATATTGGTAAATTCTACTTAGTATACTAAATAATTTACGCGTTCTACTGAATTGATTGATGCCATACTATCACCATATCAGTTCTGTTCATGGGTAGCCTGGCTTCCTGGTCCAGGCCTTGCTTGGGCCTTGATTTACAGCCTGAAACATCTTTTGGGCCAGAAGTAGTGTATTACTGGAGTGCGAGTTATTAATTTTTCTTGCTGCTAGTTGCAACACTGTACACAAAATGCCCCTATTGCATCAATTATCAAACAGTGAGTCAGTAACACTATACTCATTTCATAAACAAATCGTTACCCATATTCTCTTTATCTTATAATCTTTGTACTGATTTTTGTCATAATCTATTATATGTCAGGTTTTCTCATGAATCTGCTAACAATATGACAACCCCACAGAACCGGGTCCAAAGTATTGAAGATGAGGGTGAAGAGTATGACCCCACTTCCGATGATGGTGATGATGCTGAAGTAAGTGCACGCAACGCAAGAAGGTTGTGCCTACTGCATCAAGTGCTCGTAATAGGCGCAAGCGTGGAAGGTCATGGGAGGTGGTTACCGAATCATGTACACGTTGTAAGAGTGCAAGATCAGTGGGCATATTTGAGCAAGGGAGCGGCAGACGACTACTGATCCAAAACCACTAAAACCGGAGGATTGGGTTGTCCACAGTTCAAGAATGTTAGTCGCCACACCATAAGAAAGAATATCCTGGCAATGTTTGAAAGAGAGAGAAAGGATTTGCTAGAATATATTACCAGTTGTCCCGGTAGAGTTAGTTTCACCGTTGACAACTGGAAATCTGATGTCACAAAGCGCAGTTTCATTTGCATTACCTGTCATTATGCTGATGCTGCATGGAAATTGAACAAGAGGATCATATGGTTCAAAAATTTGAATCCACCATATGATGGAGCATCTATTGCTGGTGAGGTTCATTTGTGTTTTCTTGAATGGAAGCTTGACACTAAAATCATGTGCCCGACTCTTGATAATGCTCCATACAATGACAAGATGGTTGATTCTTTAAAAACCTGCTTGCTTCCTAAAGGTGTCTTACCATTGTTTGGCACTTTTTTAAAGTCGGTTGTTATGCACACATATTATAATTGGTTGCTCAGGCTGGTCTAAAATTGGTTGGTGAATCTGTTCAGAAACTTTGAGATGGCATCGAATATATTAAAGCTTCTTCTAATCAGATGCTTGAGTTCTATGATGCTGCTGAAACCTTGTATCAGTTGAATATCACTCAAAAGTTGAAGGTTGATATGTCTGACCGTTGGAATTCAACCTACAAGATGCTCGAGAATGGTTTGTACTTCAAAGATGCTTTGTTGTGGCTTGCTGAAAGGGATAGCATATTTAAGTCCAATTTTTGGCTATCTTCTGATCAATGGGAAAATCTTAGCATGATGCACAGTTTTTTGAAGAAGTTCTATGACGTTACATGTATATTGTTGGAGACAAGGTATCTTACTTCTAGCTTGTACTTGAAATGTGTTTACATGGTGCATACACATCTATAGAGGTACATCGTGCAAGGGAAAACTCCATTACACCATTGCTAGCTGATATAAAGGGAAGTTTGATAGATATTGGTCTCACTATAGTATTATCTTATCATGTGCTTCTGTTCTTGATCCACGCTACAAAATGAGTTTCGTAAGATTTTGCTACACCAAACTTTATGCCCCTGAGGATGCTGAACGATGTATTCATGAAGTTAGAACTACCTTGCAAAGTTTATTTGAGGAATACCATGGTTCTTCTGTTACGCAGGCTTCATCAGATGTTGCTCCAAGCACTTGTGGAATGGGCGATTTTCTCAGTGACTTTAGAAAATACCTACTAACATGCCCACAGAAGTCACAGTTGGAACATTATTTGGAAGGACCACTAAGAGATTTCGATGAGGATTTGGATGTGTTAGTTTTGGATCAAGGAGTCCATGTATTATCCCGATCTAGCATCAATGTCTCGTGATGTTCTTGCTATTCCCATATCAGCTGTTGCTTCGAAGGCAGCATTTAGCATGGGTAGTAAAGTCATAACCCTTGATCGAGCTTTACTTAAGCCAAAGGTTGTCGAAGCTTTCATGTGTTTCGAAGTTGGTACCACGAAAAAATGAAAGAGCAACAAGATAATTTGGGTGAAGTGTTTGCAAATGAATTTGTGAAGTTGTTAGTGTTCTCCTACTGAATATTGATGCCATGTCTCTTGTCTTGCTGTTTTATAGGACATTATAGAACTTCAGGGGCAGAATCTTCGAATGCATCTTCTCATGGTGAAGCATCTTCGGACTCTGAATGTAATACCACACGTGGCAATTCTTTTCAACTTAATTTCATTCACTGTTGTATGCTTATTACTTACTGTTTATGCTATCATGTAGAACATTTTAGGTGGCATCGTGGCAGCATAGAGATGTTAGCATGGAGAACAGCGATGAAATGATGCATCTTTTCGACCGTAGTACTATTGAATGGTCAGCAGTTGTTTTGTTTTATGATTTTTGTCGCATAGGCTGTATAAGTGGACTTCAGCCTTGGACTTTGTTAAATTTGTGGTTTGTACTTATGGACTGAACTGAAACAAGTGGATGCAATGCATGAAGACAGGAAGCAATGGTGCTGAAATCTGAATTGCTGACTGATGTTTTGAGAATTCATATAAGTTTGAATTTTCGTGTTTTGATATTTGTTGCTGCTGAAAAGAGGACATTGGTATCTTCTGTTATTGGCTGATTTTTCCTACGCTGATTACTTGAGGTAATTACTACACTACCAATATGTGTCAGCGCACATTCACGGATTCTCTGTCTAGTTAGCATATCTGAACTCTTGGCAGACATTTTGTCGATTTTATCTTAAACTGTCAAGGTTATTCTAGCCTTCAACATAGGCCTAGTTTGTATCATGAAACTGAAGTCGCACAGAAAATTTTGTATTTCTTACTGAAGTCCTGCTAGATCTATATGAACGATAAAGAACGTCCACTGGATTATAAACCGTGGAGTCCGGAGGCAAGCCAAAAAAGAAGATGGACGATTAGAAGTGTGTTCAGTGTTCTGGTCTCCCTTTTAGCCGTCTGAACATTGATGAGCCATCTAAATTATGCCTTTTATACGGAGTACCATATCTGTTCCTAAATGTATAAGATGTTTTGGGAGATTAAATAAACTCCTAAAGCATCTTATATTTAGAAACAGAGGGTATAAGTTTATCTGCTCTATTAAACTACTCCCTCCGTCCCATAATAGATATCTCAGATTGTCTAGATTCATTCAAATTTTGGCAAATCTGAGATATCTATTATGGGACGAAGGGAGTATATGAGCACTTTTGTCACAAGAAAAGGTTCTCTGATACCAATTCATCTGTCATTTAGTCAATCTCTACGTGGTGGACTGAAAATATTCACTTTTCAAACACCTACTATTAGGTGTTTGGAGCATGAGATATTTTATCTTCCGAATTGGAGCGTTGCACTGGAAGCATCTATTTACAGGCATTTACCTGTTCCCTCGGGCATGCCTCAAAGAACAGAATGAGCGATCAGATGGATAACCAGATTTCCATTAATTACACTCTCCATAGACGGAGACTGCTTCATTGATCACCTGAGCCTGCCGATAATTGTTTTTAAAGAAAGAACATCAGTTCATAGCTGACAAGTGACAAGAAAATGCAACAATAAAAAACAACATCCTAGGGCGGCGGCGGAGCCTAGGGTTTCACCTTGCAATGTTATGTGAAGTACATACGGAGGAAAAAGTGAACACTTTGTGTCTATTGATAAGGATGCCGAACAAAACATGTCTAAAAGAGAAAGAAAAACTAGGAAACAATCATAGATGGAAACACTAGCCCCACAACAACCATCTTCTATATCATCAACCACAATCTTATCAACACATTGGGTATACATAGAGAAAATTAATTACTCCAAAGAAACATACTCCCTTCGTCCCAAAATATAAACGCCGAAAGCAAATCTTACTAACTTTTAACAAATATTTTAAAAAAATATCCACATCTGCAATATTAAATAGACACATCAGTAAAATATATTTTATGGTAAATCTATTGATATTGATTTAGTGTTATAATATTCATATTTTTATTATGTATAAATTTGGTTAAACCTAGGAAACGTCAACTCTTGACGAATCCTTGGGCGCATTACATTTTGGGACGGAGTGAGTAGTTTCATGTGAATGTTGGCAAGTCTAACCAATAGAGATCAGACAAGGGCTATCACCTTGCAAAGGGACATTAAGAAAAAAAATGAGTACAGTACACCCTCCTTGCTAGTGCATATAAGATTTTTCAAAGTCAAACATCATAAACTGACCAAGTTAATTAAGAAAATTATCGATATGTACACTACTAAATATATACCATATAAAAATATATAGCAATAATAGATCTAATGGTATTAATTTGGTGTTCTAGATGGTAATAGTTTTCCTATATAATTGGCCAAACTTGATAACGTTTGACTTCACAAAACCTTGGGGCACCTCCAACGGACCGTGCGGGACTGAATTGGTCTGGCCTGACAACCCACGGCCCAACGACACACGCAAATGGAGAGGACAAAGCGGGCCCAAATCTGGGGATATAATACGGTGGGACAGACAGTTGCCGTGTCCGGACATGTCCTCTCGAGGCTTCAATGGGGCCCACTTAGCAGCGTCTCATCAGAGGACCGTGTGCTTTTTAATGGGACCGCATCGTCCCCATCCACACTCCCTAGTCTACTGGTCAAATCCCTAGTTGCCCCCTCCCCAAAAACCCTAGTCACTCCCTCCCCACCGACAGCCGCTCCATTGCCGGACAACCACGATGATGTAGGGCTAGAAAGGGGTGGTTCCAGCCTAGCCGCAACAACCACGAGATCGGTTCCTCCTCCGACGGCGCTGCCACCGACATCGCCATAGGTACTCTATTTCCTGCTCCCCACCAGCACGCTCCTCTGTATCCCTCTCCCCATCGGCGCACGCACATCCGTGTTCGTGCTTCGAGCGGCGCGTCAATATTAGCATTGAGGTCGCGTGCACACTCGCTTAGGCAGGCATGTCGTGCCCCTGGCCAGACGTGCATCTACCGGCGGGGTGACACCTCAACCAGGCATGTGCCTGTGCCAGCCATCCCTGCCTCAGGGCCCGCTCACCGGCGCGAGATCTTCCGCCACTAGGCCTTCCTGCTACTAGATCTGTAGCGGGACCCGGCCCTACGCCATCGACTCTGACCATTGGGACCCCTGGTTCGAGGCGGATCACGAGGCGTGCGGCGAGGCCATCGAGGCCCACCTCGAGAACCTCGACGATGCCAACAAGGACTACTGGGAGGAGTCTGACATGGACCACGGCGTGGAGGACGAGGACGACATCAACCTTGACTACTTTGGCCCGCCGCAGCCTGGCCTCCCTGACTAGTCGCGCTATAGGGGCGCCAACACCATAGAATCGGAGGTGTGCTCGCAGTAGCCTGGCCAGGTGGCCGTCAAGGTGGAGGATCCGGAGCCATCATAGCAGCCCCGGTCGATGACGGAGGAGGAGGAGCTCGAGGCTGCCATCCTCGCATCGCAGCTGGAGGAGGAGAGGAAGTGGGACGGCATGGGGCAGGCCCTGCACGACCCCTGGGTGGCCGCATAGGCCTAGATGCATGCCGCACCGGCACTGCCCGCACTCTCGGTGCCTCCTACTGCTCCATCGCCCCCTGGCGCGTGGCCACCGCCCCAGGTCTTCATTGTCATCGACGACGAGGACGAGAAGTAGGCAGCACGCAGCAGGACCAGCGTCGGCTTCCATGGTACGGGCACTCATAATATTGGGTGTTTTTTGGGGATATTTTGACTACCCGAGACATATTATAATTTGTATAATTATTTTTTGCACTCTTTTTTTCTATAGTCCTTTTTATATGGGGTGGGGGGGCAGGGCGGGGGCAGAGGCATGTCCTCCGCCCCGCAATCGGTATCCGAAATGCCATGGGCCATTCAGGGCCGGCCCTGACATGCCAAGGGCCCTGTGCAACAAAACAAAGTGGGCCCTTGTATATAAAAACAAGTGTAGTGGTCATTTAGAGCAATTTTTTCTAACCTTTTCAGATACAAATCTAAAATTATCATGTTCGCATGTAGTATTATCATGATCATATATATTGTTACTGTCCTTATCCACACTTTGTTTTGACCCTGAACTTTCAGAACAAAAATTAGGTTGTTCTTCAACATACGAAGCAATTTCAGATAATTACTAGTAGACCTTCTCTCCTTAGTATTTTTTGTCGATAACTATATCTAATACATATGCACCTGGAGATCGCACTAGTTCACGGTTGATGTCAGCGGTCAGCCACTAGCACGAAACAAGTCCAGCAATAAGGGCGTTGTAGTTGGTTCAAAGTTCAAACAGGTGGAGAAAAATACATAGTAATATTGGCGTTCTCTACAACGTCCTTGGTTCTCTCAAACCAATGGGAGTGGAGATTCTGGGATCAATAACTGTAAAAATTATAGCGAGCGGGAGCCGCATAGATTGGGGAATGAGAAAACAAGAGGAGGATACGAGGGAGGCGGCGTCATCGCGCGCCACGCTGACCGCCCTTTCCTCGGTAGCAAGTACACGGGCCAAAGGCCTCAGCCACTAGCCCGGTGATGGGCCTTTCTTATTACCCGGCTTCATTGTTTTCTGAGAAACAAATTACCTGCAGCTGACCAATTTCTGTCTCCTACTGTGTATATGTATACGATGAGTTAGGGCCCCTGGGATTTGGGGGCCCTGTGCAGCCGCACTGGCTGCACAGGCCCAGGGCCGGCCCTGGGGCCATTGAAGGTGCCCTTATATACACTACATTTTGGCACGAAGGGAGTATTTGTTAAACACCAACCAATTCCATCACATAGCATTGGATTTCTCATTCACTTAGACATCACCAGATTACAAAAAGCTCATCTCATGATATATATACAGCAGTTTGTTAACAAACCTGTATGGAGTATGATACACCAAACCACTCCACCCATTCGTCTCTACGAACCGGGCCCGCCTACAGGCCCGGCCCTGACCCATCCGGAACTGGGAAACCACCGCGGGCCTTCGTCCGAGCTCAGTCGGACAGGTCGTTGTCGTTCCAGCAGAGCAGCATCGAGACGCACCGCCGGAGGATGTACAGCCTCGTCCTCTGCTGCTTCAGCACCGCGTGGCACCGGCGCCTGAGGCCGCTGACACCGCCGCCGCACGCGCCGTGCTTCCTCCGCCGCGGCAGCTGCGGTCGGGACTGCGCGCCGTCGTCGTCCGCGTCGGCCGGCGTTGACAGGTGGTGGTACGCCGAGCAGGCGGAAACTGAAGCTGAGGCCGCTAGCTCCATGGATGCGATTACGAAGGAGAAGAACCGAAGAACAGAGACTTGCCGGCGTGAAAGACGAACTGTTGCGCGAGAGAAGTGGATGCGGATGAAAACAGATAAAACGTGGTGTGGCGAAGCTGAGAACGGCGCCCGTGTTTTATAGGGCCCGGCCCGGTCTACGTAGCAGGGCCCACATGACGGCGACGGCTCGTTATTGAAAGCCGACATTGGCGCTGGACTGTTTTGTTTCTTCTTGTTGGTGCTTGTAACATGGCGGTACATCTTTTCTTTTATTTAGATGCTTCCGTCATTTGGAATTTGCGGTTCGATTACATTAGTGCAATGATTTGGAGACGTTTGTCTGCACTCTGCGCTGGTGTATTATACAGTACTACTGTAGTACATGTTACAAAAAAAATAGTAAGTAGTACAGACGATCATTGATTAGTGCGCTAGCTAATGGTGACGTTCGGCTAGCTCGAGTACTATGTGGATAGAAACATTGAGTGGAAAAAATGGGCTCCTGACTCGGATCTGATGCAGGGTCTCGCATATTAAAAAGGAAATGTGGTTACATCACCAGCCACCACTTCAGTTGGACGTGATGCAGCAGTCGCTGCGTACAGCCTTTGACAAGAGGTGGTTATAAAATAGGAAGAGACAAAGAGGATTCGGTCACAAGGAACGCTCTGTGTGCTTCAATTATTTGTGACGTGAACTTGGTCTTAACCAAAAACACTTGTATGAGAACTACTCCCTCTGTTTTAAAATATAAGATGTTTTAGCTTTATAAAACAAATGTGTTTAGACTATTTTTTTAAGCAACCAACAGGAGCACTGTCTTTTTTACTAGAAGAAGAGAATTGGCCGGTTTGGAAGAAAACCCGGTCAAAACCGATACTGACTTCTATACACATGGGTCCGATTAAAAGGGGAACCGGACCAAAAAAACCCCAAACGGCACAGTTTTAAGGAAAACCGCAAAAACCATGACGAGGCCACGCGACCTAGCACGACTAGCTCTGGAGCACCGCCGAACGGCACCAGCACAAGGGCAACAGCGCGCGCTACGAAAATCCTGGTCCACGTCTCCGGAGAGGAAGTCAGAGCTGAAAGGAAACAGCTAGGCCTCACAGGCTTCATGGCGAGAGTCAGGCCGCAGGGAAACACGCCAGCGGTACTTGCACGCCGGCAGGACCCGAAGGCGTCGACTCAACCGGCATCACAAGGATCGCAAGAGAAGGCACCCATCCCTCCAAAAAAATGACGCCTCCAAGAAAGGTAACGACATCTAGAAGACGCCACCGTCATCCAATCTGGCAAGCCAGATTTGGGTTTTCACCCTGGAGTGATGGGCGGAAAGGTGTCGGGGCTCCATGACAATGCCCCCAAGAGGGTGAACGGCGCCCTCAAGCGCCGCCGCTGTTGGCACCGACCAAGTTGGGAAAGACTTTCGTCCGGAGGCCTCGACCACCACCTCCAATGGACTATCCCAGAGACGGTCCATGCCGCCTGACGAGCAAGATCACCGGTACGAGAGCCGACGCCCACGCCCACGGAGCCATGCCCCACCGTCCGCGCAGCCAAAGGCAGAGCATCACCACCAACACAATCCGGAGCCGCCGCTCCGACCTCCACGCATAGCAGGGGAGCTCCTCACGCCAACCTGCTACCGATCGTGAGACGGGAACTAGCGCCTCGCCCACCAAAGCGGCACCGCCGCACCTCCGTCCTCAAACCATGGCACACCTTCGCCACGGACTTGCTCAGCCGGCCAGGACCACCACGGACCAGCCAGCAAGCCACCCGCGGTGACCCTCCCTAGCCTCCAAGATACCGCCGGAGCCGGGGGGCGCCCCCACCAGACTATCATGCTGAGGCACCCCGGACCCGCCGTCCTCCACGCCACCGCCGCGTCGAGGCAGAGTCTGACCGCCGACCACCCAAAAGGCCACCGTGGCCCCGGGGCCGCCACCCCGGCATCCACAACTCTGGCCAGCGGACGACGCCGGCGCCAGAGCATCAGCACGGCCACGTCTGCCGCCCACCCATGGTCAAGGGGCGCCGCCCTGACCGGTCCCATGCCCGAGCCCGCCGGCTCGGCTTCCTCCATGGCCGCAGGGGAGACGCCAACGCAGCGGCCCGCCCAGCCCATCCAGGGCCCAGATCAGGCCCGCGCAAAACCACCCCACCCCCGGCCTCCGCCCCAGGCCGGCGCACCGCCTCCGCCATCAGCGCTGCCAGACCCCCGGGATGCGGCGCACCTCCCGCCGAGGCCGCTTCGCTCGCCACCGGCAGCACGCTAGCCCACGCCGCCAGCAGAGCATCCATGCGTCGGGCCAAAGGGGAAACACCCCGCCGCCTCCATCCTTGAACCACGCACGGCTTTGTCGGTGGGCCCTCCGGCAGCGACGATGCGAGGGAGGGTGGTGGAGGGGGCCGCTGGCGGTGGTGGCTAGGGTTTCCCCCGTGTCGCCAAGGGAAGGGCGACGCGGGGGCTGCTCGGTGGCCAAAACAAATGACCTCTACCTGACTACTTTTAGTATATAGGTTCATTTAAGTTTCGAGCGAATCTACACACTAAAACAAGTTTAGATACATTTTATTCACAATTCTAAAACATCTTATATTGTTTTCTAAGCCATCCAGACCTATAAGCAGTATTTCGTAAAAAAAAAAGAACAGAGCTATAAGACAGGCAGAACCAATCTCTTCCTAACTTTTTTTTTGTTATATGTGCGCAAGCTCTTTCAAGCAACTTGAATTTCAGTGGACCGGCATGTCTATCTAGAGTATCCATGTTGGGAATTATTGCATCGTGGGTGTCTCGTCTTCTTTTCATGGATGACTGCCTAGTTTTTACTTAAGATTTCGCGGCTGGTGCGGCTAGACTAGCTAGCATCTTGAAAACTTACCTAAAGGGCTCGGGTCAACTTGTCAACCAAACCAAATCGATGGTTTTCTCCACTCCCGATGGCATCCCCGAGATAAACAACAAGTCACTCGTGGAGAGAGGGCTCTACTTCTGGGCTGTAAGTGTCTCTAGTTCCGGTTTACTAATCAAGTGGGACTAGAGGCCCAACACTAGTCCTGGTCCAGTTAATAGCCGGGACTAGTGGGTGCCCACGTGGCTGCTCCTGTACGTCCAGGGTGTACCCCTACTAGTTCCGGTTGGTGCTACAGGTCGGACTAGTGGGTCACTGCTGCAGCAGCATTTTGCGTTTTTTCTCTGCCGTGACAGAGCATTACCTTGGACTAGTAATTTCTCTACCGCGGCAGCATTTTGTGTCATTTCTCTGCGGTGGCAGAGAATTCATTTTGTATTGTTTTATTTATTTATTTATTTTTCATTTTAAAATGATTTTTAATATTTGTACGCCACCACATATCGTACACGTTCTTGCATATATATAAGATAACTTGTATTACGAAATCGAGCATATAAATATATACAATTTACATAGTTACATGGAGATCACAGAATACCAGGACTAGATCACAAAATAGTTCGATTATAAGAAGATCAGTAGCGCCTATTCACACTAAATTTTCTGGCATCGTCTATGATCTCTTTAAAAATAAATCCCGCCAGCTCCTCCGCAATTTCTAATACGCGTTGCTCTGGTAGTAGTTGATCCCGCATTCTCTCGAACTATATATAAGAAAAAGGAGATCAATATGTATCAATCATGATAACAAAAGGTGACGGCAATAAAATGATGGTGTGAATGCATTGCTTACGTCAACTCTATAATCGTTGTGTTCGGTGGTAAACGTGTGAATGAACTCGCAAACGTAGAATCCACATAGATTCGACCCCTGTGGCTGCCTCGCGCACTTTACGAGAATAGAATTCAATCAAAATAATAATCTAGAGCATTATTATTGTATTGAAACTAGAAGTAAAGAGATGCGCGGACATATCACGTGCTTCTTACCGAGACCGCCTTAAACGTCAGCTTCTCACTAAATACACCAGTAACCTCGCGCTTGAACCGGATCCAAACCATGCCCGACGAAGAAAATGAATGAATGGATGAGTTATTCATTACCTGATATCTCGGTAAATTAACGAAAGATATCGATATAGCGCGAAACTTACTTCTGGAGCATGTCCTGCATGCTGCGGAAATCTTCCAGGTTTCTCTTTAATGGGTCCATGACATTAATGTTGGAGATATGCCCTAGAGGTAATAATAAATGTAGTTATTATTATATATCTTTGTGTTTATGATAAATGTTTACATTCATGCTATAATAGTATTAACAAGGAAACCATTAATACTTGTGTGATTTGTAAACTTAATTTGAAGTCCCTAGTATGGCCTCTATACTTCACTAGCTTGTTGGTTGATTGATGATGTGGTTTCTTTGTCATGAACATTGAGATGTTATCAACAACAAGATCATATCGTTAGGAGAATGATATGGTGGACATACTCCTATAGACAAGCGTAGCATAAAGATCAAGTCATTTCAATAGTTCAATTGCTATATGCTTTCTGATACATAGTAACCTAATTCCTTCGACCATGAGATCATGCATATTGCCTTTACTGGATGGATGCTTTGATGTCATCAAACACCACACCGTAACAGGGTGGCTATAAAAGTGGCATTGGGTGTTCGGAAAGTATTGGTTGAAACACATGGATCAAGAGTGGGATTTGTCCATCCACATGACGGATAGATATTCTCTGGGCCCTCTCGGTGAAATGTCATCCAATTAGCTTGCAAGCATGTGACTTGGTCACAAGGGATCACATATCACGGGAACGAGAAAAGAGTACTTATCAGTAACGAGGTTGAACTAGGTATGCAGAGATACCGACGATCATGACCTCGGATAAGTAACATATCGTGAGACAAAGGGAAATTGGTATCGTATGTAAGTGGTTCATTCGATCGCAAAGTAATCGTAGAAATATGTGGGAGCCATATGAATTTCCAGATTCCTCTATTGGTTATTGTTCGGAGAAGTGTCTCGATCATGTCCGCATAATTCACGAACCGTAGGGAGACACACTTAAGGATTCGACGTTGTTTGAGTAGTTATGGTATTATGAGAAAGAGACCGAATGTTGTTCGGAGTCTCGGATGGGATCCGGGATATCACGAGGTGATCCGGAATGGTCCGGAGAATAAGATTCATATAAGGAAAGTCCCATTTCGGAGTTGGGGAATGGTTCCGGTGTTTTCATCGGGAACATTCTAGAAGGTCCCGGAATGTCCGGCACTCCGGGGGGGAAGGGGTACATGAATGTGTCATTGCAAGATGGAATGATTGCATCATGTACTAAGTGTTCTCGCTGTCCAAAATAAAGGGTTTATTTAATTCCTAAATTGGAAAAGTCAAACGGCTAGTTTGAAAGTCAAACTGCCAGTTTTGGAAAGTGGGAAGAGGAGGAGAAGAGGAGACCGACTTGGGGAAGGAGTCCCCAAGCCGGCGGCCAGCCCTAGGCCGAGTTGGGGAGGGACTCCCTCCCTCCCCTAGCGCGCCAGCCCTCCCACCTATAAAGGGAGGGGCAGGGCTCCCCTCCCAACACACACAAGTTCCTATCCTCTAAACTAGAAACTAGACCTAGACCCCGGTTTAGAGCTGTTTCGGTTTAGAGCCTTCTAATTGGTTTAGAG
Source organism: Avena sativa (assembly GCA_916181665.1). Taxonomy (NCBI): domain Eukaryota; kingdom Viridiplantae; phylum Streptophyta; class Magnoliopsida; order Poales; family Poaceae; genus Avena; species Avena sativa. Next base: position 7,150,220 of record OV702293.1, on the reverse strand, counting down.
CCCTCTAATTGGTGTGTCTAATTACTAGACCACTAATAGCCTCTCTCATAAGCTCCACCATACTCGCACCGGCTTAAGGCGAAGCCCTGCGGGATCTCCCCTCTACCTCCGGTACCACGCCGTTGTGCTGCCGGAATCGCGAGGAGAGTGCTACAACCTCCGCTGCCTGCTGGAACAAGGGAGAGGAAGGTCTTCGTCGAGTACCGAACGTGTGACCGACTGCGGGGGCGCTGCTGGAACGTGGCGCCGGAAGGATCGTCTACGCGATCTTGAGATCGGAAAGAGTACGACTACATCACCCACGAGAATCTGCTCTCGTTAAACACTTTGGAATCTTCGAGGGTGAGTTATTCCATCGACTCGTTGCTACAATCTAGTAGATAGATCTTGGCTTGTTTGTTTGTATGCGATAGAAAATTTTTGTTTTCCATGCTACGAACCCCTACAGTGGTATCAGAGCCGTGTCTATATGTAGATCTGTTGCACGAGTAGAACACAATGGTCATTGTGGGCGTTGATGCTTTTATTGTAGATTGCTTTTTGTGTACTTTGCATCTTGCGGTATGTTGGGATGAAGCGGCCCGGGCTAACCTTACATGACATCGTTCATGAGACTTGCTCCACGCTTGACATGCAACTCGTTTTGCATAAGTGGCTTTGCGGGTGCCTGTTTCTCCTAGCATAGTAAAGATCCAATTTACAACGGGTGATCAACAATGCTAGTATCAATGTTGTGGTTCTTGTTCGTAAGTTAGAACGACACTTATGGAAAGCCCCAAACCACGTAAAATATGCAAAGAAAGTAGAAGCGTCTAACTTTGTTTTGCAGGGGTGTGCAGTGATGTGATATGGCCATGATTGTGATTATATTTGATGTATGCAATGTTCCTTATTGTAAGTTGGCAACCGGCAGGAGCCATATGGTTGTCTTTAATTTCTGTTAAGACCTGCGTGTCTATTCAAAATAGTTGTAATAGTTGAAGCTGGTGGACGACAACCATGGAGAAGCGTCATTGACCTTGATGCTATGCCGGTGATGATGGAGATCATATTCGTGCTTGAAGATGGAGATCGGAAGCACAAAGAAGAAAGGCCATATCATATCACATATTATGAATTGCATGTGATGTTAATCCTTTATGCATCTTGTATTGCTTAGTAGACGACGGTAGCATTATAAGATGATCCCTCATGCACATAAATTTCAAGTTCTAAAGTGTTCACCCTTAGTATGCACCGTTGCCAAAGCTTGCTGCTTCGAAGCACCACGTGATGATCGGGTGTCTTTGATTCCGCGGGTGAATACAACGTAAGCAAGCCAGATTTGCTTATGCGGTAGCTAAGGTTTGATCTTGACGAGCCTAGCATGTACAGACATGGCCTCAGGAACACGGATCGCCGAAAGGCAAAGCATGAATCATATAGTAGATATGATGAACATGATGATTGTTCGCCATTAAAACTATATCAGCTCTCGTGATGATCGGTGTTGATGTAGTGGATTTGGTTCGTGTGATCACTAAAACAATGTGAGGGATGTTGTTTTGAGTGGGAGTTCACCTAGTTTAATTTCATTAATTAATTTGAACTCAATTTGTCATAAACTTAGTCTAAACTATTGCAAATATGTTGTAGATCAATGGCAGCCCCTACCATCAATTTTAATGCGTTCCTAGAGAAAGAAAAGTTGAAAAACAATGGAAGCAACTTCGCGGATTGGTTCCGCAATTTGAGGATTGTCCTCACAGCTGGTAATTTGACCTATGTGCTGGATGCACCGCTAGGTGACCCACCTGCAGCTGATGCTACCGATGAAGTAAAGAATGTTTACCTCGCTCGGAAGAATCAGTACTCCATAGTTCAGTGTGCTATCTTGTATGGTTTAGAATCGGAGCTTCAGAAAAGGTTTGAAGAGTCAGATCCATATGATATTGTCGAGGATCTCAAATTAATCTTTGAGACTCATGCGGCAATTGAAAGTTATGAAGCTTCTGAAAAGTTCTTTAACTGCAAGATGGAAGAGGGTAGCTCCGTCAGTGAGCATGTGCTTAAAATGTCTGGGCACGCAAATAAACTTCAAAGTTTGGGTATAGTGATTCCTAATACTTTGGGAGTTTACCGCATCCTCCAATCACTACCACCAAGTTACAAGAACTTTGTGATGAACTACAACATGCAGAACATGAACAAAGAGTTGCCAGAACTATTTGCTATGTTAAAATCTGCAGAAGTGGAGATCAAGAAAGAGCACCAAGTGTTGATGGTCAATAAGACCACCAAATTCAAGAAAGGCAAGTCTAAGCAGAAGGGACACTTCAAGAAGGGTGGTAAGAAAGCTACCACTCCGACGAAGAGGACCAAGGCTGGACCCAAGCCTGATACTGAGTGCTTTTACTGCAAGGGAGAAGGTCACTGGAAGCGGAATTGCCCAAGGTACTTGGCGGATTTGAAGAACGGCAACATCAAGAAGAAAGGTATATCTGATATACATGTTATTGATGTGTATCTCACTAGTACTCGTAGTAGTGCCTGGGTATTTGATACTGGTTCGGTTGCTCATATTTGTAACTCGAAACAGGAGCTGCAGAATAAACGGAAGCTAGTGAAGAACGAGGTGTCGATGCGTGTGGGAAACGGATCAAAGGTTGATGTGATCGCGGTCGGCACGCTACCTCTTCATCTACCATCGGGATTAGTTTTATACTTAAATAATTGTTATTTGGTGCCTGCGTTGAGCATGAACATTATATCGGGATCTTGTTTATTGCGAGACGGTTACTTGTTTAAATCCGAGAATAATGGTTGTTCGATTTATATGAGTAATATGTTTTATGCACATGCACCTTTGATAGATGGTCTATTCATATTGAATCTCGATAGTAGAAATACACATATTAATAACATTGAGGCTAAACGTTTGAAATCAAGCGATAATTTGACCTATATGTGGCACTGTCGTCTTGGTCACATTGGAGTGAAGCGTATGAAGAAACTCCATTCCGATGGACTTCTTGAATCACTTGATTTTGAATCACTTGAAAGATGCGAAGCATGTCTGATGGGTAAAATGACTAAGACTCCATTTTCTGGTATGATGGAGCGAGCTACAGACTTATTGGAAATCATACATACCGATGTGTGTGGTCCAATGAGTGTAGCATCGCGCAGTGGTTATCGTTATGTTCTTACCTTCACGGATGACTTGAGTAGATATGGGTATATCTATTTTATGAAACATAAGTCCGAAACTTTCGAGAAGTTTAAGGAGTTTCAAAGTGAGGTAGAGAATCAACGTAACAAGAAGATTAAATTTCTACGATCTGATCGTGGAGGTGAATATCTAAGTTACGAGTTTGGCGAGCATTTGAAGAAATGTGGAATACTTTCGCAGTTGACACCGCCGGGAACACCACAGCGTAATGGTGTGTCTGAACGTCGTAATCGAACTCTCTTAGATATGGTTCGTTCTATGATGTCACTTACAGATTTGCCACTATCATTTTGGGGTTATGCATTAGAAACAGCCGCATTCACTTTAAATAGGGCACCGTCTAAATCCGTTGAAACGACACCGTATGAATTATGGTTTGGGAAGAAACCTAAATTGTCGTTCCTTAAAGTTTGGGGATGCGAAGCCTATGTAAAGAAGTTACAGCCGGACAAGCTTGAACCCAAAGCGGAAAAATGCGTCTTCATAGGATACCCGAAGGAAACTGTTGGGTATACCTTCTATCATAGATCCGAAGGCAAAATCTTCGTTGCTAAGAATGGATCCTTTCTAGAGAAGGAATTTCTCTCGAAAGAAGTGACTGGAAGGAAAGTAGAACTCGACGAGGTTGTCGAACCTTCTCTCGAAATTGCGAGTAGCGCAGCACCGGAAGAAGTTCCTGTGGTGCCTGCACCAATAAGAGAGGAAGCTAATGATGGTGATCATGAAACTTCGGTTGAAGTTACTACAGAGCCTCGGAGGTCAACGAGAACTCGTACCACTCCAGATTGGTATGATTCCGTTATGAATGTCATGTTGGTGGACAACACCGATAACCCCGAGACATATGAGGAAGCGATGATGAGCCCAGATTCCAATAAATGGCAAGAAGCCATGAAATCCGAGATTGGATCCATGTACGAAAACCAAGTATGGACTTTGGTGGACTTACCGGATGGCCGGAAGGCTGTCGAGAACAAATGGATTTTCAAGAAGAAAACAGATGCTGATGGTAATGTTACTGTCTATAAAGCTCGACTTGTCGCAAAAGGGTTTCGACAAATTCAAGGAGTTGACTACGATGAGACTTTCTCACCGGTAGCGAAGCTAAAGTCTGTGAGGATTATGTTAGCAATCGCTGCATATTATGATTATGAGATATGGCAGATGGATGTCAAAACAGCATTCCTCAATGGAGACATTGATGAAGAGTTGTATATGATACAACCCAAAGGTTTTGTCGATCCTAAAGATGCTAACAAGGTATGCAAGCTTCAACGGTCCATCTATGGATTGAAGCAAGCATCCCGAAGTTGGAATCAACGTTTTGATAAGGTAATCAAAAGTTTTGGTTTTATACAAACTTATGGAGAAGCTTGTATTTACAAGAAAGTGAGTGGGAGCTCTGTAGCATTCTTAATACTGTATGTGGATGACATATTGTTGATTGGGAATGATGTAGACCTTCTTAATAGTGTCAAGGAATATTTGAATAATAGTTTTTCAATGAAGGATCTTGGCGAAGCAGCTTACATATTAGGCATAAAGATTTATAGAGATAGATCGAAACGCCAAATATCATTGTCACAAAGTACATATTTGGACAAAGTTCTAAAGAGGTTTGGAATGGAAGATAGCAAGAAAGGGTTCTTGCCCATGTTGCCCAATACGACCTTGAGTAAAACTCAAAGTCCGACATCGGCAGAAGATAGAGAAAAGATGAGTAAGACTCCCTATGCCTCAGCCATAGGATCTCTAATGTATGCCATGCTATGTACTAGACCCGACATCGCATATGCTGTTAGTCTAACTAGCAGATATCAAAGTGATCCAGGAGTGGATCATTGGACAGCGGTCAAAAACATCCTTAAGTACTTGAGAAGAACTAAGGATATGGTTCTTTCTTATGGAGGTGATGAACAGCTCGTTGTTAATGGTTACACCGATGCTAGTTGGAACACCGATCCGGATGATTCTAAATCACAATCTGGATACGTATTTATTTTGAATGGTGCAGCAGTTAGCTGGAGGAGTGCAAAGCAAAGCGTTGTGGCGAGATCTTCAACTGAATCGGAATACATGGCTGCTTCGGAGGCTTCACAAGAAGCGATATGGATGAAAGAGTTCATTACAGAGCTGGGTGTGGTTCCTAGTGCGCTGGACCCAATGTCTATCTACTGTGATAACATGGGCGCCATAGCCAATGCGCAAGAACCAAGGTCACACAAGAAGCTGAAGCATATCAAGCTGCGTTTCCACGCTATTCGAGAACATATCCAGGATGGGGATATAAAGATTTGCAAAGTACACACAGATCTGAATGTGGCGGATCCGTTGACTAAACCTCTCCCGAGGGCAAAACATGACCAACACCAAACTGCCATGGGTGTTCGGTATATTACCATGTAATCTAGATTAGATGACTCTAGTGCAAGTGGGAGACTGTTGGAGATATGCCCTAGAGGTAATAATAAATGTAGTTATTATTATATATCTTTGTGTTTATGATAAATGTTTACATTCATGCTATAATAGTATTAACAAGGAAACCATTAATACTTGTGTGATTTGTAAACTTAATTTGAAGTCCCTAGTATGGCCTCTATACTTCACTAGCTTGTTGGTTGATTGATGATGTGGTTTCTTTGTCATGAACATTGAGATGTTATCAACAACAAGATCATATCGTTAGGAGAATGATATGGTGGACATACTCCTATAGACAAGCGTAGCATAAAGATCAAGTCATTTCAATAGTTCAATTGCTATATGCTTTCTGATACATAGTAACCTAATTCCTTCGACCATGAGATCATGCATATTGCCTTTACTGGATGGATGCTTTGATGTCATCAAACACCACACCGTAACAGGGTGGCTATAAAAGTGGCATTGGGTGTTCGGAAAGTATTGGTTGAAACACATGGATCAAGAGTGGGATTTGTCCATCCACATGACGGATAGATATTCTCTGGGCCCTCTCGGTGAAATGTCATCCAATTAGCTTGCAAGCATGTGACTTGGTCACAAGGGATCACATATCACGGGAACGAGAAAAGAGTACTTATCAGTAACGAGGTTGAACTAGGTATGCAGAGATACCGACGATCATGACCTCGGATAAGTAACATATCGTGAGACAAAGGGAAATTGGTATCGTATGTAAGTGGTTCATTCGATCGCAAAGTAATCGTAGAAATATGTGGGAGCCATATGAATTTCCAGATTCCTCTATTGGTTATTGTTCGGAGAAGTGTCTCGATCATGTCCGCATAATTCACGAACCGTAGGGAGACACACTTAAGGATTCGACGTTGTTTGAGTAGTTATGGTATTATGAGAAAGAGACCGAATGTTGTTCGGAGTCTCGGATGGGATCCGGGATATCACGAGGTGATCCGGAATGGTCCGGAGAATAAGATTCATATAAGGAAAGTCCCATTTCGGAGTTGGGGAATGGTTCCGGTGTTTTCATCGGGAACATTCTAGAAGGTCCCGGAATGTCCGGCACTCCGGGGGGGAAGGGGTACATGAATGTGTCATTGCAAGATGGAATGATTGCATCATGTACTAAGTGTTCTCGCTGTCCAAAATAAAGGGTTTATTTAATTCCTAAATTGGAAAAGTCAAACGGCTAGTTTGAAAGTCAAACTGCCAGTTTTGGAAAGTGGGAAGAGGAGGAGAAGAGGAGACCGACTTGGGGAAGGAGTCCCCAAGCCGGCGGCCAGCCCTAGGCCGAGTTGGGGAGGGACTCCCTCCCTCCCCTAGCGCGCCAGCCCTCCCACCTATAAAGGGAGGGGCAGGGCTCCCCTCCCAACACACACAAGTTCCTATCCTCTAAACTAGAAACTAGACCTAGACCCCGGTTTAGAGCTGTTTCGGTTTAGAGCCTTCTAATTGGTTTAGAGCCCTCTAATTGGTGTGTCTAATTACTAGACCACTAATAGCCTCTCTCATAAGCTCCACCATACTCGCACCGGCTTAAGGCGAAGCCCTGCGGGATCTCCCCTCTACCTCCGGTACCACGCCGTTGTGCTGCCGGAATCGCGAGGAGAGTGCTACAACCTCCGCTGCCTGCTGGAACAAGGGAGAGGAAGGTCTTCGTCGAGTACCGAACGTGTGACCGACTGCGGGGGCGCTGCTGGAACGTGGCGCCGGAAGGATCGTCTACGCGATCTTGAGATCGGAAAGAGTACGACTACATCACCCACGAGAATCTGCTCTCGTTAAACACTTTGGAATCTTCGAGGGTGAGTTATTCCATCGACTCGTTGCTACAATCTAGTAGATAGATCTTGGCTTGTTTGTTTGTATGCGATAGAAAATTTTTGTTTTCCATGCTACGAACCCCTACAATTAACTCTTCCCTTATCAAGTTGAATGTCTAGCAGAACCCAGTAAAAGCTGCAAACATTTATATATACATCAGTTAAACTTATTAGCATCGACTAATCAAAAGTGAATGTGTACAACAGAGTAAGACGCTCACCTAAAATTGTAAGGAAACAGTATGTGGTCAGAGAAATTTTGCTCCATTAGAAACATTAGAAGGTTTTCCTCCGTCTCCTCGGGATTATTCGTTAGCGTGGCTATATGCACTTTATCCGGGTCAATGAACCCAATATTGTAGATTCTTTTTCTTTTACATTTCAGGATCTTCATTCTGTATAATAAGGATAATCACATGTTTCGGACTGAACAACTAAAAACTGAACATGTAGACAATAAATTCAACAACTTACAGACAATAGCAGCTGAGAATGGGTTTGTCTAGGGCGTCGAGATGGTATAACTGGAATAGTTCTAGAAACTCAATATGTATCTCTTCGGGTCTGAAGTAGTACTCACGTGGGACTTTGGCTACGATCATTATTCTCCCCTGCTTCATGACCGCCGAGTACCATTGATGGAGATTCCGCATTTGTGTTGGCAGTTCTCTCAGTCTCTCTTTGCTAAACAAATCCTCACCTGCGACATTTTTAGGGGCTAGTGGCATCTTGGATAGATGGTCGAGTTGGGGGCCTAACAGTTCATCAAGTGTAATTTCCATGCTGGCCGCCAACTCCGCGGCTATTGACATACCAAACCATAAGTTTCTTGCTTCACCAGCAAAGTCCGGGAAGTCTCTCTCGATTTTTCTCCACTGTCGACCATCAGCGGGGTGCCTCAACATCTCATCTTTCTTACATTCTTTCATGTGCCATCGCAACAAATTGGCATGCTCTTTGTTTCTGAACAAGCGTTTCAATCGTGGTATTATAGGAGCATACCACATCACCTTGGCAGGAACCCTCTTCCTAGGTGGCTCGCCATCAACATCACCAGGGTCAGCTTTTCTGATCTTATACCGCAATGCAGTGCATATTGGACATTTATCTAAATTCTCGTACTTCTCACCGTGGCAGAGGATGCAGTCATTAGGGCACGCATGTATCTTCTGCACATCTAATCCTAGAGGGAAGATGAGCTTCTTTGCTTCGTATGTACTGGCGGGCAATTCGTTATTTCTTGAAAGCAACCTCTTCATGAGTACCAGCAACTTTTCAAATCCCGAGTCAGTCACACCGGTCTCTGCCTTCCACTTTAGCAATTTCAGTGTGCTACCCAGCTTCTTCTGGCCATCTTCACAAGTTGGGTACAACAATTTGTTGTGGTCCTGTAACATATGCTCAAACTGCAACATCTCCTTTTCTGTGTCGCAGTCTCGCTTTGCATTAGAAATGACCTGACCAAGATTATCAGCGGGCCGGTCTGGTTCCCGTTCTTCACCTCCTTCTTCTTCATTGTCTTCCATTGCGGTATCAGCGTATTCAGGGAACATAGATCGATAGTTGTCATCATCGTTCTCTTCTTCATCGCCGTCTTCCATCACAACCCCTCTTTCTCCGTGTTTGGTCCAAACATTATAGCCGGACATAAAACCAGACCGAAGCAGGTGGCTCTGAATGACTCTTGCAGAAGTGTGAGCCTTCTCATTCCTACAGTCAACACATGGACAGCACATAAAACTATCTCGTCGCTTGTTCTCCTCGGCCATAACTCGAAAAGAACGCACGCCTTCTCTGAAAGCGGCAGAGCGTCGGTCACCGTACATCCATGGATGACTCATCTGTATCATACAAATATATGTCAAACGCAATCACTATGCTAAAATTAGTACCGCATGACGGTCTTAACGAGAAAATAGTTGCTAACCTTTTATTACACTTGGAAACAAAGATGAGAAAACTTAAGTGTGGCTCGGGCACCTCATATCATGTCTGTATTGTGTGACCTAAACTTGCATCGCTCTAATGGACATTTCACCGAACACCTCTAGTGCATGTGTATGAACAAGAAAAAAACTAGCACAACAACACTCTCTCCCACCAGGAAAAAAACAGTTGAGAGGAAGGAGGGGGCTGTGCGTATATATAGGGCCAGAACACTAGTCCTGGTTGGAGATACAAACCGGGACTAAAGTGGGTGCCCCCAGCGAGCGGCAGGGCCAGGGCCCATTAATCTCGGTTTGAGCCTCAGACCGGGACTAATGGGGTCTAACGGGCCGGAACATATGGTTCTGGGTGGCTCGGGCCGTCCGGCCAGGGCCATTAGTCCCGGCCCCAGCCACAGCCGGGACTAATGGCCTGGACGAAGGGCCTGTTTTCTACTAGTGAGTTCATACATGTTCTGGGATTTTGGTGGACTCGCTGGTTGAGAAATACCTTGGCCTTCCTATGGCCTTAGGGAAATCAATAGATGCTCATCAGTTTGAGAATATTGTAGCAAAGATTAAGAAATTGCCAAAGGGATGGTGCCCTAAAACCATGAGTAGTGCAACTAGAGAGGTTTTACTCAAGGCGGTGTGTGAAGCCATTCTGACATATCCCATGAACTGTTTCAGATTGTCAAAGAATATGTGCAAGAATATTACAAGTTGTGTGGCGAGATTCTCTGGTGGGGCGGTGATGAAAACAAGCGCAAAATACACTCAAGGAAGTGGGTTAAAATTGCCATTGTGAAATTGGAAGGAAGCACGTGTTTTAGAGACTTCGAGAAATTCAATTAGTCTATGTTTGCCAAGCAAGGTTGGAGACTCTTATCCAAACTAGATTCTTTGTGTGCTGAGCGTCCTTTAGTTGAAAGTGGCCGTATTTGGTATCAGAGGTTAAGTTTAACTAATAAACTGGAAGTTGTCGTTTTGCTTTAATTAGAAATTATAAAAGATGATCTGAACCACCGGTTGAAAGTTGTCAATTTTCTTGTTGTTTTCTTTTGCCTCGTCGCCGCTGACGATGGTGGTGCAAAGCAGGAGAGGGTTGGTGGGGTGCGTGGACGTGACGTCGTTCTCGTGACAGGTTTACCGTCCGGAAACATTCTCGCGTGCGCATCTTGGCCAGCGAGCACCAATTAGACCCTACAGGCTGCAGAAAGTCCTAGTAGTTGTGCATGAAGGTAGGATACGAAGGTAATTTCAGTTGGGTATGAGTATGACCGAGAGAGGGACCGGCCGGTCAAGCGTGGGCACGCACCACCGAGGCCGGCACGATGGATCGCCGTCGACATCCACCCGTCCGTGACACGCTGATGCATGCACCCGCGACAACAACGCCGAAAACCCCCATCGGGCCGGCCCCTCGAGGTCGCCACGCGACGGATTGATAGCAATCTGATAGCATCGTTCGTAGGCGCGTACGTGGCAGGACAACGACGGTATGGCCCCGTCCGTGTGGGCGTCATCGGAGCTCTTCGGCGCTTCCTCCGGCCTGCACACCACGTTCCCCTCCACCGGTGCTCATCGTCGTCCCTTAACTAAATCCGGGACCACACGATGCGTTCCTACTTTACGCCCACGTTTTCCCTGCCATGCATTGATGCATGGGTTCGATTCAGCCATGCGGTAGCTACCGCCGGCCGTTCTCAGCGGTCCTCGAATCGAACCTACCTACTCTGTCCGCAATTAAATGTATATCTAGAAAATACTAAATAAATTAGTTTTTTTCTTTTATGAGGCTTTATCAATTATCAAGAAAAGAGAAGAATGAGGATTGGTAGATAATATGAAGGAGAAGAATAGAGATTGGAGGATAAGGTGGGGGAGTGATTACGAGAAGCTAATTGTATTTATTAAGTGCCTTGGTATCGTAGATATGTACAATTTTTTTGAAACAAATTTTAAATGCTAGATGTACATTTATTTGCGGATAGAGGAAGTACGTAATAGTACTTGTGAATCAAACCTACCAGCTGGTACTCCTGGATGTCGATCACGATACAGTTTTTCCCAATCTTTTTGGTGGACTGCATGCAAGTTGATCAGTTCATCGGTTTGGCGAGGCGTTGCTAGCCGAGGGAGGGACATGACATGCATGGTGGTGCCTGCAGTCATGAGCTGTGCTGTCTGCCCTTCCATTCCATCTCCATGCATGGAATAAGCAAACCAATCATGAAAGTTCTACTCCTGTTTCTTCTTTTCTTGCTTGCTAGTGGACGGACCAAAAATAGTCCATGCGAAGTCAGCCAGAACATGCGTGCGTGGTCTGTTTGAAGAGACGTGCTTCATTTGGTTCGGCGCACCGGTGGCGATCGAGTGCGGTGACGACTAAGGTTATGGGGCTACCGTGTTGGGTTGGGGAAGAAGGATGTTCTGTTCTTGCCTGCGATCGCCACGGCAGCGTATCCACCTCTTTCACCCGCTTGCAGATTTGGTGCTCCTGTTTGGGCCTGCGTATCGCCATCACACACCTGGTCAGATAGCTGTCTGGCTTACAACGCATGGTGATGTTATGCCACTCATCATGGACACACAGGATCCTGTGAGCTTGCAACGCATGGTGATGTGCATCTTGAGGTCGACTCGTGGGTACGCCATTATCCAGATTCGCTCGCCTACCGTTCCTTCCGTCAAGAGTTTTAATTGGCCGGCTGTCCCTTGATGAGTGCCCAAGTGACAACGGCCTCGATTCCTTCTGTTCGTGTAAAATAGCATGTGCTGCAAGGGCACAACTTTGCATATGAAGAATGTGTGAAACTGCCGCCGGCAAAACCATTCCGGGATTAGACCATCTTCACTCGTTGGCCGAATCCAGGACGAAATTTGGTCAGTTTTTCGCGGACTGAACTTGTTTTCGACCTGGGTACGCCCATTTTCCCACTCGCGTACCCAGGCCGAGTCCCCAAGTTCGGCTAAAGTTCATCAAATTTAGACGATTTTTATTAAGTTGGGCGAAATATAGGCGGATTACATTAAATTTAAACGAAACTAATACATAATAAACTTAAAAAGGCCGCCGCCGGTGCCTTCGCCGTCCTACATGCCGAAGTTGACGTAGAACGACGTGTAGCGGGGGTCGGCTCGGCCGTCGTCCTCGCCGCCGTCGTCGTTGTCGTCGCTCAGCGGCTGGTTCTGGCAGGAGCTGCCCTGGCCAGGGTCGACGTACCTCTATGGCTGGTAGGACGGGCCTGCGTCCTCGTCATCGTCGTCATCCAGGACATAGAGCGGGGCGTCCTGGTAGGCGAGCTCACACCCAGCCAACGCCCGACGCCGTGCGGCCTGCTCCTCGGCCTGCTGCTGCAGGCCGACGATGCGTTGATGCTTCGCCTTCTCCCAGTCCCTCCTGGACCATTCCAGGATGTCCGGCGAGGAGGGCTCGACCAGCGGCAGCGTCGGCGCTTCGCGGAGCGACTGCTCCAGCGCCATCTTCAAGGCGGCGTCCTCGGCCGGCGCCGAGCCTTCTGTCTTGGGGCGGCGTAGGCGCAGGTGGCCTGTTGGCGGCGTGGGCGCAGACGGCTTGCCGATGACGATACCGCGCGCGCGTGTCCGCGGCGGTGAGCGCGCCTGCGAGACAGCTTCGCGCTTCACGGCCATCGGTGTGCGAAGCGGCGCGTTGCCGGAAGAGTGGGACGCCGAAGCGGAGGAGAACGAGCTCATGCTCGCCATCCTCCTCGGTGCCCAGTTCGCGGGAGCACGCTGACCCATGGCTGCCGGCGTCGGGTTGCGCGGGAAGCCGAGCCACGGAGTGTTCCCGCGGTTGATGTGGTCCAGCACGGCGGCGAGCGTCCGCCCTGGTGCGCTCCACCAACACCGGCGCCCCGCCGAGTTTTTGCGCGTCGGCGGGGACTCGTTCGACAGCCCCTCGTGGCGGGCGAGCTCCTGTTGGCGCCGCTCCTTGAAGAAGTTCGCCCAGTAGACGAGGTCGTCGGCGTTCACCGCTTCGGCGGGGTTGTCCATGCCGGCGATGTACTCTTGTACATCGTACGACAGCTCCTCCGGCGTCGGCCCCGACGGGATTGGATGCCGCCGGCGCTCAGCGTCCATCCCGGAGGCATCCGCGTGTCCGGCATCGCCATGTACCCCACCTCGTACAGCATGCGCGCCTCCCAAGTTTGGAGGGTGCGCCGGCCGAAGCCGTTCGCCGCAGCACCGTCGCCGGGGTAGCGCTCGCCCATGGTGAGAGAAGGGGAAAGGTGAGAGCTCGCCGGAGTTGGGCTTGTGGGTGGGGGGCTGTGAGAGAGTGAAGATCTCCGGCGAGGAGTATGGCTTATAAAGGCCGAGGTGGGCGGCGAGGGTGGGAGGGGTGTAGCGGCGAGGGCGGGAAAAGTGGAAACGGCGGAAAGTTAGTGACCGCCGGTCCCTTGCGGGAGCCGAGGCGGCGACGGTGGCGCAGTAAATCGGCGACGCGTGGCCGACGCGAGGGCAGTTATTGCCCGGCGGTCGCCGCGTGGTTCTGAGGATGACGACGACTCGGCTTCCGTCGCTCACACGGCGGGTCCACGCGCCGCTCTGATTTTTTTTCGCCGATATCGTTGAGTCCGGCGTTCCCAGGGCGTACCCGGAAACCTGGGTTCGGCCTGGGTAGGCCGGACCAAAAATGGCCGAAATCCGGTCGAAAACAGGTCCTTGGGTACGCAACTGGGCCAGTTTTTGGCGTCCGAACCGAAATTCGGCGTCCGGATCGGCCTCCTGGGTAGGCGAGTGGAGATGCTCTCCCACCCACCCACCAACCCACCCATACGGCATTCAGCCGAGCCGATTTTTAGGCCATATAGGGGGCGTCGGCACGGTTTTGGCTAGGGGGTCCTACTAGCAACCCCTAGAAGAGATTTCGAACAATTCAAGTTGACCAGAATTTGAACATAGAAGGGCGAATTTCATGCAAACACGGCGAGTTTTTACAAACACAAAGAATATACAGTAAAACATGAACCTAAACTACATGCCAAACTAACGGTAGAAGGCGTTGTCGCTCGGCTGCTGGTGGATGTTGCCCTAGCCGTCGTAGCCACGCTGGCGCCTTCGCTCTGCCTCCTCCCTCTCCACCACGGAGGTGAGCTCGACCATCCTCTAGCCGGGAAACTCCACCGGGTCCTAGGGAGCCTGGAACTGTAGCTGGATGGCGGGGCACTTTGGCTGCTACGTCGGCGTCCTTGTGCTGCGGCGAGGGAGAAGAGGCGGAGACTGGGGGTACCGCAGGCGCGGTCGGCTCCCCGCGGCGATATAGTGAGGCCAGCATGTGGCCCGACATGCCCCAGCAGAGCCTCCGCCCGGCTGCGTCATTGTTTGCCGATGACTGGGCGTCTCCGTAGAACCTGGCAAGTTCCCTTTCCCGGCGCTGGCAGAAAAACTCGTTGTTGGAATTTGTCCACAGATTGACTATATCAAACTAGACAAATAAACACGCTCGAAAAATCTTATAGCCAAGGGCTCATATCGTGTCCTCTATTTCTGTTTATTTCTTCTTTTCTTACACGGTTACAAGCAACGATCCTGCTGTGTATATATACACAACCAGACAACACAAACCTATACCTACATAGACTTGAACTCACGCAACAATTCCTAAACAACCACAGATTCCACGCACACAGATTTCTAGTCCTAATACCACACGGCTAACAATCCTAGCCGGACTAGTACAACACTAGAAGCCTACAAAAGCATAGAACTTACCTAATTAACAAATCTATTTAGACTAGGACACGTACAAGACACACATAAACTCTTAGTCACCGCTAATCAAGATTAGTGCTAACAATCTCTCCCTAATCTTGATCAACGACTCTTTGTCTTCCATGCTCTTCTGATCTTGACTTGTTGTAGATCCGCGTCTTGTGTAGGTCTCGCACCACGACAAATCTAATTGGCTCTCCCCAATTTTGACTTGGCGAATTTCACGGACCAACTCAAATATGATCTGGACTACCCAGCCACGCTAGCAACCTTGTGGAATCGCACCACCGTGGAACACACCATTCACCCTAGCGCAATATATGTCGACCTCCTGGCGTGGACTAGACCATCCACTTCGGCCCTCATGTAGAGACATGGCCTCATTGAAGAGACTCACCTTTACTGGTTTACCGCCCCTTTCACACTTGAACTTGATCCTCTCGTCGAGACACATAGACGACCTGATCGAGGCACGCAAATTGCGTCTTTGTCCATACGATGAACAGTCCCTCAACCTTCATTCGCTTCAGCTGCAATGGATCCTCATAGAGACAAGCACTTGGACACGACAACGACTCACGGACAACACCGACCGGACGTGCTACCTTGCACACACTTGACTCCTTGACTCATACTCTCCCGGACAACGATCTTGACAAGATTCTCCAGCACCGCACCCGGCACCACCGCACTTATCAACGATCATCCTCATCCACCACCTTGCCGACGACGCGTCGCCCGCCTTCTTCTTCCTTGTCGCTCCTCCAAACGATGATCTCCTCGCCTCGCCCGATGACGCCTCGTTCGGCTTGGGGGCGCCGGACGTAAAAACGGGTCGCACCTGGCGAATTTGGGCTATGGGGGGTGGATTGGTTGGGGCAATATTTTGGACGCTGACGGCCCATAGGGTCTTTGGGCGTGCTATTGGGGGCCGGGTGGAGATGCTTAGTCCTTTTTCTATTGCTGCTGTTATCGCCAGCACTATCAATTTTCTAAGCGGATGTGGAATGTGTATAGTGCAAAATATGGAATGTGTGTAAAGCATTACTGTTGCAGCTATCGTCTCGCTGTAGAAATGATGTAATCCATAGGACATTGCAAAAAAAAAAGTACAGCAAAGTAATCTGCAAGAATCAAAATTCCTCAGACTGTTCTAGTAAAGTATCAGCATTGCAGTTAACAAACTCTTTCTGTCCCCAAGGCATCCCTAAATGGCTCTGGTCAGCTTTTCAGTATGCAGGAGATGAAACAAATGGGTACTTTCCATCTCTAGCCAGCTATATGTGGATACCATGAGCATTACCGCCAATGACCAGCGAAGGCCAGCAGTTCATGTCCAGATTACCATAGGCAGTACAAATATCGAGCGATCGACGAGACAGTGATCAGACAGTGACGAACTTGTCAGACAATATGAGGGCCCGTACATTATGTCAACTATTTCACTTCATAATTTACATAGTATTGCTCAGCAGAAGCCACATCGAGTACTTCTTTTGCTGTCATTCGAGAAGGCAGAGTTACACTTGCGACTCGATGTCGTTTCCTACCCTATTGTCACTGTGGCGACGCCCAAAGCCAATGGACGGAGCAGTCGTCGGACCACTGTCTATCTCGGCTTTGCAGAGGGGACATAGCGCATTTATCTTGAGCCATTTGTCCACGCATTCTTTGTGGAAGAAGTGAGCGCAAGGAAGCTCTCGGAGCTCATCATTGTTCAGGTATCTTGCTAGGCAGATACAGCAGATCTGCATATTGTATCAGAAGGACACGGCCTCAGGTTTTAGATCAGAAGCAGGTAAATAGAGTTGTCAAATAAATAGAGAGCGTGGGAGAAAACTCACAGCATCTTCAGCAGATACAAGCCGCTCCTTGTCTGTTCCGGCAGCCACGACCCCGCCACCAGCTTCATTCCCCTCACCGTTACGAGTCTTCTTCGATTTGAACTTGTATGTTCTAAGGGCATTGATTGCTTCCGCAGTAGCACCTTTGTTTTGGTTTAAATCTTCACGGAAGCTCATTAGGGAGATTATGCAGGGTAGGCAGCAACATATCAATGCGCAGAGAATGAAAGGCATGGCATAGCCGATGCAGCTAAATGTGAGGAAGGCTATACACAACCTGAAAAAAGAAACACTACACTTAGGGAACATTAAATGGAAATGAGTTGCAAGGATACTGCAGGATGGGAAGCTAGCAGCAGACCTGTACAAGTTGGGTGCGTCATGGGAAGAAGAATGTCCACCAAATACCCACACATTCCCCACAACAAACCACACCGCGAAGAAACAGTCAAGTGCCATCCTGAAGTGATCAGCATAAGCTTGGGCCCTATAACAAGAGTCAGAGTGCAACTCAATTCAACATTAAAAACAGAACAACTCAGAGGCTGGATCCAAATGCTGAAGAATAGCTCAAACTCCAATGCACTCCACACTGGACTTACTTCGATAGCATTATTGCAAAACATTACTAGAATAATAAGGTTTTTGCATATCTATCTGAGATCAGATTTTGCTCACATTACCCTGCTTATGACATACAATAAAGTCACTCCTGTGCAGTCATAATATCACAGAAAGGTGACTAATTGAGGTTTAGTGCAATTGGTCGATATGTATTGCAGACATAAACACTAGATGATGCAAACTGCTGATGTATAAATTTAAAAGGAACAACTGATCATGGAATTGAAGACTGTGTTACCTTGGGTTTCTGGTGAGTACGTTGTTTTGCGAGACTCCATTTGTGTCAGTCACAAAACCAGCTTCAGACACATGAGGGGCTGAAGTTGCTGTGTAAGGATTGGATTCAGGTAAGCTGTTTGGAGGGAAGTTCTGACCTGCTGGTTCTTGCCCAGTTGTCGGGCGGTTGCGATGGAGATAGCGCCAGTAAAGAAGAGGAAGAGTAGCAATACAGCCTACTGTATAACCAATGACCCACTCAAACAACGGAGCATGCGGATGTTCATGCCTGGATAACGACATAACGCAAATGGCAGCTATAATCTGGCTAACTGTTACAACAAGCTCAATTGAGATCCAGCAAATAGAATTCAAAGGGCTTTGCTGTCGACGAGCACGGTTATCATCTCTTCTTGCTAGAGGAGCATTTTGGGAGTCAGATGCAGTAGTTGTCTCTAAAGAACTTTCTGAGATACGAGGCAGTCGATCCAAGATATCATTATTATTATCCCGATGAGAAGTTGACGAAGAAGCAACGTCGTCCCTTGGGCTGTCAATTGCAATCTCCCGGTGAGCGTTCTCCATTTGGTTTATCAGTAAAGGGTGAATATCTGTTTCACTGCCTGCTTCTGATTCAACGGGATGAGCAGCCATCAATAGAAGGTTGCATAGGAAACCAGCTGGTTGCGCTTCTCAGAAATACAGCTGCTTTCACTTTAAGATAAATGACGCTCTCTTGAAGTAGAATGCACTTAATCCAGGGCAGGCCCTTCGATTTTTCTTCCCTGCAACACTGCAACTGAAAGAAAATGAACAACAAACACTAATTAGACATTTAGCTAGCTCTCTTGAAGTAGAAAACCATTTCCTTCTTGAAGGCTGTATACAACATTGACGAAAGTGGTGATATAACAAGTTTGGTGGTCAATTCAGGTAATCTGTAATAGAGAGTTAAATCTGCCATTTATCTTACTGCCTTCGGTTAAGTTGTATACAGCCAGCATATGACATCCATACGAGAAAAGAAATCCAGCATTTTATTCATTTTTAGCAGTTTGCCTAGCATGTGGTACATAGTTGTCACTTGTGAGATAGTATGAAGGAATGAACAAGCGGATGAGAAAGAATGAATAAGCGGTCTAGTACAAAAGACCAGAGACTACAGTTCATTAGCTAACCAAAACTGAATGTAACAAAGTAGTAAAGTGAGTGTCATATGACTAATTGAAGTTTGATGTTCTGATGTAACAAAGTACTTCGTCTGTTTGAACCGCTAGGAAGGCTTTCATTTAGGAACAGAGGAAGTAGTAAACTGCTCTATTCCTTCCTCCATAATCCATACAGTTCATGAGCTAACCAAACCTAAACTGAATTTAACCAATTTCCCCTCACATTTTCCCCACAAATTATTCAGAGACTTAACTAAAGAACAAAGTTCACTACATACAACAGATCAATCATGAGTACATACCACAGGAAGCAGAACCAGGAACACCACCTACCTCGAGGAATTTCACGCCCCGCAAACGAACGAAGGCTAGCAGCAGCAGCCGCCGCCGCTACTCCAGATTCAAGAATCCAGAGAGGACGGCAGACAGGGGCGGAAGCAAAGCAAGCAGAGGAACAAGGCCAGACGCGTACCTGGACCACTTAAAGATCGAATCAATGCCTGGCCTGCAAGTATCCGCCCGAAGCCGAACGCGTTTAGCACCAAAGAAAAGCCAAGGAGGGGAAATCACTGGACGAGCCCGGACGGCAAGATCGGGGCCTCCGGAGGGGGGGAAAGAACAGGTGCCAAACCCTTGGACCGAAGCAACCGCCCCCACCACCGTTTAGCTAGCTAGTTAAACAAAGGCATCCAGCTAGCGGAGAAGAAGGATATACCAAAATGGCGATTGCAAAGGTCCAAAACTCCGAGTGGACTTCTTCCTTCCTCGATTCCTCCTCGGCTCCTCCTCCTCTCTTGGGGGAGTTTGAGTGACGGCGTATTTTTTTTTGGTTTTGGGGGAAAAGATCATTTCGTCGTCCTGGTCTTCCTTTTTGTTTATTGCTGAATTGAGAAATTGTTTTTTTAAGGAATCTTCTTTTGGTGCTGGAGGTGGGGGAAGGAGCGGGGCGGCGAGCTGTATCGATCGATCCTGGACGTTGGTTAGGACGCGCCCCTCGGATCGGGCGGTGCGTCGGGATCCCGCGTGGCCGCTTGATCCGGAGGCAGTCAAGTCGCGCGGTACGCGTGAGAGGCTGTGACTGGCTCCGTAGGGAGATCCGGTGTTCGGCGCAAGAGAGCGGATGGCGGAGGAATGGGATTGGTTTTTTTAAAACCGGCAATGGACTAGTTGGGTCGATGACTTCATCACCGCTAGAATGCATAATTGTGGGTTGGTCTTTCTTGTTCTTTAGCACGAAATGTAAGAGTGGATGTAATCGATAATATATTTGAAAGCTCACTGAGACTGAGTCCTCGTTTGGAATGTACATACTGGTTCCTCCCTTCCTTCAGAAAAGGATGTTGTCAGGTTCTTGATAAGCTTTTCTGCTTACCAAAAAGGCATTTCGTTGAGTCTTTTCCTTTTTCGAACACAGAATTCAGAAAAAATAAATATAGTTTTGAAAATCAGTTGAATCCTTATACACGGGCCTTCATAAAAAAAATATAGGTAAACCATGCTTAATCAAAATCAACGAAAAAAATAACACGCTATTTCGGTGCTAGCGCCGCAATAGCGTTTTCGGAAGTCAGACGCTATGTCATGCATAAAATGCTTGCCAGGACGCTAATTGCGTTTTAGCGGCGCTAAATGATGTTATACACTCTATACGTTATATCGTTATAGCGGCGCTACAAAATCTTGAAATTATCGGCAGTCTATCCGGCCTATTAAGACCGCACGACTCAACAAACATTGCTAAACCAACTCTTAGCCCCACGTTATATCCCATTCTCCACCACGCGGCGGTGGTGGCGACTGCAGGATCCTGTATCTCCTCTAGCTTCGGTCGGTAGCCCGCCTCCATCCGGCACATCCCTGACCAAAAGGAGTGCAACTAGCAACGCTGCAACCAAGGATCTCCCACAGCAACAATCAACACCACACATAGCTTCGTCCCCACCGATTCTCCACTTCTCCTCCATCTTGGAGAGCACTGGAAGTCTTGCAACATGCAAGATGTCTGTCTCGCCCCAAAGAAGTCAGCTTCATCCCCACCAATTCTGAATAAATAGTTTCTCCTATGTTGTTGCTTGGATGCCTTGTTGGCTGTTGATGTGACTGTCTAAAAAATATGTCCTTTATTTTGAATTTTCCGATCATTTGATCAGTACTCTATCATTTAGTCACCATTTGGTCATCACTGGTTAATTGGCTATGCATGTATTACTTTGGATAATTTTATAGCTATTGAAATCCTTAGTATACAGACTATACCTATTAAAAAAAATTATGGTTTTAAACGCTATTTTGAAAATAGCACGCTATTAGCATGCTATAACTTGCATAGCATCTGGAGAGAGGCGGCACTAAAATAAATAGCACGCTGTTTTTTTCCTTGATCAAAATATAAACATCATCTTCACCATACCACTGCCATCTACAGATCCACTGACCGTCCCGAAAATATCTTGTCGAATGGTTGTGGTACTACCTTTCAACAGTCAAATAACTCTAGCTACCTCTCAGTTCTTATCAGCTCTAGCTACTTGTCATGAACGCTGGCCCAAAGAAACAGGCCTACATGAGTGAGAGGATTCAGAATCACAAGGATAATTTTCTGGGAGAGAAACATTTAAGTGCATCGGGTGAACTGGGTGAGAAGCTGAAGCTGAAAATGCTTTGCACCGCATTTACAGATAGAATGCATTGCCAAGTTGACAATTGCACATGTGCACGGGCAGCACGATTGCGATGGATGGACCAGCAACTAAGACTGAACCGCCCATCAAATTTTTTATTTTTTTAAAATGACATCTGCAAAGCCACGCCTGGTATGGTGATATTATACTCCCTCCGTCCAGAAATAACTGTCTTGGTTTTGTCTAGATACCAAGTCAGTTATTTCTAGAGAGGGGGTACATTTTATTTACTGGCAGATATATATACAGTACAATTTATTAGCATGTGCCTTTCAAATAACACGGGGAGTTTCAGTTACCTATCTGAAATGTATGATTCGGTGCATACTTAATTTTTGCATTATCAGCAGGCACCATCTAATCCAGTTGTTACACATGAAACACCGAGCTTGACATATTGTCGTTCCATTGATGATGAGTTTGGTACTATCAAATGGGCTAAAAGCACATCCGGAATAAATGGAACGCACCAAACCAACATCAAGTGTAAGTGTTTATAGACAGACTGAGCTCTCGCAAATGTCTACGGAGAAGCCGATAGATTAAACGGCGTAGTAACAACATAGTCTGCGTGAGGAAATCGAAGGTACAAATTTACCTCCATCTAGGGCCTCCCAGCCTGATAACCTCCTCGGCACATGAATCATGGTGACGCGGCTTGGCACCGCTGTCGTCCTTCTCGGTTACATCGCCGTACAGATCTTTCAGTTTGGCTAGGTTGCTCGAGGCAGTGGCAGCCTTCTCTTTACTCGTATCACCAAATGGACTGGATCGGTGCTCAATCCTGCTCCGGCTTCGGCTCCGGCTTCTGCTGCGACTCCTGCTTCTGCTCCTATGAAGTGAGCTGGAGCGTCTGTCTCTGCTATTGTCATGCTCCCTTCGGTTATCTCGTCTTTCTTCGGAATGCCTGGACCTGTAGTAGTCCCGGACCCTGCTGCCACGGTCATAGTCTCTGATATCCCTACCATAATCCTTGTCACGGCTTGAACGGTCAATATTTCGTTCACAGCTTGAACGGTCAATATTTCGGTCACAGCTTGAACGACCATTGTGGGGGCTATCCCGGCTTCCACTACGACGAAATGGTGAGGTTGATCTTCGATGATCATCTTGGGCAACTGTTCGTCGAACTGGGGACGAATCCCTTGTGGAAGCACGGTGGGGAGCACGCTGTCCAAAAGAAACTGACAGAGAAGCTTTAACAGAAGGGGGCCGACGGGCCATATCCTCTGATCCATGACGACTATCTCCAGTCACCCCAGAAAGCTTAGTTGGCAGCTTCATCTTCTCAAGATTGGCAGTTACTTGACGAATTACTGGAACGGGAACTCTTGGAAGGATGCTGTCGAAGTAGTACTGCGCCATGAAAAA
This sequence comes from Avena sativa, assembly GCA_916181665.1. NCBI lineage: Eukaryota > Viridiplantae > Streptophyta > Magnoliopsida > Poales > Poaceae > Avena > Avena sativa. Next base: position 7,127,178 of record OV702293.1, on the reverse strand, counting down.
TGAAATCAGCATGCTGGTCAATATAAGCTTTGCTGGCATGAAGTCAAAATAGGGTATATGATTCAAGCCAATTCTGGAGATATGGCCACTGAGAAACACGAAGGAAGAAACTTTGAACTAACTATTTATGAATTGTATACTCAGCTATTTGGAAAAGAAAAAGGGTAAAGGAGATCATGTACTATGAAGAGGCTATGTTGCGGAACCATGACTTGCCTGACTAAGAAAATTGTCCAGTTAGTTGGCATAGTTTCTGAACATACAGACAACAAACGCGGGATTAAAAACTGTTCACAAGCATTAGAATTGAAAGGTGAGCTAAACTTATCTGCGGTCACAATAACATGGGCAAATAATCCCATGTAATACAGAAATTAACTTAGTGGAGGATTAACTACAGATAGGCAATAAAGAAAGGTACTTACATTGTTTAGTTATAAAGGACATAACTATCCTGGTGTGGAAGCTATTCATTTAAACGAAACACTAATACAGATAAAAGGTAGGCAAAGAATGCTCTTATGGAAGCAGAGGAACTTAAGGTGCATACCTGTCCAAGTATAAGATCACGCACATATACACCCATGGTTGTCATGCGACCATTAGATCCAGGGGAGAATTCCTGCATCATGAAACAAATTTATATGGTTGAATCAGCTTTTATCAAAGACAACTAGCTCATAATTTGTATACCAATCTACCATAACTTCCTGATCTGCAATTTTTAGCACATTTTGAACAAGCTAGCTGCAGATCATATAGCTCCTCTAATTATCTTTCTTATATCATGTCAATAAACAATATTATTTAGAAATTAAATGGAAGCTCTATATAGTCTTGGACTTACGAAAGTACATATATTTATATAAAGGTAAAATACAGAAAATAACGAGAAATAAATAAACAAAATTAGAAACAGCAATACCTCGTCATCCTTCAAGTAGGGCTCATACCATGTCCATAGGATCTTTGGATCTGCAACATATCGAAGATACAAGAATCCTATCTGCAAAACAACACCAATTGGTTAATTGCCAGAAACTAACTTACTTTCTAACAGGATAAATGAAGACAAACAAAAAATGCTCACAAATCCAATGCACAGACTGGTACACTACTGCTTGCAAACTTTGTCATCCACGTGTCCTAGGACCAAAATCAAGACACAAGGCCATCCAAGGAAGTCAAAGGACTGTTAGTGGTTATAACCAAAATGTAGAAAATATTACATATTGGTGAATGGAAAAAAATGAAAGAGCTGATTGCTTAGGATAAGTGGAGAACAACAGTCTGGTACTGCCAAGATGCTAACATATGGTTGTTGCATAACTTTGATAAACAACCTAGTGTATGCATTGATCACTAATGAATAGATAGAGGAACTCAGGCCAAAGAACTTACAGCTCTAATGTACGGGGAGTCAGGATGCTTCAACAAACCATGCATCTGTTTCACAGTAAGCTTCATTGTGAAAAACTTGTAGAGGAGACAAAATGCAGTGGAGGGCCCCCTGCAATTGCCAGTCATCCAAGGCTCCACGTGATCAACATGGTAGTAGATCTCGTCAATGACCTCGTGATAGGTCTTCATCCTGTAGAGCTCCTTGAAGTAATCAGAAGAGAGAATGTTCATACAAAGAACCTTCTCCATCAGCATATCAATGGGCTTCCCTGAGGTCTGTATCTCCATGTTTCAGAGGGCACAAGTCTGAACAAAAAGAGCAAAGGGATCGTCTTAGCTCAAAAAGGCTCAAAGCTTAGTTGACGGGCAAGTAAAAAGGTAGAATATAAAAATCTTTTACCCAAAATACGCAGATAAAATTGGTGAAACTCTGCTACAGCTATCAAGCGAACATCTATGAATATGTTGCCTTCTGAGACACATGTAGAAGAGTCTCCACCTCAGATGGCTGAGATCTCCATGTCCTTTGTTACCCATGGAATTTCTAACTAAATTCTCGAGGTCAACGAATTCTACAATGTTATTATCCGTGCGTCCAACAAGTAATGACACCCAACCAAAGCTGCAAGTAGGGGAGAAAAAACTATTGAATCTTAGTAGCTGATATTTTTACCTTGTATAACACTCGATTTACAGAACCAAGTCCTCTATAATGTCTGAGCAACTTGCACCGAGCCTTTTTCACCATGTATATAGCCCATAAATTTTCCCAAATACATAATCTCTACCATACATTGCTGACGCAAATCTCCCCTTGTATTTCTGTTCGCTCAAGAACAGAACTAGAACAATTCTACATGTAAGTTTTGCGAGTATGACCTATATTCACTGGAAACCCTAACGTTACCGTGGACGATTTCATCCAGACCGCATTCTCGTCGATTCCGCACGCAGTAACAAACAGGGATCCGAAACTAGTAATCTACAAGACGAACCTAGGTATCTAACAGCCGGCGCGGAAAATATACATAGTCAGAGACAGAAAAGGGTACTCACGCGCAGGATGCCGGCGAACCCTAGGACCTCCTCGGCTTCCAAGAGCGCGTGCGGCTCGGAGAGACCCGGACCAAACGAGATAGACACCGCTTGGTAAAGGATTCCGCTCGTCTCCGCGCCGGCGTCGTGTTGGCGGCGGGTGAGATGGCTAGGATTCGGCTGTAGCTGGGGAGGTCGCCAGAGATAGACGAAGAAGGGTCGGCTGGGTGGATTTGTGGAGGTGGGAGAGTCGCGTACGACTCGGAATCCAAGGATTTATTGGGCTTCCAATAGCTGATTGTATTTGTTGGGCTCTCCGTGAGTCCAGCCCATTATGTGACTAGACTGATATGTCTATTTTCTTTTTTGAAGTGTTCTTCTTTTGTTTTCTTTTGCGGGAAGATTTCTTTGTTTTTTTGGTGTGGGTTATCTAGCGCCGATAGGTGTACTGAGCTCGCTAAAGCATCCACGTGAAATAGAAAGTTTATATTCCCTCTCTTTTAGGAGTGTCTAGATCTCAGGCGTCTGAGAACTAGTTATGTTTAAGTCGCTGATGTCATCTTAATATTTGTGTTAATTCTCAGTTACAACCTAGTTATAACTCATATGATTTGTACTAAGAGCATTTCCACTTGTTGGGCGAACACAGGCCGAAATTCAGACATTTTTCTTTGGCCGAACGGAACTTAATTTCGGCCTGGGTACGCCCAGTTTCCCACTCGCGTACCCAGGCCGAGTACCCAGGCGAACACAAAACGACGACATATTTGAATCTTTCTCGTTCCCGCCGGCGAGTGCTTGACCACAAGGTGCTTGACAGAAACATCCACAAATTCGGCGGCAAATTATTACAGAAACGCCCACAAATTCGGCGGAAAAAGGCTCTCAGTCGTCGATGGGGATGGGCTCCTGTGGCGTGGCCGACGCGGCGTTGCCGTCCGTCTCGCCGGTGAAGGCCGCCGAGTTGGAGGAAGTAGAAGCAGAGCTCGGCGTGGGGGCGTTCGGCGCAGGAGCGTTCGGCACAGAGGAAGGGGAAGCCGTGAACACGCCCTGCAGGATGGCCTAACGTTGCGCCATGTACCAGGCCTTGACCGGTGAGCTCATCTTCGACGTGTCCTCGCCGCCCATCAGGAACTTGAGGTCCGTGTTCGCTTCTTGGCGGCGTAGTTGGCCTTCTTCTCGACGAGGTTGGCCTTGATGAGGGCCACCTTTTCCCCTTGTGTCTCAGTCAGCTGCTTCCAGCGCTCTTCGCTCTTTTCAGCTCTCTTCTCGGTCTACGCCCTCGTATCGGCGATGCATTTCTCGATCGAAGCCTGGAGACGCTCGGCGGGAGGTCCGGCAGCCTTGAGCATCTTCGCCTTCTTCTGGCCGATCTCAGGTCTTCCTTCGCCGGTAGCAGCGGTCGGGGCCTCGGGTTGTAGACGGCGTCCTTGCTCTTGGAGAGACTCAGGCGAGTGTCCCGCCACTTCTCGCAATTCTCGATTTGCTCGAAGACATGATGGAACTTGAACTCCATCTTCATATCCTCTCGAAACAGAGCAAGTGCACGACGCAGCTGCAAAATGAAAGTGTGTCAAGTGTTAAAATGGAAGAGAGTGCACGACAAAGCTAGTGTTCGCGAGTACCTTGTTGTCCATGTTTTCCCAACTGGCTTGTGTGCGGTCGACCTCTTCCACGCAGCTGTGCCACTTGCTGCAGGCAGTCTGGATGATCGCCCAATGATTGGTAATAGCCTTCTCCCCTCGCTCCATGTGGATTTTGCGATACTTTGGGTCACACATGCTACGCTCGTCGAACGCTGTCTTCACGCGCCGCCAATAATTGTCTGAATTTTGGTTAGCACCGGTGATCAGATCCATGCTTACCGTTTTCCAAGCTTCGGCGAGGCGGGTGTCCTTGGCCACGGTCCACTTGATCAGAGCATACGCCGAAGTTCTTGGCTTCTTCTTCCCTTTCTTTCCTTTCGCCTCAGCCTCTGCGTCCTTTGGCTGCGTCTGCTCGTCCTGCGTCTCCTCGGCATCGGTGTCGGCGAGGTCCTAGGACATGATGAAGTGCTCGGCGTCGGCCCGGGTCTGCTCTTCCATGAAGAAGGAGGGGTGGTTGGAGGCTGTGGTGACCTAGCATACCACTGCATGATGTAGTACACTATAGTCGTTGACATAACACCAATAAAACACCGTTCATTAGTATTATATCCCTCAGAGTAGTACAACAGAAATATAGCAGGTCCAAGACATGACTATAGGTTACAATTCAACTCTTTACACAAGATCCAGAGAACACTCTAGGTTAAAGAGAGAGAAAAAAACTTCTTACGAAGAAGAATCAAGAATAAATAACTCATAGCTACCAAACTTATAAAATAGTAGTTGAACTACTGGCTTGCATTGTTGCTATTGCAATACTCTATAGAAGTAGGTTTTATGGTTAGAAATTCTATTCTTATCTAATCAGCAACTTCGTTTTCACTTGAGTTGATGTATATGTTGAATTTTTTTACTTCCTTGAAGAGTTTTAGCTTTTGATGATGATTCCTGGAGCATAACTTGATGTAGACATTGTCTGTACTGGCTTTAGAACCTAGCAAGGGTTAAGAAGATACTTTAAGTACGAGCGTACTCAGCAAGTCCACTAGAAAAGGAGTGTTTGATGCACTATAACTACAGCCACAGACCGTAGGTCGTAGGAAATGCAAGTTTTTGGTAAACATTTCTTCAAAGTTTGCTTTTATTATAAAAAGCTATGTCCATCAGCCTTCACGGGTTTACCAGAACCTTCATGGGGTTCCTTTCCCGCCGCGTTCGCATCTCCTTTCCGAAACAGGGAGTAACAAGTTGCAGTTCTTACACTCTACAGAGGTGCGTGACTTTACCCATGAGAGATCTTAGCTTTGTTGCACATCCGGGCCGCGAACCCGTTCACACTTCCTTGGTGTGAGGCCCAGACTAAGACCCAAGTCAATCACTGCCTTCTCCGCGACCCCGCATGTCTCCTTAATGTACGTTAGCCCACCTATTGAATTACGGCAATGGTAGTACAGACCGTTCAGATGCCGGAACTATCGTGGGACGTTGAGGGCTTCCACCCATATGCTGCATATCCTCTACGAATTACCATAAATAATATGCACGCTACGAGTGATAACAGCCACGACCCGCACATCAGCTCCATGCGAGAGGGAAAAGATACAGCTGACTTCTTCATCCCATTCCAAATCTCATGGTCAACGCGTAATATACGGCGCAAAAATCACTCGCGACATTGGTTGTTAAGTCCTAGATAATATGTTCCTTTACCACCGGAACTCTTATAGTAGGTTATTACCTCATGGTAATAAACCTATAATCACATTATTATGAAAATAGTGTTTTCTGTCCTTTTTCAAATGCAGGTGATGACAACACTGGATTTGCAAAATACTTTACAAAAAATAATCAAAGGACATGAGCACGTGTGAACTTGCCTTTTATGATTGCAAGATTATGCACTCACGGTCTTAAATACAATATAAGATCCAATAGCTGAAATCTGCATCATTGGTCCGGTAAGGACTAATGTTTAAAGAAGCAAGATGCTTTTATGCATAAGTAATTTAATGCAAGTTGATAAACGCGAATCCCGAGAATAACGTTGTTCTAGGGTTTGGATACTAGAAAGGGTTTCCTTGGAATGTGTTTCCCTTTTAGATTAAGTTTCATACATGTGCTTCTTGTTAAGGCTTGAGAGTGTGTGTAATACAACATGTATTTATACAACAACAAAATACACAGTATGGAATGCTACTCAAGGTTGCTTACATCTTAATTGTTCATCTTCAAGTTTTACTTTACAAGTAATGTCACTTATAAAGGATTTAAGTATTACCAATCTTATTATACAAGTAAAGTATCAAGTAAGGTGTTTACTATTAATTGTCATATGTTGATTGAAGTGGCAAAACGAATAACTTTTAAAGAAAATCTTACTCAACTAAGTAGAAGCATTTAAGCTTTCAAGTTAACCTTATAAGGTGTTCTTTCTAGTTATAGTCTTTAAGTCAGAAAGAATTGCCTTTACTAGAATAATGAAATTAGTAGTATTTGAGACTTATCCATCTTGGTTTTTAACTAGGTTGGTTTGGTATTAAGATGCTTTATAATTTCATTATAACAGACCAAAGTTAACTATAAAGTATATATTAAAGTCTTTAGCATTAATTAAAGTATTATAGACTAAAGTTAACTTTAAAGACATAGATGGACTTAAGGTATTATACTTATAATATTTGTAGCTTATTTACTTTATAATGTTTCCTTTAGAGTTATTTAGGAAGGATTATACTTTTATTTGGTAGTGGTTTTTTGCATTGTAAATGCATAAAGGGCTTTATTTTCCAATAAGGATATGGTTATGGTTTATGAATAAGCAAACAATATTATGTATTACTTATGAACTCACCTATAGTGTTTTGATCTGTTTATAAACTTGTGGTTAAAGTAAAGGAATATGTTTTATTTCTTTACAAATTATTCTTAGAGATTTTATATTAAATAAGAATTCTTTTATAAAATAATTTCTACTTATGGTTGAAGGATCATTCAACAAGATTGCATTTAGATAGTGTTAAATAATTTTGACCTCATAATGTTAGTATTTAAGATTAATACTATTTATTATATTTAATTGGTTAATTTAAGAAATATTAACAAATTTTATTTGACATAATATGAATTATTAACTAAAGAAATAGGTTTTAAATTCAAGTTAAGAAGGTGTTTAACTTTTTATTTAACTCAAAAGGGGAATATTACATTTTAAACATGTAGGTATTATTTTTGTGATCATTTTGGTATATTACATTTATTGTTGTGATTTAAAAATAATAAGATATGATTTTAATAAAGTTTATTACTTTATAAATACTTAATAAATAATAATATTTAATTAAGAGAAATAATAATGCATGATTATAGTTTTAAACTCTAATTCTTATTTTTCTAATATTTTAGTATTTTATTTATATTTTTAACATTTACCATTATGAAAAAATTAGTTATCAAAGTATTAAAACTTTGTAAAGCATTTATTAAATAATATTTACTTAAATAATCATCATAATAATATTTAATAATAGTTTTAAGTTGTAGATTTTATTTTTCTAAGCATTTTCATATATTATATGAATTTTCTGATTTATAAAACAAAAGTTATTAATTAAACAAAATTTAATCATTTTATTATATTGGAGTTAATATTGTTTTCTTTAATTCCTAAACAGTAAATACTTTTGTTACTCAGGCAGGGTATACCCCAAGTCACAGACATGTGGGCACAGGGCCACGCTGGCGTGGACCAGTCAATCAGGGTGGACTTGGTCGAAATGATGCAAGTATGAGCTCATGATGACGTCATGCGAACTCATCTTCTCAGATTGCTATTCGATCCAATGATCTAGGGCGCGCGCGGTGCAGTGCAAGGTTGTATTAGATTCAGCTCTCGATGGCGAGTCGAACTAGGGTTGCGCCGCCTCTAAATGGTCATCGGAGCACTTGCTCCGACGAGCAACTGCGGCGGCGGACGAAGGTGAGCGTCGGCACGGCGTTGCGGTGTTCGAAAGACAAATCAAAATGGGTCATTCGGTCTTGAAGCTTACCAGGAATGCGAGTAGGGTGGTGGTAGGGCGAGGTGAGGTCGAACGGCATCGCCATGATCGACGGTGACCGTCAGAAGTTTGAAGTCATCGGGTGCGATTGCGGACGAGCGAGCTCAATTCCTTCGGGGAGATGAATGAGTCAATCCTGGCAAACTCAGAGGCGAGCTTAGATGGCAGAGGGGTGGTTTATAGAGGCGACTACAAGGACCTCCGGCGAGCTAGGGTTTCTGTGTTCATGCGAACGAGACATGGAGAGAGCGGGGGCAAGTGATATGGGTATGGATGGATAGATGAGAGCATGTACGATCTTATCAGCAAGGTCCAGACGGCGGCGATCATCACGGCGGTTCAATTTTGCTGACGAGCGTGATCGGCATCGAACGACGGCGAGGCTTCCAGGGAGCTGCTTGTGACGTCGAAGAAGACGACGACGGACCGGTATGGGCTGATGTTGGGCTAATGCTGGACCAGTTGGGCCGCGGTGTGGTGCGTGTGAGCAGCAGATACGGAAGAGGGAAGATGGGCCACAGGCCAGATGCTGATTCCTTTACTTTTTCCTTTCTGTTCTGATTTTCTATTTTCTGTTTCATTTTTAGATTTGAATTATGCACAACTGGTTAAAAGTTTCTTTATAGAAATTACTTGCTAACTGTTTGCAGCAGTAATGTGATGTATTTAGAATCATACAATGATATTTGATTATATAAGGTTATAATTTTTATTTTCTTTTAATAGATCTTTTTTCTCTTATTATTTGTGAGAGCCTTTAATATGAATTTAATTGGGCATAAATTCATAAACTTATTATAAAATGTATTACTACTAACTAATGAGTTAAGGTTGAATTGAAAATGCTTTATCATAAGTTCTTAGAAGATTTAATATTCACAAGTTTATTTTATTGATGTGAATAAAGATTAATGGTTAATCACATTGTCTTTATGATTGTGATTTTAATAATATCACTAAAGTAAAATAATGGATTTGTTTTCTAGGATAACTTATGAGAAACCATTAATATAGATAGTTCCATAAGCACCTATGATAATGATAGTTAGAAATGACAAAGATGTGCTCAGGTGATTTGATGTAGTAAATATTTCTATGAACCATTGTGAATTTAAGATGATAAATCATTCAGATGAAATGGATAATATGTTTGGTTCTAGAATTAGTGTTTAGTGTTTAACAAGGATTCCTATATTCCATACTTCATAATTCTAGACTTCTAATTAAGGAATTCCTTTCCTAAATATATTACTTCTCTATATCCATCATCATGTGTTAACATGACGAGCTTTACTTCACAAGAATATTCTTATCCACCTTTTATGCTTCTAAAGCCATTTATAAATCCAATGATCTTGTCTTACACTAAAGCTTTTCCTAATCCTTTCATATTTATACTTGGGTATAGCAATTACTCTGCTGTTGATAACCCCCAGTCCAACAAGTGGTTACTTCCAACTCCAATCATACTCTTCCTTAATCATCCTTCACTAATATCACTTCAATAGAGGTATACATCAAATCCTACTTCACCTCAAATGCCTGGTATTTCCAAAGAGGAAACTACTACTATTATAATCCAATGTTACTCTAGCATTATCTTAATCATACTATCATATCTCTACCTAACTCCAGTATCTAACATTACAACCTCACATTATATTAATGTGACTTGTAATGACTAATCTAGGATAATAAATCTATACTATGGTTCAATCATGTGTTATCCACCAATGTCACTTATACTTGGTATAAGCATTCAATATTGGTGAGTAAGGCATGATCATTATAATCCTTTAGGGTTTAGGTTTCCAATTGGCTAATCAAGGCTTCATCAATACAACACTATAGTTGTATTGAAATTATCTTCTGTTTAGCTCTATTGGATTAAGAGATATAATTCATTGACTATACCTACTTGATCCAATAGGATTACTCCTGGTAACTATCTTCAGACTTCATCCTTGTAATCTTCTTTGTTACCATATTGATTTGATTTCCCCCAATAACTCCCATCCTATAGATAACATCTAAAACTAGCATCACTATTTATCTCTTCTTACTTCTTTCTTTATAAGCCTTAAGTGAATGCTATAATAAGGACAAGAGTTGATAGATCAAGAATTGCTAGGTTAAGAATTGGTGAATCAATATTTGATTACTCAATATTGATGAACAACAAAAAATAAGGATTGGATTTAGTAGAGATGATAAGGATTGATATGGAAAGGAGATTTATGGTGAATGATCTTGACTTGGTTTCTTTCCTACTCATTCTCACTAGAGAGTTAAAGTTAGGTATTTCCATGATACACATGGTATAAGTAAATGAGATTAAGATATAATTGTTACATTCTTATTATCTATGTTATATTTATAACTTGGTGTTCCTGAGTGATTATAATGAATACAATGATATGATCACCTAAGGATGATGTATAAATCATTAAGTAATGTATTAGAGTTTAATTTTATTCCATTTGATCTACTCTTAGATCAAATCATGTTTACCCAAAATAAGATTTTAGCAAAGATCATATTGAAACTTATCGCAGTCAACTTGATGATCTACTTCAATTCCATCAAGTTAAGAGAAGCTTCAATCACTTTGACAAGTATTTTTTAAAAGCACGAAAATTATTCAGATTTTCTATGCATGAATACAATGCACACATATGTGTTCAGCTTATTTCTAAGCTCTAATGCTGGGATGTTACAGAGGCAGAGCATGTTGCGATCATGTCCTCCATGTACGCCTCGGCCGACATCACGGCCGGAAGGGCGCCCAACATTGCGCGGAACAGGTTGCGCGCGTCGGCCTCGCCGAAGGGCGCCGAGCTTCCGCCGAAAGGCAGCGGTCCGCGGCGTAGAGCGGGGCTTGCGTACGCCGGAGAGGTGGAGTAGAGGAGGTTGATGTCCACTTCGAAGGCCGAAGGAGGGCGCGACGCCGGGCAAGGGAAGATCACGTTGGGGTTGAACCCGCCGTCGAACTCGGGCGACGAGTACCTCTGCCACGCAGTCGCTTGGGTCTCCTGGAAGCCTGCCGGAGAGATAGATGAGAATCCGGCAGGCGAGCCGACGCTCGCCTGGCTTCCTAGTGTGGTGGGTACGGCGCCGCCATCAACGCCGACCTCGTCGCCGCCGCCTGCTTTTCCTTCACCATCGCCTGCTCTTCTGCCGCTGCCTTCTCCCCCGTCGCTGCTTGCTGTTGCCGGAGCTTCGCCCTCTCCTTCCTGCCCTTCCGATCGGCCGACGAGATCTGCCTGACGTGCTTCTTCTTCTCCCAGTCGGCGGAGGACATGCCCTCTGGCTTCATCGGCGGTGCTCTCGGCTTCCTCGCATTCTTCTCCGCCGGACCCTCACTGAGGATCAATTTGGGTTGGACGAAGCTCTTGGGCGGCATGTCGGGCGGGAGCTCGACGGAGTGGCGGGAGGGGAATGGGGAAGAAATGCGTGAGGGGAATGGGGAAGAAATGCGGGGGGGGGGGGGGGGGGGAAGAAAAGGGCGGGAGCTCGGCGAAGTGGCGGGAGTGGCGCCTTCTCTCGCCGACAGAGCTGGCCCACGCCCGTTTTCGCTGTGTCCGGCGTTCCCAGGGTGTACCCGGGATCTTGGGTAGGCCGTACTAAAACACACCGAAATCCGGTCGAAAACAGGTCCCTGAGTACGCGACCGGGCTGATTTTCGGCGTTCGGACCTATTTCGACGTCCGGATCGGCGTCCTGGTAGGCGAGTGGAGATGCTCTAATTCTCAGTTACAACCTAGTTGCAACTCATTAAATCCTCAGTTACACCCAAGTTGCAACTCATGTCTAAGTTTCATTTTGCACGAATCACGAGGTAAATCGAATGGTGAAAGAGGCGACTGAGACTTAAGAAGTTCTCGTGCGCCTGAGAACTAGCAAATCAGTGTAAAATATAAGTTATTTTATATTTGTGAAAAAAAAACTGGACTTCTTTTAATACGTACCAAGTGAACTTACACACTAAAAAATAGATATATTTTCTTTACAAAGCTAAAACATATTATATTTTAAAATGGAGGGAGTATTTAGCATTTCTTGCGGGTGTAATAGCATGGAAATTTCTGGTGAGAAAGAGCTGAAAAGAATAAATGTGCCAATGTACTACTCGTAGTCCCACAATGGCAAGTTGTATATTTTTGGAGGTAGAGAGCATAACTGTTTTGCAGTTGCAAGGTACCGTCTGTGCCTTTTTTTCTCCTCCTAACACTCTCACCTTTCACCAACAAATTGAAGTGCTGATTTTTTTCTTAGCATTTTTAAGTTTTATTCCACTCTTGATATCTAAATGTAAAACAACTAAAGGATACACCATCAATACGCTTTAGATTGTTATCACTGTAACCGAAATGACTTTGTTGCATTTTTTTTAGAAAGTCTAAGGGCTTGTTTGATTCATAGGAATTGCATAGAAATTATGTAGAATTTTAATCCTATGGAAATTTTTTCTATGTTATTGTTTGATTCATAGGAACATATCCTACATGAATTAATCATGTAGGAATCTTGTAGTGCAATTTCTATAGGAAAGAAAAATTAGATCTTACCTCATGGAAAAATTCCTTTGCTACATCAAACAAAATTTCTCTTCCCATAGCATTCAATTTGGCATGACATCTCAATCCTATGTTTTTCCTATTTCTATACTTTTCCTATCCTATGAATCAAACAAGCCCTAAAAGGATAGTTGTGCGCGTGTAGATCTGCTGCACAAGTTTTTGCCAATATAGAGAACATGTGGAATATTGAAGGTGTGTTTGAAGGGTATGAATATGTCGGAACTGTATAGAACAAAACGTATATTTCAGGGCGTTGTGCTAGCTCGCAAGCACTTGTTCCCGCCGTTGATTCCAACCGGGTGCCCACGGTCGTCCCCTTGCCGGAACAAAGGGGATAGGAGGGGGAAAGGCGATAGGCACCGAGCGTACGAGAGAAGCCGGTAGCGACGCATCAAGGCATCCCTCGGACCATGTGTCCGGCCTTGTCACGCGGTTGGCGAAGATTAGTCGGCATTGTGGAGTTGTCACCGACGAGTCGGCCGCGGCAGCCTATCGAGGTAGATGTAGAAGCCGGCCGAATGACCATGATAGTCGGCGTAGGAAAGCCAACCGGTACGGAGTCGACTGTGACAACCGGGAGGCTGTGACAACCGGGAGGCTGTGACAACCGGGAGGCTGTGACAACCGGGAAGACGAATCAGCCAGTGCGGAGTCGACGTCGATGTGGGAGTAGAGGTGCGAGTATATAACAGGCGCTGGGTGACGCAATCTGATCTATAATCGGTAACAAAAAATACCGATCAAGCGAACGGTAGAGAGAACACTGATCTAGATATTGGAAAAACTTACCGGACAGCCAATCATGGATCGGTAGACGAACCCTGCTATGGGTCGTACGACCCCCGATGGAGATCATGGAGATCGACCTTCTCGGAGACGGAAGTGTGTACTACGATTAGGTCAAGGATCTCGTCGCTCTAATACCATGTAGATTTATGAGATTGAATGAATATGATGGATGTATTATTGAGCCTCGTCCGTGAGTATATATAGATGTACATGAGATTATTTTGGAGGACAAGTTAAGCTATGACTGTATAAAAAGGTAACCGACCTCTATCCTATCCTATATCTTTCTTTCCTTTATTTTAAATGACAATAACTCCAGCTAAAATGATGATATATAGAGATTTGTATGCATGTGCAAATTTGGCTGATTCTTCAGACAAGTAGGAGTTTTGGATACGAGTAGGCCCCTTGGCTGATGCTCCGTTGAAATAATCTGCAACCACGTTATTTTGGACTAACTCCGCTAGAGTGTGGATGTGATCATGTGAAGAATGTTATTTTCAAATCAAATGCCTGAAGAGACAGAATGCAATCCAACTGTGAAGCGAACAATAGAAGATTCTAACTGATCGATTATGCAAGTGGCCTGGTTTATAATTAGGTCTAGGTAGGTAGGAGACATGAGAGAGACGAGAACCAAAAAAAATTGTGGTATGGCAGAGCCAATGGTAGGCATATTTGCTTTTGCAAGTTTTTTTTTATATATTTGCTTTTGCAAGTTGGCAGGTAAATGAACTTCGAAGTATCTGTTGTCCTCTGTCAACACACGGTGGACACACGCCTACTAAACCAAGCAAAATCGTGTTCACTTTTTATTGAAAAAAAACGAGAATAAGTAGTTACCCCACCAATCTCGATTCCATAATTCTTGTCGTCATTGTAATTTAAATTTGGCTAAAATCATGACAAAAGTTATGGAATAGAGGGAGTGCACAATACGTTCTTTGTTCAGAAACAGTATTGATCACCATTTTTTCGTAGCGGCAGTAACTGAAAGTCTAAAGGTTTTATGTTACTAGAAAGGATGTTTTGAAACAAATTTGACATAATAAACCTTGTACATGTAGGTGGTTGCCTGCAAGTCTAACTAAACCAGTGCTTCATAAACTTTGGTTAGAAAACTGAGCACTATGCTAGATTCCTAATGATAAGTTAAAGAGTCCCAGCAGACAGGGAGCAGGAAACCAGCAGCAATGCAGCTTGAGTTTTTTTTTTTTTTTTTTTGAAACAAGAAAAGGTGAGGGATTTAATCCAACGGGCGAGGATAAGGCACTTTGATTTGAAATTGTCTCTAGCTATTCTTGTTATGATTTCTGCTCGATCTCACGCGGAAGCATGCGCGGTCTATGATTGTGTATCTGCTTTATCGAAACTAATTAAATGCATCATTTCACCTCTTCCGCACTAATGCGACCTTGATTCATCGTGAGAAAAGAACGTATTGCTTTGTGAGAAAAGATTTCATCGTGCATTGCTTTTATTGAGAGTAATTTATTGTATCAAGAAAATACAAGCAGAAGGCATTACCTCCTGAATAGTGACCGGTGTTTAAGTTTTCACCACGTCGATCAAAACGTTTGAAGAATAACTATCCACTCTCAAAGAGCATTCACCTCCCCCGCACCTCGCTAGTCCTCATTTGTGCATGGTTCAAGTAGAGGTGCACCCTAGGGCATCCACAAACGTGTTCAAAGATGTGATGTGTCTATTTTGTCCATTTTCGGTTTTATTACAAATCACTAACCATACTACATAACTCGGATACCACTAGCCATGACATACTGCATTTTGACCATAATATAAGACGTATTGGTGGCTAATTTTAGACTACCAAAACATCTTATATTATGATACAGAGATAGTGTTGCATATTTCACAAATTGCTAGAACTATCGCACTGTGGCAACACCATACTAAATAGTGGGTAGAACATACACAGACTAGTAGGAGTCTGAGTCTACATTGACCATCAGAGATTGGTTTGCCACTCTCACCAACATATCGTAGTGTGAAACGACGTCGGGAACTTTCTTCTTCCTCCCTCATCAGCCATAGACTAAGAAGAACAAATTTTCCGATGGTGACGCGGTGGCTTGATGATGGCATCCTCTTCACCCGGCTCATGCAACAACTCATCACAACACTAAAGGGAATCTTCAAAGTCCAACAAATTAAGTTGGGAAGGACGAATTGATGCGTCGTTTCCCCTACTAAACACCCTCGTCAACGGGAATGTATTGTCTAATCTCTTGCATTAAATTGGTCTTTTCGTTGTAGTAACATGTGCAATTTTACATGGTATAGAGCTCATAGTTCTTTAATTTAGACGTGGCCGGTCCAATATAAAACTTTGGATCTATATTTAGGCCCGAGCAATCACACGTCTAGTCCTTTTCATCAGATGGTTGTTTTAAACATGCAGTTCTACTGGCTCAACGGACAAGTTAACTAACTTTAGAGCATTTCCACTCGTTTTGCGTTCTTAGGCCGAAATACGGTATTATTTAGCGCCGGATGGATGTAACTTTAAGCCTGGGAAAGGTTAGTTTCTCACTCGCGTTTCCAGACGTGATTCCTAGATAAGACAAAATCGATGACATTTTGCTCGAATTCGGCTAAAATTGACATATTTCGGCATAAATATGAATACATGGCAACATTCGGCATAGTTCGCCATAGATTGAAACACAACATAGTTTAGCCAGATTATGTTCGGCATAGCTGCTAAGTGTTGCCCTTGCGTATCCATATGTGCTCTACCAGATCATCATGCAGCTGTTGATGCACTGTCGAATCTCGAATCTCCTAACGCATGGCGATGAAGACAACCCACAATGCCGGCAGCTGGTGATCAGGCTCTACAGGAGGCCCCTGTCTGTAGTATGGCTCGTCCTGCTCAACCAAATCCACTGGATGCTTTCGCTCATTCTCAATGATCATGTTGTGCAAGGTCACACAACAGTTTATCACTTTCCATATCTGATCTTTTGAATAGATCATAACAGGAAATCGGACAACTGCAAACCTTTGTTAGAACATACTAAATGCCCGCTCCACGTCCTTCCTACAAGTTTCTTGTTTCTTGGCAAACTAAGCACACTTGGGGAGTATCGGGCTTGAGATAGTCTTCACAAATATTGGCTATCTTGGATAGATGTCATCTGCAAGTGTAGTGGTGCCCGTTGATCTCGAAGTCCATAGGGGGAGCATGACCCTCAACAAGCTTGGTAAATACATTTGAGGTCTGGAGGACGTTGATGTCGTTGTTCGATCATGCCATGCCAAAGAAGAAGTGGCAAATCCAAAGATCATGTGTAGCAACTGCCTCGAGTGTCACGGTGCAACCTTCTTTGTGGCATTTGTACATTCTCTGCCAAGCAAAATGGACAAATCTTTTAGTGCCAATGCATCCTAGAAAATCCTCTACTTTTATTGACTGCGAGGATCCGAGTAGTTCCTTCATCATTGGGTGTTCTCAAGTATTGTGATCAAAACACTGCAATCACTGTCCTGCATAACCTGTATAAGCAATCGATGGCGATGGACTCGTCCATACGGAGATAGTCATCGGCACTGTCACCGGAGCTCCGTATGCAAGCAAGCCGGAGCTTCATATGCAAGCAACCTTATCGTCATCATGCACTTCTGCAATGAGGAAATCCTATCATGTTGATGCGTTCCTTCTTGCATACGAAATAGAGGTCGAATTTCTGGATGGCATGCACGATCTCGAGGAAAAGTTTCCGACTCATCCTGAAACGACGTTGAAGCACGTTCTCTTCATGCAACAACTCATCGGTGAAGTAGTCGATGTACAACATGAAGTAGTCATCCATTCGTTGTCTTGCTTTGCACTTCCGACGATCCTTCGCCGAGCCTCCACGCTTTGGCGTTGTAGTCTGCGTGTAGAGCTGGACCAGAGAGACGAGGATCTGTATGTGCTTTTCATCTTCGGCGGCTGTGGAAACTGGACGCATGGTAACGCGACTTGGCGATTTTTACATTCCGGATAAAAAAACTGGCCTAGAAAGGCCCTTCTAAGAATGGTACTAGTAAAGATGCTTTTAAGCGAGTTTATCCAAGCGTGTAGTATCTCAATAGTTTATTTTTTCACAAGAGAAGATGATGCATACGGCCTTGGTTTGCGCAGACCCCCTACGCACGTCTGTCTGCGCCTTTTGCAGTGTGCTTTGGATCTTTGCCGTGGTTGAACTAGACATCCCCAGCTGTGGCCGGCTTTTCATGCTCCACACGCGGGAGGTCTTCCGCATCATGCTGCCGATCCATCGGACTCACATGCTGCCGTATGTAGGCAGCAACTTGACGTGTTCGGTCTTAGAGCATCTCTACTCGTCGGGATGAATCTAGGCCGAAATTCGGATCTTTTTTGGGTCTGGTACGTCCAATTTCTTATTCGCATAATTCATTCGTATACTCATGCGAGTTCTCGCGTTTGGCTAAAATTTAACAAATTTTGATAAACTTTGGGCGAACTTTGGGCGAATATAAGCGGTTTTGGGTGAATATGGCGAAATTTGGACGAATATGGTCGATATGGACGAACTATGGGCGGACTTTGGGCGAATATGGGCGATACAGACGAACTTTGAGCAAATATTTCCGAATTTTGGGCAAACTTTGGGAGAATATGGTCTATATGGATGAAATTTGGGCGGATATGCTCGATACGGACCAACTTTGGGCGAATATGCCCAAATTTTGGGCGAATCTGGTCTATATGGACAACTTTGGGCGAAATTTGCACGAATATGAGCGATACGGACGAACTTTGGCGAATATGCCCGAATTTTGGGCGAACTTTGGGCGAATATGGTCTACATGGACGAACTTTGAATAAATATGGTCTACATGGGCGAATTTTGGGCGAATATGAGCGAACTTTGGACGAATATGGGCGAACTTTGGATGAATAAGGATGAATATATGCTGACTAGGCGGGTCCACTCGCCAAATTCGCTTCGTCCGGCGTTCCCAGGGCGTACCCAGGATCCTGGGTTCGGCCTGGGTAGGCCTGGGTAGGCCGGACCAAAACACGCCGAAATCCGGACGAAAACAGGTCCTTGGTTTCGCGACTGGGCCAATTTTCGGCGTCCGGATCGGCCTCTTGGGTAGGCGAGTGTCCCCACTCGGCTGGATGTTTTCAGACTAAAATCCGGACGTATTTTAGTCTGGATAAAACTAGTTTTTGGCCTAGGAACGCTGAGTTTTCTACTCGTATTTCCAGGTGAGTTTTCGCGTTTGGCTAAAACATAACAAATTTTGGCAAACTTTGGGCGATATAGACGGTTTTGGCGAACTTTGGGCGAATACGGCGAACTTTAGGCGAATATGGCCGAATATAACTAGTTTTGGACGAATATGTGCGAACTTTGGGCGAATATGGTCGATATGGACGAACTTTGGGCGAATATGGGTAAAGGATGAATATAGACGGTTTTGGGCGAACTTTGGGACAATATGATCGATATGGACAAACTTTGGACGAATATGAACGAATATGGGCGAACTTTGAGCGAATATGCTCGATATGGATGAATTTTGGGCGAATATGGGCGAATTTGGGCGAATATGGTCGATATGGACAAACTTTGGACGAATATGGGCAAACTTTAGGCGAATATGGTCGATATGCACAAACTTTGGGCGAATATTGACGAATATGCCGAATATGGTCGATATGCACAAACTTTTGACGAATATGGACAAATATGGGCGAATATGGGAGAATTTTGGGCAAACTTTGGATGAATATGGACGAATATATGTTGATTGAGTGGGTTCACTCGTCGAATTCGCTTTGTCCGGTGTTTTCAGGACGTTTCCGGGATCCTGGGAATGGCCTGGAAAACCCGGATCAAAGTTGGCCCAAATTCGGACGAAAACAGATTTCTGGATACGCGGTTGTATGAAATTTCGGCGTCCGGACCTAATTTCAATGTCTTATCGATGTTCTAAAAATGCTAGTGGAGATGCTCTTAGCGTCCGTGGAGAAAGGAAAGCCTAGCCTATCCTGAAGAGATCTGTGGACAAGGAGCCGTACGTTGAATCGAATTATTACTCGTTGCGTTTTACTCTGAGGCCACCCTTGGCAAACCCCGCTAATTTTTCGGCCGTGATTGTTTACGGGGTGTGTCCGTATGCACAAGGATTTACGGCCGGCAAACATAGATGCCCCCTGGTCCGTGACCTTTTCGGCTCCGTATACGGCCGGAAAGAGCGGAGTATGGAAACTAAACCGGCATTCCAAGTGCCAATACAGGTCTGATCCGGATTTTTTTCGGAACAGATATATACGATTGTTTTTCAGCTTCAATCCGACGAACCAAACAGGGCTTGAGCGTTCCGCCCCTCCCCTCCTCGAAGCTCCTTTTCCCCTCCCCTCTCTGCGTGTTGACCAGAAGCAGCCAGGCTCCCCCCGAGCTATCTCCGCCGGCTCTGCTGGCCGGAGATGGCGAGGGGAAGGCGCCGGAGTAGTAGGTAGGTCTAGTTTTAGGTCTTGTGGCTTTATGCCCATAGATTGGAGTAGGGCGTCGACTCTCTTTGGCCAGATTCGACGCATCTGGGGATGCTGTTGCCTTCTGGTGTTGCTCCGATGGTGGGAGCTGGTGATGTGTGGCGTATCTGTAGAGATCTCCGCTAATAAGGCCCCCCTCTTCCCCTCCTTGGTCAGTTCCTGGCTCCCCTGCATCCTCTCAGGCTGGCCGGCCGTGGCGGCGAGGGGGCGAGAGGATCCAGGCACGACGGTGCTGGTTCGTTGGAAGGGTGGGGTTCTCGTTTCGGCTCGGTGTTTCAGCACAGCGCCGGTCGACCGCCTTCTTCCCCTGCTACCTTTCCACCGAGGTGGTGGATGGTGGTGTTGGAGTCTAAGGTGAGGCCCCTTTCAAATAAGTGTTGTTTTTTGCATCAGATCGGTGGACGCGAGTTGGTGGTTTGGCTCCTAGCCGGCCGTGGAGGCGAGGTGGAGCTCTGTCGCCATGATTTGACTAATGAAGCTATTTCCCCCTTGACCGGCCGTGGAGGCGAGGGAGGGTGGAACTGCTGGAAGTTGGATCCGTCCTTGGTCTGGTGGTCGTGTGGCTCTCTTTCCAGGGAGTCACTGTGGGTTCGTCAACACCGCCTCTTCTACGGCTTTCCTTCCTCATCTCGGGCAGGAGCTCTGAGGGGGAGGCTCGGTTTCCCCGCGCGGGGTCGACGAACTCTGGCTGCTCTACGCTGCTGCTCCATGTCGGGTCTTCTCCTTCTGGGTGTTGTGGTGGCATCGGGAGGTATTGGATCCCTGTGGTGCAACGGCGATGATCAGTCTTGGAGATGTGAAGCCAATCTTTTCTTCTGCAGATCCAAATCGGAAGCTTTGTGCCACTAGATTATCTTGGCTAGGTCGAGGCCATCAAGCTCGCCGGCGAGCACCGGCGATTCTTCAACCTCCGTTGCGAGGCCCTCCTGTTGCAGAGGCGGTCTGGAAGATGAACCTGATTGCGTTCTTCTGATCTTCTGTAGGGTTCTTTGTGCAAAGCGTTTGGGCATGATTGTAATTCTCTTTCTTTTAGGGTCTGACGTGAAAATCTGTAACTCCACCGTTTTATTTTAATATATGGCTTCCTGCCCCTTGGGGGCTCTCCTCTTTAAAAAAAAAGAAAAAGGGCCTGAGCTGGTAAAGCAATTTTCTTGTCGGGGTACGTACACCCTCTTTTTCGGGAGATCTTCCGCATCATGCCGCCGATCCATCGGACGCAGATGCGCGGCACTGCGAGTCGTACGTACACAACTGTAGGCAGCAAGTTGGCGTGTCTGGTCTAGCGTCCGTGGGCAAGGGAGAGCCTAGCCGTGGTGAGGCCTTGTCTAGCTAGCCAGGAGCCGTTTTGAGTCGAATTTACTCGTTGCGTTTTCCTCTAGTCTCTAGAGTATAGCGATTTCTTTCTATCTTTTGAAAAAGAAGCAAAGCAATTTCTTTCTATCTTTCGAAAAAGAAGCAAAGCGGTTTCTTTCTGTTTTTTCGAAAAAGAGGCCGAAGCGATTTTTTTTTTTTGGTTGAGGGGACTTTCTGTTTTTTCTTGACTAGTATATGCGATAAAAGCTTCGAACGACTCGCTCTTTCGAGAAGGATCGAGTAATCAAAGTAGAAAGTGTAGCTGTGATGATTACTTAGCGGAGCTTTTCTCCGTAAAAGATGAAACGCGATCGATGATCTTGGCCAACACGTATCATGCACCTTCTGCTCACACTTACTCCCCTTCGTCTGCAAATAAGTGTACATCTAGCTTTTGCCTAAGTCAAAAATAACCAAATTTGATCAATTTTATAGAAAAATATAAAAACATATATTATATCAAATTGACATATTATGAAACTAGATTTAAAAATAAATCTAATGGTAACAATTAGTGTCATAAATGTTGATACATTGTTTTAAAAAATTAGTCAAACGTAATAAAATTTGATTTAAGACAAAACTAAAAATACATTTATTTGCGAACAGAGGAAGTACTTACAGAAAATGCTAGGTTAGCTTTTGCTTTTTGTCAGGAGGGGGCCACTCGAGTGCTCTCTAGGCTCTAGCTGCTGCCGCGGTGCTGTGTTTGGCTTTGCGGGGGAGGAAACAGCCAAGCAACGTCGGCAGGAGCTGGACTGGACGCAGGCACCTAGCGGACAAGATGGCCAGATCTACTCCTTCCCGGACGGCGAGACACGAACACGGGGAAGCGAAGAAAGGAAAACAGGCGTTGCGTTGCCGGTACACTGGATGCAGGCACAGCTCTTGGCTTGGATACCCGAGCCGTTTTGTCTTCCGACTGTTTGTCATGCATGTACCGTGTGCTGCGTGCCAAACGCCATCCGGTGTGTCGCGCTCTACGTTCATGCACCATGATTTCTAAGTCTGGTCATAGTGGGATATACTATTTTAAGTTACTATCTCATAGTGGAAAATAGTATATATGTGATGTCATGTAAAGTCTTATTTATTGCAATGTAGATTTATTTTGTTTTGAAATGTGTGATATTATGGTACTAACATAGCTAGTTACCACAAGCCTCTCTCATCATTTGCATACCATGTCATCTAAATGCTTAATTGGCAATACATATAAGACTATGTTACTATTAAGTTACTCTTACAATGACTAGCCTAACATCGGTTTTCTGTACATCAGCCTGGTCGGTTCTTTTTATTTGTATTACTGGTACATGGGTCTGAGTAGTAATAGTATTTAGTTCGAGCTGCATCTCTATAACCAAATGTTAGTGAAATCGTACGTTGTGTACTGCCACGGAATCGTAGGTTCTATGGAGTATACAGACAAGAACTAGCAGGTGGCAGCAAAGTGGGACCATGTTCCCGCCGGTAAAAAAAAAAAGTCTAAAACAAACCTTAAACTCGTAGTGGTTTGCCGATTTAAACCCTAAAATTGAAATCCCTATCGTTTATACCCTAAACTATGCAATTCCATTCTAAATTGAACCTTGGAGCTATTTCGTACGCTGGGAAAGCGGAGATCCTGGCCAGGATTACCAGTTACTCTCGCTGACATGTCGACCCACTTGAATCGACCTCGAAGGTTCTTAATCACTGGTGCCACCTTCGTCCTCCTCTGCTTCAATTGGCCGTCGCCACGCCGTCGATCTGCTCCGCTGCTCGATAGGCATACTCCCGACCAGCGCGTGTGCTCATATATGGCAGAGGCCAAGAGCATGCACGGCTACTCGTCCTTGACAGCGGCGGCTCAAGGTGAGACCTGGTCACGGTGACGCCTCACCACGGTGGACACCGGCGTATCACCAAAGGCGCATCTCCCCCGTCTTCGCGCACCACTCTTTCCCGCCCCTGCCTCCCGCTCTATCCATGGGATGCAACGCAGGTCGCCATGGCGTTATGGCTTAGGACATGTCGTCGATGTTAGAGAAGGAGACGGAGGCCGATCAACTTGGAGTCTACTCCAAGGCACCTAGCTAAATACGTCTTCTATACTTGTATTGTGTATTTGTAATTGTCTATAAATATATGCGGAGGGCCGAGGCATTGCGATCACGCAGCCCGGATTCAATCCGACTTTCATGGTATCAGAGCACCAGCCGATCCTCTCTCCTCCCTAAAACCCGAAAACCTCCAAAACCCTAGCCCTCCTCCCTCTCCTCAACCGCCACCACCACCACCATGTCGTCTGCCGAAGAACTCAAGAAGCTCGAACAGGAGCTCAAGGAACGCGAGTCCCTCTTCCAGACTCGCCTAGAAGAACTCGACCGCCGCGCCACCGAGATGGGCAAAAGCGTCGACAACGCTGCCATCGCACCACCCCAAACCCTACTCTCACTCCCTCCTCCTACGTCACCTCCATCAAAAGCCATGTCCCCGTAACCCTTGATCTGCAAGAATCCAACTACGCCAAGTGGCGGGAACTCTTCCTTGTTGCGCTCGGGCGCTACGGCCTCACCAACCACGTCGTCGGCACTGCCGACGCCACGCCATCGGACACGTCGCCCACATCTGATTGGGCACGGGACGATTACACCGTCCTCTCCTGGATCTACGGCTCGATCTCCTCCGAGCTCCTCGGCATCATCATGGCCCCTGGTTCCACGGCGCGGCAGATCTGGGACGCGCTCGCCAGCCTCTTCCATGACAACAAGAAAAGCCGCGCTCTCGCCATCGACGCGGAGTTCCGCAACACCCCGCAAGGAGACATGAGCATCCACGACTACTGCTCCAAACTCAAGTCCTTCGCCGACACTCTCGCTGACGTCGGCCAGCCCATCTCCGACGAAACCCTCGTCCTCACGGTCCTCCACGGCCTCAACGAGCAGTTCAGCCACCTCCGGTCGTTTCTCCCGTACTAGGTGTCGTTCCCCACTTTTCTTCAAACACGTTCTGCCCTTATTCTTGAGGAAGCCCAAAAGAAGACCGACGCAAAGAACGCGACCGCCTCCGTGCTCTGGGCTAGCGGCAACAACATCAATCCGCACGCTGGCAGCGAGCGTGCGTCCCCAGCTGGACGTGGCGGTGGCTCAGGCAGCACCGATCCACGTTCCCCTTCGCCCTATCAACCTGGCCTCTTCATCAACTCTGGCCGTGGTGGGGGCTATGGCGGTCGCTATGGCCGCGACCGTGATAGCAACTCCCCCTAGATGTTCAATCCGTGGACCGGGCTCCCAACCCGGGCCGCGCAGCAGCAGCAGCAGTTTCAGCCCACACCATGGAAGCCGCGCTGGCGCGCGCCCACAGCCGGCGTTCTGGGACCCCGCCCCGGTCACCAGGCCTACACCGCCACAGGACAGCAGCCTCCTCTCATGACGCAGACCTAGAACAATGGTCCGATGGTTCCCTCTCAGCACCAGAAGCAGCAGCTTGACCCAGCTCTTCAGCACATGCACCTTCCCGGCAACCAAGAGTGTTTTATGGATTCAAGCGCCTCGTCCCACATGGCATCCGATCATGGTATACTCTCCTCTCTTCAACCTTCTTTTTCACATAAAATCATATTTGGAAACGGTGCATCTCTTCATGTTACCCACACAGGCTCTTACACACTGCCCCTTCATCCTAAATACATCCATCTTCGTAACATTCTAGTTGTTCCTCATATTATCAAAAACCTTATTTCTGTTCGTCAATTCACTATCGATAATCTTTGCTCTATTGAATTTGACCCTTTTGGTTTCTCTGTAAAGGATCTTCTGACCAAGACTGTGATTCTTCGATGCAATAGTTCTGGACCACTCTACTCCCTCCGCCCACCAGAAGCTCAAGCTCTCCTCACCACCTCATCCTTCGAGCTTTGGCACCGCCGCCTTGGACATCCCGGCCACCACACCATGAAGCGTCTCCACCAATATCAGCAAATTCCACCAAATAAAGCGTCATCGTCCTTATGTCGTGCGTGTCAGTTGGGTCGCCACATCAGGCTACCCTTTTATCCCTCGGAGTCAATTAGTGGTAAACCCTTTCAATTGTTACACTGCGATTTGTGGACATCACCTATCCCTAGCATCTCTGGTTTTGGTTATTATCTTATTATCGTGGATGATTATACACATTACTTTTGGACGTTCCCCTTCGCAAGAAATCCGATGTTTTTGTTACCTTCACTGCCTTTCATGCCTATGCTCGCACCCAATTTAACCTTCCTATTCTAGCTATCCAATGTGATAATGGCCACGAATTCGACAACAAACAAGTCCATTCTTTATTCAATCAACATGGAACCCTCTTTCGTTTCTCCTGTCCACACACATCTCAACAAAACGGTAAAGCCGAACGAGCCATTCGCACCACTAACAATTTCATTTGCACCCTACTCTTCCAAGCCTCCATGCCTCCCTCTCTATGGGCCGAAGCTCTCCACACTGCTACCTTCCTCATAAACATCCGTCCCACCAATGCCAAAACACTCACCATCCCCTATGAACTACTCTTCGGCCTCACCCCTTCCTATAACACTCTTCGCGTCTTTGGTTGTCTTTGCTACCCAAACATCACCTCCACCATGCCCAACAAACTATCTCCTCGCTCGACTAGATGTGTATTCTTAGGCTACCCATCACGTCACAAAGGATATCGGTGTCTCGACCTTGCTACCCGTCGCATTCTCATCTCTCGTTACGTCATCTTTGACGAACACACCTTTCCCTATGCTCCCGATACACCAACTCACCCATCACCACCCCCAACACCTGACCTCTTCGACCCTATCGACCCCCCTCTAATCCCAATACCCTCTCCTCGCCCGGCAGCATCCCCTTCCGCGGCAGAGATTCCGCCTGCCGCGGGTGCTCGGCAGCCTGCCGCGGCAGCATTTTCCCCTGTCGCGTGCACCCGACAGCCAAACTCTCCTCCACAGCCGGCCCCTCTGTTTCGGATCAGTCTATCTACCGTCGCCTTGCTGGAGCTCTTCAGTATGCCACTCTAACCCGTCTTGACATCTCCTATGCCGTCCAACAAGTCTGTCTACACATGCATGATCCTCGTGAGCCTCACCTCTCTCTCATCAAATGAATCCTTTGCTACCTTAAGGGCACTCTCCACCATGGTATCACCTTGCACCATTCCACCTCCCACTCCCTCGTTGCCTACTCGGATGCTGATTGGGCCGGGTGTCCGGATAATAGGCGCTCTATGTCAGGGTTCTGCATGTATCTTGGAGATAATTTGATAAGCTGGTCGTCTCGCCGCCAAACGATGGTCTCTCGTTCTAGTGCTGAGGCCAAATACCGCATTGTTGCCACGGCAGTCACGAAATCCTGCTGGGTTCGGCAACTCTTGCAGGAGCTCCATCATCCTATTGAGACAACCACCATTGTGTATTGTGACAATGTCAGCGCCGTCTACCTGTCGGCAAATACAGTTCATCATCGCCGTACTAAACACATTGAGCTGGATATTCATTTTGTTCGGGAAAAGGTTGCTCTCGGCGCTGTTCGTGTGTTACATGTGCCCTCTACATCACAGTATGCTGACATCTTCACCAAAGGTCTGCCCACCATTATGTTTAGGGAATTCAGACCCAGTCTTCACGTCGATGCTCTCCCAGGATGAGACTGCGGGGGCGTGTTAGAGAAGGAGACGGAGGCCGATCAACTTGGAGTCTACTCCAAGGCACCTAGCTAAATACGTCTTCTATACTTGTATTGTGTATTTTTAATTGTCTATAAATATATGAGGAGGGCCGAGGCATTGCGATCACCCAGCCCAGATTCAATCCAACTTTCAGTCGAGTCTGCACTAACGGGAGGAAAAGCCCGGACCTCGTCGCGAGGAAAGGGAGACAAGCGGGAGACCAGCGTTTTCAGAAGATTCGACCTCGTCGGCGGTGGGGAGCTACAGGGGCGCGCGGCCAAGGGATGGACAACATGGAGGAGGGCGCTCGCAGACCTCGGCTCGAGCGGCGACAGGAGACGAGGACAGAGATAGCTCTGCAGTGGTCAGAGATGAAAAGGCAAGAGGGACTAAGAGATTAGAATAGATAATTTATAGGTTTTTTTTATAAAATTTTCCCTACATGGCGCGGTCAATTTGGTCAAATAACTCTAGGGTTCAATTTAGACCGGGATTGCATAGTTTAGGGTACGAACAACAGGGATTTCAATTTCAAGATTTAAACGGGCGAACCACTACGAGTTCAGGGTTTGTTTTAGACCTTTTCCTAAAAAGAAAGAGAAACCCGCGGTCAGTGGCGGAGTTGGAGCGGAGTGGATCATGGTGCACACTTACGTTTGTTTCAGGTGCACATGTGATAAAAATCTATCATTTAGCAAAAGATAATAAGTTTTTACCTAGGTCATGTGCACCCCTTTGGCCCTACGGGGATACGCCCCTGCCCGTAGTCATCCCCTTATCTAAACAGAGGGGAGAGGAGGTGGAAGGGCCGTCGAATATCTACTAGAAGGAGTCTGTGTTGCTCGCTAGAGAGGACGATCACGCTCTAAATCGTGTCCGCTGCCGTAGCCACCGTCAGACGGGGCCGCCTGCCACCGCCACCCGCGTCCGCCTCGCCGCACCACCCTTTGGCATTCACCAGTCCTCCCTCGCCCTCCCATCCCCTCTAAGTCTCCAACATCCTGTTCTTCTCCGTCGCCGGCAAGCCCCACCCCCACACCCCTAAGGTCATTGCTCATCGGCGGCTCGCTCCATCTGAGACGGTTGGGGCTCACCCGGGTGGCCACGATCACCTAGAAAGAAGCCCGTTCGTAATTTAGACAGCAAAATCATATTGAAATTTATCGGGCCTTATATTATTACTATGATTTTTCTTAAAGGAAAGCGGGGGAAACCCCCACAGGGTCCCCTGTGCAGGTGGGGGCCACTTGGGTTGCCACAATTACCTAGAAAAGAAGCCCGTTCCTAATTTAGGAGGCAAAATCTTGTTCATTTTTTATTGAACCCTACATTATTGTGATTTTTTTGAAAGGAAAGCAGCGGGGAAAACCCCCACAGCAAGTTTGATTTTTAAAATAACAAGAACCTAATTTATTTCATCTGTGGGGACTTGAACATGTGTGACTGGGTCGTACATCCACTTCTTTAACCAATTGAGCTAGACTCACTTCTTTTATAAGAGGCAATGTTGTATCATTTGAATACAATCCATAACTAAAATGATTCACAACGACCCTGTCAACATCCGGATTTTTAATTCCAAATGCCTGTTATGTCGTACATCACAATCCCGAAATTACCATTTTTACGACACATAACTGATAGGGCTAAGGTGTCCGATCTTTCGATGAGATGATGATAATCGATTTGGTGAAGTTCGGGCTTGACGATCCGACTACACGTGCGAGCACGAGCGCCAATGCAATCGCTAGGCCAATCTCCTGGAGGTTACCGATCCTGCGGGAACACGATCAGCCTGACCAGCGAGGGTCTTAATTCCTACATGAAATCGAGAACAAGTAAAAACCAATATTGCAATCGAGATATTGCGGATTAAGAGGAAAGCTTTATTGAAGAGGTGGGATCCTGAATAGGTGCGAAGTACAAGAGGCCTCTGCGACGCTCGAGCCTTGGTGAAGTTGCTATGATGGCTAACTTAATGTCTAAACAAAATCCGAGTCTAGGGAGACGGCTATGGGGAGTATTTAAGGGCGAAAAGGTGGGGTTTCGGCCAACCATGGAAGTGGTGGCCGAATCCAACCCTAAAAGTCCCTTTCCCCTCAAATACGGACTCTAAAAAGTGGCTAATAAAAATCCTGCGAAAATTACATGGGCCTGGCCCTAAATAAAAGGTGTCGCAGCACCATATTAAGCTATGGACGAATTCGTAAAGTATTGATCTTGAATATTTTGTCCAAGCCTTCTTTCTTCATTATGGTGGCCTCAAAGTTCTGAAATCTTCATCCGTGGCCTTCTCTTGGATCATCACATGCTTGCTGCCATCTCCATGCATGGCCATGCTCCAATACTTGTCCCTCTCATCCATGCTTGGTCCATCATTATTAAGAGTAAGAAATACATCTGATTTAGGCAGCATCATATTCTCATGTATGTGAGGAATAGTTCCAAGAAACGAAAGTATCTGATAGTTAAGTTGTTTGGCACGAGATCTTGTGATGGGTCCTTGTATGTGTGTTGCTATAGGTACAACGGTTGTATCAATAGAAGGGATGTCCACATCATGGTCCCCTTCTTGAATTGAATTCGTCCTCGACGCAATCTCATCTTCCTCACCAAAGTAAGGCTTCAAATCTGTAATGTTAAACGTAGGACTAACCGTACCAAAGTCTGCAGGCAACTCAAGTTTATATGCATTATCATTTATTTTCTGTAACACCTTAAAGGGACCAGCAGCACGTGGAATTAACTTAGACTTGCGTAAATCAGGAAAACAATCTTTACGCAAATGTAACCAAACAAGATCGCCAACATCAAACACAACATGCTTTCTCCCTTTATCCCAGCAAGTTT
This sequence comes from Avena sativa, assembly GCA_916181665.1. NCBI lineage: Eukaryota > Viridiplantae > Streptophyta > Magnoliopsida > Poales > Poaceae > Avena > Avena sativa. The sequence continues at coordinate 7,097,315 of OV702293.1, read as the reverse complement.
ATACTTAGCATTCATGTGTTCAATATTATCTTTAGTAGTCTTATGCAAGTTTAATATCATTTCAGCGCGTTGTGTAGCATCCAAAATATGTTGCACCGAAGAAGGTAAAGGCAATAAATCAATAGGTGCATGAGGAACAAAACCATACACAATCTCAAATGGGCACATCTTTGTGGTAGAATGCAGCGAACGATTATAAGCAAATTCTATATGAGGTAAACACTCTTCCCACAATTTTAAGTTCTTCTTTAAAACAGCCCGCAACATAGTAGACAAAGTTCTATTTACTACTTCAGTTTGACCATCAGTTTGGAGATGACATGTAGTACTAAAGAGCAATTTAGTCCCCAACTTAGCCCATAAACATCTCGAAAAGTGGCTAAGAAATTTAGTATCACGATCAGAGACAATAGTATTTGGCACACCATGCAAACGAAGAAAGAACAAATCAGCAATATGCGCAGCATCATCCGTTTTATGACAAGGAATAAAGTGTGCCATCTTAGAAAACCGATCCACAATAACAAAAATACTATCCCTCCTCTTCTGTGTTCATGGCAATCCCAAAACAAAGTCCATAGAAATATCCTCCCAAGGAACACTAGGAACAGGAAAAGGCATATATAAATCATGTGGATTAAGGCGAGACTTAGCTTTTTGACAAATAGTGCAGCGTGCCACAAATCTCTCAACATCTCGACGCATACGTGGCCAAAAGAAGTGTGCAGCAAGAACATCCTCCGTCTTCTTGACACCAAAGTGTCCCATCAATCCTCCTCCATGCGCCTCCTATAACAACAAAAGACAAACAGAACTATCTGGAATGCATAGTTTGTTAGCACGGAACACAAATCCATCATTGAAGACGAACTTGTTCCAAGTTCTACCATCTCTACAATTCTGCAACACATCTTTAAATTCAGCATCATGCACATATTGTTCCTTAATAGTTTCTAATCCAAATATTTTGAAGTCAAGTTGAGATAACAAAGTATAACGGCGCGACAAAGCATTAGCAATAATATTATCTTTACCCTTTTTGTGTTTGATAACATAAGGAAAAGACTCAATAAATTCAACCCACTTTGCATGACGACGATTCAACTTAGCTTGACTACGAATATGCTTCAAAGATTCATGATCATAATGAATAACAAATTCCTTAGGCCATAGATAATGTTGCCAAGTTTCTAATGTCCGAACCAACGCATATAATTCTTTATCATAAGTAGAATAGTTTAGACTAGCCCCACTCAATTTCTCACTAAAATATGCAACAGGTTTTCCCTCTTGTAATAACACCCCTACCAAACCAATTCCACTAGCATCACATTCAAGCTCAAAAGTCTTAGTAAAATCAGGAAGTTGGAGTAAGGGGGCATGTGTTAGCTTATCTTTCAATATGACGAAGGCCTGTTGTTGTGCATCGTCCCAAACAAAGGGCACATCCTTCTTGGTAAGCTCATTCAGCGGCGCGGCAATTGATCCAAAGTCTTTGACAAAGCGCCTATAAAAACCAGCGAGGCCAAGAAAACTCCTCACTTGTGTGACTGTCTTGGGCTGCGGCCAATTCTCAATAGCTTCAATCTTGGCTGGATCCACTTCAATACCTTATGATGTAACAACATAGCCAAGAAACGCAACTCGATTGGTGCAAAAGGTGCACTTCTCAAGGTTACCAAACAAACGTGCATCACGTAAAGCATTGAAAACAACACGTAAATGGTCCAAATGATCCTCTAAAGATTTGCTATAAATCAGAATATCATCAAAGTAGACTACCACAAAGCGTCCAATGAAAGCACGTAAAACTTCGTTCATTAATCTCATAAAAGTGCTAGGTGCATTAGTTAAACCAAACGGCATTACTAACCACTCATATAAACCGAACTTAGTTTTAAATGTTGTTTTCCATTCATCTCCTAATTTCATACGAATCTGGTGGTAACCACTACGCAAATCAACTTTAGAAAACATGGTAGAGCCACTCAATTCATCAAGCATGTCATGTAAACGTGGAATAGGATGACGATATCGAATAGTAATATTATTGATAGCTCTACAATCAGTACACATGCGCGAAGAACCATCTTTATTAGGTACCAAAATAATAGGAACAACACAGGGGCTAAGGGACTCACGAATATGATCTCTGTCGAGTAGTTCCTGAATTTGGCGTTGTATTTCCTTTGTCTCCTCTGGGTTGGTTCTATATGGCGCGCGGTTGGGCAACGTAGCACCAGGAATTAGATCAATTTGGTGCTCAATTCCTCTAATAGGAGGTAGTCCTGGTGGCAGCTCAGCGGAAAAGACGTCCTCATATTCCTGCAAAAGGTTAGCAATAGCGGGTGGCAAAGAAGGAGGCATATCCTCAAATGAAAACAAAACCTCTTTGTAGACAATTGCATAACATTGAGTATTGTTTACATCTAGTTCAGCAATATCAATTTTATTTGCAAGCATACATGGACTCTTCAAACGAATTTCAGTAGCATGTGTAGAATCAGATTTAGTGTTCTTTGGTGGTATAAAATCTGCAGCAACAATCTGATTCTCACTTTTATTTTTCTCCTCAGTTTTAGCTCTACTAGCTCTAGCAAGATCATCTTTTAAAATCTGTTCGGGAGTCATAGGTTTTAGACCAATTTTCTTTCCATCATGCATAAGAGAATAGTGATTAGTTTTGCCATTATGACCAGATTCTCTATCAAATTGCCATGGTCTACCAAGTAACAAAGAACAAGCTTGCATAGGTACAACATCACAATCAACAAAATCAGAATATGTACCAATAGTAAAATGCATGCGTACCGTTCTTGTTACCTTGATCTTGCGAGAACTCTCAAACCATTGGATGTAATATGAATGTGGGCATTGTCTTGTTGGAAGCGCAAACTTCTCTACCATGTCAACACTGGCCAGATTATTACAACTCCATCAATGATGATCCGTATAGCTCTGTCCTTGACAACACCACGTGTTTGGAACAGGTTGTGGCGTTGATCTTGCTCAGATTTGCTCAATTGCACACTCAACACAAGTTGTGTAATTAAGCTCTTATATTGATCAGCAGCTTCAGCTCCCATTACCTCTTTCTCTTCATCAGCATCAGAATTGTCTCCATCTCGAGCAGAAATAAGGGCTAGTGTATCTTCATCAAAGTCACTCGCTGAATCGTATTAACCATCTTCTCGCACCATCATCACACGTTGTGTTGTGCACTGTCTCTCAATATGACCAAAATCCCAGCACTTGCGACATTGTATATCCTTTGTCTTACCCGTGGAAGCCATAGAAGATGCACTATGAGCAGGAGCATTGGATGATGGTGGAGGAGCAGCTGGAAATCTTGTGGTGGCCTTGGATGTGGTAGTAGCTGGTGGCGAATCACGAGGAGGCGCTGATTGTCGGGATGTCCAAGTGGATGTGCGACCTGCAGAATTATTAGTCCTCCTCCATGGTGTTTGGCGATCCTGCACTTCATGTTCAGCTTTGCAAGCAATATGAAACAAACGAGTGATAGAATTATATTCCTTATAATCTAATATGTGCTGAATGTCCTTGTTTAATCCACCGAAGAAACGTGCAAGCATTTGTTCATTAGATTCAACAAGACCACACCGAACCATTCCCGTTTGCAATTCCTGATAATACTCTTCTACAGAATTTTTTCCTTGCTCTAAACGTGTCAGATTCTTTAGTAAATCACGTTGATAAGTGGGAGGTACAAAACGAACATGCATAGCAGTTTTTAAAGCAGTCCAAGTACTAGGAATAGTAGTAGGATTTAAACGACAATACTCAAACCACCAAAGGGAAGCAAATTTAGTAAATTCACATGTAGCAGCACTAACACACATATTCTCACGATATTTTAAGCATGCAAAACGTTGTTCTACTTCCATCTCCCATGTAAAATATGCATCAGGATTATATTTACCCTCAAAAGATGGAATATTTAATTTAAGCTTTGCAACATGATCATCATCACGTACCGGTGGTCGAGCGTTGCGGTAGTAATGTCGGGGACGTCCAGCAGGTACCTGTGGAGGTTGTTCAACCTCCTCGTCAAACAGATCGTTGTCGTCGGGGTCGTAGTAGTACCCGTTGTCTGTCCCCAATGTCGCAGCAGAAGTCGCGGCGGAAGTCTAAGGTGCGTCAGCCGCAGCGGTAGCCGCCGGGGGTGCGGCGACAGCCGAACCAGCAGTCCGACCCATGATCGGAATGCGCCGTGCGCCATGTGTGGGCGCGGGTGCGGGTGCGGGCAATCTGTTCAAAAGCTCCTTGAACCGAACGTCAAGCTTGGCGTTGAAGAATTTCTCAAGTCCATCGATCTTGTCCACGGTGTTGGTGATCTTGGTGTCAAACTCCCCTAGGCGCATATCCACGTCTTCAGCGCGACTGACCAAGAGCGCGAAGAAGTGGGCATGTAGTTCTTCGTTCGTCATTGTGGCAGGGTTCCGCGAAGTATCTGTCATGGTTAGTCCTTAAAAAGCACAGGTATATACTACAGAAATATGGTAGAAGGCACGCGTAATCCGTCAAGCAATATACGAAGCTCTTACAAGTTCTTACCCAACAGCAGGAAAAAGCGATGTGCAACCGCTAGGATTAGTGGGTCCAGAGATTGAACCAAGCGATTACCAGGAGTCGAAACACCGCACGTGGAGAGTATCTGGGAGCTCTGGGAAGGCTTACCAAAGTGGGTTAGCAATTATCAAAATAGCAATGCAAAAATTGAAAGAATGCTCAACGATGGTACTGTGCTGGTCCTAGGCTAGACCGTACTAGAGACGCGAGCCTAGATCACCAACGATGTCACGACGCGACACAAGCAATGTATGATGATATGGCACCCTGAAAAGCGAACCGAGAGGTGGAAAATCACTATGATGGCGAGTGTCTAGAACTGATCTACGGGGTCTAAAAATAGGTTAGCCCCAAAAAAAAATTCGATTTTTTTTATTTTGCTCCGGAAAGCGCGCACGCGCCAAAAAAATATCGCTATAACGGTCGATGGAGAAAAGTGATCCCCAAAGCCGAAAACTAGTATAGCCAGAAAAAAAATTCGGAGGTGGTTCCAGACTTTTTTTTTCTCTCCTTCTGGACTTACGACCGGACTCGTAGCTCGACACGGAGTTTAGCTTAACACGGAAACAATAAAGAAGGAAAGTAAAAAGAAATAACTAGGAAACAATAACTCTACTCGGAGTCGTACCACGACAGGAAACTAATCGGATCTGTGTCGCGGTAGGAAGGCGGTGGCGAAGTATTAGGGTTTATGGTGGCAGGGTATATGACGGCGGAATATGGTGGCGGTGATCGGCGAGTGTGGCGGTGACTACTATGATCAGAACTCGAAACTCTAAGGGACGAGACACTAAGACCAGCAACTCGACGCGACGATGTAGACTCAAATTCAACAATGCAAAAACTGAAAATATAATGCGAGGCGTAGATTGGTTATGGGATGGATCTAAACTCTAACTGTGTTTTTGGCTTTTTCGTGGGTTATAGGTAAAAACAGATCTAATCTACGAAAACAGTAAAATCTCACCGAGCAACCTGAAATCTGATACCACTTGATAGGGCTAAGGTGTCCGATCTTTCGATGAGATGATGATAATCGATTTGGTGGAGTTCGGGCTTGACGATCCGACTACACGTGCGAGCACGAGCGCCAATGCAATCGCTAGGCCAATCTCCTGGAGGTTACCGATCCTGCGGGAACACGATCAGCCTGACCAGCGAGGGTCTTAATTCCTACCTGAAATCGAGAACAAGTAAGAACCAATATTGCAATCGAGATATTGCGGATTAAGAGGAAAGCTTTATTGAAGAGGTGGGATCCTGAATAGGTGCGAAGTACAAGAGGCCTCTGCGACGCTCGAGCCTTGGCGAAGTTGCTATGATGGCTAACTTAATGTCTAAACAAAATCCGAGTCTAGGGGGACGGCTATGGGGAGTATTTAAGGGTGAAAAGGTGGGGTTTCGACCAGCCATGGAAGTGGTGGCCGAATCCAACCCTAAAAGTCCTTTTCCCCTCAAATATGGACTCTAAAAAGTGGCTACTAAAAATCCTGCAAAAATTACATGGGCCTGGCCCAAAATAAAAGGTGTCGCAGCACCATATTAAGCTATGGACAAATTCGTAAAGTATTGATCTTGAATATTTCATCCAAGCCTTCTTTCTTCATCATGGTGGCCTCAAAGTTCTGAAATCTTCATCCGTGGCCTTCTCTTGGATCATCACATGCTTGCTGCCATCTCCATGCATGGACATGCTCCAATACTTGTCCCTCTCATCCATGCTTGGTCCATCATTCGTAAGAGTAAGAAATACATCTGATTTAGGCAGCATCATATTCTCATGTATGTGAGGAATAGTTCCAAGAAACGAAAGTACCTGATAGTTAAGTTGTTTGGCACGAGATCTTGTGATGGGTCCTTGTATGTGTGTTGATGTAGGTACAACGGTTGTATCAATAGAAGGGATGTCCACATCAATAACATATTGGTATCATAGTTCATCATCCATTACAAACCATAATAGTCTTACAATAGTTGATCTCATGATCAAGTCTGATTACAATCAAAGCAGCGGAATAATAATATTAGTAGCGTGGCCGGGACTCCATCTTTAGGGTTATAGGCAATGCTGACGATGGGAGATGATCCTAGTTATCGTAAGCGTCCTGATGTCCATCCTCCTCGTAGTCTCCTTCATAGTCTGGCCATGGGAATAGCCAGGGACAAAGCCATAAGTACTTTGAAGTACTCGCAAACTTTCACTAAGGAGTAAGGCCACTCTAATAGGAATCTTAAGATCTAGGTTTGTTTGCCACAAGTCAATTTCATTTCAACCAGTATCTAGTAGTAAAAACCTAACTTTAGTTGTCTAAGTTACTTAGGTGGGAACCTGCTTCATCTCCACAACTTGTGGGGTCAAGTCAAAGTCATCATTCAAGTCACCGATCATTTTAGAAAATATCTGACAACGAAATAGTATGGCCATCCAACTGTCCATAACCATAGACACGACTATTCGAATAGTTTGACACTCTGCAGAGGTGGTACACTTTCACCACAACATTTGATACATGCATCAGGAACAATCCTAAATCATCATACTTGGTGTGCAAATAATCAATCCTAACCGTTCACTTACACACCCTAGTATAGGTACCTCTTATATGAGTTTGGCCTCCCAACCATGACTATTTGTCATCTTGGGAACTGCATAGGTGGACAGTCATATTCACAGGGTCGCCTCAGCTCACCTCGTTCCGTGAGGGAACCCATACTAAGACACATAAACTTCCAGTCAAGCCCTACCTAAATTCTGGTATTGTGGTTATACGATAAATGTTGGAATGGTATCGCATCCGAACACAACCATCAGTTTTTATCAAAGTCAAGTCACATATTTCCTTCAGCATCATCTTCAAGTCATTGTGTCCATAACACATGTCAACTCATTTTAATAGAATGACTCATCATTCTAAGGTTTTTATAATCATTTGTTCCCATATAGTGATCAGGTTTATTTTAGCACTAGCATCTATCAAATGGGGGTGTCACTATTTGAAGGATATCAACTAGTATTTCTACCTACATCTAGCTCTAAGCTCTTGAGGGCAATTTCCTAATTCTCTACTAATCATCAATTAATTAACTACGGAATAACTTTGCGAAAAGTAAGGCTTGCGAGTAAAACTGGGATTTGGTATAATAAAAGGGGTATCACAAAGGCTTGCAAGTGAGACTTGCATAGAATAGCATGCATAATATAGCTTGCCTTGATTAGTAAGGTGGTCAAAGTTCTCGTCCTCGTCTTCGTAGAATTCCTCCTCGTCGTAGCCCAGATTGATACTAGCGTCTATAAATAAATACGAGGTACACAATCACCAAACAATACTTAACTACTTCTATTTATCACACACGGATCACACTAGATGATCAAGCATCATCTCTATCATTACAAGAAAAGGGTGATAATATTTTATTTGTCTTATTATTAAAAAAGTAATTTCTACTCATTGAAAAGTTACTTAAGATTTAATATTCTCCAATTCAAAATATGGGATCATATTGACACATGTCATCACCACATATTCTAATACTTGAAAATGTGATTTAAAGTGGTTGGCCTTATTTATAAAGCTTAACACTATTATTTAATAATATTTAAGTGGCTAAAAATGACTAGAAAGTTATTCTTTAATTTTGGTTCAGGACTACTGTAAGTATGTAGATTTTTACATATTCAGAAAGGTCTTGTCCAATGTGATATTTGAGAGTTGGATTCTACTCAAAATCACTTATGGTTGATTTTAGAAAAATGTTTGAAATGCTAAAAGCTACTGTCTTGTTATTTTTACTAAGGGTGATCCATAGTTTCAAACTATTTGAATACAACAGGAGTGATTAGAGATTTTCATCTAATTTCAAACAAAATTGGATTCATTCAATTTGGTGCAGTGAATCTCTCTGAATTGATTTTTAAAGTTCACTATAGAATGAGATTTTCAAATAAAAGATAAAACTAAGTTTAAATTGACGGGATATGCGCGGGAATGCTAATGGTCTTGGCAAACTACACAACACGCGTGCAGCGGGCTGCTCCGGGGCTGGTCCTACCTGTCAGCGACTAAGAAAACGCGAAGCGGTATTGGCGAATCTAGGCCTTACGATTAGAGCGCGATCAACGGCTGAGCGTCATCGTCTCCGTCGCAGGGCACACGCGAGTCAGAACCCTAGCGCTACGGCGGGGGTCGGCGGGGGCTTACCAGGGAAGCAGCTAGGTGCGGCGATGGGGGCGAACGAACAAGTCGACAACGACGGATCGAACGGTGGTTGCGGCAGCTCCTGGGGTGTCTCCTAGCTTCGGCTCCATCCTTCCAATGCAGCGGCAAACTCTGGTGAAATTTCGGCGAAGTGGTGCTCGCCTTGCTCCAGGGTTGGGTCAGAGAGGTTCCTGGGTGAGAGAGGATTGAAAGGGTGTGCGTTTTGGGGTCGGGGAAAGGCTCTATTTATACTGTGGCAAAGGAGGCACGGTGGCATGGCTCGGGCTCGCCGGCGACTCAGTTACAGTGAGTGTTGGGTGCGTTGGTGCCTGACGGGGAGGAAGAGGTTGAAGTTGTCCTATAGATCCCCGGCAACGGCTCCAGAAAAGCTTGACGACTGTTTAAGCACAGCCTGTTGGGAACCCCAAAAGCAAGGTGTGAAGCAGCAAGCAGCATGTTTTCCCTCAGTTGAGACCGAGGTTATCGAACCAGAAGGAGGAAGGAAACGTCACATAGGTGTTGCAAGCAACGCGGAGACCTGCACAACACAAACTCAAGACTTTGCCCCAACGAATCAGTGAGGTTGTCAAGGTTACCGGTTTGCTGTAACAAAAGATTAAACGTATGGTGTGGAAGGCAATGGTTTGTAGCAAGTAAACAAGTAACAGTGGAAAATGTATCAATGGTAAAGATTGGACCGGGGTCCATAGTTCACTAGAGGTGTTCTCCTTAGATAAACAACATGGCATGAAGGGTAAACAAATTACAGCATGGCAATTGACAGGAACTGAGCAAGGCATAACAATGCAATTACTAGTCAGAAAGATCCTATGAAGTTGATTGGGAAATACAACAAGATGCATAGACCGCCATCCAATTGCATCTATGACTAGAAGTCCACCTTCCGGTTATCATCCAAACCCCCTCTAGTATTAAGTTGCAAGCAACAGACAACTGCTTTAAGCAAAGAGTGTAAGGTAAATAGTCCACATGTTCCATGAACAAGAGAACCGTTGTTTTCTCCCTAGTGGCAACAACACATCTACAACCGAAGAGATTTCGGTCACTTCCCTTGGAAACTAGAGGCATGAACCCACTATCGAGCATAAATACCCCCTCCTGGAGTCACTAGCAACTACTTGCCAAGATAGCTACTAACAACGGAGAGCATGCAAGATCAGAAACAACAAAGACATGATAGAATCATAAAGACAAAACCATTAATCAAACCAACATAATAATCTTATATCCATCGGATCCCTGCAAACACAACATGCATGATTACATAGATTAGATCTTGATCATGAACGAAGCTCACAAGATCTATACATGAAAGCATAAAGGAGGACATACAACCATCTAGCTACTACATGGACCCATAGTCCAAGGTGGAACTACTCACGCATCATACCGGAGAGAAGGCCTCCGGGATGATCTCCCCTCCGGCAGGGTGTCGGGAAGAACTTCAGATCCCCCCGATCTAGGACGATGGTGGCGGGGGTTACAGACGGTTTCGTGGATATTTAATCGGGTACTCAGGTTTTTCTGCATCGGGGGCTTCTTATAGGCGAAGGGGGAGACCGAGGCAGCCGCCAGGGAAGGCAAACCCTAGCCAGGCGCGGTCTAGGGCCCACCCGCGCCTAGGGTGGGGCTGGCCTCCCGGGCTCTCCTCTGGACTTCTTGTTCCCCAAAGAAAGTAATTGACTTTGTCCTTTGTCCCGTCCAATTCTGAGAATACTTCTTTACTAACTTTTCTGAAACCAAAACCAGCAGAAAACATGCATCTGGCACTGTTGCAACTTGTTAGTAGGTTAGTATCAGAAAACATGTAAAAAACACCTCAAAGTGTGGACAAGTAAATCAAAGTAGATACTGAACAAGCATGGAGCATCAAAAATTATAGATACGTTTCCAACGTATCAGTGAGCTATAGGCATGGCCAAGGGCATAGGTCGACGCGGTGCTTCAGGACGAACGTCATACACATAGTGGCACATCGAGGCGCGGTCTAAATCGTTGTGGAACATCCGTGCTCTGTGACTGTACCGGCGGCATTCGTCATGGCGTACGGTGGTCACGGCGATCGCGCAGTCAAACGATCATGTCTGGGAGCTTGCTGGAGTCATGGCAGACGTAGTGGTGCAAGGTGAGGGTGAGGCGCAGCGTGTGCAAGCAGGATTGCTCGGCGTTCTGTCGCGGCGACCAGCATGGTTTGATGTTAAATGGGCACGGCTTTGCTGGCGTCTCCTCGGGCTGTCTTTGGTTGGGGCATGCACAGGCAGAGGCAGTAAGGTCAAGGCTACCTCCTAGACATCGTGGGAGAGGGCAACGCGGTCTATGGCATCGTGTCCATGTCGGGGTGGCAAGGCGAGCTCGAGTACCATTTTGCACGGGTCAAACGACGAGTGATAGGAGCTCCATTGCACATGCTAGTACTGGGTGAGTTAAGGGCACACCATGTGAGCTTGGTGAGGTCACAATTGTGAGCAAAGGATTGATCAAAACAGTGAATAGTTGTTGAGTTTGTACTGTGATCACCAAGTATTCGATCAAATGGCCGCAAGAACGAAACCATCACATTTTACAGTGATTTTTGGTGGGTTTGAGTGGTTTTCCAAAAATGGCTATCTTGATATATAAGATAAATTCAAATTTAAATTGCCTCTTAAAAGAGTTTGAAAATTTTTCTGCAAAGTTGGAAAGCTCCACTGGGTTTAGTGTCACTAGGTCTAGAAAGGGGAGAAAAGAAACGAAAAAGTTTCTGTTTGAGATTAGTTGCTAAAGATGCTCAAAGTGAGCTAATGGTTAACTTGGGCAGAAATGACCATTAGGTCTTAGGCTTCATATTTTAATTTTTTTTGTTTTGATCTGGTTTGATAGTGACCTAGATAATATGGTTTTGATCTTTAAACCATCTCTCATCATTTACAACAATCAAACATGACATTGCAAGTATTCATACACACAAGCATTAAGATTTGGATTTGATTAATAAAAACTTTTGTTAAGCCTAATCTTGATTAATTAGGAAATGATCCTCATTAATATTTTGGGGTGTTACATACCCTCGTCTATTTCTCCTTTATTTTGAATCACAATAGATCCAGCTAAAATGCTGGCATATATAGGTTTATATGCATGTGCAAATTTGGCTGATTTTTTCTTGAAGGGGTAAAATCAGCTTTGGATACAAGTAGGCCCCTTGGAAGCTCTGATGCTACGTTGAAATAATCTGCAGCCCATTTTGCTCTAATTCCGCTAGAGTGTGGGATATGATCATGTGAACAATGTTATTTTCAAAACAGATGCTTGTAGAGACCGAATGTAATCCAACTGTGAAGAAAACAATAGAAGATTCTAACTGATCGGACTATGCAAGTGGCCTGATTTAAAATTATGTCTATGTAGGTAGTAGAGATGAGAGAGAGACCAGAAAAATAAAATTGTGTGTTAGAGTGTGTCACAGTTTAACAATATTTGGTAGTTTAATATTGTAATATGATTCTATCTCTATTAGGGCGTCTCCACCCGGCCGACCCCTGGTCATCCAAAACGGTTCGTTTCTGTTCGTTTGAGTCGAGCCGTGGTTGATATTGGGAGGGGGTTTGGCCTGTCCGGCCGATCGCGCCAAGCGGTGCGATCCATCTGTTTGCTTGGCCAGCGCCGATGCCGATGTATTTCCAGTGTCTTCCCGCTGCCACGCCGTCTCCCACCACTTACGGCCAGTTCTGGGTGTTTCTCGCCGCGTCCAGTCGCAGCCATAAAAAGGGGAGGGTCGCCGAGATATCTTGGACCAGGCCCGCACCACCCCACGGCAAAAAAAACACCATGCCTGGCCGCTGTCGTCGTCCCGACGAGCTCTGTGGCAACCCCAGAGAAGCGGTGCCCGATCGCCCGCTGCCCTCGTGGTGGCCAAAACCGCCGATGGCACCGGACGTGGAGCCTCCAACGATTCTGGGACGCCCGCATATAGTGCATACGCCACTGCGGTCGTGGTTGCTCTCACTACAACTACAATAGGACCACTAGCGAGCGTTTCTTGTTCGAGGTGATGAATCACGTCTTTCTACCGGAGCACTGCCGGTGTCTAGCGCTCATGGAAGTGCATGGCGACATCCAAGAAGTATTGTGGGCCAATCTCGACGACGCGTACCTGCGTGCCCACCTCCCCCAAGCCGAAGAAGAGCTGCAGACGCAGGAAGTGATCTACCGCTCTCTCAATGTAGAATGGGGCCTTGCCGACCCACAGGCGGCGCCTAGCTAGAATGGCCAATGCCAGTCGACCCATTGGCGACCCGTTGTACTCTTGTTTGTAATATATTTGCCGGTCAAATAAATATTTTCATTGCAAATGATCAATGCCTACGTTGATACATCATACATGGCGTGTGCACAGCCTAGCCTACTAGTCGGAGTCGGAGGAGGAGTCAGAGTGGTAGCAGCGATAACACATGGTGTGGTCGAAGACGCTGACGCCAAACTTTCCTTCGTCGTCGTACTTGAAGACGAGGATGTTGCCTGCTTCGATCTGGTGTGAGCGGGCGAAACACTCCCAGCGGTTGTCGAGGTACATTTGGCCGAGGTGGTCGAACTGTAGATCGACCGGGTACCTGATGGCCCGGAAGACGCTTGCCCGCGGAATGACAGGCGGGGAGGCGCGTCGCTGATCAGTGTTACGAACCCGCGGGGCAGGAGCAGCCTGTCAGGGGGCATGCCGAGGTGGATGGCCATGGAGAATTGAGTGCCTGGGTTGAAATCTTCGGGCGATGACGGCGTTGAGGGAGAACGTGGTGGCACGGTGATTTGGTCGCGTCCTCCACGCCTCCCTCTACGTCCACGACCGTCGTGCCCTCCCATCGATCCATCACCGCCTGCCATGACTAGCTACAAGTAGTGGAGAACAAAAAGGGAAAGGAGAGAATGATGTTCTGTGGGGGAGAAGATGGCCGTGGGTGGCCAGTTAAAAAGGACCGGCATCGGATGTTGGCGCAGAGGCCGAACAGACAATATTGAAGTATCCAGCCAGTCAGTGTGTCGTCTCGTCGCCATTTATGGCGCAGGCTGCCGCCGGTTAGCCTTCCACAGCGCATCTGAATCGCTGCCGCGGTTGTGTCTGAATTGGTGCCCCTGCGCGCGTCTGAATCAATGCCATGGTGGCTGACGGGTGGGCCAGTGGTAGACGCGGGCAGGACACCCGCGCTGTCCGCGTGCGTCCGGGCCGACGCAACCGTTGTCGAGATTAGATGCACGGATGAGTCGAGCCGGTTGCGTTTGTCCGGATGGGTCGGCCCGCTGGGGTGCCGCACACGTGTCGCGCGTCTGTACGAACGAGTTCGGACACGCTCGGATAGGGTGGGTCGGCCCGGGGTGGAGATGACCTTATGCTTTGCCCTCCAAATCTTCTAGTACTATATAAATATCCCAAAGGCTTATAATGTAATTAATCAATATCAATATCAACATAATCTATATTCCACAATCCTTCATGGTATCAGAGCCTTTCATAGTTTCGTTTCTTGACCTAGGATTTAGCCCACCGCTTCCGCCGCGTCGCCCCGGGGAGATCGATCTCGTCGGGGGCTACGCAATTTGTAGATTAGATCCAATAGATTTCGTCAAAAAATCCTCCGGTAGTTTGACCAGCGTCTCTTCTTCTTTCACCGATCATAGATCGGATTGCACCGAACGTTGTTGCATGTTGTCATCATGCGCCTCTACTCCAACCTCGGCATCGACTCATCTTCGGCAAATCACTGTCAACGAACGTGCTAAGGAGGTTCCGTGCGACGCCCCAAGGGACGCCTTCACGCGTTGTCACCGGCATCTCCGTCCCAATGTCGCCTCCACGTCGGGTACTCTTCGCCTACATCAATAGGACGCACATCCCTGATTACACGCCTTGCCATCAACAAGTGCCACACCTTCATCATCCGTGGTCATCATGGTCGACAACCATATACACCAACAACCCCATCACACGTACCACATCGTCGCCGCTACCACTGCTCAAGGTCTCCGTCAATGCCAACATGTTTTATGTTGCCGCACTCCAGTAAATTTTTTGCCTGATTGTACAAAAACACAAAACACATGTAGCAAAAAACTTATATTGTAGCAACCATGACTTGGTGAGACATCTCACCGGAGATCTCTTAGCAAAACTCAAAGGCACTTGTTGCACCGTCGGCGGACGCATGTAGCAAAACCGAATGCCACGTGTAGCATCGTCGCCAACCCCATGTAGCAAAACCCGTCACCACGTGTAGCATCGCTGCCGTTTGCACGTAGCAGCACCGCCAACCCCATGTAGCAAACCTCAACGCCGTAGGTAGCAGCGATGTTGGCAGTAGGTAGCAGCGTCGGCGGCCTTCGGTAGCAATGCTGCCGTTCGCATGTAGCAGCGCTGCCAACCCCATGTGGCAAACCTCTATGCCGTAGGTAGGAGCGACGTTGGCAGTAGGTAGCAACGTCGGTGGCCTTCGATAGCAACACAGGAGACCTTCGTGTAGCTAGGGCGACGATGGCAACACCACCAGCACAAACACCACTAGGGAGGCTCTCTAGCGATAAACAGGGAGACACGACCGAAAAGTATGATCTACTAGAGATACTGACATCCAGGATTCACATGTCTCAAAAGATTTCGGTGAGTCGATATCACGTAAGGAACCAAAAATCTTGCTTTTACCACACGTCGGTCAAGCTTCTCTAGGTCTTTAGCAATTTCATCGTGGTAGAGGGCTGCAAAAATAAAAATAAATTTTCCAAAGGCCACGGTCGAGCAAAGAAAATCGTCTAGAAGAGACCCCTTCTACAACGCTGGATGGACCAAACCGTTACAGACGAAGACATTTCTTTTTTTTGACGGAAGATGAAGACATTTCTTGTAACGAAAATAGAGGGGGATCTTTTACTCCTCCATCGCTTGGAGGAGTGAAAATAAGAGTCAGTAAGGCTTACTCCTAAAATTTTTAGTCCTTTAATGGTTTTTTCTTTCCGTTAGGTTCTCGCTAAAAGAGTAAAAAAAATCTCGATAGTCTAAATAGTGTTTAGATATATCAAAAAATATGCGATATTTTTTTCAGAACAGAGTGAGTGAGAACAAGTTTTCGAAAAGAAAAACTAACCATAAGCGAGTTTAGCCAAGCGTGCATCTCAAAAGTTTTCCTTTTCTACGAGAGAAGATGCATACGATACGGCCTTGGTTTGCGCAGACCTCCTACGCACGTCTGTCTGCGCCCTTTGCCTGCTGGCCGCGGTGTGCTTTGGGTCTTTGCCGTGGATGAACCAGACAGGACAGGATCCCCAGCTGTGGCCGGCCTTCCATGCTCCACACGCGGGAGATCTTCCGCATCATGCTGCCGATCCATCTGACGCAGTGGAAGTCGTACGTACACAACTGTAGGCAACAACTTGGCGTGTCTTCCGTGGACAAGGGAAGGCATGCCTAGCCTAGTTTGAAGAGACCCGTGAACCCTGACCCTGATGAGGCCTTGTCTAGCTAGCCAGGAGCCGTTGAATCGAACTATTACTCGTTGCGTTTTACTCTTGAGCTAGTAAAGCAATTTTCTTGTCGAGAAAGAAGCATAGCGATTTCTTTCTGTTTTTTTTTTGACTATGCGATAAAAGGTCCAAACAACAGGCTCTTTCGAGAAGGATCGAGTGATCAAAGCAGCGTTGTGGATATGATTACTTAGCGGCGCTTTTCTCCGCAAAAGGATGAAACGCTATTGATGATCTTGGCCAACACGTATCATGCACCTTCCGCTCACACTTTTATTTGTGTACTGCTAGTACAAGAAAGTGCCACTAGGTGAGGCCAAAGATGTACTTAATAGCTTTTGCTTTTTGTCAGAAGGAGGAGGCCACTCGACTCGAGTGCTGTCTAGCTAGCTGCCGCCGCGGTGCTGTGTTCGGCTTTGCGGGGGGAGGAAACAGCCAAGCAACGGCAGGAGCTGCTGGGTCACACGCTCCTTTGCCGCCGGCCATGCGGCGCCTAGCGGACAAGATGGCCAGTTCCAAGAGACACAGCACAGGGAAGCCAAGACAGGAAAGGAAAAAAGGCGGTTGCTTCGCTGCCGGTACATACACTGGATGCAGGCACCTCTTGCCTCTTGGCTTGGATAGTCGTGCCGTTTTGTCTTCCGATGACTGTTTGTCTGTCATGCATGTACCGTGTGCTGCGTGCCGAATGCCTGCCCTGCCCGGGGCACGGCACGAACGGCTGAACGGCATATGGTTTGTCGCTTTTAGGTTCATTGCACCACCATGGCTTGGTAACACGCACCGAATTGTGTTCGTGAGCTTCACGGGTTGACAACATCAGACTAGCAGTAGTAGTAGTATTAGCTCGAGCTGCAGCTGAAGTAGTAGTATTAGCTAATGTTAATGGCATTGTCTGTATGTACTGCCACGGAATCGTAGGTTCTATGGTAAACATACAGACAAGTCATAGCAGCTGGCAGCAAAGCGGGACCAGGTCCCGGCCGGTATAAAAAAGAAAAGAAATCGACAAATCGAGGCAACACAGGCGGGCCGAGTGAGGCACCTGGTGCAGTAGTCGGTCATATGACATGTGACGTCGAGTGTCAGTTTTGGTATAAGCTTGTTCAAGTCGGGTGTCAGTTTTGGTACTATAAGTTTGTGTTTGAACGCGTTGTTATGTGCAATATGCTTGCTGTTCTTGCTATTGGTGCTGCGTGCTGCTTTGTTTTTGCCTAGGTCACTATCTTATTGGAAATCAATGTTTTGCGAGTCTAAGTCGAACACGTTGTTTACCAAAACTGACACTCGACGTCACATGTCATATGACCGACTACTGCACCAGGTGCCTCACTAGCACAGCGTTACAGAAGAACATACTCCAGTAGCAAAGCAGCTCGGAAGAACAGGGGTTCCGCGAGGTCTTATTTATAAAGAAGAACGAACTGTAGGTATATTTCTAAAGCATCACAACCTCTCCATCTTAGATATAGATATCACTGGCTGGTAATGGAATTACAAGCTGCAACACTCTCTGAACTCAAATGGGATGCTGGAACAAAAGGCAGAGATGGCTGTACACATTCCTCTCTCAGACTTGTGGAAGAACATCGATGAGCAAAGACATTTCGTAGTATTACGCGGTTTGTGGAAGAGGAGCAAAGGATTGCGTCTCACCGAGCTGCTCTTGGTGCTGCAGGGAGAAGGGAGAAGTCAAATTATTGAACTTGATGTTGACCTGAACTACAGCAAGAAAAATAAGTTTCACCAGTCTAAAGAAACAAGGTTCAGAGGACTGAGAGCTTTGGGTATACCTAGATTGACAGCCTCGGAGCTTTTCATGAGACGGATACGCTGGCAGGTCTCCACAAACATTCTGCACGTAAGCAAATAGGAGGTCAGTACCATATTTAAGTCAAACCTTTAGAGAATTATTAGAACATATGTTTTATTCAAGTTACTCAAAATGCGGTGAAGCTCGAAATTGAACTATTGAGAGCTTAGCTTTGCTCCTAGATGGGAATCAGATCCCCTACAGAACTAAAGTGACATTGTGACAGGAATAAAACTTTTGCCAAAGATGATACAGAGGTGAAGTGGATACACAGTTTTTCATGTTTTTCTGGTGCAAAGAAAGCAGCGGAAAAACGGTACACCTCAAATGGTTGCTAAACGAGTGCATCTGTTAAACTTGTGTCCATAGCATCGAGTTGATACTAAGCAAAGTGTAGCTTGTATTTTGTGATTGCCTTTGCGTGAAGGATGCATGTAGTGAAGGCTATGGCAGGATTAGCATCTTATTAACTTAATTGATCGTTGCTGCCCATAAGCATATGTCTATAGGTGTTCAGAGTTCTTCCTATCCATAGGCAGGCATACTTCTGTCTGTACGTGTATGTAAGTAGGTCTAACAGTTTTGACAAGAACATCTCACGCCGTAAGAAGCAGAATTTCAGAATGTTCTTTTGGCCATGCTCTCTCTCCATAAGGTCTCCTTTTTGTTTGCAAGTTGATGAGGTTCGAAGGCCAGGTTAGCCGAGCAGTCCGAAATCATCTACAGTATTATTTCAAAGGGAAATCAAGAATTCGACAGCCTATGTGGCCGTTCAAAGGATTCGCCGCTTTGGTTTTGTCGTCGGTTCTGAGATTATGGCGCAGGGTCCGATATGTTGAAGTGTATAAGTGGATTGCACTAGCCCTTTTCATCAGTTTGGACTTTTGTTGCGTTGGCTAGTGCATGAAGCTTGACATGGTATCAGAGCCTAAGGTGTTATGGGGTAACCCCTTGGGTGGCCCGATCTTTCACGAATCTCCACGGAGGTCGAGGGGGAAGCGGTGAAAGGGATGAGGGGATGAAATCCGCGAACACACGCACACGAAGAACCCGATGAACTCACACACACAAAACACGATACACGCCGATAACTCACGTCGGTGGCAACCGGTCCAACATAATCCCTAGGATCGGTGTTGGGCGAAGCTCGCTCTCCACAACCAAATACGGGGGACGAGGTGCTTGGTGAGATCTTGACGACTTGGGGGCGAGACACCGAGAACCCAAGGCCTTGTACAACTTGAACGCACTAGGCAAGATCCAAGAGGGGGGTGGATAATCCGGTGCTCCTTGGTAGGAGCATGAGACCAATAAATATAAGTTCCTCAAAGGGTTCCTTAATATCTATTATTATCCAAGTCTAGGGTTTACAATGGAGGGTGGGGGCTATATATAGGCCAACCACATAAACAGGGGTATTTTGGGAACAAATAGCGAAATATAGAGAGGGTTACAAGGCGCTGGGCCGAATTAACACGATCAGGTTCTGTGTCGTCCGGTAGTACCGGTCCAGCTCGACCGGTAGTACCGGTCATGCGGTAGTACCGCTTCCTGGCCCGGTAGTACCGCTTGTCGTCCTGGGACTTGTGCTGGGGCCTTCTGTTGGTGGCGCTAGCAGGGGCGGTAGTGCCGGGGCTCGGTAGTACCGGATCCGGGGCCGGTAGTACCGCCGGTGACAGAGAGTATTTGGGGAGCGCTGGGGTCTTTTGTTGTTGGCGGTAGCAGGGGGCGGTAGTGCCGCCAAGCGGTAGTACCGGTCGCCAGGTCCGGTAGTACCGCTGGCGACAGAGAGCGTTTGGTCTCTTCTGCTGGTGCCCCTCCGTCCTGTGGGTCCTTCTCTTCGTACCTGATGATGCACAAGGTATGGGTATGAAGTAGCAGGCCATCCAAGGGTGTATCGAAGTCACACAAGGAGAGGAGCGAGTTCACCTTAGCTTGAAGGAGTTTGGCTCGGGCGCGGGTCCACTTGGGGAGCTCGTGGAAGTAGATGTAGTAGCGGTCGTTGGACGGGCTGCATCAGCTCCCCCCCCTTGGGAAAGAGTCGTCCTCGACTCTTCAACCTTCGCAACTTCATCTTCTCCATGGTAGGGTGAGAGGTCCTTGACATTGAATGTCGAGCTCACAAGATACTTTGATGTTGGGATATCGATGATATAAGCGTTGTTATTGATCCTCTTGAGCACTTTGAATGGTCCATCACCCCTTGGCTTGAGTTTGGAGTCGCGTTCCTTGGGGAAGCGGTCTTTACTTAAGTGTATCCACACAAGGTCGGAATGGATGATAAATTCTTTGGGCCAAAGATAGTGTTGCCACACTTGAAGAACTCAAACCAAGGCAAAAAGTTCTTTGTCATAAATGGGATAGTTTAGGCGTGCGCCATCAAGTTTCTCACTATGGTAAGCAATAGGACGCCCATTTTGCATAAGGACGCCACCAATGCCAATACCACTAGCGTCACATTCAATCTCAAAGGTTTTTGTGAAATCCGGTAATGCAAGAAGTGGTGCTTCGGTGAGTCTCTTTTTGAGCTCATCAAAAGCCTTTTGTTGTGCTTTTCCCCAAACGAACGTGACATTTTTCTTAGTCAATTCGTTGAGGGGGCAAGCAATGGTAGAAAAATCTTTCATAAAGCGACGGTAAAAGCCAGCCAACCCATGAAAACTACGAAGTTCACTAACATTTGTAGGGATGGGCCAATCTCGTATGTCCTTTACTTTGGAGACATCAACTTCAATGCCATTAGAAGACACGACAAAACCACGGAAAATCAGCTTGTCTCTTGCAAAAGTGCACTTTGGGAGATTAGCATAAAGCTTTTCATGACGAAGGATTTGAAGGACCTCCTTAACATGAGTAACATGCTCCTCTAGTGACTTGCTATAGACAAGAATGTCATCAAAGTAAACAACTACACTCTTTCCAATGAGAGATCTCAAAATATGGTTCATAAGGCGCATGAAGGTAGATGGGGCATTAGATAAGCCAAAAGGCATGACCAACCATTCATAGAGACCAAGCTTGGTCTTGAAGGCGGTTTTCCACTCATCACCTTCGGCCATGCGAATTTGATGGTAACCACTACGAAGATCAATTTTCGAAAATATAGTGGCTCCACATAACTCATCAAGCATGTCATCAAGACGCGGTATAGGATGTCGATAACGCACGGTGATAGCATTGATTGGACGACAGTCCATGCATAACCGCAATGTATCATCCGTTTTTGGAACTAGGATCACGGGGACCGCGCTTGGGCTAGTGCTTACTTGGATCAAACCTTTGGAGACGAGTTGGTTGATTTGACGTTAGATCTCCTTTGTCTCTTCTGGGTTCGTGCGATACGCGACGCGGTTTGGAAGTGGGGCGCCGGGTATGAGGTCGATGCGGTGCTCGATTCCACGAAGAGGAGGAAGGCCATGAGGAAGCTCTTCGGGGAATACATCTTGGAATTCCTGCAAAATAGCCATCAAAGGAGGAGGAACATTTGTCAAGTCGTTAGTTCCTTGCGCTAGTCCCTTGCATACAAGGACATAGTGCAAGATGGATGGGTTGTTCCGCACTTCTCTCATCTCACTTTTGGTGGCAAGAAGAACACTCTTAGTTTTTCCACTCGAGTTTGGCTTGTAGCTCTCACTCACTATGGTGTGGTTCTCTCACTCACCACTCTTCTCACAAGGTGTTTTTGTGTATTGCGCCCTCGCTAAAGCCTTTGCATTGTCCGCAATTATTTGGCTAGGAGTCATTGGTTGCAACACACAAGTTTTTTCAAGCCATTTGAAGGTGTAAGTGTTTGAGTGACCGTTATGCAAAGCACGCTTGTCATATTGCCACGGCCTTCCGAGCAACATATGGCAAACCGTCATTGGGACCACGTCACATTCCACCGTGTCCTTGTAGTCCCCAATTGAGAACGTCACCGAGACGGTGTGCTTGATCTTGACGGATCCTTGGTCACTTAGCCATTGGATATGGTAGGGGTGTTTATGCGGATGGAGGGTGAGATTGAGTTTCTCACACAATTCCGTACTTGCAAGGTTGTGGCAACTCCCTCCATCGATGACAACTTTGATGGACTTCCCATTGATGCCGGCACGAGTTTGGAAGATGTTCGAGCGTTGGTCTTCATTCTCATTGACTTGGGTAGTCAAGACCCTTGTGACTACAAGCGATGGACTTGCGTCATGCTCACACACAAGAAGTTCTTGGTCCTCTTCCAAATGTTGCCTTGCCATGGCTTCCTTGACCCTTGCATCAAACTCTTCTTCACTCAAGTATTCTTCATCGCCATTGTCATGGATGAACAAAACTTTCTTGTTTCCACATGCGTTCGACTTGTGCCCTTTGCCTCCACACTTGTAGCATTCACCATTGAATGGTTGATCATCCCTTGTGTTTTTGCCACTTGGGGGCTGCTTTCCTTGAGGGAGAGTTGGCTTGAAGGGAAGCTTGGTGGTACTTGAGGAGCTTCCACTTGGTGTTGTTGGAGTAGTGGTTGGTGCTTGCTTGTAGGTGAAGTACGTCTTTGGCTTGTTGTACTTGATGTCCTCTTGCACTTGACGCTCGGCCTTTGAAGCGATGTGCACAAGCTCAACCATGTTGTTGTACTTTTGGAACTCGGTGATGCGCTTGATGGGATGGTTCAAGCCATTGAGGAAGCGTGCCATTGTTTGTTCATCTCGCTCTTCAATGTTGGCACGGATCATGTTGAGCTCCATTTGCTTGAAGTACTCTTCCACGGTCTTTGTCCCTTGACTAAGCGTTTGAAGCTTGTTGAAGAGGTCACGCGTGTAGTGTGAAGGAACAAAGCGGGATCTCATATGAGCCTTCATATCTTGCCAAGTTGAGATTGGAGGCTCTTCTTTTGCTTCGCGAGCGAGTTGGACTTGTTTCCACCAAAGGTTGGCATACTCATCAAACTCGAGGGATGCCATGGCCATCATCTTCTCATTGCTATAGTTGTGCATGCGGAAGATCTTGTCGACCTTGAGTTCCCAAGAGAGATATTCCTCGGGATCATTGGAACCGGTGAACTTGGGCATGGTGAATTTGAGCTTGCCGAAAGTTTCTTCTCCATTGCGGTTCCGGTTGCGTCGGTTGCCATGATTTTGGCGGTCATCATCATCATCCGAGCTCTCATGTCTTGCTTGGTGATGGTTGCATTGCTCTTGCGGTTGTTGAGGTGCCGCGTTTGGTGGTGGAACTTGGTTTTGGCGACGAGCTTGGGGAGCTTGCTCATTTTGTTGGCGTGGTTGAGGACGAGGAGGAGGTTATTGGTCCTCACGACGAGCTTGGGGAGCTTGCTCTTGTTCTTGATGTGGGTGGTGCCGAGGAGCATTGTCTTGCGCCCTGTGGCGAGGAGGACGTCGAGCCGCATGCGCCATGGGCTGCTCTTCTTCTTCTTGTGTGGAGGAGGCTCGTCATGACCATCATGTTGTCGACGTGGACGATCATGTCGATGATGACGCCTTGGAGGATCTTCTAGTGCTTCACGACGATGGTGATCTTGTTCGTCCACTTCGGATGCTTCACTTGTTGTTGAAGGGACATGTCGACGACGATGGCCTTGGTGTTCCATGTGAGGTTGCTCTTGTTGAATCACAAGCGCCCTTGGTTGCGGCCGGTTCGCTTCACGTCTTGGAGGTCTTGCGGATAGGTCACCATCGTAGCTTGACGTTGCGGCGTGTCGCGGAGATGGTACCGCTTGAGAAGAGCTCATGGATTGAAGAACGGGTCCATCCCGGTGCCTTGAAGCGTGACGGCGAGGTGCACTTGATTCACTTGAGGAGTGCCGAGATGAGCTTGATTCGCGCGAGCGTGGCCTTGCTAGTCCATCAATGAGGCGTTGAAGCTTCTCATCCGTTGAGGCGAGTGCACGACCAAGAGCTTCATTTTGATGACCGAGGTTGTGTTGCATGGCATGCATTTGGCCACGGACTTCTTCGAGGCGGTTGTCGATGTTCTTGAATTCCACACGGGCCTCGCTAAATTGTTCATCTTGGCGCCGCTCGAGAGCTTCACAACGGTAGTTGAATTCTCCTCGGACCTTCCAATGGTCCCATCTTGTCATGAATTGTGTGTCGTCCTCCGGAGGTTGTGGTGGTTGGGATGGCTCTCCATGCCTGTCCATGACGAAAAGCCAACAAGGGTTGTATATGGAGAATAAGGGTGCGGAGAGTTAGCCTTTTACCTCACCTTGGAGATTATATCAAACCAATTGCCACACAAATGAGCGAAAAACGTGCAAAGTGAAATTGGCAAGAAACTCACACACAAATATGCTACAACTCTCAAAAGCTTTTGGTGGAAGGTTAGGATTGTGGAAAACCAAACAAAACGATCAAAGCAAAAGGTTATTGTTCTACGTGGTGAAGAACCAAAGATCAAAAGCAAAAGGATACGATCTACAAAACACGAAAAACACACACGTGGAGAAAAACGGGGTTAGCACAACTATGAAAATGAGCACAAAAGGTCCTAACGAAGACTACGCTCGGTTGTCGTGCCAACTCAAGGAGAGACCACAACTCGTTTGCCAAAAGAGGATAAGCAATAGATTTGTGCACTTGCCTTGGTGCGCTTTTTCTTCTCTCTTTCTTGGCTTACAAGCTTGGTATTCTCTTTGTATTGGGAGACTATGTATCTTTTTCTCTTTTTTTTGATTCTTTTCCTTTTTTCCCCTTTATATGCTACTATGTTAGCTTTTGTATTTGGCCTCACACTCTCACTTTCCGAAGGCAAGTGCACAATGCTTAGACAAACACAAAATGAGTTGCTCTCATAGGATAGATACACACAAAGGAAGATATGGGGCTGTCAAAGTGGCGCAAGTTATACCTTTGGTATTGTTGATGACTTGCAACCATTGGTGGGGGATGATGTTCGAGTGTCGCGGTGTCGATGAGCGCGGGTGACTTTGATGCGGAAGCTTGTGTTAAGATGGCGACAAACACGCGAAACACGAACAAGCGAAAGGGGGAAAGTCAGCAAACGAAAATGAGGCGTCAAGAGAAGAAGAAAAGTTTCCGTGACTGGCGGTAGTACCGCTTGGTACGGGCGGTAGTACCGGACGGCGGTAGTACCGCTTGGTACGGGCGGCAGTACCGGACGGCGGTAGTACCGCCTGTTCGACCGGTAGTACCGCTGGTCACAGAACAAGAATGAAAACGAGATCCACTTGACACAAACCTCAAATTCGTGGGAAATCTGACCGAAAGGCTGGGCTAGGAACAACAGGGGCTATAGATCGACTCCAAAAGCAACAGATCTATGGACCAAAACCACGAAAAACTCACAAATCCAGAGATCGATCCGAAGGCAAATTGGGGCTCTTTTTTGTGGGATTTTCGATTTTAAGGGGGATAAAGAAAAATTGGGGGAAATTCGTGATCAACCTTGCTCTTGATACCAATATGTTATGGGGTAACCCCTTGGGATGGCCCGATCTTTCACGAATCTCCACGGAGGTTGAGGGGGAAGCGGTGAAAGGGATGAGTGGATGAAATCCGCGAACACACGCACACGAAGAACCCGATGAACTCACACACACAAAACACGATACACGCCGATAACTCACGCCGGTGGCAACCGGTCCAACATAATCCCTAGGATCGGTGTTGGGCGAAGCTCGCTCTCCACAACCAAATACGGGGGACGAGGTGCTTGGTGAGATCTTGACGACTTGGGGGCGAGACACCGAGAACCCAAGGCCTTGTACAACTTGAACGCACTAGGCAAGATCCAAGAGGGGGGTGGATAATTCGGTGCTCCTTGGTAGGAGCATGAGACCAATAAATATAAGTTCCTCAAAGGGTTTCCTTAATATCTATTATTATCCAAGTCTAGGGTTTACAATGGAGGGTGGGGGCTATATATAGGCCAACCACATAAACAGGGGTATTTTGGGAACAAATAGCGAAATATAGAGAGGGTTACAAGGCGCTGGGCCGAATTAACACGATCAGGTTCTGTGTCGTCCGGTAGTACCGGTCCAGCTCGACCGGTAGTACCGGTCATGCGGTAGTACCGCTTCCTGGCCCGGTAGTATCGCTTGTCGTCCTGGGACTTGCGCTGGGGCCTTCTGTTGGTGGCGGTAGCAGGGGGCGGTAGTGCCGGGGCCCGGTAGTACCGGATCCGGGGCCGGTAGTACCGCCGGTGACAGAGAGTATTTGGGGAGCGCTGGGGTCTTCTGTTGTTGGCGGTAGCAGGGGCGGTAGTGTCGCCAAGCGGTAGTACCGGTCGCCAGGTCCGGTAGTACCGCTGGCGACAGAGAGCGTTTGGTCTCTTCTGCTGGTGCCCCTCCGTCCTGTGGGTCCTTCTCTTCGTACCTGATGATGCACAAGGTATGGGTATGAAGTAGCAGGCCATCCAAGGGTGTATCGAAGTCACATAAGGAGAGGAGCGAGTTCACCTTAGCTTGAAGGAGTTTGGCTCGGGCGCGAGTCATGGGTCCACTTGGGGAGCTCGTGGAAGTAGATGTAGTAGCGGTCGTTGGACGGGCTGCATCATAAGGTCTCGAGTTTGAGTCCTGGCTTTCGTAATTTATCCTAAAATTGTTGTTGACCCTTCTGTGTCCATGTATAGGCCTCTTGAATCATACATGAGTTTCGCGCGCCGTCGCTTTCTTCCGATTGCACGTGCTGACTTCTCCCCGTCACACGTGAGAGGCGGTGTTGAAGTGTATAAGTGGATTGCACTAGTCCTTTCCATCAGTTCGGACTTTTGGTTGCGTTGGCTAGTGCATGAAGCTTGACACGATACATGTTTTTCGTAGCGGTACATGCTGTAAAATTTGTGTTTGTGCGCATGAAGAATAATAATCAATCCTTCTTATTTCTATATATGTGGAGTTGTAGACTAAACATGCATGACATACCCAGGGACAGAGTCAACTTCTGACCTTAAGGGGGAGGGGCAAACTTGACTAAATCAGTGCGAAATTATAGTTCTAGTGACTACAGTTCTTCACAAAATTTCAACCATGGCCTCGTTCCCCTTGTCTCCGTCCCTGGACTTACCACTGCTATACTTCAGTTCAGGAACCTATGAAAGTATGCATTTTGTCGACACTGATATCTGTATGCATTCTGTTGACTCTGATATCTGGTACAGCTTCCTTCATTGATCCAATCAATCTACTGACTGCCAGTACCAGCAAATGGGAGAGCGAGATCACACGAGGGCTGGTGTACTGATGGGCACATCTTGATCCTCGCAGCTATCACGTGCAAAAAATACAGCCAAACAAAACCAAGTAGCTTAGCTTAACCATCTCTAACCTGAACCAGTTGCACTACACGAACTGTGTGCTCTGAAACAAAAATAGCTCAAACACATCCTAGAACCAGGTCAAAGTCCCCAATCTCCTCCCTCACCCACCGAGATGGCCACGCTCTGAAGCTCTCCGTCCTTGCTCTTCATGACCGTCATGTTCCCGCCTTTCTCTAGCATGTTGGCGAGCACTCGAGCACGAGAAGGTATGCCTCGATCTAGTCGTCAGTTACCCAGTACACATAGCTGTTGGCGTGCACATGGCTGCTCACCTGCTTAGCATCGGCATGACAGTTGCCACCGGAATCGGTTTCCGGAAGAACTACTCTCTCCGTTTAGAAATATAAGATGTTTTAGATTTGTGAAAGAGATATATCTAGACATCTTTTAGTGTATAGGTTCAAATGAATCTAGACACTAAAAGGTGTCTAGGTACATCTCATTCACAAATCTAAAACGTCTTATATAATTCCGGTTTTTACCCCTAGTTTCGCATTTAGACATAAATTACCCCATTTAACATTTTTTTATCCAAATTACCCCATTTAAGAAAAAAGTTGCCAGTTTTTATCCCTTTTAAATATTTTGAGCGTTTTGGCTGGTGGGGCTGAGGCCTCAGGTCCACGTGGTGTGACACGTATGTGGTTTTATCCTCCTGGTTTTTTTCCTGCTACTGAACCATATCGTTGCCTACTCGCCTGGTTATACCGCCACCGATCGGTTTATCGCACACCCGATGCACCGCATGGTGAAGCCACACCAGTTCGAAGCAACGGCGGCGTCGGGTGTAGAAGCGACGACGGCGGCGGGTGCTGAAGCTGCAAGTACGGACGCAGTGGTTTGTTTTCAAGTGTGGTAGGTGTTGGAGTTGATGGTCAAGTGCGCGTCGTTTGGACAGTTTATCAGTGCTTCTGCTGTTTCTATGTCCTTTGACATGAAACGATGGTGACTTGTTCATACAAGATATGGTATCAAATGCAATTGATCGGTTCACTGAGTTGTAGAAAGCTGTCCAAAACATTCAGCTACAGGTTGGTGTCAGGGATTGCTTGATGTGAAAATGGACCAACAGTGGTGTCTTCTCTGTCCGGTCAATATACAACATCCAATTTTTGGTCACATCAGTCAAAAAATTTCATCCCAAATTTTTAGCAATGGTAGCAGCAAGTCTGCCTTTGTAAAAAAAGTCCATGGTGACTCGATGCATAGTGAAACTAGTGCAGGTTGTAGCTGTTAGGCGTGTGTGTTTTGATTTGTAAGCACCGATGGATTGTTGGTGTTGGTTTTTAAGCACCGATGGATGGCAGTATGTAACTTCCCGGAATCATAGGAGGATAAAATCGCATAAATGTCACGCCACGTGGACCTGAGGCCTCGCCCCTATCAGTCAAAACGCTCTAAATCTTTAAAAAGGGTAAAAATTGGCAACTTTTTTCTTAAATGGGGTAATTTGGAAGAAAAATTGTTAAATGGGATAATTTATGTCCGAAATACGAAACTAGGAGGTAAAAACCGGAATTCACTCAATCCGAACGGAGGGAGTACTTCGTCATCAAACTCATGTGGGTACGCAGTGGGAGGGCAAAGCACCACATGCGACAAAGTTGACGGGATGTTCTTGCGATCGTTGATAGAGAGGCCAGGTGCCGAGATTGGTTAAAACTTTCAAACCTGCCTTTGTTCTTAGACAGAAAAATAAAGGATAAAGAGAAAGAAATAACGGATTTGCTAAAAGGCAGCCCTCAGATTGCTCTAGGCTTTACGATTGGTGTTGATACTTGCTGATTTGCTTTTGTATGTTGCTTGGCTCACGATTGGTTTTTTCTTTAGAAGACCAACCTGTGTTGATTGTTTGAGTTCAGTTGGCCCACGTTTGCTTTGTTCGGGTGGGCTTTTTTGTAGTTTTGGCCAGCAGTTCAGTTCAGTTGTCTTTATTCTTTGTTTTTTCTCACGTGTGAGTGGTTTTTATTTTATTTTTCTCATTATTGCTTGTTTTTTTTATTTTTTATCATAGAGGCTGATGAGAAAGGTTATATATAGAAAGCCTATCTTTTCGGTATGGCTTTGTTTGTTTGTGTCCACACGACTATTTTTTAAACGAAAATACGATTCTGATACTATGCATAGGCTAGCTAAAACGTTGGCACAGTTCACTTTTTTTTTCATTGTGTCCCTTGTGATTTTTTTATGTGGATAAATTCATGTGTAGTAACCATCATTTTTAATGTTCAACTGCAAATTGTTTCGTATTCAATTCTTAATATGAGTTGCATCAAGTTAGCTAAAGGGTAGCTTTTTTGGTATTGTGTTGATGTCTATTTTTGGTTTTTTGTGTTTATACTTGATGTCAGACTACTAATTGTTTTCCTATTTTTAGAGCGGCTAAACTTAGGACCTCCACGATGTTGGTTTCTCCCTCGACGCATCGCCAGACAAATATCGCATACCTTTGTTTTGTTGTTTTTAGAGCGGCTAAACTTAGGAACCAACGACGTTGGATTCTAACCCGACATTGGACTTGAAACTGACTTTTTAATCGAGGGAGTTGCATTTAGGTGTGCAACTGACTATTTGTTTTTGTAGCCGCCTTTGTTTTTACTATGTGTTCAATGAGGATTTTGTTTCCATGCTCCCCTTCTTTTTTACTAACAAGTTGCATTTTGGAGTTCAAACTAAATTTTATTTGGGGGGAGGGGAGGGGGAGTTGCACCTATGGTTGGAATTGATGATTTGTTTTCGCAGTGTTGGAGCTGACTTTTTTTAGGAGAATCGGAACTACAGTTGGAACTAGAGATTTCTTTTTGCGTTCACCCTTTGTCTAACTATGAGTGGAATAACGATTTTGTTTTGTGATCCCTTTTTGTTTTACTATGAGTTACAACTAGACTTGAAATTTTCTTTACTTGAGTCATGGTTTGAAAGTAAGTATGTGTTTTTGTGATCTCCTTTCTTTTTTTACAATGAGTTGCATCTGGACTTGAAACTGATTTTTCTCGGGGAGAGTTGCAACTAGGTTTGCAACTAAGATTTTTTTTTGCGGTCACCCCTCATTTTACTATGAGTTGCATCTTGACTTGAAACTAGCTTTTCTCGAGGCAGTTGCAACTGAGGATTTTTTTGCTTTTACTATGAGTTGCATTTAGACTCGAAACTGGGTTTTTTGGGGTTAGTTTCAATTAGTCTTGCAAATGAGGATTTGTTTTGTGTTCCCTTCACTTTTGTTTTACTATGAGTTGCATCTGGACTTAGAACTCACCTTCTTTTAATACAAGTTACAACTAGACTTGAAACTGGCTTTGTTGTCCCTTTTGTTGAAAAGGGACAACAAAAGCAATCCTCAATTGCGACCCCAATTGCAATCCTCAATTTTCAACTAGGGTTTGCAATTGAGGATTTGTTTTTGTGATCCCCTTCTTTTTTTACTATGAGTTATAACTAGGGTCGCAAACTGAGGATTGTTTTTGTCGCCCCTTCTTTTCACCTACTAGTTGCACTTGGACTCGCAATTGGCTTTCTCACGAGCAGGGGGAGGGGAGTTGCAATTTGGGTCGCAACTGAGGATTTTTTTCATCGGTGCTTCTTTTTTTCTACGAGTTGCATTTGGACCCGCAAATTGCTTTCTCACGGGAGGGGGTTGCAACTATGGTTGTCTCGTGGGGGAGTTGCAACCAACTGAGGATTGTTTTCGACTTACCCTTTATTTCCACTATGAGTTGCAAGTACACTCGCAACTGGCTTTTCTCACTAGAGGGGACTTCGAAATTGGGGGATTTTTGGGTGGGGGTTTGCAAGTACGGTTGCAACTGATGATTTTTCGAGGTCCCTTCTTATTTTACTACAAGTTACAACTGGACTCGTAACTGACTTTTCTTAGAGGGAGGTTGGGCAGTTTTGCAACTGGATTATTTTACAGTTGCAACTGAGGATTGATGTCGTGGTCCTTTTATTTTTACTATGATTTTTAATTGGGTTTCTCACAAGGGGAGGGGTTTTTGTAACTGGGGTTGCACCCGGATTTTTTTCAAGGGAAGTTGCAACTAGACTCGCAACTAGTTTTTTCATGGGAATTGCAAATACAGTTGCAACTTAGGATTGTTTCCGCGAGAGTTGCATCTAGACCTGTAACTGACTTTCTCACAGGCGGGAGGGGAAGGGGAGGGGAGGTTGATTGGGGTCGCAATTGAGGATTACTTTTGTTGTCCCTTTCATTTTTACTACGAGTTGCATTTGTACTCGTAAATGGATTTCTCGTGGGGAGGGGGAGGGGATGGGGAGTTGCAACTGGGTTCACAACTAAGGATAGTTTTTGTCGTCCTTTCTTTTTTACTATGAATTGCAACCGAAATCGCAACTTGCTTTCTCATGGGAAGGGGAAAGGGGAGTTGCAACTATGGTCGTTTATGAAAATCAATTTTATTTTATTTACTTTTTGTATGTATTGTCCTTTTTGTGTAATAATAGTTTGATTTTTACACAAAAAATATTTCTTATAAATTCTTGTACTCCCTCCGTCTCAAAATAATATCACAGATTTGTCAAAATTTAGATGAATCTAGACATTATTTACTATATAAATTCATCCAAATTTTGACAAACTTTCGACATCTATTTTAAGACGGAGGGAGTACATTTTTAAGAGGTCGGGTTATATGTACTAATAGGCAGCAATGAGAGCAACAACTACTGGCGTTTTTAAATAACGGTGTTGTCGGTCCACCACCTGACAGAACACAAACGCATAATGACTAGTGGGCCAACAAACTTGCCGTTGTCCTTTACCGTTCTTCTTTTGTTACTTTTCCCTTCGCCAAGTTGTTGCTTCTAGAACACATCATCTAGCTTTTCCATTTTTGCAACAGCGGTGCTAAGAAAAAGGCAGCGGGGGAGGAGAGATTGAGGACGAGAAATTAGCCTACAAAGGGGGTCGAGGGAGACCCACGGGGATCCCGCCCGTGGTGGAGGTATCTCCGCTGTTGCCCCTGGTTGTGTGTGTGTGGGGGGGGGGGGGAGGGGGGGAACTCGTCGCACTCTACTCCACCGCGGAAGAGACCACGAATCAGGCGTAGCTCGCTTCAACTTAGATTCGAGTCGGGACGAGCTGTTCCGGGATTCATTTTCAATTCCTCCTGCTTGATTCGCCGCTCAAGTTGCAAGTAAGCACACATCGTCTCAGCCTCCTCGGTCGCCACGCGCGCATGCCAGCCAACCAAGCAGAGAGACGATCTGTGGCGCATCGAAGTGTTGTTAATGTTAGCTACTTTTAGTAGGATTGTCCCAAGTTTTTGGCCTAATTAGATCGAACAACGAATTATCATGTATACCTCTGTTTGTGATTATTAATTCTAAGGGCCAAGTTGCTAATACCAAGACCCTCTATAACTCTCTCTCATGCATCAATAGTTTTACATGCACGAGAAAAGTGATAGAAAAAGAAAAACATGCATTGAACGTGAGAGACTAATAAATAAGATAGTCCTTATAATCTTAAACAATATAGAAAAACTCTTAGTACTAATAATTCCAAACGGAGGTAATATTTTTCTCACCAATCGATGTGTAGGCTGTGGATATTTTTGTGCGTGTGTTGCCTACATAGGTTGTTTCACGCCTGCAAATTTTGTAGTTGTTCATCCATCGCTATGTAGGTTTTTTTTAAGTTGTAGTAGACTTGCGTTGGCAGTTTAGGCCAACTAACAATATCGACGATTTTTTTGAAGATTTTTTGTTGACTGATTGAAAGAAGTTTTACTTCTTCCGTCTCAAAATAGATGTCTTAAATTTTTCTAAATTTAAATATATCTAGTACTAAATAGTGTCTAAATACATTTCAATTTAGGCAAATTTTGGACAACTATTTTGAGACAGAGAGAGTACTATTTTATAAGAAATTGAAAATCTGGTCCAACAAAACAAAGACGTCAACCAGAATAGACCAACAAAACAAGAAAAATGAACAATAAGATAATTTCCTAGAACGGGCATGGTAACAAGCTATGAAAGAAAACGATGAAGCTAACTCTGACATTAGGGTATCTCCATCGGGTCGATCCATCCGGTCCGAGCGGCCGAACTTGTTCGCGCGGGGTACGCACGGACGCGCGGGGTATGCGCGGCATTCTAGTTGGCCGACCCATCCATAGAAACGCGTCCGGCTCGACTCATCCGTGCATCTAATCTAGGAAACTGTTGCGTCGGCCCGGACACGCGTTTGTCCAAGCGCGTCCTCCCTTTATCTTTGGTGGTCCCTCCCATCAGTGGCACAAAAACCACACCACTTCTTTCTCCAAAAAACCTCTCCCAAATTTCCACTGGCGAGAGCGAAAGGGAATGCGATGGATCCCACTGCCATGGTTGATGTTCCGCCCTCCGCCGCCTAGAAGCTCGGCCGTCCGAAGAAGCCCACAAAGGACCAGACACCGGAGGAGCGGAAGATCGAGTCAGACAAGCACACAGGCAGGCGGTTGGCGGCGAGAAATCGACGCAATGCTGCTAGGGTCGAGACGGAGCGCCGGGAGGAGGAGGAGCGCCTCCTCGCCTCCAACATCAGGGTCGACGCCAACGAGATGGCAGTGAATGCCGCCAAACACGTCATCAACATGATTAAGCAGGAGGCGTTCGGCACCATTTTTGGCGGCGCCATCTCTTTTCCCGGCATGGCCACGCCTGGCACGTCCTCTACTAGCTCCAGCACTTCCACACCTACCGGCCGACCACTAGATCAGCCCAGGACGACATGGCCGAACACGCTCTCGCTTGGAGGCCACCAGCTATCCCGATTCAACCATACCCGCGCGGCGTCGTCGGAGGCGGGAGAGCCCGTCATTGACCTAAACCGTACTCCATCCAACGTGGGCGCAACCCCGGAGGCGTCAACGAAGCGGCGGACCATCTCTGCCGCGAACATGCCGATGTTGGAGATATGCCCAAGAGGCAATAATAAAGTGGTTATTATCGTATCTTTGTGTCTATGATAAATTTTTATATCCCATGCTATAATTGTATTAACCGGAAACATTAATACTTGTGTGTTTTGTAAATATAAAAGAGTTCCTATAGTAAGCCTCTTGTTAAACTAGCTTGTTGATTAATAGACGATCATGGTTTCCTGATCATAGATATTAGATGTTATTAATAACAAGTTCATATCATTAGTAGAATAATGTGATGGACACACTCCTATAGTTAAGTGTAGCATACAATCAAGTCATTCAATAGTTCGTTTGCTATAAGCTTTCAAATATATAGTAACCTAAATCCTTCGACCATGAGATCATGTTAATCACCATCAATGGATGGATGCTTTGACGACATCAAACATCACTTTGTAACTAGGTGGTTATAAAGGTGGCATTGAGTATTCTGAAAGTATGTGTTGAGGCACATGTATCAAGAGTGGGATTTGTCCGTCCATATGACAGATAGATAT
Organism: Avena sativa; assembly: GCA_916181665.1. Classification (NCBI taxonomy): domain Eukaryota; kingdom Viridiplantae; phylum Streptophyta; class Magnoliopsida; order Poales; family Poaceae; genus Avena; species Avena sativa. Next base: position 7,062,520 of record OV702293.1, on the reverse strand, counting down.
ACTCTGGGCCCTCTCGGTGGAATATCATCCAATTGACTTGCAAGCATGTGACTAGATCACAATGGATCACATATCACAGAATAAGTAAAGAGTACTTATCGGTAACGAGGTTGAACTAGGTATGTAGAGATACCGACGATCAAACCTCGGATAAGTAAAGTATCGCGAGACAAAGGGAAATTGGTATCATATGTAAATGGTTCATTCGATCAAGAAGTCATCGTAGAAATATGTGAAAGCCATATGAATTTCCATATTCCTCTATTGGTTATTGATCGGAGAAGTGTCTTGATCATGTCTACATAATTCACGAACCGTAGAGAGATACACTTAAGGATTCAATGTTGTTTAATAGATATGGAATGTGAGTTGGAGACCGAATGTTGTTCGGAGTCTCGTATTGGATCCGGGACATCACGAGGAGATCCAGAATGGTTCGGAGAATAAGATTCATATAAAGAAAGTCCAATTCCGGGGTTCGGAAATGTTTTTGCTGTTTTCACCGGAAGCTTCTAGAAGCTTCTGGAAGGTCCACCACCCCGGGGTATGGGTACTTGGAATGTGCCATGACAATGTGGAATGGTTGCATCATACCCTAGGTCACTTGGCTGGGCAATGGGAAGAGAGAAATCAAACTCTAGTTTGAATAGTCAAACTCCAATTTGAAAAGTCAAATCCCAAAATTGAAAGCCTAGTGGAGGGAGGAGAGGAAACCTAGAGGGGAGAGGTTTCCCCTCCCTCCCTTGCCTCCGGCCATCAAGGGGAGTTAGGGGAGGACTCGGCCTCCCCTAGCCGCCTCTCCCACCTATAAAAGGAGGGGGTGGGGCACCCCCTTGGCCACCACCCCAAACCCTAGGCCGTCGCTTCCCCCTCTAGTCATCGGTGCCCTTGATCCTCTAAACTGCCACCGACTAGCCTAAACCCTAGCCACCGGATGCCCTCCTCCCTCGCGTCTAAACCCTAGCCCCGAGGCTCTCTCTACTCCACCATACCCGCTCCGTCTTAGGCGAAGCCCTGCAGGATCTATTCCTCCACCTCCACCACCACACCGTCATGCTGCTGGAATCGCGAGGAGATCTACAACCTCCGCTTCCCGCTGGAACAAGGGAGAGGAAGGTCTTCATCAAGTACCGTACGTGCGAACGACTGCGGAAGCGCTGCCAGAACGTGGCGCCGAAAGGATCGTTTACAGGATCTTGAGATCTGAAAGTGAACGACTACATCAACCACGAGAATCCGATTTCGTTAAACACTTTGGATCTATGAGGGTTAGTAATCTACAAACTCGTTGCACCGATATCGTAGATTATATGTTGGCTTGTGTGTATTCATGCGATAGAATTTTTTGTTTTCCATGCTATGAACCCCTACAGCTAACACCAGTCAACCTGTTTGGCAAAATGCGAGCCGAGCCACCGGCCGCCGCCGACACGATATGATTGCCACATTTCTTTGCCATTGCCAGTGCACTGCTCTCACCGCTTTACGATGGCCAATTGGGGTGTAGGATTTCGTGGGAAACGACGACGAGGACATCATGAACGACACGATAAATAAGGGTGGCCACGACAATGCTGACGACGGCGAGGCCGAGACGGAGACGCAGAAAGAGACCTAGCAAGATGCATGCAATATTGCGGACGAGACATTGTTTGGGAATGATGGCACTTCCATGGGCGAAGGCATCACGGCCGCGTCGTTGGCCGCTTCACTTGCAGCCTCAATTGTCGACGACAAGAATATGAGCCAACGAACTAGGGGATACACCTCCGTCGAGGACAAGCTCCTATGCAAGGCATGGATGGAGATTTCACAAGATCCCCTATGCAACACCGAGAAAAATGGCTTTGCCTATTGGAATAAGGTGGGCAGGTTCTTCCATGAGCATAGGAAACTTGGGAAGGACGCCTTTTTTAGCTATCGGAACAATCTCTCCCTCTCCAAGCATTGGGGCACCATCCATGTTGAGTGTATCAAGTTCCAAGGCTCCTACGAGATGGTGACGGAAAGGAAAATAAGCGGCGTGCGGTCGGTTGACATGGTGAAACCTCTTTCTATCTTTGTCGATGTCGTGCATTTGCGTTGAACCATTGTTGGCATCTATGTGTGTAGATCATGAAAGCAATTGGAGCACTTCAAGATGGTGAACGATAACAAGGCATTCTCGTTGGGCCATTGTTGGACGTTGCTCAAGGACACCAGAAAATGCAAGACTAGCTTTGCCCTTTGAAGAGATACGAACAAGAAGAAGAGGGGAAATGCCAATGCTTCGATGTGCAGTGTCGTTGACCTAGATAACGACAATGACGAAGGATTCGTTGCCCTGCAAGCGACAGGACTGGTGGCCGTGCCCGCCGCCCTGGTGGCCACAAGGCCACGAAGGCCGACCTCGCCCGCCAGGATGGTTCCTTGGTGTTCCAGGAGACCTTGAAGCAGATCCTGGAGAAGAAGGAAGATGCCATCACCGAGAGGTAGGAGAGGCGACGCAAAGAGAAAGAGGCCGCTGCCAAGGCCTTTGTCGAGCTGCATACGAGGTCCATTGAGGTGAAGGAGGCCAACGCCAAGGCCATGCTAATGGAGATCGATGCCAAGGCAAAGTCGACGGAGGCCGAAGCCAATGCCATGGAGGCCGAGGCCAGGTCTAGGGTGCTGGGTAAGCACGTTCACACTTTCCACTTAGTCCTCAAAATCTAAGCTACATTTCAATAAATTCAGTTCTGAAGTAGAAATACATGTATGCTTCTTACTGTCAACAATTTGCTCCATTCCTACTTATTGCTTTCTCAAGTAGTACTACATGTTAGCATGGGCTATATGTTATGGTGTGTAAGAAAAGAAATAATATGTATGAATAAATTTGTGTTTCCAGTAGACAAGTATGCATACTTGTGTTATTCTGGCCTATTGTTGTAGGGTGGCAAACATTGGTAGACGGTGGTTGCATCAAATTTTGGAGGTCCAAGGAAGCAGAGTGGTTGTCAGCAGGTGTTCTTTGAGTAGTTGCAGCCCTAGTTGCAGCCAATATTTTTTTCGTGGCCGGCTCGGCGCTTGGAGTATGGTCAACAGTCTTGTGATGAGTGTCGAGTTCGGAAAACACTAGCAAGGGAACGGGCATATGTTACACAGATGATTGATAGTCAATAAGCAACGAAAAGTATGTAAATGTGTTGGAATTATTCCCTAGAGGCAATAATAAAGATGTTATTATTATAATTCTTGTTCATGATAAAGTTTATATTCCATGCTAGAATTGTATTAATCGGAAACTTTGATACTTGTGTGGTTTATGAACAACACCGTGTCCCTAGTACGCCTCTATGGACTAGCTCATTGATTAATGATGGTTAAGGTTTCCTAACCATAGACATGAGTTGTCGATTAATAATGAGATCATGTCATTGGGAGAATGATATGATGGACAGACCCAAATTAAGCAGAGCAATTAGATTGTGTCATCGTGTTCATCTTTGCGAAGCTTTTTCCTATGTCAAATATTGTATTCCTTAGACCATGAGATAATACAACTCCCTGGTATCGGAAGAAAGCTTTGAGGTCATCAAACGTCATCCTATGTGAGGGTGATCATAAAGGTGTCTCTCAGGTGATCGGAAAGTACTTGTTGGGTTGTATGTATCGAGATGGAATTTGTCCCTCCCGAGTCGGAGAGATATACTTTGGGCCCACTCGGTAATCGATATCAACACCGCTTGCAAGCACTTGGTTAAGGAGTTAATCACAAAGTGATATCGGATTACGGAACGAGTAAAATACTTGCTGTGAACGAGATTGAACTAGGTATGTCGATACCAACGATCGAATCTCGGGCAAGTAAAATATCGCGTGACGAAGGGAATACATATATGAGATTAATTGAATCCTGACATCGTGGTTCATCCGATATGATCATCGATGAATATGTGGGAGTCAATATGGGTTTCTAGATCCCGCTGTTGATTATTGATAGAAGATCATGTCTGCATATTCTCGAACCCGTAGGGTCACACACTTAACGTGCATCGACGCTAGGATAGAATGGATAATTGGTTTATGAGGTTTTTGTTCGGAGTCTCGGATGAGATCCAGGACATCAAGAGAGGTTCCGGAATGGTCTGGAGAATAAGATTCATATAAAGGAAAGCAATTTTTGGATTTGGGAATCGTTTCGGAGTATTCGGTATTGTACCGGAAGGTTCTAGAAGCTTCCGGAGTGGGACCAACGTGGCCCCACTTTTCGGAGGCCTGGGTGGGACTAAGGGGAGTGCCCTGGCCGCATTGGGCCATGGGCACAAGGCCCCATAGGCCCAGCCGGCCAAAACCCTAGGGGAAACCCTAGGAACCCTTCTAGAAGGAGGAGGGAAACTTGCCCCCTACTCCAACCCTTGGGGCCGCCGCCCTAGGGCTTGGAGGATGGGCCAAGGGGGCCGGCCAGCCCCCTATATAAGGTGGGAAGGGGCGCACCCCTCCCTCCCACTCCTTCAACCCTAGCCGCCAACTGCTTCCCTCCTCCTCTCTCTCTCCCAACTGCGTGTAGGCGAAGCCCTGCTGCAGAAATTCTCCACCATTAGCACCTCGCCGTCGTGCTGCAGATCCAATCTATCTCTCCACCCCACTTGCTGGACCAAGGAAGGAGGAGACGTCGCGGCACCGTACGTGTGCATCTCTCGGAGGCGCCGCCACTTGCGGCGTAGGATCGGATCGGATCGGATCGCGAGGAGGAGACGGCGAGTACGACTACACCAACCACGTTCCATTGAATGTTTCTGCTGTGCGATTTCTTTAAGGGTATGAAGATATCATCTACCTCTCTCGTTGATTGCATCTCCTAGATTAGATCTTGACTTTCTCATTCGCATCCGTAGAAAATTTTGATTTACCATGCTGCGAAACCCTTCAGTGGTATCAGAGCTAGATCTATGCGTAGATGTGTTTCACGAGTAGAACACAACATGCTTGTTGCGGGCGTTGATGTTTTCTGTTGCAAGCCTCTTGTTTGTGTTCTTCTTATGACGCGGGATAGTGAGATCGAAGCGGTTCAGGCCAACTTTACGCGACCTCGTTCACGAGACCGGCTCCGCACTTGACGTGTGGCTTGTTCCACACATGCGGCTGGTGGATGCCAGTTTCTCTCACTGTAGTAGTCATGGGATTTACACCGGATGTTGGCAACCATAATATCACCGTTGTGGCTTTCCGTAGGTAAGAATCGTTCTTAACTTGTTACTCCCATAAGCCACGTAAAACATGCAACAACAAAGTAGAGGCGTCTAACTTGTTTTTGCAGGGAGTGTTTTGTGATATGGTATGGCCCAAGACATGATGTGTATGATGTATGCGATGATCATGTTTTGTAATATTTCACGACTTGCATGTCGATGAGTACACAACCGGCAGGAGCCATATGGTTGTCTTTATAATTGTGTACGACCTGTGTGTCAACTTCTTATACGCCATGTAATAGCTTTACTTTATCGCTAAGTAGTTAGCAATAGTTGTAGTTATTATTCGTGGTGGAGGCAATCATGGTGGAGTGATGGAGATCATGCTGGTGCGCACAAGATGGAGATCATTGCGCGGAGATTGGCTATACCATGTCACATAAAATAATATGCATGTGATGTTTATCCTTTTATGTATCTTATTATGCTTAGATCGCGACGGTAGCATTATAAGATGATTCCTCACTTAAAGATCAAGATAAAATTGTGTTCTCCCCATGTATGCACCGTTGTGAAAGTTCGTCGTGTTCAAGCACCTCGTGATGATCGGGTGCTATAAACTCTACGTTCACATACAACAGGTGCAAGCCAGTTTTGCACACGCGGAAATACTTGGGTTTGACTTGACGAGACTAGCATGTACAGACATGGCCTCGGAACACACGAACCGAAAGGTTAAGCATGAGTCATATGAATGATATGATTGGCACTTTGTTGTCCACCATTGAAACCACATCTCTTCTCGTGAAGATCGGATTAGGTGTGGTGAATTTGGATCGTGTTCAGTAAACAATTTGAGGGATGTTGAATTTAGTGGGAGTTCATCTAGTAATTTGATTAAGTTGAACTAGTTATCATGAACATAGTCTAAATTGTATTTGCAAATTTTGTAGATCAAATGGCTAAGTCCAACTTCAACTTCAACGTTTTTGCTGAGAAAGAAAAGCTTAAGAACAATAGGTCTAACTTCACCAACTGGTTTCGCAATCTAAGAATCATTCTCGCTGGCGGACAAAAGGACTATGTGCTTGAGAAAGCGCTAGGTGACGCCCCTGCTACTGATGCGCCGGTTGATGAAAAAGCTGTTTATCAGTCGCGCAAAGATGATTATGGAGTGATTAAGAGTACCATATTGTTTGCTATGGAATCGGACCTTCAAAATCGTTTTGAGGAGTTCGCCGGGCCCTTTGAGATATTTGAGGAACTGAAAACCATGTTTCAGACTCAGGCCCGTTCTGAGAGATATGAGATCTCTGAGAAATTCTTTAACTGCAAGATGGAGGAATGGAGTTCCGTTAGTGAGCACGCCATTAAGATGTCGGGCTACACTCACTACTACATGCACCCCCCTTCAGCAACGCATTGATGTGTTGCCAAATCTATCTATAAGCGTTTCTAGTGCCTACACCAACAGATCTAGAATGCGTTGCCATAGGTGGCGTTGCAAGGGTCTACGACAACGCATATACATACGTTGGTAACCAATGCGAATAAGCGTTGTAAGATAGCAACGTATATAGTTAGTGCCAAACAACGCATCACATGCGTTGGTGGTTACCATAGTCGAATGGGATATGAATGGACATACAAATCATTGGATCATCTCGAAAGGATTGTTACATATCATGATCAATTAATGACATTTACATATTGCCAACAAAGATTTTTTGGTCATTGCTGATAGTGTAGAAGAGCTGCTATGTAGTGAATAGTAAGACATTGTATATTAAATCAACTTTGTTTTATTATAAATAACATGATCCACAAAATAGATGTTCTACTCTAAACATTGACGATGAAAATAAAATTCTAAGCCAAAATATAAAACTATCTACGCAGAAGCAACATCATCATCCTTGCTGTCAACATCTCATCCAGGAATCATTCATATCTTGGAATTCTACAATCACAAAACGATATATCTCAATTAGTACGATCATTGCAAAGATAAATTAAGTTAATAAGTTAGTACATTTAAAGTGGAGAAACATACAAAGATTGGAATAATCTTCCTCATGTATGACAAATAATTTCGATCTTTTGGAGTGGCTCGTATCAGCTAATCAGTTTTTTCAAATGTGGCATCAACACGCGATACCAAGAATTATATTACATGTACGATTCTACTTTGCGTACTCAATTATATATTCTGGATTGCTGAGTGTACCAGGTGAAACAATCTTGCTTAGATTTTCAAACTCTACAATATTAGTATAGATCCAACCTATTACATCCTTTATGTATAGCAGGACGCCCGTGTCCTGGTTGAAACTCAAAAAAGGGGAGAAAATTTTCCTAATTCTGTTGTGAAGCGCAAGAGATGAGTATTTTTTATATAAATTTCAAACAAGAAATACTTAATTCACACATGCACTACCATCGGATTATTCTGTTTCCTGATCGAAAACCTAATATGAGTAAGATCATGTACTAAATACGAGTAAGATCATGTTGGCATAAATGAATATTTATGTTTATATACGTACATCAGTTGATGTAGATATTTGATTCAAAGAATCCTATAATACCAAATAAATACTACTCCATGTATCGAATGATGGAAAAGTTCTTTCAGTTTACCTGTCATTCAGAGTTCTCTATCTTCCCATTTGGTTTTAGCATTCTTGCATCTCGGTTTTACATGTGTTGTTCAGTTTTTTCTATCTGAAGGGCAACAGATGAAATAGGCATCCTTTAATGAAGAAAGATGTATAATCTAAAAATGGCGTGAGATGATAGTACATCAAAGATCTGATCAATATTCAGAAATAGTCCTAGCCCATGTACATGTCTAGGCTTGTCTACTAGTGTACTAATATTGCATTCAAGAAATTTCACTTACAGGTACCTTTCCATTACCTTTGTCGGCAAAATTTGACTTCTGTTATACAAGTCTCTTCAAATCATCCTAAATACCTGAATAGTGTAGATGATAAAAGAGGTTAAAAATGCAGAAGTCAATATAACTTACATAATCACACACATGTTGGCACGTGTTGGCATCAAACAGTCCATGTTCTGCAGTTCTGCACTATAGCTATGTGTGCCTTGATCTTTGCTGAATCTAACATGCAAAGCCACATGAATAAATTATGTTCATACAAAAATAGCCGAGCAAAGTAGATCAATAAATTTCTGCTAGCTACGATGATAGTCAACTGCTTGGATTTGATACATATGACACTTTTTTACTCCCTCTGACTCATATTAGTTGATTTAGATCTGTCTCGTATCTAGACAAGTTATAGTGCTAGATACATCCATATGTAGATAAATGTAAGTCAACTAATATGGGTCGATTGGAGGGAGTACTATAAAAAATGATAAAAGGATTTCTCAAGAACAAGCACAACTAAGGTTCACCAAATCATGGAATCATAAGTCATACCATACGCTAGTGTCACAGGTGACCACGGTTAGAGAGAGATCGAACCAACCAAGAGATACCAATTAATGAACATCGGTTACACACAACTGCCTATGGGTAGTTGAGTACACATAGAATTTAACACATCGCACGTCCAACATCACAAGAGGACAAGCTACCAACTAAATTATAGAAGTGACAATCTGCACCGCTGAACCACACATACACAGAAATTTCAACAGAGATAAACATATGAACACGGCAATATTTGGGGGCAGGCGGCACTTTGCGATGGCGAGGCTGGTGGGTATTTGAGGGGCTGCCGGAGAGAGTGGAGGAAGTTGAGGACCGACCAGGCGACCGCCATCACAATAATCCGAAAAGCCTAGGAAGCACAGATCTGTAGAAAAACAAAGAACAGGTGAAGCGAGACTATAGATATTGAGAAAACTTCTAGAGATCTCAGTAGCCGAAGAGATTACCAGAGCCTACAGTGAGATCACGAAGAGATTACCAAAGCCAACCACGGTAGACGAATCAGTAGTGCCAGATATTTCCAGGCGGCGGCATGATTGGCGTTGACGGGAGGTGAGGCATCCTGGAGGTGGAGCGATATATGAGGAAGGGTTTCTATAGATGCGACTAGGATGGGGGAGTTATAGCCCACGTCATCTCCTGAATTTAGGCGTGGGATTTTCTTCTTCCGGAAAAGGGTGTGGAGAGGTGGGGAGTTGCCCAGTTGGATACACTGCAACGCATATATGCTACCGTTGGGAGGTATGCGTTGGTATATGGGGGTTCATGTTGTAGTGACTCAACGTCTTGAGCAACTGGACTGCAAGATTCTATAAGAGCTCAAGATTGACAGAGTTCTGCAATCACTCCCTCCTAGCTACAAAGGTTTTGTAGTTACTCACAATCAGATTGGTTCCACTGATACGATCACTGAGTTCTTCGCTAAGCTGAAAGCTGTGGAGGTGGACATCAAGAAAGATAATCATGTGTTGATGGTCAACAAGACCCCTAGCTTTAAGAAAGGTAAGGGTGCAAAGAAATCATTCAAGAAAGGCAGTGGCAAGCGCGTTGCCCCTGCTGAGAAGAAGCTCAAGTCTGGACCTAAGCCGGACACTAAGTGCTTCTATTGCGAGGACAAGGGTCACTGGAAGCGCAACTGTCCGAAGTACTTAGCGGACAAGAAGGCTGACAGCATTAAAGGTATATTTTATATACATGTTATTGATGTTTACCTTACTAGCGCTCGTTGTAGTGCCTGGATATTTGATACTGGTTCGGTTGCTAATATTTGTAACTCGAAACAGGAGCTATGGAATAGATGGCGGCTAGCAAGGGATGAGGTGACGATGCGCGTTGGCAATGGATCAAGAGTTGATGTGATGGCCGTCAACACGCTCTCCTTAGTTTTACCTTAGGGATTAGTTTTAAACCTTAATAAGTGTTATTATGTGCCTACGTTGAGCATGAACATTATATCTAGATCGTGTTTATTGCAAGACGGTTATTCATTTAAATCGGAGAATAATGGTTGTTCTATTTATATAAGTAACATATTTTATGGTCATGCACCTGCTATGAATGGTTTATTTCTTCTGAATCTCGAAAGCAATGAAACACACATCCATAACATTGAGGCTAAGAGATGCAAAGTAGATAGTGATAATTTGACTTATTTGTGGCACTGCCGTCTACGTCATATTGGTGTAAAACGCATGAAGAAACTCTATTCTGATGGACTTTTGGAATCTCTTGATTTTGAATCATTTGACACGTGCGAGTCGTGACTCATGGGCAAGATGATCAAAACCCCGTTCTCCAGTATAATGGAGCGAGCAACGGACTTATTGGAAATCATACATACCGATGTATGCGGACCAATGAGTGTTTCGACGCGCGATGGATATCGCTATTTTATCACTTTTACTGATGACTTAAGTAGATATGGGTATATCTATTTAATGAAACATAAATCTGAAACATTTGAAAAGTTCAAAGAATTTCAGAACAAAGTGGAAAACCATCGTAACAAGAAAATTAAATTTCTACGATCCGATCGTGGAGGTGAATATTTGAGTTATGATTTTCTCACGCATCTTAAAGCAAGCAGAATCGTTTCGCAACTCACGCCACCCGAAACACCACGGCGCAATGGTGTGTCTGAACACCGAAATCGAACTCTTTTAGATATGGTGCGATCAATGATGTCTCTTACAGATTTGCCGTTATCATTTTGGGGTTATGAATTAGAAACCGCTGCATTCACTTTAAATAGGGCACCATCTAAATCCGTTGAGACGACACCGTATGAACTATGGTTTGGTGCTAAACCTAAGTTGTCGTTTCTTAAAGTTTGGAGATGCGAAGCTTACATCAAGAAGTTGATGCCGGACAAGCTCGAACCCAAAGCGGAGAAATGCGTCTTCATAAGATACCCTAAGGAAACGATTGGGTATACCTTCTACCACAGATCCGAAGGCAAAGTGTTTGCTGCAAAGAACGGATCCTTTCTTGAGAAGGAGTTTCTCTCGAAAGAAGTGAGTGGGAGGAAGGTAGAGCTAGACGAGGTTATTGAACCTTCTCTCGAGTTGGAGAGTAGCGCAACACCTGAAATTGTTTCAGTGCCGTCTGCATCAACAAGAGAGCAAGCTAATGGCGAGGATTATGAAACTTCGAACGATGCTACTATTAAACTTCACAGGTCGACAAGGTCACGTGCCACTCCTGAATGGTATGGCAACCCTGTCTTAACCGTCTTGTTGTTAGACAACAGTGAACCTGCGAACTATGAGGAAGCAATGATGAGCCCAGACTCTGAGAAATGGCTAGAGGCCATGAAATCCGAATTGGGATCCATGAGCGAAAACCAAGTATGGACTTTGGTGGACCCTCCTAGTGACCGTAAGGCCGTTGAGTGCAAATGGATTTTCAAGAGGAAAACGGACGCGGATGGTAATGTTACTGTCTATAAAGCTCGGCTTGTCGGAAAAGGGTTTCGACAAGTTCAAGGTGTTGACTACGATGAGACTTTCTCTCCCGTAGATATGTTTAAGTCCATTCGGATTTTATTAGCATTTGCTGCATTTCATGATTATGAAATATGGTAGATGGATGTCAAGACTGCGTTCCTCAATGGCAACATTGATGAAGAGTTGTATATGATGCAGCCTGAAGGTTTTGTCGATCCTAAGGATGCTAATAAGGTGTGCAAACTTCAGCGTTCCATTTATGGACTGAAGCAAGCATCTCGGAGTTGGAACCTTCATTTTGATCAAGTGATCAAGAGTTTTGGATTTGTTCCAAATTGCTATGAAGCTTGTATCTACAAGAAAGTGAGTGGGAGCTCGGTGACATTTTTAGTACTATATGTGGATGACATATTGATTATTGGAAATGACATTGGTATGCTTAACGATGTGAAGAGTTATTTGAATAAATGTTTTTCAATGAAAGACCTAGGAGAAGCTGCTTATATATTAGGCATCAAAATCTATAGAGATAGACAAAGACGCCTAATAGATTTAAGCCAAAGTACATATCTAGAAAAAGTTCTGAAAAGGTTCAAAATGGATAAAGCAAAGAAAGGTTCATTGCCCATGTTGTCAGGTAAGATATTGAGCAAGCTCAGTGTCCAGCTACGGTAAACGATAGAGATACTATGAGCAAAGTTCCATATGCCTCGGCCATAGGTCCCTTTGTATTTGCTGATTTGCTAGCGCTTTGCTCTACTTCATCGGCAATCTTGCTGGCCTCCACCCAAAATTGTGTATTTGGTGTTGTTGTAGAATCAGAATTGTGGACACCTTCACCAAACACGGGTTGGTTACTAATTGGCGAGGAGTTTATGGGAGTGGAAGCACTAGGCGGGGAAGCAGCGGGCATGGGGACTCTAGGCGGGGAGGCTAAGCCATCTAGATTTGCTTGATAGCTGCATACAATTCAGAAGAAAATTGGGTCATTTGATTGTCATGAAGTTTTGTCAACCTATCAACTCCTTCCTTCCATAAGGTGTTGTACTTCTCCTGGATCGTCCTCAAGTATTCAGGGAGATCCTGCACAAGTGGATTAAAGATAGTTTGTAGATTGAACAGCTGGTTTAGCATGTATGAAGCAAAAAAAAACTAGTTGAAAAGCACCTCAGGTGAACTTAAGGTTTGTGTAGTGTGTTGCTGAGATGCTTCCTGTTGGAAGCAAGAAATGATCAGGAAAAAATTCATGGAATCTACTGCACATGTATAAGAAGCATGAATTATTTTCTTAGAAACATGAAACATTCTGTTTTAGAAAATTACCTGTCCAGAATGGCTTGGGTGTGCTTCTCTAGGCTGTGGTAGAGTAGGTGCTTCGAAATATTTGTTTCCAAGATTTGCATCCACAACATCGTAGGGGGTGGCGTTGAATAGACGAAACTACAAAATAAATAGTATTACATAACAATAAGCCCGTGCAATGCAAAGTATAAGGTATTTGGGATATAAAATGTGGAATGACTCACTGGTCGGACACCATATATATTTGGAATTAATGTCAGCTTGTTTTTGTCATGCTTCACAACAAACATGAAGTCCGCATCTGATATATTGGAGGCTCGCGGGATGGCATCATTAATCCGATGAGTGGACAAAGTAGACACGGGGAAGTCCAGGTGATCCATGTAGACAATCTGGACAAAAAATTTGTTGCACAAAAAATTAGGCTCATTTTTTAGAATTAAAAACAGCATAAAAGGACCTTATATGAATGAATAAAAAGCATGGGATATGGCATACCACGATCCATGGGATATGAAAGGACCTTGTATTTCCAGCTTTTTTTTGCTTTCCTACATCTTTCTTGGAAGCACTTTATTCCTGACATTGTATGTCAAAAAATCTGGTTGGCCCAATCGTATTCACAAACAAGCTTTGAATCGCCAAGACTACCCAGGTACTCTAGAGGCAACATGCTGCTGGTTCCCGGGAAAAAATATCTACCAATCACCACTAGGTAGAATGTCCTGAACCATGTTTCATCGTCCAGTTCATCATTTTCTAGCAAATGTTCGGCGTAGTAAATTGGTGACCTCATTCCAGCTGTTTTGTACCGAATTCTATAGAAATCACGATGTGGTGACTCTTCATGATCACCGGTGAGCACCGCTGGCCTAGTTCCACGAGGAAGACCGAGGGCTTTGACAACCATTTCTTTGTTAAAGACTATGTGAGTGTTGTTGTGAGGATTCCTAAATTCACTAAGCTCAGGATCGATCTTCGAAACTATCCATTCCAGCAAACCCTTGGGAGTAGAGAAAGAGCCGATGTCCAGAAGAACCCCCCACCCTCGAGCTATGATGAGATCTCTCCGAGGTTTCTTTAGACCTAGTATTATGTCCCTCAATCGAGGCCCCGAAAAAACGAGACTTTAGCAAACATCCTGGATCGTCATCCTTTTCTGCCTTTCGCAGCTTTTGGCATGTTGGATAAGTGTCCTGCGAAAAGGTAAATGGAATCTTATTGGAATGCAGTTGTAATTTACTATATATGGAATTAAGGCATGATAGTTACAAAAACATATTTGTAGTGTGTTGGAATCATGGATGATAGAAGCATGTATTTTTTTGTTTGAAGCAGGTGGGGTTCTATGTGAAAGCAAAGCACATGAGAATCCATATTGGTGGGTTGGAATCGTGGATGATAGAAGCATGTGGTTGTTTGTATGCAGCGGGTTTACAATTGTGTGGAAGCATGTATATTTAAAAAGTGAGATAGTCAAACATTGCCGCCAATCTAACTGGAAGTGTACCTAAAATCTTCAAAACCAACCAGCAAAAACAAAGAAACATAGTATACATGAAGCTTGATTTTAAATCTGGCACAACATGAAAATCAGTTCATGGAAGCGTACATACGCAGACTAGTGCTAATCCAATAATAAAATGTCTATATGCCAAAATCTAAACTAGTCTCGAGCCTCAGATGCGAGCACACACTTGTGAATTGACTACATGAAAAATGCACATATGCATGTATAAGTGGATCTAGTGCCCGATAAGTCAGGAAACAAATCACATATTTAGGGATCAATTTCATCACCTTGGCACAATCTTGTCGTCGTGGTAGGGATGCCGCTTGCTAAACCGTGAGGAATCGACCAAGAAAAACACAAGAAATCCCCTCCGAACCTTAATCGGAGCCACGAATCCACCAAGAACTCCCCTTGCCCTCTCCACTTCCGTGAGCGATGCCGCCGATGACCCGCAGTCGCGAATCCACCAAGAACGCGACGCCGCCGATGGATGCTGAAAAGGATCCGCATTTGGTGAGGGACGTACGCCCAACCTAATTCGGATGAAGCTCGTGATAGCAAAAATATCCGGGGCTCACCTCTGTTTCCGTCGGCCGCTGGTCACCCCGCCGACGCCCCGCAGCCTCAGAGCTTCATTCGCGCCGCCGCGGTGGTTGCTGAAGAGGAGACGCAGATGAGAGGGAAGCAAGCAGTGCAAAGGAGGGAGCAGGGAGATTCCGGTGCCGGAGGTTGCGACAATCGGTGCTTCGAGACAGATTTGTCGGACGAGGAAGGCGGATGGCGAGGCGGTGTGACGGGAGTGGACTTACGAGGGCGGTGCGGCGATTATGGAGCGGTTTCTGGTCGGTAGGGTAATTAATTGCGTATCACGCCGTTTATTTCCTAACGGGAGCAGACGCACGGTTATTGATTGAGAAAAAAACACCTATATAAAACGTCCGATCAAATTGGAATCAACGCATGGTGGATGGTCTGATGGTTTGCCTTTCCATCGACCCCCGTACAATAGTATTTACCAAAAAATAAAGGGAAGCAGATTTCCTTAGACCGGCCGGGCAAAAGGGCCCAGGGGCCCAGACGCCGACATCAAATCGTATCTAAACCAGATGGCACGCGAGACCTAGGGTTTCTCTAGAGTTTCTCTAGGGTTGGGCGACTCCGGCGGCGATCTCATCGCCGCAGGTTTTCCCGGCCGTCTCTTCTGTTTCCTCGATCTCTCCCGTAGCTATCGACCGAGGCGGTGGGGCTGTCTGGGCTTCTCTTCCGCGGCAGATCGGTGGGACGGGCAAGGGTCTGGAGGAGGAGGACGGAAGTTTTTTTTCGTGTCAGATCGCGATGGCGGCTGAGAATTCAAGTTCTAGAAGTGGGATGGACAAGGGGTTTGATGTTCAAGAGTTGCTCAAGAACCTTAACCTGCACGAGGCAGAGCTGAAGGATGTGGTTCTTGGGAAAGAGGAGATGAAAAGCTGGCCGGAGGTGAAGTGGTTGGCTGCGGCTCGGGTGCTGACCGAGAAGAGTTTCAGCATGGAGTCCCTGAAGAAAACGATGCATGCAGCTTGGACACCAGCAAGGGAAGTCATTTTTCACGCTGCTGGTACAAATCTGTTTGTCATACAGGCAGCTTGCCTGGGAGATTGGAAGAGGATAATGGAAGATGGCCCTTGGTTGTTCAGGGGGAGCGCTTTGATGGTCGAAACTTTTGATGGGGCAACAATGGTGCCCACGGTGATACCAAGCAAAGTCCAAGCTTGGGTACAGATTCACAAGATCCCACCCTTGTTCCGGAAAAAAGAGCTGCTGATTCAATTAGCTAGCAGAGTGGGAGAAGTTGTCTCCGTTGACCTCACACCCATCCCGACCAGGTTTGGAGATTTCCATAGGGCTCGCGTGTTGCTGAACTCGACGCGGCCCTTGGCTCGGTTTGTGCCGCTGGCTTTGGAGGGGCATGAGAGAATGTTTCTGCAGATCAAGTATGAGAAGATACCAAAGTTCTGTGCACATTGTGGCCTTATGGGACATACTTATTTAGAGTGTGGTACAGGAGAGCATGCAGAGGAGGATCTGCAGTTTGGCCAATGGATGGTGTCCGAGGAGATGTTCTGGAAGCCAGGAACACCGGGTGTACGTGTCCGTTTTTCTGAGCGAGAGGGTGCTGGCGACCGTGGCCGTGGTAATAGTGCTAAACGAGGAGGAAGGTTTGCTGGACGGGGTGCTGGTGGTTCGGTGCAACGTAAATGGAAGGCAAAGGACACCAATGCCAACTTGGCTCGAAAGAGGGACTCGGAGGAAGCTGGCTTAAACGATCCTTCATCAGAGGAGCTTGCAGATTCTGCATCAAGCCCTTTAAAGCAGTCAGGTGCGGAAGCTCAGGAGAGTGAGTTAAAAGAGAAGAATGTTCAGAGAAAGCTGGACGTGGAGGATGAAACAAAAAATGCAGAGAAGGAGAGGGTTCCCCCGCCTCCGCCCGTGTATATACCTCCCAGAGAGATAAAGAAGACAAAGAGGGCAGCAACAGCAGCCTCAAAGTGTGACAGGGTGGGTCCGCACAATTCTGGAAACAAGGGATCGGCGGCCTCCAATGGGGAGGACCGCCGAGAGCAATGATCATATACTGTTGGAATTGTCGTGGTATTGGCATGACCGCGACAATTCGCGAGCTCCGTGACTTTGCACGGAAATATGCCCCCTTGGTGTTATGTGTAGTGGAGACCCAGCTACATAGGCATAGAGTGGAAGGACTAGCGGCGACGCTAGGTTATGATCGAGCTTTTTCTATTAGTAGTTCTGGCCGCAGTGGCGGAATTGGAATTTTTTGGAATAATACAATAAATATTGAGATTTTACCTTATTCCCAGTACCATCTTGATGCTGTTGTTTCTTCTGTTGATATGGAACCATGGCGTCTGACGTGTGTATATGGGGAAGCGCAAGTTCGTGAACGCCACAAAACATGGGATATGTTGAAGTTCATCAAATCATCATCTAGCCTACCTTGGCTATGCATTGGTGATTTCAACGAGGTTTTGCACAAAGAGGAACATGTTGGTGTGAACGAGAGATGCAGTACCCAAATTGCAGCTTTCCGCGACACTGTCGATATATGTGGCCTTGCTGACCTAGGGTACACAGGACTGTCGTGGACTTTCGAGAAGAAAGTGGCAGGGGGGACTTACTGCCGTACAAGGCTAGATCGAGCCTTGGCCTCCCCAAGTTGGATAGCCCGGTATCCGCTTGCTACGCTAGAACACCTGACGGCGGTAACACCAGACCATGGGCCGATTTTGTTGTGGATGGCTCCAAGGGAACGCACTATTCCAGCGAGCTCTCGTGTCTTCCGTTATGAGGTCATGTGGGAAGCACACGATGAGTTTGAGCCGTTCTTGACAGATACTTGGCGAGCTGGTGGTGTCAGTACTTGTGCATCAGACATGAAGGCTAAGCTAAATGCTCTCTCTAGTAGTCTCTCCAATTGGGATACGAACACATTTGGTAGTGTTCGGAAAAAACTGCGTCAGCTCAAATTTACGCTGGAGCGCATGCGAGCTAGGCCAAGTAGGATGGGTCCGGATCATGCCGAGCTGAAGGTTTGTGACCACATTGCGAAATTGCACCATCTTGAAGAGATAATGTGGCGTCAGCGTTCGCGTGTACAGTGGTTAGCGGAAGGCGACAAAAACACGCACTTTTTTCACCAACGGGCGAGTAGAAGAAAAAAGAAAAATAAAATCTCTCGGCTGCAGAAATCCGATGGTGAATTCACTGAAAACCCACAAGAGCTATGTTCCCTTGCAAAGGAATTCTATGGTGCGCTGTATACATCAGAGGGTACGAGCGGGATGGAGGACGTGCTGAATACTGTGCCTAATTCAGTTACGGGGATGATGAATGATGGCTTAACAATGCCATACGCTGCTGAGGAAGTGAAGACAGCATTATACCAGATGTTTCCTATCAAAGCTCCAGGGCCTGATCGGTTTCCAGCCCACTTTTTTCAACGCAACTGGAACTTTGTGGAGCTGAGGTCACTACAGCGGTAATTCGCATACTTCAGGGGATTGAGGGCCCGGAGGAAATAAACGACACATTCATTGTTCTTATCCCGAAAGTGGCAAGTCCGACGAAACTAGGACAGTTTCGTCCCATTAGTCTATGCAATGTCATATACAAAATTGCTTCCAAAGTCCTTGCAAACAGACTGAAAAAGATACTGCCAGAAATAATATCACAGGAACAGTCTGCCTTTGTCCCAGGGAGATTGATCACTGATAATATTATTACAGCTTATGAATGCCTCCATTTTATGATAAGGAACAAGGCAAAGAAACACCAACAGTGCGCTCTAAAGCTGGATATGAGGAAAGCATATGATAGGGTGGAGTGGTCATACCTCCAAGCTATTATGTTGCGATGGGCTTTGACCCTGGATGGGTTGGCCTAGTGATGAGGATGGTGTCCACGGTGAGTTTCTCGGTGTTATTCAATGGATCGCCGACTGAAACTTTTAAACCCACAAGGGGCATCCGTCAGGGTGACCCAATCTCGCCATATTTGTTTTTGCTTGCAGCAGAGGGCCTCTCGTGCCTTTTAAAATCTAGAAGTGTTATACCGTCATCAAACCTACATGGTCTAAAAGTGGCTTGCACTGCCTCCGCAGTCAACCACCTTCTTTTCGCCGATGACAGCCTGCTGTTTGTGAAAGCGAGTGTGGAGGGAGCGGGAGAAGTTTCTGAAGTTTTGGATGTTTATTGCCAAGCTTCAGATCAGAGGATAAATCTCGACAAGTCATCGGTTTTTTTCAGTAAAGGTTGTCCTGAGGCGACACGTACAGCAATGAAGAATAGATTAAATGTGCAAAACGAATCCCTTAGTGAGAAGTACCTTGGCATGCCATCAGATGTGGGAAGATCTATTAATGGAGTATTCAAATACTTGAGAGATCGAGTCTGGAAGCATGTGCAAGGATGGTTAGAACTCCTTCTATCTGCAGCTGGTAAGGAGATACTCATTAAGTCAGTTGCTCAAGCGATACCTGTTTTCTCCATGTCATGCTTTAGGCTACCAGTAGGACTGTGTCAACACATAAACAGTCTATTGCGTAATTTCTGGTGGGGCTGCCGCGAGGGCAAGAGGAAAACGTGCTGGGTGTCATGGGAGGATATGACTACTCCCAAGTACGCGGGAGGAATGGGGTTTCGAGACATTGAACTCTTTAATCTTGCTCTACTTGCACGACAGGCATGGAGGATGATTCAAAATCCAGAAACACTGAGTGCAAGGATACTCAAGGCAGTCTACTTTCCAAATAGTGAGCTGATGGAGGCACAGGTTGGGTCACATCCATCCCAAATATGGCGTGCTATTTTTAATGGAAGGGACACTTTGAAACAGGGTCTTATACGGCGCATCGGGACGGGGGAGAAAACTCATGCCTGGAATGACAATTGGCTACCACGAGATACTATGCTTAGGCCATTTGCTTGTATAAAGGATGATCCACCGGTTGTGGTGGCGAATTTCATTAATTCGTCATCTGCAACATGGGACGTACAGAAGCTGGAGAAATATTTCTTGCCGATGGATATAGATGTTATCAGGGCCATCCCAATTGGAACAACACGTCTTGATGATTATTGGGCATGGCAGTTTGAGCGCACGGGGATCTTCTCGGTTCGATCTGCTTATCGAATGTTAGTAAACTCGAAGGCGCGCAGGGAGGCGTGGCTCGAAGGTACTGCTACCGGGTCTGATCACGAGCTAGAAGGGAAGAACTGGACAGCCTTATGGAACATCCAAGTACCATCCAAAATTAAAGTTTTTCTTTGGCGTCTGGCTAAACACTCGATACCCACAGGTGATGTCCGCCATCATCGCAACATGGCCCCTGATGGTTCTTGTGGCATGTGCGGAGCTGATGACTCATGGAGACATTCTCTCTTGGAGTGCAACATGAGTAGGTGCATCTGGGCCCTTGCCCCTGAAAATATCACAGAGCATATGATGAAGACGGAGGAACCAGATGCAAAGGGCTGGATATTTACAATGATAAACTCTCTCAGCCATGATGATCTTACTCGCTGCTTAGTCACTCTGTGGGCAGTGTGGTTTGCTCGACGGAAGGCAATTCATGAAGGAATTTTTCAGAGCCCGCTATCCACTCATTCTTTTATTGAATCATTTCTTCATGATCTTGAAGTTTCTACTGCATGCAAGATGAAGGTCCGATGTCTCTAGGTCTGCTACTCGTCCTACTCAAACGAGGCGCTGGATTGCGTCTCCTCCAGGTGTAGCAAAGATCAATGTGGATGCTGCGGTGAAGAAGTCTGATAATGTTGGCATGGCCGCTACGGTCTGCCGATCATCGGAATGTGTTTATTTAGGCGCATCAGTTCTGGTGATGCAAGGCGTAACTGATCCAGCGATACTTGAAGCGATCGCATGCCGCGAGGCACTAGCTTTGGCGTCAGACTTAAATCTCTCAAGGATTAAAGTTGCGTCAGATTGTCTGGAGGTTATTAACAGTCTCGGTGGAAACTACTTGAGCAAATTCAGTTCGATTACACGAGAGATTGATAAAAGGACAAAGGACTTTGTTGGAGTTTCCTTCGTACATGAGCGGAGGACCTCAAATATTGAGGCCCACAGTCTTGCACGATCATCTGTTTCTCGCAATTTTGGTCGCCACATCTGGTTAACTCAAACACCAGATGAGTTTTGTATCCCTATGAACTTGATAGTTGAATAAAGTGGCGGCTGTTTTCCCCTAAAAAAAAAAGATGGCACGCGAGACCCTCCCTTCTCCCATCTATCCCTGACCCCCACCACACCAGCCGCCGGCCTGCGTCGTTCGTCGCTCGCTCCATGCTTCTCTTCTCCATTATCTTGGTGAGCACGTACGGGCACGAGCTCGGCCCCGCCTCTCACGGGACGCCGGCGGTCTGCACCAACTGTAGTCTGTCCAGACTTCTCTGCTCCACCACGGGTAGCTACCTGCAAGCCCGCCAAAGTCTCCAGCGTCCGCCTGTCTCTGCTGCTCCGCCTACGGTGATGCTGGGATGGAAGGAAAGGCTACGAGACGTGTGAGCGTGTCAGGGGATAATAGGGAATGCTCCTTGCGGCCACCCATAGCAACTGCCTTCTCAGGTGTGGGTCGGCGGCAGCGGGAAGACGCCCATAAGATGTATGACGAAATGCTTGTCGAGGAAGCTGATGCAGAAGATTACGGCACATGCGGCCTATGCTTGGAATGGTGGGACGAGAACGAATTGAAGTTGATTGAGGCGAGCTGGGGTCAGGCTGTGTGCCGTGTATCATGTTCTAGGTATTGTCTGCACGGCGACATGGATGTCATCACTTTTAGTACTCTGAAACCTGGGCTGTGTCGAGCGTCTTTTGAGGGAGGCCATTAGGAGTGAGGTAAAGCCAAATGTATTTACCTATACTTCATTGATTCATGGCTTCCGCACTAGAGGAGAAGTGCTTTGCTGCAGCCAATTTGCTTGTGGAAATGATGGAAAGAAGACATACTCCTGATGTGGTCACATTTGGTGCCCTGATTCATGGTCTGGATGTTGCTGGCAAGTCAGTGAGGCCTTTCTATCCGTGAGAAGATGGCAGCGACACAGCTTACTCCTGATGTTAACATACATAATGTATGGATTATTGGCCTATGCAAGAAATATATGCTTCATGCAGCTATGAACCTTATCATAGAGATGCTAGACCAAAATATCCACCCTGATAAATTTGTCTACACCACATTAATTGATGGGTTCATTAGTTGTGAGAGTCTTGGTGATGCAAGGAAAATATTCAAATTCATGCAGCAAAAGGGCAGGGTGTCTGCCCTCACCTTGTTAGCTATAATGCAAAGATAAAAGGATAAAGTCAGTTTGGAATGATGAATGAGGCCACTCTATGCATCAATAACATGGCAAAGGTTTGGAGTATCCCGCATGAGGTTAGTTACTACACCCGTTTATGTTCCAGTTTTCGTTATATTCAGTGCATAGCTGCTTGGCATGTAGGCAAGGAACATAATCCTCCATGCTGTTATTCTAACAAGGGATTAGTCGGCCTAGTTGAAGCAGCATTTTTTTCAAGTCTAACACCTAATATATGAACTGTTACACTGATGTAGAAGCTTACCCTGACCTGGTCTACTAAGGGCAGCCACAATGTGTTGATAGCCAAATCTGACATAGCCTAGAATTTAGCTTTGGTGTGCAATATGGCCACAGCTCCACAGCGTAGCTGATTCCAAATTGCATGCATAGTGGGTCCCAGTCTGACATAACTTACATAAAAATAGCTTATTCTTTCCCATCCATTCTCTCTTCCCACCTGTTAGATAGATCTCAACGTGACTGGGCCCAACGGCCCAGCACGCCCCTAACTGCGCCCTGATCGGGGGCGCCCAACCTTATCTAGGTTGGTGGGCCCCTGTCGCCAGCGCTATATAAAGTGGTGGGGAGCCGGCAGCACGACCTATGAGGTTAGCCGTGCCCTAGCCGCCCCACCTACAAGCCAATCCGATCTAGGCTAGCGCTGCGCCGACGGGAAGCTCCACCGCCGCCACCCTAACCGCACGCTCGCCACACTCCCCCTTACCACCCATGGCCAACGACGGAGGTTCTAGCTCCGGCACCAGCTCGGGCATTCCCTCTGGCTCGTGTTTGTCGAGCCAGGGAGCAGGTAGAGCTCGTCTCTGTTCTCTCTCTCTCTCTCTCTCTCTCTCTCTCTCTCTCTCTCCGTTCTCGATCTACAAAGGTGATGTATAGTGCTACTGTTAGATCTAGACTAGATCCGTGGTAAAGGTGATTTTAACATTGGTATCAGAGCCATGTTTTAGTTGCTAGATTTTACAGTGCTTTTTTGTAGAAAGTAAGAGTTCAAAAGGAAAGAAATAGATCCAAAGTGCGCCTGCCCTATGGCCGCGCCGTTCCTCTCGATCTAGATGGGCATCCATTGTGGAGACATCTAGAAGAAGAACACACCCTTCGGGGCAAAGCAAAATCCTAGATCTAAAACCCCAAAAGATCCCGAACGGAAGTTCGCACCCCATAGATCCCCAAAGAAAAGTCAATCAAATGTTTTGCCCCACACCTCGGCCACTTGACGACGGTGCACCCACCCATGGGAGGATGCACACATCGGCAAGGAGCAAAGGAGGGGGGCGCCGCAGTCTCTCCATGGACCAAGAAAAAAAGGGGGGGAGCGCTAGAGGCTCCACCGCCACCCCTCTTGACGGTGGTGCGCCCACCCTCGGGTGGACGCACCGCCGGCAAGGAGGGCGGGGGGGGGGGCATGACTCGCCGGAGCGCAGCAGAGGGAGGGGCACGCCGTGGCGGCGGCCTCGCCCGACTCGCGGGCTCGCTGCCGGAGCGGAGCAGAGGGAGGGACGCTCCGTGGCGGTCGCCTCGCCTCGCCCGACTCGCGGGCTCGCTGCCGAAGACAGGGTAGAGGGAGGGGCGCGTCGACGCGGCCACCTCACCTCTGCCGACCCGCACGCACGTGGGGCAAGCCGCCGCCACCGCACGGGCTCGAGAGAGGGAGGGGCCCGCTGGGCGGCGCCGCCTCGCCTCGGGCCGAGCCGCGAGAGAGAGTGGGGAGGGAGGGGCGCAACCGCCTCATCTAGGAGGGGCGCAGCCACCTCGGCGTGCTCCCCACGTCGCCGCCGCGGTGCGCACACGGACCCGACGCGCCGCCGCCGGCGCACCCGACGCGGGGCTGCCGCGGTTGAGCGCGGCGCCGCCGCAGAGAGATGGCGCGGGACGGACGCGGTGTCCACGCGGGGCAGCCGCGCGAGGGACGCGGCGCCGCCGCGGTGGGCACACGCGGGGCACGCGGGGGCGGGTCACAGGGGGAGAATGGTTTTAGGGTTAAGGGGGTCGGCGACTGGGGGTCCTTTATACCTCCGAAGAGGGCGGCCGACCCTTGGATCAAGGGTTGCGCGCGTGGACGACCAGGATGGAGCAGGCGGCTGGCGGCCGGTTGCTGGCGGTCCAGGCGGGCCAAGCAGGCCCCAGCTGGGCTGCTGGCGGGCAACGCTGCGCAGCGCGCAGGCGGCGGCTAGCGCGCGCTCGAGTGGCCGCGGGCCGCTGGGCCAGGTGGGCCACTGGGGGGTGGCAGGCTTGTTGCTGCCAGGGGCGCGAGCCTCCGCTATGTGCCGCACGGTGCGGCGCGGGCGTTGGCGGGCAGGCCGGCTGGGACGCCCCAGTCCGCCCAGGGAAAGTTGGCCCAGTAGGGCGTTTTTTGAACAGTTTTTCTGTTTTTTATTTTTTACAGAGTTGTTTTTTAATTGTTTTGCTTAGAGTTTTAAGCAATTTTTTGCATAGTTTTCTCTAGTCATTTTATTTTTATGTATATTTTGACTAGAGAACGTTATAAAGGCAGAATTTTTTCTGTAAAGTATAAGTTTTATAAAAGTCATTATTAAAGTTTCCGCTGCAAATAGATGGTTTAAATTGCAATGATGCAATAAAAGTTGTTTAAATTTTGACATAAAGATGTGATAAAGTGATTAAAAATAATTATGTCTCATGTTATTAATTGACCAACGTTATTAATAATCATGACCATAATTTTTTCTATTGAGCATTAAAGGTGCATTTAAATTTATTTCTGCCCAACGGTGATGTAATTTTAAATAGCAAAAAACGATTGCATGCTTAATTTATACCAACGTTGAATTAAAGCATATAGTTGTTTTCTTGATGATCTCACATCTTTTGTGATTTTCAGAAGGTCTCAACCCCATGGCCTGTTTGAAGGACATCCCGCTGCTAAGGGGGGATAACTACTCCGAATGGAGGAAGAAAGTTGATTTGGCGTTCGTATGCGCCGAAGTGGATTGGGTGGTTGACACCAAGCAACCAGTCAAGCCCGCTGACCCGGTCAGAGGAGCTGCTGAGGAAAGTGCTGACTTTGAGAAAAGGAAGAGGGACCATGCTCCATTGGAGCTGGCCTACTCGATTGATAACCAGAAATGGGTGAACGCCAACAAGAAGTGTCTGGCCTTCGTAAAGAACACAATTGAGGACGCAATAGTGGGCTCAATTGGAGAGTGTGCTACCGTGGGCGAGTATCTCGCCAAGATAAAGAGCCAGTTTACTGGCTCTTCAAAGATGTATGCGACCCAGCTGTTAAAGCAGCTGGTGACTGAAAAGTATACGGGAGGACCCCACGGAATAAGAGAGTACACCTTGAGGATGTCAAACATGGCAGCTAAGCTCAAGCCCATGGATGAGGACCTCGAGCTAAAGCCAGCACTCTTGGTGCACCTTGTGATGGCCTCACTTCCACAGCCTTTTGAAAACTTTGTGATAAACTATAATATGTCCCCTGAAAAGTGGGACATAGAAAAGACCATTGGGATGTGCTCCCAAGAAGAGGAAAGGCTGAAAGCCCTTCACGGCGGTTCCCTGAACTTCGTGAAGGACAATAGGAAGAGAGGCTTCACAAGCGGCAACCATGGTGGCTCACCCTCCAAGCCACATGGCAAGGGTCCAATGCAGCACCAGTA
The DNA here is from genome assembly GCA_916181665.1 of Avena sativa. Classification (NCBI taxonomy): domain Eukaryota; kingdom Viridiplantae; phylum Streptophyta; class Magnoliopsida; order Poales; family Poaceae; genus Avena; species Avena sativa. The sequence goes on along the minus strand of OV702293.1, from coordinate 7,036,620 downwards.
CCAGCATCACCAGTCCACCCCTGGGGAGAAAGATCAGTGCCATCACTGTAAAAAGCCGGGCCACTACAAGAAAGACTGCCCAATTTGGCTGGAGTACATCATGGGCAAAAATGGTAAATATATTGTTTATTTTGTGTATGAATCTCTGTATGAAAAGTTTACTAGATCTACTTGGTGGATTGATTCTGGTGCAACTGTTCATGTTGCCAACTCTTTACAGGGGTTTCATTCGACAAGGACCACGCAAAGAAGAGAAAGACACATTGAAGTGGCGAATGGAATAGAAGCAGAAGTGGAGGCCATTGGTGACGTCCCTCTGGAGCTGGCTGATGGCTCTTTCCTTTTGCTCAAACATGTGCTTTTCGTTCCCTCATTACATAGAAATTTAATAAGTGTTTCCTGTTTGGACAAAGAGTCTTATGAATGTTATTTCGGAAATGGCAAGTGTGCCATTTGGTTGAAAGACCAATGTGTGGGTGTTGCTACATTATTTGATAAGTTATATTTGTTATCCCTGCATGAGAAAGTTCTTTCTGTGTGTGATGTGAATGAAAAAGTTTCCTTGTCGAACAAAGAACAAAAGAAGAGAAAGCGAACTCTTGACTCATCGAAACTATGGCACTGTAGACTAGGCCATATTTCGAGGGAAAGAATAGAAAGCCTCGTTAAAAATGACATTCTTCCTCCGTTAGAGTTCTCCGACATAGAACAATGCATAGATTGCATTAAAGGAAAGTATGTCAAACAAATTAAAAAGGGTGCAAACCGAAGCATAGCTACACTAGAAATAATCCACACGGATATTTGTGGACCGTTTCCGGTGAAAAGTGTGGATGGCTATGATTCATTCATAACATTCACGGATGATCACTCCCGGTATGGTTATATTTATCCAATTAAAGAAAGATCTGAAGCATTGGATAAATTTAAAATTTTCAAAGCTGAAGTAGAAAATCAGCACGATAAAAGAATTAAAATAGTTCGGTCCGATCGTGGGGGGGGAGTACTACGGTCGGCATACTCCATATGGTCAAGTACCAGGACCCTTTGCAAGGTTCCTGCAAGAAAATAGAATAGTCGCCCAGTATTCTATGCCGGGCGAACCTCAGCAAAATGGAGTAGCTGAAAGGCGCAACCGTACCCTTATGGATATGGTGCGCGGCATGATGAGCTACTCCACCCTTCCATTAGGATTGTGGATGGAGGCCCTTAAAACCGCCATTCACATTCTCAACAGAGTACCAAGCAAGTCGGTGCCCAAAACACCGTATGAATTGTGGACAGGCAGAGTCCCCTCTCTGCACCACTTGAGGGTCTGGGGGAGCCCAGCTGAGGCAAAAGTTTTCAATCCAAACATCGCAAAGTTAGACCCCAAAACAGTATCTTGCCATTTTATTGGCTATCCAGATAAGTCCAAAGGCTATCGTTTCTACTGTCCCGACAGATACACAAAGTTTGTAGAAACGAGACATGCAGTCTTCTTGGAGGACGAATTGATGAGAGGGAGCACCGTAGCTAGGAAAATTGATCTTGAGGAGAAGAGGGTGCATGCACCTAATCCGATGACTCAGGAGCCATTTTTCTTGCTACCTGTTGTGCCACCATCTACAACCCCTGAGGTTGTGGTGCCGGCACCTGTTGTGACTCCACACGTGACAACAATGGGCGAAAGTTCGGAACCTGTCCATCAGGAGCCACCTGAACCCACTGTTGAGCACGAAAGGGAGCCAGAACAGCCACCTAGTGTAAATGTGCCTGAACCCGAGGCAAGAAATGAGCAAGAGTCTGATGAACTCAGACGGTCTAAAAGAGAACGAAGACCAGCCATTTCCAAAGAAATCTACAAAGTTTACAATGTAGTTCATATGGAGGGCGATCCTACCTCATATGAAGAAGCCATGAGTAGCCCTCACTCAGCCAAGTGGGTGGAGGCAATGGAAGATGAAATGAAATCAATGAGTTCCAACAATGTTTGGGACTTAGAGGAAATTCCAAAAGGAGCCAAAACAGTAGGATGCAAATGGGTCTACAAAACAAAGTATGACTCCAACGGGAATGTAGGAAAGTACAAAGCTAGACTCGTGGCAAAAGGCTTTACGCAAAGAGAAGGCGTAGATTACAATGAGACTTTTTCTCCGGTCTCATGTAAGGACTCCTTCAGAATCATCATGGCACTAGTTGCACATTTTGATTTAGATTTGCATCAAATGGATGTTAAGACGACATTTCTAAATGGAGATTTAGAAGAAAATGTTTACATGAAACAACCCAAGGGTTTTTTCATGGAGGGGAAGGAACATATGGGATGCCGCCTAAAGAAATCCATTTATGGGTTAAAGCAAGCTCTAGGCAGTGGTATTTAAAGTTTAATGATACCACTAAAAGATTTGGATTCAAAGAAAATGTTGAGGACAACTGCATTTATGCAAAGTTCAAAAGTGGGAAATATATTTTCCTAATTCTATATGTGGATGACATTCTGCTTGCTAGCAGTGATGTTAGTCTACTACTAGAGACAAAGAAGTTCTTGTTATCTAACTTTGACATGAAAGACCTTGGTGAAGCCTCTTATGTTTTGGGCATAGAAATTCATCGAGACAGAAAGAATGGAGTGTTAGGACTGTCGCAGAAAGCGTATTGTGAAAAGATTTTAAAGAAATACAATATGCATGCGAGTAATTCAACACCTGCTCCCATAGTCAAGGGCGATAGTTTTGGGAAATCCCAATGTCCAAAGAATCAATATGAGATCGATCAAATGAAGTCAGTACCATATGCTTCGGCTGTTGGAAGCTTACAGTATGCACAAGTGTGCACTCGCCCTGACTTAGCATTTATCACCGGGGTACTCGGTAGATATCAAGAGAATCCAGGCATAGAGCACTGGAAGATGGTAAAGAAAGCTTTGCGTTATGTGCAAGGCACAAAAGGCCTCATGCTTACATATAGAAGATCTGATTCCCTAGAGATAAAAGGGTATTCAGATGCAGATTTTGCGGGAGATAAAGACAACCGAAAGTCCACGACAGGGTATGTCTTTACTCTCGCAGGAGGTGCTATTTCGTGGAGAAGCGCCAAACAGTCAATAGTTGCATCATCTACGATGTATGCAGAATTTATAGCATGTTATGAGGCCATGGGACAGGCGTTATGGTTAAAGAAATTCTTACCCGACTTGAAAGTGGTTGACTGCATCAGCAGGCCACTAAAGATGTATTGTGACAACGAGCCCGCAGTATTCTATGCTCACAACAACAAGTCGAGTAATGCTTCAAAGTCTATAGATATAAAGTATTATGTTGTGAAGGACAAAGTCCAGGATCAAACTATAAGTCTCGAGCATATAAGGACAAAGGATATGCTTGCGGATCCGCTAACGAAAGGCTTACCACCCAATGTGTTCAAGGAGCACATAGCCGGCATGGGTTTAACGGGAAGCCTATGATTCCTGGACTATAGAGGCCCAAAAGTAACAGAATTTGTTTCAGAACATGAAGGTATATAGTGGCTGTCTGATTCTATCGGCAATTGAGCTGAGACGATGAAACATGCTCTGTGTATCATTCTGTGATGGAATAAGTAAAAAACAAGGTTAAAAGTAAAGTCGAGATCTAGGGGGAGAATGTTAGATAGATCTTAACGTGACTGGGCCCAACGGCCCAGCACGCCCCTAACTGCGCCCTGATCGGGGGCGCCCAACCTTATCTAGGTTGGTGGGCCCCTGTCACCAGCGATATATAAAGTGGTGGGGAGCCGGCAGCACGACCTATGAGGTTATCCGTGCCCTAGCCGCCCCACCTACAAGCCAATCCGATCTAGGCTAGCGCTGCGCCGACGGGAAGCTCCACCGCCGCCACCCTAACCGCACGCTCGCCATACTCCCCCTTACCACCCATGGCCAACGACGGAGGTTCTAGCTCCGGCACCAGCTCGGGCATTCCCTCTGACTCGTGTTTGTCGAGCCAGGGAGCAGGTAGAGCTCGTCTCTGTTCTCTCTCTCTCTCCGTTCTCGATCTACAAAGGTGATGTATAGTGCTACTGTTAGATCTAGACTAGATCTGTGGTAAAGGTGATTTTAACACCACCCTCTCTTTCTTCCCCACCGTATGAGAGAATGATTTTTTAATCGTATGGGAAGATTTGGCATCGGAGCATTCAGTTGCTCCGGTTCCAGTTTTGCTCTTTTTAGAACTATTCCTACAAAGTATGAAACTAGTTCCAAAAGTCAAAAAGGCAATATGGAACCACTTTTAGCACAACGCTATGGGTGCCCTAACGCCCACCAAATTGTCCGGTAGACTGATGCAACTGAGCTTCAATTAAGTATCCCATTAGATTTCACTCTTACGTTTTTTATATGCTTTTGACTGAAGTTATTTTTTTCTGAATTCGATTTACTTTCAGCACATGAAACTGTTCCGAGTTTTGAAAAAGGTATGTTCCAAAGAACTGATTCATTCTTTTGTAATATTGACCAGCTATTTTTGTCACTGGACATACTTCAATAAATAGCCAAGCTGCATTTGTGTTAGCAATAAATTCTAAAATACTAAAAATATATATTATTTCAATTTTTATCCATAAAGTTATTGTTTTCAATAAGTTTTGTATTGCCTGGGTATGTTCGGCGTTTAGTACATAACAACGAGAAATATATAATAAGACTTTATTTGATAAAGATTAAATTTTAATGGTGACAAGATTGAACGGAACGGTGTGGTGTGAGAAAGGATATGGAGATACATGGTCTACCAAGAGAGGGGGTAAATTGGTAAGATGTAAACTATTTGTGGAGCCAAATTCTTTGCATATATCGTGAATTATAGTTGTTTTGATCAATGTATCTAAAACTAAAATTGTTATTTGTTCGCATGTGGCAGCGCACGGGCATTTAGCTAGTTGATGTTACACTTGTTCTCATAATTTTATCAAGCCCACGATATAATTAACCGAATTGGTTGGATCTTTGACCAATACATTGCCACAACACTAAACTTTTAGATAGAAGGCGACAAGCGCCCGACTTTAAATTAATAAAGCCACATACGGCCGAGATTACAGAGTGCTGAAAACAGCTTACAGGCGATACATACAACAAGCAAAGAAAATACAAATTAAGCGCCACTTGAGTATCAAAGCTCTTGTCCATCCGCGAGCCGACCGGAGACGAAACGAAGAGGAAGGAGCACGACACGGGAGGAAATGTGTCGTCATCGACCACCAGCAGGCCAAACAATGTCAATATGCTGCCAATGGCTCCACCTCTGAAGAAGGCCACTGCCTTCTCGCCCTGGATCGGAGGGCGTCGTACCCTTCAGGAGGTGGAGAAGCTCGCCCTGAGCACGCATGGCCATACGACAGGTTGCCATGGGAGAGCCAAAGAGCAACACCGCCTCACCACCGCAACTCACGAACACCAGCGTCGCTCACAAATCATCACGGAGAACATCAACTGCCAGACAGGATTGCCAAAAAAGATACGGTGATAGAGAATGACAACAAAGCTACTAAGCACACCTAGCTCAACTTACCACCATGGTATCACTAATGCCGAAGAGGGGATCACTTCCCCTCTCGCCCAGGCTCGAGGACAACGACCCGCCTGCAGTAGGTATCACCAGGGAAAGGGAGCAACGGATCAGCCACAGTATCACGTTGCCACCGAATTGAAGAACTGCTACCAACAGCCCACCACCCACTGCAAGCTTGTCTACCACCCTCGAAAAATCCAAGACGGCGCCTCCAACGAGGTAACGACGTCGGAGGGCCGCCGCCGTTCAATCCGAAGATTCGGGGTTTCACCCAGGATAGGTAGGATTGGGAGCGGGAATAGACCTCGATGAAGCCTTCAAGAAGGGAATCAGTGCGCAAGCACCAACAGCGTCGTGGCCGCCACCGACGACCAAGGGTTTCCCCCCGTCAAGAGCCCCCATCTCTAGCTACCACCGCCAATCACCGGAAGTTCCAGGGCCGAGGGGGTGAGATGAGCGTCAACAGGGAGAGCTGCAACTTCAGAACTTGCACCAGAGAGCCATCGGGGCAGCCTCCGTGCCACAACCCGCGCCTCTCGCCGCCTCTCTGCCCACGCAGCCAAAGGAGACGCCTTGCAGCACCGACGAACGCCATCCGTCGCTAGATCAACGTCGTCCACCACCTTCGGGGCCGCCGCCCTGGCTTCCGAGGCCCGTTCCCACATCACCACCGGTTTCCATGGCCGACATCCACTAGAGGGTGAGCACCAGATCGAGAACCAAGCCTTGGTCAGATCTGGCCATGGCTGAGCACGTCATCGACAACCGCCGTGCATCAAAATGCAGGGACGGGCCTCCGGCCGTGGAATCCAGCCCACGAGCAGGCACGGTACGGCCGCCAGCACCACTGGCCGTGACCACTGCGGCCGCTGCAGGGTCCCCCAGCAGATCAGCGGGGCGAAAAAAGCACATCCGAAGGAGAAGCAGGGACGGGCAGCCGCCGCCGCGTGGAAGGATGAGCTAGGATTTTGCCCCTCCCGTCGAGGAGCGTCTCTCAACAGCACTAAACTCAAACCAACCAGCCCAGAAAGATCGTGATGTCAGCCACAACACCAACCCACTATCCACTGGACATGCATGGGCCTAGCATTAACAGTCTGCGGAAGTGCTGAGATGAACGTACGGATACGGTTCTACCAAACTCCAGGAGTACGGCATTCACCAAACCCAAGCCCCCTACTAACCAACCGAATTACCGGAAATGCTCGTGGGGGCATGGGCACGTATGAGTACGGCCGGCCGGCCGCCGCGGTCCATGTGCCCATGCGGCTGGCTCCTCTCGTGGCCTCATGTGGGTCCTCCGTTTCTTTTATCAATCAGGCTTGATGGCATGTTCTTGGAATTTCTGATCCACACTTGCTAAGTCTGCTTTGGCGAGAGCATTCGCCTCGACATTACAGCACAAACTTGCATTAATTTTCTTCAACCTCCATATAGTCTCAAGTGGACACATGCATATGGATGCCGCATATGTTCTTTAGGTTGTGTAGGAATGGATGGTGTTTGTTTGTGTGGAAGGAAATGGGTTTTGGCTGCACAGCACAGGGTGCCGAAGAAGGAGCTGACTCAGGATGCAAGAGATCGAATTCCCTACTAATTATCCGAAGGTTTGACATTGCGTTGCATGCATGTGAGCCTAGCTAGCACCAGGATGCTATCGCATGCAATTAATCAATCTCCTATATTCCCTGCCAACGACCATCATTCCCATCACTCCCCCGAATTTAATCCCTGGTGGAGTATATAAGCACACCGTACCGACCTGTTCGATCGGAACACCAGTGATCAGTCGATCCAACAGCTGCACTTTCTTCTCTTCTCGTCTTGTACACATCATCCTAGCTAGCTAGACCCTTCAAGTCGTCGGTGATCTTGATCGATATCAATACGGACGAGATGGGCACGCCGCGGGCGAAGCTCAGGCTCTTGTCTCTCCTCGGTCTCTGTGTCGCGTCGGCGATGGCTGACTGGAGCAGGGGGACGGCAACGTTCTACGGCGGGAAAGACGCCTCCGGCACAATGGGTATGCATGTGTCCCAGCTCCGGCCGGCCGGCCGGCGGCGGCCAAAACAATCAGGACTCCTACTAATGATTTTTGTTGGTCGATCGCTCAGGTGGCGCGTGCGGATACAGCAACCTGTACAACCAGGGCTACGGCGTGTGGAACGCGGCGCTGAGCACGGTGCTGTTCAAAGACGGCGCGTCGTGCGGCGAGTGTTACCTTATCATGTGCGACACCAGCCAGTCCGCGATGTGCAAGCCCGGCGTCGCCGTCACCATCACCGCCACCAACCTCTGCCCGCCCAACTGGGCTCTCTCCAACGACAACGGCGGCTGGTGCAACACCCCACGCCCCCACTTCGACATGTCCCAGCCATCCTGGGAGAACATCGGTGTCTACCGCGCCGGCATCATCCCGATCCTCTACCAGAGGTAAGTACTACAACAGTAATGCGTATAGTAGTAGGGACTGCGCCATCCATATTCTAGTGCCAAAAAACACGGATTACAACTTTAATTGTAGGGTCAAGTGCTGGAGGACGGGAGGGATGAGGTTCAGCATCACGGGGTTCAAATACTTCCAACTGGTGCTCATCACCAACGTCGCCGGTAGCGGGTCGATCCAGTCCATCTCGGCCAAGGGGACCAATACGGGGTGGATCACGCTGACCAGGAACTGGGGCGCAAACTGGCAGTGCAACTCCGTGCTCATCGGACAGGCGCTATCCTTCAAGGTCACCTCCACCGGCGGCCAGACGTTGTACTTGAACCAAGTCGTGCCGGCGTGGTGGACCTGGGGAGCCCAGACTTACGCCAGCAACCAGCAGTTTGACTATTGATGATGGATCCATGCATGATCACTTCCTCCCTCACATATATGCTTGTGGCGCCTGGCTGCCTGGCATCACTGGCACATGTGAATTCTTTTGGTTGACTTATATATGTTGCGTGCAAAGTGGGGTGATCTGGATTTTCATATATATATGTACATGCTCTAAATCATTATACTAGAAGACAACGAAGCCAAGGGAAATTCAAAGTCATCCTTATTTCAGGAGATGTGATATTCCCAAATGATTGTTAGAATGACATATTCGCTTTGATTTTCCTTTTGCTCTTTCCGGTCATCCGTGCAATTGCCTGACCTTTCTACGTTGGCAGGGACGGATCAATTGCTATTTCAAGGGCGCTCCTCTTTTTTTTTTTTGACACCAATGGTGTTCAGTGCTAAGTTTTGCTATGGGAAGCAACATCTGTAGTCTAGCTTGACGGCATGTTGATTGTTCTGTTGTTTCTTTCCTTTTTTTTTCCTGGTAAATTTTTTTACAACTTGCAAGTGGAATTATCTGTATAACCTGATGTAGTAATAATGATCATCAAATGCCATGACCAAACATGTGCTGAGAATGCCACCGCCCCAGACAGCCATCCACCCCGCGGCGACCCACCGCAACCGCCAAAGCACCATCGGAACAGGGCGCGGCCGCGACGAGACCACCACGCCGAGGCACCCCCGGCCAGCCGACCTCCACGTCACCGAAGCGTCGAGGCAAAACCTCTGGCTGCTGACCACCCGAAAGCCGCCGTGTCCCTGGGGCCGCCGCCCCGACTTCCACATCTCCGGCAGAACGGACGCCGCCGGCGCCGGAGAAGCAGCCCAGCCACCCCTGCCGGCCGCTCGAGGTCGAGGGGCACCGCCCCAACCGAAACCCCGCCTGAGCCCGCCAGCTCGGCCTCCCGTACGGACGCAGAAGGAACGCCACGGGCGAAGCCCGCCTTGGCCCATCTAGGGCCCAGACAAACCCGCAGCCGCGCAGTCCCGGCCGTCGGCTCCAACTCCGTTGAATGCCGCCGCTGCAGACCACGGCCTCTGTGCGACCTCCCGACCGCCATGAACGGGCCGTCGTCGAGAGCACCCCCACTCCCGAGCGTCGCCGCGGAGAAGCAAGTCTCCGTCGCCACCAGATCCACTCGGGCTTTGCCCGGTAGAGGTGACCGGCGATGAAAGGGGGAGGAGGAGGGGGGTCGATGGTGGCTGGGCGGTGTCGCCTCCCGGGTCGCCCCTGGGGAGGGAGCGATGCGGGTCTTTGCTACTGCCATTTCTTTGTTCGCGCCATTTCTTGGTTCCTATCTATATCTGTTCCCGCCATCTCCTTCTAGCCGTACCACTGATTTGAGTCTATAAATAGCTCATCTTCATCCATCATCCAAGCACCCTTCTCCACTGCTCTTTTTCCTCCTCAATTTTGTTAGTGATGAGTTTGCTTTGATGGGACCGAGATGATGATAGGACAAAGAAGATGAAGGATGCGAGGTTGCCCCAACATCTCTGGTGTTGGTGCGGTAATATTTGCAAGGTGAAGGATTTTTTTGATAAGTCGGGCATGAATAGACATGTTGTTTCTGTTATTGATATTTTATTAATGTTCTGTGTTGTCTCCTCTATCCCTTTGTAGGTGGTATCATTGGATTGACACGAAGATGCCGGATTGGGTAGCGTGTGAGATTGAAGAAAGGCGACGTCGTTTGATGCTACTGTTGTTGCTTGTGCAGCTATTGCTGCTGCATGGGGTGCCATTGAAGTTGTTTGTGCAAATTTTCTTTGTCTAACTTGTGCATGAGTGAACTCATTAAGTGTTGGCCACACGGAGATAAACAAAAAAAAATCTCTACGCAGTGCTCCCAAGATCTAACTCAGGTAGAAGGCCATGAGAATTACCACTAGTCGCGCGATTGCGATTCACTGATGAAGCATATTAGTTGATGCAGTGCTGTCCTCACAATCCGATCCAATCCCGCGATCGTTGAAGTGCTAAACGTAGAGGAGGAGCTCTGACGGCGGATTGCTAGGTCCGAACTGGCATCTAGACTGAATGGGGCTAGAATTTCTAATGCATGGAGTGGTCTAACCGTTCCCTTTAGGCATCCTGCGCCCCCACTATATATAGGGAGGGATCATAGTAAAAAAAGAACTATATATAGGGAGTGAAAGTGAGCTTCACTCACTTATGGCCCATTCACTAAAGCCTGTACGAGTCACTGCGAGTCCAACTCACTAACTCAGCCCCTGTTACTTTTGGGTCCAACCCGAATGACTTGCTTCCACTCTTAAGTGTGTGACCCCGAAGGCTCATGGCAACTTGGATACGATTGGAGTTCGAGTGACAATCGATCAATCGGTAGCGGAACATGCTGATTTTCAAGTACCAAAGAGTCATGATGATATACCTTCCAATGTGACTTGCGTCCAAATCCCTTTTGCGTCACGATATACCTTCTCGAGCTATAGGAGAATTATCACCATCCCTTAAATAGTCAACCCTCTTCTCAATCTGTGATATGTGATTCATCCGACTAACTCTTAGTCAATCGCCTCAGTTAACACTTAACCGAGTCATGCATGGCCATGCTTTCCGAATCATATCATCCGAGAGGTCCTAGAGAATATCTCTCCAATTGGAGGGGCAAAATTCCATCTTGTTATCCATACCACACAGCTTGATTCTCAGCTGACCTGAACTCTACCTTTAAAACTGCCCTATGACGGAACATCGTTTGACAGAACCTAAGTCGGTGATCCACAACTCAGATTGTGCGACATCCTCAGGTCTAAGGATTACATTGATTGAGACATACAAATGAAAACATGTTCATTTTATCTTAATATGGGCCAGTCTGACTCACTAAACTCTTTAGCCGATTCCATGTAAATCGGAATAGCATCACCATACCCATGATAAGTGGAACCTAGTCATCAACCAACTTTCACATTAGTATAAGTTGTGTGTCCAACATAACCCCGGCGACTAAGGACATCTAATATAAACAACATGAATATATAGTTCCACAACTGAATAACATATTCAATGATACATATCATATGTTCATACAAGGACAACTTAATAACTTTATGAATACATTAGAAATTACATTATACATGATTGCCTCTAGGGCATATTGATGTCTCCCAAGTGCACGAGATTAGTTGTAGCACTTTTCAATAAGAAAGGTTGTTGAACCCACGAGGAGATGAAGGTATTGGTTAGTACGTTTGACAAGTAAAACAATAAAAGAGTGTAGTGGTTTTGGTGTTTTTGGTTTACAGTTTGCAGTAATATAAAGTACTGAAAGTAAATATCAACAAGTAAATGCTCTAAATGAGAGAAAGCCCAATCCTCTATTCAGCAAGAGGATAGGCTCAAGTGTGTGTGAACTTATATGTGGCAAGCGTTCCTGAGGGTGGCATGGATTTACTTAGCATTCAGATTTTTACATAACATGGTGAACATCTCATCAAGTCCCATTCCTTTATGGTGGAGCCTAAATTAGATGTGGCCATAGATATGAGCAAGTACACTCCTTATGATGGGTCCTAGAGCCATTTTCTTGAGCAATTATAGGAATCATTAATATATAAATGTCCTACCATAGCAATTAGTTCATTGGTCCCTGATAGAAATCCCTCTAATACAACTCAAAGTATTGAAAAACAGTTTCTGTCATTCTGTCTCTTCCAACCCTCATCATTGCATTAATGTATAGCCCTATGAGCCCATAAAGGTGAAGTAATACACAGTCGATGTTTGCATAAAACCATCATAGAACCACATAAAAGATAAAAACTTGACCAAATACTCATTGCATACTATATGGAAATCATAGCCAATTCATCATATGCCCTCAGGAAACATGGGGATCTACTCACAAGTGAAAAACATGATATGGATCAGTGGCATATGGATTACAAAACAATCTAAAAATATAATCTCTCCACCAAATAAAGACAAGTTGCCGATAAAAAACATGCAAATAGCATTCAAACAATATTCGGGGGTTCAGTCAATCACAAACTATGAGGGAAAGGAGGTGGATCTTGGAGATGAAGATGGTGATGATGGTGCTGATGGAGATGTTGATGGAGAGGCCTCCTCCTATGCCAAGGAGGAGTGGTGATGACGATGGCATCGACTTCCCCCTCACTGGAGGCTCAGGTGCTGCAGGATATGCCCTTTCCTAGAGTAGGAGAGGACTTTCGCCTCCTCCGCTGCCTCTGTAAATCATGGGAAAAATATGGAGTAGGTCTTCTAGCGAGGCGGAGGCATCTGTAAAAAGGAGGAGTCGAGGCGATGCTCGTGGGCCAAACGAGCATGGGTGGCATGCCCAGCAGGGTAGGACGCGCCACCTGGGCTCTTTTGGTCCCTGTAGCTCCTCTCGCTCGATTCTTTCACTCACGGTCCTTCTCCATGTTAAAAATTGATCAGGTATTTTCCCTTGATTTTTAGGTGTCCATAATGTCCCTGAAACAACAAAATACGAAAAAGGAGGTTTTCTGCCTCCCAGAAATTAAATACCACTGAAAGGGAATTTGTAGGAAAGTCCCATAAATCAACTAAAAAATCATAATGATAGAACATGGAAAATCTTATTCAATACAGAGCGTATAAGTCACTATATTGATGATTTAAAATGCTTGTATCAACTCCCCCAAGGTTAAACCTTTGCTTGTCCTTGATCAAGTAAGCAAATAGATCATACCATGTAGCAATGAGCTTATGGTTAATAATAAAATACGAGCATGGCATCATCAACTTATGCATATTCATTTGTCTTAAAAGGTCTATAGACTAACAATCACAAAAATGTGGGTTTCATAGACACGAGCTCTAGCAACTACCCCTTGCTTTTGAACAAACTAACCAGTGTATGTTGGACAAGTGAACAAGTCTCCAATTTTTCTTTTCTCTTTGTTAATATTAGCTTGCATGGTTTTTTACCTTGCTATCTCTGATTCACTCTTGCCTTTGCAATGGAGATAAAACTCTCATAGAACAACTAGTTAAAAGAAGAGAGTTAAGCAATAAGATAGACATGAAGTTTGACTTTGTCAAACACTTTCACCATTTTTGAAATGGCTTCAGTTAATGGTCTTGCCTCCTAGTAACCAATATTAACCTTATTCATGGATCTTTCAATCATATTATATGCTCTACTCAACCTTTGTCTTTCACTTTTCATGGCTAACTGAATCCTCGGGTGCCTGCCTTCATACATTTTCCATAGAGCATATGAATTGAAATATCTATGACCCCCAGTTTACTCATTGATTACTAAATAGAACAAGAGTATCTCATGCCCTCTTGTTATCATCGCTTCCTAACTATTTCTTCCACAAAACCATATCTCTACTACAAATTCAAGGTATGTTTCTTTATATATATTTCTAAACATAAATCGCATGGATCTTTCCTTTGTTGCAAGATTTTGTTTGTTTGAGAAGTTATATACTTGTCTAACACACTCAAGTTAATCTAATTCAAGACAAGATGAACTGAAACTTCTAGATATGAGGTGCACATCTGCATGAGTATTACACATAAATATCCAAACAAAAGAATCATGGATCACACCATACTTCGTATTTCATTAAAAATCTCTCGACCAAGGATACAAGATAATGCCCTAAGAGCCTTTTAAGTGATGAGAAAATCGATACCTAATAGATAAAATAAAAAACCAACCTAACAATCACGACTAGAAGCAATATAATAAACTAAAAAGAATAAAAGGCTTGATAAAAATCACCCAAGATTGAGTGTTGTTGTAGATCCTTAAGCAACGAACTTCATGAACTCATCATCAGTAGTGTTCCTGATCCTCACCAAGGCTGCATGCAACTTCTTGTTGACTTCAAATTGCTCCTCCCACTTGGCCTTGTAATTCTTGAGCTCTTCCTCCAGCCTTTCAATAGTCTCCATGCAAACTTGCGGAGTCTATTTGCATGCCCCTAATTACTTTGTATTCATTGCCTCTTTGTGGTCCTTCAATAATTTAATATGACGGCGAGAGCTAGATGAGTACTTCTCTTCATTAGCAATTTGTTGGTGAAGGATGTCAATCCATGCTTGAAGATCCGGATCATCCAAGCTCCTGAATTAGGGCTCTTCAATGTCCCGCATCCTCCTTGCTCCATCTTAAAGTTGAGTCCTCCAAAGGCCATTATCCCTAGGGTATTATTCTTGCCTTTGTAGCCGACTCCTTGGTGGGAAGCTCCACCATGACGTCCTGGTGGTCCACCGTGAAGACATGACTAGTTTCAGAGATGAGATCTGGAAAACATGAAAAAAAACAATGTTCGCTTGAAAATACTTGATGTGAGATTAGATCGGTAGAGAGGGGTATATATTAACAAGTTTTAGGGTAATGCGAAGCGTTTGAGATGAAACCGAGGCAAAACGGACGTCGGAGGGGCGAAAGAACCTGGGTGGTGCGCCCAGCAAGGTAGGGAACGCCACCTGGCCTCTTTCCCTCTCCCAGACTTCGTTTTGTCCAATTCTTTCGCCGCACGCTTTAATTTTCCAAAAATAATGACTTACCTAAAATATGGAAATATTCTGAGACAATAACGCACCCGAAAACCTCCATTTATTGATTTTTGGTATCTAGCATGGGATATTTCTTTGCAATTATGGTCTTGGGGCTCTGGAGGTTTAATTCTTCCACCTTTCCAACGAATTTTGACCTACAATATAATGTTTAAGACATTGTCCATTAACAACATGAGGTTTACCTTTGTAGTCTCCATGAAGACGGATGGCTTCAAAGCGATACACCTCCTGCACAACTAATGGACTTTTCCACTTTGATGCTAACTTCGCTGCAGAGAACTTGAAACGAGAGTTGAACAATAACACTTGATCTCCTACTTTAAATTCCTTTCTTTTTATTCTTTTATCATGCCAAATTTTCATTTTTTATTTAAACAGACTAGAACTTTCATGAGCTTCATTCCTCCATTCATCTAACAAGTTTAGGTCTAGAATTCTCTTTTCTCCAGCAGTTTTGAAGTCAAAGTTGAGTTGTTTAATAGCCCACCTAGCTTTACGTTCTAATTCAACGGGGAGGTGACATGCTTTACCATAGACCATTTTATAAGGGGACATACCCATAGGATTTTGAAAATCAGTTCTATAAGCCCACAAAGCATCATTGATTTTGGTTGGCCAATCAGATCTAGCTCTATTGACTGTCTTTTCTAAAATGAGTTTGATTTCCCTAATACTTAGTTCAACTTGACCACTAGTTTGAGGGTGATATGGGGATGCTACCCTATGATTGACACCATACTTAGCTAAAGTTTTTCTAAAGAATCCATGTATAAAGTGCGAACCACCATTAGTAATTAAAAATCTAGTTACTCCAAACCCGGGAAAGATGGTGTCCTTAAGAATCTTCATTGGTGTAGCATGATTTGTACTTTTTGTTGGAATTGCTTCAACCCAGTTTGTAACATAGCCCACTGCAACCAAAATGTGAGTGTGTTTTGTTGTTGATGACGGGAATGGTCCCATAAAGTCAAATCCTCATACATCAAATGGTTCAAGTGGCGGTGAATAGTTTATAGGCATTTCATTTCTCTTACCAATGTTTCTAATGCGTTGACATTTGTCACATGCTTTAACATAGTTAGCATAATCTTTAAATAAAATAGGCCAATAAAAACCAGACTATAATACCTTTGTAGCGGTGCGGTCTCCTGCATAATGACTGTCATGACGATGTCTTATGATATCCTACTGCTCAAATTTAGGCACATAGCATCTAATAATACCATCTACACTTTTCTTATAAAGAAATGGATCGTACCAAAAGTAATGTCTAAGATCATAAAAAAATCTTTGTTGGGAAGTGAACTGTGGTGGCATAACTTTCCCAACAATAAAGATAGCATAATCAGCAATGTAGGGTTTGTTGCATGTAAAACAAAAAAATTCTACCGCAAGAACACAAAAAACCAAGATCTAATCTATGTACAAACCAAGATCTAATCTATGAGATTGGTGTAACGAGTTTGTAGAGAACTAACCCTTGTAGATCCAAAGTGTTTAACAAGATCGAATTCTCGGGGTAGATGTAGTCGATCACTTGCCGACCTCAAGATCGTGTAGACGATCCTTCCGGCGCAGCGTTCCGGCAGCGCTTCCGCAGTCGATCACACATATGGTAGTCGATGAATACTTCCTCTCCCTTGTTCCAGCAGGGTAGCGGAGGTTGTAGATCTCCTTAGAATCCCAACAACACGACAGTGTGGTGGTGGTGGAGGAGGAGAGATTTCTGCAGGGCTTCGCCTAAGCCAGAGCAGTATGGTGGAGGAGAGAGGGGTGCGGCGGCTAGGGTTGTAGGTGCCATGGGAAAAAGGGCAAGAGGTACAAGGGGGGCGCCCTACCCCTCCTTATATGGGAGAGGGGGCGGCGTCCAAGGCCTCCTTCCCCTAGCCGAGTTGCTCCCCAACTCGGCTAGGAAGGGGAGACTCCTTCCCCAACTCGTCTAGGAAGAAGGGGAGTTGTAAACTTGCCTTTCAAGTTTCCCCTTTCCTTCCCAAACTAGGATTTTACTTTTCAAACTAGGATTTGACTTTTCAAACTAGGGTTTGAACCTACCTCCCTTGTGCTTGGCCGAGTTGGCCTAGGTTTGATGCGGCCAGCCCCTTAGGGTATGGTGCATCCAAGTACCTCCTCCCGGGGTGGTGGACCTTCCAGAACATTCTGTAAGGTTCCGGTCGAAACACCGAAAACATTTCCAAACCCCAGAAATTGACTTTCCTTATATGAATCTTATTATCCGGACCATTCCGAATCTCCTCGTGATGTCCCAGATCCAATCTGAGACTCCGAACAACATTCGGTCTCCAACTCATATTCCATATATACTTAAACAACATCAAATCCTTAAGTGTGTCTCCCAACGGTTCGCGAACTATGCAGACATGATTGAGATACCTCTCCGATAAATAACCAATAGTGGGATCTGGAAATCCATAATGGCTCCCACATATTTCTACGATGACTTCGTGATCGAATGAAACATTTACATACGATACCGATTCCCTTTGTCGCGTGATACTTTACTTATCCGAGGTTTGATCGTCAGTATCTCTATACCTAGTTCAACCTCGTTACCGATAAGTACCCTTTACTCGTTTTGTGATATGACATCCCTTGTGACCTAGTCACATGCTTGCAAGCCAATTGGGTGACACTCCACCGAGAGGGCCCAAAGTATATCTATCTGCCATATAGATGGACAAATCCCACTCTTGATCCATGCGCTTCAACGCATACTTTCATAATACCTAATGCCACCTTTATAACCACCCAGTTACGGAAGTGGCATTTGATGTCATCAAAGCACTTATCCGGTGATGGTGATTAACATGATCTCATGGTCAAAGGATTAGGTTACTATGTATTTAAAAGCTTTGTAGCAAACGAACTTTAATGACTTGATCTTATGCTCATTATAGGAGCATGTCCATCACATCATTCTCCTAATGATATGATCTTGTTATTAATAACATCTAATGTACATGATCAGGAAACCATGATAATCTATTAATCAACAAGCTAGTTTAACAAGAGGCTTACTAGGGACTCTTTTATTTTACAAAACACACAAGTATTAATGTTTCCGGTTAATACAATTATAGCATGGGATGCAAACATTCATCATAAACACAAAGATATAATAATAACCATTTTATTATTGCCTCTTGGGCATATCTCCAACAAGCAAACCATGGGGAGGGTAATCTAGCAATAGATACATCAATGTTTGCTAGTTGTTCATTAGCAAAGCTATCACTAATAGGAACAGGATCTACTGGAATTTTTTCCATTCTAGATAAGTGATCATCTACCGGATTGTCCTCACCTTTCCTATCAACAATGTGCAAGTAGAATTCTTGTAGCAAGAGAACCCAGATAATAAGTCTAGTGTTAGCGTCTTTCTTGTTCATTTGATATTTAATAGCAGAGTGATTAGAGTGTACTATGACTTTAGAGTATACAATATAGGGTCTAAACTTATCACATGCAAAGATCACAACTAGAAATTCTTTTTCAGTGGTAGCATAATTTATTTGGGCGCCATCAAGAGTTTTGCTAGGATAGTATATGATACGTCGGAAAAGTATCTATAATTTTTGATGTTCCATGCTTATTTAGTATCTACTTTGCCTTGCTTTGTCTAAACTTTGAGGTGTTTTTATATGTTTTCTGGTACTAACCTATTAACAAGATTCCACAGTGCCAGTTGCCTATTTTCTTCTGTTTTTGGTTCCAGAAAGGCAGAAAATCAATATTATTGGAATTGGATGGGACAAAAGCTAAAGTCAATATTTTACCGTGGGGAACACGGAGTCCAGAGGAGAGAAGGAGGGGAGCCATAGGGCGACTGCACCCCCCAGGCGCGGGTCCACCCTAGGCCACGCCTAGGCAGGGTGTGGGCCCCCTGGCCGCCTCCCTGCCTCGCCTCTTCGCCTATAAGAAGCCCCCGATGCCTAAACCTTAAGTACCCGATCAATATTCCACGAAACCGTCTGTAGCCGCCACCACCATCGTCCCTAGATTGGGGGGATCTGAAGCTCTTCCCGGCACCGTGCCGGAGGGGAGATCATCCCGGAGGCCTTCTTCTTCATCATTCCAGCCTCCGGTATGAAGCGTGAGTAGTTACACCTTGGACTACGGGTCCATGTAGTAGCTAGATGGTTGTATCTCCTCCTTTGTGCTTTCATGTCTAGATCTTGTGACCTCCATTCATGATCAAGATCTCAGCTATTTGTAATCATGCATGTTGTGTTTGTGGGGATCTAATGGATATTGAGATTTCTATGTCAGATTGATTAATGATTTTGTCTTATTGATTTTATCATGTTTGTGTTGTTTGTGATCTTGCATGCTCTCCGTTGTTAGTAGCTATCTTGGCCGAGTATTTGCTAGTGACTCCAAGAGGGGGTATTTATGCTCGATAGTGGGTTGATGCCTCTATTTAATCTAAGGGAAGTGACATAAATCTCTAAGGTTGTAGATGTGCTGTTTCCACTAGGGAGAAAACAACGGTCTCTTGTTCATAGAACAAGTAGATTGTTTACCTTACACACTTTGCTTAAAGCAGTTGTCTATTGCTTGCAACTTAATACTGGAGGGGGGTCAGATGATAACCCAAAGGTGGACTTCTATTCATAGATGCAGTTGGATGGCGGTCTATGTATTGCCCAATCGAATCTCATAGGATCTTGATGTCTAGTATTGCATTGTTATGCCTTGTTTAGTCCTGTCAATTGCCCTGCTATAATTTGTTTACCCAGCATGCCATGTTTGTTTATCTAAGGAGAACACCTCTAGTGAACTATGGACCTTGTTCCAATCTTTACCATTGATACATCTTCCATTGTTATTGTTTACTTGTTGCAAACCACCATTACCTTCCACACCATACAATTAATCCTTTGTTACAGCAAACCAGTGAGATTGCTAACCTCGCTGTTCGTTGGGGAAAAGTCTTGAGTTTGTGGTGTGCAGGTCTCCAAGTTGCTAGAGTCACCTTTGAGTCATTTCCTTCCTCCTACTGGTTCGATAACCTCGGTTTCTTACTGAGGGAAAACTTGCTGTTGGGCTCATCATACCTTGCTCTTGGGGTCTCCCAATGAGGCGTTGAACACACCATCAGTATATTACATTCAATTTCTTATAAAATCTTTGGCCTTAGACAAGACCTACAACATAGTCAATAGCATCACACATGATTTCAAATGAAAAATTCCAATTAGGAGGTTAAATTATAGGTGCACTTATCAAAGCATTCTTTAAGACATTAAAAGACTCTACACAATTGAAAGGATCGTATGGGCACCTAGAGGGCGGGGGGTGAATAGGTGCTACTTCAAATTTTCTTCTTTTTAAAATTAGGGTTTGACACGAAAGGTAAATTATCTAGATTATGCAACTAAGGTGAATTTACCTATATGTCAAACGAGCACCAACTAGCACAACACTAAGCAAGAACAAGTGAAGTAAAGTGCGGTAAAGGATAGAAGTAACCAAAGTGGTGGGCACGGAGACACAAGGATTTGTTTCCCGTTGTTCCTTCCTTTTGAGGGGAAGTACGTTTACATTTGGAGAGGGGGTATCAAACCACCTACGCCACGAGAGGCCTCCCTTGTTCTCCGCTGAACCTCACCCAATGGGTTTGATTTACCTCTTCTACTATATCGGTAACCTTCAAGGTGGAAGCCGACACCTTTACAACTAGTTCGAGGCACACATCCACAACTTAATTGGAGGCTCCCGAATACAAGCAAGCTGTCAAACAATCAAATACAAACTTGTAAGAACCAAATCTAGAACTAGAGTTTCCAAATAAACACTAGAGCAAGGGGCCCTCAAGTGAATGAGGGGGAAATGAAGATCTCTCTTGGTGAAGCAATAAATCAAGGGCTCCTCTCCAAAGATCAACGACTTTTGATGGTTGAGTGAAGAGATCTTGGAGATTTGGTGGCTCAAATGGAGGTGGTGTTCTTGAGTGAGACGAGCAACTTCTCAAGGTAGGTGAAGGGTGCTTTTATACTCCTTGGTGCAGATCTAACTATTGAGCATTTATTGCAGCGGTAGTACCGGAACTCCGAGCGGTAGTACTGAAAAACACCGGTACTACCGGTCAGGTACCGGACATGCGCCACATGGACAAACCAGCCCCAGACTCCGCCAGTACCAAAATGGGGTGCTACCTCTAAGCGGTAGTACCGGCCATGTGGCACGATACTACCGGATCCAGGCAGTAGTGCCGCATTTTGGTGCCGGGGAGGGCAGTGGCATTTGGGAACTTGCCCAAACCTTCTGTCTTGTCCGGTACTAAAGAGCGGTACTACCGCTTTTCGGTACCAGAGAAGACAAAGGCGTTTGGGGAACTCGCCCACACCTTCTGTCTTGTCCGGTATCAAAATGCGGTACTACCGCTTTTCGGTACCGGGGAAGACATAAGCTTTTGGGCAGTTCGCCCAAGCCCACTGCTTGGACCAGTAGCAATGTCCGGTACTGCAGACACTTGTGCGGTAGTACCGGTTGATTTTTCTGGTACTACCGGACATCACAGAGGCAAATGCAAGGCCAACAAGTGACCCTTTTTGGGAGGAACAAGCCAAGTCTTTTCTTGATAAATCATGTGGTACACTTGGCAAATAATTAGTCTGACATGTGTGTTGTTATAAACACCAAAATCACTTAGGGTAGGAAATGCTCTTTCAATCTCCCCCTTTTTGGTGTTTGATGACAACACACATTTTGCATGATAATATTGTGATGACAAAACAAGGTTTTGAAAATAGAGATGGGGCTCCCCCTAGATGAGTAGGATCAATCCCCCCCTCTATTTTACAACTAACTAGAAGTGCACATAATGATACCGACACTTAGAACTCATACCTTTGCACAATAAAGTGTGATGAGAGAAGTATTGACAATGGATAGATAATATCATCACATAGGATTGTTCCATATGATAATAACCATAGCACACACAAGATGGATCCATAAGATAACCACATAGTCTCAACATAACTATCACGAATAGTTAGTACATAAGGTTCACACATAATATGAGGCAATGACAAATAAAGTTCACAAGCGAGTAAAGATCAATGGTAAGAGCGAGCTTGTGAATTTTTCCCATTCAAATCCCGCATGCCTAAGGTGCAACTTCTCCCCCTTTGGCATCAAGACGCCAAAAAGGGACAATAGCAACACTAACATCCCGGGGGTCACTCGTCATCATCATCCAAGTCATCCTCATGAGTCGGCGGAGCACGGAAAGAAGAGGTGGCATCATCATCCCAGTAGTTGTGCTGGGAGATCCATTGGTCTTCAGGAGTGATGTTCTTCTCGGAACCCTGGGAGACGGTCAACACTTGAGCTTCCATCATTTCTTTCTGACGAGCACAAGCTTTCTTGGCATACATGCGCTTTTGATTGTCAACTTAAGCAAAACACCTTCTTGAGCTTGGCCTCAATCCTCTTGGCCCAAGATGGCTGGGCATGTTTGCAGCGTGAGGCCACGAAACCAGCAGCACGGGCACTATATCCATCACCGGAAACATCCTCAAGCGGGTTCCCATCCTCATCAACTAGCTGCCCATCCGCATTGCGAGGTTTAGGATGAGTTTTGATCAACAAAGACTTGTGCCGGTGAGTAGTAAGACGGTGATAAGAAATGTCTCTGGCAATAGAGGGGCACTTGCTAAGGATGAGCGCCATGGTGTATGGAGCAAAGGGAGGTAACCTCCAAGTGTAAGTAGCACAAACCATATCATTCCAAATGACGTCCATCACATCAAGTGGGTGATCGGAGTCACGGTTGTGATAAGTGGTGATCATGAGATCTACCATGAACCCATGCATCTCATCAACATTACCAGCTCGGGGGGCAACGGTCTTACGGCAGATACGGTTCAAGATATCGTATGTGGGGAGAAGCCCCTTGATCTTACCAGCAATACCATGTCCCCGGGTGTATAGTGGAGCAAGAACATCCTTCTTCATGGGATGATCATTGTTGTGACAGCGGTAGCCAACTAGAGTGTCCTTGCCACGGTCCTCATACCCAAGAATCGCCCCAAACTCGAGGGGGGAGAGGAGGAGGGCCACTACCACGGCCAGCAATTTGCTTAGTACCCCCTCCAAGTCGACCCCGAGTGGATTTCAGCTTCAAACGGTTGCTAGGTTGAGGCATGATCTCTTCCTCGGACACTGACTTGGATTCTGACTCATAGTCCTTGATTTCATGATGAGCTTTGGACTGTTTGCATGCACCCCAAGAACCCCTTGCACCTGTGAAAGAAAGAGGGAGATAGCAGTGGGATAAGGGCACAAGAACCTGAAACAAAAGAAGTTCCACGATGAAATTCAAGTATGAAGAAACTTTTGTTGTCAGTCAGGAGCGGTAGTACCAGATGTAAGAGGCGGTAGTACCGCAAAAATTTCCGGTACTATCGGTCATGCGGCTACAGTCTAGATCCGGTACAACCGTTCCATAGATTGGCAACAAAACTATCCAAATCGAGGATTCCTTCGGGCAAGAAGTAAAATCTGGTAATCTACACACGGTAGAACCTCAAAAACAACTGTTTTGACCATGAATCGAAGTCTCCCTAGATTCAATGGAGAAAACATGAGAGAAGAATAAGAGGGCGGTAGTACCGGTGTCCATGGCGGTGGAGATTGAGGAGGAGCCCGTGAGGAGGCCGGATCCAGTGTGGATCTGGTAGAGGGAGGAGAGGGCGGGGCTCCGGTGGTGATTCGTGCTCTGGCGGCGGCGGTTCGAAGTGGAGACATGGAACAATGGGGAACTGAGAGGTGCCCCTCTGCGTCTGAACTCTTAACTAGGAAACCGAGCGGTAGTACCGAGGTATGAAAGGTAGTACCGCTTAGCAGTACTGCCGCACAGAAAACCGATAGTGCCGCTTACCGGTAGTACCGGATAAACGACCGGTAGTATCGCACCTGGGCGGTTTCCAGGAATCGACCTGGAAACTGACCCCTACCGGTAGTACCGCCCCCTTGCCCGGTAGTACCGGTTCCACCAGAAAAAAAAAGCCATGTATAAATGGGGAGGTTCTTGTGCATAGTAGATGGAGTTTGTAGAAGGATAAGAAAGGCTTAGGTTAAGAGAGTCACACTGATATGGACACATGCACTCTAGAATAGGGAAAACATATCAAGAACCAACTGAGAGTGCATGATCCTAAGACCTAAACAACTCAACAAATGACAAACATGAGTAAGCACCAACCTCTCGAATGTGAGAGGACGGTGGCCTAGGCCACCATGTTTGAGTATACATGGCTTGGAACCACAAAGATATATCTTAGGTCCATTACCAAAACTCATCATTTAAGGTCACATATCACAAAATGATATTAAGAGAAATTATTTTTCTCCCTTTGGGCATAATGGGGGAGGATAGTCCAATCAATTAGGACCGCACTCCCCCTATATCCATGCCTGCACCTAAACCAAATAAGAGTCAAGACATAGGTGAGTATGCAAGGTGATCAAGTCAATCTCCTTGAATCTATGATATTTAGTTTGTTCCTCAAATAACAAAACCTTGCTTAATCAAGTGGCTTCGTGAAATGTCGGTAAGTTGGTCTTTGGTTGACACATAAGATAGATCAGTATCACCTCGAACAACATGATATCTAATGAAGTGATGGCGAATCTCAATATGCTTCGTCCTTGTGTGATCCACCGGGTTGTAGGCAATCTTGATAGCACTTTCATTGTCACATAGAAGAGGCACTTTGTCACAATGGACACCGTATTCCTTTAAAGTTTGCCTCATCCATAGCAATTGAGTGCAAGCACTAGCAGCTGCCACATACTCGGCTTCGGCGGTGGAGAGAGATATACAATTTTTCTTCTTAGAAGACCAACATACCAAGGACCTACCAAGGAATTGGCAAGCCCCGGATGTTGATTTTCTATCATCCTTATCACCATCCCAATCCGAGTCCATGTATCCACAAAGAGAAAATATTGACCCCCGAGGATACCAAAGACCATATGGGGTATGAACCAAATATCGAAAGATTCTCTTGACCGCCATCAAATGACTTTCTTTAGGAGACGCTTGATATCTTTCACACACACCTACACTCAACACAATATCGGGTCTAGATGCACAAAGGTAAAGCAAAGAACCAATCATGGACCGGTATACCTTTTGATCCACATCTTTACCATTTGGATTTAGTTCGAGATGAGTCTTTGTTGCCATGGGAGTAGGAGCTCCATTTAAATATTGCATGTTGAATATTTTGAGCATATCTTGAGTATACTTGGATTGGTTGAAGAATGTCCCTCCTCTAACTTGCTTGATCTCAAAAACAAGGAATACCCTTAATTCCCCCATCATAGACATCCAGAATGTACTAGTCATAAGCTTTGAGAATTCATCATTAAAAGCTTTGTTAGATGAGCCAAATATAATATCATCAACATATATTTGGCATACAAAAAGCTCCCCATTGACCTTCTTAGTAAAAAGAGTGGGATCGATTTTCCCAACCTCAAACCCACGGTCAAACAACAACTCTCTAAGGTGCTCATACCACATGCGTGGGGCTTGTTTGAGCCCATAGAGCACCTTATCAAGTTTGTAGACATGGTTTGGGAAGTTGGGATCCTCAAATCCTAGGGGTGGCTTTACATATACCAACTCATTCAATGGACCATTAAGAAATGCACTTTCTACATCCATTTGTTGCAACTTAAAGTTATGATGTGCCGCGTAAGAAAGAAGGATACAGATGGACTCAAGGCGAGCCATGGGTGCATATGTCTCTCCATAATCAATGCCTTAAATTTGAGAGAACCCTTGTGAAACCAATCTTGCCTTGTTCCTTACTATAATTACGTGCTCATCTTTCTTGTTCTTGAATATCCACTTGGTGCCTATAACATTGCGGCAATCCTTTGGCTTCTCAACTAACTTCCATACTTTGTTTCTCTCAAAGTTATTGAGCTCTTTGTGCATTGCTTCCAACCAATTTGAATCTTCAAGAGCTTCCCACACTTTCTTTGGTTCAATCATGGAGATGTGTGCTTGATGTTCACTAAACCTCTTCAATTGTGCTCTTGTGGAAATTCCTCTCCTAAGATCTCCAACCACATTCTCTAGAGAGTGATCTCTTAATTCCAACATCCTATCCATTCTAGCTTTGTGACGAGTGTGGATCTCCTTGTTGTTTATTGGAGGGACCTCTTCATCATTTTGGTCCTCGTCTTGACCATCAACTTGACCTTGATCATCACCGAAATCATTCTCTTCATTAAGAGGCAAAGATTAACCTTGGTCTTGATCAGGCACACTTCTAGAATTGAGTTGAGCTTGTGTCAAGGCAGTTTGTATGGATCTTCCTTATGTAATCGACTTGGAAGCACTTGACATTCTAAAGAATGATGAATCAAGCTCCTCCTCACTAGAGATGTCACCTTGATCAACATGTTGAGGGTCCATAGCTTGTCTTTGGCTTGGGTCATTGTCCTCCTCGGTGGATGGAGCTTATTGTTGTTGTTGTTGTTGTTGTGAAGATGAGGGATCCACTTGATTAGATCATAGTTCTTCTCGATCCTCCATAAGGGTTTCCTCAACAGGGCGGATATATCCCACACCCATTCTTCCTATGGCATCCTGAGGCATTTCATCATCTGCATCACAAGCATCAACACGCCCCCCTTGGGGACCATCATATTCTTCGAAGGTCACACTACAAGATTCTATGACGGCTCCAGAGAGCTTATCATAGATTCTATAAGTGTGAGATTCGAGACCATAGCCAACAAAAATACCCTCTAATTCTTTAGACAAGAATTTGGACAAACGAACACCTTTTATGAGATAGAAACACTTACATCTAAACACCCGGAAGTAAGATATGTTGGGCTTGTTACCGGTAAGTATTTCATATAGAGTCTTGTTCAATTCTTTGCGGAGGTAGAGCGGGTTTGATGCATGGCAAGCGGTGGAGATGGCTTTGGCCCAAAATTTGTATGGAGATTTAAACTCCGCCAACATGGTCCTTGCCATCTCAATAAGAGTCCGGTTCTTCCTCTCGGCTACACCATTTTGTTGAGGGGTATATGCATCGGAATATTGGTGTTTTCCCCTCATCACTAAGAAAATCATTCAAGGTGTAGTTCCTGAACTCGATGCCATTGTCGCTTCTTATTATCAACATGGGGACATTGTATTGACGTTGAACCAAGTTGATGAAGTCGATGAAGGTCTTTTGGGTCTCACTTTTCAACTTGAAGGAATATACCCATGAGTATCTTGAAAATTCATCAACAATCACCAAAAAATATTTCTTCCCACCAAGACTTGCATGAGATGGATGACCAAAGAGATCCACATGAAGGAGCTCCAAGATCCTCGTTGACTTGATGCGGTTCTTTGGCTTGTGGGGAGCATCATGCATCTTTCCTTGAACACAAGCCCTACAAACACGATCTTTGGCAAAGGAAACATTTTCTTTTAGTCCAACAATATGGCCATCCTTGTGGAGACTTTGCAAATTTCTCATATTGACATGGGCTAGTCGGCGATGACATAACCAACCCACATCGGCCTTTCCGAATAAGCACATCACACTTGTAGTGGTTTGCCTCGAAAAGTCCACCACATACAAGTCATTTTTGACGTACCCAACGGAAGCGACCTTGAGAGACTTGCTCCACATGAGGACCAACATATCATCATCAATAAAGACGGCAAAGCCCATCTTTCCAAGAGCACGTATTGAAATTAAATTGTAACCTAGGGTCTCAACAAGCATGACGTCCATGAGTGTGATATCGTGGGAAACCACTACCTTGCCAAAACCTATTACCTTAGACTTGGACTTGTCAGCATATGTCATGGATATTTGATCATCATTTGGCCTTAATTCCTTGACAATAGACGAGCTTCCGGTCATATGACTTGTGCAACCACTATCAAGCACCCACTTTGACCCTCCGGAAGCATATGTCTACAAAATATCAAGCTAGTTTTTTAGGTACCCATTTTTCAATGGGTCCTCTTTTGTTAGCAACAAGGGTCTTGGGGACCCAAATAGACCAAGCAATATAACCATCAAATGGTCCAACATATTTGCATACACATCACCATAATAATCACGCATTAACACATAGTGAGGGTTAGCACTTCCCGAAAAATCATCATGAGACATAGTTTTGCCACCTGTGGTCTTACTACCCACAATGGCTTTGTCTTTCTCTTATGCGGGCTTGGCCTTCTTCTTCTTGTTGTTCTTCTTGGCTTTGGAGACAAAACCAATGCCCCCTTTCTCACAATTTGACCTTTGCTTACTCAAGAGGTCATCAATGGACTTGTTTCCTTTTGGAAAGGTGGCCTTAGCTAGCTCCCCCTTCAACCTAGCATTTTCTTCAAGGATAGTTGTACTACTGGAGGGAATGAAATTACTAGGTGAAGGAATATAGGTCAATTGAGTTTGAATCTTTTCATGGGACTTTGTGAGTGACAAGGGTTCACTTTCCAAAGCCTTGTGAGTTTTGTCAAGCAAACTAAAGTCCTCGGCAAGTTTTTCATGAACAACACCAAACTCAATCTTGTCCTTTTTAGCCTTTCTATATTTAGCAATAGCATGATCATGTTCCTTGATGAGTCTATTAACAATTATGTCATTGGCCCCATCAAGTCCTTCAAGTTTTAGTTCAATAGACATCCTAGTCTCTTGTTCTTCTTCTAGATCATTATTTAGAGATTCTACCTCAATCATGTGTTCTCTCCCAAGTTTACATCTTACATCAAGAATCTCTTGTGTGCAGGAAAGTTGATCTAAGATGTTCCCAAAATGTATCTTGGACTCCCCGTGTAAGTTAGTCACAAACTCATCGAAAGCAATTAATTCCCTTTTTACTTCAAGAGACATCTCATCATCAATTTCATCATTATCTAAGGGAGTGGGGTGAGATGATGATGATACCTCCATTCCTCTTGCCATAAGGCAAGTGGCGTTCTTGTTGGGAGTATTCTCATTTGGAGAATCGAAGAGGGAGAATGTTGGAGAAGAAGTAGTGGCTAGAGCAGCCACACCACTTGATGTTTCCTCTTCATCATCTTCATTGTCGGAGGAGAATTCTTCATGAGTGATCAATACAATTTCGCCCGCCTTCTTATTGATGGAATTCTTCTTGATGAAGGGTTTCTTGTAAGGAGCTTTGGAAGTTTTCTTTTGCACGAGTTTGCCACCATGATCTTATCTTCTCTCATAGGGACAGCCGGCCATAAAGTGATATCGGTCACCACAATTGAAGCAAGTTCTCAATTTAGGGATATTGCCTCTTTGTCCATTGGGGTTGCTTCTTCGTTGCATTTCCATCTTGGCCTTGGAGGGGTTCTTCCAAAAGTTCTTTGCATTGAAGGACATATATTCACCATGAGCAATCTTGACATCATCGGGGTGGCTCATGGATAGGCCTTCATCACTATCATCTTCATCCCCATGTTCCACAACTTTGGCCTTCAATGCAAGGTTGACAACATTGCTTATTCCAAGGGCTCGAGCACGGGCATCTTTGGCATTCTTGGCGTCAACCTTGAAAGAGGCCATCTCTTGCATAACTTCATTAGAGGTCATGAGGTGGTAGTTGTGTCTTCCTTGTAGGATATTCAAGTCGGTGGGCTCAAAGGGCATGAGTGCACTCACATATTTCCTTTTATCCAAGCATCATCCACATGTGAGGCACCCACATTCCTAAAAGCGGTGGCGGTGGACTTGAGCATACGATACATGTATTCATGATCTTCACCTTCCTTCATGTAGAAGCCTTCGACTTCATTGCTTAGAGCATCATACTGGTTCCTTATCATGCTCTCATTCCCAACATATAACTCTGTGAGAGCATCCCAAGCTTCCTTGGCGGTGTTGAGGTGCTCAATGTGTGGGTAATCTTTTGTACCCAATCCTTGTTGTATCATGTGCAAGGCGGTGGCATTGAGTTGACTGTTGACAACTTCTCTTCTTGTCAAGTTGTTGGGATCCCCAATATAGAGTCCTTGTTCAATGATGTTCCATAACTCAATACAAGAGCTACGCACATGAAATTTCATTAGAGATTGCCATTGAGCAAAAGTAGATGCATCTAGCTTTGGTGGGTCTCCTCTATTGTTTATATGAGGGTGAGGGATTAGAGGGTCGGGAGAGTACCATCCATGAGAGTCAAGGTGCTCTCCCTTCCCACCATCCCTTTTTTTGGACGAATTAGTGTTGTCTTGATTGCCCCCCACCACCATACCCTCGGGTGATGTCGGGGCATTCACCTTAGGTAATACTGATGGAGGTTCCTCTTGAGGAGAAGGGGATGATGAGCCACCTTTATATTTAACAAGTTTCTCAAGTAGTTTGTGCAATTGTTTGATCTCGTTGGCCATGGTGGAGCTCAATCTTGTTTCCAAGTTATTGAGATCATCCATGGTCACCGAGGTAGCCTCACCACCACCTTCCCCATCGTTGCTACCCATATACTCTTAGGCGGTAAAGCCCGAATAAAGAGCCGAGGCTCTGATACCAATTGAAAGGATCGTATGGGCACCTAGAGGGGGAGGGTGAATAGGTGCTACTTCAAATTTTCTTCTTTTTCAAATTAGGGTTTGACAAGAAAGGTAAATTCTCTAGATTATGCAACTAAGGTGAATTTACCTATATGTCAAACGAGCACCAACTAGCACAACACTAAGCAAGAACAAGTGAAGTAAAGCGCGGTAAAGGATAGACGTAACCAAAGTGGTGGATGCGGAGATACAAGGATTTGTTTCCTGTAGTTCCTTCCTTTTGAGGGGAAGTACGTCTACGTTTGGAGAGGGGATGGTATCAAACCACCTATGCCACGAGAGGCCTCCCTTGTTCTCCGATGAACCTCACCCCAATGGGTTCGATTCACCTCTTCCACTATATCGGCAACCTTGAAGGTGGAAGCCGGCACCTTTACAACTAGTTCGAGGCACACATCCACAACTTAATTGGAGGCTCCTAAATACAAGCAAGCTGTCAAACAATCAAAGTCAAACTTGTAAGAACCAAATCTAGAACTAGAGTTTACAAAGAAACACTAGAGCAAGGGGCCCTCAAGTGAATGAGGGGGAAATGAAGATCTCTCTTGGTGAAGCAATAGATCAAGGGCTCCTCCTTCAATTCTCCAAATATCAACGACTTTGGATGGTTGAGTGAAGAGATCTTGGCGATTTGGTGGCTCAAATGGAGGTGGTGTTCTTGAGTGAGACGAGCAACTTCTCAAGGTAGGTGAAGGGTGATTTTATACTCCTTGGTGCAGATCTGACCGTTGAGCATTTATTGTGGCGGTACTACCGGAACTCCGAGCGGTAGTACCGGAAAACACCAGTACTACCGGTTAGGTACCGGACATGCGCCACATGGACAAACCAGCCCCAGACTCCTCCAGTACCAAAATGGGGTGTTACCGCTAAGCGGTAGTACCGACCATGTGGCACGGTACTACCGGATCCAGGCGGTAGTGCCGCATTCTGGTGCCTGGGAGGGCAGTGGCCTTTGAGAACTTGCCCAAACCTTCTGTCTTCTCCGGTACTAAAGAGCGGTACTACCGCTTTTCGGTACCGGAGAAGATAGAGGCATTTGAGGAACTCGCCCAGACCTTCTGTCTTGTCCGTTATCAAAATGCGGTACTACCGCTTTTAGGTAAAGGGAAGACAGAAGCTTTTGGGCAGTTCGCCCAAGCCCACTGCCTGGACCAGTAGAATGTCCGGCACTTGTGCGGTAGCACCGGTTGTTTTTTCCGGTACTACCGGACATCACAGAGGAAAATGCAAGGCTAGCAAGTGACCATTTTTTGGGAGGAATGAGCCAAGTCTTTTCTTGATAAAACCTGTGATGCACTTGGAAAATTATTAGTCCGACATGTGTGTTGTTATAAACACCAAAATCACTTAGGGTAGGAAATGCTCTTTCAACAATCATCGCTAAAAGAGAATGGAACATATTTTTGCAAAATATTAGTCAAGGGCTTTGATATTTTGGAGAAGTCTTTGATAAATCTTCTATAAAAACATGCATGTCCAAGAAAACTTCTTATACCTTTAATATCCTTTGGATATGGTAGCTTATCTATGGTTCTATCTTGGTGCGATCCACTTCAATGCCTCTTCCTGAAACTTGGTGTCCAAGAACAACACCTTATATCACCATGCAATGACACTTGTCCCAGTTTAGGACTAAATGTTGGTCCTCACAACACTGCAAAAATTTGTTAAGATTGAGCAAGCAATTATCGAAAGAGGTACCATACACATAAAAGTCATCCATGAATACTTCCATATTTTTCACAATATAATCAGCAAACATAACATTTTCATGCATCTTTTAAAAGTAGAAGGAGCATTGCACAAACCGAATGACATTCTCCTATAAGCAAAAGTATCAAAGGGACATGTGAAGGTCGTCTTTTCCTGATCATGTTTGTGCACTAGGATCTAGGAGAAGCCTGAATAACCATCTATATAACAAAAGTGTGAGTATTAATATAATCTTTCTAGCATTTGACCAATGAATGGCAAAGGATAATGATCTTTACGAGTAGCTTTGTTTAGCTTCATGTAATCAATGCACATTCTATAACTAGTAACAATGTGTTGGGCTACAAGTTCATTTTTGTCATTTGGAACCACGGTGATTCCACCCTTTTTAGGCACACAATGAACATGACTTACCCATTTACTATCAGCTATGGGATAGATAATACCCGCCTCAGTGAGTTTGATTACCTCTTTCCTTACCACTTCTTTCATTTTTGGATGAAGACGGTGTTGATAGTCAACAAAAGGCTTTGCAACTTCTTCCAAGTTAATTTTATGCACACATAAAGAAGGGCCTATACCTTTCAAGTCATCAAGTGAATAGCCAATAGCTGGCCTATGAGCTCACAATACTTCAAGCAATTTTTTATTCTTCACCTAAAAGGTTATCACTAATAATAACAAGATATATTTTCTTCTCATCAAGAAATGCATATTTCATATCTTCAGCAGAGGTTTAAGTTAAAAACTAGGATCCTCTTTTGGTGGGTGTAGTTCTCCTTAATCACAAGGTGGAATATGTAATTGTAGTTGTGGTGGTTGCTGAGATAGTATTTGTTCTAATGCTTCTCTCTCTTCATCACTAAATGGCTCCTCTTGATTAAGCACATATCGCTCCATCGTGTCCGATGAAGCGACTGCCACCGAAGCAAGAGTTTCCACTATCTTTTGAAAAAAATCTTTTTCTAAATGGTTATTAGTAAATTTTGAAAAGTTAAATTCTAACCTTTCACCAGCACATTTAATGAATACTTTCTCTTTTAGTAAACTAATTTTAGCACCCACGGTATGTAAGAATGGCCTACCAAACATGATAGGACAAAATGAGTCTTGGGAGCAACCAAGCACAATAAAATATGCGGGGTATTTGATCTTTCCTACTAATACTTCAACATCTCTAACCATACCTAGAGGACAAATATACTATTTATTAGCAAGTTGGATAGTTATACCTGTCTCTTCCATGTGTATGGGATCAATACTAGGCTTGATTTCAAGATATATAAAATATGGTATCACACTTATACTTGCTCCAATATCACATATACCATGATAACATGAAGTTCCAATAGCACATGATATAATAGGTTTACCCACTTTGGTGGTGTTACCTTGAATTACCTTGGTAGAATCTTCACATAAATAAACATCACAAGGAGTTTCTTTGTTCATTTATTTAATGGACAAAATTTGATGCTAAATTTTAATTTGTTCATATGGTCCACTACATCTTATAGCAGTCTTGTTTGCAACAATGGTGAATAAATTTTCCTTCACTCTACTTGGATATGGAGGAGTTTTAATATATTCTTCAATTTTAGCAGATGATACTTGATTAACCAATTTCGCAACTTTAGGAACAACTGTAGAGTATTTAAAATGGTCAACATAAACATCAAATCCTTTTTAGGGACATTCAGATGGTTAGCAAAAGATTTAGTAACTTCTACTAAGACATGAGGATCAAGGCCAAACCTGTTACTTAGTTCTTTAAACAATATAGTAGTATAGAAATTCTCTACACATGAATATTTATATTAAAAATAGGGTTCATTAACCTTTATCAAGATCCCAAGCATCAGTATCCTCAGAAATAGTATCCAATAAGTCCCATGCTTCTTTTTGAGTTCTATTAGTGAAACATCCTTCAGAATAATTATCCAGAAAGTTCCTAAGCTGCTAGGGTAATCTCACATAGAAGTTGATTAATATAATGTTGTTAGGAATACCATGACAAGTATTCTTGCGAATGAGTTCATTCAATCTCCCCCAATCTTGAGAAATGTTTTCTCCAACATGAGGCAAAAAGTTATAAATATGGCAATGATCATCATAAGCTTCTTTAGGAGTGTAATACTTGAGATAGAAAGCCTTCCTCAGATATTACCAATCAAGACAATATTTATCATCCAAAGATTTGAACCATATGCGAGCATTAATAGAAAGAGATAAATATAATAACTTCCTTTTCACTTCATCATGAGGAATACCATCAAGTTTAAATAGAGAACATATATCTTCAATGGCTTGTAAATTCCTCATAGCAGTCTGGCTTCCATCCCCTGTAAAAGTTAGTTTCATAGCCTTTCTCGCAATACCAATAGGGATTTGATACGCCACTTTTGCTTCAGGAGGCTTTTCAACCTTATTCTTAATAGAATGAACATATTCATAGAAATTTAGTTTCATATCTTCATGGCCTAAGAAAGCCTTGATAAAACAAATAGTAAATAGTAAAAATAGCTTTCAAGTTTCCTTACCAAACAGCTTACCAATAGCGCGACGCTCCCCGGCAACGGCACCAGAAAAGTGTCTTGATGGCTCCCAAGTGCAGGATATCAATTGTAGTACTTTTAAATAAGAAAGGTTGTCGAACCCACAAGGAGCTGAAGGTATTATTTAGTACGTTTGACAAGTAAAACAATAAAAGAGTGCAGTGGTTTTGGTGTTTTGGGTTTGCAGTTTGTAGTAATATAAAGTACTGAAAGTAAATAGCAACAAGTAAATGCTCACAATGAGAGAAATCCCAATCCTCTATTCAACGAGAGCACAAGCTCAAGTGTGTGTGAAAACTTATATGTGACAAGCCTTTGATGCGCTCAAATCAATGTAGAGCTTCGTTGGGAGACCCCAAGAGGAAGGTATGATGAGCATATCAGCAAGTCTTCCCTCAGAAAGAAACCAAGGTTATCGAACCAGTAGGAGGAAGGAAACGACCCAAAGGTTTGCTTAGCAACTTGGAAACCCGCACAACACAAACTCAAGACTTTTCCCCAACGAACAGTGAGGTTGTCAATCTCACCGGTTTGCTGAAAAAAAGGATTAACTATACGGTGTGGAAGGTAATAGTGGTTTGCAGAAAGTAAATAGTAATAGTGGAAGATGTATCAATGGTAAAGATTGGACCGGGGTCCATAGTTCACTAGAGGTGTTCTCCTTAAGATAAACAAACATGGCATGCTGGGTAAACAAATTACAGCAGGGCAATTAACAGGATAGAGCAAGGCATAACAATGCAATACTAGACATTCATGATCCTATGAGATTTGATTGGGCAATACAACAAGATACATAAACCGCCATCCAATTGCATCTATGCCTAGTAATCCACCTTCAGGTTATCATCCGAACCCCCTCCAGTATTAAGTTGCAAGCAACGGATAACTGATTTAAGCAAAGTGTGTCAAGTAAACAATCCACTTGTTCCATGAACAAGAGATCGTTGTTTTATCCCTAGTAGCAGCAACACATCTACAACCTTAGATATTTCTGTCACTTCCCCAGATTAGATAGAGGCATGAACCCACTATCGAGCATAAATACTCCCTCTTGGAGTCACTAGCATCTACTTGGCCAAGATAGCTACTAGAAACGGAGAGCATGCAAGATCACAAAAAACGCAGACATAATAGAATCAATAAGATAGAACTATTAACCAATCTGACATAGTAATCTCAATATCCATCGGATCCCTGCAAACACAACATGCATGATTACAAATAGATGATCTTGATCATGAACGGAGCTCACAAGATCTAAACATGGTAGCACAAAGGAGGATATACAACCATATAGCTACTACATGGACCCGTAGTCCAAGGTGGAACTACTCACGCTTCATACCGGAGGCTGGCATGGTGATGAAGAAGTCCTCCGGGATCATCTCCCCTATGGTAGGGTGCCGGGAAGAGCTTCAGATCCCTCGATCTAGGGACGATGGTGGTGGCGGCTACGGACTATTTCGTGGAAGATTGATTGGGTACTTAGTATTTTGATATCATGGGATTCTTATAGGCGGAGAGGCGAGGCAGGGGGCACCTAGGGTGGCCGCACCCCCTAGGCGTGGGCCAGGCTTGGCCGTGCAGCCAAGGGGTGTGGCCCCCTGGTGGCTCCCCTCCGCCTCGTATTCTGGCTCCGTGTTCCCCGCAGTAAAATATTGACTTTGGCTTTTGTCCCGTCCAATTATGAGAATATTAATTTTCTACCTTTTCTAGAACCAAAAACAAAAGAAAACAAGAAACTGACACTGTGGCATCTTGTTAATAGGTTAGTCCCAGAAAACATATAAGAATACCTCAAAGTATAGACAAAGCAAAGCAAAGTAGATACTAAACAAGCATGGAACATAAAAAATTATAGATACGTTTCCGACGTATCAAGCGTTCCCGAGGGCGGCCTGGATTTACTTAGATTTCTATATAACATGGTGAACATCTCGTCAAGTTTCATTCCTTTAGGGCGGAGCATAAATTAGGTGCAGGCGTGCAGCCATAGATATGAGACCCCTTATTATGGGTCTAGATGCATTTTCATGAGCAAGTATAGGAATCATTAAGACATAAATATCCTACCATAGCAGTTATTTCATTGGTCCCCGATAGAAATCCCTCTAATGTAACTCAAAGTATTGGAAAACTGTTTTTTGTCATTCCGTCCCTTCCAACCCTCATCATTGCATTAAAGTGTAGCCATATGAGCCCATAAAGGTGAAGTAATATGCAGTCGATTTTCGTATAAAAACATCATAGAACCACATAAAAGATAAAAACTAGGCCAAATACTCATTGCATACTATATGGAAATCATAGCCAATTCATCATATGCCCTCAGGAACATGGGGATCTACTCACAAGTGACAAACATGATATGGATTAGTTGCATATGGAGTACAACACCATATGAAAATATAATCTCTCCACCAAATAAAGACAAGTTGCCAATCACAAACATGCAAATAGCACTCAAATGATATCTGGGGGTTCAATCAATCAAAAACTTTGAGGGAACGAGGTGGATCTTGGAGATAGAGATGGTGATGATGATGGTGTTGATGGAGATGTTGATGGAGAGGCCTCCCCCTATGCCAAGGAGGAGTGGTGATGACGATGGCATCGATTTCCCCCTCACCGGAGGATCCAGTGCTACAAGATCCGCCCTCTCCCGGAGTAGGAGAGGATTCTCGCCTCTGCCGCCACCTCCATAAATCATGGGAAAATATGGCATAGGTCTTCTGGCGATACAGAGGCATCTGTAAAAAGGAGGATTCAAGGCGATGCTCGTGGGATAAACCAGCATGGCTGGCATGCCCAACAGGGTAGGGCGCACCATCTGGGCTCTTTTGGGCCCTGTAGCTCCTCCTGCTTGATTATTTCGCTCACAGTCCTTCTCGAGGTGAAAAACTGATCAGGTATTTTTCCCCTTGATTTTGAGGTGTCCTGAAGGTCCCTGAAACAGCAAAATACGAAAAAGGAGGTTTTCTGCCTCCCAAAAATTAAATACCAATGAAAGGAACTTTGTAGGAAAGTCCCATGAATCAACTAAAAGGCATAAATAATGATAGAACATGTCAAATATTATTCAAAACAGATCATATAAGTCACTATATTGATGATGTAAAATGGTCAGATCACATATTCCCAACATTAAGTATGTTTTGCAAATACTTATATATTTCTATTCTTGATTTTGCTTGTAGAGCTCTTTGAACAGATTCATGAAGTTACTATTCTTGAACTGGACGATAGATGGCGCATGCATCATCGGCCATGCAAGTCCTTCTATTGTGTTGGCTTGTGTAACACACCGTATGATAACCCCCAAGTGCAGAGGATCATTGTAGTACAATTCGATAAGTATTTGAGTATCGAACCTATGAGGAGATGAAGGTCAACTATCTATTCTCTAAAGCCCTATAACCCACTTATATGACCTTCTATGCAATGCTAGTAACTAGAGTGTGTATGGTTGTTTTTAATACTAACTAGAAAACGATAAATTGCTCGAAGTAAATATTACAAGTAAACTATTGCAAGTAAGGTGGAGTTACTGAAGTAGTAAAAGTTTCTCAAGGGAGCAAATGTCTAGGCAAATTTTTATTTCATTCGTTTGGTTGTGACAATTAGTGAAGCTCATAGATATCTTTTTATTGTTTCTTCTAGAGAGGAACCTGTAGGGGTTCGTAGCATGGAAAACAAAAAATTTCTACCGCATACAAAAAAACAAGCCAAGATCTATCTACTAGATTGTAGCAACGAGTCGATAGAATAACTCACTCTCGAAGATTCCAAAGTGTTTAACGAGAGCGGATTCTCGTGGGTGATGTAGTCGTACTCTTCCCGATCTCAAGATCGCGTAGACGATCCTTCCGGCGCTGCGTTCCGGCAGCGCTTCCGCAGTCGGTCACACGTTCGGTACTCGACGAAGACCTTCCTCTCCCTTGTTCCAGCAGGCAGCGGAGGTTGTAGCACTCTCCTCGCGATTCCGGCAGCACGACGGCATGGTACCAGAAGTAGAGGGGAGATCTCGCAGGGCTTCGCCTTAAGCCTGAGCGAATATGGTGGACTATGAGAGAGCCTCGGTGATCTAGGGTTTAGACACATCAAGTAAAGGGAGCTAGGCCGGCAGCTAGGGCAAGGGGATTGCCCCAAGTCGGCGGCTTGGGCAAGCCCTAGGGCAGCGGCGGCTATGGTGGCTGGCGGCGGCTAGGGTTAGGGTTTAGAGGGGTGAGGTGTAGGTCTTGGAGGGGCAGCCCTGCCCCTCATTATATAGGTGGAGGGGGCGCGCCAAGGGGAGGGGAGTCCCTTCCCAACTCGGTCTCCAAGGGCCGGCGGTGGAGGGAGAGGAACTCCTCCCCAAGTAGGTTTCCTACTCTCCCTCCACCAAGCAAAATAGCCGTTTGACTTTTCAAATTGGCGTTTGACTTTTCAAACTAGGATTTGAATTATCCCTTTATTTCGCTCAGCGATTACACCTAGTGAATGATGCAACCATTCCAACTTGTTATGACACATTCATGTACCCTTCCCCTCCGGAGTGCCGGACATTCCGGAACCTTCTAGAACATTCCCGATGAAAACACCGGAACCATTCTCCAACCCCGAAACAGGACTTTCCTTATATGAATCTTATTCTCCGGAACATTCCGGATCTCCTCGTGATATCCCGGATCCCATCCGAGACTCCGAACAACATTCGGTCTCTTACTCATCATTCCATAACTACTCAACAACGTCGAATCCTTAAGTGTGTCTCCCTATGGTTCGTGAATTATGCGGACATGATCGAGACACTTCTCCGAACAATAACCAATAAAGGAATCTGGAAATTCATATGGCTCCCACATATTTCTAAGATTACTTTGCGATCGAATGAACCACTTACATACGATACCAATTTCCCTTTGTCTCACGATAGTTTACTTATCCGAGGTTTTGATCGTCGGTATCTCTGCATACCTAGTTCAACCTCGTTACTGATAAGTACTCTTTTCTCGTTCCCATGATATGTGATCCCTTGTGAGCCAGTCACATGCTTGCAAGCTAATTGGATGACATTCCACCGAGAGGGCCCAGAGTATATCTATCCGTCATATGGATGGACAAATCCCACTCTTGATCCATGTGTCTCAACCAATACTTTCCGAACATTCAATGCCACCTTTATAGCCACCAAGTTACAGTGTGGTGTTTGATGTCATCAAAGCATCCTTCCGGTGATGGTGATATGCATGATCTCATGGTCGAAGGAATTAGATTACTATGTATCAGAAAGCATATAGCAATTGAACTATTAAAATGACTTGATCTTTATGCTACGCTTATCTATAGGAGTATGTCCATCATACCATTCTCCTAACGATATGATCTTGTTGTTAATAGCATCTCAATATTCATGATAGGGAAACCACAATCATTTATTAACCAACAAGCTAGTATTATAAAGAGGCTTTACTAGGGACTCTAATTTAGTTTACAAATCACACAAGTATTAATGTTTCCTTGTTAATACTATTATAGCATGAATGTAAACATTTATCATAAACACAAAGATATAATAATAACTACATTTATTATTGCCTCTAGGGCGTATCTCCAACAGTCTCCCACTTGCACTAGAGTCAACTAATCTAGATTACATGGTAATATACCGAACACCCATGGCAGTTTGGTGTTGGTCATGTTTTGCCCTCGGGAGAGGTTTAGTCAACGGATCCGCCACATTCAGATCTGTGTGTACTTTGCAAATCTTTATGTCACCATCTTGGACATGTTCTCGAATAGCGTGAAAACGTAGCTTGATGTGCTTCAGCTTCTTGTGTGACCTTGGTTCTTGCGCATTGGCTATGGCGCCCATGTTATCACATTAGATAGACATTGGGTCTAGCGCACTAGGAACCACACCCAGCTCTGTAATGAACTCTTTCATCCATATCGCTTCTTGTGAAGCCTCCGAAGCAGCCATGTATTCCGATTCAGTTGAAGATCTCGCCACAACGCTTTGCTTTGCACTCCTCCAGCTAACTGCTGCACCATTCAAAGTAAATACGTATCCAGATTGTGATTTAGAATCATCCGGATCGGTGTTCCAACTAGCATCGTGTAACCATTAACAACGAGCTGTTCATCACCTCCATAAGAAAGAACCATATCCTTAGTTCTTCTCATGTACTTAAAGGATGTTTTTGACCGCTGTCCAATGATCCACTCCTGGATCACTTTGATATCTGCTAGTTAAACTAACAGCATATGCAATGTCGGGTCTAGTACATAACATGGCATCCATTAGAGATCCTATGGCTGAGGCATAGGGAGTTTTACTCATCCTTTCTCTATCTTCTGCCGTTGTCGGACTTTGAGTTTTACTCAACGTCGTATTGGGCAACATGGGCAAGAACCCTTTCTTGCTATCTTCCATTCCAAACCTGTTTAGAACTTTGTCCAAATATGTACTTTGTGACAATGATATTAGGCGTCTTGATCTATCTCTATAAATCTTTATGCCTAATATGTAAGCTGCTTCGCCAAGATCTTTCATTGAAAAACTATTATTCAAATATTCCTTGACACTATTAAGAAGGTCTACATCATTCCCAATCAACAATATGTCATCTACATATAGTATTAAGAATGCTACAGAGCTCCCACTCACTTTCTTGTAAATACAAGCTTCTCCATAAGTTTGTATACAACCAAAACTTTTGATTACCTTATCAAAACGTTGATTCCAACTTCGGGATGCTTGCTTCAATCCATAAATGGACCGTTGAAGTTTGCATACCTTGTTAGCATCTTTAGGATCGACAAAACCTTTGGGTTGCATCATATACAACTCTTCATCAATGTCTCCATTGAGGAATGTTGTTTTGACATCCATCTGCCATATCTCATAATCGTAATATGCAGCGATTGCTAACATAATCCTCACAGACTTCAGCTTCGCTACAGGTGAGAAAGTCTCATCATAGTCAACTCCTTGAATTTGTCGAAACCCTTTTGCGACAAGTCGAGCTTTATAGACAGTAACATTACCATCAGCATCTCTTTTCTTCTTGAAAATCCATTTGTTCTCGACAGCCTTCCGGCCATCCGGTAAGTCCACCAAAGTCCATACTTGGTTTTCGTACATCGATCCAATCTCGGATTTCATGGCTTCTTGCCATTTGTTGGAATCTGGGCTCATCATCGCTTCCTCATATGTCACAGGGTCATCGGTGTTATCCACCAACATGACACTCATAATGGGATCATACCAATCAGGAGTGGTACGAGTTCTCGTTGACCTGCGAGGCTCTACAGCAACTTCAACCGAAGTTTTATGATCATCATCATTAGCTTCCTCTCTTATTGGTGTAGGCACCACAGGAACTTCTTCCGGTGCTGCGCTACTCGCAAGTTCGAGAGAAGGTTCGACAACCTCGTCCAGTTCTACTTTCCTTCCAGTCACTTCTTTCGAGAGAAATTCCTTCTCTAGAAAGGATCCATTCTTGGCAACGAAGATTTTGCCTTCGGATCTATGATAGAAGGTATACCCAATAGTTTCCTTTGGGTATCCTATGAAGACGCATTTTTCCGCTTTGGGTTCAAGCTTGTCCGGCTGTACCTTCTTTACATAGGCTTCGCAACCCCAAAATTTAAGGAACGACAATTTGGGTTTCTTCCCAAACCATAATTCATACGGTGTCGTTTCAACGAATTTAGATGGTGCCCTATTTAAAGTGAATGCGGCTGTTTCTAATGCATAACGCCAAAATGATAGCGGCAAATCTATAAGTGACATCATAGAACGAACCATATCTAAGAGAGTTCGATTACGACGTTCAGAAACACCATTACGCTGTGGTGTTCCCGGCGGTGTCAATTGTGAAAGTATTCCGCATTTCTTCAAATGCTCGCCAAACTCGTAACTTAGATATTCACCTCCACGATCAGAACGTAGAAATTTAATCTTCTTGTTACGTTGATTCTCAACCTCACTTTGAAATTCCTTAAACTTCTCGAAAGTTTTGGACTTATGTTTCATGAAATAGATATACCCATATCTAATCAAGTCATCCGTGAAGGTAAGAACATAACGATAACCACCGCGCGATGCTACACTCATTGGAC
Organism: Avena sativa; assembly: GCA_916181665.1. NCBI lineage: Eukaryota > Viridiplantae > Streptophyta > Magnoliopsida > Poales > Poaceae > Avena > Avena sativa. Next base: position 6,993,743 of record OV702293.1, on the reverse strand, counting down.
CACACACATCGGTATGTATGATTTCCAATAAGTCCGTAGCTCGCTCCATCATACCAGAAAATGGAGTCTTAGTCATTTTACCCATCAGACATGCTTCGCATCTTTCAAGTGATTCGAAATCAAGTGATTCAAGAAGTCCATCGGAATGGAGTTTCTTCATACGCTTCACTCCAATGTGACCAAGACGACAGTGCCACATATAGGTCGAGTTATCGCTCGATTTCAAACGTTTAGCTCCAATGTTATTAATATGTGTATTTCCACTATCGAGATTCAATAAGAATAGACCATCTATCAAATGTGCATGTGCATAAAACATATTACTCATATAAATCGAACAACCATTATTCTCGGACTTAAACAAGTAACCGTCTCGCAATAAACAAGATCCCGATATAATGTTCATGCTTAACGCAGGCACCAAATAACAATTATTTAAGTATAAAACTAATCCCGATGGTAGATGAAGAGGTAGCGTGCCGACCGCGATCACATCAACCTTTGATCCGTTTCCCACGCGCATCGTCACCTCGTTCTTCGCTAGCTTCCGTTTATTCTGCAGCACCTGTTTCGAGTTACAAATATGAGCAACCGAACCAGTATCAAATACCCAGGCACTACTACGAGTACTAGTGATATACACATCAATAACATGTATATCGGATATACCTTTCTTCTTGATGTTGCCGTTCTTCAAATCCGCCAAGTACTTTGGGCAATTCCGCTTCCAGTGACCTTCTCCCTTGCAGTAAAAGCACTCTGTATCAGGCTTGGGTCCAGCCTTGGTCTTCTTCGTCGGTGCGGTAACTTTCTTACCACCCTTCTTGAAGTGTCCCTTTTGCTTAGACTTGCCTTTCTTGAATTTGGTGGTCTTATTGACCATCAACACTTGGTGCTCTTTCTTGATCTCCACTTCTGCAGATTTTAACATGGAGAAGAGTTCTGGCAACTGCTTGTTCATGCTTTGCATATTGTAGTTCATCACAAAGTTCTTGTAACTTGGTGGTAGTGATTGGAGGACACGGTAAATCCCCAAAGAATTAGGAATCACTATACCCAAGCTTTGAAGTTTGTTTGCGTGCCCAAACATCTTAAGCACATGCTCACTGACGGAGCTGCCCTCTTCCATCTTGCAGTTAAAGAACTTTTCAGAAGCCTCATAGCTCTCAACTGCCGCGTGAGTCTCAAAGATCAATTTGAGTTCACGGACAATATCATGTGGGTCTGAATTCTCAAACCTTTTCTGAAGCTCCGATTCTAAACCATACAAGATAGCACACTGAACTGTGGAGTACTGATTCTTCCGAGCGAGGTAAACATTCTTTACTTCATCGGTAGCATCAGCTGCAGGCGGGTCACCCAGCGGTGCATCCAGCACATAGGTCAAATTACCAGCATTGAGGACAATCCTCAAATTGCAGAACCAATCCGCGAAGTTGCTTCCATTGTTTTTCAACTTTTCTTTCTCTAGGAACGCATTAAAATTGATGGTAGGGGCCACCATTGATCTACAACATATTTGCAATAGTTTAGACTAAGTTTATGACAAATTGAGTTCTAATTAATAGTTAAATTAATCTAGGTGAACTCCCACTCAAAACAATATCCCTCACATTGTTTTAGTGATCACGCGAACCAAATCCACCACATCAAAACCGATCATCACGAGAGTTGATGTAGCTTCAATGGCGAACAATCGACATGTTCATCATATCTACTATATGATTCATGCTTTACCTTTCGGTGATCCGTGTTCCGAGACCATGTCTGTACATGCTAGGCTCGTCAAGATCAAACCTTAGCTTCCGCATGATCAAATATGGCTTGCTCACGTTGTATACACTTGCGGAATCTAACACACCCGATCATCACGTGGTGCTTCGAAACAACAAGCTTTAGCAACGGTGCTTACTAAGGATGAACACTTAAGAACTTGAAATTCATGTGCATGAGGGATCATCTTATAATGCTACCGTCGTTAACTAAGCAATACAAGATGCATAAAGGATTAACATCACATGCAATTCATAATATGTGATATGATATGGCCTTTCTACTTTGTGCTTCCGATCTCCATCTTCAAGCACGAACATGATCTCCATCATCACCGGCATTGCATCAAGGTCAATGACACCGCTCCATGGTTGTCGTCCACCAGCTTCAACTATTACAACTACTTTGAATAGACACGCGGGTCTTAACAAAAATTAAAGACAACCATATGGCTCTAGCTGGTTGCCAACTTACAATAAGGAACATTGCATACATCAAATATAATCACAATCATGGCCATATCACATCACAACACACCCCTGCAAAACAAAGTTAGACGCCTCTAATTTCTTTGCATGTTTTACGTGGTTTGGGGCTTTCAATAAGTGTCGATCTAACTTACGAACAAGAACCACAACGTTGATGTTTGAACTATCAAGTGCATGTTGTAAATTGGATCTATACTATAATGGGAGAGACAGACACCCGCAAAGCCACTTATGCAATACAAGTTGCATGTTGAGCGTGGAGCAAGTCTCATGAACGATGTCATGTAAGGTTAGCCCGGGCCGCTTCATCCCATCATACCGCAAGATGCAAAGTACACAAGAAGCAATTGATTATAAAAGCACCACCACCCACAATGACCATTGTGTTCTACTCGTGCAACAGATCTACATATAGACACGGCTCTGATACCACTGTAGGGGTTCGTAGCATGGAAAACAAAAAATTTCTACCGCATACAAACAAACAAGCCAAGATCTATCTACTAGATTGTAGCAACGAGTCGATAGAATAACTCACCCTCGAAGATTCCAAAGTGTTTAACGAGAGCGGATTCTCGTGGGTGATGTAGTCGTACTCTTCACGATCTCAAGATCGCGTAGACGATCCTTCCGGCGCTGCGTTCCGGCAGCACTTCCGCATTCGGTCACACGTTTGGTACTCGACGAAGACCTTCCTCTCCCTTGTTCCAGCAGGCAGCATAGGTTGTAGCACTCTCCTGGCGATTCCGGCAGCACGACGGTGTGGTACCGGAAGTAGAGGGGAGATCTCGCAGGGCTTCGCCTTAAGCCGGAGCGAATATGGTGGACTATTAGAGAGCCTCGGTGATCTAGGGTTTAGACACATCAAGTAGAGGGAGCTAGGCCGGCGGCTAGGGAAAGGGGATTGCCCCAAGTCGGCGGCTTGGGCAAGCCCTAGGGCGGCAACGGCTATGGTGGCCGGCGGCGGCTAGGGTTAGGGTTTAGAGGGGTGAGGTGTAGGTCTTGGAGGGGCACCCCTGCCCCTCCTTATATAGGTGGAGGGGGCGCGCCAAGGGGAGGGGAGTCCCTCCCCAACTCGGTCTCCAAGGGCCGGCGGTGGAGGGAGAGGAACTCATCCCCAAGTAGGTTTCCTACTCTCCCTCCACCAAGCAAAATAGCCGTTTGACTTTTCAAATTGGCGTTTGACTTTTCAAACTAGGATTTGAATTATCCCTTTATTTCGCTCAGCGATCACACCTAGTACATGATGCAACCATTCCAACTTGTTATGACACATTCATGTACCCTTCCCCTCCGAAGTGCCGGACATTCCGGAACCTTCTAGAACATTCCCGATGAAAACACCGGAACCATTCTCCAACCCCGAAACAGGACTTTCCTTATATAAATCTTATTCTCCGGACCATTCCGGATCTCCTCGTGATATCCCGGATCCCATCCGAGACTCCGAACAACATTCGGTCTCTTACTCATCATTCCATAACTACTCAACAACGTCGAATCCTTAAGTGTGTCTCCCTACGGTTCGTGAATTATGCGAACATGATCGAGACACTTCTCCGAACAATAACCAATAAAGGAATCTGGAAATTCATATGGCTCCCACATATTTCTAAGATTACTTTGCGATCGAATGAACCACTTACATACGATACCAATTTCCCTTTGTCTCACGATAGTTTACTTATCCGAGGTTTTGATCGTCGGTATCTCTGCATACCTAGTTCAACCTCGTTACTGATAAGTACTCTTTTCTCGTTCCCATGATATGTGATCCCTTGTGAGCCAGTCACATGCTTGCAAGCTAATTGGATGACATTCCACCGAGAGGGCCCAGAGTATATCTATCCGTCATATGGATGGACAAATCCCACTCTTGATCCATGTGTCTCAACCAATACTTTCCGAACATTCAATGCCACCTTTATAGCCACCAAGTTACGGTGTGGTGTTTGATGTCATCAAAGCATCCTTCCGGTGATGGTGATATGCATGATCTCATGGTCGAAGGAATTAGATTACTATGTATCAGAAAGCATATAGCAATTGAACTATTAAAATGACTTGATCTTTATGCTACGCTTATCTATAGGAGTATGTCCATCATACCATTCTCCTAACGATATGATCTTGTTGTTAATAGCATCTCAATATTCATGATAGGGAAACCACAATCATTTATTAACCAACAAGCTAGTATTATAAAGAGGCTTTACTAGGGACTCTAATTTAGTTTACAAATCACACAAGTATTAATGTTTCCTTGTTAATACTATTATAGCATGAATGTAAACATTTATCATAAACACAAAGATATAATAATAACTACATTTATTATTGCCTCTAGGGCGTATCTCCAACAGTCTCCCACTTGCACTAGAGTCAACTAATCTAGATTACATGGTAATATACCGAACACCCATGGCAGTTTGGTGTTGGTCATGTTTTGCCCTCGGGAGAGGTTTAGTCAACGGATCCGCCACATTCAGATCTGTGTGTACTTTGCAAATCTTTATGTCACCATCTTGGACATGTTCTCGAATAGCGTGAAAACGTAGCTTGATGTGCTTCAGCTTCTTGTGTGACCTTGGTTCTTGCGCATTGGCTATGGCGCCCATGTTATCACAGTAGATAGACATTGGGTCTAGCGCACTAGGAACCACACCCAGCTCTGTAATGAACTCTTTCATCCATATCGCTTCTTGTGAAGCCTCCGAAGCAGCCATGTATTCCGATTCAGTTGAAGATCTCGCCACAACGCTTTGCTTTGCACTCCTCCAGCTAACTGCTGCACCATTCAAAGTAAATACGTATCCAGATTGTGATTTAGAATCATCCGGATCGGTGTTCCAACTTGTAACACCCCGGTTCTGAAAAGACCGTGGCCTCTATGTGACATGCCAATCCCTGGATCGGTTCATTGGCCCACAATAGAGTAAGATAGATAACATAGCAAAATATCCGTATATTATAAATAACGAAGATCCAGAGTACCATTATTACAATAAAATCTTAGCCCAAAGCTAGCTCAAATTATTCAGGTAGCAGCATAAATAAAGTAAATCCTCCATTCTTCAAATTGCCCACAAGAGTGCCGAGTGGAGTACCGTGGCCTATATCGATTACTCAGAATCGGAATAACCTGCAACATGAAACGTAGCAGCCCCGAAGGGTCAATACATGGAATGTATGGCAAGTAGAGCTAGTAATGGAGACAATAGTACTAACATCTACATGCATATTTGGCAAGTGGAGCTGTGTCTGGCTTGCATTTGCAAATACCTTTGTCCTACTTTCATAAACAGTTTTTGATTTTCTTTGAAAAGATCCCAATTAAGTTAGCCCAACAATATTAAAACAATTATGAAATTTGAATGAGCGAGAAACATGTCATGGAATCAATATCAAGCAACTCAGTTGTCCATAACCGGGGACACGGCTAATCGATTAGATTATACACCCTGCAGAGGTTAGTACACTTTACCCATGTGACTTGGCCAGTCCAGCTCGTACCATCACTCTCATTTTGAGTGGTGATAGGAAGAAGTCCAAGTTGAGACTGTTCGGGAAGTAGCACCTCAATCCCGACGGGCACCGGTCCAACCTACCAAAATTCTACATCTCTGGATACGCAGGTTCGAGTTACCACAACCTACTAAGTCCAACCAACCGCCTATTCCATTATTGGCACATGGTTGTACACGTAAGCTACACAATAAAGAAGCCAATCAATTTCTCTCGATACCTGGGTGCCTTTCCGCAATGAAACCACCAAAAATTATCAATACCATCACACCCAGGAGATTCATTGATTAAGTTGTTTTAGTTTTCACAAACCAATACTTTTAGAAACAACTTTCAGTGATGTAACCCAGCCCTCGATCTTCATAGCATGGCTAAGCACATCTACCAACGGTGGTTCATCTACAAGGAAGGACCTACCACATAATAGGTCATAGCATAGCGATAGTATCATCCTACACATGCATCTACAAAATATACGACAATACATTGAAAATAGTAGGACGATATCATGAACAAAGTAGCATCTACTTGCCTTGGTTGTAGCGGTCGGAAGAACAATCCACACACGAGCAAGCGTTGCACTCGTCACAATCTACACGATACAATTGCATTCATAAACAAACAATCCACAAGCATATGCAACAAATATGATGCATGAATGCAAGAACGACAAGTGAATTGGTGCTACAGCTGTACCACAACATCCTATTCCATAATACTACCGATTGCATGCATGGAAAATAGTTTTAGCGCTAGGAAAACTATTAAGTAAAAGTAGTGCTCAAAACTAGAGCGAGAACTCAAATAATTCACTACCGGTAGTATACTGTTTATAAAATCTTGGGAAAATTCTACCGCATAGGCATCGCTGGTTAGAAACAGTACCAACTGGAATTACTCAAAGAGGAATTATAAAACTCCCCGAGTAATTAAAACACTGCAGAAAGCCACTAGACAGTTTCTGCAGAAGTTTTTACTGTAAGCCTATCTTTTTAATTCACGATGAGATTTCCCTCGTTCCGCTGAATCCAGGGACATATCATACGCGATTTTTGGAGCTACGGATCTTTTTCTACGAATTAATTACTCCGAAAAGGCCACTAACTAGTTTGATTAAACTGTACTAAACCTTGCTGCAAAAGCCTGAACCAAAGGTACAGCAAGATTCTACACGACTCACTGAATCTACACATATTTTATTTGCAATTTTTGGCCAAGCGGTTTAATTTCTACACAATTTACAAGATTCTACCGAAATCTGTCAACTAAAAGGATTAACGAAATTAACCAGTCAACTGTGTCTGTTGACTGGTCAAAGCGTCTGCTGACTGGGCGTCTGACTAGTCAACGCCTGAGTCTGACCAGTCAACAAACGATCTACGCCGCTGATCTGAAATCTGACGGTGGCTGCAGTCTTACCGGAAACAAGCGACGAAACGGACTCCGGACGGTGCGGCGAGTTCCGGACGGCGTTGGCGATCGATTCCGGCGTCGGGGTTTTTCCTGCACAGGAGGAAGGGGGCGGTCAACGAGCGGTTCAAGATCGTCAATGAGGCGCGCAAGACGGCGCGCGGGCGACGCGGTACGGACGAAACGGCGCGACGCAAAACGGCGCGCGAGCGTGTACGTGCAAGCGTGCGTGCGTGCACGCGAAGCGAGGCAGCGGCAGCGGCGCAGCTAGCGGCTAGGCGGCAGCGTGCGCGCTGGCAGCGGGGCGCGCAGCAGCTGCAGCAAGGCGGCGGTGGCAGCGGCGCGTGCAAGAGGCGCGCGGCAGGCGCGCGTCCAGCAGCGATGCATGGCGGCGGCTGCGGAGGCGCGCGGGGTGCGAGGCGCGGGCGGCGGGGCGGCTCGGTGGCGGGATGCGGCGCGGCGGCGGCGGCGCGTGGAGGAGGCGACGCGCGGGGCGGCTCCTGGCGGCGCGCGGTTAGTGAGGCAGGGCGATCGCGCGGGGGAGGCGGGGTCGGCGGGCACGGGTACCGAGGCCGAGGTGGGGTCCTTTTGTGGCCCCTCGCGTGGAATCGTAAACTGAAACGGCGTGGCAACAGACGCGGATTCGGAAATAGGTCCGGAATTTCGGACCGTTTTCCGGCGATTCACTAAAACGGCCGCAACTTCTCCGTACGAGCTCCGATTTGAGCGATTCTTGCGCCTACGGTTTCGTACAGTCGAGGGGAACAATCTAGCGTCAAGGTTTGAGCGAAACCACTAATCTACAAGGGTGGTCCACGCTAGTCCTACTAAAGCTTCCCGCAGGAACCTCGTAGCAAAATAGAATAGGGTTTTGCAAGTGGCGTTTCGCTGAACCTTTTCACTCGACGATTTTGCATGGAAAAGCATGATGCAATGATATGAATGATATGCAAGACCAAATCTAAAATTTGGGATGTGACAAGACTAACCCCCTTAAGATGAATCTCGTCCTCGAGATTCGGCGCGGCTAGCAAATAGGTGTGGGTAGTCCTCTCGGATGTCATCCTCACGTTCCCAAGTGGCTTCCTCTTCGGTGTGGTGGCTCCACTGCACCTTGCAAAACCTGATTGTCTTGGTACGGGTAGTTCTCTCCGCTGTCTCCAGAATCTTGACCGGTTTTTCCTCATAGGTCAAGTCGTTCTCAAGCTGAACCTCCTCTAGCGGTACGGTGTCTCTCAATGGTGTATCCACCATCTCCGGATGGCACTTCTTCAGCTGGGATACGTGGAACACATTGTGAACAGCGGACAAAGCTTCTGGCAACTCCAACTGAGAAGCAACTTCTCCTTTGCGTGCTAAGACTCGATACGGTCCAATAAATCGAGGTGCCAGCTTACCCTTAATTCCAAATCTCTTGATTCCACGAAGTGGCGACACTCTGAGGTATGCTCTATCACCTATCTCATACACCACTTCCTTGCGCTTGGCGTCAGCGTAGCTCTTCTGCCTTGATTGTGCTACCTTCAGTCTGTCCCTAATCAAGGCGACCTTCTCCTCAGCATCCTTGATCAAATCAGGTCCAAACAACTGGCGTTCTCCTACTCCATCCCATAGCAATGGTGTTCGGCACCGTTTCCCATATAGCACATCAAACGGTGACGTCTTGATGCTGGTTTGATAGTTGTTGTTGTAGGAAAACTCAACATATGGCAAATTCTTATCCCAACTAGAACCATGAGCCAAAGCGCAAGCTCTCAGTATGTCCTCCAAAATCTGATTCACCCTCTCGGTCTGTCCATCGGTCTATGAGTGAAACGCTGTGCTAAACTCCAATCTAGTACCAAGTGACTCGTGCAGCTGGCGCCAGAAGTGTGAGGTAAATTGGGTGCCTCTGTCAGATACAATACTCTTGGGAACTCCGTGTAGGCACACAATTCTGTCCATGTAAATCTTGGCCAACTTTGCACTCGTATAGGTCGTCTTTACCGGTATAAAGTGGGCTACCTTGGTCAAATGGTCGACCACTACCCAAATAGAGTCATATCCTGACCTGGTCCTGGGCAATCCTGTGATAAAGTCCATTCCCACTCTATCCCACTTCCAATCCGGCACAGGCAATGGCTGTAGTAGTCCTGCTGGCTTCTGGTGTTCTGCCTTCACTCGGCTACATACATCGCATAGGGCAATATGCTTGGCGATATCTCCCTTCATGTTGTTCCACCAAAATCTGCTCTTCAAATCCATATACATCTTTGTGTTGCCCGGATGTATGGAGTATGGCGAGTTATGAGCTTCCTGCAGTATCAACTCCCTTATTTCCTGGTCGCTGGGCACACACAAACGATCTCCATACCACAAGGTACCATGCTCATCCTCGCGAATATCCTTTTCCCGATTCTCCTTCATCTTTTCCTTTATCTCCTCTATTTCCTTGTCTCCTATCTGAGCCTTTATGATCCTGTCTTGTAGCGTTGGTTGGACTTCCATTGTAGCCAAATATCCCTCAGATACTACCTCCAGTCTAAGGTCCTTGAATTGTTTGCACAAATCCTCAGGCAATTCACCAATTGTTAACCCATTGGCATATACCTTCCGGCTCAGAGCATCTGCTACTACATTGGCCTTTCCTGGGTGGTATTGCAGATTCATATCATAATCCTTGATAAGTTCCAACCATCTCCTTTGCCTCATGTTCAGTTCCTTCTGTGTGAATATATACTTCAGGCTCTTGTGGTCGGTGTACACATCACAGTGTTTTCCCATTAAGTAATGCCTCCATACCTTGAGCGCATGAACCATTGATGCTAACTCCAAGTCGTGTGTGGGGTAATTCCGCTCATGGTGCTTGAGTTGTCGCGAGGCATAAGACACTACTCTTCCATCTTGCATCAGCACACTCCCAAGTCCCTGTCGAGAAGCATCACAGTACACTTGGAAATCCTTCTGAAGATCTGGTAAACATAGAACAGGCGCGGTCACTAGTCGACGCTTCAGTTCCTGAAAGCTGGCTTCACATACGTCTAACCATTCAAACTTCCTCTCTTTCTTCAGAAGTTCAGTCATCGGCTTAGCAATCTTGCAAAAGTTTTCAATGAACCTCCTGTAATATCCAGCAAGTCCCAAAAAGCTTCGAATCTCTCCCGCATTCTTGGGTGCTTCCCACTCAGTTACTGTAGTCACTTTGCTTGGATCAACATCGACTCCTTCTCCTGACACTACGTGTCCAAGAAACCCAACAGTGTTAAGCCAGAATTCACACTTGCTGAATTTGGCATACAGCTGGTGTTCCCTCAATTTCTCCATAATCAGTCGCAGGTGTTTCTCATGCTCAGCATCATCCTTGGAATATATCAGTATGTCATCAATAAACACCACCACGAACTTGTCCAAGTACTCCATAAATACCTTGTTCATCATGGTCATGAAATACGCCGGGGCATTCGTTAGTCCAAAAGACATAACTATATACTCATATAAACCATACCTAGTGGTGAAAGCGGTTTTTGGTACATCCTCCTTCCGGATCTTCAATTGAAAGTAGCCTAATCGCAAATCAATCTTGCTGAACACCTTCGCTCCTTCCAGTTGATCAAACAAATCATTTATGTTCGGCAGAGGATACTTGTTCTTGATGGTTACCTCGTTTAGCGAGCGTTAGTCCACCACTAATCTCTTGGTGCTGTCCTTCTTCTCCACAAACAGAACAGGTGCACCCCATGACGACGCACTAGGCTGAATGAATCCCTTTTCCAGCTGCTCCTGCAACTGTTTCTTCAATTCCTTCAGCTCATCCACATCCATCTTATACGGTTTCTTTGCTATAGGTCCTGTTCCCGGCATCAGGTCGATAAGAAACTCTACTTCCCTGTCAGGTGGCATCCCTGGCAGCTCTTCCGGAAACACGTCGAGGTAATCCCTAATCACTGGCACGGTATCCATGCTAACCCCCTTAAGAGAATTCAACTTACACCTTCCTGGTCGTGCAGCTGACTTGAATCTAATCCTCTTACCATCCGGGGTTTTGAGTGAAACAGCTCGCTGTGCACAATCTATGTGTCCCCCATGCATAGACATCCAATCCATGCCCAGTATAACATCTAATCCTTGTGAATCCAACACTACCGAATGTGCAATGAAGTCGTGTGTTCCAATCCTCACAGTTAAATCGCGGCATCCCGCGCTAGCTATCATATCTCCTCTAGGTGAACTCACTCTAAAAGACCTTTTCATAGACTCAGTAGGTAACTTATACTTATCCACGAATGCCCTTGATATGAATGAATGCGATGCACCAGTATCGAAAAGTATAAGTGCAGGGTAAGTGTTGATTGGGAACTTACCAATCACAAGGTCAGGCTCATCTGGAATCTCCTCCACATTCATGTGGTTCACTGTGGCCTTCTCATTGTTGGTTGGCTTCAGTCCTTTCCTCTCTGGACAGTTGTCAGCATAGTGTCCCTTCTGCTTACACTTGAAGCACGTCACCTCACTCAGATCCTTCTTCACAAAGCTGCGATCACGGTTGCGGTCATGTCCACCGTGTCCTCCAGAGTGGTGAGAGTGTCCTCCCTTGTGGCTGTGGTGGCTTCTCCTATGGTTGTCATGACGATGCCCATCGCCTCCATGGTGGTGGAGGTCATGGCTCCCATGGTCACTCCCTCCATGCTTGGAGTATCCATCATATGAAGTGCGAGACTTGTGATGTGAACCAGAGTGGTGATTGTTACTCTTTCTCTTGCGGTTCTCCACCTGCTTGTGCTTCCCTTCCAAGATCCTGGCCTTGTCCATGAGCTCCTAGAAAGTGGGGCAATAGACCACCAGTAGCTGCATGGAAAGCTCATCACTGAGGCCATCCAGGAATCTCTCCCTCCTTTTTGCATCAGTGTCAACATCCTCAGGTGCATAACGGGACATGTTGTTGAACTCCTCAATATACTCGGCCACGGTGCGATTGGTTTGGTGCAAGTTGCGGAACTCCTTCCTCTTCAGGCTCAGAACTCTTGAAGACACGTGGTTGGTCCTGAAACCTTCCTCAAACATTGCCCAAGTCACGGTATCCAGCGGGTGGGTAATCTGAAATGTGTCCCACCAAGAAGCGGCTGGTCCCTCCAGTAGGTGAGCGGCAAACCTCACCAGATCCTTGTTGACTGAACGCAACCAGTCGAGAGCAACCATTGGTTCCGTTGCAGTAGAGAACTTAGCTGGCCTTAACCTCAGAAATCTGGTGAGAGCATCTCCCTGAGGCTGATTGTTTCCATTGTTGTTGTTCTGATTTGCCATGAACTGAGTCATCACTTGGATCAGCTGGGCCTGAGCTGCCATGAGCTGCTCCAACTCAGTGGGCTGATGGCGGGGAGGCATCTGCGGTTCAGCACAGGTAAGTTTAGAAAGAATCAACTACGATAATAGAATTCTACCCATGCATATGATCAGACATCAACAAACAATAGCAGACAATCACAAGCAAGTAACACAACAACAAACAAGTGATCCAGCAACATCCCAGGGGTTATCCTAGCAGTATATACCTACTGAAATAGTTTTACAAGAGTTGGCAATGGTTAACTAAACAGTTGATCAACTAAACAACAAAAACAGCAATCTGCCAGAACAGTCCAGCAGCGTTCGCGAATTTTTCTGCCTGACTTAAACTCGTCAGAAAATTTAGCTGATTTTTGCACATATAGTAAAGAGAGTTTCGCATCAGTCCAATTCTTTTCAGATTTTTCCCAGTTACCAGAAAAATATGAAATATCGTACAGTACTGCTGTATCAGCAGAAAACTGCAGCGAAAATAACACAGATAGTAACCAAACTTGCCATAACTCTTTCATTAAAATTCGCACAAATAATTCCTGGGATATTGGAGTACACAAATAAGCAACTAATCACTCTTAAACTAACACGAACTAAGCTTCACAACGATCGAGACTAATCCTAACGAATTTACCTAACGAGGACTAATTGGTGGACTTCTATCTACTTCTTGAAGAGGTTGAGGTAGGTCCTTGCGGTCATGCGTTGGCGCTTCGGCTCGCGGTACAACCATGGCGGCGGAGTGTACACCTCTCCTGAATCATCACTTGAGATCTCAAACTCCACCTCTTCTGGATCCTCCTCTTCTCCTTCACTCTCAGCTGCAACTGCAACAGCTTCATCTCCTCCACCATCATCGTCTCCATCATCATCATCCTCGTCCTCATCATCATCATCGTCTCCACTGTCATCATCATCCCCATTGTTGCCATCATCTCGATTGTCATCATCGGAGGGTGGATTCAGTTGTGCTTGGAGAGCGGCAATCTGGGTTGTCATAGCTTCAATAGTTTGATCCCTTTCCTGGACGGTCCCTTGCAATTGCTGTATGTTCTGGGTGTTCTCCTGCACAGTACCATGAAGATGTGCTATGGTTGCATCTCTGGCTATCAGGGCATTCTCCAAAACTCCCACATCTTCATGAAAAGTGTCAATCTCCTGTCCTTGGACCACCATTCCATTGCTAGTAAAATCTGCAATCTCTTTTATCATCCTGACCTTCTCTGCTAGAGCTCCATTCTCCCTTTCAATGTCCTCTATGTGCCTCCGACGGGGTGACATGTTGTTCCTGTCGCCCGGGGTAACCACAATGTTCCCATCTTCATCACGCCTTCCATAGTCACGGTAGGGTGAATCTGCTGGTAGTAGGTGTCGGACATAATGGCACTGGCGAGACAGGGCTTCATGTATGGCCAAGTTGATTCCAAGTCCCCAGTTGCAGTATGTCTTGGTGTAGACCAAGTGCACGGGGTTTGGCAAGGCGGCATCTCTGAATATGAAGGTAGTGATCTCCCATGCATCCTCTCCATATCCGTAGGTGTACAGCCTTCTTCCCTTGAACATGGGCAGTGGCAATCCCAATGACTGCGAGAGCTGAGCTAACTGCCTTGCAAAGGGCCTTGGTGACTCCATGGTGACATACTCAGTCCTGACGTCTCCCATCTATCAAGTAAAAGAGGAAAGTGTGAGAATAGCATATGGTAAGAATTTACGAGGGTGAAAGGCATAAGATGTAAGACAGAGTTAATATAGGCTTTAATAAATTTATGGCTTCCTAATCCAATTCTAGGTCACGATCCTACAGTCGACACACGGGCTCTGATACCATCCTGTAACACCCCGGTTCTGAAAAGACCGTGGCCTCTATGTGACATGTCAATCCCTGGATCGGTTCATTGGCCCACAATAGAGTAAGATAGATAACATAGCAAAATATCCGTGTATCATAAATAACGAAGATCCAGAGTACCATTATTACAATAAAAGCTTAGCCCAAAGCTAGCTCAAATTATTCAGGTAGCAGCATAAATAAAGTAAATCCTCCATTCTTCAAATTGCCCACAAGTGAACAAGTGCCGAGTGGAGTACCGTGGCCTATATCGATTACTCAGAATCGGAATAACCTGCAACATGAAACGTAGCAGCCCCGAAGGGTCAATACATGGAATGTATGGCAAGTAGAGCCAGTAATGGAGACAATAGTACTAACATCTACATGCATATTTGGCAAGTGGAGCTGTGTCTGGCTTGCATTTGCAAATACCTTTGTCCTACTTTCATAAACAGTTTTTGATTTTCTTTGAAAAGATCCTAATTAAGTTAACCCAACAATATTAAAATAATTATGAAATTTGAATGAGCGAGAAACATGTCATGGAATCAATATCAAGCAACTCAGTTGTCCATAACCGGGGACACGGCTAATCGATTAGATTATACACCCTGCAGAGGTTAGTACACTTTACCCATGTGACTTGGCCAGCCCAGCTCGTACCATCACTCTCATTTTGAGTGGTGATAGGGAGAAGTCCAAGTTGAGACTGTACGAGAAGTAGCACCTCAATCCCGACGCGCACCGGTCCAACCTACCAAAATTCTACATCTCTGGATACGCGGGTTCGAGTTACCACAACCTACTAAGTCCAACCAACCGCTCATTCCATTATTGGCACATGGTTGTACACGTAAGCTACACAATAAAGAAGCCAATCAATTTCTCTCGATACCTGGGTGCCTTTTTCCGCAATGAAACCACCAAAAATTATCAATACCATCACACCCAGGAGATTCATTGATTAAGTTGTTTTAGTTTTCACAAACCAATACTTTTAGAAACAACTTTCAGTGATGTAACCCAGCCCTCGATCTTCATAGCATGGCTAAGCACATCTACCAACGGTGGTTCATCTACAAGGAAGGACCTACCACATAATAGGTCATAGCATAGCGATAGTATCATCCTACACATGCATCTACAAAATACACGACAATTATAGTAGGACGAGATTATGAACAAAGTAGAATCTACTTGCCTTGGTTGTAGCGGTCGGAAGAATAATCCACACACGAGCAAGCGTTGCACTCGTCACAATCTACACGATACAATTGCATCCATAAACAAACAATCCACAAGCATATGCAACAAATATGATGCATGAATGCAAGAACGACAAGTGAATTGGTGCTACAGCTGCACCACAACTTACTATTCCATAATACTACCGATTGCATGCATGGAAAATAGTTTTAGCGCTAGGAAAACTATTAAGTAAAAGTAGTGCTTAAAACTAGAGCGAGAACTCAAATAATTCACTACCGGTAGTATACTGTTTGTAAAATCTTGGGAAAATTCTACCGCATAGGCATCGCTGATTAGAAACAGTACCAACTGGAATTACTCAAAAAGAAATTATAAAACTCCCCGAGTAATTAAAACACTGCAAAAAGCCACTAGACAGTTTCTGCAGAAGTTTTTACTGTAAGCCTATCTTTTTAATTCACGATGAGATTCTCCTCGTTCCACTGAATCCAGGGACATATCATACGCGATTTTTGGAGCTACGGATCTTTTTCTACGAATTAATTACTCCGAAAAGGCCACTAATTAGTTTGATTAAACTGTACTAAACCTTGCAGCAAAAGCCTGAACCAAAGGTACAGCGAGATTCTACACGACTCACTGAATCTACACATATTTTATTTGCAATTTTTGGCCAAGCGGTTTAATTTCTACGCAATTTACAAGATTCTACCGAAATCTGTCAACTAAAAGGATTAACGAAATTAACCAGTCAATTGTGTCTGTTGACTGGTCAAAGCGTCTGCTGACTGGGCGCTGACTGGGCGTCTGACTAGTCAACGCCTGAGTCTGACCAGTCAACGAACGATCTAAGCCGCTGATCTGAAATCTGACGGTGGCTGCAGTCTTACCGGAAACAAGCGATGAAACGGACTCCGGACGGTGCGGCGAGTTCCGGACGGCGGTGGCGATCGATTCCGGCGTCAAGGTTTTTTCCTGCACGGGGGGGGGGGGGGGGGGGAGAGGGGGGGGGGACGGTCAACGAGCGGTTCAAGATCGTCAACGAGGCGCGCAAGACGGCGCGCGGGCGACGCGGTACGGACGAAACGGCGCGACGCAAAACGGCGCGCGAGCGTGTACGTGCAAGCGTGCGTGCGTGCACGCGAAGCGAGGCAGCGGCAGCAGGGCGCGCAGCAGCTGCGGCAAGGCGACGGCAGCGGCAGCGGCGCGCGTGCAGCAGCGATGCATGGCGGCGGCGCGGCGGCTGCGGAGGCGCGCGGGGTCCGAGGCGCGGGCGGCTCGGTGGCGGGATGCGGCGCGGCGGCGGGGAAGCGGCGCGGCGGCGGCACGTGGAGGAGGCGGGGTCGGCGGGAACGGGTACCGAGGCCGAGGTGGGGTCCTTTTGTGGCCCCTCGCGCGGAATCCTAAACTGAAACGGCGCGGAAACAGACGCGGATTCGGAAATCGGTCCGGAATTTCGGACCGGTTTCCGGCGATTCACTAAAATGGCCGCAACTTCTCCGTACGATCTCCGATTCGAGCGATTCTTGCGCCTACGGTTTCGTACAGTCGAGGGGAACAATGTAGCGTCAAGGTTCGAGCGAAACCACTAATCTACAAGGGTGGTCCATGCTAGTCCTACTAAAGCTTCCCGCAGGAACCTCGTAGCAAAATAGAATAGGGTTTTGCAAGTGACGTTTCGCCGAACCTTTTCACTCGACGGTTTTGCATGGAAAAGCATGATGCAATGATATGAATGATATGCAAGACCAAATCTAAAATTTGGGATGTGACACAACTAGCATCGGTGTAACCATTAACAACGAGCTGTTCATCACCTCCATAAAAAAGAACCATATCCTTAGTTCTTCTCAAGTACTTAAGGATGTTTTTGACCACTGTCCAATGATTCACTCTTGGATCACTTTGATATCTGCTAGTTAAACTAACAGCATATGCAATGTCGGGTCTAGTACATAGCATGGCATACATTAGAGATCCTATGGCTGAGGCATAGGGAGTTTTACTCATCCTTTCTCTATCTTCTACCGTTGTCGGACTTTAAGTTTTACTCAACGTCGTATTGGGCAACATGGGCAAGAACCCTTTCTTGCTATCTTCCATTCCAAACCTCTTTAGAACTTTGTCCAAATATGTACTTTGTGACAATGATATCAGGGTTCATATTATTTCAAAAACAAAGTCGTTGTAGGGGCTTCCCCCACCGTATTACTTTCAAAAAATCCGCATAAAAATGTTTCAAAGATGTCCACCAAGCACTTGAGTGCGGCTTGAAGACCAAATAGTATAATTACAACTGTTCACAACATAACCCACAAGAAACATATTTATACAACAACGACTCCAATGAACCAAGAATACAAATAGATACAATACAAATATACAAATCACAATAAAAGCAAAATAGCATCTGATTACAAATAATAATACAAACGATTAAGCCTGAACATAACCAAGTGATTTCCATAATCCTACACAAGACAAGCAGGAAGGGTAACCTTTCTAACATCATCGATCCCATACCTGTCAAGAATTGGGCCAACAGTTGCCTATAAAGGGGAAAAACAACAGTGAGTACAAAAGTGTGTACTCTTGAGACTTAGAATTCGACTTCGCTCACCTACATGGTATGGTGGTTTAATCGGTAGCAAATCTTGGACTAAAATAACCTCTAGATACAACTTTCGTCTATTAGAGAAAGTGTATGAGAGGCATATACAGAACCAACTAAATACTAACACCAAACGTAACACATCCTGAGATTTCCCCCTCGAACTCATACGAGAGAGCAATCCAAGGGAACTCACACTTTGACAACATGGTTTGTTAGTTAAGTAAGCTAACTTACTAGTCAAATTATTATCAATATTTAGTATATTCATGGTCATTACAGTCGATAAGTCTTAATTCCATGAAGCAGTTGGTTCACAGAAATATGGCATAGATACATCAATCTCGTCAGTTGGTTCACTGCATTGGCTAGGATCGTACCCACCACCGCATCATGCAAAGTGATCTCATTGGTCACGGGAAGCACTAAGGTGATGCTCGGTGAGTACCCATGATTTTGCACGCTTATAGCGACTGCACCCAGTGAGAGATCTGATCTATCATCTACGACTGGTAGAATTTTTTTTGAAGAGAGTTGATCCACAATGACTATACACTAATGGTGCGGGTTTGAGGATTAAGAGATAAACTTATTGTGGAGCCATCCTTCAACTAACTAATACTCACTATTTCTAGGGCTGCAAAATCAACTCTTCAAACTGAAATTCACTTCAACTTCAATCTCGCATGTTCGGACAATACCCTAACTATAGTATAAACAAATTTGACTAGCTTAGACATGTCCCTTGATCTAAAAAATTGAGTACCTTCAAATACTAACCACCACATATACATACATATGACTACACTTATACCGCACATACCATACCAACTAAAAAGTACTATACCTTCCAACCTATATATTAGATAAAAAACTACCTAATCCAGCGGAAAAATATTCACACAACTAACTAAACATCCATGCCAACCCGCATAAGCAATGTACCCTAAAATATAATTAGTGAGGAATTAGGGTTTACCCATGAAGCCGTGTGAAGCCCCTCTATCTTGTTGCGTTTCTTCACCCTACCAGCACCAACACCGCCGCACGTAGCTCAACCGCCACCACACACCATTGCAGCCCACCATTTCTCTCCACCAAACAAGCCCTAAAACGCCTCCACGAGCTAACCCATCAGTAGATAGGGGCTCTCCCTTGCCTCCTGATTCCTCTAGCTAGTTGATTTGGTGTGAGAGAGTAATTTTTGGCAAGAAATCGAGAAAGGAGGGAGCTGCTGGTTTCTATCTGCGAGAAAGAGAACGTAGGAATAACGGAGGAAGAATATGACATGACCACGTCATTAAGGGTCGTGGACCCGTCCTTCTAATACTCACTATTTCTGAGGCTGCAAAGGCAACTCTTCAAACTGAAATTCACTCAGATCAACTCCCATCTCGTATGTTCGGACAATATCCTAACTATAGTAAAAACAAATTTGACAGCTTATACATGTCTCTTGACCTAAAAAATTGAGTACCTTCAAATACTAAGCACCACATATACATACATATGACTACACTTATACTGCACATACCATACCAACTAAAAAGTACTATACCTTCCAACCTATATATTAGAGAAAAAACTACCTAATCCAGCGGAATAATATTCACACAAATAACTAAACATCCACGCCAACCCGCATAAGCAATGTACCCTAAATATAATTAGTGAGGCATTAGGGTTTACCCACGAAGCCGTGCGAAACCCTTCTATCCTGTTGCGTTTCTTCACCCTACCAGCAGCAGCACCACCGCTGCGCGTAGCTCAACCGCCAATCACACACCATTGTAGCCCACCATTTCTCTCCACCATTGTTCCACCAAAGCAGCCCAAAACGCCTCCACAATCTGCGCGTAGCGGACGGGATGGAACAAAAAATATGCTAAGTTCGAAAACAAAAATATGGCTGGAACATAATCATGATTATGAGGGGGGGGGATATGCTAATGGAACATATAAAATTTTAGATCATAGTTTTGGTAAAACTTTTGTAGAAAGACATGGATGTGCACCGAATTTTGCGATTACTGGAATAAAAATTAGTACATGTGGAAAATCCATGTTTCTATAAAGGGGAACAAATTTTAAAGCATGAGGAACCAAAGCACCATAACAACAACGGATGGAACAAAAATATAGCGTCCGAGGAACAAAATCTCACCTCCACGGAAAACAAATAATTCGCCACACTACAGGGAAAATATATGGTGAAGGAACAAACCAAACATCATGTGGAACAAAACTTTAACATTCAAGAAACAAATATCACCTTCACATGGAACGCAATATTAGTCTATAGTAAACCAAATCAGTCTGCGATTGGAAAATAATTAAAATGAAGGAACATAATCAAATATACACATGGAGCAAACATTAGAATACCAGGGATAGAAAAATAATAAACCGTGAAAGAAATTGTGAGTGAAAATGGAACTAGGCTAAGTGAAATAAATGTTGGCATCAATGAAAAGAATCATGATAATGTAGGGGATACGAACATGAAAATATGGAACAAAATTTAGAACTCCTAGAATGACACACAAGTATAAAAGGAACAAAAAATAGATAATGCATGTACAATATTAAAGACATGAAGTAAACAAATCTCAACTCTTGTACATAAGACTGCTTGGAACAAAATGCAAAAGGGAACAAAATGTAAGTGGAACAAAATTATGACATCCGCTTGGAACGAATCATGACTGTCGAAAGGAACAAAAATATGACCAAAGTGAACAAAATTTAAACCCGTGGATCAAACCACAAGTATGAGAGGAACAAAAAATGGATTACGAAACAATTTAAAAATACAGGTGGACAATTGACCGCCAGAACAAAAATGTAGATTGTTTAGAACAAAATTTAATAACCGTCGTGGCATTGTTGCTCATTTTTCTCTACCAAACATACATGCAATGGTAACAAATGAAATGAGACCCGACAACATTTTCTCATAGTTCTCTCACCTCAGTTAATATTGGTAACGTGATAAACACCATCACGATTAAACAAGTCCACGAGAAATAAGAACTAGTGTGGAACACAATTCTATAATAAGTGGAACAAAACTTTAGTACCAAGAAACAAGTCACCACTACATATAGAACAAGAAGTTTAGAGTAAAAAGGAAACAAATTTAGTGCTTGGAACAAATCCTGAATTTTGGCAAAATAAAACCCTTGACTTGTTGGAACAGAATTTAGTTTCAGGAGAACAAAATAAACGCCTGCTAAAGCATAAGGAAATTTTCACAATGACTTTGTTTTTTCTGACTAATTGGGATACACAACTATGTGTGCAATAAATCCTGAGAATTGATTGAACAAAAAAAACCTAGATGGAACAAAAAATTGCAATCTTGGCACACATCCTACTAAGAAACATTAAAAATGAAGAAAAAAATAAATAGGAACAAACTAACAAGAATTAAAAGATAAAATACATAAGAAGAAAATAATGTAAGTAAGAGAAAAAAGAAATAAAAAAAGAATATATAGGAAGAAAATATAGAAACAAAAATACACAATCCATGCAGTTGCACCTGATCGGTAGAGAGAGAAAAGATAATCCGTTCCTTTAAGTTTGATTGGTTGAGAAAAAATACACAATCTATGTACTACTCCTTTCGCAATAATACCATGGATATTAGTGACGTGACAGCCCCTGGCTACGAAGGTGCAGCCTCGCGTACGTCGCATGAACCGGGCGCTACCGAGCAGTTTCCCGTGATTATCCCCTCTCACGCAACGGGCGCTCCTCCCTTCCGTCCGGGCGTCCCGTAGCTCTGATAGCGTCTGGTTGGGCCATCGAAATACGGGCCCATATAGTATCTGTTATTTGCGTGGACTCGCTTCCATCTTATCGCAGAATCTTCGATCAGATTGCTCGTAGCAAGTTGTAAAATCAGTTGTAATTAAACTGGTATGTTTTTCATTAAAGATCCGAGACGGGACTAAAAAGGCAAAGGTAGTTGACGCGAACATGTCTGTCTGCTGCTGTGACGCGGATGTAGAACGTGCATGCATTGGACATGTTGGTGTCAAGATGAAAATAACGCTTGCTGAAACAGCAGCCATCTCATCATTGGCCCACGCCTGAACCTCAAGTATGGCATTTGCTGCTTTTTTTTTTGAAAAAGTAACTGGTGCCCATGGCACCTAATTTCATTCCAATGCTTAACAACAGTTTACATCGAGAATTACAAAATCCTGCCACATAGTACAAGAGAAAATAGAGAGATTAGGGCAGGAATTAGGATTGTGATCTATTGAAAAGCATCTAAAGATAGGTGCAGGAGTAGTGTATTCATGCACCTTATGAGCACAATTATGAGCTATACTGTTACTCCCTCTACAAATATGAGCTGCTCTTGCTTTAGTTTTTTGAACAAAATTCAGGATCTTTGCAAATTGCAAGAGTATCTCTAGTATTCCAATGAATGTATTCAGTGTCTATCTTATTACTTGCAACAGCCTTGGCCAGCAGGATATTATCAGGGAGAGGTTCGATAAGTCCCAGCTTTTCTGCAAGTATGGCATTTTCTGCCTTGCTACTTCCATTTCTGATTGCATGTGTCCTCGTCTATTTTAATATTTTTTCTGCTGGTCGCCGTCGTATTATAGCCTCGTTATCTATGTCTTACCATTATTTCATTCATTCAAATTCAAAAAGTTCTGATTTAAGAACACAAAAGGTTAGTACACTAAAACACTTACATGTGATTTTTGACTCGCTAGGAACAAGTCACCACTACTATTGAAAAACATAAATTTGGAATAACTAGAAGAGCATTCAAGGAACACATAGCATTTAGCGAGGAACTAAAATTTAGACTAAATAGAAAAAAAAGCAAGAATGCAATTGGAACAAAAAATATTGTGCCAAAATAACAAAATGACATATACACATGGAATAAAAAAATTAGACCAATAGGAACAAAATTTAAAACATGACGAACAAATCACGACTACTAGTGAAAAAATTAGAACTAACTGGAACAAAACTTAGCTTCCATAGAACGCATCGCCTTTACATGAGAAATTTAAGTTTCACAAAATGGAACAAAAAACATAAATGCACCGGAGAAAAATTATTGGGCCAAAAGGAACCAAATTATATGTACACGCAGAACAAATATTTTGACCAATAGGAACAAACCATTTTGACCCATGAGACACAAATAACGACTTCTACCAAAAAAACAAATTTGGACTAACTCGAACAAAAATTTAGTGTTCAAACAACACATCACATCTACACGAGATGGAACAAAATTTTAGTTTCAAATTATTTAGCGTAGATGGAACAAAATCATGACTTCTTAGCGAAGTACAAATTTTGACCAAACGGAACAAAATCCCGGAGTAGAAGGAACAGATAACACATGTGCAGGCGGAATGGAAATGGACCATAAATTTGGAGTGTGTTGAATAAATTTAGCTGACAAGGAACACAAAAATCTAAGGCCTAGAATGAAATAATCATAACCGCGAGTTGAACAAATTTTGGAGTAAATGTGGCAAAATTTTGATGACCATGAAAAAAATCATGACTACAGATAGAACAAAAAAATTGGACTCTTTCAAACAAAATGTTAGGGCCTTCGAACAATCCCGAATATAGAGAGAAAAGAATCGCATCCAGCTTCAGTAAGCCATTGAAAAATAAAAACAATATAAACAAAATAGAACTCAATTTTTAAAATCACAAAATAAGAAAAATGATTTAAAAAGGAGCCATAAAAAAATTAAAACAATATAAACAAAATAGAACTCAATTTTTAAAATCACAAAATAAGAAAAAATGATTTAAAAAGGAGCCATAAAAAAATTAAAAATAGGGGGAATGAAAAAAAATGAAATCAAGAAAGAAGGAAAACACCAAAAAAGAACACTAAGCTTACAAAAAAAATAATTCACTAGAACAACGAAACAAAAAGTTGCCAAAGAAAAAAATATAAGTAACTAAACTAAAGGAAAAAAGAAAAAATTGTATGAAGAAACATAACTATAAACTGAGAATAAGCTTTCGTAAATAAAAATATAAGGTACTTCCTCCGATCCTAAATAAGTGTGATCATTTTGAACTAGAGTTAGTTCAAAACCGTGACACTTATTTAGAATCGGAGAGAGTACTAAAGTATGAAAAAAAACTAGAAAGAAAATCATGATAAAAAACATACATACCGAAAAAGCGGAAAAAAAAGCAAGAATGCACCTACTATATATGGAGAAAACACATGATCCATATGACTCAACCCGATTGCTGGAGGAAACGTGCAAGGATCTGTGACGTGGCAGAATCATGCACTCGTAAGCAACTTCGAATCATTGAGCCTTGAGTGCATGGCTGACCGAATCGATCGAACAAAGGGCATGCTATAAACGGGCCGAGCCCACGTTTGAGATCCTTCAGCGAAATCGCGAAACCGAGTAGTTTCCCTCGCAGTCCAGTCTAATCGGCTTCAACGTGGACGACTGCTGGCCTTTCATAGTGGCCCAAGCATTCAAGCCAACCAGGGCCATCAGTAGCTAGGGGCCTAGCGGGCTGCCAGGGGATAAAAAGCATTTTCACCGGCTAACCCATTTGTTGTTCTAAATTATCTGTTTTTGTCCGTGTAGGTCGGGCCGTGATCGATTTAGAATCGTGGTCCGGCCTGTCCGGTTGACTGCGTCCAGCGGTCCAATCCATCTGTCATGTTAGAGTATATATCGATTACGTTATATTAGATAGTTTTATTTATAATCCAATTCTATTTTTAATAGTCTTCTTGTCTTCTAAATCTTTTAGTACTATATAAACAGTCTAAAGGTTTACGTTGTAATCACCTCTTGCAATATCAATACAATATGTACTTCGCAATCTATTATGGTATCAGAGCGATTCGCTCCGCCTATGGTTTAGCCACCTCTTCAGTCGCGCCGTCCCTGGGGAGATCGTTCTCCGCCGGGGGCCGCGCAATAGTAGATTAGATCTTACTTCGCCAAAATTTTCTCGCCGGCCGCTTGACCGCGTTTCTTCTTCTTTCGTCGATCATTGATCGGATTGCGTTGTCCACAGCCGCATGTCGTCACACGCATCTACTTCAACCTCGGCGTCGATGCATCTTCGGCTACATCGTCATCAACCGCGCCGGATCGTCTTCGCCAACATCAACCGGGACGCAAGTCCCAAGTACGCGCATCGCCGTCAACAAAGGGATGCACCTTCATCACTCGTGGTCATCATCACCGACAACCATCTACACCAACAACATCGCCGCATCGTCGTCGCCACCACCAATCGTGGTCATCGTCAACGCCAACAAGTTCTTCTCCACGAGCGACGTCGCGCTCATACAAGCGGAAAATATGGGTCTAATCCCCAAAATCAACTATCGCAACAACTCAATCGCCATCAACAACTACCTCGTCGTCTTCGTCCACCACAACCTCGTCGCCAGATTCGCAGTCTAATTTTTTATTTTGCACTAAATTAATTTTCTTCTTGTAACTACTTCATCTACTCCAAAAAATTGGCGGACAACTTCTACGCACCGATCGTTCAGGAGAATTTCTCTGCTGATCCCTCCGGCTTTGGTGCGCATGGATCGTGATGGTCCCTGTCTTCGCACGTCCGGTCTTGGCAACACCGACGCGTGCCTTCGTCCCCGTCATGCTCTCGAGTTTGGCAAGCTCGGCAAGACGTGTCGCCTACCTCGACTACTCCAACTCAAACTATGTCTACCTCAACTACTACGGCGAATTCTCCAGGCTCAACGACGACATCGACCATAACACAACAACATCATCAACTTCATCAACGGCGACAAGTTCACTAACGGCACCATCGACCACAACTACAATGCCCTCACTCCCGAGTACATCGACATTGGAAACAAGGGCTACCACCTCACCTCCGGATTATGCTCCAGTCAGACCGTCCATGTCACTATCGATCTAACTGCGGGGGATGTTAGAGTATATGTTGGTTACGTTATATTAGGTAGTTTCATATTGTAATCCATTTATATCTCTAGTAGTCTTCTTGTCCCCAAGTCTTCTAGTACTATATAAACAGCCCAAGGGCTCAAGTTGTAATCACCTCTTGCAATATCAATACAATCTATACTTCCGCAATCTATCATGTGTGTCTTCCTCCCGCTGTCACCGGTTGACACCCTCGCGATGGGACATTAATGGCGACACGATGTCGGGTAGCAGTGTCGGTGGCTTCCCGCGCGGCCGGCTTTTCCTGCCATCGTTTCCCGCGCACGCCTCGCTTACTGCAGCGAGAAAACTCCCCGCGCATCCCAGGCGGTTTCCCGCCTCCGCCACGGTTTATAAAAGATGGCCGACGACACGGCGGAGACAACAAGCCCCAAAGTAAGACCAAACCAGCAGCCAGAAAAACGCCAGCCACCAGCAGCCATGCCTCACCACAAGATCGCCAACTGGACAAAGATCCGAGAGATATTCCACACCCTCTACCTGGACGTGGAGGTCGATGAGGTCCACCTCGAGGCCACACTACTGGCCCGGCGCAGGAGCGATGTGCATGTGCTGGCCTTCGAAAAGGAAGGCCATATCGCCGAGATGACCCTACAGGTGGTGGTGGAGGCGGTGAATGACATACACCATGTCACCGCCAATGAGGCGGTGGAGGCGCCAGTACGCCAAAGTGCGCAGCGACGCGGAGGAGGCACGATGCCAACACGTCGCAGAATCGGCAGAGGAGGAGGAGCGCGTGGCTCTGGCCGCTAAGGCGGCGGTTGCGTGGGGTATCATCGACGGTGATGAGAGGGAGGTGGCAGAGGACGACAACAAGGAGGGGGAGGAGGTGGACCAGCTGGAGGCGCCGATCGCCGTCCCCATGAAGATAGCGCAGGCGCTGGGCTTCGGCCCCAATGGTGCTCCGTTTTTGGCTCCTTCTCCGGTGGAGTTGCTCATGGCTGAGGCGAAGGAGCTCACCAACCAGGAGGCAAGGGACCATTGGTCCGCCGATATGGACAAGGCCCAGACGAACCGGGCGGCAGAGGACCGTAGGAAGGCGACAAGCAAGGCGGTTGTCGCGACCATGAACGCGACCACGACCATCACCGCGAACGCATCCAGAAGCGGGCCATCTGGTCCGCTAGGACGGCGATCGACGGAGCCAGTGGTAGTGGCAATGGTGGCCGCGCAACGGCGGAGAGTAGCCGCCGCGACGTCCTCCTCCAGCTGTAGTCGTAGCCATAGCAGTAGTAGCAGCAAACCCCCTAATTTTTTCAAATGTGAAAGGACCTTTACTATCTTAATCTGTTTTGGTGTTCGTTAACAACTCGTAGATCATTTTACAGTATGCTAATGTCTACAGGTTGATATAATGAAAAGTGAAAAGGACCATGGCCTGCGGAATTGTCCCTGCAAAATATGCAGGTTTCAGGGAACTCCAGACCGGAGTCTCCGGTCTGACTGGACCGGAGTCTCTGTTGTGGTCCGGAGTTTCCCCATGAATCTCCAGAGGGTCTCCTGAAATCAGCCCAGGACGTACTACATGAGGGTCCAAATATAGTCCAGAGTGTTCGGTCCAAGCACTCAGACTGGAGTCTTCGGTGGACACGGTCCGGAATCTTTGAAGAGTCTCTAGAGGAGATTTTCCTAGGGGCGCTAGGACAGTCTGTATGGTGGTCCAGAGCTCGGTCCAGAGATTGGTCGGAGTCTCCGGTGTAGATCGGAGTCTCCGGTCTGCGGTTCGGAGTCCCCGGTCTGACCAGCCACCCAACTGTTAGAAAATGGTTCAGTGAGTGGTGGCCTATAAATAGGGGACCTTATCCCCTTCCTCCAGCTTCTCGACCCACTCATGAACTCCTCCACCATTTGAGCCACCAAATCAACAATATCTCTTCATCCAACCATCCAAAGTCATTGATCTTTGGAGAATCGAAGGAGGAGGCCTTGATCTATAGCTTCACCAAGAGAGATCTTCATTTCCCCACCATTCACTTGAGGGCCTCTTGCTCTAGTGTTTCTTTGGAAACCCTAGCTTTTGATTTGGTTCTTACAAGCTTGTCTTTGATTGTTTGACAACTTGCTTGTATTCGGGAGCCTCCAATTAGGTTGTGGATGTGTGCCTCAAACTTGTTGTAAAGGTCTCGGCTTCCACATCGAAGGTTGCCGTTATAGTGAAAGATGTGAATCGAACCCTTTGGGGTGAGGTTCATCGGAGAACAAGGGAGTCCTCTCATGGCGTTGGTGGTTTGAAACCATCCCCTCTCCAAACATAGACGTACTTCCGCTCAAAAGGAAGGAACTACGAGAAACAAACCCTTGTGTCGCCGTGTGCTCCACTTTGGTTACTTCTATCCTTTACCGCACTTTACTTATCTTGTTCTTTCTTAGTGTATGTGCTAGATTGACATATAGGTAAATTCACCTTAGTTGCATAATCTAGAGAATTTACCTTTTGTGTCAAACCCTAATTTGAAAAAGAGTAAAATTTGAAGTAGCACCTATTCACCCCCCTCTAGGTGCCCATATGATACTTTCAATTGGTATCAGAGCCTCGGATCTTTATTCAGGCTTTACCGCCTAAGAGTAAATGGGTAGCAAAGGGGGTGAGGTAGTTGATGATGCTAGTACCATGGTGTCCATGCGGACCTCAAGAATTTGGAAACAAACTTGAGCTCCACCTTGGGCAGCAAGATCAAACAATTGTGTGATCTATTCGAGCAATTTGTTAAAGCCTCATCTCCTCCCTCACCTCAAGAGGTACTACCACCACCCCCAAAGGTGAATTCCTCGTCAGCA
Source organism: Avena sativa (assembly GCA_916181665.1). NCBI lineage: Eukaryota > Viridiplantae > Streptophyta > Magnoliopsida > Poales > Poaceae > Avena > Avena sativa. The sequence goes on along the minus strand of OV702293.1, from coordinate 6,964,811 downwards.
CCCGCAGTTGTGGTAGTGGGGTAAAATTAAAACACTAATCCCTCCACCAAAAAGGATGGTGGGAAGGGAGAGCACCATGAGCCTCAAGGATGGTACTCTCTCGGCCCTCCAATTCCTCACCCTCATATAAACAATAGAGGAGACCCACCTAAGCTTGTTGCATCTACTTTTTCTCTATGGCAATCACTAATGAAATCTCATGTGTGCAGCTCTTGTATTGAGTTATGGAATATCATTGAAGAAGGACTCCGTATTGTGGATCCATCCAACTTGACAAGAAGAGAAGTTGTCAATAGTCAACTCAATGCCACCACTTTGCACATGATACGACTAGGATTGGTTACAAAATATTACCCTCACATTGAACACCTCAACACCGCTAAAGAAGCTTGGGATGCTCTCACGGAGTTATATGTTGGTAATGAGAGCACGTGAAAGAACATATGGGCCCCCATGTGTGGTTTTGGTAATTAATGACAATCTTTATGGACTAATGTGTGTATTAAGTTGCACTTGTAGGATTTGTCCATTGGCCTCGCTTGGAGCATGTGTTGGCTTCAAGTTCGATGATATGAGGAGAAGATGTGTTGTGCAAGCTCAATATGCGCCATCTCTAGAACATCTCATGTCTGATGCTTGTCATCCTCGGTGATCATGGATCGATGATGAGGAATCAAGAAAGGTGTTCCATCTTGAGAAGGTCAAGTTCGTCTACATCGAGCTCAAGTGGAATGCTCGAGGCAAAGGTATAATCTTGATAGGTTTTCCCTTTTGCCGGTCTCATGTTGTGTGTGGGAGACCGGGTTTAGGATAGATAACCATACTATCAAGAGGGGCTCTCGAATGAGTAACTCGGTCACATCGTTCGGAGAGAGCTCAAACTTTTGCATACTTGTATCATCGTATTTGGTTATTATTTGGTCTTGTACATGTGAGAATATAGAGCTTGTTGTAATGTTCATAACAATCTCTTGTTCATCAAAATCGGATTTCCCTTTTATATCTTATTGCATTTTGATCTTGGAGGTTTTACCGGTTTGTATTTTAGAGATAGGTAAAACCTTACATTATTTGGTTCTTGCTCATGTGAGGATTTATAGCTTGTGTTAATCTCCATGACAAGCTCTAGTTCATCGAAAACGGATTTCATATGCATTTTCTATTACGTTTTTGATGTTGGAGGTTTTATCGGTTCGTCTTTTTGAGAGAGGTTAAACATTTCTTCATGTGGATCTATCCTCCCTTTCTGTACTATGATGTTTCTTTGCATGATATTTTAGATCTTGTTTTCCTCTTCGAAACGAGCCCAAGATCATCAAAATCGGAGTCCGGATGCAAAAGTTATGGCCGTTTTCGTTCAGGGGTGACCGGTAGTACCGGACCAGGGTCCGGTAGTACCGCCCCTTAGTACCGGTTGGTACTGAATAAGGTGCGTTTGGCGTCCTGGGATCCCCAGAGAATGTCCGGTAGTACCGGGAATGTCCGGTAGTACCGGGAAAAAGTCCGGTAGTACCGGGATTCGCGTTTTTGGGCTTCAACGGTTGGATTTTGGGGGGACCTATTTAAGGGGTCTTCTTCCCCAATGGATCCCTAACCATTCTTGCAAGTTTTCCCCTCCATTGTTGACCTTCTTGATCTTGCTTTCTCTCAATCCCTCCGATGATTATTGCATATTCTTGAGGGGTTTGAAAGAGGAGATCTAGATCTACAATCCCACCAATCAATCTCTCCTCTAAGTGAGGGGAACATATTGGGATCTAGATCTTGGAGTCTTTTGTGGATTTCCTCCATTGTTCTTCCTCTCTTATTCCCCCATAAGTTTTTGTAGCTTTGGTGGAATTTGGGAGAGAGGGATTTGAGCACCTTTGTGGTGTTCTTGCCATTTGCATTTGGTGCATCGGTTTGAGTTATCCTCGGAGAATTTGGTTCGTGTGACTCATTGGAGCTTGTCCCTCTTGGGTTCTTGGAACCCTAGAAGGTTTTGTGGCCTTGGTGGCATTGTGGCCTTTTGTGGCATTTGTTGGGAGCCTCCAATTAAGTTGTGGAGAAGTGCCACAACCTTGTGAGAGGTTCCGGTTGCCACCGACAAGTGCACCGATAGTGGAAGCGTGGATCGATCCCATTGGGGTGAGATTCACCGGAGAATAAGGGAGGCCTTTTATGGCGTAGGTGTTTAGATACCACCCCTCTCCAAACGAGACGTACTCCATGTTGGGAGGAACTCGGTAAAATATCGGTGTCCCCACATGCCTCGGTTATCTCTATACCCGAGCTCTTTACTTATGCACTTTACATTGTGATAGCCTTCGTGCTTGAAGTAATATATATCTTGCTATCACTTTGTTGCTTGTATTGCTTAGCATAAGTTGTTGGTGCACATAGGTGAACGTTAGTTGTTCTAGGTTGTGCTTAACAAAGTAAACACTAGTTTTATTCCGCCTTTGTTGAGCCACTCTAGGAAAAGTTTTAATCGCCTATTCACCCCCCTCTAGGCGACATCCGTATCCTTTCAGCATGAAAGGAACCAGTATGATGCATTAAGCAATGAAGTTGAAGGCTTCTATATGAAGTATGGTGGAGATCATGAAGACATGTACCGAAGGCTCAAGTCCACTCCCATCGCCTTTAGTAATGTGGGTGCCTCACATGTGGATGATGCTTGGATAAAAAGGAAATATGTGTGTGCACTCATGCCCTTTGAGCCCACTGACTTGAAGAGCCTACAAGGAAGACATAACTACCATCTCATGACCTCCAATGAAGTTATGCAAGAGATGGCCTATTTCAAGGTTGCCGCCAAGAATTCCAACGATGCCCGCGCTCGAGCCCTTGGAATGAGCAATGGTGTCAAACTTGCCTTAAAGGCAAAAGTTGTGAAGTATGTGGATGAAGATGAAAGTGATGAAGGCTTATCTATGATCCATCCCGATGATGTCAAGATTACTCATGGTGAATATATGGCCTTCTATGCTAAAACCTTTTGGAAAGATCCCGCCAAGGCCAAGATGGAAATGCAACGAAGAAGCAACCCAAATGGGAGAAGAGACAATGTCACTAAATTGAGAACTTGCTTCAATTGTGGTGACCGCTATTTATGCGGCTCAGATCACTGTAGATCTTCGTTGGGAAACCTCAAGAGGAAGGTATGATGAGAACAATAGTAAGTCTTCCCTTAGTTATGAAACCAAGTTATCGAACCAGTAGGAGGAAGGAAACGACTCAAAGTTGTTGCTAACCACTTGGAACCTGCACAACACAAACTCAAGACTTTGCCCCAACGAACAGTGAGGTTGTCAATCTTAGCGTTTTGCTGAAAACAAAGGATTAAACGTATGGTGTGGAAGATAATGGTTGCTTGTATAAAGTAAACAGTAACAGTGGATGATGTATCAATGGTAAAGAGTGGACCGGGGTCCACAGTTCACTAGAGGTGTTCTTCTTAAGATAAATGACATAACATGATGGGTAAACAAATTACATCGGGGCAATTGACAGGACTGAGCAAGGCATAACAATGCAATACTAGACATTCATGATCCTATGAGATATGATTGGACATTACAACAATATACATAGACCGCCATCCAACTTCATCTATGACTAGTAATCCACCTTCAGGTTATCATCCGAACCCCCTCCAGTATTAAGTTACAAGCAACGAATAACTGCTTTAAGCAATGTGTGTAAAGTAAACAATATAATTGTTCCATGAACAAAATATTGTTGTTTTCTCCCTAGTAGCAACAACACATCTACAACCTTAGAGATTTCTGTCACTTCCCTAGATTCAATAGAGGCATGAACCCACTATCGAGCATAAATACTCCCTCTTGGAGTCACTATCATCTACTTGGCCAAGATAGCTACTAGAAACGGAGAGCATGCAAGATCTCAAACAACACAGACATGATAGAATCAATAAGATAGAATCATTAATTAATCTGACATAGTAATCTCAATATCCATCGGATCCCGGCAAACACAACATGCATGATTACAAATAGATGATCTTGATCATGAACAGAGCTCACAAGATCTAAACATGATAGAACAAAGGAGGATAAACAACCATCTAGCAACTGTATGGACCCATATTCCATGGTGGAACTACTCACCCATCATACCGGAGGCTGGCATGGTGATGAAGAAGGCCTGCAGGATGATCTCTCCCCTCTGGCAGGGTGCCGGGAAGAGCTTCAGACTTCCCGATCTAGGGGCGATGGTGGCGGCGGCTACAAACTGTTTCGTGGAGATCTGATCAGGTACTTAGGGTTTTGGCATCGGGGGGATTATATAGGCTAAGAGGCGAGGGGCAGGAGGGAAGCCAGGGGGCCCTCACCCTACCCAGGCGTGGCCTAGGGTGGGCCTGTCCGTGGGGTGTGTGTCCACCCTCTGGCTCCCCTCCGGTCGCCCTTCGGTCTCCATGTTCATCTCGGTGAAATATTGACTTTGGCTTTTGTCCATTCCAATTCCGAGAATATTTCCTTACTAGCTTTTCTGAAACCAAAAGCATCAGTAAACAGGCAAGTGGCACTGTGGCATCTTGTTAATGTCTTAGTCCCAGAAAATGTATAAAAATACCTCAAAGTGTAGACAAAGCATAGCAAAGTGGATACTAAACAAGCATGTAACATAAAAAATTATAGATATGTTTACGATGTATCAAGCACCCCCAGGCTTAACTCCTGCTCGTCCTCGAGTAGGTAAGTGATAAAAATCATAATTTTTGAGGTGACATGCACCATCACAATCATGATTAAATCATTTGCAAGCATTGAAAGCTGGGATCAAATATACTCTAAACATGAGCATTAAAGATGAAGTTCTAACAATAGGACATAGTAACTATGCTGCAACATGAAAGGATACAAACAAAGATTCATGAATAACAATGCATTGAGAGACGTTTGTTTGTTTCACATATAGAAAACATAGCATAGTGGCATTCACCTTGTCCCTCATGGAGTAGCAAAACATAAATGCATAGGACACCTTCAAAGTTCATAGGGGTGACTAGATACAAATAGTTCAAGAACAAGCAATATCAACATTATGAATCAATAAATAAGTTTTGGGACAATGCACATAGAACTAAGAATGACAACTATGCTCTCTTAATTGGTACCTAAGGATATAAGGTGGAGACTCAGTATAAAAGTGGAAGAAAGGCCCTTCATAAAGGGAAGCATGAATTTCAAGTTTCATAAAGAGCTTCCAAAAATTATGGTACTTGTTAGCTTTCAACTCTCATTTCCCCTATCATAAGCATCTTGAAGTGATTAAGGTTAAAATGAATAAAATATGGAGTATATGCTTGACAAAGTATAAGTTGGCAATCTCATGTCCCTTGAGTACGAGGGCCGCTCCTCATGGTACTCAACTTTAGTTACCGGTATCATAGAGAACCGGTAGGGGTACCCCTTGCCCCATGATACATGAGCTATCCCATATCAAAATGACAAGGCAACAGACAATGAGCATCTGAGCAATCTTCTTATTTACCATGGGGAAATAGTGCTTTTATCTCTTATTTCCTCTTTTTTTCTTTCTCTCAATCTCTTTTTTCTATCTCTCTTTTTTTATAAGAAGAATGCTTCATAGATAACTCATTATGGTGATGCTGCAAGTTTCCACCATGATTAGGCATGGCTTAGGCTAGTGGCCCAGGCGTTTCTCTAACACATATACATAACTCCATGGACTTACAAGCTCCCATTTTATTTCACACCGACGACATCCATAAACAAAATAGCATGATATCAACTGGGTAGAAATTTACAGGTGTTAAAAGCGTTCCCCGTGACATCACGGTTCTGCTAATTCCCAACTTATAAGTGCAAGCATATACAACATAGATGACACAATGGTTCAAGTTTATTAGGAGCAAGAAAAATAAAGTGTGCCAGCAAGTTTGTGAGAGCTTTAATCACTATTTTTCACATAACAAGTTTAGTTTGGAAGATAGATAAAACAAGAATATACTTGGAATGGTATAACACACCATGCATAGGAATTTATAGTGGACACTTTAGAATAACTTGGTTTCTTGGGAGTTGGATGCATGAGTAGATCTTACTCAATGCAAGTGGAGGCTAGCAAAAGAGACTGGGAGCGACCAACTAAGAGAGTAATAATGGCCATAATCATGCAGAGCGACAAAACATTAATAATCAAAGCATAAAGTGGTACCACAAATCAAAAACTAAATGATCATATAGGCTAAGGTGACTGGTTCATAGTCATAACATGGTGTGAGCATGTGCCAAGTCAACCCAAACAAACCATCAAAGGAGAATACCACAATACTATGCTTTTGTATGATAAAACAACCCATGATTCTTTCAAGGCACATTAAGCAATACTAATTGTTTGGAACGAGTCATGCTACGGAAATAATCACTAAGCATCAGGTCAAAACAACATCTAGCATGGCATGATGGAGTCTAGGACATAGTCAAAACAAGCTCCCTTTCTACCACTATAAGCAAGAACTTCCTACTCCTTTCCAACACCAATCAACTTATTTGAAACAACAAAGTGAAAATGGGGGTCCAACTAATTTATTCAAGTAAACTAAGCAAACGAAAACCAAAAACAAGAACTAAGACGCTCCAAGAACAACACAATAGTGCATGAAACAATAAAAATGAAGTGTCTAGAAAGACCTAAGATTTTTATTGATGAAGAAGGGGATGCCTTGGGCATCCCCAAGATTTGATGCTTGTACCTCTTGAATATTTCTTGGGGTGACACTGTCACATCCCAAAAATTTCCAAATTTTGCAATGTGAAAAATAAATAAACAAAATAAATAATTGTTGAAATTTAGGGTGAAAAGAAACTTTTTGTTTCTAAATGGAAACATCAATACCCAACTTGAACAAACTTTGAATAAAAGGGAAATCAACAAAATTCAAATCAAGTAAAATGCATTCATCAATGAATGTATCTTGAAATTCAAACTTGGGAAAAATAAACCAAAACCCAAAACCCTAATGGAATAAATCATTTCCAAGATATCTCTAGGACTATGGATTTGATACATATAAAAAATTGGTCAACAAACATTTATAAATGATCAAGGATGATAAATAAAAATATTATAAAACCATATAAATTGGTTTCAATCAATTTGGAGCCATGGATAAAAACTTATGAATTTAATAAGTTAAAAGAAAATAATTTCCAAAGCTAATAAAGCTCCTATCTAAAATCCATACCAACTTGTGAGAAAATTAATCCTAAAGAGATATAAAAGGATAAACAAATATTAAATAAAATTATACAAATTGGAATCACCAATTTTGGATCTATAAATAAAAAGATATAGGTTTTATAAGGCAAAGGAAAGGAATAAATAAATAAGGAATATCTAAAAACCAAATTAAATCTTGGTCAAATCCATAATGGAATAAAGATAATCCAAACTAAAATAAAATAAAGGGATAAAGAATATTCAAATAAAAGTATATGGAATTAAAACATATTTAATTTTAATTGAATAAAGACAAATGCTCAAATTAAATGATTAATAAATCATATTAAAAATATTTCAAATAATTCAAAATGAATTATTTAACACCCTATTAACTAAATAAAACCTAATGAATAAGGTTTGGTGAAAAATTAGAATTCAAATAAGGGTTTGAAGATAAAATCAAAATCTTGTTTGAATAAAAACAATGGTCTATTTAAATAAATAATAAAGCCAAAAATACAAAGAAATATTCTGAATTTGGACTTTAAAATACTTTATTAAACAATACTAAAATATACTGAAAGTTTGGAAAAGGATTGACAAAAACCTGAATTCAAATTAGGTTTAAAACATTTGAATCAAAACAAAATAGAAAAGAAAAAGGAAAAGAAACAGAACAAAAAAAATGAATTAGAAGCAGCCCAACCCAACCTGGCCCACTAAGCCCATCCAGCCCACTCCCTTCTCCCCCCGACTCATTTTCTGTTACTCACGAAACAACTCGCAGAGGCACTGACTTGCTGACCCCACCGCACCCCCCTCTCTCTCTCTCTCTCTCGCTGTCGCCAGGCCCCACTGCCCTGTCACCGTCTTCCTCACCCACCGCAGACCACACCCTTCCCGGCCGTTTCTGCCGCTGAACCTCCGCGTAAATTCACGAGTAATGGCTTATTGATTCCTCCCAGTAACGACGCCCCCTTAAACGCCCACACCCTCTCTACCTTTCCCCCCAGACACCATTTCCTCTCCGCCCCAGGGCTACTCGAATTGCTCGCTGCAACCCCACTGGCTCCGATGAGGTCCAGTGCGAATTCCGGCGACGCCTGACCATACCCTGCCCCCTTGTGCACGCGAGCTCACTCTACAGTACCTTGCGCATCTACCAGTGGCCCCAGCTAGTCCGCGCGCGCCTTAGAACGTCGCCTCCGACAACGCCATCTCGCCACCAACGGCTAGCTCAACTCCGGCGAACCCTACTGGTAAAATCTGACCTCGCCCCTTCCTCTCTATGATGCTCATGTACTCATCATCGTCTTGCGTGTCTAACGAGCACTTTACCTCTCCTTCCCGAGCCGTGTAGCCTCACCTTCATCGACGACAGAGTGCGCCCCACGCCGTTGTGAACTCCGGCGAGCGATTCAGGACGACCCCGTGCGCCCCTCGACAAACGGCGACCACCTTGAGCTTCATGGAGATCCCACGAGCACGGTAATACCCTCCGTTCCCTCCCTTGCTACCTGGTTGTGCCAGACCATCGCTGACAGAGCGCGCCTCCGCCGTTTATCACCGCCAGCGCCGCCAGTTAGTGGCCAGCTGCTCTGGACCGTTAGATGCAGATCCAATGAGTAGGATAGATTGACTTAACGAAGAGGTACGGTCGGTTCTGTGCCGCACGATCTCATTAGATCCAACTCACCACACTGCACGATCCACGCGAACCGTTATCAGCCAGTAAGGACATGACGCGTGGCACTGTGTTGTTTTAAAAGTCAGAAACATTTCTATTAGTTGTTTGAATTTGTAAATTGCATAACTTTTGATGCACACGTCCAAATTTTACAAATTTTATATCAATGGAATCAGCAAAAAGAGTACTTTCTAACCATGCCATTTGTTTAATGAATTGCTTCTGGAAAATTAGTTGTTTTTACAGAAACTTGTGTAGGCATAATTTGAATATAAAAATTATTCTAGAAATGTTTTTAGGGTAAAATATTTTGTAAATGGTTTTTTTAACCTACTGACCATAGAAACCAACTTTTGGAGTTAAAAACATATTTTGTGATGATAAGGAATAAATCTTTGAATAAAAGCATTTCTAGTTAAATAAAAATGTTGTTTATGTTTTAAAAATGCTTTTTGAGTTAAACCTTTGGAAAATGAGTTGAATTAAACTCTCTAACCCTAAACACAAAAATTTCGTATTTAAAAATATATTTGGTGAACCCTATAAAATTATTAATTTGTTTAAAGGCATTTCCAACAAAATAATATATTGATTTGGTATAAAAATGGTTTATAGGTAAAACCTTTTGCAAATGGTTTTAATATTAAACACTTGACCTTCAGACACTAACATTTGTGTTTAAAAACATATTTGTCAAACACTAGAAATTATTACCTTGATTAAATCATTTCTAACAAAACAAAAATGATTTAAAGTGGCCATTTTCACTAACTTGTTATCAAATGGTTTTGCCACTTTTATAAATGACCAATAGGTGTTTTAAAATGTTTTATAACATATTAGAAACCACTTTTCCAAATAAAACAATCTTTGGCATGCTTGCATGCATTGCTTTGTTTTTATCATTCTATGTGATGATTTGCTTGAATGGTAGATTGGATATTTGCTTGCTTGATTGAATTGTAGTGGAATTTGAAGAGTGTGACTGTTGCAAGATCAAGGAGTGGACTTATATTCTCTACCAAAAAGGCAAGTGGTGCTTCATACTTTTGTCCCATTATTTTCACTATGCATTAGTGATATTTCTAAGTAGGACTTGCATGGAATTTTTCTAAGTGTTAACTATGCCATGGGAAATCCTAGTAGATGAAACCTTAGTAGAACTTTCCTAAGTTAAGATTACTACTACTATCATGCTTAGCTTATCTAGTAGAAAACAAGGGTGGATTATATTCATGCTATGGAATATTTCTAAGTCAAAGACTTGTGTTTTTGTTTAATAAAACAACTATATGAATGAATCACCTGGGTGGAATGGAAAGGATGGATTTATGTTGAGTGGTTACACAAGGCCAGGGGACTGGTGAACCTTGTGTATCATACTTGTGGAATGCCACCCAGGAACAAAGATATTTGAGATGTCAAATGTTGAGAAGCTTCAAGTGCAGCCACTTGGCATTATGGGCTCTGCCTGGATCATATAGGTTGCATTAACTTAGCCAAATGGAAAGTTGGTGGTAGGGGATGATAGGTTGGAACGCGTCCATTTTGGTCTAAGGGAAGGCTTCTGAAAGATCTTGTCTCGATGCATGTCGAGTCTTGTGGGGAAAGTGCACGACCTCTCGAGAGAGTAAAATCTAAGTACTTAGCCATGTCCCTGGCAATGGACAATTTGAGCATCCAGACATGGAAGCTATCAAGAATCTCCTCATCCCAGTTTCTAAGTTAAAAACTTGTGGTTGAACAAGGGTTAAAGGATCTTCAATCTTTGATTGGTAGATGCCTTGGGTGATTTTGACAAACAAAAACTTAGTGTTTTCAAATGATAAGGAAAATCTATTTTGAGCAAAGCAAGCCTAAGCTACACTTAGCCAAATGCATATAGATGATAGATACCACTATTCTACCATAGTATCACTTGCCAATACAATTCAAATGTACTGACCCTTGTGGATGTAACTTATTATGTTGTAGGTTTGTTTGATGTTAGTGAAGTGTGTTGATTAGGATTACAAGCCTACAACCAACATGATTTCTTGTGGCACTTTGAAGATGAAGGACTCCATGCTATAGTTATTTATGCTGCATTGTAATGAGATAGCCAAATGAGCTATGTAATATGTAATGAATTATTTTATTCCTGGTTATAAAGTTGTATTATGACCTTTGTTTCTTGATATTACATCTTAACTGTGGATGCTAGCTATTGATCCAGGGACTAGCATTGTAAACATAGGGATCTCTACCTTATTAAAGGATGGGACCTCTACAGGGGTGGCATCCCCAAGCTTGAGCTTTTGTCCATTCTTCATCTCATTACAACATTCTTCCCTTACACCTGAAAATTTTCCTTCATACAAAACTTCACACAATCTTCATTAGCAACATTAGTGCATTCAAAACTAATAAACCTTTGGGTTTAGTTTTAAAACAGCAAAACTTTCATTAAAAACACAAGCTACTATAGCAATTCCCTCAAAAATCTCAATTTACCAAAGAGAACCCAAAAAGAAATCGATAAAGAAGCAAATGTAATTAATGGCAGAAATCTGTCAAAACAGACCAGCAGGTAGAAACCGATTTTTTAAAGACCTTCTGTTGCTCAAATCAAAAAGTGTTGAACTAACGGAAGTTAGATAACAACCTGGGGATTTATTAAGAAAATTACATCTTAATCCTACATACAGAGATTTTTCATGAATTTTTAAAGTGAAGCACAAAAATCTGTTTTGGGACAACAACTTTCCAAAATCTTACTTCCCTCTCATTAGAGGTTATTCTTGGCACAAAAATCAAATAAAAAGGATAAGGAGAGATTATTACAGAAGTAATAACTTCCAAGACTAAAGAAAACTATTGGGTTATCTCCCAAGAAGTACTTTTCTTTAACGCCTTTAAGTTAGGTACAAGAAGCAAGAATCAAGTATTTTCAAATGAAGAAGCATTAAGATCAATACTCGAAATTTCTTCAACTAGGAAATGTATCTCATCCAAATGTGTTCTAGAGGATCCTTTCTTAGCACTCTTGGGTTCACTACTTTCATCAAACGGGTTTTCAGGAACAATCCAATCAAAATTCTTTTCTAAGGCCTCATGCATTCCTAAAAGTTTAAAAGGTATGGGTATTTTAATTTCCTCTCCATTGGGTTTGGTTTTATCCAACTTTTATAATGTACCCATAACATCTACACATGAGCCTAGCATATTAAAACTATCAAAGACCTTTTTGGCTTCCTTAGCAACATCATTGAACAAAATCTCTCTTTTCAGCATCCTCAATTTATTTTAGTTTAAGAAACATTATTTGCATCATGGGGTTAAGGTTAACAAACCTAGCCTCCAACATGTGAACTAAGGAAGCTGCAGCAATTTCATAATTAGGAGCAAGTTCTTCTAAGGATCTATCCTCATGTTTGCTACTATGATTAAAGAATTCTTAAATGTTTTATTTCCCAATTATAGATCCACTACCTATTGAAAGGTCTTTTAGGGTGAACTTAGGGATCAACATGGTGAGATAGAGCAAGGTGACAACTATAGGAAAAACTAATTTTTTTTGTGTTTTTGATAAGAAAAGGCAAACCAAACAAAACTAATTTTTTTTGTAATTTTTGATAAAAAGAAGCAAGAAAAACAAAGCAAAACAAAACAAATTAAAGAGAATGGTTGTGAAGGACTCCCCTTGTGAAGCCATCCTTAACTCCCCGGCAACGACGCCAGAAAACGTCTTGATGTGGCTCAGATCACTGTAGAGCTTCGTTAGGAAACCCCAAGAGGAAGGTATGACGAGCACAACAGTAAGTCTTCCCTCAGTTATGAAACCAAGGTTATCGAACCAGTAGGAGGAAGGAAACGACTCAAAGGTATTTCTAACAACTTGGAACCTGCACAACACAAACTCAAGACTTTGCCCCAACGAATAGTGAGGTTGTAAATCTCAGCGGTTTGCTGAAAACAAAGGATTAAACGTATGGTGTGGAATATAATGGTTTATTGCAGAAAGTAAACAGTAACAGTGGATGATGTATCAATGGTAAAGATAGGACCGGGGTCCATAGTTCACTAGAGGTGTTCTCCTTAAGATAAATGACATAACATGATGGGTAAACAAATTACAACGGGGCAATTGACAGGACTGAGCAAGGCATAACAATGCAATACTAGACATTCATGATCCTATGAGATTTGATTGGGCATTACAACAATATACATAGACCGCCATCCAACTGCATCTATGACTAGTAATCCACCTTCATGTTATCATCCGAACCCCCTCCAGTATTAAGTTGCAAGCAACGGATAACTGCTTTAAGCAATGTGTGTAAAGTAAACAATACAATTGTTCCATGAACAAAAGATTGTTGTTTTCTCCCTAGTAGCAATATCACATCTACAACCTTAGAGATTTCTGTCACTTCCCCAGATTCAATAGAGGCATGAACCCACTATCGAGCATAAATACTCCTTCTTGGAGTCACTAGCATCTACTTGGCCAAGATAGCTACTAGAAACAGAGAGCATGCAAGATCTCAAACAACACATACATGATAGAATCAATAAGATAGAATCATTAATCAATCTGACATAATAATCTCAATATCCATCGGATCCCCACAAACACAACATGCTTGATTACAAATAGATGATCTTGATCATGAACGGAGCTCACAAGATCTAAACATGATAGCACAAAGGAGGAGAAACAACCATCTAGTTACTATATGGACCCATAGTCCAAGGTGGAACTACTCATGCATCATACCGGAGGCTGGCATGGTGATGAAGAAGGCCTCCGGGATGATCTCTCCCCTCCGATAGGGTGCCGGGAAGAGCTTCAGATCCCCTTGATCTAGGGACGATGGTGGCGGCGGCTACGGACTATTTCATGGAGATCTGATCAGTTACTTAGGGTTTTGGCATCAAGGGGATTATATAGTCAAAGAGGCGAGGCAGGAGGGCGGCCAGGGGCCAAACCCTGCCCAGGCGCGACCTAGGGTGGGCCCACACATGGGGGGGGGGCACCCTATGGCTCCCCTCCGGTCGCCCTTCAGTTTCTTTGTTTTTCTTGGTGAAATATTGAATTTGGATTTTGTCCCGTCCAATTTCGAGAATATTTCGTTACTAGATTTTCTGAAACCAAAAACAGTAGAAAACAGGCAACTGGCACTATGGTATCATGTTAATAGGTTAGTTCCAGAAAATTTATAAAAATACCTCAAAGTGTAGACAAAGCATAACAAAGTGGATACTAAACAAGCATGGAACATAAAAAATTATAGATACGTTTACGATGTATCAGCTATCACTTGGTGGCAGGATGTCCCTATGAGAAAATAGAAGATCATGGGGTAAACTTTTGTTGAAGAAAACCTCCAAAGCCCCTTTCAAGAAACCCTTCATCAAGAAGAATCCCACCAACAAGAAGTCGGGTGAAATTGTCTTGATCACTCATGAAGAATTCTCCTCCGACAATGAAGATGATGAAGAGGAAACATCAAGTGGTGTGGATGCTCTTGCCACTACTTCTACACCCACATTCTCCCTCTTCAACTCTCCAAATGCGAATATCTCCAACAAGAACGTCACTTGCCTTATGTCAAGAGGAATGAAGGTATTATCATCGTCACACCCCTCCTCCTTGGTTGATGATGAATTTGATGATGAAATATCTCTTGAGGTTAAAAAAGAATTAGTTGCTTTTGATGAGTTCATGAATAACTTTCAAGGGGAACATAAGAGACATTTTGTGGACCTCCTAGATCAACTTGATCACACACAAGTTCTTCTTTATGAGAGATGCAAACTAGGGAGAGAGCATATGATTGAGGTAGAAGCTCTAAATAATGCTCTAGAAGAATAACAAGAGACTAGGATGTCTCTTGAACTAAAAATTGAAGGGATTGATGGGGAAAATGACATAATTGTTAATAGACTCATCAAGGAACATGACCATGCTATTGATAAATATAAAAAGGCTCAAAAGGACAAGATTGAGTTTGGTTTTGTTCATGAAAAACTTGCCGAGGACTTTATGATGCTTGACAAGGCTCACAAGGCCTTTGAGAGTGAACTCTTGTTACTCACAAAGTCTTGTGAAAAGATTCAAACTCAATTGACCAATATTTCTTCACCTAGTACTTTCATTCCTTCTAGTTATACAAATATACTTGAAGAAAATGGTAGGTTGAAGGGGAGCTAGCTAAAGCCACCTTTCCCAAAGGGAACAAGTCCATTGGTGACCTCTTGAGTAAGAAGAGGCCAAATGGTGAGAAAGGGGGCATTGTATCCAAAGCCAAGAAGAAGAACAACAATAATAAGGCCAAGCCCACACAAGAAAAAGACAAGGCCATTATGGGTAGTAAGACCACAAGTGGCAAAACTATGTCTCGTGATGACTTTGCGGGAAGTGCTAACCCTCACTATGTTTTAATGCTTGACTATTATGGTGATGTGTATGCACAATATGTTGGCCCATTAGATGGTTATATTGCTTGTTCTATTTGGGTTTCCAAGACCCTTGTTGCTAACAAAAGAGGACCCATTGAAAAATGGGTACCTAAAAACTAGTTTGATCTTTTATAGACCTATGCTTCCAGAGGGTCAAAATGGGTGCTTGATAGTGGATGCACAATTCATATGACCGGAATCACATCTATTATCAAGGATTTGAGACCAAATGATGATCAAATATCCGTGACAATATGCCGACAAGTCAAAGTCTAAGGTAATGGGTTTTGACAAGGTTGTGGTTGCCCACGATATTACTCTCGTGTATGTCATGATTGTTGAGACCCTTGGGTATAATTTATTTTTCAGTTCATGCTCTTGGAAATATGGGCTTTGCCATCTTTATTTATAATGATATTGTGGTCCTCATGTGGAGCAAGTCTCTAAAGGTCGCTTTCGTTGGGTATGTCGAAAATGACTTGTATGTGGTGGACTTTTCGGGGAAAACCACTACAAGTGCGATGTGCTTATTTGGAAATGCTGATGTGGGTTGGTTATGGCATCTTCGTCTATCCCATGTCAACATGAGAACTTTGCAAAGTCTCCACAAGGATGGCCATATTGTTGGACTAAAATAAAATGTTTGTTTTGCCAAAGATCGTGTTTGCAGGGCTTGTGTTGAAGGAAATATGCATGATTCTCCCCACAAGACGAAGAACTACATCAAGTCCAAGAGGATCTTGGAGCTCCTTCATGTGGATATCTTTGGTCCTCCATCTCATGCTAGTCTTGGTGGAAAGAAATATTGTTTGGTGATTTTTGATGACTACTCAAGATAAACATGGGTATATTTCTTCAAGTTGAAAAGTGAGACCCAAGAAAACTTCATTGAATTCATCAACATGGCTCAACGTCAACACAATGTCCCTGTGTTGATAATACGGAGTGACAACATCACCGAGTTCAAGAACTACACCTTAAATGGATTTCTTAGTGATGAGGGGATAAAACATCAATATTCCGCTGCATATACCCGTCAACAAAATGGTGTAGCTGAGAGGAAGAACTTGAATCTTATTGATATGGCAAGGACCCTGTTGGCGGAGTTTAAATCTCCATGAAATTTTTGGGCCGAAGCAATCTCCACCGCATGTCATGCATCAAACCGGCTCTACCTCCACAAAGGATTGATCAAGACTCCATATGAAATTCTTACCGGTAACAAGCCCAATGTTTCATACTTCCGGGTGTTCAGTTGTAAGTTTTTCTATCGCATAAAGGGTGTTCTCTTGTCCAAATTTGATTCTAAAGCATTATAGGGTATTTTTGTTGGTTATGGTCTTGAATCACACACTTATAGAATCTATGACAAGCTCTCTAGAACTGTCATAGAATCTTGTAGTGTGGTTTTCGAAGATGGTCCCCAAGGGGGGCGTGTTGATGTTTGTGATACAGATGATGAAATGACTCACCATAGGAAGAATGGGTGCATGATTCATCCACCACGTTGAGGAACCCCTTATGGCGGATCGAGAAGAACTATTCTCTACTCGAGTGGATCCCTCATCTTCACAACATCAACAAGCTCCTTCTATAGAGGAGGACAATGACCCAAGCCAAAGACAAGCTGTGGAACCTCAACAAGTTGATCTGGGAGAAACCTCTAGCTAGGAGGATCTTGAGTCTCCATTCTCCAGAATGTCCAGCACTGCTCGGTCTATTACACAAGGAAGATCTGTACAATCTGCCATAAGATTAGCTCAACGCCTTTCTAGAGTTGTGCCTGATCAAGACCAAGGTCAATCTTTGCCTCTTGATGAAGAGAATGATTCCGATGATGATCAAGGTCAAGTTAATGGTCAAGACGAGGACCAAAATGATGAGGAGATCCCCACAAGAAACAACAAGGAGATCAAAACTCGTCTCTAAGCTAGAGTGGATAAAATGTTGGAATTAAGAGACCACACTCTAGAGAATGTGGTTGGGGATCTAAGAAGAGGGATGTCCACTAGAGCTAAATTGAAGAGGTTTAGAGAACACCAAGCACACATTTCCATGATAGAACCAAATAAAGTATGGGAAGCTCTTGAAGATTCGGATTGGTTGGAAGCAATGCACAAAGAGCTCAACAACTTTGAGAGAAACAAAGTATGGAAGTTAGTTGAAAAGCCAAAATATTACCGCAATGTTATAGGCACCAAGTGGATATTCAAGAACAAGCAAGATGAGCATGGAATTGTTGTAAGGAACAAGGCAAGATTGGTTGCACAAGGGTTCTCTCAAATTGAAGGCATTGATTATGGAGAAACATATGCACCCGTGGCTCTCCTTGAGTCCATTTGTATCCTTCTTGCTTATGCGGCACATCATAACTTTAAATTACAACAAATGGATGTAGAAAGTGCATTTCTTAATGGTCCATTGCATGAGTTGGTATATGTGAAGCAACCCCTAGGGTTCGAGGAACCTAAATTCCCAAACCATGTCTACAAACTTGATAAGGCGCTCTATGGTCTCCAACAAGCCCCATGCATGTGGTATGAGCACCGTAGAGAGTTGTTGATAGACCGTGGTTTTGATGTTGGGAAAATTGATCCCACTATTTGTACTAAGAAGGTTAATGGGGAGCTTTTTGTATGACAAATATATGTTGATGATATTATCTTTGGATCATCTAACAAAGCTTTTAATGATGAATTCTCAAAGCATATGACTAATAGGTTCCGGATGTCTATGATGGGAGAATGAGAGTATTTCTTGGCTTTGAGATCAAGCAAGTAAGAGGAGGGACATTCTTCAACCAAGCCAAGTATACTCAAGATATGCTCAAGAGATTCAACATGAAAGATCTAAATGGAGCTCCTACTCTCATGGAAACAAATACTCATCTTGAACTAAACCAAAATGGTAAAGATGTGGATCAAAAGGTATACCGGTCTATGATTGGTTCTTTGATTTACCTGTGTGCATCTAGACCCGATATTGTATTAAGTTTAGGAGTGTGTGCAAGATATCAAGTGGCTCCTAAAGAAATCCATTTGATGGCAGTCAAGAGAATCTTTCGATACTTGGTTGATACCCCAAACTATGGTATTTGGTATCCTCAAGGCTCAACATTCTCTCTTTGTGGTTACACGGACTCGGATTAGGCTGGTGGTAAGGATAGAAAATCAACCTCCGGGGCTTGCCAATTCCTTGGTAGGTCCTTGGTGTGTTGGTCTTCCAAGAAGCAAAATTGTATATCTCTCTCTCCACCGTCGAAGCCGAGTATGTGGCAGCTGCTAGTGCTTGTACTCAATTGCTATGGATGAGGCAAACTTTAAAGCAATATGGTGTCCATTGTGACAAAGTTCCTCTTCTATGTGACAATGAAGGTGCTATCAAGATTGCCTACAACCCCATGGATCACACAAGGACAAAGCATATTGAGATTCGTCATCACTTCATTAGAGATCATGTTGCTCGAGGTGATATTGAGCTATCTTATGTATCAACCAAAGACCAACCTGCTGACATTTTCACGAAGCCACTTGATGAATCAAGATTTTTCTATTTGAGGAATGAACTAAATATCATATATTCAAGGAGCTTGACTTGATCACCTTGCATACTCACCTATGTCTTGACTCTTATTTGGTTTAGGTGCAGGAATAGAAATGGGGGAGTGCGGTCCTAATACATTGGGATATCCCTCCCCATGATGCCAACATTAAGAAATTCAATTCTCTTAAATATCATTTTATTATATGTGATCTTCATTGATGAGTAGTGGCTATGAACCCAAGGATAATTCTTCGTGGCGTCATGCCACAAACTCTTACATGGTGGCCTCGACCACCGCCCTCTGATACGCCATAAATGTATCTATAATTTTTGATGTTCCATGCTTGTTTAGTATCCACTTTGCTTTGCTCTGTCTACACTTTGAGGTATTTTTATATGTTTTCTGCGACTAACCTATTAAAAATATGCCATAGTGCCAGTTGATGCAGCGCTGAGTTGATGTAGGAGCGCTTCGTTGGGAACCCCAAGAGCAAGGTGTGAAGCAGCACAGCAACAAGTTTTCCCTCAGTAAGAAACCGAGGTTATCGAACCAGTAGGAGGAAGGAAACGTCACATAGGTGTTGCAAGAAACGCGGAGACCTGCACAACACAAACTCAAGAATTTGCCCCAACGAATCAGTGAGGTTGTCAAGCTCACCGGTTTGCTGTAACAAATGATTAAATGTATGGTGTGGAAGGTAATGGTGGTTTGCACCAAGTAAACAAGTTACAATGGAAGATGTATCAATGATAAATATTGGACCGGGGTCCATAGTTCACTAGAGGTTCTCTCCTTACATAAACAACATGGCATGAAGGGTAAACAAATTACAGTAGGGCAATTGATAGGAACTGAGCAAGGCATAACAATGCAATTACTAGTCAGAAAGATCCCATGAGATTCGATTAGGCAATACAATAAGATACGTAGACCTCCATCCAACTACATCTATGACTAGAAGTCCACCTTCAAGTTATCATCCGAACCCCCTCCAGTATTAAGTTGCAAGAAATAGACAACTGCTTTAAGCAAAGTGTGTAAGGTAAACAGTCCACATGTTCCATGAACAAGAGACCGTTGTTGCGGTGACCCAGCATACCACTGCATGATTTAGTACACTATAGTCGTTGACATAACACCAATGAAACACCGTTCACTAGTATTACATCCCTCAGAGTAGTACAACAGAAACACAACAGATCCAAGGCATGACTATAGGTTACAACTCAACTCTTTACACAAGATCCAGAGAACACTCTAGGTTAAAGAGAGAGAAAGAAACTTCTTACAAAGAAGAATCAGAAATAAACAACTCAAAAACTATCATACTATTAAGACTAGTATCTTAACTAATGGTCTGGCATTGCTTCTATTGCAATACACTATAGAAACAGGTTCTATGGCTAGATATTATATTCTTATCTAATCAATAACTTCGTATTCACTTGAGTTGATGTAAATGTTTACTTTCTTGACTTCATTGAAGAGCTTTAGCTTTTGATGATAATTCCTGGAGCATGACTTAATGTAGACGTCGTCTGTATTTGCTTTAGAACCTAGCAAGGGTTAATAAGATACGTTGAGTACGAGCGTACTCAGCAAGTTCACTAGAAAATGAGTGTTTGATGCACTAAATCTACAGCCATAGACCGTAGGTCGTAGGCAATGCAAATTTTTGTAAACATTTCTTCAAAGGTTGCTTTTATTCTGAAAAACTATGTCCATCAGCCTTCACGGGTTTACTAGAACTTTCATGGAGTTCCTTTCCCGCCGCGTTCGCAGCTCCTTCCCAGAACAGGGAGTAACAAGTTACAGTTTTTACACTCTTCAGAGGTGCGTTACTTTACCCATGAGAGATCTTAGCTTTGTTGCACATCCCAATTGCAGGTTCGTTCATACTTCCTTGGTGTGAGGCCCAGACTAAGGATCCAAGCCAATCACTGCCTTCTCCGCGACTCCGCATGTCTCCTTGGTGTACGCCAGCCCACATATTGAATTACGGCAATTGGCAGTACAGACCATTCAGATGCCGGAACTATCGTGGGACGTTGAGGGCTCCCACCCATATGCTGCATATCCTCTACGAATTACCATATAATATGCATGCTACGAGTGATAACCACCACGACCCGCACATCCGGCTCCATGCGAGAGGGAAAAGATACAGCTGACTTCTCCATCCCATTCCAAATCTCATGGTCAACGCGTGATATACGGCGCAAGAATCACTGGCGACATTGGTTGTTAAGTCCTAGGTAATTTGTTCCTTTACCACCGGAACTCTTATAGTAGGTTATTACCTCATGGTAAATAACCTATAATCACATTATTATGAAAATAGTGTTTTCTGTCATTTTTCAAATGCAGGTGATGACAACACTGGATTTGCAAAATACTTTACAGAAAATAACCAAAGGACATGAGCAAGTGTGAACTTGCCTTTTGTGATTGCAAGATTATGCACTCACGGTCTTCAAGACAATATAAAAGATCCAATATCTGAAATCAGCATCATTGGTCCGGTAAGGACTAATGTTTAAAGAAGCAAGATGCTTTTATGAATAAGCAATGTAATGCAAGTTGATAAACGCAAATCCCGAGGATAACGTTGTTCTAGGGTTTGGATACTGGAAAGGGTTTCCTTGGAATGTGTTGCCCTTTTAGATTAAGTTTCACACATGTGCTTCTTATTAAGGCTTGGGAGTGTGTGTGAAACAATATGTAATTATAATATCATAAAACAATGAGATACACAATTGTGGAATGCTACTCAAAGACTACTTATATAAGAATGGCCTTATCTTCAAATTTTACCTTACAAGTAATGGCATTTATAAAGAACTTAAGTGTTAACAATCCTAAGTATATAAGTAAAGCTTAATGTAATGTGATTATTATTGATTGTCACTTGATATTTGAAGTGGCAAAAAGAATAACATTTGAAGAAAAGATTTATTTTCTAAGGTCTAAACAATCTTTGTGGTTAATCAGATGTGGTCGATGTTGTTTGTGCTGGCTTGAATAGTTTGGACTTGAGATGCTTTACAATTTAATTATAACAGACCAAAGTTAACTATAAAGTATATAATAAAGTTTTTAGCATTATACTTAAGGTCTGGTAGACTAAAGTTAACTTTAAAAATAGATGGACTTTAGGTGAAATGCTTATTATACATATACCTTGTTTACTCCATAATGTTTCTTTAAAGTTACTTAAGAAGGGTATTACTTTTACTTGGTAGTGGTTTCTTTACATTATAAAGGTATAAAGGGATTTACCTCCCTATAAGGGTGTGGTTAAGGTTTGTGAATAAGTACAATATTATTTACTACTTATGAACTTACTTATAGTGTTTTGATTTGTTTTTATAAACTTGTGGTTAATATAAAGGAATGGGTTTTATCTTATTATAATTATTCTTGTAGATTTTAGATTGGATAAGGATCCTTTTATAAAATAATCTACATTAATGGTTGAGAGATAATTTAATAAAATTGTATTTAAAGTGTGTTAATTCATTTTGAATGCACACTACCAATATTTAGGACTAATACTCTTTATTAGACTCAATTGACTAATTTTTAGAATTATTAACAAATTTTTATTTACCTTTATATGAATTATTAATTAAGGAAATAGGTTTAAATTCAAGTTATGGAAGTGTTTAACTTTCTATTTAACTCAAAAGTGGAATATCACATTTTTAACATGTAGGTATTATTTTTGTGATCATTTTGGTATATTACATTTATTTTTGTGATTTATAAATAATAAGATATGATTTTAATATGGTTTATTACTTTATAAACACTTAATAAACAATAAATATTTAATTAAGTGAAGTAAGAATGTATGATTATAGTATTAAAGTATTGTTTTTATTTTTCTAAGATTTTTGGTATTTTGTTTATATTTTTAATTTTTATCAAGATTTAAAATATGAATGATCTAAGTTTTATTACTTATAAAACCTTTATTAAATAATATTTATTTAAATAATCACCATAAAAATATTTGAGAATAGTTTTAAGTTGTAGATTTTATTTTTCTGAAAATTTTCATATATTATACACATTTTTCTGATTTATAAATCAAAAGTTATTAAATTTACAAGATTTAATCATTTTATTTTATTTCTGGAATATTGATATTTGAATTTACATTGTTTTAATTATTACCTAAACAGGCACTGACTTTTTATACCGCAAACCCACCTAGCCACAGACACTGATTATTGGGCCCAAGGCCACATCACACTCCACCTCAGCGAAGACTGGTCAACCCTACAGACATGATGCAAGCATGATGTCACAGTGATGTCATCCAAGGATGAACACTACAGATCGATGATCGATCTTTCAATTCAGTGCACACGCGAGGCTGTGGTTAGGCTTGTTGGAAAGAGGACGACGCGAGGAGTCTAACTAGGGTGGCGCTGCCGAAAAATGTTCATCGGAGGTGGGTCGGCGACGAGCTTGCACGGCGGAGCGGCTCAGGCTCATGCGGGTAGATCAGTATGGTGCGCGAGTGACAAATTGATGGATGCTAGGATACTCAGAAGCTCACCAGGAGCGCGAAGGAGAGCTTGACGAAGTGAATCATGGCCGGAATCGAGATGGTCGACGGCGACCGGACTTCGGGAATGAGGTCTCAATCCAAACGCCTGGAACCTCACCGGCTTGCGTGCTTCAGCAGGAATAACGAGGACATCATGGCTGTTCTTGTGGTGGTCTCAGGAAAGCAAGAGGAGCTACGGAGTGACAACGACAAGAGTCTCCGGAGAGCTAGGGTTCGGCTTCTGAGACAGACAGAGAGGAAGAGAGTGGCTAGCGGGAGAGGATGAGGATGAGCATTGCGGTGGCGTTCTTATCTTCATCTTCGGAATATGACAGGAGACAGCGGGCATCACGGCGCAAGGTCACCGGCATACGGCATCGGCCAACCCACGCAGCTGCTTCCCTGCTGCGAGGAAGACGACAGCGACGATAGGAGGCCGAAGGTGTACGGGCTCCTGTTGGGCTGATGTTGGGCCAGGTGGGCTGTGTTCGGGCTGCTCGTGGCGACAAGTAAGCAAGAGGGAACATGGGCCACGGGCCAGAAACAATTCCCTTTGTTTTTCTTTATTCCTTTTCTTTTTCTATATACTGTTTTGTATTTTCACCTTTGTTTTAAGATCTGTATTCTACTTATTTGTTTGAAATTTTCTATAGAATTTTATCTGCTAGAAAATTGCAGCAAATCCTAAAAGGTATTCAAAGTCATTTTGTGAGTTTTATTGTATAATGATTATTTCTTTATTTTCTTTATATACATACCTTTTCATTTAGTATTTGTAAAGGCTTTTGATATGAATTTAGTTGAGCTAAAATTCATAAACCTATTATAAAATGTACTACTATAAATCCATGAGTTTTAATTCTTATTTATTTAATATAATAAAGAAACTTTTATATATATTGATCCTTCATTAATATTCGATACATGAAGTTTTGAGTAATTAATATGGTTAATATTGTTCTCATAAATTTAAGAAATAGCAATGTAGATATTTTATTATATTTAACATAGAAGTTAGGGTTTAAATTGCAAATGCTTACCCTAAGGTTTAGAGTTCTTAATACACTTATATTCTTCTATTGATGTGAATACAGATTGATGGCTAAGACAGATTGTTTTTTTATGTTTGTGATCTTGAATGATATCACCATTTAAATTAAAATAGTGGGATTGTTTTCTAAGCTAACTTATGAGACAGAAATGATAAAGATAGTTCTTAAGCATCTAGGATAATGATGGTTGAGAATGACAAAGATGTGCTTAAGTAATTGTTATAGGAAAATATTGCTATAAACCATTGTGGAAACATGATGATAGATCCATTAGATGTAATGGATTTTATGTTTGATTAAAGATTTAGGGTTTAGTGTTTTATCCAGAATTCCTATTTTCCACACTTCATAATTCTTGACTTCTAATTAAGGAATTCTTTTCCTAGATATATTACTTCTTCCTATCCTTCATCATGTGTTAACATGATGAGCTTTACTTTACTAGAATCTTCTTATTCACCTTTAATTCTTCTAAATCCATTTATAAATGCAATGAGCTTGACATTAAAGCTTTTCATAATAATCTTATATCCAAACTTGGTGATACCAACTACTCTTCTGTTGATAATCCCCCAATCCAACAAGTAATTACTTCTAACTCCATCTCCAATCCAAAAAGTGGTTACTTCTAACTCCAATCATACTCTTCCTTAATCATCCACCACTGACATTACTCCAAGGGATGTATACATAAAATCCTACTTCACCTCAAGTGTTAGTATTTCTCAAGAGGAAACTACTACCTCTATTATCCAATGTTGCTCTAACTTCATCTTAGACATACAATCTGATATCTACTTAACTCCAATATCTTATATTCAAACTTCACCTCATATAATGATGACGTAGCATGGCTAACCTAGAGTAACATATCTATGCTAGGGTTCAATCATGTTCTATCCACCAATGACACTTATACATGGTATAAGCATTCAATATTGGTGAGTAAAGCATGATCATTATAATCTTTTGATCCTTTATGATTTAGGTTTCTAGTAGACTGAACAAGGCTTCCATCCATACAACATTACAGTTGTATTATGATTATCTCATGTTTAGCTCTATTGGATTAAGAGATATAATTCATTGACTATACCTACTTGATCCAATAGGACTACTCCTGGTAACTTATCTTCAGACTTCATCCTTGTAATCTTCTTTGTTACCATAATGATTTGATTTCCTTCAATCGCCCCATCCTATAGATGATATCTAATACTAGCATTACAATCTACCTCTTCTTACTTCATTCTCTAAGGACTTAAGTGAATGCTATGATAGGGACAAGAGTTGATAGGTCAATAATTGATAGATTAAGAATTAATGAATCAATAGTTGATTACTTACCATTGATGAACAACGGATATTGGAATATGATTCCAATAGGAATGGTAAAGATTGATATGGACAGAAAGGTATATGGTGAATGATCTTGACTTGGTTTCTTTCCTACTCAATCTTACTACAGAATTAAGGTTAGATATTACCATGACACTCATGGTAGAAATAGATGAGATTAAGATATAGTTGTTACATTCTTATTATTTGTGTTATATCCTTAACTTGATACTCATGAGTGATTATAATGAATACTATGATATGATCACCTAAGGATCAAATATAAATCATTAAGTAATGTATTAGGGTTTAATTATATTACATTTGATCTACCCTTAGATCAAATCATGTTTACCCAAAATAAGGTTTTAGCAAAGGTCACATTGAAACTTATCGCAGTCAACTTGATGATCTACTTCAATTCCATCAAGTTGAGAGAAGCTTCAATCACTTTGACAAGATTTATTCAAAAGCACGAAAATTATTCGAATTTTCTATGCATGAATGCAATGCACACATCTGTGTTCCACTTATTTCTAAGATCTAATGCTGGGACATTACAGTTGTTTTCTCCCTAGTAGCAAAAACCCATCTACAACCTAAGAGATTATTGTCACTTCCCTTGGAAACTAGAGGCATGAACCCACTATCGAGCATAAATACCCCCCTCTTGGAGTCACTAGCAACTACTCGGCCAAGATAGCTACTAACAACGGAGAGCATGCAAGATCACAAACAACACAGACATGATAGAATCATAAAGACAAAACCATTAATCAAACCAACATAATAATCTCAATATCCATCGGATCCGCGCAAACACAACATGCATGATTACAAATAGATTATATCTTGATCATTAACGGAGCTCACAAGATCTATACATGAAAGCACAAGGAGGAGATACAACCATCTAGCTACTACATGGACCCATAGTCCAAGGTGGAACTACTCACGCATCATACCGGAGAGAAGGCCTCCGGGATGATCTCCCCTCCGGCAGGGTGCCGAGAAGAACTTCAGATCCCCCCGATCTAGGGACGACGGTGGCGGTGGCTATAGAAGGTTTCGTGGAGATTTGATCGGGTACTTAGGGTTTCTGCATCGAGGGATTCTTATAGGCGAAGGGGGAGGCCGAGGCGGTGGCCAGGGGCCCCATACCCTGCCTAGGCGCGGGGCAGGGCCCACCCGTGCCTAGGGGGTGCGGCTGCCCTGGCACGCCTCTCCGTCTCCCCTCTGGACTTCTTGTTCCCCATGGAAAGTTATTGAATTTGACGTTTGTCCCGTCCAATTATGAGAATATTTCTTTACTAACTTTTCTGGAACCAAAAACAGCAGAAAACACGCAACTGACACTGTGGCAACTTGTTAATAGGTTAGTACCATAAAACATGTAAAAAGAACCTCAAAGTGTAGACAAAGCAAATCAAAGTAGATACTAAACAAGCACGGAGCATCAAAAATTATAGATACGTTTCCGATGTATCAAGCATCCCCAAGCTTAACTCTTGCTCGTCCTCGAGTAGGTAAGTGATAAAAAGAATGATTTTTGAGGTGACATGCACCTTCACAATGAAGATCTAACCATTTGCAAGCATTGACAGCTGGGATCAAAGAACTCTAAACATGTACATGAAAGAAGGAGTTCTAACAATAGGACATAGTAACTATGCATGCAACATGACAAGCTACAAACAAAGATCATGAATAACATGCATTGAAAAAAGTGTGTTTGTTTCACATACAGAAAACATAGCATAGTGGCAATCAGCTTGTCCCTCATAGAGTAGAAAATAGATGCATAGGACACCTTCAAAGTTCACAAGGGTGACTAGAAACAAATAGCACAAGAACAAGTAATATCACAATATGCATCAATCAATAAGCTTTGGAACACTGCACACAGAATGACAACTATGCTCTCTTAATGGTGCCTAAAGGTAGAAGGTGGAGACTCAATAATGGTGGAAGAAAGACCTTTTATAAAGGAAGCAGAGATTTCAAGTTTCAAAAAGAGCTTCCAAAAATTATGGTACTTGTTAGCTTTCAGCCCTCATTGCCCCTATCATAAGCATCTTGAAGTGATTAAGGTTAAAGTGAACAAATATGAAGTATATGTTTGACGAAGTATAAGTTGGCAATCTCAAGTCCCTTGAATACGAGGGCCACACCTCATGCTACTCAACTTTAGTCACCTGTAAGTTCTTGTCATTGTAAGTATTTGCATATCATTGAGATTCGCCAACGGGGTACCCCTTGCACATGGTACAGGAGCTTTCCCATAACCAAAATGACAAAGGCAAGCAGACAATGAGAATCTTAGCAATCTTCTTATTTACCATGAGAATATGGTGCTTTTTTCCTCTCTTTCCTCTTTTCTCAATGTGTCTCTTTTTTTATAAGAAGAATGCTTCATAGATGTCACTATGGTGATGCTGCAAGTTTCCACCATGATTAGGCATGGCTTAGGCTAGCGACCCAGGCATTTCTCTAACACAGGATACAAACTCCATGGACTTACAAGTTCCCTCTTTATTTCACACTGATGACATCCATAGACAAAAGAGCATAATATCAACTGAGTACAAAGTACAAGTGCAATGTTGAAAACATTCCCCATGACAACACGGTTCTGCTAATTCCAACATATAAGTGCAAGCATATACAACATAGATGACACAATGGTTCAAGTTTATTAGGGGCAAAGAATATAAAGTGCAACATCAAGTTTCTGAGGGCTTTAATCACTAAGTTTTCACATAACAAAATACTTTTTAATTGGAAGAATAGCTGAAATCAAGAATATACTTGGAATGGTGTAACACACCATGCATAGGAATTTATGGTCGACACTTTGCAATAACTTGGTTTCTTGGGAGTTGGAAGCATGAGTAGAGCTTACTCATACAAGTGGAGGCTAGCAAAAGACTGGGAGCAACCAACTAAGAGAGCAATAATGACCATAATCATGCAGAGCGACAAAACATTACTAATCAAAGCATAGAGTGGTACTACAAGTCAAGGACTAAATGATCATAGAGGCTATTATGACTTGTTCATAGTCATAACATGGTGTGAGCATGTTCCAAGTCAACCCAAACAAAACATCAAAGGAGAATACCACAATACTATTCTTTTGTATGCTAAAACAACGCATAATTCTTTCAAGTCACACTAAGCAATCCCAATTGTTTGGAAAAAGACATTCTACAACAATAATCACTAGGCATAAGGTCAAAACAACACCAAGCATGTCATTCTAAAGTCTAAGTCACAGTCAATGCAAGCTCCTCTTGCACTTTCAAGCAAGAACTTTCTACTCCTTTCCAACACCAATCGACTTATTTGAAACAACACAGCGAGAATGGGGGTCCAAACTACTTTATTCAAGCAAACTAAAAAACCTAAGAAAATCAAACGAAAACTAAGATGCTCCAAGAACAACACAACTATGCATGAAACAATAAAAACGAAGTGTCTAAACAGACCTGAGCTTTTTATTGATGAAGAAGGGGATGCCTTGGGCATCCCCAAGCTTTGACGCTTGTACCTCTTGGATATTTCTTGGGGTGACATCATGGTGGCATCCCCAAGCTTGAGCTTTTGTCCATTCTTCATCTCATTTCATCATTCTCTCTCTACACCTGAAAATTTTCCTTCATACAAAACTTCACACAATCTTCATTAGCAACATTAGTGTATTCAAAATATATTAGACCTCTGGAAAAGCTTTGCAACAGCAAGGCTTTTCACTAAAAACACAATCTACTGTAGTAACTCCTTCAAAAAGCTCAATTCACCTAAAGAGAACTCAAAAAGGAATCAATAAGAAGCCAATGCAAATAATGGCAAAAATCTGTCAAAATAGACCAGCAGGTAGAAACCGATTTTTTTCAAACATCTTCTGTTGATCAAATCAAAAAGTGTTTAACTAATTAAAGTTAGCTAACATACTGGGGGGTTTATTCATAAATGTTCAGCTCAGTCCGAGTTACAGAGACTCCTCACGAATTGTTTTGGTAGAGGACAATTTTTTTTTCGGGACAGCAACCCCCCAAATCTTACTTCCCTCTCATTAGAGGTCATTCTTGGCACAAAAAGCAAACAAAAAGGATAAGGAGAGGTCATTACTGAAGTAATAACTTCCAAGACTTAAGGAAACTCTTGGGTTATCTCCCAACAAGTACTTTTCTTTAACGCCTTTAAGTTAGGCACAAGAAGCAAGAAGAATCAAGTATTTTCAAATGAAGAAGCATTAACATCAAACCTTGCTTTCAAAGGAGGAGAAAAAATCAACTTCTCTCTCCTCATAGGGAAGTGTTCAATACCTTTATTGAATGGAAACTGATATTTGATGGTGCCTTCTTTCATATCAATGATGGCACCAACTGTTCTAAGAAAAGGTCTTCTCAAAGTAATAGGACAAGAAGCATTGTATTCAACATCCAAAACATAGAAGTCGACAGAGACATAAGCATTGTTAACCATAATGAGAACATCATTAATACTCCCCATGAGTTTCTGCTTAGCATTGTCATTAAGTGGGACATCCAAATAACAATCTTCCAATGGTGGTAAATCAAGCATTTCATAAATCTTCC
Source organism: Avena sativa (assembly GCA_916181665.1). Lineage (NCBI taxonomy): Eukaryota > Viridiplantae > Streptophyta > Magnoliopsida > Poales > Poaceae > Avena > Avena sativa. The sequence goes on along the minus strand of OV702293.1, from coordinate 6,934,387 downwards.
TAGGCATAATAGAGACACTAGAACCTAAATCACATGAAGCTTTGAGATCAAAGTCATTCACTTGCACATTAATAATGGGTTCCCAACTATCTTCTACCTTCCTAGGAATAGAATCTTTGTGTTTTAGCTTCTCTTCCTTAATCTTAACAAGAGCATCTTTAATGTGTTTAGTGAAAGCAACATGCATATCACTAGCATCAGGACTTCTAGCAAGCTTTTGTAGGAACATAATCACTTCAGAAATATTGCAACCATCAATATCAAAATCAAACTTAAAATCACTAGTAGTAGGCTCAATAGGCTTAGGCATAGTAGGAGGAGGAATTGGGACTACTTGTGGTTTAGTGGTGATGGTGCACACACTATTGTTTCTATCAATTTCAGCTTCTCTTTCCCACTTAGCATGAAGTTGAGCTAACAGCCTAACATTTTCATCAATAGTAACTTGTATGGCATGAGTGGCAGCAAAGGTACTTTCCATGGTTTCAGGTTTGGCAGCCATTTTATTAACCAGGGAAGTTTGAGCTTCAGACAAAGAGGATATATTTTTCTCAACATTTAAAAGCTTTTCCTATATAGCCTTATTGAAAGTGGTTTGTTTACTAATAAAGTCTTTGAGCATGACCTCAAGTTCAGAGGGGGCACTTCTAGCATTATTGTAAGTGTTTCCATAGGAATTGCCATTAGTAGGAGGATAAGGTCTATAATTATTACCACCAAAATTACTCCTATAAGCATTGTTGTTGAAATTGTTGTTTCTAATGAAGTTCACATCAACTTGCTCTTCTTGAGCAACCAAAGAGGCTAAGGGAACACTATTAGGATCTAGAGGAGCTTTCCCATTAACAAGCATAGCCATAATAACATCAATCTTTTCACTCAAAGAGGAAGTTTCCTCAACATAATTTACCTTCTTACCATGTGGAGGTCTCTCAACATGCCATTCAGAGTAGTTAACCATCATATTATCAAGGATCCTTGTTGCAGCACCCAAAGTGAGGCCCATGAAGGTACCTCCAGCAGCGGAATCCAACAGATTTTTTGAGGAGAAGTTCAAACCTGCATAAAAAGTCTAGATAATCATCCAAGCAGTGAGTCCATGAGTGGGGCAATTCTTAACAAAATATTTCATTCTTTCCCAAGCTGGAGCAACATGTTCACTATCAAGTTGTGATGGGGATATGCCTACCGGGGTATACCCAGTAGGACGTTTCCGACTGGCCCAAGACTTGGCGAGTGGGCCTGCAAGACGGCGACTGGATTGAAGCCCAGCGAGGAACCAAGCGACTGGAAGCTGAAGGCCCAGGCGAGTAGATAGGCCCAGTCGGATTAGGTTAAACGAGTACCGAAGCTTTAACTGAATCGGTTGAGATATGTAAACCCTAGGGGAGGTGAGCCTATATAAACCTCCCTGGAGGGCGAGTAGAGATACGTTCCATCATACCCCCAAGCGACTCGCCGCCTAGCCGCCGAGCTCGCCCATTGTACCACCTTCATAATACAATCTAGCAGGAGTAGGTCTTTACCCTCCGGGGGGCCGAACCTGGGTAAAACCCTGAGTCTCCGCCCTCATCTCGCACCGTAGATGGCTGGCCGCCCTTGCCCCTCGTTCTACTACTCGCTGCCGATTGCAGCATCTGCCGTGACCATTCCCACGACAGTGGCGCCCACCGTGGGGCCTGGCCGGTCTGGCCGGTGTTCTGCGGCGAGATCCAATCTGCCCATCAACGAGACGGTCGCCACCGGCCGCATGATAGCGATCGGCGAGATGCTCCAAATCTTGCCGAGCAGCTACGTCCCGGCGGCGCGACCCGTCACGCACAGCGTGATCCTGCCGGTCGGCACGATCAGCCTCTTCGTCGGCCTCACCGACGTCATCGTCTCGGAGGACTCGGCTCGCATCCGCGAGTCGCCGCCACGCGATCGGCTCTCCGAGAGCCAGATCCGCATGATCCATCGCCTCGCCTCCGAGTACAATTTGGCCCACAGCGACGTGGCCGAAAACTCAGCGGCCGCGGAAGACGCGGTCCTCAACGACGACGCCGACTCGGCGACCCCGGCGTCACTCGCCGGGTCCATCACCGCGGCTTCACCCGCGGGCTCCATCACCCAGGTCTCCAACGTGGGAGACTTTGAGGACCCCTCCATCCTCGGGATCTTCGAATTCGACTCCGGGTCGGAGAACTCCGCCGACCTCTGTGACTGAACCGGCTGCCACGCTGCGACCTACATGGCGACCGGCACCGATCCGCCGGAGGATCCATTCTCCACCCCAATCCCTCCTAACGCCACGGCGACGGAGGTCGAGGAACTCTGCCTGAAACTGGCGGAGGCAGTGCGCAAGGAGCAAGCCGAGCGCGAAAATTTTTGCCTCGAGCAGGTGACGGCGCAGGAGCTATCGCGCTACCACCAACAGCGGATCAGGTCGCGCCTGAACCCCACCGTTCAGGGGCGCGCCCTAAACTTCGACGACGAAAACGACCCGGCCCGCGTGGCCGAGCGCGCGATCTGCGAGAACGCGCCACCAGGAGGAAGTGCCCGACCCCCGCCAGGATTGACGGCGATGGGCGCCCCGCCTCCACCCAACCGCACACCCCCCAGGGACCAGCCGCGGATAGTAGTCTCCTCACGGGAGCGAGACGCAAACGGCCTTCCACTGTTCTCCACCCCGATGGACAACCTCGTGGCAGGCCGGGCAGCAGCCGACAGCATCACGGCCACCGGCGATGGCGCCCTGCAGATCCAATACGTCAGGGCCCTGCTCGCAAAGGCCGTCGAGCAGCAAAGAGCGGGCGCTGACTCGCAGGGTCGAGTATACTCGCGTTCGTCGGGAAGCAGGGCGGCCTCAAGCGGCCGCCCAGTGGCGGCAAACACCCTCAACTGCCCGCCACCAGAGCCACTACAGCTCCAACACCGACCCGCGAACGCGGCACTCTCCACCAACGACCCTAGGCCAGCGACCAACTTCGTCGCTGCCAACGGGCAACCCATCGACGCCCGCACCCATATCATCAACAACCAAAGCTGGCGCGCACGCCAGCCAGACGACCTGCGACACACCCTAACCAATCGCCGCGACGGCGAGCCCATGGGGCCGCTCAGTCGACTCGGCCCCAAGTGCTTCGGACCAATGATCCGAGGCGAGAAGTACCCGCCAAACTTCAAGGCGCCGAAGGAGATAGAAAAGTACAACCCCTCGTACGACCCCGCCGTCTGGCTCGACACATACCTCATGGCAATGGGGATCGCAGGCCACACTGACCTGCTAGCCGCCCGTTACCTCCCCCTGATGATGGAAGGGACGTGCAGGCAGTGGATCAACACCCTCCCCCAGCACAGTATCGACTCCTGGGAAGAGATGCGCGACGCCTTCGTCAGGCATTTCGAGTGCTCCTACACCCGCGCCACCACCATTGAGGACCTAGAGCGATGCGTCCAGGGACCCCGCGAATCGACCCGCAACTGGGTCCAACGGTGGCAAGAACTCTGGTACAACGCGGTCGGCATCCACCCGGACACCGCGATCCATTGCTTCAAGACTTCGTGCCGCTACGAGCCACTGGTCGCCAAGCTCAAGCGACACTCTCGCACACTCGACAACATCCCTGACCTCCTCGAGATCGCCAAACGGTACAGCTCTTGGGCTCGCACACGCGGAGGAAGATCCAAACTAGGAAACTGACGACGAGTCAGGAGGTCAACGCCGCACGAGCGGCAACGACAGCGGACGACGATCCGACCTACGCTACAGCAACACTCGCCTCACCGGCAAGCGCCGCAGTGACGGGCGAGTCGACTTCGTCGCCAACGCCAGGCACGCGCAACGCGAGCCCAAGAGTTTCCGCCGCGACGGAGGACAACACCGCGACGGCGGCAACTACAAGGCCAAGCCAAGGTTCGACCCCGCGGCCCTCCTTAACCAACCATGTGCGTTTCATAGCAGGGAAGGGAAGCCCGCAACGCACACCACCGCCGACTGCCACACCCTCAGGGATATCGAGAAGGCACGGTGAGCACGGGAGGACCCCGACAACGACCCGCCAAATGTCGGAAAATTCGGCAAAGTGGCCGGATCGCTCCACACCTTCACGGGCTTCAACACGAAGCGCGAGAAGAAGGTCATCGCCCGCGCCGTCGCCGTCAACGCGGTGGCCCAGGTGGACGTTCCCCAGTTCCTCAACTGGTCGGAGCAGCCCATCACCTGGAGTCGACAAGACCACTCGCCACGCATCGAGTACCCAGGTCGAGTCGCCCTGGTGGTCAAGCCTAAGGTCGGCGACTACTGGCTCCCCAAGACATTGATGGACGGCGGAAGCTCCATCAACATCCTGTACCTGGACACCTCCAGGCGGCTGCGGCTCCCGCAGTCGATGATCGAGACGACCCACACCACGTTCCACGGCATCGTCCCCGGTCGGAAGGCGTACCCGATCGGCAAGGTCACGCTGCCAGTCACCTTCGGCACACCAGCAAACTTCCGCACCGAGCGGATCGTCTTCGAGCTCATGCCCTTCGACAGCCCCTACCATTGCGTCCTGGGGCGCCAGGCGTTCGCCAAGTTCATGGCAGCGCCCCACTACGCGTACAACGCGATGAAGCTCCTCGGGCCGTGCGGCGTCATCACCATCAACGGCGACCCCGACATGGCCGCCGAGTGCGAGGCCAAAGGCGCCGAGCTCGCCGACGCCGTCATCGCGGCGGAGGCCAACCACGCTGATGAGCTCGCCAAGTACGCGAGCGGGGTCAACAACGACGACCCCACCATACTCAAGAAGCCCAACTCGGAGGGCGCAAACACCTCAACCTTTGAGGCCACTACGCACACCCGTACCGTCGAGGTGGTCCCAGGCGACTCCAGCCAGACGGTGACGATCGGGACGGGCATGAGCCCGGCATAGGAAGGCGCGCTCATCGAGTTCCTCCGTGAGAACAGGGACATCTTCGCATGGAAGCCCTCTGACATGCCCGGTGTCCCCAAGGAGCTCGCTAAGCACAAGCTAAACGCCGACCCCAAAGTGCGACCTGTCAAGCAGTCGCTGCGGCCCTTCAATGAAGAGCGCCGCCGAGCAATCGCCGAGGAGGTGCAGCGTCTACTCGCTGCAGGCTTCATCCGGCCAATCAAATACTCCAAGTGGCTGGCAAACCCAGTCCTGGTCGAGAAGAAAAATGGGACCTGGAGGATGTGTATCGACTACACAAACCTGAACAGCGCCTGCCCAAAGGAGCAATTCGTCCTCCCGTGGATCGACCAGATAATCGATTCCACCGCGGGCTCGGAGTCGCTGTGTTTCCTCGACGCCTACTCTAGTTACAACCAGATCAAAATGGCTGTCGAGGACGAGGAGAAGACGGCGTTCATCACGTCATTCGGAGCCTTCTGCTACACCGCCATGACCTTCGGCCTCAAGAACGCCGGGGCAACCTACCAGCGGTGCATGCAAGAATGCCTTGCGAGCCAAATTGGCCGCAACATCCACGTCTACATCGACGACGTGGTCGTAAAGTCCGCTCGCCAGGGCGACCTACTCGCCGACCTGGCGGAAACGTTCGCCAACTTGCGAAAATACAAGATAAAGCTCAACCCAGGCAAATGCACCTTCGGTGTACCTGCAGGACAACTACTAGGGTACGTCGTCTCCAAACGAGGGATTGAGGCGAACCCCACGAAGATCGACACGATCGCCCGGCTCGGCAAACCCGAGTGCCTGCGCGACGTCCAGAAACTGGTCGGGCGAGTAGCGGCTCTCAGTCGCTTCATCCCCCGCTGGGGCGAAAAGGCGATGCCCCTATACCGCCTGATGCGCAAGAACCCCACCTTCCAGTGGGACAAGGAGGCGGACGACGCGCTCCGCGATCTCAAAAAGGTGCTACTCGCCGCACCGCTACTCGCCGCCCCCGCCGACAAAGAACCCATGCTGGTTTACGTCACGGCTTCCGAACGCGTCGTCAGCGCCGTAATGGTCATCGAGCGACCGGAGGAAGGAAAGGAGCGCCCAGTACAGTGACCGGTCTACTACATCAGCGAGGTTCTCACCAAGTCGCGGCAGCGGTACCCCCAGTACCAAAAGCTGGTATACGCGGTGTTCAGAGCCCAGCGGCGCCTGCCGCACTACTTCCAGGAGCACCCGATCACGGTCGTTTCCTCGGCACCACTGCAGGACATCATCCGCAACCATGAGGCGACCGAGCGGGTCGCCAAGTGGGCCGTCGAGATCGGCATCCACAACATCAAATACGAGCCGCGAAAAGCGATCAAGTCGCAGGCCCTAGCGGACTTCATCGCCGACTGGGAAGAGGCCCAGCAGCCAGAGAAGCTGCCATACCTCCATTACTGGAGCCTGCACTTCGACGGTTCCAAGAACGCGGACGGCGCAGGCGCAGGGATCGTGCTAACTTCACCAAAGGGCGACAAGCTCCGTTACATCCTCTGCCTCGATTTCACACCCTGCACCAACAACATGGCCGAGTACGAGGCCCTACTCCACGGCATGCGAGCTGCTAAGGAGATGAATGTCAACCGCCTACGCTGCTATGGAGATTCCGACCTCGTCGCGGGGCAAGTCGCTGGCACCTGCGATGCCGTCTCCCCCACCATGGCGGCATACCGCCAAGCAGTGGACAAGTTGGGCGGACACTTCACCGGCTACTCCGTCGAGTGGATCGACAGGCGGAAGAACGAGGAGGCCGACGCACTCTCTCGCATCGGGTCGGCTCGACTCGCACCACCCGCCGGCGTCTTCCTCGACACGATCACCAAGCCATCAGTCTCTCCCCCGAGGGAGATCGACATCGGAGTCCCGCTCCAACCAGAGGCAGCCCTGGTCGCACTCGTCAATGAGCCAGACGACTGGACCAAGCCCTATATCGCTTACCTAGAAGCCGGCACCTTGCCGGCAGACGAGACGGAAGCTCGGATGATCGCCCGTCGATGCAAGTCCTACGCCATCATCGACGGCGAGCTCCACAAGCGCAGTGTCACCGGCGTGTTCCAACGCTGTGTCCAACCCGCAGAAGGACGCAAGATTCTCCACGACATCCACTCCGGTGACTGCGGCCACCACGCCGGCGCCCGCTCTCTCGTCGCCAAGGCTATGCGACATGGCTTCTACTGGCCCACCGCACACGCCGATGCTGTCGACATTGTCCAGCGGTGCGCCGGGTGCCAGAAGTACGCCAACCAGACGCACGTGCCAAGCTCAGCGCTCAAAACAATCCCCATCACCTGGCCATTCGCTGTGTGGGGTATGACATGGTAGGCCCCTTCAAGAAAGCTCCATCCGGCTACACCCACCTCCTGGTTGCGGTCGACAAATTCACAAAGTGGGTGGAAGCCAAGCCAGTTCGAAAATGCGACGGGAAGACCGCCACCAAATTCCTACGCGAGCTCATATATCGCTACGGGTTCCCAAACAGCATCATCACGGACAACGGCACTAACTTCGCCAAGGGAGCCATGGCCGAATTCTGCGAAGAGCACCGCATTCGGCTCGACCTCGCGTCAGTCGCCCACCCGGAATCCAACGGCCAGGCGGAACGGGCCAACCAAAGCATCCTCCACGGCCTGAAGCCGCGACTCCAAGTACCACTCGAGCGCACCGCCGGGTGATGGGTCGAGGAGCTACCCTCCATCATCTAGGGAATCCGCACCTCGGTCAACAGGTCGACAGGATTCACCCCCTTCTTCATGGTGTACGGCGCCGAGGCAGTCATGCCCACCGACCTTGAGCACGACTCGCCAAGGGTCGTCCACTACACGGAAGCCGCGAACGAACTCGCACGACAGGATGGAGTCGATCAACTCGACGAGGCACGCGACCTAGCTCACTCGCGCACCGCCATCTACCAACAAGGACTCCGCCGCTACCACAGCCGGCGGGTGAAAACTCGCACCTTCCAAGAAGGCGACCTGGTGCTGCGTCTCATCCAGGACAAGAAGGGCATGCACAAGCTTTCCCCTCCATGGGAGGGACCATTCGCCATCGGCCGTGTACTCGGCAACGACGCCTACTACCTCACCGACGTCCGCGGGGATGGCGAACTCGACGTCAAGCGACCATGGAATGTAAACCTCCTACGGAAGTTCTACGCCTAGAACCCCACATATGTACTCTCCAGTCGCTATGAAATAAAAAGAACCGGTTACCGCAAATTGCGCCTACTCTCCATGTCTTGTGCCACTCGCACTCGTAATAACAGCGTTACGCTAACCGCAGAAGTCAACCTTTGGTACAGCGATCGGCACGGCTAAGTAACGCGGTGCAAGGGCACTGAATCACCTCAGGTCTTGCATCGTCCATGAAAAACGCCTACCCGGAGCCCCATTGGAGTCGCCTAGCTCGACTGGTTCTACGAACCAAGACAACTGTCCACGCTTCTTACAGCGACCATGGTCCTCCGCATCCTTGACATAGCGACTCGAACGTCTAAGTACCACGCTCGGGGACTGCAGACCAGTTCACCGCGAGCGGTCCGGGAAAACGCCAAGTAAGAGAGCATGCCCAGGACTCGCCACGCGACTGACCCCACGGGTCAGGCAGGAGTGACGCGCTCGAACTAACGCGCCAAGTCCCCACTCACCCTCGAGTCGCGACTGGAACAGCCAAGTACCACGCTCGGGGACTCGGCCACCCGACCTCGTTCGCGCAAGGGAAAACAGCGAAGTACAGAGCGTTCAAGGGAGTCGTCTAGCGACTGGCTCTTCGAGCCTGGGCGAGTCGACCACAATCACAAACACACAAAAACAACAAACATAACACATACGAGGTAAACCCCACAAAAGGGCGGACGCGCTCGGGGACTCGTTCAAACGTCAATCACAAACACGCGACAAATACCAAAATAGACACGATGTCTCATTCGATAGCATGTTGCATTGTCTCATGTTACAAAATATGCCCGCATGGCAGACCTGCTACTAACGCCACAAGGCAAACTATCCTATTCTGCAGGCTTAGACGACGACTCGCCAACATCCCGGCGATTGCGGATGAACGGTGTGTACGGGTTCGACGGATACGTCGTTAGTTCACCCGCCATCGCCGCGCGGAAGGGTTGCTCGACCTTGAAATCACGATGCGGCGGCTCGGGGTCGTTCGGCACGACGACCGTCTCCTGGTACGGAAGGAGGTCGCCCATTGCCCAGACACGCTCCGAGTACGCGGCGGCGCGATCCTGCAACTTGAGGACCTTGGAAAGCTCTACCGTGCCAGTCGACGATGGGTAGCCACTCGTCACATCGTCGATGTCGAAGTCCTCGGGAAAGTGGGCAAGTCCAAGACTAAGTGCCGTCGCCGCTCCGCGCCGAAACGCCGACCGTGTCATGAACTCAACGACCGCGGGCGCCTTCTCCAAATACCTCCACACCTCAACGAGGTCGCTGGGAATCACTTCCGTGGGCGATATCTCTTGGAGATAGGCACGGATGCACGTCGCCGACAACGTTGCCGAGTCGACAAGCATGCTTACACACTGCCGCACGTCGAACGAGCTCGCCTCTTCCGTGCTATCGATGATGCGACCTGCGAGTAGAAGACAATAATGAATACGATGGACACCACAAATGGCACAACTACTGAAAGAGGCAGACACACTTACCAATCAACGGGCGGGCGAGATCCGTGATGAAGCATTGAAGCGATGTATGGTCGTCCTGAAGCCCAGCAACAAGGGCATCCGACACTTTGCGATCCTCTTCGGCGGCTGCAATGGCGGCCTTGGCTCGCCCATCAGCCGAGCTCGCTTCTTCCTTCGCTTCCCGCAGCTTGTGCTCGAGGTCGGCGATCCGTTGTTCAGCCGAACTCAAAGCCGATTGCGCCGCCGCCAATTCACCAGCGGGGACAAGCCCCTGGCGAGCTTCCTCTGCCTTCGCGGCAACAGCCTGAAGCCCTTTGTTCGCCTCCTGGACGATGGCCAGTTCCTTCTCCGCGCGCTGCTTTGCCACCAATCGGTCAGCCAATTCAAGTTGCAGACCCTGCACATCACCAAAAAGGTTAATCAAAGAAATTCCTAAGTGCCCACCCGCTGAAATTCAGCGAGTGCACACTCGGGGACTGGCAATCAAAGAAATTCCTAAAGTGCCCACCCGCTGAAATTCAGCGAGTGCGCACTCGGGGACTGGTACTCAAAGAAATTCCTAAGTGCCCACCCGCTGAAATTCAGCGCGTGCGCACTCGGGGACTGGATGCGAAAAATAAAGATAAGACATTAAAAGAATCAGGCCGCTGCAAAGCACCGACCTGATCCTCGGGGACTGGATGTACCTGGATGGCTGCGCCAAGCATGTCGTGGAGTTGTATCGCGTCCACGGACGCGAGGAGAGCCGGCGTATGCCCACGACGTTGGTCGACTTCAGCATCGGCGATCCCAGGAGCGTGGCTCGTGGGCGAAGTTCCACTCGCCGCGGCCGTCTTGGTCATGAAGCGCGGGAAGGTGGCGATAGAGGCACCCGCCCCAAAGGAGGTTGGCTCGGCCGTTCCAGGCAAGGGAGCGCCGTCCTTCGTGGACGCGGCCGCCTCCATTGCAGGTCCAGCCGGCGCGGCCGCCGTGTCGTCAGAAATCGTGACGACGGTGTCACCCTTGGCCTTCTTGCCGCCATCCGCAGGGGCGACGACTTCGTCCACCTTCCTCTTGCGGGAAGGATCTTCCTCGCTGACGACGGGTGGCACCTTAGCCACGGTTGGGTGGCCCATACTCTTCGCTCCGGTCCTGTACATCAATCATATAAGCAAGATAATTCAAGCGATTATGGGAGACAAAGGAAGGCGAGTGCACTCACTTGGCGACCGGAATGAAGCGCAGCCCCGTACGGAGGCCGGCTGGCTTCTCCAGTTCAGGGCCCAGTCGGCGGCTGAGCCCCATGTCCAGGACGTCGCGTGCCCAAGACACGGACGGCTTCTTCGTCGTCGAAGCTGCAACCGGAGCCTCTGTAACCTATTCAACAGGAGCTTCCTGGTGAGGCACCCCCGTTGCGACCGAGGCGTCCCCCAGCCCAGAGACTGGGGCGAATGGCGGAGGCATCGACGCCAGGGGTACCTCGATGGTGGCTGTGTCCAACGCGGCTGTCGTTGGCGGCGCCTCGTCCTTGGCCGGGCTGGGGGTGTCAGAACTGCTCGCTGAATGTGGCGGCGAATCCGGCCTCGTCGGTTTTGTCTTCATCTTCCTCGTAGGCGCCTTCACCTCCTTTTCCTTCTTCTTCTTCTTTTTCGATGGAGTCGCCTGGCGGCGCGAGGTGGTTTCTGGAAGCTCGTCGTCGTCATCGTGAAGCTCGAGGCTTTTACTTGCCTCAAGCTCATGTTGACGCTGCCCACGGGTCTTGCGGAGCAGTGGGGCGACTTCCTCTTCGGACTCGCCGTCGCTGTCGCCTTCGTCACTCCCGGCATTGCCCTTGACGGGAGGCGATTCGCCCACGTCCTGGACGGATGAGCTCGAGTTCTCATCGTCCGATGGTGGGAGCCATCCTTCCACCACTTGGAATAGCTGCAATGAATACAAGATGAAGTTAGAATTACTGCGACTGCATAAACTGCGACTGCGAGCGAAGTGAAGTGATTACCGTTGGGGCTGGACGCTTTGCAGTGTAGGGGGCGACCCCGGCCTGTGCGTCCAGGTATACCGCCTGGGTGATTTTCTTCAGTGCTGGGATGTAGTCCTCCAGCTTCCACTCATCGAGGCAGGCCTTCGTCGAGTCTTCCCGGCCCATGTACTAGTACATGTAGTGCTCGCGCCGAGCTAGCGGGACGAGCTGCCGCCCGAGCCAGCAGTTGTACAGGTTTATCGTCTGGAGGCCCTTCTTCTTCAGACCACGGATGGTCTGGAGCATCTCGTCGACGACCATCCGCTGGTCGTTGGGGAGCTTGCCGACTTGGAGACGGCGCGGCTCGGACCGATTGACGGAGTACCGCGGGATCGCCGTCTCGCCCTCCGGGGTCGCCTCGGCTACGTAAAACCACGATTTCTTCCAGTCGCTCGCTGCCTTGGCGGGCAGCATCAGGTCGAAGAATGAAGCCTTCGACTTGAGCTGGAAGGTTAGGCCGCCCGCGGCCAGCATTGGGCCGCCCGCTTCCTCGCGGCTGATCCGTTCGTGGAACAGATCTTGCCATAGAGGGAAGTAGGGCCGACAACCTAAGTAGCATTCGCAGAACGCCACAAAGATGGCGAGCTGCTCGATGCTATGGGGGCCCAGATCCGAAGGCTGGATCCCGTAGTAGGCGCAGAAGCGCCGGAAGAACAGGGACGTGGGGAACCCTAGCCCCCGTTCAAGATGGATGGTGAAGCAGATGAACTCCCTCTCTCGCGGATTCGGGGTCGTCTCTCCGGCTGCGGGAATGCGCCAGCAGCCGGCTCGCAAGATCCCGGCCTCCTCGAAGGAAGCCAGCTGTGCCCTCGTGCACTTAGATCTACCCCACGGCTCGGTGGAGAGGGCCATGGCGGAGAGATTTGCTGGGGGTCGGGGGATTTCAGGTCGGCTGGATCGCGATGCGAAGGGAGACGAAAGGTGCGTGCAGTCGGAGGAAATGGTGAGGAGGTGGTTCTCTGATCACCTGCCATTCCTCTTATATAGCGGTTGTTACCCGCCAAATTAGGGAACCGTTACCGCGCGATGATTACGCCAAAAGTTACCGTTGGATTACTCCAACGGCTAGTTTGACCACGTTTAACGGTCCAACTTCAGCCACTCGGCTCGCCGACCCAACCACTATGACAGTGTTTCGCCGACTCGACTCGCCAAAGCTGCGAGCAGTGTGATTAGTTTTTCCTTTATACAGGAGCCCGCTGTCGATTCGACTGGATGTCTACTCAGCAGCCGTATGCTCCGACTGCCAGCAGCCACCTACGCCAAATCGACGACGGCCTCGGGGACTACTGATGGGGATATGCCTACCGGGGTATACCCAGCAGGACGTTTCCGACTGGCCCAAGACTTGGCGAGTGGGCCTGCAAGACGGCGACTAGATTGAAGCCCAGCGAGGAACCAAGCGACTGGAAGCTGAAGGCCCAGGCGAGTAGATAGGCCCAGTCGGATTAGGTTAAACGAGTACCGAAGCTTTAACTGAATCGGTTGAGATATGTAAACCCTAGGGGAGGTGAGCCTATATAAACCTCCCTGGAGGGCGAGTAGAGATACGTTCCATCATACCCCCAAGCGACTCGCCGCCTAGCCGTCGAGCTCGCCCATTGTACCACCTTCATAATACAATCTAGCAGGAGTAGGTCTTTACCCTCCGGGGGGCCGAACCTGGGTAAAACCCTGAGCCTCCGCCCTCATCTCGCACCGCAGATGGCTGGCCGCCCTTGCCCCTCGTTCTACTACTCGCTGCCGATTGCAGCATCTGCCGTGACCATTCCCACGACAAGTTGTTTAAATTTCATAATGTCACTTCTCATAGATATAATCTTAGCAGGAGGATAGTACTTTCCAATAAAAGCATCTTTACACTTAGTCCAAGAATCAATACTATTTTTTAGGCAAGGATAGCAACCATTCTTTATCTTTTCCTCTCAAAGAGAAAGGAAAAAGCTTAAGCTTAATAATATATCCATCTACATCCTTATACTTTTGCATCTCACAGAGTTCAACAAAGCTATTGAGATAGGAAGCAGGATCATCAGAACTAGCACTAAGTAATTGCTCTCTCATCACAAGATTCAACAAAGCAGGCTTAATTTCATAAAAGGTAGCATCAGGAGCAGGTGGAGCAATATGTGTGCTAAGGAAATCATTGTTGTTGGTGTTAGTAAAGTCACACAACTTCGTGTCCTCAGCAGAGTTCATTTTGGAAAAGGTGGGCAAGCCAAAAACAGCAGCAACAGCTACAACAGGAACTATTTTTTTGTGTTTTTGAATAAAGCAAGCAAACCAAACTAGACTAATTTTTTTGGGTTTTTTGAAAAGAGGCAAACAAAACCAAGCAAAAGAAACAAACAAACTAAAAACAAAGTAAAGAGAAAGGAAGTGAAGGACTCCCCTTGTGAAGACGTCCTTAGCCTCCCTGGCAACAACGCCAGAAAAGCTTGATGTAGCGTTGAGTTGATGTAGGAGAGCTTCATTGGGAACCCCAAGAGCAAGGTGTGAAGCAGCACAACAACAAGTTTTCCCTCAGTAAGATACCGAGGTTATCGAACCATTAGGAGGAAGGAAACGTCACATAGGTGTTGCAAGCAACGCGGAGACCTACACAACAGAAACTCAAGACTTTGCCCCAAAGAATCAGTGAGGTTGTCAAGCTCACCGGTTTGCTGTAACAAAGGATTAAACGTATGGTGTGGAAGGTAATGGTGGTTTGCAGCAAGTAAACAAGTAACAATGGAAGATGTATCAATGATAAATATTGGATTGGGGTCCATAGTTCACTAGAGGTGCTCTCCTTAGATAAACAACATGGCATGAAGGGTAAACAAATTACAGCAGGGCAATTGACAGGAACTGAGCAAGGCATAACAATGCAATTACTAGTCAGAAAGATACTATGAGATTCGATTGGGCAATACAGCAAGATACACAGACCGCAATCCAACTGCATCCATGACTAGAAGTCCACCTTCAGGTTATCATCCGAACCCCCTCCGGTATTAAGTTGGAAGAAACAGACAACTTCTTTAAGCAAAGTGTGTAAGGTAAACAGTCCACATGTTCCATGAACATGAGACGGCTGTTTTCTCCCTAGTAGCAACAGCACATCTACAACCGAAGAGATTATTTTCACTTCCCTTGGAAACTAGAGGCATGAACCCACTATCGAGCATAAATACCTCTCTTGGAGTCACTAGCAACTACTCGGCCAAGATAGCTACTAACAAGGGAGATCATGCAAGATCAAAAACAACACAGACATGATAGAATCATAAAGACAAAACCATTAATCAAACCAACATAATAATCTCAATATCCATCGGATCCCCGCAAATACAGCATGCATGATTACAAATAGATTAGATCTTGATCATGAACAAAGCTCACAAGATCTATACATGAAAGCACAAGGAGGAGATACAACCATCTAGCTACTACATGGACCCATAGTCCAAGGTGGAACTACTCATGCATCATACCAGAGATAAGGCCTCCGAGATGATCTCCCCTCCGGCAGGGTGTCGGGAAGAACTTTAGATCCCCCCGATCTAGGGACGACAGTGGCGGTGGCTACAGAAGGTTTCGTGGAGATTTGTTCGGGTACTTAGGGTTTCTGCATTGGGGGCTTCTTATAGGCAAAGGGGGAGGCCGAGGCGGTGGCCAGGGGCCCCACATCCTGCCTAGGCGCGGGGCAGGGCCCACCCACGCCTGGGGGGGTGCGGCTTCCCTAGCACGCCTCTCCGTATCCCCTTTGGACTTCTTTTTCCCCGCGGAAAGTTATTGACTTTGACGTTTGTCCCGTCCGATTCTGAGAATATTTCTTTACTAACTTTTCCGAGAAAACAGGAAACTAGCACTGTGGCAACTTGTTAATAGGTTAGTACCAGAAAACATGTAAAAATCACCTCAATGTATAGACAAAGCAAAGCAAAGTAGATACTAAACAAGCACGAAGCATCAAAAATTATAGATACGTTTCTGACGTATCACCAGTTGCCTGTTTTCTCAGAATTGGATGGGACAAAAGCCAGAAAATGAATATTCTCGGAATTGTATGGGACAAAATCCAAAGTCAATATTTCACCGAGGGGAACATGGAGCCACAAGACTAGACGGAGAAGATCCTCGAGGGGGACACACACCCCTGGCCTCGCGGCCAGGACTAGCCCGTTCCTGGGGGTGTGCAGCTGCCTCGGGCACCCCCTCGGCCTCCCTCTTCGCCTATAAGAAGCCCCCGATAACTAAACCCTAAGTAACCGATCAATCTTCGACGAAACAGTCCGTAGCCGCTGCCACCTGATACATCGGAAACATATCTATAATTTTTGATGTTCCATGCTTGTTTAGTATCTGGTTTGCTTTGATTTGTCTACACTTTGAGGTGTTTTTATATCTTTTCTGGAACTAACCTATTAACAAGTTTCCATAGTGCCAGTTGCCTGTTTTCTTCTGTTTTTGGTTCCAGAAAGGCAGAAAATCAATATTCTCGGAATTGGATGGGACAAAAGCCAAAATCAATATTTTAACGTGGGCGACATGAAGCTAGAAGACGAGATGAAGGGCTCCACAGGGTGGCCACACCCCCTAGGCGCGGCCAAGCCTGGCTTGCGCCTAGGAAGGGTTTGGGCCCCTTGAGCACCCCCTTGCCTCGCCTCTTCGCCTATAAGAAGCCCCCGATGCAGAAACCCTAGGACCCGATCAAAACTCCACGAAACCGTCTGTAGCCGCCACCACCATCGTCCCTAGATCAGGGGGATCAGGCCTAGGAAGGGTTTGGGCCCCTTGAGCACCCCCTTGCCTCGCCTCTTCGCCTATAAGAAGCCCCCGATGCAGAAACCCTAGGACCCGATCAAAACTCCACGAAACCGTCTGTAGCCGCCACCACCATCGTCCCTAGATCAGGGGGATCTGAATTTCTTCCCGGCACCCTGCCGGAGGAGAGATCATCTCGGAGGCCTTCTTATCCGATATGATGCGTGAGTAGTTCCACCTTGGACTATGGGTCCATGTAGTAGCTAGATGGTTGTATCTCCTCCTTGTGCTTTCATGTATAGATCTTGTGAGCTCTGTTCATGATTAAGATCTAATCTATTTGTAATCATGCATGTTGTGTTTGCAGGGATCCGATGGATATTGAGATTATTATGTTGGTTTGATTAATGGTTTTGTCTTTATGATTCTATCATGTCTGTGTTGTTTGTGATCTTGCATGTCTCCCTTGTTAGTAGCTATCTTGGCCGAGTAGTTGCTAGTGACTCCAAGAGGGGGTATTTATGCTCGATAGTGGGTTCATGCCTCTAGTTTCCAAGGGAAGTGACAGAAATCTCTTCGGTTGTAGATGTGTTGTTGCCACTAGGGAGAAAACAATGGTCTCTTGTTCATGGAACAATTTGATTGTTTACCTTACACACTTTGCTTAAAGGAGTTGTATGTTGCTTGCAACTTAATACTGGAGGGGTTCGGATGATAACCTGAAGGTGTACTTCTAGTCATAGATGTAGTTGGATGGCGGTCTATGTATCTTGTTGTATTGCCCAATCGAATCTCATAGGATCTTTCTGACTAGTATTTCATTGTTATGCCTTGCTCAGTTCCTGTCAATTACCCTGCTGTAATTTTTTTACCCTTCATGCCATGTTGTTTATCCAAGGAGAGCACCTCTAGTGAACTATGGACCCCGGTCCAATCTTTACCATTGATACATCTTCCACTGTTACTGTTTACTTGTTGCAAACCACCATTACCTTCCACACCATACAATTAATCCTTTGTTACAGCAAACCGGTGAGCTTGACAACCTCACTGTTTCTTGGGACAGAGTCTTGAGTTTGTGTTGTGCAGGTTTCGACGTTGCTTGCAACACATTTGAGACGTTTCTTTCCTCCTTCTGGTTTGATAACCTCGATCTCTACTGAGGGAAAACTTGCTGCTGTGCTCATCACACCTTGCTCTTGGGGTTTCCAACGAAGTGCACCATGCATAGCCAACACCACCATTGTCCCTAGATCGGGGGATCTAAAGCTCTTCCCGACACCCTGTCGGAGGGGAGAGGTCATCCCGGAGGCATTCTTCATCACCATGTCAGCCTCCGGTATGATGCGTGAGTAGTTCCACCTTGGACTACGGGTCCATGTAGTAGCTAGATGGTTGTTTCTACTCCTTTGTGCTACCATGTTTAGATCTTGTGAGCTCCGTTTATGATCAATATCATCTATTTGTAATCATGCATGTTGTGTTTGTGGTGGGATCCGATGGATATTGAGATTACTATGTCAAATTGGTTAATGATTCTATCTTATTGATTCTATCATGTCTATGTTGTTTGAGATCTTGCATGCTCTCTGTTTCTAGTAGCTATCTTGGCCAAGTAGATGCTAGTGACTCCAAGAGGGGGTATTTATGCTCGATAGTGGATTCATGCCTCTATTGAATCTGGGGAAGTGACAAAAATCTCTAAGGTTGTATATGTGTTGTTGCTATTAGGGATAAAACAACAATCTCTTGTTCATGGAAAAATTGTATTGTTTACTTTACACACCTTGCTTAAAGCAGTTATCTGTTGCTTGCAACTTAATACTGGAGGGGGTTCGGATGATAACCTGAAGGTGGATTACTAGTCATAGATGCAGTTGGATGGCGGTCTATGTATATTGTTATAATGTCCAATCAAATCTCATAGGATCATGAATGTCTAGTATTGCATTGTTATGCCTTGCTCTGTCCTGTCAATTGCCCCGCTGTAATTTATTTACCCAGCATGTTATGTTGTTTATCTTAAGGAGAACACCTCTAGTGAACTATGGACCGTAGTCCAATATTTACCATTGATACATCTTTCACTATTACTTTTACTTTCTGCAAGCCACCATTATCTTCCACACCATACAATTAATCCTTTATTTTTAGCAAACCGGTGAGATTGACAACCTCACTGTTCGTTGGGGCAAAGTCTTGAGTTTGTGTTGTGCAGGTTTCCAAGTTGCTAGCAACACCTTTGAGTCGTTTCCTTCCTCCTACTGGTTCGATAACCTTGGTTTCTTTCTGAGGGAAAACTTGCTGATGAGCTCATCATACCTTCCTCTTGGGGTTTCCCAACGAAGCTCTATAGTGATCTGAGCTACACATCATCAAGCTTTTTCTGGCACCGTTGCCGGGGAGGCTAAGGACGGCTTCACAAGGGGCGTCCTTCACAACCTTTCTCTTTAGTTTGTTTTTGTTTTGCTTAGTTTCTTTTTCCTTGTTTTGCTTGATTATTTTTATCAAAAATTCAAAAAAATTAGTTTGGTTTTGTTTGCTTTTTCTTATCAAAAACACAAAAAAATTGGTTCCTACTATAGTTGTTGGTCTGTTATTGCCTTGCTTTATCATGCTTTCTATCAATGGATGGTTTCTTTGAAACTAGTTCTTATTTACAAGGTGGGTTCATGGAAGAAAAAAAGTATTATTATAAGGAACACCGTTTGTCACAAAAAGGGAAACACTTATGGGAACAAATTGATAAGTTTAATACTATTGCTAGAGAGGTGTGCTCTACTTATAATGTTACTTATTGCTTTGATAAATCTTGTTGCTGTAGGAGGTATAAACACCTACCTTTTCAATGTGAGTATAATGATAATGTTACCATATCTTCTTATGTTAAAGGAAATTATGACTTTTATGATGTGGAACAAATTGAAGAATTTATTGCTTTCAAGGTTGCATTTGAAATTGCTAGTTTGCTTGAAAATACTGATGATACACCTTATAAATATGAGGTTTTTGATATACTTAAATTTTTTTTTGATAATTACAAGGAATAAAATGGCTATATTCTCGAATATATTAATAGATGCTTTCCACAAACGGAAGAGACTAATGCCTTGCAGGAGCCTATGGAAGACGAAATTGCTGAACCTGAAAGCTCATTAGATGAAAAAGAGGAGGAGAGTGATGGTAAAGAGGAGGAAGCATGGATCTACCCATGCCTACCTTCTAATGAGAGTAACTCTTCACCTCTTACATTATTTGATTGTCCCCCATGCTTACCAAAGGAGGATGAATGTTAGGTTCTTGTGTATTCTTTTGAAATATCTGCTATGGGTAAAACTTGTGATAATAGTTATGATCATGTTATCTATGCTAATCCTATATTTGTGCCTAACTTTGAAATGCATGGTACTAAAGAGTTTTGCTTAGAAAATGTTTATGATAATACTCTAGATGATGGTCCTGTATTGAATGATCAGTCATCTTGTTATAAAATTATTAAAAGTGGGTTTGAAGGTTTTAATCCCACTATTTTTGAGCTTGATAAAAATTATGTGTTTGTAGATCATGAAAAGCATGCTTTATGTTATAGTTATATTGTTGAGTTTATTTATGAGTCTACTGAAAATTATTATGAGAGAGGAAAATATGGTTGTAGAAGTTTTCATGGCACTGAAACGCCTCTCTATATGCTGAAAGTTTTGAAGTTGCTCTTGTTTTATCTACCCATTCTTGTTACTATGTGCTTCTTTGATTTATTTTCTTACAAGATTCCTATGCACAGGAAGTGGGTTAGACTTAAATGTGTTTTGAATTTGCTTCTTGATGCTCTCTTTTACTTCAATTCATATTTCTTATGTGAGCATCTTCTCAAACTATCATGCCTAACTTAAAGGCGTTAAAGAAAAGTACTTATTGGGAGATAACCCAATAGTTTTCTTAAGTCTTGGAAGTTATTACTTCTGTAATAACCTCTCCTTATCCTTTTTGTCTGATTTTTGTGCCAAGAATAATCTCTAATGAGAGGGAAGTAGGATTTGGGGAGTTGCTGTCCTGAAACAGATTTTTATGCTCCACTGTAAAAATTCGTGTAAAATCTCTGTATGTCGGATTGAGCTGTAATTTTCTGAATAAACCCCCCAGGTTGTTATATAACTTTAGTTACTTCAACACTTTTTGATTTGAGCAACATAAGGTCTTCGAAAAAATAGGTTTCTACCTGCTGGTCTGTTTTGACAGATTTCTGCCATTATTTGCATTTGCTTCTTATTGATTCATTTTTGGGGTCTTTTTGGGAAATTAAGATTTTTGAAGGAATTTGTACAGTAGCTTGTGTATTTAGTGAAAGTTTTTCTGTTTTTAAACTAAACCCAAAGGTCTATTATATTTTGAATTCACTAATGTTGCTAATGAAGATTTTGTGAAGTTTTGTATGAAGGAAAAATTTTAGGTGTAAGGAAAGGATGATGTAATGAGATGAAGAATGGACAAAAGCTCAATATTGGGGATGCCACCCCATGTCACCCCAAGAAATATTCAAGAGGTATAAGCATAAAAGCTTAGGGATGCCCAAGGCATCCCCTTCTTCATCAATAAAAACCTCAGGTCTTTCTAGACACTTCATTTTTATTGTTTCATGCACAGTTGTGTTGTTCTTGGAGCGTCTTAGTTTTCTTTTTTTATTTTTATTTTCTTAGTTTGCTTTAATAAAGTAGTTGGACCCCCGTTTTTGCTGTGCTGTTTCAAATAAGTTGATTGGTGTTGGAAAGGAGTAGGAAGTTCTTGCTTATTAGTACAAGAGGAGCTTGCTTTGACTGTGACTTAGACTTTAGCATTTCATGATAGATGTTGTTTTGACCTTATGCTTAGTGATTATTGCTGTAGCATGACTTGTTCCAAACAGTTAGTATTGCTTAATGTGCCTTGAAAGAATCATGCGTTGTTTTAGCATACAAAAGCATAGTATTGTGGTATTCTCCTTTGAGGCTTTGTTTGGGTTGACTTGGCACATGATCACACCATGTTATGACTATGAACCAGTCACCTTAGCCTCTATGATCATTTAGTTTTTGACTTATGGTACCACTTTATGCTTTGATTAGTAATGTTTTGTAGCTCTGCATGATTATGGCCATTATTACCCTCTTAGTTGGTCGCTCCCAGTCTTTTGCTAGCCTCCACTTGTATTGAGTAATCTCTACTCATGCATCCAACACCCAAGAAACCAAGTTATTCCAAAGTGTAAACTATAAATTTCTATGCATGGTGTGTTACACCATTCCAACTATATTCTTGTTTTATCTATCTTCCAAATTAAACTTTGTTATGTGAAACTTAGTGATTAAAGCTCTGACAAACTTGATGGCACACTTTATTTTTCTTGCCCCTAAATAAACTGGAACCATTGTGTCATCTATGTTCTATACTCTTGCACTTATACGTTGGAATTAGCAGAACCATGCTGTCATGGGGAACGCTTTCAACATTGCACTTGTACATTGTACCCAGTTGATATCATGCTCGTTTGTTTGCGGATCTTGTCAATTTGAAATAAAAGTGAAGCTTGTAAGTCCATGGAGTTATGTATGTGTGATGGAGCTTGACGTGGAAGAAAGGTAAAAGGACCAAAACCTCCCTGGCAATGACGCCAGAAAATAGCATGATGTCTACGCACTTCTATTCTTGTAGACAATTGTTGGTCCTCCAAGTTCATAGGATTGTACAACAGCAGCAAGTTTCCCTTAAGTGGATTACCCAAGGTTTATCGAACTTAGGGAGGAAGTGGTCAAAGGTAACCCTCTCAAGCAAACCTTCAATCAAGATACAAGAAGTCTCTTGTGTCCCCAACACACCCAATACACTTGTCAGGTGTATAGGTGCACTAGTTCGGCGAAGAGATAGTGAAATACAAGTGGTAACGGTGCCACAAAATAGCTTCTGACTTGTTGTTGACGTGGGAGAACGTGTGTGAGTGCCAGAAAATAGCTTGACCGTGAGATAAAGACTAAAGGCAAAATTATGGAAGCAAGCAAACATGTAACAGATCTAGATGCAAACGGTGTTTCAATGTTCAGAAACAAGGCCTAGGGATCATACTTTCACTAGTGAACACTCTCATATAAATATCTTCTCTTCATGATACTACTCTTAACTACTCTCCGGTTGGACACTCGATCTAATCCATGGTAGGGTCTTTCCCAATCTAGATAACCCCACACTGTCACCTTGAGCGCTAGACGGTTCCAACAAACACCACAATTTCATAGCGACATCCAACTCCAAATATAACTCATAACAAATATATATATATAATCTAGCTTAAGTGCCACACATGGTGTGCACGCTGTCACTTTCACACACATAGGGAAAAGCATAGATCTAATAAAGCACGATGAGTATTTATGTAGACTCTAGCCTAAGTGCCACCATGGCGTGCATGTTGTCACTTTCACACACATGGGGAGAGCAGAGATCTATTGAAGCACTTGAGTAGAAGAGTAGATCTACTTAATTACAAAGCTCATGACCACAACATGATCATGCATAGAGAGAGACGAACACATAGCTACCGGTAGAGCTCTTAGCCTCGAGGAAGAACTACTCCCTCCTCATCTTGGGAATCAGCAACGGTGATAGAGATGGTGGTGGAGATCGATGGAGATGGCTTCGGGGGCACTTCCCCGTCCCGGCAGGGTGCCGGACCAGAGATTTTCTGTCCCCCGAATCTCCCCTTCGGTGGCGGCGGTGCTGTGGAGGTTTTCGTGGATTTCCGCCAGATGCTTTAGGGTATTTGGGTCGGAGGCTTCTTATAGACGAAGGAGGCAAGGTCGGTGGCGGGCCAAGGGGCCCACACCCCTTGTGGGCGCCACCAGGGCTGGCCCGCGCCTAGGGGGTGCGGCCACCCTGGTGTCCTCCTCCACCTCTGCTTCATGGTTCCGTGGTTCTCCGGGAAAAATAGGAAGATTGACTTTGTCCCGTCCAATTCCGAGAATATTGATTTTCTGCCTTTTCTGGAACCAAAAACAAAAGAAAACAAGCAACTGGCACTATGGCATCTTGTTAATATGTTAGTACCAGAAAACACATAAAAACACCTCAAAGTGTAGACAAAACATAAGACAAATGATATAAAACAAGCATGGAGCATAAAAAATGATAGATACGTTTTTGACGTATCAAGCATCCCCAAGCTTAACTCCTGATCGTCTTCGAGTAGGTAAGTGATAAAAAGAATAATTTTTGAGGTGACATGCACCATCAAAATCAAAATCAAAATCAAACCATTTGCAAGCATTGAAAGCCGGGATCAAAGAACTCTAAACATACGCATGAAAGACGGAGTTCTAACAATAAGACAAAGTAACTATGGATGCAACATGAAAGACTACAAATAAAGATCATGAATAGCATGCATTGAAAAACGTTTGTTTGTTTCACATACAGAAAACATGGCATAGTGGCATTCAGCTTGTCCCCCATGGAGTAGCAAATATATGCATAGGACACCTTCAAAGTTCATAAGAGTGACTAGATACAAATAGCACAAGAACAAGTAATATCAAAAATATGCATCAATCAGTAAGTTTTGGGACACTGCACATAGAACTAAGAATGGCAACTATGCTCTCTTAACTGGTGCCTAAAGGTAGAAGGTAGAGACTCAATATAATAGTGGAAGAAAGGCCCTTCATAAAGGGAACCAGGGATTTCAAGTTTCAAAAAGAGCTTCCAAAAATTATGGTACTTATTTGCTTTCAGCCCTCATTGCCCCTATCATAAGCATCTTGAAGTGATTAAGGTTAAAGTGAACAAACTATGGAGTATATGCTTGACAAACTATAAGTTGGCAATCTCATGTCCCTTGAATACGAGGGCCGCACCTCATGCTACTCAACTTTAGTCATATATAAGTTCTTGTCATAGTAAGTACATGCGTATCATAGAGAACCACCAACGGGGTACCCCTTGCACATGGTACAGGAGCTATCACATAACCAAAATGACAAGGCAAGCAGACAATGAGCATCTCAGCGATCTTTTTATTTGCTATTTGCATAGGTTTTTATTGAGGATGCTTCACAGATTGCTCATTATGGTGATGCTGCAAGTTTCCACCATGATTAGGCATGGCTTAGGATAGCGGCCCAGGCATTTCTCTTACACAAAATAGATAACTCCATGGACTTACAAGATCCCTTTTTATTTCACACCGGTGACATCCATAGACAAAAGAGCATGATATCAAATGTGTACAAAGTACAAGTGCAATATTGAAAACGTTCCCCATGACAGCATGGTTCTGCTAATTCCAATGTATAAGTGCAAGAATATACAACATAGAAGACACAATGGTTCAAGTTTATTAGGGGCAAGAAATATAAAGTGTGCCATCAAGTTCGTGAGAGCTTTAATCACTAAGTTTTCACATAACAAAATACTTTTTAATTGGAAGATAGTTGAAAACAAGACTATACTTGGAATGGTTTAACACACCATGCATAGGAATTTATAGTGGACACTTTGGAATAACTTGGTTTCTTGAGAGTTGGAAGCATGAGTATAACTTACTCATACAAGTGGAGGATAGCAAAACACAGGGAGCAACCAACTAAGAGAGCAATAATGGCCATAATCATGCAGAGCGAAAAAACATTACTAATCAAAGCATAAAGTGGTACCACAATTCAAGGACTAAATGATCATAGAGGCTAAGGTGACTTGTTCATAGTCATAACATGGTGTGAGCATGTGCCAAGTCAACCCAAACAAAGCATCAAAGGAGAATACCACAATACTATGCTTTTGTATGCTAAAACAACGCACGATTTTTTCAAGGCACATTAAGAAATCCCAATTGTTTGGAACAAGTCATGCTACAGCAATAATCACTAAGAATAAGGTCAAAAAAACATATAGCATGACATGATAAAGTCTAAGTCACAGTCAAAGCAAGCTCCTCTTATACTACTCAAGCAAGAACTTTTTACTCCTCTCCAACACCAATCAACTTAACTGAAACAACTCACAAATATAATAATAAATAAAGATCAGTGAGATTGTCTCACAAATACACAAAGAAGATCTAAAAAGTTCTAAGCAAAAAGCACAAGAAAACTAAGGCTAAACATAGTGCTAGCAAAATAGAACACTCACAAAACAATAAGAATGAAAACTAGAGTGTTCTAGGAAGTGAAAACAGAGTGTCTCTCTCTAAAAGAAGTGTGATCCAACCAACTTTATTCAAGCAAACTAAGAAAACAAAAACCAAAAACGAAAACTAAGACGCTCCAAGAACAACACAATAGTGCATGAAAGAATAAAAACGAAGTGTCTAGAAAGACCTGGGATTTTTATTGATGAAGAAGGGGATGCCTTGGGCATCCCCAAGCTTTGATGCTTGTACCTCTTGAATATTTCTTGGGGTGACACAGGGTGGCATCCCCAATATTGAGCTTTTGTCCATTCTTCATCTCATTACATCATTCTTTCTCTACACCTGAAAATTTTGTTTCATACAAAACTTCACACAATCTTCATTAGCAACATTAGTGTATTCAAAAGATAATATACCCTTGGGTTTAGCTTTATAATAGAAAAACTTTTCACTAAAAACACAAGATATTGTATAAAATCCTTCAAAAAGCTCAATTTCCCAAAAAGAACCCAAAAAGGAATCAATAAGAAGCAAATGCAAATAATGGCAGAAATCTTTCAAAACAGACCAGCAGGTAGAAACCTATTCTTTCAAAGACATTGTGTTGCTCAAATCAAATAGTGTTGAACTAACTAAAGTGAGCTAATATACTGGGGGATTTATTCGTAAAATATCAGATCAATCCGACTTACAGAGACACCTCACAAATGTTTACGGTGGAGCACAGAAATCTGTTTCAGGACAGCAACTCCCCAAATCTTACTTCCCTCTCATTAGAGGTCATTCTTAGCACAAAAAGCAAACAAAAAGGATACGTAGAGGTCATTACTGAAGTAATAACTTCCAAGACTCAAGAAAACTCTTGGGTTATCTCCCAACAAGTACTTTTGTTTAACTCCTTTAAGTTAGGCCTTATAGTTTGAGAAGATGCTCACATAAGAAATATGAATTGAAGTAAAAGAGAGCATCAAAAAGCAAATTCAAAACACATTTAAGTCTAACCCACTTACTATGCATATTAATCTTGTAAAGAAACAAGTCATGAAAGCACACAGCAACAAGCATAGGAAAGTAAAACAAGTGCAACTTCAAGACTTTCAACATAAAGAGGGGAAACTTAATATTGTTGAGATACATAAGACCATGTTTCCCTCTCTCATGATAACTTTCAGTAACATCATGAATAAAATTAACAATATAACCATCACATAAACCATTCTTATCATGAGCCACATGCATATAATAATTAGTACTCTCCACACAAGCATAGTCATTCTTATTAACTTTAGTGGGAGCAAATTCAACAAAATAGCTATCACTATTATTCTCATCACCATAGTCATCAAATATAGGAGGCACATTGTAATCATAATTAATTTCCTCCTCAATAGTAGGTGGACTGAAAATATCATATTCATCATTGTAATCATCATATATTGGAGGTTTGGTATCATCATAAGCAATAGAATAGATATCTTCCAAAGCCGGGGAACTAAAAAGATCATTTTCATAAAAACTAGCTTCCCCAAGCTTAGACGTTTCCATAGCATTAACAACAATGGTTTCCAAAGAATTCATACTAATAACATCACTATTAGCATGGAAATGAAGTTCCATAGGTTTTTTAATTTTCTCTTCAAACACTTCATGTCCTAACTCAAGCTAAATACTATAGAGCTCTCTAATTTTGTTGTTGTTTTCCATTAAGCCTAACTAGTGAAAAAAAGAAAAAAAAAAACAAAATTGCAGAATCTAAAGGAAACAACTTCGAGCACTCACACCGGAGGATGTGAGTACCTTTTACCTTACCTCCCTGGCAACGGCGCTAGAAAATACTTTGATGGAGCTTGACATGGAGGAAAGGTAAAAGGACCAAAACCTCCCTGGCAACAGCGCCAGAAAATAGCTTGATGTCTATGCACTTCTATTCTTATAGACAGTTGTTTTGCCTCCAAGTGCAGAGGTTTGTAGAACAGCAGCAAGTTTCCCTTAAGTGGATTACCCAAGGTTTATCGAACTCAGGAAGGAAGCGGTCAAAGGTATCCCTCTCAAGCAACCCTGCAATCAAGATACAAGAAGTCTCTTGTGTCCCCAACACACCCACTACACTTGTCAGGTGTATAGGTTCACTAGATCAGCAAAGAGATAGTGAAATAGAAGTGGTAACGGTGCCAGAAAATAGCTTCTGACTTGTTGTTGACATGGGAGAACGTGTGTGAGTGACAGAAAATAGCTTGATGGTGAGGTAAAGACTAAAGACAAAAGGATGTAAGCAAGCAAACATGTAACATATCTAGATGCAAACGGTGTTTCAATGTTTAGAAACAATGCCTAGGGATCATACTTTCACTAGTGAACACTCTCATATAAATATCTTCTCTTCATGATACTACTCTTAACTAATCTCCGGTTGGACACTCTAATCCACGGTAGGGCCTTCCCCAATCTATATAACCCCACACTGTCACCTTGAGCGCTAGACGGTTCCAACAAACACCACAATTTCATAGAGACATCCAACTCCAAATATAACTCATAAAAAATATTCAATCTAGCCAAAGTGCCACACACGGTATGCACGTTGTCACTTTCACACACATGGGGAAAAGCATAGATCTATTAATGCACAAAGAGTATTTATGTAGACTCAAACCTAAGTGCCACCATGGCATGCACACTGTCACTTTCACACATATGGGGAGAGCAGAGATCTATTAAAGCACTTGAGTAGCAAGGTAGATCTACTTGATTACAAATCTCATGACCACAACAAGATCATGCATATAGAGAGAGATATGAACACATAGATACTGGTAGAGCCCTTAGGCTCGAGGAAGAACTACTCCCTCCTCATCATGGGAATCAGCAACAGTGATGGAGATGGTGGTGGATATCGATGGAGATGGCTCCGGGGGCACTTCCCCATCCCGACAGGGTGCCGGAACAGAGAATTTCTGTCCCCCGAATCTCCCCTTCGGTGGAGGCGGCGTTGTGGAGGTTTTCATGGATTTCTCCCAGATGCTTTAGGGTTTTGGGTAGGAGGCTTCTTATAGGCGAAGGAGGCAAGGTCGATGGAGGGCCAGGGGGCTCACACGCTCTTTGGGCGCCACCAGGGCTGGGCCTAGGGAGGGTGCGGCCACCCTGGTGTCCTCCTCCACCTCTGCTTCGTGGTTCCGTGTTGCTCCAGGAAAAATAGGAAGATTGGCTTTTGTCCTGTCCAATTCCGAGAATATTGATTTTCTGCCTTTTCTGGAACCAAAAACAGAAGATAGGCAACTGGCACTGTGGCATCTTGTTAATAGGTTAGTACCATAAAACATATAAAAACACCTCAAAGTGTAGACAAAACATAAGACAAATTATATAAAACAAGCATGGAGCATCAAAAATTATAGATAAGTTTTTGACGTATGAATGTGTGTTAGAGAAACGCCTAGGCCGCTAGCCTAAGCCATAAATAATCATGGTGGAAACTTGCAGCATCACCATAGTGAGAAATCTATGAAGCATTCTTCTTAAAAAAGAGATAGAGATTGGGAAAAATAAAAAAATAAAGAGAAAAAAGAACCATTTTCCCGTGGTAAATAAGAAGATTGCTGAGATGCTCATTGTCTGCTTGCCTTGTCATTTTGATATGGGATAACTCCTGTATCATGTGCAAGGGGTACCCCGTTGGCGGTTCTCTATGATACACATGTACTTACTATGACAAGAACTTACGAGTGACTAAAGTTGAGTAGCATGAGGAGCGACCCTCGTACTCAAGGGGCATGAGATTGCCAACTTATACTTTGTCAAGCATATACTCCATAGTTTGTTCACTTTAACCTTAATCACTTCAATATGCTTATGATAGGGCAACAGGATATGAAAAATCAGAAGTACCATAATTTTTGGAAGCTCTTTATGAAACTTGAAATCCCTGCTTGCCTTTATGAAGGGCCTTTCTTCCACTTTTATATTGAGTATCCACCTTCTATCCTTAGGCACCAATTAGAGAGCATAGTTTCCATTCTTAGTTCTATGTACATTGTCCCAAAACTTATTGATTGATTCATATTGTTGATATTGCTTGCTCTTGAACTATTTGTATCTAGTCACCGTTATGAAATTTGAAGGTGTCATATGCAATTACGCTACTCTATGAGGGACAAGCTGAATGCCACTATGCTATGTTTTATATATGTGAAACAAACAAACGTCTTTCAATGCATTGTTATTCATGATCTTTGTTTGTATCCTTTCATGTTGCATGCATAGTTATTATGTCTTATTGTTAGAACTTCTTGTTTCATGCTCATGTTTAGAGTACTTTGATCCCAGCTTCCAATGCTTGCAAATGGTTTGATCTTGATTTTGATGGTGCATGTCACCTCAAAAATTATTCTTTTTATCACTTACCTACTCTAGGACGAGCAGGAGTTAAGTCTGGGGATGCTTGATACGTTGTAAACGTATCTATAATTTTTGATGTTCCATGCTTGTTTAGTATCCACTTTTCTTTGCTTTCTCTACACTTTGAGGTATTTTTATATGTTTTTTGGGACTAACCTATTAACAAGATGCCATAGTGCCAGTTGCATGTTTTCTTCTGTTTTTGGTTCCAGAAAATCCAGAAAATAAATATAGTCGGAATTGCACGGGACAAAAGCCAAAGTCAATATTTCACCGAGGGGAACATGGAGCCAGAAGACGAGACGGAGAAGGGCCTCGAGGGGGCCACACCCCTGGCCTCGCGGCCAGGCCTGGCCCACGCCTGGGGGGTGCAGCCGCCTCGGGCACCCCCTCGACCTCCCTCTTCGCCTATAAGAAGCCCCCTATACCTAAACCCTAAGTACCCGATCAACCTTGCACGAAATAGTCCGTAGCCACCGCCACCATCGTCCCTAGATCGGGGTGGATCTGAAGCTCTTCCCGGCACCCTGCCGGAGGGGAGAGATCATCCCGGAGGCCTTCTTCATCACCATGCCAGCCTCCGGTATGATGGGTGAGTAGTTCCACCTTGGACTACGGGTCCATGTAGTAGCTAGATGGTTGTTTCTCCTCCTTTGTGCTACCATGTTTAGATCTTGTGAGCTCCGTTCATGATCAATATCATCTATTTGTAATCATGCTTGTTGTGTTTGCATGTATCTGATGGATATTGAGATTACTATGTCAGATTGGTTAATGATTCTATCTTATTGATTCTATCATGTCTGTGTTGTTTGAGATCTTGCATGCTCTCCGTTTCTAGTAGCTATCTTGACCAAGTAGATGCTAGTGACTCCAAGAGGGGGTATTTATGCTCGATAGTGGGTTCATGCCTCTATTGAATCTGGGGAAGTGACAGAAATCTCTAAGGTTGTAGATGTGTTGTTGCTACTAGGGAGAAAAAACAATCTCTTGTTCATGGAACAATTGTATTGTTTACACACCTTTCTTAAAGCAGTTACCTGTTGCTTTCAACTTAATACTTGAGGGGGTTCGGATGATAACCTGAAGGTGGATTAGTAGTCATAGATGCAGTTGGATGGAGGTCTATGTATATTGTTGTAATTCCCAATCAAATCTCATAGGATCATGAATGTCTAGTATTGCATTGGTATGCCTTGCTCTATCTTGTCAATTGCCCCACTATAATTTGTTTACCCAGCATGTTATGTTGTTTATCTTAAGGAGAACACCTCTAGTGAACTATGGACCCCGGTCCAATCTTTACCATTGATACATCTTTCGTTGTTACTGTTTACTTTCTGCAAGCCACCATTACCTTCCACACCATACAGTTAATCCTTTGTTTTTAGCAAACCAGTGAGATTGACAAACTCACTGTTCATTGGGGCAAAGTCTCATTTCCTTCCTCCTACTGGTTCGATAACCTTGGTTTCTTTCTGAGGGAAAAATTGCTGCTATGCTCATCATACCTTCCTCTTGGGGTTTCCCAATGAAGCTCTACAGTAATCTAAGCTACACATCATTAACCTCTTCCTTTTGAAGAGTTGGTTCTTGGTTCGTGTGTATTTGGAGATCTATTGAACATTTTAGTGGATTTCTATGGTTTTTCTTGGTTCTTCATAGTTTGACATCTTAACCCAAGCCTATCCCTTGTCACAAAACCTCTATCTCTCATATATGTCCCCAAACACTCAACCCTGGTGTTTTTGGTCGAGGAGGACCGGAGTCTCCGGTGTAAACCGGAGTCTCCGGTCTAGACGGTTTTCGGGCTCCACTTAAGGGAGGTCGGGGTGAACTGAAACGAGCAGTTTCATTCTTCCACCCCGACCTCTCCTCTCAACCCCGTCGCCTTCCCTTCCAAATCACCTCCCCGGAGGTCACGAAGCCCCTGGGATCCGTCGTGCCGCCGGCCAACATCTTCCCCTACACCTTTGGGCCCTTCCCACCGGTGGAATCGATCCAATGGACAGATCTGGTACCTCTCCTCCTCCTTTTGCACTTAGGGTTCATCCCTTGATATGTTTTGAGGATTTGTACTGATTTTTCCCACTGGAATTACTTGTATGCATGCACACTATGACATTAGTCTCGTTTCCTTGCCCAATATGTTAGAATCACTGCGTCCCGAAGCCTCACCATTCATGCCCGACTCTCCCGACCGGAGAATTTGGTCCCCAGGCCGGAGACTCTGGTCCAGGCCAAAGACTCCGGTCCTATGGGTCAGAGACTCCGGTCTAAGCCGGAAACTCCGGTGTGCACTGTGGAGACTCCGGTGTGGAGTGACTATGGCACATCCAGTAAAGACTCAAGGGTATTGTTTTACATTTCCGGGACATATATGCTTACCTCCATGCTATCTCTCTCATTGCTTTTCACAGGTGGCTCTGGGCGTCCTCCTCGCACCAAGGCCAAGTCAAAGAAGGAAGATCTGCAATATGATGAGACAGAGGGTTAGTTTATTGTGCAGCCATCCAACCGGAGGCAGCATGCCCGTGATGCAGCATACATGAGGAGGGAGCATGACCGTATTGAGGAAGAGAACCATGACAAGAGGGCAAAGTACGACAATCTACAATCTTTGGCTCGCATGTTAAAGAAGGAGTTCCGTGAGTTACGCAAGACACCGTTCTATGACTTGCCACAGACCAGCGATGATCCGTGTTATTGGAGTAAGGAGCAAGCAGTGTTCATGAAGGACATTTACAGCAAGCTCACCAAGTCACCTATGTGTCCCCATAAGTATATGAGTATTAAGAAGATGCAAAACAGCACATACTTCACTGATGCACTGTGGATTTCTGAGAAGCTAGGGTTGTTCGGTCTGATGGAGCTCTGCCAGGATTACAACATCACCCTTGTGCAGTATTTCCATGCCACTGTGGTGTTTGGGACTGACAAAGCAAGGACAATTACTTGGATGACTGGAGATCACCGCTGTACTGCGACCTTCTTTGACTTTGCTGAGGCTTTCTCCGAGACTTTTTAGTGTGCGTCCACTCTTATTGGGCACCGTATGCACTCTACATCCCTTGGGGAGAACAAGAACAAGCTTGCATATTGTATGGCAGCACGGGAGTTGTGGGCGGGTCCAAGGGCCTCAAGCCCCTTTACAATCTGATGTTGAGGATCTTCTGCCATACCATTTCCCCCAGTGCTGGAAATGATGATGCCATCATATGTGGGTTGGTAAACCTACTATACCATACCCACAAGATTCACCTAGCTAGCCCCGAGGAAGACACGGCTCCTATTGAAATCATGTATTTCATATTTTAGGAGATGTATCATGCCATATTGTACAAGAAGTCCCCTCCCTATGCACCACTTGTCATGAGGCTCATCAACACCCAGGCTCATGGTTCTCCGCTTGCTATGCCTCCCAACCTTATGGAACATACTCTTGTATCTCTGCAGCAGAAAGGACACATGGGGCCAACCCCTAGACGCTCATTGGCTCAGGAAGAGGAGGATCAGATTTCTGAGGCCGAGAGGGCCCCTTGCCTCCTAGGGCTCGGAGGAAGAATGCCTCCAATGCACCTATGCCTCCCATGACATGTAAGTATGTATAGAAGAAGGTCAAGAAGGCGTCATTCTAGGAGAGGACCCTCTGTTGCATGAATGTGGACATACACAAGTAACAACATGCCTCCTACAAGAGCAACCATCGCATGGAGAAACTACTTAAGGAAATCAAGGCTCAGGGAGAAGCGAAGGATGAGGAAGGAGAGGATGAGTACACCGATGAGCATGGAGCTCACACTTCCATAGAGTCTGACTATACACTCTCCTTTGGGGCATGGAATTCCCAACAAGACAACTTGGTGGATTGACAGACCTTTTCTGATGTCACCTTAGGTTTTGAGTACCAGGGTACATCATATTCTCGCCCTCATGGCAAAGGTCCTACAACTACAGATGGTGATGATGACTATGAGGAGGAGGATGACGATGATCAGTACATGGATGAGGATGATGACGACGAGGACTCTGAGTGATCCTTTGGGGCGCTAGCTTAGGTCTTTTCCCTTTTGGGTGTTTCGATGCCAAAGGGGGAGAAGACATTGTCATCGGGATTTTCATGGGCTTGGATTTGGCTTATTTTATGCTTGTTGTTTGAATCTCGAACTTCTATTTGCTTTGTGTTGACTTCGTTTGTGAGATACTATGTGTGTGAGGACATGTTTGCTCCTATGATATTTTAACTTGTGTGAGAACTATGTTTAGCATCTATTACCCGTCGT
This sequence comes from Avena sativa, assembly GCA_916181665.1. Taxonomy (NCBI): domain Eukaryota; kingdom Viridiplantae; phylum Streptophyta; class Magnoliopsida; order Poales; family Poaceae; genus Avena; species Avena sativa. Next base: position 6,900,237 of record OV702293.1, on the reverse strand, counting down.
GCATGATTTACTTGTTTATCCTAGTGCACATAGTCAGGGGAGCATTATTATATTGTTATACACTGTTATATCTCATTGCAAATATTTCCATGCAAAATCACTTGTTGTCATCGAACACCAAAAAAGGGAGATTGAAAGGACATTTACTTTCTTAATCTATTTTGGTGTTCGTTAACAAATCGTAGATAATTTTACAGTATGCTAATGTCTAATATTGATATAATGAAAAGTGAAAAGGACCTTGGCCTGCGGTTGTCCCTGCAAAATATGCAGGTTTCTGGGAACTCCAGACCGGAGTCTCCAGTCTGACTGGACCACAATCTCTGGTGTGGTCCGTAGTTTCCCTAGGAATCTCCGAAGGGGGCTCTAGAAATCAGCCCAGGATGTAATGCATGAGGGTCCGGAGATCGACCGGAGACAATCCAGAGTCTCCGGTCCAAGTACTCAGATCGGAGTCTCCGGTGTGGCTAGACCGGAGCCTCCGGTGCACAAGGTCCGGAATCTTTGAAGAGTCTCTGTAACATCCCTAAAATCATGTTTTCAAAGATTGCATATCATCCATGCATTGCATATCATTTAGGGATCAAATATCAAACTCATTTCAAGAAAACAGAAGCACTAAGTGCTATTATTTTATGTGAGCATACATTGAACTAAATGCCACTCTCAAGTGAGGGAATATTTGTTTTAAACCAAGATTAGCTGGCTCTTAAGATGATTTGGTTATGTGTCAAGGCTTGGACAAAAATTTACCAAAACAGATATGGTTTTAAACCATTTTGCAAAACCTGTTCAAATCTTGAACCTTGGCACTATTTATTTGTTTACTCAAAGAGACCAAGCAAGTACAGAGAGACAACATGATTTTATGCACAAAAGTATGAAGGTTACACTTTACAAAAGTCTAGAAAAGATTTGAATTCAATTTCTTTTGAATTCATTTGAAAATGATTCCTGAAAATCCCTCTTTCTTCTCTGTTTATCACCGCGCCCGCGTGCTCCCACCCGCTGACAGCCAAACCCCACCATGCCCCGTCAGCATCGTCCTCAATCAACGCGCGGCCGAGGCGCTCCGCCGTTACCTCGCCGCAGTCACTGCCCGCGTTATTGCCATTGATGCAGCGCATAATCGCCGCCCCCCTCCTGGCTATTTAACCCCCTCTGCACCGCGAGCATTTCCCCTCACCTAGCGCCACCACTCTGCCACCAGGCTGCGCGCATTCGAGCTCAGAACCCCGCAGCACCGACGACCTCCGGTGACCGATTCCGGTGAGCTTCGACCGCCCCCTCTCTCTGCTTCAAACAAGCTTGGCCAGCACATTCTGGCGCATCCCCTGATGCTTTTCTTTTTCCTTCTCGTGACCCAGGTCGTCGACTCCGTTAGCATCCGCAACCACCAGAACCGCCGCTCAACTCCGACGAGCAATAGCGGTAAGAATCGAGCGCCCCTTATCTTCTCCTTGAAACCATCTTGCTCACCGTGACCTTGCGCACCCCTGATACATTCTGTTTGTGCTAAGGCGACACAGAGCCTCGGCAACGTCGATGTCTGCAAGCATCCGATGCCGCGCACAACTCCGACGAGCCCCAGCGACCACCTCTGCGCGCCCCTTCGCCAACGAAGACCACCTCGAGCATCAGCATCGTCACGCGAACTCACTAAGTTAAACCACGGCCTTTCTCGCTTCCTGTATCGCTGGCAACATCATCGCCTGAGCGCACCACCGCCAGCCACCGTCGCGCGCCGCCCATCTTTGGTCAAGCAGTTGTGCACCGTTGGATCTAGATCCAACGTGTAGGATAGATCACTTAACGAAGGGGTATGGAACAGATCTGGCCATGTGATCTAAGTTAGATCTAACGGCCCTCATTGATCAATCCGCACGAATCGGTATCAACCAATCAGAACACGACGCGTGTCTGTAGGTTTGATTTAAAATCAGAATTTAGATCTATTAGATGTTTAAACTTGTAAAATTCATAACTTTTGATTCCCACGTCCAAATTTGACAATTTTATATCATTGGAATCAGGAGAGAAAATCCTTTCTATTTATGCAATGTGTTTAATGTTTTGCCTCTGTTAAAATGATTGTTTTTACAGAAACATTTGTAGGCATAATTTGTGTATAGTAATTATTTGAAAAATGTTTTGTTGTTCAAATAAAGTTTAATTGGCAAGTTTTGAACTTGTTTAAGATTCAGTACTGTGAACTTGTCTTGTTTGGTGTAGAAAATCATCACATGACATTTTGCATGCATTCATATATTTTTGTTTGTATAAATTTTGTATGTGATTTGGTGCCATTATTTTATGTGTAGATTTTGGTGCAAATAGTGATTGTGATTGTGAAGGTTGTTGCTACTCCCCAAACTATCAAGGCAAGTGGTTCTACATGATTATATTCCTATGTTTTTCCACTATGCACTAGAAATATTTTGCTAGACTTGCATGAATATTTTTGATCTATATGCTATGCTTGGGAAATCCTAGTAGTTGTAGAATTGCTAGAAATTTCTAAGTTAAGATGCTTATCAGTGCCATGCTTAGCCTAGCTAGTAGCAACCATGGGTGGTTATTATATTCATGCTATGATAAAATATTTCTAAGTCTTTGGATTTATGTTTTTGCTTAATAAAACAACTAAGTGAATGAAACACCTGGGTGGAATGGAAAGAATGGTTTATGTTGAGTGGTTACACAAGGCCTATTTCTATGGTTTACCTTGTGTATCTCACTTGTGGAAAGCCACCCAGGAACAAAGGGATTTGAGAGGCCAAATGTTAAGAAGCTTTTAGTGCAGCCACTTGGCAATATGGGCTCTGCCTGGATCACATAGGTTGCAATAACTTAGCCATTTGGACAGTTGGTGGTAGTGGGATGATAGGTTGGAACGCGTCCATTTGGTCTAAGGGAAGGCTTCTGAAAGGTCCTGTCTTGGTGAAAATCAAGTCTTGTGGGGAAAGTGCACAACCTCTGCGGATGGAAGAATCTAAGTACTTAGCCATGTCCCTGGTATTGGACAACTTTAGCATCAAGACATGGAAGCTATCAAGAATCTCCTCATCCCAATTTCTAAGTAAAACTTATGGTTGAACAAGGGTGAAGGTTCCCCAATTTCTATTGGTGGTTCCTTGGGAAAAGTTTTGTCAAAGAAAAACTTAGTGTTTTCAACTGATAGGTAAAACCTATTTTGAGCAAAGCAAGCCTAATCTACACTTAGCCAAAAATGCATATAGTATCTAGTCTACTAAAATACTACTAAGGTATCACTTGCCAATACTATTCCAATGTATTGACCCACTGTGGCTGTAACTTGTGATGTTGCAGGTTATTCTGATGATGATTAGGGGTTATGAGTCTACACTCAACATGCTTGCCTGTGGCACATGAAAATGAAGACTTATTTATCTTATTATATATTTGAACTCTTGTATTAGGCCTGCGGCCATGGAGTTTGTAAAAGACTATGTTGTCTCTGGAATGATATGTAATAATGACCTTTGTTTCTGTGTACTTCATCTTAAACTGTGGATGCTAGCATTGATCCAGGGACTAGCATTGCAATCACAGGGATCCTTACCTTTATAAAGGAAGGGATCTTACAGTCTCTGAAGGAGATTTTCCTAGGGGTGCTAGGACAGTCTATATGCTGGTCCAGAGCTCAGTCCGGAGATTGGCCGGAGTCTCCGGTATATATCGGAGTCACCGGTGTAGACCGGAGTCTCCGGTCTGCGGTCCAGAGTCTCCGGTCTGACAAGTCACCCAATGGTCAGAAAACGGTTCAGTGAGTGGTGGCCTATAAATAGGGGACATTATCCCCTTCCTCCAGCTGCTCGACCCACTCATGAACTCCACAACCATTTGAGCCACCAAATCAATAAGATATCTTCATCCAACCATCCAAAGTCATTGATCTTTGTAGAATCGAAGGAGGAGGCCTTGATCTATAGCTTCACCAAGAGTGATCTTCATTTTCCCCTCATTCACTTGAGGCCCCCTTGCTCTAGTGTTTCTTTGGAAACCCTAGCTTTTGATTTGGTTCTTACAAGCTTGTCTTTGATTGTTTAACAACTTGCTTGTATTCGGGAGCCTCCAATTAGGTTGTGGATATGTGCCTTGAACTTGTTGTAAAGGTGTTGGCTTCCACCTCGAAGGTTGCCATTATAGTGGAAGATGTGAATCGAACCCTTTAGGGTGAGGTTCATCGGAGAACAAGTGAGGCCTCTCGTGGAGTTGGTGGTTTGAAACCACCCCCTCTCCAAACGTAGACGTACTTCCCCTCAAAAGGAAGGAACTACGAGAAACAAACCCTTGTGTCTCTGTGTGCTCCACTTTGGTTACTTCTATCATTTACCGTACTTTACTTATCTTGTTCTTTCTTAGTGTATGTGCTAGATTGACATATAGGTATATTCACCTTAGTTTCATAATCTAGAGAATTTACCTTTTGTGTCAAAACCTAATTTAAAAAAGAGTAAAATTTGAAGTAGCACCTATTCACCCTCCCTCTAGGTGCCCATAAGATCCTTTCAAAATGGACTTTTTATAACTGGCGGAGCTTAAAATCTAATTAATAGCCATCTTAAGCACTAATGTCTCACTTACATATGGGTCTCGGGTGGCCAACGGGCAGGGCTCCCGCGCTGTCCGCGCGCATCCGTGCCGATGCAACCGTTGCCCATATTAGATGCACGGATGGGTCAAGCCGGACGCGTTTGTCTAGATGGGTTGGTCCGCTGGGGTGTCGCGCACGTCCCACGCATCCGCACGGACGAGTTCGGATGCGCTCGGACGGGATGCTTCGAGCCGGTGGAGATGCCTTGACCCATCTGGAGAAACGTGTCCAGCTCGACCCATCCGCGCATCTAATCTGGGCAACGGTTGCGTCGGCCCGGATGCACGCAGATAGAAGTCGTGTCCTTCCCGTGCATGCCACTAGCCCACCCGTCAACCACTGCGGCATTTATTCAGACGCAACCGCGGCAATGATTCAAACGCAACCGCGGCAACGGTTCAAAGGCACTGCAGAAGGCTGACCGGTGGCAGCCTGCGCCATCAATGGCGACGAGACGACACACTGACTGACTGGACATCACGCTCTCCACCGCCGCTACAGCGCCACCCGACACCTACCCTCCTGGTTGAATAATTCAATGTCGTCTCTTCGGCCTCCGCGCCGGCATCCGATGCCGGTCCTTTTAACTGGCCGCCCGCGACCATCTTCTCTCCCACATAACACCATCCTCTCCTCATTCTCCACTACCTGTAGCTAGCCATGGTCGGCTGATATGTTTGAAACGTATCTATAATTTTTGATGCTCCATGCTTGTTTAGTATCCACTTTGCTATGTTTTGTCTACACTTTGAGGTATTTTTATACACTTTCTGGAACTAACCTATTGACAAGATGCCACAGTGCCAGTTGCCTGTTTTCTTCTGTTTTTGGTTCTAGAAAGGCAGAAAATCAATATTCTCGGAATTGGACGGGACAAAAGCCAAAGTCAATATTTTACCGTGGGCGACACGAAGTCCAGAGGGGAGACGGAAAGGCGAACCAGGGCCACCACACGCCCCCTCTAGGCACGGGTGGGCCCTGCCCCGCGCCTGGGTAGGGTGTGGGCCCTCCGGCCGCCTCCCAACCTCGCCTCTTCACCTATAAGAAGTTGGCCACCTCCCAGCCTCGCCTCTTCGCCTATAAGAATCCCCTGATGAGAAAACCCTAAGTCGTCAATCATACTTCCAGGAAAACCTCCATAGCACCGCCGCCACCGAAAGGGAGATTTAGGGGGACAGAAAGTCTCTGTTCCGGCACCCTGCCGGGACGGGGAAGTGCCCCCGGAGCCATCTCCATCGATCTCCATTGCCATCTTCATCACCATTGCTGATTCCGATGATGAGGAGGGAGTAGTTCTTCCTCGAGGCCGAGGGATCTACCGGTAGATATGTGTTCATCTCTCTCTCTCTATGCATGATCTTGTTGTGGTCATGAGCTTTGTAATCAAGTAGATCTACCTTGCTACTCAAGTGCTTTAATAGATCTCTGCTCTCCCCATAAGTGTGAAAGTGACAACATGCACTCCATGGTGGCACTTAGGTTTGAGTCTACATAAATACTCTTTGTGCTTTAATAGATCTATGCTTTTCCCCATGTGTGTGAAAGTGACAGCGTGCATACCGTGTGTGGCACTTTGGCTAGATTGAATATTTGTTATGAGTTATATTTGGAGTTGGATGTCTCTATGAAATTGTGGTGTTTGTTGGAACCATCTAGCGCTCAAGGTGACAGTGTGGGGTTATCTAGATTGGGGAAGGCGGACTTTGAGGAGTGTTGTTATAGCCCTACCGATGATTAGAGTGTCCAACCGGAGAGTAGTTAAGAGTAGTATCATGAAGAGAGGATATTTATATGAGAGAGTGTTCACTAGTGAAAGTATGATCCCTAGGCCTTGTTTCTAAACATTGAAACATCGTTTGCATCTAGATTTTTTGCATGTTTGCTTGCCTCTGTCTTTATTTCAGTTTCACACATGTTACCCCACGTCAACAACAAGTCAGTAGCTATTTTCTGGCACCATTACCACTTGTATTTCACTATCTCTTCTCCGAACTAGTGCACCTATACACCTGACAAGTGTATTGGGTGTGTTGGGGACACAAGAGACTTCTTGTATCTTGATTGCAGGATTGCTTGAGAGGGAATACCTTTGACCACTTCCTCCCTGAGTTCGATAAACCTTGGGTGATCCATTTAAGGGAAACTTGCTGCTGTTCTACAAACCTCTACACTTGGAAGCCCAACAAATCTCTACAAGAATAGAAGTGCGTAGACATCAAGCTATTTTCTAGCGCCGTTGCCGGGGAGATTTTGGGCTTTTACCTTCCCTCCACGCCATCAGCTTATTTTCTGGCGCCGTTACCGGGGAGGTAAGGTAAAAGGTACTCACATCCTCCGGTGTGAGTGCTCGAAGTTATTTCCTTTAGATTCTGCAATTGTGTCTTCTTGTTTCTTGTTTTCACTAGTTAGGCTTAATGGAAAACAACAACAAAATTAGAGAGCTTTATAGTATCTATCTTGAGTTAGGACATGAAGTGTTTGAAGAGAAAATTAAAAAACATATGGAACTTTATTTGTATGCTAATAGCAATGTTATTAGTATGAATTCTTTGGACACCATTATTGCTAATGCTATGGAAAAGTCTAAGCTTGGGGAAGCTAGTTTTGATGAGCATGATATTTTTAGTCCCCCAAGCATGGAGGAGAAAGTTTACTTTGATGAGACTTTACCTCCAATATATGATGATTACAATGATGAATATGATATTTTTAGTCCACCTACTATTTTGGAGAATGTTAATTGTGATTACAATCTGCCTCCTATATTTGATGATTATGGTGATGAGAATATTAATGATAGCTATTTTGTTGAATTTGCTCCCACTATGATTAATAAGGATGGCTATGCTTATGTGGAGAGTAATAATTATTATATTCATGTGGCTCATGATAAGAATGTTTTATGTGATAATTATATTGTTTATTTTATTCATGTTGCTACTGAAAGTTATTATGAGAGAGGGAAACATGGTCTTATGCATCTAAAAAATATTAAGTTTGCCCTCTTTATGTTGAAAATCTTGAAGTTGCACTTGCTTTGCTTTACTATGGTTGTTGCTTTGTGCTTTCATGACTTGTTTCTTTACAAAATTCCTATGCATAGCAAGTGGGTTAGACTTAAAGGTGTTTTGAATTTGCTTCTTGATGCTCTCTTTTACATCAATTCGTATTTCCTATGTGAGCATCTTCTCAAACTATCAAGCCTAACTTAAAGGCGTTAAAGGAAAGTACTTGTTGGGAGATAACCCAAGTGTTTTCTTGAGTCTTGGAAGTTATTACCTCAGTAATGACCTCTCCTTATCCTTTTTGTTTGATTTTTGTGCCAAGAATGACCTCTAATGAGAGGGAAGTAAGATTTGGGGAGTTGCTGTCCGAAACAGATTTCTGTCCCCCACCATAAAAATTTGTGAGGAGTCTCTGTAAGTCGGATTGAGCAGATATTTTGCGAATAAATCCCCCTAGTATATTAGCTAACTTTATTTAGTTCAACACTTTTTGATTTGAGCAACAAAATGTCTTCGAAAAAATCGGTTTCTACCTGCTGGTCTGGTTTGAAAGATTTCTGCCATTATTTGCATTTGCTTCTTATTGATTCCTTTTTGGGAAATCGTGCTTTTTGAAGGAATTGCTATAGTAACTTGTGTTTTTAGTGAAAGTTTTCTGTTCTAAAACTAAACCCAAAGTTTTATTATCTTTTGAATGAACTAATATTGCTATTGAAGAATTGTGTGAAGTTTTGTATGAAGGAAAATTTTCAGGTGTAGAGAGAGAATGATGTAATGAGATGAAGAATGGAAAAAAGCTCAAGCTTGGGGATACCACCCCATGTCACCCCAAGAAATATTCAAGAGGTACAATCATCAAAGCTTGGGGATGCCCAAGGCATCCCCTTCTTCATCAATAAAAATTTCAGGTCTTTCTAGACACTTCGTTTTTATTGTTTCATGCACAGTTGTGTTGTTCTTGGAGCGTCTTAGTTTTCATTTTTAGTTTTTTTGCTTAGTTTGCTTGAATAAAGTTGTTTGATCACACCACACTTCTTTTGTAGAGAGACACACTCTGTTTTCATTGACAAGAACACTCTAGTTTTCACTCTTATTGTTTTGTGAGTGTTCACTTTTGCTAGCACTGCGTTCAGCCTTGGTTTTCCTGTGCTTTCAGCTTAGAACTTTTTAGTTCTTCTTTGTGGATTTGTGAGACAAGATCACTAATCTTTATTGATTATTATCTTTGTGAGTTGTTTCAAATAAGTTGTTTGGTGTTGGAAGAGAGTAGAAAGTTTCAAGCTTAAGTGGTACAAAAGGGAACTTGTTTTGACTGTGACTTAGACTTTGTCATGTCATGCTAGGTGTTGCTTTGACCTTATGATTAGTGATTATTGTTGTAGCATGACTTGTTCCAATCAATTGGGATTGCTTAATGTGCCTTGAAGGAATCATGCGTTGTTTTAGCATACAAAAGCATAATATTGTGGTATTCTCCTTTGATGCTTTGTTTGGGTTGACTTGGCACATGCTCACACCATGTTATGACTATGAACAAGTCACCATATCATCTATGATCATTTAGTCCTTGACTTGTAGTACCACTCTATGCTTTGATTAGTAATGTTTTGTTGCTCTGCATGATTATGGCCATTATTGCTCTCTTAGTTGGTTGCTCCCAGTCTTTTGCTAGCCTCCACTTGTATGAGTAAGATCTACTCATGCTTCCAACTCCCAAGAAACAAATTTATTCCAAAGTGTCCACTATAAACTCTTATGCATGTTGTGTTACACCATTCCAAGTATATTCTTGTTTTCATCTATCTTCCAATTAAAAAGTATTTTGTTATGTGAAAACTTAGTGATTAAAGCTCTCACGAACTTGATGGCACACTTTATTCTTTGCCCCTAATAAACTTGAACCATTGTGTCATATATGTTGTATATGCTTGCACTTATATGTTGGAATTAGCAGAACCGTGCTGTTAGGGGGAACGTTTTCAACATTGCACTTGTACTTTGTACTCAGTTGATATCATGCTCTTTTGTCTATGGATGTCACTGGTGTGAAATAAAGAGGGAACTTGTAAGTCCATGGAGTATGTATTTTGTATTAGAGAAATGTGTGGGCCGCTAGCCTAAGCCATGCCTAATCATGGTCGAAACTTGCAGCATCACCATAGTGAGCTATCTATGAAGCATCCTCAATAAAAAGCTATGCATATAGTAAATAGAAAGCTCGCTGAGATGCTCATTGTCTGCTTGCCTTGTCATTTTGGTTATGGGATAGCTCATGTACCATGTACAAGGGGTACCCCATTGGCGGTTCTCTATGATATCCATGTACTTACAATGACAAGAACTTACAGGTGACTGAAGTTGAGTAGCATGAGGTGTGGACCTCGTATTCAAGGGACTTGAGATTGCCAACTTATACTTTGTCAAGCATATACTCCATCTTTGTTGACTTTAACCTTAATCACTTCAACATGCTTATGATAGGGGCAATGAGGGCTGAAAGCTAACAAGTACCATAATTTTTGGAAGCTCTTTTTTAAACTTGAAATCCCTACTTCCTTTATGAAGGGCCTTTATTCCACCATTTTTTTAGTCTCCACCTTCTACCTTTTAGGAACCATTAGGAGAGCATAGTTTCCATTATGTGTGCAGTGTCCCAAAACTTATTGATTGATGCATATTGTGATATTACTTGTTCATATTCTACTTGGTTTTAGTCACTCTTATGAACTTTGAAGGTGTCATATGCATCTATTTGCTACTCCATGAGGGACAAGCTGAATTCCACTATGCCATGTTTTATGTATGTGAAACAAAAAAACGTTCTTCAATGCATGTTATCCATGATCTTTGTTTGTAGCCTTTCATGTTGCATGCATAGTTGCTATTTCTTATTGTTAGAACTTCATATTTCATGCTCATGTTTAGATTTCTTTGATCCCAGCTTTCAATGCTTGAAAATGTTTGATCTTGGTTTTGATGGTGCATGTCATCTCAAAAATTATTTTTTTATCACTTACCTACTCGAGGACGAGCAGGAGTTAAGCTTGGGGATGCTTGATACGTTGGAAACATATCTATAATTTTTTATGCTCCATGCTTGTTTAGTATCCACTTTGCTATGTTTTGTCTACACTTTGAGGTATTTTGATACACTTTCTGGAACTAACCTATTGACAAGATGCCACAGTGCTTGTTGCCTGTTTTCTTCTGTTTTTGGTTTCAGAAAGGCAGAAAATCAATATTCTCGGAATTGGACGGGACAAAAGCCAAAGTCAATATTTTACCGTGGGCGACACAAAGCCCAGAGGGGGGACGGAGAGGTGAAACATGGCCACCACACCCCCCTAGGCGCGAGTGGGCCCTGCCCCGCACCTAGGTAGGATGTAGGCCCTCCGGCCGCCTCCTAGCCTCGCCTCTTCGCCTATAAGAAGCCCCCGATGATAAAACCTTAAGTCGTCAATCATACTTCCAGGAAAACCTCCGTAGCGCTACCGCCACAGAAAGGGAGATTCGGGGGACAGAAAGTCTATTCCGGCACCCTGCCGAGACAGGGAAGTGCCCCCGGAGCCATCTCCATCGATCTCCATCGCCATCTTCATCATTGTTGTTGATTCCCATGATGAGGAGGGAGTAGTTCTTCCTCGAGGCTAAGGGATCTACCGGTAGCTATGTGTTCATCTCTCTCTCTATGCATGATCTTGTTGTGGTCATGAGATTTGTAATCAAGTAGATCTACCTTGCTACTCAAGTGCTTTAATAGATCTCTGCTCTCCCCATATGTGTGAAAGTGACAGTGTGCACGTCATGGTGGCACTTAGGTTTGAGTCTACATAAATACCCTTTGTGCATTTATAGATCTATGCTTTTCCCCATGTGTGTGAAAGTGACAACATGCATACCGTGTGTGGCACTTTGGCTAGATTGAATATTTGTTATGAGTTATATTTGGAGTTGGATGTCTCTATGAAATTGTGGTGTTTGTTGGAACCATCTAGCGCTCAAGGTGACAGTGTGGGGTTATCTAGATTGGGGAAGGCGGACTTTGAGGAGTGCTGTTATAGCCCTACCGATGATTAGAGTGTCCAACCGGAGAGTAGTTAAGAGTAGTATCATGAAGAGAGGATATTTATATGAGAGAGTGTTCACTAGTGAAAGTATGATCCCTAGGCCATGTTTCTAAACATTGAAACACCATTTGCATCTAGATCTGTTGCATGTTTTCTTGCTTCCGTCTTTATTTCAGTTTCACACACGTTACCCCACGTCAACAACAAGTCAGAAGCTATTTTCTGGCACCATTACCACTTGTATTTCACTATCTCTTCGCCGAACTAGTGCACCTATACACCTGACAAGTGTATTGGGTGTGTTGGGGACACAAGAGACTTCTTGTATCTTGATTGCAGGATTGCTTGAGAGGGAATACCTTTGACCACTTCCTCCCTGAGTTTGATAAACCTTGGGTGATCCACTTAAGGGAAACTTGCTGCTGTTCTACGAACCTCTGCACTTGGAGGCCCAACAACTGTCTATAAGAATAGAAGTGCGTAGACATCATCGGCGGCGCTGGATCGAGGGGAGGGCGTGGGGGCTGTGGACGTTGAGGGAGGCGTGGAGGACGCAGCCAAATTAGCGCGCCACCACGCTCTCCCTCAACGCCGTCGTCGCCCTAAGATTTCGACCGAGGCACCCAGTTCATCGGGGCCATCCACCTCGGTATGCCGCGTGACAGGATGCTCCTGCTCCACAGGTTCGTGAAACTGATCGGCGACGCGCCGCCACCTCTTGTCATGTCGCGGGCGAACGGCTTTAGGAGCACTAGGTACCCGGTCGATATGCAGTTTGACCATCTCGGCCAGATGTACCTCGGCAACGGCTAGGAGTGCTTCGCCCGCTCACACCAGATCGAGGCGGGCAACATCGTCGTCTTTAAGTATGACGGCGAAGGAATGTTCGGCGTCAACGTCTTCGATGACACCATGTGTCGCCGCTGCTACCACATTGACTCCTCCTTCGACTCCGAAGAGTAGGCTAGGCTGTGCGCACGACATGTACGATGTATCAATGTAGGCATTGGCCATTCGTCAATGCTGGAGGCGACGGATGCGACAGGTCAGATACACCATTCGTCTTAGAGAGAGTGAATGATCGCCTCCTGCACCCGGGTGTCCTCTTCATCTCGGTCGAGGCGGGCACGCAGGGAAGCGTCGTCGGGATTGGCCCGTACCGCTTCTAGACGTTGTCGCGGACCAATGCGAGCTAGTCCCATCGCTGGTACTCTGGCAGAAAGACGTATTCCCCCACCGCCAGCGTGAAAGGCTTGCCGGTGGTCACGTGACAGTTGTAGAAAGGGAAACGCGTCGGGGTGTGCATCCTGTAAATCCACGGGCGCCCCGGAATTGGAGGAGGCAGCATGTCCGGTAACTCCGGCGGGTTCCACGAGGGCATTGGGCGCTCGGGCACCTCTTCTCTACCGGCGTCAGGGTTGCCATGGACCTCGTCGGGTCGACGCCAGCGGCCAGGCATGATGTTTTTTGTGCTGTGGGTGGTGCGGGTCTGGTCGAAGATATCTCGGCGACCTCCCCTTTTTATGGCTGCCCAAGACGCGGCGGAAAACACCCAGAACTCGCGGAAGCGGAGGGAAAGAAAGACAGAAGACGGCGTGGCGGCGGGAAGACACTAGAAATATGCTGACGTTGGCGATGGCTAAGCACAGACAGATGGATCGCACCGCTGGACGCGGTCGGCCGGACAGGCTGGACCACGACCCCAAATCAACCGTGACTAGGACAGAAACGGACCGTTTGAAGCGATCAGATAGGTTGGCCCGGAAAAAATGTCCTAAGCACTTATCGTCCATGCCAACAACGACTAGGTCATCACTAATGGAGAGAGGGCCTCTAGTCCCGGGCCGTAAGGGCCTCTAGTCCCAGTTTTTGAATCGGTACTAATCAAGCGGGAGTAGAGGCCCAACACTAGTCCTGGCCCAGTTACCAGCCGGGACTAGTGGATGCCCACGTGGCTGCCCTTGCGCGCCCAGGGTGCACCCCCACTAGTCCCGGTTGGTGCCACAGACCGGGACTAGTGGGTCACTGCCGCGAAAGCATTTTGCGCCTTTTCTCTGCCGCGGCAGAGCATTACCTTGGACTAGTGATTTCTCTGCCGCGACAGCATTTTGTGCCCTTTCTCTACCGCGGCAGAGAATTTATTTTGTATTGTTTTATTTATTTATTTTTCACTTCAAAATGGTTTTTAATATTTGTACGCCACCACATATCGTACACGTTCTTGCATATATATAAGATAACTTGTATTACGAAATCGAGCATACAAATGTATACAATTTACATAGTTACATGGAGATCACAGAATACCGGGACTAGATCACAAAATAGTTCGATTACATGGAGATCAGTAGCGCCTATTCACACTAAATTCTCCGGCATCGTCTACGATCTCTTTGAAAATAAATCCCGCCATCTCCTCCGCAATTGCTAGTACGCGTTGCTCTGGTAGTAATTGATCCCGCATTCTCTCGAACTATATATAAGAAAAAGAAGATCAATATGTATCAATCATGATAACAAAAGGCGACGGAAATAAAATGATGGTGTGAATGCATTGTTTACGTCGACTCTATAATCGTTGTGTTCGGTGGTAAACGTGCGAATGAACTCGCAAACATAGAATCCACATAGATTCGACCCCTGTGGCTGCCTCGTGCACTTTACGAGAATAGAATTCAATCAAAATAATAATCTAGAGCATCATTATTGTATTGAAACTAGAAGTAAAGAGATGTGCGAACATATCACGTGCTACTTACCAAGACCGCCTTAAACGTCAGCTTCTCACTAAAATACACCTGTAACCTCGCACTTGAACCGGATCCAAACCCTGCCCGACGAAGAAAATGAATGAATGAGTTATTCATTACCTGGTATCTCGGTAAATCAACGAAAGATATCGATATAGTGTGAAACTTACATCTGGAGCATGTCCTGCATGCTGCGGAAATATTCCAGGTTTCTCTTTGTTGGGTCCATGACATCAACTCTTCCCTTATCAAGTTGAATGTCTAGCAGAACCCAGTGGAAGCTGCAAACATTTATATATACATTAATTAAACTTATTAGCATCGACTAATCAAAAGTGAATATGTACAACAGAGTAAGACCCTCACCTGAAATTGTAAGGAAACAGTATGTGGTCAGAGAAATTTTGCTCCATTAGAAACCTTAGAAGGTTTTCCTCCGTCTCCTCGGGGTTATTCGTTAGCGTGGCTATATGCACTTTATCTGGGTCAATGAACCCAATATTGTAGATTCTTTTTCCTTTACATTCCAGGATCTTCATTCTGCATAATAAGGATAATCACATGTTTCGAACTGAACAACTGAAAACTGAACATGTAGACAATGAATTCAACAACTTACAGACAATAGCAGTTGAGGATGGATTTGTCTAGGGCGTCGAGATGGTATAACTGGAATAGTTCTGAAAACTCAATATGTACCTCTTCGGGTCTGAAGTAGTACTCACGTGGGACTTTGGCTACGATCATTATTCTCCCCTGCTTCATGACCACAGAGTACCATTGATGGAGATTCTGCATTTGCGCTTTGGCTCATTGGACGTTGTATTCTTTTGCTGATTTCTTTTTCTCGGTTTCGTAGACATGTCCTTCACATAAAAAACCTGAGCCACATCATTGGCTAGGACGAATGGTTCGTCCATGTACGCAAGATTGTTGAGATCCACTGTTATCATGCCATACTTTTCGTCTACATGTACACCTCCTCCTATCATCTTGACCCATTTGCACCGAAACAAAGGGACCTTAAAAGTAGGTCCATATTCAAGTTCCCATATCTCCTCTATGTACCTATAATATGTGTCCTTCTGCCCATTGTCATCTGTTGCATCAAAGCGGACACCACTATTTTGGTTGGTGCTCTTTTTATCTTGGACGATCGTGTAAAATATATTACCATTTATCTCGTACCCTTGGAAAGTACATATAGTCGAAGATGGTAACCGTGCCAACAAGTACAACTGATCTTCAACAGTGTTGTTATTCATGAGATGCTTCTGCAACCAACTGCCGAAAGTTTTCTCGTGTTACACTTTAATCGAGGAGTCAGGCATCCTCGGGTTTTCTGAGCGTACAATAATCTTGTGTTTCTCGATATACGGAGCCACCAAGGTGAAATTGTGTAGAACTGTGTAGTGTGATTTATTGAAAGAATCTCTGTCCATACATACCATTGTTTTCCTTCCTAGTGTGCCTTTTCCAGTCAGCCTCCCCTCATACCGAGATTCAGGAACACCAATCGGCTTAAGGTAAGGAAGAAAGTCAACACAAAAATCAATGACCTCCTCTGTTCCATAGCCCTTGGAGATGATTCCTTCTGGCCTAGCATGGTTATGAACATATTTCTTTAAGACTCCCATGAACCTTTCGAAGGGGAACATATTGTGTAGAAACACAGGACCGAGAATTCTAATCTCTTCGACTAGGTGAACTAGGAGGTGTGTCATAATATTGAAAAAAGATGGAGGGTACAACAACTCGAAGCTGACCAGACATTGGACCACATCAATCTGTAACCCTGATAGACTTTCTGGATCGATAACCTTCTGAGAAATTGCATTGAGGAATGCACATACCTTCACAATGGCCAGCCGAACATTTTCCGGTAGAATCCCTCTCAATGCAACCGGAAGCAATTGCGTCATAAGCACGTGGAAGTCATGGGACTTTAGGTTTTGGAATTTTTTCTCTTTCATATTTACTATTCCCTTTATGTTAGACGAGAAGCCAGACGGGACCTTGATACTGAAAAGGACTTCAAAAAAGATTTCCTTATCTTCCTTGGTAAGAGCGTAGCTGGCAGGCCCTTAAAACTGCCTTGGATGCTTGCCGTCTCATCCTTTATGATGTTGCTGGTCCTCTCGTGCTTCCGGTGTATATTTTGACTTCCCATACAAGCCCAAGAAGCCTAGAATATTCACGCAAAGATTCTTCATCAGGTGCATCACGTCGATTGTAGAGCGGACCTCATGGACTTCCCAATAGGGTAGCTCCCAAAATATAGATTTCTTCTTCCACATGGGTGCGCGTCCGTCGGCGTCTTTCGGAACAGGTTGTCCTTCGGGACGCTTTCCAAATATTACATTTAAATCCTTGACCATACCAAATACATCAGCACCAGTATGGGGGGTAGGCTTCTTCCGGTGATCTGCCTCGCCATCGAAATGCTTGCCTTTTTTCCTTAAGGGGTGTCTGGGCGGAAGAAAACGACGATTGTACGGGTACACATTCTTCCTATATTTATCCAGATATATACTTTCAGTCTCATCTAAACAGTGTGTGCATGCATTATATCCCTTGTTCGTCTGTCCTGAGATGTTACTAAGAGCAGGCCAATCATTGATGGTTACGAACAGCAACGCTCGTAGGTCGAATGACTCCTGTTTGTGCTCATCCCACACACGTAAACCTGGTTCGGCCCACAACTGTAAAATTTCATTCTAATGGCCTTAGGTACACGTCAATGTCGTTGTCGGGTTGCTTCGGACCTTGGATGAGCACTGGCATCATAATGAACTTCCGCTTCATGCACAACCAAGGAGAAAGGTTGTAGATACATAGAGTGACGGGCCAGGTGCTGTGACTGTAGCTCTGCTCCCCAAAAGGATTCATGCCATCTGTACTTAGACCAAACCATAAGTTTCTTGCTTCACCAGCAAAGTCCGAAAAGTCTCTCTCGATTTTTCTCCACTGTCGACCATCAGCGGGGTGCCTCAACATCCCGTCTTTCTTACGTTCTTCCATGTGTCGTCGCAACAACTTGGCATGCTCTTTGTTTCTGAACAAGCGTTTCAATCGTGTTATTATAGGAGCATACCACATCACCTTGGCAGGAACCCTCTTCCTGGGTGGCTCGCCATCAACATCACCAGGGTCATCTTTTCTGATCTTATACTGCAATGCAGTGCATACCGGGCATTTATCCAAATTCTCGTACTTCTCATCGTGGTAGAGGCTGCAGTCATTAGGGTACGCATGTATCTTCTGCACATCTAATCCTAGAGGGCAGACGAGATTCTTTGCTTCGTATGTACTGGCGGGCAATTCGTTATTTCTTGGAAGCAACCTCTTCATGAGTACCAACAACTTTTCAAATTCCGAGTCAGTCACACTGGTCTCTGTCTTCCACTTCAGCAATTTCAGTGTGCTACCCAGCTTCTTCTGGCCATCTTCACAAGTTGGGTACAACAATTTGTTGTGGTCCTGTAACATCTTCTCAAACTGCAACCTCTCCTTTTCTGTGTCGCAGTCTCGCTTTGCATCAGAAATGACCCGACCAAGATCATCAGCGGGCCGGTCTGGTTCCCGTTCTTCACCTCCTTCTTCTTCATTGTCTTCCATTGCGGTATCAGCGTATTCAGGGAACATAGATCGGTAGTTGTCATCATCGTTCTCTTCTTCATCGTCGTCTTCTATCACAACCCCTCTTTCTCCATGTTTGGTCCAAACATTATAGCCGGACATAAAACCAGACCGAAGCAGGTGGCTTTGAATGACTCTTGCAGAAGTGTGAGCCTTCTCATTCCTACAGTCAACACATGGACAACACATAAAACCATCCCGTCACTTGTTTTCCTCGGCCATAACTCGAAAAGAACGCACGCCTTCTCTGAAAGCGGCAGAGCGTCGGTCACCGTACATCCATGGATGTCTCATCTGTATCATACAAATATATGTCGAACGCAATCACTATGCTAAAATTAGTACCGCACGACGGTCTTAACGAGAAAATAGTTGCTAACCTTTTATTATACTTGGAAACAAAGATGAGAAAACTTAAGTGTGGCTCGGGCACCTCATATCATGTCTGTCTTGTGTGACCTAAACTTGCATCGCTCTAATGGACATTTCACCGAACACCTCTAGTGCATGTGTATGAACAAGAAAAAAACTAGCACAACAACACTCTCTCCCACCAGGAAAAAAAACAGTTGAGAGGGGGGAGGGGCTGTGCGTATATATAGGACCAGAACACTAGTCCCGGTTGGAGATACAAACCGGGACTAAAGGGGTGCCCCTAGCGAGCGGCAGGGCCAGGGCCCTTTAATCCCGGTTTGAGCCTCAGACCGGGACTAATGTGGTCTAACGGGTCGGGACATATGGTTCTGGGTGGCTCGGGCCGTCCGGCCAGGGCCGCCCCAGCCATAGCCAGGACTAATGGCCTGGACGAAAGGCCTGTTTTCTACTACATCGTCTTCGGCGTAGCTGATTAGAACCCAGTCGTCCAAGCCGCGGACGGAGCGTATTATTTCTTTCTCAAAAATTGAAATATAAATACTATTTCTAAAATTTAGCATAGAAGTAATATTTTTTAGAAAAAATTTGGTTATTTACCTAAATGTTCATTGACCTTTGATCATCCATTCAAACTTGGTTTTACATTGGTAAAATACCCAACAGGAACTTGAATTAAAACACAATTATAGCAGGGATCCTAATTAGAGTTGATCATAATAAATCGTGGGGAACCAAACGAGCTGGCACTTGAACGAGCCCATTATTACTCCATTGACGCATACCCACCAGATGACAAAAAGAAAAAAACTTGCGCCCATAATGAAAAAACAGCTATCCTACAGCTCATCCACGGAGCCGCAGAGTAGTTGCAGGCAAGCTATAAATGTGGTATGATATGGTTAGCCGTTCATCATGGGTAGTAGAAAGCATGACAAGAAGCAGGGATCACTAGCTAACACTCAGAGCTGGAGGGTTTGATGGAGATCACCACGGTCGACCTCCGTGGACTGGAGCATGGAGGTCCAGGGTGGAGGGAAGCCCGTGACGCAGTGACCGCGTCCATGGTGGCGCACGGGTTCGTGGTGGTCGCGCAGGACGCACTGGGCTCGGAGCTCCGGCAGGCGCTGTTCGGCCGCGTCATGCCAGAGTTTTTCGCGCTGCCGGCGGAGGCCAAGCAGCGAAATAATGTTTCCACCTTGGGTCCATTTAGAGGCTACATCTCCGACATGAACTGGGAGAGCGTGAGCATCTTGGAGACCACCGACGGCGGCCGCGTCCGCGCGTACGCCGACCTCATATGGCCACAGGGAAACCCCGCATTCTGGTAATTACGTTACGGCCACCAATTCTCTTTAATTTTCCCGAATAAGTAGAGTAGCCATCCATACATACATCTTTAACCGCTGGATCTGTCCTTCCATCTGATCTGCTGCAGCGACACAATTATGTCGACTTCGAAGAACATGTTAGAACTGCTGCATATGGTGCAGAAGATGATCCTGGAGGGCCTCGGCGTCCAGGAAGAGCACATCGACGCGCACCTGGACACGCTCACCCACGGCGTCCGGCTGTCGAGCTATGGGGTCCCGCCGGACACGGAGACCAGCATGTCCCTGCAGGGGCACTGCGACGACAGCGTGATCACCACCATCATCCAGCACGAGGTGGAAGGCCTCGAGGTGCAGGCCAAGGACGGGACCTGGCTCGCCGTGCCGCCTCAGCCGGGCACGTTCACCTTCGTGGCCGGGGAGATGTTCACGGTAACAACCCATTCATTCTCTCGCATTGCTTCTTCTTCCTTGCATCTACGATTCTGACGCCGCAGGTGTGCTTGTGCGTTGCAGGTCGTCACTAACGGAAGGGTGCCGCCGTGCATCCACCGTGTCAGGACGCCCAGCAACCGTGAGCGCCTCTCGGTGCTGTTCGGCTGCGAGGGGAAGAATGGCATCTATCTGAGCGCGATGGATGAACTCGTGGACGATGACCACCCTCTGCTGTACAATCCCTGCACCAACAACGACTACTCCAAGTTCCGGCACTCCGAGGAAGGGCACAAGTTCACCGATCCATTGAAGGCTTTCTGCGGTGTGAACAAGGATGGACTGCCCAAGGAATGATCACTAAATCAAAGTTCGGCTACTGAAATTTAGTCGGATTGCCTGGGACGGGTTTTTGCATTTGATCAAAATTTTAATACACCTGTCTAATAAATAAATCTATCTTGGCCACGAAGGAGCAAAGAGAGATCTCCCAAATATTTTTGCAATCCCGAGTTATTACTGTAGTCCCTAGTCCCTGTTGCTATTGTAGTTGCTATTGGAATTTGCTCCAATTTCCATGTACCATCCGCATTTAATCAAATTTTTATAAACCTCCCGGTTAAATAATTCTCTCCTGGTCACTAAGGCCATCCCAACGGCCCCGTAAAAGGACGCCGCGCGTCCGATCGCGTTCTCCCGGACCGAGCCCACGGCTCAACGGCCCCCGCAAACGGACCATCGTGGCTGGGTCCGTTTCGGCGCAAACCGGGCCAAAACCTGCGGCTGATTTGCGGGGGCTCGGACGCCGGCCTCGTCCAAGGTGGTCTAGCCGAGTCTTCCTCGGTTACCACCTGGCGGTGACGCGTCCCTTTTAATGAGAACGCATTGTCCGCATCCACATCCACTCCCCCACTCCACTCCCACTTCCAGTCCCCACTTCCAAACCCCAAAACCCTAGCCCCGCTCCCTCCCCACTGACAAGCTCCTCCTTGCCGGCCGCGATGACGAAGGACAGCTGGAAGGCATGGTTCCGGCGCAGCCAGAATGACCACGAGGCAGGCTCCTCCACCGATAGCGGCCGTGGCCGCCATTCCGTCTCCTGCATGCTCGCCGCCCCGACGCAGCTCCTCCTCCTTCCGCAGCCCACCACCGTGCCCACCGCTACATCTGCGCTCCGAGCGATGCATGTACGTGAGCCTCAAGGCCGCGCACACGCTCGCCGAGGCAGGCATGCCCTGCCCGTGGCCGGACGTCCACCTGCCGGCGGGAGGGCACCTCAACGACGCCCGCGTGCCGGTGCCAGCCATCCCTACCTAGGGTCATGTGCACCGTCGTGAGATCTGCCGACGCCAGGCCTTCCTCCCGCTAGATCCGCGGGGGATCCGGCCTACGCCATCGACTCCCTGGTTTGGGACCGGTGGTTCGGGACGGAGCACGCGTCCGAGCGCAAGGCCATCGAGGCCCACCTCAAGAACCTCGAGGACGACGAGGAGAACTACAGGGAGGGGTCCCATGAGGACTCCGGGGTGGAGGACGACGAGGCATGTGGCCTCCACTTCCCACCGCTGCAATCTGGCATACCGGACTGGTCGCGCTACTAGGGCGCCGACACCGTCGCGTCCGAGGTGTGCCTGTGGTCGGAGCCGGAGGAGGACCCGAAGCCACCCCGGTTGGTGGCGGTCAAGCTGGAGGAGGAAGGGCCGGAGCGGCAGCGCTGGCCGATGACGGAGGAGGAGGGGGAGCTCCAGGCTGCCATCCCCGCCTCCCAGCTGGAGGAGGAGAAGAGGTGGGACAACACTGCCCAGGCGCTGCACGAGTCCTAGATGGCCGCGTAGGGCTAGATGCCCCCCGCGCTCCCAGCGCCGCCCATGCTCCCGACACCGCCTCCTCCTCCCGCTCCGGCCCAGGCCGGAGCGTGGCCCCCGCCACAGGTATTCATAAACCTCGCTGCCGTCGACGAGGAGTAGGCGGCGCAGCCGCAGGACCAGGGCGCCGGCCAGCAGCAACGCCCGCCGCCTCGTCTCCCTTCCACGCCAAGGCACCCCATAATATTGGGGTTTTTTTGTATATTTTGTGACCGGAGGACCGAGGACCAGACCTATAAATATGTAATATATTTAATTATTTTTGTCCTCATCTTTTTTTTCTGTATTTTTTTGGATGAGTGACCGTTGGGGCATAGGCCATCGCAACCAAGCTATCCCCGTACGGCCTGTCCTCAACCCCGTAAACGGACCGATTCTGATCAAACCGATGTCTGAGAGCCCGTTGGAATAGCCTAAGGCTAGTCATAGTAAGAGTAACTTGGGTAGTAACATAGTCTTACATATATTGCCAACTAAGCATTTAGATGACATGGCATGCAATTAAATAATGAGAGAGAGGCTTGTGGTAACTAGCTATGTTACCATAACATACACATTTCTAAACAAAATGAGTCTATATTATAATAAATGAGGCTTTGTATGTTACTACACTTATGTTATTTTACACTATAAAGGTAGTAACTTAGACTAGTGACATATACATGTTACTACTCTAAGTTACTTTCCACTATAACCAGTCCGAGGGCATAGAGAGATCTCAGAAAACATGCAATGTTCCATGCATGCAGATCTGCCTACATGAATTGATCGCAATAAATACGTCAGAACAAATTTCACGGAAAATGGGTGCCTATTAATAAGTGCTAGGAATCGGCGCCCAATTTTTGTGTCCCATCAGACCAAGGCTTAATCATAGGATTTGCAGCATCTTGACCGTACGATTTATAGCAGGCCCACGTTCCGTGATTCTAGGGATTAGTTGCATGTTTCTTTTGTAAAAATGGATTCCATTAATTTTTTCTGTAAGCTGTAACGCACCATCCGAAAACATCGTTAACCTTTCCTGCTTGTTCTTTTCGAATCAGCTCTCCTTTCCTGCCTGTTCTTTTCGAATCAGCTCTCCTGCCTTTTTTCCTCATCCGGAGTAGTAGTAGTTCGCTTCTTCCCCTGAAAAAAGGGAAAGCACGATACACATGAGACTGAATTTTATTGGATGTTTGTGTGAAGCACAAATGTTTTATAAGAATCATGCAAACAGTACATCAGTAGCTTTGATTTTTGGCCATGGGGCAACTAAATTGGTAGTATGAAGCAGTACAAGTGACACTTGTAGAATCCATGGTCTGGAAGCTGAAAGATTTTCGGAAACACTCTCTGTGATATAAGAAGCATATATGTTATACTTCAGAAGTATTATTTATGTTGCGACGTCTTCTTAAGGATGATGCAACTAAGATATGAGTTAGGAAGCATGGTGCTGGTAGAGGCGGGGGTTGTGGGCAGCGAAGCACATCCCTATGCTCCACATCTCAAGGATCTTGCAGAGGAGAACCATAATCAGAGCAACCGTGTGTAGTGCTTCCTCATCGTGCTTAACATCATGTGACACGCGCTGGCCGGGCTGATCTGTTGTGTGCGCCGATGCCTTTTTTGTGCTCCGCTCCTGTCCCTCGTCGGCCAGGAGGGCCCCTGGTCGAGGTCTTGGCCATGGACCCATACAGCATCGACGAGCGCCGCCAGAAACCGGGCAGCATCGAGGGAGGGCCGGCGGCAACGGCGAGCGGAAACCAGGAGGATCGACAGGAGCGGCGACGACAAGAGATGGTGTGGTGCGATTCATTATATAGCTGAATCATGTGTCGTTGGATGCTTCGCTCCGAATGAACGACCAGATGCTAGTCCGGCTATTTGTTTCAGATGGAACCACGATAGGTAGTATTTAGAGCATCTATAACAGAGCGTACAACTGCGAGAACTGAAATCGCGAGTTGCAGGCCACTGAACTATGAATTTGCAGTTCGCGAGGGCATGACGCAGATCAGAGCCTGAACTGGGACGAACTGTAATTTTCTTTTTTTAAATTCCCGGTAAATGAGATGCGCGCGTTCATCGTGGATCACCGTTGTTCTCGTCAATACATAATATAATATGTACAATGCAAAAGCGCACCGATGCGCAAAATAAAAATCCTAATACTAGTGGATTAGTAGGGGCGAGCTCGGCGGGGCCGCGGCGCGGCGGCGCGGCCCTGATCTGTGCAAAATGGAGCTCGCCGGACGGTCGCGCGGTGGCCTAGTCGTCGAGGAAGACGATGTTGATGTCCATGGCGTCCTTGTCCGCCTTCGCCACGGCGGCCTCCTGGCGCTCGCGCGCGCGCACGGCCTCAAGGGCCATCGCCGCCTCCACTCGATCACGTCAGAGCTCCTTTGCGAGCGCGTCCTCCGAGGCGCGGATGGCGGCCGCGAGGTAGGCGTGCTCCTCCGCGTCGTTGCGGGCGTAGATGAGCCCGCTGTTGGGGAACGCGGGCGGGAACGAGGTGGAACCACGCCGGCGTGTATGCATGGAGGCTCGGCGGCGGCGACTCGTCGCGGTTGCACCACCTAAGCGCCGTGTGCTTCTTCGCGCCGACGGACCGCTTCCGCTTCTTTTCCGCCTCCATCACGACGAGCTTGCGGCAGCGCTCCTCGTCGTGGTCGCGGCTGCCCCCGCCGCCTCCAACGCGCCCGCCGCCGAGCCCGAAGTGGCCCCGACCGCCGCAAGTGCAAGACATGGCGGAGGAGTGCGGATCTGCGGCGTGAAGGCTAATAATTGCTCGCCGGAGTTGGGGACTCGGCGCGGCGGCTAGGGTTAGGTCACGGCGGAGGAGTGTGGTTTGAGACCCTCACTCGCTCCGCCGGCCGCTATAAGTAGGCGCGGTGCCGGGACTTCGCGGGGGCCTGCAAAGATATTTTGCAGGCCGACCGTTTGTCGGGACTACTAGAGCACACACCCGGCCCGCAAACCGCAAATCCGCCGGAATTTTGTGTGTGCCGACACGATGCAGGCTCTGTTAGAGATTCTCTTACCCTATTAATAAACATGTAACACAAACAAGTGATGAAACCTGTATTAATTATACTAGCTAAATGTCCGTGCGTTGCTACGGTTTCTAAAATACCTTCGTGCATGTCGCAAGTGTAATATAAAATATACACGAATATTAAGTTGAGCTCCTTATAAACTGTGTCGCTTTAGTTCTTCTTCCCTGTGTCGCCTCCACCTCGACAGATCACACTTTCTCTAGTGTTCCAGTCGAATGGATCTACTGTTTTTCTCCTATATGTGTCATCTCCGTCTCTACGAACCACCTTTTCTCCTGCGTCCAAACCAAATGCATACCTCGTGTTTCTGTCATCGTCACGTAGCAGACTTGCAAGGCGTGCACTGTTTAGCAACGGGTATTCATTTCTCATCTTGTTGACACAAGATTTTCGGTGGCGGGCAGGTGTATAGGGCGTCGGGATATTTGGCGCACAGGAGCAAGGGAGCCGGTGCAATGGAGACCATTTTTCTAGCGTGTTGAACAAGGAGACAATGGATTATCATTTTTTTTGCGAAATTCCACCGATCTATTAATAATCATCAACAACACTACAAAAAGTTCTAAAAGTAATAAAAATTACAAATAGATCAATGTACCACCTAGTGACGACTACAAACGCTGGCACGAACCGAAGGCACGCTGCCATTCTTGCCCCTCCATCATCGGATCCGGGCAAATCATAATTGAATGGTTTGTTTGTTTAACCCTAAACTTATATTTTTGCTAACCCGTATTTTTTCATTTAAAATTTTGTCATTTTTTTATTTTAAATTAAACCCCACTTTTCAGCTTTATTTTATATTTTTTAATAAAACTTTGTAAAAGAAATAAGTAAGTTAAAAAATACATCCGCCCGACCAACTGGACGGAAGCCAGGCTACACACACGCGCATGGGAGCACCACGGAAGACACATATGCAACCAACACAACCACGCACGAACTATTTGTTGCTCCCAGCCCCACCGCCAGATCCCTTCGCGACTATATGTCTATCACCAAGACTAAATGAATTGAATCATGTACTATGTCTGTCTAAACATGCAAATCAAGAGCAGATTAAAAAAGCACTACCTCCGTTCTATAATGCAGAACGATTTAGCAAACTAATTTAGGAAGTATACTTGATAAGGCTTGCTTGGGTCCCCATCCTAAAGGAAAGTTTTGGTTGATTAGTTGGCGGACGGGTTGTAGGTGGGTTGTAGGCGGCCTGAAGAGTTCCGTAGTGTCCACTTATATAGTTATATATTACTAGCAGAGTGCCCGTGCGTTTCTACGGGTTTATTGTTACTAAATATTGCATTGAAATTTTTTACTATAAAAACCAAAATTTTCTTAATGGGTCGAGTGACTCAGAGAATTAGTCTTGTATTGTATATATGTCAATCATTGTTTGTGAAACTTCTTAGTAATGCGCTACCACTCTTACCCCCTTATCGGAGAACTCCAGGCGCCCTTCACTATCTTGTGGATAATGAGAATGCGACCGCTCCGTAATTTGACGATGTAGCGCATTCCCTCATGCCGATGTAGCCTTTATCGCCACACTAATGATAATCTTGAATCTATAGAGACCTTGGTCACACTGGTGCCGTCCTAGCCGAGGTCTAACGCAAGGGGAGCCAAATTACCACCTCACTGATATAGGCTTGATCCTCATCCTTGACCTCCTGTATAGGGTGACTAACATTTAGACTGGTGAGTCGACGTCTTGACCTATACATAACTTTGATGTATTGTCTGCTCTCAAACAAGTAGCGACACACGCACAACAGAGTCTGAATCAAGAGAGAGGGCTTTTATTTTGCTGTTGCATGCTTCTTATTGTGCAAAGTGCAGTCGTGTAGCCTGTCTAGTTGATTATTTTTCTAGTACAACAAATTTACTCACCTTGATGCTTACTGCTCATGTAGATCAAGTTGATACTGATTGAGTAAAATAAAAATAATAACAATTTATCTCACTATCTCTAAAAACCTAACAGCAACATCCCAAATATGCTATGATTTCATACTCTCAATTCAGATAAACCGGGCTTCAAAGTTCAGGCTTTCAGTAAATGGTCAGCACGAGCCACATCGTCTCAGGCTTGCTTCAAGGAGCTTAATGGATTAGGATGACATGCTTAGTTAGCTAGATGCATGGACGGAGTGAACAGATTACCGGCCGTATAAATGCTAGATGCTGATGCAGCGTTCGCCTTGAGCCTGAGAAACCGCAATCGGCGGCAGGACGCGGGGCGCTTGCCGGTGTCGTGGTTCGGACAACTATGTAGAGTGATGCATATAGCAGAGAAATTCTTTGGCTTAGTTGAAACTTTGGCAATTTCTTTTGTCGGAGTCAAAATTTCGGCATGACGTGGTCCGCGTGATCTCTGGAGAAAATGTTCTCGTCGCTTTTTTCTTGTGGTCTATTTCAGTTATTTTCTATTGTTTTTGCTTGACCTTCTGATGAAGGTTCTATGTGTGTTGTGCCTTAGACAGTTAGACCTTATTCCGTGCTATAATTTGTGAAGAATCCTGCAAGAATTATTTAGCTACATGATGGAAACAATTAGTTTCCTGCACAAAACACTTTTTCTCTCTATATCAAGATGAAATAATTTGGGATGAATTTTTCATTTAGTCCGTTCTACACCAAGATCGAATCATTTATTACAGAGATTACTCCTAGTGCTTGTTTGGGTAGGAAACAATATCAACACAATCCTCACAATCATAGCGGCTAGAAATCAGCGTTCAGAGCACACATGCAAAAAGCTAGCGGCCTGCGGGCAGGAGCAAGAGCAAAGCACACAATCAACAGCATGTAGAACAACACACAATCAGCAGCAGCAAAGCATGCACACGAGGTACCCTACGGCCCTTCTCCCCCTCCCCTCTCCCTACGCGCTTCTCCCGTTGAGAGTCGTCTGTGTATTCCCGGGCCTCCCCCGACCCAAATCCGGCAGCGATGCTGGCTGGAGGCGGCGACGGGGCGGTCCCGGAGTAGCTAGATTTAGGTTAGGGTTTGGTTTGGCCAGGATGGTCGTGTATGGGAGTAGGACGCTGGTGGATCTCAGCTGCCATCAGCGCGTCCTGGTGCTCTCCTTCCTCGTGGCGACGCTCTGGTGGCAGGGGCGTTCGTCGCTGGAAGGTCGGAGGCCAGGCATCTCCGCCAATAAAGCTGAAGCCTGGAGCTCTTCTTCGCTGCTGATGGCGCGCACGGCGGCGGAGGCGTCTGCTGGGATGCTCTTCCTTCCATGGTGGAAGGTAACTGTATTCCCGGCTGCAAGCTCCTCCAATAAGTGCGTTGGTCGGCGGGCTCGGGACGCCGATGACAAGATCCTGCCCCTGGCCGGCCGTGGAGGCGAGGGGGTGTGGGTTCTTGAAGTCTTTCGTCTCGATCTTGGCCGGCTGAGGGATACCACTACTGCAGAGGCGAGTTCTTCCACAGAGGCGGCGGCGTGCCAGCCTCTGATCCACGCCGACAACCGGCGGCTCGCGGCGCCTGCAAGGCGCATCTTCAACCTCCATCGGAGGCCAGGAGTTGGTGGCTCGACGGCGGCGTCCCACGCTGCCCCCTTCCCAAGTGGCTTGTTCCCCGGTGAAGAGGGTGGTGGCCGGAGCTCGAGCGCACCTATCGGAAGCGAAGGAGGCGGAGGACCAGATCTCGTTTGTGGAATTAGATCTAGGGTCCTCTACGCAAAATCCAGGGGCTTGTGTGTTGTTTCCGTTTCTTTGAAGGGCCCCTTTATAATTGTACCTCCACCGTTTTGACTAAATGGCAGCAATCTAGGTCATTCTGGACCGCCCTCGGTTCAAAAAAAAAAATCAAAGCATGCACACGGCAAGACTGGGCGTCCTCCGGAGGCCAGGAGCGTCCACAACCTCCGACTCCACAGCCTGACACGTGTCCTAATCCCGCAAATGCTGTGATGGTGCAATTTTTTTTGACTATTGTAGCAAAAAAATAGTTCGTCTATAAAAATATAAAAAATAGACCAACTTCGCCTAAGACCTCGTCGGGATCATCGTAGAAAAAACGATATGCTAAATGTAGCAAAATCACTCAGCGGTTATAGCAAAAAAAAGTTCACCAAAGACCTTGGCGGAGATGACGTAGCAAAAAAATTATTCTAATAATGCAAATTCATATAACATATGAAGCGAATACATTATACTATTGTAGTGAATCTGACTTCGCTAGAGACTCACCAAAGATTTTGTTGCATAAAATTTGCACTATTCTAGCAAAAAAACATAGCGAATATAGCAAAACATTTGCAACCATAGTATCATAGCAGAAAAAAATACTATTACAGCAAACCAAGTTTGCTAAAGAAATCGAGACTTTATAGCAAAAAAATTCTTCTAATAACGCAAATTCACAGAACGTATGAAGCAAAAAAGATTGCGCTATTGTAAGAAATCTGAGAGTGCCGGAGACATCGTAGCAAACAAAAAAAATTCTTCGAATGACGCAAATTCGCAGAACGGATGTAGCAAAAAGTTCTTCATATGATCCAATTTCACGGAAACTACAGTGTAGCAGAAAAATTCACGGAAACTACAGTGTAGCAGAAAAATTCTTTGCTGTGAGCGGGGGAGGGGGATATGAGCATTGGGCGGGCGGCAGCGTCTCCGGCGATGGGAGCTGCGGCTACACATCGACAGGTGGAGCAGCGGTGCCTCAACCATCGTCCTTGTGGCCGTCGAGAAGGAACACCGACGGAGGCAGCCAGTGCAGATGGGACCGGTGCGGAGGACCTCGAGGTCGGGTCGAAGTCCCCTGGGGATGCAGAGTGGCGCGGTGGAGGTCGGGTCGGCGTCGCCCCCAGGACATAGGCGGTGCGGTGGAGGTCGAGGCGGCCCTCGACACAAGGCACGGGCGCGGCTGTCCGACGGGAGGATGATGGCCGGTGGCGGGGATGATGTGCTGGCCGGAACCAGTGGTGGCGCCGGCGTGAGAAAATTCCAGCGGGATAGAGCTTGGAGGCAGCCATGATTTACCTGTGCCCGTGCGTGTGTCGAAGGGATAGAGAAGGGGATAAAGGAGCGGTGGAGGAAGGCTGTGGAGGAGATAAGGTTGAACAGGTGGGCCTACTCCCTTGTTGACTTTTTTTCACGGCACCAAGAGGACGCGTGGCGATCGTACAAGCCGGAGGACGCGAGGACGCATAGCCTCCGGGTGAACAGCAGCATTTTCCTTTGCCAAATAAAAAGCAGAGGAGTCGCACATAATCAGCAGCGGCATGAAAACACACACACGGCAGCAGGCTCCTTTGCCAAAAAAGAGAGCAGTGGAGGCGCTCGCGGCCTACTCGAGCTCCACGCGCGGAGCCACTATCGCTAAACACTTCGTCTTTCTCAGTTTCTCTATCTCTACACCGGCCATGACCCCATTCCACTCCAGCAGCCCCGGCCCACTCATCTCCTTCCATGGCGCCGGTATCTCCTCTCCTCCCCTTCGCTGCATTCCACCAGTGCTCTTCTCTCTCACATGCACGGTCACAGATCTGTTAAAGGGTGGGCAAACCGGGGAAGAAGGACCCGACATCGGCATCTCCTCTACCTACTTGGGTTTTCTTGACAGGAACCGCGGCACCGCTGTCCTCCCTCTCCGCAGACACACAGCAGCCCCCTCGCCAGATCGGGGCCCTCCTGGAGTGCCAGGTGCTCATGCTCCTGCTCGACGGCGAGGCGGTACGAGGATGAGGGATGAGGAGGATGGATGGACCTGGAAAGAGGAGAGGAGCGGTGAAGGGATGGGTCCAATCGGGCGGCGGCAGAGGAAGGCGCTCTGGTGGTCGGCGTCAGATTGGGCGAGAGCGATGAAGCACGGACGAGCGGAGCGGGTCGACGCGATAACTCGAAAATTAATACCACCTCGACCACTGTCGTGATGTCCATAACGTGGGCCGACGTTCGGCAGACGAAAACGTATTTCAGGTGAACGGAAACGTATTCGACTAACCTACCTCACGGAAAATTAGTAGATAAAATACGCGGACTCTAGTAAAAAAAGGCAGATCGATCAGCTGATATGTGTACGTACTGGACATGAATTAAAAGGCAGATCGATCAGCTGATATGTGTCATAAATTAAAAGACAGATCAATCAGCTGATATGTGTATGTACGAAGTTTGAATTGGAAACATGGAGCTGACTCGGACCTGGTACCAACCGATCAGACCTGATACAAATACAGGACTAATCGAGGGCATTAGGGATAT
Organism: Avena sativa; assembly: GCA_916181665.1. Taxonomy (NCBI): domain Eukaryota; kingdom Viridiplantae; phylum Streptophyta; class Magnoliopsida; order Poales; family Poaceae; genus Avena; species Avena sativa. The sequence continues at coordinate 6,868,902 of OV702293.1, read as the reverse complement.
CACGCTGAGGCTAGTGTACGCCGACCAGAGTCGGCGACTCGAACGACGGCGAAACCCATCGACAACCTAAAGCCATCGACCGCCGCCAAATCAAGCCTCTCACGTGCCTGATCCCTAAGGAACTCGGTGCAGCACGGGACGTGGTGACCCATCGCGAGCTTGACGGCGTGGTAGGCGAGCTCCATGCGGGTGAAGGCCTCGGTCTGGGATCGCACCGCTCACGTCACCCTGTACAGACAGTACACGCGTATGTATTTGCAGATGGACAAACGGATAATACGGGTGGATCCGGGGCCTCACGGAAAAGAAGGTGGGCTTAAGGGCCAATTGCTAGGTGATAAATGAGCAGATATGGAATAATCTGGACCGTCCTATGTATCGATGCCAACGCAGGGTAGGGGACCGAAGCAGAAGTGATACTTGATAGCAACCGTTAGTTTTAGCCCCGCTCTTGACTGCTACCCATCAAACACGCACATGTAATCAACATGCACTTTTAATCAACATGCACTTTTGTTCCTGCACAACAACATCCATTTACCTTCGCGCTGATGCATATAGAAAGTAGATCGAGCATTACGGACGTTGCAACGTGATATCACGATGACATGCCACACGCACGAGACTGCCCGCAGAGTGCAAATGATACGTACGTGGAGACCGGATAAGCGATGAAGCTGAGAACATCCGATTAACTGGAAAGTGGAGGAGGACCGTCTAATTGAGAGAGAGTTGACGGCAGCCGGCAAAATTGAAACAGAGGGAGTACATATAAAACACGTTTGCCCATGTACTTAAGTGGCTATTTCGGTGCGAAAGCAATGGATATGGTTGATATTTTTGAGATAGTATTTTAGTTTGTTTAGTCTCCTTGTAACCTAAGGATTGTATTCTGTAACTCTCTCTCTCTCTCTCTCTCTGTGTGTGTGTGGGGGGGGGGGGGGAGCTGCACAATCTCCCCTAATCCTTCTACATAGTATCAGCCTTCTCACGATTCTAACCCTAGCCGCCGCCCTCTCCTCTCGGCACCGCCGGATCCTCCGCTTCTGCCCACCATGACTAACTCCTCCCTGTCCAACCCTAGCAACCCCTTCAAATCCTCCCGCTCCGGGAGCAGTAATCCCTTCGGCAGCCCCTTCGTCGTCGTCATCCGCGACGTCCCCATCCTCGAGCATGTGCCGGTGAAGCTCTCTCACACCGCAGCTAACTTCTTTGCCTGAAAGACCTACTTCGGCCACCTCTTCCGTGATTATGATCTCCTTGATCATGTCGACGGCACCATCGACCTCCTTGGCATGCCCCACGACCCCGACTGGCTGACGATCGATGCCACCATCTTCCGCTGGTTTTTCTAGACCGTCTCCACCGAGATCTTCCACGCCGTCGTCCATGACCGTCTAGACCAAGATCACCGGCCTCTTCACCGATAACAAGACTCAGCGCATCATCTTTCTCCAGCAACAGTTCTTTGGCACCCAACAGAACGATCTCTCCGTCGACGACTTCTGCCTGCGGCTCAAAACCCTCTCCGACGAGCTTCGTGATCCGGAGTTCCCAATCTCCGACTTGCTCCTCCTCTCCATGCTGATGGACGGTCTTGGCGAAGATCTCAGCAATGCCACTGCCAACCTCACTCTGCTGACTATGCCCACCTTAGAGCAGGCCGTGGCCTATCTCCACCTCGAGGAACGGCGGCTGACACACATGCAGGCTCGTGCGGCTCACACCTCCTTCGCCGCTGGAGTCTCGCGTGGCGCCCTGCTCCACCCTCTTTGGCACCCCCGCCTCATGCCTTGGCTCCGACCCCGTTCTTCGCACCCTAGCCGCGTGCTAATCCGGCTCCCCCCGCTAATGGCGGGAATGGTGGCCGCCAACGACAAAATGTGCGCGGTGGCAATGGCTAGCGCAATGATGACAATGACGGCTACAAGCAGCGTCCCGCCCAGCAACTCGTGATGATGCCCCTTAGATGACGGGACACAACCCTGGACTAGGGTCGTTCACGCCTACATGATGCCGGTGCCGTGCGCCCCCATCCAAGAATCTTGGGGCCGCGTTCACCAGGCGTTTTTCATTGTGCCCTAGGACGGCGTCCCTTGGGTCTATGTCGTGCCTCCAGCCCACCCCACCACGCCAGTTGGATACTACCCCGTGCCACCACCATCCTAAACTCGGTGGGACCCCGCGTTGGTGACTGTTCTCGCCACTGTCTCCTATGGTGGCAGAGGTGACTGGTTCATGGACACTGGTGCTTGTTGGAGATATGCCCAAGAGGCAATAATAAAGTAGTTATTATCATATCTTCATGCTTATGATAAATGTTTACATACCATGCTATAATTGTATTAACCGGAAACATTAATACTTGTATGATTTGTAAACATAAAAGAGTCCCTAGTAAAGCCTCTTGTTAAACTAGCTTGTTGGTTAATATATGATCATGGTTTCCTGATCATGAACATTGAGATGTTATTAATAAAAAGGTCATATCATTAGAAGAATGATGTGATGGACATACTCCTATAGTTAAGCGTAGCATAAAGATCAAGTCATTTAATATAGTTCAGTTGCTATAAGCTTTCAGATACATAGTAACCTAAATCCTTCGACCATGAGATCATTCTAATCACCATCACCGGATGGATGTTTTGATGTCATCAAACACCACACCATAACTGGGTGGCTATAAAGGTGGCATTGAGTGTTCGGAAAGTATGTGTTAAGGCACATGGATCAAGAGTGGGATTTGTCCATCCATATGACGGATAGATATAATATTGGCCCTCTCTGTGGAATGTCATCCAATTAGCTTGCAAGCATGTGACTGGCTCACAAGGGATCACATATCACGGGAACGAGAAAAGAGTACTTATCGGTAACGAGGTTGAACTAGGTATGCAGAGATACCGACGATCAAAACTCGGATAAGTAAAATATCGCGAGACAAAGGGAAATTGGTATCGTATGTAAGTGGTTCATTCGATCACAAATAAATTATAGAAATATGTGGGAGCCATATGAATTTCCAGATTCCTCTGTTGGTTATTGATCGGAGAAGAGTCTCGGTCATGTCTGTATAATTCAAGAACCATAGGGAGACACACTTAAGGATTCGATGTTGTTTAGTAGATATAGAATGTAAGTAGGGAGACCGAATGTTGTTTGGAGTCTCGGATAGGATCCAGGATATCACGAGGAGATCCGGAATGGTCCGAAGAATAAGATTCATATAAGTTAAGTCCAATTCCGGAGTTCGGGAATGATTCCGGTGTTTTCACCGGAATGATCTGGAAGGGTCTAGAAGGTTCACCGGACCGGAAGGGGAAGGGTGCATGAATGTGTGATGACTAAGTGGAATGATTGCGTCATGTCCTAAGTCACATGGTTGGGCGTTTGTAAGAAAGAAATTAAGCTCCAAATTGAAAGTCAAAAGGCAAGTTTGAAAAGTCAAACTGGGACAATGTATCCTGGTGGAGGAAGGAAAGAATCCTTCTCTCCCTCCACCACAAGCCAAGTAGGAGAAGGAGTTGGAGAAGGATTCAAACTCCCCTCTCCCAAGTTGCCCCTCCCTCTCATAAATAGAGGGGAGGGGGCTGCCCCAAACACACAACACCACCACCCCTCCACCCAAGTCGCCGCCTCCGCTGCTGCCGCCTTGCGTTGCCTTCCTAGCCGCCGCCGTCCACGCCTCCTCCTCTTCGGCCTTCTAAACCCTAGATTGCTGGAAACCCTAGTTCTCTACCATAACATGCTCTGGCTTAGGCAAAGCCCTACAGGATCTTCCCTCTACTTCCGACACCACGCCGTCATGCTGCCGGAATCGCGAGGGGAGAACTACAACCTTCGATGCCTTGTGGAACAAGGGAGAGGAAGGTCTTCATCGAGTACCCAACGTGTGACCGACAGCGGAAGCTCTGCCAGAACGCAGCGCCGGAAGGATCGTCTACACGATCTTGAGATCGACAAGTGTATGACTACATCACCCACGAGAATCTGCTCTCGTTAACCGCTTTGGAATCTTCGAGCGTGAGTACTCTAATAGACTCGTTGCTACAATCTAGTAGATAGATCTTGGCTTATTTTTGTTCATGCGGTAGAATTTTTTTGTTTTCCATGCTACGAACCCCTACAGTGGTATCATAGCCGTGTCTATATGTAGATCTGTTGCACGAGTAGAACACAATGGTTATTGTGGGCATTGATGTTTTTGTTGTCGATTTCTTCTTGTGTACTTTGCATCTTGCGGGATGGTGGGATGAAGCGGCCCGGGCTAACCTTACATGACATTGTTCATGAGACTTGCTCCACGCTTGACATGCAACTTGTATTGCATAAGTGGCTTTGCGGGTTCCTGTTTCTCCCAACATAGTGAAAATTCAATTTACAACAGGTGATTGACAATACTAGTATCAATGTTGTGGTTCTTGTTCATAAGTTAGAACGACACTTACTGAAAGCCCCAAAACACGTAAAACATGCAAAGAAAATTAGAGGCGTCTAACTTTGTTTTGCAGGAGCCTTATGGTTGTCTTTTTAATTTTGTTAAAGACATGCGTGTCTATTATTCAAAGTAGTTGTAATAGTTGATGCTGGTGGACGACAACCATGGAGCGGCGCCATTGACCTTGACGCCACGCCGGTGATGATGGATATCATGTCCGTGCTTGAGATGGAGATCGGAAGCACACGAAGAAAGTCCATATCATATCACATATTATGAATTGCATGTGATGTTAATCCTTTTATGCATCTTGTATTGCTTAGATCACGCGGTAGCATTATAAGATGATCCCTCTCACAAAATATCAAGTTATAAAGTGTTCATCATTAGTAGGCATCGTTGGCAAGACTCGTTATTTCGAAGCACCACGTGATGATCGGGTGTGTTAGATTCTGCGAGTGTATACAACGGGAGCAAGCCAGATTTGCTCATGCGGAAGCTAAGGTTTGATCTTGACGAGCCTAGCATGTACATACATGGTCTCGGAACACGAAATACCGAAAGGTAAAGCATGAGTCATATAGATGATATGATGAACATGATGATTGTTCGCCTTTGAAACTACATCATGTCACGTGATGATCGGACTTGGTATAGTGGATTTGGTTCATGTAATCACTAAAACAATGTGAGGGATATTGTTTTGAGTGGGAGTTCAACAACAGTATGATTAAAATTTGAACACTATTTATCAAATAATTAAATCAAAGTGAATTTTCATAGTTGTTATAGTCATTGGCATCCGTTTACCACCTTGCGCTTAGTTATAATTGAGATAATAGAACTATAGAATTCTGGTTAGTTACTTTACAAACTGGTATCGTATTGTTTTAAAGTGTTAATCAAAAGTTTAAAAGTCCTATTGCAAACTTTCAGTAAGTTCCGGTTACTCTGTGAAGTTCAATAATTGGTATTAAATCAAGAGTAACAATTCCAGTGGTAGTATATAAGTATCATGTTTATCTCCATGATTCTTGATATTCAAAAGATTTTTTTAATATCAAGGTTATCTAGGAACTCATATGTGGAAGATATTGCGATATCTGAAATGATGTTTTGATTATAACATGATAGAGTATAATATGGCAAAGTTTATGTTCTCATATTTGATGAGAATTTTCAAAAGGTTGGTGACGCTAGTCGTCCTAATCCTCCAAAATGTTTTGGAGAGCAACATTATAATCGCAATTCACCGTTATAAGCTAAAGTAGCTTGATCATGAATAATTCCATGATAAGGATGAATATTTGATGTAGGTAAAATGTTTACTACACTAAATGATTACCAAACAATGGAATTTGAAAGAACACCAAATATTTGATGATGGTGATTTACTTCAAAGTGCAAGTCCAAATACATTGGTATTTAACTATACATGCTTTGGACTATGTGTCATATGTATGGCTCCACTATTTATGTTGATAGATTCTTTCAAACAGAAAAGGAAATACTAAAAGAGAATCTCATAAATATATGACAGAAAAGAAAAGACTAGAATTCTTAACTTAGGTATACGGAGGATATACATATTATGGTTCTTTGCTTATTAAACAATGTGGGTATTAAGTATTGGATACTGAATTTGTTGGTGTGAATCAGCATACGAAACAACACAATTCATGAACTACAATGGCTTAAGTAACTAGCAAAAGAATATGTGATGATGTTCATCGAGAACAAATAAAGGGTTGTTGTGTTGCTCGTTAACATCAAAGCTTTCCTTCAAGGTTTGCTTTATCAGGTATTATGAAAACAAAATGGTTGTTCAAATAATTTCCGTAATCCATAAAATATGGATGATTTACAAATCTCGTTGGATAAATCACATCCATAAAACTATTGCTAAAAATTTGAAAGACAATTGATAAGAAAGATCACTTAGGAAGTGACATCGCCATTTAAATTATATTGGAAAGAAAACATGAAGAAACTCCATGTGGATGGAATTTTGGAGTCTTTTGATTTTTGATCAAATGACGCTTGTGAAACTTTCCTAGAGATAATTAAAACTCCGTTCATAGGCCAAAGGGAACAGATGATTAGCTTATTGGAACTTGTACATATTGTTGTATTAAGTCCATTATGTGTAGTCAAGAGCGATGGATTTCAACTTCATAAGTTTTCCCCGAAAATTTGAGTGAATATATGAATATTTACTTAATTAGGATGAAGTGTGAAACATTTGAAAAGTTCAAAGACTTTGAAGATGAAGTGCAAAATAAATGTAACAAGAAAATAAAGAATTTATGATAGGATCTTAAAAGAAGATTTTGAGTTACAAGTTTAGCATAACACCTAAGATTTGAGGAATCGTTCCGTAGATTTATGTTTCTCGAAAACACCATAGTAGTATGGAGTGATCGAGATATGTAATAAAACCTTGTTTGACATGGTAAGATCAAAGGTGTCATTTATAAGAGTGTCATTATATTTTAAATATTAAAGTTTTATAGACTACTGCTTTTCGCTGAAAAGAGCTCCATCATCATCCGTTAAAATGACACCATATAAAGTTATGGTTTGGGATAAAACCCAAGTTGTCCTTTCTTAAACATTGGTATGCTATGCATAAGTAAGATGTTTACAACCAAAGTCGGATGAGTATGTCTTTGTAGGATATTTCGAATAACCGTTAAGTATTCCTCCATAAAGACAAAAGTGTTTGTCGCTTAGAATGTCAGGTTTCTTGTAAAGAAATTTTTCACGAAATGTTAAGTGGGAGGACAATAGAACTTTGATAAGGTTAAAAGAACCTTAGCTATATGTGCAAAGTTGCGTAGCACCGAAAAGTGTTCCGGAGGTAGCAACAATGCTCATGGCTCACGTGCCTCAAAGGTTGTGGTAACAGAGGTCTAAGTTCCTATTGAACAAAGTAGGTCGGGTAAACGATCAAATACCAAGATTTGAGAGTTAGATCATTATTTGAAAATGATGAACCGACTACATGTAAAGATGCGATGATGGGCCCTGACTCTGTAAAATGGCTTTAAGTCATAGAATCCATGATAGTTCCATACACGAGAAATCAAGCTTTAAACTTGGAAGACCCACTGGAAAGGTGTAAAAACCTTATAGTCGTATTTCGATCTATAAATAAATAGACATGGATGTTTCACATCTATGAAATAATCGACATGTCGAGAAAGAGTTAAAAACAATGTTCAAGCAGTTGACTATGATAAGATTTGATCTTCCATAGCGATATTTAGTCTAGACGGATTAATGTAGCAACCACTACATATAATTTTGTTATGTGGTAGTTGAATAAACAAAACAAGTTTTTCTAATAGAATTGTTACCTAGGATGTGTGCATAACACGGTCCAAAGGGTTTTGTTAATTCAAGTGATGCTAGAAGCGTATGCAAACCTCAATGGTTGAAGTAAGCTTCGAGGAGTTGGAATCTTCACCATGATGAAACTGTTAAAAGAGTTTAAATTCATCAGAGACGATGAAGATGCTTGCATTTGCAAGAAATTAAGTGGGAGCGCTAAGACATATTTCTAATACATTATGTGGAAGACATATTGTTGATTGGAAATGATGTATCTTTTATTAACACATGTGAAGAATTTCATCTCGATGAAAGACTTAGGCAAAACCCGAATATTTGGCATCAATATCTATATAGATAGATTGAGACGCTAATATGGTTGTGCCAAATGTACATAGATGAGATATTGGATGAGTTCAATATGGAAATGACAAGAAAGGTTCTTTCCACACCGAAAGGATTCAATCGAAATTCAAGTGTATCGACACTTGGTAAGTGAAACAAAGATTCAAGTATTGATTGATACTTGATGAATAAAATCACAAAGAGTATTTTTTCAATCATACTGTGATATGTACTAATCCATATAAGTCCTATGCTCTAAATGTTATGAGCATGATTAATAATATGATCATTCGATGATAGTAAGAATATTCTTATGATCTTTTGGAAGAACTAAGAATATATTATTTTATAGAAGTGACAAATAGATGGCTAGTTCATTGTAAAAGTACTACATTGATACTAGTTTTGTCACAAAGTAAAAATTAAGTTTATCTCAATCTAAACTAAGGGTGTCACAATATGATGGAAATTAAGTTCCATAATGGATTTGGATGAGTTCCAAAGTTAAGACATTGTGACGGATACTACAACAAAATGCTAAGTATATGACTGTTATTATAGCAGCAAAAGAGGGCATTTGTGTCAAGTAGTTTGTTATCAAACTAGGTGTAGTTCACAGCAGGATAATTCTATGAAGATATATTGTACGACAATATTATCAACATATTTTAAACCCCAAGGAACTAAAGGTCTCACCAAAGTACAAAATTTATACAAAGCCATCTCATTAGAGAATGAGTGATGCGTGGAGACGCAAAGACATGCAATTACACATGGACCTCTAAGTGTCGGATCCAAAGATCAGTTGACCACTAGCAAACGTGTACATATAACACTAGAAAGCCATAGGTGTTGAATACACAAAGATTTGAAACTAGATTATTGTCTCTAGTGCAAGTGGGAGACTGTTGGAGATATGCCCAAGAAGCAACAGTAAAGTAGTTATTATCATATCTTCATGCTTATGATAAATGTTTATGTACCATGCTATAATTGTATTAACCGGAAACATTAATACTTGTGTGATTTATAAACATAAAAGAGTCCCTAGTAAAGCCTCTTGTTAAACTAGCTTGTTGGCTAATATATGATCATGGTTTCCTGATCATGAACATTGAGATATTATTAACAACAAGGTCATATCATTAGAAGAATGATGTTATGGACATACTCCTATAGTTAAGCGTAGCATAAAGATCAAGTCATTTAATATAGTTTAGTTGCTATAACCTTTCAGATACTTAGTAACATAAATCCTTTGACCATGAGATCATGCTAATCACCATCACCAGATGGATACTTTGATGTCATCTAACACCACACCATAACTGGGTGGCTATAAAGGTGGCATTGAGTGTTCGGAAGTATGTGTTGAGGCACATAGATCAAGAGTGGAATTTTTCCATCCATATGACGGATAGATATACTCTAGGCCCTCTCGATGGAATGTCATCCAATTAGCTTGCAAGCATGTGACTAGCTCACAAGGTATCACATATCACGGGAATGAGAAAAGAGTACTTATCAGTAACGAGGTTGAACTAGGTATGCAGAGATACCTACGATCAAACCTCGGGTAAGTAAAATATCACGAGACAAAGGGAAATTGGTATCGTATGTAAGTGGTTCTTTCGATCGCAAAGTAATCGTAGAAATATATGGGAGCCATATGAATTTCTAGATTCCTCTGTTGGTTATTGATCGGAGAAGAGTCTCGGTCATGTCTGCATAATTCACGAACCGTAGGGAGACACACTTAAGGATTCAATGTTGTTTAGTAGATATGGAATGTAAGTAGAGAGACCGAATGTTGTTCGGAGTCTCAGATGGGATCTGGGATATCACGAGGAGATCTGGAATGGTTCGGAGAATAAGATTCATATAAGGTAAGTCTAATTCCGGAGTTTGGGAATGATTCCGGTGTTTTCACTGGAATAATCTAGAAGGGTCTAGAAGGTTCACCGGACTGGATGGGGAAGGGTGCATGAATGTGTCATGACTAAATGGAATGATTGCATCATGTCCTAAGTCACATGGTTGGGCATTTGTAAGAAAGAAATTAAGCTCCAAATTGAAAGTCAAAAGGCAAGTTTGAAAAGTCAAACTAGGACAATGTATCCTGGTGGAGGAAGGAAAGAATCCTTCTCTCCCTCCACCACAAGGCAAGTAGGAGAAGGAGTTGGGGAAGGATTCAAACCCCCCTCTCCCAAGATGCCCCTCCCTCTCATAAATAGAGGGGAGGGGGCTTCCCCAAACACACAACACCACCACCCCTCCACCCAAGCCGTCGCCGCCGCGCCGCCACCCGTCGCCGCCATGCCATCGCCGCAAGCTGCACCGGCGCCAGCTCGCCGGCGCTTCCCTAGCCACCGCTGGCCATGCCTCCTCCTCTTCGGCCTTCTAAACCCTAGATCGCCAGAAACCCTAGTTCTCCACCATAACCTGCTCCGGCTTAGGCGAAGCCCTGCAGGATCTTCCCTCTACTTCCGACACCATGCCGACGTGCTGTCGGAATCGCGAGGGGAGAACTATAACCTCCGCTGCCTGCTGGAACAAGGGAGAGGAAGGTCCCCATCGAGTATCGAACGTGTGACCGACTGCGGAAGCTCTGCCGGAACGCAGCGCCGGAAGGATCGTCTACGCGCTCTTGAGATCAGCAAGTGTGCGACTACATCACCCACGATAATCTGCTCTCGTTAACCGCTTTGGAATCTTCGATGGTGAGTACTTTAATAGACTCGTTGCTACAATCTAGTAGATATATTTTGGCTTGTTTGTGTTCATGCGGTAGAATTTTTTTGTTTTTCATGCTATGCACCCCTATAGTGCTTCCTCACACATGGCCTCCAACCCCAGTACTCTCTCCGCTTCTTTTCCCACAAACACCTCCTCTCACATTATCATTGGCAACGGTCATTCTCTTTCCATTACTCACAATGGTTTCACCACTTTTCCATTCACGTCCACTCCCCTCTCTCTCATTAATGTTTTCACTTCTCCTGACTTAATTCCGAATTTAGTTTAATTTGTTTTTCACTTGTGATAATTCTGGGACTGTGGAGTTTGACGCTTTTAGTTTTTTTGTTAAGGATGGTCACACTCGGATGCTCCTCCACTAATGTGACATCCCTGTCAATTTTTACCCTATCCGGTATTCTTCCACCGCTGCCTCCACCAGTCGCATCGCCCTCTCTGCCAGTGTCGACCTCTAGCACACACGCAAAACGGTCATGCTGAACGCATCCTCCGCACTATCAACGATTGTGTTTGCACCCTTTTGTTTCATTCCCATATGCCTCTGCGGTTCTGGCCCGATGCCCTCGCCACCGCTACCCTTATCGTCAACATACGGCCTTACTACTCTCAATGGCAATACATGTCGCACCACCTCCTCTTTGGTGCTCCCCCTCCTATGACAATCTTCGCATATTTTTTTGCTGCTTCTACCCTAGCATCGTTGCCACCGCTATGCATAAACTCGCCCCACACTCCCTCCCATGTTTGTTCCTTGGTTACTATAACATCCCAGGATTAGCACCTCAAAATAGATAGGACACACATTTGTGTATTGCATTCATGCATACGAAAATCCGAGAAATTTTCGTGCAAAACTAAAGAAGCTGTAGGGGGATCAAGATCTCTCTTGTTATGATGAAAGCATCCGAGAAAGTGCGATAGATTCTGGCATGAACTCTACTGTATCTTTGTGTTTGAGGGAAAGCAATTTAAATTTAATTATTCAATAGGTAAAATTGAAATATAAAAGATTTTAAAATAGAATTATAAATAGTAATTGTGTTGTAGTTATAAATACATAATTGAGATATCATTTATGATTCAAAAAGGCTAGAAAAAGGACGCGCTCCTGGGAGGTCGCGCCACGTTGCTGCTGCCGCGTCCACGTGGCGAACGAGGAGTGCCTCACGTGTTGTCCCGGTCTTCCCCAGTGCGACACGTGGTGGATGCGGAGAGGATAACGAGTCCTTTTTCTTTTCCTTTTTAGATCTGAACATGAAAATTGTGATATCTTTCAAACGGTGCATCCAAATCGATATCTGTTTTCACAGCCATGCTAGTCACGTCCAGATCTTCAAAACTAGATCCATTGTTGATATGTTTCGACGAACTTTTTTCTCGCATTGTCTTTGATGCGTATGTTGCACTACCTTTTGGTCCAGTGCATGGTGCCTTCGGTCGCAGTGCACATTCCAGTGTCCTCGATCGTGCACTGCCCTGTTGTACGGCGTTGCACTGCCCTAGGTCATAGTGCATCGTGCCTTGTCCTAATAGTGCATCACCAGTGCACTGCCTTATTGTTCTGTGTTGTACTGCCTTCAAACGCAGTGCACTGCGCGGTGTGCTGTCCTGTCCTGTTGTATTGCCTGCCTTCAGTCACAGTGCACTGCATGATGTGTTAGCAGTGCACAGTCTTATTGTACTGCATTGCACTGCGTTTGGTCATAGTGCACTATGTGGTGTTCAGTCAATGAACTACTCGTGCACTGCTTTGTTCTATTGTGTTGCACCGTCTTCGGTCCCAGTGCACCGCGCGGTGTCCTGGCAGTACACCGCCCATGCACTGCCTTGCTATACCTCGTTGCACTGCTTTCGATCATGAACTGCGTGGTGTCCTGACAGTGCACCGCTCATGCACTACCTTGTTATACCTCGTTGCATTGCTTTCGATCGTGCACTGCGCGGTGTCCTGATAGTGCACGCCCGTGCACTGCTTTCTTGCACTACTTTATTTTTTTGGTGCATTATTTTCTCTATTTTTAGCACTATATTTTCTATTTGTGCTTGACGTGAAAAAGATCACATAAAGAGCACGCGAGCAAGCTTGCACCGCCCGTCCAGCTAAGCAGATTTGCTTGCGTGGGGTGTAGTGCGACCAAAAATGTGCGCGTGGTGATGTGCGACCAGAAACTCGCCACATGTCAGACCGTCGTGCGGCCGAAAACTCGCGCGTGATGTCGTGTGGCTAGAAGCGTACTTTCTAGAGGGCGCGCTCCCGCTAGTCGTTCTTTTTATGATGAAGATATAAATAATCTCAAGTATTAAAAAATCCAAAAGAAAAGAATTGAATTATTCTATAATATAACAGGATAATATAATCATGATTACAATTGAATAATAAAAACAAATTAATAAAAGAAATGATTAAAGTCTTAAATATAAGAGAAGTATATATAACATTTTGTCCTTTATAAGAGAAATGTACAAATTGCAATTGAAGGAAAACATTAACTTTAATACTTAAAATAAACAATACAATATTTCTTTACAAAAGAAGAATGAATAAATAGAAAGAATTTCTTTATCACAATTATACAATGCTTTACACTTCACAAAAGAAAAAGTAAATTACCAGGAAACCAATAAATAGAAAAAGGATTACATAATGAAATAACTAAAAGAATTCTTTATTACAAGAAATATATATTACATTGTCTTTTACAAATGAATAAATGAATTACAAAAGAATAAACAGAAACCTAAACTTATTTCCCTAATCTAATTCTTCTATCTATTAATTCCCAAAACGTTCAAAGAACTTCTTTACCTGTAAAACAAAATAAGAAAAAGAAATATAAGAGGTGAAGGGGTTAGTTTTGACTTCTCTTAGTAACTATAGTGAGATGCACTGCCACTGTTCATCAAGAGCCTAATTAGAAAGAGGGACAAGTTTCACAAAATCAATGGTATCTGTTATTATCAAATTTGTCTCAATCCAACATCATTGACAATAATATGGGGCAAGTTTCACCAAGGACCAGTAAAAAAGAGGCACAGTCAAAACTCAACAAATATCTTCATTTTATTTGATCTCATCTGAATCCAACACACAGACACACAAGCAGCACACACATCACATGTAGTTTGTGTGTTGTCAACACCAGATGAGAGGAAGAGGGCATACCGTCACAGCTTGTACCAAAGCAAAGCCTGCCTTGCTCACTAGTTCACAACTACAGTCACATAGCTAGTATTATTTCTCAACAACACACACACAACAAACAGCACCAACACTTGCTAGATTTGCAGTAGAACAAACCACCACCTAACAACCAATCCACCAAGAACCATCCAAGATGGTCACCTAATGGAGAGGGAGGAATATGTGAAAAGCAAAAACAGCAGCACCAGGAGGTGCATGCCAAGATCAAGGACAACAACAGTACCAAGAGATGCATGATAGCACCAAGGAGGAGAACATCAAGCTGGAACATAAGGAATAGATCAGGAGAAGCCAAACAGTCATAGGAAACCACTATAGAATAAGGTTGCTATATTACCAATATTACTGTCCAGCTAAAAACATTTGTTCTTAACAGTTCCATATAAACAATAGATTGGGAGAGAGAGAGGAAGTTCTCAAGGTTCCATAGTAATGCTATGGGAAGCTCAGCATAGAGTTATACTAACAGCATATGTAGTATATGTTCTAGATCAGGAAAATAAAAACACTTGGTCTTTACATCATTGGCTAGAGACAAGTCAAAATCTTGATAACAATAAGGCAGCAGATCATATAGATAGTCTAGGACACTGTGCATCCTCAAAAGAGGTACCACAATAGCAAGATCATCTACAGAAACTACCAATATTGTATACAAGAGATAGCCAATGGATTAAGCAAACAACTTTTAAGTGCATCATGAGATCCCAATCAATTCCTAGTCAAACTCTAGGAATCATTCTTAGTAAGTTGTTCACCATCCACATGGCAAATTGAATGAGTTTATACAAAACCATTACATGATTGCTCTTATCCATTTCATCAGGACATGTGTTGTCCTACATAAATAATATTCTTAGAAAAACACCCAAGTGAGGTGTAAATCCATCCTAGAAGAAAGTTAAATAAAGCCAACAATAAATATTTACAAACTATAACCAAGATCTCAACTTTTGCATCACTGATCTTGGATAGAAACTCTAGTTTTATAACTAGATACAAAGGAATCCTTGAATAATCATTTCTGGGCACATTTTAAGGATGGTAGCACCTTAGAAATGATTACATCTTATAACTTCATCTTAAACAGTAAGGATCCACCATACTATCCTTACAAAAGTCTATCAAGTCATTTTCCTAAACACTGAAGGAATCATATCTAGGAATTATCCATCATAGGATATTTAAGAGAGGAGGCAGCAGGTAAAAACTTTGTTTCTACCTAGAAAAGACTCCGACCAACATCATAGACTAAGGTGTAGGGGTTCATAGCATGGAAATTTTTTATATCGCATGAACACACACAAGCCAAGATCTAATCTACGATATCGGTGCAACAAGTTGATAGATTACTAACCCTCGAAGATCCAAAGCGTTTAACGAGATAGGATTCTCGTGGTTGATATAGTCGTTCACTTGCCGATCTCAAGATCGCAAAGATGATACTTCTGGCGCCGCGTTCCGGAAGCGCTTCCGTAGTCGATCACACGTTCGGTACTTGATGAAGACCTTCCTCTACCTTGTTCTAGCAGGCAGTGGAGATTGTAGTTCTCCTCGCGATTCCAGCAGCACGGCGGTGTGGTGGTGAAACAGAGGAGTAGATCCCGCAAGGCTTCTCCTAAGCCGGAGCGAGTTTCGTGGAATAGAGAGGCCTCAGCTACTAGGGTTTAGAGACCGAGGGGTGGAGGTCACCGGTGGCTAGGAGGCTAGGCGTCAGCGACTTGAGGAGGCTCTAGGGCAGCGATGACTTGGGAGGGGCAGCCGACCTAGGGTTTGTGGTGTAGGGAAAGGGGGCGCCCTACCCCCTCCTTTTATAGGTGGGATGGGCGGCTAGGGGAGGAGGAGTCCTCCGCCAACTCCCCTTGTATGGCTAGCAGCAAGGAAGGGAGGGGAAACCTTCCTCCTCTAGGTTTCCTCCTCTCCCTCCACTTGGTTTGACTATCAATGTTGGGATTTGACTTTTTAAATTGGAGTTTGACTATTCAAACTAGAATTTGATTATTTCACTTCACATTGCCCAGCCAAGTGACCTAGGACATGATGCAACCATTCCACATTGGTATGACACATTCATGTACCCTTCCCTCTCCAGAGTAGTGGACCTTCTAGACCCTTCTAGAAGCTTCCGATGAAAACACCGAAAACATTTTCGAACCCCGGAATTGAACTTTCCTTATATGAATCTTATTCACCGGACCATTCCGGATCTTCTCGTGATGTCCTGGATCCAATACGAGACTCTGAACAACATTCGGTCTCCAACTCATTACCATATCTACTAAACAACATCGAATCCTTAAGTGTGTCTCCCTACAGTTCGTGAATTATGCAGACATGATCGAGACACTTCTCCAATAATTAACCAATAGAGGAATCTGGAAATTCATATGGATCCCACATTTTTCTACAATTAATCTGTTATCGAATGAACCATTTACATATGATACCAATTTCCCTTTGTCTCGCGATACTTTACTCATCCGACATTTGATCGTCGGTATCTCTTATATCTAGTTCAACCTCGTTACCAATAAGTACTCTTTACTCGTTCCATGATATGTGATCCCTTGTGACCTAGTCACAAGCTTGCAAGCCAAGTGGAAGACATTCCACCGAGAGGGCCCAGAGTATATCTATCCGTCATATGGATGGACAAATCCCACTCTTGATCCATGTGCCTCAACACATACTTTTAGAATACCTAATGCCACCTTTATAACTACCCAGTTATGGAAGTGGTGTTTGATGTCATAAAAGCATTCATCCGGTGATGGCGATTAACATGATCTCATGGTTGAGGTATTAGGTTTCTATGGACTTGAAAGCTTGTAGCAAACGAACTTCTAAATGACTTGATCTTACGCTACGCTTACTATAGGAGTGTGTCCATCATATCATTCTCCTAATGACTTGATCTTGTTATTAATAAAATCTAATGTTCATGATTAGGAAACCATGATCATCTATTAATCAACAAGATAGTTTAACAAGAGGCTTTACTAGGGACTTCTTTTATGTTTACAAAACACACAAGTATTACTATTTCTGGTTAATACTATTATAGCATGGGATGTAAACATTTATCATAATGACAAAGATATAATAATAACTATTTTATTATTGCCTCTTGGGCATATCTCCAACAGTCTCCCACTTGCACTAGAGTCAATAATCTATATTAAATTCTAATGTACCCAACACCCATGGAGGTTTGGTGTTGGTCATGTTTTGCCCTAGGGAGAGGTTTAGTCAACAGATCTGCCACATTCAGATCTATTTGTACTTTACAAATATTTATGTCACCATCTTGTAGATGCTCGCAAATAGCATGAAAATGTAGCTTGATATGCTTCATATTCTTGTGTGACCTTGGCTCCTGCGCATTGGCTATGGCACCCATGTTGTCACAGTAGATGGCCATTGGGTCCAACGCACTGGGAACCACACCAAGCTCCGTAATGAAATCCTTCATCCATATCGCCTCTTGTGAAGCCTCCGAAGAAGTTATGTATTTCGATTCAGTTGAAGATCTTGCCACAACACTTTTCTTAGAACTCCTCCAGCTCACTGCTGCACCATTCAAAGTAAATACGTATCCATATTGCGACTTAGAGTCATCCGTATCATTGTCCAAACTAGCATCGGTGTAACCATTTACAACGAGCTGTTCATCACCTCCATAAGAAAGAACCATATCATTAGTCATTCTTAGGTACTTTAGGATATTTTTGACTGATATCCAGTGATCTACTCCTAGATCACTTTGATATCTACTAGTCAAACTAATAACATATGCAATATCTGGTCTTGTACATAGCATGGCATACCTGATAGATGCTATGGCTGATGCATAGGGGTTTTTGTTCATCCTCTCTCTATCTTCTGCTGTAGCTAGACTTTGAGTTTTACTCAAGGTCGTATTTGGCAACATGGGCAAGAACCCTTTCTTGTTATCTTCCATTCCAAACTTCTTTAGAACCTTGTCCAAATATGTACTTTGTGAAAGAGCTATTAAGCGTCTTGATCTATCTCTATAAATCTTGATGCCTAATATGTATGCAACTTTGCCAAGATCCTTCATTGAAAAACTATTATTCAAATAGTCTTTCACACTTTTAAGAAGTTCTATATCATTCCCAATCAACAATATGTCATCCACATATAGTACTAGGAATGCTACAGATCTCCCACTCACTTTCTTGTAAATACAAGTTTCTCCATAAGTTTGTATAAATCCAAAGCTTTTGATCACCTTATCAAAACATTGATTATAGCTTTGGGATGCTTGCTTCAATTCATAAATGGACCGTTGAAGTTTGCATACCTTGTTAGCATCTTTAGGATCGACAAAACCTTTGGGTTGTACCATATACAACTCTTCTTCAATTTCACCATTGAGGAACGCCATTTTGACATCCATCTGCCATATCTCATAATCGTAATATGGAGCGATTGCTAACAAAATCCTCACAGACTTTAGCTTCGCTATTGGTGAGAAAGTCTCATCATAGTCAACTCCTTTAATTTGTCGGAACCCTTTCACGACAAGTCGAGCTTTATAGACGGTTACATTGCCATCAGCATCTGTTTTCTTCTTGAAAATCCATTTGTTCTCGACAGCCTTGCGGCCATCCGATCCAAAGTCCACACTTGGTTTTCGTACATGGATCCAATCTCGGATTTCATGGCTTCATGCCATTTGTTGGAATCAGGGCTCATCATTGCTTCCTCATACATCGTAGGGTCGTCGGTGTTGTGCACCAACATGACACACATAACAAGATCATACCAATCAGGAGTGGTACGAGTCCTTGCCGACCTACAAGGTTCGGTAGTAACTTTGCTCAATGTTTCATGATCATTATCATTAGCTTCCTCTCTTATTAGTGCAGGCGGCACAGGAACATCTTCTGGCGCTACGCTACTCTCAAATCCGAGAGAAGGTTCGACAACCTTGTCTAGTTCTTATTTCCTTCGAGTCACTTCTTTTAAGAGAAATTCCTTCTCCAGAAAGGATCCATTCTTGGCAACGAAGATTTTGCCTTCGGATCTATGATAGAAGGTATACACAATAGTTTCCTTCAGGTATCCTGTGAAGATGCATTTTTCCACTTTGGGTTCAAGCTTGTCGGGATGTAACTTATTTACATAAGCTTCGCATCCCTAAACTTTAAGGAACGACAATTTAGGTTTCTTCCCAAACCATAACTCATATGGTGTCATTTCAACGGATTTAGATGGTTCCCTATTTAAAGTGAATGCGGCTGTTTCTAATGCATAACCCCAAAATGATAATGGTAAATCTATAAGAGACATCATAGAACGAACCATATCTAAGAGAGTTCAATTACGACATTCGGACACACCATTATGTTGTGGTGTTCCTGGTGTTGTCAATTGTGAAAGTATTCCACATTTCTTCAAATGCTCGCCAAACTCGTAACTTAGATACTCACCTCCATGATCAGATCATAGAAATTTAATCTTCTTGTTACGTTGATTCTCTACTTCACTTTGAGATTCCGTAAAATTATCGAAGTTTTTGGACTTATGTTTCATGAAATAGATATACCCATATATACTCAAGTCATCCGTGAAAGTAAGAACATAATGATAACCACCGTGCAATGCCACACTTATCGGGCCACACACATCGGTATGTATGATTTCCAATAAGTCCGTAGCTCGCTCCATTATGCCAGAGAATGGAGTCTTAGTCATTTTTCCCACCAGACATGCTTCACATCTTTCAAGTGATTCAAAATCAAGTGATTCAAGAAGTCCATCGGAATGGAGTTTCTCCATACGCTTCACTCCAATGTGACCAAGACGACAGTGCCACATGTATGTAGAACTATCATTCAATATCAAACGTTTAACATCTATATTATTAATATGTGTATCACTACTATCAAGATTCAATAAGAATAGACCATCTATCATAGGTGCATGACCATAAAAGATATTACTCATATAAACCGAACAACCATTATTCTTGGACTTAAACAATTAACCGTCTCGCAATAAACAAGATCTAGATATAATGTTCATGCTTAACGCAAGCACCAAATAACAATTATTTAAGTATAAAACTAATCCTGATGGTAGATGAAGAGGGAGCGTGCCAACAGCGATCACATCAACCTTGGAGCCATTTCCAATGTGCATCGTCACCTTGTCTCTCGCTAGTCTCCATTTATTCTGCAGCACCTGTTTTGAGTTACAAATATGAGCAACCGAACCAGTATAAAATACCCAGGCACTACTATGACTAGTAGTAAGATACACATCAATAACATGTATATCGAATATACCTTTATTATTGATGTTGTCGTTCTTTAGATCTTCCAGGTACTTAGGGAAATTCCGCTTCCAGTGAGCTTCTCGCTTGCAGTAAAAGAACTCAGTATCAGGCTTAGGACCAGCCTTGGGTTTTTTGTGCAGGCGCAACAACTTTCGAGCTGCCCTTCTTGAAGTTACCCTTCTTCTTAGGCTTGCCTTGCTTCTTGAAATTGGTGGTCTTATTGACCATCAACACTTGGTGCTCTTTCTTGATCTCCACTTCCGCAGACTTCAACATGGAGAAGAGTTCTGGTAACGACTTATCCATGCGCTACATGTTGTAGTTCATCACGAAGTTCTTGTAACTAGGTGGTAATGATTGGAGGACATGATTAATACCCAACGCATTAGGAATCGTTATTCCCAGATCTGCGAGTTTATTCGCGTGCCCAGACATTTTAAGAACATGCTCGCTAACGGAGCTGCCCTCTTCCATCTTGCAGTTAAAGAACTTCTCGGAGGCCTCATAGCTTTCAACTGCCTCATGAGTCTCAAATATAATTTTGGGCTCACGGATAATATCATAAGGATCACGGTTCTCAAACCGCTTCTAAAGCACTGATTCCAAACCATACAAGATAGCACACTTAACTATGGATTACTGATTCTTCTGAGTGAGGAAAACATTCTTCACCTCATCGGTAGCATCAGCTGCAGGTGGGTCACCCAGCGGTGCATCCAGCACATAGGTCAACTGACTAGCATTGAGGACAATCCTCAAATTGTGGAACCAATCCACGAAGTTGCTTCCATTGTTTTTCAACTTTTCTTTCTCTAGGAACACAATAAAATTGATGGTAGGGTCCGCCATGATCTACAACATATTTACAAATACTTTAGACTAAGTTCATGATAAATTGAGTTCATACTTATACTTAAATTAACTAGGTGAACTCCCACTCAAAACAACATCCCTCACATTGTTTTAGTGATCACAAGAACCAAATTCACTACACCAAGTCCGATCATCACGAGAGATGATGTAGTTTCAGAGGCGAACAATCAACATGTTCATCATATCAATCATATGACTCATGCTTTACCTTTTGGTATTCCGTGTTCCGAGACCATGTCTGTACATGCTAGGCTCGTCAAGATCAGCCTTAGTATCCACGTGAGCAAATCTAGCTTGCTCTCGTTGTATGCACACGTAGAATCTATCACACCCGACCATTACGTGGTGCTTCGAATCAACGAGTCTTAGCAATGGTGCCTACTAAGGATGATACTTTATTACTTGATATTTAGTGAGAGGGATCATCTTATAATGCTACTGTTGCAATCTAAGCAATACAAGATGCATAAAAGGATTAACATCACATGCAATTCATAATATGTGATATGATATGGCCTTTCTTCTTGTGCCTTCGATCTCCATCTCCTAGCATGAATATGATCTCCATCATCACCGGTGTAACATCCCAAAAATATTAATCTAGGTTATCAAGTTCCAATCACCCAAAGTTAGGGTTAACAAAAACTTTTATTAATTAAATCCATATGAATGCATGTGTGTATGTGATGAATGCATGAATGCTTGTATGGACTTGTGTGATTGTTATGGATAGAAAGGAATGGTTTAAAGATGAAAACAACATCATCTAAGTAATTTCCAAGCATAATCAAATCAAGAGAAATTAAAAAACAAACCATATAAGCCAATGGTCATTTTTGTCAATCTTGTTCACTAGACCACTTTGAGTGTTTCTAGTCCAAGATTTCTAATAGAAAAAAATCCAATTCTTTTCACCCCTTGCTAGACCAAGTAAAAGTGAACCCAAGCCCACCTTGCAAACCCATAGAAACATTTTGCAAACTAGCCAGAGCCATCGCCATGCCTAGCCACCATGTCCACGAGGCACGCCACCGTCCACCGCCACCCTCTGTCCAGCCCTCGAGTATTGCCAAGCAGTGGACCACCAAGAACAGACCGCGCGCAGTTCGTCCCTGCCATGTCCAGAGCGCGCCAGCTCGCCGAAGTCGACCGCCTCCTACAGACCGCGCCTCGCCTTCGCCGCCCGTGCCTGCGATCACTATCGTCCCAGGATACCACCAGACAAGCCTGTTCACCGCCGCGTGACCAGGAGCGACTGTGCGTTGTCAAAAACGTCTTCGGTGCCGCTCAGAGCACTAGCATGTTCCGACCAAACTGCACTGCCCCTTGCCGCGCCATCAAGCTGCTGAGCACCATCAGGAGACCGCGCACCATCACATAGCCTCAGCCATGCCCATATCTTGTTTTAACAATGACCCCGACGAGCATTGCCGATGCCGCTCGGCCTCTCTCGCTCGCCTATAAAAGGAGGCTTACCTAGCTCGTTTTATTCACACCAGTTCACTCCCCACCTCTCACTGATCCTTCCCACTTCTTCCCAGAGCAAGGCGAGCTCTCCCTCGCCTGAATTTCGCCGGAGCCTGCCGCTGCTGGAGGAGAAGGGTGCCGTTGATTGCGACCCCCCGGAGAAGCCGCCAATACTAGGAAGACCGCCGTTGTCGACATCATCATTCGCCCCCATCGCTAACCATCACCTGAGCCCCGGTGAGCCACCCTAGACCCCCACTGGTCGTGCTAGGGTTAGCCCCCGTCATGTTCTTTTCCGATGAGGATGCCAGCCGTGAGCCGTTGATCCTTAGTCTAATCCTACGGTCGTAATCACCCCGTACCCCTTCGCAACCCTTTATCTCACTGACGTGTGGGGACACCACTTAACCAGCCCGCGCTTGTGCTGTGCGCAGTGGGATGGCCCAGTTAGATTTCCCGCGCGACCCAGTTAGTTTAAATTTAGATTTTCCAATTAGTTTCAAACCCTAGTTCTGTATGTTGATTCAAAAATCAATTCATAAATATTTACTATACCAGATTGCATGAAGCCAATTTTGTTAGAAAGATATGGAAATTCTTAATCCAAGCCCGTTGGATTCAGACCATTTGGAATTATAGATCACCTATAGTAAAAATAACAAGGCAGAGACTTTTCTGCATTCAAACATTTTTCAAAATTCAACCATATATGCTTTTGAGTTGATTCCAACTCTCAAAAATCACATTTGACCAGGCATTTCTGAATATATAAAAATATCTAGGTTTACCTGTAGTAATAATGGACAAGTAATAAAAGAATGCCCCATAGGCATTTCTAGTCACTTTAATTAATTAAAATAATAAGGTTAAACATTATTAAATTGTGACACCACTTTAAATCACATTCCCAAGTATTAAAATATGTGGTGATGACATGTGTAAACATGATCCCATGTTTTAATTGGAGAATATTAAATCTTAAGTAGTTTTTCAATGAGTACAAATTACTTTTCTAAAATGAAATAAATAAGACTAAGCCTTTATTTCTTGTGATGATAGTGATGATGCTAGATCATCTAGTGTGAACCCTTGTGTGCCAAATAGAAGTAGTTAAGTATTGTTTGGTGATGGTGTACTTCGTATTTATTTATAGACGCTCGTACCAACCAAGGATACGAAGAGGAAGGAGACTACTACGAGGAAGAAGCAGAGGAGAACTTCAACCACTGCACTACTCAAGGCAAGCCAAACACTATAAGTTGACTTAGCAAGCTAAAACTTGCAAGTTATCTTACCTAGCAAGCCTAACACTACAAGTTGACTTAGCAAGCTTAAACTTGCAAGTTATCTTACCTAGCAAGCTTAATACTACAAGTGAACTATGCAAGCTACCATTAGCAAGCCATCCTAGCAAGCTAACACTTGCAACCTTGATTATACCAAATCCTAGTTTTAATTTTAAGCCTTATTTTATTTCTTTATCAAAGCTCTTTATTTATGTTTACTTAGTAACTTGTGAAGTTTTGGAGAGATATTATAGGTAGCATAAAGAGCATAAAACTTGGCCTAAGTTAGATAAACTAGATGTCATCCTAAGGCATGAGATTCGATTTATATAATTCACACTTGATTATCATCCCTCATTAGTGATTACCCCCAACTTTAGTGGCTAGTTCTAAGCATAAAACCTGATCACTCTATATGGGAATACTTGGTGAAAATGGTTATGAAAACCTTTGAATGATTGAGCTGAGGCTACATTGCGGTCGAGGTTTGAGCTGAGGCTACCTCGTGATGATTGACCACCTATGAAGTTCCCAAGATGATAGATGGTCATGGTTGGGAGGCCAAACTGGTCGGAGAGGTGCCTATACTAGGGTGTGTAATTGAAAGGTTAGGATTGATTATCCGCATACTGAGTATGGTGAATCAGGATTGTTCCTGACGGATGTATCGAATGTTGTGCTGAAAGTGTACCACCTCTGCAGAGTGACAAACTATTCGAATAGCCACGTCCACGGTTACGGACAGTTGGAGTGGCCATACTGTTCCATCTTCAGATGTTTTCAAAATGACTTGTTAAATGAATCATGACTTTACTTGACCACAACAGGGTTGTGATATGAAACTCAAGTTCCCACTTAGGTGTTATAAAACCTTAAGCTAGTTTTCTTTACTTCTAAACTCAGTTAGAGATAAACCTGGCTTTTTGCAAAACAACCTAGAGCTTAGGATCCCTACTTGAAACCTCTTTACTTGTTAGTGATAGTTTTCCATTACTTAAAGAGTACTCATGGCTTTGCCCCTGGCTATTACCGTGGCCAGACTATGAGGAGGACTACCAGGATAATGGACATCAGGAGGTCTACGACAACTAGGATCATCTCCCATCGTCAGCATTGCCTGTGACCATGAAGATGGAGCTTCGCCCATGCTACCGTTATTATATTCTGCTGCGTTGATTGTACTAAGACTAGATCATGAGATCCTTTATTTATAAGACCTATATTATGGTTTGTAATGGATGATGTACTATGATATCCAATCTGTTATGTCTCACAAAAATGGTAATCCTGTGTCACATCCCAAAATTCTCCTAATTTTGGAATGTGGAATAAATAAATAAGTTTGATTGATTGTTTGACTATGTTGAAAATTCTCAAAGAGAAGAAACTTTTTGAATAGAAAATCCTCTCAACCTTGAATTCAAAATTTTATATTCTTTTGTTATGACCTAAGTAGCCATATAGGCAAAAGGGCATGGATTGATTATGGATTGTAGAATTGGTGTGAAAGTTTTCAAAATGAAAATCATGAAGCATTCATAAGCATTTCATTACATCCATGCAAGGTTCTCACAAACTGAATCCAAATCCTGGTATCTAAATTCTATAGTTGATTCGCCCAAGTGTTCCTAATGGTAATTAAATTGACTTTATAAAACCCACTGTTGCTAAGGCATAAATTATTTATAATTAAAGCCTAAAGAGATCCAATTAATATTACAAAATTTTAGAAACAAAATTGAGCTCATTTGGAGCTATTATGAAAAAGTTATGGAATAAATACAAACAAATAAAGATATAGATAAAATGGAATATACAAGGATTTATAAATCCAATACTTGCAAACTAATAAAAAGATTGTAATTTGATCCTATAATGATCTATTCGATTTTAGAAAAATTTAGAAACAAGAATCATATCATTTGGAGTTCATATGCAAAAGATATGAGGAAAACAAGTAAATAGAAAAAGAAAAAAAAGAAAAAAAAACTAAGCGGGCCGGCCCAGCAGGGGACCGAGCCAGCCAGTACGTGAAGCAAAGATCGATCCCACTGCTTTAAAAAGCGTGCGAAATTGATTTTCTATACCTATCTCTATTCAAACACTTATAATTTTTTATCTACAAGTCCAAATCGACTTTCGTTTGTTTCTACTTGTTCCCTACTCCAAGGCCTATCTCTACACCATCCTAAATCTCCATATAAACTCGTGGAGCCACAGCTATACGAGTTTCTCTTCTCGAAATCCCGAATCTTATTTCGCTTTTTAACCCATCTATACTTCGTCGTTTGCCTTCGGTCAAAAAATGAAAGTTGTAGAACTCGTCGAAATCTTTCAATCCCGACAAACCTCACCTCTTTTCATCCACCACAGCCGGATAATTTCGCATCACAATATTTCAGATCTAACGGTGTAAATCCAAGATGTACTCGCACTCGTTTCTTCAAATCCAAATTCCTTTGGTGAGAAGGTAGGAATAATGATTCCCCACAACTTTCATGTTGTAAGTTTTTCAATTTGACCTATGGATTTATCTCTCTAACACAGATCTGTTTCTTGTCTATTCTGGGCCAAAATCGGGCCAATCTCTTCTTCTAGCCACCGGATCCTATCCAGACGGTGGAGATCCAATCAAACCGATACGTGCCATGTCGTCATCCCGGTCAGCTTCCTCATTAACGCCATGTCAACATCAGGTCAACATCTAGTCCCAGTCAACATGTAAAGTCAACCTGTCCAGTCAGCGGAATATTCTCTGGAATATTCCGTTCGAATTTAAAATTGCATATTATAGATCTAACTTGTAAAATTCAATAGAAATTCATACCACGTCCAAAAATTCCGTATAATATATCAAATTGAAGATAATTTTACATAGAATCATCTTATCAGAATAGATCCAACTTTTACTGTACATGGTTACTGCAGTAATTTAATTGGTTTTAATGGTTTTTAGGTTAATAAATTTATAATAAATTATCTGTAACTCCTAAAAATATGAACAATATATCAAATTGAAGCTTCTGTAATATACATTAATAATATCTGGTTGGATCTAGCCTTTGCGGATTATTAACCCCGTAGAAATTTAATTAGTTTTAATGTCTTTATAAATCATTAAATTCATATTAAATTAATTGCTTGTCACAAAAATATAAATGATATACCGATGGAAAGCTGGTTCCATGTAGATCATCAATATGGAAATGGTTTAGGAAAATACTATAAGGTTTTGAAGTAATTAAATAAATGGTTTAATGGCTTATTTAGAGTAATAAATTCATAAGGAAATAAATATTGATCAGAAAATTACAAATAATATATCCCTGAAATCACAATTCCGTGGAGATTACAGATATAATTTTATTTTGATTTTTAGACAACAGAAACTATATGAATCATTTAAAACCCATTAAACACTATTTAAATCATACAAAAAGATCTGTAACTCCGATTAGGGTGAATCCAAGTGCTAAGGTTTTGTATTGACAATATCTATACAGAGAAATTGCATGACAAATTATTTGGTACTGTTAAAACAGAAATTCATACAGAAATATTTAAACCCATTGAAATAGTGTTTTAATCATAGGAAAATATCTATAACTCCTTTTTAGGTGATTCAAATTGCCACTGTCTCTAAATTGCATTACCTCTATCCAGTAGCATCTAGTTCACAATTTAATACGACATAAACATATTTAGTTCAATTAAAGTGGTATACATCATATTAAATCGATACAACTTTAGTAATAAAAGCTTTAGTGCATAAATGACTTTCCACATGCATCATGTAATCTACCTATGTTCAGAACACTAAATGCAACCATTGTGACTCATTAAATCATCATGCATGCATATGTTCATCATTGTTTTCTTGTAATGTTGCACTGTTGTATGTTTGCAATGTTTTGAATGGTGTTTGTTGTGTTTGCTTCAAACATTAGATTGCGAGGAGTGCAACTATTGTGATTGCAACTACTAAGATTGCAAGTATTGTGGTTATGACGAGTGGAACCATTATATCTATGAGGATTGTGAGGATTATCTAATCGACTACATCCACAACAAAGGCAAGTGGTGCTATCTTGGTCATAAATGTCCTACCGTTTTCCTATGCATCGTAGATGTTTTTGTAGAATTGCATATGTAGGAATTGATGTGTATATGCTATGATATATCCCATATTATTCCCTAGTATTCTTTGTTTATGAGCCATCGTATTGGTAGATTGCTTAGCTATGCTATTTAGACGAGGAAGGGAATCACATCATGAAAAGTTATATGTTTTGAAAGGCTTATGTTTTGCTAAATGACAAACCAATATGTTTTAATGAACCACCTGGGCGGAATGGCATTGATTGGGTCATCGAGTGTGGATTTATGGTGGGGAATGCCGCCTAGGACACTGAGAAAGGATTGACTTCTTTGTTTGGTAGCTTTCATGTGCAACCATGTGCCAATAATGAAATGGGCGGTTGGTTGGACTCAGTAGGTTGTGGTAACTCGAACCCACGTATCCAGAGATGTAGAATAGTGTAGGTTGGACCGGTGCGTGTCGGGTTTGGGGAGCTACTTCCCGAACCGTTCCTTCTTGGACTTCTCCCTATCATCACCCAATATGAGAGTGGTGGTACGAGCTGGGCTGGCCAAGTCACATGGGTAAAGTGTACTAACCCCTGCAGGGTGTATAAACTAAGTACTTAGCCATGTCTCCGGTTATGGACAATTTGAGCGACCTGATATTGATGCTATGATATTTCTCACTCATCCTTATTTCTTAATTATTTAAAACTTGTTGGGTGAACATAATTGGGTAGGAGCACCTGGGAGTGAACCAGAGTGTCCTATTTATCGTATTGGAAAACTACTTTGTTACAAATGTTAGGATAAAACTGTTGCTTTATGCAAATGAGCCTGAACTCCACTTGGCCAACTAAGCATGTAGTTGATAGATCTGTTGTTAACCACTTTAGCCTACTTGCCATACATTCAATGTATTGACCATTCGTGGCTACAACTTTTCATGTTGCAGGTTATATCGTATCTGAGTGATCGTTCATAGGTCGCGAGACTCCACTCAACAATTGTTCGCCTGTGGCACATCTGAAGGACGGAGATCTACCTTGTATTCGTTTTTCGCTGTGTACTTGAATAAATAATGTAAATTCTGGATCATATTCGTTGTATTTATGATACACAGTTATATTTGGTATCATTTTGTACTGTGTGTGCTAGTGAACCGATCCAGGGATTGGCACTATACACATGAACTCAGCCTTATCAGGCGAGGGTGTTACATCCTGGGATTGGCGATGTATGGCATAACAGGCATCTGGGATTAAAAATCCGGGTGTTGACAAGTTGGTATCAGATCCATCCTAACCATAGGAGACCCTGGTTAGAATGGACGCCTGAATCAAAAACTTAGTTTCAAAACAAAAGAAGTGAGTATTTATGAAAAACTATTATCATTCTTATCACCAAGATTATTTCAAGAAAATTCATGTTCCTCAAAAATTCTTGCAAACTTACATAAAATTTGACACACTTGATCATCCTACATTCTTATAGATGGATGTGAAGTATAGTAAGTTCTATCAGTTGGGCAATGGAGGAGAGCTTATATTTGAGCGTGATTTGGACCAACTCTCGGAACTTTTGGAGCGCCCGCACCCCAAGTTCTTCGAAGCCCAGCTCAACGATCAGCAAGGAGGAGAATTGCAATGGCTAATAGTTGCAAGTCTTAGAGGGATGATTGAAGCTCCTACCTTGGATGGAATCCAATTCACCTTAAGAGAGAACAACTATTAAGGGCACGCGCTTTGAGTATTACCCAAGGCATGATGCTATTAGACAACCATTAGAGGTACCAAGTCACCTACAGTTGAAGCGTCAAGTGGACCATCTCAGCTACATGATGTATGATAGGAAGAAGGAGTTGGACAATGCCCGCGCCTACGCCAAGCACAACTATGCCATCGCAGTCAAGAAGGACCAGACCATCGCCGTGCTGGTAAAGGATCGCCAGTCACGTTGCCGTCAGCTTGACAAGAAGGAGCGCATCATTTCCCGCCTTCATCACAAAGTGACAGACTTGGAGGAGACCATCCATGAGCGGGACATGCAACTTGAGGAGAGGGAGAATGAAGGGGAAGATATCCGTGGAGACCCTTACTCCTACCTCGGTGATGATGATGACTTCCTGGAGGACCAAGCTATAGACTTCCACACTGATGATGACGACTCTGCCTTCATTGATGATGATGAAGCCACCGATTCTGAGGAGTAGTAGCACTTGAGCACTAGCGTTAGTGAGTTGTATTCGGTCCGACTATATCGTAGTTTCACAGAATGGTTCTTAAAACCATCTGTTTCCTTGTTGTGGTGTGTGTTTGTATTGTGTGCTATGAATGAATGAAAAGCAAGTTGCTAGTTAGCAAAACCTGAGTCAAACTGAAAGTTTAAAAAAAAATTCAAAAACAAACCCCTGAACCTTAGAAACATCTTTATTTTCTCATGATCTATCTCAATCTTTAGATGCCTCGCGGAGGAAGCAGCTCATCCCCGGACCTAATGCTGCAAAGCTTGCAAATGTTGGTTTCGGACCACGAAGCTGAAAGAGCCAAACGTCAAGCCAACTTAGCCACCCTTCAACACATAGCTTAGATGACCCAGAACAATCAAGGCCATGGAAACCATGACAACCATGGATCCAAGCTCAAAAACTTTCAGAATACCAATCTACCTATCTTTAGTAAGTCTGAAGAGCCATTAGATGCAGATGACTGGCTCCAGACCATGGAGAACAACTTAGAAGTTGCAGGAGTGGAGGCCAATGAGAAAGTACTGTTTGCCACCCACTATCTTGCAGGAGATGCAAGAGCTTGGTGGAACAGCATTCGCTCCATGAATGGAGGACATATGATGACTTGGGATGAATTCAAACTCAAGTTCAGTAGAACCATGTGCCACCGGGTTTAATCAAGAGGATGAGAGATGAATTCAGAGAATTTAAGCAAGGGAGGATGACATTAGTTGAGTACCGTGACAAATTTCTATCATTAGCTAGGTATGCACCAAATGATATTGACACTGAAGCCAAGAAGAAGGAGAGGTTCTTGAATGGTCTGCATGATGAGATGCAGACAATCTTAGTCAATATTCCTTTTGCTGACATTGAAGCCTTAGTAGATTCTGCAATTCAGATGGAAGGCAAGATCAACCAAGCCAATGAGAACCGCAAGCGTCGAATGATGCATCAACCAGGAACCCACCATACCCCAAAGTATCGCCCCAACCCGTCTGCAGGATTTGCCCCAAGAAACAATAGACCCCTGATGACCCGTCCGGAATATCCCAGCCGTGGAGGAGGAACCCCAAGGCCCGGAGGAAACCACAACAACAACCCAAGCAACTCCAACCACTTTAACCGTGCACCACCCATGTTCAACAACAACAACCCCACCAACACCAATACTGCCCCAAGGACTGGAAGCAATGATGTGCCTGTTGCAGGAAAGGACAAGTCTCAGGTCACTTGTTATGAATGTGGAGTCAAGGGTCACTATTCTAATGAGTGCCCCAAGAAGCTTGCAGTAGCCCCCAATGTGAATGCCCCAGCTCAGCAGCATCGTCGTGTTCATCCTAGAAGGAGATCCGCCCCAGGAAACTCGCTCAACCGCAACGGCCGTCTGTTTCACATGAATGCCGAAGAAGCCCATGAAGCGCCAAATGTCGTGCTAGGTATGTTTTCAGTTAACTTAGTACTTGCAAGAGTGTTGTTTGATTTTGGAGCATCACGCTCATTTGTTACAGAAGAATTTGCATGCACTAGTAAGATTCAACCAACAAAATTGAAGCATGTTATGATAGTTCAAATACCTGGTTCAACCACCAAAGCTAGACAAATTTGCAAGGCCGTACCTATCAGAATCCATGGCATAGATTTTTATGCTAATCTAATAGTACTCAAAACCAAAGGTTTGGAAGTAGTACTAGGAATGGATTGGATGTCGAAACATAAAGGATTAATCGACTGTGCCAAGAAAGCCATAACCATGACCAGTACAACCGGTATATCAGTAGAGCATGTATCTAAAATCTTGCCCCGTCAATTCAAGTGCAACAAGTGTCTAGCCCAACCAACCATTGACCAAGTCAGAGTAGTTTGTGAATACCCTGACGTATTCCCAGATGTTTTGTCCGGTATGCCCCTAGATCGAGATATCGAGTTTATCATTGAACTAATCCCTAGAACCGGACCCATAGCTTAGAAACCTTATAGTATGAACCCGTCTGAACTAGTGGAGCTAAAGAAGTAATTGGATGCTATGCTGGATATAGGACTGATTCAACCAAGTGCGTCACCATGGAGATCACCTGTTTTGTTCGTGGATAAGAAAGATGGAGGTAACCGTTTGTGTACGGAAAACATGAAGCTGAATGATGTCACCATTAAGAACAAGTATCCACTGCCAAAGATAGAAGATCTGTTTGATCAGTTGACCGATGCCAAAGTGTTTTCTAAGATTGATCTTAGAACTGGTTATCATCAACTCAAGATTCGCGCCGAAGATATTTCAAAGACCGCCTTTACCACCAGATATGGACTGTATGAGTACACTGTCATCTTTTGGATTAACCAATGCCCCCGCTTATTTCATGAATAAGATTTTTATGGACTTCTTAGATAAGTTTGTCATTGTTTTCATCGATGACATTCTGATATATTCCAAATCAAAAGAAGAACATGAGCTACACCTAAGGACCATCCTTGGAACCCTTAGGGAGCATCAGTTGTATGCCAAGTTTAGCAAATGTGAATTCTGGTTACAGGAAGTAGGATTCCTCGGACATATCGTGTCGGCAGGAGGAATTGCTGTTGACCCTGCCAAGGTTAAGGATGTTGAAGAATGGCAAGCCCCAACCACTCAAACCCAAGTTCGTGCATTCCTCGGATTAGCGGGATATTACCGCAAGTTTGTAGAAGGATTCTCGAGCATCGCAAGACCCATGACCCAATTGTTGAAGAAAGATAAGAAGTTTGAATGGACAGACAAATGCGAAGCAAGTTTTCAAGAACTCAAGAAGAGATTGATCTCATCCCCAATCTTGATCATGCCAGATATCACGAAGCCTTTTGATGTGTTTTGTGACGCATCCAAGATCGGTCTCGGATGTGTGTTGATGCAAGAAGGCAAAGTCATATCATATCTATCCCGACAACTAAAACAACATGAGCAGAATTATCCTACCCATGAACTCAAACTAGCAGCCGTAGTTTTAGCCTTGAAGTCATGGAGGCATTACCTCATGGGAAACCGTTGTGAGATTTATTCGGATCACAAGAGCCTAAAGTATATTTTCACCCAGAAGGAGCTGAATATGAGGCAAAGGAGATGGATAGAGTTAATTAAGGACTATGATCTTGACATTCAATATCACCTCTATAAAGCCAATGTGGTAGCAGATGCTCTTAGCAGATAGCCGTGTCACTTAAACACCATGATTCTGAAGGAGCAACCAAGTTTGCACAAGGAGTTGGAAGATTTACAAATGGAATTAGTTAGTGAAGGATTTTTGGCTAGCATAGAACTTCAACCCACTTTGATCAGTCAGATCAAGGAGGCGCAGAAAGGAAATGCTAGTATCGACGGAATCAAACGTCGTATTGGTCCAGGAAAAGTACCCGGATTCACCGAAGATGAAGAAGGAGTTTTGTGGTACAAAGGACGTATCTGTGTGCCAACAGATTCAGAATTGAAGCAAGATATTTTGAAAAAAGTCCATGATACTCTTTATTCTATCCACCCCGGAGGAATGAAGATGTATCAGGATTTGAAGGAGCAATTTTGGTGGCATAAGATGAAGAGAGAAATCGGAAGCTACATAGCCAAGTGTGGTATCTGTCAGAGAGTCAAGGTGGGACATTAGAGACCCGCAGGACTGTTGCAACCATTGCAGATTCCGGAATGGAAATGGGATTCAGTGGGAATGGATTTTATCACCGGGTTGCCTACATCTAGTAGGGGAAATGACTCTATTTGGGTCATAGTGGATAGACTTTCCAAAGTCGCCCATTTCTTGCCAGTCAAGACCACTTACCAGAGTTCGAAGCTAGCAGATTTGTACATCGCTAGAATAGTCAGTTTGCATGGAGTCCCCAAGAACATTGTGTCGGATCGAGGCACCCAGTTTACCTCGAGGTTTTGGAAGGAAGTCCTAGAAGGATTAGGAACCATACTAGATTTCAGCACAGCTTATCACCCTCAGACAGATGGACAAACAGAGCGAGTAAATCAAATACTCGAAGATATGTTGAGAGCCTGTGCGTTAGAATATGGATCTAAATGGGAAGACTGCCTGCCTTTCGCAGAATTTTCATACAACAACAGTTATCAAGCTAGTTTGCAAATGTCCCCATTTGAATTCATGTATGGAAGGAAGTGTCGTACCCCATTGAATTGATCGGAAGTCGGAGAGAGTCAGATTTTTAGACCCGATATCCTATGAGAAGCAGAAGAGAAAGTTCACAAGATTCGTGAGCACCTCAAGACCGCCCAATCCAGACAGAAGAGTTATGCCGACAAGAGACGTCGAGATCTAGCCTTCAATATCGGAGATTTTGTGTATCTCAAAGTATAACCTTTGAAAGGAATGCAACATTTCCAACTCAAAGGAAAGTTAGCCCCAGACATATCGGACCCTTCAAGATTTTGAATCGCCGAGGAGAAGTCTCATATCAACTGGAACTGCCGAAGGAGATGTCATCCGTGCATAATGTGTTTCATATCTCGTTACTTCGCAAATGTCTAGAAGTTCCGGAGAAGACCGAAGTTTTCAAGAATATTGATCACAAAACCATAGAGATCAACGATGACCTGACATACCCCGAAGTACCCATTTTTATTTTGGAGGAATCCTTCAGAATCACCAGGACCCAGAGTATCAAGTTTCTCAAGATACAGTGGAGTAACCACACTGAAGAAGAATCTACCTTGGAGCGAGAAGACTATATTATGATGGAGTTTCCAGATCTATTTAAATCCTAGTTTTGTCTTTTTCTCAAATCTCGGGAAGAGATTTTGTTTAAGGAGGGAAGGTTTGTAACATCCCAAAAATATTAATCTAGGTTATCAAGTTCCAATCACCCAAAGTTAGGGTTAACAAAAACTTTTATTAATTAAATCCATATGAATGCATGTGTGTATATGATGAATGCATGAATGCTTGTATGGACCTGTGTGATTGTTATGGATAGCAAGGAATTGTTTACAGATGAAAACAACATCATCTAAATCATTTCCAAGAAGAATCAAATCAAGAGAAATTCAAAAACAAACCATATAAGCCAATGGTCATTTTTGCCAATCTTGTTCACTAGACCACTTTGAGTGTTTCTAGTCCAAGATTTCTAACAGAAAAAATCCAATTCTTTTCACCCCTTGCTAGACCAAGTAAAAGTGAACCCAAGACCACCTTGCAAACCCACAGAAACATTTTGCAAATCTATGCCAAGGACAATTCAAAATTGAATCTAGTCAATATGGTAAGATCACCATTTCTCAAAACCCAACCAAACCAGTTCAACTTGAAAAATCCAAACAACCAGAGACTACCTAGTATGTGACCAATGCACCCACCAAAATTCATCCAAAAATTCAATATGAATTTCTTGTGGCCATTTCATCAAACACCTGGAGACATAAATCAAACTTGGCCAAACTTCACTGTTTTGAGCTGTGATCACCCCAAACATTGTCCCCCATTGATCATCCTTGTCTCCCCCAGTGCCAACCAGTGTATTAAACCATCCTAGACCCCTACCATTGCACCATGTCGTGCATGCCCGAGCCACCCCTTGCTAGCCGACCATGGCAAGCTAGCCAGAGCCATCGGCGCGCCTAGCCACCATGTCCAGGAGGCACGCCACCGTCCACTGCCACCCTCTGTCCAGCCCTCGAGCATTGCCAAGCAGTGGACCACCAAGAACAGACCGTAAATAGTTCGTCCCTGCCATGTGTAGAGCACGCCAGCTCGGCGAAGCCGACCGCCTCGCACAGACCGTGTCTCGTCTTTGCCGCTCGTGCCTGTGATCACCACCGTCCCAGGAGACCACCAGACATGCCCGTTCGCCGCCGTGCGACCAGGAGCGCCTGTGCATCGTCAAAAACATCGTCGGTGCCGCTTAGAGCACCAGCGCGTTCCGACCAAACCGCACCGCCCCTTGCCGCGCCATCAAGCCATTGAGCACCGCCAGGAGACTGCCCACCGTCCCTACCATCAGCCATGCCCATAGCTCGCTGTAACGATTACCCCGACAAGCACTGCCCATGCCGCTCGGCCTCTCTCGCTCGGCTATAAAAGGAGGCCTCCCTAGCTCATTTTCTTCACACCAGTTCACTCCCCACCTCTCAATGATCCTTCCCACTTCTTCCCGGAGCAAGGCGAGCTCTCCCTCGCCAGAATTTCGCCGGATCCTGCCGCTGCTGGAGGAGAAGGGCGCCGTCGATTGTGACCCCCCAGGAGAAGCCGCCAGTACCAGGAGGACCGCCGTTGTCGACATCGTCATTCGCCCCCATCGCCGACCATCGCCTGAGCACCGGTGAGCCACCCTAGACCCCCACTGGTCGTGCTAGGGTTAGCCCCCGTCGTTTTCTGTTCTGACAAGGACGACGGCCGTGAGTCGTTTATCCTTAATCTAATCCTACGGTCGTAATCACCCCGTACCCCTTCGCAACCCTCTGTCTCACTGACGTGTGGGGACACCACTTAACCAGTCCACATGCGTGCTGTGCGCAGTGGGCCGGCCCAGTTAGATTTCCCGCGTGACTTAGTTAGTTTAAATTTAGATTTTCCAATTAGTTTCAAACCCTAGTTCTGTCTATTGATTCAAAAATCAATTCAGAAATATTTACTGCACCAAATTGCATGAAACCAATTTTGCTAGAAAGATATGGAAATTCTTAATCCAAGCCCATTGGATTCAAACCATTTGGAATTATAGATCACCTATAGTAAAAATAACAAGGCACGGACTTTTCTGCATTCAAATATTTTTCAAAATTAAACCATAGATGCTTTTGAGTTGATTCTAACTCTCAAAAATCACATTTGGCCAGACCTTTCTGAATATATAAAAATATCTAGGTTTACTTGCAGTAATAATAGACAAGTAATAAAAGAATGCCCCGTGGGCATTTCGAGTCACTTTAGATAATTTAAATAATAAGGTTAAACATTATTAAATTGTGACACCACTTTAAATCACATTCCCAAGTATTAAAATATGTGGTGATGACATGTGTCAACATGATCCCTTGTTTTAATTGGAGAATATTAAATCTTAAGTAGTTTTTCAATGAGTAGAAATTACTTTTCTAAAATGAAATAAATAAGACTAAGCCTTTATTTCTTGTGATGATAGTGATGATGCTTGATCATCTAGTGTGAACCCTTATGTGCCAAATAGAAGTAGTTAAGTATTTTTTGGTGATTGTGTACTTCATATTTATTTATAGACGCTAGTACCAACCAAGGATGCGAAGAGGAAGGAGACTACTACGAGGAAGAAGCAGAGGAGAACTTCAACTACTAAACTACTCAAGGAAAGCCTAACACTACAAGTTGACTTAGTAAGCTAAAACTTGCAAGTAATCTTACCTAGCAAGCTTAACACTACAAGTTGACTTAGCAAGCTTAAACTTGCAAGTTATCTTACCTAGCAAGCTTAATAATACAAGTGAACTATGCAAGCTACCATTAGCAAGCCATCCTAGTAAGCTAACACTTGCAACCTTGATTATACCAAATCCCAGTTTTAATTACAACCCTTATTTTATTTCTTTATCAAAGCTCTTTATTTATGTTTACTTAGTGACTTGTGAAGTTTTGGAAATATATTATAGGTAGAATAAAGAGCATAAAACTTCGCCTAAGTTATATAGACTAGATGTCATCCTGAGGCATGAGATTCGATTTAGATAAGTCACACTTGATTATCACCCCTCATTAGTGATTACCCCCAACTTTAGTGGCTAGTGCTAAGCATAAAACTTAATCACTCTAGATGGGAATACTTGGTGAAAATGGTTATGAAAACCTTTGAATGATGAGTCATTCTAATGAAATTTTTTGACATGTGTTGTTGAAAACCAGATGATTTTGATGATGAAAATGTTGAGGCATGAGCCTTAGCCCTTTATAAAACTGATGGTTGTGTTCGGATGTGATACCATCCCAATGTTTACCGTACAACCGCAATACCCGAATTTTGGTAGGGCTTGACTAGAAGTTTAT
Source organism: Avena sativa (assembly GCA_916181665.1). Taxonomy (NCBI): domain Eukaryota; kingdom Viridiplantae; phylum Streptophyta; class Magnoliopsida; order Poales; family Poaceae; genus Avena; species Avena sativa. Next base: position 6,830,593 of record OV702293.1, on the reverse strand, counting down.
ATATCTTAGTATGGGTTCCCATGCGGTCGAGGTTTGAGCTGAGGCTACCCCGTGATGATTGACCACCTGTGCAGTTCCCAAGATGACAGATGGTCATGGTTGGGAAGCCAAACTCATATGAGATGTGCCTATACTAGGGTGTGTAATTGAAAGGTTAGGATTGATTATCCGCATACTGAGTATGGTGAATCAGGATTGTTCCTGACGGATGTATCAGATGTTGTGGTGAAAGTTACCACCTCTGCAGAGTGTCAAACTATTCGAATAGCCACGTCCGTGGTTATGGAAAGTTGGAGTGGCCATACTGATCCATCGTCAGATGTTTTCAAAATGACTTGTGAAATGAATCATGACTTGACTTGACCACAACAGGGTTGTGATATGAAACTCAAGTTTCCACTTAGGTGTAATAAAACCTTAAGCTAGTTTTATTTACTTCTAAACTCAGTTAGAGATAAAACTGGCTTTTTGCAAAACAACCTAGAGCTTAGGATCCCTACTTGAAACCTCTTTACTTATAGTGATAGTTTGCGAGTACTTAAAGAGTACTCATGGATTTGTCCCTGGCTATTCCCGTGGCTAGACTATGAGGAGGACTACCAGGATGATGGACAACAGGAGGTCTACGACAACTAGTATCATCTCCCATCGTCAGCATTGCCTGTGACCCTGAAGATGAAGCTTTGCCCATGCTACCGTTATTATATTCCACTGCGTTTACTGTATTAATACTGGATCATGAGATCCTTTATTTGTAAGACCTATATTATGGTTTGTAATGGATGATGTATTGTGATATCCAATCTGTTATGTCTCGTAAAAATGGTAATCCTGGTATTGCGATGTATGACATAACAGACATCTAGGATTAAAAATCCGGGTGTTGACAACTGGCGTGGTGTCAAGGTAAATGGCACCGCTCTATGGTTGTCGTTAACAAACATCAATTATTACAACTACTTTCAATAATGGACATGCAGATCTTAAAATGAAATTTAAAGACAACCATAAGGCTCCTGCCGGTTGCCAACATACAATAAGGATCATTGCATACATCATATATAATCACAATAATGGCCATATCACATCACAACACACCCTTGCAAAACAAAGTTAGACACCTCTAATTTTCTTTGCATGTTTTACGTGGTTTGGGGATTTTGAATAAGAACCGTTCTAACTTACGAACAAGAACCACAATGTTGATACAAGTATTGTTAAGTTCCCGTTGTAAATTGAATCTTCACTATGGTGGGAGAGACAGACACCCGCAAAGACATTTATGCAATACAAGTTGCATGTCGAGCGTGGAGCAAGTCTCATGAACGATGTCATACAAGGTTAGCCCAGGCCTCTTCGTCCCACCATCCCACAAGATGCAAAGTACACAAAAAACAGGCAAAAACAAAAGCATCAACGACCACAAAAACTTTGTGTTCTACTCGTGCAACAGATCTATGCATAGACACGACCCTGATACCACTGCAGGGGTTCGTAGCATGGAAAACAAAAAAATCTATTGCATGAACACACACAAGTAAAGATCTAATCTACGAGATCAATACAACGAGTTGATAGAGTACTAACCCTTGAAAATCCAAAGCGTTTAACGAGATCGGATTATCGTGGTTGATGTAGTCGTTCACTTGCCGATCTCAAGATTGTGAAGACGATCCTTCCGGCACCGCGTTCTGGCAGAGCTTCTGTAGTCGGTCACACGTTCGGTACTCGATGAAGACCTCCCTCTCCCTTGTTCCAGCAGGCAGCGGAGGTTGTAGATCTCCTCGCGATTCCATCACCACGATGGTGTGGTGGTGAAACAGAGGAGTAGATACTACAGGGCCCCGCCTAAGCCAGAGCGAGTTTGGTGGAATCGAGAGGCATCGACAACTAGGGTTTAGAGGCCGAGGGGTGGAGGTGGCCGGCGGCGACTTGAGGAGGCTCTAGGGCGGAGCGACTTGGGAGGGGCAACCGGCCTAGGGTTTGTGGTGTAGGGCAAGGGGCCACCCCCTCCTTTTATAGGTGGGAGGCGCGGATAGGGGAGGAGGAGAACTCCCCCAACTCCCCTTGTATTGCCGGAGGAAAGGGAGGGAGGGGCAACCTTCCTCCTCTAGGTTTCCTCCTCTCCCTCCACTGGGTTTGACTATCAATGTTGGAATTTGACTTTTCAAATTGGAGTTTGACTATTCAAACTAGAATTTTATTATTTCACTTCCCATTTCCTAGCCAAGTGACCTAGGACATGATGCAACCATTCCACATTGGTATGACACATTCATGTACCCTTCCCTCTCTAGAGTAGTGGACCTTCTAGACCCTTCTAGAAGCTTCCAGTGAAAACACCGAAAACATTTATCAACCCCGGAATTGAACTTTCCTTATATGAATCTTATTCTCCTGACCATTCTGGATCTCCTCGTGATGTCCTGGATCCAATCCTAGACTCAAACAACATTCGGTCTCCAACTCATTACCATATCTACTAAACAACATTGAATCCTTAAGTGTGTCTCCAATGGTTCGTGAATTATGCAGACATGATCGAGACACTTCTCCAATCAATAACCAATAGAGGAATCTGTAAATTCATATGGATCCCACATATTTCTATGATTATTTCATGATCGAATGAACCATTTACATATGATACCAATTTCCCTTATTATTGTGATACTTTACTCATCCGAGGTTTGATCGTTGGTATCTCTTATACCTAGTTCAACATCGTTACAGATAAGTACTCTTTATTCATTCCGTGATATGTGATCCCTTGTGACCTAGCCACATGCTTGCAAGCCAATTGGATGACATTCCACCGATAGGGCCAAGAGTATATCTATCCGTCATATGGATGGACAAATCCCACTCTTGATCCATGTGCCTCAACACATACTTTCAGAATACCTAATGCCACATTTATAACCACCCAGTTACGGAAGTGGTGTTTGATGTCATCAAAGCATTCATCTGTTGATGATGATTAACATGATTTAATGGTCAAGGGATTAGGTTACTATGTACTTGAAATCTTATAGCAAACGAACTTCTAAATGACTTGACCTTACGCTACACATACTATAGGATTATGTCCATCATATCATTCTCCTAATGACATGATCTTGTTATTAATAACATCTAATGTTCATGATCAGGAAACGATGATCATCTATTAATCAACAAGCTAGTTTAACAAGAGGCTTTACTAGGGACTTCTTTTATGTTTACAAAACACACAAGTATTACTATTTCTGGTTAATACAATTATAGCATGGGATGTAAACAGTTATCATAAACACAAAGATATAATAATAAATATTTTATTATTTCCTCTTGGGCATATCTCCAACATAAGGATATATCAAGTATAGCTTTAAAAATAATAGAAATCTTTCCAAGCTTACAAGCTAAACCAATCCAATGTAGAGCTCATGAAATGTTTAGCCAAAGACAGAAAGTGTGTACCAATCAAATTATGGTCTCACCATAACCTATTTAATAAGCAATCCAAGTACACATGCTAGATAGCTTAATTCTCTTATACTTAATCATTTTCCTGAGATAAAAAACAGGAATCATATTGTCAGCTATACATTTTATCATCTAAATTTATCAGAGAACCATTGGAGTATGTAACCAACTCCAATTCCCTCACATCATAACATATCAACACAAACCAGTACATAAAAAAATTCAGTTAATAGTTTCTAATAGAACCAGTGTCAACATCAAGCTCACAGTACAACAGTAAAATCTATACCACTAGAATTAATAGGTAACCACCTCAAAGCAACATGATATCAAGGGATGAACCCTAACACAGAGGGATGAACCCTAGAACAACAGGCAAACGACACTTAGGGTCCGTGTGTTGCAAGAACACAGAGGACGACATGGTAGGATAGAGAACAAGAGGAAGAAGGGTAGAACTTACTCGAGGTCCTCGTTGTAGTTAGAAGAGGAAGCGGAACGACCGACGAATGCACCCGCAGCGGCACGGGGAGCACCCAAAGGCGCTGCAACCCGCTCCAAGCAACGAGCATGACATCCAAAGCAACACGGGAAGAAATGGCGGCACCACAGGTCCACCAGAGCCGCGGAGCAGAAACATAGGGTCGTCGGAGCACCGAATCACCAGTGACCACTAAACCCTAGGGTTCGGGGTAGAAGCGGCATGGTCAGGAGAGAGGCCTAGCAACGAATTGAATGAGATGAGTCAGCGGAGCATCATTGGCTGCCTCGTTTCGCACCACGGCGGCGGCCGGAGAATCCCGAGAAGCCCGGAATCGTACGGCGACGATGGCAGCAACACAGCGCCACGGCAGGGCGCGAGAGAGGAGAGGACACGAGAGCGCAAGAGAGAAGGAGAGTGTACTGGGCCGGTACGGGCCAATACCACTCGAACCAGTGGGTTTGACCAGCCTAGATGGGCCGGGTCAAGGCTGGGCCAGCCCAATGGGCTAGGTCCAGATCTTTAAATAAAGAATTTTAACAAATGTTTAAAGACTAAAATAACCCTAGACCTAAATAATTCCTAAGAAGTGGAATAAAAATCCTAAAAATACATATAATATATCCATGAGTTCCTAAAAATATGATTTACCCACTAAAATTAAGAATTCTATTTTTTAAATAGAATAAACTTAGGTTAAATATTTTTATAATATAATTTTATAAATATATATAGAACACCTAAAAATAAATAAAATTCAGTTGAACAATTTTAAATGAGTATTGTATTTAAGAAAAATACTAAATTGGTATTTAGATTAGTAAAAATAAAATCTCATAAATTAAAATATTTACTCTTAAATAGAATTTTAGAAAATAAGGATAGGAGCTAAAATTAAATAAAATAAATAAATTTTAAAGCTCTTATAATAATATATTGTCTCACAAAAATATTAAATATGTTATTAGTAAAGTTTTCAAGATTTCAAAATAATAAATCCTTAACTCATTTTATCAAATACAAATTTTATAAATTCCTTAAAATACATTTCTTAAGTAAGAAATAATCACAAATTTATATTAAACCTTTAATCTCTTATATCTAAATAATAATTCCAAAACCATAATCTGGAATCATAATCAAACTTAAATATAACCACTAACTTTATAATACTCTTTTAAAATCTTAAAATATCAAATCCTTTAAGTTTAATTACCAGTCCAACTCCAAAACTATAATTCATAATAAAAATTTAATTATAAACTAATCATTCACTCAAATATAAGTGAATGATCTCATAACCTTAATCATACCTATCGTAACCTAAAAACTTCGAAATAATTAAAACATATTACATCTTAAGTTTATCTATGATTTTAAGGTTAACTTTAGTTCCAGTAATTATGATCATCATGTCTAAAAACTATTTATATTGTTATAGGTAACTTTGGTCTGTTTCAATTAAGACATCAGGTATCTTAAGTCCAAACTATTTGAGCAAACACAAATGAAATCGATCACATTCTATAAACCATAAAGATTATTTAAACCTTATTAAAGAAACCTTTTCTTCAAAGATTATTCTTTTTGCCACTTCAAACAATAACCTTATAATAATTTATTACAAATCCTTAAACCAACATTAGGATTTCTATCATAGTCACCAGATAGCAATCAACCCCAATCCAACATTGCTTTATACTTTATTGTTATCTTCTATATCTAAATAGGAGTCCCCTACTATCTTATTTTCCTGCACATGCAAGCACTCCATGTCACCTATTTTTCCATGTTATCCCATCTGGAATTTTTCCCACAATAAATAGACAACGTTGGATGCACTTCTTCCTGTTTGGCCATTCTTCTTCTAAGTTGTAACTATAGGCACGAAATTTTAATCACTATAGTGGTTGCATGCAAATTAATAAAATTATCTTCCTGCTTTTTATCTCCTCCGCACAAGTAACTGATAGAATCATTATATTATCTTCTCTCGCATAGAACCTGTGGAGCTGCTCTGTTTCTGTTGTCTTCATCGTAGCTCTCGAGCAAAGCTGGGAGGAAGCGCCCCGTCTTCAATATCAGACGCTCCCTGGTATGCCATCCTCTTTCTCTTCCCATATTCACTTTCACATGACAGAGCTACAGGTATGGGTTATCTTTGTTCATCATGCATCTAGCACAGGCCGAATCTGGAGCCCTTTCCATCGCTTCTTCAATTCCCTCATCATATAAGGTTCGTCCATATTACCCCCTATCCAAATCCTCCTATACTATCTTGATGCTTTATTGCCATCCTGTTTATGGTGAGTATGTCGATTGAGTTATAGAGGATTTGCTATGCCACTTCCTAGATCTATTTTACATCCTTGGGTTACCCCCTGGGTATTACAATTTCCCAGACTGCTAATTTAGCATGAGTAAATTGACTGGATCCAACAACCACTATTTTTCATAAAAGACTCAAACTATGTACTAGTTCTTATAGCACTATATTCTCATCCAATTCCCTTTTTGTTTCATTTCAAAATTTGCATCCACACAAGCTCGGGAACAAAAAGAAGGATTAGTTTTAGATATCAGCAAACACTTCATCTGCTGCACTTTACAATATATTTTCCTAATAATTGTCTTGATGCTGATCAGTTTGTGAAAATGATGAAATGAGCCAAGTTAGTACCCCCAACAAGGATTTAACAAATCTATGTTCATCCAGGTAACTCCTAGAATTTTCCATATATTTGTAGCAATTGAATTTAAATAGATATTCTCATATGACATCCACTTCAGTTCCATCTTTTTGTCAGGGAAATGAACTTGATCTTGCTAATGGAAAAAACGCAAGCAAGAGTGCGTATACTACTCAGATCATCTTTCCAACAAGGCTCCACAATGCAGTTTTCACTTAGCAACATATTCGTGCAACACTACAAAGAACAAGACCACATGCAACAACTCAGAACAAGTAGAGTAATTATTGCCACAATATACTATCAGAGGTACTATTCATCAGATAGACATGAAACAACACATGTGAATTAGCATACTTGGCACATGGCACACTAGCTACCAGTCGGTGCCTTCCTAATGACGCTGCAATTTACGGTACATGCAGAGCTCATACCGCTATGCTACAAAGATTTTATGCTTCAGTTTCTTCCGCACTGTTAGTTACCTATATGATGTTGGTGGTATCAATAATTATTTATGAGGACATGTCTATGGTCTATATCGAACATCTACTACAACTAAGAAAAGTTTATATACTTTTAGGTGTATTCAATGGTACAAAACTGAATATATGTCCTCAAACCTCATGTGTGATTACATGTATGTCTACAAATATATTATACAACAGTACCAAATCTAGGAAATGATGACCATTCGAGCCCATATGCTTGCGCTGTGTAGATCTTTTTTCCTTTAATTGTTTTCCTATTCGTGCTTGGAATAATTTCTTATCAAAATATTGGTTCAAGTTTCCTACGCTTTTCTAAATTGTACTCCACTAATTATTGGTTCAAATTTTCCTATCCGTTTCTACATGTGTAGTTCTTCGAAACCACAAAAAAATCCCGCAGGAACGCGCTGGGTATTATCTAGTATCATTAATGTCAAAACTCAAGTTCATTATAAACACATCCATTTGTAAAGTAAGAATTGAAAATAAACCCACTCTTAAGAAACTCACTTAAGTTTAACTCACTTAGACTACCGGTAATACATTTTAAGAGTTTTACAAAATACATTACATTACTTGTGCATAACAACATATTGCTTCTTTAAACATTAGTCCTTATCGGACCAATGATGTTATTTTCAGATATTGGACCTTCTGTTGTCCTGAAGACCGTGAGTGCATAATCTTGCAATCACAAAAGGCAAGTTCACACTTGCTCATGTCCTTTGGTTATTTTCTATCAAATATTTTGCAAATATAGTGTTGTCATCACCTGCATTTCAAAAAGGTCAGAAAACACTATTTTAATAATAATATGATTATAGGTTATTTACCAAAAGGTAATAACCTACTATTAAAGTTCCGATGGTAAAGGAACATATTATATAGGAATTAAAAACCAATATTACCAGTGATTCTTGTGTTGTATATCATGCATTAACCATGATATTTGGAATGGGACGGAGAAGTCAGCTGAATCTTCTTCCTTTCATATGTAGGCAAGACGACCTTAACGTGACGCCGTGATTTCTTGTGAGGATCTAGCATATGGGTGGGCACCCTTAGGCACCATGATTTTGGTGTCTAAATTATCCGTGAGCGGTTGCCGGAGGTACAGTTAGACCTTTATGGAGTTTGCCAGGGGTATAACCGGCTCATTGAGTCTTCGGGAACTCATCAAGGTGATAGCTTACCCGAAAGGAGACTTAACGAAGATGTAGTCAGCCCCGAAGGATCATGTAGACATATGGGTGTTGGAGATATGCCCAAGAGGCAATAATAAAGTGGTTATTATTATATCTTTGTGTTTATGATAAACGTTTACATCCCATGCTATAATTGTATTAACTGGAAACATTAATACTTGTGTGTTTTGTAAACATAAAAGAGTCCCTGGTAAGCCTCTTGTTGAAGCTAGCTTGTTGATTAATAGATGATCATGGTTTCCTGGTCATGAACATTGGATGTTATTAATAACAAGGTCATATCATTAGGAGAATGATGTGATGTACACACACCCATAGTAAGCATAGCATTAGATCAAGTCATTAAGTTTGTTTTGCTATAAGCTTTTAGATGCATAGTAACCTAATCCTTCGACCATGAGATCATGTTAATGACCGTCACCAGATGAGTACTTTTATGACATCAAATTCCACTTCCGTTACTGGGTGGTTATAAATGTGGCATTAGGTATTATAAAAGTATGTGTTGAAGCGCATGGATTAAGAGTGAGATTTGTCCATCCATATGACGGATAGATATACTCTGGGCCCTCTCGATAGAATGTCATCCAATTGGCTTGCAAGCATGTGACTAGGTCATAAGGGATGTCATATCATGGAATGAGTAAAGAGTACTTATCAGTAATGAGGTTGAACTAGGTATAGAGATACCGATGATCAAACCTTGGATAAGTAAAGTATCACGTGACAAAGGGAATCAGTATCATATGTAAATGGTTCATTCGATCACGAAGTTATCGTAAAAATATGTGGGAGCCATATGGATTTCCATATCGCTTTATTGGTTATTGATCAGAGAGGTGTCTCGATCATGTCTGCATAGTTCACGAACTATAGGGAGAGACACTTAAGGATTTGACGTTGTTTAAGTAAATATGGAATATGAGTTGGAGACCCAATGTTGTTCAGAGTCTTGGATTGGATCCAGGACATCACGAGGATATTCGGAATGGTCCGTAGAATAATATTCATATAAGGAAAGTCAATTTCCAGGGTTCAGAAATGTTTTTGGTGTTTTGACTAGAAGCTTCTAGAATGTTCTAGAAGGTCCACCACCCCAGGAGGGGCACTTGGGATGCGGCATACCCTAAGGGGCTGGCCGGACCATGCCCAAGGGTAAATCGGCCAAGGACTAGGAGGAAAGTGTCAAACCATAGTTTGAAAAGTCAAATCCTAGTTTGGGAAGGAAAGGGAAAACTTGAAAGGCAAGTTCACAACTCTCCCCTTCCTAGCCGAGTTGGGGAAGGACTCTCCCCTTGCTAGCCTAGTTGGGGGCAACTCGGCTAGGGCAGGAAGGCCCTTGGCCGCTAGCCCCTCTCACATATAAGGAGGGGTAGGCCGCCACCCCTTGGACCCTTGTCCCTTGGCGCCTAACCCTAGCCACCCCCTGTATTCTCTCTCATCCACTGCCCTGCTCCGGCTTAGGCCAAGCCCTGCAGAAATCTCTCCTTCTCCACCACTACCACCACACTGTCATGCTGTCAGGATTCCAAGGAGATCTACAATCTTCGCTGCACTACTGGAACAAGGGAGAGGAAGGTCTTCATCGACTACCGTACGTGTTACTGACTGCGGAAGATGTGACACCCCAGGGATTAGGACTAGACAAATCCCTGACCTTTGTCTGATATAAGCCTAACCTAAATCTCGAAAGCGTATAGAGAGAGAATTGATAACACAATAGTGACCCTACGACACAAAAATTATTACAGCAAGCTCATAACTGAGAGAAGAACCAAAATATTACAAGCAGAGGTTACTGACCACAAACATCAAACAACGCAAGGCAAATTATGATATTAAGTATAGCAAACTTTAAAAATGGCCTAAGAGGCCTGAAGCATAACGATGACGTCCAATCCATAGATCCCAGACTGCTGAATGGGAACCCCAAGCTAATCGTCGATGTCGATGCCGAAAAGAATTCATCTTCTATGATAACACTTACTCTACTGCAAAATAGTGAACAAAGCAAGGGTGAGTACAGGGTGTACTCCGCAAGGCTTATGGCTGGTGGAGTTGTTTTGCATAAAGCCAACTTTGTTTGTAAGACAAGAGGGAGAAGAATCTCGACTAATCAGAATATTTTAAAAGGGGATAAGAGAGCAATATCACTAGCTTTGATTATCTTTTGATATCCACCGAATCATCATCAGCTGAACCTACAACCTAGGATCACCCCCTCGTACCCATGAGGAACCATCCTTATGCACACGTTCCTTAACTTGCCAAGTTTTACGATTAGGTTCAAGTTCTCTATGATCATCATGTTTGTTACCAAGTTGTCCATCACCACGAACATGACTTTTCTAAAGATTATTACTTTGCAGGGGTGTACAACTTTACCCACATGTACCAACCGATTCTTAATGCCAAGCTATAAACCCTCTTCCTTGGAAGGCCAACAGAGAGTGGTTGACCACGACCTTTACCTTGCTTTCACCAAGACCATGAGTCATGCACTAGGGATATGCCGTCGTAATGGATCGAGTCCCGAAGCCGGTCCCTAATGATGTGCGCAGGGTTCAAGATTACGGATGCCGGGCATCTCTTGTTCCCAGCCACGCTTACCTACCTGTTATGAATGCACCTCCTTCACATGCTTCGAGACGAACCAGAATGCGTATGTCGAATGGAACGCCCGAACTATGTGACTCATGGAATCTACTCGGCAAGTTAGTTGGTCGAAGGGTTTTCCAGGCCCCCGTGTGGCTGTACGCTCGTCTTGGTTCAAGAGGCAAGAACTTAGGTCCTAGTGGTGGCAAGTATGGAACTGCAAAAACCACAATCCACCATGGCCTCCCATATAAGCCTTAGCATGTTTAACTTTCACCTCTGATCATACCATGTCATCCTGTCAAACTAGGTTCATTCGCAGCTCTGATTCATCAACAAATATAATAGCTCTAGCAATTCTTCACAAGCTCAAACCCTAGTTATGCTAGGAGCAGTGGATCAGGGAATATAGGCTACAAATGAAACATGCATCAGATAGGATTACTCTATCTATCGATAAAAGACATTAGAATCGTATTATCACATCCCAAAACTTTTTCCAAATTTTGAAATGTGAAAAATAATCAAACAAAAGAAACAAATGTTGAAATTTAGGGTGAAAAGAATTTTTTGCTTCTAAATAGAAACAACAAAACCCGACTTGAACAAAATTTGAATAAGAAAGCAACAAACAAATTTTCAAACCAAATCAAATGCATCCATGCATGGATTGTATCTTAAATTGAACACTTGGAAAAGGTAAACCAAAACCCTAAACCCTAATTAAAGAAATCAGCTCCAAGATCAATCCAAGACTATGGATTAGTCCCATATAAAAAATTAGCAACAACATTTCTAAATGACCAAAAATGATAAACAAAAATATTTTAAAACCATGGGAATTGATTTCATTCAATTTGGAGCCTGTCAGATCCCAAAATTTTCCAAATTTTGAAATGTGAAAAATAAATAAACAAAATAAACAATTGTTGAAAATTTATGGGGAAAAGAAACTTTTTGCTTCTAATTGGAAACATTAAAACCTTTTAAACTATTACAAAAGTTTTCTCCCAAATAAAGGTACTCCTTAAAATAAAAATAACATTTAACAAAAACCCTAAGATCAAAGCATCAAGATTATCCATATATCTCCTCTACTTCAAAATTATAATTTGCAAGGTTCCCCTTCAAAATCTTTTTCACAAACTTCCTGTATTTGAAAATCTATTTTTAATCTTGAGGAAGTTCTCAACCAAAAACCATCTATATATCTCAACTACTTCTTTTCCATTTTTCAAACAACCTTTGTTTTGTTTTGAACCAAAAATAAAAGCAAAGAGTCTCGTTTTAAAATAAGCACCATAGCTTATGTGAGCTATTTTAAGATTTTATAAAATTATCCTCTCATATTTTCAAACTTTAATCCCTGGTTATCCATGTAAAGTGGAACTAAATCGAATCAAGTTCAAATAAGGAAAGAATCCAAATCATTCCAAATATATAGCCCTGCAACTAGGCCAATATCGCACACATGCAATCGTATAATAATTAACTAATTAATAATTGATAAAATTAAATATTTTCAAATGCATCAAATTTATGTCCTAAAATATTGCCCATTAATTTACAAACCCGCCGAAATTTGAATCAACAAATTCGGAGCTCTAAATCAAAAGTTATAAAAGAAATAAAAAATAGGAAAAAATAAACGAAAAAAAATGGCCGGCCAGGCCGGCCAAAATGGGCCGGCCCAACCACGCCGATCGGCCAGACGTGAACGTGTAGGTGAAGGAGGAACCAGTGTACACCTATTTGTATCTAATGCACTTAAATAACCTTCAATTGCCCTCCTAAATTGCACTAAATATCTCCTAATTCCTCTCCCTCTTTAATCTCCTTTAATCCAGCCCCCACCCCTCCTATATAAACCCCATTACATGAAAGTTCAAAGTATTCAACTCATCATACCTCCATTTTCGTCCAAAATTCTTCCCAATCTTTTCCACCAAAATAGACCTGCAAGACGACCTCGGATCGCGGCGGCTTGAAGACGGAAGTTGTTCCCCTCGTCAAGACGGTTCCATTCTCGCTGGTTTCACCTCGTTTCGTTCATCGAGCAGAGAGAAAAATGCGGTCAAAGATTCAGATCTTAGAAGGTATAATCCATTTTACGCCCACCTCGTTGCTCCAAACACAATTTCCTTTAAACAGTAGATAAATCTAGTTGTTATCTACAACTTTCATGTAGAAAGTTTTTCCATCCGAGCAACTTTTCTGTAGTCAAATCTGACATCATCATGACATCAGCGTAGTCAACAGTCAACCTAGTCCGATTAGTCAAAGTCAATTTCAGTCAATTCCCGAGTTTGACTTTTCCAGATTTTAGTATGAACTTGTATAATTCATAGAAAAAGATTTAGAAGTCCAAAAATTATAAATTTGGTATCCCTGAAAAGCTGAGATTCTGTAGAATCCATTTCTGCAATAATATTACTTATTCTCTGTATAAAAATTTGATTTATAAATTAAATGGTTTAATTGGTCATTTTCACCATAAAAATTATATCTTTAGTTCTGTATATCCAAATTTAGCAAATAATATGTCTATGGATTCACAAAAACGAGTAGAACACAGTGGACCCATAATTAGGTATTTTTGAGTCTGTTAAAATCACGTTTTATACACACTAGTGCAGAGCCCCCCTTTAACTCCGGTTGGGAGGGCCCTCTAACAGCGGTTCCCCAACCGCTGTTGAGGGTTCGGTGTTAGAGGGGGGGCCCTTTAACACCAGTTCTTATATGAACCGGTGTTAAAGGGTGGCGCACGTGGGGCTGCCGCAGGCCTCAGCCCCCCCTTTAACACCGGTTCGTATCTGGAACCGGTGTTAAAGGTTCTTCTGCCGCGGCAGAGATTTAGGCCGTTTTCCTGCCGCGGCAGAACTCTGCCGCGGCAGGAAAACGGCCTAAATCTCTGCCACAGCAGACTTCTGCCTCTGCCCCGTTCTGGGCGTATTTCTGCGGGAGGGGGGAGCGGGGGGGAATCGATCGGGAACGGTATACACATAAATCGTCATCGGTACATACGAGTAAATGAATAATTAAGCAACTATTATTATACACAAACATCGTCATCGGCACATACATCGTCATCGGCACATATACATCGTCATCGTTCATTTTGGTGGATATCTAAAGAGTTCTCCGCCAGGCGTGACGACCTCATCAAGTATGAACCCCTCCAATTCCTCTTGAATGGCTCGTATGCGTTCAAATGGTAGTAGTTGGTCCCGCATCCGTTCGATCTGAATATATATGAAGAATGAGCCGTCAATATATATATAAGAATAAAACTCAACACAATTGATGGTAATAAAATAATGTTGTGGACTTTGTTTACTTACTCTAAGTTGTTCTAGTGCGGCTTGGCCCGTCGCACATATCGTGTTGCGAATGAACTCGCAAACATAGTACCCACATAAGTTATTGCCGTGTCCCTGATGCGCGCACTTTACGAGAATAGAGAGTTCAATCAAAATAATAATCAATAAAGCATGATATAATGGAATTGGAAGCTAGCTAGTATTACTTACATTTTGGTGTACAAATTTTAGTTCTTCGGACCATTCACCCACGGCCCTGCCCGTGAACCTTTTCCAAACCCTGTCCGGCAAAGAAAATGGATAAAGGAGTAATTAATTACTTGTTGTCACGAAAGTTGCCGATCTAGTGCGATAATATGATTGAAATTACCTCTGGAGCATCTCTCTAAAGTCTGCCCATATATCTTTTTCTTTTCGTAACGAGTCCATGACAAGGACTTTTCCTGAGTCGGGTTGAATGACTAGCAGAATAAAGTGGAACCTACGCACGCATAACTCATCATCAGTTACACTTAACATCGAGTAAGCCGAAACAGAATGTGTACAAGAGAGAGGGTAATAGTACTCACGAGAAGTTGTAAGGCAATAGTATTTCCCTTTTGGTTTGTTGTCTCGGTAAATACGTTAGCAAGTAATCTTCTGTTTGCCCGGGTTTGGTTTTTACCACTTCTTCATGAACTCTATTTGGGTCAACGAACCCAATGTCAAAAGGGCCTCCTTTCATGCATTCCATAACCTTTTTCCTGCATAATAGTATATACATATATGGTGAGCATATATATATACATGCAATTAATGAAGTGAATGAGATGAGATAAAAATTACAGAAATAGTACTTACACACAATAAAGGCTGATGGCAGATTTGTCGAGTTCCTTCTGATTGAATAGAAAATGCAAGTCTTGAATGTTGAAGTCGATCGCGTCGTCTCCGCACAAGAAAATCTCATCTCTTATATGCGCCGTGATCCATTCTACCTTTCTCGTCTTGCAGAAATCAAGGTACCACTTGTACAATTTTCGCATCTTTGTTGGTAGATTCTTGAGCTCCTCTTTCTTGACGAGATTCTTCCCATACTTCCATGGCTGTATGGGGTTGGCATCGCATTTGGGCAAGTTGTCTCCCATGACGTTCAAGTATGCAATGTAAGTCATCCCCATCTCATTGGCCTTTCTTTGTAGCTCTGCCTCGTAATCATTTACGGGAGGAGCGTCCCGTGTGTCGAACATTTGGAGCGGGGCGCATGATTGGTTTTCCTGCTCTCCGAGCCTGGGAACTGTTTTCTGGGGTGCCTCACGACTGCTACTTTCAGTCTCCCTGCGGCGCCTTGCATCCGCCTTCAAAATCTGGCGCTCGTAGTCCGGCACAAGTGGGGTTTCAGGTTTCAAAAGATTTTTGTAAAACTTCTCCACCACCGCCGGATCTATTTTCTCCTTTGGCTCGGCCCGTCTAGGTGCAAAGAATTTCTTGACCTGTTCTTTCGAGATCCTATTGGTCTCCTCGTCGCTGCGATTCCACGGTAAAACCGGCAATGGCTTGGCGGAAGGCTGCGGGACGTAGTTTTTTGAACTCTTTGGCGTACGGTTTCCTGCGGATTTCTTTGTGGCAGTGCTACTGATGCTCCTCGTGGTAGTGCTCTTCCGCTTACGCTGAGGAGATGGCTGAAGCACCGGAGATGGATGACGGGCCGGAGATGGCTGCCGCGCAGGAGATGGCTGACGGGCCGGAGATGGCTGCCGCGCCGGAGATGGCTGTCGCGCAGGAGATAGCTGAAGCGGCTCAGACTGCTGACGCTGCGGAGACGGCGGGGGTGCCAGTGACCTCCAATTTGGAAGCACAATGTGTTCCTTCTTCCAAAGAATGGTTGTTTTCACTGCAAATTTGAGTTGAGTTTCCCCTTCACCTGTAGCATGGTCAAGCTGTGCTTCCTCATATTCCTTCACAACCTCATCCACCCCGACAATAGCATAGCCATCTGGAATCGGTCGGCAGTGGTAAGTTCCACCAGCTACAGGAGGTAAGGCATAGCCGACAGCCACCTTAATGGATAAGCCCATTAATCTCACATGCAGCTCAGCGTGTTCGCTCTCCGTGATCTCATCCACGGGGTATCGAGGACCCGTCATTTCAAGCGTGGGTTGCACGTTCTCCGTGGAAGCCACACTACCATCGACAAAGGTACCGTCGCCCTTCTTTGGCTTATTCCAATTTTCAATTATGATTGGGATTTGGTCCCTAACAAGAACTCCAGCCTGACATACAAATTTGTCTGCGGCCTTCTTGGGCTCCATCGGCCTGCCATCAACACGGACTGCTTCGATCGTGAACTTTGCACGATCTTTCAACCGCTGGCTCGCGCCTCGCTTGCTCTTTTTCGTAGAAGAAGATGGTTGCTGGCTGGTCGATCCAGAGGGCTAAAAGAAGAAAGAAGCGTTAATTTGTATACACGGAAGTCAGCAGAGGCTTAATCAATGCATATACCTCGCCGGACTTTGTAACCATTAAATTGCGTTCACCGGAGTCTTCATCTTCTCCATGACTAGTACTTGAGTTGTCGTCATCATGTCCCTCCAAGTTCAGATATTGTGAGGTGTCCTCATCAATAATGTTTTCCATTATTTCTTCTTATTCAAGGTTTCTACTAAGTGGATCCATAGTTTCTAAAACAATAATATTATCTAGAGTAAGAGTGTAAACATTCAAGTGGACTTGGATTCATACACAAATATACATATTATTCATACCAAAATACACAAATAAATACACAAATGATTCAGAGGTCCAATTTGTATACAAGTTTTAATCTATGCATGTAGTACAATTTATTGAGCAAACAAGTTTTAATCAGGATGAGTCAGCAATCATACACGTGGCAGACACGTGGCGCTCACCGGTGGGGTGACGTTGGTCTCGTCGGGCGGCGGTGCTCGTCGGACGGATGCGGCGGTCTCGTCGGGCGGCGGTGCTAGAGGTGGGCTCGTCGGGCGGCGGGCGGCGTCGGCGTTTAGGCGTGGCCTATGAGCTCCGATGCGGTGGCGGCGAGACGCTCCTGCACAGGGAAGAGAGCGAGGTGGTCAGGGCTCCTCGAAATAGGCTTGCGCCCCGCTATATTAATATAGCAATCACAAGATACAACGACAATGTTGGAGCAACAGAAAAGAAACAGCACAATCTAACCCAAAAGAAAATAAAGAGAAAAATAAAAGAAACAAATGCCGACATCGAGCAGATCGACGAACGAAAACGACCCGTGACCGCTGCGCCATCCGGAGTTGTCCCACCTCACTCCTAGCACTTCGAAGCACCGTGTTTCAAGCAACACCTTCAAGAAGGAATGCGACGTCGACGACACTGTTGCCCGGACTTGTCCTAGGGTTTCCCTCGATATCCTCTCAGTGTCAGAGGGTTTGGATGGATTCCCTGTTTCTAAACTTGTCGAGGGTCTGGCCATCAGACGCGCGTGGCCAAAATCCACCCATCACCATCAATATGAACATAATTTTAAACCTATAGGAACATTTTAAAGCCTTGCCAATATTTTTTCACCTTGCAAATTCTTTTAAACCTCATGGATAATTCTTTTGAACCGTGCAATCATTTTTAGTTTCACATGAAGATTCTTTCTAACTATACGATGATTATAGGCATCGTGTATAGTTTCTACAACCTTGTAAACTTTTTTAAATCTCGTGTATAGTTTCTATAAAAATAGACTGAAAAACACCATAGTTGTTCGGCAGCAGCTCGATTCCTACCTCTACATGGCTCGGCAGCAGCTCGCGTGCGCAGACGTCAACGCCAGCCATAGCCTCCTATCCACGACCTTGGCGGAAGACCTAATGCGGGCGACCTCGGCCGGGAGTGGGCGACGGAGGGCCGGGCGTGGCCGACCTCATCCGGAAGGAGCGACGGAGGGTCGGGCGTACGTGACCGGGAGCAGCAGGAGGAGGAGGGCCAGGCGCGGGTGGCCTTGTCCGGGAGGAGCGGGGGAGGGCCGGGTGCGGCCGGAGCAGGCATTGGAGGGCTAGGCGCGGGCGTCTAGGCATCGAAGGAGCGGCGGAGCCCCACCGTGTTAGAGGGAGGGGAAGGATGCGGGGAAGAGAGGGTCGGGGGCGGCGGACCTCGAGCTCCGAAGCGGCGGCGGCGAGACGGCGGGTCAGGGGCGGCGAGACGGAGGACCTCGAGCGGCGGTGGCGGCGCTTCGATCTCTCTGCGCCGGTGTGTTCGATCGATCTGGCTCAGTGGGGGGGGAGAAAGGAAGGGGAAGGTGAAATAAATACACCCCCCCTTTAACACCGGTTCCAGACAGGAACCGGTGTTAAAGGGGGGGGGGAATCCGTTCCCGCGCGCATTTATTACCCCCCCCTTTAACACCGGTTCGTGGCTGGAACCGGTGTTAAAGGGGGGGTGTGGTGCGCGCGGGAAATGAAATAAATGCCCCCCTTTAACACCGGTTCCTGTCTGGAACCGGTGTTAAAGGGGGGGCATTTATTTCATGCATTAAAGGGGCATTTTTAATTCAAAAAATATAATATGAATTTAGAAAATTCATATCTTTTTCATTTCAACTCAGAAAAATATGAATAATATATCATAATTTTCATAAAAATAATTTCTATCCATTCATGTAAATCATTTTATATTTACTTTACATGAAAATTTTCAAAATAATTAAAACACTTACATATAAATTTTGATTATTCAATTCAAACCAAAATAAATTGTTAAATCCTAAAACTTTGAACATAAGAAATATTAAGCATCTAAAAAATGATTTTTATTAGATCAAATCATATTTTAATGCCGCATCTTTTGTATTAACATTTTTGAATTGATTGGATATTTAAATGTCGCATCTTTTGTATACACTTGAATCTCACCAAGCCTCGCTCAACTTGCATTGTTTTTTGATAAAATAGCATATTGTGAACCTAAAAATGATTTTTGTAAAAAATCATGAGCATCGTATCATGTACTTGTAGTTCATATCTGACCCACTTCCTACCGATTCGGTAGGAATTTGTCTTTTTCACCAGAGGTGGACGGAAAGGTTTCAGATCCCCCTGTTGGTACATTGTGCATATAAGGTGGTCTAGTATTTTTGTAAAATGTGTTGGTGGTTTTTTGAATTAGCCATTTGGTGGTTGCTTCACAAAACCGTCCGTTTTTTATGCTCGGAAAATGGAAAATGCCTTTTTGGTGCGATAAAAAGGAAAACTTCCTCTTGCAACATTGTTTGCCATGCCATGATGCACATGTATGCACAATATGGCCATATTATCACAAACTATGCCTTGATTCTAGCCATAACATTGGTCATTTGACCCGAAAGCCAAGAAACCTCGAATGAGATAGGTCATTTTGAGACAGTTACATAAAGCCGAACTGGAACTGAAAATTAAGATACATAAAAGAACTGAAAATTAAGATACATGGCCAGATTAAGTAACAATCGGCCGAACTTGTTTCAGAATGTTGGAGTGATTCAGTCATGCTCCTGCCTACACCTGTAATACTCGCCACTGTAGTCGTCGTACTCGCCGCCGCCGTCATCGCTGTCGTCGTCGGGGTCCCGTAATTGAACCTCTGGAGAGTATGCGTGGGCTGGACTTGAGGGTAGCGCGTGGGCTGGACTTGAGGGTAGCGCAGACGGGGGTTAGAGTCGGCAGTGTCATAGGCCATGACGCTCTGGAGAGTCCGACCGTGCCACCATAGCCGACGGCCGGCCTCGTTGAAGTTAGGAGGAGGTGGGTCGTCCTCCTCGTGCCTGGCGAGCGCCCTCTCATGCCGATCCACGAAGAAGGCTTCCCAAGTAGGGAAATAGTCGGGATGCCATCTGGGATTCCTCCGCTGCTCCGGCGTGAGCTCGAAGTAGTAGTGGTTCGTGATGGCCATCCGGCGCGCCACACCTAGAGGGACAGGAGGAACCGGCACGCCTCCGATGCTCAGCATCCAGCCGACGGGGACACAGTAGCCCGGCGGGCAGGGGTAGTTCGAGGCGCAAAGCGCCTCCGCCTCCCTGGGGGTTAGTGCTACGGTGGAAGACATGGGAAAAAGTGATGAGGTTGCAGATATGAGTCTAGAGATGTGCAATGACAATGGAGGCCAACCCGCTACATATATATATAGTGAACTAGCGGGAAGAACTGGAGGGAAGAACTGGCGGGAAGAAAAATGGCGGGAAGAAAAATGGCGGGAAGAAGAACTGGCGGGAAGAAAAATGGCGGGAAAAAATGGCGGGATGAACCTTTAGTCCCGGTTGGAGACACCAACCGGGACAAAACACGAGTCAGTACTAATAATAGGGGTGAGTGTCGACATTATGTCGTGCGGCGTGTACCTTGTCCCGGATGGTGTCACCAACCGGGACTAAAGATCAACCTTTAGTCCCGGTTGGAGACACCAACTGGGACAAAACACGAGTCAGCACTAATAATAGGGGTGAGTGTCGACATTATGTCGTGCGGCGTGTACCTTGTCCCGGATGGTGTCACCAACCGGGACTAAAGATGAACCTTTAGTCCCGGTTGGAGACACCATCCGGGACAAAACACGAGTCAGCACTAATAATAGGGGTGAGTGTCGACATTATTTCGTAAGTGTCAACACTATGTCGAGCTGCTTGTACTATAAATAGGCATCCTTGTGAGTCCAGTCCTCCAGCCAGTTTGAGGCAGGGACACCACTACGGCCAGTTTCAGGGAGATGCCGACGGAGCCCAGTCCTCCGGCATCTCCGAGAAACTGGTCATAGAGGCACTCCCTAATATGTGAAATTAGTTAGCTCCCAGGTGTATTGATCTAGTTAGAGAAGTTACAAAGCTGCAAGATGGTTTTCGAGAGCAGGGACACCACTACGGCCAGTTTCAGGGAGATGCCGACGGAGCCTAGTCCTCCGGCATCTCCAAGAAACTGGTCATAGAGGCACTCCCTAATATGTGACCGCGCGCGTTTGGAGATCAGATCTTAATGGTAAGTACGAATCGGGACAACTTCTTCTCATAGTCCCGGTCCATCCACAAAACATGACTAACACTCAAGACATGTATTAATATTAAAAACATAAACTAGAGTTACATAATATGAGCATGAACTTCTTGGCATATGTCCTTCCTTATGATCGCTTCAGACGTAACAATGGAGCATCTTCTTTACTTAACGGAATGCTTGGGTCAGTTTTCACTGTGAAGGGCGGAATTTCATCAAACTTATTATAATCTTCTGACATGTCTGTCTTGTCCTCGATTCCCACGATGTTTCTTTTCCCTGAAAGAACTATGTGACGCTTTGGCTCATCATATGATGTATTCGTTTGCATATTTTTTCTTTTTTTTGGTCTGGAGGACATGTCCTTCACATAGAAAACCTGAGCCACATCATTGGCTAGGACGAATGGTTCGTCTAAGTTCTTCATAAGATTGTTGAGATCCACCGTTGTCATTCCGTACTTCTTGTCTACCTCAACCCCTCCTCATGTTAGCTTGAACCATTTGCATCGAAACAAGGGGACCTTAAAATTAGGTCCATAGTCAAGTTCCCATATCTCCTCTATGAACCCATAATACATGGTCTTTTGCCCATTGTCTTTTGCTGCATCGAAGTGGACACCACTGTTTTGGTTGGTGCTCTTTTTATCTTGGCCTATCGTGTAAAATGTATTCCCATTTATCTCGTACCCTTGGAAAGTACATACAGTCGAAGATGGTGTCCTGGCCAACAAGTACAGCTGATCCCCAACAGTGTTGTTATTCGTGAGAAGTCTTTGCAGCCAGCCGCCAAAACTCGCCATGTGTTCACTTATAATCCATTCATCAGACAGCCCTGGGTGTTTGAGGCGTATTAAATTCTTGTGTTCATTGATATACGGGGCAACCAAGATAGATCTTTGTAAAACCGTGTAGTGTGCTTGATTGAGAGAATGCCCGTCCCTACATATCATTGCTTTACATCCTAGGGTGCCTTTTCCACGCAGTCTCCCCTCATGTCGTGATTCTGGAACACCAATCGCCTTAAGGTCAGGAATAAAATCAACACAGAACTCAATGACCTCCTCTGTTACATAGCCCTTGGAGATGCTTCCTTCTGGCCTAGCACGGTTATGAACATATTTCTTTAAGACTCCCATGTACCTCTCAAAGGGGAACATATTGTGTAGAAATACAGGATCGAGAATGGCATTCTCTTCTACTAGGTGAACCAGGAGATGCGTCATAATATTGAAGAAGGATGGTGGGAACACCAACTCAAAGCTGACAAGACATTGGGCCACATCTGTTTGTAACCCTGGTAGGCTTTCTGGATCGATTACCTTCTGAGATATTGCATTGAGGAATGCACATAGCTTCACAATGGGTACTCGAACATTTTCAGGTAGAAGCCCCCTCAATGCAATCGGAAGCAATTGTGTCATAATCACGTGGCAGTCATGAGACTTCAGGTTTTGGAATTTTTTCTCTGCCATATTTATTATTCCCTTTATATTCGACGAGAAGCCAGATGGGACCTTGATACTGCTCAGACATTCAAAAAAGATTTCCTTCTCTGCTTTGGTAAGAGCGTAGCTGGCAGGAGTTAAGTGGCATCGTTTACCCTTCTCGTTCTCAGGATGCATAGGCTCTTCAGGGGCCTTCAGACGTTTCTGGTCCTGTCGTGCTTCCGGTGTATCTTTTGTCTTCCCATACACTCCTAGAAAGCCTAGCAGGTTCACGCAAACATTCTTCGTCACGTGCATCACGTCGATTGAAGAGCGGACCTCTAAGACTTTCCAATAGGGTAGGTCCCAAAATATAGATTGCTTCTTCCACATGGGCGCGTGTCCGGCATCGTCATTCGGAACAGATAGACTGCCAGGACCTTTTCCAAAGATTACTTATAGGTCCTTGACTATACCAAATACCTCCTCACCGGTACGGAGGACAAGCTTCCTCCGGGGTTCTGCCAGACGTTTGAAATGCTTGCCTTTCTTTCTTACTGGATGCAGGTTCGGAAGAAATCAGCGATACCCTAGGTACACAACCTTCTTACATTTATCCAAATATACACTTTCAGTATCATCTAAACAGTGTGTGCATGCATTGTATCCCTTGTTTGTCTGCCCTGAAATGTTACTAAGAGCAGGCCAATCATTGATGGTTACGAAAAGCAATGCTCGTAGGTCAAATGGCTCCCCTTTGTGCTCATCCCACATACATACACCTGGTTTGGCCCACGGCTGTAAAAGTTCTTCAACTAATGGCCTTAGGTACACATCAATGTCGTTGCCGGGTTGCCTCGGGCCTTGGATGAGCACTGGCATCATAATGAACTTCCTCTTCATACACAACCAAGGAGGAAGGTTATAGATACATAGGGTCACAGGCCAGGTGCTGTGACTGCAGCTCTGCTCACCAAAAGGATTCATGCCGTCTGTACTTAGACCAAACCTTAAGTTCCTTGCGTCACGTGCGAAGTCCGGGTACTCTCGCTCGACTTTTCTCCACTGTGACCCATCAGCGGGGTGTCTCAACATCGCGTCTTTCTTACGGTCTTCTATGTGCCATCGCAACAACTTGGCATGCTCTTTATTTCTGAAGAGACGTTTTAACCGTGGTATTATAGGAGCATACCACATAACCTTGGCGGGAACCTTCTTCCTAGGGGCCTCGCCCTCAACATCGCCAGGATCGTCTCGTCTGATCTTATACCGCAGTGCAGTGCATACCGGGCATGCATCCAAATTCTCGTACTTCTCACCGCGGTAGAGGATGCAGTCATTAATGCAGGCATGTATCTTCTGCACGTCTAATCCTAGAGGGCAGACAACCTTCTTTGCTTGGTATGTACTGTCGGGCAACTCATTATTTCTTGGAAGAAGATTCTTCATTTTTACCAACAACTTTGAAAATGCGCTGTCAGTCACACCATTCTCTGCCTTCCATTGCAGCATATCAAGTGTGGCACCTAGCTTTTTGTGGCCATCTTCGCAAGTTGGATACAACAATGTTTTGTGATCCTTTAACATCTGCTCCAGCTTCTCCTTCTCCTTTTCAATTTCACATTCTTCCTTTGCATCAGTAATGGCCCGACCAAGATCGTCATCAGCGGGCCCATCTGCTCCCTCTTGATCTTCATTATCTACCTCCGTTGCATTATCATCATATTCAGGATACATATTATGATAGTTTTCATCATCCTCTTCTTCTTCGTTGTCTTCCATCACAACCCATTTTTCTCCGTGCTTGGTCCAACAATTATAGCTGGGCATGAAACCGGATCGAAGCAGGTGGGCGTGAATGGTTCTGGTATTTGAGTAGTCTTTCTTGTTCTGACAGTGAACACACGGACAGCACATAAAACCATTGTGACCATGGTTTGCATTAGCCACAACGATGAAATTTTTGAGGCCCGTAATGTACTCGGAAGTGCGGCGGTCACCGTACATCCATTGCCGATTCATCTGCATTAATATGTAATATATATCAAAAAATAATAGGGAGATGACCATTTATATATATAGTACATCAATGACACATGAAACTATAGTTGCCGACCTCGACCGAGACGGAAAGAGCAACAAGAAAGCTTATTTTGAGCTCTCGGGCATTTCACCGAACACCTCTAGTGCATATGAAAAAAACACAAACTAGCACTCTTCACACCCTCTTGCTAGGCTCCAAAATGTGAAAGAATGGAAGAGTGGGGTGTGTGTGGGCTGGGTTGGTGTCTTATATAGCCCCCCCTTTAACACCGGTTCATGCCACGAACCGGTGTTAAAGGGGGGGTGCGCGGGCCACTGCTGCAGGGACCTTTAACACCGGTTCGTGGCACGAACCGGTGTTAAAGGGGGGCTCCTTTTTTGCCGCAGGGGCCACGCTGGTACGGGCCCCCCTTTAACACCAGTTCGTAGAAGAACCGGTGTTAAAGCCCCTTTTCGGGATCAACAAAAGACCTCGTTTCCACTAGTGACAGAACCATTTGTGGACTATTTTGAGTATAAAAATTGTTGTGTAAATTATTTTTAAGTGAATCCTTTTGTAGATGGTTGTATATTGAACCCTCTGTACAGTAAAACCGAAATATAATTTTATTCTAGTATAAATAAGACCGTGGCAATTATTTAGTGAGAATGGCCTTTCCAACTGTTAGAAAATATTGCTAATTGCTACAATTGCACAAATGGTTGCATTTGTAATCTTGAAAATATAAAATGTCAATAAATCACTTAGTAATGTTCAGAACCTTGTTATAAAAATTTGTACAATAAAAATTGTCATCTTGCATGTTTGCATACTTTGCATGATTTTTGTGTTGCCATAAGTGTTGATCTTGTGTATGTTTTGTCTTGGTTGTTTTGCTTGATAGATTGTGTTGATTGTCAAGTATGTTATTGTGAAGAGTGTACCAACACCACCAACTACTAAGGCAAGTTACACTATCATCCAAATCCTACTATTTTCATTACACTTAGTGGATTTTTGTAACATGCATGGAAAGGTTTACTATATTTTATGCTATGCTAAATCCTAATAGGATACCCTTATATATTCCTTAGTGGAAACATTGTAGTTGTAGTATGATTAGCCCTGCTATATATTGGGATGGGATACATGTTATGAATATATGAAGTATTGAAAAGATATATGTTTTATATAATAAAACAAGTACTTAATGAACCACCTGGGTGGACAAGGATACTCAAGTTTTGGACAAGGTGGCAACAAAAGGAACCATGTTTATATGGCCATTCTCTTTTTGTTGTGCACTAGAAGAAAACCACCCAGGGACTTAGAGATTGAACATGTTTCTCGTATAGTGGCTTCCGTGTACAGCCACATGCTAAATGGGCTCTGGCTTAGTCAACTACATAGTGGAAGACCCATGCATTGGCATCTTCAGGTTAACTAGAATTGTGTAAGGGAACTTGAAACCTACATTGGTGCCTGGATGACAAGCTAGCATTGTGTATTGGGAGGACTCCTATGGAAAGACTTTATCACATTCTCGATCTGTCGGTACTCCATTTTGGTGAGTACTTATCCAGCGTCCACTGGTGGCATCAAAACGAGATTGTATCATGTGGGTAAAGTGTACAACTTCTGCAGAAGATCAAAATTTCTAAGTACTTAACTGTTTCCCCGGTTATGGACAATACTGAGCAACTAAGGCCTGAAGCTATGGAAGATCTCGACATTCCAATTTCTCAAAGTAAAACTTGATGGTGACAACAAGGGATTTTGAAGCACTTGGAGTTTTCCAAGGAGTTCAGAAAGATTTTTCAAAAGATGAAAACTATTTTGAAAAGATAGGATAAAACTATATTGCTTTCTGCAAATGAGCCTAAACCCCACTTAGCCAAATATGCATGTATTGATAGGATCCACTTATATTCTACATAGTAGTGAAACTTTCCAATACAATTCAAATGTAGTGACCCTTGTGGCTGCAACTTATTATGTTGCAGGTTTGTTTGATGTTAAGTGTGTTGATTAGGATTACAAGTCTACAACCAACATGTTTGCCTATGGCACTTTGAAGATGAAGGACCCCATGCTTATAGATATTCTACTACAATGTAATGTGATAGCCAAATGAGCTATGTAAGATGTAATGAATTATTTTATTCCTGGTTATAAAGTTGTATTATGACCTTTGTTTCTTGATATTACATCTTAACTGTGGATGCTAGCTATTGATCCAAGGACTAGCATTGTAAACACAGGGATCTCTACCTTATTAAAGGTTGGGAACTCTATAGAGCCATGGATAAAAACCTATGTTTTTAATAAAATAAAATAAAAATTCCCAAGGCTCTAAATCTCCTAACTAAAATCAACACTAAATTGTGAGAAAAGTAATCCTAAAAGGATTTGTAAAGATAAATAAATATTAAATAAAATTATACAAATTGGAATCACCAATTTTGGAACTATAAATAAAAAGATATGAATTTTATAAGATAAAGAAAGGATTAAATAAATAAGAAATTTTTGCAAAGACAATTTAAACCTTGGAGAAATCCATAATCAAATGGAAGAAAAGTAATTGAAATAAAAATAAAGGAATAAACGATTATTTGAATAAAATTATATGGGTTTGAACCATGCTCAATTTTATTTGAATAAAGACAAAATGCCTAATTTAAATAAAGGATTATTTGAATCAATACGAGTAATTCCGTGAATTAAATCCCCCCGCAACCACGCTCGATTAAACGACTCCCCCTCCTCTCCATTCCCCCCCAATTCCCCACACCAATGAGCCCCTAGGCTGCTAGAATTTCCCCTTACGCCGCCATTGTCTCCAACGAGCTCCGGCGCCAATTCTGGCGGGCTCCGACCACCCCTGCCTCCTGGCTCACACTATCTCACTCGCCATCGTCGTGCGCATCTTCCAGTTGTCTCTGTTTGCTCACGCATGCTCCTGACGCTCGGCAACGACCTCACTTGCACACCACCAACGACCCCACAGCTCCGGCAAAGTTTCCCGGTGAGCCTCGTGCGCGCCTCGACCTCTAACCCTGGCTATCTTGTTTACCTTTGTCTTGTGGCTCTTATGGTAATCGATATTCACTCACGCGTGATCTGTAGGCTCGCCTCCGACGACACCCATGCGTGCCTGACGATTAACCCGACTCCGGCGAGGAATCCCCGTCGACCCTGTGCGCCCCTTTGCCAGCCACGTCCATGTTGAGCATCGTCATGTTCCTGTGAACCTGGTGAGCCCTTGTACCCCCTTCCTTGCATCATAGTTTCGCCGGAATGCCACCATCCAACGAGTCAATGCCGCGCACCGTCGCTAGTGCCGCCCATCTGTGGTCAAAGCGCCTTGAACCGTTGGATGTAAATCTAGAGGCTAGGATTAGATCTTATAACGAAGCGGTATCGTGTATTCTAATCCGTGCGATGCTATTTAGATCTAACGGCCTGCATAGATCGATCCACCCGAAGCGGTATGGACCAGTAGAATTAATACACGTGGTCAGGCTCTGTTTTAAAACCCAGAATTTGATCTATTAGTTGTTTGATTTTGTAAAATCAATAACTTTTGATCTGTATGTCCAAAAATTGCAAATTTTATATCAATGGTTTCAGAAAAATGTGTAGTTTGCAACTATCACAATGGTTTGGTCATTTGCTTCTGGAAAATTTGGTTTATATTCAGAAACATTAATAGGATTATTTTGGTTATAAAAATTGTTCTAAAAATTATTTTTGAGTGAAACCTTTTGCAAATGGTTTTGTTTTGAACCCTCTAACCATAAACACTAAAATTTTGTCAACACCCGGATTTTTAATCCCAGATGCCTGTTATGCCATACATCGCAATCCCAAGATTACCATTTTTGTGAGACATAACAAATTGGATATCACAGCACATCATCCATTACAAACTATCCATAAGGTCTTACACAAATAAGGATCTCATGATCCAGTCTTAATACACTTCAAGCAGCGGAATAACATAATAATAACGATAGTGTAGGAGAGACTCCATATTCATGGTCACTAGCAATGCTGACGATGGGAGATGATCCTAGTTGTCGTAACTTTCCTGTTGTCCGTCCTCTTGATACTCTTCTTCATAGTCTGGCCACGGGAATAGCCAGGGATAAAGCCATGAGTACTGTTTAATTACTCGCAAACTAATACTAACAAGTGAATTGGTTTTTGAGTGGGGAGTACTAGGCTCTAGGTTGTTTTGCAAAAAGCCAGATTTATCTCTACTAAGTTCAGAAGCAAAGAAAGCTAGTTGAAAGTTTTATAACACCTAAGTGGGAACTTGAATTTTCAGGTCACAACCCTATTGTGATCAAGTCAAACTCACAAATCATTTCACAAGTCATTTTGAAAACATCTGACGATGGAACAGTATGACCACTCCAACTGTTCATAACCGCGGACGCGACTATTCGAATAGTTTGATACTCTACAGAGATTGCACACTTTCACCACAACATTCGATACATCCGTCAGGAACAAATCCTGAATTCACCATACTCATTATGCAGATAATCAATCCTAACCTTTCAATGACACGCCCTAGTATAGGCACCTCTCCTGTGAGTTTGGCCTCCCAACCATGACCAACTGTCATCTTTGGTACTGCACAGGTGGACAATCTTCACAAGGTAGCCTCAGCTCAAACCTTGGCCGCAAGGAACCCATACTAAGGTATATAAATTTCTAGTCAAGCCCTACCCAAATTTCGGGTATTGTGGTTGTATGGTAGAATTGGAATGGTATCGCATCCAGACAACCATCAGTTTTATAAAGAGGCTAAGGCTCATGCCTTAACATTTTCATCATTGAAATCATCTGGTGTTCAAGAACACATATCAAAACATTTCATTAGAATGACTCATCATTCTAAGGTTTTCATAATCATTTTCACCAAGTATTCCCATCTAAAGTGATCAAGTTTTATGCTTAGCACTAGCAACTACAAGTGGGGGTAAACACTAATGAGGGGTGGTAATCAAGTGTGAATAATCTAGATTCAATCTCATGCCTCAGGATGACATCAAGATTATCTAACTTAGATCAAGTTTTATGCTCTTTATGCTACCTTTAACAATCTCTATAAACTCTACAAATCATTAGGTAAACTTTAAAAGAAAGCTTTGATAAAGAAATAAAATACTAAGCTTGCAAGTAAAACTGGGATTCGGTATTATCAAATGTATCTAACCAAGCATGCTTAATGCATTGCATAGGTTATATAACTTTCATAGTTGCAAGTGTTAGCTTGCATAATTGCAAGTATATGCTTGCTAAGTCAATTGGTAGTATATGCCGATCAGGTTATCTCCGAGTCCGTGAAGACCGCCAACTTCATTGATGTATAAGATGGCTCTCCTACGACCGATGATGAAGCCTCGATATCCCCTGCACCACAGAAGTGAAAACACTTTGTAATATTTGTCACCTCTGGTTGGTTTACGTATGCAGAAAAACAAAGTTGTTATCTTAAGGCGGAAAACTATTTCTATAAGTTTCCAACTACTTAAGAACTAATTCCAGCATGTATATATTTTTTAAGCAAGTGCTGGCTTATCCATTACTTTGGTTTTTATGCTTGAATTTTCATGAGTCGGAAGACTTTTAGTCAGAACTATGCAATCAGGCAATGATACCCAATGGCACCGTCAAAAACCTAAGCACAAAATCACCGACTTTGAGTGTCAAAAGTCACTACTCCAGAATCCACATAAAAACAACAAAGAACGTGTAGACCAGAAAACTTAAGCTAACGCCCATAGGCGGAATTTTCACAAGTGCAAATGTAAAGCTTGCGCATAAAGCTTTTATATGATCCAAAAATGAACACTAAAGGAGGTAAAATATTCAAGCATATGAGTGAACACAAGAGATTTATTGCATTGATAATATAAGAAGTACATAATAGATAATAAAATATGCTAAGTGTAGAAAGGGCGTAGCTGTGCTATGTTCCATGGCCGATCAAGGTACGGGTAGTCATCACCCAGGTCACATCGCTTAGGCTTATGATCCTCATTTGACATATCCTCTAATTCACGATTGTCAATGAGGTAATAAGAACCATTGAGTATCGCCTTGCTTATGATGAATGGTCCTTCCCATGGGAGGGATAATTTGTGTGACTTCTTCTGCTTAAGTCGGAGCACCAGATCCTCCTCCTTAAACGAGTGATGCCAGACGTAGTGACTATGGTAGCTATGTAGCTTCTGCTGATAGATGGCGGATCTTTGGCATGCCAACACGCGCTCCTCCTCGAGAAGGTCTACATCTAGGCGTCTGGATTCTTCGGAATCATCTTCATCGTAGGCGACAACCCTTAGCGAATCGTGGAGAATGTCGGAGGGTAGAACTCCTTTTTCTCCATATACCATGAAGAAAGGGGTGTATCCGTGTAACATCCCTAAAATCATGTTTTCAAAGTTTGCATATCATTCATGCATTCATACTCATTTTAGGATCATTTCTTCAAAAACAGAAACTTTGTGATCTATCATGTTATGTAAAGCAAGGCATTAGCCTTATTGCTACCCTATAAGAAGGAAATACTTGTTTTAATCAGTAGAGAATTGATCCTAAGATTGATTGATATTTTATAAAGCTTGGACAAAGTTTTCAAAACAAAATATGAATTTAAAACCATTCATATGTCTTTATTAATTAAGTGGTAAAGGCATTGTTTATTTTCAATCCCAATGGGCCAAAGTAATTTGAGTGAGTAACATTGTTCTATAGCCAAAAAGGTGCAAGCTTTACTTTACAAAAATTAAGAACAAATTTGAATTCAAACCCATGTGAAAAAAATTCCTAAAAATCAAATTAGAAAAAGAGAAGGGGAAAAGAAAAAAATAAAAGCAGGCGCTACCATTTGAGCCCAGCACCAGAACCGGCCCAGTAAGCCCACCCAGGCCAGTTCCCCTCTACCCCTCTCCTCACCTGCGCGAAACTTACCCCGCAGCCATTGACACTGCCCTCTCCATGTCATCGTCGTCTCCCCCGAATCCTCGCGCGCTGACGCCGCTCTTGCCGTTACCTCTCTACAGTGACGCCGCGAATAAACCTGGCGTAAATCCCATTGACTGGCCGCATAAATGCCGCCCCTGCTCCGGCTACAAAACCCCCTTCCCACCCTACACCTTTCCCCTCACTCCACTTGCTCGCTCCGCCACCAGGCTGCTCATATTTGAGCTTGAACCACCGCAGTTCCGACGACCTCAGGCGGCGAATTCTGGTGAGCCCTCCTTGCCCCTTGCCTTCTCATCTCGCCAGCATGGTCACTGCAACCTTGCGCGTCTTCTAACACCTCTGGTGCATGCTAGGACCATCCAGAGCCTCGTCAACATCGACGACTACGCGTGTCCGACAAAACCACCAACTCCGGCGAGCTTTCCTGGTGAGTACTAACCGTGCCTTGCCCTCTCTTTGACACTCGTGTGACCTGCATCGCCTTATGCATATGACGCACTGCTTATTTTCCCCTGGCGTGATATGTACCCTCGCCAACGACGACGAACAGCCGTGCCCGATGCCTTCACGAACTCCGGCGAGCAATCCCTGACGACTCCGAGTGCCCCTCCGCCAACGAAGTCCACCTTAAGCATCAGCATCGTCACGCGAACTCGATGAGCTACCCCACTATCCTTATCACTTCCTATATTGCCGGCAACATCACCGTCTGACCGTGCCGCCGCCAGCCATCGTCGCAGCGCCGCTGGTTTTTGGTTCGTTTGATGAGGGCCGTTAGATCTAGATCAGGCGTGTAGGAATAGATCACTTAAGCGAAGAGGTAAGTTTAGATCTGAGCCGTGCGATGCACTTTTAATCCAATGATCCAGAACGCCTGATCCGCGTGAATCGGTATCGACCAATCAGATAGCGCCGTGTGGCCTGTAGTTTAATTTAAAATTTGGAATTAGATCTATTAAAAGTTCAAACTTGCAAAATTCATAACTTTTGATCCACACATTCAAATTTTGCAAATTTTATATCATTGGAATTAGGATAAAGAATTATATCCAACCATACACTTTGTTTAATAAATTGCATATGTAAACGGGTAATTTTTGCAGAGACATTTATAAGCTTATTTTGTATATAAAGATTATATGGAAAATGTTCTAAAGGCCAAATTTATTTTCTTTAGGGTATAATTGTTTTGTTTATGATTTAGTACTGTTCCACTTGTCTTGTTTGATTTAGAAAAATCATCACATGGAACTTGCATGCATTCATATATTTTTGCTTGTTTATTTTGATATGTGAATTTGGTGTTATCATTTTATGTGTAGAATTTGGTGCTAGTGGTGATTGTGATTGTGAGGATTGTTGCTACTCCCCCAAATACCAAGGCAAGTGGTGCTTCATATTTTCATCCCAATATTTTGACTATGCATTAGAAATATTTTGTATAGGGCTTGCATGAATATTTTTGCTAAGTATCTATATGCTATGCTTGGGAAATCCTAGTAGTTGTAGAATTTTTAGTATTTTTCTCTAAGATACTTGCTATTGCCATGCTTAGCCTAGCTAGTAGTAACCAAGGGTGGATTATATATACAAGCTATGAAAAATATTTCTAAGTCTTTGACTTATGTTTTGCTTAATAAAACAACTAAGTGAATGAAACACCTGGGTGGAATGGAAAGAATGGTTTGTGTTGAGTGGTTACACAAGGCCCATTTCTATGGTTTACCTTGTGTATCTCACTTGTGGAATACCACCCAGGAACAAAGGCATTTGAGATGCCAAATGTTAAGAAGCTTCTAGTGCAGCCACATGGCATTATGGGCTCTGCCTGGATCATATAGATTGCAATAACTTAGCCATTTGGACAGCTGGTGGTAGTGGGATGATAGGTTGGAACGCGTCCATTTGGTCTAAGGGAAGGCTTCTGAAAGGTCCTGTCTTGGTGAAAATCAAGTCTTATGGGGAAAGTGCACCACCTCTGCAGATGGAAGAAACTAAGTACTTAGCCGTGTCCCCGGTAATGGACAATTTGAGCATCAAGACATGGAAGCTATCAAGAATCTCCTCATTCCAATTTTATAAGTTAAAACTTGTGGTTGAACAAGGGTGAAGGTTCACCAATTTATATTGGTGGTTCCTTCGGAGTTTTGCCGAACAAAAACTTAGTGTTTTCAATTGATAGGTAAAACCTATTTTGAGCAAAGCAAGCCTAAGCTACACTTAGCCAAATTCATGTAGTAACTAGATGCTAATATTCTACTAAGGTATCACTTGCCAATACTATTCCAATGTATTGACCCACTGTGGCTGTAACTTGTGATGCTGCAGGTTACTCTGATAATGATTAGGGGTTATGAGTCTACACTCAACATGCTTGCCTGTGGCACATGAAGATGAAGACTTTTATTTATATTGTCAAGTTAAACTCTTGTACTAGCCTATGGCTATGGAGTTGTAAAATACTATGTTATCTCTAGAATGCCGATGTAATAATGATCTTTTTTCTGTGTACTTCATCTTAAACTGTGGATTCTAGCAATTGATCCAGGGACTAGCATTGCAATCACATGGATCTTTACCTTTATAAAGGTGGGATCTTACAGATGATATCAGAGCACTGTGTTGCCTGTAGGATTATAACCCTAGGATTGGATTAGAAACCACTAAGGAAATTTTTTCAACAATTTCCACACTTGTCTTATTCTTCTCGTAAACTTTTCTAATCTTCCTTCTCATCTCTATTTGTAGATGAACTCCATCAATGAAGCCATAAGGAAGGGACCACTCATGACCATGACTTTGGAGTGTGAGACTGAATTTCCCAAGTCCCTCAAGAACCTTATGGTCACCATGGGGATACATGGTGCAGATGTGTACAAAGGATTCCCCGTGATGGATGAAGGAGAAGAGTATTGGTGGGTGCAACTTCACTTGTACAAAAACAAGGAAGACAACCACAAGGAGTCAGGATTCTGCATGGTCACCAACTCAGAAATGCACACAACATTTTTGACTCTGAAAGAAATGCAGCATGGAATTCTATCAAGGAGCTTGGTGATAGACTCAAGTGCAGAATGCTCAACACTCAAAATGACCTTAGAGAAGAAAAGAAGCATACCCAAGAGTTAGAGACTACCAACCAACAACTAAGGGGAGACATCATAGACTTAATTTGGGAGTCTTGTGAGCAAGATAGACATATGGCTACTAAGGATGCCCTGGTAGCTATTTTGTCTAGTGAGTGAGAGCTGGAACGTACTTCGTTAGTTGGACCACCACACTTATCGTTTTATTTCCAATTTTTTTTTTGTCTAAGTTATGTTGAACCTTTGATGTTTGTAATGGATTTGTGTATGTAATGACTTGTGTGATTGTTGCAAAAAAATTATGCTTGTGATATTTTGTCTTGTGATTTTTCTTTATTGATGTTGATTCTAACTTTTCTCTATCTTATAAAAA
This sequence comes from Avena sativa, assembly GCA_916181665.1. Taxonomy (NCBI): domain Eukaryota; kingdom Viridiplantae; phylum Streptophyta; class Magnoliopsida; order Poales; family Poaceae; genus Avena; species Avena sativa. The sequence goes on along the minus strand of OV702293.1, from coordinate 6,795,444 downwards.
TAGATGCCTAATGTTACTATCAACACGGCCGAGGAGTTCAAGGGAACTCGTTTTGGTACTCGTCTCATTGAGCTCACTAGTGTGCTCAACCTTCCACTTCCTAGCATCATGACGCTTCCACTCACCAAGTTTGAGAGGAAGGACCTTTGGGGCTTCAGAGTCACCCAGCCTGGACGCCAGACAGAGCCAACCACGGAGACCATCACTTTCAAGCTGATGCATGACGACAAGGAGAAAGGCCTAGATGTAGTCATGCAGGAGTAACTTGGGCGCCTAGTAGGGAGACACTCCACTGAGCTTAGAGGTCTTTACTTTCACCCCTTCAGGAGACGCAACGAGGAGGGTGAGGCCATAGAGTACGAGGATGCTGCTAGAGAGACGATGGAGCCGATTCGTCTGTACCTTTAGGACCTAGAGGGTATTATTAGGCACCTAGATACTGATAGGACCAACGTCATGCTTAGCAATGATGAGCTCCAGGTTTAGCTCCGAGAGAAGGACAAGATCTTCGCGGAGCAAGAAGAGATAGTCAAGGAAATGGAGGCCAAGTTTGAAAGCCAGGACAAGAAATTCAAGATCCAGGAGAAGAGAGTCCAAGACAGGAACAAGAAGATCCGGGAGATGAAGGAAGAGCTAGAGGCCAAGGACTTCGAGCTCGAGCATCGGCAGGGAGTGATTGAGAGGCTTCGCTCACAGAAGAGGGCTCTTAGGGCCAATATAGAGGCCTTTACTACTAATGTCGAGGAGTACAAGACCGCTATGGATAATGCAGGTCTTACCCTTGTTGATGTGGAGATTGATGCAGAGGAGTAGTGTTGGCTACTCATTTATCTTTCATCTACCATACTTTTGATTATTGAGTCGCAATGACCATCCAACATGTGGGTGGCTTGCTATGGTGTGTTTTGCATTTCCAAACTTGTTGTTTATTTTGTTAAACTCTATGTTATTTTGATGTCTGGTTATTGTGATTGTCTATGTGATGTATTGTGCATAATAAGCATCTATGGGTATCTCATTTTTATCCTTATGAAAACCACAGATGCCTCCTCGACGTGCCAACCCCAACCCAAACAACAACAATGTCACCCCCGAGATGCAGTAGTTGATGACAGCACAAGGCCAACTGATGCAGATGATGACCACTTTTATGCAGAATCAGAATAACAACAACAACAACAACAACAACAACAACAACAACAACAACAACAACAACAACAACAACAATAACAACAACAACAACACGAACAATCCACCAGGATTTGACATGCTCACCAGATTCCTAAGACTGAGGCCTGCAAAGTTCTCAGGAACCACTGATCCAATGGTGGCCAATGATTGGCTACGTTCGGTGAACAAGGATTTGGTAACTGTCGGCTGCACCGACAAGGAAAATGTTAGGTTGCAGCACATCTGTTGGAGGGACCTGTAGCAACTTGGTGGGATAACTTCCAGATCACCACTCCCATTGAGGATGTGACCTGGGCTATCTTTGAGGATGGATTCCGTACAGCTCACATCTCATCTGGAGTGATGAATTTGAAGAAGAAGGAGTTCCACAACCTGAAACAGCGTCACCGCAGCGTGGCCGAATATATTGAGGAGTTCAACAATCTTGCGTGTTATGCACCGGATGCTGTTGATACTAATGCCAAGAGGAAGGAGAAATTCCTCGAAGGACTGAATGATGAACTGAATCTGCAGCTATCTGTGGCCTATGTCCCAACCTACCAATCACTTTGTGAAAAGGCTACCATCTTGGAGAACAAAATGAAACAGGTTGAAAGCAGAAAGAGGAAGCACAGCTTTGACAAGCACAGCTCGGGATCGTCTCACAAGCGTTCCCATCACGATGATAGTGGGAGTTCTGGATCCCACAAACATGGAAAGTACAACAACCACCATGGCCACAACCGCCATCATGATAACAAGCATCACCGTAGTCATGATAATGACAAGTATAAGAACCACAAGAGTGGATACAAGAGCCACCACAATGGAAGTGGAAGTGGTAGTGGAAGTCAGCTTGTCAAGAAAGATCTCAGTCAGGTTGAATGCTTCAAGTGTAAGAAGATGGGGCACTATGCTAATGAGTGCCCAGAAAAGAAAGTTGAAGGTGCCATCAAGCCCAACCCTTTCGAGAAGGGACAAGTAAACCACATCAATGTGGAAGAGATTTATGAGGAACCTGATGCTGTGGCTGGTAAGTTCAAACTCAATTTTGTTCCAGCACTTGTTCTTTTTGATACTGGCGCATCACATTCATTCATATCAAGAGCATTTGTTGATAGAAATTAGCTTCCAGTTGAAACTATTGGGTGTCCTATAAAAGTAAGTTCTCCTGGTGGAGAAATGATAGTGAAGTCAGGATGTCATGACCTAGTCATAGAGTTTGGGAAGTATAAGTTTCCCGTTAATCTGATAATCCTAAATTCCCAAGGATTGGATGTCATTTTGGGAATGGACTAGATTACTAAGTATAAGGGAGTGCTATATTGTGCCAATCATACTGTCACACTCACAACCCCGGATAATAAAAGAATTAGATTCAAGACTAACTTTGAATCAAAAGGGAGTAAGCTAAATTCTCTTAAGGGGGTTAGCATAGACGGTGTGCTAATTGTGAGAGAATATCCAGATGTGTTTCCGGAGGAATTACCGGGAATGCCACCAGATAGAGATGTGGAGTTTCTGATTGACTTGCTGCCAGGATCTGGGCCAATAACAAAGAGACCCTACAAGATGTCAGTTGATGAGTTTAAAGAACTCAAGAAAAAACTTGGAGAACAGTTGCAGAAAGGATTTATTCAACCAAGTTCTTCATCTTGGGGAGCACCAGTCTTGTTTGTGGAAAATAAAGATAGAAGTCAAAAGTTATGCATCGATTGTCGTTCACTCAATGAGGTGACTATCAAGAACAAATATCCTTTGCCTAGAATCAATGACTTGTTTGATCAGTTAGAAGGATCCTGTGTGTTCTCAAAGATTGATCTCCGGTCAGGTTATTTTCAGCTTAATATAAGGGAACAAGACATACCTAAGACAACTTTCGCCACCAGGTATGGATTGTATGAGTACACCGTGATGCCATTTGGTTTAACCAATGCACCAGCTTACTTCATGAATATGATGAACAAGGTGTTCATGGAGTTTCTTGACAAGTTTGTTGTCGTTTTCATTGATGACATTTTGATATACTCCAAGAGCAAAGAAGAGCATGAAGGACATTTGCGCTTGATACTTGAGAAGCTTAGAGAGCATAAGTTGTATGCCAAATTCAGCAAGTGTGAATTCTGGTTGAATGAAGTTGGATTTCTTGGGCACATCGTGTCAGGAGATGGTGTAGCAGTTGATCCCGCAAAAGTGTTAGCTGTAACTGAATGAGAATCTCCTAAGTCAGTGAAGGAAGTTTGTAGTTTCCTTGGCTTGGCAGGATACTATAGAAGATTCATTGAGAATTTCTCCAAGGTAGCTAAGCCAATGACGGAGTTACTAAAGAAAGACAAGAATTTTTTTTGGACTGAAGGATGTGAACTCAGTTTCCAAGAATTGAAGAAGAGACTAGTGACAGCACCAGTCCTATGTCTGCCAGATTTGGAGAATGATTTCCAAGTTTATTGTGATGCATCTCATCATGGATTGGGTGCAGTTCTGATGCAAGAAGGGAAAGTTGTGGCTTATGCCTCGAGACAACTCAAAACTCATGAGGTGAATTATCCTACTCATGATTTAGAGTTAGCCTCTGTTGTCCATGCACTCAAAACATGGAGACATTATGTTTTGGGTAAGCGATGTGAAGTGTTCACAGATCACAAAAGTTTGAAGTATATCTTCACTCGGAAAGAAATCAACATGAGACAAAGAATATGGCTAGAACTCATCAAGGATATGACTTGAGTTTGCAATACCACCCCGGTAAAGCAAATGTTGTAGCGGATGCACTAAGTCGTAAGGTATTTGTGAATGGCCTTATTAAGGGAGAGTTGCCAGATGATCTGTGTGCCCAATTTAGGGACCTCAGATTGGAGATTGTGCCTAAGGGACATCTCATGTTATTGGATGTTCAACCCACCTTGTTGGACAAAATCAAGGAAGCCCAAAATACGGACAAGGAAATTGAAGAGATTAAGGAAAATATTGGCAAGGGAAAATCCAAATGATTCCATGAAGACGAACAGGGTACCTTATGGTATGGAAAACGTATCTGCATTCCGCAAGATCTGGAGCTTCAGAAACTGATTTTACAGGAAGCACACAACTCACCGTATTCCATTCATCCAGGTAACACCAAAATGTACATGGATGTGAAGGAAAGATTCTGGTGGAATAATCTCAAGAAGGACATCGCCGAACATATTGCTTTGTGTGATGTATGTAGTATAGTGAAAGCGGAACATCAGAAGCCTGCAGGAATGTTACAACCACTACCTATTCCTAATTGGAAGTGGGACAAGATTGGCATCAATTTCATCACCGGATTGCCAAGGACCAGGTCAGGATATGATTCCATTTGGGTTGTAGTGGATCGCCTAACTAAAGTGGCTCATTTCATACCCGTAAAGACAACCTATACAAGTGCTAAGTTGGCTAAGATCTATATGAATAGGATTGTGTGTCTGCATGGAGTACCCAAGAGTATTGTGTCTGATAGGGGAACTCAATTCACTTCTCATTTTTGGAGGCAACTGCATGAGTCTTTGGGAACGATATTGGAATTCAGTACTGCTTTTCATCCCCAGACTGATGGACAGACAGAAAGGACCAACCAAATTCTAGAGGATATGTTGAGGGCATGTGCCCTAGACTATGGAGCTAGTTGGGATGAAAGTATGCCTTACGCAGAATTCTCTTATAACAACAGCTATCAAGCCAGTATTGAGATGGCACCATTTGAGCTTCTCTATGGGAGAAAGTGTACTACCCCATTGCTATGGAATGGTGTGGGAGAAAGAAACTTGTTCGGGCCAAAGCTAATCAAAGATGCTGAAGAGAAAGTCAAGTTAGTAAAGAACAGATTGAAGATAGCACAGTCCCGACAGAAGAGCTACGCAGATCCTAAGCGTAGAGAAGTCACTTATGAGGTGGGTGATAGAGCTTATCTTAGAGTGTCACCACTTCGTGGAGTGAAGATATTTGGAGTCAAATGAAAATTGGCCCCAAGATATGTTGGACCATTCAAGATTCTGAGTCGTAAAGGAGAAGTATCTTATGAGATTGAATTGCCGGAATCATTGTCTGCCGTTCATAATGTGTTTCATGTGAGTCAGCTAAAGAAATGCCATCCGAAGATGGAAGAGACTTCTTTGAAGGATACTATACATTTGTAGGAGGTCCAATTGGAAAGTGACCTCACTTATGAGGAAAAACCTATCAAGATTCTTGAGACTGCAGAAAGAGTTACTCGGACAAAGACTATCAAATTCTGCAAAGTTCAGTGGAACCATCATTCCGAAGAAGAAGCAACATGGGAAAGAGAAGACGACCTTCGGAAAGACCACCCTCACCTATTTGCTAGCAAATCCGAATCTCGAGGGCGAGATTCACCTTAAGGGGGTTAGATATGTAACATCCCTAAAATCATGTTTTCAAAGTTTGCATATCATTCATGCATTCATACTCATTTTAGGATCATTTCTTCAAAAATAGAAACTTTGTGATCTATCATTTTATGTAAAGCAATGCATTAGCCTTATTGCTACCCTATAAGAAGGAAATACTTGTTTTGATCAGTAGAGAATTGATCCTAAGATTGATTGATATTTTCTAAAGCTTGGATAAAGTTTTCAAAACAAAATATGAATTTAAAACCATTCATATGTCTTTATTAATTAAGTGGTAAAGGCATTGTCTATTTTAAATCCCAATGGGCCAAAGTAATTAGAGTGAGTAACATTGTTCTGTAGCCAAAAAGGTGCAAGCTTTACTTTACAAATATTTAGAACAAATTTGAATTCAAACCCATGTGAAAAACATTCCTAAAAATCAAATTAGAAAAAGAAAAGGGGAAAAGAAAAAAAAAATAAAAGAAGGCGCTACCATTTGAGCCTAGCACCAGAACCGGCCCAGTAAGCCCATCCGGGCTAGTTCCCCTCTACCCCTCTCTCACCCGCGCGAAACTTACCCCGCAGCCACTGACGTTGGGCCCTCTCCACGTCATCGTCGTCTCCCCCGAATCCTCGCGCGCTGACGCCGCTCTGCCGTTACCTCTCTGCAGTGATGCTGCGAAAAAACCCGGCGTAAATCCCATTGATTGGCCGCGTGAATGCCTCCCTGCTCCGGCTACAAACTCCCTCCCCACCCCGCACCTTTCCCCTCACTCCACTCGCTCGCTCCGCCACCAGGCTACTCGTATTTGAGCTTGAACCACCGCAGTACCGACGACCTCCGGCAGCGAATTCCGGTGAGCCCTCCTCGCCCCTTTCCTTCTAATCTTTCCAGCATGGTCACTGTAACCTTGCGCGTCTTCTTACACCTCTGGTGCATGCTAGGACCATCCAGAGCCTCGTCAACGTCGACGACTACGCGTGTCCGACGAAACCACCAACTCCGGCGAGCTTTCCTGGTGAGTACTGACCGCGCCTTGACCTCTCTTTGACACTCGCATGGCCTGCATCGCCTTATGCATATGATGCACTTCTTATTTTCCCCTGGCGTGATCTATACCCTCGCCAACGACGACGAACATCCGTGCCCGACGCCTTCACGAACTCCGGCGAGCAATCCCTGATGACTCCGAGCGCCCCTCCGCCAACGAAGTCCACCTTGAGCATCAACATCGTCACGCGAACTCGGTGAGCTACCCCACTGTCCTTCTCGCTTCCTATATCGCCGGCCACATCACCTTCTGACCGCGCCGCCGCCAGCCACCGTCGCAGCGCCGCTGGTTTTTGGTTCGTTTGATGTGGGCCATTAGATCTAGATCGGGCGTGTAGGAATAGATCACTTAAGCGAAGTGGTAAGTTTAGATCTGAGCCGTGCGATGCACTTTTAATCCAACGATCCAGAACGCCTGATCCGCGTGAATCGGTATCGACTAATCAGATAGCGCCGCGTGGCCTGTAGTTTAATTTAAAATCTGGAATTAGATTTATTAAAAGTTCAAATTTGCAAAATTCATAACTTTTGATCCACACGTTCAAATTTTACAAATTTTATATAATTGGAATCAGGAGAAAGAATTCTATCCAACCATACACTTTGTTTAATAAATTGCATCTGTAAATGGGTTGTTTTTGCAGAGACATTTATAAGCTTATTTTGTATATAAAGATTATCTGGAAAATGTTCTAAAGGCTAAATTTATTTTCTTTAGGGTCTAATTGTTTTGTTTATGATTCAGTACTGTTCCACTTGTCTTGTTTGATTTAGAAAAATCATCACATGGCACTTGCATGCATTCATATATTTTTGCTTGTTTATTTTGCTATGTGAATTTGGTGCTATCATTCTATGTGTAGAATTTGGTGCTAGTGGTGATTGTGATTGTGAGGATTGTTGCTACTCCCCCAACTACCAAGGAAAGTGGTGCTTCATATTTTCATCCCAATATTTTGACTATGCATTAGAAATATTTTGTATAGGGCTTGCATGAATATTTTCCTAAGTATCTATATGCTATGCTTGGGAGATCCTAGTAGCTGTAGAATTGTTAGTATTTTTCTCTAAGATACTTGCTATTGTCATGCTTAGCCTAGCTAGTAGTAACCAACGGTGGATTATATATACAAGCTATGAAAAATATTTCTAAGTCTTTGACTTATGTTTTGCTTAATAAAACAACTAAGTGAATGAAACACCTGGGTGGAATGGAAAGAATGGTTTGTGTTGAGTGGTTACACAAGGCCCATTTCTATGGTTTACCTTGTGTATCTCACTTGTGGAATGCCACCCAGGAACAAAGGCATTTCAGATGCCAAATGTGTAGAAGCTTCTAGTGCAGCCACATGACATTATGGGCTCTGCCTGGATCATATAGGTTGCAATAACTTAGCCATTTGGACAGCTGGTGGTAGTGGGATGATAGGTTGGAACGCGTCCATTTGGTCTAAGGGAAGGCTTCTGAAAGGTCCTGTCTTGGTGAAAATGAAGTCTTATGGGAAAGTGCACCACCTCTGCAGATGGAAGAAACTAAGTACTTAGTCGTGTCCCCGGTAATGGACAATTTGAGCATCAAGACATGGAAGCTATCAAGAATCTCCTCATTCCAATTTTCTAAATTAAAACTTGTGGTTGAACAAGGGTGAAGGTTCACCAATTTCTATTGGTGGTTCCTTGGGAGTTTTGCCAAACAAAAACTTAATGTTTTCCACTGATAGGTAAAACCTATTTTGAGCAAAGCAAGCCTAAGCTACACTTAGCCAAATTCATGTAGTAACTAGATGCTAATATTCTACTAAGGTATCACTTGCCAATAGTATTCCAATGTATTGACCCACTGTGGCTGTAACTTGTGATGTTGCAGGTTACTCTGATGATGATTAGGGGTTATGAGTCTACACTCAACATGCTTGCCTGTGGCACATGAAGATGAAGACTTTTATTTATATTGTTAAGTTAAACTCTTGTACTACCCTATGGATATGGAGTTGTAAAATACTATGTTATCTCTGGAATGAAGATGTAATAATGACCTTTGTATTTGTGTACTTCATCTTAAACTGTGGATGCTAGCAATTGATCCAGGGACTAGCATTGCAATCACATGGATCTTTACCTTTATAAAGGTGGGATCTTACAAGCCGGTGGATCTATTGGGAGCAGTTCGTAAACTCTATAAAATAGATGGTAACTCCTCCGCCCAGGCTCCACCTGCTCTATGTAGCGGTGCTTCTAGACATGGCTTTATTCGCTACAGAACTAATCCATTGGCCCGCTCAAGTTGACCATTGTATTGTGGATGCGCCATAGATGCTAGGTCAAGTCGGATGCCCTTCTCCCAACAATAAGCCTCTACCTCTCTAAGTGATAAGTTGCTACCGTTGTCGGTGATGATGCTATATGGGAGACCAAATCTCACCACTAGATCCCGGACAAACCTAAGGGCAGTTTCCCCATAAAGCTTTCTAATGGGTTTAGCTTCTATCCATTTTGTGAATTTATCAACTACTACTAGCAGATGTGTAAACCCACAAGGTGTTGTCTGTAATGGTCCAACCATGTCAATCCCCCAGACTGCAATTTGCTCTGATACCAACTGCGGTGACCCAGCATACCACTGCATGTGTAGTACACTATAGTCGTTGACATGACATCCACAGAACACCGTTCCGTAAATATCACATCCCTCAGAGTGGTACAACAGAAACATTGCGGGTCCATATTACAAAAGTACACACATTATTATTACAATATCGGAAGTTCAAGACTTCCAAAAGATTCAACTTACAAACCAAAATATAAAGTGTTTCAACGGAATTTAAAACTAACAACTCTGTCTAGGAGTTGAGCTCAACAGCTTATTCTATAGAGTTCACGCTGGTCGGACCCGTTGGTTACTATTAACTAGAAATACTTAGTTGGACTCGTTATCATCGACCCCATAGCGGATTTTGTAATCCACTCCTTCAACACCTCCGGATAGATCAGGTTCCTCGTAGAACACATCTTCTTGGCATTCGGCTGCATACATTGGCACGTCTTCGGGATCAAAGGAAAGAATGAGTAACATTGTTACCCAACAAGTTCATTATATGCAAGGTGGGAAGTTTGATGCTCTAATTACCACCTCGGATTATAAATCCTTGGCACTATGCAGTTTTTGTAAATCTTTCTTCAAAGATTGATTTTATTCTGAAAAAAAAACTATGACAATCGGCCTTCACAGGTTGACCGGAACTTTCATGGAGTTCCTTTCCTGCCGCGTTCATAGCTCCTTCCCGGAACAGGGAGTAACAAGTTACAATTCTTACACTCTACAGAGGTGCGTTACTTTACCCATGAGAGATCAACTCCTTGTTGCACAACCAGGCATACTTTCCCGTCCACAATTCCATGATGTGGGGCCCAGTAGTTGGTCCAAGCCAATCACTGCCACCTTCGCGACCCTGCATGCCTCCTTAGTGTACACCATGCCCACATAATGAATTACGGCAATGGTTTGTACAAACCATTAGATGCCAGAACTATCGTGGGATGATGAGGATTCCCACCCATATGTTGCATATCCTCTATGAATTACCAATTAATATGCATGCTTCGAGGATAACATCCATGACCTGCACATCCGGCTTCATGCGAGAGGAAGAAGATACAGCTGACTTCTCTGTCCCATTCCAAATCTCATGGCTAACGCGTAATATACGGCGCTAGAATCACTGATGTTAGGGGTTATTAAGTCCCTACTTGATCATCATTGTTGCAATTAGAATTCTAAGTTCTATTGCTCCATTATATCACCACTTAGGATGATATCTATAATTTCTTTATTTGTGAAAATAATATTTTCTTTCTTTTATAGCATATATGATAACACACAATTTTCAAATACTTTGATAAAGACTCTTCAAAGGACATGAGCAAGTGATGAACTTGCCTTGTGATGGCAAGGTAGTGAAGTCTGATGCTTGCACTGGACCTTGAGCTTCTATGTCTAGAAAAACATCATTATTGCCCGGTAAGGACAATATTTAAAGAAGCAAAATGATTATGCAAGTAATGTAATGCATTATTTAATTCTATATGCATTTTCCCTATATAAGGTGCCTTTTAATAATAATAAAGCATTTATAAATATTACTTTTTAATATTTATAGCATATATTGAATTATTTTATTTTATTTGACTTTTATTGATTTAATAATTCTTTTACGAATTATCAATTATACATTAAAAATTGTTATTAAATATTTATTTAGTATTTTTCAAAAATACTATAATACTAATATATAACGGAAGTGATTTTTATTTATTTTTATCATCTTTCAATAATTTTGTAAAATTCCATAAGGAATATATATTACAAAATTCTTATAAAAATTTAAAAGTCCAAAATTTTATATCTTATTTTATTTGGATAGAGTGGATAATTGTGAATCCAAAAATATTTTACTTATAATTTTTGGACTTTTATTTTATTTTCTAAGATTTAATTAAGTCGAGCGCTATTTTGGTCTTTTCCTTTTTATTAAAACAGGCCTGAAAAAATTTCTGGGCTAGTTATACTTATTGGGCCCTAGTAGCCCATTAGTCATGGACAAAAGAACCATCTCGAAGGGTTTGGCCCAACTCGGCCCACTCCTCACTGCCTCTCTCTCTCCCTCGAGTTCATCCTCTCCTCCTCTGGCCCCGACCCTGTGGCCGGCGATGCCGCCGTAGGCTGTTCTAGTCGCCGTCGTGGTGCAACAGGGGGTTGTCGATGATTCTCGTTCGTTCTATCCAATTGGATTCGAGGCTGGGGCTCGCCTGCAATGGATCGATGCCATCCCGAACCCTAGGTTTTGTTGGTTGGCATGGATCCAGGTGATGCCGTGGTCATTGTGTGTCGAGGTGATGCTTTACACCTCCAGGCGTGATCAGGGTCACTGCCGTGGCGCCGTGCAGGTTGCAGTGCCCCCTCTGGGGTGCTCCCTGTGTCGCCATGGTCGTCGTCCCCTCTGCTTCCTCTTCTAGTCTTCAGCGAGGACCTACGATGAGTTCGATTCCTCTCCCCTAGTGCTCTTTGTGCTTGCTGATTTGATGCTAGATGCTGGCAGTGTCCTCTCTGGCTACTGTCTGATTCTGATTAGGATGACATATCCATTTAGTGTTCTTATCCTAGGGTTGATCATATACTAGATGAATTGGATCATGGTTGGATGAATTGTAAACATGCTAAGTGGTTATTGGCCTGAGGCTTGTTGCTTAAGATGATATATAATGTTTCTGGTGGCTTATTATATGATTTTATGCTTGGATTGCATTTGATTCAGATGATATAGTTTCTTGGGAAACATGCTTGGTAAAGCCAATGACTTGATAACTTTCCACTGTTATTTGATTTATGGTCATGATTATGATAGGATGAAACCACTGTCTTAGTGTTGTTGGCTTGGGAATTAACATGTGGTTTGAGATCACACTGAAGTTTAACACAGGAATATCCTAGTTATGATTCCTGTGTTAACAGGAAAATGATTAGTAAGTTGATTGTCTGAATTTATGATGATTTAATGTCTATCCTGATTCATAATGGATTGTTCTTGTGACACCATCATGGTATGGCACACAAATCTGATTCTAACCCATTGATTGGGTTGTTTTAGTCTTAAGACAAACTTGGATTTGAAAGATAAATGGGAATGTTCTTTTCTGAATTCCCTAAGGCCAATGATGTTGGTCTGAGGCTTAGGGATTCAGACCTTATCTAATTGGTTCATATAGATAGTCCTGGTAGTGGTACCAGCTATTGGTTTTGAATCAAATCTTGGAAAAATGATAGTGAGCTCGATCATGATCTGGATCCAAAGGATTAGTTTCTAAGGTGCCACCCTTTCTTTAGGGATGTGCCTAGAAATAGATCATAGATATATTTATGCTTGAATTGTAATATATAGCCTAATCCAGAGCAATGATGTTGCTCTGAGCTCTGGCTGGATCCAGGTACTTTGTTGTTTGCTTTTAGAGTTTAAAAATCCCTATGATGGATTCACCCCACTTGGGTGCTTTCTAAGGGTTTGTTCATAAAACAACACATGCTTCTGTCTAGATAAGATGATTAGACCATGTGAGGATTTTATGATGCTCACCACAAAATCTGATGACTGTGGAGTAAGTTGGTGATGATCTTGATCTGGTTTTGATGGACTCCTGTGCTTGACCTTGAGCTAGCCTACTCCTCCTAGCTCCTGGACTTGGCCTTGCTGTCCACCTGATCCTTCCCCCTCCTTATGTCACCATCCTAGTGATGTTTGGTTGATCTTTGGTGGTTTGGTTTGGCTGATGTGTTGGGTAAGCTGTTGTCTAAGCTGGATGTTCTTGTGTGCAAACAGTGGAGAGATGCACTAGTGCCTCTCCATGGCTATGCTTGTGGTTTTGTGAGTCTGGGGCTGTGCTGTGAGGTTGATAACACACCACATGCATGTTGGTGTGTGTCCTGCCCGTGTGCTTGTTGTGCACTTGTGGATATGTTTAGAATTTTGAAACTTACTATTATCTGGTTACTTTCACCTGGATGGTGGATTTGCCCCTCTTGGCTGTCATTTGACTTCTGGCTTTAAATTTATGAAAGATGGATTCTTTCATATTGGTGAAACTTGCCCCTTTTTATAAATTTCTCAATGATAAATTTGTCTAGTTTACTTCACTGACATATCTGAGAGAAAATAATACTAACTCTAACCTTTTATTTCTCTATATATATATTCTGTTTGTTTTGCAGGTACAAATATAAAGATGAAGATTTTAGATTAGGGTTTCTTTTATAGAGTAGTTAGTAAATAGTTCAATGTAATCTTCATATTTTTGTAATTTTCTTTTTATTATTTTGTAATCTTCATTTTATTCTTCTGTAATAAAGATCACATTATTATTAATAGAGAATATTCTTATTGTTATATATTTACTTTTGTTAATTGTGTGGATGATTTCAATAAGTTATAATTTTGTAACTTGATTATATATTGATGATATGGAATAAGTTTCATATTCATTATTGTTTTTCTTTGGATAGAATTTAAGTTGAAATGTTTATTTATTAATTAAATTAAGATTCAAAACTTATCCCTAATTTATTTGAATTATAATTCATACACTCAAGTTTAAAATTCAAATTCATTTTTAAAACACATAATTCCTTAAAGATCATATCAAAGTCTATAGCAATCACCCTTTAAGGCTAAATCTAATCTCAAAGTATGAAAGAAACATTGATCACTTAAGGTTTTTATTTGGCGAAAATTTTACCCACATTTTCATAAATGAATGCATGCAACATTCCATATTCCTAAATCTACCCTTCGTTAGTTCCTAAATGCTGGGATGTTACAGACTTCCCCCTTAAATTAAACTTCGTCCCGAAGTTTGTGGAGATGTACCTGAATAGTTCTGGATAGGATTTTCTTAAATACTCTTCTTTCTCCCATGTGGATTCCCTTTCAGGGTGATGTTCCCACTGTACCTTGCAATATTTGATTGCTCTGTTCCTTAATCTTTTCCAGTTTTCTTCCAGAATCTTACAAGGCTTTTCAATATAAGTTAGGTCTACTTGTAGTTCTATCTCTTGATGTGTGATTGCATCATCTGGAACTTTTAAACATTTACGAAGTTGTGACACATGGAAAACATTATGCACTTGAGACAATCTTGATGGTAACTCTAAATCATAAGCTATAGTTCTGTTTTGACTTAGTATCTTCAATGGTCCGATATATCTTGGACTCAATTTCCCTTTAACTCTGAATCTTTTCACCCCTTTCATTGGACTTACTTTCAAATAGACCATATCTCCCACTTCTGGATGCCATGATCTTCGACTTTGATTCGCATAACTTTTCTGCCTACTCTGGGCTATTTTCAGTTTATCCCTGATCTTATCAATGATGTCTTGTCTTTCCTTGATATAATCTGGCGCAAATTCTTTGCTGCTTCCAGGCTCATGCCAACATATTGGTGATCTACATTTTCTTCCATACAAAACATGGTATGGAGCTGCCTTCAGACTACTCTGATAACTATTATTATAAGAAAATTCTGCCAATGGTAGGTGATCTTCCCATGTTCCTCCAAAATCTAGTGCACAAGCCCTTAACATGTCTTCTAGTATTTGGTTTGTTCTTTCAGTTTGACCTCCTGTCTCAGGATGATATGTCGTGCTGAAATCTAAGTTTGAACTAAGTGCTTCATGCAATTGCTTCCAAAATGCTGAAGTAAACACTGATCTCCTATCAGTTATGATCTTTTTGGGTACTCCATGCTTACTTACTATCTCTTTGACATATACTTCAACTAACTTCTCGGCATTATCCTTTTGATTCATCGGAATAAAAAGGGCACTCTTAGTGAGTCTGTCCACAATTACCCATATCATATCCTTCCTTTTTGGTGTCATAGGCAATCCTGTAATGAAGTCCATACCTATTTCCTCCCATTTACATTCAGGAATTTCTAAGGGTTGTAATGGTCCTGCTAGACTTTGATGTTCAGCTTTCACCCTTTTACAAGTATGGCATTCAGATACATATTTAGCAATATCTCTTTTCATGTTATTCCACCAGAATAGTTCTTTCAAATCCATATACATCTTAGTACTCCCTGGATGTATAGAATATGGTGTATCATGTGCTTCTTTAAGTATGACATTTCTAATCTCGGTCACATCTGGAACACAAAGACGGTCTTGAAACCATAAACACCCATAATCTCCAAGGCGAAAAACTGATTTTTGCCCTTGAGATATCCTCCGAATTTCCTCAGCAATAAAAGGATCTTCTTCTTGATGTCTAAAAATTTCTTGCTTAAGATCACTATCCTGCTCTGCAACTACCTGCATAGTAGATAATCCTGCAAGAACCTCTGTTCTGATAAATTGAAGCTCTAATCTTTCCAAGTCCATTTGTAACTCTTTTGGTAGCTCCCTGTTGCTCGGCTGAATATCTGCACTCTTTCTGCTTAAAGGATCTGCTACAACATTTGCTTTCCCTGGTGTGTAGTTGATTGTTAAATCATAATCCTTAATTAGTTCCAACCAACGCTTCTGTCTCATATTCAATTCCTTTTGAGTGAAGAAATATTTGATACTTTTATGGTTAGTGTATAACTCACATCTGGCTCCATAAAGAAAATGCCTCCATCCTTTCAGTGCAAAAACTACTGCTGCTAACTCTAAATCATGAGTTGGATAGTTGACTTCATGTGGTTTCAGTTCTCTTGAACCATAAGCAATCACTTTCTGATCTTGCATTAATACACAACCCAAACCTTCTTTAGATGCATCACAGTATACGGTGAAGTCCTTCCCTGTTTCAGGAACTGCTAAGATTGGAGCTGTGGTTAATCTAGTCTTCAACTCCTGGAAACTTTCTTCACATTTCTCATCCCACTTGAACGGTGTATTCTTCCTTAATAATTTGGTCATTGTTCTGGCTATTTTGGAGAAACCTTCAATGAATCTCCGATAATAACCAGCCATTCCTAAGAAACCTCGAATTTGCTTCACATTGGTCGGTGCAGTCCACTCTAGTACTGACTGAACTTTAGATGGATTCACAGCAATTCCATCATTACTGATCACATGACCGAGGAATTCTACTCATCAAGCCAAAATTCACATTTACTGAACTTAGCATGGAGTTTGTGTTCTCTTAAAGTCTGCAATGCTATCCTTAAATGATCAGGATGCTCTTCCTTATCCTTGGAATATATCAGAATATCATCAATAAAGACTATGACAAACTTGTCCAAATATGGCATGAAGATATTGTTCATGAGATTCATGAATATTGCCGGTGCATTGGTCAAACCAAATGGTACTACCAGATACTCATGGTGTCCATATCTTGAGACAAATGCTGTTTTTGGAACATCTTCCGGTTTGATTTTTATTTGATGGTATCCAGATCTTAAATCGATCTTTGAAAATACTCCATCTCCTTTCACTTGATCAAACAAATCTTGAATTCTTGGTAATGGATACTTATTCTTGATAGTTACGTTGTTCAGATTTCTATCATCACCACACATCCGTCTTCCACCATCTCTCTTATCCACAAAGATTACTGGTGTTCCCCATGGAGATACACTTTCCTGTATAAATCCTTTTCTAGCTAACTCATCAATTTTCTCCTTGAGTTCTTTCAACTCTTTGGGTCCCATTTTATATGGTGCTTGAGCTATTGGTGTTGTACCCGGAATTAGATCAATGGTGAATTCTATCTCCCGGTCTGGTGGCATTCCCAGTAGCTCTGTTGGAAAAACATCTTGGAATTCATTAACTATAGAAATCTCTTCCAATTTATCTTATTTCATTGAATTCAATTGCAGATCCACCATGATATGACTGTGCTTATCTTCTTGGTAAAATATCCTTGCTCCACTTGGAGTTTTGATTGAGACAGTTTTCTCCTCACAATTTATCTGAGCTCTGTGTTCCATCATCCAATCCATCCCCAGCACTACTTCAATTCCCTTCAAAGGAATCACATAAAGGTCTGCGAAATATGAACAACCACAGATCAAGATAACCTGATCTTGTTTTATGTGGCATACAGTCATGTTCCCTCCTGCCGTAACTATGGTCATAGGACTTTCTAACGTTGCCCTTCTAATCCCAAACTTATCACAAAATTCTTCATAAATGAATGAAGTAGTTGCACCAGTATCAAATAGAACTTTGTCGGGATTGGTAAGGATATTGAGCGTACCTATCACTGCATGCTCCGAATTATCCACCTCCTCGAGGGTTGCACAATTCAGTTTCCCAGTAGGTCGGTTCCTCTTGCCATTTTTGTTCTTGCCATTATTTCCTCCTTTATTGGGTTGTCCATTTCCTCCATTGGCTTGTCCTCCTCCCTTGGTAGGCCATCCTCCAGGTGGTTTACTCGGACAATCTGGCTTGATATGCCCCTTCTGACCACAACCATAACAGATCACTACAGGCTTTTTGCATTCCCTCTGGAAATGCCCTGGAATTCCACAATTGTTACAAATAACATTCCTTCTCGGATTGGATTGATTTCCACCACTGCCCTTGTTATTGTTATTGTTGTTGTTGCCATAACTCCTATTCCTAGGTTTGAACTCCAGATTAGGTTTAGGTTTGCTTGCCTGAATTCTCTTGGTTTCCTTCTTGGCTCTCTTTCTCCTATCCTCTTGGACATTCTTGTAGTCATCTTCAAAAGTCATGGCTACATCCAGCAACTGCTGATAAGTTTGCTTATTGGCTAACCTTAGCTGCATCTTCACAAATGGATTTAATCCACGCAGGAAATGCTTCTTCCGCTTCTCTTCTGTGTTGACATCCTCTTCAGCATAACGAGACAGTTGACTAAACTCCCGGATGTACTTCATGACACTCGTATATCCTTGCTGAAGCTCCTCAAATTCTCTCCGCTTCAACTCCATAACACTTTCCGGAACATGATATTCACGGAATCTCCGCTTGAACTCTTCCCAGGTAAACTCTCTTCCTGGTTGTTGCATGGCCAACTGATTTTCCCACCATGATGCTGCAGGTCCAGTCAGAAGATGAGTTGCATACCTCAATTTCTCCTCATCATTTCAACCTATAGTTTTCAGCTTCCTTTCAGTATCTGCTAGCTAGTCTTCTACATCCATTGGTTCAGGAGCTGATGCAAAAGGTAACGGTCTTGCATTCTGGAAATCAGATAGACTACTCCTACACCTTTAGGTGCCCTCTGATTTGATCGTCCCAGCAGCTCTTCCATGAACTTGTTCTGGGTCTCTTGCATCATTTGCATGCATTACATAAAATCCTGCTCCATTAACGGCCTCATTGGTGGTGGTGGTAATGCTTCTTGGTTTGCTGCATCTGCATCGGACTTTTCATTGGCCTCTCGCTCCATCTGCTGCTGTTCAGTTTCCATTCCTACACCCGTATCCATGACCCTCTAGTCCTGCAACATAAAGTGAATACTCATAATTACATCATGCACATGTGTTCTGAGCTCGACTTTACGCACAAAACTAGTCACACAATGAAGATCCAAAGAAAATCCAAATATGCATTTCACATATTTTACACAATATCATAATGATACAAAGTCATTACAACATATACCATATAGGTATAATCACAAAACTACCTTATTACTTGGGGTACAATACACGGTACTTGATACTACTAACCAGTTGTCTCCTTGTAGTAGTAACTACGCTCATCGTACATGCCTGATGTCCAACCGTGATGACGTGTTGTTCGTCGCACAGTTTGTGGAACATATGGCCTTCCAGAAGGAATATACTCTGTATCTAAAGTGTCGGGACTTGAGTCATTACTCAACCTGAGCGCATTGACTCCCTCCAGCTCAGCTAAAAAGTCTTCAGAAACATATTCCACATTATCTCCAGCCTGCATCTCCTAAGCTTCATTTCTTGAGTTATCAACAAGATACGCAGATCCTGCTGCTTCCCAGGTGCTCTCGTGGGCAAGATAATTAAACACTGGATAATGTAGATTCCCTGGGTTTTGAGAAGATGTTGATGATTCAAACACTCTCTCCTCAGGATCTTCTTCTTCATCCTGATTATCTATTGACATGGTATTTCTACTACTATTATTAGGGTTCATTCTTGCACCATTCCAACTAGATTGTCCAACATTCCGGTCAGAACCATCTGTGGGCATCTGGTGTTCATGAGATCAATTATATGATCCCATTCTCCAACCATCCGAATTCTCAATAGGAAGTTCTAAATCAGAACCATCCTCTGAGCCCTGTGGTACTGCATACCGCATATCCATAGTAGGATCATGAATAGGTTCAGGTCTTGGTGAATAATGATATGGTATAAAAGATTTAGGATCTATAGGTATATCCTTAAAGATAGGTGTTGCACTACTACTTGCTTCTTTCTCTAGCTGGAATGCTAACTGCTTCCTCCTTTCCGGATCAGTTAGATCCTCTAACATGTCATTTTTATCTTCAACAATCACTTGATGGGTCTTATAAAAAGACGCAACGAGTGTTCGGTATCTATCCATAAACTTGGAAGCTAACTTAGGATGCTTCTTAACCAAAGTAAGATGATCCGGTATAGGTTCCAAGTCTATAGAATCATGAGGTATCACAGAGAATGTGCTACCTTCTAGCTCCTTGGTTTTCTCCTCTCGGATATTAGCTATCGCCTCCACAGCAGCAACATGATATGCTGCTAAATGACTCCTACCTTCTCCTATAGGTATATCATGATATAATCCAAGCTTCTCTGGAAATTGGATACTCACACGATACTTGGATAACATCCGACCATCAAGGTAAGTGATAGTGTTCACTGGAATTCTAGTTGGACAACTAAAGAGCTTTAAAAGTTGACGAAGTTCGTCTATGAATGATCCTTGATAATCATCAAGAGTCTACTCTTTCCTTACCAAAGTCTGTTTTGGAAACTTTGGTGCCATATCTCTGTATATCAGAAAAATAATTTTTGATTAGTATCCAATGAGAAACTGCATCATAACAAAGAATTATCGCACTAGAATATATAACGGAATATTCTCACTTGAATACCCATTATATTACTTTTTAGAGAATTATTTATTGTTGCTAAATTTTCCTACAGGTAATACCCTTTACTAGGTTTCCAACCTAAGGTCAAAGCAATTTGCTCTGATACCAACTGCGGTGACCCAGTATACCACTGCATGTGTAGTACACTATAGTCGTTGACATGACATCCACAGAATACTGTTCCGTAAATATCACATCCCTCAGAGTGGTACAACAGAAACATTGCGGGTCCATATTACAAAAGTACACACATTATTATTATTACAATACGAGAAGTTCAAGACTTCTAAAATATTCAACTTACAAACCAAAATATGAAGTGTTTCAGTAGAATTTAAAAATAACAACTCCGTCTAAGAGTTGAGCTCAATAGCTTATTCTATAGAGTTCATGCTGGTCGGCTCCGTTGGTTATAATTAACTAGAAATACTTAGTTGGACTCGTTATCATCGACCCCATAGCGGATTTCGTAATCCACTCCTTCAACACCTCCGGATAGATCAGGTTCCTCGTAGAACACATCTTCTTGGCATTCGGCTGCATACATTGGCACGTCTTCGGGATCAAAGGAAAGAATGAGTAACATTGTTACCCAACAAGTTCATTATATGCAAGGTGGGAAGTTTGATGCTCTAACTACCACCTCGGATTATAAATCCTTGGCACTATGCAGTTTTTGTAAATCTTTCTTCAAAGATTGAATTTATTCTGAAAAAAAACTATGACAATCGGCCTTCACAGGTTGACCGGAACTTTCATGGAGTTCCTTTCCTGCCGCGTTCATAGCTCCATCCCAGAACAGGGAGTAATAAGTTACAATTCTTACACTCTACAGAGGTGCGTTACTTTACCCATGAGAGATCAACTCCTTGTTGCACAACCAGGCATACTTTCCCGTCCACAATTCCATGATGTGGGGCCCAGTAGTTGGCCCAAGCCAATCACTGCCACCTTCGCGACCCTGCATGCCTCCTTAGTGTACACCATGCCCACATAATGAATTACGGCAATGGTTTGTACAAACCATTAGATGCCAAAACTATCGTGGGATGATGAGGGTTCCCACCCATATGCCGCATATCCTCTACGAATTACCAATTAATATGCACGCTTCGAGGATAACAGCCACGACCTGCACATCCGGCTTCATGCGAGAGGAAGAAGATACAACTGACTTCTCTGTCCCATTCCAAATCTCATGGCTAACGCGTAATATACGGCGCTAGAATCACTGATGTCAGGGGTTATTAAGTCCCTACTTGATCATCACTGTTGCAGTTATAACTCTAAGTTCTATTGCTCCATTATATCACCACTTATGATGATATCTATAATTTCTTTATTTGTGAAAATAATATTTTCTTTCTTTTATAGCATATATGATAACACACAATTTGCAAATACTTTGATAAAGACTCTTCAAAGGACATGAGCAAGTGATGAACTTGCCTTGTGATGGCAATGTAGTGAAGTCTAATGCTTGCACTGGACCTTGAGCTTCTATGTCTACAAAAACATCATTATTGCCCGGTAAGGACAATATTTAAAGAAGCAAAATGATTATGCAAGTAATGTAATGCATTATTTAATTCTATATGCATTTTCCCTATATAAGGTGTCTTTTAATAATAATAAAGCATTTATAAAAATTACTTTTTAATATTTATAGAATATATTGAACTATTTTATTTTATTTCCTTTTTATTTGACTTTTATTGATTTAATAATTCTTTTAGGAATTATCAATTATACATTAAAAATTGTTATTAAATATTTATTTAGTATTTTCAAAAATACTATAATATTAATATATAATGAAAGTGATTTTTATTTATTTTTATCATCTTTCAATAATTTTGTAAAATTCCATAAGGAATATATAAATTACAAAATTCTTATAAAAATTTAAATGTCCAAAATTTTATATCTTATTTTATTTGGATAGAGTGGACTATTGTGAATCCAAAAATATTTTATTATAATTTTTGGACTTCCATTTTATTTTCTAAGATTTAATTAATTCTAGGGGTATTTTGGTCTTTTCTTTTTATTAAAACGGGCCTAAAAAGATTTCTGGGCTAGTTATACTTATTGGGCCCTAGTAGCCCATTAGTCATGGACAAAAGAACCACCCCGAAGGGTCTGGCCCAACTCGGCCCACTCCTCACTACCTCTCTCTCTCCCTCGAGTCCATCCTCTCCTCCTCTGGACCCGACCCTGTGGCCGGTGATGTCGCCACCGGCGATTCCCGCCGCCGTAGGTCGTTCTGGTCGCCGCCGTGGTGCAACAGGGGGTTGTCGACGGTGCCCGTTCGTTCTATCCAATTGGATTCGAGCCTGGGGCTCTCCTACAATGGATCGATGCCGTCCCGAACCCTAGGGTTTGGGGGTTGGCATGGATCTAGGTGTTGCCATGGTCGTCGTGTGTCGAGGTGATTCTCTGCACCTCCAGGCGTGATCAGGGTCGTTGCCGTGGCGCCGTGCAGGTTGCAGCGCCCCCTCTAGGGTGCTCCCCGTGCCGCCATGGTCGTCAGCCCCTCTGCTTCCTCTTCTAGTCTTCAGCGAGGACCTATGGTGAGTTCCATTCCTCTCCCCTGGTGCTCTCTGTGCTTACTGATCCGATGCTAGATGCTGGCAGTGTCCTCTCTGGCTACTGTCTGATTCTGATTAGGATGACATATCCATTTAGTGTTCTTATCCTGGGATTGATCATATACTGGATGAATTGGATCATGTTTGGATGAATTGTAAACATGCTAAGTGGTTATTGTCCTGAGGCTTGTTGCTTAAGATGATATATAATGTTTCTGGTGGCTTATTAGATGATTTTATGCTTGGATTGCATCTGATTCAGATGATATAGTTTCTTGGGAAACATGCTTGGTAAAGCCAATGACTTGATAACTTTCCACTGTTATTTGATTTATGGTCATGATTATGATATGATGAAACCACTGTCTTAGTGTTGTTGGCTTGGGAATTAACATGTGGTTTGAGATCATCATGATCTCAATCAGTGAAGTTTAACATAGGAATATCCTAGTTATGATTCCTGTGTTAACAGGAAAATTATTAGTAAGTTGATTGTCTGAATTTATGATGATTTAATGTCTATCCTGATTCATAATGGATTGTTCTTGTGACACCATCATGGTATGGCACACAAGTTTGATTCTAACCCATTGATTGGGTTGTTTTAGTCTTAAGACAAACTTGTCTTTGAAAGATAAATGGGAATGTTCTTTTCTGAATTCCCTAAGGCCAATGATGTTGGTCTGAGGCTTAGGGATTCAGACCTTATCTAATTGGTTCATATAGATAGTCCTGGTAGTGGTACCAGCTATTGTTTTTGAATCAAAGCTTGGAAAAATGATAGTGAGCTTGATCATGATATGGATCAAAAGGATTAGTTTTTAAGGTGCTACCCTTTCTTTAGGGATGTGCCTAGAAATAGATCATAGATATATTTATGCTTGAATATTAATATATAGCCTAATCCAGAGCAATGATGTTTCTCTGAGCTCTGGCTGGATCCAGGTACTTTGTTGTTTACTTTTAGAGTTTAAAAATCCCTATGATAGATTCACCCCACCTGGGTTCCCTGAGGGTTTGTTCATAAAACAACACATGCTTCTATCTAGATAAGATGATTAGATCATGTGAGGGTTTTATGATGCTCACCACAAAATCTGATGACTGTGGAGTAAGTTGGTGATGATCTTGATCTGGTTTTGCTGGACTCCTGTGCTTGACCTTGAGCTAGCCTGCTCCTCCTAGATCCTGAACTTGACCTTGTTGTCCACCTGATCCTTCCCCCTCCTTATGTCACCATCCTAGTGATGTTTGGTTGATCTTTGGTGGTTTGGTTTGGCTGATGTGCTTGGTAAGCTGCTGTCTAAGCTGGTTGTTCTTGTGTGCAAACAGTGGAGAGATGCACTAGTGCCTCTGCACGGCTGTGCTAGTGGTTTTGTGAGTCTAGGGCTATTCTGTGAGGTTGAAAACACACCACATGCATGTTGGTGTGTGTCCTGCCTGTGTGCTTGCTGTGCACTTGTGGATATGTTCAGAATTTTGAAACTTACTATTATCTGGTTACTTTCACCTGGCTGGTGGATTTTCCCCTCTTGGCTGTCATTTGACTTCTGGCTTTAAATTTATGAAAGATGGATTCTTTCATATTGGTGAAACTTGCCCCTTTTTATAAATTTCTCAATGATGAATTTGTCTAGTGCACTTCACTGACATATCTGAGAGAAAATAATACTAACTCTAACCTTTTATTTCTCTATATATATTTTGTTTGTTTTGCAGGTACAGATATAAAGATGAAGCTTTTAGATTAGGTTTTCTTTTATAGAGTAGTTAGTAAATAGTTCAATGTAATCTTCTTCATATTTTTGTAATTTTATTTTTATTATTTTGTAATCTTCATTTTATTCTTCTATAATAAATATCACATTATTATTAATAAAGAATATTCTTATTCTTTACATATTTACTTTTGTGAATTGTGTGGATGATTTCAATAAGTTATAATTTTGTAACTTGATATGAAATAAGTTTCATATTCATTATTGTTTTTCTTTGGATAGAATTTAAGTTGTAATGTTTATTTCTTAATTAAATTATGATTCAAAACTTATCCCTAATTTATTTGAATTATAATTCAAACACTCAAGTTTAAAATTCAAATTCATTTTTAAAACACATAATTCCTTAAAGATCATATCAAAGTCTATAGCAATCACCCTTTAAGACTAAACCTAATCTCAAAGTATGAAAGAAACATTGATCACTTAAGGTTTTTATTTGGCAAAAAATTTACCCACATTTTCACAAATGAATGCATGCAACATTCCATATTCCTAAATCTACCCTTCGTTAGTTCCTAAATGCTGGGATGTTACACTATTGTTACTGTATTAACAAATGAGCCAACTCTATCCGGGTTCTCGGGGTCCGCTCCCTTCATGGATGGGGTCCGTAGATGCTCCAGAAAAATGCCAGGCAGAATTGGTTTGCACCCGATCCAAGCTTTGATAGCAGATCAACTGCCTAATTTTCCTCCCTCTTGACATACTTGACCTCGTAGCCTTCGAAGCACTTGGCTATCTTGTCTACTTCGTCTCGATATACCGCCATCATAGGGTTCCACGCGTTCCAGGTGCCAGCCACCTGCTGGGCAACCAAGTCGGAATCTCCATAGCAAACTATGCGCTTGATGTCAATATGTTTGGCTACGCGAAGTCTGTGAATGTGTGCTTCATATTCCTCCATGTTGTGTGTAGCCCCAAAGTGGATTTGCAAGACATAGTGAATTTTTTCTCCTGTTTGTGACTATAGTAGCACACCAGCCCCCGAGCCGTTGAGTAGCTTTGATCCGTCAAAATGCATCACCCAATATTCTGGCTCTGGTACAGGAGTACATCTGGCATCTCCGTCCAATTTGCAATAAAATCCGCCAAGATTTGTGACTTGATAGCGTCACGTCTCTTTTACGTGATCGCAAAGGTGGCAAGCTCAATGCCCCCACTTTGCGACCTGTCCTGTAGCATCACTATTGTTAATGATGTCGGAAAGTGGAGCCTTGATCACTACTGTGATAGGGTGATCCTAGAAGTAGTGCCTTAGATTCCGAGAAGCAAGGAACACTCCATAAGCTAGCTTTTGGTAGTGTGGGAACGCTGCTTGGACTCCGTCAAGACCTCGATACATAGTAAATTGGTCATTGTACCCCATACTCATGCGTTAGTTCCTTCCGCTCCACCATGATGACGATGTTGATAACACGGTTGGTGTCCGCCATGTAGATCAACATAGGCTCCATTGGCTCAGGTGTTGAAAGAACAGGGGCTAACGGAAGTATCCTCTTTAACTCCTTAAGCGCAGCGTCCGCCTCGTCTGTCCATACGAATTTGTCCGCCTTCTGTAGCAACTTGTATAGCAGCAAGGCCTTCTCTCCAAGTCGGCTGACAAACTAGCTTACTGCTGAACGCAGCCTCTGAGCCGTTGGATATCCTTCAGTCATGTCGGATGGTGGATGTTGAGGATGGCCTTGATCTTCTCCGGGTTGACCTCGATTCCACGTTGGGAAACGATGAAGCCCAACAATTTTCCGGCTGGAACCCCAAAGACACAATTCTTGGGGTTAAGCATCATGTTGTATTTCCGGAGATTATCAAAGGTTTCCTTTAAGTAGGAGATTAAGTCATTTGATTTTTTAGAAATCACCAAGATATCGTCCACATAGGAGTGAACGTTCCGACCAATTTGGTCATGTAGGCAGTGTTGCATAGTTCGCTGGTACATAGCACTTGCGTTTTTTCGCCCAAAGGGCATCATGACATAGCAAAACATGCCATAAGGTGTGTTGAACGAAGTAGCCAATTGGTCCGACTTCCTCATATTGATTTGGTGGTATCCTGAGTATGCATCTAGAAAAAACAGAAGTTCCGAGCCAGCCGTCGAGTCAATGACTTGGTCAATGCAAGGCAAAGAAAATGGATCCAATTGGCTCGGAACATGCTTTGTTCCAAGCCAATCAATAACATTCTTAATTCTTTAGTTCCCTTTGGGGACAAGTACAAGATTGGCCACCCATTGGGTGTGAAGGACTTCTCGAATAAAACTAGCCTTAAGTAACCTAGCTATCTCTTTGCCTATGGCGTGTCTGTTCTTGTTCCCGAAGCGTTGTAGAGTTTGTTTCACCGGTTTTAATTTTGGATCAAAATTAAAGATGTGCTCGAGAAGTTTCCTAGGTACACCTTTCATGTTGGCAGGTTGCCAGGCAAAGATGTCCCTATTCTCACGGAGGAACTCGACGAGCGCGATTTCCTATTTTGGATCCAGGTTCGTCCCAATGGCGGTGACCTAGGAGGCATTGCCTACCACAAGTTCCTCCAGCTTGGTATCGATGGCGGCCTTGAAGGAGGGATCAGAGTCAAAAATCTGCTCCTTCGATGCTGGTATCTCCGAGTCATCGACCTTACTATGGATCTCCTTGAATTCTTCGTTGTAGAGGATAGCTTCTACAAAGGCTGCTTCTCCAATCTCGCAATCCCTTGCCTTTGAAAAGCTTCCGGATATGGTGATGACACCGTTTGGTCCGGGTATCTTTAGCTTATTGTAGACGAAGCATGGCTTGGCCAGGAAGAAGTGGAATATGTCGTGTTTGAATATGATGTGGTACACGCTCTTGAAGGGGACCACTTCAAATGTCATGCGTTCTTGGCGGTAGTTGTTAACATTGCCAAAAGAGACTGGAAGCGTGATGCACCCACAGGACCAAGCCTCCCGACCAGGAACTACGCCATGGAACATGGTGCTGGTCCGTCTTAGGTTGGTCTCTATCAAGTTCATCTTGTGCGGTGTATCCAGGTACATAATGTTGATGTTGCTTACGCTATCAACCATGCACTTGGTGAACTCATTGTCGTCACTCAAGGGGTTGATGACCATGGTGTATTGGTTCTATGTTGGAACAAGGTTGGGGTGATCCATCATGTCCCATGTGATTGGAACTTCCGACCAGCACGGGTACTGGGAACTAGGGGTAGGGTGGCCATCAGAATCCTCAGAGAGGTCTTCTAAGCTTGGACAGTTGGGGTGCCAAGGAAAGTGTGGTAGAAGGGGGCCTTCTTCTCGAAGGGGTTCTTGCCTTTGCCAATGCCCTTGTCGGCATGCTTGGGGTCAACGTCCTTGTCCATGTCACTTGAATCCTTGGACTCCTCTTCCTTCTTCTTCCCTTTCCCCTTGCCTCGCGGTCGGTTCTTCCAGCTTCGTTTGTAGCCGGACTCCGGGTCTTCTTTGAGATCATTGATGAACTTTCCATGGCAATTGATGTGGGTAGCTTTTTCATTGGTGTCGAGGTGTACAAGGCACGACATATCACGGTATTCCTCGTATGTTTGGGGAACGCAGGGCGCTGTCAGGATAGTTTCACTACCATGTTGCTACCCACGACCATCCCCCCGACCTCAGCCACGCTGTCCGCCATCACTTCTTCCTGCAAACGTCATTGCGACCATGTCGGAGGTTGGCTTTTCTTCTGGCGGACTCTTCCGCTTAGTGTTGTTGTTCCTCTTAGCTTGGGTTGGAATGGCAATTGTCGGCAAAGAGCCATGAGCATCGTCATTGACAACCACGAACTCACTAGCCAGGGAGATCATCTGATTGAGATCAAGCCTGTGATTGTCCTGCAGGCACTTCAACTTATGTCGCAACAAGGTGCCCTTTCCCAAACCATCAATGTAGGTGGCCATAGCGGTCAGATCATGCACTCCTGCGCAGGAATTTTTCATATCCAGCCAGCGGGAGAGGTAGGCTCGAGATGTTTCGTCCTTCTCATGGATGCACCGCTGTAGATTGCCAACAGTGCAGGATCATTTGTATGTACCCTAAAAATTCTTGGTGAACACTTCTTGCATGTCCAACCAATTGCATATGGACTTCTCTAGCAAGTCGTTGATCCATTGGCAGGCCGTGCCCGTCAACATTAGCGGGAGGTACTTGACGGCAACGTTGGGGTTTCCACCGGCGATCTCAACCATGTTGTCGTAATCCTGCAACCATGTAGATGGCTTGGTGGTGCCGTCATAGGGCTTGATCGTCTTGTCAATCCAGAAAACCTTGGGGTAAGTTGCGGTCCGTATCATAGGTCCGAAGCAACGTGGTCCCAGGTACTGTTCTTCCCGGGCCTCCTGGAGTTTGTCCAAGCATGAGCGACGCGGTCGTATGGATCCGGGTTTGCTTTTTTATTCTTGCCATCAGGGGAAGGGCTGCGTGAGCGACACGGTCCTCCTCCGCCATGGTGGCTTCTAGGGGGCGACAGAGGCAAAGGTGGCAGTGGGTTAGCCTTCTTTCTATTCCCTTCCTGTGACTCCTCATATATGTCGTGGTTTCTTGTCAGACGTGGAGGGTCATGCTGCGACCTACTCTTGTGTTCATGATTGCCACTGCGCTCCCCGCCATGATGAGTTTGCTCCGTGTTGTCGCGGATGACGATGTCGTAATAGGGTCATCTAGGCGGAGGCATGCTTGTACGGTGGTGAGTTTTTGGGTCTTCGTGATGTCGAGTATCACGAGGAGATCTTGCCCTTGGCCTTTTGGGATTGCTAGACTGGCAATATGCTGGATCAGATTAAGGCCTCTAAGAGGTGGCATTTTCCTACTGTTTGACAGCCTTGGAAACAAGGTCATATACCTGTTACAAAGTTGCGGGTGATCTATCCTACTCCACTAGAGTCTTGGCGACGGCCAAACTGAGGATGGGTGTGGGCATGACTTGCCTTCCTTCACTGTCAATGTATGTCTTAGCTTGTGCTGGCTTCAAAGGAGCCCACCCCAAGTTGCGCCGTACACCAGGGTTGTTAACAACACGAGTCAGAGCTTTCTTAGCCTTCTGCTGCTTGAGCAGAGTCTTGTACTTAGCCTCCAGTGATCTAGCCGTCTCAATCGATTGATATGCCTTGGCCAGATCTCGATCTAACTTTGCGCCTTGCTCCGTGATGGCATGCGCTTCCTCCAGTAGCTGCTGGTGCTTCTCATCAAGCTGGACTACATTCCATATTTGGGCCACAGTTATAGGCTCAACGAGCAAATTTTCGTACATCACTCTATCAGCTGGAGTGATTTGGGTGGCCGCAGACGTAGATGTTGGTGGCGACGGATTTGCGGTGTTGGTGTTACTTGGACCAGTAGGAAATTCCTGTGGCTGTTGCACTAGGTTGGCTGGAGGGGGCATGACCTTCACTAGATCATTGTCGGCGTCATCGGTTAGTCCCTTCCCGTTATCCCGCGGCTTAGGCGGAGCTTGTCCGATTTGGTCTTCTTCCATCACACTCAAGATGGCGACAAACACCTATTGGGATGTGACGGCCTTGTCGGCCTGCTCCTCACGATTGATCTCCTCCTCCATCACTTTCATGGCTGAGTGGAGTTCCTTCGGGTTGATATCCATCTCCTCCAAGTCCACGCTGATGTCGGCATAGAGCACATCTAGAACGGAGTTGGAGGGCGTGGGGGCTTCCTCGACGACAGAGGATGATGCTGAGGCAGCGGGGTTGTTGGCTGGAGGCGGCAAAAGTAGGCCGCGTACAGCAATGGGTGGTGCCATGACGACTCCGTCAGTAGCAGCGAAACTGTTGATGGTGCCGAAAATTCCCTCAAAGGTGAGGATACCCGTGGCCTGTTGCCGCCTTAGCGTATGCCGGAGAAGTGTGCCGCCATCCATCCTTTCAATGAAGTGATAAATAGCATCATGATCGGGGTAATTCTCTAGATCGGATCTTATCCAGAGCCATGTGGCTTAGGATTTGTAGTGATCTTTCACCATTATTTCCTCCACAGGGGCGGTTTGGGTGGGCCTTAAATTTTTATGATCTAAGCCGGCAAACTCCAAAGAGAGATCTGACTTCGATCCTTCCGTGAACTTATCCTTCTCGTAGGCGGTCCATGCGGGCCTTGACGATCCTCTGACTTCCATGGAACTAGTGCCCGAGTCGGTTTCCCCGATGAAGAGGTAGATGTCCCCGATTGGAACGATCGAGCAGCGGGTGGGGTTCATCTTTGCCGGGATCCAAAACTCATCGGGAGGGACGATCGGAACGTTTACGAACAAGAGAAAGCAACCAAAGGCTACGGTTTTGCCGATTCCCGTGAGGAGCTTGGACCTTGCCCGTTGTAGAGCTTGAAGCGCCTCTTGCCCCATGGTGGGCGCCAACTGTCGTGGTATTGCCGACGAGTAAGCCATGGAGGGGTCCTCACAGAGCATGTTTAGAGATGTGGGGGAAGGCGGAAAGTTGGCAGGTATGAGGTAACATAGCTTACCCAGGTTCAGATCCCACAACGGTGGCGGAATCCTACTCCTGCTATAAATCACTATAATGGCAATGTGCCGAGTTACAGGGATCGGTTCACTATGCGCGATATGAGTTGTGTCATGCCCTAAAGTCTCATCTAGGTCCGTCTTATATAGACGCTAGATCTAGGGTTATAGGGGAGAGTCCTAGACGGACAGGTCACAGAGTCCTATAGGAGTACTAACTAGTCTAACGTGTCTTGCACTCCAAGGCTCCGGGTATGTCAGTGACTCCATCATAGCCTTCCTTTATCCGACATGTGCCTCCCTTCTAGATCCTTCTAACTGGGCCGCCCAGCAGGCCATGGGCCTTGCTACCAACCGTGGGTCACCCGGGTTATCTGTATTAGAGACATGCAATGTTGAAACCCATTTAGCATATCCCCAACAATTACCGAGGTAAATAATGAAGAACTTACATCTAAGGTAGATGAGCTACTAAGCATAGTAAAAGGTAAAGATGATACCCAAGTTAATGCTATTTCTACCAATGTTAATGATGTTAATTTTATAGCTCGTACTCCTTTTAATCCTGCATGGAAAAATCATTATGCTTCTAGTGCTCAAAAATATTATCCAAATCCTGCAGGAGCTCCCTATAATAGTTATGATAATAATAATGGAGAAAACCATGGAAATATATTGTTGGAACAAACTATTAGAACATTTATTCAAGATCAAACCAAGCAAAACAATATGCTTATCAAAATCATGGAGAACCATGAGAGTAGTATAAAGAAAATTATCTAACTATTCTGTTGCAATTATAAATGATGTGCATGCTCTACAAAAAAGGACAAAGACCGTGGAGGATCAGTTGGGTAAAGTTGCTGAGAGCCAAGCTATCATACTAGCAAAGTTTTCTAGGAAACCCGATCCAAATCCGGTGGAATACCTCAAGATGATGAGGGTTGTAAACAATGAAGAGAAACCTGAAGAGATAGACTATAGCAATGCGCCAACACCAGAATATACCGGGGAAGATCTATTAAATATGATCACCGTAAAGAATCCCGGTATAGAACAAGGTAACGATGCTATGTACCAACAATTTATACAACAAGTAGCATCTAAAGTTTGTGAGCTAGAGATGGAGTGCAAAAGACTAGCTGATAAGCTTCCTGCTAAGCTAGATGATATATTTGAGCCTACTATTAAAGTTAAGTTGGGAGTTAATGAGATATTCGCACTTTGTGATCTTGGTGCGACTTTCTCAATAATTTCCAAAAGTTTATTTGATAAGTTAAACTTGGGGCCATTTATTACCACTGAATTAAGACTCCACCTTGCGGATTCAACTTATAAACAAGCTATTGAGATCAAAGAAAATATAGTTATTGAAATTAAAGGTAGTCTCACACTTATTGATCTTGTTATTGTGGACATGCCTGAAGATCCCATATTACCTATAATTTTAGGTAGGTCATTTCTAAGAACTATTAAAGCTTTGATTAATTTACATGAAGAGAATGTAAGAATTGGGCTGTCATCTAGAGATCCTTTAATAGTCCATTTACCTAGGAAAAATAAGGCCAAGCCTAATTATGATGATGGTATAATTACTTTGAAAGCCAACTATTTTGGAGTGGATATTCCACTCCTCAAACCTAAATGATTGTCATCTGGGTCAAGCTAATTGACCTTAACTAGAAGCGCTTCATGGGAGGCAACCCATGTGAAATAATTTTTTTTTAATTATGTCGTGTTAGTTTTGTTTGTTTGTTTTGTTTTAAATAAAGAGTGTTCAAGAAGAGCTTTGGAGAGAGGAGAACAAATAAGGTAATCCTCGATCTCTATTTTCACTAACATATGGCCTAAAGTATTGCTGAATTTTTATTAAGTATGATTTATATTATTTGACTTTTGACGAGATGTGAAAATACGCAGAGAGCTACTAAACAAATTGTTAAAGTTTTTGCAGCTCAATGTACCCGTAACGACCTCTGGTATGGTCGGAAGGGACCGTATCGTGTGTCCGTACCACATTAATTCAAAGAAAATAGAAATTTTAATTTTTGCCGTAGTGAACAATGTTTATAACGACCTGTGGTACGGTCGGACGCGCCCGTACAGTGCGCCCATACCGTATACTCGAGCAAAACATCAGATTTCAAGAAACATACTGTGTCGATAACGACCAGTAGTACGGGCGCGTGTGACCGTACCGCACGCCCATAACAAGGGCACCGCCTGGGAGCAGCCGTCGCCCCCAAGGTAATTCACCCGGTATGGGCGGGATCCGATCGTACCACCCGCCCGTACCACCAGCTCGACCAGCATAACAACCCCGAGGAAGGTAACTAAAAATCCCCAAATATCAACCTCTCTTTCTTCTTCCTCCAAAATCCACACTACCTCCATTGGATCTTCAAATTTACTCAATGTTTCTTTGATTCCTCGCACTCAATCGATTTAAGGTATGATTTTCCTCCGATCCCCAAGTTATTTTTGCAAAATCTTCACTCAACCATTCACCATTGTCAATCCAGACTTAGTTCTTGTTTTTGATTCAATCTTAATGTTGAGCATGCTTAGAATTGTTTTAGAGGAGAATTCTATTATAACTAGTATGGAGGATCACATATCCTATGTTTCTATTGGATCAAGATTTTTTTAGTAATTTTTATTACTTCTTATTTATTCAATCTTAATATTTTAGATGAATACGAGGAGACGTACACGTGCAGTGGCTGCGGCGTCTTCCACACCACCCGTTGAACGTTGAACCCTAAGTCACTTGGTATCGAGTTCACCGAGGAGTTCTACTCAAACCGTTTTGACCGTCTGAAGCTTTGGGAAATCAAGTCCACCAAGATGTCACCATGTATCGCTGCTTGATACTTGAGTTCTTCAGCACCTTGACGTATGATACGTCGTAAACGTATCTATAATTTTTCATGCTCCATGCTTGTTTTATATCCACTTTCATATGTTTTTTCTACACTTTGAGGTATTTTTATACATTTTCTGGAAATAACCTGTTAACAAGATGCTGCGGTGACAGTTGCATGTTTTCTGCTGTTTTTGGTTTTAGAAAAGCTAGTAATGAAATATTCTCGGAATTGGATGGGGCAAATGCCAAAGTCAATATTTTACCAGAAGGAACACGGGGTCCGGAGGGCAGCCGAAGTGGGGCCACGGGGCGGCCACACCCTGTGGCGGCGTGGCCAGGGGCGCGCTGGCCCTAGGTGTGGGCCCCTCGGGCGCCCATCGACCTTGCCCCTTCGCCTATAAAAGCACCCTGATGCAAAAACCCTAAGGACCCGATCAAATCTCCACAAAATAGTCCATAGCCGCTGCCATCTCCATCCCTAGATCAGGGGGATCCGAAGCTCTTCCCGGCACCCTGCCGGAGGGGAGATCATCTCGGAGTCCTTCTTCATCACCATGCCAACCTCCGGAGTGATGCATGAGTAGTTCACCCTTGGACTATGGGTCCATACAGTAGCTATATGGTTGTATCTCTAACTTTGTGCTATCATGTTTAGATCTTGTGAGCTACGTCATGATCAAGATCATCTATTTGTAATCATACATGTTGTGTTTGCGGGGATCTGATGGATATTGAGATACTATGTCAGATTGATTATTGATTCTATCATGTCTATGTTATTTGTGATCTTGCATGCTCTCCGTTGATAATATCTATCTTGGCCAAGTAGATGCTTGTGACTCCAAGAGGGAGTATTCATGCTCGATAGTAGGTTCATGCCTCTAGTAATCTGGGGAAGTGACAGAAATCTCTAAGGTTGTAGATGTGTTGTTGCTACTAGAAAGAAAACAACAATCCTTTGTCCTGAAGGGAATATGCCCTGAGAGGCAATAATAAAATGGTTATTATGTATATTCCAAGTATATGATAGGTGTTTATTTTGCATGCTATAATTGTATTAATACGGAAAAATTAATACATGTGTGTTTAATAAACAAACAGAAAGTTCCTAGTTATGCCTCTCTCATAAACTAGCTCGTTGATTAACAAGATGATCAAGGTTTCCTGATCATGGACATTGGATGTTATTAATAACAAGGTCACAACATTATTGGAATGGTGTGATGAACATTCATCTGAAGTATAGCATTACGATCAAAGTCATTGAGTTTATATTGCTATAACATCATACGAAGTGACCTTATCCTTAGACCATGAGATCATGCCAATCACTAACACTAGAAGAGTACCTTGATAACATCAAACGTCACATCGTATAGGGTGATTATAAAGATGGGTTCAGTACTACTAAAGTGATATGTTGAGGCCCATGGATCGAGAGTGGACTTTGTTCATTCCGATGACAGATAGATATGCTCTGGGCCCTCTCGGTGATATAACATTGATTAGCTTGCAAGCAAGTGATTTGATCACTAGAATGTTATATCACGGGAACGAGAAAAGAGTACATGTCAGTAACAAGATCAAACTAGGTATGGAGATACCGATGATCGAATATCGGACATGTAATATATCACGAAACAAATGGATTAAGATACTAGCCTAAAAGGTTCTCACGATCACAAGAAAGTCATCGTTGAATTTGTGGGAGTCAGTATGGATCTCCAGGTCCCGCTTCTGATTATTGATCTGAGAGGGGTATCGATCATGCCTGCATCATTCGCGAACCGTAGGGTGACACACTTAAGAGACACCGAAACCATTTGGAGCAAAATTTTCATGCTGAAAAGAAAAACAGAGCGCAGGAATTTATTTCACTAGATACCGAAACTGGTTTCGGGTGAAATTGCAGAAAGTGTTTCTGCATGTGAAATGAAATACTAGCAATGGGTTATATGTGAATGTTTGTCATTAAAGTAATTGACAATATTCTGAATAAATAAAAGGAGTTTTATTTAATGAGAGTTTGCATTAAATTTGGTGGAAATTTAATGGGAATTTGAGTGGGATTTTGAGTGGAGAAAATTGAAGGGGCATTTTGTGAGTGGAGTGTCCACCCACATGAATGAAGGAGGGGAGGAGGCAGCCCCATGGCCGGAGGCCACCCCCTTGGGTGCCCCCTCCTCCTATAAAAGGAGCCCCCCTCCTCACTTCTCACTCACACCTCCTCGTGAAGGATCTCTCGCTTCCTCTAGTATTTATCCCCCATGGTCTCGGACTAGCGAGATACATGTTCCCGGTGGTACTCGGCAAGAAAGAGTTGTGCTTCCTCTGCATCACTAGAGCGAGGAGGCGGAGGTTGCTCGATGCCTCGGACGTGTGTGCAAGCATGGATGTGCCGCTTATTAGCGGCGCTAGGACTTCCTCTCGATCTTGAGATGGGCAAGAGATTGTCTACATCAACTAGGAGTTCAACCTCGTTAAGCTTTGTCGGTCTTCAAGGGTATGTTCTCTACAGATATACATCTGCCCGTTGCTTGTATCTAGTAGATATATATTGGTACATATTTGTTCCCATCATAGTAAATTTTTTGTTTTCTATGTTGTGAACCCTATAGTTGTATCAGATCCTGATCTATGCGTAGATGCTTTGCACGGGTAGTACACATATGTATATGTGAGTGATGATGATCATGTTATTTATTCTTAGTTGTAGTTTGGATATTGGTGGCATAGTGGGATGAAGCGGCCCGGACAAACTTTACATGTCCTCGCACATGAGACCTGTTCCACGCTTGACATGCAACTATTTTTGCATAAGTGGCTAGCGGGTGTCTGTCTCTCCTACTATAGTCAATATCTAATTTGCAACGAGTTGTAAACAATTTGGTTATCCTCGTTGTGGTTCATGTTCGTAGGTAAGAAAGGTTCTATCTTCGAAAGCCCTAAGCCACGTAGAACTTGCAATGGATAAATTAGAGGCGTCTAGTTTAGATTGTTGCTGGGCTAGTGTCATGATATGATGATGTTGTGAGTAGAAGTATAAGTCGATACTCTTACAAGACACATAACATGTAAGCTCCATAGAACTTGGCCTTACACACAGAGGTATGATAGTGATCATACCATGATGCACATGATGGATATCAAGTGCAAGAACCATATTATTTCACTTATTAAAATTTGATGTTTGATTGCATCTTATATTGCTTGTTTGGCATTGTATTAGCATAATAAGATGATCCCTCATTTAGATATCAAGATAAAATGTGTTTTTCCTTAAGTATGTACTGATTATG
This sequence comes from Avena sativa, assembly GCA_916181665.1. Classification (NCBI taxonomy): domain Eukaryota; kingdom Viridiplantae; phylum Streptophyta; class Magnoliopsida; order Poales; family Poaceae; genus Avena; species Avena sativa. Next base: position 6,758,296 of record OV702293.1, on the reverse strand, counting down.
TTTCGTCGCTCCAAGACATCATGTGATGATCGGGTGTTCTTGGATCCACGATCATATTTCGGGTGTAAGACAGTTACACACGCGAATACTAAGGTTCTTACTTGGAGATCCTAGCATGTATAGACATGGCCTAGGAACACGGACCAAAAGGTTAAGCATGAGTCATATGGAAGATATGATTCCCATTTGATGCTCGCCTTTGAAGCTACACCGAATCACGTGATGATCGGACTTGGTGTAGTGGATTTGGTTCATGTAATCACCAAAAAGACACAAGGGATGTTGTTTTTTATTGGGAGTTCATTCTTAATTTGGATTAGTTGAACTCAATCTATCATAAACTTAGTCTACACTTTAAAAATTCTGTTGTAGATGGCACCACCTGCTTTTAATTTGAATGTGTTCAAGGAGAAAGAGAAACTTGCAACGAACGGTAGCAACTTTACCGAATGTGCCATGATTTTGAGGATTCTCCTCTCTGCTGCACAAAAGCAATATGTGTTAGAAGCGCCGCTAGGCCCCCACCATTCGATGATGCCCCTGACAAGGAAAAGAATGTCTATCGGACTCGTCAGGAGGACCACAACTTAGTTCATTGCGGCATATTGTATGGGCTAGAGCCAGAACTTCGAAAGCATTTCAAAAACGGCAATGCCTTTGATACAATGGGTGAGTTGAAAATGATTTTCGACACGCATGCTGCTGCAGAGAGTTATAATGCTTCAGAAAAGTTCTTTAGCTGCATGATGGAAGAGAATAGCTCCGTAAGTGAACATGTACTCAAGATGTCGGGTTACGCCGATAAGCTTGTGTCCTTGGGAATAACAATTCCCATTGACTTAGGCATCCATCATGTTCTCCAGTCTCTGCCACCTAGCTATAAGAGCTTCGTGATGAACTATAATATACAAGGCATGAAGGAGTCTCTCCCCGAGCTTCTGTCAATGCTTAAAACTGCAGAAGTGGAGATCAAGAAGGAACATCAAGTCTTGATGATCAATAAGACCACTGGTTTCAAGAAAGACAAGAAGGGTAAACAGAAGGGAAATAAGGGCGGCAAGCCGGTTGCCGTGCCTGAAAAGAAACCCCGAGTAGGCCCTAAGTCTGATACCGAGTGCTATTATTGTAAGGGGACTGGCCACTAGAAGCGCAACTGACCCATGTATTTGGCTGACAAGATGGCCGACAAGGCAAATAAAGGTATATATGATATACATGTTATTGATGTGTACTTGACTAGTACTCGCAGTAGCACCTGGGTATTTGATATACAACCGATTGGCTCGTCATTCTCTCTATCGGGAATGAACTTCCCCTCTTCAACATCCTTTACTGCATTTCTTATGTCCTCGATGGGCAAGGGTTATTCTTTTTGTCTTATGTTATATATACACTTCCCTTCTAAGTCCAACGTTCCCCCATGCCCGTAAAACCAATTCTTTGCGCATTCAATCCAATCGGGGGAAGACCCCTTTAGCACGCAGATCATCCTCAAGTTTCTTCCACTTAGGAATAGAAGCCTTGTAGCCACCTTGCCCCATAGTATGATGATACTTCTTGTTAGCAATATTTATCTTATTCGTTTCATACATTTTCTGAGGTACCGCTGATCTCTTGTAGTCCACAAACTCATCCCAAAATGGTTTTATCTTCTCATACTGACCCTTGAAATCCGGAGTCTTCCTTTTCACGATAAAGTCAAGGTGCAATCTTTTCTTCTAGATAGTGAATTGCTGGGCCATCTTCTTAAGAGACCACTCCTTGACCTTATGAAATTGTATTGGATCTCTAAAGAAAAAATTTATTGTGAGTCTAAGAATGATTTTTTCAAAAAATCATGGGCGTTAGATCATGTACCTGTAGTTCAAACTGGACCCACTTCCTACTGATTCGCCAAACATTTGTCTTTTTCACCCAGGAAGGACGGAAAGGTTTGAGATCTCCCGGTTGGGAGATCGTCCATGTAAGGTGGTCTACTATTTTAGAAAAATGGGATGGTAGCATTCAGAAACAGCATTTTGGTGGTTGCTTCACAAAACAACCCGTTTTTTGCGCTCGAAAATGGAAAATAGCTTTTCCATGCGACGAAACAGAAAACTTCCTCCTTCAACATTGTTCTCCAACCCAAGGTCCACACGCATGCATAATATGAGCACAGTATCACAAACTATGCCGCAATTCAGCACATAACATCGGTCATTTGGACCGAAAGCCATGAAACCTCGAACATGATAGGTCATTTTGTGAAGAGTTTTTTTAGACATAATCAATATACCAAGTTTGGTATTTTTTCCTTGAAACTATGTCAGATAATAAGACAGCATGCGAAGGATTTACATTGTTCGGACCGTTTTTGAATTTATTATGCCCATTTCAAATTTTTCCCGTTTCGAACTAAGGTCGAAACGGCATGCATGAAGATAGGGGATGATCCTCGTTAGAACTTGCATTGGATCTCTGAAGAAACAACATATTATGAGTCTAAAAATGATTTTTTTCAAAAAATCACGGGCGTTAGATCATGTACCTGTAGTCTAAACCGGACCCACTTCCTACCGATTCGGCAGACATTTTTCTTTTTCACCCGAGAAAGACGGAAAGGTTTGAGATCTCCCGGTTGGGAGATCGTCCATGTAAGGTGGTCTAGTATATTAGAAAAATGGGATGGTAGCATTCGGAAAAAGCATTTTGGTGGTTGCTTCACAAAACATCCCTTTTTTGTGCTTGGAAAATGTAAAATGGCTTTTCCGTGCAATGAATAGGAAAAAAATTCTCCTGCAACATTGTTCTCCATCCCAAGGTCCACATGCATGCATAATATGGACACAGTATCATAAACTATGACCCGATTTAGCACATAACATTGGTCATTTGGACTGAAAGCCATGAAACCTCGAATATGATAGGTCATTTTGTGAAGGTTTTTTCGAGACATATTGAACATACCAAGTTTGGTATTTTTCCTTGCAACTATATCAGATAATATGAGACCATGCGAAGGATTTACATTGTTCAGACCATTTTTGAATTCATTATGCCCGTTTCGAACTAAGGTCGAAACGACATTTATGAAGATAGGAGATGAGCCTCGTTAGAACTTGCATTGGATATCTGATAAAACAACATATTGTGAGTCTAAAAATGATCTTTTCAAAAAATTCACGGACGTTAGATCATGTACATCTAGTTCAAATCGGACCCAGTTCCTACCGATTAGGCAGACATTTATCTTTTTCACCCGGGAAGGGCGGAAAGGTTTGAGATTTCCCAGTTGGGAGATCTTCCATGTATGGTGGTCTAGTATTTTAGAAAAATGGGATGGTAGAATTCGGAAACAGCATTTTGGTGGTTGCTTCACAAAACGACCTGTTTTTTGCGCTCAGAAAATAGAAAATGGCTTTTCCGTGCGACGAAAAGGAAAACTTCCTCCTGCAACATTGTTCTTCATCCCATGGTCCACATGCATGCATAATATGGGCACATTATCATAAACTATGTCGTGATTCAGCATATAACATCGGTCATTTGGACCGAAAGCCATGAAACGTCGAACATGATAGGTCATTTTGTGAAGGTTTTTTCGAGACATAATCAATATACCAAGTTTGGTATTTTTCCTTGCAACTATGTAAGATAATATGACACCACACAAAGGATTTACATTGTTTGGACCGGGTTTGGATTTCTTATACCTGTTTCAAATTTTTCCCGTTTCGAACTAAGGTCGAAACGGCATGCATGAAGATAGGGGACGAGCCTTATTAGAACTTGCATCGGATCACTGAAGAAATAACATATTGTGAGTCTACAAATGAATTTTTAAAAAAATCACAACTGTTAGATCATGTACCTGTAGTTCAAATCAGATCCATTTCCTACCGATTCGATAGAAATTTATCTTTTTCACCCGGGAAGGAGGGAAATGTTTGAGATCTCTCGGTTGGGAGATCGTCCATGTAAGGTGGTTTAGTATTTTAGAAAAAAGGGATGGTAGCATTCGGAAACAACATTTTGGTGGTTGCTTCACAAAATGGCCCTTTTTTTGCGCTCAAAAATTAGAAAATGGATTTTCCGTACGACGAAAAGGAGAACTTCCTCCTGCAACATTGTTCTCCATCCCAAGGTCCACATGCCTGCATAATATGAGCACAGTATCAGAAACTATGCTGCAATTCAGCACATAACATCAGTCATTTGGACCGAAAGGCATGAAACCTCGACCATGATAGGTCACTTTGTGATGGGTTTTTTCGAGACATAATCAATATACCAAGTTTGGTATTTTTCCTTGCAACTGTCTCAGATAATATGACACCACGCGAATGATTTACATTGTTCGGACCGTTTTTGGTTTCTTATGCCTATTTCGAATTTTTCCTGTTTTGAACTAAGGTCGAAACGGCGTGCATGAAGATAGGGGACGAGCCTCGTTAGAAATTGCATTGGATATCTGAAGAAACAACATTTTGTGAGTCTAAAAATGATTTTTTTCAATAAATCACGGGCGTTAGATCATGCACCTGTTGTTCAAACCGGACCCGCTTCCTACCAATTCGGCAGACATTTGGGTTTTTCACCCAGGAAGGACGGAAAGGTTTGAGATCTCCTGGTTGGTAGGTCGTCCATGTAAGGTGGTCTAATATTTTATATAAATGGGATGGTAGCATTCAGAAACAACATTTTGGTGGTTGCTTCATAAAACGACCCATTTTTTGCACTCAGAAAATGGAAAATGGCTTTTCCGTGCGACGAAAAGGAAAACTTCCTCCTGCAACATTGTTCTCCATCCCAAGGTCCACATGAAGAGTGGTTGTTATTGCTGATTCAAGGAAGTATGACAATAGGTCTTCCGACTGATTGTGCCAACCATTACATCAACCTTGCCGGATGTATAGAGAGATATATGTCATAACCTTGAGGAACACCAACCATCATTGCTGCTTGAGATTCAGCTTTGGTTAAGTGGAGAGATACTTTAGACTCAGCATGTATAAATAGAAAGGGTGCAACATTTACCACAGAGGTAAAGTCACTAGATTCTCAAGACACGGATTTCAACATCAAGCTCCAAAAGATGAGCTATATTGCAAATTCCACATATTAGCGAGTTATCATAGGACAATTGCACCTACATGAATTGTTTGCAACAAACACAACTGAATCCTTGTTGGGAAACATTTAGGAGGATATAGAAGTTTTGTTGGACTTCTTATCTTCCATAAACAAATCAATCAGTGGCTTGGTATGCATCGGGGAACTTCTTGAAATATGAAGGTATCAACCTACCATATCGAGGAAGCCCCCCACATGCTTGACTAACTTGGAATGATTCCTGAGGAAACAAAGATAACTCTCCTTGAATCCACGACGACATCTTTCAACCATTGCACGTGGATTAGAGAAGGTTACTTCTAACATCCAGAACACATACTTCGAGATAACACGAAGATGGTTCTCAAAAGTTTCCAACATTAGTGCCAAATGTTCCACACAATCTGATATAACATTTAGAAGATAAGAATGTCATCGATGGGCTCAATAACAAACTTATCAAGACACTCCAAGAAGATGGACTCACATGTTGTATGAACAAGGCATAGTCACATGTTGTATGAACAAGGCATAGACATTGTTCAGACCGGAGGACATAAGATGTACTTAAGTGAAACATCACAAGTGGATACACCATCAAGATTGTCCTTGGAACAAAGTTTGATTTGACGATTGCCCAATTCAAATCAAAGGCGTGGGAAGACAACATATCCACTGAGGACATACTATCTTACTCAAAACAAACACAACTAGACATCCCTTTAAGGAGGAACACAGTTGGATAGAACTTTTGTCTTATAACTCTCCAAGTTGTTGTTTAGACTTAACCAACTGGTTCACGGGTATCTAGTACGGATCCTTGGAGAAAGGAGCAGTTCAGATAAGTTGCTTGCTCAAGAACTTGACAACACGGTCATGTGGCAACATAGCGATACTTCTAGTAGACATCTAGAATATCACGGACCCATCGATATGTCATAGAGCTCAAGAGAAAAACTTTCTTGGTAAGGCAAGATGACATAGTATCAGAGTTTCGGCACGAACCTAACTTTTTGACTGAAGAGAATGCTCAAGAGTAGCGGACTTGGTAGCACAATCATCCTTTGCTTAGTGATAAAATTATGTATCACGCTAAGAATGATACAAATATCCTTTGAGTTCAAAGCAATAAGAATTGCTAAGAATCTTAGATAGCCACATCATTACGCACACATAACACTGACGAGCACGAAATCTCAGAGAAGGTTGGGTGACGATGTGTAAAAACATCACTTCATTAAGGGGTCATGAAACTTAGCATGACCTCTTAGTATAAAAGAGTGTGATACTTTAAGGTGAAACATATAATCAATGCTTCTTTATCCACGGATTACAACACTTTGACCTGGTCCTGGATATGACGAGGTACTGGAGTTTGTTTCTCCTGGCATCCCGAACTAGTTTGTCATGATGAACCACAAGAGTATCTTGCATCGAAAGACACCAATGCAAGTGCTCTACTTGTCTAACAATTGGTAGACAGAGGTCGGAAAACAATAAGGAAGAAGAACATGCTCGAGATAGAATCCCGAGATGTGGATGCATAAATCAACAATCTTCCAAGAACCAATGCAGAGAAGGGAAGGTGTGGCAGAGTCACGAGTATAGAAGTGGAACTCACCAAGAGAACTCTTGTCATGATCTATTTGGTTCCATTAAAGAACATCTGCCATAGCATGTGGTAGGGGAAGTCCTTTATCGTCACTGTTCAATAGCGACAATATCCACAAGCTTGAAGGCTATACTAGAAGGTACTAGCCATTCTAAGATAATGTGTAAACATTAACCACAGGGTTCAACAAAATGGATCTTGGGTTAAAGGTCAGCGTCATGTACAAGATTCGCAATATCAGAATCCAGCACAATCGGGGATCTTAGGTTCAAGTCCGAGGGTTAAAACCCAGAGAAAGGAATGGCTACTACTTGAGTGACAGAGCATACACTACAAGGTAGTAATCACGAGGTAGCTTCCAAGATAAGAAACAACTTCGGAAGTACCCAAACAAATGAAAAGAAGGCACACGAGGCAAAAGGAGACCTCGAAGCCTAGAACAGAACATTGTGGAACCATCAACATGATGTTGTGGACCCATAAAATAGAGAGATTATGATGGAAAGAAATCCCTCAAATGAAACAGAACAAGGGAAACAGGGAACACACACAACGGACTCTAGAAAACTCAACACTAGGTCAAATGGTTGAGAACTGGCATGCCAAGAAGGCACCTAAGCTTTGAAGAAAGAGACGAGATAGCAAAACTTTTCTAATTCAACACAAGATAAGATGACCCAGAGTTAGAGAGAAACTAGATAAGGAGAAAAAGAAGCATACCAGAGTTTTTGCACATAATTTTCATCTTTGAAAATAGTTTTCACAAGCACTAGACTCAATATCGACCAATAGAAAGGGTTTCCTGCAGTCGGTACGGCTCTGATACCAAAAACCTATGACACCCCCGGGATTAGGGCTAGACAAATTCCAGACCACTGTCTGAACATAAGCCTAACCTAAATCTCGAAAGCGTACAGAGAGAGAGAATTCATAACACAATAGTGACCCTACGACACAAAAATTATTACAGCAAGCTCTTAACTGAGCAAAGAACCAAAATATTACAAGCAGAGATCACTGACCACAAACATCAAACAACGGAAGGCAAATTATGCTATTAAGTATAGCAAACTTAACAAATGGCCTAAGAGGCCTGAAGCATAACAATGACGTCCAATCCATAGATCCCAGACTGCCAACTGGGAACTCCAAACTACTCGTCGATGTCGATGCCGTGAAGAACTCGTCTTCTATGGTAACACTTACTTAGCTGCAAAAGTATCAACGAAGCACGGGTGAGTACAGGGTGTACTCCGCACGACTTATGGCTGGTGGAGTTATTTTGCGTAAAGCCATCTTTGTTTTGTAAAACAAGAGGGAGAAGAATCTTGACTAATCAGAATATTTTAAAGGGGATAAGAGAGAGGTATCTCTAGCTTCGATCATCTTTTGATATCCACTGAATCATCATCAGCTGAACCTACCAACTAGGATCACCCCCTCGCACCCATGAGGAAGCATCCTTAAGAACACATTGATCTGCCAAGTTTTACGATTAGGTTCAAGTTCTCTATGATCTTTGAATCTGGTCTCCAAGTTCGTCCATAACCGTGGACACGACCTTTACCTTGCTTTCGCCGAGACCATGAGTCACGCACTAGGGAGATGTCGCCGTAATGGGTCGAGTCCCGAAGCCGGTCCCTAATGATTGTGCGGGGTTCAAGATTACGGATGTTGTGCATCTCTTGTTCTCTGCCACGCTTACCTACCTGTTATGAATGCACCTCCTCCATCTCCATTCAAGAACAACCAAAATGCCTATGTCGAATGGAAAGCCCGAAGTATGTGACTCATAGAATCTACTAGGCAAGTTAGTAAGTCGAGGGGGTTTCTAGGCCCCCGTGTGGCTTTACGCTCATCTTGGACCATAGGCAAGAACTCAGGTCCTAGTAGTGGCAAGTATGGGACTGCAAAAACCACAACCCACTGTGGCCTCCCATACAAGCCTTAGCATGTTTAACTTTTATCTCTGATCTTACCATGTTATCCTGTTAAACTAGGTTCATTCTTAGCTTCGATTCATCAACCGGATGGACCAGTGGTAACAAATAAGCATGGCTAAGCACAACAGATATAATAGCTCTAGCAACACTTCACAAGCCAAACCCTAGTTATGCTAGGAGCAGTGGATCAGGGAATATAGGCTTCAAAGGAAATATGCATAAGATAGGATTATTCTATCTATCGATAAAAGACTTTAGAATCGTATGCACATGGCAAGAATGTAAATACTTTGAAATCATAGGATTATATCATGTGTGGGGATTCTCTTGCCTTTGCCTGCTGATATCCATAAAGCAGATCTTCGAACACTTTGTACTTGACTTGATTAAAGTTGATCAAGTATTGGTCTTCAAGCTTTGACGGTGTTGATCTTGGTCTTCGATCTCGATCTCGATTCCGATTCCAATATCGTATTCTACCGGAGAAGAACCAAATACCGGAAAGAAGGGGAAACAGTCAACACATGGCATTTATGCAATCCTCAATCAAGTATGATGATATGACAAGTTAGATTGCATTGAAATAAACCCCTAAGGCATGCTTGGTCATTTTAAACAAAGTCCGAAAGGTCCAAACCCTAGAACAGGGGGATCCTCGGAATCACCTACGGGGTTCAATTGGTTCTTCTAATTAAACTTTTCATGAAAGTTGATTGAAAATGCATGATTATAGCTTAGATAGATAGAGTTCATTTTTCTGAACATTTTGATATATTATTTGTATTTTTCTGATTTAAAATGAATTAGTTATGAATTTCTCCATTTTTAATTCAGTTTAAATCATTTTTAGAATATTACGAAATATTTTACATTTTGAAATTACTTTAACATTTTGATTAAACAGAAACAATTCTATAAATCTTTAAATTGTTTACAGAGTGGACCCACCTGTCAGCATTTTATTAATTATAGAATTGATTTTCAGAAAACATTTAATAAGAGAAATGGGAATATGACCTCATGCTGATGTCATCAGGGGGTTTAAATATTTTTACATCGGGGTGAGATCTAGCCGCAGTGGCTGATGGGTGGGGTCAGGGCCACGTGGGTGCCACGTCGGCACCACGTCTGCTCGCCGGTGAGCATGTGCAAACAACGGCCGGCGACGGCGCAGGAGTGCAAACTGGAGCGCGTGAGCGGGCGCGTAGGATATAGGAGGACAAGGCGAGCCAAAGGATGGTGGCATCGCCCCGTTTGGGTCATTGAAGTGCCGGCGGCGACTAGCTACTGCGGCAGCAACGACGGAGCAACTGTGAGACCGCGGTACAGGGAGGAAGGGAGACAGCAGAGAGGTCCTTCCGGACCGTGAGCTCACCGAGATCACGACGATGGGGTCGGGGAGGGCGGGCGAGGTCAGGATACGCCGGAATTGATGGTGAGTGTGGCGGCTAGACCTCAGGTAGGCGAGGTCGTCGGCGGATATAGAGGGTGCCTTTCCCCAATTCCTTCGACAGGGAGATGCAGTCCAGCACGTCAGAGCTCCTAGGCACCACGTCAAGGCTTGGGGCTGCATGGAACGACGGAGACTGGCGGTTTTCGGCGGCTAGGGTTCGGGCTACTCACAGAGGTGAGGGGAGAGAGCACTTGGGGGGGAATGAGAGGATAAGATCAGATGGAAAGAGGGAGGACGCCGACACGGTTCTTATCTCCACTCCGGAGCGGTAGCGGGCATCTTGACGTCGGCGAGCGGCGGTGCTGCCGACACGCAGCAGCATCGGGTGAGGAGCGAGGTGGACGACGACGATTGAGAGGACAAAGCGGTATGGGCCAGGTGGGTTGCGGATGGGATGGACTTGGGCCGGGGTGGGCCTCTGCGGGGCACGCGGGAGCGGCGGGAAAATAAGAAGAGAATTGGGCTGCGGCCAGACTAGGTTAGGAACTGTTTTTTTTCTGAAAACCTTTTCAATTTCCTGTTTTGTATTTCCTCTTTGTATTTTTATTTCAAATCTGTTTTGAACCATTTCAAATTATCAGAACTTTTACAAATATTCTAAATATTTCAGAGACCGTTGTAATCAATTTGGGTTCCATCATTTTTATAGTTTTCAAAATTCAAAACCATTTTTGAATATGTTTCAAATAGAGAGGGGAAGCTAGGGTTTAGGGTTTTTCTTTACTTCTTCAATGCATATTTTAGTAGATGATGCTCATGAATGCACAATCAATTTCTAATTACATTTCATAAAACTAGGTTTGTTAAAAGTATCCCAAACTATGCTATGATTCAGCACATAATATCGGTCATTTGGACCGAAAGCCATGAAACCTCAAACATGATAGGTCATTTTGTGAAGATTTTTTCGAGACATAATAAATATATCATGTTTGGTATTTTTTTTGCAACTATGTCAGATAATAAGATACCACGTGAAGGATTTACATTGTTCATACCATTTTTAAATTTCTTATGCCCGTTTCGAATTTTTCCTGTTTCAAACTAAGGTCGAAATGGCATGCATGAAGATACGGGATAAGCCTCGTTAGAACTTGCATTGGATCTCTGAAGAAACAACATATTGTGAGTCTAAAAATGATTTTTTTCAAAACATCACGGGCGTTAGATCATGTACCTATAGTTCAAATCGGACCCATTTCCTGCTGATTTGGCAGACATTTGTCTTTTTCACCCAGGAAGGACGGAAAGATTTGAGATCTCCCGGTTGGGAGATCGTCCATGTAAGGTGGTCTAGTATTTTAGAAAAAAAGGAATGGTAGCATTCGGAAACAGCATTTTGGTGGTTGCTTCACAAAATGGCTTGTTTTTTGCGCTTGAAAAATAGAAAATAGCTTTTCCGTGCGACGAAAAGGAGAACTTCCTCCTGCAACATTATTCTCCATCCCAAGGTCGACATGCATGCATAATATGGGCACGGTATCACAAACTATGCCGCAATTCAGCACATAACATCGGTCATTTGGACCGAAAGCCATGAAACCTTGAACATGATAGGTCATTTTGAGAAGGTTTTTTTGAGACATAATCAATATACCAAGTTTGGTATTTTTCCTTGCAACTATCTCAAATAATATGACACCACGCGAAGGATTTACATTGTTCGGACCGTTTTTGAATTTCTTATGCCCGTTTCGAATTTTTCCCGTTTTGAACTAAGGTCAAAACGGCGTGCATGAAGATAGGGGCAAAGCCTCGTTAGAACTTGCATTGTATCTCTAAAGAAAAAACGTATTGTGAGTCTAAAAATGATTTTTTCAAAAAATCATGGGCATTAGATCATGTACCTGTAGTTCAAGCCGGACCCAGTTCCTACCGTTTCGGCAGACATTTGTCTTTTTCACCCGGGAAGGATGGAAGGGTTTGATATCTCCTGGTTGGGACATCGTCCATGAAAGGTGGTCTAGTATTTTATAAAAATGGGATGGTAGAATTCAGAAACAGCATTTTGATGGTTGCATCACAAAACGACCATTTTTTGCACTCGAAAAATGGAAAATGGATTTTCCGTGCAACAAAAAGGAAAACTTGCTCCTGCAATATTGTTCTCCATCCCAAGGTCCACATGCATTCATAATATGGGCACAGTATCACAAACTATGCCGCGATTCAGCACATAACATCGGTCATTTGGACCGAAAGCCATGAAACCTTGAACATGATAGGTCATTTTGTGAAGGTTTTTTTGAGACATAATCAATACACCATGTTTGGTATTTTTCCTTGCAACTATGTCAGATAATATGACACCACATGAAGGATTTACATTGTTCGGACCGTTTTTGAATTTCTTATGCCCGTTTCGAATTTTTCCCGTTTTAAACTAAGGTCAAAACGGCTTGCATGAAGTTAGGGGACGAGCCTCGTTAGAACTTGCATCAGATCTCTGAAGAAATAACATATTGTAAGTCTAAAAATGATTTTTTTTAAACATCATGGGCATTAGATCATGTACGTGTAGTTCAAATCGGACCCATTTCCTACCGATTCGGCAGACATTTGTCTTTTTCACCCGGGAAGAACAAAAAGGTTTGAGATCTCCTGGTTGGGAGATCATCCATGTAAGCTGGTCTAGTATTTTATAAAAAAGGATGGTAGCATTCGAAAACAGCATTTTTGTGGTTGCTTCACAAAATGGCCCATTTATTGCGCTCGGAAAATAAAAAAATTGCTTTTTCGTGCGACAAAAAGGCGAACTTCTTCCTGCAACATTGTTCTCCATCCCAATGTCTATATGCATGCATAATATGGGCACAGTATCACAAACTATGCCGCAATTCAGCATATAGCATCGGTCATTTGGACCGAAAAGCCATGAAACCTCAGACATGATAGGTCATGTTGTGAAGGTTTTTTGAGACATAATCAATATACCAAGTTTGGTATTTTTTTCCTTGTGACTATGTCAGATAATATGACACCACGCGAAGGATTTACATTGTTCAGACCATTTTTGAATTTCTTATGCCCGTTTCGAACTAAGGTCGAAATGGAGTGCATGAAGATAGGAGACGAGGCTCGTTATAACTTGCATTGGATCTCTGAAGAAACAACATATTGTGAGTCTAAAAATAATTTTTTCAAAAAAGCATGTGCGTTAGATCATGTACCTGTAGTTCAAACCGGACCCACTTCCTACCGTTTCGGCAGACATTTGTCTTTTTCACCCATGAAGGACGAAAAGGTTTGAGATCTCCTGGATTGGAGGTCGTTCATGTAAGGTGGTCTAGTATTTTAGAAAATAGGATGGTAGCATTCGGAAATAGCATTTTGGTGGTTGCTTCACAAAACGACCAATTTTTGCACTCGAAAAATAGAAAATGGCTTTTCCGTGCGACAAAAAGGAAATCTTCCTCTTGCAACATTGTTATCCATCCCAAGGTTCATATGCATGCATAATATGGGCACAGTATCACAAACTATGCCGCGATTCAGCACTTAACATCGGTCATTTGGTCCGAAAGCCATGAAACCTCGAACATGATAGGTCATTTTTTGAAGGTTTTTTTGAGACATAATCAATATAAAAAGTTTGGTATTTTTCCTTGCAACTATGTCAGATAATATGACACCACGTGAAGGATTAACATTGTTTCGAACCGTTTTTGAATTTCTGATGCCCGTTTCAAAATTTTCCCATTTCGGTCTAAGGTCGAAATAGCATGCATGAAGATAGGGGACGAGCCTCGTTAGAACTTGCATTGGATCTCTGAAGAAACAACATATTGTGAGTCTAAAAGTATTTTTTTTCAAAAAATCACGGGCGTTAGATCATGTACTTGTAGTTCAAACCGGACCCACTTCCTACCAATTCGGTAGACATTTATCTTTTTCACCCGGGAAGGACGGAAAGGTTTAAGATCTCCCGGTTGGGAGATCGTCCATGTAAGGTTGTCTAGTATTTTAGAAAAATGGGATGCTAGCATTCGGAAACAGCATTTTGGTGGTTGCTTCACAAAACGACCCGTTTTTGGCGCTCGGAAAATGGAAAATAGCTTTTCCGTGCAACGAAAAGGAAACTTCCTCATGAAACACTGTTCTCCATCCCAAGGTCCACATGCATGCATAATATGGGCATAGTATCACAAACTATGCCGCGATCCAACACATAACATTGGTCATTTGAACAGAAAGCCATGAAACCTCGAACGTGATAGGTCATTTTGTGAAGGTTTTTCAAGACATAATCAATATACCAAGTTTGGTATTTTTCCTTGTAACTATGTTATATAATATGACACCACGCAAAGAATTTACATTGTTCAGACCGTTTTTGAATTTCTTATGCCCGTTTCGAATTTTTCCCGTTTCAAACTAAGGTCGAAACGGCGTGCATGAAGATAGGGGACGAGCCTCGTTAGAACTTGCATTGGATCTCTAAAGAAACAACATATTTAGTCTCGGTTGGAGAAACCATGACGAGAAATATCTTTTGTCGGGCATTGGAAAATGGAAAATGGTCTTTTCGTGCGACGAAATCATGGCGGGAAATATCTTTTGTCCCAAACTTAAGGAAAAACATGGCGGGAAAGGTTCATCTTTAGTCCCGGTTGGAGAAACCAACCGAGACTGAAGGGATTGCGGCAGGCTGAGGCAGGAAACACTAATGATAGGGGTGAGTGTCGACATTATGTCGTGAGTGTCGACACTATATCATGCTGCTTGTACCTTGTCTCGGATGGTGTCGCCAACCTTTAGTCCCGGTTGTAGACACCAACCAGGACAAAACATGAGTCCCGAGTGAGTGTCAACGTTATGTCGTGAGTGTCGACACTATGTCGTGCTGCTTTTACTATAAATAGGCATCCTTGTGAGTCCTCAGGCATCTCCAAGATGGTTTGCGAGAGCAGGGACACCACTACGACAGTTTGAGGGAGATGCCAGAGGAGCCTAGTCCTATGGCATCTCCAACAAACTGTCCATAGATGCACTCCCTAATATGTGAAATTAGTTAGCTCCCAGGCGTATTGATCTAGTTAGAGAAGTTACAAGCCGCAAGATGGTGTGCGAGAGCAGGTACACCACTACGGCTAGCTTTACGGATATACCGTCAGAGCCCAGTCCTCCGGCATGTCCATAAAGTTGGTCATAGATGCACTCTCTAATATGTGACCACATGCGTTTGGAGATCAGATCTTCATGGTCAATACGAATCTGGACACCATCTTCATAGTTTGGGAAAGTCGTAGTATGAATCAGGACTAAAGGCCCCCCTTAGTCCTGGTCCAGCCACAAACCAGGACTAACACTCAAGAAATTTATTAATATTAAAAAACCGAGACTACAGAATGGGGACTAAAGGCCCCCCTTTAGTCATGCTCATATATATCCCTATAGAACACAGCTTCAGGTTCGTCTCCGTCTTCGTCTTTGTCATCATCATTGTTGCTAGGCGCATGCGGCTAGATCCTTAGCCCAGCCATGGCATATTGTGGGGGAACCTGCCACTCCGGCCTCGGATTCACGACGCGTAGGGGAGGGGTCTCCTGGATGACAACGCCGCTACACCCGTGGCCTTCACCACCACCACCCTTCTTATGGCTCTGCGGCGGCTGCGGTCACCATAGGCGAGGATGATCTCCCTGCGTGTTGTAGAGCATTACGCCAACAATAGTCCGGTTCGCCCACCATAGGTGGCGGCCGGCTTCGTTGTGGTTCACCCGGGGAGGGTCTTCACCCTCGTACCTGACAAGCTCCCTTTCCTGCCAGTTAGCAAAGAAGGCATTCCAGGTGTCATAGTTGTCGAGATCCCAATGGGGATCCATCCGCTGCTCTGTCGTGAGCTCGAGGTAGAAGTGGTTCATGATGGCCGCCTGGCGTGCGGAACCTTGAGGCACAGGAGGGACAGGAACCCCTCTAGCACTCAGCATCCAGTCAGCTGGCAGCCGGTAGCCCGGCGGGCATGGGTAGCTAGAGGCGCACAGTGCCTCGGTCTCCTCGAGTGTCAGAATTGCCCAGTATGTGATGTCCATTGTTGTGAGATACGAAGGTGTGGATGTGTGGATAGCCATGGCACGGTCGGCATAGATATAGAGGGAAAGGGCAGGAAAACTTGGTGGGAAATGGCGGGAAATATCTTTAGTCCTGGTTAGTCACTACAACCGAGACTAAAAGCTCCAGTTAGAGGGAAAGGGTAGGTAAACTTGTAGGGAAGCGGTGGGAAATGGTGGTAAATATATTTAGTCCCGGTTAGTGCCTACAACCGGGACTAAAAGCTCCGGTCAGATAGAAAGGGGGAAAACTTGGCAGGAAGCGGTGGGAAATGGCGGGAAATATATTTAGTCCCGGTTAGTGCCTACAACCAGGACTAAAAGCTACGGTCAGAGGGAAAGGGAGGGAAACTTGGAGGGAAGCGATGGGAAATATATAGTTTGTGAAGCTACAACCGAATTAAAGTTTCACAATTATCAAAAATACAAAACCCTTCGCGTGCTGTCATGTTATGTGTTATAGTTGCAAGGAAAAATATTAAACTTGGAAAATTGCAAACATCATAAAATATCCTTCACAAAATGAGCTATAATGTCTCATGGCATTTAGGTTCACAATATGCGGCCGACCGGCCAGATTTGAACTAGAGGTACACAATATGAGGCCATGAAATTCTTGGTGTATGTCCCTTCCTTATGATCGCTTCACCCGTAACCATGGAGCATCTTCTTTACTTAATGGAATGCTTGGGCCAGTTTTCACTGTGAAGGGCAGAATTTCATCAAACTTATTATAATATTCTGACATGTCTGTCTTGTCCTTGATTCTCATGATGTTTCTTTTCCATGAAAGAACTATGTGATGCTTTGGCTTTTCGTTTGATGTATTCGTTTGCTTATTTTTTTCCTTTTTCGGTCTGGAGGACATGTCCTTCACATAGAAAACCTGAGCCACATCATTGGCTAGGACGAATGGTTCATCTCTATAACCAAGATTATTGAGATCCAGTGTTGTCATTCCACACAGCTGGTCTACCTTTATCCCTTCCCCATTCAAGTTGACCCATTTGTAGTGAAACAAAGGGACCTTAAAAGAGACTCCATAGTCAAGTTCTCATATATCCTCTATGTAACCATAGTATTTGTCCTTTTGCCCATTCTCGTCTGTTGCATCAAAGCAGACACCACTGTATTGGTTGTGAAGGAAATATGTCCTAGAAGCAATCATAGAGATGATTATTTTTCATATGTATCCATGAGTTATTATAATGTTCCTTGAATATCCATATCAGGCAACTTGTATTGATTGGCAATTATGTGAATTGTTTGTGAAACTCTCTACTTGTATGGTTATTTAAGAGTTGTCCCTAGTCGGAGTTCATGTGAGGACACGTGAATATTAGACTAGCACATCGATTGGTTGATGACTATGTTTCGCAAGTCATAGACATGGAGATGTCAAACCAATGATGTGGACACATGTTATAAACATGGGGTTGGACTGACCCAACCTGAGACTGGCAATTAGTTGCAGCTCTCTATCTACATATCGTGTATGTTTTGTCCTTATACCTGAGATTGTCGCATGTACTTGAGATGTGGATCGACCTACTTTGGGGCTATCAAACGCTGCACCGTAACTTGGTAGTTATAAAGGTAGCTTTCGGATTTGTCCTGAAACATGCTGCAAGGCATGGTCAATCAAGATGGGATTTGCCCTTCTCTGCTTGAGAGAGATATCTCTGGGCCCCTCGAGTGATCGGATCCAGAAATGCATGGCCGTGCTACATAAGGTTAAGAGTTAACCTAGTAAAGGAATTCCGAATCGTAGTATCGAGAAAGGGAGTTCAGCTTAGAGCTAGACCAAATATCGTGAGGCAAAGGGAAAGACATGTACTAAACCTTGTGATGGTTCATCCGATATGATCTTTGTATGCGTTTAGGAGTTGGCGCGTCTTGCTAGAGGCCGCTACCAACTATTGACAGAATAAGTGTATTCGTGTCATGTCTATATGCATATGAACCTATAGGGTCACACACTTAAGGGGATGGAAGCCTAATGAGGATTGGATCCGAATTAGACCAGGCTTAGGCTACTAATGGGCTACTAATGTAGAAGCCCACTAGGGACGCCTATATAAGAGAGGGTGGGGCGAGCTGGCCAGGGTAAGAACTCAGATCATTCCCAGCCGCCACTCCTCACGCCTGTGTCGCGCGCGTGGACCTGGCAGTCCGGCGTCTGACGCTTCCACCCTGTACATGTGGATACCTCGGAGGCGCTGCATCTGTAGCGCTTGGACGAGCCGCGCAAGGGGAGCTGCTCGTGGGACGAGAACAAGGAGGAGACGTGGAACGTCTGCGCTGCCTCGACGCGCTTCATCAATTCCGCAACTGTGCGTCTAGTGGTAATCCCGTGATCTATGACAACAGTAATCCTGGTATACACGGTAGAAATTTTTGATTTGTGCTAGTGTAGCCTACCCATATCCCTACAGTGGTATCAGAGCCGAGGTTGTTCAGTTATAGGTTCGGGATGTTTGCATATGGTGATATGCAGATTGATATGAATGATGTGATCGTTTATATGGCGGTGGTTCAGGATTGATCTATGATCTTGCTTTCCGTGGTTGTAATTCTGAGGTTGTCGAACGACTTACCCCTACCGGTCAGTTTCCGCCATCGGGGTAGACAGTGACACATAAATCCTGTTGAATCACGCGAAGATCAATATGATTGATCGAATCGGAACCTAGATCTAAAATCGATGTACCGTGATCAAAGGAGTTTGATTGAATCAGGACAGGAGTCGGTTTATGGTAAATTTGATTTGCCGATCAAAATCCTTAAATAAAATTGTGAAGATACCGCGAGGGGCGCTGCCCCTTCGAACCCCGCAGGGGGAGACCCCCTAGACCCCCCTTAATCGTAGCCCCTTTTGTATCTCGTTAAGGTAACTAGGTGCTGCGATGTCACATGATCCAGTAGAATGCGATTCTATGCATAATTTGTTTTTGCAGGATGTATGTGATCAGTATGGCCCATATATGTATGTGATGCATGTATGAAAATTTGCATGACCTGTGTGTCGTGAGTAGGGCAACACGGCTGGAGCCATATGTGTTGTCATTTATTGTAATGGCCTGCGTGCTAACTTGTGATGATCCCAATACTATGTAATTTTGATTACTAGATGTTAGGAGTAATAGCTTGTATTAGTTCTTGGAGGACTCATCACTTGGAGGATGGCTCACATGGAACATGAAGATGGAGATCATCATGGTGGACAGGTTCTATGGCGATGGAGATCACCATGAGAAAATGGGCCATACTGTGTCACATCTATGTGAATGTTATTCTTATGCGTTTTACTCTATGCATGCTTAGATGATAGTAGTAGAACGATCCCTCACAAAGTTTAATTTAAACCATGCCCTCCCAACCAAACCTTGCACCATCCTATGCCCTGTGCAATCATTGGTGGGCCTATGAAATTAGGGTGCCGCAGTTTTCCTTGGCTGGATGGGTTTGTATCGGATACCTACACGCATAAGGGTTGGTGAGCTTGACAAGGTCATCTTAACAGTTAAGGACCTTGGGGCATAAAGGTTGGGCTCCTAGTTTTGACATAGAGATGTCACCCAACAACAAGAGTCATATGTGATATGATTAGCAAGTGTTTCTTACCGATTTACCTTGTCTTCTAGCAGTGATGCTAAAGCTCACTAGTCGACTTGTTAATTGTGGATCTTGAATCACTTAGTATCAATAGAGGGATATTGATTTAAGTGGGAGTATATGCTATTAAAATTGTTTAATATGTTTTACACTTTCATGGTTACATGGCTTAGTATTTTGCATGTTTTCTGTTGTAGATCAATGGCACCAAACACTATATCACCTTTCTCTTTGCGTTCGATTCTTGATAAATATAAGCTAAATGGAACAAACTATTCGGACTGGGTCCGTAACCTGAGAATCGTTCTCAGGTCTGATAAAAAGGAAACGGTTCTGGATACCTCAATCCCCGATGAACCTGCTGATAATGCATCTGCTGCCCTAAAGAACGCCTACAAGAGAGCATGTGATGATTCTCTTGAGGTTAGCTGTCTTATCCTTGCATGCATGGAACCTGAACTCCAAAAGAAGTTTGAGGATCAGGAAGCGTACGATATGATCGTAGCGCTTAAGGACATGTTCTAAGATCAGGCAAGGACTAAGAGGTACAATGTTTCCAAGTCCTTTGTCGAATGCAAGCTAGCAGAGGGAGCAGCTATAGGCCCTCATGTGATCAAAATGGTTGGTTACAGTCAGACTTTGGAAAAGCTTGCTTTTCCACTAGGCCAAGAGTTGGCCACTGACTTTATTTTGGCATCTCTTCCATCCAGCTATGGGCAGTTCATTTCGAACTACCATATGCATGGGGTGGAGAAGGGCCTTAATGAATTATGTGGGATGCTTAAAACAGCAGAAAATGACATGAAGAAGTGTGCAGGGCATAGCCATGTGATGGCTGTGCAGAACAAGCCTAGCTTCAAGAAAAAGGGTACTTCTTGGAAGAAGAAGGGCGAGTCTAAGGATACGATCCCTAAGTCTGCACCCAAGCAAAAGGCTGGACCTGTAGAAGACACTGAGTGCTTCTTTTGTCATGAACATGGCCACTGGAAGAGAAACTGCAGCAAGTACCAGGCTTCTTTGAAGAAGAGTGGAAGTAAGAGTACTTCCAACTCAGGTACGCTTGTTGTAAATGTTGTGGACATTCTTCTCGCTGATTCCTATGTTAACTCTTGGGTATTTGATACCGGATCGGTTGCTCATATTTGCAATTCGATGCAGGGGCTAATAAGGACTAGAGAAGTGCAGAAAGGCGAAGTGGATTTTCGCGTCGGAAATAAAGCAAGGGTTGCTGCATTGTTCGTCGGCGTCATGCAACTTCACCTTCCATCAGGATTTATTATGGAGTTGAATAATTGTTATTACATTCCAAGTATGGGTCGAAACATTTTATCACCTTCATGTTTGATGAGGGATGGATATTCATTTGCGAGTATAAACAATGGTTGTGTAATCTCTAAGAATGATATGTTTATGGCTAATGCTCCCATTGTGAATGGGTTATTTATTTTAAATCTTGATGATGCATCTGTTTACAATGTTAGTGCTAAAAGGCTTCGGCCTAATGATTTGAGTCCTACCTATTTATGGCATTGTCGTTTCGGGCATATAAGTGAAAAGCGCATGAAGAAGCTCCATGGTGATGGTCTTCTAACTTCGTTTGATTTTGAATCATACGAGACATGTCAGGCTTGTTTACTTGGAAAGATGACCAAGTCACCTTTTTCGGGTTTACCCGAGAGAGCGACAGACTTTTTGGAACTCATACATACTGATGTATGTGGGCCAATGAGCACGACAGCCAGAGGAGGATATCACTACTTCATTACTTTCACTGATGATTTCAGTAGATATGGTTATGTCTACTTGATGAGGCATAAGTCTGAAACTTTTGAAAAGTTCAAGGAGTTTCAGAGTGAAGTAGAGAATCAACGTGGCAAGAAAATAAAGGCCTCGCGATCTGATCGTGGAGGTGAATATTTGAGTCACGAATTTAGCGATCATCTTAAGAGTTGCGGAATTGTTCCACAACTTACGCCGCTCGGAACGCCTCAAATAAATTGGGTCTCCGAACGGCGTAATCGAACTTTGTTGGACATGGTTCGATCTATGATGATCCAGTCGGATTTACCATTATCATTTTGGGGTTATGCTCTAGAAACGGCAGCTTTCACACTTAATAGGGTACCATCTAAATCCGTAGTTAAGACACCATATGAGATGTGGACTGGAAAGAATCCCAGTTTGTCTTTTCTAAAGATTTGGGGTTGTGATGCATTTGTCAAGCGACTTCAGTCGGACAAGCTAACACCCAAATCGGATAAGTGCATTTTCGTGGGATATCCGAGGGAAACCTTAGGGTATTACTTATACAACCGAGAGGAGGGCAAACTGTTTGTCGCTCGTAGCGGTGTTTTCCTAGAGAAAGAGTTTCTCACAAAGGGAACAAGTGGAAGGTCGGTGCAACTTGAAGAAGTTCAAGATGAGCCAGTTGGAGATGCTTCTACGAGTGATGCTATTGTAGCATAACAAGTTGAGAAACCCGTGGCAACAGAAGCACCACAACCACGAAGGTCGGCGAGGCTCCGCGAAGCGCGGGAATTATTATTGTTAGACAATGATGAGCCTGCGACCTATGCAGAAGCGATGGTGGACCCAGACTCTGAGAAATGGCTGATCGCCATGAGATCCGAGATAGAGTCCATGGGGGACAATCAAGTTTGGAACTTGGTTGACCTGCCTGATGGTTTTAAAGCCATCGAGTGCAAATGGATCTATAAGAAGAAGATTGATATGGATGGAAATGTTCACATCCATAAAGCTCGACTTGTTGCAAAAGGTTTTCGACAAGTTCAAGGAGTTGACTACGACGAGACTTTCTCGCCCGTAGCGATGCTTAAATCTATACGGATAATTCTAGCCATCGCTGCACATTTCGACTATGAAATATGGCAGATGGATGTCAAGACGGCTTTCCTAAATGGAATCCTAACTAAGGACGTGTATATGATGCAGCCCGAAGGTTTTGTCGATCCAAACAATGCTGGAAAGGTGTGCAAACTTCTAAAGTCCATTTATGGGCTGAAGCAAGCATCTCGGAGTTGGAACATTCGATTTGATGAAGTTGTAAAGGAGTTTGGCTTCATCAAAAAGGAACAAGAACCTTGTGTTTACAAGAAGGAAAGTGGGAGAGCGCTGGTATTTCTAATCTTATATGTAGACAACATATTACTGATTGGAAATGACATTCCTATGCTCGAGTCTGTTAAGACCTCATTGAAAAATAGTTTTTCGATGAAGGACTTGGGAGAAGCGGCATATATTCTGGGCATCAAGATCTATAGAGATAGATCAAGGAGGCTAATTGGATTAAGCCAGAGTACATACATTTACAAAGTGTTGAAATTGTTCAGCATGGAAGAGGATAAGAAGGGGTTCTTGCCCATGTCTCATGGAATAAAACTCAGCAAGACTCAGCGTCCTTCGACTACTGATGAGCGTGAGCGCATGAGTAGGGTTCCATATGCTTCGGCTATTGGATCCATCATGTATGCAATGATATGTAATCGCCCAGATGTTTCCTATGCTCTAAGTGTTACGAGCAGATACCAGGTTGATCCAGGTAAAGAACATCCTTAAGTACTTGAAAAGGACTAAGGATGTGTTCCTAGTTGATGGAGGTGAGGATGAACTCAGTGTAAAGGGTTACACATATGCGAGTTACCTTAATGACTCAGATGATTCAAAATCGCAATCAGGTTATGTGTTTGTCATGAATGGTGGTGCTGTGAGCTGGAAAAGTTCCAAGCAAGATACGGTGACCTCCTCTTCAACAGAAGCTGAATATATTGCTGCCTCGAAGGCAGTAAAGGAAGCTGTTTGGATTAGGAATTTCCTGATTGCTCTCGGTGTGGTTCAGGGCGCATCCAATCCCTTGGATGTTTATTGTGACAACAATGGTGCTATTGCACAAGCCAAGGAACCTAGATAGCACCAGAAGAACAAACATATTCGCATGCGTTACCATCAGATTCGAGAGTTCGTTGAGGATGGTAGTGTCATGATATGCAAAATATATACAAACTCAAATGTTGCTGATCCCTTTACTAAGCCTCTCCCGCAGCCCGCGCATGAAGCGCACACAAGAGCAGTTGGTATTAGATACATTTTAGATTGACTCTAGTGCAAGTGGGAGACTGAAGGAAATATGCCCTAGAGGCAATCATAGAGATGATTATTTTTCATATGTATCCATGAGTTATTGTAATGTTCCTTGAATATCCATATCAGACAACTTGTATTGATTGTCAATTATGTGAATTGTTTGTGAAACTCTTTACTTGTATGGTTATTTAAGAGTTGTCCCTAGTCGGAGTTCATGTGAGGACACACGTGAATATTAGACTAGCACATCGATTGGTTGATGACTATGTTTCGCAAGTCATAGACATGGAGATGTCAAACCAATGATGTGGACACGTGTTATGAACATGGGGTTGGACTGACCCAACCTGAGACTGGCAATTAGTTGCAGCTTTCTCTCTACACATCGCGTATGTTTTGTCCTTAGACCTAAGATTGTCACATGTACTTGATATGTGGATTGACCTACTTTGGGGCTATCAAACGTTGCACCGTAACTGGGTAGTTATAAAGGTAGCTTTCGGGTTTGTCCTGAAACATGCTGCAAGGCATGGTCAATCAAGATGGGATTTGCCCCTCTCTACTTGAGAGAGATATCTCTGGGCCCCTCGAATGATCGGATCCAGAAATGCATGGTCGTGCTACATAAGGTTAAGAGTTAACCTAGTAAAGGGATTCCGAATCGCAGTATCGAGAAAGGGAGGTCAGCTTAGAGCTAGACCAAATATCGTGAGGCAAAGGGAAAGACATGTACTAAACCTGGTGATGGTTCGTCCGATATGATCTTTGTATGCATTTAGGAGTTGGCACGTCTTGCTAGAGGCCGCTACCAACTATTGACAGAATAAGTGTATTCGTGTCATGTCTATACGCATATCAACCTATAGGGTCACACACTTAAGGGGATGGAAGCCTAATGAGGATTGGATCCGAATTAGACCAGGCTTAGGCTACTAATGGGCTGCTAATGTAGAAGCCCACTAGGGACTCCTATATAAGAGAGGGTGGGGCGAGCTGGCCAGGGTAAGACCTCAGATCATTCCCAGCCGCCACTCCTCACGCCTGTGTCGCGCGCGCGGACCTGGCAGTCCGGCGTCTGACGCTTCCACCCTGTACGTGTGGATATCTCGGAGGAGCTGCATCTGTAGCGCTTGGACGAGCCACGCAAGGGGAGCTGCTCGTGGGACGAGTACAAGGAGGAGACGTGGAACGTCTGCGCTGCCTCGACGCTCTTCATCAATTCCGCAACTATACGTCTAGTGGTAATCCTGTGATCTATGACAACAGTAATCCTGGTATACGCGGTAGAAATTTTTGATTTGTGCTAGTGTAGCCTACCCGTATCCCTACAGGTTGGTGCTCTTTTTATGTTGGGCGATCGTGTAGAATGTATTCCCATTTATTTCGTACCCTTGGAAATTCAATATAGTAGAAGATGGTGATGCGGCCAACAAGTATAGCTGATCTCCAACAGTGGTGTCATTCATGAGACGTGTCCGCAACCAACCGCCGAAATACTACATGTGTTCATCTCTAATCCATGAGTCAGGCTTCCCCGGATTGTTGGAGCGTACAATATTCTTGTGTTCCTCGATACATGGAGTTGCCAAGGTGGAATTCTGTAGAACTGTGTAGTGTGCTTGAGTGAAAGATTCCCCGTTCCTACATATCATTTATTTCTTTTCCAGTGTGCCTTTTCCACTCAGTATCCCCTCATGCCGCAAGTCAGGAACACCAATCGGCTTAAGGTCAGGAATAAAGTCAACACAAAACTAAATGACCTCCTTTGTTCCATAGCCTTTGGAGATGCTTTCTTCTGGCCTAGCACGGTTATGAACATATTTATTTAAGACTCCCATGAACCTCTCAAAGGGGAACATATTGTGTAGAAATACATGACCGATAATGGCAATCTCTTCCACTAGGTGAACCAGGAGATGCGTCATAATATTGAAGAAGGATGGTGGGAACACCAACTCAAAACTAACAAGAAATTGTACCACATCCTTCTTTAACCTTTGGCAGAATATCTGGATTGATTACCTTCTGAGATATTGCATTGAGGAATGCACACGGCTTCATAATGGGTACTCGAACATTTTCCAGTAGAAGCCCCCGCGATGCAACCGGAAGCAACTGCGTCATAATCACGTGACAGTCATGAGACTTCAGGTTTTGGAATTTTTTCTCTTCCATATTTATTATCCCCTTTTATATTAGACGAGTAGCTATACGACACCTTGATACTGAAAAGGACTTCAAAAAAGATTTCCTTCTCTGCTTTGGTAAGAGCATAGCTGGCATGACTTAAGTGATGCCCTTTATCCGTCTTGTTCTATGTATGCATGTTCTTTGGGTCTTTCATAAGTTGTTGGTCCTCCTGTGCTTCTGGTGTATCCTTTGTCTTCCCATACACGCCCAGGAATCCTAGCAGATTCACGCAAAGATTCTTCGTCATGTGCATCATGTCGATTGAAGAGCGGACATGTAGGACTTTCCAATAGGGTAGCTCCCAAAATATAGATTTCTTCTTCCACATGGGCGCGTGTACGGTAGGGACGTCGTTCGGAACATATTGACCGCAAGGACCCTTTCCAAAGATTACTTCTATGTCCTTAACCATACCAAATACATCATCACCAGCAGGGAGGTCAGGCTTCTTCCTGTGATCTGCCTCACTTTTGAAATGCTTGCCTTTCTTTATTACGGGATGATTGGTCGAAAGAAATCATCGATTCCCCAGGTACACAACCTTCTTGCATTTATGCAAATATGTATCTTCAGTCTTATCTAAATACTGTGTGCATGCCTTATATCCCTTGTTTGTCTGTCCTGAAAAGTTACTAAGAGCAGGCCAATCATTGATGGTTATGAAAAGTAACCCTCGTAGGTCAAATGGCTCCTATTTTTTCTCATCCCACACATGTACACCAGGTTTTCCCCACAGTTGTAAGAGTTCTTCAATTAATGGCCTTAGGTACACATCAATGTTGTTGTTGGGTTGCTTCGGGTCTTGGATGAGCACTGGCATCATACTGAACTTATGCTTCATGCACAACCAAGGAGGAAGGTTGTAGATACATAGAGTCACATGCCATGTGATGTGACTGCAGTTCTGCTCCCGAAAAGGATTCATGTCATCCATACATATACCAAACCATAAGTTTCTTGCGTCACCTGCAAACTCCGGGAAGTCTCTCTCAATTTTTCTCCACTGCGACCCATCAGTGAGGTGTCTCAACTTCCCGTCTTTCTTACGGTCTTCTTTGTGCCATCGCAACAACCTGGCATGCTCTTTGTTTCTGAACATGTGTTTCAACCGTGGTATTATAGGAGCATACCACATAACCTTAGCAGGAACCCTCTTCTGGGGGCTCTCTCTCAACATCACCAGGGTCATCTCGTCTGATCTTATGCCGCAATGTAGTGCATACTGGGCATTTATCTAAATTCTCGTACTCCTCACCGCGGTAGAGGATGCATGCATGTATCTTCTGCACATCTAATCCTAGAGGGCAGAGAGTCTTCTTTGCTTCGTACGTACTCTTGGAAAATTCGTTATGCTTTGGAAGCTTCGGCTTCATTATTTTCAGCAAATTTTAAAATGCAGAGTTAGCTAGACCACACTCTGCCTTCCATCGCAGCAATTCCAGTGTGGTACCGAGCTTTATGCTGCTATCTTTGCAATTTGGGTACAACAATTCTTTGTGATCTTCTAACATGCCCTCCAACTTCAACTTCTCCTTTTATGTTTCTCAGTCTCTCTTTACATCAGAAATGACCCTACTAAGATCATCAGCGGGCTCATCTGATGCCCGTTCTTCACCTCCTTCATCTTCATTGTCTTCCATTGCAGTATCACCGTATTCAGGAAACATATGATGATAGTTGTTATCATCATCCTCTTCTTCTTCATTGTCTTCCATCATAGACCCTCTTTCCCCGTGCTTGGTCTAGCAATTATATCTGGGCATGAAACCTTTCATAACTAGGTGGCCGCGAATAATTTTCGAGGAAGAGTACTCTTTGTCGTTCCGACATTGAACACATGGACAACGCATAAAAACATTCTCTTTATTTGTTGTTGCCACATAGATAAATTTATCCATGTCCTTAATGTACCCGGGTTCATGTCGGTCACCGTACGTCTATTCCCGACTGTTTATCTGCATCATATAATTAAGTTTATAAAAAACCATTACAGAACATCATAAATAATAAAATGACCAATTCACATCGACACATGCATTGTATCAATGGCAGATGAAAAGATAAGGTTGCTAACCTTGATCGAGGAGGAAAGAAAGAGGAAAAAGCTCAAGTGTGGCTCGGGCACCTCCTATATTTTTGTTTTGTGAGAAATTAAACGGGATCATTCACTCAAACATTTCATCGAACACCTCGCATGCATAGGAAAAAATAAAATAGCACACACCTCTCACACCTTCCACCAAGAAAAAACAGAGGGGAAGCAAGGGCTAGGGCAGCGTATTTATAGGCAGGGAGCATGCATCCTAGTTTGTAACACAAACCGGGACTAAAGGTATGCGACATGCCACGTGTCTGACGCGATACCTTTAGTCCCGGTTGTAACATAAACCGGGACTAAAGGTATGCGGGCCCCGGTTTGTGTTCCCGGGACGCATGCTCCCATATGAACCAGGACGGAGACACCCCCCCACCGCCTCCCGAGCGACGCGCTGGCCGCTTGAACGCGAGCATTAGTCCCGGTTCGTGGTGGAACCGGGACACATGCTCTATATGAAAGGACATTTTTCTACTAGTGTATAAAATTTTGGTCATTGCCTTTTTTCTCCAATCTCCACGATCGCGTTCGCGTTGTGCATATTTTGATACCTTGTTCGATGCAATGTATTCCCAGTTAAGTGCATCGATAAATAGATAAAGATTAAGATAAAAGAGTAACCTGAGTTTGGGTTATGTGGTTGACTCTAAAATTTCAGTCAAACCAACATTGTTGTTAAATTTTTTGTTCTTGTTATCCCGTAGCAACCGCACGTGTATTTGTGCTGATAGAAAACATGCATAATAGTGGGTTACCTATTGTAACAACCCTAGTTTTACCAAATACTAATTAGGAATTGATTGTGCATTCATGAGCATCATATTCTAAAAATGAAACTAAGAAAAAGTAAAGCAAAACCCTAAACCCTAGCTTCCCCTCTCTATTTGAAACACATTCAAAATGGTTTTAAATGTTTTGAAAGTACAAAAGGTATGGAGTCCAAACAATAACCAGGGCCCCTACAATGTTTGAACTATTTACAAAGTTTTGGTGTTTTCAAAATACACAAAACAGTTTTGTATTTGAAATTACAAAAGAGAAAACAAAACAGAAAATGGAAAATGGTTTCAGGAAATAAAAACTAGAGCCAGCGGCCATCCTAGGCTGGCCCAGTTCCCTCTCCCTGCTCTCTCTGTCGCCGCACAGTGCTTCGCGGCCTAGTAGCCGGCCCATCTGAAGCCCAGGTTGCATACCGCTTCGCGTCGTCTTCCTCAACGACGGGGAAGCAGCTTGGTGGCTCGCCTCCGGCCACCCGATGCTCCGCCCGCCGCTACGATACGTGCCACCGCCCTCTAGAGGAGATAAGAACCCCGACTGACGTGCTCTTCTTCCCCTGATCCTCTCACTCTCTTTCCTAGGCTCTCTCTATCTCTCTGTAGAGCTTCCCTAACCCTAGCCTCCACAGTTGCTCACCGGCACTACCATTTCCGAGCTCCATCTGCCTAGATGAGGCCACCGTCGGGTACGCCTCGCCGTCGTCGTTCGTTTGCCTCTACCCGACCAAGCTGGGGATCTCTAAGTAGCTCCAATTACTACCTCGTCCACCGCCGGCCGCCGCCCTCCGACATCGATTACGGTGCCCTCCGACCTCGCCCGGCCTCACCGACACCTCCACTGCCTCCATGGTGAGCTCCTGCATCTTCCAGTGCCCTTTGTTCGCCCTCTCCCTCTCTGGTTCACCCTGTCGCCGAACACCGCCGTGCTCCGCTGCCATACAAGCTCGCCGGCGCTGCTCCGGTGACCAAAAAGGGGCCGCGCCACCACCGTTTGGCTCCCTGCAGCCTAGTGCATTCAACACACACAACCACGCAGCCCCTCACGCCCTCTATCGCCGTTCCCTTCGCTGATATGCCGCCCACCGCCGTGCTGGCGTCACGCTGGCGTCGGCATGACGTCAGCAGGCGTGGTCAGCCCGGTCAAACCCGGCCTAGGTCCCACCCTGCCCACGTGGAGTATGAGATGGACCAAGGCCCATATGTCTGTCTCTGCGGCTAATTGTTGCTGTGGTGTAAAAAGTTTAACATTTTGGTTTAATATTTTCAGAAACTAATATAATCTTGTAAATTTAATAACTAATTGTCTGTTTATCAGAAAAATACAAATAATATATCAAAATGTTCAGAAAAATGAGATCTATCTATTTAAGCTATCATCATGCATTGTTAATCAACTTTCATGACAAGTTTAATTAGAAGAACATAATGAACCCTCTCATATGTATCTGGGGTTTCTCCGAATTAGGGTTTGGACCCCTCGGACCTCGATTAAATTACCAAGCATGTCTTAGGGTTTCAATTTCAATACAATTCAACTTGTCATATCATCATCCTTGTTTGAGCATTGCACCGATGCCATGTGTTGATTGTTTCCCCTTTCTTTCTGGTATTTGGTTCTTCTCCGTTAGAATACGATATCGGAATCAAGATCAATTCCAAGACTGAAAATCAAGATCAAGATCATTGAAGGTCATTGACGAACAATGCCAACAAGATGAACCCTGGAGAGCTATATCCTCGTGGTTGTCGAACAAGTCAAGCTGATGAATACAAAGATCTGTATTGGGTATCAACAGGCAAAGGCAAGCGAAACCCCACACATACATATGAATCCTATGCTTTCAAAGCATTTTAAATTCTTTCCATGTGCATGTGATTCTAAAGTATTTTATCGATAGATAGAGTTATCCTATCTGATGCATGTTCCCTTTGAACCTATATCCCCAGATCCACTGCTCCTAGCATAACTAGGGTTTGGCTTTGTGAGCGCTGCTAGAGCTACTTTATTCGTTGTGCTTAGCCATGCTTAGTTGTTCTGCGGATTCACTTGGTTGATGGATCCGAGTTCCGAATGAACCTAGTTGGATAGGAGAACGTGGTATGACAGTTGGTGTGAGGTAAACATGTTAAGGCTTGTATGGGAGGCCACGCTGGTTGTGGTTTTTGCAGTCCCATACTTGCCACCCTTAGGACCCGAGGTTCTTGCCTCTTGAACCAAGACGAGCGTACAGCCACACGGGGGTTTATGGGGACCCCCTTGACCCCAACTTGCCTAGTCTGATCCATGAGTTTGTAGTTTGAAGATTTATTCGGCACCCGCATGGAAAAAGGTTTTGGAAAATGGTGCAAGCATATAGGATGTGGCCGAGTGAAGGATGCTCGGCATTGAACTGGATCCCGGTACACAGAGTCGAGGACCGCCTGGGAGTATGGAAAACTACCGTAGCCGGGAGCCCTTCTGGTGACTCATGGATTAGGCAAAAGTAAGGGAAAGGTTTCGGTCGACCACCCTCTGTTAGCACACCAAGGAAGTGTGTCAAGTGACGCTAAGAGTCGGTCGGCGCGTGTGGGTAAAGTTGTACACCCCTGTAGGGTATTAATCTTTTCAAAAAGCCGTGTCCACGGTTATGGACGACTTGGGAATGGACGTAGGATCATAGAGAACTATAACCTAATCGTAAAACTTGGCAAGTTAAGTAAAGTGTGCTTCGGATGCTTCCTCTTGGGTACGAGGGGGTGATCCTAGATGAGGTTCGATGATGATTCGGTGGATATGAAAAGATGATGATAAATACTTTGGAGATATCGCTTTTTTATTCCCTTTTAAAAACACTTTGATTAGACGAGCTTCTTCTCCCTCTTGTTTTACAAACAAAGATGGCTTTATGCAAAACAACTTCACCAGCCATAAGTCTTGCGGAGTACACCCTGTACTCACCCTTGCTTTGTTGATACTTTTGCAGCAGAGTAAGTGTTACCATAGAAGAAGAGTTCTTTACGGCATCGACATTGACGAGTAGCTTGGGGTTCCCGGCCGGCAGCCTGGAATCTATGTAATGGAACGTCATCGTTATGCTTCAGGCCTCTTAGGCCATTTGTTAAGTTTGTTATACTTAATAGCATAATTTGCCTTCCGTTATTTGATGTTTGTGGTCAGTGACCTCTGCTTGTAATATTTTGGTTCTCTGCTCAGTTATGAGCTTGCTGTAATAATTTTTGTGTCGTAGGGTCACTGTCGTGTTACCGATTCTTCACTGGATATCCTCGAGCTCAAGGTTAAGATTATGTTTAGACGAAGGTCTGGAATTTGTTTAGCCCTGATCCCGGGGGTGTCACACCTATGGTAGCCATGGTGCATAGGATATCCACCATCCGATTAGATTAACAGAGCACATGACATATAGGTAGCAAACGGCAACGCTTCGCGAAGTCTCTATCGAGTTTTCATCCGAGAGCATGACGGTGACAAAATATATGCATGCATCATGGATTAAAAGCTAGCCGCAAAACACACCCATGTCACACGGTAGCACGACACATGGAATGAATGCAGCAAGAATCTACCGGTGGGTGACGAAACACACCCATGTCTCGTAATAAAAGGAGGGCGGCAAGCACACATGCATGCCACATGGTGGAGTTTCTCCTAATTATCAGCAATGCCGTTGGTCTCAGTAGTAAACTTGTATTAAGCATGATTTTATTGAGTTAGCACGGCAGCAGATAAGTTTTGAAGTTCGTCCTAGACGCATGTGAATAACGGGAGAAATTATCTCCTATTGCAAAGACCACGTAGCTGGCTTTTCGTCCTTAGCTCAAGACGATATTATCATCTCTATCAGGCATTGATAGACAGAGCAGGATCCATGGTCAACAGACAATTTTCTGAAGCTTAAATATTTTTATAGAAGTTGCATGTGATGCTACCCGGTTTGCGGCGGCATACACAACAAATGCATGCACCGTGCCCTAGAGTAGTATTGGCATGCACACCTATTGTCATGTTTTCTCATGGGGCTGTGATATTGCCCATGTGGGCTACTTTTTTCGTTTATCTAATGATTTAATTCAGCCACCTGTGCCAAAATATTACGGATACTACTTGTGGTTTTAACATCTTCAAACGGCTGCGGCGATTGATTGACTCGACGTGACCTCCCTGTGCCACGTGCGCGTGTCACACACATCCACCATAATTATTGTCGGGTTTCCTACGCGATCATCTTCATCCGTAATACTCCATGGTGGATCGCATAGGGAACCCGACAATCTTCACCCTATTATGAAGGAGTATACTGCTTCAGCACATGCACCATGCGCGGGAAGCATTACAGTAATTACACTATTAATGATGTTTCCAATCAGGCACGGTGCATCGCCCAACAGCTACGAAAATACTCATTAAAGTCACCGTCATGCTCGGTCGGACAAAATGGCTAGGGTTCAGTTAGCTCGTGTATTGTCATTAAAGTCACCGATGCTTAAGCGCTGTAAATCATTATAAGGGATAAATCATTATGTTTGCCATCTACCCGTTGCTTGGATCTGCTGCCGCCATGGCTTAAGAATTGTAATGTATCGCCGGAGTGAGTGGTGTGAATAGTGAGAACGATGGCCATAGATAAGCATGG
Organism: Avena sativa; assembly: GCA_916181665.1. NCBI lineage: Eukaryota > Viridiplantae > Streptophyta > Magnoliopsida > Poales > Poaceae > Avena > Avena sativa. Next base: position 6,724,739 of record OV702293.1, on the reverse strand, counting down.
TGGATAATGCGCTTGTGTATGTGTGCTAGTCAGGTATTACACGCTGCAGAATCAACGAGAGGAGGAAAAAAAAACCTCGCGTCTCGCGTCGCCCCCCGCGCGGGCGACCGAGGCGCTGCCCTAGCTGCGCCGCCCCACCTCTCCCCCCCTCCCCTCCTCCCCCGCCGCCGCCGCCGCGCGCCGCCCGGCAAAGCCCGTGCGGTGCCGGCGGCGGCGGGTCCTCTTCTACCCGGCGCCGGCGTCTCTTCGCGGGGGAGCGTGGCTGGCGGTGGTGCGCATCGGTGACGACGACGAGCTCGACGGCGGCGCGGCTGGTCCCCGGGCGACGCGGTTGTGGAGCTTCCGGGCGGTGGCGGCTGCTACCTCGGGGATGGTCCACGGTGGCGGCGCGGCTCTAGATCTGTCGGCGGTGGGGCATGGCGGCTCGGCCGGCGGGATAGCGACGGTGGCGTGAGGCGCGGGTCTCTTGGCGGCGGTGGCTGGTGGCCTCGCTGCAGCAGTGCAGCGGCGGAGTGGCACTGCTGCTGCACCCGGTCGGCACTCACCACGGCTCTCACCGTAGGTGAGGGAGGGCAGATCCCCTCCCCTAGGTTGTCGGCCCTCTGCCTGCTGACCCGTGCTTGGCCTCTCTCGTCTTGTTCAGCGGCTGTGCGATGCGGCGCTGGCCAGGGTCTGGGCTCGAGTTCGTGGATGCCGGGGCGGCGGCTCCGGAAGGTGGGCTGCGCGGACGGCTCTTCGGCGAGCGACGCGGCGGCGGTGGTGGCTCCTCTCCTCGGTCATGTGGATGGCGCTGAGCGGCTGTTGGGGGACCTTGGTGTTGTCGGCGTTTTGGCTTCGGCAGCCCCCAGATCGTGTGGCGGAGGCCTCACTTGGGGATAGCGGGCATGACGGAAGACGGGGAGCGGCACCGAAGTTTTTTCCGGGCGAAAGCTCAGTGCTTCGGCACCTACGGCGGCGGTGCCTGCGGGTATCGTTACCCTCTTAGGGGCGCTGTGGCGGCTACCTTCTCCGCGATAGGACTCCGGGTGAAAACCTTTGACCTTTGGTCTCGGCGGCGGCGGCACAGTGTGTCGTTACCCTCTTGGGGGCGTCGCCGTGGAGTCCCGGTTCTCCAGGGTCTTTGCTCGTTATCCCCGGTGGCAAGTGTTGACCTTCCTGTTTTTCTTGCGTATTTTGATCTGTTGTAAGGGGTCTCCCCATCACCATGTATCTTGTTCGGCCGATGTGACTTTATTTATAAAACGGGGTGAAAGCCTATTTCGAGGTATTACACGCTGCATGCATTCTATTCGTGCTCTGTATGTGAATGTACTTTTCATCGGCCATGCATATGATCAGACGCGGGTGACGGTATTATGCCCCATGCCCCGTGAGTCACCTATGAAAATACCGACCGATGCATGTGTCCCGCGGTAAACGGTTAGCGGCGCTGAATACCGTGGATGACGGACGAATCAACTCCGTAGACAACCATCGCAGCCATGGCCAGCATAGATCCATCAAGTAGCATATGCTCCACAATCGGACAGTGTGCAGGTCGAAAAACCGCCACTATTCATTTGAATCGAAAAAAAACACCACATTTCGTCTGATTTGTTGCAATGTGCGCTAAATAGCGATCGGAGGCGAATTGACACCAGATCCGACAGGTTGGGTCCACGCAGCAGACGGCGCTCGGACACGTCCGTCTATTTCCATTAATGGAAGGGAGTGGGACCCACATAGCTCGGTCGGACAAAATGGCTAGGGTTCAGTTAGCTCGTGAACCGCCCGCATCTTGACCCCCTCAATGACGACGGCTACTCTCAGTGGCGGCGACCCTCTCGGCGACACCGGCGGTGGCGACGGCCCTCTCTTGTATGGCGACGGTGACCCAAATGGAGGAAGCGGGTAGGATTCATCGGGTGGTGGAGTTGCACGGTCGCCGGCTCACCTTGCGGCAGCGGCTCTAGCGTGAGCTGTCGTGGCCTCGCCGGCGAAGACCATCCACCATTGGGGGTCATCTCTAGGCGGCGTCGAGTAAGTTTCCTCTTTTTCTTCTCTGGAATCACATACATCTAGCATGTTCCCTATCTCTAAAATTTTACAGCCACATTTAGTAGTTCGACTGCAACTGAATTAGCTTGTTAACTTGTTCCTTGTCTCAGTTTGACTGCAACTCAGTAAATACTTAACACATGTTAGCTTGTTAAGTTGTAGTTAACTGAATAATTTTTTATCAAAATTTAGTTTGGATGATGACATTTGGGATATAAGGTCTAATTTTCTTGGTGAAGATAATTTAGAGAGGACATTGTGCTCCTCTGATGTTATTGTCATGAATCTTAGAGACCTGATTCAAGAGCATGGTTATGATTACCAAGTTGAAATTTATTATGTTAGAGAGAAGGAAAAAGGAGTTGAAGGTATGGAGGAAGTCAGCAGCATGCACAAGGTATGGAGAAATATTTGAGCACAAGAAGGTGCTAGAGTTGACAGGGATTAAGACAAATACATGATTTCCTGCTGGATTAAACCAGGATCTGATAGAAGCTGAGCTGCAAAGCAATGATTCAGTGCTTTTTCTTTATTGAAAATCATGGTGTGACTCATATCAGTGATGATGAAGATGAAAGTATGTACCCTTTTGCAATGGATTGCTCAGATGTGATCTTCATTGGTACTCAACAAAGCTACAATGGACAAGGGGAAGAAGCATGTGACTGCATTTGCATTACCAGTAGAAGTGCTTGATGAATCAAATGATGAATTTTTGTTTAAACCCTGTTAATTCAACCCTGAAGATCATAACAGAGCAGTAGCATAGGAGCAAGAACTTATTCAGAAATTGAAGAGGCAAAGGAAAGCGAGGGAAGAATAAGATCCAGAAGATGTGATGTTTAAGGACATGCTTAGGCAACAGAAAAAGAAGAGAGCAGATCCTGACATGCACATTGAAGGTGACACAGAGGTGGAAGAGGTTTTTACAGAAGATGGTGAGTCTGAAAGTGAACAAGAAGAACATGAATTGGATTTTTTGCCAGAGAAGGTAGTTCCAATGAGGCCAGGGTCTACTAGCATGTCACATTATGAGCCAGACCCAATAGTTCTAGAATTTTTTGTGCCATCAGATGATGAGGAGGTCTGTGATGATGAATTGTCCTCTAGTGATGATGATGGATATGTCAAGAAGTTCTGCTTGTCAATTGGACGTAAGAGAAAGCTTGTCAAGAGTAAGAAGAGGGTTTGGTATGATGAGGTGAGGGAAAGTGCACATGAGTAAGGATGACAATTTTACCCATGGGTACGGGTATCTGTGGGTACCGTACCCGCATGGATAGGGTATGGGCACACTTTTATATCCATGAGTAATATCCATATCTTACCTATTAAGTCACGGGTACGGGCACGGGTATAGGCTTATATCCATGGGTATACCCATACCCTACCCATTTAAACTAACATGTAAATCTTAAATGTAGAGTTTTAACCAATGCAACTGAGTAACCTAGGAATGACTATGAGAGTGCCATTTCTAAATTTTGATAATTTTTATGTACTCGTCTACCTATTATTGAGTACATATAGTTATTTTTTTGTCAAATATGTTATTGATGAATGTAAATTTTTGATTAACTTGTGCAATATTAGATCTACCCATTAGGTACCCGTCAGGTACGGGTACCCGTCGAGTATGGGTATGGGTAAAGTTTTATACCCACGGGTACGGCTATGGGTAAAGTTTTATACCCATTGACTACATGGGTATGGGTATGGTATTGCTCTACCCTGCCCATATCCTGCCCATTGCCATCCTTAAACATGAGCAGTTTACTCTGTAGCTGTGCTTCCAAGATGTTTATCAGTTTAGAACTGCTCTTAGGAATTTAGTGAAAAAGCAGATTTTCTGGACACTGGTAGACCTGCCAAGGAATACAAAGGTTGTCCCTTTTTAATTTCAGCTTCTAATATTGCCCATGATAAGACTTTTTGTATTATAAAGTTCCAAATCTTGCACACATGTATTCATCATGGAAAGATAACCAAGGTGACAATTGATTGGTTGGCTTTGTAGTCTAAGCAGACAGTTAGAGTAGATCCTAACATTTGTGTGGACACACTAATTGACAATGCAAAGCAGAATTTTGGAGTAGAGGTATGTAACATCCCAAAAATATAACCCAAGGATCATCAAAACTCTAATCACTAAAATTAGGGTTAACAAAAACTTTGAGTAATTTAAAATCATATGAATGCATGTGTGAATGAGATGATTTGATAAATGCATGAATGAACTTGTGTGATTAACCTCAATAGCAAGAAATGGTTTAAAGATGAAAATAACATCATATAAAACATTTCCATATAGAAACAAAACAAGAGAAAATCAAAAACAAATAAAATAAAGCAAATGGTCATTTTTGCCAATCTTGCTCACTAGGTCACTTTGAGTGTTTCTAGTTCAAGATTTCAAACAGAAACTTTTCCAACTCTTTTCACCCCTTGCTAGAACAAGTAAAAGTAAATCAAATCCCACCTTTCAAACTAGCAGAAACATTTGGAAACCTCATGCAAATCACAATTCAAAATTGAATCTTTATCATATGTGAAGATCACACATTTTCAAAACCCAACCAAACCAGTGCCCCTTGACTAATCCAACTAACCAGACACTCCCTAGTATGTGCCTAGCAAACCCACCAAGTTTGAATCCAAAATTCAAATCTAAAGTTCTTGCGGCCATTTCATCACACCTTGCAGATACAAATCAAACAAACATCAAACACTATAGTGTGCAGTAAAATTGGCCTAACTTGTTCCCTCTATAGCTCACTCTACACTCTCAGTAGATGATCAAAGTAATCTAACTATCTTTAGCACCACTGTGAGCAAGCCTAGCCATTAATGTCAAGCATGCCGAGAGCACCATTGCCACCCCATTGTCGCCAGCGAGCTAGAGGCCGCACTAGCCTCACCAACCTTGTCTGGGACATGCAGCACCGTCCACCGCCACCCCACTGTCCCAGCCCCGAGCAATGTCAGCCCCTGGACCACACAACAAGACCATGCAAAACCCCTCTGCGACCATGCCGAGAGCGCACCAGTGCGCCACGCTCGACCAGCACCCACAGACCGTGCGCCACCCTCGCTGCTTACAGGGATGATCACCAGCACCCCGCCAGACATGCACGTTCGCTGCCGTGCGGACCACGCGCGCTGTGCGACATTAAAACCGCCGTCGGATCCGCCCAAAGCATCAGCGTGTTCCGACCGATCAGCACCGCCCCACGCCTCGCCATCGTGCTATTGAGCTTCGCCAGGGAGCACAGCACCGCCCTATACCGTCGCCCATGCCAGTAGCCCTCTATGCCGTCGACCACGACGAGCTCAGCCCGCGCCCGTCGGTCCCCTTCCGCCACTATAAATAGAGGCCTCCACCGCTCATTTTCGCCACACCAGTTCACTCCCCTCTCACCCAGAACCACCCCACCTCACTCCCGGAGCAAGGCGAGCAGCGCATCGCCGAAATTTGGCCGGAGCCCGCCGCTGCTGGAGGAGAAGGGAGCAGTCGATTGGAGTCGCCCCAGGAGAAGCTGCCAGTACCAGGAGAACCGCCGTCGTCGACTTCGTCATTCGCCCCCGTCGCCGACCCTCGCCTGAGCCCCGGTGAGCCTCCCACGACCCCCACCTGCCGCGCTAGGGTTCTATCTCGCCGGCGCTGCCCGACATGGACGATGAACCGTATCCGTTCGATTAGAGTTAGATCGTGCGGTTCACAGTGCCCCGAACCGCTTCGCCCCTCCCCGTCTCACTGACGCGTGGGTACAACCACTTAACTAGCCCGCGTACGTTCTGTGTGTAGTGGGCCGGCCCAGTAAAACATCCCGCGCGACCCAACAATTCAAATTAAGCTTTATTCATTTAATTTCAAACATAGTTCTGTACCTAGATTCAAAAATCCACCTAGATCGATTCACTGAACCAAAATGCATGAAACCAATTTTGTTAGAAAGGTACTAAAATGCTTAATCCAAGCCCGTTGGATTCAAAACATTTGGAGTTATAGATCAACCATGATAAAAAATAACAAGGCAGAAGCTTTTCTACATTCAAACATTTTTCAAAATTCAACCATAAAAGCTTTTGAGTTGATTCCAACTCTCAAAAATCACATTTGATCATACCTTTCATAATATATAAAAACATATGGGTTTACTTGCAGAGATAATGTTCAAGTAATAAAAGAATGCCACATAGGCATTTCTAGTCAATTTATTTAATTAAAATAAAAAGGTTAAACCTTATTAAATCGTGACACCACTTTAAATCATATTCCCATGTACTGAAATATGTGGTGATTACATGTGTCAACATGATCCCATGTTTGAGTTGGAGAATATTAAATCTTAAGTAGTTTTTCAGTGAGTAGAAATTACGTTTCTCAAATAAAATAAATAAGACAAGTGCTTTAATCCTTGTGATAATAGTGATGATGCTAGATCATCTAGTGTGACTTTTGTGTGATGATTAAAAATAGTTAAGTATTGTTTGGTGATTGTGTACCTCGTATTTAGTTATAGAAGCTAGTACCGACCAAGGATACGAGGAGGAAGGAGGATACTACGAGGAAGAAGCCGAGGAGAACTTCAACCACTGCTTTGCTCAAGGCAAGCTATTAACTTATCAAGCTAACCCTTGCAACTTATGCAAGCCAATACTTGCTTGTTACCATGCCAACTATATGCCTTAAGCATATGTGATCATACCCACTTGATAACCCAACCCTAGTTTTACTTGCAAGCTTAATACTTTATTTTCTTTATCAAAGCTTTCTCTTAGAGTTTACATAGTGAATTGTAGATTCTAGAAAGATAACTAAAGGTAGCATAAAGAACATAAAATTTGGCCTAAGTTAGATAATCTTGATGTCATCCTAAGGCATGAGATTGAACTTACCAAATCCCCACTTGTTTACCACCCCTCATTAGTATTTACCCCCACTTGTAGATGCTAGTGCTAAGCATAAAACTTGATCAACTGTAGATGGGAATACTTGGTGAAAATGGTTATGAAAACCTTAGAATGATGAGTCATTCTACTGAAATGTTTTGACATGTGTTTCCGAACACCAGATTATTTTGATGATGAAAATGTTGAGGCATGAGCCTTAGCCCTTTATAAAACTGATGGTTGTCTGGATGCGATACCATTCCAATTTTATCGTACAACCACAATACCCGAAATTTGGGTAGGGCTTGACTGGAAATTTATATACCTTAGTATGGGTTCCCTTGCGGCCAAGGTCTAAGCTGAGGCTACCTTGTGAAGATTGTCCACCTGTGCAGTAACCAAGATGACAGTTGGTCATGGTTGGGAGGCCAAACTCACGGGAGAGGTGCCTATACTAGGGCGTGTAATTGAAAGGTTAGGATTGATTATCCGCATACTGAGTATGGTGAATTCGGGATTGTTCCTGACGGATGTATCGAATGTTGTGGTGAAAGTGTACAATCTCTGCAGAGTGTCAAACTATTCGAATAGCCGCGTCCGTGGTTATGGACAGTTGGAGTGGCCATACTGTTCCCCGTCAGATGTTTTCAAAATGACTTGTGAAATGAAGTATGACTTTGACTTGACCACAACAGAGTTGTGATATGAAATTCAAATTCCCACTTAGGTGTTATAAAACTATCAACTAGTTTTCTTTGCTTCTGAACTTAGCAGAGGTAAATCTGGATTTTTTGCAAAACAACCTTAGAGCTTATTATCCTACTAGAAAAACCCCCTTAACTTGTTAGTATTAGTTTGCGAGTACTTAAAGAGTACTCATGGCTGTATCCCTGGATATTCCCGTGGCCAGACTATGAAGAGGAGTACCAGGATGATGGACCGCAGGAAGGTTACGATAACTAGGATCATCTCCCATCGTCAGCATTGCCTGTGACCCTGAAGATGGAGTTTCGCCTACGCTGTCGTTACTATTACGTTATTCCGCTGCTTGAGTTGTATTAAGAACTGGATCATGAGATCCTTATTTGTGTAAGACCTTATTATGGTTTGTAATGGATGATGTACTGTGATATCCAAATCTGTTATGTCTCGCAAAAATGGTAATCTTGGGATTGCGATGTATGGCATAACAGGCATCTAGGATTAAAAATCCGGGTGTTGACAAGGTGCCAAGGAGCAAGGCCTATAGGGCAAGGATAAAAGCATGTACAGTAGTCATGGGTGATCATAAGAAACAGTACACAAGGTTGAGGGACTACCTATAATCAATCCTATAAACAAATCCATGAAGTAGATGCATTGTTACAACTAAGGAGCTTGTGGAGCATCGTAGTCCCAATCCCAAAATTCATAGTTTGTTCATCTGCTTGAATGCTTCCAAGGAAGGTTTTTAAATGGGTGCAGGCCATTTATAGGTAATTATAGGTCCACTATACTGCATTTTTCTTATTGTGTTGCATTGCACCAATTATTAGTGATTATTCATGTCATTTTCATTAGTTTTGGATGGTTGTTTTTTCAAATTGACCACTGGCCAACAAATCCTAGCTGAAACTGGCAGAAATGGGAAAAATAATATTTTCCCAATTGCTTATGGTGTTGTGCTCAAAGAGTACAAATCTATTTGGATTTGGTTTCTCACCCAGCTGAGATATTGCATAGGAGAGGCTGGCAAATTTGGCACATACACTTTCATCTCTGATAGGCAGAAGGTTAGGGAAATTTTGTTATATTTTCCTTGTTTATGAATACATATATTGTTAGTGTATCTGACTTACACAATTTTTTATATGCTAGGGTTTGCTCATAGAAATTTATAAGGTGTTCCCAAATTCTCCACAAATATTCTATTTGAGGCATAACTATGCCAACTTTAATTCAGCTAGGTTTATAGGAGAAGAGCTCAAAAAACTCATATTTGATGCAAGTTATGCATATACCAAGTTTGGGTATGATAAAGCAATGGAAGGGATCAAGAAAGAATGTGAGGAATCTTGCAATTGGATTATGCAAATTCCAGTTGAAGCATGGTCCAGGCATGCTTTTGATACTAATTGCAAGACTGATCTAGTAGTGAAAAATCTTAGTGAAGTGCAACAAAGAGATATTGGATGTGAGGGGTAAACCTATAAAGACAATGCTTGATGGAATCAAAGACAAGCTGATGGTGAAGTACAGTCGTGTTAGGAGGAAAGCACAGACCACAAGGTGGGATATTACTCCATTCTATGCTAAGAAGCTTGAGCAAGCAAAGAAACATGCTAGAGAATGGAGAGCACAGAATGCTGACATAGGCATGTGGCAAGTTAGCACTAAGGATACAGAAATATATGCAGTTGACTTAAGGAACAAAACTTGTGGATGCAAAGCATGGGATCTCACTGGCATCCCATGCAACCATGCCTACTCTGTCATCACCAAGATCAGTCAGCACCCTGAAGATTATGTACATGAGTTCTTCAAAAAACCTATGTACAAAGAGGCCTTCAAGCATGTGATATACCCTGTCCCTGCTCCTGATGAATGGCCAAAGACTAATACCAGGGATATAGATCCACCTGTTTTTATAGACAAGCCTGGAAGGAAGCAAACATTTACGAGAAAGGGTGTTCTTGATGTGCCAGCACCTAAGGATATCTCAAGGATGGCTAGAATTTATTGCAGCAACTATAAATTAGTTGGACATAGGTATACCACATGTCCATCACAGTTGAGGCCAGAATTACTTCTTAGAAAATATAGGCACACAGTAAGTATTATTTATCTGTATTTTAGTTCTATACTAATGCACCAAAGACTGCATATTAACTTTACCTACACAATTTCCTTTGCCCAAGAAAGCAAGGGTAACATCACTGATGATGCATCTAGTTCCAGAACTGCTGCACCAACACCTCCATATACAAGGCCTACCCATGCTACATTAGTAGTTCCTGGAAGGGCTACATCATCTGCATCGGCAGCTCCTAGAAGGGCAACATCAGCTGCATCACCTTTTTCTGCACCCAGAAGGGTTGCAGCATCAGGGAGTACTCCAGCATCAGGTGTAGATCCAAGGACAAGTTCCAGGGCACCAAAACCAACAAGCAGGATGAAGGCCTACCTAAATGCAGGGAAGCACAACAACTACAAAAAGTGACTTTGATGTTTGTGCATGTTACTATGTTTATGTAAGACTTTGATGTTGTGTCTGTCAAACAATGCCACTCTATTGTCAGATTATGATGTTGTAAAACTTTGATGTTGTTCTTGTAAGACTTTTTAACTGTGCTCCTATAAAACTATGATGTTGCTCCTGTAAGCTTTGATGTTTTTCATGTCAGACAATGTTTATGTGTGCCAGTGCCACAACATTTAAGTGCTACTTCTAAAATAATGGATTGGGTTGTCGAGACCCCCCGGGGTCTCCACAACATTGACATGCTACTTATAAAATATTAAATAGGGTTGTCGATACCCTCGAGGTCTCGACAACATTTAAGTGCTACTTCTAAAATAATAGATAGGGTTGTCGAGACCCCTGGGGTGATGACCCACAAGTATAGGGGATCGCAACAGTCTTCGAGGGAAGTAAAGCCCAAATTTATTGATTCGACACAAGGGGAGCCAAAGGATATTTATAAGCCTTAACAAATGAGTTGTCAATTCAGCTGCACCTGGAAACAGTCTTGCTCGCAATAGTTTATCAGTAGCAACAATTTTGTAGTAGAAATAGCAAAATAACAATAGTAGTAAAATAAGGACAGTAATAACAATTATAATAAACAGTAGGATTAAAATGCGGTACGCATAGGGATGGATGGACGGGCGTTGCATGGACAAGACAATTCATGTAACAATCAAGGCAAGGGCATTTGCAGATAATGAAGATAATGCATCCAGGTACTAAGTAATAATATGCATGTGTTCCGTATATATCCATGCGTGCTCACAATGAGAACTTGCACAACATCGTTTGTCCTGCTAGCCCGTTGCAGCGGGGCCTCAAGGGAATCTACTGGCAATTAAGGTGCTTCTTTTAATAGAGCACCGGAGCAAAGAATTAACACTCCTTGAACACACGTGATCCTCACATCACAACCATCCCCTCCGGTTATCCGATTTCTGCCACTTCGGGGCCTCGGGTTCCGGGCAATGATATGTGTATACAACTCGTAGGTAAGATCACAAACAATAATATCATCATGAATCAATAACATGTTCATATCTGAGATCATGGCACTCAGACCTTAGTGACAAGCATTAAGTATAACAAGTTGCAACAATGTCAAAAGAACTAATCAATAGATACTAGGCACCATGCCCTAACAATCTTATGCAATTACATGAACGATCTCATCCAATCCCTACCATCCCCATAGCCTACTATGGGGGATTACTCACTCATGGATGGGGGAATCATGGATGGTTGATGGAGAGGCGTTGGTGATGATGATGGCGATGATCTCCTCCAATTCTCCGTCCCGGCAGAGTGCCAGAACGGAGTTTCTGGTTCTGAATCGCGGTTTCTGGTGGTGGTAGCGCAGCGGAACTCTGTCTGGAAAAACATCGAACCCCCCTATTTTTAGGTCAGAGGGTATATGTAGGTGAAAGGAGGGGTCAAGGCGTAGTACGAGGCGGCCACGCCATGCCCTAGCACAGCCAGGCGTGGCCCGCGCCAGGGGGTGGTGTAGGGCACTCTAGCCTCTTCTCCCCTCCGTTTTCTAGCTCCGTCAGTCTTCTAGGAAAATAGGATTTTTAGCATATTTTCTAGGATTTTTCCTGAAAGTTAACTTCCTGCACAAAAACGAGACACCAAAGCAATTCTGCTGAAAACAGCGTTAGTCCGTGTTATTTATATCCAAATCACACAAATTAGAGGAGAAACAATAGCAAAAGTGTTCCGGAAAGTAGATACATTTGGACGTATCAACTCCCCCAAGCTTAGCTTATTGCTTATCCTCAAGCAATTCAGTTGAAAACTGAGTGCGATAAAAGAAACTTTCACGAACACATCTGCTTCATAAGATGTATATATTCTCAGCATATAAGCAAGTACTTTAGGCAATTCATAATAAGGAGTATGCAAATAAGTCTACCCAATAGTCATGCAAGCTATGAAGAGATTCCAACACAATAATAATAAGCAACATGACGCATAAGCATATGCAAGATTGTAATGCTCATAAGAAGATATGATAAAGTGGTATCTTGCTTGTCTTTCTTTTTGGAGCAAAACATAAATGCCAAGGCACCTCTAAAGTTCAAGTGAAGACTAGAAATAAAAATATCAAAGATATGAGCGTCAAAGTTATGTCACAATTAACCGTGTTCTGGGACAAGAACATTACACTAAGAATGACAACTATGCTCTCGGGAAGGTGCTCATAGAAAAAATGGTGACTCGACATAAAAGTGAAAGAAAAGATTTGAAAAGTTTGAAAGGCTTCCAAATGTTGAAATCATGGTACTCATTAGCTTTGAGCTCTCATTGCCCCTATCATTAGCATCTTTAAATGGTTAAGGTTAAAGTGAGGTCAAATATGAGTTATATGCCTGATAGATCATAAGTTGAAAATCTCATGCCCCTTGCGTACGAGTACCGAACCTCATGCTACTCAACTTTGGTCACAAGAAAGTTCTTGTCATTGTAAGTATATGTGTATCATAGAGAACCGCAAACGGGTACCCCTTGTCCCATGATACAGGAGCTATCCCATATCAAAATGACAAGGCAACAGAGAATGAGCATCTCAGCGATCTTTTTATTTGCTACTTGCATAGGTTTTTATTGAGGATGCTTCATAGAATGCTCATTATGGTTACGCTGTAAGTTTCCACCATGATTAGGCATGGCTTAGGCTAGCCGCCTAGGCGTTTCTATAACACATAAACAAACTCCATGAACTTACAAGCTCCCCTTTTATTTCACACCGCCAGGATCCATAAACAAAAGAACATGATATCAACTAAATAGAATAAGTGCAATGTTGAAAGCGTTCCCCATGACAAAAAGGTTCTGCTAATTTCCAACCTATAATTTGCAAGCATATAACTACATAGACATTCAGTCACAATGGTTCAGGTTTATTAAGTGCAAGAAATAAAATGTGCCATCAAGTTCGTGAGAGCTTTACTAACTAATTTTCACATAACAAGCAAACATTTTTATTTGGAAGAAAACAAAGCATAAATGCTAATAAGTATCTATGGTGGACACTTTTTGACAACTTTGGTATTGGGGGGGGGGGGGGTTGGATGCACGAGTAGAGCTCATACTCAGTGCAAGTGAAGGCTAGCAATAGAAAGGGAGCGACAATCGAGAGAGTAGTAACTATCATAATCATGCTTGTGACAAAACAAAATTAATAGTGGCATAAAAGTGAGACAAGAACTCTGAGGCAAAATAAATCATTGAGGCTTAACTGACTTTTTGTTTACTCATATGCATGTGTGAGCATGTGCCAAGTCGTTTCAAATAAAACATTCAGAAGAGGATACCACAATGTCATACCAGGTTATGAATAGAACAATGCAAGCAAACATTTATATGGCGTGCTACAAATTATTAGTAGATTAGAACTAATCATAAGAGAGCAAGAACTACTAAGCATCCATTTAAATAACATACACCTTACATGAACAGACTAAGCATACCCACAATGATGAGTATATGTACAAAAATGAAAACAAATAGAGTTTATATCAGCCTCTTACCACACCTCGGGTTGTCATAAATCATCATTGCCTAGCACTGCCCCATATAATCTGTACACACCCGCGCTGACGAGGGTGGCGCTTTCTTTCCGCAATCGTCGTGGGAATCAACTGCACGCTGACCATTCAGGTCAGTGCCCTGACCCGCGCCCGAACCAAAAGGGGTAAAATCCCTCGTGCGCAACGACCCATTGAGCGCACACCAGCCGCGAGGCGACCCAGGGGGGTTTGCTTCTGATTAGACCCGGGTGATCATCTTACTAGATGGTTGTGACTTGCGAGTGAACTTGGAACCATATACACTAGTACTTGCCTACTCTGCAGATTGTAATTTTATTCGGTGTGAAAATGAATATATTGGCTAATTTTATTTAATTTAATAATTAGCCAGGTAGAGGTAGGGCAATAGGCCAATTATATTGGCACCCGCTTCCCGACCCATCACTTGTGTGGCTTGAATAATAATATGAAAACCAAACTTCAAGGAGACACTGAGGACTGCTGAACCCTACAACGAACTTTATAAAACCAGAGAAGAACAACAAATATTTCTGGGTTTTTGATTTTTAAAGCAAGAACTGAAGGCAAAACGCAATCAAAGCAAAATATTTTTTTTTCGAATAACAAACCAAAGCTAAAAAGGGTGAAGCAAACCAAGGCTAAAAGATAAAGAAGAGAACAAAGAGAAATAACAAAAATATTTTTGGTCTTTTTGTGTTTTGGAAAGCAGAAACAGAACAAGAGCAAAAACTAAAAAGAAAGCGAAACATGGATATGCAAAGTACCGACAAAATATGATATGTAGATGAGTGTGATGTCGGTATACCTCCCCCCAAGCTTAGGCTTTTGGCCTAAGTGGAGATCAAACCCAAGCTGGCCAAGAAGGGGCGCCTCCATAATATGACGAAGAAGTGCCTTCGTCCTGATACGAACTCGAGGAAGCCCTGGCGTAGTGCGCAGAGTAGTCATAAGCGGGCGCATCCCCCTCCTGGTGCTTCCCGTGGAAACCAAGCAAGCGGAGCTGCTCGTCCATCTCCTCCTTGGAGCGTGACCATGGCCTCCTGCAAATACTGAACAAAGTAGACTGTGGCAACGGAATTTCCCTCTCATCTCCATCAGTAAACAACATCCTGTAAACTAAACTCTTTGTACTAGAGTTAGTAGTAACAAAGTGATGTGCTTTCATAGCAGCTATATCAAGCCTCTATGGGGCCAGTACTGTATCATTAGGATCAACAGAAAGTTCCAAGGCAACAACCATGCTTGCAGCAATAATTCCCCCATAAATGGGTCCTCTAGCAGCTAGGCGGCGAGCAATGAGAGAACCAAGATTATACTTGGTTTCATTATTAAGTGCAGCAGCAAGAAAAGCTAAATGGTAATTAGAAATATTACTAGTGTTCTCCCTACCAAGAATGCTAGTGGCAAGGTAGTAAGCAAAATATCTAAGAATTGGGAGTTGAATGTTTCTTATCTTCCTTCGTTGGGATGTGCGGTCATCATCATTTGTTACACCTCGGTAAAGCTCCAGCAAATCAGCGGGTCGACCTTGGATCTTCTTTGCTGTCCCAGTCATGTCAATACCTATAATGCTATGTTAATACCTATAATGCTGAAAAATCTTTCCAATGGCATGGTAATAGGCATATCGTATATTTTAAATGAAATAGTTGACCTACAAGGGGTGTTGGTGAAAGTGAAGCTTTTAACAAAAGTTTTGGTGAGAAAAGCATATTGCTCACTCTCATCCTGCATGTAAGTGGTTAGACCAACCCTCTGAACAAGAAGTAAGAAATCATTGAGGATCCCTGCAGCTTGCAAAAAGGCAAAACAAGGGAAGGTAGATGGGTGCGCATCTCCATCATCTCCCTCATCGCCGAAGCATGGTGTAATAAGATCTTCATTATATGATGGCCTAAATCAAGAAGCTGACCTCGAAGGCCTTGCCCTCCTGGGTGTGTCTCTCTCAAACACTTCTCCAAAAGTATGGTTGTCCATTTTCCTTTTTCTGAAATTTTTAGACAAACATCACAAAAAGTAATTGCAAAGCGACTACATAATGAAGGGACTAATATAGGGATTTGCAAGAGTGCTAAACATGCATCAAAATAATTTCTCTAAGCAAAGAACAAGCATGCAAGCTCACATAACCTGTCACCTAAAGTAGCAAAATACTCAAGATATAATCCACTAATCACAAATCTACTTGGACAAGCGAAAGAGTCACATACCGAAGAAAAAAATGCTCCAAATATCAGCAGCAAAGGTGGGCTGAGCAACGAGATCAAAAATCACGATCAAGAACATCAAGAACACGGGTTTGAGCAATGAAATGGTTTTTTTCTCCGGAGAGAGATAAGTGGCAGGTGGAAGAATAAGTGGAGGGCCAGGGTGGCCCACACCATGGCTAGACGTGCCCGTGGTGTGGTTGCGCCACCAGGTGGTGTGCCTGCCTGGTGGCCCCCCCTGGGTCACTCCAAGTGCCTCTCTGCCCCTTTTCTAGTGTAAAAGTTTAATATGAATTTTCTGAAATTTTTCGAGAAACTTTATTTTTGAGCAATTTTCAGGAATTAATAAATGATTATCTCGCAGAAAAATGATTTTGGAATGATGTAAAAACATTTCAAAACTAAAACTACAGAAGTTCTAAGACACTCTAATATGCAAGCAACTAGCAATACAAAGACGAGCAAGGTGAAAGTAGAAATTAAAATAGATAAAATAAAAGTTAGCAAGGATAATCATGGTGAATACACTGTTTTGTTCATTAAAAGTCCCTTTGTTAACAAGGTTGATCAGGTCTTGTTACCAAAACAATTTTATATGAAGCAAAACTTTGCATTTCACTAAATTATTATGTTACATCAACCTTGATAGCAATAGTACCAATCATAATAGTTTCATAATCTTCTTATGGTATGGGACAATATATTTCTCCAACTTTGATGCCTTCAATATTTTCAATTGAATTTAGGCCATAATTCTTATCAATCTTCTTGGGGAAATAGACAGTATGCTCCTTGTTATTATCATTAAAAGTTACTTTTCCTTGATTACAATTAATGACAGCACCTGTAGTATTAAGAAAAGGTCTCCCAAAAATAATAGACATATTATCATCTTCAGGCATTTTAAGCACAACAAAGTCAGTTAATATCAAACAATTATGAGCCACTTGAACAGGAACATCCTCAAATATACCAACATGAATAGTATTAGACTTATCAGCCATTTGCAAAGATATATCAATTGGTATTAATTTTTCCATTTGAAGTCTCTTGTAGAGAGAAAAAGGCATAACACTAACTCCTGCTCCCAAATCACACAAATCAGTTCTAACATAATTATTTTTAATAGAGCGAGGAATAGTTGGAATCCCTGGATCTCCAAGTTTCTTTGAAACCTTACCATTGAAGGAATAAGTAAAGTGGAAATTTCCCCATTAGGAATCTTTGTTTTATTAGAGACGATATCCTTCATATACTTTGAATAAGGAGGTAATTTAATAGCATCAGTCAAAGGAATTTGCAAAAAAAGGTTTCATCCACTCACAAACTTGTTATAATGTTCTTCTTCCTTTGACTTGTGTTTCTTATCAGGAAAAGGCATTGGTTTTTGCACCCAAGGCTCTCTTTCACTACCATGTTTATTAGCAACAAAATATTCCTTAGTGTACTTAGTATTCTTAGTGTGCCTTTCAGGTTCTTCTTCAATTTCTTCTTTATCAGGAGCATCATTTTTATCATTACCACTTTCAGTTTTAGCATCAGAGACAAATATACTATTAGGATCCTTAGCAGGTTCAAAAGATTCCACAACTGCTTTATGTTTATTTTTATTTCTTTTAGAAGAGGTACCACTATTTTTAGCTTGTTGAGAATCTTGCTCAATTCTTTTAGGATGTCCCTCAGGATATAAAGGGTCCTGAGTGTAAACACCACTTCTAGTTCTATTTTCATAAGCATGTTTTTATCTAGAATGCATTGTGTATTTAGCTACTAATTGTGGGGTTGCCGAAGTGATAGAAACCTGAACCCCCATTAGGAAACCTTTGCACAAGGGCGTGTAGGATCTCAGAGTTTAAGGTCGTGGTTAGGTTTTTATCTTAATTATTTTCTTGTAGTTGCAGATGCTTATAAGGGGTTTAATCACAAGTATGTATTAGTCCTTGTAAGGTCAGTACATTAGCACAGGTTCACCCACACAACACTTATCAAACCAAAGAAGATTAATCAACTATATAAAACAAAAGCACTTGACAGTATTCCCATGTGTCCTCGAGAACGTTTGGTCCTAAAAAGTATTACAACCGGCTTGTCCTTTTCTAAGAAAAGATTAGGCCACTTGCTGCAATTATTTGTTGTCTTTATTTACTTGCACTTTATTTCTTTGCTTTATCAAAAAACCTAAAAATCCATTTTCTAAGTATTTACAGAGAATTCCTGCTCCAAACCACTAGTCAACACCTTCTGCTCCTCATTGGAATCGACACTCCTATTTATCTAAAGTACTACGATACACCCCCTATACTTGTGGGTCATCAAGACTATTTTCTGGCGTCGTTACTGGGG
This sequence comes from Avena sativa, assembly GCA_916181665.1. Classification (NCBI taxonomy): domain Eukaryota; kingdom Viridiplantae; phylum Streptophyta; class Magnoliopsida; order Poales; family Poaceae; genus Avena; species Avena sativa. The sequence goes on along the minus strand of OV702293.1, from coordinate 6,706,482 downwards.
AGTGAAGCGCTATTGAAGAGTTGAACTGGTAAAGGAAACTTCTACTGTGAGTATTGCTTTTTATTTCTGTTTGTTACTTTGTTTCCAATATGGATAACCCACTTGGTTTCCTATTTGGGAAAGCTACTACCACTACTAGGGTAGTAGATGAACCACCACTTGTTGAGATAGATCCTTTTAAGATACCTATAAGAATTGTTCATCGTGTTATGTATAATTATTATTTTGGGGATGGAACTATCCATCCTGGTGATCACTTGCTTTTTATCCATGAATTATGCGGGTTGTTTAAGTGTGCAGGTATCACAACGGAACAAGTCAAGAAGAAGTTAATCTCTATATCATTGAAAGGAATAGCTGAAGAATGTTATAAGTTGCTGAAGAATGGACAATCTATGGAATGGGAGGAAATAATACCTCTCTTTTATTCTAAATTCTATCCTCCCTGTGAGATTCATAAGGATAGGAACAAAATATATAACTTTTGGCCTCGTGATGGAGAGAGTACAGCCCAAGCTTGGGGGAGATTGAAGTTACTAATCCTTAAATGTCCTATTCATGAACTCCCTAATAATATTATTATCAATAACTTTTATGCATGGCTTTATCTTCATGATAAATATTTATTAGATGCTTCTTGTGCTGGATCATTCACACGTATGAAGGAAGAAGCTAAATGGGATCTTCTAGACCGTATTCAAGAGAATACTGAAGCATGGGAGAATGACAAAGGAAGAAAGTGAGGTATAAATTATGATTATGAATGCATTAAATATTTTATGGGAACGGATGGCTTTCATGATATTAGTAATGAGTATGGTATTGATTCTCAAAGTATTGCCAATTGTTTTAATGCCTTTGCCTCTTATATTGAAATTCCTAAAAAGAAGTGGGACAAGTACCATGCACCTTATAAAGATATTGTTGATCATGTTCTTGTTAGAAATACTGAAGTTTGTACTGTTGATCCTATTTTGCCTAAACCTTATATTGAGAAAATACATTTCCCTGCCAAGGTAAAGGAACATTCTATTATAACAAGTGTGGTAAATTACAAAGAAAGTTGTTGAACCTGATGAACAAATAAATATTGAACCTGTAGTAGCCATTGTGAAAGACCTTGTCACTAAAAATGTAGAAGATGGGCACATTATCTTTTGTGAAGATGCTTCTAATATTGTCTCTCATCCTAGTAAAGCTAGTGTACCTGTGCTTTCTGTTAGAATTGGTGATCATTGCTATTATGGTTTATGTGATATTGGTGCTAGTTCTAGCGATATTCCTTATGAGCTTTATAGAGAAATTATGCATGAAATTGGTCCTTGTGAACTTGAGGACATTGATGTGGTTATTCACCTTGCTAATAAGGAAACCATTTTCCATATTGGTATTGTAAGAGATGTGGAATTTCTTTGTGGTAAGATAAAATATCTTGCTGATTTTCTAGTGCTTGGTTTAGCTCCTAGTAAAACTTGTCCTATCATTTTTGGTGGACCCTTTCTGAACACTTGTGGAGCTATTATAGATTGTAAGAAGGAGAAAGTTTTAACTAAGTTTGATGAAGAATCTTATGAGTTTAACTTTTCCAAATTTGCTAAAGATCCTTATGAAAATAATTTGCCTAATGAGGATTTTAGGGTTGAATAACTTACTTCTATTGATCCAGTTTATGACCTTAGACCTCTTTTTGATGATTGTAAGTATGCTCATTCTGATGATAAAGTTGTTTCTTGTGGAAGTTATATTGTCAACTTTATTCAAAGTGCTATTGGAAGTTATTATGAGAGAGGGAAACATGGTTTTATGCATCTCAATAATATTAAGTTTCCCCACTTTATGTTGAAAGCTTTGAATGCATTTGTTTTGTCTTCCTATGCTTGTAGCATTTTGTTTCAATAATTTGTTTTCTCATGAAACTCCCTTGCATAGGAAGTGGGTTAGACTCAAATGTGTTGGATATTTGCTTCTTGATGCTCTCTGTCATTTCAAATCCATATCTCCTATGTGAGCATCTTTGAAATTATCATGCCCATCTTAATGGCTATAAATAAAGAGCTTTTGGGAGACAACCCATTTTAGTTTGTTTTGGGTCTTTGTTTCTTTGAGTCTTGGAAGCTATTACCTCTGTAATAACTGCTCCTTATCCTTTTTGCTTGGTTTTTGTGTCAAGATCAACCTATTTTGAGAAGTAGAGGAGTTGTGAAAAGTTGTTATCCTGGGATAGATTTTTGTGCTGCATTGTAAAAATTCATGAAAGATCTCAGTACTTCGGATGGAGATGTAATTTTCTATGCTTGTGCCCCAAGTTGTTATCCAACTTTCGTTAGTTTTGCACTTTTTTTATTTGAGCAATAGAAGATTTGTGAAAATATCAATCTTTACCTGTTGGTCTGTTTTGACAAAATTCTGCCATCATTTGCATTTGCCTCTTAAATCAACTTCCTTTTAAATTCTTTTTGGGCTTTTGAAAGGAGTTGCTACAATAGCTTTTGTTTTGATGGATTTCAGTTGAAGTTTGAACCCAAAGTTTTATTGTTTTTGCGTACACTAATGTTGCTAACGAAGATTTGATACGCCCAATTTGCATCACCATTCTATATCATAATTTACCTCTATTCATTGATATTTGTATTATTATGAGGTATTACTTATGGCTTTTCATCTATTTATGCATGTTGGATGATTCTTGGAGGATGGACTACCGGAGTCTGGATTCTGATGGAAAAGAAGGCGTTTCGGTGCAATTTCGCGAAGATCAGAAAAATACCAGAAAAATATGGAAACATATTATTTTACCAGAAGATGAAGGAAGCCAAAAGGAGGAGCGAAGGGGGGCCGCAGAGGGCCCACACCCCCCTAGGCGCGGGCCAACCTGAGGTCGTGCCTAGGGAAGGTGTGGCCCACCTTCCCAGCCTCCGACTCTCCCCCTTCGGAACCCTAAGCCTCAGGGGGCGACCACGGATAGATTTCCGCCGCCTCTGGGGGCGGAAAACACCAAGATAGAAATATCTCTCCGGTAGACAGATTTCTGCCGGAGGAATTCCTTCCCGAAGAGAGGAGACCATCGCCATCAGCACCATCATCAAGCTAGGCTTCATCGGGATCATCATCATCATCCACACCATCATCTCCACCAGCACCATCATCACCACTCCGTCCCGCTGTAACAATTGTGTTGGATATTGCTTTAATTCTTAGGGGAAACTTTCTCGGTGTTAATTACTATTGTAGTTGATGCTTGTGAGTGGAACCATTGGATTATTTTTTATGTTCAGATTGTTATCCATTATCATATCATCTTTGATCTTGATCCATATGATGTCTTGTGAGTAGTTCGTTTAGTTCTTGAGGACATGGTAGAAGTCATGTTGTTAGTAGTGAATCTATGTTGAGTTATTATTCAATGGTTTAGTATTTAAGTTGTGGTGCTATTCTTCTAGTGGTATCATGTGAACATCGACTACATGACACTTCACCATTTATGGGCCTATGGGGATGCATTGTGTATATGGCTACTAATTGTGGGGTTGCCAGAGTGACAGAAACTTGAACCCCTGTTAGGACACCTTTGCACAAGGGAGTGTAGGATCTCAGAGTTTAAGGTTGTGGTTAGATTTATATCTTAATTACTTTCCTGTAGTTACGGATGTTTGCAAGGGGTTTAATCACAAGTATGTATTAGTCCTAGGAAGGGCGGTATGTTAGCACAGGTTCACCCACACAACACTTACAAACACCAGAGAAGAGTACTCGGCTATTTGAAGCGAAAGCACTTGACAGAATTCCCATGTGTCCTCAAGAACGTTTGGTCCTTATAAGTATTTCCACTGGCTTGTCCTTTGCTAAGAAAGGATTGGGCCACTTGCTCTGTTTGTTCGTTACTTCTGTTACTTGCTCTTTGTTTTGTTGTCTTGTCAGAAAACCACTAAAAATCCGTTTGCTAAGTATTCACAGGGATTTCTTGCTCCATACCACTGTTCAGCACCTTCTGCTCCTTGTTGGGATTGACACTCCTATTTATCGAAAGTACTACGATACACCCCCTATACGTGTGGGTCATCAATACTATTTTCTAGCACCGTTGCCGGGGAGTGGAGCGCTATTGAAGAGTGGAACTAGTAAGGGAAACTTTCACTATGAGTATTGCTCTTGTTACTGCTTGTTACTTTGTTTCCAATATGGATAACTGAAAGTACAAAGGAATTCGCCTAGAGGGGGGTGAATAGGCTTTAAAAAAATACGGTTTAGGCTCAAGTAAATGCGGAATAAAACTTACGTTTAATTTATTGAGCACAAAACCTAGCCACTAAGTTCACCTAAGTGCATCAACAACCTATGCTAAGCAATACAAGCAACAAGGTGATAGCAATGTATAAATACTTCAAGCACGATGGCTATCACAATGTAAAGTGCATAAGTAAAGGGCATAAGTAAAGGGCTCGGTTGAGAGATAACTGATGGACGCGGGGACGAAGATTTGTTTCCCGAAGTTCACTTCCAAAGAAGCTACGTCTCCGTTGGAGAGGTGCGATGGCGCAATGCTCTCCGAACGCCACAAATGGGTCACCTCGAGGTGTGGTGGCTCGATGCTCACCCAACGCCACACAAGGCCTCACCCCGGATGCAGAAGCACGCAACTCACCGACACCACAAAAGGCTCACCCTATTCTCCCGAGTGCACACCACAAAAGGCGGGCACTCGCTCCACTATGGGACGCTTGAGGGCGGTTACCGAACCCGTACAAGATTGGGGCTAACTCCACAACTCAATTGGAGGCTCCCAACAACAAAGCCACAAAAGGCTACAATGCCACAAAAGACCAACAATGCCACAAAAGGCTACAAGACCACAAAAGGTCAACAAGACCATAAAAGGTCAACAATCCAACCACACAACCGTCTAGGGTTCCAAGGAACCCAAGAGAAACAAGCTCACAAGCTTGAACTCACTGAATCTCCGAGGAGAACTCAAACCTATGCACCAAATGCAAGGGCAAGTCCTTCTCTCCAAAATTCCAACAAAGCTACAAAATATATTGGGGGAATAAGGGAGGAAGAACACAAGAGGAGAACATAAAACTCTCCAAGATCTAGATCCCAATGATTCCTTCACAAAGAAGGGATTTGGCTTGGGGGATTGTAGATCTAGATCTCCTCTCTCAAATCCCTCAAAAATATGCAAGAATCATAGGAAGGGCAAGGGAGAGGGAAAGCTTCTTCAAGGTTAAGAATGGAGAGAGAGAAAGCCAAGAACCAAGAATAAAAGCCAGTACCCACGAAGGGGAAGAGGAGCCCCTTTTAAAGGGCTCCCAGATCTGCCTGTTATGGGCATTCACGACTCCTGGCCGGAACTTCCGATGGGAGGTCGGAAGTTCCGGTGGCACACAGCCAACGGTCAAAAACTGCGGAGCGAGAAACTGAAAAAGCGAATCCTGGTCGGAACTTCCATCGGTTCACCAAAACTTCCGGTGGGAGCGAAACTTCCGGTGGAAGTTCCGACAGAAGTTCTGTCAAATAGACATATTCAAAACAGAAGGTTACTAAATGTGAGCGGAAGAAGACCCGGAAATTCCACCGGAACTTTCGGCGGCAAAGATTCCCTAGCGGAACTTCCGGTGGGAAGCCGGAACTTCCGGTCAGGGTAATTCCAGAAACCAGAAAACCAGAAACGCAATAACTTTTGCATCCGAACTCCAAACGGGATGAAACCAATTTTGTTGGAAAGATAACAACGAATAGAATCCCCCAAGGTGTGGAGCCAGAAATATTGGGTATCACCTTGGGAGAAAATATCATGAATATATATGTGAAGTATCCCCCAAGGTGTGGAGCCGGAAAACTCGCAAGATCAAAAACCGCAATAAGATATGCAAGTGAAATCCTTAGATGATGAACTAGAGCTTGTTATGATGGTGACCACAAGCTCTAGATCCTCTCATGGACAAGAACCAACTAACAACCAAGAAAGATGATGCTATGAATGCAAAGGTTTGAGCTTTCTCCGAACGATGCAAACGAGACACCCGCTTGAGAGCCCCTCTTGATAGTACGGCTATCTATCCTAAACCCGGTCTCCCAACTAACAATACAAGACCGGCAAAATAAAAGCCCTATCAAGAACATACCTTTGCCTTGAGCATCCCACTTGAACTTGATGTAGATCGTCTTGTTCTTCTATAGTGGTAACACCTTTCTTCGATGCTCTTGCTTGATGAAGATGAAGACTTGCAAATTGCTCCCCCATACTCCATGGGGAAACCTCTTCTTTGAACTTGTCTTCATCAATCCATGAGCACGAGGATGGAAAGCTTCAATCATGAGATCTTCTAGATATGGCGCATCTTGAGCTCGCCCTTCTTCATCCCTACTTGAGGTTGATCCATCTTGATGAAACTCTTTGCACATGCCTTGATCAACCTTCAAGCTCCTCCTTTCTTCATGATTCCAATGGGCACAAAGCCCTTGGACATTTCTTCATCTTCCAACCTTGAGACCAACACATGGCCCAAGTGATGCTAATGGACAAACCTACAAGTGAAATTCAATTTACACATTAGTCCATAGAGATTGTCATTAATTACCAAAACCACACATGGGGGCATACATGCCCTTTCAATAACCCACTTGGATTTCTGTTTGGGAAAATTACTACCACTGCTAGGGTAGTAGATGAACCACCTCCTGTTGAGATAGATGCTTTTAAGATACCTACAAGTATTGTTAATCGTGTTATGGGTAATTATTATTTTGGGGATGGAACTGTCCATCCTGGTGATCACTTGCTTTTTATCCATGAATTATGCGGATTGTTTAAGTGTGCAGGTATCACAACTGAACAGGTGAAGAAGAAGTTACTCTCCATATCCTTGAAAGGGAGAGCTGAAGAATTGTATAAGCTGCTAAAGAATGGACAATCCATGGAATGGGAGGAGATGTCATCCCTCTTTCACTCTAAATTTTATCGTCCCAGTGAGATTTATAAAGATAGAAATCTTATATATAACTTTTGGCCTCTTGATGGAGAGAATACAGCTCAAGCTTGGGGGAGATTAAAGTTACTAATGCTTAAATGTCCTATTCATGAAATCCCTAACAATATTATTCACAATAACTTTTATGCTAGGCTTTCTCTTCATGATAAAGATTTACTAGATGCTTCTTGTGCTGGATCATTCACACGTATGAAATAAGAAGCTAAATGGGATCTACTAGACCGTATTCAAGATAACGCTGAAGCTTGGGAGAGTGACAAAGGAAGAGAGTTAGATATAAACTATGATTATGAATGCATTAAATCTTTTATGGAACTGATAGCTTCCGTGATATTAGCAATGAGTTTGGTCTTGATTCTCAAAGTATTGCCATCTATTTTAAGGCCTTTGCCTCTTACATTGAAATTCCCAAGAAGAAGTGGAATAAGTACCATGCTCCGTATAAAGATGTTTCTAGCCATGTTCCTGTTAGAAGTACTCAAGTTTGTACTACTAATCATAGTGTGCCTGAACCCCATGTTGAGAAAATGCCTTTCCCAGCTAAGGTAAAGGGGTATTCTATGATTATTAGTGCAAACAGTAAAGGTACAATGAAAACTGTGGAGCCTGGTAAGCATTTGAGTGATGAACCTATGGTAGCTATTGTGAAAGACACTGTCGCTAGAAATATAGAGGATGAGCATATTGTCTTCTGTGAAGACGCTTCTAATATTATTTCTCATCCTAGTAAAGTTAGAAAAGCTAGTGTCCTTGTGCTTTCTATTAAAATTGGTGATCATTGCTACTATGGTTTATATGATATTGGTGCTAGTTCTAGTGGTATTCCTTATGAGATTTATAGGGAAATTATGCATGAGATTGGTCCTTGTGATCTTGAGGACATTGATGTGGTTATTGACCTTCCTAACAAGGAAACCATTTGCCCCATTGGCATTGTAAGAGATGTGGAGGTTCTCTGTGGTAAGATTAAGTATCCTACTGATTTTCTAGTGCTCAATTCAGCAACTAGCAAAACTTGTCCTATTATTTTGGTAGACCCTTTTTGAACACTTGTGGAGCTATTATTGATTGTAAGAAGGAAAAGGTTTTAACTAAGTTTGATGGAGATTCTTATGAGTTTAACTTTTCAAAATTTTCTAAAGCTCCTTGTGAAAATAGCCTGCCTAATAAAGATTTCAGGATGGAGCAACTTGCTTCTATTGATCTAGTCTATGACCTTGGACCTCTTTTTGATGACCGTAAGTATGCTTATTCTGATAATAAAGTTGTTTCCAGTGACAGTTATATTGTCAACTTTATTCAAAGTGATACTAAAAGTTATTTTGAGAGAGGGAAACATGGTTTTATGCATCTCAATGATGTTAAGTTTCCTCGTTTTATGTTGAAAGCTTTAAAGTTGCAATTGTTTTGTCTTCCTACGCTTGTGGCTTTTTGTTTCAACAATTTGTTTTCTCATGATACTCACATGCATAGGAAGTGGGTAAGACTCAAGTGTGTTGGTTATTTGCTCATTGATGCTCTCTTTCATTTCAAATATATAAATCCTATGTGAGCATCTTTGGAAGTTTCAAGCCTAACTTAAAGGCATTAAAGAAAAGTACTTGTTGGGAGATAACCCAAGAGTTTTGTCGAGTCTTGGAAGTTATTACCTTAGTAATAACCGTTCCTTATCCTTTTTGTTTTGGTTTTTGTGTCAAGTTCAACTACTTTTGTGAAGTAGAGGAGTTGTGAAAAGTGGCTGTCCTAGGACAGATTTTTGTTCTGCATTGTAAAATTTTGTGAGGAAGCTCAGTACTTCGGATGGAGCTGAATTTTTCTGATCTTGTTATCCAGGTTGTTACCCAACTTTCATTAGTTCTGCACTTTTTTATTTGAGCAACAGAAGGTCTTCGAACAAATCAATATTTACCTGCTGGTCTGTTTTGACAGATTTCTGCCATCATTTGCATTTGCCTCTTACAGAAGCTTTTGTTTTGATGGGTTTTCAATTGAAGTGTGTACCAAAGGTTCGTTATTTTTTCTTAAACTAATGTTGTCATTGAGTTTGTGCAAAGGTCTTGTATGAAGGAAATTCTCAGGAGAAAGAGTAAAGGATCTGCAGAGTTCGTCTTTGAATAGGTAAAAGTGGTGAAAACAGAAGGTTCGTGAAACCCCAATCTTTTTATATTTTTATTAATGTTTTTAATACATAAGTAAAGTTATGAGACGAAACTAAAGAGGAAACGGAGCCCGGGGTGGACAAACCCACCCTAGGCGCGGGCCCAGCCTGGTCGCGCCTGAGGGGGGTGTTCCACCCTCAAACTCCGTCTCCATTTCGTTTTCGTGTCAAAACCTTCCTTATGCATTGAAACTTCATAATATATAACCCCCCAGATCCCCCGAGGTTCGTGCATCATGTTCTCGTCGTGTTTTCGTTTTGATCTGTTTCTGTCAGGAAATCTTCTCAAGTTTAGAGCGCCATGGCCTCCACCAACGACAAAGGCAATAAGCCCGTGGAGTCAAAGTTGGAAGAACACACCACCACATGAATAAAGGGAAGGAAACATACTTTTTAGGAGCAACTAACACTGCGGATGCTTTTTCTCGTCACATGCAGGGAATCATAGCTTTCGGTCCAGAACTCGTATACTGCCCTGAGGCAGCGGAAGCCCTTCGAACTACCAACGAGTTTTCTGATAAGTATCGTGCTTTGAGGATGAAGGTAGATATGCTTCAAGAGGAGAATAACAGGCTTCGCAAGATGCTGGAAGATTTTTCTGACCCATGACAAGAGAACACCACCACCGAAGGAGTAATTCGTCATCAGGTTTGGCATCCCCTTGGCTTGTTCCAAGTTTGGGGGAGTGCCGCGGTATCACCACCATTACCTTTTATCTTTTACCTTTTTAGTGGATTCATATCTATGGTAGAAGGGTTATCTTATAGTTTGGTTTGCATGTGGAAGTATCTATCCTTTAGTTGATTATCTATGTATCCCTTGGTGTGAGTGCCTTTATTGGAATATTAATGAGAAGTCTCATCTTTTACCTTTTTTCACTTCTTATTTTTAGTTTGCAATCTCTATTATATGACGGACCTTGTTGTTCAGTATTGGCACCACTTTGGGATCATCAGATGGATCTAAATTGGTTTTGGAAAACCGAGTTCTGGTCAGTGGCATTAGTTTGAAAGAAAAAGAAAGAAAGAAAAGCTTACAGGTATTTTGTATCATTTGTTTTCTTTCTTGTTGGCTCATAAGCTTAGTATTCTTTATTTAAGATTCTTTTGTGTCTTTAAGGAAGATTGCATGTTTGGCTTTATTACTTGTATGTTTGCTTGTTTCTTTTAACTCTCTTGCTTGCTACCCAGCCTTGCTAGCCAAAAACCTGTTTTGAGAAGGCATACTTCTCATGTTTCCAAAATCCTTTAAACCCAAAAAAATTTGCCACTTGTGTCCACCATATCTACTTAGTAGCTTTTGCTATTCCTATCAAATTCTCAAGCTTCATCTACCTTTCAAATTAAAAAGTATTTTGTTATGTGAAAACTAGTTAGTAAATATCTCACGAACTTGATGGCACACTTTATTTACTTGCCCCTAATAGACTTGAACCATTGTGGACATCGAAGTTGTATATGCTTGCATCTACGTTGGGATTAGCAGAACCGTGCTGTCACGGGGATTCAACATTGTTTTACATAGTTGATAGCGTGCTCTTTTGTCTATGGATGTCAACGGTGTGAAATAAAGAGGGAACTTATAAGTCCATGGAGTTTGTATTCTGTGTTAGAGAAACGCCTAGGCCGCTAGCCTAAGCCATGCTCAATAATGGTGGAAACTTGCAGCATCACCATAGTGAGTCATCTATGAAGCATCCTCAATAAAAAGCTATACACATAGTAAATAAAAAGATCGCTGAGATACTCGTTGTTTGCTTGCCTTGTCATTTTTGTTATGGGAAAGCTCATGTACCATGTTCAAGGGGTACCCCGTTGGCGGTTCTCAATGATATGCAAATACTTACAATGACAAGAACTTACATGGACCCAAAGTTGAGTATACATGAGGAGTGGCCCTCATATTCAAGGGACATGAGATTGCCAACTTATATTTCATCAAGCATATACTCCATCTTTGTTCACTTTAACCTTAATCATCTCAAGATGCTTATGATAGGGGCAATGAGGGATCAAAGCTAGTAAGTACCATAATCTTTTGGAAGCTCTTTATGACTTGTAATCCCTGCTACCCTCTAAGAAGGGACCTTTCTCCCAGTTACCAGTTTGAGTCAGTAAACCTATTTCCTCTCTATCTCTAGCAAGTATCTGAGTTGTTGTGTTTCAAGCATTCATATGGTGATTTATTCAATCATGTTCTTCATTTTCCTTGTTTGCACAAAACTCTTATCTATTGAGTATTACTTTGAAAGCCTTCACTTGTGAAAAACCTTTTTGATCAAAGAGTGCTCCTATTTTGAAACTTCTATAAAAAGCTTTTGTGAAACTGTTTACCATGTGTTCTCTGACCAAGAACAAGTTTGCCAATTCCAATTATGATTTATCTTTATGCATCTCTATTGTGACTGTTGTACTTGGTTGCAAGCTAAGTTATATAATGGTGAGTTTCTTTCTTCTATGAGTTGTGCAATGGTAAGTGTGATGCTTCTTGTTCGTATTCTTTCATCGACACTTCACTCCATAAACCTGTGGACATGTTTACTTAGCTCAGTATTCTCTTGGGGACAAGCGAGGTCTAAGCTTTGGGGAGTTGATACGCCCAATTTGCATCACCATTCTATATCATAATTTACCTCTATTCATTGATATTTGTCTTATTATGAGGTATTACTTATGGCTTTTCATCTGTTTATGCATGTTGGATGATTCTTGGAGGATGGACTGCCGGAGTCTGGATTCTGATGGAAAAGAAGGCTTTTCGGTGCAATTTCGCGAAGATCAGAAAAATACCAGAAAATATGGAAACATATTATTTTACCAGAAGACGAAGGAAGCCAGAAGGAGGAGCGAAGGGGGGCCACAGGGGGCCCACACCCCCTAGGCGCGGGCCCACCTAAGGCCGCGCCTAGGGCAGGTGTGGCCCACCTTCCCGGCCTCCGAATCTCCCCCTTCGCCTATAACTTCCCCTTCGGAACCCTAAGCCTCGGGGGGTGACCACAGATAGATTTCCGCCGCCTCTAGGGGGCAGAAAACACCGAGAGAGAAAGATCTCTCCGGCAGACAGATTTCTGCCAGGGGAATTCCTTCCCGGAGAGGGGAGACCGTCGCCATCAGCACCATCATCAAGCTAGGCTTCATCGGGATCATCATCATCATCATCATCATCATCCACACCATCATCTCCACCAGCACCATCATCACCACTCCGTCCTGCTGTAACAATTGTGTTGGATATTGCTTTAGTTCTTAGGGGAAACTTTCCTGGTGTTAATTACTATTGTAGTTGATGCTTGTGAGTGGAACCATTGGATTATTGTTTATGTTCAGATTGTTATCCATTATCATATCATCTTTGATCTTGATCCATATGATGTCTTGTGAGTAGTTCGTTTAGTTCTTGAGGACATGGGAGAAGTCATGTTGTTAGTAGTGAATCTATGTTGAGTTATTATTCAATGGTTTAGTATTTAAGTTGTGGTGCTATTCTTCTAGTGGTGTCATGTGAACGTCGACTACATGACACTTCACCATTTATGGGCCTATGGGGATGCATTGTGTATATGGCTACTAATTGTGGGGTTGCCAGAGTGACAGAAACCTGAACCCCCGTTAGGACACCTTTGCACAAGGGAGTGTAGGATCTCAGAGTTTAAGGCTGTGGTTAGATTTATATCTTAATTACTTTCCTGTAGTTATGGATGTTTGCAGGGGATTTAATCACAAGTATGTATTAGTCCTAGAAAGGGCGGTATGTTAGCACAGGTTCACCCACACAACACTTACAAACACCAGAGAAGAGTACTCAGCTATTTGAAGCAAAAGCACTTGACAGAATTCCCATGTGTCCTCGAGAACGTTTGGTCCTTATATGTATTTCCACCATCTTGTCCTTTGCTAAGAAAGGATTGGGCCACTTGCTCCGTTTGTTCGATACTTCTGTTACTTGCTCTTTGTTTTGTTGCCTTGTCAGAAAACCACTAAAAATCCGTTTGCTAAGTATTCACAGGGATTTTGTAACACTACGGTTCTAAAAAATACCATAGCTCCATGCAACATGCCAATCCCCGGATCGGTTAATTGGCTTGAATAGATAGTAAAGATGAATAATAAAGCAATATCCGTGTATCATGTATAACAAAGTGATCTAGAGTATTAAATTATTACAATAATGCATAACACGCAGGCTAGCTCAAATAGTTCAATAGCAAACGGAAGCAATGGTATAAAGTAGACTCTATCTTCAATTGCCCACAAGCAAATAAAGGTTGAGTGGAGTATCGCAACCTAATCGATCACTCGGAATCGGACAAACAACCTGCAACATAAAATGTAGCAGCCCCGAAGGGTCAATACTTGGAATGTATGGCAAGTAGAGCTAAATAAGGAGACAATACACCTAGATACTACATGCTTTTTTGGCTAGGTGGAAGCTTGGCTATTTTGCGAGCATAAACACTTTATCCTACTTTCATAATCACTTTTAGATTTTCTTTGAAAAGATCCCAATTGAGTTGTCCCAACAAAATTAAGTACTTTATGAAATTTGAATGAGCGAGAAACATGTCATGAAATCAATATCAAGCAACTCAAATGTCCATAACCGGGGACACGGCTAATAGATTAGATTATACACCCTGCAGGGGTTAGTACACTTACCCATGTGACTTGGTCAGCTCAGCTCGTAACACCACTCTCATATTGGGTGATGACAGGAAGAAGTCCAAGAAGGGACCGTTTGGGAAGTAGCTCCCCAAACCCAACACGCACCGTACCAACCTACCAAAATCTACATCTCTGGTTACGTGGGTTCGAGTTACCATAATCTACTGAGTCCAACCAACCGTCCATTTCATTATTGGCACATGGTTGTACACGTAAGCTACCAGATAAAGAAGCCAATCATTTTCTCTTGATACCTGGGTGCCTTTCCGCAATAAAACCACCAAAAATATATCAATCCTATCATACCCAGGAGATTCATTGATTAAGTTGTTTTTAGTTTTCTCAAAACAACACTAACACCAACAGTTATCACATGATGTAACTCAGCCCTCGTCTATCACAGCATGTCTAAGCACATCTAGACATACGATGGTTCATCTACAAGGAATTCCTATCAAGGTGTATAGGATTTAGCATAGCGATAGTACTTTCCTACATATGCAATCTACAAAATACACTACACATGCATAGAAAATAGTAGGACAATGGTATAATCCAAATAGCATCTACTTGCCTTGGTTGCAGCTGAAGTCGTTCAAGCACTTGTTGCAATCACACACGTTGCACTCCTCGCAATCTATCGATCAAACAAATACATACAACATAAACAACCATACAATCATAAGCAAACAAACAATGCATGCATGACAAGTTAATAAGTCACAAAGGTTGTTGTTTTAGTTCTCTAAACAGTACTGATGTATATGATGCATGCAAGAGATTGATTTATGCAAAGGAGTATTTGTATTAATTATTACCCTCCATTATTGGTGTTTTAATAGATCTGCTGTAATTTCTGTTCTCATTGTCGAATTAAAATTGGATCTAGAGTATACTGGTTAGATGGCTTTAATATGAACCAGTAGGCGTTGGTTTCACCCTAATTAGAGTTACAGATATTTTTCTATGATTTAAATAGTGTTTAATGAGTTTTAAACAATATAAATAGTTTCTATTTCCTAAAATTCAAAATAAAATTAGATCTATAATCTTCTCGGAATTCTGAAACCAGGGACATATTATTTATATTTTTCCGAGTTACAGATGATTTGTTATGAATTTAATGATTTAAGTGGCCATTAAAACTAATTAGATTCTCACGGTGGATAGATACCGCAAGTGTTAGATATAACCAGATATTAATAATCTACTCTTGAATAGCTTCAATTTGATATATTACACTTAATTTTTGGACTAAGTATGAATTTTCTACGAATTTTAGAAGTTTGATCTAATTTATGCAATTTTAATTATCTAGAAACTAGCTTTATTGCGTCAGCGTCGAGTCAGCGTTAACTGGGTTAAGTGGGCTGCCACGTGGCGGCGTTGATGGCGACGGCGGCGCAGGTGGTGGTCGGCGGCGGTGCTCCGATGGTCCTTAGCAACGGCGGTAGGGTCGACGGCATTCAGCTCCTCGTGACGGTCCTCCTCATCACCTTGTCGGCGTCCTTCTCTTCCCCGAGCGACGACGATCGGCGACCGTTCTCCCGCGGCTCTGACGAACTTCGGCGAGGAATCGACGGTGCTACGCTGCGAGAGGGAAGGGTAAAAAGGCACGGGGTGAATCGGTGGAGCAAGGCGGTCATCAAGGAGCAGAGAGGAGCAAGGGAGGGGGCTCGGAACATCGGCGGCGAGGCTTAACGAGAGTGCAGCGGTGGCGGAAATCGAGCTTGATTCCAAGCTCAAGCTAGGGTTTCTGAAGATTGGAGGAGGGGCAATAGGCGGCAGGGGTGGTGGTTTATATGAGGCCCGAGCCTTGGGCGAGGGGGCAGCGTGGTTCGGCGCCGATTTGGGCGAGAATCGCGGCGGTGGCGGCGCTGAGTCTGGGTCAGTCACGACGGCGGGGATGACAGGCGGGGTCCACACGTCAGCGGGACAGGGCGACGCGGGTTGGCTGGCTGCGGTGGGCCGGCCCATGTGGCGCTGAGGCTACGCGCTGCGTGGGGGGTGCGAGCGAGCAACGGTTAGCCGGGGGTAGCTGCTAGGCTAGGTGGGTCGGGCCAGGGTGGTTCGGCCGGGTAGGTTAGTTCGTTTTTTTTGTTCTTTTCTTTTTCCAATTTCTGTTTTTTTGTTTTCGTCACAACTTTTTCTTTTGAACTTCAAATGAGTTCAAACTTGTTTCTAAAATTTTCTAAAATCGAGTAGATTCATCTAGGCTAACATTTAGCAATAAATGTTGCCCTAGGAGTAGTGAGTTTTAATGAAGCCAAAATAATTCCCTTTAGGAATAATATGGCTCATAGAAATTAGGGTTTATTTCCTTGTTTCCATTTTGGGTTCTCTCAAGATACAAAATGCAATGCAATGCTCATGAATTACATGCTAATGCAAAATTTTCATTTCTAGTCCCAATTTCTAAATATTGGGATGTGACATACTATCCCCCTTAAGATGAATCTCGTCCCGAGATTTGAAATAGCTAGAAAGGTTTGGGGTGGTGTTCTCGGGCTAACCCCCTTAAGAAAAGTAAACTAGGCATCTCCAAGACGAAGGTCGACATGTATCTGATCCCTCTTTTCTTTAGGTGTGTGCATACTATCCATTTGTCAGGCATTGATTCTTATCTATTCAATCTGTAGTATTGTTCTGAAACCAACGACTCCAATATAGATGAGCTAGTGGCAAAGATATGCATATCCAACTGCGGTTTTAATGGTAGCATGGCGCTTGCCTATCCATGGATGCTTTAGTATAGATGGATGTGATGCAATAGTATAGAGAATTTACGAGCGCGATGCACGAATTGACCAGGGACTTACTAGTTACGAAGTTCGGATTGTCGAGCACTTCCTTGGCATGCACATGGTTCACAGTCGCTATCTCCGTTGGTTTTGCCTTGGTCCCATCATTTGTTTCTGGACAATTATTAGCATAATGTCCCATCTTCTTGCACTTGAAGCACTCCACATTGCTAAGATCTCGATTCCCATTGAGATGATGTCCATTCCCTCCATTGTGGTTGTGTCCATTGCCTCCATTGTGTTTATGTCCATTGCCTCCATTATGGTTGTGTCCAGACTTTCCATTGTTGTAATGGTGGACACACTTATGGTGTGATCCCGAGTTGTGATGTTGTACTTCCTCTTGTGTTTTTCCACTTGCTTGTGCTTTCCCTCCAGAATTCTGGCCTTGTCCATAAGCTCCTGGAATGTGGGGCAGTAAACCACTAACAACTGTACCAAGAGCTCATCACTGAGGCCATCCAGGAACCTCTCCCTCCTCTTAGCATTAGTGTCAACATCCTCAGGGGCACAACGCGACAGGTTGTTGAACTCCTCTATGTATTCCGCCACAGTACGGTTGGTTTGGCGCAAGTTGCGAAACTCATTCCTCTTCAGACTCAGAACTCCTGAAGATACATGGTTGGTCCTGAAACCTTCCTCAAACATGGTCTAGGTAACAGTATCCAAGGGGTGGGTGATCTGGAAAGTATCCCACCACGAAGCAGCTGGTCCTTCTAGTAGGTGAGAAGCAAACCTCACCTTTTCAGCATCAGTGCATCCAACAGTCACTAAATCTTTATTCACCGAGCGTAACCAGTCGAGGGCAACCATTGGTTCAGGTGCAGTAGAGAACTTTGCTGGCCTTAGCCTTAGGAATCTTGCAAGTGCATCACCCTGGGGCTGGTTGTTCCCATTGTTGTTGTTATTGTTATTGTTATGGACAGCCATGAATTGGGTCATCACCTGAGCTAGTTGTGCCTAGGCTTCCATCAGCTGCTCCATCTCAGTGGGTTGACGGCGAGGCGACATCTGTTTGGGACAACACAGATAAGTTATAGATAGAAGGACTAGAGAAGTATTATTACCCATAACTATATGAAGCAATCAATTGGCACACAAGCAAACAGTCATCACAACCAACACTCGAGGAAAAAATAGTTTTGTTTTTGTGTTTCAGAACCTTTATTTTGGTATCCTATCATCTACAAAGTGTTTGAGGATGATCCTGCAATGATAGGAGTAAAGGCTGAATCTGTCCTGCAGCTACTGTTGTGTTCACGAATTTTTCCGGACACCTTACACTAGTCAAGAATTTTATAAATTTTTTGTGCAGATACCTTAGGAAGTTTCGAACCAGATCCTAGAATATGAGCTTAATCTGAGTTTCCAATTTAAAATGAAAAATCGTGCAGTAAAACCTGTCAGGCAGAAAACTGCAACGAATTTCTCCACGAATTTAGGCATATAACTATTATTATTTCATTATGATATCTCTCAAAAACTCCTGGAACTTCATGGTATCAAACTAAGGAACCTAAAGATAATTACTTCTACTATTACACAAGCTTTTATATGATCGATTGCTATGCCTAACGGAATCCTAACAAAGGCTACTTGGTGTATATCTTCCTCCTTGAAGTGGCGTAGATCTATGGGGCCTTAGTGAACTTGCGCTTCTTCTTCCCGCAAGAGGTTGAGGTGTATTTCGAATCCTCATCACTTGGGGATTCAAACTTTCGCTTGGGTTCATCTACTACCATGTTGGGTCCAGCTTCATCACCTCCATCGTCATTGTCATTATCATCATCGTCATCCTCGTCGGAATGGTTAAGTTGATCTCGGAGACCAGCGATGATAGCGTCCTTGTTCCTAATGATGTTGTCCTTTGTCCTAATGGTGGCGCGAGCTTGGTGGTACTTCTCCATCATGCTTTGTAGAGACTCCTCCATCCGGACGGCTTGTATCTCCAAGTCTTCCATTTGCTTAGGAAAGGATCCCATCTATGTTCTGTCCCCAAGTGTCACCACAACATCTCCATCTCCATTGCGCTTCCCGAATTCGAGGAAGACTGAATGATCGTTCAACTTCTGTTGGTGAATATTGCACATACGAGACAAAGCCTCATGCATGCAGATATCCAACCCTCCTTCCCAGGTGTGGTAGAATCCCCCATAGCATAGTTCCTCGGAGTCCTCCACCGATGGATCCCGGGCGATGATAGTGTGGATCTCCATGCGTTCATCTCCACCGTCTTGGGGGTTCAACCTTCTTCCTTTGAACATGGGCAAAGGCGAGCATAGAGTGAGTGCAAGCCTTCCCAATTGCTGTCCAAAGATCCTTTCAGACTTCTCTCCGGCATACTCCACGTGAGTGAACTCTCCCATCTAGACATGTAAAGGAAAGAGCAAGATTAGCATGGGTAAGGAATACTAGAAAGAATAACATAAGGAAGAATATAAGGTGTCTAATAATTCGAATCAATTTCTAGGTTACGATCCTACGGTCAACACACATGCTCTGATACCATCTTGTAACACTACGGTTCTGAAAATACCATAGCTCCATGCAACACGCCAATCCCTGTATCGGTTCATTGGCTTGCATAGATAGTAAAGATGAATAACAAATAAATATCCGTGTATCATGTATAACGAAGTGATCCAGAGTATTAAATTATTACAATAATACATAGCACGCAGGCTAGCTCAAATAGTTCAATAGCAAACGGAAGCAATAGTATAAAGTAGACTCCATCTTCAATTGCCCACAAGTGAACAAATGTTGAGTGGGGTATCGCAACCTAATCGATCACTCGGAATCGGACAAACAACCTGCAACATAAAACGTAGCAGCCCCGAAGGGTCAATACTTGAAATGTATGGCAAGTAGAGCTAAATAAGGAGACAATACACCTAGCTACTACATGCTTATTTGGCTAGGTGGAAGCTTGGCTATTTTGCGAGCATAAACACTTTATCCTACTTTCATAATCACTTTTAGATTTTCTTTGAAAAGATCCCAATTGAGTTATCCCAAAAAAATTAAGTACTTTATGAAATTTGAATGAGCTAGAAACATTTCATGAACTCAATATCAAGCAACTCAAATATCCATATCCGGGGACACGGATAATCGATTAGATTATACACCCTGCAGGGGTTAGTACACTTTACCTATGTGACTTGGCCAGCCTAGCTCGTACCACCACTCTCATATTGGGTGATGATAGGGAGAAGTCCAAGAAGGGACCGTTCAGGAAGTAGCTCCCTAAACCCGACATGCACCGTACCAACCTACCAAAATCTACATCTCTCGATACGTGGGTTCGAGTTACCACAACCTACTGAGTCCAACCAACCGCCCATTTCATTATTGGCACATGGTTGTACACGTAAGCTACCAGATAAAGAAGCCAATCATTTTCTCTTGATACCTGGGTGCCTTTCCGCAATGAAACCACCAAAAAATATCAATCCCATCACACCCAGGAGATTTATTGATTAAGTTGTTTTTAGTTTTCTCAAAACAACACTAACACCGACAATTATCACATGATGTAACCCAGCCCTCGTCTATCACAGTATGGCTAAGCACATCTAGACATACGATGGTTCATCTACAAGGAATTCCTACCAAGGTGTATAGGATTTAGCATAGCGATAGTACTTTCCTACACATGCAATCTACAAAATACACTACACATGCATAGAAAATAGTAGGAAAATGGTATGATCAAAATAGCATCTACTTGCCTTGGTTGCAGCTGAAGTCGTTCAAGCACTTGTTGCAATCACACACGTTGCACTCCTCGCAATCTATCGATCAAATAAATACATACAACATAAACAATCATAAGCAAATAAACAATGCATGCATGACAAGTTAATAAGTCACAAAGGTTGTTGTTTTAGTTCTCTAAACAGTACTAATGTATATGATGCATGCAAGAGATTAATTTATGCAAAGGAGTATTTGTATTAATTATTACCCTCCATTATTGGTGTTTTAACAGATTGCTGTAACTTCTGTTCTCATTGTTGAATTAAAATTGGATCTAGAGTGTATTGGTTAGAGGGCTTTAATATGAACCAGTAGGCATTGGTTTCACCCTAATTGGAGTTACAGATATTTTTCTATGATTTAAATAGGGTTTAATGAGTTTTAAACAATATAAATAGTTTCTATTGCCTAAAATTCAAACTAAAACCAGATCCATAATCTTCACGGAATTCTAAAACCAGGGACATATTATTTATATTTTTCCGAGTTACAGATGACTTATTATGAATTTAATGATTTAAGTGGCCATTAAAACTAATTAGATTCTCACGGTGGATAGATACCGCAAGTGTTATATATAACCAGATATTAATAATCTACTCTTGAATAGCTTCAATTTGATATATTATACTTAATTTTTGGACTAAGTATGAATTTTCTATGAATTTTAGAAATTAGATATATTTTCTGCAATTATAATTATCTAGAAACTAGCTTTATTGCGTCAGCGCTGACTGGGTTAAGTGGGCTGCCACCTGGCGCGACACTAGTGGACTACACCGTTGGATCGAGATCCAACAGCCGGAGTTGAGCGTGGTCACTCACCGGCGGGAGGCGGCGTCGATGGCGACGACGACGCAGGTGGTGGTCAGTGGCGGCGCTCTGGTGGTCCTTGGCGATGGCGGCAGGGTCGACGGCGTTCAGCTCCTCGCGGCGGTCCTCCTCGTCACCTCGTCAGCGTCCTTCTCTTCCCCGAGCGACGGCGATCGGCGACCGTTCTCTCGCGGCTCCGACGAACTTTGGTGAGGAATCGACGGTGCTACGCTACAAGAGGGAAGGGGAAAAAGGCACGGGGTGAATCGATGGAGCAAGGCGATCATCAAGGAGCAGAGGGGGGGCTCGGAACATCGGCGGTGAGGCTTACCGAGAGTGTGGCGGCGGCGGTGGAAATCGAGCTTGATTCCGAGCTCGAGCTAGGGTTTCAGAAGATTGGAGGAGGGGCAAGAGGCGGCGGGGATGGTGATTTATATGAGGCCCAAGCATTGGGCGAGGGGGCAGCGCGGTTCGGCGCCGATTCGGGCGAGAATCACGGCGGTGGCGACGCTGAGTCCGCGTCGGTCACGACGGCGGGGATGACAGGCAAGGTCCGCGTGTCAGCGGGACAGGGCGACGCGGGCTGGCTGGATGCGGTGGGCCGCCCCTGCGGTGTTGTGGCTACGCGCTGCGCCATGGGTGCGGGCGAGCGGCGGTTAGCCGGGGGTAGCTTCTAGGCTAGGTGGGCCAGGCCAGGGTGGTTCGGACGGGGTAGGTTAGTTCGCTTTTTTTTGTTCTTTTATTTTTCCAATTTCTGTTTATTTTTTTCCTCGCAACTTTTTCTTTTGAACTTCAAATAAGTTCAAACTTGTTTCTAAAATTTTCTAAAATCGAGTAGATTCATGTAGGCTAACATTTAGCAATAAATGTTGCCCTAGCAGTAGTGAGTTTTTGTGAAGCCAAAATAATTCCCTTTAGGAATAAGATGGCTCATAGAAAATAGGGTTTATTTCCTTGTTTCCATTTTGGGTTCTCTCAAGATGCAAAATGCAATGCAATGCTCATGAATGACATGCTAATGCAAAATTTTCTTTTCTAGTCCCAATTTCTAAATCTTGGGATGTGACAGATTTCCTGCTCTATACCATTGTTTAGCATCTTCTGCTCCTCGTTGGGATCGACACTCCTATTTATCGAAAGTACTACGACACACCCCTTATACTTGTGGGTCATAAAGATTGTGTGAGGTTTTGTATGAAAGGAACTTTCAAGTGTTGGAGAGAAGGAATCTGTAGAGTCCTCCGAATAGGTAAAAGTGCTGAAAATCAAAGGTTCGCGAAAAACTTTTCTCTTTATATTTTTGTTGTTTTTATTCCATATGGAAGGTTACAAGATGAAACAGGAAAGGAAACGGAGCCCGGGTGGGCCACACCACCTAGTGGCGCGGACCCTGCCTAGCCGCGCCACCAGGGGTGAGACCATCCCGGAGTCCGTCTCCGTCCCGTTTTTGCACTGTACGTTCCTTATATCGTAAAACTTCCTAATCTATAACCCCCGGATCCCCCGAGGTTCGTATATCGTGTTCTCGTCGTGTTTTCGTTTCGATCTGTTTCTATTAGAAAATATTCTCAAGTTTAGAGGCACCATGGTCTCCGCCAATGACAAGGGTAAGAATCCTGTGGAAGATGATCTTCAAGACCCCAAGGAGGAGATCTTGGTTGAGGATGAAGAAGAAGTGAAGGAGAATAAGCATCCGGACACCCGCGCTACTATTGCAAGCATTGGAGTAGTGGCAAACCCTATCAAGCTTAGGAGGACAGCACGGATGTCTACAGGAGGGAAACCTCCCGCGCCATTGCCTCGCTCCACAGTCACTTCCTCCACGCACCAGGAACCCCTTCCATACTCTTATACATGAGCAGCAATTCCAAAATTTGCCCAAAGGGAAGTTGCCCTCTAGTTGGGATATGTCTCGTTCTAACCATACAGGGAAGGAACACTCTAAGGAGGAAGAGTGGGGAAAGAATAATAAGGACTGGGATTCTCGGTCCGACATGATCATGAACTGCATTGAGCATAATTCGGAGTTGATTCGTACTCTAACCTTCGAGATTGAGGATTTTAGGAAGCTGATTGAAATGCTTATCAAGGGAACACCACCACCAAAGGAGTAATTCGTCATCAGGTTTTGGCATCCCCTTGGTTTGTTCCAAGCTTGGGGGAGTGTCGCGGTATCACATCATTATCTTTCATCTTTTTACCTTTTTAGTATAGTCATATCTTGAATAGAGAAGTTATCATATAGGATGGTTTGCATTGTGGAAGTATCTATCCTTTAGTTGGTTATCTATGTATCCCTTGGTGTGAGTGCCTTTATGGAATATTAATGAGAAATTTCATCTTTTACTTTTTGCACATCTTATTTTAGTTTACAATCTCTATTATATGATTGATCTTGTTGATTAGTATTGGTATCACTTTGGGAGCATCAAGTAAATCTAAATTGGTTTTGGCAAACCAGGCTCTGGTCAGTAGCAACACTTTTTGAGGTTTGAAAGGAAAAGAGAAAAGCACTTACAGGTATTTTATATCATTTTCCTTCTTTCTTGATTGGCTCGGAAGCTTAGTATTCTTTATTTAAGATCTTTTGTGTTTTCAAGGAAGATTGCATGTTTGTCTTTATCACTTGTATTTTTGCTTGTTTCCTTCAAATACTTTGCTTGCTACCCAGCCTTCCTAGCCAAAAACCTGTACTGAGAGGGAATACATCTCGTGCATCCAATCCTTTAAACCAAAACATATGCCATTTGAGTACACCATATCTAGCTATTAGCATTATTGCTATTCCAAGTAAATTCTCAAGCTTCATCTATCTTTCAAATTAAAAATTATTTTGTTATGTGAAAACTGGTTAGTAAATCTCTCACGAACTTGATGACACACTTTATTTTCTTGACCTTAATAAACTTGAACCATTATGTCATCTATGTTGTATATGCTTGCACCTATAAGTTGGGAATTAGCAGAACCGTGCTGTCACGGGGAACGCTTTCAACTCATGTAAATATCTACCCAGTTGATATCATGCTCTTTTGTTTATGGATGTCGTCGGTGTGAAATAAAAGGGGATCTTGTAAGTCCATGGAGTTGTGTATATGTGTTAGATAAGCGTCTCGGTCGCTAGCCTAAGCCATGCCTAATCATGGTGGAAACTTGCAGCATCACCATAGTGAGCAATCTATGAAGCATTCTTCTTATAAAAAAGAGAGAGATAGAAAAGAGGAAAGAAGAGAAAAAAGAACCATTTTCCCATGGTAAATAAGAAGATTGTTGAGATGCTCATTGTCTACTTGCCTTGTCATTTTGATATGGGATAGCTCATGTATCATGGGGCAAGGGGTACCCCGTTGGCGGTTCTCTATGATACACATGTACTAACTATGACAAGAACTTACCGGTAACTAAAGTTGAGTAGCATGAGGAGCGACCCTCGCACTCAAGGGACATGAGATTGCCAACTTATATTTTGTCAAGCATATACTCCATATTTGTTCACTTTAACCTTAATCACCTCAAGATGCTTATGATAGGGACAATGAGAGCTCAAAGCTAGTAAGTACCATAATCTTTTGAAAGCTCTTTATGAAACTTGAAATCACTGCTTCCCTCTGCGAAGGACCTTTCTTTTACTTCTTAGTTGAGTCAGTAAACCTATTCCTCTCTTTATCCAACAAGCATTTGAGTTGTTGTGTTTCAATCATTCATAGGATGATTTATTCAATCATGTTTCCTATCTTCCTTGATTTGCACAAGACTCTTATCTGAATTAGTATTACTTTGAAATCTAGCATTGTGAAAAGCCTTTTATGTTTGAGCAAAAAGGACTCTTGTTATAAACTTCTTTACAAAAGCTTTGCTTGAAAACTGTTTGTCAACTGTTCTCTGACCAAGAACAAAGTTTTTTCATTACCAATTATGATTTGTCTTTATGCATCTTTATTGTGACTCCCGTACTCGTTGCAAGTTAAGTTATATAATGGTGAGTTGCTTTCTACTATGAGTTGTGTATTGGTAAGTGTGATGCTTCTTGTCCATATTCTTTTTATCGACACTTCACTCCATAAACCTGTGGGCACGTTTACTGACCTTAGTTTTCGCTTGAGGACAAGCAAGGTCTAATCTTGGGGGAGTTGATACGTCCATTTTGCATCACTATTCTATATCATAATTTGATGTTATTCATTGATATATTTCTTATTAAGAGGTGTTACTTATGTTATTTCATCTATTTTTGCATGTTGGATGATTCTTGGAGGATGAACTGCCGGAGTCAGGATTCTGATGGAAAAAGCGGTGTTTGGATGCAATTTTCACGAAGATCAGAAAATACCAGAAAATACATGGAAAATCATATTTTTCCAGAAGACAAATGATGGCAGAAGGGGAGGCTGAGATGGGCCACAAGGGGCCCACACCCCCCCATGCGCAAGCCACCCTGGGCCGCGCCACCAGGGGGTGTGGCCACCCTGGCCCACCTCCTGCTCCGCCCTTTTGCCTATATCTTCTCCTCGAAATCCTAATACATGGGACAGAGACCACGGAAAGATTCCATCGCCTCTACGAGGCGGAAACTACACAAAGAGAAAGAGCTCTCTGGTAGACAGATTTCTGCCAGGGGAACTCCTTCCCGGAGAGGGGAGATCGTCGCCATCAACACCGTCATCAAGCTAGACTTCATTGGGATCATCATCATCATCATCCACACCACCATCTCCACCAGCACCATCATCACCACTCCATCCCGTTGTAACAGTTGTGTTGAATCTTGCATAGTTCTTAGGGGAAACTTTCCTAGTGTTAATTACTTTTGTAGTTGATGCTTGTGAGTGGAACCATTGAATTATTGTTTATGTTCAGATTGTTATTCATCATCATATCATCTTTGATCTTGATCCATATGATGTCTCGTGAGTAGTTCATTTAGTTCTTGAGGACATGGGAGAAGTCATTTTTAAGTAGTTGAATTGTGTTGAGGTATTATTCAATGGATTAATATTTAAGTTGTAGTGATATTCTTCTAGTGGTGTCATGTGAACGCCGACTTTCACCATTTATGGGCCTAGGGGAATGCATTGTGTATTTGGCTACTAATTATAGGGTTGTCGGAGTGACAGAAACCTGAACCCCTATTAGGAAACCTTTGCACAAGGGAGTGTAGGATCTCAGAGTTTAAGGCCGTGGTTAGGTTTTTATCTTAATTAATTTCTTGTAGTTGCGAATGCTTGGAAGGGGTTTAATCACAAGTATGTATTAGTCCTAGTAAGGTCAGTACATTAGCACAGGTTCACCCACACAACACTTATCAAACCAAAGAAGATTAATCAACTATATGAAACGAAAGCACTTGACAGTATTCCCATGTGTCCTCGAGAACGTTTGGTCCTTATAGTATTACAACCGTCTTGTCCTTTGCTAAGAAAGGATTGGGCCACTTGCTGCAATTATTCGTTGTCTTTATTTACTTGCACTTTATTTCTTTGCTTTATCAAAAAAACCTAAAAATCTGTTTGCTAAGTATTTACAGAGAATTCCTGCTCCAAACCAATACTCAACACGTTTTGCTCCTCGTTGGGATCGACACTCCTATTTATCAAAAGTACTACAATACACCCCCTATACTTGTGGGTCATCACTCTCTTATGATTAGTTCCAACTTGCTAATAGTTTGTAGCATGTCATATAAATGTTTGCCTGCATTGATCTATTCATAACTTGGTATGATATTGTGGTATCCTCCTCTGAATGTTTTATTTGAATCGACTTGGCACATGCTCACGCATGCATATGACTAAACAAAAGTCAGTTAAGCCTCGATGATTTATTTTGCCTCAAAGTTCTTGTGTCACATTTATGCCATAATTAATTTTGTTTTGTCGCAAGCAAGATTATGATAGTTATTGCTCTCTCGATTGTCGCTCCCTTTCTATTGCTAGCCTTCACTTGCACTGAGTATGATCTCTACTCGTGCATCCAACTCAACAAAACCAAAATTGTCAAAAAGTGTCCACCATATCTACCTATTAGCATCATTGCTATTCCATGCATATTTATTATGCCTTGTTTTCTTCCAAATAAAATGTTTGCTTGTCAAGAGAAAATTAGTTAGTAAAGCTCTCACGAACTTGATGACACACTTTATTTTCTTGCACTTAATAAACTTGAACTATTGTGACTGTCTATGTAAGTTATATGCTTGCAAATTATAATTTGGGAGTTAGTAGAACCATGTTGTCATGGGGAACGCTTTCAACACATGTACATATTTATCCAGTTGATATCATGCTCTTTTGTTTATGGATGCCGACGGTGTGAAATAAAAGGGGAGCTTGTAAGTCCATGGAGTTATGTATATGTGTTAGAGAAACGCCTGGGCGGCTAGCCTAAGCCATGCCTAATCAGGGTGGAAACTTGCAGCATAACCATAGTGAGCAATCTATGAAGGATCCTCAGAAAAAAATATAAAAAAAAGAGAAGAGAAAAAATGCACCATGCTCATGGTAAATAAAAGGATCGCTGGGATGCTCAATGTCTGTTGCCTTGTCATTTTGATATGAGATAGCTTCTGTGTCATGGGGAAAGGGGTACCCGTTGGCGGTTCCCTATGATACACATGTACTTATAATGACAAAAACTGTTGGGAATATGCCCTAGAGGCAATCATGTATGATGATGTTTTCCTATTGTATTCATA
Organism: Avena sativa; assembly: GCA_916181665.1. NCBI lineage: Eukaryota > Viridiplantae > Streptophyta > Magnoliopsida > Poales > Poaceae > Avena > Avena sativa. The sequence continues at coordinate 6,678,604 of OV702293.1, read as the reverse complement.
AAGATATTAAGTTGTCCTTGTATGAACATCTGATGTGTATCATTGAATATGTGATTCGGTTGTGGAACTATGCATTCTTGTTGATCATACTAAATATCCTTGGTCATTGAGGTTGTGCTGGACACATAACTTAGACCAACGTGAAAGTCGGCTTGATGACTCGGTTCCACTTGTCATGGGCATGGTGATGCTATTCCGACTTACACAGATTCGGCTAAAGAGTTTAGTGATTCGGATTGACCCATATTGAGGTACAACGAACAAGTTGTCATTTGTATATCTCAATCAATGTAATCCTTAGACCTGAGGTTATTGCATAGTCCAAGTTAAGGATCACCGACTTAGGTTCTGTCAAACGCATATCCATAACTGGGCAGTTATAAAGGCAGAGTTCGGGTCAACTGAGAATCAAGCTGCGTGATGTGAATAACCAAGATGGGATTTTGCCCCTCCACTCGGAGAGATATTCTCTGGGCCATCTCGGATGATATGATTCAGAAAGCATGGCCATGCACGACTCAGTTAAGTGTTAACCGAGGCGATCGACTAAGAGTTAGTCGGGTGAATCACTTATCTTGGATCGAGAAGAGAATCGGACTATTTAAGGGATGACAAATATTTGCCTACAGTCTGACAAGGTATATCGTGAGGCAAAAGGGACTCGGACGTAAGTCGCATTGGAAAGGCAAGTCGTCATGACTCTTTGGTACTTGGGAGTCAGCACGTTCTGCTAGGAGCCGCTACTTACTGATCGATTGAGAGTCGGACTCCAATCGTGTCCAAGTAGCCATGAGCCTGTGGGGTCACACACTTAAGAGCGGGAGCAAGTTTGAATTAGATCTGAACCGGAAATCTGGTTGGGTTGGACCCAAGCCGGATTAGGACTGAGTCAGCGAGTCGGACTCGCAGTGACTAGTGTTATATGGGCTTTAGTGAATGGGTCACGAGAGTGGATCCCATGTTCACTCCCTATATATAGTGGAGCACAGTAACCCAGAATGGTTAATCGTTGATCGGTTAGGTCATTCCATGTGTTGGAAACCCTAGCTCCACAGCAGTCCTGCCGCCATAACGAACCTAGCAGTTTGCCGTCGGTGCTCCTCCTTGTACGTGTGGATACCAGCAGAGGTGTTGTACGATCAGTACCAGGACAATCAGATCGCAAAGGACTGCACTACATCAATTCACGCACTTCATCAGTAATCCGCAACTACGCGTCTAGTGGTAAACCTCGTGGCCTTCTACCTCAGCTAGATCTTGGGATCACCATGTTAGAGGGAAAAAGTTCTGTTTTATCTCTGTGTGGCCCAACAGTGGTATCAGAGCGATAGCTTCTGGTTTTAGGCTCGAGATCTCGCATATGTGATATGCGATTGGCTATAGATGAGATATATGTGCTGTTTTGGTGGCTGATCTATGAGATAGATCGGTTTTGTACGAGGTTGATTGGATCAACTGTACTCGGGGAATGGTAGATCTGATTTCTGTGATCATACTGCTAAGGTCGTGGAACGACATACCTCTACCGGTCGGCTTCCGCCATCGGGGTAGACTGTGACACGTAAATCCAGAGGCGGTGATCGAAGATCAAAAGTTTGATCGAATCAGAACAATGGTCGGAATCCATGTCCGGATCGTAGATGATATCTACGTTTTCGGAAAAATCGTCGGGCGCTGCCCGAACCCGCAAGGGGTGCTGCCCCTTCGATCCCCGCCCGCTATTCGGCTAGCAGGATCATCGGCTTTGCCCTGTCGTAGCGCCTTAGATGTCGTTGCGAATTTCACAACGCCGGTAGATATTGTATCTATGCATAACTTGTTTTTGCAGGAAGTTGTGAATGGTATGGTTCATGTGCATGTGATGTATGTGTGTAATCCATACGTGATCTGCGAATCACGGTTTTGTCTGGCGGCTGGAGCCTAGGTGCTGTAATATTATTATATAACAACCTGCGTGTTGGATTCTCCATGTAACTTACTTTACTAAGCTAGTGTATCTGTTTGGAGAAACCAGATGGCATGCAAGGCGATGTACATGTCGGCGACATGGAGTAAGACGACAAGTGACAAGAGTTGGCACGAGCCGAACTACAGGCTTTATGGAGATGGAGATCGCCATGAAGAGAGCCATACCATTTCACATTATGATTATTTTATTATGTGTTATTGTTATGTCTCTGTTTTTACCTCTATTAGATAGTCGGTAAAATCTAATCCCTCAAAGAAGGTCTAGTCGGTTTTCCTGCCAGTGTTTGTACCATCACAAGTCGAACATTTTTGGTAGTGGGCTCATAAAATTGAGGTGCTGCCAATTCTTTACGACTAGGTGGGTTCGAGTCGGACTCTTACTGTGGAAACACTCGGTTAGCTAGACGGTTCTATCACAACGGTTGTGGGGCTCGGGAAAAAGTCGGATGGGAGCCGGGGCATGTGATGCCACCCGTCCAACATGAGTCGTATGAGATGCGATTGACAAGGAGTTGTCTACCTTGATCACTTGGCGGCTAGCGGTGATGCTAAAGCTCACTAGCCGACTTGCTTATTTAGGATCCTGAATCACTATGCAACCATCGGAGGGGTGTTGGTTCTAGTGGGAGCATAAAATATTAAAATGTTTAATATGCTTGATCTTTTATGAATACATGTCTTAAGTGTTTTGTATATTTCTGTTGTAGATCATGGCACCAAGTAGCAGTCACTCTCAGATATCCGGTTTTGTGTTGAGAACCATACTTGAGAAAGATAAACTGAATGACACTAATTTTACCAACTGGTATCGAAATCTGAGAATTGTTCTCAAACAAGAAAAGAAGGACCACGTCCTAGACAACCCACTTCCAGATGAGCCAAATGAGAATGCGACTGTCGCTGCCACCAATGCCTATCGTCGGGCTAAGGATGAGTCCATGGATATTAGCTGTCTTATGCTGGCTCACATGGAACCATACTTGCAAAAGCAGTTCGAGCATGTTGAGGCCTACGATATGATCGAAAGCCTCAAAAGTATGTTCCAGGCTCAGGAGAAGACTGAGAGGTATCAAGTCTCTCAGGCTTTGCTGAGTTGCAAGCTTAAGGATGGTGATCCACTGAGTCCACATGTGATCAAAATGGTTGGTTATGTGCAGTCTCTGGAGAGGTTTGGCTACCCCATTAGCGAAGAGTTTGCTACGGATATAATTATGAACTCTCTTCCTAGTGTGTATGGGCAGTTCATTTCGAACTACCACATGCATGGTATGGATAAGAAGCTCACTGAATTGCATGGGATGCTCAAGCAGGCAGAGGAGGATCTCAAGAAGGGCGCCAGTCAAGTGTTGATGGTGCATAATAAGGCTAAGTTCAAGAAGAGTTCTTGGACTAAGAAGAAGGCTAAGTCGGGAGGAAAGCAGGCTCAGGACACAGTCCCAAGCGCTTCCTCAGGGACTAAGCCATCTCCTTCAGTCGGATCCACTTGCTTCTACTGCAAGACAGATGGCCACTGGAAGAGGAACTGCAACAAGTATTTGGCCGATAAAGCCAAGAGTGGAGGTATGACTTCCGACTCAGGTACACTTGTTTGCAACGTTATAGACATATATCTTGCTGATGCACCTAATAGTTCTTGGGTATATGATACCGGATCAGTTATTCACATCTGCAACTCATTGCGGGGACTGGTAAGAACTAGGAGCATGGCAAGAGGCGAGGTTAATATTCGAGTCGGCAACAAAGCAAGAGTTGCTGCATTGGAAGTCGGCACGATGCAGCTTCATTTACCTTCCGGATTCATTATGGAAATGAATAATTGTTATTATGTTTCAGTGCTCAGTCGAAACATTATTTCTGCTTCATGTTTGATGAGGCAAGGCTATGAGTCGAATATCAAGAATAATGGTTGTTCTTTGTACTTATATGGTATGTTTCACGGCTTTGCACCCGTCTAGGACGGGTTATTTATTTTGAATCTTGATGGTGAGTCGGTTTATAACGTAAATGTTAAAAGGTTGAAACCAAATGATCTGAATATGACTTACTTTTGGCACTATCGGCTTGGTCATATAAGTTGGAAACGCATGAAGAAGCTCCATGATGATGGAATCCTAACTTCGTTTGACTTGGAGTCATTCGAGACATGCGAATCTTGCCTACTCGGCAAGATGACCAAGACACCTTTTGCAAAGAGTTGCGAAAGGGTGTCCGACTTGTTGAGACTAGTACATAGTGATGTATGTGGACCAATGAGCACGACAGCTAGGGGTGGTTATGAGTACTTCATTACCTTCACTAATGATTTGATTCGGTATGGATATATCTACTTGATGAAACATATAAGTCGGAAGCCTTTGAAAAGTTCAAGGAATTCCAGAATGAAGCACATAATCAACTCGGCAAGAAAATAAAGTTTCTTCAGTCGGACCGAGGAGGCGAGTACATGATCCATGAGTTTGATGACCATCTGAAGAGTTGTGGAATAGTTCCTCAACTTACTTCGCAAGGAACGTCGCAAAGGAACGGTGTTTCGGAAAGGCAGAATCAGACCTTGTTGGACATGGTACGATCAATGATGAGTCGGACAGATATGCCTTTATCATTTTGGGATTATTGTCTAGAAACAGCAGCGTTCACACTAAACAAAATACCATCAAAATTGGTAGAGAAGACACCGCATGAGATGTGGACAGGCAAAAAGCCGAGTTTGTCTTTTCTTAAGATTTGGGGCTGTGAAGCATTTGTCAAGCGACTTCATTCGGACAAGCTTACGGCCAAATCGAATAAATGTATTTTTGTGGGGTATCCGAGGGAAACCCTGGGTTACTACTTCTACAACCGAGAAGAGGGCAAAGTTTTTGTCGCTCGGAACAGTGTCTTTCTTGAGAAAGAGTTTCTCAGTCTGGGAGTAAGTGGGAGCACGGTGTAGCTCGAAGAAATTCGAGAGGAACCGGCCAGTAGCGAGTCAGCAAAAACCTTGGAGGTTGAGCCAGTCGTGGTAACTGAGCCAGCAGCAACATCTGTACTATGAAGATCGGCGAGATTACGAAGTGTTCGTGATGTATTACTGTTAGACAGTGATGAGCCAGCAAATTATTCAGAAGCGATGGTGGGATCTGATTCTGAGTCATAGCTTGGAGCCATGAGATCCAAGTTAAAGTCCATGGATGAAAATCAAGTTTGGAACTTGGTTGATCTGCCAGACGGTGCAAGACCCGTCGAGTGCAAATGGGTCTTTAAGAAGAAAACTGATATGGATGGAAATGTTTCTGTCTATAAAGCACGTCTTGTCACGAAGGGATTCCAACAAGTTCAAGGAGTTGATTACGACGAAACTTTCTCGCCCATCATGATGCTTAAATCAGTTCGGATCATGTTAGCTATAGCGGCCTATTTCGACTACGAGATATGGCAGATGGATGTCAAAACGGCTTTCCTTAACGGAAATTTAACCGAGGACGTGTATATGATATAGCCCGAGGGTTTTGTTGATCCGGCTAATGCTGACAAGGTGTGCAAACTTCAGAAATCCATTTATGGGTTGAAGCAAGCATCTCGGAGTTGAAATATTCGCTTTGATGAGGTAGTCAAATCGTTTGGCTTCATCAAGAGTGATCATGATTCTTGTTTGTACAAGAAGTTTAGTGGGAACAAAGTAAACTTTCTAATCTTATATGTGGATGACATATTATTGATTGGAAATGATGCCCAGATGTTGCAAGAAACCAAGGAATCAATGGAAAGGAGTTTCTCAATGAAAGACTTGGGTGAGGCAACATATATTCTCGGAATCCGGATCTATAGAGATAGATCAAGAAGGCTCATTGGATTGAGTTAGAGTACTTATTTGGACAAAGTGTTGAAGAAGTTCAACATGGAATCGTCTAAGAAGGGGTTCTTACCAATGTCCCATGGTGTAAAACTTAGCAAGACTCAGTGTCCTTCGACAACTGATGAGCGAAGTCGGATGAGTGCGATTCCATATGCTTATGCAGTCGGATCCATCATGTATGCCATGATTTGTACTAGGCCGGATGTTTCCTATGCTCTGAGTGTTGTGAGCAGATACTAGGCTGATCCTGGAGAAATCCACTGGACAACGGCTAAAAATATCCTAAAGTACTTGAGAAGGACTAAGGATATGTTTTTGGTTTATGTGAAGATGAAATCAGTGTAAAGGGTTACACGGATGCGAGTTATCTTACCGACTCTGATGATTCTCGCTCGCAATCCGGATACGTGTTTATTATAAATGGAGGTGCTGTGAGCTAGAAGAGTTCCAAGCAAGAAACTGTGTCTGCATCTACAACACAGGCTGGGTATATTGCCGCCTCGGAGGCAGCAAAGGAAGCTATTTGGATGAGGAATTTCCTCATGGATCTTGGTGTGGTTCAGGGCTCGTCCAATCCATTAGACGTGTATTGTGACAACAATGGTGCTATCACACAAGCCAAGGAACCTAGACAACACCAGAAGAACAAGCACATACTCATGTGGTACCACCTGATTCGCCAGTTCGTGGATCAGGGTGATATCAAGTTATGCAAGGTACACACGGATGCAAATATTGCGGATCCGTTGACAAAGCCGTTACCACAGCCAAAGCATGAGGCGCACCCAAGAGCCATGAGCATTAGATGCTTAGACATGTGATGTCGGAAGATTGACTCTAGTGCAAGTGGGATACTGTTGGGAATATGCCCTAGATGCAATCATGTATGATGATGTTTTCCCATTGTATTCATAAAGATATTAAGTTGTCCTTGTATGAACATCTGATGTGTATCATTGAATATGTGATTCGGTTGTGGAACTATCCATTCTTGTTGATCATACTTAATATCCTTGGTCATTGAGGTTGTGCTGGACACATAACTTAGACCAATGTGAAAGTCGGCTTGATGACTCGGTTCCACTTGTCATGGGCATGGTGATGCTATTCCGACTTACACAGATTCGGCTAAAGATTTTAGCGATTCAGATTGACCCATATTGAGGTACAACGAACAAGTTGTCATTTGTATATATCAATCAATGTAATCCTTAGACCTGAGGTTATTGCATAGTCCGAGTTGAGGATCACCGACTTAGGTTCTGTCAAATGCTGATCCGTAAGTGGGCAGTTATAAAGTCAGAGTTAGGGTCGACTGAGAATCAAGCTGCGTGATGTGAATAACCAAGATGGGATTTTGCCCCTCCACTCAGAGAGATATTCTCTGGGCCCTCTCGGATGATATGATTCAGAAAGCATGGCCATGCACGACTCAGTTAAGTGTTAACCAAGGCAATCGACTAAGAGTTAGTCGGGTGAATCACTTATCTCGGATCGAGAAGAGAGTCGGACTATTTAAGGGATGACAAATATTCTCCTATAGTCTGACAAGGTATATCGTGAGGCAAAAGGGACTCGGACGTAAGTCGCATTGGAAAGGCAAGTTATCATGACTCTTTGGTACTTGGGAGTCGGCACGTTCTGCTAGGAGCCCTACCGACTGATCGATTGAGAGTCGGACTCCAATCGTGTCCAAGTAGCCATGAGCCTGCGGGGTCACACACTTAAGAGCGGGAGCAAGTTCGGATTGGATCTAAACCGGAAATCTGGTTGGGTTGGACCCAAGACGGATTAGGACTGAGTTAGTGAGTCGGACTCGCGGTGACTAATGTTATATGGGCTTTAGTGAATGGACCACGAGAGTGGAGCCCACGTTCACTCCCTATATATAGTGGAGCACAGTAATCCAGAATGGTTAATCGTTGATCGGTTAGGTCATTCCATGTGTTGAAAACCCTAGCTCCACAGCAGTCCTGCTGCCATAACGAACCTAGCAGTTCGTCGCCGGTGCTCCTCCTTGTACGTGTGGATACCAGCAAAGGTGATGTACGATCAGCACCAGGACGATCGGATCACAAAGGACTGCACTGCATCAATTGACGCGCTTCATCAGTAATCCGCAACTGCGTGTCTAGTGGTAAACCTCGTGGCCTTCTACCTCAGCTAGATCTTGGGATCACCACGTTAGAGGGATTTTTTTTGTTTTATCTCTGCGTGGCCCAACAAAAACTTACCTGTGACTAAAGTTGAGTAGCATGAGGAACGACCCTCGTACTCAAGGGACATGAGATTTTCCGCTTATGATCTGTCAAGCATATAACTCATATTTGACCTCACTTTAACCTTAACCATTTAAAGATGCTTATGATAGGGGCAATGAGAGCTCAAAGCTAATGAGTACCATACTTTCAGGCATTTGGAAGCCTTTCAAACCTTTTAATCTTTTTTTTCACTTTTATATCGAGTCGCCATTTATTCTATGAGCACTTTCCCAAGAGCATAGCTGTCATTCTTAGTGTAATATGCTTATCCCAGAACACAGTTAATTGTGACATAACTTTGATACTTGTATCTTTGATATTTTTATTTCTAGTCTTTACTTGAACTTCAGAGGTGCCTTGGCATTTATGTTTTGCTCCACCATCAAAGGCAAGCGAGATACCGCTTTATCATACCTTCTTATGAGCAGTACAATCTTGTATATGCTTATGTTTCATGTTGCTTATTATTATTGTGTTGGAATCTCTTCATAGCTTGCATGACTATTGAGTAGACTTATTTGCATAATCTTTATTATGAATTACCTAAGTATTTACTCATATGCTGAGAATATATACATCTTATGAAGAAAATGTGTTCGTGAAAGTTTCTTTTATCGCACTCAGTTTTCAACTGAATAGCTTCAGGACAAGCAATAAGCTAAACTTGGGGGGAATTGATACGTCCAAAATGTATCTACTTTCTCGAACACTTTTGCTATTGTTTCTTCTCTAATTTGTGTGATTTAGATACAACTAACACGGACTGACGCTGTTTTTAGCAGAATTGCTTTGGTGTCTCGTTTTTGTGCAGGAAATCAATTTTCAGGAAAAATCTCAGAAAATATCGCAAAACTCCTATTTTACCAGAAGACTCACGGAGCCAGAAGACGATACAGAGAGGGGCCACGAGGGGCCCACACCACCTGGTGGCGCGGGCTAGGCCAGGCCACGTCAGGGGGTGGTGTGGTCGCCTCGGTCTCCCCGTCGACCTCTCCTTCCGCCTACATACGACCTCTGACCTAAAAACACTAGGGAGTCGACGTTTTTCAGACAGAGTTCCGCTACGCTGCCACCACCAGAAACCGCGATGCGAAACCAGAAACTCCGTTCTGGCACCCTGCCGGGACGGGGAATTGAAGGAGATCATCGCCATCATCATCACCAACGCCTCTCCATCAACCATCCATGATTCCCCCATCCATGAGTGAGTAATCTCCCGCAGTAGGCTATGGGGATGGTAGGGATTGGATGAGATCTCTCATGTAATTGCATAAGATCATTAGGGCGTGGTGCCTAGTATCTATTGTTAGAGCTTTTTGACATTTTTGCAACTTGTTATGCTTAATGCTTGTCACTAGGGCCCGAATGCCATGATCTCAGATCTAAACATATTATTGATTCATGATGATATTATTGTTTATGATCTTACCTGCAAGTTGTATACACATATCATTGTCCAGAACCTGAGGCACTGAAGTGACAGAAATCGGGATAACCAAAGGGGATGGCTGTGATGTGAGGATCACGTGTGTTCATGGAGTGTTAATGCTTGCTCTGGTGCTCTATTAAAAGGAGCACCTTAATTTCCAGTAGATTCCCTAGAGTCCCCGCTGCAACGGGCTGGCAGGACAAAAGATGTTGTGCAAGTTCTCATTGCGAGCATGTATGACTATATATGAAACACATGCCTATGATTATTTAGTACTTGGATACTTTACCTTAGTTATCTGCAAATGCCCTTGATCTTGTTATTACATAAATTGTCTTGTCCATGCAATGCTCATCCATCCATCTCTATGCCTACCGCACTTAAATCCCACTGTTTACTATAATTGTTACTACTGCCTTTATTTTACTACTGCTGTTACTTTGTCATTGCTACTACAAAACTGTTGCTACTGATAAACTACTGTGAGCAGGACTATTTTTTAGGTGTAGCTGAATTGACAACTCAGTTGTTAAGGCTTATAAATATTCTTTGACTCCCCTTGTGTCGATTAATAAATTGGGGTTTACTTCCCTCAAAGACTGTTGTGATCCCCTATACTTGCGGGTCATCAGTTATATCCTAATCACACAAATTATAGAAGAAACAATAGCAAAAGTGTTCAGAAAAATAGATACGTTTTGAACGTATCAGGGGGTCTCGACAACATTGACATGCTACTTCTAAAATAATAGATAGGGTTGTCGAGACCCCGAGAGTCTCGACAACATTTAAGTGCTACTTCTAAAATAATAGATAGGGTTGTCGACACCCCTCGGGGTCCTAACAACATTGACATGCTACTTCTAAAATAATTATTTAAGTGCCAACAAAATAATTCCAACATCATTTCCACAACAGCACACATCTCATTTAATACAAATAGTTCTTACACTAGTTCCATCAACACACAAAGCACACGTTCTCACCCACATAGTTCTTACACAATTGTTTTAAACAAATAGTTCATACAATACTTTAGGATGGATAACCCACATTACACAAACACAATTACTCCTCACAGATGTCCTTTATCTTCTTCACCTTATTCTTCAGAGCTGAACTTGCTTGAAAGAGGTCATATAACAGGTATTCAACATTTTTTCTTCCTTCAGAATAGTATTTTTTTCTTCCTTCAGAACAGTCTTTTCAGCTTCATTCTTCTCATTCTTACCCTTCATGACACCAGCCTGTGTTCTCATTAGGTTCTTCAGTTCTTCCACAGATTTCTTCAGGACCTCCACTTCATTCTTTAGAGCCGCTGCATAGTCTGTGGCCTCAACCAGCTGCCTATCAGTTTCTTTGGCAGCCTCTATTTCTTCCTGATATTTCTTGTAATTGGCCTCAAACACCTTCCTCTCTAATGCATCCATGAACTTCTTGACATCATCCAACAAAGTATTGTGCTTCTTCTCTATCTTCTGTTTCTCATCAGACAATTGCTTAATCAAAAGGCAATTCTCATAATTGTCATTGATTCTGCCAGTATGGGCTTCTTCATACACCCCCCAAAGTTTGCTCAGTGCATTCTTCAGAGTATCTGGCCACTCTTCATGATCTATCCATGATTGAAATCCATAGTTCATGACTTCCTAAAATGCATAAAAGAAACAGGAACTAAATCAATGAAAACAACATATACATGTGCTCATGCATGAATGTTGTTTCAGTTAAGGAAGCACTGCAATTACTTTTTCAGTTAAGGAAGGACTACACTAAACAATAAGAAAGCACTGCAATCACTTTTTTCCAGAAAGAATGCCAATTTTACTGCACTGGATAGTAAGAAAGCACTGCAATTACTAAAGTTTTGTGCTAATCACTCTTAATATCTGTTTGTGCCATGCTAACCTTACTTACACAATATCAGATGAAGTCAAGCTTGTAGATTAGGTAGAACTTACATTGCCAATCAGACACATGTAGAACCTACGTCCTGTGTTTGTCCCTTCAAAAGCAACACATTTCTACAGCAACAAACTGTGGCCATGGCACACCTCCTAGCACCGCTCCGCAATCCCTTAAAACTTTGGGTCCACACACGTATCGAGGGCGTAGTCTATTGGGACAAACTCCTAATCCAATGAGAAATGCAAAAGAAACCGGCTTTAATCTAGGTAAATCAAGGCGAATCCCAAAATTTGAATCAAACCCTAACCCTAGGATTTGGGGAACTTACATCTAGCATAGAAGGGCCAAAGGATTCGCTGTCGTTCCAGCTCGGCGTGGCGATAGTGGCTGTTGGAGTGCGCTTTTGGCCCAACGGCAATGGCGGTGCAGCGGCACCGACACTACGACGGCTCCTACGATGACGGATCCTGAGCTCAACGGCTCGGTCGGGTGTGGTTGTGACCATCTAACCAAGCCGTTTTATCCGACCCAGCCAGGTGGGACCCACTCCCTTCCGTTAATGGCAACAAACATGTGTGTTCGAGCGCCGTTTGTTGTGTGGGCCCAACCTATCGGATCTGGTGTCAATTCGCCTCGATAGCTGTTTAGCGCACATTGCAATAAATTAGACAAAAAGTGGTAGTTTTTTACTATTCAAATGAATAGTGATGGTTTTTCAAAATTTAACTAAAAAATGGTGGTTTTATGTAAACACTCGCACCGCAGATATTGTAGGCAAGAAATCTATGTTGTAGAAAACATAAGGGCTAATAATTTGGAAGGCTCCTAAAATAAAATAAAAAGGCATGTAAAAAAATAAAAAATAATAAAAGGAAACCACGCGATCACAATCGCAATTCACGCCGCAACCGACGGCCCCGATGCGTCCTGCCATGCCCTTCCTCTTCTGGTGGCCATCGTTCCCCGCAAACAGTTGTAAACTCCATCTCTCCTTCCCGCTCCGCTCCTACTGCGATTCCGCCCACGCTTTCTGCTCCCTGCCGCGGCCTTAGGCACGTGGACCGGCCCGACACGACCCGTTTAGACCCTGGCCAGTTGCAAAAATAACGGAGCTGGAGGTTCAAACTCGAGACCAAGTGATCGTTTCTTTCCTCTCTAACCACTGGACCACCCATTCCTTGTGTCAATCTATTATCCCGACCTGTTTTATATGTTTCTTACCACGGCGTGCCTAACGGACTACATCTCTCGCGTATCTAACAGGCTAACGTGTCGGCCCGGCAGATCTTAGGACCATGCCCGGGCCTCGAGGCCAGGTCCCTATACCAACCCGGCACGTGAGCGAGACGGACCACGGCGGGCCTTGCCGAACAAGACCTGTTTAGGGCGTGCCGTGACCGGCCCGTTGGCCAGGTTCGCCGCAACCGACGGCCCCTGATGCCTCCTGCCACCCCTTCCTCTTCCGGTGGCCATCGTTCCCCGCAAACAGCTGTAAACTCCATCTTTCCTCCCCCTCCGCTCCTACTGCGATTCCGCCCACGCTTTCTGCCCCCTGCCCCGAGATCTCCCATCCATGGCGGCGGCCTCGACGCCTCGCCCACGGATCTGAACCCCTCCCCCACAGACATTGCGCGATCTGTACCTGGCGCTCCCGCCGCCGCACGGGTTGCGGCGACCAACCCCGTTCGTTGCCTTGCAAGATTCGCTTTGCCCGCCTGCTTGTCCTGTTTGTGTGGTGGGTAGTGGGTTACTTCCTCCTACTCTATCCTCGGTTCCTTGAAATGGGTGCCTGACGCGAGGGGTTCGTCGCTACCGGGTGTTTGCTGCCGCCATGTGGAAGGGGTTTATCGGCAAGCTCTCGGGGAAGTCGCCCAAATCCGGCGGAGGCGGGGACGGAGGCTGGGCCTCTCTGCCTTCCAAGCCCCCGACGTCGTACGGCGCGAACGGGGGGCAGTGGGACCCCATGAGATCGTCGCCTCCGCTCCCAGTTGTCGCCGGGGCAGAGGGGGATACCAGGGAGGACGTGTTCCTCCGGAAGGTGACCGTCTGCTGCGTGCTGTTCGACTTCTCCAACGACCGAGGCCGGGACTCTCCGGAGAGGGAGAGGAAGCGGCAGGTGCTGATGTCGCTCGTTGACTGCCTCGGCGCGGCGGAGGAGTCCCTCACGGAGGCGATGGTCTCGGCATGTGTGGGCATGTTCGCCATCAACCTGTTCAGGGTCTTCCCGCCCAAGGTCCGGCCAGGCGTGGGGGGAGCCGCGGAGGCCGACGAGGACGATCCATTCTTTGACCCCTCATGGTACCACCTACAGGTCGTGTACGAGCTGCTCCTCAGGTTCGTCACGTCTCCAGTTGTCGATGTGAAGGTGGCTCGGAAGTTCATGGACAATTCGTTCATCTCTAGGCTGCTTGATTTGTTAGATTCTGATGATCCTAGAGAAAGGGATTGCTTGAAGACAGTCTTGCATAGGATATATGGAAAATTCATGAGCAACCGCCCGTTCATCCGCAAGGCTGTGAGCAATATCTTCTATAGGTTTGTATCCGAAGATGATCATCACAATGGGATTGCTGAACTATTGGAGGTGTTTGGAAGCGTGATTAGTGGGTTTGCAAAGCCACTGAAGGAGGAGCATAAGTTATTTCTGTGGAAGGCATTGATTCCTCTGCATAAACCAAAGACGGTCGGCATGTATCTGCCGCAGTTGACATACTGCATTACACAGTTTATTGACAAGGAACCGAAACTCTCAGGTACTGTGATCAGAGGCTTGTTGAAGTACTGGCCAGTGACGAACAGTCAGAAGGAGATGATGTTCTTGGGGGAGTTGGAGGAGGTGCTGGAATTGACAGAAATGCCTGAGTTCCAGAAGTGCATGGTTCCATTGTTTCGCAAGGTTGCACACTGCCTGAATAGTTCTCATTTTCAGGTAAAATTTCGTCCTGTGATATCAATGAGCAATAATCTATTTTGGCCAATGCATGCTTTTTCTGTAAGTTCCTTTAATAGTTTATTAGCTCTCTCATTGCTGCTTGTCAACACACTCATTTTGTTAAGGAAGTTACTCCAATTGAGAATCTCTTGATCCATTTAATTTTTTGTGTGGCACCTGTATTTCGAAACAAGTACTCCCTCCGTTTGGAAATATAAGATGTTTAAGGTTAGTGAAGCTAATGTATCTAGACACCTTTTAGTGTGTAGGTTCAAATGAATCTCGACACCTTTTAGTGTGTAGGTTCAAATGAATCTACACACTAAAAGGTGTCTAGATACATTTACTTCACAAACCTAAAACATCTTATATTTCTAAACAGAGGGAGTAGCTCATTTACAGCCAAGATGATTTTGAAATTATAGTTTGATCAAAGAATTCTTGCAGAGATTCTTCACATAGCCATTTGCTCTCTAAAAAAATTGTAGCTGCAAGTTAATTGGCCACAAAGGCAAATGCTAATTAATCACACCAATGAAAATACCTTATTTGCCTTTTCCCTGTGTTGTTCATTGAAGATTGTTTTTCTTCATATGCCTATATAAACCTTAGAGAAGCTAAACACTTGTATGTGCCATTCAACAGTGTAGCATTTGACGAATTAAAAAAATTCTGGTATTATTTGTCACCTTCTTTACTCTACAATCTGTACACCCCTGGTTATCCTGGAAACTCAAGAATATTGCTGTTGCTAACAGGTTGCTGAAAGGGCCTTATACCTGTGGAACAACGAACACTTGTTTGATTTGATCTCTCGAAACCACCAAGTTATCTTGCCAATCATATATCCAGCACTGGAAAGGAATGCTCGTTTGCACTGGAACCAATCAGTTCTGAATGTTACAATGAATGTCAGGAAAATGTTCTTTGACATGGATCAGAAATTGCTGTTGGCTTGTCAGAAAAAATTTCAAGAGGAGGAAGAGAAGCAAGCTGCATCTGAGGAGCGGAGAAGGCTTATATGGGAGCACCTCGAGAGGAATGCCGCGGTCCATCCAGTAACCAGAGACATCAGCTTTGATGTTCTCCCTAAATCTGCTCCTCTGGTAGCTCCCACGATGACTTAATATGTGATGTGTTCAGATGTGGTCCATTCCACTCCATCCATAGCGCTATGGATGCTGTCCAGGGCCTTTTGTTAACTTTGTGACACTTGTTCCAAAGTCTGTAATTAATATTTTCTTGTTTGAGGACAAACCTTGATTCTTTCATGGTGTACTCTTTAAGTGATGGACGTTTCTTTATTTGAAAAAGATAATGCCCAATTCAAGTCAAGTTGATTGTTCCATGAAACAGCTGCGGATATGGGAGATTGTGAAAAATTCCAACTGCAGCTGGTGTCATGTAGATGCCAGGATGTTTTGCCTTTTCCATTCCGATGAATCTATTCTCCCGACTTGATGCATGAACAGGTCAGTCCACAGTACTATCCATGATTTGATAGCTCAACTGTATGGTGTCTTTGCCTGCTTAGAATAGCAAAGTTGAAACTTCACAGCGTAGGCATTGCTAGATACTTTTGAATCTTACCAATTCATGACAAGGCCATCACTGCATAATTAAGGAGGATCGGCCTTTGTGCATGGTACATATGAAAGTCTTGGACTCGTTGGGACTGCTATGTGTGCTTGTGATTGTTTCTGTACTAGTAAAAAACTCTATTTTAACCTGTGGGGTTAATATTATCAATCACCGATAAATTATATCTACTGTATCAAAGTTATTCCACAGTATACACAAATCACAAAGTATATGCCATGGTCCTCTTTTCTATACCTTCCAATTCATTGTCAGCACTAATTTCATGCCTAATTCTGAGCATGGATGATGTTGGCATTCATGAATAATGACATGTGCACTTAGTTGATGAAATCAAGTATGGCCCCTGATGCAAGTAGCAACCACCTACTAATGAATGCAAGAGGGACCTATTTACACCTAAATATTCAATGTTAAATCATTTCCATCCAGCTACAAGTTCAGTGCACATTTCTGTCGGATGGATACTCATAAGAAAGAGATCTGACTCGTGGCACGACTATGGATTTGGTCCCATCCAATTCTGACGGAACCTGACTAGTTATCCACCTAAAAAGATACTCTTTCAGGGTTTAGTGTGATAAGCTTGATAGTCAGTACCATACCTAATACTAATTTCATTGACTTGACTACTGATTCTACTGGTAAATGAAGGTATTTTTATGCTGCTATTTTCTGCACATTACTTATTGAACAAAACTGTATTATATAAGAGACTATGTTTATTGCACTGACAAATAACACATCAACCACCACAATTATGTTTACCCTGATCAAGTCTTGTTTCCACTGGTGCTTGAAAGTGGACCTGAGGCATTGCAAGCTCTAGTTGGGGCTCTATAAAAGGACTAACAGGCTCACACCCAGACATATAACTACTATCCACTCCATATATCTTCCTGCTTTGCTCTGTTTATAGCCCTCATAGCTTCGTGTAGTGAGATACTTGTGCAAGGAGATAGTCAGATAGATCAGCATGGACAACCCTCCGAGTACGCAGGACATGTCCTACTATGATCATGTTCAGAAGCGCCATGAGGAGAAAGGTTGCTTATATGCATGGTAATCTTTCTGTTATGATTTAGTTCTGGATAGCTCTTGTTACTCTCTTAAATATCCTTACCGGTGAAGTTTTGGTTGACATATTTTGCGAAGTATAATTGAGCAATCACTCTTGTTTGAAACTTGCCTTGAGCTGTACTATATGGCTACCTGAGTGAGTTTTCATCATTTACTGTAACTGAAATGGAGTAAAATTTTCATGATATTGCTCATTTTGGTACAAACGTGATATGAACAAAGTTCTTTACAAAATAAGTATATGGATAACGACTTGCCACTAACCTGTTTGAAGTAACACAGACAAGATTTATGTGTAAAATAGTCATTCTAGCATTTGCCAGATGACTAATAGGTAGGCAATTTACATCGTGTAACTTCTCATAATTTTTTAGTCTCGCATATTGTTATTATTAAATAGAAGTGTTAGCAGTACCTAACCCTGTGGGACAAATCAACCATTATGGTTTAGGTGCCTCTTCTGCTAAAAGGAATCTTGGAGGACTATATTCCTTAGGAATTTTTCCTACAGAGCTTGTTTAATTTGTAGGATCGAAAACATATGATTTTTTTCCTATGGACTACTTGCATGCAATTTCAAAGAGAAAACCCCATTGAGTCCAACCTCATGGATCTTCTTTGTGTGTCAATGACAACCATGTCAAACACCTGATCCCTTGAGAATTTTTTGAAAACTTTTTTAAGTTCTCACTTCAAATTTTCATTATTGTATTATTTTAGTCTTTTAGGATTCAGAAGACGGTGAAATGGTTATGTATAATTCTGTGAAAAATTGGGTGTGAGGGAGGATATGGTTTCCTTAACAATAGTCCTTACAAAGCTTTGTTTCCGCAGGAAATTAATTAGCCCACTTGCTCAACTGCCTTCTTCATTCACTTCCCCTTCAACACACCTTTTTTCCACAAAGTTAATTCCTACTAGTATTAGTGAACATGAGCAACAAAAAGTTTCCAGCACCTATATCATGGGAAAGGCCTCTGTTCGGTGAGAGATTGCAATTCCGGGAGGTAGCGAGTGATGCTTTGCCTTTATTTCCTGAAAGCGATATCCACCAAACAAGTGAGTGTGCTACTGTGCTGCCATTGGCTACTTGATCATATGGAAAATGACATCCTGTGGGCAAGTGGTACTTCTTCCGATTTCAAACTATAAGATGTTTTGGGTTTGTGAAAAAAATGTATCTAAACTGTTTTTAGTGTGTAGATTCACTTCAAATCTAAGTGAACCTACATACTAAAAATAGTCTAGATTCATTTGCTTCATAAAACTAAAACATCTTATATTTTAAAACAGAGGGAGTAGTTGCTAGCTATGGATCATCTTCATATAACTTTGCCTGGACTTTGTCTTCAACACTGCAGCACGTAGATTCTTTTTTTTTTCAGGGGAATACTTGATAGTTTTATTTCAGACTCATAGGATTACAATCAGCTAGGACCAGCTGTAATACAGCACCTGGAGTATGACGTAACCAACATTTGGTACACCCTCGAGTTCTACCCAAATTAGCTAAACTATGTGCTACCCTATTTGGTCTCAAGCAATCCTGACAAGCCCATAGATAGAGGTGTTTCGTCTGTTAACTTGCAAAGCCGATATAACATTTGAACAAATCATGATAGGACAGTTTGACCATTGATGAGCCAATGCCAATCCTTCCATCACAACGCTGATCTCCGCTTCTTCTGCATTGTTGCAGTTGGACAGATATCGACAAGCCGAAAACACCACGTTGCAGCACGTAGATTCTAATCACATCATCAAATCAGTCCAACATGAAAGTACTTTTCAGCCATTTCTCTAGGAGTTTATGAAGTACTAAATGTTACTGGAGTACTAGTTAAATCTGCGAAGTGGTTCTGATGTGCTACCTCATTTTGCATCGGTTTTTGGTTAAGAAGTCTGGATATATTTTACATCGCAAGCTTGTTGTTTGCAGCCTGTTTACACTCTGCTGCTGCTTCTGCTGCTACGAGACCTGCGAGTGCTGCATGGAGTCCCTCTGCTGCTGTGGCTAATTTAGCTGGAAGAGACCATCATGGAGATGTGTGTTGGCCTTGGCCAGCTCGACATTCATCGCCGTCCTGTAGATTTCGCCTCGGTAAACCAGCAGTGCTGCTTGCTCGAATAAAAACTGTATTTACGTCTCCGTTCATGTGTGTGTGTTGTTGGTATGTTTGCCTTTGACAACGAAATGCTCTGCCAAGTACAGTACAGTATGGTATTGTAATTTCAAGAGGATTGCTCCGACATACTTTGAAATTTTATTCCATTGATAAATTTACACAAGTACTCTCCTCCTAAGTTGAAATTTCATTCCGTTGATAAATTTTCAAGATGAATGAAAGGACGAGTTTTCAACTTCTTTATTGTCCACGTATTTTTTTTATAAAGAGTGCTTTATTTTTTTTAAAAAAATAAACATTACATTTGGTCTTTGCATAGCTACGATGCACACAGCCGCAACAAATCCAGCAAAAAATAAATCTATGTTCAACAAAAATATTCCTTATCATGTGTTTTAATTGTGTACACACCTCCATAAACATGTCACCCGACACCCGCACTCACAAATAACCCTCTCATTAGGGCTATTGGGTCACTGGCCACAAAAACAGCTCCTAACGACCCTCCCGATACTTTGGCAGACAACTCATGGCCCACTAAATCATCCATCCACTCCCGAGCAGACCTCAACCTATAGGGACCATGTCGGATCTAACATGCGGGCCTTGATGACCAACAAACTATGTATATAGCAAGCCTGATGACTCGAAGTGTGATGTAGCAAGCTAGCTTTTCGTCATAAGATGACTCGGGGTTTAATATTAAATTCTGGGGAAATAGAAAACCGTTTTCTTGTTCTCTTTAGACTAGTCACAGTGGAAATAACTTAGATATGCTAGTCATAGTGCAAAGTAACTTATGCTAGTATCATACACATGACACTAGTCTAAGTTTCCACCTTTATAATACATAGTAATAATTAGATAGTAGTATCATAGGTTACTATATTAATTAACTTGTAGACTCATTTTTTCTTAAAAAGTGTAATGTTATGATAAACATAGCTAGCATCACATCCATCTCTCTCCATATTTAATACTATGTCATGTCATCAAACTGCCTACTAGTTGGCATTGCATATAGCTGCATGTTATGCTAAGTTATTCTCATCAGACTAGTCATGGTGGAAGCAACTTAGCTATTAACATGCATATCTATGCAATACCAAGTAAGAAAATTGATGACATGCCATAATAATTAATAAAAAAAGAGATAGTAACTTAGCTACTCTCTTCATCCCGGTTTAAAGGACACAATTGCAATTCTTTGGGACCTAGGTGTCCTTTAATTGGGCTAATACATCACTAGTAATTTAAAAAAGTTCATTTTTTTTAAAACTTTCAGTCAGGTTTTCGGTTTCAAGTATTGTACCTGTATAAAAGATTTTCCCAATAAACGAATTTTATTCCAACCTGGGTGAAGGATTTTCCAAAAACAACACTATATTAACATTACACACGCTATATACATTAGTAATTTCACTTTTTTGCCTGGTTTTGTATATGAGTCATTTTTTGGTCAAATTTTTTACACAGACCCCAAAATATTTCAGAATTTTTTGACACGTTTTCTAATTTCTATATTTTTTTAACGATAGGGTGCACGCACACCGAGTGCACCAAATGTGGGTTATATACGCATGCTACTAGTTTAAGTTACTCCCCAGTATGACTAGTCTTAATCAACCTATAAAACAAAGTGTTTTGACTTATGTCCTCAACTTCACCATAATGGTTCTCAAACACATGCTATGTAAGTGAATTGAAAACAAAATCAGGTAAGAGTAAATGCAAACTAAAACTAAATGCAATGATAACATGTATATGTAAATGCAAAGGTAAACTAAAAAGTGAATGCAATGGTGCCATAAAAGTGACGTTGATCGTGGGATGACTAAAGCTTTAAGTATATATACTTATGCAATCTATAACTATGCTTTGTATTTTCGGATTTATTTAATACTGAAATTGAAAGTAAAAAATGTTCCTTATGCTTAAAAATGGTTCGACCTTCATGAGTTCACTTGTCTACTCTCTCATAGATAGGTCTTACAACGTGATAATAATGATCCAACTCCAAAGTGTTTAATACACATCCATATGTGCATCGCGTCTTATATTTAAGATGATGCAACACACACTACAACACATGCCTCAGAGCTCTTCCATGATAGTTTGCGAATCTTTGATCAATATCTCGTCACAGACCACCCAAGTGGTAGTTTGGCGCGACCGTCATGAATCTGTGACGATTCTCTCTATCAAGAGGAATCCCAAAGCCCACTCCGCCCAAACCTTCATGGCAGAAATAACCGTCATACTGATGATGCCCTATGCCACCGACCGTTGTGTCAGACCTGTCAGGAAACGATTGCAGTGCCAATATTGTCATGTGACGTCATTCTCCATGTGGCTTGCCCTGCCTCCTCCATGAGGCGGGTTCATACGATGGCTAACAGGGTGCCACATGGTTGTTTGTCGGGATGACACAAGGTACAACCAGAAAGACAAAAGTGGTAGAACTGTCGTCTGATTGTGGACAAATAACTAAAGGACACGTGGATACACCTGTGCATCAATCAGATTGCTCCGTAGCAAGGGGAACCCAAAATGGGAGCCCATAACCAAGTAGGGACTTTTATAGTTCAGGGGAGGAAGACTCATTACTGTTCGCCAGAATATGATGCAGCGAAAATGGGCCGGCTGACTCCTATGTTTCCATCCGGAAAGGCGCCATGCTTATGCATGACCCATTAACGGTTGAACAATTATGAGACCCAAGATGGGTCCTTTGATAGCTATGTGGGCTACGAGAAAGGCTACATGTTAACGAGACATAAGAAAATTATATATGTGATAATGTAAATTAAAACAGACCATTTGGTTCAAAAACATTGATAACACGAGAGAGACCAAGTTACTGCTACAAATCTATAGTCCGGGAGTGAAATACGCTCTCTTCATCAATGCATACAACAGAGATGTTGTTGAGACAACCGGGGATGGCTCTGGCAATGTTTCCCCTGTTAGAGTATACCACAGTTTTGTGTTAGAGCAGACCATGTATTGCTATATTTGGTAGTTTAGAATTCTATCTCTACAAGGCTTTTCAGTCCCAAGTCTTCTAATAGTATATAAACAACTGATGGCTGCAAGTACACAGATCAATTGTAGCTAGTTTCAAAATAAGAGTATTGAACCCAAAAAGAGCTATTTGGTTAAGGTCTTTATACCCCTCGTCACTATCTACCAAATAATACTCGTAAGCTGCCTTTGATCTCAAGTAAAGAGTGTTTAAAGAGTGTTGTGTTTGTGTGCAAAAAAGTAATGAAAGCAAGTAAATAAAATAACTAGTGCGTTGGGATTGGCGTTGGAACTCAATAAGGTTTAAATGTTCTTGGGGATGTAGGATACACCACTAGCATGTGAGAATTACTTATGATTAGGATAACCTATATCTTTCATCATGATATGTGTTAGGAGAGTTTCATAATAAGATGTTCACAAACAAGTCTCGTGAGCAAGCCACTTATATGAGTCATGTGATGAGGTCATCTCTAAATAAACACTGTGATGCATGCAAGCAAGTCACTTCCACAGACCACCAGAATTAAGGGTTTCCCCATGGATATCATTATGAGATTAGTGAATCTCTCTTTACCCCCCTTTGACCGTGTAGGTTATAAGCCAATTCTTGTAATCACAAAGTAGCACCAGACAAACTCCCATACACATCCAAAGGGTAGTTTCCACTCTTTAGTACCGTAGGCAAATGTTATGTGGTCGACTTCACATGCCATGTAGAGAGAGATCTAACACAATATCATAGATCAAGTAAATATCAAATACAAAAGTTATATATCATCTTTTTTTCACTGCATAATAATACAAGGGTTTCTCCATCTCTCCCCAAGAAGAAGGGAACTACTCACATATGAAGGGGATCAACATCGTGGTATTGGTATGGATGAAAGTATAATTGAATACAAGTGCAAATCCACAAGGGTTTGGATTACAACCAAGTATACAAAGGGGATCGGTGTTGGAGATGATGATAATGAAAATGGAGATCGATGTGTAGCCCTTGAAGATCCAAGGTACCTATTCCTATTTAGTGGTGGTGATGATGGAGATCTTGCGTGCGGCGTCTATGGAGGCGGCGGAGCAGCGGGGCTTCACCCCTTAGGAGTGGATGGATGATTGAGGCTACGACTAGGGTTATCCTCTTTAAATAGCCATTCTGGAGGTCGATTACGTGATCCGACGAAGATCTCCACCAAATATGCCCCTAGGGACATCAAAAATGTTGTTTCGTTTGACGAAATGGAGCTAACCGGGCGGGCTCCAGCCGTACCGTTGGTCGTTAAACCTGCTGGACTTTTAGTATTTTGGCCGCCATTTCTTCATACGAACTCCGATTGAGGTGTTATTTGGCTCGTTGGATTCGTATGGAAGAGGGCTAAAACACCATGGTTTTGGATAAGCAATATGAGATGATGGAAAAATATGACTTATCCACATCTCATATGACTAAGTTTGATGTCTGTAACATCTCTATATCGAATCCTCTTGGCTCCTTTTATCCATAATTGTTCATAGAACCTACACACATGTCAAAGACAAGAAAAAGTAATAAAATCCTAACAAAACCACTAGTTGTTCAAAGTCCAAA
Organism: Avena sativa; assembly: GCA_916181665.1. Taxonomy (NCBI): domain Eukaryota; kingdom Viridiplantae; phylum Streptophyta; class Magnoliopsida; order Poales; family Poaceae; genus Avena; species Avena sativa. Next base: position 6,654,857 of record OV702293.1, on the reverse strand, counting down.
TGAGAATGAATGAGAACTAGTAATCATGTGTCAACACCCGGATTTTTAATCCCAGATGCATGTTATGCCGTACATCGCAATCCTAGGATTACCATTTTTGCGAGACATAACAGAATTGATAGCACATACATCATCCATTACAAATCATAATAGTCTTACAAATAGTTGATCACATGATCAAGTATTAATATATATCAAAGCAGTGGAAATAAACGTAGTAGCGGCTCCATCTTCATTCTCATAGGAAATGCTGACGATGGGAGATGATCCTAGTTATCGTAGGCGTCCTGTAGTCCATCCTCCTTGTACTCTCCTTCATAGTATGGCCATTGGAATATCTAGGGAAAAAGCCATGAGTACTTTTAAGTACTCGCAAACTATAACTAAAGCAGTAATACCATTCTAGTAGGAATTCTAAGCTCTAGGTTTATTTGCGATAAGCCAGTTTTAATTCTGAGGTACTTAGTAGTAAAGACCTAACTTTAGTTTTCTAGATTATTCAAAAGGGAACCTAGTTTCATGTCCACAACCTTGTGTGGTCAAGTCCAAGTCATACTTCAAGTCACAAGTCATTTTGAAAACATCTGACAACGGAACAGTATGGCCATCCAACTGTACATGACCCCAGACGCGGCTATTCGAATAGTTTGACACTCTGCAGAGGTGGTACACTTTCACCACAATATTCGATACATCCGTCAGGGATAACCTAGAATCATCATACTTGGTATGCGGATAATCAATCCTAATCTTTCAATTACACACCCTAGTATAGGCACCTCCCTTATGAGTTTGGCCTCTCAGCCATGGCCATCATCCATCCCGGGAACTGCATAGGTGGACATTCATATTCACAAGTTAGCCTTATCTCAACCTTGTTCCGCGAGGGAACCCATACTAAGACATATAAACTTCCATTTAAGCCCTACCAAACTCAGGTATTGTGGTTGTACGGAAAAATTGAAATGGTATCGTATCTGAACCCAACCATCAGTTTTTATCAAAGTCAGGGCACATATTCATTCAGTATCATCATCAACTCATTGTGTTCCATAACACATGTCAAAACATTTTAATAGAATGACTCATCATTCTAAGGTTTTCATAATCATTTTCTCCAAGTGTTCCCATCTACAGTGATCAAGATTAGCTTAGCACTAGCATCTATCAATGAGGGTGTCACTATTTGAGGGGTACTAATAAATTTTAGCTACGTACACCTTGCTCCATGCTCTTGAGAGCACCTTTCCTATTTTTCCACTAATCACTAATTAATTAACTATTTGAGCCACTTTGATAGAAGAAAGAAAAGATAAAGCTTGCAAGTAAAACTTGGGATTGGTATAATCAAGATGGTTTCACAATAGTATGTATAGTTCTATCTTGCATAGTATAGCTTGCCTTGGTTGGTACAATGGTCGTAGTTCTCTTCTTCTTCTTCTTCGTAGAATTCTTCCTCCTCATAGCCCGGGTTGATACCAGCATCTATAAATAAATACGAGGTACACAATCACCAAACAATACTTAACTACTTCTATTTAGCACACTAAGATCCACACTAGATGATCTAGCATCATCTCTATCATTACAAGAAATATTAACAAGGTTTTATTTATCTTCTTTTTTTAGAAAAGCAATTTCTACTCATTGAAAAGTTACTTAAGATTTAATATTCTCCAATTATCAAATATGGGATCATGTTGAAACATGTCATCACCACATATTCTAATACTTGGGAATGTGATTTAAAAAGGGGATGGCATAAGTTACAAAGTTTAATATTGCTATTTAATAATATTTAAGTGACTAGAAATAAATATATAGCATTCTTTTAATTTTGGTCCAGGACTACTGCATGTAAAATTATATATTTTTACATATTCAGATATATCATGGCCAATTTGATTTTTGCGAGTTGGAATCAACTCAAAAGCATTTATGGTTGATTTTAGAAAAATGTTTGAAGTTGTAGAAGTCTCTACCTTGTTAATTTTACTGCGGGTGATCTGTAATTTCAAACTGTTTGAATCCAACGGGAGTGTTTAGAGATTTTCAATTCCTTTCTAAACAAATTTGGAATCATGCAATTTGGTTCAGTGAATCTTCTTAAATTGAATTTCAAAGTCACCTAAAGTATAGAGTTTTGAAATAAAGGGAAAACCTAAGTTTAAATTTGCGGGCTCGCGCAGGAATGCTAACGGGCCGACCCAGCTACGCAGTGTGCACGCAGCGGGCTGCACCGGGGTTGGTCCCACGCGTCAGTGACTATTCTAACGTGAAGCGATATCCTCTATTCTAGACCGCACGATTAGAGCACGATCGGCGGCTCCGCGTCGTCGTCACCGTCGCACGGCACACACGAGATTCTAATCCTAGATCTACGGAGGGGGTCGTCGGGGGCTTACCAGGGCTCCAGCTAGGTCCGATGAGGTGGGCGAACGAGCTTGTCGATGATGGCGGTCCGAACGGTGGTCGCGGCGGCTCCTGGGGCGGCTCCTAGCGATGGCTTCCCTCCATCACTGCAGCGGCTGGCTCCGGTGAAATTCCGGCGGTGTGGTGCTCGCCTTGCTCCGGGGATGGGTCAGAGAGGTTTTTGGGTGATAGAGGAGTGGAATGGTGTGTGTTTTGAGGCAGGAGGAGGGGTCTATTTATACCCCCCCTGAGAGGAGCAGGGCGGCATGGCTTAGGCTTGTCGGCGACGTCGTTATAGGAAGCTATCGGCATGGCGAAGGGTGTAGGTCGACACATGGTTCCTTGGCGATCGTCATGCGCACAGTGGCACGGCGAGGTGCGGTCTCCATCGTTCTAGAACGTCCATGCTCTGTTCGGGTACCGCGGGCGCTCGTCACGACGTACGGTGGCCATGGAGCGCGCGGGGTCAAACGGGTGTGTCTGGGAGATTGCCGGCGTCACGGCGAACATGTCAGCGCAAGGGGAGAGAGAGGCGCGACGTGGTTGCACGGCGCGGCTCAGCGCTCTAGCGCGGCGTTCGGCATGACAGAGAGTTAAATGGGCACGGCTGCGCTGGCGTCTCCACGGGCGGTCGTTGGTCGAGGCGTACATAGGCAGTGGCGGTGAGGTCATGGCTACCTCCTAGATATCATGGGCGAGGGCGGCACGACGTGTAGCAGTGTGTCCGTGTCGGGGTGACATGGGTGATCTCGGGTAAGAAATGCACTTGTCAAATTGGCGAGTGAGAGAGGCTCAATTGCACGGGATGGTACTGGGGAGAGTAAGGGTGAGTAGTGGAGGCTTGGTGAGGTCACAAGATGATCACAAGATTGATCAAAACAGTGAATAGTTGGTGAACTCGTACTGTGATCACTAAGTGTTTGATTAAATGGCCGCATGAACTAAACCTTTGAATTTTCAAACTCTTTTTGGTGGGTGTGTTGGTCATAAGCTTGGTAGACTCTAGGTGCCAGGGTTTGCCAAGTGGTGAAGGTTTTGATGGTTTTCCAAAAATGACTATCTTGATGCCTGTGATAGATTTAATTTTTAATTGTCTCCCAAATGCATTTGAATTTGTTTATGTAAGTTTTGAAAGCTCACTTGGGTTCAGTGTTACTTGGTCTAGCAAGGTGAGAAAAGAAATGGAATTGTTTCTGTTTGAAATCATTTGCTAGAGATGCTCAAAGTGAGCTAAGTGTTAACTTTAGCAAAAATGACCATTAGGTCATATGCTCTATATATTGATTTTCTTTTCTTTTGTTTTGGGTTTGATTTGACCTAGATGATATGGTTTTGATCTTTAAACCAAACCTCATCATTTAAAACAAACAAACATGGCATTTCAAGCATTCACCAACATTCATAACACATATGCATTTATATAGTGTTTAATATTAAAAGCTTTTGTTAACCCTAATTTTGGTTGATTAGAAATTGATATATGCATAATAGGCATAGTTGTAGCTAGATATAGCATGAGATGAGTGACAATTTGAATAATCTATATGCTTAAATATGCATCAAATTTGCACTCATCAACATCCCCAAGCTAAAACATTGCTCGTCCTCGAGCAAGAGAGTTGATAAATAATGCATCTAGCTTACCATAGAAGATCAATGCCTTGTATCCTTATTTTCCTGCAAGCTCAAAGTAAGATAGAACATATTCATATAAGGCAACACATCAGTTATGTCAATCTATAAAAGATCAATTACAACTTCCATGCTCCGTGTCAAAAGTAAATCTAACTTGAAAGAAAACTTGTGATCCTCCTAATGAGCCTTTTCTATTATTTTTATTAAGTGCGAGAGATCATGTAAAAAGAAGCATAACAAGGGAGTGTCTCATTAACACCCACATGAATAGATTAAGGCTGTTAAACACTTCTTTTTATATTCATTGTCTTTCAAGAAATTCCATCTAATAGTAACGAGACCATGCCAAAAAAATTTAGGTGATTCATTCGGATTCCATAATAGTTTCCAATAGTTGTCATTGATGACCTTGTAAACGTTTTAACAGCCCTTAAGAGTACCAATACTTTTGCCCATTTGTAGTAGTTGCTACTAATGTCGTCAACTCGTAGCTGAAAACATGAGTTGTACCATAGATCGTTCAAAGGCCAATGGAGTTGTTGGCATACCAAGGGTGTTCATCAAAAATTTGTAGACAAGCCTTCAACAATATCATACCTTTTGACTCACAACTTTCAGTTTTTGCATGCACCTTAATCACCACTAAACTTCATTTCCTTCAAACAACTTCTTTCAAGAGTTCTATCAAGTCTATCATTATATCTATGGGGCTGAGTATCTTCAAGTTTATCCTCTTAAGACAATTAAACATTACCCAAGTCATGATTCAAAACTTTTATTATTATATTTAATCTTCTCAAGTGTAGAAATCATGGCAATGTATTTTAGAGGATCACAAAAAAATTCTCAAGATGGATAGTGATTTGGACATAGTGCATCAAAGCTCTAACTCAACTCTTATGAATCCTAACAAAAGCAAGTGCATCCCTTATATAAATATAAAACATAACTTAACTAAGAAAGCATTCAAAAGCAGCGGGATACATGATTGCACAAAAACTTTATAGAAAAAGAACATTTCACAAGACTCTACATATGCAGAAGTAACTTCCCCAAGCTAGAAATTTGCAAGAACCAAACTTTACTAAATCACCAAAAACAAATAGAAAATGCAGTAATCAAAAGAGAGTGTGACAAGTGATTACCTCCCCAAGCTTGAATAAAGCAAGGGTAACACAATTTACCGAATAATCTCTCGTTTGATGGACATGGACCTTTGGTTAAACGAGTACTTTCTTGATTGCGTTTGGTGGTCGCCTTCCTTGATAACCTTATAGAAACAAAAATAAAAACAAATATTTTTGTGCTTTTGAAGTTTTGTATTTTTTATTTTATTTTTTAGGCACAAGGGATTGGCTCATAAGTGATGAAAACATAAGTCTCATGAGGTCGGTTCATCAACCTAAGAACCATGCTTAAGTCAATGAACTAAGTCCAAGAGTTGTACATCCTCTCAGATTTTGATGAAGTGCAAGTGAGACAAGATATAAAACACGAGTGTGCGGCTTCCCATGTGCTTAATTTAAAATAAAAATAGAGATCTCACTCAAGGTAAGGAACTCACTACTACTACTTTTATTGAGAAGGGTTCAAGTTAGACACCTAAGTGGCTTATGCAATTATTTGCAAGGTTGGCACAAATCGTGCACGTCATCACACAAGGTTCAAGTCCCTGCGAAAATAACACACAAAATAAAAGGCAAATAATTCGATGTATGAACAAGATTCATACACCCAACCAATAAAATAAAAATAAAAAGAAACATAAAACACTACAAAGAATTATAAGCTAGAGAATTTTGAAGGTAGGTAAAAGAAAATGAAGTATACTCACAGTAGATCATCTCTTTTTTAAGTCGATACGACCGGATGATACAAATGGATGCACCTGTATGGTCGTTAATTCTTCTAGAATTTTCCCTGCTTCCTTCGTCCGTGACGCTGGGTCGGTACGGGCGTGCCATACGGGCACGTCTCGCCGTATAGTGGTCGTTAAAATGTCTTAAATTCCTGGGACAACTTATTTCTCTCCAAAAAAAATTCGAAGGACCTGAAATGTTATTCCAACATTCCAAAAAAGCATAAAAATATTTGTATAAAGAAGTTTAAACTAGGATATGCATCACATAATTAGGGCAACAAAATATTCCACCTTTTTAAAGTTAGTCCCAAGCCAACTCTAATAGCAAATCATGCAAATATACAAGGGCTAATGCAACATGAATGCAACTAAACTTCAATACACAAAATTAAGAAAGACACCTAACGACTTCTGGATTGCTTTCCGGAAAGCGCTTTCTTAAAACCAAGTAGCCAAGCTTTATTTACTCCAATATTATTTCATCAAAATATTTCTAGAGAAGCATTTGTTCTTACATCCAATAGAGGTATGGAGCACTTACCATCATAGCTTCCTTGAAGTCGCACCCAAGTGATGATGGATATGTCATGTATGGTGAGCATGCCTTCATAGAGAGCTTCATCAAAAGTATTAGAGACTTACATATGAATTCAAATGTTTTACCTTGGTTGGAATCATAAGGATATAATTCATACCTCCTTAATTGCACTATCACGGGGCAACACTTCGTAGTACTTTTCTTTTATAATAGGGGAAATTTAAAAGGTGTCTTTCTCATCTAGTTCATCAAACTTGCTAGCAAGTTCATCAGTTCTAGAGATATCAAGCCACTCACAAAAGTAAGCATCATTAACAAATGTTTCATTCATAATGTTCTCTTATTTTCCCTACACATTAGTACTACAAGATTCTATCTCCAGTTCATCATTATTATTTTTCTCCATATGGGTACCAAGGCGCAAGACCTTTGCAGATAAATTATCTCCAGTTTCAACATAATAAGAATCTTTCCTAAAGAGACAAGCATCATAAAAAGATTTGTTATTCTTAATATGCCATATTAGTTCCTGCTTATAAGTATCAAATATATCAATAGTATTTGGAGTAGAGGGTATAGGTGAGTGATCACTTAGCTCATCCTCCTCTGCTTGTTCCTCATCTTCCATCAATTCATCTTGTGCCTCCTGCAAATGGTCAGTTTTGGGAGCCGCGCTTTCATACCTCTCCTTACTTTTCACAAGTGCATGATCACTAAGATGTTCTTGGAAATAGTCAACAATATGTTGCAAAATTTCATAATCCATTTCTAAATGAAAATCATATTCACTAATCATAAGTTCTTTGATATTTCTATGCAGCTCATGAGCACCTTCAAAAATAACATACTCCATCACTTCACTAGTAACATCACCATTATTGTAGGATACTAAGGATTTATTATAAGTATGTTGCACCTTGTGAACCAACATGGTTTTACATCATCATATGACCTAAACAAACATAAAAAAGAGAGATCTACGCCGGGCTACCCCTATCTGAGGAACGTCTAGGGGGATATACTATCCGAGGCCCACAGGTCAAGGTTTTGTGGCAAACCGCGCTCTGGGGCGTAGGAATACCTCAAGAACTTGCATGTGGCCCTAGCACATGCATGGAGGTGTGGTGTTATGTTGAAACATGCAAAACCTAGTCCCGGGGTGGATGTGTCCCCCTTCGCATGCATGCATGCGCTGTTGAAAGTGCATTTCCTATCCTAAGTGATTTTGGTGTTTATAACAACACACATGTCAGACTAATTATTCGCGAAGTGTACCACATGTTTTATCAAGAAAAGACTTGGCTCGTTCCTGCCAAAAAGGGTCACTTGCTGGCCTTGCCATTGCCTCTGTGGTGTCCGGTAGTACTGGTAAAATCAACCGGTACTACCGCACATCACCGGCAGTAATGGTCCCTGCTACTGGTCAAGGCAATGGGTATGGGCGAACTTCCCAAACGCTACTATCTTCCCCTGTACCGAAAAGCGGTAGTGCCGCTCTTTGATACCGGACAAAAGAGAAGGTGTGGGCAAGTTCCCCAAACACTTCTGTCTTCCCTGGTACCGAAAATCGGTAGTACCGCTCTTTAGTACCAGAAAAGACAGATGGTTTGGGCAAGTTTCCCAAATACCACTGCCTTCCCCGGTACCAGAATGCGGCACTACCGCATGGACCCGGTAGTACCACTCCTATGGTTCTGGTACTACCGCTTGGAACTTGCCCCCCCATTTCTGCGCGTTTCCTCCAAGGCTCACATTGGATAAGGCCCCGACACCTCTACCGGTACCGGTCCGGTAGTACCGGCTGGTTCCGATACTACCGCTCTGATTTCTGGTAGTACCGGTTCTGACAAATTGCAACAGACAGATATGCACTATGATGTATAAAAGGGGTGTTCTCCTACCTTGGGAGGTTGCTCATTTCACTCAAGAACACCGCATTCATTTGAGCCACCAAATCATCAAGATCTCTTCTCTCAACCATACAAAGTCTTTGATCTTTGGAGAATCAAAGGAGGATCCCTTGATCTATTGCTTCACTAAGAGAGATCTTCATTTCCCCCTCATTCACTTGAGGGCCCCTTGATCTAGTGTTTCATTGGAAAGCCTAGCTTTTGATTTGGTTCTTACAAGCTTGTCTTTGATTGTTTGACAACTTGCTTGTATTTGGGAGCCTCCAATTAGGTTGTGGATGTGTGCCCCGAACTTGTTGTAAAGGTGCCGGCTTCCACCTCGAAGGTTGCCGATATAGTGGAAGAGGTGAATCGAACCCTTTGGGGTGAGGTTCATCAGAGAACAACGGAGGCCTCTCGTGGCGTTGGTGGTTTGAAACCACCCCCTCTCCAAACATAGACGTTCTTCCCCTCAAAAGGAAGGAACTACAGGAAACAAATCCTTGTGTCTCTATGTCCACACTTTGGTTACTTCTATCCTTTACCGCACTTTACTTTACTTGTTCTTGCTTAGTGTTGTGCTAGTTGGTTCTAGTTTGACATATAGGTAAATTCACCTTAGTTGCATAATCTAGATAATTTACCTTTCTTGTCAAACCCTAATTTGAAAAATAAGAAAATTTGAAGTAGCACCTATTCACCCCCCTCTAGGTGCCCATATGATCCTTTCAATTGGTACCAGAGCCTAGGCTCTTTATTCAGGCTTTACCGCCTAAGACTATATGGGTAGCCACGATGGGGAAGGTGTTGGTGAGCCTACCACCTCGGTGACCATGGATGATCTCAATAACTTGGAACCAAGATTGAGCTCCACCTTGGACAATGAGATCAAATAATTGCACAAGCTACTTGAGCAACATGTTAAAGATAAAGGTGGCTCATTATCCCCTTATCCTCAAGAGGAACCTCCACCATTACCTAATGTGAATGCCCCGGTATCACCCACGAGTATGGTGGTGGGGGGTAATCAAGACAACACTAATTCCACCACAAAAAGGGATGGCGGGAAGGGAGAGCACCATGACTCTCATGGATGGTACACTCCCGACCCTCCAATTCCTCGCCCTCATATAAACAATAGAGGAGATCCACCAAAGCTAGATGCATCTACTTTTGCTCAATGGCAATCTCTAATGAAATCTCATGTGCGTAGCTCCTGTATTGAGTTATGGAACATCATTGAAGAAGGACTCTATATTGGGGATCCCTCCAACTTGACTAGAAGAGAAGTTATCAATAGCCAACTCAATTCCACCGCTTTGCACATGATACAACAATGATTGGGAACAAAAGGTTACCCTCACATTGAGCACCTCAACATTGCAAAGGAAGCTTGGGATTCTCTCACGGAGTTGTATGTTGGAAATGAGAGCATGAGAAGGAACTAGTATGATGCACTAAGCAATGAAGCCGAAGGCTTCTATATGAAGGATGGTGAAGATCATGAAGATATGTATCGTAGGCTCAAGTCCACCGCCACCGCCTTTAGGAATGTGGGTGCCTCACATGTGGATCATGCTTGGATAAAAAGGAAATATGTGAGTGCACTCATGCATTTTGAGCCTACCGACTTGAAGAGCCTACAAGGAAGACACAACTATCACCTAATGACCTCCAATGAAGTTATGCAAGAGATGGCCTCTTTCAAGGTTGCCGCCAAGAATGCCAAAGATGCTCGCGCTCGATCCCTTGGAATGAGCAATGTTTTCAACCTTGCATTGAAGGCCAAAGTTGTGGAACATGGGGATGAAGATGATAGTGATGAAGTCCTCTCCATGAGCCACCCCGATGATGTCAAGATTGCTCATGGTGAATATATGGCTTTCTATGCAAAGAAATTTTGAAAGAACCCCGCCAAGGCCAAGATGGAAATGCAACGAAGAAGCAACCCAAATGGAAGAAGAGACAATGTCACTAAATTGAGAACTTGCTTCAATTGTGGTGACCGCTATCACTTTGTGGCAAGTTGTCCCTATGAGAAGAGAGAAGATCATGGGGGTAAACTTGTGTTGAAGAAAACTTCCAAAGCTCCTTACAAGAAACCCTTCATCAATAATAATCCCATCAATAAGAAGTCGGGTGAAATTGTATTGATCACTGATGAAGAGTTCTTCTCTGACAATGAAGATGATGAAGAGGAAACATCAAGTGGTGTGGCTGCTCTAGCCACTACCTCTACTCCCACATTCTCCCTCTTCGATTCTCCAAATGAGAATACTCCCAACAAGAATGTCACTTGCCTTATGGTAAGAGGAACAGAGGTATCATCATCATCTCACCCCACTTCCTTAGTTAATGATGAAATTGATGATGAGATGTCTCTTGAGGTCAAAAAGGAAATAATTGCTTTTGATGAGTTCATGAATAGATTGCAAGGGGAACACAAGAGACATTTTGTGGACCTCTTAGATCAACTTTCTCACACCCAAGAGCTTCTTGATGAAAGATGTAAACTAGGAACAGAACATATGATTGAGGTAGAAGCCCTAAACAATGCTCTAGAAGAAGAACAAGAGACTAGGATGTCCCTTGAACTAAAACTTGAAGGGCTTGATGGGGCTAATGATTTAATTGTAAATAGACTCATTAAGGAACTAGACCTTTCTATTGCTTAATATAAAAGGGCTAAAAAGGACAAGATTGAGTTTGGTGTGGTTCATAAAAAACTTGCCGAGGACTTTAGTTTTCTTGAAAAGGCTCACAAGGCTTTGGAAAGTGAACTCTTGTAAATCACAAAGTCCCATGAAACGCTTCAAACTCAATTGACCAATATTTCTTCACCTAGTAATTTCATTCCCTCTAGCAGTACAACTATTTTTGAAGAAAATTCTAGGTTGAAGGGGGGGCCAACTAAGGCCACCTTTCCAAAAGGAAACAAGTCCATTGATGACCTCTTGAGTAAGCAAAGGTCAAATGGTGAAAAAGAGGGCATTGGTTTTGTCTCCAAAGCCAAGAAGAAGAACAAAACGAAGAAGAAGGCCAAGCCCACACAAGAGAAAGACAAGGCCATTGTGGGTAGTAAGACCACAAGTGGTAAAACTATGTCTCATGATGATTTTGCGGGAAGTGCTAACCCTCACTATGTTCTAATGCGTGATTATTATGGTGATGTGTATGCACAATATGTTGGCCCATTTGATGGTTATATTGCTTGGTCTATTTGGGTCCCCAAGACCCTTGTTGCTAACAAAAGAGGACCCATTGAAAAATGGGTACCTAAAAACTAGCTTGATCTTTTGTAGACATATGCTTCCAGAGGGTCAAAGTGGGTGCTTGATAGTGGTTGCACAAGTCATAAGACCTGATGCTCTTCTATTGTCAAGGAATTAAGGCCAAATGATGATCAAATATCTATGACATATGCCGACAAGTCCAAGTCTAAGGTAATGGGTTTTGGAAAGGTAGTGGTTGCCCATGATATTACACTCGTGGACATCATGCTTGTTGAGACCCTTGGTTACAATTTACTTTCAATCCGTGCTCTTGGAAAGATGGGATTTGCCGTATTTATTGATGATGATATTGTGGTCCTCATGTGGAGCAAGTCTCTCAAGGTCGCTTTCGTTCAGTATGTCGAAAATGACTTGTATGTGGTGGACTTTACGGGACAAACCACTACAAGTGCGATGTGCTTATTCGGAAAGGCCGATGTGGGTTGGTTATGGCATCGCCACCTAGCCCATGTCAATATGAGAACTTTGCAAAGTCTCCACAAAGTTGGCCACATTGTTGGACTAAAAGAAAATGTTTCCTTTGCCAAAGATCGTGTTTGCATGGCTTGTGTTCAAGGAAAGATGCATGATGCTCCCCACAAGCCAAAGAACCGCATCAAGTCAACGAGGATCTTGGAGCTCCTTCATGTGGATCTCTTTGGTCCTCCATCTCATGAAAGTCTTGGTGGGAAGAAATATTGTTTGGTGATTGTTGATGACTATTCAAGATACTCATGGGTATATTTCTTCAAGTTGAAAAGTGAGGCCCAAAAGACCTTCATCGACTTCATCAACATGGTGCAATGTCAATATAATGTCCCTGTGTTGATAATTAGAAGCGACAATGGAACCGAGTTTAAGAACTACACCTTGAATGGATTTCTTAGTGATGAGGGGATAAAACACCAATATTCCACTGCATATACCCCTCAACAAAATGGTGTAGCTAAGAGGAAGAACCGGACCCTTATTGAGATGGCAAGGACCATGTTGGCGGAGTTTAAATCTCCATACAACTTTTGGGCTGAAGCCATCTCCACCGCTTGCCATGCATCAAACCGGCTCTACCTCCGCAAAGAATTGATCAAGACTCCATATGAAATACTTACCGGTAAGAATCCCAACGTATCTTACTTCCGGGTGTTCGGTTGTAAGTGTTTCTATCTCATAAAGGGTGTTCGTTTGTCCAAATTCAAGTCTAAAGCATTAGAGGGTATTTTTGTTGGCTATGGTCTCGAATCTCACACTTATAGAATATATGATAAGCTCTCCGGAGCCGTCATAGAATCTTGTAGTGTGACCTTCGAAGAATATGATGGTCCCCAAGGGGGGCATGTTGATGCTTGTGATGCAGATGATGAAATGCCTCAGGATGCCATAGGAAGAATGGGTGTGGGATATATCCGCTCTATTGAGGAACCCCTTATGGCAGATCGAGAAGAACTATGCTCTACTCAAGTGGAGACCTCATCTTCACAGCAAATACAAGCTCCATCTATCGAGGAGGACAATGACCCAAGCCAAAGACAAGCTGTGGACCCTCAACATGTTGATAAAGGTGATATCTCTAGTGAGGAGGAGCTTGAGTCACCATTCTCCAGATTGTCAAGTGTTGCTCGGTCTATTACACAAGGAAGATCTACACAATCTGCCGTGAGAGCAGCTCAACTCTAATCTAGTAATGTACTTGATCAAGACCAAGGTCAAACTTTGCCTCTTAATGAAGAGAATGATTTCGATGTGATCAAGGTCAAGTTGATGGTCAAGACGAGGACCAAAATGATGAACATGTCCCCCCAAGAAACAACAAGGAGATCTACACTCGTCGGCGAAGCTAGAATGGATAGGATGTTGGAATGAAGAGACCATTCCCTAGAGAATGTGGTTGGATATCTAAGGAGAGGAATATCCACAAGGGCACAATTGAAGAGGTTTAGTGAACATCAAGCACACATCTCCATGATTGAACCAAAGAAGGTGTGTGAAGCTCTTGAAGATTCGGATTGGTTGGAAGCAATGCACAAAGAGCTCAACAACTTTGAGAGAAATAAAGTATGGAAGTTAGTTGAGAAGCCAAAGGATTGTCGCAATGTTATAGGCACCAAGTGGATATTCAAGAACAAGCAAGATGAGCATGGAATTGTTGTAAGGAACAAGGAAAGATTGGTGGCACAAGGGTACTCTCAAATTGAAGGCATTGATTATGGAGAAACATATGCACCCGTGGCTCGCCTTGAGTCCATTTGTATCCTTCTTGCTTATGCAGCACATCATAACTTTAAGTTGCAACAAATGGATGTAGAAAGTGCATTTCTTAATGGTCCATTGAATGAGTTGGTATATGTAAAGAAACCCCCGAGATTTGAGGATCCCAACTTCCCAAACCATGTATAGAAACTCGATAAGGCGCTCTATGGGCTCAAACAAGCCCCACGCACGTGGTATGGGCACCTTAGAAAGTTTTTGTTTGACCGTGAGTTTGAGGTTGGGAAAATCGAACCCACTCTTTTTTACTAAGAAGGTCAATGGGGAGATTTTTGTATGCCAAATATATGTTGATGATATTATATTTGGCTCATCTAACAAAGCTTTTAATGATGAATTCTCAAAGCTTATGACTAGTAGGTTCCGGATGTCTATGATGGGGGAATTAAGGGTATTCCTTGGTTTTGATATCAAGCAACTTAGAGGAGGGACATTCTTCAACCAAGCCAAGTATACTCAAGATATGCTAAAAAGGTTCAAATGAAAGATTTAAATGGTGCTCCTACCCCTATGGCAACAAAGACTCATCTTGAACTAAATCCAAATGGTAAAGATGTGGATCAAAAGGTATACCAGTCTATGATTGGTTCTTTGCTTTACCTTTGTGCATATACACCCGATATTGTGTTGAGTGTAGGTGTGTGTGAAAGATATCAAGCAGCTCCTAAATAAAGCCATTTAATGGCGGTCAAGAGAATCTTTCGATATTTGGTTGATACCCCACACTTTGGTCTTTGGTATCCTCGAGGGTCAACATTTGCTCTTTGTGGATACACGGAATCGGATTGGGCTGGTGATAAGGATGATAGAAAATCAACATCCGAGGCTTGCCAATTCCTTGGTCGGTCCTTGATATGTTGGTCTTCTAAGAAGCAAAATTATATATCTCTCTCCACCATCGAAGCCGAGTATGTGGCAGCTGCTAGTGCTTGCACTCAATTGCTATGGATGAGGCAAACTTTAAAGGAATACGGTGTCCAGTGTGACAAAGTGCCTATTCTATGTGACAATGAAAGTGCTATCAAGATTGCCTACAACCCGGTGGATCACACAAGGACAAAGCATACTAAGATTCGTCATCACTTCATTAGAAATCATGTTGCTCGAGGTGATATTGAGCTATCATATGTGTCAACCAAAGACCAACTTGTCGACATCTTCACAAAGCCACTTGATGAAGCAAGGTTTTTTTATCGGAGGAATGAGCTAAATATCATAGATTCAAGGAGCTTGACTTGATCACCTTGCATACTCACCTATGTCTTGACTCGTATTTGGTTTAGGTGCAGGCATGGATATAGGGGGAGTGCGGTCCTAATTGATTGGACTATCCCTCCTTCCATTATGCCCAAAGTGATAAAAAATCATTTTTCTTAATATCATTTTGTGATATGTGAGCTTAAATGATGAGTTTCGGTAATGGACCCAAGATATATCTTTGTGGTGCCAAGCCGAGTATACTGAAACAAGGTGGCCTAGGTCACCGTCCTCTCACATTCAAGAGGTTGGTGATTACTCGTGTTTGTCATTTATTGAGTTGTTTAGGTCTTAGGATCATGCACTCTCATTTGGTTCTTGATATGTTTTCCCTATTTTAGAGTGCATGTGTCCATATCAGTGTGACTCTCTCAACCTAAGCCTTTCTTATCCTTCTACAAACCCTATCTACTCTGCACAAGAACCTCCTCATTTGTACCTGGCCTTTTGTTCTGGTGGAACCGGTACTACCGGGCAAGGGATAGGTACTACTGGCCAGTGGGTCAATACTTTGGAATAGTATTAGCAAGTGATACCTTAGTAAATTTTAAGTGGACTATTTTACTATATGCATTTTGGCTAAGTGTAGCTTGGCTTGCTTTGCTCAAAATAGGTTTTTCCTATTAGTTGAAATCACTAAGTTTTCTTTGTTAAAACTTTTCGCAAGAAACCACCAATAGACATTGGGGTCCTTCACCCTTGTTCACCCACAAGTTTTTACTTAGAAGTTGGAGTGATGAGATTCTTGATAGCTTCCATGTCTTGATGCTCAAGTTGTCCATTGCCATGGACTTGTCTAAGTACTTAGATTTTCCATCTGCAGAGGTTGTGCACTTTCCCCACCAGACTTGGTTTCCCAAGACAGGACCTTTCAGAAGCCTTCCCTTAGCCAAATGGACGCGTTCCAACCTATCATCCCACTACCACCAACTGTCCAAATGACTAAGTTCTAGCAACCTATGTGATCCAGGCAGAGCCCATATTGCCAAGTGGCTGCACTATAAGCTTCTCAACACTTGGCCTCTAAAATCCCTTTGTGCCTGGGTGGCATACCACAAGTGAGATACACAAGGTAAACCATGTCCATGGGCCTTGTGTAACCACTCAACCAAAAACCACCATTCAAGTCCCATTCCACCCAGGTGATTCATTGGCTTAGTTGTTTTATTAAGAAAAACATAAGTCAAAAGACTTAGAAGTAATTTTCATCATAGCATGTATATACTTTACCAACCCTTGTTTGCTACTAGCTAGGCTAAGCATGGCATAGTAACTTAACTTAGGAATTCCCTAGCAATTCTATATCTACTTAGGATTTCCCAACATGGCATTTGGCAAAAATAGTAACATGCAAGACTTAGCAAAATATTTCTAATGCTTGTACCAAATATAGGGATGGAAATATTCATGAAGTACCACTTGCCTTGGTAATGGGGAGAGTAGCACTCTTCACAATCACAATCACTAGCACCAAAATCTACACATAAATTATAACCATAATCACATACAAGTCATATACAAACAAAAATATATATGCATGCATGCAAGAATGCTAAGTGATGATTTTTAAAACTCCACCAAGCCAGTGCATAGTACTGATTCATAACCAAGTTAAAAACTTGCTAAAACAAGTTTATTTGACACCAAAATAATTTCCTAAACAATTTCTATACTCAAAATAGTCTTAAACAAGTTTCTGCAAATAAAGTCATTTTAACAGAAACTATTCACTAAACACATCGCACAAACAGAAAGGGCTTGTCTTCCTGATTCCAAAGGTATAAAATTTGCAAAAATCTAACGTGGGAATCAAAAGTTATAGCCTAATAAAATTTGAATCTAAATCTGTTTTAAATTCTGTTTTAAACACAAACCCTAGCCACGTGTCTTAACCTTACGGGCGCGTACCATTTCGCACCGGATCACGCTCGCGAGCCATAGGATCTAAGTGGCGATGCACGGTTCAGATCAAAACATAACGGTTCGATAAGTGGGCTAATCCTATGCGCTGGATCTGGATCTGACGGCTACAATTCATCTGACCACAACTGAGCGGCGCTAGCGGCAGCGACTGGCGGCGGCGCGTCTGTCAGCGGCGGCGCTGGCGTTCTAGGTCGCACGGGAGTGGGGGAAGAGGCTTACCAGAACCGCAGGGCGCTGCTGATGCTCAAGGTGGCAATGGCTTGGGAAGGGGCGCACGAGGTCATCGGAGATTCCTCGCCGGAGTTCGCAAACGCGTCGGGTGCGGCTGTCGTCGACGTTGGCGAGGAAATGCGTCGCGCTAAGTCAAATGGAAGGCACTGTCAGATGCGCAAGACGATGGGATCCTAATCGTATCAGACAGAGGGCAAGGGGCGGCTGGTACTTACGGGGAGAGGTCGCCGGAGTTCGTGCAGAGGGCGGCGGCGCTCGGTCGAAGTCGTTGTCGAGGCTACAGATCATGCGAGAACCAACAAGGCGTGTCCGTGGATGCGCAAGAAGTTGCTGAGCGTGATAGCATGAGTCAGGGACAGAGGGGAGCACCGTACTCACCGGAATTCGTCGGCACGGTCGTCGGAACAGCGGCGGCGCCGAGCAAGTTGTGAGCAGCCTGGGGGCGTGAAGGGGGAATTGGTTGAGGGGAAATGGTCGCGAGAGAGAGGGGATTATATAGCTAGAGGCTCGACAGGAAACGCCCAGGGAATCAATGCCATTTACCTCGCGGAATCAAAGCAGCAACGGGCAGCGGCGGAGTTCGTGCGCGAGATTTTGGGGAAGACGACGATGACGTGGAGAGGGCCCGCTCGTCAACGAAACACGCAGAGAGAAAGTGGGGTCTGGGTGTCAGCGACCGTGTGGGTGCGTCTGCGCGTGCGAGAGAGAGAGGGAGGCCGGGTGGGCTAGCTGGGACGGTTCTGCTGTTGGGCTAGAATAGGGGCGCCTGACCTTTTTCTTTTCTTTAATCCTTTTCTTTTTCCAGAATGAATTTCAGGAATGGTTTTTCAAATGAATTCAAACTCCATTTGAATTCAAATCTATTTGGGATTTTTGCAGTGTGCAACAGTCTCAATTCTAGGCATAAAACTATGTGGTCACTTTGAAAAGGCTTGGTCATTTTTGGAGAAGCAAAATAACAGGGACTTTGCAGTTGATTTGCAAATGTTTGAAAAATGGTTTTTTTGAAACCATTTCCATTTTGTAAAGTTTGGTTCAAATTCCACACTCAATCCATTCAACAAGGGAGACAAACAATCTAGGTTTAAAACATTCAAACTCTCAAATGGGGATGGCCATTTGATTTAAGTTTGCTCACATAAAATGATAGCACTATGTGCTTCTGTTTTTCTGAAATGAATTTTGAAATTGATCTCAATTCTATATGCATGCATGAATGATATGCAATCTTTGAAATCATGATTTTAGGGATGTTACAAATCTAACCCCCTTAAGGTGAATCTCGCCCTCGAGATTCGGATTGGCTAGCAAATAGGTGAGGGTGGTCTTTCCGAAGATCATCTTCTCTTTCCCATGTTGCTTCCTCTTCGGAATGATGATTCCACTGCACTTTGCAAAACTTGATAGTCTTTGTCCTTGTGACTCTTTCTGCAGTCTCAAGAATCTTGATAGGTTTCTCTTCATAAGTGAGATCACTTTCTAGTTGCACTTCCTCCAAAGGTATAGTATCTTTCAAGGAAGTTTCTTCCATTTCTGGGTGACATTTCTTAAGCTGACTCACATGAAACACATTATGGACAGCTGACAGAGATTCAGGCAATTCAATTTCATAGGCAACTTCTCCTTTGCGACTTAGAATCTTGAATGGCCCAACATATCTTGGTGCCAACTTTCCTTTGACTCCGAATCTCTTCACTCCACGAAGTGGTGATACTCTAAGATAAGCTCTATCACCAACTTCATAGGTGACTTCTCTACGCTTAGGATCTGCGTAGCTTTTCTGTCGGGACTATTCTATCTTCAACCTGTCCTTAACCAATTTGACCTTCTCTTCGGCTTCCTTGATAAGATCTGGCCCGAATAAACTTCTTTCTCCCACACCATTCCATAACAATGGGGTGGTACACTTTCTTCCGTAGAGAAACTCAAACGGTGCCATCTCAATGCTGGCTTGATAGCTGTTGTTATAAGAAAATTCTGCGTAAGGCATACTTTCATCCCAACTTGCTCCATAGTCTAGGGCACATGCTCTCAACATGTCTTCCAGAATTTGATTAGTCCTTTCTGTTTATCCATCAGTTTGAGGATGAAAAGCAGTACTGAATTCCAACCTCGTTGCCAATGACTCATGTAGCTGTCTCCAAAAATGGGAAGTGAATTGAGTTCCCCTATCAGACACAATACTCTTGGGCACACCATGTAGACATACAATTCTACTCATGTAGATTTTGGCTAACTTGGCACTTGTGTAAGTTGTCTTCACGGGTATGAAATGAGCCACTTTAGTTAGGCGATCCACTACTACCCATATGGAATCATATCATGATCTGGTCCTTGGTAATCCGGTAATGAAATCCATACCAATCTTGTCCCACTTCCAATCAGGAATAGGTAGTGGTTGAAGCAAACCTGCTGGTTTCTGATGCTCCGCTTTTACTCTACTACACACATCACACAAAGAAATATGTTCGGCGATGTCCCTCTTGAGATTATTCCACCAAAATCTTTCTTTCATGTCCATGTACATTTTGGTGCTACCCGGGTGGATAGAATACGGAGAGTTGTGTGCTTCCTGCAAAATCAGTTTCCGTAACTCCGGATCTTGTGGAACACAGATATGTTTCCCATACCATAAAGTACCCTGTTCGTCTTCATGGAATTTTTTAGCTTTCCCTTGGCCAATCTTTTCCTTAATCTCTTCAATTTCCTTATCAGTCTTCTGGGCTTCTCTGATCTTGTCCAACAAAGTGGGTTGAACATCCAAAGACATGAGATGTCCTTCGGGCATAATCTCCAATCTGAGTTTTCTGAATTGGGTACACAAATCATCTGGCAATTCTCCCTTGGTAAGGCCATTCACAAATACCTTACGACTTAGAGCATCTGCTACAACATTTGCTTTACCGGGGTGGTATTGCAAACTTAAGTCATAGTCTTTGATAAGCTCTAACCATCTTCTTTGTCTCATATTAATTTCCTTCTGGGTGAAGATATACTTCAAACTTTTGTGATCCGTGAACACTTCACAACGCTTTCCCAAAAGGTAGCGTCTCCATGTTTTGAGTGCATGGACAACAGAGGCCAACTCCAAATCATGAGTAGGATAGTTCACTTCATGAGTTTTGAGTTGTCTCGAGGCATAAGCTACAACTTTACCGTCTTGCATAAGTACGGCACCCAAACCTTGATGAGATGCATCACAATATACTTGGAAATCCTTTTCCAAATCTGGTAGACATAAAACTGGTGCTGTCACAAGTCTCTTCTTCAACTCCTGAAAGCTGAGTTCACAACCTTCAGACCAAGCAAACTTCTTATCTTTCTTTAACAATTCAGTCATGGGCTTAGCTACCTTAGAGAAATTCTCAATGAACCTTCTGTAGTAACCTGCTAAGTCAAGGAAACTACAAACTTCTTTCACGGACTTGGGAGATTCCCATTCAGTCACAGCTGAAACCTTAGCAGGATCAACTGCTACACCATCCTTTGTCATAACATGACCAAGAAAACCAACTTCCTCTAACCAGAACTCACACTTGCTGAATTTGGCATAAAGTTTATGCTCTCTTAATTTCTCAAGTATCAAACGCAAGTGTCCTTCATGTTCTTCTTTGCTCTTGGAGTAGACTAAGATGTCATCGATGAAAACGACAACAAACTTGTCAAGAAATTCCATGAACACCTTGTTCATCATATTCATGAAGTATGCTGGAGCATTGGTCAAGCCAAAAGGCATTACTGTATACTCATACAATCCATACCTTGTGGTGAATGCTGTTTTAGGTATGTCTTGTTTTCTTATCTTAAGTTGAAAATAGCCTGACCTTAGATCAATCTTTGAGAACACACATGCTCCTTCAAGCTGATCAAAAAAATCATTGATTCTAGGCAAAGGATATTTGTTCTTGATAGTTACCTCGTTGAGTGAACGGTAATCTATGCATAACCTTTGACTTCTATCTTTCTTCTCTACGAACAAAATTGGGGCTCCCCAAGATGAAGAACTTGGTTGAATAAATCCTTTCTGCAACTGTTCTCCTAGTTGCTTCTTGAGCTCTTTCAGTTCATCAACTGACATTTTATACGGTCTCTTTGCTATTGGTCCAGAACCTGGTACCAAGTCTATCAGAAACTCCACATCCCTATCTGGTGGCATTCCCGGCAGTTCTTCCGGAAACACATCTGGATACTCACTTACAATTGTCACACTATCTATGCTAACCCCCTTAAGAGAATTAAGCATACTCCTTTTTGCTTTAAAGCTGGTCTTGAATCTGATCCTTTTATTTTCTAGAGTTGTGAGTGAGACAGTATGGTTGGCACAATCTATCACTCCTTTGTACTTAGTCATCCAGTCCATTCCCAGAAGGACATCCAATCCTTGGGAGTTTAGAATTATCAAATTAACGGGAAACTTATACTTCCCAAATTCTATGACTAGATCATGACATCCCGAATTCACTATCATTTCTCCACCAGGAGAACTTAATTTTATAGGACACCCAATAGTTTCTACCGGTAGTTCATTTCTTTCAACAAATGCTCTTGATATGAATGAATGAGATGCACCAGTATCAAAGAGTACAAATGCTGGAATGGAATTGAGTCTGAACTTACCAGCAACAGCATCAGGCTCCTCATAGACCTCCTCCACATTGATGTGGTTCACCTGTCCTTTCTGGAAAGGATTGGGCTTTACAGGTCCTTCAACTTTCTTTTTGGGGCACTCATTTGCATAGTGTCCCATCTTCTTGCATTTGAAGCATTCAACCTGACTGATGTCTCTCTTAATAGGCTGACTTCCACTTCCACTACCATTACCACTGTGGTGGTTCTTATGTCCACTCTTGAGGTTCTTATACTTGTCATTGTCATGACTACGATGATGCTTGTTGTCATGACGGTTGTGGTTGTGGTGTTTGTTGAATTTCCCATGTTTGTGGGATCCTGAGCTTCCACTGTCATCATAGTGAGATCGTTTGTGAGACGATCCCGAGTTGTGCTTGTCGGAGTGCTTTCTTTTTCTACTCTCGACTTGCTTCATTTTTTTCTCCAATATAGCAGCCTTGTCACAGAGTGACTGATAAGTGGGAACATAAGCCACAGCCAATTGCAGATTCAGCTCATCATTCAAGCCTTCCAGAAATTTTTCCTTTCTCTTGGCATCTGTGTCAACTTCATCCGGTGCATAACGCGCCAGATTGTTGAACTCTTCAATGTACTCAGCCACGCTGCGGTGGCGCTGCTTCAGATTGTGGAACTCTTTCTTTTTCAGGCTCATTATTCCTGAGGAGATATGAGCAGTGCGAAAACCATCCTCAAAGATAGCCCATGTCACCTCGTCTATGTGAGTGGTGATCTGAAAGTTGTCCCACCAAGTGGCGGCTGGCCCTTCCAGCAGATGTGCTGCAAATCTGACCTTTTCAACATCCGTGCAGCCCACGGTTACTAAGTCCTTGTTTACAGAACGTAGCCAATCATTGGCCACCATGGGATCAGTCGTCCCTGATAACTTAGCTGGCCTCAATCTCAAGAATCTGGTGAGCATATCGAAGCCCGGAGGGTTGTTGTTGTTGTTATTGTTGTTGTTATTGGGGTTGTTGTTGTTGTTGTTGTTGTTTTGGTTCTGAATGAATGATGTCATCATCTGCATCAGCTGTGTTTGAGCAGTCATCATTTGTTGCATTTCTGGTGTGATGTTGTTGTTGTTGGGGTTGGGGTTTGCGCGACGGGGAGGCATCTGTGGTTTGTTCAAATAGAGATAATAATGAGATACCCATAGATGCTTTTGTGCACATTACATCACATAATCAAACACAAGCATGCAACAAAGAGATAAAAGTTCAACAACAAGATAACAAGTTCACAAAGTAAAACACACAAGTAGCAAGCCATCCACATGTCGGATGGTCCAATAACAAGTTCTCAAATAACAAGTACGATAATAAAAGATAAACGAGCAGTCAAATCTACTCATCAGCATCAATCTCCTCCTCGACAAAGGTAAGACCTGCGTTCTCCATCGCGGTCTTGTTCTCCTCAATAGTAGTGGTCAAGGACTCAATCTTGGCCTTGAGAGCCCTCTTCTGGGAATGAAGCCTCTCTATCACCGTCTGCTGCTGCTCTAGCTCGAAGTCCTTGGACTGCAGTTCTTCAGTCATGTCCCGGATCTTCTTGTTCCTATCCTGGACACGCTTCTCTTGAATCTTGAACTTCCTGTCCTGGGTCTCGAACTTCGCCTCCATTTCCTTGACTATCTCGTCCTGCTGCGCGAAGAGCTTGTCCTTCTCGCGAAGCTGCACCTGGAGCTCGTCATTACTGAGCATGACATTGGTCCTGTCCGTGTCCACGTGCCTAATGAGAGACTCTAAGTCCTGGAGGTATAGACGTATCGGCTCTGCTGCGTCCCTCGAGTCGTCCTCGAAGTCGATGGACTCTCCATCCTCATCACGTCTTCCGAAGACGTGGAAGTGGGTGCCTCTAACCTGTCGGGAGTGTCGACCTAGCAGACGTCCTATCAGGTCCTGCATAACTACCTCCATGCCTCTATCCCTGTCATCGTGCATAAGCTTGAAGACGATGGCCTCCGTAGTAGGCTCTGTCTGGCGTCCGGGCTGGTTCACCTTGAAGCCCTAGAGGTCCTTCCTCTCAAACTTGGTGAGTGGATGCACCATGATGGTGGGAAGAGGGAGATTGAGCAAAGTGGTAAGCTCAACGATACGAGGACCAAAGCGGGTAACCTGGAACTCCTCAACAGTGCTGATGGTAATAGGCATCTATTTATAAGATAGAAAAGTTAGAACCACACAAATCAAGATAAACAAAAGTCATAACATCACATACAAATCCTTGGAAAGCAAAATCACACAAGTCATGCATACATGAATCCATTACATCAACCAAGGTCCAATCTTATTTAAGGTATCATTTTGGAAAATAAGGTGATAGGTGGTGGTCCAACTAACGAAGTACGTTTACAATCCTATCTCACTGGATCTGTTGGCTAACACAATGTTCCTAGAAGCAATCAGCCTATCTTGCTCACATGATTCCATCACTAAGTCTATAATATCTCCTCTTAAGGTTTGGTTGGTAGCTTCCAACTCTTGGGTAAGTTCCTTCTCTTTCATCAATTCTTTTTGGAGGTTGAGCATTCTGCACTTGACTCTAGCACTAAGTTCTTTGATAGTCCTCCAAGCTGCTTCTCTTGCTGACTCAAAGAATGTGGTGTGCACCATAGTGTTGGTGTACATGCAGAATCCTGTTTCTTTGTGGTTGTCTTCCTTGTTTTTGTACAAGTGAAGTTGCACCCACCAGTACTCAACTCCTTCATCCATCACTGGAAAGCCCTTGTACACAGCTGCACCATGTATTTCCATTGCCACCATGAGGTCCTTGAGAATTTTGGGAAACTCAGTCTCACACTCCAAGGTCATAGTCATGAGTGGTCCTTTCCTTACGGCTTCGTTGATGGAGTTCATCTACAAATTGAGATGAGAATGAGAAGATTAGAAAAGTTTACGAGAAGTATAGACAAGTGTAGAAGTAGTTGAATTTTTTTTCCTTAGTGGTTTCCAATCCTAGGGTCATAATCCTACAGGCAACACAGTGCTCTGATACCATCTGTAGGATCCCTCCTTTGTAAAGGAAAAGGATCCCTGTGATTGCAATGCTAGTCCCTGGATCATTGCTAGCATCAGTTTAAGATGAAGTACACAGATACAAAGGTCATTTATTACATCCATTCCAGAGATAAAACATAGTCTTTTACAACTCAAGGCCACAGGCCTAATACAAGAGTTTGGAATAAGTAAATAAACATAAGTCTTCATCTTCATGTGCCATAGGCAAGCATGTTGAGTGTAGACTCATGACACCTAATCATCATCGGAGTAACCTGCAACATCACAAGTTACAGCCACAGTGGGTCAATACTTTGGAATAGTATTGGCAAGTGATACCTTAGTAAATTTTAAGTGGACTATTTTACTATATGCATTTTGGCTAAGTGTAGCTTGGCTTGCTTTGCTCAAAATAGGTTTTTCCTATTAGTTGAAATCACTAAGTTTTCTTTGTTAAAACTTTTCGCAAGAAACCACCAATAGACATTGGGGTCCTTCACCCTTGTTCACCCACAAGTTTTTACTTAGAAGTTGGAGTGATGAGATTCTTGATAGCTTCCATGTCTTGATGCTCAAGTTGTCCATTGCCATGGACTTGGCTAAGTACTTAGATTTTCCATCTGCAGAGGTTGTGCACTTTCCCCACCAGACTTGGTTTCCCAAGACAGGACCTTTCAGAAGCCTTCCCTTAGCCAAATGGACGCGTTCCAACCTATCATCCCACTACCACCAACTGTCCAAATGACTAAGTTCTAGCAACCTATGTGATCCAGGCAGAGCCCATATTGCCAAGAGGCTGCACTATAAGCTTCTCAACACTTGGCCTCTAAAATCCCTTTGTGCCTGGGTGGCATACCACAAGTGAGATACACAAGGTAAACCATGTCCATGGGCCTTGTGTAACCACTCAACCAAAAACCACCATTCAAGTCCCATTCCACCCAGGTGATTCATTGACTTAGTTGTTTTATTAAGAAAAACATAAGTCAAAAGACTTAGAAATAATTTTCATCATAGCATGTATATACTTTACCAACCCTTGTTTGCTACTAGCTAGGCTAAGCATGGCATAGTAACTTAACTTAGGAATTCCCTAGCAATTCTATATCTACTTAGGATTTCCCAACATGGCATTTGGCAAAAATAGTAACATGCAAGACTTAGCAAAATATTTCTAATGCTTGTACCAAATATAGGGATGGAAATATTCATGAAGTACCACTTGCCTTGGTAATGGGGAGAGTAGCACTCTTCACAACCACAATCACTAGCACCAAAATCTACACATAAATTATAACCACAATCACATACAAGTCATATACAAACAAAAATATATATGCATGCATGCAAGAATGCTAAGTGATGATTTTTAAAACTCCACCAAGCCAGTGCATAGTACTGATTCATAACCAAGTTAAAAACTTGCTAAACCAAGTTTATTTGACACCAAAATAATTTCCTAAACAATTTCTATACTCAAAATAGTCTTAAACAAGTTTCTGCAAATAAAGTCATTTTAACAGAAACTATTCATTAAACACATTGCATAAACAGAAAGGGCTTGTCTTCCTGATTCCAACGGTATAAAATTTGCAAAAATCTAACGTGGGAATCAAAAGTTATAGCCTAATCAAATTTGAATCTAAATCTGTTTTAAATTCTGTTTTAAACACAAACCCTAGCCACGTGTCTTAACCTTACTGGCGCGTACCGTTTCGCACCGGATCACGCTCGCGAGCCGTAGGATCTAAGTGGCGATGCACGGTTCAGATCAAAACTTAACGGTTCGATAAGTGGGCTAATCCTATGCGCTGGATCTGGATCTGACGGCTACAATTCATCTGACCACAACTGAGCGGCGCTAGCGGCGGCGACTGGCGGCGGCGCGTCTGTCAGCGGCGGCGCTGGCGTTCTAGGTCGCGAGGGAGTGGGGGAAGAGGCTTACTAGAACCGCAGGGCGCTGCTGATGCTCAAGGTGGCGATGGCTTGGGAAGGGGCGCACGAGGTCGTCGGAGATTCCTCGCCGGAGTTCGCAAACACGTCGGGTGCGGCTGTCATCGACGTTGGCGAGGTTCTGCGTCGCGCTAAGTCAAATGGAAGGCACTGTCAGATGCGTAAGACGATGGGGATCCTAATCGTATCAGACAGAGGGCAAGGGGCGGCTGGTACTTACGGGGAGAGGTCGCCGGAGTTCGTGCAGAGGGCGGCGGCGCTCGGTCGAAGTCGTTGTCGAGGCTACAGATCATGCGAGAACCAACAAGGCGTGTCAGTGGATGCGCAAGAAGTTGCTGAGCGTGATAGCATGAGTCAGGGACAGAGGGGAGCACCATACTCACCGGAATTCGTCGGCGCGGTCGTCGGAAAAGCGGCGGCGTCGAGCAAGTTGTGAGCAGCCTAGGGGCGTGAAGGGGGAATTGGTTGAGGGGAAATGGTCGCGAGAGAGAGGGGATTATATAGCCAGAGGCTCGACAGGAAACGCCCAGGGAATCAATGCCATTTACCTCGCGGAATCAAAGTAGCAACGGGCAGCGGCGGAGTTCGTGCGCGAGATTTTGGGGAAGACGACGATGACGTGGAGAGGGCCCGCTCGTCAGCGAAACACGCAGAGGGAAAGTGGGGTCTGGGTGTTAGCGATCGTGTGGGTGCGTCTGCGCGTGCGAGAGAGAGAGAGGGAGGCCGGGTGGGCTAGCTGGGCCGGTTCTGCTGTTGGGCTAGAATAGGGGCGCCTGGCCTTTTTCTTTTCTTTAATCCTTTTATTTTTCCAGAATGAATTTCAGGAATGGTTTTTCAAATGAATTCAAACTCCATTTGAATTCAAATCTATTTAGGATTTTTGCAGTGTGCAATAGTCTCAATTCTAGGTATAAAACTATGTGGTCACTTTGAAAAGTCTTGGTCATTTTTGGAGAAGCAAAATAACAGGGACTTTGCAGTTGATTTGCAAATGTTTGAAAAAATGGTTTTTTTGAAACCATTTCCATTTTGTAAAGTTTGGTTCAAATTCCACACTCAATCCATTCAACAAGGGAGACAAACAATCTAGGTTTAAAAAATTCAAACTCTCAAATGGGGATGGCCATTTGATTTAAGTTTGCTCACATAAAATGATAACACTATGTGCTTCTGTTTTTCTGAAATGAATTTTGAAATTGATCTCAATTCTATATGCATGCATGAATGATATGCAATATTTGAAATCATGATTTTAGGGATGTTACATGGATTGAGATGAATCATGTGAAAAATCACTTGGACTACTTCGGTGAAGCTCTTGGGCTCTGCACTAACATTGGTTTGCTTCCCATTATGTAGTTCCGGCATGACTATGATCCCTTGCTCATTACTCAGTTTTATGCCACCGCTCATTTAAAAAAAACCAGGCTCAGGCTATCACCTGGATAACGGAGGGTGTTGTCAAGAAAGCAACTTTGGCTGAGTTTGGGGCGATTCTTGGGTGTGAGGACTGTGGCAAGGACACTCCAGTTGGCTACCGCTATCACAACAGTGATTGTCCCATGAAGAAGGATGTTCTTGCTCCATTATACATCCGGGACACGGTATTGCTGATAAGATCAAGGGGCTTCTCCTCACATATGATATCTTGCACCGTATCTTCCGTGAGACTGTGGCCCCGTGAGCTGGTAATGTTGATGAGATGCATGGGTTCATGGTGGATCTCATGATCACCACTTATCACAACCGTGATTCCGGCCACCCACTTGATGTGATGGACGTCATTTGGAATGAGATGGTTGTTGCTACTTACACTCAGAGGGTGCCTCCTTTTTCTCCATACATCATGGCCCTCGTCCTCAGCAAGTGCCCCTCTATTGCCCGAGACCTTTCTTATCACCGCCTTACTACTCACTGACACAGGTCTCTGTTGATCAAGACCCGTCCTAAACCTCGCAATGCAGATGACCAACTAGTTGATGAGGATGGGAACCCGCTTGAGGAGGTATCCGATGATGAAGATAGCGCCCGTGATGCTGATTTAGTGGCCTCATGCTGCAAACATGCCCAACCATCATCGAGGCCAAGCTCAAGAAGGTATTTTGCTTCCAAGTTGACAATCAAAAGCACGTGTATGAGGCTCATGTTTATGCCAATAAAGCTTGTGCTCGTCAGAAAGAAATGATGGAAGCTCAAGGGTTGACCGTCTCCACAGGTTCCGAGAATAACATCACTCCCGAGGACCAATGGATCTCCAAGCATAGCTACTAGGATGATGATGCCAGCTCTTCTTTCCGTGCTCCGCCGACCCATGAGGATGTCTTGGATGATGATGACGAGTGACCCCCGGGATGTTAGTGTTGCTCTTATCCCTTTTGGGCGTCTTGATGTGATACGTCAGAAATGTATCTATAATTTTGATGTTCCATGCTTGTTTAGTATCTACTTTTCTTTGTTTTGTCTACACTTTGAGGTGTTTTTATATGTTTTCTAGAACTAACCTATTAAAAAGTTGCCACAGTGTCAGTTGCTTGTTTTCTTCTGTTTTTGGTTCCAGAAAGGCAGAAAATCAATATTCTCAGAATTGGACGGGACAAAAGCCAAAGTTAATATTTTACCGTGGGCAACACGAAGCCAGAGTACATGATAGAGGGGAGGCACCAGGGGGCCACACCCCCTGGCGGCGCGCCCTAGGGCTGGCCGCGCCTAGGGGTGCATCCACCCTGGTGGCCCCCTGCCTCGCCCTCTTCGCCTATAAAGTCCCCCAAATGCAAAAACCCTAAGGACCCGATCAATATTCCACGAAACCGTCTGTAGCCACCGCCACCATCATCCCTAGATCGGGAGGGCGGGGGTCTGAAGTTCTTCTCGTTACCCTGCCGGAGGGGAGATCATCCCGGAGGCCTTCTTCTCCGGTATGAAGCGTGAGTAGTTCCACCTTGGACTATGGGTCCATGTAGTAGCTAGATGGTTGTATCTCCTCCTTGTGCTTTCATGTATAGATCTTTTGAGCTCCGTTCATGATCAAGATCTAATATATTTGTAATCATGCATGTTGTGTTTGCAGGGATCCAATGGATATTGAGATTACTATGTCAGATCAATTAATGGTTTTGTCTATTTGATTCTATAATGTCTGTGTTGTTTGTGATCTTGCATGCTCTCTGTTGTTAGTAGCTATCTTGGCCAAGTAGTTGCTAGTGAACCCAAGAGGGGGTAATTTATGCTCGATAGTGGGTTCATGCCTCTAGTTTTCAAGGGAAGTGACAGAAATCTCTTCGATGGTAGATGTGATGTTTCCACTAGGGAGAAAACAATGGTCTCTTGTTCATGGAACAAGTGGATTGTTTACCTTACACACTTTGCTTAAAGCAGTTGTCTGTTTCTTGCAACTTAATACTGGAGGGGGTTCGGATGATAACCTGAAGGTGGACTTCTAGTCATAGATGCAGTTGGATGGCGGTCTATGTATATTGTTGTATTGCCCAATCAAATATCATAGGATATTTTTGTCTAGTATTGCATTGTTATGCCTTTCTCAGTTCTTGTCAATTGCCCTGTTCTAATTTGTTTACCCTTCATGCCATGTTTTTTATCTAAGGAGAGCACCTCTAGTGAACTATGGACCCCGGTCCAATCTTTACCATTGATACATCTTCCACTGTTACTGTTTACTTGCTACAAACCATCATTACCTTCCACACCATACAGTTAATCCTTTGTTACAACAAACCAATGAGATTGACAACCTCACTGATTCGTTGGGGCAAAGTCTTGAGTTTATGTTGTGCAGGTCTTCACGTTTCTTGCAACACCTTTGATTCGTTTCCTTCCTCCTACTAGTTTGATAACCTTGGTTTCTTATAGAGGGAAACTGTTGCTGTGCTCATCATACCTTGCTCTTGGGGTCTTCCAACGAAGCGCCCATGCCAACACTGTGAGCGTCATCATGATGCCAAAGGGGGAGAATTTGCACCTTAGGCATGCGGGATTTGCATGCGAAAAGTCACAAGCTCGTTCTTACCTTTGATCTTTACTTGCTTGTGAACTTTATTTGCTCTTTGCCTCATATTATGTGTGAACCTTATGTACTAACTATTCATGCTATGTATGTTGAGACTATGTGGTTATCTTATGGATCCATCATATGTGTGCTATGGTTATTCTCATATGGAACTATCTTATGTGATGATATTATCTATCCATTGTCAATACTTCTCTCATCACACTTTATTTTGCAAAGGTATGAGTTATCATTATATGTGCACTCCTAGTTAGTTTGTAAAATAGAGGGGGGCTTGATCCTACTCATCTAGGGGGAGCCCCATATCTATTTTCCAAAACCATGTTTGTCATCACAATATTATCATGCAAAATGTGTGTTATCATCAAACACCAAAAAGGGGGAGATTGAAAGTGCATTTCCTATCCTAAGTGATTTTGGTGTTTATAACAACACACATGTCGGACTAATTATTTGCCAAGTGTACCACAGGTTTTATCAAGAAAAGACTTGGCTCGTTCCTCCCAAAAAGGGTCACTTGCTGGCCTTGCCATTGCCTCTGTGGTGTCCGGTATTACCGGAAAAATCAACTGGTACTACCGCACATCACTGGCAGTACCGGTCCCTGCTACTGGTAAGGCAGTGGGTATGGGCGAACTTCCCAAATGCTACTGTCTTCCCCGATACCGAAAAGTGGTAGTACCACTCTTTGATACTGGACAAGACAGAAGGTGTGGGCGAGTTCCCCAAACGCCTCTGTCTTCCCCAGTATAGAAAAGCGGTAGTACCGATCTTTAGTACCGGACAAGATCGCTCCTATGGTTCCGGTACTACCGCTTGGAACTTGCCCCCTGTTTCTACGCGTTTCCTCCAAGGCTCACATTGGATAAGGCCCCGGTACCTCTACCGGTACCGGTCTGGTAGTACCGGCTGGTTCCTGTACTACCGCTCTATGTTCCGGTAGTACCGGTTCTGACAAATTGCAACAGACAGATCTGCATTGTGATGTATAAAAGGGGTGTTCTCCTACCTTGGGAGGTTGCTCATTTCACTCAAGAACATCGCCTTCATTTCAGCCACCAAATCGTCAAGATCTCTTCTCTCAACCATCCAAAGTCTTTGATCTTTGGAGAATCGAAGGAGGAGCCCTTGATCTATTGCTTCACCAAGAGAGATCTTCATTTACCCCTCATTCACTTGAGGGCCCCTTGCTCTAGTGTTTCATTGGAAACCCTAGATTTTGATTTGGTTCTTATAAGCTTGTCTTTGATTGTTTGACAGCTTGCTTGTATTTGGGAGCCTCCAATTAGTTTGTGGATGTGTGCCCCGAACTTGTTGTAAAGGTGCCGACTTCCACCTCGAAGGTTGCCGATATAGTGGAAGAGGTGAATCGAACCCTTTTGGGTGAGTTTCATCGGAGAACAAGGGAGGCCTCTCGTGGCATTGGTGGTTTGAAACCACCCCCTCTCCAAACGTAGACGTACTTCCCCTCAAAAGTAAGGAACTACGAGAAACAAATCCTTGTGTCTCCATGTCCACCACTTTGGTTACTTCTATCCTTTACCACACTTTACTTTTCTTGTTCTTGCTTAGTGTTGTGCTAGTTGGTGCTAGTTTGACATATAGGTAAATTCACCTTAGTTGCATAATCTAGAGAATTTACCTTTCTTGTCAAACCCTAATTGGAAAAAAAACAAAATTGGAAGTAGCACCTATTCACCCCCCCTCTAGGTTCCCATATGATCCTTTCAGCTGTAACCTAAAAGGGAAGGTTCTGGACTTATATAAGGGGGAAAATCCCCGTTCCGGTGAAACCGGGTAGGATACTGCCACACCTTGTGAACAAACATGGTTTTACATCATCATGTGACCTAAAAAAGCACAAAACAAGAGAGCGCTACGCCGGTCTACCCCTGTCAGAGGAACGTCTAGGGGGTAGACGATCCGAGGCCCACGGATCAGGGTTCCGCGGCAAACCGTGCTCGGGGCGTAGGAATACCTCAAGAACTTGCATGTGGCCCTAGCACATGCATGGAGGTGTGGTGTTATGTTGAAACATGCAAAACCTAGTCCCGGGGTGGATGTGTCCCCCTTCGCATGTTGGGTTCGCAGCATAGAAAACAAAAAATTTCCTACGATGGGAACAACTATGTACCAAGATCTATCTACTAGATACAAGCAACAAGTGGATATACATCCATAAAATACATACCCTCGAAGACCGTATAGCGTTAATGAGGTTGTACTCGTGGATGATGTAGTCGAACGCTTGCCGATCTCAAGATCGTGATGAAGTCCATCTGGTCCAGCCGGTCCAGCACCATCACGTCCAGCACCGCAAAGCAGTGGTGCATCCGTGATCGCACACACGTCCGGGTACCCCGACAACCTCCGTGCCCTCGCTCCAGTGAAGCAGCGGAAGCAACAAATCCTTCCAGAAAAAGCCACCGGGAACATGTATCTCGCTGATCCGAGACCATGGGGAAATTCTAAAGGGGGAGAGAGATCCTTCGCGAGGAGGTGTGAGATGAGAGGAGGGAGTGGGTGTCTTTTATAGGGAGAGGGGGGCAGCCCCCTACCATGGAGTGGCAGCCATGGAGGTGCCCCCACCTCTTCCACATTCATGTGGGTGGAGCTCCCACTCACATAAATAGCCACCCGACTCAAAATTCCACTCACCTCCATTAAATTTCCACCAAATTTAATGTATTCTCTCATTAAATAAAACTCTTTTATTTAATTATTCATAATTTTGTTAATTACTTTAATTAACAAACATTCACATAAAACCCCTTGCTAGTATTCAATTTCACATGCAGAACCAGTTTCAGCAATTTCAACCGAAACAGTTTCGGTGTCTAGTGAAATAAATTCCTGCGCTTTTCTTTTTCTTTCTCTGGCATATTATTTGCTCCAAATGGTGTCGGTATCCCTTAAGTGTGTCACCCTACGATTCGCGAATAATGTATACATGATCGAGACCCCTCTCCGAACAATAATCAGCAGAGGGACCTGGAGATCTGTACTGACTCCCACATATTCAACGATGACTTCTGTGATCGTGTGAACCTTTATACGCATGTAACTCAATCCCTTTGTCTCGCGATATATTACATGTCCGAGATTCGATCATTGGTATCCCCATACCTAGTTTGACCTCGTTACCGACATGTACTCTTTTCTCGTTCCCGTGATATAACATTCTAGTGATCAAATCACTTGCTTGCAAGCTAACCAATGTGATATCACCGTGAGGTCCCAGAGTATATCTCTCCATCACCAGGCTGGACAAATTACACTCTTGATCCATGAGCCTCAACATAATACCTTCGTAGCACTGAACCCATCTTTATAGTCACCCTGTTACAGTGTGACGTTTGATGTTATGAAGATACTCTTCTGGTGTTAGTGATTGACATGATCTCATGGTCTAAGGACTAAGATTACTTCGTATGATGTTATAGCAATATAAACACAATGACCTTAATCGTAATGCTATACTTTGGATGAATGTTCATCACACCATTACACTAATGTTGTGACCTCGTTATTAACAATATCCAATGTCCATGATTAGGAAACCTTTGATCATCTTGTTAATCAACGAGCTAGTTTATAAGAGAGGCATAACTAGAAACTCCCTTTTTTGTTTATTAAACACACATGTATTAACGTTTCCGTATTAATACAATTGTAGCATGTAAAATAAACATTTATCATAAATAAGGAATACGATAATAACCACTTTATTATTGCCTCTCTGGCATATTCCCTTCAGTCTCCCACTTGCACTAGAGACAATAATCTAGTTTGAAAACTTTGCGTATTGAACACATATGGCTTTCTGGTGTTCCATATACACAATTGCAAGTGTTTAACATAATCTACGGATCTGACGCTTCAGGTCCTTGTGTATTTGCATGTCTTTGCGTCTTCACGCATCACTCATTCTCCAATGAGATGGCATTGTATAAATTTGGTCTTTTGGTGAGACCTTTAGTTCCTTGGGGTTAAATCACGTCGATACTATTGTCATACAATATATCTTTAGTGTTAGCCCGTTGCGAACCACACCTTAGTTTGATAACAAACTTCTTGACACAAGTTCCCTCCTTTGCTGCTACTATAGCATTCATATACTTAGCCTTTTGTTGTAGTATTCGTCACAATGTCTTAACTATGAATTTCATCCAAATCCATCATGGAATCTCATTTCCATTACATTGTGTCACCCATAGTTTAAATTGAGATAAACTTAATTTGTATCTTGTGACAAAACTAGTATCAATGTAACACTTTACAATGAACTATTTGTAATTGTTTGTCACCTCTACACAAATATATTCTTAGTTCTTTCAAAAGATTATAAGAATATCCTCACTATCATCCAATGATCATTTTATGATTCATTTTGGTATATGCTCATAACACTTAGATCATAGGACATATCTGGATGTGTACATATCATGGTATGATTGATCAAATCATTCCTGTGATTTCACTAATCAAGTGTCAAAGCACTTGAATCTTGTTTCACAAGTGTCGATACACTTGAATCTTGATTCAATTCCTTTCCTTGCGATAAGAACCACTTCTTGTCATTTCTATATTGAACTCCTTCAATATCTCATATATATATGTTTGGCACAACCATATTAGCGTCACAGTCTATCCACTATAGACATTCATGCTAAATATTCGGGTTTTGCCTAAGTCTTTCATCGAAATGAAATTCTTAACCTTTGTAAATAAAAGATACATCATTTCCAATCAACAAGATGTCCTCCACATAATGTATTAGAAATATGTCTTAGCACTCCCACTTAATTTCTTGCAAATGCAAGCATCTTCATCGGCTCCTTATGAAAAACTCCTTTTTCATCATGGTGAAGATTCCAACTCCGCGATGCTTACTTCAACCATTGAAGTTTGCATGCCCTTTTAGCATCCTTTGAATTTAACAAAACCCTTTGGACTGTGTCATGTTCACGTCCTATGTAACCATTCTATTAGAAGAACTTTGTTTTGTTTATTCATCTACCATATACCAAATTATATGTAGTAGTTGCTACTTTAATCCGTCCAGACTAAATATCGCTATGAAAGATCAAATCTTGTCATAGTCAACTCTTTGAACATTGTCATAAAATACTTTACGACATGTCGACTATTTCATAGATGTGAAACATCCATGTCTGTTTCTTTATAGATCCAAATACGACCGATAGGTTTTTACACCTTTCCGGAGGGTCTTCCAAGTTCAAAAGTTGATTTTTCATGTATGGAACTATCACGAATTTTATGGCTTCAAGCCATTTGACAGAGTCAGGGCCCA
The DNA here is from genome assembly GCA_916181665.1 of Avena sativa. Lineage (NCBI taxonomy): Eukaryota > Viridiplantae > Streptophyta > Magnoliopsida > Poales > Poaceae > Avena > Avena sativa. The sequence goes on along the minus strand of OV702293.1, from coordinate 6,618,661 downwards.
TCATCGCTTCTTTGCACGTAGTCGGTTCATCATTGTCAAACAATAATGATTTACTCTCAAATCTCAGTATTTGATTGTTTATCCGACCAACTTGGTTCAATAAGAACTTAGATCTCCATGACCACAACCTTTGAGGCACATAAGCTATGAGCATTATGGCTGCCTCCGGAACGATTTCCGACGCTGCGCAACTCAGCACATTTAGCTAAGGTTCGTTAACCTTATCAAAGTTCTATTGTCCTCCCACTTAACTTTTGTGAAAATTCCTTTTTCAAGAAACTTCACATTTCAAGCGACAAACCCTTTTGTCCTCGGTGTTATGGAGGAATATCCAATGGTTATTCTAAATAACCTACAAAGATATGCTCATCCGACTTTGGTTGTAAACATCTTACTTATGCTTAGCATACCAAAATTTAAGAAATGACAATTTGGGTTTTACCCCAAACCATAACTCATATGATGTCATTTCAACAGATCAAGATAGAGCTCTTTTCAGTGTAAAAGCGGTAGTCTCTAAAGCTTTAATCTTTTAAAACATAATGGCAGTTTTATAAATAACACCTTTGATCCAACCATGTCAAACAAGGTTTCATTACAAATCTCAAACACTCCATACTCCTATGGTGTTTTGGGAGATGTAGATCTAGGTGTTTTGCTAAACTTGCAACTCAAATAATCCCTTTATGATAAAATCATAATTCATTTATTTTCTTGTGACACTTGTAACTCAAATAAATCCCTTATGATAAAATCATAAACCATTTATTTTCTTGTTACAATGATTTTCACTTCATCTTGAAAGTCTTTGAACGTTTTCAAATATTTCATACTTCTTTGTCATTAAGTGAACATTCACTCAAATTTCCGGAGAAAGCATATGAAGTTGAAATCCATCGCTTACGACTATATATAATGGACTACATACATCGATATGTATAAATTCCAATAATTTAGTCGATCGTTCTTCTTTGGCCTTTGAACGAAGTTTTAATTATCCCGAGAAAAGTCTCACAAGCGTCACTTGATCAAATCAAAGACTCCAAAAATCCATGAAAATGGATTTTCTTCATGTTTTCTTTCCAATATAATTTAAACAGCGATGTCACTTCGTAAGTGATCTTCCAATCATTTATCTTGCGACATTTTAGCATTAGGCTTTATAGATGTGATTTCTCCAACTAGATTTATAAATCATCCATCTTATATGGAATACGGTAATTATTTGAACAACCTTTGTTCTCATAATACCTGATTTAAATAACAATTATTAAAACAAATCTTGAAGTCAAGCTTTGATGTTAACGAGAAATATATTCTCTTGCTAGTTACTTAGACCATTGTGGTTCGTGAATTGTATCGTTCTGTATGAATTTCATACCAACCAATTCGGTATCCAATACCCAAGAACCACATTGTTGAATAAGCAAAGAATACAACCATAACATGTATATCATTTATATACCTAAATTGGATATTTCCAATCTTTTCTTTTCTGCCAAATATATTTTATAGATTCTCTTTCAGCATTTCCTTTTTCCTTTTAAAAGAATCTATCAACATCAAAAAGTGGCGCCATATACATGACACATAGTCCAAAGCATGTATATTCAAATAATAATGCCTTTGGACTTGCACTTTGAAGTAGATTACCATCATCCAAATGATCGGTATTCTTTCAAAATCCATTCTTTAGTAATCTTTTAGTGTAGTAGACGCTTTACATACATCTTCTATTCATCCTTATCATGACGACTTTCATGATCAAGCTAATGTAGCTTATAAAGATGAATCGTAAGTATAACGTTACTTTCCAAAACCCTTTTTGGATGATGAGGATGTCTACCATCTCCAACCTTTGTAAATTCTCATCCAATATGAGAACAAACATTATACTCTATCATATTGCAACCAAAACATTGTTTCAGATATCGTTATATCTGTCACACATGATGGTTTCTGAAACAATTCTTTCAGCTCCTAGATAAACTTGATATTAAAACAATCAAGAATCATGGAGGCAAACATGATACTTAAGATACTAACACTGGAATTTTTACTCTCGATTTAATACCAATTATTAAATTTCACGGAGTAAACAGAGTTTGCTGAAAGTTTGCAATAGGACTTTAAACTTTAGATTGACACTCAACACAATACGATACCAGTTCGTAAAGTATATATCCAGAATTCTATAGTTCTATTATCTCAATTACAACTATGCATAAGGTGGTGAACGAATGCCAATGACTACAACAAATTATGTAAATTCACTTTGATTTAATTTATGATAAATTGAGTTCTACTAATCCAAATTTGTAACACCCTCGCCTGATAAGACTGAGTTCATGTGTATAGTGCCAATCCCTGGATTGGTTCACTGGCACACACAGTACAGATGAATACCAAAGAATTTAACAGTGCATCATAAATAATGAATTGATCCAGAATTTGCAATTATTACAATAATGCTTAGCACGCAGGCTAGATCAATAGTTCAATAGCAAACAAAAGCTTAAATATATAGTAAACTCCATCTTCAATTGCCCACAAGCGAACAAATGTTGAGTGAAGTATCGCGACCTATTCGATCACTCAGAATCAGAAATATAACCTGCAACATAAAACATAGCAGCCTCGAAGGGTCAATACTTGGAATGTATGGCAAGTAGAGCTATTAAATGAGACAATAAACCTAGCATCTACATGCATATTTGGAAAGTGGGGCTGTGGCTAGCTCGCATTTGCAAACACCTTTGTCCTACTTTCTTAAACATTTTTTGATTTTCTTTGAAAAGATCCCAATTAAGTTAACCCATCCACATTAAAGCAATTATGACGTTAGAATGAGCAAGAAACATGTCATGAAATCAATATCAAGCAACTCAGATTTCCATAAGCGGGGACACGGCTAATCGATTAGATTTACACACCCTACAGGGGTTAGTATACTTTACCCATGTGACTTGGCCAGCCCAGCTCGTACCACCACTCTCATGTTGGGTGATGATAGGGATAAGTCCAAGAAGGGATCGTTCGGGAAGTAGCTCCCCAAACCTGACACGCACCGGTTCAACCTTGTCACATCCCAAGATTTTCCAAATCTTGCAATGTGAAAAATAAATGAATAAAATAAAACTTTGTTGATTTTCAGGGCCAGAAGAAACTTTTTGAATCCAATTGGAAACCTTCAAACCAATTTGGATCGAATAAAATCCTAAAGAGATTTAAAAAAAGATAAACATTTGATAAAGGAAAATAAAAATATTTGGAATTACTATTTTGGAGCTTTTAAATAAAAAGATTTGGTTTTCAAATGAAATAGAAGTTTTATAAATAAGGATTATTTTATAGAGCCAAATTAAACCTTGTCCAAGCTTTTGAAATAAAATATTCTATTTGATAAAAATAGTAAAGGTTTATTTTAAATAAAGTAATAAGGATTTAATATCCAAGTTTTATTAATAAAGGTTTTACTATTTCCAAAACATCAAAACTTAATTATTTATTTAAAATAAGTTTTCCAAGTATTTTATATTCCCAAATAAAACCTACTGATTTGGTTTTGAAAATAATTAGATTTCAAAAGGAGTATTTAAATAAAACAAATCCTATTTGATTTAATAAAATGGTCTATTTATTTAATTAATAATGGACCCTAAAATAAAATTATTATTTTGGTTTTGGAATTTTGGTTTATGTTACTGAATAGAACCAAATCCAAAGTTACAAAGTGTGGTGAAAGTTTTGAATGGATTTGGTTGTTGTTTGTTTGTTTGAATTTCAAAATAGAAATAGGAAATGGAAAAAGAAAAGCTTGCTGTACAAAAAAATATGAGAAGGAGCCAGCCCAGTCGACCCAACCCAGCAGCCCACAAGGCCCAACCAGCCCAGCTTCTCTCCCTCCGACAAACCGCAGCCACGCCTCACCTCCCTCTGCACGCAAGCTTGCTCTCCAGTCCCAGGCGCACCTGCCCGTGTGCTCCACTCGCCCGCGCGCGTCCTCTAGCGTCGACAAGCACGACACAGAGCGTCGCCGCCGTCTGTCTCATCTCCGTCGAGCTCCTCCGGTAAGCCTCGACCGCCCCTAGCCTTCCTATTGATGCTCACATCATCTCCAGTTAAGTCCGCGTCTAACCGTACAGTCCATTTGCCTTGGGGTGAACTGCAGCGTCGCCCCGTCGTCAACCAGAGCCGCCAGACGCCGTTGCAAACTCCAGCGAGCAATCGTCGCCGTTCCTGAGCGCCCCTCGCCAAGCCAACGCCACCTCGAGCTTCACATCGACCCTGCGAAGCCATTTCCCCCTCTCCCTCGCTTCCTAGCTTTGCCGGAAACCTCCTGCCCGAGCGTGCGCCGCCACCCGCCGCCGCCAGCGCCGCCGATCTTTGGCAAGCATGCTAGCGATCGTAGGATCGTGATCTGACGCTCACGATAGATCCTTAGCCGAAGGGGTACGAGTGATCCTGTGCCGCTCGATCTGTTTAGATCCAATGCGCCGCAGAGCCGATCCGACCGAACCGGTACCAGAGAATAGCATTGCGACGCGTGGCCAGTTCTTATTTAAAACAGAAGTTTGAATCTGATTAGAATGTGATTTTGAAACCTTTGTAACTTTTGATCCACACGTCCAAAAATTACAAACTTTATATCGTTGGAATCAGTGGAACAAACCCTAACCAACCATGCCTTTTGTTTAGCAAATAGTATCTGTTAGATTGTTTGTTTTTGCAGAAACTTTTGTATGCTTGTTTAGATTAGAAAAATTGTTCAAAAATGTTTTTGAGGTTGAAACCTTGGCAAATTGGTTTGTTGTGAACTTACTGACCCTAGGAACCAATCCATGGAGTTAAAAATGAATTTGATGAAATTTAGGATGGATTAATTAATTTAGCCCATTTCTAGCCAAATAAAAATAATGGTTTTGTTATGAAAATGTTTTTGGCGTAAAAACTTTGGGAAAATGTTTTGGATCAAACCTACTGACCCTAAACACCAAGTGTTGAGAAACAACAACTTATTTGGTGAACAACATAAAAGTTGTTGCTTTGATAAAAATATTTTCCACCACATGAAATAGTGAATGGATTTAAAAATGGTTTATGGACAAAACCCTTTTTGCAAATGACTTTGACACTTTGAAAAAATGACCACCTTGAACCATACAAAGGTTAGAAACCTAGTGGAGACCATCTTTGCAAATAAACCTATCTCTTGCATGCTTACATGCATGACTTAGATCCCATTGATTTTATGTGTGTGAATTGTTTGATTGATTATTGGTTTGGAATGTTAGCTGATTTTGTGTTTGCTTGATTGATTGTAGTGAAGTTAGAAAAGTGTGAGACTAGCAAGATCAAGGAGTGAACCAACATTCCCTACCAAAAAGGCAAGTTACACTATCATCTAAAAGTCCTACTATTTTCATTATACTTAGTGGATTTTGAAACATGCATGAAAATAATTTTATACTTATGCTATGCTAAATCCTAATAGGATACCCTATACATTCCTTAGTGAAAACAATGTAGTTGTTACATGCTTAGCCATGCTATATTTTGAAAAGAGATACATGTTGAGATTTTATGAAGTTGAAAAAAAAGACTTGTGATTTTACATAATAAAACAAGGACTCAATGAACCACCTGGGTGGCCAAGGATACTTTGAGTTTTGGAGAAGGTGGCAACAAAAGGAACCATGTCTATGGTAATATCTTTGTGTTGTGCTCCAAAAGAAACCACCCAGGAAACTTAGAGATTGAACATGTTTCTCCAATTGTGGCTTTCGTGTGCAACCACATGCTATTTATGGCTCTGGCTTAGCCAACTACATTGGGAAGACCCATGCATTGTCTTCAGTTAACTGGACATGAGGACCTGGAATCCTACATGGGTGCTGAAGACAAGCTAGCAATGGTGTATGGGAGGACCCTCTGGAAAGACTTCGTCACATTCTCAATCTGCCAGTACTCCATCTTGGTGAGCACTAATCCAGTGGCCACTGGTGGCAACAAGATGGGATTGTGACATGTGGGTAAAGTGTGCAACTTCTGCAGAAGATAATAAAATCTAAGTACTTAGCCGTGTCCCCAGTTATGGACAATACTGAGCAACTAAAGTTTGAAGCTATGGGAAATCTCGACATTCCAATTTCTAAAAGAAAACTTTTAACACTTGATGCACTTGGGGGTACCAAGGAGCTCAAGAGATTTTGATAAAACTTGATGCACTTGGGGGTACCAAGGAGCTCAAGAGATTTTGATAAAACTTGATGCACTTGGGGGTACCAAGGAGCTCAAAAGATTTTGATAAAACTTGATGCACTTGGGGTACCAAGGAGCTCAAGAGATTTTGATAAAACTTGATGCACTTGGGGTTACCAACGAGCTCAAGGGATTTTTGACAAGGACTTGTACACTTGGGAATTTTACCAAGGAGTTCAAGGGATTTTGAAAAAGAGATTTGACAAAGGACCAAAACCATTTTGAAAAGATAGGATAAATTTTGCTTCTGCAAATGAGCCTTAAACCCTACTTAGCCAAAAATTCATATAGTGATAGAATCCACTTATATTCCACATAGTAGTGAAACTTGCCAATACAATTCAAATGTATTGACCCGTGTGGCTGTAACTTGTAATGTTGCAGGTTTGATTGATTTTAGTGAAGATTGATTGATTTGGATTACAAAGTCTACAACCAACATGCCTGCCTGTGGCACTTTGAAGATGAAGGACCCCATGCTTATAGTTATTCCGCTGCAATGTAATGTAATAGCCAAATGAGCTATGTAAGATGTAATAAAATTATGTTATTCCTGGTTATAAAGTTATATTATGACCTTTGTTTCTTGATATTACATCTTAACTGTGGATGCTAGCTATTGATCCAGGGACTAGCATTGTAAACACAGGGGATTCCACCTTATATTGTTTAAAGGTTGGGACACTCCCTCTACAGATGGTATCAGAGCATTGTGTTGCCTGTAGGATTTGTAAACGTAGGATTGGACAAAAACCCTTAGAAAAATAGGAGTTGTTTTGCTCCAAAACTTACTTACAAACAATCTTGTAAAACTCTTTCCTCAACCATTTTGGTTTCAACTCTACATCTCATCTATTTCAAACTTGATGGAAAAACCTACCCCATGGCCAAAGACTACACCATGTGCAAAGGACTTCTTCAACACTTTCAAATCTAATGACTTCAACTTCTTCAACTCTAATGACTTCAACATCTTCAGCATGTTCACCAAGGACTTCCAACTTGGATACCACTAAGGACTACAAGTGAAACAAGGAAATCTTGCTCAAGATTTGGAGACTAAGGGAATGCAAAAGTTAGAAGGAGCCCACATCACTTGAAGTTTAGTAACCAAGAGTTTTTCCCAAGGAAACCATGACCTTATGTAAAGGAGAATCAACCAAGAAGGATCACAAGTGAACCATATAGATGGACCACCATATTTTAGTTAAGACAAACACACCAACTTATGTGGTGTAGCAAAAATTATTTTGTTGCCTAAGTATGTGCTTGAACTTTGTTGTTTGAGTGAAAAGTTGTTTGAGAATGCTTACACATTGTTTGAGTGAATTGTGATGTGTGTGATTAGAATTGATTCCTTAGAACTATCTTGCCTATTCTAATATCCATTCAACCCCAAACAGATGACTACTCCAAGAGACTCCAACCTCAAGGTTGATGACACCAACACTAACCAAGGGGACAGCATGAAAAAGCTCATAGCAACCCAACACCAGTTGAACCAAATGACAGCTCAGTTCATAGCTAACACTAGTGGTGAAGATCCAACACTGCAAGGATTTTTGGAAGACCAAGCCCAATTGATGCTTAAAGTGACTGATCAAATGATCAACATGGAAGAAAACTATTCCAAAAGAGTTTGTGACAACAGGGATGACAGAAATGTTATTCTAGATGGAGCCCCAGCTTGCATTATTTGTGGAGACAAGGATCATACTTCCAAGGAGCATGGAGATCAATGCCCCAATTGTGAAGAGAAACATCCTGTTGGACAATGTCCCACCTCTCAAGCTACTTGCTACCTATGTGAAGGAAACAATCATATTCCTATCCAATGCCCCATCTATTCCATTATTGAACAAAGGAAACAAGGTGGAGTGCAACAAATGATTGCAAACCATCCAGAAGGATCCAAGTCTACCAAGAAAGTTGATGACAAAGGAAAAGGACCACTTATACCACCAAGCAAAACAACACAATTCAAAGGATCAAATAAGAGGAATGTGAATTTTCTAAGGAGCAATAAAAGGTCCAAGAAGCATGTGGACATTCCTACCTACCAGATAACATATGAACAACATGAACTAGATGCACTCCTAGCTTTGGAGAAACCCAAAAAGCAAAATAAGGACAAAAGCCATGTGCAATGTCATAAATGTAAGGAAATGGGACACTATTCCAGTGAATGCCCAGAGAACCAGAAGAACAAGGAAATTGGCCAAGTTGTGTGCAACAACTGCAAAGAGCTAGGCCATTATGTAGCAACTTGTCCACAAGAGCCACGTAAAGAACTCAAAGATATCCACTGTTTCAATTGCAAGAACCCAGGACATTATGCAAGCAACTGTCCAGAAAAGATGAAGAACAAGTTGAACAAGCCTATGGAGAAACTCAACCTTGGCCCATGAGTCAAGTGTGGAAACCAAAGACACCATGCAGATGGTTGCCCAGAGAAGTTTTCCCAAGATTCCAGACAAGCCCATATGTAATTTTTGTTTGAAATATTTTAAGGGTGGTAGTACCCTAGTTGTTTTGAGCCTACTTGTAACCCTAGCCTTCCCAAATCTCGGGACGAGATTTATTTTAAGGGTGGTAGCCTGTCACATCCCAAGATTTTCCAAATCTTGTAATGTGAAAAATAAATGAATAAAATAAAACTTTGTTGATTTTCAGGGCCAGAAGAAACTTTTTGAATCCAATTGGAAACCTTCAAATCAATTTGGATCAAATAAAATCCTAAAGAGATTTAAAAAAGATAAACATTTGATAAAGGAAAATAAAAATATTTGGAATTACTATTTTGGAGCTTTTAAATAAAAAGATTTGGTTTTCAAATGAAATATAAGTTTTATAAATAAGGATTATTTTATAGAGACAAATTAAACCTTGGCCAAGCTTTTGAAATAAAATATTCTATTTGATAAAAATAGTAAAGGTTTATTTTAAATAAAGTAATAAGGATTTAATATCCAAGTTTTATTAATAAAGGTTTTACTATTTCCAAAACATCAAAACTTAATTATTTATTTAAAATAAGTTTTCCAAGTATTTTATATTCCCAAATAAAACCTACTGATTTGGTTCTGAAAATAATTAGATTTCAAAAGGAGTATTTAAATAAAACAAATCCTATTTGATTTAATAAAATGGTCTACTTATTTAATTAATAATGGACACTAAAATAAAATTATTATTTTGGTTTTGGAATTTTGGTTTATGTTACTGAACAGAACCAAATCCAAAGTTACAAAGTGTGGTGAAAGTTTTGAATGGATTTGGTTGTTGTTTGTTTGTTTCAATTTCAAAACAGAAATAGGAAATGGAAAAAGAAAAGCTTGCTGTACAAAAAAATATGAGAAGGAGCCAGCCCAGTCGACCCAACCCAGCAGCCCACAAGGCCCAACCAGCCCAACTTCTCTCCCTCCCGAAGAAAACGTTTGGCACCAACTTACTGACCCACGCAGACACCAACCGATGGACCCAACTCTCCTCTCCTCTCTCATGCTGCCAAGCGGACCCCACCCCTCCAGCTCACCGTCTTCAACCCCGCGACCAGTTCGTCCGAGCGTTCCCTGCGTTGATTTCGCGAGTTAAATTCACGAGTAATGGCCGCGTTAAACTCGCCCCTGACCACGCGTACATAAGCGCGCACCTCTTCCCCTCATTTCCCCTCAAAGCCCGCAGCCAGAGAGCCACCAGGCTGCCTCGAATTGGCCCTGCACCGCCGCTGTTCCGGTGAGCTTCTCCAGTGAATTCCGACAAACCGCAGCCACGCCTCACCTCCCTCTGCACGCAAGCTTGCTCTCCAGTCCCAGGCGCACCTGCCTGTGTGCTCCACTCGCCCGCGCGCGTCCTCTAGCATCGACAAGCATGACACAGAGCGTCGCCGCCGTCTGTCTCGTCTCCATCGAGCTCCTCCGGTAAGCCTCGACCGCCCCTAGCCTTCCTATTGATGCTCACATCATCTCCAATTCAGTCCGTGTCTAACCGTACCGTCCATTTGCCTTGGGGTGAACTGCAGCATCGCCCCGTCGTCAACCAGAGCCGCCAGACGCCGTTGCAAACTCCGGCGAGCAATCGTCGCCGTTCCTGAGCGCCCCTCGCCAAGCCAACGCCACCTCAAGCTTCACCTCGACCCTGAGAGCACTGTAAGCCATTTCCCCCTCTCCCTCGCTTCCTAGCTTCACCGGAAACCTCCTGCCCGAGCGTGCGCCGCCACCCGCCGCCGCCAGCGCCGCCGATCTTTGGCAAGCATGCTAGCGACCGTAGGATCGTGACCTGACGCTCATGATAGATCCTTAGCCGAAGGGGTACGAGTGATCCTGTGCCGCTCGATCTGTTTAGATCCAACGCGCCGCAGAGCCGAACCGACCGAACCGGTACCAGCGAATAGCGTTGCGACGCGTGGCCAGTTCTTATTTAAAACAGAAGTTTGAATCTGATTAGAATGTGACTTTGACACCTTTGTAACTTTTGATCCACACGTCCAAAAATTACAAACTTTATATCGTTGGAATCAGTGGAACAAACCCTAACCAACCATGCCTTTTGTTTAGCAAATAGTATCTGTTAGATTGTTTGTTTTTGCAGAAACTTTTGTATGCTTGTTTAGATTAGAAAAATTGTTCAAAAATGTTTTTGAGGTTGAAACCTTGGCAAATTGGTTTGTTGTGAACTTACTGACCCTAGGAACCAACCCATGGAGTTAAAAATGAATTTGATGAAATTTAGGATGGATTAATTAATTTAGCCCATTTCTAGCCAAATAAAAATAATGGTTTTGTTATGAAAATGTTTTTGGAGTAAAAACTTTGGGAAAATGTTTTGGATCAAACCTACTGACCCTAAACACCAAGTGTTGAGAAACAACAACTTATTTGGTGAACAACATAAAAGTTGTTGCTTTGATAAAAATATTTTCCACCACATGAAATAGTGAATGGATTTAAAAATGGTTTATGGACAAAACCCTTTTTGCAAATGACTTTGCCACTTTGAAAAAATGACCACCTTGAACCATACAAAGTTTAGAAACCTAGTGGAGACCATCTTTGCAAATAAACCTATCTCTTGCATGCTTACATGCATGACTTAGATCCCATTGATTTTATGTGTGTGAATTGTTTGATTGATTATTGGTTTGGAATGTTAGCTGATTTTGTGTTTGCTTGATTTATTGTAGTGAAGTTAGAAAAGTGTGAGACTAGCAAGATCAAGGAGTGAACCAACATTCCCTACCAAAAAGGCAAGTTACACTATCATCTAAAAGTCCTACTATTTTCATTATACTTAGTGGATTTTGAAACATGCATGAAAATAATTTTATACTTATGCTATGCTAAATCCTAATAGGATACCCTATACATTCCTTAGTGAAAACAATGTAGTTGTTACATGCTTAGCCATGCTATATTTTGAAAAGAGATACATGTTGAGATTTTATGAAGTTGAAAAAAAGACTTGTGATTTTACATAATAAAACAAGGACTCAATGAACCACCTGGGTGGCCAAGGATACTTTGAGTTTTGGAGAAGGTGGCAACAAAAGGAACCATGTCTATGGTAATCTCTTTGTGTTGTGCTCCAAAAGAAACCACCCAGGAAACTTAGAGATTGAACATGTTTCTCCAATTGTGGCTTTCGTGTGCAACCACATGCTATTTATGGCTCTGGCTTAGCCAACTACATTGGGAAGACCCATGCATTGTCTTCAGTTAATTGGACATGAGGACCCGGAATCCTACATGGGTGCTAAAGACAAGCTAGCAATGGTGTATGGGAGGACCCTCTGGAAAGACTTCGTCACATTCTCAATCTTCCAGTACTCCATCTTGGTGAGCACTAATCCAATGGCAACTGGTGGCAACAAGATGGGATTGTGACATGTGGGTAAAGTGTGCAACTTCTGCAGAAGATAATAAAATCTAAGTACTTAGCCATGTCCCCGGTTATGGACAATACTGAGCAACTAAAGTTTGAAGCTATGGGAAATCTCGACATTCCAATTTCTAAAAGAAAACTTTTAAGACTTGATGCACTTGGGGGTACCAAGGAGCTCAAGAGATTTTGATAAAACTTGATGCACTTGGGGGTACCAAGGAGCTCAAGAGATTTTGATAAAACTTGATGCACTTGGGGTACCAAGGAGCTCAAGAGATTTTGATAAAACTTGATGCACTTGGGGTTACCAACGAGCTCAAGGGATTTTTGACAAGGACTTGTACACTTGGGAATTTTACCAAGGAGTTCAAGGGATTTTGAAAAAGAGATTTGACAAAGGACCAAAACCATTTTGAAAAGATAGGATAAATTTTGCTTCTGCAAATGAGCCTTAAACCCTACTTAGCCAAAAATTCATATAGTGATAGAATCCACTTATATTCCACATAGTAGTGAAACTTGCCAATACAATTCAAATGTATTGACCCGTGTGGCTGTAACTTGTAATGTTGCAGGTTTGATTGATTTTAGTGAAGATTGATTGATTTGGATTACAAAGTCTACAACCAACATGCCTGCCTGTGGCACTTTGAAGATGAAGGACCCCATGCTTATAGTTATTCCGCTGCAATGTAATGTAATAGCCAAATGAGCTATGTAAGATGTAATAAAATTATGTTATTCCTGGTTATAAAGTTATATTATGACCTTTGTTTCTTGATATTACATCTTAACTGTGGATGCTAGCTATTGATCCAGGGACTAGCATTGTAAACACAGGGGATTCCACCTTATATTGTTTAAAGGTTGGGACACTCCCTCTACAAACCTACCAAAATTCTACATCTCTGGATATGTGGGTTCGAGTTACCACAACCTACTGAGTCCAACCAACCGCCCATTCCATTATTGGCACATGGTTGTACACGTAAGCTACAAAATAAAGAAGCCAATCATTTTCTATTGATACCTGGGTGCCTTTCCGCAATGATATCACCAAAAAATATCAATCCCATCACACCCAGGAGATTCATTTATTAAGTTGTTTTTAGTTTTCACAAGCAAAACTTTAGAAACAACTTTCAAGTGATGTAACCCAGCCCTCGTTCATCATAGCACGACTAAGCACATCTACCAACGGTGGCTCATCTACAGGAAATCCCTACCACATAGTAGGACATAACATAGCGATAGTACTTTCCTACACATGCATCTACAAAATACACGACAATGCATTGAAAATAGTAGGACAATATCATGAACAAAGTAGCATCTACCTGCCTTGATAGTTGGTGAAGTCGTTCAAACACTCGTTGCAATCACACACGTTGCACTCCTCGCAATCTATCGAGCAAACAAATGCATACAACATAAACAATAGCACATAAAGATCAAACAAATGCAACAAATGCATGCATGACAATTTAATAAGTCACAATGGTTGTTACTTTAGTTCTCTAAACAATACTGAAGTATATGATGCATGCAAGAGACCAATTAATGCAATGGAGTAGTTGTTATTAAAAATTACTTGCCAATATATGGTTTTTAAGATTTCTGGTGTAACGCCTGTTCTAACTGTCGAATTAAATTAATTTCCCGGGTTTAATGGATACTGGACGTTAATACGAACCAGTAGGCGTTGGATTCACCCTAATCGGAGTTATATATCTTTTTGTATGATTTCAATAGTGTTTAATGGGTTTTAAATGATTTATATAATTTATTTTGCCAAAAAATCAAACTAAAATTATATCTGTAATCTCCATGGAATTGTTATTCCGGGGACATATTATTTGTAATTTTCTGAGCAGTATTCGAATTACTATGATTTTAATACTCTAAATAATAAATTAATCTATTTATTTAATTGCTGCGAAACCTTGCCGTATTTTCCAGAACCATTTGCATATTGATAATCTACATGGAACCAGCTTTCCATCAGTATATCATTTATATATTTTTGATATGCAAATAATTTACTATGAATTTAATGATTTCTAAAGCAATTAAAACTAATTAAATAACTACGGGGTAAATAATCCGCAAAGGCTAGATCCAACCAGATATTATTAATCTACATTATAGTAGCTTCAATTTGATATATTGTTCATATTTTTCGGAGGTACAGATAATTTCCTATGAATTTATTAAGCTAAAAGAACAATAAAACTAATTAAATTACTACAGTAAACATATACTGTAAAAGTTAGATCTAATGTCATATTAATATTCTATATATTTTTCTGAATCCATTGATATATAATTTGCTATTTTTGGATCTACGAGTCTTTTATATGATTTTTGTAAATTTACACAATTTTCTACAAATTAAATTCAATTTCAAATCTACAAGGAATATTCTATGCTGACTGGGACACGGGGCTGACCTGGCATTGACACGTGGTGAGATCTGGTTGGCTCGTACCCGTTCATTGATAAGCTCTAATCTTGACCGTCGGGATGAGATCCAGTGGCTAGGAGAGGAGATTGACCCGATTTTGGCTCAGAATAGACAAGAAATAGATCTGTGTTAGAGAGACAAATCCGTAGGTCAAATTGAAAAACTTACAACATGAAATTTTTGAGGAATCATTAATCCTACCTTCTCACCAAAGGAATTTGGATTTGAAGAAACGAGCGCGAGTACATCTTGGATTTACACCGTCATATCTGAAATATTGCGGTGCAAAATTCTCCGGCTGTGGTGGATGAAAAGAGGTGAGGTTTGTCGGGATTGAAAGATTTCGATGAGATCTACAACTTTCATTTGTTGGCCAAAGGCAAAAAACAAAGTCTAGATGGGTGAATAAACGAAATAAGATTCGGATATGTGTAGATTCGGGATTTCGAGAAGGGAAACTCATACAGCTGTGCCTCCATGGGTTTATATGGAGTTTTAGGACGGTGTAGAGATAGGTCTTGAAGCAGGAAACAAGTAGAAACAAACGGAAGTAGATTCGGAGTTATATATAAAAAGATATAAGAGTTTGAATAGAGATAGGTTTAAGAAAAACTGATTTGGACGGAAATTAAAGCAACTGGGATCATAAGTTGCCCGTGCCTGGGTGCTCCGGTCGGCTGGCTAGATGGGCCGCCGGCTGGTTGGGCGACCCAGTTAGTTTTTTTCTTTTTCTTTATTTATTTATTTATTTGTTTCCCTCATATCTTTTGCATACGAATTTCAAATGACATGATTCTTGTTTCTAAAATTTTCTAAAATCGAATAGATCATTATAGGATCAAATTTGTAATATTTTTACTAGTTTGGAAGTAATGGATTTATAAATCCTTGTATATTTCATTTTATTTATATCTTTATGTGTTTGTATTTATTTCATAACTTTTTCATAATAGCTCCAAATGAGCTCAATTTTGTTCCTAAAATTTGTAATATTAATTGGAACTTTTAGGCTATAATTTAGCAATAATCGCTGCTTTAGCAATAGTGGGTTTTTATAAAACCAGTTTAATTCCCTTTAGGAACAAAGTGGCATATACTATTTAGGGTTTTAGTCCTTTATTTCTATTTGGGAATTTTCTTGATGCAAATATGCAATGCAATGCTGATGAATATCATGCAAATGCAAAAAAAAATTCTAGTCCCAATTTCTAAAATCTTGGGATGTGACAAAATTAGAAATGAACTCCCACTCAAAAACGACATCCCTCGTGCCTTTTTGGTGATTACATGAACCAAATCCACTACACCAAGTCCGATCATCACGTGAGTCGGTATAGCTTCAAAGGCAAGCATCCATATGGTCATCATATCAAAACATATGACTCATGATTAACCTTTCGGTCCGTGTTCCGAGGCCATGTCTGTACATGCTAGTCTCGCCAAGTAAGAACTTTAGTATTCGCGTGTGTAACTGTCTTACACCCGAGATGTAACATCCCAAAAATATCAAACTTAAATCATCAAACTCTAATCATCAAAATTAGGGTTAACAAAAACTTTTCCAATTAAAAATATGAAAGCATTCATATGTGTGTATTAAAATTTGGATTCTTTTGAATTGCCATGATTCTTTTGAATTCCCATGCCTACTTTGGCTATCCTTAACTTTCAGAACTTAACAGAAACATGTATGGATCTTTGCACCCCTTGATAGTACTCATAACAAGGTACCAAGGCCCACTTTGTGATCATCCAAAAATATTTAAATGCTTATTTAAATGACAGTTTAAAATTGAATCTATTTCATATGGGAAGATCCCACTATTTCAAAAACCACTCAAACAAGCTCAATTTTCAAAACCCAAGCATCCACAGTATCACCAGCACATGCCTAGCACACCCACCAAAAATCTTTTCAAAATTCAAAACTTAAGTTCATGCGGCCATTTCATCAAACAGGTTGCAGATTCAAATCAACCAAATCAAATTCACTGTTTTTAATAGTGTTTTGGGCCTAACTTGTTCCCTCTCTGGTTACAACTAGCCTTAGTAGATCATCTAGCAACCTTAACTAATCTCTAGCACCACTGTGAGCTGGCGATTGTCATCAATGGTGAGCAGGCCGAGAGCACCATTTCCACCCCATGGTCGACAGCAAGCTACGAGCAACACTATCCTCGCCAACCTTGTCTGGGAGCTAGCCAACACTCCACCGCCACTCCCTGTCCCAGCCTCGAGCAATGCTAGCCACTGGACCACACGCCCAAGCCATGCCAAGCCTCTCTGCGAGCATGCCGAGAGCGCTCCCATGCGTCACCCTCGACACACGCCAACACAATGCGCGCTGCCTTTGCCGCGTGCACGCGTGATCACCACCACCCCAGCAACCCCGCAGACACGTCTGTTCGCCGCCGCGCGGACCACTTGCGTTGTGCTCCATCAAAACCTCCGTCGGACACGCTCAGAGCGCCGAAGCGTTCCGACTGATCAGCACCACCCCACGCCTCGCCACCAAGACGTTGAGCTTCACCAGGGAGCACAACACCGCCCCCTACCGTCGCCCATGCCGATAGCCCTCTGTGCCGTCGACCATGACGAGCTCAGCCCGTGCCCGTCGGTCCCCTCTCGCCAATATAAATAGAGGCCTCCCCCGCTCGATTTATTCACACCATTCCACTCCCCTCTCACCCAGAACCACCCCACCTCACTCCCGGATCAAGGCGAGCAACGCTTCGCCAGAATTTCACCGGAGCCCGCCGATGCTGGAAAAGAAGGAAGCCATCGATTGGAGTCGCCCCAGGAGGAGCTGCCGGTGCCAGGAGAATCACCGTCATCGACTTCGTCGTTGCCCCCATCGCCGACCCTCGTCTGAGCCCCGGTGAGCCTCCCATGACCCCCACCTGCCGCGTTAGGGTTCTGTCTCGCCGGCGCTGCCCGACGTGGACGATGAGCCATAGTCGTTCGATTAGACTTAGATCGTGCTGCCGAGATCGCCCCGTACCGCTTCGCGTGTTATGAGCCACTGACTGGTGGAACCCCCTGTTAGCTGAGCCCCGCGCTGTGGAGTGACACTGGGCCGGCCCATTTACCTTTCCCGTGCAGCCCAAGCGTTTGAATTTATATTTTTCTATTTTAATTCAAACATAGTTCTGTACCTAGTCTCAAAAATCAAGCCAACTCGATTCATTGAACCAAATTGCATGAAACCAATTTTGTTAGAAAGGTACTGAAATGCTTAATCCAAGCCCGTTGGAATCAAGTCATTTGGATCTGTAGATCAACCTTGGTAAAAATAACAAGGCAGAATCTTTTCTGCATTTAAACATTTTTCAAATTTAAACCGTAATAGCTTTTGAGTTGATTCCAACTCTCAAAAATCACATTTTATCATACCTTTCAGAATATATAAAAACATTTGGGTTTAATTACATAAATAAAATTCAAGTAATAAAAGAATGCCACATATGCATTTCTAGTCACTTCAATTATTTAAAATAAAAAGGTTAAACCTTATTAAATTGTGACACCACTTTAAATCACATTCTCATGTACTGAAATATGTGGTGATGACATGTGTCAACATGATCCCATGTTTGAGTTGGAGAATATTAAATCTTGAGTAGTTTTTCAATGAGTAGAAATTACTTTTCTAAAAATAAATAAATAAATAAGACAAATGTCTTAATCTTGTAATGTTAAGTGATGATACTAGATCATCTATAGAACACCTTTGTGTGATGATTGAAAAGTAGTTAAGTATTGTTTGGTGATTGTGTACCTCGTATTTATTCATAGACGCTAGTACCGACCAAGGATACGAGGAGGAAGGAGGATACTACGAAGAAGAAGCCGAGGAGAACTTCAACCACTGCTCTGTACAAGGCAAGCTAACACTTGCAAGCTTATACTGATACTGATGCAAGCCTAATACTACTAGTTGATTGAGCAAGTTAACACTTGCAATTATGAAAGTTAGATAACCTATGCAATGCACTGAGCTTGCTTGGTTAGACCCATTTGATGATACCCAAACCTAGTTTTACTTGCAAGTTTTCTACTTTATTTCTTTATCAAAGCTATTACTTAGAGCTTACTTAAGTGATTTGTAGATTCTAGGAAGATAATTGAAGGTTGCATAAAGAGCATTAAATTTGGCCTAAGCTAGATAATCTTGATGTCATCCTAAGGCATGAGATTGAACTTAGTTAAACTCCACTTGTTTACCACCCCTCATTAGTACTTACCCCCACTTGTAGATGCTAGTGCTAAGCATAAAACTTGATCAACTTTAGATGGGAATACTTGGTGGAAAATGGTTATGAAAACCTTAGAATGATGAGTCATTCTACTGAGATGTTTTGACATATGTTTTCGAACACCAGATGATTTTGATGATGAAAATGTTGAGGCATGAGCCTTAGCCCTTTATAAAACTGATGGTTGTCTGAATGCGATACCATTCCAATTTTACCGTACAACCACAATACCCGAAAATTGGGTAGGGCTTGACTGGAAACTTATATACCTTAGTATGGGTTCCCTCACGGCCAAGGTATGAGCTGAGGCTACCTTGTGAAGATTGTCCACCTGTGCAGTACCCAAGATGACAGTTGGTCATGGTTGGGAGGCCAAACTCACAGGAGAGGTGCTTATACTAGGGCTTGTAATTGAAAGGTTAGGATTGATTATCCGCATACTGAGTATGGTGAATTCAGGATTTGTTCCTGACGGATGTATCGAATATTGTGGTGAAAGTGTACAATCTCTGCAGAGTGTCAAACTATTCGAATAGCCGCGTCCGTGGTTATGGACAGTTGGAGTGGCCATACTGTTCCCCCGTCAGATGTTTTCAAAATGACTTAGGAAATGAATTGAGATTTTGACTTGACCACAACAGAGTTGTGATATGAAATACAAGTTCCCACTTAGGTGTTATAAAATTTCAACTAGCTTTTCTTGCTTCTGAACTTAGTAGAGGTAAATCTGGATTTTTGCAAAACAACCCTAGAGCTTAGTGTACTACTACAAAAAAACCCTTCACTTGTTAGTATTAGTTTGCGAGTACTTAAAGAGTACTCATGGCTTTGTCACTGGCTATTCCCGTGGCCAGACTATGAAGAGGAGTACCAGGATGATGGACCCCAGGAAGGTTACGACAACTAGGATCATATCCCATCGTCAGCATTGCCTGTGACCCCGAAGATGGAGCTTCGCCTACGCTACCTTTATTATTACGTATTTCCGCTGCTTGAGTTGTATTAAGAACTGGATCATGAGATCCTTATTTGTGTAAGACCTTATGTATGGTTTGTAATGGATGATGTACTGTGGTATCCAAATATGTCATGTCTCGCAAAAATGGTAATCCTGGGATTGCGATGTATGGCATAACAGGCATCTGGGATTAAAAATCCGGGTGTTGACACGAGATATGTTCGTGGATTCAAGTACACCCGATCATCACGTGATGTCTTGAAGCGACGAAACATTGTCGGTGCATACTTAAGGAAGAACACATTTTTATCTTGATATCTAAATGAGGGATCATCTTATTATGCTAATAAATGTTGGAGATATGCCCAAGAGGCAATAATAAAGTGGTTATTATCATATCTTCATACTTATGATAAATGTTTACATACCATGCTATAATTGTATTAACCGGAAACATTAATACTTGTGTGATTTGTAAACATAAAAGAGTCCCTAGTAAAGCCTCTTGTTAAACTAGCTTGTTGGTTAATATATGATCATGGTTTCCTGATCATGAACATAGAGATGTTATTAACAACAGGGTCATATCATTAGGAGAATGATGTGATGGACATACTCCTATAGTTAAGCGTAGCATAAAGATCAAGTCATTTAATATAGTTCATTTGCTATAAGCTTTCTGATACATAGTAACCTAATTCCTTCGACCATGAGATCATGCATATCACCTTTACCGGAAGGATGCTTTGATGACATCAAACACCACACCGTAACAGGGTGGCTATAAAGGTGGCATTGAGTGTTCGGAAAGTATTGGTTGAGACACATGGATCAAGAGTGGGATTTGTCCATCCATATGACGGATAGATATACTCTGGGCCCTCTCGGTGGAATGTCATCCAATTAGCTTGCAAGCATGTGACTGGCTCACAAGGGATCACATACCACGGGAATGAGAAAAGAGTACTTATCAGTAACGAGGTTGAACTAGGTATGCAGAGATACCGACGATCATAACCTCGGATAAGTAAAATATCGTGAGACAAAGGGAAATTGGTATCGTATGTAAGTGGTTCATTCGATCGCAAAGTAATCGTAGAAATATGTGGGAGCCATATGAATTTCCAGATTCCTCTATGGGTTATTGATCGGAGAAGTGTCTCGATCATGTCCGCATAATTCACGAACCGTAGGGAGACACACTTAAGGATTCGATGTTGTTGAGTAGTTATGGAATGATGAGTAAGAGACCGAATGTTGTTCGGAGTCTCGGATGGGATCCGGGATATCACGAGGAGATCCGGAATGGTCCGGAGAATAAGATTCATATAAGGAAAGTCCTGTTTCAAGGTTGGAGAATGGTTCCGGTGTTTTCAGCAGGAATGTTCTAGAAGGTTCCGGAATGTCCGGCACTCCGGAGGGGAAGGGTACATGAATGTGTCATTGCAAGTTGGAATGATTGCATCATGTACTAGGTGTCATCGCTGTACAAAATAAAGGGTTTAATCAAATCCTAGTTTGAAAAGTCAAACGCCAATTTGAAAAGTCAAACGGCTATTTTGGAAAGTGGAGAAGAAGTGGGAAACCGAGTTGGGGAGGAGTTCCTCCTCCACCGCCGGCCCACTAGGGATCCGAGTTGGGGAGGGACTCCCTCCCCTTGGCCGGCGCCTCCCTCCACCTATAAAAGGAGGGGCAGGGCTCCCCTCCTAGACACACAAGTTGCCTCCCTCTAAACCTAAACCCTAGCCACAGCCTAGGGATTTCTCCCAAGCCGCCGAGTTAGAGCTTCTAATTGCCCTAGCCGCTGGTTTAGCCCCTTCTAATTGGTGTGTCTAAACCCTAGATCACCAAGGCTCTCTCATAGTCCACCATACTCGCTCCGGCTTAAGGCGAAGCCCTGCGAGATCTCCCCTCTACTTCCGGTACCACGCCGTCGTGCTGCCGGAATCGCGAGGAGAGTGCTACAACCTCCGCTGCCTGCTGGAACAAGGGAGAGGAAGGTCTTCATCGAGTACCGAACGTGTGACCGACTGCGGAAGCGCTGCCGGAACGTAGCGCCGGAAGGATCGTCTACGTGATCTTGAGATCGGCAAGAGTACGACTACATCACCCACGAGAATCTGCTCTCGTTAAATGCTTTGGAATCTTCAAGGGTGAGTTCCCCTATCGACTCGTTGCTACAATCTAGTAGATAGATCTTGGCTTGTTTGTTTGCATGCGGTAGAAAATTTTTGTTTTCCATGCTACGAACCCCAACAGTGGTATCAGAGCCGTGTCTATATGTAGATCTGTTGCACGAGTAGAACACAATGGTCATTGTGGGCGTTGATGTTTTTGTTGTCGATTGCTTCTTGTGTACTTTGCATCTTGCGGGATGGTGGGATGAAGCGGCCCGGGCTAACCTTACATGACATCGTTCATGAGACTTGCTCCACGCTTGACATGCAACTTGTATTGCATAAGTGGCTTTGCGGGTGCCTGTTTCTCCCAACATAGTTAAGATTCAATTTACAACGGGTGATTGACAATACTAGTATCAATGTTGTGGTTCTTGTTCGTAAGTTAGAACGACACTTATTGAAAGCCCCAAACCACGTAAAACATGCAAAGAAAATTAGAAGCGTCTAACTTTGTTTTGCAGGGGTGTGCTGTGATGTGATATGGCCATGATTGTGATTATATATGATGTATGCAATGTTCCTTATTGTAAGTTGGCAACCGGCAGGAGCCATATGGTTGTCTTTAAATTCTGTTAAGACCCGCTTGTCTGTTCAAAGTAGTTATAATAGTTGAAGCTGGTGGACGACAACCATGGAGCGGCGTCATTGACCTTGATGCAATGCCGGTGATGATGGAGATCATGTTCGTGCTTGAAGATGGAGATCGGAAGCACAAGAAGAAAGGCCATATCATATCACATATTATGAATTGCATGTGATGTTAATCCTTTTATGCATCTTGTATTGCTTAGTTAACGACGGTAGCATTATAAGATGATCCCTCAAGCACACAAATTCAAGTTTTAAAGTGTTCATCCTTAGTAAGCACCGTTGCTAAAGCTCGTTGTTTCGAAGCACCACGTGATGATCGGGTGTGTTAGATTCTGCGAGTGTATACAACGTGAGCAAGCCAGATTTGCTCATGCGGAAGCTAAGGTTGATCTTGACGAGCCTAGCATGTACAGACATGGTCTCGGAACACGGATCACCGAAAGGTAAAGCATGAGTCATATAGTAAATATGATGAACATGTTGATTGTTCGCCATTGAAGCTACATCAACTCTCGTGATGATCGGTTTTGATGTGGTGGATTTGGTTCGTGTGATCACTAAAACAATGTGAGGGATATTGTTTTGAGTGGGAGTTCAACAGCAATATGATTAAAAGTTGAACACTATTTATCATAAATTAAATCAAAGTGAATTTGCATAGTTGTTGTAGTCATTGGCATCCGTTTACCACCTTGCGCTTAGTTTTAATTGAGATGATAGAACTATAGAATTCTGGTTAGTTACTTTACGAACTGGTATCATATTGTTTTGAAGTGTTAATCTAAAGTTTAAAAGTCTTATTGCAAACTTTCAGTAAGTTCCGGTTACTCCATGAAGTTTAATAATTAGTATTAAATCAAGAGTGACAATTCCAAGTGTTAGTGTATGAGTATCATGTTTATCTCCATGATTCTTGATATTCAAAGGATTGTCTTAATATCAAGGTTATCTAGGATCTGAAAGAGTTGTTTCAGAAACCATGATGTGTGGAAGATATTGTGATATCTGAAACAAAGTTTTGGTTGCAACATGATAGAGTATAATATGGCAAAAGTCATGTTCTCGTATTTGATGAGAATTTGCAAAAGGTTGAAGACACTAGTTGTCCTAATCCTCCAAAATGTTTTGGAGAGCAACATTATACTCGCAGTTCACCGTTATAAGCTAAAAGTAGCTTGATCATGGATAATTCCATGATAAGGGTGAATATTTGATGTAGGTAAAGTGTTTACTACACTAATAGATTACTAAAGAAAGGAATTTGAAAGAACACCAAACATTTGATGATGGTGATCTACTTCAAAGTGCAAGTCCAAAGACATTGGTATTTAATTATACACGCTTTGGACTATGTGTCATATGTATGACTCCACTGTTGATGTTGATAGATTCTTTCAAACAGAAAATAAATACTGAAAGAGAATCTCATAAATATATGGCAGAAAAGAAAAGACTAGAATTGTTCAGTTTAAGTATATAGATGATATACATGTTATGGCTATATTCTTTGCTTATTAAACAATGTGGTTCTTAAGTATTTGATACTGAATTTGTTGGTGTGAATCATCATACGAAACAACACAATTCATGAACTACAATGGCCTAAGTAACTAGCAAAAGAATATGTGATGATGTTCATCGAGAACAAATAAAGGGTTATTGTGTTGCTCGTTAAACATCAAAGCTTGCCTTCAAGATTTGTTTTATCAGGTATTATGAGAATAAAAAGGGTTGTTCAAATAATTGCCGTAATCCATAAAAGATGGATGATTCACAAATCTCGTTGGAGAAATCACATCCATAAAACTAGTGCTAAAAATGTCGAAAGACAAATTGATTGAAAGAGCACTTAGGAAGTGACATCGCCGTTTAAATTATATTGGAAAGAAAACATGAAGAAACTCCATGTGGATGGAATTTTGGAGTCTTTTGATTTTTGATCACATGACGCTTGTGAAACTTTCCTAGAGATAATTAAAACTTCGTTCATAGGCCAAAAGGGAACGAATGACTAGCTTATTGGAACTTGTACATATTGTTGTATGAAATCCATTATATGTAGTCAAGAGCGATGGATTTCAACTTCATATGCTTTCTCCGAAAATTTGAGTGAATATATGAATATTTACTTAATAAGGATGAAGTATGAAACATTTGAAAAAGTTCAAAGTCTTTCAAGATGAAGTGCAAAATCATTGTAATAAGAATATAAATAGTTTATGATAAAGATCATAAAGGAAGATATTTGAGTTACAAGTTTAGCATAATACCTAAGATTTAAGGAATCGTTCTGTGGATTTGCATTTCCCGAAACACCATAAGAGTATGGAGCGTTCGAGATATGTAATTAAAACCTTGTTTGACATGGTAAGATCAAAGGTGTAATTCATAGAACTGCCATTATATTTTAAAGATTAAAAGCTTTATAGACTACTGTTTTCCACTAAAAAGAGCTCCATCATAATCCGCTGAAATGACACCATATAAAGTTATGGTTTGGGATAAAACCCAAGTAGTCCTTTCTTAAACATTGGTATGCTATGCATAAGAAAGATGTTTACAACCAAAGTCGGATAAACCTGTCTTTGTATTACTGTTAAGTATTCCTCCATAAACACCGGAGACAAAAGTGTTTGTCGCTTAGAACGTCAAGTTTCTTTGAGAAGGAATTTTTCGTGAAAAGATAAGTGGGAGGACAATAGAACTTTGATAAGGTTAAAGGAACCTTAGCTATATGTGCAGAGTTGCGCAGCACCGAAAAGTGTTCCGGAGGCAGCAATAATGCTCATGGCTCACGTGCCTCAAAGGTTGTGGTCACGGAGATCTAAGTTCCTATTAAAACAAGTAGGTCGGGTAAACAATCAAATACCAAGATTTGTGAGTTAAATCATTATTTGACAATAATGATCTGACTACATGCAAAGAAGCGACGATGGGCCCTGACTCCATCAAATGGCTTGAAGCCATAAAATCCGTGATAGTTCCATACACGAGAAATCAAGTTTTGAACTTGAAGGACCCTCGAGAAAGGTGTAAGACCTTATAGTTGTGTTTGGATCTATAAAGAAGTAGACATGGATGTTTCACATCTATGAAATAGTCGACATGTTGGGAAAGAGTTCACAAAAATGTTCAAAGGTTGACTATGACAAGATTTTGATCTTTCATAGCAATATTTAGTCTAGACGGATTAATGTAGCAACCACTACATATAATTTTTGTTATGTGGTAGTTAAATAAACAAAACAAGTTCTTCTAATAGAAGGGTTACCTAGGACGTGTGCATGACACGGTCCAAAGGGTTTTGTTAATTCAAAGGATGCTAAATGCATATGAAAACTTCAATGGTTGAAGTAAGCATAGCGGAGTTGGAATCTTCACTATGATGAAACTGTTAAAAGAGTTTAATTTCATCGGAGACAATGAAGATGCTTGCATTTGCAAGAAATTAAGTGGGAGCGCTAAGACATATTTCTAATACATTATGTGGAGGACATATTGTTGATTAGAAATGATGTATCTTTTATTAACACATATTAAGAATTTCATCCTGATGAAAGACTTAGGCAAAACCCAAATATTTGGCATCAATAGACGCTAATATGGTTGTGCCGAAAGTACATAGATGATGTATTGAATGAGTTCAATATAGAAACTACAAGAAAGGTTCTTGTCACACAGAAAGGATTGAATGAGTTCAATATTGATGATATATTCAAGTGTATTGACACTTGGTAAGTGAAACAAAGATTCAAGTATAGATTGATACTTGATGTATGAAATCAAAAAAGAGTATTTATATCAATCATACTATGATATGTACAAATCCAGATATGTCCTATGCTCTAAATGTTATGAGCATATACCAGAATGATTCATAAGATGATCATTGGACGATAGTAAGGATATTCTTATGATCTTTTGGAAGAACTAAGAGTATATTATTTGTAGAAGTGACAAATAGATGGTTAGTTCATTGTAAAAGTACTACATTGATACTAGTTTTGTCACAGAGTACAAATTAAGTTTATCTCAATCTAAACTAAGGGTGGCACAATATAATGGAAAGTAAGTTCCATAATGGATTTGGATGAGTTCCAAAGTTAAGACATTGTGACAGATACTACAATAAAAGGCTAAGTATATGACTGCTATAATAGCAGCTAAAGAGGGCATTTGTGTCAAGTAGTTTGTTGTCAAACTAGGTGTAGTTCACAGCGGGATAATACTATGAAGATATATTGTACGACAATATTATCAACATGTTTTAACCCCAAAGAACTAAAGGTCTCACCGAAGGACCAAAATTATACGAAGCCATCTCATTAGAGAATGAGTGATGCATAGAGACGCAAAGACATGCAATTACACACGGACCTAGAAGTGTCAGATCCGGAGATCAGTTGACCACTAGCAATCGTGTACATACAACACCAGAAAGCCATAGGTGTTGAATACACAAAGGTTTGAAACTAGATTATTGACTCTAGTGCAAGTGGGAGACTGTTGGAGATATGCCCAAGAGGCAATAATAAAGTGGTTATTATCATATCTTCATACTTATGATAAATGTTTACATACCATGCTATAATTATATTAACCGGAAACATTAATACTTGTGTGATTTGTAAACATAAAAGAGTCCCTAGTAAAGCCTCTTGTTAAAATAGCTTGTTGGTTAATATATGATCATGGTTTCCTGATCATGAACATAGAGATGTTATTAACAACAGGGTCATATCATTAGGAGAATGATGTGATGGACATACTCCTATAGTTAAGCGTAGCATAAAGATCAAGTAATTTAATATAGTTCATTTGCTATAAGCTTTCTGATACATAGTAACCTAATTCCTTCGACCATGAGATCATGCATATCACCTTTACCGGAAGGATGCTTTGATGACATCAAACACCACACCATAACAGGGTGGCTATAAAGGTGGCATTGAGTGTTCGGAAAGTATTGGTTGAGACACATGGATCAAGAGTGGGATTTGTCCATCCATATGACGGATAGATATACTCTGGGCCCTCTCGGTGGAATGTCATCCAATTAGCTTGCAAGCATGTGACTGGCTCACAAGGGATCACATACCACGGGAATGATAAAAGAGTACTTATCAGTAACGATGTTGAACTAGGTATGTAGAGATACCGACGATCATAACCTCGGATAAGTAAAATATCGTGAGACAAAGGGAAATTGGTATCGTATGTAAGTGGTTCATTCGATTGCAAAGTAATCGTAGAAATATGTGGGAGCCATATGAATTTCCAGATTCCTCTATTGGTTATTGATCGGAGAAGTGTCTCGATCATGTCCGCATAATTCACGAACCGTAGGGAGACACACTTAAGGATTCGATGTTGTTGAGTAGTTATGGAATGATGAGTAAGAGACCGAATGTTGTTCGGAGTCTCGGATGGGATCCGGGATATCACGAGGAGATCTGGAATGGTCCGGATAATAAGATTCATATAAGGAAAGTCCTGTTTCGGGGTTGGAGAATGGTTCCGGTGTTTTCAGCAGGAATGTTCTAGAAGGTTCCGGAATGTCCGACACTCCGGAGGGGAAGGGTACATGAATGTGTCATTGCAAGTTGGAATGATTGCATCATGTACTAGGTGTCATCGCTGTACAAAATAAAGGGTTTAATCAAATCCTAGTTTGAAAAGTCAAACGCCAATTTGAAAAGTCAAACGGCTATTTTGGAAAGTGGAGAAGAAGTGGGAAACCGAGTTGGGGAGGAGTTCCTCCTCCACCGCCGGCCCACTAGGGATCCGAGTTGGGGAGGGACTCCCTCCCCTTGGTCGGCGCCTCCCTCCACCTATAAAAGGAGGGGCAGGGCTCCCCTCCTAGACACACAAGTTGCCTCCCTCTAAACCTAAACCCTAGCCACAGCCTAGGGATTTCTCCCAAGCCGCCGAGTTAGAGCTTCTAATTGCCCTAGCCGCTGGTTTAGCCCCTTCTAATTGGTGTGTCTAAACCCTAGATCACCAAGGCTCTCTCATAGTCCACCATACTCGCTCCGGCTTAAGGCGAAGCCCTGCGAGATCTCCCCTCTACTTCCGGTACCACGCCGTCGTGCTGCCGGAATCGCGAGGAGAGTGCTACAACCTCCGCTGCCTGCTGGAACAAGGGAGAGGAAGGTCTTCATCGAGTACCGAACGTGTGACCGACTGCGGAAGCGCTGCCGGAACGCAGCGCCGGAAGGATCGTCTACGCGATCTTGAGATCGGCAAGAGTACGACTACATCACCCACGAGAATCTGCTCTCGTTAAACGCTTTGGAATCTTCGAGGGTGAGTTCCCCTATCGACTCGTTGCTACAATCTAGTAGATAGATCTTGGCTTGTTTGTTTGCATGCGGTAGAATTTTTTTGTTTTCCATGCTATAAACCCCAACAATAAAATGCCAAACAAGCAATATAAGATGCAACCAAACATCACATGTTAATAAGTGAAATGATATGGTTCCCGCATATGATCTCCATCATGTGCATCGTGGTATGATCTCTATCATACCTATATGTGTAAGGCCAAGGTCTATGGAACCTACACGTTATGTGTGTTGTAAGAGTATCATCTCATAATTCTACTTACAACATCACCATATCATAACACTAGCCCGGCAACAATCTAAACTAGACGCCTCTAATTTATCCATTGCAAGTTTTACGTGGCTTAGGGCTTTCGAAGATAGAACCGTTCTTACCTACGAACATGAACCACAACGAGGATAACCAAATTGTTGACAACTCGTTGCAAATTAGATATTGACTATAGTAGGAGAGACAGACACCCGCTAGCCACTTATGCAAAACTAGTTGCATGTCAAGCGTGGAATAGGTCTCATGTGCGAGGACATGTAAAGTTTATCTGGGCCGCTTCATCCCACTATGCCACCAATATCCAAAGTACAACTAAGAAGAAATAAAATGATCGTCATCGACAACATACTCATATGTGTACTACCCGTGCAAAGCATCTACGCATAGATCCGGCTCTGATACCACTGTTGGGTTCGCAGCATAGAAAACAAAAATATTCCTACGATGGGAACAACTATGTACCAAGATTTATCTACTAGATACAAGCAACGGGTGGATATACATCCATAAAATACATACCCTCGAAGACCGTATAGCGTTAACGAGGTTGTACTCGTGGATGATGTAGTCGAACTCTTGCTGATCTCAAGATCGTGTTGAAGTCCATCTGGTCCAGCCGGTCCAGCACCATCACGTCCAGCACCGCAAAGCAGTGGTGCATCCGTGATCACACACACGTTCGGGTACCCCGACAACCTCTGCGCCCTCGCTCCAGCGAAGCAGCGGAAGCAACAAATCCTTTTAGAAAAAGCAACCGGGAACATGTATCTCGCTGATCCGAGACCATGGGGAAATTCTAAAGGGGGAGAGAGATCCTTCGCGAGGAGGTGTGAGATGAGAGGAGGGAGTGGGTGCCTTTTATAGGGAGAGGGGGGCAGCCCCCTCCCATGGCATGGCAGACATGGAGGTTCCCCCACCTCTTCCACATTCGTGTGGGTGGAGCTCCCACTCACATAAAAAGCCACCCCACTCAAAATTCCACTCACCTCCATTAAATTTCCACCAAATTTAATGTAATCTCTCATTAAATAAAACTCTTTTATTTTTTTATTCATAATTTTGTTAATTACTTTAATTAACAAACATTCACATAAAACCCCTTGCTAGTATTCAATTTCACATGCAGAACCAGTTTCAGCAATTTCAACCGAAACAGTTTTGGTGTCTAGTGAAATAAATTCCCGTGCTTTCCTTTTTCTTTCTCTGGCATATTATTTGCTCCAAATGGTGTCGGTATCCCTTAAGTGTGTCACCCTACGGTTCTCGAATAATGTAGACATGATCGAGACCCCTCTCCGATCAATAATCAGCAGCGGGACCTGGAGATCCGTACTGACTCCCACATATTCAACGATGACTTCTGTGATCGTGTGAACCTTTATACGCATGTAACTCAATCCCTTTGTCTCGCAATATATTACATGTCCGAGATTCGATCATCGGTATCCCCATACCTAGTTTGATCTCGTTACCGACATGTACTCTTTTCTCGTTCCCGTGATATTACATTCTAGTGATCAAATCACTTGCTTGCAAGCTAACCAATGTGATATCACCGAGAGGGCCTAGAGTATATCTCTCCATCATCGGGATGGACAAATTCCACTCTTGATCCATGAGCCTCAACATAACACCTTCGTAGCACTGCACCCATCTTTATAGTCACCATGTTACGGTGTGACGTTTGATGTTATCAAGATACTCTTCTGGTGTTAGTGATTGACATGATCTCATGGTCTAAGGACTAAGATTACTTCGTATGATGTTATAGCAATATAAACACAATGACCTTGATCGTAATGCTATACTTCGGATGAATGTTCATCACACCATTACACTAATGTTGTGACCTCGTTATTAACAACATCCAATGTCCATGATCAGGAAACCTTTGATCATCTTGTTAATCAACGAGCTAGTTTATAAGAGAAGCATAACTAGGAACTCCCTTTTTTGTTTATTAAACACACATGTATTAACGTTTCCGTATTAATACAATTATAGCATGTAAAATAAACATTTATCATAAATAAGGAATATGATAATAACCACTTTATTATTGCCTCTTGGTCATATTCCCTTAATCGCATGCATGCGCTATAACCTAAAAGGGAAGGTTCTAGACTTATATAAGGGGAAACTCCCTGTTCCGGTGAAACCGGGTAGGATACTGCCGCACCTTGTGAACAAACATGGTTTTACATCATCATATGACCTAAACAAACACAAAACAAGAAAGAGCTATGCCGGGCTACCCCTGTCAGAGGAACGTCTAGGGGGGGTAGACGATCTGAGACCCATAGATCAGGGTTCCGTGGCAAACCGCGCTCCGGGGTGTAGGAATACCTCAAGAACTTGCATGTGACCCTAGCAGATGCATGGAGGTGTGGTTTTATGTTGAAACATGAAAAACCTAGTCCCCGGGTGGATGTGTCCCCCTTCGCATGCATGCGCTGTAACCTAAAAAGGAAGGTTCTGGACTTATATAAGGGGGAAACTCCCTGTTCCGGTGAAACCGGGTAGGATACTGCCGCACCTTGTGAACCAACATGGTTTTACATAATCATATGACCTAAACAAACACAAAAAAAGAGAGAGCTACGCCAGGCTACCCCTGTCAGAGGAACGTCTAGGGGGGTAGACGATCCGAGGCCCACAGATCAGGGTTCCGCGGCAAACCGTGCTCCGAGGCGTAGGAATACCTCAAGGACTTGCATGTGGCCCTAGCACATGCATGGAGGTGTGGTGTTATGTTGAAACATTCAAAACCTAGTCCCTGGGTGGATGTGTCCCCCTTCGCATGCATGCGCTGTAACCTAAAAGGGAAGGTTCTAGATTTATATAAGGGGAAAACTCCATGTTCTGGTGAAACCGGGTAGGATACTGCCGCACCTTGTGAACCAACATGGTTTTACATCATCATATGACCTAAACAAACACAAAACAAGTGAGAGCTATGCCGGGCTACCCCTGTTAGAGGAATTTCTAGGGGGATAGACGATCTGAGGCCCACAGATCAGGGTTCCGCGGCAAACCGCGCTCCAGCGCGTAGGAATACCTCAAGAACTTGCATGTGGCCCTAGCACATGCATGGAGGTGTGGCGTTATTTTGAAACATGCAAAACCTAATCCCCGGGTGGATGTGTCCCCCTTCGCATGCATGCATTGTAACCTAAAACGGAAGGTTCTAGACTTATATAAGGGGGAAACTCCCCGTTCCGGTGAAACCGGGTAGGATACTGCCGCACCTTGTGAACCAACATGGTTTTACATAATCATATTACCTAAAAACACAAAACAATAGAGAGCTACGTCGGGATACCCCTGTCAGAGGAACGTCTGGGGGTAGACGATCCGACCATAGTTTGAAATGGGAAACTCTTGAAACGGGCATAAGAAATTCAAAAATGGTCTGAACAATGTAAATCCTTCGTGTGGTGTCATATTATGTGACAGAGTTGCAAGGAAAAATACCAAACTTGGTAAATTTATTATGTCTAAAAAACTTCACAAAATGACCTATCATGTTCGAGGCTTCGTGACTTTAGGGTCAAATGACCAATGTTATGGATAGAATCAGGGCATATTTTGTGATACCGTGCCCATATTGTGCACGCATGTGCATCATGGGATGGCGAACAATGTTGCAGGGGGGAGTTTTCCTTTTAGTCATATGGAAAATCCATTTTCCATTTTCCGAGCGCCAAAAACGGGGCGTTTTGTGAAGCAACCACCAAATGACAGTTTCTGAAGGGAATATGCCCTGAGAGGCAATAATAAAGAGTTTATTATGTGTATTCCAAGTATATGATAGATGTTTATTTTGCATGCTATAATTGTATTAATACGGAAACATTAATATATGTGTGTTTAATAAACAAACAGAAAGTTCCTAGTTATGCCTCTCTCATAAACTAGGTCGTTGATTAACAAGATGATCAAGGTTTCCTGATCATGGACATTGGATGTTATTAATAACGGGATCACAACATTAGTGTAATGGTGTGAAGAACATTCATCCGAAGTATAGCATTACGATCAAAGTCATTGAGTTTATATTGCTATAACAACTTACGAAGTGATCCTAATCCTTAGACCATGAGATCATGTCAATCACTAACACCGGAAGAGTTTCTTGATAACATCAAACGTCATACCGTAATAGGGTGATTATAAAGATGGATTCAGAACTAACAAAGTGTTATGTTGAGGCTCATGGATCGAGAGTGGAATTTGTTCATCCCGATGACGGATAGATATACTCTGGGCCCTCTCGGTGATATCACATTGATTAGCTTGCAAGCAAGTGATTTGATCACTAGAATGTTATATCACGGGAACGAGAAAAGAGTGCATGTCAGTAACGAGATCAAACTAGGTATGGAGATACCGATGATCGAATCTCGGACATGTAATATATCGTGAAACAAAGGGATTAAGATACTAGCATAAAAGGTTCCGACGATCACAAGAAAGTCATCGTTGAATGTGTGGGAGTCAGTATGGGTCTCCAGATCCCGCTTCTGATTATTGATCCGAGAGGGGTCTCGATCATGTCCGTATTATTCACGAACCGTAGGGTGACACACTTAAGAGACACCGACATCCAATTGGAGCAAAAGTTCATGCCGAAAGAATGAACAAGCGCAGGAATTTATTTCAGTAGATACCGAAACAGGTTTTCGGGTGAAATTGCATAAAGTGGTTATGCATGTGAAATAGAATTCTAGCAAGGGGTTATTTTTGAATGTTTGTCATTAAAGTAATTGACAAAATTCTGAATAAAATAAAATAGTTTTATTTAATGAGAGTTTGCATTAAATTTTGTGGAAATTTAATGGGAATTTGAGTGGATTTTTGAGAGGAGAAAATTGAAGGGCCATTTTGTGAGTGGAGTGTCCACCCACATGAATGAAGGAGGGGAGAGGGCAGCCCCCATGGCCGGCGGCCACCCCCTTGGGTGCCCCCCTCCTCCTATAAAAGGAGCCCCTCCTCTCACTTGTCTCTCACACCTCCTCGTGAAGGATCTCTCTCCCCCTCTAGAATTTATCCCCCGTGGTCTCGGACTAGCGAGATACATGTTCCCGGTGGCTATTTGGCAAGAAAGAGTTATGCTTCTGCTGCATCGCTGGAGCGAGGAGGCGGAGGTTGCTCGGTGCCTCAAACGTGTGTGCGAGCACGGATGCGCTGCTGATTTGCGGCGCTAGGACTTCCTCTCGATCTTGAGATCGGCAAGAGATCGTCTACATCAACCACGAGTTGAACTCGTTAAGCTTTGTTGGTCTTCAAGGGTATGTTCTCTACGGATATACATCCGCCCGTTGTTTGTATCTAATAGATAGATCTTGGTACATAGTTCACATCGTAGGAAAATTTTTGTTTTCTATGCTGCGAACCCTACAGTGGTATCAGAGCCGGATCTATGCGTAGATGCTTTACACGGTTAGTACACATATGAGTATGTGGGCGATGATTATCATGTTGTTGCTCCTTTGTTGTAATTTTGGATATTGGTGGCATAGTGGGATGAAGCGGCCCGGACAAACTTTACATGTCCTCGCACATGAGACCTGTTCCACGCTTGACATGCAACTAGTTTACATAAGTGGCTAGCGGGTGTCTATCTCTCCTACTATAGTCAATATCTATTTTGCAACTAATTTTCAACAATTTGGTTATCCTCGTTGTGGTTCATGTTCGTAGGTAAGAACGGTTCTATCTCGAAAGCCCTAAGCCACGTAAAACTTGCAATGGATAAATTATAGGCGTCTAGTTTAGGTTGTTGCTGGGCTAGTGTTATGATGTGGTAGTGTTGTAAGTAGAAGTATGAGATGATACTCTTACAACACACATAGCGTGTAAACTCCATAGACCTTGGATTTACACATATAGGTATGATAGTGATCATACCACGATGCACATGATAGAGATCATCTGCAAGAACCATAACATTTCACTAATAAACATGTGATGTTTGATAGCATCTTATATTGCTTGTTTAGCGCTTTGTTAGCATAATAAGATGATCCCTCATTTAAATATCAAGATGTGCTTTTTGTGGTTTTCCGCTCATTAAACCACGCTTGCCGGGGCGATCCAGTCATAGGCTTCGCCCTTTATTTTCAGATAGGAGAACTTGTTTCTATTTTTTGGATAATGTGTTCTTCCTTTAGTATGCACCGATTATGTTTCGTCGCTCCAAGACATCACGTGATGATCGGGTGTTCTTGGATCCACGACCATATTTCAGGTGTAAAACAGTTACACACGCGAATACTAAGGTTCTAACTTGGCGAGCCTAGCATGTACAGACATGGCCTCGGAACACGCACTGAAAGGTTAAGCATGAGTCATATAGTTGATATGATGCCCATTTGATGCTCGCCTTTGAAGCTATACCGACTCACGTGATGATCGGACTTGGTATAGTGGATTTGGTTCATGTAATCACCAAAAAGGCACGAGGGATGTCGTTTTTGAGTGGGAGTTAATTCGTAATTTGGATTAGTTGAACTCAATCTATCATACACTTAGTCTAAACTTTACAAATTTTGTTGTAGATGGCACCACCTGCTTTTAATTTCAATGTGTTCATGGAGAAAGAGAAACTAGCAACGAACGGTAGCAACTTTACCGAATGGGACATGAATTTGAGGATTCTCCTCTCTGCTGCACAAAAGCAATACGTGCTAGAAGCGCCACTAGGCCCCCCACCTTTTGAGGATGCCCCTGACGAGGAGAAGAATGTCTATCAGACTCGTCAGGAGGACCACAACTTAGTTCATTGCGGCATATTGTATGGGCTAGAGCCAGAACTTCGAAAGCGTTTCGAAAACGGCAATGCATTTGATACAATGGGTGAGTAGAAAATGATTTTCGACACACATGCTGCTGTAGAGAGCTACAACACTTCAGAAAAGTTCTTTAGCTGCATGATGGAAGAGCACAACTCCGTTAGTGAGCATGTACTCAAGATGTCGGGTTACGCCGATAAGCTTGTGTCCTTGGGAATATCGATTCCCATTGACTTAGGCACCCATCGTGTTCTGCAGTCTCTGGCACCTAGCTATAAGAGCTTCATGATGAACTATAATATGCAAGGCATAAAGAAGTCTCTCCCCGAGCTTCTGTCAATGCTTAAAACTGCAGAAGTGGAGATCAAAAAGGAACATCAAGTGTTGATGATCAATAGGAACACTGGTTTCAAGAAAGACAAGAAGGGAAAACAGAAGGGAAGTAAGGGCGGCAAGCCTGCTGCCGTGCCTGAAAAGAAACCCCGAGTTGGACCTAAGTCTGATACCGAGTGCTACTATTGTAAGGGGACTGGCCACTGGAAGCGCAACTGCCCCAAGTATTTGGCAGACAAGAAGGCCGGCAAGGCAAACAAAGGTATATATGATATACATGTTATTGATGTGTACTTGACTAGTGCTCGTAGTAGCACCTGGGTATTTGATACCGGTTCAGTTGCTAATATTTGTAACTCGAATCAGGGGCTGCGGAACAAGCGACCGCTAGCAAGGGGTGAGGTCAAGATGCGTGTCGGCAATGGATCAAGCGTTGATGTGATCGCCGTCGGAACGCTGCCTCTCCATTTGCCGTCGGGGTTAGTTATAAACTTGAATAATTGTTATCGGGTGCCTGCACTGGGCATGAACATTGTATCTGGATCGTGTTTGATGTGAAGTGGTTATTCATTTAAATCCGAGAACAATGGTTGTTCCATTTATATGAATGAAATATTTTATGGTCATGCACCGATGATGAATGGTTTATTTCTATTAGATCTCGATGATAATGTTACACATATTCATAATGTTGATGCTAAAAGGATTAAACTTAATGATGATATATCCGCATATATGTGGCACTGCCGTCTAGGTCATATTGGCGTTAAACGCATGAAGAAGCTCCATTCGGATGGACTTTTGGAATCACTTGATTTTGAATCATTTGATACATGTGAGCCATGCCTTATGGGCAAGATGACTAGAACGCCGTTTTCCAGTTCAATGGAACGGGCGACAGATTTATTGGAAATCATACATTCTGATGTATGTGGTCCAATGAGTGTGTCGGCGCGAGGTGGATATCGTTATTTTGTTACTTTCACGGATGATTTGAGTAGATACGGTTATATCTACTTGATGAAACACAAGTCTGAAACCTTTGAAAAGTTCAAGGAATTTCAGAATGAAGTGGAAAATCATCGTAATAGAAAGATCAAATTTCTACGGTCCGACCGTGGAGGTGAGTATCTAAGTTACGAGTTTAGCACTCACATGAAAGAGTGTGAAATTGTTTCACAACTCACGCCTGCCGGAACACCACAATGAAATGGTGTGTCGGAACGTCGTAATCGTACTTTATTAGATATGGTTCGATCTATGATGTCTCTGACGGACTTGTCGTTGTCATTTTGGGGTTATGCACTACAAACTGCTGCATTCACTTTAAATCGGGCACCATCTAAATCCGTTGAAAAGACACCGTATGAATTGTGGTTTGGAAACAAACCTAAGCTGTCATTTCTTAAAGTTTGGGGTTGCGATGTTTATGTGAAGAAACTTCAACCGGATAAACTCGAACCCAAAGCGGAAAAATGCGTCTTCATAGGATACCCTAAGGAAACTACTGGGTATTCCTTCTATCACAGATCCGAGGTCAAGGTTTTTGTTGCCAAGAATGGATCCTTTCTAGAGAAGGAGTTTCTCGCGAAAGGTGTGAGTAGTCGGAAGGTAGAACTCGAAGAGGTTATTGAACCTTCTCTTCAAAGTATGGCGAGTAGCGCAGCGCCGTAAGTTGTTCCGGAGTTGGCTCCACCTGTTGAAGAGGGAACTAATGATAATGCTCATGAAACTCCGAAAGAGAGTACTACCGAACCTCACAGGTCAAGCAGGACACGTGCAGCTCCCGAGCTGTATGGAAATCCTGTCATGAATTTCATGGTTGATGAAAATGATGACCCTGCGACGTATGAAGAAGCGATGATGAGCCCGAATTCCAACAAATGGTTAGAAGTCATGAAATCCGAGATGGAATCCATGTATGAAAATCAAGTTTGGAACTTGGTGGAATTACCTCACGACCGAAAGGCCGTGGAGAACAAATGGATTTTCAAAAGGAAAACCGATGCTGATGGTAATGTGACCGTCTATAAAGCTTGACTTGTCGCAAAGGGGTTTCGACAAATTCAAGGAGTTAACTACGATGAGACATTCTCTCCCGTAGCGATGCTAAAGTCAGTTAGGATTATGTTAGCAATTGCTGCATATTTCGATTATGAGATATGGCAGATGGATGTCAAAACCGCGTTTCTCAATGGTAATATTGAAGAAGAGTTGTATATGATACAACCAAAGGGTTTTGTCGATCCTAAGGATGCTAGCAAGGTGTGCAAGCTTCAGCGATCCATCTATGGATTGAAGCAAGCATCACGAAGTTGGAATCTCCGCTTTGATGAGGTGATCAAAGAGTTTGGATTTGTCCAAACTTATGGAGAATCTTGTATTTACAAGAAAGTGAGTGGGAGCAATGTGGCATTTCTGATATTATATGTGGATGACATATTATTGATCGGAAATGATATAGATCTTTTAAACAGTGTTAAAAGTTATCTAAACAGCAAATTTTCAATGAAGGACCTAGGTGAAGCGTCATACATATTAGGCATAAAGATCTATAGAGATAGATCAAGGCGCCTAATAGGGCTATCGCAAAGTACATACCTTGATAAGATTTTAAAGAAGTTTAAAATGGACGGAAGTAAGAAGGGGTTCTTACCTATGTTGCAAGGCAAGACATTGAGTAAGACTCAAAGTCCGGCTTCGGCGGAAGAAAGAGAGATAATGGACAAAGTCCCCTATGCTTCAGCCATAGGCTCTATAATGTACGCCATGCTATGTACAAGACCGGATGTGGCACATGCTATTAGTTTGACTAGTAGGTACCAATCGGATCCAGGTTCGGAACACTGGATAGCGGTCAAGAATATCCTTAAGTACTGACGAAGAACTAAGGATATGTTTCTTGTATACAGAGGTGAAGAAGAGCTCGTCGCTAAGTGTTATGTTGACGCTAGCTTTGACACCGATCCGAATGACTCTAAGTCTCAACCCGGATACGTATTTCTCATGAATGGCGGAGCGGTTAGTTGGAGGAGCTCCAAACAACCTGTGGTAGCGGGATCAACAACGGAGGCCGAATATGTTGCTGCTTCAGAAGCGGCTCAGGAAGCAGTTTGGATGAAGGAGTTCATATCCGAACTAGGAGTGGTTGCAAACGCGTTGGACCCAATGGTGATCTATTGTGACAACAATGGTGCCATTTCCAATGCCAAAGAGCCAAGGTCTCACAAGCATTCCAAGCATATTAAGCGCCGCTTTCACTCCATCCGCGAGCATGTCAAGGATGGAGATATAAAGATTTGTAAAGTACATATGGATCTCAATGTAGCAGATCCGTTGACTAAAACTCTCCCTAGAGCAAAACATGATCAACACCAGAACTCAATGGGTGTTAGATTTATCACTATGTAACTAGATTATTGTCTCTAGTGCAAGTGGGAGACTGAAGGGAATATGCCCTGAGAGGCAATAATAAAGAGTTTATTATGTCTATTCCAAGTATATGATAGATGTTTATTTTGCATGCTATAATTGTATTAATACGGAAACATTAATACATGTGTGTTTAATAAACAAACAGAAAGTTCCTAGTTATGCCTCTCTCATAAACTAGCTCGTTGATTAACAAGATGATCAAGGTTTCCTGATCATGGACATTGGATGTTGTTAATAACGGGATCACAACATTAGTGTAATGGTGTGAAGAACATTCATCCGAAGTATAGCATTACGATCAAAGTCATTGAGTTTATATTGCTATAACAACTTATGAAGTGATCCTAATCCTTAGACCATGAGATCATGTCAATCACTAACACCGGAAGAGTTTCTTGATAACATCAAACGTCACACCGTAACAGGGTGATTATAAAGATGGATTCAGAACTAACAAAGTGTTATGTTGAGGCTCATGGATCGAGAGTGGAATTTGTTCATCCCGATGACGGATAGATATACTCTGGGCCCTCTCGGTGATATCACATTGATTAGCTTGCAAGCAAGTGATTTGATCACTAGAATGTTATATCACGGGAACGAGAAAAGAGTGCATGTCAGTAACGAGATCAAACTAGGTATGGAGATACCGATGATCGAATCTCGGACATGTAATATATCGTGAAACAAAGGGATTAAGATACTAGCGTAAAAGGTTCCGACGATCACAAGAAAGTCATCGTTGAATGTGTGGGAGTCAGTATGGGTCTCTAGATCCCGCTTCTGATTATTGATCCGAGAGGGGTCTCGATCATGTCCGCATTATTCACGAACCATAGGGTGACACACTTAAGAGACACCGAATCCAATTGGAGCAAAAGTTTCATGCCGAAAGAATGAACAAGCGCAGGAATTTATTCCACTAGATACCGAAACAGGTTTTCGGGTGAAATTGCATAAAGTGGTTATGCATGTGAAATAGAATTCTAGCAAGGGGTTATTTGTGAATGTTTGTCATTAAAGTAATTGACAAAATTCTGAATAAAATAAAAGAGTTTTATTTAATGAGAGTTTGCATTAAATTTTGTGGAAATTTAATGGGAATTTGAGTGGATTTTTTAGTGGAGAAAATTGAAGGGCCATTTTGTGAGTGGAGTGTCCACCCACATGAATGAAGGAGGGGAGGGGGCAGCCCCCATGGCCGGCGGCCACCCCCTTGGGTGCCCCCCCTCCTCCTATAAAAGGAGCCCCTCCTCTCACTTGTCTCTCACACCTCCTCGTGAAGGATCTCTCTCCCCCTCTAGAATTTATCCTCCATGGTCTCGGACTAGCGAGATGCATGTTCCCGGTGGCTATTCGGCAAGAAAGAGTTGTGCTTCCGCTGCATCGCTGGAGCGAGGAGGCGGAGGTTGCTCGGTGCCTCGAATGTGTGTGCGAGCACGGATGCGCTGCTGATTTGCGGCGCTAGGACTTCCTCTCGATCTTGAGATCGGCAAGAGATCGTCTACATCAACCA
Source organism: Avena sativa (assembly GCA_916181665.1). NCBI lineage: Eukaryota > Viridiplantae > Streptophyta > Magnoliopsida > Poales > Poaceae > Avena > Avena sativa. The sequence goes on along the minus strand of OV702293.1, from coordinate 6,577,378 downwards.
CGAGTTGAACTTGTTAAGCTTTGTCGGTCTTCAAGGGTATGTTCTCTACGGATATACATCCGCCCGTTGTTTGTATCTAATAGATAGATCTTGGTACATAGTTCACATCGTAGGAAAATTTTTGTTTTCTATGCTACGAACCCTACAGTTTCAAAATGGTATCGTCCTATTTTTCAAAAAAATACTAGACCACCTTACATGGACAATTTCCCAACCAGGGTATTTCAAACATTTCCGTCTATTCCTGGTGAAAAAGACAAATGTCTGCCGAATCGGCAGGAAGTGGGTCCGGTTTGAACTACAGGTACATGATCTAATGCTCATGATTTTTTTAAAAATCATTTTTAGACTCGAAATATGATGTTTCTCCACAGATCCAATGCAAGTGACCCTCTATGGCGCATGCGATAACACTTAGAGTGGCGTGCTGGACCTGTAGGAGGAAACTCCCGCTAGGGGTCAAACGGAGGCACACCGGTGGAACCTTGGGCCTAGCCTTGGTTTTCCATGTAGCTATGAACTAAATAAACCTAACCCACCAGAAAAGTCCACCGGGCTACCCCGTACGGAGGAAAGCTATAGGGGTAGACCACTGGGGGTCCTCGGATTAGGGTCCCAACCTTGGTTTTCCATGTAGGTATGGCCTAAACGACACTAAAACAACAGTAAAGTCCATTGGTCAACCCTCGTATGGATAAGTCTATGGAGGGTAGATTCGTGGGGCCCACGTCTAGGGTTTTCTTGGAAAACGAGCACGAGACGAAATAAAAAAGCATATAGTAATAATATATTATAATTTCTTTTGTATTAGTAGACACCAAATAATATATTATAATTTGTTATATATTATAGTTTCTTAGTAAAAATATGTACTAATACGAGAAAAAAACCTAGATACGCCGACGGCATCCCTCGGCGTATCCACGCCGTCGGCATAGCGCTATCCCCACTATCCCGCCCAGAGCCACCCGGGCCACTCATTCCACCCCCGAGCCTATCCCCAACCCTCCCCTGAGCCCGCCCTGACCTCACCGCCACCAGCCGCTGCTACACGAGCTCAGGACGCCACTGCCTCCTCCTCCTTCCCCATCCCCTCAGCCCCGACCTCCTCCTCCCCATCCCCCATTCCCGCTGCCACAGCCTCCTCCTCCCGGAGCTCACCGCCCCTCCTCCTCCCGGAACTCGCCGCCCCTCTTCCTCTCCTGAGCCCCGCCGCCTCCTCCCCTGAACCTCGCCTCCTTCCCTTTGCCACCTGTGGGCTGCCGCCCCTCCCATCGCCTCTGCCCCCAGCGCCCTTCCCCTTCATCCCATCCCCGAGTGCCATGCCTCCCCTAGCCCCTCCCACCGCCGCCTCCCCCAGCCTCGAGGGTAGCCGCCTCCCCGAGCACCTCCGACCACTTGAAGGTGAGCTTTTTAAAACTTTGTTTTTGTTTCTATTTGTAATATGTAATTGTAGTTTGTAGTTTTAGTTTGTAGTAGTTTATAGTTTGTAGTATGCAGTAGTAGTTTGTAGTTTGTAGTATGTAGAAGTAGTTTGTAGTTTGTACTATGCAAGACAATAGTTCATGTTTAGTAAAATAGATGAAATTTGCTAAATAGATGTTGCATATGGTATGTTTTTTGCAGTTACTAGAGAGTGAGCCGGGGGAGTGGTTTGATGGCGGGGTCATGGATCATCTTCGACGATTTGATCACGCTTCAAGGGTGAGAATCTATTTGCCTCTCTTGTACCTAGGTTTATTTTCGTGTCTAGATCACCAAGTCTGTCGCGTCACCTAGGCGTCATCTCGATCGTAAGCATTACGCGACTTAATATGCACTAGTAGTCTCGCATATTTTGAACCGTGTAACACTTACGAATTTTATCTGGCAGTCGGCGGATTCGTAGTTGGATATGGTTCTCCCTGGCTCTACCTCGATTCGAGACAGGATTTTTGGTGACGCCTCCTCATTGTTCCCTGGATGCACATCCTCTTGGCTTTTTGTTGAGACGTGTATCAGGAGAGCAGCGGGGAGGTGCTGCCGAAATTCTGCTTGGATCGGGGTAGAGCCAGGGAGAACTTACCCAATCTACGGATCTGGCGGCTGGTTAGGACCCTATTTTCCTATTAGACATGTAGGTTGATGAATGCGTAAAAATATGAAGCATTTAATCTCCTGTTTGATATAGAATGTTATATTTGTTGTTTGGCTCCCAACAAAGCAGAAGAGGATGGCTGATAATGGGTGGATGTATAGTGGTCATATTAGTGCGACTAATAAAACGGACGATTGGGTACGGAACACTCATTTGTTAGTGAATGAGTTAGCGCGTGATTCGAAGGCAATGGTTCGGGCACTCCGTCCCTGCGCTCATTTCACTAAGCATCATCCTCAGGGAAAGGATGACATGTATAAACACCTTCTGAAATATGAGTACATGTCTAACTATGTCACGCAAGTCAACTTTACTCGGTATGAACGTGACAGAGGTGAGGTGATGCGTCAGCGGCTCAATGGCAATGAGTATGATGGGATTAGAAACTGGCTATATGATCTCATCGATGCCGACCATCCGGATTCACCACCTCCATGGGAGGAACCACCAGAACCGTAGGAACCGCTAGAACCGGAGCCAACCGCGAAGGCCTTCCTTGATATGATGGCCGCGGCTAAGAGGCCTCTATAAGAGGGTGCAAAGATTTCTCAGCTCGATGCCATCTCTCAGTGTCTAGCCCGGTGCAATTTCGTTGGCAGTTTTGTATTGAGAGAGAGTTTAAGTATATTCGAAACATAACTAGAAATAGATCCGAGATTGAAGCATGCATAGCTGAAGCAACATGCCTTCGGGAGATGGAAGACTCCGCGACAATCTACTGGCCCGATGATGTTCCCACTATGCATAACCCGGGCTCTCGTTACAATGTCGACCTGCCCAAGAATGACCCAAGCTCGAACTATTCAAATTTCCCGGTGGCAAGGCCGGTAAAGGACTAAAATATAGCTTGTTGAAGGCAGAGAAGGATTGCATAATGCTCTATGTGCTTATGAACATGAAGGAAGTGGTCGATTTTATTAGGTAAAATGGTGAACAACTTCTTATTTTCTCGGTCTAATGCTCTATGCAGCTAGTAACTCGGTCTTCGTCTAATGCTTATTTTCTCCTTCTTAGCGAATTCACGGATGAACAGTGGTCGGGACCGACGGATCCCTCTCCCATGGAGTTGGACACTCTATTGAAAGAGGGTGCTCCCGGAAATAAAAACTGTGTGTCCTGATTCATGGAAAAAGTAATTACTAACATGTCCCTCTTACCTTGCAATTTGTGACTTGTCCCTCTTATTCCCCGTAACTAATGAATGCAACAAATTTGAACTGTACCTGTAGGGAGATGATCCCAACGTTGAGATGTTAGATGAGCTAAAATGTGTTTCCTAAGGTTATAACCATGACATCATGAAGTATGAGAAGTATGATGTGAATGTATTTCACTTCCATACAGAGGCACACCAGAAGGGGCGACCGAATGCAAAAAAGGTAAATACTGGGGTCTTCACCAGAGGAGCCGGTCCCCTTGATTACTACGGAAGGTTAGAGAATGTATACGAGCTGACCTTCAATCATACAAATGTACAACTCAATCTTGTTGTGTTCAAGTGCCGCTGGTTCGACCCAAGGGGTGGACTGAGAAGTACCCCTTCCATTGGGTTATTTGAAGTTAGGCCTTCAACCAACTATAGCGGATCCGACGTCTTTGTTGTTGCTCACCAAGCCAACCAAGTTTATTATTTGCCCTACCCATGTCAAAAAGCGGAACTCCAGGGCTGGGAAGTCATGTTCCAAGTATCGCCACATGGTAACCTACCGATTCCCTCCGATGACGATTACAACAATATTAACCCTGTAACGTACGAGGGAATTTTCTATCAAGAGCAAGAGGACTTTGGGCACTTTGATTTAGAACAGGTTGATCTTCAGGACCTTGGGAACGATGCAGAAACTTGGGGTGAACCAGTGGTGAATCTACATGACATAAATATGCTCTAGAAGTTCCATACAAAGAATGACAACGATGATGAGCCTCCACCCTTCGATGAGAATCCAGCTTTCTACTCAAAAGATAGTGATAGTGATAGTGATAGTGATAGTGAGAATGAGAATGATAGTGAGTATTTTTTTCAATGCATTTTATTTTGTCTTTGTGCTTAATTGTTTTCTTAATTGCATTATGCCTTTATGCTTTGTGTATACATTTTATTATGTCTTTGTGCTTAACTGTTTTCTCTTACTCAATGCAGGTGATTGAACAATATGAGCAGCGGCAAGGCAAGCTCTTCGTCCTTGCTTAATACGCTGAAACAACGCAAGAAAATGCTAAACGGAGTAGGAGGCAACCAAATCCCAATCCGCGTTACCCCGACCTTGCTAGTGCTGGAGGAGGACGAGGTCGAGGTCGAGGAAGACGAGGACGAGGTGGAAGGGGAGGAGACGTGGACTTTGACCCATCACCCTCGCTTCTGGGGACGTGGATCCTGAGTTGTTCCTGACAGAGCAGCCTTTTGGGGACGAGGCGAAGGCAGAGACCGAGAGGGAGGCGGAGACCAAGATGGAGTCTAGAGACGAGGCGGAGGCGGACACTAGCCACGAGTTGGTGCTGCCAAAGAAATTGCAGAATCGTGGGGAATTGGGAGTCCCTAAGGAGAGGTTAGAGCCTAGGACCCAGGAGGGGAAAACCCTTATTATTCCAGATGGCCTTGAGTAAGTGTATTAATTTTGCAATTTAAAACATGTAATTTCATGTTGGCCATAAATAATTTGGCATGTGTACTAATGTTTATTATTGTGTAGCAATTGGACATTTCTTCCGGGGACCAAGCCCCGCCTTCCTAACAGCCTGGTTGGATCTCTAATTAGGAAGTTCTGGCCGGGCTATCACATTTCCCCCAAGGGTGTTAGGAGGCTAGATACTACTTGGGCGGACTACTAGACTACCCGTGTCCCGGGCTTTCCGACAGCTGCTGATGCTGTCATCACCAAGTTTTGGATAAGGCATATTTCTCGAGTTATGTTCATACTTGATGATCCCACCGTGCTAACTCATGACTCTTACAATTGTTTTTTATGCATGATTGAAGTGATTTTATCGTGTGGCTGAGGAGGACCAGGAGAAGGCGGACATGACTTTGCTTGGGGCTTGTGTGAAGCTGACACCCCAGGTGTGGTACAACCAGAAGGCCATGACCGCTAGTCACTTCTGGGCTGACAGGGGCGTGAGGATCAAGAAGGAAGACATTATCGGTAAGAGGCCTAATCCTGAGTACTCGATGACGCCGGAAGAATACATGTCAGTGAGTAAAATGTCAATTAGATTCTACATTGCTGCTAAGTTTCCATTGCATTGTCTGGAGTTGAGTATTGCATTTTTAGGTTGTCCCTGATTGGGCCGAGCCGCATTGACTCACATGGGAGGAGCTGGTTAGGACGAGGTGGCTTAGAGAAGATGAGGAGTTTGCAGCCTTGTCGAGGAGGAACACGGATAACCAAGGCGATGGTAGAACATACTGCATAGGAAACCGCAACTTTGACCGCTTCAAGGGGAAGGTGGTACTTATATACATGGAACAACCTGCATTTATTTCTCGTCATGTTGATACTTCATATGCATAATATTTCTTTTCGCGATGCAGGTGTCCGAGGCACAACCCGGGGAGGCGATTCATGGCGTCGCCGTCTATGAGATGATGCGGCGAAAGAAGCCCGATTTCTCGCAGCCTTAGCCTTGTTGCCCGTGTACTTCAGCGCTTCCCAAAACGACTTGGGGAACTACAGCATGATGGTGAAGGCTCGTCACCCCCATGTGGATGACCCCGTTCACGCGGAGATCGACGAGGAGTCGTTGGTCCTGTCGGTGCACGAATTGCAGCATGGACGTCTCAAGATTCTGAATAAGAAGGTCAAGCCTACCCTCAACAGCTTCAGCCGTCTCAAGGCTACCCACCCCGCTGACGGTCCCCCCATCCCGCCTCGTGGCCAGCCTTGTCGATCCACCTCTAGCTCTGATATAAGTTTTACTCATTTCATCATCTTTATGACTTTTGTTCCTGCATGGCTAGCTGCTGACGAGATTCCTTGTATTTGTAGCCTGAGTTTGAGGCGGCCTACGATGCCGCTCATGATGAATATCAGGTGGCCTTTCGGTGGTATCAGGAGGCGAATTCTACCAACATGCAATATGTAAATGTAAGTTTGAACCTTTATTTTTGCAAAAGATATAAGTTCCACTTCCCCTAGTTTGTTGTATTACGGCCTGACATCTAAACTATCTTGCAGGCGATGTTGGTGAATATTCAAACTAGGCAGAATACGGATTTAGGGCCCGTGCCTCCCATGCCGGGGCAGACGCCATGCATGCCATCGAGGGACAGTTTCGCTAGGACATACTACTCATCGACACCGGTAAGTTCTTTGCTAACCCACTGGTTATCGCTTTACTTTGCCTCGCAAGTTGCTAACATGTATGCAACATGTAGGAAACGGGAACTTATGGGAACCAGCACTTTCGCCATGCCTCGTCGGATGGGCGTCAGATCACACCACTTCATGAAAATGGTCTTTCTCCTGGCCATTATGTCGGTGGTTCTCCCGAGGACGTTTCTCCTACTCCCTCGCTAGGTGGCTCTTCTGCTGCTTCTACTGGATGCCACCCTCGCTCGAGGTCGCCTCTTTTCACCCAGGGAGATTTCAGTCCCACCCCGTCTCCTCCATAGCTGTAGGCATGTGTGATGATGTTGATACATGTATGAATGATGTATGAATGATGTTTGAACGATGTATGATATGACCATGTTTGAATAATGTATGATATGATCATGTTTGAATGATTACTATTGTGAAATATAGATGCTTTCGATGAGATAACATTGTTGTGAAATAATACTATTGTGAACCCAAAAAAAAGCTGGGCTAGACAGCGTAGAGGGTGTACATGACCAAATGGTCAGTGTTACGCCGAGGGTGAGGTCGTCGGCGTAGGGCTGAGCCAGGTCGCTACGAGGGGACAACGCCGAGGGGGAAGCCGTCGGCATACAGCCGAGCCAGGCCACTGCGAGGGGGACACGCCGAGGGGTAATCCATCGGCGTATGGCCGAGCCAGGCCGCTGTGAGGGGGAAGCCGTTGGCGTATGGGAGAGCCAGGCTGCTCCACTCTCTCCACGTGGCGAACAAACGTCGAGGGGGAAGCCGTCGGCGTAGGTGCCAGGATACGCCGAGGGTGAGGCCGTCGGCATAGCAGCTGCTCCGTTAGCCGGCCGTATGACGGCGGTGTCGACGTTCGCCAGCGGTCGCTACGCCGACGGGCGCCATCTGGCCGTTGGCATTGACCTACGCCGACGACCGCGGCTGCTCTGCCGAGGGAGAGGTCTGCCGAGGACGGTACGCCGGCGTAGCGTACGCCGAGGGTTTTCCTGGCTACGCTGACGGCTTTTAGCCCTCGGCGTACCGATCTCTTCCTGTAGTGTCTCACGCGTCCTCCTGGGATTTCTTATACTGTCCAACAAGCATGTTTGTTTATGCACACTCCTTGCACCTCTCACCACAATCTTGTTAAGCGAATTATTCGTTACATTAAAGGAACACTTGTTCTTGGTACTCACATTGTTCCTTCTTCTACCACCTCTCTCGTAGCATATTCTGACGCCGATTGGGCGGGCTATGTCCCGATACTCGTCGTTCTACTTTCTTGGGTTTTGTGTTTTTCTTGGCGATAATCTTGTTTCGTGGTCCTTCAAACGCCAGCTAACCTTGTCCAGGTCAAGTGCTGAAGCGAAATACCGTGTTGTCACTCATGTGGTTGCTGAAAGTTGCTGGGTTCGCCATCTTTTCCAGGAGCTCCTCTCATTGATAGGTACACTGTTGTGTATTGTTACAATGTGTCTTCTGTATATTTGTCTGTTAATCCTGTGCAGCATCGGCATACTAAACACATCAAGATTGACATCCATTTCGTTAGGGACAAGGTGAAAGTCGGTGAAGTTTGTGTTCTTCACATTCCCACGACATCTCAATTTGCAGGTATCTTTACTAAAGGGCTCTCTACACCGAGTGCGTCAATATGGAGGACGGGTTTCATGGAGCACTTTTTTGAATTTTTTTTAAATTGACATTTTACAGTTCTGAAAAATTCTGAAAAAAATTAGATGTAGATAACGATGACTTCTAGCTATGTGCAAAAAACCAAAGCGAAATATTCCGTATTTTGGGTTGTACATTGTCAGAATTTGTTATTTTTGTGTAGGTCGGGATACAAACTATTTTCGCAGAACTGTAGATCAAGTCATTGTTAACATCAAAAATTTTATTTCAGATTTTTGTAAAACTTTAAAATGTTAATTTTTAATTTTTTTAAAAACAGGCTCCATGGAACGCGTCCACTAAAACCATTTTTCGTCTCTACACCTGCCTTTCTTGAGTTCAGGTCCAGCCTCACCGTCCCCAAACCTCCTGATGCGACTGCGCGCTGAAGACATAGTCGTAGTCGTGACCGAGCTCGTCTCCCCTATCTAATCCATGCACAACGTGCGTGCGCCAAACTAGGATCAGCAACAGATTGCTGTTAGCGTGTGCGTGTGTGTTATCTCTATCCCTTCTCCTCTCACTTGTAATCTATAAATACCTGTACACAGAAACTGTGCGTCAGTCGCACACCAGAACTCCTCTCCTGTACTCTTTCGAAATTTGAAGATCCCGGCCATCCTTCTGACAAACCCCACAACGAACTCAGGTATCAATCTTTTCATCTCCCTCTCCCTACTTTCCCCCGAATTAGTCAATCGTTCCGCCCCCTTACTCGCTCCGTCGATCGCTTCCCTTGTATCGCGTGCAGAACCTGAACATATGGGCGTGAGGAAGGTGAAGCTGCCTGGCCGCCGCCGCCTATGCAAGCTCAGCAACGACTCTCCCTCCCCGTGCCCGCCGGACGCCGCCGACCACCACGAACTGCAGGATGTCGGAAGCTGGGAGAGGGACGAGCCTACCGGGGATCGCAGAGATGAAGACGACGACGTGGAATACCACTACCACGACACGTACTCGGCGGCGGCGGACGAGGAGGAGGAGCAGGAGGAGGAACTTCCAGACTTCCAGATGGAGGCCGCCGTCGGAAGCGGCAAGGCGCCGTACAAGCTCCCATCAAGGATACTGAACAAGCTTTACGCCCACCAGCGGGAGGGGCTCCGCTGGCTCTGGTCTCTCCATTGCAGGGAAACCGGTGGAATGCTAGGGGACGACATGGGGCTTGGCAAGACCATGCAGGTCCATCCCTCCCTCCCTCCCTCCCTCTAAACCATCCATTATTCTACTCCTCAAATTTACTGTCGTTTGATTGATTATAAAATACCTGTTGATCTGCATGTATCCATCTTACCATCATTGGATCTGCTTCGCCTATGTACTTCTTTCTTATATTGTTAGAAATTATTGTGGATGTAAAAACTGCGGTTTAGTTTCTGAACGTGACAACTATCGGATTGCCCTTAGATGCGTTCATGTACTCAGTTTTTTCTCTAGTCACGAATAGTGCTCAGTTTTTCTCTTACTTCGGGCGGAGCTACTATGCCGAGACCAAATAGCCGGTCTAAATAAGCATAACAAATTCAAAAATAATTGAAAAAATAAAAACCCTGCGCATTCGTATGTCTTATACTAACAATTCAAGTTGATATATATGTACTCCCTCTGTTTCAAAATATAAGATGTTTTATCTTTGTAAAGCAATGTATCTAAACTTTTTTTAGTATGAGGTTCACTTAGGTTTGGAATGAATCTACACACTAAAAGAAGTCTAGATACGTTTTCTTCACAAACCTAAAACATCTTATATTTTGAAATGGAGAGAGTATTATATCAACTTAAATTGTTAGTATAAGACATAAGAAGACTATGTACGTAGGTTTTTCATTTTTTTTCTTTTTTTTCTGAATTTGTTATGCTTATTTAGACTGGTCTTTTGGCCTCGCCATAGTAGTTGCGCCCTAAGTAAGGGCAAAACTGAGCACCCACTCGTGACTAGGAGCAAAACTAAGTATATGGACACTGAACCCATTAGCTTTCCATACAAGAATAAACTTTTGTTTTGTTGATATCCTAGTATCGATGTTTAATTCTACTTCTCTCCGAACTAGCTAGCTAATTAGCTTTGAATCTGCAAACTACATTGGCGCTGGCTTCCTTCAGCCACACAGCATATTTCAGTATCAAGTTGGTGATGCCATATCCCCATGACCATGAGCGACTTGCGTTCCTTCTGTTATCTTGCAGGTTTCCGCCTTTCTGGCAGGGTTGTTCCATTCCGGCCTAATCAGGAGGGTGCTAGTCGTTGTCCCGAAGACACTCATCACACATTGGGATATGGAGCTTTCATTTGTTGGCCTTAGCCACATGATCAGCGAGTAGGACCTATTTCCTCATATTGATGTAGGAAGAGCAAGTCCTGTCAATCTCTGCTAATTGATTCCTTTTTCTTTCTTTTTTTCTTTCTTTCTTTCTTTCTTTCTTTCTTTCTGCAGCTACTCTGGCAGCAAAGATGCTCGTGACTTTGAGCTTCAAAACGTCTTCAAGGTTTGGTTTGGCTTGGTTTCCTAACAAAAATGTCTTCTATTGATTTTTCATATCCTTGCTTTTATCCTAACCGCAATTCAAAAGATTTTGTAGCTTGCCCTTTCAAAATATTTTAACGAGTCACATATCGTCTTGTACAGGAGGGAGGTATCCTATTGACAACATACGATATCGTCAGGAACAGTTATAAGAAGTTAAGAGGTGATGGTGCTAACGACGAGGAGGGAATGTTTTGGAATTATGTTATTCTTGACGAGGCACAGTTAATCAAGAATACTGGTACACAGCGTGCCAAAAGCTTGCTTGAAATACCTTGTGTCCATCGGATTGCCATCACTAGAACACCTATACAAAATAAGTTGAAGGTACCACACCTAGCTGAAAGTACTAAAAACCTCGTACTTCGGATGCTCCTATATACTTTGTCCTCCTATTACCGATGCAAGTAAGCCTGTATATTCCTGTAGGAATTGCGGGAGATTTTCTCTTGGTGTTGCCCGGAACTCTTGGGTGGCAAGGCAGAGTAATTTACTTACTCTCCCGCTTTCCTGCATTAATGACTTTGCTTTATTTATCACCAGCTAGCGTTATTTATTTATCTTATTTTGGCAGGTTCAGAAAAAGGTATGAGCTGCCTATCATTAGAGGAAATGACAAGAGCGCTAGCAATGAAGCAAAGCGCATAGGCTCAGATGTAGCAAAGGTAACTGTCGTTGTTTTTTTCTGTGCTTGTGTCCATAGATGGTACCCATGCTTTGTCCCCAATAGTATTTCTTCTTGTCATTATGAATCCACTGAGAAATTACAAAAAGTTGGACATCAACTGAGTTCTATGTTGCAAAAACATATGTCAATAGTTAGCTAAGTAGTACTTTCAATTTCGATTTGACATGTGAAAGCAATTGCATAGCTGAACTGCATTCAGATTCCAGATTATCTAATGTCCACTTTCAGTTGAAACCATGAGAGGGCAGGCCAATTAGATTTAGCCATCTTACATTGCTGCATTACATTGGGGAAATGGTACTTAACATTCTAGATTATTACTTCAATAAAACTGCACTAAGCATATTATAATTATTGTTTGGTACTTGACATTTGTTCACAGAAATTAAGAGAACGGATAAAGCCATATTTCTTGCGTCGTATGAAAAGTGAAGTGACTTGCTTGACAGATGAAAGGCTGCTTCCGAAGAAGAATGATCTAATTATCTGGCTCAAATTAACAGATCGACAGGTATAAATTTTGGTGTCATTGATGCAAAACTGGTCGAGTAATTGGATAATGATGATTTTGGGATTTGACTGTATTTTTGGTGCAGAGGCAACTTTATGAAGCTTTTCTGAAGAGTGAGCTTGTTCATTTAGCAGCATCGCAAGGAAATGCCTTGGCTGCAATCACGGTTAGCATAACCTTTCATATTCTTTTCTTCGTCCAATCTTCTGTACCTTTTATTTGCTGTCATGTTGCCCTCATCTACTCCTTTAGTTCACTTCCTAATGCTCATAGTACACTCACTCAGATTCAAAAAATGGCTATATTTTGCTATATTCTATAAAAATACAAGACATGCTTGTGGAAATGATGACTTTATCTCTCTTGCCATCATGCACCTCTTACTATCTCTTTCATTTATTGTCAAAATGCATATTGATTAACTATTCTCTGTTATTCCCGAGAAAATAAAATTTCCCTATTAGTCGTTTCCGTTATTTTTTAGATATACAAAAATACACCTTATAAAATGAAATGCAGGTTGCATATCTTTTATGTGAGACGGCATTTGCTAATTACAATGGAATGATTTACCTTTTTTTTGCCAAGTGCGGAGTGCATGTTCTTTCGTGAATTTTTGTTTGTTTCATGTTTTTTCTTTTCATCAACAGGTATTGAAAAAGATATGTGATCACCCACAAATATTGACTAAGAGAGCTGCCGAGAACATCTTGGAAGGCATGGATGGAATGTCAAATAATCAGGAAATGGAGATGGCTGAAAAAATGGCCATGAACCTTGCAGATATGTCTCAGGATGATGATGTAGTGCAAGACGGTCCAGAAGTCTCATGCAAGTTACCTTTTATCTTAGCCTTGTTGGTAAGCATTCTATGATGAACATTAGTTGTTTTATTATTATGCTACATATCTTTTATTTAAAATCAAATTGTTAACGTCTAATGTTGCAGCGGAATCTTCTTGAAGAGGGTCATCATATTCTGATTTTTTCTCAGACTCGTAAAATGCTAAACTTGATTCAGGTCGGTCGTCAATTCTTGTTTGTATTGGAGTGCATGTCCTGTTTTGTGATATATAGTATTCAAGTTAGAGTTATTATCTGGTACACATTGTTTATTTTTTGTATTTTCGTATACATGATAAACTCTGTTAGGAGAGTAAATGGGCATTTTCTTTTTATGAAATATAATGATGTTAGATTTTATGCATGTCTTACTGTTACGTAGAGTCTTAGACATTTGTATACAACAGAAGGGACATCAGATTCGAAGTCCCATTCAATAACCAAAAATAATTACTCGAGAGAAGAAATGTCTGATAACATGTGCTTTAGCATGACTGGTGGCTTTTGGCATCTTTGATCTACTGCTTGCATCGAAGTGTGCAATTTCATTTTTGTTGAGTATGTCTATTATAAAATGCAGTTTTGAGACGTGGATGTTCACTTATTTTGTCTGTTGTTTTCACCTAACTATGGTCAAACACACTTTCTGTATTGTAACACATTCAATTATTGTAACAGGAAGCTATACTATTAGAGGGCTATAGCTTTTTGCGCATGGATGGCGGCACTGTGATTTCCGAGAGGGAAAGGATTGTGAAGGTTCTTGTTCGCACTTCCCTTTTTTATGTTGTTTTGTGCCAGGACTCATTATATATGCTATGTGTCTTACTTGTTGTGCATTTGCGTATCTAGGATTTCCAAGAGGGCCTTGGAGCTAAAATATTTTTACTGACCACAAAAGTCGGTGGTGTTGGACTTACACTCACCAAGGCAGCTCGTGTGATAGTAGTTGATCCTGCTTGGAACCCAAGGTACCCGGACATCGACACATCCTGATCAAGTGTATTCCTTCTGGTTTTACAGAGTGTGTGTCCCTGCAAGTTTTCTATTCCATAACACAATCTTTCTTTTCACAGTATGGACAATCAGAGTGTTGACCGGGTTTATCGAATTGGACAGACAAAAGATGTGGTTGTGTACCGCTTAATGACGTCTGCAACCATTGAAGAAAAGATATATAAGTCGCAGGTTCAAATATGATCCAGAAATTTTTACTCCATTGTTTCTCATGTGACATCTATGGGCTGTAGCTTTAAGTTCCATACTTCTGCTTCCTTGAATCGCATAGTACTTTTTTTCCAGGTCCTTAAGGGTGCTTTGTTTAGGGCAGCAACGGAGAAGAATGAACACACACGTTACTTCAGCCAGAGTGTACTTGTCATGATACCATTACTTCTCATTGCTTGTTGGATTTCCCACTGAATAGTGAATACCATGACACTAATTCTTTTGAAAATCTTCAGGAGATTCATGATCTTTTTAGTCTGCCAAAACAAGGTTTTGATGTTTCCCTTACGCAGAAACAATTGCAAGAAGAGCATGGGCATCCGCATGACATGTAAGACATTTGTTTTTGTTCCATTAGTTTGGGAGATATCCACGCTCTTGACTATGCGAGGTTCCATATATTTTAACATAAATATGAAATGAAACTGGCTATAATTATTGCATAGTATAAATCAGTCAGAAAATGCACACAAAAAGTTGAGGTGTTATGCAGAAATTTTAGATACACAAGGTTTTAGTTGTTCTTGATAGATATGATATAGGGTACGCAAAGGAAAATGTAATTTTTGTTTGAATTGTAATGTACAGGTAGCTCCTTGATCCCTGATGGATATAGTTGGTGACGATTCTATGTTCTTTGCTGAGAAGTAATCTGTTTTGCCACTTCCAGGGACGAGTTGTCGAGGGATCACATAGAATTTCTGGAGGAACAAGAAGGAGTAGCAGGTGTAACCTTTCACAGCCTCCTATTTTCAGAAACAGAAGAATTGCCGATGTTGAGTGAGAATGATGCTCTGGGCAGGTCAGTGCTTCTGCCTTTAAAACACTGCATTTTACATTTTTTCCAAAAAGGGCGTACGCAGTGCCGAACATTCTTTCTTGCTGCTAGTAAATGGATTACTGTGGGTTTCTTAACACGGAACTGTACTGTGTACTAGTTATACCAACAGTAAACTAAACTTGAGTTTATGTCATGTAGGGTTGCCGATGCTAAGCCAAAGGTCAAATGCTTCACTGCTAGAACAAACACAAATTCAGAGATCCCTGAAGAAGTCAACCGGCTGACAGAAACCCTCGCGAGTGTGGTAAGCCTCCTTCAGTTGTGCAAAAGAGGAACACACTTTTGCCTTATCTATAGTAATCTGAGAAGAATGTATACTGTGTCTGGCAGACTCTGGAGTCTGAGGCTACGTGAATGTGGAGACGACGTACATGCTTTGGACAATAATGAAAAACCGATGGCGATTTCTCTTCGTCCAAGGAAGTGATCTGCTGAGTGGTTGTTCGTTTTGACCATGCATGTGGATCCTGTAGAGGCTGGGGTTGAAGTCTTGGCCTAAGTGGAAGTCATGAATAGTTCACTGTTTGCTGAATATGTTATGTTGTTTGTTATGTTTCACCTTTTCTTGGTTCAGTTTCTCTTTTGTGGTCTGGATGGATGAATGAACACTGTGGGTGCTGGTTGTATGTTGTTTGCAATGAAAACTGAAGAGGATGGAGGGCCATCTTTCTGAATCAAGACATTTTTTGGTAGTCTTGTGCTGCTGCCATCATTTATGTCATTTTTTCCACACAAGTAGGTGGAATCTGAACTGAATTGGTGTGCATGTGTATACTGGTAGCTTTTATTGGTTGTTCCATAGCCAATTTGACTCGTGTAGGCCATTTGTTTCTCGGCATAAAGAAAGTCTTTCAGAGTGTTCTTGTTCTGAGTCAAACTAATCAACATAGTATAAGAGAGTGTTCTTGGATAATGAAGAAAGCGCAGGGCAATTGTTCAGGATAACACTCTCTTGAAAAAGGCTTTTGCCCTGCTTTATGTACAAAGTCCAACAGCTGAACCGATACTAAGTGATGAGAAAATCCTCTTACACAACAGATCAAGATAAACAAAAAACATATGGAAAACTGAACTTGCCACCGAAAGCAGTGAAGAGAGACCAAGGTACTAGAACTTCACAACCACGCCTTCCAAGAGCGTGACAACGCAATGCGTTGTCAATCATCGAGATCGAGACGGTCAAAGGGTTTCACCCGGAACCCATATGTGAAGAAGGTATCCTCAACGACGTCCCCAAGAGGGTTACGACATCCATAGGCATCGCCGCCGGAGCATTGAGCTTTCGCCGAAAAAACCTTCAAATCATGCCTGTTATCTTGGTCCGCCCACCGTCCTCGAGCTAGGCCTCCAGCACGCGATCTGGGAGGTGTGTTTGCCGAAGCGCTACCAACACCAAGATTCCCCGTTGCCCGCTCTTTGCCAACCACCTGGCTCAAGAAGAGGCCATTATCAAGCTTCATGCACTAGCCAACGCAACCAAAAGTCCAAACTGATGGAAAGGACTAGTGCAATCTACTTATACACTTCAACATCCCCTCTCAGGTGTGACGGGGAGAAGTCGGCACGTGCAACCGGAAGAGAGCGACGGCGCGCGAAACTCACGTATGACTCAAGAAGCCTATACGTGGACATAGAGGGAGCAACAACAATTTTAGGATAAATTGCGAAGGCCAGGACTCGAACTTGAGACCTTAGGCTCTGATACCATGTCAAGCTTCATGCACTAACCAACGCAACCAAAAGTCCGAACTGATAGAAATGACTAGTGCAATCTACTTATACACTTCAATAGCCATCACCACCGCCACGTCGCTCGTTTAGAGTCGTCTGCACAATTCACCTTCCAAGGCCACCATCTTGGCATCCATGATCTCCCACCCATGCGGCAGCAGACGTCATGATGGCAATCAACTGGAGCAGAGAGGGAGGTTCGAGCCAGCCAACCAGCACACATACAATGAGGGCTTGACGAGCATCCACCGGTCAAGCCCACAGAACACAAATAGGAGGGACTTCTAGGTAGATGCCAAATCCAAGCACATGGCCCAGATACGGCACCCTAGCCAATCCATGGCCAAGGGATGGGCTCCCATGTGCAAGGATCCCCTAAAACACATGCAGGGCCAGCTCCGCCAACCACCATCCTTGTGCTTGTCGGCCGTCACAATCCTCTCCACCTCCCACTCCAATAAGAGGCCTCGCCTTGCACGCCACCACGGCACGCCGACCCTCATAACACGTTTTCATCTTGCTCAACCCCTATTTCCATCTGACCCGTTTCGCCCAGGCCGCACCCAACCCACCGGGGAAGGGGGAGCGGGGACGCCATATGGGAGATGTTTTGCCCACAAACCGTTTTCTGGCTGGTGGCCCCGTCCTGGCAGTAACACAGCGTTTCGCCTCCACGCGCCTCGTCTCTTGTGCCTTGTTAATGGCATTGCACTGCCGATCATCCTTTGAGATGACGGCAGGGCTGGCAGCCAACTCGTCCCATCGAGGGAACGCAAAGGCATAATTGCGCACCACCACACCTTCCCGCGCTTTACCACCGCTTCCCGCCAACATCTTCCCGCTCTTTATGTAGGCTGCTCCTTGCCGTTGCCACTCACCATTCTCTCCCAAAAATCTCCGCCCACCAACACTCCTCCTCACCTTCACGCCACGGACAAGCATTTCAAAGGAGACCCAACGACAGCCAACGGCTTCGGCCATCGCTACCTCAATTGGGAGACATGCGCCCTCTACGAGGTGAAAAAACTAGCATCGCCAGACTTCTGTTGTCCCGACTATTGGAGGGCATCTAGATTTAGGATTAGTTGAGATGTTTACTTCATTTCCTTCAAGTTTGTAGAACACCACCAAGTTTGAATGGATTTTGCGGTTCTATATTTATGTTTTCATCATTTTATCTTATTTTAGAAAATGTATCGGGACACGACCGTACCCTGTAGACAATACTATTGGATATATAAGTGATCTGCAGTTTTCTGTGGTCAAATAAGTCAAGATTATGGCTTTTAGGGGCTGTTGATTAATAGCCATTGGATGCCCTGAATTGGGGCATCCTGACCATCCATCCATTGTGTGTGGTTCCCCTGGTGAGGGTCCTATATAAAGGGGCCCTAGGGTTTGAGAAGGATACTGATACAGTTTCTATCTCTCTCACTCTCTCCCCTTCTCAATGATCAAGCAAGGACTGAAAGCACCAGGAAGAACCACTCACTACTAAAGATCAAGAACAGGAGTGGAAGCACATCAAGAGGAGGCCATGGCTGGACCTCTAGATAAAGGTACACACCTCTAATCTTATCTTTTGTGGCTTAATCTTGAGCTAGATGATCCAAAGGATCTAAGAGTGGTATCAGAGCAACCTAGCTGCAAGTTTGAGCCCTCTTTATTAAGGTTTTTCTTTAAGTGAGTTGTTCTTCTTGTTGAGATGAAGTTTTAAGCTTATGTTTAAGTGTTTTGTTGCTGGAATT
Organism: Avena sativa; assembly: GCA_916181665.1. Taxonomy (NCBI): domain Eukaryota; kingdom Viridiplantae; phylum Streptophyta; class Magnoliopsida; order Poales; family Poaceae; genus Avena; species Avena sativa. The sequence goes on along the minus strand of OV702293.1, from coordinate 6,559,158 downwards.
TTGATTTAAGATCAAGTTCTTGCTCTGAACTGAATAAGTTTGATGTTTTAGCCCCAGTTTTTTCTAAGTTTAAGCCCTAATAGATGAATCAGTGGGTCTAGGGTTTTGATTATGTTTATGTGATGAGGGGATTGAGGTTTTGGTGCAAACCCTAATAAAAAACCTCAAATTCCTGAATAACCCTAACCCTAGTTCATCGAATCGAAGAACCCTAACCCTAAATTCCCTAATTACTAATGAACCCTAACCATACTTCCTAAATTGGAGGAACCCTAACCCTAATTACCTAATTAACAAACCCTAATCCTAGTCTAGTGATCAAGAGGTGGCGGAAACTTACCTTATGGGTCTCGTCGCCTTCATTGGCCACGGTGGCACCGGAGCCAATCTCCTAAGCCGGCAGGTGCGCTCGGGCTCACACCTGAGCTGCCCTGTTGTCCGCCCACTGAACCGTGGCGGTGCTGCCTCACGATCCTAACGGTGTTGTGGCCCGCTGCAGTGCTAGATCCTGGTGAGATCGTCAACGCCGACGCAAGGACGCCCGTGCATGCGCCGTCTCCTCACAAAAGGGCGCAGCCCAGAGCTGCTCGACAGAGGTGCGCACTATCTAAAGCCGCACGTAGCTCCGGTGATGGGGCCTGGTCGACGCCACGTCTTCTCCTCTATGGCGCTTGTCGCCGCCGCTCGTCTCGCTCTCTCTTGCTCGTTGCAGGGGAAGCAGACGAAGGGGACAGGGAAATGGGGCTAGGGTTGGGGCCTGGGGCATCGTCGTGCTTTGGTTTTGATCCACACAGGCGTTCCCTCGTCCGTTGGATCACATCCAACGGTTAGCAGCCTTGGCTGCTTAATGGCCGGCTGGGCCACTAAAAGGGGTGAAGGGGAGACGGGTTGGGCCAGTTTCGGCCCAGTCTGGAAGTTTATTCTTTTAAAATTAAAATTAAAATTAATAAGGGGGTTTTAGGGTTTGTGGGCCAAATTTTCTTTTTGGGCCTAGGTAATGAATAAATTTTAAGTATTAATGTTTATAAGTTAGGGCTAATACGAATGAGTTTTGGGGCTAAGTTTTTGAAGGGGTTCGTAGCAAGGAAAACAAAAAAATTCTACCGCATGAACACACACAAGCTAGGATCTATATACTAGATTGTAGCAACGACTCGATGGAGTACTCACCCTCGAAGATTCCAAAGCGGTTAACGTGAGCAGATTCTCGTGGGTGATGTAGTCGTTCACTTGCCGATCTCAAGATCGCGTAGACGATCCTTCCGGCACCTTGTTCCGCCAGCGCTCCCGCAGTCGGTCACACGTTTGAAGACCTTCCTCTTCCCTGTTCCAGCAGGCAGCGGAGGTTGTAGATCTCTCCTCGCGATTCTAGCAGCACGACGGCGTGATGTCAAAGTTTAGAGGGGAAATCCCGCAGGGCTTCACCTAAGCCGGAGCGGGTATGGTGGAGTAGAAGAGAGGCCTTGGCGATCTAGTGTTTAGAGGGCCAAGGGGGGGTGGTGTGGCCGATGTCTAGGGACTAGGGTTTTCCCTAGTCGTTGGCTAGGAGGAGATCCCCTAGGAGGCGGCGACTTGAGAGGTGGTGGCGCCTTGCTAGGGTTTGTTGTGTGAGGGGTAGGGGGCGCCCTACCCCTCCTTATATAGGTGGGAGAGGCGGTTTGGGGGGAGGGGAGTCCTTCCCCAACTCCTCTACTAGGCCAGCGGCAAGGGAGAGGGAGGAATCCTCCGTTAGGTAGGACTCCTTCCCTCCCTCCACTAGGCAATCAATGTTGGCGTTTGACTTTTTCAAACTGCCTTTTTGACTTTCAAACTAGAGTTTGATTTCTCTCTTATAATTGCCCAGCCAAGTGACCTAGGACATGATGCAACCATTCCACTTTGTCATGACACATCCATGTACCCTTCCCACTCCAGATCGGTGAACCTTCTAGACCCTTCTAGAACATTCTGGTGAAAACACCGAAACCATTTCCGAACTCCGGAATTGGACTTCCCTTATATGAATCTCATTCTCCGGACGATTCCGGATCTCCTCGTGATATCTCGGATCCCATCCGAGACTCCGAACTACATTTGGTCTCTTTACTCACTTTCCATATCTACTAAACAACATCGAATCCTTAAGTGTGTCTCACTACGGTTCGTGAATTATGCAGACATGATCGAGAATCTTCTCCGATCAATAACCAATAGAGGAATTTGGAAATTTATATGGCTCCCACATATTTCTATGATTACTTCGTGATCGAATGAACCATTTACATACGATACCAATTTCCCTTTGTCTCGCGATACTTTACTTATCCGAGGTTTGATCGTTGGTATCTCTGCATACCTAGTTCAACCTCGTTACTGATATGTACTCTTTACTCGTTCATGTGATATGTGATCCCTTGTGAGACAGTCACATGCTTGCAAGCTAATTGGATGACATTCCACCGAGAGGGCCCAGAGTATATCTATCTGTCATATGGATGGACAAATCCCACTCTTGATCCATGTGCCTCAACACATACTTTCCGAACACTCAATGCCACCTTTATATCCACCCAGTTACAAAGTGGTGTTTGATGTCATCAAAGCATCCATCCGGTGATGGTGATTAACATGATCTCATGGTCGAAGGATTTAGGTTACTATGTATTTGAAAGCTTATAGCAAACGAGCTATTGAAATGACTTTGATCTTTATGCTATGCTTAACTATAGGAGTATGTCCATCACAGCATTCTCCTAATGATATGATCTTTTTGTTAATAACATCTCAAAGTTCATGATCAGGAAACCATGATCATCTATCAACCAACAATCTAGTATTACAAAGAGGCTTTACTAGGGACTCTAACAAGTTTACAAATCACACAAGTATTAATGTTTCTGGTTAATACAATTATAACATGAATGTAAATGTTTATCATAAACACAAAGATATAATAATAACTACTTTTATTATTTTCTCTTGGGCATATCTCCAACAGTATCCCACTTGTACTAGAGTCAATAATCTAGATTACATGGTAATATACCAAACACCCATGGAGGTTTGGTGCTGGTCATGTTTCGCCCTCGGGAGAGGTTTAGTCAACGGGTGCACCACATTCAGATCTGTGTGTACTTTACAAATCTTTTTGTCACCATCTTGGACATGCTCTCCAATAGCGTGAAAATGTAGCTTGATATGCTTCAGCTTCTTGTCTGACCTTGGCTTCTGCGCATTGGCTATGGCACCCATGTTATCACAATAGATAGCCATTGGGTCCAGCGCACTGGGAACCACACCAAGCTCCATAATGAACTCCTTCATCCATATCGCTTCTTGTGAAGCCTCCGAAGCAGCTACGTATTCTAATTTAGTTGAAGATCTCGCCACAACGCTTTGCTTTGCACTCCTCCGGCTCACTACTGCACCATTAAATGTAAATACGTATCCAGATTGAGATTTAGAATCATCCGAATCGGTGTTCCAACTAGCATCTGTGTAACCATTAACAACGAGTTGTCATCACATCCATAAGTACTTAAGGATGTTTTTGACCGCTATCCAATGATCCACTCCTGGATCGCTTTGATATCTGCTAGTCAAACTAACAACATATGCAATGTCGGGTATAGTACATAGCATGGCATACATGATAGATCCTATGGCTGAGGCATAGGGAGTCTTACTCATCCTCTCTCTATCTTATTGCCATAGCGGGACTTTGAGTTTTGCTCAAGGTCATATTGGGCAATATGGGCAAGAACCCTTTCTTGCTATCTTCCATTCCAAACCACTTTAGAACTTTGTCCAAATATGTACTCTGTGAAAGCGATATTAGGCGTCTCGATCTATCTCTATAAATATTTATGCCTAATATGTATGCAGCTTCGCCAAGATCCTTCATTGAAAAAATATTATTCAAATAATCTTTGACACTTTTAAGAAGGTCTACATCATTCCCAATCAATAATATGTCGTCCATATATAGTACTAGGAATGCTACAGAGCTCCCACTCAGTTTCTTGTAAATACAAGCTTTTCCATAAGTTTGTATAAAACCAAAACTTTTGATCACCTTATCAAAACGTTAATTCCAACTTCGGGATTCTTTCTTCAATCCATAAATGGACCATTGAAGTTTGCATACCTTGTTAGCATCTTTAGGATCGACAAAAACTTTGGGTTGTACCATATACAACTCTTCAACAATGTCTCCATTGAGGAACACCGTTTTGACATCCATCTGGCATATCTCATAATCATAATATGCAGCGATTGCTAACAAAATCCTCACAGTCTTTTCGCTATCAGTGAGAAAGTCTCATCGTAGTTAACTCCTTGAATTTGTCGAAACCCTTTCACGATAATTCGAGCTTTATAGATGGTTACATTACCATCAGCATCTATTTTCTTCTTGGAAATCCATTTGTTCTTGATAGCCTTTCGGCCATCCAGTAAATCCACCATAGTCCACAATTGGTTTTCATACATGGATCCAATCTCCGATTTCATGGCTTCTTGCCATTTATTGGAATCTGGGCTCATCATCGCTTCCTCATATGTCGCAGGGTCATCGGTGTTGTCCACCAACATGACACTCATAACAGGACCATACCAATCTGGAGTGGTACGAGTCCTCGTCGACCTGCAGGTTCCGTATTAACTTCGACCGAAGTTTCATGATCACCATCATTAGCTTCCTATTCTATTGATGTAGGCACCACATGAACTACTTCTGGTGTTGTGCTACTCTCAAATCCGAGAGAAGGTTCCACAACCTTGTTGAGTTCTACTTTTCTTCCAGTCACTTCTTTCGAGAGAAACTCGTTCTCTAGAAAGGATTCATTCTTGGCAACAAAGATTTTGCCTTCGTATCTATGATAGAAGGTATACCCAATAGTTTCCTTCGGGTATCCTATGAAGACGCATTTTTCCGCTTTGGGTTCAAGCTTGTCGGGCTGTAACTTCTTTACATATGCTTCGCAACCCCAAATTTTAAGGAGCGACAATTTAGGTTTCTTCCCAAACCATAATTCATATGGTGTTTTTTCAATGGATTTAGATGGTGCCTTATTTAAAGTGAATGCGGCTATTTCTAATGCATAGCCTCAAAACGATAACGGTAAATCTTTAAGTGACATCATAGAACGAACCATATCTAAGAGAGTTCGATTATGACGTTCGGACACACCATTACGTTGTGGTGTTCCTGGCGATGTCAATTGTGAAAGTATTCCGCATTTCTCTAAATTCTCGCGAAACTCGTAACTTAGATATTCACCTCCACGATCAGATCGTAGAAATTTAATCTTCTTGTTACGTTGATTCTCTACTTCACTTTGAAATTCCTTAAACTTCTTGAAAGTTTCAGACTTATGTTTCATAAAATAGATATATCCATATTTACTCAAGTCATCTATGAAAGTAAGAACATAACGATAACCACCATGTGATGCTACACTCATCGGGACACACACATCGGTATGTATGATTTCCAATAAGTCCATAGCTCGCTCCATCATACCAGAAAATGGAGTCTTAGTCATTTTTCCCATCAGACATGCTTCGCATCTTTCAAGTGATTCAAAATCAAGTGATTCAAGAAGTCCATTAAAATGGAATTTCTTCATACGCTTCACTCCAATGTGACCAAGACGATAGTGCCACATGTATGTAGAATTATCATTTAATTTCAAATGTTTAGCATCTATATTATGAACATGTGTATCACTACTATCGAGATTCATTAATAATAGACCATCTATCAATGATGCATGACCATAAAAGATATCACTCATATAAATCGAACAACCATTATTCTTGGACTTAAACAAATAACCGTCTCGCAATAAACAAGATCCTGATATAATGTTCATGCTCAATGCAGGCACCAAATAACAATTATTTAAGTATAAAACTAATCTCGGTGGTATATGAAGAGGTATCGTGCCGAACGTGATCACATCAACCTTTGATTTATTTCCAATGTGCATCGTCACCTCGTTCTTTGCTAGTCTTTGTTTATTCTGTAGCACCTGTTTTGAGTTACAAATATGAGCAACCGAACTAGTATCAAATACCCAGGCATTACTACGACTATTAGTAAGATACACATCAATAACATGTATATCAGATATACCTTTCTTCTTGATGTTGCCGTTCTTCAGATCCGCCAAGTACTTGGGGCAATTCCGCTTCCAGTGACCTTCTCCCTTGCAGTAAAAGCACTCAGTATCAGGCTTAGGCCCAGTCTTGGTTTTCTTCTCCGGCGCATCCATATTGGATCAATTCTCTATACCACATTGCAATGAAAAGAGGAATGTTTGTTATGGTAAAACTTCGTTTAAAACGATGTGGACGTTTGCTAGCTTATTTGGCAAAGAAAAATAGAGTACGTTCTTACCGCCCTTCTTGAAGTTACCTTTTTTTTGGCTTGCCTTTCTTCTTGAAATTGGTGGTCTTATTGACCATCAACACTTGGTGCTCTTTCTTGATCTCCACTTTCGCAGAGTTCAACCTAGAGAAGAGTTCTGGTAACGTCTTATCCATGCGCTGCATGTTGTAGTTCATCACAAAGTTCTTGTAACTTGGTGGTAGTGATTGGAGGACACGGTGAATCCCCAAATCATTAGGAATCACTATACCCAAGCTCTAGAGCTTATTGACGTGCCCAGACATCTTAAGCACATGCTCACTAACGGAGCTACCCTCTTCCATCTTGCAGTTAAAGAACTTTTTAGAAGCTTCATAACTCTCAAATACCGCGTGAGCCTCAAATATCATTTTGAGTTCACGGACAATATCATGTGGGTCAAAGTTCTCAAACCTCTTTTGAAGCTCCGATTCCAAACCATACATGATAGCACACTGAACTGTGGAGTACTGATTCTTCCGAGCAAGGAAAACATTCTTCACCTCATCGGTAGCATCATCTGCAGGTGGGTCACCTAGCGGTGCATCCAACACATAGGTCAATTGACTAGCATTGAGGACAATCCTAAAATTGTAGAACCAATCCGAGAAGTTGCTTCCATTGTTTTTCAACTTTTCTTTCTCTAGGAACGCATTAAAATTGATGGTAGGGGCCGCCATGATCTACAACATATTTGCAATAGTTTAGACTAAGTTTTGGACAAATTAAGTTCTAATTAGTACTTAAATTAATTTAGGTGAACTCCCACTCAAAACAATATCCCTCACATTGTTTTAGTGATCACACGAATCAAATCCACTATATCAAGTCTGATCATCATGAGAGATGATGTAGTTTCAAAGGCGAATAATCGACATGTTCATCATATCTACTATATGACTCATGCTTTACCTTTTGGTGATCCGTGTTTCGAGACCATGTCTATACATGCTAGGCTCGTCAAGATTAACCTTAGTTTCCGCATGAGCAAATCTGGCTTGCTCCCGTTGTATGCACACGCAGAATCTAACACACCCGATCATCACATGGTGCTTCGAAATAACGAGTCTTGGAAATGGTGCTAACTATGGACGAACACTTTATTACTTGATATTTTGTGAGAGGGATCATCTTATAATGCTACCGTCACAATCTAAGCAATAAAAGATGCATAAAAGGATTACATCACATGCAATTCATAATATGTGATATGATATGGTCTTTCTTCTTGTGCTTCCGATCTCCATCTTCAAGCACGAACATGATCTCCATCATCACCGGCGTGGCGTCAAGGTCAATGGCACTGCTCCATGGTTGTCGTCCACCAGCATCAACTATTGCAACTACGTTGAATAATAGACACGCAGGTCTTAACAAAATTAAAAGACAACCATCAGGCTCCTGTCGATTTTCGACTTACAATAAGGATCATTGCATACATCATATATAAGCACAATCATGGCCATATCACATCATAGCAAACCCCTACAAAACAAAGTTAGACGCCTCTAATTTTCTTTGCATGTTTTACGTGGTTTGAGGCTTTCAATAAGTACCATTCTAACTTACGAACAAGAACCACAACGTTGATGCCAAGTGCCCATTGTAAATTGAATATTCACTATGATGGGAGAGACAGACACCCGCAAAGTCACTTATGCAATACAAGTTGCATGTCGAGTGTGGAGCAAGTCTCATGAGCGATGTCATGAAAGGTTAGCATGGGCCTCTTCATCCCACCATCCGGCAAGATGCAAAGTACATAAGAAGCAATTGATAATAAAAGCACTACCGCCCATAATGACCATTGTGTTCTACTCGTGCAACAGATCTACATATAAAACGGCTCTGATACCACTGAAGGGGTTTGTAGCAAGGAAAACAAAAAAATTCTACCGCATGAACACACACAAGCCAAGATCTATCTACTAGATTGTAGCAACGAGTCGATAGAGTACTCACCCTTGAAGATTCCAAAGCGGTTAACGAGAGCAGATTCTCGTGGGTGATGTAGTCGTTCACTTGCTGATCTCAAAATCGCATAGACGATATTTCCGGTGTCGCGTTTCGGCAGCACTCCCGCAGTTGGTCACATGTTCGGTACTCGATGAAGACCTTCCTCTCCCTTGTTTTAGTAGGCAGCGGAGGTTGTAGATCTGTCCTCGCGATTCCGGCAGCACGACAGTGTGGTGTCGGAGTTTAGAGGGGAAATCCCATAGGGCTTTGCCTAAGCCGGAGCGAGTATGGTGGAGTATAAGATAGGCCTTGGCAATCAAGGTTTAGATGGCCAAGGGGGGTGGTGTGGCCGGTGGCAAGGGACTAGGGTTTCCCCTAGTCGGCGGCTAGGAGGAGATCCCCTAGGAGGCAACTGACATGGTTATACCCTACGGGTACACGACATTGGTATACCTGGTCCAAGCCCAAGGAAGGCCCACGACAAATACACGCGGCCCATGAAGATTTCGGGTGGCCCAAGCCCATGACGTCTTCGGATCCTTGGAGGACAAGTCTAGAGTAGATAGAATTTCAAAGGGTACCAACCCTAGTCTGTAACTGACTCGACCTAAGCCCGGGACCTTCCTATCTATATAAAGGCCAGGAGGGTATGGCGAGAAGGATCTCTTCCACCATAGCATACGCACCTCACGCTAGATTGCATCTGCGCATCCCTGTAACTTTCGGTTCCACCGTAATCAAGAGCAGACAAGCAGGAGTAGGGTTTTCCCTCCGGGGGCCTGAACCTAGGTAAACCTTGTGCCCCTGTGTTGCTTGTCTATTAACCGTTCCACGACTTCCAGCATCCCCATCTTATCAAAACCTAAGTCCATAACAATGGGCATTGACAAAATCAACCCTCATCAATTGGTGCCGTCTGTGGGAAGCGGGGATGCTGATCGTGCGGTCGTGACGGTTCCATCCGTATCGATCTACAACTTGTAGGCAATAGAGAGAAACCTCCTCTACGGTGCCTACGAATTCACTGCCCACTCGCCAGCCAATCTAAGGGATTTCAAGTCCATCGGTGACGGGATTGAGATACTGTTCGGGAGTTTCTACTTCCAGGTGGGGCAGACCGGCACCCTCTACCTCCCAGAGCGGGTGCAACCACCGTCCATCAGGACCGCTTCATGGGTCCCACCTATCGGCACATTATACGTGTCGACGCTGACAGATGAGTCAGATGACAGCGGTAGCTACAACTCAGATCTGTGCGGCCCTCCCTCAGATGAAGGAACCTACGGTTCCAGATCCGAAAGCTGTGGCAGTAGCAATCCAATCCTCGGGCTCTATCTATGCGCTATCGTCATCCAGAACGAAACGGAACTACCACCAGGATCGAGTGCACCCAACCCTCCTCTCAACCCGCAAGCTGAGAACGGAGGAAACGGGGGCAATCCGCCTAACAGGCCCAACGAAGGTGACACTCACGCCTACAACAAGATCAACCTCAACGAGGAAGGATGGTGCCAAGCACGCGAAGCCGTGGAAGGCAACATCATCCTACATGAGAATGCTTCACTATATCTGCTGATGGCCTACCACCTCTTCCTTATCGACGAGCACAACCGACAGGTGAAGCTGATGGAGGAGCTTGACAAGCACAAGAAGGCAGCTGCAGAATCCAGCGTGCGGCAAGCTCCGCTCTCCGCTGCTGGTGGCTCTAGTTCGCATGTCAACAACGCCAACAAGTACCGCTCCCGCACGGAGCACATGGACCCCGCCGCGTGACCGAGGTCACGCGGGCCCTGAACACGTCCTTCATGACGATGGACTCGCACGACAACGTCATGCCGAAAACACCGCAGGCTGCGATCATGGAAGCCACTACGTATCTCGCGTCCCACCCACCCCCGGTGGGTAACCCGAAGAGTGCCATGCACAAGTCCGCGCTATCCGGCCTCGGAATCGTCGGAGCCGCGCTCCACGACGAGGCTCCTGTGGAGCCTTAGAAAAAAAGATGCGGTCAAGTTCAACCGCAGCCCTACGACCTCATCCGAAGATGATGAGCATGACCTGCCCGACACCGCAAGAGCCTACGGTGCCGTAGTAGCAACTATGATGCTCGTAGCAAGCTCGCCCAGCGCAAGATCGATAAGGCACACGCCAAGCGCGCGTGCTCAACTGAGTCCGACGAGGAGGACGACGGAGAGCTGTGCGGCACCAGGTGCTTCAGCAGATCCGTTCGGCGAACGAGGATGCCGAAAATCTTCCTTCGGACAACCCGAAGTTCAACGGCATGCAGGAACCAAAGGCTCGGCTCGACGATCACCTGTCGTCAGTCAATCTCCATGGCGGAAACAAGAACACCGCCCTACAATGCCTTCAGTTGCAGCTGACAGGCGCGACCAGAGTCTGGCTTAGCAGCCTATCTTCCGGATCCATCCGAACCATGGAGGAGCTAGCATACAGCTTCATCCGCAACTTCAAGGACACCAGCAAAAGGACGGCTTCAATCGAAGAGCTGTGGGCGTGCACTCAACAATCCAGTGAGTCCATCTGCTCATACATACTCTGCTGGTCTCACATCAAGAACTCCACCACACACATCTCCGAATAAAGGGAAATCGACACCTTCAAGGACGGTGTCAGGCGTCCAGATTTCAAGGTAGAGCTCGGGCGCGTCAAGCCCAAGACGCTTGACCACATCATGGACATCGCCAACTGGTGGGCAGATGGCAAAGATTCCATCAACCGAGCGCATTCGGATGATGAAGACGACTACGGCCGCAGGCACGAGCACCGCAACAAGAGAAGATCGCGCGTCTACGACAACCGCGACGGAGTCGACATGGTCGCGGCTGGATACGCCGACCGATGCAACAACGGCAACCGTAGTAGAGGATACCGCGGAAGCAACTACCACGATGGTGGGCGGCCGACGTAGACATGGAAACACCGTAGCCGCGACAACGAGCCTTCGACATACGACAAGTTGTCTGGTCCCTACACCATCCACTTCTACATCAACAAACAAGATGGTAAGAAGAAAGACAGCCACATGCTCAAGGACTGTCATGAGTTCCAGAAACATAGCGAGGGTCTCACCCAAATGTGGTGCACTGTGAACCCTGGATTTAGGCCCGCACCCGTACCAGGAAACATCTCCCACGGAGCTCCTCCACCATCACCCATCGGACCGTCGAATCCAGCGATCGCACCAGCGCCAAATAACGACACAGGAGGGTACCGCCACCAAAGGGGGGCCTGATTATACAGAAGGGGCGCCCAACCAACAGGGTGCAAAAGAAGATTACCTGCCAAGTCAGTCTGGCCGTGACCTCTCCACCAGCCATACCTGAGTACCTCAACGGCTCGGAGTCCTGCATCACGTTCGATCGTTCGGATCACCCACGCCAGATCCCTCGCGCAGGTCATGCTGCCCTGGTGCTCGAGGAACAGATCGGAGGATTCAAGATGAGCCGCGTCTTCATGGACGGAGGCAGTGGCATCAATCTGATGTACGCCAGCACACTCGTGGCAATGCGGCTCCCACTGTGCAGCCTAGAGCAATCAGACACGACGTTCCACGACATAGTCCCAGAGGAAGGCACATATCCCCTAGGGAAGATATGGCTCGACGTCATCTTCGGCCAGCCCAAAAACTTCAGGCGCGAGCGGCTGGAGTTCGAAGTGGTGGACTGTCCATCCCACTACAACGCCATCCTCGGGCGCGTGGAATTAGCAAGACTTTTAGCAGTACCGCACTACGCTTACCTTCTACTGAAGATGCCAGGACCTAGGGGCGTCATCACCATCTAGGGAAGATTCACCTGATCCGACCACTGTGACAGAGTCTTCAATAGAATCTCCTAGTCGTTTGGCATGCAGGAGGAGATCATGAGGCTCAGGGAGGTGACAGACAACGGGGCACCCCCAGCCACCAGACAAAACGCACCTAATATGTCATTCGACTCCACAGTCAACACAAAGAAGGTGCAGGTCCATCTGGTGGACGCCTCCAAGACGACGCTGATCGCCAACGACCTCATCCCCGCATAGGAAAGCGCGCTCTTCGAATTCCTCCGTGAGTGCTGGGAAATTTTCGCCTGGTGTCCTACGGACATGCCAGGAGTTCCCAGGGAATTTGCCGAGCATGCACTCAATGTGTTTCCAGATGCAAAGCCCGTCAAACAGTCGATCCGACGACTGTCCGAACCAAGATCTGAAGTCGTTGGAGTCGAAGTCAACAGACTCCTCGACGCCAACTTCATCAGGGAAATAAAGGAGAGCGAGTGGCTGGCCAACACAGTGCTGGTCCCCAAAAAGGACACGGACATCCTGCGAATGTGCGTGGACTTCACATCTCTCAACAAGTACTATCCCAAGGACCACTTCCCTCTACCGCGGATCGATCAAATCATCGACTCGACTGCAGGATGCGAGTGTAACATCCCTAAAATCATGATTTCAAAGCTTTGCATATCATCCATGCATTCATGATCATTTAGGATCATTTTCAAAGTTTTACAAAAACAGAAGCATTTGTATGCCTATTATTTTATGTAAGCAAAGCATTGATCCAATGCTACTCTCTAGTGAGAGAATATTTGTTTTAAAACCAATGTTGTTGGTTCATAGGATTGTTTGATAAATTTCAAAGCTTGGAAAAGGATTTCAAAACAAGGAAACAAATTCAAAACCATTTCTTTGTCTTTATTAAACAATGGGTAAAAAACCTTGTTTATTTTAAAATTCCAAAGTACTAAATTATTTTAAAGTGCACAACATTGTTCTACAACCAAATGTGTACAATTTTTCACTTTATAAAAATACAGAAAAGGTTTGAACTCAAACACATTTGAATTTGGTTCCTGGAAATTGAAACAGAAAAAGAAAAAAGGGTAAAGAAATGGAAAAGGGCTTGCGCTAGCATTTCAGCCCAACAGCAGACCCAGGCCACTAAGCCCACCCGGGACTTTCCTCTCTCTTTCTCACCGCAGCAGCACACACCCTCCTCGCTGTCAAGTGGACCCAGCGCCAGGTCAGCTCGTTGTCCCCAAACCCTGCCCACGACCAAGCCTTCGGCGTTTCTTCCTCCCTTCACTGCCGCGATTTCAATTTCCTTAAATGGCGATGAATGTGTGCGTAATCTCCGCCCCTTATCTGGCTACTTAATCCCCTCCCCTCTCCGCATCTTTCCCCTCACTCAGCGCCTCTTATCCGCCACCAGGCTGCCCATAATTCCACTTGCACCGCCGCGGTACTAAGCACCTCCGGCGATGCATTCCGGTGAGTACAGCGCCCCCCTTCGTCTCTGGTTCATGCGAGCGTGTACGCCTAGCTTCTACGCATCACCTCACACCATTCGTTTGTTCTGCCATGCACCAGGACGTCTCCTTCGTCCACTTCTGCAAACAACAGAGCCGCCGCTCAACTCCGACAAGAAATACCGGTAACCTCCGAGCGCCCCTTGCTCCCTCTTTGACCCTATCGTGTTCGCCACGACCTTGCGCATCCTCTGACACAACTGGTTCGTGCTAGGGTGATCTACATCGTCGGCAACATCTCCATCTGCATGCACCCGACGACGTCTGCAAGTCCGACGAGCCCTAGCGGCCGCTACAGCGCGCCCCGACCCTGCCCGTTTGCACGTTGAGCTTCCTCGTGGCATCGCGAGTCTGGTAAGCCCCTCCGTTGACCCCAGCCCCCTCCGTAGCCGCCGGAACATCACTGGCAGAGCCACGCCGCCGCACCGCCGCCGCTGGCGTCGCCCATCTTTGGTCGCTTGATTAGTAGCTGTCAGATCTAGATCCAACACATGCGATAGAATCACTTATCGAAGGGGTATGTGTTAGATTTGGCCGTGCGTTTTCATTTAGATCCTGTGGCTCTCGTTGATCGATCCGGCCGAACTGGTACGAGCCAATCAGAACACGCCGCGTGGCCTGCGTTTCGATTTAAAAAGAGAATTTAGATCTATTAGTGATTCAAACTTGTAAAATTCATAACTTTTGTTCCACACGTTCAAATTTTACAAATTTTATATCATTGGAACCAGGAGAAAGAATGCTATCTGTTTATGCAATGTGTTTAATGTTTTGCTTCTGTAAAATTGGTTATTTTTGCAGAGACATTTATTGACTTATTTTGAGTATAGAAATGATTTGAAAATGATTTAAAAATCAAATAAAGTTTGTTTAGTGTGTCTTGGCCTTGTTTATGTTTCAGTACTATATACTTGTCTTGTTTGCTGTAGAAAAATCATCACATGACATTTGCATGCATTCATGTATTTTTGCTTGTATATTTTTGATATGTGAATCTGGTGCCATTATTTTATGTGTAGATTTTGGTGCTAATAGTGATTGTGGTTGTGAAGATTGTTTCTACTCCCCAAACTACCAAGACAAGTGGTGCTTTATGTTTCTATCCCTATGTTTTTTACCTATGCATAAGAAATATTTTGTATAGGATTTGCTTGATTATTTTACTAAGTATTTATATGCTATGCTTGGGAAATCCTAGTAGTTGTAGCAATGTTAGAATTTCCTCTAATATAAGATACTTGCTAGTGCCATGCTTAGCCTATCTAGTAGCAACCAAGGGTGGATTATATAATCATGCTATGAGAAATATTTCTAAGTCTTGACTTGTGTTTTGCTTAATAAAACAACTAAGTGAATGAAACACCTGGGTGGAATGGAAAGAATGGTTTGTGTTGAGTGGTTACACAAGGACCATTTCTATGGTTTAGCTTGTGTATCTCACTTGTGGAAAGCCACCCAGGAACAAAGGGATTTGAGATGCCAAATGTTAAGAAGCTTCTAGTGCAGCCACATGGCATTATGGGATCTGCCTGGATCACATAGGTTGCAATAAAAGGTATCCATTTGGTCTAAGGGAAGGCTTCTAAAAGGTCCTGTCTTCTTGAAAATCAAGTCTTGTGGGTAAAGTGCACAACCTTTGCAGATGGAAGAATCTAAGTACTTAGCCATGTCCCTGGTATTGGACAACTTGAGCATCAAGACATGGAAGCTATCAAGAATCTCCTCATCCCAATTTTCTAAGTTAAAACTTGTGGTTGAACAAGGGTGAAGGTTCATCAATTTGTATCGGTGGTTCCTTGGGAAAGTTTTGTCAAAGAAAAACTTAGAGTTTTCAACTAATAGGTAAAACCTATTTTGAGAAAAGCAAGCCAAAGCTACACTTAGCCAAATTCGTTTAGTAACTAGATGTTAATATTCTACTAAGGTATCACTTGCCAATACTATTCCAATGTATTGACCCACTGTGGCTGTAACTTGTGATGTTGCAGGTTACTTTGATGATGATTAGGGGTTATGAGTCTACACTCAACATGCTTGCCTGTGGCACATGAAGATGAAGACTTATTTATATTGTTATATTTGAACTCTTGTATTAGGCCTATGGCCATGGAGTTGTAAAAGACTATGTTGTCTCTGGAATGACGTGTAATAATGACCTTTGTTTCTGTGTACTTCATCTTAAACTGTGGATGCTAGCATTGATCCAGGGACTAGCATTGCAATCACAGGGATCTTTACCTTTATAAATGTGGGATCTTACAGATGGTATCAGAGCACTGTGTTGCCTGTAGGATTATGACCCTAGGATTGGAGTAGAAACCACTAAGGAAAAAATTTCAACAACTTCCACACTTGTCTTTTCTTCTCGTAAACTTTTCTAATATTCTTTCTCATCTCTATTTGTAGATGAACTCCATCAACGAAGTTGTAAGGAAGGGACCACTCATGACCATGACCCTAGAGTGTGAGACTGAATTCCCAAAAGCCCTTAAGAACCTTATGGTTACCATGGGGATACATGGTGCAGCTGTGTACAAAGGTTTTCCTGTGATGGATGAAGGAGAAGAATATTGGTGGGTACAACTTCACTTGTACAAAAACAAGGAAGACAACAACAAGGAATCAGGATTCTGCATGGTCACCAACTCAGTGATGCACACCACATTCTTTGACTCTGCAAGAGATGCAGCTTGGAAGGCCATCAAAGAGCTTGGTGATAGACTCAAGTGCAGAATGCTTAACACCCAAAATGACCTAAGGGAAGAAAAGAAGCATACCCAAGATTTGGAAACTACCAACCAACAACTAAGGGAAGACATCATAGACTTGATTTGGGAATTTTGTGACCAGGATAGGCAGATGTCTATTAAGGATGCTTTGATAGCCATTTTGTCTAGTGAGTGAGAGTTGTAGCGTACTTCGTTAGTTGGACCACCACACTTATCATTTTATTCCAATTTTTTTGTCTAAGTTATGTTGAACCTGGATGCTTATAATGGATTTATGTATGCCATGACTTGTGTGTTTGCCTGCAAATGTTATGCTTGAGATACTTTGTCTTGTGTATTTCTATTTATGTTGTTTCTAACTTCTCTTTATCTTATAAAATAGATGCCTAATGTTACTATCAGCATGGCTGAAGAGTTCAAGGGAACTCGTTTTGGCACTCGTCTTATTGAGCTCACTAGCGTGCTCAATCTTCCGCTTCCTAGCATCATGATGCTTCCCCTCACCAAGTTCGAGAGGAAGGACCTTTGGGGCTTCAAGGTTACTCAGCCAGGACGCCAGACTAAGCCAGCCATGGAGGCTATCACCTTCAAGCTGATGCATGACGACAAGGAGAGAGGCCTAGAGGTAGTCATGCAGGATTTACTTGGGCGTTTGTTAGGGAGACACTCTCGGGAGATTAGAGGTACTCACTTCCACGCTTTCGGTAGACGCGACGAGGATGGTGAGGCTATTGAGTTCAAGGATACTGCTAGAGAGACGGCAAAGCCGATTCGTCTGTATCTTCAGGACTTAGAGGTTCTTCTTAGGAACCTAGATACTGATAGGACCAACGTCATGCTTAGCAATGACGAGCTCCAGGTGCAGCTTCGTGAGAAGGACAAGCTCTTCGCGGAGCAAGACGAGATAGTCAAGGAAATGGAGGCCAAGTTTGAGAGTCAGGATAGGAAGTTCAAAAGTCAAGAGAAAACAGTCCAAGATAGGAACAAGAGGATTCGAGAGATGACTGCAGAACTAGAGGCCAAGGACTTCGAGCTCGAGCATCAACAGGTGTGATTGAGAGGCTTCGTTCACAGAAGAGGGATCTCAAGGCCAAGGTAGAAGCCTTGACTACCAATGTCGAGGAGTACAAGACCTCTATGGAGAATGCAGGTCTTACACTTGTCGATGAGGAGGTTGATGCAGAGGAGTAGTGAAGACTACTCATTTATTTATCATTTACCATGCTTATGATTATTGAGTCGCAATGACCATCTAACATGTGGATGGCTTGCCATTGGTGTGTTTGCTTTTCAAACTTGTTGTTATGTCGTTGAACTTTTGTTATTTTGATGCTTGTTTGGTGATTGTTTATGTGATGTATTGTGCATGTTAAGAATCTATGGGTATCTCATTCTTATCCTTATGAAAACCACAGATGCCTCCCCGACGTGCCAACCCCAACCCGAGCAACAACAATGTCACCCCCGAGATGCAGCAGCTGATGACAGCACAGACACAGCTAATGCAGATGATGACCACTTTCATGCAGAATCAGAATAACAACAACAACAACAATAACAACAACAACAATCAGAACACTCCACCAGGTTTTGACATGCTCACCAGATTCCTAAGACTGAGGCCTGCAAAGTTCTCAGGAACTACTGATCCCATGGTGGCCAATGATTGGCTACACTCAGTGAACAAGGATTTGGTAACTGTCGGCTGCACCGAAGAGGAGAAAGTCAGATTTGTAGCACACTTGTTGGAAGGACCAGCTGCTACTTGGTGGGATAACTTCCAGATCACCACTCCCATTGAGGATGTGACATGGGCTATCTTTGAAGATGGTTTTCGTACAACTCACATCTCATCCGGAGTGATGAGTTTGAAGAAGAAAGAATTCCATAATCTGAAATAACGCCACCGCAGCGTGGCTGAATATATTGAGGAGTTCAACAATCTGGCGCGTTATGCACCGGATGAAGTTGATACTGATGCCAAGAGGAAAGAGAAGTTCCTCGAAGGACTGAACGATGAACTGAATCTGCAATTATCTGTGGCCTATGTCCCCACCTACCGATCCCTTTGTGACAAGGCCGCCATCTTGGAGAGCAAGATGAAACAGGTTGAAAGCAGAAAGAGGAAACACAACTCTAACAAGCATAGCTCGGGATCGTCTCACAAGCGTTCCCATTATGATGATAGTGGGAGTTCTGGATCCCACAAGCATGAGAAGTACAACAGCCACCACAACCACAACCGCCATCATGACAACAAGCATCACCGTAGTCATGATAATGACAAGTACAAGAATCACAAGGGTGGATACAAGAGCCACCACAATGGAAGTGGAAGTGGTAGTGGAAGCCAGCCTGTCAAGAAGGATCTCAGTCAGGTTGAATGCTTCAAGTGTAAGAATATGGGGCATTATGCAAATGAATGCCCAGAAAAGAAAGTTGAAGGACCCAACAAACCCAACCCTTTCCAAAAAGGACAGGTGAACCACATCAATGTGGAAGAGATCTATGAGGAACGTGATGCTGTTGCTGGTAAGTTCAAACTCAATTCTGTTCCAGCATTTGTTCTCTTTGATACTGGTACATCGCATTCATTCATATCAAGAGCATTTGTTGAAAGAAATGAAATACCAGTAGAAACTATTGGGTGTCCTATAAAAGTAAGTTCTCCTGGCGTAGAAATGATAGTGAACTCAGGATGTCATGATCTAGTCATAGAGTTTGGGAAGTATAAGTTTCCCGCTAATCTGATAATCCTAAATTCCCAAGGATTGGATGTCATTTTGGGAATGGACTAGATGACTAAGCACAAGGGAGTGCTAGATTGTTCCAACCATACTGTCAGACTCACAACCCCAGAAAATAAAAGGATTAGATTCAAGACTAACTTTGAATCGAAAGGGAGTAAGCTAAATTCTCTTAAGGGGGTTAGCATAGACAGTGTGCCAATTGTGAGTGAATATCCGGATGTGTTTCCGAAAGAATTGCCAGGAATGACACCAGATAGAGATGTGGAATTTCTGATTGATTTGCTACCGGGATTAGGACCAATAGCAAAGAGACCTTACAAGATGTAAGTTGATGAGTTGAAAGAACTCAAGAAACAGCTTGGAGAACAGTTGTAGAAAGGATTTATTCAACCAAGTTCTTCATCCTGGGGAGCACCAGTTTTGTTTGTGGAAAAGAAAGATAGAAGTCAAAGGTTATGCATAGATTATCGTTCACTCAATGAGGTGACTATCAAGAACAAATACCCTTTGCCTAGAATCAATGACTTGTTTGATCAGTTAGAAGGAGCCTGTGTGTTCTCAAAGATTGATCTCTAGTCAAGTTATTTCCAGCTTAAGATAAGAGAACAAGACATACCTAAAACAACTTTCACCACTAGGTATGGATTATATGAATACACCGTGATGCCATTTGGTTTGACTAATGCACCAACTTATTTCATGAATATGATGAATAAGGTGTTCATGGAGTTCCTTGACAAGTTTGTTGTCGTTTTCATCGATGACATTTTGATTTACTCCAAGAGCAAAGAAGAGCATGAAGGACATTTGCATTTGATACTTGAGAAGCTTAGAGAGCATAAGCTATATGCTAAATTCAGCAAGTGTGAATTTTGGTTAAATGAAGTTGGATTTCTTGGACACGTCATGTCAGGAGATGGTGTAGCAGTTGATCCCGCAAAAGTGTCAGCTGTAACTGAATGGGAATCTCCTAAGTCAGTAAAAGAGGTTCGTAGTTTCCTTGGCTTGGCAGGATACTACAGAAGATTCATTGAAAATTTCTCCAAAGTAGCTAAGTCGATGACGGAGTTACTAAAGAAAGTCAAGAAATTTGCTTAGTCTGAAGGATGTGAACTTAGTTTCCAAGAATTGAAGAAGAGACTTGTGACAGCACCAGTCCTATGTCTGCCAGATTTAGAGAAAGATTTCCAAGTGTATTGTGATGCATCTCATCATGGATTAGGTGCAGTTCTAATGCAAGAAGGGAAAGTTGTGGCTTATGCCTCGAGACAACTCAAAACTCATGAAGTAAATTACCCTACTCATGATTTAGAGTTAGCCTTTGTTGTCCATGCACTCAAAACATGGAGACATTATCTTTTGGGAAAGCGATGTGAAGTGTTCACTGATCACAAAAGTTTGAAGTATATATTCACTCAGAAGGAAATCAACATGAGACAAAGGAGATGGCTAGAACTCATCAAGGACTACGACTTGAGTTTGCAATACCATCCCGGTAAAGCAAATGTTGTAGCTGATGCACTAAGCCGTAAGGTATTTGTAAATGGCCTTACTAAGGGAGAGTTGCCAGATGATCTGTGTGCCCAATTTAGAGACCTTAGATTGGAGATTGTGGCTGAGGGACATTTCATGTCATTGGATGTTCAACCCACTTTGTTGGACAAAATGAAAGAAGCCCAAAAGACAGACAAGGAAATTGAAGAGATTAAGGGAAAGATTGGCAAAGGAAAAGCCAAAGGATTCCATGAAGACGAACAAGGTACTTTATGGTATGGAAAACGTATCTGCGTTTCGCAAGGTCCGGAGCTTCGGAAACTGATTCTACAAGAAGCACACAACTCACCATATTCCATTCATCCGGGTAACACCAAAATGTACATGGATATGAAGGAAATATTTTGGTGGAATAATCTCAAGAAGGACATCGCCGAACATATTGCTTTGTGTGATGTATGTAGTAGAGTGAAAGCGGAACATCAGAAACCAGCAGGATTGCTACAACCACTACCTATTCCTGATTGGAAGTGGGACAAGATTGGCATGGATTTCATCACTGGATTGCCAAGAACCAGGTCAGGATATGATTCTATTTGGGTAGTAGTGGATCGCCTAACTAAAGTGGCTCATTTCATACCCGTGAAGACAACCTATACAAGTGCTAAGTTAGCCAAGATTTATATGAATAGGATTGTATGTCTGCATGGAGTACCCAAGAGTATTGTGTCTGATAGGGGAACTCAATTCACTTCTCATTTTTGGAGGCAACTACATGAGTAATTGGGAATGAGGTTGGAATTCAGCACTGCTTTTCATCCTCAGACTGATGGACAGATAGAAAGGACCAACCAGATTCTTGAAGATATGTTAAGAGCATGTGCTCTAGACTATGGAGCTAGCTGGGATGAAAGTCTGCCATACGCAGAATTCTCTTACAATAACAGCTATCAAGCCAGTATTGAGATGGCACCATTTGAGTTTCTCTATGGGAGAAAGTGTACTACCCCATTGCTATGGAATGGTGTAGGGGAAAGAAACTTGTTCGGACCCGAACTAATCAAAGAGGCTGAAGAGAAAGTAAAACTCGTTAAGGACAGATTGAAGATAGCACAGTCCCGACAGAAGAGCTACGCAGATCCTAAGCATAGAGAAATCACCTATGAAGTGGGTGATAGAGCTTATCTTAGAGTGTCACCACTTCGTGGAGTGAAGAGATTTGGAGTCAAAGGAAAATTGGCACCAAGATATGTTGGACCATTAAAGATTCTCAGTCGTAAAGGAGAAGTAGCTTATGAAATTGAATTGCCAGAATCATTATCTGCAATTCACAATGTTTTTCATGTGAGTCAGCTAAAGAAATGCCATCTAGAGATGGAAGAGACTTCTTTGAAGGATACAATACCTTTTGAGGATGTTCAATTGGAAAATGATCTCACTTATGAGGAAAAACCCATCAAGATTCTTGAGACTGCAGAAAGAGTTACTCGGACTAAGACTATCAAATTCTGCAAAGTTTAATGGAACCATCATTCCGAAGAAGAAGCAACATGGGAAAGAGAAGATGATCTTCGGAAAGACCACCCTCACCTATTTGCTAGCCAATCTGAATCTCGAGGGCGAGATTCACCTTAAGGGGGTTAGATTTGTAACATCCCTAAAATCATGATTTCAAAGCTTTGCATATCATCCATGCATTCATGATCATTTTAGGATTATTTTCAAAGTTTTACAAAAACAGAAGCATTTGTAAGCCTATTATTTTATGTAAGCAAAACATTGATCCAATGCTACTCTCTAGTGAGAGAATATTTGTTTTAAAACCAATGTTGTTGGTTCATAGGATTGTTTGATAAATTTCAAAGCTTGGACAAGGATTTCAAAACAAGGAAACAAATTCAAAACCATTTCTTTGTCTTTATTAAACAATGGGTAAAAAACCTTGTTTATTTTAAAATTCCAAAGTACTAAATTATTTTAAAGTGCACAACATTGTTCTGCAACCAAATGTGTACAATTTTTCACTTTATAAAAATCCAGAAAAGGTTTGAACTCAAACACATTTGAATTCATTTGAATTTGGTTCCTGGAAATTGAAACAGAAAAAGAAAAAAAGGGTAAAGAAATGGAAAAGGGCCTGCGCTAGCATTTCAGCCCAACAGCAGACCCAGCCCACTAAGCCCACCCGGGACTTTCCTCTCTCTTTCTCACCGCAGCAGCACGCACCCTCCCTCGCTGTCAAGTGGACCCAGCGCCAGGTCAACTCGTCGTCCCCAAACCCCGCCCACGACCAAGCCTTCGCCGTTTCTTCCTCCCTTCACTGCCGCGATTTCAATTTGCTTAAATGGCGATGAATGCTTGCGTAATCTCCGCCCCTGCTCTAGCTACTTAATCCCCTCCCCTCTCCTCATCTTTCCCCTCACTCGGCGCCTCTTCTCCGCCACCAGGCTGCCCACAATTCCACTTGCACCGCCGCGGTACCGAGCACCTCCGGCGACGCATTCCGGTGAGTACAGCGCTCCCCCTTTGTCTCTGGTTCATGCGAGCGTGTACGCCTAGCTTCTACGCATCACCTCACACCATTCGTTTGTTCTGCCATGCACCAGGATGTTGCCTCCGTCCACTTCTGCAAACAATAGAGCCGCCGCTCAACTCCGACGAGAAATACCGGTAACCTCCGAGCGCTCCTTGCTCCCTCTTTGACCCTGTCGTGTTCGCCACGACCTTGCGCATCCTCTAACACAACTGGTTCGTGCTAGGGTGATCTACATCGTTGGCAACATCTCCATCTGAAAGCACTCGACGACGTCTGCAAGTCCGACGAGCCCCAGCAGCCTCTACAGCGCTCCCCGACCCTGCCCGTTTGCACGTTGAGCTTCCTCGTGGCATCGCGAGTCTGGTAAGCCCCTCCGTTGACCCCAGCCCCCTCCGTATCCGCTGGAACATCACTGACAGAGCCGCGCCGCCGCACCTCCGCCCATCTTTGGTCGCTTGATCAGTAGCCGTCAGATCTAGTCCAACGCATGCAATAGAATCACTTATCGAAGGGGTATGTGTTAGATCTGGCCATGCATTTTCATTTAGATCCTGTGGCTCTCGTTGATCGATCCGGCCGAACTGGTAAGAGCCAATCAGAACACGCCTCGTGGCATGCGTTTAGATTTAAAAATAGAATTTAGACCTATTAGTGATTCAAACTTGTAAAATTCATAACTTTTGTTCCACATGTTCAAATTTTACAAATTTTATATCATTGGAACCAGGAGAAAGAATGCTATCTGTTTATGCAATGTGTTTAATGTTTTGCTTCTGTAAAATTGGTTATTTTTGTAGAGACATTTATAGACTTATTTTGAGTATAGAAATGATTTAAAAATCAAATAAAGTTTTTTTAGTGTGTCTTGGCCTTGTTTATGTTTCAGTACTGTATACTTGTCTTGTTTGGTGTAGGAAAAATCATCACATGACATTTGAATGCATTCATATATTTTTGCTTGTATATTTTTGATATGTGAATTTGGTGCCATTATTTTATGTGTAGATTTTGGTGCTAATAGTGATTGTGGTTGTGAAGATTGTTGCTACTCGCCAAAGTACCAAGGCAAGTGGTGCTTCATGTTTCTATCCCTATGTTTTTTACCTATGCATTAGAAATATTTTGTATAGGATTTGCTTGATTATTTTACTAAGTATCTATATGCTATGCTTGGGAAATCCTAGTAGTTGTAGCAATGTTAGAATTTCCTCTAAGATAAGATACCTGCTATTGCCATGCTTAGCCTAGCTAGTAGCAACCAAGGGTGGATTATATAATCATGCTATGAGAAATATTTCTAAGTCTTGACTTGTGTTTTGCTTAATAAAACAACTAAGTGAATGAAACACCTGGGTGGAATAGAAGGAATGGTTTGTGTTGAGTGGTTACACAAGGCCCATTTCTATGGTTTACCTTGTGTATCTCACTTGTGGAAAGCCACCCAGGAACAAAGGGATTTGAGATGCCAAATGTTAAGAAGCTTCTAGTGCAGCCACATGGCATGATGGGCCCTGCCTAGATCACATAGGTTGCAATAACTTAGCCATTTGGACAGTTGGTGGTAGTGAGATGATAGTTTGGAACGCATCCATTTGGTCTAAGGGAAGGCTTCTAAAAGGTCATGTCTTGGTGAAAATCAAGTCTTGTGGGGAAAGTGCACAACCTCTGCAGATGGAATAATCTAAGTACTTAGCCATGTCCCTGGTATTGGACAACTTGAGCATCAAGACATGGAAGCTATCAAGAATCTCCTCATCCCAATTTTCTAAGTTAAAACTTGTGGTTGAACAAGGGTGAAGGTTCATCAATTTCTATTGGTGGTTCCTTGGGAAAGTTTTGTCAAAGAAAAACTTAGTGTTTTCAACTAATAGGTAAAACCTATTTTGATAAAAGCAAGACAAAGCTACACTTAGCCAAATTCATGTAGTAACTAGATGTTAATATTCTACTAAGGTATCACTTGCCAATACTATTCTAATGTATTGACCCACTGTGGCTGTAACTTGTCATGTTGCAGGTTACTCTGATGATGATTAGGGGTTATGAGTCTACACTCAACATGCTTGCCTATGGCACATGAAGATGAAGACTTATTTATATTGTTATATTTGAACTCTTGTATTAGGCCTGTGGCCATGGAGTTGTAAAAGACTATGTTGTCTCTGGAATGACGTGTAATAATGACCTTTGTTTCTGTGTACTTCATCTTAAACTGTGGATCCTAGCGTTGATCCAGGGACTAGAATTGCAATCATAGGGATCTTTACCTTTATAAAGGTGGGATCTTATAGCGAGAAACTCTCTTTCCTCGACGCCTACTCAGGCTACAACCAGATTCGGCTAAAGGTCAAAGATCAGGAGAAAACGGTGTTCATCATGTTGTTCATGGTGTTCTGCTACAATACCATGCCCTTCAGGCTGAAGAACACAGGCACCACATACCAGAGGTGCATGCGGGCATGCCTAAAAAGCCAGATCGGTCGCAACATCCAAGCCTATGTTGACGACATAGTAATCAAGACCAGGGAGGCCAAGACGCTGATCAACAATCTCCGCGAGACGTTTGATAACCTTGATCGCTACAAGATCAAGCTAAATCCGGAAAAGTGCGCCTTCGGCGTCCCATCTGGCCAGTTACTCGGCTACTTCATCTCCCAACAAGGGATCGAGGCGAACACGAAGAAAATCAGGGCCATACTAGCCATGGAGAAGCCAAAGAACGTCAAAGGTGTCCAACAGCTGGCTGGGCGGATCGCGGCGCTCAGCAGATTCATCAGCCGCATGGGCGATAAGGCCTTACCTTTTTATCAGCTGCTGTGCAAGACGGACAAGTTCGAGTGGACACCCGAAGCAGACGACGCATTTGAGGACCTCAATTGGTTTCTCTCCACCTCGCCTGTCCTAGTTATGCCAAAGGAACGGGAACCTCTGCTGCTATACATCGCAGCCACACATCAGGTGGTAAGCATCGTACTCGTGATCGAACGACCCGACGATGGCAAGACCCACGGGGTCCAACGCCCAATCTACTAACTCAGCATGGTACTCACTCCAACAAAACAGAGGTACTCTTACTAACAAAAGATCTCCTACGACATATTCATGAATGCTCGTCGATTGAGCCACTACTTCCAGGAACATCAGATCATGGTCGTCAACGACGCCCCTCTGTCCAACATCCTGAACAATCCCGAAGCCACAAGATGTGTATCCTTGTGGGGCATCGAACTGTCTCCTCTAGATATAATCTACGAGCGGCGCACCGCCATCAAGTCTCAGGTCCTCCCTGACTTCCTCTTCCACTGGATGGAGCTCCAGCTACCGGATACTCCAGACATGTCGCAATCATGGACGATGCACTTCGACGGCTCCAAGCGTGAGGCTAGAGCAGGAGCTGGCGTCATACTTACGTCCCCTTAGGGCAATAAGATGAAAAACGTACTTTGGATGAAATTCCGCGCCTCCAATAATGAGGCCGAATACGAAGCCCTCATCTGCGGCGCAACGCGACTCATCATCTACGGTGACTCGAACCTTGTCGTCCAACAGACAATGAATGAGTGCGATGCTCACATCGCCAATATGATTGTGTACCACGCGCTCCATAACTCACTCGAAGGAGACTTCGACGGCTATGAGCTTCGGCACGCAGGAAGGGAAAGCAACAAAGAAGCTGACAGGCTCGCCAACATTGGCTCCACCTACGCACGGGTGCCACCAGGTGTGTTCCTCGAACAAATATGCGTGCCCTCCATCAAGATAAAATGCCCAAAAGGTTCAGCCGAAGAAGCATAACACTCGGGAGCTACACTACCCGAAGGATAGGAAGGACCCGAAAAGCTCGACACCGAGGTCGAGCTGGTCAGCCTGATGCAGGTCATGATGGTTGAAGAGACATGGACGCAGCCGTACCTTCGGTACCTGATAAAACAAGGAACTGCCCGATGGCCCAACAGATGCCCAACGCATATCTCGCCGGTCTAAGGCCTTCACCATCCACAATGGCGAGTTGTACAAGTGCAGAATTTCGGGTGTGTTCCAAAGATGCATCACCATCGGTGACGGCAAAACCATCCTCCAATACATCCACGAGGGCATCTGCGGACATCATGCAGGCAGTCGCGTCCTAGTTTCCAAAGCTCTACGAGTTGGGTTCTACTGGCCAACAACCATGAACAACGCCAAAGACATCGTCCAAAGGTTTAACGCCTGTCAGAGGTACGCGGACAAGCCACACGCGCCAGGATCCGAGCAGAGACCCATACCGCTGGCCTAGTTCTTCGCCCAGTGGGGCCTCGACATGATCAGCAAACTACCAAAATCGTCGAAAGGAGGCCACGTCTTGCTCCTAGTCGTAGTCGACAAGTTCACCAAGTGGATCGAGGCCATGCCCATCACCAACCAAAGCGGCAAAATTGCTGTAAAGTTTTCCGAGTCCATTGTATACAGGTTCGGCGTGCCACATAGCATCATCACGGACAACGGCTCGAATTTCATCTCGAAGGAATTCCAGGACTTCTACGAGAACCTCGGCATCAACATATCATACGCCTCTGTGGCGCACCCGCAGACCAACGGACAGGTTGAAAGGGCCAACGACCTCATAGGAAACAGCATCAAGAAACGCCTACTATGCCCACTCGAAAGTCTTGAGGGAGCCTGGGCAGAGGAGCTACCCTCCGTCCTCTGGAGCCTGCGTACAACGCCGAACAGCTCCACCGGCTACACGCCCTTCTTCATGGTGCACGAAGCCAAAGCCGTACTGCCCGCCGAAGTATGTCATAAGGCCCCACGGGCCGTCTCTTACAGCGAAGCCGAATCATCGGCAGCACTCGAAGACGCCGTCAACACACTCGACGAAGCACGTGACATCGCCACGGCTCGCTCAGTGGTCTATCAGCGGAGCCTCCACAACTACCACAGCCGTCGGTTGTGCCCAAGGTCCTTCGTCGAAGGAGACCTTGTCCTACAACTCAAGCAAGAACGACCCAAGAAGCTCGATTCACCCTAGGAGGGACCCTACATCGTCACAGAAGTCATCTCAGGTGGCGCCTATTGCCTCATGGACATCACATTAGGAGTCGAATACTCCAACCCCTGGAACGTCGCACGACTGCGACACTTCTACCCCTAGTTACCCTTTACTTTCAATAAGGCTACTTAGCCGAACCATGTACCTCCTCGTTACGTTATGAATAAAAGCTAAGTTCCTTGGCCCAAATATCTTTTCACCTTACATTATTTATCGCTAAATAAGCTCGGGGCTATGCCTCACCTCACGACCTTGTCGGCTGAGAACAATGCATACAACCAGAGTAGCTGACCACGTCAGGCTGACGAAAAGGACATGCACATAACAAGGCACCACGTGCTATCACATAATAAAACTTCACAAAAGGCATTACGTGCCCACTCGAATAAATAACAAACTTTACATCATCCCTTTTTCTCTTTACAAGACCTAATTGTTCTGGAGCATTATATTTGCCTGCTGTTCGAACAAATCTACAATTTCCTCTGTGTGCTGCGCCACAGCCGCATAGTGAGGGCGCATGTCCCATAAGCTACCATCAAGACGAAGGGGCGGCCCAGTCGCCACCTCTGCAAGATTGACATCACGGCGATGCAACCAAACAAGAGACAAGGCAGCTTTGACCCCTGCAACCAGCTGATGCCGCACCAACTCCTTGACGTGGCCCACATTCTGAAATTTACCAAGAAGACCTAGGAAGGTAGAAGGTGCAGCATCTAAGGGGAACATGATGGCCTAGATAGCCGCCAATGACGACCTCGCCGGCCCCAGCACCCGAAGAACCTGGTTCACATGATCTTGCACCGTCGCAAGGACGATGGCTTGATCACGGTCCATCCAGAAGAAGCCACCAGCCTCTAGGTCTTATTGCGTCAAACAATTCATCCGAATAGCGACGCGCTCCTTATCTTCCTTTGGAATGAGATTCACATATGCAAAACACACACAATGAACCAACATACAGAGCTACGCCTGAAAGAACGGCAGTTCACGAAGACTCACATTGTAGTTGCTCACCCATCTGCCGCAACTCCCCCATCAGGAACTCATCCCTGGCAGTGGCTCTCTCAGCCTTGGACTTCCACACATTTGCGTGGCCTCGAATGCTAAGGATGTCCTTCTCCAAACTGCAGACATGATCGCGCAGAAAAGCCAACTGTGACGCATCATCCAAAGATGGTCGTGGCCTAGGAGCAGTTGAAGTGACAACCGAAATCTCACCCGAAGGACCCTAAAAGGCAAATGCGCAAGCAAGAACATCACAAACACTTCTAAAAGCAGCTCAAAAGGCAAACTTATACACATAAATAAGTCCACTTCATGGCATAGTAGGATTTGTTCATCAGCAAAAGGTTACAGAAGGAAGCAAAATAGGAAACTACATCATCTAAATTACAAAGGCCTAAGCTCCCACGTCCAGGGTGGCCTCGGAGCCAGACTGGCTGCTCTTGACCTCCTGCTGCTGCTTCGCCGCGTAGTCAGCCAGGAGATCGATGATCTTCGGCCCATAGCGCTTACAACGAGAAGCAAGGAGGGCGAAAGCTACCTCAGAGCCATCTGCAGCCATCGGCATCCAGGATGTGATGTGCGGCAAGTCAAGCTCCGCTCCTGACGCCATCACCATGGCCAGCCCCATGGAAGCGCCTAGGCCCTTCTGCTCGCGCTTGTATTCCAACGAGGCCTCCTCTCACAGAGCATCCGCCAGGGTGTCGACATCGTCAAGGACAATGCCCTTGGGGATGACCTCCTTGTAAAAGCGTGCAAGCACTTTCCTGGCCTTCTCCAAGGAGCCAGTAGTGGTGGTGCAGCGATCTTCGATCGCGGTGGCAGCATCACCTAAAGCATCTCCATGCTCCAGCACATCACGATTAAACGTGATGCCTGAAGCATCTGAAATAGAGAATGATTCGAGTGAGAAAATATGAGCCATAGTCGAGAGAACATAAGACTCAAATGAGGCAAGGGAAACTCACCGGAAATATCTTTGGCTGTAGCCATAAGCTTATCTGCCACCTCCTTCTCGCGGGCGGCCGCTGCTGCCATGAGCTGTTGCTCATGATCGGAAGCCTCCTTCTGTAGGCGCTCCTTGGCTTCAGTAGCATCATCTTCCCTCTTCTCTACCTGGCCAAGTCTCTTTTCAAGAGCGTTCAGCCTTCGGAGCGTATTATTATTTTCATCTGCAACATGAAGCAATACAGGATCGATACAAGAAAATCCATGGAGCAGACGCACAAAAACCAGGGTGAAAAAGTCACGTACCTTGAAGCTACTGCAAGTTAGCCTCCAGCGCGAGGTGCTACTGAATAAGGAGATTGGCGCCATGCACAAAGGGCTATAGAAGAAACAGAAACTCAAGTTAGTAAATAAAGGGCTCGGGGGCTCCCCCCATAGATTATGCAAGATAACACTTACGTGTTCAGGTGTGGACTCCGAAGGTTTGCGAGTTATCTTCTGAGTCACGACTGACCGAGCTTCTCGTTTGGAGGAGTTCGGACCATCATCCTCAGATTCAGCCACCATCTGGGGAATAGAAGCCATCGAATTCGACTCCTCCATAACCTCTTGAGTGCCCCCGTCAAGGGACTCCTCCGAAGAGTTGCTGCAAGCAAAAATCAAATTAGCAACACATTGCGACTGCAAAGACAAGTAAAAGGAAAAGGACCCAAATGAAGTAAATTATGACTCGATATTCGATAATTTGAAGACGGGATCCGCTTTCAATTTCTTCTTCTTGGCAGGCGGCTGCGGAGCCACTGACCGAAGAGGCACAACAGGATAAGGTGCAGACGACGCACCATCATCCTATCTGTGCTGCTCGAGGAATGATGTGTTGGAGATATTCCCAAGAGGCAATAATAAAGTGATTATTATCATATCTTCATGCTTATGATAAATGTTTACATACCATGCTATAATTGTATTAACCGGAAACATTAATACTTGTGTGATTTGTAAACATAAAAGAGTCCCTAGTAAAGCCTCTTGTTAAACTAGCTTGTTGGTTAATATATGATCATGGTTTCCTGATCATGAACATAGAGATGTTATTAACAACAGGGTCATATCATTAGGAGAATGATGTGATGGACATACTCCTATAGTTAAGCGTAGCATAAAGATCAAGTCATTTAATATAGTTCATTTGCTATAAGCTTTCTGATACATAGTAACCTAATTCCTTTGACCATGAGATCATGCTAATCACCATCACCGGAAGGATGCTTTGATGACATCAAACACCACACCGTAACTGGGTGGTTATAAAGGTGGCATTGAGTGTTCTGAAAGTATGTGTTGAGGCACATGGATCAAGAGTGGGATTTGTCCATCCATATGACAGATAGATATACTCTGGGCCCTCTCGGTGAAATGTCATCCAATTAGCTTGCAAGCATGTGACTAGCTCACAAGGGATCACATATCACGGGAACAAGAAAAGAGTACTTATCAGTAACGAGGTTGAACTAGGTATGCAGAGATACCGACGATCAAATCTCGGATAAGTAAACTATCACGAGACAAAGGGAAATTGGTATTGTATGTAAGTGGTTCATTCGATCGCTAAGTAATCATAGAAATATGTGGGAGCCATATGAATTTCTAGATTCCTCTATTGGTTATTGATCGGAGAAGTGTCTCGGTCATGTCCGCAAAATTCACGAACCGTAGGATTCAATGTTGTTTAGTAGATATGGAATGTAAGTAGGGAAACCGAATGTTGTTCGGAGTCTCGGTTGGGATCCGGGATATCACGAGGAGATCCGAAATGGTCCGGAGAATAATATTCATATAAGGAAAGTCTGATTCCGGAGTTCAGGAATGATTTCGATGTTTTCATCGGAGAGGTTCTAGAAGGGTCTAGAAGGTTCACCGGACCGGAAGGGGAATGGTCCATGAATGTGTCATGGTTAAGAGGAATGATTGGATCATGTCCTAGGTCACTTTGGTTGGGCATTTGCGAGAGAGAAATAAAGCTCTAAATTGAAAGTCAAAAGGGAGGTTTGAAAAGTCAAACTAGAACAATAGTTTCCTAGTGGAAGAAGGAAAGAGTCCTTCCTTCTATCCAACTTGGGTTTGGGTATGGATTCAAACTACCCTCTCCCAAGCTGTCGTCCCTCACATAAATAGAGGGGGAGGGTGCCCCAAAGCACACAACACCAAGCCCTCCCCACCGTGCACCGTCGCCGCACGCATCCGCGCCACCGCCCAGCGCCATCGCCGCCTCGCGTCGCCGCCGGCCCGTCGCCGTCGCCCTAGCCGCCGCAGACACCACCTCCTCCTCTCTGGCCTTCTAAACCTAGATCGCCAGAAACCCTAGATCCACCATAACTCGCACCGGCTTAGGTGAAGCCCTGCGGGATCTTCCCTCTACTTCCGACACCACGCCGCTGTGCTGCCGGAATCGCGAGGGGAGAACTACAACCTTCGTTGCCTGTTGGAACAAGGGAGAGGAAGGTCTTCATCGAGTACTGAACGTGTGACCAACTATGGAAGCACTACCGGAACGTAGCACCGGAAGGATCGTCTACATGATCTTGAGATCGTCAAGTGTACGACTACATCACCCACGAGAATCTACTCTCGTTAACCGCTTTGGAATCTTCGAGGGTGAGTACTCTAATCGACTCGTTGCTTCAATCTAGTAGATAGATCTTGGCTTGTTTGTTTACATGCGGTAGAATTTTTTATTTTCCATGCTACGAACCCCTTCACGACGGACCCCTTGGAGTTGGAGGGGTAGACGCATTCGAAGACTCGCTCCGGGCGCGCTTTTGGGTCTGCCCTTCACTCGGCTCGAGGGCATCAGCCATAGGAGATTGCACCGGAGGAAGTTCGGACTCAGAATCCACAACTTTGTTGTCTGGAGCAAATGGAAACTCTTCAGGTAAAGGAGGCATCATCCTAGCTACCTTGAGATCCTGCAAACCAAAAACATAAAAGAAAATGATTAGTGACACTAATCATATGCGAAGAGCACTCGAAAAAAGCGCAACATGCAGGACACAAGTCTCCACCTGTGGCACCACATTTTTGGCATTGAAGGGGGAGGTCAACAATTTCCCCGGAAGGACCTCATCGGCCTTGTGCTTTAGCAGAGGCCGAAGGGCTCTACCAAGATCACCCTTGGATAGCTCCTCGGGTGAGACCATCGTCGGGTTGCTGCGGCCAGCATATAAAACATCGGATGCACCCTCGCTTGTAGTGGCTGCACCCGACGCTTGAGGAAGGTGCGGATGATTTCCACGCCATTGACCTCCTTATCAGCCACCATCTGGAGTGCCTCCACGCGATGGTAGAGCTCCTCCACCTCCGCAGTTTCACCCTCCAAGATTTGGTTCTTCTACGACCTCTTCGGGACGATTTTCTGAGAAGACTCGAATGAGGCGAGACCATATGCTTGTCCGTCCAACTTGGCGTCGCGGATGTAAAACCACTTCCTTTGCCAGTACTAGATAGACTCGCACACAGAAAAGGAGAAGAAAAGAATAGAAGATCGAATAGAGATGATGCAGCCGCCGAGCGGATAGACTCCATCGGTGCCAGACTGCCTCTTCACAGAATAGAGCTTCCGGAAGAGGCCAAAGTGTGGCTCGATACCGAGCCAGCACTCGCAAAGAGTAATGAAGCGGGCAATGTGAAGAAGAGAGTTGGGAGACAAATGATGCAATTGAATGCCATAGAAAAAGGAGTCCATGAAGAAACTCATGGACAGGAAGAGAAATACCGCGAATGAAAAAGTCATAAAACATTACCCGAAACCCTTTGGGTTGGAGTGGGATTACCTCCTCACCGGGGAGGATGGAGTCCTCCTTATTATAGGGAATTAACCCAGAATCGTGCAGCTTGCGTAGGTCTCCATCGCGCATCTCTATGCGCTTCCACCCGTCGTCCGTGGCACGGGTGGTAGCGGGGATCTTCTTGCCACCGGTGGCGGCGCTCGACCCAGCTCCGACAGTGGTCTTCTTGGTCTTGCCCATCTTGTAGCGGTGATGGTGGCGGTGTGCACGCAAGAAGGAAGAGGTAAAACATCGAAGAATATCCAGAGCACAGTAATGGGCAGCGAAGCTCGTGAAAATGAAGGCAATGGCAAAAGATCAAATGATGAAGGGTAAAAGAAAACTACTATTTACCTACGGTATAAAAGGAAGAAGACGATGCACGAGAGCCGTTGATCCAGAAGCTCTAGCTCGCACCTCAAATCTAACCCTACACGTGTTAACACTACACCGAACCATCGCCAGCACGCCGTCCACTATGCATGGAAATCGAGGAGACACCATAATTTTCGCCACGTCTGCACGTGACTAGTCAACTTCAAGTCAGGCGGTGGGACCCCCGATTGTCTCATCGCATCACCTATGATGCCTTAGACGGTTGAGATCACCAATCGTCAGCACTAACGTCATCAAGGCAAGGCCAAGCAACAGTTCAAAAATTTCAGATGATTAATCAAGTACTTACTCGAATCTATGATTTGAGAATCTACTCTGGGGCTACTCCTATCAGGAGCGCTGGCCGCGCACCTAAGAAATGACTAAGGTAACTATACCTGGCAACTATCTTCGAGTCCTACGTCAAGTCTGCGACTCCACTACGGACCCGGGGGCTACTCCCATAGGGAGCGTGAGTTGAGCATCCGAAAAAATCGTGTCCTTCGTACCTATATTGCAAACGACTGAATAAAAGTCTCTGCTTGAGTCTACGACTCGAACAAACACTCGGGGGCTACTCCCATAGGCAGCACTGGCCGCGCACCCTATGAATTCTTTGACTGATGACAAAAATCTTTTTGGCAACTTTGCACAAACCAACGCTAAGTGATAAGTAGTCTCCTTGGCCACCCAAAACACCTCCGTGGTGACAAAACTTCGGATGTTGTGTCTGCGACACAAAGATAAGCCCTACAGATATCATTTGATGGCCTGGTAATGCACCTGACTACGCTCTGCCAGTAAAACTTCCGTGCCAATAGGAACGATGAAAATACTGATGGACGCGTTGGGTACACCACTTGAAAAACACTGGGATTCAACTCCTATAAGTCCACAACGGCTTGATTCGAATCACACCAGCAATCGTTCCAAATTCGAGTCCGGGGACTCGAGTTTGATGAAGATCGTGTTGTTTTGTCCTATGATAGTTAACTGGCCCTGATCCGTCAAGTGAGTCAGGCACACGCATCAACAGTCCCTATGAACTAAAACGTTTCTTCTTGTAAAGCAGGTTCAACTAAATAGCACCCGAAGGATTGAAGAGTTTCCGATCAAATCTATGATTCAACTAAACACTGGACGGATACTAACATGGTTATACCCCACGGGTACACGACATTGGTATACCTGGTCCAAGCCCAAGGAAGGCCCACGACAAATACACGCGGCCCATGATGATTTCGGGTGGCCCAAGCCCATGATGTCTTCGGATCCTTGGAGGACAAGTCTAGAGTAGATAGAATTTCAAAGGGTACCAACCCTAATATGTAACCGACTCGACCTAAGCCTGGGACCTGCCTATCTATATAAAGTCCAGGAGGGTATGGCGATAAGGATCTCTTCCACCATTCATACACACCTCACGCCAGATTGCATATGCGCACCCCTATAACTTTCGGTTCCGCCGTAATCAAGAGCAGAAAAGCAGGAGTAGGGTTTTCCCTCCGGGGGCCTGAACCTGGGTAAACCTTGTGTCCCCGTGTTGCTTGTCTATTAACCGTTCCACGACTTCCTGCATCCCCATCTTCTTGATACCTAAGTCTATAACAATGGGCATTGATGAATCAACCCTCGTTAGCAGCGACTTGAGAGGTGGTTGCGCCTTGCTAGGGTTTGTTGTGTGAGGGGTAGGGGGCGCCCTACCCCTCCTTATATAGGTGGGAGAGGCGGTTTGGGGGAAGGGGAGTCCTCCCCTAACTCATCTACTAGTTCGGTGGCAAGGGAGAGGGAGGAATTCTCCCTTAGGTAGGATACCTTCCCTCCCTCCACTAGGCAGTCAATGTTGGCGTTTGACTTTTTCAAACTGGCTTTTTGACTTTCAAACTAGAGTTTGATTTCTCTCTTCTAATTGCCCAGCCAAGTGGCCTAGGACATGATACAACATTACACTTTTTCATGACACATCCATGTACCCTTCCCACTCTGGATCGGTGAACCTTCTAGACCCTTCTAGAACATTCTGGTGAAAACACTGAAACCATTTCCAAACTTCGAAATTGGAATTTCCTTGTATGAATATTATTCTTCGGACCATTCCGGATTTCCTCGTGATATCCAGGATCCGATCCGAGACTCCTAACTACATTCAGTCTCTTTACTCACTTTCCATATCTACTAAACAACATCGAATCCTTAAGCGTGTCTCACTACGGTTCGTGAATTATGCAGACATGATTGAAACTCTTCTCCGATCAATAACCAATAGAGGAATCTGGAAATTCATATGGCTCCCACATATTTGTACGATTACTTCATGATCGAATAAACCATTTACATATAATACCAATTTCCCTTTGTCTCGCGATACTTTACTTATCCGAGGTTTGATCATTGGTATCTCTGCATACCTAGTTCAACCTCATTACCGGTATGTACTCTTTACTCGTTCCTGTGATATGTGATCCCTTGTGAGCCAGTCACATGCTTGCAAGCTAATTGGATGACATTCAACTGAGAGGGCCTAGAGTATATCTCTTCGTCATATGGATGGACAAATCCCACTCTTGATCCATGTGCCTCAACACATAATTTCCGAACACTCAGTGTCACCTTTATAACCACCCAGTTACAAAGTGGTGTTTTATTTCATCAAAGCATCCATCCGGTGATGGTGATTAACATGATCTCATGGTCGAAGGATTTAGGTTACTATGTATTTGAAAGATTATATCAAACGAACTATTGAAATGACTCTGATCTTTATGCTACGCTTAACTATAGGAGTATGTCCATCACACCATTCTCCTAATGATATGATCTTGTTGTTAATAACATCTCAATGTTCATGATTAGAAAACCATGATCATCTATCAACCAACAAGCTAGTATTACAAAGAGGCTTTACTAGGGACTCTAACAAGTTTACAAATCATACAAGTATTAATGTTTCCGGTTAATACAATTATAGCATGAATGTAAACATTTATCATAAACACAAAGATATAATAATAACTAATTTTATTATTGCCTCTTGGGCATATCTCCAACAGTTTTGGCATATCTTTTATGCCAATTATGTAACATAATTGTATGACATCTTTTATTCTTTTGCCATGCAACTATGTGTTATACTTGAATGTCCTTTTATACTTAGTTGTTTCTTTTGTGGTTTTATCCAAATAAATTGTGACAATAATGTTTTGCTGCAAAAATAAAGTTTGTAAATCCTCAAATTAAGCATGTCTATCATTCTGGACAAAGCTGATTGATGGACATTATGACCATGAAATTTTATTGGTCCGTCTCACTTCTGGCCAAAGCTGGTGTGTACTAGATTGATGAAAGAATTCTATATGATTAGAGGATCTAATTAAGTGTGGCTTATCTCTATCATTCTGGCCAAAGCTGATTGGCAAATATTTTGATCATAAAACTTTATTGATCATGTCTATTTCTGGCCAAAGCTGATGTAGACTAGATTAATGAAAGGAGTATAAAATTGTGATGCTTATTCAAAGAATTTGTTTTCTTTTGCAGCATCTAATGCCTCTCAAATTTTCGGTATTATTAATGGCATAGAACAGTTGACTGGTAGCAATTTTGGTACTTGGAAGGATAAGCTTGAGATCACTTTAGCTTTGCTGAATATAGATTATGCCCTCCTTAAGGATCCTCCTATAGCACATGCTGAAGGTGATGAGAATTATGATGCCCTGAAAAGGGCTTATGATGATGAGAAAACTAAGTGGGAGGATTCAAATCTTAAGTGCCTCATGATTATTAAGGGCTCCATTACTCAAAGTATGATGGGAGCTGTTCTAGACTCTCAGACTGACAAGGGTTACCTTGGAAAGATTGGGGACCAGTTTAAGGGATCATCCAAAATTTATGCAACAAGCCTCATTAGAAGGCTTATTGATGAAAGGTATGATCCAACTAGGAGTCTCAGAGAGCATATCATGAGGAGAATTAACATGGCCACTAAACTTAAGACAATGGAAATGGAAATCTCTGAAGGTTTTCATGTCCATTTTATTATGTCATCCTTGCCCATGGAGTTCTCTCCGTTCAGCAGCAATTATAATGTGATGGATTCTAAATGGGGCATGGATGAAATGATGGCTAGATGTGTACAAGAGGAGGAAAGGCTTAAATCTGGACGAGTTAATCATGTCAATCAGTTCAAGCATTCTCCAAAGAAGAAAAAGATTATAAAGCCTAAGCCTGCTCAGTTTAAATATAAAGGGCAATCTTCTAAGTTCTTTCAGCAAAAGAACCCTAACAGAGCTCCTAATGCAGATGCACTCCCTAATTCTGATGGTAAAGATCCTAATGGATGTCGCTTTTGTGGAAAAAGCAGACACGTCCAGAGGGATTGTATTGGTTTCATGAAATGGCTCAATAAGAAAGGTAATAATGTTATAACCTTTGTTGGCGAATCCCTTTATGTTGATTATGCCACCAATACATGGTGGGCTGACTCAAGTGCAACAATTCGTGTTGCAAACTCATTACAGGGATTCGATATGAAGAGGACCCTAAGAAGAGGGGAAATAACCATTAGAGTTGCTAATGGTGTTGAAGACGAAGCTGAGGCCATTAGAGAGCTTACACTTACACTCCATAGTGGCTTTACGC
The DNA here is from genome assembly GCA_916181665.1 of Avena sativa. Lineage (NCBI taxonomy): Eukaryota > Viridiplantae > Streptophyta > Magnoliopsida > Poales > Poaceae > Avena > Avena sativa. The sequence goes on along the minus strand of OV702293.1, from coordinate 6,520,168 downwards.
TTTGTTTGCATAATGTACTTTATGTACCCGCTATGATACGAAACCTTGTGTCTATCTCATGCTTAGATGATGATGGTTTTCACTATGTGTAGCGACCTCAGATCGGTGAGGATCCTAAGTCCATGTGATTAACATGCTAGTCCCTGGATCAGTAGCTAGCACTCACAGTCGACGAAGTATCATGTAAAACACAAAGTCTTTATTACATGGAGAATCCAGAGTATAAATTTATTACAAATTTGCTTAGCATAAGGCTAGCTCAAATAACAGCGGAAACTTAAAAGCAGCTTGAGTCCATCAACGCCCCAGGCTTGTCGAGTGTAGACTCGCGATCCCTACGCACCTTTCAATCTTCGGATTCTGCACATAAAACGTGCAACCAACAAGTTGGGTCAATACTTTGAATGTATTGGCAAATTACACCAAGGAGAGAAAAGACTATCTCTACATGCAAGGCTAGTTTAGGCTGTAGAGTTCATTTGCTCAAAGCTAGTTTTCTTAAGCAGAGAAGAAGAAGAGAAGATTTTCCCTACTTTGTAAACATTTGCTTAGATAAAATATGGTTGAATGGCACACGAGGATATTACTCACCAAGTGCCCAAACAACCAAACACTTGGATATTACGCACCAAGTGTCACCTGGATATTACACACCAAGTTCCCAAAATCCCACCCATTGGCGATATTACTCACGCCATGGGGTTTTTAAAACTTTGTTTAGAAAAGAGAGAGGAAGATCCTTCAGAGGCTCCATCCTTCAGACGCTCATTGTTGTTCTGTTACCATGAACACGGCTGATCGATCAGATTGCAATACTCTCGAGAGTTTGTGCACTTTACCCACAATCCACGATCAAGTCCTTTTACAGACAAGACCATGGCGAGGCTTTCCCTTAGTAGCCCCTCTACCTTCTGGATCCAACCGTGCCAAGAACCTCCAAATGTTGGTACCCAGGTGAGGTTTCCCACTAAGTACTAGGCCAAGACAGAGCCCATAATGTATTGTGGTTGCACTGGAAGCTTCTGAATTCTGAAACATGGCAGACTTCTTTGATTCCTGGGCGGCCTTCCTCCACCAAAATCTCACTCGTTGACCCTACAACCATTCCGCCCAGAAGAAAACTTAGTTTTATTTTGAAGTGGATTTGAGGAGAAAGGTTTGCTCTAGAGAGCCTTTATACTTAGAAAAATTCTTTGTCTTTCGAACCCCCCAACGGTACTTTGTATATATAGCGTAGCAAGCAATACTTAGCAAAAACAGGGGTAACCTATTAGGAGGGAAAATCCTAAGTATAGAGCTACTCATGGCATACTACAAAATCATCGCACTTGCAAAATAATACTAAGGAAAATTCTACTAGAACATCCTACACATGCATACTACAAAATTTTGAAGATCACATGCATAGAATCAAAACTGGGACAAAAGTTATGAACAAGTGGTGTAACTTGCCTTGATCCGAGCAGCACTCTACACAATAGCACTCCTTAGCGCGCTCCGAACAATCTAACGAATCACAAACATAGATCTGATCACAACTTGCTCAAAACAGGTCACAGAGATAATCATGCATGCATGCAACATGGTATTTTATGCAAGATTGGTTCTTCTAAATTGACCAAGGTAGCAAGATTGAGTTGCAATAGTGTTAAGGGTGTCACTAGGATTGATTTCCCAAAGGTTTAGATCTATTTGGGTCACTAATACAAATCCTAGGGTTTAAAAGGAGATCAAACCATCTAATTAGCCCCAAACTAGATCTAATGATCTTAAGCAAAGTTTTATAATTTTGTTCAGTAGGTATTGTGGAAACAAGGTTATTGCAACAAGAATCAACCAAAACAGAATTTTAATTATTTTTCTATAGAAAAAACACTCTAATCTAATGATTAAAATCTACACCTAAAACCTTACTGTAAACTTGGAATATTATTGCAGATTTGGATTCTACATAAAATTAGGAATCCAACGGTATATTATAAGCGAAAATTGGTCAAAGATTCAATTTTATATGAATTTTGCAATTTTGAATCTAAATCTGCAAACAGATCTACTCCTCACTTAAGTTCTTGCCAAGTGGCAGACGCTGGTTGGTCTAGCTGGCCAGGCGGGTGACGCGGCACGGTGACGACGCGCTTGCCACGCGGCAGCGCGGTATTGGCCGGTACCCCTTCGCCCCTCCTTCTAATATGGCCCGCACAACTACAATCGGACGGTTTGAGAGGGCGCGGCGACTTACCGCGGTGGCGACGACGGCGTTGGGCGTCGGTGGCGTCGGTGATGAAGGTTGACGGTGCTCCGGCGGCTCCCCGAGGTGGCGGTGTGGTCGACGGGCGCGTCTGATCCCTATGGTCACGCTCGTGTCCTCGTCGTCTCCCCTTGCTTCCTCGACTATCGGCAGAGTCCCGCCGATCTCCTTCGTCCCCGGCGGTGCTCCGGCGAGCAATCGCGAGCGAGTTCCTGCGAGAGAGAAGGGGAAAGGCACGCGGCGAGAATCAGTGGTGGATGGAGAAGCTCCAGAGGGAGGAAGGAGCAAGGGAGGGGGCTTCGAACCGTCTCGGCGAGGTCGACCCGACGACGGCGATGCGATTCGCCGACGGCTAGGGTTTTTGCAAGAAAAGAAAATCGAGCGGGGTGAGCCGAGGGTGGCAGGGTTTACATGGGGGTGGAGACTTGGGCGAGCGGGCTCAAATCACCACGAATCTTACCGGAAATCCGTTCGAACTCGTGCAGTAGCCGGACTCCAGCTTGAGGTAGGGGATGAACAGGTGGGTCCCGCGTGTCTGTGGTGGAGGGGGGGAGTGGGCTGGCGTGGGTGCGGGTAGCTAGCTGCCGTGCAGGTGCGGGTAGGCTGGCGCTGCGGCCCAGTTAGGTTAGGTTGCCTCTTTTTTTTCTTTTAACATTTATCATTTACTGTTTTAGTAAAACCCAAATAACTTGTGCATACTAAGTCCAAACTTGATGAAATTTGTTTCTAAATTTTTATAAAAGTAAGGTGGTCAACATAGGACCATGGTTTGATGTTTCACAAAGTTTTAGAAGGGTCAAGCTTGTTTACAACAATAATGCCTACATAAAGGAAATCGTTATTAGGGTTTTGATAGGTTTAGGTGTTAAGATTTTGTTGTAAATTTTTATTTGTAGGGTGCAATGATGCAAGGATGATGCATGCCACTAATAACATCCTAATATAAAATATGGGATGTTACAAACCTACCCCCCTTAAGAAGAATCTCGTCCTCGAGATTCGGGTGGCCTAGCAAATAGGTGTGGGTGTTCTGCCTTCAAGTCTTCTTCACGCTCCCACGTAGCTTCTTCCTCGGAGTGGTGGTTCTATTGTACTTTGCAAAATGTCGTATGAATTATGGACTGGGTGTAACATCCAAAAAATCACAATTTCAAATTTTGCATATCATCCATGCATTCATAATCATTTTAGGATCATTTTCAATGTTATTTCAAAAACAGAAGCATTTCAAGATTTGTTATTTTATGTAAGCAAGGAATTAGCCTTATTGCTACCCTTGAGAATTAAAAACACTTGTTTTTATCAGTAGGGGTTTGATCCTAAGTTTGATTGATAATTTCCAAAATTTGGACGAAGGTTTCAAAACAAAGTATGAATTTAAAACCATTCTTATGCATTTATTAAACAAATGGTAAAGGCAATGTTTTCATTTAAATTCCAAAGGGCCAAAGTAAGTTTGGGTGAACAGAAATGTTTTATACTTAAATATGTGCAGGTTTCACTTTATAAAAATCCAGAGAGAGTTTGAATTCAAACACATTTGAAATCATTTGAAAAGGATTCCTAGAAAATCAAAACAGAAATGAAAAAGGATTAAAGAAAAGAAAAATGGCTGGCGCCACTTATTCGGCCCAGCAACGAAAACAGCCCACCCGGGATTCCCCTAGTCCCTCTGTTTCTCACTCCAGCCGCGCACACCCCCTCACTGACGCTCCGACCCCACCATCCACCTCAGCATCGTCGTCAATCACGCGCCGGAGGAACTGCTCGCCGCTGCCGTTTCCTCCCGAATTCAAATCCTTTGATTGCGCTTGATTCACGGAGTAATTCCCCCTCCTCGCTCGGCTACTTAATCCCCACCCCTCGACGGCCATTTCCGCTCGCTTAACTCACTCACTCCGCCACCAGGCTGCCCCCAATTGCTCTCACACCGCCGATGTACCAACGAGCTTCGGCGACGAAATTCCGGTGAGCCAGACCACCCCTGCCCTTCTAATTCATACGAGTGTGTTCCTTACAACCTTGTGCATCTCCTGACCTCTTCCATTTGGCCGCGCTTGACCCAGGCCGCCATTCTCGTCCACCTCCACAAGTGACAGAGCCGCTGCTCGACTCCGGCGACACCTTCTGGTAGTTCTTGGCCACCCCTTTCTCTCTTATGGTTACTCACATGTTCGCCAGGCTTGTGTGCATCTAACGGCACCATTCTTTTGGCTAGGCGCGGTCTGTAGCCTCGCCAACGACGATGAACAGCCATACCTGTTGACCGACGCTTCTCCGGCGAGCAATAGACGTCAAGTGCGTGCGCCCCTGTCCCTCCCTCGACCACCTTGAGCACCGCGACGACCCCACGAGCTTAGTAAGCCCCTCTGTTTTCTCCCTCGCTTCCCAGAACCACCAGACCATCACTGGCCGAGCGCGCTGCCGCTCTCCGTTGACTCAGCGCCGCCAGTTCTTGGTCAGGGCAAAGGTGCCCGTTGGATCTAGATCTCACGGTCGCGATTAGATCTTAGATAAAGCGGTATGGCATATCTGAGCCGTGCGTAGCTAGTTAGATCCAACGGCCTGCGAGCGTGATCCATGCGAAACGGTATCAACCAATCAGACAGCACCGCGTGGTCTGTGTTTTGATTTAAAATTCGAAATTATATCTATTAGTTGTTCAAACTTGTAAAATTCATAACTTTTGATCCACACGTTCAAATTTTGCAAATTTTATATCATTGGAATCAGGAGAAAGAATTCTATCTATCTATGCACTTTGCTTAATAAATTGACTCTGTAAAATGGGTTGTTTTTGCAGAGACATTTGTAGGCTTATTTTGAGAATAGAAATTATTTGAAAAATGTTTTAAAGACTAAATAAAGTTTATTTACTGTTTATTTGTTTTGTTTGTGATTCAGTACTGTTACACTTGTCTTGTTTGATTTAGAAAAGTCATCACATGGCATTTGCATGCATTCATATATTTTTGTTTGTTTATTTTGATATGTCAATTTGGTTCTATCATTTTATGTGTAGATTTTGGTGCTAGTGTTGATTGTGATTGTGAGGATTGTTGCTACTCCCCCAACTACCAAGGCAAGTGGTGCTTCATATTTTTGTCCCAATATTTTGACTATGCATTAGAAATATTTTGTATAGGGCTTGCATGAATATTTTGCTAAGTATCTATATTCTATGCTTGGGAAATCCTAGTAGATGTAGAATTGTTAGAATTTTCTCTAAATTAAGACACTTGCTATTGCCATGCTTAGCCTAGCTAGTAGTAACCAAAGGGTGGATTATATAACATGCTATGAGAAATATTTCTAAGTCTATGACTTATGTTTTGCTTAATAAAACAACTATGTGAATGAAACACCTGGGTGTAATGGAAAGAATGGTTTGTGTTGAGTGGTTACACAAGGCCCATTTCTATGGTTTACCTTGTGTATCTCACTGGTGGAAAGCCACCCAGGAACAAAGGGATTTGAGATGCCAAATGTTAAGAAGCTTCTAGTGCAACCACATGGCATTATGGGCTCTGCCTGGATCATATAGGTTGCAATAACTTAGCCATTTGGACAGTTGGTGGTAGTGGGATGATAGGTTGGAACGCGTCCATTTGGTCTAAGGGAAGGCTTCTGAAAGGTCCTGTCTTGGTGGAAATCAAGTCTTGTGGGGAAAGTGCACCACCTCTGTAGATGGAAGAAACTAAGTACTTAGCCATGTCCCTGGTATGGGACAATTTGAGCATCAAGACATGGAAGCTATCAAGAATCTCCTCATCCCAATTTTCTAAGTAAAAACTTGTGGTTGAACAAGGGTGAAGGTTCACCAATTTCTATTGGTGGTTCCTTGGGAAAGTTTTTGCCAAACAAAAACTTAGTGTTTTCAACTGATAGGTAAAACCTATTTTGAGCAAAGCAAGCCTAAGCTACACTTAGCCAAATTCATGTAGTAACTAGATACTAATATTCTACTAAGGTATCACTTGCCAATACTATTCCAATGTATTGACCCACTGTGGTTGTAACTTGTGATGTTGTAGGTTACTCTGATGATGATTAGGGGTTATGAGTCTACACTCAACATGCTTGCCTGTGGCACATGAAGATGAATACTTCTATTTTTATATCGCTAAGTTAAACTCTTGTACTAGCCTATGGCCATGGAGTTGTAAAAGACTATGTTATCTCTGGAATGACGATGTAATAATGACCTTTGTTTCTGTGTACTTCATCTTAAACTCTGGATGATAGCAATTGATCCAGGGACTAGCATTGCAATCACAGGGATCTTTACCTTTATAAAGGTGGGATCTTACAGATGGTATCAAAGCATTATGTTGCCTGTAGGATTATGACCCTAGGATTGGATTAGAAACCACTAAGGAAATTTTTTCAACAATTTCCACACTTGCCTTTTTCTTCTCGTAAACTTTTCTAATCTTCTTTCTCATCTCTATTTGTAGATGAACTCCATCAATGAAGCCGTAAGGAAGGGACCACTCATGACCATGACTTTGGAGTGTGAGACTGAGTTTCCCAAGGCCCTCAAGAACCTTATGGTTACCATGGGGATACATGGTGCAGCTGTGTACAAAGGATTCCCTGTGATGGATGAAGGAGAGGAGTATTGGTGGGTGCAACTTCACTTGTACAAAAACAAGGAAGACAACCACAAGGAGTCAGGACTCTGCATGGTCACCAACTCAGAAATGCACACAACATTGTTTGACTCTGCAAGAAATGTAGCTTGGAATGATATCAAGGAGCTTGGTGATAGACTCAAGTGCAGAATGCTCAACACCCAAAACGACCTTAGGGAAGAAAAGTAGTATACCCAAGAGTTAGAGACTACCAACCAACAACTAAGGGGAGACATCATAGACTTAATTTGGGAGTCTTGTGAACAAGATAGACAGATGGCTACTAAGGATGCCCTGATAGCTATTTTGTCTAGTGAGTGAGAGTTGTAATGTACTTCGTTAGTTGGACCACCACACTTATCATTTTTATTTCCAAAAATTTGTCTAAGTTATGTTGAACCTTTGATGCTTGTAAAGGACTTGTGTATTCCATGACTTGTGTGATTGTTGCAAAAGATATGCTTGTGATATTTAGTCTTGTGATTTTTCTCTATTGATGTTTATTCTAACTTCTCTTTATCTTATAAAATAGATGCCTAATGTTATTATCAACACGGCCGAGGAGTTCAAGGGAACTCGTTTTGGCACTCGTCTCATTGAGCTCACTAGCGTGCTCAACCTTACACTTCCTAGCATCATGACGCTTCCCCTCACCAAGTTTGAGAGGAAGGACCTTTGGGGCTTCAGAGTCACTCAGCCCGGACGCCAGGCAGAGCCAACCACGGAGACCATCAATTTCAAGATTATGCATGACGACAAGGAGAAAGGCCTAGATGTAGTCATGCAGGAGTTACTTGGGCGCCTGGTAGGGAGACACTCTAGAGAGCTTAGAGGTCTTTACTTTCACCCCTTCGAGAGACGCGAAGAGGAGGGTGAGGCTATTGAGTTCGAGGATGCTGCTAGAGAGACGGTGGAGCCGATTCGTCTGTACCTTCAGGATCTAGAGGTTCTTATTAGGCACCTAGATACTGATAGGACCAACATCATGCTTAGCAATGACGAGCTCCAGGTTCAGCTTCGTGAGAAGGACAAGCTCTTCGCGGAGCAAGACGAGAAAGTCAAGGAAATGGAGGCCAAGTTTGAGAGACAGGACAGGAAGTTCAAGAGCCAAGAGAAAAGAGTCCAAGACAGGAACAAGAGGATCCGGGAGATGAAGGAGGAGTTAGAGGCCAAGGACTTCGAGATCGAGCATCAACAAGGAGTGATCGAGAGGCTTCGCTCACAGAAGAGGGCTCTTAGGGCTAAGATAGAGGCCTTGCCTACTAATGTCAATGAGTACAAGACCGCCATGGAGAATGCAGGTCTTACACTTGTTGACGAGGAGATTGATGCGGAGGAGTAGTGTAGACTACTCGATTTACTTTCATTAACCGTACTTTGTTTATTGAGTCGCAATGACCATCCAACATGTGGGTGGCTTGCTATGGTGTGTTTACTTTTCCAAACTTGTTGTTTACGTCATTTGAACCTTATGTTACTTTGATGCTTATATTGGTGATTGTCTATGTGATGTATTGTGCATGTTAAGCATCTATGGGTATCTCATTCTTATCCTTCTGATAACCACATATGCCTCCTCGATGTGCCAACCCCAACCCAAACAACAACAATGTCACCCCCGAGATGCAGCAGTTGATGATAGCATAGGCACAACTGATGCAGATGATGACCACTTTTATGCAGAATCAGAATAATAATAACAACAACAACAACAACAACAACAACAACAATAACAACAACAATCCGAACAATCCACCAGGATTTGACATGCTCACCAGATTCCTAAGACTGAGGCCTGCAAAGTTCTCATGAACCACTGATCCAATGGTGGCCAATGATTGGCTACGTTAGGTGAACAAGGACTTGGTAACCGTCGGCTGCACCGACGAGGAAAAGGTCAGGTTTGCAGCACATCTGTTGGAAGGACCAGCGGTAACTTGGTGGGACAACTTCTAGATCACCACTCCCATTGAGGATGTGACCTGGGCTATCTTTGAGGATGGATTCCGTACAGCTCACATCTCATCCAGAGTGATGAATTTAAAGAAGAAGGAGTTCCACAACCTGAAACAACGTCACCGTAGCGTGGCTGAATATATTGAGGAGTTCAACAATCTGGCGTGTTATGCACCGGATGAAGTTGATACTGATGCCAAGAGGAAGGAGAAATTCCTCGAAGGACTAAATGATGAACTCAATCTGCAGCTATCTGTGGCTTATGCCCCAACCTACCAATCACTTTGTGACAAGGCTACCATCTTGGAGAACAAGATGAAACAGGTTGAAAGCAGAAAGAGGAAGCATAGCTCTGACAAGCACAGCTCGGGATCGTCTCACAAGCGTTCCCATCATGATGATAGTGGGAGTTCTGGATTCCACAAACATGGGAAGTAAAACAATCACCACGGCCACAACCGCCATCATGACAACAAGCATCACCGTAGTCATGATAATGACAAGTATAAGAACCACAAGAGTGGATACAAGAACCACCACAATGGAAGTGGAAGTGGTAGTGGAAGTCAGCCTGTCAAGAAAGATCTCAGTCAGGTTGAATGCTTCAAGTGTAAGAAGATGGGGCACTATGCTAATGAGTGCCCAGAAAAGAAAGTTGAAGGTGCCAACAAGCCCAACCCTTTCCAGAAGGGACAGGTGAACCACATCAATGTGGAAGAGATTTATGAGGAACCTGATGCTGTGGCTGGTAAGTTCAAACTCAATTCTGTTCCAGCACTTGTTCTTTTTGATACTGGCGCATCACATTCATTCATATCAAGAGCATTTTTTGATAGAAATGAACTTCCAGTTGAAACTATTGGGTGTCCTATAAAAGTAAGTTCTCCTAGTGGAGAAATGATAGTGAACTCAGGATGTCATGATCTAGTCATAGAGTTTGGGAAGTATAAATTTCCAGTGAGTCTGATAATCCTAAATTCCCAAGGTCTGGATGTAATTTTGGGAATGGACTGGATGACAAATATAAGGGAGTGCTAGATTGTGCCAATCATACTGTCACACTCACAACCCCGGATAATAAAAGGATTAGATTCAAGACCAACTTTGAATCAAAAGGGAGTAAGCTAAATTCTCTTAAGGGGTTAGCATAGACAGTGTACCAATTGTGAGAGAATATCCGGATGTATTTCCGGAGGAATTAACGGGAATGCCACCAGATAGAGATGTGGAATTTCTGATTGACTTGCTGCCAGGATCAGGACCAATAGCAAAGAGACCTTACAAGATGTCAGTCGATGAGTTGAAAGAACTCAATAAACAACTTGGAGAATAGTTGCAGAAAGGATTTATTCAACCAAATTCTTCATCTTGGGGAGCACCAGTCTTGTTTGTGGAAAATAAATATAGAAGTCAAAGGTTATGCATAGATTATCGTTCACTCAATGAGGTGACTATCAAGAACAAATATCCTTTGCCCAGAACCAATGACTTGTTTGATCAGTTAGAAGGAGCCTGTGTGTTCTCAAAGATTGATCTCCGGTCAGGTTATTTTCAGCTTAAGATAAGGGAACAAGACATACCTAAGACAGCTTTCACCACCAGGTATGGATTGTACGAGTATACCGTGATGCCATTAGGTTTGACCAATGCCCCAGCTTACTTCATGAATATGATGAACAAGGTTTTCATGGAGTTCCTTGACAAGTTTGTTGTCGTTTTCATCGATGACATTTTGATCTACTCCAAGAGCAAAGAGGAGCATGAAGGACATTTGCGTTTGATACTTGAGAAGCTTAGAGAGCATAAGCTATATGCAAAATTCAGCAAGTGTGAATTCTGGCTGAATGAAGTTGGATTTCTTGGACACATTGTGTCAGGAGATGGTGTAGCAGTTAACCCCACAAAAGTGTTAGCTGTAACTGAATGGGAATATCCTAAGTCAGTGAAAGAAGTTCGTAGTTTCCTTAGCTTGGCAGGATACTATAGAAGATTCATTGAAAATTTCTCCAAGGTAGCTAAGCCAATGACGGAGTTACTAAAGAAAGACAAGAAATTTGCTTGGACTGAAGGATGTGAACTCAGTTTCCAAGAATTGAAGAAGAGACTTGTGACTGCACCAGTCCTATGTCTGCCAGATTTGGAGAAGGATTTCCAAGTTTATTGTGATGCATCCCATCATGGATTAGGAGCAGTTCTGATGCAAGAAGGGAAAGTTGTGACTTATGCCTCGAGACAACTCAAAACTCATGAGGTGAATAATCCTACTCATGATTTAGAGTTAGCCTCTGTTGTCCATGCACTCAAAACATGGAGACATTATCTTTTGGGAAAGCGATGTGAAGTGTTCACAGATCACAAAAGTTTGAAGTATATCTTCACTCAGAAAGAAATCAACATGAGACAAAGAAGATGGCTAGAACTCATCAAGGACTATGACTTGAGTTTGAAATACCACCCCGGTAAAGCAAATGTTGTAGCAAATGCTCTAAGCCGTAAGGTATTTGTAAATGGCCTTACTAAGGGAGAGTTGCCAGAAGATCTGTGTGCCCAATTTAGAGACCTCAGGTTGGAGATTATGCCTGAAGGACATCTCATGTCATTGGATGTTCGACCCACTTTGTTGGACAAAATCAAGGAATCCCAAAAGACAGACAAGGAAATTGAAGAGATTAAGGAAAATATTGGTAAGGTAAAAGCCAAAGGATTCCATGAAGACGAACAGGGTACTTTATGGTATGGAAAATGTATCTGCGTTCCGCAAGATCCGGAGCTTTAGAAACTGATTCTACAGGAAGCACACAACTCACCATATTCCATTCATCCGGGTAACACCAAAATGTACATGGATGTGAAGGAAAGATTTTGTTGGAATAACCTCAAGAAAGACATCGCCGAACATATTGCTTTGTGTGATGTATGTAGTAGAGTGAAAGCGGAACACCAAAAACCAGCAGGATTGCTACAACCACTGCCTATTCCTGATTGGAAGTGGGACAAAATTGGCATGGATTTCATCACCGGATTGCCAAGGACCAGGTCAGGATATGATTCTATTTGGGTTGTAGTGGATCGTCTAACTAAAGTGGCTCATTTCATACCCGTGAAGACAACCTATACAAGTGCTAAGTTGGCCAAGATCTATATGAATAGGATTGTGTGTCTGCATGGAGTACCCAAGAGTATTGTGTCTAATAGGGGAACTCAATTCACTTCTCATTTTTGGAGGCAATTGCATGAGTCATTGGGAACGAGATTAGAATTCAGTACTGCTTTTCATCCCCAGACTGATGGACATATAGAAAGGACCAACCAGATTCTAGAGGATATGTTGAGGGCATGTGCCCTAGACTATGGAGCTAGCTGGGATGAAAGTCTGACTTATGCAGAATTCTCTTACAACAACAGCTAGCAAGCCAGTATTGAGATGGCACCGTTTGAGTTTCTCTATGGGAGAAAGTGTACTACCCCATTACTATGGAATGGTGTTGGAGAAAGAAACTTGTTCGGGCCAGGATTAATCAAGGAGACTGAGGAGAAAGTCAAGTTAGTGAAGGACAGATTGAAGATAGCACAGTCCCGACAGAAGAGCTACACAGATCCTAGGCGTAGAGAAGTCACCTATGAGGTGGGTGATAGAGCTTATCTTAGAGTGTCACCACTTCGTGGAGTGAAGAGATTTGGAGTCAAAGGAAAATTGGCCCCAAGATATGTTGGACCATTCAAGATTCTGAGTCGTAAAGGAGAAGTAGCTTATGAAATCGAACTACCGGAATCATTGTCTGCCGTTCACAATGTGTTTCATGTGAGTCAGTTAAAGAAATGCCATCCGGAAATGGAAGAGACTTCTTTGAAGGATACTATACCTTTGTAGGAGGTCCAATTGGAAAGTGATCTCACCTATGAGGAAAAACCTATCAAAATTCTTGAGACTGCAGAAAGAGTTACTCGGACAAAGACTATCAAATTCTGCAAAGTACAGTGGAACCATCATTCCGAAGAAGAAGCAACATGGGAAAGAGAAGATGACCTTCGGAAAGACCACCCTCACCTATTTGCTAGCCAATCCAAATCTCGAGGGCGAGATTCACCTGAAGGGGGTTAGATTTGTAACATCCCAAAAATTATGATTTCAAAGTTTGCATATCATCCATGCATTCATAATCATTTTAGGATCATTTTCAATGTTATTTAAAAAATAGAAGCATTTGAAGATTTGTTATTTTATGTAAGCAAGGCATTAGCCTTATTGCTACCCTTGAGAATTAAAAACACTTGTTTTGATTAGCAGGGGTTTGATCCTAAGTTTGATTGATAATTTCCAAAATTTGGACAAAGTTTTCAAAACAAAGTATGAATTTAAAACCATTCTTATGCATTTATTAAACAAATGGTAAAGGCATTGTTTTCATTTAAATTCCAAAGGGCCAAAGTAAGTTTGGGTGAACAGCAATGTTTTATACTTAAATATGTGCAGGTTTCACTTTATAAAAATCCAGAGAGAGTTTGAATTAAAACACATTTGAAATCATTTGAAAAGGATTCCTGGAAAATCAAAACAGAAATGAAAAAGGATTAAAGAAAAGAATAAGGGCCGGCGCCACTTATTCGGCCCAGCAACAAAAACAGCCCACCCAGGATTCCCCTACTCTCTCTGTTTCTCACTCAACCCGCGCACACCCCCTCATTGACGCTCTGACCCCACCATCCACCTCAGCATCATCGTCAATCACGCGCCGGAGGAACTGCTCGCCGCTGCCGTTTCCTCCCGAATTCAAATCCTTTGATTGCGCTTGATTCGCGGAGTAATTCCCCCTCCTCGCTCGGCTACTTAATCCCCACCCCTCGACGACCATTTCCCCTCGCTCAACTCACTCGCTCCGCCACCAGGCTGCCCCCAATTGCTCTCACACTGCCACTGTACCGACGAGCTCCGGCGACGAAATTCCGGTGAGCCAGACCACCCCTGCCCTTCTAATTCATACGAGCATGTTCCTTACAACCTTGTGCATCTCCTGACCTCTTTCGTTTGGCCGCGCTTGACCCAGGCCACCGTTCCCGTCCACCTCCGCAAGTGACAGAGTCGTTGCTCAACTCCGGCGACACCTTCTAGTAGTTCCTGACCACCCCTTTCTCTCTTCTGGTTACTCACATGTTCGCCAGGCTTGTGCGCATCTAACGTCACCATTCTTTTTGCTAGCCGCGGTCTGTAGCCTCACCAACAACGACGAACAACCGTACCTAACGGCCGACGCTTCTCCGACGAGCAATAGACGTCGAGTCCGTGCACCCCTGTCCCTCCCTCGACCACCTTGAGCACCGCGACGACCCCACGAGCTTGGTAAGCCCTTCTGTTTTCTCCCTCGCTTCCCAGAACCACCGGACCATCACTGGCTGAGTGCACCGCGGCTCGCTGTTGACTCAGTGCCGCCAGTTCTTGGTCAGGGAAAAGGTGCCCGTTGGATCTGGATCTCACGGCCGCGATTAGATCATAGATGAAGCGGTACGGGTATATCCGAGCCGTGCGTAGCTAGTTAGATCCAACGGCCTGCGAGCGTGATCCACGCGAAACGGTATCAACCAATCAGACAACGCCGCGTGGCCTGTGTTTTGATTTAAAATCTGAAATTAGATTTATTAGTTGTTCAAACTTGCAAAATTCATAACTTTTGATCCACACTTCAAATTTTGCAAATTTTATATCATTAGAATCAGGAGAAATAATTCTATCCATCTATGCACTTTGTTTAAAAAATTGCCTATGTAAAATGGGTTGTTTTGGCAGAGACATTTGTAGGCTTATTTTGAGAATAGAAATTATTTGAAAAATGTTTTAAAGACTAAATAAAGTTTATTTAGTGTTTATTTGTTTTGTTTGTGATTCGGTACTGTTACACTTGTCTTGTTTGATTTAGAAAAGTCATCACATGGCATTTGCATGCATTCATATATTTTTGTTTGTTTATTTTGATATGTGAATTTCATGCTATCATTTTATGTGTAGATTTTGGTGCTAGTGGTGATTGTGATTGTGAGGATTTTTGCTACTCCCCCAACTACCAAGGCAAGTGGTGCTTCATATTTTTGTCCCAATATTTGACTATGCATTAGAAATATTTTGTATAGGGCTTGCATGAATATTTTGCTAAGTATCTATATGTTATGCTTGGGAAATCCTAGTAGATGTAGAATTGTTAGAATTTTCTCTAAATTAAGATACTTGCTATTGCCATGCTTATCCTAGCTAGTAGTAACCAAAGGGTGGATTATATAACATGCTATGAGAAATATTTCTAAGTCTATGACTTATGTTTTGCTTAATAAAACAACTAAGTGAATGAAACACCTGGGTGGAATGGAAAGAATGGTTTGTGTTGAGTGGTTACACAAGGCCCATTTCTATGGTTTACCTTGTGTATCTCACTGGTGGAAAGCCACCCAGGAACAAAGGGATTTGAGATGCCAAATGTTAAGAAGCTTCTAGTGCAACCACATGGAATTATGGGCTCTGCCTGGATCATATAGGTTGCAATAACTTAGCCATTTGGATAGTTGGTGGTAGTGGGATGATAGGTTGGAACGTGTCCATTTGGTCTAAGGGAAGGCTTCTGAAAGGTCCTGTCTTGGTGAAAATCAAGTCTTGTGGGGAAAGTGCACCACCTCTGCAGATGGAAGAAACTAAGTACTTAGCCATGTCCCTGGTATGGGACAATTTGAGCATCAAGACATGGAAGCTATCAAGAATCTCCTCATCCCAATTTTCTAAGTAAAAACTTGTGGTTGAACAAGGGTGAAGGTTCACCAATTTCTATTGGTGGTTCCTTGGGAAAGTTTTTGCCAAACAAAAACTTAGTGTTTTCAACTGATAGGTAAAACCTATTTTGAGCAAAGAAAGCCTAAGCTACACTTAGCCAAATTCATGTAGTAACTAGATACTAATATTCTACTAAGGTAACACTTGCCAATACTATTCCAATGTATTGACCCACTGTGGCTGTAACTTGTGATGTTGCAGGTTACTCTGATGATGATTAGGGGTTATGAATCTACACTCAACATGCTTGCCTATGGCACATGAAGATGAAGACTTCTATTTTTATATCGTTAAGTTAAACTCTTGTACTAGCCTATGTCCATGGAGTTGTAAAAGACTATGTTATCTCTGGAATGACGATGTAATAATGACCTTTGTTTCTGTGTACTTCATCTTAAACTATGGATGCTAGCAATTGATCCAGGGACTAGCATTGCAATCACAGGGATCTTTACCTTTATAAAGGTGGATCTTACACTAGGAGAAAACCTACCCTGAGTTATTTGCATGTGTGGGGCTGCCCTGCCTAGGCAAGAGTTTTCAATACAATTATGGTAAAGTTAGACTCCAAGACTATCAGCTGCCATTTCATTGGTTACCCTGACAAATCTAACGCGTATCGTTTCTATTGTCCAAAGCAATTCACTAAGTTTGTTGAAACAAGACATGCGGTGTTCTTGGAAAGTAATATGTTGGGGGGTATGACTCCCAGGGAAATAACCTTAGAGGAGAAACGAGAATATTATTGGGTTCACAACATAGAAAACAAAAAAATTCCTATGATAGGAACTACTAAGCACCAAGATATATCTACTAGATACAAGCTACGGGTGGATATACATCCATAGAGAACATACCCTTGTAGACCTACACAGTTTAACGAGGTTGAACTCGTGGATGATGTAGTCGAACGCTTGCCGATCTCAAGATCGAGAAGAAGTCCAGCGCCGCAAATCAGTAGCGCATCCGTGATCACACACATGTTCAGGCCACCGAACAACCTCCGCCTCCTCGCTCCAGCGATGCAGCGGAAGCATCAACTCCTTCTAGACGAAAAGCCATTGGGAACATGTATCTCGCTAGTCCGAGACCATGGGGAAATTTTTTAGAGGGGGGCAGAGATCCTTCACGAGGAGGTGTGAGTGAGAGAGAGAGAGAGGGAGAGGGATTCCTTTTATAGGAGGAGGGGGCACCCCCAAGGAGCATGGCCGGCACCATGGGGGCTTCCCCCACCCCTTCCTCCATTCATGTGAGTGGAGCTCCCACTCACAAATTTGACTCTCCATTTCCTCCACTCAAATCCCATTAAATTTCCACCAAATTTATTGTAATCCCTTATTAAATAAAACTCCTTTTATTTATTTATTCAAAATTTTGTCAATTACATTAATTAACAAACATTCACATAAAACTCCTTGCTACTTTTCAATTTCACATGCAGAACCAATTTCAGCAATTTCACCTGAAACAATTTCGGTGTCCATTGAAATAATTCTAGCGCTTTGCAATTCTTTATCTAGAACATATTTGCTCCAAATAGTGTTGGTATCCCTTAAGTGTGTCACGCTACGATTCATGAATAATGCAGACATGCGAGACCCCTCTCGAATCAATAATCAGAAGCGGGACCTGGAGATCCATACTGACTCCCACACATTCAACGATGACTTCTGTGATCGTGAGAACCTTTTACACTGGTAACTTAATCCCTTTGTCTTGTGATATATTACATGTACGAGATTCGATCATCGGTATCTCCATACCTAGTTTGATCTCATTACCAACATGTACTCTTTTCTCGTTCCCGTGATATAACATTCTAGTGATCACATCACTTGCTTGCAAGCTAACTAATGTGATATCACCGAGAGGCCCCAGAGTATATCTATAAATCATCGGGATGGACAAATTCCACTCTTGATCCATGAGCCTCTGCATAACACCTCGTAGCACTGAATCCACCTTTATAGGCACCCTGTTATGGTGTGACGTTTGATGCTATCAAGATACTCTTCCAGTGTTAGTGATTGACAAGATCTCCTGGTCTAAGGACTAGGATTACTTCGTATGATGTTATAGCAATATAAACACAATGACTTTGATCATAATGCTATACTTCGGATGAATGTTCATCACATCATTCCAATAATGTTGTGACCTCATTATTAACAACATCCAATGTCCATGATCAGGAAACCTTGATCATCTTATTAATCAACGAGCTAGTTTATAAGACAGGCATAACTAGGAACTTTATATTTGTTTATTAAACACACATGTATTAGCGTTTCCGTATTAATACAACTATAGCATGCAAAATAAACATCTATCATATACTTGGAACACTTATAATAACAACTTTATTATTGCCTCTTAGGGCATATTCCCTTCAAATATGTCCCGGTACCTATGATCCAAGAACCAGTGTTTCATGTTTACGCTGAGTTTTCACCTCAAGTTGTGAGGACTGCTAATCCTACCCCTGGTGAGATACCCGTGACTCCGAAAAAGTCCACACCTAATGATACTTCTACAGAAGATTCTCAGCATCCTGAAGTTGTGATTGAGGTACAAAATAATGCACCTCTCAGAAGGTCCAAGAGGGTTATCAAGTCTACTATTCCTAATGATTATATGACTTATATGAGTGAGGATATAAATGAGTCGATGTTGGATGATGATCTTGCATCATTTAAGGAAACCATACAAAGTGATCATTCATCAGAATGGCTTGATGCTATGAAAGATGAAATGAAGTCCATGATCATTAATGGTGTATTGGACTTAGTAGAAATTCCTGAAGGAGCCAAAACTATGGGCAGTAGATGGGTCTATAAGACCAAACATGACTCCAAAGGTGATATCGAAAGGTTCAAAGCAAGGCTTGTGGCTAAGGTCTTCACTCAAAGAGAAGGTATTGATTATAATGAGACTTTTTCACCTGTCTCTTCTAAGGACTCGTTCCGAATTATTATGGCACTTGTGGCTCATTATGATCTGGAGTTGCATCAGATGGATGTCAAAACGGCATTTCTGAATGGTGACTTACATGAGGATGTTTACATGGCTCAACCGGAAGGTGTTTTTATGGAAGGAAAAGAACATTTAGGATGTCATCTTAAGAAATCCATTTATGGATTAAAGCAAGCCTCAAGGCAATGGTACTTCAAGTTTGATCAAGTCATAAAGAATTTTGGTTTCAAGGAGAATGAAGTGGACAATTGCATTTATGTGAAGTTCAGGGGGAGAAATTTTTTCTTCCTGATATTGTATGTTGATGACATACTCTTAGACAGTAGCGATAAGAATATGCTGTTGGAAATTAAAAGGTTCCTCTCTTCAAAGTTTGACATGAAAGATCTTGGTGAAGACGCTTATGTCTTTGGCATTCAAATTCACCGAAATAGATCCAAAGGAATCTTGGGGCTATCACAAAGGGCGTATATTGAGAAGGTACTAAAAATCTCAATATGCATAAGTGCTCAGCCTTACCTGCTCCTATTGTCAAGGGCGATAAGTTTGGGACTTTCCAGTGCCTAATTAATGATTATGAATCTGTGCAGATGAAGTCAGTTCCTTATGCTTCAATCATTGGAAGTATGATGTATGTACAAGTGTGCACTCGCCCTGACTTATCATTCATAATCGGGATACTTGGCAGATATCAGTCCAATCCAGGGTTGGATCACTGGAAGGCTGCTAAGAAAGCTTTGCTTTATATGCAAGGCACTAAAGGCCTCATGCTCACATATATGAGAACAGATAACCTCGAGGTGGTGGGTTATTCAGATGCTGATTTTGCGGGGTGTGTTGATACTAAGAAATCCACATCGGGTTATATATTCACCCATGCAGAAGGTGCTATTTCTTGGAAAAGCACCAAGCAAAGTGTTACTGCATCATCATGCGGGGTTTGTGGCATGTTATGAGGCAACCGGGCAGGCAGTATGACTGAAGAATTTCATTCCGGGTTTAAGGGTGATTGACAGTATATCTGAGTCACTCACTCTTTTCTGTGATAATTAACCCGTAGTGATCTATTCGAGTAACAACAAGTCAAGTGGTGTTGCCAAACACATTGACATCAAGTATCTTGTTGTGAAAGATATAATCTAGGATCAGAAATAAGTATTAAACATATAAGTACTAACGCAATGTTAGCGGATCCACTTACGAAAGCCTTGCCACCTAGTGTGTTTAAAGAGCATGTTGCTAGCATGGCATTAGCAGAAAGCTTTTGATCCTGGAATTGGGACCGTTATGACATTGTAACGTCCTAGGATTTTAGAAATTTGGATATAAAAAATTGCATTTCATTCATCATTGAATCTCATGAAAAATATTGAATCAAAAACCTTGTGTTTAGACCATATTTTTCCTTTTCAATGTTGCCATATAAAGCATTATATGCAAACGGCATATTTGAAATTTTATTATTAGTCAAAATTGTTCTCTATAAAGTTTACCGTGTGTGTTTTGAATTTACAAAAAATAGAAATTAGAATCACTCCATTTGGAGCTATAAAACTAAATCTATAAAAGGATAACTAAAATAGAAAATAGAAAATAGAAAATAGAAAAGAATAAAAGAAATGAAAAAAACCTACCCCGCGATCTGGACTAGCCCGACCCACCTAGACGCCTACCAAGCCAGCAGGCCAGCCCAACGCTAGCGCCAGCAATAGACAGAACCAGCCCACACTCCCCTCCCTCTCTGCAACCGACAGGTGGGACCCGCCACATGTCTTCCACCTCGCGTTAGGAGACCTGGGTGAGCACGATATCAATCCCGAGCGAAAATCCCCGCAGTTCTCGTCGAATCCGTTCGGTTTCAACCCCCCATCCACGTAACCGAGCTCTATATAATCCCCGTAGCCCTCCCACTTCGATTCTTTTTCAAAGGATGACGAAACCCTAGGTCCCGAGCTTGGAGTCGATCTCGCCGCCGTCGGCCTTCTCCATAATGATCTCGCACCGGTGGTATCCGTCGCCCCCACACCTTCTTTCCCCTCCATCCTCTCCCCCATGGAATACCTCTTTGACCTGACATCTTCCCTCTTCCCGCAGATCACCAAGGCCGTTCCTCTCCGTCTTCCCGTCGTCGTCTATAGGGGAAGCGGAAGACAACACATTTCATATCTTCAAGCTCAGCATACCGCGTCGCATCGTGTTGACCACCTAGACGATGCCGAGGAGCTCCAGAACCACTACCACTGTCCCTGCCATCGTCGCCCACCGCCAACGCCGGTGAGCACTCAAGCTCTACACCGGAGCCGTCGGATCTGAAACCAACAGCCCAGAATAGAATGCTACTGAAACGGTATACTCCAGTGAAAGGACACCGTGTGTCAGCCACGTTAGCATGCCCAGCCACTCAGAGCGCGCCATGTGTTGTTGACTGTGTAACCCTTTTTAAAAAATAGACAGATTTGCTGCAGATATTGTAAATTTCATATAAAATGGAATATTGATCATAAAAATGTAAATAAGATATCAATGCATTCATAAAATCGTGTAGAATATCAGTATGAAATTAGAGCTAATGTTTACAGTTTATATTTACTGTAATAATTTAAATGATTTAATGGACCTTTTGGACTAAATAAATCATTTTAAATTATTTATAGATCCAAAAAATATAAATAATATGTCTCTGGAATCACAATCTTATGTAGATTACAGATCTAATCTTAGATATAATTTTTGACGAAGTGATTATTTAAAATGATTTAAACTCTATTAAAAACTAATTAAATCATATAAAAATATCTACAACTCCGATTAGAGTGAATCCAACTCCTACTGGTTCGTATTAATGTCCCCTATCCACTACACCCCAGAACCTAATTTAATTCGACAATTAGGATAGAAGTTGCAACAGAACTATTAAGACCCCTATATTAGCAATCAAGATTAATAACAAATACCCTATTGCATTAAATGATCTCTTGCATGCATCATATGATCTAGTAATGTTTAGAGAACTAGTTACAACTGTCGTGACATATTAAACCATCATGGTTCATCATTTTTTTATTGTATTGTGCATAATTGCATTGTTTTGAATGGTGTGTTTGTTGTGCTTTGTTTCAATCGTTAGATTGCGAGGAGTGAAACTATTTTGATTGTGCCGAGTGCAACCTTCTATATTGTGAGGATTATCTGAACAGCTACATCTACAACAAAGGCACGTAGAGCTATCATAAATGTCATACTATTTTTCCTATGCATGTAGTATGATTTTCCATAGTGATGCATGTGTAGGTATTTTTACTACTAAGCTATGCTATGACACCCAGGCTTGATTACCACATCTCCATGACTTGATTCCTTTGAGCCATCGTATTTTAGTTGCTTAGCCATGCTTATTATATACGCAAAAGGGAATTCATGATTGATTATGTTATGGAAAGTTACATTTTGCTATAATGAAAACAATTGGAGTTTAATGAATCTCCTGGGTGTGATGGATTGATGTTTTTGGATGGTTTATTGCCAAAATCACACCTAGACTTTAGAGATTGGACAGGTTTCTTGTGTAGTAGCTTCCAGTACAGCCGCATGTCATTATTTATCTTGACTTAGTAAGTTATGGGAACCTGACCCGACGTGACTAGAAGATGTAGGGGATGTAGTATGGTATGGGTCTGTCCTGAGGGCTCAGGGTTCTACTTCTGAAAGGTTTCGTCTTGGTTTTCTCCCTATCAAGGCACAAAATGAGTGTAATGGTAAGATAGGGTTGACTGAGTTGTGCGGGTAAAGTGTACAACCCCTGCAGGGTGTCTAAAGTAAGTACTTAGCTATGTCCCCGGTTATGGACAATTATGAGCAACTGGGCCTAGAACTATTTGGAAGATCTCACTCATCCCAATTTCTTTATTAATAAAACTTGATGGGTGAACATGGGTTTAGGAGCATATGAAAGCTGAACTGCCTTGTTTCTACATGGATTTATGCTGATATATCCTTAGACAATTGTTTTGAAGAAATAAAGGTATTTTGAAAGTAGGAAAAAGTTATATTGCTTTTAGCAAATGAGCCTGAACTCCACCTAGACAAATATACATGTAGTTGCTAGATCCTTTGTACTCATTAGTTTTACTTGCCAATACATTCAAAGTATTGAACATTCGTGGCTGCAATGTTTCATGTTGTCGGTTTTTCCGTTTCTAAGTGATTATTCATAGGTCACGAGACTTCACTCAACAATTGTTCGCCTGTGGCACATTTGAAGGATGGAGATCTACCTTGTATTCGTTTTCTGCTATGTACTTGAATAAATAATGTAAATTCTGGATCATATTCGTTATATTTATGATGCACAGTTATATTTGGTATCATTTTGTACTGTGTGTGCTAGTGAACAGATCCAGGGATTAGCACTATACACAGGAACTCAGCCTTATCAGGCGAGGGTGTTACAAGATGGTATCAGAGCTGTGCGTTGACTGTAGGATTGTGACCTAGGAATGGAATAGGAAAGCCTTATGATATTATAAATCCTATTTGATTCTATCTATTCTCTTCTTACACTTCTTTCTAGTATCTTCTTATCACTTCAATTCTCATACTCTTCTCTTTTATAATATAGAAGGAATGCTCTCTCTAGCAATAAACTCATAATATTGGACTTATTAGATTATTGTAATCCTTCATCTATCTTTTCTAATCTCATCTTGTTCAAACTTGTAGGTGAAAACTTGTGCAAGAAAGTGCAAGATTAAAAATAGTTAGATGATGTCCACCATATAGTTTTGATATGATTCGTTTAGATATAGCAATCGATCATTCCAAGAACTTGTTTGATAGTTGATTTATTGTGCTTAGGTTGTGCTATTTGATACTCTAAAGTTTCAGGAGTTTTCAAGAGATATGATAATGAATTAATGGAAGTTATATATCTAAATTCGTGGTAATTTTCTTTGTAGTTTTCTGCCTGACAGATTTTACTGCACGATTTTTCATTTTTAATTGGTAACTCGAATTGATCTCAAATTTTAGGGTGTGGTCCGAAACTTCCTAATCTACCAGAACAACAATTGTCTGAAATTCCTGAAGAGTTTAAGGTGCCCAGTAAAATTCGTGAATACTACTGTAGTTTTGGGACAGATTCTGCCCATTGCTTTCAAGATTGTAGGTTCACACCCAAATGATTATTAGTCAAAGAAAAACTATTTTCGTAGGGTTTCCCAACCTTTAATAAGGTAGAGATCCCTGTGTTTACAATACTAGTCCCTGGATCAATAGCTACCATCCACAGTTAAGATGTAATGTCAAGAAACAAAGGTCATAATACAACTTTATAACCAGGAATAAGATAATTTATTACATCTTACATAGCTCATTTGGCTATCTCATTACAATGCAGCAGAATATAACAATAGCATGGAGTCCTTCATCTTCAAAGTTCCACAGGCAAACATGTTGGTTGTAGACTTGTAATCCTAATCAACACACTTCACTAACATCAAACAAACCTGCAACATAATAAGTTACAGCCACAAGGGTCAATACATTTGAATTGTATTGGCAAGTGATACTATGGTAGTATAGTGGAGTCTATCATCTATATGCATTTGGCTAAGTGGAGCTTAGGCTTGCTTTGATCAAAATAGATTTTCCTTATCTTTTGAAAACACTAAGTTTTTGTTTGTCAAAAATCACCCAAGGCATCTCCCAATAGAAATTGGTGATCCTTCAACCCTTGTTTAACCACAAGTTTTTAACTTAGAAATTGGGATGAGGAGATTCTTGATAGCTTCCATGTCTTGATGCTCAATTTGTCCTTTACTAGGGACATAGCTAAGTACTTAGATTTTACACTCTGCAGAGGCGGTGCACTTTCCCCACAAGACTTGGTTTCACCAAGACAAGATCTTTTAGAAGCCTTCCCTTAGACCAGAATGGACGCGCTCCAACCTATCAATCCCCTACCACCAACTGTCCATTTGGCTAATTTATTGCAACCTATATGATCCAGGCAGAGCCCATAATGCCAAGTGGCTGCACTTGAAGCTTCTCAACATTTGACATCTCAAATCTCTTTGTTCCTGGGTGGCCATCCACAAGTGAGATTCACAAGGTAAACCATAGAAATGGGCCTTGTGTAACCACTCAACACAAACCATTCCTTCCATTCCACCCAGGTGATTCATTCACTTAGTTGTTTTATTAAACAAAACACAAGTCCTTGACTTAGAAATATTCTATAGCATGAATATAATCCACCGTTGTTTTCTACTAGCTAAGCTAAGCAGGATAGTAGTAGGAATATTAACTTAGGAAATTTCTACTAAGGTTTCATCTACTAGGATTTCCCATGGCATAGTTTACACTTAGCAAAAATTCCATGCAGGTCCTACTTTAGAAATATCACTAATGCATAGTGAAAATAATGGGACAAAAGTATGGAGCATCACTTGCCTTTTTGGTAGAGAATTATAGGTTCACTCCTTGATCTTGCAATGATCACACTCTTCAAATTCCACTACAATTCAATCAAGCAAGGCACAATTTCAATCTACCATTCAAGCAAACATCACATAAAATAATAGAAACAAAGCAATGCATGCAAGCATGCCAAAGATTGTTTTATTTGGAAAAGTAGTTTATAATAGGTTATAAACATTCTAAAACACCTATTGGTCATTTTATAAAAGTGGCAAAACCATTTGCAAAAGATTTTACTTATAAATCATTTTTAAACCAAATCAATATTTTATGTGGTTGAAAATGCCTTTAGCAAAGTAATAATCTATAGGGTTCATCAAAATACATTTTTAATTCTAAAACTTGGTGTTTGGGGTCAGAGAGTTTAATCCAAATCATTTCCCAAAGATTTTTCTCGAAAAAGTATTTTTAACATATAAACAATATTTTTATTTAACTAGAAATGCTTTGAATCAAATATTTATTCTTTTTCCTTACAAAATATGTTTTTCGAAACCACAAGTTGGTTTATATGGTCAGTAGGTTCAAAACAATCCATTTGCCAAAGGTTTTATCACAAAAATAATTTTAGAATGAATTTTATATTCAAAACATGCCTACACAAGTTTCTACAAAAACAATCAATTTAGCAGAAGAAATTTACTAAACAAAGTGAATGGTTAGAAAGTGCATGTCTTGATGATTCCATTGATATAAAATTTTCAAAATTTGGACGTGTGGATCAAAAGTTATGCATTTTTTGAAAATCAAACATCTAATAGATTCTATTCTGGTTTTTATTCAAACAGACTGGCCAAGTGGCTGTTTGTCATTGGATGATAAAGGTTCGTGCGGATCGGCTAACGTGGGCCGCTGGATCAAAATGAAATTGTGCGGCACAGGGTCAAACTTACCCATTCGAGTTATGTTCAATCGCATCCAGTGGATCAAGATCTAACGGCCTAAAGTAGCTAACCCTAAACGGGCGGCGCTAGCGGCGGCGTGCTCAGATGAGGGTGGCGCTGGCGATGCAGGAAGCAAAAGAGACAGTGGAGGGGCTCACCGAGATCGCCGTTCTTCGCTGATGCTCAACGTGCTTGTTTTTTGTCGAGGGGCGCACGGGGTTGCTGTCAATCGTTCGCCGGAGTTCAAGACAGCGTCGGTTGCGGTCAGTCATCATCGAGGGTGATGCTACGGAGCACAAGAGAGCAAGTAAACCATGTCTTTAGATGCTGGAGAGTGGGGAGTATGTGCGTGTGAAAGAGAGGGAGAGGGGAAGTCATTAGATACCAGGAAGGGTCGCCGGAGTAAATGGCAGACGGTGGCGCGTTCAGTCGAGGTAGTTGCCAACGATAGGGGGCACGCGCGAGCGAGCTAGGAATACTGGGAGATGCGCCAGAGGCCAGGGAGGGTACTCGTGTGGTTGAGGGGGCGAGGGGAGGCGAGGAGCTGCCGGAATTTGCTCGGAGGTTCGCCGGAACAGAGTGTGGTCTCTGGCAAAATTAGCGCAGCCCGGGGCGAGCTGGTGCGAGTGAGAGAGGGGAAGTGGAGAGGGGAGACATGCTCCTTTAACGAGCATGTTCTTGGGGAGAATTTCTAAGCCACTAATCGTGAATTCAACTCGCGAAATCAACGCAGAAACACTCGGGATGAACAGGTCGTGGGGATGACGATAATTGCGTGGTAGTGGGGTCACATCGTCAGTGAAGGAGAGAGAGGGGAGGTGGGGTCCAGACGCCAGGGACTGAGCGGGTTTGTTTGCGAGTGGAAAAACGTTTCGCGAGAGGGTTGCCGGGGTGGGATCTTGCTGGGCCAGATGCTTTGCTGGGCTGGGTAGGTTTAGTGGGCTGGTTCTTTTCTCTTTTTTTAATCTGTTTCATTTTTCTTTTTTCCATTTCTAATATTCTGTTTTGATTTTGTTTAAACCTTTCAAACAACAATTTGATTTCAAATTTCAACCAAACTTTGTGAATAATCAAACACTGCTTACTAACACATTATGAAGTCAAATTTAGAATAATTCTTTTATTCTTTTTAGGGTATAATAATTATTTAAAACAAAGCCTTTGCTTTAAATTCAATTAATATCAAGAATACTTTTGACCCTTATTTAATTTCAATTTTTCAAAAAAACTTTTCAGTAAGTTTTATTCATTTATTAGGGTGTCAAATAATTCACTTTGAATTATTTGGAATATTTTTAATATGATTTATTAATCATTTTAAATTGGGTATTTGTCTTTATTCCAATGAAATTAAATATAGTTTTAATTCCATAAATTTTATTTGGAAGATTTCTTTGATTCCATTTGAGTTAATTAAATAACTTTTATTCCACTTGGGTAAATTCCAAATACTATTTTTCCCATGATTTAATTAATCATTTCTAATAGGTATTTTATCTTTATTCAAATAGAATAGGATTTGGTTAATGCCATTTTATTTTATTTGGAAATTCTTTATCCTTTTATTTTATTTGGATTTGGATTATTTTTATTCCATTTGTTTATGGATTAGGTCCAGATTTAATTTGGCCTTTTAAATATTCCTCATTTAATATTTCTTTCTTTATCTTATCAAATCCATATCTTTTTTGTTTATAAGATCCAAACTTGGTGATTCCAATTTGCAAAATCTTATTTAATATTTATTTATCCTTTTAAATACCTTTAGGATTAATTGCTCACCATTTGGTATGGATTTATAGATAGGTTCTTTATTAGCTTTGGAACTTCAATTTCCTTATCTTATTAAATTCATAAGATTTTATCTATGGCTCCAAATTAAGTGAAACCAATTTCTATGGTTTTATAATATTTCTATTTGTCATTCTTGATCATTTATAAATGTTTGTTGACAAAATTTCATATGGATCAAAACCATGGTCTTAGAGATATCATGGAAATGATTTTATTCCATTAGGGTTTTGGTTTATTCTTTAAGTGTTTAAATTTCCAGATGCAATTATGAAGAATGCATTTCACTTGATTTGAATTTAGTTGGATTCAAACTTAACTCAAGTTTGTTCAAGATGGGATTTTAAGTTTGCATTTAGAATCAAAAAGTTTCTTTTCACCCTAAATTTCAACAATTATTTATTTTGTTTATTTATTTATTTTTCACATTACAAAATTTGGAAAATTTTGGGATCTGACAGGCTACCACCCTTAAAATAAATCTCGTCCCGAGATTTGGGAAAGGTAGGGATTACAAGTTGGCTCAAAGCAACTAGGGTACTACCACCCTTAAAATTTTCCAACTAGATTACTTCGTGGCTTGCTTGGGATCTTGTTGAAACCTCTCTGGGCAAACATCTGCATAGTGTCCTTTATTTCCACACTTGAAACATGTGACAAGGCTGAGATCCTTCATGGGCTTGTTTATCTTGTGCTTCATCTTTTCTGTACAATTGCTTGCATAATGTCCCTGGTCACCACAATTGTAACCCTGTGTCAAGATTGAGTTATTCATGTATCTTCTGTGGACAAGTTGACACATAATGGCCTAGCTCTTTGCAGTTGTTGCACCACACTTGGTTAATCTCCTTATATTTTTGTTTCTTCTCAGGACATTCATTAGCATAGTGTCCCATCTCTTTGCAATGGCAACACTGCACTTGACTTGTGTCCTTCTTTTTCTTGGGTTTCTCCAAAGATAGGAGTGCTTCTAGTTCATGCTCTTCATATCTTATCTCAAAGGTGGGAAAGTTTCCTGGTCTCCTTGATCTTTTCTTTGGGTAATACATATGTCTCCTCTTTGGTCCATCAAATTGAGTCATATTGCATGGAGGTGCAAGCTGAGATTTTCCTTTGTCTTCACCCTTCTTGGTAGAAGTTGTTCCCTCATGGAAGTCTACAATCTGTTGTTGCACTCCACCTTGTTTCATTTGTTGAACTATGGAATAGATGGGGCATTGGATAGGGACATGATTATTTCCTTCACATAGGAAACAAGTAGCTTGAGATGTGGGGCATTGGTTAGTTGGATGTTTCTCTTCACAATTTGGGCATTGATCTTCATGCTCTTTGGAAGTGTGATCCTTGTCTCCACAAACATTGCAAGCTTGGGTTCCTTCTAGAACATCATCCTTGACATCCTTGTTGTCACAAATTCTTTGGGAAAGGTTGTCTCCCATGTTGATCATTTGACTTGTCATCCTATGCAACAATTGGGTTTGGGTTTCCAAAAACCTTTGCATGGTTGGGTCTAACTCATTATAGTTGGCTAAAATATGAGTTGTCACTTGGTTCAACTGGGTTTGGGTTACTATGAGTTCTCTCATGTTGATCTCGTGGTTGTTGTTGTTGTCACCATTCTTGATGTTGGAATTTCTTGGGGTAGTCATATGTTTGGGTTGGATTGGGGTTAGAAAAGGCAAAATATCTCTAAGGAAATAGTTCTAATCACACACAACACAATTCACACAAGAAATGTGCAAACAAACAAACATTCCACTCAAACAACAAGTTTTAAGCACATTTATAGGCAACAAAATTATTTTTGTTACACCACATAAGTTGGTGTGTTTGATTTAATCTAAATATGGTGGTCCAACTATATGGTTCACTTGAGAGCATTCCATCCTTCTTAGTTGGTTCTTCTTGATCATTATCTTTGTATCCTTGGAGAATTCCTTGAATCTTGGTCACAAAACTTCAAAGGTGATGATGGTCCCTTCTAAGTTGTGTTTCCTTAGTCTTCAAGTCTTGAGTAATATTTCTTGTCTCACTTGTAGTCCTTAGTGATATCCAAGTTGAAGTCCTTGGTGAAAGATAATGTTGAAGTCTTTTGAGTTGGTGAAGTCATTTGCTCATGGTTGAGGCCTTGCTCATCAAGTTGAATTAGACAAGATGTAGACTCAAAACCAAAATGGTTGAGGAAAGAGTTTACAAGATTGTTTGTAAATAAGTTTTGGAACAAATACAACTCCTATTTTTCTAAGGGGTTTTGTCCAATCCTAGGGTTACAATCCTACAGGCAACACAGTGCTCTGATACCATCTATAGAGTTTCCCAACCTTTAATAAGGTAGAGATCCATGTGTTTACAATGCTAGTCCCTGGATCAATAGCTAGCATCCACAGTTAAGATGTAATATCAAGAAACAAAGGTCATAATACAACTTTATAACCAGGAATAAGATAATTTATTACATCTTACATTGCTCATTTGGCTATCTCATTACAATGCAGCAGAATATAACAATAGCATGGGTTCCTTCACCTTCAAAGTGCCACAGGAAAACATGTTGGTTGTAGACTTGTAATCCTAATCAACACACTTCACTAACATCAAACAAACCTGCAACATAATAAGTTACAGCCACAAGGGTCAATACATTTGAATTGTATTGGCAAGTGATACTATGGTAGTATAGTGGAGTCTATCATCTATATGCATTTGGCTAAGTGGATCTTAGGCTTGCTTTGATCAAAATAGATTTTCCTTATCTTTTGAAAACACTAAGTTTTTGTTTGTCAAAAATCACCCAAGGCATCTCCCAATAGAAATTGGTGATCCTTCAACCCTTGTTTAACCACAAGTTTTTAACTTAGAAATTGGGATGAGGAGATTCTTGATAGCTTCCATGTCTTGATGCTCAATTTGTCCTTTACTAGGGACATGGCTAAGTACTTAGATTTTACACTCTGCAGAGGTGGTGCACTTTCCCCACAAGACTTGGTTTCACCAAGACAAGATCTTTCAGAAGCCTTCCCTTAGACCAAAATGGACGCGCTCCAACCTATCAATCCCCTACCACCAACTGTCCATTTGGCTAAGTTATTGCAACCTATATGATCCAGGCAGAGCCCGTAATGCCAAGTGGCTGCACTTGAAGCTTCTCAACATTTGACATCTCAAATCTCTTTGTTCCTGGGTGTCCATCCACAAGTGAGATACACAAGGTAAACCATAGAAATAGGCCTTGTGTAACCACTCAACACAAACAATTCCTTCCATTCCACCCAGGTGATTCATTCACTTAGTTGTTTGATTAAACAAAACACAAGTCCTTGACTTAGAAATATTCTATAGCATGAATATAATCCACCCATGTTTTCTACTAGCTAAGCTAAGCAGGATAGTAGTAGGAATCTTAACTTAGGAAATTTCTACTAAGGTTTCATCTACTAGGATTTCCCATGGCATAGTTTACACTTAGCAAAAATTCCATGCACGTCCTACTTTAGAAATATCACTAATGCATAGTGAAAATAATGGGACAAAAGTATGGAGCATCACTTGCCTTTTTGGTAGAGAATTATAGGTTCACTCCTTGATCTTGAAATGATCACACTCTTCAAATTCCACTACAATTCAATCAAGCAAGGAACAATTTCAATCTACCATTCAAGCAAACATCACATAAAATAATAGAAACAAAGCAATGCATGCAAGCATGCCAAATATTGTTTTATTTGGAAAGTGGTTTCTAATAGGTTATAAACATTATAAAACACCTATTGGTCATTTTATAAAGTGGCAAAACCATTTGCAAAAGATTTTACTTATAAATCATTTTTAAACCAAATCAATATTTTATGTCGTTGAAAATGCCTTTAGCAAAGTAATAATCTATAGGGTTCATCAAAATACATTTTTAGTTCTAAAACTTGGTGTTTGGGGTCAGAGAGTTTAATCCAAATCATTTCCCAAAGATTTTTCTCCAAAAAGTATTTTTAACATATAAACAATATTTTTATTTGACTAGAAATGCTTTGAATCAAAGATTTATTCTTTTTCCTTACAAAATATGTTTTTCGAAACCACAAGTTGGTTTATATGGTCAGTAGGTTCAAAACAATCCATTTGCCAAAGGTTTTATCACAAAAAAAAATTTAGAATGAATTTTATATTCAAAACATGCCTACACAAGTTTCTGCAAAAATAATCAATTTAACAGAAGCAATTTGCTAAACAAAGTTCATGGTTAGAAAGTGCTTGTCTTGCTGATTCCATTGATATAAAATTTGCAAAATATGGACGTGTGGATCAAAAGTTATGCTTTTTTCAAAATCAAACATCTAATAGATTCTATTCTGGTTTTTATTCAAACAGACTAGCCACGTGGCTGTTTCTCATTGGATGATAACGGTTCGTGCGGATCGGCTAACATGGGCCGCTGGATCAAAATGAAATCGTGCGGCACAGGGTCAAACTTACCCCTTTGAGTTATGTTCAATCGCATCAAGTGGATCAAGATCTAACGGCCTAAAGTAGCTAACCCTAAACGGGCGGCGCTAGCGGCGGCGTGCTCAGATGAGGGTGGCGCTGGCGATGCAGGAAGCAAAAGAGACAGTGGAGGGGCTCACCGAGATCGCCGTTCTTCGCTGATGCTCAACGTGCTTGTTTTTTGTCGAGGGGCGCACGGGGTTGCTGTCAATCGTTCGCCGGAGTTCAAGACAGCGTCGGTTGCGGTCAGTCATCATCGAGGGTGATGCTACGGAGCACAAGAGAGCAAGTAAACCATGTCTTTAGATGCTGGAGAGTGGGGAGTATGTGCGTGTGAAAGAGAGGGAGAGGGGAAGTCATTAGATACCAGGAAGGGTCACCGGAGTAAATGGCAGACGGTGGCGCGTTCAGTCGAGGTAGTTGCCGACGATAGGGGCACGCGCGGGCGAGCTAGGAATACTGGGAGATGCGCCAGAGGCCAGGGAGGGTACTCGTGTGGTTGAGGGGGCTAGGGGAGGCGAGGAGCTGCCGGAATTTGCTCGGAGGTTCGCCGGAACAGAGCGTGGTCTCTGGCAAAATTAGCGCAGCCCGGTGGCGAGCTAGTGCGAGCGAGAGAGGGGAAGTGGAGAGGGGAGACATGCGCCTTTAACGAGCATGTTCTCGGGGAGAATTACTGAGCCACTAATCGTGAATTCAACTCGCGAAATCAACGCAGAAACGCTTGGGATGAACAGGTCGTGGGGATGACGATGATTGCGTGGCAGTGGGGTCGCTTCATCAGCGAAGGAGAGAGAGGGGAGGTGGGCTCCAGACGCCAGGGACTAAGCAGGTTTGTTTGCGAGTGGAAAAACATTTCGCGAGAGGGTTTCCGGGGTGGGCTCTTGCTGGGCCAGATGCTTTGCTGGGCTGGGTAGGTTTAGTGGGCTGGTTCTTTTCTCTTTTTTTTAATCTGTTTCATTTTTCTTTTTTCCATTTCTAATATTCTGTTTTGATTTTGTTTAAACCTTTCAAACAACAATTTGATTTCAAATTTCAACCAAACTTTGTGAATAATCAAACACTGCTTACTAACACATTATGAAGTCAAATTTAGAATAATTATTTTATTCTTTTTAGGGTATAATAATTATTTAAAACAAAGACTTTGCTTTAAATTCAATTAATATCAAAAATACTTTTGACCCTTATTTAATTTCAATTTTTTACAAAACCTTTTCAGTAAGTTTTATTCATTTATTAGGGTTTCAAATAATTCACTTTGAATTATTTGGAATATTTTTAATATGATTTATTAATCATTTTAAATTGGGTATTTGTCTTTATTCCAATGAAATTAAATATAGTTTTAATTCCATAAATTTTATTTGGAAGATTTCTTTGATTCCATTTGAGTTAATTAAATAACTTTTATTCCACTTGGGTAAATTCCAAATACTATTTTTCCCATGATTTAATTAATCATTTCTAATAGGGATTTTATCTTTATTCAAATAGAATAGGATTTGGTTAAGGCCATTTTATTTTATTTGGAAATTCTTTATCCTTTTATTTTATTTGGATTTGGATTATTTTTATTCGATTTGTTTATGGATTAGGTCAAGATTTAATTTGGCCTTTTAAATATTCCTCATTTAATATTTCTTTCTTTATCTTATCAAATCCATATCTTTTTTGTTTATAAGATCCAAACTTGGTGATTCCAATTTGCAAAATCTTATTTAATATTTATTTATCCTTTTAAATACCTTTAGGATTAATTTCTCACCATTTGGTATGGATTTATAGATAGGTGCTTTATTAGCTTTGGAACTTCAATTTCCTTATCTTATTAAATTCATAAGATTTTATCTATGGCTCCAAATTAAGTGAAACCAATTTCTATGGTTTTATACTATTTCTATTTGTCATTCTTGATCATTTATAAATGTTTGTTGACAAAATTTCATATGGATCAAAACCATGGTCTTAGAGATATCTTGGAAATGATTTTATTCCATTAGGGTTTTAGGGTTTTGGTTTATTCTTCAAGTGTTTAAATTTCCAGATGAAATTATGAAGAATGCATTTCACTTGATTTGAATTTAGTTGGATTCAAACTTAACTCAAGTTTGTTCAAGATGGGATTTTAAGTTTGCATTTAGAATCAAAAAGTTTCACCCTAAATTTCAACAATTATTTATTTTGTATATTTATTTTTCACATTACAAAATTTGGAAAATTTTGGGATGTGACAATTTTATGGATGGTATGCCACTAAAACAAGACTTCTGGAACATAAACAAAATTATTCTAGCTTGAGTGTTGTTTGTAATGGTTGTTTGCTTGTGTTTCAATTGATTGCTTCATATAGTTATGGGTAGTATTACTCTCTTAGTCCTCTTCTGTCTATACTCATCTATGATATCCCAAACAGATGTCGTCGCATCGTCAACCCACTGAGATGGAACAGTTGATAGCAGCACAATCACACTTAGCACAAGTGGTGGCTCGGTTTATAGAAAACAACAATGGCAATAGCAACAACAATAACCTACTCCGAGTGGATGTACTCACTAGGTTCCTGAAACTGAGGCCTGCAAAATTCTCAAGCGCACCTGAGCCTATGATAGCACTTGATTGGCTGCGCTTAGTGAATAAGGAATTAGTAAAAGTTGGATACACTAATGAAGAGAAAGTGAGATTTGTTGCTCACTTACTTGAAGGACAAGCAACAACATGGTGGGATACTTTCCAGATTACCCACCCCATTGATACTATCACCTGGGAGATGTTTGAGGAAGGATTCAAGACAAACCATGTATTGTCTAGAGTTATGAGCCTGAAAAGAAAGGAATTTTGTGACCTGCGCTAGCACAATCACACAGTGTTGGAGTATATAGAAGAATTCACCAATTTGTCTCGCTATGCCCTGGAGGATGTTGATACTGATGATAAAAGGAAAGTGAGATTTCTAGATGGACTGAGTGATGAGATTTTCGTTCAGCTATTATTAGTTTATACTTCCACTTTCCAGGATCTGGTGGACAAATCTAGAATTCTTGAAGAAAAGCAGAGTCAAGTTGAGAAGCGCAAGAGGAAGCACACGAACAACAATGACAACTCAAGACCACATCGGAAGTTTTGTACTCTCCATGATGGGAATGGTCGTTTTGAACATCACATGCCTAAAGGCAATGGATACGATGACCATGATGATAACGGACATCAGCATCGCGAAGGAAATGGTCGCCACCATAATTTCCACATGAGTCACAACCACAATTCTGAAGGAGGGAATGATCACAACTATGAAGATAACAATGTTGTGGCGCACAACACCAATCTCTTTAAGAAGGACATAAGCAAGGTTGGATGTTTCAAATGCAAGCAGAAGGGACACTATTCAGAGACTGTCCTGAGAAGAAGAAAAAGATTGATGGCTACAAGCCAAACCCATTTCATAAGGGACATATTAATCATATTAGTATGGAGGAAGTTCAAGGAGACCCTAATTGAAGGAATACGGGTAGGCTACACTAGCGCAAATCAAAAAAATTCTACCGTATACCAGGATTACTGTTGTCATAGATCACGGGATTACCACTAGACGCTCAGTTGCAGAATTGATGAAGCGCGTCAAGGCAGTGCAGACGTTCCATGTCTCCTCCTTGTCCTCGTCCCACGAGCAGCTCCCCTTGCGTGGCTCGTCCAAGCGCTACAGATGCAGCGCCTCCGAGGTATCCACACGTACAGGGTGGAAGCGTCAGACGCCGGACTGCTAGGTCCGCGCGTGCAACACAGGCGTGAGGAGTGGCGGCTAGGAATGATCTCAGGTCTAACCCTGGTCAGCTCACCCCACCCTCTCTTATATAGGTGTCCCTAGTGGGCTTCCACATTAGCAGCCCATTAGTAGCCTGAGCCTGGTCTAATTCGGATCCAATCCTCATTAGGCTTCTAGCCCATAAGTGTGTGACCCTATAGGTTCATATGCGTATAGACATGACACGAATACACTTATTCTGTCAATAGTTGGTAGCGGCCTCTAGCAAGACGTGCCAACTCCTAAACGCATACAAATATCATATCGGACGAACCATCACAAGGTTTAGTACATGTCTTTCCCTTTGCCTCACGATATTTGGTCTAGCTCCAAGCTGACCTCCCTTTCTCGATACTGCGATTAAGAATCCCTTTACTAGGTTAACTCTTAACCTTATGTAGCACGGTCATGCATTTATGGATCCGATCACTCGAGGGGCCCAGCGATATCTCTCTCAAGTATAGAGGGGCAAATCCCATCTTGATTGACCATGCCTTGCAGCATGCTTCAGTACAAACCCGAAAGCTACCTTTATAACTACCCAGTTACGGAGTAGCATTTGATAGCCCCAAAGTAGGTCGATCCACATATCAAGTACATGCGACAATCTCAGGTCTAAGGACAAAACGTACACGATGTGTAGAGAGAGAGCTGAAACTAATTGCCAGTCTCAGGTAGGGTCAGTCCAACCCCATGTTCATAACATGTGTCCACATCATTGGTTTGACATCTCCATGACTATGACTTGCGAAACATAGTCATCAACCAATCGATGTGCTAGTCTAATCACGTGTGTCCTCACATGAACTCCGACTAGGGACAACTCTTAAATAACCATACAAGTAAAGAGTTTCACAAACAATTCACATAATTGCCAATCAATACAAGTTGCCTGATATGGATATTCAAGGAACATTACAATAACTCATGGATACATATGAAATATAAGCATCTCTATGATTGCCTCTAGGGCATATTTCTTTCAGTCTCCCACTTGCGCTAGAGTCAATCTAAAATGTATATAATACCAATTGCTCTTGTGTGCGCTTCATGCGCGGGCTGCGGGAGAGGCTTAGTCAAGGGATCAGCAACATTTGAGTATATATGTATTTTTCATATCATGACACTACCATCCTCAACGAACTCTCGAATCTTATGGTAACGCATGCGAATATGTTTGTTCTTCTGGTGCTGTCTAGGTTCCTTGGCTTGTGCAATAGCACCATTGTTGTCACAATAAACATCCAAGGGATTGGACAAGCCCTGAACCACACCGAGAGCAATCAGGAAATTCCTAATCCAAACAGCTTCCTTTATGGCCTCCGAGGCAGCAATATATTCAGCTTCTGTTGAAGAGGAGGTCAATGTATCTTGCTTGGAACTTTTCCAGCTCACAGCACCACCATTCATGACAAACACATAACCTGATTGCAATTTCGAATCATCTGAGTCGTTAAGGTAACTCGCATCTGTGTAACCCTTTACACTGAGTGCATCCTCACCTCCATAAACTAGGAACACATCCTTAGTCCTTTTCATGTACTTAAGGATGTTCTTTACCGCTGTCCAGTGACCTTCACCTGGATCAGCCTGGTATCTGCTCGTAACACTTAGAGCATAGGAAACATCTAGGCGAGTACATATCATTGCATACATGATGGATCCAATAGCCAAAGCATATGGAACCCTACTCATGCGCTCACGCTCATCAGTAGTCGAAGGACACTGAGTCTTGCTAAGTTTTATGCCATGAGACATGGGCAAGAACCCCTTCTTAGCCTCTTCCATGCTGAACCGTTTCAACACTTTGTCAATGTATGTACTCTGGATTAATCCAATTAGCCTCCTTGATCTATCTCTATAGATCTTGATGCCCAGAATATATGCCGCTTCTCCCAAGTCCTTCATCGAAAAATTATTTTTCAATTAGGTCTTAACAGACTCGAGCATAGGAATGTCATTTCCAATCAGCAATACGTCATCTACATATAATATTAGAAATACCAGCGCTCTCCCACTTTACTTCTTGTAAACACAAGGTTCTTGTTCGTTTTTGATGAAGACAAACTCCTTTACAACTTCATCAAATCGAATATTCCAACTCTGAGATGCTTGCTTCAGCCCATAAATGGACTTCGGAAGTTTGCATACCTTTCCAGCATTGTTTGGATCGACAAAACCTTCGGGCTGCATCATATACATGTCCTCAGTTAGGATTCCATTTAGGAAAGCCGTCCTGACATCCATCTGCCATATTTCATAGTCGAAATGTGCAGCAATGGCTAGAATTATCTATATAGATTTAAGCATCGCTACGGGCGAGAAAGTCTCGTCGTAGTCAACTCCTTGAACTTGTCGAAAACCTTTTGCAACAAGTCGAGCTTTATGGATGTGAACATTTCCATCCATATCAATCTTCTTCTTATAGGTCCATTTGCACTCGATGGCTTTAAAACCATCAGGCAGGTCCACCAAGTTCCAAACTTGATTGTCCCCCATGGACTCTATCTCGGATCTCATGGCGATCAACCATTTCTCAGAGTCTGGGTCCACCATCGCTTCTGCATAGGTCGCAGGCTCATCATTGTCTAACAATAATAATTCTCGCGCTTCGTGGAGCCTCGCCGACCTTCGTGGTTGTGGTGCTTCTGTTGCCATGGGTTCCTCAACTTGTTCTACTACAATAGCATCCCTCGTAGAAGCATCCCCAACTGGCTCATCTTGAACTTCTTCAAGTCGCACCGACCTTCCACTTGTTCCCTTTGTGAGAAACTCTCTCTCTAGGAAGACACCACTACGAGCGACAAACACTTTGCCCTCCTCTCGGTTGTAGAAGTAATACCCTAAGTCTTACCTCGGATATCCCACGAAAATGCACTTATCCGATTTGGGTGTTAGCTTGTCCGACTGAAGTCGCTTGACAAATGCATCACAACCCCAAATCTTTAGAAAAGACAAACTGGGATTCTTTCCAGTCCACATCTCATATGGTGTCTTAACTACGGATTTAGATGGTACCCTATTAAGTGTGAAAGCTGCCGTTTCTAGAGCGTAATCCCAAAATGATAATGGTAAATCCGACTGGCTCATCATAGATCGAACCATGTCCAACAAAGTTCGATTACGCCATTCGGAGACCCTGTTTCTTTGAGGCGTTCCAGACGGCGTAAGTTGTGGAACAATTCCGCAACTCTTAAGATGATCGCTAAATTCGTGACTCAAATATTCACCTCCACGATCAGATCGCAAGGCCTTTATTTTCTTGCCACGTTGATTCTCTACTTCACTCTGAAACTCCTTGAACTTTTCAAAAGTTTCAGACTTATGCCTCATCAAGTAGACATAACCATATCTACTGAAATCATCAGTGAAAGTAATGAACTAGTGATATCCTCCTTTGGTTGTCGTGCTCATTAGCCCACATACATCAGTATGTATGAGTTCCAACAAGTCTGTCGCTCTCTTGGGTAAACCCGAAAAAGGTGACTTGGTCATCTTTCCAAGTAAACAAGCCTGACATGTCTCGTATGATTCAAAATCAAACGAAGTTAGAAGACCATCACCATGGAGCTTCTTCATGCGCTTTTCACTTATATGCCCCAAACGACAATGCTATAAATAGGTAGGACTCAAATCATTAGGCCGAAGCCTTTTAGCACTAACATTGTAAACAGATGCATCATCAAGATTTAAAATAAATAACCCATTCACAATGGGAGCATTAGCCATAAACATATCATTCTTAGAGATTACACAACCATTGTTTGCACTCGCGAATGAATAACCATCCCTCATCAAACATGAAGGTGATAAAATGTTTCGACCCATACTAGGAATGTAATAACAATTATTCAACTCCATAATAAATCTTGACGGAAGGTGAAGTTGCCTGACGCCGACGAACAATGCAGCAACCCTTGCTTTATTTCTGACGTGAAAATCCACTTCACCTTTCTGCACTTCTCTAGTCCTTATTAGCCCCTGCATCGAATTGCAAATATGAGCAACCGATCCGGTATCAAATACCCAAGAGTTAACATAGGAATCAGCGAGAAGAATGTCCACAACATTTACAACAAGCGTACCTGAGTGGGAAGTACTCTTACTTCCACTCTTCTTCAAAGAAGCCTGGTACTTGCTGCAGTTTCTCTTCCAGTGGCCATGTTCATGACAAAATAAGCACTCAGTGTCTTCTACAGGTCCAGCCTTTTGCTTGGGTGCAGACTTAGGGATCGTATCCTTAGCCTTGCCCTTCTTCTTCCAAGAAGTACCCTTTTTCTTGAAGCTAGGCTTGTTATGCATAGCCATCACATGGCTATGCCCTGCACACTTCTTCAAGTCACTTTCTGCTATTTTAAGCATCCCACATAATTCATTAAGGCCCTTCTCCACCCCATGCATATGGTAGTTCGAAATGAACTGCCCATAGATGGATGGAAGAGACGCCAAAATGAAGTCAGTGGCCAACTCTTGGCCTAGTGGAAAACCAAGATTTTCCAAAGTCTGACTGTAACCAACCATTTTGATCACATGGGGGCCTACAACTGCTCCCTCTGCTAGCTTGCATTCGACAAAGGAGTTGGCAACATTGTACCTCTTAGTCCTTGCCTGGTCTTGGAATATGTCCTTAAGCGCTACGATCATATCGTACGCTTCCTGATCCTCAAACTTCTTTTGGAGTTCAGGTTCCATGCATGCAAGCATAAGACAGCTAACCTCAAGAGAATCATCACATGCTCTCTTGTAGGCGTTCTTTAGGGCAGCAGATGCATTATCAGCAGGTTCATCGGGGATTGGGGTATCCAGAACCGTTTCCTTTTTATCAGACCTAAGAACAATTCTCAGGTTACGGACCCAGTCCAAATAGTTTGTTCCATTTAGTTTATCTTTATCAAGAATCGAACGCAAAGAGAAAGGTGATGTAGTGTTCAGTGCCATTGATCTACAATAGAAAACATGCAAAATACTAAGCCATGCAACCATGAAAGAGTAAAACATATTAAACAATTTAATAGCATATGCTCCCACTTAAATCAATATCCCTCTATTGATACTAAGTGATTCAAGATCCACAATTAACAAGTTGACTAGTGAGCTTTAGCATCACTGCTAGAAGACAAGGTAAATCGGTAAGCAACACTTGCTAATCATATCACATATGACTCTTATTGTTGGGTGACATCTCTATGTCAAAACTAGGCGCCCAACCTTTATGCCCCAAGGTCCTTAACTGTTAAGATGACCTTGTCAAGATCACCAACCCTTATGCGTGTAGGTATCCGATACAAACCCATCCAGCCAAGGAAAACCGCGGCACCCTAATTTCATAGGCCCACCAACAATTGTACAGGGCATAGGATGGTGCAAGGTTTGGTTGGGAGGGCATGGTTAAACTTAAACTTTCTGAGGGATCGTTCTACTTCTATCATCTAAGCATGCATAGTAGTAAAACACATAAGAATAGCATTCACATAGTTGTGACAAAGTATGGCCCATTATCTCATGGTGATCTCCATCGCCATAGAACATGTCCACCATGATGATCTCCATCTTCATGTTCCATGTGAGCCATCTTCCAAGTGATGAGTCCTCCAAGAACTAATACAAGCTATTACTCCTAACAGCTAGTAA
Source organism: Avena sativa (assembly GCA_916181665.1). Lineage (NCBI taxonomy): Eukaryota > Viridiplantae > Streptophyta > Magnoliopsida > Poales > Poaceae > Avena > Avena sativa. Next base: position 6,478,488 of record OV702293.1, on the reverse strand, counting down.
TCAAAATTACATAGTATTGGGATCATCACAAGTTGGCACGCAGGCCATTACAATAAATGACAACACATATGGCTCCAGCCGTGTTGCCCTACTCATGACATGCAGGTCATGAAAAATTTCATACATGCATCACATACATATATGGGCCATACTGATCACATACATCCTGCAAAAACAAGTTATGCATTGAATTGCATTCTACCGGATCATGTGACATCGCAGCACCTAGTTGCCTTAACGAGATACAAAAGGGGCTACGATTAAGGGGGGTCTAGGGGGTCTCCCCCTGCGGGGTTCGAAGGGGCAGCGTGAAAAATGAGAGATCGGATCTTCACAATTTTCTTTAAGGATTTTGATCATCAAATCAAATTTACCATAAACCATCTATTGTTCCGATCTGATCAAACTCCTTTGATCATGGTACATCGATTTTAGATCTAGGTTCCGATTCGATCAATCATATTGATCTTCGCGGGATTCAATAGGATTTATGTGTCACTGTCTACCTCGATGGCGGAAACCGGCCGGTAGGGGTAAGTCGTTTGACAACCTCAGAATCACGATCATGGAAAGCATGATCATAGATCAATCCTGAACCATCGCCATATAAATGATCACATCATTCATATCAATCTGCATATCACCATATGCAAACATCCCGAACCTATAACTGAACAACATCGGCTCTGATACCACTGAAGGGATACGGGTAGGCTACACTAGCGCAAATCAAAAACATTCTACCGCGTATACCAGGATTACTGTTGTCATAGATCACGGGATTACCACTAGACGCGCAGTTGCGGAATTGATGAAGCGCGTCGAGGCAGTGCAGACGTTCCACGTCTCCTCCTTGTCCTCGTCCGACGAGCAGCTCCCCTTGTGCGGCTCATCCAAGCGCTACAGATGCAGCGCCTCCGAGGTATCCACACGTACAGGGTGGAAGCGTCAGACACCGGACTGCTAGGTCCACACGTGCAACACAGGCGTGAGGAGTGGCGGCTAGGAATAATCTCAGGTCTAACCCTGGTCAGCTCGCCCCACCCTCTCTTATATAGGCGTCCCTAGTGGGCTTGTACATTAGCAGCCCATTAGTAGCCTGAGCCTGGTCTAATTCGGATCCAATCCTCATTAGGCTTCCAGCCCCTTAAGTGTGTGACCCAATATGTTCATATGCGTATAGACATGACACGAATACACTTATTCTGTCAATAGTTGGTAGCGGCCTCTAGCAAGACGTGCCAACTCCTAAACGCATACAAAGATCATATCGGATGAACCATCACAAGGTTTAGTACATGTATTTCCCTTTGCCTCACGATATTTGGTCTAGCTCCAAGCTGACCTCCCTTTCTCGATACTGCGATTCGGAATCCCTTTACTAGGTTAACTCTTAACCTTATGTAGCACGGCCATGCATTTCTGGATCCGATCACTCGAGGGGCCCAGAGATATCTCTCTCAAGTAGAGAGGGGCAAATCCCATCTTGATTGACCATGCCTTGCAGCATGCTTCAGGACAAACCTGAAAGCTACCTTTATAACTACCCAGTTACGGAGTAGCATTTGATAGCCCCAAAGTAGGTCGATCCACATCTCAAGTACATGAGACAATCTCAGGTCTAAGGACAAAACGTACACGATGTGTAGAGAGAGAGCTGCAACTAATTGCCAGTCTCAGGTTGGGACAGTCCAACCCCATGTTCATAACATGTGTCCACATCATTGGTTTGACATCTCCATGTCTATGGCTTGCGAAACATAGTCATCAACCAATCGATGTGCTAGTCTAATATTCATGTGTGTCCTCACATGAAATCCGACTAGGGACAACTCTTAAATAACCATACAAGTAAAGAGTTTCACAAACAATTCACATAATTGCCAATCAATACAAGTTGCCTGATATATGGATATTCAAGGAACATTACAATAACTCATGGATACATATGAAATATAATCATCTCTATGATTGCCTCTAGGGCATATTTCCTTCACTAATGCCGTGATTGGTATGTTCCGACTCAATACCTTTCCAGCACGCGTTCTATTTGAAGATGGAGTATCACATTCGTTCATATCAAGGGAATTTGTGGAAAGAAACAGAATTCCAACTGAAACCATTAACAAGCCCATCAAAATAAGCTCTCCTAGTGGAGAAGTGGTAGCAACTTTTGGATGTCATCAACTGAACCTAAGGATTGGATGTCTAAGTATGAAGGCCGCATAGATCATGCACGACGAGCAATTTCACTCACAACCCCAGAGGGAAGAAGAATCAGATATAACACAATAACTGAAGTTGGAGAGGCCAGCTTGAATTCACTTAAGGGGGTTAGCTTGAAAAGCTTACCCATGGTGAAGAAGAGCTACACCGGACAAGAGGATAACCTACGCCTATTTACTATCCATTCCGAATCTCGAGGACGACATTCATCTTAAGGGGGTTAGTCTATAACATCCCAGGATTTTAGAATTTTGGATATAAAAAAATTGCATTTCATTCATCATTGCATCTCATGAAAAATCTTGAATCAAAAACCTTGTGTCAAGACCCTATTCCGCCTTTTCAATGTTGCCATATAAAGCATTATATGCAAACGCCATATTTGAAATTTTGTTATTAGTCAAAATTGTTCTCTATAAAGTTTACCGTGTGTGTTTTGAATTTACAAAAAAATAAAAATTAGAATCACTACATTTGGAGCTATAAAACTAAATCTATAAAAGGATTACTAAAATAGAAAATATAAAAGAATAAAAAAATGAAAAAAAACCTACCCCGCGATCTGGACCGCCCCGACCCACCTAACCGCCTACCTGCCACCCGCGAGTGAGATACGGTGCGCGCACGACCAAGCCACCAGGCCGGCCCAACGCTAGCGCCAGCAACAACCAGAACCAGCCCACACTCCTCTCCCTCTCTACAACCAACACGTGGGACCCGCCACCCATCTTCCACATCGCGTTAGGAGACCTGGGTGAGCACAGGATCGATCCCGAGAGAAAATCCCCACGGTTCTCGTAGAATCCGTCTGGTTTCGACCCCCCCCCATCCACGTAACCAAGCTCTATATAATCCCCGTACCCCTCCCACTTCGATTCTTTTTGAAAAGGATGACGAAACCCTAGGTCCCGAGCTTGGAGTCAATCTCGCCGCCGTTGGCCTTTTCCAGAATGATCTCGCACTGGTGTGTCCATCGCCACCGCACCTTATTTTCCCCTCCATCCTCTCTCCCATGGAATACCTCTTTGACCTGACATCTTCCCTCTTCCTGCAGATCACCAAGGCCGCCAGTAACCATCGCCGGAGTTCCCCGACGACCGTGCCTCTCCGCCTGCCTGTCACCGTTTGTAGGGGAAGCGGAAGACAACATATTTCATATCTTCGAGGTTAGCATATCGTGCCGCATCACGTCGACCACCTAGACGCCACCAAGGAGCTCCAGAACCACCGCCACCGTCCCCCGCCAACGCTGGTGAGCACTCAAGCTCTATACCGGAGCCGTCGGATCTGAAACCAATAGCCCAGAATAGAGCGCCACTGAAACGGTATACTCTAGTGATAGAGAGCCGCGTGCCAGCCACGTTGACACCGTGTCAGCACACCCAGCCACTCAGAGCGCGCCATGTGTCGTTGACTGTAACCCTTTTAAAAAATAGACAGATTTGCTGCAGATATTGTAAAATTCATATAAAATGGAATATTGATCATAAAAATGTAAATAAGATATCAATGGATTCATGAAATCGTGTAGAATATCAATATGAAATTAGAGATAATGTTTACAGTATATATTTACTGTAATAATTTAAATGATTTAATGGACCTTTTAGACTAAATAAATCATAGTAAATTATTTATAGATCCAAAAAATATAAATAATATGTTCCTAGAATTAAAATCTCGTGTAGATTAAAGATATGATCTTAGATATACTTTTTGACGAAATTATTATTTAAACTCTATTAAACACTAATTAAATCATAGAAAAATATCTACAACTCTGATTAGGGTGAATCCAATTCATACTAGTTCGTATTAATGTCCCCTATCCACTATACCCTATAACCTAATTTAATTCGACAATTAGGACAGAAGTTGCAACAGAACTATTAAGACCCCTATATTGGCAATCAAGATTAATAACAAATACCCTATTGCATTAAATGATATCTTGCATGCATCATATGATCTAGTAATGTTCAGAGAACTAATTACAACCGTTGTGACATATTAAACCATCATGCATGCATATGTTCATCATTGTTTTGAATGGTGTATTTGTTGTGCTTTGTTTTAATCGTTAGATTGCAAGGAGTGCAACTATTTTGATTGTGTCGAGTGCAACCTTCTCTATTGTGAGGATTATCTAAACGAATACATCTATAATAAAGGCAAGTAGAGCTATCATAAATGTCCTACTATTTTTCCTATGCATGTAGTATGATTTTCAGTAGTGATGCATGTGTATGTGTTTTTACTACTATGCTATGCTATGACACCCAGGCTTGATTGCCATATCTCCATGACTTGATTCCTTTGAGCCATCGTATTTTAATTGCTTAGCCATGCATATTAGATATGTAAAAGGGAATTCATGATTGATTATGTTATGAAAAGTTACGTTTTGCTATAATGAAAACAATTGGAATTTAATGAATCTCCTGGGTGTGATGGATTGATGTTTTTGGATGGTTTATTGCGAAAAGTACACCTAGGCTTCAGAGATTGGACATGTTTCTTGTGTAATAGCTTCGAGTATTGTTGAATGTCATTATTTGTCTTGACATAGTAAGTTGTGGGAACCTGACTCGACGTGACTAGCAGATGTAGGGGATGTAGGTTGGTATGGGTCCGTCCTAAGGGCTTAGGGTTTTACTTATGAAAGGTTTCGTATTGGTTTTCTCCCTACCATGACACAAAATGAGTGTAATGGTAAGAGCGGGTTGACTAGGTCGTGCGGGTAAAGTGTACAACCCCTACAGGGTGTCTAAACTAAGTACTTAGCCGTGTCCCCGGTTATGGACAACTATGAGCAACTGGGCCTAGAACTATTTGGAAGATCTCACTCATCCCAATTTCTTAATTACTAAAACTTGATGGGTGAACATGGGTTTAGGAGCATACGAAAGCTGAACTGTCTTGTTTCTACATGGGTTTATGCTGGTTTGTCCTTAGACAATTTTTTGAAGAAAGAAAGGTATTTTGAAAGTAGGGAAAAGTTATATTGCTTTTAGCAAATGACTCTGAACTCAACCTAGTCAAATATGCATGTAGTTGCTAGATCCTTTGTACTCATTAGTTTTACTTTCCAATACATTCCAAGTATTGACCATTCGTGGCTGCAACATTTCATGTTGCAGGTTTTTTCGTTTCTGAGTGATCGTTCATAGGTTGCGAGACTCCACTCAACAATTGTTCGCATGTGGCATATTTGAAGGATGGAGATCTTCCTTGTATTTGTTTTCCGCTGTATACTTGAATAAATAATGTAAATTCTGGATCATATTCATTATATTTATGATGCATGGTTATATTTGGTATCATTTTGTACTATGTGTGCTAGTGAACAGATTTAGGGATTATCACTATACATAGGAACTCAGCCTTATCAGGCGAGGGTGTTACAGACACCATCTCCCCATAAGCTAAGAAGGGTTCTTCTCTTCGATGGAATGATGTAGTGTAGTCAATTAGTTCAATGGTACTTAACTGACCATTGCAATTTATTGTCTCTATATAAGTTTCAACAAAGAGCCGAGCTCATAAGTTTGTAATAAATATAAGTTCATGGAGCTCCTAAGTTAAAGAAGTTTTTTTTAATGAAGTGGTGTATTGTAGTAACTGGGTTCTACGATTCTATATGACCATTATAATTCTGTTATCTCATATGTTGTTTTGTTGAGAAATTGGCTTATAAGTTTATCCTTATCATCAAGGGGGAGAATGTTGGATATATAAGTGATTTGTAGTTTTCTATGGTCAAATAAGTCAAGATTATGGCTTTTACGGGAAGTTGATTAATAGCCATTGGATGCCCTGATCAGGTGCATCCTGACCATCCATCCATTGTGTGTGGTTCCCCTGGTGCAGGTCTATAACATCCCAACATTTAGGAACTAACGAAGAGTAGATTTAGGATTATGGAATGTTGCATGCATTCATTTGTGAAAATGTGGGTAAAATTTTCGCCAAATAAAAATCTTAAGTGATCAATGTTTCTTTCATACTTTGAGATTAGGTTTAGTCTTAAAGGATGATTGTTATAAACTTTGAGATGATTTTTAAGGAGTTATGTGTTTTTAAATGAGTTTGAATTTTAAAACTTGAGTGTTTGAATTATAATTCAAATGAATTAGATATAAGTTTGAATCTTAATTTAATTAAGAGATAAATATTACCACTTAAATTCTATCCAAAGAAAAACAATAATGAATATGAAACTTATTTCATATTATCAATATATAAACAAGTTACAAAGAATGTAACTTACTGAAATTATTTTCAGACTTCACAATTTACAAAAGAATAAAGAATAACAATATTCTTTATTAATAATAATATAATCTTTATTACAATTGAAGAAAATGAAAATTACAAAATAATAAATGAAAAATTACATTGGAACATTCTATAACTTTCCTATAACTAGACCTAAACTAAATCTTCATCCATATATCTGTACCTGCAAAACAAAGATTAAATAAAAACAAAAGAGGGTTAGTGTGAGTATTATTTCTCTAAGATGTGTTAGTGAAATGCACTTGACAATTCATCATTGATAAATTTATAAAAGGGGCAAGTTTCACCAATATGAAAGAATCCATCTTTCATAAATTCAAAGCCAGAAGTGAAATGACAGCCAAGAGGGACAAATTCACCAGCCAGGTGAAAGTAACCTGGTAAGAGTAAGTTCAAAATTCCGAACATATCCACAAGTGCATAGCAAGCACACAGGAAGGACACACACCAGCATTCATGTGGTGTGTTGTCAACCTCACAGAACAGCCCAATCTCACAAAACCACAAGCACAGCCGTGGGAGGCACTAGTGCATCACCCCACTGCACAGCACACAAGAACAGCCAGTGTAGACAATAGCTAAACCAAGCACCACAGCTAGCAACCACACCAACTAAGGATCAACCAAACATCACCAGGATGGTGACATAAGGAAGGGGATGGATCAGGTGGACATCAAGATCAAGCCCAGGAGCTAGGAGGAGCAGGTTAGCTCAAGATCAAGCACAGGAGTCCAGCAAAAACCAGATCAAGATCATCATCACCAACTTACTACACCATCATCAGACTCTGTGGTGAGTTTCATAAAACCTTCACATAATCTAATCATCTTATTCAGAGAGAAGCATGTGTTGTTTTATAAAACAAACCCTCAGAAAGAACCCAAGTGGAGTGAATCCATCATAGGGATTTCTGAAACTCTAAAGGCAAACAACAAAGTACCTGGATCCAACCAGAGCTCAGAGCAACATCCTTGCTCTGGTTGTCAAACTATATTTTCCAATTTAATCATACATATACCCATGATCTATTCTAGGCACATCCCTAAAGGAAGGGTAGCACCTTAGAAACAAATCTTTGGGATCCATAGATTGATTAAGCTCACTATCATTTTTCCAAGCTTTGATTCAATAAAGAATAGCTGGTGCCACTACCAGGACTATCTAGATGAACCAATTAGATAAGATCTGAATCCCTAAGCCCAGACCAACATCATTGGTCTTAAGGATTTCAGAGAAGAGCATCTCTATTTATCTTTCAAAGCCAAGATTGTCTTAAGCATAAACTAACAAAATCCATGGTTTAGAATCAAACTTGTGTGCCATACCATGATGGTGTCACAAGAACAATCCATTATGAATCAGGAAAGACAGTAAATCATCATAGATTCAGACAATCAACTAACTAATCATTTTCCTGTTAACACAGGAATCATAACTAGGATATTTCTATGTTACACTTCACTGTTTGATATCATGATGATATCAAACCACATGTTAATTTCCAAGATAATAGCACTAAGACAGTAGCTGTATCCTACCATAATCATGACCATGAATCAAATAAACAGTGGAAAGCTATCAAGTCATTGGCTTTACCAAGCATGTTTCCCAAACAACTACATCATCTGAATCAGATGCAATCCAAGCATCAAATCATCTAGTAAGCCACCAGAAACATCATAGATCATTTTAAGCAACAAGCCTCAGGCCAGTAATCATTTAGCATGTGTACAGACCATCCAAACATGATTCAATTCATCCAGCACATGATCAATCACATCACAGGAACACTAAATGGATAATCATCCTAATCTGAATCAGACAGTAGCCAGAAAGGACACTGCCAATATCTAGCACCAAATCAGCAAGCACAGAGAGCACAAGGGGAGGGAAATCAAACTCATCGTAGGTCCTCGCTGAAGAATAGAAGAGAAATCAGAGGGGTCGGCGACCATGGCGGCATGGGGAGCACCCCAGAGCGGGCGCTGCAACCCGCACGGCGCCACGGCAGCGACCCTGATCATGCCTGGTGTAACATCCCAAAAATACTAAGATTGGATCATCAAAATTAGGGTTAACAAAAACTTTTCTAAATAAAATTATGGAAGCATGCATGTGTGTATGAATTGATTTTCAATTCTTTTGAACCACCTTGTTTGTGTGTTTCCTTGCTTGTAAAATGTTCCTTAGGTGAAATAAACCTCATCTAAACATTTCCCAAACTTTTCCTAAAGACAAGTAAATCAAAACAAATAAATAAGGGAATGGTCATTTTGACCAATTTAACTCCCATGCCTACTTTGGTTGTCTCAAACTTTCAGAACCTAACAGAAACCTTTCTGGATCTTTGCACCCCTTGATTGTACTCATAACAAAGTATCAAGGCCCTTCTTGTGATCATCTAGAAACTTTCAAATGCATAGTTTAAATGACAATGCAAAATTGAATCCATATCATATGGGAAGATCCCACTTTTTCAAAAACCACTCAAACAAGCTCAACTTTCAAAACCCAAGCATCTGCAGACTCACCAGCACAAACCTAGCACACCCACCAAAAATCTTTTCAAAATTCAAAACTTGAGTTCTTGCGGCCATTTCATCAAACAGGTTGCAGACACAAATCAAACAAAATCCAAACACTATTGTGAGCAGTGATTGAAGCCTAACTTGTTCCCTCTCTGGTTACAACTAGGTTTTAGTAGATCATCTAGCTCAATTGCACACCCTTAGCATCATTGTAAGCTTGGCATTGCCATCAATGGTGAGCAGGCCGAATGCACCCTTGTCACCCCCATGTCGAAAGCAAGCTAGGAGGAGAAACAAGCCTAGCCAGCATGTCTGGGAGCAAGCCAACATCCCACCGCCACTCCCTGTCCACCGCTCGAACGTTGCCAGCCACTTGACCACGCGCACGAACCATGCCAACCTCGCCAGCAACCATGCCGAGAGCACGCCCCGTGCGCCACGCTCGACCGACGCCCACAGAATGCGCGCCGCGTGCATACGTGATCACCACCGTCCCAGCAACCCCGCAGACACGCTCGTTCGCCACCGCGCGGACCACGCGCGTTGTGCGCCATTAAGTTCTCCGTCGGGCACGCGCAGAGCACCGTCGCGCTAAGACCCAACCGCACCACCCCACGTCTCGCCACCGTGTCGTTGAGCATCGCCAGGGAGCACCGCACCGTCCCCTACCGTCGCCCATGCCGATAGCCGTCTGTACCACCGCCCCAGACGAGCTCACCGTGCACCCCGTCGGTCCCCTCGCTCGACTATAAATAGAGGCCACCCCCAGTCGAATTATTCACACCATTCTACTCCCCTCTCCTCACTAATCGTGCCACACCATTTCCGGAGCAAGGCGAGCACCACCTTGTCGGAATTTCACCGGAGTCCGCCGCCTCTGGAGCAGAAGGGAGCCAGCGATTGGAGTCGCCCCAAGAGGAGCCACCGGTACCAGGAGATTCGCCGTCATCGACTTCGTCGTTCGCCCGCCTCGCCGACCCTCGCCAGCACCCCGGTGAGCCCCCAGCAACCCCCACCGGTCGCGCTAGGTTTCTGTCTTGTCGGCGTTGCCCAACGTCGACGATGACTCTCAGCCGTTGGATTAGAACTAGATCGAACGCACCACAGCGCCCCATACCGCTTTGCACCCCCCTGTGTCACTAACGCATGGGGATAGCCACTTAAACAGCCCGCGGAAGCGCTGCCCTTAGCAGGCCGGCCCAGTATCATTTCCCGCGCACCCAGTTATTTGAATTAAACCTTTTTCTTTTTATTTCAAACACACTTCTGTACCCATCTTCAAAAATCAACCCAGGTCGACTCAGTGCACCAATTTGAATGAAACTAATTTTGTTAGAAAGGACTGGGAATGCTGAATCCAAGCCCGTTGGATTCAAGTCATTTGGATCTGTAGATCATCCTTGGTAAAAATAACAAGGCAGAAGCTTTTCTGCATTCAAAAAATTTTAAAATTTAAACCATAATAGCTTTTGAGTTGATTCCAACTCTCAAAAATCACATTTAACCATACCTTTCAGAATATATAAAAATATATAGGTTTACTTACAGAAATAATGTTCAGGTAATAAAAGAATGCTACATAGGCATTTCTAGACACATTATTTAATTAAAATAAAAGGGTAAAACCTTATTAAATTGTGACACCACTTTAAATCACATTCCCATGGACTAAAATATGTGGTGATGACATGTGTCAACATGATCCCATATTTGGTTTGGAGAATATTAAATCTTAGGTAGTTTTTCAATTAGTAGAAATTACTTTTCTAAAAATAAAAGGAATTAAACCAAGCCTTAATCTTGTAATGTCAGAGATGATGTTAGATCATCTATAGGACCCTTGTGTGTGATGATTGCAAGTAATTAATTATTGTGTGGTGATTGTGTACCTCGTATTTATTCATAGACGCTAGTACCAACCAAGGATACGAGGAGGAAGGAGGATACTACGAAGAAGAAGCCGAGGAGAACTTCAACCACTGCTCTGCACAAGGCAAGCTTTATTAACTAAGTGGACCAATGCAAGCTAACCCTTGCAAGATACCCTACTATTGCCACAAACCACTACTTGTTACTATGCCTACTATATGCCTTAAGCATATGTGATCATACCCACTTGATAAACCAATCCTAGTTTTACTTGCAAGATTCTTACTTTATTTCTTTATCAAATATCTTACTTAGAGTTTACTTAAGAGATTGGTAGATACTAGAAAGATATGTGAAGGTTGCATAAAGAGCATAAAATTTGGCCTAAGTTAGAAACCTTGATATCATCCTAAGATATAAGGTTGTACTAAGTTGAAACTCCACTAGTTTACCACCCCTCATTAGTACTTACCCCCACTTATAGATGCTAGTGCTAAGCATAAAACTTGATCAACTTTAGATGGGAATACTTGGTGAAAATGGTTATGAAAACCTTAGAATGATGGATCATTCTACTGAGATGTTTTGACATATGTTTCCGAACACCAGATGATTTTGGTGATGAAAATGTTGAGGCATGAGCCTTGGCCCTTTATAAAACTGATGGTTGTATGGATGCGATACCATTCCAATTTTATCGTACAACCACAATACCCGAAGATTGGGTAGGGCTTGACTGGAAACTTATATACCTTAGTATTAGTTCCCTCACGACCAAGGTCTGAGCTGAGGCTACCTTGTGAAGATTGTCCACCTGTGCAGTACCCAAGATGACAGTAGGTCATGGTTGGGAGGCCAAACTCACAGGAGAGGTGCTTATACTAGGGCGTGTAATTGAAAGGTTAGGATTGATTATCCGCATACTGAGTATGGTGAGTTCAGGATTTGTTTCTGATGGATGTATCGAATGTTGTGGTGAAAGTGTACAATCTCTGCAGAGTGTCAAACTATTCGAATAGCCGCGTCCGCGGTTATGGACAGTTGGAGTGGCCATACTGTTCCCCCGTCAGACTTTTCAAAATGACTTGTGAAATGAAGTGAGACTTTGACTTGACCACCACAGGGTTGTGACATGATTTACAAGATCCCACTTAGGAGTTATAAAATTGTGACTAGCTTTGGAACTTCGTAGAGATAAATCTGGCTTTTGCAAAACAACCCTAGAGCCTAGTGTCCTATTATCCAAAAACCCCTTTTACCTGTTAGTACTAGTTTGCGAGTACTTAAAGAGTACTCATGGCTTTGTCCCTGGCTATTCCCATGGCCAGACTATGAAGAGGAGTACCTGGAAGATGGACCCCAGGAAGGTTACGACAACTAGGATCATCTCACATCGTTAGCATTGCCTGTGACCCCGAAGATGGAGCTTCGCCTACGCTACCATTATTATTACGTATTCCGCTGCTTGATGTTGTATTAAGAACTGGATCATGAGATCCCTATTTGTGTAAGAACTTATGTATCGTTTGTAATGGATGATGTACTATGGTATCCAATTCTGTTATGTCTCGCAAAAATGGTAATCCTGGGATTGTGATGTATGGCATAACAGGCATCTGGGATTAAAAATCCGGGTGTTGACAAGTTGGTAACAGAGCCATCCTGACCATAGGAGACCCTAGTTAGACTGGACGTTTGAACCAAAAACTTAGTTTCAAAACCAAAGAAAACAAATATTTACAAAAACTTATTATCATTCTTATCCCTTTGATTCTTTCATGAAAATTCATATTCCTCAAAAACTCTTGCAAAATACATAAAATTTTGACACACTTGATCACTCTGCTAACCTACTCATCCTCTATTCTTATAGATGGACGTGAAGTACAGCAAGTTTTATCAGTTGGGGAATGGAGGAGACCTTATCTTTGAGAGGGATTTGGACCAGCTTTCGGAACTTCTAGAGCGTCCGCACCCCGAGTTCTTTAGAGCTCAGCTCAATGATCAAGGAGGAGAAGATCTGCAGTGGCTAATTGTTGCAATTCTCAGAGGAAAGATTGAACCTCCCACTGCGAAAGGAATTCAGTTTACCTTAAGAGAGAACAACTGGCTCGATGGACTTGCCAGGGCAATGCAGGAAGCTCTTGCCCGTCTGTGTGGGCAAAGCATCAATCAGATCAAAGGTACTCGCTTTGAGTTTTGCCCAAGGCGTGATGCAAATGGACAACCACTAGAAGCCCCATACCACCCCGAGCTGAAGACTCAATTGGACCACCTTAGCTTCATGATGTACGATCGTCAGCAAGAGTTGGATAACTGCCGTGACTACTCCAACCACAAGTCTCCATCATCAAGACGAAGGATCAGACCATCGCCATGCTAGCAAAGGACCGCAAGTCTCGTCGCCGTCAGCTCGACAAGAAGGAGCGCATTATTGCCCGTTTCCGCCACCGCATCTCATCTTTGGAGGAGACCATCCACGAGAGAGACATGCAGTTGGAGGAAAGGGAGAATGCAGGAGAGGATCTTCGTGGAGACCCTTACTCCTATCTCAGCGATGACGATGATTTTCTGGAGGATCAGGCCATGGACTTCTTCACCGATGAGGATGATTTCGCCTTCATCAATGATGATGAAGATGATGAAGCCACAAATTCCGAGGAGTAGTAGCACTTGAGCACTAGCGAGTGAGTAGTATTCGGTCCCACTGTATCGTAGATTCCAGAATGGTTCTTAAAACCATATGTTTTTCTTGTTTTGTGGTGTGTGTTGTATCGTGTGAAGGAATGAATGAAAAGCAAGTTGCTAGAAAAATCTGTGTCAAACTTTAAAAACTTTTCAAAGTCCCCGAAACCCTAGAAATTTCCCTCTTTTCTCATGACCTACCTCAATCTTCAGATGCCACGCGGAGGAAGTGGTTCATCCCCGGACCCGATGTTGCAGATCCTGCAAATGTTGACTTCTGACCGCGAAGCTGAAAGAGCGGAACGTCAAGCCAACCTAGCCACTCTGCAACAGATAGCTCAGCTAGCCCATAACAACCAAGGCCATGGAAATCAGGACAACCATGGATCTAAGCTCAAGAATTTCCAGAATACCAACCCACCTGTTTTCACTAAGTCAGGAGAACCCCTAGACGCCGATGATTGGCTGCAAACCATGGAAAATAACTTAGAAGTCGCCGGAGTGGAAGCCAACGAGAAAGTTCTGTTTGCCACCCACTACCTAGCCGGAGATGCCAGGGCATGGTGGAACAGTGTTCGTGCAATGACCAGAGGACAGATGATGACCTGGGAGGAATTTAAGGTCAAGTTTAGCAGAACCCATGTGCCACCAGGTTTGATCAAGAGGATGAGAGACGAGTTCATAGAGATGAAGCAAGGAAGGATGACTGTAGTGGAATACCGTGACAAATTTTTGTCATTAGCTAGGTATGCCCCGGATGAGATCGACACCGAAGCCAAGAAGAAAGAAAGATTCCTGAATGGTCTGCATTACGAAATGCAGACAGTGTTAGTCAATATCCCCTTTGCTGATATTGTAGCCCTTGTCGACTCTGCTATCCAGATGGAAGGAAAGATCAACCAAGCCAATGAGAACTGCAAGCGTCGTATGATGCATCAGCCAGGAACCCATCAGACCCCAAAGTATCGCCCCAACCCATCTCCAGGATTTGCCCCAAGAACCAACAGACCCCTGATGAACCGCCCGACTTATCCCAACCGTGGAAACCCTAGACCCGGAGGAAATCACAACAACCCTGGCAACTCTAGCAATTTCAACCGTGCCCCACCCAAATTCAACAAAAACAATGCTACCACCAACACCAACACTGCCCCGAGGACTGGAAGCAATGTTGTGCCTGTAGCAGCCAAGGACAAGTCGCAAGTGACTTGTTATGACTGTGGAAATAAGGGCCACTATTCCAACGAGTGCCCCAACAAGAAGAATGCTACAGCCCCCAATGCCAATGTCCCAGCTCAGCAGCAGCGTCGTGTTCAGCCCGGAAGAAGATTTGCCCCAGGGAATTCACTCAACCGCAATGGCCGTCTTTTTCTCATGCATGCTGAAGAAGCTCAGGAAGCGCCAGACGTCGTGCTGGGTATGTTTTCTGTTAATTCAGTACTTGCAAGAGTGTTGTTTGATTCTGGTGCATCGCATTCATTTGTCACCGAAGAATTTGCATGCACTAGTAAAATTCAACCAACCAAATTGAAGCATGTAATGATTGTTCAAATTCCCGGATCAACCACCAAGGCTAGGCAAATTTGCAAAGCCGTCCCTATCCGAATCCATGGCATAGATTTTTATGCTAATCTGATAGTACTCGGAACTAAAGGTTTGGAAGTAGTACTAGGAATGGATTGGATGTCCAAACATAAAGGATTGATTGATTGTGCCAAGAAAGCCATCACCATGACCAGTACAGCCGGAATATTAGTCGAACATATATCTGAAACCTTACCTCGTCAATTCAAGTGCAACAGGAGTATAGCCCAACCTACCATTGACCAAGTCTGGATAGTCTGTGAATACCCCGATGTATTTCCAGATGTTTTGCCCGGTATGCCCCCAGATCGGGATATCGAGTTTATCATCGAACTAATCCCTGGAACAGGACCCATAGCCCAGAGACCCTATAGTATGAACCCATCGGAGTTAGAAGAGCTGAAGAAGCAACTGGATGCCATGCTGGAAATCGGATTGATTCAACCAAGTGCGTCACCATGGAGATCACCTGTCTTGTTTGTGGACAAGAAAGATGGAGGTAACCGTTTGTGTACGGATTATCGGAAGTTGAATGATGTCACCATCAAGAACAAGTACCCCTTGCCCAAGATAGAAGATTTGTTTGATCAGTTGACCGGTGCCAAAGTGTTTTCTAAGATTGATCTTAGAACTGGCTATCATTAACTCAAAATTCGTGTAGAGGATATTCCAAAGACTGCGTTTACCACCAGATACGGATTATACGAGTATACAGTCATGTCTTTTGGATTAACCAATGCCCCCGCTTATTTCATGAACCTCATGAATAAGATTTTTATGGACTTCCTGGATAAGTTTGTCGTTGTTTTCATCGATGACATTCTGATTTATTCCAAATCAGAAGAAGAACATGAGCTACACCTAAGGACCATTCTTGGAACCCTTAGAGAGCATGAGTTGCATGCCAAGTTTAGCAAATGTGAATTCTGGTTACAGGAGGTAGGATTCCTCGGTCACATTGTATCATCCGGAGGAATTGCCGTTGACCCTGCCAAAGTGAAAGATGTAGAAGATTGGCAAGCCCCAACCACTCAAACCCAAGTTCGTGCATTTCTCGGATTGGCGGGATATTACTGCAAGTTCGTAGAAGGATTCTCTAGTATCGCCAGACCCATGACCCAATTGCTGAAGAAGGACAAGAAGTTCTAATGGACAGACAAATGTGAAGCAAGTTTTCAAGAACTCAAGAGGAGATTGATTTCAGCCCCAATCTTGATCATGCCAAATATCACGAAGCCCTTCGATGTGTATTGTGACGCATCCAAGATCGGTCTCGGATGTGTGCTAATGCAAGAAGGCAAAGTTATATCTTATCTATCTCGATAACTGAAGCAACATGAACAAAACTACCCAACCCATGACCTCGAACTCGCGGCCGTAGTTCTAGCCATGAAGACATGGAGAGATTACCTGATGGGAAACCGTTGTGAGATCTATACGGATCACAAGAGCCTAAAGTATATATTCACTCAGAAGGAGCTGAATATGGGGCAGAGAAGATGGATAGAGCTAATCAAGGATTACGACCTGGACATTCACTATCACCATGGTAAAGCCAACATGGTAGCCGATGCCCTTAGCAGATTACCGTGCCGCTTGAACTCCATGATTTTGAGGGAGCAACCAAGTTGGCACAAGGAGGTGGAAGATTTTCGAATAGAATTAGTAAGTGAAGGATTTTTGGCTAGTATAGAACTTCAGCCCACTTTGATCAGCCAGATCAAAGAGGCGCAGAAAGGAAATGCTAGTATCGACGGAATCAAGCGTCGTATCGGTACAGGCAAAGTACCCGGATTCACCGAAGACGAAGAAGGAGTTTTGTGGTACAAAGGACGCCTTTGTGTACCAGCAGATTCTGAGTTGAAAGAAGTTATTCTGAAGGAAGCTCATGATACTCTTTATTCTATCCATCCCGGAGGAACTAAGATGTATCAAGATTTGAAAGAGCAATTTTGGTGGCATAAGATGAAGCGAGAAATTGGAAGCTATATCGCCAAGTGTGATATATGTCAGCGAGTCAAGGCAGGACATCAAAGACCCACTGGATTGTTGCAACCCTTGCAGATTCCGGAATGGAAATGGGATTCCGTTGGAATGGACTTTATCACTGGACTGCCTACTTCTAGTAGGGGAAATGACTCTATCTGGGTCATAATGGACAGATTGTCCAAAGTCGCCCATTTCTTACCCGTCAAAACCACATATCAGAGTTCGAAACTAGCAGAGTTGTACATCGCTAGAATAGTTAGTTTGCATGGAGTCCCCAAGAACATCGTATCAGATCGAGGAACGCAGTTTACCTCGAGATTTTGCAAGAAAGTTCAAGAAGGTTTAGGAACCCGCCTAGATTTCAGTACCGCGTATCACCCTCAGACCGATGGACAAACGGAGCGAGTAAATCAAATACTCGAAGATATGCTGAGAGCCTGTGTGTTAGAATATGGATACAAGTGGGAAGACTGTCTGCCATTTGCAGAATTTTCATACAACAACAGTTATCAAGCCAGTTTGCAAATGGCCCCATTTGAATTCATGTACGGAAGGAAGTGTCGCACCCCTTTGAACTGGTCGGAAGTAGGAGAGAGTCAGATTTTCGGACCCGACATCCTATGAGAAGCAGAAGAGAAGGTTCACAAGATTCGTGAGCACCTCAAGACCGCCCAATCCAGACAGAAGAGTTACGCCGACAAGAGACGTCGAGACCTTGCCTTCAACATAGGAGATTTTGTTTATCTGAAGGTGTCGCCATTGAAGGGAATGCAGCATTTCCAACTCAAAGGAAAGTTAGCCCCTAGATATATCGGACCCTTCAAGATTCTGAACCGTCGAGGAGAAGTGTCGTATCAATTGGAACTACCCGAAGAGATGTCAGCCGTGCACAATGTGTTCCATATCTCGTTACTTCGCAAGTGTCTCGAAGTCCCCGAGAATACCGAAGTGTTCAAAAATATCGACCACCGGACCATAGAGATCAACGATGACCTGACCTATCCCGAATTACCCATCCTATTTTGGAAGAAGCCTTCAAAACTACCCGAACCCAAAGCATCAAGTTTCTCAAGATTCAGTGGAGCAACCACACAGAAAAGGAAGCTACCTGGGAGCGCGAAGATCACATCAGGACGGAGTTTCCCGATCTCTTCAAATCCTAGGTAATCTTTTTCGTCCTTTTTCAAATCTTGGGACGAGATTTTGTTTAAGGGGGAAGGTTTGTAACATCCCAAAAATACTAAGATTGGATCATCAAAATTAGGGTTAACAAAAACTTTTCTAAATAAAATTATGGAAGCATGCATGTGTGTATGCATTGATTTTCAATTCTTTTGAACCACCTTGTTTGTGTGTTTACTTGCTTGTAAAATGTTCCTTAGGTGAAATAAACCTCATCTAAACATTTCCCAAAGTTTTCCTAAATACAAGTAAATCAAAACAAATAAAATAAGGGAATGGTCATTTTGACCAATTTAACTCCCATGCCTACTTTGGTTGTCTCAAACTTTCAGAACCTAACAGAAACCTTTTTGGATCTTTGCACCCCTTGATTGTACTCATAACAAAGTATCAAGGCCCACCTTGTGATCATCCAGAAACTTTCAAATGCATAGTTTAAATGACAATGCAAAATTGAATCCATATCATATGGGAAGATCCCACTTTTTCAAAAACCACTCAAACAAGCTCAACTTTCAAAACCCAAGCATCTGCAGACTCACCAGCACAAACCTAGCACACCCACCAAAAATCTTTTCAAAATTCAAAACTTGAGTTCTTGCGGCCATTTCATCAAACAGGTTGCAGACACAAATCAAACAAAATCCAAACACTATTGTGAGCAGTGATTGAAGCCTAACTTGTTCCCTCTCTGGTTACAACTAGGTTTTAGTAGATCATCTAGCTCAATTGCACACCCTTAGCATCACTGTAAGCTTGGCATTGCCATCAATGGTGAGCAGGCCGAATGCACCCTTGTCACCCCCATGTCGAAA
Source organism: Avena sativa (assembly GCA_916181665.1). Classification (NCBI taxonomy): domain Eukaryota; kingdom Viridiplantae; phylum Streptophyta; class Magnoliopsida; order Poales; family Poaceae; genus Avena; species Avena sativa. The sequence goes on along the minus strand of OV702293.1, from coordinate 6,459,310 downwards.
GCAAGCTAGGAGGAGAAACAAGCCTAGCCAGCATGTCTGGGAGCAAGCCAACATCCCACCGCCACTCCCTGTCCACCGCTCGAACGTTGCCATCCACTTGACCACGCGCACGAACCATGCCAACCTCGCCAGCAACCATACCGAGAGCACGCCCCGTGCGCCACGCTCGACCGACGCCCACAGAATGTGCGCCGCCCTCGCCGCGTGCATACGTGATCACCACCATCCCAGCAACCCCGCAGACACGCTCGTTCGCGGCCGCGCGGACCACGCGCGCTGTGCGCCATTAAGTTCTCCGTCGGGCACGCGCAGAGCACCGTCGCGCTAAGACCCAACCGCACCACCCCACGTCTCGCCACCGTGTCGTTGAGCATTTCCAGGGAGCACCGCACCGTCCCCTACCGTCGCCCATGCCGATAGTCGTCTGTACCACCGCCCCCGACGAGCTCACCGTGCACCCTGTCGGTCCCCTCGCTCGACTATAAATAGAGGCCACCCCCAGTCGAATTCTTCACACCATTCTACTCCCCTCTCCTTACTAATCGTGCCACACCATTTCCGGAGCAAGGCGAGCACCACCTCGTCGGAATTTCACCGGAGTCCGCCGCCTCTGGAGCAGAAGGGAGCCAGCGATTGGAGTCGCCCCAAGAGGAGCCACCGGTACCAGGAGATTCGCCGTCATCGACTTCGTCGTTCGCCCGCCTCGCCGACCCTCGCCAGCACCCCGGTGAGCCCCCAGCAACCCCCATCGGCCGCGCTAGGTTTCTGTCTTGCTGGCGTTGCCCAACGTCGACGATGACTCTCAGCCGTTGGATTAGAACTAGATCGAACGCACCACAGCGCCCCATACCGCGTTGCACCCACCTGTGTCACTAACGCATGGGGACAGCCACTTAAACAGCCCGCGGAAGCGCTGCGCTTAGCAGGCCGGCCCAGTATCATTTCCCGCGCAGCCCAGTTATTTGAATTAAACCTTTTTCTTTTTATTTCAAACACACTTCTGTACCCATCTTCAAAAATCAACCCAGGTCGACTCAGTGCACCAATTTGAATGAAACTAATTTTGTTAGAAAGGTCTGGGAATGCTGAATCCAAGCCCATTGGATTCAAGTCATTTGGATCTGTAGATCATCCTTGGTAAAAATAACAAGGCAGGAGCTTTTCTGCATTCAAAAAATTTTAAAATTTAAACCATAATAGCTTTTGAGTTGATTCCAACTCTCAAAAATCACATTTAACCATACCTTTCAGAATATATAAAAATATATAGGTTTACTTACAGAAATAATGTTCAGGTAATAAAAGAATGCTACATAGGCATTTCTAGACATATTATTTAATTAAAATAAAAGGGTAAAACCTTATTGAATTGTGACACCACTTTAAATCACATTCCCATGGACTAAAATATGTGGTGATGACATGTGTCAACATGATCCCATATTTGGTTTGGAGAATATTAAATCTTAGGTAGTTTTTCAATGAGTAGAAATTACTTTTCTAAAAATAAAAGGAATTAAACCAAGCCTTAATCTTGTAATGTTAGAGATGATGTTAGATCATCTATAGGACCCTTGTGTGTGATGATTGCAAGTAGTTAAGTATTGTGTGGTGATTGTGTACCTCGTATTTATCCATAGACGCTAGTACCAACCAAGGATACGAGGAGGAAGGAGGATACTACGAAGAAGAAGCCGAGGAGAACTTCAACCACTGCTCTGCACAAGGCAAGCTTTATTAACTAAGTGGACCAATGCAAGCTAACCCTTGCAAGATACCCTACTGATGCCACAAACCACTACTTGTTACTATGCCTACTATATGCCTTAAGCATATGTGATCATACCCACTTGATAAACCAATCCTAGTTTTACTTGTAAGCTTCTTACTTTATTTCTTTATCAAAGATCTTACTTAGAGTTTACTTAAGAGATTAGTAGATACTAGAAAGATATGTGAAGGTTGCATAAAGAGCATAAAATTTGGCCTAAGTTAGAAACCTTGATATCATCCTAAGATATAAGGTTGTACTTAGTTGAAATTCCACTAGTTTACCACCCCTCATTAGTACTTACCCCCACTTATAGATGCTAGTGCTAAGCATAAAACTTGGTCAACTTTAGATGGGAATACTTGGTGAAAATGGTTATGAAAACCTTAGAATGATGGATCATTCTACTGAGATGTTTTGACATATGTTTCCGAACACCAGATGATTTTGGTGATAAAAATGTTGAGGCATGAGCCTTAGCCCTTTATAAAACTGATGGTTGTCTGGATGCGATACCATTCCAATTTTATCGTACAACCACAATACCCGAAGATTGGGTAGGGCTTGACTGGAAACTTATATACCTTAGTATTAGTTCCCTCACGGCCATGGTCTGAGCTGAGGCTACCTTGTGAAGATTGTACACCTGTGCAGTACCCAAAATGACAGTTGGTCATGGTTGGGAGGCCAAACTCACAGGAGAGGTGCTTATACTAGGGCGTGTAATTGAAAGGTTAGGATTGATTATCCGCATACTGAGTATGGTGAATTCAGGATTTGTTCCTGACGAATGTATCGAATGTTGTGGTGAAAGTGTACAATCTCTGTAGAGTGTCAAACTATTCTAATAGCCGCGTCCGCGGTTATGGACAGTTGGAGTGGTCATACTGTTCCCCCTTCAGACTTTTCAAAATGACTTGTGAAATGAAGTGAGACTTTGACTTGACCACCACAGGGTTGTGACATGATTTACAAGATCCCACTTAGGAGTTATAAAATTGTGACTAGCTTTGGAACTTCGTAGAGATAAATCTGGCTTTTGCAAAACAACCCTAGAGCCTAGTGTCCTATTATCCAAAAACCCCCCTTTTACCTGATAGTAATAGTTTGCGAGTACTTAAAGAGTATTCATGGCTTTGTCCCTGGCTATTCCCATGGCCAGACTATGAAGAGGAGTACCTGGAAGATGGACCCCAGGAAGGTTACAACAACTAGGATCATCTCCCATCGTCAGCATTACCTGTGACCCCGAAGATGGAGCTTCGCCTACGCTATCGTTATTATTACGTATTCCGCTGCTTGATGTTGTATTAAGAACTAGATCATGAGATCCCTATTTGTGTAAGAACTTATGTATCGTTTGTAATGGATGATGTACTATGGTATCCAATTCTGTTATGTCTCACAAAAATGGTAATCCTGGGATTGCGATGTATGGCATAACAGGCATCTGGGATTAAAAATCCGGTTGTTGACACCTGGAGGTGCAGAGCATCACCTCGACGCACGAAGACCACGGCAGCACTTGAATCCATGCCAATCCCCAAACCCTAGGGTTCGGGACGGCATTGATCCATCGCAGGAGAGCCCTAGGCTTGAATCTAATTGGATAGAACGAACGAGCGTCATCGACAACCCCCTGTTACACCACTTCGGTGTCCAGAACGGCCGATGGCGGCGGGAATCGCCGGTGGCGGCATCGCCGGCCACAGGGACGGGGTCAGAGGAGGAGAGGATGAACTCGAGAGAGAGAGAGAGAGAGAGAGAGAGAGAGAGAGAGAGAGAGAGAGAGAGAGAGAGAGAGGGAGGGAGAGAGAGAGAGTCACATCCCAAGATTTTTCCAAATCTTGTAATGTGAAAAAAAATGAATAAAATAAAACTTTGTTGATTTTCAGGGTGAGAAGAAACTTTTTGATTCCAATTGGAAACCTTCAAACCTATTTGATCAAACAAATCCTAAAGGGATTTGAAAAGATAAACATTTAATAAAGAAAATTTTAAATAAGTGAAATTACTATTCTTGAATCTTTTAATAAAAAGATTTGGATTCTATAAAGCAAGGGTAGAATTATAAATAAGGATTATTTTATAAGCCAATTAAAACTTGGCCAAACCTTTTGAAATAAAATATTTCTATTTGATAAGAATAGTAAAGGTTTATTTAAATAAAATAATAAGGATTTAATATCCAAGTTTATTAAAAATAAAGGTTTTACTATTTTAATTAAACATCAAAACTTATTAATTTATTTTAAATAAGTTTTCCAAGTATTTTATATTCTCAAATAAAACCTACTGAATTGATTTTGATATTATTTGGATTTCAAATGGAGATTTTAAATCAATCAAATCCTATTTGATTTAATAACTAAGGACTATTTTTATTTAATTAATAAATGGATCCTAAAAAGAATAAAAATATTATTTTGTTTTGGACTTTGATTTGTGTTTTTAAACAGAACTAAACACAATACAAAGTTTGGTGGATTTTTGGTTTGATTTGGTTGTTTGAATTGTTGTTTGAATTTTCAAAAGAGAAAATCAAAAGAGAAAAGGAAAAACAAACAGAACAGAAAAAAATAAGAAAAGGACTCAGCCTAGCTAAGCCCAGCTAGCCTAGCTCCTCTCTCTCCCGAAGAAAAACGATTCGCACTCAGTTTTAAACCCCCTCAGCGACTGATAGACGGACCCCACCGCACACTTCCCTCCTTTGCTGACACCCAGACCCCACAGCGCCACCTCAACATCGTCTTCCCTGACGCCGCCACCTACTCCGACGAGGAATTGCCGCCGTCCCTGAGCGCCCCTTGCCAAGCAGACCACGCGTTGAGCTCCCCCTCGACCTCGCAAGCACGGTGAGCACCCCCGTTTATTCCCTTGCTTCCTGTAGCGTCGACTCTGCCGCCTTCTGACCGCTCCGCCACCACCAGCCGCCGCCAGCGCCGCTGCTTTTGGGTCATTGCGTGAGAACCGTTAGATCTGAATCGGACGCGTAGGAATAGAATCAACTCGAAGGGGTATGAGCGCATCTGAATCGTATGATTTAAATGAGATCCAGTGGTCCAGAAAGCTCAATCCACCCGAAGCGGTATCACCCAGTATCACGCCACATGGCACTGGTTGATTTAAAATAGAATTTGTAATAAGATTTTTATGCAAATTTGTAAACCTCATAACTTTTGATCCACACGTCCAAAATTTGCAAATTTTATATCAATGGATTCAGAAAAACCAGCCCTAGCCAACCATGCAATTTGTTTAGTAAAAAGATTCTGTTAAATTGTTTGTTTTTGCAGAAACTTATGTATGCTTGTTTAGGTTGTAAAATTTATTTCAAAATGATTTTAGGGTTGAAATCTTTGCAAATAGGTTTGATGTGAACCTACTGACCTTAGGAACCAACTTATGGATTTAAAAATGTGTTTTGTGAAGTTTAGGATTGAATTATTGAATTAGCTCATTTCTAGTCAAATAAAAATATTGATTTTGATATGGAAAGGATTTTTGAAAAAAAAAACCTTTGGAAAATGTGTTGATTCAAACCTACTGACCCTAAACACCAAGTTTTGAGAATTAACAACTTATTTGGTGAACAACATAAAATTGTTGCTTTGCTAAAAACATTTTCCACCACATGAAATAATGATTTGATTTAAGAAATGGCTTATAGATAAAACCCTTTTTCAAATGACTTTGCCACTTTAGAAAATGACCACTTTGAACCTTACAATGTTTAGAGCCTAGTAGAAACCACTTTTGCCAATAAAATTATCTTTTGCATGCCTGCATGCATAACTTTGTTTCCATTATTTTATGTGTGTTTAATTTGTTTGAATATTGGTTAGAATGTTAGTTGAATCTATGTTTGCTTGATTGATTTGTAGTGAAGTTAGAAGAGTGAGAGATTAGCAAGATCAAGAAGTGAACCAACATTCCCTACCAAAAAGGCAAGTTACACTATCATCCAAAGTCCTACTATTTTTCATTACACTTAGTGGATTTTGAAACATGCATGAGAAGGACTACTATATTTTGCTATGCTAAATCCTAATAGGATACCCTTATATTCCTTAGTGAAAACAATGTAGTTGTAAAAAAAACTTAGCCCTGCTATATATTTTTGAGATGAGATACATGTTGAGTTTTATAAAGTTGAGAAAAGACTTATTTTTTATATAATAAAACAAGAACTCAATGAACCAACTGGGTGGACAAGGATACTCAAGTTTTGGACAAGGTGGCAACAAAAGGAACCATGTTTATATGGCAATCTCTTTGTGTTGTGCACCAAAAGAAAACCACCCAGGGACTTAGAGATTGAACATGTTTCTCGACAGTGGCTTCCGTGTACAGCCACATGCTAAATGGGCACTGGCTTAGTCAACTACATTGGGAAGACCCATGCATTGGTCTTCAGGTTAACTGGAAATGAGGGAACTAGGAACCCTACATTGGTGCCTGAAGACAAGCTAGCATTGTGTATTGGGAGGACCCTATGGAAAGACTTCGTCACATTCTCAATCTGCCAGTACTCCATCTTGGTGAGTACTTATCCAGCGGCCACTGGTGGCAACAAGATGAGATTGTGTAATGTGGGTAAAGTGTACAACTTCTGCAGAAGATAAAAACCTAAGTACTTAGCCGTGTCTCCGGTTATGGACAATACTGAGCAACTAAAGCCTGAAGCTATGGGAAATCTCAACATTCCAATTTCTAAAAGTAAAACTTGAAAGTGACAACAAAAGACTTGAAGCACTTGGGGTGTACCAAGGAGCCCAGAGAGATTTTAACAAAAGACTTGAAGCACTTGGGGTGTACCAAGGAGCTCAAAAGATTTTTTTTCAAAGACTTGAAGCACTTGGGGTGTACCAAGGAGCTCAGAGAGATTTTAACAAAAGACTTGAAGCACTTGGGGTGTACCAAGGAGCTCAAAATATTTTTTTTCAAAGACTTGAAGCACTTGGGGTGTACCAAGGAGTTCAGAAAGATTTGACAAAAGATCAAAACCATTTTGAAAAGATAGGATAAATTATTGCTTTCTGCAAATGAGCCTAAAACCCCAATTAGCCAAATATGCATGTATTGATAGGATCCACTTATATTCTACATAGTAGTGAAACTTGCCAATACAATTAAAATGTATTGACCCTTGTGGATGTAACTTGTTATGTTGCAGGTTTGATTGATTTAGTGAAAGGTGTGTTGTTTAGGATTACAAAGTCTACAACCAACATGTCTGCCTGTGGCACTTTGAAGATGAAGGACCCCATGCTTATAGATATTCTGCTGCAATGTATTGTAATAGCCAAATGAGCTACGTAAGATGTAATAAATATTTTATTCCTGGTTATAAAATTGTATTATGACCTATGTTTCTTGATATTACATCTTAACTATAGATGCTAGCTATTGATCCAGGGACTAGCATTGTAAACACAGGGATCTCTACCTTATTAAAGGTTGGGACCTCTACAGATGGTATCAGAGCATTGTGTTGCCTGTAGGATTTGTAACCCTAGGATTGGACAAAACCTCTTAGAAAAATAGGAGTTGTATTTGTTCCAAAACTTATTTACAAACAATCTTGTAAACTCTTTCCCTCAACCATTTTGGTTTTGATTCTACATCTCATCTATTTCAACTTGATGGAAAAACCTACCCCATGGCCAAAGACTTCATCATGTGCAAAGGACTTCTTCAACTCTAATGACTCCAACATCATCAACTTTAATGACTTCAACATCTTCAGCATGTTCACCAAGGACTTCAACCTTGGATATCACTAAGGACAAGTGAGACAAGAAATCTTGTTCAAGATTTGGAGACTAAGGAAACACAACTTAGAAGGATCCATCAACACCTTTGAAGTTTTTGTGACCAAGAGTTTTCCCAAAGAAACCATGATCTCATGTAAAAAGAATCAACCAAGAAGGATGGAAAGATCACAAGTGAACCATATAGATGGACTACCATATTTTAGTTAAGTCAAACACACCAACTTATATGGTGTAACAAAAATATTTTGTTGCCTAAAGATATGCTTGAACTTTGATGTTTGAGTGAAATGTTTGTTTGTGATTACTTGCACATTGCTTGAGTGAATTGTGATGTGTGTGATTAGAATTATTTCCTTAGAAATATCTTGTCTATGCTAATCTCAATTCAACCCAAACAGATGACTACTCCAAGAGAACCCAACATCAAGGTTGATGACAACAACAACAACCAAGCGGATAACTTGAGAGAACTCATAGCAACCCAAAACCAGTTGAACCAAATGACAGCTCAATTCATAGCCAACACTAGTGGGGAAGATCCAACCCTACAAAAGTTTTTGGAAAACCAAGCCCAAATGTTGCATAAGGTGACAGATCAAATGCACAACATGGAAAGCAACTTTTCCAAAGGAGTTTATGACAACAAGGATGACAAAGATGTTGTTCTAGAAGGAACCAAAGCTTGCAATATTTGTGGAAACAAGGATCACACTTCCAAAGAGCATGGAGATCAATGCCCCAACTGTGAAGAGAAACATCCAGTAGGCCAATGTCCCACCTCTCAAGCTACTTGTTATCTATGTGAAGGAAATAATCATGTCCCTATCCAATGCCCCATCTATTCCATAGTTGAACAAAGGAAACAAAGTGGAGTGCAACAACTGATTGCAAACTATCAAGAGGGATCCAAGTCTACCAAGAAGGATGAGGACAAAGGAAAATCTCCACTAGTACCTCCATGCAATACAACCGAATTTAAAGGACCAAAGAAGAGGCATATGAATTATCCAAGGAGCAATAGAAGGTCAAGGAAACCAGTAGACATTCCTACCTATAAGATAACATATGAAGAACATGAACTAGAAGCACTCCTAGCTTTGGAGAAACCCAAGAAAAAGAAGGACAAAAGCCATGTGCAATGTCATCATTGTAAAGAAATGGGACACTATTCCAGTGAATGTCCAGAGAAGCAGAAATATAAGGAAATTGGCCAAGTATGGTGCAACAACTGCAAAGAGCTAGGCCATTATGCAGCAACCTGTCCACAAGAGATACGTGAAGAACTCAAACTTATCACATGTTACAACTGTGGTAACCAAGGACATTATGCAAGCAACTGTCCAGAAAAGATGAAGCACAAGATAAACAAGCCTATGAAGGATCTTAGCCTTGTCACATGTTTCAAGTGTGGAAACAAGGGACACTATGCAGATGTTTGTCCGGAGAAACTTCCCCAAGATCCCAAGAAACCAATATGTAATTTAGTTGGAGAATTTTTAAGGGTGGTAGTACCCTAGATGCTTTGAGACAACTTGTAACCCTAGCCTTCCCAAATCTCGGGACGAGATTTATTTTAAGGGTGGTAGCCTGTCACATCCCAAGATTTTTCCAAATCTTGTAATGTGAAAAAAAAATGAATAAAATAAAACTTTGTTGATTTTTAGGGTGAGAAGAAACTTTTTGATTCCAATTGGAAACCTTCAAACCTATTTGATCAAACAAATCCTAAAGGGATTTGAAAACATAAACATTTAATAAAGAAAATTTTAAATAAGTGAAATTACTATTCTTGAATCTTTTAATAAAAAGATTTGGATTCTATAAAGCAAGGGTAGAATTATAAATAAGGATTATTTTATAAGCCAATTAAAACTTGGCCAAACCTTTGAAATAAAATATTTCTATTTGATAAGAATAGTAAAGGTTTATTTAAATAAAATAATAAGGATTTAATATCCAAGTTTATTAAAAATAAAGGTTTTACTATTTTAATTAAACATCAAAACTTATTAATTTATTTTAAATAAGTTTTCCAAGTATTTTATATTCTCAAATAAAACCTACTGAATTGATTTTGATATTATTTGGATTTCAAATGGAGATTTTAAATCAATCAAATCCTATTTGATTTAATAACTAAGGACTATTTTTATTTAATTAATAAATGGATCCTAAAAAGAATAAAAATATTATTTTGTTTTGGACTTTGATTTGTGTTGTTAAACAGAACTAAACACAATACAAAGTTTGGTGGATTTTTGGTTTGATTTGGTTGTTTGAATTGTTGTTTGAATTTCAAAACAGAAAATCAAAAGAGAAAAGGAAAAACAAACAGAACAGAAAAAAATAAGAAAAGGACTCAGTCCAGCTAAGCCCACCTGGCCCAGCTAGCCCAGCTCCTCTCTCTCCCGAAGAAAAACGATTCGCACTCAGTTTTAAACCCCCTCAGCGACTGACTGACGGACCCCACCGCACACTTCCCTCCTTCGCTGACACCCAGACCCCACAGCGCCACCTCAGCATCGTCTTCCCCCTGATCACGTCGCCCTGCCGTTGCTGCCATTACTCCGGCGATCAATTCGCGTTAACAGCGGCCATTACTCCACCCCGCGACCACGCTGTCTTAAACGCCCTCGCCTCCTCTCTGATTCCTCTCAGACCCCGCTTCCCCGGAGCCACCAGGCTGCGACATTTTCGCCTTGCTTTGCCACTGCTCCGACGATGTCTCCGACCAAATTCCGGCGCCGTCCAGCCTCACCTCTCCTTCCCAAGCACGCGAGCTTGCTCCTCAGACCAGCGTGCACCTGCCAGTGCTTTCAGTTCACCCACGCTCGCCCCAGAGCCTCGGCTTCGACAACATCTGAGCGCCGCCGCGTTTGCTTCTTTTTTTGGCGACCTCCCCTGGTAAGTTTCGACCGCCCCGGCACCTCCTATTGATGCTCACTTCATCAGCAGATCAAACCGCGTCTAACCATGCCCTTATTCTTCCTCGGGGTGATCTACAACGTTGCCCTCGACGACCTCCAGAGCCGCCTGACGCCGCCACCTACTCCGACGAGGAATTGCCGCCGTCCCTGAGTGCCCCTTGCCAAGAAGACCACGCGTTGAGCTCCCCCTCGACCTCGCAAGCACGGTGAGCACCCCTGTTTATTACCTTGCTTCCTGTAGCGTCGACTCCGCTGCCGTCTGACCGCTCCGCCACCACCAGCCGCCGCCAGCGCTGCTGCTTTTGGGTCATTGCGTGAGAACCGTTAGATCTGAATCGGACGCATAGGAATAGAATCAACTCGAAGGGGTATGAGCGCATCTGAACCGTATGATTTAAATGAGATCCAGCGGTCCAGAAAGCTCAATCCACCCGAAGCGGTATCAGCTAGTAATATCACGCCACGTGGCACTGGTTGATTTAAAACAGAATTTGTAATCAGATTTTTATGCAAATTTGTAAACCTCATAACTTTTGATCCACACGTCCAAAATTTGCAAATGGATTCAGAAAAACCAGCCCTAGCCAACCATGCAATTTGTTTAGTAAAAAGCTTCTGTTAAATTGTTTGTTTTTGCAGAAACTTGTGTATGCTTGTTTAGGTTGTAAAATTTATTTCAAAATGATTTTAGGGTTGAAATCTTTGCAAATTGGTTTGTTGTGAACCTACTGACCTTAGGAACCAACCTATGGATTTAAAAATGTGTTTTGTGAAGTTTAGGATTGAATAATTGAATTAGCTCATTTCTAGTCAAATAAAAATATTGATTTTGATATGGAAAGGATTTTTGAAAAAAAAAACCTTTGGAAATTTTTTGATTCAAACCTACTGACCCTAAACACCAAGTTTTGAGAATTAACAACTTATTTGGTGAACAGCATAAAATTGTTGCTTTGCTAAAAACATTTTCCACCACATGAAATAATGATTTGATTTAAGAAATGGCTTATAGATAAAACCCTTTTTCAAATGACTTTGCCACTTTAGAAAATGACCACTTTGAACCTTACAATGTTTAGAGCCTAGTAGAAACCACTTTTGCAAATAAAATTATCTTTTGCATGCTTGCATGCATAACTTTGTTTCCATTATTTTATGTGTGTTTAATTTGTTTGAATATTGGTTAGAATGCTAGTTGAATCTATGTTTGCTTGATTGATTTGTAGTGAAGTTAGAAGAGTGAGAGATTAGCAAGATCAAGAAGTGAACCAACATTCCCTACCAAAAAGGCAAGTTACACTATCATCCAAAGTCCTACTATTTTTCATTACACTTAGTGGATTTTGAAACATGCATGAGAAGGACTACTATATTTTGCTATGCTAAAAGAAAACCACCCAGGGACTTAGAGATTGAACATGTTTCTCGACAGTGGCTTCCGTGTACAGCCACATGCTAAATGGGCACTGGCTTAGTCAACTACATTGGGAAGACCCATGCATTGGTCTTCAGATTAACTGGAAATGAGGGAACTAGGAACCCTACATTGGTGCCTGAAGACAAGCTAGCATTGTGTATTGGGAGGACCCTATGGAAAGACTTCGTCACATTCTCAATCTGCCAGTACTCCATCTTGGTGAGTACTTATCCAGCAGCCACTGGTGGCAACAAGATGAGATTGTGTCATGTGGGTAAAGTGTACAACTTCTGCAGAAGATAAAAACCTAAGTACTTAGCAGTGTCCCCGGTTATGGACAATAGTGAGCAACTAAGGCCTGAATCTATGGGAAATCTCAACATTCCAATTTCTAAAAGTAAAACTTGAAAGTAACAACAAAAGACTTGAAGCACTTGGGGTGTACCAAGGAGCTCAAAAGATTTTTTTTCAAAGACTTGAAGCACTTGGGGTGTACCAAGGAGCTCAGAGAGATTTTAACAAAAGACTTGAAGAACTTGGGGTGTACCAAGGAGCTCAAAATATTTTTTTCAAAGACTTGAAGCACTTGGGGTGTAGCAAGGAGTTCAGAAAGATTTGACAAAAGATCAAAACCATTTTGAAAAGATAGGATAAATTATTGCTTTATGCAAATGAGCCTAAAACCCCACTTAGCCAAATATGCATGTATTGATAGGATCCACTTATATTCTACATAGTAGTGAAACTTGCCAATACAATTCAAATGTATTGACCCTTCTGGCTGTAACTTGTTATGTTGCAGGTTTGATTGATTTAGTGAAAGGTGTGTTGTTTAGGATTACAAAGTCTACAACCAACATGTCTGCCTGTGGCACTTTGAAGATGAAGGACCCCATGCTTATAGATATTCTGCTGCAATGTATTGTAATAGCCAAATGAGCTATGTAAGATGTAATAAATATTTTATTCCTGGTTATAAAATTGTATTATGACCTATGTTTCTTGATATTACATCTTAACTGCGAATGCTAGCTACTGATCCAGGGACTAGCATTGTAAACACAGGGATCTCTACCTTATTAAAGGTTGGGACCTCTACAGAGAGAGAGAGAGAGAGAGAGAGAGAGTGAGGAGTGGGCCGAGCTGGTCCAGACCCTTCGGGGTGGCTCTTTTGTCTAGGACTAATGGGCCACCAGGGCCCAATAAGAATAACCAGCCCAGAAATATTTCCAGGCCTGTTTTAATAAAAAGGAAAAGACCAAAATACCCCTCGACTTGATTAAATTTAAAAAAAAGTCCAAAAATTATAAATAAAATAATTTTGGATTTAAATAATCCATACTATTCAAATAAAATGAAATATAAAGATTTAGACATTTAAAATTTTATAAGAATTTTGTAATTTATATATTCCTTATGGAATTTAACAAAATTATTGAAAGATGATAAAAATAAATAAAAATCACTTTCATTATATATTAATATTAAATTATTTCTGAAAAATAGTAAATAAATATTTAATAACTTTTAAGGTATAATTGATAATTCCTAAAAGAATTATTAAATCAATAAAAGTCAAATAAAAGGAAAATAAAATAAAATAATTCAATATATGTTATAAATATTAAAAAGTAATATTTATAAATCCTTTATTATTGAAAAGAACTTTTTATAATAATGTGGTGAATGCATATCAAGTTAAATAATGCATTACATTACTTGCATAATCATTTTGCTTTTTTAAATATTGTCCTTACCGAGCAATAATGATGTTTTTGTAGAACTAGAAGCTCAAGGTCCAGTGCAAGCATCAGACTTCACTACCTTGCCATCACAAGGAAAGTTCATCACTTGCTCATGTCCTTTGAAAAGTCTTTATCAAAGTATTTGCAAATTGTGTGTTATCATATATTCTATAAAAGAAAGAAAATATTATTTTCACAAATAAAGAAATTATAGATATCATCCTAAGTGGTGATATGATGGAGCAATAGAACTTAGAGTTCTAATTGCAATGATGATAATCAAGTAGGGGCTTAATAACCCCTGACATTAGTGATTCTAGCGTCGTATATTACGCGTTAGCCATGAGATTTGGAATGGGACAGAAAAGTCAGTTGTATCTTCTTCCTCACGCATGAAGCCGGATGTGCAGGTCGTGGCTGTTATCCTCGTAGCGTGCATATTAATTGGTAATTCGTAGAGGATATTCAGCATATGGGTGGGAACCCTCATCGTCCCACGATAGTTCTGGAATCTAACGGTTTGTACAAACCATTGCCGTAATTCATTATGTGGGCATGGTGTACACCAAGGAGGCATGCGGGGTCGCGAAGGGGAAGTGATTGGCTTGGACCAACTACTAGGCCCCACATCATGGAATTGTGGATGGGAAAGTACGCCCGGTTGTGCAACAAGGAGTTGATCTCTCATGGGTAAAGTAACGCACCTCTATAGAGTGTAAGAACTGTAACTTGTTACTCCCTGTTCCGGGAAGAAGCTACGAACGTGGCAGGAAAGGAACTCCATGAAAGTTATGGTCAACCTGTGAAGGCTGATTGTCATAGTTTTTCAGAATAAAATCAATCTTTGAAGAAATATTTACAAAAACTGCATAGTGCCAAGGATTTATAATCCGAGGTGGTAGTTAGAGCATCAAACTTCCCACCTTGCATATAATGAACTTGTTGGGTAACGCTGTTACTCATTCTTTCCTTTGATCCCTTTCTTAGACTCTGAGGATCCCGAAGACATGCCAATGTATGCAGCCGAATACCAGGAAGATGTGTTCTACGAGGAACCTGATCTGTCCGGAGGAGTTGAAGGAGTGGATTACGAAATCCGCTATGGTGTCGATGATAACGAGTCCAACTAAGTAGCCTAGTTAGTAGTAACCAACGGAGCCGAGCAGCATGAACTCTATAGAATAAGCTGTTGAGCTCAACTCCTAGTCGGAGTTGTTACTTTTAAATTCCGCTGAACACTTTATATTTTGGTTTGTAAGTTGGATCTTTTGGAAGTCTCAAACTTCTGGTATTGTAATAATAATAATGTGTGTGCTTTTGTAATATGGACCCGCAATGTTTCTGTTGTACCACTCTGAGGGATGTTATATTTACGGAACGGTGTTCTATGGATGTCATGTCAACGACTATAGTGTACTACACATGCAGTGGTATGCTGGGTCACCGCAGTTGGTATCAGAGCAAATTGCTTTGACCTTAGGTTGGAAACCTAGTAAAGGGTATTACCTGTAGGAAAATTTAGCAACCATAAAGAATTCTCTAAAAGTAATATAATGGGTATTCAAATGAGAATATTCTGTTATATATTTTAGTGTGATAATTCTTTGTTATGATGCAATATGTCATTGGATACTAATCAAAATTATTTTCTGATATAGAGAGATATGGCACCAAAGTTTCCAAAACAGACTTTGGTAAGGAAAGAGGAGACTCTTGATGATTATCAAGGATCATTCACAAACCAACTTCGTCAACTTTTAAAGCTCTTTAGTTGTCCAACTAGAATTCCAGTGAACACTATCACTTACCTTGATGGTCGAATGTTATCCAAGTATCGTGTGAGTATCCAACTTCCAGAGAAGCATGGATAATATCACTATCTACCTATAGGAGAAGGTAGGAGTCATTTAGCAACCAATCATGTTGCTGTTGTGGAGGCGATAGCTAATATCCGGGAGCAGAAAACTAAGGAGTTAGAAGGTAGCACATTCTCTGTCATACCTCATTATTCTATAGACTCGGAGCCTATACCGGATCATCTTACTTTTGTTAAGAAGCATCCTAAGTTATCTTCCAAGTTTATGGATAGATACCGAACACTCGTTGCGTCTTTTTATAAGACCCATCAAGTGATTGTTGAAGACAAAAATGACATGTTAGAGGATCTAACTGATCCGGAAAGGAGGAAGCAGTTAGCATTCCAGCTATAGAAAGAAGCAAGTAGTAGTGCAACACCTATCTTTAAGGATATACCTATAGATCCTGAATCTTTTATACCATATCCTTATTCACCAAGACCTGAACCTATACATGATCCTACTATGGATATGCGGTATGCAATACCACAGGGCTCAGAGGATGGTTCTGACTCAGAACTTCCTATTGAGAATTCGGATGGATGGAGAATGGGATCATATGATGGATCTCATGAACACCAGATGTCCACAGATGGTTCTGACAGAAATGTTGGACAATCTAGTTGGATGGGTGCAAAAATGAATCCTAATAATAGTAGTAGAAATACAATGTCAATAGATAATCAGGATGAACAAGAAGATCCTAAGGAGAGAGTGTTTGAATCATCAAAATCTTCTCAAAACCCAGGGAATATACATTATCCAGTGTTTAACTATCTTGCCCACGAGAGCACCTAGGAAGCAGCACGATATGCGTATCATGTTGACAACTCAAGAAACGAAGCTCAGGAGATGCAGGCTGGATATAATGTTGAATATGTTTCTGAAGACTTTTCAGGTGAGCTGGAGGGAGTCAATACTCTTAGGTTGAGTAATGACTCAAGTCCTGACACTTCAGATACAGAGTATATTCCTTCTGGAAGGCCATATGTTCCACAAACTGTGCGACGAACAACACGTCATCACGGTTGGACATCAAGCATGTACGATGAGCGTAGTTACTACTAGAAGGAGGCAATTAGTTAGTAGTATCAAGTACCGTGTTTTGTACCCCAAGTAATAAGGTAGTTGTGTGATTATACCTATATGGTATATGTTGTAATGACTTTGTATCATTATGATATTATGTAAAATATGTGAAATGCATATTTGGATTTTCTTTGGATCTTCATTGTGTGACTAGTTCTGTGCGTAAAGTCGAGCTCAGAACACATGTGCATGATGTAATTATGAGTATTCGCTTTATGTTGCAGGACTAGAGGGTCATGGATACGGGTGTAGGAATGGAAACGGAGCAGCAGCGAATGGAGCGAGAGGCCAAGGAAAAGGCTGATGCAGATGCAGCAAACCAAGAAGCATTACCACCACCACCACCAATGAGGCCGTTAATGGAACAGAATTTTATGCAATGCATGCAAATTATGCAAGAAACCCAGAATAAGTTCATGGAAGAGCTGCTAGGACGAGCAAATCAGAGGGCACCTGAAGGTGGAGGAGTGAGTTTATCTGATTTCCAGAATGCAAGACCGTTACCTTTTGCATCAGCTCCTCAACCAATGGATGCAGAGGACTAGCTAGCAGATACTGAAAGGAAGCTGAAAACTGTAGGTTGCAATGATGAGGAGAAATTGAGGTATGCAACTCATCTTCTGATTTGACTTGCAGCATCATGGTGGGAAAATCAGTTGTCCATGCAACAACCAGGAAGAGAGTTTACCTGGGAAGAGTTCAAGCAGAGATTCCGTGAATATCATGTTCCGGAAAGTGTTATGGAGTTGAAGCGGAGAGAATTTGAGGAGCTTCAGCAAGGATATACTAGTGTCATGAAGTACATCCGGGAGTTTAGTCAACTGTCTCGCTATGCTGAGGAGGATGTTAACACTGAAGAGAAGCGGAAGAAGCATTTCCTGCGTGGATTTAATCCATTTGGGAGGATGCAGCTAAGGTTAGCCAATAAGCAAACTTATCAGCAGTTGTCGGATGCAGCCATTACTTTTGAAGATGACTACAAGAATGTCCAAGAGGACCGAAGGAAGAGAGCCAAGAAGGAGACCAAGAGAATTCAGGCAAGCAAACCTAAGCCCAACCTGGAGTTCAAACCTAGGAATAGGAATTATGGCAACAATAACAATAATAAGGGCAGTGTTGGAAATCAATCCAATCCGAGAAGGAATGTTATTTATAACAATTGTGGAATTCCAGGGCATTTCCAGAGGGAATGCAAAAAGCCTGTAGTGATATGTCATGGTTGTGGTCAGAAGGGGCATATCAAGCCAGATTGTCCGAGCAAACCACCTGTAGGATGGCCTACTAAGGGAGGAGGACAATCTAGTGGAGGAAATGGACAGCCCAATAAAGGAGGAAATAATGGCAAGAACAACAATGGCAAGAGGAACCGACCTACCGGGAAACTGAATTGTGCAACTCTCGAGGATGTGGATAATTCGGAGCATGCAATGATAGGTACGATCAATATCCTTACCAATCCCGGCAAAGTTCTATTTGGTACTGGTGCAACTACTTCATTCATTTCTGAAGAATTTTGTGATAAGTTCGGGATTAGAAGAGCAACGTTAGAAAGTCCTATGACCGTAGTTACGACAGGAGGGAATGTGATTGTATGCCACATAAAACAATATTAGGTTATCTCGATTTGTGGTTGTACATATTTCACAGACCTTTATGTGTTTCCTTTGAAGGGAATTGCAGTAGTGCTGGGGATGGATTGGATGATGGAACACGGAGCTCAGATAAATTGTGAGGAGAAAATTGTCTCAATCAAAACTCCACGTGGAGCAAGGATAGTTTACCAAGCAGATAAACACAGTCATATCATGGTGGATCTGCAGTTGAATTCAATGAAAGAAGTTAAATTGGAAGAGATTCCTATAGTTAATGAATTCCAAGATGTTTTTCCAACAGAGTTATCGGGAATGCCACTAGACCGGGAGATAGAGTTCACCATTGACCTAATACCTGGAACAGCACCAATAGCTCAAGCACCATATAAAATGGGACCCAAAGAGTTGAAAGAACTCAAGGAGCAAATTGATGAGTTAGCTAGAAAAGGATTTATTCAGGAAAGTGTTTCTCCATGGGGAACACCAGTAATCTTTGTGGATAAGAGGGATGGTGGAAGACGGATGTGTGGTGATTATACAAACCTAAACAACGTGACTATCAAGAACAAGTATCCATTACCAAGAATTCAAGATTTGTTTGATCAAGTGAAAGGAGCTGGAGTATTTTCAAAGATCAATTTAAGATCTAGATACCATCAAATAAAAATCAAGCCGGAAGATGTTCCAAAAACAGCATTTGTCTCAAGATATGGACACCATGATTATCTGGTAGTACCATTTGGTTTGACCAATGCAACGGCAATATTTATGAATCTGATGAACAAGATCTTCATGCCATATTTGGACAAGTTTTTCATAGTCTTTATTGATGATATTTTGATATATTCCAAGGATAAGGAAGAGCATGCTGATCATTTGAGAATAGCATTGCATACCTTAAGAGAACATAAGCTTTATGCTAAGTTTAGTAAATGTGAATTTTGGCTTGATGAGGTAGAATTCCTCGGTCATGTGATCAGTAAGGATGGAATTGATGTGAACTGCACCGACCAATGTGAAGCAAATTCAAGGTTTCTTAGGAATGGCGGGTTATTATCGGAGATTCATTGAAGGTTTCTCCAAAATAGCCGGACCAATGACCAAATTATTAAGGAAGAATACACCATTCAAGTGGGATGAGAAATGTGAAGCAAGTTTCCAAGAGTTGAAGACTAGATTAACCACAACTCCAATCTTAGCAGTTCCTAAAACAGGGAAGGACTTCACCGTATACTGTGATGCGTCTAAGGAAGGTTTGGGTTGTGTATTAATGCAAGATCGGAAAGTGATTGCTTATGGTTCAAGACAATTGAAACCACATGAAGTCAACTATCCAACTCATGATTTAGAGTTAGCAGCAGTAGTTTTTGCACTGAAAGGATGGAGGCATTTTCTTTATGGAGCCATATGTGAGTTATACACTCACCATAAAAGTCTCAAATATTTCTTCACTCAAAAGGAATTAAATATGAGACAAAAGCGTTGGTTGGAACTAATCAAGGATTATGATTTAACAATCAACTACACTCCAGGGAAAGCAAATGTTGTGGCAGATGCTTTAAGCAGAAAGAGTGCAGATACTCAGCCTAGCAATAGGGAGCTATAAAAAGAGTTACAAATGGACTTGGAAAGATTAGAACTTCAATTCATCAGAACAGAGGTTTGGAGGGTTAGCTACTATGCAGGTAGTTGCAAAGCAGGACAGTGATCTTAAGCAAGAAATTTTTAGGCATCAAGAAGAAGATCCTTTTATTGCTGAGGAAATCCGGAGGATATCTCAAGGGCAAAAATCAGTTTTTTTCCTTGGAGATTATGGGTCTTTATGGTTTCAAGACCGTCTTTGTGTTCTAGATGTGACTTAGATTAGAAATGTCATACTCAAATAAGCACATGATACACCATATTCTATACATCCAAGGAGTACTAAGATGTATATGGATTTTAAGGAACTATTCTGGTAGAATAACATGAAAAGAGATATTGCTAAATATGTATCAGAATGCCATACTTGTCGAAGGGTGAAGGCTGAACATCAAAGTCCAGCAGGACCATTAAAACCCTTGGAAATTCCTGAATGGAAGTGGGAGGAAATAGGTATGGACTTCATTACAGGGTTGCCTATGACACCAAAAAGGAAGGATATGATATGGGTAATTGTGGACAGACTCACTAAGAGTGCACATTTTATTCCGGTGAATCAAACGGATAATGCCGAGAAGTTAGTTGAAGTATATGTCAAACAGATAGTAAGTAAGAATGGAGTACCCAAAAATATCGTAACTGATAAGGGATCAGTGTTTACTTCAGTATTTTGGAAGCAATTGCATGAAGCACTTGGTTCAAAGTTAGATTTGAGCACGGCATATCATCCTGAGACAGGAGGTCAAACTGAAAGAACAAATCAAATACTAGAAGACATGTTAAGAGATTGTGCACTAGATTTTGGAGGAACATGGGAAGATCATCTACCATTAGCAGAATTTTCTTATAATAATATCTATCAGAGTAGTCTGAAGGCAGCTCCATATCAGGTTCTGTATGGAAGGAAGTGTAGATCACCAATATGTTGGTATGAACCTGGAAGCAGCAAAGAGTTTGCGCCAGATTATATCAAGGAAAGACAAGACATCATTGGTAAGATCAGGGATAGACTGAAAATAGCCCAGAGCAGGCAGAAAAGTTATGCGGATCAAAGTCGAAGATCATGGCATCCAGAAGTAGGAGATATGGTCTATCTGAAAGTAAGTCCAATGAAAGGAGTGAAAAGGTTCGGAGTTAAAGGAAAATCAAGTCCAAGATATATCGGACCATTCAAGATACTGAGTCAAAACAGAACTATAGCTTATGCTTTAGAGTTACCATCAAGATTGGATCAAGTGCATAATGTTTTCCATGTGTCACAACTTCGTAAATGTTTAAAATTTCCAAACGATGCAATCACACACCAAGAGATAGAACTACAAGCAGACCTGACCTATATTGAAAAGACTTGTAAGATTTTGGAAGAAAACTGGAAAAGATTAAGGAACAGAGCAATCAAATATTGCAAGGTACAGTGGGAACATCACCCTGAGAGGGAAGCCACATGGGAGAAGGAAGAGGATTTAAGAAAAGCTTATCTAGAACTATTCAGGTACATCTCCACAAACTTCGGGACGAAGTTTAATTTAAGGGGGGGGAGTCTGTAACATCCCAGCATTTAGGAACTAATGAAGGTTAGATTTAGGATTATGGAATGTTGCATGCATTCATTTGTGAAAATGTGGGTAAAATTTTCGCCAAATAAAAATTTTAAGTGATCAATGTTTCTTTCATACTTTGAGATTAGGTTTAGTCTTAAAGGATGATTGTTATAAACTTTGAGATGATTTTAAGGAGTTATGTGTTTTGAAATGAGTTTGAATTTTAAAACTTGAGTGTTTGAATTATAATTCAAATGAATTAGATATAAGTTTGAATCTTAATTTAATTAAGAGATAAATATTACCACTTAAATTCTATCCAAAGAAAAAAATAATGAATATGAAACTTATTTCATATTATCAATATATAAACAAGTTACAAAGAATGTAACTTACTAAAATTATTTTCAGAATTCACAATTTACAAAAGAATAAAGAATAAGAATATTCTTTATTAATAATAATATAATCTTTATTACAATTGACAAAAATTAAAATTACAAAATAATAAAATGAAAAATTACATTGGAACATTCTATAACTATCCTATAACTAAACCTAAACAAAATCTTCATCCATATATCTGTACCTGCAAAGCAAAGATTAAATAAAAACAAAAGAGGGTTAGTGTTAGTATTATTTCTCTCAGATATGTCAGTGAAATGCACTTGACAAATTCATAATTGAGAAATTTAGAAAAGGGGCAAGTTTCACCAATATGAAAGAATCCATCTTTCATAAATTCAAAGCCAAAAGCCAAATGACAGCCAAGAGGGACAAATTCACCAGCCAAGTGAAAGTAACCTGGTAAGAGTAAGTTCAAAATTCTGAACATATCCACAAGTGCATAGCAAGCACACAGGCAGGACACACACCAACATGCATGTGGTGTGTTGTCAACCTCACAGAACAGCCCAATCTCACTAAACCACAAGCATAGTCATGGGAGGCGCTAGTGCATCACCCCACTGCACAGCACACAAGAACAGCCAGTGTAGACAGCAGCTAAACCAAGCACCACAGCCAGCAACCACACCAACTAAGGATCAACCAAACATCACCAGGATGGTGACATAAGGAAGGGGATGGATCAGGTGGACAGCAAGATCAAGCCCAGGAGCTAGGAGGAGCAGGTTAGCTCAAGATCAAGCATAGGATTCCAGCAAAAACCAGATCAAGATCATCATCACCAACTTACTACACCATCATCAGACTCTATGGTGAGTTTCATAAAACCTTCACATAATCTAACCATCTTATTCAGAGAAAAGCATGTGTTGTTTTATAAAACAAACCCTCAGAAAGCACCTAAGTGGGGTGAATCCATCATAGGGATTTCTGAAACTCTAAAGGCAAACAACAAAGTACCAGGATCCAACCAGAGCTCAGAGCAACATCCTTGCTCTAGTTTTCAAACTATATTTTCCAATTCAATCATACATATACCCATGATCTATTCTAGGCAAATCCCTAAAGGAAGGGTAGCACCTTAGAAACAAATCTTTGGGATCCATAGATTGATTAAGCTCACTATCATTTTTTCCAAGCTTTGATTCAATAAAGAATAGCTGGTACCACTACCAGGACTATCTAGATGAACCAATTAGATAAGATCTGAATCCCTAAGCCTCAGACCAACATCATTGGTCTTAGGGATTTCAGAGAAGAGCATCTCTATTTATCTTTCAAAGCCAAGATTGTCTTAAGCATAAACTAACCAAATCCATGGTTTAAAATCAAACTTTTGTGCCATACCATGATGGTGTCACAAGAACAATACATTATGAATCAGGAAAGACAGTAAATCATCATAGATTCAGACAATCAACTAACTAATCATTTTCCTGTTAACATAGGAATCATAACTAGGATATTTCTATGTTACACTTCACTGTTTGAGATCATGATGATATCAAACCACATGTTAATTTCCAAGCTAACAGCACTAAGACAGTAGTTGTATCCTATCATAATCATGACCATGAATCAAATAAATAGTGGAAAGCTATCAAGTCATTGGCTTTACCAAGCATGTTTCCCAAACAACTACATCATCTGAATCAGATGCAATCCAAGCATCAAATCATCTAGTAAGCCACCACAAACATCATAGATCATTTTAAGAAACAAGCCTCAGGCCAATAATCATTTAGCATGTGTACAGACCCTCCAAACATGATTCAATTCATCCAGCACATGATCAATCACATCACGGGAACCCTAAATGGATAATCATACTAATCTGAATCAGATAGTAGCCAGAAAGGACACTGCCAATATCTAGCACCAAATCAGCAAGCACAAAGAGCACCAGGGGAGGGAAATTAAACTCACTGTAGGTCCTCGCTGAAGAATAGAAGAGGAAGCAGAGGGGCCGGCGACCATGGCAGCACAGGGAGCACCCCAGAGGGGGTGCTGCAACCCGCACGGCGCCACGGCAGCGACCCTGATCACGCCTGGAGGTGCAGAGCATCACCTCGACGCAGGAAGACCACGGCAGCACTTGAATACATGCCAATCCCCAAACCCTAGGGTTCGGGACGACATCGATCCATCGCAGGAGAGCCCTAGGCTCGAATCTAATTGGATAGAACGAACGAGCGTCGTCGACAACCCCATGTTACACCACGGCGGCATCCAGAACGGCCGACGGCGGCGGGAATCGCCGGTGGCGGCATCGCCGGCCACAGGGTCGGGGTCAGAGGAGGATAGGATGAACGAGAGAGAGAGAGAGAGAGAGAGAGAGAGAGAGAGAGAGAGAGAGAGAGAGAGAGAGAGAGAGAGAGGAGTGGGTCGAGCTGGTCCAGACCCTTCGGGGTGGCTCTTTTGTCGAGGACTAATGGGCCACCAGGGCCCAATAAGAATAACCAGCCCAGAAACATTTACATGCCTGTTTTAATAAAAAAGGAAAAGACCAAAATACCCCTCGACTTAATTAAATTAAAAAAAAAAAGTCCAAAAATTATAAATAAAATACTTTTGGATCCACAATAATCCATACTATTCAAATAAAATGAAATATAGAGTTTTAGACATTTAAAATTTTATAAGAATTTTGTAATTTATATATTCCTTATGGAATTTTACAAAATTATTAAAAGATGATAAAAATAAATAAAAATCACTTTCATTATATATTAATATTAAAGTATTTTTCAAAAATACTAAATAAATATTTAATAACAATTTTAAGGTATAATTGATAATTCCTAAAAGAATTATTAAATCAATAAAAGTCAAATAAAAGGAAAATAAAATAAAATAATTCAATATATGTTATAAATATTAAAAAGTAATATTTATAAATCCTTTATTATTAAAAAGAACTTTTTATAATAATGGGGTGAATGCATATCAAGTTAAATAATGCATTACATTACTTGCATAATCATTTTGCTTCTTTAAATATTGTCCTTATCGAGCAATAATGATGTTTTTGTAGAACTAGAAGCTCAAGGTCCAGTGCAAGCATCAGACTTCACTATCTTGCCATCACAAGGCAAGTTCATCACTTGCTCATGTCCTTTGAAAAGTCTTTATCAAAGTATTTGCAAATTGTGTGTTATCATATATGATATAAAAGAAAGAAAATATTATTTTCACAAATAAAGAAATTATAAATATCATCCTAAGTGGTGATATGATGGAGCAATAGAACTTAGAGTTCTAATTGCAATGATGATAATCAAGTAGGGACTTAATAACCCCTGACATCAGTGATTCTAGCGCCGTATATTACGCGTTAGCCATGAGATTTGGAATGGGACGGAGAAGTCAGCTGTATCTTCTTCCTCTCGCATGAAGCCGGATGTGCAGGTTGTGGATGTTATCCTTGTAGCATGCATATTAATTGGTAATTCGTAGAGGATATGCATCATATGGGTGGGAACCCTCATCGTCCCACGATAGTTCTGGCATCTAACGGTTTGTACAAACCATTGCCGTAATTCATTATGTGGGCATGGTGTACACCAAGGAGGCATGCGGGGTCGCGAAGGGGGCAGTGATTGGCTTGGACCAACTACTAGGCCCCACATCATGGAATTGTGGATGGGAAAGTACGCCCAGTTGTGCAACAAGGAGTTGATCTCTCATGGGTAAAGTAACGCACCTCTACAGAGTGTAAGAACTGTAACTTGTTACTCCCTGTTCCGGAAAGGAGCTACGAATGCGGCAGGAAAGGAACTCCATGAAAGTTCTGGTCAACCTGTGAAGGTTGATTGTCATAGTTTTTCAGAAGAAAATCAATCTTTGAAGAAAGATTTACAAAAACTGCATAGTGCCAAGGATTTATAATCCGAGGTGGTAGTTAGAGCATCAAACTTCCCACCTTGCATATAATGAACTTGTTGGGTAATGTTGTTACTCATTCTTTCCTTTGATCCCTTGCTTAGACTCTGAGGATCCCGAAGACGTGCCAACGTATGCAGCCAAATGCCAGGAATATGTGTTCTACGAGGAACCTGATCTGTCCAGAGGAGTTGAAGGAGTGGATTACGAAATCCCCTATGGTTTCGATGATAACGAGTCCAACTAAGTAGCCTAGTTAGTAGTAACCAACGGAGCCGAGCAGCATGAACTCTATAGAATAAGCTGTTGAGCTCAACTCCTAGTCGGAGTTGTTACTTTTAAATTCCGCTGGACACTTTATATTTTGGTTTATAAGTTGGATCTTTTGGAAGTCTCGAACTTCCGGTATTGTAATAATAATAATGTGTGTGCTTTTGTAATATGGACCCGCAATGTTTCTGTTGTACCACTCTGAGGGATGTGATATTTACGGAACGGTGTTCTGTGGATGTCATGTCAACGACTATAGTGTACTACACATGCAGTAGTAGTGGTATAATGGGTCACCGCAAGGTCCTATATAAAGGGGCCCTAGGGTTTGAAAAAGGATACTGATACAGTTTCTCTCTCTCACTCTCTTTCCTACTCACTGATCAAGCAAGGACTGAAAGCACCAGAAAGAATCACTCACTGGTAGAGATCAAGAACAGGAGTGGAAGCACATCAAGAGGAGGCCATGGTTGGATCTCCAGATTAAGGTGCACACCTCTGATCTTATCTTTTGTGGCTTAATCTTGAGCTAGATTATCCAGAGGATCTAAAAAATACCACGCTGGTGCCCAGTAACGAAGCCAGCCATCTCACATAGCCAGGGCAAAGTAACTGTTAGAATTTAATTAACCTTTTAATTAAAATGACAATCCTTGTTTGTAAACATTCTTCACGATGTGTAAACCGTCGGTAACGCTCCCGACAGGAAACCGACATATTCACCCCTATATATACTTCCTTCATTCATGAATATACCATTCTAGTTTTGTGAAATAAATATATCTAGATGTATTTCAGTGTATAGGTTCATTTCGAATCTATACACAAAAGTTGTCTAGTACGTTCGTTTCATAAAGCTAAAGCATCTTATATTTTTATATGGAAGGAGTATATATGTACAATCTTCATCAATGAATACAAAGATTGATTCTTGTCATTTTGTCTCTCGTTTTCTTTACTTTCACTCGCAAAAAGTTATCAGCTCTCTACGGGGACAATCCAATTGAAGAAATTATTCCTTGTGGACAGTGCTACCATAAACTCCATATACCGAGAGAGTTGAAATATTTACAGACTCTAAGAAAGATGAATGAAAATATTTTAACTATGGACCGATACGGTAATTGTTGATATTGACCGTACCATATTTATCCCCTCAAATGGTACACAAGTGTCAATCAAGGATGCCTAGAAAACTGTCGAAAACTATCGAACTATGGTCTGTGAACCACATATTGGACGCGTCGGTGTGAGTCCAAAATCGGGATGATGCCCCAGCAGACATATTGCATGCTTACACCATGGGTGAAGATTCTTTCATGGGTATGGGCCTTTGTTAGAGCAAGTACAATAGGATGACATCAGCTGACTATATATAAGAGCTAAAATACTATTCCCTCTGTCTAGAAATAACTAATTTGGTTTTGTCTAGATTTAAATGTATCTAGACGTGTTTTAATGTATAGATACATTCGAATCTAGCCAAATCCAAGTCAGTTATTTCTAGATGGAGGGATTATATTTTAGCTGAGTTGGAGGAGAGAGAAGAGAGGAGAGAAGAAGAGATGGTTGTTAGTAAAAAGTCAGCTATAACATGTGCTCCTAGCCACTTTGTGAGAGTGACATGCGGGATATGTATTAGAGCAAGTACAATAAGCTGATGTAAGCGTGCTATAATGAATTAAATAATATATCTTAGTCTAGTTAGAAGCAAGATAAGAAGAAGAGAGAGAATGAGTGGGCTCTTGGGGCATCACCTATGTATAAGGTGAACCTTTGCTATAAGATGGGACCCACACAGCTTATGGAAATGGCTACAATGTATAAGATCAAGTTCACCATAACCTGGGACCCACATGTCCGTTAAAAGTACACACAAGCAAGAGAGGGAGGAGAGAGTAAAATAATTGTTTATTGTTTGTGGATAACCCATAAGCTTGTAGGTCATCCTTAAGGAAAATCTCCTAAAGTAAACCTCCACTATGTATATAGATGTTGGAAATATAAGAAATAATCCATATGATTTAATCCGAATAATAAACTGATAAATCATGATCATACAAACGGTACTAAAACCAATTATGCAGATCAACAAAATAGATGAACAGATTACATCTATAGGAGATAAACCTATCACATCTACACCAAAAAGCTAGAACAAAGAACTCTAGCATAATCCGAAAGAGAGAAATCGAGATCACATACGATGTAGGCTGAATAGCAATCGCAGCGGTTGCAGCAGCGTCACCCATGTTGAGGTTGTCGAAGAGGTCGCTCACTTCCGGGAAGAAGTCGTCATTCGGGAACTCGCCGTCAGACGATGTAGTGGTTTCCAGTAGTCGCGCTTGAGCGCTCCCCAAAAACCTGATCGCCCCTCACCCGTACAGGTTCACGAGAGGCGGGGTTCCGGAGGCCTACTGTCCCGATCTGCGGTACACGCCGCAAGCCGGGATGGGGAAGACGAAAGTGGCGGCGCAAGGTTCTAGAGGTAGGCGCGTATGTGGATTGACTGAACGATTAGGTTTAGCGCAGACACTTATATAGTGCAGGTTAGGAAGATCGTGGGCTCATCCCACGTCTGAGTCGGTAACAGCCACGTCCATAAAAACTAGAAACGACTGTAATTAACGCATCCGTTAATGACTCATAATCAGTTTTCCCAACCAGCAAAATAAAGCTCGGCTCGGCGAGATTCCCGCAACCCGCAGCGCGCGCGTCATGACGAGGCGAGGCATGGTGAGGCGAGGCGGGCGGCGTCGGAGGAGGAGTCCGCAAGGGCTACTCTTCTTGTCACACCTTAGTAAGTGGTGCAACACTCTACTATGTAAGGTGGTCCAACTCCCCTTCAACTAGAAATGTGGAACTAAACTTTAGCACCACTAGCACAGCCATATGCTGCCATATACAAGTGGGCCAAAGAGAATTTCAGAATTTGTCTAATGGGCCAACAGCCCAAAACTCACCAAATTCCAACAATCCCCCACAAAGTCTTATTGGCACATCACATCACTTTTCTTCCAGAACATTGTTTTATATACCATTATGTAGTGGAGACTGTTAAGTTGAACTTACACCTTAAACTTTATGCTACACTAGCTAGCAACTTGAATAGTGGACTATGCCTTGAACTACAAGTTTTCTGGGCGCTAGTTTCACATAAAATCTAGACCGGTACAGGGCTACCATCGGCTTCCCCGTGGTTTGGAGCTTATGCGTCATACTCCAGGGCCTTTCATGAGTTTATTAGAGAGCACCCAACTCTCACGGACTGCGACGTTTGACAGTCAAAATCATATAGGTGTGTTCCTCAAGAGATGTTCTGCAGGACAACATCTCCGCTTATAAAAGCCACTTGGAACACATTAAGATAAATATCAACCTGCCATGCAGATTAAGAGAGTATTGCATCTTTATGAAGATGTAAATATAATATGGGAATACTCTCCTCTCAGCTGACCAATAGCTTGTCTCCCAGCTCTAATTCACGGGATCTCCGATCACATAGAGTGGGTTGCCACTGGGATCAACTCATAGCGTGGGTCTCAAACCCATCTCCCTCGATGCATTATTTATCACATTACGTGATAAACCCTTTGTGAAGGGATCTGCCAGGTTCTTAGATGTTTGGATATAATCCAACGCAATAACTCCAGAGTTTCTCAGTTTCCTGACAGATTTCAATCTTCTCTTCACATGCCTTGATGACTTCATATTATCCTTAGAACTGTTTACTTTGATGATCACAGTTTGATTATCACAGTTCATCGGGATGGCGGGTATTGGTTTTTCAACCACAGGTAAGTCCATCAAGAGCTCATGAAGCCACTCTGCTTCAACAGTGGTTGTGTCTAATGCTATGAGTTCTGCTTCCATTGTTGACCTCGTTAAGATGGTCTGCTTGCAAGACTTCCAGGAAACAGCGCCACCACCAAGTGTAAACAGATAACCACTTGTGGCTTTAATCTCATCAGCATCAGATATCCAATTTGAATCACTATAACCCTCAAGTACCCGTGGATACCCAGTATAGTGAATACCATAACTTGCAGTGCCTTTCAAATAGCGCAAAACTCTTTCAAGAGCATGCTAATGATCATCTCCAGGATTTGACACAAATCGACTCAGTTTGCTTACAACAAAGGAGATGTTAGGTCTAGTAGCGCTGGCTAAATACATGAGCGAGCTAATAATTTGAGAATATCTCAATTGATCTTTAGCAGTCCTTCGATTCTTTCGAAGTAGCACACTCGGATCTTAAGGCGTTGTAGAAGAATTGCAGACGCCTTCCCCGAAGCGACTCAATATATTTTCCACATAGTGATACTGAAGCAGTATAATCACACCATTATCATCCTTTAGTAGCTTGATGTTTAAAATTACATCAGCCACTCCCAAGTCCTTCATCTCAAAGCAGCGAGATAGGAACTCTTTGACCTCCTCGATAACAGCGAGGTTGGTCCCGAATATCAATATGTCATCAATGTAGAGACACATAATAACTCCCCCGCCCCCACCATGGCGATAGTACACACATTTGTCAGCTTCGTTTACAATAAAGCCTTCAGCAGTTAAAGTTCTTTCAAACTTCTCGTGCCACTGTTTAGGAGCTTGCTTAAGACCATATAAAGACTTCACTAACTTACACACCTTTCCTTCATGACCATCTACTACAAATCCATCAGGCTGCTCCATATAAATTTCCTCATCTAGCTCTCCATTTAGAAAAGTTGTCTTAACGTCCATTTGATGAACGAGAAGACCATGTGAGGCAGCCAAGGAAAGTAGTACTCGAATAGTGGTTAATCTGGCTATAGGTGAATAGGTATCGAAGAAGTCTTCACCTTCCTTTTGGGTATAACCCTTAGCCACAAGACGTGCCTTGTACTTTTCAATAGTACCATCAGGTCTAAGCTTTTTCTTGAACACCCATTTACATCCTACAGGTTTACACCCATAAGGATGACCAGTGATTTCCCAAGTACCATTAGCTAAGATGGAGTCCATCTCGCTTCGGACAGCTTCCTTCCAGTAGTCAGCATCTTGAGATGCATAGGCTTCTGAAATAGAAGTGGGAGTATCATCCACAAGTTACACAATGAAATCATCACCAAATAACTTTGCAGTCCTTTGTCTCTTGCTCCTTTTGGGAGCTTCATTGTCATCCTCCACAGGATCATCAGAGTGTTCTATCGGCATAGTGGGTTCAGGAATTATAGAAAATTCCTGACTAGATGAACTAGTCATCTCCTGATTTGATGAGCTAGACATGCCTTTCATAGGAAATATGTCCTCAAAGAAAGTCGCATCATTCGACTCCATAATTGTACCAACATGCATGTCGGATACCTCAGATTTTACTATCAAAAATCTATAGCCAATGCTATGAAAAGCATATCCCAGAAAAACACAATCAACGGTTTTTGGTTCAAGCTTTCGCTTCTTGGGTATTGGAATATTGACTTTCGCCAAACAACCCCAAGTTCGTAAGTAAGAGAGTTTAAGCCTTTTCTTTTCCCATTCCTCAAATGGAGTCATGGTTTTATCCTTTACAGGAACACGGTTTAGGACATGACACACATTCATTAGCGCCTCCCCCCATCATTCCTTGGAAAGACCCGATGTATCTAACATGGCGTTAACCAAATCAGTTAGAGTGCGGTTCTATCTTTCGGCCACCCCATTTTACTGAGGTGAGTAGGGAGGCGTCCTCTCATGTATAATACCATGTTCCATACAGAATAAATCAAATTCGTTTGAAAAGTACTCTCCACCACGATCCGACCTTAGCCGCTTGATTTTAAGATCAAGTTGGTTTTCTGCCTCAACTTTATAGATTTTGAAGTAGTTCAAAGCTTCATCTTTAGATTTCAGGAGATAAACATAGCAGTATCTAGTGGAGTCATCAATCAACGTCATAAAGTATTTTTTCCACCTTTTGTCAACACACCATTCATCTCACAAAGATCTGAATGTATAAGTTCTAGCGGTGCTAAGTTCTAGCTTGATTTTAAGATTGGGGTTGCTTTGCTTGCACACAAACTTGGCACTTAGAACCTTTGACAGTGGTAAATTTCGGAATTAAACTCATATTGGCTAGCCGCGTCATGCAACCAAAGTTAATATGACAGAGTCGTGAATGCCAAACATTGGACTCATTATCATTGCACACATGATTAATAACTTTAGTACATGAGTCTGACAAAGACAAGCGGAACAGACCTCCGCACTCATAACCCTTTCCAACAAATTGTACATATTTAGAAATTACAACTTTATTGGACTCAAAAACCAACTTAAAGCCATCTTGACATAAAAGCGATCCGCTGACGAGATTCTTATTGATGGAGGGAACATGCTGCACGTTCTTCAGCTGTACAATCTTCCCTAAAGTAAACTTTAGATCTACCGTACGAATACCATGAACAGAAGCACGTGAGTCGTTTCCCATCAGCACGGAAGAAGTCCTTGAGACCTGATAAGAGGAAAACATGGAAATATCATAACATACATGTGTATTAGCACCCATGTTTATCCACCAATCAGGAGAATGACATACTGAAAGGATAGTAGGTAAAATACCGTACCCAGCATCCTGCATCTCAGTATCGCTAATAACAACATTAGCGGCATTGCTGTTGTTCCCATGTTGACGCTTGTCAAAGCGATTAGGGCAGCTAGGAGCCCAATGACCAGGATCACCACAGACGTGGCAAGAGCCTTTCCTCTTATCATTTTTCTTCTTGAAGTTGGTTGAGTGCGTGGCCTTGTTCTTGCCATCAAACTCCCCCTTTCCTTCAGTTTTGTTCTTATTCTTAAACTTGTGGGATTGGAAGTTTTTCCTCTGCACTAAATTGGCAGTAGAACTTCCCTCAAGTCCTCGAGCAGTTTTGTCCTTTGCTCTCGCCTTCTCTTCCACATGAAGAGACCCAATGAGATCTGTAACGGAAAACTCTTGTCTCTTATGTTTCAGAGAAGTAGCAAAGTTCCTCCACGAAGGAGGAAGCTTGGCAATAATGCCACCAGCCACAAATTTGTTCGATAAGGAACACTTGAACTGCTCAAGTTCTTTGGCAAGTGATTGTATCTCATGATCTTGCTCAACAACGGAGCGCTCATCAACCATCCTATAGTCATAGAATTGATCCATGACATACAGCTCAGTGCCAGCGTCCGAGACCCCAAACTTGGCCTCGAGCGCTTCCCACGTGTCCTTGCCATTATCAAATGACATATAAGGGTCAACAATGTTGTCCCCAAGAAAACTGAACAAAGCCACCATAAACATGGTATCGGCTTTCTTAAAGTTCGCTTCCTGCTCAGCAGAAAGATCTCCTTCAGGCTTGCCAAGAGTGGCGCTATAGCATTTTAGGTTTTCAAACCAGAGAACTGCTCTCTTACGCCATCTCTTATAGTGTATGCCATCAAAAGGAGGCGGCCTAGTAGCCGCGGCTACACCAGTGGAATTCAGTTGCCTATAATCAGGTTTTTGGATTGTTGGAAATATAAGCAATAATCCATATGATTTAATCCGAATAATAAACTGATAAATCATGATCATACAAACGGTACTAAAACCAATTATGAAGATCAACAAAATAGATAAATAGATTACATCTATAGGAGATAAACCTATCACATCTACACCAAACGCTAGAACAAAGAACTCTAGCATAATCTGAAAGAGAGAAATCGAGATCACATACGATGTAGGCTGAATAGCAACCGCAGCGGTTGCAGCAGCGTCGCCCATGTTAAGGTTGTCGAAGAGGTCGCTCACTTCCGGGAAGAAGTCGTCGTTCCGGAACTCGCCGTCGGACAACGTCGTGGTTGCCAGTAGTCGCGCTTGAGCGCTCCCCAAAAACCTGATCGCCCCTCACCCGTACAGGTTCACGAGAGGTGGGGTTCCGGAGGCCTACTGTCCCGATCTGCGGTGCAGGCCGCAAGCCGGGATGGGGAAGACGAAAGCGACGGCGCAAGGTTCTGGAGGTAGGCGCGTATGTGGATTGACTCACCGATTAGGTTTAGCGCAGACGCTTATATAGTGCAGGTTAGGAAGATTGTGGGCTCAGCCCACGTCCGAGTCGGTAACAGCCACGTCCATAAAAACTAGAAACGGCTGTAATTAACGCGTCCGTTAATAACTCATAATCAGTTTTCCCAACCAGCAAAATAAAGCTCGGCTTGGCGAGATTCCTGCAACCTGCGGCACGCGCGCGTCGTGACGAGGCGAGGTGAGGCGAAGCGGGCGGCGTTGGAGGAGGAGTGCGCGAGTGCTACTCTTCTTATCTCACCTTAGTAAGTGGTGCAACACTCTACTATATAAGATGGTCCAACTCCCCTTCAACTAGCAATGTGAGACTAAACTTTAGCACCACTAGCACAGTCATATGCTGTCATATACAAGTGGGCCAAAGAGAATTTCAGAATTTATCTAATGGGTCAGCAGCCCAAAACTCTCCAAATTTCAGATAGCCTTATGGACTACTTTTTGACTTATGGATAGCCTTATGAACTACATAGTGGATGACGGTTGCAGCGCGTCCTCCTAGGCCCTGAAAAGTGGGTCATGCTACTAATAAATTATTAAATTTGTGTTTATCTATTGTATAAGCTGACTATTAGCTTGATTATAGATAGCATGAACATTTCTTATAGCCAACGGTCGGCTATACTATTGCTCTTGCTTTTAGTAAAATAGTTACATATTTATAGATTATACTTGTTGGCTATAATGATGGTTATAGATAATATGGCACTGACTATGACTAACAATGAGTAGTATTAAACTTGCCCTTAGAATAGTCGTTGAATAAATTCGTTTTAGATTTTCTATCAAAAAATTATTCCATTTTATATTCTGCAGCGCGGATAATAATCAGTAAATGGACGGAACCATGTAGTAGTACTCCACTTCTACGATTTGTGTGGCGTGTCTAGTGTCCAGGCGGAACGTCCACGCCATCTTCACTCCCCCCCCCCCCCCCCCCCCAGGGTCCCGCTTCTACTCAGAGAGCTTGAGCTGATGCACGTTGTTCTCCGCAGAGTGGGCGATGTGCAGCCCGACCAGATCGACGAGCAAGTCAGCATCTGGGCTGGCAAGGTCAGGGAGCTCTCCCACGATATGGAGGACGCCGTTGACGCCCTCATGGTGCGCGTGGAGGAGGATGGCCCAGTCAACATGAAGAACAGAATCAACAAGTTCTTGAAGAAGACCACCAAATTGTTCGGCAAGGGCAAAGCTCTCCGTCAGATCTCTGATGCCATTGAAGAAGCGCAGGAGCTCGCCAAGGAGTTGGGCGAGCTGCGTCAAAGATACATTCTTGAGGCGCACACTAATAGTATGGGTACCATTGACCCTCGCCTGAAGGCTGTGTTCAAGGATGTCACGCAGCTCGTTGGTATTGAAGATACACGGGATGAGCTGATCAAGAGGCTATCTGATGGGGATGAGAGGTCCAAGCAGCAGTTGAAGACGATGTCTATTGTTGGATTTGGTGGGTTGGGGAAAACGACTCTTGCCAAAGCAGTGTATGACAAGATCAAAGGACAATATGATTGTGGAGCTTTTGTTTCAGTGTCTCAAAATCCTGACATGACAAAGATTTTCAAGAAGGTGCTATATGGACTTGACAAGACCAAGTATTCAAACATCAATGAAGCTGTTCGGGATGAAGAACAACTCATCAGTGAGCTCAGGATGTTTCTTCAGGATAAAAGGTATCCTATCAGCAGTTCAGCACCAAATGATGAATGCTTTCATTTCCAAAAGGGCATACAGTGCTCCACAATGAAGTGTCTTTTTTCGGAGTATAAATCACTGCTATACATTGCCTTGCTCTTGCATTTTGTACACATCTTCCACTTCATTGTTGATACAAATCCCCTTTATGTGACACCACCCCGTTATTGCTTTTTTTCCCCGAAATGTGGAGAATATCCCTGGCTTCTGCATCAATCGATGCATACGGCCGCTTTTGTTTCATAGTTTCAGAATTTAGTGGTTAAGTTACCCTCTCACATATATTTTTACTGGTTTGCTAACTAACACTTCCATAAATATCGTAGGTATCTCATCATAATTGATGACATATGGGATGTCAAAGTGTGGGGAATCATCAAATGTGCTTTCTCTAACAACAATCTCAGTAGTAGAGTAGTAACAACAACACGCATAATCAGTGTCTCCAAAGCATGTTGCTTATCCAGTGATGACATGATTTATAAGATGAAACCTCTTTCTGGTGATGACTCCCAAAGACTATTCTATAAAAGGATATTTCTACGCGAGAGTGGATGTCCTCATGAACTGCAACAAGTATCCAAGGATATCTTGAAGAAATGTGGCGGAGTACCGCTAGCCATTGTTACTATAGCTAGTCTTTTGGCTAGTGATCAGCACATAAAAATGAAGGATCAATGGCATGCTTTGCTCAAGTCTATTGGTCATGGACTCACAGAAGATGCTGGTGTGGAGGAAATGCAGAGGATATTATCATTTAGTTATTATGATCTACCTTCTCATCTGAAGACTTGTTTATTATATATGAGTTTGTTTCCAGAAGATATGGTTATCAGTAGAGATCGGTTGATATGGATGTGGATAGCTGAAGGCTTTATCCATCGTAGAAAACAAGAAACAATATCACTTTATCAGATCGGAGAGAGCTACTTCTCTGATCTTATAAACAGAAATATGATCCAACCATTATACATTAATGGTGAAGGCAAGGCTGATGCTTGCCGTGTGCATGACATGGTGCTTGATCTAATATGCTCCTTGTCAAGTGCCCAAAACTTTGCTACTATATTGGATGGTACTGAGCGAAGCACACATAATTCACAAGGAAAGCTCCGCCGGGTATTGTTTCAAAACAGCATATCAGAGCTCACCACCCGTCGGGTAGATTTCACAAGCATGTCACAAGTGAGGTCCGTTTCTGGAACTGCTACTGATTTGATCCAGTCTCTTTCAAGGTTTCAAGTTTTACGTGTATTGGACTTAGAAGGTTGTTATTTTCAAGAAAGTAGCTGCCAGGCTGGTCATATTAGGCATGTCACAAATTTATTACACCTGAGGTACCTAGGGTTAAGAGATACACATGTTGGAGATCTCCCTACAGATATTGGAAAGCTACGGTTTCTGCAGACACTGGACTTGAGAGGAACACTGCGCACAAAACGAGGTCGGTCAGTGGTGTCAAGTATTGTCCGACTAGGAAATTTGATGTGCCTGTACGTTGACCCACGTATGGAACTTCCAGTTGGGATGAACAACTTGGCATCCTTAGAAGAGCTGAGTGAACTGTATCTTGATGGTTCTCATATGATTGAGAAAGAGCTTGGTCAGCTGATCAAGCTGAGGGTGCTTAACCTTCGTTGGCAGGGACACAATGAGAGCGCGTGTAACTCTTTGGTGGTCTCCCTGGGCAATCTGCAGAAATTGATGTGTCTAACAATTAACAGTTATGGAGAAACAAGGTTCAGATCCAGCTGGGACGGCTGGGTGCCCCCTCCACAACTCCGAACCCTTGTGTTTCGTGGATGTACCTTGACGTTACCTCGGTGGGTTAATTCTTCATCGCTTGCCCTGCTTTCCTACCTGCATATAGCCGTGGATCAAGTACGAAGCAAGGACATTCAAATCCTTGGGACGTTGCCCACTCTCTGTGATCTCAGGCTAGAGTCCACACAAGTCCAGACTCAGTGCAGATTCATTGTTGGAACTGATGCATTCCCATTTCTGAGAGAGTGCAGATTCGAGTACTTCACGATCGACATCGCCATCTATGTTTCCACGAGGAGCCATGCCAATGCTTGAAGTCCTCAAGTTCTATGCCCGAGCATTGGACGTTGGGAGTGGTGAGTTGGACGTGGGCATGGGTAACCTCCGATGTTGTCCTTTTTCCTGAAAAAGGCAGTACTTCAAAGTCGGGCAAAGCGGAGTCTGCGCTGAGGCTTTCAGTGAACTCCCATGCCAACCATCCCACGCTTCATATTGATTATCATGGTAAGTTCCTTTTTGGCTTGTTTATCTCTTTATCAGCTTCACCCAACCTAGGGTTGATAAATTTTGTTTTGATATAGAGGTGCACACGCGCAGTATATGTCCATTTTCTCAAAGTTATATTTTCTTATGCATGTCCTAAGTGTCAGCCAGTTTATATTCATACTTATTGACCATGATCGGATATGTATCATTCACTACCACCGTTGTTCCCAAGTCTTTATTTTCATTTTGTAGGAACTGAAAATTGTGAACTTCGGTCCATTTACTACTTCTAGAATTTCAAAGGATACAGAATAAACAGAGTCCTCTTCTCATAATCTACTAGTAGCTGAACTCCCTGACAGTCACTTTAGAATCTTGTGAGTCCTTTGTTGTTACCAACTAAGTAGTTCCGTGGTCTAACATTGCAGCTGCAGGAAGAGTTGGAGTTCATATTGCTGACCTCGATCAGTCACCTGTTGCTTCAAACATATAACAAGATCGACTCAGACAGTCGAGAAAGCACACTATGTTTCATTCCTCTTTCTGCTTCTTTGTCAAGGTTGATATCCTTGGTGTCATTTGTATAACTTCTTTGTGCTTCTGGGGACAACAGTGTTGTGCATTTAATTTGCCTACTAACAGTTCAAGAACTCATAGGATCAGCTGGATTGCATGTTACTGGCAGGGTTCAAATCTAACACCTGTCAAATTCTGACGAATACGAATTTAAATTCCTATTTATACTTGAGGACCAGGCTATCCTAGTACTCACACAATTTGTCCTTAAAACCAGGCTTGGTGTTTAACTAAGTTTAAAAATCCTGGTATTCATGTTTAATGGTTGTGTGAATCCTTGGTTGATGCAGAGGCTGGGAAGTGAAATTCTCCCCTAATTTTAGGCACGGTTGGACGGAGAGATCTCGCCCCCCGGCCGCTCGTACGAGGGAGGCTCCGGAGTGCCTCATGCAAACCCTAGAGGGGCCGCCACCGACCTTCTTCGCCAGCTGCTGTCGGCGTCCTCAGCGATGGCGGTCATGCCGGGCTCTGAAGTTGCCTCGCCGGGCTTCAAAGTTGTCCTGTCGGGCTTTGAAGTTGCCTCGCCGGGCATAAGTTGTCTCGTCGGGCTTCAAAGTTGCCTCGTCGGACTTCAAAGCTGTCTCGCCGGGCTCTGAAGTTGCCTCATCAGGCGTTGAAGTTGCCTCGCCGGGCTTCAAAGTTGCCTCGGCGGCACCGAAGTTGCCTCGCCGGGCAAAAGTTGCTTCGCCGGGCTTTCCTCGTTAGACACAGAAGTTGTCTCATCGGGCACTGAAGTTGCTTCGCCGAGAACAGGCAACTTTGGTTCCCAATAATATAACTTCGATACCTCACGAGGTAACTTTGGTACCCAAGAGAACAACTTCGGGTGCCGGACAAAATAAATTCGGTCCAAAAAAAAATTTCAAAGCATTTGAGCTCTACCTACCAAATCGCCTGTCGGACGATCTTGCACCGGCCATCGCCTTCTCGGTGTGTGAGGACTGCGCTTCTTATCGGTATACAAATTTGTAATTTGGTAACATAGTAGCTAAATTACAACTACTATTTTTTGAGCAAAATTACAACTACTAGAAATCAAACGGTTACACTTAAAAGACATAAATGAGCAACTAATATGTATATAAGTCTGTTCACAATGTAGCCGGTCTCCAAAGCATCAAAAAGTATGCCATATCATCAGCGATGCCCTGAAAAAAGTTTTGGCACCGGTCTCACATCGTGTGCAAAGAGCCGAGAAAATTTCAGAGCCCACATGCGAATAAAGAACTCAGCCAAACCAACATGCAACCATTTTCTCATTTTAAAACCTTTTAAGTAATAAAACACCCTTTATCGAAAAATGCAACCATTTTCTCATGTGAATCTTTGCCCATGAGCTTGTGTTGTCAGATGAAATAATAGTACTTTCTCTAATTCAAATTAATTAACTTAAGTTTATCTAGATCCGGGTGTATCTAATACTATAACATGTCTAGATATATTTAAATCTAAACAAATCCAAATCAATTAATTTAAATCGGAGGGAGTAGTATATTGGATGCATCCAATGGGCATCGTAGCAAGTAGATGTTCCGGTTTCTAAAAATAATTTGGGGCGCCAGGTGTACAATGCAGGGCATCGATGTCTGATTGCCGAAAAATTGTTTGGCCATCGATTTTTTCACACGCTGTGAAGGGCCTAAGACAACAAAAATTAGCAGGATTGAGCAAGTAATATTGGGCAACAATCTGAACAAAAGAATTACTCTCTGCAAGAAAAAAAAAAGAACACGCTGGGCTGCCGGCCTCTCTCTCTTCTTCTCATTCGCTGGTTGGGGAAGCGTGGCTGCCGTGCGCGCCGCGAGATCGGAGGTTGAGGACAAGAGCTTCGCGATCACGAGGAACAGAGCGCGGAGCAGTGGCGGAAAGCGGCCGGGGGGAGCACAGAGTACCATGGCGGCGGCATGATGTACTCGGGTGGAAATTGTGTCGTGAGGAGTTGGTGGACGACAGGGTAAGGCTTTTTCCTAGACACGCGTCGCTTGAATGCAGGGTGCGCAGTGCGCTCGATACAACCGTTTGGCGCAGCTACGCGTGAGCTCAAGATTCAGCGTCGTTATGGCGCCCACGCGTCCGTAAGGATTTAGGAACAAACTAACAAAGTCCCGCTCAATACAAATTTAATCCAGACACACGTTTCTTTCGTTTTACTAGACTAGATGACCCAGCCAGATGTGTAGCCTTTCTACCGGTCTAGTCCCCATTGAGGCATTCACGAGTGCGACCTGCGCCACCTCGCGACCGTCGGCGTGCCCGACCCGGCGGCGGCGGCGGCGGCGGCGCGGGCTTTCTTCGTCCCGCTGAGCGGCGTCCTCTCCATGCCGCTGTCGGAGTCCTCCACCCTCGCCGCGTCCGCGCCCATGCCGCCGCCGAACAGGAACGCGCCCCACTTGAACAGGCCCCGCCTCCGCCTGTCCGAGCCCAGCCGCTCCACCTGCGCCTGCAGCGCGTGGCACTGCACCTGCACGCGCGCGCGTACGTGATCAGAGAGACCAACGCAGATCGATCGGTCACCGAACTGATGCCGGAGAAGACGTAGTAGGTAGAATCTGTACTGCACGATCACAGTATCACACGCACGAACCTGGAGCCTGGCTACGTCCTCGCGGAGGCGTCGGAGCTCGTGGTGCTGCGAGACGACCTCGCGCTTGGAGGGGCACCGGGCGGCGGAGGAAGAGAGGTCGAGGGAGCGGAAGGAGCCGCTCCAGTCCGCGAGGCGGCTGAGCCTGCTGCCGTGCTCCGAGAAGAGCACCTGGACCACGCAGCGCACCGGCAGGCGGTCGTTCTGCACCGCGTGCGCCGCCGCCTCCGCCGACAGCTTGCGCGCGTCGATCACCCGGCACAGCGACCGCCGCTCCTCCTTGCTCGCCTGCGGGTGTGCCTGCAGCACGTCGCCATGCATACACAAGTGTGATCACAAACCTCGTTATTAACGGTCGCTCGCGTAAGTGCACAAAAGAAATGTTAGCGACGGTGCAGAATCCATAGAACATGCGTGCGTGTAGCGCCAACATAATCAGGTGACTCTCCTTGCGCAAGGACAAGCAAGTTTTTTGTACAGTTAAAATTTCGGGAAAACAAGGATGTACAGGTAGGCTCTTTGTTGTCTTGCGCTTGTAGATCAGGCAGCAGGTGTAGCTCACGTGGTTTCTGTTCTTTTGTTTTTAGAAGCGCCATGCTACCCAACATGCTAGACACTGGTTTTTAGGAAAAGATAGAGAAGAGTCACACGCATATTCACAATCACATGTGGCTACTAAACATACTAGTACTAGACACTTGCAGCAGGCAAGAAACAAGGCTCACTTTTCAGTGTATTTACTTTCTGATGTGACCTGACTATGTGAATTTGGTATGGATCCAAGCAGGTAGGTGTAGTAAGTAGATTTGAGACGGTGGACCTTACTCACATCGTGCAAAAGGACAAACGCGGAGAAAGATCCCACAGGAGCGGGTCGGTGTTGTTGGTTTATCATGATTAAACCAGTCGTAATAACTTTTACAAAACACAGGTTAACCTGGACCACGGTGTTTTGTTTAAACTATTTTAATATTTTTTTAGGACGTTAGGACGACGGTTAAGTCATGCAGTCAGAATAATATAAAAGTGCCCGTTTAAAAAACAATCCTCGCTATGGTGCTGCGTGTAGCATTGTCCGACGGATCTTTTAGGATTCGATTATTTTTCAAATTTCGTTGATGTTTGAGATCAGTCTATCCCAATCTATTTTTGTCATCTTCGGCGATGGATGTTCCTCTGGTGCTCTGGTCATTTGAGGCCGTAGCACGACGATTTCCGTCCGTCTACTACAAGCTCCGTCTAGTATTTGTAGTCGTCGTTAAATGACCTAATGATATATTTATAATTTTTGTTACTTTAGAGACTCTTTGTACATGATTATTAATATAGATCTGTGGAATTTTCATAAAAAAAATAAAGGAATCAGCGAGAATAATCAGTTAGCCATGTGAGGGCAAAGACGCGCGAATTCTCATGTTCGTGCTCGAAAATAGAAAAGATTCGGTCCAAGCTGAATTACCGTGGTCAAACGCACAGAAACATGTGTGTACCGCCTCTCTTACTTCGATGGATTGTTTACCTTCCTGCGTAGCATGCGTCCAACGCAATCGCATCGGCCAACGCATATGCTGAATGATTTGCCACGCTCGAATGATTTATCTCGCCATCATCATCCTTTCCGTCGATAGAGTCATAGTAGAGATGAACTTAATGTTGGGAACAAGCAAAAAACGGCTTAACACGTGGAGATTAAAGATCACATGCTCCCTGCGGCCTAAATTAAGCGATGTGGATTTGTCTAGATTTGTATATGTGTAAACATGTTTTTTTAACTGATTATGTAAACATGTTTAAATATATAGAAAATTAAAACAATTATTTTAGGACTGAGAGAGTACAATAAATTTGCTTTTGCTAATTATCATTTGTATAACTACTGTTCGAATATCCCAGTTATCTGTATTTTCGTACTACTATTAGTCCAAAAAAATCTTGGTGATTTGTTTGAATTTGGGGAACTAAGCCTAAAATTACTAGTGGTTTGTTAAAGACTGAAACTAATTGACTGATGTTCTTTGTAGTTTGCTTATTTGAAAATGATACTTTGTTTATTGAGACTGTTCATGGACATGATGTAGAGCTGCGTAGTAGCATACTTCTACACTTTTTATCAACATGGCAATGATTGTCCATTTGTGGAGATCATTCTAAAGATCAAATGCACGCGCGTGAACAGTCTCACGCATGCACTGAGACCAGGACATGATGTGATGGCACTACCGCCATGCCGATGTACGGTCAGGATTAACTAACAAAACACCCATCTTTAACGGCGACCGAACGGAGACTGACCTTGAGGTAGGTGTCGACGGCGCGGTACAGCCCGTCGTCAGCGGCGCGTGCGTGCGCCGGCACGGCGCGCGCGAGCTCCTCGAACTCCGCCGGCCGCAGCGCGGCCTCCAGCGCCGCCTCCGCGAGGTACGCGTCCACCAGCTTCGCCACCCTGGCGGCCGCGGCGCCGCCGCCGCCCGCCTTGGCGCCCTCCCGCAGGAACCCGCGCACCAGGCGGAGAACCAGGTGGACGTCCAGCAGCGTCGTAGTCGTCCGGTGGTGGTCGCGGGAGGAGGCGGCGCCTCCGTGTCCGAACGCCGGGATCATCACGGCGCCGAGCGACGCCTGGTCGAGCCGGCGCGCCGCGCGGGCCTCGAGGTCGCCCAGCAGCGCGGCGTCGGCGCCCACCATGCTCCCCGCGCGAAGCAGGCGGAGGAGGAAGTCGCACGCGATGCCGTCGTCCTTGTCGTCGCCGGCAGCGCCGTCATCCGGCGGGAGGGCGGCGACGAGGGACTCGAGGAGGAGCCGCTTCTTTAGCCAGGTGGCCGTGGGGCTCTCCGGCGGAGCCAGGAAGCGCCCGGAGGGGGATGACGAGCACGCGACGACGTCCGGGAGCCACCTGGCCGCGTAGTGGGACAGCACGGAGGCGAGCTGGTCGGAGGAGGCCGCCTCCGCGGGGGGCTTGGACCGGATGGCCGCGATGGTGCGCGCGAAGGCGTCGACGTCGTTGATGACAACGCACGCGTCTTCGCTGGCGCCACGAGGAGGCGTGCCGGCGGTGGCGGCGCAGGAGCGCCGAGGGTCCGGCGAGGAGTAATGGGCGCCGGTGGGATCGCCGGCGACGCGCGGGGACGGAGAGCTGGGGCATTGGGTTGGCGACGGAGGCTTCATCGTTTTCCCTTGGTGTGCTCGGTGCTCCGAGTCCGAGCTGACGCTGAGCTCGAGCTAGCTCTTGTGTTGGAACTTGGAGCGA
This sequence comes from Avena sativa, assembly GCA_916181665.1. Classification (NCBI taxonomy): domain Eukaryota; kingdom Viridiplantae; phylum Streptophyta; class Magnoliopsida; order Poales; family Poaceae; genus Avena; species Avena sativa. The sequence goes on along the minus strand of OV702293.1, from coordinate 6,415,004 downwards.
GTGTGCTCTGTGTGCCAACCAAACTGCCAAGGGCGATGTGCCATAAAGCTTCTTGTAGGAGCAGCATGGTGTGGTACACAGAGCTACAGAGTGGAGAGAGTGACAGGCATGCCGATGGTCCAAAAGTTGATCGCTGACACGCACACCACATCGTAGGGAAAAAGTTATCAGTACATTCAACAGTAGATATGCATGCCGAAAATGACAACACATTTTCAATTTACCAACACATCGTGTTAATAAATTTCAGAATAAAATTTTTTCCTCCCTATATGTTTGTACCAAATGATATTTTCATACTTTTGAAATGGGGAAAACAGAGCCGATGCACGCAGCGTTATATTATCTAAAGTGTAAAATTCAGCAGCCGAACAAGTCTAACTTTTTTTGTGAAATTCCACCAATCTGCTAATAATTATTTTTTCGAATCAATCTACTAATAATCATGAACAATGGTACAAAAGACATAAAAATAATAAAAATTACGAGTAGGTCATTGGACCACCTAGCGACGACTATATACGGCAGCACGAATCGAATGTGTGTCGCTCCGATCTACCCGAGGGAGGGGCATAGTTTTATCTTGTTAGGTTTGTTTTCATGTTATGTTTTTGTTTCCTGTTGTCGGTGGAGACGCGATGGCATCATCTCCATGGTGGTGCTACTTGGCATCGCTGGGAGGTGTGGGAAGATTAGTGTGTTCTCCTTGAGTGTGCAAGGCCGCGATATTTGGTGTTAGTTGCCTTAGATCGATTCAAGGGTTCAATGTTGATGACTTCAGCTCTAAGGCATTGGTCATTAGGGGCACGCGCACGAAGACTTTTCGGGTGTCATTCGCTCCAGTAAAGGAGCGACGATGGCGGTGCGTCGACAGATCGTTCTAGAGGTGGTAGTGTATGAACAATGAATTGAGAGTATCCATACCCGGTATGAACAACAAATTCAGAAAAAAATGTTTGAAGTTCAAAAGAAAAAAAATCTGATTTTCCTTTTACGATGTAGAAGTTTGGATTCTTTGACACGTCTGCAAAGTTTCATGAAAAACAATACATGTGTGGTGTTTTGAGGAAAAAATGTGTTACCAACTATTGACACATGTAATTATGTGGTTTTGTCAGAATGTTTTGATTTCTTTTTAGCCTGGTGCAGATGAACCCTGCGTCACCAACTATTAATCATTTCCGATCTTCACCCTCTTCTACAGTAGCAGCGGTACCGATTCACCGAGGAAGTCGTCGCTGCTGGTACTTGGTACTACTGCTACTCACTGTTCCGGTGATCCCACTTCTCGATTAAAGGTATCACTTGTCCTCTAGCTTGTTAATTACTCAATCTGAGGTAAATCCCTCGAGATATTATTAGATTCCAGCCAATCGATCTGAGCTGAACACCTGCTTTCACGTGCCCAAGCTACGGATCGACAGGCCATGCTCTGATGCAGAACTTCTAAACAAGACCTGCATTAACAGTCATGATCGACAGGCCATGCTCTGATGCAGAACTTCTGATCGACAGGCCATGATCTGAGCTGAACACCTGCTTTCACGAGACCTGCATTAACTGGTACTACCTGCACAACACTAGTAGTTAACAAAGAAAAACGATGAGCAAGTTTAATGCCTACACCGTTTGCTCTGATGCAGAACTTCTAAACAAAACCTGATGGCACATTAACAGTCTGTGCTTTGGCATTAACTGGCTAACAAAGAAAAATGGCTGAGCTAGTTCAGTATCTGTTCCGTTCCCAGTTTTGCAGGCACAACTTTTCATTGCAAAAAGGACTCGCGTGTAGTCGTGTGAATCCAAAATTGTATCTGCTGCAGAGGTAATGTTGACGAAACGTACGTATGTGTGGCAGATCGAGTGGCACAGTGCTTTGCTGGGGCAGAGCCTAGTAGAGAAAATTGCGTTGCCAAAAAGGCACTGCCACGTAACACGACGACGAGGAAGAGGGACCAAGAAGTCGAGCGCCTTTTCGGTAAAATCTGGGCAGGTTCCTCCAAGGTTTTGGATCTTGTTGGCTCGTCGTTCCTTTACTTTTCACAGCGGATGCTGCGGATTGCTCGTGCACTCGTTTCCAAAATTCAACGGCTGAGACTACTCGCTTGCTTTATGTTTCAAAAATCTGAACGTTCCGTTCCTTATAAATCTCCTAATTTTAGGTAGAAGAAGTCACCTTCTTGACAGGGCCGGTCTATAGATTTTAGAGGCCCTAGGCCAATATGAAATCAAGGGCCTTGATTTAATGTATCAGATATTTCCTACGATCAAGGGGCAATGGCCCCCACTCTAAAAAAATATTGGAGATATATGTAATATTTATTTAAACTTTTAAAGAGTACTCAAAGTTTATCATGATTAACATCTTAGGCGTCTCAACAATACATGCAACCTCCGCCACTTGTTCACGCATAAAAGACTTAAAAGTATTAGTATTTCATATACTGTAATGCAATAGAAAATTAAATAATCTATATATTTGATAGATCCATGATCTTTGAAACCTCGGTCAAGACATTCAAAACAATCTATTTCTATTGATCGAGCGAACTATATATTATGATATTTATTTTATCAATTTCTACTTGTGTACATATGACTATGCAGAAAATGAGTTGATGAGTAAACATATTAGGCACTGAATTAGTAAGAAGATAGAATAGTTTCTCAAACAATATGGGGCAGGTAGAATTGTTGGGAATCAGAGGAGAGTTGCATTGGTTGCAGAATAATATAGTTATGCGATTTGATAAATATACTCAAAAACTTGTAAAGGAATGTGAGGACCGGTGTTATTCTTCATATTTGGAGAGACCAACAAAATCGTGTCATCAAGTAAAAAATATTCGACAATGTTAGAGTATATTTTTTCAAGAAATAGGAGTAAGAGTAGAGTCATAATAGGCTATAGCTTAAACCATCTATATTTTGGTTTTTTTAGCCAACCATTTATATTTTCAAGAATTATTATACATTGCTAGACGGATGTCAAATATATTAGACAAATCTAGATATATAGATAAGCCATGGGTCGGGGCCCTAGACCATAGGGGCCTAGGGCTCACGCCCCTCTATCCCACCCTATGGGCCAGCCCCGCTTGTTGATTGCAACAAATTTACTAGCAGTACCAAAAGATGTATTCTTGTAGGTCCCTTGCAGTCTGTAGTGTGGTCTTGATGCCATCGTCTCGAGCTGTCACAACTGAAAACCCGACTAAAAGCATCTCTAATGGTACCAGGCCTAAACCCTAAAAGTCTGACGAGTTTAGAGTTTATCACGATTTGTTCTAGCTAGCGAAGACTGTAAACGGGCCAATCTGTAAATCTTTCTATAGTGGCCTGAGAACCCGATCCCGCGGTCGGTACATGTAGCGCTCCAAGGAGGTTATAGTTCAAAACCTTGCTTGCACTTATATCTATCACGCCGCCATCCGTACAACAGCCTCCAGCCGTGGATTCCTCACTGCTTTGGCAAAATCGTGCACCGCCGGTCGAAGATCCAGGCATCCTGCTTTGATTCTGACTAGGTCTACAATTTCTAGCGAATTCGGTCCAATTCCGGCGAGCGGAGTGGATCAGGCATCGCGGAGGCGGAGGAAGGACGCGCGCCAGCCCTTTCTCTCGCGTGACAGCCATGTCAAGCTCATGAGGCAGGGACGGGCGCAAGCCGACGCAGAGGGCATCGGGCGGCGCGAGGGGCGGCCGGGGGTAAGCTCGCGCGCAGGAGGAAGAAGAAATGGAAAAAAAAGAAAAAAATGGTTGGCCAGAGGTGGGCTCGTAAATACATCTTAGATTTACGTGTCTAGTCTTTTCGGCTATGTTTCAGACCATGGAACCGGTTTTTCCTTAAACTTTTTTATCATTTGTGCATTTACACATACAGTTAGAGGTGCTCTAAGCATCTCTACCGGACCAATCCATCCGATAATTCTAAATGGTCTCTTTTTATTCTTTTGGATTGGGCCGACGTGACTCATTTGTCTGGCCTGAGTGTGACATTTTTTTTTGCAAATTTAAATATAAACCGTGCGTGCTAAAAACAGGCAAAATTCGTACTTAATTTATATTCAAAATATAAAAAACGGAATTTAAACTAATCCTAACCCTAGCTACCATTCTTCGTGCGCCGGCGTCGCCTCGTCCATCTACGGGTCAAAGTCGATCTACTCTGGCGGCGTCTAGAGGTTGGGCGGTGGCAGGGTTGGAGTGGGAGTGGGGCGCAGGTGGATTGATCACCTGCCCAGGCCAACCGTGCTGGAGGTGTGCCAGTTCCATCCTCACCTCCGGAGCGATCGCTGGGGCCCATCCCGGCAGTGACGGCGGTGGAGGCAGCTGGGCATTTGCCTGCGCCACCAAGACGGTGAGCTAGACGGCTTCCTCAAAGCCGACTCACTGGGCTTCCTCCTCCCGCGCGCTGGCCGCAATGGCCTGCTCGGTGAAGGCGTCCTCGTCGTGGCTCCACGCCAGCACCTCGCGGTACTCCGGGGGGTAGGTTCAGGGCGACGTCGTCCACCGCCTCTTGCTTGACGACGATGTCTTCCTCCTCGTCGTCGTTGCCGTCCCCGCTGCCGAGCTCGACGTCGGAGTGGTTGACGGCGCCCTCGTCGTCCGAGTCGATGTCGTGGATGGGGTAGATCTCCCCCGGCATCAGGTCACGGCAGATGGTGGTGGCGCGCCATACCTTGTGCTCCCACTCGAGGAACTCTACCTAGTAGGCCTAGTTGTGGTAGCTACTCTCCCACTGTTGGGTTGGCGGGAGGTTGCTGATATGGCGGCGAATCTCCTCTGCCAGCCCTTTGCACCGGGACACAGTCCCGGTTGAGGTGCCAGCTGGTGGAGAGGGACACATCCGTGTGCTTGATGCCGCACCCCTCCCTCCAGCGGCGCTCGCACTCCGTAATACGGAAGTACTGCCATGTGCGGCGCTCCGGTGGTGGCGGGTAATCCTCCACGGGGCGGCCTCGAAAATCCTCTGGCCGCGGCGGAGGCGGCAGGGATGTGCCGCGGAGGAAGGCCGGCAGCCTGGAGCGCTGGCTGCTAGAGCCATACCCCTCATGGTCATTCTTGATCCTTCCCTTCTTCAGCCACGACGGCGTCTTCATCGCTGGTGGTGGTGGTGGCGGCAGCTAGGGTTTGCGATGGTGAGAGGTAAGGAGTACGGCACCGACGAGAGCAGGGTTAAATAGCCCCTTCGCCCGTGAACTCGCGCAGCTTCCCGCTCCTTCGCTATCAATGCCAGCGCAGGAACACAAGTGGCGTCCAGTGGATCAACGTGACGTCTCGTCGCCATTGATAGCGCGACTTCCCACTCCTTCGCCATTGATAGCCTTTCGCCAGCGTCTCTGAATCGGTGACGTGGTTGCGTCTAAATCGGTGTCGCTGTCCCACGTCTGAATCAATGCCGTCGTAAGCAGTGGTTGACGTGTGGGCCAGTGGCACGCGCGGGCAGGACACACTTGTTGTCCGCGCACGTCCGGGCCAACGCAACCGTTGCCTAAATTAAATGCATGAATAAATCGAACCGGACGCGTTTGTCCGAATGGGTCGGACCGCTGGGTCGCCGCGTACATCCAGCGTGTTCGCGCGGACCAATTTAGACACGTTCGGACGGGATGGATCGAGCCGGGTGAAGAACCGGTGGAGATGCCTTAACAAAACACCATGAAACTGAAGCTGGAGGCGAGGTCTCCTTCTCCTGCATGCCGGTTCAAAAGCTGTATCCGCTGTAGTCTGTAGCTGCATTGCAGCAATCTGCATCCAGCCTTGTCTCCTGCTGCATGCCTGCTCCTCTCTGTAGCTGTGGGCTGTGGCTGCATCACAGCAGCAGCTGGCCGGCGGCTGCCTCCAGAGTCCCGCTTGCTGTTACGGTGGTGGCCGCAAGATTCTCCAAAGATCGCATCTAGAGGCGACGTAAACTGCACGCCATGAAAACTTTCTGGTGTACTCCACGCAAGAACGTCCGTTCGATGCGTAAGGGGCGTGCCCGCGCCCTGTTCGGCAGAATTCCCCACCGAGGTCCCTGGCGCCGAGTCCGGTCGGCCATGGCCCTGCTGCCTGCCCTGTACAGTGCAAAGCGGGGGCGTCATGCTGCGGCACGCCGGCACCCCGCTTGCCTTGGTGGTGGGTCTCGAGGGGTTGCGTCCGTGCTAAGCGAGAACCGTCAGGCTGTCCTTGGTCCAGCCATGGCCAGGCCGTTTTGCTGGGGGATGCTGTGCCTGTACCATCTTAGGGAAAGGCTCGACGGCTCTCCGTTTCACTTGGTCAGTGATGATTTTGTTCTTACACTGGAACAGAAGGCGCGCAATGCCATGGGAGAAAGACAAGGCCATCGTGCAGCTGCAGATCTGAACTGATAATGTCTCTGCGTCAACTGCTGGATCACGAGTTGCCTGAGTGGATTTCTCTCAAAATGGGAGAAGCGGCGCCATTATCGATGTATTCTGGGTTATTGGTGGACACAGGGGCAGGCTGGTTCAACATGGGTGGGTCAGGCAGACAACTTCAACATTGGTGAGCATAGCCCCAGCCGTCGGGTCCAGCACGGACTAGCCGTTCTTAACAGAGGAGCATGTGCAAGGGTTTACTTGCATGGCCAGGAGTTGCCTCACCAATGGTCAATGGAGGAATCCACTGGTAAGTGTGTGCTGAAACCTGAAACCTCGTCAGCTTTGCAAATTTGCACGTACAGTTGTCAGCAGATAAATCTGTACGATTCAGAGAGTGGCAGAGATGATATTTTTTTGCTCAAATGTTGTTTGTGGTTTAGATTAGTGGAAAATGGGAAAGCAGAAGAGGCTACTTTTATAAATAGCAGATGATGTGAAAAACTCTCTGTTTTCCTTATATCATGCGCTTGTAGTGGTTTAGTCGATAATTGAAGACTGGAATATATCTCGTTAGCCTGCATTTGTGCTACTCCCTCCGACCCATATTAGTTGACTTGGATTTGTCAAAATTTGGATGAACCTATATACTAAATAGTGTCTAGATTCATCCAAATTTAGACAAATCCAAGTCATCTAATATGGGTCGGAGGGAGTACTACATTTTGTTTTTTGAAAAGGGGAAGCCCCAGCCTCTACATCGATTGCTGCACTTGTGCTACATGGAGTTGGAGGAATAACTCCATCGTATGTCGATTGCACATACGGCTATGGTTATTGGAGCACCCCCGTCTGCCCATTTGCATTGTCATCCATATCATCAGAGATACCTAAAATCAAGGTCCGTAACAAAACACAATCACTCATGTTGTGCCCTTAATAGAACTTCCCAAGGAGATAGGTTGAGTTTCCAGCATACAGGTGGAGTTCCTAATAGGTACAGTTACACATTTGAAAGTTGGTTTCAGGATATTTCGCTCATTAACAATTCATACTGTTATATTAGGATATTAGTAAATTTCCATGACCATTCCATGGAGGATTGCTGCTGGAATATTATGAACTTCCCAAGGTTATCGATAATCTCATCTGATTTGCTTTAGGCGTGCCTTTCACACCGGAGGTTCTTACATTAGATTTGCTTTGTTTGGTAAAAATGGCTCCAATATCTGGAGTGGGGTGTTATTGAAGATCTGCCACGAATCCTTAGAGCTTGTAAATGTTCTAGTGCTTAGATAAACCAGGTAAATATCTTTGCAGCTTTCAGGTTTTCTGTAATTGACCTTTAACCTTGACTTTGTAGTGACATGCCCCCTATTATGAACATTACTGTCGGTTCTGTATTTTTTGGCTTTTGAACGGCTAAACAGCCACTAGGATACCAGATATAATGCAAAGTATTTACAGAAATTCTAGGAGACTACTACTACTCTCTCAACTGCAAGAATGGCATATAAAACAATATATGAGTAAAATAAGTCATGTTACGATAAATGAACTAAGTTGGATATGGAACTATTTTTGTAATAAGTACTACGAAGAAAAGCGGTATCAGAAGACGCACCTCTGAATTTCTCCTTATATGTCTCTGGTCAAAACATACTCATTCAGGCGCCTTAAATTGTTATATAATGGTCCTTTATCTACAGCATTCTATTCTGTTACATGTGTTCTTTAGCTCTCATTATTCTCTCCTCTACATCTACCTCTTCACTTTAACTCTGAAATCATTTTCTATCTGGTCCCTCTCTAGTCATTATACTACATAAACTTCTAAAGCCTATTTATGTTTCTGTTCGCACCTACTTCTACTACATCCACACGATCACCTTGCAATGATTCTCATGAACTCCTGACTAGCACTTCTGGCTGCTATTGCAGAGAAACATCGGTCCAACAGGACATTAATTCTTACCTAATTTCTTCCACTAGGCCTCAATATACAATGCCTCTAGTTAATAGAAGCTGCTAGTGAGTTGAAATTCCCCTTATTCTGGCATTTTGATACCGCAAGGTGATGCAGGAGCCAGGGGAGGACAACCAGCACATCTGCAGCACTCAAATATCTTCTGTTCATGAATGATGCACTTAAACACTGATACAGCTGTATTTTATCAGCAGGGCATTTAGCTGGGGTGGTGATGAAGCTCACCATGGCACCAACTTTGGCAAGGAGATGGAATCGTGCCAATCATGAGGATGGTGTGGCAGGCCTTGGGCCATGAATGCAACCAATATATTCTGCAATCAGTTGAGTATCATCTCAGTATTTCGTCCCTATTGTGTCGTCTTCAGATAAACTAGCCTTATTCCGATAAATCACCATCTAATCCTACGTAATAATCAGTGCTTTTAGTGTCGTTCTATATGTGCCACAAATTAATACCTAGATACACCTGAGCAATTCGGTGGGTGTCTCTCACACTTGAGTCCAGTTTAATACCTAGCTGTATTGTTTATATGAGAGGGGTCATCTTTTTGTGCAAATTAACTTCAAACAAGCAGCTGTGGACCTTTGGAAGCTCCGTGCCCTGTCGTCTGAAGGAGATACTGAAGATGTGAACTCCTGCATTAACATGGGTCGTTCTCACAGTTACAGCAACTGCACGTCTCATGCACAATAATTAATTCTGTTCTACGCAGGAGATGAAATACTCCTTCACGGCTACGCAGGAGCTAATCCCCGGTCCACGCAGTACAGCTTCGTGCACGCACCGTACCTATCTTTCCTACTTAAATAAATAAAGCACCTGAGGGTACTATATATATCACCTTAGTTCTATTGAACAATGCAAACCAAAACGTACTCACTACCACGAGTGCTAAGCAACTCAGAAGAGGCCTGATCAAACATGGCAATCCCGAGTGCTTCGCTCCTTTCCATCCTTGGCTGCCTCTGCTTCTTAAGTTCCGTTCTCGCAGCACGAGAGCTGAACGATGACTTGTCCATGGTTGCAAGGCACGAGAGTTGGATGGTGCAGTATGGTCGCGTGTACAAGGATGCTGCTGAGAAGGCACAGAGGTTCGAGATATTCAAGGCTAATGCTCGATTCATCGAGTCGTTCAATGCTGGGGGCCGCAAGTTCTCGCTCAACGTCAACCAATTTGCGGACATTACCAATGATGAGTTCAGAGCGACCAAGACGAACAAGGGGTTTATTCCTAACAAGGCGAAGATTTCTACAGGGTTCAGGTATGAAAATTTGAGCCTTGGTGCGCTCCCGGCAACGGTGGACTGGAGGACAAAGGGCGCGGTCACTCCCATCAAAGATCAAGGCCAGTGTGGTAAGTACATTTAGGCTACAAGTGAATTACTTACACATCAACCTTTTTCATCAGAATGATGTGTATAGTTGCATATGTCACAAATAAGATCATTTGCAGGTTGTTGCTGGGCTTTTTCTGCTGTTGCTGCAACAGAGGGCATTGTCAAGATAAGTACTGGCAATCTTATCTCCCTCTCAGAGCAAGAATTGGTGGATTGTGATGTCCACGGTGAGGACCAGGGTTGCGAGGGTGGTCTCATGGACGATGCATTCAAGTTCATTATCAAGAATGGAGGCCTCACTAAGGAGTCAAGTTATCCATATTCCGCAGCGGACGGCAAGTGCAAGAGTGGATCTAGCAGTGCTGCAACAATTAAGAGCTATGAGGATGTGCCTACCAATGATGAGGGTGCCCTCATGAAGGCAGTGGCAAGCCAACCCGTCTCAGTAGCCGTGGACGGAGGCGACATGACATTCCAGTTCTACTCCGGTGGTGTGATGACCGGTTCCTGTGGTACTGATTTGGATCATGGGATTGCAGCCATTGGTTATGGAACGACTAGTGATGGTACAAAGTATTGGTTGCTGAAGAATTCTTGGGGCACATCATGGGGCGAGAATGGATTTTTAAGAATGGAAAAGGACATTGCTGACAAGAAGGGCATGTGCGGCCTTGCCATGGAGCCCTCCTACCCCACTGCTTAGTTAGACCACAAAATGCCACATATTCACACACATACACACGACTGAATAAATATATTGTGTTTCTAGTGCTGTATATATGTCCATATGTACTATATGCTTGTAAATTGTGTTATACAAACTCATTATATATGTACGTACACTTTTTATACAATTCATGAGTCATGACTATTACGCAACTATGTTAAACGTAGTATGATCAATGAAGAATATATTGTGGTAGCTAAGAAGCTCCAAAAATGGTATTGTTGGATACAACAACAACCAAGCCTTTTGTCCCAATCAAGTTGGGGTAGGCTAAAAAGTGGTATTGTTGGATGTAAATTTTAAAAGATAAATGTTGTTATCCAGGGTGTCTTCTGGTATGCATACATAAGAAACTTCAGGAAAAACTTGTATTGGCAGAAGCTGTATTTTGCGCATAAATGATTGGAAAGAGGGATATATAGGTGGTGAACTGCAGACAATTCCTACAAAATATTATTTTTCTGTTGGTTCATAAAGTCATTTGCTTGTGAATGTAGAGAAGAACATGATTATGCTAGCTATCTTAAATGTAAAACAATAATTAGTAGCTCATTTTTGCAGACGAAATAAATTAGTATTACCTCTTGTAAGATGATATAAGGATGACGTATGTAGGTCTGATATGGACATTTTTCTTTTGCAAACAAGGAAATAAATAATATTGCAGCTAAAGCACATCACGAAATCAGGAAAAGTATAGCAATACCAAATAATATCTAGTTAGCCTGCATTTTGCGCTACACGTAGTAGTAGCAATGACTCCATAAGACGACTATTCTTATTCGTGCACTCATGTTGCCATTTGACATTGTCTTCCATATAATCAGAGACATCTAAGATATTGGTTCACAACACAAACAATCACTCATTTTGCCATTTGACAAATAAGGTCCAGTTTTCTGCATACATGATCTGTCATCTAGAGTCTCCAAGATCCAGATATATTGGTCCCTTCTTTTCTCAATAGGTTACTGTTACACATGTGAAAGTTGAATCAGGATATTTCGTTAATTTAATAATTGATACTGTTATATTAGGATATTAAGTAAATCTTCATGATTTTAAGTAATTTTTTCATGAGCATCCCATACAAGTCTTTTGCTGAAATGTTATGAACTGAGTCACTTAGATGGTTATCAGATAATAACATACGATCTGTTTTAGGCACGCCTTTCAGGACGGTGGTTCTGACATTAGATTTGCTTTGTGTGGTAAGAAATAGTGCCAGATAGATAAAGCGGGGTGTTCTAAATAATCTGCACAAATGCATAGAGCTCATCAGTGTTCTAATGCTTAGCTAAACCAGGTAAATATCTTTGCAGTTTTCAGATTTTCTATATTTGATATTAAACCTTGATTTTGGAGTGACATGCCACCCATTGTTGTCAATCTTCTTTTTAGCTTTTGACAAGATATAATTATTTACAAGAAAACTCCTTCACTGCGACGCAGGTAAATATCTCGGTAGTTCGTGCCTATTGTTTCTTCTTTAGATTAACTAGCCTTATTCCCATAAATCACCATCTAATACTATGTAATAATCATTGATTTTAGTGTCGTTATATATGTGCCACAAATTAATACCCAGATACACCTGAGCAAGTCAGTGGTTGTCTCTCACACTTAGTCCAGTTTAATTCCTAGATGTATTGTTTATATAAGAGGAGTCAACTTTTTGTGCAAATTAACTTCAAACAAGCAGCTGTGGATCCTTTGGAAGCTCCGTGGCCTATTGTCTGAAGGAGATACTGAAGATGTGAACTCCTGAATTAACAGGGGTCGTTCTCACAGTTACAGCAACTGCACGTCTCGTGCGCAATAATTAATTTTGTTCTAGGCAGGATACTCCTTCACGGCTACGCAGGAGCTAAGCCTCTTTCCACACAGTACAGCTTCGTGCACGCACCATACCTATCTCCTGCTAAAATAAAATAAAGCACTTGCAAGTACTATATATATCATCCAGTCCATTGAACAACGCAAACCAAAGCGTACTCAGCACTACGAGAGAGCCTGATCAAACATGGCCATCCCGAGGGCTTCGCTCCTTGCCATCCTTGGCTGCCTCTGCTTCTTTAGTTCTGTTCTCGCAGCCCGAGAGCTGAACGATGACTTGTCCATGGTCGCAAGGCACGAGAGTTGGATGGTGCAATATGGTCGCGTGTACAAGGATGCTGCTGAGAAGGCCCAGAGGTTCGAGATATTCAAGGCCAATGCTCGATTCATTGAGTCATTCAATGCTGAGGGTCGCAAGTTCTGGCTCAACATTAACCAATTCGCGGACCTTAGCAATGATGAGTTCAGGGCAACCAAGACTAACATGGGGTTTATTCCAAACAAGGTGAAGGTTCCTACGGGGTTCAGGTATGAAAATATGAGCCTTGATGCAATCCCGGCAATGGTGGACTGGAGGACAAAGGGTGCGGTCACTCCCGTCAAAGATCAAGGCCAGTGTGGTAAGTGCATTTAGGCTACAAGTAAATTAGTAACCTATGAATCTTGAACATCAGAATGGTGTGTATAATTGCATATATCGCAACAAAATCATTTGCAGGTTGTTGCTGGGCTTTTTCTGCTGTTGCTGCAACAGAGGGCATTGTCAAGATCAGTACTGGCAATCTTATCTCGCTCTCAGAGCAAGAATTGGTGGATTGTGATGTCCACGGTGAGGACCAGGGCTGCGAGGGTGGTCTCATGGACGATGCGTTCAAGTTCATTATCAAGAATGGAGGCCTCACTAAGGAGTCAAGCTATCCATATTCCGCAGCAGACGGAAAGTGCAAGAGTGGATCTAGCAGTGCTGCAACAATTAAGAGCTACGAGGATGTGCCTACCAATGATGAGGGTGCCCTCATGAAGGCAGTGGCAAGCCAACCTGTGTCAGTAGCCGTGGACGGAGGCGACATGACATTCCAGTTCTACTCCGGTGGTGTGATGACCGGTTCCTGTGGTACTGATTTGGATCATGGGATTGCAGCCATCGGTTATGGAACGACTAGTGATGGTACAAAGTATTGGTTGCTGAAGAATTCTTGGGGCACATCATGGGGCGAGAATGGATTTTTAAGAATGGAAAAGGATATTGCTGACAAGAAGGGCATGTGCGGCCTTGCCATGGAGCCCTCCTACCCCACGGCTTAGTTAGACCACAAAATGCCACATATTCACACTCATACACAAGACTGAATAAATACATGTATCTTCTTCTAGTGTTGTACATATGTCCATATGTATATACTTGTAAATTGTGCTATGCAAAATCATTGTGTGTCTACACTTTTTATACAACTCATGAGTCCTCACTGTTATGCAACTATGTTGAATGTGTATGATCATTGAAGAATATATTGTCGTTAAGATGTTCCAAAAATGGTATTGTTGGATGTAAGATTTAAAAGATAAATGTTGTTGTCCAGGTTATCTTCTGGTATGCATATATAAGAAACTTCAGGAAACACTTGTGTAAGCACAAGCTGTATTTTGCACATAAATGATTTGAAAGATGGATATATAGCTAGTGAACTGCAGACAATTCCTAAAAAATGTTAGGTCTCTGGTGGTTCATATAGTCATTTGCTTGTGGATGAGAAAATGATAAGGCAGAACATGGTTATGCTAGTTATCTTAAATGTAAAGCAACAATTAGTAGCTCCTTTTTCACAAACGAAATAAATAACTATTACCTCTTGCAAGATAATATAAGGATGACGTAGGGCTAATATGTACGTTTTGCTTTTACAAACAAGGAAATAAATAATATTGCAGTTAAAACACATCACCATATCAGGAAATGTATAGCAATACCAAGTAATATCTAGTTAGCCTGCATTTTGTGCACATGGAGTTGTAGGAACAACTCCATAAGACAGACTATTGTTATTTTATATTTGACATTGCCTTCCATATAATCAGAGGCATCTAAGATATTGGTTCACAACACAAACAATTACTCATTTTTCCATTTGACAAATAAGGTTGAGTTTTCTGCATACATGATATGTCACCTGGAATCTCCAAGATCCAAATTGATCCCTTCTTTTCTCAATAGGTTACTGTTACACATGTGAAAGCTGATTCCATGGTAATTCGTTAGTTTAATAAATCATACAGTTATATTAGGATATTAAGTAAATCTTTCATAAGCATCCCATACATGACTGTTGCTGAAATATTGTGAAATGCCAAGGTTATCAGATAATATCATATGACCTGTTTTAGGCTCGCCTTTCAGGATGGAGGTTCTGACATTAGATTTGCTTTGTCTGGTAAGAAATAATGCCAGATAGCTGAAGCCGGGTTTTCTAAATGATATGCACCAATGCATAGAGCTCATCAGTGTTCTAGTCCTTAGCTAAACTAGGTAAATATCTTTGAGGTTTCCATGTTTTCTATATTTGATATTAAATCTTGATTTTGGAGTGACATGCCAACATTGTTGTCGGTCTTCTTTTAGCTTTTGACAAGATGCAAGTATTTACAGGAATATTTGGAGACTACTAATAGTATCAACTACAAGAATGACATAGGAAACAATATCGGAATACAATTTTTTTGTCCAAAAAAGGAAGTTGAAACCCTCAGTCTTTGCATCGAAGAGATTCATACGGCCTTTATTTATATTTATACAACAAATAACTGATAAGAGCATACATTAAATAACCCGAAACCACCACACAACACCTACGAACCCCGAGAATGGAAGGAGAAAATGCCATTAGGGCCTTATGCCCTAAAAACACCAACAACAACCCACCGGCTAGGTACCTGGGGCATTACTGAGCACTGTATCGAGAATCAGGAGCACTCATCCAGACCATCAGACCCTCCGCGAGCACCTTATGTCCTCCCTTCAGCAGTCGTCGCCGCCATGAACCGCTGGTCCATCTCCAGGGCAGAGATTTGCATAGCCCTTGCCAGGCCTGTCATCGACGCCGCCACGACACCAGACATCGCCTCCACCCTGCGCAAGTCCATCCAGCCACATCCGTCACCTAGACTCCACTGCGCCACGCCGCTGAGATTCGTTATCATCAACACGGAATATGTACACCACACCACCTCTTGCCTACTCCATCCAGTAGATGCTCCAAAACAATGCCCCAATGAGGAAGAGCGACACCAGAGCGATGCCATCGTCCAATCCGATAAACCCAAATCTGGGGTTTCTCCCGGAGCAACACGAGCGAGTAGACGATTACTGCAGTAGCGATGCCTTCAACAAAGTAACGACACGAAGACGCTGCCATCGCCCACCAAGACCCGAGTCAGGGATCGATTTTCACCGGTAGCCCTGTCTCCCCTATTGCCACCGGTGCTAGTTGTTGGATGAAACACCACAACGCCAGGCCAACCACCTCCAGCGGAGGAGTAATCCGCCCCTGCCATGCCTGGGCCGACACCCAAGGCTTCCTCGTGCTAAAGGGATGAACCCAGGTCATCCCACATGCCGTCGTCCGACGACGAGGTGCTACATCTCTACTACTTATAAAGGCTCCAACAAGATCTTTCCTACAGGCACCCCATCTAGCATACACAGACATTCTACATCCACATGATCAAGCACTCTAAACTAAATCTAACGTCTTACATTAGCCCACAATTTTCCTTGGGTGCACATAGCAAATAGGTTGAACGGACTGTACTCTGCCCCGCGTGTCGCTGCCCTTTACAAACGCAGAAAAAAAAACTGATCACATCCGTGATCAACGCGGCTGAGGATCCACGGACGGCGTCCCTTTACAAACGCAGAAAAAAAGAAACGGATCATACTCACTCCGTCCGCAAATAAGTGTACTTCTAGTCTTGTCCTAAGTCAAAGTTAATAAAGTTTGACTAACTTTATAGCAAAATGTATTAATAATTATGACACTAAATTGGTACCACTAGGTATGTTTTCAAATCTAGTTTCATAATATATAAATTATATGTAATATATATTATTATATTTATCTATAAAGTTAGTCAAATTTAAGAAAGTTTGACTTAGCCAAAAACTAAAAGTACACTTATTTGCGGACGGAGGGAGTATACGTGATCAACGCGGCTGAGGATCCACGGACGGCGTCCCTCGCCGCCTTCTTGGCGCGTCTCACGGACGGTGCCCTCGCCGCCTCCCTCACAGCCTTCCTAGAGCGCCTGACGGACGACGCCCTCGACGAAATCTTGGACGGCATCCTAGCCTTCGCCATCATCGCCTTCCTGGAGCTCCTGATGGACGACGCTGCCGCCGTCCTCGACGCCTTCTTTAATGGCGCCCTCGCCTCGAGGGCCGTCGTAGCACCTTCGCCCTCATCGCCTTCTGGGAGCTCCTGACGGACGACGCTGTCGCCGCCAACCTCGAATCCTTCTTTAATGGCGCCCTAGCCTCGAGGGCCGTCGTAGCACCTTCGCCCTCCTCGGTGTTGAACTCATCACTCGACAGCACTTTCGCACTGTTAGGTGTGCGCCCGCACCTTCGTCGCCTCCATACTTCCATCACACTGTCACCTCCCTGCACCGCCTTCTCCATCGCCATGGCCATCCTGTAAAACGGTGACAGACATTCTTTCAATAAGAAATCATTACTTGCATGCTACACTAACATAGCTAGCTGTAGTACTATTTTGGAGACCATTTTGTTATTGTTTAGAAATACTGTCAGATACATATAGCTCACCGAGCAATCCAAGATTATCATTTGTACAAGAGCTTAGCAATCGTGGACTAAGTACTGTATCTCATCCATCATTACAAATTTTATGATTCAGAAATAGTCATTCTTACAGTTATAATTATCAACCACAGAATCTGAAAACCATATACGTAGTTAAATAATTATATTCCTGTCAGAAAAGAAACTGCTCCTTATCTTACCAAGCAAATTTTAAGTTGGAGTATGGAAGACTTTCATTTGTAATCTGCTTATTTCTGATGTAGAGCATGTTGTCAAAATACTAGCAATTTATTTCATGATTCACCTGTCACCACCACAATTCACACAAAATATATATTATGCTGCGACCTTGACATTAGAGTAAATTAAAATAAAAATGTTGTTCAAACAAGATTATGTATTTATAAAATAAGTGAGAACCTTTATTTCAAAACAGATGGTTTACCCTGCATTACTGGTACGAACCTGATGGTCCATGTACCATATGTTTGCTTACAAATGAAAATTTGCACAACTACTAGAATAATGATCAGGGCCCTGAACAACACGTGACTTATAAATTTTCTGCATTGCTTTCCTTTAATTGAGTTTACAAGCTGCATTTATATGGCATCCTCTAGAGTAGGAAATCATGTGGACTAGGCTATGATTGCCTGACTAAACTAGGATCAGAACTGAAGTAGTACTAAGACTCATCAGTAACTCTAGCAAATAGCCAGCATCTAGGACATGGACTCTTGTAAACATGCTCTTTGCAACAAAAGAAAAGTACCAAATGCATTGAAACATTTGAATAGTGAACAGGAATATAGACACTGATGTCGTAGTTGCTGAAGTGCATGAAACAAACAGAAAACCTGACAAGGTAATAATATGTCATCAACATGCATTTGGTCAGAGTCAAGCCGATTGCTTCAATCCGTCTCAGAGCCAAACCGATTGAAAAGCAATCGACATGTATTTAGTCAGGACCAAGCCGATTGATTTAATCAGTTAGGGCTAGACCGATTGAAAAAGCAATCGACATACATTTAGTCAGGACAGCCGATTGCTTCAATAGGTCAGGGCCAAACCGATTGGAAAATAATCAGCTTGCCTGAAACCGATTGCACAAATCGTCTTTGGCCTCGGCGCGCTGTGCTACTCCTCTGCTTTCATTCAGCCCGGCCGGCACCGAATGGGCAATCGACCAGCGTAGCGCCCGCGACCACATGCACTCGGCCTGCTCCTCGCTGAATGGGACTGATATGGTCCGGCCCTCGCTGAATGACGCACTTGGCTTGGCCTAGGCCGATGATGAGTTAGATATCGAAAACCTTAAATTTGTGCAATACTTCTCGAATTATTTAAAAAATATATATTAATATTATTAAAAAATCGCTGATTCGGGTCAGGTGTTTGGCGTGTGTCCTAATTCTTTTTGCAAGTTTTTTAAACACATTGTATTGTAAGACGTGTCACGACTTACAAGGGGTTAACAGAAAGTTATATCATTATCATCTGAATAATTTTTGGTATTTGCTTATATTAAATACAAAAAAAATACTACTTAAATACTATAATCACGCAGATCATCCTGCGTGGTATGTGGTTATTAAATTGTGTGGAGTACTTCATGGGAGATTGTTTATCTGACACTCTTAAACAGGTATATCCGCTACGAATCTTGATACATATTATATGATGTGTCATTGTTTGAAAAATAACTATGATAATGATGATAGTGTAAGAATAGTGTAAGAAATTGAGACTTGGAAGATGGCAGAAGCCGGAACAACAACACAAATCCTACTGATCATATGCTTACTAGTGGGCGTCAAGTTGGAGGTTGTGGCCCACCTGAACCCATCTGGACCTCGATCAAGGCCCGCCTGCGCTGCTGCCACCACCCGCCCCACCCACCGCTGCAGCTCACCGAGACGCGCTGGCCGCCGCCAGTCGGCATCACCGTTGTCGAAGAAGAGCGGGTGGATGCGCGGCCGTGGTCCAGATCTTGGACAAGGGAGATCCTCCGCCGTCGCGCCACCAGGGCTTTGCCCGGAGACGTTCCTGGTGGTGGCAGGAGGAGGGGGGCCGATAGAGGGCCGGTTGCGGCCACCTGGTGCGGTCTGCCATGGCCGCACGGGGTCGGAAGGGGAGCAATAGTCAGAGTATAATATGTTATGTCACACAGAAATGAACCAAGTTGGATACGCAACAATGCCTGTAGTGAGTAATACGATCGACACATGAGAAAAAAGAATTATCAGAAGGCAACATCACTGAATTTCTCTTGATATGTGGTCAAAACATACTCAATCATACGCCTTTACATTGTTGTGTAATGGCCCTTCATCTATAGCATTTCTATCCTGTTATATTAGTTCCTTAGCTCTCATTCTTATCTCCTCTGGATTTGTCTTTTCACCCATTAATTTTAACTTTTAACTCACCTTTGACACCACAAGGTGATCAAGGAACCAAAGGAGGACAATCAGCTCATTTCATATGTAAAATCCACGAATGACACAGCTAGAACACTGGTACAGCTGGATTCATCCGCAAAGAATAATTTAGCCAGGGTGATGATGAAGTTCACCATGTCACCAACTTTGGTAAGACGATGAGCCATGGAAATCATGAGGACGGTGTCAGGCCGAGTTTATCTCCGTCGTTCTTGCCTATTGTTTCATCTTCAGATAAACTAATCTTATCCCCATAAATCACCACTATGAGTCCAGCTTAATTCCTACCTGTATTGATTACACAAGACGCGTCAACGTTTTTTTGTGCAGATTAACTTTGGAAGCTCCGTTATAGCCCTGTAATATAAAAGGAGATACTGAAGATGTGAACTCATGCATTAGCAGGGGTCCTTCTCACAGTTGCAGCAACTGCACGTATCATGCACAATAATTATTTTTGTTCTGAGATGAAATACTCCTTCACGGCTACGTACAATCTAGCGTATTTCATCACAGTACAGCTTCGTGCACGCACCATAGCTACTCCTACTTAAATAAATAAAGCACCTGGGAGAATACTATAAATATCACCTAGATTTCCATTGAGCAATGCAAATCAAAGCATACTTGACTACTACGAGTCGTAGAAGAGTGCTTGATTAAACATGGCCATCCCGAGGGTTTCGCTCCTTGCCATCCTTGGCTGCCTCTGTTTCTTTAGTTCTTTTCTTGCAGCTCGAGAGCTGAACGATGACTTGTCCATGGTCGCAAGGCACGAGAGTTGGATGGTGCAGTATGGTCGCGTGTACAAGGATGCTGCTGAGAAGGCACAGAGGTTCGAGATATTCAAGGCTAATGCTCGATTCATCGAGTCGTTCAATGTTGGGGGCCGCAAGTTCTGGCTCAATGTCAACCAATTTGCGGACCTTACCAATGATGAGTTTAGGGCAACCAAGACTAACAAGGGGTTTATTCCAAACAAGGCGAAGATTTCTACAGGGTTCAGGTATGAGAATTTGAGCCTTGATGCACTCCCGGCAACGGTGGACTGGAGGACAAAGGGTGCGGTCACTCCCGTCAAAGATCAAGGCCAGTGTGGTAAGTACATTTTGGCTACAAGTGAATTACTTACACATAAACCTTTTCCATCAGAATAATGTGTATAGTTCCATATGTCCCAAAAAATCATTTGCAGGTTGTTGCTGGGCTTTTTCTGCTGTTGCTGCAACAGAGGGCATTGTCAAGATAAGTACTGGCAATCTTGTCTCACTCTCAGAGCAAGAATTGGTGGATTGTGATGTCCACGGCGAGGACCAGGGCTGCGAAGGTGGTCTCATGGACGATGCATTCAAGTTCATTATCAAGAATGGAGGCCTCACTAAGGAGTCAAGCTATCCATATTCCGCAGCAGATGGCAAGTGCAAGAGTGGATCTAGCAGTGCTGCAACAATTAAGAGCTATGAGGATGTGCCTACCAATGATGAGGGTGCCCTCATGAAGGCAGTGGCAAGCCAACCCGTCTCAGTAGCCGTGGACGGAGGCGACATGACATTTCAATTCTACTCCGGTGGCGTTATGACCGGTTCTTGTGGTACTGATTTGGACCATGGTATTGCAGCCATCGGTTACGGCACGACCAGTGATGGTACAAAGTATTGGTTGCTGAAGAATTCTTGGGGCACAACATGGGGCGAGAATGGATTTTTAAGAATGGAAAAGGACATTGCTGACAAGAAGGGCATGTGCGGCCTTGCCATGGAGCCCTCCTATCCCACGGCTTAGTTAGACCACAAAATGCCACATATTCACACACATACAGAATAAATACATGTCTCTTCTTCTAGTGTTGTATATTTGTCCATACGTATATGCTTGTAAATTGTGCTATGGAAACTCATTATATGTGTCTACACTTTTATACAACTCATGAGTCATGACTATTATGCAATTATGTTGAACCGTAGTATGATCAATGAAGAATATATTGTGGTTATATTTGTGGTAGCTAAGAAGCTCCAAAAATGGTATCATTGGATGTAAATTTTAAAAGATAAATGTTGTTATCCAGGGTGCCTTCTGGTATGCATACATAAGGAACTTCAGGAAAAACTTGTATTGGCAGAGGCTGTATTTTGTGCATAAATGATTGGAAAGTTGGATATATAGGTAGTGAACTCAGAAAATTCCTAAAAAATGTTAGTTTTCTGTTCGTTCATAAAGTCATTTGCTTGTGAATGTAGAGCAGAACATGAATATGCTAGCTATCTTAAATGTAAAACAATAATTAGTAGCTCTTTTTTTGCAAACGAAATAAATTATTATTACCTCTTGTAAGATAATATAAGGATGACGTAGGGCTGATATGGACATTTTTCTTGCAAACAAGGAAATAAATAATATTGCAGTTGTCTGGTAAGAAATGGTGCCATATAGCTGAACCGGGGTGTTCTAAATGATCTGCACAAATACATAGAGCTCATCAGTGTTCTAATGCTTAGCTAAACCTGGTAAATATCTTTGCAGTTTTCAGATTATCTATATTTGATACTAAACCTTGATTTTGGAGTGACATGCCACCCATTGTTGTCAGTCTTCTTTTTAGCTTTTGACAAGATGCAAGTATTTACATGAAAACTAGGAGACTACTAACAGCATCAACTGCAAGAATGCAATATGAAACCATATCAGAGTACAATATGTTACTCCCTCCGTTCAAAAATATAAGACATTTTAGCTTTGTAAATCGAATGTATCTAGACCTCTTTTAGTGTATAGGTTCGTAGAGGTTCGGAGTGAATCTATACACTAAAAAACGTCTAGATACATTCATTTCAAAAAGCTAAAATGTCTTATATTTCTGAACGGAGGGAGTATCTTACAAAGAAATGAACCAAGTTGGATACACAACTATGTTTGTAGTGAGTAATACGATCGGCTCATCAGGAAAAAGCAGTATCAAAAGGCACATCACTGAATTTCTCTTGATATTTGGTCAAAACATAATCATGTGACTTTTAAGTCACCTTTGATACCGCAAGGTGATCAAGGAGCCAAAGGAGAAAAATCAGCTCATTTCATCTGTAACATCCTCAAATATCTTCAGTCCATGAATGATACACCTAGAACACTGATACAGCTGGATTCATCCGCAAAGGAATAATTTTTAACCGGGATGGTGATGAAGTTCACCATGCACCAACTTTGGCAAGACAATGAACCATGTCAATCGTGAGGATGGTGTGTCAGGCCTTGGGCTACGAATGCAACCAATATATTCTGCATTCTGTCGAGTTTATCTCGGTAGTTCATGCCTATTGTTTGATCTTCAGATAAACTAATCTTCCCATAAATCACCACACTTGCCTCCAGCTTATTTCATATCTGTATTGATTATGCAAGAGGGGTTAGCTTTTTTTGTGCAAATTAACTTCAGACAAGCGCTGTGGTTCCTTTGGAAGCTCCGGTTATAGCCCTATCATATGAAGGAGATACTGAAGATGTAAATTGCATTAACAGCGGTCGTTCTCACAGTTACAGCAACTGCACGTCTCGTGCACAATAATTAACTCTGTTCTAAGGCAGGAGATGAAATACTCCTTCACGGCCACGCAGGAGCTAAGCATGTGGTCCACAAAGTACAGCTTCGTGCATGCACCGTACCGATCTCCTACTTACTTAAATAAATAAAGAACCTGTGAGTATTATATATATCACCTAGTTCCATTGAACAACGCAAACCAAAGCATACGCAGAACTACGAGCGGTAAGCAGTTCAGAAGAGAGCCTGATCAAACATGGCCATCCCGAGGGCTTCGCTCCTTGCCATCCTCGGCTGCCTCTGCTTCTTTAGTTCTGTCCTTGCAGCTCGAGAGCTGAACGATGACTTGTCCATGGTCGCAAGGCACGAGAGTTGGATGGTGCAGTATGGTCGCGTGTACAAGGATGCTGCTGAGAAGGCACAGAGGTTCGAGATATTCAAGGCTAATGCTCGATTCATCGAGTCGTTCAATGTTGGGGGCCGCAAGTTCTGGCTCAATGTCAACCAATTTGCGGACCTTACCAATGATGAGTTCAGAGCAACCAAGACTAACAGGGGGTTTATTCCAAACAAGGCCAAGATTTCTACAGGGTTCAGGTATGAGAATTTGAGCCTTGATGCACTCCCGGCAACGGTGGACTGGAGGACAAAGGGTGCGGTCACTCCCGTCAAAGATCAAGGCCAGTGTGGTAAGTACATTTAGGTTACAAGTGAATTACTTAACTATGAATCTTAGACATTAGAATGGTATAAATAATTGCATATATTGCAACAAAATCATTTGCAGGTTGTTGCTGGGCCTTCTCTGCTGTTGCGGCAACAGAGGGCATTGTCAAGATAAGTACTGGCAATCTTATCTCACTCTCAGAGCAAGAACTGGTGGATTGTGATGTCCACGGCGAGGACCAGGGCTGCGAGGGTGGTCTCATGGACGATGCATTCAAGTTCATTATCAAGAATGGAGGCCTCACTAAGGAGTCAAGCTATCCATATTCCGCAGTGGACGGCAAGTGCAAGAGTGGATCTAGCAGTGCTGCAACAATTAAGAGCTATGAGGATGTGCCTACCAATGATGAGGGTGCCCTCATGAAGGCAGTGGCAAGCCAACCCGTCTCAGTAGCCGTGGATGGGGGTGACATGACTTTCCAATTCTACTCCGGTGGCGTTATGACCGGTTCCTGTGGTACTGATTTGGACCATGGTATTGCAGCCATCGGTTATGGAACAACCAGTGATGGCACAAAGTATTGGTTGCTGAAGAATTCTTGGGGCACAACATGGGGCGAGAATGGATTCTTAAGAATGGAAAAGGACATTGCTGACAAGAAGGGCATGTGCGGCCTTGCCATGGAGCCCTCCTACCCCACTGCTTAGTTAGAGCACAAGATAGAATAAATACATGTCTTTTTTTCTAGTGTTGTATATATGTCCATACGTATATGCTTGTATATTGTGCTATGCAAGCTCATTATATGTATCTACACTTTTATACAACTCATGAGTCATGACTATTATGCAACTATGTTGAATGCAGTAAGATCAATGAAGAATATATTGTGGTTATATTTGTGGTGGCTAAGAAGTTTCAAAAATAGTATTGCTGCATGTAAATTTTAAAAGATAAATGTTATTATCCAGGGTGTCTTCTAGTATGCATAATGAACTTCAGGAAGAACTTGTGTTAGCAGAAGCAGTATTTTGTGCATAAATGATAAGAAAGTTGGATATAGCTAGTGATCAGCAGGCAATTCCTAAAAAATGTTAGTTCTCTGGTGGTTCATAAACGATTGCTTGTGAATTGTAAAATGATAGAGTAGAACATGGTTGTGCTATCTTAAATGTAAAACAATTATTAGTACTCCCTCCGATCCATATTACTTATCACTGAAATGGATATATCTAACACTAAAACATGTCTAGATACATCCATTTTAGTTTCAAGTAATATGAATCTGAGGGAGTAGTTCTTTTTTGCAAATGAAAGAAATTACTGTTATCTCTTTTGTGGTAAGATAATGTAAGGATGACGTAGGGCTAATATGGACATTTTGCTTTTACCTAAGGAAATAAATATATATTATTGCAGTTAAATCACATCAGCAAATCAGGAAAGGCATAGCAATGTCAAATAATATATAGTTAGCCTTCATTTTTACTACATGGAGTTGTAGGAATGACTCCATCGTATATTAATTGCGCAAGACGACTTTTGGTATTCATGCACTCATTTTTCTATTTCACATTGCCTGACATCTAAGATATTGTTTCACAGCACAAGCAATTACTCATTTTGCGATTTAACAAATAAGGCTGAGTTTTCTGCATTCATGTCCTGTCATGTAGAATCTCCAAGATCCAAATTGATCCTTTCTTTTCTCAATAGGTTACTGTTACACATG
Source organism: Avena sativa (assembly GCA_916181665.1). NCBI lineage: Eukaryota > Viridiplantae > Streptophyta > Magnoliopsida > Poales > Poaceae > Avena > Avena sativa. Next base: position 6,389,593 of record OV702293.1, on the reverse strand, counting down.
TGAAAGTTGATATTTTTTCATTTAATAATTCATAGATTTATATTAGGATATTAGGTAAATCTTCATGATTGTGAACTTTCAAGGTTAACAATGATCTCATATGATCTGTTTTAGGCACGCCTATCAGGACGGAGGTTCTGACATTAAATTTGCTTTGTTTGGTAAGAAATGGTGCCAGACAGCTGAAGCAGGGTGTTTTTTTCGCGAAAACGCAAAAAGCTTTGTGTTTTGATTCATTGACAGAAAAAGAGGTATAGTTTACAAGTCCATGAAAGGACCAACACCCGCACCATACAACTCAACCCAGGCTAGACTAAGGGAGTATCTGGCGCAACCCCCGGGCCCCGGCCTCCGCCCACAACCTGGCCTCAGCCCTGATCGTGTCGACTAGGGAGGGCACCGAGGGGTTCTCGTTGTTGAAGACGATCGCCGGTTCCTTTGCTTCCAAATCCACCACGCCGTGAGCATGATCACAGATGAGGTTCCTTTGCGCATCAGACGTGGGGTGGACTGCACCACCAACCCCCACCAGTCCGCAAAGGGGCCTTCATCAACCGGGGGCCCAACGGTCGATCTGATCCATGATAGGACCTCGTGCCAGATAGTCCGAGAAAACAGACACCCGGTGAGGATGTGTGACATGGTCTCCGTCGCCTGGTCGCAGAGCGCGCAGTATGGCTGATGGGGCAGGCTCTGGCGCTCCAATCTCTCACCCGTCCAACATCTGTCTTGGCATGCAAGCCAGAGGAAGAACCTCACCCTAGGTGGCGCCCAGGATTTCCAAATCAACTTCCAAGGTCCTAAGGTTATGGATCCCTGAAACAAGACATAGTAACAGGATTTGGAAGAGTATCGGCCATCCGTCGTCCATCGCCATACCAGTCTGGCTCACCTCCCAACTGCATGCTCTGCATTCTGCACCATAGCTGGACATACTGCCAGAGCGCAAGGGGGTTAACCGCACCCGAGATGTCAGAGATCCAGGAGCGGTCAACAACCGCCTGTCGGATCGTCCGAGCCCTCCGGAGTCGTCGTGGGACCAGCGCTAGGAGGTCCGGCGCTATCTCCCCAACAGACTTCCCATCCACCCATCTATCCGTCCAGAACAGCACGGTGTTTCCCTCGCCCACCACTATAGAGGTGGACGCGAAGAAGATTTCGCGCTCATCCTTAGCGAACTGCATATCCAGCCCGCTCCAAGGTCGAGAGGGGTCTGTATGCATTCGCCACATCCATCGGGTCCGGAGACTAATGGCCGTGCGGGCCAGGTCCGGGATCCCCAGCCCTCCAAAACAGAGGGGCCTGCACACCCTTGCCCAGTTGACATGGCAGTGCTCACCCTCGGCCGCCTTCCGCCTTCCTGCCCACCCAGAGAAACCCGCACAGAATCTTATTCACCTGCTTGAGTGCTTTCTTGTTCAGGGAGAGCACTGTCAGCTGGTGAAGAGGAATCGCCGCGAGCACCGCCCGGATTAAGGTAAGGCGAGGCGCCCTGCTTTAGGCATCATAGAGGCCTTCCACGTGGGCAGCCTATCCGCAATACAGTCGATGACCGGTTGGAATGCTTCCGCCGGCAGCCTACGGATAGCCAGCGGTATGCCGAGGTATTTGACGGGGAAGGGTGCCAGCTGGCACTCCATCACCGCTGCTGCCCCATTGGCTACCTCCTCCGAGCAGGCGATCGAGGAAACAACATTTCGCGAAGTTAGTGCGCAGACCGGAGGCCTGACCAAAAGTGTCGAGGACGCTCCGGATTGTGCGCAACTCACGCTCATCCGGGTGACAGAAGATCACCACATCATCCGCGTAGAGGGAGACCGAGGTTGACATCTCCCGCCGCGCAAGGCGCTTCAGCACCCCCCACTCCATAGCTTTGTCCCCCCCCCCCTGCCTGAGACCCCTTCGATGCCAGATGGGGGGTCCTGGTTCGCCGTTGAGCATCACCCGAGTGCTACTCGTCGAGAGCAGAATAGTGATGAGCTCGCAGAACCTCGGCCTGAATCCCACTTTGCGGAGGACCTGGAATAGGAACCCCCATGAGACCGAGTCGGAGGCCTTGGCTATGTCAAGCTTCAGCATCACCCTAGGTTCCTTCTCCCGATGGAGGAGCCTTGCCGTCTGCTGCACCAACATGAAGTTGTCATGGATGCAGCGCTTCCGAATGAAAGCGCTCTGGTTGTGATCCACCAGTGACGCCATCCTTGGAGCCACCCTGTTAGCCAAGGTCTTCGCCACCAGCTTCACAAAGATATGGATCAGGCTAATGGGGCGGTAGTCCCCTAGCGCGCTCGCATCCGGGCGCTTAGGCAGCAGAATGAGGAGGGCCTGGTTAAGACCCTGAAAACCGCGCCCGCACATCCCGAACAACTTGGTGAACGCCGCCATGAAATCATCCTTCACCGTGGCCCAGCAGTTTTGTAGGAATTCCGACGTGAAACCATCAGGGCCCGGCGCCTTCCCGTGAGGGAGGTCCTTCACCACCCCCCAGATCTCATCCTCCGAGAACGGGGCCTCAAGCTCGGTCAGGTCCTCCGAGGGCAAGCCTAGAAAGTCCAGGTTGAGCGAGTATCCCCGGTCTACCGAGGTGCCCAGGAGCCCCTAGAAGTGGTTAAAGGAGGCCTCCGCCATGGCCGCATGGTCCGAGATGACCGCGCCGTCAACCTGCAAACTGTGTATCACGTTCTTCTGCCTCCGATAGGACGCATGCTGGTGGAAGAACGATGTGTTCGCATCACCCTCGCTCAGCCAAGCGATCTTGGCCCGCTGTCGTACCATCGTGCGCTCCAGGGAAGCTAGCCCCAAGTAGGTTTGCTTGAGGAGTGCCCAGAGGCGGCACTCATCCGGGGTTAGCTGCCTAGACTCCCTAGCCAGGTCCAGGCGCAAGACCACCTCTCGCTTCGTCATCAACTGAAGCTTGATGCACCCAACCTTCTTGTCGCTCCAACTCATGAGCTGACGGGCCGTGCGTTTCATCTTGGCCGTGAGCCGCCTAAAGGGATCTAGGTCTCCATCGATCACACCCCAGGCCGACTGAACCACCTCGCTGAAGCCGTCTAGCTTCAGCCAGTAGCGCTCGAACTGGAAGCGTTTCCTACCCACCGTTTGCGTGGTGCAGTCGAGAAGTAGGGGGCTGTGGTCAGCAACCATCGAAGCCAGACAGCGGAGAGAACAACTATTATATAGCTCCTCCCACCCTGCCGTGACAAACACCCTATCCAGCCTCACCAGCGTGGGGTTCTCCCGCTCGTTCGACCAAGTATATCGGCGCCCATGCAGGTAAACCTCCTTGAGTTCACAAGAATTGCCCGAACCTCCCCATCATCCTCCTATCGAGGTTGCTGTTGTTCTTATCCTCATCCTTGTAGATCAAGTTGAAGTCCCCACCAAGCATCCAGGGGCCTGGCCAAGTGGAGCGTAAGTCCCGTAGCTCCGCTAGGAAGGCGACTTTGTCGGCATCCTCCTGTGGGCCGTAGATGCACGTCAGCCACCACCCAGCCCCCCCACCCGGCGGGTTCACCCTCGCTGTAACACTATTAGCGTCAACATGTGTGCTATAAAGCCGCACCTTACGGCTATCCCAAGCCACTATGATCCCACCCCTCGTGTCGGAAGCCGGCAAGCAGAAATAATCGTCAAAAACCGCGCCTAGAGTTTCCATTACAATCGAGCGAGATACAACAGCTAGTTTGGTTTCCTGCAAGCACACAATCGAAGCACTGGTGGTGTCCACTACACTCCTAACACCCGTGCGACGTGCTCGACTGTTGAGGCCGCGCACGTTTCAAATCATGACCTTAGGTTCGTAAATCACTATACTCTGAAGCAGGGTGTTATAAATGATCTGCACAAATGCATAGAGCTCATCAAGTCATCAGTGTTCTATTCCTTAGCTAAACCAGGTATATCTTGGCAGTTTTCAGGTTTTCTATATTTGACATTAAACCTTGATTTTGAAGTGAGATGAGACCCATTATTGTTAATCTTTTTTAACTTTTGACATGATTGAAATATTTGAGTACTCTGAGTATTTATAGGAATACTCGGAGACTACTATACTGTCAACTGCAAGAATGACATCTAAAACAATATCAGTACAATAAGTTATACTACAAAGAAATGAACCAAGCTGGATACGCAACTATATGCTTGCAGTTAGTAATACAACCGAGTCATGAGAAAAAAGAGGGTATCAAAAGGAACATCACTTACTTTCTCCTGCTATGTGTCTGGTAAAAATATACACAATCAGGTGCCTTTACATTGTTGTGTAATGGTCCTTCGTCTGTAGCATTTCTATCCTGTTATATTAGTTCCTTAGCTCTGATTCTTCTCTCTGCATTTGCCTCTTCACCCATTAATTCTAACTCTCTTTTGATACCACAAGATGATCAGGAGGCTAGAGGGAAACCAGCTCATTTCATCTGTAACATCCTCAAATATCTTTCGTTAGTGGACGATACACCTAAAACACTGATAAAGCTGGACTTCGTCCGCATTTTAGCGGGTGTGGTGTTGAAGCTCACCATGGCACAAACTTTGGCAAGGATATGAACCATGTAAATCATGAGGATGGTGTGGCAGGCCTTGAGCCACGAACGCAACCAATCTATTCAGCATCGAGTCGAGTATCATCTCGGTAGCGAATGGCTATTGTTTCCGTCTTCAGATAAACTAGTCTTATTGCTATAAATAACTATCTAATCCTATTTACTCCCTCCGTCCAGAAAAGGATATCGGAGATTTGTTTAGATTTGCATGTATCTAGACGCCTTTTAGTGTATAGATACATGCGGATCTAAACAAATCTCCGACATTCTTTTTTGGACGGAGAAGTACTAATAACCATTGCTTCCAGATACACCTGAGCAAGTCGGTGGGTGTCTCTCACACTTGAGTCCAGCTTAATTCCTAGCTGTATTGTTTATAGAAGAAGGGGCAACTTTTTATGCAAATTAAACTTCAAACAAGTAGCTATGGATCCTTTGGAAGCTCTGTGCCCGGTCGTCTGAAGGAGATACTGAAAATGTGAACTCCTGCATTAACAGGGGTTGTTCTCACAGTTACATCAACTGCACGTCTCGTGCATAATAATTAATTCTGTTCTAGGCAGGAGATGAAATACTCCTTCACGGCTACGCAGGAGGTCAGCCCCTTTCCACATAGTACAGCTTCGTGCACGCACCGTACCTATCTGCTACTTAAATAAATAAAGCACCTGTGAGTACTATATATGTCACCTTAGTTCCATTGAACAATGCAAACCAAAACGTACTCACTACTACGAGTGGTAAGCAATTTAGAAGAGGGCCTGATCAAACATGGCCATCCCGAGCGCTTCGCTCCTTGCCATCCTTGGCTGCCTCTGCTTCTTTAGTTCTGTCCTCGCAGCTCGAGAGCTGAACGATGACTTGTCCATGGTTGCAAGGCACGAGAGTTGGATGGTGCAGTATGGTCGCGTGTACAAGGATGCTGCTGAGAAGGCGCAGAGGTTCGAGATATTCAAGGCTAATGCTCGATTCATCGAGTCGTTCAATGCCGAGGGCCGCAAGTTCTGGCTCAACATTAACCAATTCGCAGACCTTAGCAATGATGAGTTCAGGGCAACCAAGACTAACAAGGGGTTTATTCCAAACAAGGCCAAGATTTCTACAGGTTTCAGGTATGAGAATCTGAGCCTTGATGCAATCCCGGCAACCGTGGACTGGAGGACAAAGGGTGCGGTCACTCCCGTGAAAGATCAAGGCCAGTGTGGTAAGTATATTTAGGCTACAAGTGAATTACTTAACTATGAATCTTAGACATTAGAATGGTATACATAATTGCATATATTGCAACAAAATCATTTGCAGGTTGTTGCTGGGCCTTTTCTGCTGTTGCGGCAACAGAGGGCATTGTCAAGATAAGTACTGGCAATCTTATCTCGCTCTCGGAGCAAGAACTGGTGGATTGTGATGTCCACGGTGAGGACCAGGGCTGCGAGGGTGGTCTCATGGACGATGCATTCAAGTTCATTATCAAGAATGGAGGCCTCACTAAGGAGTCAAGCTATCCATATTCCGCAGCGGACGGCAAGTGCAAGAGTGGATCTAGCAGTGCTGCAACAATTAAGAGCTATGAGGATGTGCCTACCAATGATGAGGGTGCCCTCATGAAGGCAGTGGCAAGCCAACCCGTCTCAGTAGCCGTGGATGGGGGCGACATGACTTTCCAATTCTACTCCGGTGGCGTTATGACCGGTTCCTGTGGTACTGATTTGGACCATGGTATTGCAGCCATCGGTTATGGAACAACCAGTGATGGCACAAAGTATTGGTTGCTGAAGAATTCTTGGGGCACAACATGGGGCGAGAATGGATTCTTAAGAATGGAAAAGGACATTGCTGACAAGAAGGGCATGTGCGGCCTTGCCATGGAGCCCTCCTACCCCACTGCTTAGTTAGAGCACAAGATAGAATAAATACATGTCTTCTTTTCTAGTGTTGTATATATGTCCATATGTATATGCTTGTATATTGTGCTATGCAAACTCATTATATGTATCTACACTTTTATACAACTCATGAGTCATGACTATTATGCAACTATGTTGAATGTAGTAAGATCAATGAAGAATATATTGTGGTTATATTTGTGGTGGCTAAGAAGTTTCAAAAATGGTATTGCTGCATGTAAATTTTAAAAGATAAATGTTATTATCCAGGGTGCCTTCTGGTATGCATAATGAACTTCAGGAAGAACTTGTGTTAGCAGAAGCAGTATTTTGTGCATAAATGATAAGAAAGTTGGATATAGCTAGTGATCAGCAGGCAATTCCTAAAAAATGTTAGTTCTCTGGTGATTCATAAAGTCGAGTGCTTGTGAATTGTAAAATGATAGAGTAGAACATGGTTGTGCTATGTTACATGTAAAACAATTATTAGTGGTTCTTTTTTGCAAATGAAAGAAATTACTGTTATCTCTTTTGTGGTAAGATAATGTAAGGATGATGTAGGACTAATATGGACATTTTGCTTTTACCGAAGGAAATAAATATATATTATTGCAGTTAAATCACATCAGCAAATCAGGAAAGGCATAGCAATGTCAAATAATCTATAGTTAACCTTCATTTTTACTACATGGAGTTGTAGGAATGACTCCATCGTATATTAATTGCGCAAGACGACTATTGGTATTCATGCACTCATTTTTCTATTTCATATTGCCTGACATCTAAGATATTGTTTCAGAGCACAAGCAATTACTCATTTTGCGATTTAACAAATAAGGCTGAGTTTTCTGCATTCATGTCCTGTCATGTAGAATCTCCAAGATCCAAATTGATCCTTTCTTTTCTCAATAGGTTACTGTTACACATGTGAAAGTTGATATTTTTTCATTTAATAATTCATAGATTTATATTAGGATATTAGGTAAATCTTCATGATTGTGAACTTTCAAGGTTAACGATGATCTCATATGATCTGTTTTAGGCACGCCTATCAGGACGGAGGTTCTGACATTAAATTTGCTTTGTTTGGTAAGAAATGGTGCCAGACAGCTGAAGCAGGGTGTTCTAAATGATCTGCACAAATGCATAGAGCTCATCAAGTCATCAGTGTTCTAGTCCATAGCTAAACCAGGTAATATCTTTGCAGTTTTCAGGTTTTCTATATTTGACATTAAACCTTGATTTTGAAGTGAGATGAGACCCATTATTGTTAATCTTTTTTAACTTTTGACATGATTGAAATATTTGAGTACTCTGAGTATTTATAGGAATACTCGGAGACTACTATACTCTCAACTGCAAGAATGATATCTGAAGCAATATCAGTACAATAAGTTATACTACAAAGAAATGAACCAACTTGGATACGCAACTATATGCTTCCAGTAAGTAATACGACCGAGTCATGAGAAAAAAGCGGGTATCAAAAGGAACATCACTTACTTTCTCTTGCTATGTGTCTGGTAAAAAAATACTCAATCAGGTGCCTTTACATTGTTGTGTAATGGCCCTTCGTCTGTAGCATTTCTATCCTGTTATATTAGTTCCTTAGCTCTGATTCTTCTCTCCTCTGCATTTGCCTCTTCACCCATTAATTCTAACTCTCCTTTGATACCACAAGATGATCAGGGGGCTAGAGGGCAACCAGCTCATTTCATCTGTAACATCCTCAAATATCTTTCGTTAGTGGATGATACACCTGAAACACTGATAAAGCTGGACTTTGTCCGCATTTTAGCGGGTGTGGTGTTGAAGCTCACCATGGCACAAACTTTGGCAAGGATATGAACCATGTAAATCATGAGGATGGTGTGGCAGGCCTTGAGACATGAACGCAACCAATCTATTCAGCATCGAGTCGAGTATCATCTCGGTAGCGAATGGCTATTGCTTCCGTCTTCAGATAAACTAGTTTTATTGCTATAAATAACTATCTAAACTTATTTACTCCCTCCGTCCAAAAAAGGATATCAGAGATTTGTTTAGATTTGCATGTATCTAAACGCCTTTTAGTGTATAGATACATGCGGATCTAAACAAATCTCCGACATTCTTTTTTGGACGGAGAAGTACTAATAACCATTGCTTCCAGATACACCTGAGCAAGTCGGTGGGTGTCTCTCACACTTGAGTCCAGCTTAATTCCTAGCTGTATTGTTTATAGAAGAAGGGGCAACTTTTTATGCAAATTAAACTTCAAACAAATAGCTATGGATCCTTTGGAAGCTCCGTGCCCGGTCGTTTGAAGGCGATACTGAAAATGTGAACTGCATTAACAGGGGTCGTTCTCACAGTTACAGCAACTGCACGTCTCGTGCATAATAATTAATTCTGTTCTAGGCAGGAGATGAAATACTCCTTCACGGCTACGCAGGAGGTCAGCCCCTTTCCACATAGTACAGCTTCGTGCACGCACCGTACCTATCTGCTACTTAAATAAATAAAGCACCTGTGAGTACTATATATGTCACCTTAGTTCCATTGAACAATGCAAACCAAAACGTACTCACTACTACGAGTGGTAAGAAATTCAGAAGAGGGCCTGATCAAACATGGCCATCCCGAGCGCTTCGCTCCTTGCCATCCTTGGCTGCCTCTGCTTCTTTAGTTCTGTCCTCGCAGCTCGAGAGCTGAACGATGACTTGTCCATGGTCACAAGGCACGAGAGTTGGATGGTGCAGTATGGTCGCGTGTACAAGGATGCTGCTGAGAAGGCACAGAGGTTTGAGATATTCAAGGCTAATGCTCAATTCATCGAGTCGTTCAATGCTGGGGGCCGCAAGTTCTGGCTCAACGTCAACCAATTTGCGGACATTACCAATGATGAGTTCAGAGCGACCAAGACGAACAAGGGGTTTATTCCTAACAAGGCGAAGATTTCTACAGGGTTCAGGTATGAAAATTTGAGCCTTGGTGCGCTCCCGGCAACGGTGGACTGGAGGACAAAGGGTGCGGTCACTCCCGTCAAAGATCAAGGCCAGTGTGGTAAGTACATTTTGGCTACAAGTGAATTACTTACACATGAACCTTTTCCATCAGAATGATGTGTATAGTTCCATATGTCCCAAAAAATCATTTGCAGGTTGTTGCTGGGCTTTTTCTGCTGTTGCTGCAACAGAGGGCATTGTCAAGATAAGTACTGGCAATCTTGTCTCACTCTCAGAGCAAGAATTGGTGGATTGTGATGTCCACGGTGAAGACCAGGGCTGCGAAGGTGGTCTCATGGACGATGCATTCAAGTTCATTATCAAGAATGGAGGCCTCACTAAGGAGTCAAGCTATCCATATTCCGCAGCAGATGGCAAGTGCAAGAGTGGATCTAGCAGTGCTGCAACAATTAAGAGCTATGAGGATGTGCCTACCAATGATGAGGGTGCCCTCATGAAGGCAGTGGCAAGCCAACCCGTCTCAGTAGCCGTGGACGGAGGCGACATGACATTCCAATTCTACTCCGGTGGCGTTATGACCGGTTCTTGTGGTACTGATTTGGACCATGGTATTGCAGCCATCGGTTACGGCACGACCAGTGATGGTACAAAGTATTGGTTGCTGAAGAATTCTTGGGGCACAACATGGGGCGAGAATGGATTTTTAAGAATGGAAAAGGACATTGCTGACAAGAAGGGCATGTGCGGCCTTGCCATGGAGCCCTCCTATCCCACGGCTTAGTTAGACCACAAAATGCCACATATTCACACACATACAGAATAAATACATGTCTCTTCTTCTAGTGTTGTATATTTGTCCATACGTATATGCTTGTAAATTGTGGTATGGAAACTCATTATATGTGTCTACACTTTTATACAACTCATGAGTCGTGACTATTATGCAATTATGTTGAACGTAGTATGATCAATGAAGAATATATTGTGGTTATATTTGTGGTAGCTAAGAAGCTCCAAAAATGGTATTATTGGATGTAAATTTTAAAAGATAAATGTTGTTATCCAGGGTGCCTTCTGGTATGCATACATAAGGAACTTCAGGAAAAACTTGTATTGGCAGAGGCTGTATTTTGTGCATAAATGATTGGAAAGTTGGATATATAGGTAGTGAACTGCAGAAAATTCCTAAAAAATGTTAGTTTTCTGTTGGTTCATAAAGTCATTTGCTTGTGAATGTAGAGCAGAACATGAATATGCTAGCTATCTTAAATGTAAAACAATAATAAGTAGCTCTTTTTTCGCAAACAAAATAAATTATTATTACCTCTTGTAAGATAATATAAGGATGACATAGGGCTGATATGGACATTTTTCTTGCAAACAAGGAAATAAATAATACTGCAGTTGTCTGGTAAGAAATGGTGCCATATAGCTGAACCGGGGTGTTCTAAATGATCTGCACAAATACATAGAGCTCATCAGTGTTCTAATGCTTAGCTAAACCTGGTAAATATCTTTGCAGTTTCCAGATTATCTATATTTGATACTAAACCTTGATTTTGGAGTGACATGCCACCCATTGTTGTCAGTCTTCTTTTTAGCTTTTGACAAGATGCAAGTATTTACATGAAAACTAGGAGACTACTAACAGCATCAACTGCAAGAATGCAATATGAAACCATATCAGAGTACAATATGTTACTCCCTCCGTTCAGAAATATAAGACATTTTAGCTTTGTAAATCGAATGTATCTAGACGTCTTTTAGTGTATAGGTTCGTAGAGGTTCGGAGTGAACCTATACACTAAAAGACGTCTAGATACATTCATTTCAAAAAGCAAAAATGCCTTATATTTCTGAACGGAGGGAGTATGTTACAAAGAAATGAACCAAGTTGGATACACAACTATGTTTGTAGTGAGTAATACGATCGGCTCATCAGGAAAAAGCAGTATCAAAAGGCACATCACTGAATTTCTCTTGATATTTGGTCAAAACATAATCATGTGACTTTTAAGTCACCTTTGATACCGCAAGGTGATCAAGGAGCCAAAGGAGGAAAATCAGCTCATTTCATCTGTAACATCCTCAAATATCTTCAGTCCATGAATGATACACCTAGAACACTGATACAGCTGGATTCATCCGCAAAGGAATAATTTTAAGCCGGGATGGTGATGAAGTTCACCATGCACCAACTTTGGCAAGACGATGAACCATGTCAATCGTGAGGATGGTGTGTCAGGCCTTGGGCTACGAATGCAACCAATATATTCTGCATTCTGTCGAGTTTATCTCGGTAGTTCATGCCTATTATTTGATCTTTAGATAAACTAATCTTCCCATAAATCACCACACTTGACTCCAGCTTATTTCCTATCTGTATTGATTATGCAAGAGGGGTTAGCTTTTTTGTGCAAATTAACTTCAGACAAGCGCTGTGGTTCCTTTGGAAGCTCCGGTTATAGCCCTATCATATGAAGGAGATACTGAAGATGTAAATTGCATTAACAGTGGTCGTTCTCACAGTTACAGCAACTGCACGTCTCGTGCAAAATAATTAACTCTGTTCTAAGGCAGGAGATGAAATACTCCTTCACGGCTACGCAGGAGCTAAGCCCCAGTCCACAAAGTACAGCTTCGTGCACGCACCGTACCGGTCTCCTACTTACTTAAATAAATAAAGAACCTGTGAGTATTATATATATCACCCAGTTCCATTGCACAACGCAAACCAAAGCGTACTCAGCACTACGAGCGGTAAGCAGTTCAGAAGAGAGCCTGATCAAACATGGCCATCCTGAGGGCTTCGCTCCTTGCCATCCTCGGCTGCCTCTGCTTCTTTAGTTCTGTCCTAGCAGCTCGAGAGCTGAACGATGACTTGTCCATGATCGCAAGGCACGAGAGTTGGATGGTGCAGTATGGTCGCATGTACAAGGATGCTGCTGAGAAGGCGCAGAGGTTCGAGATATTCAAGGCTAATGCTCGATTCATCGAGTCGTTCAATGCTGAGGGCCGCAAGTTCTGGCTCAACATCAACCAATTTGCGGACCTTAGCAATGATGAGTTTAGAGCAACCAAGACTAACAAGGGGTTTATTCCAAACAAGGAGAAAATTTCTACAGGGTTCCGGTATGAAAATTTGAGTGTTGATGCACTCCCGGCAACGGTCGACTGGAGGACGAAGGGTGCGGTCACTCCCGTCAAAGATCAAGGCCAGTGTGGTAAGTACATTTAGACTACAAGTGAATTGCTTACATATGAATCTTCGATGGTGGAATGGTGTACATAATTGCATATATTGCAACAAAATCATTTGCAGGTTGTTGCTGGGCCTTTTCTGCTGTTGCTGCAACAGAGGGCATTGTCAAGATAAGTACTGGCAATCTTATCTCGCTCTCGGAGCAAGAACTTGTGGATTGTGATGTCCACGGTGAGGACCAGGGCTGCGAGGGTGGTCTCATGGATGATGCATTCAAGTTCATTATCAAGAATGGAGGCCTCACTAAGGAGTCAAGCTATCCATATTCCGCAGCGGACGGCAAGTGCAAGAGTGGATCTAGCAGTGCTGCAACAATTAAGAGCTATGAGGATGTGCCTACCAATAATGAGGGTGCGCTCATGAAGGCAGTGGCAAGCCAACCCGTCTCAGTAGCCGTGGACGGAGGCGACATGACATTCCAGTTCTACTCCGGTGGTGTGATGACCGGTTCGTGTGGTACTGATTTGGATCATGGGATTGCAGCCATCGGCTATGGAACGACTAGTGATGGTACAAAGTATTGGTTGCTGAAGAATTCTTGGGGCACATCATGGGGCGAGAATGGATTTTTAAGAATGGAAAAGGATATTGCTGACAAGAAGGGCATGTGCGGCCTTGCCATGGATCCCTCCTACCCCACGGCTTAGTTAGACCACAGAATGCCACATATTCACACACATACACATGATTGAATAAATACATGTCCGTGTTTCTAGTGCTGTATATATGTCCATATGTACTATATGCTTGTAAATTGTGTTATGCAAACTCATTATATATGTACGTACACTTTTTATACAATTCATGAGTCATGACTACTACACAACTATGTTGAATGCAGTAAGATCGACGAAGACTATTGTGGTAGCTAAGAAGTTCCAAAAAATGGCCTTGTTGGATGGAAGTTTTTTTTTTAAATGCTGTTATCCTGGTATGCATATGGAACTTCAGGAAAAATTTGTGCTACCAGAAGCAGTATCTTGAGCAAGATCTGCAGAAAATCTCTTAAAAATGTTATTTCTCTGGTGGTTCAAAAAGTTATTTGTTTGTGAAAGGAAAAAATGGTAGAGCAGAACATGGTTGTGCTATCTTAAATCTAAAACAAGAATTATGATATCAAGTATTATATACATGCTATACATTATACTAGACCATAAAGGCGTACGTTGCCGCGCCTGTCCATTGTTAAGTAAAGCCAGTAATATAGTTGGAAGAAGTAGAACTGTAAAATATCTATTGAGATTTGATGAACATTGAACAACTTAAGTTATACAATGCCATGACAGAGCAATACAGCATAATTTTTAAAGTTATAACTGATCAATTAACATAAATACTTTTTTGTACACTTTCTAATATCACTAACTATGTTAAAAGAGTGCTAGATTCTAAAACATCTCACTTCTCAGAGTTATGTCACTATAAAACAGACCACTAATAAATGAGTCTTAGCAAGAATTTTCGAGGGTGCATAATAAACAACGATGTAAATTTGATCACAACCAAATAGATAAGACAATCAACAAACTTATATTAGACATCTGATTGTATAACTTTGCAATGTAGTTCTCGACATCACAGGAGGTTCAATGACATACATATGCGCTGAAGTGTTATAATTTCATTGTTTCTCAAGTTCTTATAAAGGGAAATAATCTTAAGAACAAAGTCTAAAAGGTAACCACTGACTTGACATGCGATGCATGAGAATATAGAACAACCATTATTCAGAAGCAAGCAGAGAAACAGAATACTAAAATACAGCAGATCCTGGCATCTGAATTATTTACCCTATATGTAAAATGAATAAATCGATGTATTCCAGGCCAAAAAGTGTTCTCTAAGCATAGGGGAAGCATTGACTTCTACAATCATTCTAATTCTGAAAAATTAAAATTGTAGCGTTGTGTATCTTTCTTGGGACCGAAAATTTACATCCTGCTATTTATCCTTATGCACAACACATCAGAAGGATGTAAACAGACATGGAGTACTGGCTTAGAACTTAGTAGCTGCAGCAGATCGAGCCTCCCCTTAATTTAAGAGAATCGCGAGCACGTGCACATTAAGCATATAAGAAACTCGACAGATCCATTAACAAGTTAGATACACATGCTACTCCTCACGTCACAAACCAGTAGGGAAAAATATTGATTGGAAGAAACTATACCTGAGCAGAGAAAATGAAACAGCACATCTGCTGCTGCAGTAGGTTGCTTCCTGCAATTAGTACTTTCTGCAAACTGTGTGAGGCTTCATTCACAAGAAGAGGGGATTTATTTGTCGACTGTATAACATCCAACAAAGGATTGTGTTATTTACGAATGTCAAAGAGGAAAACAAGTCATCGATAGTGGGAGGTAAACCTGGAACTCCACTGTTCGCTCAGGATCAGTACCAAGGATTATTGCTTCCTTCTGGATTTTTCTTGGCCAAATTTGGTAACTTGATGTTGACTGTTTCTGCACTGCCCTGTTTTGAAAGGTTTAATCCATGCCCACTCTCATCTTGCAGCTATAGCAAAAGAAAACAAAATAAAGGATCGAATATCAGACTCTGGAGACAGATTCGAGGCGGGGAATGACACAAGGGCAAGAGGCTGCATAACCTTGGGGGCCTCACGCGAAATCCAGCACCACCACCGCAAAATCAACCCTGCCAAGATTAATGGATTCCGAGGGGACGGAGCACCCATCATACAGAGGAACCAGGTAAATGCGATGTAACGCACCTCCACTCCCACGAACAGCGGTGGAAGGGAGACGGGAAGGGAGGCCGGACGGTAAAACCTGCTGGACCAGCGGGGGCCCATCAACGGATCGACAAATCGGCCCGGTTCACGAGAAAACCCCCAGGGCATTCTTCGAAGCAGCAGCCCGGAAAATGGTGGCCAGCCAAAACTGGTAAAAAAGGGCCACCGTAGCCAAAACTTCAGTTTAAATTCTGTCAAAAAAAAAAAAACTTCAGTTTAAACTGTGGAATCGAACTCTCAAACTAAGTTCTAATCTTCTATGTTTAGAACAGAAATGCGTTGGGGCAGACAGTTTACCTGACGACTGATAAATTGGTCACTATGATCGAGTTGTCAGCTGATCTTCTTTACTATTAATTTCAAAGGCGTGGTGAATGCCTGATGTCACACGTGTAAAAATTACATAAAAATGCAACTTCGCAGATTCCCTCTCCCCTTATCTCTCTTTTATCACGTGCAAAACTGTGTTACCTAAAACAAACATCCATATTTGTCTCAACAGCTAACAGAAAAACTCCACGTAAAGCTCCCGTGTCTCAACAAACTCCATCTGCTACGTCAGATTACCGCTACAAACAACTTCCGCTAGGCGTAGCAATTCAAATCACGACGTCAACGTCGGCGAAAAGATCTGTAGTAGCGGCGGCAAGAAAGAGAGGGCCACGGGAATGCGCCACGATGAGCCGGTCCAGGTTGGGGTGGCCACCCTGCGTGTGGCGTCGAGCAGCACCATTGTAGCCGTCTCCATCCTCCGGCAAGTCGTGCGGGAAGAGATTTTCTGTAGCGAGCGTTGAAGCCCACCATAGCCTAACCGCCGCGTGCTTCCACGACACCATGCAACGGCGGGGCCGGGATTAAGTGCTGGCTTGGGCGTGCAGTTGATGGGGACTTGCGGAGTTGGTGGAGGGCGGGGAGGCTGGGCGTCGGAGGGGGCTTGCTTATTGGTAGAGGGCGGGGCGCTCGGCGCCGGAGGGAGGGACGGCTGGCAGTCGAAACCCATGGCGTCCGGTCGTGGGAGAGGAGTCGGTGGGGCATGGCAATCCAAGGCCGCGACAGAGCAGAGGGCCAAGGAGAGGGGAGGCGTGAGAGAGCAGCAGCGGGGCAAGGCCATGCGTGGCCGTGGGAGGAAGACGGTGAGGATTGGGGATTTTTTTGAGAGCCCGACAGTTCCCGAGCGCCTTATGCCCTCATCCATAGCGATTGCTTTTTTTTAAAAGCTGTTTGATTGCTTTTGCTTGTATAAATGAACAAGATCCCTTTTTAGGAGTAGTAGTCAAATGTGGATGCTTATTCGGTATAGTTCCTAGAAATATTTCTGAAGCTCGCTTTCTTTTTGCGAATAGCTGCAACCCGCAACAGGGAGAGAGAGAGGGGCAGTAGTACATAAGGGAATTATCTCGCATCAATCAATTTTATTGTACTTCCTCCGATTTATATCAGTTGACTCAAATTTATCTAGATTTAGTTAAATCTAGACACTATTTAGTATATAGGTTCATCCAAATTTTGACAAATCCAAGTCAACTAATTTGGATCGAAGCGTAACATGTATCTTTCTATGGTAGATCAGAGACAAACTTATGAATATAGCAGACCCAGACACGATGATCTTGGACATGGACATGAGTTAGGCACAATCAAAAGAGGTGAATTTAGAAAGTTGTTTTTACTTTCTATGCATATGCTATATTACTATATTTGAGTAATAGTAAATATTTATTCCACATTTCTAGATCATGGGTAGGACAGAGACCGATATTGCAGATGCTATGAAAGGACCCATCGACATAGCCGTCGATGCGATGTTGCTGGAAGATACAAAGGAGGTGATTGTATTTTTTAAAAACTATGTTTCCATACGACAATTTTATAATTTATTCTATGTAAATGTTGGGCTTTTTTAGGTCGTGAATGATACGGAAGTAGATAAAGTGACGGTCAATTCACAACATAATAAACCAAAGAAAGCAAGCGCGGAGGTTATCCCGAAAGGTACATAGTTGTGCTCTGATTATCGCCCTCTCATTTTTGTTGGATTATTTTTATCTAATTAGTAATATACACTTATATATCATGGTAGACTATGTTTGTACCACTGAAGATTTTGTTGCCATCGAAGCAATCATGTCTGCACCTAGAAATACCAAGTTTATGGACATTGGTGATGCACTACTATCAAATAACGATTTAAAATGTCTTAATAGCGATGATGGATTCTTGTCCGATGACGTAAGTCAACAAAACCACTATTGTCTTGAATTTGAATGTATTTTATCTATCTGTATTTTATTTGTCCAATTACAGATGGTAAATGCGTATATATATTGTATGCGTGTATGTGATCATCTTTTTGACAGAGCGGGTGGTAAGGTATATATGGACAAAACATTCATCTCCAATCAGCTAAAAAAGGACATTAAAGTACATCGCCATATCATAGAGCAGTCAAATATTTATCTAAAGCATGACATGGTCAGTACTAACTCCTACATATCTATATCGTCTATTATATTTTTAGCATGTTTATTTGTGAGACTTAGGCAACAAATTATTTTAGGTCTTTCTTCTAGTAAACATCAGTAAGGCCCATTGGTATTTAGCAGTCACCAATGCAAAGAAACGTTTGATACAAGTATTGGACTCAGTCGGTGTTGGAATGAGTAGAAGTGGCCTCACTAACATGGTAAGTAAGTTGAATGTGGTCTCCTATTGACATTTTTTTCCTTAAGGCCTATTACTATTTTCTTGTATAACAACTGCAAGGACTTGAGAAGAACCTAAAGATTGCGTCCAAAAGAAAGGGGTTTGACAAAGGTGAAAAGTGGCAGGATTTGGATGTCACAACATGGGCAATAGAAGAGCATATCCAAAAATGACTGCAGACCGATGGGTATGTTGAACACCCATCAAATTTAATATGAAAAGTATATTGATCCACAAAGTTGTATGTTTAATATCCAACAAATCATTGATCATTTATACTAGAAGATGCATATAGATATACGATAAACCTTGCTTCATGATTGTTCAAAAAGTTTCTTTAAATTGATCTGGATTAATGCAATAGAATATAACATTTTGTAATCTTATAGTGCATCGTGCGGGTTATTCATGTTAAACTTTATGGAATATTGGACATGAGACATGCTTTCAAACAATGTCACTCAAGTATTATTTTTATTGGGACACAATTAGTACTATGTTGCATCTTAAAATATTATTTTACAAGTGTATTTTTCTACTACTTTGTAGGAGGACATGAGAGCATTCCGAAAAAATTAATTGTCATATTGCATGATTCAGAACTGAATAAGATAAGAGGCAGTCCGATATACGATCATGCCGAGTCCTGAGGAGAAACATCCACAAGACATAGCCAAAGAAAACAATCCCATTCCAGCATGCATCATGCTCACAAAACCACATGAGTTTGTTGACGAGATCTACAAATACATCATGTCCATCGATGATGCAAAGTGTTTGGAGTAAGCCTCATGTTAACATAAGTAAGTACATATTTTTATGATATCATTATTCTGATCATTTGTTTGGCAGGAAAGAATGGGTGCGAAGCTCCAGACCTTTTCCGCTTGGATTAACACTAAAGCAAATTCAGGACATACTTAGGATGGAGCAACCTGTGGATAAGGATTGTTTCAATATGGTTGTTCGTATAGTGGCATGTGATGAGATACAAATGTTCATAGAGCCTCATGTGCACAACATGGACTTAATATTTTGTGTAAGTTCTTACAATCACGCATATTTATTATCATTATAATGGTTTTAATCTTTTTTATCTCAGTCGATGATGATCGATGGTACACGACATCTAAAATGGCGTAAAAAGCCAAATGTTAAGGAGTTGGCAACATTGTTTCATAGTTGGCATGGGATAGATCATGATATCTCGTCGTGCAACATGGTAAGTTAGGTCTCTTGTCTATTCTTGACATGATTTACGTGTTTTAATGGTCATCATTTTCAGATTTTGTTGCCACATGCATCCCTTGGTGACTTCATCTTGTTCACCATTGACAAGCATGAACACTGTGTATCTATCTTAAACCCCTTTTCTGAACCTCTCTTGGAAGAGAGGTACCAATTAAAATTACAAAGTTGCTCATTCTATCTAAATGAAGCTCTTGAAATAGCGCAACCTTGCTGGAATTCTGATATATATTTTTGGTCACGTAAATACCCTCGTAGTATTCCAATACCAACAAGCTCTGACAGGTAATTTTATTGGTTCTCATTACAAGTAGTTTATTTTATAATTACAATCCTAACGATCAAGATAATGAAATCCATTCATTTACAGAAATTTGTCGGGTTACTTAGTTTTTTATTTTATGATCTCATGGGATGGTAAAAGATTTGTTCATCCAATTTGCATCGTGAGTATTCTATGTTCACAGTTATTAGATTTTTATGTGAAAACTCCACGCTAACAAAATAGATTGCTTATGCAGGATGGCTATGAGTTGAGGAAAAAGTTTTTAATACACTTGCTCAAGTACCACGCAAATGAAGTCGACAACATTCCTGATGTTATACGAGGATATCTTAGTTGTGTCAATGGATAATGGCTTAGTGAATAAGAGATAATTTTGTTGGTTCTTGCATTTTATACACATTACACTGAACTATGTGAAGTAAATCTTTAAATGTTTTTAAATATTATATGGTTATTTTTTCAATGTGTTTATATATATACGTGCATTGTTTATACACGTAACATGTGCTACACTAGGCATACGTAAGGAGCCGTGACAACGCACGGGCATTCCACTAGTTATACATAAACCATATAATAATCGAGAACAAGGCAAGCCCAGTGGTTGGAGTTCGAGCCCCGCCAGGGACAAATTTTTCGAAATTCTCGTGCCGTCCCGTTTCTACTATATCAAAAAGTATCTAGTTTCTCCTAGATGTTGTTTCATTTTCACAAACCATATAATAGTTTCTTCGTGCATAATAATGGGTTAGAACAATAAGCCACATAAAAAATGCAAGGATAAAATAAGGCGCAAAAAGGCAGGCATTTAACCTGTCGGCTTCAATCCTAAAATGGTTCAACACGCAAGGTTAAGAAAGGTGCATCCTTGCTAACTGAACCATCAATAAGAATTCCCGAACTGAATTTACCTTTGTTTATACGTATCTATCAAGATGTTTTTCTTATCTGAACCATTGCCGCTGTAACGTTTTGTTGGTTCAGTAGAAGATTTACTCAAAGCATGTCTAGCAGGGTAAGGTTGCATTAAATGATCCATCTACTTTTTGAGTTCTCCTGGTTTTTTAAGTAGCGGGAGCTGTCAACCATGAGCAACTAGTTTTTTTTTCTTGAACATTGAACGGGTGCGATGGAGTATCGCCTTATCGCCAAAGTGTTCACCAAGATGCTCTCATTCCGGCTTGCTCCCCAACTGGATCGCCTCATCAGCGCCAATCAAAATGCGTTCATCCCAGGGCGGAGCCTTTATGATAACTTCGTCCCGGTGAAGCAATCTGCGCGCCTCCTCCACCAGCTGCGTGCCCCGCGTCTACTGCTCAAGCTTGACCTTGGGCGCGCATTCGATACGGTATCTTGGGATTTCCTATGCGAGGTCCTCCGCGCCTACGGCTTCGGCGACCTATTCCTCGATTGGTTAGCTATCCTGCTCTCCTCATCCAGCACGCGTGTGCTGATCAATGAGGAACCTGGGCCCCCCATCTGGCACCGACGGGGCCTGCGCCAAGGCGACCCGCTCTCGCCCCAGCTCTTCGTCCTCACTGTCGACGCTCTCGGCAGGCTGATATAGTGCGCGGTCGACCTGGGCCTCCTGCAGCAGCTTCACCCGCGGCGCCGGATCCCCGCGTTCTCACTCTACGCCGACGATGTTGTCATGTTCTGCCACCCGACGACCGAGGATGCGCTTGCGGTCAAAGAAATCCTGCGGCTCTTCGGCCAAGCCTCTGGGCTACAGGCAGTGGCGGAGCGTGAACAAAATACAAGAGGGGACAAAATCCATCAAAGAGTAGCAAATAAGCATAAAAATGGGGCAAGTCATAAAACAGATGTAGGATATTATTTGATGGCAATGAAATAATGATATCTATGTATCTTGTTTTCGTAAATACAATAGATATAATGTCAGAATATACCTGAACATTGTTGACAAGTAAATTTTTATGCTCGGAAAGAAACGACCACATATAAGGACCAAAAGGCAACCAATACGACAAAACTAGCTAAAGAAATCCTCTCCGGTTCTTCTTAGCTTTGAAATCTGTAATTGCATCATCATATGGAATTTTTGAAGCAATTTCCTTTCTATTTGTAGCAGCATGCTATCTGCAAGAAAACCATCTTCCATTCTATTGCGCGGTCTTGACTTAATAATCTCCAAGCTAGAAAAGGCACGCTCAGCACTTGTCGTGAAAACCAGAAGAGTAACAAGCAATCTAAGCAACCTGTCAAGCCAATTATAGATTATATCTCGTCTTGTCTCGACAAGGCAGTGACATAAGGAAGTAATGGTTGCAGGCTTCCTTAATTCTTCATTGTCTCTGGCATCCACAACAAAACGATTCAGCTGAAGCTCCAACCCATACCTTTCTTGTTGTGTAAAATCAGCGGGATAATATTTTTCCACCATTCTACAGATTTCTTTGGTTCGGAGGGTATTGCTCAAGTATGCTCTTCGTACATCATCTCTTTGGTTCGGAGGGTATTGCCACACTTGTGGACGTAACGCAGGATCTCTCTCCAAGAAATCAATTCCTCGAAATATAACAGGTATGCTTGATTGTTGCTCTTCACCTTCATCTTGACTGCTAGGATTTTCTTGATCTTCTTCATCTGGCATCTGATTTTCCTGTCCATCGTCGTCATGTATCGGATTTACAAATTCCACCAGTGCTAGAGAATCGGGAGCAGCTATATGTTCAGGATCATCTTCATCTCGTTTTCTTTTAAAGAAAGATAGCATCTTCTGTTGTTTCCCCATTGCTACATAAATACGAAATTTATATTGAATAAATTTTCCATCAAGTAATCGAACGAGTGCTGTAATGGTCTAATGGACATCTAGAATTAGTGAAATAACTAAACAAGGTGGATTCAGAAATAGTCAAAAAGTAGAAATAGGATACTGATCTCAATTTCATATAAAACAACCAGATTTCAGAAATAGAGCATTGATAGTGTATTGTATTACCTTATGGGCAGCTGAGAGCCTGAGATGCTGGCCGGTGGAGGTGGAGAATACGACATTCCTGTCGACTGTCTGCTGTCCGCCTTTCTGGTCGCCGGTGGCTGGTGGGAGTGGGGCGTCGCCGCGCGCCGGGCGGAGCACAAATAGCACGCAAGGAAGGAAATTGGGGAGGGGGTCGAGGGAGGAAGATCTCGGGGCAGGATGAAGGGGGACGATCGGGAGAGGATGGAAGCCAATCGTGGCCTACTGATCTGCCGCCATGAACACCAGACACACGGCGGACTCGTGGAGGCGTAGGAGAACTGCTAGTCTGCTACGTACGATGGAATCGGGGATTACGGGAAGAAAAAAACTTGATGCTCTACTCTTGGGCTGGGCCAACGTGTTGTGTATACGTAGTAAAAAAAATTGCAGTTTAGAAAGCAGGGGTCGCAGCCCAGTATCGCCTCTATGGCGCTCCGCCAGTGGCTACAGGTCAACTTCGGCAAGAGCTCTGCTTCCCTCCTTAACTGCGACGCCGACATCGTCGCACCGCGATCGAGCTGTTGGGCTGCCCCATCGTCGACCTCCCCATCACCTACCTTGGGATCCCTCTCTCGGTTCAGCGGCCCACCGCGGCGCAGCTGCAGCCACTTGTTGATAGAGTGGATGCTGGTCTGCCCACTTGGAAGGCCAGGCTCATGAACCGGGCGGGTCGGCTCGCGTACATCAAGGCTGTCCTCGGCGCTATCCCCCTCCACCAGTTGTTGGTGTTGAGGCCGCCGCGGTCGATCATCAAGCAGCTGCAGTGCCTCCAGCGCGGCTTCCTGTGGGTTGGACGCAAGGACGCGAATGGTGGCGGCTGCCATGTGAGCTGGGACCGTGTCTGTCGCCCCACCTCGCATGGAGGCCTTGGCGTGCCGGACCTAGAACGGACCGGCCTCTCTCTACGGATGTGCTGGCAATGGTTCTCTCGTACTGATGACCAGCGTGCCTGGCACGGCCTTGATCTGCACTTCCCGGCGACGGAGCGCGCGGTCTTCTTTGCCTCCACCACGATGGTCATCGGCAACGGGAAAACTGCCCTGTTCTGGGAAGATAGGTGGATCGACGGGCGCGCCATCCGCGAGATTGCCCCGCAGCTATATGACTGCATACCTGAGAGGCGCCGCAAGACCAAGACTGTGGCTGCGGGACTCGAGGTGAACAGCTAGGCACGGGACATCCAGGGTGTGGTGGGCTTGCACGAGATTGGTCAATATCTCTGCCTATGGCACGCCATTGCTAATACCACTCTCACCGCTGACCGCGATCGCCTTGTCTGGAAGTGGACGCCCAACGGCGTATACACTGCCCAGTCATGCTACAAGGCCCTCTTTCACGGATCGATGTTGTCCCATAGCTGCAGGCTGATTTGATGGACCTGGGTGCCGCCACACGTTAAGGTGTATCACTGGTTGGCGTTGCAGAACCGGTGCTGGACTGTTGACTGCCTCGCGAGTCGTGGGCTGCAGCACCACCCCAAGTGTCTGCTCTGCGACCAACTCCCCGAGACGATGCACCATCTCACCGTCGCGTGCCCCTTCGCTAGGCAGGTGTGGCATGAGGTCCTGTCCTGGCTCAGGTTGCCTTGCCGACCGCCGAACACTGACGACACTAGCCTCACGGACTGGTGGAGCGATGCTAGTGCTGCCTTGCCGAAGCCTATGCGCAAAGGCTTGGCCTCCATCACCCTGCTCACGCCATGGATGGTTTGGAAGCATCGCAATGACTTCACGCTCAACAACTCGCAACCCTCGGTGCCCAACCTGCTCGTCAAAATCAAGGAGGAGGCGTCGATGTGGGTCATGGCCGGTGCTAAGGGCCTACGGGATGTCTAGCCCACGACGTGGGACGTTCACTGATGTATTTTTGTTGTTTATGCACCTTGGTGTCCCCTAGGGTATGTGTAACTCTGAACTCTTCCTTTTCAATGAAATAAAACACAATAGTCTATTGCGTTTTCTCGAGAAAAAAAGCCGATGGAGTATAGAAAGGCCAAAAGGATAAAAATTACATAGCGGCCCAAGAATTTGCATTGAGGACCCTAAAAGAAACTTGAAAAAGCAATCAAGTCCTTGGTCCTTATCCTCCTCCAGATCGGCGACGAATCTCTAGCATCGACGACCGTCCAAGCCACAGGAAGCGACCGACGCGAGGAGCAGAGCAGCACGGAGCGGCAGCCCTACTGCCATTGGGTCCAGCGTGATGACGAAGCAGCCGCCAAAGAGACGCCGGAGGGAAGCTCCAGAAGTATCAACCGCCGCCGCAGGCAACCAGACCCGACTCGCCTAGCCACCACCATGGTAGCCAGAGGAAGCTGGAGAGGGAGCCTGCCACGATACAGACAACACCGGCATCCAGACGAGGAAGAGGAGGGTCTACGCAGCACTCCGCAACCCCCTCGCCTCCACGGCCGGCCGAGAAAGAGAAACCGCTGCACCACCCGCCACCACGCCCTTCTCCCCCGCCACCACGCCCGGCCAAGAAAGGCATTGAAGCTTCCACTCCCACCCCAGATGCCGGTTCCTAGACCCTTATTGAGAGCCTCCAGCAGCAGATCTCCCCCAAGACTTCGACCACCGGAGCACATGAGAGAGAAAACCTATCGGCATATGCCCCAGATCTGGGTCAACGACCTGGGCAAAACTCCGGGACAGAGCCCGAAACCGCGACGAAACCGCCACAAACCAACCTACCTACTACCCTAAACTACTCCGGCTCCTGCCCTCCGCCACCTCCGGCCGGCATCGCCGCCGGAGGGTCTCGGGATTGGCCCAGCCGCTTTCTTTTCTCTCGGGGGAACTGTTCACGGGAGAGGGGGGAGTCTACGGCAAGACATGTTTAGTTGTCTCTAAGAATTATACCATGAGCAACTGGTGAAGAAGAGGGAGTGAAGAAGAGGATTCTTCACTTAAGTTATTTTTTTATTTCTTCACCTCAAAATCTTTGAAGTTTCTGATTTAGCAGGTGGGCAACCTGCTCTACTGAGCTATCTTAGGAAAACATAGACACATGGGTCAAACAGTCAGCAGGAAGGAGTCACATACGTAGACTATTGCACGGGCAGCTAGACCTTTCTGCGGATGATACATGTCACTGTCATCGCATAGGTCAATGGGAAAAACTTGGTAATTGGTTATTAAACCATGATACGAGCTATCAAGAGATTCTTGGATAACTTTGTCCAAGAATGTGTACAAACGAGTGTCATGTTTTCAAAGCAGAGAAATTATGACAATTACGTCATCTGTCGTTCTTTTGATGTTTGGACTTTTCTTAGGGATTATATGTACTCTCTCTATCCCGATTTAGATATCACAAATTTGTATTCGAGCTATCTATACGCTAAAACACACGGGGCTCGGCATTGATTGATACACACTCTACTAAGTTCGATCATTCAATAGTTAGATGTTCATGGACAGACAGAGATGCTGAAAGTTCAGAATAGATCGTCCTTCTATTTCAAAAGAAATCCAAACCTGGCACACACGTTTAGAGCATCTCCACCGGGGCGATCCAAACGTCTGCGCATGTTCGAAACTGCCCGCGCGTCCGCGCGGGGCGTGCACGGCGTCCCAGCGGGCAGATCCATCCGGCGAAACTCGTCCGGTCCGACCCATCCATGCATCTAATCTAGGGCTCGGTTGCGTCGGCTCGGACAGCGCGGTGTGTCCTCCAAATAATTTCGTCCAGGCCCTTCAGCCAGTGGCACAACAGACACTCTTCTCTCCCAAACTCTCGTGCACTTCATATCGCTCGGTCTCGAACAGGCGCAGTCTTTGCCACCGCCACCGCTCGCTGCCGCCAACGCCCCCTGCGATATCGAGCGCCACCGCTGGCCACGCGCATTGCCGAAGTTGTCTGGCCGCACCACAGGAAATCTCGCCGCCCTCGGTCTCCGCCATTGGACTGGGCGCACGACACCCTCTGCGTGGCGCATAACCTGCTCGATCAATTGACTGAGGTACGTTCGTCGATCCTTTTTAGGTTTTTTTCCAGCCCGCTGCGGGAGTTGCCATTGCCATTGACGGCTGATACTTTGCAGATGGGCAGCAGCCAAAGGGTAATGGAGTTCTTCTACAAGAATTTTGTGGAGTCATCCTCTGAGGAGGAGTCCGACGGTGAGACCGAGATTGTGTTGGCGGATGCACAGATGGTGCACGACCACTACCTCCTACCGCCGCGCAGAGGTGGCTCACCCAAGCGGCGCCAAGCCAAACAGGAGCGCGACCGAGAAGATGGCCACATACGCCTTTACAAGGACTACTTTCATCCAATTAATCCAGTCTTTAAAGAGAAGGCATTCCGTCGCCGCTATCGGATATCGAGGAACCTGTTCTTACCAATTCTCAATGGGGTGACGGAGTATGATAACTACTTTGAGGCCAAGTACGATTGCACCGGTAAGATTGGTTTCTCATCTTACCAAAAATGTTCTGCTGCCATTCGACAGCTTGCATATGGAGTCCCCGATGACCTCCTCGACGACTACATGCGCATGAGGAAGTCCACATGCCATGAGGCTATGTACCGGTTTTGCAGCGCGGTTATTGCGGTGTTCGGCAAAGTTTACTTGAGAGAGCCAAACACCAAAGACACTGCCCGTCTTTTGTCCATCAACGAGAGAAGGGGATTTCCTAGTATGCTTGGCAGCATCGACTGCATGCGTTGGCAGTGGAAGAACTGTCCCTTTGGTTGGCAATGGCAGTTCAAAGGGCATGCGGAGGGGTGCACTGTCATACTAGAGGTCGTTGCATCACATGATCTCTGGATTTGGCACTCCTTTTTTTGCATGGCTGGATCACAATGACATTAATGTGCTGCAGCGGTCTCCAGTATTTGCTAGGCTGACAGAAGGCAATGCCCCACAGATTTATTATTAGATCAATGGCAATCCATATGATATGGGTTACTATCTTGCTGACGGTATCTACTTCTCCTGGGCCACCTTTGTAAAGACAATCCGCAATCCTGAAGATGAGAAGTGCAAGAGGTTTGCGAAAGAGCAAGAAGCTCCTAGGAAGGATGTGGAGCGAGCATTTGATGTGCTTCAGTCAAGATGGGCTATTGTTCGGTACCCTTCTAGAACCTGGAGCATAGAGAGGATGTGGGATGTGATGACTGTTTGTGTCATCATGCATAACATGATCGTCGAGGACAAGCGTGATGACGGCATCTTGGACCAAGGCTGGGACTTTCAGGGTCAGTTGATTGAGCCAGAGCCAGGTCTAACCTCTTGGGAAGATTTTATGCGAGTGCATGAAAATTTGCGTCACGGGCAAACCCATAAACGGCTTCAACTGGATTTGGTCGATCATATATGTGCTTGTACGGGAAATCTCAATGTTTAATCCTCTATTTGTTTTATGTAATTTGATTAACGGTTTAGTTATTTTTTATCGAACCATGCGAGACTGAACTATCTATATGTAAGCACTATTTCAGTTTAATTACCTAGTCTAGTTTATTTGTATTTTAAAAATTAATTATATGACAATATTTACAAACGTATAAATCTCTGACCAGCCATAATCAGCGCTGGCCAAGCGCGAACAAATAGATCATATCGCTGGACGCAGCTGGCCGAACATTGCCGGACCCCTACCCATATCGACCACGCCCGGTCTAAACACGCAAACGGACTTAGATGATAGTATGGATAGGCCCCGATGCCCTTAGGTCAGTACAATTTCCCTTCCGCACACTAGGTAGCCACATCGCCTTTATCGCTTTCACTCCCAGGATACCAGATGTTGCATACTGCTGTACGAATGATGGGCAGACAGCAGCTGCACTCGGCGAGCATCCACACGATCGCGAAGTTATTGCCAGGTTCTGGAACGCTTCTGGAAGGCAATAACTTTATGGACTTTCAGTGTCCACCCATGCATGTGCGGCATTGAAGCCGTGGCCGACTGCGGCCTGCTTCGTCCACCCATGCTCTACAGTGATCTTGTCTTGCCTGATGGACGATGTTTTCTTGCTGTCTCCATCGCCTGCGTGATGTTTTCTTGCTGTCGCCGAGTTAGGCCATCCACCTCCATGGAGATGCTCTACTACAGTTCTCACTGCACCCCTAGGACGGAGACGGACACACACACACACATTTATGCCGGCCAGGTCTTCCATTTCCAGCAGCACCACACGGACGACCATGGCGACGACGCTGCACTTCGTGCTGGTGCCGCTCCTTGCGCAGGGCCACGTGATCCCCATGATGGACATGGCGCGCCTCGTCGCCGGCCGCGGCGGCGCGCGCGTCACCGTCGTCCTGACACCCGTCCACGCCGCGCGCAGCAGGGCCGTCCTGGAGCACGCCCGCCGCGCGGGGCTCGCCATCGACTTCGCCGAGCTCGAGTTCCCGGGCCCGGCTGTGGGGTTCCCCCACGGCTGCGAGAGCCTCGACATGATCACGGACTTCTCCCGTATGGCGCTTTTCTACGAGGCCGCGTGGCTGCTCGCCGGCCCGCTCGAGTCGTACCTCCGGGCGCTGCCGCGGCCGCCCGACTGCCTCGTCGCCGACTCAATGAGCCCGTGGACGGCCGACGTCGCGCGGCGGCTGGGCGTCCCTCGTCGGCTCGTCTTCCACTTCCCGTCGGCGGTCTTCCTCCTGGCGGTGCATAATGTGGACAGGCATGGCTTGCACGACCGCGTGGCCGACGTCCTCGAGCCGTTCGAGGTGCCGGACTTCCCCGTGCGCGCCGTGGTCAGCAGGGCGACGTCGCTCGGGCTGCTCCAGCTGCCGGGCTTCGAGAGGTACCGGCGCGACATTCTGGACGCCGAGGCCAGCGCTGACGGGCTGGTCATCAACACGTGCGCGGCCTTCGAGGGGGAGTTCGTCGAGCGGTACGGCGAGGCCCTCGGCAAGAAGGTTTGGGCGGTCGGGCCGCTCTGCCTCCTGGCCTCCGACGCCAAGACGATGTCCGGGAGAGGCAACGGCGCGGCCGCCGACGCCGGCCACGTCGTCTCGTGGCTCGACGCGAAACCGAAGCAGTCCGTGCTCTACGTTAGCTTCGGGAGCATTGCCCGCCTGCTGCCGCCGCAGGTCGCGGAGCTCGCAGCTGGCCTGGAGGCGTCGAACCGGCCGTTCATCTGGGTGGCGAAGGAGACCGACGGCCTCGACGACTCCGGCTTCGACGATCGGGTGGCGGGCCGCGGCCTTGTCATCCGCGGGTGGGCGCCGCAGATGACCATCCTGTCGCACCCTTCGGTGGGAGGCTTCCTCACGCACTGTGGCTGGAACTCGACGCTGGAATCCCTCTCGCACGGCGTGCCGCTCCTTACCTGGCCGCACTTCGCCGACCAGTTCCTCAACGAGGCACTCGTCGTTGACGTGCTACGCGCAGGCGTCCGTGCCGGCATCAAGGCGCCACTGATTCACCCCGACATGTCGACGTTTCAGGTCGGGAGGGAGGACGTAAAGAAAGCGGTAGTGGAGCTAATGGATGAGGGGGCGGCGATGCGGTCGAGGGCGATGGAGCTCGCCGCGAAGGCGAGGGACGCGATGTCACCAGGAGGGTCGTCTGACATGGACATGGCGGACATGGTTCGCCATGTTGCCGAGCTCACACAGAGGAAGGAAGACCAGTAACCGTTGAGAAGAGCACAGCTCTCGCCGGCCAAGGATTTAGTACAGTAGTTTTCTTGTTTAAAACAAAAAGCTTACTCTCCGATTTTCTGCAAGTACGAGAAACACGGCCTCTTTCCTCTTTCTCTCTTGCTACAGTTCCAGAGAGTTTCCTCCCTGTTCCCGACCCGAACCGAAGCGAAAGTACAACTCTCCGTATATGTGGGCTTAGAGCATGTCCACCCGAGCCTTCCCACTACGGCGTTCCTAGTTTTTTTTGGACGGCGATTTTTCGTTTAGTCGCGTTTTTAAAGACGTTCGATTTCGTCGAATTTTTCTAGAAACGCCGGACGAAGCGAAAACGTGGATGGAAACGGCTAGTGCAATCCACTTATACACTTTAACACTCCCTCTTACGTGTGACGGGGAGAAATCAGCACGTGCAACCGGAAGAGAGCGACGGCGCGCGAAACTCACGTATAACTCAAGAGGCCTATACGTGGACACAGAGGGGTCAACAACAATTTTAGGATAAATTGCGAAAGCCAGGACTCGAACTCAAGACCTTAGACTCTGATACCATGTTAGGAATAGACAAGTTGTATTCCTCTGGAGGCCAAAGGCCACAATATATAGTAAAGGTACATAGCAAATATGCAGGAAGCCCCCTAAATATGGGGAAAATACAATATACAGATATATATATCTAATAGGGCCAACCCTGTAGGTGACTATAGGCCGAGCTCCTGTCCTTTCCTTCTTCCCCTCCCACCATTCCTCTTCATTTCCCCACAACTCCCGCCAGTTTGCCGAGCTCTCGCCCACTATGCCGCCCAAGGGCTTCGTCAAACCCCGATCCACCATCGGCGAACCAACAGAGAAAAAAGCGAGGAAACCGAAGCGCCGACGAAGAGATCGGACGGCTTGACCAACGCCGAGTGGCTTGCCCTTGTCCAGAAGAGGAAGGTCGAGTCAGACGGCTGCAGGGACAGGAAGGCGAGGTCCAAGGCGGCCGCCCAGGCCCAGGCGCTTGCCGAGGAAGAAGCGACGAGGGCAAAGCATGGGATGGCGTCGCGTGCGGCGATGTCGCGCCCGGGGCCGATCGTCCCCTCACAGTACGACGCTCACTAGGGGAGCCAACCAAGCATTGGATCATCGGCCGGGTTCTCGCCGTCGATGTTCCACGAGAGCCAGACGAACCCGCGTCAGAGGTACTCTTCCTCCTCCGAGTTTGACGGTGGGTTCAACCCAAACATGCTCTTCCCCTACCCCGCACCTCGCCCTCCTCCGGCCTTCAACATCGACATCAACACCCCCTACTCCAGCACTCCGGCGTACGGCGGCCCTTCCTCATCCATGCGTCGTGGCCCTCTGTCGTTCAGCGGCAGCTCCTCGCCCGCAACCTTCGGTGACGCCGACGCCTACAATATGTTCAGCGGAATCTCGGCCGAAGCTTACATACAGGACATGATCTCCTAGGGCTCGGCGGCGGGCGGCAAAGCCTCCTTATTCACTCAAGAACAGTCCCGGGCCAACGCCGAAGACGACATCGAGTCTTAGGATTTCGCTGAAGGCCAGGCCGAACAGACGCAGGCCGAGGACGTGGAGGACGCCGAACGGGATGCCTTGGCTCCGGCGAAAGCCAAAGACAAAGGCAAGAGGAAGGCGGGCACATCGGCGCCGCAGCCCCGGATTAAGTGGACGGCACTTGAGGACCTTTGCCTCGCCGACGCTTGGAAAGCGGTGAGCATGGATCCCATCACCGGCGCCAACCAAAACTCGGACAATTACTGTAAGCGCGTGAAGCTAGCGTTCGACAAGCGCAGCCTTTGTGACCCGAAGTATAGCAAGGTTCACATGGAGCGAGGCGAGGAAGTCATGATCAACCATTGGGAACTCATCCAGCAGGCGTGCAACAAGTGGTACATCGTTCTCGAGGAGGTCGACCGCACACCCGTCAGTGGTGAAAACATGTATAACAAGGTACTTCGTCGAACACTAGCCGAAGGTATGCCGAGTTCATGGCTGTCCTGACACATTTTGCCTTGCATTTGCAGCTCCTTCTTGCACTTGGCATGTACCGGTATGACACGAAGACGGAATTCAAATTCCACCATGTGTGTTCCGTGATAGAGAAATGCGAGAAATGGGTGGGCAATCGCGTGAGCCTCGCCAAGACAAAGGACGACGTATACAACCTGGAGGCTCCTCCTCCTGCTGCCGGCGAAGGAAGGCCGGAGCTTGGACAGAAGAAGGCGAAGATGCTCAAAGCTACATGACCTCCCGCTGAGCGTCTCCACACTTCAGTCAAGAAGTGCATCGCTGACACCAAGGACCATTCCGATAAGAGGAAGAAGAAGGCCAACGAGATGTGGGCGCAGCTGCTCCAGAACCAAGACCGCAAGCTCGACCTCCTCAAAGCCAACTACACCGCCAAGAAGAGGAACACAGATCTCTAGTTCCTCATGGGCGGCGAAGACAACTCGGCGATGAGCACGCCAGTCAAGTCCAGGTACATGGCATGCTGCAACGCCATCCTCCAGGAGGACATCGACGCTAGCACGCCAAGATCTATGTCGACCATCTTTGCAGCCATTCCTTCGCTGAGCTCTGCTTCCACCTCCTCCAATCCGTAGGCAGGCCATGCCGCCGATAAACCCAACCCCGTCGCACCAGATACGCCGAAAGAGTCCATCCCCATCGATGACTGATCGCCGATGAAAGAACATGTGGGCCCCCATGTGTGGTTTTGGTAATTAATGACAATCTTTATGGACTAATGTGTGTATTAAGTTGTAGTTGTAGGAATTGTCCATTGGATTGCTTGCAACATGTGTTGGCTTCAAGATAGATGTAATGAGAAGAATATGTGTTGCACAAGATCAAAATGCACTATCTATAGAAGATCTCATGTTTGATGCTTGCCATCCTCAGTGATCATGGATTGATGATGAGGAATCAAGAAAGGCTTTCCATCTTGAGAAGGGAAAGATCATCTACATCGAGCTCAAGTGGAATGCTCAAGGCAAAGGTATAATCTTGATAGGTTTTCCCTTTTGCCGGTCTCATATTGTTAGTAGGAGACCGGGTTTAGGATAGATAGCCGTACTATCAAGAGGGGCTCTCAAATGAGTAACTCGGTCACTTCGTTCGGAGAGAGTTCAAACCTTTGCATATTTGCATCATCATATTTGGTTGTTATTTGGTTTTATCCATGTGAGTATATATAGCTTGTGGTAATCTCCATAACAAGCTCTTGTTCATCAAAACCGGATCTTCCGTTTGTATCTTGTTGTGATTTTGATCTTGGCGGCTTTTCGGTTTCTCACCAAGTGAGGTATCTCACATTATTATACATGATACATTCTCACTTGGTGATAACCAATATTTTGTAGGGTTTCGTAGCATGGAAAACAAAAAATTTCTACCGCATACAAACAAACAAGCCAAGATCTATCTACTAGATTGTAGCAACGAGTCGATGGAATAACTCACCCTCGAAGATTCCAAAGTGTTTAACGAGAGCGGATTCTCGTGGGTGATGTAGTCGTACTCTTCCCGATCTCAAGATCGCGTAGACGATCCTTCCGGCGATGCGTTCCGGCAGCGCTCCCGCAGTCGGTCACACGTTCGGTACTCGACGAAGACCTTCCTCTCCCTTGTTCCAGCAGGTAGCGGAGGTTGTAGCACTCTCCTCGCGATTCCGGCAGCACAACGGCGTGGTACCGGAAGTAGAGGGGAGATCTCGCAGGGCTTCGCCTTAAGCCGGAGCGAGTATGGTGGAGTATGAGAGATTTCCTTGGCGATCTAGGGTTTAGACACGCCGAGGAGGAAGCTTGGCCGGCGGCTAGGGTTGCTAGGCGGCGGCGGCTTGACCTAGGTCGGCGGCGGCGGCAGTGGAGGTGGCGGCGCCGGCGGCTAGGGTTTCGAGGAGAGGATCTTGTGTGTCTCTAGGAGGGAGCTCTGCCCCTCCTTATATAGTTGGAGGGGCCGGCCGGCCAAGGGGAGGGAGAGGAGTCCCTCCCCAACTCGGCTTGGGTGGGTGCCGCCGGTTGGAGGAGGGAACTCCTCCCCAACTCGGTTTCCCACTCCTCCTCTTTTCCTCTTTCCAAATTTAGCCGTTTGACTTTTCAAACTAGGATTTGAATTAATCCTTTATTTGGTTCAGCGATGACACTTAGTACATGATGCAATCATACCAACTTGATACAACACATTCATGTACCCTTCCCCTCCGGAGTGCCGGACATTCCGGAACATTCTAGAACATTCCCGATGAAAACACCGGAACCATTCCCCAACTCCGAAACGGGACTTTCCTTATATGAATCTTATTCTCCGGACCATTCCGGATCTCCTCGTGATATCCCGAATCCCATTCGAGACTCCGAACAACATTCGGTCTCCTTCTCATCATTCCATAACTACTCAAACAACGTCGAATCCTTAAGTGTGTCTCCCTACGGTTCGTGAATTATGCGGACATGATCGAGACACTTCTCCGAACAATAACCAATAGAGGAATCTGGAAATTCATATGGCTCCCACATATTTCTACGATTACTTTGCGATCGAATGAACCACTTACATACGATATCAATTTCCCTTTGTCTCACGATAGTTTACTTATCCGAGGTTATGATCGTCGGTATCTCTGCATACCTAGTTCAACCTCGTTATCGATAAGTACTCTTTTCTCGTTCCCGTGATATGTGATCCCTTGTGAGCCGGTCACATGCTTGCAAGCTAATTGGATGACATTTCACCGAGAGGGCCCAGAGTATATCTATCCGTCATATGGATGGACAAATCCCACTCTTGATCCATGTGTTTCAACCAATACTTTCCGAACACTCAATGCCACCTTTATAGCCACCCAGTTACGGTGTGGTGTTTTATGTCATCAAAGCATCCATCCGGTAAAGGTGATATGCATGATCTCATGGTCGAAGGAATTAGATTACTATGTATCAGAAAGCATATAGCAATTGAACTATTAAAATGACTTGATCTTTATGCTACGCTTATCTATAGGAGTATGTCCATCATATCATTCTCCTAACAATATGATCTTGTTGTTAATAACATCTCAATGTTCATGATATGGAAACCACAATCATCTATTAACCAACAAGCTAGTATTATATAGAGGCTTTACTAGGGACTTCAAATTAAGTTTACAAATCACACAAGTATTAATGTTTCCTTGTTAATACTATTATAGCATGAATGTAAACATTTATCATAAACACAAAGATATAATAATAACTACATTTATTATTGCCTCTAGGGCATATCTCCAACAGTCTCCCACTTGAACTAGAGTCATCTAATCTAGATTACATGGTAATATACCGAACACTCATGGCAGTTTGGTGCTGGTCATGTTTTGCCCTCGGGAGAGGTTTAGTCAACGGATCCGCCACATTCAGATATGTGTGTACTTTGCAAATCTTTATATCCCCATTTTGGATATGTTCTCGAATAGCGTGAAAACGTAGCTTGATATGCTTCAGCTTCTTGTGTGACCTTGGTTCTTGCGCATTGGCTATGGCGCCCATGTTATCACAGTAGATAGACATTGGGTCCAGCGCACTAGGAACCACACCTAGCTCTGTAATGAACTCTTTCATCCATATCGCTTCTTGTGAAGCCTCCGAAGCAGCCATGTATTCCGATTCAGTTGAAGATCTCGCCACAACGCTTTGCTTTGCACTCCTCCAGCTAACTGCTGCACCATTCAAAATAAATACGTATCTAGATTGTGATTTAGAATCATCCGGATCGGTGTTCCAACTATCATCGGTGTAACCATTAACAACGAGCTGTTCTTCACCTCCATAAGAAAGAACCATATCCTTAGTTCTTCTCAAGTACTTAAGGATGTTTTGACCGTTGTCCAATGATCCACTCCTGGATCACTTTGATATCTGCTAGTTAAACTAACAGCATATGCAATGTCGGGTCTAGTACATAGCATAGCATACATTAGAGATCCTATGGCTGAGGCATAGGGAGTCTTACTCATCCTTTCTCTATCTTTTGCTGATGTCGGACTTTGAGTTTTACTCAAGGTCGTATTGGGCAACATGGGCAAGAACCCTTTCTTGCTATCTTCCATTCCAAACCTCTTTAGAACTTTGTCCAAATATGTACTTTGTGACAATGATATTTGGCGTTTCGATCTATCTCTATAAATCTTTATGCCTAATATGTAAGCTGCTTCGCCAAGATCCTTCATTGAAAAACTATTATTCAAATATTCCTTGACACTATTAAGAAGGTCTACATCATTCCCAATCAATAATATGTCATCCACATATAGTATTAAGAATGCTACAGAGCTCCCACTCACTTTCTTGTAAATACAAGCTTCTCCATAAGTTTGTATAAAACCAAAACTTTTGATCACCTTATCAAAACGTTGATTCCAACTTCGGGATGCTTGCTTCAATCCATAGATGGACCGTTGAAGTTTGCATACCTTGTTAGCATCTTTAG
Source organism: Avena sativa (assembly GCA_916181665.1). Lineage (NCBI taxonomy): Eukaryota > Viridiplantae > Streptophyta > Magnoliopsida > Poales > Poaceae > Avena > Avena sativa. Next base: position 6,352,910 of record OV702293.1, on the reverse strand, counting down.
GATCAACAAAACCTTTGGGTTGCATCATATACAACTCTTCATCAATGTCTCCATTGAGGAATGTTGTTTTGACATCCATCTGCCATATCTCATAATCGTAATATGCAGCGATTGCTAACATAATCCTCACAGACTTTAGCTTCGCTACTGGTGAGAAAGTCTCATCGTAGTCAACTCCTTGAATTTGTCGAAACCCTTTTGCGACAAGTCGAGCTTTATAGACAGTAACATTACCATCAGCATCTGTTTTCTTCTTGAAGATCCATTTGTTCTCGACAGCCTTCCGGCCATCCGGTAAGTCCACCAAAGTCCATACTTGGTTTTCGTACATGGATCCAATCTCGGATTTCATGGCTTCTTGCCATTTATTGGAATCTGGGCTCATCATCGCTTCCTCATATGTCTCAGGGTCATCGGTGTTGTCCACCAACATGACACTCATAACGGGATCATACCAATCTGGAGTGGTACGAGTTCTCATTGACCTGCGAGGTTCTGTAGCAACTTCAACCGAAGTTTCATGATCATTATCATTAGCTTCCTCTCTTATTGGTGCAGGCACCACAGGAACTTCTTCCGGTGCTGCGCTACTCGCAATTTCGAGAGAAGGTTCGACAACCTCGTCAAGTTCTACTTTCCTTCCAGTCACTTCTTTCGAGAGAAATTCCTTCTCTAGAAAGGATCCATTCTTGGCAACGAAGATTTTGCCTTCGGATCTATGATAGAAGGTATACCCAATAGTTTCCTTCGGGTATCCTATGAAGACGCATTTTTCCGCTTTGGGTTCAAGCTTGTCCGGCTGTAACTTCTTTACATAGGCTTTGCACCCCCAAACTTTAAGGAACGACAATCTAGGTTTCTTCCCAAACCATAATTCATACGGTGTCGTTTCAACGGATTTAGACGGTGCCCTATTTAAAGTGAATGCGGCTGTTTCTAATGCATAACCCCAAAATGATAGCGGTAAATCTGTAAGTGACATCATAGAACGAACCATATCTAAGAGAGTTCGATTACGACGTTCGGACACACCATTACGCTGTGGTGTTCCCGACGGTGTCAACTGTGAAAGTATTCCGCATTTCTTCAAATGCTCGCCAAACTCGTAACTTAGATATTCACCTCCACGATCAGAACGTAGAAATTTAATCTTCTTGTTACGTTGATTCTCTACCTCACTTTGAAATTCCTTAAACTTCTCGAAAGTTTCGGACTTATGTTTCATGAAATAGATATACCCATATCTACTCAAGTCATCCGTGAAGGTAAGAACATAACGATAACCACCACGCGATGCTACACTCATTGGACCACACACATCGGTATGTATGATTTCCAACAAATCCGTAGCTCACTCCATCATACCAGAAAATGGAGTCTTAGTCATTTTACCCATCAGACATGCTTCGCATCTTTCAAGTGATTCGAAATCAAGTGATTCAAGAAGTCCATCGGAATGGAGTTTCTTCATACGCTTCACTCCAATGTGACCAAGACGACAGTGCCACATATAGGTCGAGTTATCGCTCGATTTCAAACGTTTAGCCTCAGTGTTATTAATATGTGTATTTCCACTATCGAGATTCAATAAGAATAGACCATCTATCAAAGGTGCATGTGCATAAAAAATATTACTCATATAAATCGAACAACCATTATTCTCGGACTTAAACAAGTAACCATCTCGCAATAAACAAGATCCTAATATAATGTTCATGCTTAACGCAGGCACTAAATAACAATTATTTAAGTATAAAACTAATCCCGATGGTAGATGAAGGGGTAGCGTGCCGACCGCGATCACATCAACCTTTGATCCGTTTCCAACGCGCATCGTCACCTCTTTCTTCGCTAGCTTCCGTTTATTCTGCAGCACCTGTTTCGAGTTACAAATATGAGCAACCGAACCAGTATCAAATACCCAGGCACTACTACGAGTACTAGTGAGATACACATCAATAACATGTATATCAGATATACCTTTCTTCTTGATGTTGCCGTTCTTCAAATCCGCCAAGTACTTTGGGCAATTCCGCTTCCAGTGACCTTCTCCCTTGCAGTAAAAGCACTCAGTATTAGGCTTAGGTCCAGCCTTGGTCTTCTTCGTCGGCGTGGTAACTTTCTTACCACCCTTCTTGAAGTGTCCCTTCTGCTTAGACTTGCCTTTCTTGAATTTGGTGGTCTTATTGACCAACAACACTTGGTGCTCTTTCTTGATCTCCACTTCTGCAGACTTCAACATGGCAAAGAGTTCTGGCAACGTCTTGTTCATGTTTTGCATGTTGTAGTTCATCACAAAGTTCTTGTAACTTGGTGGTAGTGATTGGAGGACACGGTAAATCCCCAAAGCATTAGGAATCACAATACCCAAGCTTTGAAGTTTGTTTGCGTGCCCAGACATCTTAAGCACATGCTCGCTGACGGAGCTGCCCTCTTCCATCTTGTAGTTAAAGAACTTTTCAGAAGCCTCATAGCTTTCAATTGCCGCATGAGTCTCAAAGATCAATTTGAGATCCTCGACAATATCATATGGGTCTGAATTCTCAAACCTTTTCTGAAGCTCCGATTCTAAACCATACAAGATAGCACACTGAACTATGGAGTACTGAGTCTTCCGAGTGAGGTAAACATTCTTTACTTCATCGAAAGCATCAGCTACAGGTGGGTCACCCAGCGGTGCATCCAGCACATAGGTCAAATTACCAGCTGTGAGGACAATCCTCAAATTGCGGAACCAATCCGCGAAGTTGCTTCCATTGTTTTTCAACTTTTCTTTCTCTAGGAACGCATTAAAATTGATGGTAGGGGCTGCCATTGATCTACAACATATTTGCAATAGTTTAGACTAAGTTTATGACAAATTGAGTTCAAATTAATAATAAAATTAATCTAGGTGAACTCCCACTCAAAACAATATCCCTCACATTGTTTTAGTGATCACACGAACCAAATACACCACATCAACACCGATCATCACGAGAGTTGATGTAGCTTCAATGGCGAACAATCGACATGTTCATCATATCTACTATATGATTCATGCTTTACCTTTCGGTGATCCGTGTTCCGAGACCATGTCTGTACATGCTAGGCTCGTCAAGATCAAACCTTAGTTTCCGCATGAGCAAATCTGGCTTGCTCACGTTGTATACACTTGCGGAATCTAACACACCCGATCATCACGTGGTGCTTCGAAACAACAAGCTATAGCAACGGTGCTAACTAAGGGTGAACACTTTATGACTTGAAATTCATGTGCATGAGGGATCATCTTATAATGCTACCGTTGTCTACTAAGCAATACAAGATGCATAAAGGATTAACATCACATGCAATTCATAATATGTGATATGATATGGCCTTTCTTCTTTGTGCTTCCGATCTCCATCTCCTAGCACGAACATGATCTCCATCATCACCGGCATTGCATCTAGGTCAATGACGCTTCTCCATGGTTGTCGTCCACCGGCTTCAACTATTACAACTACTTTGAATAGACACGCGGGTCTTAACATAAATTAAAAACAACCATATGGCTCCTTCCGGTTGCCAACTTACAATAAGGAACATTGCATACATCAAATATAATCACAATCATGGCCATATCACATCACAGCACACCCCTGCAAAACAAAGTTAGACGCCTCTACTTTCTTTGCATGTTTTACGTGGTTTGGGGCTTTCAATAAGTGTCGTTCTAACTTACGAACAAGAACCACAGCATTGATACTAGTATTGTTAATCACCCGTTGTAAATTGGATCTTAACTATGCTAGGAGAAACAGGCACCCGCAAAGCCACTTATGCAATACAAGTTGCATGTCAAGCGTGGAGCAAGTCTCATGAATAATGTCATGTAAGGTTAGCCCAGGCCGCTTCATCCCAACATCCCGCAAGATGCAAAGTACACAAGAAGCAATCGACAATAAAAGCATCAACGCCCACAATGACCATTGTGTTCTACTCGTGCAACAGATCTACATATAGACACGGCTCTGATACCACTGTAGGGTTTCGTAGCATGGAAAACAAAAATTTTCTACCGCATACAAACAAACAGGCCAAGATCTATCTACTAGATTGTAGCAACGAGTCGATGGAATAACTCACCCTCGAAGATTCCAAAGTGTTTAACGAGAGCGGATTCTCGTGGGTGATGTAGTCGTACTCTTCCCGATCTCAAGATCGCGTAGACGATCCTTCCGGCGCTGCGTTCTGGCAGCGCTCCCGCAGTCAGTCACACGTTCGGTAATCAACGAAGACCTTCCTCTCCCTTGTTCCAGCAGGCAGCGGAGGTTGTAGCACTCTCCTCGCGATTCCGGTAGCACAACGGCGTGGTACCGGAAGTAGAGGGGAGATCTCGCAGGGCTTCGCCTTAAGCCGGAGCGAGTATGGTGGAGTATGAGAGATTCCCTCGGCGATCTAGGGTTTAGACACGCCGAGGAGGAAGCTTGGCCGGCGGCTAGGGTTGCTAGGCGGCAGCGGCGGCTTGACCTAGGTCGGCGGCGGCGGCAGTGGAGGTGGCGGCGCCGGCGGCTAGGGTTTGGAGGAGAGGATCTTGTGTGTCTCTAGGAGGGAGCCCTGCCCCTCCTTATATAGGTGGAGGGGCCGGCCGGCCAAGGGGAGGGAGAGGAGTCCCTCCCCAACTCGGCTTGGGTGGGTGCCGCCGGTTGGAGGAGGGAACTCCTCCCCAACTCGGTTTCCCACTCCTCCTCTTTTCCTCTTTCCAAATTTAGCCGTTTGACTTTTCAAACTAGCTATTTGACTTTTCAAACTACGATTTGAATTAATCCTTTATTTGGTTTAGCGATGACACTTAGTACATGATGCAATCATACCAACTTGATACAACACATTCATGTACCCTTCCCCTCCGGAGTGCTGGACATTCCGGAACATTCTAGAACATTCCCGATGAAAACACCGGAACCATTCCCCAACTCCGAAACGGGACTTTCCTTATATGAATCTTATTCTCCGGACCATTCCGGATCTCCTCGTGATATCCCGAATCCCATTCGAGACTCCGAACAACATTCGGTCTCCTTCTCATCATTCCATAACTACTCAAACAACGTCGAATCCTTAAGTGTGTCTCCCTACGGTTCGTGAATTATGCGGACATGATCGAGACACTTCTCCGAACAATAACCAATAGAGGAATCTGGAAATTCATATGGCTCCCACATATTTCTACGATTACTTTGCGATCAAATGAACCACTTACATACGATATCAATTTCCCTTTGTCTCACGATAGTTTACTTATCCGAGGTTATGATCGTCGGTATCTCTGCATACCTAGTTCAACCTCGTTATCGATAAGTACTCTTTTCTCGTTCCCGTGATATGTGATCCCTTGTGATCCAGTCACATGCTTGCAAGCTAATTGGATGACATTTCACCGAGAGGGCCCAGAGTATATCTATCCGTCATATGGATGGACAAATCCCACTCTTGATCCATGTGTTTCAACCAATACTTTCCGAACACTCAATGCCACCTTTATAGCCACCCAGTTACGGTGTGGTGTTTGATGTCATCAAAGCATCCATCCGGTAAAGGTGATATGCATGATCTCATGGTCGAAGGAATTAGATTACTATGTATCAGAAAGCATATAGCAATTGAACTATTAAAATGACTTGATCTTTATGCTACGCTTATCTATAGGAGTATGTCCATCATATCATTCTCCTAACAATATGATCTTGTTGTTAATAACATCTCAATGTTCATGATATGGAAACCACAATCATCTATTAACCAACAAGCTAGTATTATATAGAGGCTTTACTAGGGACTTCAAATTAAGTTTACAAATCAAACAAGTATTAATGTTTCCTTGTTAATACTATTATAGCATGAATGTAAACATTTATCATAAACACAAAGATATAATAATAACTACATTTATTATTGCCTCTAGGACATATCTCCAACATATTTTCACCTTTTATAGGGTAGCTTATGTCGTCCTCTTTCCAACACAATTGGAATCTGGTCGATCGGAGTTACCAATCAAAAGTTATAGCGGGTTGAATTTGCCTAGGTACCAAAATGCGGTGGTACCGCATTTTAGTACCTAGCACGGCAGTAGGTTTTGGCAAGTTGCCAAATGCCACTGCCCTCCTAGGTACCAAAATGTGGTAGTACCGCATTTTAGTACCTAGCGCGGCAGAAGGTTTTTGACAAGTTGCCAAAAGCCACTGCCGGGCTAGGTACCAAAAAGCGGTAGTACCACATAGTACCTAGCGGCAGAAGGTTTTTTACTTCGTCATTTGGATCTATACTACCTTGATGTACTATGATGTTTCTTTGCATTATCTTGTAGAGGTTGTTGTCCTCTTCAAAACGAGCCCAAGATCATCGAAATCGGAGTCCGGATGCAAAAGTTATGGCTGTTTTCGTTCTGTGATGACCAGTAGTACCGGACCAGGATCCGGTAGTACCAGGGTCCGGTAGTACCGCATTTTGGTACCTGGGAGCACAGAGAAAAATGCGTTCGGCACCCCAGGAACCCCAGGAAATGTCCGGTAGTGCCGGGAAAGTCCGGTAGTACCGGGAAAAAGTTCGGTAGTACCGGGAATCGCGTTTTTAGGCTGCAACGGTTGGATTTTGGAGGGACCTATATAAGGGGTCTTCTTCCCCAATGGTTCCTCAACTATTCTTGCAAGTTTTCCCCTCCATTGTTGACCTTCTTGAGCTTGCTTCCTCTCAATCCCTCCTATGATTCTTGCATATTCTTGAGGGATTTGAAAGAGGAGATCTAGATCTACAACCCCACCAATCAATCTCCTCTAAGTGAGGGGACCATATTGGGATCTAGATCTTAGAGTCTTTTGTGGATTTCCTCCATTGTTCTTCCTCTCTTATTCCCCCATAAGCTTTCGTAGCTTTGGTGGGATTTGGGGGAGAAGGATTTGAGCACTTCTTGTGTCCTTGCCATTGCATTTGGTGCATCGGTTTGTGTTCTCCTCGGAGGATTTGGTTTGAGTTACTCATTGGAGCTTGTCCCTCTTGGGTTCTTGGAACCCTAGACGGTTTTGTGGCCTTGGCGGCATTGTGGCCTTGGTGGCGTTTGTTGGGAGCCTCCAATTAAGTTGTGGAGAAGTGCCCCAACCTTGCGAGAGGTTCCGGTTGCCACCGACAAGTGCACCGATAGTGGAAGTGTGGATCGATCCCGTTGGGGTGAGATTCACCGGAGAATAAGGGAGGCCTTTTGTGGTGTTGGTTGTTTGATACCACCCCCTCTCCAAACGAGACGTACTCCATGTTGGGAGGAACTCGGTAAAATATCGTTGTCCCCGCGTGCCTCGGTTATCTCTATACTCGAGCTCTTTACTTATGCACTTTACATTGTGATAGCCTTCGTGCTTGAAGTAATATATATCTTGCTATCACTTTGTTTCTTGTATTGCTTAGCATAAGTTGTTGGTGCACATAGGTGAACCTTAGTTGTTCTAGGTTGTGCTTAACAAAGTAAACACTAGTTTTATTCCGCCTTTGTTGAGCCACTCTAGGAAAAGTTTTAATCGCCTATTCACCCCCCTCTAGGCGACATCCGTATCCTTTCAATTGGTATCAGAGCACGGTCTCTCATTTTAGGCTTCACCGCCTTGAGAGTAAAGATGTTGTCTAGGGGATTAGTGCACAATGACATGTTCATATTCGATGGCACAGATTATGATATATGGAAAACTCGTATGCTTATTCATTTTTGGGACATGGACCCAAATCTGGAGCGTATTGTAGATATAGGTTTTTCTCCTCCTATGGATTTCAAAAATCTATCTTGTGAGGATGAGAAAAACTTATATCTCGATGCTCAAGCTTCTAACGTGCGTGTTAATGCTTTGAGCTATGTAGTTACCTCTTCAATCATTCCTTTTTGGAGCGCTCATGAGTTATGGACAAAACTTCAAGATAAATATGTTGTGTCCAACATTATTGAGGATGATTGTGTTGCTTCCACTTCCGGTCGAGATGAGTTCTCATCCTCTACCATTTCACCAACATGTGAATTTTCACTAGGTAATGATATGGTGAGTGGTGATAGAAATTGCAATTTGGATAGTGTGCTTACTATGTGTAATCCCTCATCTCTATCTAGTTGCAATGATCTATCTTTGGACTTTAAGACTTCTAGCACTACAAACTTCTTACATGCTTGTGTTAGTAGTCCTTGCATATCATGTAGAAATGACTTGAATAAATCTCATGATGATATGCTTGTGTTGTCTTGTTGCCATGATAGAAATGCTTCTATTTCCTCTAGTGCTTGTGTTGCTAACCATGTAGAGGAATCCGAAGATTCTATGGTCCAAGATAAGGTTTTGAATAAAACCACAAATGAAATCTCATCTTCACCTTCTTCCGGTACCCACCTATGCCTTATGGCTAGGGATTCAAAGGTAACTCCTACTTTGGAACCCATTACCCCTTGTGATGAGGAGGATGTGGATAAGATGGAAGAAGGGCTTAATATTGATGATTTATATGAAAAGGGTGAGATCGTTTATCGTGCCCTTGTTAAAAATGATATTGCTTGCTCTAACTTTGTTGAAATCTTGGACTTTGCTATTAAGAGCAAAGAACATATTGATAAGTTAGAAACACAAATTGAGGTGCATGATAACAACTTTTATAAAGTGTGTAGTCTTGAGCGTGAGTATGCTAATATAACTACAAACCTAAATAAAGCTCTTGAAGAGGAACAAACCACTAAGGAATCTCTTGAGGAGACCTTTGCTTTAGAGATGTCTAGAGTAAAGGAATCTCATGATAGAGATCTTGAGGTGGCAAGTGATCTCAAAAGTAAAAATGATGAGACTCAAGTTGCTTATGCTAAACTCCTTGAGGATTTTGAGCACCTCAAAAATGGCTCTAGGGTCATAAAGGGTGAGCTCATAAAACTCACCGAGTCACATGAGCAACTTAAAGCTTCATATTCAAAAGAGCTTGCCAAGATGCCCTCAACTCTTGCTAATAATGATGATGCTTGTGCTACTAACTCTATTTCTTGTGAAGCATCTATTTTAAAGGAGAATGTTGGGCGAAAGGCTCAACTTGCTTTGCTAACTAGCAACTATGGGAAATTAGAAGAAAGCCATGTTAAGCTCTCAAGCTCGCATGAGGATCTCCTAGTCTCCCATGGTAGGATAAAGTTGGCTCATGAGGCCATCATGTCAAAGGTAACATCTAGTGGGTCTCATGTGGACATTAGCACTATATCTACTCCAAATGTTATATTGCCATGTGTTAGTCCATGTAATTCATCCTCTCACAACCATGCTATATCTTGTGATGAATTACATTCCATGCCTTGTTGCTCTAACAATGTGGCATCTACTTCCTCTAGTACTTTTGTTGAAACTAACCATGTAGAGGAAATCAAAGAGCTTAAGGCTCAAGTCACTTCTTTGAAGAATGACTTGAAAAGGGGTCATCAAAGGAAGGCCTCACTCAACAAAATCTTGAGTGTGCAAAAATCCCCCAATGACAAGAGTGGGCTTGGATTCAACTCCAATGTCAACAACAAGTCCACTATCAAGTTGAAGCACAAGGAGAACAAGAAGAATGACCAAGATCAAGTCAAGAATCTGGCCAACATTGTTTGCTTCAAGTGTAGGGGTTCGTAGCATGGAAAACAAAAATTTTCTATCGCATACAAACAAACAAGCCAAGATCTATCTATTAGATTGTAGCAACGAGTCGATGGAATAACTCACCCTCGAAGATTCCAAAGTGTTTAACGAGAGCAGATTCTCGTGGGTGATGTAGTCGTACTCTTTCCGATCTCAAGATCGCGTAGACGATCCTTCCGGCGCCACGTTCCAGCAGCGCTCCCGCAGTCGGTCACACGTTCGGTACTCGACGAAGACCTTCCTCTCCCTTGTTCCAGCAGGCAGCGGAGGTTGTAGCACTCTCCTCGCGATTCCGGCAGCACAACGGCGTGGTACCGGAGGTAGAGGGGAAATCCCGCAGGGCTTCGCCTTAAGCCGGTGCGAGTATGGTGGAGCTTATGAGAGAGGCTATTAGTGGTCTAGTAATTAGACATACCAATTAGAGGGCTCTAAACCAATTAGAAGGCTCTAAACCGAATAGCTCTAAACCGGGGTCTAGATCTAGGGTTTTGTTTAGAGGATAGGAAACTTGTGTGTCTAGGAGGGGAGCCCTGCCCCTCCTTATATAGGTGGGAGGGTGTGGGCGCGCCAGGGGAGGGAGGGAGTCCCTCCCCAACTCGGCCTAGGGCTGGGCGCCGGCCTGGAGGAGTCCAACTCCTCCTCCAGGTTGGTTCCAACTCCTCTTGCTTGTTTCCCACAGTTTCTTGTTTTGGCAGTTTGACTTTCAAACTGGACATTTGACTTTTCTGTTTTAGGATTCAATTTAATCCTATATTTGGGACAGCAAGAACACTTAGTACATGATGCAATCATTCCAATATGTAATGACACATTCATGTACCCCTTCCCCCCCGGAGTGCCGGACAATCCGGAACCTTCTAGAATATCCCCGATGAAAACACCGGAATCATTCCCGAACTCCGAAACGGGACTTTCCTTATATGAATCTTATTCTCCGGACCATTCCGGATCTCCTCGTGATATCCCGGATCCCATCCGAGACTCCGAACAACATTCGGTCTCTTTCTCATAATACCATAACTACTCAAACAACGTCGAATCCTTAAGTGTGTCTCCCTACGGTTCGTGAATTATGCGGACATGATCGAGACACTTCTCCGAACAATAACCAATAGAGGAATCTGGAAATTCATATGGCTCCCACATATTTCTACGATTACTTTGCGATCGAATGAACCACTTACATACGATACCAATTTCCCTTTGTCTCACGATATGTTACTTATCCGAGGTTATGATCGTCGGTATCTCTGCATACCTAGTTCATCCTCGTTACTGATAAGTACTCTTTTCTCGTTCCCGTGATATGTGATCCCTTGTGACCATGTCACATGCTTGCAAGCTAATTGGATGACATTTCACCGAGAGGGCCCAGAGTATATCTATCCGTCATGTGGATGGACAAATCCCACTCTTGATCCATGTGTTTCAACCAATACTTTCCGAACACTCAATGCCACCTTTATAGCCACCCTGTTACGGTGTGGTGTTTGATGACATCAAAGCATCCATCCAGTAAAGGTGATATGCATGATCTCATGGTCGAAGGAATTAGGTTACTATGTATCAGAAAGCATATAGCAATTGAACTATTGAAATGACTTGATCTTTATGCTACGCTTGTCTATAGGAGTATGTCCACCATATCATTCTCCTAACGATATGATCTTGTTGTTGATAACATCTCAATGTTCATGACAAAGAAACCACATCATCAATCAACCAACAAGCTAGTGAAGTATAGAGGCTATACTAGGGACTTCAAATTAAGTTTACAAATCACACAAGTATTAATGGTTTCCTTGTTAATACTATTATAGCATGAATGCAAACATTTATCATAAACACAAAGATATATAATAATAACTATATTTATTATTGCCTCTAGGGCATATCTCCAACATCAAGTGCAAGGAAGAAGGGCACCATTTTATATCTTGCCCATTGAAGAAAAAGCCTCTTAGTGTGAAGCAACAAGGGAAGCGGCCTCAAGCTCCACCTCAAGTCATCGACGGGCCTCTTCCTAAGAGGACTACTCGAGCTCTTCCTCGAGTCGTGGCTTCACCTAAGAAGAAAGATGGCAAGAGTAGAACTTGCTACATATGTCGTGAGAAGGGGCAAATTTCTTCCTCATGCACTATTGGTATCTCCTCATCCAACCCTATCATTATTGATGACGTTTATTCTCTTTGCAAGGATAAGGTTGGAAATGTGTTTGCCAAATTTGTTGGTGCTTAATGTGGGTTCAAGAAAAGAACCATTTGGGTTGCCAAGCCTATTGTGACTAACTTCTTAGGACCCAACTTGTTTGGGGACCAACAAGCCAAAACTTGATCAATAGGTGTGTGTTGGAGGGCATTGGAGTCTTGGCTAAAATATGAAGAATTGAGGGATCTTCATCAATTATTATTGTCAAGCCAAGCCATTTGGATTATCATGATTATATTATATTTCCAATGTTCCTCCTTGCGGTAACATGTGCTAAACTCTTTAATTGAAAGTTACTCACCCCTTGTGCATGTGTTGGTTTTGTATCTTCCATGCTTTTGTACATGTTGTGCTTTCCACTTAATTATCTTGAGGTATCAAACATATTTGTGTATGATTAGGTGGCAGACCATGTATGTGTGTTTCTTGTATTGGAGCCTTACTTGGTTATATTTGGTATATTATGTGGCTCTTGTGAGAGACTAATGGACTATCCCATTTTGTGGGAGTGTTATGCTTAGGCATTCCACAAACTTAAAAATGTGTGTACATGAGGAATACCACCAATTATTTATATTGGAGGATTATCTAGTCTCTTTGTGGTATGTTTCTCATGAGAAATTTAAGTTATATAATGTCCATTAATTATCTCTATTTGGATATTTTGCCTCGTGTTGGTTTTATGGTAGTATCACATTATGGGGGAGTCATATGCTTAGTTCATATTACAATCCTAGAAAATATGAATATTCGAGGTTGTGTCACTTAGAATTGATATTGATAATTATCTAGCTCCTATGTGACATATGTGCTAATACAAGTTCCAAGTTGCTTGAATGCCTTTATTACTCATATTTTGGATCCTGTATGTGAGAGTGTTTCTTGGTATGTGTTTCCACATATTTAGATAAATATATCCTCATGGAAACCATGTGCTTCAAGTTACTATAATCACTAGTGATTGTGTGACTATTGTAAGCTACCAATAATCTTGTTCGAAGTATCATGCTTAATTCTTATATTTTGTTATATGCTTCTTGTTGTGACTGTGATCTTGGATATCCATACAAGCTACCTTGGGAAAATTATTCCCAATATTTCTTGTCCTTGGACAATGAGTACTCAAGTTATGGTAGAATTTATTGATCATATTCACTTTGGCCTTTGCTTAATCCTGTCCTATCTTTGGCCAAGTAAATGTTTTGTGTGCTCCCATGTATTCCTTGCTACTTTTGGATCCTTTTATTTTTATTGGTATCCTCTTGTATTTTAGTTAATGTAGGTAGTAGTGATGATCTCATTTGTGTGCATTTTGCATTCAAAAGGAAAATCCTACATAATGCACTATCCATGGGGTAGCTCTCCTATATTATTTAGAACATTCATATTTATGCTTCTTTGTTTGATCCATATCGGGTTTTATGTGCTTGGAACCTCAATCTTTTTGTTTTGGTATTTTGTGCCATCGTGAGAAGTTTGGGGAGTTTGGTTTCTTGTTGGAACCTTGCTCTTTTTGGGAGTTGGTTTTGTCTCATTCCTTGTTTCATGATTTGACCATTTTAGAATGAGATAAATCCTTGAGCATTTTATTTATATCTATCTTTTTCTCTTTGGCTTTAGCCTAGTTCATTTGTTGAACTTGTGATATTTCATGTGTTGAATTGGTTCTTTGATACAATTTGGACATCGTTTGTCATGTCACACTCTTGTGTGTGCAATCTCGATTTATTTGGTGTTTTTGTTCAAATTGTATATCCTTTTTGGTTCTTGAAAGCTTTATGCATGCATATTTACTATATGTTTATATTATGGCATGCTTGCTTTCTTTGATCCAATATATAGGGTAAACTCCACCAAATCCCATCGGCTAAGTTGTGCATGAAATTCAATTTCATATCAATATGCACATATTTATGTGGAGTCTCTCCTATGTATTGTAGTTGCACTAACTACATTGGACCCAATAAGTTTGGGGACCATTTTGTACTTAAATGTGTTTTAGGTACATTGGAGATAGATTGGATGCTTGTCTCTCAATTTTGAAGAATTGATGCATACATGAAAATTGGAGGCAAGCTATAGGATGATCAACGAATTCATATCCTCTACATCCTATCAATTATATCTCGGTAACAAGTATCTCTTCCTCATGCATATTTATATTGCTTCCAACCTTTTGTAGGTTGCATCTTGGCATGAATTTTTGTTATTGTATTTATTGTTGTATCTCTAGCCATGGTATTAAGAGGACTCTCTATTGTATATGTGTATAAGTTGAGATGAGTGCATATAATTGGGACTATACAAAATCATGTATATGATCCTCCAATTCCAAATATGTCAATCTAGCAATTTTATTGCCTATCATTTCCTCAACTTCTCTCATGTGCAATAGTGAGATTTTGCTAGTCTATTTTCTCTTGTGATACTTGTTGCCTTTCTCCATATATGCCAACCTTCTCTTTTACCCTTGGTGATAGTTGTAATATATGAAGTGTGTTGGTGTTTGAAGTTCATTAATGTACAATAAGATAACATTGTGCCTTTGGCCATACTTTGAAGCAAAAATCTTATTGATATATGTTATGACTTCATTTTTGCCTTTTATGTGATTTATTGTATATCTTGTTTGTGTGTGATTGTTTCTTTATGGGAATATGTCTTTGTGATGTTTCCCACTTACAGACATAGAGAAGATAATTTTACTTGATTTCTAATCCTTGGAGACCACCTTTCTATTCCGTTTGATTCTTTGGTGGCTTCCAAATTTAATTTACTATGAGTGCTTGTTCCTCTTGTTTGCATATTTGGTCACTCATATTTGTCCTCTCATGCCTTGTATTGTTAAATGAATTTGGATGAGTGAGGATTCCATGATTATGCACCTTGTTCCCAAATACAATTATCATAATTGGTGCATTATCTTTGGGGAGCTCATCTAATTCATTTAATAATGCTCATTTGCCTTCCTTCTCATTTATTGTGCCTTAAATGTTTATTGAGGAGTGAGGATTCCATATTTGTGCATTTTTGTATTGAAATACAATGATTCTAAAGTGTGCACAAATCTTGGGGAGCTTCCCTATTTTATTTAAGCTTTTATTTGATCCTTCATTTGTTGTGTTTTAAATGCTTATGGGGGAGCGAGGATTCCATATTTGTGCAATGTGTATTCTAATGCATTTATTTTGAATTGTGCACAAATCTTGGGGAGCTTCTCTATTTATTATTTAAAGCACTCTTTTGCTCATATCATAATATCTTGTTGTTTCCATTTGGACTCTTTTGTTGTTTTCAATTGATTTGTCGGATCTTGTGATTGCTTGCGTCATTTGTGATGCGTCATTTTATTTTATTCCTTTGGCAATCGTCGGGTCCTCGAAGTAGTTCTACTCCCTCCCAAGTATTCATCATTGGATATGTGAGAATTCACATCTTTGGAGGAAATATTACTATATTTGCCTTCTAGAACTTGTCTCCCATTTCGGCAATCGATGCCAATGGGAGAGAAGTTTTAGAGGGTTTAAGGGGAAATGGTTTGTGCTTTGAGTTTGTTTCTAAGCATTTGCCTTTCATGCTCTTGCATCTTTGTTTTTGCTTAGCATGTGGTATATATATAGAGGAAACTCCACCAATAATAATGATTGGCAATATATGCAATGAAATTCAAGTTCATCACACATGCATAGATTGTGGGGGAGTTTTCTCTATATATGGTGGTGGTACCAATATCACATACTTATGTAGTATTTGATATTGGTGTTACCATTTGATTCATTAAAATTTCTTATATAAACCCTCTTAAAGGGATTGTCATCAATTACCAAAATGGGGGAGATTGAAAGAACATGTGGGCCCCCATGTGTGGTTTTGGTAATTAATGACAATCTTTATGGACTAATGTGTGTATTAAGTTGTACTTGTAGGAATTGTCCATTGGCATTTCTTGGAGCATGTGTTGGCTTCAAGATAGATGTAATGAGAATAAGATGTGTTGCGCAAGCTCAAAATGCACCATCTATAGAAGATCTCATGTTTGATGCTTGCCATCCTCGGTGATCATGGATCGATGATGAGGAATCAAGAAAGGCTTTCCATCTTGAGAAGGGCAAGATCATCTACATCGAGATCAAGTGGAATGCTCAAGGCAAAGGTATAATCTTGATAGGTTTTCCCTTTTGCCAGTCTCATATTGTTAGTAGGAGACCGGGTTTAGGATAGATAGCCGTACTATCAAGAGGGGCTCTCAAATGAGTAACTCGGTCACTTTGTTCGGAGAGAGCTCAAACCTTTGCATATTTGCATCATCATATTTAGTTGTTATTTGGTTTTATCCATGTGAGGATATATAGCTTGTGGTAATCTCCATAACAATATCTTGTTCATCAAAACCGGATCTTCCGTTTGTATCTTGTTGTGATTTCGATCTTGGCGGCTTTTCGGTTTCTCACCAAGTGAGGTTTCTCACATTATTATACATGATACATTCTCACTTGGTGATAACCAATATTTTCACCTTTTATAGGGTAGCTTATGTCGTCCTCTTTCCAACGCAATTGGAATCTGGTCGATCGGAGTTACCAATCAAAAGTTATAGCGGTTTGAATTTGCCTAGGTACCAAAATGCCTAGTTACCAATCTGGTCGATCAAAGTTACCAACCAAGTATTGGATCATCGGCCGGGTTCTCGCCGTCGATGTTCCACGAGAGCCAGACGAACCCGCGGCAAAGGTACTCTTCCTCCCCCGAGTTTGACGGTGGGTTCAACCCAAACGTGCTCTTCCCCTACCCCGCACCTCGCCCTCCTCCGGCCTTCAACATCGACATCAACACCCCCTACTCCAGCACTCCAGCGTACGGCGGCCCTTCCTCATCCATGCGCCGTGGCCCTCTGTCGTTCCGCGGCAGCTCCTCACCTGCAACCTTCGGTGATGCCGACGCCTACAATATGTTCAGCGGAATCTTGGCCGAAGCTTACATATAGGACATGATCTCCTCGGGCTCGGCGGCGGCCGGCAAAGCCTCCTTATTCACTCAAGAACAGTCCCGGGCCAACGCCGAAGACGGCATCGAGTCTTAGGATTTCGCCGAAGGCCAGGCCAAACAGACGCAGGCCAAGGACGTGGAGGACGCCAAACGGGATGCCTTGGCTCCGGCGAAAGCCAAAGACAAAGGCAAGAGGAAGGCGGGCACATCGGCGCCGCAGCCCCGGATCAAGTGGACGGCACTTGAGGACCTTTGCCTCGCCGACGCCTGGAAAGCGGTGAGCATGAATCCCATCACCGACGCCAACCAAAACTCGGACAATTACTGTAAGGGCGTGAAGCTAGAGTTCGACAAGCGCAGCCTTTGTGACCCGAAGTATAGCAAGGTTCACATGGAGCGAGGCGAGGAAGTCATGATCAACCATTGGGAACTCATCCAGCAGGCGTGCAACAAGTGGTACATCGTTCTCGAGGAGGTCGACCGCACACCCGTGAGTGGTGAAAGCATGTATAACAAGGTACTTCGTCGAACACTAGCCGAAGGTATGCCGATTTCATGGCTGTCCTGACACATTTTGCCTTGCATTTGCAGCTCCTTGCACTCGGCATGTACCGGTATGACACGAAGACGGAGTTCAAATTCCACCATGTGTGTTCCGTGATAGAGAAATGCGAGAAATGGGTGGGCACTCGCGTGAGCCTCGCCAAGACAAAGGACGACGCATACAACCTGGAGGCTCCTCTCCCTGTTGCCGGCGAAGGAAGGCCGGAGCTTGGACAAAAGAAGGCGAAGATGCTCAAAGCTACATGACCTCCCGCCGAGCGTCTCCACACTTCAGTCAAGAAGTGCATCGCCGATACCAAGGACCATGCCGATAAGAGGAAGGAGAAGGCCGACGAGAGGTGGGCGCAGCTGCTCTAGAACCAAGACCGCAAGCTCGACCTCCTCAAAGCCAACTACACCGCCAAGAAGAGGAACACGGATCTCTAGTTCCTCATGGGCGGCGAAGACAATTCGGCGATGAGCACGCCAGTCAAGGCCAGGTACATGGCATGCCACAATGCCATCCTCCAGGAGGACATCGACGCCAGCACGCCAAGATCTATGCTGACCATCTCTGCAGCCATTCCTTCGCTGAGCTCTGCTTCCACCTCCTCCAATCCGTAGGCAGGCCACGCCACCGATAAACCCAACCCCGTCGCACCGGATACGCCGGAAGAGTCCATCCCCATCGATGACTGATCGCCGATGAAAGAACATGTGGGCCCCCATGTGTGGTTTTGGTAATTAATGACAATCTTTATGGACTAATGTGTGTATTAAGTTGTACTTGTAGGAATTGTCCATTGGCATTTCTTGCACCATGTGTTGGCTTCAAGATAGATGTAATGAGAAGAAGATGTGTTACGCAAGCTCAAAATGCACCATCTATAGAAGATCTCATGTTTGATGCTTGCCATCCTCGGTGATCATGGATCGATGATGAGGAATCAAGAAAGGCTTTCCATCTTGAGAAGGGCAAGATCGTCTACATCGAGCTCAAGTGGAATGCTCAAGGAAAAGGTATAATCTTGATATGTTTTCCCTTTTGCCGGTCTCATATTGTTAGTAGGAGACCGGGTTTAGGATAGATAGTCGTACTATCAAGAGGGGCTCTCAAATGAGTAACTCGGTCACTTCGTTCGGAGAGAGATCAAACCTTTGCATATTTTCATAATCATATTTGGTTGTTATTTGGTTTTATCCATGTGAGTATATATAGCTTGTGGTAATCTCCATAACAAGCTCTTGTTCATCAAAACCGGATCTTCCGTTTGTATCTTGTTGTGATTTTGATCTTGGCGGCTTTTCGATTTCTCACCAAGTGAGGTATCTCACATTATTATACATGATACATTCTCACTTGGTGATAACCAATATTTTCACCTTTTATAGGATAGCTTATGTCGTCCTCTTTCCAACACAATTGGAATCTGGTCGATCGGAGTTACCAATCAAAAGTTATAGCGGGTTGAATTTGCCTAGGTACCAAAATGCGGTAGTACCGCATTTTAGTACCTAGCACGGCAGTAGGTTTTGGCAAGTTGCCAAATGCCACTGACCTCCTAGGTACCAAAATGTGGTAGTACCACATTTTAGTACCTAGCATGGTCGAAGGTTTTTGACAAGTTGCCAAAAGCCACTGCCGGGCTAGGTACCAAAAAGCGGTAGTACCGCATTTTAGTACCTAGCGCGGCAGAAGGTTTTTTACTTCGTCATTTGGATCTATCCTCCCTTGCTGTACTATGATGTTTTTTAGCATTATCTTGTATAGGTTGTTGTCCTCTTCGAAACGAGCCCAAGATCATCGAAATCGGAGTCCGGATGCAAAAGTTATGGCTGTTTTCGTTCTGTGATGACCAGTAGTACCGGACCAGGATCCGGTAGTACCGGGGTCCGGTAGTACCGCATTTTGGTACCGGGGAGGCAGAGAAAAGTGCGTTCGGCACCCCAGGAACCCCAGGAAATGTCCGGTAGTGCCGGGAAAGTCCGGTAGTATCGGGAAAAAGTTCGGTAGTACCAGGAATCGCGTTTTTAGGCTGCAACGGTTGGATTTTGGAGGGACCTATATAAGGGGCCTTCTTCCCCAATGGTTCCTAAACTATTCTTGCAAGTTTTCCCCTCCATTGTTCACCTTCCTGAGCTTGCTTCCTCTCAATCCCTCATATGATTCTTGCATATTCTTGAGTGATTTGAAAGAGGAGATCTAGATCTACAACCCCACCAATCAATCTCCTCTAAGTGAGGGGAACATATTGGAATCTAGATCTTAGAGTCTTTTGTGGATTTCCTCCATTGTTCTTCCTCTCTTATTCCCCCATAAGCTTTCGTAGCTTTGGTGGAATTTGGGAGAGAAGGATTTGAGCACTTCTTGTGTCCTTGCCATTGCATTTGGTGCATCGGTTTGTGTTATCCTCGGAGGATTTGGTTTGAGTTACTCATTGGAGCTTGTCCCTCTTTGGTTCTTGGAACCCTAGACGGTTTTGTGGCCTTGGCGGCATTGTGGCCTTGGTGGCGTTCGTTGGGAGCCTCCAATTAAGTTGTGGAGAAGTACCCCAACCTTGTGAGAGGTTTCGGTTGCCACCGACAAGTGCACCGATAGTGGAAATGTGGATCGATCCCGTTGGGGTGAGATTCATCGGAGAATAAGGGAGGCCTTTTGTGGCGTTGGTGGTTTGATACCACCCCCTCTCCAAACGAGACGTACTCCATGTTGGGAGGAACTCGGTAAAATATCGTTGTCCCCGCGTGCCTCGGTTATCTCTATACTCGAGCTCTTTACTTATGCACTTTACATTGTGATAGCCTTCGTGCTTGAAGTAATATATATCTTGCTATCAGTTTGTTGCTTGTATTGCTTAGCATAAGTTGTTGGTGCACATAAGTGAACCTTAGTTGTTCTAGGTTGTGCTTAACAAAGTAAACACTAGTGTTATTCCGCCTTTGTTGAGCCACTCTAGGAAAAGTTTTAATCGCCTATTCACCCTCCCCTCTAGGCGACATCCGTATCCTTTCAATTGGTATCAGAGCACGGTCTCTCATTTTAGGCTTCACCGAGAACTATCGACCGACCGAGGACTACCGACCGACTGAGAACTACCGACCAACCGAGGATTACCGATGGACCGACCCACCGAGGACTGTCGATGGACCGACCGAGAACTACCGATCGACCCATCGAGGACTACCGACCGACGCACCAAGAACTATCGACCGAGGACTACCGATGGACCGACCGAGAACTACCGACCGATCGAGGACTACCGACCGACCCACCGGGGACTATTGACCGACCCACCAAGGACTACCGACCGACCGACCCACCGAGGACTACTGACCGACCGAGGACTACTGACAGACCCACCAAGGACTATCAACGCACCGAGGACTACGACCGACCCACAGAGGACTACCGTCCGACCCACCGAGGACTATCGACCGACGCACCAAGGACTACTGACCGACCGACCGACCCACCGAGGACTACCGACCGACCCACCACGGACTACTGACCGATCGAGGACTACCGACCGACCCACCGAGGACTACCGACCGACCCAGGACTACTGACCGACCGAGGACTACTGACCGAGGACGACCGACCGACCCACCGAGGACTACCGACCGACCGAGGACTACTGACCGACCGAGGACTACCGACCGACCGAGGACTACCGACCGACCAAGGACGACCGACCGAGGACGACCGACCCACCGAGAACTATCGACCGATCGAGGACTACCGACCGATCGAGGACTACTGACCGACCGACCCACCGAGGACTACCGACCGAGGACTACTGACCGACCCACCAAGGACTATCAACGCACCGAGGACGACCGACCGACCCACCGAGGACTACCGACCGACCCACCAAGGACTACCGACCGACCGAGGACTACGACCGACGGACCGACCGAGGACTAACGACCGACCGAGGACTACCGATCGACCGAGGACGACAGACCCACCGAGAACTATCGACCGACCGAGGAATACCGACCGACCGAGGACTACCGACCGACCGAGGACTACCGACCGACCAAGGACGGCCGACCGACCGAGGACGACCGACCCACCGAGAACTATCGACCGACCGAGGACTACTGACCGACCCACCAAGGACTATCGACCCACCGAGGACTATCGACCGACCCACCGGGGACTATCGACCAACCGAGAACTATCGACCGACCCACTTAGGACTACCGACCAACCGACCGAGGACTACCAACCCACCGAGGACTACCGACCGACCCACCAAGGACTACCGACCGACCCAAGGACTAGGGACCGACGGAGAACTACCGACCGACCAAGGACTACTGACCGACCGAGGACTACCGACCAACCTAATCCTTCGATCATGAGATCATGTTAATCACCGTCAGCGGTTGAGTATTTTGATGGCATGGATCAAGAGTGGGTCCATCCATATGGCGGAGTTCTTTATATAGGGGGTGGGGACGGGCTTGCCCCTTCCCCAAGGCACCAAGCGGCATCCAAGGGAGGGGGCAGCCCTAGGCGCCCCAAACCCTAAGCGCATGGGCCCTCCCTCTTGAGGTTTCCCTCATGGGCCCTTTTTCCTAGGAAGTTTGGCCCATTAGTGGAATACCATTTCAAATTAGATTTTAATATTATATTTAATATTAATTACATTAATTAATATGTAAATACATATTAAAAAATCCGATTTGACCTGAAAAACCTTTTGGTCCCCCTTCGATTTTCCCCGAGCGACTTCGAAACTTCTCAGAACGATTCCGGTTCTCTCATGAAACTTTTCTGGTTTCCTTTTTCTTTCTTCGAACAACTTCAGATCTCTCCCCGAAACAATTTCGGCTTTCTCTTTCTCTACTGTGATTCCAACTTACAGATGATCTCTATCTCATTGTACCCTTAAGTGTATCTCCCCACAGCCCGGGAATGGCACCGACATGATCTATATCAATGATCAATGCCCATATTGACCCTATATATTCCATGATGACGATGTCATTTGAAACGTAAACGTCGAGTCCAATTCCCTTTGTTTCTTCAATATGACTTGTCTGAGATCCGATCGTTTAGTATCTCATACTTTGTTCAATCTCGTTACCGACAAGTACTATTTCACTTGTTACTGCGATATTACATCCCCGTGACCTAGTCACATGTTGCAACATTATAGATGTAATCTCACCAAGTCATCCTTAAGTATCTTACCTGTCACTAGGTGAACAAATCCCGGTCTTGATGCATAGGACTCAACATGTTCCTCCGAAATACCCAATATACACCTTTATAATCACCATTTTACTGAGTTACATTTGATACAATCCAAGAAGTCTCGGGAGACAGTGATTAGTATGATCTCACGATCTAAGGAGAAGGAGACTTCGTTTCTAACTATTGCAACAATGAACCTTGTGACTTGATCGTGTCACAATCTTTGGGTAATGTCCATCACATCATTCACCAGTGATATGACCTCATTGTCAATTGGCACTATCACCATAATAAGGAAACCTTGATCATCAGTTGGCCAACGAACTAGTATGAATAGGGGCTACTAGGGACTTCTGTTTCATATCACATCTGTATCAATGTTTCCACTTGATACAGTTATAGCATAATATGAAACTATTATGAATTTATTGGAATATGACAATAATAACCATTTATTATTTGCCTCTAGGGCATATTCCCTTCAGGGTTCCACTCTGACGGCGGCAATTTCCAAATAAGAGTTCTAATGCATATCAAGTGTTTCTTAATTATCAACAAGTTGTTGAGCGTAAATTTGGCAAAAAATTGTAACCATGCAAACCGATTGAGGTGGTGAATATGAAAAACTTCATTCTTTTTTTTCAATAAGTTGGCGTTACACATCATGTGTCGTGTTTGCATGCTCACCAAAAAATAGTTCAGCTGAGCGCAAAACCTTCATATTGCTGAAGTTCGTATCGCTTTGCTTGCCAATGCCTCCATGCCTCTAAAATATTGGGATGAAGCTTTCCTCAGACCACTTTCTGATTAATTTGCTTCCCACCAAGGTCCTTAATCACGAGTCCATGGTAGAGAAACCTCTTGGCGTTAGGCCCAACTATGATTCTCTTCGTGTTTTTGTTGTGCTTTTTGGTCTATTCTCCATCCATACAATTCGCACAAACTTGTGTTTCATTCTAAACGGTGTGTCTTTTTGAGATATAGTCTGCTCCATAAATGTGTAAAATGTCTTGATGTTTCTAGTAGACGCATATATATCTCTTGTAATGTTGTGTTTGATGAAAACATTTTTTTAACCTTTACATCCAAATGCCGGTGCTCAACTCCACCGCGAAATTCTCTTGTTACCATCTCATTTATCATCTTCCGTATCTACTAACGAGGGGCTGCATTTTGATGATCTTGTTACTAATGTCTTGCAGGTCCCAATAGTAAACATTCAAAATCTGCAAGTAGATTCAAATTCAGATGCAAATTCTGAGAATAATGAGCAACTCTAACGGTAAGAAGTCAGAAGATTAAGTGAACATAAAGTGTAGTTAATTTGGGAGGAAAGTGAGCCAAGCATCTAATCCAGGGAGGAAATCGAATATATATGTTTGTCAGGAGGCTTAGGCTTCTTTTTTTCATTAAAAAGCCCAAGAATAGCAACTCAGCACGCACAGAAACAAGGTAGTTCAGGTTGCTGACACTCGTTTAGTACTAGTATTATTTGGATTTCACAGTTCACCAGGACCCTCAATATATTAGTCCTGAATTTATTGCTAGTAGTAGTAGTACAATAGTACTGTACAGCTCGCTACCGAACCTTCCATTTGACGTCTCCAACATTTTTTCCCTGGTTTCAACAAGCGAATTATTGATGAACAGCATAGTGGTACCACCTCGCCTAGCTCCCAGCAAGGATGTGTTTGATAGGTCGGGTCATCCCAACATGTGTTTTCCATCTCAGACATGTCCTTCTCAGATATCTGAGTTCACATTTTGTGGTCGTTTGGTAGCCTGTATTCGTTCAGCTTCGCTCCGTGGAGATGTTGTTTGGTGGGGTTGTATGAGTGCAGATACTGCTGAGTCCGAATTTTTACACAAAGGTCCCTAAACAGAATAAGAAAAAGCCATCGGGTCCTTGCTCATCCCACCACCACATTGAGCACGAAATCCGACCATGGCGGCGCGTGGCCAGAGCTCGTGGAGGGCGCGCTCCCTGGCGGAACGTTGGGGGAGTAGCGGCGCAAGGAGGCGGTGGTGGCTGGCTGTTCTGGCGGCGCAAGGAGGCGGCGCTTGGTGACGGCCATGGAGGCGCGAGGAGGCCGGCAGGAGACTGGGAGGGCACTGGGAAGGCGCCGGCGGGAGAAGAGGAGGGCGGCCGGCGGTCGAGAGACGAGGAGGGCGCCGCCGGCGGTCGGAGTTGAGGAGGACGCGGAGGCCAATGGAGGGCGCCGTCTGCAGTCGGGAGCCACGATGGGTCGCGGGGCAAATGTGTTAGAAAAAAGTGGGGGGAGGGTCTGGGGGGTCGCCGGGTGGAACCGCAATAGTGTTTCTCGGGATGAACTCAGCCCGGGCGAGTTGCGAAGATCGATTTGAGTTTCTCTCCTCAGCCCGGCTGAGAGGCGTTTTCGGAGCCAGGTGGGCATAGCTAAGATGGGCTGACCCGACTTAACAAACAACAAAAAGGGCTCTCAGCTGAGTTGAGAAGGAAATATTTGGGTTCACCCGACCCGCCAAACACACCCTAATTGTGCGTACTCGACATCTCACCAAGTCACCATCGCCATGAAAGCTTGATTGACTGTATACAAGGCATGCGGCCTTGCTCACAGAGAGCATTTATTACCCGCATCGCATGATCCGTGGCTTTCTTTCTACCCACATGCCTCCCACATCTTAATGTCGATCGTACATAAGCTAGCTCGCAGGCCGCAGTACCAGCTACCTGAGTGGACTGTAGCAGCAGCATTGATCCTTGCAGTTGCAGCTGAGCCGCCATGGCGACCCTGCCGCTCCACTTCGTGTTGGTGCCGCTCCTCGCGCAGGGCCACGTGATCCCCATGATGGACATGGCACGCCTCATCGCCGGCCGCGGCGGCGCGCGCGTCACCGTCGTGCTGACACCCGTCCATGCCGCGCGCAGCAAGGCCGTCTTGGACCACGCCAGCCGAGCGGGGCTCGCCGTCGACTTCGCGGTGCTCCAGTTCCCGGGGCCCGCGCTGGGCCTGCCCGAGGGCTGCGAGAGCCACGACATGATCAGGGACTACTCCCACTTCAGGCTCTTCTGCGACGCCATGTCCCTGCCCGCCGAGCCGCTCGAGTCCTACCTCCGGGCGCTGCCGCGGCGACCCGACTGCATCGTCGCCGACTCGTGCAGCCCCTACCCGACAGACGTCGCGCGGCGGCTCGGCGTCCCGCGGCTGGTGTTCCACGGCCCGTCAGCCTTCTTCATCCTCGCCGTGCATAACCTGGCCAAGAACGGCGTGTACGACCGCGTCGCCGACGACTTCGAGCCGTTCGAGGTGCCGGGCTTCCCGGTGCGCGCCGTGCTGAACAGGGCGACGTCGCTCGGGTTCTTCCAGACGCCTGGGCTGGAGCGACACCGGCGCGACATACTCGACGCCGAGGCCACCGCCGACGGCCTGGTCCTCAACACGTGCGCGGCTTTCGAGGGCGCGTTCGTGGAGCGGTACGCTGAAGCGCTCGGCCGCAAGAAGGTCTGGGCCATCGGGCCGCTCTGCCTCCAGGACTCCGACGCCGAAACTACGGCCGTGAGAGGGAACCCCGCCGCCGTCGATGCCAGCCTGGTTGTGCCATGGCTGGACGCGAGACCACCCCAGTCCGTGATCTACGTCAGCTTCGGCAGCGTCGTGCACCTGTTCCCGCCGCAGGTCGCCGAGCTCGCCGCCGGCCTGGAGGCGTCGAACCGGCCGTTCGTCTGGGTGGCTAAGGAGACCGACGGCCTCGACCCCGGGTTCGACGCGCGGGTGGAAGGCCGCGGCCTTGTCATTCGTGGCTGGGCGCCGCAGATGACCATCCTGTCGCACCCTTCCGTCGGCGGCTTCCTCACGCACTGCGGCTGGAACTCGGCGCTGGAGTCGCTCTCGCACGGCGTGCCGCTCCTGACCTGGCCGCAGTTCGCCGACCAGTTCCTGACCGAGATGCTGGTTGTGGACGTGCTCGGCGCCGGCGTCCGTTCAGGCGTCACGGTGCCGTTCACGCACGTGGTCATGAACCCCGGCCTGTCGAAAGTTCAGGTCGGGCGGGAGGATGTGGAGAGAGCGGTGGCCGCGCTGATGGACGAGGGAACGGCGGTGCGGGCAAGGGCGAAGGAGCTCGCCGTGAAGGCGAAAGAGGCAATGGCGGAGGGCGGGTCGTCGGACAGCGACCTGACGAGCATGGTTCGCTATGTCACGGAGCTCGTACAGAGGAGAGGTTAGATGATCGATCACGGTAAAAGAGTTGTCGTCGATGTCCTTGACGTCGTGAATCGGTGAATGTTTTCTTCAAACAGTGGTTCGCACGGGACTATGAGATTCGACCAAACAGCAGTTGTCATATTAAGGTATCATCAAGCCATGGGAGTGTCCAAGTCTAATTTAAATTTCGGTGGAATTTACAAATTTGTTAATAAATGGCACTCGTGCTGCGCAAAATATCGAATCCCTAATATTTTTGTTTCGTGTTATTTTGCCATAACCTCATGAGATATATAAAGAGGTACGAGGATGATGGGAGACTTGGATTTAAAGTCTCAACTGTCATGGATGTCGTTGAAGAGGCAAAACGACACAGAAGCTGTTGACTGGAGTTGTTACCGATGAGTTGTTATAGACGTTGTCGTGTGGCCGAGGTCAAGGTAGCCCATCATGAGTAGTGGTGCGGTCAAGATAGTCGTGGTCGATATTGTGCTTGTGGTAATTGATGTCATCGTGATCGCCGGGCACAAATTTTGTATAATATTTTCGTGTGTGTGGACGGAGCTGCGGTCATGGACGAGACACATTACCGATGTCATATGGTGCATTCTGGAGCCGACGCTTTGCACCTTGAAAGGCAGGGGCGTACCTACCTTATGGTAGCAGGTGTCACAAGACACCCGGTAAAATCCTATTTCTTTGTTAATTTTTAGTCATTTTTAGTGTATGACACCCCCAAATCTAGCTGAAATATATGTGTGACTTATAGAGTGACCCCGGGTCGATTTTGCTCTGGGTCCGCCCCTGTTGAAAGGTACTATGGGGGGAGGGGGAGGGGGGCCGGCATTCTACACGTTGAGCGTACTGTTGCGGGCATTTTGTGGATGTCCACCAATTTTATCAAGACTAGAGGAAACCCACTGATCACACAATAGTTTTGCCAGAACCGTATGCACGGTTATAGAGCATCACAATCGTGATGCAGGTGTGGTGACGCAGCCGTTGGACGTTGTCAATGCTATCGTCGGTGTCGTCGGGTGTGGTCTTATTATCGGTGTGCCTTGCAGCCATACCGTCGAAAGCATTGTAAATGTATACCCAGTATAGTGACGCCTGTGGTGTGTTTATGAAGATGTTGATGAAGGCTATGTTAATATATATAAGCTTTGGCGATCATGTACCAGGATGAAGTAGCAACGTGATGTAGTGTGTAGCTTGAAGACATCCCTTTGGACAACGCATATCGATGCCGTACGTGCTGCACCGTGAGAAATCAACAAAGTTGTGTTCCACACCGAGCCTGCGTGTGGTTAATTAATGTCGCTTCTCGTGGTTGTGCTCGATGATGGTCTTGGCCTGGTATAATCGTTCAGCTTGACGGCCATTGTTGTTCCATCTTGACAAAGTGTAGATGTCGTGTACGTACATCGGTGCAATACTGCAGGATGTAGACGTGTGGCGATATATCGATCCCTCAATCGGCTGATTCATTGTCGCCTGGATATGCGCACGTGGTAGCGTGCGTGGCTAAGGCGTGTCATTGAAGCTTGGTGGCCGGCTAGCTCCATCGAGACATGACGAAGTGGAAGCATGGAATCATGAAGTAGCTAGTGTGTAGATATGAACATTACCTGCTCCACGTGCGTGTGTTTCCTGTTTGATGGTGTCCTGTCTTCTAGTGTATAGATTGATGTCCTTTACTCGGTCCCAATTTAGGTTGCATATAAGATTTTATCAAGTTAAACTATACAATATTTGACCAACTAATTTAATATAATTATATGATTCTAATATTATTAAAATTGTCTTAAAATATATTATTATTATTTTATATCATATATATTTATATTATTTTGTATAGTTAAATTTTGCAAGTTTGACTTATATATAAAATTATGCACAGCCTAATATGAGATGGAGAGAGTATATATAAGTATATCGATTAGAAGTACTAAATGGACATACCCAGCGTGGATGGCAGCGACTTGCTTTGTCCGGCGTGGTGTCACGCGCGCAATGGCAGCTCCATGCGAGCGTTGCCTCCTCCGCGTCGATGCAAAATTGCAGATCGAATCGAAGCCGTGGAGGACGACCGGTATGATCCAGCCGGTTGTGGCGTCTTCAAGTAGGTGTTCCAGCTTCTGCCCCAGGTTGACATAGAGTGGCGTAAGCGATGAACTGAATCACGGTGGACGTGTTTGGTAGCGTGAGGTCCGGACAAGCCTGTTGCCGATGAAAACATGCCGTTTGATGCCCGCATGGAACAGGTTATTAGACTTGACAAATCCAGAACAAATTTGAATGGAGAAAAACAAACAAGAATGGGACCCATTGTTTCTGATAGGCGGCACCCGCGCGAACTGAAAGCAGTCCGTAGTCCATTGATAACGCTCGATCGAGCGTTTTCGGTGAGTCAGCCTCGTCGTGCGCTCACGTGATGCAAAAGCGACACTCCCCGCACAAGTGCGGCCGATGATGGCACGAATGGGAGATATTCGCTCACCCCCCGCCGGAATACTCCTTCCTCGCTCACCGCCGAAATCAACCTCCTCCCCCTCCCATCGAGCTCACTTTCCTGGTCGGTTAGCTGCAAGTAGCTCCCTCATCTTCGGTCATCGGCGACTTCAGCGACGACGTTCCCGTTAAGACCACTGCCTCCTCTTCGTTAAGTCGTCTCTCCGATCGCCATGCCGAGGTGGAATGACATCGAAAGCTCGACCCAATCATCTCTAGGGGTAAGCTCAATTTTTCCCAATTCCTCCCTAGGACCGGGGGCACTACTGCAACAACTAAGGAGTAATCGGTTTCCAAACCGAAGAATGAAGTGGATATGCTAATGCAGGTGCAAAAATCCCAAGTAGAGGTAATAAAAGGCAAGCAGAAGAGATGGGATTGGAAAGGAGAGAGTTTGAACGAGGAAACTAAGAAGTTAGAGTACACGATTTTTATATGCTCAAAGCTACTAAGGCTAACAAGGATAAGCTAAAAAATCAAGGAAATCCATGGTCGTTGACTTTTTATTCCAATGTTGTTGTACCTATGTCCTAAAAACTTCTAATTATCAAATATTTTGATGAGGTGGTATAGTACCCCTCCCCCCCCCCCATGTGATGGTGATGGTGAACTGGTGATGGTGGTGGTGATAGGATGACACCCACTTTTGAAGTGGTGATAGGTTAACACCGGGGTGATATGATGAACTGATTCTCTTCTGGCAATGATGATGGATGAACCTATAGTGTAAGGTGATGCTTGTTATGACTAGTACATGCTTGTATTCTTCTTTTTGTTCTGCCTGTGTTCTTCCTGTTGTTCTGCTCTCGATCGTGTTCTTCCTGTTGTTCTGTCTTTGTTCTTCCTATTCTCAATTCCTCCTTTGAACAATTTCGTGCTTAGTGAACCAACCACTCATAGTGTCATGCACTTTAGGTGACTCAGGGAACCTGCCGACTCGACGCTGCCCCACGTCCACTTACCATCTTCGTCGCTGCCACTGGCCTCGCCGCGGTGATGGCGGCCCCCCTCCTCCATCGAAGGTGGTTGGGACAGAGCTCACGGTGGATGGCAGGGCTGTTTGGCTATTCGACAGCGCGCGTTCGACGGCGTGTGCATGCGATTTCTAGCGACGAGCAGCTTCCCCGGTGGCTTGTGCGTGCAGGTCTAGGAAGCACGTGGGAGAATAGGGGGTTGGCTATGCTGCTCTATCTTGGATTAGGGTCTGGCTATGGCAGGGAGGAGGTGAGCGAGGGTGCTGCTCAGATTGCGGGGCTGCAGCGGATGGCTATGCTGCTCTATCTTGGATTAGGGTCTGGCTATGGCAGGGAGGAGGTGAGCGAGGGTGCTGCTCAGATTGCGGGGCTGCAGCGGAGTGGAGCCAGCCGTGCTTCGAGGATGTGTCAAAAGACGGAAAAAAAAGTTTCATGAAAGAACCATATTTTTTGTGGCATGTGTAAAAAGACAAAAACAAGTTTCTATTTCGATTGAATTTTGTTTCTTCTACACATGCAACATAAAAAGTTTTTTTTGTGAAATGACATTGTGCACGCCTAGAATGTGGAGATGTGTGTGTTCCTATTTTTTGGGGATTATTTAACTTTTTAAAACGGTTTAAAACACATTTCAAATAAAGGGAGCATATGCACCCAGAAACCAACCTATTTTCGTGACTATAATTTTTTTTTTACCGAAACTACGGCGGGCTTACGCCAGCCTGAACAATTTCATTCAACCAAATACAGTTACAGAGCTCTCAGCAGAGTTTTAGAGGACAGAGGGGGCAAGGCAGACAAGAGGATTCACGGCGGATCATAGATGTTACACCAGGACCTAAGGCTAGATGCAGAGCCCGGGTTCGTACAGCGGTACGCCCAGAGTCGCAGATCCTCGATGCATCTGCTACGAATAAGGGAGAGAGGTTCATCGATGTTGTTGAACACAAGTGCATTCCTTCGTTTCCAGATGTTCCAGAGGACAGCGATGCAGATGGTGGCTGCTGCAGGGCTCGCGCTGCGGGAGGCACAGAGCTCAGTGAAGTCTTCGCAACGCTCGTCATCCGTAAGGGGGAAGAGCGCCCAAACCTCCTTAGCCCGGGGACAGTTTGTAAACAAATGATCAATAGTTTCTTCGTCTTGACACGTGGGGCAGTCAGCCGTCGCGGAGATCTGGTGGCGAAATCTCCGTTCATTGGTTGGAAGCCGTCGGTGGCGTGCAAGCCAGCAGAAGATCTTGCATTTCAAGGGTGCGTTGCTACCCCAAATCATCGTCACATGTTCATCTTTTTGCAAATGCCTAAAAGAATTGACATAGAAACCTTTGTTCGATAATTCCTTGTTAGTGAGTCGGCAATTCCGTAGATCAGGGATAGTTGGGCGAAGGGGAACAGAGAGAATATCAGTGGAGAGAGAGCTGAGCTGAGCAGCGGCAGTGGTGGTGAGACGGGGTACGAGGCAATCGGAAAGGCGGTGCGTAAGGATGTGAGCGACTGAAGCATTGGGCCTAGTCGTATGAGAGAAAAGGGCGGGGAAACGGTCACAGAGCGGGGCATCGCCATTCCAAGTGTCAAGCCAGAAGGCCGAGGAAGAGCCACAACCGATAGTGACAAGGGAAACCGATCGGAAAACAGTGAGCCCGGTGACAATGCCCTTCCAAACCGGAGTATCCAGGTGGTGTGGGTCTCCGAGGTCTCTGTTGGCAGACCAACCATACATGCGACGAAACCAGCAGGCCCAAGGGGCAGAAGAATCAGAATGAAGCTTGGAGAGGAATTTGGCAAGGAGAGCGGAGTTCTGGGCAGGAATAGAGAGAATGCCAAGGCCGCCCACATCCGTAGGCGTGCAGACATCAGTCCAAGCAACCTTACACTGTCCCCCATTGCAGGTTTCCTCCCCGGTCCATAAGAAGGCACGACGCCTTTTATCAATTGCCTCGATGACACCTGCCGGGAGAAGGCCGGCACTCATAGCATGGGCAATCATGGCGGTGAGAACGAAGTTGACGAGTAGGAGGCGGCCTCCAATCGGAAGGGATCTGCCTCGCCATCCAGAGAGACGCTTGTCACTTTTGGAAATAAGAGGGGCAAAATCCAGCATCCGAAGCTTATGAGTAGACAAAGGGAGGCCGAGGTAGGTTTGGGGGAAGGAAGAGATGGCACAGCCGAAGGTGGAGGCCATCTGAGAGGCTTCGGCAAGCCCAGTTTTGATAGGGACGAAGGTACTTTTATGGAAGTTAATGGTGAGGCTAGTGGCCGAGGAGAAGGCATCCAGGAGGTTTTTCAGGTTTTCTACATGTTGCGGGATGGCCCAGATAATGATGAGAGTATCATCGGCGTACTGGAGAATAGGGCAAGGAAGATCATCAACTAAAGGGTGCAGGAGTAGGCCATCCCTAGAAGCCTGGAGCAGGAGTAGTTGGAGGACATCAGCAACGAGGTTGAAAAGAAAGGGGGACAGAGGGTCGCCTTGGTGAAGCCCCCTGCGGCATTGGATCCACTTCCCGGGAATGCCGTTGAGGAGGACAGCCGTCTGGCTGGTGTGGTTAAGCATTTTTATCCAGGCTCGCCAAAGCTCAGGGAAGCCTTTGGCTAAGAGGGTGCGGTCCAAGGCCTCCCAACTGATGGAGTCGAAAGCTTTGCGGAAGTCGAGTTTGAAGACCACGGCCGGGGCCGCACGCTTATGGCAAGATTGAACAATATCAGCAGCGTAGACGAAATTTTCGGCAATGGAGCACCCAGAAATAAACCCTGTCTGATCTGGGTGAACAAGGAAAGGAATAAGGGTTCAAAGACGAAGAGTGAGACATTTGGTGTGGAATTTGAGGCAGGAGTTTTGCAAGGATATAGGCCGGAAATTGTCAGGCCTGTTGGCCCCAGCTTTTTTGGGAAGAAGAACAATGTAGGATTTATTAATAGGGCGGAGGTCAGTCGTTAAGGAGTGAAAATCTCGAAGAGAGTCCATAAGGTCGTACTTTACTAGATCCCAGTTGCGCTTGAAGAAGGCCAGGCCAAAACCGTCAGGTCCAGGGCTCGAGTTATCTTTCATGGAGAGGACGGAGAGGTGAAGCTCATCCATGGTGAAGGGGCGGACAAGGGAGGCAGCTTGAGCAGAATCAAGCTTAGTCGAGGACACGAGCGTGGCCAAGTCTAAGTTGTCAGAAGCAGGGAGAGGAGTTCCCAGAAGGTTTCTGTAGAAGGAGTGGAGGATGGCGGCCTTGGCGGGGTGGGCAAAAAAAGTGTTGCCATCATCATCATCAAGAACCTTAATCTGGTTTTTCCGAAGATGCCCAGAGGCACACAAATGGAAGTAATGAGTGTTCTCGTCGCCAAGGGTGCAGTGGCGGATTTTTGCGCGCTGGCGCCAGTAGGTAGCCCTCGCAGCGTTGATGCGACTTAGATTGCTTTTTGCCAAGAAGAGAAGGCGACGTTCAAGGGGGGAGAGGAGGCGCACCTCTTCAAGCCGGTCAAGGAAGGAAATAACAGCACGACAATTAACAAGGTAAATGGAAGGCAGCCGACGGCTGCCAGCCCAAACTCGAGCAGTAGACCTGACACGTTTAAGCTTCAGGTTGATACGACAAGAAGAGACTAAGTGACCGTGGCTAGGGCCAACGCTGTGCCAATTAGAAGTGACCAAAGGAGGTAAGGAGGAGTGTTGAAAATGGAGCTTCTTGGGGCTTTTGACAGGGCCTCAAGGTGAAGGGGAACATGGTCCGAGGTAGGCCGGTGAGACGAGGTTAGGGTAGTGTTTGGGAGATCCATGCTCCAAGCAGGGTTGACAAGGGCGCGGTCGAGATGGGCGAGGATAGGTGAGGTTTGTTGATTCGACCAAGTGTACTGTCTATCCAAAAGGGGAATTTCTAGAAGACCGAGGTTATTAATGAAGTCGTTGAAAAGGTCAGCCTCGACAGAGTTAAAATTGTCGCTGGATTTATCTTTGGGATTGCGAACAAGGTTGAAATCCCCCATGACGGCAACGGGATTGGCGAGGGAGGCGAAGATTTGCTCAAGAGAGGCGAGGAAGGGGGCTTTTTGAGCATGGACGCAAGGGCCTTAAACGTTTATAATAGAGAAGCAGAGATTGTCACAGCGGAAGGAGAAGGTTGTGGTGACGGAGAAATCGTCAATAGTGTGATGGAGGAGCTCTACAATATTGTCGTCCCAAGCCGTTATGATGCTGCCAGAAGAACCGTCAGAAGGCTTAAAGACAAAGGATCAGAGTGAAGGCGGGAGGAAGGAGGAGGCGAGAAAGGTGGAGATGTCGGAAAGTTTGGATTCCTGAATGCACATGATGGTGGGAAGGATTCAATGGCCACCCGAACGTCATCGCGTTTACAGCGCTGACCAAGACCACGTACGTTCCAGCAAGCAAGAATAAGCTTAATTAACATTAAGAAGCAATGATCGACAAGGGGGACAAGGATAGAAATAAAAGGTCCAGGCATACAGCTTAAAAGTCTTACAATTAAGGAGATTACACGGGCAGAAGATAGGGCCCAAACAAGAATAGAGGCACATACTAAAGGACGAAAAGGAGACTCAGAGCAAGCTGGGCAGTGCAGTCTGGCAGGATGAGCAAAAGGAGCTGCCACATTCTGGAAGGGCCACGTAGGCTAGCAGAGCATCTAGAGAGGGCTTGAATGTCCGCACAGGTGAGGTGGAGGCGAAGCGAAGCAGAAGCAGCCTCATGAGCCTGGCTACGGAACCGAGCAATCATGTGGAACTCTGCACCGACGGGGAGAGGAGGTTAGCAAGGATGAGATCAGAGATAGGAATATCACAGGCAACGGCAAGTACCTGGATGTCCTGGTCGAGCAGAGGGCCATGAGCTTCAACCGCCACAGCCAGGAGATCATCAGCATTGAGCTCCCCCTTGCGCCCCTTGGGCTGGGCCGTCCCCTCCATCAGATCTTTCTTCCGCATGGAGGCCTTATCCACAATGGAGA
This sequence comes from Avena sativa, assembly GCA_916181665.1. Lineage (NCBI taxonomy): Eukaryota > Viridiplantae > Streptophyta > Magnoliopsida > Poales > Poaceae > Avena > Avena sativa. The sequence goes on along the minus strand of OV702293.1, from coordinate 6,317,697 downwards.
CAAAGGTGCTAGGCTCCATGCTTGCCAGGCGAGAGCTGCGCCGTGGTCTCGGTGGTGGAGAGACGGCCTGCCAAACAGTAGGGAGGACAGGGGTGACCTCAAGAGCCAGGGCATGGATGGCAGTTGTCGGAGCCCCTGGGGCAGCGGCCAGAGGCAGAGCATCAGCAGAAGCCTGAGCAGCGATCAAAGAGGCCGCTACAGGCACAACATCAGGAACTAGGGGAAGGTGGGCATCATGACCCAGAGCAAGCTCAGTTGCAAAGGGGATGGGGACAGCGAGCGCCGGCTCAGTAGGGCGACCGCGGACAAGGACATCCATAGTCAAGGTGAGGCGGTTTAGAGGGCCAATCGTCGCAATAGAGCTGATGAGGCCCACCGAAGCCGTGGCGAGGTTGACCACCATGAGACCTTTACAACCAGGGTCAGGAGAGAGAGGCCTCATCGGAAGGCAGAAGAAGGCCTGTTCTCCCAGGGAACCCAGAACATGAACATCAAAGAAACCCAGGTAGAGTTTGAAGACGACTGATTTAGGCTCGGAATGGAGAGGGTCGCCAATTGCCATGGGTATAGCCGGGGCAGCAGCCAAGGCTTGGGAGACAGCCGACAAGGCAGCAGCCGGTGCAACACTAGAAGGCTCAGCATGGTCGACCATAGGCAAAGGAGCTCCAAGAGCCTGCAACACCTCGGCGTAGCCAGCGCCTCCCTCAATCTCAACCATCTGGTGCTCATCATCTGAGGAAAAAGCCTCCAGGACAGGGTCAGAATCAGGGCCAGAGGAGTGGCCTGAGCCAGGAGCAAGATCATCAAAGCCAATGATGTCCACTTTGCCAATCGAGCCGGTGTTGCAGTGGTTCTTGACCGTGATGTTCATGGGAATGTCAGTGATAGTCTCTGCCTTGACAGTGATGAGAACTGCGGAGTAGTCAACGCCTGTGAGGCAGAAAGGATCAATGATGTGGGGATTGGCATAAGGCGCGGAAGAGTGTATGATGTGTTCTCTGTTCTAGTGCTCGAGAGGGAAGTCCTCAATGGAGAGGGCAGCGAGAGCATCGTGCTCAAAGAGGAACCGGTTGTCTGACTCGTCATGACGTTCAAAGAAGACCGTAGCCTCACGGCCAAGGAAAGGTCCATTATGCACCGCATTTTCACGGTCATAGGGGAGGAGAACACGGCCAACCGGGCACCACGAGAAGAGGGGAACAAGGAGACACGGTCTGGCCCACAGCCCAGATCAGCCGCCTGATAGATGAAATTGTCAGGATTTTCGAGAGAGGGGTTCAGGAAGGCAAATGCCAGATTATCAAAGTGTGCCATGTTGATGAACGGCATGAACACATCAATGTAATCAGGCCTCTGTGGCTCCTCCAAGTCTTCAGCGTCAGGTAGGGCGAGATGGTTGTCGGGTGCGGGTAGGTAGTCTGCAGCGTCAACGAGGGGGATGAACCCATCATCGTCAGCGGCCTGCAGGTTGCCATCCACGCCATCGAGGGCCTGACCAAGCAGGGTGCCCTCCTCGCTGGAGCCGTCCTCAAAGACAAGCTCCTCCGGGTCTTCTTCCTCCTCCTCTTCAATGGCCAGTGGTGTCACCGGGGGGGCGATCCGGCAGGCCGAGCATTGATGGTCAGAGGAGAGGCAAATGGAGCAGAACAGGCCGACCGGTTCCGGGTTGACCCCAGCCGCGAGGTCAGCGCCGAGGTCCTCCATCGCGGTACTGGAAACAAAACAGGAGGGGGTGTGAGGGGGAGAGAAGAGGCGAGAAGGGGAAAGAGAGGGAGAAGAGAAGCCACGAGAGGCGGGGGAAGGCGAAGGTAGCTTACAAAGACGCTCGATGTGGCCGGAGCAATGGCAGCGGCGGCAACGGATGGGATCCCGGCAATCAGCAACGAAGTGATCGCGAGATAGGCACCTGTGGCAGCGAGGGAAAGAGGGATTGAGGGGCGGAGGGGGGGGAGAAGGAGCGAGGCGGGGATGGTTTAGAAGGGGAGGAGGCCACCTGAGAGTAGGAGGGGCGCGGCCCGCCATCAGCGACGCGGGCACCGAAGTTACCAAAGAGGGAAAGAGGACTCGTGGGAGGGGCGCAGGGCGAAAGAAGGAAGGGGGCTGTCAACACCCGGATTTTTCAATCCTAGATGCCTGTTATGCCACACATCGCAATCCCAGGATTACCATTTTTGCGAGACGTAACAGAATTGGATACCATAGTACTTCATCCATTACAACGATACATAAGTTCTTACACAAATAGGGATCTCATGATCCAGTTCTCAATACAACATCAAGCAGCGGAATACGTAATAATAATGGTAGCGTAGGCGAAGCTCCATCTTCAGGGTCACAGGCAATGCTGACGATGGGAGATGATCCTAGTTGTCGTAACCTTCCTGGGGTCCATCCTCCAGGTACTCCTCTTCATAGTCTGGCCATGGGAATAGCCAGGGACAAAGCCATGAGTACTCTTTAAGTACTCGCAAACTAATACTAACAGGTAAAGGGGTTTTTGGATAATGGGACACTAGGCTCTAGGGTTGTTTTGCAAAAAGCCAGGTTTATCTTTACTAAGTTCCAAAGCTGGTCACAATTTTATAACTCCTAAGTGGGATCTTGTAATTCAGGTCACAACTCTGTTGTGGTCCAGTCAAAGTCTCACTTTATTTCACAAGTCATTTTCAAAAGGGTCTGACGGGGGAACAGTATGGCCACTCCAACTGTCCATAACCGCGGACGCGGCTATTCGAATAGTTTGACACTCTGCAGAGATTGTACACTTTCACCACAACATTCGATACATCCGTCAGGAACAAATCCTAAATTCACCATACTCAGTATGCGGATAATCAATCCTAACCTTTCGATTACACACCCTAGTATAAGCACCTCTCCTGTGAGTTTGGCCTCCCAACCATGACCAACTGTCATCTTGGGTATTGCACAGGTGGACAATCTTCACAAGGTAGCCTCAGCTCAGACCTTGGCCGTGAGGGAACTAATACTAAGGAATATAATTTTCCATTCAAGCCCTACCCAAAATTCAGGTATTGTGGTTGTACGATAAAATTGGAATGGTATCGCATCCAGACAACCATCAGTTTTATAAAGGGCTAAGGCTCATGCCTCATCATTTTCATCACCAAAATCATCAAGTGTTCGGAAACACATGTCCAAAACATTTCAATAGAATGATCCATCATTCCAAGGTTTTCATAACCATTTTTCCACCAAGTATTCCCATCTAAAGTTGATCAAGTTTTATGCTTAGCACTAGCATCTATAAGTGGGGGTAGTAATGATGAGGGGTGGTACTAGGGGAGTTTCACTAAGTCCAACATTATATCTTAGACTGATATCAAGGTTTCTAGCTTAGGCCAAATTTTATGCTCTTTAAGCAACCTTCAACACAACTGTCTAGTATCTACCAAACTCTTAGGTAGACTCTAAGTAAGCTTTGATAAAGAAATAAAGTAAGAAGCTTGTCATAAAACTAGGATTGGTTTAGCAAGTAGGTATGATCACTTATGCTTAAGGCATATAGTATTCATATCACAAGTATGGGTTTGTGGTCACAATAGGGTATTTTGCAAGGGTTAGCTTGCATCAATGTCAATATAAGCTTGCATAGGTATAGTATCTTGCAAGTGTTAGCTTGCATTGGTATAGTATCTTGCAAGTGTTAGCTTGCATTAGTATAGTATCAGCTTGCCTTGTGCAGAGCAGTGGTTGAAGTTCTCCTCGGCTTCGTCTTCGTAGTATCCTCCTTCTTCCTCGTAGTATCCTTGGTCGGTACTAGCGTCTATGAATAAATACGAGGTACACAATCACCAAACAATACTTAACTACTTGCAATCATCACACACAAGGGTCCTATAGATGATCTAGCATCACCTCTAACATTACAAGGTTAAGGCTTGGTTTAACTCTTTTTATTTTAGAAAAGTAATTTCTACTCATTGAAAAACTACTTAAGATTTAATATTCTCCAAACTAAACATGGGATCATGTTGACACATGTCATCACCACATATTGTAGTCCATGGGAATGTGATTTAAAGTGGTGTCACAATTTAATAAGGTTTAACCTTTTTATTTTAATTAATTAAAGTGACTAGAAATGCCTATGAAGCATTCTTTTATTGCTTGAGCAATATTTTTGCAAGTAAACCTAGATATTTTTATATATTCTGAAAGGTATGGTTAAATGTGATTTTTGAGAGTTGGAAACAAATCAAAAGCTTTTATGGTTTAAATTTGAAAAATGTTTGAATGCAGAAAAGCTTCTGCCTTGTTATTTTTTCTAAGGTTGATCTACTGATCCAAATGACTTGAATCCAACGGGCTTGGATTAAGCATTCACAGACCTTTCCAACAAAATTGGTTTCATCCAATTTGATGTATTGAATCGATCTGGGTTGATTTTTGAAGTTGGGTGCTGCAGTGTGTTTGAAAAGAAAAAGAAAAAGGTTTAATTTGAATTGTTGGGTTGCGCGGTAAATTCTAACGGGCCGGCCTGCTAAGCACAGTGCTCCCGCGGGCTGCGTAAGTGGGTGTCCCCACTCGTCAGTGACACGGGGCTGGGCAAAGCGGTATGGGGTGATGTGGATCGTTCGATCTAGCTCTAATCCAACGGCTGTGGGTCATCGTCGACGCGAGACAGCTCCAGCGAGAACTAAACCTAGCGCGGCCAGTGGGTGGTGCTGGGGGCTTACCGGGGTACGGGCGAGGGTCGGCGAGGCGGGCGAACGACGAAGTCGACGACGGCGAACCTCCTGGTACCAGTGGCTTCTCCTGGGGCGGCTCCAATCGCTGGCTCCTTTCTTCTCCGGCAGCGGCAGGCTCCAGTAAAATTCCGGCGAGGTGGTGCGCGCCTTGCTCTGAGGATGGTGTGGCACGGTCAGTGGGGAGAGGGGAGTGAGATGGTGTGATGAATTCGTGCGGGGGTGACCTCTATTTATAGTCGAGCGAGGGGACCGTCGGGGCGCAAGGTGAGCTCGTCGGGGGCGACGTTACAGGCGGCTAATGGCATGGGCACGGGTAGGGGACGGTGTTGTGTCTCCTGGCGATGCTCAACAGCATGGTCGCGAGGCATGGGGCGGTGTGGTTTGGTCTGGAACGGGCGGTGCTCTGCGCGGCAGAGGCGACGTTTTCGACGGCGGGCGGTGGCTATATGGCACGGGGCGGCAAACGGGGGTGTCTGGCGGTGTCCTGGGTCGGTGGTGATCGTGTGTGCATGCGGTGAGGGCGGCGCGCGGTCTATGGACGCTGGTCGCGGGTGGCGCTCTGGCGCATGTTCGGCATGGTCTGGGCGTGTCTCGTGCGTGTGGTCCAGGGCTTGGCAACGCTCGCGGCTGGGACAGGCAGTGGCGGTGGACGGTGGGCTGCCTCCCAGACAAGGTTGGCACGGCTAGTTCTTCCTCTAGCCTGCTGTCCACAATGGGGTGACATGGGGTTGCTCGGCTGTTCACCATTAATGGCAATGGCAAGATCACAGGGGTGCTAGTGTTGGGCTAATCTTTCTAGATGATCTACTGAGCTGTGTGTGAGCTAACTAGGGAACAAGTTAGACAAGAATTACTGCACACTATAGTGTTTGATGTTTTGTTTGATTTGTGTTTGCCACCTGTTTGATGAAATGGCCGCATGAAAACAAGTTTTGAACTTTGAAATGAATTTCGGTGGGTTTGCTAGATTGGTTCTGGTGAGTCTGCAGATGCTTGGGTTTTGAAATTGAGCTTGTTTGAGTGGGTTTTGAAAAAGTGGGATCTTCCCATATGAAGAAGATTCAATTTTGAAATGTCATTTAAACTATGCATTTGAAAGTTTCTAGATGATCACAAAGTGGGCCTTGATACTCTGTTATGAGTACATTCAAGGGGTGCAAAGATCCAGAAAAGTTTCTGTTAGGTTCTGAAAGTTTGAGATAGCCAAAGTAGGCATGGGAGTTAAATTGGTCAAAATGACCATTCCCTTAATATATTTGTTTTGATTTACTTGTCTTTAGGAAAAGTGTGGGAAATGTTTTAGATGATGTTATTTTCACCTTAGAAACATTTTACAAGCAATTGTTCACACAAACAAGGTGGTCTTTAAAGTAATTCAAAATTCATGCATACACATATACATGCATTCATGAATTCATTTAGAAAAGTTTTTTGTTAACCCTAAACTTGATGATTAGTGTTTTGATGATCTAAGTTTGATATTTTTGGGATGTTACAAACCTTCCCCCCTTAAACAAAATCTCGTCCCGAGATTTGAAAAAGGACGAAAAGATTACCTAGGATTTGAAGAGATCGGGAAACTCCGTCCTAATGTGATCTTCGCGTTTCCAGGTAGCTTCCTCTTCTGTGTGATTGCTCCATTGAATCTTGAGAAACTTGATGCTCCGGGTTCTGGTGGTTCGAAAGGCTTCCTCCAATATACGGATGGGCACTTCGGGATAGGTCAGGTCATCGTTGATCTCTATGGTCCGATGGTCGATATTCTTGAACACTTCGGTCTTCTCGGGGACTTCGAGACATTTGTGAAGTAACGAGATATGGAACACATTGTGCACAGATGACATCTCTTCAGGTAGCTCCAGTTGATACGATACTTCTCCTCGACGGTTCAAAATTTTGAAAGGTCCGATATATCTGGGGGCTAACTTTCCTTTGAGTTGGAAACGTTGCATTCCCTTCAATGGCGACACTTTTGGATAAACAAAATCTCCGATGTTGAAGGCGAGGTCTCGACGTCTCTTGTCGGCGTAACTCTTTTGTCGGGATTGGGCTGTCTTGAGGTGTTCACGAATCTTGTGAACCTTCTCTTCCGCTTCTCGTAGGATGTCGGGTCCGAAAATCTGACTCTCTCCTACTTCCGACCAGTTCAAAGGGGTGCGACACTTTCTCCCGTACATAAATTCAAATGGGGCAATTTGCAAACTGGCTTGGTAACTATTGTTGTAGGAAAATTCTGCAAACGGCAGACAGTCTTCCCACTTGGATCCATATTCTAGCACACATGCTCTAAGCATATCTTCGAGTATTTGATTTACTCGCTCCATTTGTCCATCGGTCTGAGGGTGATACGCGGTACTGAAATCTAGGCGGGTTCCTAAACCTTCTTGGACTTTCTTCCAGAATCTCGAGGTAAACTGAGTTCCTCGATCCGAGACTATGTTCTTGGGGACTCCGTGCAAACTAACGATCCTAGCGATGTATAACTCCGCTAGCTTCAAACTCTGATAGATGGTTTTGACAGGCAAGAAATGGGCTACTTTGGACAATCTGTCCACTATGACCCAAATAGAGTCATTTCCCCTACTAGAAGTAGGTAGTCCAGTGATAAAGTCCATTCCTACAGAATCCCATTTCCATTCCGGAATTTGCAAAGGTTGCAACAGTCCAGCGGGTCTTTGATGTCCTGCCTTGACTCGCTGACATATGTCACACTTGGCGATATAGCTTCCGATTTCTCTCTTCATCTTATGCCACCAAAATTGCTCTTTCAAATCTTGATACATCTTAGTTCCTCCGGGATGGATAGAATAAAGAGTATCATGAGCCTCCTTCAAGATAACTTCTTTCAACTCCGAATCTGCTGGTACACAAAGGCGTCCTTTGTACCACAAAACTCCTTCTTCATCCTTGGTGAATCCGGGTATTTTGCCTGTACCGATACGACGCTTGATTCCGTCGATACTAGCATTTCCTTTCTGCGCCTCTTTGATCTGACTGATCAAAGTGGGCTGAAGTTCGATGCTAGCCAAAAATCCTTCACTTACTAATTCCACTCGAAAATCTTCCATCTCTTTGTGCAAACTTGGTTGCTCCTTTAAAATCATGGAGTTCAAGCGGCACGACAATCTGCTAAGGGCATCGGCTACCACATTGGCTTTTCCAGGATGATAGTGAATGTCCAGGTCGTAATCCTTGATTAGCTCAATCCATTGTCTCTGCCTCATATTCAGCTCCTTCTGAGTGAATATATACTTTAGGCTCTTGTGATCTGAATAAATCTCACAACGGTTTCCCATTAGGTAATGTCTCCATGTCTTTAGGGCTAGGACTACGGCTGCGAGTTCGAGGTCATGGGTTGGGTAATTTTGTTCATGTTGCTTCAATTATCGCGATAGATAAGATATAACTTTGCCCTCTTGCATTAGCACACATCTGAGACCAATCTTGGATGCGTCACAATACACGTCGAAGGGCTTCGTGATATCCGGCATGATCAAGATTGGGGCTAAGATTAATCTCCTCTTGAGTTCTTGAAAACTCGCTTCACATTTGTCTGTCCATTCAAACTTCTTGTCCTTCTTCAGCAATTGGGTCATGGGTCGGGCTATACTTGAGAATCCTTCTACGAATTTGCGGTAATATCCCGCCAATCCGAGAAAAACACGAACTTGGGTTTGAGTGGTTGGGGCTTGCCAATCTTCTACATCTTTTACTTTGGCAGGGTCAACGGCAATTCCTCCGGCTAATACAATGTGACCGAGGAATCCTACCTCCTGTAACCAGAATTCACATTTGCTAAACTTTGCATACAACTGATGCTCTCTAAGGGTTCCAAGAATGGTCCTTAGGTGTAGCTCATGTTCTTCTTCTGATTTGGAATAAATCAGAATGTCATCGATGAAAACAACGACAAACTTATCCAGGAAGTCCATAAAAATCTTATTCATGAGATTCATGAAATAAGCGGGGGCATTGGTTAATCCAAAAGACATGACTGTATACTCGTACAATCCATATCGGGTGGTAAAGGCAGTCTTTGGAATATCCTCTGCACGAATTTTGAGTTGATGATAGCCAGTTCTAAGATCAATCTTAGAAAACACTTGGGCACCAGTCAACTGATCAAACAAATCTTCTATCTTGGGCAAGGGGTACTTGTTCTTGATGGTGGCGTCATTCAACTTCCGATAATCCGTACACAGACGGTTACCTCCATCTTTCTTGTCCACAAACAAGACAGGTGATCTCCATGGTGACGCACTTGGTTGAATCAATCCAATTTCCAACATGGAATCCAGTTGCTTCTTCAGTTCTTCTAGTTCCGACGGGTTCATACTATAGGGTCTCTGGGCTATGGGTCCTGTTCCGGGGATTAGTTCGATGATAAACTCGATATCCCGATCTGGGGGCATACCAGGCAAAACATCTGGAAATACATCGGGGTATTCGCAGACTATCCGAACTTGGTCAATGGTAGGTTGGGCTAGACTCTTGTTACACTTGAATTGGCGAGGTAAGGTTTCAGATATATGTTCGACTGATATTCCGGTGGTACTGGTCATGGTGATGGCTTTCTTGGCACAGTCAATCAATCCCTTATGTTTGGACATCCAATCCATTCCTAGTACTACTTCCAAACCTTTAGTTCCGAGTACTATTAGGTTAGCATAAAAATCTATGCCATGGATTCGGATAGGGACGGCTTTGCAAATTTGCCTAGCCTTGGTGGTTGATCCGGGAATTTGTACAATCATCACATGCTTCAATTTGGTTGGTTGAATTTTACTAGTGCAGGCAAATTCTTCGGTGACAAATGAATGTGATGCACCAGAATCAAACAACACTCTTGCAAGTACTGAATTAACAGAAAACATACCCAGCACGACGTCTGGCGCTTCCTGAGCTTCTTCAGCATGCATGAGAAAAAGACGGCCATTGCGGTTGAGTGAATTCCCTGGGGCAAATCTTCTCCCTGGCTGGACACGTCGCTGCTGTTGAGCTGGGACATTGGTATTAGGGGCTTTAGCATTCTTCTTGTTGGGACACTCGTTGGAATAGTGGCCTTTATTTCCACAGTCATAACAGGTCACTTGTGACTTGTCCTTGGCTGCGATAGGCACATCATTGCTTCCAGTCCTTGGGGCAGTGTTGGGGTTGGTGGTAGTATTGTTGGTGTTGAACTTGGGTGGGGCACGGGTGAAATTGCTAGCGTTGCCGGGGTTGTTGTGATTTCCTCCGGGTCTAGGGTTTCCACGGTTGGGATAGGTCGGACGGGTCATAGGGGGTCTATTGGTTCTTGGGGCAAATCCTGGAGATGGGTTGGGGCGATACTTTGGGGTCTGATGGGTTCCTGGTTGATGCATCATGCGACGCTTGCGGTTCTCATTGGCTTGGTTGATCTTTCCTTCCATTTGGATAGCAGAGTCGACAAGGGCTTCAATATCAACAAAGGGTATATTGACTAACACCGTCTGCATCTCGTCATGCAGACCATTCAGGAATCTTTCTTTCTTCTTGGCTTTGGTGTCTATTTCGTCCGGGGCATACCTAGCTAATGACAAAAATTTGTCACGGTATTCCACTACAGTCATCCTTCCTTGTTTCAACTCTCTGAACTCGTCTCTCATTCTCTTGATTAAACCTGGTGGCACATGGGTTCTGCTAAACTTGACCTTGAATTCCTCCCAGGTCATCATCTGGCCTCCGGTCATTGCACGAACACTGTTCCACCATGCCCTGGCATCTCCGGCTAGATAATGGGTGGCGAACAAGACTTTCTCGTTGGCTTCCACTCCGGCTACTTCTAAGTTATTTTCCATGGTTTGCAGCCAATCATCGGCATCTAGGGGTTCTTCTGACTTGGTGAAAACGGGTGGGTTGGTATTCTGGAAATTCTTTAGCTTAGATCCGTGGTTGTCCTGATTTCCATGGCCTTGGTTGTTATGGGCTAGCTGGGCTATCTGTTGCAGAGTGGCTAGGTTGGCTTGACGTTCCGCTCTTTCAGCTTCGCGGTCAGAAGTCAACATTTGCAGGATCTGCAACATTGGGTCCGGGGCTGAACCACTTCCTCCACGTGGCATCTGAAGATTTAGATAGATCATGAGAAAAGAGGGAAATTGCTAAGGTTTTGGGTCTTTTAAAAGTTTTTGGAGTTTGACTCAAGTTTTCTAGCAACTTGCTTTTTCATTCATTCACTCATAGCACACAGTACAACACACACCACAACAAGGAAAAACAGATGGTTTTAAGAACCATTCTGGAATCTACGATACAGTGGGACTGACTACTACTCACTACGCTAGTGCTCAGTGCTACTACTCCTCGGAGTCTGTGGCTTCATCATCTTCAGGATCATCGATGAAGGCGAAATCATCCTCATCGGTGAAGAAGTCCATGGCCTGATCCTCCAGAAAATCATCGTCATCGCTGAGATAGGAGTAAGGGTCTCCACGAAGATCTTCTCCGGCATTCTCCCTTTCCTCCAACTGCATGTCCCTCTCGTGGATGGTCTCTTCCAGAGATGAGATGCGATGGCGAAGACGGGCAATAATGCGCTCCTTCTTGTCGAGCTGACGGCGGCGAGACTTGCGATCCTTTGCTAGCATGGCGATGGTCTGATCCTTCGTCTTGATGATGGCAGACTTGTGGTTGCAATAGTCACTGCAGTTGTCCAACTCTTGCTGACGATCATACATCATGAAGCTAAGGTGGTCCAATTAAGTCTTCAGCTCGGGGTGGTATGGGGCTTACAGTGGTTGTCCATTTGCATCACGTCTTGGGAAAAACTCAAAGCGAGTACCCTTGATCTGATTGATGCTCTGCCCACACAGACGGGAAAGAGATTCCTGCATTGCTCTGGCAAGTCCATCGAGCCAGTTGTTCTCTCTTAAGGTGAACTGAATTCCCTCCGCTGTGGGAGGTTCAATCTTTCCTCGGAGACTTGCAACAATTAGCCACTGCAGATCTTCTCCTCCTTGATCATTGAGCTGAGCTCCGAAGAACTCGAGGTGAGGATGCTCCAGAAGTTCCGAAAGCTGATCCAGATCCTTCTCAAAGATAAGGTCTCCTCCATTCCCGAGTTGATAAAACTTGCTGTACTTCACGTCCATCTATAAAAATAGAGGATGAGTAGATTAGCAGAGTGATCAAGTGTGTCAAAATTTTATCTATTTTGCAAGAGTTTTTGGGGAACATGAAATTTTATTAAAGAATTAAAGAGGTAAGAATGAGAATAAGTTTTCGTAAATATTTGTTTTCTTTGGTTTTTGAAACTAAGTTTTTGGTTCGACGTCCAACCTAACTAGGGTCTCCTATGGTCAGGATGGCTCTGATACCAACTTGTCAACACCCGGATTTTTCAATCCTAGATGCCTATTATGCCATACATCGCAATCCCAGGATTACCATTTTTGCGAGACATAACAGAATTGGATACCATAGTACTTCATCCATTACAACGATACATAAGTTCTTACACAAATAGGGATCTCATGATCCAGTTCTCAATACAACATCAAGCAGCGGAATACGTAATAATAACGGTAGCGTAGGCGAAGCTCCATCTTCAGGGTCACAGGCAATGCTGACGATGGGAGATGATCCTAGTTGTCGTAACCTTCCTGGGGTCCATCCTCCAGGTACTCCTCTTCATAGTCTGGCCATGGGAATAGCCAGGGACAAAGCCATGAGTACTATTTAAGTACTCGCAAACTAATACTAACGGGTAAAGGGGTTTTTGGATAATGGGACACTAGGCTCTAGGGTTGTTTTGCAAAAAGCCAGGTTTATCTTTACTAAGTTCCAAAGCTGGTCACAATTTTATAACTCCTAAGTGGGATCTTGTAATTCAGGTCACAACTCTGTTGTGGTCAAGTCAAAGTCTCACTTCATTTCACAAGTCATTTTCAAAAGGGTCTGACGGGGGAACAGTATGGCCACTCCAACTGTCCATAACCGCGGACGCGGCTATTCGAATAGTTTGAAACTCTGCAGAGATTGTACACTTTCACCACAACATTCGATACATCCGTCAGGAACAAATCCTGAATTCACCATACTCAGTATGCGGATAATCAATCCTAACCTTTCGATTACACACCCTAGTATAAGCACCTCTCCTGCGAGTTTGGCCTCCCAACCATGACCAACTGTCATCTTGGGTACTGCACAGGTGGACAATCTTCACAAGGTAGCCTCAGCTCAGACCTTGGCCGTGAGGGAACTAATACTAAGGAATATAAGTTTCCATTCAAGCCCTACCCAAAATTCGGGTATTGTGGTTATACGATAAAATTGGAATGGTATCGCATCCAGACAACCATCAGTTTTATAAAGGGCTAAGGCTCATGCCTCATCATTTTCATCACCAAAATCATCAAGTGTTCGGAAACACATGTCCAAAACATTTCAATAGAATGATCCATCATTCCAAGGTTTTCATAACCATTTTTCCACTAAGTATTCCCATCTAAAGTTGATCAAGTTTTATGCTTAGCACTAGCATCTATAAGTGGGGGTAGTAATGATGAGGGGTGGTACTAGGGGAGTTTCACTAAGTCCAACATTATATCTTAGACTGAGATCAAGGTTTCTAGCTTAGGCCAAATTTTATGCTCTTTAAGCAACCTTCAGCACAACTGTCTAGTATCTACCAAACTCTTAGGTAGACTCTAAGTAAGCTTTGATAAAGAAATAAAGTAAGAAGCTTGTCATAAAACTAGGATTGGTTTAGCAAGTAGGTATGATCACTTATGCTTACAGCATATAGTATTCATATCACAAGTATGGGTTTGTGGTCACAATAGGGTATTTTGCAAGGGTTAGCTTGCATCAATGTCAATATAAGCTTGCATAGGTATAGTATCTTGCAAGTGTTAGCTTGCATTGGTATAGTATCTTGCAAGTGTTAGCTTGCATTGGTATAGTATCAGCTTGCCTTGTGCAGAGCAGTGGTTGAAGTTCTCCTCGGCTTCCTCTTCGTAGTATCCTCCTTCTTCCTCGTAGTATCCTTGGTCGGTACTAGCATCTATGAATAAATACGAGGTACACAATCACCAAACAATACTTAACTACTTGCAATCATCACACACAAGGGTCCTATAGATGATCTAGCATCATCTCTAACATTACAAGGTTAAGGCTTGGTTTAACTCTTTTTATTTTAGAAAAGTAATTTCTACTCATTGAAAAACTACTTAAGATTTAATATTCTCCAAACTAAACATGGGATCATGTTGACACATGTCATCACCACATATTGTAGTCCATGGGAATGTGATTTAAAGTGGTGTCACAATTTAATAAGGTTTAACCTTTTTATTTTAATTAATTAAAGTGACTAGAAATGCCTATGAAGCATTCTTTTATTGCTTGAACAATATTTCTGCAAGTAAACCTAGATATTTTTATATATTCTGAAAGGTATGGTTAAATGTGATTTTTGAGAGTTGGAAACAACTCAAAAGATTTTATGGTTTAAATTTGAAAAATGTTTGAATGCAGAAAAGCTTCTGCCTTGTTATTTTTGCTAAGGTTGATCTACTGATCCAAATGACTTGAATCCAACGGGCTTGGATTAAGCATTCACAGACCTTTCCAACAAAATTGGTTTCATCCAATTTGATGCACTGAATCGATCTGGGTTGATCTTTGAAGTTGGGTGCTGCAGTGTGTTTGAAAAGAAAAAGAAAAAGGTTTAATTTGAATTGCTGGGCTGCGCGGGAAATTCTAACGGGCCGGCCTGCTAAGCGCAGTGCTCCCGCGGGCTGCGTAAGTGGGTGTCCCCACTCGTCAGTGACACGGGGCTGGGCGAAGCGGTCTGGGGTGATGTGGATCGTTCGATCTAGCTCTAATCCAACGGCTGTGGGTCATCGTCGACGCGAGACAGCTCCGGCGAGAACTAAACCTAGCGCGGTCAGTGGGTGGTGCTGGAGGCTTACCGGGGTACGGGCGAGGGTCGGCGAGGCGGGCGAACGACGAAGTCGACGACGGCGAACCTCCTGGTACCAGTGGCTTCTCCTGGGGCGGCTCCAATCGCTGGCTCCTTTTTTCTCCGGCAGCGGCAGGCTCCAGTGAAATTCCGGCGAGGTGGTGCGCGCCTTGCTCTGAGGATGGTGTGGCACGGTCAGTGGGGAGAGGGGAGTGAGATGGTGTGATGAATTCGTGCGGGGGTGGCCTCTATTTATAGTCGAGCGAGGGGACCGTCGGGGCGCAAGGTGAGCTCGTCGGGGGCGACGTTACAGGCGGCTAATGGCATGGGCACGGGTAGGGGACGGTGCTGTGTCTCCTGGCGATGCTCAACGGCATGGTCGCGAGGCATGGGGCGGTGTGGTTTGGTCTGGAACGGGCGGTGCTCTGCGCGGCAGAGGCGGCGTTTTCGACGGCGGACGGTGGCTATATGGCACGGGGCGGCAAACGGGGGTGTCTGGCGGTGTCCTGGGTCGGTGATGATCGTGTGTGCGCGCGGTGAGGACGGCGCGCGGTCTGTGGACGTTGGTCGCGGGTGGCGCTCTGGCGCACGTTCGGCATGGTCTGGGCGTGTCTCGTGCGCGTGGTCCAGGGCTTGGCAACGCTCGCGGCTGGGACAGGCAGTGGCGGTGGACGGTGGGCTGCCTCCTAGACAAGGTTGGCACGGCTAGTTCTTCCTCTAACCTGCTGTCCACAATGGGGTGACATGGGGTTGCTCGGCTGTTCACCATGAATGGCAATGGCAAGTTCACAGGGATGCTAGTGTTGGGCTAATCTTTCTAGATGATCTACTGAGCTGTGTGTGAGCTAACTAGGGAACAAGTTAGGCAAGAATCACTGCACACTATAGTGTTTGATGTTTTGTTTGATTTGTGTCTGCCACCTGTTTGATGAAATGGCCGCATGAAATCAAGTTTTGAATTTTGAAATGAATTTTGGTGGGTTTGCTAGATTGGTTCTGGTGAGTCTGCAGATGCTTGGGTTTTGAAAATTGAGCTTGTTTGAGTGGGTTTTGAAAAAGTGGGATCTTCCCATATGAAGAAGATTCAATTTTGAAATATCATTTAAACTATGCATTTGAAAGTTTCTGGATGATCACAAAGTGGGCCTTGATACTCTGTTATGAGTACATTCAAGGGGTGCAAAGATCCAGAAAAGTTTCTGTTAGGTTCTGAAAGTTTGAAATAGCCAAAGTAGACATAGGAGTTAAATTGGTCAAAATGACCATTCCCTTAATATATTTGTTTTGATTTACTTGTCTTTAGGAAAAGTGTGAGAAATGTTTTAGATGATGTTATTTTCACCTTAGAAACATTTTACAAGCAATGGTTCACACAAACAAGGTGGTCTTTAAAGTAATTCAAAATTCATGCATACACATATACATGCATTCATGAATTTATTTAGAATTTTTTTTTTGTTAACCCTAAACTTGATGATTAGTGTTTTGATGATCTAAGTTTGATATTTTTGGGATGTTAAAGGGACAGAGGCCAAGGCAGAGTTGGGGAAGGAGCCAGCACGGGCTAGAGAGGGTTGGGGAAGGATTTCTCGGGGCAGATGAACAGGCCACGGCATCGGTCCAGTGGGAGAAGGAAGGATGCAACCGTATTGGGATGTCTGTAGTGTTTTTTTTTTTACTTTTCACGGACCGGATTGTTATGTCGGTTGGTCACCGTGTCGGAAAGGGCCTCGCACAGTCGGCCTTTGAACATTCGGCCGCCGGTAACTTGCAACCCGCAACTCGGTGGGCGGAAAGATACTCCCGTTCCCGTAGATTGCAGCTCCGGCCCACTCCAAAACCCCACTCAAAACCCGCCTCTATGGTATTGCCCGAAAGGGTTACTACGGTTCCCCGCCGCCGTTCCAGCCCCACCCTCCGCATCCCAAATTAGTCTCTCCTCCCTGCGCCGCCACCTCCACCGCCACGGCGCCCGCCGGTGAATCCCTCCGGTGGCGACCATCGCGCGCGCCACCGCCCTCCCGACCGCTCGGCTCCTGCTGCGCGGGCGCACGCCCTTCTCTACCTCCGCCGCGGCCCTCGCTGTCCTCCCCTTTCCCACCTCCTCCTCCGGCGACGACTCTGACGATGCCAAGCCCCTCCCGGCTCCACCATCGCCGGGGGAAGACTCCTATCCTCCGAAGCATCAGAAGCAGCGGGGGTGGCAGCTGGAGCGCGACTGCAACGTGGCCATGAAGGCCCTGGCGCGTGCGGGCGACGTGGACCAGGTGCTCGCCCTCTTCGCCGAGCTCAGGACCTACGGAGCCGGCAAGGGCGATGCCTCGCCGCCCAACGTGCTCTGCTACAACACGCTCGTCAACGCCCTCGCGGAAGCCGGCCGAGTGGAGGAGGCCTACGGTGCGTTCGACGAAATGCTTGCAGCGGGGGTGGCGCCCAACGCGTCGACGCTCAACATCCTTGTCAAGCTGCATTCCTGGAGGTCCACGCGGTTTGACCTGGCGTACAAGGATATCCTCCGGATGCGAGAGATCGGGGTGGAAGCTGACGTGGGCACGTACTCCACGCTTGTCACGGGGCTCTGCCGAGCGGGGAGGGTTGGCGAGGCCTGGGGCGTGCTCGAGTGGATGCTCGAAGAAGGGTGCCGTCCCATGGTCCAAACTTACACGCCCATCGTACAGGGATATTGCCGCGAGGGCCGTGTCGAGGAGGCCAAGGAGCTGATGGCCACGATGGAGCGTGCTGGCTGTCCTCCCAATGTAGTCACCTACAATGTTCTGATCAGGGCTCTGTGTGATGCCGCCAGATTTGATGAAGTCACCCAGGTTTTGATTGAGAGTAGAGCTAAGGATTGGACGCCTAGTGCTGTCACCTACAATACATTTATGAATGGTCTCTGCAAGAAAGGTATGGCTAAGGAAGGACTTGACCTGTTGGATGTTATGCTAGACGAAGGGCTGGATCCCACAGATTTTACTTTGAGTATCCTTCTGAATTGCCTTTGCCATGACTCGAGGATTTCAGATGCCGTATGCTTGTTAGAGAGGAGCACATCATTGAAATGGTATGCTGGTGTTGTTGCGTACAACACTGTGATGAGCAGGTTGTGTGGAGAGGGATATTGGATCGATGTTCTGAAGCTGCTGACAGGCATGATCAAGAAAGGTATCATGCCAAACACGAGGTCATTCAACATTTTTATTCGCAGTCTTTGCGTTGGTCGAAAGTTTGACTTAGCCAAGAGCCTGGTCTGTAACCAAGGGTTTGCTGCAAATGTTGTGGCATACAATATACTCATTTCTTGGTTTTACCGGTATCGAGGGCCTACTGAGGTGAATCACCTAATTTTGGACATGAAAGCACAGAAAATTGCTCCAGATGAAGTTACCTACACTATAATTGTTGTTAGATTCTGCAAGGATGGAAATTTTGACACAGCCACTAATTGGTTTCTAGAATCGCTTGAGATTATTGGACTGTCAAGGGATCTTTTTGCCGTCCTTACAAACAGGCTTGCGCACAATGACAAAATCTGGGAGATGATTCGCGTATTCCAGGGAATGGAAAGCAATGGTTTTATCCCTGATAGTTCTATATTTGACGTCACAATTAGATCATTCTGTAGGAAAGGTTATTGTCATGACAGAGATATTTGTAAGCTTAACTTTATTCTGGATACGATGTTGGGAAGGCAGTGAACTGAACCCTTGTGGATCCAGGAAAGCCGTCGATAATTGAAGGTAACGTACTCTTCCTTTCTACTTTTCTAGCTATATGAAGTTGGTCCGATTTGCATTTTACTCACTACTGAGTTCTTCAAGATAAATAACAATTGCATATTCTACACTGAACTTACAATTTCTATAAAATTTGGAGTAGCGTTAAAGGGTTTAGAATCTGAACCCGTAAGTGTGGCATACAAAAAGTTTGTGATCCGTAATTATCAAATGTTTCTCAATGGTCTTTGTTCCAAACAATCATCACTAGAATTTTCACTAACCATATATAACGATGAGATGCAGTGTGCTTATTGAATAAGAAAGTCTGTTGCTTTTGATGAAAACTGAAGCCTTTTTGGCCGAGAGAATATTTTCTTTGTAGCACATAATTTTTATTTAACGTGTAGTCATATCCGTTTGTCAGGACAATTGGGAAGACACACCTTTAGTGATTTTCTATGTTTTTCTTAATTTATAATTTATTGTTAATATGTTAACTATAGGTTTACTGTTGGGACTTTGAACCGATATTTTATGAAGTTATAAATACTTAGTCTGACAAATCTTAATGCCAATTTGTAGTACTCCCTCTGTCCTGAATTAGATGCCGCAGATTTGTCTAGATTTGCATGTATACACTAAAACATCAGAAACGTATGTATCTAGGCGAATCCGTGACAAGTAATTCGGGACAGAATGAGTACTAAATATTTTGGCAATTAAAATATCCTCTTATGATTGATATTCCTACTGAGCTATTATGTTCATTTTTTTCCTCCACCACACTATGCGGTTTGATTTGGTGTCCTTATCCAAGGTTTGCAAAAAATAGTAGTAATTGTTTGACCTTGGCTATCATCAAAGCATTTTAACTTGCAATGCTATATTTACTGGTCTGCCTGCTAAAAAACCAAGAGAGTTTTCTTGAAAGCGAATGGTGTGGAATATTATTTTTGG
This sequence comes from Avena sativa, assembly GCA_916181665.1. Taxonomy (NCBI): domain Eukaryota; kingdom Viridiplantae; phylum Streptophyta; class Magnoliopsida; order Poales; family Poaceae; genus Avena; species Avena sativa. Next base: position 6,298,384 of record OV702293.1, on the reverse strand, counting down.
TATCATTTTTGTTTTGTTCAATAGTACTATAGTTCCTTTTCTTGTACTCAGGTTTTCATGTTCCATATTTCAGGAACCAATTTCCTCTTTGAATTATATTCCTCCTGCCAACAGCCATGAATGGTGTCGACATGGCTAAAGATACTGACACACGTGATGTTTGACTATAACATTCCTTACACGTACAAACATGGCACATGCCTTTTTGTGTAAACATATTCCAACCCGGTCACTCAGCAGACAGCTATCCAGTTGGTGAGTTCTGTTGAGATAGCCTGACTTAGTTGACAACATATAAAGATTTGGTACTTGGTACAGAAGTGAAAATAATTATATCGATTTGCAAAAATCGCAATATTTTTACCTATCTGGAATTGTGAATTAGTAGTAAGAATCAGCAAGGAATGTATTTAGCTGAAGCAAATCATAATTTTCTGGGACCTTTGTGTCATGTCTCTGAATTTTATACATGTTCTGTCAAGTTAGACATCTATATTCAGTTATTAACAAATATTTAGTTACTAAGGCATGAAATTTCTGCCACATGCCGATGAGTATATGTGTGCTTGTGAACATAGTAGAGATAAGTACCATTATGGTAGTTTAAGGGATGAATCACTATCTCGAATACCAAAGGGCTCCAATGCAATAGGACGAAGTCGTAGATGGTTAGTGCATTTTTGTGGTCTACCCAGTATTTAGGCTAGGTCAAAAGCTAGTTTGGACCTTGGTTTTTTACAGCATATGGGTCATGGTTTGATCTTTGAACCCTGGTTATATGATATGTGCAATTCTGAACTTTCCTTTTTCTGCAAGCCTGCAATCAGCAATGTCCAGTACAGGTCGGATTCCAGTGTAACTCGACATCAGTGGTTCAGTGCACCTGTCCTTTGTGAGCGCAGAGTCTCCCTAGGTGTCCATGTTTCTCTGTAACTTGTGAAGCAGACACATGACTGTTGACAGGACTCAGATGCCAATTAAGTTCTAAACCAATGTTCTGTGATGTTTCTATCCTGTTTGGAGGTATTGGTATTTGCAATATTTTTCCTACTTATTAACAGTTTATCACTAGTTCTAAAGGATTATTGTAAATCGTTTGTGCTGGCAGGATTCTTGTCATCTGGTTCATAATGAAATCAGATGAGTGGGGTGAGGTGCTGTGTTTGCTATGTGCATTCTTCTATTTCAACAATAGGTAGAGTACATGTAGCACCATGTGCTGCGGTTACTCTACATGGAGCTCTTCATAGAAGGCAAATAGAAGTGACAGGTACAATTCTTTTCTTATTCTTACCAAATTTATGTTGTGAGATGCAGCTCGGAGGTGCTCCGGTGAATTGGATTTTACCATCTATATGGTAGATGATGACAATGTGATCTGGTATTGTGGTCCTCATTATTTAAAACTAGGTTCCCCAGTGTAATTTTTATCTCTACAAGATTATCACATGTAAACCATATATTCGTTGGAAGTATGGAAACCCTTGGACTTGTCATTTTCCTGCCTTTTTTCTAATTTTAACCAACTTCACTATCTTGTTTTAGGCCTGATTCTTGGTGCTTTAATGGTTTCTGCAGTTTCCTGATGGGTAAAGTATTACAGACAATGGAAATCTGCTCCAAAACCGCAATGGAAGGCCATCTCGTTTGATCATGGTAACTTCTAGTGTATATGGAAGCAGAGGAATGCAGCGGTGAGAACCCCATGGCCTCGCAACTGTTGGAAACCATCGAAGAAGACTGGATGAGGCTAAATTGTGGGCATTGGCGGGTGCAGTTGGATCAGGGAAGTCATGGTGTATTCGCGTTTTTGCAAACAGGTGTGTGGGAGTTCGTACTCATAGGCTTAGGCCTTGTTCGGTTGCCAGTGGATCAAACCCACGTGGAACCAACACCCAAATCCCCTTGCGGATTGAATACCTCCAACCACTCAAATCCCCTACATTGTTACATCCGTTCGGTTATTCCACTTTGAATAGTAGTTAGTGCAACATGCAGTTTTTTATGTGACCAACACCAGTAGCCTTAATAAAAAAACATATAGCTATCCATTTCACTTACATAAACAAGATCGATCATGTCACAGACAAGCTAATGTACGCTCTCGGTATAGAAGATGTCAATTCTTTGTGCAGTATACTATATAAACTTATAGTGTGTAAATCAGGTTCAAAATAAATTAACTTCAACAAAAGATAAACAACTTAGTCTGCTTTACGAGAGAACAGGCAGTGGACACATGAGCAATGAAGTGTTTGTGGCTGTGGTGTAGATCTTTTGCCTTGAATGAAATGGCACCTCCTGATCTGTCCCAGTTCCAGCAGGTCGTTGACAGCCCTGCAAGCCCGAGAGATCTTTGATCTGCAGTGAGTGAGATGATCAGGATATGGAGCGCATAGCGTCGTGATGAGAAATTGTTTGTGTAGTAAAGCACTGACCACTTAACTAGTAGTACTAGCAGTCCAAAGTTTCAGAACAAATGCTCTACTGGGAGCGCATGGTGCTGAACTGAAGCTTGTTTCTTCCATCTTTTTTTTTGCCAAGCTTGAAATTTGATTCGAATTAGCAGCAAAAAAATTATATCAATATGATTAAAACTATGTTAAGAAAATAGACATTAAAAGAACACCGCCACTGTTCAAATAGAAAACATAACAAGAGGTTAATTTCACTAACAACTAGAGGATTACATGAAAGCAAATAAGAAACTAATGGACTGAAAATTTTCTTCAGTTGATCAGATCCAAGGTTGTTTCCATGGTGACGCTAACTAAAGAACAGAATTTTTCAAATGCATTGGACTGGTACTCTATGAAGGCTGGTCATTCATTAGGATGCCATATTTATTTTAAAAATACAGGTTAGAAGTTCCACTCTATTATATGGAGATTAGAAGTTTTGGTACTTCATAACATTACATGGATTTCTTCCACAATTGCTCGTTTGTTCAGAACATGATTGGATTTCAGAGCGACAATGGGTAAACAAACATTTCAAATGCTTCAACGAAAACATGGAATCTACGTGACAATAGGGAAAATTAATATCTCTACACACTCGAATATTTGTTCTGGAAAATAATTACGATCTCTGCACTCACTTGGAAAGAACTTGAAATAAGTGACAGTGTCAAGATCTGCATACTAGAAAAAATGTACGATCTCTGCACTCACTTGAAAATTAAGATCTCTACAAAATTGAATATTTGTTCTTGAAAAGAAGATGCACAACTTACTACCCAAAAATGGATAGCTTGAAATAGGTGGTAGTCTCAAGATCTGCATACTAGAATTTCTGATGAGTTGAGCCCTTCTATATAATTAACTTAGCTAATCAAGTAAACACAACATAGCACAATGCCTGAAACATTTTCTTGAGTTGATAGTGAGTACTAATGAACAACCTTATTAGCTTGAACTCATGTCCAAGTGAGTACCATTCTAACCAATAAGTATCGATCAAACCATCAGTGTTATACAATAATTACATGTAAATAGTTAACACCAAGGTTCAGCCCAAGAATGCTCTATCATTTGAAGTAGAATGTACCACTAACAAACAAGGATCGATCAACCTTATTAGACATGATTACTTTGCTGTCCCATTGACCATAATAAGGATACAAACAAAACAGAGATTGCTTAGACTATGATTGAAATTATACTAACATGGTGCAGTCTTCAATTCACACTCTATCAACCATAAATGACTCCTTCGTTTTCTGAAACACACCCATTAGGCTGTGATGTTTCTCACAAACAAAAAGAGACAAATAGACAAGGGTGGTATTAAAGTTCATACCTTAGCAGATCTACTACCAAATCCACTGAGATTATGTCGGCGAAACGAAGATATGAGATGAAAGGGGGAAAAAGAATGGTCCTAGCTTGCAAGAAAAGGGGAGAGGCTTACCAGCGGTAGGTGGTAGATCGACACTGACTAGGACTGGTTTGTCGTCGGAGCCGATGAAGAGGAGGAGGGGGAGTTTTACCGGAGAGAAAGAAGATGCCGCCGCCTTCTTTGCCATTATCGGAGGTTGCAAAATTGGACTTCTCGCCGGGCGCCCACGTGTCCGTCGCCATAGGGGGAGGAGGGAGGGAAGGACCTCCCGCTTCTGCCGGGTAGGGTGAGAGAGGTGCCCTGCCTCGCGTGGAAACACTATATAGACGACCTGCCCCCGGGCCGTCGCCGCCGGACGAGAAGATGCCGCCGATCCCGTCGTGTCACGCTCCGTTCGCTCGCTTCTCTCGGGGTTATTTCCACGGGTGGAGACTCGATTGTTTTTTCCCCTAGGGATTGGACGGGGTGAGCAGGGTTTGGGATGGGGATCCAGCCCGGCCGGGTATAAACGAACGCGAAAATTCGAGTGGGCCGGGATTTTGTCCCGGCCGGGATGGCCCCTGCGAAACCCGGCCAATCCTCCCAGGGATGGGAGTAACCGAACAAGGCCTTATTGTGTACTGAGTGAACCTACGTACTAAAAGTAGTCTAGATACATTTGCTTAACAAAACTAAAACATCTTATATTTTAAAACGAAACGGAGGGAATACGTCTTGTGTCAGTGCATCTAGACACAAGTTTGTTGCGGGGCAGTAGTAGTGGTGTGTTGTGTTCTAGTTTATGCTGTATAGTGATGCGCGCCCTATGTTATGTTTGGAATGGTTGCTGCTGGTCTATCATCGCTGTTACCTCCTGGTATTAGTTTAAGCGACTTGTATGAAGTGCAAGTACTTGCTCCGTTCGGGATTATAGGTTCTACGCGTATACCTAGATTGTTAATTTGACCAATAAAATATAACTTATATATATATCACAAAAGTTATACCATTAGAAAATATAACCTCTAAAGTTTCGTTTCTAATGATATAATTTTTCTGCTATAGTACTATTTATATTTTATTGTTCAAATTGGCAACCTAGTTATCCGTGCGTGACTTATAATCCTCCCAAATGGAGGGAGGGAGTATTGTGGCACTGATTCGAAAATGAGTGATTGCTATGCCTCAGTTAATCTTGCCCATTTTCTATATATATGGAATGCAAGCTCGTTCACTTGGATGTATGCCTTGTACTGCCAGTTCCTGTAAAAAGGCAGATTACAGAAATGTAAAAACAATTCTACATGTATCCCTAGTTGGTAATAACATGTACTCATAGCATGTTGTAATAGCATCTTATATATTACGGGATGGAGGTTGTTGTAGTAGCTAACTCTTCAACTACGTTTTGTACAAACTAATTTGACGTACTTTGTACTAGCATATAAACTGGATTTTTGTTTAATTCAGACACAGTGTTGCCATTATTGCACTAATCTTGTCGGTTGTGAAGATTGTTTCGTGTGTTCAGTCTCAATCTAGTGTTAGTACTCCCTACTGATCTATCAGATTCTTATGCTGGTCCAATTTTGATCTCAGCTCAAAACCTGAATGCGCACGATCGTTGATTGCATTTCTGAGTTTGCAGTAACGCGGGATGATGATGAAGAAAAAGCTGCATGCCCATGCTGCCAACACGAGCCTATCGCCGCTCACAGCTTGACAGTGACAAGAACCGATGCAGCATGTGCATGTCCGCTGCACATCCCTGTAAGAAAGATATGCAAGAGCTGTACAAATAGCCTGCCCAATCCTCCGTACGCTCTTATCGCAGCATAGCCTGCCCAATCCTCCCATATGATATCCTCGACGAGGATGATGACTACCCCAGCCACTGGCTTGCTGGATGGATCTCATGCAACCGCGGAACGTGCCGCGCGGTTCACTCGCGTACGTCTCGTCCAAAGGTAGAAGGAAAACGTGCTATACTGTTTCCATTTTTCAACCGATATATATCTTCAGCGACCACTCCATGATGCTGGCAGGCAGGGTCATGACCGTTTGGAAACGATCGTCCACACGATATGTGAGGCCCCATCCTTTCTTGGGTGGGGGATTTTTCACTAGTTGGCCCATATCCACCTATCCTGTCCTAAAATTTCAGCCCGACGGTCGGGCCAGGCCGCGCTTGCGCCTAGGTTTTGCGTGACGGCCTTTTTCCAACCAGGCCCAAAGCCCGACCCGGCCCAAAAAATGTCTAGGTATGGTGGGGAATCCACGCGGATGGAGGGCAAGGCCTAACACGACGATACAAAACCGATCACTAGTCGCAGATGTGTTCACTTGGACCTATTTTCAGCCAAAAATTGGGTCGAATTTGCGTTAGCATAGACATAAGGTAGACCATTTTCCTTATCGTCTCGTGTCCGCATCGGGCATGCTTGTCAGTTGACCACCTACCACCCCTCTCCTTTTTTAAATGGCCATCAGGGCGGTCATGTCCCTATACGTTCCATCTCTACCGCCCCCGTGTAAGGGTACATTACCCCTATACGTGGTTTTGGTAATAATTGACAATCATTTTGGACTAATATTTTTATTGAGTTTTACATGAAGGAATATTTCATAGGTCATGCTTGCAGTCTATGTGTTAGATTCAAGTATGGATGCCATAAAAATAAACATATACCTTTAGTATTGGCATCAAGATCATCCATTTGAAGAGAAGAATATGATATGATCAAGAAGAAGAAATGAAGATGGGATTTCTTGTGTAGAACTCAATTTAGCCATGCTCTAGCTTATGTGTTAAGCAATGGATGATCAAGATATTGAGATTTTGATCTCAAGAGAAGAATTCGAGATATGACTTTAAGTCAGTGTCAGAATAGTCTCACAAGTTGAGCTATGGTTGACTATGATTTAGAGCATGCAATCAAATAAAGAGTTCTTTATGCATCTCAAGATATATAGATACAACATGACAAGATACATGGTTAACCAATACAAAGAGTGAAGGTTGGATTTAAGTTAGTCAACACATAAAGCATGCAGAATATACCACATGGGATCTTGTGGTATGATAAAGCTTTGTCAAATATGCTTCATGAACTAACCCATTATATATGTGCCTTTGTATTATCTGTGCATTAGAAGTAACGATTTTATATAGCCCGTGAGAGGATGATATCAAGTGGTGATCATCATCAAGGTTAAGAAGGGAAAGATCCAAGATAATAATCTTGAGAACATCATATGCTTGAATATTGTTGTCCATTTTGTGATAATGGACATGTAAAGATGTGCCTTAATTAAGCTATCCCATAGTGTTGTATTAGGAGAAAATTATAATGATCAAGTGAAGCATTCTTGCTTGAATGGAGCTTGAAGCAGTCTCATCAAGATCAAGCAAGATGCACAAGGAAAAGGTATGGCCTTGTTAGGTTTTAATTTTACTGGTCTCAGGGTGGTTGGTGGGGGCCGAGTTATAAGATAGATAGCCACACTATCAAGAGTGACGTTCGGTTGGGTAACTTGATCACATTGTCTTAGGGAGCTCAATCCTTTGCATCCCCTTATTCTTGTTTCTTGTTGGTGTTTCTCCACATGAGGTTTCTGATCTTGTTGGTGGCTCTTTAAAAATCCCAAGTTTATTGAAAACGGAATTTGTATGCATCTTCTATTATGCTTTCGAGTTTGAAGGTTTTACCGGTTCTTCATTTAGGGAGGTTCATACCTCTCCTTATTTTTACTTTACCTCTTGATCTTCATTGGGATTTTTGCTTGCTATTAGATATAGCTTGCTCTTAGCTTTTCAAAAAGCCCAAGTTTGCTAAAATCAAAGTTCAGATGCAAAAGTTATCACCATTTTCGTTAGCGTTGTTTTCTGTCTAGAAAACCGGCGTGCATCTAGTGGCTGCCGGTTTTAACCAGTTTTACCGAACAACTATAATGAGGAGCAGTTCGGTGTGGCGCCGTATGTTTCGGCGAGCAAACTGACGCACCGGACTTCTCGCCAATCAATTCTAGCGTACATCCCAACACAGTAGAATTTTCGACAATCTTGACCGAACTTTTTTTTGCCCAAACGGTCATATTTACTTTTCCTATAAAAGAGACTTCTTCCTCATTGTTTCTTAGGGTTCGTGAGCGCGTTTTTACCACCATTGTTGAATTCTTTGAGCTTGCTTTCTCTCCCATTTCTCCTACGATTCTTGCATCATTTTGAGCGTTTTGAAATAGAATATCTATATCTACAATCCTCACCAATCATTTCCTCCTTTAAGTGAGAGTAACCCATTGGATCTAGATCTTAGAGATTTTTAGTTGTTTTCCACCATTGTTCTTTCTCTCTAGTTTATTTCTAGCACTTGTTACTTTGATGGGATTTGAGAGTGAAGGATTTAAGCACCCTTGGTGCTCTTCTTTGCATTCTTGCATAAGTCTTAAGCTCTCCATTACGATTGTGAGAGACCATGAGCTTATTACTCTTGGAGGGTGACCTCCTAGTTGGTTTGGTGGTTGGTGCAATGGTGACCTTTTTGTGAAAGATTATGAAGAGGCTCGGGCTTTCTCTTTCATGGGATTTGTGAAGTGGCTGTGGAGCTTGCCATCTCTATAGTGGAGGAAAAGCTAGACATAAGGAAATGGCATATTCCTTCGTGGAATAGACTCAGAAAAGAAGGCGAGCCTTTGTGGCGTTAGGAAATCCTTCGTGAAATCACACATCTCTCCAAAATATCGTACCTTACTTGTAAGGGAACATGAAAATATATCTTCGTCTCCGCATGCCTCGGTTATCTCTATACCCGAGTTTACTTTTCTTGTAATAGCTATCGAGTTTGAAGTACTTATATCTTGCTTATATCTTGTGTTATATATTTATATCTTATGCTATCTTGATTATCTTAACTTGTTTTTGATGCACTTAGTTAAGCCTAGTTTATTTAGGTTTTGTGCTTTTAAAATAAACGTTAGTTTAATTTTATATTCTTTCAAACCAAAATCGTAATAGTTTTTAAATTGTCTATTCACCCCTCTAGGCGACACCTCTATCCTTTCACCCCAAGTCATCGCTAAACCCTAGCGGCCACCCTCTCCAACCGATGGTGAGACTAGCCACCGCTCCCTGGCTCACGTGAGATGTCGAAGAAGTGGTGGCCCTTGAAGCATGCTGACAAGGCTTCCTCCTTAGCGACCCTCTGGCCCTTGAAGGAGGCGTTGATGGTGGTGAAGGAAGAGGTCAACGACAACCACACGGACGTAATCTGATTGTGGTGCTCTGCTCGTCCTCTAAGGAGACAACGTGGACAATGACGCCCCCAATACCTCCATCGTTGCACTCACAGTGGGAGTCATAGAAACCGTAGACTACTCACAAAGAACCATCGACGCCTGTGTGGCCACCAGCAGTAGCATCAGCGGTAGGGCAAACCCTAGATTAACTAGGGTTTATATTAAAATTTATCGAGTGTCTAGTTTAGTTTAATTTATGTCTGGTTAGTATTACTTTTGAAATTATGTACCCTTTTCGGCATATGTATAATAAAAATTAAAAGTGCGTAGGTGCACCGAATTAATTTTGGTTTATTAGACCTACTCGGTTTCCGTTCTGGTTCTTGAGGTGTGCTTTGGTATCCTTCGTCTCTGTTTCAAGTTACGAAACTGAAAACACAAGGATAAACATGATTATCTCACACCCCTTTTGGTTTAGAGGACAGGAAGATACTCGGCCAATCAGAGCGCACCGAAGCAAACTTCTTGTTCTTTTTTTAATCAACTCCTGGTTCTTTTGGTTGGTTCTTTTCCCACCTAAAAGTGCAAAGGACGTCGCCTAGAGGGGGGATGAATAGGATTTTTAAAAATATTACGGTTTAGGCTCAAATAAATGTGAAATAAAACTAATGTTTAATTTATTGAGCACAAAACCTAACTACTAGGTTCACCTAAGTGCACCAACAATCTATGCTAAGCAATACAAACAACAAGGTGATAACAAGATAAATATTTCAAGCATGATGGCTATTACAAAGTAAAGTGCATAAGTAAAGGACTCGTTTGAGAGATAACCGATGGACGCGGAGACGAAGATTTGTTTCCCGAAATTCACTTCCAAATAAGCTACGTCTCCGTTAGAGAGGTGCGATGGCGCAATGCGCTCCGAACACCACAAATGTCTCACCTCGAGGTGTGGTGGCTCGATGCTCACCCAACGCCACACAAGGCCTCACCCCGGATGCGTAAGCATGCAACTCACCGACGCCACAAAAGGCTCACCCTATTCTCCCGAGTGCGCACCACAAAAGGGGGGCACTCGCTCCACTATGGGACTCTTGAGGGTGGTCACCGAACCCGTAAAAGATTGGGGCTATCTCCACAACTTAATTGGAGGCTCCCAACAACAAAGCCACAAAAGGCTACAACGCCACAAAAGGCCAACAAAACCACAAAAGGCTACAAGACCACAAAAGGTCAACAACCCAACCACACAACCGTCTAGGGTTTTAAGAACCCAAGAGAAACAAGCCCACAAGCTTGAACTCACCGAATCTTCGAGGAGAACTCAAACATATGCACCAAATGCAAGGGCAAGTCCTTCACTCCCAAAATCCAACAAAGCTATAAAACCTATTGGGGGAATAAGGGAGGAAGAACACAAGAGGACAACACAAAACTCTTCAAGATCTAGATCCCAATGATTCTTTCACACAGAAGGGATTTGGTTTGGTGGGATTGTAGATCTAGATCACCTCTCACTTTTCCCTAAAAAAGATGCAAGAATAATGGAAGGTAGAGGGAGTAAGAAAGCTCAAATGGGTCAACAATGGTGGGAAAAAGAGCTCAAAAGATGGGGAACCATTGGGGAAGAAGCGCCCGTTAAATAGGACAAGGAAAAACTGACCGTTTGGGCCAGATTCGTGACCATCGGAACTTCCGCCCCCCACCGGAACTTCCGACAAATATAAACACAAGTTACTGAACCTGACCGAAACTTGGGTCGGAACTTGGGCCGGAACTTCCGCTCAAGCAAAAACGCAGGATAGCATTGCACGAAAACTTCAATAACTTTTGATTCTGAACTCCATTTTTGATGATCTTGGGCTCATTTTGAAGAAAACGAAAAGCTCTACAATATTATGCAAAGAAACATCATAGTACAGCATGGAAGGATAGAACCAAATTGATAAAGGTATGACCTCTCTAGAAGCGATGAATCGGTAAAACCTCCAAAACCCAAAACACAAGAAGTTGAGCTTGGAAACTCCGATTGGGATGAAACCAATTTTGTTGGGAAGATAAAACCAAGTAGAACCAAACAAAATGTTAAATATTGGATACCACCAAGGGAGAAAATATCAAGTATATATGTGAGATATCTCCTAAGGTGTGGAGCCGGAAAAACCCGCACGATCAAGAATGCAATAAGATATGCAAGGAAAATCCTTATTTGATGAACTAGAGATTGTTATGATGATAACCACAATCTCTAGATCCTCTCATAGAGAAGAAACAAATAAAAACCAAGAAATATGATGCTATGAATGCAAAGGTTTGAGCTCTTTCCGAACGATGCGATCGAGAACCCGCTTGAGAGCCCCTCTTGATAGTACGACTATTTATCCTAAACCCGGTCTCCCAACAACACGAGACCGGAAAAATAGAAGCCCTATCAAAATCATACCTTTGCCTTGAGCAATCCACTTGAACTTGATGTAGACCGTCTTGTTATTCTCAAGTGGGAACACCTTTCTTGATTGCTCTTGCTTGATGAAGATGAGGACTTGCAAATTGCTCCCCCATACTCAATGGGGAAACTTCTTCTTTGAACTTGTCTTCGTCACTCCATGATCACGAGGATGGAAAGCTTCAAGCATGAGGTATTCTAGAGATGGCACATATTGAGCTTGCGCTTCTTCATCCCTTCTTGAGGTTGATCCATCTTGATGCAACTCTTTGCACTTGTCTTGATCAACCTTCAAGCTCCGTCTTTCTTCATGATTCCAATGGCACAAAGCCCTTGGACATTTATTCATCTTTCAACCTTGAGACCAACACATGGCCCAAGCGATGCCAAAGGACAAACCTACAAGTAAAACTCAATTTATACATTAGTCCATAGAGATTGTCATTAGTTACCAAAACCACACATGGGGCATACATGCCCTTTCAATCTCCCCCATTTTGGTAATTGATTACAATCCCTTAGCGATGGTTTAAATATGACAATTAACAACCAAAGCGGTTTCCCCAACATCAAATACTACACAAGTATGTGATGTTGGTACAACCACAATATATAGAGCAAACTCCCCCACAATCTATGCATGTGTGATGAACTTGAATTTCATTGCATCGATTGCCAATCGTTACCGTTGGTTGAGTTTCCTTTATATATTCAACATGCAAAGCAGCCACAAAGATGCAAGAGCATGAGAGGCAAATGCTTAAAAACACAATCAAAGCAAAATCAAAGAAAGGCCAACTTCCCTTAAACCCTCCAAAACTTCTCTCCCATTGGCATCGATTGCCAAAATGGGTGAAAAGTTCTAGACTGCCAATATAGTGAGAATTCCTCCAAAGGTGTGCGTATGCACAAGTCAAATGATGAGTACTTGGGAGGAAGTAAAACTATATTGAGGACCCAAAGATTGCAAAAAGACAATAAAAGGAAATAAACTTCAACAAATGAAGCGAGCAACCAAAAGATCCAAAAGGACCAATTGAGAAACCAACAAATGATATCAAATGGAAACAACAACAAAAAGAGTGTTTAAATGAAAATAGAGAAGCTCCCCAAACTTTATGCAAAGATTAGAATACTTGTATTTAAATACAATATGCACAAATATGGAATCCTCGCTGTAACACCCTCGGATCGACCCTATGCAAGTTTTAGCGATTCCCGCCAAACTCGCATAGAAACGATTCAAAGGTGCCTACCAGGCACTTTCGTGCGGGTGGAAAACGAATTAATATCATTACATAATAGTCCATGATGGAACCCAGAGAACAGATATATAGAACAACGACTCAAAGAGTCAAGAATACAAAAATACAGTACAAAGATCCAAATCACCTTTAAAACGATACATCATCCGAGTACGGATAAGATGCAAATTGAGCTAAGAGCCCTGCAGAATAACCAATGGCATCCATAACCCTGCCCAGGCCAAGCCGGAAGGGTAACCCTGCTAACGACGTCGATCTCAAAACCTGCTAAAACAAAAGGGGTGCCGGCAAAGGGCAAAGGAAAAAGAGAGCGGTCAGTACTGAGGCCAGTACACGGCGAGACTAGAATTCAGCGGTCCTCGCCTACATAGGTATGGTGAACTGAAGCGGCAGTGAAGCATGCGCTAAAAAACCTATAGAGACTCTATACAACTGTCAGCTATCAGAGAGAGATAAGAAAGACCTATTCGAAACCATCATGATACTACCAACAAACATACCCATCCTGGTATTTCCCCCTCGAGACCAAACGAGGAAGTCAACCGAGGGTTTTATCCATTCATTCCATTATAGTTGCAACAATTACTAGTCAGATATAGATAGCATGAGTCATCCTAATATATTAAGCAATGGGCAGTTTTAGGTAACCATTCCGTTGTAGTTGCGACACTTACTAGTCAGATACAAATAGCATGAGATATCCCAAACCCAGCAGTTGTTGATACTTTTATTTAGCCATTCCGTTGTAGTGAAGCTGATTACTAGTTATTATAAAGTCAAATTTATAGCACTTCTTTAGTTATAGTTGTCTATGATTGAGATACTGTGCTCCAAGTCGTCCATAACCGCGGACACGGCTTTCAGAAAGTTTTACCTTGCATGGGGCACAAATAGCAACACACGCACGATCAACCTCGGAAAAACCAAATGAAAACCCAACGAGGCATCACGACAAAGAAATCACAAGATTCATATAATATTTTAGGGGCCCACCCCACCAAGCTACCCGCTACGAAGTTGGCCGGCTCCGAGACTGACCCAGAGGTTTACGAGAACGGCTATAAACGACTGGAAACCCGAAAGTGTAACTAGGCTTGTCGATACAGCGAAATCATGCCGCGATCCAAAACAGTACAGGCGCTCCACGCGCAATAGTAAATAAAGCAGTAAAATATGGCATAAGTACAGGATAGTAATAAAGCCCCAAACTACTTTGTGGCCCCTAGAAATTAAATATGACTCAAGCTAGGGTTAAGGGGATTCATGGGCCCACATGCGGATAGTGCGAATATTCAAAGAACAGGTATCAAGTACTCGGGGTCCTACGGAACACAAGTGGACGGTTAAAAACCAAATAACATCTATTGCCCACTATGCCTCTGCATTATTTACCTACTTCAATTTTAGTTATTAAACGGTAATTAAAGCTATGATCATCTCCAACATTAAACATGCAGCATTACTCCAACAACTATGGAAGATTGACGGCGCGACGCATCACCTGCGCAAGCAAATATGACTCGCAGGGCCGACTATCTACCAAATAACAGGTAATAGGATGTGTCCATGGAAATATAGAGGCTGTAGGGAAGTATAAAAGGGTACATAATCTATAGCATCGCAACACAAATAGCAGTAGATCAATAGGAGGAGATAAAGACTAGAAATATAAAATAGGTAGAAAGAGAGAGAATGCTCGCCTGAAAACATTGCCGAAGGTTCATCCAAAGATCGGATCGACACTCGCATCAACTCATCGGCCTAATCCGTGAAGAAGCAAAGCACTAGAAAAAACATCGGATGCATTATTTAATACTACGACAAAAGATCGGGCATGATGCATGTATGATGTATGACATGGCAAGGTGCGATGCAATTAGGCCATATTAAGCGGAACCGAGGTCCCGACATTTAATTAGGTGGTTCAAGTTGTTTAGATACCCCGCAATTTAAATGTTATCTTAACGAGGCAAAACATAGCACCGGTTCGCTACACAAATTTAAATGGAATCAATATGAGACTAGATCGCCCGCATATGGCCTCCATGTTTATTATTAGATGAGTCGACAACATACCCCCAACCCACAATATGTTTGCAAGGATGCTCAATTCATATGCAACAAGATATATTTTTCATTTATAAAAATAAGGTCTCGGAAAGAGGGTCACACATGGGCTCGGCGATCTTGGTCTCCAATGGTTCGGGTTCGGTCTCCGGGGTCTCGGCCATTGGATCCGTGACGAAGGTCATGGCTGTTCCGAGGACGAGACCTTGGCGTACCAGTGGCTCGATCTTTGAATCCTCGGAATCGGGCTTCGGATCCGAGGAAAGGGTCTTAGCGTTCCACCTTCTCGTGACGGTCTCGGGGCGTTGGATCCGGTTAGGAGGACTTGGCATGACGTCAGGTTCGGGATCGGTCTCGGGTTTTCCATGGTGGAGATCTTGTCGGATTTTGGAGCCGATTGGTCGATCTTGAGTGCTAGTATGTTATACAGAAGTCAGCTTGGCCCGCTTGAGCATCCTTATCGGCAAGGACATCACGAGCAGGGGACGACCTTAGGGAAACGAGGAGGCGAGCTTGGCCTCAGGAAGCATGAGAACAGGGGCGACGAAGCTTGGGATCCCATCGGGGCCAACAGACGCGGGCTAGAACGGCGGGGGTTGTCAGCGATGGGCGGCAAGAGCACGGGCGGGGTGTGTCTTTGGGCAGAGGCGACAGGGAGCTGGTGGGGCAAAGGCCCCACGAGGAGAGACGCCGGCCATGGCCTGCGGGGCACGCGAGCTTGCAGACAGCACCGCGCAGCGGCGAACCTGGCGGGGAGGCGCTGTGGGGCCAGGGCCACAGGGACGGGCGGGTGCACTAGCGCTGGAGCGGCCGGGCGAGCGGTCGATGGCGGGGCACGATAGGGAGGAGGTCCTGGCCGGCGACGCGAGCAGGCGAGATCGACGACAGGTCGACGGCGAGCTTAGGGCCGGGGTGGCGTCGGCTCGGTCACAGGGTGTAGAGGATGCAGGGCGATGAGGTTGAGGAGGAGGGAGGCCGGCGCAGGGTCAACGAGCTTGCGCTCGAGGAGGAGGGCGGCGGGCAGCGCTCGAGGAGGCGTGACGGCGCGCTCGACGACAGAGGGTAGCGGCGGCGGTCGACCGAAGAGGAAGGAGCGACGCAGGGTGACAAGGGATCGAGGGGAGGCAGGGAAATCGCGACGGAACCGTGGGGATCCCTTGCGTGGTGGTTGCGCCCTGGGAACGCGATGAACGGGCTGGGCCCAAGTATCACGTGGGGAAAACGTAGCAGAGGTGGGGTGCGGGACGGCTGGCACTCGACGTGCGGGGTGGGGACGGGTCCAGGGGGTGGCGTTGTGTGTGAAGGTTTGAATCAGGTTGGGGTTTCGCGTGCGTGTACACCAGGGAGGTGGCGGCGGCGGTGAGCGAGCGGTTAGGACTAGGTAGGGTGAGGTCTAGGGTTAGGGTTTTATCTGATTGGGTTCAGCCGGCTGGGCCTTTGGGCCTGGCCGGTTTAGGTCTAGGTTTTAATATTTATTTAAAACATTTTATTTTGTTTTCTTCGTTTTGTTTAAATCATTTTGTAACTAGTTTTACACGATTAAAATAGCCAGAAATATAATTTGAATAAAAGAGGAGATGTAATGTCGAAAACAATATAGAGTTTTATAAAATAGTTTCGAGACAAAATATGCATGATGATGTGATGATGGTGCACAAAATATAAACAACATGCGATTTTCTATTAATGGTTTACCCGGATGCTACACTCGCTCCCCATAAGCATTTAAACCACAAGAAATGAGAAAGAAGGAAAATGTGCACTATTAAATGAATTAAAGAAGCTCCCCAAAGATTGTGCACCAATTATAGTAATTGTATTTGGAAACAATGTGCACAACCATGGACACTTCACTACTCCAAAATCATCTAACAATGAACTCAAAGTTCAATAAATTTGGAAGCCACCGAAGAATCACAAAGGAAAAAGAGGTGGTTCCAAGAAATGCAAAAACAACCAAAGAATGATCTTCTCTTGTGTGTGTAAATTTCTAGGTGGAAAATATCACAAAGACAAATGTCCACAAAGAAATATGCACAAACAAAATAGATACACAAGAAAGCATATGAAAGGCAAAACGGAAGTCATATAATATACCAATAAGATGTTTTGCTTGAAAGCATGCCCAAAGGCTCAACTATATCTTATTGTACATCGATGAGATTCAAACACCAACAAACTCCATACATTACTACTATAACCAAGGGAAGAAGGGATAGAAGGTATATATAGATAAAGGCAACAAGTAAAAAATCAACTTTGTAAAAAAACTCACTATTGCACATGAGAGATATTGAGGAAACGATATGCAATAAAATTTCTAAATTGATGTAACACCCCAGTTTTAGTTAATTCATAATTAGGGTTGCTTGTGCATTCATGAGCATCATCCTTTAAACTTTGTATTAAAGAAAATAATGCCAAACCCTAAACCCTACCCTCCTCTATTTTGAAATGCATTCAAATGGCTTTTGAATATTAAAAAAAAACTACAAAAGTAATAGAGCCCAAAGTGACTAAAGGGCTCCCTGCAGTATTTTATACATTTTATAAAAGTCCCTGGTATTTTGAATTATTCAAAAACAGATTTCAAAATGGAAATATAAAGAGAAAATGATTTCAGAAAAAGGAAAAATGTTTCTGCTAAGAAAAAAATGAGCAGCAGCCAACCAGGCCCAGCCCAATTCGCATCCCTCCCTCTCTCCTTCTTTTCCTGTCGCCAATGTGCATCAAACTGTAGCCCAAACTCGGTCCAAGCTAGCCCACCCGGGCCCAGTACCTCTTCGACCTCCTCTGTTTTCATCGTCTTCCTCCCCGACGAAGGGAAGCAACTCGGTGTCTCTGCCCCGACCACCCGATGCATATCGCCGATGCCACGATGCGCGTCGCCACCCCCTGTGTCTATAAAGATCGATGTCGTCGCCGGAAGAAACCTAGATGTGCCTCATTTCTTCTCTTCCTCTCCCCAATTTCTCTCCAGCCAACGAACCTAGCTCCAGACATCGCCGACGCCCTGCATATTCTGACCACCCCTCGTTGTTTTGAGGCCACTGTCGTGACCACCGTGCAACCCTCGTTCACCTCGTTCAACCATGCAAGCCGGATAAACCCCAGCCGCCGCAATCGATACCTCGTGTCCGAAGTCCGGCCGCCACGTTCATCGCCGATTCCGGCCGTTCTGGACCTCTCCCGGCCTCGCCACCACCCCTGTCATGCTCACGGTGAGCCTCTGCACCTCCCCGTGCCCTAAGTATCCTTCTTCTCGCTCTCTGGCATCTTCCCCATGAGGACCCATCGCCGCCGCAGTTTGCTGTTGGGCCGCCGTCTCCGACGACCATTCGAGGGCGGCGCCACCGCTATCAGGCCCCCCTCGCTCTCCTCTTTCCAGCGCTTTCATCCTGCAGCCCCGCATCGCCCCTAGAGCCGGATTCGATCGTCACCTGAGGGCATCTCCATTGCTGACGTCAGCATGATGCAATAAAGCCTTTTCTTTTATTTAAATGATTTATAAATGTTTTCTGAAAATTATAAATACCCCTGTGGGCCACTCCTTTTAGGATTTTAATTATTTCCATAAATATTTTCTAAGATGATTAAACTTATGACATGTGGGCCCAAGCTGTAAATAATTTAAATAATCCAAAAATGTTTTATAATTTCCTAAAATGGATTAAAATTGGGAAAAATCATAAATAATTCATTTTAAATCAGAAAAATACAAATAATATATTAAAATGTTCAGAAAAATGAGAATAATCTATCTAAGCTATAATCATGCATTGTTCAACAACTTTCATAGAAAGTTTAATTAGAACAACCTAGTAACCCCTCATAGGTGATTCTAGAGTTTTCCCGTGTTAGGGTTTTCACCCCTCGGAACCCCGATTAAACTGTCGAGCATGTTCTAGGGTTTCAATTCAATACAATTTAACTTGTCATATCATCATCCTTGCTTGAGCATTGCATCGATGCCATGTGTTGATTGTTTCCCCTTTCTTTCCGGTGTTTGGTTCCTCGCGGTAGAATACGGTATCGATATCGAGATCAAGATTGAAGACCAAGATCAAGACCATCGAAGTTCGAAGATCGACAAACAATACTTGACCAACTATAACCATGTCAAGTACAAGGCTCCCGAAGAGCTGCTTATCTGCTATCAACTGGCAACGGCAAGCATAGCCCCACCATGATATAATCCTATGATTTCGAAAGCATTTCAATTCTTGCCATGATGCATACGATTCTACTATGGTATTTTCTCGATAGATAAAGTATCCTATCTTTTGCATTACTCCCTTTGAGCTTATATTACCAGATCCACTACTCCTAGCATAACTAGGTTTGGCTTGTGTGCTTTGCTAGAGCTCTTATTTGTGTCTGCTTAGCCATGCATAGCTGTCAGTTCTGGTCCATCCAGATGATGTATCAGATGCAGAGAATCTAGTATGACAGGAGAACATGGTAAGATGAGATCAGTAAGATGAGATTAAACATGCTAAGGCTTGTATGGGAGGCCATGGTGGGATGTGGTTTTTCTAGTCCCATGCTCGCCACCCTTAGGACCCTAGGTTCTTGCCTCTTGAACCAAGACGAGCGTACAACCACACGGGGTAAATGGGGACCCCATGATTGACTAACTTGCCTAGTAGATTCCATGAGTCACATAGTTTGGGCGTTCCATTCGACATACGCATTGAAAATGTTTTCGAAAGAGGAGGTGAAGGAGGTGCATTCATAACAGGTAGGGAAGCGTGGACCAGGTTACTTGGGGTTGATGGCGCCCCTGGTAAACCAACCTCGCCTCACATCTTTAAGTACCGGCTTCGGAATTTGACCCGTTATGGTGGAACCATAATTATTGCATGACTCATGGTCTCGGCGAAAGCAAGGTAAAGGTCGTGTCCAACCACACCCTCTGTCGTCCTTCCAAGGAAGAGGGCTAATCATTGTGGCATTAAGAGTCGGTTGGTACGTGTGGGTAAAGTTGTACACCCCTGCAGGGTAATAATCTTTCGGAAAGTCGTGTCCACGGTTATGGACGACTTGGGAACGGATGGGAGATCATAGAGAACTTGAACCTAATCGTAAAACTTGGCAACTAATGTTTGTTAAGGATGCTTCCTCATGGGTACGAGGGGGTGATCCTAGTTGGTAGATGATGATGATTCGGTGGATATCAAAATATGATGATCAATACTTCGGAGATGTCGCTCTCTTATCCCCTTTTAAAATACTCTGATTAGACGAGCTTTCTCTCCTTCTTGTTTTATAAACAAAAGATGGCTTTATGCAAAACAACTCCACCAACCATAAGTCTTGTGGAGTACACCCTCTACTCACCCTTGATTTGTTGATACTTTTGGTAGAGTAAGTGTTCCCTGAAGATCAGTTTGGTACTACATCGACATTGATGAGTAGCTTGGGGTTCCCGGCCAGCAGCCTAGAATCTATGGGCCGGGACGTCATCGTTATGCTTCAGGCCTCTTAGGCCATTTGTTAAGTTTGCTATACTTAATGGCATAATTTTCCTTCCGTTGTTTGATGTTTGTGGTCAGTGACCTCTGCTTGTAATAATTTGGTTCTCTGCTCAGTTATGAGCTTGCCATGATAAATTTTTGTGTCATAGGGTCACTGCCGTGTTATCGATTCTTCACTGGATATTCTCGAGCTCAAGGTTAAGCTTATTTCAGACGGAGGTCTGGGATTTGTTTAGCCCTGATCCCGGGGGTGTCACAATTGACATATTTGGGATTGGTGAATCATGAGCATGATTTAGTATAGTCCCCATTATATGCACTCATCTCAACATACACACATTTGCAATAGAGATAACTTCTTCAAAGCCAAAGCAAGAAATCCAACATATGCAAGTACACAAATTCATGCCAACAAGCAACCTACAAAAGGTTGGGAACAAGATATGTATGCATGAGAGAGAGATACTTGTTACCGAGATATAATTGGTAGGATGAAGAAGATATGAATTCATTAATCATCCTAGCTTGCATCCAATTAACATGTAGATGCCACTTCTTCCTTGTTTAAGATACAAGCACCCAATATATATCCCCAATGTACCTACAACACAAATAAGTACACTATGGTCCCCAAACAAATTGGGTCCAAAGTAGTTAGTGCAACTACAATACATAGGAGAGCCTCCACACAAACATGTGCGTATTGATATGAAATTGAATTTCATGCACATCTTAGCCCATTAGGATTTGGTGGAGTTTACCCTATATATTGTATCAAAGAAAGCAAGCATGCCATAATATATATAAGAAGTAAATATGCATGCATAAGACTTTCAAGAACCAAAAGGAGATACAATTTGAACAAAAACACCAAGTAAACCAATAAGACATACAACAAGGTGTGACTCGACAAAAGGTGTCCAAATTGTATCAAAGAACCAAATCAACACATGAAAGAACACAAGTTCAACAAATGAACTCTAATGAGCAAAAGAGATAAAAGATAGACAAAAATACCAATGCTCAAGGATTTATCTCATCCTAAAAGATCAAAACAAGTGACAAAGAGTGAGATAAAACCAACTTCTAAAGAGAGCAAGGTTCCAACAACCAAAACAAACTCTTCACACTTTTCATGATGACACATAAAGTACCAACACAAAAAGGATCGAGCTTCCAAGCAAAAAATGAATCAAAAAAAGAAGCGTAAAACAATGTCCTAGATAATATAGGAGAGCTCTCCCATAAGTAGAGCATTATATAATTTTGACTTTGAATGCAAGATGCCCACAAATGAGATCATCACTACTACCTACACTAAATAAAATACAAGGGGATACCAAAAAAAAGAAGATCCACAAGATGCAAAGAAAGCTTGGGAGAAAAAAAGAAAAACATTTTCTTGGCAAAGGATAGGAAAATAAGAAAAGGCCAAAGTGAATATGATCAATAAAATCTACCATATATGGAGTACCAATTGTCCAAAGACAAGAAATATAAGGGAAATTTTCCCAAGGTAGTTTGCAAGGATATCACGATCATATTCACACCAAGAAGCATATAACAAAGCATGAGAAATGAACTTGATGCTTCGAGAGAGATTCTTGATTGCTTCAAATAGTCACACAATCACTAGTGATTAGATTAAATAGAAGCAAGTGGTTCCCATGAGGATATATAGATCAAATATGAGGAAACACATACCAAGAATCACTCTCACACACAAGATCCAAGAGATGAGCAATAAAACATCCAAGCAAATTGGAACTTGTATGAGCAAATGTGCCACATAGGAGCTAGATAATTCTCAATATCAATTCTAAGTGGCACTACCTCAAATGTCCACATTTTCTAGGTTTGTAATATGCACAAAGCACCCATAATGTGATAAACCAAGAAATCTCAAAAAGAGGCAAAAATATCAAAATAGAGGTATTAATGGACATTATGGAACTTGAGTTTCTCATGAGAGAAACATACCACATAGAGACTAGATAAACATGCAATAAAACTACTAAGTGGTTTTCCTCATGTACACACATTTTAGGATTGTGGAATGCCCAAGCATGACACTCCCCCAAAACGGAATAGCCCATTAATCCCTCACTAGAGCCAAATAAGATACCTACTAGAAACAATAAAGGCTCCAAACCAAGAAACACAAATACATGGTGTGCCAACCAACATACACAAATATACATCATAGGTCAATAAGTAAGTGGGAAGCACAACATGTAAAAACACATGCAAGGTACAAAACCAACACATGCACTAGGGTGCAAGTAACTATAAATTTAAAGGAGTTTATCACAAGTTACCGGAAGGAGGAACATTGGATAAGGAATAGAAGCATGATAACCAACGACTTGACTTTGACAACAATAATATGATGAAGATCCCTTAATTCTTCATAAGGTAGCCAAGTATTCAATGCCCTCCAAAAACACCTATTGATCAAGTTTTAGCTTGTTGGTCCCCAACCAAGTTGGGTCCTAAGAAGTTAGTCACAATAGGCTTGGCCACCCAAATGGTTATTTTCTTGACACCACTTTGGGCACCAAAAAAATTGGCAAACACATTGCCACCCTCATCCTTACAAAGTGAATAAGCATCATCAATCAAGATAGGATGGGATGAGGAGTTACCCATGGTGCATGAGGAAGAAAGGTGCCCCTTCTCACAGCATATGTAGCAAGTTCCTCTCTTGCCACCTTTCTTCTTGGGAGGAGCTGCACCATGAAGAAGAGCTTGAGGCTTCTTGGGAAGTGGCCCATCTTGAGCTTGTGGAGGAGCTTGAGGCCGCTTCCCTCGTTGCTTCTTACTAAGAGGCTTCTTCTTCAATGGGCAATCCCTCACATGATGCCCTTCTTCCTTGCACTTGAAGCACACAATGTTGGCCAGATTCTTCACTTGTCCTTGGCCCTTATTCGTGTTGCCCTTGTGCTTCAATATGTTAGTGGGCTTGTTCTTGATGTTGGAGTTGAATCCAAGCCCACTCTTGTCACTTGGGGGTCGTTGCACACTCAACATGTTCTTGAGTGTGGTCTTCCCTTCATGACACCTTTTCAAGTCATTCTTCAAAGAAGTGACTTGAGCCTTGACCTCTTTGATTTCCTCTACATGGTTAGTATCAACAACAATACTAGAGGAAGTAGATGCTTCATTGTTAGAGCAACACGGCAAGGAATGCAATTCATCACAAGATATAGCATGGTTGTGAGAGGATGAATTACAAGGACTAGCACATGGCAATATAACATTTGGAGTAGATATAGTGCTAATGTCCACATGAGGCCCACTAGATGTTACCTTTGACACAATGGCCTCATGAGCTAACCTTAGGCTACCATGGGAGACTAGAAGATCCTCATGTGAGCTTGAGAGCTTGACATGACTTTCTTCTAATTTCCCATAGTTGCTAGTTAGCAATGCAAGTTGAGCCTTTAGCTCAACATTCTCCTTCAAGATAGATTCTTCACAAGAAATAGAGTTAGTAGCACAAGCATCATCATTTAATGCAAGAGGTGAGGGCAACTTGGAAAGCTCTTTAGAATATGAAGCTTTAAGTTGCTCATGTGACTCAGTGAGTTTGATGAGCTCCCCCTTGATGACCCTATAGCCATTGTTGAGGTGCTCAAAATCCTCAAGGAGTTTAGCATAAGCAACTTCAAGTTCATCATTTTTAATTTGAAGGGAACTTGCCACCTCAAACTCTCTATCATGAGATTTATTTACTCTAGATAGTTCTAGAGCAAAGGTCTCATCAAGAGATTCATTAGTGGGTTGTTCCTCTTCAAGAGCTTCATTTATATTTGCAATTTAATTAGCATACTCACGCTCAAGACTACTTATTTTATCTATTGTGTCCTCATGCTCATATATTAGTTGCTTACTTTCAATATCACAAGTCAAGATTTCAATGAAAGTAGAGGAAGCATTTTTATTTGGATGAAGAGCACGAAGGACTAGCCCCCCTTCTCTTTTAAAGAAAGCAACATCATCATCTACTTTTACACGATCAACATTCACATCATCATGAGATATATTAGGATCCAAAGGATAGGTTACCTTTGAACCCTTAGCCATGAGGCACAAGTGAACATTGGGAGAATGTGATGATGGGGGAACACATGATGCTCCAATCGCAACCTTGCCTTGGCCCACTGTCACATCCCAAAATTCTCCAAATTTTGAAATGTGAAAAATAAATAAACAAAAGAAACAATTGTTGAAATTTAGGGTGAAAAGAAACTTTTTGCTTCTAAATGAAAACATCAAAACCCTACTTGAACAAATTTAATAAGAAAGCAACAAAGAAATATTTCAAAGATCAAATGCATTCATGCATGGAAAGAATCTTGAATTTAAACACTTGGAAAAGTTAAACCAAAACCCTAAATCTTAATGAAAGAAACCATTTCCAAGATCACTCCAAAACTATGGATTTGATCCATATAAAAATTCAGCAACAAATATTTATAAATGATCAAAAATGGTAAACAAAAATAATACAAAACCATAGAAATTGGTTTCATTCAATTTGATGCCATGAATGAAGACTTATGAATTTAATAAGATAAAAGGAAATAATTTCCAAAGCTAATAAATATCCTAACAAAAATCAATACCAAATGGTGAGCAAAGTAATCCTAAAAGGATTTAAAAAGATAAATAAATATTAAATAAAATTTTACAAAGTGGAATCACCAATTTTGGAACTATAAATAAAAAGATATGGATTTTATAAGTTAGAGAAATAAATAAATAAGGAATATTTAAAAGTCAAACTAAATCTGGGACAAATCCATAAGCAAATGGAATAAAGATAATCCAAATAGAAATAAAGGAATAAAGATTATTTAAATAAAATTAGATGGGCTTTTAACCATATTCAATTTTATTTGAATGAAGACAAAATTCCTATTATAAATGATTAATTGAATCATGAGAAAAATAATTGAAATTGCAAAAATGGATTAAAAGTTATCTAATTAACTTAAAAAGAATAAAGGATTATTTGAATAAAATTTATATGGGTTTAAACCATATTCAATTTTATTTGAATAAAGACAAAAGCCTAATTTAAATAAATAATAAATCATAAGAGAATATTTTGAAATAATTCAAATGGACTATTTAAACACATTAATAAATAGTATAAACCTACTGAAAAGGTTTGGCAAAAATTTGAAATCAATTGAGTGTTTGAATCATTTGATTTGAATTAAAACATAAATTAGAAATAGAAAAAGGATTCGGAAAAAAAGGAAAAACAGATCTAACCCAACGAACCAGGCCAGCTAGCCCAATCTGGGCCAATAGCAGAGCCCACCAGGCTCTCTTCCTCTCTCTGGCTCGTTCTTTTATCACCCGCACCTATACCCCTCACCTCGCTGACATCCAGGCCCCACAACCACCTGACATCATCGTCTTCACCCGCTGACCCCGTCCCCAACTCCTTCTCGCTGTTTCTGCCATTGATTTCTTGGCTTCAATTCACGTAAACGCTGCAGTAAATCGATCCCATGGCCATGCCCTCTTAACCGCCTCCCTCTTTCCTCTCTTTCCCCTCAGTCGACGCATCCCAGGAGCTCCTAGGCTGCCCAAATTTCTCGCTCGAACCTCACTGCCTCCGACGAGCTTCGGTGCAAATTCCGGCGAGCTCAACCCTTTACCTACCCCCTAGTGCACGCTAGCTTGCTCCCCATCGACACGCGCATCTGCCCGTGGCCTCTGCTTGCTCGCGCGCGCCCTAGAAGCTCGGCAACGACTACGTCTAAGCGCCACCGTCTCCTGCCTTGACTCCGGCGACCTCTCCTAGTAATCTCTGATCGCCCCTTTACCCCTCGATGATGCTCTCGCACTCTCCTCTTCCTTGCGCATCTATCGCCGTTCTCCTCTTGTCTCCGCGTGCCTCGTAGCGTCGCTTCCGACAACGACCGTGCGTGCCCGATGTCAGTGATAACTCCGGTGAGCAATCCACGTCAACTCTGTGTGCCCCTGTCCATCCTGCTGCCACCTTGAGCATCTACTCGCCACGGAGAACCCGGTGAGCCCCTCCATTCCTCCTCTCGCTTCCTAGATTCACCTTACCACCGCCACCAGACACGCTGCCGCGCGTCGTCGCTAGCACCGCCAGTTTTTGGCCAGAGCATTTTTGTCCGTTGGATCTAGATCGTAGAGATAGGATAGAATCATTAAACGAAGCGGTATCGTGCGTTCTACACCGTGCGATTCTAATTAAATCCTACGGCCCACGTAGCACGATCCTGCCGAAGCGGTACCAACCAATGAGAACATGACGCGTGGCCAATTCTGTCTGTTTGAAATTCCAGAAATGAATTTAAATGTTTAAACTTGTAAAATCTATAACTTTTGGTCAGCTTGGCCAAAAGTTACAAACTTTATATAAATGGCCTTATTTTAGTATTTTGCTTCTGAAAAATTAGGTGTTTTTGTAGAAACATTATTAGGCTATTTTGGATATAAAAATTGTTTTAAAAATGTTTTTTGAGTAAAACCTTTTGCAAATGGTTTGTTTTGAACCTACTGACCATAACCACTAACATTTGGATTTAAAAATATATTTGGTTAACACTAGGGAATTATTACTTTGAATAAAAGCATTTCTAGTAAAACAAAAATGATTTAAAAGGGCCATTTTCACTAACTTGGTTTTAAATGTTTTGCCACTTTTATAAATGACCAGTAGGTGTTTTGAAATGTTTAGAACCTTGTTATAAACCACTTTTCAAATAAAACAATCTTTTGCATGCTTGCATGCATTGTTTTGTTTTCATTATTTTGTGTGGTGAATTGTGTGAATGCTAGTTTTGAATGTGTGTTTGCTTGATTGAATTGTAGTGAACTTTGAGGAGCGTGACAATTGCAAGATCAATGAGTGTACCTAGTTTCTCTACCAAAAAGGCAAGTGATACTTTGTTCATCAAAAGTCATATCTTTTTCAACATTGCATTAGTGATATTTTTGTAGTATGCATGATAGGACTATCTTTTATATAAAGCTATGCTATAGTAGATCCTATAGAATATATCTTGGTAGGATTCTTCCTTAGTCAAGATACAAGTTTTTCTAGTATGCTTATCCTAGCTAAAAGATTTCAAGGGTGGAATATTCATGCTATGATATTATGCAAAGTCTATGACTAAGTTTTTGATTAATAAAACAACTAAGTGAATGAAACACCTGGGTGGAATGGTAATTGCTTGGAAGGATTTGTGTTGAGTGGTTAAACAAGGCCCATTTATATGGTTCCCCTTGTGTATCTCACTTGTGGATTGCCACCCAGGAGTAAAGAGATTTGAGATGTTTTGTGTTGAGAAGCTTCTAGTGCAGCCACATGGCAATATGGGCTCTGCCTTGATTATATAGGTTGCAATAACTTAGCCAGATGGACAGAAGGTGGTAGTGATGATAGGCTGGAACGCGTCCATTTGGTATAAGGGAAGGCTTCTAAAAGATCTCGTCTCGATGCATGTCGAGTCTTGTGGGGAAAGTGCACCACCTCTCGAGAGAGTAAAACCTAAGTACTTAGTCGTGTCCCCGACAATGGACAATTTGAGCATCAAAGGCATTAAAGAAATCAAGGATCTCCTCATCCCAATTTCTCTAAGTTAAAACTTGTTGGGTAAACAAGGGAAGCACCTGGTGTGTAACCAGTGTGCCATTGTGTGATGAAGGTTTTGTCAAAGAGAAAAACTATTTTCAAAGGATAGGGAAAACTTGTTTTATGCAAAGGCAAGCCAAAACTCCACTTAGCCAAATATTCATGTAGATGATAGATTCTCCATGTCAATATAAAATCACTTGCCAATACAATTCAAATAGATTGACCCTTGTGGCTGTAACTTATTATGTTGCAGGTTTGTTTGATGTTAGTGAAGTTTCTTGAGTAGGGATTACAAGTCTACAACCAACATGATTGCCTGTGGTATATGAAGATGAAGGACTCCATGCTATATAATTATATCTGCTGCATTGTAATGAGATAGCCATATGAGCTATGTAAGATGTAATGAATTATTTTATTCCTGGTTGTAAGTTGTATTATGACCTTTGTTTCTTGATATTACATCTTAAACTGTGGATTCTAGCTATTCGATCCAGGGTCTAGCATTGTAAACACAGGTATCTCTACCTTATCAGGTTGGGACCTCTACACCCACACATTCTTCAATTTCCTCTACATGGTTAGCAACACAAGTACTAGAGGAAATAAAAGCACATTTATCATGGAAACAAGGCAAAGAAAGCATATCATCATGAGACATATTCAAGGCATTTCTACATGATATGCAAGGGCAATAAACACTAGGATGTGAATCACATATGGTCCTACATGTGTTCATGCCCAAAGATACAACATTGCAATGATATAGAGACAAAGGATCATGAATGGAAATCTCACTATCTACATTGCAAGTTATATCACCACTCACCATATCATTACCTTGTGACAACTCACATGTTGGTGTAGTGGAAGAAGATGAGAACTCATCGCAGCCGGAGGTGGAGGGAACACAATCATCCTCATTAAGATTGGACACATCATATTTTGCTTGAAGCTTGGTCCATATATCATGAGCGTTCTGGAAAGGCATGATTGAGGAAAAAACTACAAAGCTCACAACATTAACAAGCACATTAGATGCTTGAGCTTCGAGATAAGAGTTTGTCTCCTCCTCCAAAGATAGATTTTGGGGATCCTTAGGAGGAGACAATCCCATATCTAGAATTCGCTCAATATTTGGGTCAATGGCCTGGAAATGACAAAGCATGCGAGTAAACCAAACATCATAATGAGTGCCAACAAATGTAAATGTGTGAGAGAGCACTAAACCCCTAGGATACATCTTTACTCTCGAGACGGTGAAGCCTAAAAGCGAGAGACCTTGCTCTGATACCAATTGAAAGTGCAAAGGACGTCGCCTAGAGGGGGGGTGAATAGGCTTTTTAAAAATATTATAGTTTAGGCTCAAATAAATGTGGAATAAAACTGACGTTTAATTTATTGAGCACAAAACCTAACTACTAGGTTCGCCTAAGTGCACCAACAACCTATGCTAAGAAATACAGGCAACAAGGTGATAACAAGATAAATACTTCAAGCACGATGGCTATCACAAAGTAAAGTGCATAAGTAAAGGGCTCGGTTGATAGATAACCGATGGACGCGGAGACGAAGATTTGTTTCCCGAAGTTCACTTCCAAAGAAGCTACGTCTCCGTTGGAGAGATGTGATGGCGCAATGCGCTCCGAACGACACAAATGGCTCACCTCGAGGTGTGGTGGCTTGATGCTCACCCAACGCCACACAAGGCCTCACCCCGGACGTGGAAGCACGCAACTCACCGACGCCACAAAAGGCTCACCCTATTCTCTCGAGTGCGCACCACAAAAGGCGGGCACTCGCTCCACTATGGGACTCTTGAGGGCGGTCACCGAACCCGTACAAGATTGGGAATATCTCCACAACTCAATTGGAGGATCCCAACAACAAAGCCACAAAAGGCTACAATGTCACAAAAGGCCAACAAAGCCACAAAAGGTTACAAGACCATAAAAGGTCAACAACCCAACCACACAACCGTCTAGGGTTCCAAGAACCCAAGAGAAACAAGCCTACAAGCTTTTACTCACCGAATCTCCGAGGAGAACTAAAACCTATGCACCAAATGCAAGGGCAAGTCCTTCACTCCCAAAATACTACAAAGCTACAAAAGCTATTGGGGGAATAAGGGAGGAAGGACACAAGAGGAGAACACAAAACTCTCCAAGATCTAGATCCCAATGATTCTTTCACAAAGAAGGGATTTGGTTTGGTGGGATTGTAGATCTAGATCTCCTCCCACTTTTCCCTAAAAAATATGCAAGAATCATGGGAGGGAGAGGGAGTAAGAAAGCTCAAATAGGTCAACAAAGGTGAGCAAAAACGAGCTCAAAAGATGGGGAACCATTAGGGAAGAAGCCCCCCTTAAATAGGACAAGGAAAAACTGACCGTTTGGGCCAGATTCGCGCACCCCCGGAACTTCCGGCCCCCACTGGAACTTCAGGAAAATAGAAACATAAGTTACTAAACCTGACCGGAACTTGGGTCGGAACTTGGGCCAGAACTTCCGCTCAAGCAAAAACGCAGGATAGCATTGCACGGAAACTTCAATAACTTTTGATTCCGGACTCAGTTTTTGATGATCTTGGGATCATTTTGAAGAGAACGAAAAGATCTAAAAGATTATGCAAATAAACATCATAGTCCAGCATTGAAGGATAAAACCAAATTGAGAAAGGTATGACCTCTCTATAAGCAATGAACCGGTAAAACCTCCAAAACCCAAAACACAAGAAGTTGAGCTTGGAAACTCTGATTGGGATGAAACCAATTTTGTTGGGAATATAAAACCAAGTATAACCCAACAAAATGTTAAATATTGGATACCACCAAGGGATAAAATATCAAGTATATATGTGAGATATCTTCTAAGGTGTGGAGCCAGAAAAACCCGCACGATCAAGATTGCAATAAGATATGCAAGGAAAATCCTTATTTGATGAACTAAAGATTGTTATGATGATAACCACAATCTATAGATACTCTCATGGAGAAGAACCAAATAACAACCAAGAAATATGATGCTATGAATGCAAAGGTTTGAGCTCTCTCCGAACGATGCGACCGAGACACCCGCTTGATGTTGGAGATATGCCCTAGAGGCAATAATAAAAGTAGTTATTATTATATCTTTGCGCTTATGATAAATGTTTACATTCATGCTATAATGGTATTAACAAGGAAACATTAATACTTGTGTGATTTGTAAACTTAATTTGAAGTCCCTAGTAAAGCCTCTATATAATACTAGCTTGTTGGTTAATAGATGATTGTGGTTTCCCTGTCATGAACATTGAGATGTTATTGACAACAAGATCATATCGTTAGGAGAATGATATGATGGACATACTCCTATAGATAAGCGTAGCATAAAGATCAAGTCATATTAATAGTTCAATTGCTATATGCTTTCTGATACATAGTAATCTAATTCCTTCGACCATGAGATCATGCATATCACCTTTACCGGATGGATGCTTTGATGACATCAAACACCACACCGTAACTGGGTGGCTATAAAGGTGGCATTGAGTGTTCGGAAAGTATTGGTTGAAACACATGGATCAAGAGTGGGATTTGTCCATCCATATGACGGATAGATATACTCTGGGCCCTCTCGGTGAAATGTCATCCAATTAGCTTGCAAGCATGTGACTGGCTCACAAGGGATCACATATCACGGGAACGAGAAAAGAGTACTTATCGGTAACGAGGTTGAACTAGGTATGCAGAGATACCGATGATCATAACCTCGGATAAGTAAACTATTGTGAGACAAAGGGAAATTGATATCGTATGTAAGAGGTTCATTCGATCGCAAAGTAATCATAGAAATATGTGGGAGCCATATGAATTTCCAGATTCCTCTATTGGTTATTGTTCGGAGAAGTGTCTCGATCATGTCCGCATAATTCATGAACCGTAGGGAGACACACTTAAGGATTCGACGTTGTTTGAGTAGTTATGGAATGATGAGAAAGAGACCGAATGTTGTTCGGAGTCCCGGATGGGATCCGGGATATCACGAGGAGATCCGGAATGGTCCGGAGAATAAGATTCATATAAGGAAAGTCCCGTTTCGGAGTTGGGGAATGGTTCCGGTGTTTTCATCAGGAATGTTCTAGAATGTTCCGGAATGTCCGGCACTCCGGAGGGGAAGGGTACATGAATGTGTTGTATCAAGTTGGTATGATTGCATTATGTACTAAGTGTCATCGCTGTTCCAAATAAAGGATTAATTCAAATCCTAGTTTGAAAAGTCAAATAGCTAAATTGAAAAGTCAAACGGCTAAATTTGGAAACTGGAAAAGAGGAGGAAGGGGGAAACCGAGTTGGGGAGGAGTTCCCTCCTCCAACCGGCGGCGCCCCCTCCAAGCCGAGTTGGGGAGGGACTCCTCTCCCTCCCCCTTGGCCGGCCGGCCCCTCCACCTATATAAGGAGGGGCGGGGCTCCCTCCTAGGACACACAACTTCCACGCCTCAAACCCTAGCAGCTGCTGCCCACCATAGCCGCCGCCGCCCCCTAGGGTTTCTCCCCTAGCCGCCGACTTGGGCACCTCCAAGCCCTAGCCGCCGGCTCTAGCACCTCTTCCTCGGCGTGTCTAAACCCTAGAACACCGAGGGACTCTCTCATAGTCCACCATACTCGCTCCGGCTTAAGGCGAAGCCCTGCGAGATCTCCCCTCTACTTCCGGCACCACGCCGTTGTGCTGCCGGAATTGCGAGGAGAGTGCTACAACCTCCGCTGCCTGCTGGAACAAGGGAGAGGAAGGTCTTCGTCGAGTACCGAACGTGTGACCGACTGCGGGAGCGCTGCCGAAACGCAGCGCCGGAAGGATCGTCTACGCGATCTTGAGATCGGGAAGAGTACGACTACATCACCCACGAGAATCCGCTCTCATTAAAAACTTTGGAATCTTCGAGGGTGAGTTATTCCATCGACTCGTTGCTACAATCTAGTAGATAGATCTTGGCTTGTTTGTTTGTATGCGGTAGAAATTTTTTGTTTTCCATGCTACGAAACCCTACAGTGGTATCAGAGCCGTGTCTATATGTAGATATGTTGCACGAGTAGAACACAATGGTCATTGTGGGCGTTGATGCTTTTATTGTCGATTGCTTCTTGTGTACTTTGCATCTTGCGGGATGTTGGGATGAAGCGGCCCGGGCTAACCTTACATGACATCGTTCATGAGACTTGCTCCACGCTTGACATGCAACTTGTATTGCATAAGTGGCTTTGCGGGTGCCTGTTTCTCCTAGCATAGTTAAGATCCAATTTACAATAGGTGATTAACAATACTAGTATCAATGTTGTGGTTCTTGTTCGTAAGTTAGAACGACACTTATTGAAAGCCCCAAACCACGTAAAACATGCAAAGAAGGTAGAGGCGTCTAACTTTGTTTTGCAGGGGTGTGCTGTGATGTGATATGGCCATGATTGTGATTATATTTGATGTATGCAATGTTCTTTATTGTAAGTTGGCAACCAGCAAGAGCCATATGGTTGTCTTTAATTTATGTTAAGACCCGCGTGTCTATTCAAAGTAGTTGTAATAGTTGAAACCGGTGGACGACAACCATGGAGAAGCGTCATTGACCTTGATGCAATGCCGGTGATGATGGAGATCATGTTCGTGCTAGAAGATGGAGATCGAAAGCACAAATAAGAAAGGCCATATCATATCACATATTATGAATTGCATGTGATGTTAATCCTTTATGCATCTTGTATTGCTTAGTAGACAACGGTAGCATTATAAGATGATCCCTCATGCACATGAATTTCAAGTCATAAAGTGTTCAGCCTTAGTTAGCACCGTTGCTAAAGCTTGTTGTTTCGAAGCACCACGTGATGATCGGGTGTGTTAGATTCCGCAAGTGTATACAACGTGAGCAAGCCATATTTGCTCATGCGGAAACTAAGATTTGATCTTGACGAGCCTAGCATGTACAGACATGGTCTCGGAACACGGATCACCGAAAGGTAAAGCATGAATCATATAGTAGATATGATGAACATGTCGATTGTTCGCCACTAAAACTATATCAACTCTCGTGATGATCGGTGTTGATGTGGTGGATTTGGTTCGTGTGATCACTAAAACAATGTGAGGGATATTGTTTTGAGTGGGAGTTCACCTAGATTAATTTTAACATTAATTTGAACTCAATTTGTCATAAACTTAGTCTAAACTATTGCAAATATGTTGTAGATCAATGGCAGCCCCTACCATCAATTTTAATGCGTTCCTAGAGAAAGAAAAGTTGAAAAACAATGGAAGCAACTTCGCGGATTGGTTCCGCAATTTGAGGATTGTCCTCACAGCTGGTAATTTGACCTATGTGCTGGATGCACCGCTGGGTGACCCACCTGCAGCTGATGCTTCCGATGAAGTAAAGAATGTTTACCTCACTCGGAAGACTCAGTACTCCACAGTTCAGTGTGCTATCTTGTATGGTTTAGAATCAGAGCTTCAGAAAAGGTTTGAGAATTTAGACCCACATGATATTGTCGAGGATCTCAAATTGATCTTTGAGACTCATGCGGCAATTGAAAGCTATGAGGCTTCTGAAAAGTTCTTTAACTGCAAGATGGAAGAGGGCAGCTCCGTCAGCGAGCATGTGCTTAAGATGTCTGGGCACGCAAACAAACTTCAAAGCTTGGGTATTGTGATTCCCAATACTTTGGGGATTTACCGTGTCCTCCAATCACTACCACCAAGTTACAAGAACTTTGTGATGAACTACAACATGCAAAACATGAACAAGACGTTGTCAGAACTCTTTGCCATCTTAAAGTCTGCAGAAGTGGAGATCAAGAAAGAGCACCAAGTGTTGTTGGTCAATAAGACCACCAAATTCAAGAAAGGCAAGTCTAAGCAGAAGGGACACTTCAAGAAGGGTGGTAAGAAAGTTACCATGCCAACGAAGAAGACCAAGGCTGGACCTAAGCCTGATACTGAGTGCTTTTACTGCAAGGGAGAAGGTCACTGGAAGCGGAATTGCCCAAAGTACTTGGCGGATTTGAAGAACGGCAACATCAAGAAGAAAGGTATATCTGATATACATGTTATTGATGTGTATCTCACTAGTACTCGTAGTAGTGCCTGGGTATTTGATACTGGTTCGGTTGCTCATATTTGTAACTCGAAACAGGTGCTGCAGAATAAACGGAAGCTAGCGAAGAACGAGGTGACGATGCGTGTTGGAAACGGATCAAAGGTTGATGTGATCGCGGTCGGCACGCTACCCCTTCATCTACCATCGGGATTAGTTTTATACTTAAATAATTGTTATTTGGGGCCTGCGTTAAGCATGAACATTATATCGGGATCTTGTTTATTGCGAGACGGTTACTTGTTTAAATCCGAGAATAATGGTTGTTCGATTTATATGAGTAATATGTTTTATGCACATGCACCTTTGATAGATGGTCTATTCTTGTTGAATCTCGATAGTGGAAATACACATATTAATAACATTGAGGCTAAACATTTGAAATCGAGCGATAACTCGACCTATATGTGGCACTGTCGTCTTGGTCACATTGGAGTGAAGCGTATGAAGAAACTCCATTCCGATGGACTTCTTGAATCACTTGATTTCGAATCACTTGAAAGATGCGAAGCATGTCTGATGGGTAAAATGACTAAGACTCCATTTTCTGGTATGATGGAGCAAGCTACGGACTTGTTGGAAATCATACATACCGATGTGTGTGGTCCAATGAGTGTAGCATCGCGCGGTGGTTATCGTTATGTTCTTACCTTCACGGATGACTTGAGTAGATATGGGTATATCTATTTCATGAAACATAAGTCCGAAACTTTCGAGAAGTTTAAGGAATTTCAAAGTGAGGTAGAGAATCAACGTAACAAGAAGATTAAATTTCTACGTTCTGATCGTGGAGGTGAATATCTAAGTTACGAGTTTGGCGAGCATTTGAAGAAATGCGGAATACTTTCGCAGTTGACACCGCCAGGAACACCACAGCGTAATGGTGTGTCCGAACGTCGTAATCGAACTCTCTTAGATATGGTTCGTTCTATGATGTCACTTACAGATTACCGCTATCATTTTGGGGTTATGCATTAGAAACAGCCGCATTCACTTTAAATAGGGCACCATCTAAATCCGTTGAAATGACACCGTATGAATTATGGTTTGGGAAGAAACCTAGATTGTCGTTCCTTAAAGTTTGGGGGTGCGAAGCCTATGTAAAGAAGTTACAGCCGGACAAGCTTGAACCCAAAGCGGAAAAATGCGTCTTCATAGGATACCCGAAGGAAACTATTGGGTATACCTTCTATCATAGATCCGAGGGCAAAATCTTCATTGCCAAGAATGGATCCTTTCTAGAGAAGGAATTTCTCTCGAAAAAGGTGACTGGAAGGAAAGTAGAACTCGACGAGGTTGTCGAACCTTCTCTCGAAATTGCGAGTAGCGCAGCACCGGAAGAAGTTCCTGTGGTGCCTGCACCAATAAGAGAGGAAGCTAATGATGATGATCATGAAACTTCGGTTGAAGTTGCTACAGAGCCTCGCAGGTCAACGAGAACTCGTACCACTCCAGATTGGTATGATCCCGTTATGAGTGTCATGTTGGTGGACAACACCGATGACCCTAAGACATATGAGGAAGCAATGATGAGCCCAGATTCCAATAAATGGCAAGAAGCCATGAAATCCGAGATTGGATCCATGTACGAAAACCAAGTATGGACTTTGGTGGACTTACCGGATGGCCGAAAGGCTGTCGAGAACAAATGGATCTTCAAGAAGAAAACAGATGCTGATGGTAATGTTACTGTCTATAAAGCTCAACTTGTCGCAAAAGGGTTTCGACAAATTCAAGGAGTTGACTACGATGAGACTTTCTCACCAGTAGCGAAGCTAAAGTCTGTGAGGATTATGTTAGCAATCGCTGCATATTACGATTATGAGATATGGCAGATGGATGTCAAAACAGCATTCCTCAATGGAGACATTGATGAAGAGTTGTATATGATGCAACCCAAAGGTTTTGTCGATCCTAAAGATGCTAACAAGGTATGCAAACTTCAACGGTCCATCTATGGATTGAAGCAAGCATCCCGAAGTTGGAATCAACGTTTTGATAAGGTGATCAAAAGTTTTGGTTTTATACAAACTTATGGAGAAGTTTGTATTTACAAGAAAGTGAGTGGGAGCTCTGTAGCATTCTTAATACTATATGTGGATGACATATTATTGATTGGGAATGATGTAGACCTTCTTAATAGTGTCAAGGAATATTTGAATAATAGTTTTTCAATGAAGGATCTTGGCGAAGCAGCTTACATATTAGGCATAAAGATTTATAGAGATAGATCGAAACGCCAAATATCATTGTCACAGAGTACATATTTGGACAAAGTTCTAAAGAGGTTTGGAATGGAAGATAGCAAGAAAGGGTTCTTGCCCATGTTGCCCAATACAACCTTGAGTAAAACTCAAAGTCCGACATCGGCAGAAGATAGAGAAAGGATGAGTAAGACTCCCTATGCCTCAGCCATAGGATCTCTAATGTATGCCATGCTATGTACTAGACCCGACATTGCATATGATGTTAGTTTAACTAGCAGATATCAAAGTGATCCAGGAGTGGATCATTGGACAGCGGTCAAAAACATCCTTAAGTACTTGAGAAGAACTAAGGATATGGTTCTTTCTTATGGAAGTGATGAACAACTCGTTGTTAATGGTTACACCGATGCTAGTTGGAACACCGATCCGGATGATTCTAAATCACAATCTGGATACGTATTTATTTTGAATGGTGCAACAGTTAGCTAGAGGAGTGCAAAGCAAAGCGTTGTGGCGAGATCTTCAACTGAATCGGAATACATGGCTGCTTCGGAGGCTTCACAAGAAGCGATATGGATGAAAGAGTTCATTACAGAGCTGGGTGTGGTTCCTAGTGCGCTGGACCCAATGTCTATCTACTGTGATAACATGGGCGCCATAGCCAATGCGCAAGAACCAAGGTCACACAAGAAGCTGAAGCATATCAAGCTACGTTTTCACGCTATTCGAGAACATATCCAAGATGGGGATATAAAGATTTGCAAAGTACACACAGATCTGAATGTGGCGGATCCGTTGACTAAACCTCTCCCGAGGGCAAAACATGACCAGCACCAAACTGCCATGGGTGTTCGGTATATTACCATGTAATCTAGATTAGATGACTCTAGTGCAAGTGGGAGACTGTTGGAGATATGCCCTAGAGGCAATAATAAAAGTAGTTATTATTATATCTTTGTGTTTATGATAAATGTTTACATTCATGCTATAATGGTATTAACAAGGAAACATTAATACTTGTGTGATTTGTAAACTTAATTTGAAGTCCCTAGTAAAGCCTCTATATAATACTAGCTTGTTGGTTAATAGATGATTGTGGTTTCCCTATCATGAACATTGAGATGTTATTGACAACAAGATCATATCGTTAGGAGAATGATATGATGGACATACTCCTATAGATAAGCGTAGCATAAAGATCAAGTCATATTAATAGTTCAATTGCTATATGCTTTCTGATACATAGTAATCTAATTCCTTCGACCATGAGATCATGCATATCACCTTTACCGGATGGATGCTTTGATGACATCAAACACCACACCATAACTGGGTGGCTATAAAGGTGGCATTGAGTGTTCGGAAAGTATTGGTTGAAACACATGGATCAAGAGTGGGATTTGTCCATCCATATGATGGATAGATATACTCTGGGCCCTCTCGGTGAAATGTCATCCAATTAGCTTGCAAGCATGTGACTGGCTCATAAGGGATCACATATCACGGGAACGAGAAACGAGTACTTATCGGTAACGAGGTTGAACTAGGTATGCAGAGATACCGATGATCATAACCTCGGATAAGTAAACTATCATGAGACAAAGGGAAATTGATATCGTATGTAAGAGGTTCATTCGATCGCAAAGTAATCGTAGAAATATGTGGGAGCCATATGAATTTCCAGATTCCTCTATTGGTTATTGTTCGGAGAAGTGTCTCGATCATGTCCGCATAATTCACGAACCGTAGGGAGACACACTTAAGGATTCGACGTTGTTTGAGTAGTTATGGAATGATGAGAAAGAGACCGAATGTTGTTCGGAGTCCTGGATGGGATCCGGGATATCACGAGGAGATCCGGAATGGTCCGGAGAATAAGATTCATATAAGGAAAGTCCCGTTTCGGAGTTGGGGAATGGTTCCGGTGTTTTCATCGGGAATGTTCTAGCATGTTCCGGAATGTCCGACACTCCGGAGGGGAAGGGTACATGAATGTGTTGTATCAAGTTGGTATGATTGCATTATGTACTAAGTGTCATCGCTGTTCCAAATAAAGGATTAATTCAAATCCTAGTTTGAAAAGTCAAATAGCTAAATTGAAAAGTCAAACGGCTAAATTTTGAAAGTGGAAAAGAGGAGGAAGGGGGAAACCGAGTTGGGGAGGAGTTCCCTCCCCCAACCGGCGGCGCCCCCTCCAAGCCGAGTTGGGGAGGGACTCCTCTCCCTCCCTCTTGGTCGGCCGGCCCCTCCACCTATATAAGGAGGGGCAGGGCTCCCTCCTAGTACACACAACTTCCACGCCTCAAACCCTAGCAGCTGCTGCCCACCATAGCCGCCGCCGCCCCCTAGGGTTTCTCCCCTAGCCGCCGACTTGGGCACCTCCAAGCCCTAGCCGCCGGCTCTAGCACCTCTTCCTCGGCGTGTCTAAACCCTAGAACACCGAGGGACTCTCTCATAGTCCACCATACTCGCTCCGGCTTAAGGCGAAGCCCTGCGAGATCTCCCCTCTACTTCCGGCACCACGCCGTTGTGCTGCCGGAATCGCGAGGAGAGTGCTACAACCTCCGCTGCCTGCTGGAACAAGGGAGAGGAAGGTCTTCATCGAGTACCGAACGTGTGACCGACTGCGGGAGCGCTGCCGGAACGCAGCGCCGGAAGGATCGTCTACGCGATCTTGAGATCGGGAAGAGTACGACTACATCACCCACGAGAATCCGCTCTCGTTAAACACTTTGGAATCTTCAAGGGCGAGTTATTCCATCGACTCGTTGCTACAATCTAGTAGATAGATATTGGCTTGTTTGTTTGTATGCGGTAGAAATTTTTTGTTTTCCATGCTATGAAACCCTACACTTGAGAGCCCCTCTTGATAGTACGACTATCTATCATAAACCTGGTCTCCCAACAACACGAGACCGGCAAAAGATAAGCCCTATCAAGATCATACCTTTGCCTTGAGCAATCCACTTGAACTTGATGTAGACCGTCTTGTTATTCTCAAGTGGGAACACCTTTCTTGATTGCTCTTGCTTGATGAAGATGAGGACTTGCAAATTGCTCCCCCATACTCAATGGGGAAACTTCTTCTTTGAACTTGTCTTTATCACCCCATGATCACGAGGATGGCAAGCTTCAAGCATGAGGTCTTCTAGAGTTGGCGCATCTTGAGCTTGCCCTTCTTCATCCCTTCTTGAGGTTGATCCATCTTGATGCAACTCTTTGCACTTGTCTTGATCAACCTTCAATCTCCTTCTTTCTTCATGATTCCAATGGCACAAAGCCCTTGGACATTTATTCATCTCTCAACCTTGAGACCAACACATGGCCCAAGCGATGCCAAAGGACAAACCTACAAGTGAAACTCAATTTATACATTAGTCCATAGAGATTGTCATTAATTACCAAAACCACACATGGGGGCATACATGCCCTTTCACCACCCTTCCACGTGCTCCCGCTTCCCGGCCTCACCGGTCCATTTGTGAGGCCCCACGAGACCGAGATATGTATTTTTTGACAAATCTGACCAAACTGACGAAGTTCAACCAACTCTTCCCCCCGGGCGAAACTAATTTGGAATCTGACCCCTCACGTCGGCGCCACTTCACATGGCGCCGACCTAACACATGTCACTGATGGCGCCGAGCTAGCGACTGGAGTGAGCAGCCGGGCCGACGTGGCCGCTATGGCGGCGTCATTTCAAATGGTGCCGACCCAATCAACCAGTTTCCCTTTCCTAGCCCTCCCATTTCCTCCTCCCAGCCGCCAAAAGCTCTCTCCCTATCCTGTTTTCACCCTTCTCTTCAAATCTCGTTGAAACTCAAATATTTCTTGAATTGGGACCATGGCAAGTCTTCTTAGAGGTAATATCTCTCAAATACCCTTTGATTCCACCTATTAGAATGTCAAATTTCATCTCATTCATCTCTTTTTTGTTGAAACCCTAGAAGATCATAGATATGTTATTTAGATTTCTTTGTAACTAATATTTGTTTGAATAAATTGTAGCTAGTGTATGTATGCATTTGATAGGATTTTTGTATTAGTGTTTGCTATTTTAGTTTACATATGACAAAACCAAAATATGCACATTTGGGAATATATTTTTAGGGATTCATTTCTATAGAGTTTGCTAGTGTATGTATGCATTGGATATGAGCTTGTCTTAGTGTTTGCTATGTTGGGGAGCACTTCAATGGAAAATTAGCCGGTTGTATTATAATATAGCTTAGGACATTATAAGTGATAATGTTTGCTATGTTAATTATCACAATGTTTGTAGATTCTCCGGACATGTGGACGGAGATTGCACGTCAGATGAAGTTTGCGGAAAGTACCAAAGGCAAGTATCCCAATATGTCATCGAAAGATGCTCCGGTGCTATCAAGATATCCGGTACCAAATTGTTGTTGTGGTAAAACTTGTCATATCCAACGTAAGCATGTCCATACCCCTCGTCCTCTTCATTGTCATCTTCATAGGTATATGGATCTCCCTCAAGCACCGAGGATGCCACCAAAGATACACAAGGCGATGATGGAATGTTGATTGGCGAGACAGCTACAAACTCTTCCTCGATCGGCTCTAAGGTTTCAACATTCATTTTCTCCTCGATGATCTCTACTCGTTCTCTTTCAACATAACTGGGCTCCTCCATAATCTCCTCCAAGTAATCTTCATCTTGTTGATTTTCTGTGTTCCACACAGGCGGTTGGCTTGGACCCGCATCATACACATCCTCAGGACGGTCATCATTGCTTCTTTCGATAACCGAGGGCCGCTTGTTCAAGTCTATGAGAAGATGGGCATGCCCGATGACTTTGACGGCAACCACTACCAAAGATTTTATTTGCGAGTTCTCCACTAGCCCTTTGTATAGATCCCACTCATTGTCACCGTTGATCGGGATCATCTCAGTATAAGATCTAGAGCCACCCGCATCATATATTCCTTCCAAAAAAACTTCACCGCCTTTGTCACTCCATCCAAGCACGACTCTAACCTTGACAACAACATCACTAAGACTAGGACTAGTCAGAAAAAATATCACAGTCTTTGCCATATCCACAAACTCAACACCACAATCCGATTGCACAACACGCCCACCGTGATGCACATAAATGACTTTTGCATAAGCCATCTATATTAATAGCCAAAATAAATACCAAAGCATCCATTAGAGAATGCAATACCCGACAAACTACGACAATGTGCAACCAATAATATCAAGCCATAGCAATTCATACACACAAACTAGCCAATATCATCCATATATGTCGCACATGCTTACAACACACAAACTAGCCAATACCAATCAATGTAGCAACTTCTAAAAGCTCAAAAATATTCACAATGTATCCTACAAGCTCAAGTACATGTATCCTGCAAACAACTCCTACAAAAAAACTCCTACAAGCTTAAGCATATGTGACATTTACCAATATCATCTAAGTGAAATATCTACATTACTAACACTTGTATACCAAATACAATTTCACATTCATATGTTACACAATGATTCATCTAAGTGGAATAATTACATCAATTAACTAGAACATTTTGACAATGTACAAATTATTTTAGAATAGAAGGGAGGAGATTTGAGAGAGGGGAGGGGAGGGGAGAGGTACCTGCAAAGGAGGTTCTACCGGAGGGGAGAGGTAAGGGACGAGAAGACGGCCGGAGAGGATCACCCATCCTCCGCGCCGGAGGGAGGCAGCCCACCCTCCACGCCGGAGCAGCAGTGCCCCTGCGTGCGTGTGAGCGGGCGGCGACCGGTATGCAGGTGGAGATGGTGCCGGTGGCCGGAGGAGGAGCGGCGGGAGGTGGTGCGGCCGGCTGGCGTCGCGAGGGATGGCGGAGGCGGCCGGATGCGGATGTATGACTGACTGGATCGGAAAAAAAAGAAACTGGTCGATTGAGTATAACCCTAGGGTCGGCGGCGCCGACAT
This sequence comes from Avena sativa, assembly GCA_916181665.1. Lineage (NCBI taxonomy): Eukaryota > Viridiplantae > Streptophyta > Magnoliopsida > Poales > Poaceae > Avena > Avena sativa. The sequence continues at coordinate 6,255,165 of OV702293.1, read as the reverse complement.
AGCGGCCACGTCAGCCCGACTGCTCACCCAGTCGCTAGCTCGGCGCCATCACCGACATACGTTAGGTCAGGATTAGATTACAAATTAGTTTTGTTTGGAACAAAGTTAGTTGAACTTCGTCGGTTTGGTTAGATTTGTAAAAAAAAAAAGCCGAGATAGAGGGGAACCCGCGCACGCACTAATTTTCTTTCCGTTTTCCAAGGATTGATGACGGTCTTATAAATAGGCGGCCATTGCAGAGGAGAGAGAGGGAGGGAAGAAGGCTGCAATCCCGGCTCCGGCTCGCCGCCCCTCCCTCCCTCCTCTTCGCCTCCGCCTGCCGACGCTTAGGTTTCGCACCTCGCGTCGCGGTGGAGGTGGAGGTGGAGGTGGAGGTGGGCATTTCCGTTTGCACTACCACGAACCTCCTGCGCCACGCTTCACCTCGCCGGCTCCCCGGGCCCTCCTCGACCGCGCCGCCGCGCCCCGCCTGGTATGGCCTGATTCCGCAGCTTGCTTAATGTCTCAATACCGTCGCCTGCGAAGCTTCTTATGCTTGATTTCTCCACGGTTTGGCTCGGTTTTGGGTCCTGGCTGGGTCCCCTGCACTGCATTGGCCATTTGGGAGATTTTTTTTTTGTTCTTCTTTTCGGATTGCCAATGCACGAGAGGACCAAATTCGATGCACCTGCTTTTATTTGCTAGAACACGAGGCACCTGATCTTTATTTGTTGGTTCGATTCGGGGTACGTTTAGTTTGATGTAGTTGCCAATCGGTATGCGTGCTTCAGTTTGCTGTACGTGTTGCTAAATTTTGAAGAATGCGAATTCAATCGTCGTCAATTCGTTCGGCAATGGGGACCTAGGTTGAATTTAGCTTCTTCTAAATAATATTTACCCGGATGACCGTTTCTGCACTTCTGCTTGAAGGGTTTCAAATTACAGCTTTGTCGAACGGACAGGATGCAATCCCCTGCAAGCAAAAAATGTTGGTACCATTTCAGTACTTTTGGCTCTTATTACATGGTCCGAATCATCCATGCTTGATTAGTTTATTTTTACTCTTCTTTTGTTTGCCTCAGCTTCTGGTCACCAAGCTTGCATACGGGGAGATCGAGCATCTTTGCTTAGTTGTGTTAAGCAGAGCATAGCAATAGAATAGGCTGTCGTGTCAATATCCATCTGTAGAGCATGTTTTCCTTGATATGACCTGTATGATCCCATCATATCCGGCATTCTGTCTGACCCAAGCCTTCAGGTCTGGTTTCAAATGTCTTTCAGTGGATAGGGTGCTCGCATTTACCTAATTCAGCTGGCCCAAATGATCTGCATTAATGACCCCTTTTTAGTTTGCCTGAAAGCCTAAACCCTTTTGGGCCTTCTGTCTGCCAAAGATAATCATAATAATCATACCAAAGAATGTGCCCATACCGTGTTTAGTAACGTAAAGCTAAATATAGCATCACGTTAAATGAAGGAAATTGGGTGGACCAAATGCTATCATGCAATGGTTTGTGACCGGTCAAATTTTGGTTCAGCCAGCATACTATGTTTAGCATAGCAAACAGGGGCACCCCAAATTGAGGCAAACCTTCCCATTTCTCTTGGCTGATGCTTCACGTGCTAGCTCTTGTTCTTCCTGATGAGAATTCTGATACGAAGCGACATTATATCATTTTTATGGGGGTAATGTAACTCTGTCGATTGCTTTCTTGCACAGTTTTCTTCGAGAAATCTTCTGGCATTTTGTGTGTGAAAAGAATATCTTCATCCTCAGTTGATTCTTACGAGATGCTGTTTTACTTGATGCTGCATCCAACATAAACTTTGCCCGTAATTTATCTTACAGTATTTTGTTTATAACCACGAAAGCATGATTATGAATAGGTATGTACTTTCAATTAACTCCAGAGATACATCTTTTGGCCGCAGAACTTACCTTGGAATAGAAATTTTTGTGAATGTCATGTAACATTTAACACAGGGAATACTTTTTATTAAACATATATGAGTCATGAAAGTGCATCATGCCTTTTCACGCACAAAATCTGATTAGTTAATAGCTCCCTTTTCAGACGATGGAACCTAAGAGCACCCTATTTAAGGGAGTGTCTGAGGATTTCAAGGGAAGAGCAGCTTGCTACAAACAAGATTGGCAGAATGGCTTCAGTTCTGGGTTCAGGTTTGCTGTACCTCACTGCGTCAATTCTCATTTAGTTGCACATCTATCTGAAATTTTGCAGTTACGTTGACTGTATTGAATGCAAACCTACTGTCAGGATATTGGCACCTACACTATACATCTTCTTTGCATCTGCACTACCTGTTATTGCCTTTGGGGAGCAACTGAGTAAAGATACAGGTTGGTTCTTCTTTGCACTGATCAGTCACATTTTGCCCATTTGCAATTACTATCAGGATATGCTACAACCTTTACTTTTATCTCTTATGATGGCACTTGATGAAAAAATAAGGAAAGTATGTTAGATTCCTCCATAATAACTGTTGTTTCCAACAAGGGAAAAAAATAAAGTTGACAGTTTACTCCATACATGGATGCCACATTATAGATGAGAATAACCAAACATGTAATTATGGATCGTCGTTCTTAGGTTCAGTTGCTTTTTTCGGAAGGGGAGAATCCTGCCCTCTGTATCGATTGATGCACACAGACAACTGACAAATAAGTTTGTCATGTTTCAGATGGTATACTGACGACAGTTGAGGCATTAGCATCAACTGCTATATGTGGCATCATACATTCTGTAATTGGTGGACAGCCACTGCTGATTGTTGGAGTTGCAGAACCAACTGTTATCATGTACACATATCTCTACAAATTTGCTAAAAATGAGCCGGACCTTGGACAGAGATTATTCCTAGCATGGGCTGGATGGTAAGGGACCTAGATAAATAATTATGTGCCTTCTGGTTACCCAAAATGGTGCTTATATTTATTCTATCTTTTAATTTTATTCTTTATCAACTGACAGGGTTTGCATCTGGACTGCGGTTATGCTGTTCCTCATGGCAATGTATAATGCTGCAGCTGCTTTAAATAGATTTACAAGGTTTGCAGGAGAACTGTTTGGAATGTTAATTACAATTCTGTTCATGCAAGAAGCTATCAAGGTATAGAATTTGTTATATTTATGTATTGTGTACTACTGCCTCCATTGTGAAATATATGATATTTTACTATTTTCAAATTTGGTTGTTCAATTTTCCTTGACTTCACTGCAAATATGTATGAAACTATTCAGATTGATTACATGAAAGGATTATAGTACCATCTTATCTCTTACATAAACATAGATAAGTAGTTTGATGATAATATTTTATACAATTAGGTAATATATTACCATGATCGATTGTCAAATTTTTTAATTGGAGATCGTGCCTTGTCCAAAGCGCCATATATTCTTGAGTAGAGGGAGTAATTAGGTAGATGCTTACTCATTAAATCGCATGTGTTCCCCAGGGAATGTTGAGTGAATTCAGTGTACCTGAGGGTAACGACCAGAGCCTACCGATATACCAGTTCCAATGGGTATATATTAACGGTCTGCTTGGAATAATCTTTTCAATGGGACTGCTCTATACAGCATTAAGCAGCAGGGGTGCAAGGTCATCGCTCTACGGCACTGGTTTGTCATATGTATCCATATATATTTGATGAAAATTGTCTCCATATACAAACTGCCAATGCTCCAGATAAAACTTTCAGGGTGGCAGAGGAGCTTAATTGCTGACTATGGTGTTCCCCTTTTGGTCATATTGTGGACCGCATTGTCATATTCGTTACCCAGCAAGGTCCCTTCAGGTGTTCCCAGGAGACTCTTTACGCCGCTCCCTTGGGAACCCAAATCACTACAGCATTGGACGGTAGCTAAGGTAATAAAGCTACTTCGACTCCAGTATCAAATTGTAGATAGTTCACATATGTGATCTCAGAATTTTGACAGTGGCTCATTGATGAACATGCAGGATTTATTTTCTGTCCCTCCAGGCTACATTTTTTTGGCTATTGTGCCTGCTGCAATGGTTGCAGGACTCTATTTCTTTGATCATAGTGTAGCTTCACAGATGGCTCAGCAGAAGGAATTTAATTTAAAGAATCCATCGGCATACCATTACGACATTTTGATCTTGAGCTTTTCGGTATGATTTATTTGTGTCACTCTTAGTTAACTCTTTTCTAGGTCAGTCGCATTAGAATATGAAGATCTTATTAGTGAATTCCAACTTCTTACAATAACTAAAGTAATAAATTCAGGGACGTGGTTTATAGTTGTAGATTTACTTTCTGCATGACTATCTGAACATATGTTCGCTGTTGTTCCATTATCCTTGATAGTGGAACCCGGCCCTGTTATCGGGTGTCGTATGGAAAAAATAAGTAAATTCAGTGATGTGCAGAAAATGTTAAAATATTATAGCTACATACATAGAATAGCAGACAATTACTATCATGTTTCCTGTTCTTCATGGTATAGAAATGACATGCAGGTCTTGATCTGTGGTCTTCTTGGCATTCCTCCATCTAATGGAGTACTTCCCCAGGCCCCTATGCACACGAGAAGTCTTGCTGTCCTCAGGCGGCAGGTTGGTGATTTTCACAGGTTTGTGCCTGTCTATTTCCTATTCAGTTTAACTTTGCTCATGTGCCATCTCTCTTTCATTCAAATTAGGCCTTACGGAAAAAGATGGTCCAAACCGCCAAGGAAGGCATGATGAACAATGCTAGCAGTTCAGAAGTTTATGGCAAGATGCAAGAAGTTTTCATTAAAATGGATGATAAAATGAATGCAAGTAGTCATTTACTAATAAGCCATATTACATCAGGCTAGGCTCCCCAACTACGCTAATAATTGCAACCTGTTCATTGATTGATGTCTCGCTGTCAAATGAATGCCATTTTAGAAAATACCATTCAAATCGGTGAAATTTGATGACATGTCACTCAATTCCTTGTGACCTGTAAAATTTCATTCTAAAGAATACCCTTTTGCATTATTAATAGACTTCCACAATAAAGAATACCCTTTTGCATTATTAATAGACTTCCACAATCTTTGTCTTGAATTCTATAATATATTCACTGACTACTACTGTTAAACATATATAATTGTATGTGAGAAAACTGTCTTTAATAGTGTATCTGTTAGACATTACAAAGTTGCTCTGATAAAAACAGTTGCTTCAGTTTGTTGCATAAAGTTATATCTTCAACGTCATGCAGGAGGATTCTGTTCACGAAGAGCTGAAGGACTTGAAAGATGCGGTTGTCTCAGAGGGTAATGGAGCAGGGGGTACGCCTGAAGTATTTGATCCTGAAAAACATCTAGATGGCTACTTGCCTGTCCGGGTGAATGAGCAGAGAGTAAGCAATCTGCTTCAGTCCCTGTTGGTTGGTGGTTGCGTTGGAATCGTGCCGGTCATTCAGAAGATACCGACATCAGTCCTCTGGGGTTACTTTGCCTATATGTCCATAGACAGTCTTCCTGGGAACCAGTTCTGGGAGCGGGTACAACTTCTGTTTGTCGCACGTCAGCGGCGCTACAAGTAAACCCTACTTATCTGATTCTTGTATCTGCTCATTTATTTTCAGTATATGCGAAGCAGTCTATGCATTTAGTTTTTAGCCAGTTCATCATTCAAGAAATCTGAACGTGCAGTAAACATTTATTTTCTGTAATTTGGACAGGGTTCTTGAAGGCGCCCATGCATCCTTCTTGGAGTCGGTGCCTTTCAACAAGATATCTGCCTTCACCCTTGTCCAGCTGGTTTATCTCTTGGTCGTCTGGGGGGTGACATGGATACCAGTAGTCGGAATCCTCTTCCCGCTATTGTTCTTCTTTCTCGTTGTCATTAGGCAGCATTTGATCCCGAAATTCTTTGATGCATCCCACCTGTGGGAATTGGATGCATCCGAGTACGAAGAATGCGAGGGGGTGCGCCGTGATCCAGCGATATCAGAGGTATGGATTCTTCTTCCTTCCTGCTCCATTTACTGCCCATTCGGTTCAGAGGATCAGACATACAATCTGCTTAGCTCTAGTTGATACGTTCAGTAAATATACACCGTTCCGATTAAATGAAATTTAGCAATGTGTCTAGGTCTGCAATGAATTCCAGAAAAGGCCTTACTGGTAGTTTAAGCGTTATGTTCCATTTGCAGTTTATGCTTTGACCTCCTAGGGTCCTTTACAAATCTTAAATTTATTTCATCTGACATGATCTGAATCATTCATTTGGCTATTTTGCTCAGGCTGAAGAAGAAGCTCCCCCTGAATATGCTTCTGAGATAATGGAAGAATTCACGACTCACCGAGGAGAACTGAAGCACAGGGCCCCGAGCTTCCGCGACGAGCGGCTGATACGGGTACTGACTCAAAGACCATTTTCCATCAAAGCTTTACGAGACGCAATCAGCTCTGAAATTTAACATCTCAACATTTTGTTTCGGCAGCTGAACTCTGTCCACATGACGAGACAGTTCTCCCGGATCTCTTCTTTTGCTCCTCCACGGCACGGATCTTTGTAAGGAGATGCGAGGAACAATCTTTGTGGCACGGATCTCCAGGCGATTGGTGCAAAATACATGGCGTATCATGGCTCGCACACGGCGGAGCAAGTGATAAAATTCTTTTGTCTTCATAAAGAAACTGCTGTCGAGGATACGGATCAACTTGGGGGGCAAAGACACGTCGAGGAACGGTGAGCTGTGCAATGCAGGGCCAGTTGCTGCTCGGGGAATAGTGTGGAATTTGTGTGTGCGCTTGTGTGCATGAGCTATTGTGCAAAAATAAGAAATGTGGGAGGGGACACGGCACGGGAGCAGTGTAGAGTATTATTTTTAGGCGGTGCGTGCATCGTTTTTGTATTCACTGAAATGAAACTGTGATGTGATAAAACAGAAATGAAATGATGACGCAGCTGCTCCAGTTTTCAAGAGGAGGTTGAACCCCCTGCCTCTGGGATGCGCTCAAACTTTTTTATTAGATTTTTCTAACAAAGTCTAGCAAAAGCATACATCCATCAAGCTTTTAATATATATTATCTATACATCCATCAACCTGAAGCCACCTTCTTGGTGACATATCACTACCCCTACAAAACTCGACAATGGGGTGGTCGTGTCATTGGGACTTATGTCCTTAGAGCATCTCTAACAAAGACCGAAAACTCAAAGGCGGATACAGTTAAGGGAAAACGGTTTTGCAGATCACGAAACACAGAAACTGTAAAAGAACGGTTTTGCAGATCACGAAACACGGAAACTGTAAAAGAACGATGCCGCAAACTCGACCCGTGAAAGGGAAATCGTTCTGCGTCAAACACAGTTCTGCGGGCATCGTTCTGCGCCGGACACAGTTTCGGAACGGTAAACAGAGGATGTAAACATTTTAGCAAATTGATTTATAAAAATAATAGCAAATAGTTTAACAAATTACAAATCATCTGTATCAAATCAAATTATTACACAAATGGTTTGATCAAATGAATGTTTTACACAAATGGTTTATCAAATGAATGTTTTGGTACACATACAAATGAAACAACAAATGAAACATCATTGGCGGCCCTGCCGCTGTCAATGGTGGTCGATGAGATCTTTTTAGAGTTGCGTATGGGTGCCTTTGTTTTCAATTTCGTTGTACGAGTTAAGAAATGCTTGAAGACAGTCTAGGTTCCTTTCTAGCCTCACTCGGCTCCCAACATTGTCATAGAAGCACTCCAAGTCTAACTCTCTCTCGTCCTCGATGATCATGTTGTGAAGAATGACACAACATGTCATGTTGTTTCTGAGGGACTTGATGTCCAAGAAACGAGCAGGGCCTCGCACAAAAGCAAACATAGCTTGCAAAACACCAAAATCTCTTTCAATATCCTTTCGGGCAGCCTCTTGAGCCTTGGCAAAAACAACTTCTTTCCTTGTTTTAGGGCCGTGAATGGTTTTTACCAAAGGTGCCCAATCTGGATATATGCCATCGGCTAGATAGTATCCCATGGTGTAGTCATTGTTCATGACTTTGTAATTGCAAGCTGGTGCATTTCCACGGAAAAGTCTTGTAAATAGATAGGATCGATGTAAGATATTGATGTCATTGAGTGATCCGGACAATCCAAAAAAACAATGCCAAATCCACAGGTCTTGAGATGCCACAACTTCAAGAACAATTGTTGGGTCGCGGCTTTTACCGCAATATTGGCCTTGCCATGCTTTTGGGCAATTCTTCCACTTCCAGTGCATACAATCCACACTGCCAAGCATGTCAGTCCAACCCCTCTCAAGGTTCATATCCATCAATCTTTTGGTATCTTTGTTGTTTGGAGCTCGAAGATACTCATCACCGAACAGCCGGATCACAACCTTTCCGAACCTCCAAACATATTCAGTGGTGGTATCTTCACCAATGCGAAGATACTCATCGCAATAATCTGCAGGCACTCCATATGCAAGCACATGAATAGCTACGGAGATTTTTTGGTAGGAGCTAAACCATAGCACCCCGGCGCCATATCTATGATGCTAAAAGTGCGTGCAGTTGGCTCCGCAAGCCTCTACGATTTTCACGAACAACTCTCGCCGCATTCGAAACCGCCTACGGAAGAGATGCGGGGGGTAGGTGATACCTTTGATCCGGATTACAAATGTAGTTTAGCTCTTTTTCCCTAATAGACCTAGGTTTATCGAATCCTCGGGAAGCAGAAAGCAAAGTGAGATTACTTAAACGGACCTTCGAGAGTTTTAGAATTCCTATTGTGTTTTCACCAGACCAAGAGTTTGCGATCTTGTTGTTGTTGACGATGGAGAGAGAGAGGGCCTAGGGTCTTCGGTTTCACCAGTAGCTATGCAAAACATCTGATGGAAATAATAGATAATAATAAAGTATACATGTAATTATTAGAGCAAGATAATTATATGTGGGCAGTGCATCCATAATTGTTATCGCCTCCGCAACCGCTTATAGCAATAACCTACTAGTCTCATCCATAGAAGAAAGTAAACTAATGATAAGCATCATGATGTCACCGTTAATCCCAAGTAAATTCCTCACATACAGCCGTACTATCCTTTCTTTCACTAGGGTTCCTATCCTGCAGATCAGTCATTACTCACACTCTCTTTCCCTGGATCAATCCTCGAGGTCTTGGGTACCTGACAAGTCCTTAGATTGAGGCAAGAGAGGGTACTACAATCATCATGTCATACAAACTAATACATGATCCTATCTATGATAAATAACATGCACAAAGGCTACATGGCTAGGCCGAAGCCCTTAGCCCAAGGAGAATTACTCACACATAGAGATGAAATTGACAATCATAAACATTGCAATAGGGATCATAAGGTTTGATAGCAAATAGTCTTACAATATCGCCAATTGGAGAAGAGATCTACTATTACAAGTGATGGAAGATGGCTATGGTGGTGGAGAAGGGTTTAGAGGTTTAGATCTAGATCTATTCCTCCGGCGTGGCGACTTCTGGTGGCAGGGAGAGTTGAGGTCAAAAAGAAGCGTTGTTTCCCATCACCCGAAGCCTCTTTATATAGGGGTCTGAAAGGATCGTATGGGCACCTAGAGGGGGGGGTGAATAGGTGCTACTTCAAATTTTACTCCTTTTCAAATTAGGGTTTGACAAGAAAGGTAAATTCTCTAGAATATGCAACTATGGTGAATTTACCTATATGTCAATCAAGCACAAACTAACACGACACTAAGCAAGAACAAGTAAGTAAAGTGCGGTAAAGGATAGAAGTAATCAAGGAAGTGGACACGGAGACACAAGGATTTGTTTCCCGTAGTTCCTTCCTTTTGAGGGGAAGTACGTCTACGTTTGGAGAGGGGGTGGTTTGAAACCACCAACGCCACGAGAGGCCTCCCTTGTTCTTCGATGAACCTCACCCCAACGGGCTCGATTCACCTTCCACTATATCGGCAACCTTCGAGGTGGAAGCCGACACCTTTACAACAAGTTCGGGGCACACATCCACAACTGAATTGGAGGCTCCCAAATACAAGCAAGCTGTCAAGACAAATCAAAGACAAGCTTGTAAGAACCAAATCAAAGTTAGGGTTTCCAAAGAAACACTAGAGCTTGGGGGCCCTCAAGTGAATGAGGGGGAAATGAAGATCTCTCTTGGTGAAGATGTAAATCAAGGCCTCCTCCTTCGATTCTCCAAAGATCAATGACTTTGGATGGTTGGATGAAGAGATCTTGTAGATTTGGTGGCTCTAATGGGGTTGGTGTTCTTGAGCAGCTCGAGCAGCTGTAGGAAGAAGATAAGGGTCCCTTTTTATAGGCAGCCCCCTCCATGAACTGTTTTCTGACCGTTGTAGAAAAGTCAGACCGTAGACTCCGGTCTAAAGACCGGAGACTCCGGCCTACACCGGAGACTCCGGCCAATCTCCGGACCAGTCTCCGGACTGCCCTTCTGACTGACCTAGACCAATTCTGCACCAGCAACACCGGAGACTCCGGCCTTCCAACACCGGAGACTCCGGACTGACCAAAGTCTGGAGACTCCGGAGTAACCTCCGGTGCAGCCTTCGGACCCCTAGTCAGAATGTCCTAGCCAGGTCCTGGGAAGCACCACCGGAGCCAGAACTGGAAACTCCGGACCACACCAGAGACTCCGGTCTTGGCAGACCGGAGACTCCGTTATGGAGTTTCCAGATCAGTGACAAATGAATGTGGTCTTTTCCCAAGAGTGTGTGTGCAGTTTATCAATGATAATACCAACCTGTGGACAATAACAAACAGTAAAATGATCTACTTGTTGTTAACAAACACCAAAAGTGATTATGACAATAAATGCTCTTTCAATCTCCCCCTTTTTGGTGTTCGATGACAACAAGTGATTTGCATGGAATAACATATAAATGTGGCTCCCCCTGACTATGTGCAGCAAGATAATGAAGTAAATCATGTAAGGAAAATAATATCAACGATAGTACACATAGATCTCACATGAGTTACAATAGGTGTTGCACACAAGCATATAGTCATAGACACACATAAGAACAACAGATAACACACATAAAGTTCAAGTTCGAATATCCAAATAAAAGGCAAATAAAGGCAGATAGTTGCAAATCCCAAATCCCATGCAAAGCGATGAGAATGTATTCTCCCCCTTTGGCATCGAAACGCCGAAAAAGGGAAAAGACCTATACTAGCGCCCCAATAACTCAGTAGTCATCGTCATCCTCGTCATCCTCGGCATCCTCATCCTCCTCCTGGTCACCATCATCCTGATCATAGTCATCATCATCATCCTCAGGGACAACAGGCCCTTTGCCATGAGGGCGAGAAGAAGAAGTACCTTGGTACCCAAACCCTGAGGTGACATCAGCAAACGTCTTCCAATCCACCAGACTTTCCTGTTGAGCATTCCATGCCCCAATGAGAGTGTATGATCAGACTCTGTGGACTGCTGAGCCCCATGCTCATCATTGTATTCATCTTCACCTTCCTCATTATCCTCAGCACCCTGTTCCTTGATCTCTTTGAGAAGCTTCTCAATGCGGCGGTTGCTTTGGTAGGATGCATGCTGCTGCTTGCGAATGTCGACGTTCATGCAACAAAGGGTCCTTTCCCAAAAGCTGGCCTTCTTGACCCTCTCATGCACATAGTCTCGAGTCATGGTAGGCATAGGGGCATTGGAGGCATTCTTCCTCCAAACTCTAGGTGGAGAGGGAGCCCTCTCCGTCTCAATCTCCTCCTCATCATCATTCCCATAGCGACGCCTTGGAGCAGGCCCCATGTGCCCCTTCTACTGCAGAGAGACCAGAGTGTGCACAGTGAGGTGTGGTGGTATTCCATGTGGAGAATCATGCTCCTGGGAGTTGATGAGCCTCATAACCAAGGGTGCATATGGAGGAGATTTCTTGTAAAGAATGGCATGGAACATCTCCTCGAAAATGAAGTCCATCACATCAATGGGTGCACCATCAGCCTCAGGTCCAGCATTGAAGGTCCGGTGAGTATGGTACATGAGGTTGACAAGCCCACCCCTGATAGCATCATCATTTCCAGCACTTGGAGCAATAGTGTGACGGAAAATCCTCAGCATAAGGTTGTAGAGGGTCTTGAGTCCCTTGGAACCCCCACAACACCATCATCATACAGAGGTGCCAGCTTCAACTTGTTCTCACCCAAAGCTGCTGAGTGCATGCGCAGCCCCACAGGAGTGGATACACCATGGAAGGTCTCAAAGATGACATTTGCAAAGTCATGAAATGTAGCCATGCAGCAGGTGGTGCCAGTCATCCACACCATGGTCCTGTCAAGGTCAGTCCCAAACACAACTGTGGCATAGAACTGCTGGACAAGATGGACACTGTAGTCTTCACGCAGCTCCATCAGGTTGTAGAGACCCAGCTTCTCACAGATCCACAGGGCATCATTGAAGTAAGGGCTCTGGCGCATTTGCTCAACACTCATGAACTTCTGAGGGCAGACAGGTGATCTGGTGAGTACACCATACACATCCTTCATGAACACAGCCTGTTCTTTCCTCCAGAAACGAGGGTCCTCACTGGTACGAGGCAGCGCATAGAAATCTGTCTTTCTCAGCTCACAGTACTCCTCTTAGACATCTTGGCTAGGGACTAGAGGTTGTCATACTTGGCTCTCTTTGCACATTCCTCCCGTTCAGCCCTCTCATGATCCCTCTTCATGTAAGCTGCATCACGTGCCCGCTGTTTCCGGTTGGACGGAGGCACGATAAACTGACCCTGAGCTTCATCATAGTGAGGATTGCCCTTTGGGACTTGGCCTTGGTACGACGAGGACGACCAGAACCATCACCTGTGAATAGCAGTGAGGGAGATAGCATGGAGATGAGTATATATGTCCCAAAGATACAGTACAAGAGCTTTGATGCATTTCTGGACTACTTTGATTCACCCAACACCGGAGTCTCCGCACCAGATACCGGAGTCTCCGGCCTGGACCGGAGTCTCCGGACCTAAGTCCGGAGTCTACGGTTAGGAGGATCGGGTATGAGATGGGAAGACGCTGATGAGGGTGAATCTAGTAGATCGGGCAATGCAACAAGGCTAAAGTACTAGAGAGCATGCAAACAAGTGATTCCAATGGAAAAATCAACACCAATCCTCAAAAACACATCTAGGGATGAACCCTAGGAGAAAAAAGTAGAGGGGAGGTACCAGATCTGTCCACGGGATCAATTCCTCCGGTGGGAATCACCCAATGGAGGAGGAGGGAAGATTGGCCGGCGGCACGACGGATCCCGGGGGCTTCTTGACCTCCGGGGAGGATTTTTGGAAGAGGGGGCGACGGGGTTGGAGGTAGGGGACGGGGTGAAGAATGGTGAACTGTTTTCCCAGTTCACCCTGCCCCCCACTTTAAGTCATAGAAACCGTATGGACCGGAGACTCCGGTCTACACCGGAGACTCCGGCCTACACCGGAGACTCCGGTGTTTGTACACTGGAGACTCCGGTCCTCCTCGACCAAAAGTTCCAGGAAAGGTGTTTGGGGACATATATGAGATATAGATGGTTTTTAAGATAGGGAAAGGGCTTGGGTTGAGACATCAAACTATGAAGAACCAACAAGAGCCATAGGGATTCAAAAATGTTCAGAAAAGCTCCAAGAGACTAGAATCAAGCAAATGACAAACATGAGTAAATGCCAACCTCTCAAATGAGAGAGGGCGGTGGCCTAGGCCACCATATTTGAGTATACTTGGCTTGGCACCACGAAGATATATCTTGGGTCCATTATCAAAACTCATCATTAAGCTCACATATCACTAAATGATATTAAGAGGAATGATTTTGATTGCTTTGGGCATAATGGGGGGGAGGGATGGTCCAATCAATTAGGACCGCACTCCCCCTATATCCATGCCTACACCTAAACCAAATATGAGATGAAACATAGGTGAGGGTGTAAGAATATCAAGTCAAGCTCCTTGAATCTACGATATTTAGTTCATTCCTCAAGTAGCAAAACCTTGCTTCATCAAGTGGCTTCGTGAAGATATCGGCAAGTTGATCCTTGGTTGATACATATGATAGATCAATATCACCTCGAGAAACATGATCTCTAATAAAGTGATGGTGAATCTCAATATGCTTTGTCCTTGTGTGATCCACCGGGTTGTAGGCAATCTTGATGGCACTTTCATTATCACATAGAAGAGGCACTTTGTCACAATGGACACCGTATTCCTTTAAAGTTTGCCTCATCCATAGCAATTGAGTGCAAGCACTAGCAGCTGCCACATACTCGGCTTCGGCGGTGGAGAGAGATATACAATTTTGTTTCTTGGAAGACCAACATACCAAGGACCTACCAAGGAATTGGCAAGCCCCGGATGTTGATTTTCGATCATCCTTGTCACCCGCCCAATCCGAATCCGTGTATCCACAAAGAGCAAATGTTGAGCCTTGAGGATACCAAAGACCATAAAATGGGGTATGAACCAAATATCGAAAGATTCTCTTGACCGCCATTAAATGGCTTTCTTTAGGAGCCACTTGATATCTTGCACACACACCTACACTCAACACAATATCGGGTCTAGATGCACAAAGGTAAAGTAGAGAACCAATCATAGACCGGTATACCTTTTGATCCACATCTTTACCATTTGGATTTTGTTCTAGATGAGTATTTGTAGCCATGGGAGTAGGAGCTCCATTTAAATCTTGCATTTTGAATCTCTTGAGCATATCTTGAGTATACTTGGCTTGATTGAAGAATGTCCCTCCTCTAACTTGGTTGATCTCAAAGCCAAGAAATACTCTCAACTCCCCCATCAAGGACATCCGGAACCTACTAGTCATAAGCTTTGAGAATTCATCATTAAAAGCCTTGTTAGATGAGACAAAGATAATATCATCAACATATATTTGGCATACAAAAAGCTCCCCATTGACCCTCTTAGTAAAAAGAGTGGGATCGATTTTCCCAACCTCAAAGCCACGGTCAAACAATAACTCTCTAAGGTGCTCATACCACGTGCGTGGGCCTTGCTTGAGCCCATAGAGCGCCTTATCAAGTTTGTAGACATGTTTTGGGAAGTTGGGGTCCTCAAATCCCGAGGGTTGCTTAACATATACCAATTCATTTAAGGGACCATAAAGAAATGCACTTTCTACATCCATTTGTTGCAACTTAAAGTTATGATGTGCTGCATAAGCAAGAAGGATACGGATGGACTCAAGGCGAGCCACGGGCGCATAAGTCTCTCCATAATCAATGCCTTCAATTTGAGAATACCCTTGTGCAACCAATCTAGCCTTGTTCCTTACTATAATTCCATGCTCATCTTGCTTGTTCTTGAATATCCACTTTGTACCAATAACATTGTGGCAATCCTTTGGCTTCTCAACTAACTTCCATACTTTGTTTTTCTCAAAGTTGTTGAGCTCTTTATGCATAGCCTCTAACCAATCCAAATCTTCAAGAGCTTCCCACACTTTCTTTGGTTCAATCATGGAGATGTGAGCTTAGTATTCACTGAACCTCTTCAATTGTGCTCTTGTGGAAATACCTTTCCTTAGATCACCAACTACATTTTGTAGAGTGTGATCTCTTATTTCCAACATTCTTTCCTTTATAGCCTCGCGACGAGCGTGGATCTCCGTGTTGTTTCTTGGAGGACCCTCTTCATCATTCTGATCCTCGTCTTGACCATCAACTTGACCTTGATCATCATTGGAGTCATCCTCTACATTGGGAGGCAAAGATTGACCTTGGTCTTGATCAAGTGCACTTCTAGCGTCAATTTGAGCTTGTCTCAAAGCAGCTTGTATGGATCTTCCTTGACAAATTGACTTGGCACCACTTGACAATCCGTCGAATGGACCAAGCCCCCCTTGACTGGAGTTCACACTTTGATCACCATGTTGAGGGTCCACATCTTGTCTTTGGCTTGAGTCAATGTCCTCTTCGGTGGATGGAGCATGTTGAGGTTGTGAAGATGAGGGCTCCACTTGAGTGGAGCATAGTTCTTCTCGATCCGCCATAAGGGGTTCCTCAACGGGGCGGATATATACCACACCATTCTTCCTATGGCATCCTGAGGCATTTCATCATCTGGATCACAAGCATCAACACGCCCCCCTTCGGGACCATCATATTCTTCGAAGGTCACACTACAAGATTCTATGACGGCTCCGGAGAGCTTATCATAGATTCTATAAGTGTGAGATTCGAGACCATAGCCAACAAAAATACCCTCTAATGATTTAGACTCGAATTTAGACAAACGAACACCTTTTATGAGATAGAAACACTTACAACCGAACACCCGGAAGTAAGATATGTTGGGCTTGTTACCGGTAAGTATTTCATATGGAGTCTTATTGATTTGTTTGCGGAGGTAGAGCCGGTTTGAAGCATGGCAAGCGGTGGAGATGGCTTCATCCCAAAAGTTGTATGGAGATTTAAACTCAGCCAACATGGTCCTAGCCATGTCAATAAGAGTCCGGTTCTTCCTTTCGGCCACACCATTTTGTTGAGGGGTGTATGCAGCGGAATATTGATGTTTAATCCCCTCATCACTAAGGAAATCATTCAAGGTGTAGTTCTTGAACTCGGTGCCGTTGTCACTTCTTATGATCAACACGGGAACATTGTATTGCCGTTGAACCAAGTTGATGAAGTTGATAAAAGTCTTTTGAGTCTCACTCTTCAACTTGAAGAAATAAACCCAAGAGTATCTTGAAAAGTCATCAACAATCACCAAGCAATATTTCTTCCCACCAAGACTTGCATGAGATGGAGGACCAAAGAGGTCCACGTGAAGGAGCTCCAAGATCTTGGTGGACTTGATGCGGTTCTTAGGCTTATGAGGAGCATCATGCATCTTCCCTAGAACACATGCCCTGCAAACACGATCTTTGGCAAAGGAAACATTTTCTTTTAGTCCAACAATATGGCCCTCCTTGTGGAGACTTTGCAAAGTTCTCATATTGACATGGACCAGTCGGCGATGCCATAACCAACCCACATCGGCCTTTCCGAATAAGCACATCGCACTTGTAGTGGCTTGCCCCGAAAAGTCCACCACATACAAGTCATGTTCGACATACCCAACGAAAGCGACCTTGAGAGACTTGCTCCACATGAGGACCACAAGATCATTATGTATAAAGATGGAAAAACCCATCTTTCCAAGAGCACAGACTGAAAGTAAATTGTACCCAAGGGTCTCAACAAGCATGACGTTCATGAGTGTAATGTCGTGAGCAACCACAACTTTGCCAAAACCCATTACCTTAGAATTTTACTTGTCGGCATATGTCACGGTGATTAGATCATCATTTGGCTTTAAGTCCCTGACAATAGACGAGCTTCCGGTCATATGACTTGTGCAACCACTATCAAGCACCCACTTTGACCCTCCAGAAGCATAAGTCTACAAAAGATCAAGCTAATTTTTAGGTACCCATTTTTCAATGGGTCCTATTTTGTTAGCAACAAGGGTCTTGGGAACCCAAATAGACCAAGCAATATAACCATCATATGGGCCAACATATTGTGCATACACATCACCATAATAATCACGCATTAGAACATAGTGAGGGTTAACACTACCCGCAAAGTCATCATGAGACATAGTTTTACCACTTGTGGTCTTACTACCCACAATGGCCTTGTTAGTTTCTTGTGTGGGCTTGGCCTTCTTCTTCTTGTTCTTCTTCTTCTTGTTCTTCTTCTTCTTCTTCTTCTTCTTCTTCTTCTTCTTCTTCTTCTTCTTCTTCTTAGAATTGGAGACAAATCCAATGCCCCCTTTATCACCACTAGGCCTTTGCTTACTCAAAAGATCATCAATAGACTTGTTGCCTTATGGAAATGTGGCTTTAGCAAGCTCCCCCTTCAACCTAGCATTCTCTTCAAGAATAGTTGTACTACTAGATGGAATGAAGTTACTAGGTGAAGGAATATTGGCCAATTGAGTTTGAAGCGTTTCATGGGACTTTGTGAGTGACAAGAGTTCACTCTCCAAAATCTTGTGGGCCTTGTTAAGCAACCTAAAGTCCTCAGCAAGTTTTTCATGAACCACACCAAACTCAATCTTGTCCTTTTTAGCACTTCTGTATTTAGCAATAGCATGATCACGCTCTTTGATGAGTTTGTTAACAATATTGTCATTGGCCTCATCAAGCCCTTCAAGTTTTAACTCAATAGATAACCTAGTTTCTTGTTCTTCTTCTAGAGCATTGTTTAAAGCCTCTAGCTCAATCATGTGTTCATGCCCAAGTTTACATCTTACATCTAGAAGCTCTTGAGTATGTGAAAGTTAATCTAGGATGTTTTCAAAGTGTAACTTAGCATCTCCTTTTAGGTTATTCATAAACTCATCAAAGGCAACTAATTCCTTTTTAACATCAAGAGACATCTCATCATCAAGTTCATCATTATCTAAGGGAGTAGAGTGGGATGATGAGGATACCTCCGTTCCTCTTGCCATAAGGCAAGTGACGTTCTTGGTGGGAGAGTTCTCATTTGGAGAATCAAAGAGTGAGAATGTCGGAGTAGAGGTGGTGGCTAGAGCAGCCACACCATGCGAAGTTTCCTCTTCCTCATCTTCATCATCTTCATTGTCGGAGGAGTATTCTTCATGAGTGATCAAGACAATTTCTCCCGACTTCTTGTTGATGGGATTCTTCTTGATGAAAGGTTTCTTGTAAGGTGCCTTGAGAGTCTTGTTCAACACAAGCTTACCCCCATGATCTTCTCTCTTTTCATAGGGACAACTTGCTACAAAGTGATAGCGGTCACCACAATTGAAGCAAGTTCTCAATCTCGTTGTATTTTCTCTTTTCCCATTTGGGTTGCTTTTTCTTTGCATTTCCAACTTGGCCTTGGCGGGGTTCTTCCAAAAGTTCTTTGCATAGAAGGCCATATATTGACTATGAGCAATCTTGACTTCATCGGGGTGGTCCATGGAAGGCCCTTCATCACTATCATCTTCATCTCCATGGTCCACAACTTTGGCCTTTAACGCAACATTGACAACATTGCTCATACCAAGGGCATGAGCACAGGCATCTTTGGCATTCTTGGCGGCAACCTTGAAAGCGGCCATCTCTTGCATAACTTCATTTGAGGTCATGAGATGGTAGTTGTGTCTTCCTTGTAGACTCTTCAAGTCAGTGGGCTCAAAAGGCATGAGTGCACTCACATATTTCCTTTTTATCCATGCATCATCCACATGTGAGGCACCCACATTTCTAAAAGCGGTGGCGGTGGTCTTGAGCCTTTGGTACATGTCTTCATGATCTTCACCTTCTTTCATGTAGAAGCCTTCGGCTTCATTGCTTAGAGCATCATATCGGTTCCTCCTCATACTATAATTTCCAACAAACAACATAGTGAGAGCATCCCAAGCTTCCTTGGCAATGCTAAAGTGCTCGATGTCTGGGTAATCCTTTGTTCCCAATCCTTGATGAATCATATGCAAAGCAGTGGCATTGAGTTGACTATTGACAATCTCTCTTCTTGTCAAGTTGTTTGGATCCCCAATAAAGAGTCCATGCTCGATGATGTTCCATAGTTCAATGCAAGATCTGCGCACATGAGTTCTCATTAGTGATTGCCACTGAGCAAAAGTAGCAGACTCTTCTAGCTTAGGTGGGTCACCTCTATTGTACACATGAGGGTGAGGGATTGGAGGGTCGGGAGAGTACCATGAATCACGGTGCTCACCCTTCCCACCGTCATTGTGTGTGGAGGAATTAACGTTGTCTAGTTTACCACCCACCACCATACCCTCGGGAGATACTGACGTATTCCCCTTACGTAAAATGGATGGTTGATCCTCTTGAGGAGATGGGGGTGATGAGCCTTCTTTGTCTTTAAGAAGTTGCTCAAGCATCTTCTTGACTTTGTTGACCAAGAAAGAGCTCAATCTTGTTTCCAAGTTTTTGAGATCTTCCATGGTCACCGGGGTCGGCTAACTACCACCATCCCCATCATTTCTACCCATATTCTCTTAGGCGGTAAAGCCCGAATAAAGAGCCGAGGCTCTGATACCAATTGAAAGGATCGTATGGGCACCTAGAGGAGGGGGTGAATAGGTGCTACTTCAAATTTTACCCTTTTTCAAATTAGGGTTTGACAAGAAAGGTAAATTCTCTAGAATATGCAACTATGGTGAATTTACCTATATGTCAATCAAGCACAAACTAACACGACACTAAGCAAGAACAAGTAAGTAAAGTGCGGTAAAGGATAGAAGTAACCAAGGAAGTGGACGCGGAGACACAAGGATTTGTTTCCCGTAGTTCCTTCCTTTTGAGGGGAAGTACGTCTACGTTTGGAGAGGGGGTGGTTTGAAACCACCAATGCCACGAGAGGCCTCCCTTGTTCTCCGATGAACCTCACCCCAATGGGCTCGATTCACCTTCCACTATATCGGCAACCTTCGAGGTGGAAGCCGGCACCTTTACAACAAGTTCGGGGCACACATCCACAACTGAATTGGAGGCTCCCAAATACAAGCAAGCTGTCAAGACAAATCAAAGACAAGCTTGTAAGAACCAAATCAAAGTTAGGGTTTCCAAAGAAACACTAGAGCTTGGGGGCCCTCAAGTGAATGAGGGGGAAATGAAGATCTCTCTTGGTGAAGATGTAAATCAAGGCCTCCTCCTTCAATTCTCCAAAGATCAATGACTTTGGATGGTTGGATGAAGAGATCTTGTAGATTTGGTGGCTCTAATGGGGTTGGTGTTCTTGAGCAGCTCGAGCAGCTGTAGGAAGAAGATAAGGGTCCCTTTTTATAGGCAGCCCCCTCCACGAACCGTTTTCTGACCGTTGTAGAAAAGTCAAACCGGAGACTCCGGCCTACACCGAAGACTCCGGCCAATCTCTAGACTAGTCTCCGGACTGCCCTTCTGACTGACCCAGACCAATTCTGCACCAGCAACACCGGAAACTCCGGCCTTCCAACACCGGAGACTCCGGACTGACCAAAGTCCGGAGACTCCGGAGTAACCTCCGGTGCAGCCTCCAGACCCCTAGTCAGAATGTCCCAGCCAGGTCCTGGGAAGCACCACCGGAGCTAGAACCGGAAACTCCGGACCACACCGGAGACTCCGGTCTTGGCAGACCAGAGACTCCGGTCTGGAGTTTCCAGATCAGTGACAAATGAATGTGGTCTTTTCCCAAGAGTGTGTGTGCAGTTTATCAATGATAATACCAACCTGTGGACAATAAAAAATAGTAAAATGATCTACTTGTTGTTAATGAACACCAAAAGTGATTATGACAATAAATGCCCTTTCAGGGTCCCTTCACGAAAGTTGTTTTGTTTGACCTAATGAAGTCGGTGCAAACTATACGATGGCAACTATACAACGGTGACCCATATAGTTGGTCGTTAAGCTTGCAGTAATTGCTTCACGGCTCCTGGTTTCTTTGACATGTTGGAAATCTCGTCTCTTTGGCATTTATGTAGTGATTCCCATCATCATACGTCATTATATGCGTAGGGAAAAATAGCAAGAAAGGATTGCGTACCCTTTGATCATTAGGCATTAGTGGCAGCTTTTAGAGAGATATTTTATCAAATATATGTATAATATCTAGTTTAAATGCGGACGTGGATGGCTATATTTCACAGAATCAGTAGGTCGGTACCTCGACAAAGTAGTCTTGCATCAGCGAATGGCGGCCTTGCCAGCGATTGCGCGGGAGACAAATCCGGCCGGGCACCGATCCAACATCCTCCTCCTATACCCGACCTCCTTGACAGCGAGGATGATAGCCAGATGGTCGGTGTCATCGTCGTGGAGCAGCTCGTCGAGGTCCGAATCATCGTCGGAGGATAGGATTCGTAGTACATCTCCTCACTCTCTGTCATCTGAATCAAGAAAATACGGCTGTCGAAATCCTTGAAATTTAGCAGTAGCGGGGGAGATCGAACAAGTTCATACCTTGGCGGCGATGGGCGATTCGGTCGGCTCACGAGGCGGTAGCGCTCCCGGCTGCAGAACTGGCTTCAGGTAGGATGGATCTATCAGATCTGGTTTAGCGCGTCCGCAATTTGGGCTGCATAGGACGGGCTCCGTGGCGTGGAACGACGACAACGACGGGTGGGAGGAGGAGAGGGGAACATAAATGTCAGCACGAAAACACCCACGAGGGGATATGGTTTCACACTCGGTTCGGCCACCCGATCCGCGTATGTACTGGATGTTGGCGACAATTCACCCCCCCCTAAAAAATAAGTAAGGGTCGCACCTTATTTGGGGTTCACTAGAGTGACCGACTTCTGCGCAAATGGAAAACAGGCGGTTATTTTATAGTTTTGGGCTGTTTATAGTCTTCGTTAGATATTCTCTTACATCGACACCCAACGCCCCACCTGCTAGATCCAGTGGCATCACCAAGACGCCCTATAGCGAGCCAGAAGCATTGATCGGGTCTAGTAGAATGGCACCACACACTGTATGCGCATGCTCAAGAAGATTTCACCACCATCTTCCATCGACCATCTTTAGGAGAGATCAATGCGTCGACCTCACTAGGTCTATCGCCGACACCGCCATGATGCCATAAAACGCCACCAACTACGCGTTCATATTCACACATCCACCGCCGAAACCCCGCTGCAGGCGTCCATTAGAGGAGATCGTCGTCGACGTGGTAGATGCCACACTATGCCACTTCCTGATCCCTCTAGCCAACATCTTCTCTTAAAATGATCCCCATGCATGAAGGGGGGAACGCCACCGAACGCCTCCATCGTACGATCCGGGATCCGACGTTTCTCCCCAGGGCATCTTAAGATAGTAGATGAGAGCTGCATCGTCCAGTTAGGAAAGATATGGACTCCTAGACGACACCTCCAAGGAGGAGAGTGACACTCAAAGCGCCATCATAAAAAGGTCTAGAAGGATCTTGGGTTTACCCTCGGGACTCACAAACTAGGATGATGTAGTACAACTACTGCGGACGATATCTGCACTGAGGTACATGACACTCAAAGACGTCGCCATCATCGACTCGAATCAAAAGTCGGAACAAGGTTTCTCACCTGGGAAGCAACACACATCACCCAGTCATGCCCAACTTTGCGCAGGACCGATGTCATCGCGACCTTGCAAGCTCAGCACCGCCGAAAGACTCCGTCAAAGTGGTCTACCTCTTGAGTCACTAACCCGATTGATGACCAGTTTTGTCGTCGCCTTAGTTGCAAGGATATCTTCGAAAATAATATCCCAAGTTGACATTTTTATAATTTTTTGTTTTATTGCCAGATTATTGTAAATTACTTTGATAGTAATTTTGTGAAATTATATCATTGGTTAGTTATTGGTAACCCATGACTACCCATCTCTACGCGTACATAACATTAAAGTGATCTGGCAACTACGCAATAGTATTGTGGTAATTGTTCGTTGTTAATTTGTCAACCACACTACTGAATGTTGACAACTAGTATGCCAAAAACGTTATATGTATGTTGAGAAAAAGATCAATTTTCCAAGAGAATTAATTATAATAAAAAATAGATAAAATATGAATAGAATAATATAGATTAAACTAGTCATGTGGTTTAACGTAGTACCTACTGCAAACCATAAGAAATGATAGGTTATTTGACTAAGATAAACAAGATTGAGAAAGATGGTATACATCACAACATAGGAACCGTCCATGTTGACATTGATACCGTCGTTAGCCATGTCGTCGAGGAAGAGGTTGTTGATGTTGGGAAAGAAGTCAGCGCCGTCGCTATTCGTGAAAGAGTCTATGATGAAGCCAGCACTACTAAAAAACAGTTATAGATAATTTACATAGACATGACGCACATGCTAGGTAGTGCCCCATGGACAAATAGTCGTGGTGCACTTGCCAGCAGTGTCCCTACGGGTAAGTGTGGCTAGCACCAACTACCCCCTCGATCGCCTTTTTAGTTTTGTAGGAAAATAAAAGAAAATAATAAACACTTTTAAAAAAAATTCTTTCAGATATATATAGTTAATATGGTCTAGTTTGTAGAAAAATTAACAAACATGAATTTTAACTTTTTTTTTGCAAAAAAGTCATGCCATGATAAAATGGCCATAACTTTTGCATATGATGTCGAAAAAAATCTTTAATATATCAAAATGACGAACACAAAATTCTACATACACTTATTTCAAAATTCGAAAAAGAAAAATTATAGCAAAAAGAAGATATTTTCCTGCAGAAAAAAAGAGACCACTTACCCGTGGCGTATGACATAGAGGTGCGTCATGAATAAGTTTGGGCGAAATATGAGCCTGTCTCATCTACCCTTCTCATCCTCCTCCTCCCTTATCCTCCTCATCTACCCGTCTCCTCTCCTCCGAAGCCTCCTTCGAATCCTCTCCTTCTCCTTCTCCAACTCCGACGTCCACTACCTCTCCTCCAACTCCGACGGCCACCGCCTCTTCGACCTCCACCTTCGATCTCCACCGCCTCTCCAACCTCCATCGCACAGCTGACCTCCACCTCCGACCTCCATCGTCTCGGCACGCCATCTCCCGACTCACATGAGCTCCGACGACGTAACAACTGACACATACTAGATTGCTTTTGTTTTTCAAAATTAGGATGTTTTCTATAATTGTTTTTTGTTTTTTCAAAAAAAGTACCCATAGCACACCAGAACACCTACCCGTGGCACACCATTGGTGCGCCACGGCTAACTTTTTTTACCTATGACGCACCACATAGTGTGCTACGGGGTAACTAAAATCGGTCCGTCATGGGTAGCCTTTTTTGCCTAATAGCGTTCCCAAAAACCTTATCGCATTCTCCCATACATGACCCGAAGTAGCAGGGTATCGGAGGCCTAATGCCCTGGCTCGCGGTGCACGCCACAAGATGGGATGGGAAAGATCCGAGAGGAGCGACCTCTCTTATATTGGCACCAGTAGAGGAGTTTGTAATCATTTTCCACTGACTTCGTATTAAAACTCCACGGCATGCACGTCGTGACAAGGCATGGCGAGGCGGACGCGGTGGAGGAGGAGCGCGCGTGTATGTCTCTCTCCTTCTCATCCTTTTATGAAGTGGTTAAAGAAACCCTTATAAGGTGGTGAAACTTTCCTTCAACTAGCAATGTGGGACTAAATATTTATACCACCTCTTTCCATGCATGAATGAGCCACATGAGCCTTTAAGATTTTCAGGAATTATTGAAAGGGAAATATGGGATGGGCCATTTAGGCCAAAATTCCAACAATGTAGTCCTAAAGCCCTTGTTAAAACATGCTCAATATGTAGGGTTCGCAGCATAGAAAACAAAAAATTTCCTACGATGGGAACAACTATGTACCAAGATCTATCTACTAGATACAAACAACGAGCGGATGTATATCCGTAGAGAACATACCCTTGAAGACCGACAAAGCTTAACGAGTCCATACTCGTGGTTGATGTAGACGATCTCTTGCCGATCTCAAGATCGAGAGGAAGTCCTAGCGCCGCAAAACAGCAGCGCATCCGTGCTTGCACACACGTTCGAGGCACCGAGCAACCTCCGCCTCCTCGCTCCAGCGATGCAGAGGAAGCACAACTCTTTCTTGCCGAATAGCCACCGGGAACATGTATCTCGCTAGTCCGAGACCATGGGGATAAATTCTAGAGGGGGAGAGAGATCCTTCACGAGGAGGTGTGCTTTGAGAGGAGGAGAGGGGGTCTTTTATAGGGGAGAGGGGGTACCCAAGGGGCATGGCACCCAGCCATGGGGCTGCCCCCACCTCTTCCACATTCATGTGGGTGGAGCTCCCACTCAAAATGAAAAGCCTCCAATCCCATTAAAAAGCCTTCACTCAAAAATCCACTCACATGCATTAAATTTCCACCAAATTTAATGCAAGCTCTCATTTAAATAAAACTCTTTTATTTATTCAGAATTTTGTCAATTACTTTAATGATAAACATTCACAAATAACCCCTTGCTAGAATTATATTTCACATGCATAACCACTTTATGCAATTTCACCCGAAAACCTGTTTCGGTATCTAGTGAAATAAATTCCTGCGCTTGTTCATTCTTTCGGCATGAAACTTTTGCTCCAATTGGATGTCGGTGTCTCTTAAGTGTGTCACCCTACGGTTCGCGAATAATGCGGACATGATCGAGACCCCTCTCGGATCAATAATCAGAAGCGGGATCTGGAGACCCATACTGACTCCCACACATTCAACGATGACTTTCTTGTGATCGTCGGAACCTTTTACGCTAATATCTTAATCCCTTTGTTTCACGATATATTACATGTCCGAGATTCGATCATCGGTATCTCCATACCTAGTTTGATCTCGTTACTGACATGCACTCTTTTCTCGTTCCCGTGATATAACATTCTAGTGATCAAATCACTTGCTTGCAAGCTAATCAATGTGATATCACCGAGAGGGCCCAGAGCATATCTATCCGTCATCGGGATGAACAAATTCCACTCTCGATCCATGGGCCTCAACATAACACTTTATTAGTTCTGAATCCATCTTTATAATCACCCTATTACGGTGTGACGTTTGATGTTATCAAGAAACTCTTCCGGTGTTAGTGATTGACATGATCTCATGGTCTAAGGATTAGGATCACT
This sequence comes from Avena sativa, assembly GCA_916181665.1. Taxonomy (NCBI): domain Eukaryota; kingdom Viridiplantae; phylum Streptophyta; class Magnoliopsida; order Poales; family Poaceae; genus Avena; species Avena sativa. The sequence goes on along the minus strand of OV702293.1, from coordinate 6,228,599 downwards.
TCGTAAGTTGTTATAGCAATATAAACTCAATGACTTTGATCGTAATGCTATACTTCGGATGAATGTTCATCACACCATTACACTAATGTTGTGACCTCATTATTAACAACATCCAATGTCCATGATCAGGAAACTTTGATCATCTTGTTAATCAACGAGCTAGTTTATGAGAGGCATAACTAGGAACTTTCTGTTTGTTTATTAAACACACATGTATTATCGTTTCCGTATTAATATAATTATAGCATGCAAAATAAACATTTATCATAAACAAGGAATACGATAATAACCACTTTATTATTGCCTCTCGGGCATATTCCCTTCAGTCTCCCACTTGCACTAGAGACAATAATCTAGTTTGAAAACTTTGCGTATTGAACACCTATGGCTTTCTGGTGTTCCATATACGAAACTGCAAGTGGTTAACATAATCTACGGATCTGATGCTTTCAGGTCCGTGTGTATTTGCATATCTTTGCGTCTCCACGCATCACTCATTCTCCAATGAGATGGCATTGTATAAATTTGGTCTTTTGGTGAGACCTTTAGTTCCTTGGGGTTTAAAACACGTCGATACTATTGTCATACAATATATCTTTAGTGTTAGCCCATTGCGAACCACACCTTAGTTTGATAACAAACTACTTGACACAAATTCCCTCCTTTGCTGCTACTATAGCAGTCATATACTTAGCCTTTTTGTTGTAGTATTTGTCACGATGTCTTAACTTTGGTTTTCATCCAAATCCATCATGGAAACTTTCTTTCCATTTCATTGTGCCACCCATAGTTTAAGTTGAGATAAACTTAATTTGTATCTTGCGACAAAACTAGTATCAATGTAACGCTTTATAATGAACTATTTGTAATTGTTTGTCACCTCTACACAAATATATTCTTAGTTCTTCCAAAAGATCATAAGAATATCCTGACTATAGTCCAATGATCATTTTATGATTCATTCTGGTATATGCTCATAACACTTAGAGCATAGGACATATCTGGATGTGTACATATTATGGTATGATTGATCAAAACATTCTCGTGATTTCACTCATCAAGTGTCAAAGCACTTGAATCTTGTTTCACTTATCAAGTGTCGATACACTTGAAACTTGATTCAATTCCTTTTCCATGCGACAAGAACCTTTTCTTGTCGTTTCTATATTGAACTCCTTCAATATCTTATATATGTACGTTTGGCACAACCATATTAGCATCACGGTCTATCCACTATAGACTTTCATGCTAAATATTAGGGTTTTGCCTAAGTATTTCATCAAAATGAAATTCTTAACCTTTGTCAAAAAAAATTACATCATTTCTAATCAACAAGATGTCCTCCACATAATGTATTAGAAATATGTCTCAGCGCTCCCACTTAATTTCTTGCAAATACAAGCATCTTCATCGTCTCCCGATGAAAACTCCTTTTCATCATGGTGAAGATTCCAACTCCGCGATACTTACTTCAACCATTGAAGTTTGCATGCCCCTTTTAGCATCCTTTGAATTAACAAAACCCTTTGGATCGTGTCATGTACACGTCCTAGGTAACCATTCTATTAAAAGAACTTTGTTTTGTTTATTTATCTACCATATACCAAATTATATGTAGTGGTTGCTACTTTAATCCGTCCAGACTAAATATCGCTATGAAAGATCAAATCTTGTCATATTCAACTCCTTGAACATTGTCGTAAAATACTTTACTGACATGTCGACAATTTCATAGATGTGAAACATCCATGTCTGTTTCTTTATAGATCCAAATACGACCGATAGGTTTTTACACCTTTCCGGAGGGTCTTCCAAGTTCAAAACTTGATTTCTTGTGTATGGAACTATCACGGATTTTATGGCTTCAAGCCATTTGACGGAGTCAGGGCCCATCATCGCTTCTTTGCATGTAGTTGGTTCATCATTGTCAAACAATAATGATTTACTCTCAAATCTCAGCATTTGATTGTTTATCCGACCGACTTGGTTCAATAAGAACTTAGATCTCCGTGACCACAACCTCTGAGGCACATAAGCTATGAGCATTATGGCAGCCTTCAGAACAATTTCTGGCGCTGCGCAACTCAGCACATATAGCAAAATTCCTTCTTCAAGAAACTTCACATTTCAAGAGACAAACCCTTTTGTCCTCGGTGTTATGGAGGAATAACCAATTGTTATTCGAAATAACCTACAAAGACATGCTCATCCGACTTCGGTTGTAAACATCTTACTTATGTTTAGCGTACCAAAATTTAAGAAATGACAACTTGGGTTTTACCCCAAACCATAACTTCCATGGTGTCATTTCAACGGATCTAGATGGAGCTCTTTTCAGTGAAAAAGCGGTAGTCTCTAAAGCTTTAATCTTTTTAAAACATAATGGCAGTTTTATCAATAACACCTTTGATCCAACCATGTCAAACAAGGTTTCATTACAAATCTCAAACACTCCATATTCCTATGGTGTTCCGGGATATGTAAATCTAGGTGTTTTGCTAAACTTGTAACTCAAATAAATCCCTTTATGATAAAATCATAATTCATTTATTTTCTTGTTACACTTGTAACTCAAACAAATCCCTTATGATAAAATCATAAACCATTTATTTTCTTGTTACAATGATTTTCCACTTCATCTTGAAAGTCTTTGAAACATTTTCAAATATTTCATACTTAATTCTCATTAAGTGAACATTCACTCAAATTTCTGAAGAAAGTATATAAAGTTGAAACCCATCACTTATGACTATAAATAATGGACTACATACATCGATATGTATAAATTCCAATAATTTAGTCGTTCGTTCTTCGTTGGCCTTTGAACGAAGTTTTAATTATCCCGAGGAAAGTCTCAGAAGCGTCACTTGATCAAATTAAAGACTCCAAAAATCCATGAATATGGAGATTCTTCATGTTTTCTTTCCAATATAATTTAAACGGCGATGTCACTTCGTAAGTGATCTTTCAATCATTTGTCTTACGACATTTTAGCATTAGGTTTTATGGATGTGATCTCTCCAACTAGATTTGTAAATCATCCATCTTATATGGAATACGGTAATTATTTGAACAACCTTTGTTCTCATAATACCTGATTCAAATAATAATTATTAAAACAAATCTTGAAGTCAAGCTTTGATGTCGACGAGAAATACAAACAACGGTTTGTTTGTTTTCGATGAACATCATCACATATTCTCTTGCTAGTTACTTAGGCCATTGTGGTTCATGAATTGCGTCGTTCCGTATGAAATTTCATACCAACCAATTCAGTATCCAATACCTAAGAACCACATTGTTGAACAAGCAAAGAATACAACCATAACATGTATATCGCCCATATACCTAAATTGGATATTTCCAATCTATTCTTTTCTGCCAAATATATTTTATAGATTCTCTTTCAGCATTTCCTTTTTCTTTTAAAAGAATCTATCAACATCAAAAGTGGTTCCATATACATGACACATAGTCCAAAGCGTGTATATTCAAATAATAATACCTTTGGACTTGCACTTTGAAGTAGATCACCATCATCAAAATGATCGATATTCTTTCAAAATCCATTCTTTAGTATTCTTTTAGTGTAGTAAACACTTTACATACATCTTCTATTCATCCTTATCATGACGATTTTCATGATCAAGCTACTGTAGCTTATAAGGAGAATCGTGAGTATAACATTACTTTCCAAAACCCTTTTGGATGATTAGGATGTCTAGCATCTCCAACCTTTGTAAATTCTCATCCAATATGAGAACATATATTATACTCTATCATATTGCAACCAAAACATTGTTTCAGATATCGTTATATCTGTCACACATGATGGTTTCTGAAACAATTCTTTCAGCTCCTAGATAAACTTGATATTAAAACAATCAAGAATCATGGAGGCAAACATGATACTTAAGATACTAAACACTGGAATTGTTACTCTCCATTTAATACCAGTTATTAAATCTCACGGAGTAAATAAAGTTTGCTGAAAGTTTGCAATAGGACTTTAAACTTTAGATTGACACTCAACACAATACGATACCAGTTCGTAAAGTATATATATCCAGAATTCTATAGTTCTATTATCTCAATTACAACTATGCATAAGGTGGTGAACGAATGCCAATGACTACAACAAATTATGCAAATTCACTTTGATTTAATTTATGATAAATTGAGTTCTACTAATCCAAATTAGAAATGAACTCCCACTCAAAAACGACATCCCTCATGCCTTTTTGGTGATTACATGAACCAAATCCACTACACCAAGTCCGATCATCACGTGAGTCGAAGTAGCTTCAAAGGCGAGCATCAAATGGGCATCATATCTACTATATGACTCATGCTTAACCTTTCGGTCCGTGTTCTGAGACCATGTCTGTACATGCTAGGCTCGCCAAGTAAGAACCTTAGTATTCGCGTGTGTAACTGTCTTACACCCGAGATATGCTCGTGGATTCAAGTACACCCGATCATCACGTGATGCCTTGAAGCGACGAAACATTGTCGGTGCATACTTAAGGAAGAACACATTCTTATCTTGATATTTAAATGAGGGATCATCTTATTATGCTAATAAAACGCTAAAATAGCAATATAAGATGCAATAAAACATCTCATGTTAATAAGTGAAATGATATGGTTCCCGCATATGATCTCCATCATGTGCACCGTGGTATGATCACTATCATACCTTTATGTGTAAGGCCAAGGTCTATGGAACTTACACGCTACATGTGTTGTAAGAGTATCATATCATACTTCTACTTACAACATCACCATATCATAACACTAGCCCAGCAACAATCTAAACTAGACGCCTCTAATTTGTCCATTGCAAGTTTTACGTGGCTTAGGGCTTTCGAAGATAGAACCGTTCTTACCTACGAACATGAACCACAACAAGGATAACCAAATTGTTGACAACTCGTTGCAAATTAGATATTGACTATAGTAGGAGAGACAGACACCCGCTAGCCACTTATGCAAACTAGTTGCATGTCAAGCGTGGAACATGTCTCATGTACGAGGACATGTAAAGTTTGTCCGAGCCGCTTCATCCCACTATGCCACCAATATCCAAAGTACAACTAAGAAGCAATAAAATGATCATCATCGCCCACATACTCATATGTGTACTACCCGTGCAAAGTATCTACGCATAGATCCGGCTCTGATACCACTGTAGGGTTCGCAGCATAGAAAACAAAAAATTTCCTACGATGGGAACAACTATGTACCAAGACCTATCTACTAGATACAAACAACGGGCGGATGTATATCCGTAGAGAACATACCCTTGAAGACCGACAAAGATTAACGAGTCCAAACTCGTGGTTGATGTAGACGATCTCTTGCCGATCTCAAGATCGAGAGGAAGTCCTAGCGCCGCAAAATAGCAGCGCATCCGTGCTTGCACACACGTTCGAGGCAACGAGCAACCTCCGCCTCCTCGCTCCAGTGATGCAGCGGAAGCACAAATCTTTCTTGCCGAATAGCCACCGGGAACATGTATCTCGCTAGTCCGAGACCATGGGGATAAATTCTAGAGGGGGAGAGAGATCCTTCACGAGGAGGTGTGCTTTGAGAGGAGGAGAGGGGGGCCTTTTATAGGGGAGAGGGGGGCACCCAAGGGGCATGGTGCCCAGCCATGGGGCTGCCCCCACCTCTTCCACATTCATGTGGGTGGAGCTCCCACTCAAAATTAAAAGCCTCCACTCCCATTAAAAAGCCTCCACTAAAAAATCCACTCACATGCATTAAATTTCCACCAAATTTAATGCAAGCTCTCATTTAAATAAAACTCTTTTATTTATTCAGAATTTTGTCAATTACTTTAATGACAAACATTCACAAATAACCCCTTGCTAGAATTCTATTTCACATGCATAACCACTTTATGCAATTTCACTCGAAAACCTGTTTCGGTATCTAGTGAAATAAATTCCTGCGCTTGTTCATTCTTTCGGCATGAAACTTTTGCTCCAATTGGATGTCGGTGTCTCTTAAGTGTGTCACCCTACGGTTCGCAAATAATGCGGACATGATCGAGACCCCTCTCGGATCAATAATCAGAAGCGGGATCTGGAGACCCATACTGACTCCCACACATTCAACGATGACTTTCTTGTGATCGTCGGAACCTTTTACGCTAATATCTTAATCCCTTTGTTTCACGATATATTACATGTCCGAGATTCGATCATCGGTATCTCCATACCTAGTTTGATCTCGTTACTGACATGCACTCTTTTCTCATTCCCGTGATATAACATTCTAGTGATCAAATCACTTGCTTGCAAGCTAATCAATGTGATATCACCGAGAGGGCCCAGAGCATATCTATCCGTCATCGGGATGAAAAAATTCCACTCTCGATCCATGGGCCTCAACATAACACTTTATTAGTTCTGAATCCATCTTTATAATCACCCTGTTACGGTGTGACGTTTGATGTTATCAAGAAAATCTTCTGGTGTTAGTGATTGACATGATCTCATGGTCTAAGGATTAGGATCACTTTGTAAGTTGTTATAGCAATATAAACTCAATGACTTTGATCGTAATGCTATACTTCGGATGAATGTTCATCACACCATTACACTAATGTTGTGACCTCGTTATTAACAACATCCAATGTCCATGATCAGGAAACCTTGATCATCTTGTTAATCAACGAGCTAGTTTATGAGAGAGGCATAACTAGGAACTTTCTATTTGATTATTAAACACACATGTATTAACGTTTCCGTATTAATACAATTATAGCATGCAAAATAAACATTTATCATAAACAAGGAATACGATAATAACCACTTTATTATTGCCTCTCGGGCATATTCCCTTCACAATAGTGGAGACTTATCTCTAATCATAATAATGATAGGAGATAAAATTTCCTGAATATATGGATTTAGCAATTAACACGGTGATGATAGCATGAGGTGGAAGATTCCTGCATACATGCACGTGCTCTCGTGGTAAGAGAATTTCATGATAGATCCATTTTGAAGTGATTGTAAAATAAAGGTGTCCAAAATAAGAAGGCTCTAATCGTTTAAGAGATCTAGATCCCACCGAAAATATATTGGGAGAGCCACCTCAGAGGAAGACTAACTAGGAAAGATTATCTAGAAGTCCTTTTGTATATTCGTTTAAAAACTTGATATTTTGAACCTAGGATTATATAATTGAAGGTTTGTTTTGGACTTTTTACTTTTCTTTTAGCCACCATAATTTTTATCGCCTCCACAATTGTTAGAGCAAGATAATTATATATGGGCAGTGCATCTATAATTGTTATCGCCTCCACAACCGCTTATAGCAATAATCTACTAGTCTCATCCATAGAAGAAAGAGAACTAATGACATGCATCATTATGTAACCGTTAATTCCAAATAAATTCCTCACATACAGTCATACTACCCTTTCGGTCACTGGGGTTTGTATCCTGTAGATCAGTCATTACTCACACTCCCTTTACCTGGATCAATCCTCGGGGTCTTGGGTACCTGACAAGTCCTTATATTGAGGCAAGAGAGGGTACTACAATCATCATATCATACAAACTAATACATGATCCCATCTATGATAAATAACATGCACAAAAGCTACATGGCTAGGCCGAAGCCCTTAGCCAAAGGAGAATTACTCACACATAGAGATGAAATTGACAATCATAAACATTGTAATAGAGATCATAAGGTTGATAGAAAATAGTCTTACAATGTCACCAATTGGAGAAGGGATCTACTATTACAAGTGGTGGAAGATGGCTATGTGGTGGAGAAGGGTTTAGAGATTTAGATCTAGATCTATTCCTCCAGCGTGGTGGATTCTGGTGGCAGGGAGAGTTGAGGTCGAAAAGAAGCGCTTGTTTTCCGTCGCCCGAAGCCTCTTTATATAGAGGTCCCTTCACGAAAGTTGTCCTGTTTGACTTAATGAGGTCGGTGCCAACTATACGGTCGGAATAAAATTTCCGTCATATAGTTAGTCGTTAAGCTTGCAGTATTAACTTCACGATTCCTGGTTTCTTTAACGTGTTGGAAATCTCGTATCTTTGGCATTTATGTAGTGATTCCCATCATCATAGGTCATATCTGCCAAGGAAAATAGCAAGAAAGGAATGCATACCCATTTGATCATTAGGCATTAGTAGTAGGTTTTAGAGAGATATTTCATCAAATATATGAATAATATCTAGTTTAAATGCGGAAGTGGATGGATATATTTCACAGCCATCAACCTCCCCAAGCTTAAACTTGATCGTCCCGAGCAAGAAAACCAAAATCAAAAGGTAATTCAGCATTTAAGCTGAAATAACGAGATGCTGATCTTACTCATGATTGTAGTCTCATGTTTCCTCCACTTTGTTAATCTAAAAACTTCAACATAGATAGAGTAATGGCAAGCATATAATACAGGTTTCATGAATCCTTATAGCGCAGCAAAATTATTGTAGGCATGGATGATTCAAAAGAGTAAACTTTATTCCATGTCATAAAATCAACTCATAGGCTTGCCTTTGAACAATAAAGTATGATCATATAAAATTGAGGGTGTGAGAGTTTGTCATGAAAAGCATATACACTAAAGTATCTCAATTCTCCCACATCAATAAATCAAGACTTTTCAAGCACTACCTTTCTATTCATTGTCCTTCACGAATTTTAGTTCTTAAGTAATTTGAGAGCATGCCAAAAATTTCATTAGTTTATCAGGCTGTGATGGACACTCGTGGCATCACTAAGGTTTTATTCCTTTTGCATAATGATTACTCATATCAGCCAGAGGAGTGATTCCATCATGTTACAGCTACCCAGGAGTGCCAAGAATCTTACCCATTATAGCATTGCTGCTACATATATTTAATCAACTCATAGCCAAAATCTAGGAGTTTCCTCCATGAAGATCGTTCGTAGGCTAGCGGAGTTGTTGGCATCCCATGAAGTTTGACATGCATAAAGCTATATCATTCTTATGATTCACAAGTCAAACTTTGGCATGCTCATAAAAACGTTAACATTAATTCAACTGAACAAATTTTTTCAGAGAGAGCTATCAAGTCAATCAATATTTTCTGTGGTGTTGAGTGTCTCTAGGAATAAGCTTTCAAGACTAAACACTATAACATCCAAGTCTTTAATTGTAATAATTTTTCTTATTTCAATCATTTAGCAAATTTTTAGGCAAGACTTGGTTAACTACAAGAGCTGGAACAAAACATACTTAATTGAATACCCATGCAAACAAAATTCTACTATAATATAGAGACTCACTCCACCGATATAACATTTCAACATTACTACTAACTAGCATGGGTTTCTCAAACTTCAATAGTGGGGAGTCATAAGGCATACCTCTCATGTTTGGTTCCACTTCTCTCTTCCCTTTTTATTTGTTCCTTGGAAATTCGAAGTCAACCACTCTCCTACAAATTTATGAGAACTTCGAGGCGAAAAGAAAAAGAGTGAGGGAAAATAAAGATAAATAGAGAAATCTTTTTGTGGTTTTTGAGAAGGGGAATTAAAGAATAGAAAAATTAGCGGCAGAGCTTGGCTTGAAAATCTCAAACAAAATAAAATAACTATGAAAGGTGTTGGGGAAACCAACACGGGTGCTTATAAACTCAAATAAAAGCATAACCTCGAAAATAAAGTATAGAAAATGAAAGAAAAATAACATAGATAGAAAACGTCCCCAAGCTTAGGCTTTTGCAAGCCGTTCAAATCACTGTGGTGGGGAGAAATAGTTGTTACTCCAGTCCGCAATTGAGTTGAAAGGTTACTTGTTGTTTCTCGGAGGTTCAGGGCGAGATTATGCATTCCCTCCACAGTTCCTCCAAGTTCTTGGGAATCTTGATATGTAGCAAACCGATTTGGTGGCTGCTGCTCCTTATGAGGGACTTCTTGATCCTCCTCTTGGTCCTCATCCCCCTCCGGAATCTCCTCCTGGGCTTGGTGTTGCTCAACCTGCAAGTCATAAAGCACATGTCCTTCCTCGATAGAGAAAAGACCATTAGGCAAAGGAGCAGTATAGAGATGCCCAGCTCCAGCAATATGCAGATAATAAACACCACCTGTCCTAGTGAGCATTCCACAAGCCGTAAAAGTAGAGAAACCAACATGTCGCTCACCTAGCACCGACTGTAACTCACCTAGGTCGATGCCCAATGCATTGGCAAGCATGGTGATGACGCCTCCACAAGTGATTGGTCCTTGGCTTTGGTGGGATTGGTACCCCAAGTAGTGCACAAGAATTGCGCCCAAGTGAAGTGACAAGTTGTCATAGTTGAGAGAAGCTTTTGCAAGGACTAAGATGTCCTCCTCATTGAGTATTGTAAACTCATTGCGCACCTGCAAGGTGTTAGCAATAACATAGAACAAAAAGCGAATAGCATGAATATTCTTCTCTTTACTGACTCTAGAAGTAAAGCTCATTCTAATATAACAGAGTTCAGGGGAAGGTTCCATGTCGGTAAAAGCTGCACGCGGAGCATTAAGATCATTGTGGGGTAAACCAAAACAATTGCACCATTCATCAAGTGATAGGGAGTAATTATTGTTCATGAGTCGGAAAGGAATTTTATCCTCCCCATGCCATGTCTTAACAACGCTTTTCAAAGACCTAAGAAATTCAATGGTTAACCAGCGATATGTAGGTGCATCATGAAATACAAAGTTTTGCAAGCCAACCCTATTGCAAAATAAATTAAAGTCATTAGAAATACCGAGTTGGTTCAAAGTGACGGGGCAACCCCACTTGGTTGCCTTGACTTCTCAGTTTTTTATCTTGTCAAAACGATCACGGTGGGATTCGTTCTTGAATCTAATCCCCATGCATTCCTGAGCTGTAGCCCGAGAAGAACTGGTAGCGACAAGAGCATGTGTCTGCCTCCTCGTGTTTATCTTCTAAAAATAAATAAGAAAGATAATCATAAAACTTTTTTGATCCAACAGTAATATTTATAGCATAATCCTCATCATAGCACACTAAAGAATCTCCTCAACATAATAATCTAGGCAAGATAATCAAGGCAAATAGTTCAAAGTAAGTCTCACCCTAGATTGATAATGACAATAGATCGAAGATGAATTCGTGAAAAGTAATTGGAGGATCGGAGGACAAACATACCATAGATCACTTGTGTGCAAGGAAATCGAATGAAATTGAGTAGGGGTGAAGATCCCTTGAGGTTTTGAGAGAGTTTGGAGGTAGAAGAGAGAAAAAGGATTGAAGTTTTGATGTTTTGGGTATGTCCCTGTGCGTTTAAGTGGTCAGACACAACTATACGGTCGCAACTATACGGCCGGAACACTTTGTTCCCGCCGTATAGTTGGTTTGACGGCAAAATTTTAGGGTTTCTTCCCTGGCGGATGTAACTATACGGCCGGAACTTTTGTTCCCTCCATATAGTTGGTCGTCAAACTTTCTGTATCCTGGGATGAAAAATTGTCGATGGTTCGCATAAATATACGGTCGGAGCTATACGGTGGGAATTTTTATTCCCGCCGTATAGTTGGTCGTTAAAGCTTCTGTACATATCAAAAAATTTCTATTTCTTCAAGAATTACTTTTTAGACTGAAACTTAGCGAAACACCTTATTTTGACAGAAAAATGATAAACTAAAATTTCGACCAACTATGGGATATATAAAACAGGAATTTTTTGTACCGCTAAATCTCTCCTTCTCACTAGAGTTTTCTAGCACTCTTTATTCTATATAAAACTTAAACTATAACTTAAAACACTTAACTCAAACCTTTATTTCAGATGGATTGCCTCCCATGCAGCGCTCTTTTATGGTCAATAGCTTGACCTTGATATTGCTCACTTAGGCCATATGAGTGGAACACCCACTCCAAAGTAGTTGGCCTTCAAAGTGATGTCCTCCTTATCATCTTTCTTGGATTTCTTTTTCCTGGGGAAATGAATAAAAAAAGGATCCCGCGAAGGCAACTAGAGCTTCACGTTCCCTTTATGCAAATTGATTAAAGCCTTAATAGTTCTTAAGAAAGGACGACCTAATATGATAGGGGCAGTAGCATATTCAGACATGTCAACAATAACAAAATCAATAAGAGCAAGATAGCCTTTAATGTATTCTAAAGTATTTTCTTTAATGCCTATTTCTTGTTTGTAAGTAGAATCTGCTAGATTTAATTTTAGTTTAGTGATTTCAGAAGAGCCAAGATTTAACTTATTAAAAAGACTCTTTGAAATTGTTGAAACACTTGCACCTAGATCACAAAGTGCAGCTATTTCATTAGTCCCAATTTTAATCTTAATAGCAGGCTCAAATATATCATCTAGCTTAATTGGCAATTTTTCAGCAATTTTCTTATATTCTTCTTCAAGCTCAGTACCTTTATTGCTACCTGATTAACGAAGTGTTGATACATGGATTTCTCATGTCCTTCACTTACTGGAATCTTGACATTGATCCTTTTTACAAGATTTTTGAATGTGTAATTTGGCGAAGGAGCATTTCTATAATCAAGTTCTTTAGGCTCCTCCCTTTGGATTCTTATCATCTTCAGGTCTTCAACTGGATTGAGGTTAGCTTTACCTGCAAATTTAGCTAGAATGAGAGTTTGAATCTCGATTATCTTACCTATTTGTGCCTCAACAATCTTTGTTCTTGCTTGGAGGGCCTAGAAGTCATTCCTCAAACTAACAAATTTGTTAGATAATTTACCCAACATAGCATCATGATTATCCGTAATTTTGACTAGAATATTGTTTTGCTCATTTTGTGAGTCGATTTAAGAGTTTCTTGGAGACTACTATTACTTGATGCCATATTATTATTAGAGTTACCTGCTGGACTAGAATAATGTTTCTAGAAATTAGGATTACAGTTTTTCTTCCAAGCAGGATTGTAATCACTACGAGCTATGAAGTCTACTTCTTCAATAGTTGGTTTGGGAGTAGCTCTTACCTGGGTTTCCTTACCTTTAACGGCTAATATGAGATCATCCAACTTAGCATTGAGTTCTTCATTTTCTTGAGGTGTGACGGAGTTCACCTTCTTTGTGTTTGATCTTTCCACATGCCATTGGGCATGCTTGTATTGCATGTTGTCTAGCAGCTGCTTTGCTTCGGTAATTTGCTTACCCATGAATGTTCCTCTAGCTGCAGTATCTAGCATATACTTAGAAACAGGGTTAAGAGCATTATAAAATAAATGGAGAATTAACCAATCTTCCATCCCATGGTTTGGACAGTTTCTCATGCATTCTTTCATTCTCTCCCATGCAAGCGCTAGTGGCTCACGCTCTGCCTGTCTAAAACCAGTAATATTATATCAGAGTTGCATAGTCTTTGCAGGTGGAAAGAATTTAGTCATAAATAAAGAAGTACATTCCACCCATGATGCAATAGTATTTCTAGGAAAATATAGCAACCATTCTTTTGCTCTTCCTCTAAGAGAGAAAAGAAATAAGAGCAACTTGACCACATTGGGGTCAACATCGCGCAAAAATCACATATTTTAGTGAACGTATTTAAGTGCATACCTGCATCTTCTATAGCAGAGCCTCCAAATTGATTCTGTTGAACCAAACTTAAATAGTGGGGCTTAATTTCATAATATTCAACAACAATTGCTGGCTGAGTAATAGGAGTATGCAAATAATCATTGTTAGGAGTTGCAAACTCCCCTAGTTTCTTTTCAGCCATACTTCCTATGTATTTGTATTTTCTTAAACAAGTACTAATGATGATAAATCAAGAATTAAAAGACTAACTATTTTTTTGGTTTTTCAAATAAAAACTTAAAGCAAACTAACAAAATTAAAAACGAGAATTAAAACTAGCAAGGTTCCTACTAACCTCACAAGGGTAGCTATTGCTTCCCCGACAATGGCACCAGAAAAAGGGTTGATACCTTCGATCCGGATTACAGATGTAGTATAGCTCTTTTCCCTAATAGACCTAGCTTTATCAAATCCTCGGGAAGCAGAAAGCAAAGTGAGATTACTTAAAAAGACCTTCGAGAGTTTCAGAATTCCTATTGCATTTTCATCGGACCAATAGTTTGTTGTCTTGTTGCTGACGATGGATAGAGAGGGCCTAGGGTGTTCAGTTTTCACCAGTAGTTGTGCAAAACATCGGATGGGAATAACAAATAATAATAAAGTACTCATGTAATTGTTGGAGCAAGATAACTATATGCGGGCAGTGCATCCATAATTGTTATCGCCTCCGCAACCGCTTATGGCAATAACCTACTAGTCTCATCCATAGAAGAAAGAGAACTAATGATATGCATAGTGATGTCACCGTTAATCCCAAGTAAGTTCCTCACATACAGCCATACTACCCTTTCTGTCACTGGGGTTCCTATCCTGCAGATCAGTCATTACTCACACTCTCTTTACCTAGATCAATCCTCGGGGTCTTGGGTACCTGACAAGTCCTTAGATTGAGGCTAGAGAGGGTACTACAATCATCATGTCATGCAAACAAATACATGATCCCATCTATGATAAATTCAAGATAGCAGACGCAACATGTGCCTGTCAAGAAAAATAGTGAACACAATAAATCAAGGATTTCATGTTTTGTACAACTAAAGCACAAATAGATGGGATTCTTTTATCTAATGTATGAAGAATGTCTGTATCTCGAAGGAAGTATGTCTCCTATCTGAATGTGCTATATCCAGGTGTAACATTTTAGTTTAACATGTACATAACACACCAATGCTCTCCATGCTGATGATGCCAAACCTGCAGCAGACCTTCATCCTTGCCATGGCCCGAGCCTTCATCGTTCGCTCCCTCCAATATGCCTTCACCACCCTCTGCTTCCCCACCTTGGATGCCATCCGCCGCGCCCTGGTCTCCGTCTAGATCCCTAGTTAGACATCCGGAGGGATCCCCGCCTTGGCCGCCGTCCAGCATGCCGCCTTTGCTGTTGTCTGCCGCACCGCCACCCGCAGCTTGGTCCATGCCACCTTAGCTCACTGCCACCCGCAGCTTCGAGGAAGCAAGCAACCGATGCTATCGGCGCTAGGGTTCAGAGGGGAACAAGACAGGGACAAAGACGGGATCGAGCTCAGTTTCCTTCAATCTTTTTTTTCTGGTTGGACTATGTTGGTCAGCTAGTGACTGAGTCAAGTCAGGGGCATTTTGGTCCACCAAAAATAGAACTGACAGAACCATCTAACATAACTAATGGTAGTGTCACTCAAGCCATCAAATTTTTTTTGCACAATGCAGGCACAACGGATCTTTTGCATAGGACCTCTCGATCTTTCCATCTCTTCCATTGAGACTTGAGAGTCAACCCTAGACCCCGAGCGCCGCCCCTTGATGAATGCAAGTGCACAGACTGGTTGTAGCTAGTTTTGAAATAAAGATATCGATCCCACAGGGAGCAGGAGACTGAAGTCTAAGAATTCTTGAAATAGATACTAGAAATAGAAATGCTAAATAAAGTTCTAAGTGATAAGATAAAATGCGAGTATTGTGTAAAAAGGTGTTTGGGGGGGGGGGTTGGTATAAGAGAACAATGAGTAAAGTAAACAAAATTGAATACAAAAAATAAATATCGTGTATGTAAAAGAGATTTGAAACTTTAGTGGGAAAAAGCATTCTCAGGGATTAGCGGATACACCACTAGCATTATAAAGGGCTAAGGTAAAGATTATTACCATGAACATTATCAAGTATGTATGTGTGGGAGGAACTCTGTATTTGGACAATAAGGCAGCAATCACTGCTCAAATCATCCTCATAACCACAGCAGACGGCAATCAACATCAATTGAATTACTGCGCTATTAAGGGACATAATCCCGCATGACGTATCCCGTGGCATGGATACTGTTTTGTGAGTTTCCTCGATTCCCAAGTTGATATGTAAGGGGTGCCAACAGCTTTATAGTCACTGTAAGTGCTAACACACCTCCGTCTACCAACAAGTAGTTCCCTCCATCAAGTCCCCACAAGAGGCAAATATTAAGAGGTCGACTTCTCCCAACATCAAGATGTAGACAATATAACACATGGTCACAACGATGAATATCATAATAAACTTTATCTTATTTCAATCTCATACTAGGGTTTATCCATCTCCCCAAGAACTAATGATCTACTCAGACATGGAGGCAATCAACATCATGGAAAAAGTAATGGAATCTATCATATATGAATAGTACTTGTATAAATCCACAATGAGTATGGAAATTACAACAAGATCTAGACAAGATATATATGGGATGGATGAAGGTGGTGGTGATGCAGCGGTTGATGATGAAGATCGATGCCTTAGCCTCCTGGATCTGCGCAGGGCAAAGATGGATCCCCGGTGGATGAGTTCCCCCTCCAGATGCCTTTCGGAGGTTAGGTTTCAGTGATTTCTGGGTGTTCTGTATGTCGTCTCTCTGATAGAGTTGCACGGGGTGAAACTATTTGAGGAGTCGGTGTTAGCGCCAACTATACGGCCGGAATATTTCCTCCCATTGTATAGTTGGTCGTTAACCCTTCTGTACCCTCCAATTGCTTCGGGTTTTATTCTAGTGTTATTAATATTTCCCAAATAATCAATTTACATAGTTTTTGGATCCTTTTTACTCCAATATAACTGGTCCAAGGATTGTGTCCATCAGATCCATCATCTGATCTGATCCTGGTGAAAATAAACATAAAAAATGCATGCAAACGCCGTAAAATACCAAGATCCTACCACTACAATGCAAAATAGTAATCTAAAACATGATGCAAATATGCACTCATCAACTTCCCCAAGCTTAGACTCTTGCTCGTCCCTGATGACCCAAAAGTATAGGGGATCGCAATAGTCTTCGAGGGTAGTATTACCCAATTTATTGATTCGACACAAGGGGAGCCAAAGAATACTTGCAAGCCTTAACAACCGAGTTGTCAATTCAGCTGCACCTGAAAATAGTCTTGCTCACAGTAGTTTATCAGTAGCAGTATTTTTCTAGTAGCACTAGCAAAGCAACAGCTTCAGTAGAACAAGAGCAATAGTAACAGTAGTAGCAAACAGTAGGATATGAGTGTGGTAGACATAGGGATGGATGGACGGGCGTTGCATGGACAAGTCTAAACATGTAACTTCAAGATCTAGGGAAATTGTAGATAACTAAGATAAAGCATCCAAGTAATAAACAATCATAGGCATGTGCTCCAATATAGTCATGCATGCTCGCAATGAGAACTTGCATAACATCTTTTGTCCTGCCAGCCCGTTGTAGCGGGGCCTCAAGGGAACTATTGGCAATTAAGGTTCTCCTTTTAATAGAGCACCGGAGCAAAGCATTAACACTCCATTAACACATGTGATCCTCACATCACAACCATCCCCTCCGGCTGTCCCAATTTCTGTCACTTCGGGGCCTTTGGATCCAGACAATGATATGTGTACACAACTTGCAGATAAGATCACAAACAATACTATCATAATGAATCAATAATAAGTTCAGATCTGAGATCATGGCACTCGGGCCCTAGTGACAAGCATTAAGCACAACAAGTTGCAACAAATTCAAATAGCACTAATAGAGATACTAGGCACCATGCCCTAACAATCTTATTCGATTACATGATAGAACTCATCCAATCCCTACCATCCCCATAGCCTACAACGGGGGATTACTCACTCATGGATGAGGGAAACTTGGATGGTTGATGGAGAGGCATTGTTGATGATGATGGCGATGATCCTCTCCAAATTCCCCGTCCCGACAGGATGCCAGAACGGAGTTTCTGGTTCCGAATCGCGGTTTCTGGTGGTGGCGGCGCAACGGAACTCTTTCTGGAAAATATCGACCCCCCCTGAGTTTTTAGGTCAGAAGGAAACTTATAGGCGAAGAGGGAGTCCAAGGGGGTGCCTGAGGCGGCCACACCCCCTCCAGGCGCGGTCAGGCCTGGCCCGTGCGGCAGGGGTGTGTGGGCCCTCAGGCCTCCACTCCGTCTCGTATTCTGGATCCGTGAATCTTTTGGTGAAATAGGATTTTTGGCATATTTTCTGGGATTTTTCCTGATAGTTGATTTTCTGCACAAAAACTAGACACCAAGGTAATTCTGCTGAAAACAGCGTCAGTCCGTGTTAGTTGTATCCAAATCACTCAAGTTTGCAGGATAAACAATAGCAAAAGTGTTCGGGAAAGTAGATACATTTTGGACGTATCAACTCCCCCCAAGCTTAGCATATTGCTTGTCCTCAAGCAATTCAGTTGAAAACTGAGTGTGATAAAAGAACTTTCAGGAACACATTTGCTCCATATGATGTAAATATTCTTAGCACATGAGTAGATACTTAGACAATTCATCATAAGGAGTATGCAACTAAGTCTACTCAATAGTCATTGCAAGCTATGCAGAGATTCCAACTCAATAATAATAAGTAGCATGAAACATAAATATAAGCAACATTGAAATGCTCATAATAAGGTATGCTAGAGTGGTATCTCGCTTGCCTTTGTTTGTAAAGCACAAAATAAATTCCAAGGCACCTCTGAAGTTCAAGTGAAGACTAGAAGTAAAGATATCAGAGATACAAGCATCAAAGTCATGACATAGTTAACCAAGTTTTGAGACAAGCACATTACACTAAGAATGACAACTATGCTCTCAAGAAGGTGCTCATAGAATAAGTGGTGACTCGACAAGGAAGTGAAAAGATTTTGAAAAGTTTGAAAGGCTTCCAAATGCTAAAAGTATGGTACTCATTAGCTTTGAGCTCTCATTGCCCCTATCATAGGCATCTTTAAATGGTTAAGGTGAAAGTGAGGTCCAATATGAGTTATATGCTTGACAGACCATAAACTGGAAATCTCATGTCCCTTGAGTACGAGGGCCGCTCCTCATGCTACTCAACTTTAGTTACCGGTAAGTTCTTGTCATAGTAAATACATGCGTATCATAGAGAACCGCCAATGGGGTACCCCTTTCACATGATACATGAGCTATCCCATAATCAAAATGACAAGGCAAGCAGACAATGAGCATCTCAGTAATCTTTTTATTTGCCATGGGAAAATGGCGCTTTTTCTCTCTTTCCTCTTTTCAATATGTCGCCTTTTTTTTATCTTTTTCTCAATATCAATCTCTCCTTTTTATAAGAAGAATGCTTCATAGATTGCTCATTATGGTGATGCTGCAAGTTTCCACCATGATTAGGCATGGCTTAGGCTAGCGTCCTAGGCGTTTCTCTAACACATATACATAACTCCAAGGACTTACAAGATCCCCTTTTATTTCACACCGAAGACATCCGTAAACAAAGGAGCATGATATCAACCGGGTATATTTTTACAGGTGTTGAAAGTGTTCCCCGTGATAGCACGGTTCTACTAACTCCCAACCTATAATTTGCAAGCATATAACTTTCATGGACAGCCACAATGGTTCAGGTTTATTAAGTGCAAGTAATAAAGTGTGCCATCAAGTTCGTGAGAGCTTTACTAACTAACTTTCTCAAAACAATCAAACATTTTATTTGGAATAAAACAAGGCATAATGAATATGCACGGAATAACAAATGATGCTAATAGGTAGGTATGGTGGACACTGTTGGCAAAATTGGTTTGGGGAGTTGGATGCACAAGTAGAGCTCATACTCAGTGCAAATGAAGGCTTGATGTCTACGCACTTCTATTCTTGTAGATAGTTGTTGGGCCTCCAAGTGCTGAGGTTTGTAGAACAGCAACAAGTTTCCTTAAGTGGATTACCCAAGGTTTTATCGAACTTAGGGAGGAAGTGGTCAAAGGTATCCCTCTCAAGCAATATTGCAATTAAGATACAAGAAGTCTCTTGTGTCCCCAACACACCCAATATACTTGTCAGGTGTATAGGTGCACTAGTTCGGCGAAGATATAGTGAAATACAAGTGGTAACGGTGCCAGAAAAGAGCTTCGGACTTGTTGACGTGGGAGAGACTAAAGTCAAACTAAAATAAAGATGAAAGCAAGCAATCATGCAACAGATCTAGTTGTAAATGGTGTTTCAATGCTTAGAAACAAGGCCTAGGGATCATACTTTCACTAGTGAACACTCTCAATAAATATACTCTCTTCATGATACTACCCTGAACTACTCTTCGGTTGGACACTCTAATCCATGGTAGGGATATAACAACACTCATCAAAGTTCGCCTTCCCCATCTAGATAACCCCACACTGTCACCCTGAGCGCTAGATGGTTCCAACAAACACCACAATTTCATAGAGACAACCAAATCAAAATATACTCATGATAAATATTTGTAAACTCTAGCCTAAGTGCCACCACGGCGTGCATGCTATCACTTTCACACACGTGGGGAGAGAAGAGATCTATTAAAGCACTTGAGTAGCCGAGTAGATCTACTTGATTACAAAGCTCATGATCCCAATAAGATCATGCATAGAGAGAGAGATGAACACACAGCTACCGGTAGAGCCCTTTGCCTCGAGGAAGAACTACTCCCTCCTCATCATGGGAATCAACAACGGCGATGCAGATGGTTATGGAGATCAATGGAGATGGCTTCGGGGGCACTTCCCTGTCCCGGCAGGGTGCCAGAACAGAGACTTTCTGTCCCCCGAATCTCCCCTTCGGTGGCGGCAGCATAGCGCAACTTTTCATGGATTTTTGCTGGACGATCTAGGGTTTTCTCCCCGGAGGCTTCTTATAGTCGAAGGGGCAAGGCGAGGAGGCAGCCAAGGGGCCACACCCCTGGTGGCAAGGCCTATGTGGGCCCGCACCACCCTAGGGTGTGCCCACCCTAGTGCCCTACTCCGTCTCTTTTTCGATTTTCCGTATCGCTCCGGGAAAAATAGTAACTTTGGCATTTGTCCCGTCCAATTTCGAGAATATTCATTTTTTATCTTTTCTGAAACCAAAAGTAGAAGAAAACAGGCAACTGACACTGTGGCATCTTGTCAATGGGTTAGTTTCAGAAAGTGTATAAAAATACCTCAAAGTTTGGACAAAGCAAAGCAAAGTTGATACTAACAAGCATGGAACATCAAAAATTATAGATACGTTTACGACATATCAAGGCTAGCAAATGAGAGGGAGCAACAAACGAGAGAGAAATAACTGTCATAATCATGATTGCAACAAAATATGACTAATTATGGCATGAAAGTGATACAAGAACTCTGAGGCAAAATAAATCATCGAGGCTTACTGACTATTGTTTAGTCATATGCATGCGAGAGCATGTACCAAGTCGATTCACATGAAACATTCAGAGGAGGATACCATAATATCATACTAAGTTATGAATAGAACAATGCAAGCAAACATTCATATGACATGCTACAAACTATTAGCAAGATGGAGCTAATCATAAGAAATCAAGAACTACTAAGCATCCATAAATAACATACACCTTACATGAACAGACTAAGCATGCTCATAATGATGAGTATATGTACAAAAATGAAAACAAATAGAGTTTTTTACCAGCCTCTTACCACACCTCAAGTTGTCTTAATCTTCATTATTGCCCTTCACTTGTGTGGCTTGAATAATAACATGAAACCAAACTCCACTAAGGACTGCCGAACCCTGCCAAGAACTTCACATAACCAAATAAGAACACCAAATATTTTTGGTGTGTTCGATTTTTAAAGCAAGCACACAAAGCAAAAACAAACAGAGCAAAATCTTTTTGGATTCTTCTTTAAGGAAAACTAAAGCTAAAAATCAAAGAAACAAACCAAGAGAAAAAAGGAAAATATTTTTGGTCTTTTTTATCTTTTGGGAAAGCAGAAACAAAAACCAAAAAGAAAGCAAAACATGGATATACAAAGAATCGACAAAACATGATATATAGATGAGTGTGATGTCGGTGTACCTCCCCCCAAGCTTAGGCTTTTGGCCTAAGTGGGGCTCAATAGCTCGGGTAGTAACCCCAGGCTGGTGGGTCATCATAGGAATGATCATAATCAGGCCCTCGCGATGAAGAAGAAAACGCGCTCCAATCATAGGAGGGCCGCTAGTATAAAGACTCCCCCATGTTGGAGGGCTAAACCGAATCATCTTCGGCATCCTCTCCAACATTCTCCTCTTGCTGGGAGAGCTCCGCCACCTATGTGTCAAACTCTTCCTCTATGAGCGACCATCCTTGCCTGTTATCAAAATTAAACAAAGCAGGTGTAGGCAAATAGACTACATTCTCAGTCCTACCCCCTCTCCAACCACGCTTGACAAAGGATATCTCTTCTGGTAAATCTCTCATAGTAGCCTAAGAAGAAACAAAATTATGCTGAACCATGGAATTGAGATCAAGTCTCTCTATGGGGAACCGATAGTCTGAATGGTGAGGCTCTAAACCATGGAAAGCTAGCAACCTAGAGGCAATGAGACCTCCACAAATTCCACCCTTATCGCGGTTAGTGGTAAGATGGTAAGCTATCAAAGCACCCAGGTTATAAGATCTATCCCTATTCAAAGCAGCTGAGATAAAATCTAGATCGAATGAAGATAACTTTCTAGCAGTCTTTCTAGCAAGAACACACTTGGTAATGAAATAGGCAAAATATCTAATGGATGGGAACTGAATGTTCCTAATTTTACCACTTTCCTTCGAGAAGTCGCAACATTGGCAAATTTCAACATATAAATCCATAAGTGGCTTAGGCCTCTCCCTGATCTTCTCACAAGATGCCCAATGTGGCACTCTAATAGCTGCACAAAAAATAGCAAAAGGCAGGTCGAGAGCTATATTGTAGATTTTATAGTGGACCATGGGGTTAGATGAGGACCAAATAAACCAGAAGTCCTGCACCACAGCCATGATTAGCTTAACATATTGATATGGTTCCTCTTCAATGAAGCGCTCCAACCCTGCATTAGTAATCATAGTTTGGAAATCCTGGAAGATTCCCGCGGCTCTCATAAGTTCAGGGCATGGATATATGGAAGGGAAGACTTCTTCCTCACAATGGAATTTCATTGGCTCGGGTACCATTAAATCATGTTGATTCAGTTGGTAAGCACTCATCTTCCTTTCTGAAATTTTTAGACATTCATCAAACCAAGTGATTTCCAAGTTGATAAATGATGAGAAACTACCATAGGAACTTGCTAGAGGGCTAAACATGCATCAAAATGAAATCTCTAAGCATAGAACAAGCATGCATGCTCACACAACCTGACACCTATAGCAGCAAAATACTCAAGATACAATCTACCAATCACAAATCTAATTGGACAAGCGGAGGAGGCACATACCAAGGAGCAATCCCTCCAAAAATCAGCAGCAAAGATGGGCTAAGCAAGGAGATCGAAAATCAGGAGCAAGAACATCAGGAACTCGAGCTTGAGAAAGTTTCCGGTGTTTTTCGAGAGAGAGAAAGAAGTGGCTGGGAGGAGGCAATTTGGAGGGCCACTGGTGGGTCCTACCCAGGCCAAGCGTGCCCTAGGGCTGGCCGCGCCACCAGGGGGTGTGCTGGCCTAGTGGGTCCCCCTGGGCCACTCCAGGTGTCCCTCTACCCCTTTTTTCGAGGAAAAATTTAATATGAATTTTCTGGAATTTTTTCGGGAAACTTTATTTTTGGCCAATTTTCTGGGTATGAAAATTGATTTTCTCGTAGAAACAGATTGTTTAGAAGAAGCAAAAGCAAACAAGAACCAAAACTACAGAAGTTCTAAGACACTCGAACAAGCAAACAACTAGTGAAACTAAAGCTAACAAGAGAAAGAGCAAAGACTAGGAAGGAGAGAAATAAAAGTGAGCAAGTATAACCACTGTGAAGGCATTGTTTTGTTCATTAAAATCCCTTTGTTAACAAGGTTGATAAAGTCTTGTTACTAAAACAATCTTATATGAAGAAAAACTTTGCATTCCACAAAGTGATTATGTTACCTCAAACTTGATAGCAATAGTCCCAATCATAATAGTTTCAAAACTTCCTTGTGGAATGGGACAATATATTTCTCCAACTTTGATGCTCTCAATATTTTCAATGGACTTCAGGCAATAGCTCCTATCAATCTTCTTGGGGAAATAGACAGTATGCTCCTTGTCATCAATATTAAAAGTTATTTTTCCTTGATTACAATTCATGATAGCACCGGCAATATTAAGAAAAGGTCTCCCAAGAATAATAGACATATTATCATCTTCAGGCATCTCAAGCACAACAAAATCAGTTAAAACCAAGAAATTATGAGACACTTGAACAGGAACATCCTCACATATACCAACATGAATAGTGGTAGACTTATCAACCATTTGCAAAGATATATCAGTTGGTATCAACTTTTGTAGCTAGAGTCTCTTGTAGAGAAAAAATGCATAACACTAACTCCAGCTCCCAAATCACATAAAGCAGTTCTAACATAATTATTCTTAATAGAGTAAGGAATAGTTGGTATACCTAGATCACCAAGTTTCTTTGGAACCTTACCATTGAAGGAATAATTAGCAAGCAAAGTAGAAATTTCCTCATTAGGAATCTTCCTTTTATTAGAGACAATGTCCTTCATATACTTTGAATAAGGAGGTAACTTAATAGCATCAGTCAAAGGAATTTGCAAAAATAAAGGTTTCATCCACTCACAAAAATTGTTGTAGTGTTCTTCCTCCTTTGACTTGTGTTTCTTATTGGGAAAAGGCATAGGTTTCTGCACCCCAAGTTTCTCTCTCACTATCATGTTTATTAGCAATAAAATCTTCCTTAGTGTACCTAGTGTTCTTAGTGTGCTTCTCAGGTTCTTCCGCAACTTCCTCCTTATCAGGAGCATCATTTTTATCATTACCACTCTCAATTTTAGCATCAGAGACAAATATACTATTAGGGTCTACTACAGGTTTAGGTGGTTCCTCAACTTTTTTATGTTTCCTTTTCTTTCGCTTATGAGGACTACCACTACTTTCACCTTGTTGAAAATCCTGCTCAATTCTTTTAGGGTGTCCTTCAGGATATAAAGGATCTTGAGTATCTATACAACTCCTAGTTCTAATTCCATAAGCATGTTTATCTCCTAAAGCATTAACTAGCATATCCTTTTGTACCTTAGCAAGTTGATCAATTTGAGTTTGAACCATTTGAAAGTGTTTATAAAGAATTTTAACATCATTAGCAGTTCTTTCCACAATATCTTTCAACTCCTTAATTGCTCTAGAGTTTTACAATAAATGATTATGAACTTGTTTATTAAAATTACCTTGTTTAATAATAAAAATGTCGAGTTCCTCTAAGCATTGATCAGGAGGTTTACCATAGGGAATATCACCTTCATCAAAGTGTTGGAGAGAGTGTACCTCAATAGTGGATGAGTGGGGAATTGTCTTACATAATTCTTCTATAGGATGTAGATTCTTCACATCTCCATCTCTAATACCTTTCTCCTTAAGACATTTCTTAGCTTCTTTCATCACTTCATCATTTAATGCAATCACTCCCCTCTTCTTTGGTGTTGGTGTTGGAGTTGGTTCAGGCACAACCGGTTCAGGAGTAATGGGCTCAGGTGTATTTAGCTCAGTTGAAGTCCAATAATCATAATTCTTGCTTATTTTAGCCATTAATTCTTCAGCATCTGTAGGAGTTCTTTTCCTCAAAACACAATCAGCAAAACTATCTAGGTATGTCCTAGAATCGTCAGTTAGTCAATTATAATAAATATCAAGAAGCTCATTTTTAGGTAATGGACATCCAGGATGTGCATGAATCAAGGCACGGAACCTTGTCCATGACTCAGGCAATTTCTCTTCTTCTCCCTGTTTAAAATCAAAAAGTTTCTGCAAAGCAGCATGTCTAGCACTAGGAGGAAAATATTTCTGGAAGAAAGAAGCAATGAAACAATCAGGGCTATCTATGGATCCAGGAGGTAATCTATTAAACCAAGCCTTAACTTCTCCTTTTAGTGAAAAAGGGAAGATCTTAGTAACAAAATACTTGCGCATCTTAAAATCATCAGAAAATAAAGCACTCATAGTGGAAATCTCATTCATATGTGCCACGACACTCTCACTCTTAGTCCCACAAAAAGGTTCTTTGTCAACAATGTCTAAATAGGGTAAATCAATAATATTCATCTTTAATATCTTTAGGAGAAGTGGCAAACTTAGGATTAGAAGACAGTTTAGGAATAATGGTACGTCTCTCAAGGAGACTCCTAATAGCACTAGCACCATATGTGTTTTGGTACTCTTCAATAAAATCATCAGTCATTTCAATGTACCCATCACTAATATCATATCTCTCTCTAGACCTAGGTGAGCTAATAGGTGTAATAGTGTCTTCACTAGGAGTTTCAGTGTTTCCCAAAATAGTTCTAGCAATAGTAGCATCTAGGAAAGGAACTAATGAACCACTTGCATCAAGCACAGTAGAAGTAACATCATGAGTATCAGAAGCAATTTCAGATTCAGCAATAGTAGCAGTGTGTGTAGCATGTGTATGTGGTGGTGGTGTAACATGCTTACTTATAACATATGGTGAATCAAGAGCAGCAGAGGTGTTTAGGACTATACCTATTCTTGTAGTGGATGGTAAAATAGGAAACTTTCCATCACGAGACTTTCCCATGATGAAAGGAGTAGCAGTGAACAATAATAGATCCAAGTGAACTTACAAATAAAGCTATGCTCCCCGGCAAAGGCGCCAGAAAATAGTCTTGATGACCCACAAGTATAGGGGATCCCAACAGTCTTCGAGGGTAGTATTACCTAATTTATTGGTTCGACACAAGGGGAGCCAAAGAATACTTGCAATCCTTCACAACTGAGTTGTCAATTCAGCTGCACCTGGAAATAGTCTTGCTCATAGTACTTTATCAGTAGCAACAATTTTGTAGTAGCAATAGCAAAGTAACAGCTTCAGTAGAACAAGAGCAATAGTAACAGTAGTAGCAAACAGTAGGATATGAGTGTGGTAGGCATAGGGATGGATGGACGGGCGTTGCATGGACAAGTCTAAACATGTAACTTCAAGATCTAGGGAAATTGCAGATAACTAAGATAAAGCATCCAAGTAATAAACAATCATAGGCATGTGCTCCATATATAGTCATGCATGCTCGCAATGAGAACTTGCACAACATCTTTTGTCCTGCCAGCCCGTTGTAGCGGGGCCTCAAGGGAACTACTGGAAATTAAGGTTCTCCTTTTAATAGAGCACCGGAGCAAAGCATTAACACTCCATGAACACATGTGATCCTCACATCACAACCATCCCCTCCGGCTGTCCCAATTTCTGTCACTTCGGGGCCTTTGGATCCAGACAATGATATGTGTACACAACTTGCAGATAAGATCACAAACAATACTATCATAATGAATCAATAGTAAGTTCAGATCTGAGATCATGGCACTCGGGCCCTAGTGACAAGCATTAAGCACAACAAGTTGCAACAAAGTCAAATAGCACTAATAGAGATACTAGGAACCATGCCCTAACAATCTTATTCGATTACATGATAGAACTCATCCAATCCCTACCATCCCCATAGCCTACAACGGGGGATTACTCACTCATGGATGAGGGAAACATGGGTGGTTGATGGAGAGGCGTTGTTGATGATGATGGCGATGATCCTCTCCAAATTCCCTATCCCGACAGGGTGCGAGAATGGAGTTTCTGGTTCCGAATCGCGGTTTCTGGTGGTGGCGGTTCAATGGAACTCTTTCTGGAAAAATGTCGAACCCCCCCTGAGTTTTTAGGTCAGAGGGAGGCCGACGGGGTGCCTGAGGCGGCCACACCCCCTCCAGGCGCGGTCAGGCCTCGCCCGCGCAGCAGGGGTGTGTGGGCCCTCAGGCCTCCACTCCGTCTCGTATTCTGGCTCCGTGAATCTTTTGGTGAAATAGGATTTTTGGCATATTTTCCGGGATTTTTCCTGATAGTTGATTTTCTGCACAAAAACTACACACCAAGGTAATTCTGCTAAAAACAGCGTCAGTCCATGTTAGTTGTATCCAAATCACACAAGTTTATAGGAGAAACAATAACAAAAGTGTTCGGGAAAGTAGATACGTTTTGGACGTATCAGTCCCGAGCAAGTTTAGCTTAATGGATGTGATCCTCATATTCATGAATCTGAGTAGATAAAATAAATGAGGCAGTTGCAACATGTGTTTATCATAAAGGATACATATAAATAAGTTTATGAATAGTACCTTACTCGAACCATCCGAATAATATTAGCAGGCTTCCACACCTTAGCAATTAACAGTTCATAAAATATTATTCTCAACATGATGTAAAAGTATTCGGTTCAACCAAATGAGTTAGTGAGGTAGTCCTAAGTGTTTTTAGGATTAATAATATATTCACATGGGATTCAAAAATCTCAAACGTCTCTTTGTCTTACTACAATATAGTGGTATATGCCAATTTGGTCTTCGCACATTCGCTCTTTTTTCATATTTTTTCTTTTTTTCTCTATATATATTCATGCTCACACTTTTCTTTAAGTGTTGTGTAAAGGAGATAGCCATATATTCCACTTCATGTAGGAATTCAAAGTTTAACGAGTTCAATTACCAAATTACAAATATATGAAGCATCTTTATAACTTGAGTATTCTACCTCAAACTTGTTCTCACTATATTTGATAGCACTTAAAATTTCTCCTTTGTTCAAGGTTTTTATTTTTCATCTTAATTCATTAGATAATTTCTCCTTTTTGTAAATCAAACCATTGACCTACAACATATTGATTAAATTATATTTATACGTCTCGTTAATACTAATGGTGCGGAAGATTCCTATTGCTATCATCAAGTGCAAGTAAAATCATACTCAAGTCATTCATATATCCAATAAGACAAACTCAAACTTAATAATGCTCCATATATTATAATAAACTCAAAATTTCATAAAAGGGACCAACTATTCCTGAAGGGAATTCTAATGATGCAAATTTTATTTATGAGCTTGAACTAATGCAAAACTAGAATAAAAACTTATAAGATAGATTACAAGGTATTAAAGATATCCCCAAGCTTGGAATCAAGCCTACCGTGTTTTATTAAAGGTCACTGTGGTGCCATGGCATGTAGAACCACGGTGCGTAGCTTCTTGTTGGTATCCTCCAGAGCGGTGATGCGGCTGTAGCACCTGCGCAAATCAAATTGCAGATTGTCCATCCTATCTGCGAGCTTAGTCACCATCGGGAGAAGATCATCCTTCTTCTCTATCTCCTTGAGACGGTGACGGACTTCAACGCGATGGAGTAGCTCATGCTTCTGATATATCTCTAGTGCCCGCACGCGATCCTTTGTCCTGGGGACAACTTCTTCTTCCTCGTCCATTATTGATGTATCAGGGAAGTAGAAGCTGCTCCTCCACTCCTCTTGAGGCTTCACCCTCATACGAGCGCCAGTGGTAGGCCTCGAGCGGGGCAACGCCGGTTTGTTGCTAGCACCTGCACCAATGTTAGGTATTTCCTTACGCTTGTGCGGCCTCGGGTTTGTAGTGATGAACTTGACCATCTCCACATGCCCTTTTCCATGCGGCTTGTGGCCTTCTCTCTCTTCTTGAGTTCTTTTCATCGCCGCCCAGTCGATCCCCAGGGGATCATAGACATCATAGTAGATGTAAGCGTCGCTCCACCCTTCATCAGGGTTACTATTGTAGAAGCTTGGCTCTACGTACTCTTTGTACCCCAGGCTAAACCTCTCCACGTCCTCATCGTCGTCCTCCATCGACGGGCTACTAGAAAGATCCCTAGGAGCAATGAGCCCCATAGGTTTTCCACTACCTAGGACGGGATAGCGCATAGTTGGATTTGTTCTTGGTGATTTTTTATTAGAGAGAGACACAAGGGCGGTATATAATAGGGCTTAGAGGTCGGTAAAGCTCGCGAGAAACACCAAATTCACGCCCAAGAAAAGAATCCAAACCGATTAGGAAACGAAATTACGGATTTAGAGGAGTCCTGCTCCGTAACGACCAACTATACGGCCGCGACCCGTATAGTTCTGGCCGTATAGTTGGTTCTGGGTAGATATTTCCAAATATCTCAAATCCAAGTCGGTTAGATTACCGACTCGGAACCGACAAATCATTTCTAGATGAATAAAAATAAGAACAAAAACAGGTCGATGATACTGAAGATTTGACGACCAACTATATGGCGGGAGATTTTTTTCCGGCCTTATAGTTGTGGTTGTATAGATACTGCACAACGAAAATTATTTCACAAGGGGGATACAGAACGTTTAACGACCAACTATACAGCGAGATATTTTTCTTCAGCCGTATAGTTGTGCCTGTATAGTTACAGAAACCCCTCAAAAGCTTCAGAAAAAAGAGAGGAATTCAAAGGCAAAAAAAAATTAGAAGTAGAAATTGTGAAAACAAAGCATTTATTAGAGTTATAAAACTTACCTTCCACTTACCGTTTATTTAGTCGGGAGTGACAAGCTCCTCCAATAATAAGGACTTCTTCTTGGGAGGATTTTCCCTTAGCTCATATAATAATTCTTGAAAATGAAATCACCAGGATTGAAGCTCCTCTCAATAAGATTGGTGTCTTGCTGGGAAAATATAGATGATGCATCCACTACCTTTGCTTCTTATCTCTACATAATCTGCAACTCAAATTCTTGAAGTAAAAGGATCCAATAGATCAGTCTTGGCTTATGAACCTTCCTCTCGAGGAGTTTGTTTAAACCATCACAGTGCGTATGAACTCTTACTTTTGCATCAACAATATAAGAACGAAACTTATCACAATATAAAAATACAGCAAAGATTTCTATTTCTTCCTTAGGATAATTCTTTTGATCACTATTGAAAGTTCTACTAGCAAAGATTTATAATGTGTTGTCCCAGAGTTACTCCTACATCTGACGAGGTTTAATCTCGTCAATGCCCATTGTTATGGACTTGGGTTTTGAAGAAGATGGGGATGCTGGAGATCGAAGAACGGTTAGCAAACAAGCAATATGGGACACGAGGTTTACCCAGGTTCAGGCCCCGGAGGTAAAACCCTACTCCTGCTTGTCTGCTCTTGATTACAACAGAATCGGTGATTACAGGGGTGCGCAGATGCAATCTGGCGTGGAGGTGCATATGCGAAAGTATGAGAGAGAGAGATCTAGGTCATGCCGTCCTGGCCTTTATATAGACTTAGGCAGGTCCCAGGAACAGATCTAGTCGGTTACAGGTTCTAGGGTTTACCCCTTTGAATTTCCTATCTACTCTAGTCTTGCTCTCCAAGGATCCGAAGGCATCATGGGCCTTGGCCACCCGAAAGTCTTCATGGGCCGGCGTATATTTGCCATGGGCCTTCTTTGGGCTGGACTAGGTATGCTGAGGTCGTGTATCCGCGGGGTATAACCATGTCAGTAGCCCCCGAGTGTTCAGTCGAATCGTAGATTCGGCTGAGGACTCTTCAATCCTTCGGGTGCAACTCTGTCTTTCAAGAGAATGTGTAGGGATTGTTGATGCGTGTGCCTGACTCTCCCGACGGATCAGGATCAGTCAACTGTCTTAGGACAAAACAACACGATCTTCTTCAGGTTCGAGTCCCTCGACTCGAACCCGGAACATATGCTGGCATAATTCGACTCAGGCCGTGGAGAACTTACAGGAGTGGAATTCCAGTGAATTTAATTGATGTACCCAACGCATCCGTCGGGATTTTTCATCGCGCCTATTGGCAAGGGTTTATACTAGCAGAGCGTAGTCATGTGCGTTACCAGGCCATCAGATGATATCTGTAGGTCTTATCTTTGCGTCGCAGACACAGCATCCGAATTTTATCACCGCGGAGGTGTTTCGGATAGCCAAGGAGAATGCTACTCACTTAGCATTTAATTGGGACAGAGTTGCCGAAAAGTTTTTGCATACTGATCCGAAGGATCGCAGTCGAAATTTTATAGGGTGCGCGACCAGCGCTCCCTATGGGAGTAGCCCCTGAGTGTCTGTTCGAGTCGTAGACTCGAGCGGAGTCTTTAATTCAGCCATTGTTCAGTGTCAGGTCCGTAGGACACAATTTTTTTCGGATGCTTAAATCCATCCTCCCTATGGGAGTAGCCCCCGAGTCCGTAGTGGAGTCATAGACTCAACGTAGGACTCGAAGAAATAGTTCAGTGTTGTAACGTGTTGTTCATTCTTCAGGTGCGGGTCCAGCGCTCCTGATAGGAGTAGCCCCCGAGTAATTAGTCGAATCATAGATTCGAGTGAGTACTCTTAGCTTTGAAGCCGAAGAAATTGTGATTGTTGCTAGTATAGCTTTTGATGACGTTAGTGCTGACGATCGATGACCTCAAGCGTCTGCTACGCCAGAGATGACTTGACTGGACGAACATGGGTCCCACTTTCTGACCTTGAATTGACTGGTCACGCGCGGCGTGGAGATAATTACGGCGTCGCCTCGATTTCCGCACGTAGTGGACGGTGTGTTAGCGACGGTTTGTTGCGATGCTGACACGTGTATGGCCAGATCCTGCCATTGGCGTTAGGTCTTCTCGATGGACGGTTGCCGTGCATCGTCTTCGTCTTTATAATCATTGGGGGAAAAACATTAGTTTGTTTTCATCGCAGCTATTCTCGTTTCACTGCTCCCTTGTTCTCTGAGAGTTCTTGCTGCGCGCTGGAATATCCTCGGACATTTCCTTCTTCCATCCTACGTTCTCGCCGCTGGCGCCGCCGTACCGCAATGGGGAAGTCGAAGAAGTCTTCTTCTGCGGTAGGTACCAGCGCTGCTGGAGGGAAGAAGAGTGTCGCCGCTACCCGTGTCACCGATGGTGGCTGGCGGCGATCGGAGACGCGGGAGAGTGATCTCCGCAAGCTTCGTGAGCGGGGCTTGATCCCGCATTATAGGGAGGCCGTCAAACTCCCAGGCAACGAGGTAATCCCCCGTCCCCCCGCTGGGTTTCGGGTTATGTTCCTCGCCTTCGTTCTTCAAGGCTTTTCCTTCCCAGTCCATGACTTCCTTCGTGGACTACTTTTTCTTTACAGCGTCCAACTGCATTATCTTTCCCCCAATTCTCTTCTTCACATGTTTTATCACTTTCTGTGAGTGCTGGCTTAGTATCGAGCCGCACTTTGGCCTCTTTCGGAAACTCTATTCCGTGAAGAGGCAATCTGGTTCGGATGGTGTTTATCCCATTGGGGGTTGCATCATCTCCCTTAAACCCAATCTGCTTTTCTTCTCTTTTTCCATGTCCGAGTCTGTCTAGTACTGGCAGAGGTGATGGTTTTATATCCGCAGCTCCACAGTGGCTGGCAGGATTTTAGTCTTGCTCCTTTCGACCCCTCTCAAAAGATCGAGCCGAAGAGGTCCTGGAAAAACCAGATCTTGGATGGCAAGGTAGCGGAGATAGAGGATATCTATCGTCGAGTGGAGGATCTCCAGCTGATTCCAGAAAAGGAGGTGAACGGTGTGTATATCATCCGCACTTTTCTTAAGCGTCGGGTGCAGCCGCTTCAGGCTAGGGTGCATCTGATGTTTCTTTATGTTGGTCGTCATGACCCGACGAGGGTTTCAGCTGAAAAATTCTCCAGGGGAGATCTCGATGGTGTCCTTCGCCCGCTTCTGAAGTTCAAGGCTGGAGAGGATATCCCGGGGAAGTCGCTGACTTCTCCGTTTTTTGCTTCTCGTCCTGTTCCATAGGTGTAGATTCGGGTCGTGCGTGTAGCGCTATTTTTGACTTCATTGTATTTGAACTTGTTTGCTAACAAGTTTTCTTCTTCTGTGCAAGAGTTCAAGGTGCCTGGCATGTCGCCACCGCTTCCCGAATTGTTTCCGGCTGCACCGGACAATGAGGTAGTGGATTCCATGTCCGAGCTGCCGTCGGCGTGATCTCCGGCTGAAGAGGCCAATGAGTCGAGCGAGGACCATACTCGCAAGCGGACACGGAGCTCCAGCGAGTCTTTGGATGCCTCGACTCCTCCGACTCCTAGGAATCCGCTGTGGCTTGAACGTCACAGTGATGGTATGGAGGCTCTTCCTCTCCGATTCCTGCCGTTCCTGTGCGGGCTGTGGCACCGCACCCGCCGGAGAAGCGGAAGAAGGAAGAGAAGAAGGAAGAGAAGAAGGAAGAAAAGAAAGAGGAGAAGAAAGTCGAGGGGACCCCTCCTGTCTTTGACCTAAGTGAGCTTGACTCATAAATTTCCTTAGTCCTGCACTGCTTTTCCTTGCCTGTTTACGTTGTCCTTGTGCTAATTTGTCCTTGTGCAGCCATTCCTCCAATGACTCCTCCAGTGATGGTGCTCGGGAGATGATGGGGGAGTCGAAAATCGCATTTCCTCCTCCTCAGATGGTGGCTACCTCTGAAGGCGCTGCTCCAGACCCTTCTCCGCAGGAGGTTCAGGTGGTTGCGCCTCAGAAGGCTGCAAGCGAACCTTCGGAGTCGCCATCGGATCATGTGAGGAGTTCTGCTTCCTGCCACGGGGGAAGCCCCCGAGCATCTGTAAAGGAGTTTTGTTGTTTGTTCTTCCTTCGGGTCTCGGGGGAGCCCCCGAGTGCTTTTGTGTGTGTAGTTTGCTTCTGCTCTTTCTTTTGGGCGTAGCCCCCCGAGTCCTTCTTTTGACTAGTAGGTCTTTTTCCTGCAGCCTTTTGTGCAGGATGCCAAACAATTGGTGCAGCAGCACCTGGCGCTGGAGGCCAGCCTCAAACAGCTTCAAGGTGCTTGTATGCCTTGGTCTTTGCTTCTTCTTGTATTCTTGTCCTGTTATCCGACGTTTGTATTATTTGAATGCAGAGGAGCACAACACCTCCCTTCGTGAGATTGATGCTCTCAAAAAGAGCCTCGGTCAAGCGGAGAAGAAGGCCGAGGTCGCCGTTGGTGCGAAAGAGCGCCTTGAGCTGGAGCTGGCCACTGCGGCCGAGGCTAAGGAGCGCCTGCAGCGGGAGGCCACGGACCGCGAGGAGCAGCTTGCCACCGCCACGGCTTCGCGCGCGAGAGAGGTGGCCGACAAGCTTATGGCGGCTGCCAAGGCTGTTTCGGGTGAGTATCTTTGCCGTCCTCTTTTGATTTCCTTGTCTTTCTTTTGCGGTGCTATCGTTCATTCTTCTTCCTTGTTGTTTTAGATGCCGCAGGCATCGAGTTTGATCGCGGTGCTCTGGAGCACGGGAGTGCTCTGGATGCTGCTGCTATGGCGGTTGAAGATCGCTGCGGCACCGTCGTCAACTCGCTTGCCAAGGCCAAGGAGGTCCTTGGGCGCTTCTACAAGGAGCTTGTCCCCAAGGGCGCGGCCCTTGATGATGTTGATGCTCTGGCGGAGGCACTGTCAGCCGAAGCACCTGCGGCGTACAAGCGCAAGCAGAAGGGCATCGGTGCATCTGTCGGGCTGGCAATGGCCTTGGCGGCTGGAGCGGAGCTGGACCTTCCCCAGGTCACTTCCCGGGTGCCGACGACTGCTGATGGATCCGAGGTAGCGTTCGCTACCTATGCTGCTCGCTGTAAGCGTTATGGGCCGAAGCTGATTGATCTGCTGGCCGAGTACGCGCTACGGCAGCAGGGGGAGGCCAGGGCGAGGCAATCCGGCTCCGAGGCTACTCAGGGTGCCGCGTCTTAGGCGCTGTAGCTGTAGGATAGTTGTAGTCTCTTTTGTTGTAATTATTTTGATGAACAAATCCTTGTGCCACATAGTGGCTTTTGATGGACTTAATGAATATGTTGAGTTATGTGCTCCTTCGTCTGCGTGTTCATGTCTTTGCCTTTCTGTTGATCTAGGGCCCTTCGGGTGCTGATCCCGTTGACACCTCGCCTGCAGCGCGGCTGCGGCCATCCTTGGATGATTTGTCGCAGCTTGCCTTTCTTTGAGACCGTGTTCGTAGTCTCGAGAAAGAGTTGCTTGGGGTGCGTGGCCATGCCGACGTTTGGAAGTACAAGGCGGATCGCGGTGCTGCCAGAGAGGAGTACTTGATGGCAGAATTGCTTCGATTATCCGAGCAGCTTCAGTGTAATTTTTTCGAGTTGTTGCCCATTTCTTCGGATGCGCCTGCTGGCATTGCATCTTACTTTTGTGCAAGTATTGCAGGTGCTAACCTTGCTCCAAGGAAGGAGAAGGAAAGTGTTGCTGTTCGGGTCAATTGCTTGACTCAACAGGACATGGAAGTCGGTGGGTTCTTCTGGATGGATCGTGACCGTGCTATGGTCCTTGCAACGGTGCAAGATCGTGTTCACCAAGTATCGCGGGTGCTTCGTCAGGTGCAGACTTCACTCGCATCAGTTCTGCGTGTGATGTTTCCGCTGGATGTTGCACCGTCAACCCTCTCTGGTCTTCTATCAAAGTTTCGGAACGTGCATCGTGTCAAGGAATTGGTGCGGCATCAGCTCGTCGCAGGGGTGAAGGCTGCACTGTCCCTTGTGAGGCTGCATCGCCCTGATGTAGATCTGTCCGCTGTAGCGGCTAGGCCACCCCTTCGACCAGATGGTGGTGTGTGGGATATGCGTCCGCATTACGCGGCTGTAAGGCAGTATGCCGAAGAGATCATAGATCTGTTTGAGCAGCGTGCTCAGGTTATTCTTCAGAGTAGGTAGTACCTGCAAAAGAGATAAATATAAAATTTGTATATATTTGACTGGGCGTGTTTTGCCCTTTGTTATAAATGTTTGGTTGTTGTTTGAGCACGTAGTGCTTTGTTCGCATACGTGTCCTTTTCGTTAGCCTGACGTGGTCAGCTACTCAGGTGTACACGTGTTATCCTCAGTCGACGAAATCATGAGGTGGGGGGAGCCCCCGAGTGCGTTTGTAGCATGAAGTAAAAGTGCGAATAGAAAAACAAAATTTTGGGGCGAGACACTTAGCTTTATTTATATCATAATGGAGGAGGTACATTGTTCGGCTGAGTAGCCTTGGCTAAATAGCCTTATTGAAAGTAAAGGGGTAGGTATCTAGGGGTAGAATCGTCGCAGCTGTGCGACGTTCCATGGGTTGGAGTATGCGACTCCAGACTCCACGTGCTTGAGGCGATAGGCGCCACCAGGGATGACTTCGGTGACGATGTAGGGTCTTCCCATGGTGACTCGAATTTATTCAGTCACTCTTGCTTGAGTCGCAAGACGAGGTCTCCTTCGACAAAGGACCTTGGGCGCAGCCGTCGGTTGTGGTAGTTGCGGAGACTCTGCTGGTACACCGCTGATCGAGCTGCTGCTATGTCTCGTGCTTCGTCGAGTGTGTCGACGGCGTCTTTGAGTGTAACCATGGATTCGGCTTCGCTATAAGCGACGACCCGGGGGGCCTGGTGGCGTACTTCGGCTGGTAGCACGGCTTCGGCCCCGTGCACCATGAAGAACGGCGTGTAGCCGGTGGAGCTGTTTGGCGTGGTACGTAGGCTCCATAGGACGGAGGGTAGATCTTTCGTCCAGGCTCCGGTGATGCCAGCGCCGATTAGGCCGTTGGCCTTTTCCACCTGCCCGTTCGTTTGCGGGTGCGCCACAGAGGCGTATGTGATGTTGATTCCGAGGCCTTCGTAGAAGTCTTGGAATTCTTTGGAGATGAACTTCGATCCATTGTCGGTGATGATGCTATGCGGTACGCCGAACCTGTAGATGATGGATTCAAAGAACTTGACGGCAGTCTTGCCCTTTTGGTTAGTGACCGGCATTGCTTCGATCCACTTGGTGAATTTATCGACTGCGACCAGGAGGTAGACGTGCCCCCCTTTCGAGGACCTTGGCAGTTTGCCGATCATGTCGAGGCCCCATTGGGCGAAGGGCCAGGCCAAGGTATGGGCCTGAGCTCTGACTCGGGTGCGTGTGGTTTGTCGGCGAACCTTTGGCACCCTTTGCATCTTCGGACGATGTCTTTTGCGTCGTTCATGGCCGTTGGCCAGTAGAATCCCACTCGTAGAGCTTTGGCGACAAGGGAGCAACTGCCTGCGTGATGGCCCCAGATGCCCTCGTGGATGTCTTGAAGTATGGTTTTCCCGTCACCGATGGTGACGCACCTTTGTAGTACACCCGAAATGCTGCGTTTGTACAGCTCGCCATTGATGATGGTGAAGGCTTTTGACCGGCGAGATATGCGTCGGGCATCTGTCGCGCTATCAGGTAGTTCTCCGTCTATCAAGTACTGGAAGTACGGTCATGTCCAAGTTTCTTTGACTGCCATGACCTGCATCAGGTTGACCGTGGCGACCTCTGTGTCAAGTTTTTCGGGTCCTTCATGACCTTCGGGTAGCGTAGCCCCCGAGTGTTCTTCTTCTTCGTGTGATCCCTTGGGGAATTTCCGCTTGATGGATGGCACGCAGATCTGTTCGAGGAACACACCTGGTGGCACCCTTGCGCAGGTGGAGCCGATGTTGGCGAGTCCGTCGGCCTCCTCGTTGCTTTCTCTTCCAACGTGCCGAAGCTCGCAGCCGTCGAATTCTCCCTTGAGTGAGTTGTAGAGTGCGCGGTACGCGATCATGTTTTCGGCGTGTGTGTCGCACTCATTCATCGTATGTTGGACGACGAGGTTGGAGTCACTGTAGATGACCAGGTGCGTTGCGCGGCAGATCTTTTCCATCCTCATGCCGTGGATGAGGGCTTCGTATTCGGCCTCGTTGTTGGAAGCTCGGAATTTCATCCGAAGGACGTACTTCATCTTGTCGCCCTGTGGGGAGGTCAGTATGACCCTGGCTCCTGCTCAAGCTTCGCGCTTGGAGCCGTTGAAATGCATCGTCCATGATTGTGACATGTCTGGGGTGTCTGGCAGCTGCAGGTCCATCCAGTGTACAAGGAAGTCCGGGAGGACCTGAGACTTGATTGCGAGTCGCTTCTCGTAGACGATGTCTAGGGGTGACAGCTCGATGCCCCACAGGGCCACACATCCTGTGGCCTCCGGGTTGTTTAGGATGATGTTCAGGGGTTCTTCGTTGACGACCATCACCTGGTGCTCCTGGAAGTAATGGCTCAACCGACGAGCCGTCATGAACACGCCGTAGGCGAGTTTCTGGTAGTGAGGGTACCTCTGCTTTGTTGGCGTCAATACCTCGCTGAGGTAGTAGATTGGGCGTTGGACCCCACGGGTCTTGCCTTCTTCGGGTCGCTCGACCACCAGCACGGTGCTTACCACCTAGTGTGTGGCTGCTATGTACAGCAGTAGGGGCTCGCGCTCCTTTGGCGTAACCAAGACGGGCGAGGTGGAG
The DNA here is from genome assembly GCA_916181665.1 of Avena sativa. Classification (NCBI taxonomy): domain Eukaryota; kingdom Viridiplantae; phylum Streptophyta; class Magnoliopsida; order Poales; family Poaceae; genus Avena; species Avena sativa. The sequence continues at coordinate 6,189,593 of OV702293.1, read as the reverse complement.
AGCAGCCGCTTCAGATCTTCGAATGCGTCGTCCGCTTCGGGTGTCCACTCGAATTTGTCTGCCTTGCGTAGTAGCTGGTAGAATGGCAGGGCTTTCTTGCCCATACGGCTGATGAACCTGCTCAATGCCTCTATTCGCCCTGCGAGCTGCTAGACACCCTTGAGATTCTTCAGTTTCTCCATGGCTATTATGGCCCGTATTTTCTTCGGGTTCGCCTCGATCCCCCGCTGGGAGATGAAGTAGCCAAGCAGCTGACCCGATGGGACGCCGAAGGCGCACTTTTCGGGGTTGAGCTTGATCCTGTAGCGGTCGAGATTATCGAACGTCTCGCGGAGATCGTCGATGAGTGTTCTCGCCTCCCTGGTTTTGATGACTATGTCGCCGACATAGACTTGGACATTGCGACCAATATGGTCCTTCAAGCATGCCTGCATGCACCGCTGGTACGTGGCACCTGTGTTCTTTAGCCCGAAAGGCATTGTGTTGTAGCAGAGCACTCCGAACGGCGTGATGAACGCCGTTTTCTCTTGGTCTTCGACCTTGAGTCGAATCTGGTTGTATCCTGAGTAGGCATCGAGGAAAGAGAGTTTCTCGCATCCTGCGGTCGAATCGATGATCTGGTCAATCCGAGGAAGATGGAAGTGATCCTTTGGGCAGTGCTTGTTCAGTGACATGAAGTCCACGCACATCCGCAGGATGTCCGTGTCCTTTTTGGGGACCATCACTGTATTAGCGAGCCACTCGCTTTCTTTAATCTCTCTAATGAAGTCTGCAGCGAGTAGTCTGTTGATTTCCATCCCGATGGCTTCGGCCCGCGGTTCGGACAGTCTCCGGATGGACTGCTTGATGGGCTTGGTGTCAGGAAAGACGTTTAGTGCGTGCTCGGCGAATTCCCTGGGAACTCCTGGCATGTCTGCAGGACACCAGGTGAAGATTTCCTAGCGCTCACGGAGGAATTCGACGAGCGCGCTATCCTATGCACCTTCTTTGTGTTGACGGTGGAGTCAAAATACATATCAGGTGCGTTTTGTCGTGCGACTGGGGGTGCCCCGTTGTCCGTCACCTCACGGAGCCTTACGAGCTCCTCCTGCATGCCGAATGACTAGGAGATTCTGTTGAAGTCCCTATCGCAGTGGTCCGATCGGGTGAAGCTCCCGTGGACCGTGATTACGCCCCTGGGTCCTGGCATCTTGAGTAGCAGGTACACGTAGTGTGGTACAGCCAAGAACCTTGCGAATGCTACACGCCCGAGGATGGCGTGGTATTGTGATGGCCAGTCCACCACTTCGAATTCGAGCCGCTCGCATCGGAAGTTGTCCAGCTTGCCGAAGATGACGTCGAGCCATATTTTTCCCAGGGGGAATATGCCCTTTCCTGGGACGATGCCGTGGAACGTTGTGTCTGACTGTTCCAGGATGCACAGCGGGATCCGCATTGCTGCTAGAGTACTTGCGAACATCAAGTTGATGTCGCTGCCGCCGTCCATTAAGACGTGGCTCATCTCGAAACCTCCGATCTGCGCCTCCAGCACCAGGGCAGCATGACCTGGGCGAGGGATCTGGCAAGGGTGATCCGAACGGCTGAACGTGATGCAGGACTCCGATCCGCTGAGATACTCAGGGATGGCGGCTGGAGTTGTCACGGCCAGGTTGATCTGACGGGTGATTTTCTTCTGCACCCTATTTGTGGGGCGCCCCTTCTGGATCATCAGTGCTCCTTTCGGCGGGGGATACCCGTGCCCAGTGTTGTTCTGTGCTGGTGCGACTCGTTGGTTCGGGCCTCCTATAGGTGACGGTGGAGGAGCTCCATGCGCTATCTCTCCTAGTGCAGGTGCGTTCCCAAATCCAGGGGGTGGAGCTTGCTGCCTCATATGAACCATGCTTTCGCTGAGCTTCTGGAACTCGCGGCAGTCCTTGAGCATGTGGCTTGCCTTCTTCTTACCATCCTGCTTGTCAATGTAGAAATGGATGGTGCATGGACCCGACAGTTTTCGTATGCCGAGGGTCCGTCGTCGCGACCGCGGCGCTGCCACGACTATGCTGGGCGTCCTCCATCGCGGAAGTTGCCTCCACGGTATCCGTCACTGTTGCGGTTGGCATAGTTGCGGTGATCGGCGTAGCCGGCCGCGACCATGTCGGGTCCATCGCGATCATCGTAGACGCGCGGTCTCCTCTTGTTACGGCGTTCCCGTCGTCAGCCATGATCGTCCTCTTCCTCTGATTGTGCCCGGTGGACAGAATCTTCGTCGTCGGCCCACCTGTTGGCGATGTCCATGAGGTGGTCAAGTGTCTTGGGCTTGACGCGCCCAAGTTCCTCCTTGAAGTCCTGGCGCTTGACGTCGTCCTTGAAGGCGTCGATGGCCCTTTCTTCGGAGATGTGCGCCATGGAGTTCTTGGTGTTGGACCAACACAGTATGTACGAGCGAATGGATTCGCCCATTCGTTGAGTACAGGCTCGCAACTCCTCGATTGAGGCGGGCCTCTTGCTGGTGCCTTTGAAGTTTCAGATGAAACTGTAAGCTAGCTCCTCCCAGCTTCGGATGGATCCTGAAGATAGGCTGCTAAGCTAGATCCGAGCTGCGCCTGTCAGCTGCAGCTGAAGGCATTGCATGGCGGTTTCCTTGTTTCCACCGTGCAGCTTGACGGATGATAGGTGGTCGCTGAGCCACGCCTTGGGGTCCTGTGTGCCGTCAAACTTCGGAGTATCCGAAGGAAGCTTGAAATTTTGCGGCATTCGTGTCCGTCGGACAGATCTGCTGAAGCATCGGGCTCCGCAGAGTTCTCCTTCGTCTTCGTCCATCTCGGATTCAGACGAGCATGCGCACTTGGCTCGCGCTTTGTCGATTTTGCGCTGTGTTAGCGCGTCTTTGGCGTCGTAATCGCGGCTGCAATGACGCGAGCTCTTGTGCTTTCGAGGAGGGTCATGGTCCTCTTCTTCGGATGAAGGAGTGGGGCTGCGGTCGAACCTGACCATAGCTTTCTTTTTCGGCTCCGTAGAAGCTTCTTGATGGAGCACAGCTCCGACGAGTCCGAGTCCGGTGAGTGCGGACTTGTGCATGGCTCTTTTCGGGTCCCCCTCCGGAGGTGGGTGGGACGCGAGGTACGCGGTGGCTGCCATGATCGCAACTTGCGGCATCTTCGAGATGATGTTGCCATCGACATCCATCTCCATGAAGGATGCGTGGAGGGTTCGGGTCACCTCACGGCACTCCTTGGGGTCCATGTTCTCCGTCCGGGAGCGGTGCTTGTTGCCGTGGTTGGCGTTCGAGCTGGAGCCGATGCCCATGGCGGAGAGCGCAGCTCGTCGCGCGCTGGACTCCGAGGCTGCTTCTTTGCGTTTGTCAAGCACCTCTTGCATCTTGACCTGCTTCTTGTGCTCCTCGATCAGGAGCAAGTGGTATGCCATCAGCAGGTCCCGTGAGGCATCTGCAGGCACGATCGTGCTGCCCGCCATGGCAGCGCATGCCTGGGCCCATCCTTCTTTGCTAAGGCAGATGACCTGACCGGCGTTGTCCCCTTCGGGTGGGGGGGACTGGCTTCTTCTGTTCCCGCCGCTTCTGTCCTGCGGGTTAGGTGGCGGGTTGGGCGGCGGGTTGGGCGCTTGCTGATCCACGTCGCTCTGGATGACTACGGCGCATTGGTAGTGCTCATAGATTGGTCCGCTGCTGCCGCAGCTTTCGGATCCGGAACCATAGGTCCCTTCATCCGATGGCGGATCGCACAGATCGGAGTTGCAGCTGCTGCTATCGTAGGACTCATCTGTTGATGATGATGTGCGTAGCACAGGGTGTGGGGTCCATGAAGCGGGCCTGATTGATGGTAGGGGCACCCGCTCTGGGAGGCGGAGGGTGCCGGTTTTCCCCACCTGGAAGCAGAAGCTCCCGAACAGGATCTCGAGTCCGTGGCCTACGGGCTCGAAGTCCTTCATGGTGGCCGGTGAGTGGGCGGTGAAGTCGAAAGCACCGAAGAGGAGGTGACTCTCCATTGCCGCAGAGTTGTAGATCGCTCGGGTTGGGACCGTCACGATCGCACAATTAGCGTCCCCAGTTCCCACAAACGGCGCCGATTGACAAGGTTTAATCTCGTCAATGCCCATTGTTATGGACTTGGGTTTTGGAGAAGATGGGGATGCTGGAGATCGCGGAACGGTTAGCAAACAAGAAATACAGGACACGAGGTTTACCCAGGTTTAGGCCCCCGGAGGGAAAACCCTACTCCTGCTTGTCTGCTCTTGATTACAGCGGAACCGGTGATTATAGGGGTGCGCAGATGCAATCTGGCGTGGAGGTGCGTATGCGAAAGTATGAGAGAGAGATCTAGGTCGTGACCTCCTAGCCTTTATATAGACTTAGGCAGGTCCCAGGCATAGATCTAGTCGGTTACAGGTTCTAGGGTTTACCCCTTTCAATTTCCTATCTACTCTAGTCTTTTTCTCCAAGGATCCGAAGGCGTCATGGGCCTTGGCCACCCGAAAGTCTTCATGGGCCGACGTATATTTGCCATGGGCCTTTTTTGGGCTGGACTAGGTATGCTGAGGTCGTGTATCCGGGGGGTATAACCATGTCAACATCATCATCACTAGCTTCACATATTAAATCAAAAGTCATATCCCATATAGGTGGTTTAATGATTGGAGCACAAGATAAAGCATATGTAAGTTTATCAAAGGCAATAAGGCATTTATCATCAAAGTTAAATCTTACTCCTTTTTGCAACAGATTAGTCAAAGGTTTAGAAATTCCAGAAAAAATCCTAATGAACCTTCTATAAAAGCCTACATGACCAAGAAAACTTCTTATGTCTTTTATGTCCTTGGTTGTGGCATTCTTTATACTGCTTCAACTTTAGCCCTATCTACTTCAATAACCTTACCTGATACTTTATGTCCAAGGACTATGCCTTCTTTGACCATAAAATGTCACTTCTCCTAGTTTAGAACAAGATTGGTTTCTCCGCGACGCTGCAAAATTCTATTGAGATTATCCAAGCAACTAGTAAACAAAGTTCCATAGACAGAAAAATCATCCATAAATACTTCCATTATTAGTTTTATAAAATCTACGAAAATAGCAGTCATGCATCTTTGAAAAGTAGCTGGAGCATTACATAAACCAAAAGGCATGTGTTGGTAAGCATGTAAACCATAAGGACTAATGAAAGTTGTTTTAAGTTGGTCATCAGGATGAACAACTATTTGGAAAAAACCAGAGTATCCATCCAAATAGTAAAAATGAGTGCGGTTTGCTAACCTCTCTAAAGTTTGATCTATGAAAGGTAAAGGATAGTGATATTTCATTGTTTCCTTATTCAATTTCCTAAAATCTATGCACATCCTATGTCCAACAAGAGTTCTAGTAGGTACAATTCATTGTTTTCATTAGGGACAACAGTAAAGCCACCTTTCTTAGGAACAATGAATAGGACTAACCCATTAACTTTCTTTTATAGGATAAATTATACCTGCATCTAGGCGTACTATTTTTTTCTTACCACTTCTTTCATTTCAGGCTTTAGTCTTCTATTAAATTATGCAACTGGTTTAGCACCTTCCTCCATGAATATTCGATGAACGGCTATCATGGGACTAATACCCTTCAAGTTGTCCATTGAGTACCCAAAGGCCTTGTGGTGTTCCTTTATTACCTTCATAAGTTCTTCTTCTTCCCCTGAAAGTTTATCACTAATAATAACATGGAAATTATTAGTATCATCTACGAATCTATACTTAAGATTATCTGGTAGAGTTTTTAATTTTGGGGGTGGTAATTCTTCATCCCCTCTCTTTTCTGGCTCTTCAAAAGCTTCATCAATTGGAGGTTCTAAAATGGGAAATGAATCAAATTCACTTTCTAATTCTTCTAGAGTCCTATCCTCCATAATTATTTCTTAACAATTTGAGTCTTCATTTATTTCTTCTCCTTGATTACTTAAGAAAAGAGCTGCCATCTCCTCAGTAGTCTTCTCTTTCTCTTCTTATTGTATATGTAGAGGTTTGTCTCTAAATTTGGAAAAGTGGAATTCTTTTTCCGCTTTCCCAATCTTAAGGGATACGACCTCCTTTTTGAAGTTGACTGTGGCACCTATATCACTCAAAAAATTTCTTCCAACTATGATTGGGCAAAGAGTGTCACCTGGCATATCAAAAACTACAAAATCGATAGGGAAATTTTTATTGCCAATTGTGACAGTTGCATATTCAACTACTCCCATTGGAATTCTAAGATTTTTATTGGCTAACATAATTGTCATATCAGTATTTTCTATTGTAGCCGGTTCTATCTCTTCTTTTATTTCTAAATAAAAATCATAAGATATAATATTAACTTTGGTGCCAAGATCACATAAACCGTAATGCGAGGTTTCTTTAAATATGTAGGGAAGAATAGGCTTACCCACATCTTTCACCTTAGTTTTACCTTCAACCGATATAGAAGTCTCTTCATCAAGTTCAGCTATGTTACAATGTGCATACATAGCCATAATTGCTTCCTTGGTTACCTCTTCATCTTTGGTTTCATCCAGATGTTCTTCAATTATTGGAATACTTTCCTATTCTTTCTCCTCCTGTACTGCCTTGACCTGTTCATATTCCAAAATATGCTTTTGTGCAGTGTTAGGGAAAGGTATCTCATACATTGGTTCTAGGAAGGCCAATGTTACTTTAACTTCTCTTTTCTTTTCAGGTTTAGGTGGTGGATCATACTTGGCCGAATCCTCTTTTGGAGCTTTGATGTGTTCTATAAATGCTTTAACAACTTGCAATACAAGATCTGAATCTAAATAAAGCTCTTTAGATAATTCATTAACATGGCCCTTTTTATTATAGTCATGAATATATTCATAATCTATTTTTGTGCCTCCTTCACTTCCTAGATCAAAATTCCATGAAACTCTATCATCATGGATTCTATTAATTAAAGCCCAAGCATTAGTTATGGGTAAATCCATAAAAGCTCCTCTCGCGCAAGAGTCTAGTTCAATTTTATTAGGTTCAATGAAACCGCCATAAAAGATATGCAATAAATACCATTCAGGCAAATCATGATGAGGACATTGACTAAGTAAATCTTTAAATCTTATATAAGCTCTTACTAGTCCTTCATTAGGACGGTTCCTCCAAGTCATTATAAGACGCCTGATTCCAAAAGATTTTGATAATGGATGATATTTAGAAAGAAATTCGCAAGCTAAATTATGACATGTAGTAGTGGCTCTTGAGGGTAGAGATCTATACCATGAGAGAGTTGTACTTGTCACAGTTTGACTAAAAAGTTTAACCCTTACCTCATCGGCGAGATACCCCGTTAATTGGAACGTGCCACATATATCTTTGAAACATGCTATATGCTCATATGGATCAGGATCTTCTTCATCTCCAGTAAATTGCTTCTTGTGTAAAATACCAAGTAGTAGAGGATTTATTTCAAACCCCCTTGTCTTCTCATTGGAGTTGTCTCTTTTATAAATATCATAGGGCTTCCCAAAGTGGCTGAGTAGGTTAGCCCTAGTCATTTGCTCAAACTCCATCATGTTGGGGGAAACCTGTAACTCAAAACAAAACTTAACAAAACTAAAGTAAATAAGAAAAAACTAAAAGACCTACAACGCTTAGATCCCTGGCAACGGCGCTAGAGAATATCTTGATGACTGCAAGTGCACAGATCGGTTGTACTTAGTTTCAAAATAAAGATATCGATCCCACCGGGAGCACGAGTCTAAAGTCTAAGAATTCTTGAAATAAATACTGGAAATAGAAATGCTAAATAAAGTTCTAAGTGACAAGATAAAATGGGAGTATTGTGTAAAAAGGTGTTTTGGGTTTTTAGTATAAGAGAACGATGAGTAAAGTAAACAAAACTGAATACAAAAAATAAGTATCGCGTATGTAAAATAGATTTGAAACTTCAGTGGGAAAAAGCGTTCTCAGGGATTAGCGGATACACCACTAGCATTATAAAGGGCTAAGGTAAAGATTATTGTCATGAACATTCTCAACTATGTATGTGTGGGAGGAACTCTGTATTTGGACAATGAGGCAGCAACCACTGCTCAAATCATCCTCATAACCATAGTAAACAGCAATCAACATCAATTGAATTACTGCGCTATTAAGGGACATAATCTCGCAGGACATATCCCATGGTATGGATAGTGTTTTGTGAATTTCCTCGATTCCCAAGTTGATATGTAAGGGGTGCCAACAACTTTATAGTCACTGTAAGTGCTAACACGCCTCCCTCTACCAACAAGTAGTCCCCTCCATCAAGTCCCCACAAGAGGCAAATATTGAGAGGTCGACTTCTCCCACCTCAAGATGTAGACAATCTAACACATGGTCACAGTGATGAATATCATAATAAACTTTATCTTATTTCAATCTCATACTAGGGTTTCTCCATCTTCCCAAGAACTAATGATCTACTCAGACATGGAGGCAATCAACATCATGGAAAAAGTAATAGAATATATCATAGATGAATAGTCTTGTATAAATCCACAACGAGTACGGAAATTACAACAAGATCTAGACAAGATGTCGATGGTGAAAGAACATTTTATAATCCCTAGTGTTTTGTGTGTTAGATAACAATATCAAGGATTATTTAATGTGTGTTCAAGTGTTGCAGCTACCTATGAGAAAAAGGGAAAGGATTTTGTTTTTGGGGGGCGGATAATCCGCCCCTCCCTCTTCCCAAGAAGGCGCAAGCCCCAGAAGGGGGACGGAATTTTGGCTGGATTTTCCGGCCCTGCCGGATAATCCGCCCCTCAGGGGGGCCGGATAGTCCGCCCCCCTGCTCTTCTCCAAGGCGCAAGCCCCAGAGAGGGGGCGGAGTATTGGCCGGACCTTCCGGCCTGGCCGGATAATCTTCGCCAAGTTCTGCAGGCGCCAGCCCCAGAGAGGGGGCGGAGTTTCCCCCGGTGAATCCACCCTTGGGGCGGAGTTTTCCCAGGGGGCGGATAATCCGCCCCAAAAGTTGTGCAACGGCCAGATCTGGGGAGGGGGTATTTAAGCCAGCCTTCCCCCTCCTGCCAGAACTCTTGATTCACCTCGAAAAAGACCAGATGAGATCTAAAAGCTTCATCCAAGAGTGCTCCACCTAGATCCACCCAAAGGCCCCATCCCTTGGGGAATCGAAGGAGGAGAACTCGATCTTCATCATCAACAATCAAGCGCTTCATCTCCTCTCCATTCATTTGGAGAACCTTCGATCTAGTATTTCTTGCAAATATCTAGATCCTTGTTTTTGTTTATATTGATAAACCTTGTTCTTGTGGCAGCTTGTTGTCATCTCAGGAGCCCCCAATTCGGTTGTGCGTGTGTGCCCCGATAGTGTTGTAAAAGGCACCGGTTCCCGCCTCGAAGGGATCCAATAGTGGAGAAGGTGGATCAGGCCTCTCGTGGCGAGATCCATCGGAGAATAGGGTGAGGCCTATTGTGGCGTGGTGGTCTTAGAACCGCCCACCCCTCCAACGCAGATGTACTTACCTTAACAAGGAAGGAACTGCGGTATAACAAATCCCTGTGTCTCCGCGTGCTCCACTACGGTTTCCTCACTCCTCTTTTACGTGCTTAGTAGTTAGGGTTACATATAGGGAAATTCTCGTAGTTGCATATCTAGAGAATTTACTTTGTGTCAAGCCTAAAATGGAAAAAGTATTAAAAATTGGTTAGCACCTATTCACCCCCCCCTCTAGGTGCCCATACGATCCATTTCAATTGGTATCAGAGCCTCGGCTCTTATTTCGGGCTTAACCGCCTAAGAGAAGTATGGGTTCCAAGGTAGATGGGGATGATGCTTTGGAGGTAGTCACCATGAATGATATCAAGACGTTGGAAACAACCTTGGTGAGTTCAATGGAGGCTAAGATGGAAGAGATGCGTCAATTGATAATGCGTCCCTCCACATCCGCAGCATCACCTCCATCTTACTTGGAGGATACCACTCCGCAATCCAAGGAAACGGGTAAAACTGTTTCCAAAGATAACGAAGTGGTCGGTGATGATACTAGTAAGAGCTCCTCCTCGAAAAAGGATAGCGGTAAGGATGGATACAATGAGGTTTCTCATGTGTATTCCCCTGATCCGCCTATCCCTCACCCTCATATACATAATAGGGGTGATCCACCCAAACTTTCAGCATCTAGTTTCTCTCAATGGCAATTTTTGATGAAATCTCATGTGTGCAGTTCCTCCATAGAGTTGTGGAAGATCATCGAAAATGGTCTTCATGTTGGAAATCCCAACAATCTCACAAGAAGAGAAGTGGTCGATAGCCAACTCAACGCTACAGCTCTACACATGATACAGCTTGGTGTGGGTGACAAAGACATGCCGCACATTCAGCATCTTAGCACAGCTAAAGAAGCTTGGGATGCCCTCACCGAGCTCTTCATCGGAAATGAAAGTATGAGAAGGAATAGATATGATGCCTTGAGCAATGAAGCTGAAGGATTTTATATGATGGATGGAGAAGACCACGAGGACATGTATAGGAGGCTCAAGGCAATAGCCACAACCTTCAGAAACCACGGTGCAGCTCATGTTGATGATGCTTGGATCAAGCGCAAGTATGTCAGTGCTCTTATGCCATTTGAGCCCACAGATTTGAAAAGTCTCCAAGGAAGGCATAGCTATCACCTCATGTCATCCAATGAGGTTATGCAAGAAATGGCCGCTTTCAAAGTGGCTGCCAAGAATGCCGAAGATGCTCGTGCTCGAGCTATGGGAATGCAAAAGGGGGTCAACATGGCCTTGAAGACTAGTGTGGTTGATCATGATGAATATGCGGTAGAAGGTCTGGACTGTCCCGAGGATATAAAAAGGATCCACGGACAATACTTGGCTCTTTATGCAAAAAACTTTTGGAAAGATCCAGCCAATGCTAAAGCTGAACTAGATCGCAAGAGTGGAGCCTATAGAAGAAAAGAAAATGGTCCCAAGCTAAGAACATGCTTTAATTGTGGTGACCGGCTGCACTTCGTAGCTGAGTGTCCATATAAAAGTAGAGAGGATAATGTAGGAAGACTCATTTTCAAGGACAAATCAAAAGCTCCACGTAAGAAACAGTTTGTAAAGAAGAATGCTCCTTTCAAGAAGAAACCAAAGATTGTTCTAGTGGCTCAAGAAGAATATTCATCGGGGAGTGAAGATGAGGACGAGGACGATAGCTCTCAAGAGGTGGCTGCTATAGCCACCACATCTACATCAACATCTCTCTTCGACTCTCCGAACGAAAACATCATCAACAAGAATGCTACTTGCCTCATGGCACGAAGCTCCGAGGTAACTTCTAACTCTTCTTTTCCCAAGACTATGATAGACATGGATGATCCTACTAGTCTTAAGGTTAAAGAAGAGATTATTGCTTTGGATTATTTCTACACTAACTTGCAAGGTGAGCACAAAGTTCTGTTTGAAGCTCTCATGGATCAGCTGGCCCAAAACGAAGCACTTCTTGAAGAAAAGGGCAGAATTGAAAGGGAGGATGCAATGGAAATTGCATCTCTAAAAAATGCTCTTGAAGAAGAAGAAGCTCGGGTCTCTCTTGAAGAGAAGCTCGAGTCTATGGAAGAGTCACATGAAGAAATTGTGACTAAACTTGTTAAGGAACGTGACCATGCTGTCATCAAAGCAAAGAAGTTAAAGAAGGAAAGGATTGACTTTGGGGCTGCTCATGATAGACTCTCCGAGGAATTGGAGAAACTTGACAATGCTCACAAGGCGTTGAAAAACGAGTTCTCTATTCTCAATGAGTCACATGATCAGCTTCAAAGTCGATTGGCCAAATATGATACTCCTAGCTCGTCCAACACAACATATAGTAACAAGAAAAATGCTAGTGTTGAAAAAGAAGTGATCAAGGACATCACTACAAAGGACAAATGTGTGCTTGATGAAGTCCTTGGCAAGCAAAGGTCAAATCATGGTAAAGAGGGACTTGGGTATGTCACCAAGCACAAGAAGAAGAAAAACAAGAAGAACAAGGCCAAGAATGTGCAATTAAAGACAAGCACTGCTGAGAAGATTGTAACAAAGGACAAGACTAATGATATTGGTTTTGCAGGGTCTCACAGTCCGAATTATGAACTCTTTTGTGATGACTATGGCGATGTTTATGCTTATTATGTTGGTCCTTTTGATGAATATATTGCTTGGTCTATTTGGGTCCCAAAGACCCTTGTTACTAACATGAAAGGACCCATTGAAAAATGGGTACCTAAAACCAAGAAGTAATTATCTTGCAGGGCTATGATTCCGGTGGGTCAAAATGGGTGCTGGATGGTGGCTGCACTAGTCATATGACAGGAAGCAAGGAGATCATCACGGAGATGCGTCCAAATCATGATAATATCACAGTCTCCTATGGTGATAAGTCTAAATCTCAGGTATTGGGTCTTGGCAAGGTTGTGGTTGCCCACGATATCTCTCTCGTGGACAGCATGCTTGTTGAGACCCTGGGTTACAACCTTCTTTCTGTTCATGCCCTTGGCAAGATGGGTTTTGCTGTTTTTATCGATGATGATTTGGTGGTACTCTTGTGGAGCAAGTCTCTAAAGGTCGCTTTTGTTGGATACGTTGAAAATGACCTGTATGTGGTGGACTTCTCGGGGAAAACCACTTCGGGTCCGATGTGTCTTTTCGGAAAGGCCGACGTGCGTTGGCTATGGCATCGCCGATTAGCCCATGTCAACATGAGAACTTTGCAAAGTCTCCAGAAGGGTGGCCACATCCTTGGACTAAAAGACAATGTCTCTTTTGCCAAAGATCGTGTTTGCAGGGCTTGTGTTGAAGGAAAAATGCATGACTCTCCCCACAAGAGGAAGACTATTGTGTCATCAAAGAGGATCTTGGAATTACTTCATGTGGATTTATTTGGACCTCCTTCTCATGCAAGTCTTGGTGGGAAGAAATATTGCTTGGTCATTGTCGATGACTACTCAAGATATACATGGGTATATTTCTTCAAGCTGAAAAGTGAGACTCAACAAACTGTCATCCACTTTGCCAATGAAGTTCAACATCAACACAATGTTCCTATCTTTGCAATTAGAAGTGACAACGACTCAGAATTCAAGAACTACACTTTAAACGAGTTTCTTAGCGAAGAGGGGATTAGACACCAATATTCCGCTGCGTACACCCCTCAACAAAATGGTGTAGCCAAGAGGAAGAACCGGACTTTGATGGATATGGCGAGATCTATGCTAGCTGAATTCAAGTCTCCGTATAATTTTTGGGCTGAAGCCATATCCACTGCTTGTCACTCATCAAACCGGCTCTACCTTCGGAAGATTTTGGACAAGACTCCATATGAAATACTTACCGGTAACAAGCCCAACATTTCATACTTCAGGGTATTCGGGTGTAAGTGTTTCTTTCTTATTAAAGGTGTCCGTTTGTCAAAATTTGAGTCCAAGGCTTTAGAAGGTATTTTTGTTGGTTACGGTGCCGAATCCCACACTTATAGAGTCTACAACAAGCTCACTGGGATTGTTGTAGAATCTTGTAGTGTGGAGTTCGATGAAAATAACGGCTCCTTTGTAGGGCAAGTTGATGTTTGTGATGCAGATGTTGAAATACCCCAAGATGCCATACGAAGAATGGGCGTGAGATTTTTCCGCCCCATTGAGGAACCCCTTGTGGCGGATCGGGAAGGACAATGCTCCACACATGTGGAGCCCACATCTACACAAGATCAACAAGCTCCTACTCTTGGAGAAAATCCTGCATCAACACCGTAATCTGCTGAAGATCAACTGTCCCCTGGACAAGTTGGTAGTCCCAGGCCGGACTATCCGCCCCCTCCAAGGGGCGGACAATCCGCCCCTGGTACTCCAACTCATTCCAGAGGATCCGAGGGAGAAGTCAGCAACTCTAAAGATCCCAGGCCGGATCCTCCGGCCCCCGAGGGCGGATTATCCGGCCCTGGGTCTCCAACTCTCATCAGGACTTCTCAGGAAGATGGCTCGGGTTCTTCACCTCCCAGGCCGGATAGTCCGGCCCCTCCAAGGGGCGGATTATCCGGGCCTGAAGAAAATTTTCAGCAACAATCTTTTGGCAGTAACGGTGACCAAGATCAAGGGCAAGGCAGTAATCAAGACAAGGATACTAATATTGAATCAACTCCTTCTAGAAACAATAAGGACATTGAGGCCCGTCGCAAGGCTCGTGCTGATCGGAACCTTGAACTAAGAGATCACACTCTTGACAAGGTTGTTGGTGATCTTCGACGAAGGGTATCCACTAGAAGAGAACTTGCAAGCTTCTGTGATCATCAAGCTCACATTTCCATGGTTGAAGCGAAGAAGGTTTTTGATGCTCTTGAAGATCCCGATTGGGTTGTTGCAATGCATGAAGAATTACATAACTTCGAACGCAACAAAGTTTGGAAGCTCGTAGAAAAGCCAAAGGATTGCCGCAATGTTATCAGCACCAAGTGGATCTTCAAGAACAAACAGGATGAAAATGGCATTGTTGTGAGGAATAAAGCACCACTCGTGGCTCAAGGATTCTCTCAAGTGGAAGGAATTGACTTTGGCGAGACTTACGCTCCTGTGGCTCGTCTTGAGTCCATATGTATCCTACTTGCATATGCAGCCCATCATAATTTTAAATTACAACAAATGGATGTTAAGAGCGCTTTCCTTAATGGTCCTCAACATGAGTTAGTTTACGTCAAGCAGCCCCCGGGATTTGAGGACCCCAAATTTCCGAACCATGTCTACAAACTCGATAAGGCGCTCTATGGCCTTAAACAAGCCCCACGTGCGTGGTATGAGCACCTTAAAGAGCTTTTGCTAGACCGTGGATTCGAAGTTGGGCAAATCGACCCCACTCTTTTTACTAATAAGGTTAATGGGGAGCTTTTTGTATGCCAACTTTATGTAGATGACATTATTTTTGGCTCTACTAACCAAGCTTTTAACGATGAATTTTCAAAGCTTATGACTGACAGGTTTGAGATGTCCATGATGGGTGAGCTCAGATTCTTTCTTGGATTTGAGATCAAACAACTTAGAGAGGGAACCTTTATTAATCAAGCTAAGTACATCCAATACATGCTCAAAAGGTTCAAGATGACGGATCTCAATGGCGTTGCTACCCCAATGCAAACCAAGTGTCATCTCGAGCTCAATCCCAAGGGTAAAGACGTGGATCAAAAGGCATACCGATCCATGATCGGGTCTCTCCTTTACCTTTGCACATCTAGGACCGATATCGTGTTAAGTGTAGGAGTGTGTGCAAGGTACCAAGCCGCTCCTAAATAAATCCACTTAGTGGCGGTCAAGCGAATCTTCCGATATTTGGTTCATTCCCCAAATTTTGGGTTATGGTATCCCAAGGGTTCAAGTTTCTCTCTATGTGGCTACACTGATTCAGATTGGGCTGGTGACAAAGATGATAGGAAATCAACCTCTAGTGCATGTCAATTCTTGGGAAGGTCTCTAGTGTGTTGGTCATCAAAGAAACAGAATTGTATTTCACTCTCAACCGCCGAAGCTGAATATGTTGCTGCTGCAAGTGCTTGTACACAATTTTTATGGATGAGGCAAACTTTAAAGGAATATGGTGTCAATTGTGACAAAGTGCCTCTATTATGCGACAATGAAAGTGCTATCAAAATTACATATAATCCCGTGCAACATACAAGAACAAAACATATAGAGATTCGCAACCACTTTATTCGGGATCATGTTGCTCGTGGAGATATTGCTCTATCCTTTGTAAGCACGAAGAACCAACTTGCTGATATTTTCACGAAGCCTCTTAATGAAGCAAGATTCTGTTATTTGAGGAATGAGCTAAATATCATAGATTCAAGGAGCCTGGCTTGACTACCCTTGCACACTCACTTGCTCTTATTCATGTATTTGTTTTAGATGCGGTCATAGACATAGGGGGAGTGTGGTCCTAATTGATTGGGCCAACCCTCCCCCCATAATGCCGAAAGCAAGTAAAATCATTTCCCTTAATATCATTTTGTGATATGTGGGTCATCGATGAGCATTGGTTGTGAACTCAAGATACATCTTCGCGGTGTCATGCCATGCGCTCCAACATGGTGGCTTCGGCCACCGCCCTCTTCCTTGATAAGAGTTGGTTTCTAATGGCTCTCTTTGGTTTTTCTTGCATATTTCTTGTTCTTGCAAGGGGTGATCTTCAGGGGCGTTAGCTTCGCTCTTCTTCCTTTTTGGCGTTTCGATGCCAAAGGGGGAGAAGTAGTTCTATTAGGGCTCGTGGATTTGTAAGGGTCGGGCACAAGCTTTTCGATTTTAGTCGTTTTTATCTGCTTGCTTGTGCCTTTTCTAGCGTGAACTCATTTGCTATTGTTTGTTTATGTAAGACTATGTCGTACTCCACTATGTTTGGCACTATGTTTGGTATTCATGGAATTCTGGATTTATCTATTATGGACCTCATGGAATTCTGGAATTATGGAGCATATTTGATGGCATATGGATTCATGGAATTATCTATGTATGCTTCGGCTATATTCTCATCCCGGTGGTATGACCTTGTTATGACCTTGTTTCCCAAACCACCCTGTTCCAATTATCTTGGTTATGGAAGTAGTGTTCTCTCTAGTGTGTGTATTCGTATTCAAATGCAAATCTTAAATATGCACACATCTAGGGGGAGCGTCTCTTTTATTAGGTGGCATTTGCCGGTTTTATTGCAAATCCTAATATTGTCATCTAACACCAAAAAGGGGGAGATTGAAAGAACATTTTATAATCCCTAGTGTTTTGTGTGTTAGATAACAATATCAAGGATTATTTAATGTGTGTTGAAGTGTTGCAGCTACCTATGAGAAAAAGGGAAAGGATTCTGTTTTTGGGGGGCGGATAATCCGCCCCTCCCTCTTCCCAAGAAGGCGCAAGCCCCAGAAGGGGGCAGAATTTCGGCCGGATTTTACGGCCCCACCGGATAATCCGCCCCTCAGGGGGGCCGGATAGTCCGCCCCCCTGCTCTTCGCCAAGGCGCAAGCCCTAGAGAGGGGGCGGAGTATTGGCCGGACTTTCCGGCCTGGCCGGATAATCCGCCCCTCAAGGGGGCCGGATTATCCGCCACCCCAAGATCTTCGCCAAGTTCTGCAGGCGCCAGCCCCAGAGAGGGGGCGGAGTTTCCCCCGGAGAATCCGCCCTTGGGGCGGAGTTTTCCTAGGGGCGGATAATCCGCCCCAAGTGGGGGGCGGATAATCCGCCCCCAAAGTTGTGCAACGGCCAGATCTGGGGAGGGGGTATTTAAGCCAGCCTTCCCCCTCCTGCCAGAACTCTTGATTCACCTCGAAAAAGACCAGATCAGATCTGAAAGCTTCATCCAAGAGTGCTCCACCTAGATCCACCCAAAGGCCCCATCCCTTGGGGAATCGAAGGAGGAGAACTCGATCTTCATCATCAGCAATCAAGCGCTTCATCTCCTCTCCATTCATTTGGAGAACCTTCGATCTAGTATTTCTTGCAAATATCTAGATCCTCGTTTTTGTTTATATTGATAAACCTTGTTCTTGTGGCAGCTTGTTGTCATCTCGGGAGCCCCCAATTCGGTTATGGGTGTGTGCCCCGATAGTGTTGTAAAAGGCACCGGTTCCCTCCTCGAAGGGATCCAATAGTGGAGAAGGTGGATCAGGCCTCTCGTGGCGAGATCCATCGGAGAATAGGGTGAGGCCTATTGTGGCGTGGTGGTCTTAGAACCACCCACCCCTCCAACGCAGATGTACTTCCCTTAACAAGGAAGGAACTGCGTTATAACAAATCCCTGTGTCTCCGCATGCTCCACTACGGTTTCCTCACTCCTCTTTTACGTGCTTAGTAGTTAGGGTTACATATAGGGAAATTCTCGTAGTTGCATATCTAGAGAATTTACTTTGTGTCAAGCCTAAAATTGAAAAAGTATTAAAAATTGGTTAGCACCTATTCACCCCCCCTCTAGGTGCCCATACGATCCATTTCAGATGGGATGGATGAAGATGGTGGTGATGTAGCGGTTGATGATGAAGATCGATGCCTTAGCCTCATGGATCTGCGCAGGGTAAAGATGGATCCCGGTGGATGAGTTTCCCCTCTAGATGCCTTCCAGAGGTTAGGTTTCGGTGATTTCTGGGTGTTCTGTATGTCGTATCTTTGATCCAGTTGCACGGGGTGAAACAATTTGAGGAGGCGGTGTCAGCGCCAACTATACGGCAGGAACTAGACGACCAGAATATTTACTCTTGTCATATAGTTGGTCGTTAACCCTTTTGTACCATCCAATTGCTTTGGGTTTTATTCTGGTGTTATTAATATTTCCCAAATAAGCAATTTACGTAGTTTTTGGTTCCTTTTCACTCCAGTATAACTGTTCCAAGAATTGTGTCCATTAGATGCATTATCTGATCTGATCCTAGTGAAAATAAACATAAAAGGTGCGTGTGAACACCGTAAAATACCAAGATCCTACCACTATAATGCAAAATAATAATCTAAAACATGATGCAAATATGCACTCATCACCCCTCCTTCCTTCCCCCCGAAGGCACTGCCTGTCGTCGAGGGGATGGACTAGGTGGTAGGCTTCTTTTGTACATAGTAGCTATAGGATGAGTTCTAGGTTTCCCTAGGTGGGTGTCTGTCCATGTACCGTATCGGGACGTCCTGCTAGTGCCTGCGAGCAGCGTCAGCTGGCTTGCTGTGTTCCTCTTCCTAGCCATGGTGGTGAGGTGCCGTGGGTGGCAAAGAAGGGTTGCATCAGCATCTCTATCAATAAGCTTGTAGGTTCTTGGCTGTTGGAGCTCCGGAGGCTGCACTACGGGTACTGCTTCTTCTTCTGCCATGGAGGCATTGAGGATAAGCTGGTTTATGTGCTTGGTGCCCAGCGATCTGGCAGTCCTAGAGTAGAGATGCTGCCCAATCTTGAGGAACAATCTCGACGCCCTTCAATTTGGCGTCCGACCCTGGTGGACATCTAGTGGCCTTCGTTTCCGGCAATGAAAGTCGGTAGTTCTTCAACCTCCAGGTGGAGGCCCACTTCCGAGCTCAGGACGGCGTTCTCCTCCTCTTAGATCCAAGTGGTTTCAGCCCCAGCGCCGATGAGGATGGTCGTGGCTTGTGCTTGCAGATCATTGGAGGTAGTAGAAGACCTGATTACTTTTTCCATATTTTGTTTAGGGTCTTCGCTGTGAGAAGTAGGGGCTTGGTTGTATTTCCTTTTCTCTTTGGGATCCCTACTGTAAATTGTACCTGCACCGCTTAATTAAGAGGCATCTAGGCCCTTTGGGGCCTCCCCGGTGTTAAAAAAGTCATCAAAATTTACACCAAGTGTTAAATAAGAAAGTCATTTTTTTCTAATGTCAAATAAGTAATCATATTTTAGAGTAGTGTCAAATAAGAAATTTCCTCAATGACATAACAGTAGCTCCAAAGATGGGTATATCTCCACCGGGGCCGATGCAAATGGTCCTACCGCATCCGAACCGGTCCGCGCGGATAGGCGAATAGGTCGCGCATGCTCCAGCTGCACGACTCAATAGACCGATTCACGCGGACAACCCGTTCATGCACCAAATTTGATATGGCGTGCGTCCTAGCTATCCTTCCATGGCAGTAGGCTGGCTCATGTGCGGCCCCACAAATCCTCTTTCTAGAGAACTAAAAGGGTTGGTCCACAGTAGTTTTTTGTTCGGATAGGCTAGACAGGCCAACCCAAACCATTTGGTCACGACTCAAATGGACTACCGTTTGGATCGCAGTTTTGCGTCGACCGCTGGAAATTCCCTTAGATTATAGTTTTGGCTTGATTTTTGTCCAAGGTAAGCTTATGCACGGCTCGCTGTCATGGTTGTTTGGGGTGGATGAATGAGAGGTGTCTCAAACTACTACTTCGTATCAAAGTTGAGACTGGTTTGACATGCCTACACTTTTGGACAGATCGGTGAGCTAAAGAGCCGGTATAGTTTTAGACAAATGAGAGATCATAGATGCTCCTGGAGATACCCTTAGGACGTGTTTGGTAGCCTTCATTGATTTCTTGGCCCGGTCCGGTAGTGTCGCAGGAAGCACTGTCCGCATGAGGAAGGCATCAGACCTCTTTTTGCAACACGTTTGGTAGCCTGCATGGGCTACCTGGTATGGTTGGACCTTTTTCCCTTTGTGTTTGGTTGCCTACATTAGTGATTTTTGTCCCATTGCATGCAAAAAAAACCTTGTTTGGTTGCACACAGGCTGGCCCTTATGGTCACCCTTTTCAAAAACGGGTGTGCTTACCACCACTATAACATCCGATCATATGCACCACCCTAGAAGAAGATCAACTTGACGATCAACATAAGAAGAATGACGATGATGAAGTCCTTGAGGCTATCATGTTGTATATGATGTTGTTCTTCATAGCCAGCAATGGGCAACTGCTGTTCTTCTTCCCTGACAACAACTTGCACATGCTGCTATTCTTCATGGGTTGCATTGTCCAGGTGATGTTCTTCTTGGTTGATGTAGTTGCCATGAATAAGGTTGTTGTTGTTGTTCTCATCTATGTATCCGCGGTATGCCTCAAATGCCTCCTCGGCGGTGTCAAACCCTTCATATCTATTGTCGGAGTAACCCGATACTTGATCCTGGTAGTGTCTCCATTTGGAGTAAACCCCTAGTTTTCTACCTCTGAACACCGCATAGAAGTTTCTCTACAAGGCATAAGAGTAACATGTCAACATGTAACATCACAAGATCATCATATGCATGTACCATCCATAACTAGCATCACAAGTTCATAAGGCAAGCAAGTACGTACTAACAGGTGCGTGCATGATTATACTCAAAAGGGGATCACAGATTCATCCTACACTACATGGTGTTAACCTACCACCATATCACCACATCAAAAGGGGGTGTCGTCCTACCACCGCAATCAGGTTCAGGATCGCATGAGGGGTTAGTATATACCACCTCATCGATTCATACAAGCCATAGAAGTTTTTGGGTCCTAGCAACTGCCAAAATGTACATCACAAAGGTCGTAAGTTCATCATCACCACCAGCACCAGCACCACCATCATGCACACCACCCCGTACTTTGACAGGAACCGAAGCTCTAGTCAAAGTACTTCGCTAGGAATGTCCTGATCCATAGGATCATGTGCGGCTCACGCATGCCAACAAAGTTGGTGCCCTGCGCCTTGTTGTCGACGAGGTGGCTGAGAGCCGCCATGAGATGGCACCCCGCAAAGCCAGCAATGTCCATCAGTGCCGCGTAGAGGCCAGGGTGCATGTCAGTGGGCTTGTTGTCCCTGATGGCATGCGAAACGTCCTTCACAGCGTCGGTCATGCTGTTGAAGGTGTGGATCTCGTCATCAGCAAGCACGCCCATCTTCCTCTTACCGTTAACAACAAAAACAACAACTCTTGCAGATGCTGTCGCAGTTGCATCTCGAGCATGGATCAACTTCTTCGAGGCATCAGGGTTCATGGTGTCGTACTCTTGGGTGTCACGGTCTTCAGAAGTTCAAAGGGGCTCGCCTGACCCCATGGCATCCTCCCGGTGGCAAGACCGTAGGAGAAGATGGTCTGCATTTGGACAGTTCTGGATGGGCTTGTTCAGGTACTCTATGTCCCTTGCGTGTGCCTGCGAGTTGCAAGAAAGAGTGTGTTAGCGGTGAAAATTAGTTTACAAATACATGTCTGCAGTAATCATAGCTGTAAACCTGAACATGTCCCTTGAAGTGCTCAGTGGCAAGAAGAATGGTGAAGGTGTCCTCATCCCATTGCGTGCTGCTAAGGTCTCTCGGCTTGTTGATTTGGATCCAACGCACCCTCCACTTCCTCAGGTGGTTGTACACCTAAGTGCTTGAGACCTCAGTGTAGGGGTTCATAGCATGGAAAACAAAAAATTTCTACCGCATGCACACAAACAAGCCAAGATCTATCTACTAGATTGTATCAACAAGTCGATAGAAGCACTCACCCTCGAAGATTCCAAAGCGGTTAACGAGAGCAGATTCTCGTGGGTGATGTAGTCGTACACTTGCCGATCTCAAGATCGCGTAGACGATCCTTCCGGTGCTGCGTTTCGGCAGCGCTTCCGCAGTTGATCACACGTTCGGTACTCGATGAAGACCTTCCTCTCCCTTGTTCCAGCAAGCAGCAGAGGTTGTAGTTCTCCCCTCACGATTCCGGCAGCACGACGGCATGGTGTCAGAAGTAGAGGGAAGATCCCGCAGGGCTTCGCCTAAGCTGGTGCGAGTTATGATGGATCTAGGGTTTCTGGTGATGTGGGTTTAGAACGCCGGAGAGGAGGATGTGGTGTCGGCGGTGGCTTGGACGACGGCGACGAGCCGGCGGCGGCTGGCGCCAGCGGCGACGGCTAGGCGGCGGCGCACGGGGTGGGGAGGGATGGTTGTGTGTTCTTTGGGGCAGAGCTCCCCCTCTATTTATGAGAGAGAGGGAGGCTTGGGAGAGGGGAGTTTGAATCCATACCCAAACCCAAGTTGGATAGAAGGAAGGACTCTTTCCTTCTTCCACTAGGAAACTATTGTTCCAGTTTGACTTTTCAAACCTCCCTTTTGACTTTCAATTTAGAGCTTTAATTCTCTCTCGCAAATGCCCAACCAAAGTGACCTAGGACATGATCCAATCATTCCACTTACCCATGACACATTCATGGATCATTCCCCTTCCGATCCGGTGAACCTTCTAGAACTTCTCCGATGAAAACATCGAAATCATTCCCGAACTCCGGAATCGGACTTTACTTATATGAATCTTATTCTCCAGACCATTCCGGATCTCCTCGTGATATCCTGGATCCCATCCGAGACTCCGAACAACATTCGGTTTCCCTACTTACATTCCATATCTACTAAACAACATCGAATCCTTAAGTGTGTCTCCCTACGGTTCGTGAATTATGCGGACATGACCGAGACACTTCTCCGATCAATAACCAATAGAGGAATATGGAAATTCATATGGTTCTATAACATCCCTAAAATCATGTTTCAAACTCATGCATATCATCCATGCATCCATGATCATATAAATTTCATTTCAAACAAATCATTTCAAAAGAGAAGCATATATGCTTATTATTTCATGTAAGTTTGCTCTAGCCTTAGTGCTATCTTCCAATGAGAAGAGTACTTATTTTGTTTCAGTAAGGTTTGAAATTCAAACTTAGGCACCATCAAAAGTTTGAACAAAGTTTCAAAACAAAAGGAGTAAATAAAACCAATATTATGCCTATTGTATATATATCATAAAGGCTTGGTTTTATTTTTATTTTTCATTTGGGCAAAGTGTTTTGATTAAACAGTAGTGTTTGACACACATTTGAGTGCAAGGTTTGCAGTATAAAAACCTAGAGAAGATTTGAATTCAAACTCATTTGAATTGGAGTTGAAATTCATTTCAGAAAAACCAAATAGAAAAAGAAAAAGGTTAAAGGAAAAAAATGAGCTCTCAGTCGAATCTGGCCCATCTAGCCCAGCTAAGCCCAACATACCCCACCCCACGAACCGTTTTCTTCACCCACACCCGCACCCGCCGAGTGACTGACAGACAGGACCCACTCCCCCTCTGTTTATCTCGCTGACAGCCAAGGCCCACACGGCGTCGTCGTCTCCACCTCCCCCGCGACGTGTTCTTCCCCAAATCGCGCCATGCGTTTCCGTTTTGATTCACTCGTCAATTCGCGTTGATTGCAGGAGTAAATCACGCCCCCGCCTAGCCTACTTAAACCCCCTCTGCCCCCTCTCCATTTCCCCCCAAACTCCGAGCACAAAGCGCCCCCAGGCTGCCCGCAATCCTCCTCGCACCGCCGCAGACAGAGCTTACTCCGGCGACCGATTCCGGTGATCCCCGTGCGCCCCTCTCCCTCTGGTTCATACGAGCCGCTTCACAACTTCCTTGCGCACCTTCTGACCCCACTGGTTCGTCCTATACTGCCCCAGGTCGTCGACTTCGTCAAACGCTGCAAGCTCCCGACGACATCCTCAACTCCAGCGATCAAATTCGGTGAGCCCTTTGTTCCCCTTCACCTCTGTTTCACACGAACACGTTCGCCGTAGTTTTGTGCGTCTCCTGATGCCGTTTGTTTGTGCTAGGGTGACCAGGAGCGTCGCCAACGTCGTCGTCCACCCGAACCCGATGCAACCAGCAACTCCGACGAGCCTGTGCAGCCGTGTCCGTGCGTCCCTTGCCAAACCGTCGCCAGGTTGAGCATTAGTGCATCGCCACGATCCTGGTAAGCATCTCCGACGAACCCAGAGCCACCTGTAGCGCCGCGCCGCCGTAGGCAGAGCTCGCCGCCGCCAGTAGCCACCGCCAGCGCCGCCCAGCTATGGTCGTTTGATCCAGGACTGTTGGATCTAGATCCAGCGTGTGAAATTAGATCACTTATCGAATCATTACGAGTAGATCTGGGCCGTGCAGATTAAATAGATCTAACGGCTCACAGACACGATCCTGAGCGAAACGGTACGGGCCAATCAGATTAAGATGCGTGGCAGTAGTTTAGGTTTAAAAAACAGAATTTGAATCTATTAGATGTTTGAATTTGTTTTGGCCATAACTTTTGATTCCCACGTTAGAATTTGACAAATTTTATATCAATGGAATCAGAAGAACAAGCCCTTTCTAAATATGCAATGTGTTTAATGTTTTGCCTCTGTTAAAATGGTTTTATTTACAGAAACATGTGTAGGTCTATTTTGAGTATATGAATTGTTTAAGAAATGTTTTAAGGTTTAAATAAATGTTGTTTGGCAAGTTTTTAACTTGTTTATGAACCAGTACTGTACACTTGCTTTGTTGAGTTTTAAAAACCATCACATATCATATTGCATGCATTCATATATTTTTGTTTGTATATACTTTGTATGTGATTGTTGCTATGATTTTATGTGTGTAGATTTTGGTGCCAATAGTGATTGTGATTGTGAGGAGTGTAGCTACTCTCCCAACTACCAAGGCAAGTGGTGCTTCAAGATATTTCCATCCCTATGTTTTCTACTAAGCATTAGAAATATTTTGCTACTCTTGCATGTTATATTTTGCTTATATGCCATGTTGGGAAATCCTAGTAGTTGTAGAATTGCTAGGAAATTTCTAAGTTAAGATGCTTATCTATGCCATGCTTAGCCTAGCTAGTAGCAACCAAGGGTGGTGAAATATACATGCTATGTTAAAATATTTCTAAGTCTTTGGACTTGTGTTTTGCCTAATAAAACAACTAAGTTAATGAAATACCTGGGTGGAATGGAAAGAATGGTTTATGTTGAGTGGTTACACAAGGCCCATTTATATGGTTTACCTTGTGTATCTCACTTGTGGAAAGCCACCCAGGAACAAAGAGATTTTAGAGGCCAAATGTTAAGAAGCTTCTAGTGCTGCCACTTGGCAATATGGGCTCTGCCTGGATCACATAGGTTGCTAGAACTTAGCCATTTGGACAGTTGGTGGTAGTGGAATGATCGGTTGGAACGCGTCCATTTGGTCTAAGGGAAGGCTTCTGAAAGGTCCTGTCTTGGTGAAAATCAAGTCTGGTGGGGAAAGTGCACAACCTCTACAGATGGAAGAATCTAAGTACTTAGCCATGTCCCTGGTAAAGGACAACTTGAGCATCAAGACATGGAAGCTATCAAGAATCTCCTCATCCCAATTTCTAAGTAAAAACTTGTGGGTCAACAAGGGTGAAGGACCTCAATGTCTATTGGTGGTTCCTTGGGAAAAGTTTTGTTAAAGAAAAACTTAGTGATTTCAACTAATAGGCAAAACCTATTTTGAGCAAAGCAAGCCAAGCTACACTTAGCCAAATTGCATATAGTATCTAGTCCACCTAAATTATACTAAGGTATCACTTGCCAATACTATTTCAAATGTATTGACCCACTGTGGCTGTAACTTGTGATGTTGCAGGTTACTCTGATGAGGATTAGGAGTCATGAGTCTACAATCAACATGTTTGCCTATGGCACATGGAGATGAAGACTTTTATTTATTTACTTATTCAAACTCTTGTACTAGGCATGTGGCCTTGGAGTTGTAAAGACTATGTTTGTCTCTGGAATGACTATAATAATGACCTTTTGTTTCTGTGTACTTCATCTTAAACTGTGGATGCTAGCATTGATCCAGGGACTAGCATTGCAATCACAGGGATCCTTTTCCTTTATAAAGGAGGGATCTTACAGATGGTATCAGAGCACTGTGTTGCCTGTAGGATTATGACCCTAGGATTGGAAACCACTAAGGAAAAAATTTCAACAACTTCTACACTTGTCTATTCTTCTCGTAAACTTTTATAATCTTCTTTCTCATCTCAAATTGTAGATGAACTCCATCAACGAAGCCGTAAGGAAAGGACCACTCATGAAAATGACTTTGGAGTGTGAGACAGAATTCCCCAAGGCTCTCAAGGACCTCATGGTTACAATGGAAATACATGGTGCAGCTATGTACAAAGGCTTTCCTGTAATGGATGAAGGAGTTGAGTACTGGTGGGTGCAACTTCACTTGTATAAAAACAAGGAAGACAACCACAAGGAATCAGGATTCTGCATGTTCACCAATTCAGTGATGCACCCTACATTCTTTGATTCAGCAAGGGATGCAGCTTGGAAGACCATCAAAGAACTTGGTGAAAGAGTCAAGTGCAGAATGTTCAACATCCAAAATATCTTAAAAGAAGAGAAGAAACATACCCAAGAGTTGGAGGCTACCAACCAAACCTTAAGAGGAGACATTATAGACTTAGTGATGGAGTCATGTGCTCAAGATAGAGTGATTGCTTCTAGAAATATTGTGTTAGCCAATATATCTAGTGAGATAGGATTGTAAGCATACTTCGTTAGTTGGACCACCACTTATCACCTTATTTTCCAAATGTTGCTTAAAATAAGTTGAACCTTGATTGTTGTAATGGATTCATGTATGCCTGGTGTGTTTGATTTCCAAAGATATGCATGTGATTCTTTGCCTTGTGTTTTATCTCAAATTGTGTTGTTCTAACTTTTTCTATCTTATAAATAGATGCCTAATATTACCATCATCACTGTTGAGGAGTTCCAGGGAACTCGCTTTGGTCCTCGTATTGTTGAGCTCACTACTCTGCTCAATCTCCCTCTTCCTACCATCATGGTGCTTCCCCTCACCAATTTTGAGAGGAAAGACCTTTGGGGCTTCAAGGTCAATCAGCCCGGACGCCAGACTGAGCTTACCACAGAGGTTATCATCTTCAAGCTCATGCACGATGACAAGGAGAGAGGCCTTGAGGTACTCATGCAGGATCTGATAGGACGTCTACTAGGGAGACACTCTTGACAGGTTAGAGGTACTCACTTCCACGTCTTCGGTAGACGTGATGAGGATGGAGAGGCCATCGACTTCGAGGACACTTCGAGGGAGACAGCGGAGCCGATTCGTCTATACCTCCGGGACTTAGAGGCTCTCATTAGGCACATGGATACTGATAGGACCAACGTCATGCTCAATAATGACGAACTCCAGGTGCAGCTTCGCGAGAAGGACAAGCTTTTCGCGGAGCAAGATGAGATAGTCAAGGAGATGGAGGCAAAGTTTGAGAGCCAGGACAGAAAGTTCAAGAGTCAGGAGAAGCGAGTCCAGGATAGAAACAAGAGGATTCGGGACATGACTGAAGAACTACAGGCCAAGGACTTCGAGCTCGAGCATCAGCAGACGATGATTGAGAGGCTTCGCTCTCAGAAGAGGGCTCTCAAAACCAAAGTAGAGACCTTGACCGCCAATGTCGAGGAATACAAGACCGCAATGGAGAATGCAGGTCTTACCTTTGTTGAGGAGGAGGTTGATGCCGAGGAGTAGAGTTGACTACTCATTTATCAATTATTTATCATACTTTATTTGTGTCACAATGACCATCCAACATGTGGATGGCTTGTTATTTGTGTGTTTACTTTGCGAACTTGTCGTTTGGTTGTTGAACTATTATTGTTATGATGCATGTTTTGAGATTGTTTATGTGATGTATTATGCATGAAAGCATCTATGGGTATCTCATTCTTATCTCTATTGAACAAACCACAGATGCCTCCCCGTCGTGCCAATCCCAACCCCAACAACAACAACATCACTCCAGAAATGCAGCAAATGATGACAGCTCAGACTCAGCTGATGCAAATGATGATGACGTTCATCCAGAACCAAAACAACAACAACAACAACAACAATAACAATAACAACAACAACCCACCGGGTTTTGACATGCTTACCGGGTTCTTGAGATTGAGGCCAGCAAAGTTCTCAGGAACAACTGATCCCATGGTGGCCAATGATTGGCTACGCTCTGTGAACAAGGACTTGGTAACTGTAGGCTGTACTGATGCAGAAAAAGTCAGATTTGCAGCACATTTGCTGGAAGGACCAGCCGCCACTTGGTGGGATAACTTACAGATCACCACTCCCATAGAAGATGTGACATGGGCTATCTTTGAGGATGGCTTTCGTACTGCTCATATCTCATCTAGAGTGATGAGTCTGAAAAAGAAGGAGTTTCATAACCTGAAGCAGCGCCACCGTAGCGTGGAAGAGTATATTGAGGAGTTCAACAATCTGGCGCGTTATGCACCGGATGAAGTTGACACTGATGCTAAGAGGAAAGAAAATTTCCTCGAAGGGTTGAATGATGAACTGAACCTGCAGTTGGTTGTGGCTTATGTTCCCACATACCAGTCTCTTTGTGATAATGCTGCTATTTTGGAGAACAAAATGAAGCAAGTTGAGAGTAGAAAGAGAAAGCACTCGGACAAGCACAGCTCGGGATCGTCTCACAAACGTTCCCATTATGATGATAGTGGAAGCTCAGGATCCCACAAGCATGGGAAATTCAACAAGCACCACAACCACTACCGTCGTCATGACAACAAGCATCACCGTAGTCATGACAATGACAAGTACAAGAACCACAAGGGTGGATATAAGGGCCACCATAGTGGTAATGGAAGTGGCAGTGGAAGCCAGCCTTTCAAGAAGGACATTAGTCAGGTTGAGTGCTTCAAGTGCAAGAAGATGGGGCATTATGCAAATGAGTGCCCATAAAAGAAAGTTGAAGGACCCAACAAGCCCAACCCTTTTCAGAAAGGGCAAGTTAACCACATCAATGTGGAGGAAATTTATGAGGAGCCTGATGCTGTTGCTGGTAAGTTCAAACTCAATTCTGTTCCAGCATTTGTTCTCTTTGATACTGGTGCATCTCATTCATTCATATCAAGAGCATTTGTTGAAAGAAATGAACTACCGGTAGAAACTATTGGGTGTCCTATAAAAGTAAGTTCTCCTGGCGGAGAAATGATAGTGAATTTAGGGTGTCATGATCTAGTCATAGCATTTGGGAAGTATAAGTTTTCCGTTAACTTGATAATCTTAAACTCCCAAGGATTGGATGTCATTTTGGGAATGGACTGGATGACTAAGCATAAGGGAGTGATAGATTGTGCCAACCATACTGTCTCACTCACAACTCCAGAAAATAAAAGGATCAGATTCAAGACCAACTTTGAAGCAAGAAAGAGTATGCTAAATTCTCTTAAGGGGGTTAGCATAGACAGTGTGCCAATTGTGAGTGAATATCCGGATGTGTTTCCGGAAGAATTGCCGGGAATGCCACCAGATAGAGATGTGGAGTTTCTTATTGATTTGCTACCAGGATCTAGACCAATAGCAAAGAGACCTTACAAGATGTCAGTGGATGAACTGAAAGAACTCAAGAAACAACTTGGAGAACAGTTGCAGAAAGGATTTATTCAACCTAGTTCTTCATCTTGGGGAGCCCCAGTTTTGTTTGTGGAGAAGAAAGATAGAAGTCAAAGGTTATGCATAGATTACCGTTCACTCAATGAGGTGACTATCAAGAACAAATACCCTTTGCCTAGAATCAATGACTTGTTTGATCAGCTAGAAGGAGCTTGTGTGTTCTCCAAGATTGATCTTCGGTCAGGTTATTTCCAACTCAAGATAAGAGAACAAGACATACCTAAAACAGCTTTCACCACAAGGTATGGATTGTATGAGTATATCGTGATGCCATTTGGTTTGACCAATGCTCCAGCATACTTCATGAATATGATGAACAAGGTGTTCATGGAATTCCTTGATAAGTTTGTTGTCGTTTTCATCGACGACATTTTAGTCTACTCCAAGAGCAAAGAAGAGCATGAAGGACATTTGCGTTTGATACTTGAAACGCTTAGAGAGCATAAACTGTATGCCAAATTCAGCAAGTGTGAATTTTGACTAAATGAAGTTGGATTTCTTGGACATGTTGTGTTAGGAGATGGTGTAGCCGTTGATCCTGCTAAAGTTTCAGCTGTAACTGAATGGGAATCTCCTAAGTCAGTGAAAGAAGTT
This sequence comes from Avena sativa, assembly GCA_916181665.1. NCBI lineage: Eukaryota > Viridiplantae > Streptophyta > Magnoliopsida > Poales > Poaceae > Avena > Avena sativa. Next base: position 6,159,243 of record OV702293.1, on the reverse strand, counting down.
CGCAGTTTCCTTGGCTTAGCAGGTTACTACAGAAGGTTCATTGAGAATTTCTCCAAGGTTGCTAAGCCTATGACAGAATTGCTAAAGAAAGACAAGAAATTTGCTTGGTCTGAAGGTTGTGAACTCAGCTTTCAGGAATTGAAGAAGAGACTTGTGACAGCACCAGTCTTGTGTTTGCCAGATTTGGAAAAAGATTTCCAAGTGTATTGTGATGCATCTCATCATGGTTTGGGTGCAGTACTTATGCAAGAAGGAAAAGTTGTGGCTTATGCCTCGAGACAACTCAAAACTCATGAAGTGAACTATCCTACTCATGATCTGGAGTTAGCCTCTGTTGTCCATGCACTCAAAACATGGAGACACTATCTTTTGGGAAAGCGTTGTGAAGTGTTCACAGATCACAAGAGTTTGAAGTATATCTTCACCCAGAAGGAAATTAAAATGAGACAAAGGAGATGGCTAGAACTCATCAAGGACTATGACTTAAGTTTGCAATACCATCCCGCTAAAGCAAATGTTGTAGCGGATGCTCTAAGCTGCAAAGTTTTTGTGAATGGTCTCACTAAGGGAGAATTGCCAGATGATTTGTGTGCCCAATTTAGAGATCTCAGATTGGAGATTGTACCTGAAGGACATCTCATGTCTTTGGATGTTCAACCCACTTTGTTGGACAAGATCAAAGAAGCCCAGAAGATTGATAAGGAAATTGAAGAAATTAAGGAAAAGATTGGCAAAGGAAAAGCCAAAGGATTCCGTGAAGATGAACAGGGTACTTTATGGAATGGGAAACGTATCTGTGTTCCACAAGATCCGGAGCTTCGGAAACTGATTTTGTAAGAAGCACACAACTCACCGTATTCCATTCATCCGGGTAACACCAAAATGTAAATGGACATGAAGGAAAGATTTTGGTGGAATAATCTCAAGAAGGACATCGCCGAACATATTGCTTTGTGTGATGTGTGTAGTAGAGTAAAAGCGGAACATCAGAAACCAGCAGGTTTGCTTCAACCACTACCTATTCCTGATTGGAAGTGGGACAAGATTGGTATGGATTTCATTACCGGATTACCAAGGACCCGGTCAAGATACGATTCTATTTGGGTAGTGGTGGATTGCCTAACTAAAGTGGCTCATTTCATACCCGTGAAGACAACCTATACAAGTGCTAAGTTAGCCAAGATCTATATGAGTAGAATTGTATGTCTACATGGAGTACCCAAGAGTATTGTGTCTGATAGGGGAACGCAATTCACTTCCCATTTTTGGAGACAGCTACATGAGTCATTGGGAACGAGGTTGGAATTCAGTACTGCTTTTCATCCTCAAACTGATGGACAAACAGAAAGGACTAATCAGATTCTTGAAGACATGTTGAGGGCATGTGCCCTAGACTATGGAGCCAGTTGGGATGAAAGTCTGCCTTACGCAGAATTCTCTTATAACAACAGCTATCAAGCCATCATTGAGATGGCACCATTTGAGTTTCTCTACGGGAGAAAATGTACCACCCCATTGTTATGGAATGGTGTGGGAGAAAGAAGTTTGTTTGGACCAGAACTTATCAAAGAAGCCGAAGAGAAGGTCAAGTTGGTTAAGGACAGATTGAAGATAGCACAGTCCCGACAGAAAAGCTACGCAGATCCTAAGCGTAGAGAAGTCACCTACGAAGTTGGTGATAGAGCTTATCGTAGAGTGTCACCACTTTGTGGAGTGAAGAGGTTCGGAGTCAAAGGAAATTTGGACCCAAGATATGTTGGACCGTTCAAGATTCTGAGTCGTAAAGGAGAAGTTGCTTATGAAATTGAATTGCCCGAGTCTTTGTCAGCTGTTCATAATGTGTTTCATGTGAGTCAGCTTAAGAAATGTCATCCAGAAATGGAAGAAACTTCTTTGAAGGATACTATACCTTTGGAGGAGGTACAATTAGAAAGTGATCTCACTTATGAGGAGAAGCCTATCAAGATTCTTGAGACTGCAGAAAGAGTCACACGGACTAAGACTATCAAGTTTTGCAAAGTTCAGTGGAACCATCATACCGAAGAGGAAGCAACTTGGGAAAGAGAAGATGATCTTCGGAAAGACCACCCTCACCTATTTGCTAGCCAATCCGAATCTCGAGGGCGAGATTCACCTTAAGGGGGTTAGATTTGTAACATCCCTAAAATCATGTTTCAAACTCATGCATATCATCCATGCATCCATGATCATATAAATTTCATTTCAAACAAATCATTTCAAAAGAGAAGCATATATGCTTATTATTTCATGTAAGTTTGCTCTAGCCTTAGTGTTATCTTCCAATGAGAAGAGTACTTATTTTGTTTCACTAAGGTTTGAAATTCAAACTTAGGCACCATCAAAAGTTTGAACAAAGTTTCAAAACAAAAGGAGTAAATAAAACCAATATTATGCCTATTGTATATATATCATAAAGGCTTGGTTTTATTTTTATTTTTCATTTGGGCAAAGTGTTTTGATTAAACAGTAGTGTTTGACACACATTTGAGTGCAAGGTTTGCAGTATAAAAACCTAGAGAAGATTTGAATTCAAACTCATTTGAATTGGAGTTGAAATTCATTTTAGAAAAACCAAACAGAAAAAGAAAAAGGTTAAAGGAAAAAAATGAGCTCTCAGTCGAATCTGGCCCAACTAGCCCAGCTAAGCCCAGCATACCCCACCCCGCGAACCGTTTTCTTCACCCACACCCGCACCCGCCGAGTGACTGACAGACAGGACCCACTCCCCCTCTGTTTCTCTCGCTGACAGCCAAGGCCCACACGGCGTCATCGTCTCCACCTCTCCCGCGACATGTTCTTCCCCAAATCGCGCCGTGCGTTTCCTGTTGGATTCGCTCGTCAATTCGCGTTGATTGAAGGAGTAAATCACGCCCCTGCCTAGCCTACTTAAACCCCCTATGCCCCCTCTCCATTTCCCCCAAACTCCGAGCACAAAGCGCCCCCAGGCTGCCCGCAATCCTCCTCGCACCGCCGCAGACAGAGCTTACTCCGGCGACCGATTCCGGTGATCCCCGTGCGCCCCTCTCCCTCTGGTTCATACGAGCCGCTTCACAACTTCCTTGCGCACCTTTTGACCCCACTGGTTCGTCCTATACTGCCCCAGGTCGTCGACTTCGTCAAACGCTGCATGCTCCCGACGACATCCTCAACTCCGGCAATCAAATTCGGTGAGCCCTTTGTTCCCCTTCACCTCTGTTTCACACGAACACGGTCGTCATAGTTTTGTGCATCTCCTGATGCTGTTTGTTCGCGCTAGGGTGACCAGGAGTGTCGCCAACATCGTCGTCCACCCGAACCCGATGCAACCAGCAACTCCGACGAGCCTGTGCAGCCGTGTCCGTGCGCCCCTTGCCAAGCCGTCGCCAGGTGGAGCATCAGTGCATCGCCACGATCCTGGTAAGCATCTCCGACGACCCCAGAGCCACCTGTAACGCTGCACCGCTGTAGGCAGAGCTCACCGCCGCCAGTAGCCACCGCCAGCGCCGCCCAGCTATGGTCGTTTGATCCAAGACCGTTGGATCTAGATCCAGCGTGTGAAATTAGATCACTTATCGAATCGTTACGAGTAGATCTGGGCCGTGCAGATTAAATAGATCTAACGACTCACAGACGCGATCCTGAGCGAAACGGTACGGGCCAATCAGATTAAGACGCGTGGCAGTAGTTTAGGTTTAAAAACAGAATTTGAATCTATTAGATGTTTGAATTTGTTTTGGCCATAACTTTTGATTCCCACGTTAGAATTTGACAAATTTTATATCAATGGAATCGGGAGAACAAGCCCTTTCTAAATATGCAATGTGTTTAATGTTTTGACTCTGTTAAAATGGTTTTATTTACAGAAACATGTGTAGGTCTATTTTGAGTATATGAATTGTTTAAGAAATGTTTTAAGGTTTAAATAAATGTTGTTTGGCAAGTTTTTAACTTGTTTATGAACCAGTACTGTACACTTGATTTGTTGAGTTTTAAAAATCATCACATATCATATTGCATGCATTCATATATTTTTGTTTGTATATACTTTGTATGTGATTGTTGCTATGATTTTATGTGTGTAGATTTTGGTGCCAATAGTGATTGTGATTGTGAGGAGTGTAGCTACTCTCCCAACTACCAAGGCAAGTGGTGCTTCAAGATATTTCCATCCCTATGTTTTCTACTAAGCATTAGAAATATTTTGCTACTCTTGCATGTTATATTTTGCTTATATGCCATGTTGGGAAATCCTAGTAGTTGTAGAATTGCTAGGAAATTTCTAAGTTAAGATGCTTATCTATGCCATGCTTAGCCTAGCTAGTAGCAACCAAGGGTGGTGAAATATACATGCTATGTTAAAATATTTCTAAGTCTTTGGACTTGTGTTTTGCCTAATAAAACAACTAAGTTAATGAAACACCTGGGTGGAATGGAAAGAATGGTTTATGTTGAGTGGTTACACAAGGCCCATTTCTATGGTTTACCTTGTGTATCTCACTTGTGGAAAGCCACCCAGGAACAAAGAGATTTTAGAGGCCAAATGTTAAGAAGCTTTTAGTGCATCCACTTGGCAATATGGGCTCTGCCTGGATCACATAGGTTGCTAGAACTTAGCCATTTGGACAGTTGGTGGTAGTGGGATGATAGGTTGGAACGCATCCATTTGGTCTAAGGGAAAGCTTCTGAAAGTTCCTGTCTTGGTGAAAATCAAGTCTGGTGGGGAAAGTGCACAACCTCTACAGATGGAAGAATCTAAGTACTTAGCCATGTCCCTGGTAAAGGACAAATTGAGCATCAAGACATGGAAGCTATCAAGAATCTCCTCATCCCAATTTCTAAGTAAAAACTTGTGGGTCAACAAGGGTGAAGGACCTCAATGTCTATTGGTGGTTCCTTGGGAAAAGTTTTGTTAAAGAAAAGCTTAGTGATTTCAACTAATAGGCAAAACCTATTTTGAGCAAAGCAAGCCAAGCTACACTTAGCCAAATTGCATATAGTATCTAGTCCACCTAAATTATACTAAGGTATCACTTGCCAATACTATTCCAAATGTACTGACCCACTTTGGCTATAACTTGTGATGTTGCAGGTTACTCTGATGAGGATTAGGAGTCATGAGTCTACACTCAACATGTTTGCCTGTGGCACATGGAGATGAAGACTTTTATTTATTTACTTATTCAAACTCTTGTACTAGACCTGTGGCCTTGGAGTTGTAAAGACTATGTTTGTCTCTGGAATGACTGTAATAATGACCTTTGTTTCTGTGTACTTCATCTTAAACTGTGGATGCTAGCATTGATCCAGGGACTAGCATTGCAATCACAGGGATCCTTTTCCTTTATAAAGGAGGGATCTTACAGGTTCCCACATATTTCTACGATTACTTTGCGATCGAATGAACCACTTACATACGATATCAATTTCCCTTTGTCTTGCGATAGTTTACTTATTCGAGGTTTGATCATCGGTATCTCTGCATACCTAGTTCAACCTCGTTACCGATAAGTACTCTTTTCTCGTTCCCGTGATATGTGATCCCTTGTGAGCCAGTCACATGCTTGCAAGCTAATTGGATGACATTACACCGAGAGGGCCCAGAGTATATCTATCTGTCATATGGATGGACAAATCCCACTCTTGATCAATGTGCCTCAACACATACTTTTCGAACTCAATGCCACCTTTATAACCACCTAGTTATGGTGTGGTGTTTGATGTCATCAAAGCATCCTTCCGGTGATGGTGATTAGCATGATCTCATGGTCGAAGGAATTAGGTTACTATGTATTAGAAAGAGCTAAATACACCGGCACTCCCAATAGTTGTTCATCACGTGCAAATTAGTCCCACTAGTTGTAAAATGGGGCCAGGTAGTCCCAATACTTGTTACTCTGTGCCAAACTAGTCCCAAGTGAATTTCAAGAAGAAACGTGGCGTCGGAGTTTTTGCGAAAATGCCCCTGTAATTTTTGATACAGTATGTACAATCTTGCTGATGTGGGTCCCACCTATCAGTTGTGAAGAAAGAATAAAAAGAAAAATTTATGAGCCCCTTAATGATCGAGCACGCGAACGGTATGCTCTATTCCACAAAAGTAGCACAACCACTGAAGCTCTACAAAATATGTTTTACTGGAATGAACCTAATCTTTTGATATATACCAGGCTGCTATACGTACAACAAAAGCTGTCTGATTTTGATATGATGATTAAAACAAACCATTCATTCATACAGTTGCATTGCATGACTAGCGTTGGATGCGTTGTCGTAAGGAATTCATTGCTGGTGGTGTATCCCCGCGATGATTGCAGTGGAGACTGACCGACACGTGATACACATATCAATCACATATCACATGCCTAAGAGCATCTCTAAGGCCTTCCACAGCGTGTGAAAAAATCGATGCTCAAATCACTTTACAGGAATCAGGCACCGGTACCCTCCATTGCCTGATCGATGGCACAAAAAAATTCCAGGAACCGAAGCACCTAGATGTTCCGATGCCCCAAATTCTTTACCCAATAGAATAGCAATATATGTATACTATGCATGCTGTTGAGAGGACATCCACCAAAGATAAGCGATGGAGATTGGTTTAGTTGTGGGCCAGCTATTTATGTCTGGCCAAAGTGATCACATTGTGAGCTCGGTGCCTCAAAAGAATTTCTAGGTTTCGCTTATGAGGTGACAACTTTTCTATCTATTGGTCATCGATCATGCTGTGGAAGGCCTAAGTGAGTGACCCCGTAAAAGCTCGGACACGTATAACTCCGGCGTTTTTTTTATTTCGGGCCCAAAAAGCTACCCAAATAGACCCCATAAATAAGGCTGGAGCGCCTCCAAGTCCACGAGGATGAGGACGCGGCGCACAGATGCATGGAGCATCGTCAGCGTCGTCTTTCCCCTTCTCCCGCGCTTCCTCCACGCTCCCCCACGCCAACGTTCGGGCAGACGGATTCGGAGTCAGAGCTCGAGCTCTCGGACTCCGACGCGCCCCCTCCTCGTCGGACACGTACGTGTCGTCGAGCGACGGAGGGGGAGCACGTGGTGGACGACGACTTTGTCTTTGATGAAGAGGGCGAGTAGCGCGCACTCGAGAAGATGCAGCGATGGTCGGCGCGAGCGGCACGAGTGATGGAGAAGCGCGAGGCCAAAGGACCTGCGCTAGGCGCTACTCGGCATCGAGGGGGCGGCAGAGGTAGAGCGGAAGAAAGAGGAGCGGCACGCGCAGGACGCTAAGTGGCGCCGCCGCGACCAACACCAGACCTACGTCACTGGCTCACTGCGCCTCTTGCAATCGACAAACTGCGAATTGATTTGCAAAGTATTTTTTTAAAATTTTTAGTTTCGCTTACAGCTTCTGTTCCGTGCGGACGATTTCCGATCACAAAACACGTTTACAGGACACCGCAAACTACCTTACAGGTCGCACATTTACATGTCTCTTACAGATGCTCTAATTTCATGATGCCGAGTATGCTAACCACGACGAGTGGTACAGCGCGTAGCTGCGCTCGGTGTCCGCCACCAACATTGTCTGTATCCAGGACTTTATTTTAGATTTATTTAAAACTTAAAACTAGTGTTCTCAAATTTTGAAGAAAAAAAAGGGAATTATTGTGATGGTATTTGCTAGTGTCATGGAGCACGTAAACCATTTTTTAGTTTTGAGTGGTGACCGTGGGTACTAATGGTATTTGCTAGTGTAATACGGCCCTCAATATTAGTCTGTCTGGTAAAATCTTGTGTTTTTAATTTGTTTTGAATCTCAGTATATAATTAATAATAAGAATCAGATGCAGAACCCGTTCAAGGTTGCGATCCTGATCTAGTGGCTTGTGTTTGTCGTTTGTTTTTGGGAGGTAGTCTGATCGATTCTTTATCAGACGGTAATATTTTTAATCTTTCTTCTCTGACAGGTGGGACCTATATCGGCAAGCCAGTATATGGACATGGCCTACTATAAAAAAATGTAGGGGTGTTTTTGCAAAATATCTAGCGCTATGTGTCAGCACAAGGATTATTTGGGACTAGTTTCATACCGATTAGCAAGTATTGGAACTACCTAGCCCCATTTTACAACTAATGGGACTAATTTATACGTACTAAACAACTATTGGGACTACCCGTGTATTTAGCTCTATTAGAAAGCTTATAGCAAATGAACTATATTAAATGATTTGATCTTTATGCTATGCTTAACTATAGGAGTATGTCCATCACATCATTATCCTAATGATATGACCATGTTGTTAGTAACATCTATATGTTCATGATCAGAAAACCATGATCATATATTAACCAACAAGCTAGTTTAACAAGAGGCTTTACTAGGGACTCTTTTATGTTTACAAATCATACAAGTATTAATGTTTCCGGTTAATACAATTATAGCATGGTATGTAAACATTTATCATAAGTATGAAGATATGATAATAACCACTTTATTATTGCTTCTTGGGCATATCTTCAACAGTCTCCCACTTGCACTAGAGTCAATAATCTAGTTTCAAACCTTTGTGCATTCAACACCTATAGCTTTCTAGTGTTGTATTTACACGATTGCTAGTGGTCAACTGATCTCCGGATCCAACACTTTCAGGTCCGTGTGTAATTGTATATCTTTGCGTCTCTACGCATCACTCATTCTCTAATGAGATGGCTTTGTATATTTTTGGTCCTTTGGTGAGACCTTTAGTTTCCTGGGGTTAAAACATGTTGATAATATTGTTGTACAATATATCTTCATAGTACTATCCCGCTGTGAACCACACCTAGTTTGATAATAAACTACTTGACACAAATGCCCCCTTTTGCTGCTATAATAGCAGTCATATACTTAGCCTTTTTTGTAGTATCTGTCACAATGTCTTAACTTTGGAACTCATCCAAATCCATTATGGAACTTACTTTCCATCATATTGTGCCACCCTTAGTTTAGATTGAGATAAACTTAATTTGTACTTCGTGACAAAACTAGTATCAATGTAATACTTTTACAATGAACTAACCATATATTTGTCACTTCTACAAAATAATATATTCTTAGTTCTTCTAAATGATCATAAGAATATCTTTACTATCGTCCAATAATCATCTTATGAATCATTCTGGTATACGCTCATATCATTTAGAGCATAGGAAATATCTGGATTTGTACACATCATAGCATGATTGATAAAATACTCTTTGTGATTTTATCTATCAAGTATCAAAAATACTTAAATATTTATTCAATCCTTCCTGTGCAACAAGAACCTTTCTTGTAGTTTCTATATTGAACTCATTCAATATCTCATCTATGTACTTCTGGCACAACCATATTGGCATCACAATTTATCCTTATAGACATTGATGCCAAATATTCGGGTTCTGCCTAAGCCTTTCATCGAGATGAAATTCTTAACCTATGTCAATAAAAAGATACATCATTTCCAATCAACAATATGTCTTCCACATAATGTATTAGAAACATGTCTTAGCGCTCCCACTTAATTTCTTGCAAATGCAAGCATCTTCATCGTCTCCGATGAAATTAAACTCTTTTAACAGTTTTATCATAGTGAAGATTCCAACTTCGTGATGCTTGCTTCAACCATTGAAGTTTGCATATGCTTTTAGCATCCTTTGAATTAACAAAAACCCTTTGGACCATATCATGCACACGTCCTAGATAACCATTCTATTAGAAGAACATATTTTTTTATTCAACTACCACATAACAAAATTATATGTAGTGGTTGCTACATTAATCCGTCCATACTAAATATCGCTTAATGAAAGATCGGATCTTGTCATAGTCAACTATTTGAATATTGTTGTGAACTCTTTCCCGACATGTCGATAATTTCATAGATGTGAAACATCCATGTCTATTTCTTTATAGATCCAAATACGACTGTAGGGTCTTGCACCTTTTCAGAGGGTCTTGCAAGTTCAAAGCTTGATCTCTTGTATATGGAATATCACGGATTTTATGGCTTCAAACCATTTGACAGAGTCAGGGTCCATCATCGCTTCTTTGCATGTAGTTGGATCATTATTGTCAAATAATGATTTAACTCTCAAATCTTGGTATTCGATTGTTTACCCGACCTACTTGGTTCAATGGGAACTTAGACCTCCGTGACCACAACCTTTGAGGCACGTGAGCCATGAGCATTGTTGCTGTCTTCGGAACACTTTTCGGCATTGCGCAACTTTGCACATATAGCTAAGGTTCTTTTAATCTTATCAAAGTTCTATTGTCCTCCCACTTAACTTTTCACGGAAAATTCCTTTCTCAAAGAAACTTGACGTTCTAAGCGACAAACATTTTTGTCTTTGGTGTTATGGAGGATATACAACAATTATTTAAAATAACATAAAAAGATATGTTCATTCGATTTTGGTTGCAAACATCTTTCTTATGCATAGCATACCAATGTTTAAGAAAGGACAACTTGGGTTTTATCCCAAACCATAACTTTATCTGGTGTCATTTCAATGAATCATGATGGAGCTCTTTTCAGTGAAAAAGCGATAGTCTCTAAATCTTTTAATCTTTAAAATATAATGGCAGTTTTAAGAATTACACCTTTGATCTTACCATGTCTAACAAGGTTTCATTAGATATCTCGATTATTCCATACTCATATGGTGTTTCGGGAAACGCAAATCCATGGAACGATTCCTCAAATCTTAGGTGTTATGCTAAACTTGTAACTCAAATATCTCCCTTTATGATCCTATCATAAATTCTTTTATTTTCTTGTTACATTGATTTTGCACTTCATCTTGAAAGTCTTCGAACTTTTCAAATGTTTCACACTTCATCCTCATTAAGTAAAGATTCATATATTCACTCAAATTTTCGGAGAAAGCATATGAAGTTGAAATCCATCGCTCTTGACTACACATAATGGGATTTATACATCTATATGTACAATTTCCAATAAGCTAGTCATTCATTCACTTTTGGCCTATGAACGGAGTTTTAATTATCTCTAAGAAAGTTTCGCAAGCGTCATTTGATCAAAAATCAAAAGACTCCAAAATTCCATTCACATGGAGTTTCTTCATGCTTTCTTTCCAATATAATTTAAACGGCGATGTCACTTCCTAAGTGATCTTTCAATCAATTTGTCTTTTGACATTTTTAGCACTAGTTTTATGGATGTGATTTCTCCAACGAGATTTGTAAATCATCCATCTTTTATGGATTATGGCAATTATTTGAACAACCCTTTTGATCTCATAATACCTGATCGAAATAACAATTATTGAAAACAAATCTTGAAGGTAAGTTTTGATTTCAACGAGCAACACAACAACCCTTTATTTGTTCTCGATGAGCATCATCACATATTCTTTTGCTAGTTACTTTAGGCCATGTAGTTCATGAATTATGTTGTTTCGTATGACGATTCACATCAACAAATTCAGTATCCAATACTCAAGAACTACATTGTTTAACAAGCAAAGAATACAACCATAACATGTATATCCTCTATATACCTAAGCTGAACAATTCTAGTCTTTTCTCTTCTGCCAAATATTTCTTAGATTTCTCTTTCAGTATTTCTTTATCTTTTCAAAAGAATCTATCAACATCAACAGTGGCGTCATACTTATGACACATAGTCCAAAACATGTATAGTTAAATACCAATGTCTTTGGACTTGCACTTTGAGTAGATCACCATCATCAAATGTTTGGTGTTCTTTCAAATTCCATTCTTTAGTAATCTTTTAGTGTAGTAAAAATTTGAGCTACACCAAATATTCATCCTTATCATTGAACTATTCATGATCAAGCTACTTTAGCTTATAATGGTGAATTACGAGTATAATGTTTCTCTCCAAAACCTTTTGGAGGATTAGGACGACCATCGTCTCCAACTTTTTGCAAATTCTCATCAAATATGAGAACATGACTTTTGCTATATTATACTCTATCATGTTATAACCAAAACTTTGTTTTAGATATCATAATATCTTTCACACATGATGGTTTCTGAAACAATTCTTTCAGCTCCCCGATAACCTTGATATTAAAACAATCTTTTGAATATCAAGAATCATGGAGATAAACATGATACTTATATACTAACACTAGAATTGTTACTCTTGATTTAATACCATTTATTAAATTTCACAGAGTAACCAGAACTTACTGAAAATTTGCAATAGGACTTTTAAACTTTAGATTAACACATCAAAACAATACGATACCAGTTCGTAAAGTAACTATCCAGAATTCTATAGTTCTATTATCTCAATTATAACTAAGCGCAAGGTGGTAAACGGATGCCAATGACTATAACAACTATGCAAATTCACTTTGATATAAATTACGATAAATAGTGTTCAACTTTTAATCATATTGTTGTTGAACTCTCACTCAAAACAATATCCCTCACATTGTTCTAGTGATCACACGAACCAAATTCACTACACCAAGTCCGATCATCATGTGACATGATATATTTTTAAAGGCGAACAATCATCATGTTCATCATATCATATATATGACTCATGCTTTACCTTTCGGTATTCCGTGTTCCGAGACCATGTCTGTACATGCTAGGCTCGTCAAGATCAAACCTTAGCTTCTGCGTGAGCAAATCTAGCTTGCTCCCATTGTATACACTCGCAGAATCTAACACACCCGATCATCACGTGGTGCTTCGAAACAACGAGCTTTGGCAACGGTGCCTACTAAGGACAAACACTCTATAACTTGATATTTTGTGAGAGGGATCATCTTATAATGTTACCATCGCGAACTAAGCAATACAAGATGCATAAAAGGATTAACATCACATGCAATTCATAATATGTGATATGATATGGCCTATCTTCTTGTGCTTCCGATCTCCATCTTCAAGCACGAACATGATCTCCATCATCACCGATATGGCGTCAAGGTCAATGGCGTCGCTTCATGGTTGTCGTCAACCAGCATCAACTATTACAACTACTTTGAATAGACATGCAGGCCTTAACGGAATTTAAAAGACAACCATATGGCTCCTGCCGGTTGCCGACTTACAATAAGGAACATTGCATACATCATATATAATCACAATCATGGCCATATCACATCACAGCACACCACTGCAAAACAAAGTTAGACGTCTCTAATTTTCTTTGCATGTTTTACGTGGTTTGGGGCTTTCAAAAACTGTCGTTATATGTCACATCCCAAAAAATTTAAATTTTGTAATGTGAAAAATAAATAAACAAAATAAATAATTGTTGAAATTTAGGGTGAAAAGAAACTTTTTGTCTCTAAATGGAAACCTAAAATCCCATCTTAAACTAACTTTGAATAATGTTTGAATCCAACTAAATTCAAATCAAGTGAAATGCATTCTTCATAAATGCATCTGGAAATTTAAACACTTGAGAAATAAACCAAAACCCTAAAATCCTAATGGAAGAAAATCATTTTTAAGTTATCTCTAAGACCATGGATTTGATCCATATAAAAAGTTGTCAAGCGAACATTTCAAAATGATCAAGAATGACAAATGGAAATATTATAAAACCATATAAATTGATTTCATTCAATTTGAAGCCATTAATAAAATCTTATGAATTTTAATAAGATAAGGAAATTGATTATCCAAAGCTAATAAAGCACTTATCAAGAAATCCATACCAAATGGTGAGCAAATAATCTTAAAGAGATTTAAAAGAATAAACAAATATTAAACAAGATTTTACCAATTGGAATCACCAAGTTTGGATCTATAAATAAAAAGATATGGATTTTATAAGATAAAGATAGAAATATTAAATGAAGAATATTTAAAGACCAAATTAAAGCTTGGCCCAATCCATAAGCAAATGGAATGAATATAATCCAAATCCAAATAAAATAAATGGATAAAGAATTTTTCCAAATAAAATAAAGTGACATTAACCAAATTCTATTCTATTGAAAAAAGATGAAATCCCTATTAGAAATGATTAAATAAATCATGGGAAAATGATATTTGGAATTTACCCAAGTGGAATAAAAGTTGTTTAATTAACTTAAATAAGATCAAAGAAATCTTCCAAATATAATTTATGGAATTAAAATTATATTTAATTCCATTGGAATAAAGACAAATACCCAAGTTAAATGATTAATAAATCATATTAAAAATGTTCTAAATAATTCAAGGTGAATAATTTGACACCCTAATAAATGATTAAAACCTACTGAAAAGATTTGGAAAGATTTAGATTTCAAATGGAGTTTGAAAAACATTATTTAAATCTTATTTGAATTAATGCAAGGGCCTATTTTAATTAATTAATATTCCCTAAAAAGAATAAATTTATTATTCTAAATTTGACTTCAGAATGTATTATTAATCAGTGTTTGAATCCACACAAAGTTGGAGAGAAGTTTGAATTCAAATAGATGTTTGAAAATATTAAACAAAATCAAAACAGAAATTAGAAATGGAAAAAGAAAAACAATCAGTACAAAAAAAATGAAAGAATCCAACCCAGCCCACTGGCCCAGCAACCCACTTCCTCTCACCCCGAGCGAACCGTTTTCTCACCGCAGAACTCAACCACTCCGCCACTGACGGTTGGACCCCTCCTCTCTCTCTCTCTCTCTCCCTCTCTCTCTCTCTCTCTCTCTCTCTCTCTCTCTCTCGTTGACGATAGGCCCCACTGCCACCTCATCGTCGTCCTCACCCGCGGTGACCACGCCTCCCCTCCTCGACCGTTTCTGGCGAAAATTGTCAGCATCAATTCGCGTTAACGCAGCAGTTAATATCCCCTGTGACCACGCCTTCTTAACCGCCTGCCCCTCCTCTCCATTTCCCCTCTCTCGCCCCTCACTTTCCGCCTCCAGGCCGTCCCAATTCGTCCTCACACCGTTGCTGCCTCCGACGGACTCCGACTTCGATTCCGGCGATCCTCCACCGTGCCTCGCCTCCTCGACCACACGAGCACGCTCCCCACTGTCCTGCGAACCTCCCAGTACTGCTTGTTTAGCCGCACGCGCCTCAAACGCTCGGCAACGACAACGACCTCTCGCCACCGTCCACTGCCTCTACTCCGTCGAGCTCTCCAGGTAAACTTCGACCAAGCCTTTCACTCTCACTGATGCTCCCAGACTCGCAACCCTCGTGCACACCTAACAGTGCCTCTACTTTGTCTTAGCATGGTCCGAAACGTCGCCAGCGACGACAACCGGAGAGCACCGCCGCCCGCAGCAACTCCGGCGAGAGATTGAAGACGAACTCGTGCGCCCCTTGCCTCCTCACGAAAACGTTGAGTATCAGCATGCCACGATGACCTTGGTGAGCCTTTCCTCTACCCCTTTTGCGTCCTGTATCCCCGGCTCCGCCGTAGCCAGAGCACGCGCCGCCGTCAGCCGTCGCCAGCGCCGCTCGTGCTAGGTCAAACACGTAGCATCCGTTGGATCTTGATCCTGTGGCGTAGACAGAACATCTTAAACGAAAGGGTACGGTTGAACCTGAGCCGCACGATTACACTCAGATCCAATGCACCAGAGTGAGCGATCCGCATGAACCGGTATGGCCCAATGAAAAACAGCCACGTGGCTCAGACTTCGTTTTAAAAACAGAAACATTTCTATTAGATGTTCAATTTTGTAAAATTCATAACTTTCAAATCACATGTCCAAATTTTGCAAATTTTATATCAATGGAATCAGAAGAACAAGTACTTTCCAACCATGCACTTTGTTTCATAATTTGCTTCTGGTAAAATGGTTGTTTTTGCAGAAACTTGTGTAGGCATATTTTGAGTATAAAATTCTTTCTAAAATTATTTTGGTGATAAAATCTTTGGAAAATGGTTTGTTTTGAACCTACTGACCATATAAATCAATTTGTGGTTTCAAAAACTTATTTGGTGAAGCAAAATAATAAATCTTTGATTTAAACCATTTCTAGTCAAATAAAAATAATGTTTATGTGTTAAAAATGCTTTTGGAAGAAAACCTTTGGGAAATGTTTTGATTTAAACTCTCTGACCCTAAACACAAAGTTTTATGATTTGAAAACATATTTGGTGAACCCTATAAAGATTTTTACTTTGCTAAAGGCATTTTCAACCACATAAAATATTGTTTTGGTTTAAAAATGATTTATAAGTAAAATCTTTTGCAAATGATTTTGCCACTTTTATAAAATGACCAA
Organism: Avena sativa; assembly: GCA_916181665.1. NCBI lineage: Eukaryota > Viridiplantae > Streptophyta > Magnoliopsida > Poales > Poaceae > Avena > Avena sativa. The sequence goes on along the minus strand of OV702293.1, from coordinate 6,143,084 downwards.
TAGGTGTTTTAGAATGTTTATAACCTATTATAAACCATTTTTCCAAATAAAACAATCTTTTGCGTGCTTGCATGCATTGCTTTATTTCTATTATTTTATGTATTGTTTGCTTGAATGGTAGATTGAAATTGTGCCTTGCTTGATTGAATTGTAGTAAAATTTGAAGAGTGTGAATATTGCAAGATCAAGGAGTGAACTTATACTATCTACCAAAAAGGCAAGTGATGCTTCATACTTTTGTCCCATTTTCACTATGCATTAGTGATATTTCTAAGTAGGACTTGCATGGAATTGATGTTAAGTATAAACTATGCCATGGGAAATCCTAGTAGATGAAACCTTAGTAGAAATTTCCTAAGTTAAGATTCCTACTACCATCATGCTTAGCTTAGCTGGTAGAAAACAAGGGTGGATTATATTCATACCATGGAATGTCTCTAAGTCAAGGACTTGTGTTTTTTTAATAAAACAACTAAGTAAATGAATCACCTGGGTGGAATGGAAGGAATGGTTTGTGTTGAGTGGTTACATAAGGCCCATTTCTATGGTTTACCTTGTGTATCTCACTTGTGGATGGCCACCCAGGAACAAAGAGATTTGAGATGTCAAATGTTGAGAAGCTTCAAGTGCAGCCACTTGGCATTATGGGCTCTACCTGCATCATATAGGTTGCAATAACTTAGCCAAATGGACAGTTGGTGGTAGGGGATGATAGGTTGGAACGCGTCCATTCTGGTCTAAGGGAAGGCTTCTAAAAGATCTTGTCTTGGTGAAACCAAGTCTTGTGGGGAAAGTGCACCACCTCTGCAGAGTGTAAAATCTAAGTACTTAGCCATGTCCCTGGTAAAGGACAATTTGAGCATCAAGACATGGAAGCTATCAAGAATCTCCTCATCCAAATTTCTAAGTTAAAAACTTGTGGTGGAACCGGGGTTAAAGGATCACCAATTTCTATTGGGAGATGCCTTGGGTGATTTTGTCAAGCAAAAACTTAGTGTTTTCAAATGATAAGGAAAATATATTTTGAGCAATGCAAGCCTAAGCTCCACTTAGCCAAATGCATATAGATGATAGACTCCACTATATTACCATAGTATCACTTGCCAATACAATTCAAATGTATTGACCCTTGTGGCTATAACTTGTTCTGTTGCAGGTTTGTTTGATGTTAGTAAGATGTGTTGATTAGGATTACAAGTGTACAACCAACATGTTTGCCTGTGGCACTTTGAAGATGAAGGACCCCATGCTATTGTTATATTCTGCTGCATTGTATTGAGATGGCCAAATGAGCTATGTAAGATGTAATAAATTATTTTATTCCTGGTTATAAAGTTGTATTATGACCTTTGTTTCTTGATATTACATCTTAACTGTGGATGCTAGCTATTGATCCAGGGACTAGCATTGTAAACACAGGGACCTCTACCTTATAAAGGGGAGGGATCTTACAGATGGTATCAGAGCATTGTGTTGCCTGTAGGATTTGTAAACCTAGGATTGGACAAAACCCCTTAGAAAAATAGGAGTTATATTTGTTCCAAAACTTATTTACAAACAATCTTGTAAACTCTTTCCTCAACCATTTTGGTTTTGACTCTACATCTCTTCTATTTCAAACTTTATGGATAAAGCCTCCACCATGAGCAAAGACTTCAACATGAGCAAAGGACTTCACCAACTCAAGTGATTTCAACTTTATTCTCAACAAGGACTTCAACTTGGATATCACTAAGGACTACAAGTGAGCCAAAAGACATTACTCAAGACTTGAAGACTAAGGAAACACAACTTAGAAGGAACCATCATCACCTTTGAAGTTTTGCGACCAAGACACAAGAATTTTTCCAAGGAAACCATGATCTCATTCAAGAAGAAACAACAAAGAAGAATGGAATGATCTCAAGTGAACCATATAGTTGGACCACCATGTTTAGTTTAAATTAAACCCACCAACTTATGTGGTGTAACAAAAATATTTTTGTTGCCTATAAATGTGCTTGAAACTTGTTGTTTGAGTGGAATGATTGTTTGTGATTGCTTGCTCATTGCTTGTGTGAATTGTGTTGAGTGTGACTAGAATTATTCCCTTAGAAATCTTTTGCATATTCTAATCCCAATCCAACCCAAACAGATGACTACTCCAAGGAACTCCAACATCAAGAAGGGTGACAACAACAACCAAGAGATGCACATGAGAGAACAACTACTAGCAAACCAAACCCAGTTGAACCAAGTGACAACTTAGTTTTTAGCCAACAACAATGAGTTAGACCCAACCATGCAAAAGTTTTTGGAAATCCAATCCCAATTGTTGCAAGGGATGGCCACTCAAATGATCAACATGGGAGACAACCTTTCCCAAGGAGTTTATGACAACAATGATGTCAAAGATGATATTTTAGAAGGAACCCAAGCTTGCCATGTTTGTGGAGACAAGGATCACACTTCCAAGGACCATGAAGATCAATGCCCCAATTGTGAAGAGAAACATCCAACTAATCAATGCCCCACATCTCAAGCTACTTGTTTCCTATGTGAAGGAAAAAAACCATGTCCCTATCCAATGTCCCATCTATTCCATAGTTCATCAAAGGAAACAAGGTGGAGTGCATCAACAGTTTGTAAACCCTCATGAAGGAACAACTTCTACCAAGAAGGATGAAGGCCAAGTCAAAACCATGCATCATAAGGCCAAATCCAAAGTGATCACAAAGTGTTGCTACTCTTGTGAAGAAGAAGGTCATATCTCTAGTAACTGCCCCAAGAAGAGAGAAAGATTTCCCACCTTTATGGTGAAATATGAAGAGCATGAACTAGAAGAACTCCTAGCTTTGGAGAGACCCAAGAAGAAGAAGAAATGCCCCAACCCTAGTAAGAAGGATATTATCCAAGAGCAATGTTACACTTGCAAAGAGATGGGACACTATGCCAATGAATGCCCAGAAAAGAAGAAGAACCAAGGAAACAAACAAAAGGCAATGATACCAAAGGAAAAGAAAGATATCATCCAAGTGATGTGTTTAAAATGCAAAGAACCAGGCCATTATGCAAACAAGTGCCCAGAGAAGTTCCATCAAGATCCCAAGCAAGCGAAGAAGTAATCTAGTTGGAGAATTTTTAAGGGTGGTAGTACCCTAGTTGCTTGAGCCAACTTGTAACCCTATCTTTCCCAAATCTCGGGACGAGATTTATTTTAAGGGTGGTAGCCTATCACATACCAAAATTTTCCAAATTTTGTAATGTGAAAAATAAATAAACAGAATAAATAATTGTTGAAATTTAGGGTGAAAAGAAACTTTTTGTCTCTAAATGGAAACCTAAAATCCCATCTTAAACTAACTTTGAATAATGTTTGAATCCAACTAAATTCAAATCAAGTGAAATGCATTCTTCATAAATGCATCTAGAGATTTAAACACTTGAGAAATAAACCAAAACCCTAAAACCCTAATGGAAGAAAATCATTTTCAAGTTATCTCTAAGACCATGGATTTGATCCATATAAAAAGTTGTCAAGCAAACATTTCAAAATGATCAAGAATGACAAATGGAAATATTATAAAACCATATAAATTGATTTCATTCAATTTGAAGCCATTAATAAAATCTTATGAATTTTAATAAGATAAGAAAATTGATTATCCAAAGCTAATAAAGCACTTATCAATAAATCCACACCAAATGGTGAGCAAATAATCTTAAAGATATTTAAAAGAATAAACAAATATTAAACAAGAGTTTACCAATTGGAATCACCAAGTTTGGATCTATAAATAAAAAGATGTGGATTTTATAAGATAAAGATAGAAATATTAAATGAAGAATATTTAAAGACCAAATTAAAGCTTGGCCCAATCCATAAGAAAATGGAATGAATATAATCCAAATCCAAATAAAATAAATGGATAAAGAATTTTTCCAAATAAAATAAAGTGACATTAACCAAATCCTATTCTATTGAATAAAGACAAATACCCAAGTTAAATGATTAATAAATCATATTAAAAATGTTCTAAATAATTCAAGGTGAATAATTTGACACCCAAATAAATGATTAAAACCTACTGAAAAGATTTGTAAAGATTTAGATTTCAAATGGAGTTTGAAAAACGTTATTTAAATCTTATTTGAATTAATGCAAGGGCCTATTTTAGTTAATTAATATTCCCTAAAAAGAATAAATTTATTATTCTAAATTTGACTTCAGAATGTATTATTAATCAGTGTTTGAATCCACACAAAGTTGGAGAGAAGTTTGAATTCAAATAGATGTTTGAAAAGATTAAACAAAATCAAAACAGAAATTAGAAATGGAAAAAGAAAAACAATCAGTACAAAAAAAATGAAGGAATCCAGCCCAGCCCAGCCCACTGGCCCAGCAACCCACTTCCTCTCACCCTGAGCGAACCGTTTTCTCACCGCAGAACTCACCCACTCCGCCACTGATGGTTGGACCCCACCTCCCCTCTCTCTCTTGCTGACGCCAGGCCCCACTGCCACCTCATCGTCGTCCTCACCTGCGGTGACCGCGCCTCCCCTCCTCGACCGTTTTTGGCGAAAATTGTCAGCATCAATTCGCGTTAACGCAGCAGTTAATCTCCCCTGCGACCACGCCTTCTTAACCGCCTGCCCCTGCTCTCCATTTCCCCTCTCTCGCCCCTCACTTTCTGCCTCTAGGCCGTCCCAATTCGTCCTCACACCGCTGCTGGCTACGACGGACTCCGACGTCGATTCCGGCGATCCTCCACCGTGCCTCGCCTCCTCGACCACACGAGCACGCTCCCCACTGTCCTGCGAACCTCCCAGTACTACTTGTTTAGCCGCGCGCGCCTCAAACGCTCGGCAACGACAATGACCTCTCGCCACCGTCCACTGCCTCTACTCTGTCGAGCTCTCCAGGTAAACTCCGACCAAGCCTTTCCCTCTCACTGATGCTCCCAGACTCACAACCCTCGTGCACACCTAACAGCGCCTCTACTGTGTCTTAGCATGGTCTGAAACGTTGCCAGCGACGACAACCGGAGAGCACCGCCGCCCGCAGCAACTCCGGCGAGAGATTGAAGACGAACTCGTGCGCCCCTTGCCTCCTCACGAAAACGTTGAGTATCAGCACGCCACGACGACCTCGGTGAGCCTTTCCTCTACCCCTTTTGCGTCCTGTATCGCCGGCTCCGCCGTAGCCAGAGCACGCGCCGCCGTCAGCCGTCGCCAACGCCGCTCGTTCTAGGTCAAACGCGTAGCATCCATTGAATCTTGATCCTGTGGCATAGACAGAACAGCTTAAACGAAAGGGTACGGTTGAACCTGGGCCGCACGATTACACTCAGATCCAACGCACCAGAGTGAGCGATCCGCACGAACCGGTATGGCCCAATGAAAAACAGCCACGTGCCTCGGACTTCGTTTTAAAGACAGAAACATTTCTATTAGATGTTCAATTTTGTAAAATTCATAACTTTCAAACCACACGTCTAAATTTTGCAAATTTTATATCAATGGAATCAGCAGAACAAGTACTTTCCAACCATGCACTTTGTTTAGTAATTTGCTTCTGGTAAAATGGTTATTTTTGCAGAAACTTGTGTAGGCATATTTTGAGTATAAAATTCTTTCTAAAATTATTTTGGTGATAAAATCTTTGGAAAATGGTTTGTTTTGAACCTACTGACCATATAAATCAATTTGTGGTTTCAAAAACATATTTGGTGAAGCAAAAGAATAAATCTTTGATTTAAACCATTTCTAGTCAAATAAAAATAATGTTTATGTGTTAAAAATGCTTTTGGAAGAAAACCTTTGGGAAATGTTTTGATACTAGTATTGTCAGTCACCCATTGTAAATTGAATCTTCACTATGTTGGGAGAAACAGGCACCCGCAAAGCCACTTATGCAATACAAGTTGCATGTCAAACGTGGATCAAGTCTCATGAACGATGTCATGTAAGGTTAGCCCGGGCCGCTTCATCCCACCATCCCGCAAGATGCAAAGTACACAAGAAGCAATCGACAACAAAAGCATCAATGCCCATAATGACCATTGTGTTCTACTCGTGCAACAGATCTACATATAGACACAGCTCTGATACCAATGTAGGGGTTCATAGCATGGAAAACAAAAAAATTCTACCGCATGCACACAAACAAGCCAAGATCTATCTACTAGATTGTAGCAACGAGTCGATAGAAGCACTCGCCCTTGAAGATTCCAAAGCGGTTAACTAGAGCAGATTCTCATGGGCGATGTAGTCGTACACTTGCCGATCTCAAGATCGCGTAGACGATCCTTCCGGCGTTGCGTTTCGGCAGCGCTTTCGCAGTAGGTCACACGTTTGGTACTCGATGAAGACCTTCCTCTCCCTTGTTCCAACAGGCATCGGAGGTTGTAGTTTTCCCCTCACCATTCCGATAGCACGACGGCGTGGTGTCGGAAGTAGAGGGAAGATCTCGCATGTCTTCGCCAAAGCCGGTGCGAGTTATGGTGGATCTAGGATTTCCGGCGATCTAGGTTTAGAAGGCCGGAGAGGAGGAGGTGGTGTCGACGGCGGCTAGGGAAACGACGACAAGCCGGTGGCGGTGCGAGGAGGCGGCGGCTGGCGGCGGCGGCGTCTAGGCGGCGGCGCACGGCAGCGACAACGGCTAGGCGGTGGTGCACGGGGTGGGGAGGGCTGGTTGTGTGTTCTTTCGGGCAGCCCTCACCCTCTATTTATGAGAGAGAGGGAGTCTTGGGAGAGGGGAGTTTGAATCCATACCCAAACCCAAGTTGGATAGAAGGAAGGACTCTTTCCTTCTTCCACTAGGAAACTATTGTTCCAGTTTGACTTTTCAAACCTCCCTTTTGAATTTCAATTTAGAGCTTTAATTCTCTCTCGCAAATGCCCAACCAAAGTGACCTAGGACATGATCCAATCATTCCACTTACCCTTGACACATTCATGGACCATTCCCCTTCCGATCCGGTGAACCTTCTAGAACTTCTCCGATGAAAACATCGAAATCATTCCCGAACACCGGAATCGGACTTTCCTTATATGAATCTTATTCTCCAGACCATTCTGGATCTCCTCGTGATATCCCGGATCCCATCCGAGACTCCGAACAACATTCGGTTTCCCTACTTACATTCCATATCTACTAAACAACATCGAATCCTTAAGTGTGTCTCCCTACGGTTCGTGAATTATGCGGACATGACCGAGACACTTCTCCGATCAATAACCAATAGAGGAATCTGGAAATTCATATGGTTCCCACATATTTCTATGATTACTTTGCGATCGAATGAACCACTTACATACGATATCAATTTCCCTTTGTCTCGCGATAGTTTACTTATTCGAGGTTTGATCATCGGTATCTCTGCATACCTAGTTCAAACTCGTTACCGATAAGTACTCTTTTCTCGTTCCCGTGATATGTGATCCCTTGTGAGCCAGTCACATGATTGCAAGCTAATTGGATGACATTCCACCGAGAGGGCCCAGAGTATATATATCCGTCATATGGATGGACAAATCCCACTCTTGATCCATGTGCCTCAACACATACTTTCTAAACACTCAATGCCATATTTATAACCACCCAGTTACGGTGTGGTGTTTGATGTCATCAAAGAATCCTTCTGGTGATGGTGATTATCATGATCTCATGGTCGAAGGAATTAGGTTACTATGTATCAGAAAGCTTATAGCAAATGAACTATATTAAATGACTTGATCTTTATGCTACGCTTAACTATAGGAGTATGTCCATCACATCATTCTCCTAATGATATGACCCTGTTGTTAATAACATCTCTATGTTCATGATCAGGAAACCATGATCATATATTAACCAATAAGCTAGTTTAACAAGAGGCTTTACTAGGGACTCTTTTATGTTTACAAATCATACAAGTATTAATGTTTCTGGTTAATACAATTATAGCATGGTATGTAAACATTTATCATAAGTATGAAGATATGATAATAACCACTTTATTATTGCCTCTTGGGAATATCTCCAACAGTCTCCCACTTGCACTAGAGTCAATAATCTAGTTTCAAACCTTTGTGCATTCAACACCTATGGCTTTCTAGTGTTGTATTTACACGATTGCTAGTGGTCAACTGATCTCTGGATCCAACACTTTCAGGTCCGTGTGTAATTGCATGTCTTTGCGTCTCTACGCATCACTCATTCTCTAATGAGATGGCTTTGTATATTTTTGGTCCTTTGGTGAGACCTTTAGTTCCCTAGGGTTAAAACATGTTGATAATATTGTCCTACAATATATCTTCATAGTACTATCCCGCTGTGAACCACACCTAGTTTGATAATAAACTACTTGACACAAATGCCCTCTTTTGCTGCTATAATAGCAGTCATATACTTAGCCTTTTGTTGTAGTATCTGTCACAATGTCTTAACTTTGGAACTCATCCAAATCCATTATGGAACTTACTTTCCATCATATTATGCCACCCTTAGTTTAGATTGAGATAAACTTAATTTGTACTTCATGACAAAACTAGTATCAATGTAATACTTTTACAATGAACTAACCATCTATTTGTCACTTCTACAAAATAATATATTCTTAGTTCTTCTAAAAGATCATAAGAATATCTTTACTATCGTCCAATAATCATCTTATGAATCATTCTGGTATATGCTCATAACATTTAGAGCATAGGAAATATCTGGATTTGTACACATCACAACATGATTGATAAAATACTCTTTGTGATTTTATCTATCAAGTATCAAAAATACTTAAATCTTTATTCAATCCTTCCTGTGCAAAAAGAACATTTCTTGTAGTTTCTATATTGAACTCATTCAATATCTCATCTATGTACTTCTGGCACAACCATATTGGCGTCACAATTTATCCTTATAGACATTGATGCCAAATATTCAGGTTCTGCCTAAGCCTTTCATCGAGATGAAATTCTTAACCTGTGTCAAACAAAAGATACATCATTTCCAATCAATAATATGTCTTCCACATGATGTATTAGAAACATATCTTAGCGCTCCCACTTAATTTCTTGCAAATGCAAGCATCTTCATCGTCTCCGATGAAATTAAACTCTTTTAATAGTTTCATCATAGTGAAGATTCCAACTCCGTGATGCTTAATTCAACCATTGAAGTTTGCATATGATTTTAGCATCCTTTGAATAAAAAAAACCTTTCGACCGTGTCATGCACACCTCCTAGGTAACCATTCTATTAGAAGAACTTATTTTGTTTATTCAACTATCACATAACAAAATTATATGTAGTGGTTGCTACATTAATCTGTCAAGACTAAGTATCGCTTAATGAAAGATCGGATCTTGTCATAGTCAACTATTTGAATATTGTCGTGAACTCTTTCCCGACATGTCGATAATTTCATAGATGTGAAACATCCATGTCTATTTCTTTATAGATCCAAATACGACTATAGGGTCTTGCACATTTTCAGAGGGTCTTGCAAGTTCCAAGCTTGATCTCTTGTATATGGAACTATCACGGATTTTATGGCTTCAAACCATTTGACAGAGTCAGGGCCCGTCATTGCTGTTGGAATTATGCCCTAGAGGCAATAATAAAGATGTTATTATTATAATTTTTGTTCGTGATAAAGTTTATATTCCATGCTAGAATTGTATTAAGCGGAAACTTTGATACGTGTGTGGTTTATGAACAACACCGTGTCCCTAGTACGCCTCTATGGACTAGCTCATTGATTAATGATGGTTAAGGTTTCCTAACCATAGACATGAGTTGTCGATTAATAATGAGATCATATCATTGGGAGAATGATATGATGGACAGACCCAAATTAAGCAGAGCAATTAGATCGTGTCATCGTGTTCATCTTTGCAAAGATTTTTTTTTGTCAAATATTGTATTCCTTAGACCATAAGATAATGCAACTCCCTGGTATCGGAAGAAAGCTTTGAGGTCATCAAACGTCATCCTATGAGAGGGTTATCATAAAGGTGTCTCTCAGGTGATCAGAAAGTACTTGTTGGGTTGTATGTATCGAGATGGGATTTGTCCCTCCCAAGTCGGAGAGATATACTTCGGGCCCACTCGGTAATCGATATCAACACCGCTTGCAAGAAAGTGGTTAAGGAGTTAATCACAAATTGATATCGGATTACGGAACGAGTAAAGTACTTGCTGTGAACGAGATTGAACTAGGTATGCCGATACCGACGATCGAATCTCGGGCAAGTAAAATATCACGCGATGAAGGGAATATATATGGGATTAATTGAATCCTGGCATCGTGGTTCATCCGATATGATCATCGATGAATATGTGGGAGTCAATATGGGTTTCCAGACCCCGTTGTTGATTATTGATAGAAGATCATGTCTGCATATTCTCGAACCCGTAGGGTCACACACTTAACGTGTCTCGACACTAGGATAGAATGGATAATTGGTTTATGAGTTTTTGTTCGGAGTCTCGGATGAGATCCAGGACATCACGAGAGGTTCCGAAATGGTCTGGAGAATAAGATTCATATAAGGGAAAGCAGTTTTTGGATTTCGGAATGTTCGGTATTGTACCGGAAGGTTCTAGAAGCTTCCGGAGTGGGACCAACGTGGCCCCACTTGTCAGGAGGGGGCGTGGGCCTACGAGGGAGTGCCCTGGCCGCATTGGGCCAGGGGCACAAGGCCCCATAGGCCCAGCCGGCCAAGCCCTAGGGGAAACCCTAGGGAGAGCTTCTAGAAGGGGGGAACTTGCCCCCCACTCCATCCCATGTGGCCGCCGGCCCTAGGGTTTGGAGGAGGGGAAAGGGCAGCCGGCCATCCCTTTATATAAAGAGGGAAGGGGCACACCCTCCCCCCACACCTCCTCACACCCTAGCCGCCTAGTTGCTGCCCTCCTCTCTCTCTCTCTCCCGACTACGCGTAGGTGAAGCCCTGCCGTAGAAACTCTCCACCTTTGCACCACGCCGTCGTGTTGTCGATACAATCTATCTCTCCACCCCACTTGCTGGACCGAGGAAGGAGGAGACGTCGAGGTGCCGTACGTGTGCATCTCTCGGAGGGGTCGCCACTTGCGGCGTTGGATCGGATCGGATCACGAGGAGGAGAAGGCTAGTACGACTACATCAACCACGTTCCGTTGAATGTTCCGCTGTGCGATTTCTTCAAGGGTATGAAGATCTCATCTATTCCCCCTCGTTGTTTGCATCTCCTAGATTAGATCTTGGCTTCCCCGTTCGCATCCGTAGAAATTTTTTGATTTACTATGCTGCAAAACCCATCAGTGGTATCAGAGCTAGATCTATGCGTAGATGTGTTTCACGAGTAGAACGCAACATGCTTGTTGCGGGCGTTGATGTTTTCTGTTGCAAGCCTCTTGTTGTGTACTTCTTATGACGCGGGATAGTGAGATCTAAGCGGTCCAGGCCAACTTTACGCGCCTCGCTCGAGAGACCGGCTCCGCACTTGACGTGTGGCTTGTTCCACACATGCGGCTGGTGGATGCCAGTTTCTCTCACTATAGTTGTCATGGGATTTACACCGGATGTTGGCAACCATAATATCACCGTTGTGGCTTTCCGTAGGTAAGAATCGTTCTTATTTTGTTACTTCCATAAGCCACGTAAAACATGCAACAACAAAGTAGAGGCATCTAACTTGTTTTTGCAGGGAGTGTTTCTGTGATATGGTATGGCCCAAGATGTGATGTGTATGTTGTATGCAATGATCATGTTTTGTAATATTTCACGACTTACATGTCGATGAGTACACAACCGGCAGGAGCCATATGGTTGTCTTTATAATTGTGTATGACCTGTGTGTCAACTTCTTATACGCCATGTAATAGCTTTACTTTATCGCTAAGTAGTTAGCAATAGTTGTAGTTGCTATTCGTGGTGGAGGCAATCATGGTGGAGTGATGGATATCATGCTGGCACGCACAATATGGAGATCATTGCGCGGAGATTGGCTATACCATGTCACATAAAATTATATGCATGTGATGTTTATCCTTTCATGTATCTTATTATGCTTAGATCGCGATGGTAGCATTATAAGATGATTCCTCACTTAAAGATCAAGATAAAACTGTGTTCTCCCCATGTATGCACCGTTGCGAAAGTTCGTCGTGTTCAAGCACCACGTGATGATCGGGTGCTATAAACTCTACGTTCACATACAACGGGTGCAAGCCAGTTTTGCCCACGCGGAAATACTTGGGTTTGACTTGACGAGCCTAGCATGTACAGACATGGCCTCGGAACACACGAACCGAAAGGTTAAGCATGAGTCATATGAATGATATGATCGACACTTTGTTGTCCACCATTGAAACCACATCTCTTCTCGTGAAGATCGGATTAGGTGTGGTGAATTTGGATCGTGTTCACTAAACAACTTGAGGGATGTTGAATTTAGTGGGAGTTCATCTAGTAATTTGATTAAGTTGAACTAGTTATCATGAACATAGTCTAAATTGTACTTGCAAATTTTGTAGATCAAATGGCTAAGTCCAACTTCAACTTCAACGTTTTTGCTGAGAAAGAAAATCTTAAGAACAATGGGTCTAACTTCACCAACTAGTTCCGCAATCTGAGAATCATTCTCGCTGGCGGACAAAAGGACTATGTCCTTGAGAAAGCGCTAGGTGACGCCCTTGCTATAGATGCGCCGGCTGATGAAAAAGCTGTTTATCAGTCGCGCAAAGATGATTATGGTGTGATTAAGAGCACCATGTTGTTTGCTATGGAATCGGACCTTCAAAATCGTTTTGAGGAGTTCGCCGGGCCCTTTGAGATTCTTGAGGAACTGAAAACCATGTTTCAGACTCAGGCCCGTTCTGAGAGATATGAGATCTCTGAGAAATTCTTTAACTGCAAGATGGAGGAAGGGAGTTCCGTTAGTGAGCACGCCATTAAGATGTCGGGCTACACTCAACACCTTGAGCAACTGGACTGCAAGATTCCAGAGGAGCTCAAGATTGACAGAGTTCTGCAATCACTCCCTCCTAGCTATAAAGGTTTTGTAGTTACTCATAATCAGACTAAGCTAAAAGCTGCGGAGGTGGACATCAAGAAATATAATCATGTGTTGATGGTCAACAAGCCCCCTAGCTTTAAGAAAGGTAAGGGTGCAAAGAAGTCCTTCAAGAAAGGCAGCGGAAAGTGTGTTGCCCCTGCTGAGAAGAAGCTCAAGTCTAGACCTAAGCCGGACACTGAGTGCTTCTATTGCAAGAACAAGGGTCACTGGAAGCGCAACTGTCCGAAGTACTTAGCGGACAAGAAGGCTGGCACCATCAAAGGTATACTTGATATACATGTTATTGATGTTTACCTTACTAGCGCTCGTTGTAGTGCCTGGGTATTTGATACTGGTTCAGTTGCTAATATTTGTAACTCGAAACAGGAGCTATGGAATAGACGGTGGCTAGCGAGGGATGAGGTGACGATGCGCGTTGGCAACAGATCAAGAGTTGATGTGATGGCCGTCGGCACGCTCTCCTTAGTTTTACCTTAGGGATTAGTTTTAAACCTTAATAAATGTTATTATGTGCCTCCGTTGAGCATGAACATCATATCTGGATCGTGTTTATTGCAAGACGGTTATTCATTTAAATCGGAGAATAATGGTTGTTCTATTTATATGAGTAACATCTTTTATGGTCATGCACCTACTATGAATGGTTTATTTCTTATGAATCTCGAAAGCAATGAAACACACATCCATAACATTGAGGCTAAGAGATGCAAGGTAGATAGTGATAATACGACTTATTTGTGGCATTGTCGTCTAGGTCATATTGGTGTAAAATGCATGAAGAAACTCCATTCTGATGGACTTTTGGAGTCTCTTGATTTTGAATCATTTGACACGTGCGAGCCGTGCCTCATGGGCAAGATGATCAAAACCCCGTTCTCCGGAATAATGGAGCGAGCAACGGACTTGTTGGAAATCATACATACCGATGTATGCGGACCAATGAGTGTTTCGACGCGCGGTGGATATCGCTATTTTCTCACTTTTACTGATGACTTAAGTAGATATGGGTATATCTATTTAATGAAACATAAATCTGAAACATTTGAAAAGTTCAAAGAATTTCAGAACGAAGTGGAAAACCATCGTAACAGGAAAATTAAATTTCTACGATCCGATCGTGGAGGTGAATATTTGAGTTATGATTTTCTCACGCATCTTAAAGCAAGCGGAATCGTTTCGCAACTCACGCCACCCGGAACATCACAGCGCAATGGTGTGTCTGAACGCTGGAATCGAACTCTATTAGATATGGTGTGATCAATGATGTCTCTTACAGATTTGCCGTTATCATTTTGGGGTTATGCATTAGAAACCGCTGCATTCACTTTAAATAGGGCACCATCTAAATCCGTTGAGACGACACCGTATGAACTGTGGTTTGGTGCTAAATCTAAGTTGTCGTTTCTTAAAGTTTGGGGATGCGAGGCTTACGTCAAGAAGTTGATGCCGGACAAGCTCGAACCCAAAGCGGAGAAATGCGTCTTCATAGGATACCCTAAGGAAACTATTGGGTATACCTTCTATCACAGATCCGAAGGCAAAGTGTTTGTCGCAAAGAACGGATCCTTTCTTGAGAAGGAGTTTCTCTCGAAAGAAGTGAGTGGGAGGAAAGTAGAGCTAGACGAGGTTATTGAACCTTCTCTTGAGTTGGAGAGTAGCGTATCACCTGAAATTGTTCCAGTGCCGTCTGCACCAACAATAGAGGAAGCTAATGACAAGGATCATGAAGCTTCGGACGATGCCACTACTGAACATCGCAGGTCGACAAGGTCACGTGCCCCTCCTGAGTGGTACGGCAACCCTGTCTTAACTGTCTTGTTCGTAGACAACAGTGAACCTGCGAACTATGAGGAAGCAATGATGAGCCCAGACTCTGAGAAATGGCTAGAGGCCATGAAATCCGAATTAGGATCCATGAGCGAAAACCAAGTATGGACTTTGGTGGACCCTCCTAGCGACCGAAAGGCCGTTTTGTGCAAATGGATTTTCAAGAATAAAACGGACGCGGATGGTAATGTTACTGCCTATAAAGCACGGCTTGTCGCGAAAGATTTTCGACAAGTTCAAGCTGTTGACTACGATGAGACTTTCTCTCCCGTAGCGATGTTTAAGTCCATTCGGATTTTATTAGCAATTGCTGCGTTTCATGATTATGAAATATGGCAGATGGATGTCAAGACTGCGTTCCTCAATGGCAACATTGATGAAGAGTTGTATATGATGCAACCCGAAGGTTTGGTCGATCCTAAGGATGCTGATAAGGTATGCAAACTTCAACGTTCCATTTATGGACTGAAGCAAGCATCTCGGAGTTGGAACCTTCGTTTTGATCAAGTGATCAAGAGCTTTGAATTTGTTCCAAATTGCTACGAAGCTTGTATCTACAAGAAAGTGAATGGGAGCTCAGTGACATTTTTGGTACTATATGTGGATGACATATTGATTATTGGAAATGACATTGACATGCTTAACGATGTGAAGAGTTATTTTAACAAATGTTTTTCAATGAAAGACCTAGGGGAAGCTGCTTGTATATTAGGCATCAAAATCTATAGATATAGACAAAGACGCCTAATAGCTTTAAGCCAAAGTACATACCTAGACAAAGTTCTGAAAAGGTTCAGAATGGATAAGGCAAAGAAAGGTTTAGTGCCCATGTTGTCAGGTAAGATATTGAGCAAGGCTCAGTGTCCATCTACGGTAAATGATAGAGAAGCTATGAGAAAAGTGTCTTATGCCTCGGCCATAGGTTCTATCATGTATGCCATGTTGTGTACTAGACCGGATGTGTCCAATGCTCTTAGTTTGACGAGCAGATACCAAAGTGATCCAGGAGTGGAACACTGGACAGCCGTGAAGAACATCCTAAAGTATTTAAATAGGACTAAAGAAATGTTCTTAGTCTATCGAGGTGATGAACAGCTCGTCATAAAAGGTTACGTCAACGCTAGTTTCGACACCGACAAGGATGATTCTAAATCTCAGACAGGATACGTTTATATTTTGAATGGAGGAGCTGTGAGCTGGAGAAGCTGCAAGCAAAGCGTGATCGCGGGATCTACAGTAGAAGCGGAATACATGGCTGCTGCAGAAGCGTCAAGTGAAGGAGTTTGGATCAGAAACTTCATCACTGAGCTTGGTGTGGTTCCAAGTGCCTTGGACCCACTGGAGATATTGTGTGACAACACTGGCGCCATAGCACTGGCTAAGGAACCAAGATATCATCCAAAGACCAAGCATATCAACCGCAAGTTTCATATAATTCGAGATTATATAACAGATGGAGATCTGAAGATTAGCAAAGTACATACGAATTTGAATGTCGCAGATCCGTTGACTAAACCTCTTCCACGAGCAAAACATGATCAGCACCTTAGTGCCATGGGTGTTAGATTGTTGCCAGATGTAAACTAGATTATTGACTCTAGTGCAAGTGGGAGACTG
This sequence comes from Avena sativa, assembly GCA_916181665.1. Lineage (NCBI taxonomy): Eukaryota > Viridiplantae > Streptophyta > Magnoliopsida > Poales > Poaceae > Avena > Avena sativa. The sequence continues at coordinate 6,126,623 of OV702293.1, read as the reverse complement.
TTGGAATTATGCCCAAGAGGCAATAATAAAGATGTTATTATTATAATTCTTGTTCGTGATAAAGTTTATATTCCATGCTAGAATTGTATTAAGCGGAAACTTTGATACTTGTGTGGTTTATGAACAACACCGTGTCCCTAGTACGCCTCTATGGACTAGCTCATTGATTAATGATGGTTAAGGTTTCCTAACCATAGACATGAGTTGTTGATTAATAATGAGATCATATCATTGGGAGAATGATATGATCGACAGATCCAAATTAAGCAGAGCAATTAGATCGTGTCATCGTGTTCATCTTTGTGAAGCTTTTTCTTATGTCAAATATTGTATTCCCTAGACCATGAGATAATGCAACTCCCTGGTATCGGAAGAAAGCTTTGAGGTCATCAAACGTCATCCTATGAGAGGGTGATCATAAAGGTGTCTCTCAGGTGATCGGAAAGTACTTGTTGGGTTGTATGTATCGAGATAGGATTTGTCCCTCCCAAGTCGGGGAGATATACTTCGGGCCCACTCGATAATCTATATCATAACCGCTTGCAAGCAAGTGGTTAAGGAGTTAATCACAAAGTGATATTGGATTACGGAACGAGTAAAGTACTTGTTGTGAACGAGATTGAACTAGGTATGCTGATACCGACGATCGAATCTCGGGCAAGTAAAATATCGTGCAGCGAAGGGAATATATATATGGGATTAATTGAATCCTGGCATCGTGGTTCATCCGATATGATCATCGATGAATATGTCGGAGTCAATATGGGTTTCCAGACCCCGCTGTTGATTATTGATAGAAGATCATGTCTGCATATTCTCGAACCCGTAGGGTCACACACTTAACGTGTCTCGACGGTAGGATAGAATGGATAATTGGTTTATGAGTTTTTTTTCAGAGTCTCGGATAAGATCCAGGACATCACGAGAGGTTCCGAAATGGTCCGAAGAATAAGATTCATATAAGGGAAAGCAGTTTTTGGATTTTAGAATTGTTTCGGAATGTTTGGTATTGTACCGGAAGGTTCTAGAAGCTTCCAGAGTGGGACCAACGTGGCCCCACTTGTCGGGAGGGGGCGTGGGACTACGAGGGAGTGCCCTGGCCGCATTGGGCCAGGGGCACAAGGCCCCATAGGCCCAGCCGGCCAAGCCCTAGGGGAAACCCTAGGGAGAGCTTCTAGAAGGGGGAACTTGCCCCCCACTCCACCCCATGTGTCCGCCGGCCCTAGGGTTTGGAGGAGGGGCAAGGGCAGCCAGCCAGCCCTCTATATAAAGAGGGCAGGTGCGCACCCTCCCCCCACACCTCCTCAAACCCTAGCCGCCTAGTTGTTGCCCTCCTCTCTCTCTCCCGACTGCGCGTAGGCGAAGCCCTGCCACAGAAACTCTCCACCTTTGCACCACGCTGTCGTGTTGTAGATCCAATATATCTATCCACCCCACTTGCTGGACCGAGGAAGGAGGAGACATCGAGGTGCCGCACGTGTGCATCTCTCGGAGGCGTCGCCACTTGCGGCGTTGGATCGGATCGGATCGCGAGGAGGAGAAGGCTAGTACGACTACATCAACCACGTTCCATTGAACGTTCCGCTATGCGATTTCTTCAAGGGTATGAAGATCTCATCTATTCCCCCTTGTTGTTTGCATCTCCTAGATTAGATCTTGGCTTCCCCGTTCGCATCCGAAGAAATTTTTTGATTTACTATGCTGCGAAACCCATCAATCGCTTCTTTGCATGTAGTTGGATCATTATTGTCAAATGATGATTTAACTCTCAAATCTTGGTATTTGATTGTTTACTCGACCTACTTGGTTCAATAGGAACTTAGACCTCCGTGACCATAACCTTTGAGGCACGTGAGCCATGAGCATTGTTGCTGCCTCCGGAACACTTTTCGGCGCTGCGCAACTTTGCACATATAGCTAAGGTTCTTTTAATCTTATCAAAGTTCTATTGTCCTCCCACTTAACTTTTCACGGAAAATTCCTTTCTCAAAGAAACTTTACGTTCTAAGCGACAAACATTTTTGTCTTTGGTGTTATGGAGGAATACTCAACTATTATTCAAAATAACATACAAAGATATGTTCATTCGATTTTGGTTGCAAACATCTTTCTTATGCATAGCATACCAATGTTTAAGAAAGGACAACTTGGGTTTTATCCCAAACCATAACTTTATATGGTGTCATTTCAACAGATCATGATGGAGCTCTTTTCAGTGAAAAAGCGGTAGTCTCTAAATCTTTTAATCTTTAAAATATAATGGCAGTTTTAAGAATTACACCTTTGATCTTACAATGTCAAACAAGGTTTCATTGCATATCTCGATTATTCCATACTCATATGGTGTTTCGGGAAACACAAATCCATGGAACGATTCCTCAAATCTTAGGTGTTATGCTAAACTTGTAACTCAAATATCTCCCTTTATGATCCTATCATAAATTCTTTTATTTTCTTGTTACATTGATTTTGCACTTCATCTTGAAAGTCTTTGAACTTTTCAAATGTTTCACACTTCATCCTCATTAAGTAAATATTCATATATTCACTCAAATTTTCGGAGAAAGCATATGAAGTTGAAATCCATCGCTCTTGACTACACATAATGGGCTTTATACATCTATATGTACAATTTCCAATAAGCTAGTCATTCATTCACTTTTGGCCTATGAACGGACTTTTAATTATCTCTAGGAAAGTTTCCAAAGAGTCATTTGATCAAAAATCAAAAGACTCCAAAATTCCATTCACGTGGAGTTTCTTCATGCTTTCTTTCCAATATAATTTAAACGGCGATGTCACTTCCTAAGTGATCTTTCAATCAATTTGTATTTCAACATTTTTAGCACTAGTTTTATGGATGTGATTTCTCCAACGAGATTTGTAAATCATCCATCTTTTATGGATTACGGCAATTATTTGAACAACTCTTTTATTCTCATAATACCTGATCGAAATAACAATTATTGAAAACAAATCTTGAAGGTAAGTTTTGATTTCAACGAGCAACACAACAACCCTTTATTTGTTCTCGATGAGCATCATCACATATTCTTTTGCTAGTTACTTTAGGCCATTGTAGTTCATGAATTGTGTTGTTTCGTATGACGATTCACATCAACAAGTTCAGTATCCAATACTCAAGAACTACATTGTTTAACAAGCAAAGAATATAACCATAACATGTATATCCTCTATATACCTAAGCTGAACAATTCTAGTCTTTTCTCTTCTGCCAAATATTTCTTAGATTTCTCTTTCAGTATTTCTTTATCTTTTCAAAAGAATCTATCAACATCAACAGTGGCGTCATACTTATGACACATAGTCCAAAACATGTATAGTTAAATACCAATGTCTTTGGACTTGCACTTTGAGTAGATCACCATCATCAAATGTTTGGTGTTCTTTCAAATTCCATTCTTTAGTAATCTTTTAGTGTAGTAAACATTTAAGCTATATCAAATATTCATCCTTATCATTGAACTATTCATGATCAAGCTACTTTAGCTTATAATGGTGAATTACGAGTATAATGTTTCTCTCCAAAACCTTTTGGAGGATTAGGACGACCATCGTCTCCAACTTTTTGCAAATTCTCATCAAATATGAGAACATGACTTTTGCTATATTAAACTCTATCATGTTATAACCAAAAACTTTGTTTTAGATGTCATAATATCTTTCACACATGATGGTTTCTGAAACAATTCTTTCAGCTCCTCGATAACCTTGATATTAAAACAATCTTTTGAATATAAAGAATCATGGAGATAAACATGATACTTATATACTAACACTAGAATTGTTACTCTTGATTTAATACCATTTATTAAATTTCACGGAGTAACCAGAACTTACAGAAAATTTGCCATGGGACTTTTAAACTTTAGATTAACACATCAAAACAATACGATACCAGTTAGTAAAGTAACTATCCAGAATTCTATAGTTCTATTATCTCAATTATAACTAAGCGCAAGGTGGTAAACGAATGACAATGACTACAACAACTATGCAAATTCACTTTGTTTTAAATTATGATAAATAGTGTTCAACTTTTAATCATATTGCTGTTGAACTCCCACTCAAAAAAATATCCCTCACATTGTTTTAGTGATCACACGAACCAAATTCACTACACCAAGTCCGATCATCACGTGACATGATATAGTTTCAAAGGCGAACAATCATCATGTTCATCATATCATCTATATGACTCATGCTTTACCTTTCGGTATTCCGTGTTCCGAGACCATGTATGTACATGCTAGGCTCGTCAAGATCAAACCTTAGCTTGTGCGTGAGCAAATCTAGTTTGCTCCCATTGTATACAGTCGCAGAATCTAACTCACCTGATCATCACGTGGTGCTTCGAAACAACTTGCTTTGGCAACGGTGCTTACTAAGGACGAACACTCTATAACTTGATATTTTGTGAGAGGGGTCATCTTATAATGCTACCGTCGTGAACTAAGCAATACAAGATGCATAAAAGGATTAACATCACATGCAATTCATAATATGTGATATGATATGGCCTATCTTCTTGTGCGATCTCCATCTTCAAGCACGAACATGATCTCCATCATCACCGGTATGGCGTCAAGGTCAATGGCGCCGCTTCATGGTTGTCGTCCACCAGCATCAACTATTACAACTACTTTGAATAGACACGCAGGCCTTAACGGAATTTAAAATACAACCATATGGCTCCTGCCGGTTGCCGACTTACAATAAGGAACATTGCATACATCATATATAATCACAATCATGGCCATATCACATCACAGCACACCCCTGCAAAACAAAGTTAGATGTCTCTAATTTTCTTTGCATGTTTTATATGGTTTGGGGCTTTCAAAAAGTGTCGTTCTAACTTACGAACAAGAACCACAACGTTGATACTAGTATTGTCAATCATCCATTGTAAATTGAATCTTCACTATGTTGGGAGAAACAGGCACCCACAAAGCCACTTATGCAATACAAGTTGCATGTCAAGCGTGGAGCAAGTCTCATGAACGATATCATGTAAGGTTAGCCCGGGCCGCTTCATCCCACCATCCCGCAAGATGCAAAGTACACAAGAAGCAATCGACAACAAAAGCATCAACGCCCACAATGACCATTGTGTTCTACTCGTGCAACAGATCTACATATAGACACAGCTCTGATACCAATGTAGGGGTTCGTAGCATGGAAAACAAAAAAATTCTACCGCATGCACACAAAAAAGTCAAGATCTATCTACTTGATTGAAGCAACGAGTCGATAGAAGCACTCACCCTCGAAAATTCCAAAGTGGTTAATGAGAGCAGATTCTCGTGGGTGATGTAGTCGTACACTTGCCGATCTCAAGATCGCGTAGATGATCCTTCCGATGTTGCGTTCCGGCAGCCCTTCCGCAGTCGGTCACATGTTCGGTACTCGATGAAGACCTTCCTGTCCCTTGTTCCAGCAGGCAGCGGAGGTTGTAGTTCTCCCCTCGTGATTCTGGCAGCACGACGGCGTGGTGTCGGAAGTAGAGGCAAGATCCCGCAGGGCTTCGCCTAAGCCGGTGCGAGTTATGGTGGATCTAGGGTTTCCGGCGATCTAGGTTTAGAAGGCCGGAGAGGAGGAGGTGGTGTCGGGAGCGGCTAGGGTGATGGCGATGAGCCGGCGGCTGGCGGTGTGTGGTGGTGGCTAGGCGGCGTCGGCGCACGGGGTGGGGAGGGCTGGTTGTGTGTTCTTTGGGGCAGCCCTCCCCCTCTTTTTATGAGAGGGAGGGAGGCTTGTGAGAGGGGAGTTTGAATCCATACCCAAAACCAAGTTGGATAGAAGGAAGGACTCTTTCCTTCTTCCACTAGGAAACTATTGTTCCAGTTTGACTTTTCAAACCTTCCTTTTGACTTTCAATTTAGAGCTTTAATTCTCTCTCGCAAATGCCTAACCAAAGTGACCTAGGACATGATCCAATCATTCCACTTACCCATGACACATTCATGGACCATTACCCTTCCGGTCCGGTGAACCTTCTAGAACCTTCTAGAACTTCTCCGATGAAAACATCGAAATCATTCCCGAACTCCGGAATCGGACTTTCCTTATATGAATCTTATTCTCCAGACCATTTCGGATCTCTTCGTGATATCCTAGATCCCATCCGAGACTCCGAACAACATTCAGTTTCCCTACTTACATTCCATATCTACTAAACAACATCGAATCCTTAAGTGTGTCTCCCTACGGTTCGTGAATTATGCGGACATGACCGAGACACTTCTCCGATCAATAACCAATAGAGGAATCTAGAAATTCATATGGTCCCACATATTTCTATTATTACTTTGCGATCGAATGAACCACTTATATATGATACCAATTTCCCTTTGTCTCGCGATAGTTTACTTATCCGAGGTTTGACCGTCGGTATCTCTGAATACCTAGTTCACCCTCGTTACCGATAAGTACTCTTTTCTCGTTCCCGTGATATGTGATCCCTTGTGAGCCAGTCACATGCTTGCAAGCTAATTGGATGACATTCCACCGAGAGGGCCCAGAGTATATCTATCCGTCATATGGATGGACAAATCCCACTCTTGATCCATGTGCCTCAACACATACTTTCCAAACACTCAATGCCACCTTTATAACCACCCAGTTACGGTGTGGTGTTTGATGTCATCAAAGCATCCTTCCGGTGATGGTGATTAGCATGATCTCATGGTCGAAGGAATTAGGTTACTATGTATCAGAAAGCTTATAGAAAATGAACTATATTAAATGACTTGATCTTTATGATATGCTTAACTATAGGAGTATGTCCATCACATCATTCTCCTAATGATATGACCCTGTTGTTAATAACATCTCTATGTTCATGATCAGGAAACCATGATCATATATTAACCAACAAGCTAGTTTAACAAGAGGCTTTACTAGGGACTCTTTTATGTTTACAAATCATACAAGTATTAATGTTTCCGGTTAATACAATTATAGCATGGTATGTAAACATTTATCATAAGTATGAAGATATGATAATAACCACTTTATTATTGCCTCTTGGGCATATCTCCAACACTCAGCACCACAATGCTCGAACAAAGCTTTAGCACACACATTGAGATGGATCTCCTTGAACCCCTTCTAAGTACAGATGCCGCTCTTCACTATCTCGCACATCTTGTTGAGCACGAAGGTGGACATGTAAGGGAGTCATTTCAGGGTCCCCTTCATGTCCGCCTTCTTGAGCTTAGCCACGACCTTAGCCTCGATGGAGGTCACATAGGTCTAGACAGAAGTGGGAGCATAGACTATTGCACCCTCTGGAGTGGGTGACATCGATGACACTACCTGGTTCTGTGTGAGAGGCTGGCCGTCATCCACATAAGAACATGGGATCTGGGAGTCCCCAATGGGAATCAAAACCTGGCTAAACTGGTCGCAGAACGAGTCCTGCAACAAGGACGCACTAATGACGCAAATGAATCAAGGTGCAAAAAAAAGATGTACATATGGAGGAAAGTAGCATATGCATCAAATTCATATCAACCTATCAACGGTAATAGTTCATCTACAAGATCGAGCCGAACATTGACGAACTATCAGATCCTACCAAGAAAATCCTACAAATCTGGCTGAAACCTACACCTGCTATTTGCACAACAATCTACCATGTACTTGAATGAAGCTACAAACTACACCTTCTAAACCTAGCAGCTTTGCAGATCTAAGCTAACCCTAGCCGGAAGCGGATATGCTTACCATCATCGCATGAGGTGGCTGACATAGCTCAGCCATAGAGGATGAGGAGGAGAAGGTGCCCCTCACGCCGTCGTGGCCGCCGCCTCTCACCGGAGAAGAAGAAGCTGCTTACCTGGTGCGGATGGAGCGGGAAACAGAGCTCGATATGGGGGGATAGGGGAAATGGCGGGTGTTTTTTCCCTTGTTGGGCGGGGGCGGTAGAAATAGGGGGTTTCGACGGGAGATATGAGATCACCTCCCACGCCAGCTTTTTGATGCAGTCGAAAAGCTCGCGCCATCCCCGTCATTGACCGCGCTCGTGCGGGGAGGAGCGGTTTTGCATCTGCGGGGCGCACGACCAGGATGGCCCGCTGAAAACGGCTGAATCGACCGTAATCGTTGGGTCTGTCAGCGGACTGCTTTAATGTTCGCGCCAGCGCAGCCCAACTAGTTCTGCAGGAAACCAAACGGCCTGTTTTCTACTCTGCTGGACCTGTCTAGACTTCATACAAGCTACCAAATGGCCCCCTTACTTATCAAATCTTGCCACAAATGTGATGGCCATCTCATTCACCACACTTTTGTGAAGCAGCTATAATTTGTCTAGTTGTGTCGGTCATCAGCCAAACAACCCAAATAGCTAAAGATTAGCAAAAAAAAAGAAGAGATAAACAGTAGTCACAGACGGCCACTTGCAAGGATAAAAAAAGAGATAACCCGTGTAGCAGACGCCGTCGACACTCGACAATGAGCAGCGGACGGCACCGGACGGCACGGGTGCCTGCGCCTGCGCGGTCGAGCGTGCGTGCCCGTGAGTAAGCGTGTCGGGGCGTGAACCGACAGACACGTCGACGCGTCTGGACCATCTTTCTGGTCCGTACCGACTCCGAAATGTTCTTTCGGCCACCACACCGACGAGGTCCCGTCGTCGTGCGACCAGGCCCAAGTTCGATCCAGGACGTGGTCAGGATTAGCCCCGCCCCGGTCGGGCAGATCGGGCCGACTCGTATCCGAGTCACCCACTTGTGACCTAATCTAGATTCGAATCTAATAAAGGCATCGGCATATGCCCTATAAGCTGGTACAGTAGTACTCCTTTAGAGGTATATACATTTTTAGTTTCACATCTTGTATTGCTGGAGCATTTTAGTCTTATATCTTGCAAAGTGAGTAAAACTAATCTCACAACTTGCATCCGAGAAACATTTCAGTCCAATTTAGCCTGATTTCAGTAAGTTTGACCAAATTCGTCCAACTATGGCGTTATAATTTTTTAAAAATGACCCTGTGTATTTTTTTTAGCACTTATGTACTTGGTGCTAACCAACAAGAAGGCGGTAGGCATATAAAATAGTTAAAATTATAGCAAGGGAGGACGGAATTGAATTCATGACCTTAGCATCACTAACTACTTGCTCAAGCCACTACCCGGATAGTAATGATTATATAACTTGCTAAGACGTAGTTCTTTTTAACAATACAAACGTGCGCATACACATTCAAATACTCATGTCCACAGTCAAAGTAATATAGTGCATGGAGGTCTTTATTTTGAAACTCGCGCTAGATGGAGCTAGCCATTTGTTTTTGAATATTTGAATAATGCAATTTAAAGTATAAAACACCTTTTAAAAATACGTACATGTGAAAAATGATACAAGCTTTCGGTGTGTAAAATTTTAAACCGGATTAATGACACTGGGTCTGCACAAAAAAAAACTATTCTAACAAGATACGAAGGAACAACCCCAGATTTCTAATTTTATTTTTTCTATGTAGCCTAGAACACAAATTATTTTAGATTGGAAATTTGGATTTTTTAGAATTTTTACAACTTTAGAACACATATTTTTTTATGTTCAGACCAAATGTTTATATTACTCACACGTATGGTGAGTTAGGATACGTGAGCCTGAAATTAATGTATAATAAAGAGGTGTTCTCTTAATTAACAAACCTTGGTGTGTGTTGTACTGGCAAGGTTCTGCTAATTTATTGGCATGGTCCTGAGTTTGACCCCCACTTTTGCTATTATTAGATTTTATTATTTGATCACTGATAGGGGTCATTTTGCAAAAATCTCTAGAATGAGTTCCGTCCTACAAGTGAATGAATTTGATTAAATTTGCTAAAATCCGACTAAATTAGACTAAAATGCTCCTTAGATGCACGTTGTTGAAGGGTTTCGCAGCATAGTAAATCAAAATTTTCTACGGAAGCGAACAGAAGGAAAGCCAAGATCTAATCTAGGAGATGCAAACAACGAGAGAGATTGGATTAGATCTTCATACCCTTGAAGATTCGCACGGCGGAACATTCGTCGGAACGTGGGTGATGTAGTCGCACTCGCTTCTCCTCCTCGCGATCCGATCCGATCTAGCACCACAAGTGGCGGTGCCTCCGTGAGATGCACACGTGCAGCACCTCGACGTCTCCTCCTTTCTCGGACCAGCAAGTAGGGTGGAGAGATAGATTGGATCTACAACGCGACGGCGCGGTGTATATGGTGGAGAATTTCTGCAGCAGGGCTTCGCCTACAAACAGTCGGGAGGGAGAGAGGAGGGCAGCAGGGTAACTAGGGTTTGGAGGAAGGTGTGTGGGGTAGGGAGGGGGCGCACCAGCCCTCTATATATAGAGGGGGGTGCGGCCAGCCCTTGCCCATCCTCCAAGCTTATCTCTAGTTTAAACGATTTAAACTCTCCCTTCTAGAAACCCTATCTTATCTCTAGTTTAAACGATTTAAACTTATCTAGGATCGGCTGGGCCCTATGGGGCCTTGTGCCCCTGGCCCAATGCGGCCAGGACACTCCCTCATAGGCCCATGCCCCCTCCCGGAAGGTGGGACCACATTGGCCCCCTTCCGAAAGGTTCCAGAAGCTTCCGGTACAATACCGATTAATCCGGAACAATTCCGAACTCCAAAAACTGCACTGCCTTATATGAATCTTATTCTCCAGACCATTCCGGAACCTCTCGTGATGTCCCGGATCCCATCCGAGACTCCGAACAAAAATTCATAAACCAAGTATCCAATCTATCCTAGCGTCGAGACACGTTAAGTGTGTGACCCTGCGGGTTCGAGAATATGCAGACATGATCTTCTATCAATAATCAACAACGGGGTCTGGGCACCCATATTGACTCCCACACATTCATCGATGATCATATCGGATGAACCACGATGCCAGGATTCAATCAATCCCATATATATATTCCCTTCGTCTCGCGATATTTTACTTGCCCGAGATTCGATCGTCGGTATCGTCATACCTAGTTCAATCTCGTTCACAGCAAGTACTTTACTCGTTCCGTAATCCGATATCACTTTGTGATTAACTCCTTAACCACATGCTTGCAAGCGGTGTTGATATCGATTACCGAGTGGGCCCGAAGTATATCTCTCCGACTTGGGAGGGACAAATTCCATCTCGATACATACAACCCAACAGATACTTTCCGATCACCTAAGAGACACCTTTATGATCACCCTCTCATAGGATGACGTTTGATGACCTCAAAGCTTTCTTCCGATACCAGGGAGTTGTATTATATCATGGTCTAAGGAATACAATATTTGACATGAGAAAAGCTTCGCAAAGACGAACACGATGAAACGATCTAATAGCTTTGCTTAGTTTGGGTCTATCCACCACATCATTCTCCAATGATATGATCTCATTATCAATTGACAACTCATGTCTATGGTTAGGAAACCTTAACCATCATTGAATAATGAGCTAGTCCATAGAGGCGTACTAGGGACACGGTGTTGTTCACAAACCACACAAGTATTAATGTTTCCGCTTAATACAATTCTAGCATGGAATATAAACTTTATCATGAACAAGAATTATAATAATAATATCTTTATTATTGCCTCTAGGGCATAATTCCAACAGTCTCCCACTTGCACTAGAGTCAATAATCTAGTTTACATTTGGTAACAATCTCACACCCATGGCACTGAGGTGTTGATCATGTTTTACACGTGGAAGAGGTTTAGTCAATGGATCTGCGACATTCAGATCTGTATGTACTTTGCTGATCTTCAGATCTCCATCTGCTATATAATCTCGGATTATATGAAACTTGCGGTTGATATGCTTGGTCTTTGGATGATATCTTGGTTCCTTAGCGAGTGCTATGGCGCCAGTGTTGTCACATAATATCTCCAGTGGGTCCAATGCACTTGGAACCACGCCAAGCTCAGTGATGAAGTTTCTGATCCAAACTCCTTCACTTGACGCTTCTGCAGCAGCCATCTATTCCGCTTCTACTGTAGATCCCGCGATCATGCTTTGCTTGCAGCTTCTCCAGCTCACAGCTCCTCCATTCAAAATATACACGTATCCTATCTGAGATTTAGAATCATCCTTGTCGGTGTCGAAACTAGCATCGACGTAACCTTTTACGACGAGCTGTTCATCACCCCCATAGACTAAGAACATTTCTTTAGTCCTATTTAGGTACCTTAGGATGTTCTTCACGGCTGTCCAGTGTTCCACTCCTGGATCACTTTGATATCTGCTCGTCAAACTAAGAGCATTGGACACATCCGGTCTAGTACACAGCATGGCATACATGATGGAACCTATGGCCGAGGCATAAGGCACTTTGCTCATAGCTTCCCTATCATTTACCGTAGCTGGACACTGAGCCTTGCTGAATATCTTCCCTGACAACATGGGCACTGAACCTTTCAATGCCTTATCCATTCTGAACCTTTTCAGAACTTTGTCTAGGTATGTACTCTGGCTTAAAGCTATCAGGCGTCTTTGTCTATCTCTATAGATTTTGATGCCCAATATATAAGCAGCTTCACCTAGGTCTTTCATTGAAAAAACACTTATTCAAATAACTCTTCACATCGTTAAGCATGTCGATGTCATTTCCAATAATCAATATGTCATCCACATATAGTACCAGAAACGTCACCGGGCTCCCACTCACTTTCTTGTAGATGCAAGCTTCGTAGCAATTTGGAACAAATCCAAAGCTCTGGATCACTTGATCAAAATGAAGGTTCCAACTCCGAGACGCTTGCTTCAGTCCATAAATGGAACGCTGAAGTTTGCATACTTTATCAGCATCCTTAGGATCGACAAAACCTTCGGGTTGCATCATATACAACTCTTCATCAATGTTGCCATTGAGGAAAGTAGTCTTGACATCCATTTGCCATATTTCATAATCATGAAACGCAGCAATTGCTAATAAAATCCGAATGGACTTAAACATCGCTACGGGAGAGAAAGTCTCATCGTAGTCAACACCTTGAACTTGTCGAAAACCTTTCGCAACAAGCCATGCTTTATAGACGGTAACATTACCATCCGCGTCCGTTTTCTTCTTGAAGATCCATTTGCACTCAACGGCCTTTCGGTCGCTAGGAGGGTCCACGAAAGTCCATACTTGGTTTTCGCTCATGGATCCCAATTCGGATTTCATGGCATCTAGCCATTTCTCAGAGTCTGGGCTCATCATCGCTTCCTCATAGTTCGTAGGTTCACTGTCTTCTACTAACAAGACAGTCAAGACAGGGTTGCCGTACCACTCAGGAGGGGCACGCGACCTTGTCGACCTGCGACGTTCAGTAGCAGCATCGTCCGAAGCTTCATGATCCTTGTCATTAGCTTCCTCTATCGTTGGTGCAGGCGGCACTGGAACAATTTCAGGTGCTGCACTACTCTCCAATTCAAGAGAAGGTTCAATAACCTCGTCTAGCTCTACTTTCCTCCCACTCACTTCTTTCGAGAGAAACTCCTTCTCAAGAAAGGAACCGTTCTTTGCGACAAACACTTTGCCTTCGGTTCTGTGATAGAAGGTATACCCAATACTTTCCTTAGGGTATCCTATGAAGACGCACTTCTCCGCTTTGGGTTCGAGCTTGTCCGGCATCAACTTCTTGACGTAAGCTTCGCATCCCCAAACTTTAAGAAACGACAACTTAGGTTTAGCACCAAACCACAGTTTATACGTGTCGTCTCAACGGATTTAGATGGAGCCCTATTTAAAGTGAATGTAGCGGTTTCTAATGCATAACCCCAAAATGATAACGGCAAATCAGTAAGAGACATCATCGATCGGACCATATCTAATAGGGTTCGATTCCGGCGTTCAGACACACCATTGCGCTGTGGTGTTCCGGGTGGCGTGAGTTGCGAAACGATTCCACTTGCTTTGAGATGCGTGAGAAAATCATAACTCAAATATTCGCCCCCACGATCGGATCGTAGAAACTTAATCTTTCTGTTACGATGGTTCTCCACTTCATTCTGAAATTCTTTGAACTTTTCAAACGTTTCAGATTTATGTTTCATTAAATAGATATACCCATATCTACTCAAGTCATCGGTAAAAGTGAGAAAATAGCGATATCCACCGCGCGTCGAAACACTCATCGGTCCGCATACATCGGTATGTATGATTTCCAACAAGTCCGTTGCTCGCTCCATCATACCGGAGAACGGGGTTTTGATCATCTTGCCCATGAGGCATGGTTCGCATGTGTCAAATGATTCAAAATCAAGAGACTGCAAAAGTCCATCAGAATGGAGTTTCTTCATGCGCTTTACACCAATATGACCTAGACGACAGTGCCACAAATAAGTAGTATTATCACTATCTACTTTGCATCTCTTAGCCTCAATGTTATGGATGTGTGTTTCATCCCTTTCGAGATTTAGAAGAAATAAACCATTCACAAGAGGTGCATGACCATAAAAGATGTTACTCATATAAATAGAACAACCATTATTCTCCGATTTAAATGAATAACCGTCTTGCAATAAACATGATCCAGAAATAATGTTCATGCTCAACGCAGGCACATAATAACATTTATTAAGGTTTAAAACTAATCCCGAAGGTAAAACTAAGGAGAGCGTGCCGACGGCCATCACATCAACTCTTGATCCGTTGCCAACGCGCATCGTCACCTCATCCCTCGCAAGCCGCCGTCTATTCCGTAGCTCCTGTTTCGAGTTACAAATATTAGCAACTGAACCAGTATCAAATACCCAGGCACTACAACGAGGGCTAGTGAGGAAAACATCAATAACATGTATATCAAATATACCTTTGATGGTGCCAGCCTTCTTGTCCGCTAAGTACTTCGGACAGTTGCGCTTCCAGTGACCCTTGTCCTTGCAATAGAAGCACTCAGTGTCCGGCTTGGGACCAGACTTGAGCTTCTTCTCAGCAGGGGCAACGCGCTTGCCGCCGCCTTTCTTGAAGGGCTTCTTTGCACCTTTACCTTTCTTGAAGGAGGGCTTGTTGACCATCAACACATGATTATCCTTCTTGATGTCCACCTCCGCAGCCTTCAGCTTTGCGAAGAGCTCGGTGATCGTATCAGTGGAACCAATCTGATTATGAGTCACTACAAAACTTTTGTAGCTGGGAGGGAGTGATTGCAGAACCCTGTCAATCTTGAGCTCCTCTGGAATCTTGCAGTCCAGTTGCTCAAGGCGTTGAGTGTAGCCCGACATCTTAATGGCGTGCTCACTAACGGAACTCCCTGCCTCCATCTTGCAGTTAAAGAACTTCTCAGAGATCTCATATCTCTCAGAACGGGCCTGAGTCTGAAACATGGTTTTCAGCTCCTCGAGAATCTCAAAGGGCCCGGGATAGTTTTCAAAACGATTTTGAAGTTCCGGTTCCATAGCAAACAACATGGTGCTCTTAATCACACCATAATCATCTTTGCGTGACTGATAGACAGCTTTCTCATCAGCCGGCGCAGTTGCAGCAGGGGGGTTACCTAACGCTTTCTTAAGGACATAGTCCTTTTGTCCGCCAGACAGAATGATTCTTAGATTGCGGAACCAGTTGGTGAAGTTAGACCCATTGTTTCTAAGCTTTTCTTTCTCAGCAAAAACGCTGAAGTTGGACTTGGCCATGTGATCTACAGTATTTGCAAGTACAATTTAGACTATGTTCATGATAAATAGTTCAACTTAATCAAATTACTAGATGAACTCCCACTAAATTCAACATCCCTCAAGTTGTTTAGTGAACACGATCCAAATTCACCACACCTAATCCGATCTTCACGAGAAGAGATGTGGTTTCAATGGTGGACAACGAAGTGTCGATCATATCATTCATATGACTCATGCTTAACCTTTCGGTTCTTGTGTTCCGAGGCCATGTCTGTACATGCTAGGCTCGTCAAGTTAGACCCAAGTATTTCCGTGTGTGCAAAACTGGCTTGCACCCGTTGTATGTGAGCGTAGAGTCTATAGCACCCGATCATCACGTGATGCTTGGACACGACGAACTTTCGCAACGGTGCATACTTGGGGAGAACACAACTTTTATCTTGATCTTTAAGTGAGGAATCATCTTATAATGCCACCGTCGCGATCTAAGCATAATAAGATACATAAAAGGATAAACATCACATGCATATAACTTTATGTGACATGGTATAGCCAATCTTCGCGCAATGATCTCCATCTTGTGCGTTCCGGCATGATCTCCATCACTCCACCATGATTGCCTCCACCACGAATAGCAACTACAACTATTGCTAACTACTTAGCGATAAAGTAAAGCTATTACATGGCGTATAAGAAGTTGACTCGCAGGTCATACACAATTATAAAGACAACCATATGGCTCCTGCCGGTTGTGTACTCATCGACATGCAAGTCGTGAAACATTACAAAACATGATCATCGCATACAATATACACATCACATCTTGGGCCATACCATATCACAGAAAACACTCCCTGCAAAAACAAGTTAGACGCCTCTACTTTGTTGTTGCATGTTTTACGTGGCTCATGGGAGTAGATGCTAAGAAAGATTCTTATCTACGGAAAGCCACAACGGTGATATTATGGTTGCCAAACTCCGGTGTTAATCCCATGACAACTATAGTGAAAGAAACTGACATCCACCAGCCGCATGTGTGGTACAAGCCACACGTCAAGTGCGGAGCCGGTCTCGCGAACGACGTCGCGTAAGGTTGGCCTGGACCGCTTCAATCTCACTATCCCGCGTCATAAGAAGAACACAAACAAGAGGCTTGCAACATAAAACATCAACGCCCGCAACAACCATGTTGCGTTCTACTCGTGAATCACATCTACGCATAGATCTAGCTCTGATACCACTGAAGGGTTTCGCAGTATAGTAAATCAAAATTTTCTACGGAAGAGAATAGAAGGAAAGCCAAGATCTAATCTAGGAGATGCAAACAACGAGAGAGATTGGATTAGATCTTCATACCCTTGAAGATTCGCACAGCGGAACGTTCGTCGGAACGTGGGTGATGTAGTCGCACTCGCTTCTCCTCCTCGCGATCCGATCCGATCTAGCACCACAAGTGGCGGTGCCTCCGTGAGATGCACACGTGCAGCACCTCGACGTCTCCTCCTTCCTCAGACCAGCAAGTAGGGTGGAGAGATAGATTGGATCTACAACGCGACGGCGCGGTGTATATGGTGGAGATTTTCTGCAGCAGGGCTTCGCCTACAAACAGTCGGGAGGGAGAGAGGAGGGCAGCATGGTAACTAGGGTTTGGAGGAAGGTGTGTGGGGTAGGGAGGGGGCGCACCAGCCCTCTATATATAGAGGGGGGTGCGTCCAGCCCTTGCCCATCCTCCAAGCCTATCTCTAGTTTAAACGATTTAAACTCTCCCTTCTAGAAACCCTATCTTATCTCTAGTTTAAACGATTTAAACTTATCTAGGATCGGCTGGGCCCTATGGGGCCTTGTGCCCCTGGCCCAATGCGGCCAGGACGCTCCCTCATAGGCCCATGCCCCCTCCCGGAAGGTGGGACCACGTTGGCCCCCTTCCGTAAGGTTCTAGAAGCTTCCGGTACAATACCGATTAATCCGGAACAATTCCGAACTCCAAAAACTGCACTGCCTTATATGAATCTTATTCTCCGGACCATTCCGGAACCTCTCGTGATGTCCCGGATCCCATCCGAGACTCCGAACAAAAATTCATAAACCAAGTATCCAATCTATCCTAGCGTCGAGACACGTTAAGTGTGTGACCCTGCGGGTTCGAGAATATGCAGACATGATCTTCTATCAATAATCAACAGCGGGGTCTGGGCACCCATATTGACTCCCACACATTCATCGATGATCATATCGGATGAACCACGATGCCAGGATTCAATCAATCCCATATATATATTCCCTTCGTCTCGCGATATTTTACTTGCCCGAGATTCGATCGTCGGTATCGTCATACCTAGTTCAATCTCGTTCACAGCAAGTACTTTACTCGTTCCGTAATCCGATATCACTTTGTGATTAACTCCTTAACCACATGCTTGCAAGCGGTGTTGATATCGATTACCGAGTGGGCCCGAAGTATATCTCTCCGACTTGGGAGGGACAAATTCCATCTCGATACATACAACCCAACAGATACTTTCCGATCACCTGAGAGACACCTTTATGATCACCCTCTCATAGGATGACGTTTGATGACCTCAAAGCTTTCTTCCGATACCAGGGAGTTGTATTATCTCATGGTCTAAGGAATACAATATTTGACATGAGAAAAGCTTCGCAAAGACGAACACGATGAAACGATCTAATAGCTTTGCTTAGTTTGGGTCTATCCACCACATCATTCTCCAATGATATGATATCATTATCAATTGACAACTCATGTCTATGGTTAGGAAACCTTAACCATCATTGATCAATGAGCTAGTCCATAGAGGCGTACTAGGGACACGGTGTTGTTCACAAACCACACAAGTATTAATGTTTCCGCTTAATACAATTCTAGCATGGAATATAAACTTTATCATGAACAAGAATTATAATAATAACATCTTTATTATTGCTTCTAGGGCATAATTCCAACAGTTGTGGGACTAGTTTTGCTCACTTTATAAGATGTGGGACTAAAACGTTCGAGCGGTGCAAGATGTGGGACTAAAAATGTATATACCTCTACTTCTTTAACAGGTCTCATCTAAACATTAAAATAGGTCTAGATACACTTATTTAACAATGACGAGGTTTCGACTCGTCAATGCCCATTGTTATGGACTTGGGTTTTGAAGAAGATGGGGATGCTGGAGATCGTGGAACGGTTAACAGACAAGCAACCAGGGGACACGAGATTTACCCAGATTCAGGCCCCCGGAGGGAAAACCCTACTCCTGCTTGTCTGCTCTTGATTACGGCGGAACCAAAAGTTACAGGTGCGCAGATTCGATCTGGTTGGAGGTGCGTGTGCGAAAGTATGAGTCGAGGGATCTAGGACGTGCCCTCCTGGCCTTTATATAGACTTAGGCAGGTCCCGGACATAGTCCTAGTCGGTTACAGGTTCTAGGGTTTTACCCCTTTAAATTTCCTATCTATGCTAGTCTTGCTCTCCAAGGATCCGAAGGCGTCATGGGCCTTGGCCACCCGAAGATCTTTATGGGCCAGTGTATGTCTGCTGTGGGCCTTCCTTGGGCTGGACCAGGTATGCTGAAG
Source organism: Avena sativa (assembly GCA_916181665.1). Lineage (NCBI taxonomy): Eukaryota > Viridiplantae > Streptophyta > Magnoliopsida > Poales > Poaceae > Avena > Avena sativa. The sequence goes on along the minus strand of OV702293.1, from coordinate 6,107,430 downwards.
TCATGTACCCGTAGGGTATAACCATGTCAGTAGCCCCCGAGTGATCAGTCGAATCGTAGTTTCGGCTGAGGACTCTTCAATCCTTCGGGTGCAACTAGGTAGTAACAGTATATGTGTGTAGGGATTGTTGATACGTGTGCCTGACTCACCCGACGGATCAGGGTCAGTTAACTGTCTTAGGACGAAACAAACACGATCTTCATCAGGTTTGAGTCCCTTAACTTGAACCCAGAACATATGCTGGCGTAATTCGACTCAGGCCGCGGAGGACTTACAGGGTGGAATTCTAGTGTTTTTAATTGATGTACCCAACGCGTCCGTCGGGATTTTTCATCACGCCTGTTGGCATGGATTTATACTAGCAGAGCGCAGTCATGTGCGTTGCCAGGCCATCAGATGATATTTGTAGGTCTTATCTTTGCGTCGCAGACGCAGCATACGAACATGTGTCACCACGGAGGTGCTTCGGGTGGCCAAGGAGATTGTCGCTCACTCAGCGTTTTGTTGGGGAAAAGTTGCCAAAAAGTTTTTGCGTGCAGATCTGAAAGATCGCAGTCGAAGATTTCATAGGGTGCGCGACCAGCGCCCCCTATGGGAGTAGCCCCCGAGTGTCTGTTCGAATCGTAGACTCGAGCGGAGACTTTAGTTCAAACATTGTTCAGTTGTTAAGTCCGTAGGACACGAAATTTTTTGGATGCTTAAATTCATCCTCCCTATGGGAGTAGCCCCCAAGTCCGTAGTGGAGTCGTAGACTCGACGTAGGACTCGGAGAAATACTTTGTCTTTATTCGTCTTTCGGGTGCGCGACCAGTGCTCCTGATAGGAGTAGCCCCCGAGTATTTAGTCGAATCGAAGATTCGAGTGAGTACTCTTAGATGTGGAGCCGAAGAATTGTAGTTGATGCTAGTATAGCTTTTGATGACGTCAGTGCTGACGATCAATGACCTCAAGCGTCTGCTACGCCAGAGATGACTTGACTGGACGAACGTGGGTCCCACTTGCTGACTTTGAATTGACTGGTCATGCGCGGCGTGGAGATAATTACGGCATCTCCTCGATTTCCGCGCGTAGTGGACGGCGTGGTAACGACGGTTCGTTGTGATGTTGACACGTGTACGGTCAGATCTGCCGTTGGCGTTAGATCTTCTGGATGGACGGTTGCCGTGCGTCGTCTTCGCTGTTATAATCATTGGGGAAAGCCGCGGTTTATTTTCACCGCATCAGTTCTTGTTTTCACTGCCTCCTTTGTGCTCTAGCGATTCTTGCTGCGCGCTAGGATTTCCTTCCACATTTCCGTCGTCATTTCTGCGTTTTCACCGCGGGCGCCGTCGTAGCGCAATGGGGAAACCGAAGAAGTCCTCATCTGCCATTGGTACTAGCGTCGCCGGAGGAAAGAAAAGCGCCGCCGCTACCCGTGTCACCGACGGGGGCTGGCGGCGATCAGAGACGCGGGAGAGCGATCTCCGCAAGCTTCACGAGCGGGGCCTGATCCCGCAAGATAGGGAGGCCGTGAAACTCCCCGGCAATGAGGTAATCTCCCGTCCCCCATCTGGGTATCGGGTTATGTTTCTCGCCTTCGTTATGCGTGGGTTTTCTTTTCCAGTCCACAACTTCCTCCGTGGACTGCTCTTCTTCTATGGGATTCAGCTTCATCATCTGTCTCCCAATTCTCTTCTCCATATTGCTTGTTTTATCACTTTTTGCGAGTGCTGGCTTGGCATTGAGCCGCACTTTGGCCTCTTCCGGAAGCTCTATTCCATGAAGAGGCAATCTGGTTCGGATGGTGTGTATCCCATTGGGGGTTGCATCATCTCCGTTAGTCCCAATTTTCTCTTCTTTTCTTTTTCCATGTCCGAATCTGTCCAGTACTGGCGGAGGCGATGGTTTTATATCCGCGACTTCGTAGTGCCCGGGCAGGATTTTGGTCTTGTTCCCTTTGACCCCTCCCAAATGATTGAGCCGAAAAGGTCTTGGAAAAACCAAATCTTGGACGGTGAGAAGGCGGAGATAGAGGCCCTTTACCGTCGGGTGGAGGATCTCCAGCTGATTCCGGAGAAGGAGGTGAACGGCGTGGACATCATCCGGGCGTTTCTTGAGCGTCGGGTGTAGCCTCTCCAAGCGAGGGCGCACCCGATGTTTCTTTATTCTGGGCGCCGTGATCCGACGAGGGTTTCGGCTGAGAAAATCTCCGAGGGGGATCTTGACAGGGCCCTTCGCGCGCTGCTGAAGTTCAAGGCCGGAGAAGAAATCGCGGGGAAGTCGCTAACTCCACCATTTTCTTTGACGTTGGTCGTACCGCAGGTGTAGATTTGTGCACGTAGTGCTTTTTTGTCGGCTGCGTATTTATTTCCTTTGTTTGCTAACAAAGTTCCTTCTGATTTTGCAGAGCTTCAAAGTACCGGGCATGGTACCTCCATTGCCCGAATTATTTTCAGGTGCACCGGATAATGAAGTGGTTGAGTCCGTGTCCGAGCTGCCATCGGCGCAATCTCCGGCGGAGGATGCCGATGAGTCGAGTGAGGACCAGACGCGCAAACGATCACGAAGCTCCAGCGAGTCTTCAGATGCCTCGACTCCTCCGACTCCCAGAAACCCTCTGTGCATGGATCGTCATGATGACGGTCATGGAGGTTCTTCCTCTCCCATTCCTGCCATTCCTGTGCGGGCTGTAGCACCGCACCCTCCAGCGAAGCGGAAGAAGGAAGAAAACAAGGAGGAGAAGAAGTAAGAGAAAAAGGAGGAGAAGAGAGCCCGAAGGACTCCTCCTGTCTTCGACCTGAGCTCGCTCGGCTCGTAAGTTTCTTGTTTTGTTACTGTCCTTTTTTCTTGCACTTGTGCTGATTGCTTCCTGTGCAGGCATTCCTCCCGCGATTCCTCCAGCGATGGTGCGCGGGAGATGATGGGGGAGTTGAAGATTGCGTCTCCTCCTCCTCAGACGGTGGCGACTTCGGGAGGCGCCGCTCCGGATCCTCCTGTGCAGGAGGTGCAGGTGGTTGCGCCTCAGAATTTCGCAGGCGGGTCTTCGGAGTCGCCATCGGAGCATGTAAGTTTTTCTGCTTCATGTCACGGGGGAGCCCCCGAGTGTCTTCGTGTGCTGATTTTGTTTTTACTCCTTTGTGTTGGGCGTAGCCCCCAAGTCCTTTTCTTACTGCTATCTCCTTTTTCTGCAGCCTTTTGTGCAGGAGGCCAAGCGGCTGGTGCAGGAGCGTCTGGTGCTGGAGGCTAACCTTCGGCAGCTTCAAGGTACCTATTCGCCTTTGGGTGCTTTTTTCATTTTTTTCTGGTCCTGCTTTCTGACGTTTCTTGTTTTGAATGCAGAGGAGCATAATAGTTCTCTCCGTGAGGTCGACGCTCTCAAGAAGAAGGCTGAGGCTGCCGTTGGTGCGAAAGAATGCCTCGAGCTAGAGCTGACTAAGGCAGCCGAAGCGAAAGAGCGTCTGCAGCAGGAGGCCGCGGACCGTGAGGAGCAGCTGGCCACTGTTGTGGCTGCACGCGAGAGAGAGGTGGCGGCGAAGCTCATGGCTGCTGCCAAGGCTATTTCGGGTAAGTGCTGTATTTCAGCCTATTTCTTCATGCCTCGTGTCTTCTTCTGTGCTGCTTTTCTTGATGTCTTCCTTCTTATTTTTTGTCTCAGATGCCGCAGGCATCGAGTTTGACCGCGGTGCTCTAGAGCACGGGAGTGCTCTAGATGATGCGACTGTAGCGGTCAAAGACCGCTGCAGCACCGTCGTCAGCTCCCTTGCCAAGGCGAAGGAGGTCCTTGGCCGCTTCTACAGGGAGCTTGTTCCTAAGGGCGTGGCCCTTGATGATGTGGATGCTCTGGCGGAGGCTCTGTCAGCCGAAGCGCATGCGGCGTACAAGCGCAAGCAGAAGGGCATCGGCGCGTCCGTCGGGCTAGAGATGGCATTGGCGGCTGGAGCGGAGCTGGACCTGCCCCAGATCACCTCCCGGATGCCGACGACTGCAGATGGATCCGAGGTAGCCTTTGCTGCCTACTCCGCTCGCTGCAAACGATATGGGCCCAAGCTCATTGATTTGCTATCTGAGTATGCACTGCGGCAGCAGGGCGGGGCCAAAGCTAGGCAGTCTGGCTCCGAGGCGACTCAGGGTGCCGCGTCTTAGGCTTTGTAGACGTGGGATAGTTTGTAGTCTGCTTTTGCTATAAATATTTTGAAGAACACCATCCTTCTGCCACGTAGTGGCCTTATATGTTTAATGAATTCTTCTGAGTTGTGCTCTGCCATTGTCTGAATGTTTGTGTCCCTTTCTTCTTCTGCTGCTCTAAGTTCCTTCGGGTGATGACCCTGTTGACACCCCGTCCACAATTCCGCTGCGACCATCTTTGGATGATTCCTCGCAACTCGCTTTTCTTCGGGATCGTGTGCGTAGTCTAGAGAGGGAGTTGCTCGGGTTACGCGGTCATGCCGACGTTTGGAAGTCCAAGGCGGATCGTGGTGCAGCCAGAGAGGAGTACTTGATGGCGGAACTGGTTCGGCTGTCCGAGCAGCTGCAATGTAAGTTGTTCTTTGGTTCGAGTTGTAGCTCGGTTTTTCGGATGAGCCTGCTGGCCTTGCGCTTATTTATTGCAATTGTCGCAGGTGCGAACCTTGCTCCGAGGGAAGAGAAGGAGCGTGTCGCTGTTCGGGTCAATTGCTTGACTCAACAGGACATGGAGGCCGGTGGCTTCTTCTAGATGGATCGTGACCGTGCCGCGGCTCTGGCGACGGTGCAGGATCGTGTGTACCAGGTTTCTCGAGTGCTTCGCCAAGTGCAGACGTCGCTTGCCTCGGTGCTGCACGTCATGTTCCCTTTGGATGCCGTACCGACAAGCCTTGCAGGTCTTTTGTCGAAGTTTCAGAACGTGAGCAATGTCAAGGAGTTGGTGCGGCAACAGCTCATCGCAGGAGTGAAGGCTGCTTTGTCTCTTGTGAGGTTGCACCGACCTGACGTAGATTTGGCTGCTGTGGCCGCTGGGCCACCTCTTCGGCCTGATGGTGGTGAGTGAGACATGCGTCCACATTACGCAGCTGTAAGGCAGTATGCCGAACAGGTCGTAGATTTGTTTGAGCAGCATGCTCAGGTTGTTCTTCAAAATAGGTAGTACCTGAAAAAAGAGATAGATGTAAACTTTGTATATTTTGGCTGGGCGTGTTGTGCCCTTTGTTGTAAAGGCTTTGTTTGTTGTGAGCACGTAGTGCTTTGATTGAGTACGTGTACTTTTCGTTTGTCTGACGTTGTCAGCTACTCAGGTGTACACGTTTGATCCTCAGTCGATGAAATCGTGAGGTGGGGGGAGCCCCCGAGTGCGTTTGTAGCATGTAGTAAAGTTGCAAAATAGCGAACTGAAGTTTTGGGGCGAGACACTTAGCTTTATTTATATCGTAATGGAGGAGTTACATTGTTCGGCTGAGTAGCCTTGGCTGGAAGCCTTATTGAAAGTAAAGGGGGTAGGTTGCTACGGATAAAATCGTCGTAGGTGCGAGATATTCCATGGGTTGGAGTATGCGACTCCGGACTCCACGTGCTTGAGGCGATAGGCGCCACCTGGGATGACTTCGGTGATGACGTATGGTCCTTCCCATGGTGACTCAAATTTTGTCGGCCGCTCTTGTTTGAGTCGCAAGACGAGGTCTCCTTCGACGAAGGACCTGGGGCGAAGCCGGCGACTGTGGTAGTTGCGGAGACTCTGCTGGTACACCGTTGATCGAGCTGCTGCTATGTCTCTTGCTTCGTTGAGTGTATCGACGGCATCTTCGAGTGTAGTCGTGGATTCGGCTTCGCTATATGCGACGACCCGAGGGGCCTGGTGGCATACTTCGGCTGGCAGCACGGCTTCGGCTCCGTGTACCATGAAGAACGGTGTGTAGCCTGTGGAGCTGTTTGGCGTGGTCCGTAAGCTCCATAGGACGGATGGTAGCTCTTTAGTCCATGCTCCTGCTTTCCGTTCGAGTGGACTCATGAGGCGTTTCTTGATGCCTGCGTCGATTAGGCCGTTGGCCTTTTCCACTTGCCCGTTTGTTTGCGGGTGTGCCACTGAGGCGTACGTGATGTTGATCCCGAGGCCTTCGCAGAAGTCCTGGAATTCCTTGGAGATAAAGTTCGATCCATTGTCGGTGATGATGCTATGCGGTACGCCGAACCTGTAGACAATAGACTCGAAGAACTTGACGGCTGTTTTGCCTTTCTGGTTGGTAACCGGCATGGCCTCGATCCACTTGGTGAACTTGTCGACTGCGACCAGGAGGTAAACGTGTCCCCCTTTCGAGAACTTCGGCAGTTTGCCGATCATGTCGAGGCCCCATTGAGCAAAAGGCCAAGCTATGGGTATGGGTCTAAGCTCGGACCCAGGTGCGTGCGGTTTGTCGGCGAACCGTTGGCATCTGTTGCATCTTCGGATGATGTCCTTTGCGTCGCTCATGGTCGTTGGCCAGTAGAATCCTGCTCGTAGAGCTTTGGCGACAAGGGAGCGACTGCCTGCGTGATGGCCGCAGATGCCCTCGTGGATGTCTTGGAGGATGGCTTTGCCATCGTCGATGGTGACGCACCGTTATAGTACGCCCGTAATACTGCGCTTGTACAGCTCGCCATTGATGGTGGTGAAGGCCTTTGACCGACGAGATATGCGCCGGGCATCTGTTGGGCTGTCAGGCAGTTCTCCGTTTATCAGGAACTGGAGGTATGGTCGCGCCCATGTTTCTTCGACTGTCATGACCTGCATTAGGTTGACCATGGCGACCTCAGTGTCCAACTTTTCGGGTCCTTCATGACCTTCGGGTAGCGTAGCCCCCGAGTGTTATGCTTCTTCGGGTGATCCCTTGGGGAATTTCCGCTTGATGGATGGCACGCAGATCTGTTCGAGGAACACACCTGGTGGCACCTTTGCGCAAGTGGAGCCGATGTTGGCGAGTCTGTCGGATTCCTCGTTGCTTTCTCTTCCAACGTGTCGAAGCTCGCAGCCGTCGAATTCTCCTTCGAGTGCGTTGTAGAGCGCACGGTACGCGATCATGTTTTCGGCGTGTGCGTCGCACTCATTCATCGTCTGCTGGACGACGAGGTTGGAGTCGCCATAGATGACGAGGCGCGTTGCGCCGCATATCTTTGCCATCCGCATGCCATGGATGAGGGCTTCATATTCGGCCTCGTTATTGGAGGCTCGGAATTTCATCCGGAGGACGTACTTCATCTTGTCTCCTTGCGGGGAGGTCAGTATGACCCCTGCTCCTGCTCCAGCTTCACGCTTGGAGCCGTCGAAGTGCATCGTCCATGACTGCGACATGTCTGGGGTGTCTGGTAGCTGCAGCTCCATCCAATGTACCAGGAAGTCCGGAAGGACTTGAGATTTGATTGCGAGTCGCTTCTCGTAGACGATGTCCAAAGGTGACAGTTCGATGCCCAACAGGGCCACGCGTCTTGTGGCCTTCGGGTTATTCAGGATGCTGTTCAAGGGTGCCTCGTTGACGACCATCACCTGATGCTCCTGGAAGTAGTGGCTCAATCGTCGAGCCGTCATGAACACGCCGTAGGCGAGTTTCTGGTAGTGAGGGTACCTCTGTTTAGTTGGAGTGAGTACCTCGCTGAGGTAGTAGATTGGGCGTTGGACCCCGTTGGTTCTTGCCCTCTTCGGGTCATTCGACCACTAGTACGGTGCTGACCACCTGATGTGTGGCTGATATGTACAGCAGAAGAGGCTCTCGCTCCTTTGGCGTGATCAAGACGGGCGAGGTGGAGAGAAGCCGCTTGAGGCTTTCGAATGCGTCGTTGGCTTCTGGTGTCCACTCGAATTTATCTGCTTTGCGCAGCAGTTGGTAGAATGGCAGGGCCTTCTCGCCCATGTGGCTGATGAATCTGCTTAACGCCGCTATTCGTCCTGCGAGCTTTTGGACGCCTTTGAGGTTTTTCGGCTTCTCCATTGTCATGATGGCTCTGATTTTCTTCGGGTTCGCCTCGATCCCTCACTGAGAGATGAAGTACCCAAGCAGCTGACCCGATGGGACGCCGAAGGCGCACTTTTCGGGGTTGAGCTTGATCCTGTAGCGATCAAGGTTGTCGAACGTCTCGTGGAGATCGTCGATAAGTGTCCTTGCCTCCTTGGTTTTTATCACTATGTCATCGACATAGACTTGGACATTGCGACCGATCTGGTCTTTGAGGCAGGCCTGCATGCATCGCTGGTACGTGGCACCTGCGTTCTTTAGCCTGAAAGGCATTGTGTTGTAGCAGAATACTCCGAACGGTGTGATAAACGCCGTTTTCTCTTGATCTTCGACCTTGAGTCGAATCTGGTTATAGCCTGAGTAGGCGTCGAGGAAGGAGAGTTTCTCACAACCTGCAGTCGAATCGATGATTTGATCGATCCGAGGAAGAGGGAAATGGTCCTTTGGGCAATGCTTGTTTAGTGACGTGAAATCCACGCACATCCGCAGGATGTCCGTGTCCTTTTTTGGGACCATGACTGTGTTTGCCAGCCACTCGCTTTCCTTGATTTCCCTGATGAAGTCTGCAGCGAGTAATCTGTTGATTTCCTTGCCGATGGCTTCGGCTCGTGGTTCGGACAGTCTCCGGATGGACTGTTTTACTGGCTTGGTGTCTGGAAAGACGTTGAGTGCGTGCTCGGCAAATTCCCTGGGAAATCCTGGCATGTCCGCAGGACACCAGGCGAAGATTTCCCAGCGCTCACGGAGGAATTCGACGAGCGGGCCTTCCTATGCGGGATTGAGGTCGTTGGCGATCAGCGCCGTCTTGGAGGCATCTGTCGGGTGGACCTGCACTTTCTTGGTGTTGACGGTGGAGTCGAAGGACATGTCAGGTGCGTTCTGCCTTGTGATTGGGGGTGCCCCGTTGTCCGTCACCTCGCGGAGCCTTACAAGCTCGTCTTGCATGCCGAAAGACTGGGAGATTTTGTTGAAATCCCTGTCGCATTGGTCCGATCGGGTGAATCTCCCGTGGACCGTGATGACGCCCCTCGGTCCTGGCATCTTGAGTAGTAGGTATGCGTAGTGTGGGACGGCCAGGAACCTTGCGAATGCTACACGCCCCAGGATGGCGTGGTATTGCGACGGCCAGTCCACCACTTCGAATTCGAGTCTCTCTTGCCGAAAGTTGTCCGGCTTCCCGAAGATGACGTCGAGCCCTATTTTGCCCAGGGGAAATATGCCCTTCCCTGGAACGATGCCGTGGAACGTTGTGTCTGACTGTTCCAGGCTGCATTGCGGGATCCGCATTGCCGCTAGCGTGCTTGCAAACATTAGGTTGATGCCGCTGCCACCGTCCATGAAGACGCGACTCATCTCGAAGCCTCCGATCTGCGCCTCCAGCACCAGGGCAGCATGACCTGGGCGAGGGATCTGGCAAGGGTGATCCGCGCGAGTGAATGTGATGCAGGACTCCGATCCGCTGAGGTACTCAGGGATTGCAGGCGGAGTTGCCACGGCCAAGTTGATTTGTCTGGTGATCTTCTTCTGCACTCTATTCGTGGGGCGTCCCTTCTGGATCATGTTTAGTGCTCCTTTCGGTGGGGGGGTACCCGTTCCCAGCGTTGTTCTGTGCTGGTGCAACTGGATGGTTTGGGCCTCCAATAGGCGGCGGTGGAGGAGCTCCGAGCGCTATTTCTCCTTGCGCGGGTGCGTTTCCAAACGCAGGGATTGGGGCTTGTTGCCTCATCTGCACCATGCTTTCGCTGAGTTTCTGGAACTCGCGGCAGTCCTTGAGCATGTGGCTGGCTTTCTTTTTGCCATCAAGTTTGTCGATGTAAAAGTGGATGGTGCATGGACCCGAAAGTTTGTCGTATGCTGAGGGTCCGTTGTCGCGGTCGCGGCGTTGCCATGACTGCGCTGGGCGTCCGCTGTCGCGGGTGTTTCCGCCGCGGTATCCTCCGCTGTTGCGGCTGTTGTCGTTGCGGCGGTCAGCGTAGCCGGCCGCGACCATGTCGGGTCCGTCGCGGTCTTCGTAGACGCGTGATCTCCTCTTGCTGTGGCGTTCCCGTCTTCGGCCGTAGTCATCCTCTTCATCTGATTGTGCTCGGTGAATGCAATCTTCGCCGTCCGCCCACCTGTTGGCGATGTCCATGAGGTGGTCGAGTGTCTTGGGCTTGACGCGCCCAAGTTCCTCCTTGAAATCTTGGCGTCTGACGCCGTCCCTGAAGGCGTCGATGGCCCTCTCTTGGAGATGTGTGCTGCGGAGTTCTTGGTGGTAGACCAACGTAGTATGTACGAGCGAATAGATTCACCCGTTCTCTGAGTGCAGGCTCGCAACTCTTCGATTGAGGCGGGCCTCTTGCTAGTGCCCTTGAAATTTCGGATGAAGCTGTAAGCGAGCTCCTCCCATCTTCGGATGGATCCTGATGATAGGCTGCTGAGCCAGACCCGCGCCGCGCCTGTCAGCTGCAGCTGAAGGCATTACATGGCGGTTTCTTTGTTGCCTCCGTGAAGCTTGACGGATGACAGATGGTCACTGAGCCAGGATTTTGGATCTTGCGTGCCGTTGAACTTCGGAGTATCCGAAGGAAGCTTAAAATTGCGTGGCATCTGCGTTCGCCGAACAGATCTACTGAAGCATCGAGCTCCGCATAGTTCTCCTTCGTCTTCGTCCATCTCGGATTCAGACGAGCATGCACGTTTGGCTCGTGCTTTGTCGATTTTGCGCTGTGTAAGCGCGTCTCTGGCGTCGTAGTCGCGTTTACGGTGACGCGAGCTCTTCTTCCTTCGAGGAAGGTCGTGTTCCTCCTCTTCTTCGGATGAAGGGGTGGGGCTCCGGTCGCGCCTGGCCGGAGCTTTCTTCTTCGGCTCCACAGGAGCGTCTTCGTGGAGCGTAGCTCCGACAAGTCCGAGTCCGGTGAGTGCGGACTTATGCATGGCTCTTTTCGGGTCCCCCTCCCGAGGTGGGTGGGCCACGAGATACGCGGTGGCTGCCATGATCGCAGCTTGTGGTGTCTTCGGGATGATGTTGCCGTCAGCGTCCATCTTCATGAACGATGTGTGGAGAGTTCGGGTCACGTCACGGCGCTCCTTGGGATCCATGTTCTCCACCCGAGAGCGATGCTTGTTTCCCTGGATTCTGTTTGTGCTAGAGCCGGGTGCCATTGCGGAGAGCGCAGCTCGTCGCGCGCTGGACTCGGAGGCTGCTTGCTTGCGTTTGTCGAGCGTATCCTGCATCTTGACTTGCTTCTTGTGATCCTCGATGAGGAGGAAGTGGTATGCCATCAGTAGTTCACGTGAGGCGTCTGCAGGTAGGACTATGTCGCCTGCTACGGCACGGCGTGCCTGGACCCATCCTTCTTTGCTAAGTTGGATGACGTGGCCGTTGTTTTCCCCGTCGGGTGGGGGGCTGGCTTCTTCTGTTTTCGCCGTTTCCGCCGTTTCTGCCCTGCGGGTCGGAGTTCCTGTTGGGCGGCGGGTTAGGTGTTTCCTCGTCGCCCTGGATGACTGCGGCGCATAGATAGCGCTCGCGGATTGGTCGGCTGCTGCCGCAGCTTTCGGATCCGGAACCGTAGGTCCTCTCATCCGAAGGTGGATCACACAGATCGGAGTTACAGCTGCTGCTGTCGTAAAACTCATCTTTTGATGGCGATGTGCGTAGCACAGGGTGTGGAGCCCACGAGGCGGGCCTGATGGATGGTAGGGGCACCCACTCTGGAAGGCGGAGGGTGCCAGTCTGACCCACCTGGAAGCAGAAGCTCCCGAATAGGATCTCGAGTCCGTCGCCTACGGGCTCGAAGTCTTTCATGGTGGCCGGCGAGTGGGCGGTGAAGTCGAAAGCGCCGAAGAGGAGGTGATTCTCCGTCGCCGCAGAGTTGTAGATCGATCGGGTCGGGACCGTCACGATCGCACAATCAGCAGCCCCGATTCCCACAGACGGCGCCAATTGACGAGGTTTCGACTCGTCAATGCCCATTGTTATGGACTTGGGTTTTGGAGAAGATGGGGATGCTGGAGATCGTGGAACGGTTAACAGACAAACAACCAGGGGACACGAGATTTACCCAGGTTCAGGCCCCCGGAAGGAAAACCCTACTCCTGCTTGTCTGCTCTTGATTACGGCGGAACCGAAAGTTACAGGTGCGCAGATTCGATCTGGCGTGGAGGTGCGTGTGCGAAAGTATGAGTCGAGAGATCTAGGACGTGCCCTCCTGGCCTTTATATAGACTTAGGCAGGTCCGGGCATAGTCCTAGTCGGTTACAGGTTCTAGGGTTTTACCCCTTTAAATTTCCTATCTATGCTAGTCTTGCTCTCCAAGGATCCGAAGGCGTCATGGGCCTTGGCCACCCGAAGATCTTCATGGGCCAGCGTATGTCTGTTGTGGGCCTTCCTTGGGCTGGACCAGGTATGTTGAAGTCATGTACCCGTAGGGTATAACCATGTCAAACAAAGCTAAAACATCTTATATTATGAAAGAGAGAAATTACGTAATTAAAAAAAGTCTTTAAAATCTCGTTAAAGAGGGCTTTTGCTTCAGCTGTGTCTATCTTAAGCACGGTTTGACAATGCAAGCTCTCGGGGCACATTCGGCCGTGCTCACTCCAGACCTTGAGAGTTGACTTCCGTCACCCGCTGTCGCCCCTCTCCTCCCCTCTCTCCGGTAGCCCCGGCCGCCGGCGAAAGGATGGATCAGGAGGCTGGCTCCCCCCTAGCAGTAGTTTTAGTTTTAGATTTAGATTTTGGGTGAATCCGAGTTTCCTGCAGTGGAGTCTGAGGGTAGGTTGGTGATTCTCGGCGGCCGGAACCACCGCGTCCTGTGTCGGCCCCCTCCCTCTTCCTTGCGCTGGTGGCAAGCGGCGAGGCGGAAGCATGTGGCAGGCGCTCGCATCCCTCTAAATAAGGTCCGCTCTGGGTGCTTCGAGCTAGTGGATTTGGACCTTCCCCTGCTCGATGTGGTTCCTCTTCCCCCCGCGGTGGCGCTCTCATGGAGAGAGACGAAGGCAGCGGCAGGGGAGACCACCACTCGCCCATCTAATAAGGTCCATGTACTGGTTCGTCATCACCACCATCTTATTCTCTCGCCTCCCCACGTCTGTGGCAGGTTCGTTGGGCCCGACGGCGAGACGCTATTCAAGGCGCGGTGCTGGCCTACCTTCTCCGTTTCTGTTCTGCTGGTTACCCTGCTGTTCTGCTTCTTCTTGAGCCCCAAGGTGGAGATGGGGGGAGCTCTCGTCAAGGTCGAGGCTCAGTGGGGGCGGATCTGGAGTTGTGGAACCTGTTCTTCATGGAGCTGCTCTTCTGCGTCCAAGAAGACGCCGAAATCTTTGGCCAAGAAGGCCTTCTTCATGCCGGTATGCTCCGGCGAATCTTCAACCTCCATTGGGAGGCCCTTTTTGAGCTCGGACACTGGGCGCGTTGCCGGGCCGGAGGCAAGTGGCGTAGTCCCCGTCTTCGTTCATGGCTGTAGTGGCCTGAGCTCCTTGCTCCGCAGTGGGGAAGAGGAAGGGTTGGATTGTTACTCCAATTCTTTTAGCAAGGTCCTTTCTACAAATGTCAGGGGCCCATGTGTATTTTTCTTTTCTTATGGGGTTTTCTGTAAATTCTCTGTACCTCCACTGTTGTATTAAATGAAGGTTCCAGCCCCTTCGGAGGCACTCCGTTGTTCAAAAAAAAAAAGACAATGCAAGCTCTCAATACAGACGAACTAGCTATGTGTCCGTGAAAATTAGCCCGTCCATAGTTACATCTGAATTTTGCTTGTCCATAGTTACATCCGGAAATAAAATGTTGTTAATATTTCAACATTCCATGTCTTGTGCACCAAAATATTTTACATTGAGCGAACCCGACGGATACGACGACGAGTTAGTGTGCCACATCATCGTCAGTGTAGAGAAGTAAGCCGCTAGGATTAGCTGACTTTGTGGTGGCTGATTTTGGCTGACTTTCAGTCACTGACATATGGACCCTGCATATGATGGGATCCACCTGTTAGCGACTCAAAGTCAGCTGACTTGGAGTCTTTCAAAGTCAGCCAATCTGTGCCCAGAAGTAAGGGGTGATGAGGCTGTTAGATCCGACGAAATCGAGAACGACGGTGTTGAGCGAGCGTGACGAAGACGATGACGGGTTCATCTGCCATGTCGCCGGTGGGGATGTTGCTGGTACGACGGCAGCGGTGGCCGGTGGGATCCTTGCGCTCGTATTTGGTCGAGAGAGAGAGGTAGCTTCTCCCGTCAGAGGTAGCTTCAGAGTAGTATGCCGAGAGTGAGTTTGGGTATGTCTGCCGGTGTCGCGAGCGTCCATCGCAAGCGTCTCGCGTTGGAGAGACAAAGACGCGTGGGTATGTATGTTTTTCTATTTTCTCAATCGGGATAGCCACTAAGTTGCAAGACCGAGCGCTTAGACGAAAAAAGGATATCGAAGGATTTATTTTGCCTCGCTCAAGCGTTTACCTAAGCGCTCGGCGATGTACATGCCCTTAGCACAGCCTTAATTCCAGCTCCTCTTGTTACCCATCAATTCTTCTCTTCTCATTTGCACTATAAAACGTTTTAGCAAGCCAATTATACTTACATAAACATCTTACAAAAGGAAACAGGGTAACTGTCCAGACTAGCTTTGCTAGATCATCATCAAGCTCATGCACGTCGTCCTTGTAACTCTCAACTTTAGAAGTAGTACCGAAACAGTACCGCTACACTTACGGACCAATTGTTACGAAATAAAAGTTACGGGATTACGTGGCATGGTGTGGATTACTTACGGCCCTTGAATCACGGGAGATGGAAAAAATTGCACCAACCGACTGCTTCCACGTCTGTCCGTAATTCAATTCCGTAAGAAAATTTCCGTACGTATAAGATTTCTGGTACCGAAACCAGTACTACTAGGTAGGAGTACGTAAGAAACCAATAACCGCACGTAGTAGTACGCACGCATGGTTTTCTTGGGAACATCTAGAAAGCTTGGCCACTCCTGCATCTGCGCCAAAATGCTGCTCTCATGACAGCCATAAATCCAAAAAAAATTAATTGTATTCGAGAGCTGTGAAGGGGCTGCCATCAAGGCATCAAGTGGAAAGTGACGAATATGGGAAATACAAAGGGCCATCTTAGCTAGCTAGCACACGGGGACAAAGTAGTTACGTGGAGATGGGGTAAAATATACGAGTACTCATGTTTATACAGACTTGTCAGTTGTCACCCAGTTGTTATGTTTTTCTAGCAAGTTCTACCCGTCTACTAGAAACATCTACGAAAATTCCTCCTTCGGAATTTCCAAGGAAGGATTGATCAGGCTCAAAGTAGGGGTCAAAGGCTAGATGAAAAGTGTTTGGTTCTGTTTTATAAATAAAGCCAAATGGATATAGAGTGACGAGAAATTTCTCTTACAAGCTGATTAAAGATAAAAAGGCAAAGCCTAAGAAGTATCTAGCTTGCCACCGAAGATGACTAGACTAAGACGACCGGAGCTCACTGACGGGCACAAACAGATTCATGGGTATTCAGCTGAATACCCATTATTTCTAGCTAAAAAATTACTATATACATAGTATATGTAGGTGACTACATGTATAGTAGATACCTAGCTGACCGGCTCACCTAGAGAAAATCCATTCACGTCCCATAGAACCATCTAGGCCAAGGGCCAAGGCTCAAATTCAGTAGCAGATTTACTACCGTCTGCGGTACCCTGTCCAGTTTGAGACTCCATCGGCAGAGGCGAGACACTGACGCTGCATGTTAACGTTCTAAATTCTCGCTGATATTTTTCCAGTTTCGAAACTAGTAAATCAGCAATTGCCCCGCAAAAAATTATATAATTGGTTACTCATCGATGCGATCGTAGTGCTATAAATTTATCTATTGTTAAATTTCTCTAGTATTTTAAGATGTTATCGTAATGGAAAATTCTTGAGCCATCTTTTTAGTATTACACAATCTTTCATGTAATTTATCTACTGTTTTGATATGACGTTGTTATGGAAAATTCGTGAATCTTCTATTTAGTATTGCACAATTTTTCATGTAATTTCTCTACAATTTTTTAGACTATAGATTTTGTATTGGATTTTAAAAAAAACTTTGAATACCCATTGCAAATAGCCTGTGCCCGCCCATGCCGGAGCTCCACGACAACGCCTCCAAGAAGGTAACGACGCAACAAGCGCCGTCGCCGCCGAGACCACAAGGGTCTAGGGTTTTCACCCGGAGCCCTAATACGGTGAGAGTAGCCACACCAACGCCCCCAAGAGGGCCACGACACCCACATGCATTGTCGTTGTCGGTGCCGAAGCGCTAGGCTTTTCCTGGAAAAACTGTCGCCACATTCGGTATCTTGTCCCACCATCAATCCTCGAGTCGAGCTTCCAAACGTGATTTGGGCACTGCCACCACCAGGAGCCCCTGATGCCCACTCCATGCCACCCCATGGTCCAACGAGAGGAGCCACCACCACCGCCATGCCCCGCCGTCGAGACGCCCGTGCAGTCCACCTTCTAGGGCCGCTGCCCCGACATCCGAGAACTCACGTCCGTGTAGAACGGGTGACGCGTGACATGCGAGGCGGGGGGGGGGGGGAGGAGGGCCTCATGAGCACAGCCTCATGGAGGAGAACAGTCCTCCACCACCGTAAGTGGTTGCCGGCCGGACGCTGCGGAAGGGCCACACCAGGCCGGGACAGGCCTGGCCGGCCCAAATCAGGCCCGTAACAGCCTCCACCACGCTACAACACAAAGGTCACGCCAAGCTCGAACGCCTCCGGTCCCCACCTCTAGAGGACAACCGCACCATGCCTTGGGAGGCCTGCCTAGGCCCAAATGTGGCCCGCAGGGCCTAGATCTGGGCCACTAGCGCACTGGCCAGCCACCAGCAGCGCGTCTTGCGTCGCCCCGCCGCCCAATGCCTCCACCGCCTCACCCTGCCGCCATGAACCGCCCCGCCGCCATTGGAAGCTCCGGGAGAAGAGGGCAGGCCGCTGCCGTCGAACCTCAGTCGCTGCGAGTAGATGAGCCCACGCCGCCTCAACTTGCAGGGGGACATCTCTGATGTCACCCGTCGGTCGCCCCTCCGAAGCTCACCGCCGCCAGGGAGAACACCGCCCTGCGTTGGCCTCCACGCGTCGAGTAGAGAACGACCAGCTGCCGCCGGCACCGCACGGGCTTCATATGATGGCTCACGCCGGCGGCGGACAAGGAGGGAGGTAAGGGAGAGACGAGAGAAGACGACGACTCGAGTTTCACCCCAGGGACGCGCGGGGGCGACCCAGGAGCGGGGTGTTTTTTTCGGTCAAAGGCTACTTACCATGGAGTAGTACTCATTTTCATGTGGAGTCGTTTATCCGATGGATCTCCTAGGATTCTATTCGTTTTTGTGTTTATCAGTTTCTTTCGTTCTATACTTCTATGAATGTCATCGTTGACGATGGTTGCTGTTCTAGTGCGCCGGTCCATTGCAGCCTTAGCACGACGACCTCCCGTCCGTCTATTACGACAAACTTTGCCCGGCTCCGGTGACGGAGGGGCGAGGACGGCGGCGCACCTTCGGCTTGCGCTAGTGTTTGTAGTCGTCGCTAGGTGGTCCATGATCTATTTATAATTTTTGCTATTTTTGGGTCTCTCTTTATACTGTTGTTGATGATTATTAATAGATCGGTGGAATTTCTGCGTTATACGTCTCATTTGCGAAAGACCTATATACAATTTGTTACTTACATATAATCAAAGCAAACTTGGAGAAAAACAGTACTAATGCAAGTTACAAAAGCTTCAACGACGTACGTAACCGTGGGTCGTCTTTAGGGATCGTGGGTCGCCCAATGGCCTAGTGGTGCGAGCGTGTGAGTGAGTGCAAGCAGCGACATATTGTATTTTTGTACGTGTCCCTTGCGTTTGGTTCAGTACGGAGTTGAATTATTCAAATTAGAGCGCACGAGCTTGTAGAATCATGCAACACCAACCATTTTGCGTGTAGGCGTGAACTGACCCGTAAAATGGCCGGTGCTAGTGGCAGTAAGAAAAACCAGCAAGCAACACACATTTTTTTTTAGTTCGTACTACTCTGTTTCAATTTTTAAGAAGTTGTTCATTTTTTCCTTACGGCTAGTATGTCAAATTTTGTTCACTTTGAGACGGTTTTCTTTTTGAAAAATAATAGTATTCCCCATCGCTTCGTTTGATCCTCCGGGTTCCTTGTTTTCTCGCGTTCACACTAGGCCCCACTGACTAATCTTCTTCCGTTCACTCTTCGCTGCGTCTCGTCAGATTCATCGCTCCAGCCGGCCACGCGCCTCCTCGTGGCAACCGCCGCCGCCCTCATCCTCGAAGCCCTCGCGGTCCCTCATCCTCGACGCCACGCGCGCAGACCCGCCGCTGTAGGGGCCGAGCCACCACATCTCCTCACCCCTGCGCGCAGCCATGCCCTGCGCAGTCCGCGCCGCCGCACCGCTGTGCGTCGCGCGCCCTCGCCTGGGCTGCCTGCAGCAAGCACCGCCGCGCCCCGTGCAGCTAGTGCCCGCGCCCCTCGCCCGTCTCTGCAGCAAGCGTCGCCGTGCTCCCTCCTGTTGTGCCTCCACCGTGTAGCGAGCGCCGCCGCGTCGCTGGGACCCTACAGCGGGCAGCCATGGGCGTGAGCTCTCGCCGTCGACGAGCTATGATGCCTGCATCGGTGGTGGCGCTGCCCTCGCCGGTGGTTGCGCCGGCAGCGACAGGTGCTACAGGCCGGTGGTGGAGCTACCTGCATCGGTGGTAGTGCTAAGCCTTGCTCTCGCTACGAGCTGTGCGAGGCTTTGCTATAGACGGTCACCGGACTTGCTACATACGACAGACGTAGGTGATACAAGGGACGTTTCAGTTTGCTACGTACGAATGTACAAGACCTCCATCGGTGCTATGAGCATCGTCGAATTTTTGCTACATTAGTTTTATCGTTTTGCTATAATAGTATATAGTTTTTGCTAAGATATCTCCGGCGAGATCTCGGCGAAGTCAGATTTGCTATAATAGGATTTTTTTTGCTACATACGTTTTATGATTTTGCTAGAATATCGCAAAGGTTTTGCTACACTCGTTCTCCGGTTTTGCTACATTAGCACAATTCTCTTGCTACATAGTTTCCGGCGAAACTCCGGCGAGGTCTCCGGCGAAAGCCTTCGGAGAGGTCTACCGGCGAGTCTCCGATGAGATCGGGTTTGCTACATTAACACAATTTTTTTTGCTACACGGTCTCCGGCGAGGTCCAGACTAGATGTAGCAAAAATAGGACTAGATGTAGCAAAAAGGGAATTTTCTGTAGCAAAAACGAAATTTTTGATAAAAAAGAGGACACGTGATTGGCATGAGACCCGGGGATAAAAAGCATAAATCCGTTGGTGCGCGTAGGGTTGCCCTTTGTTTTTTGATACGATGCGTGTGGCACCACTTTTTGTTACGAATAGGAGACAAACCAGCAAGGTAGCACACTGCATCTCTGCATCAAAGATCCCCTTCTAGAACGCCGCCGTCCACATCTAGGTCCAAAACATCGCCGTCACCCTCATCGCACGGGTCCCAAACTCCCGATCCCTTGGGAATCAATCCATCAATCGGAGCATATGCCCATCCGGTGTGCCTTCTTTCCCGTGTGCCTCCATCAGCAAACGGTTTTCCCGGCGGCCACCGTCACCGTCGCGGCGGTAAAACCACCCCCACGCAACGGTCACTCAAGCAGTAATAGTAACGGAAACCCGCTCCTTCCCACCGGATCCCCTCTACTCGACGTGTCCTCCACGCGGCGTCCTTATCCACTCATCCCCGCTCCGTCCCGTTATAAATTCCCCACCACCCCGGCCTCCATAGCCACAACCTCGTCTCACATCGGCCAAGCATCCTCGTCATCTCTCACCAGCCAACTTTCTAGCAGAAGCTTACGAGCAAACAAAGCGTCACGCACCGCACGCACCGAGCGAAAATGGCCATGGCACCGACCGCGTCCGCCGTCTCCTTCTCCGCGCGCCCCTCGTCGGCGGCGGCAGTCCGTCCCCGCGCCGCCTCCGTCACCGCCTCAGCCGGGCGTGTCCGCGCGGGGCAGCCCGAGGGGGGCAAGTGGTGGGCGCCGCTGGTGGGCTGGTCCGGGAAGGCGGACTACATCGAGCCGGCGGTGGCGGTGGAGGAGGAGAAGGCGGCGGCGAGGCCCTTCGTGGGCGGCCTCACGGAGGAGAAGGCCCGGCAGCTGCGCGCGCGGATGGTGGAGACCGAGAGCTTCCACGACGCCATGTACCACTCCGCCATCGCCTCCCGCCTCGCACGCTCCTCCTAGGCCGCCGGCCGCCGCCCCGTGCGCATGTACATAGCTGTTGTTTCATCGTTTAGATTTGGGAAATCATCGCCCCGTCGTTTGTTGCTGGGGATCGACCGATCGATGCCCTTGAAGTTTGTTTGTTGTTGTAGTCAATGAGGAGGAGGGGTTAGATGAGAGGAGGTCAGAGAGGGGTCTGGTTTTAGGGGGATCCCTCGTCGTCCTCGGAGCTCCCCGACTTGCATTTAGCTTAGAAGAAGCGCAGATGGTTAGGGATCTGGGATTACATTTGCCAGATCTGTAATAATAAAACTCATGCTGTAGTAGATCTGAACATCGATTGATTCTGGATCTGAACGCCTTTGCGCGCTTTAAACTCTTGTTTGTTTGCCCTTTATTCCAAGACCAGAAGAGGTGTGTGTGTTTGTTGTACCTTCCGTGTTGATTAGGTTTGGTCCTCGGCAGGTGTGGGGTTGATTAGTGGGACTCGCCATGGAATCATTCTGGATCTCAGAGCACCGCGTCTTCTCGAAACAATTAGTCTGACCTGATTCGAGATCTAATAATTAATCTGACAGGATTTGAGATCTGAGAGTAGTATCGTTTTCTGAAACTATTAGACACTGATCATTATCGACAATGGTGTACTCTTATCAAGCTTCACAAACTGACTGTTCGGTTCGGTTCGGTGGATAGATATATCTCGGTGAACTCAACTCAAAAGATTGCTCGACGAACTAGAACTAGACGGATGATTCTTCTTCCCGTGACCAACAGCCAGCCATGATAGGTGTGGATCTACACTACCGTTTCTTCAATCCCGCAGGCCGTCCTCTGCCTTAACTTTTTTTAAGCAACCGGCGGCAGAAGCTCTGTCTTTCCTATTTCCTATTAGAAGAGAGAAAGGTACAGAAAAACATTTTAGATTAATGTGTAAACATGCCAAAACCACCATAGCCTCCAATCCAAGAGGGAAAGAAACTAATCAGGTTTGGCTGGGATAGCCTGCCCCTGAGGCGGTTTTGCTTGGTTTTAGGTTTTCCTTTAATCAGGTCGTCCCACCACACTCGGAGAATGAAGGGGAAGGATTGTCCGTGACTGAATTCCTAGGTCCTAGGCCCTAGCTTGCATCACATGAGCTGCTGAAACTAGCTCTAGCTCTGCCTAAAATTTTGATCGACAAGTTAACTGAATTCCTAGGTCCTAGCTTGCATGACATGAGCTGCTGAACCTTCGAGGCCAGAAAAGAGAAAAACCGATGAACCTTGCCGTGACGAACAACTAGCCAGCCATGATAGTTGGATCTACACTGCCTTTTCTTTAACCCCACAGGCCGTTCTCTGCCTCCACTACATCGACAAGTTCATAGAAAATCTCATACTCGACCATTGTTTATCTGCAACTTGTAAGTAAGTCCGGCTTACCGGATGAAGGGACAGAGTGCTCCGGCGGCTTTAGTTAGTTAATCTAAATGCAACTGTGCATTGTGGCCGTACCTAATCTCAAATGGCACTTTCACTTGTTAATTGTGTTGTGATGGTTACCGGTGTGTGCGTGTTTCCTCTCTCCGAAGTATCCTAGATCGCTTACACTAAAGGCTTAGTAGAGAGATAGAGAGGAGAGCTGAACCATTTCCTGGGCAGCTAGCACTCAACGTCCACGGAGACGTAATTAATTCATGCTTTAACTAATTTTTCCACACAAAACCTCCATGGACACGCGCACCAGTCGCTCGCCCCCCTTCTGGAAGGCCAAAAACTAGTGAGACACAAGAACAGATAACCACGCACGGAAGTACCTCCCATCTCTAAATCTCTCCTAGTACTTTATAGTATGATAAGTATGATGTCTTATGAACATCTAGAAGGCTAGCTAGGCCTGGTAAATTTGTCACTCCCCAGCACGATAAGAAACTTTGATAGAGCGTACCCAGAATCCTATCTAGCGGAGAATGGCGATTTTAGCAAATAAAAGTTGCCATCTTTTCAAAAATATGTTCTGAAAGACGTATCTTTTTTATAAAAGAAAGGCCAAGAGGCCAAGTTTTACAATGCGATGTGGCATAGGCGCCACCTGCGCAACTCTACGCCGCCTCAGAGGCAACACTCACACTCTAGTCAATTACTCGCGACACCTCCACCTATCCACTGCCCCAGGCAATCCCGAAAGAGGCCTGTCGCCCTCCACAACTCGGCCTCAACGGAGATCTTGCGGATGATCTTGTCAGGGGATGGGTTGGCCCCTTCAAAGACCACGTAGTTCCTATGACGCCAGAGCGTCCAAAAGAATAGGACAATTTCGGTCCAAAGATCACGGTCCCGGCCCTAGGCACCCCGCCTGCTCTGAAGCCATGCTACTAGTTTGGAGTCTTGGTCCGGCATCCAATGGATTTTGCTCCACCAGCGTAGGAAGGTTGCCCATACTTCACACGCAAGCACGCATCCTAGCAGAAGGTGGTTGATGGTCTCTCCACACTCGTCGCAGAAGGGGCAAGCTGACGTGTGCTGCAAGCCACGCCGGCTTAGCCTATCGGCAACCCAACATCTGTTCCTATCGGCAACCCAACATATGTTCCTGATGGCCAGCCAGAGTGATACCTTACAGCTGGCGGGGGCGCGGGAACGCTAGATCTGCAGGGCCCCGGCCGTCGAAGTCCGCCCAGCAAATAAGGCCTGGTAGCAAGAACAGGCAGTGTACAGTTACTTGGATCACAGTTTCACTTGAAAACGTCATGGGTCCCCTCAGTTAAGGCAATCGTCTAGATCCGATCAGCCACTTCGAGGAGCTCTCTGATGGCTGCGGCTCCTAGATTAGGGGCACATCGTGAAGCCATCCTCCCGCCAAGCCCTCGCGCACTCTGCGCATGGATATCACACCTGTCGGCACCGCAACGAAGAGGTTTGGCGCGACATCCCGGATCCGCCCACATGGTAGCCACATGTCTGTCTAGAAGAAAGTGGAAGCTCCATCCCAAGCACTGAGCAAGTGGCCGCATCAATAAGTTGTCTCGCCAACTACGGAACGCGAATGTCGAGGTTCTGCCAAGGCTTGTCTACCTCAACACGCCTTAACCACAACCATCTGGCCCGTAGAGCAACGTTCATGAGGCACATGTTAGGGATGCCAAGTACCCACAACTCCTTGGGCATGCATACCCTACACCACGCCACTAGGCAGTGTCCACCGTGAACATCTTTCCTCTCTTCTAGAGAAAGCCGTGAATGATCTTCTCGATGGTGATAATGGTCTCATTGGGATGTCGAGGGACATCATAGCGAAGATCAGTATGGCTGACAACGTCGTATTTACCAGCTCAAGCTGTCCTCCTCTGTTGAGCATGGATGCTTTCCACGATGACAGTTTGGCGGCCATCGTACCTACCAGGGTCTGGAGCTGCACTGCTGAAGGCTTCCGCAGGGATAGAGGCAGTCCCAGGTAATGAAGCGGGTCACCAAGCTTCTGTCCTCTTCTGAGCATCTGCATAAAAGTTGCCATCAAGTAGGAATTAGGAAGTGACATGAATGGATATTCTTAATAACAGAAAACTTGTTTTATACGGTGCTACTACAATTTCCTGATTAACTTTGATGACATTTTTTTTCAATTTCAGGTGATTCCACCCCCAGCCCTTGGGAATCTCCGGAGGCAAAGATGAATTGAGACCAAAAGCTAACGGTGCCAATAGCTACTTACAAAGAACATGTATGTATAAGAAAAGCTTTACAAAGTGTTTAAACAACATGCCGGTCAGTGACCAAGGTGGGATCAAGAGTGTTTATGACCACACAATTAGTTCTCGTGTGTTGTGACGTTCCTAGGATGACATTTCTAGGGAGTTTTTTTCCGTCCAGACGACGAAACCAGTCATGTTTCCGGGACACCGAATAGCACCTGATTTGGCCCAACTTTTGTCTGGTGTTCCCAGGCCGAATCTGGGGCACTGGGAACCGTCTGGGAACGTCGAGCGCATCAAAACAAAGGGTGGGCCAACCCTATCGGTGACACGAGGTCGAGCTCCCGCCTTTTTCTTCCCCTCCCGCCCTTCTTCTCCATTCCCCGCCATATCTCCCGCCTGTTTACCGAGCTCCCACCCACCATGTCGCCCAAGGATTTCGCCAAACCCCGATTCACCATCGGCAAACTAAAGGTGAAAAGCCGAGGAAGCTAAGGGCACCGACACCGTGGCCGGAGGACTTCACCGTCCCCAAGTGGTTGAAAGAAGTCTAGCGTTGGAAGGTCGAAACAGAGAGCCGCAAGGATAGGAAGACAAGGTCGAAGGAGGCGAAGGAGATCACGGAGGCGCAGGTGATGAGGGAAGCACAAACGGCTTCGGAGCGCACGACGCCTACCGCGATGTTACGCCCTACGTCGATCGTCCCCGCGCAATACGCCACTCACTAGGGGAGCCAACCAAGCGTCAGATCTCCGGCCGGGTTCTCGCCGATCTCGCCGGCCATGTTCCTAGAGAGCCAGGTGAACACGCGCCAGAGGTATTCCTCCTCCCCCGAGTTCGACTGCAGGTTCAACACGAACGTACTCTTCCCCTGCCCCGCCCTCCTCCGGCCTTCAACATCGACATCAACGTCCCCTATGCCAGCTCTCCGGCGTACACCGGCACTTCGTCGGCTATGCGCCGCAGCCCTTTTCCTTTCGCCGGTAGCTCCATGCCCGCCACCTTTGGCAACACAGAAGCCCGCAACATGTTCGGTGGAATGGCGGGCGGTGCCTTCATGGTGGACATGATCGCCTTCGGTTCGACAGTGGCCGACAATAGCTCCTTCTTCACGCAGGAACAGTCCTGGGCCACATGGCCTCGACTCCCAGGATTTCGTCGATGGACAGGACGACCAGTCGCAAACCAAGGATTGGGATGATGCCGAAGAGGCGCCAGTGAAGGGCAAAGCCAAGGGCAAGAGGAAGGCGAGGACGTTGGCATCCGGAGCCCCGCGTCAAGTGGACGACGCCTGAATACCTTTGCCTTGCCGAGGCATGGAAATCGATGAGCATGGATCCCATCACCGACACAAGACAAAACTCATAAAATTACTGGAGGCGTGTGAAGCTGGCGTTCGATGAGCGCAACCTCTTGGACCCGAAGTTCATCAAGGTCCACATGGAGCGCGGCTAGAAGGCCATGATTAATCACTAGACACTCGTCCAATAGGCATGCACCAAGTGGCACGGCATTCTCGAAGATATCGATCGCACACCGGTCTCCGGGGCAAGCATGGATAGCTAGGTACTTCGCCGAATTCTAGCCGAAGTGATGCCGAGTTCATGCCTGTACTGACACACTTCGTCCTTCCTTTGTAGCTCGTCCATGCACTTGGCATGTACCGGGACGACACGAAGATGGAGTTCAAGTTCCACCACGTGTTCGCCGAGATCTAGAAATGTCAGAAATGACGTGAGCCTCGCCAAGAACAAAGACGGCGTGTACATCCCGGAGGCTTCTGTTTTTATTCTGTTTTGTAATAATTTGATCGCCGAACCATTTTTGGGCGTACTTCTATTGAACACCTTTGGCCGATATTTTTCCAGCGGGAACACAAAAATTCGAATATGTCGCTGTTTTTGTGTCGCCTGGAAACTCGGCTTGAAAACGCGAGTGAAAAACTATGTGTTTTTAGGCTGAAAGTTATATCTGTCCGGTGCTAAATAGTGCCGGATTTCGGCCTGGGAACACCGAACGAGTGAAGGTGCTCTAAGCCGGATATAGTATTTATAAACTTTCAGTTATAAAACGCTCTTTATCAAAAAAAAAAAATGTTTTCTCCGCTGCCCAAATTAGCTGAATAAGCATGATACCTTTGCAACCTCGGTGTACAATTGCAGAAGAGATTGATATTTCGAAAGGCAATAGTCGCTTTTTAATCCCGCACACGGTTCAGTGTTCCAATAATCGTTTGCCCGGCTAACTGAAAATCCCTCACTGCCACAAATCCTGCTTGCGGGATGAAAGAACCTTATCTTTTTTGAAGACGTACAGAACAAGTTCAAGAAAATGGACAACTAGGTTGTAAACAACCATTGTCAATAACTACCACATCTTAGGTTACACCCACCCGGCTTGGCCCATTCTTCCAAAATTTGATCAAGCAAAACATAACCCTCCGCTGATCGTTGCCTACTGATTTTGCAGAACGCCCTTGCACTATGTTGTTTCCGTAGGCTTCTTCAGGCAGTCCCTTGGCTCTGTTTTGCTGAATCTTTCCCTGTAGCTCATCAGAATGCACGGGAGCAAGTCTCCTGATAGCTTTCATTGGCTAGTCATCTAAAGCAAAGCGTGCATTGAAGTGACCGTACTTAATCTCAAACAGCAGTTTTACCTGCTAATCCATGTGATGCTTACCGGTGCGCGCGTGTTTCCTCTGGTGCGAAGCATCCTAGCTAGATAGCTTACACTGGAGGGTTTTTGGTACTACTCCTAGATGGCTACAGTTATGGGTAGCACTCAACATTTCATTGAGAGTTTGAGACACAACCAGCTCATGCTTTAACTAATTTTGGCACACAATATCTCTATGCATGCCCACGCGCATCAATCAATCGTTGGCTCCCTTCTGGAAGGTGGCCAAAAATTACTCAGGACACAAGAACAGCTAAACCATTAACCATGCACGGACGCACCTCCCACCTCTAATCTCTTGTCTAGTGGAGTAGTATGATACTATGATTATTTTTAATGAACATCTAGAAAGGCTACTCTTGTAATAGAGGGACACGGAACTTGATACTTGGTAGAACCAACGATCAGAAACTTATCGTTGCATTCTAAAATGGTCATCTAGCTAGCGTAGGTGACAATTTTGCAAAATAAAAGTGTCCATCAAGTAGGAAGTGGCAGGGATGGACTCATATTTTTACTAACAGAAAACTTGTTTTTTGGTGTAATACAATTTCTGATTAAGTTTGACGAAATATTTTCCCATCATGTTGAAGTGGTTCCACCTCCGTATTGTGGCCCTTGGGATTATCCGGAGGCAAAGATGAAAAAATACAAAAAGCTAGTGGTGTCAATGGCGACTTCCAAAGGACAAATATAAGGAAAGCTACAAAACGTGCTTATAAACAACATGCCGGCCAATGGCTTTGACAGGATCAAGAGTGCTAGTGACCTCACATTTGGTTGGGGCCAATAGCTCATGTGGGACGCCTTTTTTTGAAATTGGAAGCAATGAAACATCGTTAGTAAAAATAGCTCGCACGCGACGCTTCTTGGCAAAGAAATAGCCTAGGTCCACACAGTCAATAAAAGGTCATCAACGAAAGGTGTTTATATTAGGGATCCGTTTATGGTAAGACCGGTGGTTCCAATTAGTTGTAACTGTCTGACCGAGTCAAACTGTCCTACAGAGCATAGAAGAGAAAGGCGGTGAATAGTATGGTGGAGAAACTTGAGAAGAGTATTGTTTGGGTTCCGAAGCAAGAAGTATTTACTGTAACTATTTGATAATTGGAAGTAAGAGTATGTTAGGATTGAGGCCGGGAAACTATGGTTGATAAAATCGATCGGCAAGACGGTTGGACAACCCTCTCTCTCGAAACAGGTATACGCCCAGTTATATAAATATACCAACCACAGGTGAGGCCACTGCTGGGCCAGACAGCACAACCCCCAAAGACAAACTAAAGACAATACACGATGTTGGGGAAGCAGCACACACACGCCCGGAAGAAAACAAAGAAAAACAAAATGGAGACGGAGTCGGCTCAACTAAACGAGGAAGACCGCAACCGCTGCGCCTACTGAAGAATTCCCACCATGCTCCTAGCCCCGACTCATCAAGCACCAAGCAGCACCCTCAAGAGGGAAAGCGACCGCTGCTGCTTGGACCAGAGACTGGCCCTAGGGTTTCCCCTGAAACACAAAGGGAACTGGATGAAGGGTAGCCACGACGCCCTCTAGGAAGGAAAGATGCCACCCGCAGGCAGCCGAATCAGTGTCGGTCGAGCCAACAAGGATTTCTCCCAAAAACCCTATCCACAACCCTCGGGCGATCAGTTGCACAGGAGCCTCGCGAGGGCGAGACCTCACCACCACTAAACTTTCCACCCACGAGCATGCGCCACTCCGGTCCCGATCCGCTATCGTTGTCTCACTGAGCAAGCCGTCGCGAGGTCTGCAACATCGAGGCACGTGTAGGGCTAAAACATGGCCCGCGGTACCGCGACCGCGCGGGAGGGAACTGCCTCCACCGCAGGCGGTAGTCTACAGGACGCGGCCACAAACACACCAGACTTCCATAGGTCCGGTCGGGCCCAGCGGACCCGTAAAGCCTCCACGGAGGCATACTGAAAGGACATTTATTGTCATAATCACTTTGGTGTTCGTTAACAACAAGTAGATCATTTTACAGTTTGTCACTGTCAACAGGTTGTTAAAATACTAAGGGAAAAGTGCCCTCACTCTCTGGAAAGTCTTCCGCAAAGCTTGACATTGTCTGGAAGTTTCAGACCGAAGTCTCCGGTCTGTCTGGACCGGAGTCTTCGGTGTGGACCGGAATATCCGCAGGTGACTCCGGTGGTGGCTTTAGGAATCTAGCTGGGACAGTCTGTATAAGGGTGCGGAGCATGGTCCGTAGGCTTCTCCGGAATCTCCGGTCTGGGCTCAGACCGGAGTCTCCGGTGCTGGAGGTCCGTAGTCTCCGGCCCAGCTGGCTCGCGTCAGGCCCTGGTCAATCAGAAGGGTGGTCCGGAGGCTAGACCGGAGATAGGCCGGAATCTCCGGTGTAGGCCGGAGTCTCAGGTGTACATACCGGAGTCTCCGGTCTGGATTTTCCCCAACGGGCAGAAAACGGTTCGTGGAAGGGGCTGCTTATAAATAGGGACCCTTATCCCCTTCCTCCAGTTGCTCGACCTGCTCAAGAACACAAACTCCATTAGAGCCACCAAATCTACAAGATCTCTTCATCCAACCATCCAAAGTCATTGCTTTGTAGAATCGAAGGAGGAGTCCTTGATCTACAGCTTCACCAAGAGAGATCTTCATTTCCCCCTCATTCACTTGATACCCCCAAGCTCTAGTGTTTCTTTGGAAACCCTAACTCTGATTTGGTTCTTATAAGCTTGTCTTTGATTGTTTTGACAACTTGCTTGTATTTGGGAGCCTCCAATTAAGTTGTGGTTGTGTGCCCCAAACTTGTTGTAAAGGTGCCATCTTCCACCTCGAATGTTGCCGATATAGTGGAAGGTGAATCGATCCCCTTGGGGTGAGGTTCATCGGAGAACAAGGGAGGCCTCTCGTGGCGTTGGTGGTTTGAAACCACCTCCTCTCCAAACGTAGACGTACTTCCCCTCAAAAGGAAGGAACTACGGGAAACAAATTCTTGTGTCTCCGCGTCCACCACTTTGGTTACTTCTATCCTTTACCGCACTTTATTTAGTTGTTCTTGGTTTGAGTTGTGCTAGTTGTTACTTGCTTGACATATAGGTAAATTCACATTAGTTGCATAATCTAGAGAATTTACCTTTCTTGTCAAACCCTAAATTGAAAAAGAAGAAAATTTGAAGTAGCACCTATTCATCCCCCTCTAGGTGCCCATACGATCCTTTCAATTGGTATCAGATCCTCGGCTCTTTATTCGGGCTTTACCGCCTAAGAGTATATGGGTAGCAATGAGGGGGAAGGTGGTGGTTAGCATACCACGGTGACCATGGTTGATCTCAATAACTTGGAAACAAGATTGAGCTCCACCATGGCCAACAAGATCAAACAATTGCAAAATTTAATTGAGCAACTTGTTAAAGATAAGGTAGGCTCATCATCCCCTTCTCCTCTAGATGAGCCTCCTTCTGTTGTACCTAAGGGTAATCCCCCGGTATCACCCGAGGGTATGGTGGGGGAGGGTAAACAAGACAACTCTAATTCCTCCACACAAAATGATGGTGGGAAGGGTGAGCACCGTGATTCATGGTACTCTCCCGACCCCCCAATTCCTCACCCTCATATAAACAATAGAGGTGACACACCTAAGCTTGAAGCATCTACTACTTTTGCTCAATGGCAATCTCTAATGAAAACTCATGTGCGCAGCTCTTGCATTGAACTATGGAACATCATTGAACAAGGACTCTACATAGGGGATCCTAACAACTTGACAAGAAGAGAAATTGTCAATAGTCAACTCAATGACACCGCCTTGCGCATGATTCAACAAGGATTGGGTACAAAGGATTATCCACACATTGAGCACCTCAGCACTTCCAAGGAAGCTTGGGATGCTCTCCCAATATTGTTTGTTGGGAATGAGAGCATGAGGAGGAACAGGTATGATGCACTAAGCAATGAAGCCGAAGGCTTCTACATGAAGGAAGGTGAAAATCATGAAGACATGTACCGTAGGCTCAAGACCACTGCCACCGCATTTAGAAATGTGGGGGCCTCACATGTGGATGATGCTTGGATAAAGAGGAAATATGTGAGTGCACTCATGCCCTTTGAGCCCACCGACTTGAAGAGCCTATAAGGAAGACACAACTACCATCTCATGACCTACAATGAAGTTATGCAAGAGATGGCCTCATTCAAGGTTGCCGCCAAGAATGCCAAAGATGCCCGTGCTCGTGCCCTTGGTATGAGCAATGTTGTCAACGTAGCGTTGAAGGCCAAAGTTGTGGAACATGGGGAAGAAGATGATAGTGATGAAGGTCTCTCCATGGACCACCCCGATGATGTCAAGATTGCTCATAGTCAATATATGGCCTTCTATGCAAAGAATTTTTGGAAGAACCCCGCCAAGGCCAAGATGGGAATGCAACGAAGAAGCAATAAAAATGGGAAAATAGAAAATACCACTAGATTGAGAACTTGCTTCAATTGTGGTGACCGCTATCACTTTGTGGCGAGTTGCCCCTATGAGAAGAGAGAAGATCATGGGGGTAAGCTTGTGTTGAAGAAAACTCCCAAAGCTCCTTACAAGAAACCCTTCGCAAGAAGAATCCCACCAACAAGAAGTCGGGCGAAATTGTTTTGATCACTCATGAAGAATACTCCTCCGACAATGAAGATGATGAAGATGAGGAAGAAGAAACATCAAGTGGTGTGGCTGCTCTAGCCACTACTTCTACTCCAACACTCTCACTCTTCGATTCTCCAAATGAGAATGCTCCCCACAAGAACGTCACTTGCCTTATGGCAAGAGGAACGGAGGTATCCTCATCATATCACTCCTCTCCCTTAGCTAATGATGAGATTGATGATGAGATGTCTCTTGACGTAAAAAGGGAATTAATTGCTTTTGATGAGTTTGTGACTAACTTACAAGGGGAGGCCAAGACACATTTTGGGAACATCTTAGATCAACTTTCCCACACACAAGAGCTTCTAGATGTAAGATGTAAATTTGGGCATGAACACATGATTGAACTAGATGCCCTAAATAATGCTCTAGAAGAAGAACAAGAGACTAGAATGTCTCTTGAACTAAAACTTGAAGGGCTTGATGAGGCCAATGATGTAATTGTTAATAGACTCATCAAGGAACGTGATCATGCTATTGCAAAATATAAAAAGGCTAAAAAGGACAAGATTGAGTTTGGTGTGGTTCATAAAAAACTTGCCGAGGACTTTAGTTCACTTGACAAGGCTCACAAGGCATTAGAAAGTGAACTCTTATCTCTCACAAAGTCCTATGAAATGCTTCAAACTCAATTGACCAATGTTTCTTCACCTAGTAACTTCATTCCTTCTAGTAGTACAACTATTCTTGAAGAAAATGCTAGGTTGAAGGGGGAGCTAGCAAAGGCCATGTTTCCACAAGGAAACAAGTCCATTGATGACATTTTGAGTAAGCAAAGGCATAGTGGTGAGAAAGGGGGCATTGGCTTTGTCTCCAAAGCCAAGAAGGAGAACAAAAACAAGAAGAAGGCCAAGCCCGCACAAGAGAAAAACAAGACCATTGTGGATAGTAAGACCACAAGTGGTAAAACTATGTCTCATGATGATTTTGCGGGAAATGCTAACCCTCACTATGTTCTAATGCGTGATTATTATGGGGATGTGTATGCATAATATGTTGGCCCATATGATAGTTATATTGCTTGGTCTATTTGGGTCCCCAAGACCCTTGTTGCTAACAAAAGAGGACCCATTGAAAAATGGGTACCTAAAAATTAGCTTGATCTTTTGTAGACATATGCTTCCGGAGGGTCAAATTGGGTGCTTGATAGTGGTTGCACAAGTAATATGACCAGAAGCTCGTCTATTGTCAAGGACTTAAAGCCAAATGATGATCAAATAACCGTAACATATGCCGACAAGTCAAAGTCTAAGGTAATGGGTTTTGGCAAGGTAGTGGTTGCTCACGATATTACACTCGTGAACGTCATGCTTGTTGAGACCCTTGGATACAATTTACTTTCAGTCTGTGCTCTTGGAAAGATGGGATTTGCCGTCTTTATTGATGTTGATATTGTGGTCCTCATGTGGAGCAAGTCTCTCAAGGTCTCTTTTGTTGGGTACGTCGAACATGACTTGTATGTGGTGGACTTTTCGGGGCAAACCACTACAAGTGCGATGTGCTTATTCAGAAAGGCCGATGTGGGTTGGTTAGGCATCGCCGACTAGCCCATGTCAATATGAGAACTTTGCAAAGTATCCACTAGGAGGGCCATATTGTTGGACTAAAAGAAAATGTTTCCTTTGCCAAAGATCGTGTTTGCTGGGCTTGTGTTCTAGGAAAAATTCATGATGCTCCTCACAAGCCAAACAACTGTATCAAGTCAACCAAGATCTTAGAGCTCCTCCATGTGGACCTATTTGGTCCTCCATCTCATGCAAGTCTTGGTGGGAAGAAATATTTTTTGGTGATTGTTGATGACTTTTCAAGATACTCATGGGTATATTTCTTCAAGTTGAAAAGTGAGACCCAAAAGACCTTCATCGACTTCATCAACTTGGTTCAACGTCAATAGAATGTTCCCGTGTTGATCATAAGAAGCGACAACGGCACCGAGTTCAAGAACTACACCTTGAATGATTTCCTTAGTGATGAGGGGATAAAACACCAATATTTCGTTGCATATACCCCTCAACAAAATGGTGTTGCCGAGAGGAAGAACCGGACTCTTATTGAGATGGCCAGGACCATGTTGGCGGAGTTTAAATCTCCATACAACTTTTGGGCCGAAGCCATCTCCATCGCTTGCCATGCATCAAACCGGCTCTACCTCCGCAAGGAAATCAACAAGACTCCATATGAAATACTTACTGGTAACAAGCCCAACATATCTTACTTCCGGGTGTTCAGTTGTAAGTGTTTCTATCTCATAAAAGGTTGTCGTTTATCCAAATTCGATTCAAAACCATTAGAGGGTATTTTTGTTGGCTATGGTCTAGAATCTATGATAAGCTCTCCGGAGCCGTCATAGAATCTTGTAGTGTGACCTTTGAAGAATATGATGGTCCCCAAAGGGGACGTGTTGATGCTTGTGATGCAGATGATGAAATGCCTCATGACGCCATAGGAAGAATGGGTGTGGGATATATCCGCCCCATTGAGGAATCCCCTGTGATGGATCGAGAAGAACTATGCTCTACTCAAGTGGAGCCCTCATCTTCACAACAACAACAACATGTTCCATCTACCGAGGTGGACAATGACCCAAGCCAAAGACAAGTTGTGGACCCTCAACATGTTGATCAAGGTGACATCTCTAGTGAGGAGGATCTTGATTCATTCTCCAGGTTGTCAAGTGGTGCCAATTCAATTAATCAAGGAAGATTCGTACAAACTTCCCTGAGACAAGCTCAAATCGATGCTAGAAGAGTGCTTGATCAAGAAAAAGGTCAATTTTTACCTCGTAATGAAGAGGGTGATTCCCTTGATGATCAAGGTCAAGTTAATGGTCAAGACGAGGACCAGAATGATGAAGAGGGTCCTCCAAGAAACAATGAGGAGATCCACTCTCGTCGTGAAGCTAGAATGGAGAGGATGTTTGAACTAAGAGAACACTCCCTACAAAATGTGTTTGGTGACCTAAGGAGAGGCATTTCCACACGAGCACAATTGAAGAGGTTCAGTGAACACCAAGCACACATCTCCATGATTGAACCAAAGAAAGTGTGGGAAGCTCTTGAAGATTCGGATTGGTTAGAAGCAATGCATAAAGAGCTCAACAACTTTGAGAGAAACAAAGTATGGAAGTCAGTTGAGAAGCCAAAGGATTGCCGCAATGTGATAGGCACCAAGTGGATATTCAAGAACAAGCAATATGATCATGGAATTATAGTAAGGGACAAGGCAAGATTGGTTGCACAAGGGTTCTCTCAAATTGAAGGCATTGACTATGGAGAGACATATGAACCCGTGGCTCGCCTTGAGTCCATCAGTATCCTTCTTGCTTATGCGGCACATCACAACTTTAAGTTGCAACAAATGGATGTAGAAAGTGCATTTCTTTATGATCCATTAAATGAGTTGGTATATGTAAAGCAACCCCCGGGATTCGAGGATCCCAACTTCCCAAACCATGTCTACAAACTTGATAAGGCGCTCTATGGGCTCAAGAAAGCCCCACGCACGTGGTATAAGCACCTTAGAGAGTTGTTGTTTGACCGTGGATTTGAGGTTGGGAAAATCGATCTCACTCTTTTTACTAAGAAGGTCATTGGGGAGCTTTTTGTATGCCAAATATATGTTGATGATATTATCTTTGGCTCAGCTAACAAAGCTTTTAATTGATGAATTCTCAAAGCTTATGACTAGTAGGTTCTGGATGTCTTTGATGGGGGAGTTGAGAGTATTTCTTGGTTTTGAGATCAAGCAAGTTAGAGGAGGGACATTCTTCAACCAAGCCAAGTATACTCAAGATATGCTCAAGAGATTCAAAATGCAAGATTTAAATGGAGCTCCTACTCCCATGGCTACAAAGACTCATCTAGAACAAAATCCAAATGGTAAAGATGTGGATCAAAAGGTATACCAGTTTATGATTGGTTCTTTGCTTTACCTTTATGCATCTAGACCCGATATTGTGTTGAGTGTAGGTGTGTGTGCAAGATATCAAGCGGCTCCTAAAGAAAGCCATTTGATGGCGGTCAAGAGAATCTTTCGATATTTGGTTCATACCCCACATTATGGTCTTTGGTATCCTCGAGGGTCTACATTTGCTCTCTGTGGATACACGGACTTGGATTGGGCTGGTGATAAGGATGATAGAAAATCAACATCCCGGGCTTGCCAATTCCTTTGTAGGTCATTGGTATGTTGGTCTTCCAAGAAGCAAAATTGTATATCTCTCTCCACCGCCGAAGCCGAGTATGTGGCAGCTGCTAGCGCTTGCACTCAATTGCTATGGATGAGGCAAACTTTAAAGGAATACGGTGTCCATTGTGACAAAGTGCCTCTTCTATGTGACAATGACATTGCCATCAAGATTGCCTACAAGCCAGTGGATCACACAAGGACAAAGCATATTGAGATCCGTCATCACTTCATTAGGGATCATGTTGATCGAGGTGATATTGAGATATAATATGTGCCAACTAAAGACCAACTTGCCGACATATTCACGAAGCCACTTGATGAAGCAAGGTTTTGCTATCTGAGGAATGAACTAAATATCGTAGATTCTCGGAGCTTGACTTGATTATCTTGCATACTCACCTATGACTTGACCCTTATTTGGTTTAGTTGTAGGCATGGATATAGGGGGAGTGCGGTCCTAATTGATTGGACTATCCCTCCCCCCATTATGCCCAAAGAAATCAAAATCATTCCTCTTAATATCATTTTGTGATATGTGAGCTTAAATGATGAGTTTCGGTAATGGACCCAAGATATATCTTCGTGGTGCCAAGCCGAGTATACTCAAATATGGTGGCCTAGGCCACCACCCTCTCACATTAGATAGGTTGGTGCTTACTCGTGTTTGTCAATTGCTTGTTTCTAGTATTTTTGAAGCTTTCCCGAATATTTGTGTGAATTTCTATGGCTCTTATTGGTTCTTCACAGTTTGATATCTCAACCCAAGCCTATTTCCTGTCTTAAACCTATCTATCTCTCATATATGTCCCCAAACACATATCCTGGAGCTTTTGGTCGAGGAGGGCCGGAGTCTCCGGTCCAGACGGTTTCTGCCACTTATAGGAAGGGAATGGGGTGAACTAAAACAACAGTTCTTCATTCTATACCCCGTCCCCCTCCTCCTAACCCGTCACCTCCTCTTCCAAAACTCCTCCCCTGAGGTCAAGAAGCCCAAGGGATCCACCGTGCCGCCGGCCAACCTTCTCCTCTCCTCCATTGGGTCATTCCCACCGGAGGAATCGATCCCATGGATAGATCTCGTACCTCTCCTCCTGTTTTTCCTCCTAGGGTTCATATCTAGATGTGTTTTTGAGGATTGGTGTCGATTTGTACATTGGAATCACGTGTTTGCGTGCACTCTTGTACTTTAGCCTTGTTGCATTGCCCGATCTGCTAGATTCACCCCCACCAGCATCTCCCCATCTCATGCCTGAGAGTCCCGATCGGAGACTCTCGTCCAGGTCGGAGACTCCGGTATGGGGTGCGGAGACTCCGGTGTTGGTTGAATCAAAATAGACTAGAAATGCATCAAAGCTTTTGTATAGCATCTCTGGGACATATATACTCATCTCCATGCTATCTCCCTCACTGTTGTTCACATGTGATGGTTCTAGTCGTCCTCGTCGTACCAAGGCCAAGTCACAAAGGGGCACTCCTCGCTATGATGAAGCTCAGGGTCAGTTTATCGTGCCTCCTTCCAACCGAAGACAGCAGGCACGTGATGCAGCCTATTTGAGGAGGGAGCATGAAAGGTCTGAACGAGAGGATCATGCCAAGAAGGCCAAATATGACAATCTTCAGTCCTTGGCCAAGATGTCAAAGGAGGAGTTCCGTGAGCTGAGGAAGACTAACTTCTATGACCTGCCACGTACCAGTAGGACCCTCGCTTCTGGAGGAAGGAGCAGGCTGTGTTCATGAAGGATATATATAGCATGCTCACTAAATCACCTGTATGTCCTCAGAAGTTCATGAGTGTAGAGCAGATGAGGATGAGTCCCTACTTCAATGATGCTCTGTGGATCTGTGAGAAGTTGGGGTTGTTTAACTTGATGGAGATCCATGAAGACTACAATATCTTCCTTGTGCAGCAGTTCTACGCCATGGTAGTGTTTGGATCTGATCAAGACAGGACCATGACCTGGATGTCTGGTACCACTCGCTGCATAGCTACATTCCATGACTTTGTCAATGTCATTTTTGAGACCTTTAATGGTGTATCCACTCCAGTTGGGATGCGCATGCACTCTGCAGCTGTTGGTGAGAACAAGATGAAGCTTGCACCTCTGTATGGTAGCGAGGGTGTTGTAGGGGGTCCAAGGGACTCAAACCCCTATACAACCTGATGTTGAGGATATTCTGTCATACCATTGCACCAAGTGCTGGGAATGACGATGCTATTAGGGGTGGGCTAGTCAACCTTCTTTATCAGACCCACCGGACCTACAATGCTGGCCCTGAGGCAGATGTTGATCCTATTGACGTGATGGATTTCATTTTTGAGGAGATGTTCAATGCTATTCTTTTCAAGAAGTCTCCTCCATATGCACCTTTGGTTATGAGGCTCATCAATTCCAAGGAGCATGATTCCCCACTTGGTATTGCTCCACATCTCACTGATCATGCATTGATTTCACTACAGCAGAAGGGGCGCATGGGGCCTTCTCCTAGGCGTCGCTATGGCAATGATGATGAGGAGATAGAGACTGAGAGGGCTCCCTCTCCACCTAGAGTTTGGAGGAAGAATGCCTTCAATGCACCTATGCCTTCCATGACTCGGGACTATGTACATGAGCAGGTCAAGAAGGCCACCTTCTGGGAGAAGACCCTTTGTTGCATGGATGTCGATATCCGCAAGCAACAACATGCGTCCTATCAAAGCAACCGTCGCATTGAGAAGATCCTCAAGGAAATCAAGGAACAAGGTGTAGGGGATGATGAGGAAGGTGAGGATGAGTACAATGATGAGCATGGTGCTCAGCAGTCCACAGAGTCAGACCATACTCTTTCGTTTGGGGCATGGAATGCCCAACAAGATAGCCTGGTGGACTGGAAGATGTTTGCAGATGTCACCTCCAGATACGGGTACCAGGGTACCTCCTCGTCTCGCCCTCACGGCAAAGGGCCTGCAGTCCCTGAGGATGATGATGATGATGATTATGATGAGGGTGGTGATGACCAGGATGAGGAGGACGAGGATGACGATGACTACTGAAGTGTTGGGACGCTAGCTTAGGTCTTTTCCCTTTTTGGCGTTTCGATGCCAAAGGGGGAGAATACATTGTCATCGATTTGCATGGGCATGGGGCTTGGGCTTTGGATTCACTCTTATTTGCTTTTATTTGCCTTATTTGAACTCCCTATGTGTTATGTGTGTGACTATGTGTGTGTGCACACCTACTATTGTAACTCTTGTAAGCACTATGTGTTTTATCGTTGATACTATCTATCTTGCATGACTTACTTGTGCACATATTTAGGGGAAGCTTCATACAAATTATTCTATGCAAAATCACTTGTTGTCATCGAACACCAAAAAGGAGGAGATTGAAAAGACATTTATTGTCATAATCACTTTTGGTGTTTGTTAACAACAAGTAGATCATTTTACAGTTTGTCACTGTCAACAGGTTGTTAAAATACTAAGGGAAAAGTGCCCTCACTCTCTGGAAAGTCTTTGGTAAAGCTTGACATTGTCTGGAAGTTTCAGGCCGGAGTCTCCGGTCTGGCTGG
This sequence comes from Avena sativa, assembly GCA_916181665.1. NCBI lineage: Eukaryota > Viridiplantae > Streptophyta > Magnoliopsida > Poales > Poaceae > Avena > Avena sativa. Next base: position 6,068,483 of record OV702293.1, on the reverse strand, counting down.
ACCAGAGTCTCCGGTGTGGACCAAAATCTCCGGAGGTGACTCCGGTGGTGGCTTCAGGAATCTGGCTGGAACAGTCTGTATAGGGGTGCGGAGCATGGTCCGAAGGCTTCTCCGGAATTTCCGGTCTGGGCTCAGACCGGAGTCTCCGGTGTTGGAGGTCCGGAGTCTCCGGCCCAGCTAGCTCGCGTCAGGCCCTAGTCAATCAGAAGGGTGGTCCGGAGGCTAGACCGGAGATAGGATGGAATCTCCGATGTAGGCCAGAGTCTCAGGTGTATAGACCGGAGTCTCCGGTCTGGATTTTCCCCAACGGGCAGAAAACGGTTCGTGGAAGGGGCTGCTTATAAATAGGGACCCTTATCCCCTTCCTCCAGTTGCTCGACCTGCTCAAGAACACAAACTCCATTAGAGCCACCAAATCTACAAGATCTCTTCATCCAACCATCCAAAATCATTGATCTTTGGAGAATCGAAGGAGGAGGCCTTGATCTACAGCTTCACCAAGAGAGATCTTCATTTCCCCCTCACTCACTTGAGGGTCCCCAAGCTCTAGTGTTTCTTTGGAAACCGTAACTTTGATTTGGTTCTTACAAGCTTGTCTTTGATATTTTTGACAGCTTTCTTGTATTTGGGAGCCTACAATTAAGTTATGGATGTGTGCTTCGAACTTGTTGTAAAGGTGCCGACTTCCACCTCGAAGGTTTCCGATATAGTGGAAGGTGAATCGATCCCCTTGGGGGTGAGGTTCATCGGAGAACAAGGGAGGCCTCTCGTGGCGTTGGTGGTTTGAAACCACCCCCTCTCCAAACGTAGACGTACTTCCCCTCAAAAGGAAGGAACTACGGGAAACAAATCCTTGTGTCTCCGCGTCCACCACTTTGGATACTTATATCCTTTACCACACTTTATTTACTTGTTCTTGGTTTGAGTTGTGCTAGTTGTTGCTTGCCTGACATATAGCTAAATTCACATTAGTTGCATAATCTAGAGAATTTACCTTTCTTGTCAAACCCTAAATTAATTTTTTTTTGAAGTAGCACCTATTCACCCCCCCTCTAGGTGCTCATACGATCCTTTCACATACCAGTCCCATGTTGGCCCGTAAAATCTGCGGCTACGCTGCAACAGGTCGGCCGAGGTCGCCATGGATCCCATCTAACCTACCTGTCACAGTCTGCAGAGCGGGTTGAGAAGAACCGGCTGGCCCGCACTACCCAGATGGGGCCCGCACTACCCGGCTGGCCCGCACTGCCATGGATCCAAAAGGGCCCGATCTGGGCCGCCATGGCGCAGCCTGCCCCATGCCCTGCCTGCCACAGCCCGCCGTCGCGCCACTTAGCCCCAGCCAGCGCTGAACTCCGCCGCCCTAGGAGCACCGCTGCCGGGAAGGATGGCCCCGACCGTCCCGTACGATGCGGGGAAGAACGGGCCATCGCTGCCGGCAGCACACGGGCAGCGCCCGACGGCCTGACCAGCGGCAGCGACGAAGGGGAGGAGGCGGGGGTGGGGGTTTGGCCGGTGAAGGTGGCAGCGCCCCCGTCGCCCTCGGATGGTAGGGGGCAAGAGGAGCGCGGGAGGTCATTGATCTGAAATGTGATTTGAGGGTTTGGTATGTGCCCTCAAAGTTGGCTCTTTTAAATCCAAGGTAAAGAAAATAGATTATTTACCCTAGCTATGTCAGGCAAAGTACTACTCCCTCTGTCTCAAATTACTCCGCGCGCACTCTTATCTAGATGGACTAGTACTCCCTCATTTTTTATCAAAAAAATTCTAGAATTTTTGAACTAGATAGTACGAAATGTGTACTAGCTATTTAAAAAATTTCAGAAATTTTTTGAACGAAAAATAAGAGAATACTAGTCCACCTAGATAAGTGTGCGTGCGGAGTAATTTGAAACAGAGGGAGTACATAGATGCAGACAGATTCTTTGCAGACCACGTCACAAAGGAAATGGGGAAAATGAAGTGCTCTAATGTGCAGCTAGCGTGCTAGATAAATTTCTGATATCCTTTTCTTCACAATGGGTAATATCGATTCATGTGTAAGCTGAGTTTTGCACGTATGCGAGGAGCGTCGGTGAACCCTAGGGCGACCGTGAAAAGCATGTGCGCCTCCGAAATTTACTGCCCATTCGTCGTTAGCCTTGGACATGTGCTGCTCGTGGTGGAGGCATAGCCGCATAGGTGCGTGTACGAGTCCCGATCGGTTTTTTTTTTTTGGCGACGACGGCGCCGAAGACCGTCCCGCTCGTGGCAACGAAGGCACCGCACCTCGACGGCCAGTCCACACGGCCACACGTCACTAGCGTCCCGCGAAAGCGCATCCTCCCTCCCGGATTCCGCCCCCACCGTAACCAGGCGGCGTCCCTATCCACCACACCACCACTTCTCTTCCCCGGCTCCGTTATAAATCGGCCACCACCTCCAGCTCCATTTCCACCAACGACTCGCAGATTCACATCTCAACAAGCCTCTCACAAAGCCGGAAGCAACCCTGTTGAACCTTACGAGGGAGTGAAGCAAGCGACCGAGCAAATCAATGGCGATGACACCGTCAGCAGCCGCCGTCTCCTTCTTCGCGCGCCCGTCGGCGGGAGCGGGAACCACGACGTTCCGGCCGCGCGCATCCGCCTCCACCTCCGCGGGCGCCAAGCGTGTCCGCGCGGGAGCCCCCAAGGGTGGCAAGTGGTGGGCGCCGCTGGTGGGTTGGTCCGGCCGGGCCGACTACATCGAGGCCGCGGCGCCGGCGATGGCGCCGGTGGTGGTGGAGGACGAGGAGGAAAATTCCCCGGGGAGGTCGTTCGTGGGGGTGCTGACCGAGGAGAAAGCGCGGCAGCTGCGCGCGCGGATGGCGGAGATGGAGAGCTTCCACGACGCCATGTACCACTCCGCCATCGCTTCCCGCCTCGCACGCACCGCATAGGCACAGAACCTAGCAGACCATTCGCCGGCACCGCGGAACCTCCAGCTAGACAAGCTGATGTGCCCGTGTGGGTGCCAGTGTACATACAGCTGCTTCTTCCTGCTTGGGCGTGTAAATAGCTGTTAATTTCCTGCTTCGGATTTGGGGATCACAGAACCCCCTTGGAACCATGAATCAGGGGTTAGACGAAGGGATCTCATTTTAGGGATCCACCACCGCGAAGCTATCCGTAATTAGAAGCGCGGATGTTATTACATGTGCAAGATGTGTAAATAACTCTTGTCGTAGATATATATATGGACATACTACAATAATTCTGCATATGAAAGTTCTTGCGCCCAAAGTCTTTTGTTGATTTGGTCCACTATCATGTCTTCTGAAACAATTAGCCTGACGGCCGATCATTATCTACAATGAGGCAGCTACACATCAAATTCTACGCCTTCTCTGCTTCGATGTACTACTCTGCTTGTCTCCACAAAACGGTTATGTTCGGTTCGGACTTGTGACGACTAGATGTCTCGATGAACTGAACTCCTAGCTTGCGTTACCTGAACTTATAAACCTTCAAGTTCAACAAAGTAAGAACCGATGAACTACCTTCTTACAATATCGTTTGTTTAATCCCACTCACCGCTCTCGGAGTCGACTAGATCGACAAGTTGACTGAAAAATCTAGGACAAGACCACTAGTAAGTTCATCCTGCTTGCATCGACCATTTCCTGGTTAGCACCCAACATACATTTAACACACAATTAGTTCATGCCTTAACTAACTTTTCACACACACACTCTTCATGCACACGCGTATCAATCGTGGTCGCGCCTTCTCGAAGGCAAATAATAATACTCTCTTGGTTTTAAAATACTCCCTCTGTCTTAAAATATATGTTGAAAGTTTGTCTAAAGTTATGAATCTAGATACTAAATGGTGTCTAGACACATATAAATTTAGAAAAGTTTGCGGCGTTTATTTTAAGACAGAGGGAGTATAATATTTTTTTTGGAACAGAGGGCCGGAAAAAAGCCCGGTTCCCCCGCGTCGCTCCCGCGAGCCACCGGATGGAACCCTAGCAACCGAAGCCTCCTCACCCCCCGTTCCCCTTCTCCTCCCTCACCGCCGCCAAAGGGCGCGGCCGAGCGAAGCCCGGCCGGCGCCGGTTATAGCGGGGTCCTTTCTTCTCCCCGAGCGATGGGCCGACGCAGGCCCGCGTTGGTGCTCCGGGATGCCACGGGGCGCGGGCGGCAGCAGCGCGGCGGCGAGTCGTCGTGGCGGCGTGGAGGGCATCGTGGCGGCAAGGCTTTGCGAGGCCGCGGTGTTCCCTGGGCGAAGGCAGTGGCGGCTGTCGGGCAGCCTTCTACTCCGGCGGCGGGTGGCGTGGGCCTAGCCGATTCTCAGGCCGGCTCGACCCCAAGGTTGGTCGCGAGGCGCAGCAGTGGAGAAGCCTCCTCGAGCCGACGACAGGGTGGCGGCGTTCGACTCGAGGTGGCGGCCGGAGGTGAGCAGTGGTGTCGTGGGGACTCGGCCCAAATATGGGCCAGGTTGGGAGCGATCTGGGCTGGTCCGGCCGGGCCCTGCGCATGGTTCCAGGATAGAATCCCACCTCCCGGGCTTGCTATGGACACCGGAGCTACGGTGACCCAGCATACCACTGCATGATATAGTACACTATAGTCGTTGACATAATACCAATTAAACACCGTTCACTAGTATTACATCCCTCAGAGTGGTACAACAGAAACACAGTAGGTCCAAGACATGACTATATGTTACAACTCAACTCTTTACATCAGATCCAGAGAACACTCTAGGTTAAAGAGAGAGAAAGAATCTTCTTACAAAGAAGAATCATAAATAAACGAATAAAAACTATCTTACTATAAGGACTAGTATTTTAACTAAAGGTCTGGTACTGCTTATTACAATGCACTAAAGAAATAGGTTCTTTGGCAAGAGATTATATTTTTATCTAATCAGTAACTTCGTCTTCACTTGAGTTGATGTATATGCTGACTTTCTTGACTTCATTAAAGAGCTTGAGCTTTTGATGACGATTCCTGAAGCATAACTTGATGTAGACTTCGTCTGTACTGGTCTTAGGACCTAGGAAGGGTTAAGAAGATACGTTGAGTACGAGCGTACTCAGCAAGTTCACTAGAAAATGAGTGTTTGATGCACTGCATCTATAGCCACAGACCATAGGTCGTAGGCCATGCAGGTTTTCGTAAACATTTCTTCAAAGGTTGCTTTTATTCTGAAAAACTATGTCCATCAGCCTTCACGGGTTTACCAGAACATTCATGGAGTTCCTTTCCCGCCGTGTTCGCAGCTCCTTCCCAGAACAGGGAGTAACAAGTTACAGTTCTTACACTCTGCAGAGGTGCGTCACGTTACCCATGAGAGACCTTAGGTTTTGTTGCACGGCCGGGAGTATGTCCCCGTTCAAACTTCCTTGGTTTGAGGCCCAACCTAAGATCCAAGCCAATCACTGCCTTCTCCGCGACCCCGCATGTCTCCTTGGTGTACACCATGCCCACCTTTTGAATTACGACAATGGTTTGTACAAACCGTTTAGATGCCAAAACTATCATGGGACGTTAAGGGCTCCCACCCATATGATGCATATCCTCTATGAATTACCAATAAATATGCACGCTACGAGTGATAACAGTCACGACCCGCACATCTGGCTCCATGCGAGAGGGAAAAGATACAGCTGACTTCTCCGTCCCATTCCAAATCTCATGGTCAACGCGTAATATACGACGCAAGAATCACTGGAGACATTGGTTATTAAGTCCTAGATAATATGTTCCTTTACCACCGGAACTCTTATTGTAGGTTATTACCTCATGGTAAATAACCTATAATCACATTATTATGAAAATAGTGTTTTCTGACCTTTTTCAAATGTAAGTGATGACAATACTGGATTTGCAAAATACTTTACAGAAAATAATCAAAGGAAATGAGCAAGTGTGAACTTGCCTTTTGTGATTGCAAGATTATGCATCACGGTCTTCAAGACAATAAAAAAGATCCAGTATCTGAAATTAGCATCATTGGTCCGGTAAGGACTAATGTTTAAAGAAGCAAGATGCTATTATGCATAAGTAATGTAATGCAATTTCGTAAACTCGAATCCCGGGGTTAACGTTGTTCTAGGGTTTGGATACTGGAAATGGTTTATTTGGAATGCGTTGCTCTTTTAGATTAGGTTTCGTATTTGTGCTTCTTATTAAGGCTTGTGTGTGTGTGTGTGAACAACTTGTAATTGCAATATCATAAAACAATGGGACATACACAAATGTGAAATGTTAATTAAGATTGTTTATATAAGAGTTGTTGTTTGAAGTGGCAAAAAGAATAACATTTGAAGAAAAGATTTCTTTTCTAAGGTTTAAACAATCTTTATTGTTAATAGGATGTGTTCAATGTCTTTTAGTGTGTGATTGATTAGTTTGGACTTGAGATGCTTATAACGTAATTATAACAGACCAAAGTTAACTATAAAACACATAACAAAGTCTTTAGCATTAAATTTAAAGTCGTGTGGACTAAAGTTAACTTTAAAGACATAGATAGACTTATGGTGTATTACTTATGATACTTGTATCTTGTTCACTTTATATTATTTCCTTAAAGTTACTTAAGAATGGTTATACTTTTATTTGGTAATGGTTTCTTTACATTATAAATGTATAAATGGATTTATCTCCCTAATAGGGTGTGGTTATGGTTTGTAAATAAGTAAACAATATTATTTACCACTTATGAATTCACTATAGTGTTTTGATTTGTTTAAAAACTTGTGGTTGAAGTAAGGGAAAAGATTTTATTAAGTCAACATAATAACCTTGAGAATTTAATATTTGATAACTCAAATAAAATTGCATTAAAAATGTGTTAGATCAATTTGACTTTATATTATAAATATTTAAGATTAGTATTACTTATTAGACCTAAATTAGTAATTTTAGGAACATTAACAAATTTTCATTACCTTTATATGAAATATTAATTAATGAAATAAGTTTACATTCAAGTTATTAATGTGTTTAAATTTTTATTTACCTCAAAAGTGGAATATCATATTTTGAACATGTAGGTATTATTTTTGTGATCATTTTGGTATATTACATTTATTTTTGTGATTTATAAATAATAAGATATGATTTTTATAAGGTTTATTACTTTATAAATACTTAATAAAAAATAAATACTTATTTAAGTGAAATAATAATGTATGATTATAGATTTAAAGTATTTTTTTTATTTTTCCAAGATTTTTGGTATTTTATTTATATTTTTAACATTTACCATTATTAAAATATGAATTATTAAAGTATTATTACTTATAAAACTTTTATTAAACAATATTTATTTAAATAATCATCATAATAATATTTGATATTAGTTTTAAGTTGTAGATTTTATTTTTCTGAAATTTTTCATATATTAAACATATTTTTCTGAATTATAAAACAAAAGTTATTAATGAAACAAGATTTAATCTTTTTATTTATATTGGAATTAATATTGTTTTATCTAATTTCTAAACAGAAAAGAAAATTTGTACCTAAGCTAAATCTACCCACGGTCACTCACCAGTGGGCCAGTGGCCACGTTGTTGTGCCACGCGGGACAAGGACTAGGTCAAATGTGTTGACTGGGCTAGGCTGACGAGAGCATGATGTCAGCATGACGTCAGTCAGGTTGTTCCTCTCAGATCAATACTTGATCTCGCGATTTGGTGATCGCGTAGGAAAATGGCTAGGTTTACCAGAAAGAGGGTGCGATGGTGAACCTCATAGTGGTGGCGCCGCTCAAGTTTGGTCACCGGAGCTACTCCGGCGACCCTCATATGCGGTGGTTGGCGGCGGTTCACGGTGGGAGAGCAAACGAGGAAGCAAGAAGGGGATTGGGGAGGTGCGTGAGCACCGGTAACTCACTGTGAAGCTGAAGGGCGCGACGGCGTGACCGGAGGAACCCTGTGGAGGTGGCAATCGACGATTGAAGAAGATGACCGGAGAGGGGATGACATGTCGATTGGGTCGACTGGGAGCTCTGCGGCTTCCATGATCTGGCCAGGGAGAACGAGGGTGGCGAGGCGATCCTCCAGGACACCTCAGATAGACGCGGGGAGGTCTACATCGACGAGCTCTGGCGGGATTTGAGGCTAGTGTGTCGGTCACAGAGAGAAAATAGAGAGGAAGAAGAGGGGCGAGTGGGTGAGGATGAGACGGAGCGTCGCGGTGGATTTCTTATCCCTCAGGATGACGTCGGCGGCTGCACGAATCGTAATGTAGCGACAGCGTACGACGGAGATTGAGCCAGCGAGCTGCTTCCCCGGCTTTGTCCTTCTGGCGATTGGAGGAAGAAAGGAGGAAAAGAACTAAAGGGGTACTGGGCCGGAGTTGGGCTGCTTCTGGGCCGTAGCAAGGCGAGCGAAGTGTATCTGCTGCTGCACGTGAGCGTCTGGTAGAGGGGTGAAGCAAGGGGCTTTGGGCCAGAAGCTGTATTCCTCTATTTTTTTCTTTCGGTTGGTTTTCCTTTTCTGTTTTATTTTTCATCTTTTGTATTTTTCATTTGTTTTAGGGATCTTTCTTTATAAAAGTTCTTTGCTGAATACAAGCATCAATAATAAGTTATTTTGAACTATTTATGAACTTTTATTATATAAAGTTATCACTTCTTGATTTTCTTATACATATGTATATATTTTTCTTTTTTGTATTTGTAGGGTCTTTTGATATGAATTTAATTTATCTAATAGCCATAAACTTATTAAAGAATGTATTACTATTAATCCATGAGTTTTGATTCTTATTGATTTATAATATTAAAGAAATTTTTATATATGTTGATCCTTCATTATTATTTGATACATAAAGTTTTGAGTACTTAATAGGGTTAATATTATTCTCACAATTTAGGGAATACTAATGTATATATTTTATTATTACTAACATAATAGTTAAAGTTTGAATTGAAAATACTTCCCATAAGTTAGTTCTTTGAAGATTTAATATTCTCATATTTCTTTTATTGATGTGAATAAGGGTTAATGGCTAAACATATTATCTTTATGTTTATGATCTTTATTAATATCACCCTTTAAAATAAATAGTTATTATTTGAAATGAATTATGAGAGAGAATTGATAACTATAGTTTCTAGGCTTATATAATTGAAATAAAAGTTTGGGTTTTAAATTGTAATAGTTTACCATGGGTTTTAGGAGTTTTAATATTATTTTTCATCCTTTTATTTATATGAATAAAGATTATTGGTTAAGACAGATTGTCCTTATGTTGGTGTTCAAGAATGACTTCATCTTTTATAAAAGAAAGTGATTTCCTGGAAGGTCTTATGGAAAATAATTGATAAGGATAACTCCTAAGTACATATAATTATGATAGTTAGGAATGACAAAGATGTGCTTATGTGATTTGCTATAGGAAACTATTCCTATAAAGTTGTATGGAGATTAAGATGATAGATCAATAATATGAAATGAATATTATGTTTAGTTTAAGATTTAAAGTTGAGTGTTTACCAAGAATTCCTATATTCTATAATTCACAATCCTGGACTTCTAATTAAGGAATTCCTTTCCTAGATATACTACTCCTTCATATCCATCATCATGTGTTAACATGATGAGCTTTACTTCACAAGAATGTTCTTATCCATAATTTTTCCTTCTAAATTCATTTGTAATTCTATATGATCTTCTCATAACAATAACTCTCATCACTAGAGTACTTCTTCTGATTCTAATTCCACTTGAATAATCACCTTCTTACTTCTCAGATTACTTTGTAATCTCTCTTAAAAATCTCAAAAGCTTGTCACTGAAGCCTTTCCTAATCTTCTCATAGCTATACTTGGTTATATCAACTACTCTACTGCTGATATCCTCCAATCCAACAAGTAGTTACTTCTAACTACATTCATACTCTTCCTTAATCATCTATCACTAACATTACTTCATTAGATGTATACATCAAATCTTACTTTACCTCTATTGCTTAGTATTTCCAAAGAGGAAAATACTACTTCTTTAATCCAATGTTGCTCTAACATCATCTTAATCATACTATCTTGTCTCTACTTATCTCCCATGTCTTATATTCAAACTTCACATCATATCATGGTGACTTGTCATGGCTTACCTGGAATAACATATCTATACTAGGGTTCAATCATGTTCTATCCACCAATGTCACTTATACATGATATAAGCATTCAATCTTGGTGACAAAAGCATGATCATTAGAATCCTTTGATCATTTATGGTTTAGGTTTCCAGTTGGCTAATCAAGGCTTCCATCCATACAACATTTTAGTTGTATTATAATTATCTTCTGTTTATCTCTATTGGATTAAGAGATGTAATTCATTAACTATACCTACTTGATCCAATAGGACTACTCCTGGTAACTATCTTCAATGTTCATCTTTATAATCTTCTTTGTTACCGTATTGATTTGATTTCCTCCAATCGCTCCCATCCTATAGATTATATCTAAAACTAGCATTACTATTTACCTCTTCTTACTTATTTCTTTATAGACCTTAAGTGAATGCTATAATAAGAGCAAGAGTTGATAGATCAAGAAGTGGCGAATCAATAGTTGATTACTCAGCATTGATGAACAACAAATACTAAGATAGGGTTCATTAGAGATGATAAAGTTTGATATGGAAAGAAAGATATATAGTGATTGATCTTGACTTGGTTTGTTTCCTACTCAAACTCACTAAAGAGTTAAGGTTAAGTGTTACCATGATACTCATGGTAAAAATAGTTGAGATTTAAGATTTAGTTGTTACATTCCTATTACTTAAGTTATATTTATAACTTGGTACTCATGATTGATTATAATGAACACAATGATATGATCACCTAAGGATCAAATAATTAAGTAATGTATTAGGGTTTAATTTTATTACATTTGATCTACCCTCAGATCAAATCATGTTTACCCAAAATAAGGTTTTAGCAAAGGTCATATTGAAACTTATCGCAGTCAACTTGATGATCTACTTCAATTCGATCAGGTTGAGAGAAGCTTTAATCACTTTGACAAGTTTTGTTCAAAAGCGCGAAAATTATTCGGATTTTCTATGCATGAATGCAATGCACACATCTGTGTTCAACTTATTTCTAAGCTCTAATGCTGGGATGTTACATGAGCTGGCCTGGCGGGCCTTGTACCGGTGACATTTGGACAGCGGGCTGCATGGAGGATCCTACAACGCCCCCTCCTCGGTGTCGAAGGATCTAGGCCAGGTAGGCCCTGATCTTGCTTCGGTCCCCTTGTAGGCACCAAGGGTCTCACCACGGAGGTGCCTCTCGTTCCGAGGGGTTGAGCTCGTGGAGGCCAGGGTGTATCTAAGACCGATAGTGGTCTAGTAATCCCGGGTGCGCGCGATGGTGGTGGTGCTGCTACTTGGCGGCAGGGATCGATGGTGGCAGTGGATCCCCTGATGGATGGCGAAGTAGGGGCTTGCGTGGGGTTGGCTTGGACGACGGTTCCCCTGCTGCATTACGACGGCGGAGCTTCACGAGCCCTGGTGGGCTCGGCCAGGCCAGGTGGGCCTGGTTTGCCCTGCGGCTGTATCCGGTGGGCTACCGTCTTCCGGTGGTGGAGGTACTTCCTGATACGTCCAAAACGTATCTACTTTCCCGAACACTTTTGATATTGTTTCTCCTCTAAACTTGTGTGATTTGGATACAACTAACACAGACTGGCGCTGTTTTTAGCAGAATTACCTTGGTGTCTAGTTTTTGTGCAGAAAATCAACTATCAGAAAAAATCCCGGAAAATATGCCAAAAATCTATTTCACAAGAAGACTCATGGAGCTAGAAGACGAGGCGGAGCTGGGACACGAGGGGCCCACACCCCTGGTCGCGCGGGCCATACCAGGCCGCGCCTAGGAGGGGTGTGGCCGCCTCGGGCACCCCCTCGGCCTCCCTCTTCGCCTATAAGATGCCTCTTGACCTAAAAACCGAGGGGGGTTCGAAGTTTTTACAAAAAGAGTTCCATTGCGCCGCCACCACCATAATCCGCGATTCGGAACCAGAAACTTCGTTCTGGCACCCTGTCGGGACGGGGAATTTGGAGAGGATCATCGCCATCATCATCACCGACGCCTCTCCATCAACGATCCATGTTTCCCCATCCATAAGTGAGTAATACCCCGCTGTAGGCTATGGGGATGGTAGGGATTGTATGAGTTCTATCATATAATCGAATAAGATTGTTAGGGCATGGTGCCTAGTATCTATATTAGTGCTATTTGACTTTGTTGCAAATTGTTATGTTTAATGCTTGTCACTAGGGCCCAAGTGCCATGATCTCATATCTAAACTTATTATTGATTCATGATGATAGTATCATTTGTGATCTTATCTGCAAGTTGTGTACACATATTATAGTCCGGATCCAAAGGCATCGAAATGACAGAAATTGGGACAGACGGAGGGGATGGCTGTGATATGAGGATCACATGTGTTCACGGAGTGTTAATACTTTGCTCCGGTACTCTATTAAAAGGAGTACCTTAATTGCCAGTAGATTCCCTTGAGGTCCTGCTGCAACGGGCTGGAAGGACAAAAGATGTTGTGCAAGTTCTCATTGCGAGCACGTATTACTATATATGTAACACATGCCTATGATTGTTTAGTACTTGGATGCTTTATCTTATTTATCTGCAAATGCCCTAGATCTTGAAGTTACATGTTTAGACTTGTCCATGCAACACCCGTCCATCCATCCCTATGCCTACTGCACTTATATCCCACTGTTTGCTACCGTTGTTACTACTGCCTTTGTTTTACTACTACTGTTACTTTGCTATTGCTACTACAAAACTGTTGCTACTGATAAACTGTTGTGAGAAAGAGTATTTCCAGGTGCAGCTGAATTGAAAACTCAGTTGTTAAGGCTTATAAGTATTCTTTGGCTCCTCTTGTGTCGAATAAATAAATTGGGTAATACTAACCTCGAAGACTGTTGCGATCCCCTATACTTGTGGGTCATCAAGAATATTTTCTGGCGCCGTTGTCGGGAGCATAGCTTTATTTGTAAGTTCACTTGGATCTATTATTGTTCACTGCTATTCCTTTCATCATGGGGAAGTCTCGTGATGGAAATTTTCCTATTTTACCATACACTACAAGAAGAGGTACAGTTCTAAACACCTCTGCTGCTCTTGATTCACCGTCTGTTATAAGTAAGCTTGTCACACCACTACCACATACACATGCTACACACACTGCTACTACTGCTGAATCGGAAATTGCTTCTGATACTCATGATGTTACTTCTACTGTGCTTGATGCAAGTGGCTCATTAGGTCCTTTACTAGATGCTACTATTTCTAGAACTATTTTGGGAAATACTGAAACTCCTAGTGAAGACACCGTTACACCTGTTAGCTCCCCTGAGTCTAGAGAGAGATATGATATTAATGATGGTTACATTGAAATGACTGATAAATTTATTGAAGAGTACCAAAACACACGTGGTGCTAGTGCTATTAGGAGTCTCCTTGAGAGACGTGCTATTATACCAAAACTATCTCCTGATGCTAAGTTTGCTACTTCTCCCATAGACATTAAAGATAAAGATTATGATTTCTCTCTTGATTTATCCTATATAAACATTGTTGATAAAGAACCTTTTTGTGGGACTGAAAATGAAAGTGTTGTAGCTCATATGAATGAGATTTCCACTACGAGTGCCTTATTCTCTGCTGTTGTTAAGATGCGCAAGTACTTTGTTATAAGATCTTCCCTTTTTCACTAAAAGGAGAAGCTAAAGCTTGGTTTAATAGATTACCTCATGGATCCATTGATAGCCCTGATTGTTTGATTGCTTCTTTCTTTCAGAAATATTTTCTTCCTAGCGCTAGACATGCTGCTTTGCGGAAACTTTTTGATTTTAAACAGGGAGAAGAAGAGAAATTGCCTGAGTCATGGACAAGGTTCCGTGCCTTGATTCATGCACATCCTGGATGTCTAGTACCTAAAAATGAGCTTCTTGATATTTATTATAATGGACTAACTGATGATTCTAGGACATACCTAGATAGTTTTGCTGATTGTATTTGCAGGAAAAGAACTCCTGCAGAAGCTGAAAAATTAATGGCTAAAATAAGCAAGAATTATGATGATTGGACTTCAACCGAGCTAATTACACCTGAGCCTACTACTCCTGAACCAATTGTGACTGAACCAGCTCCAACACCAACACCAAAGAAGAGGGGAGTGATTGCATTAAATGATAAAGTGATGAAATAAGCTAAGAAATGTCTTAAGGAGAAAGGTATTAGATCTGAAGATGTGAAGAATTTACCTCCTATAGAAGAATTATGTAAGCCAATTCCCAACTCATCCACTATTGAGGTACACTCTCTCCAACACTTTGATGAAGGTGATATTCCCTATGGTAAACCTCCCGGTCAATGCTTAGAGGAACTTGATACTTTTATTGTTAAGCATGGTAATTTTAATAAACAAGTTCAAAATCATTTATTGGAAAACTCTAAAGTTATTAATGAGTTGAAAGATATTGTGAAAATAACTTATAATGATGCTAAAATGCTTGTTAAACACTTCGAAATAGTTCATACCCAAATTGATCGACTTGCTAAGGTATAAAAAGATATGCTAGTTAATGCTTCTGGAGAAAAACATGCTTATGGAATTAGAACTAGGAGTGGTACAACCACTCAAGATCCTTTATATCCTGAAGGACACCGTAAAATAATTGAGTAGGATTGTCAACAAGTTGAAAATAGTGGTAGTCCTCATAAGAGAAAGAAAAAGAAACATAAAATAGTTGAGGAACCTCCTGAACCTATTGTAGATCCTAATAGTATATCTGTCTCTGATGCTGAAACTGAAAGTGGTATTGATAAAAATGATGCCCCTGATAAGGAAGAAATTGAAGAAGAACCTGAGAAGCACACTAAGAACACTAGGTACACTAAGGAATATTTTATTGCTAATAAACATGGTAGTGAAAGAGAACCTTGGGTGCATAAACCTATGCCTTTTCCCAATAAGAAACACAAGTCAAAGGAGAAAGACACTATAACAAGTTTTGTGAGTGGATGAAACCTTTATTTTTGCAAATTCCTTTGACTAATGCCATTAAGTTGGCTCCTTATTCAAAGTATATGAAGGATATTGTCTCTAATAAAACGAAGATTCCAAATGAAGAAATTTCCACTTTGCTTGCTAATTATTACTTCAATGGTAAGGTTCCAAAGAAATTTGGTGATCCAGGTATTCCAACTATCCCTTTCTCTATTAAAAATAATTATGTTAGAACTGCTTTATGTGATTTGGATGCTAGAGTTAGTGTTATGCCTTTTTCTCTCTACAAGAGACTCTAGCTAGAAAAGTTGATACCAACTGATATATCTTTGCAAATGGCTGATAAGTCTACTACTATTCCTGTTGGTATATGTGAGGATGTTCCTGTTCAAGTGGCTCATAATTGCTTGGTTTTAACTGATTTTGTTGTGCTTGAGATGCCTAAAGATGATAATATGTCCATTATTCTTGGGAGACCTTTTATTAATACTGCAGGTGCTGTTATCAATTGCAATCAAGGGAAGGTAACTTTTAATATTAATGACAAAGAGCATACTGTCTATTTCTCCAAGAAGATTGATAAGAGCTATTGCCTGAATTCCATTGAAAATATTGAGAGTATCAAAGTTGGAGAAATATATTGTCCCATTCCACAAGAAAGTTTTGAAACCATTATGATTGGGACCATTGCTATCAAGTTTGAGTTAACATAAACACTTTTTGGAATGCAAAGTTTTGCTTCATATAAGATTGTTTTGGTAAAAAGACTTGATCAACCTTGTTAAGAAAGGGATTTTAATGAACGGAACAATGTTTTCATAGTGGTTATACTTGCTCACTTTTATTTTTCTCCTTTCCAATCTTTGCTCTTCTTCTTGTTAGTATTAGTTTTGCTAGTTGTTTGTTTTTTTAGAGTGTCGTAGAACTTCTGTAGTTTCGGTTTTGGTTTGATTTTTTTGCTTCTTCCAAAAAAATCTTTTTTTGCGAGAAAATCAATTTTGATAACCTAAAAATTGGAAAAAAATAAAGTTTCCGAAAAATCCCAGAAAATTCATATTAAATTTTTCCTCGAAAAATGGGGCAGAGGGACACCTGGATTGACCCAAGGGGACCCACCAGGCCAGCACACCCCTAGGTGGCGCGGCCAGCCCTAGGGCGTGCCTGGCCTAGGTGGGGCCCACCTATGGCCCTCCAAAGTGTCTCCTTCCAGCCACTTCTTTCTCTCTCCCGAAAAACACCGAAAAACTTTCTCAAGATCGAGTTCCTGCTGTTCTTGCTTCCGATTTTTGATCTCCTTCCTCAGCCCATCTTTGTTGTTGATTTTTGGAGGGATTGCTCTCTGGTATATGCCTCCTCTTCTTGTCCAATTAGATTTTTTATTAGTAGATTGTATATTGAGTCCTTTGCTACTGTAGGTGATAGGTTGTGTGATCTTGCATGCTTGTTCTATGCTTAGAGATTTCATTTTGATGCATGTTTAGCCCTCTAGCAAGTTCCTATAGTAGTTCCTCATTATTTATCAACTTGGAAATCACTTGGTTTGATGTTTGTCTAAAAATTTCAGAAAAGGGGTCATGGACAACCACACCTTTAGAGAAGTGTTTGAGAGTGATGCACCTAGGAGGACTAGGCCTTCGAGATCATCCTCCTGAGCTAGGGAATCATACAATGAGGATCTTATTACGCCGCGCTTTGGCAACGAGGGAGATGAGGGGGATGCGCACCCTTCTACCTTCCCTTGTTTTACCTTTTTGCAAGCTGCAGGGATTCTCAATGATTTCCTAACTCTGGTTCGAAGGGTTGGACTAACTCATTATATGCAGGATGCGAGTGAGCAATATTCTATGCTTACCAAAAAATTTGTGGAGAGTTTCTCTTTTACTAATAACCCTTTCAGGACAGATGTGTCATTCAAAATCTCTGATAGGCCTATCACCATGACATTGAAGAAGTTCTGCGAAATTTTGGGTATTGGCATGGCTGGGACGGTGAAGAAGATTCCATCTCAACCCGCTGATTTGTTGGAGCTCTAGCGCGGGATAACTAATGATGATGACCGCAGAGCCCAACGCGGGAGGATAAGAAATATTCAACTCCCAGCTATCAGATATTTTGCTTATTATCTTTCCACTAGGATTCTTGGGGACCTTGTTCACGCTCCAGGGAGGATATGGACGAGCAGCTGCGCATTTGTGGTTTCCACGGACACTACCAGGGGGACGCGCCCTCATATGACCACTCTGTGCACTACACAGGGGCTTCCTCGATGACGTACCAGAACGAAGGGGCCTCTTCGTCACATTACGGAGGCGCACCTTCATGGTCAGGATGGTATGGAGCCCCACTTAGGCCAAAAGCCTAAGCTTGGGGGGAGGTATACTGACATCACACTCATCTATATATCATGTTTCGTAGGTTCTTTGTATATCCATGTTTCGCTTTCTTTTTGGTTTTTTTTCTGCTTTCTCAAAACACAAAAAGACCAAAATTATTTTTATTGCTTCTCTTGGTTTATTTCTTTGCTTTTTAGCTCTGTTTGCCTTAAGAAAAATTCAAAAACATTTTTCTTTGTTTGTTTTTGCTTTGAATGCTTGCTTTAAAATTTCGAAAACACCAAAAATATTTGTTGTTCTTCTTTGGTTTTGTGAAGTTCTTTGCAGGGTTCGGTGGTTCTCAGTGGAGTTTGGTTTCATGTTATTATTCAAGCCACACAAGTGAAGAGCAATAATGAAGTTTAATGACAACTTGAGGTATGGTAAGAGGCTGGTAATGAACTCTATTTGTTTTCATTTTTGTACATATACTCATCATTGTGGGCATGCTTAGTCTGTTCATGTAAGGTGTATGTTATTTATGGATGCTTAGTAGTTCTTGCTCTCTTATGATTAGCTCCAGCTTGCTAATAGTTTGTAGCATGTCATATGAATGTTTGCTTGCATTGTTTTATTCATAACTCGGTATGACATTGTGGTATCCTTCTCTGAATGTTTCATTTGAATATACTTGGCACATGCTCACGCATGAATATGACTGAAACAATAGTCTGTTAAGCCTTGATGATTTATTTTGCCTCACAGTTCTTGTATCACTTTTTGCCATAATTAGTTCTGTTTTGTTGCAAGGATGATTATGCCAGTTATTGCTCTCTCGTTTGTTGCTCCCTTTCTATTGCTAGCCTTCACTTGCACTGATTATAAGCTCTACCTATGCATCCCACTCCCCAAAACCAATATTGCCAAAGTGTCCACCATATCTACCTATTAGCATCATTTGCTATTCAGTGCATATTTATTATGCCTTGTTTTCTTCCAAATAAAATGTTTTCTTGTTATGAGAAAGTTAGTAAAGCTCTCACGAACTTGATGGAACACTTTATTTCTTGCACTTAATAAACCTGAACCATTGTGACTTTCCATGAAAGTTATATGCTTGCAAATTATAGGCTGGGAGTTAGCAGAACCGTGCTGTCATGGGGAATGCTTTCAACACCTGTAATTATTTACCCAGTTGATATCATGCTCTTTTGTTTATGGATGTCGTCGATGTGAAATAAAAGGGGAGATTGTAAGTCCATGGAGTTATGTATATGTGTTAGAGAAACGCCTAGGCCACTAGCCTAAGCCATGCCTAATCATGGTGGAAACTTGCAGCATCACCATAGTGAGCAATCTATGAAGCTTTCTTCTTATAAAAAAAAGAGACATAATGAAAAGAGGAAAGAGAGAAAAAAGCACCATTTTCCCATGGTAAATAAGAAGATTGCTGAGATGCTCATTGTCTGTTTGCCTTGTCATTTTGATTATGGGATAGCTCCTGTATCATGAGGGGTACCCCGTTGGCGGTTCTCTATGATACACATGTATTTACTATGACAAGAACTTACCGATAACTAAAGTTGAGTAGCATGAGGAGCGGCCGTCGTACTCAATGGACATGAGATTTCTAGTTTATGGTCTGTCAAGCATATAACTCATATTGGACCTCACTTTCACCTTGACCATTTAAAGATGCCTATGATAGGGGCAATGAGATCTCAAAGCTAATGAGTACCATACTTTCAGCATTTGGAAGCCTTTCAAACTTTTCAAAACCTTTTCACTTCCTTGTTGAGTCACCACTTATTCTATGAGCACCTTCTTGAGAGCATAGTTGTCATTCTTAGTGTAATGTGCTTGTCTCAAAACTTGGTTAATTATATCATGAGTTTGGTGCTTGTATCTTTGATATCTTTACTTCTAGTCCTCACTTAAACTTCAGAGGTTCCTTGGCATTCATGTTTTTCTCCACCATCAAAGCAAGCGAGATACCACTCTATCATACCTTTTTATGAGCATTTCAATGTTGCTTATGTTTATATGTCATGCTACTTATTATTATTGAGTTGGAATCTCTTCATAGCTTGCAATGAATATTAAGTAGACTTAGTTGCATGCTCCTTATTATGAATTGTCCAAGTATCTACTCATATGCTGAGAATATTTACATTATATAAAGCAAATGTGTTCGTGAAAGTTCTTTTATTGCACTCAGTTTCAACTGAATTGCTTGAAGACAAGCAATAAGCTAAGCTTGCGGGGGAGTTGATACGTCCAAAACATATCTACTTTCCTGAAAACTTTTGCTATTATTTATCCTCTAAAACTTGTGTGATTTGGATACAACTAACACTGACTGACGATGTTTTCAGCAGAATTACCTTGGTGTCTAGTTTTTGTGTAAAAAAATTAACTATCACGAAAAATCCCAGAAAATATGCCAAAAATCCTATTTCACCATAAGACTCACGGAGCCAGAATATGAGTCGGAGTGGAGGACTGAGGGGCCCACACACCCCTCCCACGCGGGTGGGCCCAGGTTAAACTTAGGGGGGTTCGACGTTTTTCTAGAAAGAGTTCCACTGTGCTGCCACCACGAGAATCCGCGATTCGGAACAAGAAACTCCGTTCTGGCACCCTGCCGGGACTGGGAATTTGGAGAGGATCATCGCCATCATCATCAACAACGCCTCTCCATCAACCATCCATGTTTTCCCCATCCCTGTAGGCTATGGGGATGGTAGGGATTGGATGAGTTCTATCATGTAATTGAATAAGATTGTTAGGGCATGGTTCCTAGTATCTCTATTAGTGCTATTTGACTTTGTTGCAACTTGTTATGCTTAATGCTTGTCACTAGGGACCGAGTGCCATGATCTCAGATCTAAACTTATTATTGATTCATGATGATAGTATTGTTTGTGATCTTATCTTCAAGTTGTGTACACATATCATAGTCCGGATCCAAAGGCCCCGAAGTGACAGAAATTGGGATAGTCGGAGTGGATGGCTGTGATATGAGGATCACATGTGTTCACGGAGTGTTAATGCTTTGCTTCGGTACTCTATTAAAAGGAGTACCTTAATTGCCAGTAGATTCCCTTGATGCCCCGCTACAACGGGCTAGCAGAACAAAAGATATTGTTCAAGTTCTCATTACGAGCACGTATGACTATATATGGAACACATGCCTATGATTTTTAGTACTTGGATGTTTTATCTTATTTATCTGCAAATGCCCTAGATCTTCAAGTTACATGTTTAGATTTGTCCATGCAACACCCGTCCATCCATCCTTATGCCTACCGCACTCATATCCCACTGTTTGCTACCGTTGTTACTGCTGTCTTTGTTTTACTGTTGCTGTTACTTTGCTATTGCTACTACAAAACTGTTGCTACTGATAAACTGCTGTGAGCAAGACTATTTCCAGGTGCAGCTGAATTAACAACTCAGTTGTTAAGGCTTATAAGTATTCTTTGGCTTCCCTTGTGTCGAATCAATAAATTGGGTAATACTACCCTCGAAGACTGTTGCGATCCCCTATACTTGTGGGTCATCTGTTCCCTCTAGCGCACTGTTGTTCCGGCAACTCCCACTGTCGCTTCCTCTTTATTGTTTATCGGCCCTACTTCATGTGTCATGGTGAGATGACGGTGGCGTATTTAAGACCGGTGTGGCGTGCACTGGCGAGCCGCGAGCATGGTGGTGCACTGTGAAGTTTTTGGGGGTGTTTTTTTAGGGGTCGGGAGAAATTCTTGTCATCTTGTGTAACACCCTCAGAATTGACCCTATGTAGGTTTCAGCGATTCCCGCCAAACTCGCATAGAAACGATTCAAAGGTGCCCACCAGGCACTTTCGTGCGGGTGGAAAACGAAGTAATATCATTACACAATAGTCCACGATGGAACCCACAGAACAGATATATACAACAACGAATACAGATATACAATACAAGATCCAAATCAACTTGAAAATGATACAGCGTCCGACTACAGACAAGATGCAAATGGGGCTAAGAGCCCTGAAGAATAACCAGTGGCGTCCATAACCCTGCCCAGGCCAAGCCGAAAGGGTAGCCCTGCTAATGACGTCGAGCTCAAAACCTGCTTCAACAAAAGGGGTGCCGACAAAGGGCAAAGGAAAAAGAGAGCGGTCAGTACTGAAGCCAGTACATGGCGAGACTAGAATTCGGCGGTCCTCGCCTACATAGGTATGGTGGAATGAAGCGGCAACGCGGCATGCACTAAACAACCTATAGAGACTCAATACATCTGGCGGCTATCAGATAGGGATAAGAAAGACCTATTCGGATCCAACCTGATTCTAACACCAAACATACCCATCCTGGTATTCCCCCTCGATACCAACCAAGAAAGTCAACCGAGGAACTCACACAGTTGGCAGTTTTATTCATTTTGTTATAGTTGCGACAATTACTAGTCAGATATAGATAGCATGAGTCATCGTGATATCACAAGCAGTGGGCAGCTTTAATTAACCATTCCGTTATAGTTGTAGTACTTACTAGTCAGATACATATAGCATGAGACATCCCAAAACCCAGCAGTTGTTGGTACTTTTATTAAGCCATTCCGTTATAGTGAAGCTAATTACTAGTCATTATAAAGTCAAATTTATAGCACTACTTTAGTTATAGTTGTCTATGATCGAGATACTGTGCTCCAAGTCGTCCATAACCGCGGACACGGCTTTCAGAAAGTTTTACCCTGCAGGGGGCACAAATAGCAACACACGCACGATCAACCTCGAGAAAAACCAATAAAAACCCAACGAGGCATCACGACAGAGCAATTGCAAGATTCATATAAATTTTAGGAGGCCACCCCACCAAGCTACCTGCGACGAAGTTGGCCGGCTCCGAGACGGACCCAGAGGTTTGTGACAATGGCTGTAAACGACTGGGAACCCGAAAGTGTGATTGGGCTTGTCGATACCGCAAAAACATTCCACGTTGGTTCCAAAACAGTACAGGCGCTCCACGCGCAATCATAAATAAAGCAATAAAGCATGGCATAAGTACAGGATAGTAATAAAACCCCAAACTACTTTGTGGCCCCAAGAAATAAATATGACTCAAGCTCTGGCTAGGGGGATTCATGGTCCCACATGCGGATAGTGCGAATATAGAAAGAACAGGTATCAAGTACTCGGGGTCCTACGGGACACAAGTGGAAGGTTAAAAACCAAATAACATCTATTGCCCACATGTGCCTCTGCATTTTTTACCTACTTCAATTTTAGTTATTAAACGGTAATTAAAGTTATAATCATATCCAACATTAAACATAAGGCATTACTCCAACAACTGTGCAACATCGACGGCGCGACGCAACACCTGCGCAAGCAACTACGACTCGCAGGGCTGACTATCTCCCAAACAACAGGTAATAGGATGCGTCCAAGGCAATTGAATGGATGCAAGGGATATCACGGGTACGAAAACTAGAGCATCGCATCACAGATAGCAATAGATCAATAGGAGGAAATAAAGACTATAAAAGTAAGATAGGTGGAAAGGGGGAGAATGCTCGCCAGAAAACATTGCCAAAGATTCCTCCAATGATCGGGTCGACACTCGCATCAACTCATCGGCCTAATCCGTGAAGAAGCAAAACACTAGAACAAACACCGGATGCACTATTTAATACTACGGCAAAAGATCAGGCATGATGCATGTATGATGTATGACATGGCAAAGGTGCGGTGCAATTAGGCAATATTAAGCTGAACCGGGGTCCCGACATTTAATTAGGCGGTTCATGTTGTCTAGATACCCTGCAATTTAAATGTTGCATTATCAAGGCAAAAGATAGCACCGGTTCGCTACATAAATTTAAATGGAACCAAGATTAGACTTGACTCGCCCGCAAATGGTCTCCATATTTAATTATGAGGTGAATCGGCATAATGCCCCAAACCACATGATATATGTATGCGACATGAATAATTTATATGCAACAAGATATATCATTTATAAAAATAGGGGCTTAGGGTCACACATTTGAGGGGGCTCGATGATCTTGGCGTTCTGTGGTTCGGGTTCGATCTTGCCGGGATCGGTCTTCAGGGTCTCGGACATCGGATACATGTCGAAGGGCTTGGTGGTCTTCGGGTCTGTGGCGGCGTCATCGGTGCTCCATGAACACCTTGTCGTACCGACGTCACCGGATCCTCGGCTAGGCATGCACCACCCCTCGATCACATATCGGCGTACTCGGGGTTCCGGCTCGATGGCGAACTTGAATTGGTTGCGGTCGCTATGGAAGTTGATCTTGTTTGTCGTCGTTGTATCGAAGAGGTTGTCCCGCGTCTTGTAGTAGAAGTACCACATCAGTACCACATCGACACAGCAACGACAGCACCAGATCAAGCGTGGCATGAACAGGGCTCCAGATGGCTTGAAAAAAAGACAAGTCTACCACTGCAGGGAGACACGCGTGCAACAGCGAGATCATTAGGAGAACTCGTGAAGGAGACGCCGTGGGCGAGACGACCAGGCCGGAGTCAGGGAAGAGCCAGGGAGAGGCCGACGACAGGGCAGAGAGGGAGGTGGCCGGGGAAACCGGCGGCAGCGGCATGCTCAGGAGGAGGAGATGCCCGGGAGGGGGAAGAGCTTGGCGACACAGAGGGGGAAGGCCCATAGGGAGAGGGCTCGCTGTAGGGGAGGGGGAGGCGCACACGGCCAGAGGTGGGGAAGGCCGGAAACTATGGCGGAGGAGCACCCGCAGAGGCGGACGGCGGTGAGGAAGAAGGGTCAACGAGGAGGAGGTCCCTGGCAGCGCTGCCATGCTGCGAGGTCGAGCTCGAACAGAGGAAGGCCCGGCCGGAGAGGGGCGACGGGGTTCGGGAAGGGAGGAGGGCGAGCGTTGGAGGCGTCGGGGAGGGAGTTGGGGATTGTGATGGAGGCCGACGTGAGGCTCCTGGTGGCGGAATCGGGAGGAAGGAGGGGCGCGGGCGGCGGCGCTCGGGATCTTGCGTACGGGAGGAAGGAGTGGCTCATGGGGTGGGGGTCGAGCGTGGACAGGTGGGGATCGCGGGGAGGTGGGTCCAGGGTGAGGAGCGGGCGAGCGAGGTGGGCTTGTCCTCCGGGTGCGTGCGTGCGTGGTGAGTGTCGCTACTGCCAGGGTGTGGCGGCGGCGGCGGGGGGAGTAGGTGCGGTTTGGGCAGGGTGTTGGGGTAGCTAGGGTAGGTCAGATGAGGGTTAGGGTTTGGTCTACCGGCTGGGCCTTTTGGGCCTGACCGGTTTAGGTCTAGGTATTGTTTTATTTTTAATTACTATTATTTAGAATAGTGTATGTTTTCTATTCTTATATTTAGAAAACATTTTGTAAATAGTTTCTCAAAATTAAAATATCAAGAAGTATAATTTGAATAAAAGAAGAGATATAATATAGAAAACAAAATATGGTTTTTGTGAAAATATTTTCAGGCAAGATATGCATGATGATGTCACGGTGATGCATGAATAAAAATAACACGCGATTTTCTAGTAGTGGATTTACCCGGGGTGCTACAATTCGACACCACTAACAATGGATCTTGCCCTCGAGATCCGCCTCCTAGTACGGGGAAGAAAGACGATGATCTCAATCTTCTTGCTTCGTGTAGATCCTCGCGACACCACTAACAAGGGTTCCTTCTTCATCTTGAAATTGGCGACACCACCAACAAGGCTCGTTGCTCACGTTCGTCGAGAGAGCACTCCGGAGAACAAAGTCGAAGGTAAATGTCTCAAAAGGTAAGGCCACCTCTAACTTCTGTGGAAGGAGTAAAATTGCATCGATCCAATATTCAATGTACAAGAACGAATGATAAGAGTAGTCGGATTGTGATCAGTCCATCGCGCACCCAAAAGCATTACTCTGCACATTAATAGGGGAATTATGCAGCCAACTCTCGGAATCCGACTAAATATCTCGACAATCGAGTTTTGGAACCATAGGAGGGACGGAGATTCTCATTACATCTGATGTAGATGACTTCGTCGTATCGGAAAACACCGGAGGATGGAAAGAAAAGAAAAAAATAGTGAATTTTTGGTCCATTGAAAGGTACAACAGATGAAAGATTTGTCAGATAGCATGAATGCCGGATGTTGAAGCACCGTTACAAGAGGATAGAAGCGAAACCCTGGAGGTACGACAGAAACCCAACCACGAGAAATCCTAGACTTGAAGAAAAGATAAGAGAGCAGATTCAAAACAAGTCGAGATAAGAGGAGAATAGAAGAGGGGTAAGAAGTAAAATCGGACCTAATCAGATCTATCCAACCGATTTTCCAAAATAGTTTTGACACTCTACGATGTCCGTTAGCTAGGTTATCCTACATGCTGGACCAGTGGGGTATCGTAACTGCTGAGCTCTGATACCACTCTGTAACACCCTCAGAATCGACGCTATGTAGGTTTCAGCGATTCCCGCCAAACCCGCATAGAAACGATTCAAAGGTGCCCACCAGGCACTTTCGTGCGGGTGGAAAACAAAGTAATATCATTACACAATAGTCCATGATGGAACCCACAGAACAGATATATACAACAACGACTCCATGAGTCAAGAATACAAATATACAATACAAGATCCAAATCAACTTGAAAATGATACAGCGTCCGACTACGAACAAGATGCAAATGGGGCTAAGAACCCTGAAGAATAACCAGTGGCGTCCATAACCCTGCCCAGGCCAAGCCGAAAGGGTAACCCTGCTAACGACGTCGAGCTCAAAACCTGCTTCAACAAAAGGGGTGCCGACAAAGGGCAAAGGAAAAAGAGAGCGGTCAGTACTGAGGCCAGTACACAGCGAGACTAAAATTCGGCGGTCCTCGCCTACATAGGTATGGTGGACTAAAGCTGCAGCGCGGCATGCACTAAACAACCTATAGAGACTCAATACATCTGGCGGCTATCAGATAGGGATAAGAAAGACCTATTCGGATCCAACCTGATTCTAACACCAAACATACCCATCCTGGTATTCTCCCTCGATACCAACCGATAAAGTCAACCGAGGAACTCACACAGTTGGCAGTTTTATTCATTTTGTTATAGTTGCGACAATTACTAGTCAGATATAGATAGCATGAGTCATCCTGATATCATAAGCAGTGGGCAGCTTTAATTAACCATTCCGTTATAGTTGTAGTACTTACTAGTCAGATACATATAGCATGAGGCATCCCAAAATCCAGCGGTTGTTGGTACTTTTATTTAGCCATTCCGTTATAGTGAAGCTAATTACTAGTCATTATAAAGTAAAATTTATCGCACTACTTTAGTTATAGTTGTCTATGATCGAGATACTGTGCTCCAAGTCATCCATAACCGCGGACATTGCTTTCAGAAAGTTTTATCCTGCAGGGGGGCACAAATAGCAACACACGCACGATCAACCTCGAGAAAAACCAATAAAAACCCAACGAGGCATCACGACAGAGCAATTGCAAGATTCATATAAATTTCAGGGGGCCACCCCACCAAGCTACCCGCGACGAAGTTGGCCGGCTCCGAGACGGACCCAGAGGTTTGTGACAATGGCTGTAAATGACTGCGAACCCGAAAGTGTGATTGGGCTTGTCGATACCGCGAAAACATTCCACGTTGGTTCCAAAACAATACAGGCACTCCACGCGCAATCGTAAATAAAGCAGTAAAGCATGGTATAAGTACAGGATAGTAATAAAACCCCAAACTACTTTGTGGCCCCAAGAAATAAATATGACTCAAGCTCTGGCTAGGGGGATTCATGGTCCCACATGCGGATAGTGCGAATATTCAAAGAACAGGTATCAAGTACACGGGGTCCTACGGGACACAAGTGGAAGGTTAAAAACCAAATAACATCTATTGCCCACCTGTGCCTCTGCATTTTTTACCTACTTTAATTTTAGTTATTAAACATTAATTAAAGTTATAATCATCTCCAACATTAAACATAAGGCATTACTCCAACAACTGTGGAACATCGACGGCGCGACGCAATACCTGCGCAAGCAACTATGACTCGCAGGGCTGACTATCTCCCAAACAACAGGTAATAGGATGTGTCCAAGGCAATTGAATGGCTGCAAGTGATATCACGGGTACGAAAACTAGAGCATCGCATCACAGATAGCAATAGATCAACAGGAGGAAATAAAGACTATAAAAGTAAGATAGGTGGAAAGGGGGAGAATGCTCGCTTGAAAACATTGCCGAAGATTCATCCAATGACCAGGTCGACACTCGCATCAACTCATCGGTCTAATCCGTGAAGAAGCAAAACACTAGAACAAACACAGGATGCACTATTTAATACTACAGCAAAAGATCGGGCATGATGCATGTATGATGTATGACATGGCAAAGGTGCGGTGCAATTAGGCAATATTAAGCGAAACCGGGGTCCCGACATTTAATTAGGTGGTTCATGTTGTCTAGATACCCTGCAATTTAAATGTTGCATTATCAAGGCAAAAGATAGAACCGGTTTGCTACATAAATTTAAATGGAACCAATATTAGACTAGACTCGCCCGCACATGAACTCCATATTTAATTATGAGGTGAATCGGCATAATGCACCAAACCACATGATATATGTATGCGACATGAATAATTTATATGCAACAAGATATATCATTTATAAAAATAGGGGCTTAGGGTCACACATTTGAGGGGGCTCGACGATCTTGGCGTTCCGTGGTTCGGGTTCGGTCTTGCCGGGATCGGTCTTCAGGGTCTCGGACATCGGATCCATGTCGAAGGGCTTGGTGGTCTTCGGGTATGTGGCGGCATCATCGGTGATCCATGAACACCTTGTCGTACCGACGTCACCGGATCCTCGGCTAGGCATGCATCACCCCTCGATCACATATCGGCGTACTCGGGGTTCCGGCTCGATGGTGAACTTGAATTGGTTGCGGTCGCTATGGAAGTTGATCTTGTTTGTCATCGTTGTATCGAAGAGGTTGTCCCGCGTCTTGTAGTAGCAGTACCACATCAGTACCACATCGACACAGCAACGACAGCACCAGATCAAGCGTGGAATGAAGAGGGCTCCAGATGGCTTAAAAAAACAAGTCTACCACTGCAGGGAGACACACGTGCAACAGCAAGATCGTTAGGAGAACTCGTGAAGGAGCCGCCGTGGGCGAGACGACCAGGCCGGAGTCAGGGAAGAGCCAGGGAGAGGCCGACGGCAGGGCAGAGAGGGAGGTGGCCGGGGAAACCGGCGGCAGCGGCACGCTCAGGAGGAGGCGACGCCCGGGAGGGGGCAGAGCTTGGCGACACGGAGGGGGAAGGCCCGTAGGGAGAGGGCTCGCTGCAGGGGAGGGGGAGGCGCACACGGCCGGAGGTGGGGAAGGCCGGAAACTGTGGCGGAGGAGCACCCGCAGAGGCGGACGACGGTGAGGAAGAAGGGTCAACGAGGAGGAGGTCCCTGGCAGCGCTGCTGTGCTGCGAGTTCGAGCTCGAACAGAGGAAGGCCCGGCCGGAGAGGGGCGGCGGGGTTCGGGAAGGGAGGAGGGCGAGCGTTGGAGGCGTCGGGGGGGAGTTGGGGATTGCGATGGAGGCCGACGTGAGGCTCCTGGTGGCGGCATCGGGAGGAAGGAGGGGCGCAGGCGGCGGCGCTCGGGAGCTTGCGTACGGGAGGAAGGAGTGGCTCGTGGGGTGGGGGTCGAGCGTGGACATGTGGGGATCGCGGGGAGGTGGGTCCAGGGTGAGGAGCGGGCGAGCGAGGTGGGCTTGTCCTCTGGGTGCGTGCGTGCGTGGTGAGTGTCGCTGCTGCCAGGGTGTGGCGGCGGCGGCGGGGGGAGTAGGTGGGGTTTGGGCAGGTTGTTGGGGTAGCTAGGGTACGTCAGATGAGGGTTAGGGTTTGGTCTTCCGGCTGGGCCTTTTGGGCCTGGCCGGTTTAGGTCTAGGTATTGTTTTCTTTTTAATTACTATTATTTAGAATAGTGTATGTTTTCTATTCTTATATTTAGAAAACATTTTGTAAATAGTTTCTCATAATTAAAATATCAAGAAGTATAATTTGAATAAAAGAAGAGATATAATATAGAAAACAAAATATGGTTTTTGTGAAAATATTTCCAGGCAAGATATGCATGATGATGTCACGGTGATGCATGAATAAAAATAACACGCGATTTTCTAGTAGTGGATTTACCCGGGGTGCTACAATTGACACCGACGTGATGACGCCTACGAGTGCCACCGTCCTTCTTGAAGGGCGTCGAGTGTACCTCTTTCCCATCTCCCATAGCGTTATGGAGGAAACCCTAGGACCTGTCCGGACAGCAGTGTCGTCATTGTCGTCTTCCTTCCTGGAGGTTCTGCTTGGTGCGCAACGAGTCGAGGTGCTAGACGTGTGATGGAACTTAGCTGGAGGACGCGACGGTCGCGATTCCTCCTCATTTTTGTCGAGCCACTATTATCAGCTTTGCTTTCTTTTCTTTTTTCTTTGTGGTTTCTTTATATTTTTCTTTTGGACGTTGTGCTGTCTGACCCAACAACGATCTCAAATGGTTTCTATATTAATATAGCTGGACGTATGCCTGTTTTGAGGTATAATACTTTAGCCTTTTGTGAAACATATCTATTCAGAAACCTTTTAGTATTCACTCTGTTCAAATTAGTTGACTCAAATTTATTTAGATTAGGATGTACCTAAACTAAACATGCCTAAGTACATCTCAATTTAGACAAATTTGACTCCATTAATTTGGATTGGAGGGAGTATATAGGTTCACTTATTTTTCTCCGAATCTAGACACTAAAAGTCGTTTAGATACATGTATTTCATAAAAGAGGTAAAACATCTTAAATTTTAAAATAGAGGGAGTAATACTGAAGAACCAGGTACTCTTACATTAACCATGCATGGACACACCTCGCATCATATGCACATGTAGAAGGCTACCTTGTCTATTCTGGGTATTTTGGGTAAGTGTGACACGTGCATGATGAAATCTACTAATACCTCGTCTTAAAATAGATATTACAATTTGGATCTACCTAGATACTATTTATTCTAGATACATACAAATTTTCGACATACTTTTTTTGAAAGTTGGACGATTATATTAATTAATAAATGTATGGTTACAATCTCGCATCACATGCTCCAACACGCAGGACGGGGCAGAGTATTGCATAACACAGTGGTACATCACTTTACGACTAAAAGCGACGATCTGATGTGCAGCTACATTGACCGATCTGGAAATCTTGCGGATGGATAGTTCTTGAATGTAGTTCATTTTGAGACAGTGGGAGCAGTATAAGATACTCTAACCGAGTGTTAAATGGTCATCCTACCAAGTGGAGAGTGGCGTCTCACCATCCAACGTAATTTCTATTTCTCTCCGACCTTCTTTCTCCTCTCTACACTAGTTGAGAGCTCTACAGGCTTTTCCAGGCCAACCCGAGGCCCTCACCGGTGGCGCTGCCGTCAGCGAGCGGATGAGGCTAGGCGCCAACCCCTGTAGTGTAGATAGGCATAGCATTCTTGGCCGTTGGGCAGTCTGCCCGGTAGTTGGAGCGATGCTCATGATCTCGGCGGCCAGATCCATGGGCTTTTAGGGTTTCTCTTCGTGGTGTAGCGGCTCCTCTGGCTAGAGCAGGTGATGAGGGAGGGAGACGACGTCTTCGTAAATAAAAATGTCTTTGGCCACCTACTGAAGCAAGCGCTTGGTGCGGTGGAGTTGCTCCTGGTCGTCCGTGGCGGCGAGGAGGAGCGGTGACTCAAAGGGCATCTCCTAGTCGGCCATGGAGGCGAGGAGGAGGAGCTCTGCTGCGCATCGTCCCCGGCCTCGCGTTGGTGGTGGTGATAGGGCTTCGTGCGGAGTTGTTGCTTTCCAAGGGTGAATTCCCCTTCTTGCTCATCGTGGAGACGAGAAGGAGGACTCCCTCCCTTGGGAAGCTGGCGGTAGGATCCGCGGAAGGGGAGAAGTTGTGCTTCTCTGGGGAGTTTCTTCATGGCAGCGAGCTCGCCATCGAGCATTTGCGTCGAAGGGCAGAACCTCCCTCCTCGAGCGCTGGTGACAACGGATTCTAACTAGCGCCTGATGGACTTTTCTACCTCTAGGCTTCTATGCCAATACAGAGGCTCTTTGGCCTCGTCGCAGTTGGCTCCCGCCTCTCCGCTCCAAGTGTTCTTGTCCCCGACGGCATTGAGGTTGACTACGGCAAGCTCGTCGGTTGTGGAATTGGAGCTAGCGACTCGATCGCGTTTTACCTTTTCTTTTCAAGGTCCTGTGTGTAACTTGTAAGGGCTGGTTTATAGTTCCTCTCGTTCTTAGGGCCCTTTCTGTAAAATGCACTACCACGATTAACTTGCAACCCTGTTCAAAAAAAAGTGGAGAGTAACAATTTTGTAAATAAGATAGAGTGGCCATCAAGTAGGAAGTGAGAACCGAGGAAGATAAATTCTTTACTTTCCTCTGTCTCAAAATAGATGTCACGGATTTATCTAAATTAAATTTAGATGTACTTGGTACTTTCTATGTAGATACATCTAAATTTAGATGTACTTGGTACTTTCTATGTAGATATATTTAAATTTAGACAAGTTTTTGACATCCATTTTGAGAGAGATACAGTACTACTCTTTCCCGGTTAAGTTTGAAGAAATTTTTCTTTTGCATCGTTTTGAATGATTCTATTACCGGCCCTTGGAAATCTCCGGAGGCAAATATGAAGTGAGACCAAAAGCTAGCGGTGTCAATGGCTAGTTGTCAAAGGACATAAGAAAAGATTTACAACATGCGTAAACAACAGGCCGGCCAGTGGCCTAGGTAGGATCAAGAGTGTTTGTGACCACACATTCTGTTCTGATGTGTTGTGAATGTACTAAAACTCTATTTTCCTATAGTACTTTTCTTCGGAGCCAAACTTCAGTACGATTACAAGACCGGTCGATACTTCAAAACAATAAGCAACAACACAACATTAAATAGAATAGAATTTTAGTCATAGCTTAACATGGCGAACCCAGTAAGGATTTCTTGTAGTGAGCAGATGAATCGGCAAAAGATTAAAAGGAAAGGAAAACATAAAAAGGAAAGCGGATAAACTTGTTAATGCATTCTCAATACCACCTTTTATGCAATATCGTCGTATGTGGTTGTAGGCTTCTACTGTTAGCAGAGGTAGCTCAAGAAATGACAAAGTACCGGGCCTTCATGTACTACGGTCACCTAATAAAACCTGAAGTCCCTATAATTAGGGTTGGTATTTTCTTAATATGGATCAAACATAGAGAGAATTCCAAAAAAAAAAAACACCACATTTGCATGGGAAATACTTAGAACCACCGATATTAGGCAAAATTGCAAAAACCCACCAGTTTGTGGAAATTCGTTCCAATGTGCAATGATTGTGAAATTTCGGCTGCTTAACACGATTTCTGACCGATTGGGCCCACTGTCAGAGCTGATGTGGCGAGGGAAGACGGACGACTTGGTCAGCCATTGCCCAGGCGTTAAGTGAGAAGTGGGTCCCACATATCCCACAAAACACTAGCCTCCGGTCGGAACCGGTCAATTAGTTCTCTCCCTCCATGCGAGCGCTCTGTTGACCCTCTCCCCCATGGTGACAAGTGTTGGCGGCGGCGCCGGCGCCAGAGAAGATGCCATAGGTGGAGGCAGCCCGACGAGGATACAGTGGGAGGCGACTATGAGCTTCATGATGTTCCCCTAGAGTGTGTTGAGATCTGCGGCAACACGAACCCTACCGCCAGCAACTGCTCCCTGTTTCCGATGGCTGCGTCAGCGCTGGCCAAGGCCTGGAAGGCTTGTCCCACTGATAGCTATCGGTCGACCTCATCTCTCGGTTGCGTGGAGTAAGTATCTGAATCCCTTCTCCTCGGTCACCTGTAGATTCAGAGTTTCTTTCCTCTGTAGTGTTGTCCATTTAGGATGCATGGGTTAATTAGATGTGTTATTTATGTAGACTGGATGATGAGGTCTCGGAGGTTAGGTTTCACTTAGATGGCAAAAAAACTTGGAGAGGAGCATTGGTAGAGAAGATATCACTATTTGTAATTTGTTAGCAATGATAGAGAAAGAGGGGTTTGTATGGGTGACAACAGGTACTATGTCAGAGAGCAGGGGACAGGCAGTTCTGGTATGGCAGTAGTTGAAAGCATGAAGGATGTTGAAGAAATGCTATCCATATATGAAGATGTGCAATGTGTTTCAATTACTATCATTAAGGGTAAAGGTGGTTTACCTGAGTCCTTTAATAAGAGTGACTGTGAAGAACATGTCCATGTGTCTGGCATATGAGATCCTCCTATAGTTTATTCTGTTGATGTGGAGGGTTCTTTGTTTGAAAGTCAAGATTCAGAAATGCAGTATCTCCCTACTTAAAATATCAATAACCAGCTTAAAAGTAAGCAGATTGTTCATGTGGACACGGGGGATGAGTATATGCTGACACATCAAAGCTATATTCCAGTTATCCCAATAAATTCAGAAGAATATAATGACATTAATGAAAGGATTATATACCAGAAGAGGAAGAGGCAAACAAAATCACAGCAGAAGGAGGATTATTTCTCAGAGGAAGAAAAACTATACAATGATTCAGACAAGGAATCGGAAGATAGTGAATTCATTATTGAGCCAGATCAGTTTGAGAAGAAGGGGGCAAGAAATGCAGGACCTACTAGTAGATCTCACTACGAGGAAGGCACTAGCTCATTTCCTAATTATATGCCATCTAGTGATGAGGGCAAAGATGTTTTTTTATCAGATGCTGACGATGGATTTGAGGCACTAAATTTTCTGCTTCCAAAGGGGAAGAAGAGCAGAGCCAAAAAGATGAAAGAAAGAATGTGGTATGATGAGAAGAGGTTGCAACCCGAGGAGCCGCTTTGTTTGAAACCGTGTTCTGTGGATGTATATCAGTTTAGGAGGGCAGTCCAACAGCTGCACATAGCACAACTTAAGAATAATTATTTGCATAGAAACTGCAAGGGCAGAGTGATAGCAAAATGCCTTGAAAAAGGCTGTCATTTTTTCATGGTTGGTTCTCAAGTAGGCTCTCAGAAAACATAGCAACCAGAAGATTTTGTTAGTGACTTTTTCAAGACGGAGATGTACCTGGAGGCCTACAATCCAGTTGCATACCCTGTACCTGTGAAGATCTGTGGATAAGAACTCCTAGTCCAGACATTGATCCACCAATATTCAAGGTAGACTTGGGCAGAAAGCATTACAAGAGTAGGAAGGGAAAGTTTGAACCACCTCAGCCCAAGGTTTTTTCAAGAATGGCAATAATTACTTGCAGCAACTGCAATTTAGCAGGACATAGGTATACTAATTGCAGTGTACCTCTCAAGCCATCCCTCCAAGTGAGGAAAAACCAGCATTAGGTAACTTCATACTTCATAAAATCACAGTAACATCAATTGTTCCAAAGGTTGCCATCTTATGGATGTTATTTGTAGGGAAGTATAGCTTAAGATGCTATTTTTGAAGGCACAACTCCAACACCTTCTCTAGTTATCCCTGTCAGTTCATCAAGTTGCAGTGCCAAGCCACCTTCTTTAGCTCCAAGGCCTGCACCTTCTCCAGCACCAATGCATGCATCTTCTCTAGCACCAAGGCTTGCTACTCCAGTTTCATAGCCTGCACAATCTACTACAGCACCTAGGTCTGCACCAAGGCCAAGAGCTCCATTTGCAGCACCAAGGAGCACCCTAGGTGCCAATTCCAGGCCTACAAGGAATAGA
Source organism: Avena sativa (assembly GCA_916181665.1). NCBI lineage: Eukaryota > Viridiplantae > Streptophyta > Magnoliopsida > Poales > Poaceae > Avena > Avena sativa. The sequence goes on along the minus strand of OV702293.1, from coordinate 6,033,391 downwards.
AAGCTCCCTCACAAGCTAAATGGATACTTCACAGCCACCATGATCCATGAGAAGTCTGTTGAGGATCTCATGAAGGAGTGGTGTTCCCTGTCATTTGTCAAAGTTTGTGTATCATGGCATGTTGAAGATTATGTGTTAACTGCCATTTGTGAGACCATGTGTTCCAGGGCATGTTGCAGACTATGTGCAGAGAGGAGTATATTGCATGTGTGAGACTATGTGTGAACCTGGTGTATGTTGAAGACTATTATATGTGTAAGACTTTGTGTTCACCATCCTGGTGCATTTATGAATTTTTTGTCTTATAAATGTTTTGGATGGTTGTCGAGAACCCTTGAGTGGTCTCAATAACCCATGCTGAATTATTTTAATGATGTTGTAGATGGTTGTCGAGACCCCTCGACAACCCTATGTATTTATTTAAAGATGGTGTCATTGGTTGTCGAGACCCCTCGACAACCATCCACAATACTAAACATAAAAAATAAACCATATGGTAGTAACATTACTTAAATAATTCCAAATAATCATCACATAACAATTGAAACATCACATAAGGTTCAAATTTAGACATCCATCGTCATTGGTTCACATCTTACAGGGCACTAAGCCAAATTTAAAGATTCTACCTCATTATAAAGAGGTTTATTACAGTCCATTAAGATAATAAAACTATTATAACATAGCATTACATAATATGATCACTCATTGCATATAGTCATGATCCTCTCTACTTTCTCCTTGTTGTCATTGTTGACCTTAAGCAGATCATATAATGCATACTCCACCTTCCTCTTTTCATCCTTCAGTTGCTGCCTTTCTTTCTCCCATTCCATCTTGTTGGCTTTCAGCATGTCAGCTTGTGTTTTTTGGACCTGCCTTATCTCACCAACTTCCTTCCTCAGTTGTTCAAGTTCATCATGATCTCCAGACATGATCATCTGGTAGTTTTCTGCGCCACCTTTCTCTCTGTATCATCTGTAAATTTCCTTACCTCTTCTAGCAAAGTTGCATGCTTCATCTCTAGCTTTTTATTCTCTGCTGTCAGTTCTTCAATAAACTTCCCATGCTCTAATTTCTCATCAATCCCACTACTATTGCTGCTATGATACATTCCCCCAAAGTTTGAGCAGACAATGCTTTAGTGTATCACACCACTCATCATCTATCCAAGAATGGAAACCACAATTATCCACATGCTGCAAATTTATAAACAACAGATCAGTACAAGGATATATAGCTATGAACACAAAATAATTATTTCAGTGAAGCAATTATTGATCTAAAATATTCAGTGAAGCAATTATTGATCTAAAATATTCAGTGAAGCTAATTGTTCAGTGCACTATGAAATATTGATTAGTAATTGAAACTAACACTGTATTATATCAAATAATGCTCATATCACTATCTCCTAAATCAAATTATGCTAAGATCATAGTTCTAAATTATGTCAAAACACATATATGTACATAGGCACTCACATTCTCCACTTGGTACATCAGGAATCGACGCCTAGTGTCAGATCCATCAAAGTCCACACATTGGCGCGGCTCCAGCTTGTGGACGCTGCAAACAACACCACATCCTATTGCTATGCCGGTGAACGACGGGTCCAAAGTGGTGTCTGAAGCGTAGTCCATAGGGGTTAGGTCCTAGTAGTCAACGAAAGACTTTAAATCTAAGCACATGCACAAGAAATCGAACGAATCCCCCAAATCTCACAAATATCAGATCTAAAACCGTAGAAACAGAGGAAGGTGACCTTACCCCGAGAATGGAATAGTTCGAGTTTAAGCCATCGCCCCAACTGGGCATCCCTTTCCTCGCCGGCGGCCCGCACAAAACGCGGTGACATATCCCCAGGCGGCGGCGCTCCAAAGCTAAGGCGACAGAGCTCGGGAGAGAAAGAGAGTGAGGAAGAAAAAGAGTGAGGACGGGACAGGGGTCCTACCGGTACTTACACGCGTGGAGGGTGGGACCCACTTCTCAGCTAACGCCTGGGCAACTGCTTACCAAGTCGTCTATCTCCCCTCGCCACGTCAGCACTTACAGTGGGCTCCATCGGTCAGAAATCGTGTTAATCGGTCTTAATTTTATAATCAATGCACATTGAAACGAATCTCCTCAAAACCAGTGAATTTTTGCAATTTCGCGCAATACAGGTGATTTTGCGTATTTCCCACTAAAATGTGGTGGTTTTTTGGAATTTTATCATCAAACATATAGCCAATCTGAGGTTAACCATTTAGACCTCGAAATGATAAGAGTGAGAGACCACATCAGCTACACGGATAAAGCTAAATTGCTTGATTTACCATCCTTAGTAATATCGACGGCATCTTCGTGCCCAGAATTACACGTACGCGGGCAACATCGGTGAACGCTAGACCGCTAGTAAAAGCAATAAAGCATTGCGCGCCTCCAGAATTTACCACTCATTCGTCGCGAGCGTTAGACGTGTGCGCGCGTGCTGAGGCTTTCACGATCAGAAGATTTCTTCTGGACGACGGCGCCGAAGATGGTCGCCCTCGTGGCGATGAAGGCACCGCAATCCAGACGGCCAATCTACGCGGTCACACGTCGCGCCTGCTACCACGAAAGCGCATCCTCCTCCCGGATTCCGCCCCCACCCACGCCCACGCGGCGTCCCTATCCACCACCACTCCTCTTCCCCGGCTCCGCTATAAAATGACGACCACCTCCAGCTCCATTCCTCAGAGTCACTGATATTCACTCACATCTCAACAACTCTCAAGCCTCGTATATATCGTCTCTCACCAAACCCAGCAGATTCCCACGAGCGAAGCAAGCACCACACCCGAGCAAAACAATGGCGATGACTCCATCAGCGCCCGCCGTCTCCTTCTCCGTCCGCCCGTCGACGACATTCCGGCCGCGCGCCACCGTCGCGTCAGCCTCCGCGGGCGCCAAGCGTCTGCGCGCGGGAGCCCCCAAGGGAGGCAAGTGGTGGGCGCCGCTGGTCGGGTGGTCGGGGCGAGCAGACTACATCGAGACCGCGGCCCCGGTGGTGGAGGAGAAGGCGGGGAGGTCGTTCGTGGGCGGCCTGACCGAGGAGAAGGCGCGGCAGCTGCGCGCGCGGATGTCGGAGATGGAGAGCTTCCACGACGCCATGTACCACTCCGCCATCGCTTCCCGCCTCGCGCGCACCGCCTAGGCCGCCGGACGCCATGGCCGCAGAGAACCCGACCAGACAACTCGCCGGCGGTACCAAGTTCTTGCTCGTCCTTGGTGTGCCCGTGCGTGTGTGCATAGCTGTTTCTTCTTGTAAATTACAAAGCTCGTCCCCTTTTGTCTGTTGATGGAGGTGAAGAAGGGCGGAGGGGTCTGTTTTTTCGATTGGTCCCTCCCCCTCTTCGTCTCCAACGAAACGCTCCCTGATCTGTATAGTTTTTTACTGTTTGTAAATTACAGGGCTCAGATGTGTGTACAAATGAATAAAAGTACAGGCTCGGATCTTTGTTGCACTATTCTCGACATGTGTAGCTAATATTGCCGCCTCATCCGTTGGGAGCATCGCGTTTGGAGACTCGGAAAAGAGGTTTCAAGTTGACCTCCACCGGTGCTCTTTTTTTTTTTTTTTGAACGGAACGGCCTCGAAAGGCACGGGAGATTCATTCAGCGGTGGGTGTACAAATACAAAGAGGTCCAAACAGAAAGAAAAATTACAAACTGACCCCTACATTTTACAACGAACACCCTAGCAGAGATTGCAAAAACGCAATCGAGTCCGATGCAACCGCCGGCGACTAACAACGGCGAAGAAGCGCCACCTCTGCTCCGGCCGGGGACAAGACCACTTGGCTGGACGAGGGACTTCAGTGCAGCTCCGCCGCTGAGGAAGATCCTCCCGAAGAGGATAGAGAAGCTCGAACAAACCCTGTTGCCGAGCACGGCGCGGCCACCTCTCTGGCCATGGATAGCAACGGCGGACCATCGCCGTCGCTTGGAGAACGCCGCGGGGAGAGGAATCTCCAGAAGCTCCCCAGAGCTCCGCGCAGCAGCAACAGCACCCCGCACACTCAGGTCAACCTCCTCGCCACCACGGCAGGCCAGGTCTTCTCGAGTAGCAGGAGGGCCGCCAACAGCTGCACGGCAGCCGCACGAGATGCAGAGGGAGATGGCCGTCCGCCTCTGCGCATCCTTCTTGATCTCCTCGCCGCCACGGCCGGCCGGAAGAAGAAGAGATGCAGCAGAAGACCGGAGCAGCCTCACGCCGGCGCCGCACGCATACACCAGCACGAGGACTCCCTTGCCGCCTCCAGCACCGAACACCACCAAGCTCCATTTCTTCCACTCCACACCACCACGGTCGAACAGAGGAAGAAGCCGGAGCCAAATAGCAACCCAGGCCAAGAGGCAACAAGCCCTAGATTTATTTAACGATGCGGTGGCCTCCATCGCCTTCCAGACCTCCGACCAGAGGAGCTTTAGAACACCGACGAGGAACCCTAAAGCTAAGATCCGGGCAAGATCTAGAGCTCCGCATCCGGGCAAAGAGCCCACTACCGGCACAAGGCCAACTACCAAACCTACTCTACAACCTAAGCCTACTCCGGCGACTCCCCGCCGCCACCTCCCGCCGGCTACTCCGGCGAGAAGGGCACGGGAGAGCCCCGGCCTCTCACGCACGACCCTCAAAGCAGCTAGGGAGGGGAGGGAGGGGAGAACTGGTCTTTGCAGCCGGTTCCACCCGCTCCTGCGTCCCGGTGGCTTCTCCTTTTGCACCGGTGCTCTTAGGTGTCTTAGGGTGATCTCTAGGGGCACAATGCACGTCTTCGTCGGCGAGTCCATAATGAGGCCCTTCTCAGGCCTGACCAAGTCCTGCCATCTAATCTCCTTGATAGATGATGCGTCGACAAGGAGAGTCATTCTGAAACGGTCGTTCTTCGGAGGCAACTGAGGCAACTGGCATCGGTGGTCGAGACGAGGCTTTGTTACTTAGCTTAGGACAAGCTCTTTGTTATTGTTGTTGTGGAGTTTGTTACTTAGCTTAGGACAAGCTCTTTGTTATTGTTGTTGTGGGGTTTGTGGTGGCTGTCTTCAGGCTAGCCAGAGTGGAGGTCGTGCTACACTTGTTGCAGCGAGTGTAAGCATTCTTGTACTTAAAATTATGCCTTCTATAAAGATAAAGTATGTTATTGGCGCACTTTTGAAAAAAATATTGCCCCGTCTCATTTTCCTGTCGATTTGTCCATTCGACTTGATTTGATGAGCCCTATATATAATTATTATTTATTACTATTAAAATGGAATCAAAATTTCATGGATGATAGTTGGCCAACATGCTTGGTTCAAATGTTTTTGTTGCAGTACTAATTTTCTTTAAGTATTTTTTATGTGGGTTATGTTGTCAAGCAAATATAGCAAAACTGAGATTAATGTTTAGAGTTGTATCCTAAACGAATGTATTCACAAATTGTATGCATTATATTTCATAGACATCATCTGTGTACACTACATTTTCTCAAACTATCCATGTGCGCTACTTGTCAAGCATCTACGGTTCGTGCGATTTAAAAAACAGTAAGAAGGATCGAAGGTAGAAATTACTCAATGGTATTTCAACAACTGAGTTATTTTCACACTACAATAGAATGAGGTCTTGACCTCTTTCTCCAAAAACCGTGGTTTTGTGAAAACCAAAGTATCCCATGCCAAGCGTTGTAATACCATGTTTTCTAAATACTTCGGTTTTACAGAAGCCAAGCTGCCAAACAAAGCCTAAGTCCGTGTACACAACACTCTCTTGCTCGGACCTAAACCTTAATGAGCCCCCAAAATGTTTTCTAGGGTTTCGGAGTGGAGAAAGGCGGCGCGAGGCGATTTTCAATCTCTTTGGTGCCAGATCGATCTGCCTCCATTGAATCCTCTCCTGACCGAGCCTCTACCCTTAGGGATGGCTGACTCGGGCCTTGGGGGTGATCCGGGCAGAGGTGCAGAGAAGGAACAAGCCATGGATGATGGCGCTGTTGACGAAAAGTTCAAGAAACTAATTCTGACAGAGAAGGAGAAAGTACTGCCACGCCCAACGGGAGGTGGCGATGATTTTTGGGCATGGATTGAGGAAAATTCTGGTAGGTACACTGTCCGGTCAGCCTATCGTCTTTTGGTTCAAGGATCAGGGGCAACCATTAGTGGCTCAAACTTGGATTCAGATGCAGTATGGAACAAATTATGGTGGCTGAGGGTGGTACCAAAAGTAAGAGTGTTTTGGTGGAGGGCAATAAAAGGATTTTTACCTTGTGATGCGGAGCTCACAAGAAGATATGTGATGAAGCAGGGAACATGCTAGTTGTGTGGACATGCAGTAGACACCATGTATCATGCTTTGGTTGAGTGTGAGCATGCTGAGAAGTTTTGGTCAGCAACTTCAGATTACTTTGGCTTCAAGATTCCAAGACTCCATCCAATTACCTGCATGAAAGATCTGTTGGTTGAATCAGTCATAGAACAGGAGCTTATTCCTATCGCTGTGACAGTACTTTGGTGTATCTGGAGTAGTAGGAATAAATTTGTCCACAGTGAAGAGCAATATAAACCGCTAGCCTCGATGCATCTGATTGAAGAGCAACTTTTCCTCCTTGAGTTACCCCCGGTACAGACAAAAATTCAGAAACCGGTGTGCAAGTGGGAGAGGCCACCGGTTGGCTGGTACTCTGTTAATACAGATGGGCCGATCAATGGGGCAACAAATGAGGCTGGGTCAGGCTACATAATACGAAACGAGATAGTCTTTTTCTGTTGAGGTTGGTTGGTGCAGGCACCCGCAGATTGAAGACCCTCAGTAAGCGAATTACTTGCTTATAGGGAAGGGCTCGAGGCTGCTGCCAGATTGGGCATCTCAAAGGTGATACTTCAAACCGATGGCAGTAATCTTGTGAAGCTATGGCATGAGAAACGTGTTGTGCGAGCTGAGGACACACACATTTTCCAGGAGATGAAGATGGTAAGCGCAAGTTTCCAGGACTTCAAATTTCTCCATATTGATCGTGATGCAAATAATATGACACATAAGTGCGCTAGAGAAGTTTTAAGCGTTTTAGTTCATGTTCGGTATGATGTTATACCTGGATTTCTGACTGATGCGATTCAGTCAGACTGTAACCACTATCACTCTTAAATAAAGTTGTGGATTACGATAAAATACACTCTCTTGCTCGGATTCTTCTCCTTCCTTAGCCGGCGGAATAAATTTGCTAAGGACATGCATGCAGAGAGGATTGAAATAGTTTGGAATTATATGGACTATGTTCTGAAAAAATGACAACTTTCTTTGGTTTTGAGAAAACAACACACGGTTCGTGTCAACCTGCAATCAAAGAGTGTTATTTTCTGAAAATCCTTTGTTTTTGCCCTCGAACTAGTTGCACTTCTGTAGCGTTACCGCTGTGTTTGGATGCACCGAATTGGGCCACAGAATGGGGCATCTAATTCCACCGTTTGGTTGTATCTGAATTGCGGGCTGCAAACGGAGGCCCAATTCCTAGGGCCAGCCCCGCCCGCCTGTCCCCTGTGGAATCGGTACCCGCCCACTCTCGACTCCCTTCCTCTCGCTCGTCACGGAAACAGCGGCAGAGCGACGACGCGGCGGCGCAGGTGACCTTCTCCCGCCCTTTTCCCTACCCCGGTGAGCATCTCCTCCGCTTCCTCTAACTCCCGCCCCCCTCTCTAAACCAGGCTCCGGTGAGGGGGAAGAGAGGAGGGTCGGCAGTGCCATGGGGAGACCTCTAACTTCTAGGTTGTCAGATGAGCAACACGGGGCGGGGAGCATATTGATTTGAATTGATTTCCTTTGCTGGTGAAGAATCTTAATTTTCATTGATTGATCCAAGAGTTATGTCTTGTCATTTCCTCGCTGTGAGCAATCTGACCTGCTCCAATGCGTCGATATCATTGCGGATTGTTGCTGTCTAGAAAAGGTGGACTGTCCTGAGTATTTTTGTACTACGTCCGATACTTTTGTCCTGAAGGCGTAGCATTTATTTACCTACTAGATCCTACTCTGTCAGCAACAAATATCATGTGGAAATGGAGTCACTTTGAATATTTTCAGACATGACTCTGCTTTGTGAACTTCTGAGGAGACTACTTCCATGAGTGCTGTGTTTGGGATACAACTTTTTTATATCCATATAAAAGGATAAAAATAGACAAGCTACTTGATTATTTTTCATTTTTAAACATACAACTAAGCCAGCATATAACTAAACCAAAGTCACATAGGGTATGGATCACTTGTGTAGTTGTGTTAGGAATGGGACTAGCTCTTATTCCATGCTAGGCTAGCACAAAAACTGTTTGGTATCATGACTAGAACAAGGTACAGCAAACTGTAACACATGGCTCTTTTAGTATTAGTGTATGCTGACCTCTTTGAATGGACCAGAGCTTCTCTTATTTGTGAATAGTAAGTCATAGACCTGACATGTACTGTATTGGCTATTTGTCTTTGTTTTCATTCCTTATTTGTGACGATTCCTGTGTTTGTAGATGGCTAGGTGGGATGAAATTTTGACCCTTCCTGTTCAGAACCCAACCACATTAGAGTTTTCAGCAGCAGATATCACGTGGTCTATGGTCGTGGGCTGGAAGGATTCGATGGACAGGCTTGCGCTCATTCCGTTTTCTAGGGTGGATGACTTTGTCAGAGGAGAATCAAACAGCAAAGAATGTCCAACACGATTTCACGTTGAAGCACGCAGAAGGCGTCCTCCAACCATGAACTGCAAACCGAAAGTTGATGGGATACTAGAGTACATTCTGTAAGTAAATGGAACCATGACTAATCTTTATTCTAGAACCTGATGTTGTCAACTTTTTCTTAGGATCTCCACACTATCGATAATCAGCCTATCACTATTTTATTACACTGCCTTCAGCTCTTCTTACCTTGGCTATTTCCTGTTTGAGAGATGCTATTAATTTAAACAGAACATGTGAACATGATGACACCGATGCATGCAGGTATTGGTGCTCTTCGGGTCCAGATGATTATAGAAAGGGCGGTGCTGTCCGGCCTAGCAGGTCCTCTTGTGGAAAGAGGAAGACACCTGCTGGTCGTCCTAATATAAAGAGGGGATGTGTTTGCCATTTTATTGTGAAGCGTTTGATTGCTGAACCATCACTGGCTCTTGTCATTTATAACCACAATAAGCATGTAGATAAAAAAGGCTCACCCTGCCATGGTCCCATGGACAAGATGGCTATCGGGACAAAAGCAATGTTTGCACCTTACATATCTGAGGAATTACGCCTTGAAGTTATATCTTTGCTCTATGTTGGTATTCCTGTCGAGACCATAATGCAGAGGCATACTGAAATGGTCGAAAGGCAAGGAGGACCATCAAACCGCGATGATCTTCTTACTCACAGATATGTTAGGAGGCTGGAAAGGAAAATACGGCGTTCTGTTTATGAACTTGATGACGATGACGCTGTTGGTATTAACATATTGGTTGAGAATCACCAAGACTACATATTTTTCTTTGAAGATTTTACCGATAAGGATAGCTTTGTCTTGGGTATTCAGACGGATTGGCAGCTACAGAAGATGATTCAGTATGGCAACCGCAGTTTACTTGCTTCCGATTCAAAGTTTGGAACAAACAAGTTAAAGGTTTGTCAAATGTCATTTTTTAATAGTAGTTCAAAGTTTTCTACGATTTTATCATAGTATTGTTGTTCGCTGTTTTGCAGTATCCTGTACATACTATACTTGCTTTCGACCAGAAGAAAAATGCGATTCCTGTTGCTTGGATCATAACTCCCCATTTTACACATTGTGAAATATATAGATGGATGGGTGCTCTTTATGACCGAGTTCGTACAAAAGATCCAACATGGCAGTTGGGTGGCTTCATTATTGATGATCCCTTGACCGATGTGCGCACTATAAGGTAACTGACGCTTCTCTACTAGTGTACTCTTTCCTGGGGTTTGGGTGCCTGAGTATATATTCTGCTGAACAGGGAAGTGTTCCATTGCCCGGTTTTGATTACCATATGGCGTATCCGGCATGCTTGGCATAAAAATTTGATGAACAAGTGTTCAGATCTTGAGAAGCGTTCAGTGATGGCTAAACAACTTGGGAATGTATTATCCAATATCTGCGGAGGAAATGGTGGTATGGAATTATTTGAGTCCTTTCTGGAAGATTTTGTTGATTGCTTTGGTTTTCTGGACTACTTCAAAGCTCTATGGTTTCCAAGACTTGGTTGGTCCATGTGCCTTTGCTTTACCTTGTTTTACTTGCCATATCTCTATTTCACTTATTAGAGGGTTTTTTCATGAGTTTTCTAATTCAACTGTTTAATCTGTCTGCTACTGCTCAATGTCTGCCAGGGGCATGGACAACTGTCTTGAAGGCCACCCCCTTGGCTACTGCTGAGGTAGCTTCAGCAATCGAGAGTTACCATCACCTGCTAAAACTCCGCCTGTTGAATGAGGCAGATGAAAGCATCTACCAGCGTGCAGATTGGTTGGTTCATAAGTTGGGTACAAAGGTTCATTCTTACTACTGGTTGGATGAATTTTCTGGGAAGGGCAGTTTTTCTCGTTACTGGAGGAGTGAGTGGGAAAATGGCCCAAACCAATGGCAACAGGGATTGCAAATTCCAGATTCTGATATTGTCATAGAAGATAATTGTGCTAGAGTGGTCAGCCAGAAAGATAAGGGGAGGTCCCATGCCATAGTGAACCCAGGTTCTGAACTTGCATTGTGTGATTGTAGCTGGTCAACGAAGGGAAACCTTTGCAAACATGTAATGAAGTCGACCAAGGTTTGCCGCGACAGGGGATTGGCACCACCATCCTTTGCTCTACTTCGCTATTACCAGGCACTGGCCAGTGTTGTTCATTGCCCACCCAGTGACTCTGTGGTTTGTGACCATGCAGTTGCTGTGGCAGTTTCTGTTAGAACACAGTTGGAGATGCTACTTGGCGCCACTAATGGTGGTTCTCTAAATACATTGGCTTTCAAGGATCCCCAATCAACCAGTGAGACCAGAGAGTCCAATGCTCAAGCAGCCCGTATTGAGAACGGTGCTTGTGCAAGTCAACCTCCAGCTGCCTTGGATGACGACACCAATGAAGTTCCCACCGACGAAGACAGTGATCAGGACAGTCATGTTTTTAAGAAAAGAAAGTCTGGACGAGCATCTGATGAAGATAGAGCTGCTGCAGCGGCGCAAGTCATGCAGAACAGTCGTCGCCAGGAAAGAGAATGCGGAGAAGCTGCTTCTGATGGTGATGAAACAACTGAAGAGATGCAAAGCTTCTGATGGTGATGAGGGAACTGCAGAGATGCAAGCTTCTGACGGCGATGAAGAAACTGCAGCGACGCCAATCATGCAACCTTCTGAAACTGATGGCAGTCCAGCAACTCCTGAACTGAATGGTTCTTCCGATGAGGTTAGATAAGCTGCTCGGGTAGGTCGGACATGACGCCTTAGCACACAATCAAAATTGCAGAGTCTGTATATTGTAGTTACTGAAGAACTAATCAGAATAGTATATTCTATTATTGAATTCAGTGAGATTTTTTTTTTTGAGGCAATGAATTCAGTGAGATGATGCATACACTCGAGTAGTAAAATCATGGAAGGCAAAAAGAACCACTTGTTGACCGAAAGCTGAAATAGCGGACGAACCTGTGGACCAGGTCATCCCAGCATCTAATGACTCTGTGGGTAAGCTTTTTAGGCCCTGTTCGGTTTATACATGTTTAAAAAACAAAGGAACTTAAACATATAGAGGAATCGGGTTAGCTATAGAAAAGAAAACTGCAGGATATCTAAACAACATGAATGAATAAATAAAGGAAAAATCTAACGAGAGGCGCCGTACGTCTCGCTCGTGCGTGCGGCGCGACGGTAACCGTCCGATTTAAACCCACCTCTTGTACGTATTTATTTCTTCGCCAAACCTTATTCTCTTACGGTCACATCCCCACCTCCGGCTCTCTGCCGCACAACCACCTCGTCTCTATCTCTCATCTGGTTCCCAAGCGGAGGTTCTCAAGTTCTCAAGGATCCGTCCGTGGCTATCGGGCCGAGCAGCTCCTCGTTGGAAGGTCGAGGACGCCGGAAAGCGTCACGCCATGAGGTCGCAGGAAGCTTCCTCGAAGGCGAGGTTCTCGTCGGGTCGGGAACGGGATGGTGCCGAGCAAGCACACTGCTAGGGCTGGAGGCGTGGAGGTGGGGTGGAGCGGCCGTTGCGCGGCTGCTAAGGAGCTGGAGGCGCGGAGGCGGAGCATTCCGAGCGCGGCTGTAAGACTCGTTGCTCCGGCGAGGCTTGCCGCCGTCGAGACGTACGGTCTGTTGCGCGACTCTAGGACTCGCTCCGCCACCGCGTTCTGGCTGACGCTGGTATGCGCTCGGCTATGCAGTAGACGTGTTGGTGACTGGAGCCTCCTCTGCATCGTTCGGTCGCTGGCGCCGGTGCACACTGAACTTCCGTCGCTGCCGCCGGCTCGCGCTGAACGAGCTGATGAAGATGCTCGTAGGCGCGGTGAGCCTGCTCTGCACCCTGCGTGTGCTCACGCTCGCGCTGGAGGTCGCTCACAATCCTTCTAATTGTCCCGCTAGATTGGCTCTTAGTTCTTCCACGCGTTGAGGGCAAACAGTGGCACGAGCTCAAAGTCCCTGATAATTTGGCAACTGTGCCTAATTAATCTGGCATTTGTAGCTAATTAACCTGATAATTGTTTTTTTTAAGGTCGTAGTAGTTTAACAATAGATGTGGCAATCGTGGCTAACTAATACGGCAATCACGGTATGTGGCATTTGTGGAAAATTAATTCTGGTAATTGTTTTGTAAAAGAACATGGTAGTTTACGAAACATGGCTAATTAATCCGGCAATTATGGTCAATTAATCTGATAACCATGGTTAATTAACCTGGTAATCTTGAGGGAAAATCGTGGCTTATTAATCAGGTAAATTTTTGCGGAGAATTAATCTGGTAATTACGACTATAGTTAATCTAGTAGGGGTTTGCTTGGAGCCTACAGGACAGGCTCAGTTATTAGGTGGCATCTGCATGCTGGCGGTGTGCGAATTCGCTGCTCCATCCACGAGAACGGGACACCTACGCGAGGTCAGAACGAGTTTTGACTATACAAGCGGCTTCTTTTTCTAAAACTGCATGCGAGCGCATAATTAGGGCCAGTTACAAGTGGCCTACCGCTTACAAGTGGCCTACCGCCGCAGGGAAACGATGGACGTGCGGCGCCGCGGCATAGCACGGTCCATAAATAAAAGGTGGTGTTCGGTGAATTACGTCGCCGTTGTTTCCTTTGTTCTGAGTGGATGTTTTTTCTCCTCCGAAAGGTTTGGGAGATTAAGGCCCAGTTCTTTCGGCGCCTTATTCCAGAAGCTGCCCTACCCAGCTTTCTAGAAAAGCCGGTTCAAATAATTTGCGAGACTTTCAAATTTGTTTAGACTTAATTATTTTGGAAGCCTCGTAAATTTTTTAGGCCGGCTTCTCCAGAAAGCTGGGGGGAAGGGCAGCTTCTCGGAGAAGCCTCAAAAGAACTGGGCCTAAGCCTTTCCTATGGAATAGGCGGAGTGCTTTCCTGGAAACTGAACGGCCTCACAGGAAATTTTTCCAAGGGAAACCGATCCCGTGAATTTTGGGCCCTTAGTCAGGCAAGCACAGAGCTTTTGAGTTGCGGGCACTGCATGACTGTGGTTTTAGAACCACCTCGACATCGCACCGTCGTCAGGTAGTCTTCTAGACAGGTCCTTGGCTCATGGAGTCCATCGTACTTGGGGTGGTCGGAGGGTAGCTTGAACCCTTTCGGCATCCTGGTTCGGCGGACACAATAGATGAAGCAGGTTGCATTGCATGGTTCAGCGTCTTCATCGGAGTAGAAGGACTCGGGCCAGCATGCTCTACGCGGGACCTGTTGATCTTGCGTCATGTGATGTCATTGCGGGCGTCGTGGTCGCGCGATCCTCGTGTCCGCGGCTCATGCGTGGGCTGTCGCGGCGACGTGGTGAGTCGCTACCTCGTGGAGGCAAGTGGTCGGATCGTCGCGGCATAGGGGCCATTCAGTGTTGTGCTTCTCTTCTAGCGTGAGTGCGGATCCTATCAGTCCCAAGCTGACGATGGTTGATCGGTGAAGTGTCGCTGGGGGATCGCTCGCTGGAGGCACTACTAGATATCACCTTTTATCCGAGGGTGACAATACCGTCGGTTATTTTTGTTTACCGTGGGATAATCTTAAATCCGACGGTACACCGTCGGTTATGTCCCGTCGGCCTTGCTCGGTCGGCCATTACTCATGTAGCCGACGGTACTGTCGGTTAATTAGTTTTCTCACAGGGATAATCTGACGGGGTGCCCTCAGTCATGTTCAGTCCACCAGCCTCTCTGCCACCTCTCGGCGAGACTTACAATCGATGGTTTCCTGTCGGATGTTTACCTTCTGACGGTTGCTAGATCCCGTCAGTTTTCACTGTAATTGACTGTGCATTGTCCCATCGGGAATTAATATATTTGAGAGGTCACCCACACTGTCAGTTTTCGAATTTAACAACGAGTTGTATAGTCCCATCAGTCATTGTTATGCATCACAAAAATGTGATTCTAGTCAAAAATATTACAGAATATTGGCATTTAAAGAGATGTCATAACTATCAACCGGACACTCACAAAAAGAACATGTTTGGGATTAATAATAACCTCACAGGGTACATGATCCATCTAAAAAAAGGTCAAATGCAAAATAAAATGTTAACTAAAATATAATGGTCCAATCATTTCAGAAAAGCTAAATTGAACGGATACTTCAGAAATTTGCCCAATCTTCATCATCTTCATCGCCTCGCCCATTGCCATAATGATCATCCCCATAGCCATAGCCATAACCATCATCACCACCCTCGCCATAACCATAGCCATTGTCATAGAGTTCATCCACATCATCCGTATCTTCACGATCCTTCTCGCGGCTAGAACTTCCTCTAGTGTTACTTCCCATTCCCTAAGAATGACAAGGCAGACTATAAGAAAAATAAAAAGGCAATGCATTGTAGAGGAAACATGGTATATAGTTCAAACAAATACACAATACACTAGTGTAGAATCATCATTGACTATATCTACAATACTCTGAGTGAATTTAGCAGGAATTATATAGAATGATCATCGTAGGATAGAAATGCAACAATTAAGGAGCTCTGCTCATAACTTAGCAGTGCTATGTGCACATCAAGCACCTCATGCTTGCATATATTGTATGCACATAAGCGACAAGAACTAGGAGAATAAAGGACAAGTAGTTGAGTGGCTTCAAGTTTGAGCTATATCTATGCTCACAAGTATGTGTTAAACATAGTAGTATGCACCAAAAGAATCATAGCAAAATTAGACTGTACGTGTCCGAGGCTATTCCCCATTCATCTATTTATTTTAAGATCTAAATTTTGTTGGGTCTTTGTACTATGACAATGATGACTTGTTAACTAGTCATAGTTGATTTATTTTTTGAACAACTAACCTTTTCAGTTTCATGTTGATGGCTAGCATCTCGCCCTCTTTCAAATCCAACTTCAGAATCTGACGTGGCCTATATATCAATCACAAAAGATACATCAGTCTAGTTTTAAGCTGCAAGTCTAGCATTGAGATGTGTTATACTTACCAAGTCAGGTGCAACTGATTGCATTATTCCATCATAGTCCACTCCTCCTTTCTCAGCCAAAGACTATAAATATAAACAAGTCAACACAACCCCATTCACCCATAGACTACAATTTACAAGAGAATGAAACATTACCCGCACAACTAGATCAATGCCTCGAAGACGCTTGTTTTCTCGCATTAGACGGGCATTCTCTCTTTCTAGACGATCCTCCCTAGATGACCGTGTCGGCTGTGAGACCGACACCCTTCCAGACTTAATCTTGGACTTCTCTGTTTTGGTAAATAACTCATTGGCAATTCCCAGCCTACCATGTGGCATTCTACCTGCTGCATCATAGATGATTTGTGCATCTAATTCTGGGTGCTCCTCTTCCCAGTTTTCTCCATGGGCATTTGTCATTGCGTCATCAAAATCTTCCTGTCCCAAATAAAATATTATGTTTTAGATTTGAACATTATTCATATCGCATGACTAATATTACATAAGCTAGAAAGATTCTACTAACCCAACGTTTAGAAATTCTCTGGCTGCATATCTTCTCTTGATCAGTCCCGCGATGCAAATTATGCGTGTGATGCCATGCACCGGTAATTCCAGGGTCTTTACCGGTTTTGAGTTTCTGCGATTAAGAATGATAAACATCATCCAATATAAATGGTCCATTCTTCCTCAAAAGTAATAACGAAGATGTGTGCATGTAAAGTAGTAAAACAAAAAAGACATGGAAAAAGAGTACCAAATGTTGACGCGTAGAGACAACACTTCTTGCACCACTACAATGGAAGACTGTTTCCCCATGAGCTAGTCTATTCTTCGAGTTGGTCAATGATACCTTTCTAAATGCAGCAGTACTCCAATGCTCACAAAGTAAACGCCAACCAATAACAGTACCAAAACCAGGTGGCTTAGCAGAAATTAAAGCTTCCTTAGTTGGCCAACGGTTACCCTCCTCATCCACTTCCGTAGGCATTTGTCCCTTCTTGTTCAATCTTTTGATGGCTGCGGCCTTTTCCTCGTGTAGCATCTGCCTCACTTTATTAGTAAAGTTCTCCTCCAAGGCAGCATCTGCTTGCTCTTTATTCAATGGGTCACACTTGAAACGCCACTGCGAGAGAACACGGAAAATATTAGCTCTTTTTGTGAGAGTAAACATAGGAGTATTTGAGAACATTCAAATATTTTAAAAATTCACAAACTTTACCTATAAAAAAATCAATAATGCACCCCCTCCAAATATACCATGTGAACTGCCTATTATACGAGCAAGTGACATTACAAGATGAACTTCAGTTCCATGCAATTAAAATAATTTAGTAAGCCAAGATCTTGTCATGTGGTAAATATTCTAGAACATGATCATTTTAAGAGTGCAATGGCAAGCAAAAGAGTACAATAGCAGTAAACTCAAGATTGATTCACACACGTAACATTAATCTGGCAAGAGCATTTAGCTTCAGCCATTACATATTGGATGCAGGAATTGCTTTATGCATGGCTATGAACAAAGCGAAGAAGTGTAACTACTAGTACCCATTGACTTATTTTAGAAGTCTCAAAGCATCTATGCAAACCATACTCATAGGTGGATATACTTGCCCAAAATTCTTCCACAATTCTAGAAGCTGCTGTTCTTACTCCTGCACCAGGGGACCACTTGTAGTCCTCCCAGCACAATACCGATTTCTGCTCACCAGCTGGACCAATTGGCTCTGGATACATCTGGCGTACTAATGCACCTTGCACTGTTGACGGTTCACGAGCATTGTATGGATGCTTCTCCCATAGACTGTTACAAAGACAAAGTAAACAAAGTTAGTATATGGATATTGCTCCAACAAAAACTAAATTATTAGAAATATTTAATACTAACATGCCATGAGGAACTATAAGAGGTCGGTAAATTTCCTCCAGTCTGTTACCAGCTTCTGTCTTTCTTCTAGGGGTTCTAGCCTTTTTAGTTTGCTCAGTTGACTGAGATGATCCATTGTTTCCCACAGAGGCAGCAGAAGATGATCTGTTTGATCTAGTTAGTGAGACGGGCCTCCTATGGCTCAGCCGACCAGTTCTGCTACAATTTTATAAAATCCATGCTATTAGTTATATAAAAAAAATCACGGAAATCGTTATTAAAGGCATGCAAATGAAATGAAACATAATAGTTTGAAACAAATAAATAACCAAGAGACATAATTTTTATTCAGTAGTAATATAGTTTTATAATATTAACTAATACTAAGAAACAAAATCACACTACAGTGCAGAAGTTATAATTCTCAGTAATCATCATCGTCGTATTCAGAGTCATGCTCTATTGTTCCATCCTCATCTTCATCTGCATCTGTATTTTCTTGCCCTTCCTCTTCTTCTTCATCATCAGTACTTTCTTCTAGTTCCCCTTCTGGTCCTTCATCTTCTTCTTCATTATCATCAATGTTTTGATTTTCTATTATCTCAATTTCATCAGGATCAAGCACATCATCTGACTCATTTCTAGAAACAGTGAACTCATCAACAAAGTTGCCAATGTCTACAGAAAAGCTACCCTGCTGACCATCTTCTTGGAAAAAATCATCTGTACTGGATAGGTCATTCTCATCAAGGTTACTCAATCTACTACTTGGCTGAATCTTGTACACGACCCGCCAATCACGAAGATCTCGCTTGGGTGATGCATACTTTAAATAATAAGCTTGTGTAGCTTGGTGAGCCATGGCAAACGGCTCAAAAATTTTAAGCCTAGAAGATGAGTTTATCTCCACCATACCCAATTTTTCATCTGACCTCATGCCCTTGGTGGGGTCAAACCAACGACATTTGAAGAGTACCATCTCTATTTTTCTGCCAGACGTGAAGGATAATTTGATGATGTCTTCAATGACACCATAGTAGTCAAGTTGTTCACCATCTGTGGTGAAGGAAGACAAACAAACCCCTGTGTTCACCGTTTTCAACTCCTACAATTTTTCTCATATAGCTCCGACCTAAAGCGAAAGCCATTCACGTCATATGAACTATAGGAATAGACTCTAGAGCTACATCCATTAGCTAAATTCCACAAGTCTTCATCAGAATCTGGATCACTTTTACACTACATAAAGGGAAAACACTTTGTTACTAAACATAGTAGTAACAGGATGCAAAAGATATAAGGCCAGTTAAACTATGCTTACAGCAATCTTGAACCACTCCACAAATTCTTCTATCATAAATTTGTCAAGGCCCGCAGGTGTCAAATTAGGATGCCCCAAGTATTTTCCTTTAGCAAAAGCTCTGTAGATGGCCTGTGATTAGAAACATTTTGCATAAAGTAGTACATAAAGGATAAACTATGTATCACTTACACTATATATCTGTCAACTGCGGAACATTTGGTCAAAATATACAACCTAGCCGCATTCAACTCTTGTGGCGTGAGGTCAATAGCATTACCCCTTCCACGAAGGTTTCCTTGGTACTGAAACACATCTAAGGTACACCCATCATTGTGCACCCGTGTTCCTCCAATATTGTAACGAGGATTTTTCTTCCATATAGTGTGGACATGGTCGCTGAAGTATAAAGAAACACGGTTTGTGATCTCTTGTACAATGCAAGCTTCCACGATTGAACCTTCCACTCTTGCCTTGTTACGCACTTTTAAGCGCAGATGGTGCATTGCCCTATAACAAATTATTAGAAATTTGAGTGATAAATGATATAAATGTATTATACTACAATATACGAATTAATGTTAGACTCTTTAGCATACCTCTCAAAAACATACATCCAACGATATGCTACAGGGCCTCCAACCCTTGCCTCGTATGGTAGATGCACCATCAAGTGTTGCATTACATTGAAAAAGCCTGGTGGGAGCATTTTCTCAAGCTTGCACAACAAAATAGGAATCTCATTCTCAAGTTCACGCATTCGTTCTGGCTCAATTTCTTTGGCACATAGCTATCGGTAAAAATAGCTTAACTCAGCTATGACCTTCCATTCCCTTTCTGGGATGAAGCCTCGTAATGCAACTGCTATAAGACGTTCAATGATGATGTGGTGGTCATGGCTTTTCAACCCAATGAATATTTTTTGATCCAAGTTAACAGCTTTACACAAATTAGCAGCATACCCATCAGAAAACTTCACTTCTTTAAACCACTTGAAGATGATGATTTTATCATCCTTCTCAACACAATAATTTGCTTTTGGTTTCTGCCACACTCCCTTTGCATCCTTTGTCAAATGAAGCTTTGTTCGATCACAATATTTAGCAATATCAAGACGAGCTTTGATATTATCCTTAGTTTTATCAGGAATATCAAGGCATGTGTATAATAATGCCTCGGACATATTTTTCTCATTGTGCATTACATCAATGTTATGGCGAAGCAATAACTTACTAAAATACTCTAGCTGCCACAAACCACTTACAGCAATCCAATTGTGATCATCTCCAAACCCTTCAAATGTACTCTTACCAGTTTCATCGGGGACAAGACTCTGAAGTTCTTTATAAACATCATCTCCTGACATGGGCTTTGGTGGAGGATTTAAAACTTGTTTTTCTCTTACGAAAACATTTCACACTCTTATGAAATGCATGGTTAATTGGAAGAAATCTCCTATGGCAGTCAAACCAACAAGGTTTTCTCCCATGCTTCAACGAAAATGTGTTGATGTCAGATCCACATATAGGACATCCAAGCTTTCCATGTGTACTCCAACATGCGACTAATCCATAAGCTGGAAAGTCATGAATAGTCCACATTAAAGCTGCCGTTAGGATGAAGTTTTTCTTACGATGACTATCATAAGTATTTACTCCATTTTTCCATAAATCATCAAGTTCATCAATTAAAGGCTGCATGAACACATTTAGGGTCTTCCCTGGATAATCTGGACCAGGAATAACTAGTGCAAGTATCAAGTTACTTTGCTTCATGCACATTTCCGGTGGTAGGTTATAAGGTACGACAAATACTGGCCAACAATAATATGACGCTGCTGTCATACCAAAAGGTGTGAAGCCATCCGTCGCTAAGCATAGCCTCACATTCCTAACCTCTGCTGCAAATTCCTTATCAAATTCCTTCCAGGCTTCTCCATCGAAAGGATGAACCATTATTTTCTTGCTGTCACGAGGCCTTGCATGATAATCCATGTGCTTGGCAGTGCTTTGAGACATGTACAACCGTTGTAGCCTAGGAGTAATAGGAAGATAGCGCAAAACTTTTCTTGGTATCTTTCTAGAGTTATTTTTTGTGGTAGTTTCCTCATATCGAGGTTCTTTGCATATGGTGCATTTATCCTTATTCTCAGTCTCCTTATAATAAATCATACAATTATTGGGGCACGCATGAATCTTGACGTATGGCATTGCCAAACTATGCACAAGCTTCTTTGACCTATGGAAGTTTGTTGGGAGATCTTTTGCAGCATCATCCCCAACAATGTCATGTATCACACTCATTATATCATTGTAACAAGATTCTGATAGGTTATGCTGTGTTTTAATAGTCATTAGCCGTCCTACAATGGATAGACGTGATTATGTGGTCTTCTCATGCAGAGGTTTGTCAGCTTCCACTAACATTTCATAGAACTTTTTTGCAGCTTCTGTTGGCTCATCGCCTACAGAAACTCCTTCTGCAGCGATTGCATCAATTAGCATGTCATCCATACGATCTACATCCGCATCATTATCATATTCTACGATTTCAGGTGTATCAGACTCCCCATGGCTAGTCCATATCTTGTATCCTAACATGAATCCATTGTGGCACAAATGGCTGGTCATTTCATCTCTTTTACGCTTATGACGACAAAAACACTTGGTACAAGAACAATGTGATACCCCATCTACTACAGCATCAGGCAATGAGAATGCGTGCTCCAAAAAATTATCCAATCCATGTTGCCAAGCTTGAGTGATCATCTTTCCTTTTCTCTCTTTATACATCCAACTACGGTTGTCATCTACATTGCTACATAAATAAATAACAGTTTGGTTTCACAATTACTCATACACAAGAAGGATGTATAGAACAAACTAATCATGGCTGAGAAGTGTATCAGCAACTAAAAAAATCATATATTCAGTGTGTAGATCTGGACAATTTAATTTAGTATCCAACTTGCAGATCAAAGTTTAGTATAAGAGAAAAATTATAGTTATGTATATCCTCCATGCACTGACCAATATTAGATATTAGGGAACTTGAAATTGCATCATCAAACAATTTTGTATCCTCCGTGTATTTGACCATACCAAATACAATTATCAATAATTAACATGGCTAGATACGGAAGCGAACTCCTCGGCAGATCTATTACCAACTCTTCAAGGTTTTGAACCCAAAACCGAGGGAATTTAGTTCTAGCTTAGAACTTTTAATGTCCATATGGAGCAACAGTGGGAGACCTAATTTATTTTTTGCAACCAAACTGGGAATTTAATGGATGCAACTGAATCAAGAAAGAGAGGCACGCATATGTATCAGTTTGCTACTAGCCGAAGAATGTAACTCAACCATCAAACTATTTATCTATTGCTAGACAAAACATATGAATTGCAATCAAAAAACATTGTGCAATGGGCACACACAAAAGCACATAGTCATAATCGACCAGTGTGAAACAGGTATAGAGACATGTGAAGAGGGGAAGAAGAGAGGAATACCTTGGCTCCTCACTCTGATTGCTGTGTGCCGATTGGTCGGCCATCGGAGAGGAACTCCACGGAACTCGTCGTGGAAAAGCAGGTCTAGCCCTAGATCGGTTCTGGAGAAGGACGACGAGAAAGAGTTTGTTTTGGAAGGGGAGGAGACTACGGTAGTTTAGGACTTATTAGTTGGGGGCGTGGTGCGTGGGCGCGCGGGATTCTTTTAGGCGTGCGCGTCACAAAATCAGCGCCAAAACGCCAAAAATAAGCCGCTCAGGTCAGCCCTGAGTCCAATGCGAGCGCTACTCCTAGGACCCCAAAACGGCTTGGAATTACACATCAATCGGAAAAATAAAAAATAATTGCTTGTACAAAGCAGTGGACATTTATCATGACATATTCATCTCAATTTTGCAATCAAATTGCCTCGGTTCACACTGATTTAGCAATTTCCCAAAAAAAATATTCTCTACAATTATTTGCAATGGATACTCAATTACTAAAGCAAATTGGCTATTAGGACCAACAGATTGGGTACGGACCTGACAGTGTGCGACCGACGCCACCGACGCATGCGGACTCCTCCGATCCAATCCCCATCCGGCCAGCTTCCGGCGGCGCGGTCAACGCCGCCGACGCCTGTGGGCTCCTCCCTCCACCCAGCCAGCCTTCCTTCCCCATCGCCACGATTCAGCCTTAGAGCCTTTCGACTGGAGGCAATTTAGAGGAGTGAGAAGATGAATCTCGCCATACCAGAGCTGAGAGAATGAGCTGGACCGATGAGAATGAGCTGAACTGAAGGACACACGTGGTGATAAGATAAACAGTCTAGAGAGTGCTTTAACAAATCGTATCGGTCACCCTATTGATTAAAATATTATTCAAAATATATACGACAAAATTTAGTTAAATCTAGACACTATTTAGTCTAGATTTATCAAAATTTTGACAAATCTAAGACATATTTTGAGACGAATAAAGTAGTATAAAATTATCCTACAAATCATGTTGTCTAGATTTATGTAAATTTTGATAAATCTGGACATATTTTGGGACAAAGAGAGAGTAATATAAAATTATCCTACAGGTTATGTTTTCGAACATGTCAAATGCATTGTTTCTTCCAGACAAACGTCAACTTTTATCCTAAGACAATCATGATATTATTCTTGCGTTTATCACACGTCCTTCAATTCCTTAATTAGTTTAATATTAGAAGCTGATAATAATTTGTATTTGTCAACCATATATTTTATTCTTTTGGGCAATTTCTTCTAAAAAGAAAATCCTATTTTTGCTCTTATCTTTCTCACAAATTTTAGTTTTTTAATTTTGAAAAATCCTGCATACTTATTCTCATTTAGTAGTATTTCCTCATATATATAAAACACAGATCTAATCACTCAATGCTAAACATGTCATCAACCATTTGTAGTATTATTTTACTTCGCTTACTCCATCCTACTTATTAATGATCTAGCATAAAAAACCTCCTTTTATCAATACACCTAGTCTTTGGAGCCACCTTCATCGACACGGAGCTAGAGCATCTCCATCGAAGGCTAGTTGGATACCTTTATCGATGTAGACAAGGATGCCAACATTTATATATCCATTTTATGCATATCTTACATTCCTAATTATTGTTGAAGGCCACTTCTTCCATCGATGACCTACGTAAGACAACATCCATCGCCAGCTTGCTTAATCAGTTGAGTCAACCTTCATCCATATGGAAAAGTATGTCAAACATATTAATTTACATTTTTATGCCATCACTCATGCTTAGTTGAGTTGTCTGTTGAAATATATTACCAAGGGTTAGTACTAATACCCGTTAGCTATTAGGTCTTATAACCGACGGTAACATCCCAACCGTATGTACCATCGGCAATACCAACTAATTATCGACCGTCGAAGTACTACCGTCGGCCATAAGATAAAACCGTAGGTTATTACATTGGAAAGCCGAGAGCAAATTTTCCCCCGTCGGCTATAAAACTTAATACCCGACCGTGAAAACAGGGCCCTCAGGTAATATTGCAGACCGTCGGGTATCAGACTAAATAGCCGAGGGTTAGATTTACCCCGTCGGGCAATGGACTGTACCGTCGGTTATTATCAGACATACTCGAGAGTTTCGTGATGACCATCGGTCATAGGTGCTACCGTCGGTTATTAGAATATTAGCCGACCACCCGTCGGTTATTATTATTCACCGTCGGAAATCTAGGGATTTCTAGTAGTGAGGTTAGTTGACGAAAGCACCTTTGCGCCATCTTAGCTACTCCCTCCGATCCATAATAAGTATCGTTCATTTTGTACTAAGCTAGTACAAACTTTGTACTAGATGAGCGACAATTATTATGGATCGAAGGGAGTACCATATTTCACGCCATATCCACCGTCATGAAGGACGACTCGAGGATTTTTTATAGGAAAAGGATACGTATCACCTGGGGATCCCGTGCATCCATCCCCCGGCTGTTGCTCTCGTGTCGTGGGTGGGACCCACGAACGCATCTCATCTTCTTCCTTGGCTTCTTTTTCCTGGACGCGATGCAAGCAGTCTGGCATCTCTCCTCTAGTGCATGTCCTTCCGCCTCCATGCCGCACGTCCTCCCGCCTCCCTGCTGCACGCCGCCTCTCTCTGCTGCGCGCCGCCGGCATCTCCCTCCGCCGCCACGTCGCCGCCACGCCATGGTGCTCACATGGTAGCTGTCACCGCCACGCGCCTCTCTCGCCGTCGCGAGCCTCTGCCGAACCGCCGCCGTGCGCCTCTCTCGCACCTCCTCTGTGACGCCCTCCTCCCGCCGCGCTCGCATGAGGTTCTGGCCAGGGACGCCTCGGCGAGGTCTCCACTGCCCCCACGCCGGCCTCCGGCCCTGGTCTACTCCGCGCTCGCGAAGTGGCTATAGTCATGGCCATCGAGGCCTCCTCCACTTGCCATTTTTCCGCACCGTAGATTTTTAGTCATTTTTTGCTACATATGTGTATTTTTTAGCTACATACTCGTATCTGTATTGCCATTTTGCTCTTTCTTTGAGCCGCGAAAACATGCTTCAATGATGCTATAATGACACAATATTTTTGCTACAACCATTTTATGGTCTTGCTACAATAGCGCAAAGGATTTGCTACGATATCTCCGGCGAGGTCCCCGGCGAAAGTCTCCGGCGAGGTCCGGTTTTTGCTACTTTTGCTGAACTTTTTTGCTACAACTGTTTCGTGGTTTTGCTACAACAGGGCAAAATTTCTGCTATGATATCTCAGGCGAGGTTCTCCCGGCGAAATTCTCCGGCGAAGTAGGTTTTGCTACACTAGAACAAAACTTTTTGCTACAAAGTGTCCGGCGAAACTCCGGCGAGGTCTCCGACGCGTTCTATTTTTGTTTGTTTTATAAACGAACCGTTTTTTGCTACATGTAGCAAAAGTGGGACAATTTGTAGCAAAAACGGGAAGTTATATAACAAAAACGGGATTGATGCCTTTTTTTGGGACACGTGTCGGCCTATCCACCCGGGGATCGGAAACTTTTATCCCTCGAGGAACGCGTAGTAGTCCCCTTTTTGATATCCCTCGCCTATCCTCCTGGGGCATATGTTGTAGTCGAGAGCGCCGCTTGTGCTCCTCAACCGCGGTGTTTTGCCTTGACGATGAGGAGCGGAGAGAGGACAGTTGACGCTGTCGCTCGCTAGATGCGTCAGCGAGTCGTTTGTGCTCCTCGAGCTCTTGCTGTGTCGCAGGCGTGTATGTTGTCGATGAAGGAGGTTGTGATAGGCCATCAGCGCCTCCAGCATTGCACCCGCCGGCATGGGATTTGAGCCTCTGAAGGCCTCCTTTGCCTTGTTCCAGGACTCTATAGTGATGTTGATGGTAGGACGAGCGGTCGAGCCGCCGTTCCCATCGTTGGTTTTGTTGCCCCTGTTGATTGCGTTGCCTCTGCCTCCATTGGAGTGGTTTCCATCACGAGGGTTGATGAAACACACTTCTATTAAAGCTCTCGTGGCTGACGAAGTCGCGGCTGGGGTGTTTGAAGGGATCATTTGGACCCGTGACATGATAGGTGTCGCAATAGACGGAGACACTAGTGGGAACAGCCCCGTTCGTCCCGGTTGATAAGGGGCATTAGTCTCGGTTACCCAACCGGGACGTGGCAATCGGGACTAAAGTTCCAACCTTTAGTACCGGTTGCCCCATCAATCGGGACAAAAGAGGGTACACGTGGCCGCGGCAGAGGGCGAGGGGGTGGAGCAACCGTCTCGGTTCGTAACACGAACCGGGACAAATAACCTTCTGCCGCAGCAGAGATTTGGCACATTTCTCTGCCGCGACAGAGAATTCATTTTGGCAACTTTTGTTGCCGCGGCAGCATTTTGGCAACTTTTTATGCCGCGGCAGAGAATTCATTTATGTTGGTTTATTGTTTATTTAGTGTTTTGCACTCATCAATGAAGGAACCATTATATTACACAAGATCATCATGAAAATATTACATTCGATACACGGATCGAGTTCATGCACTACATACAAAAGTTGCTCTTTGTACAATTCCTATTGTTTATACACACCCGAATAATATACCCCTTTTGGGTTTAGGACTTCTGCATCCAAGAATCCCGCCAATTCCTCATGAATTGCTCGTACGCGATACTTTGGCAGAAGACCGTCCCGTAGACGTTCGATCTGATTTAAAAAAGGAGTCAGCCTATATGAATGAAACTAAACACAATTTGATGATAATTAAAACTATAAAAATTGTTTACGTACGTGGAGTTGCTCTAAATTTCTGCTCTTCTCATCGCACGTCTGCCGGATGAACTCGCAAACATAGTATCCACATAGATTGTTACCTGGTCCCTGCGTCAGGCACTTTACGAGAACATAGTTCCATCAAAATAATAATCAAGCATGATAATAACGGTATCAAAACTAGAATCAAAGAGATGCGCGGATATAGCTAGTGGTCCTTACATCTAGTGCTTGAAATATAAGCTCCGCTTTCCAAACACCCCTAGCCTTGTTGGTAAACCGTTTCCAAGCGCTGCCCGGCGAAGAAAACGAATAAAAGAAGTTATTAATTACTTGATATCATAAAATTCACAAACGTTGCCGATATAGTATCGTAATGATTAGAATTACCGCTGGAGAAGCATCTACATGTCCTTCCACTGCTCAAGGGGTTTATGTTTCGAGTCCATGACTAGTACACACCATTTGTCAAGTTGAATAATTAACAGAATATAGTGAAAGCTGCGAATGCATAACTAATCAATTATATGCTTAACATCGAGTAAGCAAAATAGAAAGTGTATACAAGACAATAACACTCAGTCGAAGTTGTAAGGAAATAGTATTTTCCTTCTGGTTTCTTGAAACCTTAACGCGTGTACTATATTATCCTCCGTATCCTGGGGGCTTGTTTTGAGATTAGCTTGATGAACCCAATATGGGTCAATGAAGCAAATGTCATAGATTTGTCCTCTACTGCATTCGAGAATCTTCATTCTGCATATTACAATATGATTATATACATGCAATAAACAAGGTGAGATAGCTGGAGACTAAATTAATTACAGAATTAGTACTTACAGACAATAGGCACTGATGATCGATTTGTCCAAAGCGTCTTGATTGAATAATTGAAATAGTTCATAAAATTCAATGAATATCATGTCATCTATTTCTTTCCCATAATGCTTTTTTGTAACCTTCAGCACTATCCAGTTAGCCCCGGCCTTTGTGGCATGCATGTACCAGTTATGCAATCTTCGCATTTTTGTTGGAAGATTATTTACCTCCTCAGGTTTGACGAGAGGTTTGTCGTACTGGTATTTGTATGCTACTTCACTCACGGGGAAGTACTCAAACTGGGATAAGTACTGGGCAATACTCATACCTTGAGCAGCGGCAGCTTCTCCGTATTGTGCAACTACCTCTGGATCATACTGCTCTTCGGCCCCATATTTGCTCGACCCCACATTGGTATGGGAAATCATCTTGAGAGGGGCGCAAGACTGTTTTGCTTGTTCTCCGAGCTGGGCAACAGATTTCTCGCTTGCATCAGTACTGCTCTTCGAGGCTTGTTGTGCCACATGTGACTTGAGAATAGAATGCTCATAGTCTCATGACAGTTTTGGCTCGGGTTGATGAAGAGTCTTTAGCATTTTCAACACTCTGGCTTTTTCTTCTCTGGTGCTGGGGAACTCTGGCTCTTTTGGACGCCTCAGCTTAGCAAAAAACGCTGTCGTTTCCGCATCAACGATCGCCGTAATCTCCTCTTCAGTACAGTCATAAGCTCTCTTGGGAGGAACTTTTGGTACTTTTGTAAGAGGCTCTTGTTTATGTTTCGGCGATTGCTTACCACGACGCAGAGTAGCGGTACGCTTACGCTTTTTATCCTGAGGCGCCGGCGATGGCTCCCGCGGCGATGGCTGCGCCAGAGATTGGTGAGGCGACAGAGCTGGGTGAGGCGACGAAGAAAGCTGCCGCGGCGGCGACGACCTCGCTGGAGACGGTTGAGGCGGCGGCGAAGATGGCCTTGGCGTGTGATTTCGAAGCACGATACATTCCTTTGGCCATAGAATGGTGACGTTTGTTGCCTCTCCCAGTTCAGTCACATCCCCTTCACCTGCAGGGTAGTCAAGCTTCAAAACTTCAAAGGTGGGAATGATTTCATCCACCCCGACAACAGCGTAGCCCTCTGGACGACAGTGGTAAGTTGGTGTGGGTCCAATTGGTAAGGCATAGCCGACCGCCACCTTCATTGATATGTTCACAACTTTGACATGTAGCTCGCAGTGTGTCATCTCTGTGATATCATCCACTGGGTAGCCAACAGGAGCCATCGTCGGTGCACCATCGTCATCGTCATTGTCATCACCCGGGACCTCGGTGGAAGCCACACTGCTTTTTTGATTATTCGATAGGCCGGTAGCATCGAATGCAGTGTGCTGCTGAGATGGGCCGGTAGTACTTTGCTCTTTAAGTGCATTAATTTCATCTTGTTGTTGCTTTATTCGTTCTTCAATTATACGCATTCGCTCTTTCTGAATATCTGCTTCAACTTCCGCCTTGTCCTTTCTCCTCTGACGGCTTCTATCAGGATATTTCTTCCTCTCTTCGGGAAACCCAGTCCTCCATGGTTTGGAGCCGCTTGTGCCTCGTGTTCGTCCATCATGTTCCTTATTTCCAAGGGCGAGTGTGATCTCATCATTCTCTCTATCGGGAATGAAGTCCCCATCTTTAACAGCCTTTACTGCTTTTCTCATCTTCTCGATTGGCAAGGGGTCTTCTTTATATCGTATGTTATATATACACATCCCTTCCGAGTCCAACGTGCCCCCATGCCCGTAAAACCAATTCCTTGCACGTTCTACCCAATCGTCTGTCTCTAGGGTGATCTTTTTAGCACGTAGTTCATTCTCAAGTTTCTCCCACTTAGGAATGACAGCCCTGTAGCCACCTTTCCCCATAGTATGGTGATACTTCTTGTTAGCAGCATTCAGCTTATTCGTTGCAGACATTTTCTTAGCTTTTTCTAATGTCTTGTAATTCACAAAATCAGCCCAGAATGGTTTTATCTTCTCAAACTGAATCTTCTTGAAATCCGGAGTCTTCTCTTTCACGACATAGTCAAGGTGCAATCTTTTCTTCCAGTTGGTGAAACACTGGGCCATCTTCTTCATAGCCCACTCCCTAACCTTAGCCTCCATGGCTCTCCCATGTTCTAAGGCGTCCTCAACTGGATCCTCCGCATTTGGATCCATCTCTATCTTCGGTAGTTTGAAATTAAGCATGAGCCTCTTCCATAGTAAATCTTTGGCCTTGTTAGGGACAAACAAACATGTTCCCTCTTCTTCCGCATCAACAGGCCTATTCCAATTTTGAATCGTGATCGGGATTAAGTCCCTAACGATTACTCCACATTGTGCCACAAATTTGATTGTGACAACTTCGGGAGCTGTCGGTTTGCCGTCTTCAGTGATATCTTCGATCCTGAACCTATCATGGTCTTCCAACTTTTTGGTTGGGCCTCGTCCGCTCTTTTCAGTAGATTTGTTCGATCCGGAGGGCTAAAAGAAGAAAGATCGTCGTTACTATTTCTATATAGATAGCAGATGATTAATTAATGAATTAATTATATTACATGCACCTCGCCAGAGCGGTCGTCTTCTCGATTACACAAGGCATCGCCTTCTCCCTCGCGGAAGGCATCACCTTCAACCTCAAACAAGTCGTCTCTTCCGGCAAAAAGAGGATCACCCTCACCGGAGTTGTTCAGAAACGTCGATACATCTAAATTTTCTTCCCCGCGGATCACACCTTGGATCAACTCTTCCTTTTCTTCGTCTCTGTCGTATGGGTCCATATTTTCTGCATAGGTGAAAAAACGGATAAGTCAAAGCGGCTAAGGGAGAATGTTAGGTACGGTGTTGAGAGATATAAACCCTAATTCAGAGAAACCCTAATATATACATGTTGGAGATATGCCCAAGAGGCAATAATAAAGTGGTTATTATCATATCTTCATACTTATGATAAATGTTTACATACCATGCTATAATTGTATTAACCGGAAACATTAATACTTGTATGATTTGTAAACATAAAAGAGTCCCTAGTAAAGCCTCTTGTTAAACTAGCTTGTTGGTTAATATATGATCATGGTTTCCTGATCATGAACATAGAGATGTTATTAACAACAGGGTCATATCATTAGGAGAATGATGTGATGGACATACTCCTATAGTTAAGCGTAGCATAAAGATCAAGTCATTTAATATAGTTCATTTGAAGCTTTCTGATACATAGTAACCTAATTCCTTCGACCATGAGATCATGTTAATCACCATCACCGGAAGGATGCTTTGATGACATCAAACACCACACCGTAACTGGGTGGCTATAAAGGTGGCATTGAGTGTTCGGAAAGTATGGGTTGAGGCACATGGATCAAGAGTGGGATTTGTCCATCCATATGACGGATAGATATACTCTGGTCCCTCTCGGTGGAATGTAATCCAATTAGCTTGCAAGCATGTGACTGGCTCACAAGGGATCACATATCACGGGAACGAGAAAAGAGTAATTATCAGTAACGAGGTTGAACTAGGTATGCAGAGATACCGACGATCAAAACCTCGGATAAGTAAACTATCGTGAGACAAAGGGAAATTGGTATCGTATGTAAGTGGTTCATTCGATCACAAAGTAATCATAGAAATATGTGGGAGCCATATGAATTTCCATATTCCTCTTCGTTATTGATCGGAGAAGTGTCTCGATCATGTCCGCATAATTCACGAACCGTAGGGAGACACACTTAAGGATTCGATGTTGTTGAGTAGTTATGGAATGATGAGTAAAGAGACCGAATGTTTTTCGGAGTCTCGGATGGGATCCGGGATATCACGAGGAGATCCGGAATGGTCCGGAGAATAAGATTCATATAAGGAAAGTCCTGTTTCGGAGTTCGGGAATGATTCCGGTGTTTTCATCGGGAGTGTTCTAGAAGGTTCCGGAAGGTCCGGCACTCCGGAGGGGAAGGGTACATGAATGTGTCATAACAAGTTGGAATGGTTGCATCATGTACTAGGTGTCATCGCTGAGCAAAATAAAGGGATAAATCAAATCCTAGTTTGAAAAGTCAAATGCCAATTTGAAAAGTCAAACGGCAAGTTTGCTTGGTGGAGGGAGAGTAGGAAACCTACTTAGGGAGGAAGTCCTACTCCCTCCACCCGCCGGCCAAGGAGGAGGAGTTGGAGGAGGACTCCCTCCTCCCAACCGCGCCTCCCTCCCACCTATAAAAGGAGGGGCAGGAGTGCCCCTCTTCCACACACCTCTCTCCTCTAAACCCTAGCCCTAGCCGCCGGCCTCCACCAAGTCGCCGCCGCCCCTAGGGTTTGCCTAGCTGCCGAGTTGGGGCCCTCCCCTTGCCCTAGCCGCCGGCCTATCCCTCTCTCCTTGGTTCCTCTAAACCCTAGATCGCCAAGGCCTCTCTCATAGTCCACCGTACTCGCTCTGGCTTAAGGCGAAGCCCTGCGAGATCTCCCCTCTACTTCCGGTACCACGCCGTCGTGCTGCTGGAATCGCGAGGAGAGTGCTACAACCTCCGCTGCCTGCTGGAACAAGGGAGAGGAAGGTCTTCATCGAGTAACGAACGTGTGACCGACTGCGGGAGCGCTGCCGGAACGCAGCACCGGAAGGATCGTCTACGCGATCTTGAGATCGGCAAGTGTACGACTACATCACTCACGAGAATCTGCTCTCGTTAACCGCTTTGGATCTTCGAGGGTTAGTATTCTATCAACTCGTTGCTACAATCTAGTAGATAGATCTTGGCTTGATCATAGATTAGATCTTGATTGTGTGTTCATGCGGTAGAAATTTTTTGTTTTCCATGCTACGAACCCCTACAGTGGTATCAGAGCCGTGTCTATATGTAGATCTGTTGCACGAGTAGAACACAATGGTCATTGTGGGCGTTGATGCTTTTTTTGTCGATTGCTTCTTGTGTATTTTGCATCTTGCGGGATGGTGGGATGAAGCGGCCCGGGCTAACCTTACATGACATCGTTCATGAGACTTGCTCCACGCTTGACATGCAACTTGTATTGCATAAGTGGCTTTGCGGGTGCCTGTTTCTCCCAACATAGTTAAGATTCAATTTACAACAGGTGATTGACAATACTAGTATCAATGTTGTGGTTCTTGTTCATCAGTTAGAACGACACTTATTGAAAGCCCCGAACCACGTAAAACATGCAAAGAAAATTAGAGGCGTCTAACTTTGTTTTGCAGGGGTGTGCTGTGATGTGATATGGCCATGATTGTGATTATATATGATGTATGCAATGTTCCTTATTGTAAGTCGGCAACCGGCAGGAGCCATATGGTTGTCTTTTAAATCCGTTAAGTCCTTCGTGACTATTATTCAAGATAGTTGTAATAGTTGATGATACTGGACGACAACCATGAAGCGGCGCCATTGACCTTGACGCCACACCGGTGATGATGGAGATCATGTTCGTGATTGAAGATGGAGATCGGAAGCACAAGAAGAAAGGCCATATAATATCACATATTATGAATTGCATGTGATGTTAATCCTTTTATGCATCTTGTATTGCTTAGTTCACGACGGTAGCATTATAAGATGATCCCTCAAGCACACAATTTCAAGTTTTAAAGTGTTCATCCTTAGTAAGCACCGGTGCTAAAGCTCGTTGTTTCGAAGCACCACGTAATGATCGGGTGTGTTAGATTCTGCGAGTGTATACAACGTGAGCAAGCCATATTTGCTCATGCGGAAGCTAAGGTTTGATCTTGACGAGCCTAGCATGTACAGACATGGTCTTGGAACACGGATCACCGAAAGGTAAAGCATGAGTCATATAGTAGATATGATGAACATGTTGATTGTTCGCCATTGAAGCTACATCAACTCTCGTGATGATCGGTTTTGATGTGGTGGATTTGATTCGTGTGATCACTAAAACAATGTGAGGGATATTGTTTTGAGTGGGAGTTCAACGGCAATATGATTAAAAGCTGAACAATATTTATCATAAATTAAATCAAAGTGAATTTGCATAATTGTTGTAGTAATTGGCATACGTTTACCACCTTGCGCTTAGTTATAATTGATATGATAGAACTATATAATTCTGGTTAGTTACTTTACGAACTGGTATCGTATTGTTTTGAAGTGTTAATCTAAAGTTTAAAAGTCCTATTGCAAACTTTCAGTAAGTTCTGGTTACTCCATGAAGTTTAATAATTGGTATTAAATCAAGAGTGACAATTCCAAGTGTTAGTGTATGAGTATCATGTTTGTCTCCATGATTCTTGATATTCAAAGGATTGTCTTAATATCAAGGTTATCTAGGATCTGAAAGAGTTATTTCAGAAACCATGATGTGTGGAAGATATTGTGATATCTGAAACGAAGTTTTGGTTGCAACATGATAGAGTATACTATGGCAAAGGTCATGTTCTCATATTTGATGAGAATTTGCAAAAGGTTGGAGACACTAGTTGTCCTAATCCACCAAAAGATTTTGGAGAGCAACATTATACTCGCGATTCACCGTTATAAGCTAAAAGTAGCTTGATCATGGATAATTCCATGATAAGGGTGAATATTTGATGTAGGTAAAATATTTACTACACCAAGATATTACTAAAGAAAGGAATTTGAAAGAACACCAAACATTTGATGATGGTGATCTACTTCAAAGTGCAAGTCCAAAGACATTGGTATTTAACTATACATGCTTTGGACTATGTGTCATGTCTATGGCTCCACTATTGATGTTGATAGATTCTTTCAAACAGAAAAAAGAAATACTGAAAGAGAATCTCATAAATATATGGCAGAAAAGAAAAGACTAGAATTGTCCAGCTTAGGTATATAGAGGATATACATGTTATGGTTGTATTCTTTGCTTGTTAAACAATGTAGTTCTTAAGTATTTGACACTGAATTTGTTGGTGTGAATCGTCATACGAAACAACACAATTCATGAACTACAATGGCCTAAGTAACTAGCAAAAGAATA
The DNA here is from genome assembly GCA_916181665.1 of Avena sativa. Lineage (NCBI taxonomy): Eukaryota > Viridiplantae > Streptophyta > Magnoliopsida > Poales > Poaceae > Avena > Avena sativa. The sequence continues at coordinate 5,998,512 of OV702293.1, read as the reverse complement.
TGTGATGATGTTCATCGAGAACAAATAAAGGGTTATTGTGCTTGCCTTCAAGATTTGTTTTATCAGGTATTATGAGAACAAAAGGGTTGTTCAAATAATTGCCGTAATCCATAAAAGATGGATGATTCACAAATCTCGTTGGAGAAATCACATCCATAAAACTAGTGCTAAACATGTCGAAAGACAAATTGATTGAAAGATCACTTAGGAAGTGACATCGCCATTTAAATTATATTGGAAAGAAAACATGAAGAAACTCCATGTGGATGGAATTTTGGAGTCTTTTGATTTTTGATCAAATGACGCTTGTGAAACTTTCCTAGAGATAATTAAAACTTTGTTCATAGGCCAAAAGGGAAGGAATGACTAGCTTATTGGAACTTGTACATATTGTTGTATGAAGTCCATTATGTGTAGTCAAGAGCGATGGATTTCAACTTCATATGCTTTCTCCGAAAATTTGAGTGAATATATGAATATTTACTTAATAAGGATGAAGTATGAAACATTTGAAAAGTTCAAAGATTTTTAAGATGAAGTGCAAAATCATTGTAACAAGAATATAAATAGTTTATGATAAGATCATAAAGGAAGATATTTGAGTTACAAGTTTAGCATAATACCTAAGATTTAAGGAATCGTTCCGTGGATTTGCATTTCCCGAAACACCATAAGAGTATGGAGCGTTCGAGATATGTGATTAAACCTTGTTTGACATGGTAAGATCAAAGGTGTAATTCATAAAACTGTCATTATATTTTAAAGATTAAAAGCTTTAGAGACTACCGTTTTTCCACTGAAAAGAGCTCCATCATAATCCGTTGAAATGACACCATATAAAGTTATGGTTTGGGATAAAACCCAAGTTGCCCTTTCTTAAACATTGGTATGCTATGCATAAGAAAGATGTTTGCAACCAAAGTCGGATGAACCTATCTTTGTATGTTATTTCGAATAACTATTCCTCCATAACATCGGAGACAGAAGTGTTTGTCGCTTAGAACGTCAAGTTTCTTTGAGAAGGAATTTTTTGTGAAAAGATAATTGGGAGGACAATAGAACTTTGATAAGGTTAAAAGAACCTTAGCTATATGTGCAAAGTTGCGCAGCGCCGAAAAGTGTTCCGGAGGCAGCAACAATGCTCATGGCTCACGTGCCTCAAAGGTTATGGTTACGGAGGTCAAAGTTTCTATTGAACCAAGTAGGCCGAGTAAACAATCAAATACTAAGATTTGAGGGTTGAATCATTATTTGAGAATAATGAACGGACTACATGCAAAGAAGCGGTGATGGGCCCTGACTCCATAAAATGGCTTGAAGCCATAAAATCCGTGATAGTTCCATACACGAGAAATCAAGTTTTGAACTTGAAGGACCCTCGAGAAAGGTGTAAGACCTTACAGTTGTGTTTGGATCTATAAAGAAATAGACATGGATGTTGCACATCTATGAAATAGTCGACATGTTGGGAAAGAGTTCACAACAAATGTTCAAAGGTTGACTATGACAAGATTTGATCTTTCATAGCGATATTTAGTCTAGACGGATTGATGTAGCAACCACTACATATAATTTTGTTATGTGGTAGTTGAATAAGCAAAACAAGTTCTTCTAATAGAATTGTTACCTAGGACATGTGCTTAACACGGTCCATAGGGTTTTGTTAATTCAAAGGATGCTAAAATAATATGCAAACTTCAATTGTTGAAGTAAGCATTGCGGAGTTGGAATCTTCACTATGATGAAACTGTTAAAGGAGTTTAAATTCGTCGAAGACGATGAAGATGCTTGCATTTGCAAGAAATTAAGTGGGAGCGCTAAGACATGTTTCTAATACATTATGTGGAAGACATATTGTTGATTGGAAATGATGTATATTTAATTAACACATATTAAGAATTTCATCTCGATGAAAGGCTTAGGCAGAACCCGAATATTTGGCATCAATGTCTATATGGATAGAATGTGACGCCAATATGGTTGTGCCAGAAGTAGATAGATGAGATATTGAATGAGTTCAATATAGAAACTACAAGAAAAGTTCTTGTTGCACAGGAAGGATTGAATAAAAATTTAAGTATTTTTGATACCTGATAGATACAATCAGAGAGAGTATTTTATCAATCATGCTGTGATGTGTACAAATCCAGATATGTCCTATACTCTAAATGTTATGAGAATATACCAGAATGATTCATAAGATGATCATTGGACGATAGTAAAGATATTCTTATGATCTTGTGAAAGAACTAAGAATATATTATTTTGTAGAAGTGACAAATAGATGGTTAGTTCATTGTAAATGAATTACATTGATACTAGTTTTGTCACGAAGTACAAATTAAGTTTATCTCAATATAAACTAAGGGTGGCACAATATGATGGAATGTGAGTTCCATAATGGATTTGGATGAGTTCCAAAGTTAATATATTGTGACAGATACTACAACAAAAGGCTAAGTATAAGACTGCTATTATAGCAGCTAAAGAGGGCATTTGTGTCAAGTAGTTTGTTATCAAACTAGGTGTAGTTCACAACAGGATAATACTATGAAGATATATTGTACGACAATATTATCAACATGTTTTAAACCCCAAAGAACTAAAGGTCTCACCAAAGGACCAAATTTATACAAAGCCATCTCATTAGAAAATGAGTGATGCGTAGAGACGCAAAGACATGCAATTAGACACGGACCTGAAAGTGTCAGATCCGGAGATCAGTTGACCACTAGCAATCGTGTACATACAACACCGGAAAGCCATAGGTGTTGAATACACAAAGGTTTGAAACTAGTTTATTGACTCTAGTGCAAGTGGGAGACTATTGGAGATATGCCCAAGAGGCAATAATAAATTGGTTATTATCATATCTTCATACTTATGATAAATGTTTACATACCATGCTATAATTGTATTAACCGGAAACATTAATACTTGTGTGATTTGTAAACATAAAAGAGTCCCTAGTAAAGCCTCTTGTTAAACTAGCTTGTTGGTTAATATATGATCATGGTTTCCTGATCATGAACATAGAGATGTTATTAACAACAGGGTCATATCATTAGGAGAATGATGTGATGGACATACTCCTATAGTTAAGTGTAGCATAAAGATCAAGTCATTTAATATAGTTCATTTGCTATAAGCTTTCTGATACATAGTAACCTAATTCCTTCGACCATGAGATCATGTTAATCACCATCACCGGAAGGATTCTTTGATGACATCAAACACCACACCGTAACTGGGTGGCTATAAAGGTGGCATTGAGTGTTCGGAAAGTATGGGTTGAGGCACATGGATCAAGAGTGGGATTTGTCCATCCATATGACGGATAGATATACTCTGGGCCCTCTCGGTGGAATGTCATCCAATTAGCTTGCAAGCATGTGACTGGCTCACAAGGGATCACATATCACGGGAATGATAAAAGAGTACTTATCAGTAACGAGGTTGAACTAGGTATGCAGAGATACCGACGATCAAAACCTCGGATAAGTAAACTATCGTGAGACAAAGGGAAATTGGTATCGTATGTAAGTGGTCCATTCGATCACAAAGTAATCGTAGAAATATGTGGGAGCCATATGAATTTCCAGATTCCTCTATTGGTTATTGATCGGAGAAGTTTCTCGATCATGTCCGCACAATTCACGAACCGTAGGGAGACACACTTAAGGATTCGATGTTGTTGAGTAGTTATGGAATGATGAGTAAAGAGACCGAATGTTGTTCGGAGTCTCGGATGGGATCTGGGATATCACAAGGAGATCCGGAATGGTCCGAAGAATAAGATTCATATAAGGAAAGTCCTGTTTCGGAGTTTGGGAATGATTCCGGTGTTTTCATCGGAAGTGTTCTAGAAGGTTCCGGAAGGTCCGGCACTCCGGAGGGGAAGGGTACATGAATGTGTCATAACAAGTTGGAATGGTTGCATCATGTACTAGGTGTCATCGCTGAGCAAAATAAAGGGATAAATCAAATCCTAGTTTGAAAAGTCAAACGCCAATTTGAAAAGTCAAACGGCAAGTTTGCTTGGTGGAGGGAGAGTAGGAAACCTACTTAGGGAGGAAGTCCTACTCCCTCCACCCGCCGGCCAAGGAGGAGGAGTTGGAGGAGGACTCCCTCCTCCCAACCGCGCCTCCCTCCCACCTATAAAAGGAGGGGCAGGGGTGCCCCTCTTCTACACACCTCTCTCCTCTAAACCCTAGCCCTAGCCGCCGGCCTCCACCAAGTCGCCGCCGCCCCTAGGGTTTGACTAGCCACCGAGTTGGGGCCCTCCCCTTGCCCTAGCCACCGGCCTAGCCCTCTCTCCTTGGTGCCTCTAAACCCTAGATCGCCAAGGCCTCTCTCATAGTCCACCGTACTCGCTCCGGCTTAAGGCGAAGCCCTGCGAGATCTCCCTTCTACTTCCGGTACCACGCCGTCGTGCTGCCGGAATCGCGAGGAGAGTGCTACAACCTCCGCTGCCTGCTGGAACAAGGGAGAGGAAGGTCTTCATCGAGTAACGAACGTGTGACCGACTGCGGGAGCGCTGCCAGAACGCAGCACCGGAAGGATCGTCTACGCGATCTTGAGATCGGCAAGTGTACGACTACATCACTCACGAGAATCTGCTCTCGTTAACCGCTTTGGATCTTCGAGGGTTAGTATTCTATCAACTCGTTGCTATAATCTAGTAGATAGATCTTGGCTTGATCATAGATTAGATCTTGATTGTGTGTTCATGCGGTAGAATTTTTTTTGTTTTCCATGCTACGAACCCCTACAATACATACACAGTAATAAAAATGAATTTACAATATCAGAAACCCTAATTCGGAGAAACCCTCGGGCTCGGATCCTATCACGAAGAACCAATACCGGAAAGAAAGGCGGCAATCAATACATGGCATAATACAATGCGCAATCAATATGTACATCAGCACATGGGGGTAGTTTTTCATCGGGTCTGGGGCTACCCACAGTGACTGACTAGTGGGGCCGAAGACTAATAATACCTAACTAATTAATAAACCTAATAATATCTAACTAATAATAAACCTAATAATCCAAACTAATAAACCTAATATGCTAGGAGCAGTGGAACAGGTAATATAAGCTCAAAGGGAGTAATGCAACAGATAGGACACTCTATCTATCGATAAAAGACCACAGTAGAATCGTATGCATCATGGCAAGAATTGAAATGCTTTAGAAATAATATGATTATATCATGGTGGGGCTATGCTTGCCTTTGCCTGTTGATAGCCGAAAGCAGAGCTTCAGGATCCTTGTACTTGACTTGATTATAGTTGGTCAAGTATTTGTCTTCGATCTTCGACGGTGTTGATCTCTGGCTTCGATCTCGATCTCGATATCGTATTCTACCGGAAAGAACCAAACACCGAAAAGAAAGGGAAACAATCAACACATGGCATCGATGCAATGCTCAAGCAAGTATGATGATATGACAAGTTAATTTGCATTGGAATGTAACCCTAAGACATGCTCGACGATTTAATCGGGGTTCCGAGGGGTGAAAACCCTAACTCGGGGAAACTCCGGAACATATGAGAGGGGTGCATTTGTTCTTCTAATTATACTTGTCATTTAAGTTGTTGAACAATGCATGATTATAGGTTAAATAGATAGGTTTCATTTTTCTGAACAATTTGATATATTATTTGTATTTTTCTGACTTATAAACAATAAGTTATTGATTTTACAATATTAAATCATTTTCTGGAATTATTAAAACCAACTTATATACTTTTTACACCCGGGCTACAGCTAGCCAGAGAGACGGACAGTTGGGCCCTAGGCCAACTCATCCTCCACGTGGGCAGGGTGGGACCCAGGCCAGATTGACTGGGGGTTGACCACGTGCTGACGCCGGGGTGACGTCACCGTGAGGTCATTGACGCTGGTGAGCCTCAGAACGACAAAGGGGACGGTGGTGGAGCGCGAGCTAGGACGTGTGCATGTGCGTGCTAGAGAGAGGAGGTTGAGGCGAGCCAAAGAGTAGCGGCGCTGCCTCGAAAAGGTCACCGGAGAAGGGAGCACAACGACGGTGAGCGGCGGTGGTGGCAGGTGGTCGACGAGGAGGAGGAACCAGAGTGAGAGGAGGCGAGAGAGAGGGTCCACGAGGACCAGCAGCTCACCAGGTGTTCGGTGGTGGTGACGGGGAGGCGAGGCGAGGTCGGGAGCCGGCGAATCGACGGCGGCGCCGGTCATCGGGCTCGAGGGAGATGGCGGCGGCGGCGACGATTGGGAGCGAGCGGGGCCGATTCCTTCGGGGAGAAGCCGCAGGGCGACGAGGCGAAGCTTCCTGCACGCTTTCCTGGGCGAGGGGCGGCTGGTAGGGCGTACAGGGCGGCGGGGCAGCGGGGCAGCCTGACGGCGTCGTGCGCGAGATTGTGAGATGGGGAAGAAAAAGAGGAGGGGCACCCAGTTATAACCAAAGGACCTTTTGTCCCGGTTGGTGGCTCCAACCGGGACTAAAGGGTCATACGTCCCGGTTGAAACCACCAACCGGGACGTATACTCCACTTTTTTCAGCAGACCAAGGGTTAGCGCACGCAGGTTCTTTAGTCCCGGTTGGTGGCTCCAACCGGGACATATAACCCTGTTTTCAAAAAATTTCAGGAATTTTCTCTCCCGCCTTATTTTTTATTTTGGGGTTTAAATTTGTAATGTTTTTTAAATAATAATTACTTTGGAATTTAGAAAAACTTTAAACATAAAAAGTGTTTGAATTTGAATAGCTAATTCAAAACCATTTTCTGTTTTTAAAAATAATTAATGTAACCATTTAAACTATGAACCATTTAAAATTAAAAATTAATTAACTTATATTTTTTGAATATTAATTTGGAATTTAGAAAAACTTTAAACATAAAAGTGTTTGAATTTGAATAACTAATTCAAAACCATTTTCTATTTTTAAAAAATAATTAATGTAACCATTTAAACTATGAACCATTTAAAATTAAAAATGAATTAACTTATATTTTTTGAATATTAATTTGGAATTTAGAAAAACTTTAAACATAAAAAGTGTTTGGATTTGAATAAATAATTCAAAACCATTTTCTGTTTTAAAAAATAATTAATGTAACCATTTAAAATATGAACCACTTACAATTAAAAATGAATTAACTTATATTTTTTGAATATTAATTTGGAATTTAGAAAAACATTAAACATAAAAAGTGTTTGGATTTGAATAACTAATTTAAAACCATTTTCTGTTTTTAATTTGGATTTGAATTAACTTATATTTTTTATATATTAATGGGCGGGAAAAAAAAGATGGGAATTAATGGGCGGAAAGAAAATTTTATTATGATAGAACTGAAATTAAAGTACATAACGCAACTAACACAAAGTTACATAGAAGAACTGAAAATTAAGATACATGGCCAGATTAAGCCACAATCGGCCGAACTTGTTTCGCAATGTTGGAGTGATTCAGTCATGCTCCTGCCTACACCTGTAATACTCGCCACTGTAGTCGTCGTACTCGCCACGGCCGTCGTCACTGTCGTCGTCGGGGTCGCCGTAGTTGAACCTTGAAGGCTGAGTATGAGTGGGCTGGACTTGAGGGTAGCGCAGGCGGGGGCTAGAGTCGGCGGCCGTGTCATAGGCCATGACGGTCTGGAGAGTCTGGCCGCGCCACCACAGCCGACGGCCGGCCTCGTTGAAGTTCGGAGGAGGTGGGTCGTCCTCCTCGTGCCTGGCGAGCGCCCTCTCATGCCGATCCATGAAGAAGGCTTCCCAAGTCGGGAAATAGTTGGGATGCCATCTGGGATTCCTCCGCTGCTTCGGCGTGAGCTCGAAGTAGTAGTGGTTCGTCATGGCCATCCGGCGCGCCACACCTAGAGGGACAGGAGGAACCGGCACGCCTCCGGCGCTCAGCATCCAGCCGACGGGGACATAGTAGCCCGACGGGCAGGGGTAGTTCGAGGCGCAAAGCGCCTACGCCTCCCTGGGAGTTAGTGCTACAGTGGAAGTCATGGGAAAGAGTGATGATGTTGCAGATATGAGTCTAGAGATGTGCAATGACAATGGAGGCCAACCCTACATATATATATAGTGAGAAATGGCAGGAAGATAACTGGAGGGAAGAACTGGCGGGAAAAACTGGTGGGAAGAAATGGCGGGAAGAAAAATGGCGGGAAGAAATGGCCTGTTTTTTGTGGTTACTTCACAAAACGACCCGTTTTTTGCGCTCGGAAAATGGAAAAGGGCTTTGCCGTGCGACAAAACGGAAAACTTCCTCCTGCAACATTGTTCTCCATACCAATGTCCATATGCATGCATAATATGGACACAACATCACAAACTATGCCGTGATTCAGCACATAACATCGGTCATTTGGACCGAAAGCCATGAAACCTCGAACATGATAGGTCATTTTGTGAAGCTTTTTTCGAGACATGATCAATATACCAAGTCTGGTATTTTTCCGTTCAACTATGTCACATAATATGACACCACGCGAAGGATTTTCATTGTTCGGATTTTTTTTTGAATTTCTTATGCCCGTTTTGAATTTTTTGAATTTCTAACTATGGTTGAGCCGGCGTGCATGAAGATAGGGGACGAGCATCATTAAACTTGCATTGGATCTCTGAAGAAACCACATATTGCGAGTCTAAAAATGATTTTTTCAAAAAATCACGGGCGATAGATCATGTACCTGTAGTATAAACCGGACCCACTTCCTACCGATTTGGCAGACATTTGTCTTTTTTACCCGGGATGGACGAAAAGGTTTGAGATGTCCTGGTTGGGAGATAGTCCATGTAAGGTGGTCTAGTATTTTAGGAAAATGGGACGCTAGCATTCTGAAACAGCATTTTGGTGGTTACTTCACAAAACGACCTGTTTTTTGCGCTCGGAAAATGGAAAAGGGCTTTTCCGTGCGACAAAACGGAAAACTTCCTTCTGCAACATTGTTCTCCGTACCAATGTCCACATGCATGCATAATATGGGCACAGCATCACAAACTATGCCGTGATTCAGCACATAACATCGGTCATTTGGACCGAAAGCCATGAAACCTCGAACATGATAGGTCATTTTTGTGAAGGTTTTTTCGAGACATGATCAATATACCAAGTCTGGTATTTTTCCTTTAAACTATGTCACATAATATGAGACCACGCGAAGGATTTTCATTGTTCGGATTTTTTTTGAATATCTTATGCCCGTTTTGAATTTTTTGAATTTCTAACTATGGTCGAACCGGCGTGCATGAAGATAGGGGACGAGCATCGTTAGACTTGCATTGGATCTCTAAAGAAACCACATATTGCGAGTCTAAAAATGATTTTTTCAAAAAATCACGGGCGATAGATCATGTACCTGTAGTACAAACCGGACCCACTTCCTACCGAATCGGCAGACATTTGTCCTTTTTGCCTGGGATGGACGAAAAGGTTTGAGATGTCCCAGTTGGGAGGTAGTCCATGTAAGGTGGTCTAGTATTTTAGGAAAATGGGACGCTAACATTCTGAAATAGCATTTTGATGGTTACTTCACAAAATGACCCGTTTTTTGCGCTCGGAAAATGGAAAAGGGCTTTTTCGTGCGACAAAACGGAAAACTTTCTCCTGCAATATTGTTCTGCATACCAATGTCCACATGCATGCATAATATGGACACAACATCACAAACTTTGCCGTGATTCAGCACATAACATCGGTCATTTGGACCGAAAGCCATGAAACCTCGAACATGATAGGTCATTTTGTGAAGGTTTTTTCGAGACATGATCAATATACCAAGTCTGGTATTTTTCCTTTCAACTATGTCACATAATATGACACCACGCGAATTTTCATTGTTTGGATTTTTTTAATTTTTTTAATTTTTCATTGTTCGGATTTTCAATATACTAAAGGTTCATCTTTAGTCCCGGTTGGAGGGATTTCAGCAGGCTGGGCCAGGCAACACTAATGATAGGGGTGAGTGTCGACATTATGTCGTGCGGCGTGTACCTTGTCCCGGATGGTGTCACCAACCGGGACTAAAGATGAACCTTTAGTCCCGGTTGGAGACACCAACCGAGATAAAACACGAGTCAGCACTAATAATAGGGGTGAGTGTCGACATTATGTCGTAAGTGTCGACACTATGCCGAGCTGCTTGTACTATAAATAGGCATCCTTGTGAGTCCAGTCCTCCAGCCAGATTCAGGCATCTCCAATATTGTTTTCGAGAGCAGGGACACCGCTACGACTAGTTTCAGGGAGATGCCGCCGGATCCCAGTCCTCCAGCATCTCCAAGAAACTGGTCATAGAGGCACTCCCTAATATGTGGAATTAGTTAGCTCCCAGGTGTATTAATCTAGTTAGAGAAGTTACAAGCTGCAAGATGGTTTTCGAGAGCAGGGACACCACTACGACCAGTTTCAGGGAGATGTCGCCGGACCCCAGTCCTCCGGCATCTCCAAGAAACTGGTCATAGAGACACTCCCTAATATGTGAAATTAGTTAGCTCCCAGGTGTATTGATCTAGTTAGATAAGTTACAAGCTGCAAGATGGTTTTCAAGAGCAGGTACACCACTACGACCAGTTTTAGGGAGATGCCGCCAGATCCCAGTCCTTCGGCATCTCCAAGAAACTGGTCATAGAGGCACTCCCTAATATGTGACCGCGCGCGTTTGGAGATCAGATCTTAATGGTAAGTACGAATCGGGACAACTTCTTCATAGTCCCGGTCCAGCCACAAAACATGACTAACACTCAAGACATTTATTAATATTAAAAACTGAGACTACAAAACCGGGACTAAAGGCCCCCCTATATATAGTCCCGGTCAAGCCACAAACCGTGAAAGATATCCTTCGGCAAGCCACAAACCACGAAAGACATGAACTAGGGTTACATAAGATGAGCATGAACTTCTTGGCATATGTCCTTCCTTATGATCGCTTCAGACGTAACCATGGAGCATCTTCTTTACTTAACGGAATGCTTGGGTCAGTTTTCACTGTGAAGGGCGGAATTTCATCGAACTTATTATAATCTTCTGACATGTCTGTCTTGTCCTCGATTCCCACGATGTTTCTTTTCCCTGAAAGAACTATGTGACGCTTTGGCTCATCATATGATGTATTTGTTTGCATATTTTTTCTTTTTTCGGTCTGGAGGACATGTCCTTCACATAGAAAACCTGAGACACATCATTGGCTAGGACGAATGGTTCATCTCTATAACCAAGATTGTTGAGATCCACTGTTGTCATTCTGTACAGCTGGTCTATCTTTACCCCTTCCCCATTCAGGTTGACCCATTTGCAGCGAAACAAAGGGACCTTAAAAGAGACTCCATAGTCTAGTTCCCATATCTCCTCTATGTAACCATATTCTGTGTCCTTTTGTCCATTCTCGTCTATTGCATCAAAGCGGACACCACTATTTTGGTTGGTGCTCTTTTTATCTTGGGCGATCGTGTAGAATGTATTCCCATTTATTTTGTACCCTTGGAAATTCAATACAGTAGAAGATGGTGACGCGGCCAACAAGTATAGCTGATCTCCAACAGTGGTGTCATTCAAGATATGTGTCCGCATCCAACCACCAAAAGACTTCATGTGTTCATCTGTAATCCATGATTCAGGCTTCCCCGGGCTTTTGGAGCATACAATATTCTTGTGTTCCTCAATATACGGAGCTGCCAAGGTGGAAATATGTAGAACTGTGTAGTGTGCTTTAGTGAAAGAATCCCCCTCCCTACATATCATTGCTTTCTTTCCCAGCGTGCCTTTTCCACTTAGTCTTCCCTCATGCCGCGAGTCAGAAACACCAATCGGCTTAAGGTCAGGAATAAAGTCAACACAAAACTCAATGACCTCCTTTGTTCCATATCCCTTGGAGATGCTTCCTTCTGGTCTAGCACGGTTATGAACATATTTCTTTAAGACTCCCATGAACCTCTCAAAGGGGAACATATTGTGCAGAAATACCGGACCGAGAATGGCAATCTCTTCCACTAGGTGAACCAGGAGATGCGTCATAATATTGAAGAAGGATGGTGGGAACACCAACTCAAAACTAACAAGACATTGTACCACATCCTTCTGTAACCTTGGCAGAATATCTGGACTGATTACCTTCTGAGATATTGCATTGAGGAATGCACACAGCTTCACAATGGGTACTCGAACATTTTCCGGTAGAAGCCCCCTCAATGCAATCGGAAGCAACTACGTCATAATCACGTGACAGTCATGAGACTTCAGGTTTTGGAACTTTTTCTCTGCCATATTTATTATCACTTTTTATTAGATGAGAAGCGAGACGGCACCTTGATACTGTAAAGGACTTCAAAAAAGATTTCCTTCTCTCCTTTGGTAAGAGCATAGCTGGCAGGACTTAAGTGATGCCATTTATCTGTCTTGTTCTGTGTATGCATGTTCTTTGGGTCTTTCATAATTTGTTGGCCCTCCCGTACTTCTGGTGTATCTTTTGTCTTCCCATACACGCCTAGGAATCCTAGCAGGTTCACGCAAAGATTCTTCGTCACGTGCATCACGTTGATTGAAGAGCGGACACGCAGGACTTTCCAATATGGAAGCTCCCAAAATATAGATATCTTCTTCCACATGGGTGCGTTTCCTGTAGAGACGTCGTTCGGAACTGATTGACCGCCGGGACCCTTTCCAAAGATTACTTCTATGTCCTTGACCATACCAAATACATCATCACTAGCAGGGAGTTTAGGCTTCTTCCGGTGATCTGCCTCACCTTTGAAATGCTTGCCTTTCTTTCTTACGGGATGATTGGTCAGAAGAAATCGTCGATTCGCCAGGTACACAACCTTCTTGCATTTATGCAAATATGTACCTTCAGTCTTATCTAAACAATGTGTGCATGACTTATATCCCTTGTTTGTCTGTCCTGAAAGATTACTAAGAGCAGGCCAATCATTGATGGTTACAAATAGCAACCCTCGTAGATCAAATGGCTCCTGTTTGTTCTCATCCCACGCACGTACACCTAGTTTGCCCCACAACTGTAAGAGTTCTTCAACTAATGGCCTAAGGTACACATCAATGTCGTTGCCCGGTTGCTTCGGGCCTTGGATGAGCACTGGCATCATAATGAACTTATGCTTCATGCACAACCAAGGAGGCAGGTTGTAGATACATAGAGTCACGGGCCAGGTGCTGTGACTGCAGCTCTGCTCCCCAAAAGGATTCATGCCATCCGTACTTAGACCAAACCACAAGTTCCTTGCGTCACCTGCAAATTCTGGGACGTCTCTCTTGACTTTTCTCCACTGTGACCCATCAGCAGGGTGTCTCAACTTCCCGTATTTCTTACGGTCTTCTTTGTGCCATCGCAACAACCTGGCATGCTCTTTATTTCTGAACATGCGTTTCAACCTTAGTATTATAGGAGCATACCACATAACCTTAGCAGGAACCCTCTTCCGAAGGGGCTCTCCCTCAACATCACCAGGGTCATCTCGTCTGATCTTATACCGCAATGCATTGCATATCGGGCATTTATCTAAATTCTCATACTCCTTACCGTGGTAGAGGATGCAGTCATTAATGCATGCATGTATCTTTTGCACATCTAATCCTAGAGGACAGAGAGTTTTCTTTGCTTCGTAGGTACTCTCGGGAAGTTTATTATGTTTTGGAAACTTTGGCTTCATTATTTTCAACATCTTTTCAAATGAGGAGTCAGTTAGACCACACTCTGCCTTCCATCGCAACAATTCCAGTGTGGTACCGAGCTTTGTGCTGCCATCTTCACAATTTGGGTACAACAATTTCTTTTGATCTTCTAACATGCCCTCTAACTTCAACTTCTCATTTTCTGTTTCACAGTCTCGCTTTGCATCAGAAATGACCCTACCAAGTTCATCAGTGGGCTCATCTAATGCCCGTTCTTCACCTCCTTCCTTTCCATTGTCTTCTATTGTAGTATCACTGTATTCAGGAAACATATGATGATAGTTGCTATCATCATCATCTTCTTCTTCACGATCTTCCATCATAACCCCTCTTTCCCTGTGCTTGGTCCAGCAATTATAGTTGGGCATGAAACCTTTCATAATCAGGTGGCCGCGAATGATTTTTGAGGAAGAGTACTCCTTGTTGTTCCGACATTGAACACATGGACAACGTATAAAACCATTCTGTTTGTTTGCCGTAGCCACATCGTGTAAGGTTCCCAACCTTTAATAAGGTAGAGATCCCTGTGTTTACAATGCTAGTCCCTGGATCAATAGCTAGAATCCACAGTTAAGATGTAATATCAAGAAACAAAGGTCATAATACAACTTTATAACCAGGAATAAAGTAATTTATTACATCTTACATAGCTCATTTGGCTATCTCATTACAATGCAGCAGAATATAACAATAGCATGGGGTCCTTCATCTTCAAAGTGCCACAGGCAGACATGTTGGTTGTAGACTTGTAATCCTAATCAATAAACTTCACTAAGATCAAACAAACCTGCAACATAATAAGTTACAGCCACAAGGGTCAATACATTTGAATTGTATTGGCAAGTGATACTATGGTAGTATAGTGGAGTCTATCATATATATGCATTTGGCTAAGTGGAGCTTAGGCTTGCTTTGCCCAAAATAGTTTTTCCTTATCATTTGAAAACACTAAGTTTTTGCTTGACAAAAACACCCAAGGCATCTCCCAATAGAAATTGGTGATCCTTCAACCCTTGTTCAACCACAAGTTTTTAACTTAGAAATTTGGATGAGGAGATTCTTGATAGCTTCCATGTCTTGATGCTCAAATTGTCCTTTACCAGGGACATGGCTAAGTACTTAGATTTTTCACTCTGCACAGGTGGTGCACTTTCCCCACAAGACTTGGTTTCACCAAGACAAGATCTTTCAGAAGCCTTCCCTTAGACCAGAATGGACGCGTTCCAACCTATCATTCCCCTACCACCAACTGTCCATTTGGCCAAGTTATTGCAACCTATATGATCCAGGCAGAGCCCATAATGCCAAGTGGCTGCAGTTGAAGCTTCTCAACATTTGACATCTCAAATATCTTTGTTCCTGGGTGGCCATCCACAAGTGAGATACACAAGGTAAACCATAGAAATGGGCCTTGTGAACCACTCAACACAAACCATTCCTTCCATTCCACCCAGGTGATTCATTCACTTAGTTGTTTTATTAAACAAAACATAAGTCCTTGACTTAGAAATATTCCATAGTATGATTATATATTCCACCCTTGTTTTATACTAGCTAAGCTAAGCATGATAGTAGTAGGAATCTTAACTTAGGAAATTCTACTAAGGTTTCATCTACTAGGATTTCCCATGGCATAGTTTATACTTAGCAAAATTCCATGCAAGTCTTACTTAGAAATATCACTAATGCATAGTGAAAATAATGGGACAAAAGTATGAAGCATCACTTGCCTTTTTGGTAGAGAATATAAGTTCACTCCTTGATCTTTGCAATATTCACACTCTTCAAATCACTACAATTCAATCAAGCAAGCAATATTTCAATCTACCATTCAAGCAACATCACATAAAATAATAGAAACAAAACAATGCATGCAAGCATGCCAAACTTTGTTTTATTTACAAAAGTGGTTTATAATAGATTATAAACATTCTAAAACACTTTATTGGTCATTTTATAAAGTGGCAAAACTATTTGCAAAAGATTTTACCTATAAACCATTTTTGAACAAAATCAATATTTTATGTCGTTGAAAATGCCTTTAGCAAAAGTAACAATTTTTATAGGGTTCACCAAATACATTTTTAAATCATAAAACTTGGTGCTTGGGGTCAGAGAGTTTAAATCAAAACATTTCCCAAAGGTTTTCCTCCAAAAGCATTTTAATAAATAATCATTATTTTTATTTGTCTAGAAATGGTTTAAATCAAAGATTTATTCTTTTGCTTCACCAAATATATTTTTGAAACCACAAATTGATTCCTACGGTCAGTAGGTTCAAAATAAACCATTTGCCAAAGGTTTTATCTCAAAAATCATTTTAGAACAAATTTTATATTCTAAATATGCCTACACAAGTTTCTGCAAAAACATTCAATTTAACAGAATCAATTCACTAAACAAAGGGCATAGTCAGAAAGTACTTGTCTTGCTGATTCCATTGATATAAAATTTGCAAAATTTGGACGTGCGGTTTGAAAGTTATGAATTTTTCAAATTGGATCATCTAATAGGAAAGTTTCTGTCTATTTAATCAAATGCTGGCCACGTGGCGTGATTTCACTGGCTGATACCGTTTCGCTCGGATCAACCTCTCTGGTGCGTTGGATCTAAACAGATCATGCGGCTCTGATCCAAAGATACCTCTTTGCTTAGTTTCTTTCGCGTGCATTGGATCTACATCCTATGGCTGTCGATCAAGCAACCATCAAACGACGGCGCTAGCGGCGGCAGGTGGCGGCGCGCGGTCAGACGGTGGCGGTGTCAATGTTACAGGAAGTGAGAGAGCGAAGGGAGATGCTCACCGAGTTCGCCGTGGCGTGGAGATGCTCGAGGTGGTCCTTGCTGGCGAAGGGACGCTCGGTGGTGACGGCAATCGCTCGCCGGAGTTGAGCTGCGCCTCAGGCTCGCTTAGATGTCGACGGGGGCGAGGCTACGAAGCGCGCTAGGACACGGAACAAGCAGCGTTAGATGCGAACGAGTACACTGGTCACAGGCGTATCATCGGAAGGACAAGGGGCAGCCAGAAGGTTACCAGGGAAGTTGCTGGAGAGGGAGCAGACAGCGACGATGCTCTGTTGAAGATGTTGACGATGTTGCAGAGCACTCGCGGGCGAGCTGGAGCTACGGGGAGGTTCGCCAGGAGGTGGGGAGCAAGTGAGCGTGGTCGAGGGGGCAAGGGGCGAGGGTGTATGGCCGGAATCGGAGAAATGGCTCGCCGGAGCCAGAGAGTTTCCGAGACGAATTCAAGGTGGCCTGGGGAGGAGAGGAGATGGTGTCTGGGGAAGAAAGGTAGAGGGGAGTGTGGCGAGTTAATGAGAGTAATCGCGGGGTGTAATCTCTGCATCATTAAGACGAATTCAAGCGAGGAAATAAACGGCAGCAACGACGAGGTTTGGGGGAGAAACGGCCTCGCGGGTGGGAACGACGAACTGGTTAGTGGGCCGTGTTGTCAGTGTGAGAGACGGGTCTGCGAAGGGGTCCCGTAGTCAGTGAGGGCGTGGGTTAAATTCCTGGTGTGAAACATTTTCTGCGGAGTGAGGAAAATGGGCTTAGTGGGCTGGCCAGAAGGGTTGGATTTGTTTCCATTTTTTTTATACTGATGGTTTTTCTTTTTCCCATTTGATTTCTGTTTTGATTTTGTTTAAACAATTTAAACTTTCATTTGAATTCAAACCTTTGCCAAAAAATTTGAAGACTCAAATACTGATTAATAGTATATTCTGAAGTCAATTTTGGGAATAAATCTTTATTCTCTTTGGGGTCTTTTAATTATTTAAAGTAGGCTCTAGTTTTAATTAAATAAGATTTAGTAATATTATTCAATCTCCATTTGAATTTAAATCACCACCAAACTTTTGGGTGAATTATTATTCTGTTTATCAACATATTTCAAAGTCCAAAATAGAACAATTATTTTTAGGGTTTATTATTTATTTAAAACAATAATTAAATAGACTTTAGTCTTTAATTCAAAATAGAATTCAAATATGTTTAAAACTCTATTTGACTTTCTAAATTTTTCCCAAAACCTTTTTAGTAGGTTTTATTTGAAAATTATAAAACACTTTGGAATTTTATTTATAACACTTTAATAAGTTTTTTTAATGTTTATTTGAAAGGGGAAAAGCCTTTACTTAAATAAAATTGGATAATAATAAATCCTCATGATTTTATTTAAACAAACCTTTACTCTAAAATAGAAATATTTTATTTCAAAATCTTGGCCAAGATTAAATTTGACTCTTTTAAAATAGTCCTTATTTATATTTCTACCTTTGTTTTTTAAAACCATATCTTTTTATTTAAAGACCCAAAAATAGTGATTCCCACTATTATAACTTTATTTATTAATTGTTTATCTTTTTAAATCCTTTTAGGATTATTTGTTCACCATTTGGTATGGATTTTAGATAAGTGATTTATTAGCTTTGGAAATTACTTTTCCTCACCTTATTAAATTCATAAGATTTTATTCATGGCTCCAAAGTAAGTGAAACCAATTATATGGTTTTATAATATTTTTATTTGTCATTCTTGATCATTTTGAAATGTTTGCTTCACAACTTTTTATATGGATCAAATCCATGTTCTTAGAGATAGCTTGGAAATGATTTTCTTCCATTAGGGTTTTAGGGTTCTGGTTTATTTCTCAAGTGTTTAAATATCTAGATGCATTTAAAGAGAATGCATTCCACTTGATTTGAATTTAGTTGGATTCAAACATTAACCAAAGTTTGTTCAAGATGGGATTTTAAGTTTTCCATTTAGAAACAAAAGTTTCTTTTCACCCTAATTTTCAACAATTGTTTATTTTGTTTATTTATTTTTCACATAACAAGATTTGGAAAATCTTGGGATGTGACACATCGATAAATTTATCCACGCCTTTCATATACCCGGGTACACGCCGGTCACCGTACATCCATTCCCGGCCGTTCATTTGCATCATATAAGTAAGTTTATCAAAAACATGACATCATAAATAGTGAAATGACCAATTCACATCGACACATGCATTGTATCAATGACAGAGAAAAGATAAGATTGCTAACCTCGATCGAGGGAAATAAAGAGGAGAAAGCTCAAGTGCGTCTCGGACACCTTCTATATTTTTGTTCTATGAGAAATTGAACGGGATCATTCACTCAAACATTTCATCAAACACCTTGAATGCATGCATAGGGGAAAAAAACTAGCACACCCCTCACACCTTCCACCAAGAAAAAACAGAGTGGAGGCAGAGGGCTGGGGCGTTGCATTTATAGAGGGCGGGAGCATACGTCCTGGTTTGTAACACAAACCAGGAATAAAGATGCTGGCAATGCCACGTGGTTGACGCCAAACCTTTAGTCCCGGTTTGTGTTACAAACCGGGACGTATTCCCCCTACCAACCGGGACGCATGCCTCTAGTCCCCGTGCCCGCTCGAACCGGGACGCGTGCCAGCATTAGTCCCGGTTTGTGGCGGAACCAGGACTAATGCTGTTAGGAGGCACGAACAGATAGCCTCTTTTCTACTAGTGAGAAGGTTGAAGCTAGAGGTGATTCTGACTCGCTGGTGGAGCCGGCAGAGAACGTCAAGGTGGCTGATAGAGATGTCTACTTTGCCGGAGCCAGGTAGATAGCGTCCGGGAGACGAAGGTGCCCATCGTGTTGAAGTGGAATTCCAGTCCTCGAAGCGCTAGATCCATCCCCTCGTGGATGGAGATAAAGGTTGAGCGTGAAGCTGGCGAGTGTGGGTGAACTCGAGAGAGTCGAGGAATATCTTCTCCCCAAAGACCGCGAGTCGCAACTCGCCAAAGTTAGAGCCTCCGAAACCGTGACTCCAGCGCACGGATTTCTCGTAGACGGCGTCAATTGACGTGGGGTCTACATGGCAATGCCCATGGATGATGTACTTGGGCTTTAGGGAGGAGTACGCTGGTGGAATCGTTGTCTAACAAACAAGAGGGGGCACAATTTACCCAGGTCCGAGTCTTCGGAGGGAAAACCCTACTCTTTCTTGTCTGTTATTGATTATGGGAGAAGATTACAAGACTACCGTGATGGATATGTAAATTGGATCTTGCCTAGGGTAGATTGCGTATGAGTCGAGAGAGCCTCCTCAGTGACCCCTCCCAGCCTTTATATGAGAGGATGGGTCTTAGTTACCGTGATCGAGTCGGGTACAAGCTAAGCACGAACCCTAAAATCTGCTAAGTCCGGGCCTATTCTTGCTCTGCACGCCTAGAACCTGGGCCTCCAAGACTCCGCAGTTGCTATCTGGCTTTGAGTTTCGTGGTCCTTCTCCATTCATCATGTGGGCCTCTAGTTGGGATGGACCTTGTATACTAAGAGTGGGTACTCGAAGGATTATACCCATGTCACTCCCCCAATCCCGTCTCGGACGGGATCCGGTTGAAATGCGATCAGCGGTCTTCCATGGGTGGGGAACGGTTGCGGCGGACGACTGATGACTTTCCGACATCCAAAATCGAGAAGGGTGGCCAGAATTGGAGGCGCCGCGTGGTGGCAACGGAGGAGTCTGGCTGCGGGTGGACTAGCACGGGCTGAAATGTTACTCACGCCAAGGGTTTGGAGGCAATATAGGGAACCGACGGGTCAGCCGCAGAAACCTCATATGCGCGGGTTGGGGCATGAGTTTTCTGACCCCCTCCCCTTAAAAAATTAAGGTCCTAGCAGTTTTAAAGTATCTGTTCAGGACAATTTTCGTTCGAAACCTTAAAACGATAGTTATTTTAAAGATCATATCGTTTTAAGGGGTCTCTTAGAGATGCTCTTAAAATCGCGAACTGTAAATTACGTTTACATGTCACGGAAAATCACTTTTACCGTCCAAGAACAGTTGGTGCAGAATGGAACCCGCAAACTCAACCCGTAAAAGAGAAAACAGCCGGAGCAGAATGGAACCCGCAAATTCGACCCGTAATTCTTTTACGGGTCAACTTTGTGGGTTACATTCTGTGCCGGGTTTTTTCCGACAGCAAAAGTCAAGATCTCAATATTTTCACATGTCAAATTTTATGCAAATTGATTCAATCAACAGATGCAATAAATATTTGGAATCAAATGATCATCCACATTCTTCAAATCAAACTACAACAACAGTTTCACCCAAATAGTTGCAATCAAATCATACAATAACAATGTTTAATGGTACACAAACACAATGTATATCATTGGAGGTCATGC
Source organism: Avena sativa (assembly GCA_916181665.1). NCBI lineage: Eukaryota > Viridiplantae > Streptophyta > Magnoliopsida > Poales > Poaceae > Avena > Avena sativa. The sequence goes on along the minus strand of OV702293.1, from coordinate 5,977,635 downwards.
CTCTCCCAGTGGTGCTCGATGAGATCCTTTTGGAGGTGTGCATGGGTTCCATCTTGCTCTATTTTCTTGTACGAATCGAGAAAAGTTTGAAGGCAATCGGGGTTCCTTTGTGGTTGCACTCGGCTTCCAACATTGTCATAGAAACACTCCAAGTCTAGATCCCTCCCATCCTTGAAGATCATGTTGTGAAGAATGATACAGCATGTCATGATGTTCTTGAGGATTGGCATGTCCCAAAAATAGCAGGACCTCGCATAATAGAAAATCTAGCTTGTAAACTCCAAAAGCTCTCTCAATATCCTTTCGGACTGCCTCTTGTGCCTTGGAAAATTCATCTTATTTTTTGTCCGTGGATCATGAATAGTCTTCACTAGAGTTGCCCAATCAGGATATATGCCATTGGGTAGATATTATCTGACATGGGTATGGCCTATCGGGTCCCTATGTTTAGTTACCCTAGGCCAATAAAAGCTTATGGCCCAAGAAGGCCCAATAAAGTCCATGGACCCGACGGAACAAAGACTTTCCTTACCAGTTAAGGAAGATTTAGGAACCGACATAAACTTCCCATTGTAATATTAAACTTGTAACCTCTCTGGCTACGGATCCAGCACCCAACCTGTCATATAAAGGTTGGGAGGACCTGACGGAGAGGGCACCTTAGTTTTCCAGCAATCGTCCATAAGCTATACCGCAAATAGCGAACCAACGACTTTGTAACCGAGCTTTCGTAATGATCAGATTACATTGACTTCCTTGTTTATCTGATCAGCCGACGAAATCCCCAACACTCTCTTTTCTACGAAACCCTAAGTCCATAACAATGGACATTTCCGAGGTTACCCCTCGTTAATTGGCGCTGTTTGTGGGAAATCTGAGCGTTGGAGCCATAGATTCAGTGGCTTCCCCTTCATCGAGCAACAGCCCAACAATAAAGGTTGGTGAGGTCCACTACAATCTCGCCGATCTGCGGCCGCCCACCCCTTTTTCCGCCCTTGTCAAATTCGACTAAGTGACCAATCTCATGATCAGAAGTTTCCACTTTCGTGTGGGAGAACCCGAGAACCTATGACTTTTGGTTCTGCTTAGTCCGAATTCGTCGGTTTCTCTAGCATTGCCTTCGGCGACTCCAGCATCATCTATCAGATCAACAGTAAAATCCGTCTCTAATCCGACGAACGTCGAAGAAATTCGCGGAAATTACGCAGATCTGGAAGATCTGGCTGACACATACGACATCCTCTCTTTCGGCTCAATCTCTGAGTCAGCACTGAAGCACAGCCTACGCATAAACAGTTCAAATCCCAACGAAGACGAAGAAAGCGTCGACTCAGGAATCAAGAAGGGAGAGTCGTATCCAGAACAAGACCCTTGGGACTTTGCTGGACCACAATTAAGCGTATCTTATGGGGTTCGATCAATCATGAGGAATCGCCAAGTCTGCGTGATCCTGGAATGAGAAACTTCGGCACCCCTAGACTCAAACAATAACCCAATCATTAACCCTGACGATATTTTATCTGATGATGCATCAGGACGCCAGGAGAACGGAAATGAGCCACCAGAGGATCGCCGAGTCACAAGGCGAGAAGGAGAAAATATGTGATGTCTACGCACTTATATTCTTGTAGACAGTTGTTGGGCCTCCAAGTGCAGAGGTTTGTAGAACAACAGCAAGTTTCCCCTAAGTGGACCACCCAAGGTTTATCGAACTCAGGGAGGAAGTGGTCAAAGGTATGCCCTCTCAAGCAACCCTTAAATAAATATACAAGAAGTCTCTTGTGTCCCCAACACACCCAATACACTTGTAGGTGTATAGGTGCACTAGTTCGGCGAAGAGATAGTGAAATACAAGTGGTAACGGTGCCAGAAAATAGCTTATGACTTGTTGTTGACGTGGGGGTAATGGTGCCAGAAAAGAGCTGATGGCGTGGAGGAATGGTAAAAGCCCCAAAACCTCCTCGGCAAACGGAACAAAGATGGAAGCAAACAAACATGCAATAGATCTAGTAGCAAACGGTGTTTCAATGTTTAGAAACAAGGCCTAGGGATCATACTTTCACTAGTGAACACTCTCTCATATAAATATCCTCTCTTCATGATACTACTCTTAACTACTCTCCGGTTGGACACACTAATCAAAGGTAGGGCCTTCCCCAATCTAAATAACCCCACACTGTCACCTTGAGTGCTAGATGGTTCCAACAAACACCACAATTTCATAGAGACATCCAGCTCCAAATATAACTCATAACAAATATTCAATCTAGCCAAAGTGCCACACACGATATGCACGCTGTCACTTTCACACACGTGGGGAAAAGCATAGATATATTAAAGCACAAAAGGTATTTATGTAGACTCAAACCTAAGTGCCACCATGCTGTGCACGCTGTCACTTTCGCACACATGGGGAGAGTAGAGATCTAATGAAGCACTTGAGTAACAAGGTAGATCTACTTGACTACAAATCTCATGACCACAAGATCATGCATAGAGAGAGATGAACACATAGCTACCAGTAGAGCCCTTAGCCCTGAGGAAGAACTACTCCCTCCTCATCATGGGAATCAGCGATGGTGATGAAGATCGATGAAGATGGCTCCAGGGGAACTTCCCTGTCCCGGCAGGGTGCCGGAACAAAGACTTTCTGTCCCTCGAATCTCCCCTTTGGTGGCGGCGGCGCTATAGAGGTTTTAGTGGCTTTCTGATGGATTCCCTAGGGTTTTTGGGTCAGAGGCTTCTTATAGGTGCAGGGGGAGGCCGAGGAGGCGGCTAGAGGGCCCACACCCTCCCCAGGCACGGGCCAGGCTTGGCCGTGCCCAGGGGGGTCTGGCCACCCTCTGGTGCCTCTTCGTCCCTCCTTCTGGATTCGTGTCCCTCACGGAAAGTTATTGACTTTGGCTTTTGTCCTGTCCAATTTCGAGAATATTGATTTTCTGCCTTTCTAGAACCAAAAACAGAAGAAAACATGCAACTGGCACTGTGGCAACTTGTTAATAGGTTAGTTCCAGAAAGTGTATAAAAATACCTCAAAGTGTAGGCAAAACATAAGACAAATGTTACAAAACAAGCATGGAGCATCAAAAATTATAGATACATTTCCGACGTATCAAGCATCCCCAAGCTTAACTCCTGCTCGTCCTCGAGTAGGTAAGTGATAAAAAGAATAATTTTTGAGGTGACATGCACCATCAAAACCAAGTCAAACCATTTGCAAACATTGAAAGTTGGGATCAAAGAACTCTAAACATGTGCATGAAAGATGGAGTTCTAACAATAAGACAAAGTAACTGTGCATACAACATGAAAGTCTATAAACAAAGATCATGAATAACATGCATTGAAAAACGTTTGTTTGTTTCACATACAGAAAACATGGCATAGTGGCAATCGGATTGTCCCTCATAGAGTAGCAAATATATGCATAGGACACCTTCAAAGTTCACAAGGGTGACTAGAAACAAGTAGCACAATAACAAGTAATATCACAATATGCATCAATCAATAAGTTTTGGGACACTGCACACATAATGACAACTATGCTCTCTTAATGGTACCTAAAGGTAGAAGGTGGAGACTCAAATAATGGTGGAAGAAAAGCCTTTTTGTAAAGGAAGCAGGGCTTCAAGTTTCAAAAAGAGCTTCCAAAAATTATGGTATTTGTTAGCTTTCAGCCCTCATTGCCCCTATCATAAGCATCTCGAAGTGATTAAGGTTAAAGTGAACAAAGATGGAGTATATGCTTGACGAAGTATAAGTTGGCAATCTCAAGTCCCTGAATACGAGGGCCACACCTCATGCTACTCAACTTTAGTCACCTGTAAGTTCTTGTCATTGTAAGTATTTGCATATCATAGAGAACCGCCAACGGGGTACCCCTTGCACATGGTACAGGAGCTTTCCCATAACCAAAATGACAAAGCAAGCAGACAATGAGCATCTCAGCAATCTTCTTATTTACCATGGGAATATGGTGCTTTTTTCTCTCTTTCCTCTTTTATCAGTGTGTCTCTTTTTTTATAATAAGAATGCTTCATAGATGTCACTATGGTGATGCTGCAAGTTTCCACCATGATTAGGCATGGCTTAGGCTAGCGGCCCAGGCGTTTCTCTAACACAGGATACAAACTCCATGGACTTACAAGTTCCCTTTTTATTTCACACCGGTGACATCCATAGACAAAAGAGCATGACATCAACTGAGTACAAAGTACAAGTGCAATGTTGAAAACGTTCCCCGTGACAGCACGGTTCTGCTAATTCCAACGTATAAGTGCAAGCATATACAACATTAATGACACAATGTTTCAAGTTTATTAGGGACAAAGAATATAAAGTGTGCCATCAAGTTTGTGAGGGCTTTAATCACTAAGTTTTCACATAACAAAATATTTTTTAATTGGAAGATAGCTGAAAACAAGAATATATACTTCGAATGGTGTAACACACCATGCATAGGAATTTATAGTGGACACTTTGGAATAACTTGGTTTCTTGGGAGTTGGAAGCATGAGTAGAGCTTACTCATACAAGTGGAGGCTAGCAAAAGACTGGGAGCAACCAACTAAGAGAGCAATAATGGCCATAATCATGCAGAGCAACAAAGCATTACTAATCAAGGCATAGAGTGGTACTACAAGTCAAGGACTAAATGATCATAGAGGCTAATGGTGACTTGTGAGAGTCATAACATGGTGTGAGCATGTGACAAGTCAACCCAATCAAAGCATCAAAGGAGAATACCACAATACTATGCTTTTGCATGCTAAAACCATTGTTCAAAAAATAGGCCGAATCAGCGATTAAAATAGGCCGATTAATCGCTAGTAGGGACCTGACCGTGTCGATTACCACTAATCGTTTGTGTTAATCGTGTAGCCCGATTAATAGCTCTGACACTCTAATTACTAGGTATGTTCCCGATTAACTACTACACTTGGTCAAAAAGTTGAAAAATTATCAACACATATCGCCCATCCATCCGCTAACCTTCCCCAATAAAGTAGGTTTTTCGAAGCTCTCGCTCGATCCCTGCCTCCAGGAGCTCGATTTATGCCATCACCAACTAGTTCCTTGTCGTTGTTGATCAGTTCCTTGTAGTTGCCGATCAGACCTCAGATACAAGAGCTTAAGCACCTTGAGGATCTCATTCGAGAGATAGGGTAGGTGGTTGATATGCAACAGGAGTCATATGTGTTTTAGGTGCTAATTTTTGTAGGTTGCACCGATTAATTGCCAACGGATTAAATCAGTTAATCATCCGAATTCCGATTAGTCACTAATCCCAAGACAACCGAGCTATTACCGATTACTGATTTCCTTACCATTGGATAAAACAACGCATAATCTCTTCAAGGCACACTAAGAAATCCCAATTGTTTGGAACAAGACATGCTACAGAAATAATTACTAAGCATAATGCAAAAATAACACCTAGCATGTCAAGCTAAAGTCTAAGTCACAGTCAATGCAAGCTCCTCTTGCACTTTCAAGCAAGAACTTACTACTCCTTTCCAACACCAAGCAACTCATTTGAAACAACTCACAAAGATAATAATCAATAAAGATCAGTGAGCTTGTCTCACAAATCCACAAAGAAGAACTAAAAATTTCTAACCTGGAAGCACATGAAAACTAAGGCTGAACGCAGTGCTAGCAAAAGTGAATACTCACAAAACAATAAGAGTGAAAACTAGAGTGTTCTAGGCAATGGAAACAGAGTGTGTCTCTCTCCAAAAGAAGTGTAGTGTAACCAACCAACTTACTGAAGCAAACTAAGCAAACAAAAACCAAAAACAAAAACTAAGACGCTCCAAGAACAACACAACAACACATGAAATAATAAAAACGAAGTGTCTAGAAAGACCTGAGATTTTTATTGATGAACAAGGGGATGCCTTGGGCATCACCAAGCTTTTATGCTTGTACCTCTTGGATATTTCTTAGGGTGACACCATGGTGGCATCCCCAAGCTTGAGCTTTTGTCCATTCTTCATCTCATTACATCATTATCTCTCTACACCTGAAATTTTTCCTTCATACAAAACTTCACACAATCTTCATTAGCAACATTAGTGTATTCAAAAGATAATAGACCCTTAGGTAAAGCTTTGTAACAGCAATAATTTTCACTAAAAACACATTATACTGTAGCAACTCCTTCATAAAGCTCAATTCCCCTAAAGCGAACTCAAAAAGGAATCAATAAGAAGCAAATGCAAATAATGGCAGAAATCTGTCAAAACAGACCAGCAGGTAGAAACTGATTTTTTAGAAGACCTTATATTGCTCAAATCAAAAAGTGTTGAACTAAAGAAAGTTATCTAACATACTGGGGGATTTATTCGTAAATTTTGATCTCAATCCGAGTTACAGAGACTCCTCACGAATTTTTATGATGGAGGACAGAAATCTGTTTTGGGACAGCAACTCCCCAAATCTTGCTTCCCTCTCATTAGAGGTTATTATTGGCACAAAAAGCAAACAAAAAAGATAAGGAGAGGTCATTACTAAAGTAATAACTTACAAGACTCAAGAAAACTCTTGGGTTAACTCCCAACAAGTACTTTTCTTTAATACCTTTAAGTTAGGCTTGATAGCTTGAGAAGATGCTCACATAACAAATATGAATTGAAGTCAAAGAGAGCATCAAGAAGCAAATTCAAAACACATTTAAGTCTAACCCACTTCCTATGCATAGGAATCTTGTAAAGAAACAAGTCATGAAAGCACAAAGCAACAAGCATAGGAAAGCAAAACAAGTGCAACTTCAAACTTTCAACATAAAGAGGGGAAACTTAATATTTTTGAGATACATAAAACCATGTTTCCCTCTCTCATAATAACTTTCAGTAGAATCATGAATAAAATTAATAATATAACTATCACATAAAACATTCTTATCATGACCCACATGCATAAAATTATTATTACTCTCTACATAAGAAAAGGCATTCTTATTAATTATAGTGGGAGCAAATTCAACAAAATAGCTATCAGTATTATTCTCATCACCATAATCATCAAATATAGGAGGCATATTGTAATCACAATTAATTTCCTCATCAATAGTAGGTGGGATGAAAATATCATACTCATCATTATAATCATCATATATTGGAGGTTTGGTATCATCATAAGCAATAAAATAGCTATCTTCCAAAGCTGGGGGACTAAAAAGATCATTTTCATAAAAACTAGCTTCCCCAAGCTTAGATGTTTCCATAGCATTAGCAATAATGGTGTTCAAATAATTCATGCTAATAACATTGCTATTAGCATGCAAATAAAGTTCCATAGGTTCTTTAATTTTCTCTTCAAACACTTCATGTCCTAACTCAAGATAAACACTATAAAGTTCTCTATTTTTGTTGTTGTTTTCCATTAAGCCTAACTAGTGAAAACAAGAAACAAAAAGACAAAACTGTAGAATCTAAAGGAAATAACTTCGATCACTCACATCGGAGGATGTGAGTACCTTTTACCTTACCTCCCCGGCAACGGCGCCAGAAAAGAGCTTGATGTCTACGCACTTCTATTCTTGTAGAGAGTTGTTGGGCCTCCAAGTGCAGAGGTTTGTAGAACAGCAGCAAGTTTACCTTAAGTGGATCACCCAAGGTTTATCAAACTCAGGGAGGAAGTGGTCAAAGGTATTCCCTCTCAAGCAACCTTGCAATCAAGATACATGAGGTATCTTGTGTCCCCAACACACCCAATACACTTGTCAGGTGTATAGGTGCACTAGTTCGGCAAAGAGATAGTGAAATACAAGTGGTAACAGTGCCAGAAAATAGCTTATGACTTGTTGTTGACGTGGGGTAATGGTGCCAGAAAAGAGCTGATGGCGTGGAGGAAATGTAAAAGCCCCAAAACCTCCCCGGCAAATGGAACAAAGATGGAAGCAAGCAAACATGCAACAGATCTAGTAGCAAACGGTGTTTCAATGTTTAGAAACAAGGCCTAGGGATCATACTTTCACTAGTGAACACTCTCTCATATAAATATCCTCTCTTCATGATACTACTCTTAACTACTCTCCGGTTGGACACTCTAATCAAAGGTAGGGCTTTCCCCAATCTAGATAACCCCACACTGTCACCTTGAGTGCTAGATGGTTCCAACAAACACCACAATTTTATAGAGACATCCAACTCCAAATCTAACTCATAAAAAATATTCAATCTAGCCAAAGTGCCACACACGGTATGCACGCTGTCACTTTCACACACGTGGGGAAAAGCATAGATCTATTAAAGCACAAAGAGTATTTATGTAGACTCAAACCTAAGTGCCACCATGGCGTGCACGCTGTCACTTTCACACACATGGGGAGAGTAGAGATCTAATGAAGCACTTGAGTATCAAGGTATATCTACTTGACCACAAGATCATGCATAGAGAGAGAGATGAACACATAGCTACCGGTAGAGCCCTTAGCCCCGAGGAAGAACTACTCCCTCCTCATCATGGGAATCAGCGATGGTGATGAAGATGGCGATGGAGATCGATGGAGATGGATCCGAGGGCACTTCCCCGTCCCGAAAGGGTGCCGGAACAAAGACTTTCTGTCCCCCGAATCTCCCCTTCGATGGCGGTGGCGCTACAGACGTTTTCGTGGATTTCTGATGGATTCCCAAGGGTTTTTGGGTCGGAGGCTTCTTATAGGCGCAGGGGAGGCTGAGGAGGCGGCCAGAGGGCCCACACCCTCCCCAGGCGCGGGCCAGGCTTGGCCGCACCCAGGGCGGTCTGGCCACCCTCTGGTTCCTCTCCGTCCCTCCTTCTGGATTCATGTCCCTCACGGAAAGTTATTGACTTTGGCTTTTGTGTCGTCCAATTCCGAGAATATTGTTTTTCTACCTTTCTGGAACCAAAAACAGAAGAAAATAGGCAACTGGCACTGTGGCAACTTGTTAATAGGTTAGTTCCAAAAAGTGTGTAAAAATACTCAAAGTTTAGACAAAACATAAGACAATTGATACAAATCAAGCATGGAGCATCAAAAATTATAGATACGTTTCCGACGTATCAATATGGTGAGAGCATAACACTTCGGCTGCCTCCGGCAACTTGGCAGAAGGCCCGCCATGCTGTGTCAGGCGCAGTACCAATGATGGCAGACGCAACAAGGATAGAATTAATGGCATATATGTATCTATTGCACCACAAGAGGAGGGATCTACTTTGATTATAACAGTCTCTAGATGAGAGAAAGAGGCTAGCTGATGAATCCATTCTGCAGCGGGCACATCTCAGCTCTACTCGAGGTTCTGGCAGTGTCACCAGAGGACCACAACCCAGAAGGAGCACTTGGCGGCTACATCGCATTCCAGAAGCCGAAAGACGCGATATGGCAAGGGACTTAGACCTGTCATTCATGTCAGTCGATTCTGCGGGTCACATTAAAGCAAAAAAAAGCACAAGCCGCCCTTGTGGACGCCCAAACTTACCTCTTGGCGACCCAACCAGCAGCCAACGATCCACTGACATCTATCCATCGGTCCACATTCATGGGACTAGGGATCATAGGCGATACCCTCGCACAAGGAGAACAATGAACTGTGCAGCGAGCCAACAAATCACCATGTCGTCGTAGCAGCCCTCGGCACACGGGGACCACCCAACGATCTAGCTCCCGCCACCACATATGCTTTTCGCACGAGGAAGACGCCATGAATGACATTACACAAAGGAGGGTGGACAGGTCTAGAGAAGAGCGCAATAGCCAAAGATATTCTAATGGAGAAAGTGATGATGATCGCGAACCTTGCAGGGCCAGTTGCTTTACCTATCGGGTTCACAAAACTCTAGTACCCAAGGACTTCAAGCTCCCTCATGACTGACAAAAATATGACGAACTCCAGGAACCCGTAGCATGGCTGGCTGATTACTTGCAAACCGTCAAGCTCCAGGGTGGTTCCAAGGCCACGGCAATGCAGAGCCTCCAATTGCACCTAAGCGAGGCAGCACGCTCATGGCTCAGACAGCTACCCGCAGAATCCATCAGTAGATGGAGCGATTTGGAGGATAAGTTCATCCGAAATTTCAATTCTACATTCAAGCGACCCTCATCTATTGAGGAATTAAGGGCTTGTAAGCATAAACCCGGAGAATCTATCAGAGCCTACATACAACGGTGGAACATCATCAAAAATTCCATGGAACACACATCTCTAATGAGAGGGTGATAGATGCCTTTAATGATGGTTGCAAAGGAAGGACTTCATTGAGGAGATGGGAAAGTGAAGCTGAAAACAATCTCTCACTTGATGGATATGGCGAACCGTTGGGCTGATGGCGAGGATGCCGTCCACAACAAACGCGGGCGCTCACCCGAAGAGGACTGCGACAGGCGCAATTATGATAACAAAAGGAGGCGTAATTTTGATGGTTGCAAACCCAACTACGTAGTAGATGGTTTTGTCGGGGAGGATAGCAGAAGGAATGATAACCGCAATAGCGGATATCACGACAGCCGAGAAGATGCAGGGAATAGAGGGACAAGTCAACAGTACCGACCAAGGGAACCCCTGATGTCCCCTATGGAATTACTAGAGGTGTCGTGCAACATGCACTTCTATGTTTATGTGGAGGGAATACGACGATCAACCCACCTCATGAAGGAATGTCGTACTTTCCTTGGAATGCATGCAGCAATAAACAATGCTGCAAATCATGGGCATTGTCGTGGTATTGCTGACGAGTACGCCATGGAGGGATCCTCACAGTGCGTGTTTAGAGACGTGGGGTAAGGCGGGAGGTTGGCAAGTACGAGGTAACATAACTTAACCAGGTTCAGATCCCACGATGATGGCAGAATCCTACTCCTGCTATAAATCACTATAACGACAATATGCCGGGTTACAGGGATCAGTTCGCTGTGCGTGATATGAGTTGAGTTATTGCCCTAAAGGCTCCTCTAGGTCCGGATTATAAAGGCACCAGATCCTAGGGTTACAGGGAAAGTCCTAGCCAGACAGGTTACAGAGTCCTACACGATATACAACTAGTCTAACGTGTCTGGCACTCCAAGGCTCCGGGTACATTGATGACTCCACCGTATCCTTCCTTCATCCGACATGGGTCTCCCTTCTGGATCCATCTAACTGGGCCACCTAGCAGGCCATAGGCCTTGCTACCAACTGTGGGCCACCCGGGTTATCCGGATTAGAGACATGTAATGGTGGTACCCATTTAGCATATCCCCAATAGTAGCCCCCTAAGAACTCCGAGATATTGCGCCGTCTTGCCTCTTCAAGTTGAATACTTCGTCCAGATGGATGTCGGCAAATCTTCAAGCAATATATTTTAGTCCTCCCAAGAACCTTGCGATATTCTCCGTCTTTGATACATAAGTCGGAGAATTACTAAGCTTTCCATCGTACTCTTCTCGTAGCCATACGTGATCCATCCATGTCGGAATCTTCAGATGGGACCATTCACCTGCCTATGCCAGTAGAGTGACATAGACCATAGGTCAGCGATCCCTCGTAACTCACACATGCAGAGAACGTAATCATAGTCGTTTTTCCCGCGCGAAGGATGATACGTCCAAAATGTATCTACTTTCCCGAACACTTTTGCTATTGTTTCTCCTCTAAACTTGTGTGATTTGGATACAACTGACACGGACTGACGCTGTTTTCAGCAGAATTACCTTGGTGTCTAGTTTTTGTGCAGAAAATCAATTATCAGGCAAAATTCCGGAAAATATGCCAAAAATTATATTTCACCAGAAGATCCACGGAGCCAGAAGACGAAACGGAGTGGAGGCCTGGGGTCCCACACCCCTGCCAGGCGCGGGTGGGCCCTGCCCTGCGCCTAGGGGGTGCGGCCACCCCAGGCACCCTCTCGTGCTCCCTCTGCGCCTATAAGTTGCCCCTTGACCTAAAAAACGAGGGGCGTTCGACGTTTTTCCATAAAGAGTTCCACTCCGCCGCCACCATCAGAAACCAAGATTCGGATCCAGAAACTCCGTTCTGGCACCCTGCCGGGACGGGGAATTTTGAGAGGATCATCGCCATCATCATCACCAACGCCTCTCCATCAACCATCGATGTTCCCCTCATCCATGAGTGAGTAATCCCCCGTTGTAGGCTTGGGGATGGTAGGGATTGGATGAGTTCTATCATGTAATCGAATAAGATTGTTAGGGCATAGTGCCTAGTATCTCTATTAGTGTTATTTGACTTTGTTGCAACTTGTTGTGCTTAACGCTTGTCACTAGGGCCCGAGTGCCATGATCTCAGATCTGAACTTATTATTGAATCATTATGATAGTATTGTTTGTGATCTTATCTGCAAGTTGTGTACACATATCATTGTCCGGATCCAAAGTCCTCGAAGTGACAGAAATTGGGTCAACCGGAGGGGATGGCTGTGATGTGAGGATCACCATATGTTCACGGAGTGTTAATGCTTTGCTCCAGTGCTCTATTAAAAGGAGCACCTTAATTGCCAGTACTTCCCTAGAGGCCCCGCTGCCACGGGTTGGCTGGACAGAAGATGTTGTGCAAGTTATCATTGCGAGCACGTATGACTATATTTGGAGCGCATGCCTAGGATTGTTTAGTACTTGGATGCTCGTTATTATTTATCTGCAATGCCCTAGATCTTGAAGTTATATGTTTATACTCGTCCATGCAATGCCCGTCCATCCATCCCTATGCCTACCGCACTTGAATCCCACTGTTTACCGTTACTGTTACTATTGCTCATGTTTTACTGTTGTTGTTGCTTTGCTTTTGCTACTATCAAACTATTGCTACTGATAAACTTCTGTGAGCAAGAACTATTTTTAGGTGCAGCTGAATTGACAACTCAGTTGTTAAGGCTTGCAAGTATTCTTTGGCTCCCCTTGTGTCGAATCAATAAATTGGGTAATACTACCCGCGAAGACTGTTGCGATCCCCTACACTTATGGGTCATCAAGACTATTTTTTGGCATCGTTGCCGGGGGTGACACGGCGTGGCATCCTCAAGCTTGAGATTTTGTCCAGTCTTCATCTCATTACATCATTCTTACTCTACACCTGCAAATTTTCCTTCATACCAAACTTCACACAATCTTCATTAGCAACATTAGTGTATTCAAAAGATAATAGACCTTTGGTTTTAGTTTCAAAACAGCAAAACTTTCACTAAAGACACAAGATACTGTAGCAACTCCTTCAAAAAGCTAAATTTCCCTAAAAGACCCAAAAAGGAATCAATAAGAAGCAAATGCAAATAATGGCAGAAATCTGTCAAAACAGACCAGCAGGTAGAAACCTATTTTTTCGAAGAACTTCTGTTGCTCAAATCAAAAAGTGTTGAAATAACGAAAGTTATCTAACATACTGGGGTATTTATTCATAAATTTTCAGCTCAATACAACTTACAGAGAGTCCTCACGAATTTTTATGGTGGAGGAAAAAAATCTGTTTTGGGACAGCAACTCCCCGAATTTTACTTCCCTCTCATTAGAGGTCATTCTTGGCACAAAAAGCAAACAAAAACGATAAGAAGAGATCATTACAGAAGTAATAACTTCCAAGACTCAAGAAAACTCTTGGGTTATCTCCTAACAAATACTTTTCTTTAACGCCTTTAAGTTAGGCATGATAGTTTGAGAAGATGCTCACATAAGAAATATGAATTGAAGTAAAAGAGAGCATCAAGAAGCAAATTCAAAACACATTTAAGTCTAACCCACTTCCTATGCATATGAATCTTGTAAAGAAACAAGTCATGAAAGTACAAAGCAACAAGCATAGGAAAACAAAACAAGTGCAACTTCAAAATTTCCAACATAAAGAGGGGAAACTTAATACTGTTGAGATACATAAAACCATGTTTCCCTCGCTCATAATAACTTTCAGTAGCATCATGAATAAAATTAACAATATAACTATCATATAAAACATTCTTATCATGAGCTACATGCATAAAATGATTATTACTCTCCACATAAGAATAGCCATTCTTATTAATTGTAGTGGGAGCAAATTCAACAAAATAGCTATCTTACCAAGTGTGTTCATTTGGAAACATATCATCATTGGAAGGAACATGGATAGAACTAATAGCACAACAATTAGTGCTTTGTAAGTATGTTCATTTTCTAGCACAACAATTAGTGCTTTGCACTACGGAGGTTTTTCTTCCCAAGTGTGTTCATTTTCTGGAGCCGTTGTCGGGGAGCATAGCTTTATTTGTAAGTTCACTTGGATCTACTATTGTTCACTGCTACTCCTTTCATCATGGGTAAGTCTCGTGATGGAAAGTTCCCTATTTTACCCATCCACTACAAGAAGAGGTACAGTCCTAAACTCCTATGTTGCTCTTGATTCACCGTATGTTATAAGTAAGCTTATTACACCACCACCACATACTCATGCTACACACACTGCTATTACTGCTGAATCTGAAACTGCTTTTGATGCTCATGATGTTACTTCGACTGTGCTTGATGCGAGTGGTTCATTAGGTCCTTCCCTAGATGCTACTATGGCTAATCTAGGAAATACCAAAACCCCTAGTGAAGACACTGTTACACCTGTTAGCTCACCTGAGTCTAGAGAGAGTTATGATATTAATGATGGTTACATTGAGTTCAATGATGAATTTGTTGAAGAGTGCTGAAACACACATGGTACTAGTTCTATTAAGAGTCTCCTTGCTAGACGTACTATTATGCCTAAACTATCCTCTGATCCTAAGTTTGCCACCTCTCCCATAGATATTAAAGATAAAGATTATAATTTCTCTCTTGATTTGTCCTATTTAGATATTGTTGAGAAAGAACCTTTTTGTGGGACTGAAAATGAGAGTGCTGTGGCTCATATGAATGAGCTTTCTACTATGAGTGCTTTATTCTCTGATGATTTTAAGATGCGTAAGTACTTTGTTACTAAGATATTCCCTTTTTCACTAAAAGGAGAAGCAAGGGCTTGGTTTAATAGATTACCTCCTGGTTCCATTGATAGCCCCGATTGTTTGATTACTTCTTTCTTCTAGAAATATTTTCCTCCCAGTGCTAGACATGCTGCTTTGCAGAGACTTTTTGATTTTAAACAAGGAGAAGAAGAGAAATTGCCTGAGTCATGGACAAGGTTCTGTGCCTTGATTCATGCACATCCTGGATGTCCATTGCCTAAGAATGAGCTTCTTGATATTTATTATAATGCACTAACTGATGATTCTAGGACATACCTAGACAGCTTTGCTGATTGTGTTTTTTGGGAAAAGAACTCCTACAGATGCTGAAGAATAATGGCTAAGATAAGCAAGAATTATGATGATTGGACTTCAACTGAGCTAAATACACTTGAGCCTATTACTCCTGAACCAGTTGTGCCTGAACAAGATCCAATACTAACACCAAAGAAGAGGGGAGTTATTGCATTAAATGATGAAGTGATGAAAGAAGCTAAGAAATGTCTAAAGGAGAAAGGTATTAGAGCTGAAGATGTGAAGAATCTACCTCCTATAGAAGAATTATGTAAGCCAATTCCTCACTCATCTACTATTGAGGTACACTCTCTCCACTTTAATGAAGGTGATATTCCTTATGGTAAGCCTCCTGATCAATTCTTAGAGGAACTTGACACATTTATTGTTAAACAAGGTAATTTTAATAAACAAGTTCAGAATCATTTATTGGAAAACTCTAGAGCTATTAAAGAGTTGAAATATATTGTGGAAAGAACTTCTAATGGTATTAAAATGCTTTGTAAACACTTTAAAATGGTTCAAACCCAACTTGATCAACTTGCTAAGGTACAAAAAGACATGCTAGTTAATGCCTCAGGAGATAAACATGCTTATGGAATTAGAACTAGGAGTGGTATAGCTACTCAAGATCCATTATATCCTGAAGGACACCCTAAGAGAATTTAGTAGGACTCTTAGCAAGGTGAAAGTAGTGGTAGTCCTTGTAAGAGAAAGAAAAAGAAACATAAAGTAGTTGAGGAACCATTTGAACCTGCTATAGATCCTAATAGTATATCTGTCTCTAATGCTGAAACTGAGAGTGGTAATGATAAAAATGATGCTCCTGATAAGGAGGAAGTTGAGGAAGAACCTGAGAAGCATACTAAGAACACTAGGTACACAAATGAAGATTTTATTGCTAAGAAACATGGTAGTGAGAGACAACCTTGGGTGTAGAAACCTATGCTTTTTCCAGGTAAGAAACACAAGTCAAAGGAGGAAGAACACTACAACAAGTTTTGTGAGTGGATGAAACCTTTATTTTTGCAAATTCCTTTGACTGATGCTATTAAGTTGCCCCCTTATTCAAAGTATATGAAGGATATTGTCTCTAATAAAAGGAAGATTCCTAATGAGGAGATTTCTACTTTGCTTGCTAATTATTCCTTCAATGGTAAGGTTCCAAAGAAACTTGGTGATCCAGGTATACCAACTATTCCTTTCTCTATTAAGAATAATTATGTTAGAACTGCTTTATGTGATTTGGGAGCTGGAGTTAGTGTTATGCCTTTTTCTCTCTACAAGAGACTGCAGCTAGAAAAATTGATACCAACTGATATATCTTTGAAAATGGCTGATAAGTCAACTACTATTCCTGTTGGTATCTGTGAGGATGTTCCTGTTCAAGTGGCTCATAATTGCTTGGTTTTAACTGATTTTGTTGTGCTTGAAATGCCTGAAGATGATAATATATCTATTATTCTTGGGAGACCTTTTCTTAATACTGCAGGTGCTATCATCAATTGTAATTAAGGAAAAGTAACTTTTAATATTAATGACAAAGAGCATACTGTCTATTTCCCCAAGAAGGTTGCTAAAAGCTATTGCCTGGATTCCATTGAAAATATTGAGAGCATCAAGGTTGGAGAAATATATTGTCCGATTCCACAAGAAAATTTTGAAACTATTATGACTGGGACCATTGCTATCAAGTATGAGGTAACATAATCACCTTGTAGAATGTAAAGTTTTGTTTCATATAAGATTGTTTTGGTAACAAGACTTGATCAACCTTGTTAACAAAAGGATTTTAATGAACAAAATAATGTTTTCACTATGG
The DNA here is from genome assembly GCA_916181665.1 of Avena sativa. NCBI lineage: Eukaryota > Viridiplantae > Streptophyta > Magnoliopsida > Poales > Poaceae > Avena > Avena sativa. The sequence goes on along the minus strand of OV702293.1, from coordinate 5,960,603 downwards.
TTATACTTGCTTTCTTTTACTTTTCTCCTTCCTAGTCTTTGCCTTTCTTTTGCTACTGGTTTTCTTAATTGTTTGCTTGTTAGAGTGTCTTAGAACTTATGTAGTTTGGCTTTTGGTTTTCTTTTGCTTTTTCTGAAAAAACTGTTTCTGCGAGAAAATCAATTTTCATACCTTGAAAATTGGCCAAAAATAAAGTTTCCCGAAAAATCCCAAAAATTTCAAAATAAATTTTTCCTCGAAAAAAGGGGCAGAGGGACACCTGGAGTGACCCAGGGGGCCACCCTAGGCGCCTACACCCCAGGTAGGTGCTGTTGGAGATATGCCCTAGAGGCAATAATAAATATAGTTGTTATATCTTTGTGTTTATGATAAATGTTTACATTCATGCTATAACAGTATTAACAAGGAAACATTAATACTTGTGTGATTTGTAAACTAAATTAGAGTCCCTAGTAAAGCCTCTTCATAATACTAGCTTGTTGGTTAATAGATGATTGTGGTTTCCCTATCATGAACATTGAGATGTTGTTAACAACAAGGTCATATCATTAGGAGAATGGTATGATGGACATACTCCTATAGATAAGCATAGCATAAAGATCAAGTCATTTTAATAATTCAATTGCTACAAGCTTTCTGATACATAGTAACCAAATTCCTTCGACCATGAGATCATGCTTATCACCATCACCGGAAGGATGCTTTGATGACATCAAACACCACACCGTAACTGGGTGGCTATAAAGGTGGCATTAAGTGTTCGGAAAGTATGGGTTGAGACACATGAATCAAGAGTGGGATTTGTCCATCCATATGACGGATAGATATACTCTAGGCCCTCTCGGTGGAATGTCATCCAATTAGCTTGCAAGCATGTGAATGGCTCACAAGGGATCACATATCACGGGAATGAGAAAAGAGTACTTATTAGTAACGAGGTTGAACTAGGTATGCAGAGATACCGACGATCAAAACCTCGGATAAGTAAACTATTGTGAGACAAAGGGAAATTGGTATCGTATGTAAGTGGTTCATTCGATCCCAAAGTAATCATAGAAATATGTGGGAGTCATACGAATTTCCAGATTCCTCTATTGGTTATTGATCGGAGAAGTGTCTCGATCATGTCCGCATAATTCACGAACCGTAGGGAGACACACTTAAGGATTCGATGTTGTTGAGTAGTTATGGAATGATGAGTAAGAGACCGAATGTTGTTCGGAATCTCGGATGGGATCCGGGATATCACGAGGAGATCTGGAATGGTCCGGAGAATAAGATTCATATAAGGAAAGTCCTGTTTCGGAGTTGGGAATGATTCCAGTGTTTTCATCGGGAATGTTCTAGAAGGGTCCGGAAGGTCCGACACTCCGGAGGGGAAGGGTACATGAATGTGTCATGACAATATGGAATGGTTTCATCATGTACTAGGTGACATGGCTGGGCAAAATAAAGGGAGAAATCAAATCCTAGTTTAAAAGTCAAACGCCAATTTGAAAATTCAAACGGCAAGTTTGCTTGGTGGAGGGAGAGTGGAAACCTACTTGGGGAGGAAATCCTCCTCCCTCCACCCGCCGGCCAAGGAGGCCGAGTTGGGGGAGGACTCCCTCCTCCCAACCGGCGCCCTCCCACCTATATAAGGAGGGACAGGGCTGCCCCTCTAGCCTACACCTCTCACACCCCAAACCCTAACCCTAAGCCGCCGGTGCCACCACCCCTGCTGCCGCCGCCTAGGGCACCACCAACTCGCCGAGTTGGGGTGATCCCAAACCCTAGCCACCGGCTACACTCTCCCCTTGGTGCCTTCTAAACCCTAGATCGCCAAGGCCTCTCTCATAGTCCACCATACTCGCTCCGGCTTAAGGCGAAGCCCTGCGAGATCTCTCCTCTACTTCCGGTACCACGCCTTCGTGCTGCCGGAATCGCGAGGAGAGTGCTACAACCTCCGCTGCCTGCTAGAACAAGGGAGAGGAAGGTCTTCATCGAGTACCGAACATGTGAACGACTGCGGAAGCGCTGCCGGAACGTAGCGCCGGAAGGATCGTCTACACGATCTTGATATCGGCAAGAGTACGACTACATCACCCACGAGAATCTGCTCTCATTAACCGCTTTGGAATCTTCGAGGGTGAGTTCCTCTATCGACTCGTTGCTACAATCTAGTAGATAGATCTTGGCTTGTTTGTTTGCATGCGGTAGAATTTTTTTGTTTTCCATGCTACGAACCCCTACAGTGGAATCAGAGCCGTGTCTATATGTAGATCGGTTGCACGAGTAGAACACAATGGTCATTCTGGGCGGTAGTGCTTTTATTATCAATTGCTTTTTGTGTAGTTTGCATCTTGCGGTGTGATGGGATGAAGCGGCCCGGGCTAACCTTACATGACATCGTTCATGAGACTTGCTCCACGTTCAACATGCAACTTGTATTGCATAAGTGGCTTTGCGGGTGCCTGTCTCTCCCATCATAGTAAAGATCCAATTTACAACGGGCACTTGATAGTTCAAGCATCAACGTTGTGGTTCTTGTTCGTAAGTTAGAGCGACACTTATTGAAAGCCCCAAACCACGTAAAATATGCAAATAAAATTAGAGGCGTCTAACTTTGTTTTGCAGGGGTGTGTTGTGATGTGATATGGCCATGATTGTGATTATATTTGATGTATGCATTGTTCCTTATTGTAAGTTGGCAACCGGCAGGTGGCATATGGTTGTCTTTAAATTCTGTTAAGACCCACATGTCTATTCAAAGTAGTTGTAATAGTTGGAGCTGGTGGACGACAACCATGAAACGGCGCCATTGACCTTGATGCTATGCCGGTGATGATGGAGATCATGTCCGTGCTTGAAGATGGAGATCGGAAGCACAAGAAGAAAGGCCATATCATATCACATATTATGAATTACATGTGATGTTAATCCTTTATGTATCTTGTATTACTTAGTTAACGACGGTAGCATTATAAGATGATCCCTCATGCACATAAATTTCAAGTTTTAAAGTGTTCATCCTTAGTTAGCACCGTTGCTAAAGCTTGTTGTTTCGAAGCACCACGTGATGATCGGGTGTGTTAGATTCTGCGAGTGTATACAACGCGAGCAAGCCAGATTTGCTCATGTGGAAGCTAAGGTTTGATCTTGACGAGCCTAGCATGTACAGACATGGTCTCGGAACACGGATCACCAAAAGGTAAAGCATGAGTCATATAGTAGATATGATGAACATGTCGATTGTTCACCATTGAAGCTACATCAACTCTCGTGATGATCGGTTTTGATGTGGTGGATTTGGTTCTTGTGATCACTAAAACAATGTGAGGGATATTGTTTTGAGTGGGAGTTCACCTAGATTAATTTAACTATTAATTAGAACTCAATTTGTCATAAACAATGTGAGGGATATTGTTTCGTATTGGTTCCGCAATTTGAGGATTGTCCTCAATGCTGGTAATTTGACCTATGTGCTGGATGCACCGCTGGGTGACCCGCCTGCAGCTGATGCTACTGATGAAGTAAAGAATGTTTACCTCACTCGGAAGAATCAGTACTCCACAGTTCAGTGTGCTATCTTGTATGGTTTGGAATCGGAGCTTTAGAAAAGGTTTGAGAACCATGACCCACATGATATTGTCCGTGAACTCAAAATGATATTTGAGGCTCATGCGGCAGTTGAGAGTTATGAGGCTTCTGAAAAGTTCTTTAACTGCAAGATGGAAGAGGGCAGCTCAGTCAGTGAGCATGTGCTTAAGATGTCTGGGCACGCAAACAAACTCCAAAGCTTGGGTATAGTGATTCCTAATGCTTTGGGGATTTACCGTGTCCTCCAATCACTGCCACCAAGTTACAAGAACTTTGTGATGAACTACAATATGCAGAACATGAACAAGACGTTGCAAGAACTCTTCTCCACGTTGAAATCTGCAGAAGTGGAGATCAAGAAAGAGCATCAAGTGTTGTTGGTCAATAAGACAACCAAATTCAAGAAAGGCAAGTCTAAGCAAAAGGGAAACTTCAAGAAGGGCGGTAAGAAAGTTGCCGCACCAGCGAAGAAGACCAAGGCTGGACCTAAGCCTGATACTGAGTGCTTTTACTGCAAGCAAGAGGGTCACTGGAAGCGGAATTGCCCAAAGTACTTGGCTGATTTGAAGAACGGCAACATCAAGAAGAAATGTATATCTGATATACATGTTATTGATGTGTATCTCACTAGTACTCGTAGTAGTGCCTGGGTATTTGATACTGGTTCAGTTGCTCATATTTGTAACTCGAAACAGGTGCGGCAGAATAAACGGAAGCTAGCGAAGAACGAGGCGACGATGCGCGTTGGAAATGGATCAAAGGTTGATGTGATCGCGGTCGGCACGCTACCTCTTCATCTACCATCGGGGTTAGTTTTATACTTAAATAATTGTTATTTGGTGCCTGCGTTGAGCATGAACATTATATCGAGATCATGTTTATTGCGAGAAGGTTACTTGTTTAAGTCCGAGAATAATGGTTGTTCGATTTATATGAGTAATATGTTTTATGCACATGCACCTTTGATAGATGGTCTATTCTTATTGAATCTCGATAGTGGAAATACACATATTAATAACATTGAAGCTAAACGTTTGAAATTGAGAGATAACTCGACCTATATGTGGCACTGTCGTCTTGGTCACATTGGAGTGAAGCGTATGAAGAAACTCCATTCCGATGGACTTCTTGAATCACTTGATTTAGAATCACTTGAAAGATGCGAAGCATGTCTGATGGGTAAAATGACTAAGACTCCATTTTCTGGTATGATGGAGCGAGCTACGGACTTATTGGAAATCATACATACCGATGTGTGTGGTCCAATGAGTGTAGCATCGCGAGGTGGTTATCGTTATGTTCTTACCTTCACGGATGACTTGAGTAGATATGGGTATATCTATTTCATGAAACATAAGTCCGAAACTTTCGAGAAGTTTAAGGAATTTCAAAATGAGGTAGAGAATCAACATAACAAGAAGATTAAATTTCTACGATCTGATCGTGGAGGCGAATATCTAAGTTACGAGTTTGGCGAGCATTTAAAGAAATGCGGAATACTTTCACAATTGACACCGTCGGGAACACCACAGCGTAATGGTGTGTCCGAACGTCGTAATCAAACTCTCTTAGATATGGTTCATTCTAGGATGTCACTTACAGATTTACCGCTATCGTTTTGGGGTTATGCATTAGAAACAGCCGCATTCACTTTAAATAGGGAACCATCTAAATCCGTTGAAACGACACCGTATGAATTATGGTTTGGGAAGAAACCTAGATTGTCGTTCCTTAAAGTTTGGGGTTGTGAAGCCTATGTAAAGAAGTTACAGCCGGACAAGCTTGAACCCAAAGCGGAAAAATGCGTCTTCATAGGATACCCGAATGAAACTATTGGGTATACCTTCTATCATAGATCCGAGGGCAAAATCTTCGTTGCCAAGAATGGATCCTTTCTAGAGAAGGAATTTCTCTCGAAAGAATTGACTGGAAGGAAAGTAGAACTCGATGAGGTTGTCAAACCTTCTCTCTAACTTGCGAGTAGCGCATCACCAAAAGAAGTTCCTGTGGCGCCTACACCAATAAGAGAGGAAGCTAATGATGATGATCATGAAACTTCGGTTGAAGTTGCTACAGAACCTCGCAGGTCAACGAGAACTCGTACCACTCCTGATTGGTATGATCCCGTTATGAGTGTCATGTTGGTAGACAACACCGATGACCCTGCGACATATGAGGAAGCGATGATGAGCCCAGATTCCAATAAATGGCAAGATGCCATGAAATCCGAGATTGGATCCATGTACGAAAACCAAGTAGGGACTTTGGTGGACTTACCGGATGGCCGGAAGGCTGTCGAGAACAAATGGATTTTCAAGAAGAAAACAGATGCTGATGGTAATGTTACTGTCTATAAAGCTCGACTTGTCGCAAAAGGGTTTTGACAAATTCAAGGAGTTGACTACGATGAGACTTTCTCACCAGTAGCGAAGCTAAAGTCTGTGAGGATTATGTTAGCAATCGCTGCATATTACAATTATGAGATATGGCAGATGGATGTCAAAACGGCGTTCCTCAATGGAGACATTGATGAAGAGTTGTATATGATGCAACCCAAAGGTTTTGTCGATCCTAAAGATGCTAACAAGGTGTGCAAACTTCAACAGTCCATATATGGATTGAAGCAAGCATCCCGAAGTTGGAATCAACGTTTTGATAAGGTAATCAAAAGCTTTGGTTTTATACAAACTTATGGAGAATCTTGTATTTACAAGAAAGTGAGTGGGAGCTCTGTAGCATTCTTAATACTATATGTAGATGACATATTGTTGATTGGGAATGATGTAGACCTTCTTAATAGTGTCAAGGAATATTTGAATAATAGTTTTTCAATGAAAGATCTTGGCGAAGCATCTTACATATTAGGCATAAAGATTTATAGAGATAGATCAAGACGCCTAATATCATTGTCACAAAGTACATATTTGGACAAAGTTCTAAAGAGGTTTGGAATGGAAGATAGCAAGAAAGGGTTCTTGCCCATGTTGCCCAATACTACCTTGAGTAAAACTCAAAGTCCAGCAACGACAGAAGATAGAGAAAGGATGAGTAAGACTCCCTATGCCTCAGCCATAGGATCTCTAATGTATGCCATGCTATGTACTAGACCCGACATTGCATATGCTGTTAGTTTGACTAGCAGATATCAAAGTGATCTAGGAGTGGATCATTGGGCAGCGGTCAAAAACATCCTTAAGTACTTGAGAAGAACTAAGGATATGGTTCTTTCTTATGGAGGTGATGAACAACTCGTTGTTAATGGTTACACCGATGCTAGTTGGAACACCGATCCGGACGATTCTAAATCTCAATTTGGATGCGTATTTACTTTGAATGGTGCAGCAGTTAGCTGGAGGAGTGCAAAGCAAAGCGTTGTGGCGAGATCTTCAACTGAATCGGAATACATAGCTGCTTCGGAGGCTTCACAAGAAACGATATGGATGAAGGAGTTCATTACAGATCTCGGTGTGGTTCCAAGTGCGCTAGACCCAATGTCTATCTACTATGATAACATGGGCACCATAGCCAAAGCGCAAGAACCAAGGTCACACAAGAAGCTGAGTACCCAGTTGGAGTTAACAGAACCGTGCTATCACGGGGAACGCTTTCAACACTTTTTGGATATCCTATCCAGTTGATACCTTGCTCTTTTGTTTGCGGATGTCGACGATGTGAAATAAAAGGGGAGCTTGTGAGTTCAAGGAGTATATATGTGTTAGAGAAACGCCTGGGCCGCTAGCCTAAGCCATGCCTAATCATGGTAGAAACTTGCAGCATCACCATAATGAGCATTCTGTATCCTCAATAAAAAAGCTATGCACATAGTAGATCGCTGAGATGCTCATTGTCTGCTTGCCTTGTCATTTTGTTCACGGGATAGCTCCTATATCATGTGCAAGGGGTACCCCGTTGGCAGTTCTCTATGATATGCATGTATGTACAATGACAAGAACTTGCAGGTAACCAAAGTTGAGTAGCATGCGGAGCGGTCCTCGTACTCAAGGGACATGGGATTTCCAGTCTATGGTCTGTCAAGCATATAACTCAGATTGTACCTCACTTTCACCTTAACCATATGAAGATGCCTATGATAGGGGCAATGAGAGCTCAAAGCTAATGAGTACCTTCCTTTCAGCATTAGGAAGCCTTTCAAACTTTTCAAAACCGTTTTCACTTCCTTGTTGAGTCACCACTTATTCTACGAGCACCTTCTTGAGAGCATAGTTGTCATTCTTGTGTTTGTCTCAGAACTTGATTACTTATGTCATGACTTTGATGCTTGTATCTCTGATATCTTTACTTCTAGTCTTCACTTGAACTTCAGAGGTGCCTTGTCATTTTTATTGTGCTCTACAAACAAAGGCAAGTGAGATACCACTCTATCATACCTTACTATGAGCATTGTAATGTTGCTTATGTTTATGTTTCATGCTAATTATTATTATTGAGTTGGTTTCTCTTCATAGCTTGCAATGACTATTGAGTAGACTTGGCTGCACGCTTCTTATTATGAATGGTTTAAGCATCTACTCCTGTGCTGAGAATATATACATCATGTGAAGCAAATGTGTTTGTGAAAGTTCTTTTATCGCACTTAGTTTTCAACTGAATTGCTTGAGGACAAGCAATAAGCTAAGCTTGGGGTAGTTGATACGTCCAAAACATATCTACTTTCCCGAACACTTTTGCTATTGTTTCTCCTCTAAACTTGTGTGATTTGGATACAACTAACACGAACTGACGCTGTTTTCAACAGAATTACCTTGGTGTCTAGTTTTTGTGCAGAAAATCAACTATCACGAAAAATCCCAGAAAATATGAGAAAAATTATATTTCACCAGAAGATCCACGGAGCCAGAAGATGAAACGGAGTGGAGGCCTGGGGGGTTTGGCCCCTGCCAAGCGCGGGTGGGCCTTGCCCCGAGCCTAGGGGGTGCAGCCACCCCAAGCACCCCTCGTGCTCCCTCTGCGCCTATAAGTTGCCCCTTGACCTAAATATCGAGGGGGGTTCGACGTTTTTCCAGAAAGAGTTCCGCTACGCCGCCACCATCAGAAACCAAGATTCGGATCCAGAAACTCTGTCCTGGCACCTTGCCGGGACGGGGAATTTGGAGAGGATCATCGTCATCGTCATCATCAACGCCTCTCCATCAACCATCGATGTTTCCCTCATCCATGAGTGAGTAATCCCCCGCTGTAGGCTTAGGGAAGGTAGGGATTGGATGAGTTCTTTCATGTAATCGAATAAGATTGTTAGGGCATAGTGCCTAGTATCTCTATTAGTGCTATTTGACTTTGTTGCAACTTGTTGTGCTTAACGCTTGTCACTAGGGCCCGAGTGCCATGATCTCAGATCTGAACTTATTATTGAATCATTATGATAGTATTGTTTGTGATCTTATCTGCAAGTTGTGTACACATATCATTGTCTGGATCCAAAGGCCCCGAAGTGACATAAATTGGGACAACCGGAGGGGATGGCTGTGGTGTGAGGATCACATGTGTTCATGGAGTGTTAATGCTTTGGTCCGGTGCTCTATTAAAAGGAGCACCTTAATTTCCAGTAGTTCCCTAGAGGCCCCGCTGCCACAGGCTGGCTGGACAGAAGATGTTGTGCAAGTTCTCCTTGCGAGCACGTATGAGTATATTTTGAGTACATGCCTAGGATTGTTTAGTACTTGGATGCTTGTTATTATTTATATGCAATGCCCTATATCTTGAAGTTACATGTTTAGACTCGTCCATGCAACGCCCGTCCATCCATCCCTATGCCTACTGTATAGAATCCCACTGTTTACTGTTACTGTTACTATTGCCCATGTTTTACTGTTGTTGTTGCTTTGCTTTTGCTACTATCAAACTGTTGCTACTGATAAACTTCTATGAGCAAGAACTATTTCCAGGTGCAGCTGAATTGACAACTCAGTTGTTAAGGCTTGCAAGTATTCTTTGGCTCACCATGGGTCGAATCAATAAATTGGGTAATACTACCCGCGAAGACTATTGCGATCCCCTACACTTGTGGGTCATCAAAGGATACGAAACGTTGGCGGAGGCGGTGGGAACGTGGCGAAATTTCCACGCACGCGCTATCCACGCAGCAATCGTTCGATCAACTTGCACGAAACTTGACGCCGAGTACTATTGGCGTGTTGTTGACGCCTCGTTGGGAGACCCCAAGAGCAAGGTGTGATGAGAACAACAGCAAGTTTTCCTCAGTAAGAAATCGAGGTTATCGAACCAGTAGGATGAATGGAATGTCTCAAAGGTGTTGCTAGCAACTTGGAGACCTGCACAACACAAACTCAAGACTTTGCCTCAACGAACAGTGAGGTTGTCAATCTCACTGGTTTGCTGAAAACAAAGGGTTAAATGTATGGCGTGGAAGGTAATAGTGGTTTGCAGAAAGTAAACAGTGGAAGATGTATCAATGGTAAAGATTGGACCGGGGTCCATAGTTCACTAGAGGTGCTCTCCTTAGATAAACAAACATGGCATGCTGGGTAAACAAATTACAGCGGGGCAATTGACAGGACTGAGCAAGGCATAACAATGCAATACTAGACATTCATGATCCTATGAGATTCGATTGGGCAATACAACAAGATACATAGACAGCCATCCAACTGCATCTATGACTAGAAATCCACCTTCAGGTTATTATCCGAACCCCCTCCAGTATTAAGTTGCAAGCAACAGACAACTGCTTTAAGAAAAGTGTGTAAGGTAAACAATCCACTTGTTCCATGAACAAGAGACCGTTGTTTTCTCCCTAGTGGCAACAACACATCTCCCTTAGATTAAATAGAGGCATGAACCCACTATCGAGCATAAATACCCCCTCTTGGAGTCACTAGAATATACTTGGCCAAGATAGCTACTAGAAATGGATAGCATGCAAGATCACAAACAACACAGACATGATAGAATCAATAAGACAAAACCATTAATCAATCTGACATAGTAATCTCAATATCCATCGGATCCCCGCAAACACAACATGCATGATTACAAATAGATATGATCTTGATCATGAACGGAGCTCAAAAGATCTAAACATGGTAGCACAAAGGAGGAGATACAACCATCTAGATACTACATGGACCCGTAGTCCAAACTACTCACTCTTCATACCAGAGGCTGGCATGATGACGAAGAAAGCCTCCAGGATGATCTCCCCTCCGGCAGGGTGCCGAGAAGAGCTTCAGATCCCCCCGATCTAGGGAAGATGGTGGCGGCGGTTACAGAAGGTTTCGTGGAATATTGATCGGGTCCTTACGGTTTATGCATCGGGGGGTCTTTATAGGCGAAGAGGCGAGGCAGGGGGCGGCCAGGGTGGTCACCCCTAGGCGTGGCTAACCCTAGCCCGCGCCGCTAGGGGTGTGGCCCCCTGGTGCCTCCCCTTCGTCTCGTACTCTGGCTCCATGTTCCCCATGGTAAAATATTGACTTTGGCTTTTGTCCCGTCCAATTCCGAGAATATTGATTTTCTGCCTTTCTGGAACCAAAAACAGAAGAAAACGGGCAACTGACACTATGGCATCTTGTTAATAGGTTAGTATCAGAAAACATATGAAAACACCTCAAAGTATAGACAAAGCAAAGCAAAGTAGATACTAAATAAGCATGGAACATCAAAAATTATAGATACGACTCCGACGTATCAAGCATCCCCAAGCTTAAATCATGCTCGTCCTCGAGTAGGAAAGTGATAAAAAGAATAATTTTTGAGGTGACATGCACCATCAAAATCAAGATCAAACCATTTGCAAGCATTGAAAGCTGGGATCAAAGAACTCTAAACATGAGCATGAAAGCTGGAGTTCTAACAGTAAGACAAAGTAACTATGCATGCAACCAAGAGGCTACAGACAAAGATCATGAATAACATGCATTAAAAAACGTTTGTTTATTTCACGTATTGAAAACATATCATAGTGGCATTCAGCTTGTCCCTCATGGAGTAGCAAATAGATGCATAGGACACCTTCAAAGTTCATAAGTGACGAGATACAAATAGCACAAGAACAAGTAATATCAACAATATGCATCAATCAATAAGTTTTGGGACAATGCACATAGAACTAAGAATGGCAACTATTCTCTCTTAACTGGTGGGTTCCTAAAGGTAGAAGGTGGAGACTCAATATAATGGTGGAAGAAAGGCCCTTCATAAGGGAAGCAGGGATTTCAAGTTTCATAAAGAGCTTCCAAAAATTATGGTACTTCTTAGCTTTCATTTCTCATTGCCCCTATCATAAGCATCTTGAAGTGATTAAGGTTAAATTGAACAAACTATGGAGTATATGCTTGACAAAGTATAAGTTGGCAATCTCATGTCCCTTGAATACGAGGGCCGCTCCTCATGCTACTCAAGTTTAGTTACTTGAGGGTTCTTGTCATAGTAAGTACATGTGTATCATAGAGAACCGCCAATGGGGTACCCCTTGCACATGATACAGGAGCTATCCTATAATCAAAATGACAAGGCAAGTAGACAATGAGCATCTCAGCATTCTTCTTATTTACCATGGGAATATGGTGCTTTTTCTCTCTTTCCTATTTATCATTTTTTATTTTTCTCAATATATTTTTTCTCTATCTCTTTTTTTATAAGAAGAATGCTTCATTGTAACATCCCAAAAATCATGATTTGTAAAGTTTGCATATCATTCATGCATTCATAAGCATTTGGTCTTTTCAAATAAAATTCCAAAATAAGAAACCATATTTTTCCTATTATTTTATGCAAGTAAGGCAATGATTTTATTTTTAATTTCCAAGTATGAGAATGCTTGGGATTGATCAGAAATGTTTTAGAATTGAATGCAAAGCTTGCACAAAATTTTCAAAACAAAATTCAATATAAAACCGTTCATATGCCTAATATCCATATATTAATAAAGGCATGGTTTTATTTTTATTTTCAAACCCAAAAGAGTTTTTGAGTGTAAGTATGTGTTTGACACACTTTTGGACACTAGAAACATAGTACAAAAGTCTAGAGAAAATTTGAATTCAAACATATTTGAATTAGCCATTCAAATTCAATCTAGAAAATCAAAAGAAAAAAAGAAAAAGAAAAAGAGAAAAGGGAAAAAATAACAGACACCACCTATCTAGCCCAACCCACCCGCGGCCCAACTAGCAGCCCACCTAGACCACCCGGGAAAACCCCCTACCCCCCTCTATTTATCACCCCACCCGCACACACCCCTCTCGCTGACAGGCATGCCCCACTGCCACATCAGCTCGTCTTCCTCAAATCTCGCCCGCAGACCGCGTCGCCGCTGCCGTTGCTGCCAATAATGGCGCGGCGTAATTGGCCTTGAATTCGCAGGCGTTTCCTATTGAGCCACTGCCTACTTAATACCCTACACCCCACGACCATTCCCCCCCCCCCACTCAGCACACTCTCTCCGCCACCAGGCTGCCGACAATCCACTTTGCAAACATCGTTGCCGACCCTCTCCAGTGAGCTATTCTGGCCAACTCCAGCAGCCCCTTGCCCTCTGTTACATATTGTAGTAATCTCCTTGCTCGTGCACTTCACCTCATAACTTTAGTTTGTCTGCTCGTGGCCTAGGTCGTCGTCTTCGTCGAGCTCCACAAACGACAGAAGCGTCGCTCAACTCCGGTGAAGAATCACGATAAAATCAGGCCGCCCCTTGATCCCTAAATCATACCACTAAGTCCGCCATGTACCTGTGCATCTGCTAATGCCCCTGGTTCGTCTTATCTCGCTGCAGAACGTCGCCTTCGTCTCCGGCAGTAGGCATCTGACGCGAACATGAACTCTGTCGAGGTCTTCCGGCCACCACAGCACGCCCCCGCCCACGTCAAGCACACCTTGAGCTTCAGCACGACCTCGCGAGTCTGGTAAGAAACTCCATAGCCCCCAGCCCCTTCGGTATTCGCCAGTACATCGGCGTCAGAGCATCGACGCCGGGAAGTCACCGCCAGCGCCGCCAAGTTTTGGTCGAGTGAGCCAGCGCCGTTAGATCTAGATCGTAGGGCATAGATTAGATTGGATCGAATCGTTTTCTTTAGATCTGATGCGTTGGATCTGATTAGATCCAACGGTGCAGAAGCATGATCCCGTGCGAAGCGGTACCGCCCAATCAGAGCACGCCACGTGTGGTTGCTCTGTTTAAATAAATCCAGAAAAGATTTTTGAATAATTAAACTTGTGAAATTCATAAGTTTTGATCTGTTTATCCAAAAAATGCAAATAATATATAAATGGATTCACAAAAATAAATCCTACAATTATATGGGCTTAGTTTTGTACTTTGATTATGTAAAAATGAAATTTTATGCAGAGACATTTGTAGGCTTATTTTAAGTATATAAATTATTTGGAAAATGTTTTTAAGACTAAATTGAGTATATTTAGTCTATAAATGTTTAGTTTAGTGTTTAGTACTGGTTACTTGTCTTGTTTGGTTTAAGAAAAAAATCATCACATGGCATTTGCATGCATTCATATATTTTTTGCTTGATTAATTTGAATGTAAATTTGGTGCTATCATTTTATGTGTAGATTTTGGTGCTAGTGGTGATTGTGATTGGGAGGACTGTTGCTACTCCCCCAACTACCAAGGCAAGTGGTGCTTCATGTTTTTGTCCCAATATTTTGACTATGCACTAGTTATTTTGTATAGGGCTTGCATGATATTTTTGCTAAGTATCTATATGCCATGCTATGGGAAATCCTAGTAGTTGTAGTCTTGGTAGATTTTTCTCTAAGTTAAGATACTTGTTATATTACCATGCTTAGCCTATCTAGTAGCAAACAAGGGTGGATTACATACCTACTATGGAACATATTGTTAAGTCTTTGACGTGTGTTTTTGCTTAATAAAACAACTAAGTGAATGAATCACCTGGGTGGAATGGTATGTTTGGGTTATGTTGAGTGGTTACACAAGGACCATATATATGGTCTACCTTGTGTATCACACTTGTGGAAAGCCACCCAGGAACAAAGGGATTTGAGATACTTAGTGTTTAGAAGCTTCTAGTGCAACCACATGGCATATGGGCTCTGCCTTGATCATATAGGTTGCAATAACTTAGCCAGATGGACAGTTGGTGGTAGGGTGATAGGATTGAACGCGTCCATTTGGTGTAAGGGAAGGCTTCTGAAAGGTCTCGTCTCGATGCATGTCGAGTCTTGTGGGGAAAGTGCACCACCTCTCGAGAAGGAAAAATCTATGTACTTAGCCGTGTCCCCAGCAATGGACAATTTGAGCATCAAGACATTGAAGTTATCAAGGATCTCCTCATCCAAATTTCTAAGTTAAAACTTGTGGTTGAACAAGGGTAAAGGTTCACCAATGTCTATTGGTGGTTCCTTGGGAGTTTTTGTCAAACAAAACTTAGTGTTTTCAACTGATAGGCAAAACCTATTTTGATCAAAGCAAGCCTAAGCTACACTTAGCCAAATTCATATAGAAGTTAGAAACTATTATTCTACTAAGGTATCACTTGCCAATACTATTCCAATGTATTGACCCTCTGTGGCTGTAACTTGTGATGTTGCAGGTTACTCTGATGAGGATTAGGGTTATGAGTCTACACTCAACATGTTTTCCTGTGGCACATGAAGATGATGACTTTACTTTATTTTGTTAAGTTGAACTCTTGTACTAGCCTATGGCTATGGAGTTGTAAAATACTATGTTATCTCTGGAATGACGATTTAATAAAGACCTTTGTATCTGTGTACTTCATCTTAAACTGTGGATGCTAGCATTTGATCTAGGGACTAGCATTGCAATCACAGGGACCTTTACCTTTATAAAGGTGGGGTATTACAAATGGTATCAGAGCACTGTGTTGCCTGTAGGATTATGACCCTAGGTTGGATTAGACTAAGAAACCACTAAGGAAAATTTCAACACTTTGTAAAATTCCACACTTGTATTTTTCTTCTCATAAACTTTTCTAATCTTCTTTCTCATCGCTATTTGTAGATGAACTCCATCAACGAAGCCGTCAGAAAGGGACCACTCATGATCATGACCTTGGAGTGTGAGACAGAGTTTCCCAAAGCACTCAAGAACCTTATGGTTACCATGGGGATACATGGTGCAGCTGTGTACAAGGGATTCCCTGTGATGGATGAAGGAGAAGAGTATTGGTGGGTGCAACTTCACTTGTACAAAAACAAGGAAGACAACCACAAAGAGTCAGGATTCTGCATGGTCACCAACTCTGAAATGCACACAACATTCTTTGACTTTGCAAGAAATGCATCTTGGAATGCCATCAAGGAGCTTGGTGATAGACTCAAGTGTAGAATGCTCAACACTCAAAATGACCTAAGAGAATAAAAAGAAGCATACCAAGACTTAGAGGCTACCAACCAACGTTTAAGAGAAGACATCATAGACTTAATATGGGAGTCTTGTGATCAAGATAGACAAATTGACACTAAGGATGCCCTGATAGCTATTTTGTCTAGTGAGTGAGAATTGTAACGTACTCCGTTAGTTGGACCACCATACTTGTCGTTTTACTCGCAAAAAAATTGTCTAAGTTATGATGAACCTTAGTATTTGTATTGGATTTGTGTATGCCATGACTTGTATGTTTTATTGTTGAAAGTGTGTTTGTGTTTTTATTGTCTTGGGATTTTTCCTACTTGTATTGATTCTAACCTTTCTCTATCTTATACAATAGATGCCTAACATTGTTATCAGCACTGCCGAGGAGTTCAAGGGAACTAGTTTCGGTACTCGTCTCGTGGAGCTCACTAGTGTGCTCAACCTTCCACTTCCTAGTATCACGACACTCCAGCTCACCAAGTTTGAGAGGAAGGACCTTTGGGGATTCAGAGTCACATAGCCGGGACGCCAGGCAGAGCCACCCATGGAGTATATCACCTTCAAGCTGATGCATGCTGACAAAGAGAGAGGCTTAGATGTAGTCATGCAGGAGTTACTTGGACGCCTGGTTGGGAGGCACTCCACCGAGCTTAGAGGTCTCTACTTTCACCCATTCGGGAGACGCGACGAGGAGGGTGAGGCTGTATAGTACGATGATGCTACTAGAGAGACGATTGAGCCAGTTCGTCTGTACCTTCAGGACCTAGAGGGTCTTATTAGACACCTCGACACGGAGAGGACCAATGTCATGCTTAGCAATGATGAGCTATAGGTTTAGCTGAGGGAGAAGGACAAGCTCTTCGCGGAACAAGACGAGGTCTTCAAAGAAATGGAGGCCAGATTTGAGAGCCAGGACAAGAAGTTCAAGAGTAAGGAGAAAAGAGTCCAAGACAGAAACAAGAAGATCAGGGACATGAAGGATGAGTTAGAGGCCAAGAACTTCGAGCTTGAGCACTAGCAGGGAGTGATTGAGAGGCTTCGCTCATAGAAGAGGGCCCTCAGGGCCAAGATTGAGGCCTTGACCACTACTGTAGAGGAGTACAAGGCCGCCATGGAGAATGCAGGTCTTGATCTTGTTGACGTGGAGGTCGACTTGGAGGAGTAGTGTAGACTACTCGACTATCTTTCATCTATCATACTTTGATTATTGAGTCACAATGACCTTCCAACATGTGGATGGCTTTCTATTGTGTGTTTGCATTTTTAAAACCTGTTGTTTATGTCATTCAAACTCTTTTTTATTTTGAGCTTGGTTATTGTGATTGTTCTATGTGATGTATTGTGCATGTTAAGCATATATGGGTATCTCATTTCTTATCATTATTGAAACCACAGATGCCTCCCCGTCGTGCCAACCCCAACCCAAACAACAACAATAATGTCACTCCCGAGATGCAGCAGTTGATGACAGCTCAAGCTCAACTGATGCAAATGATGACACAGTTCATGCAAAACCAGAATCAGAACAACAACAATAATAACAACAACAACAACAACAACAACAACAACAATCAGAATAATCCTCCAGCCTTTGACATGCTCACCAGATTTCTAAGACTGAGGCCTGCAAAGTTCTCGGGAACCACTGGTCCAATGGTAGCCAATGACTGGTTACGTTCAGTGAACAAGGACTTAGTGACTGTTGGCCGCACCGACGAGGAAAAAGTCAGGTTTGCAGCACATCTGCTCAAAGGACCAGTAGCAACCTGGTGGGAAAACTTTCAGATCACCACTCCCCTTGAGGATGTGACTTGGGCTATTTTTGAGGATGGATTCCGTACAGCTCACATCTCATCTGGAGTGATGAACTTGAAGAAAAAGGAGTTCCACAACTGAAACAGCGTCACCGCAGTGTGGCTGAGTACATCGAGGAGTTCAACAATCTAGCGCGCTATGCACCGGATGAAGTTGATACTGATGCTAAGAGGAAGGAGAAATTCCTCAAAGGACTTAATGATGAATTGAACCTGCAGTTGTCTGTTTCCTATGTCCCAACCTATCAATCACTTTGTGACCAAGGCTACCATCTTGGAAAACAAGATGAAACATGTTGAGGGCAGAAAGAGGAAGCATAGCTTTGATAAGCACAACTCGGGATCGTCTCACAAGCGTTCCCATCATGATGATAGTGGAAGTTTTGGATTCCAAAAACATGGAAAGTACAACAGCCACCACAACCACAACCATCATCATGACAACAAGCATCATCGTAGTCATGACAATGACAAGTATAAGAACCATAAGAGTGGACACAAGAGCCACCACAGTGGGAGTGGAAATGGAAGTCAGCCTGTAAAGAAAGATCTCAGTCAGGTTGAATGTTTCAAGTGTAAGAAGATGGGGCACTATGCTAATGAGTGCCCAAAAAAGAAAGTTGAAGGTGCCAACAAGCCCAATCCCTTCCAAAAGTGACAACTGAACCACATTAATATGGAAGAAATATATGAAGAGTCTGATGCTATGGCTGGTAAGTTCAAGCTCAATTCTTTTCCAGCACTTGTTCTTTTTGATACTGGCGCATCACATTCATTCATATCAAGAGAATTTGTTGATAAAATGGACTTCCAGTTGAAACTATTGGGTGTCCTATAAGAGTAAGCTCTCCCGGTGGAGAAATGATAGTGAACTCTGGATGTCATGATCTAGTGATAGAATTTGGGAAGTATAACTTTCCCATTAGTTTGATAATCTTAGATTCCCAAGGATTGGATGTAATTTTGGGAATGGATTGGATGACTAAATATGAGGGAGTACTAGATTGTGCCAATCGTACTGTCACACTCACAACCCCGGATAAGAAACGGATTAGATTCAAGTCTAATTTTGAATCTAAAGGGAGTAAGCTAAATTCTCTTAAGGGGGTTAGCATAGATAGTGTGCTAATTGTGAGAGAGTATCCAGATATGTTTTTGGAGGAATTGCCTGGAGTGCCACCAGATAGAGATGTTGAGTTCCTGATTGAATTACTGCCAGGATCTGGACCAATAGCAAAGAGACCTTACAAGATGTCAGTTGATGAGTTGAAGGAACTCAAGAAACAGCTTGGAGAACAGTTACAAAAAAGATTTATTCAACCAAGTTCTTCGTCTTGGGGAGCACCAGTTCTGTTTGTTGAAAAGAAGGATAGAAGTTAAAGGTTATGCATATATTACTGTTCACTCAATGAGGTAACTATCAAGAACAAGTATCCTTTGCCTAGAATCAACGATCTGTTTGATCAGCTAGAAGGAGCCCGAGTGTTCTCAAAGATTGATCTCCGATCAGGCTACTTTCAACTAAATATTAGGGAACAAGACATACCTAACACTGCTTTCACCACTAGGTATGGTTTGTATGAGTATACCGTGATGCCATTTGGTTTGACAAATGCACCAGCCTACTTCATGAATATGATGAACAAAGTTTTCATGGAATTTCTTGACAAGTTTGTTGGCGTATTCATCGATGACATTTTGATCTACTCCAAGAGAAAATAAGAGCATGCAGAGCATTTGCATTTGATACTTGAGAAGCTCAGGGAGTACAAGTTGTATGCCAAATTCAGCAAGTGTGAATTCTGGTTGAATGAAGTGGGATTTCTCGGACATATCGTGTTAGGAGATGGTGTAGCTATTGATCCCGCAAAAGTGTCAGCTATAACTGAGTGGGAATCTCCTAAGTCAGTGAAAGAAGTGGCTTATGAGATTGAGTTGCCTGAATCATTATCTACAGTTCACAATGTGTTTCACGTAAGTTAGTTGAAGAAATGCCATCCGGAGATGGAAGAGACTTATTTGAAGGATACTATACCTTTGGAAGAGGTTCAGTTGGAAAGTGATATCACCTATGAAGAGAAACCTATCAAGATTCTTAAAACTACAGAAAGAGTTACTCATACGAAGACTATCAAGTTTTGCAAAGTTCAGTGGAATCATCATTCCGAAGAGGAAGCAACTTGGGAAAGAGAAGATGACCTCCGGAAAGATCACCCTCACCTATTTGCTAGCCAATCCGAATCTCGAGGGCGAGATTCACCTTAAGGGGGTTAGATTTGTAACATCCCAAAAATCATGATTTCTAAAGTTTGCATATCATTCATGCATTCATAAGCATTTGGTCTTTTCAAATAAAATTCCAAAATAAGAAACCATATTTTTCCTATTATTTTATGCAAGTAAGGCAATGATTTTATTTTTACTTTCCAAGTATGAGAATGCTTGGGATTGATCAGAAATGTTATAGAATTGAATGCAAAGCTTGCATAAAATTTTCAAAATAAAATTCAATATAAAACCATTCATATGCCTAATATCCATATATTAATAAAGGCATGGTTTTATTTTTATTTTCAAACCCAAAAGGGTTTCTGAGTGTAAGTATGTGTTTGACACACTTTTGGACACTAGAAACACAGTACAAAAGTCTGGAGAAAATTTGAATTCAAACAGATTTGAATTAGCCATTCAAATTCAATCTACAAAATCAAAACAGAAAAAGAAAAAGAGAAAAGGAAAAAAATAACAGACGCCACCTATCTAGCCCAACCCACCCGCGGCCCAACTAGCAGCCCACCTAGCCCACCCGCGAAAACCCCCTCTCCCCCTCTGTTTCTCACCCCACCCGCGCACACCCCTCTCGCTGACAGGCATGCCCCACTGCCACATCAGCTCGTCTTCCTCAAATCTCGCCCGCAGACTGCGTCGTTGCTGCCATTGCTGCCGATAATGGCGCGGCGTAATTGGCCTTGAATTCGCAGGTGTTTCCTGTCGAGCCACTTCCTACTTAAGCCCCTACACCCCACGACCATTTCCCCCCATGCAGCATACTCTCTCTGCCACCAGGCTGCCGATAATTCACTTGGCAAACGCCGCTGCCGACCCTCTCTGGTGAGCTATTCCGGCCAACTCCAGCCGCCCCTTGCCCTCTAGTACATACTGCAGTAATCCCCTTGCTCGTGCGCTTCACCTCATGCCTTTACTTTGTCTGCTCGTGACCCAGGTCGTCGTCTTCGTCGAGCTCCGCGAACGACAAAAGCGCCACTCAACTTCGGTGAAGAATCATGGTAAAATCAGGCCGCCCCTTGATCCCTAAATCATACCACTAAGTTCGCCATGTCCCTATGCATCTCCTAATGCCTCTAGTTCGTCTTATCTCGCCGCAGAACGTCGCCTTCGTCTCCGGTAGTAGGCATCCGACGCGAACACGAACTCAGTCGAGTTCTTCCGGCCACCACAGCATGCCCCGCCCACGTCAAGCACACCTTGAGCTTCAGCACGACCTCGCGAGTCTGGTAAGCAACTCCACAGCCCCCAGCCCCTTCGGTATTCGCCGGTACATCGGCGTCAGAGCGTCGCCGCCGCGCAGTCACCGCCAGCGCCGCCAAGTTTTGGTCGAGTGAGCCAGCGTCGTTAGATCTAGATCATAGGGCATAGATTAGATTGGATCGAATAGTTTTCTTTAGATCTGATGCATTGGATATGATTAGATCCAACGGTACAAAAGCGTGATCCCGTGCAAAGCGGTACCGCCCAATCAGAGAACGCCATGTGTGGTTGCTCTGTTTAAATAAATCCAGAAAATATTTTTGAATGATTAAACTTGTGAAATTCATAACTTTTGATTTGTTTATCCAAAAATGCAAATAATATATCAATGGATTCACAAAAATAAATCCTACAATTTTATGGGCTTAGTTTTGTACTTTGCTTCTGTAAAAATGAAATTTTATGCAGAGACATTTGTAGGATTATTTTGAGTATATAAATTATTTGGAAAATGTTTTTAAGACTAAATTGAGTTTATTTAATCTATAAATGTTTAGTTTAGTGTTTAGTACTGGTTACTTGTCTTGTTTAGTTTAAGAAAAAATCATCACATGGCATTTGCGTGCATTCATATATTTTTGCTTGATTAATTTGAATGTAAATTTGGTGCCATCATTTTATGTGTAGATTTTGGTGCTAGTGGTGATTGTGATTGTGAGGACTGTTGCTACTCCCCCAACTACCAAGGCAAGTGGTGCTTCATGTTTTTGTCCCAATATTTTGACTATGCACTAGTTATTTTGTATAGGGCTTGCCTGCTAGTTTTGCTAAGTATCTATATGCTATGCTATGGGAAATCCTAGTAGTTGTAGTCTTGGTAGAATTTTCTCTAAGTTAAGATACTTGTTATATTACCATGCTTAGCCTAGCTAGTAGCAAACAAGGGTGGATTACATACCTGCTATGGAAAATATTGTTAAGTATTTGACGTGTGTTTTTGCTTAATAAAACAACTAAGTGAATGAATCACCTGGGTGAAATGGTATGTTTGGGTTATGTTGAGTGGTTACACAAGGCCCATATATATGGTCTACCTTGTGTATCACACTTGTGGAAAGCCACCCGGGAACAAAGGGATTTGAGATACTTAGTGTTTAGAAGCTTCTAGTGCAACCACATGGCATATGGACAGTTGGTGGTAAGGTGATAGGATTGAATGCGTCCATTTGGTCTAAGGGAAGGCTTCTGAAAGGTCTCGTATCGATGCATGTCGAGTCTTGTGGGGAAAGTGCACCACCTCTCGAGAAGGAAAAATCTACGTACTTAGTCGTGTCCCCAACAATGGACAATTTGAGCATCAAGACATTGAAGTTATCAAGGATCTCCTCATCCAAATTTCTAAGTTAAAACTTGTGGTTGAACAAGGGTAAAGGTTCACCAATGTCTATTGGTGGTTCCTTGGGAGTTTTTGTCAAACAAAAACTTAGTGTTTTCAACTGATAGACAAAACCTATTTTGATCAAAGCAAGCCTAATCTACACTTAGCCAAATTCATATAGAAGCTAGAAACTATTATTCTACTAAGGTATCACTTGCCAATACTATTCCAATGTATTGACCCACTGTGGTTGTAACTTGTGATGTTGCAGGTTACTCTGATGAGGATTAGGGTTATGAGTCTACACTCAACATGTTTTCCTGTGGCACATGAAGATGACGAC
Organism: Avena sativa; assembly: GCA_916181665.1. Taxonomy (NCBI): domain Eukaryota; kingdom Viridiplantae; phylum Streptophyta; class Magnoliopsida; order Poales; family Poaceae; genus Avena; species Avena sativa. The sequence goes on along the minus strand of OV702293.1, from coordinate 5,937,669 downwards.
TTTACTTTATTTTGTTAAGTTGAACTCTTGTACTAGCCTATGGCTATGGAGTTGTAAAAGACTATGTTATCTCTGGAATGATGATTTAATAAAGACCTTTGTATCTGTGTACTTCATCTTCAACTGTGGATGCTAGCATTTGATCCAGGGACTAGCATTGCAATCACAGGGACCTATACCTTTATAAAGGTGGGGTCTTACATTCATAGATGTCATTATGTGATGCTGCAAGTTTCCACCATGATTAGGCATGGCTTAGGCTAGCGACCTAGGCGTTTCTCTAACACACATACATAACTCATTGGACTTACAAGCTCCCCTTTTATTTCACATGACGACATCCATATACAAAAGAGCATGATATCAACTGTGTACAAAGTACAAGTGCAATGTTGAAAGCGTTCCCCATGATAGCATGGTTCTGCTAATTCCAACGTATAAGTGCAAGCATATACAACATAGATGACACAACGGTTCAATTTTATTAGGAGCAAGAAAATAAAGTGTGCCATCAAGTTCGTGAGAGCTTTAATCACTAAGTTTTCACATAACAAAATACTTTTTAATTGGAAGATAGATGAAAACAAGAATATACGTCGAATTGTGTAACACACCATGCATAGGAATTTATAGTGGACACTTTGGAATAACTTGGTTTCTTGGGAGTTGGATGCATGAGTAGAACTTACTCATACAAGTGGATTCTAGCAAAAGACTAGGAGCGACCAACTAAGAGAGCAATAATGGCCATATTATTCAGAGTGACAAAACATTACTAATCAAAGCATAAACTGGTACTACAAGTCAAGGACTAAATGATCATAGAGGCTACGGTGACTTGTTCATAGTCATAACATGGTGTGAGCATGTGCCAAGTCAACCCAAACAAAGCATCAAAGGAGAATACCACAATATTATGCTTTTGTATGCTAAAACAATGCATGATTCCTTCAAGGCACATTAAGCAATCCCAATTATTTGGAACAAGTCATGCTACAACAATAATCACTAAGCATAAGGTCAAAACAACATCTAGCATGACATGCTAAAGTCTAAGTCACAGTCAAAGCAAGCTCCTCTTGTACTACTCAAGCAAGAACTTTCTACTCCTCTCCAACACCAATCAACTTATTTGAAACAACACAGCAAGAACGGGGGTCCAAACTACTTTATTCAAGCAAACTAAACAAAAACTAAGACGCTCTAAGAACAACGCAACAGTGCATGAAACAATAAAAACGAAGTGTCTAGAAAGACCTGAGCTTTTTATTTATTAAGAAGGGGATGCCTTGGGCATCCCCAAGATTTGACACTTGTACCTCTTGAATATTTCTTGGGGTGACATGGGGTGGCATCCCCAATCTTGAGTTTTTGTCCATTTTTCATCTCATTACATCATTCTCTCTCTACACCCGAAAATTTTCCTTCACACAATCTTCATTAGCAACATTAGTGTATTCAAAAGATAATAGACCCTTGGGTTTAGCTTTAGAACAGCAAATATTTCACTAAAAACACAAGGTGCTATAGTAATTCCCTCACAAAGCTCAATTTCCCAAAAAGAACCCAAAAAGGAATCAATAAGAAGCAAATGCAAATAATGGCACAAATCTGTCAAAACAGACCAGCAAGTAGAAACCGATTTTTTCGAAGACCTTCTGTTGCTCAAATCAAAAAGTGTAGAACTAACGAAATTTAGCTAACATACTGGGGGATTTATTGAACACATATAAGCTCAATGCTACTTACAGATATTCCTCGCGAATTTTATGCTGGAGCAAAAAAAACTATTTCGGGACAGCAACTCCCCAAATCTTACTTCTGTCTCATTAGAGGTCATTCTTGGCACAAAAAGCAAATAAAAAGGATAAAAAGAGGTCATTACTAAAGTAATAACTTCCAAGACTCAAGAAAACTCTTGTGTTATCTCCCAACAAGTACTTTTCTTTAACGCCTTTAAGTTAGGAACAAGAAGCAAGAATCAAGTATTTTCAAATGAAGAAGCATTAAGATCAATAATTGCAATCTCTTCAACTAGGAAGGGTACCTCATACAAATGAGTTTTGTAGGATCCCTTCTCATCTCTTCTTGGTTCACTAGTTTCATCAAAAGGATTTTTAGGAACAATCCAATCAAAATTATTTTCCAAAGCTGCATGCATTACTACAAGTTTAAAAGGTATGGGTATCTTAATTTCCTCTCTAGGTTTGGTTTTATCTAAAGTACCCATAACATCTACACATGAGCCTAGCATATTAAAATGTTCAAATACCTTTTTGGCTTCCTTAGCAACATCATTGAACTCTTTTAGTAAAGTTTCTAGGATAAAATCTCTCTTTTCAAGGTCCTCTTCTTCTTTTAGTTTAAGGAACAAAATTTGCATCATGGGGTTAAGGTTAACAAACCTAGCCTCCAACATATGAACTAAAGAAGCAGCATCAATTTCATAATTAGGAGCAAGTTCTGCTATGGATATATCCTCAATATCCTCATGTTTGCTAACATGATTAAAGAATTCTTCAATATTTTATTTACCAATTATAGAGCTACTACCTAATGAAAGGTCTTTCAGGGTGAACTTGGGGATCAACATGGTGAGCTAGAGCAAGGTGACAACTAGAGTAGGAGCTAATTTTTTGTGTTTTTGATAAGAGAAAGAAAACCAAACTAAACTATTTTTTTGGAGTTTTTTATAACAAGAGGCAAACAAAACCAAGCAAAAGAAACTAAGCAAAACAAAAACAAAGTAAAGACAAAGGTTGAGAAGGACTCCCCTTGTGAAGACGTCCTTAGCCTCCTCGGCAACGGCGCCAGAAAAGCTTGTTGGCGTGTCGTTGATGCCTCGTTGGGAGACCCCAAGAGCAAGGTGTGATGAGCACAGCAGAAAGTTTTCCCTCGGTAAGAAACCGAGGTTATCGAACAAATAGGAGGAAGGAAACATCTCAAAGGTGTTGCTAGCAACTTGGATACCTGCACAACACAAACTCAAGACTTTGCCCCAACAAACAGTGAGGTTGTCAATCTCACTGGTTTGCTGAAAACAAAGGATTAATTGTATGGTGTGGAAGGTAATAGTGGTTTGCAGAAAGTAAACAGTAATAATGGAAGATGTATCAATGGTAAAAATTGGACCGGGGTCAATAGTTCACTAGAGGTGCTCTCCTTAGATAAACAAACATGGCATGCTGGGTAAACAAATTACAGCGGGGCAACTGACAGGACTGAGCAAGGCATAACAATGCATTACTAGACATTCATGATCCTATGAGATTCGATTGGGCAATAAAACAAGATACATAGACCGCCATCCAACTGCATCTATGACTAGAAATCCACCTTCAGGATATCATCCGAACCCCCTCCAGTATTAAGTTGCAAGCAACAGACAACTGTTTTAAGCAAAGTGTGTAAGGTAAACAATCCACTTGTTCCATGAATAAGAGACCGTTGTTTTCTCCCTAGTGGCAACAACACATCTACAACCTTAGATATTTCTGCCACTTCCCTTAGATTAAATAGAGAATTGAACCCACTATCGAGCATTAATACCCCCTCTTGGAGTCACTAGCATCTACTTGGCCAAGATAGCTACTAGAAACGGAGAGCATGAAAGATCACAAACGACACATACATGATAGAATCAATTAGACAAAACCATTAATCAATCTGACATAGTAATCTCAATATCCATCGGATCCTCGCAAACACAACATGAATGATTACAAATAGATATGATCTTGATCATGAACGGATCTCACAAGATCTAAACATGGTAGCACAGAGGAGATACAACCATCTAGCTACTACATGGACCCGTAGTCCAAGGTGGAACTACTCACGCTTCATACCGGAGTCTGGCATGATGAAGAAGAAGGCCTCCGGGATGATCTCCCCTCCGGCAGGGTGCCAGGAAGAGCTTCAGATCCCCCCGATCTAGGTACGATGGTGGTGGCGGCTACAGACGGTTTCGTGGAATATTGATCGGGTCCTTAGGGTTTATGCATCAGGGGGGTCTTTATAGGAGAAGAGGCGAGGCAGGGGACGGCCAGGGTGTTCACACCCCCCCAGGCGCGGCTAACCCTAGCCCGCGCCGCCAGGGGGTGTTACCCCCGGGTGCCTCCCCTCTGTCTCATACTCTAGCTCCGTGTTCCCTACGGTAAAATATTGACTTTGGCTTTTGTCTCGTCCAATTCCGAGAATATTGATTTACTGCCTTTCTGGAACCCAAAACAGAAGAAAACAGGCAACTGGCACTGTGGCATCTTGTTAATAGGTTAGTACTAGAAAACATACAAAAAAACCTCAAAGTGTAGACAAAGCAAAGCAAAGTAGATACTAAACAAGCATGGAACATCAAAAATTATAGATACGTTTCCGACGTATCTAGTACTATATATTATAACCATGGTGATTTTTATCTTTTCACCTCATTCTTCCTCGCGTCGTCTTCTTCCTCTAGCGAACGTCTCCTCGAGCTTCTTGCGCGCACAGAGAAAAAACCCTATGTTTTCTCCAAATCCACAGTCATCTCCCATCTGCTCCAATGGCTAGCAGCAGCACCCTGTCGATGGCGGAGTCAGGTGAGGCCACGGCCAAGTCGATGGGCTTTTTCCACGTCCCACCGGAGGGCATGGTAGTGTCGTGTTCCGCGATGGTTGAATCCACCGATGGCGACCATATTCTAGTAGGGCTGGAACCACTAGAGGAGGAGGCTAATTCCCACAAAGGGGAGTGGCGTGGCTCGGACATCACCGCGAACAACATCAAGGAAATGCTCGCCGAAGGATATGTCCCCACAACGGAGGGCCTGATCTGGCAGGCGGCGTCGGCCGGTGTTACGTCCATTTTGCATCACTATTAAATATCATAATTTATGGCTATTCATTTATATATTTCATATTAAGCGGTTTTACTTATGTTATTTCATCTATTTTTGCATGTTGGATGACTTTTGGAGGATGAGCTGCCAGAGTCAGGATTCTGATGGAAAAAGAGGTGTTTTGATGCAATACTTGCGAAGATCAGAAAATTCCAGAAAATACATGGAAAATCCTATTTTTCCAGAAGATGAAGGAAGCCAGAAGGGGAGGCTAAGATGGGCCATAGGTGGCCCACACCCCCCTACGCGGGGCACCCTGGCTGAGCCACCAGGGGGTGGCCACACTGGCCCACCTCCTGCTCTGCCCTTTCGCCTATATCTTCCTCCCGAAACCCTAATACACGGAGGAACGACCACAGAAATATTCCGCTGCCTCTGTGGGGCAAAAACTACAGAGAGAGAAAGAGCTCTCCGGCAGGCAGATTTCTGTCGGGGAAATTCCTTCCTGATGAGGGGAGATCGTCGCCATTAACACCATCATCAAGCTAGACTTCATCGAGATCATCATCATCCTCCACACCATCATCTCCACTTCATACCGTTGTAACAATTGTGTTGAATCTTGCATAGTTCTTAGGGGAAACTTTCCCCGTGTTGATTACTTTTGTAGTTGATGCTTATGAGTGGAACCATTGAATTATTGTTTATGTTCAGATTGTTATTCATCATCATATCATCTCTGATCTTCATCCATATGATGTCTCGTGAGTAGTTTGTTTAGTTCTTGAGGACATGGGAGAAGTCATGTTGTTAGTAGTGGAATTGTGTTGAGGTATTATTCATTGGTTTGATATTTAAGTTGTGGTTCTATTCTTCTAGTGGTGTGATGTGAACGTCGACTACATGATACTTCACCATTTATGGGCCTAGGGGAATATTGTGTATTTGGCTACTAATTGTGGGGTTGCCGGAGTGATAGAAACCTGAACCCCCGTTAGGAAACCTTTGCACAAGGGAGTGTAGGATCTCAGAGTTTAATGTTGTGGTTAGGTTTTTATCTTAATTACTTTTTTCTAGTTACGGATGCTTGCAAGGGGTTTAATCACAAGTATGTATTAGTCCAAGTAAGGTCGGTACATTAGCATATGTTCACCCGCACAACACTTGTCCAACCAAATAAGATTAATCAACTATATGAAGCGAAAGCACTTGACAGTATTCCCATGTGTCCTCGAGAACGTTTGGTCCTCATAAGTAATACAACCGGCTTGTCCTTTGCTAAGAAAGGATTGGGCCACTTGCTACATTTATTCTTGTTATCTTTATCTTCTTGCACTTTATTTCCTTGCATTATCAAAAAACCCTAAAAATCCGTTTGCTAGTATTTACAGTGAATTCTTGAGCCAGTACCACTAGTCAGCACCTTCTGCTCCTCGTTGGAATCGATACTCCTATTTATCGAAAGTACTATGATACACCCCCTATACTTGTGGGTCACCAGCCGGTGAGGTCGTCCCTTCTCCCCTAGCCGAAGAAAAGGTATACCTCAAGGCTCAATTTGTGTGTGGCGTCTCCCTCCCAATCTCCGACTTCTTCATAGAAGTCCTTAGCCACTTTCAGGTTCAACCTTAGAGCCTTTCTCCAAATAGTTTCCTCGCGCTTAGAAAATACGCGGCGCTTCGCGAGGGTTACCTAGGGATTAGGCCTAGGTTAGATCTGTTTATTTATTTCTTCACCATGAAGAGGGAAGCCGGAGTGAGGAAGGAGGAGCTCAGGAATTGTGGAACCATCAGTTTCAAGATCGGGCATAGCCGGCGGTTCCCCGACATTGTAGGTCACAAATCCTGCAAGAATTGGCAGAGGCCGTATTTCTACGGCCCAGATATCCCTCTAGCTGGTCGAGAAAGAACGTACCCGGACTTTGTCAATGGAGCTGCCGCTGAAGCCCCGACATGGAGATCCCAAGCCCTCCTCCCCTCTGACGATGAAGCCTCTCGCGTTGTAAGGTGTATTGACTGGTTCGTAGAGACGTTTTTGACCGGGTTGGACCTAGCCATGTGCTGGTTCATCAGGCGAATTCAGCCTCCGCAACACCGCGCGAAGCTCATGCACCAGTACACCAAGGATAGGAAGGATAGCCTCCGTATCTCCAAGGAAAACTTTTCCAGTGACTCCGTCAAGCTTTGCCTCAAAGACATAGTCAAGGTGAAGGATCGGAAGCGTGGCTTCACCATCACCTATGACATGTTCGAGGGCACCACATGCCCAGAGGTACTCATTTATTTTTCGTGTATGACATATACTCCAATTCTTTCGTCTTGCATATACTTTTGCATCTAACACTTTAGGATTCACTTAACAGCTGAAGAATCTAAATGAAGGTAGCAGGCTGCCCAAGTCTATGATCCCAAGATTAAGGAAGTCACCATCGTGTCCGACGAATAGGTCCCGTTGGCGCGAAAGCGGAAGAGCTCCACCTCTGACGCTGCCAACGGAGGAAAGAAGAAGAAGACGGAGGGTGGAGCCTCCAAGAGATCCACCGCCTCCCTGGAGACAGAGGAAATAAGAATGACTGGTATCCCGTTAACCAAGGCACCAACCATTGTGTAAGCTTCTTATCATCCGACATTGTCTCTTGCTTATCTTATTTCTGCACTTATACTTTTGTATGTTTTCAAGAAGAATGCTAGTGTGAGTTTGAAGAAGACCTCCAAAACATTGGGGGATTCTAAAAACATCAAGAAATACTTGTCCAAGCGTCTCCCGCCATCGCCCCTCCGACTCCGAGCGTCCAACCTTCTGCCGTACCAACAAGTTCTCTGGCTAAGGTAGCGTCTGAACCTTCCGCTATGGAAGTGGACCCAACTCCTTCTCAGGAGGTCCCAGACGTTGCCATGGAGGCCCACATTGTTGGCGAGCAGGCAACGCAGGAGAGCACATCCTCTAAAGTGGCTGAAGATCCGGCTAAGGATGCCACTGGTAGCGGTAAGGCGGTGGTGGAAGGCGGAACTTCTGTTGTTGGCGGATCCGTTGCACCCAAGACGCCAGCAGAGCTTCCCAAAACTGTCTACCTGGTGCTCACACCAAGTAGATCAACTCTGGCTCCTGGTGCAGCACCGATTTCTCCCACGTGCGGCCTTGAGGAGCTTCTCAAACAAGTGGAGATCGTCTATGTAAACATGCTTGCCTTTAGCAAGATATTCTCCGAGAGCGCCAGCAACCTCAAGATAATCGCACTTGTAAGTTTTATATGCCTTTTGCATTTCATATGTAGTATCCCATTGTAGCCCCCGAGGATTTAGACGGAAAACCATAGGTCTTTGGGTTTGAATGCTCTAAGAGTGACTAAGCTAGAAACTTTGCACTGTATCCCCCAAGTATTTAGTTTGAATGAACTATTCCAACTAGATACTTTTAGAGTAGCATACGCAGTGTTTGTAAACTTCAATAATTTAGCCCCAAGCCTCTAGTTGAAACAGAATTAGTTCCGACTAGATGCTTAAAGAAATACTAAGCATAGCGCTGAGTTAAAAACTCGTATTGTAGCCCCCGAGCCTCTAGTCGGATACTTATCCGGCTAGATGCTCCAAGTATACTAAGTAACTTTGATCTTTTTGCAGAATGAGAATACTCAGAGAAACTCCGCCAACGACAAGTTCCACAAGATGCGTGCAGACCTTGAAGCTGAAAAGGGTAAAACTGCCTTCTTGAAGGATCAAATCACCAAGAGCAAGAGTCTGTTTTTCTCTCAATTTCACACCCAACTTGTTCTTGTGCTGTTAATTTCCGAATACTCATTGTGCTTTGTCATTTATCAGACTTGTAGAAGCTATCTCCAAAGCCAAGGACATTCTCAAGCAATCCAAACACATTCAAGAGCTGGATAGCGAAAACAAGATCCTGAAGCAGGAGAGAGCTGACTCGCTGAAGATGCATGAAGATGCCCTAGCTGCCGTGCAAGAATCTGCGAACACGAAAATCACCCACCTTAAGGAGGAGATTGCAATCCTCAAGGAGCAGAACAAAGCTGCCGCCGAGCAAAATACTCGCAACCTTGAGGCTTACAAGACCCTCCGGACGGAACGAGATTCTATGGCAGAGATTCTCCAGCAAGCTGAGGATAGCATCTTTGGTAAGCATTCTCCATCTTGTACTTGTGAAAACCAGGTACTCTGAACTTATGTTGTGTTGAACTCATGTACTCCAATATTTGGCCGGAAATGCAGCTCCTATTGGTTTGACCAATAATCCTCCTCCGCCAAAGGAATACATGGTTCTTGACGGCAACTTCATTAGCACCGCCATCACCCAAGCAAAGGAGATCGCCAAGCCCTTAGTCATCAATATTAAGGCAGTGGACTCTGTCATGAAGTACTCGGAGATCCTGCGCTAAGCCCCCGAGCGTATTGTAAGCTGGAAAGCTTCATGTACCCGGGCTGGTGCAAGGATGGAGCTGGCTATGGTCAAGGCTCACTACGAGGATGTCGACATCGACACGGTGACCTCTGGCCTGCCGGACATAGACGATGACGGTCATAAGATTGATCAAGGAGCTATCTGGTCTTCGCTTGCCGGATACGACACTAGGGTCGCCCAGTTGGTGCCTTTGTGCCCCTTGAGATAATTGACACCGACCAAGCCAGCTCCTCCGAGTCCCTCAAGACTGCTGACTTTACTAATGGGCAAGATGGCTCTCCTTCGGTTGACGATGCTACCTTGAAGTCTCCTGCACGAGAGGAATGAAAACACTATGTAATATTTGTCATCCCTGGATGTTTTGTATGTATGCGGAAAACAATGGGCTTATCTTAAGGCGGAAAACTATGGCTATAAGCTTCCTGCTACTTAAGAACTAGTTCCAGCATGTATATATTTTTAAGCAAGTGCTGGCTTATCCATTACTCTGTTTTTTATGCTTGACTTTTCGTGAGTCGGAAGACCCTTAGTCGGAACTATGCGCTCAAGTGATGATACCCAATGGCACCGTCAAAAACTTAAGAAAAAAATCGCCGACTTCGAGTGCCGAAAGTCACTACTCCAGAAGCACATAAAAACAACAAAGAACGTATAGACCATAAAACTTAAGCTAACGCCCATAGGCGGATTTTTCACAAGTGCAAATGCAAAATTTGCACATATATATTTTATACGATCCAAAAATGAACACTAAAGGAGGTAAAAGATTCAAGCATATGAGTGAGCCAAAGAGCTTTATTTCATTGATCATATAAGAGATACACAGTAGATAGAAAAATATGCTAAGTGTAAAATGACGTAGCTGTGCTATGGTCCATGGCCGCTTACGCTTATGATCCTTATTTGACCTATCCTCTAGATCACGATTGTCAACGAGGTAATAGGAACCATTGATTAGCGCCTTGCTTATGATGAACGGTCCTTCCCATGGCGAGGATAGTTTGTGTGACTTCTTCTGCTTAAGTCGGAGCACTAGGTCCCCCTCTTTAAACGAGCGATGCCGAACGTGGTGACTATGGTAGTTGTGTAGCTTCTGCTGGTAGATGGCGGATCTTTGGCACGCCAATACGCGCTCTTCCTCAAGAAGGTCTACATCTAGGCGCCTAGACTCTTCAGCGTCATCCTCGTCATAGGCGGCAACTCTTGGTGAATCGTGGAGGATGTCGAAAGGTAGGATGACTTCTGCTCCATAGACCATGAAATAAGGGGTGTAGTCGGTGGATCTGTTGGAAGTAGTTCGTAAACTCCACAAAACAGATGGTAATTCCTCCGCCCAGGCTCCAGCTGCTCTATGTAGTGGTGCTTCTAGACGTGGCTTTATTCCCTGCAGGATTAATCCATTGGCTCGCTCAACTTGCCCATTCGATTGTGGATGTGCCACAGGTGCCAAATCAAGTTGGAGGCCCTTCTCCCAACAATAAGCTTCCACTTCTCCGAGTGACAAGTTCCTACCATTGTCGGTGATAATGCCATGTGGGAGACCAAATCTCACCACTAGATCTAGGACAAACCAAAGGGCAGTTGCCCCATCAAGCTTTCTAATGGGTTTAGCTTCTATCCATTTTGTGAATTTATCAACTGCTACCAGAAGATGCGTAAACCCACAAGGTGCCGTCTGTAATGGACCAACCATGTCTAGCCCCTAGACTGCAAACGGCCAAGTTATTGGTATTGTTTGCAATTCTTGAGCTGGTACATGTGGTTGTCGGGCATAGTACTGGCATCCCATGCATTTCTCAACCAGCTTGTCGGCGTCCGCCTTCGCGGTCAGCCAGTAGAATCCTTGCCGGAAGGCTTTGGAGACCAAAGATCGAGGAGCGACGTGATGCCCGCAATCTCCGAGATGGATCTCACGAAGGATTTCAATACCTTCTTGCTAGGAGAGACACTTTAGGTATACACCAATGGTACTTATTTTATAGAGATTTCCATTGATTAGGGTATAGACCTTTGCTCGACGTACTATTTGCCGACTTTCAACTTCGTCGATGGGCAAAGTTCCATGTACGAGATATTCCATGAACATTTTTGTCCAAGCCGGAGGGACCTTTGTCACTGTATGAACAAATGAGTCTACTCTATCCGGGTTCTCAGGGTACGCTCCCTTCACGGATCGGGTCTGTAGATGCTCCATAAAAACGCCAGGCGGAATTGTTTTGCGCCCTAATCCAAGCTTTGACAGCAGATCAGCCGCCTCATTTTCCTCCCTTTTGACATACTTGACTTTGTAGCCTTCGAAGCACTTGGCTATCTTATCCACTTCGTTTCGATATGCCACCATCATAGGGTTCTGCGTGTTCCAGGTTCCAGCCACCTGCTGGGCAACCAAGTCGGAATCTCAACAGTAAACTATGCGCTTGATGCCAATATCCTTGGCTACACGAAGTCCGTGAATGAGTGCCTCATATTTCGCCATGTTATTTGTAGCCTCAAAGTGGATCTGCAAAATGTAGTGCAGTTTTTCCCCTGTTGGTGACTGTAGCAGTACACCAGCCCCCAAGCCATTGAGTAGATTTGATCCATCAAAATGCATCACCCAATACTTTGGCTCTGGTACAGGGGTAGCATCTGGCATCTCCGTTCAATCTGCAATAAAATCCGCCAAGACCTATGATTTGATAGCTCCGCGTCTCTTGTAGGTGATCTCGAAGGTGGCAAGTTCAATGCCCCACTTCGTGACCCGTCCCATAGCGTCGCTGTTGTTGATGATGTGGACAGTGGAGCCTTGCTCACAACTGTGATAGGGTGCTCCTGGAAGTAGTGCCTTAGTTTCCGAGAAGCAAGGAACATTGCATAAGATATCTTCTGGTAGTGCGGGTAACGCTGCTTGGACTCCGTCAAGACCTTGCTTACATAGTAAACTGGTCGTTGTACTCCGTACTCATGTGTTGGTTCTTTCTGCTCCACCACGACGACTATGCTGATAACCTGGTTGGTGGCCGCCATGTAAATCAACATAGGCTCCATAGGCTCGGGTGCTACGAGTATAGGTGCCGAGGAGAGTATCCCCTTTAGCTCCTTAAGTGTATCATCTGCTTCATCCATCCATACAAATTTTTCCGCCTTCTTTAGCAACTTTTATAGCGACAGAGCCTTCTTTCCAAGTCGGCTGACGAACCGGCTTACTACTGCAACGCAGCCTGTGAGCCGTTGGATGTCCTTTAGGCATGTCGGACGATTAATGTTTAGGATGGCCTTGATCTTCTCCGGGTTGACCTCAATTCCACACTGGGAAACGATGAATCCCAACAATTTGCCGGCTGGAACCCCAAAGACGCACTTCTTTGGGTTAATCATCATGTTGTATTTCCAGATATTATCAAAGGTTTCCTTTAAGTCGAAGATTAAGTCATTAGACCTTTTAGACATCACCACGATATCGTCCACATAGGCATGGATGTTCCGACCAATTTGGTCATGTAGGCAACGCTGCATAGTCCGCTGGTACGTAGCACCTGCGTTTTTTAGCCCAAAGTGCATCGTGACATAGCAAAATGTGACGTAAGGTGTGATGAACGAAGTGACCAATTGGTCTAACTTCCTCATCTTTATCTAGTGGTATACTGAGTATGCATCTATAAAACACAGAAGTTCCGAGCCAGCCATCGAGTCAATGACTTGGTCAATGTGAGGCAAAGCAAACGGATCCTTTAGACACGCTTTGTTCAAGCCGGTGTAATTAACGCACATTCTTAATACTTTGGTTCCCTTTTTAGGGACAAGTACAGGATTGGCCACCCATCGGGTGTGAAGAAGTTCTCGGATAAAAATAGCCTTAAGTAACCTAGCTATCTCTTTGCCTATGGCGCGTCTCTTCTCGTCTCCGAAGCATCGTAGAGGTTGTTTCACCGATTTGCATTTTGGATCAATATTCAAGCGGTGCTCGGCAAGTTCCGTAGGTACACCTTTCATGTCGGCAGGTTGCCAGGAAAAGATGTCCCTATTCTCACGGAGGAACTCGACGAGCGTGCTTTCCTATTTAGGGTCCAGGTTCGCCCTAATGGCGGTGACCTTGGAGGCATCGCCTACCACAAGTTCCACCGACTTGGTTTCGATGGTGGCCTTGAATGCGGGATCCGAGTCAGAAATCTGTTTCTTTGATGCCGGCATCTCCGAGGCATCGACCTTGCTCTGGATATCCTTGAATTCTTTGCTATAGAGGACAGCTTCTGCAAAGGCTGCTTCTCCAATCTCACAGTCCCTTGCCTTTGAAAAGCTTCCGGATACGGTGATGACACCGTTTGGTTCGGGTATCTTGAGCTTGTTGTAGAAGAAGCATGGCTTGGCCATGAAGGAGTGGAATATGTTGCATCCGAATATGACGTGGTACACGCTCTTGAAGGGGACCACTTCAAAGGTCATGCGTTCTTGGCGATAATTGTTGACATCGCCAAAAGCGACCGAAAGTGTGATGCACCCAAGGGACCGAGCCTCCCATCCAAGAACTACGCCATGGAACACGGTGCTGGTCCGCCTTAGGTTGGTCTCCATCAAGTTCATCTTATGCAGTGTATCCAGGTACAAGATATTGATGCTTCTTCCACTGTCCACCATGCATTTGGTGAACTCATTGCCATTAATCAAAGGGTTGCTGACCATGGCATATTGGTTCTTTGTTGGAATGAGGTCTAGGTGATCCTTCCTGTCCCAAGTGATTGGAACTTCCGAACAGCGCAAGTATTGGGGAACTGGGGGTAGGGTGGCCATTAGTATCCTCAGTGAGGCTTGCTGTGCCCGAACAGTTGGGGTGCCAAGGAAAGTGTGGTAGACAGGGGCCTTCTTCTCGAAGGGGTACTTGCCTTTGCCATCACCCTTGTCGGCGTGCTTGGGGTAAACGTCTTCTTCCATGTCACTTGAATCCTTGGACTCCTCTTCCTTCTTCTTCCCTTTGCCCTTGCCTCGTGGTTGGTTTTTCCGGCTTCGTTTGTAGCCGGACTACGGGTCTTCTTTGAGATCGTTGACGAACTTGCAATGGCGATTAGTGTGTGTGGCTTTGCTTTTGGCATCGAGGTGTACAAGGCATGGCACCTCGCTGCTGCCCACGACCAGCCCCCCGTCCTCGGCCGCGTTGTCCGTCATCACCTTTTCCTGCAAACGTCATTGCAACCATGTCGGAGGTTGGCTTTTCTTTTGGCAGACTCTTCCGCTCAGTTTTATTGTTCCTTTTGGCTTGGGTTGGGATGGAAATCGCCGGCAAGGAGTCGCGAGCATCGTCGTTGGCAACCGCGAACTCACTAGCCAATGAGATCATCTTGTTGAGATCTAGCCTGTGATTGTCCTACAGGTGCTTCAACTTATGTTGGAGCAACGTATCCTTTTCCAAGCCGTCAATGTAGGCGGCCATAGCGGTCTGATCGTGCACTCCTGCCCAGGAATTTTTCATATCCAGCCAGCGGGAGAGGTAGGCCCGAGATGTCTCGTATTTCTCTTGCACGCACCGATGTTGATCGCCAACAGTGCAGGGACATTTGTATGTACCCTCGAAGTTTTTGGTGAACGCTTCTTGCATGTCCAACCAGTTGCATATGGACTTCTCTGGCAAGTCATCGATCCATTGGCAGGCCATGCCCATCAACATCAGTGGGATGTACTTGACGGCAATGTTGGGGTTTCCCCCTGCGATCTCCACCGTGTTGTCGTAATCCTACAACCACGTAGCTGGTTTGGCGGTGCCATCATATGGCTTGATCGTCTTGTCTATCCGGAAACCCTTGGGGTAAGTTGCGTTCCTTATCACAGGTCCAAAGCAACGTGGTCCCAGGTACTGTCCTTCCCAGGCCTTGTGAATCTTGTCCAAGCGTGAACATGCGTCATATGGCTCCGGGCTTGCTTTTCTCTTCTTGCCATCATGGGAAGGGCTGCGTGAGCATCGTGGCCCTCCTCTGCCATGGTGTCTGCTAGGTGGCGACAGAGGCGGAGGAGGTGGTGGGTTAGCCTTCTTGCTGTTACCCTCCTACGACTCCTCGCGTCTATCGCGGTTGCTTGCCGGACACGGAGGGTCATGGTGTGACCTACTCTTGTGTCCTTGGATGTCGTTGCACTCCCCACCATGATGGGGTTGCTCCGTGTTGTCACGAATGACGATGCCACCCTGAGTGTGTCTTGGCAGAGGCATGCTCGTACGATGGTGAGATTTTGGGTCTTCGTGATGTCAGGGGGACCGGGGTGGTGGAGATGGGCAAAGAGGATGAGCCTTGCCTCTGTGGTCGAAGGATATGGGGATAGCGTCCTTCCTGTTGCGCGCATCCCTCTGCCTTCATTCTGATGAACCCGTTTGGGACCCGACATCATGAGGAGATCTTTCCCTTGACGGCTTAGGATTGCTAGACTAGCAGTATGCTGGGTCATGCTCAAGCCTCTGAGAGGTGGCCTTTTCCTGCTATTTGACAGCCTTTGCCACAAGGTCATAGACCTGTTCCACAGCCACGGGTGATCTATCATGCTCCAGTAAGGTCTTGGTGATATCCAAGTTGAGGATAGGAGTGGACATGACCTGCCTGCCTTCACTGTCAATGTATGTATTGGCTTGTGGCGGCTTCGAGGGAGCCCATCCTAGGTTGCGCCATACACCAGGGTCGTTGACAATGTGAGTCGGATCTTTCCTAGCCTTCTGCTGCTTGAGCAAAGTCTTGTACTCGGCCTCCATGGCCCTAGCTGCCTCTATTGATTTTTGCGCCTTGGCCAGATCTCGATCTAGCTTTGCGACGTGCTCCGTGATGGCATGCGCTTCCTCCAGTAACTGTTGGCGCTTCTCGTCGAGCTGGACTACGTTCCGTATATGGGCCACGGTCATGGGCTCGATGAGCAAATTTCCGTACATCACTCTATCAGCTGGAGTGACTTGGGCAGCCGTAGACGTAGATGCTGGAGGCGGCGGATTTGCGGTGTTGGGGTTACTCGGACCGATGTTGAGCTCCTGCGGTTGTTGCGCTGGGTTAGGCGGAGGGGCATGGCCTTTGCGCGATTATTTTCGGCAGCATCGGCTGGTCCCTTCCCCTCGTCCAGCGGCTCAGGCGGAACGTGTCCGGGTTGATCTTCTTCCATCACGCTCCCAATGGTGACGAACACCTATCGGGATGTGATGGCCTTGTCGGCATGCTCCTCATGCTTGATATCCTCCTCCATCTCCTGCATAGCAGAGTCGAGTTCCTCTGGGTTGATATCCATCTCCTCCGAGTCTACGTTGATGTCGGTGTAGAGCGCGTCCAGAACGGAATCGAAAGGTGCGGCGGCTTCCTCGATGATGGAGGATGACATTGAGGCCGCAGCAATGTTGACTAGAGGCGGTGGCTGTGGCAGCGGTGGCCCGGGTATGGCAGCGATCTCGGCCTGAGCAGCTGCATCAGTGGTCGCGTAATTGATGACGGTGCTGATCATGCTCACAAAGGTGAGGAGACCCGCAGCCTGTTGCCGCCTTAGCGTATGCCAGAGAAGCGTACCACGGTTCAGCCCTTCCACAAAGTGATATATAGCATCATTACTGGGGTAGTGCTCCAGATCGGCCCGTATACGGAGCCATCTGGCGAGGTAATCGCGGGGATTTTCACCTTCTCTCTAAACACAATGCGCCAGATCAAAGATAGTCACCACGCCGACGAACTGCGATCTCTGCTTTCCAGACGCACGGACGAAGCCGGCGGATTTGCAGCGATCTTCCACCATTATTTCCTGCACAGGGGCGGTTTGGGTGGGCCTTGAATTTTTCTGATCTAAGCCGGCAAACTCCAAAGAGAGATCCGACTTCGATCCTTCCGCGAATGTATCATGCCCGTAGGTGGTACGTGCGGGCCTTGACGATCCCCCGACTTCCAAGGAGCCACTGCCCGAGTCGGTTTCGCCGATGAAGAGGTGGATGTCCCCGATTGGGAAGATCTAGCAGCGAGTGGGGTTCTTCTTTGCTGGGATCCAGAACTCGTCGGGAGGGACGATCGGAACGTTGCCGGAGAAGAGAACATGGCCGATGGCTATGGTTTTGCGGATTCCCGCAAAGAGCTTTGACCTTGCCTGTTGTAGAGCCTGAAGCGCATCTTGCCCCACGGTGGGCGTCAACTGTCGTGGTATTGCCGACGAGTACGCCATGGAGGGGTCCTCACACTGTGTGTTTAGAGATGTGGGATAAGGCCCCGAAGGTTGGCGGGTACGAGGTAACACAGCTTACCCAGGTTCAGATCCCATGATGGTGGCGGAATCCTACTCCTGCTATAAATCACTATAACGGCAATACGCCGGGTTATAGAGATCGATTCGATGTGCGCAATATGAGTTGAGTTATTGCTCTAAAGGCTCCTCTAGGTCCGGCTTATAAAGGCACCAGATCCTAGGGTTACAGGGAAAGTCCTAGACGGACAGGTTACATACTCCTACATGGTATACAACTAGTCTAACGTGTCTTGCACTCCAAGGCTCCGGGTACGTTGATGACTCCACCGTAGCCTTCCTTCATCCGGCATGGGCCTCCCTTCTGGATCCATCTAACTGGGCTGCCCAGCAGGCCATAGGCCTTGCTACCAACTGTGGGCCACCCGGGTTATCCGGATTAGAGACATGCAATGGTGGTACCCATTTAGCATATCCCCAACAGGCATAACGCAGATCCAGGAACTCTAGCTCTTGTGGCCCCACCACTACCTCCAGGTCCAGTGCCCCCTGGTTAGCCGCAACCTGCTGAGATAAGAAATCAAGATGATGAATACCCGAGGTCTAGAGGATCAATGTCGATGATTCAAAAAGATCGCCCGGCCAACAGGATCCAGAAGTTGATCACCCGACAAGTAAATATGGGGGTAACAGCACCACCCCCAACCCCTGAATTCCTTCGTTGGTCCAAACAGGAAATTACCTTTAGCAGGGTTGATCATCTGCTTTGAGTGCCTCGACTAGGTCATTCATCCCTCATCGTTGACACGCAAATTGGTGGGTTCGACATGACCAAGGTCTTTATGGACGCGGGTAGCAACATCAATCTCATTTATGCCAAAACTCTACGAGCCATGAATATCTCCTTGACGAACCTGGCGCCAACCAAAACATATATTCACGGGATAGTCCTAGGTAAACCCGAAATTCCTTTAGGCAAAATCTACCTTGATGTTGTCTTAGGATCTAGGAACAATTTCAGGCAAGAAAAACTCGAGTTCGAAGTTATGGACTCGTCATCGTAGTTCCACGCGATCCTGGGGCGCCCAGCTTTAGCAATATTCATGGCAGTACCGCACTATGCTTATCTGGTAATGAAGATGCCATCACCCAACGGGATCATTACGGTCAGAGGAAAATTTACTCGGTTCGATAATTGTGATCAGAGTTCAAGAAAATCTCTAGATCTTTCGGGATAGAGACAGAATTCGAACAGCTGAAGATATCAGCAGACACGGAGCTTTTACCTGAAGTTTGGTCTATGCCTAACCTGGTGTTTGATCAAGCAAAGGATACAAGGGAAGTACAAGTCCACCCAACGGACCCGAAGAAAATGGCCCTGCTGTCTACCAACCTCAGTCCTGCATAGGAAGGTGCACTCATCGACTTCCTCCGTGAGTGCTGAGAGATTTTCGCATGTGTACCATCAGACATGTTGAGAATCCCTAGGGAACTTGCTGAGCATGCACTCAATTTGTATCTCGATGCCAGACCTATGAAGTAGTCTCTTCGCCGTTTTGCGGAACCCAAGAGAAAGGCCATTGGACGAGAAATCCATCGCCTCATGGACGCCAACTTTATCAATGAGATTAAGAAAGCACTTTGGGTCGCTAATCCCGTGTGCGTCCCAAAGAAAAATACCTAAGATCTACGTATGTGCATCGTCTTCACCACACTTAACAAGCATTGTCCAAAGGATCACTTTCCACTCCTGCGAATTGATCAAATTATCGATGCAACCGCTAGGTGAGAACATATTTCCTTCTTGGATGCTTACTCCGGATATCACCAAATTCGGATGAAAGAGGAAGACCAAGACAAAACAGCATTTATAACACCCTACGGTGTATTATGCTACACGATGATGTCGTTCAGCCTTAAATGCGGGTGCCATGTACCAGCGTATGATGTAAAATTTCCTTGGAAGCCAAATCGGTAACAATGTTCAAGTCTACATCGATGAATTCATTATCACCACCAAGCAAGAGTTGACCTTTATCATTGAACTTTGGGAAACATTCGATTATCTCGACAAAAACCGCATCAAGCTACTGCATCAAGCTCAATCCGCTAAAGTGTTCCTTTGGAGTTCTAGCAGGACAACTCCTCGGATACTTGCTGTCCGCAAGAGGGATAGAGGCAAACCCGGAGAAAATTCAAGCGATACTGACAATGAAGAAGCTAACAAATCTTCACGGTGTTCAGAAATTGGCAGGGCGCATGGCATCCTTAAGCAGATTCATCGCTTGGTTAGGAGAAAAAGCTCTCCCCTTCTACAAACTCATGAAAAAATCAGAAAAAATCGAGTGGACCGACGAGGCCCAGCAAGCCTTTGAAGAACTCAAGAAAACACTTTTGACATCTCCTATCGTCGTGTCACCACAGGAGAAATAACCCCTGTTACTCTACCTCGCTGCCACAAATCAGGTGGTCAGCACGGTTTTAGTCATCGAGAGACCGAAGAAGGGAAGACTCGTGGTGTCCAGAGGCCGGTATATTACCTCGGTGAAGTTCTATCGCCTTCGAAGCAATGATATCCTCATTATTAGAAACTAGCGTATGGCGTCTTCATGACAGCGCGCAAACTGCGCCACTACTTCTCAGAGAACCCGATAGTGGTCGTCAATGAGGCCTCCCTCTCCAACATACTAAATAATCCAGAAGCTATAGGGCATGTATATCTTTGGGGCATTGAACTATCCCCTCGATACATCACGTACGAGAATAGGACGGCGATAAAATCCCAAGTGTTACATGACTTGATCACGGAATGGACAGAGCTACAATGTGCGTCTTCATGACAGCGACTTCATGACAGCGCGCAAACTGCGCCACTACTTCTCAGAGAACCCGATAGTGGTCATCAATGAGGCCTCCCTCTCCAACATACTAAATAATCCAGAAGCTATAGGGTGTGTCTCTCTTTGGGGCATTGAACTATCCCCTCGATACATCACGTACGAGAAAAGGACGGCGATAAAATCCCAAGTGTTACCTGACTTCATCACGGAATGGACAGAGCTACAATGTGCAGGTCCCCAGACCTATCCAGTGAATGGATAGTGTACTTCGATGGGTCCAAGAAAACAGAAGGCACAAGAGCGGGCATAATCCTGATTTCTCCACATGGCGACAAAATGCGGTACGTTCTGCAGATGAGTTTCCCCAATGCTTCAAACAATGAAGCCGAATATGAGGCCATGTTGCATGGTATGCGTATGGTCGGAGCCTGCGGTACAACTCGCCTAAAAATCTTTGGCGACTCAAATCTCGTAGCCCAGCAAGTGATGAACAAGTGTGATGCTATTAGCGATAATATGATCGCATATCGAGACTTGTACAACATCATGGAGGCCCACTTTGACAGGTGTGAGGTGTCTCACATCAGCCGAGCAAGCAATGAGGAAGCAAACAATTTGGCGAACATCGGATCCTTGTGCATTCCCGTACCACTTGGGGTTTTCTGGGAGAGATCCTGTAGCGTTCCATTAAACTTAGGAAGGTCAAAGAAGCTCCCACAGAAACCACGAGCAAGAAATCAAAGCCATCAAAACGCTCAAGGGCTACGCTAGTCGAGGAACATAGCATGGAAGACCTCGAGGAAGCGAACGAACCTGCGGAAGTATGATAATAGAAAACTCATGGATGTAGCCATATGTCGCGTTCATGATGCGTAGAGAACTCCCAGAAGATACAGTTGAAGCAAGACACATCACCCGACGATCCAAGGCCTTTAGGATTATCAAGGGTGAACTTTATAAAAGGAGCATCTCAAGGGTACGCCAGCGTTGTGTCACGCTCGAGCAAGGGCAGCTCATCCTCAAGGATATACACGAAGGAATCTACGGTCACCATGCAAGAAGCCGCGCAATTGCAGAAAAGGCCTTCCGAGCAGGATTTTATTGGCTCACGTCGGTCTTGGACGCCAAGGACATCATGCGAACATGCGAAGCATGCCAGCGCTTCGCCAACAAACCCAATGCACTAGCATCAGAACTAGCCCCCATACCATTGGCTTGGCCGTTCGCTCAATAGGGCCTAGACATGGTCAGAAAGATCCACAAATCTTCGCCTGGTGGCCACGTCTTTCTGCTAGTCGCAGTCGACAAATTCACTAAGTAGGTAGAAGCAGAACCCGTCACAAGCCAAGATGCAACCTTAACTGTCAACTTCAATAAGTCGATAGTTTTTCTCTTCGGGGTACCCCATGTCATCATCACGGACAACGGTACAAATTTCACATCCAATGATTTCAAGGATTACTGCAAAGAAATGGGCATAAACGTCAACTATGTCTCAGTAGCTCACCCGCAAACAAATGGACAAGTCGAAAAAGCCAATGGTCTCATCACCAGCGGCCTCAAGAAAGGGCTATTAGCCCCACTCGACAAAGCAAAGGGCGCCTGGGTAGACGAGATACCCTCTGTCCTATGGAGCTTACGAATAACTCCAAATACTGCCACACAAGAAACCCCCTTCTTTCTGGTCCATGGTGTAGATGTCGTGCTTCCAGTCGAATTAACTCATGACTCTCCTCGGGTCGTTAATTACGATGAAGAAGCCTCACAAGAGGCACTTGAAAACGATTTTCGGCTATATCCACACCCTTGTCGGAAGTTTTCTTTTTCTTCAACGGTGGCTCAGAGGGCGACGAAGTTGTGTTCTTCGGATCGACTTTAGCAGCAGGCTTTCCTATAAAGTCAGCCGCGCTTGCTTGTTGACCCGAGAACTTCGGAGGAGGAGTTGGAGTAGCAGTACAAGTTGGCGATTTTGGAGAGGCATCATCATCCTCATCGCTCCTGGTAAAACAAGGATTTATCGACTAAGTATTTCTCGGATAAGATTAACAAGCAAAAGCAAGGGGATAGGGAAATTACGAGATGATATCTTGCACTATCTGGAATATCCCCTTACGGGGAGCTTCACGAGCAGGTTTAACCTTTTGTGGCTTGGACGCTGTTGAATCGTCGGAATCCTCGACTATTTCAACAGGATCAGCGCGCTTCTGTTTACTCACAGAAAGTACCACCTCAAAATCTTTACCGCTAGCCAAAGGCATCGAAGCAGTATCACGGGAAGAACTGGCGGATGTAGCACCATCCTACTCAACAGTGTCAGGAACTTCACCGTATCCCTCGGATATAGTGGCACTGTCGGGTAGGTCACCAACCTTAGGGAGCAGAGGCAAACAAAATAGATGATCATGGCCCTATTAAGAAAGGGAAAATTGCAAAGTCAAAAAGATAACTCAAGGAAACTACAAAGAAAGGGGGGCAGCAGATCCATGGACGTATAAGTTAGAGAAGCTTTACCTCAGACGCATGATGCTTCGTGGTAAAATGTTCAACCCGACAATCAGCAAGAACAATGCTTTTCTTTGTCAATGTGATGAAGGAGCGCACCCTCTTCTCTAGAACTTTCAGCGTCAGATCCTCGGGTGTAATCCTCATTGGACCTTTTCAACGGATATAGGTCCACATGCCAGCAAGACGAGCTTGTAGAGATTGAACACGGATCCAAATAGAATATGTCAGGATACTTGACAATCTGCCAGTACGCAGCTTCTCGATCTGGTCCAGTAGTGGCATAGTCTCCTTCATTACTTCGGGAGAAGGGCGCTCTTCCCAGGACGTGATCCTTGGACAGGTCTTCTTCGGGTCAAAGGGGGCTAACACAAACTTTTGACCCTCGACATGTTGGTCCTTGATATAGAACCACTTTGTTTTCCAGCCTTGGACAGAATCTATGGCTTTCACCTTAAAGTATTCTATGTCTGAGCGCACTGAGATTATCGCGCCACCGACGTCATGGACGATAGTATTGGTGGCATTTCGACGAAAAAAAAGAAGTGCTTCCATAGGCCCTAGTGGGGATGGATATCGAGAAAACACTCGCACAAGGAGATGAAAACAATGATGTGGAGAATGGAGTTTGGCGTAAGCTGGTAGAGCTGTACGCCATAGACAAAAAGAAGACCTCAGAGAAATTCGTGGGAAGGGAGAGAGAGAGGGAGGGAGAGAGAGAGAGAGAGAGATCGTGAAAGATGAAAGACAGGAACATTACCCGCCATCCTGCCTCCGGCGCCGGTGTGCCCTCGTCTCCAGGCAGCTTGCAGGAGCCCTCCTCTAGCAGGTAGAAGCCGCGGGCTTCCTGCAGCTCGCATGCAGTACACTTTGACGACATTCACTCCACAGCTTGTGCCTTCTTCGCGGTGGCATCCGCAGCAGATGATCCTTTGGGAAGTCCCATGGCGGCTCGTGGATACAGCAGAGCGAAAGGGGAAAAGTGAGATTAGAAGAGCGCAAGAAGATGGATGAGCTCTGAGCGGTGGAGCAGAGGAAGAAGATGATGGCAAAGGAGGGGAAAACAATAAATCCCTAGTTCCCCATAATATAAAGGAACACGGTGGAAATACACACCGTTGATTACAAGCCCTGAAGCACTAGATGGATCAAGGTGTAGACACGTGGCAGCGAGGAAAAAGGTTAAATATCCTGTGCAGTTAAAACAACCGCGGTAAATCCACTAGCGGTCAAGCGGCGCCTCAATTATCACGCAAAAGGTGGGGCCGCACAGTAATAGCAGCACCGCGATGTAGCCCACGCGTCACACTGAACATTGAGGCCGACACACGGTCACGTCCAATCAGTAGAAACTGTGGCATGCCATCTTCGTCATCAATGACGTCATGAGCAGTCACAAGGGAAGTCGAGCTCATCCGAGAAAAAACCTAAAGTCTATGGTCTGATGCATGCACCCGAATATAGACTAGAGGGCTACTCCCGTTGGAAAAAGTATTCTTCACGAACCCAATAAAATTCATCGTAAGTATATTTCTTAAGTCAAGGATCTACTTTTTGAGCCTATGATCTGATAGAAGCATCGAAACATAGCCTCGGGGGCTACTCCCATCGGGAGCGCTGTCGCGCACCCGATAGATTCAATCCTCTCACAGAGTCGATTTTTTCAGCATAAGAAAAGCATACAATTTGAGCCTACACTCGAATTCAATGATTCATCTATAGCCTCGGGGGCTATTCCCATTGGGAGCGATGTCACGCACCCGTTCGATATTACGAAGCAAAATCTATGAGTATTACATATTTGTATCCTCATACGGTTACTCCCATCGGGAGCACCCGATAAAATATTAAGAAAGTCAATAACTTTAGCCATTCTAGCAGCCAAACAAGGCAGTTGATAAACAACCTCTCAGACCACGTCTGTCGCGATAACATGTCTGAATGTCGTGTCCACGATATGAAGATAAGACCCCAGGAAAATATCCTGATATGACTTAGTAACCGTACACGAATGCGCTCTGCCAATATTTATCTATATCTATGATACGATGAAAAGTACCAATGAACGCATCATGTACCCGAAATATAAGCACTGGGATTCAGCATTCGATAAGACCTCCACGACACAAACTAAATTACGCCAGCAAATACCGAATTCGGGCCTGGGGACTTGAATTTGATATAGGTTCATGTTGTTTTTTCCCAAGGTCAATTAGTTGGTCCCGATCCGTCGGATGCATCAGGCTCATTATACCAAATCCCTACAAAACTTAAGATAAAAAACATCTGCTTACAACAAGAATTGTTGGCTAAACATAGTTGAACAGAATTTTGAGACTCGGCTCGAATCTACGATTCAGATAGTCTTAGAGACTACTAACATGGGTATGACCTATCGGGTCCATATGTTTAGTTACCCTAGACGAATAAAAGCTTATGGCCCAATAAAATCCATGAAGCACCCGACGGAACAAAGACTTTCCTTATCAGTTAAGGAATACTTAGGAACCAACATAAAGTTTGCATTGTAACATTAAACTTGTAACCTCTCCGCCTACGGATCTAGGACCTAGCCTCTCATATAAAGGCTGGGAGGACCCGACAGAGAGGGCACCTTAGTTTTCCAGCAATCCTCCATAAGCTATACCACAAATAGCGAACTGGCGACTTTGTAACCGATCTTTTATAATAATCAGACTATATCGACTTCCTTGTTTGTCTGATCAGCCGACAAAATCCTCAACGCTCTCTTTTCCATAAAACCCTAAGTCCATAACGATGAGCATTGCCGAGGTTACCCCTCGTCAGTATCCCATTGTGTACTCGTGTCTCCCAATTTTGTAATTGCAAGCGAGAGCTTCTTCGTTAGAAAGTTTTGCAAAGAGATGGGATCGATGCAAGACATTGATATCATTCAGTGATCCTGACAAGCCAAATAAACAATGCCAAATTCATAAGTCCTCCGATGCTATGACCTCAAGCACAATCGTTGGATCGTGACTTTTACTACAGTATTGCCCGTGCCACGCTTTCGGGAAATTCTTCCACCTCCAGTGCATACGGTCCACACTTCCAAGCATGCCCAGCCAACCTCTCATCTCGTTCATCTGCATCAATCGAATGGTGTCTTCTTCGTTGGGAGATCGAAGGTACTCTTCACCAAACAAGCGAATCACCAACCTAGCAAACCGCCGCACAAATTCAATTGTTGTATCTTCACCAATGCGAAGATACTCATCACAATAATCTTCGGGCACGTCATATGCAATCACACGCATGAATACGGAGATTTTTTGGTAAGCGCTAAACCCAAGAACCCATGCTGTCTCTCTACAGCGTTGGAAGTATGTGTTGTTGGCCTCACAAGGTTCTATGATTTTGACGAACAATTCTCTAACGAAGTAATCTTGCATGAGGGAGAGGTGGCCAAGTCGAGCGGTTGAGCGGGAGGCAAATACGACCGGACACCGAGCCGCGCCGCTGATTCACAAGCAAGAACTTACCATCAATCTCCTTGACGGCGAGGATGATGGCCAACTGTTCGGTGTCGTCGTCGTGGAACAGCTCGTCGAGGCCAAAATCTTCGAAGGAGAACGAGTCATCAAAAAGAACTCCTCGCTCTTGCTCAACTCCGAAGACATCTGCAGCAAACACACGCAGGCCATCAAGATTGTGGTTGGCGAGGGTGATTCGTCCGGCAGTGGCGAGGGGACCACATCTTACCGCGACGTGGTGTGCGAGGTCGGTTCCGGCAATTTCGGCATTTTCGGCAGCGGCGTCGCGCATAGCGAAACGCATGGTGGCCGAATCTATTCGCCTGCGTGCAGAGCCCCGGGGAGTAAGGCGACAAGGATGGGATGGCGGAGGGCGAATGGTGGCGGCGGCGGGCGAAAGGAGGAGGGAGAGAAAATATCAGCGCGTCAACCTCCTCAGCGAGAATAGCGTACGTGCTCAGGTTGGCCACCTGCCATGGGAATGTAGAGGTCGATCGGCAGTTTTCTCTGTCGCCGTAAAATTTTCTAAGGCCTGGCGACTTTACCGGCAACCACCGGAGCACCAATATTTCATGAAAACTAAAAAATAGCGGTTTATTTGCAGTTTGTGCACTTTAACAGCTCCCTTAGCTCTTATGGGCGTGGTTTTAGAGGCCTCCGATGCATCTTGTGCGCCAGCAGACTCGAAAGATTTGTGGCTTCGGCTCTATGAGTTGTAGTTCGGCATGGGCTCGCATGGCAACCTTTTTTCGTTAGTGTGACAAGGTTGTCGGCTCGTCCCAGTGGAGGACGTGACCTTATGTCGGGACGGTGGATGCGACGGTCGTGGTCTGCTAGAAGTTTTGAAAGAAAGACCATCGTGTGAAAGAAAGACACTTCGTTGCTTAGAGAAAATAACCGACACTTTCTAAAGTCCGACAGGTTGGAGTAATGTTTACACCCTCCAATTCAATACATAAAATTTCAAACCGCTACCTCCGGGGGAAAGATCCACATTGACCTGCGGAAATCAAGTGCTCTCTGCGGCATACTTTTAATCCTGTACCTCATGATGTATACTTCGCCTGTGTCAGCGAAATAAACAGCACCATTCTGTACTTTTCCATAGGACGAAACAGACTTGCAGAAAAAACTGCTAACAAAAAGTGCATCCCCGCCTAGCTCATCAGTCACCGGCGCCCAAGTGGCCGTGCTGATGTCCGCCTCGAAAACCTGCACTCTACGAGTAACGTTAACATCATAGGTACGCCCTAGCAATTGTCGCCTCACCATGAGCAACTTCCCACGCGATTCGACAAAGTACCGGATGGTGATTATAAGATCCTTGAGTTTGTAGGGCCGCAGCAGCATATGGTCTTCTTCGTAGTGAGCCGCTTCAAGGATCATGCCGTCGCCCGTGCTCTTCATCAGTTCAAATTGCGCAAGCCTGTCATCGCTATCACCCTCTCGGCCCCTAAGTGCCTCGTGTCTCAGGACGCGTATCACGTCGATGTCGCTCCACGTATCGGAATCGGCACCACCCGCGGATGGGTGCCTGATGACTCGCTCGGTATCGATCGCCGTAGGCGCGCTATTGCCGTCGAAGGAGATAGTGATGGAGACAAGCTCCTCGCTCCGGGTGATCCCATATAGTTTGTCTCCGAGAAACGCGACATCGATGATGTACACGAAGGGAGCTTCTCTTGGTTTGGGCAACCAAATACCCTTTCCTGGGAGGACGAGGATGAAGGGGTAATCATAATTTTTGGTCAGGAGAGCGACGACGTCATCGGGAGTTGACCGCATGAGCACCTTACGGACCTGGAAGAGCTCCGACACATCGCCGATGACCGTGTCTAGCTCGTGGAGCGGCACGGTCTTGCCGAAGAAAGGGTCGTGCAGGAGATAGCTATGCCTTTTCGTCATTGCGTCAACGCAGTCGAGAGCGAGCCAGCTGCCGGTGGAGCCAACGCAACGCGCGTTGTCGGGCAACGAAGGGAGACGCCCTAAGCCGCTGTTTTAGGGAGTTGTCAGCACGGTGCCGTCCGGGAGCAGAGGTAGATCGCCGTAGAAGTCGGTCCGGTCTGAAGGTGTCAGGAAGGTGCCGTCGTAGAGGACGACCCACGGCATCGTCCGTCGAGGAACATGCTCGGACACGGCCAGGTGCCAGGAGCGTCACATTGAACATTAGGGCCCACACACCATCACGTCCAATCAGCAGAAACTGCGGCACGCCATCTTCGTTATCAATGACGTCATGAGCAGTCATAAGGGAAGTCGAGCTCATCCGAGAAAAAAATCTAAAGTCTATGCTCTGATGCATGCACCCGAACATAGACTCAGGATCTAGTCCTATTGGAAAAATTATTTGTCATGAACCCGATAAAATTCATCGTAAGTATATTCCTCAAGTCAAGAATC
The DNA here is from genome assembly GCA_916181665.1 of Avena sativa. Lineage (NCBI taxonomy): Eukaryota > Viridiplantae > Streptophyta > Magnoliopsida > Poales > Poaceae > Avena > Avena sativa. The sequence goes on along the minus strand of OV702293.1, from coordinate 5,909,041 downwards.
TACTTTTTGAGCCTATGCTCCAGTGCAAGCATCGAAACACAGCCTCGCGGGCTACTCCCATTGGGAGCGTTGTCGCTCACCCGATAGATTCAATCCTCCCACGGAGTCGATATTTTCAACATAAGAAAAGCATACAATTTGAGCCTACACTCGAATGTAATCATTCGTCTGTAGCCCTGGAGGATACTCCCATCGGGAGCGCTGTCACGCACCCGATCGATATTACGAAGCAAAACCTGTGAGTATTACATATTTGTATCCTCATACGGTTACTCCTATCGGGAGCACCTGATAAAATATCAAGAAAGTTGATAACTTTAGCCATTCTAACAGCCAAACAAGGCAGACGATAAACAACCTCTCAGACCGTGTCTGCTGTGATAACATGTCTGAATACCGTGTCCACAACATGAAGATAAGACCCCAAAAAAATATCTTGATGTGGCTTGGTAACCGCACACGAATGCGCTCTCTCGATATTTATTCGTATCTATGATATGATGAAAAGTACTGATGGATGCACCGTGTACCCGAAATATAACCATTGGGATTCAACATTCAATAAGACCTTCACGACACGAACTGAATTACGCCAGAAAATACCGAATTCGGGCCTGGGACTTGAATTTGATATAGATTCACGTTGTTTTTGTCCAAGATCAATTAACCGGTCCCGATCCGTCGGATGCATCAGACTCGTTGTACCAAATCCCTACAAAACTTAAATAAAAAACATCTGCTTACAACAAGAATTTTTGGCTAAACATAGTTGAACAGAATTTAAGACTCGACCCGAATCTACGATTCAGATAGAGTCTCGGGGGCTATTGACATGGGTATGGCCTATCGGGTCCCTATGTTTATTTACCCTATGTGAATAAATCTTATGGCTCAAGAAGGCCACTAAGTGCCTCGTGTCTCAGGACGCGCATCACGTCGATGTCGCTCCACGTATCGGAATCGGCACCACCCGCGGATGGGTGCCTGATGACTCGCTCGGTATCGATAACCGTGGGCGCGCTATTGCCGTCGAAGGAGATAGTGATGGAGACAAGATCCTCGCTCCGGGTGATCCCATATAGTTTGTCTCCGAGAAACGCGACATCGATGATGTACATGAAGGGAGCTTCTCTTGGTTTGGGCAACCAAATACCCTTTCCTGGGAGGACGAGGATGAAGGGGTAATCATAATTGTTGGTCAGGAGAGCGACGACGTCATCGGGAGTTGACCGCATGAGCACCTTACGGACCTGGAAAAGCTATGACCATGTCTAGCTCGTGGAGCGGCACAGTCTTGCCGGAGAAACGGTCGTGCAGGAGATAGCTATGCCTTTTCGTCATTGCGTCAACGCAGTCGAGAGCGAGCCAGCTGCCGGTGGAGCCAACGCAACTCGCGTTGTCGGGCAACGAAGGGAGACGGCCTAAGCCGCTGTTTTCGGGAGTTGTCAGCACGGTGCCGTCCGGGAGCAGAGTTAGATCGCCGTAGAAGTCGGTCCGGTCTGAAGGTGTCAGGAAGGTGCCGTCGTAGAGGACGACCCACGGCATCGTCTGTCGAGGAACATGCTCGGACACGGCCAGGTGCCAGGAGCGGCACACGGCCCGCAGGCGAGCGCGGTCGCCTGGGCACGGCAGGCGGGCGATGAGCAGGCCGAAAAGGTCCTTGTGGAGTTGAGACCATGGAGAAATCGCCGACTCCGTCTTCATCTTTTTGTTCTGAACACAGAAATTCGACATCCTAGCCGATGTTGCTGCTTGCGTCCTAAGCTAGCACGGGAGCAAGAAATACATAGATATATATATCGTCGGGTACAGAGCCAGTCAGGTTCGGAGACGGAAACCTACATATATAGCGTACGTCAGCCAAGTTTGGAGGAGGAGTCCGTAGCATAGTCGGCCACTGACCCAACCCGCGCGCCGCGCTTCGCCGAATCTGCTCACTGAGCTGAAGAGGAAATTGCACATAACACACTAGTTGTTCGGGTATTTGTTAGTACTACAATAAACCATAACTCTAGCTTTTTTTTTTCATAGAACACCAACAATTAGAGTAATCGGTCGCACAGTCAAGATGCTGTGGGGTGTATAATTTGACGTCCCGTTGTTACTAGATTAGCAATTAGTACATCTTATATCATGTTGCTTGATGTATAACTTAATGTCCTGTTGCTTGATTTATCCCGTGGTTACTAGGTTATTTGAAAAAAAAATCCTCTCTAATGCTCATCTTATATCAATACACGTAAATGAGAAAACCGTTAGCAAGTTTTTGTCAAAGTAATTAAGCATCTGTCAAAGTATGTAATAACAAGATCTATGTTTTCTGCAACCGATTACCTCAATTGTTGGCGTTAAGGTTGTGGTTTGTAGCAAAAAGTGCCTTAACAAGTGGTGTTATGTGCAATTTTCTCTAGGTTAAACTCCTTTTCGTGCCTGGACCGTTTCTGTGTGCAGTATGAAATTCTCTTTGAACGGCGCAAACAAAATGAGGGGAATCAGTTTTGGTTGTGGTCCTGTCTCCAAGACTGGGAGGAGACGATCAACAGGCTGGAGAGACGAGGAAGAAGTTGTGGCCATGGCAGCGACAAGGTCCATCGTGGTCGTCTTTCAGCGGTTGTGATCAACGGTTGGTGACCATTGCTGCCCCTCCCCCTTCCCCACCTTTGGCCACCGAATCCGGAAGCTGCACTATTGGATCTATGAAATGTGGTCGGTCAACCGCAACGACGGAGGTCATGGGGGCTCGTTCGCGTCTCCATCGTCGCGGGGGCTCTAGGTAGTCCTCGACGTGCGACCCCTTGTACCTCTCCACTGTCAAGGACCACGCACATGGTAAATCCATGAAAGGTACCTCAATGTGGGGAGAGAACGGGGGACGTAAGACGGGAAGCTACCTGAACGGTGAGACATGAGTTAACCAGGTTCAGATCTCACGACAGTGGCGAGTAGGGCTGGAATTATAACTCGAAACTCGCGAGCTAAATGAGTAACTCGTGACATAGCTCGACTCGGCTCGAACTCGGTGTCTAATGAGTCGAGCCAAGTTTTTGATTTGAGCTTGTTTGTTCACCCAAGCTAAATGAGCTACTCGCGAGCTACTCATTTAGCTCGTTAAACTCGTTCAAATATAGAGTTTAAAATTTTTCATAGATAAGTGCCATACTATGAATGTTCCTGAACCTGTAATGGTGTAGAGCTACTATATTTTTTATTGATCTTCCTTCATGTTATTATGGAAGTACTATTGTTGTTCTAGTTTCAAAATAGTAGAATAATTACTGGTTTTTTCTTATATGTGCTCATATTCATAACTTATAACAATCCAAACGAGCTGCTCGCGAGCTACTCGTGAGTTTACCGAGTCGAGCCAAGTTTCAAATATGAGCTCGTTCTGTAAACGAGCCGAGTCGAGCTAACTCGTTAGTTGAACGAGCTTTAGCGAGTCGAGCCGAGTTGGCTCGGCTCGGCTCGAATTCCAGCCCTAGTGGCGAGATCCTACTTCTGCTATGAGTTAACTATAATGGTAACAAGTGCACGATTTACAATGTTGAATTGTGTTGTGCCTGAAGGGCTTCTGTCGGTCGGCTTATATATGAGACAGAATCTAGAGTTACAAGGATAGTCTAAGCCGGACAGGTAATAGAGTCTTAGACTAACACGTATACTACTATGTTTTGTCCTCCAAGGCGCTCACGGCTCGTCAAAGGCGGCGAGAGCGGGAGAGTGGGCATGTGGCGTGGTCGTTGTGGATGTTGGGCCATGTGAAGGAAATATGTCCTAGAAGCAATCATAGAGATGATTATATTTTTATGTATCCATGAGTTATTGTATTGTTCCTTAAATATCCATATCAGTCAACTTGTATTGATTGGCAATTATGTGAATTGTTTGTAAAACTCTATACTTGTATGGTTATTTAAGAGTTGTCTCTAGTCAGAGTTCATGTGAGGACACACGTGAATATTAGACTAGCACATCGATTGGTTGATGACTATGTTTCGCAAGTCATAGACATGGAGATGTCAAACCAATGATGTGGACACATGTTATGAACATGGGGTTGGACTGACCCAACTTGAGACTGGCAATTAGTTGCATCTCTCTCTCTCTACACATTGCGTGCGCTTTGTCCTTAGACCTGAGATTGACACATGTACTTGAGATGTGGATCGACCTACTTTGGGGCTATCAAACGCTGCTTCGTAACTGGGTAGTTATAAAGGTAGCTTTCGGGTTTGTCCTGAAGCATGATGCAAGGCATGGTCAATCAAGATGTGATTTGCCCCTCTCTACTTGAGAGAGATATTTCTGGGCCCCTCGAGTGATCGGACCCAGAAATGCATGACCGTGCTACATATGGTTAAGAGTTAACCTAGTAAAGGGATTCCGAATCACAGTATCAAGAAAGGGAGGTCAGCTTGGAGCTAGACCAAATATCATGAGGCAAAGGGAAAGACGTGTACTAAACCTTGTGATGGTTCGTCTGATATGATCTTTGTATACGTTTAGGAGTTGGCATGTCTTGCTAGAGGCCGCAGCCAACTATTGAGAGAATAGGTGTATTCGTGTCATGTCTATACGTATACGAACCTATAGGGTCACACACTTAAGGGGCTGGAAGCCTAATGAGGATTGGGTCCGAATTAGACCAGGCTTAGGCTACTAATGGGCTGCTAATGTAGAAGCCCACTAGGGACGCCTATATAAGAGAGAGTGGGGCGTGCTGACCAGGGTTAGATCATTCCTCACAGCCGCCACTCCTCATGCCTATGTTGCACACACGGACCTAGCAGTCCGGCGTCTGACGCTTCCACCCTGAAAGGGTATTATACCCTATACTATTTTTGGTTGACAATGACACTGTGGTTAGAGTGGACTAATGCTACTTCTAGTGTCTTACACAGGTTCTAGTCCGATGCTGTGATGAAAGGTTATCGGAGACCCCCCCCCCCATTTTTATAACGAAGCTTCGCACCGGAGTTTTCCCTTTTTATGTAATTTGAGTCCGGTTAGGAGCTCCGCACTATTAAGAGGGGTTCTCTCGATGAGCTTGTTGGGGATGATCACCTAAGCCTTATACACATCCCTTTCTCCTACCTAATCCATCACCAAAGAGAGAAGAGAAGAAATCATATCCATAAAAGCCCTTTTCCGCAGATTTGGTTTTCAGACCGGTTGGACCGGCTCCCAGACCGGACCGTCCGGTGTCAGGATCGGAAATCCGAACTCAAACCGGGTTTTCCGGTTTACTCACTCCGGATCTATCTGAGTCTGGGTACCGAGAGCAGTTTTGGTTTCAGTCCGGTTTTCCGGGATGAGGACCGGACTGTCCGGTGTGTGAACCGGTCCAACCGAACTTAAAACCGGACCTTGCGTTTTTGGCTTAAAACGTCTAGTTTTTCTCCTTGAGTATAAATATCCCTTCTTCTAGCTTGAGCACGTTAGGCATTCAGTTCATATCATTTCTTGAAGCTCTCTCTCTCCCCCATTGTTGAAACACAAAAGCTTGAGGATCTCCCATTCTACCCAACCAAATCCAAATCCCTTTGGTAGAAAGGAAGAGGAGGCCCCGATCTATGTTTCCACCAAGCCAAAGTTCATTCCCCCTTGAGTTCATCGAGTTATCTTGTTACTCTTGGGTTTGTGGGAAACCCTAGGCGGCTAGGGTCGCCCGGAGGCATTCGGCTTGTGATTTGCTCCGTGGAAAGTTTGTGAGGGTTTGGAGACTACCTTAAAGTCTACCACGAGTAAGTGAGCTATTCCTTCATGGGATAGGCTCGGAGAAAAAGGTGAGCCTTTGTGGCGCGTGAGGAATCCTTCGTGGAACCTCACACCTCTCCAACATGACGTAGCCCCTTTCCCAAAGGTGGTGAACACGGGAATACATCTTCGTCTCCACGTGCTTAGGTTATTCCTTAACCGATCTCTTACTTTTGTTGCTTACCTTGTGATAGCCTTCGACCTTGAAGTATCGTGTACATCATCTAGGTTGCCTCACCTAGTTTGCATTTAGGCTCACTTATATTCCGCAAAGCCTAAAACTTGCAAAAGATTATAAAGAATTTTTTAGAAACCTATTCACCCCCCCCCCCTCTAGGTTAACCATCTTACACTTTCAATTGGTATCAGAGCCAAGGGGTCTTTTAAGGGCTTTACCGCCTAAGAGAAAAGATGGTTTTCTCCGATGATGAGGAGGAAAAGACTTCTTCGGTCAAGGAGCTTCGTGAAATCTTAGCCAAGGGTGCCCTTGAAAAGGCCAAGGCAGATTCCGATCTCCTTGTTCGAATGAGTTACCTAGAAGGACAACTTAAGGCCATTGGCGATGGGGCTTTTCTTGGTAATCCATTGGTAGTACCTCAAGGGAGACCAATGGACACCGAAAGGATAAGGATGCCGAGTCCGGTCATCAGGGCGGCTCGTTAAAAACTTCCACGCCCCCAAATCAATTCCCTTATGTTTATCCTAAGCAAAAGAACATCATGCCTCATATTAATGGTTCGGGTCCTGCACCTCATTATGATGGAACTCATTTCTCTCATTGGAAAGCTTCTATGGAATCTCATCTTCGCAGCTGCAGCGTTGAGCTTTGGGATATTGTATGCACCAGTTTCCACCCTCATGATCCCAACAACCTCACCCCGGGAGAGTACTACGACCGCCAACTAAATGCAACGGCTTGTGACAAGATAAGGAGTTCACCGCACTCTCCATGATCAAGTCAGCGACATCCCCACCGCAAAGGATCTTTGGGATAGGATTGTCATTCTCCAAGAGGGAACCTCTCTTATCCAAAAATCCAACCTGCACCCTATTGGTTGGGCGCCCCTTCTGGATCATCAGGGCCCCTTTTGGTGGCGGGTACCTGTTATTTGGCGCTGGTGCGATCGATGGATTCGACGGTCCAGTAGGTGGTGGTGGAGGAGCTCCGTGGGCGATGTCACCTGGTACAGGTGCGGGCCTAAATCCAGGGTTCACGATCTGGCGCCGTATTTGGGTTAGACTCTCGCTAAGCTTCTGGAACTCGCGGCAGTCCTTGAGCATATGGCTCGCCTTCTTCTGCTATCCTGTTTGTCGATGTAGAAGTGGATGGTGCAAGGACCAGACAACTTCTCGTATGCCGAAGGCTCGTCATCGCGGTTGTGGCGTTGCCACATCTGCGTGGGTCGCCCTCCGTCGCGGTAGTTGCCTCCGTGCTGCTGCAGTTGCCGTCATTGCGTCGGTCGGCGTATCCAGCCGCGACCATGTCGACTCCGTCGCGATCGTCATAGACGCACGATCTCCATTTTCTACGGTGTTCGCGCCTGCGGCCATAGTCGTCCTCGTCATCCGAATGCATTCGGTGGACGGAATCCTCGCCATCTGCCCATCGATTGGCGATGTCCATCAGGTGGTCAAGCGTCTTGGGCTTGACGTGCCCAAGTTCTTCCTTGAAGTCCGGGCGCTTGACACCACCCTTGAAGGCGTCAATTGCCCTCTCTTCGGAGGTATGTGTGGCAGAGTTCTTGATATTGGACCAGCGGAGTATGTACGAGCGGATGGACTCGCCGGTACGTTGAGTGCAGGCTCGCAATTCCTCGATCGAGGCTGGCCTCTTGCTGGTGCCCTTGAAGTTTGTATGAAGTTGTATGCCAGCTCCTCCCAGCTTCGGATGGAGCCGGAGGACAGGCTGCTGAGCCAGATCCTAGCTGCCGCCTATCAGCTATAGCTGAAGGCATTGCAGGGCGGTGTTACTGTTGCCGCCGTGCAGCTTGATGGATGAGAGGTGGTCACTGAGTCAGGCCTTCGGGTCCTGCGTGCCATCGAACTTCGGAGTGTCCGAAGGGAGCTTGAAATTTTTCGGCATCCTCGTTCGCCGAACAGATCTGCTGAAGCATCTGGCTCCGCATAGCTCTCCGTCTTCGTCTTCGTCTTCATCGGATTCAGTTGAACACGCGCTTTTAGCGCGTGCCTTGTCGATCTTGCGCTGGGTGAGATCGTTTCGAGCGTCGTAGTCACTTCTGCGATGCCATGGGCTCTTGCGACGTCGAGGCAGATCGTGCTCGTCCTCGTCGGATGAGGGCATAGGGCTGCGGGTGAACTTGACCGTGGCTTTTTTCTTTGGCTCCGTAGGAGCCTCGTCGTGGAGCGCAGCTCCGACGAGTCCAAGACCGGCTAGCGCGGACTTGTGCATGGCACTCTTCGGGTCGCCCACCGGAGGTGGGTGGGATGCGAGATATGTAGTGGCCGCCATGATCGCAGCATGCGGTGTCTTCGGCATGACGTTGCCGTTTACGTCCATCGTCATGAAGGACGTGTTGAGGGCCTTGGTGACTTCACGGCGCGCGGCGGGGTCCATGTGCTCCATGCGGGAGCGATGCTTGTTGGCGTTGTTGTCGTGCGAGCTAGAGCCACCAGCGACGGAGAGCGCAGCTCGCCGCGCGCTAGACTCCGAAGCCGCCTACTTATGTTTGTTGAGTTCCTCCATGAGCTTCACCTTCCGGTTATGCTCGTTGATGATGAGAAGGTGATATGCCATCAGCAGATCCCATGAAGCATTCACATGTAGGATGATGTTGCCCGCCACAGCTTCGCGCGGTTGACGCCATCCTTCCTTGTTGAGGTTGATCTTCTGGTAGGCGTTAGCGTCACCTTCGTTGGGCCCGAGCGGCGGGTCTCCCCCGTTTCCTCCGTTGCCAACTTGCGGGTTGGGAGGTGGGTTGGGTGCACTCGAACCTGGTGGCAGTTCTGATTCGTTCTGGATGACCATGTCGCACAGGTAACGTCCGCGGACTGGATCGCTACTTCCGCAGCTTTCGGATCCAGAACCGTAGGTTCCTTCATCTGAGGGAGGGCCGCACAGATCTGAGTTGCAGCTGCTGCTGTCATCTGACTCGTCTGTCAGCGTCGACGCGTGCACCACGCCGATGGGTGGGACCCATGAAGCGGGCCTGATGGATGGTGGTGGCACCCTCTCTAGGAGGCGGAGGGTGCCGGTCTGCCCCACCTGGAAGCAGAAGCTCCCGAACAACATCTCGAGCCCATCGCCGCCGGACTCGAATCCCTCAGGGTGGCCGACGAGTGGGTGGTGAAGTTGAAGGCGCCGAAGAGGAGGTGAATCTCTGTCGCCGATGAGTTGTCGATTGCTTCGGATGGGACCGTCACGATCGCACAATCAGCGTCCCCAGTTCCCACAGATGGCGCTAATTGACGAGGTTCGATCTCGTCAATGCCCATTGTTATGTACTTGGGTTTTGGAGAAGATGGGGATGCTAGAGATCGTGAAACGGTTAACAGACAAGCAATGCGGGACACGAGATTTACCCAGGTTCAGGCCCCCGGAGGGAAAACCCTATTCCTGCTTGTCTGCTCTTGATTACGGCAAAACCAAAGGTTACAGGGGTGCGTGGATGCAATCTGGCGTGAGGTGTGTATGTGATGGTGTGCGGGGTCCTCCTCGTCGTGCCCTCCTGGCCTTTATATAGATAGGCAGGTCCCGAGCCTAGGTCGAGTCGGTTACAAATTAGGGTTGATACCCTACAAAATTCTATCTACTCTAAACTTGTCCTCCAAGGATCTGAAGGCGTCATGGGCTTGGGCCACCCGAAATCTGTTAGAATTATGCCCTAGAGGCAATAATAAAGATGTTATTATTATAATTCTTGTTCATGATAATGTTTATATTCCATGCTAGAATTGTATTAAGCGGAAACTTTAATACTTGTGTGGTTTGTGAACAACACCGTGTCCCTAGTACGCCTCTATGGACTAGCTCATTGATTAATGATGGTTAAGGTTTCCTAACCATGGACATGAGTTGTCGATTAATAATGAGATCATGTCATTGGGAGAATGATATGATGGACAGACCCAAACTAAGCGAAGCAATTAGATCGTGTCATAGTGTTCATCTTTGCGAAGCTTTTCTTATGTCAAATATTGTATTCCTTAGACCATGAGATAATACAACTCCCTGGTATCGGAAGAAAGCTTTGAGGTCATCAAACGTCATCCTATGAGAGGGTGATCATAAAGGTGTCTCTCAGGTGATCGGAAAGTATCTGTTGGGTTGTATGTATCGAGATGGGATTTGTCCCTCCCAAGTCGGAGAGATATACTTCGGGCCCACTCGGTAATCAATATCAACACCGCTTGCAAGCATGTGGTTAAGGAGTTAATCACAAAGTGATATCGGATTACGGAACGAGTAAAGTACTTGCTGTGAACGAGATTAAACTAGGTATGACGGTACCGACGATCAAATCTCGGGCAAGTAAAATATCGCGAGACGAAGGGAATATATATATGGGATTGATTGAATCCTGGCATCGTGGTTCATCCGATATGATCATCGATGAATGTGTGGGAGTCAATATGGGTTTCCAGACCCCGCTGTTGATTATTGATAGAAGATCATGTCCGCATATTCTCGAACCCGAAGGGTCATACACTTAACGTGTCTCGACACTAGGATAGATTGGATAATTGGTTTATGAGTTTTTGTTCGGAGTCTCGGATGGGATCCTAGACATCACGAGAGGTTCCGGAATGGTCCGGAGAATAAGATTCATATAAGGCAGTGCAGTTTTTGGAGTTCGGAATTGTTCCGGGTTAATCGGTATTGTACCGGAAGCTTTTAGAACCTTCCGGAAGGGGGGCCAACGTGGTCCCACATGTCGGGAGGGGGCATGGGCCTATGAGGGAGTGCCCTGGCCGCATTAGGCCAGGGGCACAAGGCCCCATAGGGCCCAGCCGGCCAAACAAGGGATAAACCCTAATTGGACCTTCTAGAAGGGGGGTTTCCTTGCCCCCCACTCCTTCCTCCTTTGGCCGCTGGCCTAGGGCTTGGGGGAGGGGTTAGGGCTGGCGCCCACCCCTCTATATATAGAGGGCTGGGGCGCACCACCCCCCACACCTTCCCCTCAAGCATAGTCGCCCTGCTGCCCTCCTCTCTCTCTCCCTCCCGACTGCGTGTAGGCGAAGCCCTGCTGCAGAAACTCTCCACCAATTGCACCGCGCCGTCGCGTTGTAGATCCAATCCATCTCTCCACCATACTTGCTGGACCAAGGAAGGAGGAGACGTCGAGGTGCTACAGGTGTGCATCTCACGGAGGCATCGCCACTTGTGGTGCTAGATCGGATCGGATCGCGAGGAGGAGAAGCGAGTCCGACTACATCACCCACGTTCCGACGAACGTTCCGCTGTGCGAATCTTCAAGGGTATGAAGATCTAATCCAATCTCTCTCGTTGTTTGCATCTCCTAGATTAGATCTTGGCTTCCCTCTGTTCGCATCCGTAGAAAATTTTGATTTACTATGCCGCGAAACCCTTCAAAATCTTCATGGGCCGTGTTGATTGAAGCTATCCTCAGGGTTCACCACAAGCATCAGAGGTTGTTTATCTTCCCCCAACTGTCGAGCCAAGTCTTGTGGCAGTGGAATACGTGGTTGTAGGGGAGGCAGTTCACAACAGCCACTGACCTCGAACCGGACCATACAGACGCGACAGTCCAGGGTCGCCCTGCAGCGTCACCGCTACACCTCCGAACAAACCGCGCATGCCGAAACCTGCTCCTAAAGATCTCCTCTAGGGTAGGCCCCAATAGGGTGAGTTGGTCGATGCCCTCGCCGTCGTATTCGGCGAGCAGCGGCAGAGGCACGGGAGGTCGAAGAAGACGAGCGCGACGTGGAACATGATGGCCATTGAGACCACCACGTGGTAGAGTAGGTAGACCGGGATGCTCTCCTTGGACGTTGGCATGCTGGAGATGCCCATCGCGTCAAAGGAGGCCAGCCCCGATCGTGGAGGTCGGCGCAGACACGGACTCCAATAGAGATCAAGTGTCTTCTCCTCCACGAACACAAAGGTTTTAGGGTGCCGATGTAGGCACCGGTGGAAAACACCCTCTTCAACATTGCCGACAAGTTAGGGATGCCCCTCATATGGTGTGACGGACACGATTTGGGATCTCCCGATGGAGGTGGTCCCAGTTCCACTCCCTCAGTATTGAAATATAAGATGTTTAAAAAAATTTAAAACACATGTGTATAGACTTTAGTGTGCAGGTTCAGTCATTTTGATTCAACCTACGCACGTCTGGATCCAAGTGATGCATTTCACTCGTTATCCGGCCTGTTAATGCTTTCGGCCCAAACGATATACTACTAGTTTTTTCCCGGACTCCTTTCTTCCCCAGCCTACCCGTTGCTAACATGCTACTCGAGGTCAACACGGAGAACTCCCCATCCCAACCCATGGCGTCCACCTCCACGTCCTCATCCGTCGTCACCCTCAACGTCGGCGGCGAGCTCTTCCAGACCACCGCGGGCACCCTCTCCCGCGCCGGCGCATCCTCTCCACTCGCCTCCCTCGCCCCTTCGTCCCCAAACGCGCCACACTTCCTCGATCGCGATCCCCGCCTCTTCGCTCTCATCCTGTCCTTCCTCCGCTGCGGCCGTCTCGCGTCCCCTCCTCCCTCTTCCGCTCTCCTCGCCGAGGCTCGGCACTTCGCACTCGATGGCGCCCTCCTCGCCTCCCTTTCTCCCCCGTCCGCCTTCTCCCCCTTGTCTCTGCGTCCCGCCGCCCTCCTCCCCCTAACCGGTCGCGTCGCTCCCTCCGTAGTGGCTATATCCCCCTCCCCGTGCACAGCCTCCCTCGTCGCCGCGCACGGAGGGGCTGTTACTAGCTTCGACGCCGCGCTCGCCTCCCGCGCCAGCGTCCTCACGCCGCTTCCAACCGTCGACTCGCTCGTTGCGGTGTCCCCCGCTCTCGCCCTCGCTGGCGCCCGCGACTTTCCTAGCGTCCACCTCTGCCGGTTCCTGGGCGACGCCGCTGCCACAGCTTCGGAGGCGCTTTCTTGGCAGGACTCGCCTTCTGCCTCCGTGCTGTCCTTGGCCACCACGGCGGCCTCAGAAGCGGCGTCACAGTGGCTCTTTGCCAGCTTCGAGTCAGCGCGGCGGAATTCGAGCGCCGTTGTGGCGTTCGATCTGAATTCTCTCTCACCTGTGGTGGAAATTGGGCGGAAGGAAGTATTTGGTGCGGACGTCGAGGCAGCGATACCACCCACCAAGCTCGGATGGCTTGCTGGGCACAGTCTCTTGCTTGCCGCCGGGTCACACTCTGGGCCGGCTGGGATGGTGGGCGACATACGGCTGTGGGATGTCCGGGCAAGCTCGACGGTGCCAGTGTGGGAGGTCAGGGAGAAGGAGGACTGCTTTGCAGATGTTGCTGCTTCAGACTCGCTGTCGGCATTGTTTAAGGTGGGGGCTGCATCCGGTGAGGTTTTCATGGCTGACTTGAGGAGACTTAGCGGTGATGGCAGTGGCGTCGAGCCTTGGGTGTGCATCGGAGACGAACAAAGGGCAGGTGCAGCCACAGCATCTCGCAGAAAGGATGGTAACAATTGTAGGGTTGAGTGCTACCGCAGTTGGGTGTTTGTGACACGCGGGGCAGACGTTGAGGTGTGGTCACAGGTGGAGTTGACATCGGAGGCTGGTAAGAAGAAGGCAATGAGGAAGAACTGGCTTGGGAATGGGCCATCCATGATTACTGCAGGCAGCGTGGACGGGATGGTGGAGAAGGCCAAGATCGTGAGCTGGGCCTTCGGAGGCAGCAGGATGGCATTGGCTAGAGTCGACCAGCGGTCTATCGAGGTGTGGGATAGTGCTTCAGGTGCAATATCAGTGAACCTCTGAATAAAGGTACAAGACTACACATGTAAGAGATCTCAAATTCGATCGATGTTCTTGCTCACCTCTATAAATGTAGTTTATGTGTTTGGTGTACTTGTATGATGTTGCATTAAGGTCCAGCACAATCTATGTTGCATTAGACTGACAACATCTAGAAGGTCCATGTTAATTGCTTGTTGTTCTGCACATTGGTGTCGCCTGTGGTTGGTAAATGAACACATCTTATACGATGAAAAGCTGCAAACTATATGACGTCGCACTGGAAATTTAATCATACAATCCATGTTCCTGCACTCAATCACATTACCTGAAGTTGTGCCCTGCACCAGAGCGCACACATTCAAGGATTGGGTTTGAGTAACACGTGTAAGATTTGATGGTTAGGAATAGTGATGAATGGGTTACTCAACTATCCTTGGTCAGAGGCTAGAATATCAAACTCAGACAATACATATTGTTTGTTTTTCTAGTATCTGCTTATGGAGTTTGATCTGATATAGATACTAAAATATCATATTGGTCACTCACCAGTTTTGACCGAAACTATCAAATTTCATCCTGATCCATCATAAATTGGAAATTACAGTTAACCAAATGTAACTTGATGGATTTGATGAAAGAGTTCAACAAGTAAAACTCCACTGGAATGTGTTAATTAATTGACCTCCTGAACTACCAATAAATATCCAGAGTTCCATACATTATGCTTTATGAATATTAATAGCTGGTTTAGTTTCTGTTTAGCTCACTATTTCCCGATCAAAGCATTTGATAACTCAATACAGTGAATTCTTGGATGATATATTACATGTAGTAGGGGAAACCATTTCCTGCTATAAAGCAGAACAGCTTTCCAGTTTCGTATTTTCCACCTAAACTGCATTGCCCAATATCTTTACGGTGATTTTGATATAGCCTGCTTCTGCGGATCTGCCTGTGCACAAGCTCTCCACCCTGCCTTTGCAGCAGGTTCTAGTTCCCTACCGATTGTGCTGCAATCAGATGATTTCTTAATGTCTATTGCTGAATCCTCTTACATTATTACTATCTCATTGATGAATTCTGTTGGAGCTGAAAGGTTGACAAAAGAAAAGGTTGAGGACTTCCATGTTTAGAGAAGAGCTGCCCTGTTCACGCTTTGTAGGATATCCTAGTAGTACTATTTAGGATGGCGAGGGACCTTATTTCTTTGTGTAACGTTGATGTGCTGTGTTATAACGTTTGTAGCTTGTTTAGGTGTGGAAAACACACCCAGATGAACTTATCAGTGAAGCACACGGCAGCATTCACCCTCTCGCAACATCAATAGTCACGGCGCATATATCCATTGTGACTTTGTGAGAAATCTGGGAGAGATCACCTGCAGCTGGAATGTGCACGCAGGATCTGTTAAAATTGCGCCCGATCTCCTACATGACGTCTTCTTGGCCTTCCTCCTTGCTATCCATGATCTCCTACTACATGCCAGTCTTCTTCGCCTTCCTCCTAGCTATCCACCGTATGCACGTCCGAAGCGCTTGTAACGGATTTCTCTATAGATAGACTAAAATACGTCTAGATTCATTCAAATATTAACAAATCCACGACATCTTTTTCAGAACGGAGGGAGTATTAAAAGTCGATTACCCCTCCTCCCACAATATATGGTTAATTTGCTAGTGATTTCCACAACATAATTACATGGCAAGAACAGAAATTGCAATTTTTCATGGTAAGGAATATGTTCGACTTCTCTTTGTTTGCTTCCAGTGAGAGGCCTCTGTCAAACGATCTCTGTACGAACCAATATTTCCCATAACAAAAATCTTTCAGAACAAGGGAATCCACTGGTAGGCCTTTCCTTTCCAAACATTACAAATGTACTCAATATTTTGCTTTCTCTAATTTTTTCGAGTTCATTTCATTGAACAGATAGAGTTTGCTTACATCCTCCTACGAGGCACAATAAATGGCTCCGCATCAACACAAAATGTACCAGAAACTGATAAGGGCAAAAGGGAAAATATAGAACTGCAACGAACGGAGACTGGAGAATAGACAACTGTTGCTGGATGCTCTCGCACTCAGAATTATTTTGTGTTTCCAAAGTTCTATCATTATAGAACACACAAACCTTGAATAGGATTAAGAAAAACAGGTAGTGAGCAAACTTGCTAATACAGAAAAATCAGTCATCTCTCATCAATTGTAGACTTGCAATCGAATCAAAATTTGCTGCCGGAAAGCTCATAGCTGGATCTCCGGAGGAATATGATTCACTTGCTCTCGGAGTCATACAGTTCCGATCTGAAAGAACATCCAAGATGAACATATAAGCTTATCTTTGTGGAGAAACTGTATCTCTAAACTTTGTGAAGGAAAAAAACCAAATTCATGAAACCTGGCAAAGGCATCAACTAGATATAAAACTTATGCATTTCCGTCAGATGTATTTAAATCAGCCAAGTATTTTTCAATGCTATAGCTGGAAAACTGTAGCGGTTCAAAAATCAAAGCACTAGCAGACATCAAGAACTGATTCGTGCATGATCAAATGTTCCAGTGCAGCATCACCGCAAACTAGCTCGTTCGCACAAGCAAGAACCACGATAAAGCTGGCGGTGCCTTTTTTACACACGAAAAAAGAACACTAGACATTAATTTTCAAGAACTAGAGCTTAGAGAAAAATTCTTCTCTCACATGTATGGTATAACAAAGACTGACACCAAAACTAGAGCATTTAACTACATTGAGATCAATTTACAACAAGAGGGTGGATTAGAAGAGTTAATGACACATGTTTAGTGCATGCATTTCATTAGTAAGATAAGATCATTCATATTATAAGATATACTCATTTACATCTGAAGTGAATAAAATCACAGGTAACTAAACTGGGGATGGGAATTGGACTCTCCTTTGACTTTGATTCACCCATGTCTAATATACCGCATGTGAATATAGCACATCATCGAACACATTACGGGACTAAATTCCAACACTCCATACGAACACATGATACATACATACATACATTCCTAGTTTTTTCATGCAATCACGCAACTAAGGAGAACACTTTATTTCACCTGAAGTGCAATTAGAGTTCTGGTATACTGCAATTACCTCATGAGCATCAGTATTCACTCATGACTGCAAACATAACATCACTCACTCATAACACTTGGAAAAAACCATAACAAAGAAAATTATGGTCATATGAAACTAATACGAAGATTAAAAGGCTCGTGTTCTTTACGGAACTCATGTCTCATGTGCATTACGGTTAATCGGCAATGGTTGGTTCCCCAAGTAATATCCCTTTAAGTTTACTCAAGGCAATCTAAAAATTTGCACTGTGTACTATATATCTTCTCAGTCTATTTTCATCGTGGTCAAAGCATACGATGTCCATGATGCAGTTTCATAGCAAACACAAGACAGACTGAAATCAAAATTCGATACTACAACTTTCAGATGCAGATGCAAGCAGCACTTTCCATAGTAGGAAACAGAGAATAGATCACTGCATAAGTATCATGAGCATATGTATTACTCCCTCCGTCTTGAATTAGATGTCTCGGATTTGTCTAGATTCGCATGTATCTAGACAGGTTTTAGTGTACAGATACATATGAATATAGACAAATCTCCGACATCTAATTCGAGATGGAGGGAGTGCACATTGTTGAATGCTCTAATAGTTCCAATCCATGGCATGTCCTTATGAAACTATTAGAGCATGGATTGGAAGCTATTAGAGCATGCCATGGACACATCTACTAGCTATGTCCGTGTCCATGGCATGCCATTGTTGAATGCTCTAATAGCTTCCAATCTCCCTCCATCTCGAATTAGATGTCTAATAGCTATGGATTGGATGCTCTAATAGCTCTCCTAGTATGATCACCAATATCTACTAGGAATGGACACATTGTGCAGTCAGAATACATACCGACCAGCTAATAAAACCAGCAAAGAGGGCAATCACTGCAGATGGCAACTCATAGACAATCACAGCTACCACAAGCAAACAATATACAGACAGAGGACGTACATGAGGTAGGTGCCGTGGACGAATGCGCCGGCGAGGACGCCGTAGAAGAGGCGGTCCCTCCACACCGGGTTGTGCCTGAGCCCGATCCTGACTGTTTCCCACACGAACCAAACAACAACCCTAGTTAGCAACACGATACCAACAAGGAATTACAGCAGGGGGGTGCGGGGACGGGAGGGGGAGGGGGAGGGGGAGGGGGCACGTACTGAGGGGCAGAACGGGGGCGTAGATGAGCGGCAGCAGCATCAGCAACGGCGGCTTCCTCTGAGGCGGCGGCGGGCGCCTCGCCGACGGATCGCTGCTCCGAGACGACAGGGGTACATGAGATCGATCAGTGAGCAGATGAACCCGTGATTTATGGACTGGGAAGAGAGCCTTACTCGAATTGTGACGAGGAGGAGGAGGAGGACGCCATGATCGGGGTGGGAGAAGAATCTGAATCGAGTCGAGTCGGAGGGGAAGGGGGTTTTGCCGTTTGGCTTCCTCTGTTCTTCGGCGCCGCTGGTTTTGGGACTCCGCGGTTTCATTTGGGGCCGGTCTAGCGACTGTGGTATTACGTCAGAGCTGCATCGTTCACGTAAAATTAGCTTTACGCCTTCTAGCTTCGGTTGTGTGTCCAGCGAAGTCGTTTCTAGGCCGACTCAGCACGTTGGTTTCTGTTTACACTAGTCCTTACCGGCTTAGATCGCCGGCGGCGGCGATGATGCTGAGGTCGCGGCGAGCGGCAGGGCCGCTTCTCCGGCTCTCCAGCGCCGGCGCTGTCGGCGAGAGGACAGGCCGCGGCGTTCCGTCCGCGCCCGCGGTGTTCACCCGTGGCTTCCTGGATTTCTTCAAGGTAGGCGCCTTGGGTCTCCTCTCTGCGACTGCAGTGCATTAGCGGGTTTACTCACATGGTTTCTCGTGGTGTCGATCATCAGAAGGGGGACAAGGAGGCTGCTGAGAACGCGGAGGCCAGGGCGAAGGCGAAGGCCAGGCTGTAAGGCTCTTCTCCTCACATCACCCCTACTGCTTATGCCCTACTGTAATAGGTGCATTGTGTGATGGTTTAGTTCTGAACCTCTGGTTTGTTGGTCTAGTGCAGTACTGATGAGATGAGAAGGGGGTACTTCGACGACATTGCCGAGATCCGCAAGAACGCCGGCAAGGTATATATTTCATCAGTAATTTTGTTTTCAGTGTGTTGATTGACTGATAATAACTGCTGCTGAGGTTGGATGGTCGGTGAACCTGGGTCCTCACGTAGTAACTGGAATCGAAATGGTGTAGATTGCGGTGGCGAATAAGGTCATCATACCGGATGTTGATTCTGTGAAGTTCCCTGATCTTGCTTTGGAGTACCCTGCTGGTGGGGCATTGCGACTACCACTTGTTGCGTCTCCTTCTGAAGACAATAGTTCTGAGGCTGGTCGTACAGTGGTTCCTGAGGCATCACTGGTGTGCCTTTCCTTTCGTGCAAACTCGCAGGTATGAGTAGCTGCAGTACATTCTTGATTAGTGTACTTCTATGTATTCTGTACTTATATTGGTAAAAAATATTTATGACTACCTGTTGAACTTGGATAGTACTTCCATATTTAATAAAAACTGTCCTCTTTTAGGAGTTAGAACATGGTAGCCATGGCCATGTTTTGGAAATAACCTTATTTTCACTGATTAAACTACTTCACACTTTTGGGATAAATGATGACCAGTGAGCGTGCGAAGTGCATAACACACATTTTTTCACTTGCCACATGCAAATTGGAAAGAGAAATGAAGTTGCTTGTGGCTGCTATGGTTTGACAAGTTCAGTAGTAGATTAGCGTCATATAGGTACCATGAGAATGTTTGATCTCAACTTATATTTCACTTAGGTCTCTAGCATTCCCTGAGCCAATTCAGGCCTAAGCTTGTTCAGAAAGGGGTGTTGTATTGGTTTGTCTTTGCCCAGCCCCCTCGGATCACTAAACTTGAACACTGAAATGATGTGTGACGTGTGTCCCTTTTGTACGGTCATGTTGCATGTGTTTCGTTTGTGTATTAATGAACACAAGGGTTCGCTAACCCAAATTCCAAAATATGTGTAGATGTTAAATAAGTTTCTACTTGCTAGTTGTACCTTCTTTTCTTGTCTCTTGAAAAGCTGCAAATTCATCTTACAGAACTGTGTATGCCCTACCTTTGTTTCCAGTACTGGTAAGCTGATATTATAAACAATTCATTCTTTTATCTGTAACTAAGAGTATTAGGTACAAATATGACTGTCTGAGCCCAATGTAGTATGGAAATCACAACATTCAGTTCCTTTATGAAATATTTCCAGAAGTTGCATACTTATCTTGCATCGACTCATGCCATACACCACCAAACACATGCATGGGTCCTCATCCTGCATCCCCTCGTGTATGAATAATATGATGTGCCAACAAAATCCACTCAACTTTCAGTTCCTTTCTGAAATATTTCCAGAAGTTGCATACTTATCTTGCATCGATTCATACCATACACCACCAAACACATGCATGGGTCCTCATCTTGCATCCCCTCATGTATGAATAATATGATGTGTCAACAAAATTCGCTGTTACATTGCCACGAAGCTACAAAAAATTGTGCCTCCCATTTAAGTCTGTTATGGGTCTCGTTTGTTACAAATTACTATGTCAAGTTCCCAAGATGCAGATAACAATATTCAGTTGATCCTAGTTGAATGATGGGCAGGTGCATGACAGGCAGCTGCAACATCTTCTTCCAATTGATCTAACCAAAACAGCTGCTTGTATGCAGTTAAGACAAAACAATCATTGTTTCAGTAGTTACCTACAAGTCTAGAGGTCATACTTGACATATTGAGCTCTGGTTTCATGTCTTTCTTTACATTGCCAACATCATTAAGTGAATATGTGGATGTCCAATTGGTGGCTCGATAGCTAACTAGATATTGTTCAACAGAAAATGGCAGAGTCGTGGAGCCTACCTTTTCTTGATGCATTTGGTGCTTCTGGAAAAGTTCAAGCGTATGAGGTATTCTTACATAATTATTCTCAGTTTGTTACACAGTGCAAAATATGTTTATGATGCAAAGCCATCTAAATTACAATTGGCCGGTTTTATTTCCGTCTACGTTAGATGGTTCATCAGTTAATTTTTTCTAAACTTTAGACAATTAGGTAACCTAACACTAAGTGGATTGAGAGAAATCATCCCTTATGTCCTTTCAAATGATCTTGAATGGCAAATATCTTCAGTTAATTATTGCCATCAAGGCTGTTTATGATGACCTGAAAATAAGTAACTGTTGGCAATAATTATCTGAAGAAATTATGATGGTGCTGAAGGAAGGTTTGTGTTTCAGGTCTCATTTATAGATTCATGGGTGTTGTCATCGGGTCCCGTGAGGCGTGCATTCCTCAAGATGACAAAGAAGTCGAACAATCCACAGAGACATGCTGTGTATGCCTTTGGCGACCACTATGACTTCAGGAAAGAGCTTCAGATCGTAAACCTTCTTACTGGGTATGTTTCTCCTGTCCCTTAAATCATTCAGTGAACTATAAGCAGGAGTTCTGGTTATGACAAGGTTGTCCAACTCTTTGTCCTGCAGGTACATATACCTGGTTGATCGCCTGGGAAGGATAAGATGGCAAGGCTTTGGACTTGCGACACAGGAAGAGTTGTCATCGCTAACAGCGTGTACCTCCATCTTGTTAGATGAAAAATGAAACTAGACGGCTTCCGAAATGTTTACCATTTTTTGGTTGGAGATTTTTTGTGGTTTCTGGGCTGTTTTTTCGTCCTTTCCTGCATGTTAACGAGGGATGTTTCGTTTTTGACTGATAGGCAGATAGCACATACTACCACACATAGGATTGGTGAACTTGTTTTGTGCCATCCAGTCACGTTGTGTAACAGCGTGGATTCTCTGCATGGACTGAATGCACCTGAAATAATCGAACTCAAATACTCAGCTTTTGCGATCTGATGTTGCTTGGATATTGCATGTCCTGCATTGAGCATAGTTGGGTAAGATGACAGAAAATACCTTCTCTGTCTCAAAGCAAAGGTTGGGGTACTGTCCTGGGAACAGAACAACCGCTTCGATCAGGCTCAGGCTTAATATTTTTGGTGCTGTATCCGACCAACATCATTGTGGCGATGGAGATGCTGCGCTTGGAATGAGCTAATGCTGTTACACAATGTCAACTATATTGGTTAAATACTTGATCATGTCATGGGTTACCTCTTAACTGATGAATTGATACTTGGTCCCAGCTTAACATCGTTCAAGCTCCCTCTTTGGAAAAAAAAAAACACCATTCAATCCCTGCCATGGTCTCATGTAGATGGTGTCATCTACGATGGGGTCTCTTTGATCTGGATCCCCGTCTCTGACATGTCACATTGGAGGAGAGGGCTTACTAAGCTTGGGATGCGTCCTCGACCGATGATGGAACCACAATTATGTGCTTTCGTCTTGCCTCTTGCAGCTGATGATGTCCAAACCCAACGAATCCGCGTCCAATGTTACCGCCATTGAGTGCTTAGAAACCGAGACAGCGATACCTAGTCCAGTTAATCCTAGACGTCCTATACAACCACAACTGGCAGCATCGTGCCCACAAGCAACCTGAATGCCTGGTATGAAAAATGCAACTTGGCGGCCGAGTGGTCATTCAGAAGATCTCCGACGAAGCATGCCTGTAGATAGCCGTGGGGCTCTTCTGGGATTGCTTGAGCCAGGTAGATAGGTGGAGGTGTCGCGAGTAGTTAGCTAGCGTGTGAGTGTTGCCCTCGAGGCGGCGTGGTTTGCGTCCGGGGCGTCTGTGCCGTGGCGTGTTGTAAACTTTGGCCGCTTGGCCCCTCTTCTATGAAAAAGATACGTCTTCCGAGACATATCCTTGAAAAAAAATACAACTTGGTAGTAGAAAGGGGTCCTCCAAGCAATTTATTACTCCCTCCGACCTATATTACTTGACTTGTATTTGTCAAAATTTGAATGAATCTATATACTAAATAGTGTTTAGATTCATTCAAATCTAGACAAATTTGAGTCAACTAATATGGGTCGGAGGGAGTAGAAGATTTTCGATTGTGTACAAGGAGATGTTGGAATTTGGGTGTGGGCCTTGGCCCATAGCCTAATACAAATTCTGAAATTCTCTTGGCCCATTCATGCCTAGCAAGGGGTGGCACCAAAGTTTAGTCCCACCTTGCTAGTTTAGAGGGAGTTGGACCAATATATATAGTGGAGTGTTTCACTACCTCCTAAAGAGAGTGAAGAGGAGTGGCATACACGCGCGCTCCTCCTCCTCCGCCGCCCGCCTCGCCACGCCTCGTCACGACGCGCGCGCGCCGCGGTTTGCGGAATTGTGCGAGTTATTTTTCTGTCAGCCGTTTCCGGTTTTTCCGGAAACGTGGGCTGTTACTACTCGGACGTGGGCTACGCCCCACGTCTTACCCGACCGGCGCCTATATATAAACGGTCTTAGGCAAAAATCCTAATACGAGAAAAAATACACATCATCTCTCTGCCTTCAGAACCTTGCGCCGCCGCTACACCTTCTCCATCCCCTCTTCCGGCGTGCACCGGACGACGGGACAGTAGGCCTCCGGAACCACCGCCTCTCGTGAACCTGTACGGGTGAGGGGCGATCAGGTTTTTGGGGAGCGCGTCTGCGCGACTACTGACGGCATCACGTCGACCGACCACTCCTTCCCCGACGAGGACTTCTTCCCGGACATCAGCAGCCTCTACATCGACGCCATGGCTGACGGTACTGGTGTCAACCTCAACTCCAACCTGAACGCGAACCCGATTCCTCCTCCAGCACCATACGTAATCTGTTCCTATCTAGTTCAGTTTCTGTTGCAGTTTCTTGTACTAGCTCTTGGAATAGATGTGATCTGTTTATTCTGGTTGAATATGATCTGTTCGTCTATTCTGCTAGTATACATGATTAGATTAATTCCAGCACTTATAGTCATGATTTATTATTACTTATTTCGGATTAAATATTATGGTAATTTGCTTATATTTTCAACAATCCAAAAACCTGATTATAGGCAACTGAATTCAACTGGTTTAGCCGCGGCTACAAGGCCGCCTCCTTTTGACGGTGTCAATTATAAGAGATGGCGCACGAGAGCAGTTCTATGGTTGAAAAACCTAGGCTGCTATAGCGCCACACTTGGCAAACCTGAGGGAGACCTTTCTCCTGTTCAGGAGGAAGCGTTTCAGAAAGTCGACACCATGTTTATAGGGGCTTTGTTCAATATTCTTGGTGACAACATTGTTGACACCTATATGTCATTTGATAATGACAAGGATGCGTGGGATGCACTGGACGCCAAGTTTGGTGTTTCGGATGCTGGCACTGAACTGTATATCATGGAGCAATTCTATGATTACAAGATGACTGATGACCGTCCCATCGTGGATCAGGCTCATGAGATACAGTCCCTTGCCAAAGAACTCGAGCAGTTCAAGTGTAACTTACCGGACAAGTTCGTGGCCGGAGGCATTATTGCTAAGCTTCCTCCTTCTTGGAGGAACTTTGCTACCTCTCTGAAACATAAGAGACAGGAGTTTTCTGTTTCGGATCTCATCGGATCTCTTCATGTTGAAGAAAAGGCGAGAGCAAAAGATACACGTCCTCGAGGTTTTGATGGAAGTTCTAGCGCACATGTAGTGCAGAAAAACAACTTCCAGTCCCACAAGTTCAAGAATAAGAACAGGTCTGATGGCAAAGGAAAGTTTGATGGCAAAAACAAGGCCGCACAGACTACCAACTTCAAGAAGAAGACTGAGTATAAGAAGAAAGGATCCTGCCATGTCTGTGGTGATCCTAATCATTGGGCTCCTAGCTGCCCCAATCGCTTTGACAAGCGTTCACATGAAAATAGTGGCAAGTCCGCTAATGTTGTTCTTGGTGATATTGAGATGAAGGATGCTGGGTACGGTATATTTCCCACTGTTCTTTCAGTTTGTAATTCACCTGATTGGTGGATAGACACTGGTGCAAATATACATGTATGTGCTGATATTTTCATGTTCTCTTCTTATCAGGTCGAACGGGCTGGCTCCGTGCTGATGGGAAACGGCTCACGTGCTTATGTTCAAGGTGTTGGTACGGTGGATCTGAAGTTTACTTCGGGGAAGATCGTACAGCTGAAGAATGTGCAGCACGTTCCCTCAATCAATAAGAATCTCGTCAGCGGATCTCTTCTATGTCGAGATGGTTTTAAGTTAGTCTTTGAGTCCAATAAAGTTGTAATTTCTAAGTGTGGACAATTTGTTGGAAAGGGTTATGAGTGCGGAGGCTTGTTCCGCTTATCTTTGTCAGACTTATGTACTCAAGTTATTAATCATGTTTGCAATGATAGTGAATCCAATATTTGGCATTCACGACTTTGTCATATTAATTTTGGGTGCATGACGCGGCTTGCCGATATGAATTTAATTCCGAAATTTACTACTGTCAAAAGTTCCAAGTGTCAAGTATGTGTGCAAGCTAAGCAACCTCGCAAGTCTCACAAGACTGCCGAGGTACGAGATTTGGCACCACTGGAACTAATACATTCAGATCTTTGTGAGATGAATGGTGAGTTGACAAAAGGTGGAAAGCGATATTTCATGACTTTAATTGGTGATTCCACTCGATACTGTTATGTGTATCTTCTGAAATCTAAAGATGAAGCTTTTAATCACTTCAAAATCTATAAAGCTGAATCAGAAAACCAACTTGATCGAAAGATTAAGCGACTTCGGTCTGATCGTGGTGGAGAGTATTTTTCCAACGAATTTGATTCTTTTTGTGCGGAGCATGGTATTATCCATGAGAGGACGCCTCCCTACTCACCTCAGTCAAATGGGGTGGCCGAAAGAAAGAACCGTACTCTAACTGATTTGGTTAACGTCATGTTAGATACATCGGGTCTATCCAAGGAATGGTGGGGGGAGGCGATAAAGATTGCGTGTCATGTCCTAAACCGTGTTCCCAAAAAGAACAAAACCATTACTCCATTTGAGGAATGGGAAAGGAAAAGGCTGAAACTCTCCTACTTACGAACTTGGGGTTGTTTGGCGAAAGTGAATGCGCCGATACCCAAGAAGCGCAAGCTTGGACCAAAAACCGTGGATTGTGTCTTTCTGGGATATGCATTTCATAGCATTGGCTATAGATTTTTGATAGTGAAATCTCAGGTATCTGACATGCATGTTGGTACAATCATGGAGTCGAATGATGCGACTTTCTTTGAAGACATCTTTCCCATGAAAGATTCATCTAGTTCATCAAATCAGGAGATGCCTAGTTTATCTAGTCAAGAATTAATCACAATTCCTGAACCCACCATTTCGATAGAACACCCAGATAATCCTGTGGAGGATAACAGTGAAGCTCCTACCAGAAGTAAGAGACAAAGGACTGCGAAGTCCTTTGGTGATGATTTCATTGTATACCTCGTGGATGATACTCCCACTTCTATTTCAGAAGCTTATGCATCTCAAGATGCTGACTACTGGAAAGAAGCCGTTCGCAGTGAGATGGATTCCATCATAGCAAACGGAACTTGGGAAATTACTGATCGTCCTTATGGGTGCAAACCTGTAGGATGTAAGTGGGTGTTTAAGAAGAAGCTTAGACCTGATGGTACTATTGAGAAGTATAAGGCACGCCTTGTTGCCAAGGGTTATACCCAGAAAGAAGGCGAAGACTTCTTTGATACTTATTCACCTGTGGCTAGATTGACCACCATTCGAGTACTGCTATCCTTGGATGCCTCGCATGATCTTCTCGTTCATCAAATGGACGTTAAGACGGCTTTCCTAAATGGAGAGTTAGATGAGGAAATTTATATGGATCAGCCAGATGGATTCGTGATAGATGGTCAACAAGGCAAGGTGTGCAAGTTACTGAAGTCTCTGTATGGTCTTAAGCAAGCACCTAAGCAGTGGCATGAGAAGTTTGAAAGAACTTTAACTGATGAAGGCTTTATTGTAAACGAAACTGACAAGTGTGTGTACTATCGCCATGGTGGGGGCGAGGGAGTCATCTTATGTCTGTATGTTGATGATATACTGATATTCGGGACCAATCTTAATGTTATCAATGAGGTCAAAGACTTTCTATCTCGTTGTTTTGAGATGAAAGATCTAGGAGTGGCTGATGTGATATTGAACATCAAGCTGCTGAAAGATGATGATGGTGGGATAACACTGCTTCAGTCTCACTATGTGGAAAAGATCTTGAGTCGTTTTGGGTATAGCGAATGTAGATCCTCTCCTACACCATATGATCCTAGCGTGTTGGTTCGAAAGAATCAGGGAGATCCTAAGGATGCTAAAGATCAGCTGAGATATTCTCAGATTATTGGCTCGCTTATGTATTTAGCCAGCGCTACGAGGCCTGACATCTCCTTTGCTGTAAGCAAGTTAAGTCGATTTGTCTCAAATCCTGGAGATGTTCATTGGCAGGCCCTTGAAAGGGTTTTGCATTACTTGAAAGGCACCGCGAGCTATGGGATTCACTACTCCGGGTATCCAAGGGTACTTGAAGGGTATAGTGACTCAAACTGGATTTCTGATGCTGATGAGACTAAGGCCACGAGTGGTTATGTGTTTACACTTGGTGGTGGCGCTGTTTCTTGGAAGTCTTGCAAGCAGACCATCTTAACGAGGTCAACTATGGAAGCAGAACTCACAGCATTAGACACAGCCACTGTTGAAGCAGAGTGGCTTCGTGAACTCTTGATGAACTTACCTGTGGTTGAAAAACCAATACCCGCAATCCTTATGAACTGTGATAACCAAACTGTGATCATAAAAATAAACAGTTCTAAGGACAATATGAAGTCATCAAGACATGTGAAGAGGAGATTGAAATCTGTCAGGAAAATGAGAAACTCCGGAGTTATTGCATTGGATTATATCCAAACATCTAAAAATCTGGCAGATCCCTTCACAAAGGGTCTATCACGTAATGTGATAGATAATGCATCGAGGGAGATGGGTTTGAGACCCACTTTTTGAGTTGCTCACAGTGGTAACCCGCTCTATGTGATCGAAGATCCCGTGAAGTAGAGTTGGGAGACAAGCTGTTGGTCAACTGGGAGGAGAGTATCCTTATAGCATACTACCACTCCGTATAGATGCAATACTCTCCTATTCTGCATGGCAGGTTGGTATTTACCTTAATGTGTTCTGAGTGGCTTGTTTAAGCAAAGATGTTGTCCTGCAGAACATCTTTTGAAGAACACACCTATATGAGTCTGACTGTCAAACGTCGCAGTCCGTGAGAGTTGGGTGCTCTCTAATAAACTCATGAAAGGCCATGGAGTATGACGCATAAGCTCCAAACCGCGGAGAAGCTTCGCGGCAGCCCTGTATCGGTCTAGACCTTATGTGAAACTAGTGCGCACCATGTTCCCCACTGCTTGCTCCTCTTACCCGAATGGGGTTATATGCCTTAGTGAAACTCAGGGTAAAGGGATGGATATTAAATGATAGGAAGTGCTAGGAAGTGAAATAGAATGAAATAGAGCCACTTTCTTTGGGCTTCCCTATGAAAACTTGTAGTTCAAGGCATAGTCCACTATTCAAGTTGCAATCTATTGTAGCATGAAGTTCTAAGTGGAAGTTCAACTTAACAGTCTCCACCTCGCACCGGTATATAAACAATGCTCTGGAACTGATTGATGTGATGTGATGATATGTGCCTATGAGAATTTGTGGGGGATTGTTGGAATTTGGGTGTGGGTCTTGGCCCATAGCCTAATACAAATTCTGAAATTCTCTTGGCCCATTCATGCCTAGCAAGGGGTGGCACCAAAGTTTAGTCTCACCTTGCTAGTTTAGAGGGAGTTGGACCAATATATATAGTGGAGTGTTTCACTACCTCCTAAAGAGAGTGAAGAGGAGTGGCATACACGCGCGCTCCTCCTCCTCCGCCGCCCGCCTCGCCTCGCCTCGTCTCGTCTCGTCACGACGCGCGCGCGTGCGCCGCGGTTTGCGGAATTGTGCCCGGAAACATGGGCTGTTACTACTCGGACGTGGGCTACGCCCCACGTCTTACCCGACCGGCGCCTATATATAAACGGTCTTAGGCAAAAACCCTAATACGAGAAAAAATACACATCATCTCTCTGCCTCCAGAACCTTGCGCCGCCGCTACACCTTCTCCATCCCCTCTTCCGGCATGCACCGGACGACGGGACAGTAGGCCTCCGGAACCACCGCCTCTCGTGAACCTGTACGGGTGAGGGGCGATCAGGTTTTTGGGGAGCGCGTCTGCGCGACTACTGACGGCATCACGTCGACCGACCACTCCTTCCCCGACGAGGACTTCTTCCCGGACATCAGCAGCCTCTACATCGACGCCATGGCTGACGGTACTGGTGTCAACCTCAACTCCAACCTGAACGCGAACCCGATTCCTCCTCCAGCACCATACGTAATCTGTTCCTATCTAGTTCAGTTTCTGTTGCAGTTTCTTGTACTAGCTCTTGGAATAGATGTGATCTGTTTATTCTGGTTGAATATGATCTGTTCGTCTATTCTGCTAGTATACATGATTAGATTAATTCCAGCACTTATAGTCATGATTTATTATTACTTATTTCGGATTAAATATTATGGTAATTTGCTTATATTTTCAACAGGAGAGAGCGGACGCTAGCGCTGGAACTCAAGATCTCATGGATAGAACATGTATCAACACCTCCCAACATCCAACAATCCGGGCTAAGCCTCGGTTCACAAAACACCCTGGTATTACAACCATGAGCAACATCCCTAACGTCCATCTCCACATCTGCTATTACGTTGCCACGATTGGCAACAACATGGTCAACGTATCCATCACGGTGACCAGCTCCAACACCACCGTCTCCATCATGGTGACCAGCTCCAACGAGGGTGTCGGGAATGTGGATGTCCGTGGCCTACATGATCCTCGGTGTGCACCACCGACATTGTCATTATCTATGTTAGAATAAAATATTTTTCTATCAGAACATTTTCTTGGAGTAAGACAGCGATCAAGCGTCCAATTTCCTACGGAGCAGGCAAACTGATTAGCATGATATAGGGAGACAAGTTAGACAAGATTGGAATGGCATAGGAACATGTGTCGATATATCAGATCGGCTAATGTTTCCATGTTGATGCGATGTATTCCACCGGTTCCCTGACTTGGAGACTTTATTATTGGTATATCTATATTGATAATTTTGATTAACGAGTTATTTCTTGCTCCTACTCGTAGCCTCCAATAATTTTGTCTTGAGCCGCACTATAAATACACAACAAAATTACCTATCCATGAGGATCAGACGTGACAATGATCAATGGTCTCACCGTACACATGGTGTTATTTTCTAATCCAATCCATCTAGACAAGACATAATTACAAGATTACTAATGGATATGGCCCATCGGGACAATTTTATATCATAGCTAATATCATGCATGCCATGTTGACAAAAATCTGATATGGCACGATAATTAATGGAAAAAGAGATGATTAGAGTATCATAGGTAGATATCGTATCATAGCATGTAAAACTAAAAAATTCTCATACAAATAAATCTTGTACACAATTTTGTATTGAGATTCTACAAATCATTAAATATAATACTAGTATGATACACGGGGAATTATATAGTTGAACCATTTCTATCTCAAGTAACGTGGCAATTATATTATATGTATGTTAGCAAACTCATGCAGCCTACAAATAAGGACACAATCACGTAAACAACAAAAGATCTCCCTAAAATCAAGGAGTACTTATTTTAAATTAAAAAAAGATTAGGTAACTTCTATCTTGCTGGGAGAAGTATATGAAAGGTAAGAATAATCTATTTTTGTTGTTGCCTCAGACTCAGATTAATCAGCAGAAACAGCTCCAGTCCACGCAAGGACTTGATTGCCAACAGGGCTGGTCCACGGAATTTGGGGGTCTCGTCACAACATGAAATCAAGCTCCCCTTGTTGGCAATTTGGCCAGAAATAATCCTTAAAAAAACAAATTCACGAAATGAACTTCGACGAAAACAAATTCACTGGACTAACCCTTTTTGCAACGTCATACGCGGTGGCGCCGCACACTGAAGAGCAACGCGCCTGCCAGCGTCGCTCGCCCGTGGCCTCATGGGCCTCGGTTCCTTTAGTGCGGCGCATGACGCCGCACTCTGTAGTGCAACGCCACAACGTGTGGCGCCGTACATTAGGTCTAGTACAACCACAACTGCCAGCATCGCACCCATGAGCAACCTGAACGCCTTTGAAAGAACATGTTGGGCCCCCATGTGTGGTTTTGGTAATTAATGACAATCTTTATGGACTAATGTGTGTATTAAGTTATACTTATAGGATTTGTCCATTGACATCGCTTGGAGCATGTGTTGGCTTCAAGATCGATGAAATGCAAAGAAGATATGTTGGGCAAGCTCAATATGCGAGGGTCGATGATGAGGATTTAAGGAAGGTGTTCCATCTTGAGAAGGGCAAGATCGTCTACATCGAGCTCAAGTGGAATGCTCAAGGCAAAGGTATAATATTGATAGGTTTTTCATTTTGCCGGTCTTACGTTGTGGTGTGAGACTGGGTTTAGGATAGATAACCGTACTATCAAGAGGGGCTCTCATATGAGTAATTCGGCCACATCGTTCGGAGAGAGCTCAAACCTTTGCATACTTGCATCATCGTATTTGGTTGTTATTTGGTCTTATCCATGTAATGATATAGAGCTTGTGGTAATCTCCATAACAAGCTCTTGTTCATCTAAATCGGATCTCTCATTAGTATCTTGTTGTGATTTTGATTTATGCGGTTTTTTGGTTTCTCACCAAGTAAGATATATCACATTATTCTACTTGATACTTTCTCACTTGGTGATAATCAATATTTCCACTTTTTATTGGGAAGCCCTTGTCTCCCTCTATCCAACGCAATTTGAATCGGGTCAATCGGAGCTTCCAGTCAAAAGTTATTGTCGTTTGAATATTTGCCTGTCGATCTATTTTTTGAGCCAAGCGGTAGTACCGTCCGGACGGACCGGTACTACCGCCCGGGCCTGAAAACGGCCAGTTTTTGTTCTGTCTTGCTAGGTACCCAGATCCGGTACTACCGGCCAGCCCGGTAATACCGCCTGGGTGGGCCGATAGTACCGGTAGTACCGGTCGGCCTAGTTTTCTTCCTAGATATTTTGTTAGATCTAGATCGTGCGACCGCTCGCGCCGCGCCTGCGTTGAACCACGCCTGCCTCGCAGGCCACCCGCTCGCCGAATCCCGTGCGCTGGCCCCACCTCACCACTGCCGCTCTGCTGGCCCCGATTCCTGCGCTGCCCTGCGCCTGCAGCCTCGCCAATCCCGCTCGCCCGCGTCGCGTGCTACCCCGCGCCTGGCCCCACGCGCGCTGCAGCCCTGCCGCGCCTGGCCCGCGTTTCCCGCCCTGCCGCGCTGCATGCGCTTGCCCGCCTGCCCGCCTCGCTGTGCTGTTGCCGCTGCAGCTGCTGCGCGCCTGCTGCTCTGCCCCGCGCAGCACTTGCTTGTTGGCCCCGCTGCTGCTGCTGCCGCTCTCGCGCGCGCATGCGGCTTGCGTCACCTGGCCCCACTGTTTCCCGCATGCATCGCCACCAGCTCCACTCGCGGTGGCCCAGCTCGCTTGCTGCCTTGCTGTTTCGTTTTTATCTGTCTTTCGCTGGCGCGTGCGGTACTGCCGGTTAAATCCGGTACTACCGGACCTTCCAGAAAAATCATCCCAACAGCCAGATTTTGGCCGTGTCTTTAAATAGCTTTGCCCCATTTTCATTTAGGGTTAAGTCTTCCTCCTTTTCTTGCCCAAGCTTTGCCCCCATTTGCTCTACTCTTTAAGCTTGATTTCTACACACCCCTCCATTGATTCTTGCAGATATTTGAGGGGTTGTTGGAGGAGATCTAGCCCCACGTTTTGACCTAACTGATTCATCTCTTTGTGAGTGCATCTTTGGGGATCTAGATTTTAGGAAAATTTTGTGTCTCTCTTTGATTCCTCCTCTCTTGTTCCCCCAATAGCTTTAGTAGCTTTGTTGGAACTTGAGAGTGAGGGATTTGGGTATCTTTGTGGTGTTCTTGCCATTTGCATTTGTTGTATCGGTTTGAGTTCTCCTCGGAGGATTTGGTTTGAATTGCTCATTGGAGCTTGTCCCTCTTGGGTTCTTGGAACCCTAGACGGTTTTGTGGCCTTGGTGGCATTGTGTCCTTGGTGGCATTTGTTGAGACCTTTTGTGGCGTGTGTTGGGAGCCTCCAATTAAGTTGTGGAGTTGTGCCCCAACCTTGTGAGAGGTTCCGGTTGCCACCGACAAGTGCACCGATAGTGGAAGCGTGGATCGATCCCATTGGGGTGAGATTCACCGGAGAATAAGGGAGGCCTTTTGTGGCGTTGGTGGTTTGATACCACCCCCTCTCCAAACGAGACGTACTCCATGTTGGGAGGAACTCGGTAAAATATCGGTGTCCCCGCGTGCCTCGGTTATCTCTATACCAAGCTCTTTACTTATGCACTTTAGCCTTCATGCTTGAAGTAATATATATCTTGCTATCACTTTGTTGTTTGTATTGCTTAGCATAAGTTGTTGGTGCACATAGGTAAACCTTAGTTGTTTCTAGGTTGTGCTTTACAAAGTAAACACTAGTTTTATTCTGCCTTTGTTGAGCCACTCTAGGAAAAGTTTTAATCGCCTATTCAACCCCCCCTCTAGGCGACATCCGTATCCTTTCAGCCTTGTATGAAAAAAGCAACTTGGTAGGTAGAAAGGGGTCCTCCAAGCAATCCATTAGAAGATTTTCGGTTGTGTACAAGGAGAGAGTGGACGCTAGCGCTAGAACTCAAGATCTCATGGGTAGGTCAGGTATCAACACCTCCCAACGTCCAACGATCCCGGCTAAGCCTCGGTTCACAGAATGCCCAGGTATTACAACCATGAGCAACATCCCTAACGTCCACCTCCACATCCGCTATTACGTTACCACGATTGGCAACAACATGGCCACCATCTCCATCAAGGTAACCAGCTACAACACCACCGTCTCCATCACGGTGACCAGCTCCAACGAGGGTGTCATGAATGTGGACGTCTGTGGCCTACATGATCCTCTCCCGCACCACCGACATTGTCATTATCTATGTCAGAATAAAATATTTTTCTATCGGAACATTTTCCAGGAGTAAGATAGCGATCAAGCGTCCAATTTCCTACTTGAGATTGATATAGGGAGACAAGTTAGACAAGATTCGAATGGGCATAGAAACATGTATTGATATACCAGATCGGCTAATGCTTCCATGTTGATGCGATGTATTCCACTGGTTCCCTGACTTGGAGACTTTATTATTGGTATATCTATATTTTTTTTGAAGGATTGGTATATCTATATTGATAATTTTGATCAACGAGTTATTTCTTGCTCCTACTCGTAGCCTCCAATAATTTTCTCTTCAGCCATGCACTATAAATACACAACAAAATTACTTATCCCCGAGGATCGGACGTGACAATGATCAATGGTCTCACCATACGCATGGTGTTATTTTCTAGTCCAATCCATCTAGACAAGACATAATTACAAGATTAGCAATCGATATGGCACATCCGGACGGTTTCCTATAAACTCATTACTCAAAACTCAATATATACACGGGAAGTTATATAGTTGAACCAATTCAATCTCGAGTAACGTGACAACTATATTATTTCCTCCATCTCAGTTTATAAGACTTGCACGTATATCTAGGTCGTCCGTATAAATTATATAATATAAAAATTATACATTAGAAAATATAATATTTGAAGTTTCTATATATATATATATCTCATGCTAAGTTGGTTAACATGTAAGTCTTATAAACCAAGACGAAGAGAGTACATGCATGTTAGCAAACTCAGGTGACGTACAAACAAGGACACAACCACACAAATAAGAAAAGATCTCTCTAAAATCAAGAACTCAGATTAATCAGCACAAACAGCTCCAGTCCACGCAAGGACTTGATTGCCAACAGGGCCCGGTCCACGGAATTTGGGGGTCCCGTTGTAAACATGAAATCAACGCCCCTTGTTAATGTGTAGTAAGAGATTTCTAGGATCAAGAAGGGCCATTGCCCCCCCCCCCCCCCCCCCTCCCAAAAATAATACTAATGATATATTTAATATTTATGCTAGAAGTAGATCAAGAGTACATATTTAATTAAGAAATAGGAGTAAGGGTAGAGTTATGATAGGTTATGGCCGGAACAATCTATATTTTCTTTTTTAGACAACAAAATTATATTTTCTAAAATTATTATATACTATTATATATCAAAAGTATTAGACAAATATAGGTACACAAACAAATTGTGGACCGGGACCCTAGACCATGGGGCTAGCGCGAGTCCCTTTGCCCTGCCAAGTCTTGTAAGGTACTCCTCGTGCATGCACCATCCAAACATATTTAGAGATGGAAAGAAGTCTACGTAACCCCCTAACTATTAGCTTTGGAACGCTAACCATCCCTAACTATTAACTCGGTCACTTAACCCCTCAACTATCCAAAACTGGGCATATTACCCCCTAGGGATCTTATGGCTGTTTTGACAATGGTTTAGGACAGGGTGGACAATTATTAGGCACAGCTAGGATGGAAAGGTTCAGCGTGGTCAGTCCAAATTCCTCTTTATGTTTCTTTCCCTCGCAACCAAATTTTTTCTTCCCAGTGAACTGAACCAAATTTTTACTACAGTAGCTGAATACTAGTATACCAATACACCATGCCTTAAGCACCTACAGTACAACACAACGAAAATAGCAGCCATACATGTTACAGTTTCAGAACGGCGAGTAGGTAGAATCAGGACCAAAAATCTGTAGAATGCCAGACACCAGGAGTTGGTTCGTGTGGATCAAACTGCTAGGAAACCAGAGCATCGAATCACCAAGTTAGCTCGAGGCAAGTAACCATGTTGCTAAAACGGGAGATAAAGCTGAAATAGGGCAGGGACCATGATTTCATGGGAGAGCTCGTCAGAGAGCCGCTGGACAAGGGAGACGAGGGTGGCGTTATCGGCGAAGAAGCCCTGGACGCGTGGGAGCTTGGCTCGGCGGTTGGTGACGGCCCGGGACACGGGCCTTCTCGTGTCTTTCGGTAGGAACATGACGCCCAACGGCTTCACCGTCCCCTTCTTTGGCACCCTTTTTTCTGCTTCTTGGCCAGCTTCTCTCAAAAGCTATCCTCGACCAGCTTCTTCCAGAATCTTATCTTTAAAATTCGTTCAAACTTCTTAACTAATAGTTTTAATGTCAATTTAAAAATAAAAACGATTTTAGCGGATAAGATTCTGGGAGAAGCTGGTCGAGGGTAGCTTCTGGGAGAAGCTGGCCAAGAAGCTGAAAAGAAGGGGGCCTTTGTCGTGGCTATCCCTCTTCTCTGCTCTGGTCGCCTCGACTCTTCCCCAAACCAAAACCCGAGCAAAGAGAGAATAGCGAGAATACAACTACTCCCTCCGTTTCAAAATATAAGATGTTTTAACTTTGTAAAGCAAATGTATCTAGACTAGTTTTAGTATATAGGTTCACTCATGTTTGGAGTGAATCTACACACTAAAACAAGTCTAGATATATTCTTTTTACAAACCTAAAACATCTTATATTTTGAAACAGAGGGAGTAGTAATCAAAACGCAAAGTGGCTCCGGGGAGTGGGTGTGCAGGTGGGGCACCGGGATGCAGGTGAGACTGAACCTTTCCGTCCTAGCTGTGAAGAATTGTCCACCCTGTCCTAAACCAGGGTCCAGTATGGCCTAAAACGCTGTCAAAACAACCATAAGGGTCTAAGAGGGGTAATCTGCCCGATTTTGGATAGTTAAGGGGGTTAAATGATCCAATTAATAGTTAGAGGTGGTTAACGTCCCAATCCTGATAGATAGGGGGTTGTACGGACTTCTTTCTTAGAGATGGCATAT
This sequence comes from Avena sativa, assembly GCA_916181665.1. NCBI lineage: Eukaryota > Viridiplantae > Streptophyta > Magnoliopsida > Poales > Poaceae > Avena > Avena sativa. Next base: position 5,872,382 of record OV702293.1, on the reverse strand, counting down.
TTATGGATTGAAGGCGATCATATCCCGGTTGTATCGGAGATACCTGTCTTATGGGATCGGGTTATTATTTTTTTCCGAATATAGACGTGCATTAACATGAGGAAGGAGGGGCCACTTTCGCATATTTTTGTAGATGTTCGTGATAGTATGATAATGGAAATGAGATCACGTCCTTTTTATTGGGATTGATATATGTGTCAATAGGAAGGTTGAAATAGTCCGCTGGATTTATTTATTTTGAGTTGTGCGATTAATGTCGAGTAGATCAGACGGTCCAGATAATCCAGATGACGACGGTTGAGTGTCGAGTTGTGACGTATGAACATCAACTCCTATTTAATATTCCCTCTAAACCATATTAATGGTCTCAACTTTATCTAAATTCGTATGTATCTAGTTAAATATTTAGTCTAGATGCGTTCATATCATACAAAGTTAATGCTATTAATATGGACCAAAACAAGTAGTAAAGATGTTTGCAAAGCCACACGATTGCACCCCTTGAAAACCTTGGAGGCATCATCTACCTTCCGCCACTATATGCAGCAGGCGAAGCATGTGGCGAAACTAAGAAGGATCCGTGGTTAATTCTTTTTGGGGATATGGACATGGATGAGGAATATGGCTAGAGCCTTTGCGTTCTGACCACAATTTGTGAGAACGATAAACACCACCACCCTAGGGTCTAGTCAACCTCGCATTTTTTTTTTGCCACGGTGATGATAGATTTGAATGCCTAGGTTTTGTTTCAGCTTTTTAAACGGAAGAGCGGGGCAGAGTCTAGGATGGGATGGTCTCCACCGCGCTTTGCTTCTTCTAACCGGGTCATTGTCACATAGTAGAGGCAGAACAACTGACCAATATTGTTGGGAAACCCATCAACGAGGGCTTCGAATTCACTATGGTTAGTAAGAGTTTGTCGGTGGCTATGTTTGTGACTCTCCCGTCAACTTAGAGAAATGGCAGAGGAGATGAGATTATGCACCAACACCTTTGATGGTTCACGCAAAGAAGAAGACATGGAATTAGGTTTACCGATGCTAGGACCAAAAAAATAAGAGGACCAAAAAAAAAGAAAATTTGTCATGTGCGGATCTAACAATAGTATCCATGAAGATAGTTGAGAGCAACGACTTCAAAGACAAGAGGGGGAGGAGGTGGCTGGTTGGGGGAAACGACTATGAAAGACTTCCTTTAATATGAAACATGTTCAGATGTTCTAAAAAATGGCAACACAAATTTGTGGTATATATACAACAATAAATACTTTTGTCTCAAATCAGCTGCATAGGCTAGAAATGAAACCAAAATAAAATGTGGCAACAAGAGAGATGGGGGAGAGAAAGAGAAGATATGTAAATTAAGATTATGGCACATGGGGTGCTGATTTCGAGCTATCATATCATAATGTTGAATCTCTAGATACACTAGAATATCTCTAATCCATTTTTAGCGCATCTTCACATGTCAACTCTCCACTTACCCACTTAGTATTTTCCTGTTTTTAGAATCTTACTATTCACTTGTGCTTTAGTCATCCTCTATTGGATATGCTTAAGACACTTAAATTAGTCAGTGTTATACTAATTTAGTGCCACCCCTACGCTATCATGTATTACCTAAGTTTTGATTCGACCCTTTCTTGTTGGACACACATCCAACTTAGCGTGTGTATCTCTATAACACTCGTTTGTTGGATGTGTTGTCTTTTATTGACCAATCCACTCCTGTTGGAATTATGCCCTAGAGGCAATAATAAAGATGTTATTATTATAATTCTTGTTCATGATAAAGTTTATATTCCATGCTAGAATTGTATTAAGCGGAAACTTTGATACTTTTGTGGTTTATGAACAACGCCGTGTCCCTAGTGCGCCTCTATGGACTAGCTCATTGATTAATGATGGTTAAGGTTTTCTAATCATAGACATGAGTTGTCGATTAATAATGAGATCATATCATTGGGAGAATGATATGATGGACAGACCCAAATCAAGCAGAGCAATTAGATCGTGTCATCGTGTTCATCTTTGCGAAGCTTTTTCTTATGTCAAATATTGTATTCCTTAGACCATGAGATAATGCAACTTCCTGGTATCAGAAGAAAGTTTTGAGGTCATCAAACGTCATCCTATGAGAGGGTGATCATAAAAGTGTCTCTCAGGTGATCGGAAAGTACTTGTTGGGTTGTATGTATCGAGATGGGATTTGTCTCTCCCAAGTTGGAGAGATATACTTCGGGCCCACTCGGTAATCGATATCAACACCGCTTGCAAGCATGTGGTTAAGGAGTTAATCACAAAGTGATATCGGATTATGGAATGAGTAAAGTACTTGCTATGAACGAGATTGAACTAGGTATGTCGATACCGGCGATCGAATCTCGGGCAAGTAAAATATCGCGTGACGAAGGGAATATATATATGGGATTAATTGAATCCTGGCATCGTGGTTCATCCGATATGATCATCGATGAGTATGTGGGAGTCAATATGGGTTTCCAGACCCCGTTGTTGATTATTGATAGAAGATCATGTCTGCATATTCTCGAACCCGTAGGGTCACACACTTAACGTGCCTCGACGCTAGGATAGAATGGATAATTGGTTTATGAGTTTTTGTTCGGAGTCTCGGATGAGATCCAGGACGTCACGAGAGGTTCCGGAATGGTCCGGAGAATAAGATTCATATAAGGGAAAGCAGTTTTTGGATTTCGAAATTGTTTCGGATTGTTCGGTATTGTACCGGAAGCTTCTAGAACCTTCCGGAGTGGGACCAACGTGGAACCACTTGTCGGGAGGGGGCATGGGCCTACGAGGGAGTGCCCTGGCCGCATTGGGCCAGGGGCACAAGGACCCATAGGCCCAGCCGGCCAAAACCCTAGGGAAACCCTAGGGAAACCTTCTAGAAGGAGGGGGAAAACTTGCCTCCCACTCCAACCCTTGGGTCCGCCGCCCTAGGGCTTGGAGGAGGGACCAAGGGGGCCGGCCAGCCCCCTATATATAGAGGGCAGGGGCGCAGCCCTCCTCCCCACTCCATCAATCCTAGCTGCCATACTGCTGCCCTCCAGATCTCTCTCTCTCTCCCGACTGCGCGTAGGCGAAGCCCTGCCGCAGAAACTCTCCACCTTTGCACCACGCCATCGTGTTGTAGATCCAATCTATCTATCCACCCCACTTGCTGGACCGAGGAAGGAGGAGACGTCGAGGTGCCGTACGTGTGCATCTCTCGGAGGCATCGCCACTTGCGGTGTTGGATCGGATCGGATCGCGAGGAGGAGAAGCTAGTACGACTACATCAACCACGTTTCGTTGAACGTTCCGTTGTGCGAATCTTCAAGGGTATGAAGATCTCATCTATACCTCCTCGTTGTTTGCATCTCCTAGATTAGATCTTTGCTTTCCCGTTCGCATCCGTAGAATTTTTTTTGATTTACTATGTTGCGAAACCCTTCAGTGGTATCAGAGCTAGATCTATGTGTAGATGTGTTTCACGAGTAGAACGCAACATGCTTGTTGCGGGCGTTGATGTTTTCTGTTGCAAGCTCTTGTTTGTGTACTTCTTATGACGCGGGATAGTGAGATCGAAGCGGTCCAGGCCAACTTTACGCGACCTTGTTCGCGAGACCGGCTCCGCACTTGACGTGTGGCTTGTTCCACACATGCGGCTGGTGGATGCTAGTTTCTCTCACTATAGTTGTCATGGGATTTACACCGGATGTTGGCAACCATAATATCACCGTTGTGGCTTTCCGTAGGTAAGAATCGTTCTTAGCTTGTTACTCCCATAAGCCACGTAAAACATGCAACAACAAAGTAGAGGCGTCTAACTTGTTTTTGCAGGGAGTGTTTCTGTGATATGGTATGGCCCAAGATGTGATGTGTATGTTGTATGTAATGATCATGTTTTTGTAATATTTCACGACTTGCATGTCGATGAGTACACAACCGGCAGGAGCCATATGGTTGTCTTTATAATTGTGTATGACCTGTGTGTCAACTTCTTATACGCCATGTAATAGCTTTGCTTTATCGCTAAGTAGTTAGCAATAGTTGTAGTTTCTATTCGTGGTGGAGGCAATCATGGTGGAGTGATGGAGATCATGCTGGCACGCACAAGATGGAGATCGTTGCGCGGAGATTGGCTATACCATGTCACATAAAATTATATGCATGTGATGTTTATCCTTTTATGTATCTTATTATGCTTAGATCGCAACGGTAGCATTATAAGATGATTTCTCACTTAAAGATCAAGATAAAACTGTGTTCTATCCATGTATGCACCGTTGCGAAAGTTCGTCATGTTCAAGCATCACGTGATGATCGGGTGCTATAAACTCTACGTTCACATACAACGGGTGCAAGCCAGTTTTGCACACGTGGAAATACTTGGGTTTGACTTGACGAGCCTAGCATGTACAGACATGGCCTCGGAACACACGAACCGAAAGGTTAAGCATGAGTCATATGAATGATATGATCGACACTTTGTTGTCCACCATTGAAACCACATCACTTCTTGTGAAGATCGGATTAGGTGTGGTGAATTTGGATCATGTTCACTAAATAACTTGAGGGATGTTAAATTTAGTGGGAGTTCATCTAGTAATTTGATTAAGTTGAACTAGTTATCATGAACATAGTCTAAATTGTACTTGCAAATTTTGTAGATCAAATGGCTAAGTCCAACTTCAACTTCAACGTTTTTGCTGAGAAAGAAAAGCTTAAGAATAATGGGTCTAACTTCACCAACTAGTTCCGCAATCTGAGAATCATTCTCTCTGGCGGACAAAAGGACTATGTTCTTGAGAAAGCGCTAGGTGACGCCCTTGCTGTAGATGCGCCGACTGATGAGAAAGCTGTTTATCAGTCGCGCAAGGATGATTATGGTGTGATTAAGAGCACCATGTTGTTTGCTATGGAATCGGACCTTCAAAATCGTTTTGAGGAGTTCCCCGGGCCCTTTGAGATTCTTGAGGAACTGAAAACTATGTTTCAGACTCAGGACCGTTCTGAGAGATATGAGATCTCTGAGAAATTCTTTAACTGCAAGATGGAGGAGGGGAGTTCCGTTAGTGAGCACGCCATTAAGATGTCGGGCTACACTCAACGCCTTGAGCAACTGGACTGCAAGATTCCAGAGGAGCTCAAGATTGACAGAGTTCTGCAACCACTCCCTCCTAGCTACAAAGGTTTTATAGTTACTCATAATCAGATTGGTTCCACTGATACGATCACTGAGCTTTTCGCTAAGCTGAAAGCTGCGGAGGTGGACATCAAGAAAGATAATCATGTGTTGATGGTCAACAAGCCCCCCATCTTTAAGAAAGGTAAGGGTGCAAAGAAGCCCTTCAAGAAGGGCAGCGGCAAGCGCATTGCCCCTGCAGAGAAGAAGCTCAAGTTTGGACCTAAGCCAGACACTGAGTGCTTCTATTGCAAGGACAAGGGTCACTAGAAGCGCAACTGTCTGAAGTACTTAGCAGACAAGAAGGCTGGCACCATCAAAGGTATATTTGATATACATGTTATTGATGTTTTCCTTACTAGCCCTCGTTGTAGTGCCTGTGTATTTGATACTGGTTCAGTTGCTAATATTTGTAACTCGAAACAGGAGCTACGGAATAGACGGCAGCTAGCGAGGGATGAGGTGACGATGCGCGTTGGCAACGGATCAAGAGTTGATGTGATGGTCGTCGGCACGCTCTCCTTAGTTTTACCTTCGGTATTAGTTTTAAACCTCAATAAATGTTATTATGTGCATGCGTTGAGCATGAACATCATATCTGGATCGTGTTTATTGCAAGACGGTTATTCATTTAAATCGGAGAATAATGATTGTTCTATTTATATGAGTAACATCTTTTATGGTCATGCACCTGCTATGAATGGTTTATTTCTTCTGAATCTCGAAAGCAATGAAACACACATCCATAACATTGAGGCTAAGATATGCAAAGTAGATAGTGATAATTCTACTTATTTGTGGCACTGTCGTCTAGGTCATATTGGTGTAAAACGCATGAAGAAACTCCATTCTGATGGACTTTTGGAGTCTCTAGATTTTGAATCATTTGACAAGTGCGAACCATGCCTCATGGGCAAGATGATCAAAACCCCGTTCTCCGGAATAATGGAGCGAGCAACAGACTTGTTGGAAATCATACATACCGATGTATGCGGACCAATGAGTGTTTCGACGCGTGGTGGTTATCGCTATTTTCTCACTTTTACTAATGACTTAAGTAGATATGGGTATATCTATTTAATGAAACATAAATCTGAAACATTTGAAAAGTTCAAAGAATTTCAGAACGAAGGGAAAACCATCGTAACAGGAAAATTAAGTTTCTACGATCCGATCGTGGAGGTGAATATTTGAGTTATGATTTTCTCACGCATCTTAAAGCAAGCGGAATCGTTTCGCAACTCACGCCACCCGGAACACCACAGCGCAATGGTGTGTCCGAACGCCGGAATCGAACTCTATTAGATATGGTGCGATCAATGATGTCTCTTACAGATTTGCCGTTATCATTTTGGGGTTATGCATTAGAAACCGCTGCATTCACTTTAAATAGGACACCATCTAAATCCGTTGAGACGACACCATATGAATTGTGGTTTGGTGCTAAACCTAAGTTGTCGTTTCTTAAAGTTTGGGGATGCGAAGCTTACGTCAAGAAGTTGATGCCGGAAAAGCTCGAACCCAAAGCAGAGAAATGTGTCTTCATAGGATACCCTAAGGAAACGATTGGGTATACCTTCTATCACAGATCCGAAGGCAAAGTGTTTGTCACAAAGAACGGATCCTTTCTTGAGAAGGAGTTTCTCTCGAAAGAAGTGAGTGGGAGGAAAGTAGAGCTAGCGAGGTTATTGAACCTTCTCTTGAGTTGGAGAGTAGCGCAGCACCTGAAATTGTTCCAGTGTCGTCTGCACCAACAATAGAGGAAGCTAATGACAAGGATCATGAAGCTTCGGACGATGCTACTACTGAACGTCGCAGGTCGACAAGGTCGCGTGCCCCTCCTGAGTGGTACGGAAACCCTGTCTTAACTGTTTTGTTAGTAGACAACAGTGAACCTGCGAACTATGAGGAAGCAATGATGAGCCCAGACTCTGAGAAATGGCTAGAGGCCATGAAATCTGAATTGGGATCCATGAGCGAAAACCAAGTATGAACTTTGGTGGACCCTCCTAGCGACCGAAAGGTCGTTGAGTGCAAATGGATTTTCAAGAAGAAAACGGACGCGGATGGTAATGTTACTATCTATAAAGCATGACTTGTCGCGAAAGGTTTTCGACAAGTTCAAGGTGTTGACTACGATGAGACTTTCTCTCCCGTAGCGATTTTTAAGTCCATTCGGATTTTATTAGCAATTGTTGCGTTTCATGATTATGAAATATTGCAGATGGATGTCAAGACTGCATTCCTCAATGGTAACATTGATGAAGAGTTGTATATGATGCAACCCGAAGGTTTTGTCGATCCTAAGGATGCTGATAAGGTGTGCAAACTTCAGCATTCCATTTATGGACTGAAGCAAGCATCTCGGAGTTGGAACCTTCGTTTTGATCAAGTGATCAAGAGCTTTGGATTTGTTCCAAATTTCTACGAAGCTTGTATCTACAAGAAAGTGAGTGGGAGCTCAGTGACATTTTTGGTACTATATGTGGATGACATATTGATTATCAGAAATGACATTGACATGCTTAACGATGTGAATAGTTATTTGAAGAAATGTTTTTCAATGAAAGACCTAGGGGAAGCTGCTTATATTTTGGGCATCAAAATCTATAGAGATAGACAAAGACGCCTGATAGCTTTAAGCCAAAGTACATACCTAGACAAAGTTCTAAAAAGGTTCAGAATGGATAAGGCAAAGAAAGGTTCAATGCCTATGTTGTCAGGTAAGATATTGAGTAGGGCTCAGTGTCTAGCTACGGTAAACGATAGAGAAGCTATGAGCAAAGTGCCTTATGCCTCGGCCATAGGATCTATCATGTATGCCATGCTATGTACTAGACCGGATGTGTCCAATGCTCTTAGTTTGACGAGCAGATACCAAAGTGATCCAGGAGTGGAACACTGGACAACCATGAAGAACATCCTAAAGTATTTAAATAGAACTAAAAAATGTTCTTAGTTTATGGAGGTGATGAACAACTCGTCGTAAAAGGTTACGTCGATGCTAGTTTCGACACCGACAAGGATGATTCTAAATCTCAGATAGGATACATTTATATTTTGAATGGAGGAGCTGTGAGTTGGAGAAGCTGCAAGCAAAGCATGATCGTGGGATCTACAGTAGAAGCGGAATACATGGCTGCTGCAGAAGCATCAAGTGAAGGAGTTTGGATCGGAAACTTCATCACTGAGCTTGGTGTGGTTCCAAGTGCCTTGGACCCACTGGAGATATTGTGTGACAACACTAGCGCCATAGCACTGGCTAAGGAACCAAGATATCATCCAAAGACCAAGCATATCAACTGCAAGTTTCATATAATTTGAGATTATATAACATATGGAGATCTGAAGATTAGCAAAGTACATACGGATCTGAATGTCACAAATCCATTGACTAAACCTCTTCCACGAGCAAAACATGATCAACACCTTAGTGCCATGGGTGTTAGATTGTTGCCAGATGTAAACTAGATTATTGACTCTAGTTCATGATAAAGAGCAAAAGATGTTATTATTATAATTCTTGTTCATGATAAAGTTTATATTCCATGCTAGAATTGTATTAAGCGGAAACTTTGATACTTGTGTGGTTTATGAACAACTCCATGTCCCTAGTGCGCCTCTATGGTCTAGCTCATTGATTAATGATGGTTCAGGTTTCCTAACCATAGACATGAGTTGTCGATTAATAATGAGATCATATCATTGGGAGAATGATATGATGGACAGACCCAAATCAAGCAGAGCAATTAGATCGTGTCATCGTGTTCATCTTTGCGAAGCTTTTTCTTATGTCAAATATTGTATTCCTTAGACCATGAGATAATGCAACTCCCTAGTATCGGAAGAAAGTTTTGAGGTCATCAAACGTCATCCTATGAGAGGGTGATCATAAAGGTGTCTCTCAGGTGATCGTAAAGTACTTGTTGGGTTGTATGTATCGAGATGGGATTTTTCCCTCCCAAGTCGGAGAGATATACTTTGGGCCCACTCGGTAATCGATATCAACACCGCTTGCAAGCACGTGGTTAAGGAGTTAATCACAAAGTGATATCGGATTACGGAACGAGTAAATTACTTGCTATGAACGAGATTGAACTAGGTATGCCAATACCGACGATCGAATCTCGGGCAAGTAAAATATCGCGTGACGAAGGGAATATATATATGGATTAATTGAATCTTGGCATCGTGGTTCATCCGATATGATCATCGATGAGTATGTGGGAGTCAATATGGGTTTCCAGACCCCGCTGTTGATTATTGATAGAAGATCATGTCTGCATATTCTCGAACCCGTAGGGTCACACACTTAACGTGCCTTGACGCTAGGATAGAATGGATAATTGGTTTATGAGTTTTTGTTTGGAGTCTCGGATGAGATCTAGGACGTCACGAGAGGTTCTGGAATGGTTCGGAGAATAAAATTCATATAAGGGAAAGCAGTTTTTGGATTTCGGAATTGTTTTGGATTGTGAAAGGGCATTTATTGTCATAATCACTTTTGGTGTTCGTTAACAACAAGTAGATCATTTTACTGTGTGTTATTGTCCACAGGTTGGTATTATCATTGATAAACATCACACACACTCTTGGGAAAAGACCACATACAGTTGCCACTGTTCTGGAAACTCCAGACCGGAGTGTCCGGTCTGCCAAGACCGGAGTCTCGGGTGTGGTCCGGAGTTTCCGGTTCTGGCTCCGGTGGTGCCTCCCAGAACCTGGCTGGGACATTCTGACTAGGGGTCCGGAGGCTGCACGGGAGGTTACTCCGGAGTCTCCGGACTTTGGTCAGTCCGGAGTCTCCAGTGTTGGAAGGCCGGAGTCTCCGGTGTTGCTGGTGAAGAACTGGCCTTGGTCAGTCAGAAGGGCAGTCTGGAGACTGGTCCGGAGATTGGCCGGAGTCTCCGGTCTGGAGGGGGCTGTCTATAAATAGGGACCCTTATCTTCTTCCTCCAGTTGCTCGAGCTGCTCAAGAACACCAACACCATTAGAGCCACCAAATCCACAAGATCTCTTCATCCAACCATCCAAAGTCATTGATCTTTGGAGAATCGAAGGAGGAGGCCTTGATTCACATCTTCACCAAGAGAGATCTTCATTTCCCCCTCATTCACTTGAGGGCCCCCAAGCTCTAGTGTTTCTTTGGAAACCCTAACTTTGATTTGGTTCTTACAAGCTTGTCTTTGATTTGTCTTGACAGCTTGCTTGTATTTGGGAGCCTCCAATTCAGTTGTGGATGTGTGCCCCGAACTTGTTGTAAAGGTGCCGGCTTCCACCTCGAAGGTTGCCGATATAGTGGAAGGTGAATCGAGCCCGTTGGGGTGAGGTTCATCGGAGAACAAGGGAGGCCTCTCGTGGCGTTGGTGGTTTGAAACCACCCCCTCTCCAAACGTAGATGTACTTCCCCTCAAAAGGAAGGAACTACGGAAAACAAATCCTTGTGTCTCCGCGTCCACTCCCTTGGTTACTTCTATCCTTTACCGCACTTTACTTACTTGTTCTTGCTTAGTGTTGTGTTAGTTTATGCTTGTTTGACATATAGGTAAATTCACCATAGTTGCATATTCTAGAGAACTTACCTTTCTTGTCAAACCCTAAATTGAAAAAGAGTAAAATTTGAAGTAGCACCTATTCACCCCCCCTCTAGGTGCCCATACGATCCTTTCAATTGGTATCAGAGCCTCGGCTCTTTATTTGGGCTTTACCGCCTAAGAGAATATGGGTAGCCAAGAAGGGGATGGTGGTAGTGAGTCGACCCCGGTGACCATGGAAGATCTCAGAAACTTGGAAACAAGATTGAGATCCTCCTTGGTCAACGAAGTCAAGGAGATGCTTGAGCAACTTCTTAAAGACAAAGATGGCTCATCACCCCCATCTCCTCAAGAGGATCTACCATCCGTTGTACCTAAAGGGAATACTCTGGTATCCCCCGAGGGTATAGTGGTAGGGGACAAACTAGACAACGCTAATTCCTCCACACGACTTGATGGGGGGAAGGGTGAGCACCGTGATTCTTGGTACTCTCCCGATCCTCCCATCCCTCACCCTCATGTGTACAATAGAGGTGACCCACCTAAGCTACAAGAGTCTGCTACTTTTGCTCAATGGAAATCACTAATGAGAACTCATATGTGCAGCTCTTGCATTGAACTATGGAACATCATCGAGCATGGACTCTTTATTGGGGATCCAAACAACTTGACAAGAAGAGAGATTGTCAATAGTCAACTCAATGCCACTGCTTTGCATATGATTCAACAAGGATTGGGAACAAAGGATTACCCACACATTGAGCACTTTAGCATTGCCAAGGAAGCTTGGGATGCTCTCACTGTGTTGTTTGTTGGCAATGAGAGTATGAGGAGGAACTGATATGATGCTCTAAGCAATGAAGCCGAAGGCTTCTACATGAAAGAAGGTGAAGATCATGAAGACATGTACCGAAGGCTCAAGACCACCGCCACTGCCTTTAGAAATGTGGGTGCCTCACATGTGGATGATGCATGGATAAAAAGGAAGTATGTGAGTGCACTCATGCCTTTTGAGCCCACCAACTTGAAGAGTCTACAAGGAAGACACAACTACCATCTCATGACCTCAAATGAAGTTATGCAAGAGATGGCCGCTTTCAAGGTTGCCGCCAAGAATGCCAAAGATGCATGTGCTCATGCCCTTGGTATGAGCAATGTTGTCAATGTTGCATTAAAGGCCAAAGCTGTGGACCATGGGGATGAATATGATAGTGATGAAGGGCCTTCCATGGACCACCCCGATGAAGTCAAGATTGCTCATAGTCAATATATGGCTTTCTATGCAAAGAACTTTTGGAAGAACCCCGCCAAGGCCAAGATGGAAATGCAAAGAAAGAGCAACCCAAATGGGAAGAGAGAAACTACAACGAGATTGAGGACTTGCTTCAATTGCGGTGACCGCTATCACTTTGTAGCAAGTTGTCCCTATGAAAAGAGAGAAGATCATGGGGGTAAGTTTGTGTTGAAGAAGACCCTCAAGGCACCTTACAAGAAACCTTTCATCAAGCAGAATCCCATCAACAAGAAGTCGGGAGAAATTGTCTTGATCACTCATGAAGAATACTCCTCCGACAATGAAGATGATGAAGATGAGGAAGAGGAAACTTCACATGGTGTGGCTGCTCTAGCCACCACCTCTACTCCGACATTCTCACTCTTTGATTCTCCAAATGAGAACTCTCCCACCAAGAACATCACTTGCCTTATGGCAAGAGGAACGGAGGTATCCTCATCATCCCACTCTACTCCCCTAGATAATGATGAACTTGATGATGAAATGTCTCTTGATGTTAAAAAGGAATTAATTGCCTTTGATGAGTTTATGACTAACCTAAAAGGAGATGCTAAGTTACACTTTGAAAACATTCTAGATCAACTTTCACATACTCAAGAGCTTCTAGATGTTAGATGTAAACTTGGGCATGAACACATGATTGAGCTAGAGGCTTTAAACAATGCTCTAGAAGAAGAACAAGAAACTAGGTTATCACTTGAGCTAAAACTTGAAGGGCTTGATGAGGCCAATGACAATATTGTTAAAAATCTCATCAAAGAGCGTGATCATGCTATCAAAATACAAAAGTGCTAAAAAGGACAAGATTGAGTTTGGTGTGGTTCATGAAAAACTTGCCGAGGACTTTAGGTTGCTTAACAAGGCTCACAAAGCTTTGGAGAGTGAACTCTTGTCACTCACAAAGTCCCATGAAACGCTTCAAACTCAATTGGCCAATATCCCTTCACCTAGTAACTTCATTACATCTAGTAGTACAACTATTCTTGAAGAGAATTCTAGGTTGAAGGGGGAGCTTGCTAAGGCCACATTTCCACAAGGCAACAAGTCTATTGATGATCTTTTGAGTAAGCAAAGGCCTAGTGGTGATAAAGGGGGCATTGGAGTTGTCTCCAATTCTAAGAAGAAGAACAACAACAAGAAGAAGAAGGTCAAGCCCACACAAGAAACTAACAAGGCCATTGTGGGTAGTAAGACCACAAGTGGTAAAACTATGTCTCATGATGACTTTGCGGGTAGTGCTAACCCTCACTATGTTCTAATGCGTGATCATTATGGTTATATTGGCCCTTATGTTGGCCCTTATGATGTGTATGCACAATATGTTGGCCCTTATGCACAATATGTTGGCCCTTATGCACAATATGTTGGCCCTTATGTTGGCCCTTATGCACAATATGTTGGCCCTTATGATGGTTATATTGCTTGGTCTATTTGTGTTCCCAAGACCCTTGTTACTAACAAAAGAGGACCCATTGAAAAATGGGTACCTAAAAACTAGCTTGATCTTTTTGTAGACTTATGCTCCCGGAGGGTCAAAATGGGTGATCGATAGTGGTTGCACAAGTCATATGACCGGAAGCTCGTCTATTGTCAAGGACTTGGTGTCAAATGAAGATCAAATCACCGTCACATATGCCGACAAGTCAAAGTCTAAGGTAATGGGTTTCGGCAAGGTAGTGGTGGCTCACGACATTACACTCGTGAACGTCATGCTTGTTGAAACCCTTGGATACAATTTACTTTCTGTCCATGCTCTTGGAAAGATGGGCTTTGCCGTCTTTATTAATGATGATATTGTGGTCCTCATGTGGAGCAAGTCTCTCAAGGTCGTTTTCATTGGGTACGTCGAAAATGACTTGTATGTGGTGGACTTTTCGGGGCAAGCCACTACAGGTCCGATGTGCTTATACGGAAAGGCTGATGTGGGTTGGCTATGGCACCGCCGACTTGCCCATGTCAATATGAGAACTTTGCAAAGTCTCCATAAAGAAGGCCATATTGTTGGACTAAAAGAAAATGTTTTCTTTGCCAAAGATCGTGTTTGCAGGGCATGTGTTCTAGGGAAAATGCATGACGCCCCTCACAAGCCCATGAACCAAATCAAGTCTAACAAGATCTTGGAACTCCTCCATGTGGACCTATTTGGTCCTCCATCTCATGCAAGTCTTGGAGGGAAGAAATATTGTTTGGTGATTGTTGACGACTTTTCAAGATGCTCTTGGGTTTATTTCTTCAAGTTGAAGAGTGAAACTCAAAGGACTTTTATCGACTTCATCAACTTGGTTCAACGGCAACACAATGTTCCCGTGTTGATTATAAGAAGTGACAACGGCACCGAGTTCAAGAACTACACCTTGAATGATTTCCTTAGTGATGAGGGGATTAAACATCAATATTCCGCTGCATACACCCCTCAACAAAATGGTGTGGCCGAAAGAAAGAACCGGACTCTTATTGAGATGGCTATGACCATGTTGGCGGAGTTTAAATCCCCATACAACTTCTGGGCCGAAGCCGTCTCCACCGCTTGCCATGCTTCAAACCGACTCTACCTCCGCAAGAAAATCAACAAGACTCCATATGAGATACTTACCGGTAACAAGCCCAACATATCTTATTTACGGGTGTTCGGTTGTAAGTGTTTCTATCTCATCAAAGGTGTTCGTTTGTCTAAATTTGAGTCTAAAGCTTTAGAGGGTATTTTTGTTGGCTATGGTCTCGAATCTCACACTTATAGAATCTATGGCAAGCTCTCCGGGGCCGTCATAGAATCTTGTAGTGTGACCTTCGAAGAATATGATGGTCCCCAAGGGGGGCGTGTTGATGCTTGTGATGCAGATGATGAAATGCCTCAGGATGCCATAGGAAGAATGGGTGTGGGTTATATACGCCCCATTGAGGAACCCCTTATGGCGGATCGAGAAGAACTATGCTCCACTCGAGTGGAGCCCTCATCTTCACAACCTCAACATGCTCCATCTACCAAAGAGGACATTGACTCAAGCCAAAGACAAGATGTGGACCCTCAACATAGTGATCAATGTGTGAATTATAGTCAAAGGGAGCTTGGTCCATTCGATGGGTTGTCAAGTGGTGCCAAATCAATTTGTCAAGGAAGATCCATCCAAACTGTTTTGAGACAAGCTCAAATTGATGCTAGAAGAGCAATTGATCAAGACCAAGGTCAATCCTTGCCTCCCAATGTAGAGGATTACTCCAATGATGATCAAGGTCAAGTTGATGGTCAAGACGAGGATCAAAATGATGAAGAGGGTCCTCCAAGAAACAATGAGGAGATCCACGCTCGTCGTTAAGCTAGAAAGGAAAGAATGTTGGAAATAAGAGACCACACTCTCCAAAATGTTGTTGGAGATCTAAGGAAAGGAATTTCCACAAGAGCACAATTGAAGAGGTTCAGTGAACACCAAGCACACATCTCCATGATTGAACCAAAGAAAGTGTGGGAAGCTCTTGAAGAATCGGATTGGTTAGAAGCTATGCACAAAGAGCTCAACAACTTTGAGAGAAACAAAGTGTGGAAGTTAGTTGAGAAGCCAAAGGATTGCCGCAATGTTATTGGAACAAAGTGGATATTCAAGAACAAGCAAGATGAGCATGGAATTATAGTAAGGAACAAGGCTAGATTGGTTGCACAAGGGTATTCTCAAATTGAAGGCATTGATTATGGAGAGACTTATGCACCCGTGGCTCGCCTTGAGTCCATCCGTATCCTTCTTGCTTATGCGGCACATCATAACTTTAAGTTGCAACAAATGGATGTAGAAATTGCATTTCTTTATGGTACTTTAAATGAATTGGTATATGTTAAGCAACCCCCGGGATTTGAGGACCCCAACTTCCCAAACCATGTCTACAAACTTGACAAGGCGCTCTATGGGCTCAAGCAAGCCCATGCACGTGGTATGAGCACCTTAGAGAGTTATTGTTTGACCGTGGCTTTGAGGTTGGGAAAATCGATCCCACTCTTTTTACTAAGAGGGTCAATGGGGAGCTTTTTGTATGCCAAATATATGTTGATGATATTATCTTTGGCTCATCTAACAAAGCTTTTAATGATGAATTCTCAAAGCTTATGACTAGTAGGTTCCGGATGTCCTTGATGGGGGAGTTGAGAGTATTTGTTGGCTTTGAGATCAAGCAAGTTAGAGGAGGGACATTCTTCAATCAAGCCAAGTATACTCAAGATATGCTTAAGAGATTCAAAATGCAAGATTTTAATGGAGCTCCTACTCCCATGTCTACAAAGACTCATCTAGAACAAAATCCAAATGGTAAAGATGTGGATCAAAAGGTATACCGGTCTATGATTGGTTCTTTGCTTTACCTTTGTGCATCTAGACCCGATATTGTGTTGAGTGTAGGTGTGTGTGCAAGATATCAAGCGGCTCCTAAAGAAAGCCATTTAATGGCGGTCAAGAGAATCTTTCGATATTTGGTTCATACCCCATTTTATGGTCTTTGGTATCCTCGAGGCTCAACATTTGCTCTTTGTGGATATACGGATTCGGATTGGGCTGGTGACAAGGATGATAGAAAATCAACATCCGGGGCTTGCCAATTCCTTGGTAGGTCCTTGGTATGTTGGTCTTCCAAGAAGCAAAATTGTATATCTCTCTCCACCGCCGAAGCCGAGTATGTGGCAGCTGCTAGTGCGTGCACTCAATTGCTATGGATGAGGCAAACTTTAAAGTAATACGGTGTCCATTGTGACAAAGTGCCTCTTCTATGTGACAATGAAAGTGCCATCAAGATTGCGTACAACCCGGTGGATCACACAAGGACAAAGCATATTGAGATTCGCCATCACTTCATTAGAGATCATGTTGCTCGAGGTGATATTGATCTATCATATGTACCAACCAAAGATAAACTTGCCGATATCTTCACGAAGCCACTTGATGAAGCAAGGTTTTGCTACTTGAGGAATGAACTAAATATCGTAGATTCAAGGAGCTTGACTTGATGTTATTGCACTCTCACCTATGTTTCATCTCATATTTGGTCTAGGTGTAGGCATAGATATAGGAGGAGTGCGGTCCTAATTGATTGGACCATCCCTCCCCCCATTATGCCCAAAGCAATCAAAATCATTCCTCTTAATATCATTTAGTGATATGTGAGCTTAATGATGAGTTTTGGTAATGGACCCAAGATATATCTTCGTGGTGCCAAGCCAAGTATACTCAAATATGGTGGCCTAGGCCACCGCCCTCTCTCATTTGAGAGGTTGGCACTTACTCATGTTCATCATTTGCTTGATTTTAGTCTCTTGGAGTTTTTCTGATTATTTTCGAACTTCTATGGATCTTATTGGTTCTTCACAGTTTGATGTCTCAACCCAAGCCCTTTTCGTATCTTAAAAACCATCTATCTCTCATATATGTCCCCAAACACCTTTCCTGAAATTTTTGGTCGAGGAGGGCTGGAGTCTCCGGTGTAGACCGGAGTCTCTGGTCTGGACGGTTTCTGTCACTTAAAGAAGGGGCACGGGTTGAACTGGAACATCAGTTCCTCATTCTTCACCCCGTACCCTACCTCCAAACCCGTCGCCTCCTCCTCCAAAAATCCTCCCCGGAGGTCAAGAAGCCACCGGGATCATCCGTGCAGCCGGCCAACCTTCCCCTCTCCTCCATTGGGTCATTCCCACCGAAGGAATCGATCCCATGGACAGATCTGGTACCTCTCCTTTTTCCTCCTAGGGTTCATCCCTAGATGAGTTTTTGAGGATTGTTGCTGATTTGTCCATTGGAATCACTTGTTTGCTTGCACTCTAGTACTTTAGCCTTGTTGCATTGCCCGATCTACTAGATTCACCCTCACTAGCATCTCCCCATCACATACCCGAGCCTCCTGACCGGAGACTCCGGACTTAGGTCCGGAGACTCCGGTCCTCAGGACCGGAGACTCCGGTCTGAACCGGAGACTCCGGTCTGAACCGGAGACTCCGGTGTCTGGTGCGGAGACTCCGGTGTTGGGTGAATCAAAGTAGTCCAGAAATGCATCAAAGCTCTTGTACTGCATCTTTGGGACATATATACTCATCTCCATGCTATCTCCCTCACTGCTGTTCACAGGTGATGGTTCTAGTCGTCCTCGTCGTACCAAGGCCAAGTCCCAAAGGGGCAATCCTCGCTATGATGAAGCTCAGGGTCAGTTTATCATGCCTCCGTCCAACCGGAAACAGCGGGCACGTGATGCAGCTTACATGAAGAGGGATCAAGAGAGGGCTGAACGGGAGGAACGTGCAAAGAGAGCCAAGTATGACAACCTCCAGTCCCTAGCCAAGATGTCTAAAGAGGAGTACCGTGAGCTGAGGAAGACAAATTTCTATGCATAGCCTCGTACCAGTGATGACCCTCATTTCTGGAGGAAAGAAAAGGGTGTATTCATGAAAGATGTGTATGGTGTACTCACCAAATCACCTGTTTGCCCTCAGAAGTTCATGAACATTGAGCAAATGCGCCAGAGCCCTTATTTTAATGATGCCCCGTGGATCTGTGAGAAGCTGGGTCTCTACAACTTGATGGAGCCGCGTGAAGACTATAGTGTGCACCTTGTTCAGCAGTTTTATGCCACAGTGGTGTTTGGGTCTGATCTTGACAGGACCATGGTGTGGATGACTGGCTCTACTCGCTGCACAGCTACCTTTCATGACTTTGCCAATGTCATCTTTGAGACCTTTCATGGCGTATCTACTCCTGTGGGGCAGCGCATGCACTCAGTAGCCTTGGGTGAGAACAAGTTAAAGCTGGCACCTCTGTATGATGATGGTGTTGTGGGGGCCTCCAAGGGATTCAAGACCCTCTACAACCTTATGCTGAGGATTTTCCGTCACACTATTGCTCCAAGTGCTGGAAATGATGATGCTATCAGGGGAGGGCTTGTCAACCTCCTGTACCATACTCACCGGACCTTCAATGCTGGACCAGAGGCTGATGCTACACCCATTGATGTGATGGACTTCATTTTCGAGGAGATGTTCCATGCCATTCTTTACAAGAAATCTCCTCCATATGCACCCTTGATTATGAGACTCATCAACTCCCAGCCGCATGATTCTCCACATGGCATACCACCACACCTCACTGTGCACACTCTGGTCTCTCTGCAGCAGAAGGGACACATGGGGCCTGCTCCAAGGCGTCGCTATGGCAATGATGAGGAGGAGGCTGAGACGGAGAGGGCCCCCTCCCCACCTAGAGTTTGGAGGAAGAATGCCTCCAATGCCCCTATGCCTACCATGACTAGAGACTATGTGCATGAGAGGGTCAAGAAGGCCAGCTTTTGGGAGAGGACTCTTTGTTGCATGAACGTTGACATTCGCAAGCAGCAGCATGCATCTTACCAAAGCAACCGCCGCATTGAGAAGCTTCTCAAAGAGATCAAGGACCAGGGTGCTGTTGATACTGAGGAAGGTGAAGATGAATACAATGATGAGCATGGGGCTCAGCAGTCCATAGAGTCTAATCACACTCTCTCATTTGGGGCATGGAATGCCCAGCAGGATAGTCTGGTGGACTGGAAGACGTTTGCTGATGTCACCTCTGGGTTTGGATACCAGGGTACTTCCTCTTCTCGCCCTCACGGCAAAGGGCCTGCTATCCCTGAGGATGATGATGATGATGACTATGACCAGGATGAGGGTGACCAGGACGAGGATGACCAGGATGAGGATGCCGAGGATGACGATGACTACTGAGTTATTGGGGCGCTAGTATAGGTCTTTTCCCTTTTCGGCGTTTCGATGCCAAAGGGGGAGAATACATTCTCATCGCTTTGCACGGGACTTTGGATTTGCGACTATCTGCCTTTATTTGCCTTTTATTTGGATATTCGAACTTGAACTTTATGTGTGTCCATGACTATGTGCTTGTGTGCAACACCTATTGTAACTCATGTGAGATCTATGTGTGCTATCGTTGATATTATCTTCCTTACATGATTTACTTCATTATCTTGCTGCACATAGTCAGGGGGAGCCACATTTATATGTTATTCCATGCAAATCACTTGTTGTCATCGAACACCAAAAAGAGGGAGATTGAAAGGGCATTTATTGTCATAATCACTTTTGGTGTTCGTTAACAACAAGTAGATCATTTTACTGTGTGTTATTGTCCACAGGTTGGTATTATCATTGATAAACATCACACACACTCTTGCGAAAAGACCACATACAGTTGCCACTGTTCTGGAAACTCCAGACCGGAGTGTCCGGTCTGCCAAGACCGGAGTCTCCGGTGTGGTCCGGAGTTTCCGGTTCTGGCTCCGGTGGTGCCTCCCAGAACCTGGCTGGGACATTTTGACTAGGGGTCGGGAGGCTGCACCGGAGATTACTCCGGAGTCTCCGGACTCTGGTCAGTCCGGAGTCTCCGGTGTTGGAAGGCCGGAGTCTCCGGTGTTGCTGGTGAAGAACTGGCCTTGGTCAGTCAGAAGGGTAGTCCGGAGACTGGTCCGGAGATTGGCCGGAGTCTCCAGTCTGACTTTTCTACAACGGTCAGAAAACGGTTCGTGGAGGGGGCTGTCTATAAATAGGGACCCTTATCTTCTTCCTCCAGTTGCTCGAGCTGCTCAAGAACACCAACACCATTAGAGCCACCAAATCCACAAGATCTCTTCATCCAACCATCCAAAGTCATTGATATTTGGAGAATCGAAGGAGGAGGCCTTGATTCACATCTTCACCAAGAGAGATCTTCATTTCCCCCTCATTCACTTGAGGGCCCCCAAGCTCTAGTGTTTCTTTGAAAACCCTAACTTTGATTTGGTTCTTACAAGATTGTCTTTGATTTGTCTTGACAGCTTGCTTGTATTTGGGAGCCTCCAATTCAGTTGTGGATGTGTGCCCCGAACTTGTTGTAAAGGTGCTGGCTTCCACCTCGAAGGTTGCTGATATAGTGGAAGGTGAATCGAGCCCGTTGGGGTGAGGTTCATCGGAGAACAAGGGAG
This sequence comes from Avena sativa, assembly GCA_916181665.1. Taxonomy (NCBI): domain Eukaryota; kingdom Viridiplantae; phylum Streptophyta; class Magnoliopsida; order Poales; family Poaceae; genus Avena; species Avena sativa. The sequence continues at coordinate 5,851,397 of OV702293.1, read as the reverse complement.
GCCTCTCATGGCGTTGGTGGTTTGAAACCACCCCCTCTCCAAACGTAGACATACTTCCCCTCAAAAGGAAGGAACTACAGGAAACAAATCCTTGTGTCTCCGCGTCCACTCCCTTGGTTACTTCTATCCTTTACCGCACTTTACTTACTTGTTCTTGCTTAGTGTTGTGTTAGTTTATGCTTGTTTGACATATAGGTAAATTCACCATAGTTGCATATTCTAGAGAATTTACCTTTCTTGTCAAACCCTAAATTGAAAAAGAGTAAAATTTGAAGTAGCACCTATTCACCCCCTCTAGGTGCCCATACAATCCTTTCAGATTGTTTGGTATTATACCGGAAGCTTCTAAAACCTTCCGGAGTGGGACCAACGTGGCGGCGTGGGACTACGAGGGAGTGCCCTGGCCGCATTGGTCCAGGGGCACAAGGCCCAGCCGGCCAAAACCCTAGGGAAACCTTCTAGAAGGAGGGGGAAAACTTGCCCCCCACTCCAACCCTTGGGGCCGCCGCCCTAGGGCTTGGAGGAGGGGCCAAGGGGGCCGGCCAGCCCCCTATATATAGAGGGCAGGGGCGCATCCATCCTCCCCACTCCTTCAACCCTAGCCGCCATACTGCTGCCCTCCAGATCTCTCTCTCTCCCGACTGCGCGTAGGCGAAGCCCTGCCGTAGAAACTCTTCACCTTTGCACCACGCCGTCGTGTTGTAGATCCAATCTATCTCTCCACCCCACTTGCTGGACCGAGGAAGGAGGAGACGTCGAGGTGTCGTACGTGTGCATCTCTCGGAGGCATCGCCACTTGCGGTGTTGGATCGGATCAGATCGCGAGGAGGAGAAGCTAGTACGACTACATCAACCACGTTCCGTTGAACGTTCCGCTGTGCGAATCTTCAAGGGTATGAAGATCTCGTCTATCCCCCTCGTTGTTTGCATCTCCTAGATTAGATCTTGGCTTTCCCGTTCGCATCCATAGAATTTTTTTGATTTACTATGCTGCGAAACCCTTCAACTCTATCATAGCATCACATGTTTGAGTGCAATCCTATAAAATTTACATTTTAGCTTCTATGGGATCTTCTTGTCACAAATGGTGTTATATGCTTGCTGCTACTTCAACCACCCTACTATGATTATGTAGATAACATACTTTCATAGCGTTGATCTCACGTACCGAAAGGTGTTCCTCTTAGGCACTACTATCCTTCTAGATTAACATCTCCCTCTACACCCAAACACCATTAAACTTGCATCTTGTATATTCAACCTTGGTCCTTCTAAGTCTAAACCACATAGATTCAGAAATCTTCCTCCAAAGATACAATTTCGCTTTTACGTGACAATACTTTCATCTCCTAGCACCACATTATCAACAAAGTGCATACGAATGAATATATACCTTATATCGTTTATGACCTCATCCACCACTAATAAAAATGTAAGGGCTCAAGGACTTGATGCAGTCCAATCACTAATATCTAATTTATATAGTTCAAGATTGGACTTGATGTAGTCCAATCATAATTGGAAAAGTAACGATCTCACTATCACCTATATGAACACTCATTACCACATTATCATGCATATATATCTTTTGCGAGAATGACTTATATGTCTCTAACACCTACCACATGACAATTACTATCATATGTCTTCTAGTCGATGAATACCATGTTTAAGTCATTTTATACTCCATGTATATATCTTTCCATCATTTGTTATTGCAAGAAAGTCACATCTGTACTCGATCTACTAGGCATAAAATTAGATTGTCTTTTTATGACATTCGTAGTCTTCTCAAGCGATGTTCAGTCACTCTCTCACAGTCTTCGTAGTATGGCTCATAGGCCAAATTCCTAAGTAACCATCAACTTTGGATATCTTGCTCATTCTTGAACATATATACTAATTTACTTTCTTCCACTCCTCAGGCATATTGTCCAATTAGAAAACATGGCTGAATGTCTTAGATAACCATGATATTGCCATCTTTCCATGGCATCTTCACACCTAAATGGAAATAACATCATTGTCAAAGGTATTCCCTTCATTTATCATTTTAGGGCATCATCAACCTCAGACTGTTTGATCCTCCACAAGATCTGCCCCATCCAACTTAGGCATAGTGTTGTTGTTCATACCATCGAATATCATCTCGCCTTTTGTGTCTACTCGCGGTAAAGGTACATTTTAACCATAAATGTGTTGCTTATTAATGCAATAAATTACAAGAAGAAAATGCCACCTACTAGGACCAAACTAACTAGTATCACAATATCACTACCACAATTACAAAAAAACATAATTTCGACTTTGAGTAATCCGTGAATTATAATACTACTATTACTACTAAACTTTGCAATAAATAATGTGTGTGCACCGGTTGATGCAGATGCCAGGGTTTCGACTCCCCGTTTCGGAAAAAAACACAATTACAAAAGAGATGTAAATACATAATTAATGAGTGGTGTATCTGCAAACAAGTACAAATATTCTACTTCCTCCGTTTTAAAATATAAGATGTTTTAGCTTTACGAAGCAAATGTATCTAGACTTTTTTAGTATATAGGTTCACTCACGTTTGGAGTGAAACTACACACTAAAAGAAATCTAGATACAATTTTTTTTACATACATAAAACATTTTATATTTTAAAATAAAGGGAGTACTATGTAAATGCTAAACTTCGAGGGACTCGGATGTATTTTGCAGAAGGCGATTCGTTCCTAGACCCAACGCACCAAAAAATTCAAAACCTTTTCCCTTCCTCCCGAACCGTCTCGGCCCAGCTGGCTCCCATTTCCCACGCCGCCACCGTCCGCAATTCCTCCGCGGCTCCGCCGACGACGCAGCGGAGGGGAGCGATGGTGGCTGAGGCGGCGGCGGAGGGCGAGGATCCGCGGTGGAGGAGGAGCAACACTGACTGCGTCTTCCTCGTCTCCCGCGTCAGCTGCACCAAGGTACCGTACGGCGCAAAACCCTAGCGCAAATCCGTCGATTCGTTGGGTTCCTGCGTCTCTCTGCCGGTGAGTGATAGCGGATGACGGCGCCGTTGATCGATTTACTGATCGGAGTTCGTGTGCGGCTTTGGTCGCAGGGGTCGAAGTGCGAGTATCGCCACTGCGAGGGCGCCCGGTTCAACCCGAGGAGCTGCTGGTACTGGTTCCACGGCAACTGCGTCAACCCAAGCTGCACCTTTCGCCACCCTGTGTGTGATCCCTACTTCCGCACCCACTGTATTCAGTACCACCTTGGAATTGATATGTGTGTGTGCTTCTGTAATCATGAAAAAAACGTCCGTGTGTCCGTCCCTGCTTGCATGCCTTGCTTTGGTAGTTAGTAATGGGTCTATTGTCACGCTTGTGCTAAGCTTACTTGGTGGTGGTGCAATTTGCGAAGTGTTGCATGCCTAAGATGTCATTATCACTGTGGATCTGTCTTTGCTAATAAATCAGACTCCTTGTGAGCATTTTCTATTTAAAATTCATAAACACCCTTCATCTTATTCTAGGGCTCTAGGCTTACATTGGCCCCAATTCTTTAAGCCCACCATGCGCACTGGGACCACCTATTGTTAGTCGGAGTTAGCGATAATTTTGTGGTGTGAGTTTATGACAGCAAACATTTCCATGTTCAGCTTGGTGCTCTGTTCCTATGCGGTGTACTAGGCTCACTTGGCGCAGCAATTAATTTATTTTTGTATTTTTCTATGCCAGTAGTGTTCTATGCTATGTACCAAATCCAAAAATAGGATATCATGTTGAGCTATTTCAGTGAGTTACCCTCATAGAAGGAACTAGTTCAATTCTTAATTCAACCATGCGCACCGAGCCCACCTACTGTTAGTTGGCAACGATTTTCTGGAGAAAGTTTTGTTTGTATGCATTGTGAGTTTGTGGCAGCAAATCTAGGTGCAGTTTTGTGCTCTGCTGTAGTGCGTTTATGAATATACATTTATAATCATGGAATCATGTGTGAGAAAGGGGAGGGGGCACTTCACCCAGCAGTTAATTTATTTGTCTTTGTCTATGCTCATGTACCAAATCTACAAATAGGATATCAGGTTTTGCTATTTCAGCGAGTTGCCCTTACAGTGCTTGCTTTGTTAAGCAATTCATGAGTTTATTGATTGATTCAAGTTCATGCTTTACATTTTTTATGCTATTTTAATTGACTCGAATGGCTTTATTGGACCTTCTTTCCATCGATACCTTCCCTGAATCTTAGCTTCTTATTAGTTTTCCCAGCTATATTATTTGATGGCACCATTTTGATGTTACTTGGTTATCTGATTATCTTCTCCTATTGCAGCCAATGGAAAATTTCAATAGAACCAAGTCCTTGTCAGTCCCACCCTCATCATATGGTTCTATTTCTTCCAAGGCAACCAGTCCTTGTTATTTCTACTACAGCTCAGGCTGTACAAAAGCTGACAATTGCCCTTTCCTACACGAGCCTCGAACTCCTAGCAATGATGTGGGAATTACTTCTGAAGCTACTCCTTTCAATCCTGATGTCAATGCAAATTCTGCTGGAGATGAGATGGTTGAGGTATCAAAGGATGCTCACATAAATCCTTGTCAAGATACCCCTTTCCACATAAAGAAATGCCACTCAGAAGAAGTTTATGAGTCCAGATATCCTGAATTTGATGGTGCTATTTCGATTGCACCTGAAACATCAATTGATACGGGCGAACACATGAAATTTTTCACCCACTCAGATCAGAGCTCAGGAGATACAACAATGGAGGAAACAGAGCAAGATGAAGATCGTGATTCGTCCCCTGGATTTGATGTGCTCGTGAATGATGGGCTCTCTAACAAGAATGATCTTGAGCAACAATTGGCACAGAAAAGAGATGCTCAAGTGCTTCATGCGAAACATAATATTGGAGGACCAGTTTGTTATGATCTGGATTATTATGATTCACAGTACTATGGGCAAGCATTTTGTGGCTTTGATGATCAACATGGTTATCTGTATCTTAGTCGTCTTGAAGGAGTTCAGGACCATGATACTGGGACCACTCTGGGTCATGTACCACACAATAGCAGAAATCTTGTAAGGTCAAGTTCTGATGAGTATGACAAAAGGTTCTTCAATTCCAGAAACTTCATCAGCTCAGCAGATGTTGTTTTTCCACGTCAGTATACTGAGACAAGACACTCTTCGAAGAGAAGACTTGAGAAGAGAAAAGGTGCCAAGGGCAGGAAGGGTCGCATTAAGAGGCATCGGGGTCTTCAACCCGTGAATGATTCACAAGAGATTCAATTAATATTCACTCACCGCAGGCAAGATTCATTGATGGAAGATTGTCCTCAGTCTGTTGTCTGTGCTACCTTCAGGGGACAGAAGAAACGTAGAGGAAAACAGCACAATGCTATTGCTGCTAGATCTTTTGAAAATCCTACGGCAGATTTTACTGGACCGAAAACTCTAGCTCAGATAAAAGAAAAGAATTGTGTATCCAAGTCAAGTTCTAGCCACTGCGCTGCTCGCATGCCTCATGGGAGATTCTTCCCAAATGATTTCAAGGGCCCCAAATCTCTGACAGAGCTTCTCGAGGCTAAGGGTAGAATTTCCATTGGTTAGCCCAACTTCTGTAGCTAGAACATATGAAGTGCATTTTTTCCAGTTTTGTGCTCAACTTGGTCAGAATGATGCAGACAGCTACTTAGCAACTTGGGAGCACTTCTGTCAAAGAGAATGGAACACGCAGTGTTGATTTTCTGCAGATAATTATTAACATTCTGGTCAATTTTAGGAGGAAGGAATCAGTATTCAGGAACAACTAGCTGCTATAGTTGGCAAATGGTGCTAATTAACTTGTTACTTCATGTTGCTACGTTCTTAACTAAACTAGGGCTCGCTGGAGATATAATTTTGTTATGCCTTGCAGACCATCACTTAACATTGTTGCACTTATTTCTATAAGTCTGCACAATTTATGTCCCTTTGAACTGCTTTACAAGCAAGGATTAAACAGTGTCTGCCTTTGTGCATTATACTATAAATTATATGATAGTTTGCTTAACCTATCTTATTTATAATATATATGATGCTTCATGCATCAATTATTAGCAGACATGTAATATTCACGTGCTTGCATTATTCTGATGGTGAAAAATAAGCGTAACTAGCAACCATATCTCATTGACTTATGTCTACTTCTGTAAAACAAAACATTCTATGTGCTGCTGCAAACGTTAAGGATTCATATTTTCCTTTGACCTGTTGGGCTAGCAATCATTTTGCATTGAAGAATGTTTGCATAAGTTACTTTGGTGAATTTTTAATGAAGGTTAATACATTTGTGACTTAGCCACTCGGTGAATATAGCATCTTATTAGGTTATTGGAACAAACTACTACTGCCATGGAGATGGCCTGACGGCACGGCATAGGGGATTGAAGAGTAGACCATAGGTTTGGGAGGAGGAAGGAGGGAGATAATAGATTGATTAACCTCTTATTGCTTGATTCCTAATTGATACATATGATGTCCCTTATATAGGACGACTTACTTGGCCCCTAATAATTCAGAGATGGATTCGATCTTTAGTCTTGCCTTTTTCTATCTAAATAACTCCCTGTCCTATTTCAATAATATTTCATATTTATTTGAATGTTTACTGTTCCTATTTCAGTGCACAGAACAATAATTGATAATTGCTGGAATTCTTGATCATCTGTCACTACCACACGTTTCTGAATCATTACATAATTTGCACTGGTTTCTTCAATCTCTCTTTTTTCTGCCATATTAGTGTCTTGTTCTACTATTATATACCATGTGGGGATAAGAGGAGAGGATTTTCAAGCAATAGTTAGATGACATACCATGAAATAGGGATGTTCAGGATGGTTTAGAGTGGGTCCACAAAATATGTCAAAGAGCAGATTTAACACTAAAACTGGCACCCTCATCTACACTTTTTGTTTTTCCTAGTACAACTTATGTGTCGGGGTCTGGTTAGAAACCTGTGTTTGAACACCCCGAGTGAGAAATAACTAGGAGCCTCTCATAGAAATAATAACCATAGCCCCATTCTTCTGGAAAACAAACCAGAAGTGGGAGCTAGTGGCTGCAAGTTGCATACTGCTTCAAAACTACAGGGTGTACATTATCACTTTGGTTTTTTAGCCTCTGTTTGCTGGTGTTTCCTCCATTTCCATCACGGAGATGTGTTACGTCAGGATTTGTTGCTCAAATAAAATCAGGCCGATGACATGGAAGTTCCTAGATTGTTTGAAATCAGGTTAGTACCAAAAGCTGCCTCTGATTTCAGAATACAATTTGAAAAATTGGATGTGGAGATTTTGTGCAGTCAGAGATTCAATGTGCTCGCTCGGATATTAGTGAATTGGTTGGTTTTCTAGGCTAGTTCAAGGGAAAAAGGCTAATAAACTAAGATGTCAAGCCCTATTAGGAATGAGATAGCAGGAGAGAGATATACCTTTCAACAGCCCTGACATGTCTCAGCCCAGCTATAGTTGTAATGTTGAAAGCTAGTAGATGTAAACCACATTTTGTGTGAGTGACGTGGCCTTGTTTTGTTGATAATGGGCATTGCTATTTTTTATTTTCTGATTTTAATTTGATTAAGCAGTGGGCAGCTTTACAGGATGCTAGTCAAAGTGGGTAAATTGTTACAATGTTACATTGATATGTTTTCTGTGGAAGGGTTTATACTGATAAGGATCATGGTGGGTATTAAGACAAAATGGTGTGTAATGAGTTTGAGAACAAAAGAGAAAGGGGTAATGATATTTGCTATTACTTCTACATTTAATGTTATGCTACTTTATGCTAATATTCTGTTAGCTCTTGAATACATCACAACAAATAAGATGGTGTTTCAACTAGCAATGCTTATGTAGGCAGCCCAGTTTATTTAATGCATGAGATGATGTCAATGCACTGTGCAGACGTACCTTACATTTTTCCCTTCATCTTGAGTCTTCTCCAGTTGTCGCCATCATGTGACTCATCCTGAATTTTCTTATGGTCACCCTCCCTTGATGCACGTATATTGTATTAGGTTTGGTCAGTACAGACTTTCCTCCCAAGTGCAGTTCTCATTATGCACCATAGACTTCTTAGGTACAAACACTGAAACAAACACCCACGAACACAGGTAGGGAGGTGTTGAAGTGGAGAGGAAGATGGCAGAGCTGCAGAGATCTTCCCAAACATTTAGGAGGTCTGGTTCATCTGGTCTGATCTGGGAAGAGAGGTTTATGTCCAAAGACCAGAACCAGAGGGATCAAGGGGCAACTGGGGAAGTAGAGGTCAGCAGTTTAGAACCCAAGGAGCTAAGGCACTCCCGTAGCATCGGGTCCACAGGAGCTGTCCAGCGTAGGGGCCGTGAAGGCGTGGAGCACGGTGGCAGGTCCAACGATGGCAACCAAGCCTTCCGTACTCGGCATGTTCCACCTGCTCTTGATCCACCTTCACCCAAGTTTCCCAGCTGCATGTTCTGCGGAATTTTTAGGAAGGAAGAACCCTCACAGCCATCCAAACCAAGAAGGTATTAAGGTAGTGTATGTGTTTGCAGGTAGGGATATAGGACATTTGGGGCTGATTAAAGTGCAGGTGTATGTGTATCATAATATGTGTGTTTGTTCCATAAGAGTTATTAGTTATTTGAATAGGCTTGCATGCTTCATTGTGTGCTGTTTAAATATACCTTCCCTTTTCTTCCTCATTACATCTTAGAAGTCATTCACAGGTCCTTGTACATTATATGCAGATGATCCTTTTCCTTGTTATACTATGTTTGTTACATCGCAATGTTAAAACTTGCTGACCATTATCTATGTTCAAGACCTTGATCAGCCAGCTAATTCTGATATTTAGCTGCATCCTCTGAGGAGTTCACTTCTTTATGTAACATGTTCTCTTTTACACTCTATTATATTTGTACTGCACTGTGTACCTATTGCACAGTTGTTTTAATCAATTCGATGTTCCAATTTTTTCTGTTTGTTGAGATATGGATGCCTGGTTTAGAACCATTTTCTTAAAAAGTACAAGCAAAAAAATTGTTACATATAGGATACCACTAAGTAGAAATTTTCTTGGCTTGGACCCTCGTCCACTGTTGGGAAGCTTGAATTTTTCAGTTACCATTTAAATGATTATGTTTTGCAAGGATGACTAAGTCGATGCCAACGTTTCAACTTTCAACAGTGCATTTTATTTTTGGCTAATCAACCCCAACTGCTTCTGTTGGGCAAATACATAAACAGCAGTTGCAGTGCTATCATGTGATGTAGGCTACTGTCTCTATGGACCATCGCGGCCACTTCATTAGTTCTTAATTATCAGTTGACATTTCTTTATGAAACCCTGACCACTGGTCACCCTAAAGACTTTTTGAGCTCATGCACACTGGAACATTCCAGTGCTTGTACTTGGTGATGTTCAAACTAGAATGCCTTAGTGTTGTCTGAATTTTTTCATGGCCCTCTGCTGTTTCATCTTCCAGAAAGATGAATCTCCGTCAGTATATTCTTAAGCGTAAGGTGAGATTGGAATCAACCCAACCTCCTGTGTTCGCATATCACCTTCCTTTACCTGTTAGTCTGTTCTTACTATCCAGGAAGAGCCCTGTTGTGTGTATGGTGTGTTGCTTATGAATTTTTCTTGAAAATATGTATGAGCTTCCACTGGTAGGCAGGCATTGTTGTAGGATACAGTTGTGTGTTTCAGGGGAAACCTGTTTTGTTGATGACTGTTCACGCGGGTCACATTACTTCGTGTAAAGTTTGTAGCACCTTTTTTATTAAATATGCGGAGCACGTGTCATCCAGAAACTTGCCTGCAATATGTGTTGGATGCAAAGTTAGATTATGGGGCTGTTTGGTTCCTAGCCACATTTTGCCAAGCCAAAGTGTGGCAGTGGCTAACTTTTTTGAAGCCAAACTGTGGCAAAAGTTGGCAAAATCAATAAGACTATGACAAATGGGTCATAAGTATAATAAAGTGTGGCAAGCCAAAGTGTGGCTAAAACCAAACACATGGCAACTAAACTGTGGCTAGCCACACTTTGGTTTGGCAAACTGTGGCTAGGAACCAAACAGCCCCTATGTGTGCTGACAATAATGTGAACATCAGAACCTTCGTGCCTACCATTAAACCTTCTGCATGGTCATTCAAATCTATGGTTGTCATTTGCATTGTTTAGGCCTGGGCTGTGCTTTGGTAGGAAGCGTTTGAACATCGTTTGGCAGGTTGGGTAAAATATAATGTGGTAAAATTTACAGCCTATTCTTCTCACCACGCACTGCATACAACAAGTGGTTCTGATAGTGATTTCTGAATGTTTTTGCCCAGTCCTTTAGGAAGAGAACTGAATAGCAGAACTGGAACAGCCTCAAAGCACTGCTTCTGCTTTCATCCTGTTCTTTGGGACTGAAGGGAGATACTATTTCCCATGGTACAAATTTGTGTCTTGCTGGTTAGAATGGTCATATCATAAGTAAGAGAAACGGCTACATCACGTCTAATTCTGGTTCGAACAGGTAACAGAAATGGCGCACTTCACTTCACATCGCTGATCGCTCACTTCCACTTGGCTACAGGACACGGGTTGTATAGAGTTGATTATGCTCCTTGTACATGGTCATTGCTGCCTTGCTGCCCTACAATTTCTTCTCTACGACAGCAACGGTGGTGTTGCAAAGGCTGTGTAGTTTGCTGCACTGAACGGGTGAAGCTCTATGGTGCAGGATGTCTCGCAGTAGCCAACTCCAGAGAATTAAGAAGAAAGTTCGAGGGAAAAAGAGAAAAACGAAAAAGAAAGGGCAGCCAATTGCGAAAGGACTAAAGGAGGCCCAACTAGGGGAATGGAGGCGCACGGAGTGCTTGTAGCTCCTGCAACGGGCCGGAGGTGGGAAAATCTGCGAACATGGAGGCATGGAGCCTCGGGCAACAAGGATCATTCATGTGCCTAGACAGATAAATAATCCCATAATAAAAGAGAGAGTGTCACGTGCCGCTTAAAAGAGAAACTTGCTTGTGTTTTTCCTTGTTTGTTAAAATCAAAATATATAATGGTATTGTAATAAATAAATATTGCACGTGCCTTAAAAAGTTGGTGCCAAAGAAGTTGTATTCATAAAAAATAAAATATATAAACATAGAAACAATTATAAATCAACATAAAAGTAGGAAAACAAAAAAAGCGAAAAGTGAAAATTATGCAAAATAAGAAAAGAAGAGTGCATCAACTAGACACCAAACAAAAAGATATGTTTCATCCTGAAAGGACACGAATGACCTAGAGGGTGAATAGGCATTTTAAAACTAGTACGGTTTTGGCTCTAATAAATACGAAATAAAACTAGCGTTTAATTTATCAAGGACAAAACCTAAATTCACTAGGTTCAATTAAGTGCACCAACATCTTATGATAAGTAAGACAAACAACATAGCAAAATAGATTATTTAAAGCACGATGACTATCACAATGTAAAGTGTATGAGAGAAGACTTTGGGAATAGAAGTAACTGAGGCAATAGGAGACAATGATTTTATCCTAAAGTTCACTTCCAAGGAATTAATATCTGTTGGAGAGTTGCGGTGGTGTAATGCACTCTGAACGCCACAAATGGTTCACCTTGAGGTGTTGTGGCTCGATGCTCACCCAACGTCACATAAGGCCTCACCCCAAGATGTAGAGGCACACCACTCACCGACGCTATAGGGGTTCGTAGCATGGAAAACAAAAATTTCTATCGCATGAACACACACAAGCCAAGATCTATCTACTAGATTGTAGCAACGAGTCGATAGAGTACTAACCCTCGAAGATCCAAAGCGCTTAACGAGAGCAGATTCTCGTGGGTGATGTAGTCGTACACTTGCCGATCTCAAGATCGCGTAGACGATCCTTCCGGCGCTGCGTTCCGGCAGCGCTTCCGCAGTCGGTCACACGTTCGGTACTCGATAAAGACCTTCATCTCCCTTGTTCCAGCAGGCAGCGGAGGTTGTAGCACTCTCCTCGTGATTCCGGCAGCACGACGGCGTGGTGTCAGAAGTAGAGGGGAGATCCCGCAGGGCTTCGCCTTAAGCCGGTGCGAGTATGGTGGAGTATGAGAGAGGCCTTGGTGATCTAGGGTTTAGAGGGCACCAAGGGGAGGGCTTGGCCGGCGGCTAGGGTTTGGGGAAACCCTAACTCGCCGAGTTAGAGGAGGCCCTAGGCGGCGGCTTGGAGGTGGCCGGCGACTTGGAGGCTAGGGTTTTGGTGTGTGGGGTAGGGGCGCCCTACCCCTCCTTATATAGGTGGGAGGGGCCGGTTTGGGAGGAGGGAGTCCTCCTCCAACTCCTCCTCATGGACGGCGGGTGGAGGGAGTGGGACTTCCTCCCCAAGTAGGTTTCCTACTCTCCCTCCACCAAGCAAACTTCGGATTTGACTTTTTAAATTAGCGTTTGACTTTTAAACTTGGATTTGATTTCTCTCTCCATATTGCCCAGCCAAGTGAACTAGTACATGATGTAACCATTCGTCCATTCCACATTGTCATGACACATCCATGTACCCTTCCCCTCCGGAGTTCCGGACCTTCCAGACCCTTCTAGAACATTCCCGGTGAAAACACCGGAATCATTTCCGAACTCCGAAACATGACTTTCCTTATATGAATCTTATTCTCCGGACCATTCCGGATCTCCTCGTGATATCCCGGATCCCATCCGAGACTCCGAACAACATTCGGTCTCTTACTCATCATTTCATAACTACTCAACAATATCGAATCCTTAAGTGTGTCTCCCTACGGTTCGTGAATTATGCGGACATGACCGAGACACTTCTCCGATCAATAACCAACAGAGGAATCTGGAAATTCGTATGGCTCCCACATATTTCTACGATTACTTTGCGATCGAATGAACCACTTACATACGATACCAATTTCCCTTTGTCTCACGATAGTTTACTTATCCGAGGTTTTGATCGTCGGTATCTCTGCATACCTAGTTCAACCTCGTTACCGATAAGTACTCTTTTCTCGTTCCCGTGATATGTGATCCCTTGTGAGCCAGTCACATGCTTGCAAGCCAATTGGATGACATTCCACCGAGAGGGCCCAGAGTATATCTATCCGTCATATGGATGGACAAATCCCACTCTTGATCCATGTGCCTCAACACATACTTTCCAAACACTCAATGCCACCTTTATAGCCACCCAGTTACGGTGTGGTGTTTGATGTCATCAAAGCATCCTTCCAGTGATGGTGATTAGCATGATCTCATGGTCGAAGGAATTAGGTTACTATGTATCAGAAAGCTTATAGCAAATGAACTATATTAAATGACTTGATCTTTATGCTACGCTTAACTATAGGAGTATGTCCATCACATCATTATCCTAATGATATGACCCTGTTGTTAATAACATCTCTATGTTCATGATCAGGAAACCATCATCATATATTAACCAACAAGCTAGTTTAACAAGAGGCTTTACTAGGGACTCTTTTATGTTTACAAATCACACAAGTATTAATGTTTCCGAGTAATACAATTATAGCATGGTATGTAAACATTTATCATAAGCATGAAGATATGATAATAACCACTTTATTATTGCCTCTTGGGCATATCTCCAACAGACGCCACAAAAGGCTCACCTGATTCTCACATGAGCTCACCACAAAGGCCTACTCACGATCCACCATGGGACAATTGAGGACGGTCATGAAACCCGTACAAGCTTGGGCAATCTCCACAACTCAACTGGAAGCTCCCAAGAATCACCACAAAAGGCCACAAGATTTGGGAGAACTCCACAACTTAATTGGAGACCCTAAGAACACACCACAAAGGTCATAAACCATCTAGAATTTCAAGAACCCAAGAGTAACAAGCTTCTTTGAATTCACCAACCGATTCTGCGTAGAGAACTCAAATCGATGCACCTACTGCAGTGGCAAGAACACAAGAGCTTGAGTCCTTCACTCCCAAATTCCACCAAAGTTACAAAAGCTGATGGGGGAATAAGAGAGAAAGAACACAAGAGGAAAACCACAAAAGACTCCAAGATCTAGATCCAATAGGTTCCCCTCACTCATAGGAGAGATTGATTGGTGGAAAAGTAAATCTAGATCTCCTCTCTCTTTTACTAAAAAAGATGCAAAAATCATGGAAAGAGAGGTAGATAGGGCAAAGGAAACAATGGAGGAGAGAGAATAAAAGAACCAACCGAAAGATCACTATAAGCGGCTAGAGGGGGTGAATAGGGCCCTACTCAATTTTTATCTTCTTTTCAATTTAAGACTTGACACAAAGTAAGTTCTCTAGATATGCAACTTGGTAGTAGAACCTATATGACAAGCAAGCATGCAACAACAATAATAGAGTGTAAAGGATAGAAATAACCGAGAATCGGAGATGTTTTTCTAAAGTTCCTTTCTTTTGAGGGGAAGTACGTCTCTGTTGGAGGGGTGGGAGGTACTAAGACCACCGTCGCCACTGAAGACCTCACCCTATTCTCCTGTGCAGTGGCCTTGAAGGCGGCGACCGAAACCTTTAAAAACTTGTTGAGTAGACCTCCACAACACTTGGACTCTCCCAATAGGATCCCAAAGCTTTATAACTAATGTCCAAGCTTCGAGATCGACCTCTTCCATATAGGGTTCCAAAGAACCCAAGAGTAACAAGATCCACAAAGGAAAACAAGGGGGAATCAACTTTGCTTTGGTGAATCCCTTGATCTAGACCTCCTCCACCAAATCCCAAAGTATCAAGGAGATTGGAGAATTACGGGGGGAGATCTAGGGAAATTTCATCTCAAGAACAATGGAGGGGAGAGATAAAAGTGGAAATCTTCCCAAGGGGGAAGAAGGGCCCTTTTATACCCGAGGAGGGGAATCCGCCTATTACTCATATGCGACGACCGGTACTACCAGACCTGGAAGCGGCATGCTGGTACTACCGGCTAGATACCAGAGTACACAGTCGAACGCTACTGCAAGGGAAGCGAGGCAGCGAGACTGGCCAAGTCGACGCCCAGTAGTACCGGGTCTAGGGGCGGTACTACCGAATGTGACTGGCAGATCAGGCAGCAGTGAAATAGGGGCAAGATTCCATGATCCCTTCTCAACTATCGGGGGAAAGCTGGATGGAGAGATGATTTGCAAAGATGGTTCCACCCAAACTTTCCGAAGCAGACCCCCTCTTGATAGTACGGGTTTTTTACGACTCAAACAAAAATCCTAGAAAAACTCTGACTATGCTCTTGCCTTTTTTGAGGGGCATAGAATCGTATTGCGACAAATAAGGCCTAACAAGCACTTAGCAAACGATTAGTCTGAAATGTGTGTCATCATCATACATCAAAACCACTTAGATAGGGAAGTGACCTTTCACCAACCTCCAAGTGAGGAATAAGTGGTTTTTATAGCCCCTCCCAGAAATATGACCATTATAGACATTTTACCCTAGAAATTCTGACCCGTGCGGAGGGGGGATGAGAATTTCATCTTCGGAGCAAAATTTCTGGATCCCTAACAAAGAGTAGCACCACTTGGTCCTTAGACGATTTTCGAGGGGGCGACCCTATAAGGGTTGGAAATTCTAGCACTATGGGGGCAGAAATTCCGACCCCCCCCGAAAACTCAGCAAAAACAACAAAACTGAAACGATCATAATCTTTGCATCTGAACTCCATTTTTGATGAATTTCGGCTCCTTTTGAAGAGGAAAATAAGCTCTACTAGATCATGTATAGAAATATCATAATCCAACAAGGAAGGATAAAACCAAATGATAAAAGGTTTTTTCCTCCCTATAAAAGATGAACCAATAAACCTCCAAAATGAAAAACGTAATAAGATATTCATCCAAAATTTGTTATTGATAAAGTAGATCTTGTTATGAAGATAACCAAATGCTCTGGAATGTAACATGGATAAGATACAAATAAAAACCAAGAAGGATGATGCAATAATGCAAAGGTTTGAGCTCTCTCCTAAGAAAACGATCGAGCTAGTCACTTGAGAGCCCCTCTTGATAGTATCTATCCTATAACCCAGTCCCCCAACTAACAACATGATACATGTAAAAGAGAAAACCCATCAAGATCATACCTTTGCATTACGCAATCCACTTGACCTAGATGATGAAGATCTTGACCGATCAAAGATGGAATGCCTATGACTTTCTTTGTGCATGTCTTCACAAATCCATGATCACCATGAGGATGGCAAGCTTCAAGAATATGATATTCTCGATATAACTTATATTAAACATGTCCATAATTTCTTTTTATTCATTAAGATGATGTCTTGAAGATACACATGAGAAACTCTATCTTCTTCTTCAAGACGCTCTTGATCTTCTTCTTCTTCCTTTTCTTCCTTTTTATCTTGAAACCAACACATGGTCTACAAGAATTCCAAAGGACAAAACCTACACATGTAACTCAATTCAACCATTAATTCAAAGGGATTGTCAGGGCACACATGATCTTCCATATCCTATTAGCATGGTCGAAATTTGGGTAACAAGCGTCGTACGCAGAAAAGCATCTCCCTCACCCGAGAAATTATGGCTAGGCTCCAAGAATATAAATAAAAGATTAATTTTCCACTTTGTGTCTTGCGACTTAGTACGCCATAACATGATCTATGGAATAACTATTTCTCAACCGACTTAGAAATACTCACTCTCGCAACAAAGAACTTAAAAATACTTACTGTTGGAGATTTTTTTCACCATTTTTATTTTCTTGAAAATTAGTATTTAGATGTAGCACCCGGGAATTCTCAAATTAGAATTTTCTTGTTCTTTTACTTTAATGCATCATCATAATATAATGCTCATGTCACCATGCCACATTGCATTTCGGCATCATATCAAACCTTACATTCATCTTGTCTTGCTTGTATTGTTGTTGCTATCACCATACTCTCCCCTCTTTTAATCTTCCACTAGTTTGATTTCAACAAGTGGGGACCCACTTAATACAGTCCACTATTTTCCAATTTTCTTTTGTTCATATTTGCTAAACCCTAATTCTACTAATCTTGTAACATGCCCAAAATTAATATGTATACGGGAATATTGTCTTCTTATGTATCTTTTACCCTCTTGCCTTTGTGTTTGCGAAGTATCCCTTTCAAATGTCCCTGCAAAGTTTCAAAATAGTTAGAGTTCAATTGCTGGATTGTTTTGGCTAAATAAACAAATAACGACATAGTTGAAATAATAAAACATAATTTAGATAAGAAAACAAATAAGAGAGAGAGTAGTTGCATCAGGCCCAAACCGCATCCAACCGCAATAGCCTAGGCCACCAAGTGGTCCACCCATGATCTTCCTCTCCCCCCTCCTTCCTAGGCCCAATCTGTTGGAGATATGCCCAAGAGGCAATAATAAATAGGTTATTATCATATCTTCATGCTTATGATAAATGTTTACATACCATGCTACAATTGTATTAATCGGAAGCATTAATACTTGTGTGATTTGTAAACATAAAAGAGTCCCTAGTAAAGCCTCTTGTTAAACTAGCTTGTTGGTTGATAGATGATCATGGTTTCCTAATCATGAACATTGAGATGTTATTAACAACAAGGTCATATCATTAGAAGAATGATGTGATGTACATACTCCTATAGATAAGCGTAGCATAAGATCAAGTCATTTCAATAGTTTGTTTGTTATAAGCTTTATGATACATACTAACCTAATTCATTTGATCATGAGATCATGCTAAATCACCATCACCGGAAGGATGCTTTGATGACATCAAACACCACATCATAACTGGGTGGTTATAAAGGTGGCATTGAGTGTTCAGAAAGTATGTGTTGAGGCACATGGATCAAGAGTGAGATTTGTCCATCCATATGACGGATAGATATACTTTGGGCCCTCTCGGTGAAATGTCATCCAATTAGCTTGCAAGCATGTGACTGGATCACAAGGGATCACATATCATGGGAACGAGAAAAGAGTGCTTATCGGTAACGAGGTTGAACTAGGTATGCAGAGATACCGACGATCAAACCTCGGATAAGTAAACTATCGCGAGATAAAGGGAAATTGGTATCGTATGTAAGTGGTTCATTCGATCGCAAAGTAATTGTAGAAATATGTGGGAGCCATATGAATTCCAGATTCCTCTATTGGTTATTGATCGGAGAAGTGTCTCGTTCATGTCCGCATAATTCACGAACTATGGGGAGACACACTTAAGGATTCGAGTTTGTTTAGTAGATATGGAATGTAAGTAGGGAGACCAAATGTTGTTAGGAGTCTCGGATGGGATCCAGGATATCATGAGGAGATCCGGAATGGTCCGGAGAATAAGATTCATATAAGGAAATTCTAGAGTTCGAGAATGATTCCGATGTTTTCATCGGAGAGGTTCTAGAAGGGTCTAGAAGGTTCACCGGACCGAAAGGGGAAGGGTACATGAATGTGGCATGGATAAGTGGAATGACTGAATCATGTCCTAGGTCACTTGGTTGGGCATTTGCAAGAAAGAAATTAAGCTCCAAATTGAAAGTCAAAAGGCAAGTTTGAAAAGTCAAACTAGGATAATGTCGTGGTGGAGGAAGGAAAGAATCCTTCTTTCCCTCCACCACAAGCCAACTAGGAGAGGGAGTTGGGGAAGGATTCAAACTCTCCTCTCCCAAGCTGCCCTCCCTCTCATAAATAGAGGGGAGGGGGTGCCCCAAGGAGACACACAATCAACCCCTCCCCACCTAGTCGTCGCGTCGCTGCCGCCGCCCCCAGCGCCACCACTGCTGCCGCCATCCACGCCTCCTCCTATATGACCCTCTAAACCCTAGATCGCTGGAAACCCTAGATCCACCATAACCTGCTCCGACTTAGGCGAAGCCCTGCAGGATTTTCCCTCTACTTCCGACACCACGCCGTCGTGCTGCCGGAATCGCGATGGGAGAATTACAACCTCCGATTCCTGCTGGAACAAGGGAGAGGAAGGTATTCATAGAGTACCGAACGTGTGACCGACTGCGGAAGCGCTGCCGGAACGCAGCGCCGGAAGGATCGTCTACGCGATCTTGAGATCGGCAAGTGAACGACTACATCACCCACGAGAATATGCTCTCGTTAACTGCTTTGGAATCTTCGAGGGTGAGTACTCTAATCGACTCATTGCTACAATCTAGTAGATAGATCTTGGCTTGTCTATATGCATGTGGTAGAATTTTTTTGTTTTCCATGCTACGAACCCCTACAGTGGTATCAGAGCCATGTCTATATGTAGATTTGTTGCACGAGTAGAACACAATGGTCATTGTGGGCGTTGATGCTTTTGTTGTCGATTGCTTCTTGTGTACTTCGCATCTTGCGGGATGGTGGGATGAAGCGTCCCGGGCTAACCTTACATGACATCGTTCATGAGACTTGCTCCACGCTTGACATGCAACTTTTATTGCATAAGTGGCTTTGCGGGTGCCTGTTACTCCCAACATACTGAAGATTCAATTTACAACAGGTGATTGACAATACTAGTAACGTTGTGGTTCTTGTTCGTAAGTTAGAACGACACTTATTGAAAGCCCCAAACCACGTAAAACATGCAAAGAAAATTAGAGGCATCTAACTTTGTTTTGCAGGGGTGTGCTGTGATGTGATATGGCCATGATTGTGATTATATATGATGTATGCAATGTTCCTTATTGTAAGTCGGCAACCGGCAGGAGCCTTATGGTTGACTTTTAATTTCGTTAAGACCTGTGTGTCTATTATTCAAAGTATTTGTAATAGTTGATGCTGGTGGACGACAACCATGGAGCGGTGCCATTAACCTTAACACCACGCCGGTGATGATGGAGATCATGTTCGTGCTTGAAGATGGAGATCGGAAGCACAATAAGAAAGGCCATATCATATCACATATTATGAATTGCATGTGATGTTAATCCTTTTATGCATCCTGTATTGCTTAGATCGCGACAGTAGCATTATAAGATGATCCCTCTCACAAAATATCAAGTTATAAATTGCTCGTCCTTAGAAGGCACCGTTGCCAAAGCTCGTTGTTTCAAAGCACCACGTGATGATCAGGTGTGTTAGATTCTGCGAGTGTATACAACGGGAGCAAGCCAGATTTTCTCATGTGGAAACTAAGGTTACATCTTGACGAGCCTAGCATGTACAGACATGGTCTCGGAACACGGAATACCGAAAGGTAAAGCATCAGTCATATATATGATATGATGAACATGATGATTGTTCGCCTTTGAAACTACATCATGTCACGTGATGATCGGACTTGGTATAGTGGATTTGGTTCATGTAATCACTAAAACAATGTGAGGGATATTGTTTTGAGTGGGAGTTTAATAGCAATATGATTAAAAGTTGAACACTATTTATCATAAATTAAATCAAAGTGAATTTGTATAGTTGTTGTAGTCATTGGAATCCGTTTACCACCTTGCGCTTAGTTATAATTGATATAATAGAACTATAGAATTCTGGTTAGTTACTTTACGAACTGGTATCATATTATTTTGAAGTGTTAATCTAAAGTTTAAAAGTCCTATTGCAAACTTTCAGTAAGTTCCGGTTACTCCGTGAAGTTTAATAATTGGTATTAAATTAAGAGTAACAATTCCAGTGTTAGTAAATAAGTATCGTGTTTATCTCCATGATTCTTGATATTCAAAAGATTGTTATAATATCAAGGTTATCTAGGAGCTGAATTGTTTCGGAAGCCATCATATGTGGAAGATATTGTGATATCTGAAATGATGTTTTGATTACAACATGATATAGTATAATATAGCAAAGTCATGTTCTCATATTTGATGAGAATTTGCAAAAGGTTGGAGATGATGGTCGTCCTAATCCTCCAAAAGGTTTTGGAGAGCAACATTATACTCGCAATTCACCATTATAAGCTAAAGTAGCTTGATCATGAATAGTTCCATGATAAGGATAAATATTTGATGTAGGTAAAATGTTTACTACACTAAAAGATTACTAAAGAATGGAATTTGAAAGAACACCAAACATTTGATGCTGGTGATCTACTTCAAAGTGCGAGTCCAAAGACATTGGTATTTAACTATACACGCTTTGGACTATGTGTCATGAGTATGGCGCCACTATTGATGTTGATAGATTCTTTTGAAAGGATAAAGAAAAACTAAAAGAAAAATCTAAGAAATATTTGGCATAAGAGAAAAGACTAGAACTGTTCAGCTTATGTATATAGAAGATATACATGTTATGGCTATATTCTTTGCTTGATAAACAATGTGGTTCTTAAGTATTGGATACTGAATTTGTTGGTGTGAATCATCATACGAAACAACACAATTCATGAACTACAATGGCCTAAGTAACCAGCAAAAGAATATGTGATGATGTTCATCGAGAACAAATAAAGGGTTGTTGTGTTGCTCGCTTGCCTTCAAGATTTGTTTTATCAGGTATTATGAGAACAAAAGGTTTGTTCAAATGATTTCCATATTCCATGAAAGATGGATGATATACAAGTCTAGTTGGAGAAATCACATCCATAAAGATAAATGCTAAAAATGTCGAAAGACAATTGATTGAAAGGTTACTTAAGAAGTGACATCGCCGTTTAAATTATATTGGAAAGAAAACATGAAGAAACCCCATACTTGATGGAATTTTGGAGTCTTTTGATATTTGATCAAATGACACTTGTGAAACTTTCCTAGAGATAATTAAAACTCTGTTCATAGGCTAAAGGGAAAAGATGACTAGCTTATTGGAACTTGTACATATTGTTGTATGAAGTCCATTACATGTAGTCGAGAATGATGGATTTCAACTTCATATGCTTTCTCCAAAAATTTGAGTGAATATATGAATATTTACTTAATAAGGATGAAGTATGAAACATTTGAAAAGTTCGAAGACTTTCAAGATGAAGTGCAAAATCAATGTAATAAGAAAATAAAGAATTTATGATAGGATCATAAAGGAAGATTTTTGAGTTACAAGTTTAGCATAACACCTAAGATTTGAGGAATCGTTCCATAGATTTATGTTTCTCGAAAAACACCATAGTAGTATGGAGTGATCGAGATATGTAATAAAACCTTGTTTGACATGGTAAGATCAAAGGTGTAATTTATAAAACTGCCATTATATTTGAAAGATTATAAGCTTTAGAGACTACCGCTTTTCCACTAAAAAGAGCTCCATCATGATCCGTTGAAATGAAACCATATAAAGTTATGGTTTGGGATAAAACCCAAGTTGTCCTTTCTTAAACATTGGTATGCTATGCATAAGAGAGATGTTTACAACCAAAGTAGGATAAACATGTCTTTGTATGTTATTTCGAATAACCGTTGAGTATTCCTCCATAACACCGAAGACAAAAATGTTTGTCGCTTGGAACGTCAAGTTTCTTTGAGAAGGAATTTTTCTTGAAGAGTTAATTGGGAGGACAATAGAACTCTGATAAAGTTAAAAGGACCTTAGCTATACATGCAAAGTTGCGCAGCGCCGAAAAGTGTTCCGGAGGCAGCAACAATGCACATGGCTCACGTGCCTCAAAGGTTATGGTTATGGAGGTCTAAGTTCCTATTGAACCAAGTAGGTCGGGTAAACAATTAAATACCAAGATTTGAGGGTTGAATCATTATTTGACAATAATGAACGGACTACATGCAAAGAAGTAATAATGGGCCCTGACTCCATCAAATGGCTTAAAGCCATAGAATCTGTGATAGTTCCATACACGAGAAATCAAGCTTTGAACTTGAAAGACCCTCTAGAAAGGTGTAAGACCTTACAGTCGTGTTTGGATCTATAAAGAAATAGACATGGATGTTTCACAACTATGAAATAGTCGATATGTTGAGAATAGTCTAGACGGATTAATGTAGAAACCACTACATATAATTCTGTTATATGGTAGTGGAACAAACAAAACAAAGTTCTTACCTAGGACGTGTACTTAACATGATCCAAAGGGTTTTGTTAGTTTAAAGCATGCTAAAAGCATATGCAAACTTCAATGGTTAAAATAAGCATCGCGGATTTGGAATCTTCACCATGATGAAACTGTTAAAAGAGTTTAATATCATTGGAGATGATGAAGATGCTTGCATTTGCAAGAAATTAAGTGGGAGCGCTAAGACATATTTCTAATACATTATGTGGAATACATATTGTTGATTGGAAATGATGTATCTTTGTTAACACAAGTTAAGAATTTCATTTTGATGAAAGACTTAGGCAAAACCCGAATATTTGGCATCAATGTCTATAAGGATAGTTTGAGATGCTAATATGGTTGTGCCGAAAGTACATAGATGGTATATTGAATGAGTTCAATATAGAAACTACAAGAGAGGTTCTTGTCGCACTGAAAGGATTGAATCGAAATTCAAGTGTATTGACACTTGGTAAGTGAAACAAAGATTCAAGTATAGATTGATACTTGATCACAAAGAGTATTTATATCAATCATACTATGATATGTACAAATCCAGATATGTCCTATACTCTAAATGTTATGAGCATATACCAGAATGATTCATAAGATGATCATTGGACGATAGTAAGTATATTCTTATGATCATTTGGAAAACTAAGAATATATTATTTTGTAGAGGTGACAAATAGATGGTTAGTTCATTGTAAAAGTACTACATTTATACTAGTTTTGTCACAAAGTACAAATTAAGTTTATCTCAATCTAAACTAAGGGTGGCACAATATAATGGAAAGTAAGTTCCATAATGGATTTGGATGAGTTCCAAAGTTAAGACATTGTGATAGATACTACAGCAAAAGGCTAAGTATATGACTGCTATTATAGCAACATAAGAGGGAATTTGTTTCAAGTAGTTTGTTACCAAACTAGGTGTAGTTCACAGTGGGATAGTAATATGAAGATATATTGTACGACAATATTGTCAATATGTTTTAACCCCAAGGAACTAAATGTCTCACCAAAGAACCAAATTTATACAAAGCCATCTATTAGAGAACGAGTGATGCATAGAGACGCAAAGACATGCAATTACACACGGACCTGAAAGTGTAGGATCCGAAGATCGGTTGACCACTATCAATCGTCTACATATAACACCGGAAAGCCATAGGTGTTGAATACACAAAGATTTGAAACTAGATTATTATCTAGTGCAAGTGGGAGACTGTTGGAGATATGCCCAAGAGGCAATAATAAAGAGGTTATTATCATATCTTCATGCTTATGATAAATGTTTACATACCATGCTATAATTGTATTAACTGGAAACATTAATACTTGTGTGATTTGTAAACATAAAAGAGTCCCTAGTAAAGCCTCTTGTTAAACTAGCTTGTTGGTTGATAGATGATCATGGTTTCCTAATCATGAACATTGAGATGTTATTAACAACAAGGTCATATCATTAGAAGAATGATGTGATGGACATACTCCTATAGATAAGCGTAGCATAAGATCAAGTCATTTCAATAGTTCGTTTGCTATAAGCTTTCTGATACATAGTAACCTAATTCCTTCAACCATGAGATCATGCTAAATCACCATCACTGGAAGGATGCTTTGATGACATCAAACACCACATCGTAATTGGGTGGTTATAAAGGTGGCATTGAGTGTTCAGAAAGTATGTGTTGATGCACATGGATCAAGAGCGGGATTTGTCCATCCATATGACGGATAGATATACTTTGGGCCCTCTCGCTAAAATGTCATCCAATTAGCTTGCAAGCATGTGACTGGATCACAAGGGATCACATATCACGGGAACAAGAAAAGAGTACTTATCGGTAACGAGGTTGAACTAGGTATGCAGAGACACCGACGATCAAACCTCGGATAAGTAAACTATCGCGAGACAAAAGGAAATTGGTATTATATGTAAGTGGTTCATTTGATCGCAAAGTAATCGTAGAAATATGTGGGAGCCATATGAATTTCCAGATTCCTCTATTGGTTATTGATCAGAGAAGTGTCTCGTTCATGTACGCATAATTCACGAACCGTAGGGAGACACACTTAAGGATTCGATGTTGTTTAGTAGATATGGAATGTAAGTAGGGAGACCTAATGTTGTTCGAAGTCTCGGATGGGATCCAGGTATATCATGAGGAGATCCGGAATGGTCCGGAGGATAAGATTCATATAAGGAAAGTCCAATTCCAGAGTTCGGGAATGATTCCGATGTTTTCATCGGAGAGGTTCTAGAAGGGTCTAGAAGGTTCACCGGACCGGAAGGGTAAGGGTACTAGAAGGTTCACCGGACCGGACCGATGTTTTCATTGCAATGACTGAATCATGTCCTAGGTCACTTGGTTGGGCATTTGCAAGAAAGAAATTAAGCTCCAAATTGAAAGTCAAAGGCCAAGTTTGAAAAGTCAAACTAGGACAATGTATCCTGGTGGAGGAAGGAAAGAATCCTTCTTTCCCTCCACCACAAGCCAACTAGGAGAGGGAGTTGGGGAAGGATTCAAACTCCTCTCTCCCAAGATGCCCTCCTTCTCATAAATAGAGGGGAGGGATGCCCCAAGAAGACACACAACCAACCCCTCCCCACCTAGTCGCCGCGCCGCCGCCCCCAGCACCGTCGCCGCCCTAGCCGTCGTCGGCCACGCCTCCTCCTCTCCGTCCCTCTAAACTCTAGATCGCCGGAAACCCTAGATCCACCATAACCTACTTCGGCTTAGGCAAAGCCCTGTAGGATCTTCCCTCTACTTCCGACACCACGCCGTCGTGCTGTCGGAATCGCGAGGGGAGAACTACAACCTCTGATGCCTGCTGGAACAAGGAAGAGGAAGGTCTTCATCGAGTACCGAACGTGTGACCGACTGCAGAAGCACTGCCGGAACACAGCGCCGGAAGGATCGTCTATGCGATCTTGAGATCAGCAAGTGAACGACTACATCACCCACGAGAATCTGCTCTCGTTAATCGCTTTGGAATCTTCGAGGGTGAGTACTCTAATCGACTCATTGCTACAATCTAGTAGATAGATCTTGGCTTGTTTGTGTGCATGCGGTATAATTTTTTTTCCATGCTACGAACCGCTACACAATCCTCACTGGCCTGCATACCCTCTTCAGGACAGAATCGACGCTGTTTACTATGCGCCTTCATCCCCGTAGCTTTCCCTCGCTCTGTAGAGAGGGAGAAAGAGGAGTAGGTTCCCGTCCTGCCTCCATCAGTCGTACCCTTCTTATCCTCATGCCCTAGAGCCCCTCCTTCCTTGGCCTGGGTACCCCTTCACGACATAATCGATGCCGTTTACTGTGCGCCTTTGATACGTCGGAAACGTATCTATAATTTTTGATGTTCCATGCTTGTTTAGTATCTACTTTGCTTTTCTTTATCTACACTTTGAGGTGTTTTTATATCTTTTCTGGAACTAACCTATTAACAAGTTGCCACAGTTCCAGTGGCCTGTTTTCTTCTGTTTTTGTTCCAGAAAGGCAGAAAATCAATATTCTCGGAATTGGACGGGACAAAAGCCAAAGTCAATATCTTAACGTGGGGAACACGAAGTCTAGAGGAAAGACGGAGAGGCAGGCCAGGGCGGCCAAACCCCCCTAGGCGCGGCCAGGGGTGGGCCCGCGCCTAGGAAGGGTGTAGCCCCCTGGTCGCCTCCCAGCCTCGCGTATTCGCCTATAAGAAGCCCCCGATGCAGAAACCCTAGAACCCGATCAAAACTCCATGAAACCGTCTGTAGCCGCTGCCACCATCGTCCCTAGATCGGGGGATCTGAAGTTCTTCCCGGCACCCTGCCGGAGAGGAAATCATCATGTAGGCCTTCTTCTTCGGAATGATGCGTGAGTAGTTCCACCTTGGACTATGGGTCCATGTAGTAGCTAGATGGTTGTATCTCCTCCTTTGTGCTTTCATGTATAGATCTTGTGAGCTCCGTTCATGATCAAGATCTAATCGATTTGTAATCATGCATGCTGTGTTTGCGGGGATCCGATAGATATTGAGATTATTATGTCAGCTTGGTTAATGTTTTTGTCTTTATGATTCTATCATGTCTGTGTTGTTTTTGATCTTGCATGCTCTCCGTTGTTAGTAGCTATCTTGGACGAGTAGTTGCTAGTGACTCCAAGATGGGGTATTTATGTTCTATAGTGGGTTCATGCCTCTAGTTTCCAAGGGAAGTTACAGAGATATCTTCGGTTGTAGATGTGTTGTTGCCACTAGGGAGAAAACAATGGTCTGTTATTCGTGGAGCAAGTGGATTGTTTACCTTACACACTTTGCTTAAAGTAGTTGTCTGTTGCTTGCAACTTAATACTAGAGGGGGTTTGGATGATAACCCAAAGGTGGACTTCTAGTCATAGATGCAGTTTGATGGCGGTCTATGTGTTTTGTTGTATTGCCCAATCGAATCTCATAGGAACTTTCTGACTAGTATTGCATTGTTATGCCTTGCTCAGTTCCCATCAATTGCCCTGCTGTAATTTGTTTACCCTTCATGCCATGTTAATTATCTAAGGATAGCACCTCTAGTGAACTATGGAACCCGGTCCAATCTTTACCATTGATACATCTTCCACTGTTATTGTTTACTTGCTGCAAACCACCATTACCTTCCACACCATATAGTTAATTGGGACAAAGTCTTGAGTTTGTGTTGTCCAGGTCTCCATGTTGTTTGCAACACCTGTGTGATGTTTCCTTCCTCCTTCTGGTCCGATAACCTCGGTCTCTACTGAGGGAAACTTGCTGCCTGGCAAATAAAGTTATGCTCTCCAGCAACGACGCCAGAAAATAGTCTTGATGACCCACAAGTGTAGGGGATCGCAACAGTCTTCGTGGGTAGTATTACACAATTTATTGATTCGACACAAGGGGAGCCAAAGAATACTTGCAAGCCTTAACAACTGAGTTGTCAATTCAGCTGCACCTAAAAATAGTTCTTGCTCATAGAAGTTTATCAGTAGCATCAGTTTTTAGTAGCAACAGCAACAGTGGAACGAGAGCAATAGTAACAGTAACAGTAAACAGTGGGATTCGAGTGCGGTAAGCATAGGGATGGATGGACGAGCGTTGCATGGACGAGTCTAAACATGTAACTTCAAGATCTAGGGCATTGCAGATAAATAATAACAAGCATCCAAGTACTAAACAACCCTAGGCATGTGCTCCATATATAGTCATACATGCTCGCAATGAGAACTTGCACAACATCTTCTGTCCAGCCAGCCCGTGGCAGCGGGTCCTCTAGGGAACAACTGGCAATTAAGGTGCTCCTTTTAATAGAGCACCGGAGCAAAGCATTAACACTCTGTGAACACATGTGATCCTCACACCACAGCCATCCCCTCCGGTTGTCCCAATTATTATCACTTTGAGGCCTTTTGATCCGGACAATGATATGTGTACACAACTTGCAGATAAGATCACAAACAATACTATCATAATGATTTAATAATAAGTTCAGATCTGAGATCCTGGTACTCGGGCCCTAGTGACAAGCATTAAGCACAACAAGTTGCAACAAAGTCAAATAACACTTGTCGCGGTGGTGGCACGGCAGATGCCATGGGTAGGCTTAAGTTCGGGGCCGAATGGGTGCTTGTGGTCACCGGGGAGGGAGTGTACGGTCGAGCCATGCACGAAGAACAATATGAACTCTCCACACTTAGCGATTTGATTGATACCCGAGAATTACAAGTGCTCCTTGAGCTGTATGAACTAGTGTTCTCTGACTAGTTCCCCTACTTAGTCCAACCTCCGTCTACTACAACTATGCCCCCTCTTATATAGGCAGCTCTAGCTATCTTATACCCTTTGGGTTCTAGGGTTTAATGTTTAGATCTTGGTCCCTACAATGTGGGTCGGGTCATGGGCTTGCCCTAAGCCCAATGGCCCAGTCCACAAAGCTTGACAGCTAACAGTCTTCTGGTACGCTGCCTCCTGTTCCTTTTGGCGTCATGTTGTAACTTTGTACGCCAGTGTTTGCTTTGGGCATCACCCGGATCCTTTTCTGTCACCCGGCGTCGCCCTTCTCTTTTGACCATGCTTTGCCATGGTCCCTTCTAAACCCTACTCGGAAAGGTGCCACGCGTCCTATCCGACTCGGCCCTTCCTCGGTAGACTCGGCTTGTTGGTTCCTGCAAAAATAACAACTTTGTCTTATGTGGGACGACATAGCTCATATGTCGGCCGCACACGCTTCTCTCTCCCGGCCGTTCTTACCCGGCCTGGTTCTTTCTTCACTCGGAGCTTACCCAGCTATGCTATGTTTCATCTTTCGTGACCCTACTGGGGGTTATCCCCCCGACATTAGTCCCCAAAGCTGGTCAGGTCTAGCAGTTCAAGCTGTTAGGCATCTCCATGTTCCTTTTACGTGACTGGAACTTAATTTTTGTCTTTATTTGTCGCAATCTTGCACCTTGCCAGGTCTTTCTGACAGTTTTCGGATCCACTCTTTGACTTCGTGGCTCGTTTTTGCCTCGTGCCGAGTTACTTTGGACAATTCCGGGTCATTTTCGGCGTGCTTCAGTCACTGACAGCTGGTAATCATTATTACTTGACTCAAATTTTGTTCCAAGCTCTAGCGTCACAGTGACGGCTGCGCAGTTATTCCCCGTCACTGTGGTAGTCCCATCGGCCTGCGCCCCTTGTCCTTCCTTTCATGACGTGGCGCGGGATTTTTCGTGTATCTCTAGCTACGTGGCGCCCGCTGATTGGCCTACCCGGCCGGGTACACGACCACACGCTGGCCACACGGCGCAGAGAGATCCCACGATTGGGGTTTTTACTGCCCTTAAGTAGGGGTGAGGGGGTTACCTCTTCCCCCACGCCCGTTCAGTTTTCCCCTGCTTATTCTTCCTTGCGCCTGCGAAGTCAAACTATCCCCTTTGCGGTTTCTTCTTCCTTCTGTTCTTGCCTTGAAATTGCTCCACTTCTCTTTCACCATGGGTCCGTGTTCTTCCAATCCCCTTCCAACGGCGGAGAAGACTAAATCTGCGAGGGTCATGGACGCTCGCGACGGTGCTGATGGTGCGGAGGAACAGGAGGTCCCCGCCGGCGAGTGCGGCGGCTGGGAAGGCTCGGAGGTCTCCACCGAGGAGGTGGAATGGCTCTGCTCCACCAGGCGCATTCCGCTGCAAGTGGATTGCCGCCTCCCCGACGCTGAGATCTCTCCCAAACCCCAACCCAATGAGCGGGTGGTTTTCCTTTCTCACTTTGAGCGCATTTTCGCTCTTCCAGTGAGCACCTTCTTTTCCTCGTTTCTCTCCACTTTCCATCTGCAAACCCATCACCTTCCTGCCAACGCGATTGACTCTCTTTCTTGTTTTATTTCTGCTTGCGAGGCCTACCTCAGGATTTGGCCTACAGTTCTTTTGTGGGCCAAATATTTCAGCTTTAAGGTCCAAGTTGTTCCCCAGCCTGGTGCCCCTCGATCCGAGAAGACGCCGACCCGGTGCGGTGTTGCTAGTATCACACCCAGGAGAGACTCCATCTTTCCTCGGGTTACCGGTATTGATTATTGCAAGAAATGGCATAGGACTTTCTTCTATGTCAAAAACAGCGGATCCACCGATAACATCCGGCTCCCCCTTTCTCAGACGAGGTCCCGAACAAGAAGTTCTGGCAGCTTGACCCACGGGACCAAGACTCTGCGATGAACGAGGCCAACGTGATCTTGGAAAGGTTGTTGTCGCCGGATGAGCATTTTCATCTTGCCAAGAGGGACCTCATGTGCACTTTCATCTCACGCCGGGTAAGCCCCATCTAAGCTAGGAGCCATAAGATGTGCTTCGTGAGTGGCTCCCATGATCCCACTCAGCACTCTACCAAGGACCTCTCCCATGACTCCATTGCTCGCCGAGTAAGCTCCATCTTTAAACTAAACTTGGTGGACGATTGGGCTTGGAGTTGTCCCCCGTTTAGCCGGATCAATCTTGTCCCCTGGGTAAGTTTTCCAAGTCGTTTTCCTTGACGAGTCAGCTTTAGTTTTTTTGCCACTCTTAGTCTGGTTTTCATTACTCATTATGTTTGTGTTTCGCAGAACCTCGTTCACCAGGTTGATGACAGTACTGTCCCTCCCTGCGGTTATAACAGGGATCACTCTGACTCCGACGAAGTCGAGTTCGACCTGGAGTGCTTCATGCCCATCCCGCATGCAGCCGCTGCTTCAGCTTCAGGTAACAGTCAATCTCGCAACACCTTACAAGATTGGTCTGACGATGATGGGGATGATGATTGTACAATTTTGGAGGTACATGCCTTGTGACCTTAGTTTCCCAACTTATCCGAGTAAGTCTGTTATTTACTTATGCAGCTATCCAGGTACATGACACTCCTCCTCTCGCCATGGGCGGAGTCGGCAAGATACCCGTCGCCAAGCCGAAGCGACGCGGGGCCTCCTCCAGCACCCAGCCGGCTCAGAAGAGAAAGCCCACTCCCGCTGCTCCTTCTACTGCCACTCT
Organism: Avena sativa; assembly: GCA_916181665.1. Lineage (NCBI taxonomy): Eukaryota > Viridiplantae > Streptophyta > Magnoliopsida > Poales > Poaceae > Avena > Avena sativa. The sequence goes on along the minus strand of OV702293.1, from coordinate 5,820,000 downwards.
GGCTGAGACTTGCCAAGCCGCTGGGCGCCGAGTCACACGCCGAGTCACCGGGTAAGCTTTCGTTTTCTGCTTACATTATATTTTTCCTTCTCATGCATCATGACTGTTTTCTTATGCTTGTCTTTTTGTTTTTCAGTGTTGCCCCTCTGCCGGCTAACCAGGCTGCTTCCAGCATTGCCTCGCCGCTAAGGCCCGCACCCGCTCTGACTGATTCTACAGTGCAGAAACCCGTCCGGGTCGAGACTCCCACTGTTGAGGCTCACACTTCTCAGTGTCAGTCAGACCCGATGGTGCACCCGGCGAAGGAGACTCAGCCCAGCACCCCTGGTGCTGATCAGGAACAACTTCTTGATCTTGGTGCCAGTGATTTTGGCGCCGAGAAGCCTTCCGCCACCAGTTCCTCTGGCATCAGCCCTCAAGATGGTGCGAATGAACAATTTCCTGATCTTGGAGCCAGCAAAACTGCTGATCCCAGTGAGCCGGCTCCACTTTCTTATCCAAATCCTCCTGCTCGCTCTCCTATTCTGTCAAAGAGCCAGAGCTAACCTATGGCTGCTGGTTCGGCTCGCCCCTCATCCAGCAAAACCACCACCAAGCAGACATCCTTGGTTTGCACTCCGGGTTCTGCTCCTTAGATCCGGCCTCCGATGTTGGCAACAATGCTTGCTTCAACGGGCAAAGCGGGCGAGTCCGCGTCTGCCGGGTCAGGTGATGGCTCTAAAGCTGTTATCCTTCATACTAGTGCCGCTGCGACCCGCGCCAACGTGGGAACTACCCTGAAAACGTGTCAAGTTCTCACTCGGACGCTCAGCGGGAAAAGCCTTGGTTCGGCTGGGCCTTATGCTTTGGCATGGAATGCAGCTGGCGAGCAAGAGGTCAGTACCCGGAGCGGCAAGAAACTGGTGCTGGGCCCCAAGGCCGTCTCTGACATGACTCAGCAGGCCATTTCCCTAATGGCCCACACCGACGAAGTGAACGAGGTAAATGATCTTCTTACTCTTTTGTGTTGTTGAGTATTTCATTTATGCATACTACCTAGTCCCCGAGGTTACTACCGAGTAAGGAACTTACTCGGCCGTAAGCTCTCAATAATCGCTTAGTCTTTAAATTTTCATGCCAAGCTTGTATGCTAGAACTTTGATCCCTAGCCCTCGAGGTTACTGTCGAATGAAGAACTTATTTGGCTTTAAGCTCTTAAGCCCTTTTTATTTCCTTAAGCCAATCTCATATGTTAGAGCTTCGATCCCTAGCCCTCGAGGTCACCGTCGAATGAGAAACTTATTCGGCTGTAAGCTCTTAAGCTTTTTTATTTCTTTATGCCAAACACATATGGTAAAGCTTCAATCCCTAGCCCTCGAGGTTACTGTCGAATGAGAAACTCATTCAGCTGTAAACTCACATATATGAACCATTCCTTATCTGTCTGGGAGTTTGATTTCTATTTACTCATTGTTCTTTTCCTTTGCGTAGCTTACGCATAATGAGCGCACCAAGGTGCACCAAGCTCTCGTTCTGGCGCATCGTAAGCTCGAACTTGCTTATGAGAAGCTGCAGACTGACACCCAAGGCCAAGGTAATATTCTTACTCGTCCTTTCTTTATTCTGTGTATCTTTCTTTAGTTTATTTTCTCAATCTTTCCTTGCTCTTTTCTCACAGCCTCTCCTCAGTCCACCATCGAGGCTCTTCACTCGCAGATCAGCGAGGCGAAGAGTAAGTTTCTTGCCTCATTAATATGACAGCTGAAGATATTTCTCTCGGTGCTAACAAGTAGTTTGCTCCGAATAAGCAGAGAAGCACCAAGCCGAACTCCAGAAGGAGCAAGACGAGGTGACTCGTTTGAAGAAGCTGATGGCCGAGATGGAGCAGAAAAACTTGGCTGAGGTGAAGGGGCTGAAGGAAGAGCTTGCCGAGAAGAATGAGCAGCAGGCCGCCAGCGCTGAAAAGACCAAGAGGTTGCTTGATGAGGCTGAGTCATCGGTTGAGTCGGCAAACCTGATCCTTGACGTACTTCAAGCCAAGGCCAAAATTTGGCAGAGCAAGCTTGGCGCTGTCAACTCCTTTCTTGGTAGTGAGTTCTTACTCTTTTTGCACTGTACAGGTCGCTCTGGACTTCTTCCATCTACTTTTGTTATTTTGATAACTTTCTCTTTTGCTTGCAGAGAATTTTCCTGAGGCCAATATGTTTGCCATCCGGGCCATGAAGAAAGTGAGGGCCAAATCTGGCGCTCTGGCTTATGGCGAGGTGACCATGGACGAGCATCTCGAAGAGGTGTCAGAACGGGTCAAGACCCTCAAGTCTTGCGGTGTGGACCTGCTCAAGTCGGCTATTCATGCGTTTCGCATGCTCTGGCCGGATGAGGATGCACCTGAACTCATCGAGCCACTTGCTGAGAGATTGCTCCATACCGAGGACCGGCTAGATCAGTGGCATGAGTGGGCCGGCCGAGCTGCAGCAGACAAGGCTCTTTCCTTCGTGCTTTCATGGTACGAGGACATCAATCTTGATGTTCTTGCTCGCATAAGGGGAGATGGTAAATGGCTGAATGACCCAGAGCTGATCAAGCGACGCCAGGAGAGAGCTTATGCCATGATCGAGTACACCATGGTGCACGCTTGGTGCGACGGCCCCAGCTTCCTTGACCTTAGCGACCCGCTTGTCGAAGTTGCTGATGAAGAGGGTGCCAACAGCGAAGCAACCGAGTCAGATGGTTCCGATGACCCGGCCACTGACGCCCCTAACTCGACAGATGCTCCAAGCGATGCTCCTAGCTCCAAGGGTGCTCCTTCGAGTCCTGTTGCTCCTTAGGCTAACAAGTACTTGAACTTTTTATTAGATCCCCGGTATGCCGAGTACAGATGTAATGTACATTGCACTTTAAGTTTGATTATGCGCCTTTTGATAAGGCTTCATATATTTTCGTTATGTTCTGAGTGTGAATCATTCAAGGACAAGTCCCCGAGTCTCATTTTGCCGTTTCACCTTTCCTCGACTTTGGCTCGTGTCTACCTTTTTTGGTGTTCGACATTAGAGTCTCAAAGTACTAAGGATATAGTTAGCGGATCTGAAACTTGGATCACTTGGCCAAGATTATTCAACACGCAGTATAACACGACCTGCAGTGGGTTAGGCAAAGACATAAAGCCGACTCGCGTTTCTCCTTTGTACTTATCCGGCGTTCGTGTTTACCCGTCATACATCCTTTCCTCTTGCTTGCCATGAAGCCGTGATTTCGGACAACAACATAGTCGAAGAGTTGATTTTTTTCCGAGTAAACACTACTTGTGCCGAGATAAATTTCGGGTGTCACTGTAAGGGTCCCAACCTTTAAACAAGGTAGAGTCCCCTGTGTTTACAATGCTAGTCCCTGGATCATTAGCTAGCATCCACAGTTAAGATGTAATATCAAGAAACAAAGGTCATAATATAACTTTATAACCAGGAATAACATAATTTTATTACATCTTACATAGCTCATTTGGCTATCACATTACATTGCAGCGGAATATCTATAAGCATGGGGTCCTTCATCTTCAAAATGCCACAGGCAAACATGTTGGTTGTAGACTTTGTAATCCTAATCAATCACTCTTCACTAAAATCAATCAAACCTGCAACATTATAAGTTACAGCCACAAGGGTCAATACATTTGAATTGTATTGGCAAGTTTCACTACTATGTTGAATATAAGTGGATCCTATCATTACATGCATATTTGGCTAAGTAGGGTTTTAGGCTCATTTGCAGAAAGCAATAATTTATCCTATCTTTTCAAAATGGTCTTGATCTTTTGTCAATTCTCTTTATCAAAAATCCCTTGAACTCCTTGGTAAATTCCCAAGTGTTCAAGTCCTTGTCAAAAATCTCTTGAGCTCCTTGGTACCCCCAAGTGCATCAAGTTTTATCAAAATCTCTAGAGCTCCTTGGTACCCCCAAGTGCATCAAGTTTTATCAAAATCTCTTGAGCTCCTTGGTACCCCCAAGTGCATCAAGTTTTATCAAAATCTCTTGAGCTCCTTGGTACCCCCAAGTGCATCAAGTTTTATCAAAATCTCTTGAGCTCCTTGGTACCCCAAGTGCATCAAGTCTTTTGTTGTCACTTAAAAGTTTTTCTTTTAGAAATTGGAATGTCGAGATTTCCCATAGCTTCAAGCTTTAGTTGCTCAGTATTGTCCATAACCGGGGACACGGCTAAGTACTTAGATTTTATTATCTTCTGCAGAAGTAGTACACTTTACCCACATGTCACAGTCTCATCTTGTTGCCACCAGTGGCCGCTGGATTGGTACTCACCAAGATGGAGTACTGGCAGATTGAGAATGTGACGAAGTCTTTCCAGAGGGTCCTCCCATACACCATTGCTAGCTTGTCTTCAGTACCCATGTAGGATACCAGGTCCTCATTTTCAGTAACCTGAAGACAATGCATGGGTCTTCCCAATGTAGTTGACCAAGCCAGAGCCATAAGTAGCATGTGGTTGTACACGAAAGCCACAATTGGAGAAACATGTTCAATCTCTAAGTTTCCTGGGTGGTTTTCTTTTGGAGCACAACACAAAGAGATTGCCATAGACATGGTTCCTTTTGTTGCCACCTTCTCCAAAACTCAAAGTATCCTTGTCCACCCAGGTGGTTCATTGAGTCCTTGTTTTATTATATAAAACACAAGTCCTTTTCTCAACTTCATAAAATCTCATCATGTATCTCTTTTCAAAATATATCATGGCTAAGCATGTAATAACTACATTGTTTTCACTCAGGAATGTATAGGGTATCCTATTAGGATTTAGCATAGCATATAGTATAGAAATTCTTTTCATGCATGTTTCAAAATCCACTAAGTATAATGAAAAATAGTAGGACTTTAGATGATAGTGTAACTTGCCTTTTTGGTAGGGAATGTTGGTTCACTTCTTGATCTTGCTAGTTTCACACTTTTCTATCTTCACTACAAATCAATCAAGCAATCACATAATCAACTAGCATTCCAACAAATAATCAAACAATCAAACACACATAAAACAATAGGAACTAAGTCATGCATGCAAGCATGCAAAAGGTAGTTTTATTTGCAAAGATGGTCTCCACTAGGCTTCTAAACTTTGTAAGGTTCAAGGTGGTCATTTTCTAAAGTGGCAAAGTCATTTGCAAAATGGTTTTATTCATAAACCATTTTTAAAACCATTCATCATTTTATGTGGTGAAAAATGTTTTTATCAAATCAAAACTTTATGTCTTTCACCAAATAAGTTGCTAATTCTCAAAACTTGGTGTTTAGAGTCAGTAGGTTTGATTCAAATCATTTTCTCAAAGTTTTTACTCCTAAAAACATTTTCATAACAAAACCAATATTTTTATTTGGCTAGAAATGGGCTAAATCAATTAATCCATCCTAAACTTCACCAAATCCATTTTCAAAACCATGGGTTGGTTCCTAGGGTCAGTAACTTCACCACAAACCAATTTGCAAAGATTTTATCCTTGAAAACATTTTGGAATAATTTTTCTAATCTAAACAAGCATACAAATGTTTCTGAAAAAACAAACATTTTACCAGAGGCTTTTTACTAAACAAATTGCATGGTTGGCTAGGGCTTGTTCCACTGATTCCATTGATATAAAGTTTGTAATTTTTGGACGTGTGGATCAAAAGTTACAAGGGTTTCAAATCTGCAAACAAATCTGGTTTCAATTCTGTTTTTAAATTGAAACTGGCCACGCGTCGCGATGTTACTGGTTGGTACCGGTTCGGGTGGATCGTGCTCTGCGGGGCGTTGGATTAAACTACATCGCACAGCTCAGACTGCGTACCCTTTCGCTGTTAAGTGATCTAATCGCGTTCGTCCGATCTAGATCCTACGGACGCTACTGCTTGGTCAACGGTGGGCGACGCTGCGCGGCGGCAGACGGCGGCGACGGTCAGGCGGTGGCGCTAGCGGAGGTTCTAGGAAACAAGGAGGGAAGGGGAGGTGCTCACCGGGTTTAGGAGGTCACGGTGAAGCTCGAGGCGGTGTTGGTCTGGCGAGGGGCGCTCTGGTTCTAGCAGGATTGCTCGCCGGAGTGGGGAACGGCGTCGGGTGGCTCTGGTCCTGGTCGGAGGCGACACTGCAGATCGCCCTAAGGCAAGACAAGAGCATGGTCAGATGCAGGAGGATGTGGCGAGTGTGGGAGCATGAACGAGAAGGCGTGGGGCGGTCTGTGCTTACCAGGGGACTTCACCGGAGAGAGGTAGACGCGGCGGCGCGGTCAGTGGTTGTTGAAGTCGACGCTCAGGGGCGCCCGCGGTTGAACGGAGGGCACAGACAGGTGCGCCTGGGAGTGGGGAACACGGTCGTGTGCTTAGGAAGGCAAGGGGTGGCGAGGTTCGGCCGGAATCGAGGAGGGACGGTGGTCGGAGCAGTGGAAGTGCGAGCTCGATTCAGGGCAGCCTGGTGGCGTTCAGGGCGTGGAGTCTGAGGGGAAAGGAAGAGGAGGCCAGGGCGGTTAATAGGGTGCAGTCACGGCGAGTAACGGTCGCGGAATCAACGCGTATTGATCGCCGGAGTGATGGATGCAACGGCAGGGAGTAATCGGCGCTGGTTGAAGACGATGGATACGTGGCGGTGGGGTCTACCTGGCAGTGAGGGAGAGAGAGAGAGAAAAGAGGGGCCACCGGTCAGTTGCTCTGCGGGTGAGAGTTTAAGTGAAAAACGCTTCGCGCGTGGGGAAGAGCTGGTGGGTTGGACTGGGCTTTGCTGGGCCGGCCAGTTGGGCTGGGTTTGTTTATATATTTTTTTCTTCTGAATGCTTTTTTCCTTTTCTAATTCTGTTTTCTGTTTTGAAATTCAAACATCCAAATTAATTCAAACAATCACCACACTTTGCAATTGAATTTGGTTCTGTTTAACAACATAAACCAATTCCCAAAATAAAATAATATTTTTATTTTAGAGTCCATTTATAATTAAATAAAATGGACCTTAGTTATTAAATCAAAATAGGATTTGATTTATTTAAAATCTCCATTTGAAATCCAAATATTTCCAAAATCAAATCAGTAGGTTTTATTTGAAAACATAAAATACTTGGAAAACTTTTTTTAAACAAAATGACAAGTTTTAGTGTTTAATTAAAATAGTAAAACCTTTATTTTTAATAAACTTTGGATATCAAATCCTTATTATTTTATTTTAAATAAACCTTTACTATTTTATCAAATAGAATTATTTTTATTTCAAAGGCTTTGGCCAAAGTTTTAATTTTGGCTATTAAAATAATCCTTATTTAAATTTCTTCCTTTTCATTTGAAAACCAAATCTTTTTATAAAAAGATTCAAAATAGTAATTCCAAATAATTTTATTTTCCTTTATTAAATGTTTATCTTTTTAAATCCCTTTAGGATTTATCTTAATCAAAATAGGTTTTGAAAGTTTCCAAATGGATTCAAAAAGTTTCTTCTCACCCTGAAAATCAACAAAGTTTTATTTTATTCATTTATTTTTCACATTACAAGATTTGGAAAATCTTGGGATGTGACAGTCACGCCAGCCGAGATAAAATAATTGAGAGGGAAAACTTAAGGGGTAGTCCCCGAGTCAGTTTTTTCGAGTCATAATGTTTTATTATCAGCACATAGCCGACACAAACGTCTGACATATGATAGTTCGAGTGATACATGCATTGTTACTCCTAAGTATAGAAGGGGCGAAGTAGTGCCACATTCCATGGCCTTTTGGTCTCATCTCCTGACCTGTCCGTCTTGTTCTTTTGTGCTTCACGAGCATCTATGAGATAATATGAATCATTGTGCAATGCTTTGCTTACAATGAATGGACCTTCCCATGGGGGTGATAATTTATGCATTCCTGTTGTGTGTTGCACTAGCCTTAGCACCATATCCCCTTCTCGAAAAACACGAGGTTGAACTTTTCGGTTGTGGTAGCGTCGGAGATTCTGTTGATATATAGCAGATCTGGATAACATCAGTTCCCTTGCTTCTTCGAGTAAGTCTACTCCATCTTCTCGGGCCTCTTTTACCTCGGCTTCCGAGTATTTCCTTATCCTTGGCGAGTCATACTCTATGTCGGCAGGCAGAACTGCTTCTGCCCCATATACAAGGAAAAATGGCGTATAGCCTATTGACCGATTCAGAGTTGTTCTTAGGCTCCATAGTACTGAGGGTAGTTCCTCGATCCAGCAACCAGGTGATCTCTGGAGTGGTTCCATCAAACGGGGTTTTATTCTAGATAGAACTAAGCCGTTAGCTCGTTCAACTTGTCCATTTGATTCTGGATGAGCGACTGATGCTACGTCAAGTCTTATTCGGTTTTTCCCGCAAAATTTAGCTAAAGCACCTTCAGAAAAGTTCGTGCCATTATCTGTGATTACAATATGTGGATAACCATATCTGAGAATTATGTCCCCGAGGAACGTGACAGCTGTTTTGCCGTCCAATTTTTTGATTGGTTTCACTTCTATCCACTTGGTGAACTTATCAATCATTACCAATATATGAGTCATGCCTCCCTTTGCTGGCTTGAATGGTCCTACCATATCCAGGCACCATACCGCAAATGGCCAAGTGATTGGTATAGTCTAATTCAGACGCTGGTAAATGTGACTTGGATGCATAGTGTTGACAACCACTGCATTTTTTGACTAACTCTTGTGCTTGTACCAATGCACTTGGACAATAAAATCCATGTCGGAATGCCTTGGCCACCAATGATCTTGATGACGCATGGTGCCCACATTCTCCTTGATGAATATCCAACAAAATATCCTGACCTTTCTCTGAGCTGATACAACGCTGCAGTACACTCGTCACACTTCTCTTGTATAGATCCTTGTTGATTATGGTGTATGCTTTTGCTCTCCTTGCTGTTTATCTTGCCAATATCTCGTCATCCGGCAAAGTTCCATCTTTCAAGTAGTTGAATATTGGCTATGCCCATGTTGGTATCGGTGGCTCCGGATCTGCTTCAGCATCAATTTCCATTGGATCTGCCAACAAATGTTCTGCCGACATGACCTGACGAGTCCTCGAGTGTGATTCGGCAACCCCTGAGGTGAGCGAGTCAGTCCCTAAGTGACTCGAAAATGCCCCTGAGTTAATATCCATTGGCACGACATCTGATTCTTGTGTTGTCGGGATGAATATCGATTTGGACTCTGGTGACGGCTTGATCGACAGTTTCCTAAGGTGCTCCAAGGCTACTCCTGGTGGTATTGCTTGCCGAGATGAACCTAGTTTGGATAGTACATCTGCTGCTTCATTCTCTGCTCTTGGGACGTGGTGGAATTCACACCCGTCAAAGTATCCCGAAATTTGTTGCACATGAAAACGATATAATGCCATGTTTGCGTCCAATGCGTCCCAATTTCCAGACACTTGCTGAATCACCAAATCCAAATCGCTGAAGCAGATGATCCTCTTGATGCCAATTTCTTTGGCCACTTTGATGCCGTGGACAAGTGCTTCATACTCGGCAACGTTATTGGAAGCAGCAAAATGAATTTGTAGCACATACTTGAGCTGATCCCTCTTTGGAGATGTGAGCACTATCCTGACGCCCAGACCCATTTTCGTCTTGGACCCATCAAAATGCATTTTCCAGTAGTTCGGGTCTGGCAGTGGTGGTTCGTACTGCATTTCCATCCAGTCTACAAAGAAATCTGCAACAACTTGAGATTTAATTGCATCTCGCCTATCATATTGTGGAGTATATGGTGCTAGCTCTATGGCCCATTTTGCGACTCGGCCGCTAGCATCTTTGCTGCCCAATATGTCCGAGATGGATGCCTCGCATATTACTCGGATTGGGTGTTCTTGAAAGTAATGTTTCGGCTTCTTTGCTGCCATATATACCCCGTATGTCATCTTCTAATAATGTGGGTAATTCTATTTCGAGACAGAGAGCATTTCACTCAAGTAATAAACTAGTCTTTGGACTGAATTGCCCTCTTCTTCGCGTTCAACTGCTATTACTGCACTTACAACTCTGTTGGTTGCGGCGACATAGAGCAACATTGGCTCTTTGGATAGTGGTGATGCTAATATTGGTGTTGTTGCCAACATTTTCTTTAATTCATGGAAAGCGCTATCATCTTGCTGTGTCCATGTGAACTTGTCTGATTTCTTCATCAGTTGATATAGTGGTAGGGCTTTTTCACCTAGATGACTAACAAACCTACTCAACGACGCTAGGCATCCAGTAAACTTCTGGAATCGTTGAGGGTTTTTGGCAATTCCATTCTTTCGATTGCCCTGATTTTTGTCGGGTTAGCTTCGATTCCTCGGCGAGATACCAGGAATCCGAGTAACTTGCCAGCCGGGACACCAAATGTGCATTTTTCCGGGTTAAGCTTCATCCAGAATATTCTCAAGTTTGCGAATGTTTGACGCAAGTCCTCAATTAGAGTATGACTTTGCTTGGTTTTTATTACCATGTCATCGACGTATACTTGAACGTTTTTGTCCAATTGATCTTGCAAACATTTTTTCATGCATATTTGATATGTTGCACCTGCATTTCTCAACCCAAATGGCATGGTACGATAGCAATAAGCCCCATACGGGGTGATAAAAGTTGTCTTTATTTGATCATTCGGATTCAGTGGTATCTGATGAAATCCAGAATACGCATCCACAAATGACAACAACTCACACCTAGCAGTAGAATCTATGACTTGATCGATCTGTGGCAGGGGAAATGGATCTTTGGGACACGCCTTATTGAGGTTCGTGTAATCAATACACATGCGCCTTACCAATGCCACGTTCGGGTCATCTTTTTTCTTCTCGACCAGGACTGGATTTGACAACCAATTCGGGTGCAGTACCTCCATGATGAACCTAGCAGCTAAGAGTCTGGCAATCTCGGCAGCTATTACTTTCCTCCTATCTTCGGTGAAGCGGCGGAGGGGTTGCTTCACCGGCTTGGCATCTGGTCTTACATGAAGAGAGTGCTCAGCCAGCTCCCTTGGAACTCCTTGCAGATCCTGTGTGGACCATGCAAAGATATCCCGATTCTCACGAAGGAAGCTGGTGAGCTCGCTTTCCTATTTGTCGGTGAGGCCAGCCCAATGGTAATTGTACGCTCTGGGAAAGTCTCAACCACCTGTACCTTCTTGGTTTCTTTGGTAGCTTGAAATGACACATTTCCATGCGGGTTGGTGAGTGCCGGCATGGTCATTTGTGCTGCTTTGGCCAATGCTGCCACTTCCAACATTTGATGCTTTTCTTGTGCTATGACGAGTGACTCGGCCAGTGAAGATCCGGCTGAGGCACAGGCAATGGATCTTTTGTAATCCCCTTCAACTGTAATCACCCCACATGGGCCTGGCAGCTTCATCTTCAAGTAAGAAACGTGGGGAGTAGCCATAAACTTTGCCATAGCCGGCCTGCCGAGTAAGGCATGATAAGAGCTTACCAAATCAACCACCTCGAACTCTATGGCTTCAGTGCGATAATTCTCTCTGTTGCCGAATAAGACATCGACCCAGATCTTGCCAATTGGCTCGCAGGACAATCCCGGCACAACAGTGGTGGATCCACACACAAGCTAGGTAGTCAAATGACTACACAGTTCTTTGGTAGTACAAATGGTAATCATGCAAGGAATTATGAAAAATCCATAGAAATATGTGCATTCGACTACACAACTTCGATTTGACTACATAAGGTTGAAGTCTTGGCTACACCACTGCGGCACAATACCATGAAAAGTGGTCTTAGTCGGCTCCAGCATGTTCATGGTAATGCCTAACTTGAGCATAGTATCCTTGTACATGATGTTGATGCTACTGCCATCACCGATCAATACTTTTGAAAACTTGACATTGATATGTAGTCCCATGAATTTTGGATCCAAAACTAGGGCATATCCTCCTGGGGTTGGCATGATCTTGGGGGTGATCCTTTATGCTCCAAGTTATCTCTTGCTCAAACCAATCCATGTACTTGGGAATTGCCATCATTGTGGCATTCACTTCCATCATCCGTCGCTACTGACTCTTTTTGTCATTCGGCTCTGTGACAAAGATGACATAGCTTTGGTGATGTTCTATGTACTCATTTCTAGTTCTGTGGCCGATATGAGCGTCGTCACCTCTTGGATTATGCACCTGGTGCACAGTTTCTCTTCTTTCTTGATTATGATACCTCGGCTGCCTGTTGTTGTACATGTGATCTGTTCCCACAGCTTGAGCATTTCCTCCTGTAAGTGGTGGAGGGGGAGGTGGTGGAAGGCGAATCCACTCTATCTCCTTTCTGAAACCAAGTGCATTGCCTTGTTGTGTGATTGGCTGGCTTACTCGGACTAGGCGTGTGAAACTTACACGGCTGGTCCAGCATCATCTCATAGGTATACTTTTGTCGGTCCTGGTATTGCTTCCTTTGCTCATATGGCTTTTTGCCATCATTCTTTGGCAACCACTGTTGTTGTCCACTTGTCCTTTGGTGTTGGCTACTACCAGCATCTGGATGGTTTTGACTCACGGCCGCAACCTGAGTCGAGCCATATCTGTAATCTGGTCTTTCGTCTCTTCTCTTGCTTATGTATTCGGATCTTTCTCGGCGCCTTTGCGACCCGGCAGCATCATAGATCTGAGTCTCAGTCATCCTGTCTGCCGACATGAGCAGCGGCTGAGTCGGATCTCCTAACGCATATGAATCAGCAACCTTATTGTTTCTGCCAAACTTGTCGGCATATCCGTCTGTAACCTTTGCCACAGCACACTTCCGTGTCTGCAACCTTGGGCGAACCAAGCGATTGCCTGTGACTCGATTACCCCTTCACAAGAGTTGCGCATTGTGCACCATCTTGTGAGGAATTCCCTATCTGTTTTATTCGGTCTTTGCTTGCACATCGCCAGTTGTTGTGGGCGATTCGGCCTCTTGTAAGTGCTCGTGAAATTGCTCACAAAGGCGTCTTGAAAATCAATCCAGCAGTTAATGCTTCCGGGTGGCAAATTGTTCAGCCATACCCGAGCTGGTCCTTCCAGCATTTGTGGTACATACCGTACTGCCCATCTCAAATTTCCCTGCGCGATCTTCATAGTAGTTCCATAATTTATGAGCCAGTCCTCTAGCTTTGTGCTTCCATCATACGTTTTTGTTCCTCTGGCCAGCTGGAAATTTGGTACAGGTGACTCCTTCATGATCCTTGGGCCAAAGTATGGTGGACCCTGTGGACCTTGCAATTCGATCAGCTCTGCCATATATATTCGGTCAAGCTTCAACCTCGCATCATCCGGCTGAAGTTTCCTACCTCCGAGTCTAGCTCCCATTGCTTGATACGCGTGATCTGGCAATTCATACCCGTCGTTCACCATTGCCGAGTAACCATCATTATACTTATTAGCGTTCGAGTCAGCAGGCTGTTGGGCTGCCTTTCCCGCGCTTTGCTGTCTTCTTTCGGGTTGAGCTGGTGCAGTGTTTGGCGCTGGATTTCCTCCTCCTGCCGAGTGAGTTCCACACCTAGGTTGAGGCGCAAAATTTTGCCCTCCGTTGTCGTTTCTTTGCCCTGCTTGCCTTTCTCGGCATGCATTCTCCTGGTTTTCATTTCCTTGAGCATTATTTATCCTTGTCCCATGTGCATGCGCCGGGTTCCCCTGAGCCATTATTGGGTCATAGGCAATCATCTGCTTGTTTCTTCCTGAATCCACACTTTTTTCCTTTCTCGGCCTTGGTGCCGCTCCGGGTGAGGATGCCGCGTGCCCTGTCGATCTCGCCGGAATAGGAGTCGCCGAGTGAACCAACTGTGACCTCCCTGCTATACCCGGATTTGCTCTGTAATACGCTTCATTCAGCATGCTAGCTGCTCTCACTAGTTCATTGACCCATTCTTGTTGTCTTTTCTTTGCTTCTCCCTCCAAATGGGGTAATTCTGCCATTGCTACTTCTGCTGCTCACAGATTAGCTGCTGCTGTATTATATGTTGGCCGCATAGCTGTTTCGTTGTTGTTTTCTGGCGTTATTTTTGACGTCGCATCTGCCACTTCCTCTTAATCTCGTCGCATCAAGCCGAGTCTTCGCGCCCTTGAATCGATTTGCCGAGTTGAGCTCTCGGATCGTGATATCCACATCTTGTTGTAACTGCGCTAATTCCTTGGCTTTCTCCGGTACTTTTATCTTGGCTTCTTCCAACTTGGCTTGCACACGTCGGGTCAGTTTTGTTTGTGCTACCGGTTCTGCCAACTTATCTATTGCTTCCTGCAGCTCCTTAGCCCTTTTACTCCTAGCTATGTTTTCTGGGTTTTTCAGTGCTGCCTTTGCTGTTCTTGCAGCCCTTGGTGTTTCCTCATGATTTCCTCCCTCAACATTCTCATTCACTACCAAAACTACCGGTGGAGCTGCTGGGTTAGGGGTTGTTATCATTACCTCCACGGAGACGAGTTGGTGAAGCTTTCTAGTAATTGGAACTGCTGGCGGATCCGACGCCTGGACGACGCGCTCTGGATATGTGCGCTCCACGCGCACAACGACATAGACCTGGTGCTCGCCGAACTTGATGAAGCAACCGCCCCTAGGGAACGGCTTGGTCCCGAAGCAGCCCGCGTTGTCGCTGACAAAGTTGAGCGCTCCAAACCTCTGGATGAGGCCGGAGTAGACGCGCTCGCCGGTATTGGTGATGATGTTGCCCGTACGGATGAAGACTCCATCAAGCACCTGCTTCTGCCCCATGGTGGGCGCCAACTGTCGCGGTGGTGGCACGACATATGCCATGGGTAGGCTTAAGTTGGGGGCTGAATGGGTGCTTGTGGTCACCGGGGAGGGAGTGTAGGGTTCGCAGCATAGAAAACAAAAAATTTCCTACGATGGGAACAACTAAGTACCAAGATCTATCTACTAGATACAAGCAACAGGTGGATATACATCCATAGAATACATACCCTCGAAGACCGAATAGCGTTAACGAGGTTGTACTCGTGGATGATGTAGACGAACGCTTGCCGATCTCAAGATCGTGATGAAGTCCATCTGGTCCAGCCGGTCCAGCACGATCAAGTCCAGCACCTCAAAGCAGTGGTGCATCCGTGATCGCACACACGTACGGGTACCCCGACAACCTCCGCGCCCTCGCTCCAGCGAAGCAGCGGAAGCAACAAATCCTTCCAGAAAAATCCACCGGGAACATGTATCTCGCTGATCCGAGACCATGGGGGAATTCTAAAGGGGGGAGAGAGATCCTTCGCGAGGAGGTGTGCTTTGAGAGGAGGAGAGGGGGTCCTTTTATAGGGGAGAGGGGGGCACCCAAGGGGCATAGAGCCCAGCCATGGGGCTGCCCCTACCTCTTCCACGTTCATGTGGGTGGAGCTCCCACTCAAAATGAAAAGCCTCCACTCCCATTAAAAAGCCTCCACTCAAAAATCCACTCACATGCATTAAATTTCCACCAAATTTAATGCAGGCTCTCATTTAAATAAAACTCTTTTATTTATTTATTTAGAATTTTGTTAATTACTTTAATTAACAAACATTCACATAAAACCCCTTACAACATTTCAATTTCACATGCAGAACCAGTTTCAGCAATTTCAACCGAAACAGTTTCGGTGTCTAGTGAAATAAATTCTTGCGCTTTCCTTTTCTTTTTCTGGCATATAATTTGCTCCGAATGGTGTCGGTATCCCTTAAGTGTGTCACCCTACGGTTCGCGAATAATGCGTACATGATCGAGACCCTTCTTCGATCAATAATCGGTAGCGGGACCTGGAGATCCATACTGACTCCCACACATTCAACGATGACTTATGTGATCGTGTGAACCTTTTACGCTAGTATCTTAATCCCTTTGCTTCACGATATATTACATGTCCAAGATTCGATCATCGGTATCTCCATGCCTAGTTTGATCTCGTTATCGACATGCACTCTTTTCTTGTTCCCGTGATATAACATTCTAGTGATCAAATCACTTGCTTGCAAGCTAACCAATGTGATATCACCGAGAGGGCCCAGAGTATATCTATCCGTCATCGGGATGAACAAATTCCACTCTTGATCCATGGGTCTCAACATAACACTTTAGTAGTTCTGAAGCCATCTTTATAATCACCTAGTTACGGTGTGACGTTTGATGTCATCGAGAAACTCTTCCGGTGTTAGTGATTGACATGATCTCATGGTCTAAGGATTAGGATCACTTCGTAAGTTGTTATAGCAATATAAAATCAATGAATTTGATCGTAATGCTATACTTCGGATGAATGTTCATCACATCATTACACTAATGTTGTGACCTCGTTATTAACAACATCCAATGTCCATGATCAGGAAACTTTGATCATCTTGTTAATCAACGAGCTACGTTATAAGAGAGGCATAACTAGGAACTTCCTTTTTGTTTATTAAACACACATGTATTAACGTTTCCGTATTAATACAATTATAGCATGCAAAATAAACATTTATCATAAACAAGTAATACGATAATAACCACTTTATTATTGCCTCTCGGGCATATTCCCTTCAGTCTCCCACTTGCACTAGAGACAATAATCTAGTTTGAAACCTTTGTGTATTGAACACCTATGGCTTTCTGGTGTTCCAAATACGCAATTACAAGTGGTTAACATAATCTACGGATCTGACACTTTCAGGTTCGTGTGTATTTGCATGTCTTTGCGTCTTCACGCATCACTCATTCTCCAATGAGATGGCATTGTATAAATTTGGTCTTTCGGTGAGACCTTTAGTTCCTTGGGGTTAAAACACGTCGATACAATTGTCACACAATATATCTTTAGTGTTACCCCGTTGTGAACCACACCTTAGTTTGATTTCAAACTACTTGACACAAATTCCCTCCTTTGCTGCTACTATAGCAGTCATATACTTAGCCTTTTGTTGTAGTATTCGTCACAATGTCTTAACTTTGGAACTCTTCCAAATCCATCATGGAAACTTTCTTTCCATTTCATTGTGCCACTCATAGTTTAAATTGAGATAAACTTAATTTGTATCTTGTGACAAAACTAGTATCAATGTAACGCTTTACAATGAACTATTTGTCACCTCTATACAAATATATTTTTAGTTCTTTCCAAAAGATCATAAGAATATCCTTACTATCGTCCAATGATCATTTTATGATTCATTCTGGTATTTGCTCATAACACTTAGAGCATAGGAAATATCTGGATGTGTACATATCATGGTATGATTGATCAAAACATTCTCGTGATTTCACTCATCAACTGTCAAAGCACTTGAATCTTGTTTCACTTATCAAGTGTCGATACACTTGAATCTTGATTCAATTCCTTTCCATGCGACAAGAACTGTTTCTTGTCGTTTCTATATTGAACTCCTTCAATATCTCATATATGTACGTTTGGCACAACCATATTGGCGTCACAGTCTATCCACTATAGACATTCACGCTAAATATTCGGGTTTTGCCTAAGTATTACATCGAAATGAAATTCTTAACCTTTGTCAATAAAAGATACATAATTTCTAATCAACAAGATGTCCTCCACATAATGTATTAGAAATATGTCTTAGCGCTCCCACTTAATTTCTTGCAAATGCAAGCATCTTCATCGTCTCCTGATGAAAAACTCCTTTTTCATCATGGTGAAAATTCCAACTCCGCGATGCTTACTTCAACCATTGAAGTTTGCATGCCCTTTTTAGCATCCTTTGAATTAACAAAACCCTTTGGATCGTGTCATGTACACGTCCTAGGTAACCATTCTATTAGAAGAACTTTGTTTTGTTTATTCATCTACCATATACCAAATTATATGTAGTGGTTGCTACTTTAATCCGTCCAGACTAAATATCGCTATGAAAGATCAAATCTTGTCATAGTCAACTCCTTGAACATTGTCATAAAATACTTTACGACATGTCGACTATTTCATAGATGTGAAACATCCATGTCTGTTTCTTTATAGATCCAAATACGACCGATAGGTTTTTACACCTTTCCGGAGCGTCTTCCAAGTTCAAAACTTGATTTATCGTGTATGGACTTATCACGGATTTTATGGTTTCAAGCCATTTGACAGAGTCAGGGCCCATCATTGCTTCTTTGTATGTATTCGGTTCATCATTGTCAAACAATAATGATTTACTCTCAAATCTTAGCATTTGATTGTTTAACCGACCTACTTGGTTCAATAGGAACTTAGATCTCCGTGACCACAACCTTTGAGGCACATAAGCTATGAGCATTATGGCAGTCTTCGGAACGATTTCCGGCGCTGCGCAACTCAGCACATTTAGCTAAGGTTCGTTAACCTTATCAAAGTTCTATTGTCCTCCCACTTAACTTTTACGAAAAATTCCTTTTTCAAGAAACTTCACATTTCAAGCGACAAACCCTTTTGTCCTTGGTGTTATGGAGGAATAACCAATTGTTATTCGAAATAACCTACAAAGACATGCTCATCTGACTTTGGTTGTAAACATCTTACTTATGTTTAGCATACCAAAATTTAATAAATGACAACTTGGGTTTTCACCCAAAACATAACTCATATGGTGTCATTTCAACGGATCAAGATGGAGCTCTTTTCAGTGTAAAAGCAGTAGTCTCTAAAGCTTTAATCTTTTAAAACATAATGGCAGTTTTATAAATAACACCTTTGATCAAACCATGTCACACAAGGTTTCATTACAAATCTCAAACACTCCATACTCCTATGGTGTTTCGGGAAATGTAAATCTAGGTGTTTTGCTAAACTTGCAACTCAAATAAATCCCTTTATGATAAAATCATAATTCATTTATTTTCTTGTTACACTTGTAACTCAAATAAATCCCTTATGATAAAATCATAAACCATTTATTTTCTTGTCACAATGATTTTCACTTCATCTTGAAAGTCTTTGAACGTTTTCAAATATTTCACACTTCTTTCTCATTAAGTGAACATTCACTCAAATTTCCGGAGAAAGTATTTGAAGTTGAAACCCATCGCTTACGACTATACATCATAATGGACTACATACATCGATATGTATAAATTCCAATATTTTAGTCGTTCGTTCTTCTTTGGCCTTTGAACGGTGTTTTAATTATCCCGTGGAAAGTCTCACAAGCGTCACTTGATCAAATCAAAGACTCCAAAAATCCATGAATATGGAGATTCTTCATGTTTTCTTTCCAATATAATTTAAACAGCGATGTCACTTTGTAAGTGATCTTTCAATCATTTGTCTTGTGACATTTTAGCATTAGGTTTTATGGATGTGATTTCTCCAACTAGATTTGTAAATCATCCATCTTATATGGAATACGGTAATTATTTGAACAACATTTGTTCTCATAATACCTAATTTAAATAACAATTATTAAAACAAATCTTGAAGTCAAGCTTTGATGTCAACGAGAAATACAAACAACGGTTTGTTTGTTTTCGATTAACATCATCACATATTCTCTTGCTAGTTACTTAGGCCATTGTAGTTCATGAATTGCGTCATTCCGTATGAAATTTCATACCAACCAATTCGGTATCCAATACCCAAGAACCACATTGTTTAATAAGCAAAGAATACAACCATAACATGTATATCATATATATACCTAAATTGGATATTTCCAATCTTTTCTTTTCTGCCAAATATATTTTATAGATTCTCTTTCAGCATTTCCTTTTCCTTTTTAAAAGAATCTATCAACATCAACAGTGGCGCCATATACATGACACATAGTCCAAAGCGTGTATATTCAAATAATAATACCTTTGGACTTGCACTTTGAAGTAGATCACCATCATCAAATGATCGGTATTCTTTTAAAATCCATTCTTTAGTAATCTTTTAGTGTAGTAAACACTTTACATACATCTTCTATTCATCCTTATCATGACGACTTTCATGATCAAGCTAATGTAGCTTATAAGGAGAATCATGAGTATAATGTTGCTTTCCAAAACCCTTTTGGATGATTAGGATGTCTAGCATCTCCAACCTTTGTAAATTCTCATCCTATATGAGAACACATATTATACTCTATCATATTGCAACCAAAACATTGTTTCGGATATCGTTATATCTGTCGCACATGATGGTTTATGAAAGAATTCTTTCAACTCCTAGATAAACTTGATATTAAAACAATCAAGAATCATGGAGGCAAACATGATACTTAAGATACTAACACTGGAATTGTTACTCTCGATTTAATACCAATTATTAAATTTCACAGAGTAAATAGAATTTTGCTGAAAGTTTGCAATAGGACTTTAAACTTTAGATTGACACTCAACACAATACAATACCAGTTCGTAAAGTATATATCCAGAATTCTATAGTTCTATTATCTCAATTACAACTATGCATAAGGTGGTGAACGAATGCCAATGACTACAACAAATTATGCAAATTCACTTTGATTTAATTTATGATAAATTGAGTTCTACTAATCCAAATTAGAAATGAACTCCCACTCAAAAACGACATCCCTCGTGTCTTTTTGGTGATTACATGAACCAAATCCACTACACCAAGTCCGATCATCACGTGAGTCGGTATAGCTTCAAAGGCGAGCATCAAATGGGCATCATATATACTATATGACTCATGCTTAACCTTTCGGTCCGTGTTCCGAGGCCATGTCTGTACATGCTAGGCTCGCCAAGTAAGAACCTTAGTATTTGCATGTGTAACTGTCTTACACCCGAAATATGGTCGTGGATCCAAAAAACACCCGATCATCACGTGATGTCTTGGAGCGACGAGAACATAATCGGTGCATACTAAAGGAAGAACACATTCTTATCATGATATTTAATGAGGGATCATCTTATTATGCTAATAAAACGCCAAACAAGCAATATAAGATGCTATCAAACATCACATGTTTATTAGTGGAATGATATGGTTCCCGCATATGATCTCTATCATGTGCACCGTGGTATGATCACTATCATACCTATATGTGTAAGTCCAAGGTCTATGGAGATTACACGTTATGTGTGTTGTAAGAGTATCATCTCATACTTCTACTTATAACATCACCATATCATAACACTAGCCCAGCAACAATCTAAACTAGACGCCTCTAATTTATCCATTGCAAATTTTACGTGGCTTAGGGCTTTCGAAGATAGAACCGTTCTTACCTACGAACATGAACCACAACGAGGATAACCAAATTGTTGACAACTCGTTGCAAATTAGATATTGACTATAGTAGGAGAGACAGACACCCGCTAGCCACTTATGCAAAACTAGTTGCATGTCAAGTGTGGAACAGGTCTCATGTGCAAGGACATGTAAAGTTTGTCCGGGCCGCTTCATCCCACTATGCCACCAATATCCAAAGTACAACTAAGAAGCAATAAAATGATCATCATCGCCCACATACTCATATGTGTACTACCCGTGCAAAGTATCTACGCATAGATCCGGCTCTGATACCACTGTAGGGTTCGCAGCATAGAAAACAAAATTTTTCCTACGATAGGAACAACTAAGTACCAAGATCTATCTACTAGATACAAGCAACAGGTGGATATACATCCATAGAATACATACCCTCGAAGACCGAATAGCGTTAACGAGGTTGTACTCGTGGATGATGTAGACGAACGCTTGCCGATCTCAAGATCGTGATGAAGTCCATCTGGTCCAGCCGGTCCAGCACGATCAAGTCCAGCACCTCAAAGCAGTGGTGCATCCGTGATCGCACACACGTACGGGTACCCCGACAACCTCCGCGCCCTCGCTCCAGCGAAGCAGTAGAAGTAACAAATCCTTCCAGAAAAAGCCACCGGGAACATGTATCTCGCTGATCCGAGACCATGGGGAAATTCTAAAGGGGGGAGAGAGATCCTTCGCGAGGAGGTGTGCTTTGAGAGGAGGAGAGGGGGGCCTTTTATAGGGGAGAGGGGGGCACCCAAGGGGCATGGCGCCCAGCCATGGGGCTGCCCCCACCTCTTCCACATTCATGTGGGTGGAGCTCCCACTCAAAATGAAAAGCCTCCACTCCCATTAAAAAGCCTCCACACAAAAATCCACTCACATGCATTAAATTTCCACCAAATTTAATGCAGGCTCTCATTTAAATAAAACTCTTTTATTTATTTATTCAGAATTTTGTTAATTACTTTAATTAACAAACATTCACATAAAACCCCTTACAACATTTCAATTTCACATGCAGAACCAGTTTCAGCAATCTCAACCGAAACAGTTTCGGTGTCTAGTGAAATAAATTCCTGCGCTTTCCTTTTCTTTTTCTGGCATATCATTTGATCCGAATGGTGTCGGTATCCCTTAAGTGTGTCACCCTACGGTTCGCAAATAATGCGGACATGATCGAGACCCTCCTCCGATCAATAATCAGTAGCGGGACCTGGAGATCCATACTGACTCCCACACATTCAACGATGACTTCTGTGATCGTGTGAACCTTTTACGCTAGTATCTTAATCCCTTTGTTTCATGATATATTACATGTCCGAGATTCGATCATCGGTATCTCCATACCTAGTTTGATCTCGTTACCGACATGCACTCTTTTCTCGTTCCCGTGATATAACATTCTAGTGATCAAATCACTTGCTTGCAAGCTAACCAATGTGATATCACCGAGAGGGCCCAGAGTATATCTATCCTTCATCGGGATGAACAAATTCCACTCTTGATCCATGGGTCTCAACATAACACTTTAGTAATTCTGAAGCCATCTTTATAATCACCCAGTTACGGTGTGACGTTTGATGTCATCGAGAAACTCTTCCGGTGTTAGTGATTGACATGATCTCATGGTCTAAGGATTAGGATCACTTCGTAAGTTGTTATAGCAATATAAACTCAATGACTTTGATCGTAATTCTATACTTCGAATGAATGTTCATCACATCATTACACTAATGTTCTGACCTCGTTATTAACAACATCCAATGTCCATGATCAGGAAACTTTGATCATCTTGTTAATCAACGAGCTAGTTTATAAGAGAGGCATAACTAGGAACTTCCTTTTTGTTTATTAAACACACATGTATTAACGTTTCCGTATTAATACAATTATAGCATGCAAAATAAACATTTATCATAAACAAGGAATACGATAATAACCACTTTATTATTGCCTCTCGGGCATATTCCCTTCAGGGAGTGCACGGTCGAGCCATGCACGAAGAATAAGATGAACTCTCCACACTTAGCGATTTGATTGATACCCGAGAATTACAAGTGCTCCTTGAGTTGTATGAACTAGTGTTCTATGCACTAGTTCCCCTACTTGGTCCAACCTCTGTCTACTACAACTATGCCCCCTCTTATATAGGCAGCGCTAGTTAGCTTATACCCTTTGGGTTCTAGGGTTTACTGTTTGGATCTTGGTCCCTACAATGTGGGCCGGGTCATGGGCTTGCCCTAAGCCCAATGGCCCAGTCCACAAAGCTTGACAGCTAACAGTCTTCTAGTACGCTGCCTCCTGTTCCTTTTGGCGTCATGCTGTAACTTTGTACGTCAGCGTTTGCTTTGGGCGTCACCCGACTCCTTTTCTGTCACCCGGCGTCGCCCTTCTCTTTTGACCATGCTTTGCCATGGTCCCTTCTGAACCTTACTCGGAAAGGTGCCACGCATCCTATCCGACTCGGCCCTTCCTCCGTAGAATCGGCTCGTTGGTTCCTGCAAGAATAACAACTTTGTCTTATGTGGGCCGACATAGTTCATATGTTGGCCGCACACGCTTCTCTTTCCCGGCCGTTCTTACCCGACCTGGTTCTTTCTTCACTCGGAGCTTACACAGCTATGCTATGTTTCATCCTTCGTGACCCTACCGGGGGTTATCCCCTCGACAGCACTAATAGAGATACTAGGCACTATGCCCTAACAATCTTATTTGATTACATGATAGAACTCATCCAATCCCTACCATCCCCAACCCTACAACGGGGGATTACTCACTCATGGATGAGGGAAACATGGATGGTTGATGGAGATGCGTTGGTGAGGACGATGGCGATGATCCTCTCCAAATTCCCCGTCCCGGCAGGGTGCCAGAACGGAGTTTCTGGATCCAAATCTTGGTTTCTGGTGGCGGCGGCGTAGCGGAACTCTTTCTAGAAAACTATCGAACCCCCCTCTATTTGTAGGTCGAGAGGCAACTTATAGGCGCAGAGGGAGGCCGAGGGGGTGTCTGGGGTGGCTGCACCCCCTAGGCACGACCAGAGGTGGTCCCGCGCCTGGCAGGGGTGTGGGCCCCCCATGCCCCTTCTCCATCTCGTACTCTGGCTCCATGGATCTTCTGGTGAAATAGGATTTTTGGCATATTTTCCCGGATTTTTTGTGATAGTTGATTTTTTGCACAAAAACTAGACACCAAGGAAATTCTGCTGAAAACAGCGTCAGTCCGTGTTAGTTGCATCCAGATCACATAAGTTTAGAGAAGAAACAATAACAAAAGTGTTCGAGAAAGTAGATACATTTTGGACGTATCAACTCCCCCCAAGCTTATCTTATTGCTTGTCCTCAAGCAATTCAGTTGAAAACTGAGTGTGATAAAAGAACTTTCACGAACAAATTTGCTTCATAAGATGTATATATTCTCAGCACAGGAGTATATGATTAGACAATTCATAATAAAGAGTATGCAACTAAGTCTACTCAATAGTCATTGCAAGCTATGAAGAGAAACCAACTCAATATAATAAGTACCAAGAAACATAAACATAAGCAACATTGCAATGCTCATAATAAGGTATGATAAAGTGGTATCTCGCTTGCCTTTGTTTCAAGAGCACAATATAAATACCAAGGCACCTCCGAAGTTCAAGTGAAGACTAGAAGTAAAGACATCAGAGATACAAGCATCAAAGTCATGACATAATTAACCAAGTTTTGAGACAAACACAAGAATGACAACTATGCTCTCAAGAAGGTGCTCATAGAATAAGTGGTGACTCAACAAGGTTGTGAAAAGGTTTTGAAAAGTTTGAAAGGCTTCCAAATGCTGAAAGAAAGGTACTCATTAGCTTTGAGCTCTCATTGCCCCTATCATAGGCATCTTCATATGGTTAAGGTGAAAGTGAGGTCCACTCTGAATCATATGCTTGACATACCATAAACTAGAAATCCCATGTCCCTTGAGTACGAGGGCCGCACCGCATGCTACTCAACTTTGGTTACATGTAAGTTCTTGTCATTGTAAATACATGCATATCATAGAGA
Source organism: Avena sativa (assembly GCA_916181665.1). Classification (NCBI taxonomy): domain Eukaryota; kingdom Viridiplantae; phylum Streptophyta; class Magnoliopsida; order Poales; family Poaceae; genus Avena; species Avena sativa. The sequence continues at coordinate 5,794,876 of OV702293.1, read as the reverse complement.
ACAGCCAACGGGGTACCCGTTGCACATGATACAGGAGCTATCCCATGATCAAAATGACAAGGCAAGCAGACAATGAGCATCTCAGTGATCTTTTTATTTACTATGTGTATAGATTTTTATTGAGGATGCTTCATAAATGCTCGTTATGGTAATGTTGCAAGTTTCCACCATGATTAGGCATGGCTTAGGCTAGCAACCCAGGCGTTTCTCTAACACAATGTATAGACTCCATGAACTCAGAAGCTCCCCTTTTTATTTCACACCGACCACATCCACAAACAAAAGAGCAAGGTATCAACTGGATAAAATATCCAAAAAGGTGTTGAAAGCGTTCCCCATGACCGCACGGTTCTGCTGACTCCCATCATATAATTTGCAAGCATATAACTTTCATGGACAGGTCACAATGATTCAAGATTATTAAGTGCAAGGAATAAAGTGTGCCATCAAGTTTGTGAGAGCTGTACTAACTAACTTTTTCAAAACAGACAAACATTTTATTTTGGAAGAAAAACATGGCGTAAAGAACATGCACCGAAGTAGCAGATGATGCTAATAGGTAGGTATGATGGACACAGTTGGCAATATTGGTTTTGGAGAGTTGGAAGCACAGGTAGAGCTCATACTCAGTGCAACTGAAGGCTAGCAATAGAGAGGGAGATATAAACGAGAGAGCAATAACTGTCATAATCATGCTTGCAACAAAACATGACTAATTATGGCATGAAAGTGATACTAGAACTCTGAGGCAAAATAAATCATCGAGACTTACTGACTATTGTTCAGTCATATGCATGCATGAGCATGTGCTAAGTTGATTCACATGAACAGTCAGAGGAGGATACCACAATATCATACCAAAGTATGAATAAAACAATGCAAGCGAACATTCATATGATATGCTACAGACTATTAGCGAGCTAGAGCTAATCACAAACAGACAAGAACTACTAAGCATCCATAATAGCATACACCTTACACAAACATGATAAGCATGCTCACAATGATGAGTATATGTACAAAAATGAAACAAATAGAGTTTGTTACCAGCCTCTTACCACTCCTCAAGTTGTCTTAATCTTCATTATTGCCCTTCACTTGTGTGACTTGAATAATAACATGAAACCAAAATCCACTGAGGATGGCTGAACCCTGCAAAGAACTCACAAAACCAAAGAAGAAGAACAAATATTTTTGGTGTTTCCGATTTTTTAGAAACAAGCAAAGAAAGAAAAACCAAACAAAAAAGAAAGCAAACCAAACAAGAAGCAAACAAAGCAAAGCAAAATATTTTTGTATTTTTCTTTAAGGCAAACCAAAGCTAAAAAGCGAAGAAACAAACCAAGAGAAACAACGAAAATATTTTTAGTATTTTTGGGTTTTTGAGAAAGCAGCAACAAGAACCAAAAAGAAAGCGAAACAATGTATATACAAAGAACCGACCAAACATGATATATAAATGAGTGTGATGTCGGTATACCTCCCCCAAGCTTAGGCTTTTGGCCTAAGTGGGGCTCAATCCCATGGTGCCCAAGAAGATGCACCTCCGTAGTACGTCGAGGAGGCTCCCTCGTCCTGGTATGAGCTCGAGGCCTCCCTCGTGTAGTACACAACGGGGTCATATGAGGGTGCTTCCTCCTGATAGTGTCCATGGAAGCTAAGAGAGCGTAGCTTGTCATCCATCTCCTCCTTGGAGCATGACAAAGGTCCCTGAGAAATACTGAACAAAGTGGTTTGGGGTAGAGGGATCTCTCTCTTCCCCGTCAATAAACGACATTTTATAAACCAAGTTCTCAAGGGTAGAGCCATTAGTGACAAAGTGGTGCACCTTCATCGCAGCAAGATCAAGCCTCTGAGGAGCCAAAACCGTATCATTTGGATCAACAACAATGTCCAAGGTAGTAGCAACACGCATAGCAATAATTCCCCCATAAATGGGTCCCTTAGCAGTTAAGCGACGAGCAATGAGGGAACCAAGATTATACTTAGTTTCATTGTTGAGCGCAACATCTAAGAAAGCCAAATGATAACTAGAAATATTACTAGTGTTCACCCTACCAAGAACACTAGTGGCAAGATAGTAAGCAAAGTACCTGATGGTGGAAGCTGAATATTTCTTATCTTTCCCCATTGAGCTCTACGGTTATCATCATTGGTTATTCCTTGATAGAGCTCCAACAAATCAGCGGGTTGAGCTGGAATCTTCTTTGCTGACCCAGCTGTACGAAGTCCTAGAGCTTCACAAAATTTCTTCAATGTCATATGGCAAGACCTGCCATAAATTTTGAAAGAAACATCTGGATTGAACATGCTGTTAGTAAAGGAGAAGCTCTCCACAAATGTTTTAGTGAGCGTAGCATATTGCGCGCTCTCATCCTGCATAAGGCTTGTTAGTCCAGCCCTCCGAACCAAGGTCATAAAGAATCACAGCAGTTCGCAAGAAGGTTTGTCAAGGAAAGGTGGATGGGTGCGCATCCCCCTCATCTCCCTCGTCGCCAAATCGCGGAGTAATGAGATACTCATTGTATGAGGGCCTACCATGGGAGGATGATCTTGAAGGCCTTGCCCTTCTAGGTGCATCACTCTCAAATAATTCACCAAATGTGTGGTTGTCCATGACCTCTCTTTTTTCTGAAATTTTTAGACAAACATCAAACCAAGTGATTTCCAAGTTGATAAATGATGAGCAACTACTATAGGAACTTGCTAGAGGGCTACACATGCATCAAAATGAAGTCTCTAAGCACAGAACAAGCATGCAAGCTCACACAACCTGACACCTATAGCAGCAAAATATTCAAGATACAATCTACCAATCACAAATCTAATTTGACAAGTGGAGGAGGCACATACCAAGGAGCAATCTCTCCAAAAATCAGCAACAAAGATGGGCTGAGCAAGGAGATTGAAAATTGCGAGCAAGAATAGCAAGAACTCGGGATTGAGAAAGTTTTCCGGTGTTTTTAGGGAGAGAGAAAGAAGATGGCTTTAAGGAGGCACCTGGGAGGGGCCCAGGTGGGCCACCCTCCTAGGTGCCACCCACAGGTAGGTTGCGCCTACCATGGGTGTGGTGGCCTAGGGTGGCTCCCTGGGTCACTCCAGGTGTCTCTCTGCCCCTTTTTTTGAGGAAAAATTTATTTTGAATTTTCTAGGATTTTTCGGGAAACTTTATTTTTGGCCAATTTTCAAGGTATGAAAATTGATTTTCTCGCAGAAACAGTTTTTTCAGAAGAAGCAAAAGCAAACAAAAACCAAACTACAGGAGTTCTAAGACACTCTAAAAAGCAAGCAACTAGCAAAACTAAAGCTAACAAGAGAAAGAGCAATGACTAGGAAGGAGAAAAGTATAAGAAAGCAAGAATAACCACAGTGAAAACATTATTTTATTCATTAAAATCCTTTTGTTAACAAGGTTGATCAAGTCTTGTTACCAAAACAATCTTATACGAGACAAAAATTTGTATTCCACGAAGTGATTATGTTACCTCAAGCTTGATAACAATGGTCCCAATCATGATAGTTTCAAAATTTTCTTGTGGAATGGGACAATATATTTCTCCAACCTTGATGCTCTCAATATTTTCAATGGAATTCAAGCAATAACTCTTAGCAACCTTCTTGGGGAAATAGACAGTGTGCTCTTTGTCATTAATATTAAAAGTTATTTTTCCTTGATTACAATTGATGACAGCACGTGCGGTATTAAGAAAAGGTCTCCCAAGAATAATAGACATAGATATTCATCTTCTAGGGGCTAGGCTGAAACCAGCTCTTAGAGACCAGCTTTTTTCCTTTGTAAGGGAGGTGAGAGTTTAACTTTTTTAGGGGCATATTCTCTTGCCCTTTGTAAATATGTTGTAACATATACTGTTTTTTATTTAATTTAAGAGCAGTAGGAGACTCTCCTGCTGTAATTCCTCAAAAAAAAAGAATAATAGACATATTATCATCTTCAGTCATTTCAAGCACAAAAAAAACAGTTAAACCAAGCAATTATGAGCCACTTGAATAGGAATATCCTCACATATACCAACAGGAATAGTAGTTGACTTATCAGTCATTTCCAAAGATATATCAGTTGGTATCAACTTTTCTAGCTGGAGTCTCTTATAGAGAGAAAAAGGCATAACACTAACTCTAGCTACCAAGTCACATAAAGCAGCTCTAACATAATTATTCTTAATAGAGCAAGGAATAGTTGGTATACCTGGATCACCAAGTTTCTTTGGAACCTTACCATTGAAGGAGTAATTAGCAAGCAAAGTAGAAATCTCCTCATTAGGAATCTTCCTTTTATTAGAGACAATATCCTTCATATACTTTGAATAAGGAGGAAATTTAATAGCATTAGTCAAAGGAATTTGTAAAAATAAAGGTTTCATCCACTCACAAAACTTGTTGTAGTGTTTTTACTCCTTTGACTTGTGTTTCTTACCTGGAAAAGGCATAGGTTTCTACACCCAAGGTTCTCTCTCTTTACCATGTTTATTAGCAATAAAATCTTCCTCAGTGTACCTAGTGTTATTAGTGTGCTTCTCAGGTTCTTCCTCAACTTCTCCCTCAGGAGCATCATTTTTATCATTACCACTCTCAGTTTCAGCATCAGAGACATATATACTAATAGGATCTAAAGCAGGTTCAAGTGGTTCCTCAACTATTCTATGTTTCTTTTTCTTTCTCTTACGGGGATTACCACTATCTTCAACTTGCTGAGAGTCCCGCTCAATTCTTTTAGGGTGTCCTTCAAGATATAAAGGATCTTGAGTAGCTATACCACTCCTAGTTCTAATTCCATAAGCATGTTTATCTCCTGAGGCATTAACTAGCATATCCTTTTGTACTTTAGCAAGTTTATCAAGTTGGGTTTGAACCATTTGAAAGTGTTTACAAAGCATTTTAATATCATTTGAAGTTCTTTCCGCAATATATTTCAACTCTTTAATAGCTCTAGAGTTTTACAATAAATGATTCTGATCTTGTTTATTAAAATTACCTTGCTTAACAATAAAAGTGTCAAGTTCCTCTAAGCATTGATCAGGAGGCTTACTATAGGGAATATCACCTTCATCAAAGTGGAGAGAGTGTACATCAATAGTAGATGAGTGGGGAATTGGCTTGCATAATTCTTCTACAGGAGGTAGATTCTTCACATCTTCAGCTCTAATACCTTTCTCCTTTAGACATTTCTTAGCTTCCTTCATAACTTCATCATTTAATACAATAACTCCCCTCTTCTTTGGTGTTGGAACTAGTTCAGGCACAACTGGTTCAGGAGTAATAGGCTCAGGTGTATTTAGCTCAGTTGAAGCCCAATCATCATAATTCTTGCTTATTTTAGCCATCAATTCTTTAGCATCTGTAGGAGTTCTTTTCCTGAAAACACAATCAGCAAATCTATCTAGGTATGTCCTAGAATCATCAGTTAGTCCATTATAATAAATATCAAGAAGCTCATTCTTAGGCAATGGACATCCACGATGTGCATGAATCAAGGCATAGAACCCTGTCCATGACTCAGGCAATTTATCTTCTTCTCCCTGTTTAAAATCAAAAAGTCTCTACAAAGCAGCATGTCTACCACTAGGAGGAAAATATTTCTGGAAGACGGAAGTAATCAAACAATCAGGGCTATCAATGGAACCACGAGGTAATATATTAAACCAAGCCCTAGCTTCTCCTTTTAGTGAAAAAGGGAAGATCTTAGTAACAAAGTACTTGCGCATCTTAAAATCATCAGAGAATAAAGCACTCATAGTAGAAAGCTCATTCATATGAGCCACAACACTCTCATTTTCAGTCCCACCAAAAGGTTCTTTCTAAAAAATATCTAAATAGGACAAATCAAGAGAGAAATCATAATATCTATGGGAGAGGTGGCAAACTTAGGATCAGAGGACAACTTAGGAATAATGGTGCGTCTAGCAAGGAGACTCTTAATAGCACTAGTACCATGTGTGTTTCAACACTCTTCAACAAATTCATCAGTGAAATCAATGTAACCATCATTAATATCATAACTCTCACTAGACTTAGGTGAGCTAACAGGTGTAACAATGTCTTCACTAGGAGTTTTGGTATTTCCTAGACTAGCCATGGTAGCATATAGGACCTAATGAACCACTCACATCAAGCACAGTAGAAGTAACATCATGAGCATCAAAAGAAGTTTCAGACTCAGCAGTAGTAGCAGTGTGTGTAGCATGTGTATATGGTGGTGGTGTAACGAGCTTACTTAAAACAAACGGTGAATCAAGAGCAGCAGAGGTGTTTAGGACTGTACCTCTTCTTGTAGTGGATGGTAAAATAGGGAACTTTCCATCACGAGTCTTCCCCATGATGAAAGGAGTAGCAGTGAACAATAATAGATCCAAGTGAACTTACAAATAAAGCTATGCTCCCCGGCAACGGTGCTAGAAAATAGTCTTGATGACCCACAAGTGTAGGGGATCGCAACCGTCATCGCGGGTAGTATTATCCAATTTATTGATTCGACACAAGGGGAGCCAAATAATACTTGCAAGCCTTAACAACTGAGTTGTCAATTCAGCTGCACCTAGAAATAGTTCTTGCTCATAGAAGTTTATTAGTAGAAACAGTTTGTAGTAGCAACAGCAAAGCAACAGCAATAGTGGAACGAGAGTAATAGTAATAGTAACAGTAAACAGTGGGGTTTGAGTGCGGTAGGCATAGGGATGGATGGACGGGCGTTGCATGGACGAGTCTAAATATGTAACTTCAAGATTTAGGGCATTACAGATAAATAATAACAAGCATCCAAGTACTAAACAATCCTAGGCATGTGCTCCATATATAGTCATACGTGCTCGCCATGAGAACTTGCACAACATCTTCTGTCCAGCCAACCCGTGGCAGCGGGGCCTCTAGGGAACTACTAGCAATTAAGATGCTCCTTTTAATAGAGCACTCGAGCAAAGCATTAACACTCCATGAACACATGTGATCCTCACACCACGGCCATCCCCTTCGGTTGTCCCAATTATTGTCACTTTGGGGCCTTTGGATCCAGACAATGATATGTGTACAGAACTTGCAGATAAGATCACAAACAATACTATCATAATGATTCAATAATAAGTTCAGATCTGAGATCATGGCACTCGGGCCCTAGTGACAAGCATTAAGCACAACAAGTTGCAACAAAGTCAAATTAACACTAATAGAGATACTAGGCACTATGCCCTAACAATCTTATTTGATTACATGATAGAACTCATCCAATCCCTACCATCCCCAAGCCTACAACGGGGGATTACTCACTCATGGATGAGGGAAACATGGATGGTTGATGGAGATGCGTTGGTGATGACGATGGCGATGATCCTCTCCAAATTCCCCGTCCCGACAGGGTGCCAGAACGGAGTTTCTGGATCCAAATCTTGGTTTCTGGTGGCGGCGGTGTAGCGGAACTCTTTCTGGAAAACTATCGAACCCCCCTCTATTTTTAGGTCGAGAGGCAACTTATAGGCGCAGAGGGAGGCCGAGGGGGTGCCTGGGGTGGCTACACCCCCCTAGGCGCGACCAGAGGTGGGCCCGCGCCTGGCAGGGATGTGGACCCCCCAGGCCCCTTCTCCGTCTCGTACTATGGCTCCGTGGATCTTCTGGTGAAATAGGATTTTTGGCATATTTTCCCGGATTTTTCGTGATAGTTGATTTTTTGCACAAAAACTAGACACCAAGGTAATTCTGCTGAAAATAGCGTCAGTCCATGTTATTTGCATCCAAATCACATAAGTTTAGAGGAGAAACAATAGCAAAAGTGTTCGAGAAAGTAGATATGTTTTGGATGTATCAATGTGCTCATCACACCTTGCTCTTGGGGTTACAACGAAGTGTCCCACGTCAACACCGATCACACGCATCAAGATTTCTGGCGTCGTTGCCGGGGAGGCTAAGGACGTCTTCACAAGGGGAGTCCTCCACTTCCTTTCTCTTTACTTTGTTTTTAGTTTTCTTTGTTTCTTTTGCTTGGTTTTGTTTGCCTCTTTTCAAAAAAAAACCAAAAATTAGTCAAGTTTGGTTTGCTTTCTCTATTCAAAAACACAAAAAAATTAGTTCCTGCTTTAGCTGTTGCTGTTGTTTTTGGATTGCCCACCTTTGCCAAACTGAACTCTGCTGAGAACACCAAGTTGTGTGACTTCACTAGCACCAACAACAATGATTTCCTTAGCACACCTATTGCTCCACCTGCTCCTGATGCTACCTTTTATGAAATTAAGCCTGCTTGTTGAATCTTGTGATGAGAGAGCAATTTTCTGGTGCTAGTTCTGATGATGTTGCTGCCCATCTCAATAACTTTGTTGAAATTTGTGAGATGCAAAAGTATAAGGATGTAGATGGAGATATTATTAATCTCAAGCTTTTTCCTTTCTCCTTGAGAGGAAAAGCTAAAGAATGGTTGCTATCATTGCCTAGAAATAGTATTGATTCTTGGACTAAGTGCAAAGATGCTTTTATTGGAAAGTACTATCCTCCTGCTAAGATTATATCTATGAGAAGTGACATTATGAAATTTAAACAACTTGATGATGAACATGTTGCTCAAGCTTGGGAAAGAATAAAATCTTTGGTTAAGAATTGTCCCACTCATGGACTCACTGCTTGGATGATTATCCAGACTTTTTAAGCAGGTTTGAACTACTCTTCAAGGAACCTGCTGGATTCGGCTGCTGTAGGTACCTTTATGGGCATCACTTTGGCTGCTGAAACAAGACTCCTTGATAATATGATGGTTAACTACTCTGAATGGCACACTGAGAGAGCTCCACATGGTAAGAAGGTAAATTCTATTGAGGAAACTTCCTCTTTGAGTGATAAGATTGATGTTATTATGGCTATGCTTGTTAATGGGAAAGCTCCTTTAGATCCTAATAGTGTTCCCTTAGCCTCTTTGGTTGCTCAAGAAGAGCAAGTTGATGTGAACTTCATTAGAAACAACAATTTCAACAATAATGCTTATATGAGTAATTTTGGTGGTAACAACTATAGGCCTTATCCTCCTAATAACGGAAATTCCCATGGAAACTCTTACAACAATGCTAGAAGTGCCCCCCTCTAAACTTGAAGTCATGCTCAAAGACTTTATTAGTAAACAAACCACTTTCAATAAGGCTATAGAGGAAAAGCTTTTAAATTTTGAGAAAAATATATCCTCTTTATCTGAAGCTCAGTCTTCCTTGATTAATAAAATGGCTGCTAAACTTGAAACCATGGAAAGTACCTTTGCGGCCACTCATGCCATACAAGTGACTATTGATGAAATTTTAGGCTATTAGCTCAACTTCATGCTAAGTGGGAAAGGGAAGCTGAAATTGATAGAAACAATAGTTTGTGCACTATCACCACTAAACCACAAGTAGTCCCTGTTCCTCCTCCTACTATGCCTAAGCCTATTGAGCCTAATACTAGTGATGCTAAGTTTGATTTTGATATCGATGGTTGCAATATTTCTGAAGTGATTATGTTCTTTCAGAAGCTTGCTAGAAGCCTAAGCCTATTGAGCCTAATACTAGTGATGCTAAGTTTGATTTTGATATCGATGGTTGCAATATTTCTGAAGTGATTATGTTCTTTCATAAGCTTGCTAGAAGTCCTGATGCTAGTGATATGCATGTTGCTTTCACCAAACACATTACAGATGCTCTTGTTAAGATAAAGGAAGAGAAGTTAAAACACAAAGCTTCTATTCCTAGGAAAGTAGAAGATAGTTGGGAACCCATTATTAATATGCAAGTGAATGACCTGATCTCAAAGCTTCATGTGATCTTGGTTCTAGTGTCTCTAATATGCCTAGGAAGATTTATGAATGCTTGATTTGCCACCTTTAGAAGATTGTTATTTGGATGTCCCACTTAATGATAATGCTAAGAAGAGACTCATGGGGAGTATTAATGATGTTATCATTATGGTTAACAATGCTTATGTCCCTATGGATTTCTATGTTTTGGATGTTGAATACAATGCTTCTTGCCCTATTACTTTGGGAAGACCTTTTCTTAGAACCGTGGGTGCCATCTTTGATATGAAAGAAGGTACCATTAAATATCATTTTCCATTCAATAAAGTTATTGAAAACTTCCCTATGAGGATAGAGAAGTTGCTTTTTGCCCCTCCTTTGAAAGCAAGGTTTGATGTTAATGCTTCTTCATTTGAAAATACTTGATTCTTGCTTCTTGTGCCTAACTTAAAGGCGTTAAAGAAAAGTACTTGTTGGGAGATAACCCAAGAGTTTACTTGAGTCTTGGAAGTTATTACTTTAGTAATGACCTCTCCTTATCCTTTTTGTTTGCTTTTTGTGCCAAAAAATGACCTCTAATGAGAGGGAAGTAAGATTTGGGGAGTTGCTGTCCCAAAACAGATTTTTGTGCTCCACCATAAAAAATCGTGAGGAATCTCTGTAAGTTGGATTGAGCTGATAAAACTACCATTGTGTTTTAAAAGATTAAAGCTTTAGAGACTACCGCTTTTACACTAAAAAGAGCTCCATCTTGATCCGTTGAAATGACACCATGTAAGTTATGGTTTGGGGTAAAACCCAAGTTGTCATTTCTTAAATTTTGGCATGCTAAGCATAAGTAAGATGTTTACAACCAAAGTCGAATGAGCATGTCTTTGTAGGTTATTTCGAATAACCATTGGGTATTCCTCCATAACACCGAGGACAAAAGGGTTTGTCGCTTGAAACATGAAGTTTCTTGAAAAAGGAATTTGTCGCAAAAGTTAAGTGGGAGGACAATAGAACTTTGATAAGATTAACGAACCTTAGCTATATGTGCTAAGTTGCGCAGCAACGGGAAGCGTTCTGGAGGCAACCACAATGCTCATCGCTCACGTGCCTCAAAGTTTGTGGTCACGGAGATCTAAGTTCCTATTGAACCAAGTAGGTCAGATAAACAATCAAATGCTGAGATTTGAGAGTAAATCATTGTTGTTTGACAATGATGAACCGACTACATGCAAAGAAGCGATGATGGGCCCTTACTCCGTCAAATGGCTTGAAGCCATAAAATCCGTGATAGTTCCATATACGAGAAATCAAGTTTTTTGAACTTGGAAGACCCTCGGAAAAGGTGTAAAAACCTATCAGTCGTATTTGGATCTATAAAGAAACAAACATGGATGTTTCACATCTATGAAATAGTCGACATGTCGTAAAGTATTTTACAACAATGTTCAAGGAGTTGACTATGACAAGATTTGATCTTTCATAGCGATATTTAGTCTGGACGGATTAAAGTAGCAACCACTACATATAATTTGGTATATGGTAGATGAATAAACAAAACAAAATTCTTCTAATAGAATGGTTACCTAGGACGTGTAGAAGACACGGTCCAAAGGGTTTTGTTAAATTCAAAGGATGCTAAAAGGGCATGCAAACTTCAATGGTTGAAGTAAGCATCACGGAGTTGGATTTTTCACCGTGATGAAACTATTAAAGGATTTTTCATCTGGAGACGATGAAGATGCTTGCATTTGCAAGAAATTAAGTGGGAGAGCTGAGACATATTTATAATACATTATGTGGAGGACATCTTGTTGATTGGAAATGGTGTATCTTTTATTGACAAAGGTTAAGAATTTCATTTCGATGAAAGACTTAGGCAAAACCCGAATATTTAGCATGAATGTCTATATGGATATACTGTGATACTAATATGGTTGTGCCAAATGTACATATATGAGATATTGAAGGAGTTCAATATAGAAACGACGAGAAAAGTTTCTTGTCGCATGGAAAAGGAATTGAATCAAGATTCAAGTGTATCGACACTTGATAAGTGAAACTGTTGGAGATATGCCCAAGAGGCAATAATAAAGTGGTTATTATCATATCTTCATACTTATGATAAATGTTTACATACCATGCTATAATTATATTAACCGGAAACATTAATACTTGTGTGATTTGTAAACATAAAAGAGTCCCTAGTAAAGCCTCTTGTTAAACTAGCTTGTTGGTTAATATATGATCATGGTTTCCTGATCATGAACAAAGAGATGTTATTAACAACAGGGTCATATCATTAGGAGAATGATGTGATGGACATACTCCTATAGTTAAGCATAGCATAAAGATCAAGTCATTTAATATAGTTCATTTGCTATAAGCTTTCTGATACATAGTAACCTAATTCCTTTGACCATGAGATCATGTTAATCACCATCACCGGAAGGATGCTTTGATGACATCAAACACCACACCGTAACTGGGTGGCTATAAAGGTGGCATTGAGTGTTTGGAAAGTATGGGTTGAGGCACATGGATCAAGAGTGGGATTTGTCTATCCATATGACGGATAGATATACTCTGGGCCCTCTCGGTGGAATGTCATCCAATTAGCTTGCAAGCATGTGACTGGCTCACAAGGGATCACATATCACAGGAACGAGAAAAGAGTACTTATCGGTAACGAGGTTGAACTAGGTATGCAGAGATACCGACGATCAAAACCTCGGATAAGTAAACTATCGTGAGACAAAGGGAAATTGGTATCGTATGTAAGTGGTTCATTCGATCGCAAAGTAATCGTAGAAATATGTGGGAGCCATATGAATTTCCAGATTCCTCTATTGGTTATTGATCGGAGAAGTGTCTCGGTCATGTCCGCATAATTCACGAACTGTAGGGAGACACACTTAAGGATTCGATGTTGTTGAGTAGTTATGGAATGATGAGAAAGAGACCGAATGTTGTTCGGAGTCTCGGATGGGATCCGGGATATCACGAGGAGATCCGGAATGGTCCGGAGAATAAGATTCATATAAGGAAAGTCCTGTTTCGGAGTTGGGGAATGATTCCGGTGTTTTCATCGGGAATGTTCTAGAAGGGTCCGGAAGGTCCGGCACTCCGGAGGGGAAGGGTACATGAATGTGTCATAACAAGTTGGAATGGTTGCATCATGTACTAGGTGTCATAGCTGAGCAAAATAAAGGGATAAATCAAATCCTAGTTTGAAAAGTCAAACGCCAATTTGAAAAGTCAAACGACAAGTTTGCTTGGTGGAGGGAGAGTAGGAAACCTACTTAGGGAGGAAGTCCTACTCCCTCCAACCGCCGGCCAAGGAGGAGGAGTTGGAGGAGGACTCCCTCCTCCCAACCGCGCCTTCCTCCCACCTATAAAAGGAGGGGCAGGGGTGCCCCTCTTCCCTACACCTCTCTCCTCTAAACCCTAGCCCTAGCCGCCGGCTTCCACCAAGTCGCCGCCGCCCCTAGGGTTTGCCTAGCCGCCGAGTTGGGGCCCTACCCTTGCCCTAGCCTCCGGCCTAGCTCTATCTCCTTGGTGCCTCTAAACCCTAGATCGCCAAGGCCTCTCTCATAGTCCACCATACTCGCTCCGGCTTAAGACGAAGCCCTGCGAGATCTCCCCTCTACTTCCGGTACCACGCCGTCGTGCTGCCGGAATCGCGTGGAGAGTGCTACAACCTCTGCTGCCTGCTGGAACAAGGGAAAGGAAGGTCTTCATTGAGTACCGAACGTGTGACCGACTGCGGAAGCGCTGCCGGAACACAGCGCCGGAAGGATCGTCTACGCGATCTTGAGATCGGAAGTGTACGACTACATCATCCACGAGAATCTGCTCTCATTAACCGCTTTGGATCTTCGAGAGTTAGTACTCTATTGACTCGTTGCTACAATCTAGTAGATAGATCTTGGCTTGATCATAGATTAGATCTTGATTGTGTGTTCATGCGGTAGAATTTTTTTGTTTTCCATGCTACGAACCCCTACAGTGGTATCAGAGCCGTATCTATATGTAGATCTGTTGCACGAGTAGAACACAATGGTCATTGTGGGCGTTGATGCTTTTTGTTGTCGATTGCTTCTTGTGTACTTTGCATCTTGCGGGATGGTGGGATGAAGCGGCCCGGGCTAACCTTACATGACATCGTTCATGAGACTTGCTCCACGCTTGACATGCAACTTGTATTGCATAAGTCGCTTTGCGGGTGCCTGTTTCTCCCAACATAGTTAAGATTCAATTTACAACGGGTGATTAACAATACTAGTATAAATGTTGTGGTTCTTGTTCGTAAGTTAGAACGACACTTATTGAATGTTCTCCCAACATATTGAATATAGTAAGATATGATGAACATGTCGATTGTTCGCCATTGAAGCTACATCAACTCTCGTGATGATCGGTTTTGATGTGGTGGATTTGGTTCGTGTGATCACTAAAACAATGTGAGGGATATTGTTTTGAGTGGGAGTTCAACGGCAATATGATTAAAAGTTGAACACTATTTATCATAAATTAAATCAAAGTGAATTTGCATAATTGTTGTAGTTATTGGCATCCATTTACCACCTTGCGCTTAGTTATAATTGAGATGATAGAACTATAGAATTCTGGTTAGTTACTTTACGAACTGGTATCATATTGTTTTGAAGTGTTAATCTAAAGTTTAAAAGTCCTATTGCAAACTTTTAGTAAGTTCCGGTTACTCCATGAAGTTTAATAACTGGTATTAAATCGAGAGTGAAAATTCCAAGAGTTAGTGTATGAGTATCATGTTTGTCTCCATGATTCTTGATATTCAAAGAATTGTCTTAATATCAAGGTTATCTAGGATCTGAAAGAGTTGTTTCAGAAACCATGATATGTGGAAGATATTGTGATATCTGAAACGAAGTTTTGGTTGCAACATGATAGAGTATAATATGGCAAAAGTCATGTTCTCATATTTGATGAGAATTTGCAAAGGGTTGGAGACACTAGTTGTCCTAATCCACCAAAAGGTTTTGGAGAGCAACATTATACTCGTGATTCATCTTTATAAGCTAAAAGTAGCTTAATCATGAATAATTCCATGATAACGGTGAATATTTGATGTAGGTAAAATATTTGCCACACCAAGAGATTACTAAAGAATGGAATTTGAAAGCACACCAAACATTTGATGATGGTGATCTACTTCAAAGTGCAAGTCCAAAGACATTGGTATTTAATTATACACGCTTTGGACTATGTGTCATATGTATGACTCCACTATTGATGTTGATAGATTCTTTCAAACAGAAAAGGAAATACTGAAAGAGAATCTCATAAATATATGGCAGAAAAGAAAAGACTAGAATTGTTCAGTTTAAGTATATAGATGATATACATGTTATGGCTATATTCTTTGCTTATTAAACAATGTGGTTCTTAAGTATTTGATACTGAATTTGTTGGTGTGAATCATCATACGAAACAACACAATTCATGAACTACAATGGCCTAAGTAACTAGCAAAAGAATATGTGATGATGTTCATCGAGAACAAATAAAGGGTTATTGTGTTGCTCGTTAAACATCAAAGCTTGCCTTCAAGATTTGTTTTATCAGGTATTATGAGAACAAAAGGGTTGTTCAAATAATTGTCGTAATCCATAAAAGATGGATGATTCACAAATATCGTTGGAGAAATCACATCCATAAAAATAGTGCTAAAAATGTAAAAAGACAAATTGATTGAAAGATCACTTAGGAAGTGACATCGTCGTTTAAATTATATTGGAAAGAAAACATGAAGAAACTCCATGTGAATGGAATTTTTGGAGTCTTTTGATTTTTGATCACATGACGCTTGTGAAACTTTCCTAGAGATAATTAAAACTTCGTTCATAGGCCAAAAGGGAACGAATGACTAGCTTATTGGAACTTGTACATAGTGTTGTACGAAGTCCATTATGTGTAGTCAAGAGCGATGGTTTTCAACTTCATATGCTTTCTCCGAAAATTTGAGTGAATATATGAATATTTACTTAATAAGGATGAAGTATGGAACATTTGAAAAGTTCAAAGACTTTCAAGATGAAGTGCAAAATCATTGTAACACGAATATAAATAGTTTATGATAAGATCATAATGGAAGATATTTGAGTTACAAGTTTAGCATAATACCTAATATTTAAGGAATTGTTCCGTGAATTTGCATGTCCCGAAACACCATAAGAGTATGGAGCGTTCGAGATATGTAATTAAACCTTGTTTGACATGGTAAGATCGAAGGTGTAATTCATAAAACTGCCATTATATTTTAAAGATTAAAAGCTTTAGAGACTACCGTTTTTCCACTGAAAAGAGCTCCATCATAATCCGTTGAAATGACACCATATAAAGTTATGGTTTGGGATAAAACCCAAGTTGTCATTTCTTAAACATTGGTATGCTATGCATAAGAAAGATGTTTGCAACCAAAGTCGGATGAACCTGCCTTTGTATGTTATTTCGAATAACTATTAAGTAATCCTCCATAACATCGGAGACAAAAGTGTTTGTCACTTAGAATGTCAAGTTTCTTTGAGAAGGAATTTTTCATGAAAATATAAGTGGGAGGACAATAGAACTTTGATAAGGTTAAAAGAACCTTAGCTATATGTGCAAAGTTGCGCAGCGCCGAAAAGTGTTCTGGAGGCAACAACAATGCTCATGGCTCACGTGCCTCAAAGGTTGTGGTTACGAAGGTCAAAGTTTCTATTGAACGAAGTAGGTCGAGTAAACAATCAAATACCAAGATTTGAGGGTTGAATCATTATTTGAGAATAATGAACGTACTACATGCAAAGAAGCGATGATGGGCCCTGACTCCGTAAAATGGCTTGAAGCCATAAAATCCGTGATAGTTCCATACACGAGAAATCAAGTTTTGAACTTGAAGGACCCTCGAGAAAGGTGTAAGACCTTATAGTTGTGTTTGGATCTATAAATAAATAGACATGGATGTTGCACATCTATGAAATAGTCGACATGTTGGGAAAGAGTTCACAACAATGTTCAAAGGTTGACTATGGCAAGATTTGATCTTTCATAGCGATATTTAGTCTAGACGGATTAATGTAGCAACCACTACGTATAATTTTGTTATGTGGTAATTGAATAAACAAAACAAGTTCTTCTAATAGAATTGTTACCTAGGACATGTGCATAACGCGGTCCATAGGGTTTTGTTAATTCAAAGGATGCTAAAAGCATATGCAAACTTCAATGGTTGAAGTAAGCATTGCGGAGTTGGAATCTTCACCATGATGAAACCGTTAAAGGAGTTTAAATTCGTCGGAGACGATGAAGATGCTTGCATTTGCAAGAAATTAAGTGGGAGCGCTAAGACATGTTTCTAATACATTATGTGGAAGACATATTGTTTATTAGAAATGATGTATCTTTCATTAACACATATTAAGAATTTCATCCCGATGAAAGACTTAGGCAAAACCCAAATATTTGGCATCAATAGACGCTAATATGGTTGTGCCGAAAGTACATAGATGATGTATTGAATGAGTTCAATATAGAAACTACAAGAAAGGTTCTTGTCGCACAAAAAGGATTGAATGAGTTCAATATTGATGATATATTCAAGTGTATTGACACTTGGTAAGTGAAACAAAGATTCAAGTATAGATTGATACTTGATGCAGGAAATCACAAAGAGTATTTATACCAATCATACTATGATATGTACAAATCCAGATATGTCCTATACTCTAAATGTTATGAGCATATACCAGAATGATTCATAAGATGATCATTGGACAATAGTAAGGATATTCTTATGATCTTTTGGAAGAACTAAGAGTATATTATTTGTAGAAGTGACAAATAGATGGTTAGTTCATTGTAAAAGTTGATACTAGTTTTGTCACAAAGTACAAATTAAGTTTATCTCAATCTAAACTAAGGGTGACACAATATAATGGAAAGTAAGTTCCATAATGGATTTGTATGAGTTCCAAAGTTAAGATATTGTGACAGATACTACAACAAAAGGGCTAAGTATATAACTGCTATTATAGCAGCAAAAGAGGGCACTTGTGTCAAGTAGTTTGTTATCAAACTAGGTGTAGTTCATAGCAGGGATAATGCTATGAAGATATATTGTACGACAATACTATCAACATGTTTTAACCCCAAAGAACTAAAGGTCACACCAAAGGACCAAATTTGTACAAAGCCATCTCATTAGAGAATGAGTGATGCGTAGAGACGCAAAGACATGCAATTACACACAGACATGGAAGTGTCAGATCCGGAGATCAGTTGACCACTAGCAATCGTGTACATACGACACCAGAAAGCCATAGGTGTTGAATACACAAAGGTTTGAAACTAGATTATTGACTCTAGTGCAAGTGGGAGACTGTTGGAGATATGCCCAAGAGGCAATAATAAAGTGGTTATTATCATATCTTCATACTTATGATAAATGTTTACATACCATGCTATAATTGTATTAACCGGAAACATTAATACTTGTGTGATTTGTAAACATAAAAGAGTCCCTAGTAAAGCCTCTTGTTAAACTAGCTTGTTGGTTAATATATGATCATGGTTTCCTGATCATGAACAAAGAGATGTTATTAACAACAGGGTCATATCATTAGGAGAATGATGTGATTGACATACTCCTATAGTTAAGCATAGCATAAAGATCAAGTCATTTAATATAGTTCATTTGCTATAAGCTTTCTGATACATAGTAACCTAATTCCTTTGACCATGAGATCATGTTAATCACCATCACCGGAAGGATGCTTTGATGACATCAAACACCACACCGTAACTGGGTGGCTATAAAGGTGGCATTGAGTGTTTGGAAAGTATGGGTTGAGGCACATGGATCAAGAGTGGGATTTGTCTATCCATATGACAGATAGATATACTCTGGGCCCTCTCGGTGGAATGTCATCCAATTAGCTTGCAAGCATATGACTGGCTCACAAGGGATCACATATCACGGGAACGAGAAAAGAGTACTTATCGGTAACGAGGTTGAACTAGGTATGCAGAGATACCGACGATCAAAACCTCAGATAAGTAAACTATCATGAGACAAAGGGAAATTGGTATCGTATGTAAGTGGTTCATTCGATCGCAAAGTAATCGTAGAAATATGTGGGAGCCATATGAATTTCCAGATTCCTTTATTGGTTATTGATCGGAGAAGTGTCTCGGTCATGTCCGCATAATTTAAGAACCGCAGGGAGACACACTTAAGGATTCGATGTTGTTGAGTAGTTATGGAATGATGAGAAAGAGACCGAATGTTGTTCGGAGTCTCGGATGGGATCCGGGATATCACGAGGAGATCCGGAATGGTCCGAAGAATAAGATTCATATAAGGAAAGTCCTGTTTTGGAGTTGGAGAATGATTCCGGTGTTTTCATCGGGAATGTTCTAGAAGGGTCTAGAACGTCCGACACTCCAGAGGGGAAGGGTACATGAATGTGTCATAACAAGTTGGAATGGTTGCATCATGTACTAGGTGTCATCGCTGAGCAAAATAAAGGGATAAATCAAATCCTAGTTTGAAAAGTCAAACGCCAATTTGAAAAGTCAAACGACAAGTTTGCTTGGTGGAGGGAGAGTAGGAAACCTACTTAGGGAGGAACTCCTACTCCCTCCACCCACCGGCCAAGGAGGAGGAGTTAGAGGAGGACTCCCTCCTCCCAACCGCGCCTCCCTCCCACCTATAAAAGGAGGGGCAGGGGTGCCCCTCTTCCCTACACCTCTCTCCTCTAAACCCTAGCCCTAGCCACCGGCCTCCACCAAGTCGCCGCCGCCCCTAGGGTTTGCCTAGCCGCCGAGTTGGGGCCCTCCCCTTGCCCTAGCCGCCGGCCTAGCTCTATCTCCTTGGTGCTTCTAAACCCTAGATCGCCAAGGCCTCTCTCATAGTCCACCATACTCGCTCCGGCTTAAGGCGAAGCCCTGCGAGATCTCCCCTCTACTTCCGGTTCCACGCCGTCGTGCTGTCGGAATCGCGAGGAGAGTGCTACAACCTCCGTTGCCTGCTAGAACAAGGGAGAGGATGGTCTTCATCGAGTACCGAACGTGTGACCGACTGCGGAAGCGCTACCGGAACACAGCGCTGGAAGGATCGTCTACGCGATCTGGAGATCGGAAGTGTACGACTACATCATCCACGAGAATCTGCTCTCGTTAACCGCTTTGGATCTTCGAGGTTAGTACTCTATTAACTCGTTACTACAATCTAGTAGATAGATCTTGGCTTGATCATAGATTAGATCTTGATTGTGTGTTCATGCGGTAGATTTTTTTTGTTTTCCATGCTATGAACCCCTACAGAAACAAGATTCAAGTGTTTTGACACTTGATGAGTGTAATCACAAGAATGTTTTTTGATCAATCATACCATGATGTGTACACATCCGGATATGTCCTATTCTCTAAGTGTTATGAGCATATACCAGAATGAATCATAAAATGATCATTGGACAATAGTAAGGAAATTCTTATGATCTTTTGGAACAACTAAGAATATATTTGTTTAGAGGTGACAAACAATTACAAATAGTTCATTGTAAAGCGTTACATTGATACTAGTTTTGTCATAGGATACAAATTAAGTTTATCTCAATTTAAACTATGGGTGGCACAATGTAATGGAAAGGAGATTCCATGATGGATTTGGATGAATTCCAAAGTTAAGACATTGTGACGAATACTACAACAAAAGGCTAAGTATACGACTGCTATAGTAGCAGCAAAGGAGAACATTTGTGTCAAGTAGTTTGTTATCAAACTAAGGTGTGGTTCGCAACAGGATAATAGTAAAGATATATTGTACGACAATAGTATCGACATGATTTAACCCCAAGGAACTAAAGGTCTCACCAAAAGACAAAATTTATACAATGCCATCTCATTGGAGAATAAGTGATGCGTGAAGACGCAAAGACATGCAAATACACACGGACCTGAAAGCGTCAGATCCATAGATTATGTTAACCAATTGCAATCGCGTATATGGAACACCAGAAAGCCATAGGTGTTCAATACGCAAAGTTTCTAAACTAGATTATTGTCTCTAGTGCAAGTGGGAGACTGAAGGGAATATGCCCGAGAGGCAATAATAAAGTGGTTATTATCGTATTCCTTATTTATGATAAAAGTTTATTTTGCATGCTATAATTGTATTAATACAGAAATATTAATACATGTGTGTTTAATAAACAAAATAAAGTTCCTAGTTATGCCTCTCTTATAAACTAGCTCGTTGATTAACAAGATGATCAAAGGTTTCCTGATCATGGACATTGGATGTTGTTAATAACGAGGTCACAACATTGTTGGAATGATGTGATGAACATTCATCTGAAGTATAGCATTACGATCAAGGTCATTGTGTTTATATTGCTATAACATCATACAAAGTAATCTTAGTCCTTAGACCATGAGATCTGTCAATCACTAACATCGAAAGAGTATCTTGATAACATCAAACGTCACACCGTAACATGGTGATTATAAAGATGGGTTCAGTGCTACAAAGGTGTTATGTTGAGGCTCATGGATCAAGAGTGGAATTTGTCCATCCCGATGACGGATAGATATACTCTAGGCCCTCTCGGTGATATCACATTAGTTAGCTTGCAAGCAAGTGATTTGATCACTAGAATGTTATATCACGGGAACAAGAAAAGAGTACATGTCGGTAACGAGATCAAACTAGGTATGAAGATACCTATGATCGAATCTCGGACATGTAATATATCGCGAGACAAAGGGATTGAGTTACATGCATATACGCTTCACACGATCACAGAAATCATCGTTGAATATGTGGGAGTCAGTACGGATCTCCAGGTCCTGCTGCTGATTATTGATCGGAGAGGGGTCTCGATCATGTCTATATTATTAGCGAACCGTAGGGTGACACACTTAAGGGATACCAACACCGTTTGGAGCAAATAATATGCCAGAGAAAGAAAAAGGAAAGCGTAGGAATTTATTTCACTAGACACCGAAACTGTTTCAGGTGAAATTGCTGAAAGTGTTTCTGCATGTGAAATGAAATACAAGCAGGGGGTTTTATATGAATGTTTGTCCATTAATGTAATTGACAAAATTCTGAATATATAAATAAAAAAGTTTTATGAGAGCTTGCATTAAATTTGGTGGAAATTTAATGCATGTGAGTGGATTTTTGAGTGGAGGCGTATTTATGTGAGTGGAGACTTTTCATTTTGAGTGGGAGCTCCACCCACATGAATGTGGAAGAGGTGGGGCAGCCACCATGGCTTGGCGCCATGCCCCTTGGGGTGCCCCCTCTCCGTATAAAAGGCCTCCCTCTCTCCCTCTCAAAGCACACCACCATGGCTTGCAACACCTGTGTGACGTTTCCTTCCCCTTCTGGTTCGATAACCTCGGTCTCTACTGAGGGAAACTTGCTGTTGTGATCATCACACCTTTCTCTTGGGGTTCCAACGAAGTGTCCCACGTTAACACCGGGCGCACGCATCAGCCTTCGTCCATGTCGCTTTCCCCTCGCTCTACAGAGAGATATGGAGAAGCAGGTTCCCGTCCCGCCTCCGTTAGCCGTCCCCTTCTTATCCTCGTGCCCTGGAGCCCCTCCAGGAACCCTAGGGCCGATTCGAGGATGTTACATTAGATTTGATGATTCTTACCACCGGTTTATAAATATTTAACCAAGTTCTATTGCTTATATCTTAAAAGGGAATATAAAAAATTAAAATAAAATAAAATAAATCAAATGGGGAACCTAAAAGGGTATTGAAAAAATAAAATAAAACATAAAATAAAGAGTAAATAAACTTGCTTATAAATGTTAATGTCGATTGTAAAAGATCTTATAAATCACAAAACCTCACCAACTTATACGAACAAGACAAACTTGCTTGTATTTTTCCTTGTTTGTTAAAATAAAATATGTAATGGTATTGAAAATATTGCACACGCCATTAAAATTTCTATTGATAAAAACATAAATATACGAAAATAGAAACAATTATAAACCAGCTAAAAGTAAAAAAAAACTAAAAGTGAAAATTATAAAATAAAAATGAAAAAAAATCAGGACCACTAGACACGAAACAAAAAGGTATATTTTCATCGTGTTAGCATGACCTTTTAATTCGCGCGACACTCCGTCCTACACGGAAATGCATCCCCTACACCCAACAAATTATTGTTGGGCTCCAAGTGAACATGATGGAAGGTTGCTTTTCCACATCATGAACTATGGAATTACTACTTCTTATCCGACGGAGAAATACTCATTCTGGACGAGAAGAACTAAGAAATACTCACTGATGCAGATTTTTTTCATCACATTGTTCTTCCATGAAGCTTACTTTTCAGATAAGATGATTCTGATCTCAAAGAAAAAAGATTAGATGATTCTTACTGCCGATTTAGAAACATTTAACAAAATTATACTGCTTAGATCTTAATACTGGACTCATGCTTGAATTATATAAATTTGAACTAAGAATCCCTGCAAAAAGAGAAGAAAGATTTTGAGCTAAAAGTTGTAGGCCTAGTTTGGCAACAAAGTTTTTCTAAAATTGAAGTATATCAATACCATAATATTCTAGTGCCTAGCAAAACAATACTTCAGTTTTTCTTTTTTCTCAGTTTTAGAAAAAAGAGGGTCTGACTTCTTTCTCAAATACTTTTAAAAAACTATATTTTAAGACAATACTTCAGTTTTAAAACCATATTATTTGGTTGATCCAAACACCTCAAAGTATTTAATACTTTATTTTTTTAAAACCAAAGTATTTTTTCAATAATTTAAAAATACTTTGATGCCAAACGAGAGCCGTATTGTTTGTTTCGTAAGAGCATATGTTGGTGGAGCCTTTCGGAGACCGTAAATCAGTAGAAATTCCTTCACCGATCAAGTAGCATCATGTGAATTTTGACCGGTGTAGCGGCCACGTGTATAAACCTCTACTGCTCCCCAAAATATTCACTTTCACGGCCGAAAATTCTCCTGCAGAAATCTGGAGACGGTCTGCTTGCTGTCCCAGTGCACAAGAGCCTGCCTTGTCGGTCCAGACCTGAGACATCCCTGTGAATGAAATACTCTTCCGCGTTTTATTCTCCATTAAAAAACAGCTGCGGCACATGTGACCAGCAAAGCATCGCCACGTTGATTTAATTAATCAAACAATTGGCGGTTGGTGCTACCCCAAATCCAGCTATGCACCCACTGGGTTAACTCTAATCAGTAGGCTAACTAGATCAGCAAGAGACGCACCCTCATTATTTATTTCAACATGATAACAGAGTTGATATTTTTGCCTCCCGGGCTCCGGTGATCTTGTTATTCTAAAAAAAATAAAAATCATAATCATATTTATGGTTTTCTTTTCTTTTTTTGTAAAAAATACATATGCTGCCAATGATGTGGCCACAAAAGTGAAAAACTCATTTCCAAATACTTCGTATTCTGAGCTACATAAAAATAACAAAAGTGTAGATCTAATATGTATACTTTCAAATCTTTAAATTTTATAAGATTTTTTCATTTTTGTGTAGCTTTAATACAAATAATTTTAAATTTACGATTTTGCATACTTGTAGGATACATCATTGACTATGGCTAAAACTTTTTAAGTTCTTTAAAAAAACTTGTAACTATGATTTTTGATTTTTTAGATGAAGGGGTCACTGGATCTTGGTAGACAAAGACACTTCTTAATGATAAATCCCTATGTAATATGACTATGGACAAAGGCCGAGCCACATGTAGCCCTTTATTTTTAAAAATAAAAAATATATTTATAAGTTCCATTTTTTTGAAATAAATTAGATGTAGTTAGTATCCTACAAGCGTGCAAAATCTTAATGTAAAGTTCTTTATATTCTAGGGAGTTTATAGATGATAAAACTTGAAAACTTCATTATTTTTAAATATGCACTATGCACTATACAAAAATCTACACATTTTTCATTTTTATGTAGTCCAAAATACGAAGTACTCCGCCTTTAGATTTTCCGTGTTTATAGTATACATGATTGGCTACATGCCTATATCCAAGACTTTTTTTTCTATAACTTAAAAAACAATTTTCAAATTTATGAAAATAAAGGGCCAATTTTCAAATTTCACAGATTAAGGTGGTTTGGGCATGTCCAACGGAGGCCACCAGAAGCACCGGTCAACAGTGAGATTCTAAGGGGTTTTGATAATGCAAAGAGGGGTAGAGGACGACCAAAGCTAACATGGAAGGGGGCGGTTAAAAGGGATATAAAGGAGTGAAACGTCCCTAGAGAGTTGGTTTTTGATAGGGCTACACGGAAATCAACAATCCATGTGCCTGAACCTTGATTTGCTTCTTTTGTTTTTTGTTATGTGTTCTTGTTCTTGTTATTATTCTTTTTACTTGCTTTTTTTCACTAGTTCTTGTTTGACTTGCACTTTTTACTACTTTCCGCTTGACTTGCACTTTTCTCTAGTTTCCATTTGGGTTTCATATCTAGCCTACCCTAACTTGATTGGGACTAAAGGCTTGGTTGTTGTTGTTATTGAAAATAAAGGGCCAGCTTTAGCTCGACCTCTATTTGGAATTTCCATATGTAATAGGTATTATGTAATGTAACCTTGTAAATATCCAATAGTAAAATCTGAACCAAGGTCTAGGTCGAGATATTGCTAAAATCTAGACCACCCATGTACTACGTCGAGATCTGTGCATGTAAGCGCTTGTGATATCTATAACATATTATCGAAGATTCTGTATCTAAATTCTATATGCCAAGGAGTGCATCATGGGTTGATTATGATAAAATGCATTTTCTTCTTTGAACATGACGAGGATGTTGCATCTATGGAACTTCAAGGTTGGTGAATTATGATTTTTTTGATGAAATGTAAGGATTTTTTTGTTGCAACGTGGTAAGAACGAATGGCCGAAACTCCTTATTTCCAGAGACAATGAATCGAAACTCAACAACTCAAAGTTTATTAGGATCATATGGGTTATGTGGATTGGTTCGAAAAATCGAGACAACCGTTAGCCAGTGCATCTATAAAGACAATAATATTACTCATCTGCTTGCTTCGTAATAATCAAGGTACTATTGTTATCTTGATTTGGGTAACTTCCTTAACCACCATATAGTACATGACTAAATAAATTAAGAAAAAACATTAGTGTGCCTTTAAGTGTTCTCTGCAGGTCTTCTTCAGTATGTGTAATGTCTAGTTGGAAACGTCTTCTTAGGCGCAACGGAAAATCTTATCAGATTGGTAAGAAACATTGCTTTCACTACGACGTTGATCCATGTCTCAACTTTGTAGCCTTAAGCTTGTGTGCATGCTACCGAGTAGCCAGTAGTGTAGCGCTATCGATGAGTCTATCACCCGACTGAACGAAGGTTGTTGAGATGATGAGATCTGACGACAAATCACAAATCCTTTTCCATGCATGGAGGCAACAAGAATTAAGATTCCAAAGCCCAACCCGGCCCTCAACGAAAAAATTGGTTAGACCAGACCAGCGACAGACAGGGGAGAAGATAATAAAGAAAGAGTAAAGAAAGAGGCCACCGACGGGCATTGACAGCGGCACCCCAACCGCCATTATTGGGACAAGAACGGATTACCGGACACGGTTTAGTTTAATGCAAAAGCACGAGCCGTTGCCAGCTTGGGCTCCGCATCCGCATCGATCGCACTGCGTACACTCCCGCGAGTGCACCTACACTGCATGCACGGCTGCACTCGCAGTCGCAGCGGTCGCTGGCTTCCAGGAAATCGCCGTGTTTATTTTTCCCCTTCTTTCTTTCATGTGCGTCTTGGGAGCTGGCTTTTCTTGCTGATGCATAATTTCACATGCGGCCCCTTTGATTTTGTTTTGACGTAGGGGGAGGGGGCTCCATGAGACCATGACGCCAACACGAAATGGACGTTTATTTTCCACCTAGTTTCACGTGTCAACCGACACAAATTTTTTGTTTGTAAAAAAAGGCTTTTACTTCCCATTAATTTGCTAAGTACATTACTGTATTATATATACTGATACAGAGCCATGCTTACTACATATTCATCCGATAATCTAGTATTTAGTTTCAAATCGCCGGTGATTTCACTTTGAGTAGCACAGTTACGAGTTTTCCTTGGGCGGTAATTTTTATGTGAAGAGTTTATTTTTAGGGGATTTTTTTTGTGAATAGTTGGCGATGAGTAAGCCCTGAATCATGGTTTTAACTTTTCAATGTACATATAATAGTCTTATTAATCCATTTCTCGCGCGAAATTGTTTAAAACTGAAGCAGAGAGAAAGAGTGTTAACTGCCATTAATGTCGTGAGCTCCTATTGCACCTATGGTATATTTAGAGAAGTTAGGAAATAAATCATATCAAATCGACCCAAATATTGCTATATGTCTCGTTATGATGTCTATAGTTGTCGGTAGATCACATGGAAGTAGGGAAAATAATTGTCTAATCGTGAGTGTTAGGTGGCCCAAGCACGTCAATTTGCACAAGAGAGTGATTAGTCCAGCAAAAAACACTAATATATAAACTAGAAAGATGACAATACCCGGATATTTCTTCGCGTCCCTTTCAAATTTAAGGATTTCCACAAAAGCTCGATGTAGCATGATCTATATTTGCAAGTTTGCCAGAAGATCAACTTTGTGGTACAAATTTCACATCGCTTGTTCCTTTTAGTATTAATCTTTTTGGAGTTTGTTTTGAATATAGAAATAGTAGTACTCCCGATTCATAGTAAATATCGCTGATTTAGTATGATTGTACATAATCAGCGGCACTTATTGTGGATCGGAGGAGTATTATTTATTTTTGGCAAGAAAAAGGAAATAAATCTAAAAAAAACGAAATGTTACCGTCCATTATAAAACTGTTGGTAATAACTCCATGATTTGCACACAATTCTGCCGATCTCCTACCAATCACGAACCCATCGATCAGATGCCCAACTAACATGCAACACGCATGGTGCACATGGCATTTCCCGATTTCTCCCCTCTTTTCCTGGCTAAAAAAAAAAGAAACATAAACAAAACCAGACAAAAAAGGCCACTCCGTGGAGCGGCAGGTAGGAGGGTATTTCGGTCCACCGTTTCGAGGCGCCGACACATCCAACGGCTGCAGCCGGTCGCCCGACCCACCGTCAGCAAACTCTGCGCGGCCTCCAGCCTGTGGACAGCGCCACGACGCGGACGTCCGCGCTCCCACCCCCTCGCATCGGACGGCTCGGGCTCCCTCCTGCCCTCCATCCGACGGCTGGGGAGGTCTCGACCGGGCGACGGGCGGTAGCCGGTGGGGAGGTAGGAGGAGAGGCGACTCCACTCGACCCAACACGCGTGTATGTAAGAGGAGAGGGAGTGGAGGTGGAGAGGGGAGGCAGCCGCAGCAGCAGGTAGCGAGCGAGCGAGCGAGAGAGAGCTCGCGCGCCGGGGAATGGTGGCGATCTCCACCGTCTCCTCTCCGATCTAGGGGTTTCCCTGCATCTCTCTCTCCCTCGAGCCTCCGTGACCGGCGCCGGTGGGGGGTCTGCAGAAGGCGGCGATATGTCGGCCAGCGGGGGCATGGTCGCGGGCTCGCACAACCGGAACGAATTCGTCACCATCCGCCGCGACGGCGACGCGCCCGCCCCTGTAAGTCTCTCTACCTCTCTTCCTGCCCGCCCGCCCGCCCTAGTGTATTTGTCGGTGCCATTCCGGTTCCTCGCTCATGCCCTTCGCGTGCGCGTCCCGGTGGATCTGGTGCGCGTGGATCTAGGCCGCGGGGCTACTGCCTTTGGTTCGTCGGTCTGCCGAGTAGTATACCGATCGGGAGATCTGATGACCTCCATCCCCTCGCAATTCAAGCCTAAACTGTTTCTTACACTTAGAATGGCAGGCATCACTGATGTAGTCAGTAGTGTGTGTGCATTTTAGCAGTCCCGATGAGCCTACCTTACCTTCACACAGCGCAAGTAATGCCGAGGTGCGGCCACTCCTGATATTTGGACTGTAACCCGAACTTTCAGCCGAGCAGATGGCCAATTGCTGATCGATTTATGGCTTTGTCTCTTGGCTAGTTGTGTTATTTTGTATGGATATATGTGCTGACCTTTTCTCTATCTTGCTGATGCAGGGTAAGCAGGCGAAAGGTGCGGCTGTCTGCCAGATATGCGGTGACACCGTTGGCGTCTCGGCCACTGGCGATGTCTTTGTTGCCTGCAACGAGTGTGCCTTCCCGGTCTGCCGCCCTTGCTACGAGTACGAGCGCAAGGAAGGGAACCAGTGCTGCCCTCAGTGCAAGACTAGATACAAGAGGCTCAAAGGTTCGTTTCTTCACAACTTGTTGGCTTGTTATGAGAGAGACCTGCATAAGAATCCTGTTGTATTAGATTTATATATGAGCCGAAGTCATAGTGTACTGGACCATGCTCGTTGCTAGGCATATAAAATTGCACATCGCCATCTTCTTGTAGTTTTCTTTTTAAATGGTGGTGGTAACTGATGTATACGGCACTTGTTTTGTCCTGGACAAAAATTCAGGTAGCCCCCGAGTTCAGGGAGATGAGGAGGAAGAAGATGTTGATGATCTGGACAATGAGTTCAACTATAAGCAAGACAATGGCAAAGGTCCAGAGTGGCAGCTGCAGGGTCCAGGAGAAGACATTGATTTGTCTTCATCCTCACGCCATGAACCACATCATCGGATTCCTCGGCTGACAAGTGGACACCAGGTTATTTTTCTTATCATTGACAGACTAGATTTTTCATGTGTTGTCGAAAGCTGAACTTTGTTTCTGTAAGAATTCCTTGCCTAACACATTGATAATTTCCTCCAGATCTCTGGAGAGATCCCTGATGCTTCACCTGACCGACATTCTATCCGTAGCCCAACATCAAGCTATGTTGATCCAAGTGTGCCAGGTATTTTCTTACTTTATGCCAAGTATTTATCATAAATCACCTCGTTTGGAGAACTTATGTGCTCATTGGATGATAAGTGATAACATTTCTCTGCTATGATTTCAGTTCCTGTGAGGATTGTGGACCCCTCCAAGGACTTGAACTCTTATGGAATCAATAGTGTTGACTGGAAGGAAAGAGTCGAGAGCTGGAGGGTTAAACAGGACAAAAGTATGATGCAGGTGGCCAATAAATATCCAGATGCGAGAGGAGGTGGAGACATGGAGGGGACTGGTTCAAATGGTGAAGATATGCAAATGTAACACAACCTTTCTCCATGTTAATCAATGACTATTTAGATAGCTTTATCAATAGTGTGTTGTAGTTTGATATCTATTTTAAAATTTTCTTGAATGATATTGATGTATCTGTACTTTTGTTTCTGGCAGGGTTGATGATGCACGTCTACCTATGAGCCGTATAGTTCCCATTCCTGCAAACCAGCTCAACCTTTACCGGATAGTGATCATTCTCCGACTTATCATCCTATGCTTCTTCTTCCAATATCGTGTGTCTCATCCAGTGCGCGATGCTTATGGATTATGGCTAGTGTCTGTTATTTGTGAGATTTGGTTTGCCTTATCTTGGCTTCTAGATCAATTCCCAAAATGGTATCCAATCAACCGGGAAACATACCTTGACAGGCTTGCATTGAGGTAAGTTACGATAATGGGTGTACATTTCTTTAGAGTTTTGGGCACTAAGAAAATCTTTCGTTAACATCATGTGTCCTGAGGTACCTAAATACTTTTGTAGGTATGATAGGGAGGGAGAGCCATCACAGCTGGCTCCGATTGATATCTTTGTCAGTACAGTGGATCCACTGAAGGAACCTCCTCTGATCACAGCCAATACTGTTCTGTCCATTCTTGCTGTGGATTACCCTGTTGACAAAGTGTCATGCTATGTTTCTGACGATGGTTCAGCTATGTTGTCGTTTGAGTCGCTCTCAGAAACTGCAGAATTTGCTAGGAAGTGGGTTCCGTTCTGCAAGAAGCACAGCATTGAACCAAGGGCTCCAGAGTTTTACTTTGCTCAAAAAATTGATTACCTTAAGGACAAAATCCAGCCTTCTTTCGTTAAAGAAAGACGATCAA
Source organism: Avena sativa (assembly GCA_916181665.1). NCBI lineage: Eukaryota > Viridiplantae > Streptophyta > Magnoliopsida > Poales > Poaceae > Avena > Avena sativa. The sequence goes on along the minus strand of OV702293.1, from coordinate 5,764,069 downwards.
TGAAGGTAAGCTAAAAACTACATTACATGGTTGGACTAATGTTTCCTCAGTTCTGTTTGGATTTTAACTTGGCGATATGCTTTGTTCCAGAGAGAGTATGAAGAATTTAAAATACGAATCAATGCCCTTGTTGCCAAAGCTCAGAAAGTACCTGAAGAGGGGTGGACCATGGCTGATGGCACTGCTTGGCCTGGGAATAACCCTAGGGACCATCCTGGAATGATTCAGGTGCCTTTTACATTAATGCCGCTGTACCTTAAAAATGATGCCAATTTAATCTGAACACTTTGTATTAAACTTGCCTTTTGGGAATTCAGGTGTTCTTGGGGCACAGTGGTGGCCTTGACACCGAGGGAAATGAGTTGCCACGGCTTGTGTATGTCTCTCGTGAAAAGAGGCCAGGATTCCAGCATCACAAGAAGGCTGGTGCAATGAATGCACTGGTAAGTGTTCTCTTCTACAAAATTCACGCAGTACAGTACATAGTGGTTATCTGGTTCCTTACTAATTGCATGATTACACATTGTTTTGCTGGTTGGCAGATTCGCGTATCCGCTGTGCTGACAAATGGTGCCTATCTTCTTAATGTGGATTGTGATCACTACTTCAACAGCAGCAAAGCTCTTAGAGAAGCAATGTGCTTTATGATGGATCCGGCACTAGGAAGAAAAACTTGCTATGTCCAATTTCCACAAAGATTTGATGGCATTGACTTGCACGATCGATATGCTAATCGCAACATAGTCTTCTTCGATGTAAGTCTGGTGGTGCTTGTGTTCAACTGTTCATTATCACTACAAATTCTTTTCTTACATGGTTTTCCACTTTGCAGATCAACATGAAAGGTTTAGACGGCATTCAGGGTCCAATGTATGTGGGGACAGGATGCTGTTTCAATAGGCAGGCCCTGTATGGATACGACCCTGTATTAACTGAAGCTGATTTGGAACCTAACATTATTGTTAAGAGCTTCTGTGGTGGGAGAAAGAAGAAGAACAAGAGTTATATGGATAATAAAAACCGTATGATGAAGAGAACCGAGTCTTCAGCTCCCATCTTCAACATGGAAGATATAGAAGAGGGCATAGAAGGTAGTGCTTTTACAATTTTACTTCCAGTCTTGGCATCTGAGAACATGCATTGTGTATACTGCCACTAAAACATTATGCTTCTATTTATTCTTTACTTTAGTCACAATGGTTGTTCAGATTCTGAGTTATGACTGGCTAACTAATTACTATTCTTGAATCTCATCAGGTTATGATGATGAAAGGTCGATGCTTATGTCACAGAAGAAATTGGAGAAACGCTTTGGTCAGTCTCCAATATTTACAGCCTCCACCTTCATGACTCAAGGAGGCATACCACCTTCAACAAACCCAGCATCGCTGCTAAAGGAAGCCATCCATGTCATCAGCTGTGGATATGAGGACAAGACCGAATGGGGGAAAGAGGTTAGTTGGACAATAGTAGTTTCCCTTGTTCTTTCGTTTTAAGCAGAGATAAAATACTGGAAATGAGATTTTCTCTAATATTGTTTCAGATTGGCTGGATCTATGGTTCAGTTACTGAGGATATTCTTACTGGGTTTAAAATGCACACAAGAGGTTGGATATCAATCTACTGCATGCCATCACGGCCTTGTTTCAAGGGTTCTGCACCAATCAATCTTTCTGACCGTCTCAATCAAGTGCTCCGGTGGGCTCTTGGGTCAGTTGAAATTCTGTTCAGCAGACATTGTCCTATTTGGTATAATCACGGTGGGCGGTTGAAATTTCTGGAGAGGATGGCTTACATAAACACCATTGTTTATCCAATAACATCCATTCCACTTATCGCCTATTGTGTGCTTCCTGCTATCTGTCTCCTCACCAACAAATTTATCATTCCTGAGGTTAGTCACAAGAACATCTGTTCGTCTAATTGAATCTCTCGGCATTGCTAAACCCCTCCTTTTGTCAGCGACAATTTTCTTAACATTCTTATCCTTTTCTGATATGCAGATCAGTAACTATGCTGGGATGTTCTTTATTCTCATGTTTGCGTCCATTATGGCCACGGGTATATTGGAGCTCCAATGGAGTGGTGTTGGTATTGAGGACTGGTGGAGAAACGAGCAGTTCTGGGTTATTGGTGGCACATCTGCCCATCTCTTCGCCGTGTTCCAGGGTCTGCTCAAAGTGTTGGCTGGGATTGACACCAACTTCACAGTTACCTCAAAGGCAAACGACGAGGATGGCGACTTTGCTGAGCTATATGTGTTCAAGTGGACCAGTCTCCTCATTCCTCCTACCACCGTGCTTGTGATTAACATGGTGGGCATGGTGGCAGGTATATCATACGCCATCAACAGTGGCTACCAATCCTGGGGTCCACTTTTTGGAAAGCTCTTCTTCTCGATCTGGGTGATCCTCCATCTCTACCCCTTCCTGAAGGGTCTCATGGGAAAGCAGAACCGCACGCCCACCATCGTCATCGTCTGGTCCATCCTGCTCGCGTCCATCTTCTCCCTCTTGTGGGTGAAGATCGACCCTTTCATATCCGACACCCAGAAGGCCGTCGCCATGGGGCAGTGCGGCGTCAACTGCTGATCGGCGTTGAAGAGATTCACTCGATATCTGCCCCCCTCGTGTAAATACCGGAGGGGGTTAGATGGGATTTTTTTTGGTGTAGATGATGAAGATGGAGTTTATCTAAATTATGCCGTTGTTTGTTAGTATTCTTGTCGCCCCTGCTGCTGAGAACCACAAGCCTCCACGAAACCTGCAGCGTACATTGTGAATTCTTTTTTTTTCCATTTGTGATACCTGTTTGTTGCCTAGAGTATATTATTTGAGGAGAACATATTTATATAAATACCGACTATTTATATAAGGCAGCTGTTGCATCAACTCTTCTTCTGTCCTAGTGTCCTGCAATATGAGTTACACTTCGTCTGTCTACTTTTAGCTTGATCGTATCTCTGTTGCTTGTGCTAGCTTGATCGGCATTGTTCTCTATGTTCACTGAAAATGCGAGATGATGCTACTTTTGATGATGAAATTGCCAAACACGGTTTGGGCTAGTTCAGAATTTTTGATGATGAAATTGCCAAACACGGTTTGGGCTAGTTCAGAATTTTGTACTAGCTCCAAAGTTTATACTACCGAGGATTCCACATAACCTTGAAAAAGGGCTATTGTTTCAGAAAAAACTAGCAGGCTGCAAACAGATCGGTCACGACCCTCCCTCGCTCGCGTTTTTTCTTGAAATTTTGACCAGGAGAACTTTGCGATCATCCTGGTGTCCGAGGCGTACTCCCTAGCTCCATAAACTTGTTCTAAGAGCATCTCGAACCCAGGCCGAAAACCGGACTTTTTTTTTCGGCTAAACGAAACGCGTTTTCAGCCTGGGTACGTCCAGTTACCCACTTGCGTAAATTTAGTTAAACTTGGCGAAATATGGATGAATATAGGCGGATTTTATTAAGTAGCGCAAGGGCACCCATATTACATCGGATTAAAAACTAGGAAAAGGCCGCCGCCGTGGTCGACGCCGGATGCCGCAACTAAGCCGAGGCGGGGGTGGTTGCCGGCCTGGATGTGCTTCATGACGCCGGCGAGAGTTCGCCTTGGAACGCTCCAGCGGCGGCGGAAAGCCACATTGTGGCGCGACGGCAGCGAGCTCGGCGGTCCGTCGTGTCGGGCGAGTTCCTTGAGGCGCCTGTCAGCGAAGAACTGCCTCCAGAGGACCAGGTAGCCAGGATCCTCGGCGAGATCCGGGTCTTGCATGTCGGCGATAGCCGCTTGGATCTCTCCCGCTAGGTCCTCTTCGGCCGGCACCGGCAGAACAGGGATCCCGCCGGCGCTGAGTTGCCAGCCGGGGGGAGACGAGTGTCCGACGGCGCCGTATAGCGCGCCTCGCGGAGGAGCCAGGCTTCCCACGTCGGCATAGTGCGTCGGCCCTCGGCCATGGCTTCTCGGCAGAGTTGAGGAGGAAAAAAGGTGCGAACGACCGAAGTTCGCTGGAGTTGGGGGTGGTGTGAGAGACTGCGAAGAGAGACGACGAGATGTACGCCTTTTATATACGGAGTTCGGCGGCGAGGGCGGGAGGGGTGTAGCGGCGAGGGCGGGAAAAGGAAAACGGCGAGAGGGCTGGAGGCGACTCGGCTTCTGTCGCTGACAGGCTGGTTCACTCGGCGAATTCACTGCGTCCGGCGTTCCGAGGGTGTACCCGGGATCTGGATTCGGTCTGGATAGTCCGGACCAAAGTTGGCCCAAATCCGGCCGAAAAAAGGTTTCTAGGTACGCAACTAGACCGATTTTTAGCGTCCAGACGTAATTTCGTCGTCCGGATCAGCCTCCCAGGTAGGCGAGTGGAGGTGCTCTAAGCCTATATAGTCACGGTTGATTTCTGAGCAGTGTACCGGCCTTTCGTTATCTGATACTGAAATCGCTGTCCGAAGGATAAAGGAACTTATATTTCGTGGCCGCATATTAGATACTTGTAATACCAATAGTATTAAAATTTGTTTCCGTACTTCTTAAAGAACTTTTAAATAGTACTAGTACGTACATGAAAATAGTACACGAGTGCGTAGTGAGTACTGAAACAAGAGGGTCCCAGGAAGACACTGGTCCGGACAAAAGAGATACTGTCCGTTTCGCTGAAAATTATGGACCGTAAGCAGATCGGTCCTGGCCCTCCCTGCAGAGCTTCGCTGCAACCTCGACACTGTCCTCCCTAGTTTTCAAGATAACAGTAGGCAGACCCCGTTTGCAGGCCATCGTTTTCAAGATAACAGTAGGCAAAAGTGGGAATTAAGGAGAGCAAGGGGAAGGTCTTCTTCTTGGGTCAAACAAACGAAGAATAATTAAGGAGATCTGATTTCTCTGGAGTAAATTCAGACGTGGCACGAGATATTTTTGAACGGATAGATAGGTAGTACGTACATGTGTCGAGTTAGTGCTGCGACGACCACCGTTTCCTTCCTTCCGTTGCAGTCGTCCATTACGCATCCGCATTGTGACAGTTTCGTGGTTTCTTTCTTCCACGCCTCTCTTTGGAGACGCGTGCGTACGTACGTACTCTTGAACCTTGATCACTCTCTAGTCTCTTCAGAAAGGTTTTCTTTTGTTTTTAGGCAGAGTCTCAGTTCGGATAGGCGAGCGCGTGCGCGTCCACGGAGTGCCGCGTAGGCAGTGGATAAGCCTGAAGACAGCCCAGCAGAGGAGCTCCCGAACAGGGCCGGGGTCCAAAAGTCCAAAGCACAAGTCCACATCATGCAAGATCGGCAGAAGGTCCACACATCACACGTTCGGTCTGCCCACGACCATGCAGATACGCAGGCTCGATAACGATGAAACCACCCTCACACACTCACGGGTACAAACGCCACCGTCGATCCTACCCATGCATGCACGCTACATGGATCGATCTGCCAACTCACGCTTACGCGCACAAGAAGAAGAAGAAGAAGAAGAAGAAGAAGAAGAAGAAGAAGATACAGCCGGACACGCGGACACAGCTTTCGTGTGATCAACACCTGTTTTGACAAAGTCAGGTGTGTCTTGCGCCTGAATTTAGGAGTAAAATTTTCTCAGGACTGAGCGAGCAAGCTCCTGGGCTCTAGTATTTCTTCGTGACAGGCCTCACAGTCACACAATGTGTGAGTCCGTAAGAGTACTGACCACTAAAAAAAAAAAGAGCGACATGCGTCGCACACCCATCCGGATAAGAGCATCTCTAACCCATCCCTAAAACCACGGATACGAAGGAGTAAATTTATTCATCTAACGGATAAAGCCGTATCAAACCAAATTCCTATTGCCGTTTAAAGGAGAATAAATATAGAAGTCCTTTTTCAACTCCTATATTTAGATGCCCGCGACCTCGACTTCTTTATTTTTTGAGTGAATTCCACTTTTTACTCTCTACTTGTGCATTTATGACACTAATTATCCTATGTAGTGAAATTTCATCTAAATTACCATGTTCCGGCATGGTAAGCACCTTCCGGCATGACTACCCACCGTTGCAACTCCCCGGCCAAGCTCGAAGGAGTGCCGCCACTTGGCCCCCTTCCTACTTTCTCCGGCTACGACACTGGCACCAGCAGCCGCGCTATCCCTTGGATCCGTACCGGCACCTTCCCATACCAGCGCCACCGGAACAAGGTGAGGAAGAGATCAGCTTCATGGTTCTTTGTAGCATTTTTTGTTTGAAACTCGTCAGTTTTCTAATCTAGATGATTCTTCTTAGAAAGGTGAAGAAGAGTTAAGCTCCATGTGATACTTCTCTAATTCATGTGCTCAAATTTTCAAACTTTGTTTAAAACATTTTACTCCTCTAAATTATTGGGATCGGTTTCGCAGCGTAAAACTAGAGAATTATATTTGCTTCTTAAAGGATAGGGAGTCATTTTCTCCTAAATAATTGGGGATGAGTTAGAGATGCTCTAAGAAGGGGATAAAATAAGAATGCTAAAAAGAACTATATTTTGGAACGGATTTAGTACTCTCTCTGTCCCGCCGTTCTGGAACGAGTGACTTATATTTGTATATGCCGAGGGCAACTCTACGTTGACGACTGCTTGGCGGGAATGGCCTGGACGATGGCTACGCCGACGGCCCCGACGTTTGGCCGTCGGCGTAGCTTCCTATTCCTGTAGTGGCCGCCACTTGGTCCCCTTCCTACTTTCTCCGGCTACGGCACTGGCACCAGCAGCCGCGCTAGCCCTTGGACCCGTACCGGCACCTTTCCATACCGGCGCCACCGGAACAAGGTAAGGAAGAGATCAGATCCATGGTTCTTTGTAGCATTTTTTGTTTAAAACTCGTCAATTTTCTAATCTAGATGATTCTTCGTAGCAAGGTGAAGAAGAGAGTAGCAAGGTGAAGAAGAGAGAAGCTCCATGTGATACTTCTCTAATTCACGTGCTCAAATTTGCAAACTTTGTTAAAAAAAGTTTACTCCTCTAAATTATTGGGGTCGGTTTCGCAGCGTAAAACTAGAGAATTATGTTTGCTCCTTAAAGAATAGGGAGTCATGTTCTCCTCTAAATATTTGGGATGAGTTAGAGATGCTCTAAAATTTACGTCGTTTCCTGTACGAGCCTGTTGGAGATATGCCCTAGAGACAATAATAAATGTAGTTATTATTATCTTTGTGTTTATGATAAATGTTTACATTCATGCTATAACAGTATTAACCAGAAAGATTAATACTTGTGTGATTTGTAAACTAAATTAGAGTCCCTAGTAAAGCCTTTTTATAATACTAGCTTGTTGATTAATAGATGATCATGGTTTCTTGATCATGAACATTTGAGATATTGTTATAATGATATGATGGACATACTCCTATAGATAAGCGTAGCATAAAGATCAAGTCATTTTAATAGTTCAATTGCTATAAGCTTTCTGATACATAGTAACCTAATTCCTTCGACCATGAGATCATGCTTATCACCATCACCGGAAGGATGCTTTGATGACATCAAACACCACACCGTAACTGGGTGGCTATAAAGGTGGCATTGAGTGTTCGGAAAGTATGGGTTGAGACACATGGATCAAGAGTGGGATTTGTCCATCCATATGACGGATAGATATACTCTGGGCCCTCTCGGTGGAATGTCATCCAATTAGCTTGCAAGCATGTGACTAGATCACAAGGGATCACATACCACGGGAACGAGAAAAGAGTACTTATCGGTAACGAGGTTGAACTAGGTATGCAGAGATACCGACGATCAAAACCTCGGATAAGTAAACTATCGTGAGACAAAGGGAAATTGGTATCGTATGTAAGTGGTTCATTCGATCGCAAAGTAATCGTAGAAATATGTGGGAGCCATATGAATTTCCAGATTCCTCTATTGGTTATTGTTCGGAGAAGTGTCTCGATCATGTCCGCATAATTCACGAACCGTAGGGAGACACACTTAAGGATTCGATGTTGTTGAGTAGTTATGGAATGATGAGTAAGAGACTGAATGTTGTTCGGAGTCTCGGATAGGATTCGGGATATCACGAGGAGATCCAGAATGGTCCGGAGAATAAGATTTATATAAGGAAAGTCCTGTTTCGGAGTTGGGGAATGATTCCGGTGTTTTCATCGGGAATGTTCTAGAAGGTTCCGAAAGGTCCAGCACTCCGGAGGGGAAGGGTACATGAATGTGTCATGACAATGTGGAATGGTTGCATCATGTACTAGGTATCATGGCTGGGCAAAATAAAGGGAGAAATCAAATCCTAGTTTGAAAAGTCAAACGCCAATTTGAAAAGTCAAACGACAAGTTTGCTTGGTGGAGGGAGAGTAGTAAACCTACTTGGGGAGGAAGTCCTCCTTCCTCCACCCGCCGGCCAAGGAGGCCGAGTTGGGGGAGGACTCCCTCCTCCCAACCGGCACCCTCCCACCTATAAAAGAAGGGGCAGGGGTGCCCCTCTTCCGTACACCTCAAACCCTAGTTCCTGCGCGCCTCCACCTCCAAGTGCAGCCGCCGCCGCCTAGGGTTTCCCCTCCAACTCGACGACTTGGGGCTTCCCCAAGCCCTAGCCGCCGGCCACACCCTCCCCTTGGTGCCCTCTAAACCATAGATCACCAAGGCCTCTCTCATAGTCCACCATACTCGCTCTGGCTTAAGGCGAAGCCTTGCGAGATCTCCCCTCTACTTCCGGTACCACGCCGTCGTGCTGCCGGAATCGCGAGGAGAGTGCTACAACCTCCGTTGCCTGCTGGAACAAGGGAGAGGAAGGTCTTCATTGAGTACCAAACGTGTGACCGACTGCGGAAGCGCTGCCGGAATGCAGCACCGGAAGGATCGTCTACGCGATCTTGAGATCGGCAAGAGTACGACTACATCACCCACGAGAATCTGCTCTCGTTAACCGCTTTGGAATCTTCGAGGGTGAGTTCCTCTATCGACTCGTTGCTACAATCTAGTAGATAGATCTTGGCTTGTTTGTTTGCATGCGGTAGAATTTTTTTGTTTTCCATGCTACGAACCCCTACAGAGCCGCCGTGACCATGGTGACCTGTGAGCTCTCGCGTTGCAGCGAAAAAAAGGACGGGAGTATCTCAGTCACCTCCCGTTGAAACCCCACTCTCCTGATCTTTACCCTCTTCCTCACCGACAAATTTCATACCACCATTACCTCCCCGTCGATCTGTCTTCTACCGCGGCTAATCTTCCAACCGCTGATCTCCTGACGACGAGTCCTTAATCGCCATAACAAGCTAAAATGACGGAGATATCAACCCTGTCATTGGTAGGGGTAAGTTCAAATTTCTCCAATTCCTTCGTAGGGTTAGCGTTTTCTTCCAATTTTGGGTTTTCCGATTTGGCCTCAATTAAATCGATTTATTTGCAATTTCATGCTTGTTAGGACCTCACGGACATGGACTATGCTCCATATTACATCGAAGACCCCACATTCTACGTAGTAGGAGTGAATTGTCCCGAGGTGTGCCACATCCACAAGCTTGAGCATGTCAAGTGCGTTGCATTTAAAGAAAGCAACAGTGGCCACAAATTTACCTCTGTTCTGTGTAGAATATAAGTCTAAATCACTAGCTCGTCACTCACTAGCTCATCTGCTAGCTGTGAGCATGAACTTATGATTCACATGGAAGTCATAAATTGTGGGTTTGTGGTTGGTTGGATAATGAATGAAAAAAACAACTAAAATGCATTAGGAAGACTCTCAAACATATACCATGACAACAATAGTGCAAAAATCGATGAGAGGATTCAGAATACAAAATTGGTGAAAGAGCTTGATGATGAGAAGAACAAGATTGAGAAGAGGTACTCAAGTCTCTTAGTTTGTGTGAAGAAATTCAGGGATGAAGCTGAGGAAAGGGTTCTAGAGGAGAACTTGTCTAGGATTAAGGAGAAGGAGATGAACTAGCAGAAGAACAAAGTGTTGAAGAATAAAGTGGATATGGTGAAGAAAGTGCAGAAGTATCCAGCAGAGATAATGCAGGATATACAAAAGAAATGGGAAGAGGAAAAGGCGGGTATTATTGAGAATATGCCCTAGAGGCCGTCATGGATGATGTAATTCCCAATGTATTCATAAAGTCATTAAGTTTTCCTTATATTAACATCTGATACGTATCATTGGATATGTGATTCAGTTGTGAAACTATATATTCATGTTGTTCACACTAGATAGTCCTTAGTCGCCGAGTTTGTGCTAGACACACAACTTAGACTAATGTGAAAGTCGACTGATGACTCAGTTCCACTTGTCATAGTCATGATAATGCTATTCCTACTTACACGGATTCGGCTACCGAATTTAGCGAGTTGGACTGACCCATATTGAGATATAATGGGTAAGCCATTATTTGTATGTCTCAATCAATATAATCCTTGACCTAAAATTGTCGCATAATCCGAGTTGTGGATCAACCGACTTAGGTTCCATCAAATAATGTTTTGTCATAGGGAAATTATAAAGGCAGATTTCGGGTTGGCTGAGAATAAAGCTACGTGGTATGGATAACCGAGATGGTATTTGTCCCCTCCGGCTGGAAACATATTCTCTGGGTCCTCTCGAGTGATATGATTCAAAAAGCATGGCCATGCGCGACTCAGTTAAGTTTTACCTGAGGCGATCGAGTAAGAGTTAGTCAGATGAATCACATATCACAGATCGGGAAGAAAGCTGAGCTATTAAAGGATGACGATAATTCGCCTATAGATCGACAAGGTATACCGTGAAGCAATTTGTCATATTGTAAAGGTATGCCGTCATGACTTTATGACACTAGAGTCGACACATTATGCTAGGATCCGCTACCAATTGATTGATTATGAGTTGGACTCTGATCGTGTCCAAGTCACCATGAGCCTGCGGGGTTACACACTTAAGAGCAGGAGCAACTTAGATGTGAATCTGACTATGAAGTATGTCGATTCGGTTGAAACCGAACCGGGCATGGATTGAGCCAATGAGTTGGACTCGCGGTGACTAGATTAGGGCATTAGTGAATGATACAAAAGTGTTATGTAGCCCACTGTCACACCCTATATAGAGTGGGGTACAGGATGCCCAAGGGGCATGGTTAGACACTTCTATTCATTGGAAACACTATCCCCATTCAGTCCAGCTACCATACTGGACCTAGCAATTCACCGTTGGTGCTTCTCCTTGTACATGTGGATACCGGTAGAGGTATTGTATGTTCAGCACTTTGACGATCGTGAGATCTGATTGGATCATGGGATTGCACTGCTTCTACGCGCTTCATCAATAATCCGCACTTGCGCTTCTAGCTGTAATCCTCGTGGCCTTCTACCTCGGCTAGATCTTGGGAGTTCCGTGTATAATAGTTTTTGTCAATTCTATGTGACCCAATAGGTATGAAGGAGGAAAAGAAAAAGTTTGAGTACATGTTGTTTCATATGCTCAATGATAGCGAGGCTAACCATAAAAAGCATAGGATCAACAAAATATGTGATGAGTAATGTCTAATTTCCATCACTTTAGTTTCTTGTATCTAGGCCCTAAAAACTTTGGCTAGATTGTATGTTCTAATGGGAGAACTGTTGGTGGTAATATGACACCCACTTTTGATATGGTGATAGCTTAACACCATAGGCAGATGAACTTGTGATCCTATTTTAATAGTGATCATGCATGCTCCTCTTAGTTTATGATCTACTGTTAACTTGTTATGTTTGTCATTTTGAGAGAGTAGAGAGGAGGATGTAATGGTAACCTCACCAAAGTTTTAATGCGGTTGCCACATGTATATTCATGTGTGTAACCAAATGATTTCTATTTGCATCAGCCGATAAAGAGCCAGGCGTGCAGCGCACCAAACAAAGGGGTCAAAGATGCCCCAGAAATGTAGTCAACTCCCGCATGGACAACCAAACAAAGTCCACGACGTGGATCTAATGTCATTTTTCTATGTCCATGCCCCCTAGGGCCTTCCACCCGCAACCAATCACGCCCTAGATGGCTCAACTTTTTAAATCACTCGCGATAGGAACAACTCCAACTACAAACCCTCTTTGGTAGTAGAGCACCATTGGTGGTTCTTTCATTTTAAAAAACTTCAACACCATCCTTATAATTTGTAAAAAATATGAAATAATTTCAATGATATGTCCTGCAAGCATGCAAAATCGCAATGTGATTTTTTGGTTTTAGGATCTACATAAGCATGAAAAAATCTGATAGATTTGGCAGATTTTAAAATATGCATATTCACTGTGCTTAGATCTTTGTTATTTATATGTAGCTTAGAATATAGTGTTTAGAATCGAGATTTTGCACATTTGTGGAATAAGCATTGGCTACATCCATATTTTTTTAGACCTTTTGACAATCATAAATATTATTTTTTCAAATTCTTAAAATAAAGGGTCACTGGATCTCGGGAGCCAGAAATCCTTACATACTAGATTCTGCATCGCATGATGACTTGATTGGAATTGGATAGCTATATCCGCGATCAACCGACATGACTTGGTCCGGAAGGAGGAGGGAGATCAAGGCCTGGAATCTTGTAACTTGCTCATGAATTACAAGCAACGAACTAATGGAATGCACATGTCATCCAATGTATGTTTACACAATCAGACGCTTGTTGGTCGAACATCCTACCAGTCCCTGTTAAATGTCTCTCAAAGCGAGTGTGGTCGATAACATAAGAAGGTATGGTTCTGCAAACTTAGCACTGGTTGCCCTGAACACTCTCGAGGAGCAGAACACCAATATAACATGGATAGTAAAGGTGCCAATGAAAGATGGGATTATCTATATTTTTTTAGTGATATGTTTGTGTATGTTCTACATATCATACATCTATTTTTTACCTTTAGGATTGGATACTAATTCTATGGCCATATGTGTGATTAATGAGACAAATTTGCAGACTTAATTTTTTACATGCCTCTCTTTGATATGCGCATTAGTCTTAGATTTGTTCAATCTCTTTGGACAATTAAACACGCTAGAACTAGAGCAGAAAATACATACTCCTGAATGTTGAAGTCCTAAAGCATCTCTGTTACTGATCTATTGGAGATTCATGCTAAAACCTTTATAAAATGACTCTTCCATCTAAGTCCAGTCTCATTCTTATGTCAATCCTATTTTTACAGAACACACCTTATGTTTTGGTGTTTTACATGTGCTAGTTTATTCCCCCCTCTCATTTTAGAAGATCTAAACACAAATTTACATAACATTCACAATGTACGCATACAAAATGAATTAGGAGTCATCGGTTATTCATCACATATGCATGCAAATCATTGATTCATTGATCATGTATCATGATGAACGTAATAATAATCACATTATTTTCCAATTGTTTTCATATAGGGTCTCTTTAGAGTTCTTAGTTTTGTACTAAACATGTTGACTAGTGATTATTGATTTATCATTCATATATAATTATGAACTATAATAAGAATGTGAAAATTCTAGTAGCGTTTCAATGTTTGTCAAAGAAAATGCAATGGAAATACAATGGATCTTCATGAGATCAAGATTTGGAACATAAATTTGGAAGATTTACAGAAGTTCCATGCAATATTCAAAGAAATCCATACATATTTCAACACAAAATATCAAAAACATCTCACATCATACATGATTCAAACCCAAGATAAAAAAATCCCAATGAAATCCTTAGATGAGTCAGATATGGATTTCCATGGCTAGAGGTAGCTGCCGGTGGCCATGAATAAGCACGACATCCAATTAGACGGGGATTGCTCCACCTAGAACTAGTTGGATCCATCCTTGCCTAGATCACTACCATGGAAAGGAGACCACACCATGAACAGGGGCACTAGGAGTGCGTGTAAAGGATCCGTATAGGGGTTTGATGAGTTGGGCTCTTCGGGTTATCAGGTCGGGCACAACAACTATGGATGGGATCTTGACACATCCTAATTTCATCCATACCGTGTCGATGAGTGGCTATAGAGTGGGTCATTAGGTAGAGATCAACATAGTGAATACATCTCCGTGACGATGTCCCACTCCACGAGTTGGAGGAGGAGATGTGTCAGGGTCGTGATCTCTGCTTTCATCAGTTGTTGTGTGGTGGTGCTAGAGGAGTATGTATGTTATGGCCGCCAGAGGAGATGGGAGGCAACAAAAATGCATAAGTGAAAGTACTTCTAGGATCCCAAAAGAGATTTTAGATTATTCATGACAAGGAAATTGGGGAACTACCAATTTTTCGAGATTTTGTTCACATTGTTCATTCCATGATATATTAATCATGTTAACATCTTTTGATCATGGAAATTGCAAAAGTGGATCATGTTTGGTGACCCTTTCAAAATTTATAAAAATGAAGACTCCTATGCAAATGTATTTTTTAGTTCTTGAGCATAGCCATGTCGTACTATCAAGGTTGGTACATGGAAAAGCACAAGAACAAAATATCCCCATAAAGCTTCCTTCACATCCACTCAAAATATCCAAACTCAATCATTTTAACATCTATGGTACTTATAAATGCTTTCGTCCTAGTACCACAGACCATATGAGTTTGAGAGACTAGTAGTGGCCTAATTATGAAGTGTCTATGTTCCCGCCGGCAGTATCGAGTAAGGTGTGCAGTAAAATCCATCTGGCACCTTTGATAAGAAACTTGGTTGTTTTTTCCAAACTCAAATATGATAGTGTTCTACTTGATCTGGTACCACCAAGGTGATTCTCATCTGTTACTACCAATCATTCATGATTTTGGGATGAAAATAGATGTTCTGAGAACGAGAACCTCCGAGTTTGTGTACCTTTACTTCCGGATGTAAACTAGATTTTAAGGTGTTAAGATTTAGTTAGTACACCAAGCTTTTGTCTTTGTACTTCCAATACTTATTTTCCTGCTACAAGAATACAAACTTTTTACATATTGGTACCTCCATGTTTCGCCATCCAGTACTACTAGGCTAGTTGAAAGGATAGAGACCGGAACCTAGAGGTGGGAGGGGTGAATAGATTTATACAAATTTTACTTTTCTTTTCACAAGTTTTAGACTATAGGGGTAAACAAGGTGAGCCTAACAACTAAGTGATACAAAATATATGATGCAATAAGATAGTTCAAGAATGAAGGCTATAAAGAAATTAAATACACAAGTAAAAGAGCTCAAACAAAAATAAATGAGGCACAAGGAGATGAAGATGTAACCAGTGTTCGATTCCTTGGGAGATAACTACATAACCATTTGAGAGGTGTGGGTTTCCACAGAGGACCACTAAACACCACGAAATCTCACCTTCTTCTTCTTAATCCAACCCCACAAAGTAGGAGCTCAATCAATGGTACTCCTTAAGGTGACCTCCAAACCCTCACAAACTTTTCACAGACCAAATCCACAAGACGAATGCTTTCAGGGAGGCCCTAGACACCTAGGATTTCCCACAAACCCAAGAGTAACAATCTATCTCTATGAACTCAAGGGGAATGATGTTTGGCTTGGTGAGGCCATAGATCGGGATCTCTTTTTATTCAGTTGGGGGGAAATGGGAGATGCTCAAGGTTTGGTGTTTCAAAAATGGTGGTGGGAAAAAGAGATTAAGGATATGCAATGTATCTTGTTGACCTAAGCATCCATGGAAGATAGGAATTTTATAGTCCAAGGGAGAAACTAGCCATTTGTAGTCAATCCTGCGTGCGGTTTGTTCTTAAATCGGTAAAATCGATTGTCATACCGGATGGTTCAGTGCCTGAACCGGCTCACTAGTTCATAGACCTAAACGACCGGTCACATATCAAATAGTCCGGCAAACCTCTTCCATTGATGTAATATTTGGTGGTAGGAGGTGTATATGGTCTGGTAAACATCCCCATCAAGCTATCAAGATCATCACTCTTAATAGTGTAGTGTTTCCTATTGACTCAAATAAACGATCAACAAAATATAAAAGAAACTCTGACGCTTTTCTTCTTTATTAAATGGGGTGTCTCCATCCATCCACCATCGTCAATATCAGACTAAAACATGTGTATGCAACTTGTAGGTAACATTAGTACGTCTCTATATACCACGCCATCTTTAGGAGAAACAATGGTTAAGGGTAAAATATCCTTACAATCTTTCCCTTTTTGTTTAAAGATGACAAACTGAGCTAGAGTTCACAAACTATATTATAAAATGCACATTAAGGGTTTCCATAATATATACATAGAGATCCCCATGATATGTGCACTTGTTTGGATTTTCTTTTGAATGCAAAGGTGCACTACATAGAGTATGAGAAGCTCCCCCAATATCTTTAGGAATAATGCATGATATGCACAAGGTATATCACATGGGAAACTAGGAACAAGCAAACATAGACATAGCACACAAGGATATCCAAGTTCACGTAAGCATATCATACTTTTCCATCACAAAAGTAAGAGCAAATGGTTCAACAAAAGAAATAGTATAAAATAGTTACACAAGCCAATAAGAACCAAATCAGTTTACAAGGCTTGTGATAACGGTGAATCTCGGAACCCCAGAAAAGAACCTGTGATACTAATAGAACTCTACTCTCTTCTCCCCTTTGGTATATAAACACCAAAAGAAAAAAGAAAAGTAGGTGATGCTAGCGCAACCTAACTAGTAGAACTCGTCTTCGGAAGGCTCATTGATGTTCTCGTTATCGTTGTTCTCGTCCTCCACAATCTCATCATCATCATTTCCTCCACCTTGTTGAGCACTTGATGAACCACCTTGAGAAGAATACCATAGGAACAAAAATGTTCATCTTTCCCGCTTCCCCTCTCTTGGCTTAACACAAGGGCCTGGTGGTTCACATCATATGATGATCTGCACATCTCATATAAGGACTTGAAGAACTTGACAACCCCCACTTTGAGTCTTCTTCATTATGGATCCACACCTTGAGCGAGAAGCATGGGGGTCATGGGGAGCCTTTGTTCCATGCTCATAAGGCATCATCTTGAGAATATCTGGGTGTTGACCACATAGAGAGCAAGCAAGAAGCTTGTGAGAACCATGTTCTCCAATCATTAACTCCAGTGGCACCATCTTGTTGAGAAACCTTTCCACTATGGAATTTTTTTTGGAGTCATCTTATTCTCAACATTCCGGTCAACTCATGCTAGATGTACTCAACAACATCAATTTTCCTTTGGCGACAAGGATGTCAATAGTACATGAGGTTGACATGATAGACACGATAATTGTTCAAATCCCCTCTCCTAATTCCTTTTCTTACTTACAATCTATTTTTCCTCAAGATTTATATTTCTAAATTTGCATGTGTATGGTGTTTTAGGCAACCACAGAAAACAACTTGTTAAAAGAGCCAACTTCCATTAAGCTTTTTGAACATTGCATATCCATTCCCCCCTCTAGGCGATGTAGAAAGTCTTTCAAAGGGTTAGGATTGGACTAGGTCGAGGAACTAGCAGGTTGAACATGGGGGGTGTCTTAAATGCAAATGTGCATATGATTGGACCAGATGGATTTTGAGAAAATCTCCAATGATAATGCCCGAGCATCGCATTACATGTGAAAAATTCCATTGATACTAGAGAAGGGATCTTCCAAAACAAATGAATGGAGGAAGGTATGATTTTGGACACTCCACATTGAACAATATATGACCAAATATTGATTCAAAGACAGAGAAGTGTATAGTGGGTTTAGAGTTGGAACAAGTGTCTCTTGTGACAGTGGTTTACATAGGGAACCCAATATATTTGGTCGACAGTAGATGACGCCTTCTATGTCCCGCTTGGTAATCGTAATTTTAGTGTGGCCATCGATATTTTCGTGAAGTTTGACTTATACCGCTGACCATCCTAAGTTTGAACTCATTGCAAGTAGCCAGGGAGATGTAAATAGTTTGTAGTAGAAATAATTGCATTGGTTTAGAGGGTGCCTTGGCACTCGAGGCACCTCCACGGCCTCCCAGGATCAACACAAGCTAAGATACAAACACCAGGCGAATCAAGCACCGTGCACCCCACGGCACACAACCTCGTCTCGGCAAAGCTAGCTACCCACGGGCACTCACACGCTACACTTTGCATCTCACGCACATGAGATGTGCGATGCCTCCTCGCCGCTGACGCGTTGCATCGTCTTGCTGACTGACGACACACATGGCGATCCTGCCGCTACTACCGTCGTCGAAAGAGGAGGAGCTTGTGTCGCTGATGTTGCGGCCCTCTTGCATGTGGCCATGGTGAACGTGTGGTCGACAAGCGGGACGACAGGGAGGTTGTCGCAGTTGCAGATCTCGATCATGAAGCCATCGGGGTCGTGGAAGAAGATCTGGTCCACGTAGATGCCACCCTCCTCCACGCACCGCTGGACGTATGTGATCCCTAGCTCCTTCAGCCGCTGCTCCACCGCCACCATGCTCTCGCACTGCAATCAGAGTCACACAATTTCATCTAGCATCTAACTATATATAACCAGGTCAATGTCATTTGTAAATTCATATTGCGAATTCCCCCGCAAAACAGTTCACATTATGAGTTATGACGTGACTCGACAATATGTATTTACCTTGTTTGTTTATGGCAACTTAGGCTAAGTTTGCTATTTTTGTTGTTGTTGAGGGAACTAAGTTTGCTATTGTTGAACTGATTTGTGTTGTGCTTATTTTTTTCCCGAATGCATGTTAAATTGTAAGTTGTTGTGAGAAGATAGTCACGAAAATAGATAAAAGCAACAACCACTAATGAACCATAGTAATATATGGATCATGCATACAGAACAACCCGTGTATCACACGTGAGAGGCCGCCAATTACTGCGTGAAAAAGAATCTAACCAGTCACAATCGGCTACTCATAGAATTTTCATATCTCTATAAAGCTCTACTTGGAGAAAATTAGGTTTCACACGTCACCCTTGTGACATCGATAGGCATCTGATCGTGGATAACTCACTGTTACTCGCATGTATGACACATGTACGTACAAGTTTGGCGCCGACGGAGACGTCCCTCTCGTGACAACCTATTGCTCTTTTGTGTGACTATGTTTGCGGGAAGAAGTTTTGCAACGTAAAATTTGTCGAAAGCAACTTCCGGCCCTTGAGATGACGACCTAACAGATTTTTGCTAACTAGTGGCAACCAGTTTGGAAGGACATGCAAAGGCATGCATCATCTGGACGTTCTTCTAGAGAGTTCCACAAACCAGTAACCTCATAAAACTGAGTAAATATATACGTCTATTCTAACTCACACGAAATGTTATTCTGCGACACGAAAAATGAATGATGGTGACAAATGTTATCGTCTTCTAGTCACAGACGACGTGTCATGGCCATCTCAGTCATGTCACTGAGCAATAGGTAATAACCAAAGTATTTATTACCTGGAAAGAGATGTGGTTATCCTTGGGGTTGATCTCCGTCTTCCGATCATGCAAACTTTTGGGGTCTTCGGATTGCAACAGGTGGATGCCAATCCCATAGTTGAACAACCTAACTTGCCCAACAAAAATCATCAGCCATGCACGTGGTTTAGATACTCGCTCCGATCCAAATTAATCGACTCTACTTTAGCTAGATATAGATATATTTAGACATTAAAACATGCATGTATCCAGAAAAAGTTGAATCAATTAATTTGGATTTGTATGGATAGTGAATTTCATGCATGCGCCCGTAAGTGATTTATTACCATGCGCCGTTGAAGTTGAAAGACCCAGGGCGGCGGATGGGGACGAAGCCCAGGACGTTCATGTAGAAGTCCAGCGACTCCTCCACCGACCTGCAGACGACGCTGATGTGGTTCAGAGACGCCAGCGGCAGCATCCCGCCGCTCGCCATCGACGCCCCCGCCGTCGTGTTCACCATCCTCTCACCGGCCGATCACCGAAATAGCACCTTGATCAGTTCCGATCGTCGTTGCTGGGCTTGGGGTAAACGCCCATGAACTGCAAGGTCGACGAATCTAGGTGCGACCAGCGCATCGGCCAGCATGCATGCGCATGCCTGCGTGAGGATGTGAGACTACGGTCTCCCCTCTCCTCTCTCTCTCTCCCCCGAATGTTGGATTTGTGCCCAAGAGTTCTCTGCATTTATTTATACCTGTGGCGGAGAGGGAACGCGAGGGTGTCGGTGAACCTGGGCCGGACAGACAATCGAAAAAACCAGGGGTCCTTGTTCTTCGGAACAAATTCAGGCGCAGCACAAGATACATATTTCTATGAGAAATCTAAATTTAGAAGATTCTTTTAAAAAATATTTCTTTCTCAAATTTCAGTTATAATTGTAATATTCCGAAGAATGGATACGTGAGGGGATAGATTTTAGGTTTTGTGCATTTACATAGCATGTATGTGAAAAAGTGGGGAAATTATAAACTTTTGTTTTGAAAGTGGAAAAGTGATTGGAATAGACCTCTAGTGTTGCATTTGAGTTAGGGAAATTCTAGGATTTGAATGAAATTTCATTATGAACTCTGTATTTCAAAATTTGGGGAAAACAATAAACCTAATTTAAAACAAAAACCTAAGTCTTTGATATTACATACTTACACACTTCACACCATTTACATTAATGATATAAATCAACACACATAATTTGAATTCAAAATTGAAGTTCGAATAATTCAAACTTGAGTTTAGATTTAAAAAACTTATAAAAAATTCAATTGAACTCATAAAAATAAAAGATAATTTTGTATTGCTAACAAAGATATTCTTTACAACGAGAGTATTTTTTACAAAATCTATTACAATAAGAATAAGAAGATAAAATTGCAAGAAGTGACCAGAAACTATTACAAACTAAGAAATAAATAAAATAAAACCCTACCTAAACCTATCAAAAAATTCTTGCTACTTATCATCTTCTTGACCTGCAAAATAAACACCAAAATGGAAACCATAGTTATGGTTAAAATGTTGGTTCCACCTGATGTAAAACCATTTGATTTAGAATCCAAATAAAGAAACCAAGAACTAGTCCTGAACCCTATGGAATTTGAGGGTTTAAGCAAATGAAAAGGCGACATGAAACTAGGTAAGTGATCAATGCTTCAACAAGGAATAAGGCAGTGGATTGGCATTGGATCATGAACAATTTTCCATGATAAGCAAAAGTACTTCCTCCAGTAATAGTAACAGAGATTACAAAACATCAGAAGTCACAATGTTAACAACAAGATTAAGATAGATATATAGTAACAAAAGATACCCTCAAACCATTGGATTCTTTAGGAAATATCAAATAGAAATAACTTGATGGACAATTTATAGTCACCAGTTTATTCAAGCCAAATCTAAGTAAAATCTTCTACAAGAAGTAACAAGCTAGCATGAATAAATCCTAAGTTACTAAGCAAGAAAAAAAAATTCAATTAATAAATCTTTAAATTAAATCCACTTGGAATTGTCCCAATTGAACCAGGACTAAATACAATTACCAAACTATCATCGTATTCCATGAGGGGGTCCTCGAGGTGTGGAAAGAAATGGGGTCTGAGACATGATGAAAGGGGTCCCTTGGTGGATTGACCCTTGGATGACCCGAACTTCATAGATTTGAGGTGGGGAGTGAGGGGAAAACACGATGAATGCAACTCGAATGCAAGGTAAAGATACAAACGCACACAAACACTCACACAATCTGATTTGCTCCCGTTGGTTCGAACAACCAATCCAATAGAATCCCTATGCGAGAGACCTTGCGGTAGAATCATCCGAGGAGAGATTGGGCAAGAAATTGATAGAATCCCAAACAAAGGAAAGAATAGAAACCAGGTAGAATCCCAAAGGGAGGTACCTATCACTACTAGAATCCTTGAGAAGGATAGAACAATCACTTGGGGAGGGCCTCGATACAACTCTGAGATTTAATCTATAGGGGGGTCCCATCTAGGGTTTATGGCACATGCCAAGAGTCTCAACTCAATTCATCATCATCTCTACCTAGATCTGAGCCACAAGGGGCTATTTATAGTACTAGGGACAAAGGGGTAGGTGAAGGGAATATTCCTGGGCATCAAACCCTAATCAGTGCATAGACTGGCGATTTCGGCCATAAGTTCGGCGATATCGGGCTGCAGGTAAGATTATTCGGAGGTGGCCAGTTAGTTTGGCGAGCGACGGAAGGAGGTACTATAAACATATTCGTCTGGGAGCCGGTTGGTTCGGCTGGGGCCGTATGGTTTGGCGCTGAGTCCAACGGGCCAGAACTAGCGTCGGTTCGTCTGGTGGTGGGGTCGGCTGGGCCGGACCTGGAGCCGATTTATGGCTCAAATATGTAGAGCTTGTTGGGAACCTCAAGAGGAAGGTATGATGAGCACGGCAGCAAGTTTCCCTTAGTTATGAAACCAAGGTTATCGAACCAGTAGGAGTAAGGAAACAACTCCAAGGTTTTGCTTAACAAGTTGAAATATGCACAACACAACCACAGAACTTTGCCCCAACTTATAGTGAGGTTGTCAATCTCACCGGTTTTCTGAAAACAAAGGATTAAACGTATAGTATGGAAGATAGTAATTACTTGTAGAAAGTAAACAATAAACAGTTGTAAGACCCCACCTTTTAAAGGTAAAGGCCCCTGTGATTGCAATGCTAGTCCCTGGATCAAAATGCTAGCATCCACAATTTAAGATGAAGTACACAAATACAAAGGTCATTAGTACATCGTCATTCCAGAGATAACATAGTATTTACAACTCAATAGCCGAAGGCTAATACATATAGTTCATAACATAAAGTAAATAACTAGAAGTCTTCATCTTCATGTGCCACAGGCAAACATGTTGAGTGTAGACTCACAACCCTAATCTCCACCAGAGTAACCTGCAACATCATAAGTTACAGCCACAGAGGGTCAATACATTTGAAATTGTATTAGCAAGTGATACCATAGTAGAATAGTAGCATCAACATCTATATGAATTTGGCTAAGTGTAGTTCAGGCTGACTTTGCTCAAAATAAGGTTTTTCTTATAAGTTGAAAATACTAAGTTTTTGTTTGACAAAAACATCCAAGGAACCACCAATATACATTGGTGAACCTTTACCCTTGTTCAACCACAAGTTTTAACTTAGAGAAATTGGGATGAGGAGATTCTTGATCACTTCAATGTCTTTGATGCTCAAATTGTCCGTTGCCGGGGACACAGCTAAGTACTTAGGTTTTACCCTCTCGAGAGGTGGTGCACTTTCCTCACAAGACTCGACATGCATCGAGACGAGACACGTTC
Organism: Avena sativa; assembly: GCA_916181665.1. Classification (NCBI taxonomy): domain Eukaryota; kingdom Viridiplantae; phylum Streptophyta; class Magnoliopsida; order Poales; family Poaceae; genus Avena; species Avena sativa. Next base: position 5,740,906 of record OV702293.1, on the reverse strand, counting down.
CATCCTATCAACCCTACCACCAACTGTCCGTCTGGCTAAGTTCTTGCAACCTAGTTGGTCAAGGCAGAGCCCATATGCCATGTGGTTGCACTAGAAGCTTCTCAACACTAAATATCTCAAATCCCTTTATTCCTGGCTGGTCATCCACAAGTGTGATACACAAGGTAAACCAAAGACATGGGCCTTGTGTAACCACTCAACACAAACAAATCTTTCCATTCCACCCAGGTGATTCATTCACATGTTGTTTTATTAATCAAAAACACAAGTCATAGACTTAGCAATATTTCATAGCATGATTAATCCACCCTTGTATTCTACTATCTAGGCTAAGCATACTAGTATAGCAAGTTTCTTATCTTAGGGAAAATTACTAAGACAACATCTACTAGGATTTCCCAAGGCATAGCATAGTATATACTTAGAAAATTTCCAATGCAATTCCTACTCAAAATATCACTAATGCATATATAAAATAGTAGGACAAAATTATGAAGCATCACTTGCTTTGGTAGCTATGAGAGTAGCAACAGTCCTCACAATCACAATCACCACAATCACCAAAATCTACACATAAAATCATTACACCAAATTCACATTTCAATATTCAAACAAAAATACATATGAATGCATGCAAATGCAATGGAATGATTTTCTACACTAAACAAGTCAAACCAAATAGTACAAAACACAAAGTAAACTTTCTAAACTCTAAACAAACTCAAATTTACTTGAAAACAATTTTCCAAATAATTTTTATATGCAAAATAGGCCTACAAATGTTTTTGCAAATAATCCTATTTTCCATAATCAATGACCAATTCAAGGCCATAGATGTGTAGGGTTTAATTTTCTGAATCCATTGATATATTATTTGTAATTTTTGGACAAACAAAACAAAATTTATGAATTTTACAAGTTAATTCATCTAATAGATTTAAAATCAGGTTTTAAAACAGAACCAGTGGCACGCGGCGTGTTCCTATTGGACCGTACCGCTTCGTGCGGAACACGTGCGTGGGCTGTAGATCTAAGTTAGATCGCGCAGTCCAGATTGAACCGTACCGCTTCACTTAAGTGATCTATCAGCAGCTTTGGATCTAGATCCAACGGATCTGGACGATGTGACCGTAGCGGGGCGGCGCTGATGGCGCTGACGGCGGCGACGGCTCTGCCGGCGACGTTCTGGCGGTGCCAGGGGTAAATGGGGAGGTTGTAGGGTTTCGTAGCATGGAAAACAAAAAATTTCTATCGCATACAAACAAACAAGCCAAGATCTATCTACTAGATTGTAGAAACGAGTCGATGGAATAACTCACCCTCGAAGATTCCAAAATGTTTAACGAGAGAGGATTCTCGTGGGTGATGTAGTCGTACTCTTACCGATCTCAAGATCGCGTAGACGATCCTTCCGGCGCTGCGTTCCGGCAGTGCTCCCACAGTCGGTCACACGTTCGGTACTCGACGAAGACCTTCCTCTCCCTTGTTCCAGCAGGCAGCGGAGGTCGTAGCACTCTCCTCGCGATTCCGGCAGCATAACGGCGTGGTACCGGAAGTAGAGGGGAGATCTCGCAGGGCTTCGCCTTAAGCCGGAGCGAGTATGGTGGAGTATGAGAGAGTCCCTCGATGATCTAGGGTTTAGACACGCCGAGGAAGAGGTGCTAGGGCCGGCGGCAAGGGCTTGGAGGTGCCCAAGTCGGCGGCTAGGGGAGAAACCCTAGGGGGCGGCGGCTATGGTGGGCGGCGGCTGCTAGGGTTTAGAGGTGGAGGTATTTTGGTTCTAGGAGGGGAGCCCTGCCCCTCCTTATATAGGTGGAGGGAGGCGCGCTAGGGGAGGGGAGTCCCTCCCCAACTCGGCCAAGGAGGGCCGGCGGTGGGGGGAGGAACTCCTCCCCCAACTCGGTTTCAACCCCCCTCCACTTCCCAAAATAGCCGTTTGACTTTCAAATTGGCGTTTGACTTTTTCAAACAAGGATTTGAATAAACCCTTTATTTTGTTCAGCAATGACACCTAGTACATGATGCAATCATACCAACTTGATATAACACATTCATGTACCCTTCCCCTCCGGAGTGCCGGACATTCCGGAACCTTTTAGAACATTCCCGATGAAAACACCGAAACCATTCTCCAACCCCGAAACAGGACTTTCCTTATATGAATCTTATTCTCCGGACCATTCCGGATCTCCTCGTGATATCCCGGATCCCATCTAAGACTCCGAACAACATTCGGTCTCTTACTCATCATTCCATAACTACTCAAACAACGTCGAATCCTTAAGTGTGTCTCCTTACGGTTCGTGAATTATGCGGACATGATCGATACACTTCTCCGATCAATAACCAATAGAGGAATCTGGAAATTCATATGGCTCCCATATATTTCTACGATTACTTTGCGATCGAATGAACCACTTACATACGATACCAATTTCTCTTTGTCTCACGATAGTTTACTTATCCGAGGTTTTGATCGTCGGTATCTCTGCATACCTAGTTCAACCTCGTTACCGATAAGTACTCTTTTCTCGTTCCCGTGATATGTGATCCCTTGTGAGCCAGTCACATGCTTGCAAGCTAATTGGATGACATTTCACCGAGAGGGCCCAGAGTATATCTATCCGTCATATGGATGGACAAATCCCACTCTTGATCCATGTGTCTCAACCAATACTTTCCGAACACTCAATGCCACCTTTATAGCCACCCAGTTACGGTGTGGTGTTTGATGTCATCAAAGCATCCTTCCGGTGAAGGTGATATGCATGATCTCATGGTCGAAGGAATTAGGTTACTATGTATCAGAAAGCATATAGCAATTGAACTATTAAAATGACTTGATCTTTATGCTACGCTTATCTATAGGAGTATGTCCACCATATCATTCTCCTAATGATATGATCTTGTTGTTAATAACATCTCAATGTTCATGATAGGGAAACCACAATCATTTATTAACCAACAAGCTAGTATTATAAAGAGGATTTACTAGGGACTCTATTTTAGTTTACAATTCACACAAGTATCAATGTTTCCTTGTTAATACTATTATAGCATGAATGTAAACATTTATCATAAACACAAAGATATAATAATAACTACATTTATTATTTCCTCTAGGGAATATCTCCAACAGTCTCCCACTTGCACTAGAGTCATCTAATATAGATTACATGGTAATATACCGAACACCCATGGCAGTTTGGTGTTGGTCATGTTTTGCCCTCGGGAGAGTCTTAGTCAACGGATCCGCCACATTCAGATCTGTGTGTACTTTGCAAATCTTTATGTCCCCATCTTGGACATGTTCTCGAATAGCGTGAAAATGTAGCTTGATGTGCTTCAGCTTCTTGTGTGACCTTGGTTCTTGCGCATTGGGTATGGCGCCCATGTGATCACAGTAGATAGACATTGGGTCCAGCGCACTAGGAACCACAACCAGCTCTATAATGAACCCTTTCATCCATATCGCTTCTTGTGAAGCCTCCGAAGCAGCCATGTATTCCGATTCAGTTGAAGATCTCGCCACAACGCTTTGCTTTGCACTCCTCCAGCTAACTGCTGCACCATTCAAAGTAAATACGTATCCAGATTGTGATTTAGAATCATCCGGATCGGTGTTCCAACTAGCATCGGTGTAACCATTAACAACGAGTTGTTCATCACCTCCATAAGAAAGAAACATATCCTTAGTTCTTCTCAAGTACTTAAGGATGTTTTTGACCGCTGTCCAATGATCCACTCCTGGATCACTTTGATATCTGCTAGTTAAACTAACAGCATATGCAATGTCGGGTCTAGTACATAGCATGGCATACATTAGAGATCCTATGGCTGAGGCATAGGGAGTCTTACTCATCCTTTCTCTATCTTCTGCCATTGTCGGACTTTGAGTTTTACTCAACGTCGTATTGGGCAACATGGGCAAGAACCCTTTCTTGCTATCTTCCATTCCAAACCTCTGTAGAACTTTGTCCAAATATGTACTTTGTGAGAATGATATTAGGCGTCTCGATCTATCTCTATAAATCTTTATGCCTAATATGTAAGCTGCTTCGCCAAGATCCTTCATTGAAAAACTATTATTCAAATATTCCTTGACACTATTAAGAAGGTCTACATCATTCCCAATCAACAATATGTCATCTACATACAGTATTAAGAATGCTACAGAGCTCCCACTCACTTTCTTGTAAATACAAGCTTCTCCATAAGTTTGTATAAAACCAAAACTTCTGATTACCTTATCAAAACGTTGATTCCAACTTCGGGATGCTTGCTTCAATCCATAGATGGACCGTTGAAGTTTGCATACCTTGTTAGCATCTTTAGGATCGACAAAACCTTTGGGTTGCATCACATACAATTCTTCATCAATGTCTCCATTGAGGAACGCTGTTTTGACATCCATCTGCCATATTTCATAATCGTAATATGCAGCAATTGCTAACATAATCCTGACAGACTTTAGCTTCGCTACCGGTGAGAAAGTCTCAACGTAGTCAACTCCTTGAATTTGTCGAAACCCTTTTGCGACAAGTCGAGCTTTATAGACAGTAACATTACCATCAGCATCTGTTTTCTTCTTGAAAATCCATTTATTCTCGATAGCCTTCCGGCCATCCGGTAACTCCACCAAAGTCCATACCTGGTTTTCGTACATGGATCCAATCTCGGATTTCATGGCTTCTTGCCATTTATTGGAATATGGGCTCATCATTGCTTCCTCATATGTCTCAGGGTCATCGGTGTTATCCACCAACATGACATTCATAACGGGATCATACCAATCAGGAGTGGTACGAGTTCTCGTTGACCTGCGAGGCTCTGTAGCAACTACAACCGAAGTTTCATGATCATCATCATTAGCTTCCTCTCTTACTGGTGCAGGCGTCACAGGAACTACTTCCGGTGCTGCGCTACTCGCAAGTTCGAGAGAAGGTTCAACAACCTCGTCGAGTTCTACTTTCCTTCCAGTCACTTCTTTCGAGAGAAATTCCTTCTCTAGAAAGGATCCATTCTTGGCAACGAAGATTTTGCCTTCGGATCTATGATAGAAGGTATACCCAATAGTTTCCTTCGGGTATCCTATGAAGACGCATTTTTCCGCTTTGGGTTCAAGCTTGTCCGGCTGTAACTTCTTTACATAGGCTTCGCAACCCCAAACTTTACGGAACGACAATTTAGGTTTTTTCCCAAACCATAATTCATACGGTGTCGTTTCCACGGATTTAGATGGTGCCCTATTTAAAGTGAATGCGGCTGTTTCTAATGCATAACCCCAAAATGATAGCGGTAAATCTGTAAGTGACATCATAGAACGAACCATATCTAAGAGAGTTCGATTATGACGTTCGGACACACCATTACGCTGTGGTGTTCCCGGCGGTGTCAATTGTGAAAGTATCCCGCATTTCTTCAAATGCTCGCCAAACTCGTAACTCAGATATTCACCTCCACGATCAGAACGTAGAAATTTAATCTTCTTGTTACGTTGATTCTCTACCTCACTCTAAAATTCCTTAAATTTCTCGAAAGTCTCGGACTTATGTTTCATGAAATAGATATACCCATATCTACTCAAGTCATCCGTGAAGGTAAGAACATAACGATAACCACCGCGCGACACTGCACTCATTGGACCACACACATCGGTATGTATGATTTCCAATAAGTCCGTAGCTCGCTCCATCATACCAGAAAATGGAGTCTTAGTCATTTTACCCATCAGACATGCGTCGCATCTTTCAAGTGATTCAAAATCAAGTGATTCAAGAAGTCCATCGGAATGGAGTTTCTTCATACGCTTCACTCCAATGTGACCAAGACGACAGTGCCACATATAGGTCGAGTTATCGCTTGATTTCAAACGTTTAGCCTCAATGTTATTAATATGTGTATTTCCACTATCGAGATTCAACAAGAATAGACCATCTATCAAAGGTGCATGTGCATAAAACATATTACTCATATAAATCGAACAACCATTATTCTCGGATTTAAACAAGTAACCGTCTCGCAATAAACAAGATCCCGATATAATGTTCATGCTTAACGCAGGCACCAAATAACAATTATTTAAGTATAAAACTAATCCCGATGGTAGATGAAGGGGTAGCGTGCCGACCGCGATCACATCAACCTTTGATCCGTTTCCAACGCGCATCGTCACCTCGTTCTTCGCTAGTTTCCGTTTATTCCGCAGCACCTGTTTCGAGTTACAAATATGAGCAACCGAACCAGTATCAAATACCCAGGCACTACTACGAGTACTAGTGAGATACACATCAATAACATGTATATCAGATATACCTTTCTTCTTGATGTTACCGTTCTTCAAACCCGCCAAGTACTTTGGGCAATTCCACTTCCAGTGACCTTCTCCCTTGCAGTAAAAGCACTCAGTATCAGGCTTAGGTCCAGCCTTGGTCTTCTTCGTCGGTGCGGTAACTTTCTTACCACCCTTCTTGAAGTGTCCCTTTTGCTTAGACTTGCCTTTATTGAATTTGGTGGTCTTATTGACCAACAACACTTGGTGCTCTTTCTTGATCTCCACTTCTGCAGATTTTAACATGGCAAAGAGTTCTGGCAACGTCTTGTTCATGTTCTGCATGTTGTAGTTCATCACAAAGTTCTTGTAACTTGGTGGTAGTGATTGGAGGACACGGTAAATCCCCAAAGCATTAGGAATCACTATACCCAAGCTTTGAAGTTTGTTTGCGTGCCCAGACATCTTAAGCACATGCTCACTGACGGATCTGCCCTCTTCCATCTTGCAGTTAAAGAACTTTTCAGAAGCCTCATAGCTCTCAATTGCCGCATGAGTCTCAAAGATCAATTTGAGATCACGGATAATATCATGTGGGTCTGAATTCTCAAACCTTTTCTGAAGCTCCGATTCTAAACCATACAAGATAGCACACTGAACTGTGGAGTACTGAGTCTTCCGAGTGAGGTAAACATTCTTTACTTCATCGGTAGTAGTAGCTGCAGGTGGGTCACCCAGCGGTGCATCCAGCACATAGGTAAAATTACCAGCTGTGAGGACAATCCTCAAATTGCGGAACCAATCCGCGAAGTTGCTTCCATTGTTTTTCAACTTTTCTTTCTCTAGGAACGCATTAAAATTGATGGTAGGGGCTGCCATTGATCTACAACATATTTGCAATAGTTTAGACTAAGTTTATGACAAATTGAGTTCTAATTAATAAGTAAATTAATCTAGGTGAACTCCCACTCAAAACAACATCCCTCACATTGTTTTAGTGATCACACGAACCAAATCCACCACATCAAAACCGATCATCACGGGAGTTGATGTAGTTTCAATGGCGAACAATCGACATGTTCATCATATCTTCTATATGACTCATGCTTTACCTTTCGGTGATCCGTGTTCCGAGACCATGTATGTACATGCTAGGCTCGTCAAGATCAAACCTTAGCTTCCACATGAGCAAATATGGCTTGCTCACGTTGTATACACTTGCGGAATCTAACACACCCGATCATCACGTGGTGCTTCGAAACAACAAGCTTTAGCAACGGTGCTAACTAAGGGTGAACACTTTATGACTTGAAATTTATGTGCATGAGGAATCATCTTATAATGCTACCGTTGTTAACTAAGCAATACAAGATGCATAAAGGTTTAACATCACATGCAATTCATAATATGTGATATGATATGGCCTTTCTTCTTTGTGCTTCCGATCTCCATCTTCAAGCACGAACATGATCTCCATCATCACCGACATTGCATCAAGGTCCATGACGCTGCTCCATGGTTGTCGTCCACCGGCTTCAACTATTACAACTACTTTGAATAGACACGCGGGTCTTAACAGAATTTAAAGACAACCATATGGCTCCTGCCGGTTGCCAACTTACAATAAGGAACATTGCATACATCATATATAATCACAATCATGGCCATATCACATCACAGCACACCCCTGCAAAACAAAGTTAGACGCCTCTACTTTCTTTGCATGTTTTACGTGGTTTGGAGCTTTCAATAAGTGTCGTTCTAACTTACGAACAAGAACCACAACATTGATACTAGTATTGACAATCACCCGTTGTAAATTGAATCTTAACTATGCTAGGATAAACAGACACCCGCAAAGCCACTTATGCAATACAAGTTGCATGTCAAGCGTGGAGCAAGTCTCATGAACGATGTCATGTAAGGTTAGCCCGGGCCGCTTCATCCCAACATCCCGCAAGATGTAAAGTACACAAGAAGCAATCGACAATAAAAGCATCAATGCCCACAATGACCATTGTGTTCTACTCGTACAACAGATCTACATATAGACATGGCTCTGATACCACTGTAGGGTTTCATAGCATGGAAAACAAAAAATTTATATCGCATACAAACAAACAAGCCAAGATCTATCTACTAGATTGTAGCAACGAGTCGATGGAATAACTCACCCTCGAAGATTCCAAAGTGTTTAACGAGAGCGGATTCTCGTGGGTGATGTAGTCGTACTCTTCCCGATCTCAAGATCGCGTAGATGATCCTTCCCGCGCTGCGTTCCGGCAGCGCTCCCGCAGTCGGTCACACGTTCGGTACTCGACGAAGACCTTCCTCTCCCTTGTTCCAGCAGGCAGCGGAGGTTGTAGCACTCTCCTCGCGATTCCGGCAGCACAACGGCGTGGTACCGAAAGTAGAGGGGAGATCTCGCAGGGCTTCGCCTTAAGCCGGAGCGAGTATGGTGGAGTATGAGAGAGTCCCTCGACGATCTAGGGTTTAGACACACCGAGGAAGAGGTGCTAGGGCCGGCGGATAGGGCTTGGAGGTGCCCAAGTCGGCGGCTAGGGGAGAAACCCTAGGGGGCGGCGGCTATGGTGGGCGGCGGCTGCTAGGGTTTAGAGGTGGAGGTATTTTGGTTCTAGGAGGGGAGCCCTGCCCCTCCTTATATAGGTGGAGGGAGGCGCGCTAGGGGAGGGGAGTCCCTCCCCAACTCGGCCAAGGAGGGCCGGCGGTGGGGGGAGGAACTCCTCCCCCAACTCGGTTTCAACCTCCCCTCCACTTCCCAAAATAGCCGTTTGACTTTCAAATTGGCGTTTGACTTTTTCAAACAAGGATTTGAATAAACCCTTTATTTTGTTCAGCAATGACACCTAGTACATGATGCAATCATACCAACTTGATATAACACATTCATGTACCCTTCCCCTCCGGAGTGCCGGACATTCCGGAACCTTTTAGAACATTCCCGATGAAAACACCGAAACCATTCTCCAACCCCGAAACAGGACTTTCCTTATATGAATCTTATTCTCCGGACCATTCCGGATCTCCTCGTGATATCCCGGATCCCATCTAAGACTCCGAACAACATTCGGTCTCTTACTCATCATTCCATAACTACTCAAACAACGTCGAATCCTTAAGTGTGTCTCCTTACGGTTCGTGAATTATGCGGACATGATCGATACACTTCTCCGATCAATAACCAATAGAGGAATCTGGAAATTCATATGGCTCCCACATATTTCTACGATTACTTTGTGATCGAATGAACCACTTACATATGATACCAATTTCCCTTTGTCTCACGATAGTTTACTTATCCGAGGTTATGATCATCGGTATCTCTGCATACCTAGTTCAACCTCGTTACCGATAAGTACTCTTTTCTCGTTCCCGTGATATGTGATCCCTTGTGAGCCAGTCACATGCTTGCAAGCTAATTGGATGACATTTCACCAAGAGGGCCCAGAGTATATCTATCTGTCATATGGATGGACAAATCCCACTCTTGATCCATGTGTCTCAACCAATACTTTCCGAACACTCAATGCCACCTTTATAGCCACCCAGTTACGGTGTGGTGTTTGATGTCATCAAAGCATCCTTCCGGTGAAGGTGATATGCATGATCTCATGGTCGAAGGAATTAGGTTACTATGTATCAGAAAGCATATAGCAATTGAACTATTAAAATGACTTGATCTTTATGCTACGCTTATCTATAAGAGTATGTCCACCATATCATTCTCCTAATGATATGATCTTGTTGTTAATAACATCTCAATGTTCATGATAGGGAAACCACAATCATTTATTAACCAACAAGCTAGTATTATAAAGAGGCTTTACTAGGGACTCTATTTTAGTTTACAATCCACACAAGTATCAATGTTTCCTTGTTAATACTATTACAGCATGAATGTAAACATTTATCATAAACACAAAGATATAATAATGACTACATTTATTATTGCCTCTAGGGCATATCTCCAACAGAGGTGAGGGTGGTTACCAAAGCGTAGAGTCGTGGTGAAGCTCGACGCGCAGCTGGCTGGGACAGGGGCGCACGGACACGATGGCTATTCCTCGCCGGAGTTCCGCAGAGCGTCGGGTGCGTACGGTGGTCAATGGCGTCGGCGCTACGAGGCAAAATAGGACAAACAAAAGGTAGTATTAGACGCGCGCAAGGATAGCGATCACGATAGCGTCAACCAAAGGGAGAGGGGTGGATGGAACTCACCAGGAAAGCTCGCTGGAGACGAGTTCACCGTCGGGTGCGTGCGGTCGAAGACGGAGGAGAGCTCTTGGGTCACGAGCAGGAAAGCAGCAAGCGTTAGTAGGTGCACACAAAGATGGCGAGTAAGATAGGGTGAACCGGAGGCCAAGGGGGGGGGGTCGAGGCTCACCGGGATTGGTCGCCGGAGTCGTGCGGTGTCGCGGCGGTGTGAACTCGATTACTAGCAGCCTAGGGTTGCTCGGGCGGTGAGGTTTGAGGGGAAATGACCGCAGCGAGGTGGGGTTTAAGTAGCAGGCGTTGGCTTGGGCAATCACGCCATGAATCAAGCGCTATTAAGAAAATTCAATCGCGGCAGAAATGGCAGGCAACGGCGTGGTCAGCGGCGCGGGATTGAAGGCGACGATGACGACGTGGCGTGGGGCCTGCCTATCAGCGAGAGGGGTGTGGCTCACGCGGGTGAGAAAGAGAGAGGGGGAGGGGAACCCGGTTGGGCTTGCTGGGCCGAAAGGGTTGCTGGGCTAGATAGGCAGCGCCTGTTTTCATTTTTTTCTTTCTCCTTTTTATTTTCTGATTTGATTTTCAGAAATGGTTTTGAAACCCCAATTCAAATCTGTTTGAATTCAAATCTTCACCAAGCTTTTGCATGGTGATCCTAGCATTCAAAAGTGTGTCAAACACATCTAACCACTCAAAAACACTTTGGTCTTTGAAAATAAAAATAAAACCATGCCCCATATATAATATATAAAGATGGTTTAAATATGGTTTCATTTAGGGTTTTGGTTTGAAAATTTTTGTGAAAGTCAAAAATGCTTATGATGATATGAATGCAATACATGATTTTGCATTTGATGAAATTTGGGATGTTACAAATCTAACCCCCTTAAGATGAATCTCGCCCTCGAGATTCGGATTGGCTAGCAAATAGGTGTGGGTGGTCTTTCCGAAGGTAATCTTCTCTTTCCCAGGTTGCTTCTTCTTCGGTATGATGGTTCCACTGTACTTTGCAGAATTTGATAGTTTTAGTTCGAGTAACTCTTTCTGCAGTCTCAAGAATCTTGATAGGCTTCTCTTCATAAGTGAGATCACTCTCCAACTGTACCTCTTCCAAAGGTATAGTGTCATTCAATGAAGTTTCTTCCATCTCTGGATGACACTTCTTCAACTGACTCACATGGAACACATTGTGAACAGCAGACAGTGATTCCGGCAATTCTATCTCATAAGCCACTTATCCTTTGCGGCTCAAAATCTTGAATGGTCCAACATACCTAGGTGCCAATTTTCCTTTGACTCCAAATCTCTTCACACCACGAAGTTGTGAGACTCTAAGATAAGCTCTATCACCTACCTCATAGGTGACTTCCCTACGCTTTGGATCTGCGTAACTATTTTGTCGGGACTGGGCTATCTTCAATCTGTCCTTTACCAATTTGACTTTCTCTTCAGCTTCCTTGATCAGTACCGGTCCGAACAAATTTATTTCTCCTACTCCAATCCATACTAATGGCGTTGTACACTGTAACATCCTCCGGATCGGCACTATGCAAGTTTCAGCGATTCCCGCCAAACCCACATAGAAACGATTCAAAGGTGCCCACCAGGCACTTTCGTGCGGGTGGAAAATGAAGTAATACCATTACACAATAGTCCACGATGGAACCCACAGAACAGATATATACAACAATGACTCAAAGAGTCAAGAATACAGATATACAATACAAAGACCCAAATCACCTTTAAAACGATACAACGTCCGAGTACGGACAAGATGCAAATTGAGCTAAGAGCCCTGAAGAATAACCAATGGCGTCCATAACCCTGACCAGGCCAAGCCGGAAGGGTAACCCTGCTAACGACGTCGATCTCAATACCTGGTTAAACAAATGGGGTGCCGATAAAAGGGCAAAGGAAAAAGAGAGCGGTCAGTACTGAGGCTAGTACACGGCGAGACTAGAATTCGGCGGTCCTCGCCTACATAGGTATGGTGGACTGAAGCGGCAGCGCAGCATGCATTAAACAACTTATAGAGACTCAATACCGCCGGCGGCTATCAGATAGGAATAAGAAATACCTATTCGGATCCAACCTGAAACTATCACCAAGCATACGCATCCTGGTATTTTCCCCCTCGAGACCAAACGAGGAAGTCAGCCGAGGAACTCACACAGTTGGCAGTTTTATTCATTCTGTTATAGTTGCGGCAATTACTAGTCAGATATAGATAGCATGAGTCATCCTCATATAATAAGCAGTGGGCAGTTTTAGTTAACCATTCTGTTGTAGTTGTAGTACTTACTAGTCAGATACATATAGCATGAGGCATCCCAAAACCCAGCAGTTGTTGGTACTTTTATTTAGCCATTCAAATGTAGTTGCAATACTTACTAGTCAGATACTATGGTAACCGGTGACAACCCAAACCAGCAATTGTTGGCACTTTTATTTAGCCATTTCATTATAGTGAAGCAGATTACTATTCATTATAAAGTCAAATTTATAGGACTACTTTAGTTATAGTTGACTATGATCGAGATACTATGCTCCAAGTCGTCCATAACCGCGGACACGACTTTCAGAAAGTTTTACCTTGCAGGGGGGCACAAATAGCAACACACGCTCGATCAACCTCGAGAAAAACCAAATGAAAACCCAACAAGGCATCACGGCAGAGAAATTGCAAGATTCATATAAATTTCAGTGGGGCCACCCCACTAAGCAACCCGCGACGAAGTTGGCCGGCTCCGAGACGGACCCAGAGGTTTGTGTCCATGGTTGTAAACGACCGGAAACCCGAAAGTGTGACTGGTCTTATCGATACCGCAGAAACATTCCACATTTGTTCCTAAACAGTACAGACGTTCCACGCGCAATCGTAAATAAAGCAGTAAAGCATGGCATAAGTACAAGATAGTAATAAAGCCCCAAACTACTTTGTGGCCCCAAGAAATAAATATGACTCAAGCTCTAGCTAGGGGGATTCATGGTCCCACATGCGGATAGTGCGAATATTCAAAGAACAGGTATCAAGTACTCGGGGTCCTACGGGACACAAGTGGACGGTTAAAAAACAAATAACATCTATTTCCCACATGTGCCTCTGTAATATTTACCTACTTCAATTTTAGTTATTAAACGATAATTAAAGCCATGATCATCTCCAACATAAAGCATATGACATTCTTCCAACAACTGTGGTACTTGACGACACGCTACAACACTTGAGCAAGCGACTACGACACGCAAATCCAACTATCTACCAAGCAACAGGTAATAGGATGTGTCCAAGGCAATATAAGGCTGCAAGGGATATCACGGGTACGGAAACTAGAGCATCACAACACAGATAGCAATAGATCAACAGGAGGAAATAAAGACTAGAAATGTAAAATAGGTAGAAAGGGGGAGAATGCTCGCCTGAAAACATTGCCGAAGATTCATCCGAAGGTCGGGTCGACTCTCGCATCAACTCATCGGCCTAATCCATGAAGAAACAAAGCACTAGAAGAAACATCGGATGCTTTAATACTACGGCAAAAGATCGGGCATGATGCATGTATGATGTATGATATGGTAAAGATGCGATGCAACTAGGCCATATTAAGCGGAACCGGGGTCCTAACAATTAATTATTAAGTTCATGTTGTTTAGATACCTCCAATTTAAATGTTGCATTAACAAGGCAAAAGATAACACCGGTTCGCTACACAAATTTAAATGGGGCCAATATAAGACTAGAATTGCCCGCATATGGACCCCATATTTAATTATGAGGTGAATCGGCATAATGCCCCTAAACCAACATGATGCGATGCAAGCATGAATATTTTTAATGCAACAATATATATTTCATTTACAAAAATAGAGGGGTCTTGGATAGAGGTCACACATTAGGGTCTGGCACCGAAGACCTTGGGGTTCGACGGGGTTCGGTTCTCGGGGCGAGGTCTTCATATCCGTGAAGGAGGACTTGGTGCCCAACACCACCAGTTCCGGGAGAATGTCTTCAGGGCTTGGCCATCGTATCCGTGTGGACGGTCTTGTGGTTCCATGTCGAAGATCATCGGGTACGATGGCCTTTGGGTTCATCTTAGGTTGTTGTCATGACAATGTATCGGCCGCTGAAGGGGAGGTAGATGTACGCCTAAAAAACCACCAACCCAACTTAACCTCACCATACCAGCACCATCTGTAACACACTACTAAGAACCAACAGGGGACAGACATGGTGACAGTCAAGCTTGGGAACACATCAATTGCAAGACACCAGGGCACCATAGACGAGAGGAGTGGGGACCTACACAGGGGCGGCCTCATGCACGAGACGGGCGGTGGATGACTGCGCGCTAGAGGGACACGAGGCAGAGGTGGCTGGTGGCGGCGCCGGGTCGAGCGGCTGGAGGCGAAGCTCGCCAGCGAGCGCGGAGCGGCACGACACTGCATGAGGCGGTCCGGAGGGGCGGCGAGAAAACCACCAGGGCGCCGGATGGCGATGCGAGATGGTGACCGAGGCGATGTCGGGAGGAACGACGGTGGCCGGCGCCTGGCGACCTTGCAGGCGTGGCACGCGGATCACGACGCCACGGCGGAGGCTGGAAGCAGGTCGGGGAGGAGGTCGCAGAGGAGGCAGGGCGGAGGCCGGCGCGATGAGATGGCGGCCTGGAGGCGAGGTTCTGCTGACGGGGCGAAGGAGATCACCGGCGAGGCCAAGCTAGCAGCAGGCGGCAGCGCTCGCGGAGGACAGCGGTCGAGGATGGTGCCGAGATGGGCGGCGGCTCGGGCCGGAGGGTAGGGCGACGCAGCCAGAGGATACGAGGTGGGCGGCGGGGAATCTCTGGCCGAGAGGAGAGCGAGCGGGGGTCGGGGATGCAGGATGGGTCCAGGGTTGGGACGGGTCAGGTGCGGGCCTAGAGCAGGCGGGGTGGGGCCGGGAGAGAGAGAAGTGGGGGTCGCGTGCGTGGAGCCGGTTTATTGGGTGGTTGTCGGGCAGTGGTTCTGGGCGCGTGCGTGCCTTGCGTGAGTGCCAAGGGTGGCTGCGGCTGCTGGGGAGTATGGGAGAGGTGGGATTAGGGTTAGGCTAGGGTAGAGTAAAATTAGGGTTTGGGGTTGTAGGCTGGCTGGCTGGGCCTTGGGCCTGGCTGGCTGCCTCCCCTAATAAAACGTTTCATGTTTATTTTATTTTTAAAGGATTTTTTTTGCAAGACGTTTTTAGACAAATAAAATATCCGGAAATATCAGGGTTTCGCATTTGAATGAAGAAAGAGATATTTTTAGAAAACAAAATAGGGCTTTTCGAAAATAGTTTTAGGCAAAGCATGCATGATGATGTCATGATGATGCACAACATACAAACAACCGCGATTTTCTAGTAGTGTTTTTACCCGGGGTGCTACATACACTTCCTTCCATAAAGATATTCAAACGGAGCCATCTCTATGCTCGCTTGATAGCTGTTATTGTAAGAGAATTCTGCGTATGGCATACTTTCATCCCAACTAGCACCATGGTCTAATGCACAAGCTGAAAGAACATTTCTTAATCCCTAGTGTTTTGTGTGTTAGATAACAATATCAAGGATTATTTAACGTGTGTTGAAGTGTTGCAGCTCTCTCTAAGAAAAAGGGAAAAATATCTGCCTTTGGGGGCGAATAATCCGCCCCCACCAGGGGCAGATAATCCGCCCCTCCCTCTTCCCAAGAGTGCGCGACCCCCAGAGAGGGGGGCGGAGTTTGTGGCCGGATTTTCCGGCCCTGCCGGATAGTCCGCCCCTTGGGGGCGGACAGTCCGCCCCCTCGAGGATTTCCTTCAAGCCAAGGACTGCGTTGCTCTCAGTATGGGGGCGGAGTTTCCCTCGGACTTTCCGGTCCTTGGGCGGACTTTCTCCCAAGGACGGATAGTCCGCCCCTGGCGGGGGCGGATAATCCGCCCCCTCTGGAAATTTCTTCAAGTCAAGGCTGCATCGCTCTCTGTATAGGGGGCGGAGTTTTCCCCGGAGTTTCCGTCCTGGTGGGCGGATTTTCTCCCCAGGGCGGATAGTCCGCCCCAAAGGGGGGCGGATAATCCGCCCCCAAACTTCTCCAACGGCTTGTTCTGGGCAGGGGGTATTTAAGCCTGTCTTCCCCCTCTGTCCAGAACTCTTGATTCACTCGAAAAAGAAAAGACCTGATCTGCAACCTTCATCCAAGAGAGCTCCACCTAGATCCACCCAAAGGCCCCGTTCCTTGGGAAATCGAAGGAGGAGATCTCGATCTTCATCATGAGCAATCAAGCGCTTCATCTCCTCTCCATTCATTTGGAGAATCATCGATCTAGTATTTCTTGCAAATGCCTAGATCCTTGTTTTGTTTATATTGATAAACCTTGTTCTTGTGACAACTTGTTGTCATCTACGGAACCCCCAATTCAGTTGTGGGTGTGTGCCCCGGTAGCGTTGTAAAAGGCACCGGTTCCCACCTCGAAGGGATCCAATAGTGGAAAAGGTGGATCAGGCATCTCGTGGCAAGATCCATCGGAGAATAGGGTGAGGCCTATTGTGGCGTGGTGGTCTTAGAACCACCCACCCCTCCAACACAGATGTACTTCCCTTAACAAGGAAGGAACTGCGGTAAAACAAATCCCTGTGTCTCCGCGTGCTCCACTACGGTTCCTTCGCTCCTCTCTTTACGTGCTTAGTAGCTAGGGTTGCATATAGGGAAATTCTCGTAGTTACATATCTAGAGAGTTTACTTTGTGTCAAGCCTAAAATTGAAAAAGTATTAAAATTTGGTTAGAACCTATTCACCCCCCCTCTAGGTGCCCATACGATCCATTTCAATTGGTATCAGAGCCCCGACTCTTATTTCGGGCTTAACCGCCTAAGAGAAGTATGGGCTCCAAGGTAGATGGGAGTGATGCTCCAGATGTAGTCACCATGAATGATCACAAGACGTTGGAAACAACCTTGGTGAGTTCAATGGAGGCTAAGATGTAAGAGATGCGTCAATTGATAATGCATTTCTCCCCATCCACAACATCACCTCCATCTAACTCTAAGGCTACCACTCCGCAATCCAAGGAAATGGGTAAAACCGATTCCAAAGAGAACGAAGTGGTTGGTGATGACACTAGCAAGAGCTCCTCCTTGAAAAAGGATAGTGGTAAGGATGGATACAATGAGGTTTCTCATGTGTATTCTCCTGATCCACCTATCCCTCACCCACATATACATAATAGGGGTGATCCACCCAAACTTTCTGCATCTACTTTTTCTCAATGGCAATTTTTGATGAAGTCTCATGTGTGCAGTTCCTCCATTGAGTTGTGGAAAATCATAGAAAATGGTCTTCATGTTGGAAACCCAAACAATCTCACAAGAAGAGAAGTTGTTGACATCCAACTCAACGCTACAGCTCTACACATGATACAACTTGGTGTGGGTGACAAAGACATGCCACACATTCAGCATCTTAGCACAACTAAGGAAGCTTGGGATGCCCTCACCGAGCTCTTCGTCGGAAATGAAAGTATGAGAATGAATAGATATGATGCTTTGAGCAACGAAGCTGAAGGATTCTATATGTTGGATGGAGAAGACCACGAGGACGATAGCTCTCAAGAGGTGGCTGCTATAGCCACCACATCTACATCAACATCTCTCTTCGACTCTCCGAATGAAAACATCATCAACAAGAATGCTACTTGTCTCATGGCAAGAAGCTCTGAGGTAACGACTTCTAACTCTTCTTTTCCTAAGGCTATGATTGACATGGATGATCCTACTAGTCTTAAGGTTAAAGAAGAGATTATTGCTTTGGATTACTTCTACACTAACTTGCAAGGTGAGAACAAAGTTCGTTTTGAAGCTCTTATGGATCAGCTGGCCCAAAACGAAGCTCTCCTCGAAGAAAAGGGCAGAATTGAAAGGGAGGATGCAATGGAAATTGCATCCTTAAAAAATGCTCTTGAGGAAGAAGAAGAAGCTCGGGTCTCTCTTGAAGAGAGGCTTGAGTCCATTGAAGAGTCACATGAAGAAATTGTGGCTAAACTTGTTAAGGAACGCGACAATGCAGTCACCAAAGCAAAGAAGTTAAAAAAAGAAAAGATTGACTTTGGGGCTGCTCATGATAGACTCTCCGAGGAATTGGAGAAACTTGAGAATGCTTACAAGGCGTTGAAAAATGATTTCTCTATTCTCAATGAGCCACATGATCAGCTTCAAAGTCGATTGTCCAAATATGATGTTCCTAGCTCATCCATCTCAACATATAGTCACAAGGAAAATGCTAGTGTGGAAAAAGAAGTGGTCAAGGACATCACTCCCAAGGATAAGGGTGTGCTTGATGAAGTTCTTGGGAAGCAAAGGTCAAATCATGGTAAAGAGGGACTTGGGTATGTCACCAAGTCCAAGAAAAAGAAAAACAAGAAGAACAAGACCAAGAATGTGCAAACAAAGATAAGCACCGCTGAGAAGAATGTCACAAAAGACAAGACTAACAATATTGGTTTTGTAGGGTCTCACAATCCAAATTATGAACTCTTTTGTGATGATTATGGCGATGTTTATGCTTATTATGTCGGTCCCTTTGATGAATATATTGCTTGGTCTATTTGGGTCCCAAAGACCCTTGTTACTAACATGAAAGGACCCATTGAAAAATGGGTACCTAAAGCCAAGAAGTAATTCTCTTGCAGGGCTATGCTTCTGGTGGGTCGAAATGGGTGCTGGATAGTGGATGCACTAGTCATATGACCGGAAGCAAGGAGATCATCACAGAGATGCGTCCAAATCATGATAATATCACAGTCTTCTATGGTGATAAGTCTAAATCTCAGGTATTGGGTCTTGGCAAGGTTGTGGTTGCCCACGATATCTCTCGTGGACGTCATGCTTGTTGAGACCCTTGGTTACAACCTTCTTTCTGTTCGTGCCCTTGGCAAGATGGGCTTTGCTGTTTTTATTGATGATGATTTAGTGGTACTCTTGTGGAGCAAGTCTCTAAAGGTCGTCTTCGTTGGATACGTCGAAAATGACCTGTATGTGGTGGACTTTTCGGGGAAATACACTTCGGGTCCGATATGTCTATTCGGAAAGGCTGACGTGGGCTGGCTATGGCATCGCCGTTTAGCCCATGTCAACATGAGAACTTTGTAAAGTCTCCACAAGGGTGGCCACATCCTTGGACTAAAAGACAATGTCTCCTTTGCCAAAGATCGTGTTTGCAGGGCTTGTGTTGAAGGCAAAATGCACTATTATCCCCACAAGAGAAAGACTATTGTGTCCTCAAAGAGGATCTTGGAATTACTTCATGTGGATTTATTTGGTCCTCCTTCTCATGCAAGTCTTTGTGGGAATAAATATTGCTTGGTCATTGTCGATGATTATTCAAGATATACATGGGTCTATTTATTCAAACTAAAGAGTGAGACTCAACAAACTGTCATTGACTTTGCCAATGAAGTTCAACGTCAACACAATGTCCCTATCTTGGCAATAAGAAGTGACAACGGCTCCGAATTCAAAGAACTACACTTTGAATGAGTTTCTAAGCGAAGAGGGGATTAGACATCAATATTCCGCTGCGTACACCCCTCAACAAAATGGTGTAGCCGAGAGGAAGAACCGAACTTTGATGGATATGGCAAGATCAATGTTGGCTGAATTCAAGTCTCCCTACAATTTTTGGGCTGAAGCCATATCCACTGCTTGTCACTCATCAAACCACCTCTACCTCCGAATGATTTTGGACAAGACTCCATATGAAATACTTACCGGTAACAAGCCTAACATCTCATACTTCAGGGTATTCGGGTGTAAGTGTTTCTTTCTTATTAAAGGTGTCCGCTTGTCTAAATTTGAGTCCAAGGCTTTAGAAGGTATTTTTGTTGGTTATGATGTCGAATCCCACACTTACAGAGTCTACAACAAGCTCACTGGGATTGTTGTAGAATCTTGTAGTGTAGAGTTCGATGAAAATAACGGCTCCTTTGTAGGGCAAGTTGATCTTTGTGATGCAGATGTTGAAATACCCCAAGATGCCATAAGAAGAACGGGCGTGGGATTTTTCCGCCCCATTGAGGAACCCCTTGTGGCAGATCGGGAAGTACAATGCTCCACTCAAGTGGAGCCCTCATCTACACAAGATCAACAAGCTCCTACTGTTGGAGAAAACTCTGCACCAACACCGCAACCTGCTAAAGATCATCTATCTCCTGGACAAGTTGGTAGTCCCAGGCCGTACTATCCACCCCCTCCAAGGGGCGGACAATCCGCCCCTGGCACTCCAACTCGTTCCAGGGGATCCGAAGGAGAAGACAACAACCAAGAAGCTCCCAGGCCGGATTCTCCGGCCCCCGAGGGCGGATTATCCGACTCTGGTTCTCCAAGTCCTGTCAGGCTTTCTCAGGAAGAAGGCTCCGGTGCTTCACCTCCCAGGCCGGATAGTCCGGCCCCTCCAAGGGGCGGATTATCCGTCCCTGAAGAACAATCTCTGCAGCAACCTCCTGGTGTTAACTCAGATCAAGAACAAGGGCAAGGCAGTGGTCAAGACAAGGATACAAATACTGAATCAACTCCCTCTAGAAACAATAAGGACATTGAGGCTCGTGTAGATCGGAACCTTGAACTAAGGGGTCACACTCTTGACAAGGTTGTTGGTGGTCTACGAAGAAGAGTAGCTACTAGAAGAGAACTTGCAAGCTTCTGTGATCATCAAGCTCACATTTCCATGGTTGAACCGAATAAGGTCTTTGATGCTCTTGAAGACCCCGATTGGGTTGTTGCAATGCATGAAGAATTAAATAACTTCGAACGCAACAAAGTTTGGAAGCTCGTAGATAAACCCAGGGATTGCCGCAATGTTATCGGCACCAAGTGGATCTTCAAGAACAAACAAGATGAAAATGGCATTGTTGTGAGGAATAAAGCGAGACTCGTGGCTCAAGGTTTCTCTCAAGTGGAAGGAATTGATTTTGGCGAGACTTATGCTCCTGTGGCTCGTCTTGAGTCCATTCGTTTCCTTCTTGCCTATGCAGCCCATCATAATTTTAAATTACAGCAAATGGATGTTAAGATTGCATTTCTTAATGGTCCTCTCCATGAGTTAGTATACGTCAAGCAGCCCCCGGGTTTTGAGGACCCCAAATTTCCGAACCATGTCTACAAACTTGATAAGGCGCTCTATGGCCTTAAACAAGACCCACGTGCGTGGTATGAGCACCTTAAAGAGCTTTTGCTAGACCGTGGATTCGAAGTTGGGAAAATCGATCCCACTCTTTTTACTAAGAAGGTTAATGGGGAGCTTTTTGTATGCCAACTTTACGTAGATGACATTATTTTTGGCTCTACTAACCAAGCTTTTAACGATGAATTTTCAAAGCTTATGACTGACAGGTTTGAGATGTCCATGATGGATGAGTTGAGGTTCTTTCTTGGATTTGAGATCAAACAACTTAGAGAGGGAACCTTTATTAATCAAGCTAAGTACATCCAAGACATGCTCAAAAGGTTCAAGATGACGGATCTCAATGGTGTGGCTACTCCAATGCAAACAAAGTGTCATCTTGAGCTCAATCCCAAGGGTAAAGACGTGGACCAAAAGGTATACTGATCCATGATCGGCTCTCTCCTTTACCTTTGCGCATCTAGGCCCGATATCGTGTTAAGTGTAGGAGTGTGTGCAAGGTACCAAGCCACTCCTAAAGAAAGCCACTTAGTGGCGGTCAAACGAATCTTCAGATATTTGGTTCATTCCCCAAATTTTGGGTTATGGTATCCCAAGGGTTCAAGTTTCTCTCCATGTGGTTACACTGATTCAGATTGGGCTGGTGACAAAGATGATAGGAAATCAACCTCTGGTGCATGTCAATTCTTGGGCAGGTCTCTAGTGTGTTGGTCTTCAAAGAAACAGAATTGTATTTCACTCTCAACAACCGAAGCTGAATATGCTGCTGCTGCAAGTGCTTGTACACAATTGTTATGGATGAGGCAAACTTTAAAGGAATATGGTGTCAATTGTAGCAAAGTGCCTCTATTATGTGACAATGAAAGTTCTATCAAGATTGCTTACAATCCCGTGCAACATACAAGAACAAAACATATAGAGATTCGCAACCACTTCATTTGGGATCATGTTGCTTGTGGTGATATTGCCCTATCCTTTGTAAGCACGAAGAACCAACTTGCTGATATTTTCATGAAGCCCCTTGACGAAGCAAGATTTTGTTATTTGAGGAATGAGCTAAATATCATAGATTCAAGGAGCTTGGCTTGACTATCCTTGCACACTCACTTGCTCTTATTCATGTATTTGGTTTAGATGCGGGCATATACATAGGGGGAGTGTGGTCCTAATTGATTGGGCTAACCCTCCCCCCATAATGCCAAAAGCAAGTAAAATCATTTCCTTTAATATCATTTTGTGATATGTGGGTCATCGATGAGCATTGGTTTTGAACTCAAGATACATCTTCGCGGTGTCATGCCATGCGCTCCAACATGGTGGCTTCGGCCACCGCCCTCTTCCTTGAGAAGAGTTGGTTTCTAATGGTTCTCTTTGGATTTTCTTGCATATCTCTTGTTTAGAGGACTGATCTTCAGGGGCGTTAGCATCGCTCTTCTTCCTTTTTGGCGTTTCGATGCCAAAGGGGGAGAAGTAGTTCTATTAGGTCTCGTGGATTTGCAAGGGTCGGGCGCAACCACTTGTCTTTCTGTTGTTTTTATTTGCTTGCTTGTGCTCTTTTTAGCGTGAACTTATTTGCTATTTGTGCTTGGATTATGTAAGACTATGTCGTGCTCCACTATGTTTGGTATTCATGGAAGTCTAGATTTATCTATTGTGGATCTCATAGAATTCTGGATTTATGTATGGAGCATATTTGATGGCATATGGAATCATGGGATTATCTAATGTATGCATCAATATTGTTGGGATGTGCTCGGAGGCTATCAAGCTAATTATTTTCTTTGGCTGTAATCACATCCCGGTGGTATGACCTTGTTTCCCAACCCACCTTGTTTCAATTATGTTTGCTATGAAAGTTGTGTTCTCTCTAGTGTGTGCATTTGTATTCAAATGCAAATTTTAAATATGCACACATCTAGGGGGAGCGTCTTTCATTTTTAAGGTGGCGTTAGCCGGTTTCATTGCAAATCCTAGTATTGTCATCTAACACCAAAAAGGGGGAGATTGAAAGAACATTTCTTAATCCCTAGTGTTTTGTGTATTAGATAACAATATCAAGGATTATTTAACGTGTGTTGAAGTGTTGCAGCTCTCTCTAAGAAAAAGGGAAAATTATCTGCCTTTGGGGGCGGATAATCCACCCTCCCTCTTGCCAAGAGTGCGCGACCCCCGGAGAGGGGGCGGAGTTTGTGGCCGGATTTTCCGGCCCTGCCGGATAGTCCGCCCCCGGTAGCGTTGTAAAAGGCACCGGTTCCCGCCTCTAAGGGATCCAATAGTGGAGAAGGTGGATCAGGCCTCTCGTGGCGAGATCCATCGGAGAATAGGGTGAGGCCTATTGTGGCGTGGTGGTCTTAGAACCGCCCACCCATCCAACGCAGATGTACTTCCCTTAACAAGGAAGGAACTGCGGTAAAACAAATCCCTGTGTCTCCGCGTGCTCCACTACGGTTCCTTTGCTCCTCTCTTTACGTGCTTAGTAGCTAGGGTTGCATGTAGGGAAATTCTCGTAGTTACATATCTAGAGAATTTACTTTGTGTCAAGCCTAAAATTGAAAAAGTATTAAAATTTGGTTAGCACCTATTCACCCCCCTCTAGGTGCCCATACGATCCATTTCACAAGCTCTCAACATATCTTCCAAAATCTGATTGGTCCTTTCTGTCTATCCATTAGTCTGAGGGTGAAAAGCCGTGCTGAATTCTAACCTTGTTCCCAATGATTTATGCAGTTGTCACCAAAAATGCGAAGTGAATTGAGTTCCTCTATCAGACACAATACTCTTAGGTACTCCATGCAGACATACAATCCTATTCATATAGATCTTAGCCAATTTAGCACTTATATAAGTAGTCTTCACGGGTATGAAATGAGCCACTTTAGTTAGGCGATCCACAACAACCCATATAGAATCATATCTAGATCTGGTCCTTTGCAATCCGGTGATAAAATCCATACCAATCTTATCCCACTTCCAATCAGGTATAGGTAGTGTTTGCAATAACCCTGTCGGTTTCTGATGTTTCGCTTTCACTCGACTACACACATCACACAAGGCAATATGTTCTGCAATATTTTTCTTGAGATTGTTCTACCAAAATCTTTCCTTCACATCCATGTACATCTTGGTGTTTCCTGGATGAATAGAATATGGTGAATCATGTGCTTTTGCAGAATCAATTTCCGAAGCTCCAAATCTTGTCGAATGCAGATACGCTTTCCATACCATAAGGTTCCTTGTTCATCTTCATGGAATCCTTTAGCATTTCCTTTACTAATTTTACCTTTAATATCCTCTATTTCCTTGTCCAACTTTTGGGCTTCTTTAATCTTATCCAACAATGTTGGTTGAACTTCCAATGACATGAGATATCCTTCAGGCACTATCTCCAATATTAGCTCTTTGAATTGAGCACACAAATCATCTGGCAATTCTCCTTTAGTGAGACCATTCACATAAACCTTGCGGCTTAAAGCATCTTCTACAACATTTGCTTTACCAGGATGGTATTGCAAACTCAAGTCATAATCTTTGACGAGCTCTAGCCACCTTCTTTGTCTCATATTAAGTTCCTTCTGAGTGAAGATATATTTCAAACTCTTATGATCTATGAACACTTCACAACGTTTTCCCAAAAGATAGTGTATCCATGTTTTGAGTGCATGGACAACAGAGGCTAACTCTAAATCATGAATAGGATAATTTACTTCATGAGTTTTGAGTTGTCTCGAGGCATAAGCCACAACTTTCCCTTCTTGCATCAATACTCCACCCAATCCTTGGTGAGATGCATCACAATAGACTTGAAAGTCCTTCTCTAAATATGGTAGACATAAGACTGGTGCTGATACTAGTCTCTTCTTCAATTCTTGGAAACTGATTTCACATCCTTCAGTCCAATCAAACTTCTTCTCTTTCTTAAATAACTTCGTCATTGGCTTAGATACTTTGGAGAAATTCTCAATGAACCTTCTATAGTATCCTGCCAAGCCTAGGAAACTCCGAACTTCCTTAACTGACTTGGGAGATTCCCACTCAGTTACAGCTGACACCTTTGCGGGATCGACAGCTATACCATCTCCTGACACAATATGACCAAGAAATCAAACTTCATTCAACCAAAATTCACACTTACTGAACTTGGCATACAACTTGTGCTCCCTAAGTTTCTCAAGAATCAAACGCAAATGTCCTTCATGCTCTTATTTGCTCTTGGAATAGATCAAAATGTCATCGATGAATACGACAACAAACTTGTCAAGAAACTCCATGAACACCTTGTTCATCATGTTCATCAAATAATCTAGTGTATTTGTTAATCCAAATGGCATCCCGGTATACTCATACAATCCATACCTAGTGGTAAAAGCAGTCTTAGGTATCTCTTTCTCTCTAATCTTTAGCTGAAAATAGCCTGATCGGAGATCAATCTTTGAGAACACACGGCTCCTTCTAGCTGATCAAATAGATCATTGATTCTAGGCAAAGGGTACTTGTTCTTTATAGTCACCTCATTGAATGAACGATAATCTATGCATAACCTTTGACTTCTGTCCTTCTTCTCAACAAATAGAACTGGTGCACCCCAAGACGAAGAACTTGGTTGGATAGATCCTTTCTGCAACTGTTATCCAAGTTGTTTCTTGAGTTCTTTCAACTCATCAACTGACATCTTGTAGGGTCTCTTTGATATTGGTCTAGATCCTGGCAGCAAGTCAATCAGAAACTCCACATCTCTATCTGGTGGCATTCCTGGCAATTCCTCCAGAAACACATCCGGGTACTACTTCACAACTGGTACATTTTCTATGGTAACCCCCTTAAGAGAATTTAGCTTACTCCCTTTAGATTCAAAGTTAGACTTGAACCTAATCCGTTTCTTATCCGGGGTTGTGAGTGTAATAGTACGATTGGCACAATCTATTACTCCTTCATACTTAGTCATCCAATCCATGCCCAAAATTACATCCAATCCTTGAGAATCTAGGATTATTAGACTAACTGGAAACTTATACTTTCCAAATTCTATCACTAGATCATGACATCCAAAATTTACTATCATATCTCCACCTAGAGAGCTTACTTTAATAGGACATCCAATAGTTTCAGTTGGATGTCCATTTTTATAAACAAATGCTCTTGATATGAATGAATGCGATGCACCGGTATAAAAAAGAACAAGTGCTGAAAAAGAGTTAAGCTTGAACTTACCAGCCACAACATCAGATTCTTCATAGATTTCCTCAATATTGATGTGGCTCACTTGACCCTTCTGAAAAGGGTTTGGCTTGTTGGCTCCATCAGCCTTCTTTTCTGGGCATTCATTTGCATAGTGCCCAGTTTTCTTGCACTTGAAGCATTCAACCTGACTGATGTCTCTCTTAGCAGGCTGACTTCTATTGCCATTCCCACTGTGATGGCTCTTGTGTCCACTCTTGTGGTTCTTATATCTATCATTGTCATGACTACGGTGATGCTTGTTATCATGGTGACGGTTACTGTTGTGGTGGCTGTTATACTTCCCATGCTTGAGGGATCCAGAACCTCCACTATCATCTCCATGGGAACGCTTGTGTGATGATCCAGAACTATGCTTATCAAAGTGATGCTTCCTCTTCCTATTCTCCACTTGTTTCATATTGCTCTCCAAGATGGTGGCTTTGTCACATAGTGATTGGTAAGTTGGGACATATGCAATAGATAGATGCATGCACATCTCATCATTCAGTCCTTCAAGGAATTTTTCCTTCCTCTTAGCATCAGTGTCAACATCATCCGGTGCATAGCGTGCCGGATTTTTGAACTCCTCAATATACTCTACCACACTGCGATGATGTTGCTTAAGATTGTGGAATTCTTTCTTCTTCAAACTCATCACTCCTGATGAGATATGAGCAGTGCGGAATCCATCCTCAAATATTGCCCAAGTCACATCTTCAATAGGAGTGGTGATTTGGAAATTATCCCACCATGTGGCTACTGGTCCTTCAAGCAGATGTGCTGCAAACCTGACCTTTTCTTCATCAGTTCAGCCCATAGTAACCAAGTCTTTGTTCATAGAATGTAGCCAGTCATTGGCTACCATGGGATGAGTGGTTCCCGAGAACTTGGCAGGACTCAACCTCAAAAACCTGGTAAGCATATCAAAGACTGGTGGGTTGTTTTGATTGTTGTTGTTGTTGTTATTGTTATTGTTATTGTTGTTGTTGTTGTTGTTGTTGTTGTTGTTGTTGTTGTTGTTGTTGTTGTTGTTGTTGTTTTGATTCTGATTCGCCATGAACTGGTTCATCATTTGCATCAACTGAGTCTAATCTGTCATCAGCTACTACATCTCATTGCCATTGTTGTTATTGTTGTTAGTGTTGGGATTGGCACGACAGGGAAGCATCTGTGGTTTCAATAAGGATAAGTAATGAGATATAACCCATAGATACTAACATGCACAATACATCACAGAGCAACAATCACAAATACTCAAGCACAAGAGAAACTTAGAGTTTAAACAACATAAACAAGTTTGGAAAATTAAACACACTAGCAAAGCCATCCACATGTTGGATGATCATTGCGACTCGAAAAATAAAAGGATGATGGATAGATAGGTAGCCAAGTAGTCGACACTACTCCACAATGTTGACCTCCTCGTCTACAAGAGTAAGTCATGTTGTCTCCATGGCTGTATTGTACTCCTCCACGGTGGTGGTCAAAGCATCGACCTTCTCCCGGAGGGCTCTCTTCTGCGAGCGCAGCCTCTCTATCCCTCCCTGCTGTGTCTCTAGCTCAAGATCCTTGAGCTCTATCTCAGCCTTCATCTCGTTGATCCTATTGTTACTATCCTACACTCTCTTCTCTTGATTCTTGAACCTCTTGTCTTGCTTCCCGAACCTAGCCTCCATCTCCTTGATGATCTCATCCTGCTCCGCGAAGGCCTTGTCCTTCTCCCTAAACTGAACCTGTAGCTCATCATTTCTAAGCATGACGTTGGTCCTATCAGTGTCGAGGTGTCTAACAAGGCTCTCTAGGTCCTAAAGATAGAGACGCACTGGCTCAATAGTCTCTCTAGTAGCGTCATCATACACTATAGCCTCTCCCTCCTCGTCACGTCTCCCAAATGGGTGGAAGTAAAAGCCCCTGAGCTCGATGGAGTGACGTCCACAAAGGCGTCCAAGTAGCTCCTGCATGACAACGTCGAGTCCCTTCTCCTTGTCATCGTGCATCAACTTGAAGGCAATCTCCTCAGTGGGTGGCTCCGACTGGCGTCTAGGCTGCGAGACTCTAAATCCCCATAAATCCTTCCTCTCGAACTTCGTAAGATGAAGTCCCTTAATATTAGGGAGGGGGAGATTGAGCACACTAGTGAGCTCCATGATACGAGAACCAAAACGAGTTCCCTTGAACTCCTCGACGGTGTTGATAACAAAGCTAGGCATCTATTGCATATGATAGAGAAAAATTAGAATCAACACAAGTAAAGAGAAAAACATAAGGTAGTGAAACAAAAGCAAATAGCATACATAAAACACACAAGTCATGGCATACAATATTCAATCACAAACACAAGGTTCAAATGACTTAGATAAATTTTTGCCATACCACATAGGTTGGTATGATCAGAATTTTCAACGTGAGAAAAACGATAAGTGTGGTGGTCCAACTATTGGATTACGTTACAATTCTCACTCATATGCTAAGTCTATGATATCCTCCTTTAGTCGTTTTATAGCGGTCTCTAAGTCTTGGGTATACTTCTTCTCCTCTCTAAGGTTATTTTGAGTGTTGAGAATTATACACTTGAGTCTTTCACCAAGCTCCTTGATAGCATTCCAAGCTGCATTCCTTGCAGAGTCAAAGAATGACATATGCATTTCAGAGTTGGTGACCATGCAGAATCCCGACTCTTTGTGGTTGTCCACCTTGTTTTTATACAAGCGGAGTTGTACCCACCAATATTATTCTCCTTCATCCATCACTGGGAATCCCTTGTACACGGCTTCACCATGTATTCCCAAGATAACCATGAGGTTTTTGAGTGCCTTGGGAAATTCCGTCTCACATTCTAAGGTCATGGTCATGAGTGGTCCCTTCTTAACGACTTCGTTGATGGCGGCCATCTACAAATAGAGATGAGAAAGAAGATTAGGAGAGGTTCACGAGAAGAAAAGACAAGTGTGGAATATGCAAAGAGTTGCATTTTTCCTAGTGGTTTCCTTAGTCTAATCCATCTTAGGGTCATAATCCTACAGGCAACACAGTGCTCTGATACCATTTGTAAGACCCCACCTTTTAAAGGTAAAGGCCCCTGTAATTGCAATGCTAGTCGCTCGATCAAAATGCTAGCATCCACAGTTTAAGATGAAGTACACAGATACAAAGGTCATTATTACATCGCCATTCCAGAATACCATAGTCTTTACAACTCAATAGCCCAATGCTAATACATAGAGTTCATAACATAAACTAAATAATTAGAAGTCTTCATCTTCATGTGCCACATGCAAAAATGTTGAGTGTAGACTCACAACCCGAATCTCCATAAGAGTAACTTGCAACATCATAAGTTACAGTCGATGCATTTGGAATTGTATTGGAAAGTGATACCATAGTAGAATAGTAGCATCAACATCTATATGAATTTGGCTAAGTGTAGTTCATGCTGGCTTTGCTCAAAATAAGGTTTTTCTTATAAGTTGAAAACACTAAGTTTTTGTTTAACAAAAACACCCAAGGAACCACCAATAGACATTGGTGAACCTTTACCCTTGTTCATCCACAAGTTTTAACTTACAAAAATTGGGATGAGGAGATTCTTAATCACTTCAATGTCTTTGATGCTCAAATTGTCTGTTGCCAGGGACACGGCTAAATACTTAGGTTTTACCCTCTCGAGAGGTGGTGCACTTTCCCCACAAGACTCGACATGCATCGAGACGAGACTTTTCAGAAGTATCCCCTTAGACCACCATGGACTCATTCCATCCTATCAACCCTACCACCAACTGTCCATCTGGCTAAGTTCTTGCAACCTAGTTGGTCAAGGCAGAGCCCATATGCCATGTGGTTGCACTAGAAGCTTCTCAACACTAAATATCTCAAATCCCTTTGTTCCTGGGTGGCCATCCACAAGTGTGATACACAAGGTAAACCATATACATGGGCCTTGTGTAACCACTTAACACAAACCAATCTTTCCATTCCACTCGGGTGATTCATTCATATGTTGTTTTATTAATCAAAAACACAAGTCATAGACTTAGCAATATTTCATGAATAATCCACCCTTGTATTCTACTATCTAGGATAAGCATACTAGTATAGCAAGTTTCTTATCTTAGGGAAAATTACTAAGACAACATCTACTAGGATTTTCCAAGGCATAGCATAGTATATACTTAGAAAATTTCCAATCCAATTCCTACTCAAAATATCACTAATGCATAGATAAAACAGTAGGACAAAAATATTAAGCATCACTTGCCTTGGTATCTAGGAGAGTAGCAACATTCCTCACAATCACAATCACCACAATCACCAAAATCTACACATAAAATCATAACACCAAATTCACATTTCAATATTCAAACAAAAATACATATGAATGCATGCAAATGCAATGGAATGATTTTCTACACTAAACAAGTCCAACCAAACAGTACTGAACACAAATTAAACTTTCTAAAGTATAAACAAACTCAACTTTACTTTAAAACAATTTTCCAAATAATTTTTATATGCAAAATAGGCCTACAAATGCTTCTGCAAATAATCCTATTTTTACAGAAGCAAATGACAAATTCAAGGCCATAGATGTGTAGGGTTTAATTTTCTGAATCCATTGATATATTATTTGTAATTTTTGGAGAAACAGAACAAAAGTTATGAATTTTACAAGTTAATTCATCAAATAGATTTAAAATCAGATTTTAAAACAGAGGCAGTGACACGCGGCGTGTTCCTATTGGCCCGTAACGCTTCGCGCGGAACACGCGCGTGGGCCATAGATCGAAGTTAGACCGCGTGGTCCAGATCTATTAGCGGTGTTGGATCTAGATCCAACAGATCTAGACGATGCGATCGTAGCGGGGCGGCGCTGATGGCGCTGGCGACGGCAACGGCTCTGCTGGCTATGTTCTAGCAGTGCCAGGGGTAAAAGGGGGAGGTGAGGGTGGTTACCGAAGCATAGAGTCGTGGTGAAGCTCGACGTGTAGCTGGCTGGGACAGGGGCGCACAGACACAGTGGATATTTCCTGCCGGAGTTCCGCAGAGCGTCGGGAGCGTACGGTGGTCGCTGGCGTCGGTGCTACGAGGCAAAATAGGACAAACAAAATGTAGTATTAGACGCGCGCGAGGATAGCGATCATGATAGCATCAACCAGTGGGAGAGGGGTGGATGGAACTCACCGAGAAAGCTCGCCGGAGACGAGTTCACCGTCGGGTGCGTGCGGCCGAAGACGGAGGCAAGCTCCTGGGTCACGAGCAGGCAAGTAGCAAGCGTCAGTAGGTGCCCACGAAGATGGCGAGTAAGATAGGGTGAAGTAGAGGCCAAGGGGGGGTCAAGGCTCACCGGGATTGGTCGCCGGAGTCGTGTGGTGTCGCGGCGGTGTGAACTCGATTACTAGCAGCCTGGGGGCGCTCGGGCGGTGAGGTTTGAGGGGAAATGGCCACAGCAAGGTGGGGGTTAAGTAGCATGCGTTGGCTTGGGAAATCACGCCGTGAATCAAGCGTTATTAAGCGAATTCAATCGCGGCAGAAACGGTAGGCGACGACGTGGTCAGCGGCGTGGGGCCTTCCTATCAGCAAGAGGGGTGTGGCTCGCGCGGGTGAGAAAGAGAGAGTGGGAGGAGAACCCGGGTGGGCTTGCTGGGCCGAAAGGGTTGTTGGGCTAGATAGGCAGCGCCTATTTTTTTCTCCTTTTTCTTTTCTAATTTGATTTTCAGAAATGGTTTTGAAACCCCAATTCAAATTTGTTTGAATTCAAATCTTCACCAAGCTTTTGCATGGTGATCCTAGCATTCAAAAGTGTGTCAAACACATCTAACCACTCAAAAACACTTTGGTCTTTGAAAATAAAAATAAAACCATGCCCCATATATAATATATAAAGAGGGGCTTAAATATGGTTTCATTTAGGGTTTTGGTTTGAAAAAATTCATGCAAGATCAAAAATTCTTATGATGATATGAATGCAATACATGATTTTGCATTTGACAAAATTTGGGATGTTACAACAGTAGATGGAATATCAATGATAAAGGAATGGACTGGGGTCCACAGTTCACAAGAGGTGTTTCTCCTTACCATAAATAGCATGTTGGGTGACCAAATTACAGTTGGGAAATTGACAAATTGAAAATGGATAAATATGCATGTACAAGTCATGATGATTCCTATGAGATTTGTTTGGATATTACTGAAGGGTTTCGCGGCATAGTAAATCAAAATTTTCTAAGAATGCGAACAGAGGGAAGCCAAGATCTAATCTAGGAGATGCAAACAACGAGAGAGATTGGATTAGATCTTCATACCCTTGAAGATTCGCACAGCGGAACGTTCATCGGAACGTGGGTGATGTAGTCGTACTCGCTTCTCCTCCTCGCGATCCGATCCGATCTAGCACCACAAGTGGTGATGCCTCCATGAGATGCACATGTGCAGCACCTCGACGTCTCCTCCTTCCTTGGTCCCGCAAGTATGGTGGAGAGATGGGTTGGATCTACAACGCGACGGCGCGGTGCAATTGGTGGAGAGTTTCTGCAGCAGGGCTTCGCCTACACGCAATCGGGAGGGAGAGAGAGAGGAGGGCAGCATGGCGACTAGGGTTAAGGAGGAGGTGTGGGGGGTGGTGCGCCCCGGCCCTCTATATATAGAGGGGTGGGCGCCTGCCCTAACCCCTCCCCCAAGCCCTAGGCCGGCGGCCAAGGAGGGAGGAGTGGGGGGCAAGGAAACCCCCCCTTCTAGAAGCTCCAACTAGGGTTTTACCCTTGCTGGCCGATTGGGCCCTATGGGGCCTTGTGACCCTGGCCCAATGTGGCCAGGGCACTCCCTCATAGGCCCATGCCCCCTCCTGACAGGTGGGACCACGTTGGTCCCTCTCCAGAAGGTTCTAGAAGCTTCCGGCACAATACCGAT
Organism: Avena sativa; assembly: GCA_916181665.1. Taxonomy (NCBI): domain Eukaryota; kingdom Viridiplantae; phylum Streptophyta; class Magnoliopsida; order Poales; family Poaceae; genus Avena; species Avena sativa. Next base: position 5,707,117 of record OV702293.1, on the reverse strand, counting down.
TAACCCGGAACAATTCCAAACTCCAAAAACTGCACTGCCTTATATGAATCTTATTCTCTGGACCATTCCGTAACCTCTCGTGATGTCCCGGATCCCATCCGAGACTCCGAACAAAAACTCATAAACTAATTATCCAATCTATCCTAGCGTCGAGACACGTTAAGTGTCTGACCCTGCGGGTTCGAGAATATGCGGACATGATATTCTATCAATAATCAACAGCGGGGTCTGGAAACCCATATTGACTCCCACACATTCATAGATGATCATATCGGATGAACCACGATGCCAGGATTCAATCAATCCCATATATATACTCCCTTCGTCTCGTGATATTTTACTTGCCCGAGATTCGATCGTCGGTACCGTCATACCTAGTTCAATCTCGTTCACAGCAAGTACTTTACTCGTTCTGTAATCCGATATCACTTTGTGATTAACTCCTTAACCACATGCTTGCAAGCGGTGTTGATATCGATTACCGAGTGGGCCTGAAGTATATCTCTCCGACTTGGGAGGGACAAATCCCATCTCGATACATACAACCCAACAGGCACTTTCCGATCACCTGAGAGACACCTTTATGATCACCCTCTCATAGGATGACGTTTGATGACCTCAAAACTTTCTTCCAATACCAGGGAGTTGTATTATCTCATGGTCTAAGGAATACAATATTTGACATAAGAAAAGCTTCGCAAATACGAACAAGATGACATGATCTAATTGCTTCGCTTAGTTTGGGTCTGTCCATCATATCATTCTCCCAATGATATGATCTCATTATTAATCGACAACTCATGTCTATGGTTAGGAAACCTTAACCATCATTAATCAATGAGCTAGTCCATAGAGGCATACTAGGGACACGGTGTTGTTCACAAACCACACAAGTATTAAAGTTTCCGCTTAATACAATTCTAGCATGGAATATAAACATTATCATGAACAAGAATTATAATAATAACATCTTTATTATTGCCTCTAGGGCATAATTCCAACAGTCTCCCACTTGCACTAGAGTCAATAATCTAGTTTACATTTGGCAACAATCTCACACCCATGGCACTGAGGTGCTGATCATGTTTTACACGTGGAAGAGGTTTAGTCAATGGATATGCGACATTCAGATCTGTATGTACTTTGCTAATCTTCAGATCTCCATCTGCTATATAATCTCGGATTATATGAAACTTGCGGTTGATATGCTTGGTCTTTGGATGATATTTTGGTTCCTTAGCGAGTGCTATGGCACCAGTGTTGTCACACAATATCTCCAGTGGGTCCAATGCACTTGGAACCACTCCAAGCTCAGTGATGAAGTTCCTGATCCAAACTCCTTCACTTGACGCTTCTGCAGCAGCCATGTATTCCGCTTCTACTGTAGATCCCGCGATCACGCTTTGCTTGCAGCTTCTCCAGCTCACAGCTCCTCCATTCAAAATATAAACGTATCCTGTCTGAGATTTAGAATCATCCTTGTCGGTGTCGAAACTAGCGTCGACGTAACCTTTTACGACGAGCTGTTCATCACCCCCATAGACTAAGAACATTTCTTTAGTCCTATTTAGGTACTTTAGGATGTTCTTCACGGCTGTCCAGTGTTCCACTCCTGGATCACTTTGATATCTGCTCGTCAAACTAAGAGCATTGGACACATCCGGTCTAGTACACAACATGGCATACATGATAGAACCTATGGCCGAGGCATATGGCACTTTGCTCATAGCTTCTCTATCATTTACCGTAGCCGGACACTGAGCCTTGCTCAATATCTTACCTGACAACATAGACACTGAACCTTTCTTTGCCTTATCCATTCTGAACCTTTTCAGAACTTTGTCTAGGTATGTACTCTGGCTTAAAGCTATAAGGCGTCTTTGTCTATCTCTATAGATTTTGATGCCCAATATATAAGCAGCTTCCCCTAGGTCTTTCATTGAAAAACACTTGTTCAAATAACTCTTCACATCGTTAAGCATGTTAATGTCATTTCCAATAATCAATATGTCATCCACATATAGTACCAGAAATGTCACCGAGCTCCCACTCACTTTCTTGTAGATACAAGCTTCGTAGCTATTTGGAACAAATCCAAAGCTCTTGATCACTTGATCAAAACGAAGGTTCCAACTCCGAGATGCTTGCTTCAGTCCATAAATGGAACGCTGAAGTTTGCATACGTTATCAACATCCTTAGGATCGACAAAACCTTCGGGTTGCATCATATACAACTCTTCATCAATGTTTCCATTGAGGAATGCAGTCTTGACTTCCATCTGCCAAATTTCATAATCATGAAACGCAGCAATTGCTAATAAAATCCGAATGGACTTAAACATCGCTACGGGAGAGAAAGTCTCATCGTAGTCAACACCTTGAACTTGTTGAAAACCTTTCGCGACAAGACGTGCTTTATAGACGGTAACATTACCATCTGCGTCCGTTTTCTTCTTGAAAATCCATTTGCACTCAACGGCCTTACGGTCGCTAGGAGGGTCCACCAAAGTCCATACTTGGTTTTCGCTCATGGATCCCAATTCGGATTTCATGGCCTCTAGCCATTTCTCAGAGTCTGGGCTCATCATCGCTTCCTCATAGTTCGCAGGCTCACTGTCGTCTACTAAAAAGACAGTTAAGACAGGGTTGTCGTACCACTCAGGAGGGGCACGCGACCTTGTCGACCTGCGACGTTCAGTAGCAGCATCGTCCGAAGCTTCATGATCCTTATCATTAGCTTCCTCTATTATTGGTGCAGGCGGCACTGGAACAATTTCAGGTGCTGCGCTACTCTCCAATTCAAGAGAAGGTTCAATAACCTCGTCTAGCTCTACTTTCCTCCCACTCACTTCTTTCGAGAGAAACTCCTTCTCAAGAAAGGAACCGTTCTTTGCGACAAACACTTTGCCTTCGGTTCTGTGATAGAAGGTATACCCAATAGTTTCCTTAGGGTATCCTATGAAGACGCATTTCTCCGCTTTGGGTTCGAGCTTGTCTGGCATCAACTTCTTGACGTAAGCTTCGCATCCCCAAACTTTAAGAAACGACAACTTAGGTTTAGCGCCAAACCACAGTTCATACGGTGTTGTCTCAGCGGATTTAGATGGTGCCCTATTTAAAGTGAATGCAGCGGTTTCTAATGCATAACCCCAAAATGATAACGGCAAATCAGTAAGAGACATCATCGATCGGACCATATCTAATAGGGTTCGATTCCGGCGTTCAGACACACCATTGCGTTGTGGTGTTCCGGGTGGCGTGAGTTGTGAAACGATTCCGCTCGCTTTAAGATGCGTGAGAAAATCATAACTCAACTATTCACCCCCACGATCGGATCGTAGAAACTTAATCTTTCTGTTACGATGGTTCTCCACTTCATTCTGAAATTCCTTGAACTTTTCAAATGTGTCAGATTTATGTTTCATTAAATAGATATACCCATATCTACTTAAGTCATTGGTAAAAGTGAGAAAATAGCGATATCCACCGCGCGTCGAAACACTCATCGGTCCGCACACATCGGTATGTATGATTTCCAACAAGTCCGTTGCTCGCTCCATCATTCCGGAGAACGGGGTTTTGATCATCTTGCCCATGAGGCATGGTTCGCATGTGTCAAATGATTCAAAATCAAGAGACTCCAAAAGTCCATCAGAATGGAGTTTCTTCATACGCTTTACACCAATATGACCTAGACGAGAGTGCCACAAATAAGTAGTATTATCACTATCTACTTTGCATCTCTTAGCCTCAATGTTATGGATGTGTGTTTCATCCCTTTCGAGATTCAGAAGAAATAAACCATTCACAGCAGGTGCATGACCATAAAAGATGTTACTCATATAAATAGAACAACCATTATTCTCCGATTTAAATGAATAACTGTCTTGCAATAAACATGATCCAGAAATAATGTTCATGCTCAACGCAGGCACATAATAACACTTATTAAGGTTTAAAACTAATCCCGAAGGTAAAACTAAGGAGAGTGTGCCGACGGCCATCACATCAACCCTTGATCCGTTGCCAACGCGCATCGTCACCTCATCCCTCGCAAGCCACCATCTATTCCGTAGCTCCTGTTTCGAGTTACAAATATTAGCAACTGAACCAGTATCAAATACCCAGGCACTACAACGAGGGCTAGTAAGGAAAACATCAATAACATGTATATCAAATATACCTTTGATGGTGTCAGCCTTCTTGTCTGCTAAGTACGTCGGACAGTTGCGCTTCCAGTGACCCTTGTCCTTACAATAGAAGCACTCAGTGTCCGGCTTAGGACCAGACTTGAGCTTCTTCTCAGCAGGGGCAACGCGCTTGCCGCCGCCTTTCTTGAAGGGCTTCTTTGCACCCTTACCTTTCTTAAAGGAGGGCTTGTTGACCATCAACACATGATTATCCTTTTTGATGTCCACCTCCGCAGCCTTCAGCTTTGCGAAGAGCTTGGTGATCGTATCAGTGGAACCAATCTGATTATGAGTCACTACAAAACTTTTGTAGCTGGGAGCGAGTGATTGCAGAACCCTGTCAATCTTGAGCTCCTCTGGAATCTTGGAGTCCAGTTGCTCAAGGCGTTGAGTGTAGCCCGACATCTTTATGGCGTGCTCACTAACGGAACTCCCTTCCTCCATCTTGCAGTTAAAGAATCTCTCAGAGATCTCATATCTCTCAGAACGGGCCTGAGTCTGAAACATGGTTTTCAGTTCCTCAAGAATCTCAAAGGGCCCGGGATAGTCTTCAAAACGATTTTGAAGGTCCGATTCCATAGCAAACAACATGGTGCTCTTAATCATACCATAATCATCTTTGCGCGACTGGTAGACAGCTTTCTCATCAGCCGGCGCAGTTGCAGCAGGGGGTTATCTAACGCTTTCTCAAGGACATAGTCCTTTTGACCGCCAGAGAGAATGATTCTCAGATTGCGGAACCAGTTGGTGAAGTTAGACCCATTGTTCTTAAGCTTTTCTTTTTCAGCAAAAACGTTGAAGTTGAAGTTGGACTTAGCCATGTGATCTACAATATTTGCAAGTACAAATCAGACTATGTTCATGATAACTAGTTCAACCTTTAATCAAATTACTAGATGAACTCCCACTAAATTCAACATCCCTCAAGTTGTTTAGTGAACATGATCCAAATTCACCACACCTAATCCGATCTTCACGATAAGAGATGTGGCTTCAATGGTGGACAACGAAGTGTCGATCATATCATTCATATGACTCATGCTTAACCTTTCGATTCATTTGTTCCGAGGCCATGTCTGTACATGCTAGGCTCGTCAAGTCAAACCCAAGTATTTCCGCGTGTGCAAAACTGGCTTGCACCCGTTGTATGTGAGCGTAGAGTTTATAGCACCCGATCATCACGTGATGCTTGGACACGACGAACTTTCGCAACGGTGCATACATGGGCAGAACACAGTTTTATCTTGATCTTTAAGTGAGGAATCATCTTATAATGCTACCGTCGCGATCTAAGCATAATAAGATACATAAAAAGATAAACATCACATGCATATAACTTTTTGTGACATGGTATAGCCAATCTTCGCGCAATGATCTCCATCTTGTGCGTGCCGGCATGATCTCCATCACTCCACCATGATTGCCGCCACCATGAATAGAAACTACAACTATTGCTAACTACTTAGCGATAAAGTAAAGCTATTACATGGCGTATAAGAAGTTGACTCGCAGGTCATACACAATTATAAAGACAACCATATGGCTCCTGCCGGTTGTGTACTCATCGACATGCAAATCGTGAAACATTACAAAACATGGTCATCGCATACAATACATACATCACATCTTGGGCCATACCATATCACAGAAAACACTCCCTGCAAAAACGAGTTAGACGCCTCTACTTTGTTGTTGCATGTTTTACGTGGCTTATGGGAGTAGCAAGCTAAAAACGATTCTTACCTACGGAAAGCCACAACGGTGATATTATGGTTGCCAAACTCCGGTGTTAAACCCATGACAACTATAGTGAGAGAAACAGGCATCCACCAGCCGCATGTGTGGAACAAGCCACACGTCAAGTGCGGAGCCGGTCTCGCGAACGACGTCGCGTAAGGTTGGCCTGGACCGCTTCAATCTCACTATCCCGCGTCATAAGAAGAACACAAACTAGAGGCTTGCAACAGAAAACATCAACGCCCGCAACAACCATGTTGCGTTCTACTCGTGAAACACATCTACTCATAGATCTAGCTCTGATACCACTGAAGGGTTTCGCGGCATAGTAAATCAAAATTTTCTACGGATGCGAACAGAGGGAAGCCAAGATCTAATCTAGGAGATGCAAACAACGAGAGAGATTGGATTAGATCTTCATACCCTTGAAGATTCGCACAGCGGAACGTTCGTCGGAACATGGGTGATGTAGTCGTACTCGCTTCTCCTCCTCGCGATCCGATCCGATCTAGCACCACAAGTGGCGATGCCTCCGTGAGATGCACACGTGCAACACCTCGACGTCTCCTCCTTCCTTGGTCCAGCAATTATGGTGGAGATATGGGTTGGATCTACAACGCAACGGCGCGGTGCAATTGGTGGAGAGTTTCTGCAGCAGGGCTTCGCCTACACGCAGTCGGGAGGGAGAGAGAGAGGAGGGCAGCAGGGCGACTAGGGTTGAGGAGGAGGTGTGTGTGGGGGGGGGGGGGGTGCGCCCCAGCCCTCTATATATAGAGGGGTGGGCGCCTGCCCTAACCCCTCCCCCAAGCCCTAGGCTGGCGGCCAAGGAGGGAGGAGTGGGGGGCAAGGAAACCCCCCCTTCTAGAAGCTCCAACTAGGGTTTTACCCTTGCTGGCCGGTTGGGCCCTATGGGGCCTTGTGCCCCTGGCCCAATGCGGCCAGGGCACTCCCTCATAGGCCCATGCCCCCTCCCGACAGGTGGGACCACGTTGGTCCCCCTCCGGAAGGTTCTAGAAGCTTCCGGTACAATACAGATTAACCCGGAACAATTCCGAACTCCAAAAACTGCACTGCCTTATATGAATCTTATTCTCCGGACCATTCCGGAACCTCTCGTGATGTCCCGGATCCCATCCGAGACTCCGAAAAAAAACTCATAAACCAATTATCCAATCTATCCTAGCGTCGAGACACGTTAAGTGTGTGACCCTGCGGGTTCGAGAATATACGGACATGATCTTCTATCAATAATCAACAGCGGGGTCTGGAAACCCATATTGACTCCCACACATTCATCGATGATCATATCGGATGAACCACGATGCCAGGATTCAATCAATCCCATATATATATTCCCTTCGTCTCGCGATATTTTACTTGCCCGAGATTCGATCGTCGGTACCGTCATACCTAGTTCAATCTCGTTCACAGCAAGTACTTTACTCGTTCCGTAATCCGATATCACTTTGTGATTAACTCCTTAACCACATGCTTGCAAGTGGTGTTGATATCGATTACCGAGTGGGCCCGAAGTATATCTCTCCGACTTGGGAGGGACAAATCCCATCTCGATACATAAAACCCAACAGGCACTTTCCGATCACCTGAGAGACACCTTTATGATCACCCTCTCATAGGATGACGTTTGATAACCTCAAAGCTTTCTTCCAATACCAGGGAGTTGTATTATCTCATGGTCTAAGGAATACAATATTTTACATAAGAAAAGCTTCGCAAAGACGAACACGATGACACGATCTAATTGCTTCGCTTAGTTTGGGTCTGTCCATCATATCATTCTCCCAATGATATGATCTCATTATTAATCGACAACTCATGTCTATGGTTAGGAAACCTTAACCATCATTAATCAATGAGCTAGTCCATAGAGGCGTACTAGGGACACGGTGTTGTTCACAAACCACACAAGTATTAAAGTTTCCGCTTAATACAATTCTAGCATGGAATATAAACATTATCATGAACAAGAATTATAATAATAACATCTTTATTATTGCCTCTAGGGCATAATTCCAACAATTACAACATAATGCATAGACTGTAATCCAACTGCATCTTTGACTAATAATCCACCTTCAGGTTATTATCCGAACCCCTTCCAGTATTAAGTTGCAAGCAACAGATAATTGCATTAAGCAAAGTGTGTAAATTAAACAATATAATTGCCCTTATACAAAGAATTGTTGTTTTCTCCCTAGTAGCAACATCACATCTACAACCTTAGAGATTTCTGTCACTTCCCCAGATTACTAGAGGCATGAACCTACTATCGAGCATAAATACTCCCTCTTGGAGTTGCAAGCATCTACTTGGCCAAAGCATCTATGAACAACGGAGAGCATGCAAGATCACAAATAACACAGACATGATAGAATCAATAATCAGTCTTGAACATAGTACTCAATATCCATCGGACCCCAACAAACACAACATGTAAGATTACAAAATAGATGAGCTTGATCATGAACAGAGCTCACAAGATCTAAACATGATAGCACAAAGGAGGAGAACCAACCATATAGCTACTATATGGACCCGTAGTCCAAGGGTGAACTACTCACGCATCACTCCGGAGGCTGGCATGGTGATGAAGAAGGCCTCCAGGATGATCTCTCCCCTCCGGCTGGGTGCAGGGAAGAGCTTCAGATCCCCCAATCTAGGGATGGAGATGGAGGCGGCTACTGACTGTTTCGTGGAGATTTGATCGGGTCCTTCTGGTTTCTGCATCGGGGTGCTTTTATAGGCGAAGGGGCAAGGTCAGTGGGCGCCCGAGGGGCCCACACCTAGGGCTGGAGCCCCTTGGCCGCGCCGCCACATGGTGTGGCCGCCTCGTGGCCCCACTTCGGCTGCCCTTCGGACTCCATGTTCCTTCTGGTAAAATATTGACTTTGGCTTTTGTCCCGTCCAATTACGAGAATATTTCCTTACTAACTTTTCTGAAACCAAAACAGCAAAAAACATGCAACTAGCACCGCGGCATCTTGTCAATAGGTTAGTTCAAAAAATGTATAAAAATACCTCAAAGTATAGACAAAACATAATAAAGTCGATACAAAACAAGCATGGAGCATCAAAAATTGTAGATACGTTTATGACGTATCACCGATTCCCCTGGTTCCTTTCTTACGACTTCTCTTCAATGCTTCTTGCTTGGGCATCTCGGATCCTGGGGCATCCTTGTTTCCTCCTCATGTCTTAATGTCATGGGCCTGGTCATACCATTGGCACTTGGTTCAAGTAGTATCCCGTTCATATGAAGATCAACGGAAGACAATAGATGGAGCGAATTCACCTTAGTAGGAGTTGTTGGTGTAGCATGATATGGACCAATGCTGATTGCCATGTGTTGAGCTGCATCACGTGAGGATGTCCAATACGGGGAGCACACAAGTTTACCCAGGTCTAGATATGACCGCGGTGGCCGGATCCTACTCATGCTATTAATCCACTATAATCGGCAAAGCAAAAGGTTAGAGAGGGTTTGATGGTGGTTCACCTATGCGACATGAGATTGATCGATCCCTAAGGGTTGCCCGTATGCCGAATTATATAGATATCTGGCATAGGGTTTAGAGGAAGAAAACCTATTTGACTATGGTATAGAATACAATATAGTCGGTAACTACTACATCTAGTACTTCAAATCTTCCGGCTTTTGGCCCAAGTTGGTAAATCTTCTGGGCCTTTTCGTAGCCGGATGGGTCTCTGTCTGTCTCATTGACTGCGCCGCTCATGGAGACGTAGCCTCTAACCACAAGTGGGCCACCCAGGTCCACGAATATAATTGATGGCCGTGGGTATTACACAAAAAATATAACCCCGATAGTATCCCCCGAGCACTCCAAGATCCTTGATCCGGATTCTGTCTTTAGCTATAGTGGTATTTAACGTGGAAAATCTTGAAGGGTTACATAAACTATGTCAATGAAATTTATCCGACTATAATGAAGTCGGACGAACCCTCAGTTATTCTTCTTCATTTCTCAACTCGATTCAAACTTATTCAAATTTATTTCTTAGTTAACCAAGGGGACCGTTTGAAAGTCCGCAACCTTTGAGACACTCAAGAATTTTTCACGTCAAACTAAAAAACTTTTGTCACATTGCAAATATGGCCGTTGGTAGGTCCCACATTCAACGGGGTCCGTCTCTGTGTGGACCGAGTCTTCCGCTCCGTTCCCTTACATGTGGCGAAAATCTCGCGTTCACACCTGCCTCGTACGAATCATGGAGAAGACGTATATAAATGTGGATACAACGGCCTCCCCACAGTCACACCCATCTTCCCAGCCATTCTCATCTTCTTCTTCCTCCTTAGAGGAGATGGAGGAGGCCAAGCCACATCACCGTACGTCGGAGCGTGCTGTGCAATACTACGCGCGCCAAGTCGGCAACATCATCGTCCTTGACGAAAACTCCGATGAGGCTGGGCCAAGCCAACCACATCGGTGGCACGGTGATAACAGTCAGCGATGCAGCAACCCGGTGCCGAAGGACGAGCCTCCGAGCACCAACAACTATGATGACTACTCTGAGATGTATCGCTACTTTGGTATGTAATAGTTTGGGTTTTTTAGTCGTATTTTAAAAACATACGTGTTTGTATAAATTCAGCCGTTTCAATTGTTGTATATATGCCCAAAAGGCAATAATAAAAGTAGTTATTATTATATATTTGTTTTGATGACATCAAACACCACTTCGTAACTGGGTGGTTATAACGGTGGCATTGAGTGTCCAGAAAGTATGTGTTGAGGCTCATGGATCAAGAGGGGGATTTGTCCATCCATATGACGGATAGATATACTCTGGGCCCTCTCGATGAAATGTCATCCAATTAGCTTGCAAGCATGTGACTGGCTCACAAGGGATCACATATCATAGGAACGAGTAAAGAATACTTATCGGCAACGAAGTTGAACTAGGTATTCAGAGATACCGACAATCAGACCTCGGATAAGGAAAGTATCACAAGACAAAGGGAAATTGGTATCGTATATAAATGGTTCATTCGATCACGAAGTAATCGTAGAAATATGTGGGATCTATATGAATTTACACATTCCTCTATTGGTTATTGATCGGAGAAGAGTCTCGGTCATGTCTGTATAATTCACGAATCGTAGGGAGACACACTTAAGGATTCGATGTTGTTTAGTAGATATGGAATGTGAGTTAGAAGACCGAATGTCGTTTGAAGTCTCGGATGGGATCCGGTATATCATGAGGAGATCCGGAATGGTCCGGAGAATAAGATTCATATAAAGAAAGTCCAAATCCAGAGTTCAGGAATGATTCCGATATTTTCACCAGAATGTTCTAGAAGGGTCTAGAAGGTTCATCGAACCGGAAGGAGAAGGGTATATGAATGTGTCATGACAAAGTGGAATGGTGGCATCATGCTCTAGGTCACTTGGCTGGACACTTGGAAGAGAGAAATCAAACTCTAATTTGAAAGTCCAAAAGGCAGTTTGAAAAAGTCAAACTAGGACAATATTTCCAAGTGGAGGGAGGGAAGGATTCCTCCCTCCCCTTGCTGCCAGCCACATGAAGTGGTGTTGGGGGAGGATTCCCTCCCCCTTTCCGCCCCTCCCTCTCATAAATAGAGGGGAGGGGGCGCCCCCTTGCCCCACAACTCCAAGCCCTAGGCGCTGGCCTCCACCCAAGTCGCCACCGCCCTAGTGCCCTCCTCCCAAACCGCTGACTCGGGGCATCCCCTTGCCCTAGCCGCCGGCCACAACACCCCCTCGGGCCCTCTAAACCCTAGATCACCGAGGCCCTCTTTTACTCCACCATACCTGCTCCGGCTTAGGCGAAGCCCTGCAGGATCTCCTCGCTAAACTTTGACACCACGCCGTCATGCAGCCGGAATCGTGAGGAGCAAGCTACAATCTCCGCTGCCTACTGGAACAAGGGAGATGAAGGTCTTCATCGAGTACTGTATGTGTGACCGACTGCTGGAGCGCTGCCAGAACGCGACGCCGGAAGGATCGTCTACACAATCTTGAGATCGGCAAGTGAACGACTACATCACCCACGATAATCTACCCTCGTTAACCGCTTTGGAATCTTCGAGGGTGAGTATTCTATCGACTCGTTGCTACAATCTAGTAGATAGATCTTGGCTCGTGTGTGTTCATGCGGTAGAATTTTTTTGTTTTCCATGCTACGAACCCCTACATCAATTCGTTGTTCTATGCTTCAATTTGTGTCTTTTCAATTTTTTGGAAATAACTTATCGGTGGCGCGGCTGGGAACCAAAGCCCCTATGAAGCAAGTAGATGCAGCCCGGCCCCAAACGGCCTAACGGGCCAGAACTGTGAAATTCCACCGAGTCTATAGGTTCGCAAGTGAGAGACCGAGCTAGCAGTCACCGTACTCTAAGCTAACTCATTAAATTGTTTCAAGCAGCCCGTGAAACCGAGTGGTGGGTCAATACAAGTACCAACCGGAGCGGCGGATGTGGGTCGAAACCCTCACTCTCTCCCGCACCCAACCCTAGCTCCGCCGCCACACCAAAATATCCGGCGAGTGATTCCACAAGTGTGAGAGGCAAATCAGCGCGATGTTTAGCACTATTTGGGGTGGGCGGCGTCCATAGAGAAGGTGGAAAGGACGACAATCGCCACCTGAGACAGTACATCGATTGTGTAAGGATGAGAGGAAGTGCCTCGTGCGCTCGTACGACACGAAGAGGCGAGCAGCGTGGAAGTGGACCAACCGCGGAATGCGCCCTCCGCCATCCCTCCCTCACTATGTGGTCCCCTGGAGTCCAGAGGTACCGCATGCCGCCTTCAGAGCCCATCCCCATTATCCGCAAGTACAGACACATCGACACGCAGTCCTTGGAGAGGGTACTCGCGTCTCGCTCCTCCGTCTCCCTCCTCCGACGAATGGATCCCTCTGCCCCCGCTTGTGTGTGTCGTCGTTGCGTCCGACTACGTGCAATACTTCTACGCGGAGTGCCTCGCGGTGGAGATGCTCATGTGCAAGTCAGAGCGCGACCGCGAGACGAGGTCCTCGGCGAGCAGTAGGAGAGGCGCAGAGCCGTTGCGCCCGTCAAGGCGCGCATGGCCAGGGAAAGGGAGGAGGCACACAGTGCCACAGTCGTCAAGCTGCAGGCGGCGGACCTGATTGACCTCTCCGAGGAGTGATCATGCCGGAGCACCCTAACGCCACCACACCCCGAAGCTCGACTTTGGTCGTTCCCTCCGTAGTTAATGTAGTTAGTCTGTGTAAGTTGTAAAATTAAGTACCAATCGCTGTATTTTGTGTACGATTGAATTTTGCCGCAAGTGCAAGAATTCGAATAGTTCAGTTTCATTTGCCGTCTCTGCGCAAACGATTTCAAAAATGCAAATGCGAGGACAGCTGTCGTGTAGTATTAGGATTTTTCAGTTTGCAGATCTGCCGGGTCCTTAGAGATGCTCTTAAGCAGGGACTCTGCAATGAGACGGGCTACCAGTCATATATTCGCAAGAGAGAGAGGGGCTCCCGCCTCCTAGTAGTAGTCCTATAAAGCAGGGGATCAAAAGCAGAGCAAACCTAGCATCGTTCGGCCACAACCATGCAATGATGCGCAATAAGTGGGGCCGCAAACTTGAAGATGAAACTTAGGACTCAGATCGCCTTGATTATTCGTACGTACAGTCGTACACAGAAGAGAGAGCAGTACTACTAGCTCCATCGCCCAAATATACAAACACTTGGTTGAACTCCACGCACGGCGCGCGCCGGCGGCCTAGCTAAGTCGCTAACCCGATCGATCGATCCCTCCAGCTAGCCCCAACGCTCACGCGCACGAGATGTGCGCCTCCTCGCCGCCGACGCGCTGCGCCGCCGTCGCTGCCGGAGGAGGAGCAGGCGGCGGAGTCTGTACCACCGTGGGGTGCTGCTTGCTAGGATGTTGCTGCAGCTGCTGCTTCGCGGGGGCTGCGAGGACCCTCTTGCATCCGGCCATGGCGAAGCTGCAGGTCTGGTCGGCGAGCGGGACGACGGGGAGGTTGTCGCAGTTGCAGATCTCGATCATGAATCCGTCGGGGTCGTGGAAGAAGATCTGGTCCACGTAGATGCCGCCCTCCTCCACGCACCGCTTGATGTAGGGGATGTCCAGCTCCTTGAGCCGCCGCTCCACCGCCGCCATGCTCTCGCACTGCAAAACACACGCCGACGCCATTAATCTCAGTTCGAGCTGGACTGTTAATTAGGTCCGGCCGGGTGACTATTTACGCACTGTCAAGGTACCGACGCATGTGACACCCTGAGGTTGTTCGGTCGTGGTGACCGACCGTGCATGCATGGAATTGCAGAACAACCCGTGCATCACGCGGCCGTAACAGGAAAAACGCACCGAGACGCGTCAATCAAAAACACCGGTCGGGCACACCACACATCGATCCCACCGGTCGCGATCGGAGCACCGCTAGTATCTAACCCATGATTGGTCCATAGAACCCATGGATCACGCGTAGCGGCACCGTTACTAGCTCGTTTGGACATCTCCTACGTACGACACCGGCCAGCTAGCGCCTGCACGCCGCAAAAGGCTTATTTGAAAGCAACCCGGCCGGCCGGTCGCAATGGTGCTCGTGTTGTCTTTTGATGGAGATGACCTAACTAACTTTTGCTAGAGACAACCAGTTGGGAAAGGACATGCAGAGTGTACGTACACAGTCACTTCCAGTGCGCCTCATTTGAATAACTATAGATGATGCTGTATTGTTCTGATTACCTATGTTTCGATTAATCATGCATGGACCAACCAGGATTAGCCCTTGGTGACATATATTTTTTTATATATAGGAGAAAATCATTGCCAACAGAGCCACACGTTCTGTTCACAATTTTCTGAGATTTATTTAGAATTCATGTCTAAATTTTGTTAGAGCTACCTGCTGGAGCTCTTTTTTAAAAAACACTTTTCGCATTCCTAGTGCAATTAGGCAAAAGACTTTCTTGGGAGAAGAAATTAAAGTGCCCACAGCCCACATGACATCCGTGCTCCTCCGTACGTGCGGCAAAATCACACACGCAGCCATGCATAGCTTTTCCACGAAGAGCAGAAGAGAAATCTTCCCTCGCCTCTTGGTTCAGTAGCAAACGTGCCCAACTAAATTACGGGTCCTACTAGCTTAGCTAGGGAGAGGAGGCGTGCTGCATGTTCACGGGCGGGGGCGGGGGATTCAATTAATCGCCGCTTTCACCCTATTGCTCCATGCCTATCCATCTTCGTCACCGTCGACAGCAACAGGGGGTGATACTGTCCTAACTCTCTTGGCAAAGCAAGCACTGCTAGGAGAGCTATTTTGGAAAGCAGCTTGCTGTGACGCAGCAAGGAGCTAGCTATTCCGAAAGCAACCCCTCGCATCGCATGCGCGAACAAAATTCAGCAAGGGTGGTGGGATATATCTTAATTGGTTACCTGGAAAGATATGTGGTTATCCTTGGGGTTGATCTCCGTCTTCTCCGGTAAACTCGCCGGGTCCTCCGACTGCAGCAGGTGGATGCCGATGCCGTAGTTGAACAGCCTTCATTCAGAACAAAAATCACCATGGTCTAGCTTAAAATAAAGTTACGAGATGGGAAGAAGAAGAGAGATGCGGCTAATGAAGGCTGATCCTCGTTCAGAATTACCATGCGCCATCGAAGTTGAAAGACCCCGGGCGGCGGACGGGGACGAAGCCCAGGACGTTCATGTAGAAGTCCAGCGACTCCTCCACGGACCTGCACACGATGCTGATGTGGTTCAGCGACGCCAGCGGCAGGCCCCTGCCGCCGCTCACCATGGCCGCCGTCGTCTTCACCATCCTAGCTCCTCCTCACTGATCGATCTACTTCTTCTTCCGATCGTCGACTCCTCCGACAAGGGATCAGAGCACGGGTCGATCAAGGGTGGAAGAAAGAAGAGGCGAACTCGAACTGAGATAGCTGCGCTAAACTGGCTCTATGCTTCACTCTTTTTCCAGAGATGGTTTGCTAGCTGCTGTGCCGATGAATGAATGAATGAATGGAAGGGTGAGGTGGAGTTGTGCTCTGTTATATAGCTGCAGGGGAGTGGTGCATCCTGACACGTGGCTCCACGTCACCCGCATCTAGGCCGTTCGTGCACGCCTCGTCCACCACGTTCTCTCCATCTATCTACCGTCTCCATCTCCCAGGCCAACAACGGTTTGGAAGAGCTATAGCTGCGAAGCTAGCTGATGCCGTACGTTCTGGCCGCGCGCGATCGCTAGTCGGCGCTCTCGCGCTAGCTTCTGCTGATCACGTCCTCTCTCATGGCGTATGGTGTCTGCTTGCTCGACTTCCGGACTTCTCCAGAGAGAGAGGCTCTCGCTGGGCGGTTAGGGCAGAAAGTTTTATCACGACTTCAGGCACATACTGCATGTGCATGTGCGTCAGTATGCTCACTAGACCGACACTCGTCCTACCGTTTTGGAAAGGAGGAAAAAACATCGGTCATGAACCAGAGCTGCTGTTGGAAATTGAACCAGAGCAGTCAAGCTTTGCTACGTCGATCTTCAGTTTAGTATACACATAAGTAAAGGCATTGATAGGAACTTCAAAATCGATCAAGTCAGTACGTACGTGGTAATTGTTGTCATGATGTCATCCAGCGATGCAGTACTTGATTGTCAATCAAACCATATGTAGATATGTCATGGTTTGGTATCAGTCTCAAAGCAAATCTGCACACGTGATTGTCAGGTTCTTGTTTAGCAGTCTGGCAGGCTTAATCCAGATTACACTACTTAACGGACACCTGATTGTCGCCTCAACGACGAGGCCGGTGGTCGTGTCGCTGTAGCTGTCTCCTCCTTTCGGCATGCACAGGAGGGTACGTTATCGCGATGAGTTCGGTTTGTACTCTGATTTGCTGATCTAAGGACTAAGGGCACCTCCGATCCAAACCGTTCTCGCGTGTTCAATCGGACCGGCGGACATGTGTGCCGGCCTAGCGGAGCAACCTATTCGGACGAATCGCATGCAGACCAAGTCATTCATGCACCAGATTTGTGTTTCGCTTGGGTCGGCCTGGATATCCTCTCACTAGTTCGTCTAGGCCCTCTCGCAAGTGGCACAACAGACACTTTTCTCTTCCAAACTCTCGACATCTATATCCAGCGACCAGAGCAGACGTAACCGTTGCCGCCATCACTGCCCGCGCCGTCGACGCCCCCTGAGATATCGAGCAGCACCGCAGGTCACGCGTGTTGCCAGACTTGTCTAGACACGCCGCATGCAATCCCGCCGCCCCGGTCTCCACATGTCGCTTGGACGCGCGATAGCCTCTGCGTGGCGCACAACATGCTCGGGCATTTGCCTGACCGCAGTTGAGGTACGTTCGTTGGTCCTCTCTAGGTTAACTGCCCCGCTACGGGTGTTGGCATCACCATTGACGGTTGTATATTTTACAGATGGATAGCAGTTGAAGGGCATGCAATCGATTTCTTCTACAAGAATTTCGTCGAGTCTTCGTTCGAGGAGGAGTTTGACGGTGAGACCAAAATTCTGCTGGCAGCTGCACAGATGGTGCACGACCAATACCTCATGCCGCCGCGCAGAGGTGGCTCGGCCAAGCGGTGCGAAGCCAACCATGAGGGTGACCGACAAGAAGGCCACATACGCCTTTACAAGGACTAGTTCCACCCAACTAATTCAGTCTTTAAAGAGAAGGCATTCTGTCACCGCTATCGGATGTCCAGGAACTTGTTCTTAAACATTCTCAATGGGGTGAGAGAGTACGTGACTAATTTGAGCCCAAGTACAATTGTATTGATAAGATTGACTTCTCCTCTTATCGGAAATATTCCGCTGCCATTCGGCAGCTTGCATATGGAGTGCCCGGTGATCTTCTCGACGACGACATGCGCATGAGCGAGTCCACATGCCATGAGGCAATGTACCAGTTTTGCAGCATGGTTATTGCAGTGTTTGGCAAAGTTTACTTGAGAGAGTCAAACACTGAAGACACTGCTCGCATTTTGTCCATCAACGAGAGAAGGGGGTTTCCTGAAATGCTTGGCAGCGTCGACTGCATGCATTGGCAGTGGAAGAACTGTCCCTTTGATTGGCAAGGGCAGTTCAAAGGGCATGCGAAGGGGTGCACCGTCATACTAGAGGTTGTTGCATCACAGGATCTCTGGATTTGGCACTCCTTTTTTGGTATGGCTGGATCAAACAATAACATCAATATGCTGCAGCGGTCTCCGATGTTCGCTAGGCTAACAGAAGGCAATGCTCTACAGGTTTCCTATCAGATCAGTGGAAATCATTATGATATGGGTTACTATCTAGCTGACGGTATCTATCCCTCCTTATTGAGTCTTGTAAAGTCATTGCGTGTCTGCAAGGTGTTAGCAATAACATAAAACAAATAGTGAATAGCAGGGTGCTGAATATTCTTCCTCTTGTTGACTCTAGAAGTGAAACTCATACCATTATAATAGTGGTCTGGGGAAGGGTGCATGTCGGAAAAAGATGCGCGTAAAGCATTAACATCATTTTTTGATAAACTAAGACAATTACACCATTTATAAAGTGATAATGTATAATTATTGTTCATAAGTCAAAAAGAAATCGTGTCCTCTCCGTGCCATATTTTAACGGTGCTTTTCAAAGAACTTAAAAATTCAAGAGTTAACCAGCGATAAGTAGGCACATCATGGAATACAAAATTTTGCAGGCCAATTCTATTGAAAAATAAATTGAAGTCATTAAAAATACCGAGGTGATTCAGTATAACGGGACAATACCACTTGGTTGTCTTCACTTCTCGGTTTTTAATCTTGTTAAAGCGATCACGTTGTAGATCATTCCTAAATCGTATCCCTATGCGGTCTTGAGCTGCAACGGCAGCCTCAGAAGAACTCGTAGAAACACGAGCACGCATTTGGATCCTTGTGTTCATCTTCTAAAATAATAAGAGAGACAAAATTATTTTTTTTTGATCCAATAGCAATAAGCATAACATATTCCTCATCATAACACACTAAAGAATCTCTTCAAAATAGTAATCTAGGCAAGAGAAACATGGCAATTAGTTCATAGTAGGTCTCACCCTAGATTGATAATGACAAAATATCATAGATGAATTTGCAAAAAATAATTAGAGAATCGGAGGAGAAACATACCGTATATCACTTGTGTGCGATGAAATCGAATGAAATTAGGTAGAGATAAAGATCCCTTGTGGTTTTGAGAGAGTTTGGAGGTAGAAGAGAGAAAAAGGATTAAAGTTTTGGTGTTGGGGTACCTTTCCCATGGCGTTTTTATGGTCAGATGGAACTATACGGCGGAAATAAAATGTTCCGGCCGTATAGTTGGTGTGACGGTAAAATTTTAGGGTTTCTTCCTGGCGGCGATATCTATACGGGCGGGATTTTTATCCCCACCGTATATTTGGTCGTTAAACCTTCTGTACCCGGGGAACAAAATTTGATGATGGTATAGATATCTATACAGCCGGAACTATACGACTGAAATTTTTATTCCCGCTGTATAGTTGGTCGTTAAACCTACTATACTCGCTAATTGTTTTGTTTCTTCGAGAATTCTTTCTTAACCTAAGATTTAGCGAAACACCATGTTTTGACAGAAAAATGACAGTCTAAATTGTCGACCAACATCAGCATGTGTAAAACAGGATTTTTAGTACCACCGAACTTCTCCTCCTCAACTGGAGTTTTCTAGCACTCTTTATTCAACATGAAACTTAAACTAAAACTTAAAAACTTTACTCAAACATTTATTTCACATGGGTTGCCTCCCATGAAGTGCTCTTTTATGGTCAATAGCTTGACCTAGATGTTGCTCACTTAGGCCAAATGAGTGGAACACCCACTCTAAAATAGTTGGCCATCAAAGTGATGGTCTCCTTCTCTTCATGCTTGGCTTTATTCTTCCTAGGAAAATAAATAACAAAAGAAACCCACTAAGGCAATTGAAGCTTCGCGTTCCCTTCATGTAGATTAATCAAATCCTTAATAGTTTTTAAGAATGGACGACCTAATATGATAGGTGCAGTATCATCTTTAGGCATGTCAACAATAACAAAATCAATAAGAGCAGAAAAACTTTTAATGTATACTAAAGTATTCTCCTTAATTCCTACAGCTTGTTTATAGGTAGAATCTGCTAGATGTAATTTTAACCTAGTGATTTCAAAAGAGCCAAGATTTAACTTATTAAAAAGACTTTTTGGAATTATTGAAACACTTGCACCTAAATCACAAAGTGTAGCTATCTCATTAGTCCCAATTTTAATTTTAATAGTAGGCTAAAATATATCATCAAGATTAACAGCTAGTTTTTCAGCAATTTTCTTATATTCTTCCTCAAGTTCACGTACCTTTATTGCTACCTGATTAACGAAGTGTTGATACATAGCTTCCTCATTTCCTTCACTTAATAGTATCTTGATATTGATCCTCTTCACAAGATCTTCAACCATGTAATTTGGTAAAGGGGCATTGCTATAGTCAAGTTCTTCAGGCTACTCCCTTTGAATTCTTATCATCTTGAGGTTTTCAACCGGATTGGGCTCACTTTACCTGCAAATTTAGCTAGAATAAGAGTTTGAGTCTCAGTTATCTTACCTAGCTGTGCCTCAACAATCCTTGTTCTTTCTTGGAGGGTCTGCAAATCATTCCTCAAACTCATAGCTTGGTTAGACAATTTACCAAGCATAGTATCATGGCTCTCCGTTATCTTAACTAGTACATTGTTTTGCTCATTTTGCGAGTCCATAAAGGACTTAAGTGTTTCTTGGAGAATACCATTACTTGATCCCATATTATTATTAGAGTTACCTGCAGGACTAGAATAATGTTTTTGAAAATTAGGATTATAGTTCTTCTTCCAGGCATAGTTATAATCATTACGAGCTATGAAGTCTATTTCTTCAATATTTGATTCTAGAATAGCTCTTACCTGGGTTTCCTTACCTTTGACGGTTAATATAAGCTCATCTAGCTTAGCACTGAGTTCTTCATTTTCCTGAGGTGTGACGGAGTTCACCTTCTTTGTGTTTGATCTATCCACATGCCATTAGGCATGGTTGTCTTGCACATTTTCTAGCAGCTTGTGAGACCCTGGCACATGACTCAATAGGATTGATAGGAAACCCATACCAACAAGTTGTAATTTCTTTTCCGGAAGCTCATTCGAAAAGAACTCTAAGGTTAAGCGTGCTTGGCCTATAGCAATTCTAGGATGGGTGACCGATCGAGAAGTGGGTACCGGGTGCGCACGAGTGAGGACAAAGTGCGCAGAAAAGACTAGTGTTGGTCTGTGGGGTTATTTTAGATATACTATTGAGCTGCCAGAAGTGACAGCCATCAGTCCGGAGTGACCGGGGGTGTTACAAGTGGTATCAGAGCCGACCCCCGCGGTTACATGGGCATGTGCGGGTCAGTGGCGGACATGTGTAGCATGACGCGTGTGGCCCGGAGTGGACACGACATGGCAATGTGCTGGCACTGGACGCACAGACGTGTGCCTGATATGTCGGAAATGTATCTATAATTTTTGATGCTTCATGCTTGTTTTGTATCTACTTTGCTTTGCTTCGTTTACACTTTGAGGTGTTTTTATATCTTTTCTGTAACTAACCTATTAACAAGTTGCCACAGTGCCAGTTGCCTGTTTTCTTCTGTTTTTGGTTCCAGAAAGGCAGAAAATCAATATTCTCGGAATTGGACAGGACAAAAGCCAAAGTCAATATTTTACAGTGGGCGTCACGAAGCCAGAAGGGGAGACGGAGAGGTGCCAGAGGGCCACCACACCCCCCCAGGCGCGGGCTAGGGTGGACCCGCGCCTAGGCAGGGTGTGGCCCCTCCGGCCGCCTCCCAACCTCGCCTCTTCGCCTATAAGAAGCCCCCGATGCAGAAACCCTAAATAATCCATCATACTTCTAGAAAAAGTTCCACTGTGCGGCCGCCATCGAAGGGGAGATTCGGAGGACATAAAGTCTCTGTTCTGGCACCCTGTCGAGACGGGGAAGTGCCCCGGAGCCATCTCCATCGATCTCCATCGCCATCTTCATCACCGTTGCTGATTCCCATGATGAAGAGGGAATAGTTCTTCCTCGAGGCTAAGGGCTCTACCGGTAGCTATGTGTTCATCTCTCCCTATGCATGGTCATATTGTGATCATGACCTTTGTAATCAAGTAGATCTATCTTGCTACTCAAGTGCTTCAATAGGTCTCTACTATCCCCATGTATGTGAAAGTGACAACGTGCACGTCATGGTGGCACTTAGGCTTGAGTCTACATAAATACTCTTTGTGCTTTAATAGATCTATGCTTTTCCCCACGTGTGTGAAAGTGACAGCGTGCATACTATGTGTGGCACTTTGGCTAGATTGAATATTTGTTATGAGTTATATTTGGAGTTGGATGTCTCTATGAAATTACGGTGTTTGTTGAAACCATCTAGCACTTAAGGTGACAGTGTGGGGTTATCTAGATTGGGAAAGGCGGACTTTGAGGTGTGCTGTTATAGCCCTACCATGGATTAGAGTGTCCAACCGGAGAGTAGTTAAGAGTAGTATCATGAAGAGATGATATTTATATGAGAGAATGTTCACTAGTGAAAGTATGATCCCTAGGCCTTTTTCTAAATATTGAAACACCGTTTGCATCTAGATCTGTTGCATGTTTGCTTGCTTTAGTCTTTACCTCCACGTCAAGCTCTAGCAAAGTATTTGGCACTCACACACGTTCTCCCACGTCAACAACAAGTCAGAAGCTATTTTCTGGCACTGTTACCACTTGTATTTCACTATCTCTTCGTCGAACTAGTGCACCTATACACCTGACAAGTGTATTGGGTGTGTTGGGGACACAAGAGACTTCTTGTATCTTGATTACAGGGTTGCTTGAGAGGTATACTTTTGACCACTTCCTCCCTAAGTTCGATAAGCCTTGGGTAATCCACTTAAGGGAAACTTGCTGCTGTTCTACAAACCTCTACACTTGGAGACCCAACAACTGTCTACAAGAATAGAAGTGCGTAGACATCAGTGCCAAGAGGGGACGTTCCTGTATTGTGGTTCATCGACGAGGACGTCGATCTTCTAAGGGTGGGTGTATGTGAGACCCTGGCACATGGCTCAATAGGATTGATAGAAAATCCATACCAACAAGTTACAATTTCTTTTCCGAAAGCACATTCGAAAAGAACTCCAAGGTTAAGCGTGTTTGGCCTATAGAAATTCTAGGATGGGTGAACGACCGGGAAGTGGGTACCGGGTGCGTACGAGTGAGGACAAAGTGCGCAGAAAAGACTAGTGTTGGTATGTGGGGTTAGTCTAGAGATCCTATTGAGCTGCCAGAAGTGACAACCGTCGGTCCGGAGTGACCAGGGGTGTTACACAGCTGCTTTGCTTCAGTAATTTATTTGCCCATAAATGTTCCTCCAGCTACGGTATCAAGCATAGACTTAGGCACGGGGTTAAGAGCATTATAAAATAAATGGAGAATTAACCAATCTTCCATCTCGTGGCTAAGATAGTTCGTCATGCATTCTTTCATTCTATCCCATGCAAAGCTAGTGGCTCACACTCTTTCTGTCTAAAACCAGTAATATTAGATCTTAGTTGCATGGTATTTGCAGGTGGAAAAAATTTAGTCATAAATAAAGAATTACACTCCACCCATGATGCAATAGTATTTCTAGGCAAATATAGCAACCATTCTTTTGCTCTTCCTCGAAGAGAGAAAGGAAATAATCGCAACTTGATCGCATCGGGGTCAACATCTTTAATACGCATCATATCACATATTTTAATAAAAGTATTCAAGTGCATACATGCGTCCTTAACAGCAAAACCTTCAAACTGATTCTATTGAACCAAACTTAAATAATGGAGATTAATTTCATAGTCCTCAGCAATAATTGCTGGCTGGATAATAGGAGTACGCAAATAATCATTTTTGGAAGTTGCAAACTCCCCAAGCTTCTTTTCATCCATATTTCCTATGTTTTTGGGTTTTCTTAAACAAATGACTTATGATAATAAAACCAAGAATTTAAAGACTAACTATTTTTTTTGTTTTTTCAAATGAAGACTGAAAGCAAACTAACAAAATTAAAAACAAGAATTAAAACTAGCAAGGTTCCTACTAACCTTACGAGGGTAGCACTGCTTCCCTGACAACGGCGCCAGAAAAAGGGTTGATACCTTTGATCCGGATTATAGATGTAGTATAGCTCTTTTTCCCTAGTATACCTAGGTTATCGAATCCTCGGGAAACAGAAAGCATAGTAAAGTTACTTTAACGGACCTTTGAGAATTTTAGAATTATTTTTTGTGTTTTACCGGACCAAGAGTTTGCTATCTTCTGTTGTTGTCGATGATGGAGAGAGAGGGCCTGGGTCTTTCGGTTTCATCTGTAGCTTGTGCAAAACATCTGATGGGAATAAAATATAAAAATAAAGTATGCATGTAATTGTTAGATCAAGATAATTATATGTGGGCAGTGCATCCGAAATTGCTGTTGCCTCCGCAGCCGCTTATAGCAATAACCTACTAGTCTCATCCATAGAAGAAAGAAAACTAATGATATGCATAGTGATGTCACCGTTAATCCCAAGTAAATCCCTCACATCCAGCCGTATTATCCTTTCTATCACTGAGGTTTCCATCCTGCAGATAAGTCATTACTCACACTCCCTATACCTATATCAATCCTTGGGATCTTGGGTACTTGACAAGTCCTTAGATTGAGACAAGAGGGGGTACAATAATCATCATGTCATATAAACTAATATATGATCTCATTTATAATAAATAACATGCACATACTACATGGCTAGGCCGAAGCCCTTAGCCCAAAGGAGAATTATTCACACATAGAGATGAAATCAACAATCATAAACATTGCAATGGAAATCATGAGATTGATAGTAATAGTCTTAAAATGTCGGAGATGAGATCTACTATCACAAGTGGTGGAATATGGATATGGTGGATGAGAAGGGTTTGGAGATTAGATCTATATCTATTCCTTCGGCGGTGTGGTTTCTGATGGCTTGATGTGATCTGGTGGAGTCGAGGGCGCGTTTTCTCGTTGCCCGATGCCTTTTTATATAGGGGTCCCTTCACGAAAGTTGTTCTGCTTGACCTAGCGGTGTCGATGGCAACTATACAGCCGGAATTTTATTCTCGCCATATAGTTGGTCGTTAAAGTTTCTGTCTCCACCTCACAACCCTGGTTTCTTTGGATTGTTGGAAATCTCGTATCTTTGATTTTAATGTTGTGATTCCTATCATCAAACGTCATTATCCGTGCAGATAAAAATAGAAAGAAAGGATTGCATACCTCTTTGATCATTAGGCACTAGTGGCAGGGTTTAGAGAGATATTTCATCAAAAATATGAATAATATCCAGTTTAAATATGGATGTGGATGACTATATTTCACAGCCATCAACACGCTAGCTAGTGCCGAGTCAAGACCGTGTTCCAAGGAGTACTCGATGAGCATGGGGAAAATATGACACTTCATTACTCACTGTATGCATGCACTTGAGCTGCGTGGCGCCGTGCACATGACAAGTGTAGTTGGACATTGGCGAATGGCAGCATTACCCGACAAGTGGGGAAGGCAACACATGGGGACTTCATTCTTGGTGGTGGTCTTTGAGAGCTACGTCTCAATTTTTAGGGTAAAAATCCTAGGTCTAGTCTTTATTGTTCTACCTGACAACAATGAATATCCTATGGTCGTTTTCTTGTTGAAGACATTACCTAAAGACTAGATATTCTTCGGGTGAAAGCCCATGTTTTAAATATGGTGGCTACATTAGGCAAGGACGATGCTTCTACAATGTTTTCTTCCTCGAGACGTCACTACTGAGGACATTTCTTCAATTCTAGGTATCGCGAATTGTGGTGGTGGTTCATGCTGCTATGAGTTTCTTTTGCAAGTCTTTTTCTTACTTTTTCCTTTCCGAGTATTTTTTTCAAGGTTCGTTACATTATTTTCTTTTGAAATTTTGCCAATTTATTAATAATCATCAATAGCAGTATAAATAGTTCTAAAAGTAAAAAAATGTAAATAGGTCATTGGACCAGCTAGCGACAACTACAAACAGTGGCACGAGCCAAAGGCACGCCGCCGTCCTTGCCCTTTCATCATCGGAGCCAGACAAAGCTTGTCGTATTAGAGCTTGTTGTAGTAGACAGACGTGAATTCGTCGTGCTAAGGTCCCAAATGACCAGCACACCGGAAAAGCAAACATCGTTGATGATGACCAACATAGATCGGAAGAGACTGACCTCAAAATACATCAACGTATAAAAAATAACCAGATCTCAAGGGATCCGTACGACACACGACTCCACACATCCTCCGTTGATGCTAGATGCACCACTAGAGCAAGGATAGGATGTCAAGGACCTTATTCTGACTTCAGGTCGTAGTCGTCGCCTCAATATCCTGAAAAAGACGCTAAAAATAGTCTAAACAAAAGAATGAGACCTCCCGCTGACGAGAGGCCGTGGTTCGTCACGCCTCCAAGTCCCTAAGACCGTCGAAGACAAGACGGACCAATAACATTGCCTACATAGGAAAGAAACCCTAGATGGGTTTTACCGCGCCTCTTGAAGAGCCTCTCTCTTGGTACCGGTCCATGTTGTTTCATTACATTAGTTTTGATGGAACGTCCCGATACAAAATTAAACTAGAGATGGTGATTTTGCAACATATACTATAGACTTAAGCCTTATGGTTTAGAGCTGCAAGCCATCTACCCGCGTGTGTGCCTTTTTTTAATTGCCACCCTTTATTCATTACATAATAACGTTTGTACAATCATCCTTAGGTGGATTTTGGTACTATACATAGCGTCCAGCACTGAGTGAACAGAACTCCTAGCAATATTATGTGATTCAATATTTGATCGCCGATTTTCAGGGCATCTTCAGAGCCACGACACAAAATGTCATGTCGAGTCCAAACCGGTCTGCGTGGACCGGCCGATTGCGCCAGGTCCCTTGAGCGGCACGGCGTATCTGTACTGACGCGTCCGATGTGACCCATCGGCACGCTAAATTTGCGCAACAGTTGGGTCAGCGCGGACAACAAGTGCCCGGGTGGTGGGGCGATGGGCCCGTTTGCAAGTGACACATTAAAGCACATGACATTTTTATTATATTGATAACCTACTTTTACTACTACATCAATACCTACGATAGTACTACAACAAATCTAGCCTCTCGTGGCGGCGTTGAGGCGGTATGCCGTCGTAGCCTCCTCCATCCTCGCATGCTCTTCATTAGAACGACGAGCTTACATCGCCTCCATCTCCGCTATACAGTGTGCCCTCGCCTCCTGGTCGAGGCCATGCTCTTCAACTGGAAGGCCCATCGCCCTACCGTCGTCGCGACAGCGGCAAGCGCGACAGCTGAACCTCTGTTGCATCATACAAAGGTAGCAAGCGACTAATTGCCACTGCGGCATCCTCGCGCGCCACCGCCACAGACCCCTCCATGCCGCGGTTGTCAGATGCATCCGACGCACTGATGTAGCCGCGGTAGCGTGCGCTACCTCCTCCACCATGCATCCTCTACGCGGAGCCATTGTTTCTTGCTATCTATTTTTGATGATGGTTTGACCTCGCCGCGATCATGATTTATAGCTCGCGCCCAGCGCGGTAAATACATGGCCGCGCATGGGAGGTTTCCTTTGTGCATTGTGAACATCAGCAAGAGATGGAGAGAACCCATAGCCCATGCAGGAATCTGGCACCGGGGATTGGCAGCGTCCAATCGACATTAGAGGTAGAGCGTCAGAGCTTGACAGCGGGCGGGGGAGGTCACTATAGGTCGCACCGCTGGGTGAGCTGGCTGGGTAGGCCGGACTACGACCCAAATTCTATTCGCAGGCCAACCCATCTGCACAGAATTGGACCGGATGCGGCGGCGGTTTGCATCGGCCCGCTGGAGATGCCCTCATGAAAAATATCGACCAGTTCAAACGCCTTCTCTATTTTCTTTATTTCCTGGACTACCTGTCCATACTTGCCCAATCAGTCTTGTGCCTGGATAGCCTGTACTGCATTGGCACAACCGCGCGCATGCCTAGGCATGTAGTCGCTGGACCTGGGCCTCAACCGGTCTGTGAGGCCATCTGCCGTGCGCATGTGTGGGCATGTGGTTGTTGGACCTAGGCCTTAGTCGGTCTATGCCACTGGCTGTGGGCCATAGGGGAGCCTTTCTACGTCCTCTATAGGTGACGCAGGTAGGCGGTGGGCGGTGCGTGTTGGCCCCTCCATGCATAGTTTTTTCTGGATTTCGACTTTGACTGCTCTCCTCCTTTCTCTCATTTTTTTTGACTTCTCCTCCCCTTCCCTTGCACGCCCTATGCCGACGCCACTCCCCCGCACCATCGATCCAACTGAGGAGAGAGAGAGAGAGAGAGAGAGAGAGAGAGAGAGAGAGAGAGAGAGAGAGAGAGAGAGAGAGAGAGAGAGGCCACTGCTCTCGGGGAGCGCCGCCCTAGACAAGAGACCAAGCGAGAGAAGGGGGTGCAACGGGAAGGTTCTCGGCCTCGAGCTACGATGACCGGGAATGAGCGTGTGGTGTTTGCGTACTGATTCGATGGTGGTGTGCCACTTACGGCCCCCCTGTCAGCGGCACATCAGGGGTGGTCACGGGACAACTCCTTTTATCGCTGACCACCTATTTGATCGAAGGTCCCAGAACATACATCACAGTATCATTTAACCTTTTCTTGAAAAATAGGGTGTGACTTCCCCCTAGAAATCGCAAAGCTATATAGAAAGTTAAGATGGTCGTTTCCTTCGTATCTTCATTGCGGTACCAATTTGTGAAGTTCAAAAATGATGGCTACAAACCTGGTAAAGGAAATGCGATGCTTCAATTGGTCAATCAGATGTTTGTCGTTTTTAATATTTTTAGGGGTGAGCTCTTTAAGGCAAACTATATAGTAGTTTCTCAAATTCTCCACATATTAAGTTAATGGCAATTCTGGTGTAATCAGAAAATATGTTTCAGATATTCCAAAAGAAATACCCCTATAGCAGCCCAAGCTGACTTCTGTCTCCGTCTATCTACCCACATTTGGTACAAGACAAGTAGGCAAATGTTAAAATGAAGCAAGATTGCTTATAAATCTGCCATTGAGATGACTCTTTTAATTATATGACGTGTTTTTATAAGAATATTTTGTATTATTATTCTCGATGGATACCAAGGCTAGAAAGATATCATGCACTAGCTATACAAGATGCCAAGCAAATATACGACACTATTAAAGAAGCTTAGACTTTTTTGTGGAGTGAATGCGAAGATTGCCATCACTTTATTTTCACAACCAGACGCACTAAAATTTAACAAAAATAGAAGTGGTACTAAAAATTAGATGAACATGAGCTACATGTAGATTAGTACGTACAATATTGGCATAATTGATTCAATGCTAATGCGGTAGTTTTAGAATCATCAGGGAAATGGCCGGTCCTACTCGAGCTGTGTAGATTAATACTTAGTAATCACCATTTCTTATGCCCTGATAATAAAGTATTCATTGATGTTTTGGCTTGAAAAATGGGCTTGATTAAACCTTTGATTCAGTTTGCTAGAAGAAGTAACGATACATCAAAGTACCATCGGATTGTACCCGGTCAGGTTGTACAACAACGTTATGAAGATGGCGTCTTTATGTAACTTCCGTCATTCATCTTTGCACATATATATCAGTCACTATGCAGTTAGATTAGTACTCCCTCCGTTTCAAAATATAAGATGTTTTAGCTTTGTAAACTAAATGTATCTAGACTACTTTTAGTACGTAGGTTTACTTAGATTTAGAGTGAATCTAGACACTAAAATAAGTCTAGATACATCTTCTTTACAAATCTAAAACGTCTTGTATTTTGAAACAGAGAGAGTAAACTCCAATAATTTATCAAATAAATGGTCTATCTTTCTCCGCCTCCGCTCCATTGGTGGCATAGTATCCTCGTCCGTGATGCATCTGTCCAAATGCGCGCAGTTATTCTGTGACCCTGTCGATTCCTGCCTCACGCGCCATGACAACACGACGGGACACGTATAAGTGGAACCCAACAAGCAAGACCAGCCACACCGTTGGTGCGATTCAATAAAAAGAACGAATCGATCTGATATGGCTGCAGTGTATGGAACCGGCTGAACACTATACATGGGACCCACCAGCTAGAAAAGAAACTATTTTTTTGTCTTAATCCTTTCCATTTAGACATTGTGGCTAGGGTCTTTATTGTTTGTGTCAGACACATAATCATATTTAAATATTTTGAGCTATTTTGAACCGGTTCAACTATATGCGTCGCTTCTCTTCTCTGACAACATGCGCCGATGCTCCACACATACTCCACACTGTATTGAACCGATTCAATTGAGGCTATGAATCGCTTTTGGCCAACGGTGTGGCTGGTCTTAGTCATTCAAGGCCGGTCTAAACTCTGAACTTTACTTCCCATCATGTCAAAATGTGGTCCGCCGGCTGATGATGATCAACCTGTCAATAAAACCACAAAACATACACAAGCAAGTGGGTATCTGTTGATCGAGCTGGAGGACACCTAGCCAGCCGCACATGGTTTGGGGTGAATGGATAATCTAGTTAGGTATTCCCACTAGAAGCAAAAGGAGGAAGCAGATTAATGCTAGTAGTTCATTAACCATTACTCATGTTCTTGTCTCTTGCCGTATACCCATCCGGATGTAGTTTTCCCAGGGGGTAGATTCACGTAAGCGTGGGCAAAAACTGAAACCAGCCAAACTGGTTAAACCGGAAAGTTACAATCTAGTTCATTTTCCTTCACAAGCAAAATCTAAAGTTTAGATGTAGTATAAAAATTTAAATTAGCCCAAACCGACTAAACCAGCCAAACCGTCTATGCACAGTCTTAGATCCACGTATAGCCAAGGATAGCACTTGATAGTTGATACCAGTTAGACTTTTCTTGTTTGCAAAACAGCTAGTTTTCACCAGACCCGCTAAGCCTCGTTAACTTCCCTCGTATTGCTAGTGTATTTAGAAGATTATTTCAAACCCCGCAAAATTTCTCTATTCCGTTTATCATGCTAGGTTTGTACGGGATAATCCCGAGATACCGGTAAATTCTCTTATTTTTTTCTAGATTCATAACTCTCCACGATATTAGTGTATTTTAGGAAAGAATACTTGAGGGGAAGAGATTGGGTGAAGACCAAATCTCCTCCCATTCTCAAAACTCTTGGAGATAAAAATACGAGAAAAATAAACAAGACCTAAACTTCTTCTTTTTTTTAGAGAACAAGGCCTAAACTTTTTCGTAGTTGTTAAACCATCTTCTACAGCGGGCCAACCTGGTTATTTCTGCTCTAGCTCCGCCCCTGGTTTTCCCACCTGTGAAGAGGCGACTCTTCATGTGAGTATATACTAACACTAATCTGCAGGCAAGTTTAATTAACTCTTGGGGTAAAGTAACCTAAGCATGCTTCTTGCTTAGCGCAAAAGGACAGATAACCCCCATTGGCCTATGGGGAGAGATAACCTTGGCCGTCAATTGGGGTGATGAAAAAGTGGATGGCAACATATATGGCATGTTCCTCGTTAACTACAGAGTAATTCGATGGTGATCTTTCTCAATGCAGTATGTTGTTTCTAGTGCTGTCCCAAGCAGCACCCTCCAACAATAGGAACTCATATTTTAAAAGATTCAGTAGCAACGTCGACACGCCACATTTGCATCTGTCCAAATGCGCCCAATTCTCTAGCAATTTAGTTCGGTGTTTTCTGCGAGTTCAATTGATTGGTGCATGTGACTTTATACGAGAGGCGCACTCAACAACGTAGTTGACTAAGCAAAAGGGTTACATGATAACTACTAGGGAGCTGATGTGTCACAGCCTCTCTAGCTTAGCATCGACCTCCACGCACACCGCACAAGTAAACATCTCATGTGATGATGTTCGTTAGTTTAATTTTGTTTTTGTGGAGAATGTCCTTTCCTTTTGTTTTAGGTATAATGTCCAAAACAGTGACATAACGTGATGCAGAAATGTGATTGACTCAGGAAAATGCTTCTCGTGTGCATGCTTGTCTAACGGGGCTATCAGCATGTCTTCTTCCTGATAGTTTGAGAGAATAATAACTTGTATTGATTTCAACCACGGTGAGCTGTTTATATAGATTACAACTGACTTGGACTCTAAGACTAATAGATATAGAGTTACAATTCAAATAGGGAGAGGAGAGGTGGCCAGTGTCCTAGCCGACCTATACTCTGATATCCCCCCGCAGTCTCAACGTCAGGGGTAACGATGTTGAGACTGGAGCGAATGTCTGTAAATGATGAAGTGGGGAGTCCTTTAGTAAAAATATCAGCAAATTGTGCACTAGTAGAAACATGAAGAACTCGAACGTCGCCAAGAGCCACCTTCTCACGAACAAAGTGAATGTCAATCTCAATATGCTCCGTGCGCCGATGCTGGACGATATTGGACGCCATGTAGACTGCAGAAATATTATCACAATAAACAATGGTGGCTCGCTCCATGGGACGATGAAGCTCAACGAGTAGCTGACGCAGCCACACAGCCTCCGCCATGGCATGGGCAACCGACCTATACTCAGCCTCAGCAGAAGACCTGGAAACTATTACCTACCTTTTAGAACACCAAGAAACAAGATTATCTCCTAAATAAATGCAAAATCCGGATGTGGACCGTCGAGTATCTGGACAACCTGCCCAGTCTGCATCAGAATAAACTGTCAAGCTTGTAGGAGAAGAAGAGTTTAGGAAAAGACCGTGATCAAGAGTGCCTTTTAAATATCGAAGAATCCGTTTTACATGAGCAATGTGAGGAGCACGAGGATCATGCATGAAAAGACAGGCTTGCTGAACTGAATAAGAAATGTCAGGACGAGTGAGAGTGACGTACTGAAGAGCACCAGTGATTCTACGGTAAAATGTGGGATCGGAAACAGGATCACCATCGGCCGACAGTTTGGCACCTATATCGGCTGGAGTGTGAGAGGGTTGACAATCGGACATACCACCCGTGAAACCAAATCCAAAAGATATTGTCGTTGAGAAAGAAAAAGAGAGGACTTTGTGCGAGAAACATTAATAACAAGAAAATGATGAAGAGGTCCTAAATCAGTCATGGAAAATTCACGATGAAGTGAAGAAATAATATGTTGGAGAAAAGAGTCAGAGCAAGCAGTAAGAATAATGTCATCAACATAAAGGAGAAGATATGCAGTATGTTCGGAGGAACGAAAAATGAATAGGGATGAATCAGATTTAGAAGAGATAAAGACAATGGTTTGAATGAAAGTAGAAAAACGTTGAAACCTGGCACGAGGAGCCTGTTTGAGACCATAAAGAGATTTTTTGAGTAAACAAACAAGATTGGGAGAAGAGGGATGCTCAAAACCAGAGGGTTGCTGATAGTAGACAGTTTCATTAAGAGTAACATGGAGAAAAACATTTTTAACATCAAGTTGATGAATCGGCCATGAAGAAGAAACGACAAGACTAAGAACGACATCAATAGTGCTTGGTTTGACAACAGGGGAAAAAGTCTCATCGAAATCAATGCCATATTATTGTGAAAAACCGCGACAAACCCAGCGAGCTTTGTAGAGAGCAAGAGAGCCATCAGAGTTAAATTTGTGTTGAAAGACCCATTTATCAGAAACAACATTAACACCAGAGGGTTTGGGAACGAGAACCCATGTATTGTTTTGTTGAAGAGCATCAAATTCATCACACATAGCTGAAAACCAAAGAGGATCAAGAAGAGCACATTTGTAGGATGTGGGTATAGGGGGAATTGTGGTGGTGGTTGTGAGATTGAGACGTTTAGAAGGAAGAAGAAATCCATGTTTGCCACGAGTGCACATGACGTGATCATTTGTAGGTGGTTGAATAGGAACGGCATTAGGTGGTAAGGTGGGTGTGTAGGAAGACTCGACAGTAGGTGTTGGTGGATCAGGTGATGGGGTAGATGGTTCGGTGGTAGGGGTAGGGGAAGTGGTGCTACGAGGGGTGGACACGACAGTGGTGGGCATGGTGACAGGTTCCTGCCGTGGCAAAGAATTGGGTGAAAGTTCTGCCGTGGCAGAGAAACCGGCGAAAATCCTGCCACGGCAGGCTGCTGCGGCAGAGGAACGGGGCAAAAATCTGCTGCGGCAGGGGCGACAGTGGGTTGAACAAAGGGTGTTTTTGTAGGGTTCGCAACATAGAAAACAAAAATTTTCCTACGATGGGAACAACTATGTACCAAGATCTATCTACTAGATACAAACAACGGGCGGATGTATATCCGTAGAGAACATACCCTTGAAGACCGACAAAGCTTAACGAGTTCAACTCGTGGTTGATGTAGACGATCTCTTGCCGATCTCAAGATCGAGAGGAAGTCCTAGCGCCGCAAAGCAGCAGCGCATCCGTGCTCGCACACACGTACAAGACACCGAGCAACCTCCGCCTCCTCGCTCCAGCGATGCAGAGGAAGCACAACCCTTTCTTGCCGAATAGCCACCGAGAACATGTATCTCGCTAGTCCGAGACCATGGGGGATAAATTCTAGAGGGGGAGAGAGATCCTTCACGAGGAGGTGTGAGTGAGAGAGAGGAGAGGGGGTGCCTTTTATAGGAGGAGGGGGGCACCCAAGGGGGTGGCCGCTGGCCATGGGGCTGCCCCTTCCCCTCCTTCATTCATGTGGGTGGACACTCCACTCACAAAAATCCATTCAAATCCCTCCACTCAAAATCAAACTCAAACATGCCATTAAATTTC
Organism: Avena sativa; assembly: GCA_916181665.1. Taxonomy (NCBI): domain Eukaryota; kingdom Viridiplantae; phylum Streptophyta; class Magnoliopsida; order Poales; family Poaceae; genus Avena; species Avena sativa. Next base: position 5,672,364 of record OV702293.1, on the reverse strand, counting down.
CACCAAATTTAATGCAAACTATCATTAAATAAAACTCTTTTATTTTATTAAGAATTTTGTCAATTACTTTAATGAAAAACATTCACAAATAACCCCTTGCTAGAATTCTATTTCACATGCATAACCACTTTATGCAATTTCACCCGAAAACCTATTTCGGTATCTAGTGAAATAAATTCCTGCGCTTGTTCATTCTTTCGGCATGAAACATTTGCTCCAACTGGATGTCAGTGTCCCTTAAGTGTGTCACCCTACGGTTCACGAATAATGCGGACATGATCGAGACCCTTCTCCGATCAATAATCAGTAGCGGGACCTGGAGATCCATACTGACTCCCACACATTCAACGATGACTTTCCTATGATCGTCAGAACCTTTTACGCTTGTATCTTAATCCCTTTGTTTCACGATATATTACATGTCCGAGATTCGATCATCGGTATCTCCATACCTAGTTTGATCTCGTTACTGACATGCACTCTTTTCTCGTTCCCGTGATATAACATTCTAGTGATCAAATCACTTGCTTGCAAGATAACCAATGTGATATCACCGAGAGGGCCCAGAGTATATATATCCGTCCTCAGGATGAACAAATTCCACTCTTGATCCATGATTCTCAACATAACACTTTAGTAGCTTTGAAGCCATCTTTATAATCACCCAGTTACGGTGTGATGTTTGATGTCAACAAAAAACTCTTCCGGTGTTAGTGATTGGCATGATCTCATGGTCTAAGGATTAGGACTACTTCGTAAGTTGTTTATAGCAATATAAACTCAATGACTTTGATCGTAATGCTATACTTCGGATGAATGTTCATCACACCATTACACTAATGTTGTGATCTCGTTATTAACAACATCCAATGTCTATGATCAGGAAACTGTGATCATCTTGTTAATCAACGAACTAGTTTATGAGAGAGGCATAACTAGGAACTTTTTGTTTGTTTATTAAACACACATGTATTAACGTTTCCGTATTAATACAATTATAGCATGCAAAATAAACATCTATCATATACTTGAAATACACATAATAAACATTTTATTATTGCCTCTCAGGGCATATTCCCTTCAGTCTCCCACTTGCACTAGAGACAATAATCTAGTTACATAGTGATGTATCTAACACCCATGGAGTTCTGGTGTAGATCATGTTTTGCTCTAGGGAGAGTTTTAGTCAACGGATCTGCTACATTGAGATCCGTATGTACTTTACAAATCTTTATATCTCCATCCTTGACATGCTCGCGGATGGAGGAAACCGGCGCTTAATATGCTTGGAATGCTTGTGAGACCTTGGCTCTTTGGCATTGGCAATGGCACCATTTTTGTCAGAATAGATCACCATTGGGTCCAACGCTTTTGCAACCACACCTAGTTCGGATATGAACTCCTTCATCCAAACCGCTTCCTGAGCTGCTTCTGAAGCAGCAACATATTCGGCCTCCGTAGTTGATCCCGCCACCACAGGTTGTTTGGAGCTCCTACAACTAACCTCTCCGCCATTCATGAGAAATATGTATCCGGATTGAGACTTAGAGTCATCCGGATCGGTGTCAAAGCTAGCATCGACATAACACTTAGCGACGAGCTCTTCTTCACCTCCGTATACAAGAAACATATCCTTAGTTCTTCGCAAGTACTTAAGGATATTCTTGACCGCTTTCCAGTGTTCTGAACCTGGATCCGATTGGTACCTACTAGTCAAACTAATAGCATGTGCCACATCCGGTCTTGTACATAGCATGGCGTACATTATAGAGCCTATGGCTGAAGCATAGGGGACTTTGTCCATTTTCTCTCTTTCTTCCGCTGTAGCCGCACTTTGAGTCTTACTCAATGCCATGCCTTGTGTCATAGGTAAGAACCCCTTCTTACTATCTTCCATTTTAAACTTCTTTAAAATCTTATCAAGGTATGTACTTTGCGATAGCCCTATTGGGCGCCTAGATCTATCTCTATAGATCTTTATGCCTAATATGTATGACGCTTCACCTAGGTCCTTCATTGAAAATTTACTGTTTAGATAACTTTTAACACTGTTTAAAAGATCTATATCATTTCCGATCAATAATATGTCATCCACATATAATATCAGAAATGCCACATTGCTCCCACTCACTTTCTTGTAAATACAAGCTTCTCCATAAGTTTGGACAAATCCAAACTCTTTGATCACCTCATCAAAACGGAGATTCCAACTTCGTGATGCTTGCTTCAATCCATAGATGGATCGCTGAAGCTTGCACACCTTGTTAGCATCCTTAGGATCAAAAAAACCCTTTGGTTGTATCATATACAACTCTTCTTCAATATTACCATTGAGAAACGTGGTTTTGACATCCATCTGCCATATCTCATAATTGAAATATGCAGCAATTGCTAACATAATCCTAACTGAATTTAGCATCGCTACAGGAGAGAATGTCTTATCGTATTCAACTCCTTGAATTTGTCGAAACCCCTTTGCGACAAGTCGAGCTTTATAGACGGTCAAATTACCATCAGCATCAGTTTTCCTTTTGAAATCCCATTTGTTCTCCATGGCCTTTCGGTCGTGAGGTAAGTCCACCAAGTTCCGAACTTGATTTTCATACATGGATTCCATCTCGGATTTCATGGCTTCTAACCATTTGTTGGAATCCGGGCTCATCATCGCTTATTCATACGTCGCAGGGTCATCATTTTCATCAACCATGAAATTCATGACAGGATTTCCGTACAGCTCGGGAGCTACACGCGTCCTGCTAGACCTGCGAGGTTCGGTAGTACTCTCTTTAGGAGTTTCATGATCATTATCATTAGTTCCCTCTTCAACAGGTGAAGCCAACTCCGGAACAACTTCCGGCGCTGCGCTACTCGCCATACTTTGAAGAGAAGGTTCAATAACCTCTTTGAGTTCTACCTTCCGACTACTCACACCTTTCGCGAGAAACTCTTTCTCTAGAAAGGATCCATTCTTGGCAACAAAAACCTTGCCCTCGGATCTGTGATAGAAGGAATACCCAATAGTTTCCTTAGGGTATCCTATGAAGACGCATTTTTCCGCTTTGGGTTCGAGTTTATCCGGTTGAAGTTTCTTCACATAAACATCGCATCCCCAAACTTTAAGAAATGACAGCTTAGGTTTGTTTCCAAACCACAATTCATACGGTGTCTTTTCAACGGATTTAGATGGTGCCCTATTTAAAGTGAATGCAGCAGTTTCTAGTGCATAACCCCAAAATGACAATGGCAAGTCCGTTAGAGACATCATAGATCGAACCATATCTAATAAAGTACAATTACGACGTTCCGACACACCATTTCACTGTGGTGTTCCGTCAAGTGTGAGTTGTGAAACAATTCCACACTCTTTCATGTGAGTGCTAAACTCGTAACTTAGATACTCACCTCCACGGTCGGACCGTAGAAATTTGATCTTTTTATTACGATGATTTTCCACTTCATTCTGAAATTCCTTGAACTTTTCAAAGGTTTCAGACTTGTGTTTCATCAAGTAGATATAACCGTATACTCAAATCATCCGTGAAAGTAAAAAAATAACGATATCCACCTCGCTTCGACACACTCATTGGACCACATACATCAGAATGTATGATTTCCAATAAATCTGTCGCCCGTTCCATTGAACCGGAAAACAGCGTTCTAGTCATCTTGCCCATAAGGCATGGCTCACATGTATCAAATGATTCAAAATCAAGTGATTCCAAAAGTCCATCCGAATGGAGCTTCTTCATGTGTTTAACGCCAATATGACCTAGACGGCAGTGCCACATATATGCGGATATATCATCATTAAGTTTAATCCTTTTAGCATCAACATTATGAATATGTGGAACATTATCATCGAGATCTAATAGAAATAAACCATTCATCATCGGTGCATGACCATAATAGATTTCATTCATATAAATGGAACAACCATTGTTCTCGGATTTAAATGAATAACCACTTCGCATCAAACACGATCCAGATACAATGTTCATTCTCAGTACAGGCACCAGATAACAATTATTCAAGTTTATAACTAATCCCGACGGCAAATGGAGAGGTAGCGTTCTGATGGCGATCACATCAACGCTTGATCCATTGCCGACACGCATCTTGACCTCACCCCTTGCTAGTGGTCGTTTGTTCCGCAGCCCCTGATTCGAGTTACAAATATTAGCAACTGAACCGGTATCAAATACCCAGGTGCTACTGCGAGCACTAGTCAAGTACACATCAATAACATGTATATCATATATACCTTTGTTTGCCTTGCCGGCCTTCTTGTTTGCGAAATACTTGGGGCAGTTGCGCTTCCAGTGGCCAGTCCCCTTATAATAGTTGCACTCGGTATCAGACTTAGGTCCAACTCGGGGTTTCTTTTCAGGCACGGCAACCGGCTTGCCGCCCTTACTTCCCTTCCGTTTTCCCTTCTTGTATTTCTTGAAACCAGTGTTCCTATTGATCATCAACACTTGATGTTCCTTTTCGATCTCCACTTCTGCAGTTTTAAGCATTGAAAGAAGCTCGGGGAGAGACTTCTTCATGCCTTGCATATTATAGTTCATCACGAAGCCCTTATAGCTAGGTGGAAGAGACTACAGAACACGATGGATGCCTAAGTCAATGGGAATCGTTATTCCCAAGGACACAAGCTTATCGGCGTAACCCGACATCTTGAGTACATGCTCACTAACGGAGCTGTGCTCTTCCATCATGCAGCTAAAGAACTTTTCTGAAGCGTTGTAGCTCTCTACAGCAGCATGTGTGTCGAAAATCATTTTCAACTCACCCATTGTATCAAATGCATTGCCGTTTTCGAAACACTTTCGAAGTTCCGGCTCTATCCCATACAATATGTTGCAATGAACTAAGTTGTGGTCCTCCTGACGAGTCTGATAGACATTCTTCTCCTCGTCAGGGGCATCCTCAAAAGGTGGGGGGGCTAGCGGCGCTTCTAGCACATATTGTTTTTGTGCAGCAGAGAGGAGAATCCTCAAATTCATGGCCCATTCAGTAAAGTTGCTACCGTTCGTTGCAAGTTTCTCTTTCTCCATGAACACATTGAAATTAAAAGCAGGTGGTGCCATCTACAACAGAATTTGTAAAGTTTATACTAAGTTTATGATAGATTGAGTTCAACTAATCCATATTACGAATGAACTCCCACTAAAAAACACATCCCTCGTGCCTTTTAGGTGATTACATGAACCAAATCCACTACACCAAGTCCGATCATCACGTGAGTCGGTGTAGCTTCAAAGGCGAGCATCAAATGGGCATCATATCTACTATATGACTCATGCTTAACCTTTCGGTCCGTGTTCCGAGGCCATGTTTGTACATGCTAGGCTCGCCAAGTTAGAACCTTAGTATTTGCGTGTGTAACTGTTTTACACCCGATATATGGTCGTGGATCCAAGAACACCCGATCATCACGTGATGTCTTGGAGCGACGAAAACATAATCGGTGCATACTAAAGGAAGAACACATTCTTATCTTGATATTTAAATGAGGGATCATCTTATTATGCTAACAAAGCGCTAAACAAGCAATATAAGATGCTATCAAACATCACATGTTTATTAGTGGAATGATATGGTTCCCGCATATGATCTCTATCATGTGCACCGTGGTATGATCACTATCATACCTATATGTGTAAGTCCAAGGTCTATGGAGATTACACGTTATGTATGTTGTAAGAGTATCATCTCATACTTCTACTTACAACATCACCATATCATAACACTAGCCCAACAACAATCTAAACTAGACGCCTCTAATTTATCCATTGCAAGTTTTACGTGGCTTAGGGATTTCGAGATAGAACCGTTCTTACCTACAAACATGAACCACAACGAGGATAACCAAATTGTTGACAACTCGTTGCAAAATAGATATTGACTATAGTAGGAGAGACAGACACCCGCTAGCCACTTATGCAAACTAGTTGCATGTCAAGCGTGGAATAGGTCTCATGTGCGAAGACATGTAAAGTTTGTCCGGGCCGCTTCATCCCACTATGCCACCAATATCCAAAATTACAACTAAGGAGCAACAACATGATCATCATCGCCCACATATTCATATGTGTACTACCCGTGTAAAGCATCTACGCATAGATCTGGCTCTGATACCACTGTAGGGTTCGCGGCATAGAAAACAAAAAATTTCCTACGATGGGAACAACTATGTACCAAGATCTATCTACTAGATACAAACAATGGGCGGATATATATCCGTAGAGAACATACCCTTGAAGACCGACAAAGCTTAACGAGGTCAACTCGTGGTTGATGTAGACGATCTCTTGCCGATCTCAAGATCGAGAGGAAGTCCTAGCGCCGCAAAGCAGCAGCGCATCCGTGCTCGCACACACGTACAAGACACCGAGAAACCTCCGCCTCCTCGCTCCAGCGATGCAGCGGAAGCACAACCCTTTCTTGCCGAATAGCCATCGGGAACATGTATCTCGCTAGTCCGAGACCATGGGGGAATAATACTAGAGGGGGAGAGAGATCCTTCACGAGGAGGTGTGAGTGAGAGAGAGGAGAGGGGGTGCCTTTTATAGGAGGAGGGGGGCACCCAAGGGGGTGGCCGCTGGCCATGGGGCTTCCCCTTCCCCTCCTTCATTCATGTGGGTGGACACTCCACTCACAAAAATCCATTCAAATCCCTCCACTCAAAATCAAACTCAAACATGCCATTATATTTCCACCAAATTTAATGCAAACTATCATTAAATAAAACTCTTTTATTTTATTAAGAATTTTGTCAATTACTTTAATGAAAAACATTCACAAATAACCCCTTGCTAGAATTCTATTTCACATACATAACCACTTTATGCAATTTCACCCGAAAACCTATTTCGGTATCTAGTGAAATAAATTCCTGCGCTTGTTCATTCTTTCGGCATGAAAAATTTGCTCCAACTGGATGTCAGTGTCCCTTAAGTGTGTCACCCTACGGTTCGCGAATAATGCGGACATGATCGAGACCCTTCTCCGATCAATAATCAGTAGCGGGACCTGGAGATCCATACTGACTCCCACACATTCAACGATGACTTTCCTGTGATCGTCGGAACCTTTTACGCTTGTATCTTAATCCCTTTGTTTCACGATATATTACATGTCCGAGATTCGATCATCGGTATCTCCATACCTAGTTTGATCTCGTTACTGACATGCACTCTTTTCTCGTTCCCGTGATGTAACATTCTAGTGATCAAATCACTTGCTTGTAAGCTAACCAATATGATATCACCGAGAGGGCCCAGAGTATATCTATCCGTCATCAGGATGAACAAATTCCACTCTTGATCCATGATTCTCAACATAACACTTTAGTATCTTTGAAGCCATCTTTATAATCACCCAGTTACGGTGTGACGTTTGATGTCAACAAAAAACTCTTCGGGTGTTAATGATTGGCATGATCTCATGGTCTAAGGATTAGGACTACTTCGTAAGTTGTTTATAGCAATATAAACTCAATGACTTTGATCGTAATGCTATACTTCGGATGAATGTTCATCACACCATTACACTAATGTTGTGATCTCGTTATTAACAACATCCAATGACTATGATTAGGAAACTGTGGTCATCTTGTTAATCAACGAACTAGTTTATGAGAGAGGCATAACTAGGAACTTTCTGTTTGTTTATTAAACACACATGTATTAACGTTTCTGTATTAATATAATTATATCATGAAAAATAAACATCTATCATATACTTGGAATACACATATTAAACATTTTATTATTGCCTCTCAGGGCATATTCCCTTCAGTTTTGGTAGTGGTAGGGACTGGAGGTTCGGTTTGGGGAGTGAGTTTGGTGGCAGCATAAGGAAAAGTATTTTCATCAAAAGTAACATGGCGAGAAACAATAACACGACCAGAAGAGGGATCAAAACAATGATATCCTTTGTGATCATCAGAAAGTCCAAGATGAATGCAAGATAGGGAACATGGTTCGAGTTTATTGGATGCTGTAGAGGCAATCTTTGGAAAACAAAGGCAACCGAAAACACGCAAGAAAGAATGGTCTGGGTGAGATAAAAATAAAGATTGAAAGGGTGAATAAAGAGGACACGTTTTGGTGGGGCGAACATTGATGAGGAAAGTGGCAGTGCGAAGAGCTTCAGCCCAAAAACGAGAAGGAAGATAGGCTTGCAAAAGTAAAGTGCGAAGAATGTCATTTATAGAACGAATAGAATGTTCAGCTTTAACGTTTTGGGGAGAAGTATAAGGACAGGAAAAACGAAGAAGGATTCCTTGAGAAAGAAAGAAACTGTGGTTTGTAGTGTTGTTAAATTCTCGTCCATTATCACATTGAATAAATCGAATAGGCAAGCCAAAGTGAGTAAGAACATACTGCTGAAAATTTATGAAAACTGTATGTACATCAGATTTTGCACGAATAGGAAAAGTCTAAATATAGTGAGAGTAGTCATCCAGGATCACAAGATAATATTTATAACCAGAAACACTAGGAACTGGACATGTCCATAAATCATAATGAAGAAGCTCAAATGAAAAGGTACTAACAGTAGTTGAGGTGCCAAAAGGTAATCTAACAAGTTTGCCGCATTGACAGGCATTACAAAGAGAGGGATTGTGAGAGGAACTAGAACTAGGTATAAAAAAATCTTGAAGCAAAGACGATAGAGTAGTTTTATTTGGGTGGCCTAGACGACGATGCCATAAATCAACAGATGCAAGCATCACGGGGGGGGGGGGGGTGGATATGGGTGCGCTAGGAAGTGGATAAAGATCGCCAGTGCTATTGTACCGAGCGAGAACCTCCCCCATTTTTAGATCCTTCACAGACAAACCAAAAGGGTCAAAAGCCAGAATAACTTTGTTGTCAATACAGAATTGTCGAACAAAAATAAGACTTTTGATTAAGGAAGGAACAACAAGAATATTACGTAGAAGAAAATTAGCATAAGATGAAGAGATGTGAGAATTTTTGGCGCAAGAGACAGAAATTGTGGAGCCATTGCCAATAGTGATTGTGGAAAAGGGAGAGGGGAAACAAGCTGACAGCAAATTCATATTTGAAGACATATGCGAGGATGCACCGGAATCGAAAATCCAATCTGTACCTTCGTTATTTAGTGTAAAGTTGTTCATGGCGTTGATGAAGGTGACTTGGTCCTAGTTCAGCTGCAGGGAGGAGTAGAGGAGTCGGGAGCTTGCATGTTGACGTAGGGGAGGGGCGGTAACTGGTTGTACGCGTATGGAGCTTGCATGGTGCCGTAGGATCCCGGGATGTGGTAGTAGGGTACGCCGGATGGTGGTGTAGCAGTCGCGGTGTAGACGTGAGCCAGCGGCCGAGGACCGAGGAGGTCGCGAGAGCCCATGGCTGGACGAAGACTGGGACTCCATGCGCCTGTGTATGCAGGAGGGATGCCATACGGAGACGGGCCGACCATGGCATCGAGCAAGCCTGCACAAGACTAGTCCAAGGGTCGTGAGGAGGCTCGGACGGTGGCGTAGGCAACAAAGAAGCAGGCGATGACAAAGTAGGTGCAGGGCCGGAGGAGCGCGTCATGGGAGGCATGTAGGTCGGGTTCTTGCCCCTGTAATTAGGGCTCGGGCGCCATCCAGGAGGCGGGGTCGAGGCCGTAGCTGGTGCTGCAGGAGGTGGGTGCGCTGGCGGCTGTCGCGGCTGCCTAGAGAGCGGATTCCCTGCCGCGGCAGGAGCGGTGGCGTGGAAGACATGTGGCGCCCATTGTGCCTTGCGAGCTTGATTATTTTCTTCTTGCTGGAGAAGGGAACGCACCTCCTTGAAGGTGGGGTAGGGCTTCAGCATGGGGAAGAAGGACTGCTGTTTCTCGAACTGATCTCCGAGGCCGACGAGGAGGGCGTTGATGAGGGTACGCTCGTCAACATGATCACCAAGCTCACGGAGTTCGTCGCCGATGGCCTTGATCCGCTGACAGAAGACGGTAACCGGGGCATCTCCCTGGGTGGTCGTGCGAAGCTCCGTGTTGAGGGCGTTGATGCGCGCATCGGAGTTGTCCTGGAATAGCTACTGGAGAGAGGCCCATAGATCGGCAGCGGTGGCGTCGTCGGAGGAGACCAGGTTGAAGTGTTCCGTGGAGATGCGGGTGTAGATCCACTGGATGATGGCGAGATCATCCTTGATCCAGCGGGGATCAGCAGGCTGCGGAGGGTAGGAGGGATCTATATGATGATGGAGGCTGCAGCGGTCGAGGTGGATGGTGAAGAGGTGGCGCCAGTGGTAGTAATTGTGGGCACCGAGGTCGAGCGAGATCGGTATGAAGGGGGAGACATTGGCGATGGTGTCAGCTAGAGAGATCATCAGAATTTGGGGAGGTGGTGGTTGGGTGGATGTAGTTGTGGAGGAGGAAAAGGGGGAGGGAGGAACGCCGGCAGCACGGAACTTGGCCATGGAGAAGAGGGGCCGAGTTGGGGGTGGCGGCGGCTTTGGCGGTGCAGGTGGAGGCACCATCCCAGGTGCGGAAAACCTAGGCATCTGATACCATAATAGTTTAAGAGAATAATGACTTGTATTGATTTCAACCACGGTGGGCTGTTTATATATATTACAACTGACTTGGACTCCAAGACTAATAGAGATAGAGTTACAATTCAAATAGGGAGAGGAGAGGCGGCCGGTGCCCTAGCCGACCTATACTCTAATACTTCTAAACAATGTTAGAGTATCTTCACTCGGCGGCCTATCAGAGATGCTGGCGCTTAAAATCATGTCCAATCCGTTCCCCAATTCTTTTTCGGCGCCGGCATGGTCCAATTTATTATCCGGCGTCCCCAGGCCGAATCTAACCCATAGGAGGCTAGCGGGGCGCCGGGTGAAGCTGAAAATGTCGTGGGCTAGCCCTAACAGTGGGAGAAAGCCGTCTCATCCACAGAGTCCCTTTGTTCCCTCCCTTTTCACCCCTTCCCGCTCTGTCTTCCCGCCATTTTCCCTGCTATATCTAGGCGGCCCATCCTCCATCCCCCTCTCCCACCACCGCCATGGAGAGGCTCAATCTCAATTTCTATGAGGTCGTGATGTTCGCCCACTACGACATCCTCGTGCCGCCATGCGCATCTTCCGACCGGCATCGAGCTCAGCTACATCGTTGTGCCCTTGGCGCCGCTCTTGCGTGGCACCGAATTGGCGATGCAGATTGCGCCACCACGAGCTTCCGAAGCGGAAGAGGGCAATGGTCTGGTACTCGTCCACGAGCGTGTATTGGCAACATATTTTTGCTGACCTATATGAGCTGCCGTCGGGGCCCATATTGGGGAGCCGAGTGTAGATGCTCTTACTGTGTTTTTTGTGGGTGCCTCAATTTGGCACCCGAGCTCCATGGAGATCTTTTTGAAAACCTAAATAATAAAATTTAAAGCTTCAATGTTTTTTTAAATATCAGAATGTATTCAATGATTTATTCTACTCATGTGTAAATTTTCAATAAAAAATACCTTATCTTTTATCCAAGGAAAAAAATGAAAAAAATGCAGATCTCGAACAAGAACAGTGCAACTTTGACATTAATCTAAAATTTGTTTTTTCTAAGCCTAAAATACAAGATATCTCACATTAAAAATAGAAAATTTATTGAGGGAATGTTAAATTTTAGTTACTCGGAGCAAACACTAAAATACAAATTTAGCCGATGAGCAATATCTTCTCGACCTCATTAATTAGTTTAAATCGACTGCAAGGCGAGCTACTAGTAAGGATATGTAAAAAATGGTGTTCAATAGTACTACTAAAGTTGGCATATTTTTTCTGTCAAAAAATAAGTTGGCATATTTTTGACAATTAACTAAGTACTAAACTGTGCCGACTGATCATAGCGACTTGAACCGGTGCGAGGCCAGGAGAGAAAGAGGTGATTGGAGGGCGACGTCTTATCTAGGGTTCTGTCACTTGTCGGCGAAGTTACCGGTTTGCTCCGTCTTCGATGCTTCGTCTTCGATGGTAGAGGTGTGGCAGACCACGTCCCTAGCCAAGCAGAGGGTTCTCTTTATTTTATTTTCTTTTTTGAAAATGGGTGCTTTATTACTTAATAGTAAGTTTACACCCGGCCTCTGCATAGCTAAGATGCACACAGCCGATCAACCATACAACTCCAGACCAAAGCAAAAGTACCAGAATTACAAATAAAGGTCAACAAAAACACAGTTCTCCAAACGAGCTAAGGTTGATCTATTCGTAGATCACGCTGCCATCCATGTCGGAAGAAGATATCCCTCGCCGTGTCCTCCAATCGCGTAAAGCCCTCCACAAACAAGTCACGGAACTCCATTCGTTAGAGAGTAGTCCATATTCGGAGGATAGTCGTGTCTCGATAGATAACCTGCAGTGGAGAAGACACAACTTTATTAAAAAATCTTATCATTTCTACATAGCCAAAGCGACCAAATAATGGCAAGCGCTCCCACCCTAAATAAAGTCCTATATTTATCCTCAATCCCATTCAGTTAGTTTCCAAATACATTGACTACCGAACATGGAGGAGATAAACCAGAGGCTATTTGGATGATTGACCATACAGCACAAGCAAATTTATATTAGAAGAATAAATAGCGTATTGTCTCATTATGGTGACAAAACACGCATTCTGTACTTCCATGCCAATTCCTCCTAACAAGATTATATTTTGTGATAATCACCCCTTTACGGAGATACCAAGCAAAAATCTCTATTTTAAGGGGTATTTTCATCTTCCAAATTTTACTATTATCATCGACTGGAATATCAGGTTGGATCAAAGCTCTGTACATTGAATCAGCATAAAATTTACCATTATGTAGTAATTTCCATTTGAATTCGTCCACACCCTCGGACAATTGTATTCTGGATAATATTAATAAAAGATTGTTCCAAGACACCAGTCCAGGGCCTAAGAGACTTCTTTTGGAAGACACATTAGGAGGATTAGTTTCCGTTACCGTGCAAAGTGTACCCCTTTGTGCCTAACGATCAAGTATAAAACTAGATATTGTTCACGAAGAGAAGTTTGGCCAAGCCATTTATCTTCTCAGAACCTAATCTGTGATCCATCTTTAATATTAAAAGTACCAAACCGTAAGAAATGTTTCCAAACCAGTTGAGACAACGCTTTTGAGCCAACATATTTCCTCCATAGAAGATTTGCCAAACCCCTTCTTCTGTTAGAAATTTTAAAACCATTTACCTAGGATTGCGGTGTTTTTGACTTGCAAATCATGTATGCCCAGTCCAATGTATTCTTCGAGTCGGCAAACCACATTCCATCTGGCCAGTCGATATTTCTTTTTCTCACTATCCCCCTGCCAAAAAAATCTTGAGAGGAAGTAATCCACTTTTTACAAGACATCTTTTGGTAGCTGAAAAAACGAGATCATATACATTACCATGTTGGTGAGTACTGAGTTTATGAGTACTAGTCTTCCGCCAAGCGATAGCAATTTACCTTTCCAGCTATTAAGACGTTTCTGAAGTCTTTCCTCAACGAGTTTCCATTCAGCTGTCGTGAGACGTCGATAGTATATCAGTATTCCCAAATAATTGATTGGAAATTGCCCCTGTCCATAGCCAAAAGTTCAGCATATATATGGGCATCTTTCGTAGCCTCACCAAAATAATACAAGTCACTCTTATGGAAGTTAATTTTCAATCCAGAGAGTTACTCAAATACTAATAATATTAATTTCAGATTCTTAGCTTTCTCCAGATCATGTTCCATAAATAAGATTGTATCGTCAGCGTATTGAAGAATATAGAGTCCACTATCAACTATATGTGGAACTAGTCCTTCAATTTGGCCATCAGCCTTTGCTCTCTCAATAAGGATAGCCAACATATTGATAGCCCTCGTCGATGTGGGAGTCTCTTCTTCTTTGTTCCCTGGAAACAGAGCCAGAAAACTTGTTGTCTGACAGAGAGGACTTCGTTGGAAACCCCAAGAGCAAGGTGTGATGAGCACAGCAGCAAGTCTTCCCTCAGTAAGAAACTGAGGTTATCGAACCAGAAGGAGGAAGAAAACGTCACACAGGTGTTGCTAGCAATACGGAGACCTGCACAACACAAACTCAAGACTTTGCCCCAACTAAAAGGATCATATGGGCACATAGAGGGAGGGTGAATAGGTGCTACTTCAAATTTTCTTCTTTTTCAACTTAAGGTTTGACAAGAAAGGTAAATTCTCTAGATTGTGCAACTACGGTGAATTTACCTATATGTCAAACGAGTACCAACTAGCACAACACTAAGTACGAACAAGTAAGGTAGAGTGCGGTAAAGGATAGAAGTAACAAAACTGGTGGACGCGGAGACACAAGGATTTGTTTCCCGTAGTTCCTTCCTTTTGAGGGGAAGTACGTCTACGTTTGGAGAGGGGGTGGTACCAAACCACCTACGCCACGAAAGGCCTCCCTTATTCTCCGATGAACCTCACCCCGTTGGGTTCGATTCACCTCTTCCACTATATCGGCAGCCTTCAAGGTGGAAGCCGGCACCTTTACAACTAGTTCGAGGAACACATCCACAACTTAATTGGAGGCTCCCGAATACAAGCAAGCTGTCAAACAATCAAAGACAAACTTGTAAGAACCAAATCTAGAACTAGAGTTTCCAAAGAAACACTAGAGCAAGGGGCCCTCAAGTGAATGAGGGGGAAATGTAGATCTCTCTTGGTGAAGTAGTAGATCAAGGGCTCCTCCTTCGATTCTCCAAAGATCAACGACTTTGGATTGTTGAGTGAAGAGATCTTGGCGATTTGGTGGCTCAAATGGATGGGGTGTTCTTAAATGCAACGAGCACCTTGTCCCAAGGTAGGTGGAGGGGTATTTATAGCTCCCAGAGCAGATCTGCCCATTGGGCATTAAATGCACCGGTAGTACCGATACTCAAGCGGTAGTACCGGTTGTGACCGGTACTATCGGTTAGGTATCGGACCAAGTACCGGTGGTGCACCACATGGTCGAGCCAGCCTTAGTCACGCCCGGACCCACCTTGCGGTACTACCGCCAAGCGGTAGTACCGGCCATGAGAGGTGGTAGTACCGGTCCAGGCGGTAGTACCGGTCCTAGGTACCGGTTGGTACTGAGCGAGAAAGAAAGGCCTAGTACTCCCTCAGCGTTGCCCGGTACTGCCGAGCGGCACTACCGTGTCCAAGCGGTAGTACCGCTTGCCACAAGCGGTACTACTGGTTGGAGCGGTAGTGCCGCTCCGTGCTACCGGGTGGTACTGAGGAAAATCGAGGCCTGTCCATCTCAATCAGATGCAACTGGTACAAGGGAGCGGTAGTACCGGTGTCAAGCGGTAGTACCGGTTGTAACTTCCGGTACTACCGGTCAGCACTGGTGACTTTGGCAAGTGCAACTGTGGGAAATTCAATATTTGTGCCACAACCTAGAAAACCTGAGATACACTTAGCGCACGATTAAATCGATAGGTGTGTTATCATCAAACATCAAAATCACAAGGATAGGAAATGCTCTTTCAATCTCCCCCTTTTTGGTGTTTGATGACAACACACCTTTGCAAGATAATATTGTGAAGATACTCATGGCTTTTGAAAAATAGAGACGGGGCTCCCCCTGGATGAATAGGATCAAACCTCCCCCTCTATTTTACAAACCCAACACGAGTGCACAAATATAGATAATAGCATTTGAACTCATACCTTTGCACAACAACTTGTGATGATAAATATATTGGCAATGAATAACGCATATCATCACAAGATGGATCCATGAAATGCCCATGAAATGCCCACATAGTTTCAACATACATAGCATGAGTAGTTCCCAAATATTGAGTACATCGAGTTCACACATAATAGGAGGAAATGAAAGTTCACAAGCAATTAAAAGATCAATGGAAGAACGAGCTTGTGACTTTCCCATGCAACACCCGCGTGCCTAAGGTGCACCTTCTCCCCCTTTGGAATCAAGACACCAAAAAGAGACAAGAGAACTAATATCGCCCCGAAAGTCAATCCTCATCATCATCATAGTCCTCCTCATCGGTTGGCGGTGCATGGTACGAGGAAGAGACATCATCATCCCAGTGGCTATTCTTGGAGATCCATTGGTCTTCTGGAGTGATGTTGTTCTCGGAACCTGTGGAGGTGGTCAAACCTTGAGCTTCCATCATTTCTTTCTGACGAGCACAAGCTCTCTAAGCATAGACATGAGCCTAATACATGCGCTTTTGGTTGTCCACTTGGAAGCAAAACACCTTCTTGAGCTTGGCCTCAATCTGCTTGGCCCATGATGGCTGGGCATTCTTGCACCGGGAGACAACATAATCAGCATCACGGCCACTGTTAGCATCCTCAGAATCAGCCTCAATCACATTGCCATCTTCATCCACCTCATCACCCTCCACATTGCGAGGCTTAGCATGCTTCTTGAGCTTGAGTGCCTTGGGCCTGTGCACAATGAGAGGACGAGTGGAAAGGGTCCTCGCAATGGGAGGGCACTTGGCTACAATGAGATCCATGATGTAGGGAGCAAATGGGGGAACCCTCCGGGAGTGAGCCGCAGCAACAATCTCATTCCATATATAGTCCATCACATCAAGAGCGGTATCGGATTTCCGGTTGAGGAAGGTGTTGAGCACCAAATCAACAGAATATCCATGAATCTCATCTTTGTTGCCCGCACGAGGAGCAACGGTCTCACGGAAGATGCGGTGGAGAATGTCATATTTGGGGAGAAGATCCTTGATCTTGCCAACAACACCGCGGCCCCAGATATAAAGAGGTGCAAGGACATCCTTCTTGGAGGGGTGCTCACGCAAGTGGCAGCGGAAACCACAAGGAGTGTCACGGCCACGATCTTCATACCCCAAAATTTCAGCAAATTCAGCAAGAGTGGCCTCCTTAATTGCACCTTGAGTCATCCAAGTGATTTTCCAAGTGCGGCCAGTTGAGAAGTGAGCAGTGGCATAAAACTGAGCAATGAGAAGAGACTCATAGTCATGCTGAAACTCCATGAATGGGAACAAGCCAAGGTGAGAGCAGATTTCTTTAGCCTCAGCAAAATAATCAAGATTCTTGTTGATGTGTTCCATATCAATCCACAACTACGGCACAACCATTTGAATATTTTTCATAAGGACTTCATGGTAGAAGCACTCTTGGAAGTCATTGTAGAACAAGATGTCTTCCCTGCCCTCATCACGGGCGCTGACATAGGGATTATCAACCCTTAGAGAGCGGAACTTAGAATCAGATATATCAGACAGTTTCTTTGGCCCTGATGGCCCTGAGCTGCAACTCTTGGTGCGCCCCCAAGGAAGGGGGACGAGGAGGGGGAGCACTGCCACGACCAGCAGACCGCTTGGTGACCCCCTCACGACCCCCACGGCCACCTTGAGTAGCAGGAATCTTCATACGACGGCTAGGATGAGGCATAACTTCTTCTTCCTCGGACTCCGTCTCTTCCTCTTCAATCTCATGAGCTGCTGTCACATCCCAAAATTCTCCTAATTTTGGAATGTGAAATAAATAAATAAGTTTGATTGATTGTTTGACTATGTTGAAAATTCTCAAAGAGAAGAAACTTTTTGAATAGAAAATCCTCCCAACCTTGAATTCAAAATCCTATATTCTTTTGTTATGACCTAAGTAGCCATATAGGCAAAAGGGAATGGATTGATTATGGATTGTAGAATTGGTGTGCAAGATTTCAAAATGAAAATCATGAAGCATTCATAAGCATTACATCCATGCAAAGTTCTCACAAACTGAATCCAAATCCTGGTATCTAAAATCCTATAGTTGATTTGCCCAAATGTTCCTCAAGGGAATTAAATTGACTTTATAAAACCCACTATTGTTAAGACAGCGATTATTGCTAAATTATAGCCTAAAAGGATCCAATTAATATTACAAAATTTTAGAAACAAAATTGAGCTCATTTGGAGCTAGTATGAAAAAGTTATGGAACAAATACAAACACATAAAGATATAAATAAAATGGAATATATAAGGATTTATAAATCCACTACTTCCAAACTAGTAAAAACATTACAAATTTGATCCTATAATGATCTATTCAAGTTTAGAAAAATTTAGAAACAAGAATCATATCATTTGGAGTTCGTATGCAAAAGATATGAGGGAAGCAAGAAAAAGAAAAAAAGAAAAAAACTAGGCGGGCCGCCGGCCCACCAGACCGAGCCAGCGACCGAAGCACCAGGCACACGCGCACGTACCTGTGTGTTGCTTTAAAAACGGTGCAAATCGTTTTTGTTAAACCTATCTCTACTCAAACTGCTATAACTTTTTATCTACAACTCCGAATCAACTTCCGTTTGTTTATACTTGTTCCCTACTCCAAGGCCTATCTTTACACCGTCCCAAACCTCCATATAAACTCGTGGAGCCACAGCTGTACGAGTTTCTCTCCTCGAAATCCCGAATCTACACATGCCCGAATCTTATTTCAGATCTTATGGTGTAAATCCAAGATGTACTCGCGCTCGTTTCTTCAAATCCAAATTCCTTTGGTGAGACGGTAGGAATAATGATTCCCCACAACTTTCATGTTCTGAGTTTTTCAATTTGACCTACGTATTTGTCTCTCTAACACAGATCTATTTCTTGTCTATTCTGAACCAAAATCGGGTCAATCTCTTCTTCTGGCCACCGGATCGTATCCAGACGGTCGAGATCCAATCAAACCGGTGCGTGCCATGTCGTCATCCCGGTCATCTTCCTCATCAACGCCACGTTAACGGAAGGTCAACATCTAGTTCCAGTCAGCATGTAAAGTCAACCTGTCCAGTGAGCGGAATATTCCGTTCAAATTTGAAATTGCATATTATAGATCTAACTTGTAAAATTCATTAGAAATTCATACCACGTCCCGAAATTACGTATAATATACCAAATTGAAGATAAATTTACGTAGAATCATCTTATCAGAATAGATCCAACTTTTACTGTACGTGGTTACTGCAGTAATTTAATTAGTTTTAATGGTCTTTTAGGTTAATAAATTCATAAGAAATTATCTGTAACTCCGAAAAATATGAACAATATATCAAATTGAAGCTACTGCAATGTACATTAATAATATCTGGTTCGATCTATCCTATGCCGACTATTTACCCCGTAGCAATTTAATTAGTTTTAATGGCTTTATAAATCATTAAATTCATTAAAACTTAATTGCTTGTCGCAAAAATATAAATGATATACCGATGGAAAGCTGGTTCCATGTAGATCATCAATATGCAAATGGTTCAGGCAAATACTGTAAGGTTTTGTAGTAATTAAATAAATGGTTTAATGGCTTATTTAGAGTAATAAATTCATAAGAAAATAAATACTATTCAGAAAATTACAAATAATATGTCCCTGAAATCACAATTCCGTGGATATTACAGATATAATTTTAGTTGATTTTTAGACAACAGAAACTATATGAATCATATAAAACCCATTAAACACTATTTAAATCATACAAAAAGATCTATAACTCCGATTAGGGTGAATCCAAGTGCTAAGGTTTTGTATTGACAATATCTATACAGAGAAATTGTATGACAAATTATTTGGTACTGTTAAAACAGAAATTCATATAGAAATATTTAAACCCATTAAAATAATGTTTTAATCATAAGAAAATATCTATAACTCCTTTTTAGGTGATTCAAATTGCCACTGTCTCCAAATTGCATTACCTCTATCCAGTAGCATCTAGTTCACAATTTAATACGACATAAACATATTTAGTTCAATTAAAGTGGTATACACCATATTAAATCGATACAACTTTAGTAATAAAAGCTTTAGTGCATTAAATGACTTTCCACATGCATCATGTAATCTAACTATGTTCAGAACTAAAGTAACAACCATTGTGACTTATTAAATTGTCATGCATGCATTTGTTGTATTTGTTTGATCTCTATGTGCTATTGTTTATGTTGTATGCAATTGTTTGATCGATAGATTGCGAGGAGTGCAACGTGTGTGATTGCAACTACTATGATTGCAAGTATTGTGGTTATGAAGAGAGAAACCATTATATCTATGAGAATTGTGAGGATTATCTAATCGACTACATCTACAACAAAGGCAAGTGGTGCTATCTTGGTCATAAATGTCCTATTGTTTTCCTATGCATTGTAGATGCTTTTGTAGAATTGCATCTGTAGGAATTGATGTGTATATGCTATGCTATATCCCATATTATTCCCTAGTATTCCTTGTTTATGAGCCATCGTATTGGTAGATTGCTTAGCTATGCTATTTAGACGAGGAAGGGAATCACATCATGAAAAGTTATATGTTTTGAAAGGCTTATGTTTTGCTAAATGACAAACCAACATGTTTTAATGAACCACCTGGGCGGAATGGCATTGATTGGGTCATCGAGTGTGGATTTTGGTGGGGAATGCCGCCCAGGACACTGAGAAATGATTGGTTTCTTTGTTTGGAAGCTTTCGTGTGCAACCATGTGCCAATAATGAAATGGGCGGTTAGTTGAACTCAGTAGGTTGTGGTAACTCGAACCCGCGTATCCAGAGATGTAGATAGTGTAGGTTGGACCGGTGCGTGTCGAGATTGGGGAGCTACTTTCCGAACGGTTCCTTCTTGGACTTCTCCCTATCATCACCCAATATGAGAGTGGTGGTACGAGCTGGGCTGGCCAAGTCACATGGGTAAAGTGTACTAACCCCTGCAGGGTGTATAAACTAATCGATTAGCCATGTCCCCGGTTATGGACAATTTGAGCAACCTGATACTGATGCTATGATATTTCTCACTCATCCTTATTTCTTAATTACTTAAAACTTGTTGGGTGAACATAATTGGGTAGGAGCACCTGGGAGTGAACCAGAGTGTCCTATTTATTATATTGGAAAACTATTTTTTACAAATGTTAGGATAAAACTGTTGCTTTATGCAAATGAGCCTGAACTCCACTTGGCCAAATAAGCATGTAGTTGATAGATATGTTGTTAACCACTTTAGCCTACTTGCCATACATTCAATGTATTGACCATTCGTGGCTGCAACATTTCATGTTGCAGGTTATATCGTATATGAGTGATCGTTCATAGGTCGCGAGACTCCACTCAACAATTGTTCGCCTGTGGCACATTTGAAGGATGGAGATCTACCTTGTATTCGTTTTCCGCTGTGTACTTGAATAAATAATGTAAATTCTGGATCATATTCGTTGTATTTTTGATGCACAGTTATATTTGGTATCATTTTGTACTGTGTGTGCCAGTGAACCGATCCATGGATTGGCACTATACACATGAACTCAGCCTTATCAGGCGAGGGTGTTACAAGATGGTATCAGAGCTGTGTGTTGACTGTAGGATCATGACCTTAGAAATGGATTAGCAATAGAAGACCTCTATTAGGAGAACTATCATATTTTATACTTATTAGAGTTCTTATATTCCTTGTCTATCATTTTCCAACACCTCTCCTTGTTCAAACTTGTAGATGTCCCTTCATTTGAATAGTAGAAGAAGTGATCTACCATAAAAACTACAAGAATTGGAAAATGTTATTAGTAGTTTTCTATAAAGCAAATCACTATATGAGAGTTGGCCTACAAGTAAAGAACAAATAACATGACATAAATGAACATCTCACCAAATTTGGGTAGGTCTAGACCACCATATTTTATCTCTTTAGGAGATCATCGCTATCGTGTTAGCACATTGTTCTTATCAACTTATGTGGTATGACAATATAGGTTGTTTGCTTGGTTGTATTGAGCTATTTTGTGTGATGATTTGTTTAGGATTAGTTAGTTTTGAACTCTAATGTTTCTGAAATTGTGATGAGGTTTTTAAATTAGTTTAATGGTGTGAATTGATTGAAATTCGTGATTTTACTGCTGCAGTTTTCTGCATGACCTGTTGTACCGCGCGATTTTTCATATTTTACTGGTAACTCTTAAAAATCTAAAAAATAGGATCTGGAGTGTAATTACCTGTAGTACATGCACAAAAATTGGCTAAAATTCCTGGCGAGTTTAAGTTAGTCAGAAAAATTCGTGAAACTTGCTGTACTGTTTTGACAGATTTAGTTTAGTGCTTATATGTTGCTATGTTTTACTCTAGTATTGTTTCCAATGCTTTCAAACTATTTTGTGGTTATGTACTAATATATTTAGACCCCTGTAATGTTATTATGCATGTGTTGCTTGTGTGTTGATCGCCTATGATTGTTTCCTTGTTTGTGACATTGATTGCTTCATATAGTTATGGGTAGGATTATTTTCTTAGTCGTTTCTTTCCTATAGAATCTATTCTTCCCTATCTTGAACCATGGGAGATATAATGATGTGTTAAGCGGAAGGTTTGACAACACAATAAATTTAGGAAAGAGAATGCTTCACCTAATAGAAAAAGGATGTGGAAGTATGAAGTGTTGCATATGATGTTATGTAGTAGATTACCCAACCTGAAAGTTGAAGTATCATAGCTTAGTTTTAGTAGTAGCTTTGTTTATTGGATACATGGGAGTATACATAGAGCATTAGCTCGTGCCCATGGAAACATTCTTCAAGGCAAGTGAGAATGCCCGAGTGATAGAAAAACGTGATTTACCTATCCTCATACAGGGTAATGATTTGGGTGCAGGATGGATTGATCATCATTCCTACTACTCTTATTATTCGCTCTTGTACTGTTGGCTTTGCGAATCTTGAGTGCCCATTTCAACCTTAGGAAAGAGCCGACATTAAGCCTAGACCTTAGAATGGTATATTTCCCCCTTTATAAAAGCACCCAGTGCTTAGCGTAGGAATATCCGGTAAGAATGAATCCCAACCGTGAATTATGGGCACCGTGAAGTAAACGTTCCCTATTTGCCCACCATGAGAGTTTTTCTAGTTTAAGAATGTGCTTTCTCGGAAACTATCAATCATGATGTTTAGAATGTGCTAGAGACATTGTGCCAATAAACGTCTAAAGGATAATCAATTTGAAGCCAAGTGAATCCTTGAGAAGTGACCTAGTCAGATTTCTTTTAAGGGCGGTAGCAACCTAATGGATCCCGAACCTTTCTTTCTTTCTAGTCTTCCCAAATCTCAGGACGAGATTTCTTTTAAGGGTGGTAGTCTGTCACATCCCAAAATTCTCCTAATTTTGGAATGTGAAATAAATAAGTTTGATTGATTGTTTGACTATGTTGAAAATTCTCAAAGAGAAGAAACTTTTTGAATAGAAAATCCTCCCAACCTTGAATTCAAAATCCTATATTCTTTTGTTATGACCTAAGTAGCCATATAGGCAAAAGGGAATGGATTGATTATGGATTGTAGAATTGGTGTGCAAGATTTCAAAATGAAAATCATGAAGCATTCATAAGCATTTCATCCATGCAAAGTTCTCACAAACTGAATCCAAATCCGGTATCTAAAATCCTATAGTTGATTTGCCCAAATGTTCCTAAAGGGAATTAAATTGACTTTATAAAACCCACTATTGCTAAGACAGCGATTATTGCTAAATTATAGCCTAAAAGGATCCAATTAATATTACAAAATTTTAGAAACAAAATTGAGCTCATTTGGAGCTAGTATGAAAAAGTTATGGAACAAATACAAACACATAAAGATATAAATAAAATGGAATATATAAGGATTTATAAATACACTACTTCCAAACTAGTAAAAACATTACAAATTTGATCCTATAATGATCTATTTGATTTTAGAAAAATTTAGAAACAAGAATCGTGTCATTTGGAGTTCGTATGCAAAAGATATGAGGGAAACAAGAAAAAGAAAAAAAACTAGGCGGGCCGCCGGCCCACCAGACCGAGCCAGCGACCGAAGCACCAGGCACACGCGCACGTACCTGTGTGTTGTTTTATAAACGGTGCAAATCGTTTTTGTTAAACCTATCTCTACTCAAACTGCTATAACTTTTTATCTACAACTCCGAATCAACTTCCTTTTGTTTCTACCTGTTCCCTACTCCAAGGCCTATCTTTACACCGTCCCAAACCTCCATATAAACTCGTGGAGCCACAGCTGTATGAGTTTCTCTCCTCGAAATCCCGAATCTACACATGGCTGAATCTTATTTTGCTTTTTAACCCATCTAGACTTCGTCGTTTGTCTTCGGTCAAAAAACGAAAGTTGTAGGGATCGTCAAAATCTTTCAATTCCGACAAACCTCACTTCTTTTTATCCACCACAGCCGGAGAATTTCGTATCGCAATATTTCAGATCTTACAGTGTAAATCCAAGATGTACTCGCGCTCGTTTCTTCAAATCCAAATTCCTTTGGTGAGAAGATAGGAATAATGATTCCCCACAACTTTCATGTTCTGAGTTTTTCAATTTTACCTACGGATTTGTCTCTCTAACACAGATCTATTTCTTGTCTATTCTGAACCAAAATCGGGTCAATCTCTTCTTCTAGCCATCTGGATCCAATCAAACCGGTGCGTGCCATGTCGTCATCCTGGTCATCTTCCTCATCAACGCCACGTCAACGTAAGGTCAACATCTAGTCCCAGTCAGCATGTAAAGTCAACCTGTCCAGTCAGCGGAATATTCTGTTCAAATTTGAAATTGCATATTATAGATCTAACTTGTAAAATTCATTAGAAATTCATATCACGTCCAAAAATTACGTATAATATACCAAATTTAAGATAAATTTACGTAGAATCATCTTATCAGAATAGATCCAAATTTTACTGTACGTGGTTACTGCAGTAATTTAATTAGTTTTAATGGTATTTTAGGTTAATAAATTCATAAGAAATTATCTGTAACTCCGAAAAATATGAACAATATATCAAATTGAAGCTACTGTAATGTACATTAATAATATCTGGTTGTATCTAGCCTTTGCCGACTATTTAACCCGTAGAAATTTAATTAGTTTTAGTGGCTTTATAAATCATTAAATTCATTAAAAATTAATTGCTTTTCGCAAAAATATAAATGATATACGGATGGAAAGTTGGTTCCATGTAGATCATCAATATGCAAATGGTTCAGGCCAGGGCCGGCTCTGACCCATCGCGAACATGGCGACGGCCAAGGGCCCACGCACCTAGGGGGCCCATCCCTGGCGATCTTCGTTGCTAGTAGCGAGTAATGTTGATGTGCAATTTCGTTCTACTCCAATTAAAAACTACTCCCTCCGTTTCAAAATATAAGATGTTTTAGCTTTGTGAAGCAAATGTATCTAGACTACTTTTAGTATCTAGGTTCACTCAAGTTTGAAATGAATCTACACACTAAAAGAAGCCTAGATACATTTTCTTCACAAACCTAAAACATGTTATATTTTAAAACGGAGGGAGTAGAAAGATTGATACAGAACTGCACGCGCAGTATGGTAGGGAAAAATAGTTTATTCCTTTGTTTTCATATATACGTCTTCTTTTATTACTCCTTGCAGCCTATATTGGTTGACTCAACTTTATTTAAATTCATATGCATCTATTTACGTATCTAGTCTAGATCCATTCTTATCTAGACAAAGTTGAGCCAATTAATATGGGTCGGAGGGAGTAGTATTACTTTCTTTGACCTGTATTAGTTGACTCAAATTTTTCTAGATTCAAACGTATCTAGCACTAAACTTGACTAGATACAGTTATATTTAGATAAATCTAATCAACTAATATGAGAGTCGGAGGGAGTACATTATGTCCTTAGCATATCTGCCTTTATTAGATTGAAGTTGTACCTTTAAATCAATGAAAGTGAACTGTTAGAAACTATATAAAACAAAAAAATTGTTTTCTTAAGAAATTCTAGATGTGCCGGACAATTTTCTTGCTTCAAGTTCTTTAGACCCACTATGTCCAATTTTTGGAAGTGTCGACAATACTACTTGTTATATTTTGCTATTTTTTAGTTTTCCTTATGTAATATTAAGTCATTAACAATTATTTATAGACATGTTAGACTAAAAATATAAGATTAGAGGATAACTTTTAATATTTTTAAATGAAAAGAGACACATATATGGCTAAATACTTAGATATATGTATGTATATATTAGCCATAGGGCCCATGCATTGACTTCGCACCAGGGCCCTCCAAAATATAGAACCGGCCCTGGTTCAGGCAAATACTATAAGGTTTTGTAGTAATTAAATAAATGGTTTAATGGCTTATTTAGAGTAATAAATTCATAAGAAAATAAATACTATTCAGAAAATTACAAATAATATGTCCCTGAAATCACAATTCCGTGGAGATTACAGATATAATTTTAGTTTGATTTTTAGACAATAGAAATTATATGAATCATATAAAACCCATTAAACACTATTTAAATCATACAAAAAGATCTATAACTCCGATTAGGGTGAATCCAAGTGCTAAGGTTTTGTATTGACAATATCTATACAGAGAAATTGCATGACAAATTATTTGGTACTGTTAAAACAGAAATTCATACAGAAATATTTAAACCCATTAAAATAGTGTTTTAATCATAAGAAAATATCTATAACTCCATTTTAGGTGATTCAAATTGCCACTGTCTCTAAATTGTATTACCTCTATCCAGTAGCATCTAGTTTACAATTTAATACGACATAAACATATTTAGTTCAATTAAAGTGGTATACACCATATTAAATCGATACAACTTTAGTAATAAAAGCTTTAGTGCATTAAATGACTTTCCACATGCATCATGTAATCTAACTATGTTCAGAACTAAAGTAACAACCATTGTGACTTATTAAATTGTCATGCATGCATTTGTTGTATTTGTTTGATCTCTATGTGCTATTGTTTATGTTGTATGCAATTGTTTGATCGATAGATTGCGAGGAGTGCAACGTGTGTGATTGCAACTACTATGATTGCAAGTATTGTGGTTATAACGAGAGAAACCATTATATCTATGAGAATTGTGAGGATTATCTAATCGACTACATCTACAATAAAGGCAAGTGGTGCTATCTTGGTCATAAATGTCCTATTGTTTTCCTATGCATTGTAGATGCTTTTGTAGAATTGCATCTGTAGGAATTGATGTGTATATGCTATGCTATATCCCATATTATTCCCTAGTATTCCTTGTTTACGAGCCATCGTATTGGTAGATTGCTTAGCTATGCTATTTAGACGAGGAAGGGAATCACATCGTGAAAAGTTATATGTTTTGAAAGGCTTATGTTTTGCTAAATGACAAACCAACATGTTTTAATGAACCACCTGGGCGGAATGGCATTGATTGGGTCATCGAGTGTGGATTTTGGTGGGGAATGCCGCCCAGGACACCGAGAAATGATTGGTTTCTTTGTTTGGAAGCTTTCGTGTGCAACCATGTGCCAATAATGAAATGGGCGGTTGGTTGAACTCAGTAGGTTGTGGTAACTCGAACCCGCGTATCCAGAGATGTAGATAGTATAGGTTGGACCGATGCGCGTCGGGATTGGGGAGCTACTTCCCGAACGGTTCCTTCTTGGACTTCTCCCTATCATCACCCAATATGAGAGTGGTGGTACGAGCTGGGCTGGCCAAGTCACATGGGTAAAGTGTACTAACCCCTGCAGGGTGTATAAACTAATCGATTAGCTGTGTCCCCGGTTATGGACAATTTGAGCGACCTGATACTGATGCTATGATATTTCTCACTCATCCTTATTTCTTAATTACTTAAAACTTGTTGGGTGAACATAATTGGGTAGGAGCACCTGGGAGTGAACCAGAGTGTCCTATTTATCGTATTGGAAAACTATTTTTTTACAAATGTTAGGATAAAACTGTTGCTTTATGCAAATGAGCCTGAACTCCACTTGGCCAAATAAGCATGTAGTTGATAGATCTGTTGTTAACCACTTTAGCCTACTTGCCATACATTCAATGTATTGACCATTCGTGGCTGCAACGTTTCATGTTGCAGGTTATATCGTATATGAGTGATCTTTCATAGGTCGCGAGACTCCACTCAACAATTGTTCGCCTGTGGCACATTTGAAGGATGGAGATCTACCTTGTATTCGTTTTCCGCTGTGTACTTGAATAAATAATGTAAATTCTGGATCATATTCGTTGTATTTTTGATGCACAATTATATTTGGTATCATTTTGTACTGTGTGTGCCAGTGAACCAATTCAGGGATTGGCACTATACACATGAACTCAGCCTTATCAGGCGAGGGTGTTACAGCTGCCTTGGAGCGCTTACGAGCACCCCTAGAACCACATGCACCTGTGATAGCAAGAGGGAGAACAGCAAGGGGGTAAGGGCACAAGAACCCAAACTGAACAAAGAAGAATCCATGTTTTAGCAAGATGTTGCGGTCAGCTGGGACCGGTACTACCGGATCTGGTAACTGGTAGTACCACTTGCGAGTGGTAGTACCGGAAAATTTTCCGGTACTACCGGTCGAGCGGTACGAGCATATCAACGGTAGGGAACGATCCCAAATTGGCCTCAACAGTTTATAAAACATTGATTCTACTAAGTAGCAAGGAATGTATGGCGGTACAACCCCAAAGCAAGTTACTTTCTCCAAGAACCTAAGCAAAAGCTAGATCCAACGAAGAAATCAAGAGGGAGAAGGAGGGGACGGTTGTACCGGGATCCATGGCGGTGGAGAAGGAGCGGGAGCCCGCAAGGAGTCTGAATCCAAAGAGGATCCGGGGAGAGAAGGACGCGATGAGGCTCCGATGGCGTCAAGAGCTCCGGCGGCAGCAGTGGTATGTGTGGAGAGCGGGGGGAACAATGAGGGACTGAAGGGTGCCCCTCCCCGCGCTTCTCAACCTATACCCAAAATGCCAACCGGTAGTACCGGTACTGGAAGCGGTAGTACCTCTTGCGAGCGGTAGTACCGGTCCATCAACTGGTAGTACCAGACATACGAGCGGTAGTACCGCTCCTTGAACAGTTTCCAGGAAACGACCTGGGAACCACCCAGGTCCGGTAGTACTGGTTCCACCTGATTCCATAGCCAGGGTCAAAGGAAGGGTTCTTGTGTGGATTGGATGAGGGTTTTTCGAGAAAGTAGAAAGGCTTGGGTTGAGATAATCACACTGTGTGAAGCTCAAGCACTCTAAAATAGAGATAAAGACATCAAAAACCAAAGGAGAGTGCATGAGACTAAGATCAACAAAGAATCAAAAGATGACAAACACGAGTAAGCGCCAACCTCTCGAATGTGAGAGGGCGGTGGCCTAGGCCACCATATTTGAGTAAACTCGGCTTGGCACCACGAAGATATATCTTGGGTCCATTACCGAAAATCATCATTTAAGCTCACATATCACAAAATGATATTAAGATGAATGATTTTTATCGCTATGGTCATAATGGGGGGAGGGATAGACCAATCAATTAGGACCGCACTCCCCCTATATCCATGCCTGCACCTAAACCAAACAAGAGTCAAGACATAGGTGAGTATGCAAGGTGATCAAGTCAAGCTCCTTGAATCTATGATATTTATTTCATTACTCAAATAACAAAACCTTGCTTCATCAAGTGGCTTCGTGAAGATGTGGGCAAGTTGGTCTTTGGTTGACACATAGGATAGATCAATATCACCTCGAGCAACATGATCTCTAATGAAGTGATGACGAATCTCAATATGATTTGTCCTTGTGTGATCCACCGGGTTGTAGGCAATCTTGATAGCACTTTCATTGTCACATAGAAGAGGCACTTTGTCACAATGGACACCGTATTCCTTTAAAGTTTGCCTTATCCATAGCAATTGGGTGCAAGAACTAGCAGCTGCCACATACTTGGCTTCGGCGGTGGAGAGGGATATACAATTTTGCTTCTTAGAAGACCAACATACCAAGGACCTACCAAGGAATTGGCAAGCCCCGGATGTTGATTTTCTATCATCCTTATCACCTGCCCAATCCGAATCCGTCTATCCAGAGAGAGCAAATGGTGACCCTCGAGGATACCAAAGACCATAATGTGGGGTATGAACTAAATATCAAAATATTATCTTGACCGTCATCAAATGGCTTTCTTTAGGAGCCGCTTGATATCTTGCACACACTCCTACACTCAACACAATATCGGGTCTAGATGCACAAAGGTAAAGCAAAGAACCAATCATAGACCGGTATACCTTTTGATCCACATCTTTACCATTGGAATTTTGTTCTAGATGAGTCTTTGTAGCCATGGGAGTAGGAGCTCCATTTAAATCTTGCATATTGAATCTCTTGAGCATATATTGAGTATACTTGGCTTGGTTGAAGAATGTCCCTCCTCTAACTTGCTTGATCTCAAAACCAAGAAATACTCTCAACTCCCCCATCATAGACATCCAGAACCTACTAGTCATAAGCTTTGAGAATTCATCATTAAAAGCTTTGTTAGATGAGCCAAAGATAATATCATCAACATATATTTGGCATACAAAAAGCTCCCCATTGACCTTCTTAGTAAAAAGAGTGGGATCGATTTTCCCAACCTCAAATCCACGGTCAAACAACAACTCTCTAAGGTGCTCATACCACGTGTGTGGGGCCTGTTTGAGTCCATAGAGAGCCTTATAAAGTTTGTAGACATGGTTTGGGAAGTTGGGATCCTCAAATCCCGGCGGTTGCTTTACATACACCAACTCATTCAATGGACCATTAAGAAAGGCACTTTCTACGTCCATTTGTTGCAACTTAAAGTTATGATGTGCCGCATAAGCAAGAAGGATACGGATGGACTCAAGGCGAGCCACGGGTGCATATGTCTCTCCATAATCAATGCCTTCAATTTGAGAGAACCCTTGTGCAACCAATCTTGCCTTGTTCCTTATTATAATTCCATGCTCATCTTGCTTGTTCTTGAATATCCACTTGGTGCCTATAACATTGCGGCAATCCTTTGGCTTCTCAACTAATTTCCATACTTTGTTTCTCTCAAAGTTGTTTAGCTCTTTGTGCATTTCTTCTAACCAATCCGAATCTTCAAGAGCTTCATGGAGATGTGTGCTTGGTGCTCACTAAACCTCTTCAATTGTGCTCTTGTGGAAATGCCTTTCCTTATGTCACCAACCACATTTTGTAGAGAGTGATCTCTTAATTCCAACATCCTCTCTTTTCTAGCTTCACGACGAGTGTGGATCTCCTCGTTGTTTCTTGGAGGCCCCTCTTCATCATTTTGGTCCTCGTCTTGACCATTATCTTGACCTTGATTAACATGGGAATCATTCTCTTCATTAAGAGGCAAAGATTGACCTTGGTTTTGATCAGGAACATTTCTAGCATTGAGCTGATCTTGTCTTATGGCACTTTGTATGGATCTCCCATGAGTAATTGACTTGGAACCGCTTGAAATTCTGGAGATTAGAGACTCAAGCTCATCCTCACTAGAGCTGTCACCATGAACAACATGTTGAGGGTCCATAGCTTGTCTTTGGCTTGGGTCATTGTCGTCCTCGGTGGATGGAGCTTGTTGATGTTGTGAAGATGAGAGCTCCACTTGAGTAGAGCATAGTTCTTCTCGATCCACCATAAGGGGTTCCTCAACGGGGAGGATATATCCCACACCCATTCTTCCTATGGCATCCTGAGGCATTTCATCATCTGCATCACAAACATCAACACGCCCCCCTTGGGGACCATCATATTCCTTGAAGGTCACACTACAAGATTCTATGACGGCTCTGGAGAGCTTACCATAGATTCTATAAGTGTGAGATTCGAGACCATAGCCAACAAAAATACCCTCTAATGCGTTAGCCTCGAATTTGGACAAACGAACACCTTTTATGAGATAGAAACACTTACAATCGAACACCCGGAAGTAAGATATGTTGGGCTTGTTACCGGTAAGTATTTCATATGGATTCTTGTTCAATTTTTTGCGGAGGTAGAGCCGGTTTGATGCATGGCACGAGGTGGAGATGGCTTCAGCCCAAAAGTTGTATGGTGATTTAAACTCCGCCAACATGGTCCTAGCCATCTCAATAAGAGTCCGGTTCTTCCTCTCGGTAACACCATTTTGTTGAGGGGTATACGCAGCGGGATATTGATGTTTTATCCCCTCATCACCAAGGAAATCATTCAAGGTGTAGTTCTTGAACTCGGTGCCATTGTCGCTTCTTATTATCAACACGGGGACATTGTATTAACGTTGAACCAAGTTGATGAAGTCAATGAAGTTCTTTTGGGTCTCACTTTTCAACTTGAAGAAATATACCCATGAGTATCTTAAGAAGTCATCAACAATCACCAAATAATATTTCTTCCCACCAATACTTGCATGAGATGGAGGACCAAAGAGATCCACATGAAGGAGCTACAAGATCCTTGTTGACTTGACGTTGTTCTTTGGCTTGTGAGGAGCATCATGCATCTTACCTAGAACACAAGCCCTGCAAACACGATCTTTGGCCAAGGAAACATTTTCTTTTAGTCCAACAATATGGCCCTCCTTGTGAAGACTTTGCAAAGTTCTCATATTGACATGGGCTAGTCGGCGATGCCATAACCAACTCACATCAGCCTTTCCAAATAAGCACGTCGCACTTGTAGTGGTTTGCCCCGAAAAGTCTACCACATACAAGTCATGTTCGACGTACCCAACAAAAGCGACCTTGAGAGACTTTCTCCACATGAGGACCACACTATCATCATCAATAAAGATGGCAAAGCCCATATTTGCAAGAGCACATACTGGAATTAAATTGTAACCAAGGGTCTCAACAAGCATGACGTCCATGAGTGTAATATCGTGGGCAACCACTACCTTGCCGAAACCCATTAACTTAGACTTTGACTTGTCGGCGTATGTCACGGTTATTTGATCATCATTTGGCTTTAAGTCCTTGACAATCGACGAGCTTCCGGTCATATGACTTGTGCAACCACTATCAAGTACCCATTTTGACCCGCCGGAAGCATATGTCTACAAAAGATCAAGATAATTTTTAGGTACCCATTTTTCAATGGGTCCTCTTTTGTTAGCAACAAGGGTCTTGGGGACCCAAATAGACCAAGAAATGTAACCATCATATGGGCCAACATATTGTGCATACACATCAACATAATAATCACGCATTAGAACATAGTGAGGGTTAGCACTTCCAGCAAAGTCATCATGAGACATAGTTTTACCACTTGTGGTCTTACTATCCACAATGGCCTTGTTTTTATCTTGTGCGGGCTTGGCCTTTTTCTTCTTGTTGTTCTTCTTCTTGGCTTTGGAGATAAAGCCAATGCCCCCTTTCTCACCACTAGGTCTTTGCTTACTCAAAAGGTCATCAATGGACTTGTTACCTTGTGGAAATGTGGCCTTGGCTAGCTCCCCCTTCAACGTAGCATTTTCTTCAAGAATAGTTGTACTACTAGAAGGAATGAAATTACTAGGTGAAGGAATATTGGTCAATTGAGTTTGAAGCGTTTCATGGGACTTTGTGAGTGACAAGAGTTTACTTTCCAAAGCCTTATGAGCCTTGTTAAGCAAACTAAAGTCCTCGGGAAGTTTTTCATGAACCACACCAAACTCAATCTTGTCCTTTTTAGCCCTCTTGTATTTTGCAGTAGCATGATCACGTTCTTTGATGAGTCTATTAACGATTATGTCATTGGCCTCATCAAGCCCTTCAAGTTTAATTCAAGAGACATCCTAGTCCCTTGTTCTTCTTCTAGAGCATTATTTAGGGCTTCTATTTCAACCATGTGTTCACTCCCAAGTTTACATCTTACATCAACAAGCTCTTGTGTGTGGGAGAGTTGATCTAAGATGTTCCCAAAGTGTATCTTGGCCTACCCTTGTAAGTTAGTCACAAACTCATCAAAGGCAATTAATTCTCTTTTTACTTCAAGAGACATCTCATCATCAAATTCATCATTGGCTAAGGGAGTGGAGTGAGGTGATGAGGATACCTATGTTCCTCTTGCCATAAGGCAAGTGACGTTCTTGTTGGAAGTATTCTCATTTGGAGAATCGAAGAGGGAGAATGTCGGAGTAGAAGTAGTGGCTAGACCAGCCACACCACTTGAAGTTTCCTCTTCCTCATCATCTTCATCTTCATTGTGGTGGAGTATTCTTCATGAGTGATCAACACAATCTCACCCTTCTTCTTATTGTTTGGATTCTTCTTGATGAAGGGCTTCTTGAAAGGAGCTTTGGAATCTATCTTTGGCATGAGGTTTCCACCATGATCTTCTCTTCTCTCATAGGGACAATTGGCCAAGAAGTGATTTTGCTCGCCACAATTGTAACAAGTTCTCAATTTCGGGGGATTGCCTCTTTGTCCATTGGGGTTGATTTTTTGTAGCATTTCCATCTTAGCCTTGGTGGGGTTCTTCCAGAAGTTGTTTGCATAGAAGGCCATATATTGACCATGAAACTTCTTGACATCATCGGGGTTTCTCATGGATAGGCCTTCATCACTATCATCTACATCCCTATGTTCCACAACTTTGGCCTTCAATGCAAGGTTGACAACATTGCTCATTCCAAGGGCCCGAGCACGTGCATCTTTAGCATTCTTGGCGGCAACCTTGAAAGAAGCCATCTCTTGCATAACTTCATTGGAGGTCATGAGGCGGTAGTTGTGTCTTCCTTGTAGGCTCTTCAAGTCGGTGGGCTTAAAGGGCATGAGTGCACTCACATATTTTCTTTTTATCCAAGCATCATCCACATGTGAGGCACCTACATTCCTAAAGGCGGTGGCGGTGGATTTGAGCCTACGATACATGTCTTCATGATTTTCATCTTCCTTCATATACAAGCCTTCGGCTTCATTGCTTAGTGCATCATATCGGTTCCTTTTCATGCTCTCATTCCCAATAAACAACACTGTGAGAGCATCCCAAAAGCTTCCTTGGCGGTGTTGAGGTGCTCAATGTGTGGGTAGTCCTTTGTACCCACTCATTGTTGAATCATGTGCAAGGCGGTGGCATTGAGTTGACTATTGACAACTTCTATTCTTGCCAAGTTGTTTGGATCCCCAATATAGATTCCTTGTTCGATGATGGTCCATAGTTCAATGCAATATCTACGCACATGAGTTTTCATTAGAGATTGCCATTGAGGAAAAGTAGATGCTTCTAGTTTTGGTGGGTCTCCTCTATTGTTTATATGAGGGTGAGGAATTGGAGGGTCGGGAGAGTACCATGGATGAGACTCATGGTTCTCACCCTTCCCACCATCCTTCTTTGTGGAGGAATTAGTGTTGTCTTGATTACCCCCCACCATCATACCGTCGGGAGATACCGGAGCATTCCCTTTAGGTAATACTGATGGAGGCTCCTCTTGAGGAGAAGGGGATGATGAGCCGTCTTTGTCTTTAAGAAGTTGCTCAAGAATTTTCTTGACTTTGTTGACCAAGGAAGAGCTCAATCTTGTTTCCAAGTTTTTGAGATCTTCCATGGTCACCGTGGTAGGCTCACCACCACCTTCCCCATCGTTGCTACCCATATTCTCTTAGGCGGTAAAGCCCGAATAAAGGGCCGAGGCTCTGATACCAATTGAAAGGATCGTATGGGCACCTAGAGGGGGGTGAATAGGTGCTACATCAAATTTTCTTCTTTTTCAACTTAAGGTTTGACAAGAAAGGTAAATTATCTAGATTGTGCAACTACGGTGAATTTACCTATATGTCAAACGAGTACCAACTAGCACAACACTAATTATGAACAAGTAAGGTAGAGTGCGGTAAAGGATAGAAGTAACCAAAGTGGTGGACGCGGAGACACAAGGATTTGTTTCCCGTAGTTCCCTTCCTTTCAGGAGAAGTACGTCTACGTTTGGAGAGGGGGTGGTACCAAACCACCTACGCCACGAAAGGCCTCGCTTATTCTCCGATGAACCTCACCCCGATGGGTTCAATTCACCTCTTCCACTATATCGGCAACCTTCAAGGTGGAAGCCGACACCTTTACAACTAGTTCAAGGCACACATCCACAACTTAATTAGAGGCTCCCAAATACAAGCAAGTTGTCAAACAACCAAATACAAACTTGTAAGAACCAAATCTAGAACTAGAGTTTCCAAAGAAACACTAGAGCAAGGGGCCCTCAAGTGAATTAGGGGGAAATATAGATCTCTCTTGGTGAAGTAGTAGATCAAGGGCTCCTCCTTTGATTATCCAAAGATCAACGACTTTGGATGGTAGAGTGAAGAGATCTTGGCGATTTGGTGGCTCAAATGGATGGGGTGTTCTTAAATGCAACGAGCACCTTGTCCCAAGGTAGGTGGAGGGGTATTTATAGCTCCCAAAGCAGATCTGCCCATTGGGCATTAAATGCACCGGTAGTACCGATACTCAAGCGGTAGTACCGGTTGTGACCGGTACTATCGGTTAGGTATCGTACCAAGTACCGGTGGCGCACCACATGGTCGAGCCAGCCTCAGTCACGCCCGGACCCACCTTGTGGTACTACCGCCTAGCGGTAGTACCGGTCATGAGAGGCGGTAGTACCGGTACGGGCGGTAGTACCGATCCCAGGTACCGGTTGGTACTGAGCGAGAAAGAAAGGCCTAGTCCTCCCTCAGCGTTTCCCGGTACTGTCGAGCAGCACTACCATGTCCAAGCGGTAGTACCGCTTGCCACAAGCGGTACTACCGGTTGGAGTGGTAGTGCCGCTCCGTGGTACCGGGTGGTACTGAGGAAAATCGAGGCCTGCCCATCTCAATCAGATGCAACCGGTACAAGGGAGCGGTAGTGCCGCTCCGCGGTACCGGGTGGTACTGAGGAAAATCTAGGCCTGCCCATCTCAATTAGATGCAACCGGTACAAGGGAGCGGTAGTACCGGTGCCAAGCGGTAGTACCGGTTGTAACTTACGGTACTACCGGTCAGCACTCGTGACTTTGGCAAGTGCAACTGTGGGCAATTCAATATTTGTGCCACAACCTAGAAAACCTGATATACACTTAGCGCACGATTAAATCGATAGGTGTGTTATCATCAAACATCAAAATCACAAGGATAGGAAATGCTCTTTCACCAACGAATCAGTGAGGTTTTCAAGCTCACCGGTTTGCTGTAACAAAGGATTAAACGTATGGTGTGGAAGATAATGGTTTGCAACAAGTAAACAAGTAACAGTGGAAGATGTATCAATGGTAAAGATTGGACTGGGGTCCATAATTCACTAGAGGTGCTCTCCTTAGATAAACAACATAGCATGAAGGGTAAACAAATTACAGCAGGGAAATTGACAGGAACTGAGCAAGGCATAATAATGCAATTACTAGTCAGAAAGATCCTATGAGATTCGATTGGGCAATACAACAAGATACATAGACCGCCATCCAACTTCATCTATGACTAGAAGTCCACCTTCAGGTTATCATCTGAACCCCCTCCAGTATTAAGTTGCAAGCAACAGACAACTGCTTTAAGCAAAGTGTGTAAGGTAAACAGTCCACATGTTCCATGAACAAGAGACCATTGTTTTCTCCCTAGTAGCAACAACACATCTACAACCGAAGAGATTATTGTCACTTCCCTTGGAAACTAGAGGCATGAACCCACTATCGAGCATAAATACTCCCTCGTGGAGTCACTAGCAACTACTTGGCCAAGATAGCTACTAACAACGGTCAGCATGCAAGATCACAAACAACATAGACATGATAGAATCATAAAGACAAAACAATTAATCAAACCAACATAATAATCGCAATATCCATCGGATCCCCGCAAACACAACATGCAAGATTACAAATAGATTATATCTTGATCATGAACGGAGCTCACAAGATCTATACATGAAAGCACAAAGGAGGAGATACAACCATCTAGCTACTACATGGACCCATAGTCCAAGGTGGAACTACTCACGCATCATACCGGAGAGAAGGCCTCCGGGATGATCTCCCCTCCGGCAGGGTGCCGGGAAGAACTTTAGATCCCCCCGATCTAGGGACGATGGTGGCGGCGGCTATAGACGGTTTCATGGAGATTTGATAGGGTGCTTAGGGTTTCTGCATCGGGGGCTTCTTATAGGCGAAGGGGGAGGCCGAGGCGGCGGCCAGGGGCCCCACACCCTGTCTAGGTGCGGGGCAGGGCCCACCCGCGCCTAGGGGGTCTAGGTGCCTTGGCCCGCCTCTCCGGCTCCCCACTGGACTTCTTGTTCCCCATGGAAAGTAATGGACTTTGACATTTGTCCCGTCCAATTCCGAGAATATTTCTGTACTAACTTTTCTGGATCCAAAAACAGTAAAAAAAAGGCATCTGGCACTGTGGCAACTTGTTAATAGGTTAGTACCAGAAAACATGTAAAAAGCACCTCAAAGTGTAGACAAAGAAAAGCAAAGTAGATACTAAACAAGCATGGAGCATCAAAAATTATAGATATGTTTCCGACGTACTCCCTCCGTTTTAAATATAAGATGTTTTAGGTTTGTGAAGAGAATGTATCTAGACTTATTTTAGTGTCTAGATTCACTCCACGACTGAATGAACCTATATACTAATAGAAGTCTAGATACATTTGTTTCATCAAGCTAAAACATCTTATATTTTGAACCGGAGGGAGTATCAAGCATCCCCAAGCTTAACTCCTGCTCGTCCTCGAGTAGGTAAGTGATAAAAAGAATAATTTTTGAGGTGACATGCACCCTCACAATAAAAATCCAACCATTTGCAAGCATTGAAAGCTAGGATCAAAGAACTCTAAACATGTGCATGAAAGATGGAGTTCTAACAATAGGACATAGTAACTATGCATGAAACATGACAAGCTATAAACAAAGATCATGAATAACATGCTTTGAAAAACATTTGTTTGTTTCACATACAGAAAACATAGCATAGTGGCAATCAGTTTGTCCCTCATAGAGTAGCAATATAGATACATAGGACACCTTCAAAGTTCACAAGGGTGACTAGAAACAAATAGCACAAGAACAAGTAATATCACAATATGCATCAATCAATAAGCTT
This sequence comes from Avena sativa, assembly GCA_916181665.1. NCBI lineage: Eukaryota > Viridiplantae > Streptophyta > Magnoliopsida > Poales > Poaceae > Avena > Avena sativa. The sequence goes on along the minus strand of OV702293.1, from coordinate 5,633,538 downwards.
TGGAACACTACACACAGAATGACAACTATGCTCTCTCAATGATGCCTAAAGGTAGAAGGTGGAGACTGAATAGTGGTGGAAGAAAGGACTTTTATAAAGGAAGCAGGGATTTCAAGTTTCAAAAAGAGCTTCCAAAAATTATGGTACTTGTTAGCTTTCAACCCTCATTGCCCCTATCATAAGCATCTTGAAGTGATTAAGGTTAAAGTGAACAAACTATGGAGTATATGCTTGTCAAAGTATAAGTTGGGAATCTCAAGTCCCTTGAATACGACGGCCACACCTCATGCTACTCAACTTCAGTCACCTGTAAGTTCTTGTCACTGTAAGTATTTGCATATCATTGAGAACCGCCAACGGGGTACCCCTTGCACATGGTATAGGAGCTATCCCATAACCAAAAAGACAAGGCAACTAGACAATGAGCATCTCAGCAATCTTCTTATGTACCATGGGAATATGGTGCTTTTTTCTCTCTTTCCTCTTTTCTCAATGTGTCATAGATGTCACTATGGTGATGCTGCAAGTTTCTACCATGATTAGGCATGGCTTAGGCTATTGGCCCAGACGTTTCTCTAACACGGGATACAAACTCCATGGACTTACAAGTTCCCTCTTTATTTCACACCGGTAACATCCATAGAAAAAAGAGCATGATATCAACTGAGTACAAAGTACAAGTGCAATGTTGAAAACGTTCCCCGTGACAGCATGGTTCTGCTAATTCCAACGTATAAGTGCAAGCATATACAACATAGATGACACAATGGTTCAAGTTTATTAGGGGCAAATAATATAAAGTGTTCCATCAAGTTTGTGAGGGCTTTAATCACTAAGTTTTCACATCACAAAATAGTTTTTAATTGGAAGGTAGCTGAAAACAAGAATATACTTGGAATGGTGTAACACACCATGCATAGGAGTTTATAGTGGACACTTTGGAAACACTTGGTTTCTTGGGAGTTGGAAGCATGAGTAGAACTTACTCATACAAGTGGAGGCTAGCAAAAGACTGGGAGCAACCAACTAAGAGAGCAATAATGGCCATAATCATGCAGTGCAACAAAGCATTACTAATCAAAGCATAGAGTGGTACTACAAATCAAGGACTAAATGATCATAGAGGCTAGTGGTGACTTGTCATAGTCATAACATGGTGTGATCATGTGCCAAGTCAACCCAAACAAAGCATCAAAGGAGAATACCACAATACTATGCTTTTGCATGCTAAAAAAACGCATAATTTCTTCAAGGCACACTAAGCAATCCCAATTGTTTGGAACAAGACATGCTACAGAAAAAATCACTAAGCATAAGGTCAAAACAACACCTAGTATGTCATGCTAAATTCTAAGTCACAGTCAATGCAAGCTCATCTTGCACTTCAAGCAAGAACTTACTACTCATTTCCAACACCAAGCAACTTATTTGCAAAACAACACATCGAGAACGGGGGTCCAAAATACTTTATTCAAGCAAACTAAACAACCTAAGAAAAGCAAACAAAAACTAAGGTGCTCCAAGAACAACACAATGTGCATGAAACAATAAAAAACGAAGTGTCTAGACAGACCTAAGCTTTTTATTGATGAAGAAGGGGATGCCTTGGGCATCCCCAAGCTTTGACGCTTGTACCTCTTGGATATTTCTTGGGGTGACACCATGGTGGCATCCCCAAGCTTGAGATTTTGTCCATTCTTCATCTCATTGCATCATTCTCTCTCTACACCTGAAATTTTTCCTTCATACAAAACTTCACACAATCTTCATTTGCAACATTAGTGTATTCAAAAGATATTAGACCTCTGGAAAATCTTGGAAAATCAAGGATTTTCACTAAAAACACAATATACTGTAGTAATCCTTCAAAAAGCTCCCAAAAAGAACCCAAAAAGGAATCAATAAGAAGCATATACAAATAATGGCAGAAATCTGTCAAAACAGACCACCAGGTAGAAACCGATTTTTGTGAACATCTTATGTTGCTCAAATAAAAAAGTTTTGAACTAACTAAAGTTAGATAACATAATAGGGGATTTATTCGTAAATTTGTAGCTCAATCCGAGTTACATAGGCTCCTCACGAATTTGTTTGGTGGAGGATAGAAATCTGTTTCGAGACAGCAACTCCCCAAATCTTACTTTCCTCTCATTAGAGGTCATTCTTGGCACAAGAAGCAAACAAAAAGGATTAGGAGAGGTCATTACTGAAGTAATAACTTCCAAGACTCAAGGAAACTCTTGGGTTATCTCCCAACAAGTACTTTTCTTTAACGCCTTTAAGTTAGGCATAAGAAGCAAGAATAAAGTATTTTCAAATGAAGAAGCATTAACATCCATACTTGCAAAGTCTTCAACTATGAAAGGTATCTCATCCAAATGGGTTTTGGAGGATCCCTTCTCATATCTCTTTGGTCTACTACTTTCATCAAAAATATTTTCAGGTGCAATCCAATCAAAATTCTTTTCAAAGGCTTCATGCATTCCAACAAGCTTAAAGGGTATGGGTATCTTAAATTGTTCTCTAGGCTTAGTTTTATCAGAAATACCCACAACATCTACACTTGATCCTAGCATATTGAAACGCTCAAAGACCTTTTTGGCTTCCCTAGCAACATCATGGTACTCTTTGAGTAAAGTTTCAAGAATAAAATCTCTCTTTTCAGAATTCTTTTCTTCTTTTAGTTTTAGGAACAAAATTTGCATCATGGGGCTAAGGCTAACAAACCTAGCCTCCAACATATGAACTAAAGAAGCTGAAGCAATCTCATAATTAGGAGCAAGCTCCGATATAGATTTATCCTCAATATCCTCATGCTTGCTAACATAATTAAATAATTCTTCAATATTATCTTTCCCAATTATGGAGCCACTACCTATTCCAAGATCCTTCAGGGCAAACTTGGGGAGCAACATGGTGAGCTAGAGCAAGGTGGCAGCTAGAGCAAGGTGGCAGCTAGAGTAGGTAATTTTTTGTGTTTTTTGAATAAAGCAAGCAAACCAAACTAGACTAATTTTTTTGGATTTTTTTGAAAAGAGGCAAACAAAACCAAGCAAAAGAAACAAAGCAAACTAAAAACAAAGTAAAGAGAAAGGAAGTGGAGGACTCCCCTTGTGAAGATGTCCTTAGCCTCCCGGCAACGGCGCCAGGAAACTTGTTGATAGCCCTCGTCGACGTAGGAGTCGCTTCTTCTTTGTTCCCTGGCAACAGAGCCAGAAAACTTGTTGTCTGACAGAGAGGACTTCGTTGGAAACACCAAGAGCAAGGTGTGATGAGCACATCAGCAAGTCTTCCCTCAGTAAGAAACCGAGGTTATCAAACAAGAAGGAGGAAGGAAACGTCACACAGGTGTTGCTAGCAACGCGGAGACCTGCACAACACAAACTCAAGAATTTCCCCCAACGAATCAGTGAGGTTGTCAAGCTCACCGGTTTGCTGTAACAAAGGATTAAATGTATGGTGTGGAAGGTAATGGTTTACAGCAAGTAAACAAGTAACAATGGAAGATGTATCAATGGTAAAGATTGGACCGGGGTCCATAGTTCACTAGAGGTGCTCTCCTTAGATAAACAACATGGCATGAAGGGTAAACAAATTACAACAGGGAAATTGATAGGAACTGAGCAAGGCATAACAATGCAATTAGTAGTCAGAAAGATCCTATGAGATTCGATTGGGCAATACAACAAGATACATAGACCGCCATCCAACTGCATCTATGACTAGAAGTCCACCTTCAGGTTATCATCCGAACCCCCTCCAGTATTAAGTTGCAAGCAACAGAAAACTTCTTTAAGCAAAGTGTGTAAGGTAAACAGTCCACATGTTCCATCAACAAGAGACCGTTGTTTTATCCCTAGTAGCAATAGCACATCTACAACCCAAGAGATTATTGTCACTTCCCTTGGAAACTAGAGGCATGAACCCACTATCGAGCATAAATACTTCCTCTTGGAGTCACTAGCAACTACTTAGCCAATATAGCTACTAACAACGGAGAGCATGCAAGATCACAAACAACACAGACATGATATAATCATAAAGACAAAACTATTAATCAAACCAACATAATAATCTCAATATCCATCGGATCCCCACAAACACAACATGAAAGATTACAAATAGATTAGATCTTGATCATGAACGGAGCTCACAAGATTTATACATGAAAGCGCAAAGAAGGAGATACAACCATCTAGCTACTACATGGACCCATAGTCCAAGGTGGAACTACTCACGCATCATACCGGAGAGAAGGCCTCCGGGATGATCTCCCCTCCGGCAGGGTGCCGAGAAGAACTTCAGATCCCCCCGATCTAGGGAGGATGGTGGCGGCGGCTACAGACGATTTCGTGGAGATTTGATAGGGTGCTTAGGGTTTCTGCATCGGGGGCTTCTTATAGGTGAAGGGGGAGGTCGAGGCGGTGGCCAGGAGCCCCACGCCCTGCCTAGGCGCGAGGCAGGGCCAACCCGCGCCTAGGGGGGTCTGGGCGCCCTGGCCTGCCTCTCCGGCTCCCCTCTGGACTTCTTGTTCCCCATGGAAAGTAATTGACTTTGACATTTGTCCCATCCAATTCCGAGAATATTTCTTTACTGACTTTTCTGGAACCAAAAACAGCAGAAAATAGGCAACTGGCACTGTGGCAACTTATTATTAGGTTAGTACCAGAAAACATGTAAAAAACACCTCAAAGTGTAGACAAAGCAAAGCAAAGTAGATACTAAACAAGCATGGAGCATAAAAAATTATAGATACGTTTCCGACGTATCACATATCAGCAACTATATTAAATAGTATAGGCAATAGTGGATCCCCTTGTCGCAGCCCTTTTTTGGTCTAAAAGTATTTTCTTATGTCATCATTCACATTTATGGAAACACTTCCTCGAGACACAAAAGACTGTATGAGAGCACACCACTCCTCCAAAAAAACCTTTCATAAAAAGTGTTTGCTGAAGAAAACACCAATTAACTTTACCATAGGCCTTCTCAAAGTCAATCTTGAACAATACACCATTTAATTTCTTTGAGTGTAGTTCATGGATCATTTCATGCAGGATTACTACACCATCTAGGATGTTTCTCCCTTGCATAAAAGCAGTTTGAGAAGGGTGTACCACATGATCAGCTTCTGAGTTCAGTCTAATCATAGAAACTTTTCTAAAAAAATTAAAACTAATGTTTAGGAGGAAGATAGGACAATACTGTTGTATATGTTCTGCATTGTTAACCTTAGGTAGTAAAATTATGTTGCCAAAATTAAGCCGAAAGAGGTCTAGCTAACCTACTTGCAAAAACTCAAACAAGCGCATCAAGTCCACCTTGATAATTTCCCAGAACTTTTAATAAAATTCTGCTGGGAAGCCATCAGGCCCAGGTGCTTTTTTATGTTCCATTTGTAAGACAGCTTTCTTAACTTCATCCTCAGTATAAAGGGAAGTCAGAAAGTTGTTTTTCTCAATAGAAACCTGAGAAATATCCTCTGTCTGAGACTCATCCAATGAAAAAGAGATTTCTAGCGGTGCCCCAAACAAAGATTTATAATAACTTGTAATATAAGATTTTAGATGCTCGTGACCTTCAATCATACCTTCATCCTAAATTAGAGAGTGAATAAGTTTCTTCTTATGCTTTCTATTGGCAACAGCATGGAAGTACCTTGTATTCACGTCTCCTTCAAGGGTGAATTTATCTTTGGAGCGTTGGTACCATTTTAGTTCTTCCTCGCGCAGAAGTCTGGCAATTTCTACATTCGATTGGTGTTTAAGCTCAATCACTTGTGCAATAAAAAGCCTAACCTCCGATGAAGCCTCTAAAGCATTAGTAATAGTTGAAAGGCATATTTTTCTTTTTTTTAAGAATTCCAGCAGTATGCCTAGCTCAACCATGAAGGAATTTGCGCAAAGAGCGCATTTTTTTGTTCCAACGTTGTATAGGTGTTCGACCACTAACTGGTTTTCCCCAAATAGCCTTCACAGAGTCATAGAAACCATCACGATCAATCCATCCAAGTTCAAACTTGAAGCTGTTTTTGGATTTTCGTGGTGGTGTCCCGACAGATAAAAATAATGGAGCATGATCCGATAAAGCCTCATTATGCTTTAGAGCGCGAACAGATAGCATAGGAAATTTATCTTCCCATTCGGTATCCATAAACACTCTATCTAATTTTTCATATGTAGGATCTCAAAGACTATTAGCCCAGGTGATCTGTCTTTCTAACATTGTAACCTCTCTTAAGTCCAAGCTGTCAATGACCGCATTAAACATGAAAAGTCAATGTACATCAAAACGGCCCCGACTTTTATCATGAGGGAATCTTAGCAAATTAAAATCCCCACCTATAAGGATGGGATAGGGATTGTCCTTAGCCAGATTGACCAACTCATGTAAAAAGTTAGCTCTATAAACATCCTGGGCAGCCCCATAGACAGCGACTAGAGACCAAATGAAATCATTAGCCTTATTCTGGATATGGAGTTTAATAAAAAATCTCCAAGCAAACTGGCTAAGATTTCCATAGTCTCATATCCGACGCCTAATAGGATTCTCCCGGATTTCCCACGCGGCGGACGTGATAACCACATAAAGTCTACTCCGCCAGAAAGACGATTGAGTTGAGCTTGTGAGAAATCACGTCTACCAGTCTCAGAAATACCCAAAAAATCCAACTAATGATCCCTCACACAATCGGAAAAGAACAAAAGTTTAGCCAAGTCATGAAGACCTCTGCTATTTGATAACATGCCATTCATTGAGAAACAATTGGAGATTTGGATACACGTAACCTCTTGCGAGATTTTTGGCTCTTTGATTTCCGACCAGAAGCTGTAACCTCATATAATGAACCTAACCCAATCTCATCAAAGCCCACTTATGATAATTCACCAACTAAGTGAGATAGGAGCTGATCATCTACTCTAGCATGCAACTCTTCCTCCTCCATTGGTGAAAAATCAGGAACTGTTGGGTTCGTAGCATAGAAAACAAAAAAATCCTATGATGGGAATTGTATACGCCATGATCCATCTATCTAGATACAATCAACGGGTGGATATATATCCAGAATACATATCCTTGAAGACCAACAAAGCTATACGAGTATGGACTCGTTGGTTATGTAGTCGATCTCTTAGCGATCTCAAGATCGTGTAGAAGTCCGACAACCTCGCAACTTAGCGGAGAATCTGTGATAGCACACACGTCCGGAAACCCGATCACTTCCACGACCTCACTCCAGCAATGCAGCGGAAGTAGCAAATCCTCGCTCTAGATAAATCCACCAGAAACATGTATCTCCCTGATCTGAGACCATGGGGAAATTCTAGAGAGGGAGAGAGATCCTTCACGAGGAGGTGTGAGTAAGATGGAGTGAGAGGGGTGCCTTTTATAGGAGGAGGGGGGCAGCCCACAAGCCATGGCTGATGGCCAAGGTGGTGCCCCCACCTTTTCCTCCATTCATGTGAGTGGAGCTCCCACTCACAAAAATGCCTCTCCATTTCCTCCACTCAAAATCCCACTCAAATCCCATTAAATTTTCACCAGATTTAATATAATCTCTCATTAAATAAAAATCCTTTTATTTATTTATTCAGAATTTTGTTAATTACATTAATTAAGAAACATTCACATAAAACCCCTTGCAACATTTCAATTTCACATGCAGAACCATTTTCATCAATTTCACCCGAAACAATTCTGGATTCCATTGAAATAATTCTAGAGCTTTCCTTTTCTTTTTCTGGCAGCTCATTTGCTCCAAATGGTGTTGGTATTCCTTAAGTGTGTCACCCTACGGTTCATGAAAAATGCAGACATGATCGAGACCCCTCTCCGATCAATAATTAGCAGCAGGACCCGGAGATCTGTTCTGACTCCCACACATTCAACGATGACTTCTAGTGATTGTGTGAATATTTTACACTTGTAACTAAATCCTTTTGTATGGCAATATTTTACATGTCCGAGATTCTGTAACACCGCGGTTCTGAAAAGACCGTGGCTTCTATGTGACATGCCAATCCCTGGATCGGTTCATTGGCCCACAATAGAATAAGATGAATAACATAGCAAAATATCCGTGTATCATGATTAACGAAGATCCAGAGTACCATTATTACAATAAAAGCTTAGCCCAAAGCTAGCTCAAATTATTCAGATAGCAACATAAATAAAGTAAATCCTCCATTCTTCAAATTGCCCACAAGTGAACAAGTGCCGAGTGGAGTACCGTGGCCTATATCGATTACTCAGAATCGGAATAACCTGCAACATGAAACGTAGCAGCCCCGAAGGGTCAATACATGGAATGTATGGCAAGTAGATCTAGTAAAGGAGACAATAGCACTAATATATACATGCATATTTGGCAAGTGGAGCTGTGTCTGGCTTGCATTTGCAAATACATTTGTCCTACTTCCATAAACAGTTTTGATTTTCTTTGAAAAGATCCCAATTAAGTTAACCCAACAATATTGAAACATTTATGAAATTGGAATGAGCGAGAAACATGTCATGGAATCAATATCAAGCAACTCAGATGTCCATAACCGGGGACACGGCTAATCGATTAGATTATACACCCTGCAGGGATTAGTACACTTTACCCATGTGACTTGGCCAGCCCAACTCGTACCATCACTCTCATTTTGGGTGATGATAGGGAGAAGTCCAAGAAGAGACCGTTCGGGAAGTAGCTCCCCAATCCTGACGCGCACCGGTCCAACCTACCAAAATTCTACATCTCTGGATACGCGGGTTCGGGTCACCACAACCTACTAAGTCCAACCAACCGTCCATTCCATTATTGGCACATGGTTGTACACGTAAGCTACATAATAAAGAAGTCAATCATTCTCTCTTGATACCTAGGTGCCTTTCCGCAATGAAACCACCAAAAATTATCAATACCATCACACCCAGGGGATTCATTGATTAAGTTGTTTTAGTTTTCACAAACCAATACTTTTAGAAACAAGTCTCAATGATGTAACCCAGCCCTCGTTCAACATAGCATGGCTAAGCACATCTACCAACGGTGGTTCATCTACAAGGAAAGCCCTACCACATAATAGGACATAGCATAGCGATAGTATCATCCTACACATGCATCTACAAAATACACGACAATGCATTGAAAATAGTAGGACGATATCATGAACAAAGTAGCATCTACTTGCCTTGGTTGTAGCGGTCGAAAGAACAATCCACACACGAGCAAGCGTTGCACTCGTCACAATCTACACGATACAATTGCATTCATAAACAAACAATTCCACAAGCATATGCAACAAAGATGATGCATGAAGGTATGCAAGGCAAGTGAATTGGTGCTACAGCTGCACCATATAATCCTCTTCAATAATACTACTGATTGCATGCATGGAAAATAGTTTTAGCGCAAGGAAAACTATTACGCAAAAAGTAATGCTCAAAACTAGAGCTAGAACTCAAATAATTCACTACCGGTAGTATACTGTTTGTAAAATCTTGGGAAAATTCTACCGCACAGGCACTGCTATTTAGGAACAGTACCAACTGGAATTACTCAAAAAGGAATTATAAAACTCCCCGAGTAATTAAAACACTGCAGAAATCCACTAGACAGTTTCTACAGAAGTTTTTACTGTAAGCCTATCTTTTTAATTAACGATGCGATTCCCCTCGTTCCACTGAATCCAGGAACATATCATACGCGATTTTTGGAGCTACGGATCTTTTTCTACGAATTAATTACTCCGAAAAGGCCACTAACTAGTTTGATTAAACTGTACTAAATCTTGCTTCAAAAGTCTGAACCAAAGGTACAACAAGATTCTACACGACTTACTGAATCTACACATATTTTATTTGCAATTTTTGGCCAAGCGGTTTAATTTCTATGCAATTTACAAGTTTCTACCGAAATCTGTCAACTAAAACGATTAACGAAAATAACCAGTCAACTGTGTCTGTTGACTGGTCAACGCGTCTGCTGACTGGGCGCTGACTGGGCGTCTGACTAGTCAACACCTGAGTCTGACCGGTCAACGGCTGATCTGAACCTCTGATCTGAGATCTAACGGTGGCTGCAGGCTTACCGGAGACAAACGGCGAAACGAACTCCGGACGGTGCGGCGATCGGTTCCGGCGACGACGGTTACCTGCGCGGTAGGGGAAACGATCAGCGTGTAGTACGAGGCGGTCAAAACGACGGCAACAGCGCATGCGGTGGCGACGGCGGTGCGGCACGGCACGGACGAATGACGCGACGCAAGACGCGTGAGGCGACACGCGTGCAGCGTGTGTGCGCGCTGCGTGGCGCGAGGCGGCAGCGGCGGCAGCAGCATGCAGCGCAAGCGGCCAGCGCAGCAGCAGCTAGCGGCGCAGCGCAGCAGCGGCGAGGCAGCGGCTTGGGGGCGCGTGCGCGCGCGGAAGGCGGCGGTGGCGTGCAGGCAGCGCGGCGCGCGGGTGGAGGCGCAGGGCGGCGAGGCGGCTGGCGGCGAGGCAGTCGCGCGGGAGGCGGGGTCGGCAGGGGTACCTGGCGGCGGTGGGGAAGGGCGACGGCGGCGGGGTCTTGGCGGCCGGCGGCGGCGCGGAAAACGAGGAGGAGGCGGCGGCGATCGCGTGGATCCCGAGGCGGCGGGTGCGGGCACACGTCCCGAGGTGGATGCGGGCGATCAAGGCGGCGGGGTGGGGTGCGGTTCTCGAGGCAGCCGGGTGCCTCTTATGTGGGCCCCCCTCGTGGGGTCCTACGCGAATTCGGCGTGCGGAATTGGAAAAGGACTCGGAAATCGGCCCGAAAATCGGACCGTTTTTCCGACTCCCAATAAAACGGCGATAACTTTTCCGTACGAGCTCCGAATCGGGCGATTCTTGCTCCTACGGTTTTGTAAAATCGAGGGGAACAATCTAGGGTCAAGGGTTGAGCGAAAACACTAGGCTACAAGGATGGAAAACGCTAGTCCTACTAAAGCCTCCCGCAGGAGCCTCGTAGTAAAATAGAATAGGGTTTTGAAACTAGCGTCTCGCCGATTCTTTTCAATCGACGGTTTTGCATGGAAAAGCATGATGCAATGCTATGAATGATATGCAGAACCAAATCTAAAATTTGGGATGTGACAAGACTAACCCCCTTAAGATGAATCTCGTCCTCGAGATTCGGCGCGGCTAGCAAATAGGTGTGGGTAGTCCTCTCGGATATCATCCTCACGCTCCCATGTGGCTTCCTCCTCGGTGTGGTGGCTCCACTGCACCTTGCAAAACCTGATCGTCTTGGTATGGGTAGTCCTCTCCGCTGTCTCCAGAATCTTTACCGGTTTCTCCTCATAGGTCAAATCATTCTCAAGCTGAACCTCCTCTAGCGGTACAGTGTCTCTCAATGGTGTATCCACCATCTCCGGGTGGCACTTCTTCAGCTGGGACACGTGGAACACATTGTGAACAGCGGACAGAGCCTCTGGCAACTCCAACTGATAAGCAACTTCTCCTTTACGTGCTAAGACCCGATACGGTCCAATAAACCGAGGTGCTAGCTTACCCTTAATTCCAAATCTCTTGATTCCACGAAGTGGCGATACTCTGAGGTATGCTCTATCACCTATCTCGTACACCACTTCCTTGCGCTTGGCGTCAGCGTAGCTCTTCTGCCTTGATTGTGCTACCTTCAGCCTGTCTCTAATCAAGGCGACCTTCTCCTCAGCGTCCTTGATCAAATCAGGTCCAAACAACTGACGCTCTCCTACTCCATCCCATAGCAATGGAGTCCGGCACCGTTTCCCATACAACACATCGAACGGTGACGTCTTGATGCTGGTTTGATAGCTGTTGTTGTAGGAAAACTCAGCATACGGCAAATTCTCATCCCAACTAGATCCATGAGCCAAAGCGCAAGCTCTCAGCATGTTCTCCAGAATCTGATTCACCCTCTCGGTCTGTCCATCAGTCTGTGGGTGAAACGCTGTGCTAAACTCCAATCTAGTACCAAGTGACTCGTGTAGCTGGTGCCAGAAGTGTGAGGTAAATTGGGCGCCTCTATCTGATACAATACTCTTGGGAACTCCGTGTAGGCACACAATCCTGTCCATGTAAATCTTGGCCAACTTTGCACTCGTATAGGTCGTCTTCACCGGTATAAAGTGGGATACCTTGGTCAAATGGTCGACCACTACCCAAATGGAGTCATATCCTGACCTGGTCCTGGGCAATCCTGTGATAAAGTCCATTCCCACTCTATCCCACTTCCAATCCGGCACGGGCAATGGCTGTAGCAGTCCTGCTGGCTTCTGGTGTTCCGCCTTCACTCGGCTGCACACATCACATAGGGCAATATGCTTGGCGATATCTCCCTTCATGTTATTCCACCAAAATCTGCTCTTCAAATCCATATACATCTTTGTGTTGCCCGGATGTATGGAGTATGGCGAGTTATGAGACTCCTTCAGAATCAACTCCCTTATCTCCGGGTCGCTGGGCACACACAAACGATCTCCATACCACAAGGTACCATGCTCATCCTCGCGAATATCCTTTTCCCGATTCTCCTTCATCTTTTCCTTTATCTCCTCTATTTCCTTGCTCCTATCTGAGCCTTCATGATCCTGTCCTGTAACATCGGTTGGACTTCCATTGCTGCCAAGTATCCTTCAGACACTACCTCCAGTCTAAGGTCCTTGAATTGCTTGCACAAATCCTCAGGCAATTCCCCAATTGTCAATCCATTGGCATAAACCTTCTGGCTCAGAGCATCTGCTACTACATTGGCCTTTCCTGGGTGGTATTGTAGATTCATATCATAGTCCTTGATAAGTTCCAACCATCTCCATTGTCATCATCAGAGGGTGGGTTCAGCTGCGCTTGGAGAGCGGCAATCTGGGCTGTCATAGCTTCAATAGTTTGATCCCTTTCCTGGACGGTCCCCTGCAACTGTTGTATGTTCTGGGTGTTCTCCTGCACAGTACCATGAAGATGAGCTATGGTTGCATCTCTGGCTATCAGGGCATTCTCCAGAACTCCCACAGCTTCATGCAGGGTGTCAATCTCCTGTCCTTGGACCACCATACCATTGCTAGCAAAATCTGCAATCTCCTTTATCATCCTCACCTTCTCAGCTAGAGCTCCATTCTCCCTTTCCATGTCCTCTATGTGCCTCCGACGGGGCGGCATGTTGTTCCTGTCGCCCGGGGTAACCACAATGTGCCCATCTTCATCACGCCTCCCATAGTCACGGTAGGGTGAATCTGCTGGCAGTAGGTGTCGGACATTATGGCACTGGCGAGACAGGGCTTCATGTATGGCCAAGTTGATTCCAAGTCCCCAGTTGCAGTATGTCTTGGTGTAGATCAAATGCACTGGGTTTGTCAAGGCGGCATCCCTGAATATGAAGGTAGTGATCTCCCATGCATCCTCTCCATATCCATAGGTGTACAGCCTTCTTCCCTTGAACATGGGCAGCGGCAATCCCAATGACTGCGAGAGCTGAGCTAACTGCCTTGCAAAGGGCCTTGGTGACTCCATGGTTGCATACTCAGTCCTGACTTCTCCCATCTATCAAGTAAAAGAGGAAAGTGTGAGAACAGCATATGGTAAAAATTTACGAGGGTGAAAGGCATAAGATGAAAGACAGAGTTAATATAGGCTTTAATAAATCTATGGCTTTCTAATCCAATACTAGGTCACGATCCTACAGTCGACACACGGGCTCTGATACCATCTTGTAACACCGCGGTTCTGAAAAAACCGTGGCTTCTATGTGACATGACAATCCCTGGATCGGTTCATTGGCCCACAATAGAATAAGATGAATAACATAGCAAAATATCCGTGTATCATGATTAACGAAGATCCAGAGTACCATTATTACAATAAAAGCTTAGCCCAAAGCTAGCTCAAATTATTCAGGTAGCAACATAAATAAAGTAAATCCTCCATTCTTCAAATTTCCCACAAGTGAACAAGTGCCGAGTGGAGTACCGTGGCCTATATCGATTACTCAGAATCGGAATAACCTGCAACATGAAACGTAGCAGCCCCGAAGGGTCAATACATGGAATGTATGGCAAGTAGAGCTAGTAAAGGAGACAATAGCACTAACATCTACATGCATATTTGGCAAGTGGAGCTGTGTCTGGCTTGCATTTGCAAATACATTTGTCCTACTTTCATAAACAGTTTTGATTTTCTTTGAAAAGATTCCAATTAAGTTAACCCAACAATATTGAAACATTTATGAAATTGGAATGAGCGAGAAACATGTCATGGAATCAATATCAAGCAACTCAGATGTCCATAACCGGGGACACGGCTAATCGATTAGATTATACACCCTGCAGGGGTTAGTACACTTTACCCATGTGACTTGGCCAGCCCAGCTCGTACCATCACTCTCATTTTGGGTGATGATAGGGAGAAGTCCAAGAAGAGACCGTTCGGGAAGTAGCTCCCCAATCCCGACGTGCACTGGTCCAACCTACCAAAATTCTACATCTCTGGATACGCGGGTTCGGGTCACCACAACCTACTAAGTCCAACCAACCGCCCATTCCATTATTGGCACATGGTTGTACACGTAAGCTACACAATAAAGAAGCCAATCATTCTCTCTTGATACCTGGGTGCCTTTCCGCAATGAAACCACCAAAAATTATCAATACCATTACACCCAGGGGATTCGTTGATTAAGTTGTTTTAGTTTTCACAAACCAATACTTTTAGAAACAAGTCTCAATGATGTAACCCAGCCCTCGTTCAACATAGCATGGCTAAGCACATCTACCAACGGTGGTTCATCTACAAGGAAAGCCCTACCACATAATAGGACATAGCATAGCGATAGTATCATCCTACACATGCATCTACAAAATACACGACAATGCATTGAAAATAGTAGGACGATATCATGAACAAAGTAGCATCTACTTGCCTTGGTTGTAGCGGTCGAAAGAACAATCCACACACGAGCAAGCGTTGCACTCGTCACAATCTACACGATACAATTGCATTCATAAACAAACAATTCCACAAGCATATGCAACAAAGATGATGCATGAAGGTATGCAAGGCAAGTGAATTGGTGCTACAGCTGCACCATATAATCATCTTCAATAATACTACTGATTGCATGCATGGAAAATAGTTTTAGCGCAAGGAAAACTATTACGCAAAAAGTAATGCTCAAAACTAGAGCTAGAACTCAAATAATTCACTACCGGTAGTATACTGTTTGTAAAATCTTGGGAAAATTCTACTGCATAGGCACTGCTATTTAGGAACAGTACCAACTGGAATTACTCAAAAAGGAATTATAAAACTCCCCGAGTAATTAAAACACTGCAGAAATCCACTAGACAGTTTCTACAGAAGTTTTTACTATAAGCCTATCTTTTTAATTAACGATGCGATTCCCCTCGTTCCACTGAATCCAGGAACATATCATACGCGATTTTTGGAGCTACGGATCTTTTTCTACGAATTAATTACTCCGAAAAGGCCACTAACTAGTTTGATTAAACTGTACTAAATCTTGCTTCAAAAGTCTGAACCAAAGGTACAGCAAGATTCTACACGACTTACTGAATCTACACATATTTTATTTGCAATTTTTGGCCAAGCGGTTTAATTTCTACGCAATGTACAAGTTTCTACCGAAATCTGTCAACTAAAACGATTAACAAAAATAACCAGTCAACTGTGTCTGTTGACTGGTCAACGTGTCTGCTGACTGGACGCTGACTGGGCGTCTGACTAGTCAACGCCTGAGTCTGACCGGTCAACGGCTGATCTGAACCACTGATCTGAGATCTAACGGTGGCTGCAGGCTTACCGGAGACAAACGGCGAAACGAACTCCGGACGGTGCGGCGATCGGTTCCGGCGACGACGGTTACCTGCGCGGTAGGGGAAACGATCAGCGTGTAGTACGAGGCGGTCAAAACGACGGCAACAGCGCATGCGGTGGCGACGGCGGTGCGGCACGGCACGGACGAATGACGCGACGCAAGACGCGTGAGGCGACACGCGTGCAGCGTGTGTGCGCGCTGCGTGGCGCGAGGCGGCAGCGGCGGCAGCAGCATGCAGCGCAAGCGGCCAGCGCAGCAGCAGCTAGCGGCGCAGCGCAGCAGCGGCGAGGCAGCGGCTTGGGGGCGCGTGCGCGCGCGGAAGGCGGCGGTGGCGTGCAGGCAGCGCGGCGCGCGGGTGGAGGCGCAGGGCGGCGAGGCGGCTGGCGGCGGGGCAGTCGCGCGGGAGGCAGGGTCGGCGGGGGTACCTGGCGGCGGTGGGGAAGGGCGACGACGGCGGGGTCTTGGCGGCTGGCGGCGGCGCGGAAAACGAGGAGGAGGCGGCGGCGATCGCGTGGATCCCGAGGCGACGGGTGCGGGCACGCGTCCTGAGGTGGAGGCGGGCGATCGAGGCGGCGGGGTGGGGTGCGGTTCCCGAGGCAGCGGGTGCCTCTTATGTGGGCCCCCCTCGTGGGGTCCTACGCGAATTTGGCGCGCGGAATTGGAAAAGGACTCGGAAATCGGCCCGAAAATCGGACCGATTTTCCGACTCCCAATAAAACGGCGATAACTTTTCCGTACGAGCTCCGAATCGGGCGATTCTTGCTCCTACGGTTTTGTAAAATCGAGGGGAACAATCTAGGGTCAAGGGTTGAGCGAAACCACTTGGCTACAAGGATGGAAAACGCTAGTCCTACTAAAGCCTCCCGCAGGAGCCTCATAGTAAAATAGAATAGGGTTTTGAAACTAGCGTCTTGCCGATTCTTTTCAATCAACGGTTTTGCATGGAAAAGCATGATGCAATGCTATGAATGATATGCAGAACCAAATCTAAAATTTTGGATGTGACAGATTCGATCATCGGTATCCCCATACCTAGTTTGATCTCGTTACCGACATGTACTCTTTTCTTGTTCCCGTGATATAATATTCTAGTGATCTCTATCACTTGCTTGCAAGCTATATCAATGTGATATCACCAAGAGGGTTTAGAGTATATATATCCGTCATCGGGATGGATAAATACTACTCTTGATCTATGAGCCTCTACATAACACTATCGGAGTATTTGAACCCACCTTTATAGTCACTTGTTACGGTGTAACATTTGATGTTATCAAGACACTCTTCATATGTTAGTGATTGACATGATCTCATGGTCTAAGGACTAAAGTTACGTGTAATGATGTTATAGTAATTTAAAAATAATGACTTTGATCGTATTACTATACTTCGGATGAATATTTATCACATTATTCCACCAATGTTGTGACCTCGTTATTAACAACATCCAATGTCCATGATCAGGAAACCTTGATCATATTGTTAGTCAACGAGCTAGTTTATATGAGAGGCATAACTAGGAACTCTTTATTTGTTTATTAAACACACATGTATTAATGTTTACAATTAATACAACTATAGCATGCAAAATAAACATTTACCATAAACAAGAAATACGATAATAACCACCTTATTATTGCATCTCTGGCATATTCCCTTCAGGAACAACAAAGACCTTAGGAGTAAACGTTAAACGGTCAACCTCCATATGCTCAAAATAGAACTAGAAAACTTAACTTCATTTACAGATCTCCCCAAACTAACACCAACATTAGCAAGCTTATCCATAATAAAAGGGTTGGAGAAATAAAGAAAGGATTTTGAAGATATACCCTCGGAGTCCAGATTCTTTTCCGCCTTCCTTCGAATGGCATTACCCAAAGAGTCATCGTCTGTGGCTGAAGCCCAAAGGGCGTCAACACCATGAAAAGAGCTTCAGTGAGATGGGGCCCCGGTCACGAAGTTCTGCACGCCTGCGGTAGGGGACAAGCCCAACCCCTCCTGGGTCGGGTCACCCCCACCAGCACAGGTCCACCATCCGAGCTAGGGTGCCCCTCCTTGGCCACTGGGTTAGTGCCATGGGAGGAGCCCCCAGCTACCTACGCCATCGTCATCAAGGGATGCACCTCCATGGTCAGTGGTGAAGCATCCTGCGCCCCGACAGCCGACCCCTCAGTCCCACGGTCGACCAGCCCCACCCGGGCTAGTCTCCGCTCCGAAGACCCATCGACCACATCCTGCACCACTGGTTCCACTCGCCTGGGAATAGAACAACCCATCATGGTAAGTCCCATACGCGTGGGATATGCCGGAAGCAAAGAAACACTAGTCGTCCCAACAGAAACACAAGCCACATGCAAAGCCTCCTAAAGCTGTGAAGGAGAGACACGAGACGAACTCAGCACAGGTCCAGCACCACGCAAGGGAGAGTCCAAAGGTAGTGACTACAAAAGTTCCTTTCCACGCTGTGTAGAATGGTTGGCATTAAAATGTAACATCCAAAAATCATGATTTGTAAAATTTTGCATTTCATTCATTCATTCATAGCATCCTTGGCTTGCACAAAATTTTCAAAACAAAATTCAAAATAAAACCATTTATATGCCTATTATCTATATATCAATAAGGCAAGGTTTTATTTTATTTTCAAAGTGTCAAAGTGCATTTGACTAAATAGTAGTGTTTTATACACAAACAAGTACAAGGTTTACACTACAAAAATCCAGAGGTGATTTGAATTTAAATCCATTTGAAGTTGGTTTGAATTTGATTCCTGAAAAATCAAAATAGAAAAAGAAAAAGAGAGAAGAAAAGGAAAAGGGCCGACGCCTCCTATTCAACCCAGCAGCAGAAGCATCCCACTAAGCCCACTCGGCCACCTCCCCCTCTCCTCTCTCTCTCTCACGCGCGCAGCCCTACCCGCAGTCACTGACGCACTGGCCCCACACGCCATGTCACCATATTCCCCAAATCACGCCCGCAGACTTCGTCACCGCTGCCGTTGCTCCGTTGATGGCGCGGCATAAATGCCCTTGATTCCGCGAGCGTTTCTCGTCGAGCCTCTGCCTACATAAGCCACTCCCCACCGCGAGTCTTTCCCCTCACTCAGCACACTCTCTCTGCCATCAGGCTGCCCAGAATTCGTGCTGCAACGCCGCTGCCCGAGCAACTCCGATGAGACATTGCGTTGAGCTCTGTCCACCCTGCCCTCTCTCGTTCTTGATATAATGATCCTCATGATCATGCGCTTATTCTCATAAGCTTGGTTCGTCTGTTTGTGACCTAAGTCATCGAATTCGTCCACCACTGCAAGCACCCGACACCACGCTCGTCTCCAGCGAGGAATTCTGGTAAGGTGTGACCACCCCCCAACCTCTAGATCAAACGACGATGACCGCCTTGTCCTTGCGCGCCCGTTGATGTTGTTCGTTTGTCTTAGGGAGGCCGGGAACGTCATCGCCGTCGCCGTCAAGCCGTTCCTGACGCCATCTAGGTTTCCGACGAGCTCCTCCGGCCACCACAGCACGCCCCCGTCCACGCCAGGGACACCTTGAGCTTCAACACAACCTCGCGAGTCTGGTATGCCAAACCACAGCGCCCAACCCCCTCTGTAGCCGCCGGAACATCACCGGCAGAGCGCCGCCGTCGCCAGTGCCGCCAGGTTATGGTCGCTTGCTTTGCAACCGTTAGATCTAGATCCAGTGGCCACGACAGATCACTTAACGAAACATTTTCTTTAGATCTAAGCCGCACAGTATCACTTAGATCCTACGGCTCTGGATGATCGATCCAACCGAAATGGTATCAGCCAATCAGACACAGCCACGTGGCTAGGGTTTCGATTTAAAATATGATTTTGTATCTATTAGAGATTCAAACTTGTAAAATTCATATCTTTTGTTCTGTTTATCCAAAAAAATACAAATAAGATATCATTGGATTCAGAAAAATAAATCCTACACTACTGTGGACTTAATTTTGTATTTTTCTTCTGTAAAAATGGAATTTTATGCAGGGACAAATATAGGCTTATTTTGACTATATAAATTATTTTGAAAATGTTTATAAGGCCAAATTAAGTTTATTTAGACTATATTTAATTGGTTTTGTGTTCGATGCTGTTTGACTTGTCTTGTTTAGTTTAGAAAAATCATCACATGGCATTTACATGCATTCATAATATTTTTGCTTGAATATTGGAATGTGAATTTGGTGCTATTATTTTATGTGTAGATTTTGGTGCTAGTGGTGATTGTGATTGTGACGATTGTTTCTACTCCCCCAACTACCAAGGAAAGTGGTGCTTCATGTATTTGTCCCATTATTTTGAATATGCATAAGGAAAATCTCAGATTAATCTTGTAACTACTGTATGCACCGTTGGTTGGAATCGATCTTATACCGGTTGGTTTCAATCGATCTCATACCTAGCTCCTTCGTATAGGGATCGGATGCATATGCATCATACAAATTTGAAACACGAGGCCGTTGATCTACATGCATCTTGTAGAGTCATCACGGCCGGCCGGATTCAATCGATGTCATACCTAGCTCCTTCGTATGGGGATGCATACAAGTACAAGTTTGGAACATGAGTCCGCTGATCTGCATGCATGTTGTAGAGTTATCATAGTCGGCCGGCCGGCAAGCGGAGAGCACTGACATATCCTTACTTTTGTTTGATGAAATCCCGGCGGCGGCGCGCGTGAGGACACACGAGGGGAGCTTACAACTTCCATTAGCTAGACGTCTAGACAAGAGGTTGAAGGGGTATGACAAAATTTTAATCTAGGGCATAGGTGGGTAATTCTTTTCAATTCTAATGTCAAGTTATTAATATAGAGATCCAACGGATCTGTTTGCCTAGTTAGTTTAATTAATGGCTGGATATTTCTGTTTTTTGTGGGATTTTCTAGTGATTTCTCTAATTTCTGGTGAGCCCGTTATGTACTTTTAATATATAATAGATTGCTAACCCCTTTGCTAAGCCTTCACAGGGCTCCACAGATTTCTCCATGTGCGGTGTCTCGAATCCTGATAATCGCTCGGTTCAATCTCTGGACCAACTGCTTCTCGCGGTTGCACATCGCCTTTTCCTGCTGTTTGGTAAGAACTTGTAAGAGCTTCGTATATTGCTTGACGGATTACGCGTGCCTTCCACCATATTTCCGTAGTTATAGGCATATATACCTGTGCTTTTTAAAGGACTAACCATGACAGATACTTTGCGTAACCCTGCCACAATGACGAACCAAGAACTACATGCCCACTTCTTCGAGCTCTTGGTCGGTCGCGCTGAAGATGTGGATGCACGACTAGGGGAGTTTGACACCAATCTCACCAACGCCATGGACAAGATCGATGGACTCGAGAAATCCTTCAACGACAAGCTTGACGCTCGGTTCAAGGAGGTTTTGAACAGATTGCCGGCACCCGCACCCGCCCCACTGGCACCTCGGCATGGCGCACGGTGCATTCCGATCACGGGTCATACTGCTGGTTCAGCGGCCACTGCACCTCAGCCGGCTACCGCTGCAGCTGAGGCACCTCAGACTTCCACCGCGGCTGCTGCTGCGACATTGGGGGCAGACGACGGGTACTACTACGACCTCGACGACGACGATCTATTTGACGAGGAGGTTGAACAACCTCCACACTCTGCTGGCCGACCCCGACATTACCACCGCAACGCTCGACCACCGGTACGTGATGATGATCATGTTGCAAAGCTTAAATTAAATATTCCATCTTTTGAGGGTAAATACAATCCTGATGCATATCTTACATGGGAGATGGAAGTAGAACAACGTTTTGCATGTTTAAAATATCCTAAGAATATGTGTGTTAGTGTTACTACATGCGAATTTACTAAATTTGCTTCCCTTTGATGGTCTGAGTATTGTCGTTTAAATCCTACTACTATTCATCGTACTTGGACTGCTTTAAAAACTGCTATGCGTGTTCATTTTGTGCCTCCCACTTATCAACGTGGTTTACTAAAGAATCTGACACGTTTGGAACAAGGGAAAAATTCTGTAGAAGAGTATTATCAGGAATTGCAAACGGGGATGGTTCGGTTTGGTCTTATTGAATCTACTGAATAAATGCTTGCACGTTTCTTTGGTGGATTAAACAAGAACATTCAACACATATTAGACTATAAGGAATATAATTTCATCACTCGTTTGTTTCATCTTGCTTGCAAAGCTGAACGTGAAGTGCAGGATCGCCAAACACCCTGGAGGAGGACTAATAATTCTGCAGGTCGCACATCCACTTGGACATCCCGACAATCAGCACCTCCTTCTCGTGATTCTCCATCAGATACTACCACATCCAAGGCCACCACACGATTTCCGTCAGCTGATCCTCCACCGTCATCCAATGCTCATGCTCGTAGTGCGTCTTCTATGGCTTCCACGGGTAAAACAAAGGATATACAATGCCGCAAGTGCTGGGGTTTTGGTCATATTGAGAGACAGTGCACAACACAACGTGTTATGATGGTGCGTGATGATGGTCAATATGATTCAGCGAGTGACTTTGATGAAGATACATTAGCCCTTATTTCTGCTCGAGATGGAGACAATTGTGATTCTGATGAAGAGATAAAGGTAATGGGAGCTGAAACTGCTGATCAGTACAAGAGCTTAATTACACAACGTGTGTTGAGTGTGCAATTGAGCAAATCTGAGCAAGATCAACGCCACAACCTGTTCCAAACACGTGGTGTTGTCAAGGAAAGAGCTATAAGGATCATCATTGATGGAGGGAGTTGTAATAATCTGGCTAGTGTTGACATGGTAGAGAAGCTTGCACTTCCAACAAGACAACACACACATTCATACTACATCCAATGGTTTGAGAGTTCTCGCAAGATCAAGGTAACAAGAACGGTACGCATGCATTTTACTATTGGTACATATTCTGATTTTGTTGATTGTGATGTTGTACCTATGCAAGCTTGTTCTTTGTTACTTGGTAGACCATAGCAATTTGATAGAGAATCTGTTCATAATGGCAAAACTAATCACTATTCTCTTATGCATGATGGAAAGAAAATTGGTCTAAAACCTATGACTCCCGAACAGATTTTAAAAGATGATCTTACTAGAGCTAGTAGAGCTAAAACCGAGGAGAAAAATAAAAGTGAGAATCAGATTGTTGCTGCAGATTTTGTACCACCAAAGAACACTAAATCTGATTCTAAACATGCTACTGAAATTCGTTTGAAGAGTCCATGTATACTTGCAAATAAAATTGATATTGCTGAACTAGATGTAAACAATACTCAATGTTATGCAATTATCTGCAAAGAGGTTTTGTTTTCATTTGAGGATATGCCTCCTTCTTTGCCACCCGCTATTGCTAACCTTTTGCAGGAATATGAGGACGTCTTTCCCGCTGAGCTGCCACCAGGACTACCTCCTATTAGAGGAATTAAGCACCAGATTGATCTAATTCCTGGTGCTACGTTGCCCAACCGCGCGCCATATAGAACCAATCCAGAGGAGACAAAGGTGATACAACACCAAATTCAGGACTACTCGACAGAGATCATATTCGTGAGTCCCTTAGCCCCGGTGTTGTTCCTATTATTTTGGTACCTAAGAAAGATGGTTCTTCGCGCATGTTTACTGATTGTAGAGCTATCAATAATATTACTATTCGATATCGTCATCCTATTCCACGTTTGGATGACATGCTTAATGAATTGAGTGGCTCTACCATGTTTTCTAAAGTTGATTTGCGTAGTGGTTACCACCAGATTCGTATGAAATTGGGAGATGAATGGAAAACAACATTTAAAACTAAGTTCGGTTTGTATGAGTGGTTAGTGATGCCGTTTGGTTTAACTAATGCACCCAACACTTTCATGAGATTAATGAATGAAGTTTTACGTGCTTTTATTGGACGTTTTGTGGTAGTCTACTTTGATGATATTCTGATTTATAGAAAATCTTTAGAGGATCATTTGGACCATTTACGTGCTGTTTTCAATGCTTTACGTGATGCACGTTTGTTTGGTAATCTTGAGAAGTGCAACTTTTGCACCAATCGAGTTGTGTTTCTTGGCTATGTTGTTACATCACAGGGTATTGAAGTGGATCCAGCCAAGATTGAAGCTATTGAGAATTGGCCGCAGCCTAAGACGGTCACACAAGTGAGGAGTTTTCTTGGCCTCGCTGGTTTTTATTGGCGCTTTGTCAAAGACTTTGGATCAATTGCCGCGCCGCTGAATGAACTTACCAAGAAGGATGTGCCCTTTGTTTGGGGCGATGCACAACAACAGGCCTTCGTCATATTGAAAGATAAGCTAACACATGCTCCCTTACTCCAACTTCCTGATTTTAATAAGACTTTTGAGCTTGAATGTGATGCTAGTGGAATTGGTTTGGGAGGTGTGTTATTATAAGAGGGAAAACCTGTTGCATATTTTAGTGAGAAATTGAGTGGGGCTAGTCTGAACTATTCTACTTATGATAAAGAATTATATGCGTTGGTTCGGACATTAGAAACTTGGCAACATTATCTATGGCCTAAAGAATTTGTTATACATTCTGATCATGAATCTTTGAAGCATATTCGTAGTCAAGCTAAGTTGAATTGCCGTCATGCAAAGTGGGTTGAATTTATTGAGTCTTTTCCTTATGTTATCAAACACAAGAAAGGTAAAGATAATATTATTGCTGATGCTTTGTCGCGCCGTTATACTTTGTTATCTCAACTTGACTTCAAAATATTTGGATTGGAAACTATTAAGGAAAAATATGTGCATGATGCTGAATTTAAAGATGTGTTGAAGAATTGTAGAGATGGTAGAACATGGAACAAGTCCGTCTTCAATGATGGATTTGTGTTCCGTGCTAACAAACTATGCATTCCAGATAGTTTTGTTCGTCTTTTGTTGTTACAGGAGGCGCATGGAGGAGGATTGATGGGACACTTTGGTGTCAAGAAAACGGAGGATGTTCTTGCTGCACACTTCTTTTGGCCACGTATGCGTCGATATGTTGAGAGATTTATGGCACGCTGCACTACTTGTCAAAAAGCTAAGTCTCGCCTTAATCCACATGGTTTATATATGCCTCTTCCTGTTTCTAGTGTTCCTTGGGAGGATATTTCTATGGACTTTGTTTTGGGATTGCCACGTACACAGAAGGGGAGGGATAGTATTTTTGTTGTTGTGGATCGGTTTTCTAAGATGGCACACTTTATTCCTTGTCATAAAACGGATGATGCTACGCATATTGCTGATTTGTTCTTTCGTGAAATTGTTCGTTTACATGGTGTGCCAAATACTATTGTTTCTGATCGTGATACTAAATGTCTTAGCCACTTTTGGAGATGTTTATGGGCTAAGTTGAGGACTAAATTGTTGTTTAGTACTACATGTCATCCCCAAACTGATGGACAAACTGAAGTAGTAAATAGAACTTTGTCTACTATGTTGCGGGCTGTTTTAAAGAAGAACTTAAAATTGTGGGAAGAGTGTTTACCATATATAGAATTTGCTTATAATCGTTCACTGCATTCTACCACAAAGATGTGCCCATTTGAGATCGTGTATGGTTTTGTTCCTCGTGCACCTATTGATTTATTGCCTTTACCTTCTTTGGTGCAAAATAATTAGGATGCTACACAACACGCTGAAATTATATTAAACTTGCATAAGACTACTAAAGATAACATAGAACACATGAATGCTAAGTATAAACTTGCTGGGGATAAAGGGAGAAAGATGTTGTGTTTGATGTTGGAGATCTTGTTTGGTTACATTTGCGTAAAGATCGTTTTCCTGATTTACGCAAGTCTAAGTTAATGCCGCGTGCTGCTGGTCCCTTTAAGGTGTTAGAGAAAATAAATGGTAATGCATATAAACTTGAGTTGCCTGCAGACTTTGGTACGGTTAGTCCTACGTTTAACATTGCAGATTTGAAGCCTTACTTTGGTGAGGAAGATGAGATTGCGTCAAGGACTACTTCAATTCAAGAAGGGGAGCATGATGTGGACATCCCATCTATTGATACAACTGTTGTACCTACAGCTACACACATATAAGGACCTACCACTCGATCTCGTGCTAAACAACTTAACTATCAGATACTTTCATTTCTTGGAACTATTCCTCACATACATGAGAATATGATGCTGCCTAAATCAGATGTATTTCTTACTCTTAGGAATGATGGACCAAGCATGGATGAGAGGGACAAGCATTGGAGCATGGTCATGCATGGAGATGGCAGCAAGCATGTGATGATCCAAGAGAAGGCCACGGATGAAGATTTCAGAACTTTGAGGCCACCATAATGAAGAAAGAAGGCTTGGACAAAATATTCAAGATTAATACTTCACAAATTCGTCCATAGCTTAATATGGTGCTGCGACACCTTTATTTTGTGCCAGGCCCATGTAATTTTCGCAGGATTTTAAATAGCCACTTTTTAGAGTCCGTATTTGAGGAGAAAAGGACTTCTAGGGTTGGATTCGACCACCACTTCTATGGCTGGCCGAAACCCTACATTTTCCTCCTTAAATACTCGCCTTAGCCGTCACCATAGACTCGGATTTTGTTTAGACATTAAGATATCCATCATAGCAACTTCGCCAAGACTCGAGCATCGGAGAGGCCTCTTGTACTTCGCACCTATACAGGATCCCACCTTTTCAATAAAGCTTTCATCATAATCCGCAATATCTTGATTGCAATATTAGTTCTTACTTGTTCTCGATTTCAGGTAGGAATTAAGACCCTCGCTGGTTAGGCTGATCGTGTTCCCGCAGGATCGGTAACCTCTAGGATATTGGCCTAGCGATTGCATTGGCGCTCGTGCTCGCACGTGTAGTCGGATCATCAAGCCCGAACTCCACCAAATCGACTATCACCATCTCATCGAAAGATCGGACACCTTTGCCCTATCATCAGGGGTCTACCTAGTGTATCTCACTTGTGGAAAGCCACCCAGGAACAAAGGGATTTGAGATACTTAGTGTTTATAAGCTTCTAGTGCAGCCATATAGCATATGGGCTCTGCCTTGATCATATAGGTTGCAATAACTTAGTCAAATGGACAGATGGTGGTAGGGTGATAGGATGGAACGCGTCCATTTGGTCTAAGGGAATGCTTCTGAAAGATCTCGTCTTTATGCATGTCGAGTCTTGTGGGGAAAGTGCACCACCTCTCGAGAAGGAAAAATCTAAGTACTTAGCCATGTCCCCGGCAACGGACAATTTGAGCATCAAGACATTGAATCTATCAAGGATATCCTCATCCCAATTTCTAAGTTAAAAACTTGTGGTTGAACAAGGGTTACAGGTTCCTCAATATTCATTGGTGGTTCCTTGGGAGTTTTTGATAAACAAAAACTTAGTGTTTTTCAACTGATAGGAAAAACCTATTTTGAGCAAAGCAAGCCTAAGCTACACTTAGCCAAATTCATATAGAAGTTAGAAACTACTATTCTACTATGGTATCACTTGCCAATACTATTCCAATGTATTGAACCACTGTGGCTGTAACTTATGATGTTGCAGGATACTTTGATGAGGATTAGGGTTATGAGTCTACACTCAACATGCTTGTATGTGGCACATGAAGATGACGACTTTATTTTAGTTTATTTATGTTATGAACTCTTGTACTAGCCTTTGGCTATGGAGTTGTAAAAGACTATGTTATCTTTGGAATGACGATGTAATAAAGACCTTTGTATCTGTGTACTTCATCTTAAACTGTGGATGCTAGCATTTGATCCAGGGACTAGCATTGCAATCACAGGGATCCTTTACCTTATAAAGGTGGGGTCTTACAGATGGTATCATATCACGGTGTTGCCTGTAGGATTATGACCCTAGGATGGATTAGACTTAGGAAACCACTAAGGAAAAATGCAACTCTTTGCAAATTCCACACTTGTCTTTTTCTTCTCGTAAACCTTTCCTAATCTTCTTTCTCATCTCTATTTGTAGATGGCCGCCATCAACGAAGTTGTCAAGAAGGGACCACTCATGACCATGACATTAGAATGTGAGACGGAGTTTCCCAAAGCACTCAAAACCCTTATGGTTAGTTTGGGGATACATGGTGAGGCTGTGTACAAAGGATTTCTAGTAATGTATGAAGGAGAAGAATATTGGTGGGTGCAACTTCACTTGTACAAAAACAAGGGAGACAACCACAAAGAGATGGGATTCTACATGGGCACCAACTCACAAATGTATACAACATTCTTTGACTCTGCAAGGAATGCAGCTTGGAGTACTATCATAGAGCTTGGTTAAAGACTCAAGTGTAGAATGCTCAACACCAAAAGTGACCTTGAAGAGGATAAGAAGTATACCCAAGACTTAGAGACCACCATAAAACGTCTAAGGGAGGATATCATAGACTTAGCATATGAGTGAGAATTGTAACGTATTCCGTTAGTCAGACCACAACACTTGTCGTTTTTTTCTCGCAAAAATTTGTCTATGTTATGTTGAACCTCGGTGTTTGCATCGGATTTTTGTATGCCATGACTTGTGTGTTTATTGTTAAAATTGTGCTTGTGTTTTTATTGTCTTGTGATTTTTCTCTACTTGTATTGATTCTAACCTTTCTCTATTCTATAAAATAGATGCCTAACATTATTATCAGCACTGCCGAGGAGTTCAAGGGAACTCGTTTCGGTTCTCGTCTTGTGGAGCTCACTAGTGTTCTCAACCTCCCACTTCCTAGTATCACGACACTCCAGCTCACCAAGTTTGAGAGGAAGGACCTTTGGGGCTTCAGAGTCACACAGCCGAGACGCCAGATGGAGCCACCCACGGAGGAGATCACCTTCAAGTTGATGCATGATGACAAGGAGAAGGGCTTAGATGTAGTCATGCAGGAGTTACTTGGATGCCTTGTTGGGAGACACTCCACCGAGCTTAGAGGCCTCTACTTTCACCCGTTCGGGAGACGTGACGAGCAGGGTGAGGCTGTAGAGTACGATGACGCTACTAGAGAGACGATTGAGCCAGTTCATATGTACCTTTAGGACCTAGAGGGTATTATTAGACACCTCGACATGGAGAGGACCAACGTCATGCTTAGCAATGATGAGCTCCAGGTTCAGTTGAGGGAGAAGGATAAGCTCTTCGCGGAGCAAGACGAGATCGTCAAAGAGATGGAGGCCAGATTTGAGAGCCAGGACAAGAAGTTCAAGAGTCGGGAGAAAAGAGTCCAAGACAGAAACAAGAAGATCAGGGAGATGAAGGCTAAGTTAGAGGCCAAGGACTTCGAGCTCGAGACCTAGCAGGGAGTGATCGAGAGGCTGCGCTCATAGAAGAGAGCTCTCCGTGCAAAGGTCGTGGCCCTGACCACCAATGTCGATGAGTACAAGATAGCCATGGAGTCAGCCGGACTTACACTTGTTGACGTGCAGGTCGACATGGAGGAGTAGTATAGACTACTCGATTATCATTTATCTATTATACATTGATTATTGAGTCGCAATGACCATCCAACATGTGGATGGCTTGCTATTGTGTGTTTACATTTTCAAAACATGTTGTTTACGTTGTTCAAACTCTATGTTATTTTGATCTTGGTTATTGTGATTGTTACTATGTGATGTATTGTGCATGTTAAGCATCTATGGGTATCTCATTCTTATCCTTATTGAAACCACAGATGCCTCATCGTCGTGCCAATCCTAACCAAAACAACAACAATAACATCACTCCCGAGATGCAGCAGTTGATGACAGCTCAAGCTCAACTGATGCAGATGATGACGCAGTTCATGCAAAATCAGAATCATAACAACAACAACAACAACAACAAAAACAACAACAACAACAACAACAACAAAAACAAAAACAACAACAACAACAACAACAACAATCCTCCAGCAATTGACATGCTCACCAGATTTCTAAGGCTGAGGCCTGCAAAGTTCTCTAGAACAACTGATCCGATGGTAGTCAATGACTGGTTACATTCTGTGAACAAGGATTTAGTCAATGTTGGCTGCACCGACAAGGAAAAAGTCAGGTTCGCAGCACATCTGCTCGAAGGACCAGCAACAACCTGGTGGGACAACTTTCAGATGACCACTCCCCTTGAGGATGTGACTTGGGCTATTTTTGAGGATGGTTTCCGTACAGCTCATATCTCATCCGGAGTGATGAACTTGAAGAAGAAGGAGTTCCACAATCTGAAACAGCGTCACTGTAGTGTGGCAGAGTACATTGAGGAGTTCAACAATCTGGCGTGCTATGCACCGGATGAAGTTAATACTGATGCTAAGAGGAAGGAGAAGTTCCTCGAAGGATTGAATGATGAATTGAACCTGTAGCTATCTGTTGCCTATGTCCCAACATATCAATCACTCTGTGAGAAGGCCACCATCTTGGAAAACAAGATGAAACAGGTTGAGGGCAGGAAGAGGAAACATAACTTTGATAAGCACAGCTCAGGTTCGTCTCACAAGCATTCCCATAATGATGTTAGTGGAAGTTCTGGATTTCACAAGAAAGGGAAATACAACAGCCACCACAACCACAACCGTCACCATGACAACAAGCATCATCACATTCATGATAACGACAAGTATAAGAACCACAAGAGTGGACACAAGAGCCACCACAGTGGAAGTGGTAGTGGAAGTCAGCCTGTAAAGAAAGATCTCAGTCAGGTTGAGTGTTACAAGTGTAAGAAGATGGGAAACTATGCAAATGAATGCCCAGAAAAGAAAGTTGAAGGAGCCAACAAGCCCAACCCATTTCAGAAGGGCCAAGTGAATCACATGAATGTGGAGGAAATCTATGAAGAGTCTGATGTTGTGGCTGGTAAGTTCAATATCAATTCTTTTCCAGCACTTGTTATTTTTGATACTAGCGCATCACATTCATTCATATCAAGAGAATTTGTTGATAAAATGGACTTCCAACTGAAACTATTGGGTGTCCTATAAAAGCAAGCTCTCCCGGTGGAGAGATGATAGTGAACCTTGGATGTCATGATCTAGTAATAGAGTTTGGAAAGTATAAGTTTCCGATTAGTTTGATAATCCTAGATTCCCAAGGATTGGATGTAATTTTGGGAATGGATTGGATGACTAAGTATGAAGGAGTACTATATTGTGCCAATCGTATTGTCACACTCACTACCCCAGATAAGAAACGAATTAGGTTCAAGTCTAATTTTGAATCTAAAGGGAGTAAGTTAAATTCTCTTAAGGGAGTTAGCATAGACAGTGTGCTACTCGTGAGAGAGTATCCGGATGTGTTCCTAGAGGAATTGCCTGGAATGCCACCAGATAGAGATGTAAAGTTTCTGATTGACTTGCTGCCAAGATCTGGACCAATAGCAAAGAGACCCTAAAAGATGTCAGTTGATGAATTGAAAGAACTCAAGAAACAACTTGTAGAATAGTTGCAGAAAGGATTTATTCAACCAAGTTCTTCATCTTGGGGTGCACCAGTTCTGTGTGTTGAGAAAAAAGATAGAAGTCAAAGGTTATTGATGATCCACAAGTATAGGGGATCGCAACAGTCTTCGTAGGTAGTATTACCCAATTTATTGATTCGACACAAGGGGAGCCAAAGAATACTTGCAAGCCTTAACAAATAAGTTGCCAGTTCAGATGCACCTGGAAATAGTTCTTGCTCACAGAAGTTTATCAGTAGCAATAGTTTGTAGTAGCAACAACAACAGCAACAGTGAAACAGGAGCAATAGTAATAGTAACAGTAACAGTAACAGTACGATTCAAGTGCGGTGGGCATAGGGATGGATGGATGGGTGTTGCATGGATGAGTCTAAACATGTAACTTCAAGACCTAGTGCATTGCAGATAAATAATAACAAGTATCCAAGTACTAAAAAATCCTAGGCATGTGCTCCAAATATAGTCATATGTGCTCGCAATGAGAACTTGCATAACATCTTCTGTCCAGCGAGCCCGTGGCAGCAGGGCCTCTAGGGAACTACTGGCAATTAAGGTGCTCCTTTTAATAGAGCACCGGAGCAAACCATTAACACTCCGTGAACACATGTGATCCTCACACCACAGCCATCCCCTCCGGTTGTCCCATTATTGTCACTTTGGGGCCTTTGCATCCGGATAATGATATGTGTACACAACTTGCAGATAAGATCACAAACAATACTATCATAATGATTCAATAATAAGTTCAGATCTGAGATCATGGCACTCGGGCCCTAGTGACAAGCATTAAGCACAGCAAGTTGCAACAAAGTAAAATAGCACAAGAGAAACTAGGCACTTTGCCCTAACAGATCTTATTCGATTACATGATAGAACTCATCCAATCCCTACCATCCCCAAGCCTACAATGGGGGATTACTAACTCATGGATGAGGGAAACATCGGTGGTTGATGGAGATGAGTTGGCGATGACGATGGCGATGATCCTCTCCAAATTCCCCGTCCTGGCAGGGTGCCAGAACGGAGTTTCTGGATCCGAATCTTGGTTTCTGGTGGCGGCGGTGGAGCGTAGCTCTTTCTGGAAAACTATCGAACCCCCCTCGGTTTTTAGGTCGAAATGCAACTTATAGGTGTAGAGGGAGGCCGAGGAGGTGCCTGGGGAGGCTGCACCCCCTCCAGGCGCGGCCAGTGGTGGGCCCACGCCTAGGGTGGGTCTGGGCCCCCAGGCCTCCCCTCCATCTCTTCTTCTGGCTCCGTGGATCTTCTGGTGAAATATAATTTTTGGCATATTTTCCGGGATTTTTCCTGATAGTTCATTTTCTGCACAAAAACAAGACACCAAGGTAATTCTTCTAAAAACAGCATCAGTTCGTGTTAGTTGTATCCAAATCACACAAGTTTAGATAAGAAACAATAGCAAAGTGTTCGAGAAAGTAGATACGTTTTGCACGTATCATTTATGCATAGATTACCGTTCACTCAATGAGGTGACTATCAAGAACAAATATCCTTTGCCTAGAATCAACGACCTGTTTGATCAGCTAGAAGGAGCCCGTGTGTTCTCAAAGATTGATCTCCGATCAGGCTATTTTCAGCTAAAGATTAGAGAGCAAGACATACCTAAGACTGCTTTCACCACTAGGTATGGTTTGTATGAGTACAGCTTGATGCCATTTGGTTTGACAAATGCACCAGCCTATTTCATGAACATGATGAACAGAGTGTTCATGGAGTTTCTTGTCGTATTCATCGATGGCATTTTGATCTACTCCAAGAGCCAAGAAGAGCATGAAGAGCATTTGCGTTTGATACTTGAGAAGCTCAGGGAACACAAGTTGTATGCCAAATTCAGCAAGTGTGAATTCTGGTTGAATGAAGTGGGATTTCTTGGACATATTGTGTCGGGAGATGGTGTAGCTATCGATCCCACAAAAGTGTCAGCTGTAACTGAATGGGAATCTCCTAAGTCAGTGAAAGAAGTTTGTAGTTTCCTTGGCTTGGCAGGATACTATAGAAGATTCATTGAGAATTTCTCAATGGTAGCTAAGCCGATGACAGAGTTACTTAAGAAAGACAATATGTTTGACAGGACTGAAGGATGTGAACTCAGTTTCCAAGAACTAAAGAAGAGACTAGTGTCAGCACCAGTCTTATGTTTGCCAGATTTGAAGAAGGACTTCCAAGTCTATTGTGATGCTTCTCACCAAGGATTTGGTGGAGTTTTGATGCAAGAAGGGAAATTATGGCTTATGCCTCGAGACAACTCAAAACTCATGAAGCGAATTACCCTACTCATGATTTAGAGTTATCCTCTGTAGTCCATGCACTCAAAACATGGAGGCATTATCTTTTGGGAAAATGTTGTGAAGTATTCACAGATCACAAAAGTTTGAAGTATATCTTCACTCAGAAAGAAATCAATATGAGACAAAGAAGATGGATTGAGCTCATCAAGGACTATGACTTGAGTTTGCAATACCATCCCGGTAAAGCAAATGTTGTAGCAGATGCTTTAAGACGTAAGGTTTATGTGAATGGCCTTACTAAGGGAGAATTACCAGATGATCTGTGTGCCCAATTCAAAGATCTCAGATTGGAGATAGTGCCGGAAGGACATCTCATGTCATTGGATGTTCAACCCACATTGTTGGACAGGATCAAGTAAGTCCAAAAGATGGACAAGGAAATTGATGAGATCAAAGGAATAATTAATAAGGGGAAAGCTAAAGGTTTCCATGAAGACGAACATGGTAGTTTATGGTATGGAAAACGTATCTGTATTCCGCAAGATCCCGAACTTCGGAAACTGATTCTGCAAGAAGCACACAACTCACCATATTCCATTCATCCGGGTAATACCAAAATGTACATGGACGTGAAGGAAATATTCTGGTGGAATAATCTCAAGAGGGACATCGCAGAACATATTGCATTGTGTGATGTGTGTAGTCGAGTGAAAGCGGAACATCAGAAACCGGCAGGATTACTGTTGGGGATATGCTATATGGGTATCCCTGTAGCATGTCTCTTATCCGGCTAACCCGGGTGGCCCACAGTTGGTAGCATGGCCTATGGCCTGCTGGGCGACCCAGTTAGATGGATCCGGAAGGGAGTCCCATGCCGGATAAAGGAAGGCTACAGTTGGAGTCACCGACGTACCCGGAGCCTTGGAGTGCAAGATACACAAGACTAGTAATAGACAGTGTAGGACTCTGTAACCTGTCCGGCTAGGACTTTTCCCTGTAACCCTAGGACCTGGTGACTATATAAGTTGGGCCTATGGGAGCCTTTAGGGCACAACTTCAGACAACCTAGTGTCGATTCATACAACCTTGCACAACAAACCTATCTATGTAACTCGGCGCATTGCCCTTATAGTGATTTATAGCAGGAGTAGGATTCCGCCACCGTCGTGGGATCTGAACCTGGGTAAGTTGTGTTACCTCGTACCCGTCAACCGTCCGCCTTCCCCCACGTCTCTAAACATGCACTGTGAGGACCCCTCCATGGCGTACTCATCAGCAATACCACGACAGTTGGCGCCCACCATGGGGCAAGAGGCGCTTCAGGCTCTTCAGCGGGCGAGGACCAAGATCTTCGCGGGAATCGACGAAACCGTAGCCATCGGTCATGTTCTCTTCTCCGGCAACGTTCTGATCGTCCCTCCTGACGAGTTCAGGATCCCGGCGAAGACGAACCCTACGTGGTGTTCGATCGTTCCTATCGGAGACATCCACCTCTTCATCGGCGAAACCGACTCGGGCACTAGTTCCCTGGGAGTCGGAGGAGCATCAAGGCCCGCACGGACCGCCTATGAGCAGGATACGTTCGCGGAAGGATCGATGTCGGATCTCTCTTTGGAGTTTGCCGGCAAAGATTAGAAAAATTCAAGGCCCGCACGGACCTCCTACGGGCAGGATACGTTTGCGGAAGGATCGATGTCGGATCTCTCTTCGGAGTTTGCCGGCAAAGATCAGAAAAATTCAAGGCCCACCCAAACCGCCACTGTGCAGGATATAAAGGTGGAAGATCACTGCAAATCCGTCGGCTTCGCTCGTGCGTCTGGACAGCAGAGATCCAAGTTCGTCGGAGTGGTTACCATCTTCGATCTGGCGCGCTGGATTCAGAGAGAAGGCGAAAACCCCAGCGATTACCTGGCCAGGTGGCTCCGTATACGAGCCGATCTGGCCCACTACCCCGATGATAACGCTTTGTATCACTTCGTGGAAGGATTGGACCGTGGCACGCTTCTCCGACATTCTTTAAGACGGCAGCAGGCAACAGGATGCCTTACCCTTGAACAGATGGTGAGCACCGTCAACAACTACGCGGAGGCTGACGCGGAAGCCTAGAAAGCACACGCGCTCATCGACGGAGAACCTCCGATTCAGCCACCGCCACCGCCGCCTCCGGCCGCCATCGTCGCAGCTGCACCACCACCTCCAGTCATCGTCGCTGGCATTGCACCTCCACCGCCCATCATCGAGGAAGTCCTGGCACCCTCCGACTCTATCATTGACCCGCTTTATGCTGATTTCAGTGCAGATTCAGAGGAGATAGATTTCAGTCCAGAAGAGCTAGACTCCGCTATGCAGGAGATGGAGGAGGAGTACTCACGCGACGAGCAAGACAACAACACCGTCACGTCTCGAGGGGTGTTCGTCACCATTGGGACAGCGATGGATGAAGACCAACCCGGACGAGCTCCACCTACATCACTGAAAAAGGGGAAGGGGCCACTTCTTGCTGCTGAGGATGATCGCGCAAAGGTCATGCCTCCACCGCCTAACCCAGTGCAGCAGCCGCAGGAACTTGGCACCGGCCCGAGCAACAACAACACCGCAAACTTGCCGCCTCCAGCATCTACGTCTGCAGCCCAAGTTACTCCAGCTGTTAGAGTGATGTACGTCAATCTCCTCGTCGAGCCACTCACCGTTGCTCATATCCGGAATGTGACCCATCTTGATGAGAAGCGCCAGCAGCTGCTGGAGGAAGCGCAGGCCATCGCGGAGCAAGGCGCCAAGCTAGATCGAGATCTAGTCAACGCGCAGAAATCCATAGAGAAAGCTAGAGCAATGGAGGCCGAGTACAAGACTTTACTGCAGCAGGAGAAGGCTAAGAAAGCTCCGGCTCGCATCATCAACGATCCTGGTGTACGGCGCAACCTAGGATGGGCTCCCTCGAAGCCAGCACAAGCCAAGACATACATTGATAGTGAAGGCAAGCAGGTGATGCCCACCCCACTCCTTAACCTCGCCATCGCCAAGACCCTTCTGGAGCAGGATAGATCGCCCGAGGCAGTGGAACAGGTCTATGACCTAGTGGCCAAGGCGGTGAAGCAGCAGGAAAAGGCCACCTCTCAGAGGCTCGAGTCCGACCCAGCGCTTTGCCAGTCTAGCCAGTACAAGCCGCCAAGGGACAGATCTCCTCTTGATGTCGGGTCACAGACGGGTTCATCAGAACAAAGACGGAGGGATGTGCACAACAGGAAGGATGCCATCTCCATATCCTTCGACCACGGAGAAAAGGCCCGACCTCGTCGCCCATCGCCACCACCCCGGTCCCCCTGACATTGCGAAGATTACAAGGCTCACCATCGTACGTATATGCCCGCACCAAAGCAGTGCGGGATCGTCATCCGCGACAATGCGGAGCAGACCCGTCATGACAGAGAGCGCAACCAAGGACACAGGAGCAGGTCACACCATGACCCTCTGCGTCCAACAAGCAACCGTGACAGGTGTGAGGCGTCGCAGGAGGGTAATAGCAAGAAGGCTAACCCACCCCCACCTCCGCCTCCGTCACCACCAAGCAGTCACCATGGCGGAGGAGACCCGCGTCGTTCACGCAGCCCATCCCCTGTTGACAAGAAGAAAAAGAGCCCGGAGCCGTACGATGCACATTCGCGGATCGATAAGATCCACGAGGCCCCGGAAGGACCATACCTGGGACCATGTTGCTTTGTACCTGCTATACAGGCTGCAACTTACCCCAAAGGTTTCCGGATTGACAAGACCATCAAGCCCTATGACGGCACCGCTAAGCCAGCCACATGGTTGCAGGACTACGGCAATGCGGCGGAGATTGCCGAAGGCAACCCCAACATCACCGTCAAGTACCTCCCATTAATGTTGGCGGGCACGACCCGTCAATGGATCGACGACTTGCCGGAGAAATCTATCTACAACTGGCTGGACATGCAAGAAGCATTCACCAAAAACTTTGAGGGTACATACAAGCGTCCCTGCACTATGGGCGATCTACAGTGGTGCATGCAAGAGAAAGACGAGGCATCTCGCGCCTACCTCTCCCGCTAGCTGGACATGAAAAATTCCTGCCCAGGAGTGCACGCTCAGACCGCCATGGCCGCCTTCATCGATTGGTTGGAAAGGGGCATGTTGCTCCGACATAAGCTGAAGCGCTTGCAGGACAATCACCAGCTTGACTTGAATCAGATGATCCAGTTGGCCAGTGAGTTCGCAGCTGCCGACGATGATGCTCGCGGCTCTTTGCCGGCAACGGCCGTTCCAACTCAAGCTCGGAGGAACAGCAGTACAAAGCGGAAAACCGCTCCAGAAGAAAAGTAATCTACCAACATGGTCGCTATGACTTTTGCAGGATGAGGTGATGGCGGACAACGTGGCCGAGGAAGGGGAGTCGGTCGTGGGCAGCAGCGAGGAAGTGAAACCACCTCGGTGCCGCTCCGCGTTCCCCAAACCTACAAGGAGTACCGCGATATGCCGTGCCTCGTACACCTCGGCGTCAACGGCAAGGCCACCCATACCAATCGACACTGGAAGTTCGTCAACGATCTCAAGAAAGACCCGGAGTCCGGCTACAAGCGAAGTCGGAAGAACAGACCGCGAGGCAAGGGCAAGGGGAAGAAGAAGGAGGAGGAGTCCAAGGATTCAAGTGACATGGATGAGGATGTTGACCCCAAGAACGCCGCCAAGAGAGACGACAAGGGTAAGAACCCCTTTGCGAAGAAGGCTCCAGTCTACCACACTTTCCTTGGCACCCCCACCGTCCGACAACAGAAGACCTCTCTGAGGATCCTGATGGCTACTCTCCCCCTAGTTCCCCAGTTCCTGCGCTGGTCGGAGGTTCCAATTACTTGGGACAGGACGGACCACCCAGACCTTATACCTACGGAGAACCAGTACGCCATGGTCATCAACCCCTTGATTGACGGCGTGGAGTTCACCAAGTGTATGGTGGATAGTGGGAGCAGCATCAACATCATGTACCTGGATACACTACATAAGATGAACTGGACGGAGGCAAACCTAAGGCAGACCAACACCATCTTCCACGGCGTAGTTCCTGGTCGGGAGGCTCGGTCCCTTGGGTGCATTACACTTCAGGTAGCCTTTGGCGATGTTAACAATTACCACCAAGAGTGCATGACCTTTGAGGTGGTCCCCTTCAAGAGAGTGTACCACGTCATATTCGGCCGCGACATATTCCACACCTTCATGGCCAAGCCATGCTTCATCTACAACAAACTCAAGATACCTGGACCAAACGGTGTCATCATCGTATCCGGAAGCTTTACCAAGGCAAGGGATTGCAAGATCAATGAAGCATCTATTGCAGAAGCTATCCTCTACAGCGAAGAATTCAAAGAGATCCAGAGCAAGGTCGATGACTCAGAGATGCCCGCTTCGAAGAAGCAAATCTCCGACTCTACTCCTGCGTTCAAGGCCGCCATCAAGACCAAGCCGGTGGAACTTGTGGTAGGCGATGCCTCCAAGGTCACCGCCATTAGGACGAACCTAGATCCCAAATAGGAAAGCGCGCTCATCGAGTTCCTCCGTGAGAATAGGGACATCTTTGCCTGGCAACCTGCCGACATGAAAGGTGTACCTAGGGAACTTGCCGAGCACAGCTTAAACATTGATCCAAAATGCAAATCAGTGAAACAACCTCTACGACGCTTTGGAGATGAGAAGAGACGTGCCATTGGCAAAGAGATAGCTAGATTACTTAAGGCTAGGTTTATCTGAGAAGTCCTTCACACCCAATGGGTGGCCAGTCATGTACTTTTCCCCAAAAAGGGAACCACTAAATTAAGAATGTGCTTTGATTACACCGGCTTGAACAAAGCATGTCCCAAAAGATCCATTTTCTTTGCCTCGCATTGACCAAGTCATTGACTCGACGGCTGGCTCGGAGCTTTTGTGTTTTCTCGATGCATACTCAGGATACCACCAGATCAAGATGAGGAAGTCGGACCAATTGTCCACTTCGTTCACTACCCCATACGGCACGTTTTGCTATGTTACGATGCCCTTTGGGCTGAAAAACGCAACTGCTACGTACCAGCGGACAATGCAACGTTGCCTCCACGACCAAATTGGTCGGAACGTTCACGCCTATGTGGAAGATATCGCGGTGATGTCTAAAAAGTCAAACGACTTAATCTTCGACTTAAAAGAAACCTTTGATAATCTCCAGAAATACAACATGATGCTTAACCCTAAGAAGTGCGTCTTCAGGGTTCCAGCCGGCAAATTGTTGGGTTTCATCGTTTCCCAACGCGGAATCGAGGTCAACCCGGAGAAAATCAAGGCCATTTTAAACATAAACCGTCCGACATGCCTAAAGGAGATTCAACGACTAACAGGTTGTGTTGCAGAAGTTAGTCGGTTCGTCAGCCGAATTGGAGAGGAGGCTCTGCCACTGTACAAGTTGCTGAAGAAGGCAGACAAATTCACATGGACGGATGAAGAAGATGCTGCATTGAAGCAGCTCAAGGAGATTCTTTCCTCATCGCCCATTCTTGAAGCACCCGAGCCTGGAGAGCCCCTGTTAATCTACATGGTGGCGACCAACCGGGTAATCAGCATCGTCGTCGTGGTAGAGCGGAAGGAACAACGCTATGACCACGGCGTTCAACGACCAGTTTACTATGTGAGCGAGGTCTTGACCGAGTCCAAGCAGCGTTACCCGCACTACCAGAAGATAGCTTATGGAGTATTCCTTACTTCTCGGAAGCTGAGGCATTACTTTCAAGAGCACCCAATCACAGTGGTAAGCAAGACTCCACTGTCTGACATAATCAACAACAGCGATGCTACAGGAAGGGTCGCGAAGTGGGGCATCAAACTTGCCGCCTTCGAGATCACCTACAAGAGACGCGACGCTATCAAGTCACAAGCCTTGGCGGATTTTGTTGTACATTGGACGGAGATGCCAGATGCTACTCCGTTGCCGGAACCAGAGTACTAGGTGATGCACTTTGACGGATCAAAGCTGCTCAATGGCTCGGGGGATGGTGTATTGCTACAGTCACCAACAGGAGACAAGCTACACTACGTTCTGCAGATCCACTTCGAGGCTACAAACAACATGGAGGAGTATGAAGCACTCATTCACGGACTACGTGTAGCCAAGGATATTGGCATCAAGCGCATAGTTTACTGTGGAAATTCCAATTTGGTTGCCCAGCAGGTGGCTGGCACCTGGAATGCGCAGAACCCTATGATGGCGGCATATCGAGATGAAGTGGACGAGATAGCCAAGAGCTTCTTGGACTACGAAGTCAAGTATGTTCCTAGGGAGCAAAATGAGGCGGTTGATCTGCTGTCTAAGCTCCGATCAGAGCGCAAAAGAATTCCGCCAGGAGTTTTCCTAGAGCATCTGCGCACACCATCAGTGAAGGGAGCCGACATAGACAACCCAGATCGAGCTGAATCTTTCGTCAACATGGTGACTAAGGTCCCTCCGGCTTGGACAAAACCGTTCATGGAATATCTCAAACACGGAACTTTGCCCGACGACAAAGTCGAAAGACGGCAAATAGTACGACGAGCAAAGGGTTACACCATCATCAATGGGCAAATCTACAAAAGGAGCACTACTGGTGTATACCTAAAGTGTGTTTCCCAGCTAGAAGGTATGGAAATCCTACGCGAAATCCATCTCGGAGATAGCGGGCATCACGCCGCTCCTCGATCGTTGGTCGCAAAAGCCTTCCGGCAAGGATTCTACTGGCTGACCGCAAAGGCAGACGCCGACAAGCTGGTTGAGACATGCATGGGATGCTAGTATTATGCCCGACAACCACATGTTCCTGCCAAAGAATTGTGGACAATACCAATAACTTGGCCGTTTGCAGTCTAGGGGCTAGACATGATAGGGCCGTTACAGACGGCACCTTGTGGGTTTACGCGTCCGCTTGTAGCAGTTGATAAATTCACTAAATGGATAGAAGCTAAACCCATTAGAAAGCTTGATGGGGCAACTGCCCTCAGGTTTGTTCAGGATCTAGTGGTGAGATTTGGTCTCCCACATAGCATTATAACCGACAACGGCAACAATTTGTCACTTGGAGAAGTGGAGGCTTATTGTTGGGAGAAAGGCATCCTACTTGACCTTGCATCTATGGCACACCCACAGTCCAACGGTCAGGTTGAGCGAGCCAATGGATTAATTCTGCAGGGAATCAAGCCACATCTTGAGGCACCGCTACATAGAGCAGCTGGAGCCTGGGCGGACGAATTACCATCTGTGTTGTGGAGTTTACGAACTAGACCCAACAGATCCACCGGCTATACCCCTTATTTCATGGTATATGGAGCAGAAGCCATCCTGCCTTCCGATATCCTTCACGATGCACCAAGATTTGCTGCCTACGACGAAGATGACGCTGAAGAATCCAGACGCCTAGATGTGGACCTTCTCGAGGAGGAGCGCGTTTTGGCATGCCAAAGATCCGCCATCTACCAGCAGAAGCTATGCAGCTACCATAGTCGCTGCGTTCGTCATCGCTCGTTTAAAGAGGGGGATTTGGTGCTCCGACTAAAGCAGAAGAAGTCACACAAGTTATCCCCGCCATGGGAAGGACCGTTCATCATAAGCAAGGCGCTACTCAATGGGTCGTACTACCTCATTGACAATCGTGAATTGAGGGATAGACCCAACGAGGATCATAAGCGTAAGCGACGTGACCCGGATGATGACTACCCGGAGCTTGATCGGCCATGGAACATAGAACAGCTACGTCCTTTCTACACTTAGAATTTTTTATCTAATTGTGTACCTCTTGTATGATCAATGAAATAAAGCTCTCTAGTTCACTCATATTTCTGAGTCTTTTACCTCCTTTAGTGTTCATTTTTGGATCATGTAAAACCTTTATGCACAAGCTTTGCAATTGCACTTGTGAAAATTCCGCCTACGGGCATTAGCTTAAGTTTTCTGGTCTACACGTTCTTTGTTGTTTTTATGTGGATTCTGGAGTAGTGACTTTTGGCACTTATTATCGGCGATGTTGTGCTTAGGTTATTGACGGTGCCATTAGGCATCATCACCTGAGTGCATGGTTTCGACAACGAGTCTTCCGACTCACTAAAAGTCAAGCATAAGAACCAAAGTAATGGATAAGCCAGCACTTGCTTAAACATATATACATGCCGGAAACTAGTTCTTGAGCAGCAGGAATTAACAACCATTTTTTCCGCCTTAACTTACATAAACAAGTTTTTTCCGCATATGCACCAAAGGTGAAACAAATATTACAAAGTTGTTCTTCACTCCTTTGGCGCAGGTGACTTGGAAGCAGCATCATCACCAGCCGAAGAGCCACCCTCGAAGTCGGCGCTGTGATGGGACTCAGAGGAACCTTGGTTGCCGCTGTCGATGATGTTCATGGGCACGAAGACTTCGACATCCACCAACTCGGTAACTCTGGTGTCATAGCCCGCAAGCGATGGCAAGATGGCTTCATGGTTAATCTCTTTGCCATCATCGTCGACGTCGGGAATGCCAGAGGTCACCCTGTCGATGTCGGCATCTTCATAGTGTGCCTTCACCATTCACAGCGCCATCCTTGCGCCAGCCCGTGCACATGAAGCTTTCCAGCTTGTGATATGCTCGGGGGCTCGGTGCAGAATCTCCGAGTACTTCACCATGGAGTCCGATGCCTTGATATTTATCTGGAGGGGCTTGGCGATCTCTTTGGCTTGCGTGATGGCGGTGTTGATAAAGTTGCCGGCAAGAACCATGCATTCCTTGGCTGGAGGAGGCGATCGGGTTAAACCCATAGGAGCTGCAAATTCCGACAAGGAGCACATGAGTTCAACAATTCAAAGTACCCAGACTACAGAAATCCAAGACGGAGAAAACTTACTGAAGATGCTGGCCTCAGCTTGCCAGAGGGTGTCCGCCAAGGATTCTTTCTCTTGTTGAAGGAGCTTATACGCCTCGCTATGGCATTGATTTTGCTCATCGTTAGCTTGCTTATGATCTTTTAAGATCGCAATCTCCTCCTTCAAGCGATTGATTTCCTCGGTGGCGGAGTCCTGCAGGGCCTTCATCGATTCCTCATGCATTTTCAGCATATTATTACTCTCCTGCTTAAGAATCTTGTTCTCGCTATCCAGCTCTTGAATGTGCTTGGATTGCTCGACAATATTCTTGGCCTTGGCGATGGTTTCTGCAAGTCGGAGAAAATAAAAGTACACAGTGATTACTCGGAGAGTATGGGCACAAAACCAAATCGGAATGCGCAATAGAAAACAGACGCTTGCTCTTGGTGATCTGTTCCTTCAACAAGGCAGGTTTACCCTTTTCAGCTTCCAGGTCTGCGCGCATCTTCAGGTACTTGTCATTGGCCATGCCCCTCCGAGCACTCTCATTCTGTGGAGAAAAGTTCAAAGTTAAAACGTTGTTTGGTCTGCTTGGAGCATCTAGACGGAAATTTTCCACCTAGACCGCTCGGGGGCTACAGCGAGAATTTTTAACACGGATATATGCTTAGCTTTTCTTTAAGCATCTAGTCGGAACTAATTCAGTTACAACTAGAGGCTTGGGGGCTACAGTATGGAAATTTATAAACAATGTGTATGCTACTCTTAAAGCATCTAGTCGGAACATTTCATTCCATCTACATGCTTAGGGGCTATAGTGAGAGTTTTTTCTAACTTAGTCACTCTTAGAGCATATAGATCCAAAAACCTATGGTTTTCCGTCTACATCCTCGGGGGATACAGTGGGATACTCATATGAAATGCAAAAGGCAAAGAAAACGTACAAGTGTGATGATCTTGAGGTTCGTAGCACTCTCGGCCAGCAGCTTGGCGAAGGATTCGTTGTTTCCTTGCAAGATTTCTTCTTGCCGGTGGAGCTCCTCTAGACCGCACGTCGGAGATGTCGGCGCCGCACCAGGGACCAAAGCAGTGCTACCCAGTGTAAGTACCGGATAGACTATCTTTGGATAGGCTATGGTTTTCTGGGGTGCGGGGGCGCCGCCAACGGCAGATGTACCTGCTCCCACCACCGCCTTGCCGCCACCAATGGCATCCTTAGCCGGAGCTTCAGCCATTTGGTGGGCAGCACTCTCCTGCGTCGCCTGTTCGCCGACGACTGCAACCTCGGTAGAGGCACATGAGTCCACTTCCATGGCGGAAGGGCCAGATTCCTCCTTAGCTTGTGATCTTGTCAGGGCAGACGAAGGCTTGACGGAGGGAGTGGTAGGGGCAATGGTGGAAGATGCGTCGCGATGAAGCATATCCTT
This sequence comes from Avena sativa, assembly GCA_916181665.1. Taxonomy (NCBI): domain Eukaryota; kingdom Viridiplantae; phylum Streptophyta; class Magnoliopsida; order Poales; family Poaceae; genus Avena; species Avena sativa. Next base: position 5,588,784 of record OV702293.1, on the reverse strand, counting down.
GATAGTTCTAGAAGCCCCCAATTTGGAGGTCTTCTTGAGGCTGGTCGTGGCTTTCTTCCTGAAACGTGCAAAATGCATAAGTACAGGAGCAAGACAGATAAATATACAATGTCGGAGGAAGAGAAGCTTACACAAGTGGGGGTGCTTTGGCAAAGATCCCAGTAACTTTTCTCTTTTCCGCCTCCAGGGCGGCGGTAGTCTTCTTGGAGGCTCCACCCTATGTTTTCTTCTTCTTGCCTCCGTCGGCAGCGCCAGAGGTGGAGCTCTTCCGCTTTCGCGCCAACAGAGCCTCGTCGTCGGACATGACCGTGACTTCCTTCATCTTTGGATCGTAGATTTGGGCAGCCAGGTTGCCCTCCTCTAGATCGCTAAGCTGTTAAGTGAGAAATCACCGTGTTAGATAAGATGACACTTGCAAGACGGAAGAACTGGAGTACATGTCATACACGGAAAATAAATACCTACCTTTGGGCACTTGCCGTCTACGAACATGTCGTAGGTGATGGTGAAGCCACACTTCTTATCCTTCACCTTGACGATGTCCTTAAGGCGGAGCTTGACGGAGTCGCTCGAGAAGTTGTCCACACAGATGCGGAGGCTATCCCTTCTGTCGCTGGTATACTCGTTCCTGAGCTTCGCGCGGTGCTGCAGAGGTTGGATTCGCCTGATGAACCAGCACATGGCTAGGTCCAAGCCGGTCAAACCCGTCTCTACGAACCATTCTATCCGCCTTATGGCACGAGAAGCGTCGAGGTCGGAGGTAAGGGAGGCCTGGGATCTCCATGACGAGGTTTCAGCGGCGGCTCCGTCAATGAAGTCCGGGTACGTTACTTGTCGGCCAGCCAGAGGGATGTCTGGGCCGTAAAAGTACATTCATTGCCAATTTTTGCAGGACTCGTGGCCGACGATGTCGAGGAACTGCCGGCCAGGTCGAATCTTGAAGCTTATGGTGCCGCAGTTCCTAAGCTCTTCCTTGCTATGTCCGGCTTCACGTTTGACGGTGAAGAAGTACACAAAAAGGTCTAACCTAGGCCTTATCCCTAAGTATCCCTCGCAGAGTGCCGCGTAGTTGCTAAGCACTAAGATACTATTGGGGGAAAGGTTCTGGGGCTGGACCCTATAGTGGTTCAAGATGGAGAGGAAGAAGTTGGAGATGGGCAGGGAGACGCCGCGTACCAGTTGGGCTTTGAGGTACACCTTTTCTCCCGCTTGGGGAGAAGGTTTCACCTCGCCGGCCGGCGCCACCCGCCAGGCGAGCCCCTCCGTCATAGAGAGGTAGCCCTCGGCGATCAGCTCTTGGATATCACGGTCTATGATATCCGAGCCGCGCCAATCGCCCTTGTGCGAGTCCAGCTCCTCCTCCAACGGCTCTAGCGCCGCCAGATTAAGGTCGCCCCCGGTGGACTCGATCACCACCGATGCAGGGATGACCAAACCCTCTGGGGGCACGACGACGAAGCTCGCCGGCTTCGCCGCGTCTTCGCTCGACGCCGCCATCGATGGGGAAGTGCTGCTGCTGGCCATGGAGTGAGTACGGAGGTCACTGGTGCAGATTGGGGCTGGGGTTTTTTCGAGAGTTTTCGCGGAGAGCTCGAGGAGGAACGCGACTGGAGGAAGAAGACGATGCGGGGCGAATGAGGTAAAAAGTGGGAATTCCACCACGGTTACTATTTATCATCTCCAGCATCAAGATTCGTGCAGCTTGATCGGATGGTTGCCGCGTAGACGACGTGTTCGCGAACGTGTGCGGAAATTTCGCCACGTCTCCAACCGTCACCGCCAACGGTTCGTATCGCTCGCGCGGGAAAATCGGACATGATTGCGTTCTCTGCATGTGTGAGTTACGAGGCGTCGCTGACCTAAGCCTACGTCGTCCTAGATGGCATAGGCAGATGAGCCGTCACATCAGAAGATTCCGGCATGGACGGATCCAGTCCGGCTACGGAAGAGTACGATGGAAGATTCAGCATTTTTCCGGCTTACAAGTTGAATACGGAGAAAACCTTGCAGGGTTCTTTAGGAGGACTACAAGATATTGCTTGATGATTTGCCGACATTCATCTAGACGAAGCATTCCACACGAAGAGGAAAGACGGCGCAAGATCTCGGAGTTCTCCGGGGGCTATTGTTGGGGATATGCTATATGGGTATCCCTATAGCATGTCTCTTATCTGGCTAACCCGGGTGGCCCACAGTTGGTAGCATGGACTATGGCCTGCTGGGCAGCCCAGTTAGATGGATCCGAAAGGGAGACCCATGCCGGATAAAGGAAGGCTACGGTTGGAGTCACCGACGTACCCGGAGCCTTGGAGTGCAAGATAGACAAGACTAGTAATAGACGGTGTAGGACTCTGTAACCTGTCCGGCTAGGACTTTTCCCTATAACCCTAGGACCTGGCGACTACATAAGTCAGGCCTATGGGAGCCTTTAGGGCACAACTTCAGACAACCTAGTATCGATTCATACAACCTCGCACAGCAAACCTATCTCTGTAACTCGGCGTATTGCCCTTATAGTGATTTATAGCAGGAGTAGGATTCCGCCACCGTCGTGGGATCTGAACCTGGGTAAGCTGTGTTACCTCGTACCCGTCAACCGTCTGCCTTCCCCCACATCTCTAAACACGCACTGTGAGGACCCCTCCATGGCGTACTCGTCGGCAATACCTACCTATTCCTGATTGGAAGTGGGACAAGATTGGTATGGATTTCATCACCGGACTGCCAAGGACTAGATCAGGATATGATTCTATCTGGGTTGTTGTAGATCGCCTAACTAAGGTGGCTCATTTCATACCCGTAAAGACCACATATACAAGTGCTAAGTAAGACAAAATCTATATGAACACGATTATATGTCTTCATGGAGTACCCAAGAGTATTGTGTCTGATAGAGGAACTCAATTCACTTTGCATTTTTGGCGACAATTGCATGAGTCATTGGGAACAAGATTGGAGTTCAGCATAGCTTTTCACCCCCAAACTGATGGATAGACAGAAATAATCAATCGGATTTTGGAGGATATGTTGAGGGCATGTGCCCTATACTACGGTGCTAGTTGGGATGAAAGTCTACCCTACGCAGAATTCTCTTACAATAACAGCTATCAAGCCAGCATTGAGATGGCACCATTTGAATTTCTCTATGGAAGGAAGTGTACTACACCATTTCTATGGAGTGGTATAGGAGAAACAAATTTGTTCGGACCAGAACTGATTAAGGAATCTGAAGAGAAAGTCAGATTAGTAAGGGACATATTGAAGATAGCACAGTCCCGACAGAAAAGCTACGCGGATTCAAAGCGTAGAGAGGTCACCTATGAGGTAGGTGATAGAGCCTATCTTAGAGTCTCACCACTCCGTGGTGTGAAGATATTTGGGATCAAAGGAAAGTTGGCTCCAAGGTATATTGGACCATTCAAGATTTTGAGCCGCAAAGGAGAAGTGGCTTATGAGATTGAATTGCCTGAATCACTGTCTGCCATTCACAATGTGTTTCACGTGAGTCAGTTGAAGAAATGCCATCCGGAGATGGAAGAAACTTCTTTGAAGGATACTATACCTTTGGAAGAGGTTCAGTTAGAGAGTGATCTCACTACGAGGAGAAGCATATCAAGATTCTTGAGACTGCAGAAAGAGTTACTCGAACCAAGACTATCAAATTCTGCAAAGTTCAGTGGAACCATCATTCCGAAGAAGAATCAACTTGGGAAAGAGAAGATGACCTTCGGAAAGATCACCCTCACCTATTTGCTAGCCAATCCAAATCTTGAGGACGAGATTCATATTAAGGGGGTTAGATTTGTAACATCCCAAAAATCATGATTTGTAAAATTTGCATTTCATTCATTCATTCATAGCATCCTTGTCTTGCATAAAATTTTCAAAACAAAATTCAAAATAAAACCATTTATATGCCTATTATCTATATATCAATAAGGCAAGGTTTTATTTTATTTTCAAAGTGTCAAAGTGCATTTGACTAAATAGTAGTGTTTTATACACAAACAAGTACAAGGTTTACACTACAAACAAAGGTGATTTGAATTTAAATCCATTTGAAGTTGGTTTGAATTTGATTCCTGAAAAATCAAAATAGAAAAATAAAAAGAGAGAAGAAAAGGAAAAGGGCCGGCACCACCTATTCAGACCAGCAGCAGAAGCATCCCACTAAGCCCACCCGACCACCTCCCCCTCTCCTCTCTCTCTCACGCGCGCAGCCCTACCCGCAGTCACTGACGCGTTGGCCCCACACGCCATCTCACCATCTTCCCCAAATCACGCCCACAGACCTCGTCGCCGCTGCCGTTGCTCTGTTGATGGCGCGGCGTAAATGCCCTTGATTCCACGAGTGTTTCTCGCCGAGCCTCTGCCTACATAATCCCCTCCCCACCGCGAGTCTTTCCCCTTACTCGGCACACTCTCTCCGCCACCAGGCTGCCCAGAATTTGTGTTGCAACGCCACTGCCCAAGCAACTCCGACGAGACATTGCGGTGAGCTCCGTCCACCCCACCCTCTCTCGTTCTTGCAATAATAATCCTCGTGCTCATGTGCTTCTTCTCATACGCTTGGTTCGTCTATTCGTGACTTAGGTCATCGGATTCGTCCACCACCGCAAGCACCCGACTCCACGCTCGTCTCCGGCGAGGAATTCTGGTAAGGTGTGACCACCCCCACCCCCCAACCTCTAGATCAAACGACGATGATTGCCTTGTCCTTGTGCACCCACTGATGTTGTTCGTTTGTCTTAGGGAGGCCGGGAACGTCGCCGTCAAGCCGTGCCCGACGCCAGCTAGTTTCCGACGACCTCCTCTGGCCACCACAGCACGCCCCCGTCCACGCCAGGGACACCTTGAGCTTCAGCACAACCTCGCGAGTCTGGTAAACCAAACCACAGCCCCCAACCTCCTCTGTAGCTGCCGCCCCGCCGTCGCCAGCGCCGCCAGGCTATGGTCGCTTGCTTCGCAACCGTCAGATCTAGATCCAGTGGCCACGATAGATCACTTAACGAAACATTTTCTTTAGATCTGAGCCGCACAGTATCACTTAGATCCTATGGCTCTGGATGATCGATCCAACCGAAACAGTATCAGCCAATCAGAGAAAGCCACGTGGCTAGGGTTTCGACTTAAAATATGATTTTGTATCTATTAGAGATTCAAACTTGTAAAATTCATATCTTTTGATATGTTTATCCAAAAAATACAAATAAGATATCATTGGATTCAGAAAAATAAATCCTACACTACTGTGGACTTAATTTTGTATTTTGCTTTTGTAAAATGGAATTTTATGCAGACACAAATATAGGCTTATTTTGACTATATAAATTATTTTGAAAATGTTTATAAGGCCAAATTAAGTTTATTTAGACTATATTTAATTGGTTTTGTGTTCAGTACTGTTTGAATTGTATTGTTTAGTTTAGAAAAATCATCACATGGCATTTTCATGCATTCATAATATTTTTGCTTGAATATTGGAATGTGAATTTGGTGCTATTATTTTATGTGTAGATTTTGGTGCTAGTGGTGATTGTGATTGTGAAGATTGTTGCTACTCCCCCAACTACCAAGGCAAGTGGTGCTGCATGTATTTGTCCCATTATTTTGAATATGCACTAGTGATATTTTGTATAGGGCTTGCATGAAATTTTTGCTAAGTATCTATATGCTATGCTATGGGAAATCCTAGTAGTTATAGTCTTAGTATAATTATTCTCTAAGTTAAGATACTTGTTGATATCATGCTTAGCCTAGCTAGTAGTAAACAAGGGTGGATTATATATACATGCTATGAAAATTTTACTAAGTCTATCACTTATGTGTTTGCTTAATAAAACAACTATGTGAATGAAACACTTGGGTTGAATGGAAAGAATGGTTTTTGTTGAGTGGTTACTCAGGGGTCTACCTGGTGTATCTCACTTGTGGAAAGCCACCCAGGAACAAAGGGATTTGATATACTTAGTGTTTAGAAGCTTCTAGTGCAGCCACATGGCATATGGGCTCTGCCTTGATCATATAGGTTGCAATAACTTAGTCAAATGGACAGATGGTGGTAGGGTGATAGGATGGAACGCGTTCATTTGGTCTAAGTGAAGGCTTCTGAAAGATCTCATCTCGATGCATGTCGAGTCTTGTGGGGAAAGTGCACCACCTCTCGAGAAGGAAAAATCTAAGTACTTAGCATTATCCCCGGCAACGGATAATTTGAGCACCAAGACATTGAAGCTATCAAAGATCTCCTCATCCCAATTTCTAAGTTAAAAACTTGTGGTTGAACAAGGGTTAAAGGTTCCTCAATATTCATTGGTGGTTCCTTGGGAGTTTTTGATAAACAAAAACTTAGTGTTTTTCAACTGATAGGAAAAACCTATTTTGAGCAAAGAAAGCCTAAGCTACACTTAGCCAAATTCATATAGAAGTTAGAAACTACTATTCTACTATGGTATCACTTTCCAATACTATTCCAATGTATTAAACCATTGTGGCTGTAACTTATGATGTTGCAGGATACTTTGATGAGGATTAGGGTTATGAGTCTACACTCAACATGCTTGTCTATGGCACATGAAGATGAAGACTTTACTTTATTTTACTTATGTTATGAACTCTTGTACTATCCTTTGGCTATGGAGTTGTAAAAGACTATGTTATCTCTGGAATGACGATGTAATAAAGACCTTTATATCTGTGTACTTCATCTTAAACTGTGGATGCTAGCATTTGATCCAGGGACTAGCATTGCAACCACAGGGATCCTTTACCTTATAAAGGTGGGGTCTTACATAAAAGGAGTGACCGCAAACACATGCACAGGAGCCAAAGGCAAAGGAGTGGGTGCTACGGAAGGTGACACCGACACTGAACAGTCCACCTGAGCTCCCTATCTGGTAGACGGCTGCACCGACCACCCTGTCTAGGTACGGTCGAAGAAGAGCCCAACCCAACAGCCTGCGAAACACCAACTGTGTCAGATGTATCCATAGCATCATCAGAAGGCTTCTCATTAGTATCATCATCCTGATCATCGTCCCTCTTCCTCCACAGAAAGTTACAAAGTGAGGTTCTGGAACATAACCCTCAGACTCCAAACGAAATCGAAGCTCATAAGCCTTAAGCCTAACCACAGTATCAGTCACAAGATTGTGTCCCAACGAATCATGTGACTTCAAGAAAACACTGATATCCATCATAGCAACAAGAATCCGAACGACACCACGCCTCCGCAAGCTGAATGAGACCCCCGACACCGCTGAAAGTACCGACTTGATACGACTAGAGGGGGGGTGAATAGGCGTCTACCCAATTTTACTTAGTTTCTCAATTTTAGGCTCAACAAGAAAGAAAGTTATCTAGAGATGCAACTAAGTGAACAACCTAAAGCAGGAAAACTGAAACCAACAACAAGAAATAGTAAAAGCAAGGAGTAAAGGAAGGGAACGAAGTAACCGGCGAGGGGACACGGAGATGTAATTCCCTTAGTTCACTCCCAAGGAGCTACGTCTATGTTGGAGAGGTGTCGGGGCCACACAAGGTCACCCGAGCGCCACAAAGGCCTCACCTTCTTCTCCGGTGAGCTCCCCCACAAAGGAGGCCTCACAATCCACTAACCGGTGACCTTGAAGGCGCCAACCGAAACCTTTACACCAAGGTTGAGGGGGAGGCTCCACAACTCAATTGGAGGCCCTCAATGACACCTCGAAGCTTTACAACACATGCCTCAGCTCCGGGGATGCCCTACACCGTCTAGGGTTCCAAGAAACCCAAGAGCAACAAGATCCACAAAGGATGGAAGGGGAAATCAATTCTTCTTTGGTGGAAGTGTAGATCTAGGTCACCTCCCTCACCTCTCAAAAGATCAGGTCATTTGAGTGGCTAGAGAGAGAGATCTAGTGAGGTGAATCTCAAGCTTTAATGGAGGAGAGAGAAAAATTTGAGAGTGGGTGGGAGGAAGAAGAGGGGTGCCTTAAATAGGCCCCCCTCGCACTGAACCGTTACAGCCCCCGCGACCTCATCGGAAGTTCCGGTGAGAGGCCGGAAGTTCCGCTTGAGCCTGGCTCCAACGGTCATCAGACCGTTGACGCCCGCTCCAGAAGCGCAACCGGAAGTTCCGGTCAAAATGGACCGGAAGTTCCGGTGCACTTCCGACCAAGTTCCGATCAAGTTCCGGCAAATAGCACACTTCAAAACAGAAGGTTACTGAACCGCCACCGGAACTTAGGCGGAACAAGGGGCGGAACTTTTGGGTCGCGAAGCGAGTCTGACCGGAAGTTCCGGCCTTCAGGCGGAAGTTCCGCTCAAAATCTTTTGCCAGGAAAAGTTCCGAGCAAGTTTCGGCCAAGTTCTGGCCAAGTTCCGGCAAATAGCACACTTCAAAACAGAAGGTTACTGAACCGCCACCGGAACTTGGGCGGAACTAGCGTCGGAACAAACTGTAGAATAGCCCGCAGAAAAAGGTTTGAGCAGAACTTCCGGTCTATGACCGGAAGTTCCGGTGAGACACAAAAGGCCCCAACTGAACAGGAAAACACTCTCTCTCACGGAATAATGGGATGGCTGTGGCGGTGCATATAGGTTTGTGCAAGAACAAGTGATTTCCCACAGCCTTCCAACATGGACCCCCTCTTAATAGTACGGTGACCTAAAAACATCAACCAGAAAGAAACTAGGAGAAGACTAAAAAGGCCACCGTCTTCAAAAGATCACAAGAGAGCATCCATCACAATAGAATGAGACAACAACGACGTTTCCCCTGAAACTCAAGAGCACAGTTAAAAACACGGTTGGGATTGTCATTTAACACCAAAAAACATCATGGGAAGATATAGTCCTTTCAATCTCCCCCTTTTTGGTGTTAGATGACAATCCCACAGATTTGCATAGAAACAACGCAATCTTTGCAATGGACGGGGCAGGCTCCCCCTGTATGTGTGCAAGGTAGAGAGAAGACCCCTAAGGACTGAACTAGCACACATACACGGAGGCTCCCCCTAACAATTTCAAAGATAGCACAAGTACAAAAAGGGATAGAGATCATACCAGAACCAACTAAAAGTGCTAGAGACAAACGGAGTAATAATAACAACAAGAGCAATGAGGCTCCACCACCATAGCAACAGCCCAAGAGATGACAATAAGATACCACACTCACGGCAAAGTATAAGATACCACAAAGATACCACATAGTCTCAAACATAACATACCACATGGTCCACAAGCACACATAAGTTCACGGACATAAAACCACAAGCACACAAATAAACTAGAGAGTTCGCGAGTAAGAAAAGATCAAAGGCAAGAACAGGCTCGCGACTCAACCCATGCAAATCCCGTAGACAACCTAATAGACATCTTTCTCCCCCTTTGGCATCGAGACACCAAAAAGGAAGAAGAGATCAAACTATGCGTCCCAGCCATGAGAAGGGGAAGGATGAGAAGACTCAGGCGGACCAGTGACCTCCTCCTCAGACTCATCTTCAGACCAGTTGCAGTTGTTGCGAACCCAATCCTCCTTGGGAGCAGTGACAGAGCTAGAGACCGGTGAGCAAGGAATATTGAGGGCTGCCATGATGGCCTTCTGGCGTTGAACATTGTGACGCTGATGAACATAAGCCTGATACTCGCGGTCCTGCAGAAAGCAGAAAGTCTTCTTCACTTTCCCAAGCAGCTTCTTTGCCCAAGATGGCTGCCTCTGGAGAGAAGGACCACCAGCACTAGAGCCACCAGGAGCAGAGGAGGGACCACTAGCAACATCTTGAGTCTTCTTGAGAGCAGCTTCCTTTTCTTCTTGAGTGCGAGGCTTCTGGTGCTTACTCACACGGAGCCTTTTCTCTTCATGAATGGTGATGTTGTCTTGAGGAAAGGGGGTGCCAGTCTTCTCGAGCCACTTGTGATTGATGAGAGACTGAATGTAGGGAGCATAGATGCAGGAGCGCTTTTCGATGAGAGCCCCCCACATCTCTGAGAAGATGAAGTGCATAACATCCATTGACCTGTCAGTGCCTCAGCGAAGATGGGTCTGATGCATGAGGTCAACCTGATATCCATGAAACTGATCAAAGTTGCCAGCTTTGGGAGAGATGGTGTTCAAGTACACCCGGCGCATAATGTCATAAGTTGGCAGCAGATGATTCACAAACCCAACACTTCCCCATCCTTCAATGTAGAGAGGCTCCAGGACCTCAGGATCAGCAGCTGTAGGTCCATGAACACGCCAACCATTTGCCCCGCGGCCAGGCTGAATGGGATAACCAAGAAGCTCAGCAAACTCAGCCCAAGTAGCGGTAAGAAACACATCCCTGGTCATCCACTCATCACTCCTTCAGTAGATGAATGCATGTGAAGAAACAGAGTGGAGTAGAACTGAGCAATAGCAGTCACATCAAAGTTCTGACGGTGCTCCATGAGGGGAATCAACCCAAACCTCTGACAGATATCAAGAGCCTCCCCAAAGTAGACTTGCTTCTCTTCCATGTGAGGCACATTGATGTACTTCTGAGGAGCAACCACAAACTTCTTCTTGGATGCATAAATTTCTTCGTAAATCTGCTCCTGACGACAGGTGTGGAAATAAGGGTCCAAGCAGAGACGATCACGAGGCACGAGGTAGGGATCTGTAGCCCTAAATGCAGCGTAAGCCTTCTGAGTCCACTTGGAAATCTTGGCTTTGGTCATGTCTGGCCCTGCAGCAGTGGCCTTCTGAGAAAGAGCAGGCCTCTTCCCTGCAGCAGCAGCAGCACGGCGAGCAGCAGCAGCCTTTTGGCGAGAAGTCTGAGCGGTTGGACGCACAACTTCAGCATCTTCCTCATCAATCTCAGGAGGAATGTCAGCGGATGGTCGGCGGGCACGCTTGCCTTGGCGAGTCTCTCCTTCCCCTGAGAAGAAAGAACAAGAATAGGGAGGGAAGTTGGGATAAGTGCACAAGTTTGGAAGTGGAAACAAAAAGAGTTAGATTGGAAAAATACAAACAAGAAAAAAAATTGCAGTGTAGCCGGAACTTCCGCTGAAACGTCGGAACTTCCGGTCTAGACCGGAAGTTCCGGTCGTGGCTCACCGGAAGCGGTGAGGCCACGAACTGACAGTTTCAACAGGAATTCCCTAGATGTAGATCTAAAGACCACCAATGCACAAATTTTTCCAAGGATGTATTGGACCAATCTACTCTAGCATGATACCCTAGGCCTACCAAGATCTTCCAACAAGTTCTAGCCAAAGAACTAGCCTAGACAAGGTGTGCCCTAACTCAAGCCATGGTGAGAGCAAGATCTCCATTAATGGAGGGAGTTAAGGGCAAATACCGGAGTCCATGGCGGGAGATCGAGGTGGGGAAGGATCCCATGGAGCAGATCTGGAGAGGAGCGGTTGGAGAAGAGGGGGCTGGAGCGCCCTCTTGGAGACGTCCTAGCCGGCGGCGCTCCTGATAGAAGATGGGTCTTGGGGGAAAAAGGAAGAAGATCCCATTTTCCCCCAGGGCCCACCTTTTATAGTACAGGAAGCACCACCGGAAGTTCCGGTCAGGGACCGGAAGTTCCGGTGGACCGGAACTTCCGTGTCAGACTGACCGGAAGTTCCGCTGACGCCAGAAAGAACATCTCAGGATAGGATAACAAGGAAGAACTTGTGCAGGGAATAGAGAGGGCTTGAGGTAAGGAAAGGCTTAGGATAGATAGCTCAAACTGTGAAGAACCAAAAACAAAAAAAAAACATGACAAACAAAAAGGTCAAAGAACCAAATAAAACGAGTCAGTGGCCGAAGCCACCTTATATAAGAGTAAATGGCTTGACAACGTGAACATATATCTTGGGTTCATTACCAACACTCATCATGAAGCTCAAATGGTCTCCTTTAGAGACTATAGAGTATGAAAACTTTAATGTGCGCATAATAGGGATAGTGTTTGTTCATAAGAGGAACTACACTCCCCCTAAATCCATGCCTACATCCAAACAAGATACACATTGAGACACGGGTAGGTGTGCAAGGGCTCAAGCAACATTGCTCGAATCAATGATATTTAGCTCATGCCTTAACTCTCGGAACTTTGCTTCATCAAGAGGCTTCGTGAAAAGATCCGCAAGATTTGCCTTGGTGGGAACATACTCCAAAGAAATGTCTCCTCTAGCAACATGGTCCCGAATGAAATGATGACGAATCTCAATGTGCTTGGTCCGGTTGTATTGCACGGGATTGTGTGCAATAGCAATTGCACTCTCATTGTCGCAAAGAAGAGGCACCTTGTCAAAAGATAGTCCAAGATCCTTCAAGGTTTGCTTCATCCATAGCAATTGAGCACAGCAGCTTGCGGCAGAGATATACTCAGCTTCGGCAGTAGACATAGACACACAGTTTTGCTTCTTCGAGGACCAACAAACCAAAGATCTTCCGAGAAACTGACAAGCCCCAGAGGTTGACTTTCTTCCCACTTTGTCACCAGCCCAGTCCGAGTCCGTGTAACCAATGAGATCAAAGCTGGCTCCCTTGGGGTACCACAACCCAAAGTTTGGGGTATGAACTAAATATCGAAAGATCCTCTTGACAGCCACCATGTGACTTTCCTTTGGTGCGGCTTGAAATCTTGCACACATACCCACACTCAACATAATATCTGGTCGGGATGCACAAAGATAGAGCAAAGAACCAATCATCGATCGATAGAGTTTTTGATCCACCTCCTTACCCTTGGGATCGAGATCAAGATTAACCTTAGTTGGCATGGGAGTCTTGGCACCTTTGACTTGATCAAGCATGAACTTCTTGAGCATGTCTTGGATGTACTTGGCTTGGTTGATGAAAGTCCCTTTCCTCAATTGTTTGACTTCAAATCCAAGGAAAAACTTCAACTCCCCCATCATGGACATCTCGAAGCGGTCGGTCATGAGCTTGGCAAAATCCTCATTAAAAGTTTTGTTAATAGACCCAAAGATAATGTCATCAACATAGATTTGGCATACGAACAAGTGGCCTCCAACTTTCTTAGTAAAAAGAGTGGGATCAATGAGACCCACTTCGAAGCCACGGTCTAACAAGAGCTCCCTAAGGCAATCATACCATGCACGTGGGGCTTGCTTGAGGCCATAGAGTGCCTTATTGAGCTTGTAGACATGGTTCAGAAAAAGTGGATCCTCAAAGCCCGGAGGTTGCTTGACATATACCAACTCTTTCAAAGGACCATTAAGAAAAGCACTCTTAACATCCATTTGATACAATTTAAAGTTATGATGGGTAGCAAAGGCAAGAAGCATACGAATGGATTCAAGGCGAGCAACGGGGGCATAAGTCTCACCGTAGTCGATGCCCTCAACTTGTGAGTATCCTTGGGCAACTAACCTTGCCTTGTTGCGCACGACAATTCCATTCGCATCGCACTTGTTCTTGAAGACCCACTTGGTTCCAATGACGTTTTGATAGTCTTTAGGCCGCTCAACCAATGTCCAAACATTGTTCCTCTTGAAGTTGTGAAGTTCCTCGTTCATAGCATCAAGCCAATCATCATCTTCAAGAGCTTCGAAGACTTTCTGTGGTTCCACAAGAGAGATAAACGCATGGTGAGAGCAAAAGGAAGCTAGTTGCCTCCTAGTAGTGGAACCTTTATTGAAATCTCCATAGACATTATCAAGGATATGGCCATCTCGAACAAGCTTGGTGAGACGATAGGCTTGACGACGGGCTTGTGCATCAATTCGGGATTCTTGAGCTACCACTTGGTCATTCCCATCATTTGAGCCGCCCCCTTGACTATAAGCACGAACACAAGGGTCATCTTCATCAATTTCCACTTCGGGGGAGTCATCACTTGGAGAGGATCCTTGAGGATCATTGACTTGATCTTGTTCTCGACGAGCTTGACCTTGAGGAGGAGCCCCATCTTGGGGAGGTTGATGAGGTTGATGAAGAGCTTGTCCGTGAGAAGTGCCTTGAGGAGGAGCCCCATCGTGAGGAGGTTGATGTTGTTGATGAAGAGCTTGTTCTTTAGAGCTTGGAGAGTCATGAGCATGGGAAGCTTCGGAAGAGCTTGAGGGAGCTTGTGCCGAGACAATAGGTCCTTGAGGTGCAAGATGATCTTGTGAGAGTGAGGGCTCCACTTGAGTAGAGCTTGGTCCTTCTCCTTCGTCCATAAGGGGATCCTCAATGGGGAGGTGGAAACCCACACCCATTCTTCCTATGGCCTTGGGAGGAATTTCATCACTTGGATCACAAACACCATCTTGCCTAACAAGAGACTCATGATTTTCATCAAACTTCACGTTGCTCGTCTCTTCAACTCTTCCATTGGCTTTGTTGTAGACTCTATAAGCATCGGACTGATTTGAGTAACCAACGAAAATTCCTTCTTGAGCCTTGGATTCAAACTTTGACAACCGAACTCCTTTCTTGAGTATGTAGCACTTGCACCCAAACACCCGAAAGTAGCTAACATTAGGCTTTTTCCCGGTGAGAAGTTCATAGGGGGTCTTGTTCTTGTTCTTGCGGAGATAAAGCCGGTTGGTTGCATGGCAAGCAGTGGAGATGGCCTCGGCCCAAAAGTTGTATGGAGACTTGAACTCAGCTAGCATAGACCGAGCCGCATCCATCAAAGTGCGATTCTTCCTTTCAGCAACTCCGTTTTGTTGAGGGGTGTAGGGAGTGGAGTATTGATGCTTGATTCCTTCATCACTGAGAAACTCATCCAAGGTATAGTTTTTGAACTCGGTGCCATTGTCACTTCGAATTGAGAGAATAGTTGCATTGTGCTTCCGTTGAACCTCATTTGCAAAGTCAATGACGGTTTGTTGAGTCTCACTTTTGTACTTGAAAAAGAACACCCAAGTGTATCTTGAGAAATCATCCACAATAACCAAGCAATACTTCTTGCCTCCAAGGCTATCATGAGAGGGAGGACCAAAGAGATCCATATGCAAGAGCTCCAAACATCTCTCGGTAGTGATTTGATTGAGCGCTTTGTGAGGAGTTTCATGCATCTTCCCTTCAATACAAGCCCTGCAAACACGATCTTTGGCAAAAGAAACATCATTAATACCAAGGATGTGGCCCTCGGAGTGAAGTCTTTGCAAAGTTCTCATGTTAACATGGGCTAGGCGGCGATGCCACAACCAGCCCTTGTCGGCTTTAGCATAGAGACATAGAGCATGAGGAGTAGTGGTCCCTAAGAAGTCCACCATGTACAAGTCATGTTCTACATATCCTACAAAAGCCACCTTGAGAGACTTGCTCCACATGAGGACCACGGAATGAGAATTAAAGAAAGAAGAAAGACCCATAAGAGCAAGAGCACGAACAGAGAGTAAGTTGTAACCAAGAGTTTTGACAAGCATGACGTCAACCAAGGATACATCCAGGGTTACCACCACTTTGCCAAAACCCAAAACCTGAGAGCTTGTTTTGTCACCGTAAGAGACCATGGTGTTGGCAATATTGGGTCTCAACTCGGTCATGATAGACTTGCTTCCGGTCATATGACTTGTGGCGCCACTATCAAGCACCCATTTTGATCCGCCGGAAGCATAGTCCTACAAGAAAATCAAGCTTTGGTTTTAGGTACCCATTTTGCAATGGGTCCCCTTTTGTTAGTGACAAGAACCTTTGGCACCCAAATGGCCCAATGATAATCATGCGTGTAAGATGTCCCCACATATCTAGCATATACATGACCATCATAAGATTTGCAAAGAATATAAGAGGGATTGTTCTTTCCGGCAAAGTTGTCACTTTGCAAGAGAGTTAGGCCATTTGGTACTCCTTGGGCCATGCCCTTGTTCTTTTTCTTCTTCTTGTTCTTCTTCTTCTTCTTCTTGGTCTTGGCAAGTTGATCCTTCAAAACCTTGACCTCCTCTATGAGATGCTCATGCTTGCAACAAGGGTTAGGAGAGCTAGACAAGTCTATAATTTGCACAGCGGAAGACTTAGAAAGATCACAAGTTAATTGAGTTTGAAGCTGTTCATGAGCCTCAAAAAGACTTGTGAATTTACTCTCCAAGGCTTTGTGTTCCTCTTTGAGTTTCTCAAGATCCTTTTGAGTCTTAACATGACCACCCACAAACTCAGCATTTTCTTTCTTGAGAACCTTAATCAAAGCAAGAGCATGGTCACGTTCTTTAATAGTAGAGGTCAAAGTGTTGTTATGATCATCTACAAGATTAGACACATTTTCTTCAAGATTAATTCTCATATTTTGTTCATCCTCAAGACTTTGAGTGAGAGAGGCAATTTCATCGGCGGCATCTCTTTCATTTTTACTTAGCAAGTCAAGAAGTTCTTCCTTTTCATCTAAGGCATCCCTAGCATTCTCAAGTTGAGCAAGTAAGGACTCAAAGCAGTTTTTAGTTTCTTCATCTAAGGTAGCAACAAATTCACACATGTCAATCATCTCTTTCTTCACCTCTAGACCAACAAGATCAAGAGAGGAAGGCTCACTAGAGATGGGTTGAGGAGTGGGTTTCGGTGATACCTCGGTGGCCTTGGCCATGAAGCACTTTTGGTTGGAGGAGATGACATTTTCATTTGGCGAGTCGAAGAGGGATAGGCGTGGAGTTGAGGTAGTGGCAATAGCAGCAACCCCCACAATCTCTCCACCATGAACTTCATCATCATCATCTTCATCCGTGCCCGAAAGATATTCTTCATGGACCACAATTGCTCGTTCCTTGTTAGTGGCGTTCTTGACGGTGTAGTTCTTGTTTATGGGATGAGGAGATCTTGACTTGACCTTGCGAATGAGACGACCACCATTATCTTCACGGTTCTCAAAGGGACACTTGGCCACGAAGTGACTCTTGTCGTTGCAATTGTAGCAAGACCTTGCTTTGGGAGACTTGTTGGGTGAGTTGAATCTTGAGTTGTCCCTCGATCTTGGCTTGAATCCGGACTTGTTCCAAAAGGCCCTTGAAGCGAGAGCAAGATGTTCGTTGAAGGCACATTTGAGGTCTTCTTGAGACCACACACTTGATGTATCATCATCATCAACTTCAATAGCCTTGGCCTTCAAAGCAAGGTTCACTTTTGTTGATCCAATGGCTCTAGCTCGAGCGGACTCCGCATTCTTCTTAGCAATGGTCATGGCAATTACTTCACTCAAGACTTCTTGAGAGGTCATTAAGTGAAAGTTGGTTCTTCCCTTGATAGAGTTGAGCTTTTGTTCTTCAAAAGGGAGAAGAGCTTGAATGAACTTCCTCTTCATAAACTTGTCATCAACATAGTGAGCCCCAAGGTCCCTCATAGTAGAACAAAGAACCTTAAGGCGCCTATACATGTCTTCAGGGGTCTCATCATCTTGCATTGCAAAACCATCGCACTCGTTGTTGATCTCATCAAACTTGGAGCTTTGGATGCTTGCATTCCCAACAAAGAGCTCGGTGAGTTGATCCCAAGCTCCCTTGGCGGTGTCAAATTGGCGAATGTGAGCAAAATCCTTTGGAGTCAAAGCCTTTTGAATCATTCCCAAAGCTGTAGCATTGAGTTGCTTGTCCACCACTTCACCTCGTGTCAACTTCTTTGGGTCAAATGGAGAGAATCCATCCTCCACAATCCTCATTAACTCAATGGAAGAGCTGGAAATATGTGAGCGCATTAGATATTGCCGATTGGCGAAATTAGACGTATCTAACATAGGTGGTGCTCCTTGAGGGATAATGTGTGGCATGGGAATGGGTGGATCCGGAGTGTACTTTGGCGGTGGGGGTACCGCCGAGTAGTCCTTTTCTCCATTCTCCCCTTTGGAAGTTGGATTCTCGGGCTCCTCGATGTTCTCACTTGGCACCTTGGTAGAGGTTTGAGCAACAAAGCCAAGTCCCAAGTGAGTGGTAGCAGCCGCGGGAGTTACCCCGGGGGCGGACACCGTAACGGTGGGAGGAACCTCGTTGGATTGGGGTGTGTCAACAGCAACTATGGGGTTTGGCTTGAGAGACTGCAAGAAAGTCATCATTTCCTCGAACTTGGACATCATGGATGACTCCAATTGCTTGAGGTCATCCATAGTGGCCAAGTTCTTGGCTTTTTCAGTTTCACTACCCCCTTCATCGGCCATAGTCTCTTAGGCGGTAAAGCCCGAAGTAAGAGCCTGGGCTCTGATACCAATTGAAAGTACCGACTTGATACGACTAGAGGGGGGGTGAATAGGCGTGTACCCAATTTTACTTAGTTTCTCAATTTTAGGCTCAACAAGAAAGAAAGTTATCTAGAGATGCAACTAAGTGAACAACCTAAAGCAGGAAAACTGAAACCAACAACAAGAAATAGTAAAAGCAAGGAGTAAAGGAAGGGAACGAAGTAACCGGCGAGGGGACACGGAGATGTAATTCCCTTAGTTCACTCCCAAGGAGCTACGTCTATGTTGGAGAGGTGTCGGGGCCACACAAGGTCACCCGAGCGCCACAAAGGCCTCACCTTCTTCTCCGGTGAGCTCCCCCACAAAGGAGGCCTCACAATCCACTAACCGGTGACCTTGAAGGCGCCAACCGAAACCTTTACACCAAGGTTGAGGGGGAGGCTCCACAACTCAATTGGAGGCCCTCAATGACACCTCGAAGCTTTACAACACATGCCTCAGCTCCGGGGATGCCCTACACCGTCTAGGGTTCCAAGAAACCCAAGAGCAACAAGATCCACAAAGGATGGAAGGGGAAATCAATTCTTCTTTGGTGGAAGTGTAGATCTAGGTCACCTCCCTCACCTCTCAAAAGATCAGGTCATTTGAGTGGCTAGAGAGAGAGATCTAGTGAGGTGAATCTCAAGCTTTAATGGAGGAGAGAGAAAAATTCGAGAGTGGGTGGGAGGAAGAAGAGGGGTGCCTTAAATAGGCCCCCCTCGCACTGAACCGTTACAGCCCCCGCGACCTCATCGGAAGTTCCGGTGAGAGGCCGGAAGTTCCGCTTGAGCCTGGCTCCAACGGTCATCAGACCGTTGACGCCCGCTCCAGAAGCGCAACCGGAAGTTCCGGTCAAAATGGACCGGAAGTTCCGGTGCACTTCCGACCAAGTTCCGATCAAGTTCCGGCAAATAGCACACTTCAAAACAGAAGGTTACTGAACCGCCACCGGAACTTAGGCGGAACAAGGGGCGGAACTTTTGGGTCGCGAAGCGAGTCTGACCGGAAGTTCCGGCCTTCAGGCGGAAGTTCCGCTCAAAAACTTTTGCCAGGAAAAGTTCCGAGCAAGTTCCGGCCAAGTTCCGGCCAAGTTCCGGCAAATAGCACACTTCAAAACAGAAGGTTACTGAACCGCCACCGGAACTTGGGCGGAACTAGCGTCGGAACAAACTGTAGAACAGCCCACAGAAAAAGGTTTGAGTGGAACTTCCGGTCTATGACCGGAAGTTCCGGTGAGACACAAAAGGCCCCAACTGAACAGGAAAACACTCTCTCTCACGGAATAATGGGATGGCTGTGGCGGTGCATATAGGTTTGTGCAAGAACAAGTGATTTCCCACAGCCTTCCAACATGGACCCCCTCTTAATAGTACGGTGACCTAAAAACATCAACCAGAAAGAAACTAGGAGAAGACTAAAAAGGCCACCGTCTTCAAAAGATCACAAGAGAGCATCCATCACAATAGAATGAGACAACAACGACGTTTCCCCGAAAACTCAAGAGCACAGTTAAAAACACGGTTGGGATTGTCATTTAACACCAAAAAACATCATGAGAAGATAGTCCTTTCAACCGCCTCAACATGGAGCCAAACCTTCTTCAGCACAAGCTTGTGAGGCACTTCCTGCGTCCGGTAAACAGAGAAAGTAAGCTGTGAAGTGCTTAGAGGCACCGATACCTGAATCCCATCCACCCTGTCCAGATCCTCCAAAGAAGGGAATCTCACGAGAAAGGCAGAGTTTCCATAAGGCATAGATTCCCACTTCCACTGGCTACGAACAGGGCATCTCCTGGCAATCTGCCGCTGAACCACATCTGTAGAGACCATCTTCCCAGTAACATGAACAAGGGTTATGGGAGACTGATTAGCCTCCATATGATCACGCACCACACTATCAGGAGTCTTTAGTTATTTATTATGTTGTCTTTTAATGTTTTTTGGATAGTCAGACGACAGCTACATCCTAAAGTTAGATTAAGGTCCCTCTATACTACACTCATATGTTGAGAGGATCTCCCAGGAGCTGTTCATTTTTCATGGTTTAGTTTTGGCTCATTTTTTTCGATCTACGATTGTTATTATTGGTGATGGTTATTACTCTGGTACGCATGTTTTCTGAGGGCTTAGTATAGCCACTTCCTACTTGTCTACACTAGCTCTAACGATGGAAGAGAGGACGGCGACGTGTCTTTGGTCTAAGTTAGTTTCCGTAGTCCTTAGGGCATCTCCACTGGCCCGACCCAACCCATCCGAAAGCATACGAACGCGTCTGCATGGACGTGCATGGCCTCTCCAGCGGCGCGACCCATCCGGATTAATGTGTCTGGCTTGACCCATACGTGTACCAAATTTGGGCAACGGTTACATCGGGCAGACAACGGGTGTGTCCTCCTGTGTCCTCTCGCGGGGGCCGAGGGACCGCATGGCAGAGACCCAACAACCTTCTTCCACTAGCCATCAATGGAGAGAGGTAGGCTGCTCCAAAGGCTGGCTGCGCCGCTGACGCTTCCCCTCTTGTGTTAGCGGCACCGCCGGATTCCTGCGCTCCTACCGCCACACATCAATGACTTTGCTTCGGCCTCCACGCAGACATCCAATGCCATTCCTTTTTAACAGGACACCCGTGACAATCTTATTCCATACCACACTCTCCTCCCTCCATCCTTCACTATAGGTAGCAAGCCATGGCCAGCGGCATTGGATCGAGGGGAGGGCATCTAGGAAAACCACCGGGCCCTGGTCACGGATGTCGAGGTTGGAACGAAGGGCGTGCTAGAGCAACACACCGCCATGGTCTCCCTCACCACCAGGGCCTAGCCGTGGCCATCGAGGAAGGCGAGGGGGACACGGCCAAAGCAGCATGTCGCCACGATCTCCCTCACCACCGGCATCACCACCACTATTGTCTCCTGAGCTTGGGACCATCGACATCAGCCTCGTCGGCTTCGAGTTCGCCGTGACCATCAAATCGGGCATGAAGCAGGACAGGATGCTCCTTCCCCGCAAATTCTCTTCGTTGGCGACGCCGTAGAGCCCCAGCAGGTCATGTTGTGGGCGGCCCATGGCAAAACTGGCGCATGGCTGGTGGAGCGATCGCCTCGGCCAGATGTTTCTCGCCAATGGATGGGAGGAGTTTGCCTGCACACACCAGATCGAAGCTGGCCACTTCATCGTCTTCAAGTACGATGACGAATCCATGCTCACCGCCAGCATCTTCGACGACACCATGTGTCGTCGCCACTACCACTCTGACTCCGACTCCAATGAGTAGGCTTATCACTAGACTAGGTTGTGTACTCAAGCCTACAAATGTTTTACAATCAAACCCAACCTAAAACAACAATGCCTACGGCGCTGGCGGCGATTGCGCTGGCGGGTCGATAATACCTCATTCTTCTTAAAGAGAGCGGTAGATCGCAACCTGTGTTTGCAATTCCTCTTTAGCTTAGGAGAGGTGGACACACATGTGAGCATCGTCGGGATTGGCCCGCACAGCTTCCCGGACCTCGTCGCGCACGTATGTGAACGCTTGACGCCGTAGGTCCTCCGGAAGAAATACGCGGTCCATCACCTGGTACTCTTACGGTCGAAGTGAGTATGCCATGCCCGCCGATTCCTGAACAGACTGAATATCTTTGGCCGCCCCGGAATCGGAGGCAGCAACACATCCGATAACTCCGACGGGTCTGGCCACCACGACGGCAAGTCTCTACCGCGGTCACACTCTTCTCTGTTGTGGCTGAGAATGCCAGTGCCGCGACGCAGACGACCGGGCGTGGTGGTTTGGAGGGAAAGAGGATTTCTAGTTGTATCTATCTTGGCTGGCCTCCACCTTTTATGGCTACGCCTGGACATGGCGAAAAATGCGCAGACCAGGCGGGAAGCGGCAGAGTGGTGGGAACGCACTAAAAATACACCGGCACCGGCGTCGGTGCCCACAATGATGACCTATTTGCGAAGCGCGGACACGTGGGTCGTGCCGCTGGGCGTGGTTGGCCGGACAGGCTGGACCACGACCCATCCGGACGAAAATAAACATTGTGGGTCGCATGTTTGGGTCGCCCCGGTGGAGTTGCCCTTACTAAGTGGTCTAATAATCTATTTATAATTTTTATTATTTTTGAGACTTCTTATACTGTTGTTGATGATCATTGGTAGAATTTTCTGAAGAAAAAGTAGTACTTGTTTGACAATCAATGCCATTATATATTTATAGAGAATAGTATATGGTAGAGAAACATCTAGCATTACAAAATAAAGTCTAGAAAAAACAAATACTCTATGTCTCAGTCTTGCACTTCTTTGAAGGCAGACGAAGAAAAAGGACAAAGAGATCTAACTAGTGACATGTAAATATGAAACGAGAGTTCTATTATAATTTTTATTTCAGCCGCAATACCAAGATTACGTGCACGATCACCATCATTAAAATAATAAACCAACATGGCAAAAGTACCAACACGGGTATTTTGGGTGGGGGGTGAAGGGACAACCGAATAGAATAGTCGACGTCACTCGGGAGCCGGGAGTATGAATCACTGTTGTTAATGATGTAGTAGCCGGAAAAAATATTGCAAGGACAATCCTCCTTGCAACAACCATAAGAAAAAAATCAAAATAGATCTGGTGAAACATGTCTAAAGGTCTAAAGACCCATGCCAAGTGAATTTAAATTTCCAAACACCACCATTGACATCGAAAAGAAGATCTTAGAGTTGAAGGATCAAAAATCACTTATTGTTCATCTCAATTGATGTGGAGCCAAAAAAAGACGAGTAGCTGATAGATTGTGGAATTATAGATTATATTGATATTGATTGTGATGATTATATCATGAGCCCTTGTGCTGTTTATATAGTACTAAAAGACTTGGGGGCAAGAATACTGCTAGAGATAGAATTGGATTACAAACTTAAACTACCTAATATAGTCCAAACAGTGATATACTCTAACACTCCCTAGCAATCGGATCGGTAGTGACGCGAACGGTCTGACTGGAGCATAATCCGAAGGCGGAGATTGGAGAGGATGTCAATGTCGATGTAGCCGGAAGTAGGGCATTGTACTCGTGGTCGATGATTCCATTGGTGATGTATTCTTCGTTGATGAAGTCGATGAAGTTGATGATGTCGTTGTGTTGTGGTCGATGTCGTCGTTGAGTCTGGAGAATTCGCCGTAGTAGTTGAGGTAGGTGTAGTTTGAGTTGGAGTAGTCGAGTTAGGCGACACGCCTTGCCGAGCTTGCCAAACTCGGGAGCATGCCGGGGACAAAGGCACGCGTCGATGTTGCCAATATCAAACGTGCGAAGACAGTGACCATCACGAGCCATGCGAGCCAGAGCCAGAGGGAGCAGCAGAGAAATTCTCCGTGAACAGTCGGTGTGTAGAAGTTGTCTGCCGATTTGTAGGAGTAGATGAAGTAGTTGCAAGAAGAAAATTGATTTAGTGCAAAAATAAAAATTAGACTACGATTCTGGCGGCGAGGTCGTGGTGGACGAATACGATGAGGTAGTTGTGTTGATGGCGATTGAATTGTTGCGGTAGTTGATTTTGTGGATTAGACCCGTATTTTCCGCTTGCATGAGCGCGGCGTCGCTCGTGAAGAAGAACTTTTTGTTGGCGTTGATGTTGACAACGATTGGTGGTGGCGGCGATGCGACGATGTTGTTGGTGTAGATGGTTGTCAGCGATGATGACCACAGGTGATGAAGGTGCAGCTCTTTGTTGACGGCGAGGCGCGTACTCGGGGACGTGCATCCCTGTCGATGTTGGCGAAGACGGGCCAGCGTGGTGACGACGTGAGGACGGAGAAGCCGACGCAGCGCGTGAAGACGTCCCTTGAGGCGCCGCACGGAGCCGCCTTGGCACGATCATTGGCGATAATTTGCCGAAGATGAGTCGATGCCGAGGTTGAAGTAGAGGCGCGTGATGCCGACATGTGGTTGTGGACGACGCAATCCGATCTATAATCGGCGAAAGAAGAAGAAACGCCGGTCAAACGGCCGACGAGAATTTTTTTAGCGAAGTAAGATCTAATCTACTATTGTGTGGCCCCCGGCAGATAACGATCTCTCTGGGGGCGGCGCGGCGAAAGAGGTGGCTAAACCCTAGGCGGAGCGAACCGCTCTAATACCATGAAAGATTAAGGAAGTATAAATTGTATTGATATTGATTGTGATGATTACATCGTGAGCCCTTGGGCTGTTTATATAGTACTAAAAGACTCGGGGACAAAAAGACTATTAAAGATAGAATTAGATTATAAACTTAAACTACATAATATACTCCAAACCATGATATACTCTACCAGTACCAAAGCCTTACCTAATAATATATTGAAAAATTTGAAATCTCCACTTATAGATCGGTTCTTCAACCCCTCCAACACAGATATAAGGCCCCTTTCTTTTCAGCTTCTTGGCCAGTTTCTCCCAGAAGCTACCCTCGACCTGCTTCTCCCAGAATCTCATATGCCAAAATCGTTTATACTTTTAAATTAACATTGAAACTACTAGTTAAGAAATTTGAACGAATTTTAAAAATAAGATTCTGGGAGAAGCTGGTCGAGGATAGATTTTAGGAGAAGCTGACGAAGAAGCTGAAAAGAAGGGGACCTAGGTCTATCCGGAGAGGGAAACAAAATAGGAGGCAGAGGTGGAGAGGCGGTGGCTTATGTTTCTTCATACGAGCGGTCAAAGATTTAAAAAAAGTCATCTAAAAAAGGATTTAAAAAGAATTCTATAAAGGCCGCGGCGCTTCACATGTATGTTTCGTTAACTGGGCCAAGGTGCCGACCCTCCAGTCTGCCTCCGCTACGGCCTCTCGCTAAAGAAGACCTAAAAGGAGAAACGATCAAATACGAGGAGCCCATTACAGCTACAGCCCACAAGCTCGAAATATTCTGATGTTCAAGACCAATACGAGCCCAGCAGCTGGAAATTACTCGATTACGAGCTGTGCATGGCCGCGGAATTGGTATCCAACCCGTCGTACGACCCGCTCCTGATCCGGCTCGTGTTCCCATCCGATCGTCCCAGAGACCGCCATTAATACCACCACCACCGCCTGCGTCCTCCCACCGTCCGACCAGAAGGAAGCCACGAGCCTCGAATCCATCCACCTCGCGCACGAGAACAGTACCAATCCCCGCAGACCTTTCGTCACCATGTCCGGCAACGCGGCAGAGGCGGCAGGCGGCGCCAGCAGCAACGGCGGCGTCGGGGGGAGCAGCAACCGGATTCAGGTGTCCAACACCAAGAAACCCCTCTTCTTCTACGTTAACCTCGCCAAGGTATCTATCTTTTTTACTTACGCGTTGATGTCGATCGATTCGATTGATTGATTGGCTTCTGGTTCCGTCGTTAATTACGAACTTTTTCCCGGTGTGATTTTGCAGAGGTACATGCAGCAGCAGAACGAGGTCGAGCTCTCCGCGCTCGGCATGGGTACGTCTCCTCCTTGCAATCCACGTCCCTTTGACACTGTTGCGTCATGCTAATTCTGTCTTTGCATGATTTCGATTAGCTTCGAGAAAATAGAACAATTGTCCGATCATATACTGTTGGAGATATTACTACATGTTACCCAGCATAATTAATCAGGCTCTCTTTTCACTCTTCTTCAGCGTTTGATGAAAAAAAAAGTTGACACTTATTTACCCTACTTGGTTTCTATCCATTGTGAATTTGCAAACCTATATAACTGCAATCAAATTTACCAACTGTTGATATAATCTTTTTGCTTTCTGTTTTCTAGAAAGTTAACAACGTTGTTTTAATCTACTTGCAGCCATCGCGACTGTTGTGACAGTATCAGAAATTCTCAAGAACAATGGCTTTGCTGTCGAAACAAGTAATATCATTGTCACCCTGCCTTTTTTTTATTATGGTATAAAAGCTTTCTCTAATCGGTCACCTCTCAACATGTGTAGAGATTAGGACGTCTACTGTAGAAATCAAGGATGAGATGAGAGGGCGGCCAATCCAAAAGGCTAAGGTTTGTAGCTCAAACTGAACTCCTCTCTGTTACCATCCAAATGCTGCCTCTGTTAATTTGTTTCATTCTTCTCCCAAAATTATTTATGCTCAACTTTATATGCAGATTGAGATAGTGCTGGCGAAGAGTGACAAGTTTGACGAGTTGATGGCCACAGCTGCGGCAGAAGGAGACACAGAAGATGGCGAGGAGCAGAACTAGAAGTTAGATATAGACAAGGGCTTGATTTTTGTTTTCTCTGTTAGTCTTGGTTAATCCGGGAGTAGTCTGAGGATGAGATGTGCTTATGTGCCTACGGTGTTCAGTTATTGGCCAATGTGAACCTCTAGAATTTATGAGACACATATACTATTTGCTTCGAAAGTTTTCCTATTCGGGGGTAATTGTTATCCAGACTACCATCCATGATTGCGGAGGAGAAGGAGAAGGAGCCTGCTCTCTTCAGCGGCGCTCCGTCTCCCGTGCGCGCTGTGCTTGACCGTCCCTGGCCATCCCCTGTCGTGATCCCGGCCGAGCACAGTCCGTCCGGCAAGGCGCGCACCCTGGTGGCCACCGCCGATGCCATCGGGGACCCGATCTCGCCGGAGGAGCTAGCCGCGCTTGAGGACAAGGAGGGCGACGACGCGAGCACACGGTTCTGCAAGGCCATTGGTCGGGCAAACGCCGTTATGCGTAATTACATCCATGAACACGGAAGCCTGTTCATGGATGACAAGTTCAAGTACATTGTTGATAACTCCGCCCAGGCTGAAGAAATACGGTAACGTTCTTGCTTTCCTTCTCCGTCCCTACCACTCCACAAGACAAGTCTTCTTCTGCTCAATCTCCTCTTGACTTTTGATGATGTTTTAAAGCATCAATGGACTGATAAATAAATTGGAATCTTTACTTTATTTGAACTTGACTTCTTTTCCCCGCTGAGTTCTGCGCCCTAATGTGGGAGCAAACTCTTAAGGAAGTGAAATGAGATCTTAATTTACTGCCGTACGTTTTCATGTACTGTAATCCATTCTTTTCTTTTGGTGGCTTAATGTTCTAATATTTGCTTCTCTTATTGTAGTTGCAAGAATGTTACAGTAGAGGAAATGGAAGCCAAGCTAATAAAGCGAAAGGTGACTAAGGAGCAAGCTCATTTATCAGAACTGGCCTTAGCGAGTTTCAACAAGAAGAGAAAGGTATAGACATTTTCTTATTGTCCATTTGCTACTCGAAGAGAAAGGTAGTATTCAGTTTCTGGTTGTAAAATTGTACCCAAGCCAGTGTTGACTTACCATTCAAAGAAAAAAAAATACTCAAAGTAAGTCACTGTTGATTTGCCTGCCAGTATGTGATCTTAGAGCAAATATTTATTTTTGTTGCAACATATGTGTAAATGAAACCTGACAATTTAATTAGGAACCAAAATTTTCACATTCACTCTCCCAACGAAGTGAGCTACGGTCACTTGCTAAATATTAAATTAGGGTCACTGGCTAGTATCAAGAGCCTCACTGATTCTGTATATGTAAATATTAAACTATGATTTTTATTGGTAAGACACCGTGTGTGTTTCAGTGGGGAACCTTTCCAAGATTACAGAATTTCTATATTCCACTTCTAGCAACTGTTAGTGTCACTGATAATCCCTGTTGATCTGGCTAGCAGAATTAGCAGCCAACTCAATTTCAAAATTTGTTATAAATTCTAACAGTATAGATTAGAAATTTCATTTCATTTCATTGCATCCACTTTTGGTTGATCCAACTGTATTTTTCTGGCGTGTGAATGTAAACATACCCTTTACAACGCAACCATGGCGTTTGCCTTCTTGCCTACACCTGTTGTTCTTCTAGATGCTTTTTTTTTTGTTTGGAATACCTGGCTTCACAATAAATCATGATATTTGCTTGCACAGTGCTCAACTGAGTTTGGCTCTATTTTTATTAACCTGATTTTTCTCTTGCCTCTGCCTGAACTGCAGGTGAAGTTTGAGTTATGTGAGCCATTGATTTCTAGAACTTTCTGGGAGTACAGAGGTTTGTTCGTGCACATCAATTTTGTCGCGAAGCACAATGGCAAGAAGACACTCTTTTTTGCCGAGATAGAGGATCGTGGACAGGGTGGCAAGGAGATGTTGGAAGTACGTTGTTGCATTCCTTTGGAATCGTTATGTCAAGGTAACCCATGTATGCTGGAAGAATTCTGTCCATATATATATGCACATGGACCAACATGAATGATTAGTTTTTGTGTTTATTATTCCCTTTCAATCAGTCTGTTGCTATATATATGTTGACACTTGATGGATTTTACTATTTGTTCTGCAGGTGGTTATTATTATGACCGTACTGTGCCTAGCCATGGCCATAGGAAATCCCTTGACTTCACGAGGTGCTACGCCTGCACTGAGTTCGTGAAACATCCGGCTGATGGGTCAACTTACTCAGGAGGCCATGACGGTCGGAGGAAAATATATCTAGTTTAGGGCATCTCCAATAGGCTCTTAAAAACTTGCCGGTGTCCAAAAACATGTCATTCTATCTCGTGATATTACAAAACGGGCGCTCCGGCAGATAAGGTATAGTTGCGCGCATGGTAAAAAAATTATGTGTACGATAAAAGGCAGCATCACGCGCAGCATTTTTTGTATGGATGACTGGGACACACCGCTCATACAAGCTATACTGGTGCCGTGCGTGCACGCCACAAGTAACCATATATATCAGTGGCGTGGCACGACTAACGTATTTTTTAATATTTTTCTAAAAACATCTACTTTTATTAAATTTGGTAGCAATAGGAAATACAACATTCTCAGCATATTTAATACCCAACAAAAGAGCACATCAATTCATCATTATTCATAATTACAATAGTTAATTTCTAGCATACAAGAAGCAGACTTCAATAGAGAACTAATTGATCTAACACAACAAGCACGGTCCAATAAAGAACTAATCGGTCCAACACAACTAGCTAGATGAGGTCAATGACAAACATGATGTTCAAGCCATTGCATGATGTTCCTAGCAGCGATGAGCACATCCCGTCCAACTTGTAGATCATCTTCATCCTTATGAAACTCTATCTACGTATGTTTCTTGAAGATTAGTCGGTCAATGGTGTCCTTTGTACCCAATTGTGCCACACCACTCTCATCGCCAACACACTCCAGCAAAGCCTTCATCAAGAATGTTAAGGGAGGAAACCATTTTCTTAGGTAATTTTTGTGATATCACTGTGGATAAAAAGAGAGAGTAATAATGTGAGACAACTGCCACAAGTTATGCACCCATATAAGAAAAGAATACAACTACCCCTAAAAACATACCATCTTTTGTTTCGCAAGATTGGTGTTTGTCAAACGGGTCACAAATGGGACCCCAACAAAGGTATTGGTTGCAGTATGATATCTAAGAGATTTACATGCTCAACATCGCTCGGGTTGCATCTTTAGGAGATGATGAGTCATATGGGTCTTTGTAAGGGTACATTGCCTTCATGTGTGGTTTTGGTAATTAATGACAATACCTATGGACTAATATTTTCGTTGAGTTTTATATGAAGAAATATTCTATAGGTAATGCTTATAGTCCATATGCTGGATTCAAGTATGGATTCCATGAAGATAAAGATATACCTTGAAAATTGACATCATGATCATCAATTTGAAGAGAAGAATATGATATGATCAAAAATATATAATAAAGACGGAATTCTTGTGTGGAACTCAATTTATCCTTGATCTGGATTATGTGTTAAGTGAAGGATGATCAAGATCTTCAGTTTGATCCCAAGAAAAGAATTAAAGATATGTGCTCTAAGTCATCCTTATGATAGTCTCATGTTGAGCTATGGTTTACTAAGATTTAGAGTATGCAATCAAATAAAGAGTTTTCTATGCATCTCAAGATATTGAGATAGAACATGAGAAGATACATTGATTGACACTACAAGAAATCCGCTGATACATGACGCTCCATTTTTATCATTGAATCATCACTGTGTACAATATATGACGATTTTATGACGAAAAACATATAGTCAAAAACTGGGCGTCAGTAATTGCACACAACGACGTTTTGCACCAGATCGTCATTACCGTCTATGACAATAATGCATCGTCATAAACTCTATGATGATCCAGTATCGTCACGGGCTATCGAGCCTCACCACGCCAGTTCCTATGTGGCAGAGCCTACGTGGCAAAATTGTGACGATATTAGATCGTATTCAATATCAGTCCGGTCCATTCTGGTTCGGTCCATTCTTGTTGTTTATATGGGCTGAGATCGATCACGCTCTTGGTCCGTGGCCATTTTACGGCCCACATTTGTTTTGGGAAAGGGCCTATTTCGGTTTTTTTTCCTATTTTAGAATTCTAGTCAATATAATATGGGCCATGGGCTTTTTGGAGCCCATATATATTTGGCCTGGTCCACCTTTTGGCCATTTTAATTACAACTTTTTATTTTTAATTGTAGTTTGTATATTGAATTCAAGCATCGTTGGGCCAGGCCGTGGCCTTTTTCAGTCGTCTGGGCCGTGGTCTTTTTCCAGTCATCTGGGCTAAATAAGAGTCCATTTTGTTGCCTTTACTTCAGGACAATTTTTGAATAACCAGACAACTTGGACAAATTGCAAGATAATAAGAACATGAATTTGAATAACCAGACAAATTTTGAATTCACAACCAACATTATAAATTCCACATCCAAGTTTACATAACTTATCGAACCCAAGTTCACAGCCAAAAGATACATCCAAGTTCACAGCCAAAATATACATCCAAGTTCATAGCTACAGTTCACACCCAAGTTCACAGCCATAGCACCAAGTGCACTACCAAAATAGCACCAATCTGCTAACAAGTTCACTACCAAAATAGCACCAAGTGCACTGGACAACACTAGTTCCCTGTAGGTTTACCTAAAAGCAGCGCCAACAGTTGAGCATACCTCGCATCATTCTCTTCGGCCCTTTTGAGAAGCAAGACCTATGCAGCTTCAGCTTCTTCGGCCTTCTTCTTCATGGCAACCATCTCTGCGTGCATGGCTTCGGTTTGGTGCTCCGACCTCTGCAGCTTCTCTTCAAGATCAAGCACATGAGCAGTAACAGCAGCATTCGACTTGCTGGTCTTGTTAGTAGAGCTTGACTACAGACCGACATTCTTCAGGAATGTGCTTTTCTTGGTCAGAACCTCGGCAACAACCTCTACATCAGATTTGGGCGATTCGCCTTCTGGTACAGGAGCATCCATCTTCTTTTCCATTTCAATCTGACACAATATCATACAATTTATCAGCAAGTACAAGAATAGCAGCCATTGACATAAAGGATAAAAACTATGCTCCAGATTACATTACATAAAGGCAACACTTCATCAAAGAATTAAGTCCAGGTTTCATCTTGGAATACAACTTAATTTGCAAACACGGCTAAAAATGAATAAATGGCTGTTTCATTAAAGATTTGAGATATGGCAGTAGGTTTTTAGGAGCAAATCACAAGAATTATATAATAACTACAGCAACCACACTTCTAGCGTTTGGTGCACACACCAACCAGACACCAACATAGACTCTTACCACCTCCTATGTATTCAAAATCTTACAAAACATTTTCATCAGATGATTACCACCTACTATGCAGTAATTAACAAAACCATAAATAGACTGAAAGTGTGACTTACTATGGCAATCTTAGCCTCCTCTGAAAAGCCATCCTTGGTGCTGTTGTGGGTTACCTTGAACATCTCAACAGCAGACAGCTTTTCAACCTTTCTTTCCTTCTTCTGAAAATGTTTTAGCAAGAATCAAACCATAAGCTTTTGCGAGAAAGTTACTTATGTGTGAAGGGCAAAATAGAGGAAAACATCAATGTGGATCTTACAATTGCATGCACATGAGCTAGATAGCAGCGCGAACCAGTTTTTTCCCAAACTTGACTTTTGTTCTATTATCCTTGTTCTTCCTACAGGTGTCCTACAGATTGGTACATCCCATCATCTTTTGCATACAACAAAGCAAATATGACAGGTGGCATGCACATGGTAAAGCAAGGTACTAACATACCTTGTGTCTTGGACTTGACCACAGATCAACCATCTTTTGCCATTGAGAATCCATTATGTATGCAACGGGCGATTTGATGCTTACCTGGCTTGCTTCGACTTTACCAAAATATTGCTTCTTGACATAATGACGTCTGTTCTTGGACACATTCTTTAGGATATCATTGCACACGGCCTGAACGTCAGTTGAATCGGTGTCCATATCAAAGTTTCCCTACCAAGCCAGTAAAGAGGACAATGGCAAGATCAGTAACCATATGATATGTTTAACAGGGAAGAAAGAACAGTTAGCAACATAGAATCAACATAGAGAGCTTACTGCAACTTTCCCATGTAGTCTTTCACCATGCTTGTGTCCTTTTTGAATTCCTTGAAGTGAGGAAGAATTGGCATATGAGTTCTCACAATGAGTCCCGCCTCTGATGCTAGCTTTGCAGCCTGCACATGCTTCTCCGGACGCTTCATCCCTTCAGCTATTTCAATCCTCACCTTTGCTCCCAGCCCCTTCATCAGCTTTTCTAATCCCGAGCCCTTCCTAAAATTCTTGGCCACAATAACTTTCTTTACCACGGCAAGAGTACCTGAAAAGGAAACATTAAAACATCATTGGATACAGTCACCCATATATGTTGTATTTACATTCAGACAATGAACAAGTAAAAGAAGAGAAGTACAAAATGAACTTGCCTTCATCATTCATTGCCTCCTCACGGTCTCTAGAAAAATCAACATAGTCTAGAGGCTGATTCCTATCCACAGTATGTGAAACAGGGCTGAGTTCGAGACGGAGAGAGCTTCCTTCATCAATGGGCACAAACACATCATCCTGGCGCAGTGGGCTTTCTTCACGGTTAGGTATAGTGTCTCCTTTGATTTCTGCCTAGTCATTCTGTCACATCCCAAATTTTTGATTTGGTCTTGCATATCATTCATATCATTGCATCATGCTTTTCCATGCAAAACCGTCGAGTGAAAAAGTTCGACGAAACACCATTTGCAAAACCCTATTCTATTTTACTACGAGGTTCCTGCGGGAAGCTTTAGTAGGACTAGCGTGGACCACCCTTGTAGATTTGTGGTTTCGCTCAAACCTTGACGCTAGATTGTTCCCCTCGACTATACGAACCCGTAGGCGCAAGAATCGCTCGAATCGGAGCTCGTACGGAGAAGTTGCGGCCGTTTGAGTGAATCGTCGGAAAACGGTCCGAAATTCTGGACCGATTTCCGAGTCTGAAACCAACTCTGCGCCGTTTTCGCGTAGGATTCCGCGAGAGGGCCCACTTAAAGGGCAGCCCCGCTGCCTTGGACTCCGTGCCCGACCCCCTGCCCCCGATCACCTCCTCCCGCGCGCCGCCTTCTGCCCGAGGCCGCGATCGCCGCCGCCGCCCTCCGCCTCGGCCGCCGCCGCCGGCCGTCGCCCCTCCGCGCCGCCCTTCGACACCGCCGCCACCCAGGTGCGCCCCGCCGCCGATCGCCACCGCGCGCCTCCGCAGCCGCCGCGCCTCGGCCACGAGCACGCCGCCGCCTAGCGCCGCCTGCGCCGCGCCCTCCCCGCCTCGGCCTGCGCGCCGGCCTCGCCGCCCTCCACCCGCGCCAGCCCGCACCCCGCCGACGGCGCCCGCCTCGCAGCGCCCCGCAGCCGCCCGCGCCGCCAACCGCCGCTGCCGCCCGCGCCTGCCGCCCCGCGAGCTGCCACTGCAGCGCTGTGCTGCGCGCCCGCTGCTGCTGCTTGCGCTGCTGCATGCGCGCGCACTCGCTTCGCTGCGCTACGCCTCGCGCGCACACACGCATGCATGCACTTACGCACGCCCGCACACGCGCGCCGTCTTGCGCGCCTCGTTGACGATCTTGAACCGCTCGTTGACCGTCTCCCTCCGTGCAGGAAAAACCCCGCCGTCCGGAACTCGCCTCCGTCCGTTTCGCCGTTTGTTTCCGGTAAGACTACAGCCACCGTTAGATCTCAGATCAGCGGCTTAGACCGTTTGTTGACCGGTCAGACTCGGACGTTGACTAGTCAGACGCCCAGTCAGCAGACGCTTTGACCAGTCAACAGACACAATTGACTGGTCAACTTCGTTAATCCTTTTAGTTGACAGATTTCGGTAGAATCTTGTAAATTGCGTAGAAATTAAACCGCTTGGCCAAAAATTGCAAATAAAATATGTGTAGATTCAGTGAGTCGTATAGAATCTCGCTGTGCCTTTGGTTCAGACTTTTATAGCAAGGTTTAGTACAGTTTAATCAAACTAGTTAGTGGCCTTTTCGGAGTATTAAATTCGTAGAAAAAGATCCGTAACTCCAAAAATCGCGTATGATATGTCCCTGGATTCAGTGGAACGAGGGAAATCTCATCGTGAATTTAAAAGATAGGCTTACAGTAAAAACTTCTGCAGAAACTGTCTAGTGGCTTTCTGCAGTGTTTTAATTACTCCGGGAGTTTTATAATTTCTTTTCGAGTAATTCCAGTTGGTACTGTTTCTAATCAGCGATGCCTATGCGTTAGAATTTTTCCAATATTTTACAAACAGTATACTACCGGTAGTGAATTATTTGAGTTCTAGCTCTAGTTTTGAGCATTACTTTTGCGTAATAGTTTTCCTTGCGCTAAAACTATTTTTCATGCATGCAATCGGTAGTATTATGGAATAGGATGTTGTGGTGCAGCTGTAGCACCAATTCACTTATTGCTCTTGCATTCATGCATCATATTTGTTGCATATGTTGTGGATTGTTTGTTTATGAATGCAATTGTATCGTGTAGATTGTGACGAGTGCAACGCTTGCTCGTGTGTGGATTGTTCTTCCGACCGCTACAATCAAGGCAAGTAGATGCTACTTTGTTCATGATATCGTCCTACTATTTTCAATGCATTGTCGTGTATTTTATAGTTGCATGTGTAGGATGATACTATCGCTATGCTATGTCCTATTATGTGGTAGGGCCTTCCTTGTAGATGAACCACCGTTGGTAGATGTGCTTAGCCATGCTATGTTGAACGAGGGCTGGGTTATATCATTGAGACTTGTTTCTAAAAGTATTGGTTTGTGAAAACTAAAACAACTTAATCAATGAACCCCCTGGGTGTGATGGTATTGATAATTTTTGGTGGTTTCATTGCGGAAAGGCACCCAGGTATCAAGAGAGAATGATTGGCTTCTTTATTGTGTAGCTTACGTGTACAACCATATGCCAATAATGGAATGGGCGGTTGGTTGGACTTAGTAGGTTGTGGTAACTCGAACCCGCGTATCCAGAGATGTAGAATTTTGTTAGGTTGGACCGGTGCGCGTCGGGATTGAGGAGCTACTTCCCGAACAGTCTCAGCTTGGACTTCTCCCTATCACCACTCAAAATGAGAGTGATGGTACGAGCTGGGCTGGCCAAGTCACATGGGTAAAGTGTACTAACCTCTGCAGGGTGTATAATCGGACCGATTAGCCGTGTTCCCGGTTATGGACAACTGAGTTGCTTGATATTGATTCCATGACATGTTTCTCGCTCATTCTAATTTCATAATTGTTTTAATATTGTTGAGTTAACTTAATTGGGATCTTTTCAAAGAAAATCAAAAACTGTTTATGAAAGTAGGACAAATGTATTTGCAAATGCAAGCCAGACACAGCTCCAATTGCCAAATATGCATGTAGATGTTAGTACTATTGTCTCCTTTACTAGCTCTACTTGCCATACATTATATGTATTGACCCTTCGGGGCTGCTACGTTTCATGTTGCAGGATATTCCGATTCTGAGTAATCGATATAGGCCACGGTACTCCACTCGGCACTTGTTCACTTGTGGGCAATTTGAAGAATGGAGGATTTACTTTATTTATGTTGCTACCTGAATAATTTGAGCTAGCTTTGGGCTAAGCTTTTATTGTAATAATGGTACTCTGGATCTTCGTTATCTATGATACACGGTTATTTTGCTATGTTATTCATCTTACTCTACTGTGGGCCAATAAACCGATCCAGGGATTGGCATGTCACATAGAGGCCACGGTCTTTTCAGGACCGGGGTGTTACAGGAGATTTACTTTATTTATGTTGCTACCTGAATAATTTGAGCTAGCTTTGGGCTAAGCTTTTATTGTAATAATGGTACCCTGGATCTTCGTTATCTATGATACACGGTTATTTTGCTATGTTATTCATCTTACTCTACTGTGGGCCAATGAACCGATCCAGGGATTGGCATGTCACATAGAGGCCACAGTATTTTCAGGACCGGGGTGTTACAGGATGGTATCAGAGCCCGTGTGTCGACTGTAGGATCGTGACCTAGAATTGGATTAGGAAGCCATAGATTTATTAAAGCCTATATTAACTCTGTCCTTCATCTTATGCCTTTCACCCTCGTAAATTCTTACCATATGCTATTCTCACACTTTCCTCTTTTACTTGATAGATGGGAGACGTCAGGGCTGAGTATGCCACCATGGAGTCACCAAGGCCCTTTGCAAGGCAGTTAGCACAGCTCTCGCAGTCATTGGGATTGCCACTGCCCATGTTCAAGGGAAGAAGGTTGTACACCTATGGATATGGAGAGGATGCATGGGAGATCACTACCTTCATATTCAAAGATGCCGCCTTGCCAAACCCCGTGCACTTGGTCTACACCAAGACATACTGCAACTGGGGACTTGGAATCTACTTGGCCATACATGAAGCCCTGTCTCGCCAGTGCCATCAAGTCCGACACCTACTGCCAGCAGATTCACCCTACCGTGACTATGGAAGGCGTGATGAAGATGGGAACATTGTGGTTACCCCGGGCGACAGGAACAACATGCCGCCCCGTCGGAGGCACATAGAGGACATGGAAAGGGAGAATGGAGCTCTAGCAGAGAAGGTGAGGATGATAAATGAGATTGCAGATTTTACTAGCAATGGTATGGTGGTCCAAGGACAGGAGATTGACACTTTGCATGAAGCTGTGGGAGTTCTGGAGAATGCCCTGATAGCCAGAGATGCAACCATAGCACATCTTCATGGTACTGTGCAGGAGAACACCCAGAACATACAGCAATTGCAAGGGACCGTCCAGGAAAGGGATCAAACTATTGAAGCTATGACAGCCCAGATTGCCGCTCTCCAAGCACAGCTGAATCCACCCTCTGATGATGACAATGGAGATGATGGCAACAATGGGGATGATAATGACAGTGGAGATGATGATGATGATGAGGACGAGGATGATGATGATGGAGACGATGATGGTGGAGGAGATGAAGCTGTTGCAGTTGCAGCTGAGAGTGAAGAAGAAGAGGAGGATCCAGAAGAGGTAGAGTTTGAGATCTCAAGTGATGATTCAGGAGAGGTGTACACTCTGCCGCCATGGTTGTACCGCGAGCCGAAGCGCCAACGCATGACCGCAAGGACCTACCTCAACCTCTTCAAGAAGTAGATAGAAGTCCACCAATTAGTCCTCGTTAGGAAAATTCGTTAGGATTAGTCTCGATCGTTGTGAAGCTTAGTTCGTGTTAGTTTAAGAGTAATTAGTTGCTTATTTGTGTACTCCAATATCCCAGGAATTATTTGTGTGAATTTTAATGAAAGAGTTATGGCAATTTTGGTTACTATCTGTGTTATTTTCGCTGCAGTTTTTCTGCTGATACAGCAGTACTGCGCGATTTTTTATATTTTTCTGGTAACTCGGAAAAATCTGAAAAAAATTGGGCTGATGCGGAACTCTATGTACTATATGTGCAAAAATCAGCTAAATATTTTGACGAGTTTAAGTCAGGCGGAAAAATTCGCAAACGCTGCTGGACTGTTCTGGCAGATTGCTGTTTTTGTTGTTTAGTTGATCTACTGTTTAGTTAACCATTGCCAACTCTTGTAAAACTATTTCAGTAGTTATATACTGCTAGGATAACACCTGGGATGTTGCTGGATCACTTGTTTGTTGATGTGTTGCTTGCTTGTGATTGTCTGCTATTGTTTGTTGTTGTTTGATCATATGCATGGGTAGAGTCCTATTACCGTAGTTGAAACTTTCTAAACTTACCTATGCTGAACCGCAGATGCCTCCCCGCCGTCAACCCACTGAGTTGGAGCAGCTCATGGCAGCTCAAGCTCAGCTGACTCAAGTGATGACTCAGTTCATGGCAAATCAGAACAACAACAATGGAAACAATCAGCCTTAGGGAGATGCTCTCACCAGATTTCTGAGGTTAAGGCCAGCTAAGTTCTCTACTGCAACTGAACCAATGGTTGCTCTCGACTGGTTGCGTTTAGTCAACAAGGATCTAGTAACAGTTGGGTGCACTGATGCTGAGAAGGTGAGGTTTGCCGCTCACCTACTGGAGGGACCAGCCGCTTCTTGGTGGGACACTTTTCAGATCACCCACCCGCTGGACACCGTGACTTGGGCAATGTTTGAGGAAGGTTTTAGGACCAACCACGTGTCTTCAGGAGTTCTGAGCCTGAAGAGGAAGGAGTTCCGCAACTTGCGCCAAACCAATCGCACCGTGGCCGAGTACATTGAGGAGTTCAACAATCTGTCCCGTTATGCACCTGAGGATGTTGACACTGATGCAAAAAGGAGGGAGAGATTCCTGGATGGCCTCAGTGATGAGCTTTCAGTACAGCTACTGGTGGTTTATTGCCCCACTTTCCAGGAGCTTATGGACAAGGCCAGGATCTTGGAAGGAAAGCACAAGCAGGTGGAAAGCCGCAAGAGAAAGAGTAGCAATCACCACTCTGGTTCACATTACAAGTCTCGCACTTCATATGATGGATACTCCAAGCATGGAGGGAGTGACCATGGGAGCCATGACCGCCACCACCATGGAGGCGATGGGCATCATCATGACAACCATAGGAGCAGCCACCACAGCCACAAGGGAGGACACTCTCACCACTTTGGAGGACATGGTGGACATGACCGCAACCGTGATCGCAGCTTTGTGAAGAAGGATCTGAGTGAGGTGACATGCTTCAAGTGTAAGCAGAAGGGACACTATGCTGACAACTGTCCGGAGAGGAAAGGACTGAAGCCAACCAACAACGAGAAGGCCACAGTGAACCACATGAATGTGGAGGAGATTCCAGATGAGCCTGACCTTGTGATTGGTAAGTTCCCAATCAACACTTACCCTGCACTTATACTTTTCGATACTGGTGCATTGCATTCATTCATATCAAGGGCATTCGTGGATAAGTATAAGTTACCTACTGAGTCTATGAAGAGGTCTTTTAGAGTGAGTTCACCAGGAGGAGATATGATAGCTAGCACGGGATGCCGCGATTTAACTATGAGGATTGGAACACACAACTTCAGTACACATTTGGTAGTGTTGGATTCACAGGGATTAGATGTTATTCTGGGTATGGATTGGATGTCTATGCACGGGGGACACATAGATTGTGCACAGCGAGCCGTTTCACTCAAAACCCCGGATGGTAAGAGGATTAGATTCAAATCAGCTGTACGACCAGGAAGGTGTAAGTTGAATTCTCTTAAGGGGGTTAGCATGGATACTGTGCTAGTGATTAGAGATTACCCCGACGTGTTTCCGGAAGAACTGCCAGGGATGCCACCTGACAGGGAAGTAGAGTTTCTTATCGACCTGATGCCGGGAACATGACCTATAGCAAAGAAACCATATAAGATGGATGTGGATGAGCTGAAGGAATTGAAGAAACAGTTGAAGGAGCAGCTGGAAAAGGGATTCATTCAGCCTAGTTCGTCGTCATGGGGTGCACCTGTTCTGTTTGTGGAGAAGAAAGATAGCACCAAGAGATTAGTGGTGGACTATCGTTCGCTGAATGAGGTAACCATCAAGAACAAGTACCCTCTGCCGAACATAAATGATTTGTTTGATCAACTGGAAGGAGCGAAGGTGTTCAGCAAGATTGATTTGCGATCAGGCTACTTCCAATTGAAGATCCGGGAGGAGGACGTACCAAAAACCGCCTTCACCACTAGGTATGGTTTATATGAGTATACAGTTATGTCTTTTGGACTAACGAATGCCCCGGCATACTTCATGACCATGATGAACAAGGTATTTATGGAGTACTTGGACAAGTTCGTGGTGGTGTTTATTGATGACATACTGATATATTCCAAGGATGATGCTGAGCATGAGAAGCATCTGAGACTGATTATGGAGAAGCTGAGGGAACACAAGCAGTATGCCAAATTCAGCAAGTGTGAATTCTGGCTTAACACCGTTGGGTTTCTTGGACACGTAGTGTCAGGAGAAGGAGTCGCTGTTGATCCAAGCAAAGTGACTGCAGTAACTGAGTGGGAAGCACCCAAGAATGCGGGAGAGATTCGAAGCTTTTTGGGACTTGCTGGATATTACAGGAGGTTCATTGAAAACTTTTCCAAGATTGCTAAGCCGATGACTGGACTTCTGAAGAAGGAGAGAAAGTTTGAATGGACGGATGTGTGTGAAGCTAGCTTTCAGGAACTGAAGCGTCGACTAGTGACTGCCCCTGTTCTATGTTTACCAGATCTTCAGAAGGATTTCCAAGTGTACTGTGATGCTTCACGATAGGGACTTGGGAGCGTGCTAATGCAAGATGGGAGAGTAGTGTCATATGCCTCACGACAACTCAAGCACCATGAGTGGAATTACCCCACACACGACTTGGAGTTAGCGTCAGTGGTTCATGCGCTCAAGGTATGGAGGCATTACTTAATGGGAAAACACTGTGATGTGTACACCGACCACAAGAGCCTGAAGTACATATTCACACAGAAGGAACTGAATATGAGACAAAGGAGATGGTTGGAACTTATCAAGGATTATGATATGAATCTGCAATACCACCCAGGAAAGGCCAATGTAGTAGCAGATGCTCTGAGACGGAAGGTTTATGCCAATGGATTGACAATTGGTGAATTGCCCGAGGATTTATGCAAGCAATTCAAGGACCTTAGACTGGAGGTAGTATCTGAAGGATACCTAACTACAATGGAAGTCCAACCGACGTTACAGGACAGGATCATAAAGGCTCAGGTAGGAGACAAGGAAATAGAGGAGATAAAGGAAAAGATGAAGGAGAATCGGGAAAAGGATATTCGCGAGGATGAGCATGGTACCTTGTGGTATGGAGATCATTTGTGTGTGCCCAGCGACCCGGAGATAAGGGAGTTGATTCTGCAGGAGGCTCATAACTCGCCATACTCCATACATCCGGGCAACACAAAGATGTATATGGATTTGAAGAGCAGATTTTGGTGGAACAACATGAAGGGAGATATCGCCAAGCATATTGCCCTGTGCGATGTATGCAGCCGAGTGAAGGCAGAACACCAGAAGCCAGCAGGACTGCTACAGCCATTGCCCGTGCCGGATTGGAAGTGGGATAGAGTGGGAATGGACTTTATCACAGGATTGCCCAGGACCAGGTCAGGATATGACTCTATTTGGGTAGTGGTCGACCATTTGACCAAGGTAGCCCACTTTATACCGGTAAAGACGACCTATACGAGTGCAAAGTTGGCCAAGATTTACATGGACAGAATTGTGTGCCTACATGGAGTTCCCAAGAGTATTGTATCAGATAGAGGCACCCAATTTACCTCACACTTCTGGCGCCAGCTGCACGAGTCACTTGGTACTAGATTGGAGTTTAGCACAGCGTTTCACCCCCAGACTGATGGACAGACCGAGAGGGTGAATCAGATTTTGGAGGACATGCTGAGAGCTTGCACTTTGGCTCATGGTTCTAGTTGGGATGAGAATTTGCCATATGCCGAGTTTTCCTACAACAACAGCTATCAAACCAGCATCAAGACGTCACCGTTCGATGTGCTATATGGGAAACGGTGCCGAACACCATTGCTATGGGATGGAGTAGGAGAACGTCAGTTGTTTGGACCCGATTTGATCAAGGACGCTGAGGAGAAGGTCGCCTTGATTAGGGACAGGATGAAGGTAGCACAATCAAGGCAGAAGAGCTACGCCGACGCCAAGCGCAAGGAAGTGGTGTATGAGATAGGTGATAGAGCATACCTCAGAGTATCGCCACTTCGTGGAATCAAGAGATTTGGAATTAAGGGTAAGCTGGCACCTCGATTTATTGGACCGTATCGGGTCTTAGCACGCAAAGGAGAAGTTGGTTACCAGTTGGAGTTGCCAGAAGCTCTGTCCGCTATTCACAATGTGTTCCACGTGTCCCAGCTGAAGAAGTGCCATCCGGAGATGGTGGATACACCATTAAGAGACACTGTACCGCTAGAGGAGGTTCAGCTGGAGAATGACTTGACCTATGAAGAGAAACCGGTCAAGATTCTGGAGACAGCGGAAAGGACTACCCGTACCAAGACAATCAAGTTTTGCAAGGTGCAATGGAACCACCACACTGAAGAGGAAGCCACTTGGGAGCGTGAGGATGACATCCGAGAGGACTACCCACACCTATTTGCTAGCCGTGCCGAATCTCGAGGACGAGATTCATCTTAAGGGGGTTAGTCTTGTCACATCCCAATTTTTTGATTTGGTCTTGCATATCATTCATATCATTGCATCATGCTTTTCCATGCAAAACCGTCGAGTGAAAAAGTTCGACGAAACGCCATTTGCAAAACCCTATTCTATTTTACTACGAGGTTCCTACGGGAAGCTTTAGTAGGACTAGCGTGGACCACCCTTGTAGATTTGTGGTTTCGCTCAAACCTTGATGCTAGATTGTTCCCCTCGACTATACGAACCCGTAGGCGCAAGAATCGCTCGAACGGAGCTCGTACGGAGAAGTTGCGGCCGTTTGAGTGAATCGTCGGAAAACGGTCCGAAATTCTGGACCGATTTCCGAGTCCGAAACCAACTCTGCGCCGTTTTCGCGTAGGATTCCGCGAGAGGGCCCACTTAAAGGGCAGCCCCGCTGCCTTGGACTCCGTGCCCGACCCCTGCCCCCGATCACCTCCTCCCGCGCGCCGCCTTCCGCCCGAGGCCGCGATCGCCGCCGCCGCCCTCCGCCTCGGCCGCCGCCGCCGGCCGTCGCCCCTCCGCGCCGCCCTTCGACGCCGCCGCCACCCAGGTGCGCCCCGCCGCCGATCGCCACCGCGCGCCTCCGCAGCCGCCGCGCCTCGGCCGCGAGCACGCCGCCGCCTAGCGCCGCCTGCGCCGCGCCCTCCCCGCCTCGGCCTGCGCGCCGGCCTCGCCGCCCTCCACCCGCGCCAGCCCGCACCCCGCCGCCGGCGCCCCGCTCGCCACCGCCCGCCTCGCAGCGCCCCGCAGCCGCGCGCGCCGCCAACCGCCGCTGCCGCCCGCGCCTGCCGCCCCGCGAGCTGCCGCTGCAGTGCTGCGCTGCGCGCCAGCTGCTGCTGCTTGCGCTCCTGCATGCGCGCGCACTCGCTTCGCTGCGCTGCGCCTCGCGCGCACACACGCATGCATGCACTTACGCACGCCCGCACACGCGCGCCGTCTTGCGCGCCTCGTTGACGATCTTGAACCGCTCGTTGACCGTCTCTCTCCGTGCAGGAAAAACCCCGACGCCGGAACCGATCGCCGCCGCCGTCCGGAACTCGCCGCCGTCCGTTTCGCTGTTTGTTTCCGGTAAGACTGCAGCCACCGTCAGATCTCAGATCGGCGGCTTAGACCGTTCGTTGACCGGTCAGACTCGGGCGTTGACTAGTCAGACGCCCAGTCAGCGCCCAGTCAGCAGACGCTTTGACCAGTCAACAGACACAATTGACTGGTCAACTTCGTTAATCCTTTTAGTTGACAGATTTCGGTAGAATCTTGTAAATTGCATAGAAATTAAACCGCTTGGCCAAAAATTGCAAATAAAATATGTGTAGATTCAGTGAGTCGTGTAGAATCTCGCTGTGCCTTTGGTTCAGACTTTTATAGCAAGGTTTAGTACAGTTTAATCAAACTAGTTAGTGGCCTTTTTGGAGTATTAAATTCGTAGAAAAAGATCCATAACTCCAAAAATCGCGTATGATATGTCCCTGGATTCAGTGGAACGAGGGGAATCTCATTGTGAATTTAAAAGATAGGCTTACAGTAAAAACTTCTGCAGAAACTGTCTAGTGGCTTTCTGCAGTGTTTTAATTACTCCGGGAGTTTTATAATTCCTTTTCGAGTAATTCCAGTTGGTACTGTTTCTAATCAGCGATGCCTATGCGGTAGAATTTTCCAAGATTTTAC
Organism: Avena sativa; assembly: GCA_916181665.1. Lineage (NCBI taxonomy): Eukaryota > Viridiplantae > Streptophyta > Magnoliopsida > Poales > Poaceae > Avena > Avena sativa. Next base: position 5,544,535 of record OV702293.1, on the reverse strand, counting down.
AAACTGTATACTACCGATAGTGAATTATTTGAGTTCTAGCTCTAGTTTTGAGCATTACTTTTGCGTAATAGTTTTCCTTGCGCTAAAACTATTTTTCATGCATGCAATCGGTAGTATTATGGAATAGGATGTTGTGGTGCAGCTGTAGCACCAATTCACTTGTTGCTCTTGCATTCATGCATCATATTTGTTGCATATGTTGTGGATTGTTTGTTTATGAATGCAATTGTATCGTGTAGATTATGACGAGTGCAACGCTTGCTCGTGTGTGGATTGTTCTTCCGACCGCTACAACCAAGGCAAGTAGATGCTACTTTGTTCATGATATCGTCCTACTATTTTCAATGCATTGTCGTGTATTTTGTAGTTGCATGTGTAGGATGATACTATCGCTATGCTATGTCCTATTATGTGGTAGGGCCTTCCTTGTAGATGAACCACCGTTGGTAGATGTACTTAGCCATGCTATATTGAACGAGGGCTGGGTTACATCATTGAGACTTGTTTCTAAAAGTATTGGTTTGTGAAAACTAAAACAACTTAATCAATGAACCCCCTGGGTGTGATGGTATTGATAATTTTTGGTGGTTTCATTGCGAAAAGGCACCCAGGTATCAAGAGAGAATGATTGGCTTCTTTATTGTGTAGCTTACGTGTACAACCATGTGCCAATAATGGAATGGACGGTTGGTTGGACTTAGTATGTTGTGGTAACTCGAACCCGCGTATCCAGAGATGTAGAATTTTGGTAGGTTGGACCGGTGCGCGTCGGGATTGAGGAGCTACTTCCCGAACAGTCTCAGCTTGGACTTCTCCCTATCACCACTCAAAATGAGAGTGATGGTACGAGCTGGGCTGGCCAAGTCACGTGGGTAAAGTGTACTAACCTCTGCAGGGTGTATAATCGGACCGATTAGCTGTGTTCCCGGTTATGGACAACTGAGTTGCTTGATATTGATTCCATGACATGTTTCTCGCTCATTCTAATTTCATAATTGTTTTAATATTGTTGAGTTAACTTAATTGGGATCTTTTCAAAGAAAATCAAAAACTGTTTATGAAAGTAGGACAAATGTATTTGCAAATGCAAGCCAGACACAGCTCCAATTGCCAAATATGCATGTAGATGTTAGTACTATTGTCTCCTTTACTAGCTCTACTTGCCATACATTCTATGTATTGACCCTTCGGGGCTGCTACGTTTCATGTTGCAGGATATTCCGATTCTGAGTAATCGATATAGGCCACGGTACTCCACTCGGCACTTGTTCACTTGTGGGAAATTTGAAGAATGGAGGATTTACTTTATTTATGTTGCTACCTGAATAATTTGAGCTAGCTTTGGGCTAAGCTTTTATTGTAATAATGGTACTCTGGATCTTCGTTATCTATGATACACGGTTATTTTGCTATGTTATTCATCTTACTCTACTGTGGGCCAATGAACCGATCCAGGGATTGGCATGTCACATAGAGGCCACGGTCTTTTCAGGACCGGGGTGTTACACATTCTAGGAGAAGGTTATTCTTATGTTTCCAGCATTCTCTTCGTTCCTCCAGGAGGTACCGCAAAACCCCTTCCTGGAGCCATTGTTGTTGATGTTTCCGGACTATTCTTGCTCTTGCTTACTTTCTTGACTACACCCTTCTTCCTCCTAGACTTCTGGGCCTCATATAAACAAGTAAAAGGCATTAAGCATCAATGGCAAGTAACAAGAAATGAAAGATAAACAAGGAAGAACAAATCATTTAAGTACTCCCACCCCTCCAAACAAGATAAAGAATTTGCACCTTCACATTCTTTTGCACTACAATGTCATCAACTTCATCTCCATCCATAACTTCATCATCATTTGGATTATAATCTGAACTTCCACTGTTTGTTATGGCAGATTCCTCAGTGGTAATTACACTACCTTCTTTGCCCGCACGTGACCTTCTAATCATTGATACTACCGCGGGAATACCAAGGGACTAAAGAATACAGTTGTTACTGATCATAGTCCTAGGCCTAACCTTCTCGTACTCAGTGAGGGGCGCTTCTTTACATGAATAGAGAAAAAAATGTCCATTAGATGAATGGTTGAAATGCATAGGAGAGAAAGACAACTCAAACAACTAAATAATCCAATCAGGTTTTAGTTACATTTAATACTAGTAGATTAACCCAATTAGAAAACTAGCAACATAAGGACAAGGAGCTCATTTCATACCAGCAGGATCTTAGTACATTTTCAATTACCATATTATAATCACAAGCTAAGAAAATTTCTATACCTAGCATATGTGCAAAAAATCATTAGAAAACTAGAAGCATAAGCACAAGGAGATCATTTCATACCAGCAAGCTCTTAGTATATTTTCAATTACCAGATTATAATCACAAGCTAGGCAAATTTCTATACTTATCATATGTGCAAACAATCATTAGAAAACTAGCAGCATAAGCACAAGGAGATCATTTCATACCAGCAGACTCTTTCTACCTTGCCATTGCTTATCTCTAAGTGGCTGGATTGAAGCTGCTAGGTTAGTGATGTCGAGCTCTGTTTACCTTGAGAAATCACTTGCCACTTTCCTGCAGGGAACAAGTGGTTAGATAAATGGCATCATAAATGGCATTACGGAAGCAAGCAAAGCTAAATTACAAAAATGAGGGTGAATAAGATTAAAAGGCAAGCACATGGTTCCCTGAACCACGAATAGCAACTGCAATGCATACAGCCCGCACATATGCAATCAGCAATATAACTACTATGGTGCGAGTCTACACATTTAGATTTATATTTAGTGGCATCATAAATCAGGACATAAGATTAAAAGGCAAGCACATGATGTGAGTCTACACATTCAGATTTATATTCACAGCCAAGAATGATTTGATGAGAGTAGCAACTACTGACAGTGTGTAGCAACAAGCTCTGCATCTAATTACAGACAGTGGGCTAAACGCAAGCACATACCATAGCCGAACTTGGTTGTGAATCACAAGAGCTAAACGCAAGCCCTAGCATAGAATCCTAGACACGCTAGGAGAGCCAAACCCTAACCCTAGACACGCCATGAGATCCAAACCCTAACCCTAGACACGCCATGAGAACCAAACCCTAACCCTAATTGGCCGGAAGTAGAAGGAGCAGAGAACTCGCCTGACTGTCGAACTAAGAGGAAGACCGCTCCCCTTCTGTGGTCGTCGCCTTCGCTAGCGTCGTCGTCGGTCGCAGCTACCAGCCCATGCCCGTCGTGGGAGAGAGCGCGCGTGCCCGTTGTGCGAGCTAGCACGCGGGGCCGTCGTGGGAGCTAGCGCGCGGCGCGAGGCCATCGAGGGAGCGAGCGCGTGTCGTGGGGCCATCGGGGGAGCGAGCGCGCAGCGAGCCGTCGCCTCTCGCGTCGTGGGGAGTGGAGGTGTGATATGGGTATGGATGGGTGGGGACTGGGGAGGACCGGGGTCGGGTGGGGATGGGTGGGGTGGGTTTGTCCAAATTGCCCCTGTCTTTCTCTCTTTCATTGCCGAAATTCGTGGGCGGGAGAGGCAAAAAAAATTGGGTTTTGGCGGCAGAATTGTTGGGTTTAGGGTTAATGGTTTTTGGGATATATGGGGTTAAAGGGTTATGGCATTTCTTGTTGCACATAATTTTGCTGAAAAAAGTTTCTACCCACTAGATACTATGTCACATAAAATAACACAACGCAAAGGTTTTCCTTGACACTGTGTCACATAAAATGACGTCACACGAAGGTTTTATATTGTTTGGACCGTTTTTTAATTTCTTATGCCTATTTCAAACTTTGGTCAAACCAACGGGCATGAAGGTTCCTAGCTAGGGGATGGGCCTCGCTAAACTTGCATTGAATCTATGAAGAAACATCATATTGTGAACCTAAAAATCATTTTTGCAAAAAATCACGAGCACTAGATCAAGTACCTGTAGTTCAAATCGGACCCACCTCCTACCGATTCGGCAGGAATTTGTCTTTTTCACGAGGGGTGGACAGAAAGATTTGAGATACCCCAGTTGGTAAACTTTCCATGTAAGGTGGTCTAGTATTTTTGAAAAATGGGATGGTACCATTCTAAAACGGTCACTCGGTGGTTGCTTCACAAAACGCCCTGTTTTTTGCACTCGAAAAAAGAAAAATGGATTTTTTGTGCGACGAAAAGGAAAACTTCCTCTTGCGGCATTGTTCGATATCGCATGATACACATGTGTGCACAATATGGGTACATTATCACAAACTATGCCATGATTCTAGCCATAACATTGGTCGTTTAGCCTAAAAGCCATGAAACCTCGAACATGATAGCTCATTTCTGAGAAGGTTTTTTCGAGATGCATTCAATATACCAAGTTTGATATTTTTCCTTGACACTGTTTCACATAAAATGAAGTCACGCGAAGGTTTTACATTGTTTGGACCTTTTTTAATTTCTTATGCCCGTTTCAAACTTTGGTCAAACCGGCGGGCATGAAGGTTCCTAGCTAGGGGATGGGCCTCGCTAAACTTGCATTGGATCTATGAAGAAACATCATATTGTGAACCTAAAAATAATTTTTGCAAAAATCACGAGCACTAGATCAAGTACCTGTAGTTCAAATCAGAGCCACCTCTTGTCGATTCGGCAGGAATTTGTCTTTTTCACGAGGGATGGACGGAAAGATTTGAGATACCGCAGTTGGTAAACTGTCCATGTAAGAGCATCTTCAAGAGCTTACCCATATATGGGTAATCAAAAAGCCTTTGGGTAAGAGGAGAGAGAAGGTATAGGTAAGGAGATTTTGGTTTGCTTTTTCAGCTTACCTATATGGGGCTTACCCAAAACTAATTTGCTCTATTTGTGCATGTAGTTGCATTTGTGCATATTCTTACTGAATCACCTTATAATTAAACAAGTTAACTAAGATAAAATTCTAAAAAATAAGAATCAAATAGTACATACATAATTATTACACCACAAAGTCCATAATTCAAACACAGCTAATGCATGAAATAAGAAAGTTTATGGAAACAGAAGTAGGGTACACAGAAACCAAAATGCATGCTCAATGCTCTTGTTGACCACTCCAGTTCCACCACTCCTTTACGAGATCATCTTTAAGTGCACGATGAGTGTCCGCGTCTCTAATTTCATGGTGAGTTCGAAGGAAGTGCTCAATGCGGTCCACATGCCTACGAGGATTCACCACTCGTCCCATGAAGTCGTAGTGGTGATCAACATTTTGTCCACGCTCATTTTCGATGATCATATTGTGTAATATCACCGCGGCTGTCATGATCCTCCAAAGCATCTTCTCATCCCAAAATCGTGCTGGTCCACGAACAATAGCAAATTGGGCTTGCAAAATCCCAAATGCTCTCTCCACATCCTTCCTAGCAGCTGCTTGTGCACTATGAAAACGAGATTATTTCACACTTTCAGGATGATGAATTGGCTTCACAAATGTTTCCCACTGTGGGTATATCCCATCTGCAAGATAGTACCCCTGCATGTACTTGTGTCCATTTAACTCAAACTCAACCTCCGATGTTCTCCATTGGCTAAGTTTGCAAACAGTGGTGACCGATTGAGCACATTGATATCATTGCATGATCCAGGCATTCCAAAATAGGCATGCCAAAACCATGTCTCCTGATCTGCAACTGCCTCAAGGATGATTGTTGGATCTTTCACATGTCCGGTGAATTGACCATGCCAAGCCGCAGGACAATTCTTCCACCTCCAATGCATGCAATCAATAGAGCCTAGCATACCTGGAAACCCTCTTGCGGCATTGGTTGCAAGAAGCCTATCGGTGTCTTGAACATTAGGTGCTCTCAAGTACCGCTCCCCGAAGCATTTGATAATTGCTCTTGCAAAGCGCCTCAAGCAGAAGATGGTCGTGCTCTCAGCCATTGCAAGATTTTTTGTGGTATTGCCGACGAGTACGCCATGGAGGGGTCCTCACAGTGCGTGTTTAGAGACGTGGGGTAAGGCGGACGGTTGACGGGTACGAGGTAACACAGCTTACCCAGGTTCAGATCCCACAACGGTGGCGGAATCCTACTCCTGCTATAAATCACTATAAGGGCAATACGCCGAGTTACAGAGATAGGTTCGTTGTGCGAGGTTGTATGAATCGATACTAGGTTGTACCCTAAAGGCTCCCATAGGCCTGACTTATATATTCGCCAGGTCCTAGGGTTACAGGGAAAAGTCCTAGCCGGACAGGTTACAGAGTCCTACACCGTCTATTACTAGTCTTGTGTATCTTGCACTCCAAGGCTCCGGGTACGTTGGTGACTCCATCGTAGCCTTCCTTTATCCGGCATGGGCCTCCCTTCTGGATCCGTCTAACTGGGCCTCCCAGCAGGCCATAGGCCATGCTACCAACTATGGGCCACCCGGGTTATCGGGATAAGTGACATGCTATGAGGATACCTATATAGCATATCCCCAACAGTAGCCTCCGGAGAACTCCGAGATCTTGCACCGTCTTGCCTCTTCAGATGGACGCTCGGTCTAGTTGGATGTCGGCAAATCGTCACGCAATATCTTGTAGTCCTCCCAAATAACCCTGCAAAGCTTTCTCCGTCTTCAACTTGTAAGCCGAAGAAATGCTGAATCTTCCATTGTACTCTTCCGTAGTCGGATTGAATCCGTCCATGTTGGAATCTTCGATGTGATGGCTCATCTACCCATGTCAGCTAGGACGACGCAGGCTTAGGTCAGCGACGCCTCGTAACTCACACATGCAGAGAACGCAATCATATCCAATTTTCCCGCGCGAGCGATATGAACCGTTGGCGGCGAAGGTTGGAGACGTGGCGAAATTTTCGCGCACGTTCGCGAACACGTCGTCTACGCGGCAACCGTCCGATCAAGCTGCACGGATCTTGACGCCGAGGATGATAAATAGTAACCATGGGGAAATTTCCACTTTTTACCTCATTCCCCTCGCATCATCTTCTTCCTCCAGCCGCGTGTCTCCTCGAGCTCTCCGCGAGAACTCTCGAAAAAACCCTAGCTCCAATCTGCACCAGTCGCACCCAATCTTCACTCCATGGCTAGCAGTAGCACTTCTCCATCAATGGTAGCATCGAGCGAAGCCGCGGCGAAGCCGACGAGCTCCTTCGTTGTGCCCCCAGAAGGTTTGGTCATCCCTGCGTCGGCGATGATCGAGTCCACTAGCGGTGACCCAAATTTGGCGGCGCTAGAGCCACTGGAGGAGGAACCAGACTCGCACAAGGTCGACTGGCGCGGCTCGGATATCACAGACCGTGATATCCAAGAGATGGTCGCCGAAGTCTACCTTCCCACGACGGAGGGTCTTGCCTGGCGGGCGGCGCCGGCTGGCGAGGTGACACCTTCTCCCCAATTTGGAGAAAAGGTGTACCTCAAAGCTCAACTGGTACGTGGCGTCTCCCTGCCCATCTCCAACTTCTTCCTCTCCGTCTTGAACCATCATAGAGTCCAGCCCCAGAACCTTTCCCCCAATAGTATCTTAGTGCTTAGCAACTACGCGGCACTTTGCGAGGGATACTTAGGGACAAGGCCTAGGTTAAACCTTTTTGTGTACTTCTTCACCGTCAAACGTGAAGCCGGACATAGCAAGGAAGAGCTTAGGAACTGTGGCACCATAAGCTTCAAGATTCGATCTGGCCGGCGGTTCCCCGACATTGTCGGCCACGAGTCCTGTAAGAATTGGCAACAGATGTACTTTTACGGCCCAGACATCCCTCTGGCTGGCCGACAAGTTACGTACCTGGACTTCGTTCATGGAGCCGCCGCTGAAGCCTCGTCATGGAGATCCCAAGCCTCCCTTCCCTCCGACCTTGACGCTTCTCGCTCGATAGGGCGGATCGAATGGTTTGTAGAGACGGGTCTGACCGGCTTGGACCAAGCCATGTGCTGGTTCATCAGGCGAATCCAACCTCTGCAGCACCGCGCGAAGCTCATGCACGAGTATACCAGCGACAGAAGGGATAGCCTCTGCATCTCCGTGGACAACTTCTTGAGCGACTCCATCAAGCTCCGCCTTAAGGACATCGTCAAGGTGAAGGATAAGAAGCGCGGCTTCAGCATCACCTACGGCATGTTCATAGACGGCAAGTGCCCAAAGGTAGGTTTTTATTTTCCGTGTATGACATATACTCCAGTTCTTCCGTCTTGCAAATATCATCTTATCTTAACACGGTGATTTCTTACTTAACAGCTTAGCGACATAGATGAGATGAGCATGGCTCCTCAAATCTATGATCCAAAGATGAAGGAAGTCATGGTCGTGTCCGACGACGAAGCTCCGTTGGCACGGAAGCGGAAGAGCTCCACCTCTGACGCTACCGACGGAGGCAAGAAGAAGAAGACGGAGGGTGGAGCCTCCAAAAAGACTACCGCCGCCCTGGAGGCGGAAAAGAGAAGAATTACCGGGATCCCCTTTGCTAAAGCACCCCCACTTGTGTAAGATTCTCATGCTCCGACATTGTCTATTTATCTGTCTTGCTCCTGTACTTATGCATTTTGCACGTTTTAGGAAGAAAGCCACGACCAGCCTCAAGAAGACCTCCAAAAATTTGGGGGCTTCTCGAAATATCAAAGACATGCTGCTTCGTGACGCCTCCCCCGCCATCGCCCCTACTACTCCTGCCGTCAATCCCTCGTCTGCCCCGACAAGCTCACAAGCTAAGGAGGCATCTGACCCTTCCGTCATGGAAGTGGACTCAGGTGCTTCTACCGAGGTTGCAGTCGTTGGCGAGCAGGCGACGCAGGAAAGTACCGCCCAACAAATGGCTGAAGCTCCGGCTAAGGATGCCATCGGTGGCGGCAAGGCGGTGGTGGAAGCTGGTACTTCTGCCGAAGGCGGCGCCCTTGCTCCCCAGAAACCATTTGAGTTTCCAAAGATAGTCTACCCGACACTTATGCCGAGTAGCACAACTCTGGTTCCTGGAGCAGCACCGACATCTCCGACGTGCGGTCTTGAGGAGATCCTCCGCCAAGCAGACATCTTGCAAGGAAACATCATCTCCTTTGGCAAGCTGCTGGCCGAGAGCGCTGCAAACCTCAAGATCATTGCACTTGTAAGTTTTATTTGCCTTTCATATTTCATATGAGTATCCCACTGTAGCCCCCGAGGATGTAGACGGAAAATCATAGGCTTTTGCGTCTAGATGCTCTAAGAGTGACTAAGCTAGAAAACTTCTCACTGTAGCCCCCAAGCATTTAGATGGAATGAATTATTCCAACTAGATGCTTTAAGAGTAGCATACGTAGTGTTTATAAATTTCAATACTGTAGCCTCCAAGCTTCTAGTTGAAAGTGAATTAGTTTCGACTAGATGCTTAAAGAAAGCTAAGCATATGTCCGAGTTAAAAACTTTATACTGTAGCCCCCAAGCTTCTAGTTGTAACTGAATTAGTTCCGCCTAGATGCTTAAAGAAAGCTAAGCATATTGTTAAGTCAAAAACTCTCGCTGTAGCCCCCGAGCGTCTAGATGGAAAATTTCCGACTAGATGCTACAGGCATACCAAACAACATTTAACTTTGTCCTTTTTTCCACAGAATGAGAATGCTCGGAGGGGCATGGCAAATGAAAAGTATCAGAAGATGCGCGCAGATCTTGAAGCCGAAAAGGGTAAAACTGCCATCTTGGAGGAACAGAGCATCAAAAACAAGAGTCTGTTTTCTTTTTGCGCATTCCGTCTTGGTTTTGTGCCTATGTTCTCCGAGTACTTACTGTGTACTTTGCTTTCTCCGACTTGCAGAACATGTTGCCAAGGCCAAGGACATTGTCGAGCAATCCAAGCACATTTAGCAGCTGGATAGCAAGAACAAGATCCTTAAAAAGGAGAGAGAAGACATGCTGAAAATGCATGAGGAGTCAATGAAGGCCTTGTAGGATTCCGCCACCGAGGAAATCAACCGCTTGAAGGAGGAGATCGCGATCTTAAAAGATCAGAAGCGAGCTACCAATGAGCAGAATCACCGCCATAGCGAGGCGTACCAACTCCTCCAACAAGAGAAACAATCCTTGGCGGACACCCTCTGGCAAGCCGAGGCCAGCATCTTTAGTAAGTTTTCTCTGCCTTGCATTTCTGTAGTCTGGATACTTTGAATTGTTGAACTCATGCGCTCCTTGTCGGAATTTGCAGCTCCTATGGGTTTAACCAAATCGCCTCCTCCAGCCAAGGAATGCATGGTTCTTGTCGGCAACTTCATCAACACCGCCATAACCCAAGCCAAGGAGATTGCCAAGCCCCTCCAGATAAACATCAAGGCATCAGACTCCGTGGCGAAGTACTCGGAGATTCTGCGCCGAGCCCCCGAGCATATCACAAGCTAGAAAGCTTCGTGTGCACGGGCTGGCGCGAGGATGGCGCCGTCAATGGTCAAGGCACATTACGAAGGTGCTGACATCGACACGGTGACCTCTGGTATCCCCGACATCGACGATGATGGCAAAGAAATTGATCATGAAGCTATCTTGTTGTCACTTGCGGGTTATGACACCAGAGTTGCCGAGTTGGTGGACATCGACGTCTTCGTGCCCATGAACATTATCGATGGCGGCAACCAAGATTCCTCCGAGTCCCACCACAGTGCCGACTTCGAGGGTGATTCTCCGGCTGGTGACGATGCCGCCTCCAAGTCTCCTGCGCCAAAGGAATGAAAAACAACTTTGTAATATTTGTTTCACCTTTGGCATATATGCAGAAAAAACTTGTTAATGTAACTTAAGGCGGAAAACAATGGTTATTTATTTCCTGCTTCTTAAGAACTAGTTTCCAGCATGTATATATATTTTTTAAGCAAGTGCTGGCTTATCCATTACTTTGGTTCTTATGCTTGACTTTTCGTGAGTCGGAAGACTCGTTGTCGGAACCATGCGCTTAGGTGATGATGCCCAATGGCACCGTCAATAACCTGAGCACAAAATCACCGACAATAAGTGCCGAAAGTCACTACTCCAGAATCCACATAAAAACGACAAAGAACGTGTAGACCAAAAAACTTAAGCTAACGCCCGTAGGCAGAATTTTCACAAGTGAAAACGCAAAGCTTGTGCATAAAGGTTTTACATGATCTAAAAATGAACACTAAAGGAGGTAAAAGACTCAGAAATATGAGTGAACTAGAGAGCTTTATTTCATTGATCATATAAGAGGTACACAATTAGATAAAAAGTGCTAAGTGTAGAAAGGACGTAGCTGTGCTATGTTCCATGGTCAATCAAGATCCGGGTAGTCATCATCCGGGTCACTAGCCGTTGCTGGAAGTTGGGTGTGGGCCTTGGCCCATAGCCTAATACAAATTCTGAAATTCTCATGGCCCATTCATGCCTAGCAAGGGATGGCACCAAATTTTAGTCCCACCTTGCTAGTTTGGAGGGAGTTGGACCAATATATATAGTGGAGTGTTTCACTACCTCCTAAAGAGAGTGAAGAGAAGTGGCATACACGCGTGCTCCTCCTCCTCTGCCGCCCGCCACGCCACGCCTCGTCACGACGCGCACGCGCGCCGCGGTTTGCGGAGTTGTGTCTCGGTGCCGATCTTATCTTTTTGCTGCTCGGGAAAATTATTGTGCGAGTTATTTTCTGTCAGCCGTTTCCGGTCTTTCCGGAAATGTGGGCTGTTACTACTCGGACATGGGCTACGCACCACATCTTACCCGACCGGCGCTATATATAAAAGGCCTTAGGCGAAAACCCTAATACGAGTAATACACATCTCTCTGCCTCCAGAGCCCTGTGCCGCCGCTACACCTTCTCCATCCCCTCTTTCGGCGTGCACCAGACGACGGGATAGTAGGCCTCCGGAACCACCGCTTCTCGTGAACCTGTACGGGTGAGGGGCGATCAGGTTTTTGGGGAGCGCGTCTGTGCGACTACTGACGGCATCACGTCGACCGACAGCTCCTTCCCCGACGAGGACTTCTTCCCGGACATCAGCAGCCTCTAAATCGACGCCATGGCTGACGACACTGGTGTCAACGCGAACCTCAACCCCAATCTGAACGCGAACCCGATTCCTCCTCCAGCACCGTACATAATCTGTTCCTATCTAGTTCATTTTCTGTTGCAGTTTCTTGTACTAGCTTTTGGAATAGATGCGATCTGCTTATTCTGGTTGAATGTGATCTGTTCGTCTATTCTGCTAGTATACATGATTAGGTTAATTCCAGCACTTATAGTCATGATTTATTATTGTTTATTTCGGATTGAACATTATGGTAATTTGCTTATATTTTCAACAATCCAAAAATCTGATTATAGGCAACTGAATTCAACTGGTTTAGCCGCGTCTACAAGGCCGCCTCCTTTTGACGGTGTCAATTATAAGAGATGGCGAACGAGAGCAGTTCTATGGTTGAAAAACCTAGGTTGCTATAGCGTCACTCTTGGCAAACCTGAGGGAGACCTTTCTCCTGTTCAGGAGGAAGCGTTTCAAAAATTCGACACCATGTTTATGGGGACTTTGTTCAATATTCTTGGTGACAACATTGTTGACACCTATATGTCATTTGATAATGGCAAGGATGCGTGGGATCCACTCGACGCCAAGTTTGGTGTTTTGGATGCTGGCACTGAACTGTATATCATGGAACAATTCTATGACTACAAGATGACTGATGACCGTCCCATCGTGGATCAGGCTCATGAGATATAGTCCCTTGCCAAAGAACTCGAGCAGTTCAAGTGTACCTTACCGGACAAGTTCATGGCCGGAGGCATTATTGCCAAGCTTCCTCCTTCTTGGAGGAACTTTGCTACCTCTCTGAAACATAAGAGACAGGAGTTTTCTGTTTCGGATCTCATCGAATCTCTTCATGTTGAAGAAAAGGCGAGAGCAAAAGATACACGTCCTCGAGGCTTTGACGGAAGTTCTAGCGCACATGTAGTGCAGAAAAATAACTTCCAGTCCCACAAGTTCAAGAATAAGAACAGGTCTGATGGCAAAGGAAAGTTTGATGGCAAAAACAAGGCCACGCAGACTACCAACTTCAAGAATAAGACTGAGTATAAGAAGAAAGGATCTTGCCATGTCTGTGGTGATCCTAATCATTGGGCTCCTAGCTGCCCCAATCGCTTTGACAAGCGTTCACATGGAAATAATGGCAAGTCCGCTAATGTTGTTCTTGGTGATACTGAGATGAAGGATGATGGGTACGGTATATTTCCTACTGTTCTTTCAGTTTGTAATTCACCTGATTGGTGGACAGACACTGGTGCAAATATACTGTCAACACCCGGATTTTTAATCCCAGATGCCTGTTATGCCATACATCACAATCCCAGGATTACCATTTTTGCGAGACACAACAGATTTGGATACCACAGTACATCATCCATTACAAACCATACATAAGGTCTTACACAATTAAGGATCTCATGATCCAGTTCTTAATACAACTCAAGCAGCGGAAATACGTAATCATAAAGGTAGCATAGGCGAAGCTCCATCCTTGGAGTCACAGGCAATGCTGACGATGGGAGATGATCCTAGTTGTCGTAACCTTCCTGGGGTCCTTCGTCCTGGTACTCTTCTTCATAGTCTGGCCACGGGAATAGCCAGGGACAAAGCCATGAGTACTCTTTAAGTACTCGCAAACTAATACTAACAAGTGAGGGGGGTTTTTGTAGTCGGACACTAAGCTCTAGGGTTGTTTTGCAAAAATCCAGATTTACTTCTACTAAGTTCAGAAGCAAGCAAACATAGTTGAAATTTTATAACACCTAAGTGGAAACTTGTATTTCATATCACAACTCTGTTGTGGTCAAGTCAAAATCTCAATTCATTTCTTAAGTCATTTTGAAAACTTCTGACGGGGGAACAGTATGGCCACTCCAACTGTCCATAATCGCGGACGCGGCTATTCGAATAGTTTGACACTCACAGAGATTGTACACTTCCACCACAACATTCGATACATCCGTCAGGAACAAATCCTGAATTCACCATACTCAGTATGCGGATAATCAATCCTAACCTTTCAATTACACGCCCTAGTATAGGCACCCCTCCTGTGAGTTTGGCCTCCCAACCATGACCAACTATCATCTTGGGTACTGCACAGGTGGACAATCTTCACAAGGTAGCCTCAGCTTAGACCTTGGCTGTGAGGGAACCCATACTAAAGTATATAAGTTTCCAGTCAAGCCCTACCCAAATTTCGGGTATTGTGGTTGTACGGTAAATTTGGAATGGTATCGCATCCAGACAACCATCAGTTTTATAAAGGGCTAGGGCTCATGCCTTAACATTTTCATCATCCAAATCATCTGGTGTTCGGAAACACATGTCAAAACATTTTAGTAGAATGACTCATCATTCCAAGGTTTTCATAACCATTTTCACCAAGTATTCCCAGCTAAAGTTGATCAAGTTTTATGCTTAGCACTAGCATCTACAAGTGGGGTAAGTACTAATGAGGGGTGGTAATTAAGGGGAGATTAATTGAGTTCAATCTCATGCCTTAGGATGACATTAAGATTATCTAGCTTAGGCCAAATTTTATGCTCTTTATGCAACCTTCAATTATCTTCCTAGAATCTATGATTTACTTAAGTAAACTCTAAGAGAAAGCTTTGATAAAGAAATAAAGTATAAAGCTTGCAAGTAAAACTAGGATTGGGTTATCAAGTGGGTATGATCACATATGCTTAAGGCATATAGTTGGCATGGTAACAAGCAAGTATTTGCTTGCATAATTGCAAGTATAAGCTTGCTAAAGTAGGGTATCTTGCAAGTGTTAGCTTGCATAGGTCAACATGTAGTATTAGGCTTGCCTTGTGCAGAGCAGTGGTTGAAGTTCTCCTCGGCTTCTTCTTCGTAGTATCCTCCTTCCTCCTCGTATCCTTGGTCGGTACTAGCGTCTATAAATAAATACGAGGTACACAATCACCAAAAAAATACTTAATTACTTTCAATCATCACACAGAAGGGTTCTATAGATGATCTAGCATCATCACTAACATTCAAGATTAAAGCTTTTGTCTTATTTATTTTATTTTTATAAAAGTAATTTCTACTCATTGAAAAACTACTTAAGATTTAATATTCACCAAACCAAACATGGGATCATGTTGACACATGTCATCACCACATATTTCAGTCCATGGGAATGTGATTTAAAGTGGTATCACAATTTAATAAGGTTTAACCTTTTATTTCAATTAAATAAAGTGACTAGAAATGCCTATGTGGCATTATTTTATCACTTGAACATTATTTCTATAATTAAACCCAATTTTTTTTATATATTCTAAAAGGTATGATCGAATTTGATTTTTGAGAGTTGGAATCAACTCAAAATCTATTATGGTTGAAATTTAAAAAATGTTTGAATGCAGAAAAGCTTCTGGCTTGTTATTTTTACCAAGGTTGATCTACAGATCCAAATGATTTGAATCAACGGGCTTGGATTAAGCATTTCAATACCTTTCTAACAAAATTGGTTTCATTCAATTTGGTTCACTGAATCGAGCTGGGTTGATTTTTGAAACTAGGTACAGAACTGAGTTTGAATATAAATAGAAAAAGCTAAATTCAAACGAGTGGGCTGCGTGGGAAAGGTTATTGGGCCGGCCCGGTGTCATTCCTCTGCACGGGGTGCAACTGACAGGGGGGTTCCACCAGTCAGTGGCTCATAACATGCGAAGCGGTACGGGACGATCTCGGCCGCACGATCTAAGTGTAATCGAACGACTACGGCTCATCGTCCACGTCGGGCAGCGCCGGCGAGACAGAACCCTAATGCGGCAGGTGGGGGTCGTGGGAGGCTCACCGGGGCTCAGGCGAGGGTCGGCGATGGGGGCAAACGACGAAGTCGATGACGGTGATTCTCCTAGCACCGGCAGCTCCTCCTGGGGCGGCTCCAATCGATGGCTTCCTTCTTCTCCAGCAGCGGCGGGCTCCGGTGAAATTCCGGCGATGCGCTGCTCGCCTTGCTCCTGGAGTAAGGTGGGGTGGTTCTGGGTGAGAGGGGAGTGAGATGGTGTGAAGAAATCGAGCGGAGGTTGTCTCCTTTTATAGGCTCGACGGCGAGACCGAGAGGGATGGGCAGACAATGGTGGCGACACGACTACGGGCGGCTAGAGGCATGACTGCGGATGGCGATCGACGGGCGGTCTCCTGGCGATGCTCTAAGGCTTAAATGCGCATGTAGGGGCGGTGGAAATGGTCAGGAACGCGCGATGCTCTGTGAGGAAGAGGCGGCAAACTCTGCGGCGAGCGGTGGCTACGGGGTACGGGCGGTGAGGGAGGCGAGGGTTCGAGGTGGTCGGGTTGCGTGGGAACGGCGCGTGCTCTGCGGTGCGCGTCGGCATGGTCGGCAGCGGCACGGGCACGACGTTCCTGGCTGTTCTGGTCGCTGTCTCCGAGCTAGGGCTAGTCGAGAGGGTGCGGTGAGGCACGGGCTACCTCACAGACAAGGTTGGCACGGCTAGTTCTTCTCCTAGCTTGCTGTCCACACTGGGGTGACATGGGTGCTCTTGGCCTGCTCACCATTGATGACAATGGCCAGATTACAGTGGTGCTAGAGATTAGTTAAGGTTGCTAGATGATCTACTAAGGCTAGTTGTAACCAGAGAGGGAACAAGTTTGGCCCAAAACACTGCTCAACATAGTGTTTTTGATTTTGTTGATTTGCATCAACAACCTGTTTGATGAAATGGCCGCATGAACTTAAGTTTTGAATTTTGAAAAGATTTTTGGTGGGTGTGTTAGGCATGTACTGGGGAATCTGTGGATGCTTGGGTTTTGAAAATTGAGCTGGTTTGAGTGGTTTTTGAAATTGTGGGATCTTCCCATATGAGATAGATTCAATTTTAAACTGTCATTTAAACTAAGCATTTGAATGTTTTTGGATGATCACAAAGTGGTCCTTGGTACTTTGTTATGATTAATATCAAGGGGTGCAAAGATCCATACATATTTCTGTTAAGTTCTGAAAGTTAGGGATAGACAAAGTAGGCATGGGAGTTAAATTGGCCAAAGTGACCATTCAATTAATTTGTTTGTTTTGACTTGTTTGTCTTTGGGAAAAGTTTGGGATTTTTTAGATGATGTTTATTTCACCTAAGAATCATTTTACAAGCAAGTAAACACAGAATCATGGAAATTCAAAAGAATTCAAATTTTAATACACACACATATGAATGCTTTCATAGTTTTAGTTGGAAAAGTTTTTGTTAACCCTAAATTTGATGATTAGAGTTTCATGATCCAAGTTTAATATTTTTGGGATGTTACATATACATGTATGTGCTGATATTTCCATGTTCTCTTCTTATCAGGTCGAACGGGCTGGCTCCATGCTGATGGGAAACGGCTCACGTGCTTCTGATCAAGGTGTTGGTACGGTGGATCTGAAGTTTACTTCGGGGAAGATCGTACAACTGAAGAATGTGCAGCACGTTCCCTCCATCAATAAGAATCTCGTCAGCGGATCTCTTCTGTGTCGAGATGGTTTTAAGTTAGTCTTTGAGTCCAATAAAGTTGTAATTTCTAAGTGTGGACAATTTGTTGGAAAGGGTTATGAGTGCAGAGGCTTGTTCCGCTTATCTTTGCTAGACTTATGTACTCAAGTTATTAATCATGTTTGCAATGATAGTGAATCCAATATTTGGCATTCACGACTTTGTCATATTAATTTTGGGTGAATGACGTGGCTTGCCGATATGAATTTAATTCCGAAATTTACTACTGTCAAAAGTTCCAAGTGTCAAGTGTGTGTGCAAGCTAAGCAACCTCGCAAGTCTCACACGACTGCCGAGGTACGAGATTTGGCACCACTGGAACTAATACATTCAGATCTTTGTGAGATGAATGGTGAGTTGACAAAAGGTGGAAAGCGATATTTCATGACTTTAATTGATGATTCCACTCGATACTGTTATGTGTACCTTCTGAAATCTAAAGATGAAGCTTTTAATCACATCAAAATCTATAAAGCTGAATCAGAAAACCAACTTGATGGAAATATTAAGCCACTTCGGTCTGATCGTGGTGGAGAGTATTTTTCCAACGAATTTGATTCTTTTTGTGCGGAGCATGGTATTATCCATGAGAGGACGCCTCCCTACTCACCTCAGTCAAATGGGGTGGCCGAAAGAAAGAACCATACTCTAACTGACTTGGTTAACGCCATGTTGTTGGGAATATGCCCTAGAGGCAATCATGTATGATGATATTTCCCATTGTATTC
Organism: Avena sativa; assembly: GCA_916181665.1. Taxonomy (NCBI): domain Eukaryota; kingdom Viridiplantae; phylum Streptophyta; class Magnoliopsida; order Poales; family Poaceae; genus Avena; species Avena sativa. Next base: position 5,526,356 of record OV702293.1, on the reverse strand, counting down.
ATAAAGATATAAAGTTGTCCTTGTATAAACATCTGATGTATATCATTGAATATGTGATTCGGTTGTGGAACTATGCATTCATGTTGTTTGTACTAAATATCCTTGGTCATCGAGGTTGTGCTGGACACACAACTTACACCAATGTGAAAGCCGGCGTGATGACTCGGTTCCACTTGTCATGGGCATGGAGATGCCATTCTGACTTACACAGATTCGGCTAAAGAGTTTAGCGAGTAGGATTGACCCATATTGAGGTACAACGAACAAGTAGTCATTCGTATATCTCAATCAATGTAATCCTTAGACCTGAGGTTGTTGCATAGTCCGAGTTGAGGATCACCGACTTAGGTTCTATCAAACGCTGATCCGTAACTGGGCAGTCATAAAGGCAGAGTTCGGGTCGACTAAGAATCAAGTTGTGTGATGTGAATAACCAAGATGGGATTTTGCCCCTCCACTCAGAGAGATATTCTCTGGGCCCTCTCGGAAGATATGATTCGGAAAGCATGGCCATGCACGAGTCGATTAAGTGTTAACCTAGGCGGTCGACTAAGAGTTATTCGGGTGAATCACTTATCTCGGATTGAGAAGAGAGTCGGACTATTTAAGGGATGACAATTATTCGCCTATAGTCTGACAAGGTATATCTTGAGGCAAAAGGGACTCAGATGCAAGTCGCATTGGAAAGGCAAGTCGTCATGACTCTTTGGTACTTGGGAGTCGGCACGTTCTGCTAGGAGCCGCTGCTGACTGATCGATTTTGAGTCAGACTCCAATCGTGTCTGAGTAGCCATGAGCCTGCCGGGTCACACACTTAAGAGCGGGAGAAAGTCCGGGTTGGACCCAAGCCGGAAATCAGTCCGGGTTGGACCCAAGCCGGAAATCAGTCCGGGTGGGACCCATCCCGGAAATCTACCCGGGTTGGACCCGAGCCGGATTAGTACTGAGTCAGTGAGTCGGACTCGCGGTGACTAGTGTTATATGGGCTTTAGTGAATGGGCAATGGGAGTGGACCCACGTTCACTCCCTATATATAGTGGAGCACAGTAACCCAGAAGGGTTAATCGTTGTTCGGTTAGGTCATTCCATGTGTTGGAAACCCTAGCTCCACAGCAGTCCTGCCGTCGATACGAACCTAGCAGTTCGCCGTCGGTGCTCCTCCTTGTACGTGTGGATACCAGCAGAGGTGATGTACGATCAACACCAGGACGATCGGATCGCAAAAGACTGCACAACATCAACTGACGCGCTTCATCAGTAATCCGCAACTGCACGTCTAGTGGTAAACCTCGTGGCCTTCTACCTCGGCTAGATCTTGGGATCACCAGGTTAGAGGGGAAAAGTTTTGTTTTATCTCTGCGTGGCCCAACAGTGGTATCAGAGCAACAACTTCTGGTTTTAGGCTCGAGATCTTGCATATGTGATATGCGGTAGGCTGTAGATGAGATCTATATGCTGTTTTGGTGGTTGATCTATGGGATAGATCGGTTTTGTACGATGTTGATTGGATCAACTATACTCGGGGAATGGTAGATCTGATTTCCGTGATCATACTACTGAGGTCGTGGAACGACATACCCCTACCGGTCGGCTTCCGCCATCGGGGTAGACTATGACACGTAAATTCAGATGCGGTGATCGAATATCAAAGAGTTTGATCGAATCGGAACGATGGTCGGAATCCATGTTTGGATCATAGATAAGATCTACATTTTCGGGACTGCCGGATTCGCCCTGTCGTAGCACCTTAGATGTCGTTGCGAGTTTCACAACGCGGTAGATGTCGTATCTATGCATAACTTGTTTTTGCAGGAAGTTGTGAATGGTATGGTTCATGTGCATGTGATGTATGTGTGTAATCCATACGTGATCTGCGAATCATGGTTTTTGTCAGCCGGCTGGAGCCTAGGTGCTGTCATTTTATTGTATAACGACCTGCGTGTCAGATTCTCTATGTAATTTACTTTACTAAGCTAGTGTAGCTGTTTGGAGAATCCGGATGACATGCAAGGCGATGTACATGTCGGCGACATGGAGTAAGACGGCAAGTGACAAGAGTTGGCACAAGTCGGATTACAGGCTTTGTGGAGATGGAGATCGCCATGAAGAGGGCCATACCATTTCACATTATGAATGCTTTATTTTGTGTTATTGTTATGTCTCTGTTTTACCTCTATTAGATAGTCGGTAAAATCTAATCCCTCAAAGAAGGTCTAGTCGGTTTTCCCGCAAGTGTTTGCACCATCACAAGTCGGACATTTTTGGTAGTGGGCTCATAAAATTGAGGTGCTGCCAATTCTTTCCGACTAGGTGGGTTCGAGTCGGACTCTTACTGCGGAAACACTCGGTAAGCTAGATGGGTCTATCAAAACGGTTGTGGGGCTCGGGGAAAGGTCGGATGGGAGCTGGGGCATGTGATGCCACCCGTCCAACAGGAGTCGTATGAGATACGATTGACAAGGAGTTGTCTACCTAGATCACTTAGCGGCTAGCGGTGATGCTAAAGCTCACTAGCCGACTTGCTTATTTAGGGTCCTGAATCACTAAGTAACCATCGGAGGGGTGTTGGTTCTAGTGGGAGCATAAAATATTAAAATGTTTAACATGCTTGCTCTTTTATGAATACATGTCTTAAGTGTTTTGCATATTTTCTGTTGTAGATCATGGCACCAAGTAGCAGTCACTCTCAGATATCCGGTTTTGCGTTGAGAACTATCCTTGAGAAAGATAAACTGAATGACACTAATTTTACCAACTGGTATCGAAATCTGAGAATTGTTCTCAAACAAGAAAAGAAGGACTATGTCCTAGACAACCCACTTCCAGATGAGCCGAATGAGAATGCGACTGTCACTGCCACCAATGCCTACCGTCGGGCTAATGAGTCCACGAATATTAGCTGTCTTATGCTTGCTCACATGGAACCGGACTTGCAAAACCAGTTTGAGAATGTTGAGGCCTACGATATGATCGAAAGCCTAAAAAGTATGTTCCAGGCTCAGGCGAAGACTGAGAGGTATCAAGTCTCTCAGGCTTTGCTGAGTTGCAAGCTTAAGGATGGTGATCCACTGAGTCCGCATGTGATCAAAATGGTTGGTTATGTGCAGTCTCTAGAGAGGCTTGGCTACCCCATTAGCGAAGAGTTCGCTACAGATATAATTCTGAACTCTCTTCCTAGTGCATATGGGCAGTTCGTTTCGAACTACCACATGCATGGTATGGATAAGAAGCTCACTGAATTACATGGGATGCTCAAGCAGGCAGAGGCGGATCTCAAGAAGGGTGCCAGTCAAGTGTTGATGGTCCAGAATAAGGCTAAGTTCAAGAAGAGTTCTTGGACTAAGAAGAAGGCTAAGTCAGGAGGAAAGCAGGCTCAGGACCCGGTCCCAAGCGCTTCCTCAAGGACTAAGCCATCTCCTTCAGCCGGATCCACTTGCTTCTACTACAAGGCGGATGGCCACTGGAAGAGGAACTGCAGCAAGTACTTGGCCGATAAAGCCAAGAGTGGAGGTATGACTTCCAACTCAGGTACACTTGTTTGCAATGTTATAGACATATATCTTGCTGATGCACCTAATAATTCTTGGGTATATGATACCGGATCGGTTATTCACATCTGCAAGTCGTTGCAGGGACTGGTAAGAACTAGGAGCGTAGCAAGAGGCAAGGTTGATATTCGAGTCGGCAAGAAAGCAAGAGTTGCTGCGTTGGAAGTCAGCACGATGCAACTTCATTTACCTTCCGGATTCATTATGGAACTGAATAATTGTTATTATGTTCCAGTGCTTAGTCGAAACATTATTTCTGCTTCATGTTTGATGAGGCAAGGCTATGAGTCGAATATCAATAATAATGGTTGTTCTTTTTATTTGAATGATATGTTTCACGGCTTTGCACCCGTCCAGGACGGATTATTTATTTTGAATCTTGATGGTGAGTCGGTTTATAACATAAATGTTAAAAGGTTGAAACCAAATGATCTGAATATGACTTGCTTTTGGCACTGTCAGCTTGGTCATATAAGTTGGAAACGCATGAAGAAGCTCCATGATGATGGACTCCTAACTTCGTTCGACTTGGAGTCGTTTGAGACATGTGAATATTGCCTACTCGGCAAAATGACCAAGACACCTTTTGCAAAGAGTTGCGAAAGGGCGTCCGACTTGTTGGGACTCGAACGCAAGTCGCATTGGAAAGGCAAGTCGTCATGACTCTTTGGTACTTGGGAGTCGGCACGTTTTGCTAGGAGCCGCTGCCGACTGATCGATTGTGAGTCAGACTCCAATCGTGTCTGAGTAGCCATGAGCCTACCGGGTCACACACTTAAGAGCGGGAGCAAGTCCGGGTTGGACCCAAGCCGGAAACTAGTCCGGGTTGGACCCAAGCCGAAAATCAGTTCGGGTTGGACCCAAGCCGGAAATCAGTCTGGGTGGGACCCATGCCGGAAATCTGGCCGGGTTGGACCCGAGCCGGATTAGGACTGGGTCAGCGAGTCGGACTCTCGGTGACTAGTGTTATATGGGCTTTAGTGAATGGGCAATGGGAGTGGACCCACGTTCACTCCCTATATATAGTGGAGCACAGTAACCCATAAGGGTTAATCGTTGTTCGTTTAGGTCATTCCATGTGTTGGAAACCCTAGCTCCACAGCAGTCCTGCCGTCGATACGAACCTAGCAGTTTGCCGTCGGTGCTCCTCCTTGTACGTGTGGATACCAGCAGAGGTGCTATACGATCAGCACCAGGACGATCGGATCGCAAAGGACTGCACAGCATCAATTGACGCGCTTCATCAGTAATCCGCAACTACACGTCTAGTGGTAAACCTCGTGGCCTTCTACCTTGGCTAGATCTTGGGATCACCACGTTAGAGGGAAAAGGTTTTGTTTTATCTCTGCGTGGCCCAACACATGTTAGATACATCGGGTCTATCCAAGGAATGGTGGGGGGAGGCGATAAAGACTGCTTGTCATGTCCTAAACCATGTTCCCCAAAAGAACAAAACCATTACTCCATTTGAGGAATGGGAAAGGAAAAGGCTTAAACTCTCCTACTTACGGACTTGGGGTTGTTTGGCGAAAGTGAATGTGCCGATACCCAAGAAGCGCATGCTTGGACCAAAAACCATGGATTGTGTCTTTCTGGGATATGCATTTCATAGCATTGGCTATAGATTTTTGATATTGAAATCTCAGGTATCCGACATGCATGTTGGTATAATCATGGAGTCAAATGATGCGACTTTCTTTGAAGACATCTTTCCCATGAAAGATTCGTCTAGTTAATCAAATCAGGAGATGCCTAGTTTATCTAGTCAAGAATTAATTACAATTCCTGAACCCACCATTTCGATAGAACACCCTGATAATCCTATGGAGGATAACAATGAAGATCCTACCAGAAGTAAGAGACAGAGGACTGTGAAGTACTTTGGTGATGATTTCATTGTATACCTCGTGGATGATACTCCCACTTCTATTTCAGAAGCTTATGCATCTCAAGATGCTGACTACTGGAAAGAAGCCGTTCGCAGTGAGATGGATTCCATCATAGAAAACGGAACTTGGGAAATTACTGATCGTCCTTATGGGTGCAAACCTGTAGGATGTAAGTGGGTGTTCAAGAAGAAGCTTAGACCTGATGGTACTATTGAGAAGTATAAGGCACGCCTTGTTGCCAAGGGTTATACCCAGAAAGAAGGCGAAGACTTTTTTGATACTTATTCACCTGTGGCTAGATTGACCAGCATTCGAGTACTGCTATCCTTGGCTGCCTCGCATGGTTTTCTCGTTCATCAAATGGACGTTAAGATGGCTTTCCTAAATGGAGAGCTAGATGAGGAAATTTATATGGATTAGCCGGATGGATTCGTGATAGATGGTCAACAAGGCAAGGTGTGCAAGTTACTGAAGTCTCTGTATGGTCTTAAGCAAGCACCTAAGCAGTGGCATGAGAAGTTTGAAAGGACTTTAACTGATGAAGGCTTTATTGTAAACGAAGCTGACAAGTGTGTGTACTATCGCCATGGTGGGGGCGAGGGAGTCATCTTATGTCTGTATGTCGATGATATACTGATATTCGGGACCAATCTTAATGTTATCAATGAGATCAAAGACTTTCTATCTCGCTGTTTTGAGATGAAATATCTAGGAGTGGCTGATGTGATATTAAACATCAATCTGCTGAAAGATGATGATGGTGGGATAACACTGCTTCAGTCTCACTATGTGGAAAAGATCTTGAGTCGTTTTGGGTATAGCGAATGTAGATCCTCTCCTACAACATATGATCCTAGCATGTTGGTTCGAAAGAATCAGGGAGATCCTAAGGATGCTAAAGATCAGCTGAGATATTCTCAGATTATTGGCTCGCTTATGTATTTAGCCAGCGCTACGAGGCCTGACATTTCCTTTGCTGTAAGCAATTTAAGTCGATTTGTCTCAAATCCTGGAGATGTTCATTGGCAGGCCCTTGAAAGGGTTTTGCGTTATTTGAAAGGCACCGCGAGCTATGGGATTCACTACTCCGGGTATCCAAGGGTACTTGAAGGGTATAGTGACTCAAACTAGATTTCTGATGCTAATGAGACTAAGGCCAAGAGTGGTTATGTGTTTACACTTGGTGGTAGCGCTGTTTCTTGGAAGTCTTGCAAGCAGACCATCTTAACAAGGTCAATTATGGAAGCAGAACTCACAACATTAGACACAGCCACTGTTGAAGCAGAGTGGCTTCGTGAACTCTTGATGAACTTACCTATGGTTGAAAAACCAATACCCGCAATCCTTATGAACTGTGATAATCAAATTGTGATCATCAAAATAAATAGTTCTAAGGACAATATGAAGTCATCAAGACATGTGAAGAGGAGATTGAAATCTGTCAGGAAAATGAGAAACTCCGGTGTTATTGCATTGGACTATATCCAAACATCTAAAAATCTGGCAGATCCCTTCACAAAGGGTCTATCACGTAATGTGATAGATAATGCATCGAGGGAGATGGGTTTGAGACCCACCTTTTGAGTTGCTCACAGTGGTAACCCGCTATATGTGCTCGGAGATCCCGTGAAGTAGAGTTGGGAGATAAGTTGTTGGTCAACTGGGAGGAGAGTATCCTTACAGCATACTACCACTCCGTATAGATGCAATACTCTCCTATTCTGCATGGCAGGTTGGTATTTACCTTAATGTGTTCTGAGTGGCTTGTTTAAAGCAAAGATGTTGTACTGCAGAACATTTTTTGAAGAACACACCTATATGAGTCTGACTGTCAAACGTCGCAGTCCGTGGGAGTTGGGTGCCCTCTAATAAACTCATGAAAGGCCATGGAGTATGACGCATAAGCTCCAAACCGCGGGGAAGTTTCGCAGCAGCCCTGTATCAGTCTAGACCTTGTGTGAAACTAGTGCGCACCAAACTTGAAGTTCAAGTCATAATCCACTATTCAAGTTGCAATCTAGTGTAGCATGAATTTCTAAGTAGAAGTTCAACTTAACAGTCTCCACCTCGCACCAATATATAAACAATATTCTGGAACTGATTGATGTGATGTGATGATATGTGCCTATGAGAATTTGTGAGGGATTGTTGGAATTTGGGTGTGGGCCTTGGCCCATAGCCTAATAAAAATTCTGAAATTCTCATGGCCCATTCATGCCTAGCAAGGTATGGCACCAAAGTTTAGTCCCACCTTGCTAGTTTGGAGAGAGTTGGACCAATATATATAGTGGAGTGTTTCACTACCTCCTAAAGAGAGTGAAGAGGAGTGGCATACACGCGCGCTCCTCCTCCTCCGCCGCCGCCTGCCACGCCTCGCCACGACGCGCGCGTGCCGTGGTTTGCGGAATTGTGCCTCGGTGTCGATCTTATCTTTTTGCTGCTCGGGAAAATTATTGTGCGAGTTATTTTCTGTCAGCCGTTTCTGGTCTTTCCGGAAACGTGGGCTGTTACTACTCGGACGTGGGTTACGCCCCACGTCTTACACGATCGGCGCTATATATAAATAGCCTTAGGCGAAAACCCTAATACGAGTAATACACATCTCTCTGCCTCCAGAGCCTTGCGTCGCCGCTACACCTTCTCCATCCCCTCTTTCAGCGTGCAACGGACGACGGGACAGTAGGCCTCCGGAACCACCGCTTATCGTGAACCTGTACGGGTGATGGGCGATCAGATTTTTGGGGAGCGCGTCTGCACGACTACTGACGGCATCACATCGACCGACCACTCTTTCCCCGACGAGGACTTCTTCCCGGACATCAACAGCCTCTACATCGACGCCATGGTTGACGACACTGGTGTCAACGTGAACCTCAACCCCAACCTGAACGCGAAACCGATTCCTCCTCCAGCACAGTACGTAATCTGTTCCTATCTAGTTCAATTTCTGTTGCAGTTTCTTGTACTAGCTTTTGGAATAGATGTGATCTGCTTATTCTGGTTGAATGTGATATGTTCGTCTATTCTGCTAGTATACATGATTAGGTTAATACCAGCACTTATAGTCATGATTTATTATTGTTTATTTCGGATTGAATATTATGGTAATTTTCTTATATTTTCAACAGCCGTAGGTGGCCTTCTTGCCTTCTCCGGTGAATCACCTCTAGGGAAACACGAGAGCCTCCATGTTTTGGTCGCTTGTTTTGCTCCATGTCAACCAGCATGAGAATTGCTAGGTCTTCTTCTTCATCCCATTCTTCATCTTCCTCCGATGAACCATCGCTCCATTCGTCATAAAATCGAACCATCTGGAAAAACAAATCACAAGAACTAATTTAACCAAACAACATAGACGCATGACCATGCAATATGAAAATCAATGGCCTGATACAATCCAGCATGACAATACTGCTGTTATCACAATAAATAATAGTAGTATCCAGCAGCATCTCTCATTTAATACTAGAATTGATTTAACCAAATGGCCAACATACTAAAGACGGAGCATGTACAGACTCGAACGTGTTCTTTTCTCATGTGCATTTTTCCTGATACTTTGTCATTTTAGTTCAGATGAAGGCAGAGTCGAACGTGTTCTCTCCAAATTCAGTACAGGAAGTCGTCCTCGTCCTTGCTCTTAGCACAAAAGAAAAGCAATATTTTTTTTACCTTGCATGACAAAGCCCAAGCACCTTGTGGGCAGCGTTGTTAGTTTTAGCACACCACCACCGGGACAAGGTAGGACATGGCGGCCTGCTGTCCCTGGAGCTCGAGGTCGTCCAGCGAGCTGCTCGGAGACCGTGGTCAGTAGAATCGATGCCAGCGTGTGGCGGGGAGCGAGGTCAGGAGCTCGCAGGTGGGGGGGGGGGGGGGGGGGGGGACAGGGCCGTGGAGGTCACTGGTGTGGTCCCGGAGCTTGCAGGCTGGGTCACGGAGGTAAGGATGGCAATTTTACCCATGGGTACGGATACCCGCATGGGTAGGGTATGGACACACTTTTGTATCCATGGGTAATACCCATACCCTATCCGTTAAGTCACGGGTACGGGCACGGGTATAGACTTGTACCCATGGGTATACCCATATCCTGCCGTTTAAACTGACATGTCAAACTTATCTATAGAGTTTGAACCTATGCGGCCGAGAAGCCTAGAGACGAGTATGAGATTGCGATTTCTAAACTTTACTTTAATACTTTCATCTACTCGTCTACTATTAGTAAGTAGAGATTATTGTCTTTTTTCAAAAATGCTATTGATGAAAGTAAAATTTTGAATAACTTGTATACTATTGGATATACCCGTCGGGTACCCAATGGGTACGGGTACCCGCCGGGTAAGGGTATGGGTAAAGTTTTATACCCGACGGGTAAGGGTATGGGTAAAGTTTTATACCCACGGGTATGGGTATGGGTAAGTTTTTGTACCCATTGGCTACACGGGTATGGGTATGGTATTGCTCTACCCTGCCCATACCCTACCCATTGCCATCCTTACACGGAGGTCTGCGCGTGATCTACCGGTCGACTGCCGTGGCAAATCAGCGCCGGTGGCGCGCCGACGGGGGCGGCTTGCTCCTGGCCAATTGGAGGGCGCGCATGCACGCAGGAGACATGCGGGTGGTTGGGAGGAGGAGAAGCGCGGAGTGGCAGCACGCGGGGAGGTTGCCGGCGAGCGGAGGGGCAGCGCTGGCCGGCGACGACGTCAGGCGGGTTGGCCGGATTTTTCAGCGAGAGCGGTTGAGAGCCTCCCGCGTCGTTTTGGGTAGGCTCATGTCTTACCCATAATTTGTGTCTATCTCTCTCGAAACAGGCTTTCGCCCCGCTTTATAAATAAAGCACACATGTGAGATCGCTGTTGGGCCAGACAGCACAACGCCAAGGGACAGACTGTAACAATCACGAGACCACTGCTGGGGCAGACATCACAACAAAAGCCCAAAAGGAAAAACAAGAGAAAGAAAAATAACAAAATGCCAATAGCGCCGGATCAACAAAAGCGATGATGGCTCACAACCGTTGCGCCCTCCGGAGAATTCCCACCACACTACTAAGCCTTCAAATCGCCGTGTACCAAGCAGCACCTTCAAGAAGGGGTGCGACGACAACGACGCTGCTGCCCGGATAGCTCCTAGGATTTCTCCCGGTACATGGAGGGGAGTGGGAGGGAGTACACCCGACGCCCTACACGGGGAAGGTGGCGTTCGCAGATGTCACCACGTCGGTGCCGACAATGTCGACAGGGATTTCTCCCAACCCCCAGAACCACCACCCGGACAGTCCGAAGCGCACCCCCAAGCTCGCCGTCCACCAACATGCAACACCACGGTCTTGAGGCACCACCGTCGTCTCTCCGTGGCAAACAATGTGAGGACGGCCAGACCAAAAGGAGAGACAATAGCAAGGAGTGACGGTACAGCAGCCCCGTGGGAGGGAACAACCTCCACCGCCAAAGACGATAGCCGTCCGGACGCAACAACGAGAGCATACCTGGCCACTAGGAGCCGGAGGGCAGAACCACAGAGCCATCTGGAGGGCATCCTCCACCGCAAGGGCAGGTACCGGCCGGACGCGATAGTAAGGACACACCAGGCTAGAGGCCCGGCCGAACCCAAGAAGGATTCATAAATTCCTCGCCCTCGCGCTGCAGCACATAGGCCTGTCGCCGCTACCCTCATGTTTAGCTCCCTAGGCCCGACCGGGTAGGCCCGTGAAGCTCCCGCCGTCTTGCTGCAGCAGACGTGGCATCAGTGCCGCCACCCTCGTCATGAACTCTCCCTCATTCCAACCGGAGTCGGTGCAAATGGACCCACCCTAGCCCGTTCTGGTTTAGATCTAGGTCCCCGTCACCGCCGCCTGCACCACCAACTGGCATCACCCGCCGCCTCACCGCCACCCGTATCGCATCGGAGCACTGTCGGCCTATTGAATCGCTGCCGAGACGGCCCTCTCGAGCGGAGCAACTCGGCTAGGGAGTTAGCGCGATACCATTGCCTCCCGGAGGAAACCAAGCCAGCCGTGGATGGGCCTAGCGGTCAAAGCCCCACAAGCCCATATCGAGCCCAGATGGGCCTAGATCTAGGCCGTAACAGCTCAACCACAACACACCACACCGCCCCCAGCCGCCGCCACAGCTAGCTGCGATATCCCACATCACGTTGCCACTGCCATCCGCCATGCTCGCCGCCCGCCACGAGCTCCGCCTGCGAACGCGCCGCTGCTGGAAGTCCGGCCCCGCGCAGGCCCTCAAGCGCCGGGAAGAAGCAGCCCCGCCGCCACCAGCACCGCCCGTGGGCTTTGCCCTGGCGGCACCCGCCGGCAGCTGCAGGGGGAGGGAAGGAGGGGGGAGCGAGGGCCAGCGGAGCGGGAGTGCGTCTCTGTCGCCCGCGGGAGGCGACGCGAGACGCGGAAGGTTTTTTTTCGGTTTTTTTGTGTCTGATCTAAAATTTGTGTCTATCTACCCATTTATGGGTAAGAAGTGTTAAAAATGGGTGATCACCCAAAATTTTTGGTAGGGGACCACTTATAGGTAAGCTGTTGTAGCTACTTTTTTGCTCCTCTTACCTAAAAATATGGTTTTTGCTCCTCTTACCTATATTTGGGTAAGATCTTGGAGATGCTCTAAGGTGGTCTAGTATTTTTTAAAAATGGGTTGGTACCATTCTAAAACGGTCACTCGGTGGTTGCTTCACAAACTATGTCGTGATTCTAGCCATAACATTGGTCGTTTGGCCTAAAAGCCATGAAACCTCGAACATGATAGCTCATTTCTAAAAAGGTTTTTTCGAGATGTATTCAATATACCAAGTTTGATATTTTTCCTTGACACCGTGTCACATAAAATGACGTCATGCGAAGGTTTTACACTGTTCGGACCGCTTTTTAATTTCTTATGCCCGTTTCAAACTTTGGTCAAACCGGTGGGCATGAAGGTTCCTAGCTAGGGGATGGGCCTCGCTAAACTTGCATTGGATCTATGAAGAGACATCATATTGAGAACCTAAAAATCATTTTTGCAAAAAATCACGAGCACTAGATCAAGTACCTATAGTTCAAATCAGACCCACCTCCTGCCGATTCGGCGGGAATTTGTCTTCTTCATGAGGGGTGGACAGAAAGGTTTGAGATACCCCAGTTGGTAAACGTCCTTGTAAGGTGGTCTAGTATTTTTTGAAAAATGGGTTGGTACCATTCTAAAACGGTCAATCGGTGGTTGCTTCACAAAACGCCCCGTTTTTGGCACTCGGAAAAATAAAAATGGTTTTTTATGCGACGAAAAGGAAAACTTCCTCCTGCGACATTGTTTGCTATCGCATGATACACATGCGTGTACAATATGGGCACATTATCACAAACTATGCCATGATTCTAGCCATAACATTGGTCGTTTGGCCTAAAAGCCATGAAACCTCGAACATGATAGCTCATTTCTAAGAAGGTTTTTTCGAGATGCATTCAATATACCAAGTTTGATATTTTTCCTTGACACTGTGTCACATAAAATGACGTTACGCGAAGGTTTTATATTGTTCGGACTGTTTTTTTAATTTCTTATGCCCGTTTCAAACTTTGGTCAAACCGGCGGGCATGAAGGTTCCTAGCTAGGGGATGGGCCTCGCTAAACTTGCATTGGACTTATGAAGAAACATCATATTGTGAACCTAAAAATCATTTTTGCAAAAAATCACGAGCACTAGATCAAGTACCTGTAGTTCAAATCGGACCCACCTCCTACCGATTCGGCAGGAATTTGTCTTTTCCACGAGGGGTGGACGGAAAGGTTTGAGATACCCCGGTTAGCAAACTGTCCATGTAAGGTGGTCTAGTATTTTTGAAAAATGGGTTGGTACCATTCTAAAACGGTCACTCGGTGGTCCATTGGGCCAGAATGGGAAATTCGGTGTATAAAATAAATTGGGCAGCTCATAAAAAAATGGAGGAGGTCCCACATGTTGACACATAGGCAAAATAGATGAGCTGGCTGCTGCCTCAGGCTGTTCCGTCGCACCTTAATGCCTATATGACGATCTAGAAACGTCGTAATCGCACAAAATAAGGCCAGAGATAGGTTATGATGATTTTATCTAATGAAATTACGATGATTTGGAACAAAACATCATAAATTTACAAGGTTTTGAGCTCCCCAATGAGCCCATGACAATCTTGGAAAAATCATCATATATCTATGACGATTTGATTTACAGTCACTATGAGAACGTCACAAATCAACACATTTCTTGTAGGTTTACCAATACAAAGAGTGAAAGATTGGATTCAAGTTGGTCAACACATGAAGCATAAAGAATGTACCACATGGATCATGTGGTATGGTAAGCTTTGTCAATTATGCTTCATGAACTAACCCATTATATATGTGCATTTGTATTATCTATGTGGGTTAGGTATCTTTACATAGACATGCATTAGAAGTAAAGATTTCATATAGCCCGTGAGAGGATGATATTAAGTGGTGATCATCATGAAGGTTGAGAAGGGCAAGGTTAAGATAAGAATCTTCAGAAGATCATATGCCTGATTCTTTCCATCCATTTTGTGATAATGGACATGTGAAATGTGCATTAATGAAGCTATCCCATAGTGGTGTATGGAGAGAAAATTATGAGTCTTCACAAAGCAACAATGATCAAGTGAAGCATTCCACCTTGAATGGAGCTTGAAGCAAGATGAAGCACGATGCACAAGGCAAAGGTATGTCCTTGCTAGGTTTTTCTTTTACCGGTCTCAAGGTGGTTGTTGGGAGACCGGGTTATATGATAGATAGCCACACTATCTGTTGGAGATATGCCCTAGAGGCAATAATAAAGGTAGTTATTATTATATCTTTGTGTTTATGATAAATGTTTACATTCATGCTATAATAGTATTAACCGGAAACATTAATACTTGTGTTATTTGTAAACTAAATTAGACTCCCTAGTAAAGCCTCTTTATAATACTAGCTTGTTGGTAAATAGATGATCATGTTTCTGGGTCATGAACATTGAGATGTTGTTAACAACAAGATCATATCATTTGGAGAATGGTATGATGGACATACTCCTATAGATAAGCGTAGCATAAAGATCAAGTCATTTCAATAGTTCGTTTTCTATAAGCTTTCTGATACATAGTAACCTAATTCCTTCGACCATGAGATCATGTTAATCACCATCACCGAAAGTATGCTTTGATGACATCAAACACCACACCGTAACTAGGTGGCTATAAAGGTGGCATTGAGTGTTCGGAAAGTATGTGTTGAGGCACATGGATCAAGAGTGGAATTTGTCCATCCATATGACGGATAGATATATTCTGGGCCCTCTCGGTGGAATGTCATCCAATTAGCTTGCAAGCATGTGACTGGCTCACAAGGGATCACATATCACTAGAACAAGAAAATAATACTTATCGGTAATGAGGTTGAAATAGGTATGCAAAGATACCGACGATCAGACCTCGGATAAGTAAACTATCGCGAGACAAAGGGAAATTGGTATTGTATGTAAGTGGTTCATTTTATCGCAAAGTAATCTTAGAAATATGTGGGAGCCATATGAATTTCCAGATTCCTCTATTGGTTATTGATCGGAGAAGAGTCTCAGTCATGTCTGCATAATTCACGAAACGTAGGGAGACACACTTAAGGATTCGATGTTGTTTAGTAGATATGGATTGTAAGTAGAGAGAATGAATGTTGTTCGGAGTCTCGGATGGGATCCGGGATATCACGAGGAGATCTGGAATGGTCTAGAGAATAAGATTCATATAAGGAAATTCCAATTTCAGAGTTCAGGAATGATTTCGGTGTTTTCACCGGAATGATCTAGAAGGGTCTAGAAGGTTCATCGGACCGGAAGGGGAAGGGTGCATGCATGTGTCATGACTAAGTGGAATTAAACTCCAAATTTAAATTCAAAAGGCAAGTTTGAAAAGTCAAACTGGGACAATGTATCCTGGTGGAGGAAGGAAAGAATCCTTCTCTCCCTCCACCACAAGCCAAGTAGGAGAAGGAGTTGGGGAAGGATTCAAACTACCCTCTCCCAAGCTGTCCTCCCTCTCATAAATAGAGGGGATGGGTTCCCTCCAAGACACACAACACCAGCCCCTCCCCACTCCGCCGCTGCGCCGCTGCCACCCAGCGCCAGCCGTCGCGCCGCCGCCTAGCGTCCGCCTTGCGCCGCTGCCGCACCAAGCCGTTGCCGCCTTAGCCACGCCTCCTCCTCTCCGGCCTCTAAACCCTAGATCGCTAGAAACCCTAATTCTCCATCATAACCCGCTCCGGCTTAGGCGAAGCCCTGCGGGATCTCCCCTCTACTTCTGACATCACGCCATCGTGCTGGCGGAATGGCGAGGAGAGAAATACAACCTCTGCTACCTGCTGGAACAAGGGAGAGGAAGGTCTTCATCGAATACCGAATGTGTGACCGACTGCGGAAGCGCTGCCGGAACACAACGCCGGAAGGACCGTCTACATGATCTTGAGATCGGAAAGTGTACGACTACATCACCCACGAGATTCTGCTCTCGTTTACCGCTTTGGAACCTTCGAGGGTGAGTACTCTAATTGACTCGTTGCTATAATCTAGTAGATAGATCTTGGCATGTTTGTGTTCATGCGGTAGAATTTTTTTGTTTTCCATGCTACGAACCCATACAGTGGTATCAGAGCCGTGTCTATATGTAGATCTGTTGCACGAGTAGAACACAATGATCATTGTGGGCGTTGATGCTTTTGTTGTCGATTTCTTCTTGTGTACTTTACATCTTGTGGGATGGTGGGATGAAGCGGCCCGGGCTAACCTTACATGACATCATTCATGAGACTTGCTCCACGCTTGACATGCAACTTGTATTGCATAAGTGGCTTTGCGGGTGCCTGTTTCTCCCAACATAGTGAAGATTCAATTTACAACGGGTAATTGACAATACTAGTATCAACATTGTGGTTCTTGTTCGTAAGTTAGAACAACACTTATTGAAAGCCCCAAACCACGTAAAACATGCAAAGAAAATTAGAGGCGTCCAACTTTGTTTTGCAGGGGTGTGATGTGATATGGCCATGATTGTGATTATATATGATGTATGCAATGTTCCTTATTGTAAGTCGGCAACCGACATGAGCCTTATGGTTGTCTTTTAATTTCATTAAGACCTATGTGTCTATTATTCAAAGTAGTTGTAATAGTTGATGCTGGTGGACGACAACCATGGAGCGGTGCCATTGACCTTGACACCATGCCGGTGATGATGGAGATCATGTTCGTTCTTGAAGATGGAGATCGGAAGCACAACAAGAAAGGCCATATCATATCACATATTTTGAATTGCATGTGATGTTAATCCTTTTATGCATATTGTATTGCTTAGTTCTCGACAATAGCATTATAAGATGAACCCTCTCACAAAATGTCAAGTTATAAAGTGTTCATCCTTAGTAGGCACCGTTGCCAAAGCTCGTTGTTTTGAAGCACCACGTGATGATCGGGTGTGTTAGATTCTGCGAGTGTATACAACGGGAGCAAGCCAAATTTTCTCATGCGGAAGCTAAGGTTTGATCTTGACGATCCTAGCATGTACAGACATGGTCTCAGAACACGGATCACCAAAAGGTAAAGCATGAGTCATATAGTAGATATGATGAACATGTTGATTGTTCGCCTTTGAAGCGACATCATCTCTCGTGATGATCAGTTTTGATGTGGTGGATTTGGTTTGTGTGATCACTAAAACAATGTGAGAGATGTTCTTTTGTGTGGGAGTTCACCTAAATTAATTTAACTATTAATTAGAACTCAATTTATCATAAACTTAGTCTAAACTATTGCAAATATGTTGTAGATCAATGGCGGCCCCTACCATCAATTTTAATGCGTTCCTAGAGAAATAAAAGTTGAAAAACAATGGAAGCAACTTCCCGGATTGGTTATGCAACTTGTGGATTGTCCTCAAAGCTGGTAATTTGACCTATGTGCTGGATGCACCGCTGGGTGACCGACCTGCAGCTGATGCTACCGATGAGGTGAAGAATGTTTTCCTCACTTGGAACAATCAGTACTCCACAGTTCAGTGTCCTATATTATGGTTTGGAATCGGAGCTTCAGAAAAGGTTTGAGAACTTTGACCCACATGATATTGTCCGTGAACTCAAAATGATATTTTAGGCTCACGTGACAGTTGAGAGTTATGAGGCTAGTGAAAAGTTCTTTAACTGCAAAATGGAAGAGGGCAGCTCCGTCAGTGAGCATGTGCTAAAGATGTCTGGGAATGCAAGTAAGCTCCAAAGCTTGGGTATAGTGATTCCTAATGCTTTGGGGATTCACCGTGTCCTCCAATCACTACCACCAAGTTACAAGAACTTTGTGATGAACTACAATATGCAAAACATGGACAAGTCATTGCCTGAACTCTTCTCCATGTGAAAGTCTGCGGAAGTGGAGATCAAGAAAGAGCACCAAGTGTTGATGGTCAATATGGCCACCAAATTCAAGAAGCAAGGCAAGTGTAAGAAAAAGGGAAACTTCAAGAAGGGCGGTACGAAAGTTACCGCGCCGGCGAAGAGGACCAAGGCTGGGCCTAAGCCTGATACTGAGTGCTTTTACTGTAAGGGAGAAGGTCACTGGAAGCAGAATTTCCCTAAGTACTTGGCGGATTTGAAGAACGGAAATCTAGAAGAAAGGTATATCCGATATACATGTTATTGATGTGTATCTCACTAGTAGTCGTAGTAGTGCCTGGGTATTTGATACTGGTATGGTTGCTCATATTTGTAACTCGAAACAGGTGCTGCAGAATAGACGGAAACTAGCGAAGAATGAGGTGATGGTGCGCGTTGGAAATGAATCAAAGGTTGATGTGATCGCGGTCGGCACACTACCTCTTCATCTACCATCGGGTTTAGTTTTATACTTAAATAATTGTTATTTGGTGCCTGTGTTGAGCATGAATATTATATCCGGATCATGTTTATTGCGAGACAGTTACTTGTTTAAGTCCGAGAATAATGGTTGTTCGATTTATATGAGTAATATCTTTTATGCACATGCACCTTTGATAGATGGTCTATTCTTTTTGAATCTCTCTTGTAGTAATACACATATTAATAACATTGAAGCTAAATGTTTGAAATTGAGCGGTAACTCGACCTATATGTGGCACTCTCGTCTTGGTCACATTGGAGTGAAGCGTATGAAGAAACTCCATTTTGATGGACTTCTTGAATCACTTGATTTTGAATCACTTGAAATATGCGAAGCATGTCTGATGGGTAAAATGACTAAGACTCCATTTTCTGTATGATGGAGCGAGCTACGAACTTATTGGAAATCATACATACCGATGTGTGTGGCCCAATGAGTGTAGCATCACGCGGTGGTTATCGTCATGTTCTTACTTTCACGGATGACTTGAGTAGATATGGGTATATATATTTCATGAAACATAAGTACGAAACTTTCGAGAAGTTTAAGGAATTTCAAAGTGAAGTAGAGAATCAATGTAACAAGAAGGTTAAGTATCTACGATCTGATCGTGGAGGTGAATATCTAAGTTACGAGTTTGGCGAGCATTTGAAGAAATGCGGAATACTTTCACAATTGACACCGTCGGGAACACCACAACATAATGGTGTGTGTCGTGGGAATGACCACGGCAGATGCTGCAATCGGCAGTGAGTAGTAGAACATGGGGCAAAGGCGGCCAGCCATCTGCGGTGCGAAATGAGGGCTGAGACACAAGGGTTTACCCAGGTTCGGCCCCCCGGAGGGTAAAGACCTACTCCTGCTAGATTGTATTATGGTGAGAGTACAATGGGGCGAACTCGGCGGATAGGTGGCGAGTCGCTAGGGTGTATGATGGAACGTATCCTCTATGCTTCCCCCAGGGAGGTTTATATAGACTCGCCTCCCTAGGGTTTACAGATCTCAACCGAATTAGTTAAGGATTCGGAGATTCTATGACCTAGTCCAGCTGGGCCTAGCTATGCTTCTGGGCCTTCAGCTTCCAGTCGCTTGAGTCCACGCCAAGTCTTGATACAGTCGCCGTCTTGCAGGCCCACTCGCTGACGCTTGGGCCAGTAGGAAATGTCCTGCTGGGTATACCCCGGTAGGCATATCCCCATCAGACGACTCGCCCGCAGAAGGGTGGCTTCCACCCGCAGACGACGAGAACTCGAGCTCATCCGTCCAAGACGGGAGCGAGTCATCACCCATCAAAGGCGACGCCGAGAGCGATGAGGGTGATGATGACAATGACGACCAAGACGAACCTGTGGAAGTCGCTGCCCCCACAGTTTGCAAGACCCGCGGGCAACACCAGCGCGAGCTCGAAGCGAGTAAAAGCCTCGAGCCTCATGAAGATGTCGACGACGAGCTTGCCGAGCACACCTCACATCGTGAGGCCACGCTGTCGAAGAAGAAAAAGAAGAAGACGGCTCCGCCGAAGAAGAAGGCGAAGCCGGCGAAGCGGATATCTCCGCCCTGATCTGCGACCAGTTCCGATGCCACCAGCTCGGCTAGGGACGCGGCGACGCACGTGACCGTGGCACCAGACGCTACCGCCCCCAGGGACGAGGCGCCACTGGCGTCGTTGCCACCTCCATTCGCCCCAATCGCTGGTTTGGGCGATGCTCTAGCCACAGGGGCCTCGCCTCCAAGGGAGGCTCCCGCGGCAATTATCGCGGAGGCTCCTGCCACGGCTTCGTCTTCAAAGAGGCCGTCAGTGTCTTGGGCACACGATGTGTTCGAGACGGGCCTCACTCGGAGGTTGGGGCCCGAGATGGAAAAGCTGGCTAGCATCCGCACCGGACTGCGGTTCATACCAGTCGCCAAGTGAGTGTTATTCATCTGCCTGTTTTTCGTTGTAGTCGGACAATCTTATTCATATCGTTGTTTCACAGGACTGGTGTTAAAAAGATCGGCCATCCTTCTGTGGCCAAGGTTCTGCCAGTCGTCACCGAGGTGGACTCCT
Organism: Avena sativa; assembly: GCA_916181665.1. Taxonomy (NCBI): domain Eukaryota; kingdom Viridiplantae; phylum Streptophyta; class Magnoliopsida; order Poales; family Poaceae; genus Avena; species Avena sativa. The sequence continues at coordinate 5,505,951 of OV702293.1, read as the reverse complement.
CGCGGAAGAGGAAGACCGACGAAGTCGCTGCTCCCACCGAAGGTGTCAAGAGGGCGAAAGACGACGACATTGTCACGGTCTCTGATGACCCGGCGGTTGCTCCAAGCGAACCTCCGACTGCGGCGGAAGTGGCCGTGAAGACCAAGGAGGCTGTTGCCTCACCCGACATGGCCGAGCCGGCTCCGAGTGGTGCCGCGGCATCTGCAGCTACCTTCCCTCGCTTCATGGTGAAGGCGGCCGCAGCGAGTGGCTCGGGGCCAACGAGCCGGATGCCTGGGGTCGCCGAGGTGGAGGTCAAACAGCGTCGCGGCCACACTCTAGTCGTGCTTGCATCTGTGGACGCGCTGGAGCTTCACGGCATGCTAGGCGCTGCCATCCAGGTATGTCCAGTCCCCGAGGATCGGGCCACTGAATTTCAGTGGTCGAATTCTTAATGTTTTTATATCGTCTAGTCCCCGAGTGTCTAGTCGCTGAAGTTCAGCGGGTGGTCACTTAGGATTTTCAATGTCCAGTCCCTGAGTGCCTAGTCGCCGAATTTCAGCGAGTGGGCACTTAGGAATTTCGTTGTTGTTGACGTTGCAGTTTGTGTGCAGGGCCTGCAGCGCGAATAGGCCGATCGGCTTGCTGCAAAGTGTCGCTTGGAGAAGGAACTCGTTGCCGTCCAGGAGACGAACAAGGGGCTTCAAGCAATTGCAGCCGCGGCGGAGGAGGTCCGCCGGGGCCTTGTCCCGGTGGGTGACTTGACAGCGGCTCAATCTGCTTTGAGCGTGGCCTAAAAGCGGGTCGCTGACCTGGAGCGTGAGCTCAAGGAAGCGAGGGCGGAAGAGAGTTCAGCGGAGGGGCGTGCGAAAGCGGCTGTCACTTCTGCCGCTGAAGAGCGGAAATTATCTGACGCGCTCGTTGCTGGGCTGCAGGATGACCTTTCTTCTCTTCAACGTTTCATCACGGACCTCTGCCGCCCGCTGATTGGTAAATTATCCTTCACCCAATTCTCGGTGGTACTAACTTTATTGTGATGTCGACGAGTCGCTTACTATTTATTGATGTGCTGCAGGCCGGATTACTGACAACGTGGAAGAAGCGCAGTCGTATGGCGCGCGGCAGTGCGTGGACACTCTGGTCGACTCGGCCGCGTTGTCGGCGACTTGCCTTCGAGCATATCTTCAGGAGATATCACCCACGAAGGTGATCCCCGGTGACCTTGTCGAGGTATGGCGCTATCTCGAGAAGGCTCCATCGGTGGTCGAGTTCATGACGCGGTCGGCCTTCCGGCGTGGGGCAGCGACGGCGCTCAGCCTTGGGCTTGCCCACTTCCTGGAAGACTTTGACCTCGATGATGTCACGAGCGGCTACCCCTCGTCAACGGGCTCGGTGGAGATTGCCGAGGTGCTGAAGCTGACGGTCCGGGCCGCGGTGTACTCCGACCGTGTTTGGGCGATGGGCGACCTCATTCCCTATCAGGAGACGGTTATCGCCCCCAACGACCCTGAGCCAAAGCATCGGGACTTCAAGGTTGAGCAGCCGTTTCGGGCTACGATGGCGGGCAAGATGACGACGTACCCGTCGAACCCGTATGTGCCCTTCATCTGTAACCGCAGGGGTGGCGGCGAGTCGGCGTCAAAACCTGCAGAGTAGAAGCGTTGTGCCCTTGGGCGTTAGTACAAAATAGCTATTGAACTTTCCTTGTATTTTGGAACAACTTTGTGCTGATATAAAGGAAATCGTGTTGTTTTGTCATTTGCTTTGCGATTTTGGATTTTGATTGAACGAGTCCCCGAGCGCGTCCGCCCTTTTTATGGGGTTTACCTCGTTTGTTATGTGTTTACGAATTTTTAATGGATTAAGGTCGACTCGCCAGGGCTCGGAGAGCCAGTCGCAGGGCGACTCCCATGGGTTCTCTTTACTTGACTGTTTTCCCGTGCGCGAACGAGGTCGGATAGCTGAGTCCCCGAGCGTGGTACTTGGTGGTTCTAGTCGCAGCTCCAAGGTAGGTGAGGACTAAGCGCGTTAAAGTAAGCGCGTCACTCCTGCCTGACCCAAAGGATCAGTCGCATGGCGAGTCCTGGGCATGCTCTCATACTAGGCGTTTTTCCCTAGTCGCTCGTATTTGAGTGGACGTCAGTCCCCGAGCATGGTATTTGGCCGTTCGAGTCGCTGTGACAAGGATGCGGAGGACCTTGGTCGCTGTGAGGAGCGAGGGCAGTTGTCTTGGCTCGGTAAACCAGTCGAGCTAGGCGACTCCAATGGGGCTCCGGGTTGGCGTTTTTCGTGGACGTTACAAGGCCTGGGGTTTCCCAGTGCCCTCGTACCGCACTACTTGGCCGTGCCGATCACTTTACCAGAGGTTGACTTCTGCGAATAGCATAGCGCTGTCATTACGAGTGCGAGTGGCACAAGACATGAAGAGTAGACGCAACTTTCGGTAACCACTGTTTATTTCATAGCGGGTGGGGAGTACATGTACGGGGTTCTAGGAATAGAACTTTCGTAGGAGGTTTACATTCCACAGTCGCTTGACGTCAAGTTTTTCGTCGCCTCGGACGTCGGTGAGGTAGTAGGCGTCGTTGCCTAGGACTCGCCCGATGGCGAATGGTCCCTCCCAAGGGGGGGAGAGCTTGTGCATGCCCTTCTTGTCCTGGATTAGACGCAGTACCAGGTCACCTTCCTGGAAGGTGCGAGTCCTTAGCGGCTGTGGTAGCGGCGGAGCCCTTGCTGGTAGATGGCGGTGCGGGAGCTAGCTAGGTCGCGTGCCTCGTCGAGCTGGTCGACTCTGTCTTGGCGTGCGAGTTCGTTTGCAGCCTCCGTGTAGTTGACCACCTTTGGCGAGTCGTGCTCGAGGTCGATGGGCATGACTGCCTCGGCGCCCTACACCATGAAGAAGGGGGTAAACCCTGTCGACCTGTTGACGGAGGTGCGGATGCCCTAGATGACGGAGGGTAGCTCCTCGACCCAACACCCGGCGGTGCGCTCGAGTGGTACTTGGAGCCGTGGCTTCAGGCCATGGAGGATGCTCTGATTGGCGCGTTCCGCCTGGCCGTTTGACTCTGGGTGGGCGACTGAGGCGAGGTCGAGTCGAATGTGGTGTTCCTCGCAGAACTCGGCCATGGCTCCTTTGGCGAAGTTGGTGCAGTTGTCTGTGATGATGCTGTTTGGGAACCCGTAGCGATAGATGAGCTCGCGTAGGAACTTGGTTGCGGTCTTCCCGTCGCATTTGCGGACTGGCTTGGCCTCCACCCATTTTGTGAACTTGTCGAAGGTGCGTGAAGCCGGAGGGGGCCTTCTTGAAGGGGCCTACCATGTCCATGCCCCATACGGCGAACGGCCAGGTGATGGGGATTGTCTTAAGTGCCGAGCTTGGCACGTGGGTTTGATTGGCGTATTTCTGGCGTCCGACGCATCGCTGGACAATGTCGATAGCGTCTGCGTGTGCGGTGAGCCAGTAGAAGCTGTGCCGCATAGCCTTTGCGACCAGAGAACGGGCGCCGGCGTGGTGGCCGCAGTCACCGGAGTGAATGTCTTGGAGGATTTTTCGTCCTTCAGCGGGCTGAACGCAGCGTTGGAACACGCCGTTCACACTGCGCTTGTGGAGCTCTCCGTTGATGATGACAAAGGATTTGCAGCGGCGTGCTATCATCCGTGCGTCTGTTTCATCCGCTGGCAGGGTGCCTCCCTCCAAGTAGGCGACGTATGGAGCGGTCCAGTCATCTGGCTCGGCGATTAGTGCGACCAGGGCTGCTTCTGGTTGCAGCGGGATTCCGATGTCGATCTCCCTGGGGGGAGAGACGGAAGGCTTGGTGATGGTGTCGAGGAAGACACCGGCGGGTGGTGCGAGTCGAGCCGAGCCGATGCGAGAGAGTGCGTCGGCCTCCTCGTTCTTCCGCCTATCAATCCACTCGATGGAGTAGCCTGCAAAGTATCCGCCTAGCTTGTCCACTGCTTGGCGGTATGCCGCCATGGTGGGGGAGACGGCGTCGCAGGTGCCAGCGACTTGCCCGGCGACGAGGTCGGAGTCTCCGTAGCAGCGCAGTCGGTTGACATTCATCTCTTTGGCAGCTCGCATGCCATGGAGTAGCGCCTCGTACTCAGCCATGTTGTTGGTGCAGGGGGTGAAGTCGAGGTAGAGGACGTAGCAGAGCTTGTCACCCTTCGGAGATGTTAACACGATCCCTGCTCCTGCACCGTCCGTGTTCTTGGAGTTGTCGAAGTGTAACCTCCAGTAATGGAGGTATGGCAGCTTCTCTGGCTGCTGGGCCTCCTCCTAGTCGGCGATGAAGTCTGCGAGAGCCTGTGACTTGATCGCCTTGCACGGCTCGTACTTGATGTTGTGGACGCCGATCTCGATGGCCCACTTGGCAACTCGCCCAGTTGCCTCATGGTTGCGGATGATGTCCTGCAATGGTGCTGAGAAGACGACCGTTATCGGGTGCTCCTGGAAGTAGTGCGGCAATCGCTGCTGTGCTCTGAAGACCGCGTATACCAATTTCTGGTATTGCGGGTAGCGCTGGCGCGACTCGGTGATGACTTCGCTGATGTAGTACACTGGTCGCTGCACCGGGCGCTCCTTTCCTTCCTCTGGTCGTTCGACGACCATGACGGCACTGACGACGCGTTCGTAATCCTCGACGTAGACCAGCATGGGTTCCTTGTCGACGGGGGCGGCGAGTAGCGGTGCTGCGAGTAGCACCTTCTTGAGGTCGCGGAGCGCGTCATCTGCCTCCTTGTCCCACTGGAAGGTGGGGTTTTTACGCATTAGGCGGTAGAGGGGCATCGCCTTTTCGCCCAACCGGGGGATGAAGCGACTGAGAACCGCGACTCACCCGACCAGCTTTTGGACGTCGCGCAGGCACTCAGGTTTGCCGAGTCGAGCGATCGTGTCGATCTTGGTGGGGTTTGCTTCGATCCCGCGCTTGGAGACAACGTATCCCAGTAGCTGTCCCGCTGGCACGCCGAAGGTGCATTTGCCTGGGTTTAGCTTTATCTTGTACTTCCGCAGGTTGGCGAATGTTTCCGCCAGGTCAGCGAGTAGGTCGTTCTGGCGAGCGGACTTCACCACCACGTCGTCGATGTAGACGTGGATATTGCGGCCAATTTGGCTCGCAAGGCACTCCTGCATGCACGCTGGTAGGTCTCCCCGGCGTTCTTGAGGCCGAAGGTCATGACAGTGTAGCAGAAGGCTCCGAATGGCGTAATGAACGTCGTCTTCTCTTCGTCCTCGACGACCATTTTGATCTGGTTGTACCCAGAGTAGGCGTCGAGGAAGCATAGCGACTCCGAGCCCGCAGTGGAATCGATGATTTGGTCGATCCGCGGGAGGAAGAATTGCTCCTTCGGGCAGGCGCTGTTTAAGTTTGTGTAATCGATACACATCCTCCAGGTCCCGTTTTTCTTCTCGACCAGGACTGGGTTTGCCAGCCACTTGGAGTAATTGATTGGCCGGATGAAGCCTGCAGTGAGTAGACGCTGCACCTCCTCGGCGATGGCTCGGCGGCGCTCTTCATTGAAGGGCCGCAGCGACGGCTTGACAGGTCGCACTTTGGGGTCGGCGTTGAGTTTGTGCTCAGCGAGTTGCCTCGGGACACCAGGCATGTCAGATGGCTTCCACGCGAAGATGTCCCTTTTCTCACGGAGGAACTCGATGAGCGTGCCTTCCTATGCTGGGCTCATGCCCGTCCCGATCGTCAGCGTCTGGCTGGAGTCGCCTGGGACCAGCTCGACGGTGCGGGTATGCGTCGTTGCCTCGAAGGCGGTGGGTTTGCCGCCCTCCGAGTTGGGATTCTTGAGTATGGTGGGGTCGTCGTTGTTGACCCCGCTAGTGTACTTAGCGAGCTCCTCGGCGTGGTTGGCCTCTACCGCGATGACGGTGTCAGTGATTTCGGCTCCTTTGGCCTCGCACTCGGCGGCCATGTCGGGGTCGCCGTGGATGGTGATGACGCCGCACGGCCCGGGTAGCTTCATCGTGTTATACGCGTAGTGGGGTGCTGCCATGAACTTGGCGAACGCCTGGCGCCCCAGGACGCAGTGGTAGGGGCTATCGAAGGGCACCAGCTCGAAGACGATCCGCTCGGTGCGGAAGTTTGCCGGTGTGCCGAAGGTGACTGGCAGCGTCATCTTGCCGATCGGGTATGCCTTCCGACCGGGGACAAGATGTTGATGGATCTGCCGCCGTCCATCAATGTTTTGGGGAGCCAGTAGTCTCCCACCTTGGGCTTGACCACCAGGGCGACTCGGCCCGGATACTCGATCCGTGGCAAGTGGTCCGCGTGGCTCCAAGTGATTGGTTGCTCAGACCAGTTGAGGAACTAGGGGATATCTATCTGGGCCACCGCGTTGACGGCGACGGCGCGGGCGATGACCTTCTTCTCGTGCTTCGTGTTGAAGCCTGTGAAGGTGTGGAGCAAGCCGGCGACGCTGCTGAATTTTCTGCCGTTTGGAAGGTTATTGTCGGGGTCTTCCCGCGCGCGCCGTGCTTTCTCGATCTCCTTGAGAGAGTGGCAGTTGGCGGTCGTGTGCGTGGTGGGCTTTCCTTCCCTGCTGTGAAATACACAAGGTTGGTTAAGAAGGGCCGCGGGGTCTAACCTCGGCTTCGCCTTGTAGTTTCCGTCGTCACGGCGTTGTCCCCCGTCGCGGCGGAAGCTCTTGGGATCTCACTGCACGTATCCGGCGTTGGCGACGAAGTCGACTCGCCCGTCACTGCGGCGCTTGCCGGTGAGGCGAGTGTTGCTGTAGCGTAAGTCGGGTCGTCTCCCGTTGTCGTGGCCGCTCGTGCGGCGGTGTCCTCCCGAATCGTCGTCGGTTTCTTGGTTTGGGTCCTCCTCCGCGTACCTTTTTGCGATCTCCAGGAGGTCCGGTATGTTGTCGAGTGTGCGATACACTCGTTTGAGCTTGGCGACCAGGGGCTCGTAGCAGCACGAGGTCTTGAAGCAGTGGATCATGGTGTCTGGGTGGAATCCGACCGCGTTGTACCACAGATCTTGCCACCGTTGGACCCAGCTGCGGGTCGACTCGCGGGGTCCCTGGACGCACCGTTCTAGGTCCTCGATGGTGGTGGCACGGGTGTATGAACCCTCGAAGTGCCTGACGAAAGCCTCTCGCATCTCCTCCAAGGAGTCGATGCTATCCGCGGGAAGGGTGTTAATCCACTGCCTGCATGCCCCCTCCATCATCAGGGGGAGGTAGCAGGCGGCTAGTAGGTCGGTGTGGCATGCGATCCCCATCGCAATGGGGTAGGTATACAGCCACACGGAGGGGTTGTACTTCTCTATTTCCTTCGGCGCTTTGAAGTTCGCTGGGTATCTTTCGCCTCGGATCATCGGTCCGAAGCACTAGGGCCCGATGTGGCTCAGCGACCCCCTCGGTTCACCGTCGCGGCGGTTGGTGAGGGTGTGCCGCAGGTCGTCAGGCTGGCGTGCGCGCCAGCTCTGGTTGTTGATGATGTGGGTGCGGGCGTCGATGGGTTGTCCGTTGGCGGCGAAGAAGTTGTTCGCCGGCCTGGGGTCGTTGGTGGAGAGTGTCGCGTTCGCGGGTCGGTGTTGGAGCTATAGGGGTTCGGGTGGCGGGAGTTGAGAGTGTTCGCCGCCATGGGGCGGCCGCTTGAGGCCGCTCTGCTGCCCGATGAATCGATTACATCCGACCCTGTGAGTCGACGCCTGCATTTTGTTGCTCGACCGCTTTGGCGAGCAGAGCCTTGGCATATTGGATCTGCAGGGCGCCTTCACCAGTGGCTGCGATGTTGTCGACTGCTGCTCGGCCCGCGACGAGGTTGTCCATTCGGGTGGAGAACAATGGGAGGACGTTCGCATCTCGCTCCTGTGAGGAGACCACGATCCTTGGCTGGTCCCTGGGGGTGCGCGGTTGGGTGGTGGCGGGGCGCCATTGGCCATTGCTCCTGGTGGGGGGGTGAGTGCTTCCTCCTGGCGGCGCGTTCTCGCAGATGGCGCGCTCGGCCGCGTGGGCCGGGTCGTTCTCGTCGTCGAAATTCAGGGCACGCCCCTGGACGGTGGGGTTCAGGCGCGACCTGATTCGGAGTTGGTGGTAGCGCGACAGCTCCTGCGCTGTCACCTGCTCGAGGCGAAATTTTTCGCGCTCGGCTTGGTCCTTGCGGACTGACTCCGCTAGCTTTAGGCGGAGTTCTTCGACCTCCGTCGCCGTCGCGTTTGGAGGGATTGGCATGGAGAATGGATCTTCCGGCGGAGCCAGTTGCCATGTAGGTCGCGGTGTGGCGACCGGTTCCATCGCGGAGGTCGGCGAAGTTCTCTGACCCGGAATTGAAGTCGAAGATCCCGAGCATAGAAGGATCCTCGAAGTCTCCGACGTTGGAGACCTGGGTGATGGAGCCCGCGGGTGACGCGGCGACAATGGATCCGGCGAGTGACGCCGGGTTGCCGAATCGGTGTCGTCGTTGAGGGCCACGTCTTCCACGGCTGCGGTGGTTTCGGCCACGTTGTTGTCGACCGAGTCGTACTTGGAGGCTAGGCGGTGGATCGTGCGGACCTGGCTCTCAGAGAGCCGGTCGCATGGCGGCGACTCGTGGATGCGAGCCGAGTCCTCCGAGATGATGACGTCGGTGAGGCCGATGAAGAGGCTGATCGTGCCGACCGGCAGGATCATGCTATGCGTGACGGGCCGTGCCGCCAGGACGTAGCTGCTCGGCAAGATCTGGAGCATCTCGCCGATCGCGATCATGCGGCCGGTAGCGATCGACTCATTGATGGGCAGATTGGATCTCGTCGTAGAACACCGGCCTGACTGGCCAGGCCCCACGGTGGGCGCCACTGTCGTGGGAATGACCATGGCAGATGCTGCAATCAGCAGCGAGTAGTAGAACATGGGGCAAGGGCGGCTAGCCATCTGCGGTGCGAGATGAGGGCTGAGACACAAGGGTTTACCCAGGTTCGGCCCCCGGAGGGTAAAGACCTACTCCTGCTAGATTGTATTATGGTGAGAGTACAATGGGGCGAGCTCGGCGGCTAGGCGGCGAGTCGCTAGGGTGTATGATGGAACATATCCTCTATGCGTCCCCCCGGGAGGTTTATATAGACTCACCTCCCTAGGGTTTACAGATCTCAACCGAATTAGTTAAGGATTCGGAGATTCTATGACCTAGTCTGACTGGGCCTAGCTATGCTTCTGGGCCTTCAGCTTCCAGTCGCTTGAGTCCACGCCAAGTCTTGATCCAGTCGCCGTCTTGCAGGCCCACTAGCTGACGCTTGGGCCAGTAGGAAATGTCTTGCTGGGTATACCCCGGTAGGCATATCCCCATCAGTGTGTTCGAACTTCGTAATCGAACTCTCTTAGATATGGTTCGTTCTATGATGTCACTTATAAATTTACCGCTATCGTTTTGGGGTTATGCATTAGAAATAGTCGCATTCACTTTAAATAGGGCACCATCTAAATCCGTTGAAACGACACCGTATGAATTATGGTTTGGGAAGAAACCTAAATTGTCGTTCCTTAAAGTTTAGGGTTGTGAAGCTTATGTAAAGAAGTAACATCCCGACAAGCTTGAACCCAAAGCGGAAAATGCGTCTTCATAGGATACCCGAAGGAAACTATTGGGTATACCTTCTATCATAGATCCGAGGGAAAAATCTTTGTTGCTAAGAATGGATCCTTTCTAGAGAAGGAGTTTCTCTCGAAAAAAGTGATTGGAAGGAAAGTAGAACTCGACGAGGTTGTCGAACCTTCTCTAGGATTTGAGAGTAGCGCAGCACCGGAAGTAGTTCCTGTGGCGTCTACACCAATAAGAGAGGAAACTAATGATGTTGATCATGAAACTTTGGTTGAAGTTACTACGGAACATCGCAGGTCAACGAGAACTTGTACCACTCCCGATTGGTATGATCCCGTTATGAGTATCATGTTGGTGGACAACACCGACGACCCTACGACATATGAGGAATCGATGATGAGCCCAGATTCCAATAAATGGCAAGAAGCCATGAAATCCGAGATTGGATCCATGTATAAAAACCAAGTATGGACTTTGGTGGACTTACCGGATGGCCGGAAGGCTGTCGAGAACAAATGGATTTTCAAGAAGAAAAAAGATGCTGATGGTAATGTTACTGTCTATAAAGTGCTACTTGTCGCAAAAGGGTTTCGACAAATTCATGGAGTTGACTACGATGAGACTTTCTCACCGTTAGCGAAGCTAAAGTCTGTGAGGATTTTGTTAGGAATCGCTGCATATTATGATTATGAGATATGACAGATGGATGTCAAAATGGCGTTCCTCAATGGAGACATTGATGAAGAGTTGTATATGGTACAACCCAAAGGTTTTGTCGATCCTAAAGATGCTAATGAGGTATGCAAACTTGAACGATCCATTTATGGATTGAAGCAAGCATCCCGAAGTTGGAATCAACATTTTGATAAGGCAATCAAAAGTTTTGGTTTTGTACTGATATGTCGGAAACGTATCTATAATTTTTGATGTTCCATGATTGTTTAGTATCTACTTTGCTTTGCTTTGTCTACACTTTGAGGTGTTTTTATATCTTTTCTAGAACTAACCTATTAACAAGTTGCCATAGTGCCAGTTGCCTGTTTTCTTATGTTTTTGGTTCCAGAAAGGCATAAAATCAATATTCTCGGAATTGGACGGGACAAAAGCCAAAGTCAATATTTTACCGTGGTCGACACGAAGTCTAGAAGGGAGACGGAGAGGCGCCACAGGGAGGCTAGACCCCCTGGGCGCGGCCAAGCTTGGCCCATGCCTAGGGAGGGTATGGGCCCTCTGGCCCCTTCCCAGCCTCGCCTCTTCGCCTATAAGAAGCCCCCGATGCAGAAACCCTAGGCACCCGATCAAAACTCCATGAAACCGTCTGTAGCCGCCGCCACCATCGTCCCTAGATTGGGGCGATCTGATGTTCTTCCTGGCACCCTGCCGAAGGGGAGATTATCCCGACGGCCTTCTTCTCCGGTATGATGCATGAGTAGTTCCACCTTATACTACGGGTCCATGTAGTATATAGATGGTTTTATATCCTCCTTGTGCTTTCATGTATAGATCTTGTGAGCTCTGTTCATGATCAAGATCTAATCTATTTGTAATCATGCATGTTGTGTTTGCGGAGATCCGATGGATATTGAGATTACTATGTCATATTGATTAATGGTTTTGTCTTATGATTCTATCATGTTTGTGTTGTTTGTGATCTTGCATGCTCTCCGTTGTTAGTAGCTATCTTGGCCAAATAGTTGCTAGTGACTCCAAGAGGGGGGTATTTATGCTCGATAGTGGGTTCATGCCTCTAGATTCCAAGGGAAGTGATAGAAATCTCTTCGGTTGTAGATGTGTTGTTGCTACTAGGGAGAAAACAATGGTCTCTTGTTCATGGAACAAGTGGATTATTTACCTTACACACTTTGCTTAAAATAGTTGTTTGTTGCTTGCAACTTAATACTGGAGGGGGTTCAGATGATAACCTGAAGGTGGACTTCTAGTCATAGATGTAGTTGGATGGCGGTCTATGTATATTGTTGTATTGCCCAATCGAATCTCATAGGATCTTTTTGTCTGGTATTGCATTGTTATGCCTTGACCAGTTCATGACAATTGCCCTGCTGTAATTTGTTTACCCTTCATGCCATGTTGTTTATCTAAGGAGAGCACCTATAGTGAACTATGGACCCCGGTCCAATCTTTACCATTGATACATCTTGGATTGTTACTATTTACTTGCTGCAAACCACCATTACCTTCCACACCATACAGTTAATCCTTTGTTATAGAAAACCGGTGAGCTTGATAATCTCACTGTTCGTTGGGACAAAGTCTTGAGTTTGTGTTGTGCAGGTTTCCACGTTGCTTGCAACACCCTTGAGACGTTTCCTTCCTCCTACTGGTTCGATACCCTCGGTCTCTACTGAGGGAAAACTTGCTGTTGTGCTCATCACACCTTGCTCTTGGGGTTTCCAACAAAGTGCACCACACACAGCCTCAGTTAACACTTAACTGAGTCGTGCATGGCCATGCTTTCCGAATCATATCATCAAAGAGGGCCCAGAGAATATCTCTCCAAGTGGAGGGGAAAAATCCCATCTTGGTTATTCACATCACGCATCTTGATTCTCAGTCGACCCGAACTCTGCCTTTATAACTGCCCAGTTACGGATCAGCGTTTGGCAGAACCTAAGTTGGTGATCCTCAACTCGGACTATGCAACAACGTCAGGTCTAAGGATTACATTGATTGAGATATACAAATGACAACTTGTTCGTTGTACCTCAATATGGGTCAATCCGACTCGCTAAACTCTTTAGCCGAATCTGTGTAAGTCGGAATAGCATCTCCATGCCCATGACAAGTGGAACCGAGTCATCAAGCCGACCTTCACATTGGTCTAAGTTGTGTGTCCAGCACAACCTCAATGACTAAGGATATTTAGTACAAACAACATGAATGCATAGTTCCACAACTGAATCACATATCCAATGATACACACCAGATGTTTATACAAGGACAACTTAATATCTTTATGAATACAATGGGAAATATCATCATACATGATTTACTCTAGGGCATATTCCCAGCAGTCTCCCACTTGCACTAGAGTCAATCTTCTGACATCACATGTCTAAGCATCTAATGGCCATGGCTCTCAGGTACGCCTCATGCTTCGGTTGTGGTAATGGCTTTGTCAACGGATCCGCAATATTTGCATCCGTGTGTACCTTGCATAACTTGATATCACCCTGATCCACGAACTGGGGAATCAGGTGGTACCGCATGAGTATGTGCTTGTTCATCTGGTGTTGTCTAGGTTCCTTGGCTTGTGCGATAGCACCATTGTTTTCACAATACACGTCTAACAGACTGGACGAGCCCTGAACCACACCAAGATCCATGAGGAAATTCCTCATCCAAACAGCTTCCTTTGCTGCCTCCGAGGCGGCAATATACTCAGCCTCTATTGTAGATGCAGACATAGTCTCTTGCTTGGAACTCTTCCAGCTCACAGCACCTCCGTTTATAATAAACACGTATCCGGATTGTGAACGAGAATCATCTGAGTCGGTAAGATAATTCGTATCCGTGTAACCCTTTACACTAAGTTCATCTTCACCACCATAAACCAAGAACATATCCTTAATTCTTCTAAAGTACTTTAGGATATTTGTAGCCGCTGTCCAGTGGATTTCTCCAGGATCAGCCTGGTATCTTCTCACAACACTTAGAGCATAGGAAACATCTGGCCTGGTACAAATCATGGCATACATGATGGATCTGACTGCAGAAGCATACGGAATCGCACTCATCCGACTTCGCTCATCAGTTGTCAAAGGACACTGAGTCTTGCTAAGTTTTATGCCATGGGACATCGGTAAGAACCCCTTCTTAGACGATTCCATGTTGAACTTCTTCAACACTTTTTCCAAATAAGTACTCTGACTCAATCCAATGAGCCGTCTTGATCTATCTCTATAGATCCGGATTCCAAGAATATATGTTGCCTCACCCAAGTCTTTCATTGAGAAACTCCTTTCCAATGATTCCTTGGTATCTTGCAACATCCGGATATCATTTCCAATCAGTAATATGTCATCCACATATAAGATTAGAAAATTTACTTTGCTCCCACTAAACTTCTTGTATAAACAAGAATCATGATCACCCTTGATGAAGCCAAACGATTTGACTACCTCATCAAAGTGAATTTTCCAACTCCGAGATGCTTGCTTCAACCCATATGTCGTGGTATTGCACGGCAGATGCTACTGGGGGTAGCTTACGTAGAGGGAGCAAGGCGATGTAGGAGAATCCGGGAGCGAGATTGGCACACGATGTACCCAGGTTCACGTCCCCTCGGTGGAGGATCGCTACGTCCTGCTGTCAATCCAGTATATGATCATAGATTGGTTTACAAGGGAGCCGCCGTAGGCGGAGGGAGATTAGATCTAATGAGAGATGTCCCCGTGGGGGTGCCCCTGGTGGATTTATATATGCAACCAGTTAGGGTTTACAAGTGCTAGTGGGCTTTCTATTGGAGTCACCGTCTTGGGCTTCCAGTCGGCGTCGGTCGTCTGGGTCCAGCACGCGCCAGTCGCCGTATTGGGCGAGTCGACCCACTCCGGGCTTGGCTTCAGTCGGCTCGATCCAGTCGGTGAATCCGCTTCGTGGGTATACCCCGATTGGTATTCCCCCATCAGTAGTCTCCGAGCGTGTTGTCGATTCGACGCGGGCTTGAGGCAGGGCACAGAGAGTCTTGACAATGGGTCGTGGCGAATCGGTGACGAGCTCATGAACAGAGAAAAGAACCGTGAAGCGGGAGGCGGTCGGCGTGAGCCAGTCGGTGATGGCCAGTTGGCAAAAGACGCAGGGTGTCGGTGAAGCCGCCAGTTGCGGCGAATCCCCGAACATGGAGCGTTCCGAGTCGTTGAGCGATCGGCGAGTGCCGAGTCTCCGAGCGTGCCGAGTGGCGAGGTTGGGCGACCGGCGAGTGGCGCTGTCTGTAGCACGTCGAGGTCCCGAGCATGTTGAGTACGCGAGGGCGAGTCCGCGGAGGCGAGTCCCTGAGCGTGTTGAGTACGCGAGGGCAAGTCCGCGGTGGAGATTCCCTGAGCGTGTCGAGTACGCGAGGGGAGAGTCCGCGGTGGCGAGTCCCCGAGCGTGTTGAGTACACGAGGGCGAGTCCGTGGTGGCGAGTCCCCGAGTGTGTTGAGTACGCGAGGGCGAGTCCGCGGTGGAGAGTCCCTGCGCGTGTCGAGTACGCGAGGGAGAGTCCGTGGTGGCGAGTCCCCGAGCGTGTTGAGTACGCGAGGGCGAGTCCGCGGTGGCGAGTCCCCGAGCGTGTTGAGTAAGCGAGTGGAGAGTCCACGGTGGCGAGTCGACGAGGGCGAGCCACGGTCGTGGAACCACGCGCACACGCAGCATGCCTAGGATTAGTCCCCGAGGCTCGAGTTGGCTTGTAGAGGTGACTTGAGGCTCTTTAGAGATGCATATTCTGAAAATAGTAGTAGTTGCTGCCGAGCATGACAAGTGGCAAGGTCGAGAGACCGGCGAGCGCCGAATCCCCGAGCGCGGCGAGCGGCGAGATCGAGCGACCGACAAGCGCCGAGTCCCCGAGCGCGGCGAGCGGCGAGGTCGAGCGACCGGCGAGCGCCGAGTCCCCGAGCGCGGCGAGCGCTGAGTTCCCAAGCGAGGCGAGTGGCATGGTCGAGCGACCGGCGAGCGTCGAGCCCCCGAGCGCGGCGAGTGGCGAGATCGAGCGACCGGCGAGCATCGAGCCCCCGAGCGCGGCGAGTGGCGTGGTCGAGCGACCGGCGAGCGTCGAGCCCCAGAGCGCAGCGAGTGGCGAGGTCGTGCGACCGGCGAGCGCCGAGCCCCCGAGCGCGGCGAGCAGCGAGCACCGAGCCCCCGAGCGCGGCGAGTGGCGAGGTCGAGCGACCGGTGAGCGTCGAGTCCCCAAGCGCGGCGAGTGGCGAGAAAGACACCGTTTTGCTGAGAACAAGGAAAAAGTACGAACTGCAATAAGGTGTATTTATGAAATATATTGAACATTTGTAAAGAGTGCAAATTGTAGATGCTGAAGAAAATGCATTTTTGCTACGTGGATCGATGGGCAGTATGTAAGGTTTATGCGTGTCTTTTCATGAGTAGGCAGACCTCTAGCATCAAACGCTTGCCGGGTAACAGGGACGCGATGCCAGACTGTTGAACCCGGAGACATGGTCGGACTTTTGGTACCCAGCAGCCTCACTACTTCGACAGACGCGGATAAACAACAAATAAAATTGAAACCGATCCCAAGTATGATTTTGGTCCCTAAAAAGGGTCATATGCGACTGCATGGTCGTGTTTGGAAAATAAATGGAGATGCATATATATTTTGGACTCATAGCATGTACGAGTATAAAGAAACTTAGCTGTTAGCATGATGAGTTCATGGTGGACGAGTCACGCAAAGTGATGAATTCGCGATCGTGCCGAGCTCATGACGTCGAGTCCCCGAACATGGCGAGTCGGTGACGGAGAGTCCACGATTGTGACGAACCCGCAGCAGGCGATACCGCGCTGAGCCTGTCCCCGAGTACGGTGTTCAGCCGAAAAGTGTAGACGCAGCGCCGAGTAGTGATAGTGATCTTGTTAAGACCATTAGTGAGACGGAGCGATGTAAATATGTCTTTTTGTCGTCCTTGTACATATGTAACAACACATCAAGAAAACTGGGATTAGATGCTAAATAAACGATAACAAATATCACTCTATAGAGAGCTTGACTTGTTAGGAATCAATCTAATGCAGAGCGAGCAAAGCCTCCCTGATTTCAGGCATGTCGCTGAGGCCGGCGGCGGCACGATCGTGTCCACCTTGCTCTGGTTACAGGAACCCAATGATTTTATCTGGCACAATCATCGATTGCCGGATGCCGTATAGAATATTCCATCAGACGATTCCATCTAGCTCAATACGTACAAGGTTAAATCGAAATAAACTAATCAAGTGCTATGAAATCAACCGAGAGAAGGGATTGAATTAAAAACTTAGCTGCCATATAGAATCGATTGTGCATGATCGCATGTGGATATGCCTTCGACGCATTGGCTGGCAGCCAAACCAGATCGATCTACGTGCGTGTGCTTGGCGGCTGAATCAAAACCGGTCTTGAGAAGAAAAATCGACCGTCGCCTGATGTCGATGAAGAAATCCAGCGCGATGATGCGGATGATCCTGTTGATGGCGAGGGATCCCACCCGGATTATCACCCTCCAAGCATTGCTTGCCCCACGGTGGGCGCCAACTGCCGTGGTATTGCACGGCAGATGCTACTGGGGGTAGATTACGTAGAGGGAGCAAGGCGACGTAGGAGAATCCGGGAGCGAGATTGGCACACGATGTACCTAGGTTCACGTTCCCTCGGTGGAGGATCGCTATGTCCTGCTGTCAATCCAGTATATGATCATATATTGGTTTACAAGGGAGCCGCCGTAGGCGGTGGGAGATTAGATCTAATGAGAGATGTCCCCGTGGGGTGCCCCTGGTGGCTTTATATATGCAGCCAGTTAGGGTTTACAAGTGCTAGTGGGCTTTCTATTGGAGTCGCAGTCTTGGGCTTCCAGTCGGCGCCAGTCGTCTGGGTCCAGCACGCGCCAGTCGCCGTATTGGGCGAGTCGACCCGCTCCGGGCTTGGCTTCAGTCGGCTCGATCCAGTCGGCGAATCCGCTTCGTGGGTATACCCCGATTGGTATTCCCCCATCACCATAAATGGGTTTCTGAAGTTTACATACCTTGTCAGCATTATCCGGATCGACAAAACCCTCGGGCTGTATCATATACACGTCCTCGGTTAAATTTCTGTTCAGGAAAGCCGTTTTGACATCCATCTGCCATATCTCATAGTCGAAATAGGCTGCTATAGCTAATATGATCCGAACTGATTTAAGCATCGCTACAGGCGAGAAAGTCTCGTCGTAATCAACTCCTTGAACTTGTCGGAACCCCTTTGCGACAAGACGTGCTTTATAGAAAGAAACATTTCCATCCATATCAGTTTTCTTCTTAAAGACCCATTTGCACTTGACGGGTCTTGCACCGTCTGGCAGATCAACCAAGTTCCAAACTTGATTTTCATCCATGGACTTTAACTCGGATCTCATGGCTCCAACCATGACTCGGAATCTGATCCCACCATTGCTTCCGAATAATTTGCCGGCTCATCACTGTCTAACAGTAATACATCATGAACACTTCGTAATCTTGCCGATCTTCGTAGTATAGGTGTTGCTGCCGGCTCAGCTACCATGACCGGCTCAACCTCCAACGTTTTTGCTAACTCGCTACTAGCCAGTTCCTCTCGAATTTCTTCGAGCTGCACCATGCTCCCACTTACTCCCCAACTAAGAAACTCTTTCTCAAGGAAGACACCGTTCCGAGCGACAAACACTTTGCCCTTTTCTCGGTTGTAGAAGTAGTAACCCAAGGTTTCCCTCGGATACCCCACGAAAATACACTTATCTAACTTGGCCGTAAGCTTGTCCGACTGAAGTCGCTTGACAAATGCTTCACAGCCCCAAATCTTAAGAAAAGACAAACTCGGCTTTTTGCCTGTCCAAATCTCATGCGTGTCTTCTCTACCGATTTTGATGGTACTCTGTTTAGTGTGAACGTCGTTGTTTCTAGAAAATAACCCCAAAATGATAAAGGCATATATGTCTAACTCATCATTGATCGTACCATGTCCAACAAGGTCCGATTCCGCCTTTTCGAAACACCGTTCCTTTGCGGCGTCCCTAGCGGAGTAAGTTCAGGAACTATTCCACAACTTTTCAGATGGTCATTAAACTCATGGCTCATGTACTTGCCTCCTCGGTCCGACCGAAGAAACTTTATTTTCTTGCCGAGTTGATTTTGTGCTTCATTCTGGAATTCTTTGAACTTTTCAAAGGCTTCTGACTTATGTTTCATCAAACAGATATATCCATACCTACTCAAATCATCAGTGAAGGTAATGAAGTACTCATAACCACCTCTGGCTGTCGTGCTCATTGGTCCACATACATCACTATGTACTAGTCCCAACAAGTCGGACGCCCTTTCACAACTCTTTGAAAAAGGTGTCTTGGTCATTTTGCCGAGTAGGCAAGATTCGCATGTCTCGAAAGACTCCAAGTCGAACGAAGTTAGGAGTCCATCATCATGGAGCTTCTTCATGCGTTTCTAACTTATATGACCAAGCCGACAGTGCTAAAAATAAGTCATATTCAGATCATTCAGTTTCAACCTTTTAACATTTATGTTATAAACCGACTCACCATCAAGATTCAAAATAAATAACCCATCCTGGACGGGTGCAAAGCCGTGAAACATATCATTCAAATACAAAGAACAACCATTATTCTTGATATTCGACTCATAGCCTTGCCTCATCAAACATGAAGCAGAAATAATGTTTCGACTGAGCACTGAGTAGGGGAAATGACTCTATCTGGGTCATCGTAGATAGACTGTCCAAAGTCGCCCATTTCATACCAGTCAACACCACCTACCAGAGTTCGAAACTAGTAGAGTTGTACATTGCTAGAATCGTCAGTTTGCACGGAGTCCCCAAGAACATTGTATCAGATCGAGGAACTCAGTTTACCTGGAGATTTTGGAAGAAAGTCCAAGAAGGATTAGGAACCCGACTGGACTTCAGCATAGCTTATCACTCTCAGACAGATGGACAAACGGAGCGAGTAAATCAAATACTAGAAGATATGTTGAGAGCCCGTGTGTTAGAGTATGGATCTAAATGGGAAGATTGTCTGTCGTTCGCAGAATTTTCATACAACAACAGTTATCAAGCCAGTTTGCAAATGGCCCCATTTGAATTCATGTATGGAAGGAAGTGTCGTACCCCTTTGAATTGGTCGGAAGTAGGAGAGAGTCAGATTTTCGGACCCAACATCCTACGAGAAGCAGAGGAGAAAGTTCACAAGATTCATGAGCACCTCAAGACCGCCCAATCCAGACAGAAGAGTTATGCCGACAAGAGACGTCGAGACATAGCCTTCAATATCAGAGATTTTGTGTATCTCAAATTGTCACCTTTGAAAGGAATGCAACGTTTCCAGCTCAAAGGAAAGTTAGCCCCCAGATATATCGGACCCTTCAAGATTCTGAGTCGTCGAGGAGAAGTATCGTATCAACTGGAACTGCCAGAGGAGATGTCAGCCGTGCATAATGTGTTCCATATATTGTTACTTCGCAAATGCCTTGAAGTCCCGGAGAAGACTGAAGTTTTCAAGAATATTGATCACCAAACCATAGAGATCAATGATGACCTGATGTATCCCGAATTACCCATTCGTATTTTGGAGGAAGCTTTCAGAACCACCTGGACCCGGAGTATCAAGTTTCTAAAGATTCAGTGGAGTAACCACACTGAAGAAGAAGCTACCTGGGAGCGAGAAGACTACATTAGGACAGAGTTTCCAGATCTCTTTAAGTCCTAGTTTTCTTTTTCTCAAATATCGGGACAAGATTTTGTTTAAGGAGGTAAGGTTTGTAATATCCCAAAAATATTTATCAAGGTTATCAATTCCAATCATCCAAGATTAGGGTTAACAAAAACTTTGTTAACAAAATCATTATGAATGCATGTGTGTATGTGATGAATGTATGAATGCATGGTTGGACTTGCATGATTGTTATGAATGGAAAGTAATGGTTTAAATATGAAAACAACATCATCTAAATCATTTCCAAGCAGAACCAAATTAAGATAAATTCAAAAACAAACAAAACAAGCAAATGGTCTTTTTTCCATTCTTGCTCACTAGCTCACTTTGAGTGTTTCTAGTCCAAGATTTCAAACACAAACAAATTCATTTCTTTTCACCCCTTGCTAGACCAAGTGAAAGGAACCCAAGCCCACCTTGCAAACCCACAGAAACATTTGGCAACCCTATTCAAATGACATTTCAAAATTGAATCTAGTTCATATGAGAAGATCATCATTTCTCAAAACCCAACCAAACCAGTGCACCTTGACAAATCCAAGCAACCATAGACTACCTAGTATGTGACTAGTACACCCACAAAGTTTCATTCAAAAATTCAAATTCAAATCTCTTGCGGCCATTTCATCAAACACCTTCTAAACACAAATCAAATTAAACATCAAACACTATAGTGAGCAGTGTTGTGCCAACCTTGTCCCCCCTCTAGCTCACACTACACTCTCAGTAGATCATCTATCTTGTTTAAGCCACTCTAGCTCACTGTAAACTCGACCATGCCTTCAATGGTGACCATGGCCGAGCACACTTGCCAACCCTAATGTTGACAACAAGCTACAACCCTAACCAAGCCTAGCCACCATGTCTGGGACACAAGCCACCGTCCACCACCATCCCCTGTCCAGTGCTCGAGCCCTGTCAGCCACTGGACCACATGGAACGCTCGCGACCATTTTCTCTACGACCATGCCGAGAGCGCGCCAGAGCGCCGTGCTCGATACACTCGCACAGACCGCGCCCCGCTTCGCCGCCCACGTGCCTGATCACCACCGCCCCATGAACATCCTAGACATGCCCGTTCGCCGCCGCGCGACCCGTAGCCACGGTGCACCATTAAAACTTCTGTCGGTGCCTTCCATAGCATCGACGTGTTCTGACCGCACCGCCCCACGCCTCGCCATGAAGACGTTGAGCTTCGCCAGGAGGCAGTGCACCGTCCCCTACCTTTGCCCATGCCATTAGCGTTGGAGATATGCCCTAGAGGCAAAACTAAAAGTGGTTATTATTATATCTTTGTGTTTATGATAAATGTTTACATTCATGCTATAATAGTATTAACCGGAAACATTAATACTTGTGTGATTTGTAAAATAAATTAGAGTCCCTAGTGAAGCCTCTTGGTAATACTAGCTTGTTGGTTGATAGATGATTGTGGTTTCCCGATCATGAACATTGAGATATTATTGAAAACAAGATCATATCATTAGGAAAATGGTATGATGTACATACTCCTATAGATAAGTGTAGCATTAAGATCAAGTCATTTCAATAGTTCGTTTGCTATAAGCTTTCTGATACATATTAACATAATTCCTTCGACCATGAGATCGTGCTAATCACCATCACCGGAAGGATGCTTTGATGACATCAAACACCACACCGTAACTGGGTGGCTATAAAGGTGGTATTGAGTGTTCGGAAAGTATGTGTTGAGGCACATGGATCAAGAGTGGGATTTGTCCATCCATATGACGGATAGATATACTCTGGGCCCTCTCGGTGGAATGTTATCCTGTTAGCTTGCAAGCATGTGAATGGATCACAAGGGATCACATATCACGGGAACGAGAAAAGAGTACTTATCGGTAACGAGGTTGAAATAGGTATGCAGAGATACCGACGATCAAACCTCAGATAAGTAAACTATCGCGAGACAAAAGGAAATTGGTATCGTATGTAAGTGGTTCATTCGATCGCAAATTAATCATAGAAATATGTGGGATCCATATGAATTTCCATATTCCTCTATTGGTTATTGATCGAAGAAGTGTCTCGGTCATGTCCGCATAATTCACGAACCGTAGGGAGACACACTTAAGGATTCGATGTTGTTTAGTAGATATGTAATGTAAGTAGGGATACCGAATGTTGTTCGGAGTCTCGGATGGGATCCGGGATATCACGAGGAGATCTGGAATGCTCTAGAGAATAAGATTTATATAAGGAAAGTCCGATTCCGGAGTTCGGGAATGATTTCGATGTTTTCATCGGAGAGGTTCTAGAAGGGTCTAGAAGGTTTACCGGACCGGATGGGGAATGGTCCATGAATGTGTCATGGGTAAGTGGAATGATTAGATCATGTCCTAGGTCACTTGGTTGGGCATTTGCAAGAGAGAATTAAAGCTCTAAATTGAAAGTCAAAAGAGAGGTTTGAAAAGTCAAACTAGAACAATAGTTTCCTAGTGGAAGAAAGAAAGAGTCCTTCCTTCTATCCAACTTGGGTTTGGGTATGGATTCAAACTCTCCCCTCCCAAGGCTGCCCTCCCTCTCATAAATAGAGGGGGAGGGCTTCCCCAAAGACCACAACACCAAGCCCTCCCCACCGTGTGCCGCCGCCGCACGCCGTCGCCGGTGGCGGCCCATCGTCGTTGCCATATTCGCCGCCGACACCTCCTCCTCCTCTCCGGCCTTCTAAACCTAGATCGCCGGGAAACCCTAGATCCACCATAACTCGCACCGGCTTAGGCGAAGCCCTGCGGGATCTTCCCTCTACTTCCACATCACGCCGTCGTGCTGTTGGAATCGCAAGGGGAGAACTACAACCTCCACTGCCTGCTGGAACAAGGGAGATGAAGGTCTTCATCGATTACCGAACGTGTGACCGACTACGGAAGCGTTGCCGGAACGCAGCGCCGGAAAGATCGTCTACGCGATCTTGAGATCGGCAAGTGTACGACTACATCACCGACGAGAATCTTCTCTCGTTAACCGCTTTGGAATCTTCAAGGGTGAGTACTCTAATCGACTCGTTGCTACAATCTAGTACATAGATCTTGGCTTGTTTGTGTGCATGCGGTAGAATTTTTTTCTTTTCCATGCTACAAACCCCTACAGTTAGCTCACTGTGACGACGACCACGACGAGCTCCACCCGCACCCTTCGGTTTCCTCGTTGCACTGTAAATAGAGGCCTCCCCCGTTCGAATTCAGCACACCAATCCACTCCCCTCTATCTCAGAACCACCCCACCTCTTCCTCAGAGCAAGGCGAGCACCAGGTGGCCGGAATTTCGCCGGGGCTTGCCGCTGCTGGAGGAGAAGGGCGTCGTTGATTGGAGCTGCCCAGGAGGAGCCACCAGTACCAGGAGGATCACCGTCATCGACTTCGTCATTCCCCCATCGCCGGCCCTCGCCTGAGCCCCGGTGAGCCGCCATAGACCCCCACTATCCGCTTTAGGGTTCAGTCTCGCCGGCGCTGCCCGATGGAGACGATGAACCACAGCCGTAGGATCTAGTCTAATCGCAAGGCTCAGATTAAAAGATACCACTTCGCGTAGTAAGAGCCACTGACGCCTGGACCCCATCTGTTAGTAGCCCCCGCGCGCGTTGTGCGCAGTGGGCCGGCCCAGTTATCACTCCCGCGTGACCCAGTAGTTTAAATCTAGATTTTTCATTTTAGTTTCAAACCTAGTTCTGTCTTTAGATTCAAAATTCAATCCAGAGAGATGCACTAAACCAAATTGCATGAAACTAATTTTTCTAGAAAAGGTATTGAAATTCTTAATCCAAGCCCGTTGGATTCAAACCTTTTAGAATTATATATCACCTTTGGTAAAAATAACAAGGAAGATACTTTTCTGCATTCAAACATTTTTCAAAATTCAACCATAAAATCTTTTGAGACGATTCCAACTCTCAAAAATCACATCTAACAAGACCTTTCTGAATATATAAAAATATCTAGGTTTACTTGTAGTAATAATGGACAAGTAATAAAAGAATTCCCCATAGGCATTTCTAGTCACTTTAATTAATTAAAATAAAAGGTTAAACCTTATTAAATTGTACAACAATCACATTTCCAAGTACTGAAATATGTGTGGATGACATGTGTCAACAATGAGTAGAAATTAATTTTTTAAAATAAAATAAATAAAACTAGTGCCTTAATTCTTTGTGATGATTGTGATGATGATAGATCATCTAGTGAAAACCCTGGTATGATAAATAGAATTAGTTAAGTATTGTTTGGTGATTGTATACCTCGTATTTATTTATAGACGCTAGTACCGACCAAGGATACGAAGAGGAAGGAGACTACTGCGAGGAAGAAGCTGAGGAGAACTTCAACCACTTCACTACACAAGGCAAGCTTCACAAAACAAGTTGACTTTGCAAGTTAACACTTGCAGGATAGTTATGCCAACTAGATGCTTTAGGCATATGTGATCATAGAACTTGATTATACCAAATCCCAGTTTTACTTGCAAGCTTATTTATTTTTTATTTCTTTATCAAAGCTTCTTAGTTATGTTTAGTTAGTGACTTGTAAGTTTTGGAAAGATTTTTAAAGGTAGCATAAAGAGCATAAAACTTGGCCTAAGTTAGATAAATCTTGATGCCATCCTGAGGCATGAGATTGAACTTAGATAAGTCACCCTTGTGTACCATCCCTCACTAGTGTTTACCCCAAACTTTAGTTGCTAGTGCTAAGCATAAAACTTGATCACTCTAGATGGGAATACTTGGTGAAAATGATTATGAAAACCTTAGAATGATGAGTCATTCTAATGAAATGTTTTGACATGTGTTCTCGAACACCAGATGATTTTTGATGATGAAAATGTTGAGGCATGAGCCTTACCCCATTGTAAAACTGATGGTTGTCTGGATGTGATACCATTCCAATTTTACCGTACAACCACAATACCCAAATTTGGGTAGGGCTTGACTAGAAGTTTATATACCTTAGTATGGGTTCCCTCGTGGCCGAGGTTGAGCTAAGGCTACCTCGTGAAGATTGACCACCTGTGTAGTTCCCAAGATGACAGATGGTCATGGTTGGGAGGCCAAACTCATGGGAGAGGTGCCTATACTAGGGCGTGTAATTGAAAGATTAGGATTGATTATCCACATACTGAGTATGGTGAATTCAAGATTGTTCCTGATGGATGTATCGAATATTGTGGTGCAAGTGTACCACCTCTGCAGAGTGTCAAACTATTCGAATAGCCGTGTCCGCGGTGATGGAAAGTTGGAGTGTCCATATTGTTCCATCATCAGATGTTTTCAAAATGACTTGTGATTTGAATCATGACTTTGACTTGACCACAACAGAGTTGTGAAAGTGAAACTTGAGTTCCCACTTAGGTGTTATAAAACCTTAAACTAGTTCTCTTTGCTTCTAAACTCAGTTAGAGATAAATCTGGCTTTTTGCAAAACAACCTAGAGCTTAGTATTCCTACTTGAAACCACTTTACCTGTTAGTGATAGTTTGCGAGTACTTAAAGAGTACTCATGGCTTTGTCCCTGGCTATTCCCGTGGCCAGACTATGAAGAGGACTATCAGGAGGATGGACCGCAGGAAGGTTACGACAACTAGGATCATCTCCCATCGTCAGTATTGCCTGTGACCATGAAGATGGAGCCTCGCCCACGCTATCGTTATTATATTATTCCGCTGCTTGATTGTACTAAGACTGGATCATGAAATTCTTTATTTGTTGTAAGACCTTATGTATGGTTTATAATGGATGATGTACTGTGATATCCAATCTGTTATGTCTCGCAAAAATGGTAATCCTGGGATTGCGATGTATGGCATAAGAGGCATCTAGGATTAAAAATCCGAGTGTTGACAGGAATGGAAGATAGCATGAAAGGGTTCTTTCCCATGTTTCCCAATACGACCTTTAGTAAAACTCAAAGGCCTGCTATGGCATAAGATAGAGAAAGAATGAGTAAGACTCCTTATGCCTCAGCCATAGGATCTATCATGTATGCCATCTATGTACTAGACCCGACATTGCATATGTTGTTAGTTTAACTAGCAGATATCAAAGTGATCCAGAAGTGTATCATTGGACAGCAGTCAAAAACATCCTTAAGTATTTGAGAAGAACTAAGAATATGGTTCTTTCTTATGGAGGTGATGAACAACTTGTTGTTAATGGTTACACCGATGCTAGTTGGAACATCAATCCGGATGATTCTAAATCTCAATATGGATACGTATTTACTTTGAATGGTGCAGCAGTAAGCTGGAGGAGTGCAAAGCAAAGTGTTGCGGCGATATCTTCAACTGAATCAGAATACATAGCTGCTTTGGAGGCTTCACAAGAGGCGATATGGATGAAGGAGTTCATTATAGAGCTCGGTGTGGTTCCCAGTGCGCTGGACCCAATGTCTATCTACTGTGATAACATGGGCGCCATAGCCAACGCGCAAGAACCAAGGTCACATAATAAGCTGAAGCATATCAAGCTGCGTTTTCACGCTATTCGAGAGCATGTCCAAGATGGTGACATAAATATTTGCAAAGTACACACAAATCTGAATGTGGCGGATCCATTTACTAAACCTCTCCCAAGGGCAAAACATGACCGGCACCAAACCGCCATGGGTGTTCGATATATTACCATGTAATCTAGATTAGTTCACTCTAGTGAAAGTGGGAGACTGTTGGAGATATGCCCTAGAGGCAATAATAAAAGTAGTTATTACTATATATTTGTGTTTATGATAAATGTTTACATTCATGCTATAATAATATTAACCGGAAACATTAATACTTGTGTGATTTGTAAACTAAATTAGAGTCCCTAGTAAAGCCTCTTTATAATAATAGCTTGTTGGTTAATAGATGATCATGGTTTTTGGGTCATGAACATTGAGATATTGTTAACAACAAGATCATATCATTAGGAGAATGGTGTGATGGACATACTCCTATAGATAAGCGTAGCATAAAGATCAAGTCATTTCAATAGTTTGTTTGCTATAAGCTTTCTGATACATAGTAACCTAATTCCTTCGACCATGAGATCATGTTAATCACCATCTCCTAAATGATGCTTTGATGACATCAAACACCACACCATAACTGGGTGGCTATAAAGGTGGCATTGAGTGTTTAGAAAGTATGTGTTGAGGCACATGGATAAACAGTGGGATCTGTCCATCCATATGACGGATAGATATATTCTGGGCCCTCTCAGTGGAATGTCATCCAAATAGCTTGCAAGCATGTGACTGGCTTACAAGGTATCACATATCACGGGAACGAGAAAAGAATACTTATTGTTAACGAGGTTGAACTAGGTATGCAGAGATACCGACGATCAGACCTCGGATAAGTAAACTATCGCGAGACAAAGGGAAATTGGTATCGTATGTAAGTGGTTCATTTGATCGCAAAGTAATCGTAGAAATATGTGGGAGCCATATGAATTTCCAGATTCCTCTATTGGTTATTGATCGGAGAAGAGTCTCGGTCATGTCTGCATAATTCACGAACTGTAGGGAGACACACTTAAGGATTCGATGTTGTTTAGTAGATATGGAATGTAAGTAGGGAGACCGAATGTTATCCAGAGTCTCGGATGGGATCCAGGAGATTCGGAATGGTCCGGAGAATAAGATTCATATAAGTAAAGTGCAATTCCAGAGTTCGGGAATGATTCCGGTGTTTTCACCGGAATAATCTAGAAGGGTCTAGATGGTTCACTGGACCGGAAGGGGAAGGGTGCATGAATGTGTCATGACTAAGTGGAATGATTGCGTCATGTCCTAGTTCACTTGGTTGGGCGTTTGAAAGAAAGAAATTAAACTCCAAATTGAAAGTCAAAAGGCAAGTTTGAAAAGTCAAACTGGGACAATATATCCTGGTGGATGAAGGAAAGAATCCTTCTCTCCCTCCACCACAAGCCAAGTAGGAGAAGGTGTTGGGGAAGGATTCAAACTCCCCTCTCCCAAGATGCCCTTCCTCTCATAAATAAAGGGGCGGGGGTGCCCTCCAAGACACACAACACCAGCCCCTCCACACTCCGCCGCCACCCAGCGCTAGCCGCCACCACACCAAGCCATCGCCTCCGCCGGCCACGCCTCCTCATCTCTGGACTCTAAACCCTAGATCACCGCTAACCCTAATTCTCCACCATAACCTGCTCCGGCTTAGGCGAAGCCCTACGGGATCTCCCCTTTACTTCTGACACCACGCCGTCGTGCTGCCGGAATCACGAGGAGAGAACTACAACCTCCGTTGCCTGCTAGAACAAGGGAGAGGAAGGTCTTCATCGAGTAACGAACATGTGACCGACTGTGGAAGCTCTACGGAACGCAACACCAGAAGGATCGTCTACACGATCTTGAGATCGGCAAGTGTACGACTACATCACCCACGAGAATCTGCTCTCGTTAACCGCTTTGGAATCTTCAAGGGTGAGTACTCTAATCGACTCGTTGCTACAATCTAGTAGATAGATCTTTCCTTTTTTGTGTTCATGCGGTAGAATTTTTTTATTTTTCATGCTACGAAGCCCTACACTATTAAGAGGGGTTTTCGATTGGATAACTTGATCACATCGTCTTAGGGAGCTCAATACTTTGCATAATTTTCATCCCCTTATTCTTGTTGCTTCTTCGTGTTTCTCTATGTGAGGTTCTTAAGCTTTTTGCTAGCTCTTCAGTAAGCCCATGTTCATCGAAAATGGAATTCGTATGCATCTTCTATTGCTTTTTGAGTTTGGAGGTTTTACCGGTTCTTCAGTTATGGAGGTTTCATACCTCTCCCTATTTGGTATTTTACCTCTTGGTCTTTCTCATTATTTATAGTCGCTATTATATAAATCTTGTTCTTAGCTTTTCAAAAAGCCCAAATTTGCTAAAATCAGAGTTCGGACGCAAAAGTTATTACCGTTTTTGTAAACATTGTTTTTGCCAGAAAAACCGGCGCTGTCGGTTTTGTGCCGAACCAATCATAGAGGCCGCCGGTTTACACCAGTTTATACCTAACCTCTATATAGAGAAGCAACTCAGAACCGATTCATCTGGCGTGGCAATGGTTCATTTCGGCTCAAGGTCTGGCTCGTTGGTTGTGCTATCGGTTCTTCCGGCGCACTGTCCGGTGCCACCGGACTTGCCGCTGGTTTTTGCCTAGGTTGCTCAGTTTTGTCTTCAGCGGTCAGATTTGGTTTCTCCTATACAGGGGGCTTCTTCCCCAATGTTTTCTAGGATTCTTGAACACACAACTGACCTCCTTTATTGTCCCCTTTGAGCTTGCTTCCTCTCCCTTACCTCTTATGATTCTTACATCTTTTTGAGGGATTTGAAAGAGGAGATCTAGATCTACATTCCCCACTAATCAATTCCTCCTTTAAATGAGAGGAAACCATTGGATCTAGATCTTGGAGTCTTTAGTTGATTTACAACATTGTTCTCCCTCTCTTATTCCTCCATATCACTTTTTGTTTTGGTGGGTTTTGAGTGTGAAGAATTTGAATACCTTTGGTGTTCTTGTTTTGCATTTTTGCATAAGTGTTGAGCTCTTCATTATGATATGTTCAAGTGACAGATCGTGAGCTTGTTACTCTTGAAGGGTGACCTCCTAATTGGCTTGGCGGTTGCCATGGTGGTATCCTCTTCATCTAAGATTGTGAAGAGGCCCGGGCTTCTCCTACGAGAAGCTTGTGAAGTGGTTGTGGATCTTGCCATCTTCAGAGTGGAAAAAATCTAGAAATAAGGAAAGTGGATATTCCTTCATCGGGATAGCCTTGGAGAATAAGATGCACTTCGTGTCATGGAGAAAATCCTTCGTGGGATCTCACAGCTCTCCAATGTTGCGTATCTTACTTGTAAGGGAACACAGGAATACATCTTCGTATCTGAGTGCCTTGTTCATCTCTATACCCGAGTTTACTTTTCTTGTGATAACATCGAGCTTGAAGTATTTATATTTTGTGCTATATTTCTTAGCTTAACTTATTGGTGCACTTAGTTGAGCCTAGTATATTTAGTTTTTGTGCTTGTAAAATAAAGTTAGTTTAATTATGTATTCTTTCAGGCCAAAACCATAATAGTTTGAAATTGCTTATTCATCCCCTCTAGGTGACATCTCTATCCTTTCAGTCTTCCTTGCCACCACTAAAATAAAACATTGATCCTTGACATTTGTCCTCATAAATAAAACACAATTGTTTGATCTCCCCCTATCAGATGGTTTCGTGCAAGGAATTTCTTTCATCCATCACCTCCCATGCACGTCACTACTTTCTCTTTCATCCATAATCTCCCTCTATCAGATGGTTTCCGACGATCTAGGGTTTAGAGGGCCGGAGACGAGGAGCTGGATTCGGCAGCGGCTAGGGTGGCGGTGGCTGATACATCCAATTTGCATCACCATTCTATATCATCATTTGCCTCTATTCATTGATATATGTCTTATTATGAAGTGTTACTTATGTATTTTCCTCTATTTTTGCATGTTGGATGATTCTTGGAGGATGAACTGTCGGAGTCAGGATTCTGATGGAAAGAGAGGTGTTTTGATGCAATTTCACGAAGATCAGAAAAATACCAGAAAAATATTGGAAAATGATATTTTCCCAGAAGATGAAGGAAGCGAGAAGGGGAGGCATAGATGGGCCATAGGGGGCCCACACCCCCCTAGGCGCGGACCCCTGGGCCGCGCCTAGGGCAGGTGTGGCCCACCTGGCCGGCCTCCGACTCTGCCCTCTCGCCTATAACTTCCTCTCGGAACCCTAAAACACGGGGGGCGACCACAGAAAGATTTCCGCCACCTCTGCGGGATGGAAAACACCAAGAGAGAAAGAGCTCTCCGGCAAACAGATTTCTGATGGGGAAATTCCTTCCTCAAGAGGGGAGATCGTCGCCATCAACACCATCGTCAAGCTAGACTTCATCGAGATCATCATCATCATCCACACCATCATCTTCCCCAGCACCATCATCACCACTCCATCCCGCTGTAACAATCGTGTTGAATACTTGCATAGTTCTTAGGGGAAACTTTCCTGGTGTTGATTACTATTGTAGTTGATGCTTGTTAGTGGAACCATTGGGTTATTGTTTATGTTTAGATTGTTATCCATTACCATATCATCTTTGATATTGATCCATATGATGTCTCGTGAGTAGTTTGTTTAGTTCTTGAGGACATGAGAGAAGTCATGTTGTTAGTAGTGGATTCGTGTTTAGATATTATTCAATGGTTTAGTATTTAATTTGTGGTGCTATTCTTCTAGTTGTGTCATGTGAACGTCGACTACATGATACTTCACCATTTATGAGCCTAGGGGAATGCATTGTGTATTTGGCTACTAATCGCGAGGTTGCCGGTGATAGAAATCTAAACCCCCGTTAGGACACCTTTGCACAAGGGAGCGTAGGATCTCAAAGTTTAAGGCTGTGGTTAGGTCTATATCTTAATTACTTTCCTGTAGTTGTGGATGCTTGCAGGGGGTTTAATCACAAGTATGTATTAGTCTAAGTAAGGTCGGTACATTAGCACAGGTTCACCCACACAACACTTACAACACCAAATAAAGGTACTCAGCTATTTGAAGCGAAAGCACTTGACATAATTCCCATGTGTCCTCGAGAACGTTTGGTCCTTATAAGTATTTCCATCGGCTTGTCCTTTGCTAAGAAAGGATTGGAACACTTGCTACGTTTATTTGTTGTCTTTATTACTTGCACCTTGTTTCTTTTCTTTATCAGAAAACCCCTAAAAATCCGTTTGCTAAGTATTTACAGAGATTTCCTGCTCCATACCTGCTCCTCGTTGGGATCGACACTCCTATTTATCAAAAGTACTATGATACACCCCCTATACTTGTGGGTCATCAAGACTATTTTCTGGCGCCGTTTTCGGGGAGTGAAGCGCTATTGAAGAGTGGAACTGGTAAAGGAAACTTCTACTGTGAGTATTGTTTTTTATTTCTGCTTGTTACTTTGTTTCCAATATGGATAACGCACTTGGTTTTCTGTTTGTGAAAACTACTACCACTGTTAGGGTAGTAGATGAACCACCACCTGTTGAGATAGATCCTTTTAAGATACCTACAAGTATTGTTGATCGTGTTATGGATAATTTATATTTAGGGGATGGGACTGTCCATCCTGGTGATCATTTGCTTTTTATCCATGAATTATGTGGGTTGTTTAAGTGTGCACGTATCACAACTAAACAGGTGAATAAGAAGTTACTCTCTATATCCTTGAAAGGGAGAGCTGAAGAATGATATAAGCTGCTGAAGAATGGGCAATCCATGGAATGGGAGGAAATTGCATCTCTCTTTTATTTTAAATTTTATCCTCCTAGTGAAATTCATAAGGATAGAAATCAGATATATAACTTTTGGCCTCGTGATGGAGAGAGTATAGCTCAATCTTGGGGGAGATTGAACTTACTAATGCTTAAATGTCCTATTCATGAACTCCCTAACAATATTATTATCAATAATTTTTTTGCTAGGCTTTCTCTTCATGATAAAGATTTACTAGATGCTTCTTGTGCTGGATCATTCACACGTATGAAGGAAGAAGCTAAATGGGATCTCCTAAACCATATTCAAGAGAACACTGAAGCTTGGGAGAATGACAAAGGAAGAAAGTCATGTATAAACTATGATTATGAATGCATTAAATCCTTATGGGAACTGATGACTTCCGTGATATTAGTAATGAGTTTGGTCTTGATTCTCAAAGTATTGCCAATTGTTTTAAGGCCTTTTCCTCTTACATAGAAATTCCTAAAACAAAGTGGAATAAGTACCATGATCCTTATAAAGATGTTGTTAGTCATGTTCTTGTTAGAAGCACCGAAGTTTGTACTACTAATAATATTGTGCCTAAATCTTATGTTGAGAAAATACCTTTCCTAGCTAAGTGTAGAGGTCCCAACCTTTAATAAGGTAGATATCCTTGTGTTTACAATTCTAGTCCCTAGATCAATAGCTAGCCTCCACAGTTTAAGATGTAATATCAAGAAACAAAGGTCATAGTATAACTTTATAACCAGGAATAAAATAATTCATTACATCTTACATAGCTCATTTGGCTATCTCATTACAAATGCAGCAGAATATCTATATAGCATGGAGTCCTTCATCTTCAAAGTGCCATAGGCAATCATGTTGGTTGTAGACTTGTAATCCTAATCAACACACTTCACTAACATCAAACAAACCTGCAACATAATAAGTTGCAGCCACAAGGGTCAATACACTTGAATTATATTGGCAAGTTTCACTACTATGTAGAAATAAGTGGATCCTATCAATACATGCATATTTGGCTAAGTAGGGTTTAGGATCATTTGCAGAAAGCAATATAGTTTTATCCTATCTTTTCAAAATAGTTTTGATCTTTTCAAAATCTTTCTAAACTCCTTGGAAAACTCCAAGTGCTTCTAATCCCTTATTAACACCATCAAGTTTTACTTTGAGAAATTGGAATGTCGAGATCTTCCATAGCTTCAGGCCTTAGTTGCTCAGAATTGTCCGTAACCGGGGACATGGCTAAGTACTTAGAATTTTGATCTTCTGCAGAAGTTGTACACTTTACCCACATGACACAATCTCGTCTTGACGCCACCAGTGGCCGCTGGATAAGTACTCACCAAGTGGAGTACCGGCAGATCGAGAATGTGACAAAGTCTTTCCATAGAAGTCCTCCCAATACACAATGCTAGCTTGTCTTCCAGGCACTAATGTATGGATAAATTTCCAATACACGAATCCCGTTAACCTGAGTAGGTGCCAATGCAAGGGTCTTCTACTATGTAGTTGACTAAGCTAGAGCCCATTTAGCATGTGGATGTACACGGAAGCCACTGTACGAGAAACATGTTCAATCTATAATTCCATGGGTGGTTTTCTTCTAGTGCACGTACAAAAAGATAGCCATATAAACATGGTTCCCTTTGTTGCCACCTTGTCCAAAATTGAGTATCCTCATTCCACCCAGGTGGTTCATTGAGTACTTGTTTTATTATATAAAACATGTATTTTTCCAACACTTCATATATAATCATGGTATGGTATTCCACCCCAAGTATATAGCAGGGCTAAGCATACTACAACTATGATGTTTTCACTAATGAAGATATAAGGATATCCTAATAGGATATAGCATAGCATAGAAATATAGTAGTCCTATCATACATACTACAAAAATCCACTAAGTGTAATGAAAATAGTAGGACATGGATGATAGTGTCACTTGCCTTTTTAGTAGAGAATACTGGTTCACTCCTTGATCTTGCAAATATCACACTCTTCTAATTTCACTACAATTCAATCAAGCAAGCACATATTCAAACTAGCATTCAAACAATTTACCACATAAAATAATACAAACAAGGCAATGCATGCAAGCATGGAAAATATTGTTTTATTTTGAAAAGTGGTTTCTAGTAGGCTCTAAACATTTTAAAGCTCCTATTGGTCATTTACAAAAGTGGTAAAACCATTTAAATTCAAGTTGGTGAAATTGGCCATTTAAATCATTTTTGTTTTGCTAAAATGATTTATATCCAAGTAATATTTTGTAGTGTTAGTCAAATATATTTTTAAATACAAATGTTAGTGTTCATGGTCAAAGTGTTTAATATTAATCCATTTGCAAAAGGTTTCATCCAAATTCCATTTTTAAATCAAATAATATCCTTTTTGCTAGAAATGCTTTTAACAAGGTAATAATTTACTAAGGTTCATCAAATATGTTTTCAAATCCCAAAACTTCGTTTTTAGGGTCAGAGAGTTTAAATCAATTCATTTTCCAAAAGGTTTTACTTAAAAACATTTTTAAACCATAATCAATATTTTTATTTAGCTAGAAATGCTTTTATTCAAAGATTTAATTCCTAAGTGTCACCAAATATACTTTTAAATCTACAAGTTTGTTTCTATGGTCAGTATGTTTAAAACAATCCATTTACAATAGATTTTACCATAAAAATATTTTTAGAATAAATTCTATACCCAAAATATGCCTACACATGTTTCTGCAAAAAGAACTAAGTTTACAAAACAAAATTACTAAACAAAGTACATGGTTGGATAGAATTCTTTTTGCTGATTACATTGATAAAAAGTTTGCAAAATTTGGACGTGTGGATAAAAATTTATGCAATTTACAAATTCAAACAACTAATAGAAATGTTTCTGTCTATTTAAAACAACACAGTGCCATGCGTCTTGTTCTTATTGGCCAAAAAGGGTTCGTGCGGATCGGCTGTTACAGAGTGTTAGATCTAAAGCAAATCATGCGGCTCAGATGGACTCGTACCCCTTCACTTTAGTCATCTATCTTAGCCGACGGATCAAGATCTAACGGTGCAAGTCGAATCGACCACAAACGAGCGGCGCTGCGACGATGGCTGGCGGCGGAGCGGTCTGGCAGAGGCGTCACCGGCGATGCAGGAAGCGAGAGAGAGAGAGAGAGAGAGAGAGAGAGAGAGAGAGAGAGAGAGAGAGAGAGAGAGAGAGGGCTCATCGAGTTCGCAACACGTTGCTGATGCTCAACGTGGTCGTCGGAAGGTAGGGGCGCACGGGGTTGACGACAATTGCTCGTCGGAGTTATCTACTGGCTCGGGCTCGCACGGTCATCGACGGGGGCGAGTTCCTGTGGCGTAATAAGTCAAGAGAATCAGTCAGGAAGATGGGCAAGAGTTTGGGGATTGCGAGGATACCCACCAAAGAATAAGGGGCGCGTTGATTCATCGGTAGCTGCTCGCCGGAGTTGAGACAGACTGCGGCGGTGCTCAGTCGTGGACAGAGTTGATGCTCTGGGTCACGAGAAGGCATGCGGTTGGGGTTAATGGATGCGCACAATGATGGTGAACAAGCGAGCGTGTACCAGAGAGGATGGGGTGGCGTGTACTCACCGGAATTGTCACCGGAGTGTATCGGAGCAGTGAGATTCGGGCGAGTAATTTGTTCAGCCTGGTGGCGGGGAGGGTGTGGCGATGGAGGCGAAAGAGAGAGGACGTCGAGGTGCTTTAACGAGCATGGTCGCAGGGTAGAATCAGTGCGGCAATAACGCGTATTGAAGCGACCATTCAATGGCTAGTAACGGCGAGGTGAGGGCGTGGTCAGCGTGGGGGTGAAGACAATGATGACCTGGCTGTGGGGCCCTACATCAGCGAGGTGAGTGTTTCGTGTGGGGTCCAATAGTCAGTGGTTGTGGGGGTAGGGTTTGCGGTGTGAACCGTTTTTCTACGGGGAGAGAAGATGTGCTAGTTAGTTGGGCTGGACTGGGCCTTGATAGTGGGTTGGGTTTGTTTCTTTTTTTTATTCAGAATCTTTTTCTTTTTCCTTTTCTATTTTGATTTTTGTTCAAATAATTCAAACACCATTTGAATTCAAACCTTTACCAAACTTTGAGTATATTTTTAATACTGTTTATTAACATATTCTAAAGTCCATTTTAGAATATTTCTTTTATTCTTTTAGGGTATATTAATTATTTAAAATAGGCCATTGTCTTAATTCAAATAAGATTTTAATTATGTTTTCAAACTCTATTTGAATTCTAAATTTTACCAAACCTTTTTCAGTAGGTTTTATTTATTCTTTAGTGTAAAATAATTCACTTTGAATTATTATATAAAATACTTTAATATGATTTAATGTTCATTTAAAATGGGAATTGTCTTTATTTAAATAAAATTGGATATTAATAAATCCTTATGATTTTATTTAAATAATCCTTTACTCTTTTTATTAGTCAATACAATTTCATATTATTTGTTCGGCCAAGATTTAATTTTATTTTTAAATATTCTTTATTTATTTATTTATTTCTTCCTTTGCATTATAAAATCCATATCTTTTTATTTAAGGATCCAAAATTGGTGATTTCAATTCGCATAACTTTATTTAATATTTTGTTTATCTTTTTAAATCCCTCTAGGATTTATTTGCTCAATATTTGGCATGGATTCTAGATAGGGCTTTATTAGCTTTAGAAATTAATTCCTTTCATCTTAGTAAATTCATAAGTTTTTATCTATGACTCCAAATTGAGTGAAACCAATTTATATTGTTTTATAATATTCTTATTTATCATTCTTGATCATTTATACATGTTTGTTGACAAATTTTTATATGAATCAAATCCATAGTCTTAGAGAGATCTTGGAAATGAATTATTAATTTAGGGTTTTAGGGTTTTGATGTTTCCTTTTAGAAACAAAAAGTTTCTTTTCACCCTAAATTTCAACAATCATTTCTTTTGTTTATTTATTTTTCACATTTCAAAATTTGGAAAATTTTGGGATGTGGCAGGCTACCACCCTTAAAAGAAATTTCGTCCCGAGATTTGGGAAGGCTAGAGGTTACAAGTTGGCTTGGAGACAACTAGAGTACTACCACCCTTAAAAGAAATGTTGTAGGGTTACATTGATGGTTCACTTGACTATGGGTTCAATACTTGATATCCAAACAAGGAATCCTTATTTTACTCAACTGAGTTAACTAATTCTCATCATCCACATCATCTAATTCTTCAATGGTTCCATACATGTCGATGTGGTTCACATGTCCTTTTTGGGCCACATTGGAGTCATTTCCATTGGAGTTTCTAGCATCCTTTTTATTTTTCTTCTCGGGACAGTCTGATGCATAGTGTCCAAGTTCCTTACAATTATAGCACTGGAACTGGCTAATGTCCTTCTTCCTGGATCTACCATGTTGGTTATGACCAAGGTCATCTCCATTGTCAGTATCATTTCCATTATTATCACTTCCATTATTGTTGTGGTGATGCTGATGTGGTTCAGGATCTTCATTGATCTTTTTGAATGAACTCTTCTTTTGCGATGATCCTGAGTGATACTTGAGTTTATGCTTCCTCTTCCTTTTCTCAACTTGATTCATCTTGTTTTCCAAGATGGTGGTTTTGTCACAAAGGGATTGATAAGTTGGGACATAGGCAACAGACAGCTGTAGGTTCAACTCATCATTAAGTCCTTTGAGGAATTTATCTTTCCTCTTAGCATCTGTATCAACTTCATCCCATGCATAGCATGTTAGATTGTTAAATTCCTCAATGTACTCAGCCACACTGAGGTGATGCTGTTTCAGATTGTGGATCTCCTTTTTCTTCAAGTTCATCACTCCGGATGAGATGTGAGCTGTACGGAAACCATCCTCAAAAATAGCCCAAGTCACATCCTTAAGGGGAGCGGTGATCTGAAAGTTGTCCCACCATGTTGCTGCTGGTCCTTCGAGCAGATATGCTGCAAACCTAAGTTTTTCCTCGTCGGTGCAGCCAACAGTCACTAAGTCCTTGTTCACCGAACGTAACCAGTCATTGGCTACCATTGGATCAGTTGTTCGAGAGAACCTTGCAGGCCTTAGATTCATAAATCTGGTGAGCATGTCAAGTGCTGGAGGATTATTTTGATTGTTGTTGTTGTTATTGTTGTTCTGATTCTGATTTTGCATAAACTACGTCATCATCTACATCATTTGAGCTTGAGCCGTCATCAACTGCTGCATCTCGGGAGTGAGATTGTTGTTGTTGTTTTGGTTGGGGTTGATAATCGAGTTTGCTATCTTTGTGGCATTTATTGTACAAGTTCGTGAAGAGGGCTGGACGAGTAGAATGAGGGAAAGCGTCGAGAAAAAAGAGGTGTAGACCCGGAAAGTCACTATCAATGAATTCCCGAGCAATTCGAAACCTACATATGCTCCGTATAGACAGAATCTAAGATAATAACCTAACAGATGACATGGAAAATAGGTATTACTATGGTCTATGTCAGTTCGAACCTGACGATCATCACTAACAGAGTCCATTAGCTCTTGTTGCCCTTCGCATGGTTGAAGTTGGATGTTGCTTTTGAGTTCCCAGTCAAGGATGATGCTAGGAAGGAGGATGAACCTATCACAAGACCTGTCTGCGACTCCCAAAGGGGATGTTGTGGACAACATAAAGACAAATAAGTTGGACAATAACAAAAGAGCAGTGTAGGGCTATACCTGGCAATTCAGCTTTCAAAGAAATGGAGTACTAACACGTCGACTCAAAGCATCAGCTACTTGATTTGTGGCTCCTGATTTGTAGACAATGAGATAGTTGAATCTCTCCAAATAAGCTTCCCATCTTGCCAGCATGTGATCGACATGTTGATGATCTTTGAAATGCTTCAAGGCTTGATGGTCAGTATAGACAAGAAACTCCTTAGGCAGCAAATAAACCTCCCATGTTTTCAAAGCTCTGAATACAGCATACAACTCTTGCTGATATGTACTCCATTTCTTCCTTGCATCACTGAAGAAAGCAATAGGCTTCCGTTCCAGAGATAGGACTGCACGAATGCCAACTCCACTTGCATCACATTCAAGTTCGAAAGTCTTTTCAAAGTTCGGCAACACCAAAATCTGATAGATGCACTTTGATCTTCTTGAAACTAGCTTCAGCATGTGGACTCCAGTGAAACTTGCCTTTCTTCAAGCATTCTGTGATAGGCTCCATGTGCCGTACTGAAGTTCTTCACAAAACGCCTATAGAATGCCATGAAAGCTTCTCACTTCTGAAATGGTCTTCGGTGTTGGCCATTCTCTGATAGTTTTTGGATTCATTCGATAGTGAGGCAAATTAGGAAGACTAGCACCAGGAATTAGATCAATTCGATGCTGAATATCCCTCATGGGTGGCAATTGTTGAGGCTCTCCCAATATACATTGAAATGCAGATAGAAGTCCTTGCATCTCTGCTGGAACCTCAATAGAAGCGAGATAAACTCCCTTGACTACAAGTACAGCACATGACATAGATTCCCTCACATCTTCAACAAAATCACTTGGGTTGGAAATAACATGGTCTTCTCCTCCACTTTAGAAATAGGCTTCTCCATGCTCTTTATAAGAATAACAATCTAGAGATTGTTCCATATAAAGGAATAAGAGGATTCTAGACTACAGTGTGTAGCATCAACATCATATTGCCAAGGCCTCCCAAGAAGAATATGGCTGGCATCCATATCAACAACATCGCACAACACATTTGAGCGATAGTTTTTACCCAATGAAAGAGACACATGGCACTGCATGGTAATCCTCATGCTTACTCCCTTCTTGATCCAGCCAATAGTGTAAGGATTCGGGTGAGGATGTGTCTCAAGCTTCAAATGCTCCACAAGCTTTTGAGAAACCAAATTCTCACAGCTGCAGTTGTCGACCACCAATTTGCATACCTTGCCATTAACAGTGCACTTGCTCTCAAAGATTTTATTTCTTTGTGTATCTTCAGGCTGTATTGGAGAGCACAGGAGCCACTGGATTACACACACAACCTCTTCGCCTTCTTCTTCACAGAATTCTTGTTCACGAGTCATTCATATTCTTCTCTTCCAATGCTTCCTCACTGCTTGAATCTTGGTGAAAGGTGTTAACAAACTTGATCTTTGGACAGCTGCTGGATATATGTCCTTCTTCACCACACTTGTAACACTTGAATTCTGCTCACTCTCAACATCTCCATTCTTCAGATCCCCACACTTGGGTTTTGAAATCAAATAGGGTTATGACTTTTATTTCATGAGGAGTTCAAGGCATGTATGGATCTATATCAGATTCAATATCACATGTTGTTCCAAAGAGTTTGCATTCATCTAATACCTTTTCGGATCAATATCCAAATCATCATATGAATCAAGAATTGGTAGAATCACTTCAGTACCCAACCGGTAAAAAGGATTTCGAGGATATAGTTTACAAAACTTAGCATCAAACTCATCAATTAAGAATATATGAAATAGTACTTGTGTTAGTTCACCTATAACTGGAATATGATTCAAATACTGCCCATTTTCATTTGTATTTAAAATATGCCTAATTGGTAGGTGAACAAAGCTATCAATCAGTCTTTTTTCAATATCAATTTGATAGCGAGGTCCTGACCCGATATGAGGATGTTCTTTATACGAGATGGGATACCAATGTCCTTCTAGCTTCAACAAGCAATGATTCATATCTGGTTGAGAGAGATGAGATTCGCAACATCTTAAATCATGTGAATCTAAGTGGACTTATTCATGTCTTAGAGCGTGATGGCGGGTGCCTGGGGGTTAACTGTGACAAGTCAGAGTTATTCCCTGATGCAGATGGTTATGTTAGTGTCATTCAAGCAGACGAGGGTGAGATTGACGATGATAGAGATTAGAGATTGATTTCTGATTTCTATAAAGGGATAGAACGGATATCTTGATTATTGATTGAGTAATCTATTCATAATAATAATGAGTATCCCTCATCTAGGGAAACCTTAACGTTCTGCACATGGAAAAATCAAAGGCGATATAAGGTTCATCGATAGAGAAGATGGTTGTTCTACACAGTGAGGATATGGGGACGGTGCATTTTACAAGAGAATGGGTCACACCTGTTTTGCTTAACTGACCTGTTCCTTCTATATTGGTCAGATCAGCACGAAACTATAGATACTATGTTCTTCCAAAGTCGGAGGAAGATGTCGGAAAATCAAGCTTGAAATCGCTGACCCCACATTTTATGATTTCTCATATCCTTCTTGTACAATCAGCCACATGCCTCCCCTCATACGATCTGCGACCCATTGGGATTCTACTTGGATATCCTTTTCCTTCAGCTTCTCTCTGTCAATGAGTCAACGTTTCCCAACTCAGGTACTACACTAGTTAAGGATGCGTTGCCTTACGTTGAAGCTGCTTATAACTCTCCATATTCTTTTTTCCTTAGCCTCAATTAACATAACGGCATTTCATATTTTATATGTCTCGCTTCGCATCCGCTTTTCGCACTATTTTTAGCATACCGCTCCTAAGGTTTGCTGATGAATAGCGTATTGGGGTGGGGGATGAACAATTCACTATTGGTGGACAGGAATCAGTACCGATGGGAGGAGGTGGTTTACGGAAGTGAGACAGACTTCGTGGACACATAAACAAGTAGGACTACGATGACCCAGTAGATTCCCCAAGGCAGGCGTCTAGCTACTACGTCAGTACTTTCGTTGGCATTACAACACACGTAGCAATGGTTCTGTGCAAAATTGGTTCACGTCAGAAGAGGACCATCACATCTGCGCATTCCTTCCATTCTTTGGTTGGTTTTCCAGGCGCCTTTGTCGGCATGCATATTGGCTTCTCGGAAATTCATTCTTCTAAACAGGAGGTCTAGAGCCTCCTCTAGGGGGCATCATCACGATCCTGCTCTTTATCCTTTCTTCTTATCCTCATCTTCCGAAAAGTCAAGTGAGCAAGACTACATAATAAGAGAATGCGGGAATGGATCTGAGACTGATGGCTGACCGGCCTACACCCACCCACCGAACCCTTAGCCCTTGCTTCAATTAGAGCAACATACGAAGCATCTAATAGCGATTCTGAGAATCAGTTCGGAATGAATGCTATACTTTTTCTTCCCCACTCATCTTATTAAGCCTTTTTATTAGCCCGCTTAGCTTCCGTGCCCAGATAGACTTTGACTATACTCTAAAAGAGAGCTAGATGATCTGTTATCAAGTGAGAAGAAAGGCAGGTCCAGAATGCCGTTGATAGGCCTAAGTCCCTCACCTAGAGTCATCGTTGGATTCGTCGGAGGAAAATCGGTGACCTAACCTACAGGAGTCGAAAATGAAGTAGGTCCAGGTATGATCAAGCCCTGTCGTGAGCCAGTGCTTGAACCGTGGTTGAGGCTGCCGATGCCTCTCACATTAGCGAAAAGACCTCCCAGCCGCTAAAAATAAGGCTAGGCTTGCGAGCCCGCCTTCCCTAATGAGAAAAGAAAACTAGAACTTGACTATAAGCTGGGAACTCTTTCTGACTAAAGAAAAAAGGAAGCTAGAATTTCGATCCAAGCCCTGGCTCACGCCCGGAAACCAACTGTGCTTCGAAAGTGAGAGAAGAGATCTAACTCACCGACATCCACATCAATAGAAACAGACGAAGCAGCTCAAGTAGAGCTAGAAATGGAAGCCGAATCAGCATCTTCTTCCTTTTTCCATACAGAGAAAGGTGCCTTCGCTTATAAGGCCTTTATTTTCTTTTATTTGATCAGGATTCCTTAGAAGAAATTGGAAGAAAACCGTAGCGAAACGGTTGAACCTTAGCGAAGTATTTTTGGTTCATTACAACCTTATCCTATTCAGAATCGAAGAATAGGAACAATAGGAACGAAGTAGCTCGCCTAAAGAGGAACTACAATGATTCTTTACTTCGATCAAGAAAGAGCTTTCTCAATAGAGTTGCTTACTACGAAAAGAAAGAGGTACCACTAATTAGATGGATCACTAGCCCTTAATCTCAGTCACTGATTCAAGAACGAATACCGATACAGCCGTTCCCTTGTCGGTCTACTGCCTGATGGCTTTACATCGCTAAAGAATCTGTAATGGACAGTCAAGAACTCTGAATCAAGAAAAGTACCAAATCGATTGGAAATGTACGCTCCTGTGGGAGTCGAACCCACCGCATAGGTGCCTTGTTCTACCGAGAGATGAACTAAGGAGCGGCAACCCCTACATCAGTTCTTTGTACCGCCCAGAAGGGCACGAGAGAAAAAACAAAACCAATAAAAGATCAGACAAGACGGAATTGGTAACGTGAACGTCTTTTCGTCTTCTTGCCCGAGTTTCATATAAAAAAACCTGGCTTTCCAGAAAAAGAAGTACTGATTGAGAAAGGCTTTCCCTTTTCTGATGGCTATCCCTAGTCTATTACTTACTGAATTTCTTGTCTACTGGCTGGAAACTGGAAAGGCTTACCACTGGATCGAAGGCAGAAGAACTTTTAGGATTGGCTAGAGGGGAACTATGAACTACTCCCACAATCCCATTGGCTGCACGGGAACCCGATGTTATTAGAAAGTCTTCATTCATTCTGAATCTTTTAGAATATCGCTTATTACGGTACGGGTATCTTTTTCATTTCATTGACTATATATGTTTCTTTCCATATGAGATATTCCCTTTGCTTGAAATCTGTATTTCAAACTCCAGCTTTCACTCAAGCCATTCTTTGCCTGTCGACCCTCACTCTTCCTCTTGCTTCCTTAGTCTCGAGCATAAAGAAGGCAACAAAAAACAGGTGGGAAAGGTATACTTTTCACAGCCGACAAGCGGCACATTTAAGCCCTAAAGAACTAGCTTCCTAGCGGACTTACTCACTCGATCACCGACTTTCAGAGGTTTTCCCTTGAAGGGAAAGCATTAAAGGAATCCCCTCACTAAGCTGGAAACGGGGGAGTGTGGTTTTGTCAATCTGTGGGTGGATCTCTTTCTAATTTGAGGAGAAGTCCTGGTGGGTTTGGCTTCTTTCTATTCTTCAGCACCAGGAGGGAGAGGTTAACATGACTCGTGATACTATGCAAGAACCTGTGGGCGGTTTTCTAGTAGATAGCCAAGATGAGACAGTAGATGCATTTCAACCAATGGAGTGGCTGCCTACAAGGATCGCCGGTTATAGGGTCACAGGGACTGCGTTCCCTGGTACCAAAAGCACGTTCTAGGTGATATTCTCGGCTCTATTCTATACACCTCTCTTCCTTTGCATGTAGGAGTGCATCCCTCTCGGTCTCAGGGCTTGCTCAATCAACCAGAAAAGAAGGCTGAGGAAAGTTGTTTGATTGACCATTGGTTTAGGCCCTGCATAGATGGTTTGCTATGATGAGGTCCCGGACCAGATACAAAGCTGCATAAAGTAGCTACTTCTTACAGCCCGACTCTAACATGGTTATACCCTACGGGTACACGACCTCAGCATACCTGGTCCAGCCCAAGGAAGGCCCACGGCAGATGTATGCCGGCCCATGAGGATTTTCGGGTGGCCAAGGCCCATGACGCCTTCGGATCCTTGGAGAGCAAGACTAGCGTAGATAGGAAATTCAAAGGGGTAAAACCCTAGAACTTGTAACCGACTAGGTCTATTCCCGGGACCTGCCTAAGTCTATATAAAGGCCAGGAGGGCA
This sequence comes from Avena sativa, assembly GCA_916181665.1. NCBI lineage: Eukaryota > Viridiplantae > Streptophyta > Magnoliopsida > Poales > Poaceae > Avena > Avena sativa. Next base: position 5,461,031 of record OV702293.1, on the reverse strand, counting down.
CGACCTAGATCTCTCGACTCATACTTTCGCATACACACCTCCACGCTAGATCGAATCTGCGCACCCGTGTAATCTTTGGTTCCGCCATAATCAAGAGCAGACAAGCAGGAGTAGGGTTTTCCCTCCGGGGGCCTGAACCTGGGTAAACCTTGTGTCCCCGTGTTGCTTTTTTGCTAACCGTTCCACGATCTCCAGCATCCCCATCTTCTCCAAAACCCAAGTCCATAACAATGGGCATTGATGAGATCAAACCTCGTCAATTGGCGCCGTCTGTGGGAATTGGGGCTGCTGATTGTGCGGTCGTGACGGTCCCAACCCGATCGATCTACAACTATGCGGTGACGGAGAGTCACCTCCTCTTTGGTGCTTTCGACTTCACCGCCCACTCGCCGGCCACCATGAAAGATTTTGAGCCGGTAGGCGACGGACTCGAGATCCTATTCGGGAGCTTCTACTTCCAGGTGGGTCAGACTGGTACCCTCCGCCTCCCTGAGCGGGTGCCCCTACCATCAATCAGGCCCGCCTCGTGGGCTCCATACCCTGTGCTACGTACATCGTCATCAACAGATGAGTTCTACGACAGCAGCAGCTGCAACTCCGATCTGTGCGATCCACCTTCGGAGGAAGGGACCTACGGTTTCGGATCCGAAAGATGCGGCAGTAGCGGACCAATCTACGAGCGCTACCAATGCGCCGTAGTCATCCAGAGCAACGTGGAGCAGCAACCGCCCAACCCGCCGCCCAACTCGAACCCCAACCCGCAGGACAGAAACGGCGGGAACAGAAGAAGCCAGTCCCCCCCACCCGACGAGGAAAACAACGGCCACGTCATCCGACTTAGCAAAAAAGTATGGGCCCAGGCACGCCACGCCGTAGCAGGCGACATAGTCCTGCCTGCAAACGCCTCACGTGAACTACTGATGGCATACCACTTCCTCCTCATCGAGGAGCACAAGAAGCAAGTCAAGATGCAAGAAACACTTGACAAACGCAAGAAGGCAGCCTCTGAGTCCAGCGCGCGACGAGCTGCGCTCTCCGCCATGGCCCCTCGCTCTAGCACAGACGGAAACCAAGGAAACAAACACCGCTCTCGGGTGGAGAACATGGATCCCAAGGAGCGCTGTGAGGTGACCCGAACTCTCCACACATCGTTCATGGAGATGGACACCGGCGGCAACGTCATCCCGAAGATGCCGCAAGCTGCGATCATGGCAGCCACTGCGTATCTCGCAGCCCACCCACCTCCGGAGGGGGACCCGAAAAGAGCCATGCATAAGTCCGCACTTACCGGACTCGGACTTGTCGGAGCTACGCTCCACCAAGACGCTCCTGCGGAGCCGAAGAAGAAAGCTCCGGCCAGGCACGACCGGAGCCCCACCGCTTCATCCGAAGAGGAAGAGGAACACGACCTTCCTCGAAGGAAGAAGATCTCGCGTCACCATAAACGCGACTACGACGCCAGAGACGTGCTTACACAGCGCAAAATCAACAAAGCGCGAGCCAAGCGTGCATGCTCGTCTGAATCCGAGATGGACGAAGACGAAGGAGAACTCTGTGGAGCCCGATGCTTCAGCAGATCTGTTCGGCGAACGCGGATGCCACGCAATTTCAAGCTTCCTTCGGATACTCCGAAGTTCGATGGCACGCAAGATCCAAAAGCATGGCTCAGTGATCATCTGTCATCCGTCAAGCTGTACGGCAGTAACAAAGAAACCGCCATGCAATGCCTTCAGCTGCAGCTGACAGGCGCTACCCGAATCTGGCTCAGCAGCCTATCATCAGGGTCCATCTGAAGCTGGGAGGAGCTAGCTTACAGCTTCATCTAAAACTTCAAAGGCACTAGCAAAATGCCTGCCTCAATCGAAGAGTTGCGCGCCTGCACTCAACAAACGGGCAAATCCATTCGCTCGTACATACTACGCTGGTCCAACACCAAGAACTCCGCAACACACATCTCCGAAGAGAGGGCCATCGACGCCTTCAGGGACGGCGTCAAGCGCCAAGACTTCAAGGAGGAACTCGGGCGCGTCAAGCCCAAAACACTCGACTCAAGGGAATATGCCCGAGAGGCAATAATAAAGTGGTTATTATCGTATTCCTTATTTATGATAAATGTTTATTTTGCATGCTATAATTGTATTAATACGGAAACATTAATACATGTGTGTTTAATAAACAAAAAGGAAGTTCCTAGTTATGCCTCTCTTATAAACTAGCTCGTTGATTAACAAGATGATCAAAGTTTCCTGATCATGGACATTGGATGTTGTTAATAACGAGGTCACAACATTAGTGTAATGATGTGATGAACATTCATCCGAAGTATAGCAATACGATCAAAGTCATTGAGTTTATATTGCTATAACAACTTACGAAGTGATCCTAATTCTTAGACCATGAGATCATGTGAATCACTAACACCGGAAGAGTTTCTCGATGACATCAAACGTCACACCGTAACTGGGTGATTATAAAAATGGCTTCAGAACTACTAAAGTGTTATGTTGAGACCCATGGATCGAGAGTGGAATTTGTTCATCCCGATGACGGATAGATATGCTTTGGGCCCTCTCGGTGATATCACATTGATTAGCTTGCAAACAAGTGATTTGATCACTAGAATGTTATATCACGGGAACGAGAAAATAGTACATGTCGGAAACGAGATCAAACTAGGTATGGAGATACCGATGATCGAATCTCGGACATGTAATATATCGTGAAACAAAGGGATTAAGATACTAGCGTAAAAGGTTCACACGATCACAGAAGTCATCGTTGAATGTGTGGGAGTCAGTACGGATCTCCAGGTCCTACTGCTGATTATTGATCGGAGAGGGGTCTCGATCATGTCTGCATTATTCGCGAACTGTAGGGTGACACACTTAAGGTATACCGACACCATTCGGAGCAAATGATATGCCAGAGAAAGAAAAAGGAAAGCGCAGGAATTTATTTCACTAGACACCGAAACTGTTTCGGTTGAAATTGCTGAAACTGGTTCTGCATGTGAAATGGAATACTAGCAAGGGGTTTTATGTGAATGTTTGTTAATTAAAGTAATTAACAAAATTCTGAATAAATAAATAAAAGAGTTTTATTTAAATGAGAGCTTGCATTAAATTTGGTGGAAATTTAATGCATGTGAGTGGATTTTTGAGTGGAGGCTTTTTAATGAGAGTGGAGGCTTTTGATTTTGAGTGGGAGCTCCACCCACATGAATGTGGAAGAGGTGGGGGCAGCCCCATGGCTGGGCGCCATGCCCCTTGGGTGCCCCCCTCTTCCCTATAAAAGCCCTCCCTCTCCTCCTCTCAAAGCACACCTCCTCGTGAAGGATCTCTCTCCCCCCTTTAGAATTCCCACATGGTCTCGGATCAGCGAGATACATGTTCCCGGTGGCTTTTTCTGGAAGGATTTGTTGCTTCCGCTGCTTCGCTGGAGCGAGGGCGCGGAGGTTGTCGGGGTACCCGTACGTGTGTGCTATCACGGATGCACCCCTGCTTTGAGGTGCTGGACTTGATCGTGCTGGACCAGCTGGACCAGATGGACTTCATCACGATCTTGAGATCGGCAAGCGTTCGTCTACATCATCCACGAGTACAACCTCATTAACGCTATTCGGTCTTCGAGGGTATGTATTCTATGGATGTATATCCACCCGTTGCTTGTATGTAGTAGATAGATCTTGGTACTTAGATGTTCCCATCGTAGGAAATTTTTTGTTTTCTATGCTGCGAACCCTACAGTGGTATCTGAGCCGGATCTATGTGTAGATACTTTGCACGGGTAGTACACATATGAGTATGTGGGCGATGATGATCATTTTATTGCTTCTTAGTTGTACTTTGGATATTGGTGGCATAGTGGGATGAAGCGGCCCGGACAAACTTTACATGTCCTCGCACATGAGACCTGTTCCACGCTTGACATGCAACTAGTTTTGCATAAGTGGCTAGCGGGTGTCTGTCTCTCCTACTATAGTCAATATCTAATTTGCAACGAGTTGTCAACAATTTGGTTATCCTCGTTGTGGTTCATGTTCGTAGGTAAGAACGGTTCTATCTTCGAAACCCCTAAGCCACGTAAAATTTGCAATGGATAAATTAGAGACGTCTAGTTTAGATTGTTGCTGGGCTAGTGTTATGATATGGTGATGTTGTAAGTAGAATTATGAGATGATACTCTTACAACACACATAGCGTGTAAGTTCCATAGACCTTGGCCTTACACATAAAGGTTTGATAGAGATCATACCACAGTGCACATGATGGAGATCATATGCGGGAACCATATCATTTCACTTATAAACATGTGATGTTTGATAGCATCTTATATTGCTTGTTTGGAGTTTTATTAGCATAATAAGATGATCCCTCATTTAGTTATCAAGATAAAAATGTGTTCTTCCTTAAGTATGCACCGACAATGTTTCGTCGCTTCAAGACATCACGTGATGATCGGGTGTACTTGAATCCACGAGCATATCTCGGGTGTAAGACAGTTACACACGCGAATACTAAGGTTCTAACTTGGCGAGCCTAGCATGTACATACATGGCCTCGGAACACGGACCGAAAGGTTAAGCATGAGTCATATGTTTTGATATGATGACCATATGGATGCTCGCCTTTGAAGCTACGCCGACTCACGTGATGATCGGACTTGGTGTAGTGGATTTGGTTCATGTAATCACCAAAAAGGCACGAGGGATGTCATTTTTGAGTGGGAGTTCATTTCTAATTTGGATTAGTAGAACTCAATTTATCATAAATTAAATCAAAGTGAATTTGCATAATTTGTTGTAGTCATTGGCATTCGTTCACCACCTTATGCATAGTTGTAATTGAGATAATAGAACTATAGAATTCTGGATATATACTTTACGAACTGGTATCGTATTGTGTTGAGTGTCAATCTAAAGTTTAAAGTCCTATTGCAAACTTTCAGCAAACTCTATTTACTCCGTGAAATTTAATAGTTAGTATTAAATCAAGAGTAACAATTCCAGTGTTAGTATCTTAAGTATCATGTTTGCCTCCATGATTCTTGATTGTTTTAATATCAAGTTTATCTAGGAGCTGAAATAATTGTTTCAGAAACCATCATGTGTGGCAGATATAACGATATCTGAAACAATATTTTGGTTGCAATATGATAGAGTATAATATATGTTCTCATATTGAATGAGAATTTACAAAGGTTGGAGATGCTAGACATCCTAATCATCCGAAAGGGTTTTGGAAAGCAACATTATACTCACAATTATCCTTATAAGCTACATTAGCTTGATCATGAAAGTTGTCATGATAAGGATGAATAGAAGATGTATGTAAAGTGTTTACTACACTAAAAGATTACTAAAGAATGGATTTAAAAGAATACCGATCATTTTGATGATGGTGATCTACTTCAAAGTGCAAGTCCAAAGGTATTATTATTTGAATATACACGCTTTGGACTATGTGTCATGTATATGGTGCCACTTTTGATGTTGATGGATTCTTTTAAAAAGGAAAAGGAAATGCTGAAAGAGAATCTATAAAATATATTTGGTAGAAAAGAAAAGATTGGAAATATCCAATTTAGGTATATATGATATACATGTTATGGTTGTATTCTTTTCTTGTTAAACAATGTGGTTCTTGGGTATTGGATACCGAATTGGTTGGTATGAAATTTCATACGGAACGACGCAATTCATAAACCACAATGGCCTAAGTAACTAGCAAGACAATATGTGATGATGTTCATCGAAAACAAACAAACCGTTGTTTGTATTTCTCGTTGACATCAAAGCTTGACTTCAAGATTTGTTTTAATAATTGTTATTTAAATTAGGTATTATGAGAACAAAGGTTGTTCAAATAATTACCATATTCCATATTAGATGGATGATTTACAAATCTAGTTGGAGAAATCACATCCATAAAACCTAATGCTAAAATGTCGCAAGACAAATGATTGAAAGATCACTTACAAAGTGACATCGCTGTTTAAATTATATTGGAAAGAAAACATGAAGAATCTCCATATTCATGGATTTTTGGAGTCTTTGATTTGATCATGTGACGCTTGTGAGACTTTCCTCGGGATAATTAAAACTTCGTTCAAAGGCCAAAGAAGAACGAACGACTAAAATATTGGAATTTATACATATCGATGTATGTAGTCCATTATGTGTAGTCGTAAGCGATGGGTTTCAACTTCATATGCTTTCTTCGGAAATTTGAGTGAATATTCACTTAATGAGAAAGAAGTGTGAAATATTTGAAAATGTTCAAAGACTTTCAAGATGAAGTGAAAATCATTGTGACAAGAAAATAAATGGTTTATGATTTTATCATAAGGGATTTATTTGAGTTACAAGTGTAACAAGAAAAATAAATGAATTATGATTTATCATAAAGGGATTTATTTGAGTTGCAAGTTTAGCAAAACACCTAGATTTACATCTCCCGAAACACCATAGGAGTATGGAGTGTTTGAGATTTGTAATGAAACCTTGTTTGACATGGTTGGATCAAAGGTGTTATTCATAAAACTGCCATTATGTTTTAAAAGATTAAAGCTTTAGAGACTACTGCTTTTACACTGAAAAGAGCTCCATCTTGATCCGTTGAAATGACACCATGGAAGTTATGGTTTTGGGTAAAACCCAAGTTGTCATTTCTTAAATTTTGGTATGCTAAACATAAGTAAGATGTTTACAACCGAAGTCGGATGAGCATGTCTTTGTAGGTTATTTCGAATAACAATTGGTTATTCCTCCATAACACCGAGGACAAAAGGGTTTGTCGCTTGAAATGTGAAGTATCTTGAAGAAGGAATTTTTCATAAAAGTTAAGTGGGAGGACAATAGAACTTTGATAAGGTTAACGAACCTTAGCTATATGTGCTGAGTTGTGCAGCGCCAGAAATCGTTCCGAAGGCTGCGATAATGCTCATAGCTTATGTGCCTCAAAGGTTGTGGTCACAGAGATCTAAGTTCCTATTGAACCAAGTAGGTCGGTTAAACAATCAAATGCTAAGATTTGAGAGTAAATCATTATTGTTTGACAATGATGAACCGACTACAAAGAAGCGATGATGGGCCCTGACTCCGTCAAATGGCTTGAAGCCATAAAATCCGTGATAGTTCCATACACGAGAAATCAAGTTTTGAACTTGGAAGACCCTTCGGAAAGGTGTAAAAACCTATCGGTCGTATTTGGATCTATAAAGAAACAGACATGGATGTTTTACATCTATGAAATAGTCGACATGTCGTAAAGTATTTTACGACAATGTTCAAGGAGTTGACTATGACAAGATTTGATCTTTCATAGCGATATTTAGTCTGGACGGATTAAAGTAGCAACCACTACATATAATTTGTTATATGGTAGATGAATAAACAAAACAAAGTTCTTCTAATAGAATGGTTACCTAGGACGTGTACATGACACGGTCCAAAGGGTTTTGTTAAAGTCAAAGGATGCTAAAAGGGCATGCAAACTTCAATGGTTGAAGTAAGCATCGCGGAGTTGGAATCTTCACCGTGATGAAAAGGAGTTTTCATCAGGAGACGATGAAGATGCTTGCATTTGCAAGAAATTAAGTGGGAGCACTGAGACACATTTCTAATACATTATGTGGATGACATCTTGTTGATTAGAAATGATGTATCTTTTATTAACAAAGGTTAAGAATTTCATTTCGATGAAATACTTAGGCAAAACCCGAATATTTAGCATGAATGTCTATAGTGGATAGACTGTGACGCTAATATGGTTGTGCCAAACGTACATATATGAGATATTGAAGGAGTTCAATATAGAAACAACAAGAAACGGTTCTTGTCGCATGGAAAAGAATTGAATCAAGATTCAAGTGTATCGACACTTGATAAGTGAAACAAGATTCAAGTGCTTTGACACTTGATGAGTGAAATCACAAGAATGTTTTGATCAATCATACCATGATATGTACACATCCAGATATGTCCTATGCTCTAAGTGTTATGAGCATATACCAGAATGAATCGTAAAATGATCATTGGACTATAATAAGGATATTCTTATGGTCTTTTTGGAAGAACTAAGAAAATATTTGTTTAGAGGTGACAAACAATTACAAATAGTTCATTGTAAAGCGTTACATTGATACTAGTTTTGTCGCAAGATACAAATTAAGTTTATCTCAATTTAAACTATGAGTGGCACAATGAAATGGAAAGGAGTTTTCATGATGGATTTGGATGTATTCCAAAGTTAAGACATTGTGACGAATACTACAACAAAAGGCTAAGTATATGACTGCTATAGTAGCAGCAAAGGAGGGAATTTGTGTCAAGTAGTTTGTTATCAAACTAAGGTGTTGTTCGCAACGGGCTAACACTAAAGATATATTGTACGACAATAGTATCGAAATGGTTTAACCCCAAGGAACTAAAGGTCTCACCAAAAGACCAAATTTATACAATGCCATCTCATTGGAGAATGAGTGATGCGTGAAGATGCAAAGACATGCAAATACACACGGACCTAAAGCGTCAGATCCAGATTATGTTAACCACTTGCAATTGCGTATATGTAACACCGGAAAGCCATGAGGGTTCAATACACAAAGTTTTCAAACTAGATTATTGTCTCTAGTGCAAGTGGGAGACTGAAGGGAATATGCCCGAGAGGCAATAATAAAATGGTTATTATCGTATTCCTTATTTATGATAAATGTTTATTTTGCATGCTATAATTGTATTAATACGGAAACGTTAATACATGTGTATTTAATAAACAAAAAGGAAGTTCCTAGTTATGCCTCTCTTATAAACTAGCTCGTTGATTAACAAGATGATCAAAGTTTCCTGATCATGGACATTGGATGTTGTTAATAACGAGGTCACAACATTAGTGTAATGATGTGATGAACATTCATCCAAAGTATAGCAATACGATCAAAGTCATTGAGTTTATATTGCTATAACAACTTATGAAGTGATCCTAATCCTTAGACCATTAGATCATGTCAATCACTAACACCGGAAGAGTTTCTCGATGACATCAAACGTCACACCGTAACTGGGTGATTATAAAAATGGCTTCAGAACTACTAAAGTGTTATGTTGAGACTCATGGATCGAGAGTGGAATTTGTTCATCCCGATGACGGATAGATATGCTCTGGGCCCTCTCGGTGATATCACATTGATTAGCTTGCAAGCAAGTGATTTGATCACTAGAATGTTATATCACGGGAACGAGAAAATAGTACATGTCGGAAACGAGATCAAACTAGGTATGGAGATACCGATGATCGAATCTCGGACATGTAATATATCGTGAAACAAAGGGATTAAGATACTAGCATAAAAGGTTCACACGATCACAGAAGTCATCGTTGAATGTGTGGGAGTCAGTACGGATCTCCAGGTCCCGCTGCTGATTATTGATCGGAGAGGGGTCTCGATCATGTCTGCATTATTCGCGAACTGTAGGGTGACACACTTAAGGGATACCGACACCATTCGGAGCAAATGATATGCCAGAGAAAGAAAAAGGAAAGCGCAGGAATTTATTTCACTAGACACCGAAACTGTTTCGGTTGAAATTGCTGAAACTGGTTCTGCATGTGAAATGGAATACTAGCAAGGGGTTTTATGTGAATGTTTGTTAATTAAAGTAATTAAAAAAATTCTGAATAAATAAATAAAAGAGTTTTATTTAAATGAGAGCTTGCATTAAATTTGGTGGAAATTTAATGCATGTGAGTGGATTTTTGAGTGGAGGTTTTTTAATGGGAGTGGAGGCTTTTGATTTTGAGTGGGAGCTCCACCCACATGAATGTGGAAGAGGTGGGGGCAGCCCCATGGCTGGGCGCCATGCCCCTTGGGTGCCCCCCCTCTTCCCTATAAAAGGCCCCCCTCTCCTCCTCTCAAAGCACACCTCCTCGCGAAGGATCTCTCTCCCCCCTTTAGAATTCCCCCATGGTCTCGGATCAGCGAGATACATATTCCCGGTGGCTTTTTCTGGAAGGATTTTTTGCTTCCGCTGCTTCGCTGGAGCGAGGGCGCGGAGGTTGTCGGGGTACCCGTACGTGTGTGCGATCACGGATGCACCCCTGCTTTGAGGTGTTGGACTTGATCGTGCTGGACCAGCTGGACCAGATGGACTTCATCACGATCTTCAGATCGGCAAGCGTTCGTCTATATCATCCACGAGTACAACCTCGTTAACGCTATTCGGTCTTCGAGGGTATGTATTCTATGGATGTATATCCACCCGTTGCTTGTATCTAGTAGATAGATCTTGTTACTTAGATGTTCCTATCATAGGAATTTTTTTGTTTTCTATGCTGCGAACCCTACATCGATCACCTCATGGACATCGCCAATAGGTGGGCTGACGGCGAAGATTCCATTCACCGAGCACAATCGGAGGAAGAAGACGACTATGGGAGCGCCGTAGCAAGAGGAGATCACGCGTCTATGACGATCGCGACGGACCCGACATGGTCGCTGCCGGCTACGCCGACCGCCGCAACGACAGCAGCCGCCACTGCGGAGGATACCATGGAGGAAACTTCCGCGACGGTGGATGCCCAACACAGTCGTGGCAACGCCGCGACCGCGACAACGAACCCTCAGCATACGACAAACTTTCGGGTCCATGCACCATCCACTTCTGCATCGACAAGTAGGATGGCAAAAAGAAAGCCAGCCACATGCTCAAGGACTGCCACGAGTTCCAGAAGCTCAGCGAAACCATGGTGCAGATGAGGCAGCAAGCCCCAATTCCTGCGTTCGGAAATGCACCCACGCCTGGCGAAATAGCGCACGGAGCTCCTCCACCACCACCTGTAGGAGGTCCGCACCAGCCAGTTGCACCAGCACAGAACAACGCTGGGAGCGGGTATCCCCCACCGAAAGGAGCACTGATGATCCAGAAGGGGCGCCCAACGAATAGGGTGCAGAAGAAAATCACTCGCCAGATCAACTTGGTCGTAGCAACTCCACCCACCATCCCTGAGTACCTTAGCGGATCAGAGTCATGCATCACGTTCAGCCGTTCGGATCACCCTCGCCAGATCCCTCGCCCAGTTCATGCTGCCCTGGTGCTTGAGGAACAAATCGGAGGCTTCGAGATGAGCTGCGTCTTCATGGACGGCGGCAGCGGCATCAACCTGATGTTCGCAAGCACCCTCGCAACAATGCGGATCCCGCAGTGCAGCCTGGAGCAATCAGACACTAAGTTCCACGGCATCGTCCCAGGAAAGGGCATATTCCCTCTGGGCAAAATTTGGCTTGATGTCATCTTCGGCAGGCCTGATAACTTCCGACTAGAATGGCTTGAATTCGAAGTGGTGGACTGGCCATCACAGTACCACGCCATCCTCGGGCGTGTGGCATTCGCAAGGTTCCTGGCTGTCCCACATTATGCATACTTACTACTGAAGATGCCAGGACCAAAGGGCATCATCACAGTCCACGGGAGCTTCACCCGATCGGACCAATGCGACAGGGATTTCAACAAAATCTCCCAGTCTTTCGGCATGCAAGACGAGCTCGTAAGGCTCCGTGAAGTGACGGATAATGGGGCACCCCCAGTCACAAGGAAAAACGCACCCGATATGTCCTTCGACTCCACGGTCAACACCAAAAAGGTCCAAGTACATCCGACGGACGCCTCTAAGACGGCGCTGATTGCCAACGACCTTAGCCCCGCATAGGAAGGCGCGCTTGTCGAATTCCTCCGTGAGCGCTGGGAAATCTTCGCCTGGTGTCCTGCGAACATGCCAGGAGTTCCCAGGGAATTCGCCGAGCACGCACTCAACGTCTTTCCAGACACCAAGCCCGTCAAGCAGTCCATCCGGAGACTGTCCGAGCCACGAGCCGAAGCTATCGGCAAGGAAATCAACAGACTACTCGCTGCAGACTTCATCAGGGAAATCAAGGAAAGCGAGTGGCTTGCAAATACAGTGATGGTACCAAAGAAGGACACGGATATCCTGCGGATGTGCATGGATTTCACGTCACTAAACAAGCATTGCCCAAAGGACCACTTCCCTCTTCCTCGGATTGATCAGATCATCGACTCGACTGCAGGTTGCGAGAAACTCTCCTTCCTTGATGCCTACTCAGGCTATAACCAGATTCCACTCAAGGTCGAAGACCAGGAAAAAACGGTGTTTATCACACCGTTCGGAGTATTCTGCTACAACACAATGCCTTTCGGGCTAAAGAACGCAGGTGCCACGTACCAGCGATGCATGCAGGCCTGCCTCAAGGACCTGATCGGTCGCAACGTCCAAGTCTATGTTGACGACATAGTCATAAAAACCAAGGAGGCAAGGACACTTATCGACGATCTCCGCGAGACGTTCGACAACCTTGATCACTACAGGATCAAGCTCAACCCCGAAAAGTGCACCTTCGGCGTCCCATCGGGTTAGCTGCTTGGTTACTTCATCTCTCAGCGAGGGATCGAGGCGAACCCGAAAAAAATCAGAGCCATCATGGCGATGGAGAAGCCAAAAAACCTCAAAGGCGTCCAGCAGCTCGCAGGACGAATAGCGGTGTTAAGCAGATTCATCAGCCGCATGGGCGAGAAGGCCCTGCCATTCTACCAGCTGCTACGCAAGGCAGACAAATTCGAGTGGACGCCCGAAGCCGACGATGCGTTCGAAAGCCTCAAACGGCTACTATCCACCTCGCCCGTCCTGGTCACGCCAAAGGAGCGCGAGCCTCTGCTGCTGTACATAGCAGCCACGCACCAGGTGGTCAGCACCGTGCTAGTGGTCGAACGACCCGAAGAGGGCAAGACCCACGGGGTCCAACGCCCAATCTACTACCTCAGCGAGGTACTGACGCCAACAAAACATAGGTACCCTCACTACCAGAAACTCGCCTACGGCGTGTTCATGATGGCTCGGCGGCTGAGCCATTACTTCCAGGAGCACCAGGTGATGGTCGTCAACGAGGCACCCCTGAACAGCATCCTGAATAATCCAGAGGCCACAGGACGCGTGGCCCTATGGGGCATCGAGCTGTCACCCTGGACATCGTCTACAAGAAGCGACTCACAATCAAATATCAAGTCCTTCCGGACTTCCTGGTACACTGGATGGAGCTATAGCTGCCAGACACCCCAGACATGTCGCAGTCATGGACGATGCACTTCGACGACTCCAAGCGTGAAGCCGGAGCAGGAGCCGGGGTCATACTGACCTCCCCGCAAGGGGACAAGATGAAGTACGTCCTTCGGATGAAATTCCGAGCTTCCAACAACGAGGCCGAATACGAAGCCCTCATACACGGCATGAGGATGGCAAAAATCTGCGGCGCAACGCGCCTGGTCATCTACGGTGACTCCAACCTTGTCGTCCAGCAGACGATGAACGAGTGCGACGCACACGCCGAAAACATGATCGCGTACCGCACGCTCTACAATGCACTCGAAGGAGAATTTGATGGCTGCGAGCTTTGGCACATCGGAAGAGAAAGCAACGAGGAAGCCGACAGACTCGCCAATATCGGCTCCACCTGCGCAAAGGTGCCACCGGGTGTGTTCCTCGAACAGATCTGCGTGCCATCCATCAAGCGAAAATTCCCCAAGGGATCACCCGAAGAAGCAGAACACTCGGGGTCTACGCCGCCCGAAGGACATGAAGGACCCGAGAAACTGGACACAGAGGTCGCCATGGTCAACCTGATGCAGGTCATGGCAGTCAAAGAAACTTGGACGCGATCGTACCTCCAGTTCTTGATAAACGGAGAACTGCCTGACAGCCTGACAGATGCCTGACGCATATCTCGTCGGTCAAAAGCCTTCACCATCATGAATGGCGAGCTGTACAAGCGCAGTATTACGGGTGTACTACAACGGTGCGTCACCATCGGTGACGGGAAAGCCATCCTCCAAGACATCCACGAGGGCATCTGCGGCCATCACGCAGGCAGCCGCTCCCTTGTCGCCAAAGCTCTACGAGCCGGATTCTACTGGCCAACGGCCATGAGCGACGGAAAGGACATCGTCCGAAGATGCAACGGGTGCCAACGGTTCGCCGACAAACCGCACGCACCCGGGTCCGAGCTCAGACCCATACCTATAGCCTGGCCTTTTGCTCAATGGGGCCTCGACATGATCGGCAAACTGCCAAAATCCTCAAAAGGGGGACACGTTTACCTCCTGGTCGCAGTCGACAAATTCACCAAGTGGGTCGAGGCCATGCCGGTCACCAACCAGAAAGGCAAAACTGCCGTCAAATTCTTCGAGTCCATTGTCTATAGGTTCGGCGTACCGCACAGCATCATCACCGACAATGGATCGAACTTTATTTCCAAGGAGTTCCAGGACTTCTGCGAAGGCCTCGGGATCAACATCACGTACGCCTCAGTGGCACACCCGCAAACGAATGGGCAAGTGGAAAAGGCCAACGGCCTAATCGGCGCTGGCATCAAGAAGCGCCTCATGAGTCCACTTGAACGGAAAGCTGGAGCCTGGACAAAAGAGCTACCATCCGTACTATGGAGCTTACGGACTATGCCAAACAGCTCCACCGGCTACACGCCGTTCTTCATGGTGCACGGAGCCGAGGCCATGCTACCAGCCGAAGTACGCCACCAGGCTCCCCGGGTCGTCGCTTACAGTGAAGCCGAATCCACGGCTGCACTCGAAGACGCCGTCGACACACTCGACGAAGCAAGAGACATAGCAGCAGCTCGATCAGCGGTGTACCAGCAGAGTCTCCGCAACTACCACAGCCGACGGCTGCGCCCAAGGTCCTTCGTCGAAGGAGACCTCGTCTTGCGACTCAAGCAAGAGCAACTGAAGAAATTCGAGTCACCATGGAAAGGACCCTACGTCATCACCGAAGTCATCCCAGGTGCCGCCTATCGCCTCAAGCACGTGGAGTCTGGAGTCGCATACTCCAACCCATGGAACATCGCGCACTTGCGACGATTCTACCCCTAGCTACCTACCCCTTTTTACTTTCAATAAGGCTTTTCAGCCAAGGCTATTCAGTCGAACAATGTACTTCCTCCATTACGATAAAAATAAAGCTAAGTGTCTCGCCCCAAACTTCTGTTCGCTATTTGCAGCTTTACTTTATGCTACAAACGCACTCAGGGGCTCCCCCCACCTCATGATTTCATCGACCGAGGATCACGCGTGTACACCTGAGTAGCTGACAACGTCAGGCAAACGAAAAGGACACGTACTCAAACAAAGCACTGCGTGCTTACAACAAACAAACCTTTACAACAAAGGGCACAACACGCCCAGTCGAAATATACAAATTTTACATCTATCTCTTTTTACAGGTACTACCTATCCTGGAGAATAACCTGAGCACACTGCTCAAACAAATCTATGACCTGTTCGGCATACTGCCTTACAGCTGCATAATGCGGACGCATGTCCCACTCATCACCATCCGGCCGAGGAGGTGGCCCAGCCGCCACAATATACAAATCTACATCAGGGCGGTGCAGCCGCACAAGGGACAAAGCAGCCTTCACTCCTGCGACGAGCTGTTGCCGCACCAACTCCTTGACATTGCTCACGCTCCGGAACTTCGATAGAAGACCCGCAAGACTCGTCGGCACGGCATCCAAAGGAAACATGACATGCAACACCGAGGCAAGCGACGTCTGCACCTGGCGAAGCACCCGCGAAACTTGGTGCACACGATCCTGCACCGTCGCTAGAGCCATGGCACGGTCACGATCCATCCAGAAGAAGCCGCCGGCCTCCATGTCCTGTTTAGTCAAACAATTGACCCGAACAGCAACACGATCTTTCTCTTCCCTCAGAGCAAGGTTAGCACCTGCGACAATTGTACAAAATAAGAGGCAAGGCCAGCAGGCTCATCCGAAGAACTGAGCTACAGCTCGAAACAAAGAACAACTTACATTGAAGCTGCTCAGATAGCCGAAGCAGTTCCGCCATCAAGTACTCCTCTCTGGCTGCACTGCGATCCGCCTTGGACTTCCAAACATCGGGGTGACCACGCAACCCAAGCAATTCCCTCTCAAGACTACGAACACGGTCCCGAAGAAAAGCGAGTTGTGAAGGATCATCCAAAGATGGCCGCAGCTGCGCTGCAGACGAGGTGTCAATAGGGTCAGCACCCGAAGGAACCTAGAGCAGCAGAAAAGAAAAGGACACAAACATTCAGACAGTGGTAGAGCACAACTCAGAAGAATTCATTAAGCATATAAGGCCACTACGTGGCACAAGGATTGCGTTTCCTCAAAATATTTACAGCAAAAGCAGAACTACAAACTATCCTACATCTACCACGCTAAGACGCGGCACCCTGAGTCGCCTCGGAGCCGAATTGCCTAGCCTTGGCCTCCCCCTGCTGCCGTAGCGCATACTCAGACAGCAAATCAATGAGCTTTGGCCCATATCGCTTGCAGCGAGCAGAGTAGGCAGCAAAGGCTACCTCGGATCCATCTGCGTTCGTTGGCATCCGGGAGGTGATCTGGGGCAGGTCCAGCTCCGCTCCAGCCGCCAAGGCCATTGCCAGCCCGACAGACGCGCCGATGCCCTTCTGCTTACGCTTGTACGCCGCAGGCGCCTCGGCTGACAAGGCCTCCGCCAGGGAATCAACATCATCAAGGGCCGCACCCTTGGGAACAAGCTCCCTGTAGAAGAGGCTAAGGACCTCCTTCGCCTTGGCAAGGGAGCGGACGACGGTGCTGCAGCGATCTTCGACCGCTGCAGTAGCATCATCTAGAGCACTCCCATGCTCCAGAGCGCCATGGTCAAACTCGATGCCTGCGGCATCTGAGACAAAAGAAAAGGAATGAAGAAAGCAACACAGAAGGAGACAAGAAAACAAAACGAAAGGAGCACAAATACAACACTCACCCGAAACAGCCTTGGCAGCAGCCATGAGCTTGCCTGCCACCCCTCTCTCACGCGCAGCCGCAACAGTGGCCAGCTGCTCCTCACGGTCCGCGGCCTCCTGCTGTAGACGCTCCTTAGCCTCGGCTGCCTTGGTCAGCTCTAGCTCGAGGCGTTCTTTCGCACTAACGGCGGCCTCGGCCTTCTTCTCCGATTGAGCAAAGCTCTTCTTGAGAGCATCGACCTCACAGAGAGAAGCAAACGTCAGAAAGCAGGACATGAATAAATGAAGGAAGTAGCAAAAAGCACACAGGTACCTTGAAGCTGTCGGAGGTTAGCCTCTAACACCAGTCGCTCCTTCACCAGCCGCTTGGCCTCCTGCACAAAAGGCTGCAGAAAAAAGAACTACGAGTAAGGAAAAAAGACTTGGGGATGCGCCCAAAGGAATAAAAGCAAAATTCGCACACGAAGACACTCGGGGGCTCCCCCCGAAGATTCGAAAAAAGAACAAGACAAGCAATTTTTCAGACACCCGGGGGCTCCCCCCGTGGCACGAAACAGAGGTACTTACATGTTCTGATGGCGACTTCGAAGGCCCGCTGGCGAAATTCTGAGGCGCAACCACCTGCACCTCCTGCAGAGGAGGATTCGGAGCGGCGCCCCCCGACGTTGCCACCGTCTGAGGAGGAGGAGACGCAACCTTCGACTCCCCCATCATCTCCCGAGCACCATCGCTGGAGGAGTCGTGGGAAGAATGCCTGCATACAAAACAATTAGCACAAGTACAAAGTCAACAAGAAAAAAGGACAGCAGTATAACAAGAAACTTACGAGTCCAGTGAGCTCAGGTCGAAGACAGGAGGAGTCCTTCGGGCTCTCTTCTACCCCTTCTTCTCCTCCTTCTTCTCTTTCTTCTTTTCTTCCTTCTTCCGCTTCGCTGGCAGGTGCGGTGCTACAGCCCGCACAGGAATGGCAGGAATGGGAGAGGAAGAACCTCCATGCCCGTCACTGTGAAGATCAAGGCACAGAGGGTTTCTGGGAGTCGGAGGAGTCGATGCATCCGAAGATTCACTGGAGCTCCGCGATCGTTTGTGAGTATGGTCCTCGCTCGACTCGTTGGCCTCTTCAGCTGGCGACCGCGCTGAAGGAAGTTCGGACACGGAGTCCACCACGTCATTATCCGGCGCATCCGGAAACAATTCGGGCAATAGAGGCACCATGCCCGGCACCTTGAAGCTCTGCAAAAAAGAAGGGACTTTGTTTTCAAACAAAAGAAAATAAATACGCAATCGATGAAAAGCGCTACGCGCATGAATCTACACCTGTGGAACAGCCAGCGTTGAAGAAAACGGTGGAGTCAGTGACTTCCCCGGGATATCCTCTCCAGCCTTGTACTTCAACAGCGTACGAAGGGCCTTGTCGAGATCACCCTGGGAAAGCTTCTCGGCCGAAACTCTCGTCGGGTCACGGCGCCCAGCATAAAGAAACATCGGGTGCGCCCTAGCCTGGAGTGGCTGCACCCGACGCTCGAGAAACGTGCGGATAATATCCACGCCGTTCACGTCTCTATCAGGAATCAACTGGAGATCCTCCACCCGACGGTAAAGGGCCTCTATCTCCGCTGACTCGCCGTCCAAAATATGATTTTTCCAGGACCTCTTTGGCTCGATTATCTGGGAGGAGTCGAAAGGAGCAAGACCAAATTGCTGCCCCACCACTGTGGAGTCGCGAATGTAAAACCATCGCCTCCGCCAGTACTGGACAGATTCGGACATAGAGAAAGAAAAGAAAAGAATATTGGCCTTAAGAGAGATGATGCAACCCCCAATGGGATACACACCATCCGTGCCGGATTGCCTCTTCACGGAATAGAGCTTCCGGAAAAGACCAAAGTGCGGCTCGATACCGAGATAGCACTCGCAGAAAGTGATGAAACAAGCAATGTGAAGAAGAGAATTGGGCGAAAGATGATGCAGCTGGATGCCATAAAGAAAGAGCAGGCCACGAAGGAAGTCGTGGACTGGGAAGGAAAACCCACGAATAACGAAGGCAAGAAACATAACCCGATACCCAGCGGGGGGACGGGGGATTACCTTGTTGACAGGGAGTCTGACGGCCTCCCTATCCTGCGGGATCAAGCCCCGCTCGCGAAGACTACGGAGATCACTCTCCCGTGTCTCTGATCGCCGCTAACCACCATTGATGACACGAGTGGTGGTAGCGCCTTTCTTCCCTCCGACGGTGCTGGTACCAACCGCAGATGACGATTTCTTCGTTTTCCCGATCACGCTCCGGCGGCACCGGAGGTGAGAGTGCGGACAGGAAGAAGGAAATGTGGAAGAACCTCACAGCGCGCAGCAAGAACCTCTAGAGCACAAGGAGGCAGTGAAAACAAGAGTAGATGCGGTGAAAACAAACTGCAGCTTTCCCCAATGATTATAACGGTGAAGATGACGCACGACAACCGTCCATCCAGAAGACCTAACGCCAATGGCAGATCTGGCCATACACGTGTTAGCATCACAACAAACCGTCGTTACCACGCCGTCCACTACGCGAGGAAATCGAGGCGACGCCGTAATTATCTCCACGCCGCGCGTGACCGGTCAATTCAAGGTCAGAAAGTGGGACCCACGTTTCGTCCAGTCAAGTCATCTCTAGCTTAGCAGACGCTTGAGGTCATTGATCGTCAGCACTGATGTCATCAAAAGCTATACTAGCACCAACTACAATTCTTCGGCTTCAAAGCTAAGAGTACTCACTCGAATCTTCGATTCGACTAAATACTCGGGGGCTACTCCTATCAGGAGCGCTGGCCGCGCACCCGAAAGACGAATAAAGACAAAATATTTCTTCGAGTCCTACGTCGAGTCTACGACTCCACTACGGACTTGGGGGCTACTCCCATAGGGAGGATGGATTTAAGCATCCGAAAATTTTTGTGTCCTGCGGACTTAAAAATAAATAAAGTGCTTGAATAAAAGTCTCCGCTCGAGTCTACGACTCGAACAGACACTCGGGGGCTACTCCCATAGGGAGCGCTGGTCGCGGACCCTATGAATTCTTCGACTACGATATTTTGGATCAAACACGCAAAAAAATTTCGGCAACTTTGCCCCAGTAAAATGCTAAGTGAGTAATGTTTCTCCTTAGCCACCCGAAAAACCTCCGCGGTGACAAATGTTCGGATGTTGCATCTACGACGCAAAGATAAGACCTACAGATATCATCTGATGACCTGGCAACGCACCCGACTGCGCTCTGCTAGTATAAATCCGTGCCAACAGGCGCGATGAAAAATCCCGACGGACACGTTGGGTACACCAATTAAAATCACTGGAATTCCACTCTTGTAAGTCTTCCGCGGCCTGAGTCGGATTACGCCAACATATGTTCCAGGTCCGAGTTGAGGGACTCGAACCTGAAGAAGATCGTGTTGTTTCGTCCTAAGACAGTTAACTGACCCCGATCCGTCGGGTGAGTCAGGCACACGCATCAACAATCCCTACACACGTATACTATTAATACATAGTTGCACCCGAAGGATGGAAGTGTCCTCAGCTGAATCTACGATTCGACTGATCACTCGGGGGCTACTGACATGGTTATACCCTACGGGTACACGACCTCAGCATACCTGGTCCAGCCCAAGGAAGGCCCACGACAGATGTATGCCGGCCCATGAGGATTTTCGGGTGGCCAAGGCCCATGACGCCTTCGGATCCTTGGAGAGCAAGACTAGCGTAGATAGGAAATTCAAAGGGGTAAAACCCTAGAACTTGTAACCGACTAGGTCTATGCCCAGGACCTGCCTAAGTCTATATAAAGGCCAGGAGGGCACGACCTAGATCTCTCGACTCATACTTTCGCATACACACCTCCATGCCAGATCGAATCTGCGCACCCGTGTAATCTTCGGTTCCGCCGTAATCAAGAGCAGACAAGCAGGAGTAGGGTTTTCCCTCTGGGGGCCTGAACCTGGGTAAACCTCGTGTCCCCGTGTTGCTTGTTTGCTAACCGTTCCACGATCTCCAGCATCCCCATCTTCTCCAAAACCCAAGTCCATAACAATGGGCATTGATGAGATCAAACCTCGTCAGACTCGGCTCTGCAAGAAAACGACTGCAGTCCTTGGTTTCCTAAACGGCGGCTACCTCAGCGCCTTCCTCCATCTTGTCCTTGTATAATGCTCAAGGCTCTAGTTTGAGTAGCAGGAGTAACTTTTGACTGTTCCAACTGAAATGGAAATGGAAAAATGACTACCGAAATTGCATTGTACATCCAGAATAAACCTAAGAAAACATGATCCCAGGCAGATACTTGGCATGTTCTCCCTCGCCCAGTCCCATCGCAAGGAAAGCGAAAACCTAGATTTGCTTTATCAGGTATCAAACGGGAACTGCGAGCAAATAAAACACCTTTCCAAAGTATTAATACAGTCACATGGATGGTAAATGCATGAATGTGATGGACTAAAAAATCTGCAGTTCCTAATGGAATAGGTAACAAAGCCACTTTTCCGCCTACTGCAACTAACTCGCCACCTCCCCACGTTAAGCTGGTACTTGTTGTTGCACCAGGAGCTGTTACGCCAGGCGCAGTAGCATGGATATTTTGTACCCATTGAGCAAAGATAGGTTGTAATTGTATGGCGGTATCCGAAAACATATCTTGCGGACGGCCTAAAGCACTCATGGTATCGTTATGAATGTACAAGCCAAAACTGTGAAAACCTAGAAATATACGAGATCACAAACGTAGATTGCATCGCGGTGTCTAAGGACGCGATCTAATAGATCGTTGTATCGAGTAGTTGGATCATAGTCTCTTACCATAAAAATTGCTGCATGTGCAGCAGCACCAACTATTAGAAATCCGCCAATCCACATGTGGTGTGTGAACAAGGAAAGTTGTGTACCATAGTCAGTAGCTAGGTATGGATAGGGGGCATAGAGTACATATGATGAGCTACAACAATGGTTGTAGATCCCAGCATAGCTAAGTTAATAGATAATTGAGCATGCCATGACGTTGTTAAGATTTCATAAAGACCCTTATGGCCTTGTCCTGTAAATGGGCCCTTGTGAGCCTCCAAAATATCTTTAAGTCCATGGCCAATACCCTAGTTAATCCTATACATATGACCCGCGATTAGGAAAAGAATAGCAATAGATAAATGATGGTGCGCAATATCGGTCAGCCATAGACCACCGGTTACTAGATCGAGTCCTCCGCGAAAAGTCAGAAATTATGCGTATTTGGACCAATTTAAGGTGAAAAAGGGGGTTGCTCCTTCGGCAAAACTAGGATAAAATTGAGCCAAAAGGTCCCGATTCAAGAGAAATTCATGAGGAAGTGGTATCTCTTTAGGATCCACCCCGGCGTCAAGAAATTGGTTAATTGGTAAAGATACATGGATTTGGTGTCCCGCCCAAGAAAGAGACCCAAGTCCTAATAATCCCGCTAAGTGGTGATTCAACATGGATTCTACATCTTGGAACCTATTATTTGGGAGCGGCTTTGTGATAATGGAACCAACCAGCAAAAAGCATTAAAGCTGCAAAAATAAATGCACCAATTGCAGTACAATAGAGTTGTAATTCACTAGTTATTCCAGATGCTCGCCAAAGCTGCAAAAATCAAGAGGTTATTTGGATTCCTCGGAAACCCCCGCCTACATCACCATTCAATATTT
The DNA here is from genome assembly GCA_916181665.1 of Avena sativa. Lineage (NCBI taxonomy): Eukaryota > Viridiplantae > Streptophyta > Magnoliopsida > Poales > Poaceae > Avena > Avena sativa. Next base: position 5,438,506 of record OV702293.1, on the reverse strand, counting down.
CTTGCCCTACTATAGGCCAAACTACCTGAGCACTGGGTCCAATGTGAGTAGGATCACTTATCCATGCTTCATAATTGGAAAAGAGGGCACCATGAAAGTACATGCCACTCAACCAAAGAAACATAATGGAGATTTGCCCGAAAGGAGCACTAAAGACTTTTCGAGAGATCTCCTCCAAATCACCCGTATGACTATCGAAATCGTGAGCATCAGCATGTAGGTTCCAGATCCAAGTGGTAGTATCAGGGCCCTTAGCTAGTGTTCTTGAGAAATGGCCGGGTCTGCCCCATTCTTCAAAAGATGTTTTTTACAGGATCCCTATCCACAACAATTTTTACTTCTGGTTCCGGCGAACGAATAATCATTAAGTCCTCCTCTTTCCAGACAAGACATACAAAGAGACCCGCCAACTGTCTTTTTAGTGAATCTTTGAAAGATCGATTTTGAAAGATAGATAATATGATTAGTTTTTTTCTTTACTATCTATCGTTCTTCTATTTTTTTGAGTTATTCACTGGAGCAATTATATATTGAAGTCAATCCGAGGCAAGTGTTCGGATCTATTATGACATAAAGATTAGGTGCCTAACGGACATTGTTTGTCTTGAAAAACAAATATTTCCCTACGTAAGAATTTTTTTTTTGAAATTTAAGAAACTGGTGTATTTTTTTTTGAAGGTATAAGCTCTTATATACATCTACTTTCCTTGAGCATAATATAGGGTTTTTTATTTTATTCTAAAATTCCAAGATAACTCACTAGAATTATTAATAAGACAGTCCTGATATATTAGCAATATTTAGATTGCTACTCTTTTTTCTTTTTATTCACTTTATTACTTCTATTCTAGACCCTATCCCTATGGTTTATCCTTAAGAAAAAATATCATATAAAATAGAAGGTATAAGAAAGGGATATAATGAAATTCTTGATTCGATCTTACGACCTAATTTATTTGATTAATGGATCAACAACCAAACCACCCATTTTATGAAAAAGAAGGATACCTATTTTGTTTCGCAGGCTGGCACTATCTGATGAAACATCTTGCGGTGCCATTGTTAGTTCACCTCCGACTGCGTCATCTTCGGGAAAGGGGAAGTAGCGAAGGCCCCGGATCTACTCTGTTCAGCAGAGATTTTGGTATTGGCCCCCGGTCGAAGGCAGTGATACCGGCTATCTTTCGTTCTTTCCTGACGACTCGACTTAAAAAAAGTCCATGCTTCCCAAGCTTTCTTCCTTTTCCAGTTTTGGTTGGTACAGCTCCAGGTGGCAATTCCGGTATCAATTCATGTCACTAATGCACAAATCTTGCTTTTTCTACCTTGGAGTATCCACTAAAAATGTATAAAAACTAGAAGGCAAACATAGTGAAAAAATCAACTATATAGATTTCCTTTTCTATAGAAGTTTTTTATGCTGCGCAGGTTGACCCTATCCAAGATGCAAATTCTTGTATGTAGTCGCCAGTAGAAACTTATTTCTCCGTAACAGGGCCACGGTCTCATTAGCTTGATCCGGTCGCGGCGGCAGCATCCACTCCCCCCCAATGCAAATCCTTCTCGGCATGCACCCCTTTCAAGGTGCTCATGCCCCATCATACCACATAGAGCACAGAAGCGTGGTATTTTCTCAAAGAGAACCTGGTTGGCACTTCGTACTAAAAGTGAATGGAAAATGGTCTTGTGAACCTGCGCTTGCAACTGCTCGGCAGGATGCGAGCCAGGATGGATTAATTCTATTTAAGGAGGGTAAGATTAGGGCGAAGGTACATAAATGGTATCAGAATCATGGTTATCTATAAGGTTAATGACTCCCTCGATAATAGGTATGATTGCTAGTAGTTATGCGAGTCCAAGTCCCGGGAAGACTACACTTCCTGCTCTTCTTCCACTGCTTTAGCCCCAGCCTACTAGTTTGAGGGTTTCCTAATCTGATACAGGAACAATGCAAGGGTGAATCAATCAGCTTTGGATGTACTTTTCCTTTGGAGTTTCCCTTGTTTTTGAGTGGTATTTCAGGAGGAATTGGTAAACGCTGGATATCGAAGTCAGAAAGACCACTACAACCCTCCGGATTCTCTCTTCCAAACGCAAAATCTTAACTGATAAGACGGGAAGATATGTTGATACTACTCCGGTCCACTTCGGTGAGGTGCCGCAGCGTCGTCCGGCCACTGCCCTATTCTACTTCGGTGGGATGGGGGCCCTCGCCGATGGCTTCCGACGACGGGTGAGAAAATATTCAGGTACGAGATCATGTGGGAATCTCACAATGGGTTTACTTCCATGCTGAAACAGGCTTGGCAAGGAGAACCAGGAGCAACTACGTTGCCGGATATACAGCGCAAGTTGGCGTCCCTTTCGGCTGCTTGATGTCTGAGGAAGGAGACTTTCGGTAGTGTCCGAAAGGAAATCAAGCAGCTCACGGAGAAGCTGACAGAAGGAATAGACAACAACTAACAAACAGAGTGCTGGCTCAGTTGAACAAAAAAACTAGGCCCTTTACTAACTAGCCTGGATAATCCTAATCAAGTTGATCAAAACAATCGATCTTTTTCTGAACAAGTACAATCTGGGCAAGCCCTTCGCCGGCCGAAAGCCTTATTACCCGTAATAGCGGGACAGAACTGAAGGTAGGTAGTACGAAAATACGACTCTTATTGTCTTATGCTTTACAGCTTGAACCGCCCATCCGCTTTAGAATCTAGGAAAACGTTACTATTGCCGCATTGGAATTATCTTACCCGAGGATAGGGGCCACTGACCCAGCCTCAACAAGAGGATGAAGAATATGGAAGAACTGGATAGCATTACTGTTTACCTAGGATTCTTTTCTGCTCTCTTCCTTCATTTATTTGGAGAGGAGCAAAGCAAGAGCGCTGATCTCCCGCCATATGCACGCGCAGAAAGAATACGAGAGAGAGTTAGAGGCTGACCCACATGAGGTGAAAGCTCCCTTTTTTCTTCCACTCCTTCATCTGAAGCCGACTAGTAGCAATAAATGCTATAATATTGACTTCCATAATCGAATTCTTTTTTTTGGGATGTAATCCCATAGATATGCCAAATTGGACTTCTGTAAATTCAACGGGATGACTTTTGCATCCTGATGATACTGAATCGGATCAATATTTGGAATAACAATATCAGATCTATCAAATCGATTCATCATCGAGAATTTCATAGTATAACATAGGAATTTTAGCAAAACAAACTCTGAATTGGGATTTCTTATTGGATCAGGAATCCCATTGCATTTTGCATCCTTTTCCCTTCTTCTGGCTTTCTTACTTTTGGCTCGCAATAAAGCTAGGGTCCTGATCGAGCAAGACTACGTCCTATCTATCTACCTCTCCAAACACAATATCTTGAGTACCTATGATGGTGACTACATCTGCTGGCATGTGATGTTTGGACATAGAATCGAGTCCTTGTGAATGGGAAAAGCCAGGTGCTCTTATTTTACAATGATAGGGACGATTACTCCCATTACTGACAAGAAAGACATCAAATTCACCTTTAGGTGCTTCAACTGCGGTATAGGTAGAAGGAGCTGGTACGGAAAAACCTTCTGTATAAAGTTCGAAATGGTGAATTGAGGTAGAGTAGACCGATGATCCGGTAGTCATTTGGCCGGCTATGGAAAGAAAAAGCTTGCATCTGCTCCCCCTAAACTATAACAGGTACCATCTCTCTCCAAACCTAACGTGGTAGTTTCCCATCATAAGGCTTTCCATCTATAGATTGAGCCATTACCCACCAAGGATCCCATTCGTTCAGAACTCAGTCGACTGCTTCTATAGATAAGGCGAAACGTCCTTAGTTCAGCATTATAGCACATAGTCTCCGACGCTACTACAGCACTTCGCTAACTCGAAGCGCCTCGCTATGAGAATGACGCGTCGCTAACGCTCGGCTAAGTCGAGAACCCTCGCGCTGACCATTCGCTTTCTCAGTAGCGAAAGCGCTTCTCTTTGCCCCTTAACTTAATAAAGTATTTGGAAAGAAAAGAAAGAGATTCTTGGTTTTATTGCTCCCGCTTCCTCATTTGCGCTCGTCAAGCCAACTTATTTGGGAGGTGAAAGAGGGGTTGAAGCGGACATGTCGAAATGACAGCATCGAAGATATCTATATACACAGGAACGCTTATTCCGGACTGCGTTCCGGAAAAAGTAGCCTACTTGACAGAAAGGGCGGGCACTCTCAGCTCGGAGGTAGGAACTCTCGTCTTTCAACCCCACTGTCACTTTGAATTTAGTGGGGCACTGTTTACTTACAGCCTCTACGAGTTGCAAGTTAATGGGGCCGGTGCGTGGTGAACGGAAGGGTTCATCAAGCCATTTCTCGCCTTAACCCCTAAACTAAATAGGAAGAGGGGTACTTGACTAATAGGGGCAATTGCATTGCACCTGACTGTGAGGGACCTATTGATACCTTATGTTCACTTCCTAACTAGTAGTCAGTTTCCTGTCGCGGAAGCCTTTTCCCAGTGCGCGGAGCCCCAATGAGGAAGGTGTTAGTGCTTTCTCATGGGTTCAATAATGCTAATCCCTCTTTTTGTGCCGGGAAGAAGATAAGAAAAGGCGAAGCCTTCTCTTGGTTTCCCAACCTGTTGCTTCTAAAGGCTGCCCTCTCTCGCCTGGATTTTTGTCCAGCCTACTACGAGGATCCCGTATCCCGTACATCGTCTTTCTCCCTCCTGGGTTCCCATGGTTCCTATGCCGCCGCGTTTCCTGGTCCTTTTCTTTTAGTGCTTCGACCCGAAGCGATAGCTTGACGCGTTTTCCGTGGATAAGATGGCAACGCTCCAGCTCACTAAAGAATGGTACGGCAGTGGTCCGCCGGCAAGCTCGTTCTGATCTTGGACGCAGTACATTGGAATCCTGAAGCACCACCACGAACGCTACTGCGCGTGCGCCTGCGGTGCGGTAAGGCACCACCCTGTTGTGCCAGCAGCCAACTCCGGCGTGTCAGCTTAGTTATCCTCATCAAGCCACAACCTTGATGTCTAGCTTCCCAACTGGTAGACGGTTCCCTTTCCCCCGGATCAATGAAGAAGGGAGAAGTCAGTTGATTCTTCCGAAGAACCGAAAGCGAAGTGCTATGCCGGGGCGAGGGGACGGGAAAAGAAACAGCTCCGAAGAAAGATATTGGGGTTCCCAATGCTTCTCCACGCCCAACGAGATGCGCCAACCTCGGGATGCTTTACTCCTAACCCCACAGCGGTTCCGAGACGGAGCTTAACCTGAGTCTCGGTTAAGAACGGCGATGATCTACGTTTCACATGGCGCACGATTCCATGGATAGTTTCATTCGAGATCGTGATGGAGGACATAGCTTACGATCATCGGCTTTGATCATGCCACTAGGCATTTGATTAGGACATTGCACAATGATCCGAACACTTTGTCGCATCTATTCGATACAGATACAGTAACGATCATAGCGATCTCCTCTGGTACCTACTGGTACGTCAAGATCCGATTGGTCATGAGCATCGTAAGGTGCTGCTCTTCGCGAATCCCAGCATACCCTAGGTTGGGATGGGTAGGCCCACCACTTCACTTTCACTTAGGCCCAGGCCAAGTCAGTGGGGGGACCCTGTCGGGCTCCTTCCCCCCCAAAACAAACTGTACGTGGGAGTTTCCCTTCATATGGCTCGAATCATTCTCAGATGCCCCGAGAGGCATCTTTCCTTATGATCCGGTGGTTCACACGCGCGCAAACGAGCACCGGCCGCAACAGCAAGGAACTATGACCAATAGAGTCAGACACAGAGCGTCATACTTCTTTATTGTGATGGTTGAGGAGTTTCTTTCTCAGAGGGTGCGGGACGCTTGTGGAGTCCGTGCCTTCCGTACCACCACAGGTCGTTCTTGGGCAGATCCCGCTCCTAAACATAAGGGAGGGATAGGGGGAAAGGGGCCGGGCCTATCATATAAATAGGGTTGTAGAAAGACCACTTTCATTCGACGTTCCGGGGCGCCCTATTCGATCGACGAATTTGGCGAGCTGATCCGCTTTGATCCAGGAGAAAGCCCAGTCAGCCACCTTTTCGGTGCAGGTCACGTGACCTACAGCTCGGCCTTCGCTTTTTGAGACTTCCTCTACCCACATCTCTATGTGCCCGCAGCACTTTCATATGGAGAAAGATGGGCTTACCATGTTCCATCAATAGCACCTAACCTATGCCGATTTTGGCGGACCGTGCTCCACCCCGGTGAACTCATGCGGTTCCGACGTGCCCAGAGGCCAAAGGCGAATCCGTTCACGGTCCGTAGGAACAACACCATTCGAAGGTTGATGGCCCGCCCCACCTAGAATAGGAATCTTTGACTGGGCTTACACACATTCGCTCACTTACGCTGTCCCCCCTCAGCTCACCCTAGCCCCGGGTACGTCGTCTCCAAGGCTTCACACAAAATCTTCACTGACAACATATGCATGCTTTTGTAGGGCCAGGCAGAACCGTTGTTGCCTGATGGGAACTTCCCCCATATTGCTATCAATGTCTTCATGTCGCACGACCTCTTAACATTACACCACTGAATCCCCAATCCTTTGCTTGCTGTGCAGTGACAGTACCAATATCCACTAATCGTTGTTTCCAGATACGGTTGCCGGTTGACATCTCTTCTAATTCGTCGATATGAGAAGCAAATTGTTGTGTGGAGGAATCAATATCTCGACATAAGCCAAGAGGCAGATCTTGTGCCACTCCACCAGGTCGTATGAAATTGGCATGCATCCTGGCTCCCGGGACTCTTTCATAGAATTCCAACAATTTCTCCCGCTCCTCAAAAGCCCAAAGGAACGGAGTTGATGCTCCCACATCCATAGCATGAGTAGTTGAAGCAAGTGAATGATTTGAAATTCAAGTTATTTCACAGAATAACACTCTTATATATTGAGCTCGTAATGGTACCTCACAATTCAAAAGTCTCTCTACGGCTGAAGAATGAGCGTGTTCTTGGGCCATCGTAGAAACATAGATAGGGTCAACGACGGAACGAACAACGAAACTTTATGACAGCTTTTTCGTACACGTTCACTTGCATCACATACACAAGTGCTCTCTGAACCGTGCAATAAGGTCACCCATAACACGGCTCTCCCACTGGAGTTACCTTAGCCCCGGGCCATGCTATTCCATGATATTGGAAAAAGGCAGCCTAATTATTATCATCGTCTTGAAAGCTGGGCGCCTTTTGAATATGAGTGGGGATCCTAGTCTAGGCGGCGCCTTCGTGGAGCCAAACCGAAGGAAGAGCAAAAGGGCGAGGCCACACCCGGCTTCGAATAGGAGGGGGGCTTAGCTCTGGATCCCGCCTACTTGCTGAAATGAATGGATTAGAAAGGGGGCTGGGTTCTATTTCCGGGCCGGGCAGGAGGTGAAGGCCAGAATAAGAAGAGAAGTGCGCCTTCCCGGTAAGGAAGAGGATAAAAAGGTGTTGTCATCTATCTCGACCGAGGCGTTGGAAATGAAGACCGGCTCAGAGAATCACTGGCGTGCTTTCTCTCCCCCATCGTTTCGCCAATAAAGAAGTCATCCTTGACTTGACAATTGACCATTCCATCCCTACCGAGCCGCCTCTTCGAAGTATTTACCTCTGCCTTTCTTTTTTTTAGAACATACCCTTCCAATCCAAAATCAAAAAAGAAAGAAAAGTTCCTCGTCTGTGATTTAATCGGCCCTAAGGGAGTTTACTCGACCCATTCTCCAGTCTCTCGCACTGCTCAAGTGTGCGACTCCGTATGAGGACCTCCTTCCCTTTTGCTCTGCCCACTCTCCGTTCACACGGTTATCAAAGCGGAGGAAGGGCGGGCAGCAGGTACCACGAGCCCTCTGTCCCACACATCTATCAAGAAGCAAGTGTAGTTCACCGGTTCCACCGAATGCTCCTATCTCTCGGCAAAGATCGTGTGAGTGTGCAGTTATGCTTCGGATGCTTCGCCATGGAATAGATCGACTCAGTTCCCCTTCTTTTCCGGTGCACTCGCTTTGTATCTCCGACACCCAAGGAAGGACGCGGTGGGAAGAAAGCTGCCCTAGCCTCTGTCCGGTCGATCATTCCGCTGGCATCTTGCATTCACGCCTCCGTTTGACTGCCGCTCGGGAATGTAGTTGTAGATACGTGAGTCTTAGTGGGCCGTTGGCTCCTTCCACGACATGCTGTAGTAGTCGCCATATTCAATATGTCACTTAATCATATCTGCCTCGCAGCGGGTCAGCACCTCCGAAAGAAAGGGAGGGAGGACTTCATTCAGTGACTCCGCGATCGCCCTATGAACGATCAAAATAAGGTAAAGCTTGAAGATAAGTTTTGTACTCGATTAATTTCTCAGTCCCTCTAGTCGGGTGGGCGCCGGCCGGATCCCCCTAAAAACCGTACGTGGGGTCTCCCCGCATGCGGCTCATGCCATTTGAGGTGGCCCAGCCCAGCATTCATTCGCAAATCCTGTAGTGAAATTGAGACTGCTCGACCTCAGAAGCTAATTCGCGTGTAGGCAGCGCTGTCTGTCTACCGTTGACTCTATCTATTCATTGATACATTGGCTCGCCCCCCCCCCCTCTTTTTTCAAGAATGAATGAGCCGCCTTCCATTTCCGTCAAATGACCCGGCTTCCCCTGGCTATTCCACCGTCCGGGCTCCCTTTCCTCCCTATGCTCCCCTGACGCAGGCCCACCACGCTTCGCGCCTGCGGCGTTTTCGCCAGACGGTCTTTGCCAGTAGAGCCATCCTCCCCGCAGGTTGTCTGTATGGGTGGGTTGTCCCTTGCTGCTACGTTCTGTTAGGCGCTATGAATTACAGGAAATTTAGTGGTTGACTTGGACAACAGGCGGGTTACACGTTCCACTGTGCCGAGATGTGAGGTGCAGGTGGTGATGATCACCCCAGGGTATGCGCTAGCGCCCTTGACGGGCACTCCAGGACCCGCTTACGCTCGTGAAAACCCAGGTCGGTCCTTCGACCAGATGTGTGGATAACGAGGCCACCTTCACAACCTTCTCCCTTCTATCTTTATCCAAAGTCAGGTAGGGCGGTTCGCTTGAGTTGCTCAACCGTCCCTTTGCCCGGTGCTCATGACGCGCTACGGAACCTCCACCGTGCTAGCGGCATAGGAGCCTACTCAGCGTCAGTGGCTTCGTGCCGCACTGGAGTGATCCAATATGTGGTTCCGCATGTTCCACCACTTCCCCGTTCATTTCCAATACTGATCGTGAAACACCATGAGCAGCAGGATATTGAGGTCCGGAATTCGAAGTGAAATTCTTGATTTGCCCGTTCCTAGTCGTCATGGGAAAGAAATAAGAAATAAATAAGAAAGAGATTATTCCCCTAGAGCTTGTCCAGTACCACCAGTACTCAAAATGCATCTCTGCGCGTCTACCTTAAAGGCCAAAACTGATGTTAGCTACATTCGAGCGTTCACCGCATAGAGACGATCTCGAACACTACCTATGATAATAAATTCAGGAAAGCTTGCCAGTGGGCGACCATCTCTATTTAGTTGCGAAGCCAGTTGTATGTTCCGATGCTGGATGCAAAACAAAGTTCTGAGGTTCCTCGAGAGCGAGGTGATGAAGATGCGCATAGCTCGCACGAGTGTGTCCCTGGCCACGGGCCAAATAATACAAATACATAGCAGGTGGTAAAGCGATACCTTGGACACTTCTCCTCTCATAAGATAGGAATTCAGATCCTCGATCGGAAAGTGGACGATCCCGTTATTAGAGATGACGAAATAACTCAGTTGCGGGCTCCGGTTTAATAACTGCATACTTGGTCTTTGTACTCCGCTTTTGTTCAACAAGACCCTAATCTTGCTTGTAGTTGGGGATGCTTATCTCGGAGTTAAGGAGGCATTATTCTAGTGAAACTTTCGTTACTCTTTCCTTACTTTCATTTCACTTCGTTACTTCTGCTACCAGCTGGAAACGTTGAACATTCACTTCTCTTAGATAGGGGCTAAGTCCCTTTTTTACCGGTAGGAAATCAATTAAGAAATACTAGTGAGCTTAGGCCAAGAGATTCTGATCAAAAGGGAGATATCGACCGGAGTCAACGGTCAATAAAATTGTTCTGATCGAGAAAACCGTTCTTATAATACGCATGAAGAAAGTGAGTGCCTAAGTTACAATATGATATGGAGATGTAGCCTTTCTTCTTCAAGCCGATGGCTACAATCACCTCCAATACCTGCCCGATGGGGCTTTCTTGACCAATTCCTCTACCTTATTCATCAATTTCTATGCGCGCACGGAGAGAGGAGTTCCTACTGTTCTAGTAAACTCTGATCAATGTACCGCACTTAGTAAACGTACCTCCTGCCTGTCTTCGACTGAACAATTACATAGTCAATATTTTATAGTCGGATGGCAGTTTTTTTCTTTGGAGAAATCCCCCGCTAATTACTCGTCTTCGCCAGGACCTGTTCCTTCAATAGGACGGGGAGGATTTTACCACTCTACCACTCTATGATTTCGTAGCAAATATGAAATGATGCCATAAGAAATAGAAAAGGAATGGGTATGAATCAATGTCTGGAACGATACCTTAAATTATTTCCTATTCCTGTGGGTCGAGTAAAAGATCGTGCATCTGTGGCCGCAACATAATGGCTTACAGGGTCAACACCCAATGCCAACGATTATAGAAAATGATTACAGAAGCTATGGCTCTCTGTTGAAGATAATTCTAGAAAAGACCCAGACATGCTTGTGCAACACGGGAGCTAGGGTGGTGTTCGTAGATAGAACATGCTTAGTTTATTATGTCAATTCAAAATTAGATAAACCATCATGAAACTCTACTTGCAAGCAATAACAATGGCTCTAGCCTAATCATGTGGGGAATGGCTTGATACCTATGTTTTAACATAGGCTAAGCCAAAATTGCCACGTCTTCCTCGCCAACAATCCTCATTTATTCTTCGTCACTGGGGTCCTTTGGACCTGTAGAGCCGGGTTTGTGTCCTTTCTCATCTTTCTTAATTTCTCGAGAATTTTGAACGTAGGCTAAACCGCCTGGTGGATGTGGATATCTCACATTCAGACCTACCTCATAAATTGGTCTTTTTGACTTTGGTTTTCGATAACTTCTACGCCAGTGGAATGAACAAGAGCAGTCTACCGAGGACCCCCTATGGTTTACTTACATAGCTCTGTGCATGTGCTCACACTAAACTAAATAGATTGCATTTTCCTCTCGCCAAAGATTTCATCCAAAAAAACCATATTTTGGCTATGCTTCAACTATATCAACTGTACTTGAACTGTTAGATAATCATAGTCGATAATAACATCACAGCTCCCACCGCTATTGCAAAACCGTACATGAAACCTTAGCTTCATACGGCTCCTCTATGATCAGAAAAAGGACTGTTTCGGTATTATCCCCGTGGGCGTAGATAGAATTAGGTAAGATAAAAATAGATTGGAAAGTCCTAAATTTTAAGAAAAAATGCTAGAATAAGAAAAAAGTGCTTCCGAATTGATCTCATCCTGAGAATTGATCTTTGTTCAGTAATAACTTAATCTTGCAATAAAACACTCTTGCTTGGAAGGTATGGTAAAGGTAAACTGTTTCTCTTTTTATATAAAAAAAGAGAGTGCTAAAGGAGTCATTCAGAAGTGAGTGAAGGGGCGCAGAAAAAAGCTCATTTCTTTCATTCAGGAATGGACACTGGACCAGAATGAAATGTGGGAATATCGGGATTGGCAGATTTGTTATATTGAAATATACTAGTAAACTGCACGTGCTTTGCACGTCACTCAAGAAAGACAACAAATCAATAATGCAGATCCAGTTTATATACTTAAATACACATAGTTAGGCAAACAAATCAATATGTCCAAATTACCACGATATACATGATGATATGTAGCTCTAAATGTGTTGCCAAAGTTTCAAGTTAGTGCCCTTAGAAATACACTGGACACAACTGTTACTTGCGAGCTGATATGACTTAATGTTTCAATACAACCATTAAATGGGTACACTTCTTTATACGAGACTCTAAACTAAATTAGGTGGTTTTCAAAAAGGAGTGGTATCTAATATTACAAGTTCTTCGTGTTCAAAACAGGCACATGGTTCTAAAATTAGACTAAAAAGGAAAATCCAAAATGATGTTCTCGTCACGGTAACACTTAAGCTCAGCAGAATTTGTTGATACAATGCCTTTATATCCACCTGAAGGAGTACTTGATTGTATGGATACTGCAGATGGATTTATGCATTTAGTTCCAATAATCAGAATGTCTACAATTAGCAAATTAAGTATTGTTAATAATAACAAATTTATTCACTGAAAAGATTTCTTTCAAATTCGGTGATTAGGAATATTAAAGACATACTTTTTTCCCATCTGACAATCTTCATGGATCAGCGGCAATTGCAATATCTTGAAACAGGCTCCGTTCTCATATATTTGTGGATGTTGTGTAACATCAAAATAGCTCTGAATATTCCACGAAAAATTAATTTTCATGAACTCCAATCTTTTTTGGCGAATAAACTCCATTATTTAATAATGCCCCACAACCCTGTTTTCACGGTTTAGGCTGCTCCCATTTCGCTCGCCGCTACTACGGGAATCGCTTGATGTTAGTAAAGTAAATCCTATTAATATTAATAGGAGCATAAAGTTTGATTCTATAATTTTTTTTATTGAAAGAATTCTCAAAATTTAAGGGAGAAACTAATTAGAAAAAAAGGAGTTTGGGCCGGAGATAAGCGGACTCGAACCGCTGACATCCACCACAGGGTAAACCACCGTCTCTCAGGCCTCCCTGACGGGTTCTACCATAGAGGCCATTATCACCACATTTGTGTCATGTTACAAAGCAAAATTCACTAATCACATGAAGATGGTTCTTTTGAATAATCAAAGTCACCATGGATTTAAATATAGTTATAACATATATACTCCATTTGAATGGATATATAGAAAAATACTTTGTGGACATAAAGGCAAACACTTGCTGGTGACAAATAGCACGTGACTTACCCTAATTTATTCGTTGGACTGAAATACAAACATAAGATTCAATTTTTTAGAAGTTTACAGAAAAATAAAATGTACAGGTCATAACATAACGTAGTCTGTTACATATTACCTCTCCAAATTAGGAGTGCCAGGTTGAAGTCTTGAGGATGTTGTGTTCAATATTGATGGCCTGGTCGGGCTGCTAGCCTGCTAGTAATAGCAACCCATGCACGGAGAGCGAGATGTGAAGGAACTGGAATTGCAAGCCTACAACACCGTTAGCACCTGACGGAGAGGTGATCAGGGGTGGATTGAGTTCAGACATCAGACAGTAGGGGACCAGAAGTGTTAGCAAGCCAGCTGCGAGTTGAGGGGATGAGCCCCTTCCGCGGCTGGTGGAGAAGGCACGTACGACAGGAGATGTCAGGAGCGGTGGCGGCCGTGAGCATGTGGACAGAATTTTTTTTTTTGACAGAATTGGACAGAAGTTAGAGCAAGCGCAAGCCTGGAGGAGACGACGGGCGACCGCGGTGGAACTTGAAGTTCGGAGATAGTTACCGAGATCGTCAAGCAGTAGAACTTGAGGGTGGAGACGTGCAAGTTCCAGCGGGTTCACGATAACTCTAGAACAACTACGTCGGACTCGTTTTGGCGCGGTCCGTACGGAGCGAATCCGGAAAATCTCAGCCATCGAATAACTTGAGCTCGTTATTGATGAACGGAAGTGATTCACTCTACTGAACAAATCAACGGCTAATAAGGGCTTCTTCATCACTCTGGGTAGCTATCCAAGTTTAAAAACTCGTGTACTATAGTAGTAGAGATAAAACTAGTGAATTCAAATTAGAGTCACTTGTGGATTTCTTCAAATTGTTGTAGTGTAGTATTGTGGTTTTTCAGTAAATACCCCGACCTATAAATATTCACAGCCCGGCTCATACGGGCGGACAATATTCACCTAGATCCCCATTGCGACCGCAATGCTGTTCTTGAAGGACCTTACCTTAGAGCAAAAAAAGGGAATAGAAGTTAGGAAGACTACTGACGTAGGGAGGCGGGTGAGCTCAACCAAACAAGCAATGGATTTTGGAGCGCGAAACTAAGGCGTTAGCGCATTCGTTTTCTTGCTCCATCGTTATTAGTTTCTATTTTGTCCCTGCACGAACCTCGGTCCAATCAATTTGTTTGGAATTGGGGTTAGGACCGGTTAGAACTCCCATTTCCCGATCGGAGGTTTGAGCTGCTATGGCAAGCTTTTTTCCGAATAGTGGGTATGGGGAACCCACCGTACCAACACGATTGGCTGGTGTTGCTGATACCGGACCCGTTATAACCCCGATTGGAAGGGCAGGCCAGTCTGAGGCTCTGGGATGCGAGGCCATTGAAAGTTAGTATCCCATATTATATGACGGAGATAGAGCATTAATTGCAGTTTTCACCCCCACCTTAACGACCGAGGGATGAAATCTTTCGACGACTAGGGCCCGAGGCCGATTCCAGTGGATCACTATAGAATCTTCTAGAAGCAAAGCCTGGTTCTCCGGGCACTATGGTAGGACGTGGATCGATCATGACGAGAATGGACTTCTCCGTCATGTAATGGTTTAGAAGAGTCACGGTCCTGTTCCCCGCCGGGCTTTTTCCCTTCTCGACTAGACGAAGGAGATATTCATTCCATTCAGGCAGGTGAGGAAGGGCGGCGTCGGCTTGACCCTGTCTTCTCTCTTGGTTGGGTCGGAGGCTAAGTTTCTCATTCAGTGGTGAGGTTTTCATAGAAAGCAAGGCCTCACCCAACGAGTGGCGGATTTGGTTTGGATGGGGTCTCGCTTGGACGCTGGGGAGATCTGGATAGAGTCTTTCTCGCTCAGTAAAGAAGAGTACGCGCGCTACGGCTTACGCAGTGGATCTTCGGGCAACCAACCTTTTTTCCAATTCCGATCAACAACTTGGAGGTATGGCTGAGTGGATTAAGGCATTGGTTTGCTAAATCGACATACAAGAAGATTGTATCATGGGTTCGAATCCCATTTCCTCCGGCACGGAAGTAGAACGGGCGGGCAAAATTACGTGAGAGAAAGAACCTCAGATTGATGGAGTCCATCGTCGGACAGAATAGCACTGCTTAGTGACTAGGAGCGGAGCGCCCCTTTATTGTTGTTGGTGGAGTCTATAGCGAAGAAGACCTTCCCGAATGAGGGCCGTCCAGTCCCTGGCCGGCTCTCGGTTCTTGAGCAAGCTCCTCCACTGCAGGTAGGATGATCATAGATGAAGAAAAGTTAGGCAAGTGGTTCTGGTAGCTCAGCTGGTTAGAGCAAAACAAGCAACGGATTTTGGAGCGCGAAACTAAGGCGTTAGCGCATCCGTTTTCTTGCTGGACTGCAAATCCTTTTTTTCTTGTTTCAGTGGGAAGAGCAAGGGGCATTGCCCTTGAAATCCTTCAGTGGTTCAAATCCACATCTGAGCGTCTTTTTTCGGTATGCCGCTCCGCGAGCAAGGAGCTCCGCGAGGAGAGCGAGAGAACGAAGTGGGCTTTGGTGATGTCGAAATTTGCACCTATTTGTATCTATTTAGTGATCAGTCCGCTAGTTTCTTTGATTCCACTCGGTGTTCCTTTTCCATTTGCTTCCAATAGTTCGACCTATCCAGAAAAATTGTCGGCCTACGAATGTGGTTCCGATCCCTCCGGTGATGCCAGAAGTCGTTTCGATATACGATTTTATCCGGTTCCTATTTTATTTATTATCCCTGATCCGGAAGTCACCTTTTCTTTTCCTTGGGCAGTACCTCCTAACAAGATTGATCTGTTTGGATCTTGGTCCATGATGGCCTTTTTATTGATTTTGACGATTGGATCTCTCTATGAATGGAAAAGGGGTGCTTCGGATCGGGAGTAACCACTTTTGAAAGGGCAAAGGGGGGGGAGGACATAGGAAAGAGGGATGCCTACAAAAAATCAATTGATTCGTCATGGTAGAGAAGAAAAACGGCGCACGGACCGTACTCGAGCTTCGGATCAATGTCCCCAGAAGCAAGGAGTATGCCTGCGTGTTTCGACGAGAACACCGAAAAAACCTAATTCAGCTCTACGTAAGATAGCAAAAGTATGGTTGAGCAATCGACATGATATATTTGCTCACATTCCAGGCGAAGGTCATAATTCGCAGGAACATTCTATAGTCTTAGTCAGAGGAGGTAGAGTGAAAGATTTGCCAGGTGTGAAATCCCATCGTATTCGAGGATTCAAGGATTTGCTGGGAATTCCGGATCGTAGAAAGGGAAGATCTAAATATGGTGCAGAAAGAGCTATATCGAAAGGAATGGAAGATGCCTCACCTCTAACAAATTGGTATTCATCTCGATGGAAAATAAGACACAATGAATTTACGAGTAATTGAACACAATGAATTGACTCAATATTGAGTAATCAAATCATGCGTTTGTTAGATCATTTAGTGAGAAATAAAACGAGAATAAAGAGACCTCAATATCGACAACAATGACCTGGCAAGTGAAGTAAAGTAAAAGCAAAGTAGAGCCCGGTTTTCAAATCTTACCCACCATATCCATTCATGCACGTTACTAGATGAAAAGTCCAAAAGAAAGAAATCATTGTTTTGATCTTCACAACCGGTTTAGCAACTTCTTCATGCCCCTACGAACGAAATATTTGGAGTTTGACAACTGGTTGACGCCGGTTGATACTCGAATGAATATATCGCCCGTAGATACTTGCTTTTCTAATGAGGTAGACACTTTTGCATGTTAAGGTTTCCACTTCAAACCATCCAGATTTACACTTCAATTTCTCGTTGTTGACACGGTTGACATTTGACTTCATTCAAACTGACACTTATGTATCTATCTAGGCGGGCGGGCACTTAACCAAACTCAGGTTGACACAAACTATACAAAAGTATTAATTAGGGTGTACAGACAACCCGCAACTCCGAACGGAACCGACCCTGACTAGACCTTTTCCCAAGCAACTCCGAATACTGGAAAATCGGAATAAAATTCGATAAGAGCATGTTTCTCAATTTGTGATAACTACTTATTTATGAGTGAGAAATGCTTCATGCGAGCACCCTTGGCGGCCTGCTTTTGAGACAGGGAGGCCATGCTCGTATCTATGCTTTTCATCATTGGTCTGGTCTACTTGTACCCCACCCCACAAGGTACATCTTCGACTACCGTGCTTCTTATCTTTACGCTATACATTCAGTTCAGTCAGTCCCAGAGACTTATCCTTCATAAAAAGGTAATCCACCCATATCGTACTTTTCTTCACCTGGCCTCGCGGATTCAATACCGAAAGACTTCTCTTCGCATACCGACCTGCTAATTCCGGGATTTGTTGTTCTCAATGACTGGTGGATGCCTCTTTTCTACCTTAGAAATCGTGTTTTTTTATGTACCTTCTCCCTCTCTACACCTTTTTTCCGCCTCGCCGCCCAGAAAGACCTATAGAAGAAGGAAGAATTCAATCCGTATACTCCAAGCGCCGAAACTACCGCACTTTCCAAGCAACCCGTAAATGAAGAAAGTGCAATTGAAACAATCAAGAACGGAAAAATAATTAGACTCCCTCGTCAATTGTTTGGATTGCTCCTCTACTCTAGTCATCCTCTTCTATTTCGGGCAGTAGCTCAGCCCGTTCCGGGCCTTCCTTTACTGAATCTATTAGTAGTGGAACTTTTCGACATATGCCTTTATTTAGGCATTGGTTGTAGGTCTCTTCAAGGAATTTCTGCGCCCGGTTCCTGATCAAGTGTTGGAAAAACGGGAATATGATGCTTTCTACTTACTTCAGCAGTAGGGTTGGCCTGAAGCCAGCCCATAGAATAGATATGGGCGTGTTCTACACAGGAGTTCTTGTAGAACATGTTCCAATCAAACCTCTTTCCCTTCGTCTCCGGTTTTCAATACGAACAAGTGTCATCCTCTTCTCCCATCGTTTGGATGGAATACCCACGTGGAGCTGACCTTCACTTTTCAGAGACAGGCGCAAGCCGAGAATTTGTAGCCTCCCCGGTTGACTTAACTTAAGGTCTTGCCATGACCCAATACGAGGATCAATATGTTTAGATGATAATCTGCAATTCTGTCACAGCGCGAAATAAGAAACAGAACAATGAAACAAACAAAGAAACGAAACAAATAACGAAACAAGTAGAAAAATAAAACCATGGACAGAGAACAAAACAAACAAAGCGTGAAATGTCACTGCGGCGAACCCAACGGACGATATAGATAAAAGAAACGACGTCAACACGAATGCGCGTAACCAAGAAGGAAATTCGTTCCTTTTTCTCGTGTTCAGCTTATCATCCAAGAAAAGGAAATGAAGCTTTCGACGAGACATGGAAATACTGCGTGCAACGACGACCGGAGCAGCCCCCAATCAACCCGACGACCGCAAATGGGTCGGTCGATCCGGCGGCACGAACCAATTCATCTTAAGTAGTCCCTAGTAGGAAGGAGTAGGCCATTTCAGGATAGGATCCAGCTTCTTTGCATCTGTAGACACCCCATGTTCACCAATGATGTATCCCAAATAGGCCAACAGGTTTTGAGCAAAAGAACATTTAGATTTCTTCACCTTTAGCTGATGTTGGTTCCAAGGTATCAAACACCAGCTGAAAATGCTTAAGATGATCTGACGGAGTAGCGCTGTATATAAAAATATCATCGACGAAGACCAAGACAAATTCGCGCAAGTATGGAGCCAGAATGCTGTTCATTGTACTCTGAAAGGTAGCAGGTGCGCCAGTAAGACCATACGACATAACTTTGTACTCGAAGTGGCCATGGTGGGTTTATTGAGACCATTTCTATCGAAAAAGAAGAAGTTCCAAAAGGCCCCTTGGTACCCATTGTTAGAGATTAGGAGCTATGATCGAACCAACAGGAGTCTACACTAGCGAGAGGGAACTGACACAAGCAGCATGACTTCCCCTTGATCCGCCGTCTTCTTTACCTCCATGAATTCCGCTAGAGCAGTAAGCATTCACTCGTTTCTAAGGGTTCGGTGTCCCAAAACCGTTAGGATTTCAAAAGGCTGTAGCTCAAGTACGCATGGAATAGCACAGATAGCGGATAAACAATAGTTTAGAGATGGAAAGCTCTATTGAATAAGCCTTGGTTTAAGAGAGGAGGCATCTGGATAGCTAGGGATAGGGGATTCGGTCACTTGGTAAAGAAGGGTGGATAGCCGACATAGGGATGTAAGGGAGTTGTAGGATGCCAGAGAAAGCATTGAATAAGTGAAGAAGCACGAGGCAGACCTTTCTTCAGAGTTAGCAATGGTAGTTCGGATAGCAAAGCACCAGCAAGCGGATAATGCTAGGCATGTCAGTAATAGGCAGGAAAATAAAGGAATAACAAGAAAGCCATGATGCACGCGACTTGGTTGAAGAAAGATTTGGAAGATCTTCACTTCAATTCTTTTCTCTATGTTCTGAATTCGATGAGCTGAGGACAATGAAGCAATGGAAAGAACGATGACCTAGGAGGTAGTAGTAGTACGAAGCCGGAAGAAGAAGCGAGGTGACAGTGGGTAGCCCTGCTTGAGTCCTCTTCTACATCTTGAGTACTTCCCACTCCAATGGATCTCGTTTTTAGAATAGCTTTGATCCGGCCATGTAGAGCACTCATAGAGGTCCGGCTTCACGTCAGTAATCTACCACACCCATGCTGGAATTCAGTAGAGTCCCACGAGTCAATCGACAAAAGCGAGAAACGAGGTTGTTCAACAAGGCTACGGTCTCACTTTTTCTTCCTAGCGGAGTTCAATACGAAAATAAAGACGCTCCGCGTTGGGAATGGCGTACGTAGTACGGGTGGTATTTCAGGTATAACTGATCAGGGTTGTTCTGAAAGCAAGTCAATTGGTGCTTTGGAAAGTGAGTGCCAGAGGCTAGTCACTGCTTGGTTTACAGAAGGGAAGGAAGAAAGAGATACCGAAGCAGATTCAGTATAGAAAAGAAGAAATTGATAGATCTGGATGATTCAAAGAATGATTCTTCCCTGGGTATTTCCTCGGTACCATTATGGAAATTGGAGCTTTTCAATTCCATTTTGGAGATTTAGGGTTTAAGACCGCTCGTAATGATTTTTTGCTTTTATGGCTGGGTGGGCAAGAAAAGGATTTGACTCTTGAAGATATCAACTCATACGCCTGCTCCATACATTCAAAAACATTTTTGGTACTTTCTATGAGAATGGATAAATAGAAATGGGTACATTCCTCTTTCTCTTTCCTGGCCAAACCATCCATAAAAAAGAAGAGAGTTGTAAGAGCGGTAAAAGCAAGCTCGGTTTTAGGTTCACTACAGGTTGATATATCCTTTTCTTTTGAAAGAAAAGTCAATTCGCTATGCTATAAGGTACCAATTCAAAAAGGTATAAAACCAAATCTACAGTGGGAGTCCCTATCTACTTTCGATTCCCTTCTTACTGGCTTTGCCAATACATCATATTGATTTGACGCTTCCTTACGCTTTCTTTCAAGCATTGCTTCCAGGACAACGGAGAGTATTCCAAGATAAAGAACCAGAACTGAGGTTGACACTACTGAAAGATAAAAGAATGGTGGATAGATGGATTCTCACCATCCCAAAACCGAAGTACAGACAGACCAAAAAAAGACGAAAATAAATACTCCACCACCAGCCTACCTACTAGCATGTATTAAGCGAATAGCTTGTATGGTAGTTGTTAAAGAAAAGATGTATGCAGTCCTGGAAGAGAAGCAATTGTAGTACGACCTGTAAGCGTCACTTTTGACTTCCTTGCCGTTTGTGAATTGAGTCAATCGAGTTACGTTTGAAAAATGAATGGAATTCTGGAGTGGACCGAATATCCATGGCAGAACCCCACACTGGTCAAAAAGAAAAGTCAATCTCTCTCAAAAATAAGCACTTCAACAAGTCAGGGCCCTTTATTATACAACTCCTATGCGTAATTGATAGCTTTTTGGTATTCTCCATATATATATATATACTACTAGGTACGAAATAACAGGAAAGATAGAAATAGTGACTTTGGCTTCAAATAGAGAGCAGCTTAAAGGGAACTCGCACTGGAGGACTGCTCTGAGAAAATAACTGAACACTGGCTAGGAACTAGGCTGCACTAAGCCCGGCACTTTTTGGGCTTCTTCATGAATCTAGTTTTCAGGTAAGGTCAGATCATCTTATTGAATAGATATCTGAAAGAAAGCAAAGGAATGAATCGTTTTTCCAATTACCTTCTCCCGAAAACCATAGATCTTCTGGTTACCATTGACTATCCAGCACTTTTGTCTGTAGAGCGAAGCAAGAAATTGCATGGAAGGGCTTGCCCTGCTAATATCAGCCTTGTTTGGAACGGAACAATAGATGCAATCCATTTCAGTGTATGTCACTGAGTTCACCATTGCAGTTGAGACATCGGGCAATTGAGCGTTCCCTAGAGTTTGGTTCAAAGGCTAAGGACTCCCCGCCGCCTTCCGCCGCCTTCATAAGGGCACTAAGGCGGAGCACGGAAAATCAAATTGGGCACCCATGTTTTACCAGTCCCGGATCTTAGGGCCGTTTTGCCAACCGCCGACATGAACGAAATCGAATTTCATTGCGGGAAATTAGGATTTCATGAGGGAGGAAAAGGCGAGGCGGAGGGTGGAGAGTCGTACAATGCATTGGTGGGATGAAGGTGCTAGATTGGCTGAGATAGGAAGTTTCTATGTGTATGTAGATTTGGTTCTAGTGCCCCCACCCTTTTCGAGATCTGTCAGGATTAGCAAGATGTTATGGTGTAAACTATAGAGAAATGGAATGAATGAAATGTATCTAAGAAGAAAGGAAGCCATGTTCCATCCTGTTTATAAAAAGAACATCACCTCCCTTTTTGGTTAGATACCGCTCCGTTAGGTACTAATGCTTCTACCTATCACCCTCCGGGTGAGTTCGAGAGCTGTGTTTTTTTCCAACGTTAATAGCATTCCGCGAGAAAAGTCATCTACTGATGTTGTCAGCGGAGTCCCTCGTCCATCCATGTATGAATAGCGGTATCCCCCATTTTGGACAGTGATGAGGTAGTCGACGCAATTTGCATGTGTATTTGCGTTTGGCTTTGCTACTTTCCTTCTAAACTATAAAAGAATGTCCGCGGAAGGGAATAGTCTACGTGGCCCGGGGTAGTCTTTCAATTCCTTTATCGGGTGGGAGAGTTTAGAACCAGTTAAGCCAATAGCTGCTGCTTTAGTCACACTAGCTACATCAGTTGATCATGGATTTAGCATACCACCTTAGAATAGTCTACGTGGCCCCTTGTTTTTACTACCATTTTTGATAGTGAATCCAGTAATGCAGACAGCCTGTTTTAAAGCGCTAGGCCGGGCTTGCCCCTGACTCTCAAAAAGAGCAGGAGGTTTTGCCTCAACTCATTCCATGAATGTTGTTTCATTCCCCATGCGGCTGAATCCAACTCAGTCTTTATCCTGCCTTGGAGTTCTCTCTCATATTCCTTCCATGTCGATTTCTCAGATTTCGAGCTAGCTGCCCTTTTCTTGCTCCTTGCCATTAGCGCAGCCCTTTTCTTTTTCTTAGCTAGCGTAGTTTTCACCTTAAAAAGAAGGCGCCCGCGCTTTTGTAGTGACCCCTCCGGGGTCCCGGGTTGCTTTGGCGCGCCCCACCCCGTCAGTCCTGTGTTGTACTTGACTTGACTCTCCCCCGCTTGCTGCTTGATGATCGCTGTGTTCAAAAATGACACGAAGCTGGATATGAGTAGATGTTGTTGGTCGAAAACGTCTTTCATTCACAATGAAACAGAATGGTCTCGCTCGATGCGTCATTTTATGACGTGTATTTTCATATTAAGAGTTCTTAAAAGTTCTCAACTCAAAGCCCAACCGTCAAAAGGATGCTACAATGTTCAAAATTATCAACTTAACATGCCCCCTTACTTCCTTCGTGACCTCCCACTACTTCATCTACCGAAATGATTAGGCAGATCTCCTTTTTTCTAGCATTAAACCTGCTCATGATCCTTAGGCTATAGAGCATGGAGCAGACAGAGAGATGAAAGGACCACCTTCTCCTGCTTGCTTGATCGGAATCTATTCAGCTGAAGTGCTACTTAACTTCACTTAGTAGTGGAAACTCGGAGAGACAGAGAGAGTCCTCTCTCATACAAAAAATGCCAAGGCAAGGGAATCTTAAGGAACCAACCTTAGTTGCCCCTCGGTAGAGTGAGTCTACTTAGCGAACTGGCAGGACGCGGAGATCGATTGATCAATATGCATATCGAGAGTTGATGGTTAACCGCCGCCCCCCTTGTCCTGTCCTGGAGGCTCCCCGGCCGGGGAGGCAAAGGGGATTGCTATCATCACCCTTTCTCCCGGTGTATGTGAAAGAGAAAAAGTGACGCACTTTTTTGATTTGCGGTCCAAAGAACGAGAGTCAGCTTCCTTAAGTCCGTTCTTCCTCAGTAGCTCAGTGGTAGATCGGTCGGCTGTTAACTGACTGGTCGTAGGTTCGAATCCTACTTGGGGAGATTTGATTCATTCAGAATTCGAATTGATAGTTATATCTTTTCTTACTAGCGACCCCTGTCCTTCTCCTTTTTCTTTTTCTAAAGACGCAGCAGAATCGTCAAATGGGACATCAAAAGTGGGAAGTTGATTGTAGGATTTCTATTCCTCACTCTCGTATAGGTGAACTTGGTTCGTTCAATGAAAAGGGATAAGAAGGATCCACTGGGAATGAATGGGAAGACTGGGGTAGTAGCCGGAAGGAATTAGTCTCCACTAGCGTAATTCGAAGAACGAACAAGAAAAGGCGTCACTGTTTAGGTAGGAGGATGGATGGATGTGGTCCAATGGTTAAAGCTCTGCCAGCTTCTTGTAGACTGGCAGTCTCCGAGAGGAACCTTCACCCCCCCCCGGGTTAGGCCGGGTGGGATGGTATACTTTTTTTTCGCCACAAGTAGGAACTCAGTCCTTGGTAAGACGCAAGGGGGGAAGGAAGATATTCACTCATTCATTAAGTGCCTGCGGTGAGACGCGACCCACCACAAACGAAGGGGGTGGAGGGAGACCGAAGAAGGAACAATTGTCTTGAATGCTACGCTGGGATCAGCAGCTTCCAGTGAAGACAAAATGAGTCGGGCAGGAAGAGGAAGATCGGGCGGGAAAAATGGGGTTCGAACCCGCGACTTCTAGCGTGACAGACCAGCACTCTAACCAACTGAGCAATTTCCCCCTTTCGTAACTACTGTCGATTCAACAGTCACCTACCGGTTACCTTTGTAACTATACCAAAGAAAACAACAGAATGCCCTTCGCCTTTAGTACTTTTCTTTGTATACGAGAAATGCGAAAGAACTCAACTACGGAACGAGGGCGACCCGTGAAAATACCTCGGTTTCTTACTCGTGCCATTGAGCTCCTTCTTGGAAACTTGGACAACTTATAACGCTGTTTGTCCCGCATATCAGACGGAAGACCGGGTTACCAAATTCGAAAGCTTTCGTCTCAATTCATATTTAGCTGCGAGCAATCTACGTTTGTGATCTCGTATATTTCATCGCTTCTCCGACATCTTACTTAGTTTCCCCCTCATCTTTTAGCAAAAAGCCGCTCCACAGTAGTAAAGTCTCATCTTTTGTAATGAAGTGATAATAGTCACATTGAACCCTCGAATATGCTCGAAGATCTCGAAATGATCTTCCAGTTCCGGGGAGAATTCGCAAAACTCCGTTTCCATAAAGAATTTTATGGAGTTTTCCCGTATTTCGACCGGAGAATATAACATAGACATTACTGTCAAGATTATGACCAAAAAATGGTACATTCCATGCCCTCGGAGAACGCTTTATCGTGCAAAGTCACTGACATATCCAGTGTCTTTTTCGGACCCCAAGAATGGATTGGATCGAAACGACTTTCCTGCTTGAAAATAGGGGCCCCTTTGTGTCTGTATGAATCTCTGACAATCCAGGAACTTCCATTTGGAAAATGGGATTCTGAAATCAGAGGCAGCTTTTGGTACTAATCTGATTTCAAACAATCCAGGAACTTCCATAACATTGGCGTGATTCAGTTTGAGCAACAGATCCTGACGTAATACATCTTCGTAATGTGGAAACATCATGGCTTTTCCGCTTTTTTTGATAATGAGCATTGTGAACTATCCGCTTCAAAAAGGATAGTTGATCGAACCGAAACTTTTGAAGTACGAGTTATTAATTTCAAATCCAAAAAAGTGTACTTCCTTTACGCTTGATGTAGGATTTACCTATTAATATGAAGTTCACTCTTCTGCTGACTTGAGTCCAGAAGGGAAGCGACTGATTTCCAATTCTTCTTTGCTAGCGCTTGACTCCTGTGGAATTCCATTAACAAGCTTAAAAGAAAGCCTTTTATTTCGTTTTTGAGATACTAGTTATTTATAGTATAGGTTAAGTTCGATATTTCACTCCGTGGGTTTCTATCAAGTACTGGAGGGGAATCAATCGAAGAGATTGCCTGCCCATGCTACAATTCCTTACTCAAAAGGACTAGAGTGCTAAGCTGCCTTCCCGGCACCACCACTATAATGAATGGCTCAAACAAATAGGAGATGAGAGAGCCCTTGATCCTTTCTAGAATAGAATCTAAAGAGAAGCTTGTTCTGTCCATCTATCTAGAGAATGAAAAGGAACTAATGCCACTAATAGGAAATATATAGACCGTACGCCCACTTACCACTCTACCGCTTCAATTCAATGACGGACTTCACCGATACCGATACCAAACCTAGCCTGAGAGAGATCGATCACAGGCATGCGATGAACCATACGAATACACATTCGATAGTACTCCTTGACACGTCCAAAATTCTCGGCGTCGAGAAAAAGACGAGATTTAGTAAGTAATTCAGTGAGTGCTTTCTTTTATAAGAAGAGCGTCGGCTTGGAAGAAGAAAATGAAATACGAACAACCGCGCTGGTCGTAATAGATCAACTTGAATGCGTCTTCATTCAAGTTCTATTTCAAGGGAGGACGACGTACCATGATACTTCCTGTTTTGTCGAGCCCTGCTTTGGTCTCTGGTTTGATGGTTGTACGTGCTAAAAATCCGGTACATTCCGTTTTGTTTCCCATCCTAGTCTTTGCGACATTTCTGGTTTACTTATTTTGTTAGGTCTCGACTTCTCCACTATGATCTTCCCAGTAGTTCATATAGGAGCTATTGCCGTCTCATTCCTATTCGTGGTTATGATGTTCAATATTCAAATAGCGGAGATTCACGAAGAAGTATTGCGCTATTTACCAGTGAGTGGTATTATTGGACCGATCTTTTGGTGGGAAATGTTCTTCATTTTAGATAATGAAACCATTCCATTACTACCAACCCACAGAAATACGACCTCTCTGAGATATACGGTTTATGCCGGAAAGGTACGAAGTTAGACTAATTTGGAAACATTGGGCAATTTGCTTTATACCTACTATTCCGTCTGGTTTTTGGTTTCTAGTCTGATTTTATTAGTAGCTATGATTGGGGCTATAGTACTGACTATGCATAGGACTACAAAGGTGAAAAGACAGGATGTATTCCGACGAAATGCCGTGGATTCTAGGCGGACTATAATAAGTAGGAGGGGAATGACAATTCCAAAGAAAAGGTGCTTCTCCTCCGCAGAGGGGGGATCGTCTGACAATTACAAAGAAACCTTTAAAAGGTTTCTTTTAGAATCTGAATATCGGGATTTCCCTGGCCTAAGGGATCATATCGACGAACTTCTGGCATTCCTTGAACCCGGGGAGATCCTATACATGGTACACACGTTCCCCCGGGACTTTCCTATGCTCGGGATCTTGTCACCCCAAGATATCCGAAATATAATTAATCACTCGCGCAAGCAGTGGAAGCCTCCCAAAAAGGGAAACGATTGATTCTAGTAATTTGTTTTTTTGGTAGGTTTGTACTGTTTCTCGAATTGGTAGGTTTCTTGAAGTAGTTTGGTGTAGGTTTCTCTGAGGAAATAGAGATATCGAGGCCCCTACCTACCTTATGGGTAGGTAGGGGGAAGGAAGAGTGGCTCAGAGGGCTTCCTTCACAGTGCATACCTCTCTTTCTCTTTTGAGTTCTTCTGGCGGACCGGTCGCGCAAGATCTTTGGTCTTCCCCCGGAACCGATGAAAAAGTGGGTCGCTTCTTATAGACTCGCTCAGAATGATTCTTTTTTATCTATGGAAAGGGGATGACATTATCGCTATTGATTGAATTCGTACGTCGATCGCTATCCCGGGCCGAGGTGTCGTGGTGGTGGCACAGCAGATGCCATGGGTAGGCTAAAGTATGAGGCCAATGGATGCTAGAGGGATCTAGGAAGGGAATATGTAGTTGATTCTACACATAGAAGACTAAGGTAAAGATCTTTATTTCTTCTTCCTTGGGCTACAAGTGCTCCTTGAGCTGTTTACAAGTAGAGAGGAAGAACTTTACCTGCCTAACGGTACTAAATGAGCCGATGCCCTTCTCAGGGTCCAAGCCTCCCCTTATAAAGGGGATCCCTGGGTTCCTCTAGGGCTGACGTGGCAAGCATATTCGAGGAATATGCTTGTCCCAATATAGTAACTCGGCGGCCTCCTTTCCGTGTTGCCCTTCTAATGACGGCAAGGTTCCAGAGGGCCCCTCCTACGTGCCTCGGGCTTCAGGACTGTCACCTCCGTGACCTCCTTCTGCCCCTCTGTCGCTCTGCGCCTTTGTCCTTTGTGCTTGGCTCTGCTCAGATTCTCCCTAGCCTGTGACTAGAGTTTGACTTTTACGCTTCTCCTTCTCCTGCAAGCTTCGTATCATTCGGCCCTGCCTCGCATAACTCGGCTCGTCCTTCACCTGCATTAAGACTACTTGGGCTAACCCAGCCGACTTACGCAGTATTTCGGCCGGGTAATGCCTTGCTATTATCATAAGGGTCCTGCTCTTTCATATCTCGGCCGACCTCTACAGGATTCGGCCGACTTAGACTGTAACTCGGAAACTGGACGGGGAACGTCCTTTCGTCTTTCCCCGTCTTTACCCTATCCGAGGTCATCTCCCCAACATTAGTCCCCGAAGCTGGTATGGCCCCGCCAATAACTTCGGCCAAGCCGTATCAGTTTCATGATATTCGTTTCCCATTGTTTCCGAGTTATATTTTTCTCGTTCGAGGTATCAGCATATCTTCTCGCGTACGCCTCGTCCTACGTGTCATACTCATCATTGTTTCTCTAGTTTTTTGTTCCCCTACAGTATTTACTGATAGGCTACAGTTATTACTGCGCCTGTCGCGTCGGCGCTGCGACGCCTCGCGTACCGTTTCCATCAGGGATCTTGGCCTTCTCTTTCATCGTGTGGTCGTTGGTGCGGTTCCACTTAGCGGCGTGCAGTCGTGCTGCGTACACAATCTACACAGATAACCGTCACACCCACGATCCCACTACCTATCAGGCGGCGCGGTTATAAAGAGGGGCGCGGGGCTGGGGGCTTCACTTTCCCCCTCCGCTTACCTGCGCCCTTCTCCTTCCTCTCGCCTCCGCGCCCGTTCTTGCTTCCGCCGACGTGCCCTCATATGGGTCTTCAACGGCAGGGATCCCACCGCACTGCTCCGTCGACCTCGTCCCCGTCGCTTGCTCCGGCGTCGTCGTCGGTGAGTTCATCCGGTCCTATCGCCTAGGTTCTCCTCTAGACACCTCTGCTTTTCTTTTGTTCTCACGCGGTAGTTCCTTCTCTGCTCCGCCGCCGTTTTCCCGTAGAATCACGACGGGGCCTTGCAGTTCTAGGTTTTCCTCCGCCGCTATTTCTTCCTCTGTAAGTTTCTCCGGCGACCCCATGTCGAGCTCTGTCAGCGGTGCGCTCATTGAGGATGACGATGCTGCGTCTGGGCCCGAGCGGGGCTCGTGGCAGGGCTCTTTCGTCACCTGCCGAGAGGTCGAGTGGCTAATCCGGACTCGCCGGATTCCTGCCTAGGTAGCTTGTCGCTTACCCGGCAGCGAATCGTCTCCAGTTCTTAGGGAGGGCGAGTACGTCGTCTTCATGTCACATTTCGCTCGCGGGTTTGGTCTCCCCCTCAGCGATTTCACTAGGGAGTTCCTTGATTACTTCGGCCTGCAGCCGCATCATCTGCCTGCCAATGCCATTGCCTCTCTTTCTGCCTTTATCTCTGCCTCAAAGGGATACTTCGGCCTATGGCCGTCTGTGCACGTCTGGTCCAAGTTTTTCCAGATTCGATCCAACGTCGTCCCGGACAAATCTCTTCAACCCTCCAAGAAGTTGCTTACCCAATGTGGTGTCGCGTCAATCACACCTCGGAGGAAATCCGAATTTCCTCGCGTTGCAGGTTTAGAATCATGCAAGAAGTGGCATAAATCGTTCTTTTATGTCAAGAACTCTGGGAATGAGGATAGGATTCGGCTCCCAGCTTTTTCCATTGGCCCTCCTTCCAAGAAGAACTGGACCTATAATCCGAGGAAGAGTCATGATCTGGCCGAAGCTTTTGAGATTCGGCTGAAGGAACTGACCCGCGCCGGGCTACGCGGCGAGGATCTGATGACTACCTTCATTAGCAGCCGGGTCTGCCCCTTCCAGAAACGCACACATAAGCTCTACTACATGAGCGGTCCCCTTGATCCCAACCGAGTCTCGACGGTGGAGCTGGACAATTACCTTATCTTCAAGCGCGTCCTGGCTATCTTTAAGACGGAGATGCCGGAGGACTGGGCCTGGGGATTGAAGCCGTTCACCCGCGAGCACCCCCCTCCCAGAGTAAGTTCTCGCAGTCATGTTTTATCTTTTAATCGCATCCATGTTTTCTCTTGTTAACTTTTCTCTTTCTTGTCCTGCAGAGGTTTGAGGAGCAGAAGGTTGAGGATGCCGAGGTTTTGTCCCTCACATGGCCCACGGACCGGAGCACTCCGGACAGCGGGGAGCCAGACTCGGAAGAGTTCGTCCCCAAGTCGGATCTTGCTCCGGCTCGCGCCCGCGGCAAGACCACGGCCCAAGAGGAGGAAGGTGATTCGGACGAGGTCCAAGTTCTAGAGGTAGTTGCCGCAATGCCAATTTCTTATGCATTTTCGGCTTCTACTTTCTCAGCTAATCTGACCGGTCAGGTTCACAACGCTGAGCCTCTTGCCTTCCGGCCTCCTATTACCTCGGGGAAACGTAGCGCTCCAGTTGGTGCCTCAGAGGCGGCTCCCAAGAAACGAATGAAGAAGTCAGCCCAGCACCCTTCGAAGCGCAAAACTATGCCCGGGGTTACTGGGTGAGTTGCTTTTGTTTGTATTTCTTGTTTCTCTCTTTCTGCTTTTTGACCTGATCTTTTTGTCTTTGCAGGGCTCCTCTTTCTGTTAAGCCCAGCGGTCCTAGCATGACGAGTCGTACGACTCGGCCGCCTTCTCCTCCGCCTCCTGAGGATACCAGAGTTCCGAGTCCTGCTCGTGTTGCTTCTCCTCCTGCTCCGAATCAGACGCCACCTCGCCATGATGCGCCTGAGATTTCTCCTGTTGATGCCGATACAACTCGGCCAATAGATATTCCTACCGAACCCGCTGCCTCCTCCGTGAACCCTGATGTTTCTGCTGAGATTCCTTCGACCCCCGCAGTCTTTGTTGCGACTCCGATTTCAGCCAAGGATACCAATATCTCGGCACCCTCAGAAACCGTAATTCCTCCGGCCCCTAAAGACGTCATTCCATGTGTCGAGGTAACGGCTCCTGCCGACGCCTCTTCTAAGGCAAGAAAGATCGTTGTTACCAAGCCTCCGTCCTCTCAAAAAGGACTTGCCAGCTTATCTCAGCCTACAATTGCTGATGCGCTGCGCAAGGGGGTTTCCTCTGCCAAGAGTACTGTTACCCCGGCTGCCGATACACAGCTTGCTCTCCACAAGAGTCCCACGGCGGCGGTGGCTACCCAACACATCCGAGGTAAAGTTCTGACTCGCACGGAAAGTGGGAACAGCCTCGGCTCGTTGGTCAAATATGCCAACAACTGGAACGCTGTCGATCAGCTCGAGGGTAATCCAAGCAGCCAGCCATTTCAACTCTCCGACATCAGCATCCGCCTACATCTGGCTGCGAAGATCGTTCTTGACAGTGACAAGATGAATGAGGTAATTGTTTTTATGGAGTTTTGATTAGTCCTCCGGATGCTATTATATATACTCTAGTCCCCGAAGCTTGCAACCGAATAACTTGTTATTCGTTTGGAAGTTTTATAATGCTTTAGTTAGTTCAGTTTTTCGTTAGTGTTCGAATATCCGGCCACTTAGATCAAAATTGAGCTTTGCTTGATTCGGATCTGCCTGAGCTTCGAATATCCAGCCACCTAGATCAAAATTGAGCTTTGCTTGATTCGGATCTGCCTGAGCTTCGAATATCCAGCCACCTAGATCCGAATTAAGCTTTGCTTGATTTGGATATGTCCGAGCTTCGAATATCCAGCCACCTAGATCCGAATTGAGCTTTGCCTGATTCGGATCTGCCTGAGCTTCGAATATCCAGCCACCTAGATCCGAATTGAGCATTGCCTGATTCGGATCTGTCTGAGCTTCGAATATCCATCCACCTAGATCCGAATTAAGCTTTGCTTGATTCGGATCTGTCTGAGCTTCGAATATCCAGCCACCTAGATCCGAATTAAGCTTTGCTTGATTCGGATCTGTCTTATGTTCGAATATCTTATTGCTATTTGTTTTGTTGCTTAGGTTGCGCATGATCAGCGGACCGCCGAATTCCAAAGGCTGCTCTTTGCTCATAAAAAATTGCAAGAGAAGTACGAGAAGGTCATTCCCGTGGTGAAGAAAGCTGGTAAGTTAACGAGCTTTCGCATTATTCCTAAAATTCTTATTGCTTTGGAAGTGAGGTGTTAGCTGACTTTGTTGGTGAATAGGTAATATCAACAATCTTAATATCCGTCTTGAAAAGAAAGTCAAGGCCCTGGAAGGTTAGTTACTCTTTTTTCTTTTACGCATATCTATTTGAAATATGCACCGGGTTTCTCTTAACCCTTCTGGCTTCGGTATAGCCGAGTTACAAACTTTTGCAGCGTCACACCAAGAATGCATACCCATGCCTGATATGATGCTGCATTTTTTAGAACAAGCCGCCACTCACTCGGCGCAGCTGAAAGATAAAGATGACGAGATAACTCGCTTGCGCGCCGAGGTGGAGTCCCTCAAGCTTTCTCAAAAATCTGAGTTAGAAAAAGTCGACCGGGAGTTCTCCGAGGAGAAGAATCGGCTAGCTCTGCAATTGCAGAAAAATAAAGAGCTCCTCAAGGCTGCCGAACTGAAGACACGGGGGATGAGCGAGGAGATCACTCGCTTTGAGAAAAACAAGAGTGACTGGGCTAAAGATCTTCAGATAATGCTGAGCTATATTCACCGTAAGCTTCTGACCGCGGCCGAGTTATCTTTGTCCCTTTCTTACTGTTGACCGACGCCCTTTTGTTTTGTGCAGACCATTTTCCAGAAGCTAAACCCGTGAGCTCTGAAGCGGTGATTAATGCTCGTGTGCGCCGAGGCGTTCCTGCTGATGCGAACTCAGAATACTCGATGGAAGATTTCTTGGTTGTTGTTGGCGCTGCTGTTGGTCCGATGAAGATTATGGGCAGGGATTTGGTGCAGGCATCTATCCGGGCCTACCATGTTCTCTGGCCGAATACTTCTGGGACTCCTGATATTGATGAGGTCAAAGTATTGGTGGAAAGATTAATGGCATCTGAGAGACAACTAAGTCTTTGGAGGGAATCCGCCGGACGAGCTGGTGCTGATATGGCTCTCATAGTCAATATGTCATGGTATGAGGATATCTCCCTTGATACCCTGATAAATTTGCGCATTGGTTCCCGTTGGGTTGAGGACCCAGACTTCGTCGCTCTCCGGCAAGCCCGTGCCTTCCAGCTTGTTGAGTATGCAGACATGCATAACTGGAATGAAGGGCCGAGTTTCCTTCCTAACCCGGAAGACGAGGTCGAAGTTGAGGATGCCTCTGATGATAACTCAGCCGAACAGGGCGAAGATGAGGGTGACTCGGCTACTTCTGGTGATTCCAATTCGAGCTCGGATGGTAATGGCGATGCGCGATCCTCCTCCAAAGTCATTGGGCATTCCACAGCGCAAGCTGACGTTCCTCAACAACCTCGGGCTTCCCCCGAAGTCGCTCCTGGGTCTGTGGAGGGCGAGGCAACTTCGGCCTAAGTACCACCTACCTCGGAGTGCCCGGCTCCTGATCAAGTCGTTGCCTCTCCAGTTAAAAAACTCTAAGTCATTTCTTATCCACGATATGCCGGGCGTATGATGTGTGTCAAACATTTGTCCGTCTTTTTCTGCGGTATGAACCTCTTTTGCCTGTCGCCGCTGAGGCACACGTGGTTGTAATCTTTATCACTTTGTTCAAACTAATCTTTGTTCGTCCGAATCTTTGCTTTGATAGCCTTCCATTTCTTGAATTTGGAGTGTATGTTTTCCTTTGCCCTACCGTGGTTCGACGCTCAATATTGCCTGACTTTGATAAACTTCATAACTTGACCACTGTGTTTTGGACTGTTAATTTGGGTGTAAATCTCGAAGGCCGTATTTGGGGAGAGTGAAATAGCATCACTCTGGGTGCCGAAGTTTGATACTCACTCTTGTAACATGGGATACCCATACTTAGAAATAATATAGGGTAGTCCCCGAGCCACTGCTTAAGGCATCGAGGTTTAATACATAAACCAAACTTAGAAACAATATAGGGCAGTCCCCGAGTCACTGCTCAAGGTGCCGAGGTTTAATACATAACACAAAATTAAAAACAATATATGGCAGTCCCCGAGCTACTACTCCGGGCGCCGAGGTTCGATAGATAAACCGAACTTAGAGACAATATAGGGCAGTCCCCGAGTCACTGCTCAAGGTGCCGAGGTTTGATACATAGCACAAAATCAAAAACAACATATGGCAAGCCCCGAGCCACTGCTCAAGGTACCGAGGTTTAATACATAAACCAAACTTAGAAACAATACAGGGCAGTCCCCGAGTCACTGCTCAAGGTGCCGAGGTTTAATACATAACGCAAAATCAAAAACAACATATGGCAGTCCCCGAGCCACTGCTCTGGGCGCCGAGGTTCAATACATAGCTGATGCTCCGTCCTGAAGCGTCACTTTATGATGTGTGGTAGATGACTCCTATGAGTAAAATGGACGAAGTAAAGCTACGTTCCATGGTCTTTTCGATTCTTCACCGGCTTTGTCTACCTTTTTCTTTCCTGGTGACTGAGCATCGATTAGGTAATACGCATCATTGTGCAATGCCTTGCTCACGATGAATGGTCCTTCCCATGGGGGCGACAGTTTGTGCATGCCGGCCGTGCGTTGCACCAGCCGGAGAACCAAATCTCCTTCTTTAAATACTCTTGGATTCACCTTCTTGATGTGATATCGTTGCAAGTCCTGCTGATAAATAGCTGATCTTGATAGCGCCAGCTCTCTGGCTTCTTCTAGCAGATCGACATCATCTTGCCGAGCTACTTCATTTACTTCAGCGGTTGTATACTGGGTAACCCTTGGCGAGTCATGTATTATGTCGGCT
This sequence comes from Avena sativa, assembly GCA_916181665.1. Classification (NCBI taxonomy): domain Eukaryota; kingdom Viridiplantae; phylum Streptophyta; class Magnoliopsida; order Poales; family Poaceae; genus Avena; species Avena sativa. Next base: position 5,403,938 of record OV702293.1, on the reverse strand, counting down.
GGAAGCACAGCTTCTGCCCCATACACTAGAAAAAATGGTGTATAGCCTGTTGATCTGTTTGGGGTAGTCCTGAGGCTCCATAGTACTGCTGGTAGTTCCTCAATCCAGCACCCTGCCGACCTTTGCAGCGGTTCGACGAGTCGTGGTTTTATTCCGGACAATACTAGTCCATTAGATCTTTCTACTTGCCCATTGGATGCTGGGTGAGCCACCGAGGCGACATCTAGTGTTATGTGCTTTTCTTGACAGAATCTAGTGAAGGCTCCTTCTGCAAAGTTCGTACCGTTGTCTGTAATAACACTATGTGGGTAACCATATCTTAAGATAATATCTTTGAGGAATTTCACTGCTGTGGGCCCATCACACTTCCTTATTGGTTTTACTTCAATCCATTTTGTGAATTTGTCAACCATGACCAAGATGTGGGTCATCCCGCCTCGGGCCGGCTTAAATGGTCCTACCATATCTAAGCACCATACAGAAAATGGCCAAGTAATTGGTATCGTTTTTAACTCGGACGATGGCATATGTATCTTGCTGGCATATCTCTGGCAACCATTACATTTTTCGACCAGTTCTTTGGCCTCTTTCAATGCTGTTGGCCAATAAAACCCATGCCTGAATGCCTTGGCCACTAAAGCTCTGGACAAGGCGTGATGTCCGCATTCTCCTTGATGTATATCTAGGAGGATCTCCTGGCCTTCCGCCGAGCTCACACATCTTTGCAACACGCTTGTGACACTCCTTGTATACAGCTCATTGTTTATGATTGTATAAGCTTTAGCTCTTCTCACTGTCTGTCTTGCCAATATCTCGTTATTTGGCAAAATCGCATCTCTAAGGATTCTTTCTAAGAATCACACCAATATGGGTTGCGCCCATGTTGGTGTGATTCTTTCTAGTGTAATCTCACTATCTATTTCCATATTTTCTGCCGACATAACCACCTCGGATTTCTCCATACTCATCCTAGCATCAGCCGGCTTTATTTTTGGAAATTCCGGGTTACATTGCTTGTCAATTTCCATCGGCACATTATCCTCTCTTGATTTTGCCAGAATAAAGATGGATTCAGACTCTGGTGACGGTGTTATAGATGGCTTCCTCAGGTGCTCTAGGGCAATACCTGGGGGATTGACTGTCTGGTTGATCCGAGTTTTGACAATGTATCTGCGGCGTCGTTTTCTGCCCGAGGTATATGATGAAATTCACATCCATCGAAATATCCACTGAGTTTTTGCACATGAAATCTGTATAAGGCCATATTAGCATATAATGCATCCCAATTGCCTGAGACTTGTTGTACTACTAGATCTGAGTCTCCGTAGCACAAGATTCGGCGTATGCCAATCTCTTTCGCCACCTTCAATCCATGGACGAGTGCTTCATATTCGGCGACATTGTTTGACGCGACAAAATGTATTTGCAACACATATCTCAGCTGGTCTCTTTCTGGCGAGGTTAACACTATTCCTGCCCCCAAACAATTTCTTATTTTTGAACCGTCGAAGTGCATCGTCCAATAATTCAGATCTGGTAATGGTGGCTCATATTGTACCTCGGCCCAATCCACGAAGAAGTCGGCCACAGCCTGAGATTTGATTGCATCTCGCCTATCGAATTGCGGAGCATAAGGTGACAATTCAATTGCCCATTTTGCTATTCGGCCACTTGCATCTTTGTTGCTCAATATGTCGGCTATGGGTGCTTCACAAATCACCTTGATGGGGTGCTCTTCGAAGTAATGTTTAAGTTTCTTTGCTGACATGTACACCCCATATGCCATTTTCTGATAATGTGGGTAATTTTGTTTTGAGGCTGATAGTACCTCGCTTAGGTAATACACCGGCCTTTGTACTGATTTATCATCTTCAATTCGTTCCACCACGATCACATCGCTCACTACTCTGTTAGTGGCTGCTATGTAAAGTGACATAGGCTCTTTCGACAATGGGGAAGCCAAGACTGGCGCTGTGACCAACATCTTTTTCAATTCATGGAATGCATTGTCTACTTGTGGTGTCCAAATGAAATTATCAGATTTTTTCATCAACTGATAAAGTGGTAGTGCTTTCTCTCCCAGCCGACTCACAAATCAGCTGAGCGAGGCTAAGCAACCTGTGAACTTTTGTACGTCATTTAGACATCTTGGCAATTCCATCCTTTCCACTGCTTTTATCTTAGTTGGGTTGGCCTCTATACCTCGGCTAGATACGAGAAAACCGAGCAGTTTTCCCGCAGGCACACCGAATGTGCATTTTCCGGGTTAAGCTTCATTCGGAACTGTCTCAGGTTCGCAAAAGTCTGCCGGATATCATCCAGTAGCGTTTTTCTTTCTTTGGTTTTGGTAACCACATCATCTACATATACTTGTACATTTTTTCCTATCTGGTCATGTAGACATTTTTGCATACATCTCTGATACGTTGCTCCTGCGTTACGCAGGCCGAATGGCATGGTGCGATAGCAATAAGCCCTGTACGGGGTAATAAACGCAGTCTTTATTTGATCGGCCAGATTTAACGGTATCTGGTGAAAACCAGAATACGCGTCTACAGATGATAATAGTTCACAACCAGCGGTCGAATCAATGACTTGGTCTATTCTAGGTAAAGGAAAAGGATCTTTTGGACACGCCTTGTTCAGGTTCGTGTAATCGATAGATATTCGCCATACAATGGCTACATTTGGATCATCCTTCTTCTTTTCCACTAGCATCGGGTTTGATAGCCAATCCGGATACATCACCTCCATGATGAACCCGGCCGCAAGGAGCCGAGCTATTTCATCCCCTATTATTTTTCTCCTGTCTTCGGCGAAGCGGCAGAGAGGTTGCTTCACCGGCCTTGCTCCTGGCCTTACATTAAGAGAGTGCTCAGCCAACTCCCTCGGCACACCTTGCAGATCCTGAGTAGACCATGCAAAGATATCCCGATTCTCACGGAGGAAGTTGGTGAGCTTGCTTTCCTATTTAGCATCTAGGCCGGCACCAATGGTGACGGTGCGCTCTGGGAACTGCTCATCTATCTGGAACTTTTTTGTTTCTTTAGTCGGCTGAAAAGAGACACTTCCATGCGGGTTGGCTAATGCCAGCATATTCAATTGTGCCGACTGAGCGAGGGTCGCTACCTCCTAAATCCTTCTTTTTTCTCTTGCTATTACCAATGACTCGGCCAGATTTGATCCAGCTGAAGCACATTCCATTGACTTCCTGTAATCCCCTGCTACTGTTATCACCCCTTGTGGTCCGGGTAACTTCATTTTCAGGTAAGTTATGTGGCAGCTGCCCATGAATTTGGCCAATGCTGGCCGTCCGAGTAAAGCATGATAGCAACTCTCTAGATCCACCACTTCAAACTCTAAATTTTCTGCTATGCAGTTATCTCTTGTGCCGAATAACACATCCACTCGAACCTTTCCAATGGATTCGCATGAAAGCCCTGGTACTATCCCATGGAATGTGGTCCTCGTGGATTGTAGCATGTTCTGCGATATTCCGAGTTTATGCATTGTATCTTTGTACATGATATTGATACTGCTCCCATTGTCAATGAGTACCTTTGAAAATTTCACATTAATGCTTGGTCCAACAAATGTCGGATCTAACACGAGTGCATACGACCCTGGACTCGGCATTATCTTGGGGTGATCTTTTATGCTCCAAGTTATTTCTTGATCCGACCAAGGCACATATCTTGGTACTGCCGGCATAACTGCATTTACTTCCATATGCCGGCGCTGTACACTCTGCTTGTCTTGCTGTTCTGTTGTGAACATGCAATATGATTGATGATGTTCTCTGTAATCATTGCGTCCATTACTTCCTGGATTTGTCCTTCCATCCGGACCTTGGTTTATCACTTGATGCACCGCATCTCTCCGGTCCGAGTTTTCATACCTCGGGGGAGGAGGTGGTAACATCAGTTGCTGTGCATTTGCTCCAGTCAACTGTGGCTGATGCTGCTGATGTGCCTGGAGAGGCGCTGCCTGTATGCCTGCGGGGTTACCCATTGCATTTTTCATCCATGCACATTGGCGGGTTGTATGGTTGGCCGGCCTGGCCGGGTTTGACGTGTGAAATTTACACGGCTGATCTAACATAGACTCAAACATGTACTTCGGCCTCTCCTGCCATTGCTTCTTTTTCTCTGGTGTCCACTGTCTTTTCCCTTCATTCCTTGGTGTCCATTGCTGAGGACCATTCTTTTGCCGCTGACTATTTCCGTGACTCGGCTGATCTTGCACTACTGCTGCCACCTGAGTTGAACCATATCTATAATCCGGTCTTTCTTCTCTTCTTCTTCCTCTGAAGTCATTGCGCCTGGATGACCCGGCCACATCTCTTGCATATTGATCTTGATGTTCCCGATGATCTGCCGACATTAATTCTGGTTGCGTCGGATCTCCCAATGCATAGGAATCCGCTATCCTGATGGTTTCTGCCAAAGTGGTTGGCATATCTCTTTGCAGTCGCTGCCATAATACACTGGCATAGCGGCATCCTTGAGCGAACCAAGCTATTGCCTATGATTCTATAACTCCCTCACATGAATTTCTCAGGTTACACCACCGAGTTAAGAACTCTCTGTCTGTCTCATTCGGCCTTTGCTTGCACATGGCTAGCTGATGCGGCCTGTTTGGCCTCTTGTAAGTACTGGTGAAGTTGCTAACGAACATTTCTTCAAAATCTAACCGGCAGTTGATGCTGCCTGCTGGCAGGTTATTCAGCCATACTCTAGCTGGTCCTTCCAACATTTGCGGGACATATCATACTGCCCATCGTAAGTTTCCGCCAGCTATTTTTACAGCAGTGGCATAGTCGATCAACCAATCCTGTGGTTTGGTGCTCCCATTATATGTCTTTGTGCCCCTTGCCAGCTGAAAGTTCGGCACAGGCGGCTCGCCCATGATCCGTGGTCCGAAGCATGTCGGACCTGGTGGACCCTGTTCTTCTAACATCTCGGATCGGTATAGCCGGTCCAGCTTTACTCTGGCATCACTTGATGGCAAATCTCTGTACAGAATTCTTTCTTGCATTCCATAGTGGTTATTACCACCATGAATCGCATATTCCATCTCGTAATAACCATCATTATACCTCTCATTCACCTGATTGTGGCGAATTGGTCTCACTTCTCTTTCCTGCCAAGGTTCATGTCTCGGCTGTGGGTTGGGTGGCGGTTTTCTCGTACCTTCGGCCGGGATGTTGTTCTCAAGATTCCCTCTTCCTAGTTCTCCTCTTCCGAGATCTCCATTGCCTCGGCTTCCGCTGCCTTTCTCGGCACGGCCGGGGTTTCTCTCGCCACTGTTACCTCGGCTTCCATTTCCTCTGTTCTCATTTGCTTTTCCGGCTATCGCCGGATCATATGGAACAATCTGCTTATTTCTCTTTCCCGAAGTTACCGCTCTGTCTTTTCGTGCATTGTTTCCGGGCAAAGATGCTGCTGCCACAGATAGGGCAGGTGCTGCACCAGCCGAGTGAACAATTCGCGAGGCACCTGGCCTTGCCGGGTCTGCCCTGAGCATTTCTTCATTCTGCTGGTTCACAATGCGCACCAGCTCATTCACTCTTTCTTGTTGTTTCTGCCGGGCTACGCCGATCAATCCCTCTAACTCTAACGCAGCAGCATTTGCCGCCCGCAGGTTCTTTGTCGGGGTAATGTACCTCGGCAAGCCTAGATCAACTAATTCTGCCCTATGAGCATCATGCTCCTTGTTGATATCATCTATGAGGTTCTTTCCTCTTAATCTCAATTCGTCAACCCGCTCAGGGGCGACGTCAAGCTTGTTTGCCCTGGCATATTCTCGCAGGGTCCTGTTTAAGGACTCCCACAAGGCCGACACCTTTTTTGCCTCTACCAGCACTTTTTGCCTGGTCTCTTCTAACTCTGCCTGAGCATTAGCTGGATCAAGTATCGGTGCTACAGGTGTAGTCAGATTATCTATAGTTGCCTGGAGAATGTTTTCTGGTCTTTCCAGAGGTGGCCCTCTTACCCTTGGTGCCTTCGGGGTTGTCTCCTGCACCTCGGCCTGGTTGGCCGCTGAAGGAATTACCTCGGTGGGTTGTGGAGCTGTCTGCTTGGGAGCCACCTGCACACCCGTCGTCGGATCCCTGCTTGATCCGGCGCCCGCTGCTCCCGCCTGCACCTCGGCTGCGACCATCACCTCGACGCTGCTGTCAGGGCGCACTCTGCGCGGACTGTTTGCGGCGCTAAGGGGAGGTTCTCCTGCAATAACAACCCGGTGAGGATAAACGCCGGAGACGTCGACGCCGACGTAGATCTGGTGCACGCCCAAGTTGATGAAGACGCCGTTGAGCGGAGGAGTTTTTCCCTTGAAGCTGCCTGCGTTGTCGCTGACGTAGTCACAGAGATCAAGTCTCCGGACTAAGCCAAAAACAATGCGCTCGCCAGTGTTGATGAAGTTTCCCGTTCGGATCATGACTCCAGCTAGCACCGCTGCTGGCCCCACGGTGGGCGCCAACTGTCGTGGTGGTGGCACGGCAGATGCCATGGATAGGCTAAAGTATGGGACCAATGGATGCTAGAGGGATCTAGGGAGGGAAGATGTAGTTGATTCTACACACAGAAGACTAAGGTAAAGATCTTTATTTCTCCTTCCTTGGGCTACAAGTGCTCCTTGAGCTGTTTACAAGTAGAGAGGAAGAACTTTACCAGCCTAACGGTACTAAATAAGCAGATGCCCTTCTCAGGGTCCAAGCCTCCCCTTATAAAGGGGAGCACTGGGTTCCTCTAGGGCTGACTTGGCAAGCATATTAGAGGAATATGCTTGTCCCAATATAGTAACTCGGCGGCCTCCTTTCCGTGTCGCCCTTCTAATGACGGCAAGGTTACAGAGGGCCCCTCCTACGTGCCTCGGGCTTCAGGACTGTCACCTCCGTGACCTCCTTCTGCCCCTCTGTCGCTCTGTGCCTTTGTCCTTTGTGCTTGGCTCTGCTCAGATTCTCCCTAGCCTGTGACTAGAGTTTGACTTTTAGGCTTCTCCTTCTCCTGCAAGCTTCGTATCATTCGGACCTGCCTCGCATAACTCGGCTCGTCCTTCACCTGCATTAAGACTACTCGGGCTAACCCAGCCGACTTACACAGTATTTCGGCCGGGTAATGCCTTGCTATTATCATAAGGGTCCTGCTCTCTCATATCTCGGCCGACCTCTACAGGATTCGGCCGACTTAGACTATAACTCGGAAACTGGACGGGGAACGTCCTTTCGTATTTCCCCGTCTTTACCCTATCCGAGGTCATCTCCCCAACACGAGGAGAGGGGGTTTCAGAAGCCGTGCCCTTGTTGGTAAAGGAAGTAGGTTTTGCTTTTGAAGGTAGGTATTTCTGGAAGCAAGGAAAATAAAGAAGGAAGCAGGTACCGGTCTAGGGGTTGCCGAGGATACGGATAGTTGAAAAGATAGAATTGCAAAACTGGAAAGACCCGAAAGCAAGGATAAGAAAACAAGGAAGTTGGTTCTCGGCTGGTTGGCAAGCAAAGGGGGAAAGCTGGTTAAACAAAACTAGGGATAGCTAGCAGGTATTTTCTAAAGGTTCAAAAAGAAGGTATTTCAAAAGGGCTTTGGCAAAGGACCCAACCCTTCTGAATTCGCTGAGCAAGACCTAAGATCGGAATGAACAGCAGTCGAAACCCTGAGCCCATCGTGTCTGCCAGCTATGCAATGGCTCTACTTGAGATTCCGTAGGGAGAGCAGTCGCTAACCTTTCCTTTGGTCAATCATGATAAATTTTCGAATCGAATCCGTTGTCATTAGAGTGATCAACTATATACGCTAATTATTCAAATAGATGCTCTCCGGTGGAAATGAACCACGAGATACTAAGCCCTGCCGATAGCAGTAGAAGCGTTAGCCACAGAGTGACTTTTTAATTGACACCCACTAGTGGTCAGTTTCTACTTCCAAGTTGACTGGACCAGGTACCACATTTACCATAGGATATGCTTATCTGACGAGGTCCCTCGAGTCATCTCTGCCACTTGGAATTGCTTATGAGCTGTTCTTAAATGCTCTTCTTGGTATGAAATTGCCTACCTTCCTTAAGTCTTGCTTTCCCGAGAGCCCTCATTTCATAAAATTCCACTGGCCAGTTAATTCATTATGCTTATTTTTCAATGAAAGTTGCATCCGAACATGTTTCTCAACACCAAAAAGTAAGGGAGCTAGTAGCTACATTTGGAGATTCACATTATGCCCCGGCTCATGAGAGCTATATTTATAGGAATCGAAATTACAATGACCACCCACAGCATTGTCCCCAGCCGTTGGTTCAAAACCTTCCTCGTCGCTAGTTTACTCCGGACCCGGCCCTAATCATTATAATTATTATAGAAATACTATCACTAAAAAGTTTTCGCTTTCCCTTTGCACCACTATTGCCCATTGTGAAAGTTGAAACGCATCGCCTTTAGTGATTATTTGGATCTCAACCCGCTTCAAGAAAGGAAGTGGTAAACAAATGCACTTGAGAGTGAGGGAAGAGAAGCACCACGCGCACCACCAGGGTTAGATTTACATTTTGCTTCGTCTCCCCGACTAGAGTTGTGATTTGAAGAAAGTGCAGGTCCCTCATTAGGAGGTTTGAATAGACATTAGAGCTCCCCGCCATTAATAGAAAGGAAGCGAACTCCTAACGGAGGTGATTCTAAGCCCAATTTCTATTGTTATCAATTTCTTTATCAATGTGCAAGAGCAAAGGCAAACGCATCAGATGCAATGAATTGAGATTCGGTTGGGTGTTCAGCCGTTAATGCACCTAGGACGTGCTTACTAGGAAGATGAGAGACATGCTCGCTAGCCCCAAGTTGGGGTGCACCTAAGTTCTATCATACATAAGGAAATATCTATTGGACCAAGGGATGCCTGCTCAATTCCATTTTATGGTCTGATCTAGCAAAATTATTAACATAGTTCAAATCGGGACGAGGAAAAGAAGGCATAGGAGTGGCAGATGCACGATCACTTGTAAAGTCCTATGAGCCAGGTTTATTGACTGGATTGTGTACCATAGAAAGTAAGTCTACCAAGAAGCTACCATTGAAATGGAATCTGGAATAGTAGGAAGAGTCCTTGAGTCAAACATCTTGGTCTACCCTACCCAGTAGGATTCAGCAACCACCGAAAAGCAAGGAGAAATCTTTCTACGTAATCCTTCGCCCGCTATCCATCCTAACTGCTCTTACCGCTTCTTATTCTTATTCACTGGCTTCTTCTTATCTGCTTTCTTCTTCTTTGTTTGATGAGATTCTCTTTTCTTATAATCTTTGATCTTCTTATCATCATCAGATTTATGATCTTTTAGATTGCATTTTTCGTTAGATTATTCATTTTGCCTAATATGCCGGTTATGACTTTATGGGCAGTAGGATGGACACTATCAATAGAACCCTCTCCTATATGAGGAGGTTTAGTTCCTATCCACGTTCCATCCTCATCGTATAGTAATTCTCGCTTCGTACTTTTTCCTATCCCAACTATGTACGTATTGATTTTTTTTTTCTCTACACATAAATTTAAAAAATCACGATGAAAGTCAGCTGAACATGAAAATTGTTGTTTTAATGTTGGGTCTGCTAGCTGGTTTATGTAATAATCTTTAGTGATTACCTTTCTAACCGGTCCTTTATGCTTCATGATTATTTCTTCCTTATCTTCATGTAATGCATGTATGCAGTATGACTTGGGAGCCAAAAAGATTCCCACTTTAGGTGATACCATTTCTTCTGGGAGTTTGTTCTGAACAACAATAGAGTCCGTGTCCGTATAATAGCAATCATCCCTTTTAATAAAAGGGTATAACACTATCCTGGCATAGGCAGCAATAGCAGCTGAGAGCTGAACTGCTGTATTAGCTGGCTGCTTTGTTGTCTCCTTCATTTCCTTAAACAAATCATCACTCACTTTGTTTTTATAGGTTACTAGGTACAGATCATCATCTAAGGGCCATTTTGTGAGATTCTTCTCTACTGACTATAACACACGTAGTGCTTTCCGGTGATATACCAAAACGGCCATAAAGACTGTTTATAGTTGTGTTTGTGAATGAAAGCCATTGCTTTATCCCCTTTCTCCTTTGCCTCAAGCCTCCTTTGGTATAGATCGTGTACAAAATCGTAGAATGGTGATTTCATTCTATCAAACTGCCAGCCACGGAGTGGGATGACCAAGTACCCATGTTCTTCTGCAAATTTTAGCTCCTCAGAGAAATAGACACCTACAAACTTACCTGTAGGGAATACCAAAGTACCATCACCACTCCTTTTAAAAGGTAGAAAAGGACGCTGAATATCTTCCGGACATGTTAAAAACGCTTGAAAGAAACCAAACAAGTTCTCCAACAACGGTATCTCCGAACTCAATGGCTCCCACGATTCAGAGCGATAGCGAATTCATACGAGGACTACGAAGCGAATAATTCCATTCCTTCCTGGAGGTTTTAGTCGAGCGCACGCTTTCCTCGGTTTCGAATCAAGGGTTTTTAACAAAGATAGATCCTCGGTAACGGCAAAGGGGATAGCCTTGCTTTTGAACATTCATGTGCATATATTTTCATTAGATGTGCAATCGAAATCAGTAGGAGAGAAACTTTCATCCCTATATTTCCACTGAAATGGAATTAGCGATACCTTTGCTTTTAGTTTCAATTCATGAATCCTGTTTCTAGTGGCGAGTAACTACTACGAAAGGTACGGAAAACGGGAAAGGCAAAGCACAGGAAAGAAGAATATATTCAATAATGACATCCTTGTTTCGGTACCGGATTTAACTTGTCAACTGAGGCTTCTGCTCGTAACGGCTTCTGCTCGTAACGTCACTCACTGGATCAAATCAAAGGGCTCGGTTTCTGCTCCTCGGCAAAGTAAATTCAATAGGAATCCGAATCCTAAAATCTCAGGACGTAAACACCTGTCTGATCTGCGTAAGTATGAACACTGGTTTCTTCGAGCTGTTTCAACACCTCTAAGATCTCACCTATTCCTAACCCTTCAGTTCTGGGTACTCCTGGCAGTAAGTGATAACACGTATGACACGCTATGAACCCTCTGATAAGACAGCTATCCTTATATTATAATAGCTAAGCCATGGAATGATGGCGCCGCTTAATACTAAAAACATTCACAACCATCGGTTCGGATAAATAGGTTTTCTTAGCATGATACCCGAAATAAAATGCGTCCTTCATTGCTGTAAAAGACGTGTGTGACTATAAGCAACCTGCTCCTACTAACTTCTTGTTACATAGTTCTCCTACATTCCTGTTTACAACTTTCAAGTCTTGTTCCTCAATCTACTTCCAGCATCCTGTTTCTCCAACTACAGGTACGAGGGACGCCAACCGCTTTCTTTGCTTTATCAAACAACTCCTCAACCTGTTTATAGCTTCCTCCCAGCTACAACCTGCTTCTTGCACCCGATCCCCGAGTCCTACTTCCTTGTTCCCATTAACAAAACCCTTTTTCTTCTTGTTCTTTGTCATAACGCCTATTCCGGGGCGAGTACTACTTTTTTTTACAAAATGAATTTACAAGCAGATGATTTTCCGACCCTGACTACCAATTCCCCGACTACCTCTCTGGCTTATCAATCTAGCAAGCATAGGAAATCCTATTTCGGTAATCTTACCAAACAAGCAACGGATTGAGCAACTAGCGCGAAAGCCGTTGCGTGTTAGCGCATCTGTTTTCTTGATTGGATTCAAAAAGAAAAGGAAGGTTGATTGGAACTGAAAAGAACAAACAGGCAGGCATGCTTTCAATCTGTTGGCTAGAATTTGAGAAATGCACTTGTCAAGAGTACTCTAACAATCAACGTCTCTCATCTTCTCAGGATTAAGCACTTATCTATTATGGAAATTGTCCGCTATCTGCACCTTACTCTTACTTTACTATTACGGATTTGGAAGTGGGAAAGCCAACCTAGGCTTTTAAAGATCACTCTTGCCTGTTCCGTTCATAATTACTTAAAAGGAGAAGTCCAAATAGTGGCTGTGGAAAAGTAAATTCTATCATTTTTAGAAAGTTCGAGAAAGGTCATGCACGAAAAGAAAGAATCAAGGAAAGAACTGACTTTGATACGAAAGAAAGACTGAATCTGACTATCCCAATTCAGGAAGACAGAAATTGCCGGTTGGGTTAGTCCAACCAAGAAAGAAATGGGATTCTTTGGGCATTGCTTGGGCCGACTTCAGTATGGCTATCTCTAAAGATCTATCACTGCACACTTGAGAGATCTCTGTCTCCAGCCAATCAAAGCGTCTATAGCAGCTCCGCCGATTTCTTTTTATGAAGCGGCTTTCTCAATACGAAATAAAAGGCCTAGCTTGCATACAAGTTTATGAAAATAGCATGACATTGGCTGTTGCTTTCCATATTGGACTGATGTAGCAAACAAAAAGGAAGACTAGTTTCAGCGAAGGCAGGATGTTTTCCAATGTGCCAGTTCCTTCCCAATCGTCACCCCAAAAAGTAGAGTCACCAACACGCCAGTCCCCTACGTAGTGGAGGATAGGCCGTTTCGGAAAGTGACCCATCCCTTTTTTTGCGGTGGAGACAGATTCTCTATGTATTCATAGTCCTGTGTTGCTTCAAGATAGATGGTTGGCTAAGCCATTAGGTTGGATTATTCCCAACTTTCTGCCATCCTTCCTTTTGCTTTGATTAGCTGTTGTCATGCAAGAAGTTGTGAGTGGTTCGAATGGTTCTCGACATGAACCCTAAGGCGTAAGCCTGCTGTTTTGATAGGATAGGATGGTGCTGGAACTAGATTCTTGCAGCGTCAGTAGGCTCAAAGGGAAGAATTCAAATAAATAGAGATAGAGGTCTCGGAAGTAGGGCCTATGAAAAGTACAGTGCCTTCTTGTTCTTGTTCTTCTGATCGATTGATTCAATTGGATGAAAGGGAATAGAACACCAAAACTACTAGCGAAAAGTACTTTCACCTGGCTAGCACTTAGCAAGGTTAGTTTGCTTGGAAGGGGAACTAATGACTAAAGCAAGAGCAATACATCGATATTGATTGGATTCTGTGCAACCACTTCTTGATACGCATCAGAAGTATGCTTTATTAGCTTATTGAATCAAATCATCAGGGAAAGATAGACTGTTTATCATATAGAATAGTGGATTCAGCTGTTTTCATAGGTCAGTAGCAGTCTTGTAAGAAAGCCCCATATGTTCAATCTATACAAGAAAGAAGAAGGAATTACAGCTTTTAGCGAATCACTTCAAATGCAAAGTAGCTAGAGGGAGGTTTTAAACACCGCCACCTGCGGCTAATTGACAGGTGATATACATACAAATAATCATAGCTGATAAAAAGCCAGCAAAACATTTTTGATGTTTCTCATCTCCATGTAATTTCTCTTGGTCATAATAATTTAGATCTGCTACACGTCTAAAGGTTTCATCATTTGCAAATAAGTCAAATACAAATGGATGTATATCTTTTGTATAGAGGAATGAGATATGTTGATAACCTTCCACAACTGCTGCATGATTATAGAATTGATTAATTGATAATGATCTAACGGCGTCTGGTATGATCATAGGGTCAGCCCCACAAGGTACCATTTTATACCATACTTAGCATGCTACCCCTGTGCTTATTAGTGCAACAAACGAGCAGTATACATATGCTGCCTTTTCTGTGGAATAAAATAGACTGGTTAATTCCAGGTTATCTTCATATATGTTCTCAACATTCAATAGAGATTTAATACCACCACCTATGTATGTCTTTGGTATTAAGTAATTTTCCCAAGTATCCATACTAAATTTGCGCTTTAGAGCTAACAAACCTAGTGAATTATATATAGATTGCAACATGGATTCATTTCGTACATAAAATGGTTTCTTATTGAGCGCTGTGTAAAACTCCCATCTTCTAGTAGGATCATGTATCTCAACTGGATGGGCATAATTTGTATGTGGCCTATTTCTATGTGATATCCAAAACTTCTTTGGTCCTCGAAAATAGATGCATTTGCAGATCGTAATTGTTAGACCAATGTGTTCTCGCATATTTTGTATCAGAGGAAAAAACTGCTTACTCGTAGATGTTGCACACACTTCTCCACTATCACAGGGGTCATCTCCATGATCAGAGGGGTCATCCCTTCCTCTTTCTTGATCTTTCTCATTTGGATTCGTTGTTTGGTCATTTCTAGTTGGAGTACCTTGATTGGTTTTGTCATTTGACAACATGAATCTGTCAAGAGAATCAGAACAGTGACTTGAGAACACATCATTGATCTCATAGTGAAGTGCTTTCATAAATGCTGTAATATATGATTTCATAATTGATTTCTATGCATTATTTGGGATTGCAATGGTTTTAGGATTTGGATGATAGGATTTTAGGGATATCATAACCTAGATCTATGTGATATCCGTGTAGTCATTACCTTGCTTGTAGTCAATAGACTTACTACCTCTAGTTCTTTTTCTAGAGAAATGACATATAATAAACAGCTAGCACATAATAAATAAACAACTAACACAGCAACCGGAATCCAAAATTGGACTCAGAATTCCAACTATTTGAAAGGCGAAAAGCAGAAATCGAGGAAAGAAAAGAAATCTTCTCCGGGTGACTGGATCGCCCCGGCAAGCGTGGTTTAATGAGCGGAAAACCACAAAAAGCACAGGCTCTGTGCAGGAAATAGCGGTCCTAAAAACTGTCACGATCACGATGTTTAATAGGAGAAGCCCTAACCGGGTATTGGAATTTGACCAAGCAAGCGCTGGATCAGCTGAAAGTACCACGCAGAATCTCCCAAGGGAGCGTCGTATCTTTCAGTTTGATGAAGCGAGTTTGAATTCCACGGATAGTTCTTCGATTCCAACCACCACAACAAGTTTTGTCAGAACTATGACTGACAGATCCAATGGTAGTGTAGTTGAAGACCATCCAGGTCTTAACCCGACCGATGAAAGGGTGGTTGATTTACAGGGGGCTATCCACGAGGAAATGCAGAGATTGATGATTGGTAGGGATCCCCACGAAGTTCTGGCTGCGGCCGAACGTGTACATGGGGAAAGCAATGATCCAGAATTTCTAGAATCGCAGTTGGCTGATTTAAGGGAAAATGGGACTGAAAGTCAGGCCTTCCAGATAGGAGGGGAAGCAGTTCTAGCCAATCCTGGAGAAGCAGTCCCAGCAAATGGGGATTTCTTGGGCGGTATTGGAGACTTTTTTTAAAGCCCCCTCGATCATGAAAGAATGTTCGTTGGAAAAACCAACGCCGACGTCAAGATCAGTCTCCTTTCTCTTTTCGGGAGCAGAGCTAAAAAAGATGGGAAATTCCAATGATTCTTTGTTCATTAGAATGTCGATTCCTCACAATCGCTCTTTGTGATGCTGCAGAACCATGGCAATTAGGATCTCAAGACGCAGCAACACCTATGATGTAAGGAATCATTGACTTACATCACGATATCTTTTTCTCCCTCATTCTTATTTTGGTTTTCGTATCACGGATGTTGGTTCGCGCTTTATGGCATTTCAACGAGCAAACTAATCCAATCCCGCAAAGGATTGTTCATGGAACAACTATCGAAATTATTCGGACCATATTTCCAAGTGTCATTCTTTTGTTCATTGCTATACCATCGTTTGCTCTGTTATACTCAATGGAGGGGGTATTAGTAGATCTAGCCATTACTATCAAAGCTATTGGACATCAATGGTATCGGAGTGCGCCTCTTAACGAGGGTGATTTAAGTGCAACGAAATGTACCGGTGGTTCACGAAGCATCTGGCTTACCGGTCAAATCCCATTCCCGTCATCGAGAGACTAAAAGAACTATAGCATGCCAGAAACGGGGAGTTGAGGTGGTTAGACCTATACCCCAAAATGCTCCCAGCATAGGAGCCTATGGTTCCATTCTTGTTATTGCTGGAGGTACACATACCTCTTCTCGGTGTGGTGGAGCGATATACGAAAAATAGATGCTAAGCCTGCAATGTCCGATAACGGGGCTTCGGTAGTGAATCTATCGGCACCATAGCAGTGGCATACAACTTTGGACCTCAGGGCCGGTCCCGTTACCTTTCGTAATGGGGGATCCCCGTTGGAAACAACCACGGTAGTAGTTGCGGAACTACTGGGCCAAGAGAGGACAACCTGTTGTTCCTGCTCCTCCTTTTGCACTTCAGGGACGGAGGTCCTACGGTAGGTAAGAGAACGCACAAGCACTTGACCGAAGGGGACCATCGCTTCTACTCCTCCACCGAGGAGCCGTTCTTGCGAGAAGCAAGGGATGTCGTGAATGGTGGGAGGTCAAAGAAAGAGAATTGACCTCTGAATACAGTGATCCTATGATCTAGATAGACTCTGTCCTTTTTTTAGATAAGGGTGACTCAATAAATTGGGGGTGGGACCTGCTGGCATAATGCAGGCTGGAACGTGGGAATTCGAGGTCTCATGAACGAGTTTTTTTCGTGGACAAACATACTTTCCGGTCAGGCCTATGGATCCTTTTAGATCTACGGGCCGGCCGTTCACATGAGCATAGGGAATCTATACTCGAGCCTTCGACTTGGCCCCTGGCAGGATAGGTGAGGAATCACTCTTGATCTGATCTATTGGGGCCTACAACTTCGCCAAAGCCGTCTAGCATCCCTTTCCACTGCGCATTTTTCGAACAAAGAAGACTACTACTACTACTAAACTAAAGGATCGAATTCGCTTTCCATGGTGAACTGGCCGTCCCATACCTTCATTTTGTCTCATGTGTGTTGAACATTGTCTTCCTCGGTTCCAGCTTCACTGATGTAGGTAGGGCTGGGCGAGAAAGGGTCCCCTCTTGCCTATTAGTAACCAGGCCTTCGATTCCACCGGGGTCTTACGGTCTCATAGAGGGGGGAGAACTACCTAACTAAAGAAGAATAGTGCTCTTTATAAATAAGAGTAGGCGTGGAGAGCTTTTTGCGAGGAAACTTGCAAGTCAAGTTTGGGGGGAGGCGGGCGTCGACCCAACCTTATGAGTATTCGGACTATAATAGTTCCGATGAACAGTCACTCACTTTTGACAGTTATACGATTCCAGAAGATGATCCAGAATTGGGTCAATCACGTTTATTAGAAGTTGACAATAGAGTGGTTGTACCAGCCAAAACACATCTACGTATGATTGTAACACCCGCTGATGTACCTCATAGTTGGGTTGTACCTTCCTCAGGTGTCAAATGTGATGCTGTACCTGGTCGTTCAAATCTTACCTCCATCTCGGTACAACGAGAAGGAGTTTACTATGGTCAGTGCAGTGAGATTTGTGGAACTAATCATGCCTTTATGCCAATCGTCGTAGAAGCAGTGACTTTGAAAGATTATGCAGATTGGGTATCCAATCAATTAATCCTCCAAACCAACTAAACCGGGGAAGCTGAAGCGGAAATGCAATTCTCGGGTGAGGGAAGGGGGAAGCTCCAGGAAGGCTTCGCTCGCTCGCTCAAAAAGCTCTAACGCTCGTTTACGAGTGGAGTGCATAAGCCCTTATTGAATAGCAAACGTGTTGGAATTATGCCCTAGAGGCAATAATAAAGATGTTATTATTATAATTCTTGTTCATGATAAAGTTTATATTCCATGCTAGAATTGTATTAAGCGGAAACATTAATACTTGTGTGGTTTGTGAACAACACCGTGTCCCTAGTGCGCCTCTATGGACTAGCTCATTGATCAATGATGGTTAAGGTTTCCTAACCATAGACATGAGTTGTCAATTGATGATGAGATCATATCATTGGGAGAATGATATGGTGGACAGACCCAAACTAAGCGAAGCAATTAGATCGTGTCTTTGTGTTCATCTTTGCGAAGCTTTTCCTATGTCAAATATTGTATTCCTTAGACCATGAGATAATACAACTCCCTGGTATCGAAAGAAAGCTTTGAGGTCATCAAACGTCATCCTATGAGAGGGTGATCATAAAGGTGTCTCTCAGGTGATCGGAAAGTATCTGTTGGGTTGTATGTATCGAGATGGGATTTGTCCCTCCCAAGTCGGAGAGATATACTTCGGGCCCACTCGGTAATCGATATCAACACCGCTTGCAAGCATGTGGTTAAGGAGTTAATCACAAAGTGATATTGGATTACGGAACGAGTAAAGTACTTGCTGTGAACGAGATTGAACTAGGTATGACGATACCGACGATCGAATCTCGGGCAAGTAAAATATCGCGAGACGAAGGGAATATATATATGGGATTGATTGAATCCTTGCATCGTGGTTCATCCGATATGATCATCGATGAATGTGTGGGAGTCAATATGGGTGCCCAGACCCCGCTGTTGATTATTGATAGAAGATCATGTCTGCATATTCTCGAACCCGCAGGGTCACACACTTAACGTGTCTCGACGCTAGGATAGATTGGATACTTGGTTTATGAATTTTTGTTCGGAGTCTCGGATGGGATCCGGGACATCACGAGAGGTTCCGGAATGGTCCGGAGAATAAGATTCATATAAGGCAGTGCAGTTTTGGAGTTCGGAATTGTTCCGGATTAATCGGTATTGTACCGGAAGCTTCTAGAACCTTCCGGAAGGGGACCAACGTGGCCCCACCTTCTGGGAGGGGGCATGGGCCTATGAGGGAGTGTCCTGGCCGCATTGGGCCAGGGGCACAAGGCCCCATAGGGCCCAGCCGATCCTAGAGAGTTTAAATCGTTTAAACTAGAGATAAGATAAGATAGGATTTCTAGATAAGGGAGAGTTTAAATTGTTTAAACTAGAGATAGGCTTGGAGGAGAGGCTAGGGCTGTCCGCACCCCCCCTCTATATATAGAGGGCTGGTGCGCCCCCTCTCATACACCCTTACACCTTCCTCCAAACCTAGTTGCCCTGCTGCCCTTCCTCTCTCCCTCCCGACTGTTTGTGGGCGAAGCCCTGCTGCAGAAATTCTCCACCATATACACCACGCCGTCGTGTTGTAGATCCAATCTATCTCTCCACCCTACTTGCTGGTCCAAGGAAGGAGGAGACGTCGAGGTGCTGCACGTGTGCATCTCACGGAGGCACCGCCACTTGTGGTGCTAGATCGGATCGGATCGCGAGGAGGAGAAGCGAGTACGACTACATCACCCACGTTCCGACGAACGTTCCGCTGTGCGAATCTTCAAGGGTATGAAGATCTAATCCAATCTCTCTCGTTGTTTGCATCTCCTAGATTAGATCTTGGCTTTCCCTCTGTTCGCTTCCGTAGAAAATTTTGATTTACTATGCTGCGAAACCCATCAAAACGGCCTACTTATAGCCCTATTTATACTCTTTCTCGGGGACTTCAACGGGCCTTACAAGCTCAATAAATTGCAATTCTTCACCTTTTCCTCAGACAGTGGGAATGCATTTTCTTACTTGATTGACATTGACAGATATGTGTACCACACCGAACAAGCAATATGTCATATGCTTGATGTACCAGCCAAGCCAGCTCTTTTTTTCTCAGTTCCCTTATCCTTAGTCAAAAGAAAATGAAAGAGAGTTTGTATTTCTTTGTTTTAGTTATAAGAGTCATTATGATTACTATGCTACAACTTAGTGAACAAATTGCAATTGTATTTAGTCACATATTTATGTGTGTCATTCCGTTTTTCATTAGACTTTCATTTGCTGTGTTATATTGAGGCACGCACCTTCCTTTCCTCCCTTATTTTTGAAGAACAAAGATGAGAACACTTCAAAAGACAAAGATGAGAGCACTGGTGATTCAGTAAGTTGACTACTTTGTTCGCACTTTCTATTTGCGTAAGAAAAGTATGCTCCTTTCCCTCCTCCAACTACTAGAGTTCACTAGCACGAAAGAAAAATAGATGGATTAACCGACGGGACATTAACTTGGATTTAGCCCTCCTCTCTAATATCTACTGGCTAGACCTCAGTTTAGAGCAAAGCATGAACTTAAGGCTAACCATCAATAAGATTGACACGAACAGGGTTCCTATGAAAGTGAAAGGCAGGAGCTCTTGTATTAAACAAAACTTCCTTTTCTTTGGGTATCTCGAATGCCAGTTCGAGGGTGTGCTTTTAGGTCTTGATCGAGAGTGCTTCCTTTCGTGCCTTGGTTAGCCGGAACTAGAAATGCCGGGACTATGGAGAAGGGTCCCTCGGGCGAGATGGCTAAGCGTGTACGACGAATTCTGTCTATCTGAAGATCTGAGAAATAATTATAGCTTTGTCCTTGGATGGACCATAGGCCTGATGCTAGGAGAGTGTAGTTCGAGCATTCTATTGTGTGCTCGATCCGTGATACGCAAAGCAATCTCATGTTTACTATTGATCTAATGACAGTTGATTGAGACTTGCCATTATCGTATTTCGAAAGTGAACTCTTATCTGGTTCGAATCCAGTTCGTCCATGCCACAAAACTCGAATCGAAAAACAAAGATCATGACTATTTTGAGAAACTTGAATGAAGATACCAACGGCCCATTCTTACCTACGTCACATTCTTAAAGATCGGTGGTACGAAAACCGCTACAGAAAGTCAAACTAGAAAGCATATGTTTGACGCATCTTATGACGAGTAAAGTAACCCTATAAAATCCAGAAAAAGAATCAAATAAGGGTAAAGAAATCCACTATAACTATACTCGGATGGCGTTCGCAACACAACAGTTCGATCTAAATACCTCCCTCATCACAAACAACGGATCTATGCTGAGAAGGAAAATAGATTGACAGCTCAATAAGAAGCAGACAGATATCCTAGTCGAATGCCAATGGCCAAGTGGTTGTACAAAAGGCCCCGAAGAAAGAAGAATATGAAGGAAGCCTGAACAATGTTGCAAACTCTTGAGCTGTGAACGTGTATCACTGGATGGATGCGTCTATCTGGAGGCAGAAGCGGAGCTCTAAGGCAAACATTCACGAAAGCAGTGTTATCCTTTATTAGGTCGCTTGGTTCATTCAGAAGGGGTAAAAGAGATGGCAATGGGACGACTATAGGAGCTCCACTAAAATAAGAATTTCTTAACTTAAGTAAATGTTCTTCGGCATATCTTTTCTTTACAAGCGCAACCGCTACTAAACAAATAGGGGTCACCAATTCCTAACTGCAGGGCCCTGACACTCAATGTTTTGCACACCTTGAAAATATCACTTTGCTTGTTGGAAGGCAGGGTGCACCCATTAGAAACTGCATTTGCTAACGCGATTCACAAGAGCGCGAGTCCTATTTTGGATGTAAGGGCTATAGATCAAGAACCGAGGTAAGGAGGAGCATACTCGTCGTATGGAGTTCAGCGTTCAGGGCTTCAGGCAGGGAATTCTTCTTTGGTTAGGGCGATGCAGCAATGGATCCGGATCACCCACCTGTGGGGCTTTTTACATTGACTTGGGAAGTCAAATAGATAGCAATGGCAGCTGGAATGAGTGCCTTGATCGGATAGGCTCAGTCAAAATCTTATAGTAGTATCGGCGAGATGAGCTTACATGTAACATATATAGAAATGATGCAGCAGGGAGTGAGAAAACGGCTGTGCAAATGACCTTTACTACAGGAAAAGAGTACCTAACGTCTGCCCTTGTTGACTGATGATCTTTTCCATTCACCAATCTTAAAAGGAAGTCATTCATAATATATTCCTGGTAAAAAGGCTGGCTTGTGGTACTTGGGGCCAAGAGAAGCGAAACCTTTATCGAAGCAAGACCCTGATGAGCCAGGGAATTCTTTTGAAGAAACATTGTCTTTAGGGGATAAGCGATAGTGACCTCTTCCTTTTTATAGAGTACTTTATAGATATATATAGCCAGCGTTTCCAATTCTACAGCTACAAGCTGGGCTCTTCTCTTCGCGGAATAGTTCGTTTCAAGCTCCTGTGCATCCTTTTTATTGCAGGTACGAGAAGAAACATTACACAACCTTGAACACTTGAAATGGAAATCATCATAAGCCGGCGGGGAAAGAAGGAAGTTTGTCCTTAGCTGTACCAATTGACTATGCGCTTTCCTTTCTATCTCTTGTTGGGCTAGATTGGTATAGCGAGTGAAAAGCTACGCCTGTAGCTGCTAAAAGAAAAGAACTATGTGTTCCGTTTAAAGAATATGAGCCTAGTGATCGATACGGCTAGTGAAATATGATGCACTCAAATAAAAAAAGAGGGAGGTATCAGAGATCGTACCATCATGCATTGACAGACCTGCGGGAGCAGCAAAAACGGAATTCACAGAGGCCTAAATCCTAGGTAACTACTATCGCTTGAGGTGAGTAAAAATAGAATGCCACCAAAACTTCCCTATTTAGTATGACCGATCAACGACCCAGCAAAGTATCAGCAAAGCAATCTAAATTGACGTAAAGAGACAGTTGAAGAGATTAGCAAAGCAGTCACTGCCAACGGTAGACCTTCAGAGTAGCCCACTTATCATAATCCAGAGCTGGTTTCATCCGTTTTTTTGACAGCCCCTCCTTTTGTCTCAGTAGAGAGTCTTTCAGTGGCATTCACTTCACCAAAGGCATGAGTGGAAGCTGGTTATGGATCAGCCGGTGAAAGAACAGGTTGAGAGTGAAGTTTCTCCGTTTATATAGAATTGTGAGATCATGAAATTCCTTTCCGAGTCAGGCGAGGTGGTAAAGCAAACCAGCACTAGAGCAGGGCTATGGCAAGCATTACTTTTACGAGAGAAAGATGGATGGAATAAGTCGCCTGAAGGGCTCCATCCCAAGTCAGATGACTGTAAAGTGTCTCCCTTAATAGCTTATAAAAGCTTAGCTTTCGGTCTCTGCACATCCCAGCAGAATACAACAATATAGCAGCTTCAGCAGCAACATGCAATCCATCTTAGGTGGCCCTATACAAACAACTTGTTTGGCACCACTTTGCCCAATCTCAAAATAACATAGTTGATGTGATGTACCCGCTATCCCCGAAAAGGCGGAAGGACCTTATAGGACTGCCAAGAGTACCCAACATCCTTCCTTCTTTCAACAAGAGATAGTAGAACTTGAATCCTTTTATCGGACAGAGTGCTTTCTGCCTTGCCTTCTTGATCGTATGTACTGGTACCTATCAAATAGAGTGGGGATAAAGGATAAGGTAAGGGTGGGTTCTCAGCCTCACCTAAAGTTATTGCAGGTTTTATGCATGCCTTTGCGCCAGGAAGAAAAGCTAGATCGTCCTACTTATCTGATCAATTGGATTCTTTATTTATTATAGAATATAATATTGAAGGTCAAAAGACGGCATCAACTTTTACAAATCACCAAGAAGAGTTGACTTGGGGGAGTATTAAGCCAAACAGCTTCCCTTTCTGGCTATCCCGGGTCAAAACTGCAATGGGCATTAAGCTGACCCAGGGAGAACTGGATGATTGCTATGGGAGCTCTTTTTTAGGTATCTAACGTGTTTTTTTCTTCACTCTTCCTTCAATAATGCTTGATCCATCCTTCCCGTCAGAGAAATCATTCATTCTGATTTCCAAGGATTGACTATCTCAATTTAGCTGCCCATAAAGATGAATAGCAAAGGCAATCGATGAAAGAATCGAAACAATCTAGAATTGCACCCTTGGCTTTTAGCATAATTGTAAGCTCCCGGTTCCATTCCCTCCCCATTCTTGAGGTAGACCAATGCCTGCTGCTTGAATATAACAAGTATCCCGTAGTAGATCTCCTATCGTCCAAACATCTCCTTTTTCGTAGCACAGTTTTCGGTAGGGTTTTCTTTCTTCCAATGATTTTCCCATCAGATGGTTTTGCAGGGTGTGCTCCGGACAGCTATTGTGAAAGGTCATTTCCTTTTTGAAAGGCATGATGTATCATAAAAGGAAACTCGAAATAACATAGTTCCAGTTGTAAACTAAAGATACTAAAATCAAATCATATGAGAGAAAAGTTTTAGCTAAATATTATCCCATAGTTCACACATATTTTTGTAACCTGGAAAAGGAATGCAATGAGAAAGACATAAAATAGAAACAATCTCAGTTGTAGAGCATGCTAGCTTGTCAAAGTGTTCCTCAAGCTTAAGATAGACAAATGCAAGTATAACAAAGGAGACCATACTTTCACATACTGCCGATTAATAAGACATAGATGATCTTTTCCATAAGACATAGATGGATGATCTCCGGGTGGTTTAAAGAAAGGGTGTGCCCTAGCATCTGAGGTCTTACAGCTTTGAGCTTCCCCGCTTAACTAGCCATCCAACTCTATCTCAATTCGACACATAAATACATTACAACTAGACTTTCACTAGATTCAGTATCCATAATCAAAGTGGTTACTCTGCCCTTTGCCAGATTAGTGGAAAGTGAAGACAAGAGCAGAACAGAGTGAAGAGAATGGGTATCAGCAGTCTACCTGCCATTTAGAATCAATCTAAATAGCTAAGGGCCCTGTTCAACTACCGCTTGGTAAAAAAGATAGTCAATCCGTTGTCAAGCAAGAACTCGAAAACGATAAAGCTTACTTTCACAAGCATAGCAATCCCAAATCAATAGATAGTTTGACACATAAGACTTTCCGCTTTTCGTTCTTTTAGGAGCCTTCCTAGTTTTCTCCCTTGTAAATGAAGCTTTGTCCATCTCATTAAGGCCAACTCCGGTTCTTCTTGCGTCAAGTAAAGAAAGAAATATACGATTTGAGCCTAGCTCGAAAAAGGATGCGCAAGGGAATCTATTGACAGAGAGAGATGCTCCTCCTGCTTGATAGAAGCATTAGTTAGTATATTAGCTAGAGCCTTCACACAGTCGTCTAGAATAGATAGAGAAAGAGATAAGCTGCACCTGAGTGATCGATGCAAAAAAGGAGAAATTGCTTGTTCGGTTCAACCGAAGCCTAAGACTAAGACTGCGTAGGAGTCAACTGATGATCCTACTTTTGCTTTTGCTCCTTGGCTCGGACCCACATTTCATCGGAAAGAAAGCGAGGTCTTGGCAGTCCAGTGTCAGCTTCTGAAGATGGTCAACTCATCAAAGCTAAAGATACTTATTATGACGGTGTGGTTCGAAACCTATATCCTTTGGCCTCTTCTGCTCTTACAAAGGGCGAAGCCACTAACAAATACTTATAGAGGGATTGTACCAACCTTAGCTAGGGATATAAAGGCCCTGCTCAATGTAAAAAATGGATCTGGAAAAGAAGATAGGGGGCACCGAGGAAGGATTGTAGGTAGGGATGCCCTTAGATCCGTTCTCAATAGCTTGTGATAAGGCAAGAAAGCTAGTAGATACCCTGCCCTCGCATTAAAGCATCGATCTAGTCCTCTATTAGATATGAATTTCCCGTTGGAAATCGAGGTACATACTCCATAAATCCCTGGTTTTTGCCTTCGGTTAGCAACTCGTCTAAGTTTAAGATCGTATTCCATCTTCGTAAGGACATAGAAAGGGGTTTCGGTAGTGACTGTCCTATCAATAGACCGAATGGTCATCAGTTGCCCTCACGGCAAAACACCGTTTTTGAGCTCCATCACATGCTTAAGAAGGACTTGCCGCGGAGCCCAGGCCTATTTATGAGCCAGACCTAGAAGATCACTGCTTTCGTGCTGGTCATTCTAATCACAATGAGAACTTCTCCCAAAGAGGGTTCTTATTTCATCCTCCCCGAGGATCATGCGCGTAAAATCTTCAATCGACCAGCTGGGGGGCAAGTCGATGTCTCGAGAGATATATATGTTACGATAAAACAGAGAACATATGCGATCAAAATATTAGCCTAGATCTTGTGGATGAGACGAAGCCTGCTCATAGAGTGTGAGTGTGTCTAAATCATCTGGAAGAGTGGTCAAAGCGGATGCAAAACAGGTAGAACCAGAAAGGAAACTACTGAAAACTTCATAGTCGTTAATCAAAGTCATGGATTGGCTGCCAACTGCAAACGGATTAATTAAATGAGACTGGTCACTATCTCTTCTTATGAGCTTAGCGCTAAAAATGAGCTATACTAAGCTAAGCGTTTTTCCCTTGGGTAGCGTTCCTTGAATTCGATTGATGTGGTTCTAGCTCGTTTTAAGGAGCTTATAGCTAGTTTTGCTTTGTCCCTCTTGACGTCGCTGGTCATCCCAACTCGTATTAGCTATCGAAAGCCGTACTTACTTTCCCGCTTGTCACAAGTAATCGCTACAGAAAGCACCACAGCCACAGGCACAGTAACCGTAAGAGCAACTGGTCTTTTCTCACTCTCCCTGTAGTCAAGACGTAGGGAGTATTATGACCAGTTTCACTGACATCTGCTTTCGTCTATCGTCCTTCGCCCGCTATGCTTCCTAGTAGGTATGATGCCCAGCAACAGGCGCACAAGCATGACTAGCTTATTGGTCCACTGGTTGTAGCAAGATGAGCTGGATCAACCAATGACGCTTCGGTCTTCGAAAGAAAAGAAGGAATTGACGCACAAGGTTCGCCATACTTGCTTCTCGCTGCGCTCGATCAAAGAAAGAGAAATCGAACAAGAGCTGCGGTCGACCAAGAATTCATGGGGCTAGCTCGAACGATATAAAGATGGAATCAGCAGTGTCAGAAGGTACTTCAACCAAAACAGAGTAGCATGGCCGGGCAGTAAGCTTTCGAAGCCTGTGTTCTCCCGAATAGCAATAGAATATTTTATGACGCAGATGGTATTTTCATTTTAGCAAGTGCTATTGCCTGGATGGTGTTCTCGGTATCGTTTTCTTCAAGAAGGGAAGGAATCGGGGGGATAGAGTTCCGGGCAAGACTGTTTGGCTCTATGTTCAGGAAAGGAATGCCCTCAGGGAAGAAAGAGGAAAGTAGCATAGCAGAGAAAAGAATCTCTGTTCTTAGTCTAAGTAAGCCCGTCCTAGCAATAGTGGTTGAAGCTGGTCTCGATCTCGAACTCAAACTGATGCCTAGCTGCCTCCATCTCCGCTTCCTTCTACTACCAGCGTGCGCTCATCCCTTGCTTGTTCTTTCAGGACTGAGTATGATGAAATTAAGATCTAACTTACTTTAGTCTGTATCGTAGCGTCGGTCTACTTCTGACAAGCAAAAGGCATAATATCTCCAATGAGTCAGGAATAGAAGATGCCAACGTGTTGAGACCGACCTAAGGATCTTGTCAAACAATACAGGCTTTCTTCCAAGGAATATCCCACTTTGTTGGCTGGCTTGGAAAATCTTCCTAGCCTTGACTGTCGTTGCGTTTAACAAGCTTGACAAAACTACCTCCCCGCTTCTCAAAACAAGGCAGATTAAGGGAGAATGCCATCTTTTTCGTAGATAGTCTGAGTTCGAGCTACTGGACTGGCTTCGGCTTCTTCCTTTGAGTTAGAGTGCCCAATGCTAATATTTGAAAATAAATGCCTTAACCGTAATGGGAGTGGCACATTCGTTTATACTTCATCCTATATACGCTTATGGACAGGCAGAAATGAACAGATACCATATGGGATAGAAACAAATTCGCTTAGGTTTCAATCCTAACGCACGAGAAGAAAAACGAAAATCCAGTATGATGATAGGGCCGGACCTCAATGGTCCTTTATGTCTGAAGCAGATGTGGGCGTGGTCAACCGAATCTGAGCCGTGTGCACTGCCAGGCGTCGGAACACTAATCGGAGCACATAGAGTGGGCAGTGGCAAAGCTGTCATCGCGCGTGTGTGTATCTCTCCCCGGGAAGAGGCGCATGGGGTAGCGAGGCAAATCGTGTTTCATCAAATGTGACATGTCTTGAGATGCATTTTTTCTGCGTGCGGGGATCATAACAGCAGTACCCCTTGTGCTGATCACTATAGCCAACGAAAATCAATGACTTTTCTCTCAAAGGATTGACTTTGGCCACACCGTCTTGATCAAAGAGCTCGGGTTACACAAATCTCCCTTCTTTGTGTACTGGAACTTCCTTAGAATAACTTACCGCTCTATAAAAAAAGCAAGAGAATAGCTCCATAACAAACAAAATAGTGAACTGCCATGAATTACACACACGCCAGTAGTGGCTCGGCTTGAGGACTACAGCAGCCGAAGCCGTGATTTGTATGGTATGTCTTGCCCTCAATGTCCGGTTGGTTGGTAAGTCACTAAATCCCTATCTCCCGGTGGTCGATCGATGCGCACAAAAGGAGAGCTTGTCCATAATGAAAACGTGTATGTTAAGTCGGTCAATCGATTAAACTATTTCTGCATAGGGGCCGTATTAGCAAGCGTGACGTGTCGGACTGACCCAACACGTCTATCTTTCTTTCCTGGCAAGAGAAGATGCACAAAGTGGTTTCAGTAGCACTACCGAGTTCGCATCAGCGATTTTCTCACCAATGGAATCAATGGGTTTTGTCAATGAATTAATCTACTAGCATCGGAGGGAGAAGCGGAGTCGGGAGCTGGAGGAAATAACACTTTTTGATGGATGGGAGAGGGAGAGGCTGTTGTTTCATTTCATCCGTTGACCCGGAAGGTCGTACAGCTCCATAATCAGAAGCGCAGGAAGCACTGACGAAGGATAAGCCTAGAGCGGGAACAAAGCAGAGGCGGGGGCTATGACTAAAGCCCCCATGGATTGATATTAGTTGAACCAATGCCAGTTGACCGTGTGAAAGAAATAGATCCAATTGACGGTCATAGAACCACTACGGGATAGTCCGTGAGACAAGATCGGGATCCAGATTCTGTAGGGTTTTGTAGCATGGAAAACAAAAAATTCTACCGCATACAAACAAACAAGCCAAGATCTATCTACTAGATTGTAGCAACGAGTCGATGGAATAACTCACCCTCGAAGATTCCAAAGTATTTAACGAGAGCGGATTCTCGTGGGTGATGTAGTCGTACTCTTCCCGATCTCAAGATCGCATAGACGATCCTTCCGGCGCTGCGTTCCGGCAACGCTCCCGCAGTCGGTCACACGTTCGGTACTCGACGAAGACCTTCCTCTCCCTTGTTCCAGCAGGCAGCGGAGGTTGTAGCACTCTCCTCGCGATTCCGGCAGCACAACGGCGTGGTACCGGAAGTAGAGGGGGCTAGGCCGGCGGCTAGGGTTTGACCTAGGCGGCGGCGGCGGGTTGCCCTAGGGCGGCGGCGGCAGCTGGAGGTGGCGGCGCCGGCGGCTAGGGTTTAGAGGTGGAGGAGTTGTGTGTCTAGGAGGGGAGCCCTGCCCCTCCTTATATAGGTGGAGGGGCCAGCCAAGGGGAGGGGAGTCCCTCCCCAACTCGGCTTGGAGGTGGGACGGCGGTGGAGGGGAGGAACTCCTCCCCAACTCGGTTTCCACCTCCCTCTCCACTTCCCAAAAATAGCCGTTTGACTTTCAAATTGCCGTTTGACTTTTTCAAACTAGGATTTGAATAAACCCTCTATTTTGTTCAGCGATGACACCTAGTACATAATGCAATCATACCAACTTGATATAACACATTCATGTACCCTTCCCCTCCGGAGTGCTGGACATTCCGGAACCTTCTAGAACATTCCCGATGAAAACACCGGAACCATTCCCCAACTCCGAAACAGGACTTTCCTTATATGAATCTTATTCTCCGGACCATTCCGGATCTCCTCGTGATATCCCGGATTTCATCCGAGACTCCGAACAACATTCGGTCTCTTTCTCATCATTCCATAACTACTCAAACAACGTTGAATCCTTAAGTGTGTCTCCCTACGGTTCGTGAATTATGCGGACATGATCGAGACACTTCTCCGGACAATAACCAATAGAGGAATCTGGAAATTCATATGGCTCCCACATATTTCTACGATTACTTTGCGATCGAATGAACCACTTACATACGATACCAATTTCCCTTTGTCTCACGATAGTTTACTTATCCGAGGTTATGATCGTCGGTATCTCTACATACCTAGTTCAACCTCGTTACTGATAAGTACTCTTTTCTCGTTCCTGTGATATGTGATCCCTTGTGAGCCAGTCACATGCTTGCAAACTAATTGGATGACACTTCACCGAGAGGGCCCAGAGTATATCTATCCGTCATATGGATGGACAAATCCCACTCTTGATCCATGTGTCTCAACCAATACTTTCCGAATACTCAATGCCACCTTTATAGCCACCCAGTTACGGTGTGGTGTTTGATGTCATCAAAGCATCCATCCGGTAAAGGTGATATGCATGATCTCATGATCGAAGGAATTAGGTTACTATGTATCAGAAAGCATATAGCAATTGAACTATTAAAATGACTTGATCTTTATGCTACGCTTATCTATAGGAGTATGTCCACCATATCATTCTCCTAACGATATGATCTTGTTGTTAATAACATCTCAATGTTCATGATAGGGAAACCACAATCATTTATTAACCAACAAGCTAGTATTATAAAGAGGCTTTACTAGGGACTTCAAGTTAAGTTTACAAATCACACAAGTATTAATGTTTCCTTGTTAATACTATTATAGCATGAATGTAAACATTTATCATAAACACAAAGATATAATAATAACCATATTTATTATTGCCTCTAGGGCATATCTCCAACAGATTCATATCCCTCAACCACTAGTGGAAGACCTTTCAAAGGAAAAGGTTGGTTGGGAGCGGGAGGAAGTCAATTACAGAAAGAGTAGAGACGGATATGGGGACTGTAGCTCCGACCATGTCAACTATGATGCTCTCGCAGCTGCCAGTCCTTTCACCAGTGAATGCTGTCATGGGCTACCTACTTCCCGAACCTCCGTGTCTAGGTCCTGCCGACCTAGACTGCAAATGATTTACCATCCATCCCACTCATATAGGTACGTTATCGGATTTTTCGGATTGGGAAATGGATCGAACCGTGCGAAATGGTCGCCTCGGAATACAGGGCGCAACGGAACCAAGGTTCTTTGTTGGTGTGTTGCGTAACAAGGGCAAGAGGGGGTGGAAGCGTTCGCTGACTTTGATAGGCAACGCATTGCAAGCAAATAGAGCAGAGAGCTGACCCTTTGTTTCTATTAGAGTCGCGAGCTTGTTTTAGTCGGTCCTAAAGGGAAAACCTTGCTTCTTACTCGCTATATCCCCGCATCCTTACACGGCTCGTTTTCTTCGAGCCTTCCCCCCCCCCCCCCCGTTTGGAGTATAGCCAAGTGGTAAGGCATTGGTTTTTGGTACCGGCATGCAAAGGTTCGAATCCTTTTACTCCAGAGCATACTTATTCTATAAAATAGAAAAGGAAAATGTCCCTAATAAATAAATGAAAGTAGATTTACATTCTTTTTGTATTTCTAGGGGGAATGTTGAGGCAAACTTACGATGCTGACAAGCTGGTTAGGTGCCGAGTTGGATTAGACATCGCAGGTTTCAGTTTCAGAATTGGGAAGAGGTTAAGAACCTAGTGGAATCCACTGCGAGGGGAAGTGCTGAAGTGAAGAAAAGCCCCAATTTTGGAGAGGATTGCATAATTGGAGAGACTGCTAGAATTGGAGCAAAGCCGTGATCTGGTAGGCGACTGGTACATGTGCTAGACTAGAGCTAGACAAGAAGCGTTGAGCAGGAACTTGAGCAATTCAAGAAACCTTAGAAGAAACTGGATATGTGGCAACAAGAAGGGCTTAGCAAGAATCTTGAAACAGGTATGATACCGGCACATATCAGCCTGATGTGATGTACCTGAATTCATTCATGTTCTGTGGAGTCTTTCGTTTTTTTCATATTCTGATTTAGTCTCAGTTTAATTAGGAAGCAAATGCGGTTTCAAGATGAACTCAACCTCGAAAAGGAATTCAATTAGCTGTGCAGTTAGCCCTTTTCTCTTTCATAATTGGTTGAAATGGATATTGCCTGTCACTTGAAAACATGGTTGATTCAATTAGAATTCAGCAAGTTTCTTAGAAAATTGTTGTTAAACAGGTTGACGTTCCACTGGGAATGGAATAACAAAGTCTTTTGGCAGTTTGTGGATCGAGATGTGATTCGCTTTTTGAGTAATAGTTTCTTTCATTTGGCGTGCTCTTCCTGGAACCGGTAATAGGCTAAATTTGGTGCATTCTACTTTGCTGTTATGGTATTTACAATCCTGGAATTGTTTGAACCTGACTCTCATTAATGGTCACTTATTTGCTCCCAAATTGATTTTGATTGTCTTTCTGGTATTTGGATTCTATTTATTTCAACCACCAACACTCATATTCTTAGCTCTCTTTTCTTCTTGGGATTTGGCTGGAAATACTGTAACAACACACACTCATACACACAGAGTCACGTAGAGGCCAGGACTAATTTGTCTTCATGGTCTGGAGGGTATTTTGGATATCGTGGAGGTAACTGACGATGAATTCGTCTCTTGCTGAACACGGAGTTTCCGAAGCTACAAGAGTGCTTGGTTAAACGGTGCCATTAAGTTTCAAGTGTCTTTAAACTTACTACTTCAAGTGCAATTATCAACTCCTTGCAAAATGGTTGGCTTTCTCATCTACAAAAGGCAACTCTGGTATTCAAGGAAACAGATAATTAGGTTCTACTCACTACGTCAACTAAAGCAACTGCATCTGGAGCACTTACCAGGGAAAATCGAATAAATAATGACGTAGTACAAGGGGATTTTTTTCTCACTATTGCCATCCTGTGTTCAGTTTCAATTTCGTAGTAGGAGACAGACTCAAAGTCAATAGATTCCTTTTTCTATAGAAATAGGTCAAGTGCTTAAAAAAGAGGTGACCCGAATGATTTCAATGAATTGCTATTTGGTCAGATTGGAACAATTGGATTCGAAAGGAAAGAAAGACTGTGAACGAAGAGGGCCGCCCATGATCGATTGGATTCGGCAAATAAGGTAGAGGGCCCGCCCGTGTCACCACCAGTCCACCGAACCAGCTGTAGATCGCTAACTCTCTTGTCGACGCCCTGAACTTATGTGCGAGTTAATAATGAATTGTTTCTGAGTAGAGAGGGCAGGATAAGGATTCAGTAAGAAGGATAGTCTACTTATGGAAATGTCATCCTCTCTTTCCTCAGTAACGGAGCCCCGACTTTTTATTCCAGTTCAATTCTGACTGGTGCAGGAGTCCAAAGTGCATCTTCCAACTCCCTAACTGTGTCTTCCATGAAGTTCGGGAGACCCCTCACATGCCGCTGCCCGTGAGACTCGCCTTTGTACACTTTGCGCACCGCTTTGACTAGACCCCGCTACTACCTCGTATCCAAATACCTGCGATCTAGCTCATTCTTTTTAAGCCCTGCAAGCCTAATAGAACCTTGTTTCCTGGGCCAAGTCAGCCTATAAGTAATCCAGGTTGAAGACAATTTGTTTGTTAGTTTTGCAATCTTCTTCCTTCTATGCTTAGAGTAAGTGGAAATGACCTCCTTGATCAGCAAGTAAGCGAGCGGTAGTTCAGTCTCTGATAAGTGAGGCCGAATAGCCCCTGGTGTCCTTTTCCTTCTAAACTAGCTGCTCTTGCTTGACTCTTCTAGTGATCAAGCAAACTGGTCGGGGAACTAAAAAAGAATCGGAATGGGAATAGCACTCACTCGTTGAAGGTAAGTCAGAAACAGGGGTTGTCCTCTCCCTTACTTAAGTCCTAGTCCATCTTTTCGTGCCCCAAAGGGGAAGTCAAGCAATAATGAGGGAACTTGACCCACACCTGACGAAAGAGTTTGGTAGCTCGAATGAAGCAGAAGCAAAAACTGCTTTCTTTCTGTCCCAACCTCCAAGGGTTTCTCCCTGTATGACATAGTCCATTGGATTGGGGCAATGTTACGCACCTATGTTTGGTGTCCCTTCCTCGTCAGATCCTGGTCCCAAAGGGCAATACATTGAGTCGGAAAGACGGGCTTTCATAAATTCCATTCTGTAGCCGAACTAGCCCCTGGATCAGCTCTCATAGTGGGGGAATCAGAGTCAAGTTAGGCACAAAAGAGGAGGTTGACATCATTCGTCGTGATTGGATCAATCATACTCCCCCACAGGAAATGCCAAGGGGCGCCCTTTCTCATTATCATCTACCGCCCATTTCTTCATCATCTGCTGCTGCCTTAAGTGCGTAAAGTAGGCTCATCTTCTTAGGTTTCTAAATATCTTGTAGTAGCCGAAGGCTAATTGTTAGATTGAATTGAATCTTATATACCTACGTAGCTAAATAGAAAATAATAATAGTCTAAGTGGACCTCTCAAAGGTATAAATAAGTAGACATTAGTCTTACTAGTTCGGTCTTTTTCTTTTTTTGTTATGATGCCCACATTTCATACTTCTCAATTCTTATTTATTCAAGGGTTCGTATGTACTGAGTGACTCTAGGTCTATTCAGATGCAGCTTCAAGAGAGCTTTATTCGGCCTTTTTTGTATGACCGTCTTCCCTTCCTGTCTATCTCCTTCGGTCAGGTAGTTCTGCTTCCGATGCCGGAGGAGCAGGGTGGGATAGAAGGGTAGTTTCTAAGTTCGAGATGTCTGAGCTTGGAGGTTCCGCTTCTCTAATGTGATAATAAAGCAACAAGCAACGCCGCTCCCGTGCTCTCATCCCTTGCTTGTTCTTGAGCGCTAGTCATTCATCCCACCGCTGGGTTCTTGATTGATGTAAGGGTCGACAACAATGAATAAGGAATCGATCGAAAGTTCGCGCCAATCGATCTTCTGTAGGAGTAGGAGGTAGCGCAAATCCCCTCTTTCTTCGTTTAGAAGAGTGCTGGACCTCCACAACGTCAAACCATAGAACACAGCTCCTTTCGGTCGAACCCTAGGAAAGACGACTTTACTTTTTTCGTAGATAGTCTGAGTTCGAGCTACTGTAGTCTCCCCCATTGACCTTCTTTTTTAGATAGAATCCTCAATGAGTGGAAAGGACTCCCATCCCAGACTTGCTCCACAGTACGAGCCCCATACAGAGCCGCGCCCTTGTGATATGATAAGAAGAAAAGGGGCCAGGCCGCCCTCTTTTTTTTTCCGCACCAAGCCTTCTTGTAAAATCGGGTGTATAGCTTAGTTGGTAGAGCATTGGGCTTTTAACCTAATGGTCGCAGGTTCAAGTCCTGCTATACCCAAAACAAAAAAAACCACTCTTGTATTTGTAAGGATGCATAGTAGCCTTCAAAGAGCACTCTTTGGCCTTGAGACTCGCCCCTTTCTCATCAACATCTCGACTTTGCTCGTTGTTTGAGGTAAGTATAAAGGAGATCAGACTAGCTCGGTCATTGATAGGCCGGCCTTCTCCTTATTCATTGGATAGGGCGCAGGGGAAAGTCAAGTCAAGCACTAGTTAGTTGGGGTGGGACGCACCAAAGCAACGTTCGTTGCACTAGCGCCTTATCTTTTGAAGCTAAACAGAGGCTCGAAAGACGGAGTACGTCTGAAGTCGTTGGCTGCCTTTTTGTAGTGCGCAAGTCAGAGTGAACTTCTTCTTCTGTTCTGCGAATCTACTAACGAGAACTGCCGTACAGTCCTATCTTTTCTTAAGAAAGATCGTAGATGAATGTTTCGTTACCTAAGTAGTTGAGCAATTCATTCCAAGGTAAACAAAGAGGTATTTCCTTTTCTCGTTCAGTCCTTCTCTCCTTCCATCCCAGTAGGCCTATTCATGCTTTTTTGCTATCCATCTTGATCAAATAGAAGAAGGGGAAATTCTTTCTTGGGAAGAGAATTAAAAAGTTCAAAAAAGAGAAAACCACTTTCTTATTGTCAAGTAGTAAACCATAGTTCTCATCCTAGGAAACCATATCGATCATCGGTTCAGAGCTCCCAACTACGAAGCTCTTTTCTAGAGCGAGTCAACAATTCGTGGATCCATGGTTTGGATGAAGCTATGTACCCGGGTAGAGATGATTTGTCTCAAAGATGTTCCGCTCATCCAAGAATCTAAAACTTCATCTACATAAACTCATAAATAGTCCTTTCCTTTCTTTTCTTGACTTAAAAAGGTAATCAATCCTTTCTCTTCATCTTTTTTCAAGTCTTCCTCTTCCTGATTGACTCAATAAGGGATAGAAATTCGGATCAACTATGAGGAGTAGGGCTGCTGGGCAAGTGAATGAACTCTGTCCTAGGCATTTCCAATAAGTTCAGTGAAGTGAGGGCGAAGCCTTTTTTTAGAGGGAAAATACACTCCAAATGATATTCCACAATGGAAGGAATGAGTTGCAGATTTACTGGAAGAAAAAAATACGATACTTTTTCTAGTCGTAGGTAGGGATACCTATCTAGTTTCGTGCTTCGGGCGTACTAGATTCAATAGGCTAGGTTATAGCTGACAGATTTCTTTAAGAACTAGCCGCCTATAAGCCTCGCTAGTAGTATTCCTGCCCAGTGCCGGAGTAGTGACTCACAAGGTAAGTTCTCCTCGATGCATTTCCAACACTCTCTTTTTCTACGTACACTTTGGATTCCTCAGTAGGTAGGGAAAACGTTCGAGATCTCATCTGACCGTCTATTTCTCACTGATTGGGAGATTGGATTGGAATCCGAGGAGAACTGATTGGATGTCATGGAACGAATGTGGCACTACGTTGGTTACCCACTGCTAGCCTAGCGGAGATTTCTCTATTTTTTGAAAGTGGAAAGGAGTCATATTTGAATCGGAAAGTTGGGCTCGTTCACTCACACCTTTCTTTGATTATCGATGACTTGGCTTCTTGCTCAAGTAAGCACCCGGCATACCAATTCATTATCCTTGGGGCTCGCTCCTTCCTATCTACGTTATTCTTTCTTTGTTACTCTCGTAATGACGTTCCGAAAGAAATCAAGGTTCCCAGGTCACAGCTCTGATTCTTCTTCCATTATAGAACCTTCCCGCAAGAAATCAGTGGAAGTGGGTCCACCCCTACAACTCATCAAATCTGCCTTCTTTTCTGTTCTGCGCTATACATATTCTCAAGTTATGAGAAAGAATGGATTTGAATGCCATTTTGCATTTCAAAAAAGAAACGAATGAAGAATATTTTCACCTATTATCTTATAAGCAATCAAAAGCATTTGAACTGCTCAATGAACAATAAAGAAAGAGCTAAGGTCAAAAAGTATATGTGTTACTAATAGTAAACCAATTGGATTTGGAGTTTGCTTTCAGCTGAACATGTTATAACTACAAATGAGGTGAGGCTTGATTAGGTGGCTTTGCAAGAACTAGGGAGGAACACAAGTTATGTACTTTAGGCTAAACATATGAATTTGGAAGATCCACTTTTCCAATTGGACATAAACAAAAGCAACCAATAATATATATATATACTTCCATAATATTTTCTCTATGGTGAAGTAATTTCATCGATAACCACTAAACGATTAAGTAGCGATGTATGCAAAGCTAGACAACGAACATTTCATAATACACTCGTTCTGCATATCTTTAGGATAAAAGAAAAAACAGCGAAAAAAGAAGTTTTCCGAAATCAAAAGATCCATAAATCGATTTTGTATGGTTCTTATTTTGTTGAAAACGTTTCCATGAGACTTTCTTTCATTGAAGAAGTCCATGACTTGTTCTAGGTGATATGAGGTTGAACAGGCTTTCGAAAAAATGCAAAGAAGGGTACATGAGGGTGGAATAAAAAAAGATGACCCCTTCTTTCTTCCTGAGCATTACCAATAAATATTCATTCTTTATACGTTAGGTTGGGTTTCAGATGTATATCATTTATTATATGAAACCAAAAAGAAGAAATGACAAGAAATTTGTATATAGATGGAAGAAAAAATTACGATGTGGAAAACAAGGCAGTGGTTTTGTACAATGATACTGTACAACAATTTGGAAAAGGGATGTAGCGCAGCTTGGTAGCGCGTTTGTTTTTGGTACAAAATGTCACGGGTTCCAATCCTGTCATCCCTACCTATTACTTCTCCTATGGGCAGTAACGAGGGATCAATTGAGATCGATTCAAATGAAATTCAGAGTTTCATTTTGCTATATACATGCGGTACAAAAATCATCCTTTTCTTTACAGCTTTATCTCCCGTCGTAAGAAAGCGCTCTTAGTTCAGTTTGGTAGAACGTGTGTCTCCAAAACCCAATGTCGTAGGTTCAAATCCTACAGAGCGTTGATTCTGTTCTTGTTATGTCGAATCATAAAAAAGAACTTAACAAAGTGGAATGTTCGACTACTATTCTTAACCCAAATCAAAGAAAACAACAGAAATACTCGAGAGACCACTGACCAATCTCCGTCCATTTTCCCTTGCCTTTTCTTTACGGGTATGCCTGTTTTAGGGGACCTTATAGTAATATAGACCAACTAGAAGAGGAGAGGAATCCTTCATGAATCGCCTTGCTTAAAGAGGTTTATTAAAAACCGCCCATGGAACTCTTATTTTGAGGAAGCAATGAACATTGTATTTTTCCATTCTCAATAAATGAGGAAGGAGGGGTGAGGTCCTCACTTGCGAGTGAGGCAAGGCTTTCTTTTATAATACATCCTACCCGGTTGACGATTGCGTTCTATTCCAATTATTCACTTGTTTTTCTTGTCACTGTGGCGAGACCAGATGAGGGAGAGAACGATTTTCCATTTCCAGACAGACCCCGAGCCAAGGTTGGAACAATTCTGGATTTTCTTGTTGGTTCCTTCTTTATTATTTATTCAAAGTGAGTCTCTTCCATTCGGTTCATTAGCTTTAGGAAAAATAGAAGCTGCGGAAATGCTCGCTTCTAAAAGGCTTAAACTTTCTGATCAAGGCAATGAACATTTTGCACTTGGAAACTAATAAGAAAGGAATTCAAATCATAGTTCAATACAGACTTTTTCTCTTTTCAAAGGGTGAAACTTTCCTTCCAATACTTGTGCGCTCTACCCATCTCTACTGAACAAACCCACTACACATCGCTGGCAAAACCTACATCGAGTGGCAGGGTATGTGTGTAGGCCTTTTCAAGGACATTCGAAACAACATGTCGATAAATTACTATAGAAAGTGGGGCTAGATCGAGAGTTCTGACCTGGTGATCTTCAAACTCTTTTTTTTTTCTAGCGAAATTCTGAGCGATGATCTCCTACAAGCGAGTATAGTAAGGTTGACTTCAATTGAGACAGAACTGTCACTGGTTTATACTTAGCGTGACAATTAACACCACTTTATTATTACCTAATAGATTAGATAAGGGAAGAAGGCAGGCCAAAGCTTATAGATTCGAAGATCGTACTTCTAACGCTTTGTCTGAGTCAGTCCTACGACCCCTTCCGGCTGAGACACGAATCTTAATCTGAGTCGCAGAATGAAGGGCTCTTCAGAAGGCGCCACCCAAGTCTCCTTTGATACTTCAGAGTCAGGAATTCGTTTTCCAAGGAAGGCGGATTTTATTCGTTCCGCAGCACGAACAGGGTGTACAGAAGATCGATGTGCCATCTTTCTAACCACCTTCATTTGTTGTATGCACTAGTGGAAAAAGGGCCATCCGTTCGCGCCCCCTTAGAGCATTAGTCCCGGTTGCACCACCAACCGGGACTAATGCTGGCACGCGTCCCGGTTCGAGCGGGCACGGGGCCAGGAGGCATGCGTCCCGGTTGGTAAGGGGGCATACGTCCCGGTTGGAGCCAGCAACTGGGACTAAAGGTGTGTGCCACGCCACTGTGGCACACACCTTTAGTCCCGGTTGGTGGCGCCAACCGGAACGTATTCTCCCGCCCTCTATAAATGCAACGCCCCAGCCCCCTCTGCCTCCACTCTGTTTTTTCTCTTGGTGGAAGGTGTGAGGGGTGTGCTAGTTTTTTCTCTTCTATGCATGAATTGAAGGTGTTTGATGAAATGTTTGAGTGAATAATCCCGTTCAATTTCTCATAGAACAAAAATATAGAAGGTGTCCGAGACGCACTTGAGCTTTCTCCTCTTTATTTCCCTCGATCGAGGTTAGCAATCTTATCTTTTCTCTGTCATTGATATGATTCATGTGTCGATGTGAATTGGTTATTTCACTATTTATGATGTCCTGTTTTTTGATAAACTTACTTATATGATGCAGATGAACGGTCAGGAATGGATGTACGGTGACCGGCGCGTAGCCAAGTATATGAAAGGCGTGGATAAATTTATCGATGTGGCTACGGCAAACAAAGAGAATGGTTTTATATGTTGCCCATGTGTTCAATGTCGGAACAACAAGGAGTACTCTTCCTCAAAAATCATTCGCTGCCACCTGATTATGAATGGTTTCATGCCCAACTATAATTGCTGGACCAAGCACGGGGAAAGAGGGGTTATGATGGAAGATGGTGAAGAAGAAGATGATGATAACAACTATCATCATATGTTTCCTGAATACAATGATACTGCA
This sequence comes from Avena sativa, assembly GCA_916181665.1. Taxonomy (NCBI): domain Eukaryota; kingdom Viridiplantae; phylum Streptophyta; class Magnoliopsida; order Poales; family Poaceae; genus Avena; species Avena sativa. Next base: position 5,363,830 of record OV702293.1, on the reverse strand, counting down.
ATGGAAGACAATGGAGAGGAAAGAGGTGAAGAACGGGCATCAGATGAGCCAGCTGATGAACTTGGTAGGGTCATTTCTGATGCAAAGCGAGACTGTGAAACAGAAAATGAGAAGTTGAAGTTAGAGGGCATGTTAGAAGATCACAAGAAATTGTTGTACCCAAATTGTGAAGATGGCAGCACAAAGCTCGGTACCACACTGGAATTGTTGCGATGGAAGGTAGAGTGTGGTCTAACTGACTCCTCATTTGAAAAGATGCTGAAAATAATGAAGCCGAAGTTTCCAAAACATAACGAACTTCTCGAGAGTACCTACGAAGCAAAGAAGACTCTCTGTCCTCTGGGATTAGATGTGCAAAAGATACATGCATGAATTAATGACTGCATCCTCTACCGCGGTAAGGAGTATGAGAATTTAGATAAATGCCCGGTATGCAATGCGTTGCGGTATAAGATCAGACGGGATGACCCTGGTGATGTTGAGGGAGAGCCCCTCCGGAAGAGGGTTCCTGCTAAGGTTATGTGGTATGCTCCTATAATACCAAGGTTGAAACGCATGTTCAGAAACAAAGAGCATGCCAGGTTGTTGCGATGGCACAAAGAAGACCGTAAGAAAGACGGGAAGTTGAGACACCCTGCTGATGGGTCAAAGTGGAGAAAAATCGAGAGAGACTTTCCAGACTTTGCAGGTGACGCAAGGAACATATGGTTTGGTCTAAGTACGGATGGCATGAATCCTTTTGGGGAGCAGAGCTGCAGTCATAGCACCTGGCCCGTGACTCTATGTATCTACAACCTGCCTCCTTGGTTGTGCATGAAGCGTAAGTTCATTATGATGCCAGTGCTCATCCAAGGCCCAAAGGAACCGGGCAACGACATTGATGTGTACCTTAGGCCATTAGTTGAAGAACTCTTACAGTTGTGGGGCAAACCAGGTGTACGTGCGTGGGATGAGAACAAACAGGAGCCATTTGATCTACGAGGGTTGTTATTCGTAACCATCAATGATTGGCCTGCTCTTAGTAACCTTTCAGGACAGACAAACAAGGGATATAAGGCATGCACCCACTGTTTAGATAAGACTGAAGGTACATATTTGCATAAATGCAAGAAGGTTGTGTACCTGGCGAATCGACGATTTCTTCCGACCAATCATCCCGTAAGAAAGAAAGGCAAGCATTTCAAAGGTGAGGCAGATCACCGGAAGAAGCCTGAACTCCCTGCTGGTGATGATGTATTTGGTATGGTCAAGGACATAGAAGTAATCTTTGGAAAGGGTCCCGGCGGTCAATCAGTTCCGGATGACATCGCTACAGGACACGCACCCATGTGGAAGAAGAAATCTATATTTTGGGAGCTGCCATATTGGAAAGTCCTACGTGTCCGCTCTTCAATCGACGTGATGCATGTGACGAAGAATCTTTGCGTGAACCTGCTAGGATTCCTAGGCGTGTATGGGAAGACAAAAGATACACCTGAAGCACGGGAGGACCAACAAATTATGAAAGACCCAAAAAACATGCATACACATAACAAGACGGATAAAGTGCGTCACTTAAGTCGTGCCAGCTATGCTCTTACCAAAGCAGAGAAGGAAATCTTTTTTGAAGTCCTTTACAGTATCAAGGTGCCGTCGGGCTTCTCATCTAATATAAAGGGGATAATAAATATGGCAGAGAAAAAATTCCAAAACCTGAAGTCTCATGACTGTCATGTGATTATGACGCAGTTGCTTCCGATTGCATTGAGGGGGCTTCTACCGGAAAATGTTCGAGTACCCATTGTGAAGCTGTGTGCATTCCTCAATGCAATATCTCAGAAGGTAATCAATCCAGATATTCTGCCAAGGTTACAGAAGGATGTGGTACAATGTCTTGTTGGTTTTGAATTGGTGTTCCCACCATCCTTCTTCAATATTATGACGCATCTCCTGGTTCATCTAGTGGAAGAGATTGCCATTCTCGGTCCGGTATTTCTGCACAATATGTTCCCCTTTGAGAGGTTCATGGGAGTCTTAAAGAAATATGTTCATAACCGTGCTAGACTAGAAGGAAGCATCTCCAAGGGATATGGAACAGAGGAGGTCATTGAGTTTTGTGTTGACTTTATTCCTGACCTTAAGCCGATTGGTGTTTTTGACTCGCGGCATGAGGGAAGACTAAGTGGAAAAGGCACGCTGGGAAAGAAAGCAATGATATGTAGGGACGGGGATTCTTTCACTAAAGCACACTACACAGTTCTACATAATTCCACCTTGGCAGCTCCGTATATCGAGGAACACAAGAATATTGTACGCTCCAAAAACCCGGGGAAGCCTGAATCATGGATTACAGATGAACACATGAAGTCTTTCGGTGGTTGGATGCAGACACATCTCTTGAATGACACCACTGTTGGAGATCAGCTATACTTGTTGGCCGCGTCACCATATTCTACTGTATTGAATTTCCAAGGGTACGAAATAAATGGGAATACATTCTACACGATCGCCCAAGATAAAAAGAGCACCAACCAAAATAGTGGTGTCCGCTTTGATGCAATAGACGAGAATGGACAAAAGGACACATATTATGGTTACATAGAGGAGATATGGGAACTAGACTATGGAGTCTCTTTTAAGGTCCCTTTGTTTCGCTGCAAATGGGTCAACCTGAATCGGGAAGGGGTAAAGATAGACCAGTTGTACGGAATGACAACAGTGGATCTCAACAATCTTGGTTATAGAGATGAACCATTCGTCCTAGCCAATGATGTGTCTCAGGTTTTCTATGTGAAGGACATGTCCTCCAGACCAAAAAAGAAAAAATATGCAAACGAATACATCATATGATGAGCCAAAGCGTCACATAGTTCTTTCAGGGAAAATAAACATCGTGGGAATCGAGGACAAGACAGACATGTCAGAAGAATATAATAAGTTTGATGAAATTCCGCCCTTCACAGTGAAAACTGACCCAAGCATTCCGTTAAGTAAAGAAGATGCTCCATGGTTACGTCTGAAGCGATCATAAGGAAGGACATATGCCAAGAAGTTCATGCTCATATTATGTAACTCTAGTTCATGTCTTTCACGGTTTGTGGCTTGACCGAAGGATATCTTTCGCGGTTTGTGGCCTTTAGTCCCGGTTTTGTAGTCTCAGTTTTTAATATTAATAAATGTCTTGAGTGTTAGTCCCGTTTTGTGGCTGGACCGGGACTATGAAGAAGTTGTCCCGATTAGTACTTACCATTAAGATCTGATCTCCAAACGCGCGCAGTCACATATTAGGGAGTGCCTCTATGACCAGTTTCTTGGAGATGCCGGAGGACTGGGATCCGGTGGCATCTCCCTGAAACTGGTCGTAGTGGTGTCCCTGCTCTCGAAAACCATCTTGCAGCTTGTAACTTGTCTAACTAGATCAATACGCCTCGGAGCTAACTAATTTCACATATTAGGGAGTGCCTCTATGACCAGTTTCTCGGAGATGCCGGAGGACTGGGCTCCGTCAGCATCTCCCTGAAACTAGCCGCAGTGGTGTCCCTGCTCTCGAAAACCATCTTGCAGCTTGTAACTTCTCTAACTAGATCAATACGCCTCGGAGCTAACTAATTTCACATATTAGGGAGTGCCTCTATGACCAGTTTCTCGGAGATGCCGGAGGACTGGGCTCTGTCGGCATCTCCCTGAAACTGGCCGCAGTGGTGTCCCTGCTCTCGAAAACCATCTTGGAGATGCCTCAATCTGGCTGGAGGACTGGACTCGCAAGGATGCCTATTTATAGTACAAGCAGCTCGGCATAGTGTCGACACTTATGAAATAATGTCGACACTCACCCCTATCATTAGTGTTGACTCGTGTTTTGTCCCGGTTGGTGTCTCCAACCGGGACTACAGGTTGATCTTTAGTCCCGGTTGGTGACACCATCCGGGACAAGGTACACGCCGCACGACATAATGTCACATAATATTGTGCCCATATTATGCATGTGTGTGGACATTGGTATGGAGAACAATGTTGCATGAGGAAGTTTTCCTTTTTGTCGCACGGCACAATAGTTAGAAATTCAGATAATTCAAAACGGGCATAATAAATTCAAAAAAAATCCGAACAATGAAAATCCTTCGCATGGTGTCATATTATGTTACATAGTTGAAAGGAAAAATACCAGACTTGGTATATTGATCATGTTTCGAAAAAACCTTCACAAAATGACCTATCATGTTCGAGGTTTCATGGCTTTCGGTCCAAATGACCGATGTTATGTGCTGAATCACGGCATAGTTTGTGATGTTGTGCCCATATTATGCATGTGTGTGGACATTGGTATGGAGAACAATGTTGCAGGAGGAAGTTTTCCTTTTTGTCGCACGGAAAAACCCTTTTCCATTTTCCGAGCGCAAAAACGGGTCGTTTTGTGAAGTAACCACCAAAATGCCGTTTCAGAATGCTACCGTCTCATTTTCCTAAAATACTAGACCACCTTACATGGACTATCTCCCAACCGGGACATCTCAAACCTTTTCGTCCATGCCGGGTAAAAAGGACAAATGTCTGCCGAATTGGTAGGAAGTGGGTCCGGTTTGTACTACAGGTACATGATCTATCGCCCGTGATTTTTTGAAAAAATCATTTTTAGACTCGCAATATGTGGTTTCTTCAGAGATCCAATGCAAGTTCTAACGATGCTCGTCCCCTATCTTCATGCACACCGGTTCGACCATAGTTAGAAATTCAGATAATTCAAAACGGGCATAATAAATTCAAAAAAATCCGAAAAATGAAAATTCTTCGCGTGGTGTCATATTATGTTACATAGTTGAAAGGAAAAATACCAGACTTGGTATATTGATCATGTTTCGAAAAAACCTTCACAAAATGACCTATCCTGTTCGAGGTTTCATGGCTTTCGGTCCAAATGACCGATGTTATGTGCTGAATCACGGCATAGTTTGTGATGTTGTGCCCATATTATGCATGTGTGTGGACATTGGTATGGAGAACAAGGTTCATCTTTAGTCCCGGTTGGTGACACCATCCGGGACAAGGTACACGTCGCACGACATAATGTCGACACGCCATTTTTCCCGCCATTTTTCTTCCCGCCAGGTCTTCCCTCTAGTTCTTCCCGCCAGTTCTTCACTATATATATATGTAGGGTTGGCCTCCATTGTCATTGCACATCTCTAGACTCATATCTGCAACCTCATCACTCTTTCCCATGGCTTGCACCGTAGCACTAACTCCTAGGGAGGCGGAGGCGCTTTGCGCCTCGAACTACCCCTGCCCGCCGGGCTATTGTGTCCCTGTCGGCTGGATGCTGAGCGCCGGAGGCGTGCCGGTTCCTCCTGTCCCTCTAGGTGTGGCGCGTCGGATGGCCATCACGAACCACTACTACTTCGAGCTCACGACGGAGCAGCGGAGGAATCCCAGGTAGCATCCCGACTATTTCCAAACTTGGGAAGCATTCTTCGTGGATCGGCGTGAGAGGGCACTCGCCAGGCACGAGGAGGAGGGCCCACCTCCTCCGAACTTCAACGAGGCCGGCCGTCGGCTGTGGTGGCGCGGCCGGACTCTCCAGAGCGTCATGGCCTACGACACGGCCGCCGACTCTAGCCCCTGCCTGCGCTACCCTCAAGTCCAGCCCACTCGTACTCAACCTTCAAGGTTCAACTACGGCGACCCCGACGACGATAGCGACGACGGCCGCGGCGAGTACGACGACTACAGTGGCGAGTATTACAGGTGTAGGCAGGAGCATGACTGAATTATTCCAACATTGCAAAACAGGTTCGGCCGATTGTGGCTTAATCTGGCCATGTATCTTAATTTTCAGTTCTTCTATGTAACTTTGTGTTAGTTGCGTTATGTACTTTAATTCCAGTTCTATCCTAATCAAATTTTCTTTCCGCCCATTATTTTCCGTCCTTTTTTTCCGCCCATTAATATATAAAAAATATAAGTTAATTCAAATCCAAATTAAAAACAGAAAATGGTTTTGAATTACTTATTCAAATCCAAACACTTTTTATGTTTAAAGTTTTCTAAATTCCAAATTAATATTAAAAAAATATAAGTTAATTCATTTTTAATTGTAAATGGTTCATATTTTAAATGGTTACATTAATTATTTTTTAAAACAGAAAATGGTTTTGAATTATTTATTCAAATCCAAACACTTTTTATGTTTAAAGTTTTTCTAAATTCCAAATTAATATTCAAAAAAATATAAGTTAATTCATTTTTAATTTTAAATGGTTACATTAATTATTTTTTAAAAATAGAAAATGGTTTTGGATTATTTATTCAAATCCAGACACTTTTTATGTTTAAAGTTTTTCTAAATTCCAAAATAATATTCAAAAAATATAAGTTAATTCATTTTTAATTTTAAATGGTTACATTAATTATTTTTTAAAAATAGAAAATGGTTTTGGATTATTTATTCAAATCCAGACACTTTTTATGTTTAAAGTTTTTATAAATTCCAAATTAATATTCAAAAAATATAAGTTATTTCATTATTAATTTTAAATGGTTCATAGTTTAAATGGTTACATTAATCATTTTTAAAAATAGAAAATGGTTTCGAATTAGTTATTCAAATTCAAACACTTTTTATGTTTAAAGTTTTTCTAAATTCCAAAGTAATTATCATTTAAAAAACATTACAAATTTAAAACCCAAAATAAAAAATAAGGCGGGAACAGAGAGAAAATACCTGAAAAAATTTGAAAACAGGGGCATATGTCCCGGTTGGAGCCACCAACCGGGACTAAAGACCCCCTGCGCGCGCGCCCCTTTATCTGATGAAAAAATTGGGGAATACGTCCCGGTTGGTGGCTCCAACCGGGACGTATGACCCTTTAGTCCCGGTTGGAGCCACCAACCGGGACGTATTCCCCCTCCCCTTTATACACGACGCGCCCGTTCCTCTTCTTCCCTTCTCCATTCTCTGCTCCCGCACACAACACACAGGGATCGACGCCGCCGCCCCGCCGTCGCCTCCAACCGCCGCGTGCGTCGTCGTCCTCGGCCAGCAGCGCCACCACCGCCGTGCATCGTCGCTGCCAGAAGGTGCGTCGTCTCCCTCTCCAGCCTGCCTCCGTCCCCCTCCTCCCTCTCCCCCTGCCGCCGCCGGTAGGCACCGACGGGATTTCTCGCGCGTGGCGTGGTGCGGCGCGGGTGCGGCAGCGGCGCGGCGGCGTCGACTACAGGGGCGAGCAGAGGAGGGATCGGGGGCCTAAGTTTTTTTATTTTTTCTAGTTATTTTTTTTTAGATATTATCATATTGTGTATATATATTGTGTATGCATCTAATCTGCTCCCTCAAGTGTGAAACACAAAGGTGCTCCGAAATGAACAAGTAATACGTATGGATGATCGCCGAAAGCAAAATCTAATGCGGACGCTTACGAACATACTCAAAAATGAGCTCTCCAAAGCAAGGCAAAATGGCAAAGCCTATACTATTTTGTATATGTATATGTATTTTCATTTTGTGTATATAAAGGAAGTAAAGGAGGGGCGCGGCAATGCGATATATGTTTTGGACCCGATCCCCACGATGCCGGCAGGCTGCCCGACGCCACCTTCGTCCTTTGAGTTACCAATCGGGACAAAATGATTTAATATTGTAAATTCAATATCTTATTGTTTATAAGTCATAAAAATACAAATAATATATCAAATTGTTCAGAAAAATGAAACCTATCTATTTAACCTATAATCATGCATTGTTCAACAACTTAAATGACAAGTATAATTAGAAGAACAAATGCACCCCTCTCATATGTTCCGGAGTTTCCCCGAGTTAGGGTTTTCACCCCTCGGAACCCCGGTTAAATCGTCGAGCATGTTTTAGGGTTACATTCCAATGCAAATTAACTTGTCATATCATCATACTTGCTTGAGCATTGCATCGATGCCATGTGTTGATTGTTTCCCTTTCTTTTCGGTGTTTGGATTATTAGGTTTATTATTAGTTAGGTATTATTAGGTTTATTAATTAGTTTGGTATTATTGGTCTTCGGCCCCACTGGTCAGTCACTGTGGGTAGCCCCAGACCCGGTTCACATTGTCAAGCAACTTAAAAACCCTATCTTAGATAAGGAATCATTAATACCCCTTAGGTGCATGTGGGTTCGACGATGTGCCTTCGCGAGGGCATTCCGACGATGTAGCTAGGTTTAGGGTTTCTCTTCATTTTAATTATTGTGTATGTATATATTAGGGTTTCTCTGAATTAGGGTTTATATCTCTCAACACCGTACCTAACTTTCTCCTTTAGCCGCTTTGACTTATTCGTTTTTCCACCTATGCAGAAAATATGGACCCACACGTCAGAGACGAAGAAAAGGAAGAGTTAATCCAAGGTGTGATCCGTGGGAAAGAAAATTTGGACGTATCAACGTTTCTGAACAACTCCGGTGAGGGTGATCCTCTTTTTACCGGAATAGACGACTTGTTTGAGGTTGAAGGTGTTGCCTTCCGCGAGGGAGAAGGCGATGTCTTGTGTAATCGAGAAGACGACCGCTCCGGCGAGGTGCATGTAATATAATCAATTCATTAATTAATCATCTGCTATCTATATAGAAATAGTAACGACGATCTTTCTTCTTTTAGCCCTCCGGATCGAAGGAATCTACTGAAAAGAGCAGACGAGGCCCAACCAAAAAGTTGCAAGACCATGAGAGGTTCAGGATCGAAGGTGTCGCTGAAGACGGCAAACCGACGGCTCCCGAAGTTGTCGCAAACAAATTTGTGGCACAATGCGGAGTAATCATTTGGGACTTAATCCCGATCACCATTAGGAATTGGAATAGGCCTGCTAATGCGGATGAAGAGGGAACATGTTTATTTGTCCCTAACCACGCCAAAGATTTACTGTGGAAGAGGCTCATGGTTAATTTCAAACTACCGAAGATAGAGCTGGATCCAAATGCGGAGGATCCAGTTGAGGACTCCTTACAACATGGGAGAGCCATGGAGGCTAAGGTCAGGGAGTGGGCTTTGAAGAAGATGGCCCAGTGTTTCACCAACTGGAAGAAAATATTGCCCCTTGACTATGTCGTGAAAGAGAAGACTCCCGATTTCAAGAATATTCAGTTTGAGAAGATAAAACCATTTTGGGCTTTTGTGGAATACAAGAAATCAGAAAAAGCTAAGAAAATGTCTGCAACGAATAAGTTGAATGCTGCTAACAAGAAGTATCACCATACTATGCGGCAAGGTGGCTACAGGGCTGGCATTCCTAAGTGGAAGAAACTTGAGAATGAACTGCGTGCTAAAAAGATCACCCCAGAGACAGACGATTGGGTAGAACATGCAAGGAATTGGTTTTACGGGCATGGGGGAACATTGGACTCGGAAGGGAGGTGTATATATAACATACGACATAAAGAAGACCCCTTGCCAATCGAGAGGATGAGAAAAGCAGTAAAGGCTGTTAAAGATGGGGACTTCATTCCCGATAGAGAGAATGATGAGATCACACTCGCCCTTGGAAATAAGGAACATGATGGACAAACACGAGGCACAAGAGGATCCCAACCATGGAGGACTGGGTTTCCCGAAGAGAGGAAGAAATATCCTGATAGAAGCCGTCAGAGGAGAAAGGACAAGGCGGAAGTTGAAGCAGATAGTCAGAAAGAGCGAATGCGTTTAATTGAAGAATGATTAAAGCAACAACAAGATGAAATTAACGCACTTAAAGAGCAAAGTACTACCGGCCCATCTCAGCAGCACACTGCATTCGATGCTACCGGCCTATCGAATAATCGAAAAAGCAGTGTGGCTTCCACCGAGGTCCCGGGTGATGACAATGGCGATGACGATGGTGCACCGACGATGTCTCCTGTTGGCTACCCAGTGGATGATATCACAGAGATGACACACTGCGAGCTACATGTCAAAGTTGTGAACATATCAATGAAGGTGGCGGTCGGCTATGCCTTACCAATTGGACCCACACCAACTTACCACTGTCGTCCGGTTCCAGAGGGCTACGCTATTGTCGGGGTGGATGAAATCATGCCCACCTTTGAAGTTTTGGATCTTCACTACCCTGCAGGTGAAGGGGATGTGACTGTACTGGGAGACGCAAAAAACGTCACCATTCTATGGCCGAAGGAATGTATCGTGCTTCCTCATCACACGCCAAGGCCATCTTCGCCGCCGCCTCACCCGTCTCCAGCGAGGTCGTCGCCGCCGCGGAAGCCGTCTTCGTCGCCTCACCCGGCTCCGTCGCCTCACCAATCTCCGGCGCAGCCATCGCCGCGGGAGCCATTGCTGGCGCCTCAGGATAAAAAGCGTAAGCGTACCGCTAATGTGCGTCGTGTTAAGCGATCGCCAAAACGTAAACAAGAGCCTATTCCAAAAGTACCAAAGGTTCCTCCCAAGAGAGCTTATGACTGTACTGAAGAGGAGACTGCGGCGATCGTTGATGCGGAAATGACAACGTTTTTCGCTAAGCTGAGGCGGCCGAAAGAGCCAGAGTTCCCCAGCACCAAAGAAGAAAAGGCCAAAGTGTTGAAAATGCTAAAGACTCTTCATCAACCCGAGCCAAAGCTGTCATCAGACTATGAGCGTTCTATTCTTAAGTCACATGCGGCACAAAAAGCCTCGAAGAGCAGTACTGATGCAAGTGAGAAATCTGTTGCCTAGCTCAGAGAACAAGCAAAACAGACTTGCGCCCCTCTCAAGGTGATTTCCCAAACCAATGTGGGGTCGAGCAAATATGGGGCCAAAGAGCAGTATGATCCAGAGGTAGTTGCAGAATACAGAGAAGCTGCTGCTGCTCAAGGTATGAGTATTGCCCAGTACTTATCCTAGTTAGAGTTCTTCCCCGTGAGTGAAGTAGCATACAAATACCAGTACGGCAAACCTCTCGTCAAACCTGAGGAGGTAAACAATCTTCCAAAAAAAATGTGAAGATTGCATAACTGGTACATGCATGCCACAAAGACCGGGGCTAACTGGATAGTGCTCAGGGTTACAAAAAAGCATCATGGGAAAGAAAAGGATGACATGATATCCATTGAATTTGATGAACTATTTCAATTATTCAATCAAGACGCCTTGGACAAATCAATCATCAGTGCCTATTGTCTGTAAGTACTAATTCTGTAATTAATTTAGTCTCCAGCTATCTCACCTTGGTTATTGCATGTATATAATCATACTGTAATATGCAGAATGAAGATTCTCGAATGCAGCAGAGGACAAATCTATGACATTGGCTTCATTGACCCATATTGGGTTCATGAAGCTAATTTCAAAACAAGCCCCCAGGATATGGAGGATAATATAGTACACGCGTTAAGGTTTCAAGAAACCAAAAGGGAAATACTTTTTCCTTACAACTTCGAGTGAGTGTTATTGTCTTATATACACTTTCTATTTCGCTTACTCGATGTTAAGTATATAATTGATTAGTTATGCATTTGCAGCTTCCACTATATTATGTTAATCATTCAACTTGACAAAGGGCGTGTACTAGTCATGGACTCGAAACATAAACCCCTTGAGACGTGGAAGGACATGCAGATGCTTCTCTAGCGGTAATTCTAATCATTACGACACGATATCGGTAACATTCATAAATTTTATGATATCAAGTAATTAATAACTTCTTTTATTCGTTTCCTTCGCCGGGCAGTGCTTGGAAACGGTTCACCAACAAGGCTAGGGGTGTTTGGAAAGAGGAGCTTACATTTCAACCACTAAATGTAAGCACCACTAGCTATATCCGCGCATCTCTTTGATTCTAGTTTTGATACAGTTATTATCATGCTTGATTATTATTTTGATTGAACTCTGTTCTCGTAAAGTGCCTGACGTAGGGACCAGGTAACAATCTATGTGGATACTATGTTTGCGAGTTCATCCGGCAGACGTGCAATGAGAAGGGCGGAAATTTAGAGCAACTCCACGTACGTAAACAATTTCTATAGTTTTTAATTACAAACAAATTGTGTTTAGTTTCATTCATATAGACTGACTCCTTTTTTAAATCAGATCGAACGTCTACGGGACGGTCTTCTGCCAAAGGATCGCGTACAAGCAATTCAGGAGGAATTGGTGGGATTCTTGGATGCAGAAGTCCTAAACCCAAAAGGGGAATACTATTCGGCTGTGTATAGACAATAGGGATTGTAAAAATAGCAACTTTGAAGGAATTGGCCGGTAGTATCGAATAGCAACTTTTCTATGTAGTGCATGAACTCGATCCGTGTATTGAATGTAATATTGTCATGATGATCTTGTGTAACATAAGTTTCCTTCATTGATAAGTGCAAAACACTAAATAAACAATAAAACAACCTAAATAAATTCTCTGCCGCGGCACAAAAAGTGGCGAAAATGCTGCCGCGACAACAAAATGTGCCAAAATGAATTCTCTGCCGCAGCAGAGAAATGGGCCAAATCTCTGCCGCGGTAGAAGGTTATTAGTCCCGGTTCGTGTTACGAACCGGGACTAATTCTCCATCCCCCTTGCCCTCTGCTGCCGCCACGCGTGCACCATTTGTCCCGGTTGGTGGGGCAACCGGGACTAAAGGTTAGGGCTTTAGTCCCGATTGCCCCGTCCCGGTTGGGCAACCGGGACTAAATCCCCTTACCAACCGGGACCTATAGGGCTATTTCCACTAGTGATGATCAGTAGGGAAGGGAGCCTTTGATAAAGGGACCCCCAACCAAGAAATCTACTGTCTCAGAGCGACAGTCAAGCTCGTATCGCGGAACTAGAACATTTCTTTGATTGATAGGTCAGATAGGAAGCAGGCAAGCAAACCAAGTTATAGGTTTGGAAGTTAGAACTCGGAAAGGTTGTCCTGTGACTACCTTTGAAGTCTTTGGGTAGGACATCAGGCTAAGGTCTTATGATGAGCCACACGCATATGAGGTTTACTGCAGCCCTAAAGCTCTGTCCCCTATCCTACCACTAGATCTCCTATGCCAGAACATGAACAGAGAAAGCTGTGAGTGTAGTCTTAGGAACGAACCCGGGGTTGCTCTCGCAAAAAGATTGTACTAAAGAAAGCTAGAAAGCTCAATTCCAAGCTTTTTTCCTCTGGTCCACGGGTCGGTGAACGAATGGGTTTTGGGAAATAGAGAACATGGACTCGATTGAACAAAGGTGGCACCGGAATGAATAGCCCACTTGTTTCGGGCAAGAATGAATGGGACTAATCGACTCGAGTTACCGAGCGACCTCCACTCTTCGACTCGAGCTTTCGCTTCTGCTTTTCTCTTGTTTTGATTTATTAGCTTTTTAGGGAACTCTGTGCTGGAGAAATACAACTATGTCTACAAGTGCCTCGAATGAACCTTCGGTTCTTCCCAAGAACAAGGAGACACGAACTAAATAACTCGTATCAGGCTACGGGAATAGTGAACAGGAAGAAGGAACTAGTGAGGCTTTCGTTGGTCAAACAATATGCCCTCCTCACTTGAGGAGAGTGAAGGTCATGACTTATTGAAGCAGAACGTCAATTGGCCAAGAGAAGGGGAACTCCTTTTGTCGGTAACTATTGAATTGCCTATCTAACAGTGGAGCGAAGCGAAATGGGAAACTCGTGTCGTCGGTTATCCAATTTCCCTCCTTTCTGTTTCGACAAAGAAAACGTTTAGGTATCGGTAATAGGATTCCCACTATGATTTGAAGAAAAAGATAGATTCTATAATAATCCGTAAATAATATATAGAATCAGGCTCCGTAATCAAGTGCTCGCTGTGAGAAGAAGATCTACAGGCATGTACCCATTTGTCCCTGCAAAAAAAGTGTGAACCCGAGTGAGTATGGACCATTCGCTCATCTTTCTTCTCAATCTACACCTCGTTCCGCGAGAGACCTATCCTTGTTTCGAAATAAAGGATAAGCGAGTCAGTGTAGGGACAGAGGCTGATGATTCTAAAGGTGATTTCTAACTACAAGATGACTTTCTTTATTTGAAAACGGAATCCAAATAGCAACAAAAAGATGAATGGAAAGTCTTGTCGATATGAATTGATCTTCAACCCAATGCTTCAATTTCGATCTTGACTTCTTTCTTGGATGCCTGAAGTTTGTGTTCGCATTTCATCAAAGGAAAAGAAAAACCCACATGAAGAAAAGAGTTGCTCGTGTAAAAGCAATATCTTCTATTTGACTTATCTAGCCGTGTCTTGCACATACTCGGCTCGGTGAATGGTTCATCTTCGATGGGCATGGTCCTTTGGATGTAAGAGATCTCGTTTGCTGGCCGGCCCCTTCCATGAGTTTAGATCTCTATGTATGAATCTCTTATGAAATCCCATACTTTTTCTCATTTCAGAACGATCAGCATACTGTGTGACTTCTGCGTGACAGTTCTTGCATTTCGTTTGTTGCTTTGCATGAACATTTAGATATTGGAAAGTGAACTCCCTTAATTAGGAATTTCATAGATAGAGAAGGACGGGCAAAAAGAGAGAGACTGACTAACTACCCGGATCAATGCTGATTGACGACTGAATAAATAGCCGGAAGCAACAACTACACGAGAGAGAAAGAGCGATCCAACTAAGGAAATGCAGTACCTGTTTTGTCGGAGCTAATCATGCAAAGCTAGCGTAGCGCCAGCCGTCGAAGTGAATGAATTCGAAAGAACGAAGAAGTAAGGAAATGAGACGACTCTTTCTTGAACAATTTCATAAGCAGATCTTCCCCTCCACACCAATCACGAGTTTTTTTATTCCTCTCGTATATCGTCATCACGCCCTTAATGATAGGTTTTGAAAAAGATTTTTCATGTCATTCCCATTTAGGTTCGATTCGGATCCCTCTGTTGTTTCCCTTTCCTCCCGAACCTTTTCCTAGAAATGATAAAGAATCTGGTACACTCGAATTGTATTATTTAAGTGCTTATTGCTTGCCAAAAATCCTACTTCTACAATTGGTAGGACACCGGGTTATTCAAATAAGTCGTGTTTTCTGTGTTTTTCCCATGTTACAACTTCCGTACCAATTCGATCGATCCGGAATGGATCGGTTAAACATTCTATTAGGGAGCCCGGTCTTGACTCTTTTGTGTGGTATTCATTCTCGTTCGGCTCTTGGAATCACATCCAGCAGTGGTTGGAACAGCTCGCAAAATCCAACCACTTCACCTACTTTATTGCCCCCAACTGTTTCCCGTACCTCTATAGAAACAGAAGGGTTTCATGTTCTTTCATCGATTGGGTATTCCTCTCCTTTTGTATCTCTTTATCCAATTTCGATCTCGATTAGTTCACAAGATTGAATGGCCAAGTCATGGAAAAGCCGTTATTCGATTGTTTTAAAAGAATGTTGAGCCGGGCCCGGGTATGTAAGTTCCGCGATGTACAAACAAGGATTGATTTGACTTCCGCACCTAGGTTGGGGGGTAGGTGAAGGTGGGGGTTCTATTTAGGAAGAGGAATAGAATCTCATTCATGTGTTCATGCTAACAGAAGAGCGGATCCAATACACATAAGACTTTTTTCTCAAGAAATTCCGAATGATGAATTTGGGATGTCATGCCCTCTACCTTGTTTGTATCAGTCCCCAATTTCAAAAATAATGTATTTCCTTTGGCTCACCCACAAAAAGTTTGTTCTACCGGAACACTTCCTCTAGCAACTTGAGATGCTCCACCATGGTAGAACTGTACACTAGAATGTCATCAAAAAAGACCAATACCCCTTTCCAACATATCTCTTTAAAAACACTATTCATGAGTTGTTGAAAGGTTGCCGGGGCATCACCTTGAATTCAAAAAGCCGGTCCTTCAGGCTGTTTTGTAGATATCCTCTTCCTTTCATTCTTATTTGGTGATAACCAGCCCTCAAATCTATCTTAGTTCACACCTCATCCAAAAGTGCCGGTCTTCTATGATAGGAATGGGGTATTTGGAAAACATGGTTGTTGCATTTCGTTTTCGATAGTAGAAACACATTCTCCAGGTTCCATATTTCTTCAACACCAGAGCTGATTCAATAGCTTCTCTCATCCGTTTGTTTAAGAAAGGAAAGAAGGGATGGCATTCAATCAAGCCTTCGACCTTAGAGAAACTTCCTTGAACAGCCACTGCCCCTGGCATCTCCTCTGTAAACTGGATCTCTTCTCTTAGGTTAAACAACCTAATCTCCTAGCTCTCGATCAAACCCTTATCCCAATCGACATCCGGAAAGAAAGCCACTGAACTGAGAGAAGACGATCGTCTCCTCTCTTCCTACTCGATCTTCGGCAGGGTCGAATGCTTTCCCGGTCAAGGTTCAGTACATCTGCCAGGCATAGGGTTCTCAGCTCGATTATGTCTCTGTATCCACCTTTAGTCGGTATTCAGGGTTCCATCCTTTCTGTATTTGCGCTCTTAATCTTTTTACAAATCTTACTTGGTGATTGCTATGATTGATATAGAAGGTGGTCCTCCGTGGATAGTGATTCTCATTCAGAAAGGACTCATGGAATGCCCTTGGAGAAGTGGCTTGCTTGGTTGTGAAAACCTCGAATCCGGACGTGCGCAGGGGCCTACTCCCCTGCGTGAAAAGTCTTTCAAAGCTCAAAAGGAAGGAATAGAGGCTAGTAATCATACATCGATGGTCGTCAACTATCGATTGAAGCATTATTGTAACATCCCAGATTTTATATTAGGATGTTATTAGTGGCATGCATCATCCTTGCATCATTGCACCCTACAAATAATAATTTGCAACAAAATCATAACACCTAAACCTATCAAAAACCTAATAAAGATTTCTTTATGTAGGCATTATTGTTGTAGTAGTTTGACCCCTTATAAAAACTATGTAAAAACATTAAGTCATGGTCCCATGTTGACCACCTTACTTTTATAAAAAATTTAGATACAAATTTCATCAAGTTTGGACTTAGTATGCAAAAGATATATAGGTTTTACCAAAACAGAAATTGAAAAATGTTAAAAGAAAAAAAAAGTGGGCAACCTACCTAACTGGGCCGCAGCGCCAGCCCACCCGCGCCCACGCGACAGCCAGCTTGCCCGCGCCAGCCGCTGCAGCCCAGCACCGGCCCGCTCTGCCAATCCTGCTGCTGCCACCGACAGGTGGGGCCATGCTGTCATCCCCCACCTCCAGCCAGAGTCCCTGGAGAACACGATGCCGATTCGAAATCCGCACGTCTATCCGTTCTGAGTTCAAATCCGAACCCCCTACTCCAAGAAATCCACCCCTTTTATATCGCTGCATCACCCCACCGCCCCTTTGTGTTTTTTCTCTCAAACCCTAGCGCCGTTTCGCAACTTTCCGATCTCGCCGGAGCAACCGCCGCCGGAACAACCTAATCTCCTAGCTCTCGATCAAACCCTTATCTGTCACATCCCAAGATTTTCCAAATCTTATTATATGAAATATAATGAATAAAATAAAACTTTGTTGATTTTCAGAGTGAGAAGAAGCTTTTGGTTCCAATTGGAAACCTTCAAACCTATTTGATCAAACAAATCCTAAAGGGATTTGAAAAGATAAACAATTAATAAAGATAATTTTGAATAAGTAGAATTACAATTTTTGGATCCTTTAATAAAAAGATTTGGTTTTCAAATGAAAAGGTAGAAATATAAATAAGGACTATTTTTATAGAGCCAAATTAAACCTTGGCCAAGTTTTTTGAAGTAAAATATTTTGTTTTGATTAAAGGAGTAAAGGGTTATTTAAATAAAATAATGAGGATTTATTAATATCCAAATTTTATTAAAATAAAGGTTTTACCATTTTTATTAAACATCAAAAACTTGTTAAATTATTTTAAACAAGTTTTCCAAGTATTTTATTTTCAAATAAAACCTACTGATTTGGTTTTGATAATATTTAGATTTCAAAAGGAGATTTTAAATAAAATAAATCCTATTTTAATGATTAAGATCTATTTTATTTAATTATTAAATAGATCTTAAAAAGAATAAAATTATTATTTTATTTTGGACTTTGGTTTTGTGATGTTAAACAGAACTAAAACTCAATACAAAGTTTGGTGGAAGTTTGATTTGATTTGTTGTTTGAATTGTTTGATTGAATTTCAAAACAGAAAATCAAATGGAAAAAAACAGAAGCAGTAAAAAAAATGAAAGAGACGACCCAGCCCAACTAGCCTAGTCTAGGCCCAACCAGCCCACCTATCCCCTCCCCCGAAGCGTTTTTCTCTCACTCACGAGACGACCCGCGCAGTGAATGACAATCGGGACCCACTCTTCCTCTCTCCCTTTCACTGACACCCAGTCCCCACTGCCACCTCATCGTCGTTCTCACCCACGGTGACAGCGCCTTCCCTCCTCAACCGTTTCTGGCAGAAATTATCAGCGTCAATTCGTGTTAACACGGCAGTTAAATCAACCCTGTGACCACGCCTTCTTAACCCCTCTTCCTCCTCTCCATTTCCCCTCTCTCGCCCGGCTCTCTCGGCCACCAGGCTGCTCGGAATCTTCTCCGAACCACCACAGTCCTTGGCGAGCACTTCCGTCATTTCCGGCCATTCTCCACCGCGCCTCGCCCTCTTGACCACACAAGCGAGTTCCCTAGACCTCTGCGCATCTCCCAGTGGCCTCAGCTCGCTCGCGCGTGCCCCCCATCATAGGCAACTACTTCGACTGAGCTCCGTCACTGTCTGCTCCAACTCCGGCGAACTCTACTGGTAATATCCAACCGCGCCGCCCTCTCTCTTTGATCCTCCGATACTTCCCACTCTTCTGTGCATCTAACGGTGTTGTTTGCTTGCTCTCTCGTGCTCAGTAACGTCGCCACCAACGGAACCCGTGCGTGTCCGACGACGCCGAGAACTACGGCGAGGAATCCCGGCCGACTCTGTGCGCCCCTTCAGCAACGACAACCGCCTTGAGCTTCCCCACGACACCGCGAACACTGTGAGCATCTCCCCAGCCACTCTCGCTTCCTGCATCGCCAGCACCACCACCATCTGGCCGCTCCGCCGCCAGTAGCCACCGCAGCGCCGCCCATCTTTGGCTACTAAGCTTAGCACCGTCAGATCTAGATCGTAAGGTTGAGATAGAATGACTAACCGAAGCGGTATGGAGCTACCTGTGCCGCACGATTTCATTTTGATCCAATGTCTCACAGCATGCGATCCAGCCGAACCGTTTTTGTCCAATCAAAAGAAGACGCGTGTCCCAGAGTTTGTTTTAAAAACAGAATTTGATCTATTAGATATGTGATTTTGTAAATTCCATAACTTTAAATCTACATGTCCAATTTTTGCAAACTTTATATCAATGGAATCAGTGGAACAATCCCTAGCCAACCCTGCCATTTATTTAGTAAAAAGTTTTTGTTAAATTGTTTGTTTTTGCAGAAACTTATGTATGCTTGTTTAGGTTATAAAAATTATTCTAAAATGATTTTGGGGATAAAATCTTTGGCAAATGGATTGTTTTGAACCTACTGACCATAGGAATAACTTTTTGGTTTCAAAAATGTATTTGGTGAAGAAAAAGAATGATTCTTTGATTTAAAACCAATTCTAGTCAAGTAAAAATATGGTTCATTTATTAAAAATGGTTTTGAAGGAAAACCTTTGGGAAATGTTTTGTTTTAAACTCTCTGACCCTAAACACAAGATTTTATGGTTTTAAAACATATTTTGTGAACCCTATAGATTAATGCCTTAGTAAAAAAACATTTCTACACCACATAAAATGATACCTTGTTTTGAAAATGGTTTATGAAGTGAAATCTTTTGCAAATGACTTTGCCACTTTTTTAAAAAAAGACCATTAGGTGTTTTCAAATGTTTATGACCCATTAGGAACCACTTTTTCAAATAAAACAAAGCTTGGCATGCTTGCATGCATTATTTGACTTTATCATTTTATGTGATGTTTTGCTTGATTGGTAGATTGAGATTGTGCCTTGCTTGATTGAATTGTAGTGACTTGAAGAGTGTGATTGTTGCAAGGACAAGGAGTGAACTTATACCCTCTACCAAAAAGGCAAGTGATGCTTCATACTTTGTCCCATTATTTTCACTATGTATTAGTGATATTTCTAAGTAGGACTTGCATGGAATTTTGCTAAGTATAAACCATGCTATGGGAAAACCTAGTAGATGAAAACCTTAGTAGAATTTCCTAAGTTAAGATTCCTACTACTATCATGCTTAGCTTAGCTAATAGAAAACAAGGGTGGAATATATACATTCATACTATGGAAAAATTTCTAAGTCTGAGGACTTGTGTTTTTGTTTAATAAAACAACTAAGTTAATGAATCACCTGGGTGGAAAGGGACTTGCTTGGTGGTTTTTGGTTGAGTGGTTACACAAGGCCCATGGCTATGGTTTACCTTGTATATCACACTTGTGGATTGCCACCCAGGAACAAAGAGATTTGAGATGTCAAATGTTGAGAAGCTTCAAGTGCAGCCACTTGGCATTATGGGCTCTGCCTGGATCATATAGGTTGCTAGAACTTAGCCATTGGACAGTTGGTGGTAGTGGGATGATAGGTTGGAACGCGTCCATTTGGTCTAAGGAAAGGCTTCTGAAAGATCTTGTCTTGGTGAAACCAAGTCTTGTGGGGAAAGTGCACCACCTCTGTAGAGTGTAAAATCTAAGTACTTAGCCATGTCCCTGGTAAAGGACAATTTGCGCATCAAGACATGGAAGCTATCAAGAATCTCATCATCCAAATTTCTAAGTTAAAAACTTGTGGTTGAACAAGGGTTAAAGGATCTTCAATCTTTGATTGGTAGATGCCTTGGGTGATTTTTGTCAAGCAAAAACTTAGTGTTTTCAAATGATAAGGAAAAATCTATTTTGAGCAATGCAAGCCTCAACTCCACTTAGCTAAAATCATATAGATGATAGACTCCACTATACTACCATAGTATCACTTGCCAATACAATTCAAATGTATTGACCATTGTGGCTGTAACTTGTTATGTTGCAGGTTTGATTGATTTAGTGAAGTGTGTTGATTAGGATTACAAAGCCTACAACCAACATGTCTGCCTGTGGCACTTTGAAGATGAAGGACCCCATGCTTATAGATATTCTGCTGCAATGTAATGTAATAGCCAAATGAGCTATGAAAGATGTAATAAATTATTTTATTCCTGGTTATAAAGTTGTATTATGACCTTTGTTTCTTGATATTACATCTTAACTGTGGATGCTAGCTATTGATCCAGGGACTAGCATTGTAAACACAGGGGACTCTACCTTATTAAAGGTTGGGAACCTTACAGATGGTATCAGAGCATTGTGTTGCCTGTAGGATTTGTAAACCTAGGATTGGACAAAAACCCTTAGAAAAATAGGAGTTGTATTTGTTCCAAAACTTATTTACAAACAATCTTGTAAACTCTTTCCTCAACCATTTTTGGTTTTGACTCTACATCTCTTCTATTTCAACTTGATGGATAAAGCCTTTCCCATGGCCAAAGACTTCACCATGTGCAAAGGACTCATCAACTCTAATGACTTCAATATCTTCAACTCTAATGACTTCAACATCTTCAACTCTAATGACTTCAACATCTTCAACTCTAATGACTCCAACATCTTCAGCATTTTCACCAAGGACTTCAACCTTGGATAACACTAAGGACAAGTGAGACAAGAAATCTTGCTCAAGGATTTGGAGTCTAAGGAAACACAACTTAGAAGGAACCATGACCACCTTTGAAGTTTTTGTGACCAAGAGTTTTCCCAAAGAAACCATGATCTCATGTAAAAAGAATCAACCAAGAAGGATGGAAAGATCTCAAGTGAACCACATAGATGGACCTCCATATTTAGTATAAGTCAAACCCACCAACTTATGTGGTATAACAAAAATATTTTGTTGCCTAAAAATATGCTTGAAGTTTGTTGTTTGATTAAAATGTTTGTTTGTGATTGCTTGCGCATTGCTTGAGTGAATTGTGATGTGTGTGATTAGAATTATTTCCTTAGAAATATCTTGCCTATTCTAACCTCAATTCAACCCAAACAGATGACTACTCCAAGAGACTCCAACATCAAGGTTGATAACAACAACAACCAAGAGGACAACATGAGAGAACTTATAGCAACCCAAAACCAGTTGAGCCAAGTGACAACTCAGCTTTTAGCCAACAACAATGGACTAGACCCATCCATACAAAGGATTTTGAAACTTCAATCCCAATTGTTGCAAGGATTGGTTACTCAAATGATCAACATGAGAGAAAACTTTTGCCAAGGAGCTAATGGTAACAAGGATGACAAAGATGTTATTCTAGAAGGAACCAAAGCTTGCAATATTTGTGGAGACAAGGATCATACATCCAAGGAGCATGAAGATCAATGTCCTAATTGTGAAGAAGAAAGTCATATCTCTAGTAACTGCCCCAAGAAGAGAGAAAGATTTTCCACCTTTGAGGTGATATATGAAGAGCATGAACTAGAAGAACTCCTAGCTTTGGAGAGACCCAAAAAGAAGAAGAAGGACAAAAGCCAGTTGCAATGTTACAATTGCAAAGAGATGGGACACTATGCCAGTGAATACCCAGAAAAGAAGAAGAGCCAGGAATACAAACAAAAGCTAGTGAAACCCAAGATGAGGAAGGATATTAGCCAAGTGATGTGCAACCACTTCAAAAAGTTAGGACATTATGCATCATATTGTCCAGAGAAGCCACCTCAAGACCTCAACCTTATCACATGTTTCAAATGCAAGGAGCTAGGCCACTATGCAAACCTCTGTCCAGGAAAGTTACACCAAGATCCCAAGAAGGCCAATGTGTAATCTAGATGGAAAATTTTTAAGGGTGGTAGTACCCTAGTTGTTTTGAGCCAACTTGTAACCCCTAGCCTTCCCAAATCTCGGGACGAGATTTATTTTAAGGGTGGTAGCCTGTCACATCCCAAGATTTTCCAAATCTTGTTATGTGAAAAATAATGAATAAAATAAAACTTTGTTGATTTTCAGAGTGAGAAGAAGCTTTTGATTCCAATTGGAAACCTTCAAACCTATTTGATCAAACATATCCTAAAGGGATTTGAAAAGATAAACAATTAATAAAGAGAATTTTGAATAAGTAGAATTATAATTTTTGGATCCTTTAATAAAAAGATTTGGTTTTCAAATGAAAAGGTAGAAATATAAATAAGGACTATTTTTATAGAGCCAAATTAAACCTTGGCCAAGTTTTTTGAAGTAAAATATTTTGTTTTGATTAAAGGAGTAAAGGGTTATTTAAATAAAATAATGAGGATTTATTAATATCCAAATTTTATTAAAATAAAGGTTTTACCATTTTTATTAAACATCAAAAACTTGTTAAATTATTTTAAACAAGTTTTCCAAGTATTTTATTTTCAAATAAAACCTACTGATTTGGTTTTGATAATATTTAGATTTCAAAAGGAGATTTTAAATAAAACAAATCCTATTTTAATGATTAAGATCTATTTTATTTAATTATTAAATAGATCTTAAAAAGAATAAAATTATTATTTTATTTTGGACTTTGGTTTTGTGATGTTAAACAGAACTAAAACTCAATACAAAGTTTGGTGGAAGTTTGATTTGATTTGTTGTTTGAATTGTTTTATTGAATTTCAAAACAGAAAATCAAATGGAAAAAGAAAAATAGAAGCAGTACAAAAAAAATGAAAGAGACGACCCAGCCCAACTAGCCCAGTTTAGGACCAACCAGCCCACCTATCCCCTCCCCCGAAGCGTTTTTCTCTCACTCACGAGATGACCCGCGCAGTGAATGACAATCGGGACCCACTCTTCCTCTCTCCCTTTCACTGACACCCAGTCCCCACTGCTACCTCATCGTCGTTCTCACCCACGGTGACAGCACCTTCCCTCCTCGACCATTTCTGGCAGAAATTATCAGCGTCGATTCGCGTTAACGCGGCAGTTAAATCTACCATGTGACCACGCCTTCTTAACCCATCTTCCTCCTCTCCATTTCCCCTCTCTCGCCCGGCTCTCTCAGCCACCAGGCTGCTCGGAATCTTCTCCGAACCACCACAGTCTCCGGCGAGCACTTCCGTCGATTCCGGCCATTCTCCACCGCGCCTCGCCCTCTTGACCACACAAGCGAGTTCCCCAGACCTCTGCGCATCTCCCAGTGGCCTCAGCTCGCTCGCGCGTGCCCCCCATCGTAGGCAACTACTTCGACTGAGCTCCGCCACTGTCTGCTCCAACTCCGGCGAACTCTACTGGTAATATCTAACCGCGTCTCCTCTCTCTTTGATGCTCCGATACTTCCCACTCTTCTGTGCATCTAACGGTGTTGTTTGCTTGCTCTCTCGCGCTCAGTAACATCGCCACCAACGGAACCCGTGCGTGTCCGACGACGCCGAGAACTACGACGAGGAATCCTGGCCGACTCTGTGCGCCCCTTCAGCAACGACAACCGTTTTGAGCTTCCCCACGATGCCGAGAACACTGTGAGCATGTCCCCAGCCACTCTCGCTTCCTGCATCGCCAGCACCACCACCTTCTGGCTGCTCCGCCGCCAGTAGCCACCGCAGCGCCGCCCATCTTTGGCTACTAAGCTTAGCACCGTCAGATCTAGATCGTAAGGTTGAGATAGAATGACTAACCGAAGCGGTATGGAGCTACCTGTGCCGCACGATTTCATTTTGATCCAACGCCTCACAGCATGCGATCCAGCCGAACCGTTTTTGTCCAATCAGAAGAAGACGCGTGTCCCAAAGTTTGTTTTAAAAACAGAATTTGATCTATTAGATATGTGATTTTGTAAATTCCATAACTTTAAATCTACACGTCCAATTTTTGCAAACTTTATATCAATGGAATCAGTGGAACAAGCCCTAGCCAACCCTGCCATTTCTTTAGTAAAAAGTTTCTGTTAAATTGTTTGTTTTTGCAGAAACTTATGTATGCTTGTTTAGGTTATAAAAATTATTCTAAAATGATTTTGGGGATAAAATCTTTGGCAAATGGATTGTTTTGAACCTACTGACCATAGGAATAACTTTTTGGTTTCAAAAATGTATTTGGTGAAGAAAAAGAATGATTCTTTGATTTAAAACCAATTCTAGTCAAGTAAAAATATGGTTCATTTATTAAAAATGGTTTTGAAGGAAAACCTTTGGGAAATGTTTTGTTTTAAACTCTCTGACCCTAAACACAAGATTTTATGGTTTGAAAACATATTTTGTGAACCCTATAGATTAATGCCTTAGTAAAAAAACATTTCTACACCACATAAAATGATACCTTGTTTTGAAAATGGTTTATGAAGTGAAATATTTTGCAAATGACTTTGCCACTTTTTAAAAAAAAGACCATTAGGTGTTTTCAAATGTTTATGACCCATTAGGAACCACTTTTTCAAATAAAACAAAGCTTGGCATGCTTGCATGCATTACTTTGACTTTATCATTTTATGTGATGTTTTGCTTGATTGGTAGATTGAGATTGTGCCTTGCTTGATTGAATTGTAGTGACTTGAAGAGTGTGATTGTTGCAAGGACAAGGAGTGAACTTATACCCTCTACCAAAAAGGCAAGTGATGCTTCATACTTTGTCCCATTATTTTCACTATGTATTAGTGATATTTCTAAGTAGGACTTGCATGGAATTTTGCTAAGTATAAACCATGCTATGGGAAAACCTAGTAGATGAAAACCTTAGTAGAATTTCCTAAGTTAAGATTCCTACTACTATCATGCTTAGCTTAGCTAATAGAAAACAAGGGTGGAATATATACATTCATACTATGGAAAAATTTCTAAGTCTGAGGACTTGTGTTTTTGTTTAATAAAACAACTAAGTTAATGAATCACCTAGGTGGAAAGGGACTTGCTTGGTGTTTTTGGTTGAGTGGTTACACAAGGCCCATGGCTATGGTTTACCTTGTATATCACACTTGTGGATTGCCACCCAGGAACAAAGAGATTTGAGATGTCAAATGTTGAGAAGCTTCAAGTGCAGCCACTTGGCATTATGGGCTCTGCCTGGATCATATAGGTTGCTAGAACTTAGCCATTTGGACAGTTGGTGGTAGTGGGATGATAGGTTGGAACGCGTCCATTTGGTGTAAGGAAAGGCTTCTGAAAGATCTTGTATTGGTGAAACCAAGTCTTGTGGGGAAAGTGCACCACCTCTATAGAGTGTAAAATCTAAGTACTTAGCCATGTCCCTGGTAAAGTACAATTTGAGCATCAAGACATGGAAGCTATCAAGAATCTCATCATCCAAATTTCTAAGTTAAAAACTTGTGGTTGAACAAGGGTTAAAGGATCTTCAATCTTTGATTGGTAGATGCCTTGGGTGATTTTTGTCAAGCAAAAACTTAGTGTTTTCAAATGATAAGGAAAAATCTATTTTGAGCAATGCAAGCCTCAACTCCACTTAGCCAAAAGCATATAGATGATAGACTCCACTATACTACCATAGTATCACTTGCCAATACAATTCAAATGTATTGACCCTTGTGGCTGTAACTTGTTATGTTGCAGGTTTGATTGATTTAGTGAAGTGTGTTGATTAGGATTACAAAGCCTACAACCAACATGTCTGCCTGTGGCACTTTGAAGATGAAGGACCCCATGCTTATAGATATTCTGCTGCAATGTAATGTAATAGCCAAATGAGCTATGAAAGATGTAATAAATTATTTTATTCCTGGTTATAAAGTTGTATTATGACCTTTGTTTCTTGATATTACATCTTAACTGTGGATGCTAGCTATTGATCCAGGGACTAGCATTGTAAACACAGGGGACTCTACCTTATTAAAGGTTGGGAACCTTACAGATGGTATCAGAGCATTGTGTTGCCTGTAGGATTTGTAAACCTAGGATTGGACAAAAACCCTTAGAAAAATAGGAGTTGTATTTGTTCCAAAACTTATTTACAAACAATCTTGTAAACTCTTTCCTCAACCATTTTTGGTTTTGACTCTACATCTCTTCTATTTCAACTTGATGGATAAAGCCTTTCCCATGGCCAAAGACTTCACCATGTGCAAAGGACTCGTCAACTCTAATGACTTCAACATCTTCAACTCTAATGACTTCAACATCTTCAACTCTAATGACTTCAACATCTTCAACTCTAATGACTCCAACATCTTCAACATTTTCACCAAGGACTTCAACCTTGGATAACACTAAGGACAAGTGAGACAAGAAATCTTGCTCAAGGATTTGGAGTCTAAGGAAACACAACTTAGAAGGAACCATGACCACCTTGAAGTTTTTGTGACCAAGAGTTTTCCCAAAGAAACCATGATCTCATGTAAAAACAATCAACCAAGAAGGATGGAAAGATCTCAAGTGAACCACATAGATGGACCTCCATATTTAGTATAAGTCAAACCCACCAACTTATGTGGTATAACAAAACGGTTCACCAACAAGGCTAGGGGTGTTTGGAAAGAGGAGCTTACATTTCAACCACTAAATGTAAGCACCACTAGCTATATCCGCGCATCTCTTTGATTCTAGTTTTGATACAGTTATTATCATGCTTGATTATTATTTTGATTGAACTATGTTCTCGTAAAGTGCCTGACGTAGGGACCAGGTAACAATCTATGTGGATACTATGTTTGCGAGTTCATCCGGCAGACGTGCGATGAGAAGGGCGGAAATTTAGAGCAACTCCACGTACGTAAACAATTTCTATAGTTTTTAATTACAAACAAATTGTGTTTAGTTTCATTCATATAGACTGACTCCTTTTTTAAATCAGATCGAATGTCTACGGGACGGTCTTCTGCCAAAGGATCGCGTACAAGCAATTCAGGAGGAATTGGCGGGATTCTTGGATGCAGAAGTCCTAAACCCAAAAGGGGAATACTATTCGGCTGTGTATAGACAATAGGGATTGTAAAAATAGCAACTTTGAAGGAATTGGCCGGTAGCATCGAATAGCAACTTTTGTATGTAGTGCATGAACTCGATCCGTGTATTGAATGTAATATTGTCATGATGATCTTGTGTAATATAAGTTTCCTTCATTGATAAGTGCAAAAAACTAAATAAACAATAAAACAACCTAAATGAATTCTCTGCCGCGGCACAAAAAGTGGCGAAAATGCTGCCGCCGCAACAAAATGTGCCAAAATGAATTCTCTGCTGTGGCAGAGAAATGGGCCAAATCTCTGCCGCGGTAGAAGGTTATTAGTCCCGGTTCGTGTTACGAACCGGGACTATTTCTCCACCCCCCTTGCCCCCTGCTGCTGCCACGCGTGCACCATTTGTCCTGGTTGGTGGGGCAACCGAGACTAAAGGTTAGGGCTTTAGTCCCGATTGCCCCGTCCCGGTTGGGCAACCGGGACTAACGCCCCTTACCAACCGGGACCTATAGGGCTGTTTCCACTAGTGATGATCAGTAGGGAAGGGAGCCTTTGATAAAGGGACCCCCAACCAAGAAATCTACTGTCTCAGAGCGACAGTCAAGCTCGTATCGCGGAACTAGAACATTTCTTTGATTGATAGGTCAGATAGGAAGCACGCAAGCAAACCAAGTTATAGGTTTGGAAGTTAGAACTCGAAAAGTTTGTCCTGTGACTACCTTTGAAGTCTTTGAGTAGGACATCAGGCTAAGGTCTTATGATGAGCCACACGCATATGAGGTTTATTGCAGCCCTAAAGCTTTGTCCCCTATCCTACCACTAGATCTCCTATGCCAGAGCATGAACAGAGAAAGTTGTGAGTGTAGTCTTAGGAACGAACCCGGGGTTGCTGTCGCAAAAAGATTGTACTAAAGAAAGCTAGAAAGCTAAACTCCAAGCTTTTTTCCTCTGGTCCACGGGTCGGTGAACGAATGGGTTTTGGGAAATAGAGAACATGGACTCGATTGAACAAAGGTGGCACCGGAATGAATAGCCCACTTGTTTCGGGCAAGAATGAATGGGACTAATCGACTCGAGTTACCGAGCGACCTCCACTCTTCGACTCGAGCTTTCGCTTCTGCTTTTCTCTTGTTTTGATTTATTAGCTTTTTAGGGAATTCTGTGCTGGAGAAATACAACTATGTCTACAAGTGCCTCGAATGAACCTTCGGTTCTTCCCAAGAACAAGGAGACACGAACTAAATAACTCGTATCAGGCTACGGGAATAGTGAACGGGAAGAAGGAACTAGTGAGGCTTTCGTTGGTCAAACAATATGCCCTCCTCACTTGAGGAGAGTGAAGGTCATGACTTATTGAAGCAGAACGTCAATTGGCCAAGAGAAGGGGAACTCCTTTTGTCGGTAACTATTGAATTGTCTATCTAACAGTGGAGCAAAGCGGAACGGGAAACTCGTGTCGTCGGTTATCCAATTTCCCTCCTTTCTGTTTCGACAAAGAAAATGTTTAGGTATCGGTAATAGGATTCCCACTATGATTTGAAGAAAAAGATAGATTCTATAATAATCCGTAAATAATATATAGAATCAGGCTCCGTAATCAAGTGCTCGCTGTGAGAAGAAGATCTACAGGCATGTACCCATTTGTCCCTGCAAAAAAAGTGTGAACCCGAGTGAGTATGGACCATACGCTCATCTTTCTTCTCAATCTACACCTCGTTCCGCGAGAGACCTATCCTTGTTTCGAAATAAAGGACCGGGATCGATCCCGGATAAGCGAGTTAGTGTAGGGACAGAGGCTGATGATTCTAAAGGTGATTTCTAACTACAAGATGACTTTTTTTATTTGAAAACAGAATCCAAATAGCAACAAAAAGATGAATGGAAAGTCTTGTCGATATGAATTGATCTTCAACCCAATGCTTCAATATCGATCTTGACTTCTTTCTTGGATGACTGAAGTTTGTGTTCGCATTTCATCAAAGGAAAAGAAAAACCCACATGACGAAAAGAGTTGCTCGTGTAAAAGCAATATCTTCTATTTGACTTATCTAGCCGTGTCTTGCACATACTCGGCTCGGTGAATGGTTCATCTTCGATGGGCATGGTCCTTTGGATGTAAGAGATCTCGTTTGCTGGCCGGCCCCTTCCATGAGTTTAGATCTCTATGTATGAATCTCTTATACTTTTTCTCATTTCAGAACTATCAGCATACTGTGTGACTTCTGCGTGACAGTTCTTGCATTTCATTTATTGCTGTGCATGAACATTTAGATATTGGAAAGTGAACTCCCTTAATTAGGAATTTCATAGATAGAGAAGTACGGGCAAAAAGAGAGAGACTGACTAACTACCCGGATCAATGCTGATTGACGACTGAATAAATAGCCGGAAGCAACAACTGCACGAGAGAGAAAGAGAGGATCCAACTAAGGAAATGCAGTACCTGTTCTGTCGGAGCTAATCATGCAAAGCTAGCGTAGCGCCAGCCGTCGAAGTGAATGAATTCGAAAGAACGAAGAAGTAAGGAAATGAGACGACTCTTTCTTGAACAATTTCATAAGCAGATCTTCCCCTCCACACCAATCACGAGTTTTTTTATTCCTCTCGTATATCGTCGTCACGCCCTTAATGATAGGTTTTGAAAAAGATTTTTCATGTCATTCCCATTTATGTTCGATTCGGATCCCTCTGTTGTTTCCCTTTCCTCCCGAACCTTTTCCTAGAAATGATAAAGAATCTGGTACACTCGAATTGTATTATTTAAGTGCTTATTGCTTGCCAAAAATCCTACTTCTACAATTGGTAGGACACCGGGTTATTCAAATAAGTCGTGTTTTCTGTGCTTTTCCCATGTTACAACTTCCGTACCAATTTGATCGATCTGGAATGGATCGGTTAAACATTCTATTAGGGAGCCCGGTCTTGACTCTTTTGTGTGGTATTCATTCTCGTTCGGCTCTTGGAATCACATCCAGCAGTGGTTGGAACAGCTCGCAAAATCCAACCACTTCACCTACTTTATTGCCCCCAACTGTTTCCCGTACCTCTATAGAAACAGAAGGGTTTCATGTTCTTTCATCGATTGGGTATTCCTCTCCTTTTGTATCTCTTTATCCAATTTCGATCTCGATTAGTTCACAAGATTGAATGGCCAAGTCATGGAAAAGTCGTTATTCGATTGTTTTAAAAGAATGTTGAGCCGGGCCCGGGTATGTAAGTTCCGCGATGTACAAACAAGGATTGATTTGACTTCCGCACCTAGGTTGGGGGGTAGGTGAAGGTGGGGGTTCTATTTAGGAAGAGGAATAGAATCTCATTCATGTGTTCATGCTAACAGAAGAGCGGATCCAATACACATAAGACTTTTTTTTCAAGAAATTCCGAATGATGAATTTGGGATGTCATGCCCTCTACCTTGTTTGTATCAGTCCCCAATTTCAAAAATAATGTATTTCCTTTGGCTCACCCACAAAAAGTTTGTTCTACCGGAACACTTCCTCTAGCAACTTGAGATGCTCCACCATGGTAGAACTGTACACTAGAATGTCATCAAAAAAGACCAATACCCCTTTCCAACATATCTCTTTAAAAACACTATTCATGAGTTGTTGAAAGGTTGCCGGGGCATCACCTTGAATTCAAAAAGCCGGTCCTTCAGGCTGTTTTGTAGATATCCTCTTCCTTTCATTCTTATTTGGTGATAACCAGCCCTCAAATCTATCTTAGTTCACACCTCATCCAAAAGTGCCGGTCTTCTATGATAGGAATGGGGTATTTGGAAAACATGGTTGTTGCATTTCGTTTTCGATAGTAGAAACACATTCTCCAGGTTCCATCTTTCTTCAACACCAGAGCTGATTCAATAGCTTCTCCCATCCGTTTGTTTAAGAAAGGAAAGAAGGGATGGCATTCAATCAAGCCTTCGACCTTAGAGAAACTTCCTTGAACAGCCACTGCCCCTGGCATCTCCTCTGTAAACTGGATCTCTTCTCTTAGGTTAAACAACCTAATCTCCTAGCTCTCGATCAAACCCTTATCCCAATCGACATCCGGAAAGAAAGCCACTGAACTGAGAGAAGACGATCGTCTCCTCTCTTCCTACTCTATCTTCGGCAGGGTCGAATGCTTTCCCGGTCGAGGTTCAGTACATCTGCCAGGCATAGGGTTCTCAGCTCGATTATGTCTCTGTATCCACCTTTAGTCGGTATTTAGGGTTCCATCCTTTCTGTATTTGCGCTCTTAATCTTTTTACAAATCTTACTTGGTGATTGCTATGATTGATATAGAAGGTGGTCCTCCATGGATAGTGATTCTCATTCGGAAAGGACTCATGGAATGCCCTTGGAGAAGTGGCTTGCTTGGTTGTGAAAACCTCGAATCCGGACGTGCGCAGGGGCCTACTCCCCTGCGTGAAAAGTCTTTCAAAGCTCAAAAGGAAGGAATAGAGGCTAGTAATCATACATCGATGGTCGTCAACTATCGATTGAAGCATTATTGTAACATCACAGATTTTATATTAGGATGTTATTAGTGGCATGCATCATCCTTGCATCATTGCACCCTACAAATAATAATTTGCAACAAAATCATAACACCTAAACCTATCAAAACCCTAATAAAGATTTATTTATGTAGGCATTATTGTTGTAGTAGTTTGACCCCTTGTAAAAACTATGTAAAAACATTAAGTCATGGTCCCATGTTGACCACCTTACTTTTATAAAAAACTTAGATACAAATTTCATCAAGTTTGGACTTAGTATGCAAAAGATATATAGGTTTTACCAAAACAGAAATTGAAAAATGTTAAAAGAAAAAAAAAGTGGGCAACCTACCTAACTGGGCCGCAGCGCCAGCCCACCCGCGCCCACGCGACAGCCAGCTTGCCCGCGCCAGCCGCTGCAGCCCAGCACCGGCCCGCTCTGCCAATCCTGCTGTTGCCACCGACAGGTGGGGCCATGCTGTCATCCCCCACCTCCAGCCAGAGTCCCTGGAGAACACGATGCCGATTCGAAATCCGCGCGTCTATCCGTTCTGAGTTCGATTACGAACCCCCAACTCCAAGAAATTCACCCCTTTTATATCGCTGCATCACCCCACCGCCCCTTTGTGTTTTTTCTCTCAAACCCTAGCGCCGTTTCGCAACTTTCCGATCTCGCCGGAGCAACCGCCGTCGGAGCTCGAGGTTGGCGACTCTCCAGGGCACCTCGAACCCTGCTACACCTTCCATCCTTCTCGCCCCGACCTACCCTAACCACCCATCTAATCCGTTTCTTCGGAATCGCAGGAGGCCACCGGCAATTGCTCGCCGGAGCCGTCGGGTCCGAGAGGAGGAACGGCCGATGCTGGGAGATTGAGGAGGGGAGTGACCGCGCTGAGAGCGTTGGGGGATTCGCCATCGCCGTGCGCATCAGGGGCCTTCCTCGTCATCTTCCACGATCACCAGAGCCGCCAGGACGCCGCCACCGTCGCCTCCATCGCCGCCATCGTCGTCTCCATCGCCGCCGCCGCCATAGGTTAGTAATGCCGCCCTCGACCGTCCGATTATAGATGTGCGGCCTAGATTAGAAGTTTGATCGAAGCGGTACCGGCCAATACCGTGCTGCCGCATCCGCGCCGCGTCCCTTCAGCTGGACCAACCAGGCGTTGCCACTTGGCGCGTTTCGAGTTAGGGTTAAGATAGTTTGGTTTGAATTTTGCAGATTTGATCTAAACATTGCGAAAATCATATAAAATTGAATATTTGGCCAAATTTAGCTTATAATATACCGTTGGATTCATAATTTTATGTAGAATCCAGATCTGCAATAAAAATCTAAGTTTACCGTAAGGTTTTAGGTGTAGATTTTAATCATTAGATTAGAGTGTTTATCCTATAGAAAAATAATTAAAATTCTGTTTTAGTTGATTCTTGTTGCAATAACCTTGTTTCCACAATGCCTACTGGACAAAATTATAAAACCTTGCTTAAGATCATTAGATCTAGTTTGGGGCTAATTAGATGGTTTGATCTCCTTTTAACCCTAGGAATTGTTTTAGTGACTCATTTAGATCTAAACCTTTGGCAAATCAATCCTAGTGACACCCTTACACTATTGCAACACCATCTTGCTACCTTGGTCAATTTAGAAGAACCAACCTTGCATAAAATACCATGTGCATGCATGCATGATTACCTCTGTGATATGTTCTGAGCAAGTTGTGATCAGATCTATGTCTGTGATTCGTTAGATTGTTCGGAGTGCGCTAAGGAGTGCTATTGTGTAGAGTGCTGCTCGGATCAAGGCAAGTTACACCACTTGTTCATAATTTTTTCCCAGTTTTGATTCTATGCATGTGATCTCCAAAATTCTGTAGTATGCATGTGTAGGATATTCTAGTAGAATTTTTCCCTAGTATTATTTTGCAAGTGCGATGATTTTGTAGTATGCCATGAGTAGCTCTATACTTAGGATTTTCCCTCCTAATAGGTTACCCCTGTTTTTGCTAAGTATTGCTTGCTATGCTATATATACAAAGTACCGTTGGGGGGTTCGAAAGACAAAGAATTTTTCTAAGTATAAAGGCTCTCTAGAGCAAACCTTTCTCCTCAAATCCACTTCAAAATAAAACTAAGTTTTCTTCTGGGCGGAATGGTTGTCGGGACAACGAGTGAGATTTTGGTGGAGGACAGACGCCCAGGGATCAAAGAAGTCTGCCATGTTTCAGAATTCAGAAGCTTCCAGTGCAACCACAATACATTATGGGCTCTGTCTTGGCCTAGTACTTAGTGGGAAACCTCACATGGGTACCAGCATTTGGAGGTTCTTTGGCACGGTTGGATCCAGAAGGTAGAGGGGCTACTAAGGGAAAGCCTCGCCATGGTCTTGTCTGTAAAAGGACTTGATCGTGGATTGTGGGTAAAGTGCACAAACTCTCGAGAGTATTGCAATCTGATCGATCAGCCGTGTTCACGGTAACAGAACATCAATGAGCGTCTGAAGGATCGAGCCTCTGAAGGATCTTCCTCTCTCTTTTCTGAACAAAGTTTTAAAAAACCCCATGGCGTGAGTAATATCGCCAATGGGTGGGAATTTGGGAACTTGGTGTGTAATATCCAAGTGTCACTTGGTGCGTAATATCCAAGTGTTTGGTTGTTTGGACACTTGGTGCGTAATATCCTCATGTGCCACTCGACCTTATATTATCTGATCAAATGTTTATAAAGTAGGGAAAATCTTCTCTTCTTCTTCTCTACTTAAGAAAAATAGCTTTGAGCAAATGAACTCTACAGCCTAAACTAGCCTTGCATGTAGAGATAGTCTTTTCTCTCCTTGGTGTAATTTGCCAATACATTCAAAGTATTGACCCAACTTGTTGGCTGCACGTTTTATGTGCAGAATCCGAAGATTGAAAGGTGTGTAGGGATCGCGAGTCTACACTCGACAAGCCTGGGGCGTTGATGGACTCAATCTGCTTTTATGTTTCCGCTGTTATTTGAGCTAGCCTTATGCTAAGCAAATTTGTAATAAATTTATACTCTGGATTCTCCGTGTAATAAAGACTTTGTGTTTTACATGATATTTCATCGACTGTGAGTGCTAGCTTTTGATCCAGGGTCTAGCATGTTAATCACAGGGACTTAGGATCCTAATCGATCTGAGGTCACTACAATTATCGAGGGTCAATGCATGAACATCCGTTGATTGCGTGTAATTGCTTATAAGTCAGTCTATTACGTGCTTTGGCGCTACTTACTAGAGTCGTTTTATGAGTGAGTGAGCCCGCCCTATCTAGCCCTTAGCTTTAGCATTGGGCTAGACTATACCTTTTTAGTCTTTAGGATTGCGGAATAGGTTTTCAAACCATGGTGAACATTTACAAGATACCTCTACCAGGCAGGCCAATTCAGTCTTTTGCGAGCGCATAGTCTCTGAGCCCGATGCTACACCGATTGGACAGAAGTCACTCCCTCTCAGCCAGAAATCTAGATTGCCATACCACTCATGGGCCAAGCCAGCTCTTTTTTTTCTCAGTTCCCTTATCCTTAGTCAAAAGAAAATGAAAGAGAGTTTGTATTTTATTTGTCAATCAATAAATAAGAATTTGAATAATATAAAAAAATATCCTTTGCCCCTTATCTCTTCATCATCGTCGGTTCCGTCACTTGTGGTATTCGTTTAGAATCTTGTTGACCCTACTCGCTTACTCCTCTTTTCCTTATTTCTTTTTCAACATAATGAATTCGAACTTTCTGGAAAGAATGGGGTTCTCTCTAGGGGGCGCACCCTCTCTTCCTTTTTGAGAAAGATGGGCTTGTTTTTTTTTCCATAAGTTCTATTGCTTTGACACATTTAGTATATAACATAATATATATAAGAAAAAGGTACTAAAGGCGAAGGGCATTCTGTTGTTTTCTTTGGTATAGTTACAAAGGTAACCGGTAGGTGACTATTGAATCGACAGTAATTACGAAAGGGGGAAATAGCTTAGTTGGTTAGAGTGCTGGTCTGTCACGCCAGAAGTCGCGGGTTCGAACCCCGTTTTCCTCGCCCGATCTTTCTTTCTTCCTGAGGTCATACCTCTGCCACTTTACCCTGAGTTTCACTAAGGCATATAACCCCATTCGGGTAAGAGGAGCAAGCAGTGGGGAACATCTATTTATATGCGTGTTAGCATCAACAACATCTTTTTGAAAGTCAATTACATCGATCCTCGGTGCTAGGTACTCAGGTAAGTCAATCGTCAGGATAGAACTAGAGCAAGTAAGCTCATTGCACTATCAAGTCAGTCAGGAACTAGTCTGCCAAGCTTAAGAAGAAGTGAAAAGTAAGCAAGTTGTCATCTAGTGAGGGCTAAAAGACACGGAGAACATCCCCCCCTCTATTTGCCAATAGCTTCCGCCTTCCTCTCTTTCATTTCATGTCGGTTCAGCCAAGCCAATAGATTCCATAGGCGGGTCAGTTATAGCTGTAGTAGCCTTTGATTAGGTCCTTTCGATAGACTTTCCGTAGCTCAGTATTGCTGATCGTTGACGCCCGCAACTATACTTACAGCTGTACTTGTGAAAAGAGATAGAGTCGTCTCGCTATGACTCAAAGATGGTCAAAAAGCTAATAGATGGGCCACAAAAGGTAGAGGAGAGGGGGTAAGAAGAGTAGACTTACTACTGGATACAAGATAGGGTATACAGCTAAAAGGGTGAGATAGAGGA
Source organism: Avena sativa (assembly GCA_916181665.1). Lineage (NCBI taxonomy): Eukaryota > Viridiplantae > Streptophyta > Magnoliopsida > Poales > Poaceae > Avena > Avena sativa. The sequence goes on along the minus strand of OV702293.1, from coordinate 5,326,879 downwards.
ATGAAATGAGCCAGTGAAACGGTCCACGACCACAAGTATGGAGCTATAACCATAAGACTTGGGGAGTGCCTCAAGAAAATCCATTGAAATAGAAGCAATGCTGCAGAAAAAGGTTGAAGAAGACCAGCAGGAAGGGTGTGCTCACTGTTGTTGAGTTGACACACATTACAATGAAGAACAAACTTGGAGGGAGAAAAAGAAACCAGAAGGGACCCATTGTTTCTGTGCAAGTCGAACAATGATGGAAAAGCATCCAGTATGTAGCCGACATATGCCAACATAATTAAGTTGAATAAGTTGAAACTCCTAAAAACAAAACGACTTTTTGGAAGGCGCGGAGCGTTGAAGAATATTGAAGCTCGATTAACACAACTAGGGGCAATATGGTTCATTTTCCTAGAACACCACAACAAATGTACCTACCAGCTATTGCCAGTGAAGCTGAAACCATGGCTACCCCTCAACAAGCCTCTAGCTCTTATCCTAGGCCTGAACCTCCAATTACCGTACCATTGGTACTGAATACGACCACCACTCACACCTATTCTAGACCTTGAAACCCCTGACCACCTAGACCTATAGTAGTAACTAAAAGACCCAATCACCAAAATAACCCTCTCTATCCCCCTCTTTGGCACGAACACTTGTTTCCAGCCACCTATGGCCTTCCTCACAGCTCAAAACATGAGAATATTAGACCTAATCCTGCACCTCCACCACCACAACCAAGACCCAATTCAATACCAAATATCCCATTTTCCCAACCAATACTTTTGCCCTATGCTGGAAATTCCATGAAACCAGAAGTGCCAATATATACTTACCTTAACCAACCGCTTCCAACTCAACTACGAACAAACCAGAAAATCTACAGCACGAAGACACATCCGTAGGTAAAGCACTTACCTAAGTTATGGGAAATTCATAATTCATCAGTCAGTTATTTTAGAGAATACTAAAAAACAAGATAGAGTGAGATACGAAAGTGTAAAATAAAGTAGATTCATCAGATGATACATGAGTCCCTAATTCCGAATCAAGAGATTGTTATTGTTGTGGAATTTGTCAATTGAGTAAAGTAATAATATTAAGAAATAGATCATGTAATCCCATTGAAAAAATGGAATTCGATTTTCAAGGGAATTTTGGAATAAGAGATAAATAAACAATTGAATTTGAAAAAAAAATGTTTTGTATTTTGGATTATTTCTTTTTCAATAGGACCCTCTTTTTGGAGTGAATGGTCAAATATTCCACTATTCCTTCTTATTTTATTCCACTATTCCTTCTTATTTTAACTGTCTTATTTTAACTAATTGTATTCCATATGGAATAAGAGGAGAAGAAAAGTATTCCAGGACCCCCCCCCCCCCGAGGGCCCCTTAAAAAAATAAAGCTCTTCCTTGAATTTACTTTATTTTTATTCCTTTTTTGAACTCCAACCACAGTAGATTCGAAGACGAGTCACTTCAATTATCCTTTTATTTAAGTTCTATCTTCTGTCTTTCCCTATTTCATCTCATAAACTTCCACGCTCGTAGTTTGGTCAAGAAAGTTAGACCTAATCCAACAAACAAGACAAGGATTAATTATGAATCTTGATTCTTCAAAGAATTTATTCCATTGAAATCCTTTAACTTTAAAGGGAAATATTGGATTGGAACAAAACTTTTAACTAAAAAAGGATAGATTTCACATATACTTGTCCTTATATTGTGTCAGTATGAGAATATTTTTCCTAAATTCTTTATCCAAACCTATTGATCATTAACTTAGATTTTCTCAAGATTTTGTCCTCTATTACGAATTATTCTACTATTCCGAAACCAATGAAAATAAATAAGACCTCAAAAAATGGCGGGTTTTCTATTGATGTCGTGAATAACATATAGCTTACCTATAGACAAAGAACAAAAAAGAGAAAAAAGGAATTATGTTTCGGAACCAAGCAAAACCGGATTGATGTGCCATAGGAAGGATAGGTATACTAATTCGGTATAATCAAAATACACCTTTGGTACAAAATTGACAATCTCACAAGGATGAATATCAGTAATTTTCTATTTACTGGTTGATCCCATCTTTTACGAAATCAATTCCTTTTTTGAATGTACAAAAATTTGGGGAGCTCGGCATGTCTGGAAGCACAGGAGAACGTTCTTTTGCTGATATTATTACCAGTATTCGACACTGGGTTATTCATGGCATTACTATACCTTCCCTATTCATTGTGTGTTGGTTATTTTTCAGTACGGGTTTAGATTATGATGTGTTTGGAAGTCCTCGGCCAAACGAGTCTGTTGGTTTGATAGGGATAAGTAATGATAGATAGATCTAAATAAGTTCTAACACACAACCCAAAACAATCAAGTTCAAACAAACAATCAACAAGCAACTATTCACTTAACAACTTATGAGTTGAAGGAAACAACTAGTTTTCTTGAAACAATCAACCTAGTATAGTCATACCTCATAGGTCAATATGATCCATACACTAACATGATATCAATGTTTTTGGTAGGCAATCTAGTGTCTCTTGGTTCTCACTTGTAGTCCTTTGTGATGTCTAAGTTGAAGTCCTTGGTGAAACTAAAGTTGAACTCATTGGTCATGGTGAAGGCTTTGTCCATCAAGTTGAAAAAGGAAGAGATGTAGAATCAAAACCAAAAAGGTTAAGGAAAGAGTTTACAATATTGTTTGTAAATAAGTTTTCGAACAAATACAACTCCTATTTTTCTAAGGGGTTTTGTCCAATCCTAGGGTTACAATCCTACAGGCAACACAGTGCTCTGATACCATCTGTAGAGGTCCCAACCTTTAATAAGGTAGAGATCCATGTGTTTATAATGCTAGTCCCTGGATCAATAGCTAGCATCCACAGTTTAAGATGTAATATCAAGAAACAAAGGTCATAGTACAACTTTATAACCAGAAATAAAATAATTCATTACATCTTACATAGCTCATTTGGCTATCTCATTACAATACAGCAGAATATCTATATAGCATGGATTCCTTCATCTTCAAAGTGCCATAGGCAATCATGTTGGTTGTAGACTTGTAATCCTAATCAACACACTTCACTAACATCAAACAAACCTGCAACATAATAAGTTGCAGCCACAAGGGTCAATACACTTGAATTGTATTGGCAAGTTTCACTACTATGTAGAAATAAGTGGATCCTATCAATACATGCATATTTGGCTAAGTAGGGTTTAGCCTCATTTGCAGAAAGCAATATAGTTGTATCCTATCTTTTCAAAATAGTTTTGATCTTTTGAAAATCTTTCTGAACTCCTTGGAAAACTCCAAGTGCTTCTAATCTCTTGTTGACACCATCAAGTTTTACTTTGAGAAATTGGAATGTCGAGATCTTCCATAGCTTCATGCCTTAGTTGCTCAGAGTTGTCCGTAACCGGGGACACAGCTAAGTACTTAGAATTTTGATCTTCTGCAGAAGTTGTACACGGCTAACCGGGGACACGGCTCATAGTTATATTGTCAACTTTATTCAAAGTGCTACTAAAAGTTATTATGAGAGAGGGAAACATGGTTTTATACATCTCAATAATGTTAAGTTTCCCCGTTTTATGTTGAAAGCTTTGAAGTTGCATTTGTTTTGTCTTCCTATGCTAGTGGATTTTTGTTTCAACAATTTGTTTTCTCATGATACTCCCATTCATAGGAAGTGGGTTAGACTCAAATGTGTTGGTTATTTGCTTCTTGATGCTCTCTTTCACTTCAAATATTTATCTCCTATGTGAGCATCTTTGAACTATCAAACCTAACTTAAAGGCATTAAAGAAAAGTACTTCTTGGGAGATAACCCAATAGTTGTGTCGAGTCTTGGAAGTTATTACCTCAGTAATAACCGCTCCTTATCTTTTTTGTTTTGGTTTTTGTGTCAAGTTCAACTACTTTTGAGAAGTAGAGGAGTTGTGAAAAGTGGCTGTCCTGAGACAGATTTTTGTGCTTCATTGGAAATATTCGTGAGGGAGCTCAGTACTTTGGATGGAGATGTATTTTTCTGAGCTTATTCTCCAAGTTGTTACCCAACTTTCATTAGTTTTGCACTTTTTGATTTGAGCAACAGAAGGATTTCGAAAAAATCAATCTTTACCTGCTGGTCTGTTTTGACAGATTTCTGTCGTCATTTGCATTTGCCTTTTATATTGATTCCCTTCCAGATTCTTTTGGGTTTTTTGAAAGGAGTTGCTACAATAGCTTTTGCTTTGATGGATTTCAGTTGAAGTGTGTACCTAAAGGTTTATTTTTTTTGCTTACACTAATGTTGCCATTGAAGTTTGTGTATTGCTTTGTGAGAAAAGGAATTTTCAGGAGAACGAGAAAAGGAGTCTGCAAAGTTCGTCTTTGATTAGGTAAAAGTGGTGAAAACAGAAGGTTCGTGAAAACCTTATATTTTTATATTTTTGATGTTTTTATTACATACGGAAGATTACGAGACAGAACAGAGGAGGAAACGGAGGCAGGGGTGGCCACACCCACCCCAGGCGCGGGCCCCAGCTGGCCGCGCCTGGAGGGGGTGTGAGCACCCCGAGCTCCGTCTCCGCCTCGTTTTCGTACCAATACCTTTCTTATGCATTGAAACTTTATAATATATAATCCTCTAGGTCCCCCGAGGTTCGTGCATCATGTTTTTGTTTCGATCTGTTTCTGTCAGGAAATCTTCTCAAGTTTAGATCACCATGGTCTCCGCCAACGACAAAGGCAAGAAGCCCGAGGAAGATGATCCTCAAAACCCCAAGGAGGAGTATATTTTAGTAGGGGATGAAGAAGACATGGAGGAGGACGAGCATCCGGACACCGCGCTATCGTCGCAAGCATTGGAGTTGTGGCAAACCCTACCAAGTTTAGAAGGACAGCACGGATGTCTACAGGAGGGAAACCTCCGCGTCTTATCTTCATTCCACGGTCACCTCCTCCACGTACCAAGAATCCCTTCCATACTCTTATACATGAGCAACAATACCAAAAGGTGCCCAAAGGGAACTTGCCCTCGGCTTGGGATCTGCCTAGTTCTAACCATGCAGGGAAGGAACACACTAGAAGGAAGAGTGGGGAAAGAATAACAAGGACTGGGATTCTCGGTCCGACATGATCATGAACCGCATTGAGCATAATTCACTACTAGGAAAATGGCTATAGGTAATCCACACTTCTGTGGCGCACTTGCTAGTGGTGCCCCACGGGTAAAATAGGCGTGGCGCACTGCCCACAGGTGCCCTACGGCTAACTGTCGTAAGCGTGACGCACATGAGGGTGGTGCGCACGGCTATGTGTGGGCCAGGGCACAGGTGGCCGCAGCACACATACCTGTAGCACACTAGGTCAAGGTGTGCTACAGATGTGTCACTTAGCCGTAGCGCACCTTGACCTAGTGCGCTACGGGCATGTGTGCTGCAGCAGCTGGGTCAACTTAGCCGTAGGGCACTCTGCCCTAGTGCCCTACGGCTAAGTGGCCTGCACCAACTCCACACCACCATCACCCCCCATGGATCGCCTTTTTAGGTTTTGCAAAAAATTAAAGAAAATGATAAACACTTCTAAAAATATAATCCTTATGTAGGTAGGTAATATGGTATAGTTTGTAAGAAAATTAACAAACAATAATTTCGACTTTTTCTGCAAAAAAAAGTCATGTCACGGTAAAATGGCCGTAACTTTTGCATACGATGTCGGAAAAAATCGTATAATATACAGTGTTGCGGTGGTCAACGTTCCCTCCTCTCGCTATTAGTTGTTTTCTATGGTGGTGGTTCAAGCCTGTGACATGTATATTGCCCATCTCCATTACGCCAGGGGACGGTCCTTGGACGGGGTGAAAACCCTACTCGGCGGCTTCCGTTGGTGACCATAGTGACGCATGCGGGTGCCGCTTCCTCCTTGGTGGCGTGGTCATGGACCTGACCGGTCCTTTCCCTCGGTACCAGGAGAAACCATAGGTCTGGCTTGGTAGACTAGGTAGAGGAGGTGCAATGGCATCGTTCCCTTCTTGAAGGTGCTGCCTTACTAGGCTACAAGGGGAGACCCCAATATGGCTCTCGGAGATGGTGGCCTTGCCAGTCTCACTAGCAAGGTTGGGTGGTGATGCTTCGTGTGGGTTGTCTACTTCTCAAGATGCGAGCCTCTGGGGCATCATGTACGCCATCGTCGACATTCTCTAGTTGACTCCTCCCTTAGTTTGGTCAGACCCCTACCATTGGCTCGCCAATTCTTCTAGGCGCATGGGTGGTGGTGCGTTGGCCTGGGCAACATCAGAGTTTGGTCGTGCTATGGTGGTGTTTGGCGTTGGCTGAGACCCAGTGTCCCGCCTCCTCGCCAATCTTGGCCAGAGGTTGGGCAAAGCGAGATTGTTGTCGTTGTTGTAGGAGTGTGGGTGTGATGTTGTAGACATTCTATTGAGTTCTTGTAAGCTTAATACAAAGGCACATACATCCGTTGCGGGTTCTTGAAAAATGATGCTTCTATTTGATTTGTCTGTTCATCTCTGAAAAATATTTATGCTGAACTTTATAAGTAGATTGAGATGGTGCTGGCGAAGAGTGACAAGTTCGACAAGTTGATGTACGCTGAACTTTATATGCAGATTGAGATAGTGCTGGCGAAGAGTGACAAGTTCGACAAGTTGATGGCCACAGCTGCGGCAGACGTGCACGCAGCAGACGGCGAGGAGCAGAACTAGTGTTCGACAAGGCTTGATTTTGTTTTCTTTGTTAGTCTTGGTTAAACCAGGAGCAGTCTGAGGATGAGACGTGCTTATGTGCCTACGGTGTTCAGTTGTTGACCAGTGTGAACCTCTAGAATTTATGAACATATATTTAATTCGAAAGTTTTTGCTTTTCTGGTAACGTTATGCAGAGTTGCAATTGATGACATAATTGAAAGGCTTGTTGATATCACCTTGAATTCAAAAGACAAGGACACATTGAACTGAATCAAAAAATCTAGATGCCCAATTCCCATGCAATTGCGATAAAAAGCTGGATTGATGCAAAATTGGGAAGATCGGTAACTTTTCATCATCAGGTCTAGCTAGAGTACAGGAAACGCCTGGAAGCATGTAGCAACAGTTATTAAGCTTGGTCAGGTAGTATATTGATTCGAACACCAAAAGATGCCTCGCTGTCAAAAGATGCGAAGCCAAGCTCTGGGGCGGAGGCAGGCCGCGGGCTCAAATCCAACATAGGATGTGCCAACCCAAACCGATGAGCGACACATTTTTGGTGCTTCAGTAAGCATGTGCTTCACGCGTCGGCTTCCTCAATCAGTATCTTCTTGCAAGCTTCATAGCACATAAACGAAATCCCAGCAGCAGGCACCAGCTTCATGCAACTTGGACCCAGTCCTCTGTAGAGGCCCCCAACCCCTTCATCCTCGAGAATTGTCAGGAGAGCATGAAGCATGCTCCTGTAGACTTTCCTGCCGCCAACAGCTCCGACTTGCATTTGCTTGCGGGCAACCTCGAGAGGGAACGTGGCAGTGCTTGAGATGGCTCCTGCAGCAGACCCAATGAGCAGGGTCTGAACATTGCCGATTTCATTAGTCTTGAATATCTTCTTGTATGCCTTCTTGAGGGTATCATAAGCGAAATAGTTGGTTGCGGCATATGGCACCACTCCGATTAGGCTTGGGGTTAAGCCTCTGTACAGCTCAGTGGGGCCTTCTTCACGGACGATTTTGACAAATGCATGGACAAAGTTATCATACACACCTCTCTGCACATTCGTTAGAGGGCAATCATCATATGCACTTCATGTGATACATCTCAGAAGATCTTATGTGGGATAAAACTAACCTGTATAGTTAATCGAGTCTTGATCAGCTCCAGAGGATATGTACACAGGGTTGAGCTGACGCCAGCAAATGCCCCTGCCACAAGTGAAGGAGGGATCGGGATCTTCTGTTGTTCTCCAGATTTGGGGGTTAAGAAGTTCTTAGCTGTATCAAAGGCAAAAAGCTGCAACAAAAGGGAAAAGAAACTCAAAAACAAGCATTAAGATACTTCAGTGTCTTTACGTGTGTAATAATTCCTGTGACACTGGCCCGTATAGAATTTTTTTTTTCTGTTGGAAGTCACTGGCCCATATAGAATATATGAACAACACAGAAAAGGAAAAGGGAGTATAAACCATATGGAACAGCTGCACAAGCCATCATCACAAAAACGTTCAAAATGTATTATTTATTGGAGATGTTAGAGGCTACAGAGTATTAGTATCAAGTTAACCAGAGAGTGCACTACATTGGCAGAACTAGTACTACTGCTCTGTATCCCAAAAGAAATGTTATAGAGCATTGTAAATTAAACGAACAAACAAATTAGATTGGATGGTCATTGGTCAAGACAAGATTAAATATTGAACCCTGTCACATCCGGTAAATGCTTTTGGCAAAAAATCTTCAAATGATGAATATAATTATACAAAGGCTATGGCAGGTGCATAATAACAAAGTGGCAATTCAAAGTTTCTTGGTGTATAGGATTCAGAATATGGATAGGCACTGGTACCTTATCTTGCCTGACAGTCAACCATATATCGTGTATAAAGAAAGAAAAAAGTTCAAACTTCAAAGCCTTAAAGTCTATGCAGTCCAGAGCTTTGTTCAGATGTCCAGCTAGTTACCTAGCATGCACGGATACAGCAGAAATCCCACGTATCAGGTATTGGAAATACGGACAGATACTGGATATGTCCCGATACTCCAAGATACATGTCCGACACATATCGGACAATTTTCTATGCTAAAAAAAACCCAGATACGTCGGATACATCCACGATACGTCAGGGATATGAGATTACCATAATCCCAGGATCAATACGTATGACCGCGACTCTCTGCCCAATTTCTCATTTCTCCTCCTGACCTCGCGATCTGGGTGGGTGCCGCCACACCGGCGTGGAACACCGGCGACCCTTGCTGCAGCGCCGGAGAAGAGAACCAGCTGCCATCGGCCGCTGCAGGTCAGTTTCTTTCCCCACCTCCATTATGCCTTCTCCCCATCTCTCTCCTTCTCCCTAGTCCCTTCTAATGTTCTATCTTGGACCAACCTCGGAAGTTCCTGCATCCCTTACTTCTACAGTTATTCTGCAGGTAATTTCAGCAATGGCAATGGCTGCTAGTTTCAGCAACGGTAGTACTGGTAGTTCTGGAGTTGGAAGCTCCAACTCGAATGCAGACAGTGATGATGCAGGCTGTGGAGGAGCAAATGCAGTCCAACTTTTGACTGCTGCTCGTCTGATTCCTACAAAATATTTTGTGATTTGTTCTTTGCCTTACTGCTGTTTGGCAGACTTGCAATGTAAGCATGATGTATCTTTCCAGTTTGCTTTTATCCTTTTTTTTAATATACTAATTTGCAAAAAAAATTGGCACTTGGCAGCTAGGTGGAGAAAAGACTAAGAGAGGGATGCACTCCTACATACTTTTTTTTTAATTCACGTGCAAGAACTAATTTATAAACATTATTAATATTTACTGTATAATACAAACATATCCCCGTATCTGTGTTTTTGAAAAATTGCCATATCCATATCGCCGTAACCGGGCATCATAGCTACTTACTTTTAAATCAACTTGAGCAGGGGAAATCCCGGCAACATGGCAACAGCCAAAAGCAATTGTTTCATGTATCGGTAAACTATAGAAAGTCCTTGGTATATAAACCTTGATTGACTCTGTTAACATATAAGGTCCTTAAGTACAAAATGAGAACAGTCCTATACAAACTCTGGTTTTATGATATGATGAAGTGCATCAATGCTTGGGGTCTCAGAAATGTTTGCATCAACTCGGCTTATAAGCTATTGGAGTACTCAGTGAGATACACCAAAGTTCCATGTTATCTTCTATAATTTGAGCTGCGGAAAGGAAAAGGGAAAAAGGTAGCCTAGTTGTCTTTGGTGAAACTTATTTGAACAATAAATTTGGACAGAGACCAACACTTATTTACTACAAGGAATGCCTAGCTGCGTATGCAAGTATGGACTTGAGTTGTCTGTTAATCAAAGGGAAAACCCACGGGCAAAGATTCTCTACATTATGGTTAACAATTTTCCGGATTGCATGAACATCACAACCAAAGAACAATATGGAATCAAATAATATCAGAAACAAGGAAACCACAATGCAGAATCAAGAAAATATGATAGCCACAGGGCAGTTAATTACCTCAATTGCTTTGCTCGGGGCTACTCGAATGACATTAACAAAGTTGCCGCGAAACAACCCAGTCCATCCTTCATGCTTCATGATAGACTCAAACACCTCTGCAGAGGAATTCCCATTACTCCCGACCATCAAATGAGTCCTAATCGTCTCCAAAGGCGCGACAACTGTCCTCGACACCGCTCCTGCAATCCCACCGCTGATCAGCCTCTTCAGGTGGGAATTCCCAACCTTAATCTTGATCTTCACCGCCGTCTTCTTCCCCTTCTCCATCAACCTCACTCCTTCGCTCGGCAGGGATGTCTCGACGTACTTCATGTAGGGATTCCCCGGCGATGTGGTGCTAGAGGAGGAGGCCGGGAAGCCGGACCCTACCTTCTGGCCGACGCTGGCGAATAGGCCGGCGGGTGGGTGGAAGGACTGGTGGAGGGTCCATGCCAGGTTGAATCCGCCATCGCTGTCGACATTACCAGGCGATGCAGGTGGTGGCAGGGAGAGGAAGCAGCAGCTCCAATCCGCCGCCGCCGCCTCCGCGCATTGCAACCGCGCGCCGCCGCTCTTGTTGCTCATCTCCTCAGCCCGTCTTCCTGGATTCCCTGGAAGGGCTCGGCCCTCCTCAAGTCCAAGAACCAGAAAGGCGGCTCGAGGAATCACGCCTCACAAAGGAATGAAACTCGATGACGACGGATATCAGGGGGATTCAACTGGCGTCGCGTGGGAAAGACGCGGAAAGGGGAGGGGAATCTTGGTGCCGGGTAAATTCACTCCAGGGATTGCGCTCTAAATTCATTCAAAGAATCTGCATGGGGTAGGAAAAAACGAAATCAATGATTAAAGATTCGGAGCCGTTTTCTCCATTGCTTGATTTGGAACCGGAATGGGAGCGATTTACCTCGGACGCGCATTTACTCGCGCTTCTTGACCACCGCCGCCGCCGCCGGCCAGGAAATGGACTCAAAAGAGGCCGCACGCCAACAAGACTGCACTTTTGTTGTTGCCGTTTCCTCTCGCGTTGTACAGTACTTTTCCTCCCTCCTACTTCTCCTTTTCCTCAATCCAAGACTACCCCGACTGGGCCTGCGCACTTGCTCGCCCATTAATGGTGGTGGTGCCACGCGCCCTGTCCCTCCACTCCTACTCAAAGTTTCGTCTCACCAACTCCAAGTACGTATTCTCAAAAAAAAAAAAACTCCAAGTAGTACATTTTTCTTTGTGAGGAAAAACTGCTAGATGCACCTGAGCCAAAAAAAAAAATGTCAGTAAACGAAGAAAAACGTGGCTTACAAAAATTCGCTCCGCCTACAGGTATACAAATTGGAAAGCAAATAGCTCTTGCGTGTCAGGTACACCTTAGATTCGTATTCTTTCAGATTAGACTTTTTGTTCCTCCTATATTAATATAGCAAATACATGGTATAACAAATGTGATAGAGCCACAGCACAGCCAAACCTAAACGAAAAGAAAGAGAACAGAAAAACCTAAATGAAAAGAAAGAGAATAGAAAAAGAATAAATGTCAACATTGGCAGTTCGATGAAACGGAGATGGCCCTCCACCCTGCGCCCCTGGAAAGGTCCCACTGTGCTCCTGTCATTTCAAACCGTCGTGTATCAAGCAACACCTTCAGCAAGGAATGCGATGACGACACTGATGTCGCCCGGACTAGTCCTACAGTTTCCACCGGTACACGGAGGGGGGTGGGGAGGAGGTACCCGACGCCCTCCATGAAGGAATGGCGACACCCGCAGGCGTCACCGCGTCAGTGTCGGGCGGGGCCGATAAGGATTTCTCCTACCCCCAAAGAACCACCACCCCGGATGGTCCGAAAATGCTCCACCCAATCAACCGCCAACCAGCTCGCACCACCACGGAACAGGCGCCATCTTCGTCATCTCACCATGAGCATCAGCACGAGGCCTCGAGTCCCGAGCAAGGGGACAGTGGTACCGGGGGTAGCAGCATTGCAGCCGCGCGGGAGGGACTACCTCCACCGCCGTGGCAGTAGCCGAACAGGGACACACCAAGGCTGACCCGGTTGAGCCCAAATGGGCCCATAAAGCTCCGTCGCCACGTTGCAGCAAGGGCTTCCGTGTCGGGGGGATAACCCCGGGGTGGGGAAAGCCAGGAACAAGTAGGCCGGCTCCAGAAGATGCAGGCCGTCTGGCCTCCAGGAAGGACAACTCTAGCTAACTGGCAAACACACCCGGCTAGGCTTATAACCTTCCCGACTGGCCTGTCTAGCCGGTTCCCAGAAGAACCGGCCGGGTGGCCATTTCCACCCGGCTCACCTCGGATTCGATGGAGAGCACGGAAGGGCTGACGCTCCGTGTGGGGTACGCCTCTGGCTCTCCCTTTTCATCGGGCTAGCTGGCATGACGTCATGGCCAGCGCTACCCGATGAAGATAAAGCAAGGTGGTCGGCTGGACTGGCGAAAGCAGTCCGGATGACCGTTAAAGCAAGGATGACGCCCCAAAGGAAGCCCGGGTGACCACTAAAGAGAAGGATGACGCTAAAAGAAGGGCGGACTAGGTCCTGGCCCACCGGCTAGGCCCTGCAGCCGGCCCTGTCCTGTAAACCCATATCCAAACAGTAAACCCTAGGACCCGATCTGTAATCTGCCCTCTAGACAAGTATATAAGGGAGGGCAGAGCTAGGGTTCTAGGTAGGCAACAATATAAGGATAGAAGTGCTAGCATCAAGTTCCCATCTTCCTCTAGCTCTCAATAGTCTCTAAGGAAATAGCTCAAGGAGCATCTGTACTGAGCATCAACTCCCACATATAGTTCATCCTGCAGGAGTAGGGGTGTTACCTCGCCAAGAGGGCCCCAAAGATGGGTACGTCATTGTGTTTGCAGTTCACCGTGCCCAACCCGTTGCGTGAGCCACCGAATGCATCCGTGTGTCCCTTCTTTGCCATCCCCAATGGCACTGCCGTGTTCCACACCACGACAGTTGGCGCCCATCATAGGGCACAACGCTTCGGCTGAGATCATCTTCCGCACGGGACTTCCACTCGTCGCCGGTGAACGCGTGGCCTCTAGCCTCGTTCTCATGCTGGGTGCCTTCGACTGCGTCATCGACAACATAACGTGCTTCGCCGGTAACACCTTCCCCACCGACGGCTCCATCACGCATTTTGGAGACGTCCGCGTCTACGTCGCCACTGTCACTGAGGTTTTCCCCAGCATGGTCACCCCTGTCCTCGACGTGCCCCTCACCCACAGCCCAGTCGTAGGGAGTGGTTGCATCGAAGTCATCGTGGTAAACGCTCGCGAAAACCACCGACCACCTCAAGAACATCGGGTAGGAGGAGAAAACTCCGCGCCCGAGCAAGAGCAAGACCCGCTCACCGCCTCCATCTAGCAGTTGCACGCTCCGGTCGTCGTCGAGACAGATCCAGCGACCGCAGCGGCAGCGCTCGAAGCTACGCGCCAAAAACTACTGGAGGAAGCCACCAAGGTCGCAGCTAACCAACATCGGCTGAACGCCACCATGCACGAATACAACGCGGCTCACGGTTTCCCCAGGAAGATCCAGCACTAGGGGCGTGACCTGGCGTCGGAACTGGACCGCGCCGCCGATTCGCATACAGGTGTGGCGCAGCCCGTCTACAGCACTCCCACCAAGAACATGAGGGCAGCCGAGGCGGCAGCTGCGGAGCTAAAACACCTTGAGGGCGAGGAACTTCGTCGCCAGCAAGAGCGCGTGCAGCTCCTCGTGGCCACTGCGAACAAGCAGCAAGCCGAGGGCGTCCCTAACCAGGTGGGAAACTCCCGAGACATCGTCGTCCGCAAAGGCACGGACCAGACGGCGCACGACGGAAGCAAGAATCAACATGCCTCTTCTCCAGGAGGGGTTGGGCAAAACAACCGCCCGCGTGGTGAATCCGGCAATCGCGGTCGCCACAACCGGGACGCCGCCACCTCCAGCGTAAGCCGCGCTCCGGCAGCCGGAGCTTCCCAGGGGAAAAAGACGCGAGCACCGGAGGAGGGAGCAGACACGAACAAGGACCCGCCTGCGTCACGCCTGAAGGGCCGGCTCAGTCCCCGAGAACCAGCTGACGCGCGGGAGCGCATCGACCTCCTGGTGCAGTCACGCACTTTGGAGGAGGAAAGTCTGGCTGGCCCGAAGTGTTTTGGCCCGCGCATCCGGAGCGAGCCGTTTCCAAAGGGATTTTCGCTCCCAAGGAACACGCCAAAGTATAACGGAACCATCAAGCCTGAGGATTGGTTGGTCGATTACACCACCACGGTGGGAATCGCCAATGGCAACCTCTGCCTGGCCGTCCGCTATGCCCCCCTCATGCTCGTCGACTCGGCAAGGACATGACTCAGTAGCCTCCCCGACAACAGCATCAACGCCTAGATGGACTTCAAAGAAGCGTTCACCCGTAACTTCACCGGAACATACAAGCGACCGGGTCGGCCTCACGAGCTTGCCCTCTGCGTACAGGGCAAGGACGAGTCGGATCGTGCCTACCTCACCCGATGGACCAGCATGCACAATTCGTGCGAAGGGGTGCGTGAAGCTTTTATAGGCGTTGATCAGCGGCAGCGCGAATCTGGACGGAGGCGGACGATCGGGTGGTCGCCGGAGCTCCACCGAGCTGCTTCCCGGGCGATGCCCACTGTCACGAGGAAGAAGAAAGGGAAAAAGATCGAAGGGGTATGCGGGCTTGTGGTGGGTCGTTTGGGCTGTAGAGTGTTGCGTATGAGCGACGGTTAAGGTAGCGAGGATGTGGGCCGTGGGCCAGTTTCTGGTCTGAGTTCCTTTTTTTATTCTTTCCAGTTTTCTGTTTTAATTTTGAGGTTTGTATTTTTATATTTGGTTTGAACTTTTCTTTATGGAATTTTATTTGCTGAATACTTGTAGCAACAATAAAGTTATTAAGAATCAATTTGTGAACTTTTATTATATATTATGATATTTTCTTTATTTCCTTTATATATATCCTTTTTCTATTATTATTTGTGAGAGCCTTTAATATGAATTTAATTGGGCAAAAATTTGTAAAATTATTATAGAATGCATTACTACTAACTAATGAGATTTTATTCTCATTAATATATAATATTAAGGCAACTTTTATATTTAGTGATCCTTCATAAGTATTTGGTACATAAAGTTCTAAGTACTAATGGGGTTAATATTATTCCTATGAATTTAGGAAATAGCAATATAAATATTTTATTATTACTAACTTAAGAGTTAAAGATTTGAGATTATAAATGGCTATCATGAATTATGGGAGTTTTAATATTTTTATAACCTTTGATAATTGTAAATAAGGGTGAATTGTTCAGATATATTATCTTTATGTTAAAGATCTTGAATGATATCACCATTTAGAATAAAATGGTGAGATTGTTTTCTAGGCTAACTTATGAGAAATAATTGATTAAGATAGTGCCTAAGCACCTATGATAATGATGATTGAAAATGAAAAAGATGTGCTCAAGTGATTTGCTATAGGAAAATATTTCTATGAAGCTTGGTGTAAATAAGATGATAGATCAATCAGATGCAATGGATAATATGTTTGGTAAAGATTTAGAGTCTAATGTTTACCAAGAATTCCTATCTTCCATAATTCACAATCCTGGACTTCTAAGTAAGGAATTCCTTTCCTAGATATATTACTTCTCTATATCCATCATCATGTGCTAACAGGATGAGCTTTTCTTTACAGAATCTTCTGATCCACCTTTTATTCTTCTCATTCCATTTATAAATCCAATGAGCTTGGCATTAAAGCTTTTCATAATCTTCTCAGATCTATACTTGGTTATATCAACTACTCTACTGTTGATAGCCTCCAACCTAACAAGTAGTTGCTTTAAATTCCATTCATACTCTTCCTAAATCATCTTTCATTAATATCACTTCAATAGATGTATACATAAAATCCTTCTTCAC
The DNA here is from genome assembly GCA_916181665.1 of Avena sativa. Classification (NCBI taxonomy): domain Eukaryota; kingdom Viridiplantae; phylum Streptophyta; class Magnoliopsida; order Poales; family Poaceae; genus Avena; species Avena sativa. The sequence goes on along the minus strand of OV702293.1, from coordinate 5,310,771 downwards.
CTCAAGTGCTTAGTATTTCCAAAGATAAAACTACTACTTCTATAATCCAATGTTACTCTAGCATCATCTTATTCATACTATCTTGTCTCTTCTTAACTCTAGTATCTAACATTCCAACCTCACATTATATTAAGATGACTTGTAATGTCTAATCTAGGATAATATATCTATACTATGGTTCAATCATGTTTTATCCACCAATGTCACTTATACATGGTATAAGCATTCAATATTGGTGAGTAAGGCATGATCATTATAATCCTTTGATCCTTTATGGTTCAGGTTTCCAGTTGGCTAAAAAAGGCTTCCACCCATACAACATTACAGTTGTATTATAATTATATTCCATTTAGCTTTATTTGATTAAGAGATATAATTCATTGATTATACCTACTTGATCCAATAGGACTACTCCTGGTAACTTATCTTCAGACTTCATCCTTGTAATCTTCTTTGTTACCATATTGATTTGATTTCCTCCAATTACTCCCATCCTATAGATGAAATCTAAAACTAGCATCACTATTTACCTATTCTTACTTCTTTCTTTATAAGCCTTAAGTGAATGCTATAATAAGGACACGAGTTGATAGGTCAAGAATTGATATGTCAAGAATTGGTGAATCAATAGTTGATTACTCAATATTGATGAACAACAGATATTGGAATATGATTCCAATAGGAATGGTAAAGATTAATGTGGATAAAAATATACATGGTGAATGATCTTCGAATTGGTTTCTTTCCTGCTCAATCTCACTAAAGAGTTAAGGTTAGGTATTACCATGATAATCATGGTATAAGTAGATGAGATTAAGATAGATCAAGATTTAGTTGTTACATTCTTATTACTTAATTTATATTTATAACTTGGTATTCATGAGTTGTATATTGAATACCAGGATATGATTGCTTAAGGATCAAATATAAATCATTAAGTAATGTATTAGGTTTAACTTCTATTAGATTTGATCTACCCTTAGATCAAATCTCCTTTACCCAAAATAAGGTTTTAGCAAAGGTCATACTGAAACTTATCGCAGTCAACTTGATGATCTACTTCAATTCCATCAAGTTAAGAGAAGCTTCAATCTCTTTGACAAGTTTTTATTTAAAAGCGTGAAAATTATTCGGATTTTCTATGCATGAATGCAATGCACACAACTGTGTTCAGCTTATTTCTAAGCTCAAATGTTGGGATGTTACAGACTCTCCCCTTAAAATAAACTTCGTCCCCGAAGTTCGTATACTCTCACGTTTCGGAGTAAGGAATTGTCTTGCATTGATTATGATAGATCTCAACTCCATGGTAAACTTAATGGAAATAACTATATTATTCCATATCCAGATCCTCTCCTTTAATCCTCATCATACTCAACAATCTTTAACTTGATCATCAATCTTCCTTATTATACTATGTAAGGTGTAGGAAGGCTCACTAAAACAGGTTTTAAATGTTATTATTAAATAGTGTGGTCAAAATACTAATCTTTGATTTGTCATTATATGAGTTGTACTGGTAATTCTTCCAAATATTGGTTTTGAACACATTTAGTCCAAACCCATTGGAATTTCTTATTTCTCTACACATGTCAAATTGGATGTGCTATGTTACCTCTTAAGGATCACTTAAGAATTGTTTCTTTTAGAATTAGTCTGTTAGGATTAATCTTTTATCACCTTCAAGATTTTACCTTATTAAGCTTTGGATAATCTTTCATTATCACCTATAGTACTTCTTCAACTTTCATTTATAATGTTTACTCTCCCCCTTAGGGTTTACTAATAGTCTTCAAACTATCTATTTAGTATTTATTGGCTTTATAATTAGAATATTGGTCTCTATCCATCGTATACTCTACCTAGTTAGGGTCTTATGAAAGATTATACGGTGTATCCACACAATTGTGGATCTCCGAAATGAATATTTCAGCATTATTTGTCTTACTTACTATTTGGACATTTTTGCTTTGATATGTCTGACTTCGCGAAACGTCTTAGAGAACTGTCGCTTAATATTTTATACTCCTTTAGGTCTTACTTAGCATAGGCCAAGTTTTATGCTCTTTATGCAACCATTATGATGATCTGGTTAACTATGTCAACCATCACCGGTTGTGGACAAGATACCAACCATGGATCAAATATCAGCTGCGGATTATCCTAGGGTGTATGGATTACCCTACGGTTCCCAACATCCTTATGGCATTCTCTCTGAACTGTCAGAGCTTGAATACCTTTTTTCTCCGAAACTTCGTATTTACATGGATTCATGATGCTTCCATGAACTTGGTACAATTACTTTATTAACTTCCTATCAACATCACCTACTTTAGGTGAACTCTAAGTTCATGACTCCTTATTGCTCCAAATATGTTCTACACTAGACTTCCTTCTTATATCTGGCTAAGAATAACCTGAGCTTGATCTATCCTCCAAATTGGATTGATACTCCTCATATTTGGCTTTACCCTTCATGTAGGTCTTCATCTTGGTCTTTGGAACTCGTCACTCCCTTACACGAATTCCCATTTTTTATCTAGGTCTATAACATCAAGTAGTAACTGGATGTTGCAACATGCATTTGCACACCAAGTCAAACTTCATGTACAGATCTAGTCAATCAAGAAGATCCAAGAAAAACAAATAAATCCAAATGTGGTACATATAACACACTTTTCTCTAAGCCCTGAATATAGTAGTTGAGTATAATATCTCTAGAATTCAGGCTTAGTTGTGTAGTATATGACACCTACTCATATAGGGTTACATCGTGATACTTAGCACATAGGGGTCAAACCATTCTTTATCTTAATATTTACCCAAATTGCTCAATTGCAACAGGATAATCTTAAGCAAAGTGGTCTCAATTTTGGTTTCGACTAACCTTTGGTCTTACCTTTGAAAGGATTAACTATCACCAACCTTTCTTATTTAATAGATCACCTCACATGATCTCTCCAAATGACTAACTAGATTCTATTTCTATCTTGTTAACACCCGAATTTTTAATCCCAGATGCCTGTTATGCCACACATCGCAATCCCAGGATTACCATTTTTGCGAGACATAACATATTTGGATATCATAGTACATCATCCATTACAAACCATACATAAGGTCTTACACAAATAAGGATCTCATGATCCAGTTCTTAATACAACTCAAGCAGCGGAATAACGTAATAATAAAGGTAGCGTAGGCGAAGCTCCATCTTCGGGGTCACAAGCAATGCTGACGATGGGAGATGATCCTAGTTATCGTAACCTTCCCGCGGTCCATCATCCTGGGACTCCTCTTCATAGTATGGCCATGGGAATAACTAGGTACAAAGCCATGAGTACTCTTTAAGTACTCGCAAACTAATACTAACAAGTGAATGGGGTTTTTGTAGTAGGACACTAAGCTCTAGGGTTGTTTTGCAAAAAGCCAGATTTACCTCTACTAAGTTCAGAAGCAAGAAAAGCTAGTTGAAGTTTTATAACACCTAATTGGGAACTTGAATTTCATATCACAACCCTGTTGTGGTCAAGTCAAAGTCTCAATTCATATCACAAGTCATTTTGAAAACATCTGACGGGGGAACAGTATGACCACTCCAACTGTCCATAACTGCGGACACGGCTATTCGAATAGTTTGACACTCTACAGAGATTGTACACTTTCACCACAACATTCGATACATCCGTCAGGAACAAATCCTGAATTCACCATACTCAGTATGCGGATAATCAATCCTAACCTTTCAATTACACGCCCTAGTATAGGCACCTCTCCCGTGAGTTTGGCCTGCCAACCATGACCAACTGTCATCTTGGGTACTGCATAGGTGGACAATCTTCACAAGGTAGCCTCAGCTCAGATCTTGGCCGTGAGGGAACCCATACTAAGGTATATAAGTTTCTAGTCAAGCCCTACTCAATCTTCCGGTATTGTGGTTGTACGGTAAAATTGGAATGGTATCGCATCCAGACAACCATCAGTTTTAAAAAGGGCTAAGGCTCATGCCTCAACATTTTCATCATCAAAATCATCTAGTGTTCGGAAACACATGTAAAAACATTTCAGTAGAATGACTCATCATTCCAAGGTTTTCATAACCATTTTCTCCAAGTATTCCCATCTAAAGTTGATCAAGTTTTAGGCTTAGCACTAGCATCTACAAGTGGGATAAGTACTAATGAGGGGTGGTAAACAAGTGGAGATTAATTGAGTTCAATCTCATGCCTTAGGATGAAATCAAGATTATCTAGCTTAGGCCAAATTTAATGCTATTTATGCAACCTTCAATGATCTGCCTAGAATCTACAAGTCACTTAAGTACTCTCTAAGAAATAGCTTTGATAAAGAAATGAAGTAGAAAGCTTGCAAGTAAAACTAGGATTGGGTATCATCAAATGTGTCTAACCATGCATGCTTAGTGCATTGTATAGGTTATCTAACTTTCATAACTGCAAGTGTTAACTTGCATAGGTCAACTTGGTTAGTAAGGCTTGCCTTGTGCAGAGCAGTGGTTGAAGTTCTCCTCGGCTTCTTCTTCGTAGTATCCTCCTTCCTCGTCATATCCTTGGTCGGTACTAGCGTCTATAAATAAATACGAGGTACACAATCACCAAACAATACTTAACTATTTTCAATCATCACACAAAGGGGTGGTATAGATGATCTAGTATCATCACTAACATTACAAGATTAAAGCCTTTGTCTTATTTATTTTATTTTTAGAAAAGTAATTTCTACTCATTGAAAAACTACTTAAGATTTAATATTCTCCAAACCAAACATGGGATCATGTTGACACATGCCATCACCACATATTTCAGTACATGGGAATGTGATTTAAAGTGGTGTCACAATTTAATAAGGTTTAACCTTTTTATTTTAAATGATTAAAGTGACTAGAAATGCCTATGTGGCATTCTTTTATTACTTGAATCTTATTTCTGTAAGTAAACCCAAATGTTTTTATATATTCTGAAAGGTATGATCAAATGTGATTTTTGAGAGTTGGAATCAACTCAAAAGCTATTATGGTTGAAATTTGAAAAATGTTTGAATGCAGAAAAGCTTCTGACTTGTTATTTTTACCAAGGTTGATCTACAAATCTAAATGATTTGAATCCAATGGTCTTGAATTAAGCATTTCAATACCTTTCTAACAAAATTGGTTTCATGCAATTTGGTTTACTGAATCGAGCTGGGTTGATTTTTGAAACTAGGTACAAAACTAAGTTTGAATTAAAATAGAAAAATCTAAATTCAAGCGGTTGGGCTGCGCGGGAAAGGTTAATGGGCCGGCCCAGTGTGACTCCGCAGCGCGGGGCGCAGCTAACAGGGCGGTTCCACCAGTCAGTGGCTCATAACACGTGAAGCAGTACGGGGCTGTGTGGTTCGTTGGATTAGAAGGGCGATCAACGGCTGAGGGTCGTCATCGACGATGAACATGTCACTGGCGAGATCGAACCCTAGAGGCTCGGTGGGGGTGCATAGGGGCCATACCAAGGCTCCAGCAACGACCGCGAGGCGGGCAAACGAACGAGTGGTCGACGGTGAGCTCAGGGACGGTCGAGGCTGCTCCGGGGTGGTCAAAATCAACGGCTCCCTTCTTCTCCAGAGGCGGCCTGCTCCGGCGCAATTCCGGCGAGCTGCTGCGCCTCGTGCTCCGGCGAGAGGGTGGAATGATCAGTGAGGTGAGGGGAGTGGAATGGTGTGCTTCAATCGGCTGGGGGTCACCTCCTTTTATAGGCTCGACGATGAGACCGAGAGGGATGGGCAGGCGACGGTGGCGACACGGCTACGGGCGGCTAGAGGCATGGCTGAGGTTGGTGATCGTCGGGCGGTCTCTTGGCGATGCTCTAAGACTTGAATGCGAGATTAGGGGTGGTGGCAATCGGTCGGGAACGTGCGGTGCTCTGCGAGGCAGAGGCGGCGAACTCCGCAGCGTGTGGTGGCTACGGGGTACGGGCAATGAAACGATCATGTCTAGTGGTCTCCTGGGACGGTGGGGTGCATGCTGGTGGGCGGCAAGGGCTCGAGGTGGTCGGGTTGAGTGGGAACGATGCATGCATGGTGGTGCACGTCGGCATGGTCGACAGTGGCGTGGGCATGCCGTTCCTGGTGGTTCTTGTCTCTGTCCTTGAGCTAGGGTTGGTCGAGAGGGGGCAGTGAGGCATGGGCTACCTCCCAGACAAGGTTGGCACAACTAGTTCTTCCTCTAGCTTGCTGTCCACACTGGGGTGACATGGTAAGGCTCGACCTGCTCACCATTGTTGGCAATGGCAAGATCACAGTGATGCTAGAGGTTAATAACTAAGCTAGATGATCTACTAGATGTTTGCTGTGAGCTAGAGAGGGGACAAGGTTGGGCAAATCACTGCTCAAAATAGTGTTTGTGATTTGTTTGATTTGAATCTGCAAGCTGTTTGATAAAATGTCCACAAGAACTTGAGTTTTGAATTTTGAAAAGATTTTTGGTGGGTGTGCTAGGCATGTGTTGAGGATTCTGTGGATGCTTGGGTTTTGAAACTTGAACTTGTTTGAGTGGTTTTTGAAATAGTGGGATCTTCTCATATGAGATAGATTCAATTTTAAACTGTCATTTAAACTTATCATTTGAATGTTTTTGGATGATCACAAAGTGGGTCTTGGTACCTTATTATGTGTACTAACAATGGGTGCAAAGATCCACAAATGTTTCTGTTGAGTTTTGAAAACTAGAGATTGCCAAAGTAGGCATGAGAGTTAATTTGGAAAAAATGACCATTCACTTTATTTGCTTATTTTGAGTTGTTTGTCTTTCGGAAAAGTTTGGGGATTGTTTAGATGATGTTTATTTCACCTAAGAATCATTTTACAAGCAAAGAAACACAGAACGATGGCAATTCAAAAGAATCCCTATTTTGAATACACACACATATGAATGCTTTCATATTTTTAGTTGGAAAAGTTTTTGTTAACCCTAATTTTGATGATTAGAGTTTGATGATCAAAGTTTAATATTTCTGGGATGTTAAAAACCTTCCCCCCTTAAACAAAATCTCGTCCCGAGATTTGAAAAAGGACGAAAAATATTACCTAGGATTTGATGAGATCGGGAAACTCTGTCCTGATGTGCTCTTCACGCTCCCAGGTAGCTTCCTCTTTCGTGTGGTTGCTCCACTGGATCTTGAGAAACTTGATGCTTCGGGTTCTGGTAGTTCTGAAAGCTTCTTCCAAAATACGGATGGGTACTTCGGGTTAGGTCAGGTCATCGTTGATTTCTATGGTCCGGTGATCAATATTCTTGAACACTTCCGTCTTCTCCAGAACTTCGAGGCACTTGCGAAGTAATGAGATATGGAACACATTGTGCACGGCTGACATTTCTTCGGGCAGTTCCAATTGATACGACACTTCTCCTCGATGGTTTAGAATCTTGAAGGGGCCGATATATCTGGGGGATAACTTTCCTTTTAGTTGGAAACGCTGCATTCCCTTCAATGGCGACACTTTCAGATACACAAAATATCCGATATTGAAAGCGAGGTCTCGACGTCTCTTGTCGGCGTAACTCTTCTGTCTTGACTGGGCTGTCTTGAGGTGCTCACGAATCTTGTGAACTTTCTCTTCTGCTTCTCGTAGGATGCCGGGTCCGAAAATCTGACTCTCTCCTACTTCCGACTAGTTCAAAGGGGTGCCACACTTCCTTCCATAAATGAATTCAAATGGGGCCATTTGCAAACTAGCTTGATAACTGTTGTTGTATGAAAATTCTGCAAACGGTAGACAGTTTTCCCGTTTAGATCCATACTCTAACACACATGCTCTCAACATATCTTCGAGTATTTGATTTACTAGCTCCGTTTGTCCATCGGTCTGAGGGTGATAAGCTGTGCTGAAATCTAGTCGGGTTCCTAAACCTTCTTGGACTTTCTTCCAGAATCTCGAGGTAAACTGAGTTCCTCAATCCGATACGATGTTCTTGGGGACTCCGTGCAAACTGACGATTCTCCCGATGTATAACTCTGCTAGCTTCAAACTTTGATACATGGTCTTGACTGGTAAGAAATGGGCGACTTTGGACAATCTGTCCACTATGACCCAGATAGAGTCATTTCCCCTACTAGAAGTAGGCAGTCCGGTGATAAAGTCCATTCCAACGGAATCCCATTTCCATTCTGGAATTTGCAAGGGTTGCAACAATCCAGCGGGTCTTTGATGTCCCGCCTTGACTCTCTGACATATATCACACTTGGCGATATAGCTTCCGATTTCTATCTTCATCTTATGCCACCAAAATTGCTCTTTCAAATCTTGATACATCTTCGTTTCTTCGGGGTGGATAGAATAAAGAGTATCATGAGCTTCCTTCAGAATAACTTCTTTCAATTCAGAATTTGCTGGTACACAAAGACATCCTTTGTACCACAGAACTCCCTCTTCGTCTTCGGTGAATCCGGGTACTTTGCCTGTACCGATACGACGCTTGATTCCATCGATGCTAGCATTTCCTTTCTGCGCCTCGTTGATCTGGCTGATCAAAGTGGGTTGAAGTTCTATGCTAGCCAAAAATCCTTCACTCACTAATTCCATTCGGAAATCTTCCATATCCTTGTGCAAACTTGGTTGCTCCTTCAAAATCATGGAGTTCAAGCGGAACGGCAATCTGCTAAGGGCATCTGCTACCACATTGGCTTTACCGGGGTGATAGTGAATGTCCAGGTCATAATCCTTGATTAGCTCAATCCATCTTCTCTGTCTCGTATTCAGCTCCTTCTGAGTGAATATATACTTCAGGCTCTTGTGATTCGAATAGATTTCACAACGGTTTCCCATCAGGTAGTGCCTCCATGTCTTCAGGGCTAGAACTACGGCTGCGAGCTCAAGGTCATGGGTTGGATAGTTCTGCTCATGTTGTTTCAGTTGTCGGGATAGATAAGATATAACTTTGCCTTCTTGCATTAGCACACATCCGAGACCGATCTTGGATGCGTCACAATACACGTCAAAGGGCTTCGTGATATCTGGCATGATTAAGATTGGGGCTGAAATCAATCTTCTCTTGAGTTCTTAAAAACTCGCTTCACATTTGTCCGTCCATTCAAACTTCTTATCCTTCTTCAGCAATTAAGTCATGGGTCTGGCGATACTCGAGAATCCTTCTATGAACTTGCGGTAGTATCCCGCCAATCCGAGAAATGCACGAACTTGGGTTTGAGTGGTTGGGGCTTGCCAATCTTCGACATCTTTCACCTTTGCGGGGTCAACGGCAATTCCTCCGGCTGATACAATGTGACCGAGGGATCCTGCCTCCTGTAACGAGAATTCACATTTGCTAAACTTGGCATACAACTGATGCTCTCTAAGGGTTCCAAGAATGGTCCTTAGGTGTAGCTCATGTTCTTCTTCTGATTTGGAATAAATCAGAATGTCATCGATGAAAACAATGAAAAACTTATCCAGGAAGTCTATAAAAATCTTATTCATGAGATTCATGAAATAAGCGTGGGCATTGGTTAATCCAAAAGACATGACAGTATACTCGTATAATCCATATCTGGTGGTAAAGGCAGTCTTTGGAATATCCTCTGCGCGAATCTTGAGTTGATGATAGCCAGTTCTAAGATCAATCTTAGAAAACACTTTGGCACTGGTCAACTGATCAAACAAATCTTCTATCTTGGGAAATGTGTACTTGTTCTTGATAGTGACATCATTCAACATCCGATAATCTGTACACAAACGGTTACCTCCATCTTTCTTATCCACAAACAAGATAGGTGATCTCCATGGTGACGCACTTGGTTGAATTAATCCAATTTCCAACATGGCATCTAGTTGCTTCTTCAGTTCTGCTAGTTCAGACAGGTTCATACTATATGGTCTCTGGGCTATGGGTCCTGTTCCGGGGATTAGTTCAATGATAAACCCGATATCCCGATCTGGGGGCATACCGGGCAAAACACCTGGAAATACATCGGGGTATTCACAGACTATCCGGACTTGGTCAATGGTAGGTTGGGCTATACTCTTGTTGCACTTGAATTGACGAGGTAAGGTTTCGGATACATGCTCGACTGATACTCCAGCTGTATTGGTCATGGTTATGGCTTTCTTGGCACAATCAATTAATCCTTTATGTTTGGACATCCAATCCATTCCTAGTACTACTTCCAAACCTTTAGTTCCGAGTACTATCAGATTAGCATAAAAATCTATGCCATGGATTCGGATAGGGACGGCTTTGCAAATTTCCCTAGCTTTGGTGGTTGAACCAGGAATTTGAACAATCATAACATGCTTCAGTTTGGTTGGTTGAATCTTACTAGTGCATGCAAATTCTTCGGTGACAAATGAGTGGGATGCACCAGAATCAAACAACACTCTAGCAAGTACTGAATTAACAGAAAACATACCCATCACGACGTCTGGCGCTTCCTGGGCTTCTTCAACATGCATGAGAAAAAGACGGCCGTTGCGGTTGATTGAATTCCCTGGGGCAAACCTTCTTCCAGGCTGAACACGACGCTGCTGCTGAGCTAGGGCATTTGCATTGGGGGCTGCGGCATTCTTCTTGGGGCACTCATTTGAGTAGTGACCCTTATTTCCACAGTCATAACAAGTCACTTGCGACTTGTCCTTTGCTGCAATAGGCACAACATTGCTTCTAGTCCTCGGGGCAGTGTTGGTGTTGGCGGCAACATTGTTGTTGTTGAACTTGGGTGGTGCACGGTTGAAATTGTTAGGGTTGCCGGGGTTGTTGTGATTTCCTCCGGTCCTTGGGTTTCCACGGTTGGGATAGGTCGGACGGTTCATCAGGGGTCGGTTGGTTCTCGGGGCAAATCCTGGAGATGGGTTGGGGCGATACTTTGGGGTATGATGGGTTCCTGGCTGATGCATCATGCGGTGCTTGCGGTTCTCATTGGCTTGGTTGATCTTTCCTTCCATCTGGATGGCCGAGTCGAAGAGGGCTTCAATATCAGCAAAGGGGATATTGACCAATACCGTCTACATATCATCGTGCAGACCATTCAGGAATCTTTCTTTCTTCTTGGCTTCGGGGTCGATCTCATCCGGGGCATACCTAGCTAATGACAAGAATTTGTCACGGTATTCCACTACGGTCATCCTTCCTTGACTCGGTTCTCTGAATTCATCTCTCATTCTCTTGATCAAACCCGGTGGCACATGGGTTCGGCTGAACTTCGCCTTGAATTCCTCCGAGGTCATCATCTGTCCTCCGGTCATTGCACGAACGATGTTCCACCATGCTCTTGCATCTCTGGCTAGATAGTGGGTGGCGAACAGAACTTTCTCGTTAGCTTCCACTCTGGCGACTTCCAGGTTGTTCTCCATGGTTTGCAGCCAATCATCTGCATCTAAGGGCTCTTCGGACTTGGTGAAAACAGGTGGGTTGGTGTTCTGGAAATTCTTGAGCTTAGATCCATGGTTGTCCTGATTTCCTTGGCCTTAATTGTTGTGGGCCAGCTGAGCTATCTACTGAAGGGTGGCTAAGTTGGCTTGACATTCGGCTCTTTCAGCTTCGCGGTCAGAAACCAACATTTGCAGGAACTGCAACATCGGGTCCGGGGATGAACCACTTCCTCCGCGAGGCATCTGAAGATTGAGATAGATCATGAGAAAAGAGGGAAATTTCTAAGGTTCAGGGACTTTGAAAAGTTTTTAAAGTTTGACTCAGATTTTCTAGCAACTTGCTTTTCATTCATTCATTCATTCATTCATAGCACACGATACAAACACACACCACAACAAAGGAAAACAAATGGTTTTAAGAACCATTCTGGAAACTACGATACAGTGGGACCGAATACAACTCACTACGCTAGTGCTCAAGTGCTACTACTCCTTGGAGTCGGTGTAGTCGTCATCCTCATCATCCTCATCGTCATCGATGAAGGCGAAATCATCCTCATCGGTGAAGAAGTCCATGGCCTGATCCTCCAGAAAATCATCATCATCGCTGAGATAGGAGTAGGGGTCTCCACGAAGATCTTCTCCGGCATTCTCCCTTTCCTCCAACTGCATGTCTCTCTCGTGGATGGTCTCCTCCAAATCCGAGATACGGTGGCGAAGACGGGCAATGATGCGCTCCTTCTTTTCGAGCTGACGGCGGCGAGACTTGCAATCCTTCGCTAGCATGGTGATGGTCTGATCCTTCGTCCTGATGATGGCGGACTTGTGATTGGAGTAGTCACGGGCATTGTCCAGTTCTTGTTGATGATCATACATCATGAAGCTAAGGTGGTCCAACTGAGTCTTCAACTCATGGTGGTATGGGGCTTCCAGTGGCTGTCCCATAGCACCACGCCTTGGAAAAAACTCAAAGCGGGTACCCTTGATCTGGTTGATACTCTGCCCACACAGACGGGCAAGAGCTTCCTGCATGGCCCTGGCAAGTCCATCGAGCCAGTTGTTCTCTCTTAAGGTGAACTGAATTCCCTCAGCAGTGGGAGGTTCAATCTTTCCTCGGAGACTTGCAACAACTAGCCATTGCCGATCTTCTTCTTCCTGATCATTGAGGTGAGCTCCGAAGAACTCGGGGTGTGGACGCTCCAGAAGTTCCGAAAGCTGGTCCAAATCCTGCTCAAAGATGAGGTCTACTCCATTCCCCAGCTGATAAAACTTGCTGTACCTCACGTCCATCTATAAGTGTATAGGATGAGTAAGTTAGTAGAGTGATCAAGTGTGTCAAATTTTATGTATTTTGCAAGATTTTTTGGGGAACATGAATTTTTACGAGAGAAACAAAGTGATAAGAATGGGAATAAGTTTTTGTAAATATTTGCTTCCTTTGGTTTTGAAACTAAGTTTTTGATTCAAACGTCCAGTCTAACTAGGGTCTCCTATGGTCAGGATGGCTTTGATACCAACTTGTCAACACCTGGATTTTTAATCCCAGATGCCTGTTATACCATACATCACAATCCCAGGATTACCATTTTTGCGAGACATAACAGATTTGGATATCACAGTACATCATCCATTACAAACCATACATAAGGTCTTACACAAATAAGGATCTCATGATCCAGTTCTTAATACAACTCAAGCAGCGGAATAACTTAATAATAAAGGTAGCATAGGCGAAGCTCCATCTTCGGGGTCACAGGCAATGCTGACGATGGGAGATGATCCTAGTTGTCATAACCTTCCTGCGGTCCATCATCCTGGGACTCCTCTTCATAGTCTGGCCATGGGAATAGCCAGGGACAAAGCCATGAGTACTCTTTAAGTACTCGCAAACTAATACTAACAAGCGAAGGGGGTTTTTGTAGTAGGACACTAAGCTCTAGGGTTGTTTTGCAAAAAGCCAGATTTACCTCTACTAAGTTCAGAAGCAAGAAAAGCTAGTTGAAGTTTTATAACACCTAATTGGGAACTTGAATTTCATATCACAACCCTGTTGTGGTCAAGTCAAAGTCTCAATTCATATCACAAGTCATTTTGAAAACATCTGACGGGGGAACAGTATGACCACTCCAACTGTCCATAACCACGGACACAGCTATTCGAATAGTTTGACACTCTACAGAGATTGTACACTTTCACCACAACATTCGATAAATCCGTCAGGAACAAATCCTGAATTCACCATACTCATTATGCGGATAATCAATCCTAACCTTTCAATTACACGCCCTAGTATAGGCACCTCTACCGTGAGTTTGGCCTCCCAACCATGACCAACTATCATATTGGGTACTGCATAGGTGGACAATCTTCACAAGGTAGCCTCAGCTCAGATCTTGGCTGTGAGGGAACCCATACTAAGGTATATAAGTTTCCAGTCAAGCCCTACCAAATCTTCAGGTATTGTGGTTGTACGGTAAAATTGGAATGGTATCGCATCCAGACAACCATCAGTTTTTAAAAGGGCTAATGCTCATGCCTCAACATTTTCATCATCAGAATCATCTGGTGTTCGGAAACACATGTAAAAACATTTCAGTAGAATGACTCATCATTCCAAGGTTTTCATAACCATTTTCTCCAAGTATTCCCATCTAAAGTTGATCAAGTTTTAGTCTTAGCACTAGCATCTACAAGTGGGATAAGTACTAATGAGGGGTGGTAAACAAGTGGAGATTAATTGAGTTCAATCTCATGCCTTAGGATGAAATCAAGATTATCTAGCTTAGGCCAAATTTAATGCTCTTTATGCAACCTTCAATTATCTTCCTAGAATCTACAAGTCACTTAAGTACTCTCTAAGAAATAGCTTTGATAAAGAAATAAAGTAGAAAGCTTGCAAGTAAAACTAGGATTGGGTATCATCAAATGTGTCTAACCATGCATGCTTAGTGCATTGCATAGGTTATCTAACTTTCATAACTGCAAGTGTTAACTTGCATAGGTCAACTTGGTTAGTAAGGCTTGCCTTGTGCAGAGTAGTGGTTGAAGTTCTCCTCGGCTTCTTCTTCGTAGTATCCTCCTTCCTCCTGTATCCTTGGTCGGTACTAGCGTCTATAAATAAATATGAGGTACACAATCACCAAACAATACTTAACTATTTTCAATCATCACACAAAGGGGTGCTATAGATGATCTAGTATCATCACTAACATTACAAGATTAAAGCCTTTGTCTTATTTATTTTATTTATTGAAAAGTAATTTCTACTCATTGAAAAACTACTTAAGATTTAATATTCTCCAAACCAAACATGGGATCATGTTGACACATGTCATCACCACATATTTCAGTACATGGGAATGTGATTTAAAGTGGTGTCACAATTTAATAAGGTTTAACCTTTTTATTTTAAATAATTAAAGTGACTAGAAATGCCTATGTGGCATTCTTTTATTACTTGAATATTATTTCTGTAAGTAAACCCAAATGTTTTTATATATTCTGAAAGGTATGATCAAATGTGATTTTTGAGAGTTGGAATCAACTCAAAAGCTATTATGGTTGAAATTTGGAAAATGTTTGAATGCAGAAAAGCTTCTGACTTGTTATTTTTACCAAGGTTGATCTACAGATCCAAATGATTTGAATCCAATGGGCTTGGATTAAGCATTTCAGTACCTTTCTAACAAAATTGGTTTCATGCAATTTAGTTCACTAAATCGAGCTGGGTTGATTTTTGAAACTAGGTACAGAAGTAAGTTTGAATTAAAATAGAAAAATCTAAATTCAAACGGTTGGGCTGTGTGGGAAAGGTTAATGGGCCAGCCCAGTGTGACTCCGCAGCACGGGGCGCAGCTGACAGGGGGTTCCACCAGTCAGTGGCTCATAACACGCGAAGCGGTACGGGGCTGTGTGGTTCGTTGGATTAGAAGGGCGATCAACGACTGAGGGTCGTCGTCGATGGTGAACATGTCACCGGCGAGCTCGAACCTTAGCGGCTCAGTGGGGGTGCATAGGGGGCATACCAGGGCTCCAGCAACGACGGCGAGGCGGGCAAACGAACAAGTGGTCGACGACAAGCTCAGGGACGGTCGAGGTAGCTCCGGGGTGGTCGAATTCAATGGCTCCCTTCTTCTCCAGAGGCGTCCTGCTCCAACACAATTCTGGTGAGCTGCTGCGCCTCGTGATCCGGCGAGAGGGTGGAATGATCAGTGAGGTGAGGGGAGTGGAATGGTGTGCTTCAATCGGCTGGGGATCGCCTCCTTTTATAGGCTCGACGGCGAGAACGAGGGATGGGCAGGCGACGGTGGCGACACGGCTACGGGCGGCTAGAGGCATGGCTGAGGTTGGCGATCGATGGGCGGTCTCCTGGCGATGCTTTAAGACTTGAATGCGAGCTTAGGGGCGGTGGCAATCGGTCGGGAACGTGCGGTGCTCTGCGAGGCAGAGGCGGCGAACTCCGCGGCGTGCGGTGGCTACGGGGTACGGGCGATGAAACGATCATGTCTAGTGGTCTCCTGGGACGGTGGGGTGCATGCTGGCGGGCGGCAAGGGCTCGAGGTGGTCGGGTTGAGTGGGAACGGTGCGTGCACGGTGGTGCGTGTCGATATGGTCGACAGTGGCGCGGGCATGACGTTCCTGGCGGTTCTTGTCTCTGTCCTTGAGCTAGGGCTGGTCGAGAGGGGGCAGTGAGGCATGGGCTACCTCCCAGACAAGGTTGGCACAACTAGTTCTTCCTCTAGCTTGATGTCCACACTGGGGTGACATGGTAAGGCTCGGCCTGCTCACCATTGATGGCAATGGCAAGATCACAGTGATGCTAGAGGTTAATAACTAAGCTAGATGATCTACTAGATGTTTGCTGTGATCTAGAGAGGGGATAAGATTGGCCAAATCACTTCTCAAAATAGTGTTTGTGATTTGTTTGATTTGAATCTGCAAGCTGTTTGATAAAATGGCCGCAAGAACTTGAGTTTTGAATTTTGAAAATATTTTTGGTGGGTGTGCTAGGCATGTGTTGAGGATTCTGTGGATGCTTGGGTTTTGAAAATTGAACTTGTTTGAGTGGTTTTTGAAATAGTGGGATCTTCTCATATGAGATAGATTCAATTTTAAACTGTCATTTAAACTTAGCATTTGAATGTTTTTGGATGATCACAAAGTGGGCCTTGGTACCTTATTATGTGTACTAACAAGGGGTGTAAAGATCCACAAATGTTTCTGTTGAGTTTTGAAAACTAGATATTGCCAAAGTAGGCATGAGAGTTAATTTGGAAAAAATGACCATTCACTTTATTTGCTTATTTTGAGTTGTTTGTCTTTGGGAAAAGTTTGGGGATTGTTTAGATGATGTTTATTTCACCTAAGAATCATTTTACAAGCAAAGAAACACAGAACCATGGCAATTCAAAAGAATCCCTATTTTGAATACACACACATATGAATGCTTTCATATTTTTAGTTGGAAAAGTTTTTGTTAACCCTAATTTTGATGATTAGAGTTTGATGATCCAAGTTTAATATTTTTGGGATGTTACATATCTTGAACCAAAGCTTATTTGAATTTTCTAGTACCTATGGATTCTATCATATTTCTACCATGTAATTTTCATACTTCTACTCATATATAAATCACTAAGTACTTGTCATACTTACACTAACATCATGGTTTCAGAGCTAATCTCACCATGATCTGGTTATGTCTACCTATACATCATGATTTAAGAGCTAATATAACCATGATAACTTTACTTCTCACTACACTATTATTAAGCCATAACATAATTTCACTTCATCACGTAGAATTCTCAAGTGAATCCCACATGATTACTACTCATTACATCAATATTTATCCTAATGATATTCATCAGGTTGTCTTTGGTTACCAACTGACACTAAGATTTGAAGGGAATATGCCCTGAGAGGCACTAATAAAGTGTTTATTATGTGTATTCCAAGTATATGGTAGATGTTTATTTTGCATGCTATAATTGTATTAATACGGAAACGTTAATACATGTGTGTTTAATAAACAAACAGAAAGTTCCTAGTTATGCATCTCTCATAAACTAGCTCGTTGATTAACAAGATGATCAAGGTTTCCTGATCATGGACATTGGATGTTGTTAATAACGGGATCACAACATTAGTGTAATGATGTGATGAACATTTATCCGAAGTATAGCATTACGATCAAAGTCATTGAGTTTATATTGCTATAACAACTTACGAAGTGATCCTAATCCTTAGACCATGAGATCATGTCAATCACTAACACCGGAAGAGTTTCTTGATAACATCAAACATCACACCGTAACAGGGTGATTATAAAGATGGATTCAGAACTAATAAAGTGTTATGTCGAGGCTCATGGCTCTGGGCCCTCTCGGTGATATCACATTGATTAGCTTGCAAGCAAGTGATTTGATCACTAGAATGTTATATCACGGGAACCAGAAAAGAGTGCATGTCGGTATCGAGATCAAACTAGGTATGGAGATACCGATGATCTAATCTCGGACATGTAATATATCGTGAAACAAAGGGATTAAGATACTAGCGTAAAAGGTTCCGACGATCACAAGAAAGTCATCGTTGAATGTGTGGGAGTCAGTATGGGTCTCCAGATCCCGCTTCTGATTATTGATCCGAGAGGGGTCTCGATCATGTCCGCATTATTCACGAACCGTAGGGTGACACACTTAAGAGACACCGAAATCCAATTGGAGCAAATGTTTCATGCCGAAAGAATAAACAAGCGCAGGAATTTATTTCACTAGATACCGAAACAGGTTTTCGGGTGAAATTGCATAAAGTGGTTATGCATGTGAAATGGAATTCTAGAAAGGGGTTATTTTTGAATGTTTGTCATTAAAGTAATTGACAAAATTCTGAATAAAATAAAAGAGTTTTATTTAATGAGAGTTTGCATTAAATTTGGTGGAAATTTAATGGGAATTTGAGTGGACTTTTGAGTGGAGAAAATTGAAGGGCCATTTTGTGAGTGGAGTGTCCACCCACATGAATGAAGGAGGGGAGGGGGCAGCCCCCATGGCCGGCGGCCACCCCCTTGGGTGCCCCCCTCCTCCTACAAAAGGAGCCCCCCTCCTCACTTGTCTCTCACACCTCCTCGTGAAGGATCTCTCTCCCCCTCTAGAATTTATCCCCATGGTCTTGGACTAGCGAGATACATGTTCCCGGTGGCTATTCGGAAAGAAAGAGTTATGCTTCCGCTGCATCGCTGGAGCGAGGAGGCGGAGGTTGCTCGGTGCCTCGAACGTGTGTGCGAGCACGGATGCGCTGCTGATTTGCGGCGCTAGGACTTCCTCTCGATCTTGAGATCGGCAAGAGATCGTCTACATCAACCACGAGTTGAACTCGTTAAGCTTTGTCGGTCTTCAAGGGTATGTTCTCTACGGATATACATCCGCCCACATAGTTCCCATCATAGGAATTTTTTTGTTTTCTATGCTGCGAACCCTACAAGATTTTACTGCTCTTACTTAAATTCTAGGGTTAAACTATACTATTAGAACTATTTCAATTGATGGCTTACACTTTCCTATAGTATCTTGGTGGTTTACGTCTCCCTCAGAGGACACTAAAGAGCACTATACTTGGTAAAAGGTAAATAATTACTCCTAAGAAAGAATGACTTAAGCATATGACTTAGGTCTGACAAGGTTATCCTCAAATGGATACTCATCACAAGTCATAAGATCATTTGGTTTAGATAAGATGGCTCCTATAGTCACTATCCAACCTACAGGTCTTCCTAAAAGGGTTTTAATCCTAAGGTCAAAGCATATGCTCTGATACCAACTATGATGACCCAACATGCCACTTCGTGATGTAGTATACTATAGTCGTTGACATAACACCAATGAAACACCATTCACTAGTATTACATCCCTCAGAGTAGTACAACAGAAACATAGAAGGTCCAAGACATGACTATAGGTTACAACTCAACTCTTTACACAAGATCCAGAGAACACTCTAGGTTAAAGAGAGAGAAAGAAACTTCTTACAAAGAAGAATCGGAAATAAATAACTCCAAAACTATCATACTATTAAGACTAGTATCTTAACTAATGGTCTGACATTGCTGCTATTGCAATACACTACAGAAGTAGGTTCTATGGCTAGAGATTCTTTTCTTATCTAATCCATAACTCCGTCTTCACTTGAGTGGATATATATGTTGACTTCCTTGACTTCATTGAAGAGCTTTAGCTTTTGATGATGATTCCTGGAGCATAACTTGATGCAGACGTCGTCTAGACTGACTTTAGAACCTAGCAAGGGTGAAGAAGATACTTTGAGTACGAGCGTACTAAGCAAGTTCACTAGAAAAGGAGTGTTTGATGCACTATATCTACAGCCACAGACCATAGGTCGTAGGCAATGCAAGTTTTCGTAAACATTTATTCAAAAGTTGCTTTTATTCTAAAAAGCTATGTCCGCCAGCCTTCACGGGTTTACCAGAACTTTCATGGAGTTCCTTTCCCGCCGCGTTCGCAGCTCTTTCCCGGAACAGGGAGTAACAAGTTACAGTTCTTACACTCTGCAGAGGTGCGTCACTTTACCCATGAGAGACCTTAGGTTTTGTTGCACGGCCGGGAGTATGTCCCCGTTCACACTTCCTTGGTTTGAGGCCCAACCTAAGATCCAAGCCAATCACTGCCTTCTCCACGACCCCGCATGTCTCCTTGGTGTACACCATGCCCACCTTTTGAATTACGGCAATGGTTTGTACAGACCATTCAGATGCCGAAATTATCGTGGGACATTGAGGGCTCCCACCCATATGCTACATATATCCTCTACGAATTACCATATAATATGCACGCTACGAGTGATAACAGCCATGACCTGCACATCCAGCTCCATGCGAGAGGGAAAGATACAGCTGACTTCTTTGTCCCATTCCAAATCTCATGGTCAACGCGTAATATACGGCGCAAGAATCACTGGCGATATTGGTTGTTAAGTGCTAGATAATATGTTCCTTTACCACCGAAACTCTTATAGTAGGTTATTACCTCATGGTAAATAACTTATAATCACATTATTATGAAAATAGTGTTTTCTGACCTTTTTCAAATGCAGGTGATGACAACACTGGATTTGTAAAATACTTTACAGAAAATAATCAAAGGACATGAGCAAGTGTGAACTTGCCTTTTGTGATTGCAAGATTATGCACTCACGGTCTTCAGGACAATATAAGATCCAATATCTGAAATCAGCATCATTGGTCCAGTAAGGACTAATGTTTAAAGAAGCAAGATGCTTTTATGCATAAGTAATGTAATGCAATTTCGTAAACTCGAATCCCGATGTAACGTTGTTCTAAGGTTTGGATACTGGAAAGGTTTTCCTTGGAATGTGTTGCCTTTTTAGATTAAGTTTCACACATGTGCTTCTTATTAAGGCTTGTGTATGTGTGTGAAACAACATGTAAATATAATGGCATACAATAATAAGATATACGAATGAGATGTGCTACCCAAGGACTGTTTATATGTGAATTATCTTGTCTTCAAGTTTTACCTTGCAAGTGATGATATTTATAAGGAACTGAAGTGTTAACAATCCTAGGTATATAAGTGAAGCTTAATGTAATGTGATTATTATTATTTGTCATTTGATGTTTGAAGTGGCAAAAAGAATATCTTTTGAAGAAAATCTTACTCAATTAAGCAGAAGCATTTAAGCTTTTAAGTTAACTTATGAGGTGTTCTTTCTAGTTATAGTCTTTAAGTAAGAAAGAATTACTCCATTTGAATAATGACAACATTAGTATTTGAGACTTATCTATCTTGGTTTTTAACTTGGTTGGTTTGGTATTAGGATACTTTATAACTTAATTATAATAGACCAAAGTTAACTATAAAGCATATAATAAAGTTTTTAGCATTATTTAAAGTATTATAGACTAAAGTTAACCTTAAAGACATAAATGGACTTTAGGTGTAATGCTTGTTATACTTATATCTTGTTCACTTCATAAGGTTTCTTTAAAGTTACTTAAGAATGGCATTATTTTTAGTTGGTAATGGTTTCTTTACATTACAATTGTATAAAGGGGTTTATCTCCTTATAAGGGTGTGGTGAAGGTTTATGAATAAGTAAACAATATTATTCACTACTTATGAACTTACTATGGTGTTTTTATTTGTTTATAAACTTGTGGTTAAAGTAAAGTAAAGGAATGGTTTTTATCTTATTACAATTATTCTTGGAGATTTTAGATTGGATAAGGACCCTTTTATAAAATAATTTACATTTATGGTTGAAGTATAACTTAATAAAATTATATTTAAAATGTGTTAAACCATTTTGACTTCATAAAATTAGTACTTAAGGCTAATACTATTTATTAGATTCAATTGGCTAATTTTTGAATATTAGAGATTTTTATGTACTTTTATATGAGTTATTAACTAAAGAAATAGGTTTAGATTCAAGTTATTAAAGTGTTTAACTTTTTATTTAACTCAAAAGTGGAATATTATATTTTAACGTATAGGTATTATCTTTGTGATCATTTTGGTATATTACACTTATTTTTGTGATTTAAAAATAATAAGATATGATTTTTATAATACTTATTATTTTATAAGGACTTAATAAATAACAAATATTTAATTAAGTGGAATAATAATGCATGATTGTAGTTTTAAATTATAATTCTTAATTTTCTAAGATTTTTGGTATTTATTTATATTTTTAATACTCCCTCCGTTTCAAAATATAAGATGTTTTAGGTTTGTGAAGAAAATGAATCTAGACTTCTTTTAGTGTTTAGATTCACCCTAAAGTTGAGTGAACCTATATACTAAAACAAGTCTAGATAAATTTGCTCCACAAAGCTAAAACATCTTATATTTTGGAACAGATGGAGTATTTGCTAATATTAAAATATGATTTATCAAAGTTTTATTACTTATAAAACTTTTATTAAATTACATTTATTTAAATAATTATCATAATAATATTTGATAATAGTTTTAAGTTGTAGATTTTATTTTTCTGAAAATTTTCATATATTAAACATATATTTCTGAATTATAAAACAAAATTTATTAATTAAACAAGATTTAATTATTATTTTTATATTGGAATTAATATGGTTTTATTTAATTCCTAAACAGAAAAGACATTGTGCACCTAAGCTAAATCTATCCACGATCACTGACTACTGGATAAAATCTACCCAAGGCCACGTCATAAGCCACATCAGCAAAGACCAATCCAAAGACTAACCAGGTCAAGGGTGACCTCACCCTGACGTCAGCGTGACATCAGCAATGGCAATGCTCACAGGTGATGCTCGATTCCGGCGACAGGACGCAAGCGCGCTTGCGGGGTTAGGAGATTCGGACGCGGGAGATTAAGGCAATCCGATTGGTGGCCGCGCTGCCCGTATTTGGTCACTGGAGCACTAGCTCCGACGAACATCTGCGGCGGCGGACAGAGGTGCACGACGCAGGCGCGATGGAGGAAGAGAGGAAGGCAACGGAGGGGTGACAGTGCACCACGAGCTCACCAGCATGCCGTTGATGGGATTTAGAAGACTCGGGGTAGCCATAATCGCGGTGGACGACGGCGGCCGGACTTCGGGAAGACGAGGTCGCCGTGTCGACTCGAGGCTTCCTACTTCAATTACTTCAGAAAGGAGGCTCAGGGGAGCACGACGAAGCTGTGTGCTTGATCAACGGATCACGGTGGAGCGTAGAACGGTGGGGACTCGAAGCTAGGGTTTCGAGCAGAGAGGAATTTTGAGAGGGAGAAGGGGAATTGGGCCTAGGTTTTTTTCTTGACGGTGGCGCTGGAGCTTTTATAGGCGTTGATCAGCGGCAGCGCGAATCTGGACGGAGGCGGACGATCGGGCGGTTGCTGGAGCTCCACCGAGCTGCTTCCCCGGCGATGCCCACTATCACGAGGAAGAAGAAAGGGAAAAAGATCGAAGGGGTATGCGGGCTTGTGGTGGGCTGGTGTTGGGCCGTTTGGGCTGTAGAGTGTTGCGTGTGAGCGACAGTTAAGGTAGCGAGGATGTGGGTCGTGGGCCAACTTCTAGTCTGAGTTCCTTTTTTTTATTCTTTCCTGTTTTTTGTTTTAGTTTTCAGGTTTGTATTTTTATATTTGGTTTGAACTTTTCTTTATGGAATTTTATTTGCTGAATACTTGCAGCAACAATAAAGTTATTAAGAATCAATTTGTGAACTTTTATATTGTGATATTTTCTTTATTTCCTTTATATATATCCTTTTTCTATTATTATTTGTGAGAGCCTTTAATATGAATTTAATTGGGCAAAAATTTATAAACTTATTATAGAATGCATTACTACTAACTAATGAGATTTTATTCTCAATAATATATAATATTAATGCAACTTTTATATTTAGTGATCCTTCATAAGTATTTGGTACATAAAGTACTAAGTAGTAATAGGGTTAATATTATTCCTATGAATTTAGGAAATAGCAATATAAATATTTTATTATTACTAACTTAAGAGTTAAAGATTTGAGATTATAAATGGCTATCATGAATTATGGGAGTTTTAATATTTTTATAACCTTTGATAATTGTAAATAAGGGTGAATGGTTCAGATATATTATCTTTATGTTAAAGATCTTGAATGATATCACCATTTAGAATAAAATGGTGAGATTGTTTTCTAGGCTAACTTATGAGAAATAATTGATTATGATAGTGCCTAAGCACCTATGATAATGATGATTGAAAATGAAAAATATGTGCTCAAGTGATTTTCTATAGGAAAATATTTCTATGAAGCTTTGTGTAAATAAGATGATATATCAATCAGATGCAATGGATAATATGTTTGGTAAAGATTTAGGGTCTAATGTTTACCAAGAATTCCTATCTTCCATAATTCACAATCATGGACTTCTAAGTAAGGAATTCCTTTCCTAGATATATTACTTCTCTATATCCATCATCATGTGCTAACAGGATGAGCTTTGCTTTACAGAATCTTCTTATCCACATTTTATTCTTGTCATTCCATTTATAAATCCAATGAGCTTGGCATTAAAGCTTTTCATAATCTTCTTAGATCCATACTTGGTTATATCAACTACTCTACTGTTGATAGCCTCCAACCTAACAAGTAGTTGCTTTAAATTCCATTCATACTCTTTCTAAATCATCCTTCATTAATATCACTTCAATAGATGTATACATCAAATCCTTCTTCACCTCAAGTGCTTAGTATTTCCAAAGAGAAAACTACTACTTCTATAATCCAATGTTACTGTAGCATCATCTTATTCATACTATCTTGTCTCTTCTTAACTCTAGTATCTAACATTCCAACCTCACATTATATTAAGATGACTTGTAATGTCTAATCTAGGATAATATATCTATACTATGGTTCAATCATGTTTTATCCACCAATGTCACTTATACATGGTATAAGCATTCAATATTGGTGAGTAAGGCATGATCATTATAATCCTTTGATCCTTTATGGTTCAGGTTTCCAGTTGGCTAAACAAGGCTTCCACCCATACAACATTACAGTTGTATTATAATTATCTTCCATTTAGCTTTATTGGATTAAGAGATATAATTCATTGATTATACCTACTTGATCCAATAGGACTACTCCTGGTAACTTATCTTCAGACTTTATCCTTGTAATCTTCTTTGTTACCATATTGATTTTATTTCCTCCAATTACTCCCATCCTATAGATGAAATCTAAAACTAGCATCACTATTTACCTCTTCTTACTTCTTTCTTTATAAGCCTTAAGTGAATGGTATAATAAGGACAAGAGTTGATAGGTCAAGAATTGGTGAATCAATAGTTGATTACTCAATATTGATGAACAACAGATATTGGAATATGATTCCAATAGGAATGGTTAAGATTGATGTGGATAAAAAGATACATGGTGAATGATCTTTGAATTGGTTTCTTTCCTGCTCAATCTCACTAAAGAGTTAAGGTTAGGTACTACCTTGATAATCATGGTATAAGTAGATGAGATTAAGATAGATCAAGATTTAGTTGTTACATTCTTATTACTTAAGTTATATTTATAACTTGGTATTCATGAGTTGTATATCGAATACTAGGATATGATTGCTTAAGGATCAAATATAAATCATTAAGTAATGTACTAGGTTTAACTTCTGTTAGATTTGATCTACCCTTAGATCAAATCTCTTTTACCCAAAATAAGGTTTTAGCAAAGGTCATATTGAAACTTATCGCAGTCAACTTGATGATCTACTTCAATTCCATCAAGTTAAGAGAAGCTTCAATCTCTTTGACAAGTTTTTATTTAAAAGCGCGAAAATTATTCGGATTTTCTATGCATGAATGCAATGCACACAACTGTGTTCAGCTTATTTCTAAGTTCAAATGCTGGGATGTTACACCACGCCAGCAAGCCGGACCTCCGCCACCGTCGGTAGCCCTGCCTCCCTCTGCGCGGACGGGGAAAAGACAACCCGTCGTCGCCAGCACCTCATGGGAACTCCTGGCGGCCCATGCCGGCGACGGCGACGCGGGGAAGGAGGAGGAGGGAGGGTTGCTTGGGGGAGGTGGTGGCGGCGCCCGCCTGTCGCCCTACGTGGGGAGGGGGGGGGGAGCGGGCGAAGGTCGATAGGAAGGGCCTTGCTAGCTCCTTGGATCATACTGGAAGGACCAATTGACGATGTGGATGGCGGCAATGCACGCCATAAATAAGTTCTTTTTATTGTATTAGTTATTCCATAAAAGTATTATATGACCAATCCTTTTAAAAAGTTTTCTATGGATCACCTATAGATCAAAACAATGGTCATGCCTAACTTTCGGTGGATTAAGGAGGAACTACGTGGGAGTTACCTTCATCTGGAGTCAGTGGACTGTCTGGAGGAGTGAGTGTTGATGTAGCAAGCGAGTAGGCTATCTTGTATATGACCTGCTTTCTTCTATAAAGGTAAGATATGCTTATGGCATACCCTCTCCCTTTTTTAATATATAAGATGTTTTAGCTTTGTGAAGATAACGTATCCAGACGTATTTTAATGTGTAGGTTTGGAGAGGTTTACTCCATATCTACACAGTAAAAGATGTCTACATACGTTAGTTTCACAGACCTAAAACATCTTATATTTTAAAGTGGAGGGAGTATCTTGAGTAAAAAACTGCTTCATGACATGGTGTTACATCAAATCTTCCCAGATATATAAACTGTGAAACCTACTAGCCAGACAAAGCTCTTCCTCCTCATTTCCTTCCTCTTTATTTTGGCTGTCAGAATTTTCACTAGGAGAATGGCAAGTTTTACCATACCTTTTACTGGTCATAGCAGAGGGACAAGTATGATTCCATCCAACGGCTCAGAGAGATTAGGCCCAGCTGGCCCATTAGCCTTAACATAAAAATTGCATTTAGTTCTAGCCGAAAAAAACACAAGCCACCACCGATTCACCGAACAAGCTCGTCTTCTCCCGCACGACGCCGCCGCCGCCTCCACATGCCGCTTGCACGGAGCCGCCAGCGCCTACTCCGTCTACATAACGCCGCCTCCTCCACTCCCAACCCAGCCCTGCCACCTCCACCCCCCCACCCGCCTACACGAGTAAGGACGTCGTCGCCGCTTCGCCCAGCTCCGACATCCCGATAGGAGGAAGTCGCCGCCGCTGCCTCCCCCAGCTCCCACGCGCCCACAGGAGTAGTTCGGCGCCGCCTCCGCCGCCTCGTATCACCTCCCACGTGGCCTGCCTGTAGGGAGCCGACGTCACCCACACGACGCCCTCTGCATCCAGATCGCTGGAAGGTAGTTCGGTCAACTCCGATCCCTAGCGCGTGACGTGATTGCAAGTGTAATGTAGTCGTCCTTGTAATCAGTACTGTATAATGTACTAGGATATTACGTGTGTCTCATGTTCAGTTGTTTTGTGCTGCTGATATTCACTTCTGTTTGATGAACAAAAACTGCTTCTGGATGTTGTTCAGCTCATCGGTCGGATGGTAATTAACGGTGCTAGTTTTCTAGGATAACTAGGGTTTGTACTGATGAAAATGTTGTTGATGTACTAGAAAAAGCAGACAAATTGCTGTCAAATTCATGCAGAAATCTTTTCCAACTTTGTACCAGATTTCTGTCTATTCTTTGTTCAAATTTGTTGTTAAATTTATGAGAAAACAGTGCACCAAACTGCCAACATAATTGCTTTTTATCCATGTGAACATACAGTGTATATTAAATTTCTTTTACATTCATTTATCCGTAAATAGGAACAGCTTGAATTCTGCGGGAGTGTGTGTGTCTGTCAATCCTGTATAGTAACAATTGTTGCAAATAAGTTTTATTCGAGTTACTGAAGGAAGATTCAAGACATCATCAACGTCACTAACATCATCAAGAGGAGTCTGACTCTAGATGGATTGAATCCTCCATGTGCGTTGTGTGTGCCAATTTATTCAACTTGTTATTTGTTCAGGCGTTGAGTTCACTATGGCAGGCGATGGACCATGCACGCCACCTTGTTAGCTGAATATGTGGGGAAGTGCATATGTGGTGTAGTGCTAGAATAGGTGGGTGATCAGAACTGGTGGTATAATACGATTGTTTTCTCTCTGTCCATCTTATTGGTAGTACCTGCTATGATGAGATCTGAACCTTACTATGTGCTACTACAGTATAACCAGCTACTTTAAAAGTTCAGTTAACAACTAGTGGTGACTTTAGATGAGACATTATCGGCATACTTGGTTAGTTAATGAGGATTCTAAGAATCTGACTCAGTGCCCATAGTTTTAAATTGCAACATAATAAAGTGAAAAGTGATTTTTCTCACTGTAATTTTCTTGTCGTATATTGCCCTGAAATTTCCAAAATGAAACATGAACCTTCTCTCTAAACAAACTGAAATTATACCAAAATAAAAAGTAAAAAAGATGAGAACTATGAAATTTCCCTAATCATGCTGCTATGATGAATTTTCAAGGGTTGGACAGGTCAAAGAAGTGAATGCTGAACATGGCTGGGATGTATACACCTGGATTTCAGCAAGATTGAGTCACGACTCTGAATTTTGCAAAGTAAAGTCGCAGAATGGGAATCAGTCTCTTAGGATGAACAAGCATCTTTGTAACTGCTACCTGGAAATGTTTGCAGGATAGTGGAAATGATACTTAGTTTTTGGACGATTCAGACTCTGTAATGAAGGGTGACCTTATTGTAAGTGAGTGATCCTTAGGGAAATGTGTCATCCCTGAGAAAATAGGGTTACTATGTATCGTTTTATATGTTCCATAGTCACCAAATAGCATGTGTAAAACTGCTCCTAGAGTACAGAATTTTCTGTGCAAGATGTGTTTAGAGAGATGTGCCTTTTAATTACTAAAATCGCTAAGCAAAGAACTGTATTGGCAGATACTCATAATCGGCATGCAAGAACTCTATTAGCAAATATGTTAAGTGACACTATTGAATCTTTGGCTACATTGATGAACAAGAGTTGTACTACTACCTTTTTTACTCAGTGATCAAATTGATTAAACAGATAAGTTCTGTGATCATAAATTTATGTCTTAATCCTGAAGGTCAGAACTGTTGTCATATTAAGCAGAGTGGTCCAGTACACCAAATTAGAGATGCACCAATTCTTAAATTCAGAAGAGTGGTCATGAGAGATCTATTATTTCTTTGTACAATTCCTGATGGCACATAACAGAAATCGACAACATATATAGCATGATACTAATGTTATTGCATGTCTACATAGTGGGAATCATTATTCGAGCTACATACAAGACTGGCATGAACCGGAAAAGTCTACAGTATTTCCTATATTGGCCTTTCACTTATTTAAGTCCCTTCACGTGTAATATGTCATGATCTATCTGCTTCTCCCCGTAAACAAACAGATTTGAACATTTGTTCTCTAATTGTAAAATTTGTTGTTCTTTCTCATTGACAAGGTAGACCGATCAAGCCAATCCATCTTGTAGATTATTATTTGAATCCATTGTGCAGTAGTTGAACATCTCTTTAGCATACTTATTGAGAAGGTCCTCCCAGATTGATAAACAACAACCCTGCATAAATTAGTAACAGTATAACAAAGATTAGTGCAATGTAGATCAAGGAAAAAAGTATTACAAATATTGCACCTCTGACACAGTGCATTTTAGAAAGCACAGAAGATGTGTAATTTTAAGTTTAGTAGATGTGTCGCACTGCCGGTTCGTGGCAAGCACGTTCAAGCTCCCGCAGATCACAATCATCTAAGGGGGGGGCGATCCATGACGGATCAAACACGAGATTGATCCTCTCGTTGACATGTTTAAGAAAATCTTTTGAACCCTAAAGAGAAATTTGTGTGCTAATGGTGAGCTGGTAGAATGCTTCAAATTAGTTAGTTATAATCGGTTATAAATTGTGATGGTTAAGGCTCGAACTCTTGTTTGCATAGTGATTTGCAACATATACCATTACCCTGTCTTATGACCTCATAGTTACTCGCTCGATAGCAAAGTGCTGACCTATGCTGTTTTGTGGCAAAATTACTTGTAATTCCTCTCTTGATTTGTGTGCCATTGTAAACTGCTATGCGTCAAGATAATTTTTGTCTGGACCCAAAAACAACATAATGCTGTACTAAGAAAGTCTCAATTTTCTAGAGTGCAATTTCAGTGTTCATTTGAGAACATTGTAACACAAAACTTACTTGGAACATTAGTTTGAGCAGGACTTTTTGCTTTACAAAGAAAATGGAGTAAGTGGCAATCTGCCGGCTACTTTTCATGAATCTACTACTGGTAACATAGTAGCATCCAAAGAAATTGTCGAGGGGCACATCGCAGTATCCTAGTGGACTGCGAAGCAGAACACATTGAGTATCAGAAAGAACGGGATAAACAAAAACTACAAGCTGCAAAAAGTACTCGAAGAGAAGGAAATGGGATCAGATCAGCACAAGTGCAAGGTGCTTGTGCACGTTCAGTGATGTATTGTGGAGCGTCTAGGTCGAAATCAAATGCGCAGCAAATACTTGTTTTGCACCAATGGAACTGAACTAGCTAGTCAATGAAGCCGTATGCATTCCTTGATTTGACCGAGCAAGTAGAAAGGGGGCAGGTACGTAACGATGTCGGGATCGTTGTCGACGAGGAGCACCGAGAAGGACCGAAGCCGGAGATGCGGAGGAGGCGACGTGCCAGCGACGCCTTGGACCACCGGAACACGTGTGAGGATCCTCTCATGGACTCCTTCTGTTTCCCCTCCCAGTGACGGCACCACTTCGGCGACCTGATCCCCTCCGCTGCGCCACCGCCTCACCGACCTCCTCCCAACCATATCAGCTCCACTCCACCATCGACGGCACGGGCAGCGCGCCGCGATGAGCGCCCGACCCTCCTGTGGAACCGCGTGACGAGCTCAACCGCCATAGCGAGCAAGGAGGGTAGTGCTGTGGGGTCCTGGAACGTGGCTAAGGCCGAGGGCGAGGGCACCTAGAGCGAGACGTGGGTAGATTTGGCGAAGGAGGACGGGGCCTGCTGCAGGTAGGTGGGGATCTTGGCGTAGGATCTGTACATGCCAATGGGAGGGGACGAGGCGGCGGTGCGCCGAGTTGCCCATCGGAAGATCGGCGGCGGCGGCACCCAGGCAGCCGAGGAAGAAGCGAGGGTTATGTTTTTTTTCGAACATACTACAAAGGCAAAACAAGTTGGACTCTATTTGGGTCGGGCCCGTCTATGGTGATTTTTTGTTGCGGTGCTGATTTTGTCCTTGCAAGACCACCGGTATGAA
The DNA here is from genome assembly GCA_916181665.1 of Avena sativa. Lineage (NCBI taxonomy): Eukaryota > Viridiplantae > Streptophyta > Magnoliopsida > Poales > Poaceae > Avena > Avena sativa. Next base: position 5,279,620 of record OV702293.1, on the reverse strand, counting down.
TCATACTTATTACGTTTTTTGCACAAGTTACGAGCCTTTGGATGGATGAAAATAGATGGCTGTCATTCATCTAAGGGTACCACAAAAGAACTCAGGAAAATACAAGAAAATGACCGTTGAAGGCTATGGCGACCCTAGGGGAGATTGCGCTGACGGTGGCACACCGGCGTCGGATCGGTCGATCTCTTCATCGGCATGGCCAGCGGGTGGTCGCTTTTGGGCCCTCGCATCGTCAGATGACGACATGGATGTGGAGCCACCGGCGAGGCTAGACTCGGCCAAGTCACTCAGGTATTTGTGTTGAACTCCATCTCCGTGTCATGGCAGGGATCTCGCTGAGTCGATGGCAGGACTGGCACGAAGAGCGGCAAAATGTCTGCATCGACGCAGGCAGCAACAGTTGGCCGCGGCGGCGTTCTACTCACCGGCGGCGAAGGTTTGTTCCGTTTCTCCTAAATCTGGAACTGCTGTTTCTCCTCCCGTGCAATCGTCAAGGCAACCTCGACCAGTGTTGGACACGTCTGTTTTCCCGTTGGAGGAAAATGGTGCCGAAGGTACCTGGACATTGGTTTGTCGTCGACGGCGATCGCCGGAGGTGTCCAGGAAGACGACTGTTGTTCCCCGTGATCCGAAATCAACGCGTGTTTCAAAAATCAAGACTCTGGGCCCTGGGATACATCGTACTCGTGTTGGTATACCTACGAAATGCCGTATTGGACCTGGGACATTTGTGTCCCAGGTAAGGTCGGGTCCTAATAATCACACGGTACGTTATACGGGCCCTAGAGATCATTCGATACAACTCATCCCATCAACTGCGAACCTGTTGGCTGGGGGAGCGCCTTTCGGCATCTGATAGGGTTAACCTGGGAGAAATATACAGATCTTGCGAGACGGCGGCCGGTGGAGAGCACGATGAACTCCGGAGGCAACCATGGTGGTCTCGGGCCAGGAAGAGGTCGGAATGGAACAGGTCATGGTCGGGATGCAGACGGTGGTGCACCTCCTGATCGCAGTGCTCCTGGGCGGGGCTGGAATGGCAATTATCCACGGGGACAGCAGAGGTTTTTTACTCAGGGTGAATCAAGTGGATCGACTATTGGAGGTGGTTTCAATGGAGGTGATAATTTCCACCAGGGGAATGGATCCAACAATACTAGAGGCTTCAACAATGGTCGTTTCAATAACAATTACACTGGGCATCAGTTCAACAACTCTGGTAACAATTTCTTTAGGGCCACTAATGATTTTCGGAATGATCGTGGGAATCAGCCAAATTTCAGAGGTGGTTCTAACAATTTTATCGGTGGACAAGGCGGTGCTCGGTTCAATAATATGAATAATGGCTTTGGAGGGGGAGTTGCTGATCGGGATGGAGCCCAACCATCCACTATTGATAAAACTCTCCTCCAAGAGATGGTAAATTGAAAGAATAATTGTCCCTATGTGTGGTTTTGGCGATTAATGACAATCCCTATGGACTAATGTTTTCACTGAGTTTTATATGAAGGAATATTCCATAGGTCATGATTGTAGTCTATGTGTTAGATTTAAGTATGGATGCCATGACGATAAATATATACCTTGAGTTTTGGCATCAAGATCATCGAGTTGAAGAGAAGAATATGATATGATCAATATCTTGACAGTGTGATCTCAATAGAAGAATTCGAGATATGGCTCTAAGACGGTGTCATGATAGCCTTATTAGTTGAGCTATGATTGACTAAGATTTAGAGCATGTAATCAAATTAAGGTTTCTTTATGTACCTCAATATATTGAGATGGAGCATGATAAGATACATGGTTGACCTATACAAAAAGTGATTTCAAGTTGGTCAACACATGAAGCATAAAGAATCTACCACATGGATCTTGTGGTATGGTAAGCCTTGTCAATTATGCATCATGAACTAACCCATTATATATGTGCCTTTGCATTTTCTATATGAGATAGGTATCTTTCCATGGGAATGCTTCAAAAGTGAAGATCTTATATAGAACATGAGAGGATGACATCAAGTGGTGATCGTCATCAAGGTTGAGAAGGGCAAGTTCAAGATAAGCATCTCGAGAAGATCATTTGCTTGAAGCTTGCCGTCCATATTGGTGATAATGGACATGTGAAGACATGTATTAATGAAGCAATCCAATAGTGGTGTATGGGGGAGAAAATTAGGAGTCTTCACGAAGCAACAATGATCAAGTGATGCATTCCGGCTTGGGTGGAGATTGAAGTGTTGTTATCAAGATCAAGCGGGATGTGCAAGGAAAAGGTATGGCCTTGCTAGGTTTTACTTTTACCGGTCTCAAGGTGGTTGTTGGGAGACCAGGTTATAGGATACATAGCCGCACTATTAAGAGGGGCTTTAGGTTGGGTAACTTGATCACATCGTCATAGGGAACTCAATCCTTTGCATTCTTTGCATCTTCCTATTTTGTTGCTTCTTGGTGTTTCTCCATGTGAGTTTCTTTATCTTGTTGCTAACTCTTCAACAAGCCCAAGTTCATCGAAAACGGAATTCGTATGCATCTTCTATGGCGTTTTCGAGTTTGAAGGTTTTATCGCTTCTTCATGTAGGGAGGCTTCTTACCTTTCTTTATTTGGTTCTATCCTTATTTGTTGGAATATGATATTTCTCTGCATCATATTTTAGGGCTTGTTGTCCTCGTCAAAACAAGCCCAAGATCATCGAAATCGGAGTCCAGACGCAAAAGTTATCGCCGTTTTTGTGTGTCATGTTTGGTTCCAGCGGAATTCCGGCGGGAATTCCGGCGGACCGAGTCTGTGGCCGGAATTTCCGGCAACCGCCGGAAATTTCCGGCAAACCGCCTAAAAGCTGTTCTGTATGCTGTTTCGGTTTATACCGGAACTTTCGGTTTTGATCGGAAATTCCGGCGGCTGATCCGACGGCGCCGGTTTCGTTGCTGGAACGTGTTCGCCCAGTGCATCTTGCTTCCAACGGTCATCTCCCTTGAAGGGGTATAAAAGGGGGGCTTCTTCCCCAGAGTTCTAAGGCTCTTGAGCACGTTTTTGACCTCCATTGTTGACCCCTTTGAGCTTTCTTCCTCTCCCTTCCCTCCTATGATTCTTGCATCTTTTTGAGGGTTTGGAAGAGGAGATCTAGATCTACAATCCCCACCAATCAAATCCTCCTCTAAGTGAGGGGAACCCATTGGATCTAGATCTTGGAGTCATTTGTTGGTTTCCACCATTGTTCTTCCTCTCTAATTCCTCCCTAGAACTTGTTGCTTTGGTGGGATTTGAGAGTGAAGGATTTGAGCACCCTTGGTGTTCTTGCTTTGCATTCTTGCATAAGTGTTGATCTCTCCATTACTATTTGTTCGAGTGAGAGACCGTGAGCTTGTTACTCTTGGAGGGTGACCTCCTAGTTGGCTTGGTGGTTGGTGTCGCGGTGTTCTCTTCGTGGAAGATTGTGAAGAGACCCGGGCTTCTCCTTCGTGGAGCTTGTGAAGTGGTTGTGGAGCTTGCCATCTCCGGAGTGGAGGAAAATCTAGCCATAAGGAAAGGGCCTATTCCTTCGTGGGATAGACTCGGTGAAGAAGGTGAGCCTTTGTGGCGCGTGAGGAATCCTTCGTGGAACCTCACACCTCTCCAACGTGACGTAGCCCCTTCCCAAAGGTGGTGTACACGGTAATACATCTTCATCTCCGCGTGCGTCGGTTATCTCTATATCCGAGCTTACTTTTCGTGTGATAGCCATCGAGCTTGAAGTACTTATACCTTGCTTATCACTTGTGGTATATTTATCTTGTGCTATATTGCTTAGCTTAATTTGTTGTTGGTGCACTTAGTTGAGCCTAGTGTAGTTAGGTTTTGTGCTTGTAAAATAAACGTTAGTTTAATTCCGCATTCTATCAAGCCAAAACCATAATAGTTTTGAAATTTCCTATTCACCCCCCTCTAGGCGACATCTCTATCCTTTCATAAATGTGGCACTTGCAGCAGTGGCAACAAATGCCCAAAAACAAGCCAAGGGAGTTGTGGCCGTAGATGCAAAGGAGGGGCAGGTCACATCGGGTGTGTCTATTCAACCGGTACTGGCTCCGACACCACAGGTCCAGCAGTAGCCCATAACTGGGGCGGAAGTGACACAACAGTCCGTGGAGACTGGTACCACCCGAACACCTATAAAGAAATTTAAGAAATCTGACAAGTTTAGCTGCTTCAGATACAAGCAACCTGGACATGTGATTGAGGATTGTCCTGTTCTGATTTGTGATTATTGCGAGTCTTCTAATCACCCATCAGAGGCATGTCATTTATTGAAAGCTCCTAAACCTTCCACTATTCTTCATGGGTTAGCTAATGAGAAACTTATGTTTTTGAGATGCCGACAACAGGGACGTTCCGTCCTAAGGTGGAAAATGCTAAGTTCGTAAAGATGACGGTCGAAGGTGATGCCATGTCGATTCCTGATATGATTGATCACCTAAAGCGCATTGTACCATTTCCTAACTTCCAATGGGAGGTTTTTAATTTCCAAAACAATGTGTATAGGGTCAAGTTTCCGAACAAAAATGAAGTGGACAGAATTATTGCATTCAGCGTGCTTCAAGTTCCTCTTCGTTCCACTGATCTTACGTTTGATGTGTGGACGGCTGCGGAAGAGCCTTTGTATATGATACCTGAGGTTTGGGTGCAAGTCTCGGGTATACCTTCTGATGTCATAGGTGATTTCCTAGCTCTTTGGGGGCTAGGATCTCTTTTTGGTAAGACAAAGGCAGTATACATGGCATACACTCGGACGAATAAGGTCTTGCGTATTCAGGTAGGTTGTGTGAACTCTTCTCTTATACCTGAAACAATGGAGGTGTATACTAAGAGAGGTTTTTTCAAGTTGGACATAGAGGTAGAGGAAGGGGTGGTGATGCAGGATGAGAATATGCTGGATATGCACCAGGGAAATGACAAAGATGATGGTGGGGATGATGCAAACAAAGATAAGGGAAATGATATGGATTTGGATAAGATGGCGAATCAGACTAAACACCTTAATATTAGTACTTAGATTTCTCATCCACCAAAGGAACAAGGGGGAGGTAGTAAAACCGTTAGTAACCAGTTATGTTGTTCTTCTCCAATTAAGATTGGACTAATTGAGTTGTCATGTGAAGGTACGGATAATAGCGAGTTAAATACGTGCTATTCTAATTCTCGAAGTGAACAAAATTTGAATTTTGATGTTGTTTCGGTTAAATGGCACCATGTTTCTAATAACTCTTGTGGCACAGGCTTCAGAGTGGATTCGGTCGCGGGAATTACCCCAGGCGCAGCCCAAGTTGACTCGGACATGGTCCCAGGTGTGGTCGCTGTCTCTTTGGGGGTCGGTCTTGTCTTTGATGACACCGGTGAGCTGACTACGGGAAAAATGACTGTCGTTGTACCTGGTGACAAGGGAGTGGGGCGGTCTCTCCTGGCTCGGCACATCTCGCGCAGGTTGGTCAGTTTGTTACGGGAATGGCTTCAGGCGTCGCGGCTGCAGCGGTATCAGACTTGGTTGGCACACCTTGTCTGCCTGCTGATGGCTCAGTTGATGTGGAGCCTGTTGGGAACCCCAAGATAAAGGTGTGAAGCAGCAAGCAGCAAGTCTTCCTCAGTAGAGACCGAGGTTATCGAACCAGTAGGAGGAAGGAAACGTCACACAGGTGTTGCAAGCAACACGGAGACCTGCACAACACAAACTCAAGACTTTGCCCCAACGAATCAGTGAGGTTGTCAAGCTCACCGGTTTGATGTAACAAAGGATTAAACGTATGGTGTGGAAGGTAATGGTTTGCAGCAAGTAAACAAGTAACAGTGGAAGATGTATCAATGGTAAAGATTGGACCGAGCTCCATAGTTCACTAGAGGTGCTCTCCTTAGATAAAGAATATGGCATGAAGGGTAAACAAATTACAGCAGGGCAATTAACAGGAACTTCAGACCCTCCTGATCTAGGGACAATGGTGGCGGTGGCTACAGACAGTTTCATGGAGATTTGATCGGGGTGCCTAGGGTTTCTGCATTGGGAGCTTATTATAGGTGAAGGGGGAGGCCGAGGCGGCGGCCAGGGGCCCCAAACCCTAGCTAGGCGCGGGCCCACCTATGGTCGCGCCTGGGGGGCGTGGCCCCTCTGGATCGCCCCTCCGGCTCCCCTCTGGACTTCTTGTTCCCCACGGAAAGTAATTGACTTTGACGTTTGTCCCGTCCAATTCCGAGAATATTTCTTTACTAACTTTTCTGAAACCAAAAACAGCAGAACACAGGCATCTGGCACTGTTGCAACTTGTTAATAGGTCAGTACCAGAAAACATGTAAATAACACCTCAAAGTGTGGACAAGTAAAGCAAAGTAGATACTAAACAAGCATGGAGCATCAAAAATTATAGACACGTTTCCAACATATCAGCACCCCCAAGCTTAACTCCTGCTCGTCCTCGAGTAGGTAAGTGATAAAAAGAATAATTTTTGAGGTGACATGCATCCTCACAATAAAATCCAACCATTTGTAAGCATTGAAAGCTGGGATCAAAGAACTCTAAACATGTGCATGAAAGATGGAGTTCTAACAATAGGACATAGTAACTATGCATGCAACATGACAAGCTACAAACAAAGATCATGAATAACATGCATTGAAAAACGTTTGTTTGTTTCACATACAGAAAACATAGCATAGTGACAGCTGCTTGTCCCTCATAGAGTAGCAAATAGATGCATAGGATACCTTCAAAGTTCACAAGGGTGACTAGAAACAAATAGCACAAGAACAAGTAATATCACAATATGCATCAATTAATAAGTTTGGAACACTACACACAGAATGACAACTATGCTCTCTTAATGGTGCCTAAAGGTAGAAGGTGGAGAATCAAATAATGGTGGAAGAAAGGCCTTTTTGTAAAGCTAGGATTACAAGTTTCAAAAAGAGCTTCCAAAAATTATGGTACTTGTTAGCTTTCAGCCCTCATTGCCCATATCATAAGCATCTTGAAGTGGTTAAGATTAAAGTGGCAAAGGTGGAGTATATGCTTGATGAAGTATAAGTTGGTAATATCAAGTCCCTTGAATATGAGGGCCACACCTCATGCATACTTAACTTTGGGTCCAGGTAAGCTCTTGTCATTGTAAGTATTTGCATATCATTGAGAACCGCCAACGGGTACCCCTTGCACATGGTACAGGAGCTTCCCATAACCAAAATGACAAGGCAAGCAGACAATGAGCATCTCAGCAATCTTTTTATTTACCATATACATAGCTTCTTTTTTAGGATGCTTCATAGATAGCTCACTATGGTGATGCTGCAAGTTTCCACCATGGATTAGGCATGGCTTAGGCTAGCGGCACATGCGTTTCTCTAACACAGGATACAAACTCCATGGACTTACAAGTTCCCTCTTTATTTCACACCGATGACATCCATAGACAAAAGAGCATGATATCAACTGAGTACAAAGTACAAGTGCAATGTTGAAAATGTTCCCCGTGACAGCACAGTTCTGCTAATTCCAACTTATAAGTGCAAGCATATACAACAAAGTTGTCACAATGGTTCAAGTTTATTAGGGTCAAAGAATATAAAGTGTGCCATCAAGTTCGTGAGGGCTTTAATCACTAAGTTCTCACATAAAAAATAGTTTTTAATTGGAAGATAGCTGAAAACAAGAATATACTTGGAATGGTGTAACACACCATGCATAGGAGTTTATAGTGGACACTTTGGAATAACTTGGTTTCTTGGGAGTTGGAAGCATGAGTAGAGCTTACTCATACAAGTGGAGGCTAGCAAAAGACTGGGAGCAACCAACTAAGAGAGCAATAATGGCCATAATCATGTAGTGCAACAAAGCATACTAATCAAAGCAAAGAGTGGTGCTACAAGTCAAGGACTAAATGATCATAGTGAAGGGAATATGCCCTGAGAGGCAATAATAAAATGTTTATTATGTGTATTCCAAGTATATGATAGATGTTTATTTTGCATGCTATAATTGTATTAATACGGAAACGTTAATACACGTGTGTTTAATAAACAAACAGAAAGTTCCTAGTTATGTCTCTCTCATAAACTAGTTCATTGATTAACAAGATGATCACAGTTTCCTGATCATAGACATTGGATGTTGTTAATAACGAGATCACAACATTAGTGTAATGGTGTGATGAACATTCATCCGAAGTATAGCATTACGATCAAAGTCATTGAGTTTATATTGCTATAAACAACTTACGAAGTAGTCCTAATCCTTAGACCATGAGATCATGCCAACCACTAACACCGGAAGAGTTTCTTGTTGACATCAGACGTCACTCCGTAACTGGGTGATTATAAAGATGGCTTCAAAGATACTAAAGTGTTATGTTGAGAATTATGGATCAAGAGTGGAATTTGTTCATCCCGATGACGGATAGATATGCTCTAGGCCCTCTCGGTGATATCACATTGGTTAGCTTGCAAGCAAGTGATTTGATCACTAGAATGTTATATCACGGGAACGAGAAAAGAGTGCATGTCAGTAACAAGATCAAACTAGGTATGGAGATACCGATGATCGAACCTCGGACATGTAATATATCGTGAAACAAAGGGATAAGATACAAGCGTAAAAGGTTCCGACGATCACAGGAAAAGTCATCGTTGAATGTGTGGGAGTCAGTATGGATCTCCAGGTCCCGCTACTGATTATTGATCGGAGAAGGGTATCGATCATGTCCGCATTATTCGCGAACCGTAGGGTGACACACTTAAGGGACACTAACATCCAGTTGGAGCAAATGTTTCATGCCGAAAGAATAAACAAGCGCATGAATTTATTTCACTAGATACCGAAACAGGTTTTCAGGTGAAATTGCATAAAGAGGTTATGCATGTGAAATGGAATTCTAGCAAGGGGTTATTTGTGAATGTTTGTCATTAAAGTAATTGACAAAATTCTGAATAAAATAAAAGAGTTTTATTTAATGAGAGTTTGCATTAAATTTGGTGGAAATTTAATGGGAATTTGAGTGGGTTTTTGAGTGGAGAAAATTGAAGGGACATTTTGTGAGTGGAGTGTCCACCCACATGAATGAAGGAGGGGAGGGGGCAGCCCCCATGGCCGGCGGCCACCCCCTTGGGTGCCCCCTCCTCCTATAAAAGGAGCCCCTCATCTCACTTCTCACTCACACCTCCTCGTGAAGGATCTCTCTCCCCCTCTAGAATTTATCCCCCATGCTCTCGGACTAGCGAGATACATGTTCCCGGTGGCTATTCGGCAAGAATGGGTTGTGCTTCCGCTGCATCGCTGGAGCGAGGAGGCGGAGGTTGCTCGGTGTCTTGTACGTGTGTGCGAGCACGGATGCGCTGCTGCTTTGCGGCGCTAGGACTTTCTCTCGATCTTGAGATCGGCAAGAGATCGTCTACATCAACCATGAGTTGAACTCGTTAAGCTTTGTCGGTCTTCAAGGGTATGTTCTCTACGGATATACATCCGCCCGTTGTTTGTATCTAGTAGATAGATCTTGGTACATAGTTCCCATCGTAGGAAATTTTTTGTTTTCTATGCTGCGAACCCTACAGTGGTATCAGAGCCGGATCTATGCGTAGATACTTTACACGGGTAGTACACATATGAGTATGTGGGCGATGATGATCATGTTGTTGCTTCTTAGTCGTAATTTTGGATATTGGTGGAATAGTGGGATGAAGCGGCCCGGACAAACTTTAGATGTCCCCGCACATGAGACCTGTTCCACGCTTGACATGCAACTAGTTTGCATAAGTGGCTAGCGGGTGTCTGTCTTTCCTACTATAGTCAATATCTATTTTGCAACGAGTTGTCAACAATTTGGTTATCCTCGTTGTGGTTCATGTTCGTAGGTAAGAACGGTTCTATCTCGAAATCCCTAAGCCACGTAAAACTTGCAATGGATAAATTAGAGGCGTCTAGTTTAGATTGTTGCTGGGCTAGTGTTATGATATGGTGATGTTGTAAGTAGAAGTATGAGATGATACTCTTACAACATACATAACGTGTAATCTCCATAGACCTTGTACTTACACATAAAGGTATGATAGTGATCATACCACGGTGCACATGATAGAGATCATATGCGGGAACCATATCATTTCACTAATAAACATGTGATGTTTGATAGCATCTTATATTGCTTGTTTAGCTCTTTGTTAGCATAATAAGATGATCCCTCATTTAAATATCAAGATAAGAATGTGTTCTTCCTTTAGTATGCACCGATTATGTTTTCGTCGCTCCAAGACATCACGTGATGATCGGGTGTTCTTGGATCCACGACCATATTTCGGGTGTAAAACAGTTACACACGCGAATACTAAGGTTCTAACTTGGCGAGCCTAGCATGTACAGACATGGCCTCAGAACATGGACCGAAAGGTTAAGCATGAGTCATATAGTAGATATGATGCCCATTTGATGCTCGCCTTTGAAGCTACACCGACTCACGTGATGATCGGACTTGGTGTAGTGGATTTGGTTCATGTAATCACCAAAAAAGCACGAGGGATGTCATTTTTGAGTGGGAGTTCATTCGTAATATGGATTAGTTGAACTCAATCTATCATAAACTTAGTCTAAACTTTACAAATTCTGTTGTAGATGGCACCACCTGCTTTTAATTTCAATGTGTTCATGGAGAAAGAGAAACTTGCAATGAACGGTAGCAACTTTACCGAATGGGCCATGAATTTGAGGATTCTCCTCTCTGCTGCACAAAAGCAATATGTGCTAGAAGCGCCGCTAGGCCCCCCCACCTTTTGAGGATGACCCTGACGAGGAGAAGAATGTCTACCAGACTGGTCAGGAGGACCACAAGTTAGTTCATTGCGGCATATTGTATGGGATAGAGCCGGAACTTCGAAAGCATTTTGAAAACGGCAATGCTTTTGATACAATGGGTGAGTTGAAAATGATTTTCGACACACATGCTGCTGTAGAGAGATACAACGCTTCAGAAAAGTTCTTTAGCTGCATGATGGAAGAGCACAGCTCCGTAAGTGAGCATGTACTCAAGATGTCGGGTTATGCCGATAAGCTTGTGTCCATGGGAATATCGATTCCCATTGACTTAGGCATCCATCGTGTTCTGCAGTCTCTGCCACCTAGCTATAAGAGCTTCGTGATGAACTATAATATGCAAGGCATGAAGAAGTCTCTGCCCGAGCTTCTGTCAATGCTTAAAACTGCAGAAGTGGAGATAAAAAAGGAACATCAAGTGTTGATGATCAATAGGAACACTGGTTTCAAGAAAGACAAGAAGGGAAAACGGAAGGGAAGTAAGGGCGGCAAGCCGGTTGCCGTGCCTAAAAAGAAACCCCGAGTTGGACCTAAGTCTGATACCGAGTGCTACTATTGTAAGGGGACTGGCCACTGGAAGCGCAACTGCCCCAAGTATTTGGCAGACAAGAAGGCCGGCAAGGAAAACAAAGGTATATATGATATACATGTTATTGATGTGTACTTGACTAGTGCTCGCAGTAGCACCTGGGTATTTGATACCGGTTCAGTTGCTAATATTTGTAACTCGAATCAGGGGCTGCGGAACAAGCGACCGCTAGCAAGGGGTGAGGTCAAGATGCATGACGGCAATGGATCAAGCGTTGATGTGATCGCCGTTAGAACGCTGCCTCTCCACTTGCCATCGGGATTAGTAGTAAACTTGAATAATTGTTATCTGGTGCCTGCACTAAGCATGAACACTGTATCTGGATCGTGTTTAATGCGAAGTGGTTATTCATTTAAATCCGAGAACAATGGTTGTTCCATTTATATGAATGCAATCTTTTATGGTCATGCACCGATGATGAATGGTTTATTTCTATTTGATCTCGATAATAATGTTACACATATTCATAATGTTGATGCTAAAAGGATTAAACTAAATGATGATATATCCGCATATATGTGGCACTGCCATCTAGGTCATATTGGCGTTAAACGCATGAAGAAGCTCCATTCGGATGGACTTTTGGAATCACCTGATTATGAATCATTTGATACATGTGAGCCATGCCTTATGGGCAAGATGACTACAACGCCGTTTTCCGGTTCAATGGAACGGGCGACAGATTTATTGGAAATCATACATTCTGATGTATGTGGTCCAATGAGTGTGTCGGAGCGAGGTGGATATCGTTATTTTGTTACTTTCACGGATGATTTGAGTAGATACGGTTATATATATATTTGATGAAACACAAGTCTGAAACCTTTGAAAAGTTCAAGGAATTTCAAAATAAAGTGGAAAATCATCGTAATAGAAAGATCAAATTTCTACGGTCCGACCGTGGAGGTGAGTATCTAAGTTACGAGTTTAGCACTCACATGAAAGAGTGTGGAATTGTTTCACAACTCACACCTGCCGGAACACCACAGCGAAATGGTGTGTCGGAACGTCGTAATCGTACTTTATTAGATATGGTTCGATCTATGATGTCTCTAACGGACTTGTCGTTGTCATTTTGGGGCTATGCACTAGAAACTGCTGCATTCACTTTAAATCGGGCACCATCTAAATCCGTTGAAAAGACACCGTATGAATTGTGGTTTGGAAACAAACCTAAGCTGTCATTTCTTAAAGTTTGGGGATGCGATGTTTATGTGAAGAAACTTCAACCGGATAAACTCGAACCCAAAGCGGAAAAATGCGTCTTCATAGGATACCCTAAGGAAACTATTGGGTATTCCTTCTATCACAGATCCGAGGGCAAGGTTTTTGTTGCCAAGAATGGATCCTTTCTAGAGAAAGAGTTTCTCGCGAAAGGTGTGAGTAGTCGGAAGGTAGAACTCGAAGAGGTTATTGAACCTTCTCTTCAGAGTATGGTGAGTAGCGCAGCACCGGAAGTTGTTCTGGAGTTGGCTTCACCTATTGAAGAGGGAACTAATGATAATGATCATGAAACTCCGAAAGAGAGTACTACCGAACCTCGCAGGTCTAGCAGGACGCGTGCAGCTCCAGCTGTACGGAAATCCTGTCATGAATTTCATGGTTGATGAAAATGATGACCCTGCGACATATGAAGAAGCGATGATGAGCCCGGATTCCAACAAATGGTTAGAAGCCATGAAATCCAAGATGGAATCCATGTATGAAAATCAAGTTTGGAACTTGGTGGAATTACCTCACGACCGAAAGGCCGTGGAGAACAAATGGATTTTCAAAAGGAAAACTGATGCTGATGGTAATATAACCGTCTATAAAGCTCTACTTGTCGCAAAGGGGTTTCGACAAATTCAAGGAGTTGACTACGATGAGACATTCTCTCCTGTAACGATGCTAAAATCAGTTAGGATTATGTTAGCAATTGCTGCATATTTCGATTATGAGATATGGCAGATGGATGTCAAAACCGTGTTTCTCAATGGTAATATTGAAGAAGAGTTGTATATGATACAACCAAAGGGTTTTGTCGATCCTAAGGATGCTAACAAGGTGTGCAAGCTTCAGCGATCCATCTATGGATTGAAGCAAGCATCACGAAGTTGGAATCTCCGCTTTGATGAGGTGATCAAAGAGTTTGGATTTGTCCAAACGTATGGAGAAGCTTGTATTTACAAGAAAGTGAGTGGGAGCAATGTGGCATTTCTGATATTATATGTGGATGACATATTATTGATCGGAAATGATATAGATCTTTTAAACAGTGTTAAAAGTTATCTAAACAACAAATTTTCAATGAAGGACCTAGGTGAAGCGTCATACATAGTAGGCATAAAGATCTATAGAGATAGATCTAGGCGCCTAATAGGGCTATCGCAAAGTACATACCTTGATAAGATTTTAAAGAAGTTTAAAATGGAAGATAGTAAGAAGGGGTTCTTACCTATGACACAAGGCACGACATTGAGTAAGACTCAAAGTACGGCTTCGGCGGAAGAAAGAGAGATAATGGACAAGGTCCCCTATGCTTCAGCCATAGGCTCTATAATGTACGCCATGCTATGTACAAGACCGGATGTGGCACATGCTATTAGTTTGACTAGTAGGTACCAATCGGATCCAGGTTCAGAACACTGGAAAGCGGTCAAGAATATCCTTAAGTACTTGCGAAGAACTAAGGATATGTTTCTTGTATACGGAGGTGAAGAAGAGCTCGTCGCTAAGTGTTATGTCGACGCTAGCTTTGACACCGATCCGGATGACTCTAAGTCTCAATCTGGATACGTATTTCTCATGAATGGCGGAGCGGTTAATTGGAGGAGCTCCAAACAACCTGTGGTGGCGGGATCAACAACGGAGGTCGAATATGTTGCTGCTTCAGAAGCGGCTCAGGAAGCAGTTTGGATGAAGGAGTTCATATCCGAACTAGGTGTGGTTGCAAACGCGTTGGACCCAATGGTGATCTATTGTGACAACAATGGTGCCATTGCCAATGCCAAAGAGCCAAGGTCTCACAAGCATTCCAAGCATATTAAGCGCCGGTTTCACTCCATCCGCGAGCATGTCAAGGATGGAGATATAAAGATTTGTAAAGTACATACGGATCTCAATGTAGCAGATCCGTTGACTAAAACTCTCCCTAGAGCAAAACATGATCTACACCAGAACTCCATGGGTGTTAGATACATCACTATGTAACTAGATTATTGTCTCTAGTGCAAGTGAGAGACTGAAGGGAATATGCCCTGAGAGGCAATAATAAAATGTTTATTATGTGTACTCCAAGTATATGATAGATGTTTATTTTGCATGCTATAATTGTATTAATACGGAAACGTTAATACATGTGTGTTTAATAAACAAACAGAAAGTTCCTAGTTATGCCTCTCTCATAAACTAGTTCGTTGATTAACAAGATGATCACAGTTTCCTGATCATAGACATTGGATGTTGTTAATAACGATATCACAACATTAGTGTAATGGTGTGATGAACATTCATCCGAAGTATAGCATTACGATCAAAGTCATTGAGTTTATATTGCTATAAACAACTTACGAAGTAGTCCTAATTCTTAGACCATGAGATCATGCCAACCACTAACACCGGAAGAGTTTCTTGTTGACATCAAACGTCACTCCGTAACTGGGTGATTATAAAGATAGCTTCAAAGCTACTAAAGTGTTATGTTGAGAATCATGGATCAAGAGTGGAATTTGTTCATCCCGATGACGGATAGATATGCTCTGGGCCCTCTCGGTGATATCACATTGGTTAGCTTGCAAGCAAGTGATTTGATCACTAGAATGTTATATCACGGGAACGAGAAAAGAGTGCATGTCAGTAACGAGATCAAACTAGGTATGGAGATACCGATGATCGAATCTAGGACATGTAATATATCGTGAAACAAAGGGATAAGATACAAGCATAAAAGGTTCCGACGATCACAGGAAAAGTCATCGTTGAATGTGTGGGAGTCAGTATGGATCTCCAGGTCCCGCTACTGATTATTGATCGGAGAAGGGTCTCGATCATATCCGCATTATTCGCGAACCGTAGGGTGACACACTTAAGGGACACTAACATCCAGTTGGAGCAAATGTTTCATGCCGAAAGAATAAACAAGCGCAGGAATTTATTTCACTAGATACCGAAACAGGTTTTCGGGTGAAATTGCATAAAGAGGTTATGCATGTGAAATGGAATTCTAGCAAGGGGTTATTTGTGAATGTTTGTCATTAAAGTAATTGACAAAATTCTGAATAAAATAAAAGAGTTTTATTTAATGAGAGTTTGCATTAAATTTGGTGGAAATTTAATGGGAATTTGAGTGGGTTTTTTAGTGGAGAAAATTGAAGGGCCATTTTGTGAGTGGAGTGTCCACCCACATGAATGAAGGAGGGGAGGGGGCAGCCCCCATGGCCGTCGGCCACCCCCTTGGGTTCCCCCTCCTCCTATAAAAGGAGCCCCTCCTCTCACTTCTCACTCACACCTCCTCGTGAAGGATCTCTCTCCCCCTCTAGAATTTATCCCCCATGGTCTCGGACTAGCGCGATACATGTTCCCGGTGGCTATTCGGCAAGAAAGGGTTGTGCTTCCGCTGCATCGCTGGAGCGAGGAGGCGGAGGTTGCTCGGTGTCTTGTACGTGTGTGCGAGCACGGATGCGCTGCTGCTTTGCGGCGCTAGGACTTCCTCTCGATCTTGAGATCGACAAGAGATCGTCTACATCAACCACGAGTTGAACTCGCTAAGCTTTGTCGGTCTTCAAGGGTATGTTCTCTACGGATATACATCCGCCCGTTGTTTGTATCTAGTAGATAGATCTTGGTACATAGTGCCCATCGTAGGAAATTTTTTGTTTTCTATGCTGCAAACCCTACACATAGAGGCTAATGGTGACTTGTCATAGTCATAACATGGTGTGAGCATGTGCCAAGTCAACCCAAACAAAGCATCAAAGGAGAATAACACAATACTAAGCTTTTTGCATCCTAAAACAACGCATAATTTCTTCAAGGCACACTAAGCAATCCCAATTGTTTGGAACAAGACATGCTACAGCAATAATCACTAAGCATAAGGTCAAAACAACACCTAGCATGTCATGCTAAAGTCTAAGTCACAGTCAATGCAAGCCCCTCTTGCACTTCAAGCAAGAACTTACTACTCCTTTTCAAACACCAAGCAAACTTATTTGCAAAACAACACAGCGAGAATGGGGGTCCAAACTAATTTATTCAAGCAAACTAAACAACCTAAGCAAAGCAAACAAAAACTAAGACGCTCTAAGAACAACACAACTATGCATGAAACAATAAAATGAAGTGTCTAGACAGACCTGAGCTTTTTTATTGATGAAGAAGGGGATGCCTTGGGCATCCCCAAGCTTTAACGCTTGTACCTCTTGGATATTTCTTGGGGTGACACCATGGTGGCATCCCCAAGCTTGAGCTTTTGTCCATTATTTATCTTATTGCATCATTCTCTCTCTACACCTGAAATTTTTCCTTCATACAAAACATCACACAATCTTCATTAGAAACATTAGTGTATTCAAAAGATATTAGACCCCTGACAAAGCTTTGGAACAACAAGGATTAAACACAAGCTACTATAGTAAATACTTCAAATATCTCAATTCACCTAAAGAGAACTCAAAAAGGAATCAATAAGAAGCAAATGCAAATAATGGCAGAAATCTATCAAAACAGACCAGCAGGTGGAAACCGATTTTTTTGAACATCTTCTGTTGCTCAAATAAAAAAGTGTTGAACTAATGAAAGTTAACTAACATAGTAGGGGATTTATTCATAAATTTTTATCTCAATCCGAGTTAGAGATACTCCTCACGATTTTTTTGGTGGAGGACAGAAATCTGTTTCGGGACAGCAACTCCCCAAATTTTACTTCCCTCTCATTAGAGGTCATTCTTGGAACAAAAAGCAAACAAAAAGGATAAGGAGAGGTCATTACAGAAGTAATAACTTCCAAGACTCAAGGAAACTCTTGGGTTATCTCCCAACAAGTACTTTTCTTTAATGCCTTTAAGTTAGGCATAAGAAGCAAGAAGAATCAAATATTTTCAAATGAGGAAGCATTAACATCAAACCTTGCTTTCAAAGGGGGAGCAAAGAGAAACTTCTCTCTTCTCATTGGGAAGTGTTCAATACCTTTCTTGAATGGAAAATGATATTTAATTGTGCCTTCTTTCATATCAATGATGGCACCAACTGTTCTAAGGAAAGGTCTTTCCAAACTAATAGGACAAGAAGCGTTGTATTCAACATCCAAAACATAGAAATCAACAAAGACATAAGCATTATTAACCATAATGAGAACATCATTAATACTCCCCATGAGTTTCTTCTTAGCATTATCATTGAGTGGGACATATAAATAACAATCTTCCAATGGTGGCAAATCAAGCATTTCATAAATATTCCTAGGCATAATAGAGACACTAGAACCAAGATCACATGAACCTTTGAGGTCAAAGTCATTCACTTGCATATTAATAATGGGTTCCCAACTATCTTCTACTTTTCTAGGAATAGAAGCTTTGTGTTTTAGCTTCTATTCCTTAATCTTAACATCATCATCTATAATGTGTTTGGTGAAAGCAACATGCATATCACTAGCATCAGGACTTCTAGCAAGCTTTTGCAAGAACATAATTACTTCAGAAATATTGCAACCATCAATATCAAAGTCAAACTTGGCATCACTAGTAGTAGGCTCAATAGGCTTAGGCATAGTAGGAGGAGGATACAGACTACTTGTGGTTTAGTGGTGATGGTGCACACACTATTTTTTCTACCAATTTCAGCTTCCCTTTCCCACTTAGCATGAAGTTGAGCTAACAGCCTAACATTTTCATCAATAGTAACTTGTATGGCATGAGCAGTAGCAAAGGTATTTTCCATAGCTTCAGGTTTAGCAGCCATTTTATTAATCAAAGAGGACCGAGCTTCAGACAAAGAGGATATATTTTTCTCAACACTCAAAATTTTTGACTGTAGACTAGGAATTTCTCTATTCAGATTCTCAAGCTGATGGATAATGTTTTTCAAGATGATAGACTGTTCCTCCATAGTTTTAGTGAAAATCTTATTTTGCTCATATTGCATCTGCATAAAATTCTTAGTGGATCTCTCTACTTCTAGAATCCTTTCTTCACTAGGCATTCCAGATCTACCATGATAAGCATTTCCACTAGGAGGATAAGGCCTATAGTTACCATAAGTATTGTTGCCAAAATTGTTGTTTCTAATGAAGTTCGCATCAACTTGCTCTTCTTGAGCAACCAAAGAGGCTAAGGGAACACTATTAGGATCTAAAGGAGCTTTCCCATTAACAAGCATAGCCATAATAACATCAATCTTTTCACTCAAAGAGGAAGTTTCCTCAACAAAATTTACCTTATTACCATGTGGAGCTCTCTCAACATGTCATTCAGAGTAGTTAACCATCATATTATCAAGGAGCCTTGTTGAAGCACCCAAAGTGAGGCCCATAAAGGTACCTCCAGCAGCTGAATCCAACAGATTTATTGAGGAGAAGTTCAAACCTGCAAAAAAGTCTGGATAATCATCCAAGCAGTGAGTCCATGAGTAGGGCAATTTTAACCAAAGATTTATTCCTGCCCAAGCTGGAGCAACATGTTCACTATCAAGTTGTTTAAATTTCATAATATCACTTCTCATAGATATAATCTTAGCAGAAGGATAGTACTTTCTAATAAAAGCATCTTTGCACTTAGTCCAAGAGTCAATACTATTTTTAGGCAAAGAAAGCAACCATTCTTTAGCTTTTCTCCTCAAGGAGAAAGGAAAAAGCTTGAGCTTAATAATATCTCCATCTACATCCTTATACTTTTGCATTTCACAAAGTTCAACAAAGCTATTGAGATGGGCAGCAGGATTATCAAAACCAGCACCCAAAAATTGCTCTCTCATCACAAGATTCAACAAACCAGGCTTAATTTCATAAAAGGTAGCATCAGGAGCAATAGGAGTGCTTAGGAAATCATTGTTGTTGGTGTTGGGCCACGCAGAGATAAAACAAAACTTTTGCCTCTAATGTGGTGATCCCAAGATCTAGCCGAGGTAGAAGGCCACGAGGTTTACCACTAGACGCGCAGTTGCGGATTACTGATGAAGCGCGTCAGTTGATGCAGTGCAGTCCTTTGCGATCCGATCGTCCTGGTGCTAATCGTACAGCACCTCTGCTGGTATCCACACGTATAAGAGGAGCACTGGCGGCGAACTGCTAGGTTCGATACGATGGCAGAACTACTGTGGAGCTAGGGTTTCCAACACATGGAATGACCTAACCGAACAACGATTAACCTTTCTGGGTTACGGTGCTCCACTATATATAGGGAGTGAACGTGGGCTCTTCTCGCGCGGCCCATTCACTAAAGCCCATATAATATTAGTCCCTGTGAGTCTGACTCACTGACTCAGTCCAAATCAGGCTCGGGTCCAACCCAACCAGATTTCCAGTTCAGATCCAATCCGAACTTGCTCCCGCTCTTAAGTGTGTGACCCCGCAGGCTCATGGCTACTTGGACACGATTAGAGTCTGACTCTTAATTGATCAGTCGGTAGCGGCTCCTAGCAGAACGTGCCGACTCCCAAGTACCAAAGAGTCATGACGACTTGCCTTTCCAATGTGACTTGCGTCCGAGTCCCTTTTGCCTCACGATATACCTTGTCAGAATATAGGCGAATAATTGTCATCCCTTAAATAGTCCGACTCTCTTCTCGATCTGAGATAAGTGATTCACCCGACTAACTCTTAGTCGATTGCCTCGGTTAACACTTAACCGGGTCGTGCATGGCCATGCTTTCCGAATCATATCATCCGAGAGGGCCCAGAGAATATCTCTCCGAGTGGAGGAGCAAAATCCCATCCTGGTTATTCACATCACGCAGCTTGATTCTCAGTCAGCCCGAACTCTGCCTTTATAACTGCCTAGTTACGGATCGGCGTTTGACAGAACCTAAGTCGATGATCCTCAACTCGGACTGTGCAATAACCTCAGGTCTAAGGATTACATTGATTGAGATATACAAATGACAACTTGTTCGTTGTACCTTAATATGGGTCAATCCGAATCGCTAAACTCTTTAGCCGAATCTGTGTAAGTTGGAATAGCATCTCCATGCCCATGACAAGTGGAACCGAGTCATCAAGCCAACTTTCACATTGGTCTAAGTTGTGTGTCCAACACAACCTCAATGACCAAGGATATTTAGTACAAACAACATGAATGTATAGTTCCACAACCGAATCACATATTCAATGATACACATCAGATGTTTATACAAGGACAACTTAATATCTTTATGAATACAATGGGAAAACTCATCATACATGATTGCCTCTAGGGCATATTCCCAACAGTTGGTGCTAGTGAAGTCACACAACTTGGTGTTCTCAGCAGAGTTCATTTTGGCAAAGGTGGACAAGCCAAAAACAGCAGCAGCTAGAGCAGGAACTAATTTTTTATGTTTTTGAATAAAGCAAGCAAACCAAAATAGACTATTTTTTTGGTTTTTTTGGAAAGAGACAAACAAAACCAAGCAAAGGAAACAAAGAAAACTAAAAACAAAGTAAAGAGAAAGGAAGTGAAGGACTCCCCTTATGAAGACGTCCTTAGCCTCCCCGGCAATGGCGCAAGAAAACTTGTTGATGGCTCAGTTGATGTGGAGCCTATTGGGAACCCCAAGAGCAAGGTGTGAAGCAGCAAGCAGCAAGTCTTCCCTCAGTAGAGACCGAGGTTATCGAACCAGTAGGAGGAAGGAAACATCACATAGGTGTTGCAAGCAATGCGGAGACCTGCACAACACAAACTCAAGACTTTGCCCCAACGAATCGGTGAGGTTGTCAAGCTCACCGGTTTGCTGTAACAAAGGATTAAACGTATGGTGTGGAAGGTAATGGTTTGCAGCAAGTAAACAAGTAACAGTGGAAGATGTATCAATGGTAAAGATTGGACCGGGGTCCATAGTTCACTAGAGGTGCTCTCCTTAGATAAACAACATGGCATGAAGGGTAAACAAATTACAGCAGGGCAATTAACAGGAACTGAGCAAGGCATAACAATGCAATTACTAGTCAGAAAGATCCTATGAGATTCGATTAGGCAATACAACAAGATACATAGACCGCCATCCAACTACATGTATGACTAGAAGTCCACCTTCAGGTTATCATCCGAACCCCCTCCAGTATTAAGTTGCAAGCAACAAACAACTGCTTTAAGCAAAGTGTGTGAGGTAAACAGTCCACATGTTCCATGAACAAGAGACCGTTGTTTTCTCCCTAGTGGCAACAACACATCTACAACCGAAGATATTTTTGTCACTTCCCTTGGAAACTAGAGGCATGAACCTAGTATCGAGCATAAATAACCCCTCTTGGAGTCACTAGCAACTACTTGGCCAAGATAGCTACTAACAACGGAGACCATGCAAGATCACAAAAATACAGACATGATAGAATCATAAAGAAAAAACCATTAATCAAACCAGCATAATTATCTCAATATCCATCGGATCCCCGCAAACACAACATGCATGATTACAAATAGATTAGATCTTGACCATGAACGGATCTCACAAGATCTATACATGAAAGAACAAAGGAGGAGATACAACCATCTAGCTACTACATGGACCCATAGTCCAAGGTGGAACTACTCACACATCATACCGGAGAGAAGGCCTCCGGGATGATCTCCCCTCCAGCAGGGTGCCGGGAAGAACTTCAGATCCCCCCGATCTAGCGACGATGGTGGTGGTGGCTACAGACGGTTTCATGGAGATTTGATCGGGTTCCTAGGGTTTCTGCATCGGGGGATTCTTATAGGCGAAGGGGGAGGCCGAGGCGGCGGCCAGGGGCCCCAAACCCTAGTCAGGCATGGGCCCACCTGTGGCCGCTCCTGGGGGGGGGGGTGGCCCCTCTGGTTCGCCCCTCCGGCTCCCCTCTGGGCTTCTTGTTCCCCACGGAAAGTAATTGACTTTGACGTTTGTACCATCCAATTCCGAGAATATTTCTTTACTAACTTTTTTGAAAAAAAACATCTGAAAATAGGCACCTGGCACTGTTGCAACTTGTTAATAGGTTAGTAGTAGTACCAGAAAATATGTAAAGAGCACCTCAAAGTGTGGACAAGTAAAGCAAAGTAGATACTAAACAAGCATGGAGCATCAAAAATTATAGATACGTTTTCAACGTATCACCTGCTAGTCGGGCAACTCCGACGTTGTCAACAACTGCTTCTCCTTTTGTACCAACGTTGATCCCTGAAAACAATAAGGCAACGATGGTTTCTAACAGTAATGAAAAAAGTTATATGTGCAATTTTGATGTACATACTCCACCAACGATGTTTCCCTGTGTTCTTACAGGAGCAAAAATTCCAACGACTGCATGGGCTACTCCTGGATCGCTGCTTTATTCTAATAAAGAGAAGATGAATTCTGAGGCGAATAAATTATCTGGTATGTCCTTACATGAATCACGAAGTCCGAAGTGTGTTGATTTTGTGAATCATCTAGCTGAGCCGAATATTATGTCTCTAAATGTGGTCGATCTTAATATAGGAACAGCTAAACAGCATACACCAACTACGGAGAAGGTGATTGCGTTTGGGGCATACTTTTGACGTCGGCAAAACAACAGTCTAGTAGGCGTATTCAAGGACAGCCCCATGCAGACGCTACGCAAATGGAGAGGGCCATGATAAATACACAGCATCGCCATACTCTAGGCGGCTCAGGTAAAAAATCTTCTATAACGCATTTCATTTTGTCAATTGATGATAATGAAATAGTGAATAGAGCACATAGAATTGGTGTTTCTCTTGGGGACTCGATACATCAGGCTCTTGAGGAGGAGAGAACTTTAACTGTGTTGCAAAAAAATATTTCTGATTTTAGAGATGGGGATAGTGGCCCCTCTAATTTGTTTATTTCTGAAGTATCAAATTTATGTGAAGATCTGATTACGGACGATGAGGTTGAGGTTGTTTTGGATGATATATTGGATCATCCAATTCTAAACGCTATACCTAAACAAACTCGTCCAAGAAAGGTTTATGATGTCTCAAATGTACGAAGGAGTACTAGGAAAAGAACCAAAAAAACATTTACGTAATGCAGAATTTGAAAGGCATGACTTGGAATAGTGAGGGGTTTAAAGACCCAGCAAAACATCTGTTTGTAAAAGAGTCTATTAGAAAAATCGGTTAGACTTTATTGCTTTATTAGAGACAAGAAGGTCTAACTTCACAGTTCCTTTTTTAAATCAACTTGCAACTGGGTTGAATTTTGCTTGGTTTTGCCTACCACCTCATGGAAGATCTAGGGGTATTTTGGTTGGCATTAATAGCGATACTATCCAAGTTCTCAAGGTGAGTACGGGGGATTATTGTGTCAAGTTGCATATTAAATGTAAGAGAGATGATTTTCAGTGGGTTTTTGTGCCCGTCTATGGTGCTGCTCAGGAGGCACATAAAGCGGTTTCCTTGTAGAAATGGTTCGTATGTGTGAGTCGGAACCTCTGCCAATGTTGGTTGGTGGAGACTTTAACATTATACGCTCCAGTGAGGAAAAGAATAATAACAACTTCAAAGCACATTGGCCGTTTGTCTTTAATGCGATTATTGAGAGTCTAGACCTTAGAGAAATTATGCTCTCGGGTCGGCAATTTACTTGGGTTAATCGCAGAGACAAGCCCACTTATGAAAAACTAGACCGCATTTTAGCTAGCGTTGAATGGAAACAGAAATTTCCCCTTGTTACGGTTCAGGCTCTTACTAGGGCTGGATCAGACCATACACCACTTCTTATTGACTCCGGAGTGAAAGCACACTTAGGGAATACTCCTCGATTTTCCTTCGAGTTGTATTGGTTACGACACGAAGGATTTTATGAGATGATAGCAAAAGAATGGTCATCTGTAAATGGGGGAAGTGATCCTATGGACAAATGGATAAATAAGATTCGACATTTGAGGCGTTTTCTTAAAGGTTGGGCGAAAAACTTAAGTGGGAAATACAAAAAGGAAAAAGAAAAATTACTTTCAATTATTGATGATCTTGATGTGAAGGCGGAACAAGGACCCTTAACGATTGGCGAGCGTGATATTTTAAAGAATGCTAATGAACGCATCACCAATCTTAGGAGAGATGAAGAGACCAAATGGGCTCAACGAGCTAAAGTTAAACATGTTCAGAAAGGGGGTAACAATACAAAATATTTCCATTTGATTACAAATGGTAAACATAGGAAAAAAAGATATTTCAGTTGGAGCAGGATGAGGGAACCATTGTTGGTGAAGATAACCTAAAAAATAATATTACTGAATATTATAAAAAGTTGTTTGGGTCGCCATCACCCACAAATATTTCGATGAGGGAGGAATTAACTCAGGGCATACCGCGATTATCAGATGTGGAGAATAGGATTTTGACAGCTCCTTTTACTAAAAAGGAAGTGTATGAAGCTATATCTCAAATGGAGCATAATAAAGCACCTGGTCCGGATGGATTTCTGGCTGAGTTTCTCCAAAAGTTTTGGGAAATGATTAAAAGTGATCTTATGGCACTATTTAGTTACCTTTATTCTGGGAATTTGCCCCTGTTTAAGTTGAACTTTGGTGTTATCACTTTACTACCCAAAAAAGAAAATGTGGTACAAATACAACAATATAGACCCATATGCTTATTGAACGTTAGTTTCAAAATATTTACTAAAGTGGGAACTAATCGTATCACGGGGATTGCTCCGAACGTAATTAGACCTACTCAATCCGCTTTTATGCCGGGACGACATATCCTTGAAGGGGTGGTTGTCCTTCATGAGACCATCCATGAGCTTCACCAGAAGTAAATGGATGGAGTTTTGTTTAAAATTGACTTTGAAGAGGCATATGACAAGGTAAAATGGTCGTCCCTACAACAAACGTTGCATATGAAAGGTTTTTCACCTAGGTGGTGTAAACTGATCGAGCAATTTGTTCAGGAAGGAAGTGTTAGAATAAGGGTTAATGATGATATTGGACATAACTTTCAAACTAGAAAGGGGTTACGGCAAGGAGACCCATTGTCTCTGATGTTGTTCAATATCGTTGTAGATATGCTAGCCATCTTAATTGCAAGGGCAAAGGAAGATGGTCAAGTGGGAGGCCTCATTCCACATCTTGTTGATGGAGGGGTTTCAATTCTACAATATGCAGATGATACTATTCTTTTCATGGAACACGATCTACAGAAGGCCGTGAACATGAAACTAATACTATGCATTTTTGAACAACTATCAGGACTGAAGATAAACTTTCATAAAAGCGAGATTTCCTGTTTTGGTAAAGCAAAAGAAGAGGAGCAACAATACAAACAAATATTAGGTTGTGAGGCTGGATCACTGCCTTTTAGATACCTGGGTGTGCCTATTCATTAAAGAAAACTTAAAAATTCATATTGGTATCCAGTAGAAACTAGATGTGAAGGGAAATTAGGTTGCTGGAAGGGCAAACTATTATCTTATGGTGATCGCCTAGTCTTGATAAACTATGTATTAACAAGTTTACATATGTTTATGTCGTTGTTTCTAGAAATACCTAAGGGGGTAAGAAAACGATTGGATTTTTATAGGTCTCGCTTTTTTGGCAAAGTGATGAGAATAAAAAGAAGTATAGGCTCATAAAATGGAATATAATTTGTAGACCAAAAGATCAAGGTGGTTTAGGTATTGAGGTTTTGGAAATTAAGAATAGATGTTTACTAAGTAAATGGCTTTTCAAATTAATGAATGAATAAGGTGTATGGCAACAACTGCTTAATAATAAATATATAAGTCAGAAAACTTTGTCTGGAGTCCAAGCAAAGCCAACGGATTCTCCATTTTGGAAAGGACTAATGCGGGTAAAGACAGAGTTCTTTGCTAGAGGTCATTTCAAGGTAGGGGACGGTGTAAACACTAGGTTTTGGTAGGATACATGGTTAGGAGATACACCATTAGCGCAGAAATATTCATCATTATACAATATTGTGCATCGGAATAATGTTACTGTAGCACAAGTTTTAGCTCAAGTACCGCTGAACATTAGTTTCAGGAGAGTACTTACTGGTAATAAGTGGAATGATTGGATTCTTTTATGCCAAAGACTTATGATGGTTCAGCTATCGTCGGATGAACAAGATAAGTTTGTATAGAACTTAACTTCGTCTGGGGTGTTCTCAGTTAAATCCATGTATGAGGATCTTATGAACGATCATACGGTTTTCCTTCAGAAGTATCTTTGGAAACTAAAGATCCCGCTTAAGATTAAAAAATTTATGTTGTTCCTTCACAACAAAGTGCTTCTTACTAAAGATAACCTAGCTAAAAGGAATTGGGTAGGATGTACCAAGTGTTTTTTTATGGGGCGCAGGAAACCATAGAACATTTATTTATTTCATGTCCATTTGCTCGTTTGTTGTGGCGTATTGTCAATTTTGCCTATGATCTACCCCCTCCAACTGATATAACACACATGTTTGGAAATTGGTTGAATGGAGTTGATAAAACATCTAATGCTAGAATTCGCATTGGTGTTTCTGCCTATGTTGGTCTATTTGGAGATGCATAAATGACATTATTTTTAACAAAACAAAACTTTTAATTTTTTGCAGGTTATCCATATGATGGCACATTGGGTGCAGCTTTGGGCGTTCCTACTCCCCCAAGACCAGCGGGATATTATGGCTACTGGGTGCAGCCATTTGCTGATGGTCGCGCACCACATATTCAGCCAATCGTACTGGCGGCAACTTAATCGCATACAAAATATGTAATGCCTTTTTTCTGCTTTTGTTTCGCTGGTTGATCCATGTATCAACTTTAAGTGACCCATGAATTGTAACTGCGGTAGAATGATGAATGTTGGATGATGATGTTCTAATAAAGGCTGTGTGCATCAACCGATGTAGAGGCCGGGGGTTCATTCCCCTTTTCGAAAAAAATAAGGGAACCCCGAATTTATGTATGCAATCTTATTATTTTTCTTCAATGTTAGGATCATGATGTTGGTGAGGACGTTTAGAGATAGACACCTTTAGGCCTTGTTTTGTCCGAGGTTATTTTAGTGTATCCGCGGGTATTCATCCCACCGGGATTTGGTGAAAACAATTGCTTCACCCGAAACACACGAAGCGAGTGAGAGAGCGACAGAAAATCAAAAACGCGAGGTCAACTAGCTTTTCCATATACACGCAGATTAGAGGTTTTCAGAGGGGTTTGCTGGGGTTTTTAAGGGCTAAGACCATGCAAACCTGGCCTATAAAGTGAGGATTTGTCGGGATGTTGGGCTGGGCCGGGGTAATACTCAGCGATCCCCTGGAAAAACCCCGTGCAAAAGGAGGCCTTAGTGTGATCGCCGTGGCCGATGGGAGAGTTAAACACGTCAACAGTCCCTATACTTGTTAGGCTGGCTCAATTTAGTCTCTATATTCGGAATTTGCTGAATTTTGTTCGTGTACTTGTGAATTGGGTTCAATTTAGTTTAGTTTGATGTTTTTCGTTGAATTTGAGTTGACGCGGATGACACGTGGACTGAAATCTTGCAAGAACACCCTCCCGCGTCTCTGAAAATTACAAAAAACGATCACTCATGTTGAAAAATACAGGATTAGTCCATATATTTGTCCGGATGGCTCGATTTAGTCCTGATATTTGTCAATTGGACTCGATTTGACCCAAACGCATGTTTGCTGTCGAATTTGAGGTGTTGCGGACCACACATAAACGCAGGTCGCGCTTTCAGGAAACTAGCTGCCCTGAAAATTTGGAGAGACTTTCTCACACATCTCGCATATATTTTCGCTCTCAGATATTTGCATGTATCCACTCTCCATCTAATCAATAAGACAACACTCCACACCATTATAGTACATCTTCAATTCAAGACTATTCTATTTAAGAGGGGAAAAGGAGGGAGTCGATGGAGAAGGAGACGACGGTGGCGATAATCACTAACCGAAACATGTAACATTATTTCATAGAGGGGATATGACGTCAAAGCGACACCTGCAGTCGTGGAAATGTATATTCTAGTTGTGGGAGAGGGTCCTGCAAATTTCCATGTCAACCGCTCTCCTGCAGGTGGGACCCACGTCCACGTTTGCGTCAACTCATACTCGACAACAAATATGCCTTTGTATTAAATCGAGTCCAAATAACAAGTACACGGATTAAATTATACAAATTATGAGTATCAGGACTAAACGAGCCGAACAAACGAGTATAGGGACTGCTATTATATCTAGGTTGTGATAGTTTTTTTAATTGTGTGAGATGCGGGAAGGTATTTTTCCAAGATTCTAGTCCATTTGTCGTCCACGTCAGCTCAAATTCGACAGCAAACATCGAATTGGACTAAATCAAACCCAATTCATAAGTACAGGGACAAAATTTATTAAATTCTAAATACGAGGACTAAATCGAGCCATGCCGATAATTATAGGGAGTGTCAGTGTATTTAACTCCCGATGGGGGCCTTAGTGTTTTGAATTTTTGATTCGCATCCAGTCGGCTCTAGATCTCACGCTTTATCATGAAATCAGTAACCCGGTAGGCTGCATTTGCAACGTGTGTGTGTTCCCTGGCACAACACGTTTAGCGATCTTAGGTTCTCACCCACTCATGTGACGTGATTCAAGCGCCTATTCAAAACCTTCAACGATAGCCCCGTTTGTGCAAATTTGATCTTCTGCAGTTTTTTCGCTGAAGTTTCTAAAAACATTAAGATATAAGAGATCAAGCTAGTGAGAACGACTTCAAAGGCCTTCGATGTCACTTTTAGCAACATTGATTTTTCGTTTGTGTTTTCAAGGATGAAATGGACTGAACTGGGGTGCTACATAACTGTTAAGATAACTTTCATGAAAGCAAAAATAAATATAAAAAATCATAGAAACGAATACATAACCAAATACCGCCAAAAGCAAATTTCGAGCGAATACATGCTCATGTGGATTCGAAAAGCAAATGTTTGCCGGAACTAAGAGATGCCGTGAGCCATGAAATACACAAGCAAACTAACAAACTAGTTCAATTCCTAAGATGCCTATGAATATTGTAACATAACATTCTTCATCATGACAAGTTATGACCAAAACGAGCAACACATTGATGCAAATAAGTACCGCTACGAGAACCAACCCGTGGTTGGATGATTAGAAGGGCAGTGGTACCCCCAGCCCATCAGAGTTCAAATCCCAGGTTTGACGCTTTGGTGTCTCATACAGACGGAATATTCTTTCAGTGGGAAGCGATGTTTTCGTCGATAGCGAGGCGCCTGTGGTGACTTCGTAAATCTCAAGACCCGCCGACTCAGTCTTTCGGAGGTGCTCATAGGGATAGGGTGTACGTATGTGTGTTTATAGGGGTGAGTGTATGTACGCATTGTGAGCGTCTGCATTTGTACTATGTTTCTCAAAAATAAGTACCGCTACACCGATGATGAGGGCCACACTGTTGCCCACGCGGTACACACTGATTGTGAAATCGATGGGGGGTCGTTTAGGTGAAGGTTTGGGTTGGGTTGGGTTGGGCCATGAAAAAGAATATAGGATTTTGCGTACATATGGACATAATAAAACTTGAAATTCCGCATCTTTCGGGGACAGAATTTTCATTTCAGTAAGTGTCCTGGGTGAAAACGCCCAATTAAATGTAGAATGGAAAACTAAACAAATGTAGTTGATCCTACCTATCTACGTGTGGAATCGTCACAAATATGCCTGGGTGTGGGTGTTAGGTTTTATGCACTTGTTGTATTATTTGTTTCAGGCTTTGAGAGTAGTCGGCATGTCGGGAGATTCAAGTTCAAGTTCTGTATGGTTCTTGATCTGGTTTTCCTTATAAACTGGATCATCTCTTTTCTTCGTAATGAATAGCCAGAGCTCCTGGCGGTTGCTCCAAAAAAACTAAACAAATGTTTGTTACTTCTTCATATATTTTTTTAGAGTCGTAAGGGGCATCTCTAGCAGCACCACCCAAATGGTCGTACCGCGTCTGAAACGTTCGATCGGACCCGAGCGGTGGCCATCTCTAGCGGCGCGACCCATCAGCGCACCAAATTTGGGTGGCCGACGCGTCAACGCGGACGCGGTCGGACCGAGTGTGTGTTCGGGCACCGGGCAGTGGGACCAGTGTGTAAGCGGCACAAAAAGCTTGACCTCCTAGAACACCGCTTCGCCGCATATGTCGCTTCTGCTCAAGACAGTTCTCGCGCCTTCCCTGTCCTTTTCCTGCCACTTCCCGCTCTTTCCCAACCTCGTGTTGGCTATATGTTGGTCGCTCCAGCATTGGCCAGGGGCATATTCCTCCTCTAGCCGAATCTACCATGAACATGTACACCAGCCGCCACTAGATCCACGTTTGGGAGGTACGTGCCCTGTACGAAGCGCACTAGCGGACACCTCCAGAAACCTTCTGCCTCGCATCGGTGGGCGCTCCTGCGGCATCCCCATCCCACCGGGGCTCCAAGGTGCGGAGTTGTTTCCATCCAACACGAACGCAATGTGCGGTTCACCATGAAACAAGTAGAGCCGTTTTTACATAAGTTTGAACGGAAACAACTAGCTAAACTACATGCACGGTGCAGCGACGACAGCAACAATCCACGCAGGACATGGCGCCGCAGGAAGGCTTCGACGTCGCCCGGGCGCGGCGGGTCAACCAGACCCCACTCCTCTGATAGAGAGCGGTAGATTGCCCTCTGTGTGTCCAGCACCTCCTTTTCTAGGTCGTGGAGGACGCGCAACACCTCGACGTCGGGGCAGGCACACACAACCTCGAGAATATCTGTGTACTCCAACTCTAGTTCTTGTCGTCGGATGTGTTGCGACAACATTACGTTGTTGAGGACATTGAAGGGGTTCGTAGCATGGAAAACAAAAAAATTCTACCGCATGAGCACACAAAAGCCAAGATCTATTTACTATATTGAAGCAACGAGTCGATTAGAGTACTCACCCTCAAAGATTCCAAAGCGGTTAACGATAGCAGATTCTCGTGGGTGATGTAGTCGTTCACTTGTCGATCTCAAGATCGCGTAGACGATCCTTCTGGCGCCGCATTCTGGCAGCGCTCCCGCAGTCGGTCACACGTTCGGTACTTGATGAAGACCTTCCTCTCCCTTGTTCCAGCAGGCAGCGGAGGTTGTAGCTCTCTCCTCGCGATTCCGGCAGCACGACGGCGTGGTGTCGGAGTTTAGAGGGGAGATCCCGCAGGGCTTCGCCTAAGACGAAGCGAGTATGGTGGAGTAGAAGAGGGCCTTGGCGATCAAGGGTTTAGAGGGCGCCAATGGGGGGTCTGGCCGGAGGCAAGGGGCTAGTGTTTGCCCCAAGTCGTCGACTTGGAGGGCTCCTGGCGGCGGCTAGAGAGGGCTAGGTGCCTTGGGCTAGGGCTTGGAGGTGTGTGTGGCAAGGGGCGCCCCCTCCCCTCTATTTATGAGAGGGAGGGGCGGCCAGGGGGGAATCCTCCCCCAACTCCTCTTCACGTGGCCGACGGCAAGGGAAGGGAGGATTCCTTCCCTAGGCAGGAATCCTTCCCTCTCTCCACTTGGAAATATTGTCCTAGTTTGACTTTTTCAAACTGTCTTTTTGACTTTCAATTTGGAGCTTGATTTCTCTCTTCCAAGTGTCCATCCAAGTGACCTAGGATATGATGCAACCATTCCACTTTGTCATGACACATCCATGTACCCTTCCCCTTCTGGATCGGTGAACCTTCTAGACCCTTCTAGATCATTTCGGTGAAAACATCAGAATCATTTCGGAACTCCGGAATTGGACTTTCCTTATTTGAATCTTATTCTCCGGACCATTATGGATCTCCTCGTGATATCCCGGATCTCATCCGAGACTCCGAACAACATTCGGTCTTCTTACTCACATTCCATATCTACTAAACTACATCGAATCCTTAAGTGTGTCTCCCTACGGTTCATGAATTATGCAGACATGACCGAGACTCTTCTTCGATGAATAACCAATAGAGGAATCTGGAAATTTATATGGATCCCACATATTTCTACGACTACTTTGTGATCGAATAAACCATCTACATACGATACCAATTTTTGTATGTCTCGCGATACTTTACTTATCTGAGGTCTGATGGTCGATATCTCTGCATACCTAGTTCAACCTCTTCACTGATACGTCAGAAACGTATCTATAATTTTTGATGTTCCATGCTTGTTTAGTATCAACTTTGCTTTGCTTTGTCTACAATTTGAGGTGTTTTTATATGTTTTCTGGTATAAACCTATTAACAAGATGCCACAGTGCCAGTTGCCTGTTTTCTTCTGTTTTTGGTTTCAGAAAGGCAGAAAATTAATATTCTCGGAATTGGACGGGACAAAAGCCAAAGTCAATCTTTTACCATGGGGAACACGAAGCCAGAATACGAGATGGGGGAGAGCCACCAGGGGGCCACACCCCTGGACACGCGTCCAAGGTGGGCTCGCGCCTGGAGGGTGCGGACGCCCTGGCGACCCCCTGCCTTGCCTCTTCGCCCATAAAGACCCCCCGATGCCAAAACCCTAAGTACCCGATCAATATTCCACGAAACTGCCTGTAGCCGCCGCCACCATCATCCCTAGATCAGGGGGGTCTGAAGCTCTTCCTGGCACCCTGTCGGAGGGGAGATCATCCCGGAGGCCTTCTTCTTCATCATGCCAGCCTCTGGTATGAAGCGTGAGTAGTTCCACCTTGGACTACGGGTCTATGTAGTAGCTAGATGGTTGTATCTCCTCCTTTGTGCTATCATTTATAGATCTTGTGAGCTCCGTTCATGATCAAGATCATATCTATTTGTAATCATGCATGTTGTGTTTGAAGAGATCCGATGGATATTGAGATTACTATGCCAGATGGATTAATGGTTTTGTCTCATTGATTCTATCATGTCTATGTTGTTTGTGATCTTGCATGATCTCCATTTCTAGTAGCTATCTTGGCCAATTAGTTGCTAGTGACTCCAAGAGGGGGTATTTTATGCTAGATAGTGGTTTCATTCCTCTATTTAATCTAAGGTAAGTGACAGAAATCTCTAAGGTTGTAGATGTGATGTTGCCACTAGGGAGAAAACAACGGTCTCTTGTTCATGGAACAAGTGGATTGTTTACCTTACATACTTTGCTTAAAGCAGTTATCTGTTGCTTGCAACTTAATACTAGAGGGGGTTCGGATGATAACCCGAAGGTGGATTTCTAGTCATAGATGCAGTTGGATGGCGGTCTATGTATCTTGTTGTATTTACCAATTGAATCTCATAGGATCATGAATGTCTAGTATTGCATTGTTATGCCTTGATCGGTCCTATCAATTTCCCTGCTATAATTTGTTTACCCAGCATGCCATGTTTGTTTATCTAAGGAGAAGACCTCTAGTGAACTATGGACCTCGGTCCAATCTTTACCATTGATACATCTTCCACTATTACTGTTTACTTGCTGCAAACCACTATTACCTTCTGCACCATATAGTTAATCATTTGTTTTCGGCAAACCAGTGAGATTGACAACCTCACTGTTCGTTGGGGCAAAGTCTTGAGTTTGTGTTGCGCAGGTCTCCAAGTTGCTAGAAACACCTTTGAGTCGTTTCCTTCCTCCTACTGGTTCGATAACCTCGGTTTATTACTGAGGGAAAACTTGCTGTTGTGCTCATCACACCTTGATCTTGGGGTCTCCCAACGAGGCGTCAATAACACGCCAACAGTCACCGATAAGTACTATTTACTCATTCATGTGATATGTGATCCCTTGTGAGCCAGCCACATGCTTGCAAGCTAATTGGATGACATTCCACCGAGAGGGCCCAGAGTATATCTATCCGTCATATGGATGGACAAATCCCACTCTTGATCCATGTGCCTCAACACATACTTTCTGAACACCCAATGCCACCTTTATAACCACCCAATTACGAAGTGGTGTTTGATGTCATCAAAGCATCCATCCGGTGATGGTGATTAGCATGATCTCATGGTCGAAGGATTTAGGTTACTATGTATCTGAAATCTTATAGCAATTGAACTACTGAAATGACTTGATATTTATGCTATGCTTATCTATAGGAGTATGTCCATCACACCATTATCCTAATGATATGACCTTGTTGTTAATAACTTCTCAATGTTTATGATCAGGAAACCATGATCATCTATCAACCAACAAGCTAGTATTATAAAGAGGCTTTACTAGGTACTCTAACAAGTTTTCAAATCACACAAGTATTAAGGCTTACGGTTAATACAATTATAGCATGAAAGTAAACATGTATCATAAACACAAAGATATAATAATAACTAATTTTATTATTGCCTCTAGGGCATATCTCCAACAGTTTCCCACTTGCACTAGAGTCAACTAATCTAGATTACATGGTAATATACCGAACACTCAGGGTGGTTTGGTTCTGGTCATGTTTTTCCCTCGGGAGAGGTTTAGTCAACGGATCCGCCACATTCAGATTTGTGTGTACTTTGCAAATCTTTATGTCACCATCTTGGACATGCTCTCGAATAGCATGAAAATGCAGCTTGATATGCCTCAGCTTCTTGTGTGACCTTGGTTCTTGCGTATTGGCTATGGCGCCCATGTTATCATAGTAGATAGACATTGGGTACAACGCACTGGGAACCACACCGAGCTCTGTAGTGAACTCCTTCATCCATATATCCTCTTGTGAAGCCTCCGAAGCAGCTATGTATTCCAATTCAGTTGAAGATCTTGCCACAACGCTTTGCTTTGCACTCCTCCAGCTCACCGCTGCACCATTCAAAGTAAATACGTATCTAGATTGTGATTTAGAATCATCCGGATCGATGTTCCAACTAGCATCGGTGTAACCATTAACAACGAGTTATTCATCACCTCCATAAGAAAGAACCATAACCTTAGTTCTTCTCAAGTACTTAAGGATGTTTTTGATAGCTTGTCGGGGGGATAACCCCCGGTAGTTCAATCTTATAGCAATTGAACTACTGAAATGACTTGATCCAAACAGTAAACCCTAGAACCCAAAGGGGTACTATCTAGCTAGCACTGCCTATATAAGGGAGGGCATAGAAGTAGTAGAAGGAGGTTGGACCAAGTAGGGAACTAGTGCTGCGTACTCAAGCCAATACAACTCAAGGAGAACTTGTAATCATTGGGGTATCAATCAAATTGTCAAGTCTAGATAGTTCTTCTTGTTCTTCGTGCATGGCTCGACCGTGTACTCCCTCCCCGGTGACCACAAGCACCCATTCGGCCCCCAACTTAAGCCTACCCATGGCATCTGCCGTGCCACCACCACGACAGTTGGCGCCCACCGTGGGGCAGAAGCAGGTGCTTGATGGAGTCTTCATCCGGATGGGCAACATCATCGCCAAGACCGGCGAGTGCGTCTACTCCAGCCTCATCTAGAGGTTTGGAGCACTCAACTTCGTCAGCAACAACGCAGGCTGCTTCGGGACCAAGCCGTTCCCTAGGGGCGGTCGCTTCATCAAGTTTGGCAAGCACCAGGTCTACATCACGGTGCGCGTGGAGCGCGCATATCCATAGCACGTCGTCCTGGCGCCAGATCCTCCAACATCTCCTGTCCCTGGGAAACCTCACCAACTTATCTCCATGGAGGTAATGATGACAGCACCAAATCCCACAGCTCCCCCAGTAGTTCCCGTAGTGAATGAGAACACGGAGGAAGGAAATCATGAGGAAACGCCAAAGGCTACAAGAACAGCAAAGGCGCCATTGGAAAAACCAGAGAACATAGCTAGGAGCAAAAGGGCTAAGGAGCTGCAGGAAGCGATAGACAAGTTGGCAGAGCAAGTGGCACAAGCAACTGACCCGACGCGTGTGCAAGCCGAGTTGGAAGAAGCCATGATAAAAGTCCTGGAGAAAGCAAAGGAGCTGGCACAGTTATAGCAGGACGTGGATATCACCATCCGAGAGCTTAACTCGGCGAATCGAGTCAAGGGCGCAAAGACCCGGCTTGATGCAACGAGATTGAGAGGAAGGAACCTCAATGAAGAGCTGGAAGATGCGACATCGAAGATAACGCCAGAGAACAGCAATGAGACGGCCATACGTCCAACGTACAACACAGCAGCAGCTAATCTGCGAGCAGCAGAAGCAGCAATGGCAGAATTACCCCACTTGGAGGGAGAAGCAAAGAAAAGGCAGCAAGAACGAGTCAATGAGTTAGTGAGAGCAGCCAGCATGCTGAACGAGGCATATTACAGAGCAAATCCGGGTATAGCAGGGAGGTCACAACTGGTTCACTCAGCGACTCCTGTCCCGGCAAGATCGGCTGGACACACGGCATCCTCACCCGGAGCGGCGCCCAGGCCGAGAAAATAAAAAAGTGTGGATTCTGGAAGAAACAAGCAGATGGTCGCCTATGATCCGACAGTGGTTCAAGGAAACCCGGTGCATCCGCAAGGGGCAAAAATAAATAATACCCGAGAAAATGAAAACCAGGAAAAAGTTGGGCAGAGAAATGACAACGGAGGACAAAATTTTGTGCCTCATACTCAGCGCGCAACTCACTCGGCAGGAGGAGGAAATCCAGCTCCGAATAATGCTCCTGCTCAGCCGGAAAGAAGACAACGAAGCGCGGGAAAAGCAGTTCAACAGCCTGCTGACCCGAACGCGAATAAATATAATGATGGTTACTCAGCCATGGTAAATGACGGGTATGAATTGCCGAATCATGTGTATCAAGCAATGGGAGCAAGATATGGAGGTAGGAACCTTCAGCCGGATGATGCAAGGCTGAAGCTTGACCGCATAAGGATGGCAGAGATAATTGAATCACAAGGTCCGCAGGGTCCACCGTGCTTTGGCCCAAGGATCATGAAGGAGCCACCGGTACCAAATTTCCAGCTGGCCAGAGGGACAAAAACGTATGATGGAATCACAAAGCCAGAGAACGGCTCATAAATTATGGAACCGCTGTGAAGATCACGCAGGGGAACTTGAGACGGGCAGTACGTTACGTGCCGCAAATGCTGGAAGGACCAGCTCGGGTATGGTTGAACAATTTGCCACCCGGAAGCATCAATAGTTGGATTGATTTTCACGACGCATTCGTGAGCAATTTCACAAGCACTTACAAGAGGCCGAATCGCCCACAACAACTAGCAATATGCAAACAAAGATCGAATGAGACAGACAGGGAATTCCTCACTAGGTGGTGCACGATGCGCAACTCTTGTGAAGGGGTAATCGAGTCACAATCAATCGCATGGTTTGCACAAGGATGTAGACATGGAAGTGTGATGTGGCAAATATTACAGAGAGATATGCCGGCAAGCCTGGCAGAGATGATAAGAATCACCGACTCGTATGCGTTAGGAGATCCGACTCAGCCGTTGCTCATGTCGGCAGACGGGATGACTGAGACTCAGATCTATGACGCTGCCGGGTCACAAAGGCGCCAGGAAAGGTCCGAGTACAGAAGCAAGAGAAGAGACGAGAGGCCGTATTACAGGTATGGTTTGGCTCAGGTTGCGGCTGTGAGTCAGGATCATCCAGATGCTAGAAGCAGTCAGCGTCAAAGGACAAATGGTCAACAACAATGGGTGCCAAAGAATGACGGCAAAAGGCCATACGATCATAGGAAGCAGTATCAGGACTGACAAAAATACACCTATGAGATGATGCTGGATCAGCCGTGTAAGTTTCACACGCCTAGTCCGAGTAAGCCGGCAAATCACTCAACAAGGCAAT
This sequence comes from Avena sativa, assembly GCA_916181665.1. Classification (NCBI taxonomy): domain Eukaryota; kingdom Viridiplantae; phylum Streptophyta; class Magnoliopsida; order Poales; family Poaceae; genus Avena; species Avena sativa. The sequence goes on along the minus strand of OV702293.1, from coordinate 5,241,440 downwards.
GCACTTGGTTTCAGAAAGGAGACAGGGTGGACTCACCGAATAAGTAGCTTCCACCACCTCCACCTCCACCACTTACAGGAGTAAATGCTCAAGCAGTAGGAGCAGATAACATATATGAAAACAGGCAGCCAAGATATCAGAATCAGGAAAGAAGAGAAGCTGTGCACTAGGTGCACAATCCAAGAGGTGACGATGCACATGTCGGCCACGGAACCAGAAATGAGTACAGAGAACATCACCAGAGCTATTTTGTCTTTGTCACAGAGCCAAATGACAAGAAGAGCCAGCAGCGACGAATGATTGAAGTGAATGCCACGATGCCGGCAATTCCCAAGTACATGCATTGGTCTGAACAAGAGATAACTTGGAGCATAAAAGATCACCCCAAGATCATGCCAACCCCTGGAGGATATGCTCTGGTTTTGGATCCAACATTCATGGGCCCAGATATCAATGTGAAGTTCTCAAAAGTGTTGATCGACGGTGGCCGTAGCATCAACATTATGTATAAGGATACAATGCTCAAGTTAGGCATTACCATGAACATGTTGGAGCCGACTAAGACCACTTTCCACGGTATTGTGCCGGGATTGTCCTGTGAGCCAATTGGCAAGATCTGGGTCGACGTATTATTCGGCAACAGAGAGCACTGTCGCACTGAAGCTATAGAGTTCGAGGTGGTAGATCTGGTCAGCTCATATCATGCCTTACTCGGCAGACTGGCTATGGCAAGATTCATGGCTACTACCCATATGGCTTACTTAAAGATGAAGCTGCCAGGCCCATGTAGGGAAATCACAGTGGAAGGAGATTACAAAAGATCTATTGCTTGTGCTTCAGCCGGATCTTCACTGGCCGAGTCACTCGTCATAGCACAAGATAAAAGTTAGATGTTGGAAGTGGCAGCATTGGCCAAAGCAGCACAAATGTCCATGCCGGCACTCACCAACCCGCATGGCAGTGTGTCATTTCAAGCTACCAAGGAAACCAAGAAGGTGCAGGTGGATGAAACTTTCCCAGAGCGCACAGTGACCATTGGGGCTGGCCTTACAGATAAATAGGAAAGCGAGGTCACCAGCTTCCTCCGTGAGAATCGGGACATCTTTGTGTGGTCCACTCAAGATCTGCAAGGAGTTCCAAGGGAGCTGGTTGAGAAATCTCTTCATGTAAGACCAGATGCAAAGCCGGTGAAGCAACCCCTCCGCCTCTTCGCCGAAGATAGGAGGAAAGTAATAGCTGCCGAGATTGCAAGACTCTTAGCTGCTGGATTCATCATGGAAGTACTGCACCTGGACTGGTTGTCAAATCCAGTCCTGGTCGAGAAGAAAAAAGATGACCCGAACGTGGCAGTGGTATGGCGCATGTGTATTGATTACACGAACCTCAATAAGGCGTGTCCAAAAGATCCATTTCCTCTGCCTCGGATCGATCAAGTCATAGATTCTACTGCTGGGTGTGAGTTGTTGTCGTTTGTGGATGCATATTCAGGATTCCATCAGATTCCACTGAATCCAAATGATCAAATAAAGACAACTTTTATCACCCCGTACGGGGCTTATTGCTATTGCACCATGCCATTTGGATTGAGAAATGCATGTGCAACATATCAAAGATGCATGCAAAAATGCTTGCAAGATCAATTGGACAAAAATGTTCAAGTATACGTCGATGACGTGGTAATAAAAACCAAACAAAGTCACACCCTAATTGAGGACTTGCGTCAAACATTTGCAAACTTGAGAAGATTCCGGATGAAACTTAACCCGGAAAAATGTACATTTGGTGTCCCGGCTGGCAAGTTACTCGGATTCCTTGTATCCAGCCGAGGAATCGAAGCTAACCCGACAAAGATCAGGGCCATCGAAAGAATGGAATTACCAAAAACCCTCAATGATGTCCAGAAGTTTACTGGATGCCTGGCATCATTGATCAGGTTTGTTAGTCGGCTAGGCGAAAAAGCCCTACCACTGTATCAACTGATGAAGAAATCAGACAAATTCACATGGACACAGCATGCTGATAGCGCTTTCCATGAATTAAAGAAAATGTTGGCAACAACACCAATATTAGAGTCACCACTATCCAAAGAGCCAATGTTGCTCTATGTCGCCGCAACCAACAGAGTTGTAAGTGCAGTAATAGTGGTTGAACATGAAGAGGGGGGCAAATCAGTCCAAAGACCAGTGTATTACTTGAGCGAAGTGCTCTCTGTCTCGAAACAGAATTACCCACATTATCATAAGATGACATATGGGGTATATATGGCAGCAAAGAAGCTGAAACATTATTTTCAAGAACACCCAATCCGGGTAATATGCGAGGCACCTATCCCGGATATATTGGGCAGCAAAGATGCCAACGACCGAGTATCCAAATGGGCCATCGAACTGGCACCATACACTCTACAATATGATAGGCGAGATGCAATAAAATCTCAATTCGTTGCAGATTTCTTTGTAGAATGGATGGAAATGCAGTATGTACCATCGCTGCCAGATCCGAATTACTGGAAAATGCACTTTGACGGGTCCAAGACGAGAATGGGTCTGGGCGCCGGGATAGTACTCACATCTCCAAAGAGGGATCAACTGAGGTATGTCTTGCAGATTCATTTTGCTGATTCTAACAACGTGGCCGAGTATGAAGCACTTATCCATGGCATTAAAGTAGCCAAGGAAATTGGTATCAAAAGGATCATGTGTTTTGGCGATTCGGATCTGGTGATTCAGCAAGTGTCTGGACATTGGGATGCGCTGGACGCAAACATGGCATTATATCATTTCCACGTACAACAAATTTCAGGATACTTTGACGGTTGTGAATTTCATCACATTCCTAGAGCAGAAAATGAGGCAGCAGATGTGTTATCCAAACTAGGATCATCTAGACAAGCAATACCAGTAGGGGTAGCGTTGGAGCATCTCAGGAAGCCATCGATCAAGCCATCACCGGAGTCCGAATCAATCAGGGTTATCCCGGCGAATCAGGAATCGGAGGCAGTACCAATGGGTATCGACTCAGGGGTAGGTTCGAGTCACTCGGGGAATGATCCGTTCACCTCAGGGGTCGTCGAATCACACTCGGGGACTCCTCAGGTTATGTTGGCAGAGCATATGTCGGCTGAACCAATGGACATCGATGTTGAAGCAGATCCGGAACCACTGATACCAACGTGGGCACAGCCAATATTCAGTTATTTGAAGGACGGAACCTTGTCGAGTGACGAAATATTGGCAAGGCAAACAACACGAAGGGAAAAATCATACAGCATAATCAACAAGGAACTCTACAAACGAAGTGTGACAAGTGTACTGCAGCGTTGTATCAGTTCAGAGAAAGGCCAGGAGATTTTATTGGATATCCATCAAGGAGAGTGCGGGCACCATGCATCATCAAGAGCGTTGGTAGCCAAGGCATTCTTACATGGATTCTACTGGCCAAGCGCATTGGCTCAAGCACAAGAGTTAGTCGGAAAATGCAGTGGTTGTCAACACTATGCTTCCAGGTCACATTTACCAGCGTCTGAATTGAAGACTATACCAATCACTTGGCCGTTTGCAGTATGGTGCCTAGATATGGTAGGACCATTCAAACCAGCAAGGGGAGTCATGACTCATATATTGGTCATGATTGATAAGTTCACTAAGTGGATAGAAGTGAAACCAATCAAGAAATTGGACGGTAAAACAGCTGTTACATTCCTGAGGGATATAATCCTCAGATACGGTTACCCACACAGTTTGATCACTAACAATGGTACGAACTTTGCCTAAGGAGCTTTTGCTCGCTTCTGTGGGAAACACCGAATAAGGCTCGGTGTAGCATCAATCGCCCATCCAGAATCAAATGGACAAGTTGAAGGGGCTAATGGCTTAGTTCTGTCCGGGATAAAACCCGCTTAATGGAACCACTCCAGAGATCACCTGGTTGTTGGATAGAGGAACTACCCTTAGTACCGTGGAGCCTAAGAACAACTCCGAATCGATCAATTGGTTATACGCCATTTTTCCTCGTATATGGGGCTGAAGAAGTTTTGCCTGCCGACATAGAATATGACTCGCCAAGGATAAGGCAATACTAGGAAGCCGAGGTAAAAGAGGCCCGAGAAGATGGAGTAGACTTACTCGAAGAAGCAAGGGAACTGGCATTCTCTAGATCCGCTATATACCAACACAATCTCCGCCGCTACCATAGCCGAAAAGTGCAATCTCGTGTTTTTCGAGAAGGAGATATGGTGCTAAGGCTGGTGCAGCACACAGCTAGAATGCATAAATTATCACCTCCATGGGAAGGTCCGTTCATTGTAAGAAAAGCATTGCGCAATGATTCCTACTATCTCATAGACGCTCGTGAAGCGCAAAAGAACAAGGCGGACAGGTCAGGAGATGAAACCAAAAGGCCATGGAATGTGGCACTGCTTCGTCCCTTCTATACTTAGGAGAAGAAGTGCATGTATCACTCGAACTCTCATATGCCGGACGTGTTTTTCCGGCTATGTGCTAATAATAAAATGGTATGATTCGAAAAACTGACTCAGGGACTACCCCTTAGGCTTTCCATTTCAATTATTTTACGTCGGCTGGCGTGATACCCGAAATTTATCTCGGAACAAGTAGTGTTTACTCTAAAGAAATCAACTCTTCGACTATGCTGTTGTCCGAAAACACGGCTTCATGGCAAGCAAGAGAAAAAGATCTAAGACGGGTAAACACGAACACCGGATAAGTACAAGGGACAAACGTGAGTCGGCTTTAGTTTTTGCCTAACTCTTTGTAGGTTGTGTTATACTATGTGTCGAGTAATCTCGGCCAAGTTATCCAAGTTTCATACCCGCTAACTATATCCTTCGTACTTTGAGATCCTAATGTCGAACACCGAAAAAGGTAGACAAGGGCCAAAGGCAAGGAAAGGTGACACGGCAAAATGAAACTCAGGGACTTTTCCTTGAGTGATTCGCACTCAGAGCATAACGCAAATATATAAAGCCCATTTACTGGTGCAAAATCAAACTTAAAGTGCAATGTACGTTACATCTGTACCCGGCATACCGGGGATCTAATAAAAGTTCGAGTATTTGTTGGCCTAAGGAGAAGGAGAACTCGGAGGAGCATTCTTGGAGCCAGGAGTGCTTAGACCATCGGCCGGGTGAGGGGCATCTGTGGCCGGGTCATCCGGATCATCTGACTAGGTCGCCTCGCTATCGCCACCATCTTCAGCAGCAACTTCGACGAGTGGGTCGCCAAGGTCGAGGAAGCTGGTCCCCTCACACCAAGCGTGCACCATGGTGTACTCGATCATGGCATAAGCTCGCTCCTGGCCCTTCGTGATCAGCTCCGGGTCATTCAGCCACTTGCCATCTCCCCTTATGCGAGCAAGAACGTCGAGGTTGATGTCCTCGTACCATGAAAGCACGAAGGAGAGAGCCTTATGCGCTGCAGCTCGGTCGGCCGACTCACGCCATTGATCCAACCGGTTTTCAGTAAGGAGTAGTCTGTCGGCGAGTGGCTCGATGAGTTCGGGTGGGTCTTCATCCGGCCAGAGCATGTGAAACGCATGGATAGCTGATTTGAGCAAGTCCACACCGCAAGATCTGAGGGTCTTAACCCGTTCAGACACCGCTGCGAGGAGCTCCTCCATGGACACCTCACCGTCAGTAGCAGCACCAGCTTCGGCCCTCACCTTCTTCATGGCTCAGATGGCAAACATGTTGGCCTCAGGAAAATTCTCCGCAAGCAAAAGAGAAAAGTTAGCAAATAACAAGGGCAGATTGGAGAAGTCCAAAATGACTTATACAGTGCGTAAAGAGTAAGAACTCACTACCGAGAAATAAGTTGATGGCGGTGAGTTTGTTATGCCAAGTCTTGGCCTTGGCTTTGAGGGCATCCAAGTTAAGATTTGCCGACTCGACCAATGATTCAGCCTCGTCGAGCAGCTTCTTGGTCTTCTCAGCGCTGGCGGCTTGTTGCTCGTCCTTCTCGGCAAGCTCCTCCCACAGCCCCTTCACCTCGGGAAAGTGCTTCTGCTCTGTCTCGGCCATCAGTTTCTTCAGCCGAGTCACCTCATCGCGCTCTTTCTGGAGTTCGGCTTGGTGCTTCTCTGCTTATTCAGAACAAATGTTTGTCAGTACCAACAGAGAAATTTCAGCAATTGGCTTAGGGAGGCAAGAAATTTACTCTCGGCCTCGCTGATTTGTGAGTGAAGATCATGTTGGAGATATGCCCTAGAGGCAATAATAAATGTAGTTATTATTATATCTTTGTGTTTATGATAAATGTTTACATTCATGCTTTAATAGTATTAACAAGGAAACATTAATACTTATGTGATTTGTAAACTAAAATATAGTCCCTAGTAAAGCCTCTTTATAATACTAGCTTGTTGGTTAATAAATGATTGTGGTTTCCCTATCATGAACATTGAGATGTTATTAACAACAAGATCATATCGTTAGGAGAATGATATGGTGGACATACTCCTATAGATAAGCGTAGCATAAAGATCAAGTCATTTTAATAGTTCAATTGCTATATGCTTTCTGATACATAGTAACCTAATTCCTTTGACCATGAGATCATGCATATCACCTTTACCGGAAGGATGCTTTGATGACATCAAACACCACACCGTAACTGGGTGGCTATAAAGGTGGCATTGAGTGTTCGGAAAGTATTGGTTGAGACACATGGATCAAGAGTGGGATTTGTCCATCCATATGACGGATAGATATACTCTGGTCCCTCTCGGTGAAATGTTATCCAATTAGCTTGCAAGCATGTGACTGGCTCACAAGGGATCACATATCACATGAACGAGAAAAGAGTACTTATCAGTAACGAGGTTGAACTAGGTATGCAGAGATACCGACGATCATAACCTCGGATAAGTAAACTATCGTGAGACAAAGGGAAATTGGTATCGTATGTAAGTGGTTCATTCGATCGCAAAGTAACCGTAGAAATATGTGGGAGCCATATGAATTTCCAGAATCCTCTATTGGTTATTTTTCGGAGAAGTGTCTCGATCATGTCCGCATAATTCACGAACCGTAGGGAGACACACTTAAGGATTCGACGTTGTTTAAGTAGTTATGGAATGATGAGTAAGAGACCGAATGTTGTTCGGAGCCTCGGATGGGATACGGGATATCACGAGGAGATCCGGAGAATAAGATTCATATAAGGAAAGTCCTATTTCGGAGTTGGAGAATGGTTCTGGTGTTTTCATCGGGAATGTTCTAGAAGGTTCCGGAATGTCCGGCACTCTGGAGGGGAAGGGTACATGAATGTGTCATACCAAGTTGGAATGATTGCATCATGTACTAGGTGTCATCGCTGAACAAAATAGAGGATTTAATCAAATCCTAGTTTGAAAAGTCAAACACCAATTTGAAAAGTCAAACGGCTATTTTGGGAAGTGGAGGGGAAGGTGGAAACCGAGTTGGGGAGGAGTTCCTCCCCTCCACCGCCGGCCCCCTTGGGAAACCGAGTTGGGGAGGGGCTCCCCTCCCCTGGTGCGCCCCCTCCACCTATATAAGGAGGGGCAGGGCTGCCCCTCCTAGCACCCAACACCTCCACCCGTAAACCCTAGCCCTAAGCCGCCGACCCTCCTGTAGCCGCCGCGGCCCTAGGGCAAGCCGCCGCCGCCTAGCTAACCCTAGCCACCGGCCAAGCCTCCTCCTTGGTGTGTATAAACCCTAGATCGCTGAGGAGCTCTCTCATTGTCCACCATACTCGCTCCGCCTTAAGGCGAAGCCCTGCGAGATCTCCCCTCTACTTCCAGTACCATGCCGTTGTGCTGCCGGAATCGCGAGGAGAGTGCTACAACCTCCGCTGCCTGCTGGAACAAGGGAGAGGAAGGTCTTCGTTGAGTACTGAACGTGTGACCGACTGCGGGAGCGCTGCCGGAACGCAGTGCCGGAAGGATCGTCTACGCGATCTTGAGATCGGGAAGAGTACGACTACATCACCCACAAGAATCCGCTCTCGTTAAACACTTTGGAATCTTCGAGGGTGAGTTATTCCATCGACTCATTGCTACAATCTAGTAGACAGATCTTGGCTTGTTTGTTTGTATGCGGTAGAAAATTTTGTTTTCCATGCTACGAAACCCTACAGTGGTATTAGAGCCGTGTCTATATGCAGATCTGTTGCACGAGTAGAACACAATGGTCATTGTGGGCGTTGATGCTTTTATTGTCGATTGCTTCTTGTGTACTTTGCATCTTGCGGGATGTTGGGATGAAGCGGCTTGGGCTAACCTTACATGACATCGTTCATGAGACTTGCTCCACGCTTGACATGCAACTTGTATTGCATAAGTGGCTTTGCGGGTGCCTGTTTCTCCCAGCATAGTTAAGATTCAATTTACAACGGGTGATTGCCAATACTAGTATCAATGTTGTGGTTCTTGTTCGTAAGTTAGAACGACACTTATTGAAAGCCCCAAACCACGTAAAACATGCAAAGAAAGTAGAGGCGTCTAACTTTGTTTTGCAGGGGTGTGCTGTGATGTGATGTGGCCATGATTGTGATTATATTTGATGTATGCAATGTTCCTTATTGTAAGTTGCAACCGGCAGGAGCCATATGGTTGTCTTCAATTTTGTTAAGACCTGCGTGTCTATTCAAGGTAGTTGTAATAAATGAAGACGGTGGACGACAACCATGGAGAAGCGTCATTGACCTTGATGCAATGCCGGTGATGACGGAGATCATGTTCGTGCTTGAAGATGGAGATCGGAAGCACAAAGAAGAAAGGCCATATCATATCACATATTATGAATTGCATGTGATGTTAATCCTTTATGCATCTTGTATTGCTTAGTTAACAATGGTAGCATTATAAGATGATCCCTCATGCACATGAATTTCAAGTCATAAAGTGTTCACCCTTAGTTAGCACCGTTGCTAAAGCTTGTTGTTTCGAAGCACCACGTGATGATCGGGTGTGTTAGATTCTACAAGTGTATACAACGTGAGCAAGCCAGATTTTCTCATACGGAAGCTAAGGTTTGATCTTGACGAGCCTAGCATGTACAGACATGGTCTCGGAACACGGATCACCGAAAGGTAAAGCATGAATCATATAGTAGATATGATGAACATGTCGATTGTTCGCCATTGAAACTATATCAACTCTCGTGATGATCGGTGTTGATGTGGTGGATTTGGTTCGTGTGATCACTAAAACAATGTGAGGGATATTGTTTTGAGTGGGAGTTCACCTAGATTAATTTAACTATTAATTAGAACTCAATTTGTCATAAACTTAGTCTAAACTATTGCAAATATGTTGTAGATCAATGGCGGCCCCTACCATCAATTTTAATGCGTTCCTAGAGAAAGAAAAGTTGAAAAACAATGGAAGCAACTTCGCGGATTGGTTCTGCAATTTGAGGATTGTCCTCACAGCTGGTAATTTGACCTATGTACTGGATGCACCGCTGGGTGACCCACCTGCAGCTACTGCTACCGATGAAGTAAAGAATGTTTACCTCACTCGGAAGAACCAATACTCCACAGTTCAATGTGCTATCTTGTATGGTTTAGAATCAGAGCTTCAGAAAAGGTTTGAGAATTCAGACCCACATGATATTGTCCGTGATCTCAAATTGATCTTTGAGACTCACGCGGCGATTGAGAGCTATGAGGCTTTTGAAAAGTTCTTTAACTGCAAGATGGAAGAGGGCAGCTCCGTCAGTGAGCAGGTGCTTAAGATGTCTGGGCACGCAAACAAACTTCAAAGCTTGGGTATAGTGATTCCTAATGCTTTGGGGATTTATCGTGTCCTCCAATCACTACCACCAAGTTACAAGAACTTTGTGATGAACTACAATATGCAAAACATGAACAAGCAGTTGCCAGAACTGTTTGCTATGTTAAAATCTACAGAAGTGGAGATCAAGAAAGAGCACCAAGTGTTGATGGTCAATAAGACCACCAAATTCAAGAAAGGCAAGTCTAAGCAAAAGGGACACTTCAAGAAGGGTGGTAAGATAGTTACCGCGCCGACGAAGAAGACCAAGGCTGGACCTAAGCCTGATACTGAGTGCTTTTACTGCAAGGGAGAAGGTCACTAGAAGCGGAATTGCCCAAAGTACTTGGCGGATTTGAAGAACGGCAACATCAAGAAGAAAGGTATATCCGATATACATGTTATTGATGTGTATCTCACTAGTACTCGTAGTAGTGCCTGGGTATTTGATACTGGTTCGGTTGCTCACATTTGTAACTCGAAACAGGTGCTGCAGAATAAAAGGAAGCTAGCGAAGAACGAGGTGACGATGCGCGTAGGAAACGGATCAAAGGTTGATGTGATCGCGGTCAGCACGCTACCCCTTCATCTACCATCGGGATTAGTTTTATACTTAAATAATTGTTATTTGGTGTCTGCGTTAAGCATGAACATTATATCGGGATCTTGTTTATTGCGAGACGGTTACTTGTTTAAGTCCGAGAATAATGGTTGTTCGATTTATATGAGTAATATGTTTTATGCACATGCACATTTGATAGATGGTCTATTCATATTGAATCTCGATAGTGGAAATACACATATTAATAACATTGAGGCTAAATGTTTGAAATCGAGCGATAACTCGAGCTATATGTGGCACTGTCGTCTTGGTCACATTGGAGTGAAGCGCATGAAGAAATTCCATTCCGATGGACTTCTTGAATCACTTGATTTTGAATCACTTGAAAGATGCGAAGCATGTTTGATGGGAAAAATGACTAAGACTCCATTTTCTGGCATGATGGAGCGAGCTACGGACTTATTGGAAATCATACATACCGATGTGTGTGGTCCAATGAGTGTAGCATCGCGTGGTGGTTATCGTTATGTTCTTACCTTTCACGGATGACTTGAGTAGATATGGGTATATCTATTTCATGAAACATAAGTCCGAAACTTTCGAGAAGTTTAAGGAATTTCAAAGTGAGGTGGAGAATCAACGTAACAAGAAGATAAAATATCTACGTTCTGATAGTGGAGGTGAATATCTAAGTTACGAGTTTGGCGAGCATTTGAAGAAATGCGGAATACTTTCACAATTGACACCGCCGGGAACACCACAGCGTAATGGTGTGTCCGAACGTCGTAATCAAACTCTCTTAGATATGGTTCGTTCTATGATGTCACTTACAGATTTACCGCTATCATTTTGGGGTTATGCATTAGAAACAGCCGCATTCACTTTAAATAGGGCACCATCTAAATCCGTTGAAACGACACCATATGAATTATGGTTTGGGAAGAAACCTAAATTGTTGTTCCTTAAAGTTTGGGGTTGCGAAGCCTATGTAAAGAAGTTACAGTCGGACAAGCTTGAACCCAAAGCAGAAAAGTTCGTCTTCATAGGATACCCGAAGGAAACTATTGGGTATACCTTCTATCATAGATCCGAAGGCAAGATCTTCGTTGCCAAGAATGGATCCTTTCTAGAGAAGGAATTTCTCTCGAAAGAAGTGACTGGAAGGAAAGTAGAACTCGACGAGGTTGTCGAACCTTCTCTCGAACTTGCGAGTAGCGCAGCACCGGAAGTAGTTCCTGTGACGCCTACGCCAATAAGAGAGGAAGCTAATGATGATGGTCATGAAACTTCGGTTGTAGTTGCTACAGAGCCTCGCAGGTCAACGAGAACTCGTACCACTCCAGATTGGTATGATCCCGTTATGAGTGTCATGTTGGTGGATAACGCCGATGACCCTGCGACATATGAGGAAGCGATGATGAGCCCAGATTCCAATAAATGGCAAGAAGCCATGAAATCCGAGATTGGATCCATGTACGAAAACCAAGTATGGACTTTGGTGGACTTACCGGATGGCCGGAAGGCTGTCGAGAACAAATGGATTTTCAAGAAGAAAACAGATGCTGATGGTAATGTTACTGTCTATAAAGCTCGACTTGTCGCAAAAGGGTTTTGACAAATTCAAGGAGTTGACTACGATGAGACTTTCTCACCAGTAGCGAAGCTAAAGTCTGTGAGGATTATGTTAGCAATCGCTGCATATTATGATTATGAGATATGGCAGATGGATGTCAAAACAGCATTCCTCAATGGAGACATTGATGAAGAGTTGTATATGATGCAACCCAAAGGTTTTCTCGATCCTAAAGATGCTAACAAGGTATGCAAACTTCAACGGTCCATCTATGGATTGAAGCAAGCATCCCGAAGTTGGAATCAACGTTTTGATAAGGTGATCAAAAGTTTTGGTTTTATACAAACTTATGGAGAAGCTTGTATTTACAAGAAAGTGAGTGGGAGCTCTGTAACATTCTTAATACTATATGTAGATGACATATTGTTGATTGGGAATGATGTAGACCTTCTTAATAGTGTCAAGGAATATTTGAATAATAGTTTTTCAATGAAGGATCTTGGCGAAGCAGCTTACATATTAGGCATAAAGATTTATAGAGATAGATCGAGATGCCTAATATCATTGTCACAAAGTACATATTTGGACAAAGTTCTAAAGAGGTTTGGAATGGAAGATAGCAAGAAAGGGTTCTTGCCCATGTTGCCCAATACGACCTTGAGTAAAAATCAAAGTCCGACAACGGCAGAAGATAGAGAAAGGATGAGTAAGACTCCCTATGCCTCAGCCATAGGATCTCTAATGTATGCCATGCTATGTACTAAACCCGACATTGCATATGTTGTTAGTTTAACTAGCAGATATCAAAGTGACCCAGGAGTGGATCATTGGACAGCGGTCAAAAACATCCTTAAGTACTTGAGAAGAACTAAGGATATGGTTCTTTCTTATGGAGGTGATGAACAACTCGTTGTTAATGGTTACACCGATGCTAGTTGGAACACCGATCCGGATGATTCTAAATCACAATCTGGATACGTATTTACTTTGAATGGTGCAGCAGTTAGCTGGAGGAGTGCAAAGCAAAGCGTTGTGGCGAGATCTTCAACTGAATCGGAATACATGGCTGCTTCAGAGGCTTCACAAGAAACGATATGGATGAAATAGTTCATTACAGAGCCGGGTGTGGTTCCTAGTGCGCTGGACCCAATGTCTATCTACTGTGATAACATGGGCGCCATAGCCAATGCGCAAGAACCAAGGTCACACAAGAAGCTGAAGCACATCAAGCTACGTTTTCACGCTATTCGAGAACATGTCCAAGATGGGGACATAAAGATTTGCAAAGTACACACAGATCTGAATGTGGCGGATCCGTTGACTAAACCTCTCCCGAGGGCAAAACATGACCAGCACCACACTGCCATGGGTGTTTGGTATATTACCATGTAATCTAGATTAGATGACTCTAGTGCAAGTGGGAGACTGTTGGAGATATTCCCTAGAGGCAATAATAAATGTAGTTATTATTATATCTTTGTGTTTATGATAAATGTTTACATTCATGCTTTAATAGTATTAACAAGGAAACATTAATACTTGTGTGATTTGTAAACTAAAATATAGTCCCTAGTAAAGCCTCTTTATAATACTAGATTGTTGATTAATAAATGATTGTGGTTTCCCTATCATGAACATTGAGATGTTATTAACAACAAGATCATATCGTTAGGAGAATGATATGGTGGACATACTCCTATAGATAAGCGTAGCATAAAGATCAAGTCATTTTAATAGTTCAATTGCTATATGCTTTCTGATACATAGTAACCTAATTCCTTTGACCATGAGATCATGCATATCACCTTTACCGGAAGGATGCTTTGATGACATCAAACACCACACCGTAACTGGGTGGCTATAAAGGTGGCATTGAGTGTTCGGAAAGTATTGGTTGAGACACATGGATCAAGAGTGGGATTTGTCCATCCATATGACGGATAGATATACTCTGGTCCCTCTCGGTGAAATGTTATCCAATTAGCTTGCAAGCATGTGACTGGCTCACAAGGTATCACATATCACAGGAACGAGAAAAGAGTACTTATCAGTAACGAGGTTGAACTAGGTATGCAGAGATACCGACGATCATAACCTCGGATAAGTAAACTATCGTGAGACAAAGGGAAATTGGTATCGTATGTAAGTGGTTCATTCGATCGCAAAGTAATCGTAGAAATATGTGGGAGCCATATGAATTTCCAGAATCCTCTATTGGTTATTGTTCGGAGAAGTGTCTCGATCATGTCCGCCTAATTCACGAACCGTAGGGAGACACACTTAAGGATTCGACGTTGTTTAAGTAGTTATGGAATGATGAGTAAGAGACCGAATGTTGTTCGGAGCCTCGGATGGGATACGGGATATCACGAGGAGATCCGGAGAATAAGATTCATATAAGGAAAGTCCTATTTCGGAGTTGGAGAATGGTTCCGGTGTTTTTATCGGGAATGTTCTAGAATGTTCCGGAATGTCCGGCACTCCGGAGGGGAAGGGTGCATGAATGTGTCATACCAAGTTGGAATGATTGCATCGTGTACTAGGTGTCATCGCTGAACAAAATAGAGGATTTAATCAAATCCTAGTTTGAAAAGTCAAACGCCAATTTGAAAAGTCAAACGGCTATTTTGGGAAGTGGAGGGGAAGGTGGAAACCGAGTTGGGGAGGAGTTCCTCCCCTCCACCGCCGGCCCCCTTGGGAAACCGAGTTGGGGAGGGACTCCCCTCCCCTGGCGCGCCCCCTCCACCTATATAAGGAAGGGCAGGGCTGCCCCTCCTAGCACCCAACACCTCCACCCGCAAACCCTAGCCCTAAGCCGCCGGCCCTCCTGCAGCCGCCGCCGCCCTAGGGAAAGCCGCCGCCACCTAGCTAACCCTAGCCGCCGGCCAAGCCTCCTCCTTGGTGTGTCTAAACCCTAGATCGCCGAGGATCTCTCTCATCGTCCACCATACTCGCTCCGGCTTAAGGAAAGCCCTGCGAGATCTCCCCTCTACTTCCGGTACCACGCCGTTGTGCTGCCGGAATCGCGAGGAGAGTGCTACAACCTCCATTGCCTGCTGGAACAAGGGAGAGTAAGGTCTTCGTCGATTATCGAACGTGTGACCGACTGCGGGAGCGCTGCCGGAACACAGCGCCGGAAGGATCGTCTACGTGATCTTGAGATCGGGAAGAGTACGACTACATCACCCACGAGAATCCGCTCTCGTTAAACACTTTGGAATCTTCGAGGGTGAGTTATTCCATCGACTCGTTGCTACAATCTAGTAGATAGATCTTGGCTTGTTTGTTTGTATGCGGTAGAAATTTTTTGTTTTCCATGCTACGAAACCCTACAGATCATTGATGGTATACTGAGCAGTGGCTGTGGAAAAAGGGCGAGAGGAAAAATGAAAAGATGAACCAAGGAGAGTTACACCAAAATAGAAAAGGGAAAAGCAAAGATATTACCTTGGCCAAAGGTGTCAGTCTGTAGCTTCTCATACGCAAGTTCGAGCTTGCGATGCGCCAGGACGAGAGCTTGGTGCACCTTGGTGCGCTCATTATGCATAAGCTAATCAAAGAAGACAGATAATAAGAAAAAGTCGAGTCAGGCCTGCCGAATAAAAAAGCTTAAGAGCTTACAGTCGAGTAAGTTCTTTACTCGGCAGTAACCTCGAGGGCTAGGGATTGAAGCTCTAACATGAGTTTGGCACAAAGGAATCAAAAGAGCTTAAGAGCTTACAGTCGAGTAAGTTCCTTACTCGGCAGTAACCTCGAGGGCTAGGGATTGAAGCTCTAACATGAGTTTGGCACAAAGGAATCAAAGAGCTTAAGAGTTTACAGCCGAGTAAGTTCCTTACTCGGCAGTAACCTCGAGGGCTAGGGATTGAATTTCTAGCATACAGGCTTGAAGTAAAGGACCTAAAGACTAAGTGGCTATTGAGGAGCTTACAGCCGAGTAAGTTTCTTACTCGACTGCAACCTCGGGGACTAGGTGATATGTATAAAGGAAATACTCAATAACACAAAATAGTAATAAGTTAATTTACCTCGTTGACTTCGTCGGCGCGGGCCATAAGAGTAATGGCCTGCTGGGTCATGTCGGAGACGGCCTTGGGGCCAAGCTTCAGCTTCTTCCCAGCACGAGTGCTGACCTCTTGATCGCCTGCTGCATTCCATGCCACAGCATAAGGCTTAGCCGAACCAAGGCTCTTGCCACTAAGCGTCCGAGTAAGAACTCGACCTGTTTTCAGGGCGGTTCCCAGAGTGGCACGGGTTGCAGGGACAGAGGTATGGAGGGTAACAGCCCTGGAGTCATCACCTGACCCGGCAGCCGCAGATTTGTCCCCTTACCCATTGAAGCGAGCTTTGTCGCCGACGTCGGAGGCCGGATCTGAGGAGCAGAACCCGGAGCGCAAACTAGAGTTGTTTGCTTGGAAGAGGTTGATTTGCCAGAAGAGGGGCGAGTAGAACCAGAAGCCTTGGGCTGGGTCTGGACCTTTGACAGAATTTGAGAGCGAGCAGGAGGATTTGGAGAGGATCTTGGAGCCCCCTGACTGAGCTCAGCAGTTTTGCTGGCTCCAAGATCAGGAAGTTGTTCGTTCACATCAGCTTGAGGGTTGATGCCAGAGGAACTGGGGGTAGAGGGTTTGTCGTGCCAGACTTGTGGGCACCAAGATCAGGAAGTTTTTCCTGGCCAGCGCCAGGAGCGCTAGCCGAATGACCCACCGAGTCTGACTGACACTGAGAAGCGTGAGCCTCAACAGTGCGAGCCTCAACCCGGACGGGACTCGGCGCCACCGAGTCAGCTGGAGGAGGTGCGGGCCTAAGCGGAGAGGTAATGCTAGAAGCAACCTGATTTGCCGTCAAATATGCAACACTAAAAACAACAAGACATATGTAAGAGAACATCAAGGATGAGAAATAAAAGAACAGAGAAGGCAAAGAAAAAACAAATTTACCCGGTGACGACCGGGTCGCGGGCGACTAGGCGCCCAGCAGCTTGATGAGTCTCACCTAGGCTGGCAGCAGCAGAGGCAGTAGGAGCTGCCGGACTGGGCTTGTTCTTCTTAGCCGGCTGAGTGCTGGAGGAGGTTCCGCGTCGCTTCGGCTTAGCGACGGGGATCTTGCCGACTCTGCCCACGGCGAGAGGAGGAATGTCATGTACCTGGCCAGCTGCAAAAGTAAATAACGGGCTTACTCGGATAAGCAAAGAGATTCAGATCACAAGAAATATACATTCAAAAGCGTACAATCATCATCCTCATCATCGTCAGACCAGTCTTGTAAGGGATTGCGAGATTGACTCTTACCCGAAGCCGAAGCGGCTACAGTGTGCGGGATCAGCATGAAGCACTCCAGGTCATACCCGATCTCATCCAAGTCAGAATGGTCCCCGTGATAACCAGCAGGAGGGACAGTATTGTCATCAACCTGGTGAAGGAGATTCTGTGAAAGACAAATAGAATGAGAGACTAAAAACTAAGCTAAGAATGGCAAAAGAGCTAAAGCCTACTCGACAAGAAATTAATCCGGAAAACTTACCCAGGGGACAGGCCTGACCCAGCTAAACGGTGGGCAGCTCCAAGCCCAATCATCCGCCAAGTTCAATTTAAAGATTGAGCTTACTCGGCGGGCGATGGAGTCATGGGTGAGCTCCTTAGTGGAATGCCGAGTGGGATCATGGGACCCGCTCATGAAGCACATCTTGTGGCTCCTGGATTGGATGGGGCTTACCCGGCGTGAGATGAAGGTGCACATGAGGTCAGAGTCGGCGAGATGGAAGTTCTCATCCGGCAACAACAACCTCTCTAGGATAGCGTTGGCTTCGTTCACCGCAGCGTCTTGGTCGCGCAGGTCAAGCTGCCAGTGCTTCTTGTGGGGAACCTCATCCGAGAAAGGGGGAAGCTAGATGTTGTCAGTGGACCCGCTGTTTTTGACATAGAAAAAGGTTCTATGCCACTTCTTGCAAGAATCGATACCAGCAACCCGAGGAAAGATGGAATCCCTCCTGGGCGTGATGCTGACAGCACCACA
Organism: Avena sativa; assembly: GCA_916181665.1. Taxonomy (NCBI): domain Eukaryota; kingdom Viridiplantae; phylum Streptophyta; class Magnoliopsida; order Poales; family Poaceae; genus Avena; species Avena sativa. Next base: position 5,223,537 of record OV702293.1, on the reverse strand, counting down.
CCGAGTAGGTTTCTTCTCGGCACGGGGAACTTCAGGCTGGGGAACAACCTGAACTTTGGAGCGAAAATACTTGGCCCACAGAAGAACTGTAGGCCAAATTCCAAGATAGGCCTCGCAGGCAGAGATGAAGCAAGAGAGAGCCAATTGCATTGGCAGGAAGATGGTGGGTCTGCAGACGGAAGGTAGAAGGAAACAAGGAAAAGAAAGTGCTCATAGGAAGAGCAAAGCCGCATTCAAAGGGGGAAAGAAAAACCACTCGCTCGCCAGCTTGAGGTTTGGGGGAGATCTCACCGACGGGAAGGCAGCAATCCACCTGCAGTGGGATGCGTCTGGTGGACCGGAGCCACTCCACTTCTTCGGTGGAGACCTCTGAGCCTTCCCAGCCACCGCGCTCGCCGGCGGGGATCTCCTGCTCCTCGACACCATCAGCACCGTCGCGAGCGCCATGAGGTTGTAGGAGTCTGTCTCCTCCTCGGTAAGGAGAGGCTTGGAACAGCGAGGACCCGTGCTGGAATGGAAAGACGACAGAGGAAATCGCAGCACTAGAGCAAGAGGGAGAAGGAACCGCAAAGGAGGCAGTTCGATCTTGCAGGCGCGAGGAGGAAGAAAGGCTAAGGAAACTGAATGGGCGTGGGGGAAGTGGAAACCTCCAACCCCTACTTAAGGGCAGTAAAAAAATCCCGTACTGGGATCTAACTGTGTCGTGCGGCCAGCGTGTGACCGTGTACCAGGCCGGGAGAGCCAGTCAGCGAGCGCCACGTAGCCAAAAATACACGAAAAATCCAGTGCCACGTCACAAGCTGGAAGGACAAGAGGCGCAGACCTATGGGACTGCCACAGTGACGGGGAATAACTGCGCAGCCGTCACTGTGCCGCCAGAGTTTGGAACAAAAATTGAGGCAAGTAATCATGATTACCAGCTGTTAGTGACTGAAGCGCACCGAAAATGACCCGGAATTGGCCAAAGTAACTCGGCTCGAGGCAAGAATGAGCCAAGAAGTCAAAGAATTGACCCGAAATTGTCAGACTTCCATTCACACATAAGGAACCTGGAGACGCCTAACATCTTGAACTGCTAGACCTCACCAGCTTCGGGGACTAATGTTGGGGGGTAACCCCCGATAGGGTCACGAGAGGGGAAACATAGCGCAGCTGGGTTGGCTCCGAGTAAAAAAGGAACCAGTCCAGGTAAGAACGGCCGGGTAAGATAAGCATGAGAGACGAGATACAAACTATCTCGGCCCATATAGGACAAAGTTGTAACCCATGCAGGTACCAACAAGCCGAGTCGACCGAGGAAGGGCTGAGTCAAGAAGGACATGAGGCACCTTTCCGAGTAAGGTTCAGGAGGGACCATGGTAAAGCATGGTCAAAAGAGAAGGGCGACGCCGGGTGACACAAAAGGAGCCGGGTGACGCCCAAAGTACGCGCTGGCATACAAAGTAATAGCGTGACGTCAAAAAGAACAAGAGGCAGCGTACCAGAAGACCGTTAGCTGTCAAGCTTTATGGACCGGGCCTTGGGCTTAGGGCAAGCCCATAACCCGGCCCATATTGTAGAGACCAAGATCCAAACAGTAAACCCTAGTACCCAAAGGGGTATTATCTAGATAACACTTCCTATATAAGGGAGGGCATAACAGTAGTAGAAGGAGGTTGGACCAAGTAGGGAACTAGTGTTGCGTACTCAAGCCAATACAGCTCAAGGAGCACTTGTAATCTTTGGGGTATCAATCAAATTGTCAAGTCTGGAGAGTTCTTCTTGTTCTTCGTGCATGGCTCGACCGTGTACTCCCTCCCCGGTGACCACAAGCACCCATTCGGACCCCAACTTAAGCCTACCCATGGCATTTGTCGTGCCACCACCACGACATAGCTTTCCAATGATCCACCCCTGGATCACTTTGATATCTTCTAGTCAAACTAACAGTATATGCAATGTCGGGTCTAGTACATAGCATGGCATACATGATAGATCCTATGGTTGAGGCATAGGGAGTCTTACTCATCATCTCTCTATCTTCTGCCGTAGTGGGACTTTGAGTTTTACTCAAGGTCGTATTGGGCAACATGGGCAAGAACCCTTTCTTGCTATCTTCCATTCCAAACCTTTTTAGAACTTTGTCCAAATATGTACTCTGTGCCAACGATATTAGGCGTCTCGATCTATCTCTATAAATATTTATGCCTAATATGTAAGCAGCTTCACCAAGATCCTTCGTTGAAAAACTATTATTCAAATAATCTTTCACACTTTTAAGAAGGTCTATATCATTCCCAATCAACAATATGTCGTCCACATATAGTACTAGGAATGCTATAGAGCTCCCACTCACTTTCTTGTAAATACAATCTTCTCCATAAGTTTGTATAAAACCAAAGATTTTGATCACCTTATCAAAATGTTGATTCCAACTTCGGGATGCTTGCTTCAATGCATAAATGGACCGTTGAAGTTTGCATACCTTGTTAGCATCCTTAGGATCAACGAAAACTTTGAGTTGTACCATATACAACTCTTCATCAATATCTCCATTGAGGAACACTGTTTTGACATCCATTTGTCAAATCTCATAATCATAATATGCAGAGATTGCTAACAAAATTCTCATAGACTTTAGCTTTGCTACCGGTGAGAAAGTCTCATCGTAGTCAACTCCTTGAAGTTTTCTAAACCCTTTTGCGACAACTCGAGATTTATAGATGGTTACATTACCATTAGCATATGTTTTCTTCTTGAAAATACATTTGTTCTCGATAGCCTTTCGGCCATCCGGTAAGTCCACCAAAGTCCATACTTGGTTTTTGTATATGGATCCAATCTCGGATTTCATGGCTTCTTGCCATTTATTGCAATCTGGACTCATCATCGCTTCATCATAAGTCGCAGGTACATCGGTGTCGTCCACCAACATGACACTCATGACGAGATCATACCAATCGGGAGTGATACGAGTTCTCGTCGACATGCGAGGTTCCGTAGTAATCTCGTTCGAAGTTTCATGATCTTTATCATTAGCTTCCTCTCTTATTAGTGTAGGCGCCACAAGAACTTCTTCCGATGCTGCACTACTCTCAAATCCAAGAGAAGGTTTGACAACCTCGTCGAGTTCTACTTTCCTTCCAATCACTTCTTCCGAGAGAAACTCCTTTTCTAGAAAGGATCCATTCTTGGCAACGAAGATTTTGCCTTCAGATCTATGATAGAAGGTATACACAATAGTTTCCTTCGGGTATCCTATGAAGACGCATTTTTTCGCTTTGGGTTCAAGCTTGTCGGGCTGTAACTTCTTGACATAATATTCACAAACCCAAACTTTAAGGAACTCCAATTTAGGTTTCTTCCCAAACCATAATTCATACGGTGTCGTTTCAATGGATTTATATGGTGCCCTATTTAAAGTGAATGCGGTTGTTTCTAATGCGTAACCCCAAAATGACAAAGGTAAATCTATAAGTGACATCATAGAACGAACCATATCTAAGAGAGTTCGATTACGATGTTCAGACACATCATTACGTTGTGGTGTTCCCGGTAGTGTCAGTTGTGAAAGTATTTCGCATTTCTTCAAATGCTCGCCAAACTTGTAACTTAGATATTTACCTCCACGATCATATTGTAGAAACTTAATCTTCTTGTTACGTTGATTCTCCACTTCACTTTGAAATTTCTTAAACTTCTCGAAAGTTTTGGACTTATGTTTCCTGAAATAGATATACCCATATCTACTCAAGTCATCCGTGAAAGTAAGAACATAACGATAACCACCGCGCGATGCTACACTCATCAGGCCACATAGATCAGTATGTATGATTTCCGATAAGTGTGTAGCTCGCGCTATCATACCAGAAAATAGAGTCTTAGTCATTTTTCCCATCAGACATGCGTCACATCTTTCAAGTGATTCAAGAAGTCCATTAGAATGGAGTTTCTTCATATGTTTCACTCCAATGTGACCAAGATGATAGTGCCACATGTATGTAGAATTATCATTCAATTTCAAATGTTTAGCTTCTATATTATGAAAATGTGTATCACTACTATCGAGATTCAATAAAAATAGACCATCTATCAAAGGTGCATGACCATAAAAGATATTACTCATATAAATCGAACAACCATTATTCTCGGACTTAAACAAGTAACTGTCTCGCAATAAACATGATCCGGATATAATTTTCATGCTCAACACAGGCACCAAATAATAATTATTTAAGTATAAAACTAATCCCGATGGTAGATGAATAGGGAGCGTGCCGACCGCGACCACAACAACCTTTGATCTGTTTCCAACGTGCATCGTCACCTCGTATTTCGCTAGTCTCCGTTTATTATGCAGCACCTGTTTCGAGTTACAAATATGAGCAACCGAACCAGTATCAAATACCCAGGCACTACTATGATTACTATAAAGATACACATAAATAACATGTATATCGGATATATCTTTCTTATTGATGTTGTCGTTCTTCAGATTCGCCAAGTACTTGGGGCAATTCCGCTTCCAGTGACCTTCTCCCTTGCAGTAAAAGCACTCAGTATTAGGCTTAGGCCCAGCCTTGGTCTTCTTCGCCGACGCGGTAGCTTTCTTACCGCCCTTCTTGAAGTTTCCCTTTTTCTTAGGCTTGCCTTGCTTCTTGAAATTGGTGGTCTTATTGACCATCAACACTTTGTGCTCTTTCTTGATCTCCACTTCCATAGACTTCAACATAGAGAAGAGTTCTGGCAACGTCTTATCCATGCGCTGCATGTTGTAGTTCATCACAAAGTTCTTGTAAATTGGTGCTAGTGATTGGAGCACACGATGAATCCCCAACATTAGGAATTATTATGCCCAATCTCTGGAGCTTATTAGCGTGCCCAGACATCTTAAGAACATGCTCACTAATGGAGCTGCCCTCTTCCATCTTGTTGTTAAAAATCTTTACAGAAGCTTCATAACTCTCGACTGCCGTGTGAGCCTCAAATATCATTTTGAGTTCATGATAATATCATATGGGTCAAAGTTCTCAAACCTATTTTGAAGCTCCGATTCCAAACCATACAATATAGCACACTAAACTATGGAGTATTGATTCTTCCGAGTACGGGAAACATTTTTCTCATCATCGGTAGCATCTTTTGCAGGTGGGTTACCCAGCGGTGCATCCAGCATATAGGTCAACTGACCAACATTGAGGACAATCCTCAAATTATGGAACCAATCCGCGAAGTTGCATCCATTATTTTTTAACTTCTCTTTCTCTAGGAATGCATTAAAATTGATGGTAGGGGCTGCAATTGATCTACGACATATTTGCAATAGTTTAGACTAAGTTTATGACAAATTGAGTTCTAATTAATAGTTAAATTAATCTAGGTGAACTCCCACTCAAAACAATATCCCTCACATTGTTTTTGTGATCACACTAACCAAATCCACTACATAAAGTCCGATCATCACGAGACATAATGTAGTTTCAAAGGCAAACAATCAATATGTTCATCATATCTATTATATGACTCATGCTTTACCTTTCGGTGATCCGTGTCTCGAGACTGTTGATGATCCACAAGTATAGGGGGTGTATCGTGGTACTTTTGATAAATAAGAGTGTCGAACCCAACGAGGAGCAGAAGGTGTTGACAAGCAGTTTGGATCAAGGATTCACTGTAAATACTAGCAAACGGATTTTTAGGGTTTTTTGGTAATGCAGATAAATAAAGTGCGAGTAAATAAAAGACAATAATAATAATTGCAGTGAGTGGCCCAATCCTTTCTTCAGCAAAGGACAAGCCAGTTGTATTACTTATGATGACCAAACGTTCTCGAGGATATATGGGACTATTGTCAAGTGTTTTCGCTTCATATAGTCGATTAATCTTCATTGGTTGGATAAGTGTTATGGGGGTGAACCTATGCTAATGTACTACCCCAACTTGGACTAATACACACTTGTGATTATACCACATTGCAAGGATCTGCAACTATAAGAAAGTAATTAATATAAAAATCTAACCACAACATTAACACTCCCTTATGCAATGGTTTCCTAATGGGAGTTTAGGTTTCTGTCACTCCGGCAACCCCACAATTAGTAGCCAAGTACACAATGAATTCTCCTAAGCCCATAAAGGTGAAGTATCATGTAGTCGACGTTCACATGACACCACTAGAAGAATAGCACCACAACATAAATATCAAACCATTAAATATTACTCAACCTAATTCCACTACTAACAACATGACTTCTCCCATGTCCTCAAGAACTAAATGAACTACTCACAAGACATCATATGGATCAAGATCAGAGATGAAATAATGATAAGTAACAATCTGAACAAGATAATCCAATGGTTTCATTCAATAGCATCAACTAAAACAAGTAATCAACACCGAGAAAGTTTCCCCTATGAACTACACAAGATTCAACCCAATTGTTGCAGCGGTATGAAGCTGGTGGTGATGGTGCTGGTGGTGATGATGATGATCCCGATGAAGCCCAGCTCGATGATGATGTCGATGGCGATGATCTCCCTTCTTCGGGGAGGAATTTCCCCAGCAGATTTCTGCCTGTCGGAGAGCTTTTTATCTCTCTATAGTTTCCGCCCCGTAGAGGCGGCAAAATATTTCTGTGATGGATCCCCGAGTCTTAGGTTTTCGGGAGGAAGATATACACGAAAGGGCGACTCCAGAGGTGGGCCAGGTTGGCCACACCACCTAGCCACGTGGCCTAGGGGGGTCCGCGCCTAGGGGTGGTGTGGGCCCCCTGTGGCCCATCTCCACTCCCTCTTTTGGCTACCTTCGTCTTCTGGAAAAAATAGGAATTTCCGTATATTTTCTGGAATTTTCTGATCTTCGGAAATATTGCATCTCGACAGCGCTTTTTCCAGCAGAATCCTGACTCCAGCAGTTAATTCTCCAAAAATCATCAAGCATGCAAAATAGATGAAATAACATAAGTATCATATCTAAATATGAAATATATCAATGAATAATAGTAAATTATGATATAAAATAGTGATGCAAAATGGACGTATCAACTCCCCCAAGCTTAGACCTAACTTGTCCCCAGGTGAAAACTGAACTCAGTAAACATGACTGATACGTCTAAAACGTATCTACTTTCTCGAACACTTTGCTATTGTTTCTCCTCTAAACTTGTGTGATTTGGATACAACAAACACAGACTGACGCTGTTTTCAGTAGAATTACCTTGGTGTCTTGTTTTTGTGCAGAAAATGAACTATCAGGAAAAATCCCGGAAAATATGCCAAAAATTATATTTCACCAGAAGATCCACGGAGCCAGAAGACGAGACGGAGAAGGGGCCTGGGGGGCCACACCCATGCCAGGAGTGGGCCTAACACTAGCTGCGCCTGGGGGGTGTGCAGCCACCCCAGGCACCCCCTCGGCCTCCCTCTGCGCCTATAAGTTGCCTTTCAACCTAAAAACCGAGGGGGGTTCTATAGTTTTCTAGAAAGAGTTCCGCTCCGCCGCCACCAGAAACAGAAACTCCGTTCTGGCACCCTGCCGGGACGGAGAATTTGGAGAGGATCATCGCCATCGTCATCACCAACGCATCTCCATCAACCACCGATGTTTCCCTCATCCATGAGTGAGTAATCCCCCGTTGTAGGCTTGGGGATGTTAGGGATTGGATGAGTTCTATCATGTAATCGAATAAGATTGTTAGGGCATAGTGCCTAGTATCTCTATTAGTGCTATTTGACTTTGTTGCAACTTGTTGTGCTTAATGCTTGTCACTAGGGCCCGAGTGTCATGATCTCAGATCTGAACTTATTATTGAATCATTATGATAGTATTGTTTATGATCTTATCTGCAAGTTGTGTACACATATCATTGTCTAGATCCAAAGGCCCCAAAGTGAAAATAATTGGGACAACCGGAGGGGATGGCTGTGGTGTGAGGATCACATGTGTTCACGGAGTGTTAATGCTTTGCTCCGGTGCTCTATTAAATGGAGCACCTTAATTGCCAGTAGTTCCCTAGAGGCCTCGCTGCCACGGGCTGGCTGGACAAAAGATGTTACGCAAGTTCTCATTGCGAGCACGTATGACTATATTTGGAGCACATGCCTAGGATTGTTTAGTACTTGGATTCTTGTTATTATGTATCCGCAATGCCCTAGATCTTGAAGTTACATGTTTATACTCGTTCATGCAACGCCCGTCCATCCATCCCTATGCCTACCGCACTCGAATCCCACTGTTACCGTTACTATTACTATTGCTCTTGTTCTATTGTTGTTGTTGCTTTGCTGTTGCTACTACCAAACCGTTGCTACTGATAAACTTCTGTGAGCAAGAAATTTTTCCAGGTGTAGCTGAATTGACAACTCAGTTGTTAAGGCTTGCAAGTATTCTTTGGCTCCCCTTGTGTCGAATCAATAAATTGGATAATACTACCCGTGAAGACTGTTGCGATCCCCTATACTTGTGGGTCATCAATGACCACAGGTTTATGGAGTGAAGTGTCGATAAAGAGAATACGGACAAAAAGCATCACATTTATCAATACACAAATCATAATAAAAAGTAACTCACTCTTATATAACTTAAATTGCAATGAGTAAGGGAGTCACAATAAATGTGCACAAAGAAAATCATAATTGGTGATAGCAAACTTTGTTCTTGGTCAGAGAACAATTAACAAATCATACTTATTTTTTAGCAAAGCTTTTATAATGAGTCTCTTGCTCAAACATAACGGTCTCTTAACCAACAATGAAGGCTTGCAAGTATTCTTTGGCTCCCTTTGTGTCGAATCAATAAATTGGGTCATACTACCCACGAAGACTGTTGCGATCCCCTATACTTGTGGGTCATCAAGACTATTTTCTGGCGCTGTTGCCGGGGAGCATCGCTTTATTTGTAAGTTCACTTGGATCTATATTGTTCACTGCTACTCCTTTCAGCATGGGGAAGTCTCGTGATGGAAAGTTCCCTATTTTACCATCCACTACAAGAAGAGGTACAGTCCTAAACACCTCTGCCGCTCTTGATTCACCGCCTGTTATAAGTAAGCTTGTTACACCACCACCACATACACATGCTACACACACTGCTGAGTCTGAAACTGCTTTTGATACTCATGATGTTACTTCTACTGTGCTTGATGCGAGTGGTTCATTAGGTCCTTTTATAGATGCTACTATGGCTAGTCTAGGAACTACCGAAACTCCTAGTGAAGACACTGTTACACCTATTAGCTCACCTGAGGCTAGTGAGAGTTATGATATTAATGATGGTTACATTGAGTTCACTGATGATTTTGTTGAAGAGTACCAAAACACACATGGTACTAGTGCTATTAAGAGTCTCCTTGCTAGACGTACTATATGCCTAAGTTGTCCTCTGATCCTAAGTTTGCCACTTCTCCCATAGATATTAAATATAAAGATTATGATTTCTCTCTTGATTTATCTTATTTAGATATTGTTGAGAAAGAACCTTTCTGTGGGACTGAAAATGAGAGTGCTGTGGCTCATATGAATGAGCTTTCTACTATGAGCGCTTTATTCTTTGATGATTTTAAGATGCGCAAGTACTTTGTTACTAAGATCTTCCCTTTTTCACTAAAAGGAGAAGCTAGGGCTTGGTTTAATAGATTACCTCCTGGTTCCATTGATAGCCCTAATTGTTTGATTGCTTCTTTCTTCCAGAAATATTTTCCTCCCAGTGCTAGACATGCTGCTTTGTAGAGACTTTTTGATTTTAAACAGGGAGAAGAAGAGAAATTGCCTGAGTCATGGACAAGGTTCTATGCCTTGATTCATGCACATCCTGGATTTCCATTACCTAAGAATGAGCTTCTTGATATTTATTATAATGGACTAACTGATGATTCTAGGACATACCTAGATAGCTTTGTTGATTGTGTTTTCAGGAAAAGAACTCCTACAGATGCTGAAGATTTAATGGCTAAAATAAGCAAGAATTATGATGATTGGACTTCAACTAAGCTTAATACACCTGAGCATATTACTCCTGAACCAGTTGTGCCTGAACCAGTTCCAACACCAACACCAACACCAAAGAAGAGGGGAGTTATTGCATTAAATGATGAAGTGATGAAGGAAGCTAAAAAGTGTCTAAAGGGGAAAGGTATTAGAGCTAAAGATGTGAATAACCTACCTCCTATAGAAGAATTATGTAAGCCAATTCCCCACTCATCTACTACTGAGGTACACTCTCTCCAACACTTTGATGAAGGTGATATTCCTTATGGTAAGCCTCCTGATCAATGTTTAGAGGAACTTGACATTTTTATTGTTAAACAAGGTCATTTTAATAAACAAGTTCAGAATCATTTATTGGAAAACTCTAGAGCTATCAATGAGTTGAAAGATATTGTGGAAAGAACTTATAATGATATTAAAATGCTTTGTTAAAACTTTCAAATGGTTCAAACTCAACTTGATCAACTTGTTGAGGTACAAATGGATATGCTAGTTAATGCTTCAGGAGATAAACATGCTTATGGAATTAGAACTAGGAGTGGTATAGCTACTCAAGATCCTTTATATCCTGAAGGACACCCTAAAATAATTGCGCGGGATTCTCAACAAGTTGGGAGTAGTGGTAGTCCTCGTAAGAGGAAGAAAAAGAAACATAAAGTAGTTGAGGAACCACTTGAACCTGTTGTAGATCCTAATAGTATATCTGTCTCTGATGCTGAAACTGAGAGTGGTAATGATAAAAATGAGTCTCCTGATAAGGAGTAAGTTGAGGAAGAACCTGAGAAACATACTAAGAACACTAGGTACACAAAGGAAGATTTTATTGCTAATAAACATGGTAAAGAGAGAGAACCTTGGGTGCAGAAACCTATGCCTTTTCCAGGTAAGAAACACAAGTCAAAGGAGGAAGAACACCAAAATAAGTTTTGTGAGTGGATAAAACCTTTATTTTTGCAAATTACTTTAACTAACGCTATTAAGTTGCCTCCTTATTCAAAGATATGAAGGATATTGTCTCTAATAAAAGGAAGATTCCTAATGAGGAGATTTCTACTTTGCTTGCTAATTACTCCTTCAATGGTAAGGTTCCAAAGAAACTTGGTGATCCAGGTATACCAACTATTCCTTGCTCTATTAAGAATAATTGTGTTAGTACTGCTTTATGTGATTTGGGAGCTGGAGTTAGTGTTATGCCTTTTTCTCTCTATAAGATACTCCAGCTAGAAAAGTTGATACCAACTGATATATCTTTGCAAATGGCTGATAAGTCAACTACTATTCATGTTGGTATATGTGAGGATGTTCATGTTCAATTTGCTCATAATTGCATGGTTTTAACTAATTTTGTTGGGCTTGAAATGCCTGAACATGATAATATGTCTATTATTCTTGGGAGACCTTTTCTTAATACTGCAGGTGATGTCATCAATTGTAATTAAGGAGAAGTAACATTAAATATTAATGACAAAGACTATCTATTTCCCCAAGAAGGTTGTTAAAAGCTATTGCCTGAATTCCATTGAAAATATTGAGAGCATCAAGGTTGGAGAAATATATTGTCCCATTGCACAAGAAAATTTTGAAACTATTATGATTGGGACCATTGCTATCAAGTATGAGGTAACATAATCAGCTTGTGGAATGCAAAGTTTTGTTTCATATAAGATTGTTTTGGTAACAAGACTTGATCAACCTTGTTAACAAAAGGATTTTAATGAACAAAATAATGTTTCCACTATGGTTATACTTGCTTTCTTTTACTTTTCTCCTTCCTAGTCTTTGCCTTTCTTTTCCTAGATTTGGTTTTGTTAGTTCTTTGTTTGTTAGAGTTTCTTAGAGATCTGTCGTTTGGCTTTTGGTTTGCTTTTTCTTCTTCTAAAAAAATGTTTCTGCGAGAAAATCAATTTTCATACCCTGAAAATTGGCCAAAAATAAAGTTTTCCGAAAAATCCTAGAAAATTCAAAATAATTTTTTTCTCAAAAAAAGGGGCAGAGAGACACCTGAAGTGACCCAGGTGGCCACCCTAGGCCACCACACCCATGGTAGGCGCGGCCTACCAGGGGGTGGCGCCTAGGGGGGGGGGGGGGTTTAGCCCACCTGGGCCCCTCCAAGATGCCTCCTCAAAGCCACCTTCTTTCTCTCTCCCAAAAAACACCAAAAAACTTGCTCAAGCTCGAGTTCTTGCTGTTCTTGCTCGCGATTTTCGATCTCCTTGTTCAGCCCATCTCAAGTGCTGATTTTTGGAGGGTTTGCTCCTTGGTATGTGCCTCCTCCACCTGTCCAATTAGATTTGTGATTGGTAGATTGTATCTTGAGTATTTTGCTGCTATAGGTGACAGGTTGTTTGAGCTTGCATCCTTGTTCTATGCTTAGAAACTTTATTTTGATGCATGTGTATCCCTCTAGCAAGTTCCTATAGTAGTTACTCATCATTTATCAACTTAGAAATCACTTGGTTTGATGTTTGTCTAAAAATTTCAGAATTAAAGAAAGTTCATGGACAACCATACATTTGGTGAAATATCTGAGAGTGATGCACCTAGAAGGGCAAGGCTTCCAAGGTCATCCACCAGTACTAGACCCTCATACAATGAGGATCTCATTACTCCGTGATTTGGTGACGAGGGAGATAAAGAGGATGCGCACCCCTCCACCTTTCCTTGACAAACTTTCTTGCTGGCTGCTGGGATTCTTAATGATTTTATGACTTTGGTTCGGGAGGCTGGACTAACAAGTTACATGCAGGATGAGAGCGCACAATATGCTTTGCTCACTAAAACATTTGTGGAGAGCTTTTCTTTTACTAACAGCATGTTCAAGCCAGCTGTGTCTTTCAAAATTTATGGCAGGGCTCATTCTATGAATTTGAAGCAATTTTGTAAGGCCATGGGACTTGGTATAGCTGGGTCATCAAATAAGATTCTAGCTCTACCCGCTGATTTGTTGGAGCTTTACCGAGGAATATCCAATGATGATGACCGCAAAGCTCAACGAGGGAAGATAAATAATATTCAACTCCCAGCCATCATGTACTTTGCCTACTATCTTGCCACCGGTGTTCTTGGTAGGGAGAACACTAGTAATATTTCCAACTATCAATTGGCCTTCCTAGCTATTGCGCTCAACAATGAAGATAAGTATAATCTTGGTTCTCTCATTGCTCGTCGCTTAGCTGCTAAGGGACCCATTTATGGGGGAATTATTGCTACTCGTATTGCTGCTGCCTTGAACATTGCTCTTGATCCACATGATACAGTTTTGGCTCCTCAGAGGCTTGATCTTGCTGCCATGAAGGCGCACCACTTTGTCACCACTGGCTCTACCCTTGAGAACTTGGTTTATAGAATGTTGTTTATTGACGGGGAAGAGAGAGATCCCTCTACCCCAAACCACTCTGTTTAGTATTTATCAGGGACCTTTGTCACACTCGAAGGAGGAGATGGATGACAAGCTGCGCTCTCTAAACTTCCACGGGCACTATCAGGAGGAAGCACCACCATACGACCCCTCTGTGTATTACACATGGGAGGCCTCAAGCTCATACCAGGACGAGGGAGCTTCCTCGACTTACTACGGAGGTGCATCCTCTTGGACACCATGGGATTGAGCCCCACTTAGGCCAAAAGCCTAAGCTTGGGGGAGGTATACCGACGTCACACTCATATATATATATATATATATATATATCATGTTCGGTCGGTTCTTTGTATATCCATTGTTTTCACTTTCTTTTGGTTCTTGTTGCTTCTTTCTCAAAAACGCAAAAATACCAAAAATATTTTCGTTGTTTCTCTTGGTTTGTTTCTTTGCTTTTTGGTTTTGGTTTGCCTTAAAAGAAAAATCCAAAAATATTTTGCTTTGTTTGCTTCTTGTTTGGTTTTTCTTTGCTTGCTTCTAAAAAAAATCAAAAACACCAAAAATATTTGTTGGTCTTCTCTGGTTTTGTGAGTTCTTTGCAGGGTTCAGCCGTCCGCAGTGGATTTTGTTTCATTTTATTATTCAAGTCACACAAGTGAAGGGCAATAATGAAGATTAAGACAACTTGAGGTGTGGTAAGAGGCTGGTAACGAACTCTATTTGTTTCATTTTTGTACATATACTCATCATTGTGAGCATGCTTAGCCTGTTTGTGTAAGGTGTATGTCATTATGGATGCTTAGTAGTTCTTGTTTGTCTATGATTAGCTCCAGCTTGCTAATAGTTTGTAGCATGTCATATGAATGTTTGCTTTCATTGTTTTACTCATACTTTGGTATGAGATTGTGGTATCCTCCTCTGACTGTTCATGTGAATCGACTTGGCACATGCTCACGCGTGCATATGACTAATCAATAGTCAGTCCTCGATGATTTATTTTGCCTCAGAGTTCTTGTATCACTTTCATGCCATAATTAGTCATGTTTTGTTGCAAGCATGATTATGACAGCTATTGCTCTGTCATTTGTCGCTCCCTCTCTATTGTCAGCCTTCACTTGCACTGAGTATGTGCTCTACCTGTGCTTCCAACTCCCCAAAACCATTATTGTCAGTTGTGTCCACCATAACTACCTATTAGCATAATTTGCTACTTCAGTGCATATTCTATATGTCGTGTTTTCTTCCAAAATAAAATGTTTGTCTGTTTTGAGAAAGTTAGTTAGTAAAGCTCTCATGAACTTGATGGCACACTTTATTCCTTGCACTTAATAATCCTGAACCATTGTGACTTGTCTATAAAAGTTATATGCTTGCAAATTATATGCTGGGAGTCAGCAGAACCGTGCTGTCACGGGGAACGCTTTCAACACTTCTTGGATATCCAATCCAGTTGATTCCTTGCTCTTTTGTTTGCGGATGTCGACGATGTGAAATAAAAGGGGAGGTTGTGAGTTCATGGAGTCTATAAATTGTGTTAGAGAAACGCCTGGGCCGCTAGCCTAAGCCATGCCTAATCATGGTGGAAACTTGCAGCATCACCATAATGAGCATTTATGAAGCATCCTCAATAAAAAGCTATACACATAGTAAATAAAAAGATCGCTGAGATGCTCATTGTCTACTTGCCTTGTCATTTTGATCACGGGATAGCTCTTGTATCATGTACAAGGGGTACCCCGTTGGCGGTTCTCTATGATATGCATGTATTTACAATAACAAGAACTTTCAGGTGACCAAAGTTGAGTAGCATGCGGAGCGGCCCTCGTACTCAAGGGACTTGGGATTTCCAGTCTATGGTCTGTCAAGCATATGATTCAGAGTGGACCTCACTTTCACCTTAACCACATGAAGATGCCTATGAAAGGGGCAATGAGAGCTCAAAGCTAATGAGTACCTTCCTTTCAGCATTTGTAAAGCCTTTCAAACCTTTCAAAACCATTTTCACAACTTTGTTGAGTCACCACTTATTCTATGAGCACCTTCTTGAGAGCATAGTTGTCATTCTTGTATTTGTTCCAAAACTTGGTTAATTATGTCATGACTTTGATGCTTGTATCTCTGATATCTTTATCTCTAGTCTTCACTTGAACTTCAGAGGTGCCTTGGCATTTATATTGTGCTCTTCAAACAAAGGCAAGCGAGATACCACTCTATCATACCTTACTATGAGCATTGCAATGTTGCTTATGTTTATGTTTCATGCTACTTATTATTATTGATTTGGTTTCTCTTCATAGCTTGCAATGACTATTGAGTAGACTTAGTTGCATACTCTTTATTATGAAATGTCTAAGAATCTAATCTTGTGCTGAGAATATATACATCATGTGAAGCAAAGTGTTCGTGAAAGTTCTTTTATCGCACTCAGTTTTCAACTGAATTGCTTGAGGACAAGCAATAAGCTAAGCTTGGGGGCAGTTGATACGTCCAAAACATATCTACTTTCTCGAACATTTTGCTATTGTTTCTCCTCTAAACTTGTGTGATTTGGATACAACTAACACGGACTGACGCTGTTTTTAGCAGAATTACCTTGGTGTCTTGTTTTTGTGCAGAAATGAACTATCAGGAAAAATCCCGGAAAATATGCCAAAAATTATATTTCACCAGAAGATCCACGGAGCCAGAAGACGAGACAGAGAAGGGGCCCACACCCATGCCAGGCGCGGGCCCACCACTGGTCACGCCTAGGGGGTGCAGCCACCCCAGGAACCTCCTCGGCCTCCCTCTGCGCCTATAAGTTGCCTTTCGACCTAAAAACCGAGGGGGGTTCGATAGTTTTCCAGAAAGAGTTACGCTCCACCGCCGCCACCAGGAACCAAGATTCGGATCCAGAAACTCTGTTCTGGCACCCTGCCGAGACGGAGAACTTGGAGAGAATCATTGCAATCGTCATCACCAACGCACCTCCATCAACCACCGATGTTTCCCTCATCCATGAGTGAGTAATCCCCCGCTGTAGGCTTGGGTATGGTAGGAATTGGATGAGTTCTATCATGTAATCGAATAAGATTGTTAGGGCATAGTGCCTAGTATCTCTATTAGTGTTATTTGACTTTGTTACAACTTGTTGTGCTTAATGATTATCACTAGGGCCTGAGTGCCATGATCTCAGATCTAAAATTATTATTGAATCATTATGATAGTATTGTTTGTGATCTTATCTGCAAGTTGTGTACACATATCATTGTCCGGATTCAAAGTCCCCAAAGTGACAATAATTGGGACAACCGGAGGGGATGGCTGTGGTGTGAGGATCACATGTGTTCATGGAGTGTGAATGCTTTGCTCCGGTGCTCTATTAAAAGGAGCACCTTAATTGCTAGTAGTTCCCTAGAGGCCCCGCTGCCACGGGCTGGGTGGACAGAAGATGTTGTGCAAGTTCTCATTGCGAGCACATATGACTATATTTAGAGCACATGCCTAGGATTGTTTAGTACTTGGATGCTTGTTATTATTTATCTGCAATGCCCTAGATCTTGAAGTTACATGTTTAGACTCGTCCATGCAACGCCCGTCCATCCATCCCTATGCCTACCGCACTCGAATCCCACCGTTACCGTTACTGTTACTATTGCTCTTGTTCTATTGTTGCTATTGCTTTGTTGTTGCTACTACCAAACTGTTGCTACTAATAAAACTTCTATGAGAAAGAACTATTTCCAGGTGCAGCTGAATTGACAACTCGGTGTTAAGGCTTGCAAGTATTCTTTGGCTCCCCTTGTGTCGAATCAATAAATTTAATACTACCCGCGAAGACTGTTGCGATCCCCTATACTTGTGGGTCATCAATGACCACAGGTTTATGGAGTGAAGTGTCGATAAAGAGAATACGGACAAAAAGCATCACATTTATCAATACACAAATCATAATAGAAAGAAACTCACTCTTATATAACTTAACTTGCAATGAGTAAGGGAGTCACAATAAATATGCACAAAGAAAATCATAATTGGTGATAGCAAACTTTGTTCTTGGTCAGAGAACAATTAACAAATCATACTTATTTTTTAGCAAAGCTTTTATAATGAAGCTTATATTGCAGGAGTCTCTTGCTCAAACATAACGGTCTCTTCACCAACAATGATAGCTTTCAAAGTTATATTCATTCGGATAAGAGCATTGTGCAAAACTAGGAACATAAGAAACAAGATTGGATAAATCAACATATAGATGATTGAATCACAACAACTCAAATGCTTGCTTGAGATAGAGAGGAATAGGTTTACTGACTCAACATAAAAGTAAAAGATAAGCCCTTCGTAGAGGGAAGGAGGGATTAACAAGTTTTATAAAGCTTCCAAAAATTATGGTACTCATTAGCTTTGATCTCTCATTACCCCTATCATAAGCTTCTTGAAGTGATTAAGGTTAATGTGAGGGAAAATATGAGTTATATGCTTGACAAATCACAAGTTGAAAATCTCATGTCCCTTGAATACGAGTACCAAGGCCTCATGCTACTCAACTTTGGTCCCAGGTAAGTTCTTGTCATTATAAGTATATGTGTATCATAGAGAACCGCCAACGGGGTACCCCTTGCCCCATGACACAGGAGTTATCCCATACCAAAAAAGACAAGGCAACAGACAGTGGGCATCTCAGCGATATTTTTATTTGCTATTTGCATAGTTTTTTTATTGAAGATGCTTCATAGAATACCCACTATGGTTTTGCTGCAAGTTTCCACCATGAGTAGGCATGGCTTAGGCTGGCCGCCCAGACGTTTATCTAACACATATACAAACTCCATGGACTTACAAGCTCCCATCTCATTTCACACATACGACATCCATAACAAAAGAACATGATATCATCATAACAAAAGAATATGAATAAGTGCAATGTTAAAGCGTGCCCCATGATAGCATGGTTTTGCTAACTCCCAACCTACAATTTGCAAGCATATAATCATCATAGATGGTCACAATGGTTCAAATTTATTAAGTGCAAGAAAATAAAGTGTGCCATCAAGTTCGTGAGGGATTTACTAACTAATTTTCTCATAACAAAAAAATTAATTTGGAAGATAGATAAAACTCAAGAATTTACTTGATATAGCAATAATGCTAATAGGTGGATATGGTGGACACAAATGGCAAAGGTTTTGGTTCAAGGATTGGATGCACAAGAAGCATTCCCTCTCAGTACAGGTTTTTGGCTAGCAAGGTTGGGTAGCAAGCATAAGAGTTGAGTGAAACAATCAAACATACATGTGATAGAAACAATCATACAATCTTCCTTGGAAGCACAAACGATCTTAACTTGAGAATACTAAGCTTATGAGCTAAACAATAAAGAACGATAATGAAGTAACAAATCTACAAGTACTTTTCACTTTTCTACTCAAACCTCAAAGTAATGTTGCTACTGACCAATGCTAAGTTTGCCAAAACCAACTAAATTTAATTGATGCTCCCAAAGTGATACCAATACTAATAATAAGATCAATCATATAACAGAAATTGCAAACTAAAATAAGATGTGCAAAAAGTAAATGATAAATTTTCTAATTAATATTCAATAATGGCACTCACACCAAGGGATACATAGATAACCAACTAGAGGAGAGATACTCCCACACTGCAAACCATCCTATATGATAACTTCTCTACTCATGATATGACCCTACTAAGAAGTTAAAAAGATAATGATGTGATACGCGGCACTCCCCCAAGCTTGGAACAAACCAAGGGGATGCCAAAACCTGATGACGAATTACTCCTTTGGTGGTGGTGGTGGTGTGATCATGATCGGGGTGAGAAAATTCTCCAGCATCTTGCGAAGCCTGTTATTCTCCTCTTGAAGTATCTCCACCTCTCTCCTCCAAACTCGATACTTATCACAAAACTCATCAGTGGCTCGAAGGGCTTCCACTACTGTAGGGCAGGAGCTGAGGTCTAGAACTGGTGGTATTGGTCCCTGCATATTATGAGAAAAGGCACGTCCAGTGTTAATTGACCCTACAAGAGTAGGTTTTCTTGCCCTTGATCTTGTAGCAATCTATCCCTCCATGCTTGCTGACATGTCCTTTACTTACTCCTCGACGCTCTGATCCATGTCTTCGCGCCTAGCTGTGATCCTTTCTTCTTCCACCCATACAACAAAAGTCCTCCACTCAAGATTGCGAAGGAGATCGCGCCGGCGTCGTAGCTCATAGTCCTCCGAAGACGAACCCTGGTACGACATCTGAACAGAACAGATCGAAACAAAAACACGACGAGAAAATGATATACGGACCTCGGGGGATCCGGGGGATTATATATCACAAAGTTTAACGACAAAAGGAAGGTACTGGGAGAAAACGGGTCAGAGACGAACTCCGAGGCGACCACACCACCTCGTGGCGCGGCCAGGTGGGCCCGCGCCCAGGGGTTGTGTGACCCCCCCGGACTCCGTTTCCATCCCTCTTTCGACTCATAATCTTTCATATTAAATAAAAACTACAAAAATATAAGTTGGAAAGTTTTTCGTGAACTTTTTCTTACCAAAACTATTACCTATTTGAAAACGGACTCTGCAGATTCCTGAATTTGGTCTTTAATAAATTCTTCCGGAGTCACCACTTGAATAATATCAATTTCTTCATTATAATAATCTCCAGAAATATAATGTTTAAGCCTTTGACCATTCACCACTTGTGTAGTGTTGTCTCTCAATGATGAAATTTTTATTGCACCTGAATGATACACCTCTTCAATAACAAAGGGCTTCCCATTTTGAGAGTAATTTTCCTGCAAAAAATCTGAGACAAGACCTATACAATAGAACTTTCTCACCAACATGGAACTCTCTCATAAAAATTCTCCTATCATGCCATTTTTTAACTTTTTCTTTAAAGAGTCTAGCATTTTCATAAGCTTCACTTCTCCACTCATCTAAAGAACTCAAGTCAAGCAATCATTTCTTACCAGCAAGTTTAAAATCTCTATTAAGTTATTTCACTGCCCAATAAGCTTTGTGTTCTAATTCTAAAGGCAAGTGACAAGCTTTTACACAAACCATTTTGTAAGGAGACATTCCATAGGATTTTATAAGCTGTTCTATAAGCCCATAAAGCTTCATTCAACTTACTAGCCCAATTTTTTCTAGATTTATTAACAGTCTTTTGCAAGATAGATTTAATTTCTCTATTTGATAATTCTACTTGCCCACTTGTTTGGGGATGATAAGTTGAAGCAATTCTATGATTAACATCATATCTAGCAAGGGTCTTCCTAAAACCACCATGAATAAAATGAGAACCTCCATCAGTCATAAGATATCTAGGCACACCAAACCTAGGAAAAATAACATCCTTAAGCATTTTTAAAGAGGTCTCACCATTAGCACTTTTTGTAGGTATGGCTTCTACCTACTTAGTAACATAATCAACAACAACAAGAATATGAGTATAACCTTCTGAAGGAGGAAACGGACCCATAAAGTTAAATCCCCAACAGTCAAATGGTTCAATAACAAGAGAATAATTCATAGGCATTTCATTGCATCTAGAAATATTACCAACTCTTTGATATTCATCACATGATAAAATAAACTTTCTTGCATCTTTAAAAAGAGTAGGCCAATAAAAACCTGATTGTAGTACTTTTTGTGCAGTTCTATCTCTAGCATGATGTCCTCCATAAGCACTACCATGATATTTTCTCAATATCTCTCGTTGTTCATATTCTGGAACACATCTTCGCATAATACCATCCAATCCTTCTTTATATAAGTGTGGTTCATCCCAAAAAATGCCTCAAATCATAAAAGAATTTCCTTCTTTGTTGAACTGTAAAGGTTGGAGGCAAAACTTTGAAACAATAAAGTTAGCATAATCAGCATACCAAGGACTCTCTCGCGAGCTTACCTTTACTGCAGTCAACTATTCATTTGGAAAACTATCATTAACAGGAATAGGATCAAAAGAAATGTTTTCCTATCGAGACAAATTACCAACAACAGGATTTTAGCACCTTTCCTATCTACAATATGTAAATCGAACTCTTGTAAAAGCAACACCCATCTAATAAGCCTAGGCTTAGCATCTTTATTTCTCATAAGGTATCTAATATCAACATGATCAGTATGAATATTATCTTTTGAATCAACAATATAAGGTCTAAACTTACCACAAGTAAAGACTACAGCTGAGAACTCTTTTTCAGTAGTAGCATAATTATTTTGAGCAGCATCAAGAGTCTTACTAGCATAATGAATAACATTCAACTTCTTATTTATTCGCTGTCCAAGAACAGCACCTACAGCAAAATCACTAGCATCACACATAATTTCAAAGGGTAAATTCCAATCAGGTGGTTGGACAATAGGAGTAGTAGTTAACGCTTTCTTTAGAGTTTCAAAAGCTTCCTTACAATCATCACCAAAACAAAAGGTATATATTTTTGGATAAGATTAGTAAGAGGCTTTGATATCTTGGATAAATCTTTAATAAACCTCCTATAGAAACCAGCATGACAAAGGATACTACGAATACCTTTAACATCCCTAGGACAGAGCATTTTCTCAATTGCTTCAACTTTGGCTCTATCAACTTCAATACCTCTTTCGGAAATTTTATGTCCAAAGACAATTCCTTCATTAACCATAAAGTGACATTTCTCCCAATTAAGAATAAGATTATTTTCTTCACATCTCTGCAAAATTTTATCAATATTGTGCAAACAATTATCAAAAGAAGTTCCATAGACAGAGAAATCGTCCATGAACACTTCCACAATTTCTTCACAAAAACCATGAAAGATAGCAGACATACATCTTTGAAAAGTAGCAGGAGCATTACACAAACCAAAAGGCATACACCTATAAGCATAAGTTCCATAAGGACAAGTAAAAGTGGTTTTATCTTGATCTTGCTTTCTAACAGCAATTTGAGAGAATCCAGAATAACCATCAAGAAAACAAAAATGAGTCTTCTTAGACAACTTTTCTAACATTCAATAAAATGTAAAGAATAATGATCTTTCTTAGTAACTTTGTTAACCTTTCTAAAATCAATGCACATCCTATAACCAACTACTACTCTTTGAGGAATAAGCTCATTATTTTCATTAGGCACAATAGTAATTCTTCCTTTCTTAGGGATACAATGAACATGAATAACCCATCTACTATCAGCAATAGGATAAATAGTACTAGCATCAAGAAGTTTCAATACCTCATTTCTTACCACTTCCTTCATCTTAGGAATTAAACGACATTGATGTTCAACAACTGGTTTTGCATCAGGTTCCATATTAATAGTATGCTGACATATAGTAGGAGAAATCCCTTTTAAATCATCAAGAGTATAACCCATAGCTCCTCGGTGTTTCTTCAATACTTCCAATAACCTTTCCTCTTCCTTTCCTAAAAGTTTAGAACTAATAATAATAGGATATATTTTCTTATGATCAAGATAGGCATATTTAAGATCATCAGGTAGAGGTTTTAGATCGAAAACAGGATCCTCTTTAGGTGGTAATGTGGTACCCAAATCTTCCATAGGTAGATTATGCTTAAGCATATCAGGTTGACGAAGAAGAATCTCGTCAATCTCATTTATTTCTTCCATGAAGATCTCACGTTCATGATCTTCTATATATTGCTGCAAAGCATCGTTAGGAGCAAGAGCAATAGAAACAAGTTGTTCAACTCTAAAATCCTTATTAGGCAATTCATTTTCATCAGGAGCTTTAGCAAATTTAGAAAAAATAAACTCATAAGATTCTCCATCAAATTTAGTTAAAATTTTCTCCTTCTTACAATCTATAATAGCTCCACAAGTGTTCAAGAAAGGTCTACCAAAAATGATAGGACAAGTTTTACTAGCAGCTAAACCAAGTACTAGAAAATCAGCAGGATATTTAGTCTTACCGCAAAGAACTTCCACATCTCTTACAATACCAATTGGATAGATGGTCTCTCTATTAGCAAGTTGAATAACCACATCAATTTCTTCAAGTTCACAAGGACCAATTTCATGCATAATTTCTCTGTAAAGCTCATAAGAAATAGCACTTGAACTTGCACCAATATCACATAAACCATAATAGAAATGATCACTTATTCTGACAGAGAGCATAGGGACACTAGCTTTACTAGTTCTACTAGGATGTGAAACAATATTAGAAGCATATTCACAAAAGATAATGTGTCCATCTTCTACATTTTTAGTGACAAGGTCTTTCACAATTGCTACCGCAGGCTCAACATTTATTTGTTCATCAGGTTCTACAGCTTTCTTTGTACTTTTTTTAACCACACTAGTTATCATAGAATGTTACTTTACCTTAGCAAGGAAAGGTATTTTCTCAATATAAGGTTCAGGAAAAATACGATCAACGATACAAACTTCAATATTTCTAGCAGGAACACAATTAACAATATCTTTATAAGGCGCATGGTACTTGTTCCATTCCTTTTTTGGAATATCAAGATAGGAGGCAAAGGCCTTAAAGCAATTTGCAAGTATTTGAGAATCAAGAACATAAACAACACTAATTTTATGAAAGTCATTAGTTCCCATAAAAGATTTAATGCATTTATAATCATAATGTATACCTGACTTTCTTCCTTTGTCATTCTCCCATGCTTCGGTATTTTCCTGAATACGGTCAACAAGATCCCATTTAGCTTCTTCTTTCATACGTATAAATGATCCAGCACAAGAAGCATCCAATAAATCCTTATCATGAAGAGGAAGCCTTGCATAGAAGTTATTAATAATAATAATACTGGGGATCTCATGAATGGAACATTTGAGCATTAGTGACTTCAATCTCCCTCAAGCTTGGGAAATACTCTCTCCATCATGAGGCCAAAAATTATATATTTGATTCCGATCTTTATGAATCTTACTAGGAGGATAGAATTTAGAATAAAAGAGAGGTACAATTTCCTCCCATTCAATAGATCGGCCATTCTTCAGCAGTTTATACATTCCGCAGCTCTGCCTTTCAATGATATAGAGAATAGATTTTTCTTAACTTGATCCATTGTAATACCTGCACACTTGAACAACTCACATAATTCATGTATAAAGAGCAAATGATCACCAGGATAGACAGTTCCATCTCCAAAATAGCAGTTATTCATAACACGTTCAACAATTTTCGTAGGTATTTTAAAAGGATCCAATTCAGCAGGCGGTTGTTCATCTACTACCTTAGCAGTGATAGTAGTTTTACCAAACAAGAAACCAAGTGTATTATCCATACTGAAATAAAATAACAGACATAAATAAAAACAATACTCATAGTATAAATTTCCTTTACCAATTTCCACTCTTCAATAGCGCTTCACTCCGCGGCAACGGCGTCAGAAAATAGTCTTGATGACCCACAAGTATAGGGGGTGTATCGTAGTACTTTTGATAAATAAGAGTGTCGAATCCAACGAGGAGCAGAAGGTGTTGACAAGCGGTTTGGATAACAGATTTTTAGGGTTTTTTGGTAATGCAGATAAATAGAGTGCGAGTAAATAAAAGACAATAATAATGATTGCAGAGAGTGTCCCAATCCTTTCTTCATCAAAGGACAAGCCGATTGTATTACTTATGATGACCAAACGTTCTCGAGGACACATGGAAATATTGTCAAGTGCTTTCGCTTCATATAGTTGATTAATCTTCATTGGTTGGATAAGTGTTATGGGGGTGAACATATGCTAATGTACTACCCCAACTTGGACTAATACACACTTGTGATTATACCCCTTGCAAGAATCCGCAACTACAAGAAAATAATTAAGATAAAAATCTAACCACAACATTAAACTCTGAGATTCTACACTCCCTTATGCAATGGTTTCCTAACAAGGATTTAGGTTTCTGTCACTCCGGCAACCCCACAATTAGTATCCAAGTACACAATGTATTCTCCTAGGCCCATAAAGGTGAAGTATCATGTAGTCGACATTCACATGACACCACTAGAAGAATAGCACCACAACATAAATATCAAACCATTAAATATTACTCAATGTAATTCCACTACTAACAACATGACTTCTCCCATGTCCTCAAGCACTAAAAGAACTAATCACAAGACATCATATGGATCAAGATCAGAGATGAAATAATTATAAGTAACAATATGAACATGAACAATAATCCAATGGTTTCACTCAATAGCATCAACTACAACAAGTAATCAACACCGGGAAAGTTTCCCCTATGAACTGCACAAGATTCAACCCATTGTTATAGCAGTATGGCGTGGTGGTGATGGTGATGGTAGTGATGATGAGGATGATGATGATCCCGATGAATCCCAGATCGATGACAGTGTCGATGGCGATGATCTCCCCTCTCCGGGGAGGAATTCCCCGGCAGATTTCTGCCTGCCGGAGAGCTTTTTCTCTCCCTGTAGTTTCCGCCCCGAAGAGGCGGCGGAATATTTCTGTGATGGCTCCATGAGTCTTAGGTTTTTGGGAGGAAGATATACGCGAAAGGGCGACGCCAGAGGTAGGCAAGGGTGGCCACACCACCTGGTCGCGTGGCCTAGGAGGGGCCCGCGCCTAGGGGTGGTGTGGGCCCACTATGGCCCATCTCCACTCCCTGTTCTGGCTACCTTCGTCTTCTGGAAAAATATGAATTTCCGTATATTTTCTGGAATTTTCTGATCTCCAGAAATATTGCATATGGACAGCGTTTTTTCCAACAGAATCCTGACTCTAGCAGTTAATTCTCCAAAAATCATCAAACATGCAAAATAGATTAAATAACATAAGTATCATCTCTAAATATGAAATATATCAATGAATAACAGTAAAATATGATATAAAATAGTGATGCAAAATGGACGTATCAACTGTGTCTGTACATGCTAGGCTCGTCAAGATTAACCTTAGTTTCTGCATGAGCAAATATGTCTTACCCCCGTTGTATGCACACGTTGATTCTATCGCACCCGATCATCACATGGTGCTTCGAAACAACGAGTCTTGGTAACGGTGCTAACTAAGGGTGAACACTTTACTTGATAATTTTGTGAGAGGGATCATCTTATAATGCTACTGTCGCAATTCTAAGTAATACAAGATGCATAAAAGGATTAACATCACATGCAATTCAAAATATGTGATATAACATGGTTTTTCTTCTTGTGCTTCCGATCTCCATCATCAAGCACGAACATGATATCCATCATCATCAGTGTGGCGTCAAGGTCAATGGCACCGCTCCATGGTTGTTGTCCACCAGCATCAAATATTACAACTACTTTGGATAATAGACACTTAGGTCTTAACGAAATTAAAATACAACCATAAGACTCCTGCTGATTGCCGACTTACAATAAGGAACATTGCATACATCATATGTAATCATAATCATGGCCATATCACATCACAACACACCCCTGCAAAACAAAGTTAGACACCTCTAATTTTCTTTGCATATTTTACGTGGTTTGGGGCTTTCAATAAATACTGTTCTAACTTACGAACAAGAACCACAACTTTGATGTTTGAACTATCAAGTGCCCGTTGTAAATTGAATCTTTAATATGATGGGAGAGACAGACACCCGCAAAGCCACTACAATACTGAAATGGATCATATGGACACCTAGAGGAGGGTGAATAGGTGCTACTCAATTTTTAGTTCTTTTGTCAATTTTAGGCTTGACACAAAGTAAATTCTCTAGATATGCAACTACAATAATTTCCCTATATGCAAACCTAGCTACTAAGCACGTAAAAAGAGGAGCAAGGAAACCGTAGTGGAGCACGCGGAGACACAGGAATTTGTTTTACCGCAGTTCCTTCCTTGTTAAGGGAAGTACATCTGCGTTGGAGGGGTGGGCGGTTCTAAGACCACCACGCCACAATAAGCCTCACCCTATTCTCCGATGGATCTCAACACGAAATGCATGATCCACCTTCTCTACTATTGGTACTCTTCGAGGCAGTAACCGGTGCCTTTACAACTCTACCGGGGCACACACCCACAACTGAACTAGGGGCTCCCGTAATGACAACAAGCTGTCACAAGAACAAGGATTATCAATATAATCAAAAGCAAGGATCTAGATATTTGCAAGAAATACTAGATCGGTGATTCTCTAAATGAATGGAGAGGAAATGAAGTGCTTGATTGTAGTTGTTAAAGATTGAGTTCTCCTCCTTCGATTCCCCAAGGAATGGGGCCTTTGGGTGGATGAAGGTGGAGCTCTCTTGGATGAAGCTTGAAGAACAGATCTTGACTTTTTCGAATGAACCAAGAGTTCTGGCATGAGGAGGAAGGCTGGATTAAATACCCCTGCATAGATCTGGCCATTGGTGAAGTTTAGGGGCGGATTATCCGCCCCCCCCCCACTAGGGGCGGACTATCCGTCCTAGGGGGAAATCCGCCCCCTGGATGGGAAGTCCGGGGGAAAGTCCGCCCCCACACAGAAGGTGACGCCGGTCTTGACTTGGTGAAAATCCTCGAAGGGGCGGATTATTCGCCCCCCTCAAGGGGCGGACTATCCGCCCCTAGGGAAAAACCGCCCAAAGACGTAAAGTCCAGGGGAAACTCCGCCCCCACTCTGAGCGATGCGCCTTGGCAACCTTTGAGACAGATCCTTGGGGGGGACTATCCGCCCCACTGGAGGGGCGGATTATCCGGCCTAGGCAAAAACTCCGGCCCTGGCCGGAAATCCGGTAGATATTCCGCCCCCCATACAGTAGGTTGCGCCCTTTTGTGTTTGGGGAGGGGCGGATTATCCACCCCTAGTAGGAGCGGATTATCCGGCCCCCAAAAAACAGTTTCCAACTCCTTTTCAAGGTAGAGATCTGTAGCACTTCAACACACATTAAATAATCCTTGATATTTTTATCTAACACACAAAACACTAGGGATTATGAAATGTTCTTTCAAATACAAGTTGCATGTTGAGCGTGGACCAAGTCTCATGAACGATTTCATGTAAGGTTAGCCCATTCTGCTTCATCCCACCATACCGCAAGATGCAAAGTACACAAAAGCAATTGATAATAAAAGAACCACCGCCCACAATGACCATTGTGTTCTACTTGTGCAACCGATCTACATATAGACACGTCTCTAATACCACTGAAGGGGTTCGTAGCATGGAAAACAAAAAATTCTACCGCATGAACACACACAAGCCAATATATATCTACTAGATTGTAGCAACGAGTTGATTAGAGGACTCACCTCGAAGATTCCAAAGCGGTTAACGAGAGCAGATTCTCGTGGGTGATGTAGTCGTTCACTTGCCGATCTCAAGATCGTGTAGACGATCCTTCCGGCGACGCGTTCCGGCAGTGCTCCCGCAGTCGGTCACACGTTCGGTACTTGATGAAGACTTTCCTCTCCCTTGTTCCAGTAGGCAGCAGAGTTTGTAGCTCTCTTCTCGCGATTCCGGCAGCACGACGGCATGGTGTCAGAGTTTAGAGGGAAGATCCTGCTCTTCGCCTAAGCCAGAGCAAGTATGTGGAGTAGAAGAGGGCCTTGGCGATCTAGGGTTTATAGGGCGCCAAGGGGGGTGTGGCCGGTGGCAAGGTGCTAGGGTTTGCCCCAAGTAACCGACTTGGAGGGATCCTGGCGGCGGCTAGAGAGGGCTAGGCGCCTTAGGCTAGGGCTTGGAGGTGTATGGCAAGGGGGCGCCCTTCCCCTCTATTTATAAGAGGGGGGCGGCTAGGGGAAGGGAATCCTCCCCCAACTGCTCTTCATGTGGCCGTCGGAAAGGGGAGGGAGGATTCTTTCCCTAGGTAGGAAACCTTCCCTCCCTCCACTTGGAAATATTGTCCCAGTTTGACTTTTTCAAACTGGCTTTTTGACTTTCAATTTAGAGCTTGATTTCTCTCTTCCAAGTGTCCAGCCAAGTAACCTAGGACATGATGCAACCATTCCACTTTGTCATGACACATCCATGTACCCTTCCTCTTCCGGATCGGTGAACCTTCTAGACCCTTCTAGATCATTCCGGTGAAAACATCGTAACCATTCCCGAACTCCGAAATTGGCCTTCCTTATATGAATATTATTCTCCGGGCCATTCCGGATCTCCTCATGATATCTCGGTTCCCATCCGAGACTCTGAACAACATTTGGTCTTCTTACTCACATTCCATATCTACTAAACAACATCGAAACCTTAAGTGTGTCCCCCTACGGTTCGTGAATTATGCAGACATGACCGAGACTCTTCTCCGATCAATAACCAATAGAGGAATCTGGAAATTCATATGGCTCCCACATATTTCTATGAATACTTTGCGATCGAATGAACCATTTACATACGATACCAATTTCCCTTTGTCTCGCGATACTTTACTTATCCGAGGTCTAATCATCGGTATCTCTGCATACCTAGTTCAACCTCGTCACCGATAAGTACTCTTTACTTGTTCCTATGATATGTGATCCCTTGTGAGCCAGTCACATGCTTGCAAGCTAATTAGATGACATTCCACCGAGAGGGCCCAGAGTATATCTATTTGTCATATGGATGGACAAATCCCACTCTTGATCCATGTGCCTCAACACATACTTTCCAAACACTCAATTCCACCTTTATAACCACCCAGTTACGAAGTGGTGTTTGATGTCATCAAAGCATCCATCCGTTGATGGTGATTAGCATGATCTCATGGTCGAAGGATTTAGGTTACTATGTATCTGAAAGTTTATAGCAATTGAACTATTGAAATGACTTGATCTTTATGCTACGCTTATCTATAGGAGTATATCCGTCACACCATTCTCCTAATGATACGATCTTATTGTTCATAACATCTCAATGTTTATGATTAGGAAACCATGATCATCTATCAACCAACAAGCTAATATTATAAAGAGGCTTTACTAAGGACTCTAACAAATTTACAAATCACACAAGTATTAAGGTTTCCGGTTAATACAATTATAGCATGAATATAAACATTTATCATAAACACAAAGATATAATAATAACTACTTCTATTATTGTCTCTAGGGCATATCTCCAACAGACATCCCAACTGAAGGGTTGGCTAGTCATACGGTGGATCGACGTTCTTCTCCAGAAGGGACCGGCCTCGGGCCTTCGGGAGCTCCCGCGCTGCTCGATTGGTGCCTCCCTCGGCTGGTCAAAGTCGGAGAGATCGTCCAACTCCTCCCCTTGGGCGGGGGCGCGGGCGCGACAAGCATTCGCTAGAACTCCTATGCCATGGTTGCGTGCGTGGGTGGTGGTAATGGGGCGGCCAGGCATGTGTGTGTTGTGATGTGCGACTAGTCCACCGCGTCGCTTTACGGCGGTGAAAACTCCCAGAAGCGGCGGGATATCTCTAAAAGACGAAAAAGTCACTGGTCGAGAGGGAAACAATGACGGAAAAGGTCAACACAGACGGAATAGATCGTGCCGCTGGACGCACTGGCCAAAAGGAACAGTTCAGATCGCCACTTTATGGAGATGTCCTGAGCTTCCTTTTCATATGGAAAACGATACAGATCACCCAGGGGATCGAACAAAACGATCCCCCGGGTCGTTGTTGCTCCGGAGGCCCACCACCTACGCGTCTATCTGATGTCTCTTTCCTCATCCCTACGACCTGCATCTCGTTCAACCGCGCACCGCCGCAACCTGAATCTCGCCTCTAGTCGCTCGCCTCCTTCATCTCGCGCCGCCGCGGCCTGCATCTCGCCTCCAGCCGCGCGCCCCCTGCATCTTGCGTCCAACAGCGCGCTGCCGGAGCCTGCATCTCGCGCCGCTGTGGCCTGCATCTCGCCCCCAACCGAGCGCCGCCTGCACCTCGCGTCCAGCCACACGCCGCCGGAGCCTGCATCTCGCGCCGCCGCAGCCTCGCCGCGCCTCCGTGGCCTCGTCTTGCCTCTTTCCTGCTTGAGAGCTGCTATATGTTCGACGAGTCAGAGGCGCTGGCCATCCACGACGCCGACCTCAGCCTCAACCTCGAGCGTGCTATGGAATAAGTTCTTACTACCGCTGCAAGGGAAAGCTAGGAGGTGCTGCCATGGGTGTACGAGGTTGCTATGACGGGCGACGCTGGTTTGCTACTATAGCGACCGTGAGAGCTGCGACGGGCAACGGTGGTTCCTATGTTGGTTCGACGACATGGTTCGACGATGGTTGCTACATTCTCAATTTTTTCTTGCTACCGACGGCATACAGTTTTGCCACCGGCTCCGCCATCGCCATGTCCTTCCTCATGCGGGTGCTCCACGCACCGGCCCTATGTCGCCATGGCCTTCCTCTCGCAGAGCGTCGTCGCCATGGCCTTCCTCGCGCACTTTCTACAGGGGCGGCGGCGCTTTTGCTACAAGCGGCCATGGATTCCGCTACAGTAGCGGCGACACTCTGCTACAGGGCCAGCCCTGCTCTGCTACAAGGGCGACGACGCTCATCTACTAGGTGCGGCGGCATCTGCTACAAGGGCGGTGACACTCTGCTACGAGCGGCCATGGCGTCTGCTACAACGACGGCGACACTCTACTACAAGGGAGACGATGCTCCGCTACTAGTGGTGGAGGCATCTGCTACAAGGGCGGCGACGCCCGCTACAACAGCGGCGACGCTCTGCTACATGGGAGACGGTTGCTCTGCCGATGCTACACGCGAGGCTCACCGTTGCTATAATATGACATTTTTTTTGCTACATACATTTTGTACTCTTGCTACAATAGCATAAAATTTTTGCTACACGGTCTCCGGCGAGGTCTCCGGCGAAAGTCTTCGGTGAGATCTCCGGCGAGGTCGGGTTTGCTACATTAGCACAACTTTTTTGCTACACGGTCGCCGGCGATGTCTCCGGCAAACTCTCTGGCGAGGTCCAGTCTATTTTTTTTATTTTCTGGGTCAAACCGTTTTTTGCTACGTTGTAGCAAAAGCGGGACTATTTGTAGCAAAAACGAGTATGTCTGTAGCAAAAGCGGGATTTTGACCCAAAAAGAGAACACGTGGTTGGCTGGGGCCGAGGATAAAAAACACAAATCCGCCATGGATGTCCGCCGCACTGGAGAAGTGGGTCCCAAAGGTGAAGTCATGTTAACTTGTCGTGATGAGGGACACGACCAGCAGAGCAAGTTACATGTAACGTCCATCTCCTACTTTTTAAGCCATATGTAACGTTCATCTTCTATTTTTTAAGCCATAGCCCAATTATGGTCTTTTTTGCAATTTTCTTGAATGTGGTAGGATGGTCTTGCGAGATTCTAGTCCAAGTGTTGTCCGCCTTAGCTCAAATTCGACGGCAAAAATTAAATTGGACTAAATCGAATTTGATTTTAAGTATACGAATAAAATTCAGCAAATTCTAAGTATAAAGACTAAATCGAGACATTTAGGGATTATTGGCGTATTTAACTCTAAATATAAACTTTATTAATGGGCCGACACTTTGCCCAGAATAAGACCAGTAACTTGTCGTGACTTACCGAAATCTCATTTTTGCATACTAACAGAAAAACATACTATTCTGAATTCCTTGTCTGGGAGGATTGCCTTCTGAGTTCCGATTTTATTAGGAGTACCAGAAATTAATTGTGGAGAGAAAATAGGGCTGGCGATAAACTGTCTCTGAAACGGTAGTCGAGAAGAAAACAGGTCCTCGTCAATCCGGAAAAAAAACCCGAAGAAAATTGCTGCAAATAGGACGCCGAGGAACTCGTGAGGAATAGGAACGTGCCCTCGAGGCCACTGAATTATTATCCATGGAGACATGTAATCTGCTTATTATTCTTGGAAGAGGACTATGTGGATGTGCCTGGCAAGTAGAGCTGAAACACAGTTCGCGCTATCCTAGAGGCGAACCCGCGCTAGCAGAGGAAGTGTTCGTCCTAGCCGCCGCCGCCGCCGTCGTGCGCGCAGCCTTGACGGTCTCGGCCTTGGGGCAGAGGTTGTGGCCGTACCAGACGCCGTCCGGCAGCGGCGCGCCGAAGCGAAACGTCCTGGGCTTCTCCCCGGCTGCAGGGCCCGGCTCGAGGACCTGGACCCACTCGGGCGTCCAGCCGTCGCGGCCGGCGCGGCGGAGGTAGAGGTAGCAGACGCCGTACCCGCAGGC
Source organism: Avena sativa (assembly GCA_916181665.1). Classification (NCBI taxonomy): domain Eukaryota; kingdom Viridiplantae; phylum Streptophyta; class Magnoliopsida; order Poales; family Poaceae; genus Avena; species Avena sativa. Next base: position 5,190,167 of record OV702293.1, on the reverse strand, counting down.
GCCGGAGACGTGGAACGTGTCGGCGCCGCACCTCTCGAACGTGTTCCCTCCGCCCGGCAGCCGCGCGCCGTAGGCCTCGTTGCGGTACGCGTCGCCGAACGCCACGCTCACCGCGTCCGACGTCCGCGCCGGCGACGCGCAGCTCGTCTTCACCTTCACCGCGTACGTGCACGTCCGGGCCGCCGCCGCTTCCTGTATGCAGAACAAAGCGAGTCAGACGTACATCAGCGTTAGAGTGCAATGGCACTGCAAGACTGCAAGGCGTGTGCAAGAAGGACTCACGGTGCGGTTGTCTGGAGCCTGCGCGAGGGAGGAGCCCGCGAAGGCAGCGACGAGCAGCAGCAGCAGCGGCAGCGACATGCGAGACGCGGCCGATCCGGCGCCGGAAGTCTCCATTGCCGGCGGTGGCAGGAAGAGGGTGGAGCCGGGAGAGATCGATGGAGTACACAGTGTGACGAGGCGAGGGTGGGTAATAATAGAGCCGCGCGATGGCGTGTGAGGAGAAGGGATATATGGTCGAGATGCGCTCTGGCACATGGCCGCAGCCGAGTGGGGTAGCGTCGCATGATCGCATCGCATCGTAACGCCGGTTCGCTCGCTGACGGACACGAGATATGCGTGTGTCGTCTTGCTCGGTGCTGATGTGGTGCGCAGGCGGCGGCGGCAGGTCGACGGAGAGAATCGTCCAGCGCGTGGTACACGCGCGCAGAGAGACAGAGTTTGGTAGTGTGGAAAAATGGAAGGGCCAGCAAGCTGGCATGGTTCTGGAAAAATAAGTTCAGTTCAGAAAAACTACATTAGAGAGAGAGAGAGATAAAAATAAATCTAAAAATAGGGGCATTCCGAGAATTGAACTCGGGACCTCTCGCACCCTAAGCGAGAATCATACCACTAGACCAAATGCCCTTTGATGTTTAATATCGTGTTCACTTCTAAAGGTAGATAGAACTTACGCAATGTGCCTCTCCTGCATAGCCACGGCCCACGGGCCCCCTCCTGGGCTCTGTTGCCGTGACCCATCACCCATGCACCCGCTGACTATGTATAGGGTCGATATAATTGCATTTTTGAAAGAACATGTTGACTATGCATAGGGTCTGCGTCGTGAACCTTCATGAACCAACCACTTCTAACGTCATCGCCACAAGTTCAGACCATATAACTCTAATTTATTTGTGTTTAGCTACAAAATGATAACTTATGCATGGATGGTTTCTCACTTTAGACTCAATCGACTGCACATACCATTGAAGTGAAGATTTATTCATGCCGAAGGCCATTGTGGTTGCTCCCACTATTTTGGTGTAGTGAACATGTTAACTTCTTGATTACACTAATTTGAGATCGTACTTCCAAATTACTCCCTCCGTTTTAAAATATAAGATGTTTTAGATTTGTGAAAAAAATAAATCTAGACTTATTTAGTGTTTAGATTCAACCCAAAGTTGAGTAAACCTATATACTAAAACAAGTCTAAATACATTTACTTCACAAAACTAAAATATCATATAACAATGTTGACTATCTATAGCCTATGCGGTCTGCCACGCCCTCATGCGCACAAGTTTTCACACAGAGAGAGAGGAGGTGGGGGGGGGGGGGCAAAAAATGACCATACTTTTTCATCACACTAGAAAGGAAGTGATATATCGGCACAAGTTTAGATCATATAAGTCCAAATTCTTGGTGTTTACATACAAAATGACATGTGCATGGATGACTTCTCAATAAAGACTCGGTCGACTACATATACCATTTAAGTTTTTTTTGAACGGATATACCATTTAAGTGAAGATATACTATTCAAGTTGATTGCCTTTGAGATTGTTGATACCAATATGGAACAGTGAATATACTTGGTTCAGAATTGAGGTCTTTACTTCCAACAACTCAACTCTACGCATACATATGATACTCCCTCCATCCCGGTTTAAAGGACACAATTTGCAAACCATGCAATCCCAAAATACTTAGACACAAAAACATTTAATCTCTGTAATTACTTCCGTGTGAAAACAATAAAATGCTTGCATGCATATGTGTGAACAAATGTGAATGCTTTGCTAACTCTTCTTCTCCTCATGCATGTTCTTTTCCACACTATTAAATGGACCAATTAGAGGACACCTAGGTCCCAGAGAATTGCAAATTGTGTCCTTTAAACCGGGATGGAGGGAGTACATTAGAGCCTCCCAAACGGCGTGACCTATTTAGCACACTAAATGTGTCCGAATTATCCGTTTGGGGCGGGCTAAGGATGGGTTGTCCTTTCGTGTCTGCGCTTGCGCCCAACGAGGTGTGGGGGTGGGGGAGCATTTCTCCGCCAACTTTTTCGAGCTGCCCGATGGCTATGGTCATGGCCACGATGATCTTAGTATCATCATTGGAGGAGTCATCGGATGTACCAACGAAATGTATGTAAAAGAACTCGTCTAAGCCATCCATGCCGATCAACATAACAAATAGGCTATAGACACAACTAGAATTACCTACAATGTTGCAAGATTGTCAAAATATGAAGTGGTCAAACATATCAGCCCATGTTAGCAGATGGCCGAACAGGTTGTGGGCGTGATGCTTCTAGGCGTTCCTCTGACGGCCGCCCCTGCCGACGCCCGGCCAACTCTGGCCTCCAAACATCGGCGAGAGAATGGATCTGGGTCAAAACGACTCGCCGGTTGTGGGAAGGAGAAAGAGGGGTGGCAACGACTATCAGTGATGCTAGGAAGGGAGGGGAAGGGGAGGGCCTTGGGGTTAAATGCGGGGAGTACTAGGAATTTTGGCCATGAAGGAAGGGCCAGGGAGGACAAGATGAGGACGTTTGCTATGTCCGTCGGCTTGTCCGCGCAAGTGCGATTCAGGCTACAAATACGCTAGTTCAGGACCTATGGACGGTTTGCGCCCCCTTTTGGGAGCTCATTTTTGGGCCTCGTTATCCACGGCCAGTGTTTAGGGCAGCAACAGAGTATTTGAAGGCAGCGTTGGGTATTGTCTTAGAATCTAGGGCCAATCACACAGTAAGATATGTGCATGGCATTTAGAATTTTATTTAAAAAATCTCCCTCGAGAACTTCAAGTTCTCTACTATGCGTCCACGGGCGAGCTTTAGAGTTCAAAGAGAAATTAAGCTAATAATACAATTTCTCTAAAGTTTGGACAAGTTCTACGTTTTGAGTTGAGAAAACCGCACCCGCGGTCCTTAATGTTTGCGGGCTGCGTCAGTTTGGTCCCTAATCTTTAAAATGAAACATTTAGGTCCTAAATGTTTTATAAGTGAGCATGCGCGGTCCTAATTGGGTCTGACCCGCGTTGACTGGTGCCACGTCGCCGCCATGTCGGCTGTAGGGACCACGAGGCTCAACTGCTGGATGCGAGAAATTGCAAAGAGCCCCTTCTGTTCCTCTCCCACACACTCGATGCTCCTCCATCTCCTCACCCCTTTCTCTCCCGCGACGGTGGAGGTGAGCTGGCCACGACGGTGCTGCTCCGGTGATGACCGGAGGCGACGGACCAGCGGAGGCCGCCGCGGGGATGAGGCCCGCGAGGATGGAGCCTGCGAGCAAGGGGCCGAAGATGCGGCGACCCGGAGATCCTCCCGCGCGCTACGGTAAGTAACCCTAGATCACGTCTGTGTAGCACCATTAGATTGGCAAGTCGAATCGGATAGAAATTGATGAAATGTCTGTTAATTAGGACCACATGAGGAGGAGTTCACAGTAGAAATCAACTATGCTGGGTTTTTTTGTGGATTTGGGCTTTCCAAGAGCTATGTCGATGGCAAAGTTGCTAGGTTTGATGGATGTGAAGCAGATACATGGTCACCTCTGTGGCTCACTGATTTTATGGAGCAGCTAGGCTATAGTCAACCAGCAAATTACTCTTTGTATTGGCTGCTCCCTAGACAAGATCTTGGATCAAGGCTTAGAATTATAGACCGTGATATTGATACAATGCACATGATTTCTGTTGTTCCTAAATTCCAGTACTTCCAGCTGTTTGTGGACCATGAAGATATGAATTTTAGCAATGATGTTTTCATTGATGATGTTCTCATATCTGGCTCTCCTAATCTGCCTCCTGTGTTGGGACCAAACTCTGTCAAGCACAGGGAACCAATAGGCAAGGGCAATCCAGGCATTAGTAGTGCTCCAGCTATGCAGCAGCCAAATAACTATGGGCATGAGCTTAGAAGAAGTAGGAGAAAGCTTGAGGTTGAGGAGGTAGCTGAGGACAGTGAGGACAGTGAGTTGGATGAAGACTGGGTTGACTCTAAAAATGAGGTAGGAGCAGATGATGATGATTTATTTGAAGAATGGGTTGATGAGAAATTTGAAGAAAGCAAGAAGAAAAATCCAAATGGGTAGATGACTCTGACTATGATACAGATGCAGATTTGAAAGAGCTGGAAGATTCAGACATTGAAGCAGCTGTTTCAGGAGATGAAGTGGAAGTAGTGGACACGCAAGGAAGAAAGAAAAAGAAGAAGAAGGTGGAGCTAAGAAGTTGGAGGCTAGAGAACATGACAAAAGTGGAATTCAAGATTGGCAACCATGCTGCAGAGATGATCTCCCTTCTTTTTTTGTTGCTCTCTTCTGAAATTGCAGGCAGCAGCAACTCAACAGTCCCAGGCTGCACCACCAGATCATCTCCCTGAAAGCCAGTTTATTTCCAGCTGCATAGATGATCTACCACCTCCAAGAACACCAATCAAAACCCTTGGTTTAGCTAAGAAGAGGAAGGTTGGGACAAAGAAGGAGAACAAGGTGCCAGCCTGATGTTTGACAGAAACCTGATGCTCAGATAGTTGTATATTTGGACATCTTTAGAAGACAGGTTGTATATTTTGGAGAACAAACTCATATTTTGGCTAGGTTTGACAGAAACCTGATGCTCAGATGTAGCTCTGGTTTCACTCAAACCATGTAAGTGCAGGAGTGCACTTGTTAAATATGCCAGTTAGTATTTCTTTTGGATGTAATGATCTAGAGATGATCAGCTACCACTTGTTAAATCTGCCAGTCAGTACTTCTTTTGGATGTATCTATCTAGAGATGATCAGTTACCACTTGTTGAAATCTGCCAGTCGGTTGCTAACATTTCATACATTGCATTTGAAAGAGAAACTAGCATTCATTTCAATTCACATATTACATCAGTCCTGATCTACTTAGCAACTGCTACATACACCATCACCACAACTAGACAAATAATTGCTGCTAACACTTTGTTGCCAATGACAAGTAACTGATCCATCTTCTTCAGTACAGCCACCATGTCCCTCTGTCCAACATCTTCTTCTCCCTTCTCTGTTTCTCCTGCATAGTACCCATTCCTAACCAGAAAATCAACATAGTTGTCTTCTCCATTTTCCCAGTAGTAGTGGTTGCAAGGGTTAGGAGTAACCTGAGATATAAATCAGAGAAAGAAATAAGAAAATGGGAGGGAAATGAATCTGCTAGTCCTAAGAACAACATCTTACCCGATGGTTGGGGCATTTGTAGAAGACACGCCCAAGATTGGAGATCGACTGAGAGACAAGACGAATGGTTCTGCGAAATCGACAAGACGAACATGGCACCAACGGCAGAGTTCCAGCAGGTAGCGGCGGCGGGAGAGAAGCTACAACGAGTTCTTGCGACGGGAATGGAGCAGATGGCTTCCTCCTCGGCCAAATCCACTCATATGAGATTGTTGTGGCACTCATGGCGATGGGCAGTGGCTGGAGAAGAAACAGAGGAGGGGAGAAGGTCTGGGGCCTAGGAAAGGAGAAGACAGATACTTATAGGGGTTCAGTTGCAAAATATGCATCAGCCAGCCGCGGGAAATCTCCCGCCTAACGACCAGCAGCCGACGTGGCGCGGGTCAGACCCAATTAGGACCGCGCGTGCTCACTTATGAAACATTTAGGACCTAAATGTTCCATTTCAGAGATTAGGGACCAAACTGACGCAACCCGCAAACATTTGGGACCGCCGGTGCGGTTTTCTCTTTTGAGTTGAAAGTTTGAATAAACATTAGAGGCTTTTTGAAACAAAAAGATGAATTCTTTGGGAGTATGCAGATATGCAAAACGAGTGAGAATGTTTACTTATAATAATATTTGACCAAAGTTTGGTATTCCCTCCAACCCAAATTAGTTGATTTAGATTTATCTAGATTCGATTGTATTTACATAATTTAGTGTTACATACATCCGAAGTATTATATATCTTTGGTTAAGGATGGCAATTTTACTCATGGGTACGGGTACCCGCGGGTACCGTACCCGTATGGGTAGGGTATGGACACATTTTTATACCGATTAAGTCACGGGTATGGGCACGGGTATAGACTTGTACCCATGGTATACCCATACCCTGCCCTTTTAAACTGACATGTCAAACTTACCTATAGAGTTTGAACCTATGTGGCCGAGAAGCCTAGGGACGAGTATGAGATTGCCACTTCTAAACTTTAATTTGATACTTTCATGTACTCATCTACTATTAGTAAGTAGAGATTATTGTCTTTTTCAAATATTCTGTTTATGAAAGTAAAATTTTGAATAACTTGTATACTATTGGATATACCCGTCGGGTACCCAATGGGTACGGGTACCCACCGGGTATGGATATGGATAAAGTTTTATACCCGCGGGTACGGGTATGTGTAAGCTTTTGTATCCATTGTCTACACGGGTATGAGTATGGTATTGCTCTACCCTGTCCATTGCCATCCTTTGCTTCTTTCTTGAAAATGACTCCGCGAAGGGTTGTGCCATTTCTTTCTTGAAAATGCTTCCAAACGAAAAAAGTACTCCCTCCGATCTATGTTAATGTCTTTAATTTTGTCTAGATACGAAATCATCTAATATAAATACATCTAGTATAAAGTACTTCATCTGATCTATATTACCTTCCATAGTAATGTAATCTAATCCTCTTAATATGTCTTTTAGAAGAAGTCTTATAGGTCCTTGACTGGTATCTTGAAACAATCTTTTATTACGATTATTTACAATACAGTTGTCAGACGATGTGAACGAGTTCAAATGGAAATTAGTAGCAAGTGGTAAATTTCCAATTGACTCATTGTATAGAGCATTGATTTAACCTGATATTCCGGTCGATGATAATAATAAAATTTGAAAATTAAAAATACCCTAAAGACAAAGATATTTGCATGGTATCTCCGTAAAAATGTAATTCTTGCAAAAGATAATCTTATAAAGAGGAATTGGCATGGAAGTATACAATGCTTTTTTGTCATCATGATAAGACAATCCGGCATTTATTCTTTCATTGTAAATTTGCTCGCTCTATATGGTCTTTCATTCAAATAGCCTTTGGTTTATCTCCCTACGTCGGTGGCCAATATTTTTGGTAACTGGTTGCATGGGATAGATGACAAATACACGACTTTGTTTAGTGTAGTAGTGCTTGCTATTGTTTGGTCACTATGGCTATGTATAAATGGCAAAAAAATTAATAACATTGTGTCTTCTCCCCTACAGGTTATATATCGGGCCATGGCTATCTTTTGATCATGAACTATTTTACAACGTATATAGTTTCACGACTTGTTGTGGAGGGGTGTACGCGATTGGAGGACGCGGCAAGGGATATTTTCTCCCGACATAAATGGTCACGTGATTTGTGGATTGATCTGCCATACTCCAGTTTATTTTAATAGCGTTTTTTTAATATTAATCTATTTTTAATTCTCTAGTTGTGTGGTTTGTGCGGATGTGTGCATCTTAATTATACAGAGGCGGGGTGTAAACATTATTTCAAAGTAATAAAAGTATCCATTTAAAAAAACTAGTTATACATATATATCTAGATAAAATTAAGGCCATTAATATGAACCAGAAAGAGTACAATAATATACACTGTTTAAACCGCACGTTCTTAACTATAGAAAATGACAGTGTCTGAGTCCGCTATTTTTTCTAAATAATACGTTTTTATTAAATTTCACAAATAATGCACGTTTTAGAGAAATTGCAAAAGTAGCGCGGCCTCGGTACTTAAACCACCGACAAGTACTCGTCGATAGTTGAACTACCGATAGGTACTAATCGGTGTTTGAACCACCGAGTAGTTTGCACGTCTCCGATGAAGACTTGCACTTTGCGCCGCCACCGGTCGGCCTATCGGTGGTTCAAACATCGATTAGTACATGTCGGTAGTTCAACTATCAATGAATACTTGTCGGTGGTTGAAGTACCGAGGCCGTGATACTTTTCAAAATTCCTAATTTTATGTATTATTTGTGATATTAATGATATATTTCGTATTATTTTTAAAAAATAGCTTCGAGTCTGGATCGAGTAGTAGAAACTACTATGAGCAACTTGTCTAGCTAATTTAGGTTCAGATCGAAAGAATGCTGAAGATTTGATGATTCCGAAGACAGAAGTTGCACACAGTTGTTTCGTGCAACATCAAGTTTCACCTTGTGCAACACGATCGACCAAAGATTCCAGGTACTAGAAAGAACGAACTAGTAGTAGAACTTCCGATCACGCGGCATCACGGATTCACGGTACGCTCGATCGGCCCCATGCACGGCACGGCTATCTGTATTGACATGCCACACACATTATCCCATATATATCTATACCACTATATAGTGTACCAATATAGAAGCATATGAGCCGTTTGATCTTCCACATCCGACGGCTTGCATTCACTGGATTAAAAACAACAACCGTGTGGCAGTATATGTACCATTGGATCTGATAATCCAACGGCCCACATCTCAGGGATTCGCATAGGGCCTCTAGGCTGCTGTGTCCTCAAGTGTCATGTGACAGACAATGAAATAATGAATATTTTAAAGGGAACTACTAGAGAATCGTGACTCTTCTAGACTGCTCCTTGGACCATGGCGAGCAGAGCCATCATAAAGCGATGTGCAAACATTAGCGTGTGTACACTCGCTAGAGACTGAGCATGTTTCCGCTACAAATAAAGAGATAGCTAGAGAGAGCGTAGGCAATTAGGCATAGAAAAGAACATGTTCAATTTATTTAACAAATTCGGCGCCATACTATTTTGGGAATTTCAAGTACTTCTTACGTCTCAAAATAGATATAATCTTTTTACTAAATTTACATATATCTAGACACTATTTAATACTACATACATCCAAATTTAGACTAATTTGCAACATTCATTTTAAGACGGAGAAAGTACGAGTAAACTAAACATAGTGCAAGCAGAATATAAGCAAGAAAAAGTCTTATACTCCCTTCGTCCAAAAATAACTGACTTAAGTGTGTCTATATATGAATGTATCTATACACTAAAAGGTGTCTAAATACACTTGAATCTAGACAAACCTAAGCCAGTTATTTCTGGACGAAAGGGAGTATAATTTATCATTCATAGAAAATCCTACATTTAATATAACTTTTTGCCATGTAAAACGTTCCAAAGAGATTGGGTTAATGTCCCCAAGTTTTCTATTGAATTCAAACCATCTATTCTGTTATATACTGAAAGCAATATAAGGGTGTGTTTCGAGGCATCACGTTAAGCCACATCACTTGAAATATTTTTGATAGTTAGATCTAAAATATACGGCTAAGATTTAACAAGATAACGAAAGTTACGTAACAGTGTAATTGGACATGACACGATGCATAATGAAGACACTTATAAAATAAAAAGAATTATCTTACCAGATTAAACGAGTAAGACAAACCGTGTCAACGCATGTCTCATAGGACTCTATCAGCGTTTGAGAAAAAAATACTACCTATAATAGCTAGGTCCCTGAGAATAGATCCATGATGGAAAAAAAACTGATCGGTACGTCCGGTATCAAACTCCAAAACTTATGGGAAAAAAAGAACGATCGGTACCTCCAGAAAGCAAACTCCAAAACTGATCGGCAGATTAGTTGATACGTACTGTATATGTGTGAAGCAAACTGTAAAACTGATCGGCCATGGAAAAAACTCAAAAACATATCAACTTGATCTGATTTTTGGACATGCTCTAAAATTAGATTTTTTAGACAAAATATTAGATTGATAAGTACACATACCAATATCACAACATATACAGGAAATTTTAAAATAATCTGATTAAGTAAAAATTATATTATGCATCACCGGAACATATACATAATTTTTTAAAACAGTTGGTTTAAGTAAAAGTTATATCATGTTGACTTTAAATAGTAAGACCCAAGTTGTCAGATTCACGGTGGTGCTAGAGACAATTCCTCGCAAACCAAACTGTCCAACGGCCACTCTATCCAGATCATTGAGGTACCTAGAAAAGAAAAACTATAGCCATGAAAATCACCAATTACATGGACTACTGCACTATAAACATTGATCCATAGAGAAAATACAAAGAATTAGATGCAGCCAATATTCATTTATTCTGTACGACACCATAAAAAACAAATCCGAAGCAAATCAATATGAGGTGTGATTTTATCTTTCTTCCGTGCGTGTAATGACATAAGAGTACTACAATAGGACATGGTGGTATCCTCGCAGGGAAAATACATGACGGGATCTGAAATTAAACATATTTTTACATATATACAACATAGATAGAAACTTAAAGAATATAATTTGTAAAACCCAAATTAACCTCACATGTTTTAAAAAATATGTATCAAACATTGATTCTAGAGACTAGGACTAAGCCATGAGACATACACTTTTGAGAGACTCATTCATCACAAGACAGACTATCCAACCAATATTCTATTGCAAATCACCAAATTGCCGAGAAAAAGAAAGAACAAGCCATGACAACCATCAATTACACAGAGTATTGCAAAATAAACGTTGATCCATACAAAAGATACCAAGAATTCATGTATGACACCATCTCAAACAACAAGGCAATTTGATGTAAAACATACTAACATTACTTATGAAATTACGCTCTAATATAAATATTGATTAGTGCTTCCATCACCGCCCGGAGGCTTCATCAGTTGTTAAAAGGTCTATTGATGTGAGAAAGATTTAAACAAGTTTTTTTATTGAAAAAATAAATGGGTATATAGGAGTTTTGGCGCATCTCTATTTAGTACGACACCATCTCAACCACCAAGTCATTGGTGCCAAAAACAAACTAAGGTAACATACCTAAACTACACTCTAGAGACTGATTAGTGCCATCGTCACCTCCGAGAGCCTTTATTTGTTGCTCAAGTTAAAGTGAGAAGGGAAGACATTAAACGGGCTATTTTCATTGAAAATGAGAACAGTAGATAGTATGTTCAACGCGATGAGAACTTCAGAGACAAAGAAATGGCTAGGCTCCATCATGGATGATTCATGCGGCATTACATCATAACTATGTGTAAGCAAGATCAAACCAATTATCATATTTATTCATAGCTCACTTGGTTAGGGAAGTGGATGTACAACTGAGTCACCCAGGTTCAAATCCTAACAAACGTAGATTGTGTTCTTATTATTTTAAAAACTCGCTGTAGGGGCTTCCCTACCGCTTTCCTTAAAAAAATAGTCAATAAATTTTCATAGTTGTACTGACGCAAATTAAAGTTAATAGACCAACATACATGAAAATATCGCCTTTCTACATTGTAACAAGTTTAACAATCAATAATAAATCCTCCTAATGTGTATCATGTTTTTAGATGATAATAGTATGACTTGAACTTATTGCAACTGGAAGATTTCATGAGTTTACTTAAATGCCATATAGTAATTTTCCAATGAATTTACAAGTTGAAGGATTAAAGATGAAAAAGAAATTGGTTAGTTCAATTTTTACAAGAAGAAGTGACACTCTCACCTTACCTTATGAAGATGATACCGAAGGGTGTCTCTATAACCTTATGATTAATAATCAAAAGGTGAACCAGGCAAAAGGGAGATTTGTAAATAGATTTGAGCAGCTATCCGTAAAGTATTGGTTGTGAAAAGTCGTGGCCATTCTTTTAGCATGTTCTTAGTTACGGATATTAACGAGGATAAGTTCTTTGTTTTAGCTTATAAAGTCTTTGTCCCATAAAAATGTTATAAACATCTCCTACCTCAGGTAGACCCTAATTATTTGGCAATTTCTATGTTATCATTGTTATCATTGCATAATGATCTAAGATCCCTTAATAACTACAAGCTATGGTTCTAATACCATGCACAAACTTCACATATGGTCATTAATGCAGTGTTTTCCCAAGTACCCTAAGGTGGCTATATAATGTAATAAATAGCATCACCTATACTAATGTAATATTAGCATCAAATGTGGCTACATGGTGTAATATTTTCTATTGCACAATGTGATTGTCCATAAAATGTGATTTAAGGTATTTTCCATAAATTATGGTACACTAAAGACGATGTCCCTCTCTAAAAAATTAAAGGTGATGCCCTCGCATTTGCGAGGGCCACCATCCTAGTTTCTTGTAAAACAAATCCGAAGTAAATGAAAGAGTATACTTCCACGCAATTAACTGGTGATAAAAATACAATATTGAATGAATCTACTTTATCTTTCTTGATGGATACATTGTATCCCTTGAGAACATGATTACTCATAACGATATAAATGAATTAAACTGTTGATGCTCCGATATTGATTTATAGGGAAAACAACAAAAGATGGGTATGGGTGATAAGAAATCCGTAAGAAGAAATGCATGCAAGAATTCCATGGAAATTCGTGACAATATAATTTAAGAAAGGAAAATAAGAGGTACATTAAGTAAACTTTGAACGAATGATACATTTTTGTAGGGGTTCGTAGCATGGAAAACAAAAATTTTCTATCGCATACAAACAAACAAGCCAAGATCTATCTACTAGATTGCAGCAACGAGTCGATAGTGGAACTCACCCTCGAAGATTCCAAAGCGGTTAACGAGAGCAGATTCTCGTGGGTGATGTAGTCGTACTCTTTCCGATCTCAAGATCGCGTAGACGATCCTTCCAGCGCCGCGTTCCCGCAGCGCTTCCGCAGTCGGTCACACGTTCGGTACTCGACGAAGACCTTCCTCTCCCTTGTTCCAGCAGGCAGCGGAGGTTGTAGCACTCTCCTCGCGATTCCGGCAGCACAACGGCGTGGTACCGGAAGTAGAGGGGAGATCCCGCAGGGCTTCGCCTTAAGCCGGTGCGAGTATGGTGGAGCTTATGAGAGAGGCTATTAGTGGTCTAGTAATTAGACACACCAATTAGAGGGCTCTAAACCAATTAGAAGGCTCTAAACCGAAACAGCTCTAAACCGGGGTCTAGGTCTAGTTTCTAGTTTAGAGGATAGGAACTTGTGTGTCTTGTGTTGTGTTGGGAGGGGAGCCCTGCCCCTCCCTTTATAGGTGGGAGGGCTGGCGCGCTAGGGGAGGGAGGGAGTCCCTCCCCAACTCGGCCTAGGGCTGGCCGCCGGCTTGGGGAGGAGGACTCCTCCCCCAATTCGGTTTCCTCCTCTCCTCCCACTTCCCAAAAACTGCCGTTTGACTTTCAAACTAGCCGTTTGACTTTTTCAATTTAGGATTCAATTTAATCCTTTATTTGGGACAGCAAGAACACTTAGTACATGATGCAATCATTCCAACATGCAATGACACATTCATGTACCCCTTCCCCTCCGGAGTGCCGGACATTCCGGGAACTTCTAGAATGTTCCCGATGAAAACACCGGAACCATTCCCCAACTCCGAAATGGGACTTTCCTTATATGAATCTTATTCTCCGGACCATTCCGGATCACCTCGTGATATCCCGGATCCCATCCGAGACTCCGAACAACATTCGGTCTCTTTCTCATAATACCATAACTACTCAAACAACGTCGAATCCTTAAGTGTGTCTCCCTACGGTTCGTGAATTATGCAGACATGATCGAGACACTTCTCCGAACAATAACCAATAGAGGAATCTGGAAATTCATATGGCTCCCACATATTTCTACGATTACTTTGCGATCGAATGAACCACTTACATACGATACCAATTTCCCTTTGTCTCACGATACGTTACTTATCCGAGGTTATGATCGTCGGTATCTCTGCATACCTAGTTCAACCTCGTTACTGATAAGTACTCTTTTCTCGTTCCCGTGATATGTGATCCCTTGTGACCAAGTCACATGCTTGCAAGCTAATTGGATGACATTTCACCGAGAGGGCCCAGAGAATATCTATCCGTCATGTGGATGGACAAATCCCACTCTTGATCCATGTGTTTCAACCAATACTTTCTGAACACCCAATGCCACTTTTATAGCCACCCTGTTACGGTGTGGTGTTTGATGACATCAAAGCATCCATCCAGTAAAGGCAATATGCATGATCTCATGGTCGAAGGAATTAGGTTACCATGTATCAGAAAGCATATAGCAATTGAACTATTGAAATGACTTGATCTTTATGCTACGCTTATCTATAGGAGTATGTCCATCACATCATTCTCCTAATGATATGATCCTGTTGTTAATAACATCTCTATGTTCATGATCAGGAAACCATGATCATATATTAACCAACAAGCTAGTTTAACAAGAGGCTTTACTAGGGACTCTTATTTTAGTTTACAAATCACACAAGTATTAATGTTTCCGGTTAATACAATTATAGCATGGTATGTAAACATTTATCATAAGTGTGAAGATATGAAAATAACCACTTTATTATTGCCTCTTGGGCATATCTCCAACAGTCTCCCACTTGCACTAGAGTTAATAATCTAGTTTCGAACCTTTGTGTATATAACACCTATGGCTTTCCGGTGTTGTATGTACACGATTGCTAGTGGTCAACTGATCTCCGGATCTGACACTTCCAGGTCCGTGTGTAATTGCATGTCTTTGCGTCTCTACGCATCACTCACTCTCTAATGAGATGGCTTTGTAGAAATTTGGTCTTTCGGTGTGACCTTTAGTTCTTTGGGGTTAAAACATGTTGATAATATTGTCGCACAACATATCTTCATAGTATTATCCCTCTGTGAACTACACCTAGTTTGATAACAAACTACTTGACACAAATGCCCTCTTTTGCTGCTATAATAGCAGTCATATACTTAGCCTTTTGTTGTAGTATCTGTCACAATGTCTTAACTTTGGAAATCATCCAAATCCATTATGGAACTCACTTTCCATTATATTGTGCCACCCTTAGTTTAGATTGAGATAAACTTAATTTGTACTTTGTGACAAAGCTAGTATCAATGTAGTACTTTTACAATGAACTAACCATCTATTTGTCACTTCTACAAATATTATACTCTTAGTTCTTTCAGAAGATCATAAGAATATCCTTACTATTGTCCAATGATCATCTTACGAATCATTCTGGTATATGCTCTCAACATTTAGAGCATAGGACATATCTGGATTTGTACATATCACAGTATGATTGATATAAATACTCTTTGTGATTTCATACATCAAGTATCAATCTATACTTGATTATTTGTTTCACTTTACCAAATGTCAATACACTTGAATATATCATCAACATTGAACTCATTCAATCCTTTCTGTGCGACAAGA
Organism: Avena sativa; assembly: GCA_916181665.1. Classification (NCBI taxonomy): domain Eukaryota; kingdom Viridiplantae; phylum Streptophyta; class Magnoliopsida; order Poales; family Poaceae; genus Avena; species Avena sativa. The sequence continues at coordinate 5,174,694 of OV702293.1, read as the reverse complement.
ACCTTCTCTTGTAGTTTCTATATTGAACTCATTCAATATCTTATCTATGTACTTCTGGCACAACCATATTAGCGTCTATTGATGCCAAATATTTGGGTTTTGCCTAAGTCTTTCATCGGGATGAAATTCTTAATATGTGTTAATAAAAGATACATTATTTCCAATCAACAATATGTCTTCCACATAATGTATTAGAAACATGTCTTAGCGCTCCCACTTAATTTCTTGCAAACGCAGGCATCTTCATTGTCTCTGATGAAATTAAACTCTCTTAACAGTTTCATCATAGTGAAGATTCCAACTCCGCTATGCTCACTCTAACCATTGAAGTTTGCATATGCTTTTAGCATCCTTTGAATTAACAAAACCCTATGGACCGTGTTATGCACATGTCCTAGGTAACGATTCTATTAGAAGAACTTGTTTTGTTTATTCAACTACCATATAACAAATTATATGTAGTGGTCGCTACATTAATCCGTCTAGACTAAATATCACTATGAAAGATCAAATCTTGTCATAGTCAACCTTTGAACATTGTTGTGAACTCTTTCCCAACATGTCGACTAGATGTGAAACATCCATGTCTATTTCTTTATAGATCCAGACACAACTATAAGGTCTTACACCTTTCTCGAGGGTCCTTCAAGTTCAAAACTTGATTTCTCGTGTATGGAACTATCACGGATTTTATGGCTTCAAGCCATTTTACGGAGTCAGGGCCCATCATCGCTTCTCTGCATGTAGTCGGTTCATTATTCTCAAATAATGATTCAACCCTCAAATCTTGGTATTTGATTGTTCATCCGACCTACTTGTTTCAATAGGAACTTGGATCTCCGTGACCACAACCTTTGAGGTACGTGAACCATGAGCATTGTTGCTGCCTCCGAAACACTTTTCGGCGCTGCGCAACTCTGCACATATAGCTAAGGTTCTTTTAACCTTATCAAAGTTTCTATTGTCCTCCCACTTAACTTTTCACGAAAAATTCCTTCTCAAAGAAACTTGACGTTTTAAGTGACAAACACTTTTGTCTCCGATGTTATGGAGGAGTATTTAACAGTTATTCGAAATAACATACAAAGACAGGTTCATCCGACTTTGGTTGCAAACATCTTTCTTATGCATAGTATACCAATGTTTAAGAAATGACAACTTGGGTTTTATCCCAAACCATAACCTTATATGGTGTCATTTCAACGGATTATGATGGAGCTCTTTTCAGTGGAAAAACGGTAATCTCTAAAGCTTTTAATCTTTAAAATGCAATGGCAGTTTTATGAATTACACCTTTCGATCTTACCATGTCAAACAAGGTTTAATTACATATCTCGAACGCTCCATACTCTTATGGTGTTTCGGGAAATGCAAATCCACGGAACGATTCTTTAAATCTTAGGTATTATGCTAAACTTGTAACTCAAATATCTTCCTTTATGATCTTTATCATAAACTGTTTATATTCTTGTTACAATGATTTTGCACTTCATCTTGAAAGTCTTTGAACTTTTCAAATGTTTCATACTTCATCCTTATTAAGTAAATATTCATATATTCACTCAAATTTTTGGAGAAAGCATATGAAGTTGAAATCCATCGCTCTTGACTACACATAACGGACTTCGTACAACAATATGTACAAGTTCCAATAAGCTAGTCATTCGTTCCCTTTTGGCCTATGAACGAAGTTTTAATTATCTCTAGGAAAGTTTCACAAGCGTCATATGATCAAAATCAGAAGACTCCAAAATTCCATCAACATGGAGTTTCTTCATGTTTTCTTTCCAATATAATTCAAACAGCGATGTCACTTCCTAAGTGATCTTTCAATCAATTTGTCTTTTGACATTTTAGCACTAGTTTTATGGATGTGATTTCTTTAACGAGATTTGCGAATCATCCATCTTTTATGGATTACGGCAATTATTTGAACAACCCTTTTGTTCTCATAATACCTGATAAAACAAATCTTGAAGGCAAGCTTTGATGTTTTAACGAGCAACATAATAACCCTTTATTTGTTCTCGATGAACATCATCACATATTCTTTTGCTAGTTACTTAGGCCATTGTAGTTCATGAATTCTGTTGTTTCGTATGACGATTCATACCAACAAATTCAGTATCAAATACTTAAGAACCACATTTTAATAAGCAAAGAATATAGCCACAACATGTACATCATCTATATACTTAAACTGAACAATTCTAGTTTTTTCTTTTCTGCCATATATTTATGAGATTCCCTTTCAGTATTTCCTTTTCAGTTTGAAAGAATCTATTAACATCAATAGTGGAGTCATACATATGACATATAGTCCAAAGCGTGTATAATTAAATACCAATGTCTTTGGACTTGCACTTTGAAGTAGATCACCATCATCAAATGTTTGGTGTTCTTTCAAATTCCTTTCATTAGTAATCTCTTGGTGTAGTAAACATTTTACCTACATCAAATATTCACCCTTATCATGGAATCGTCCATGATCAAGCTATTTTTAGCTTATAACGATGAATTATGAGTATAATGTTGCTATCCAAAACCTTTTGGAGGATTAGGACAACAAGTGTCTCCAACCTTTTTGCAAATTCTCATCAAATATGAGAACATGACTTTTGCCATATTATACTCTATCATGTTGCAACCAAAACTTCGTTTCAGATATCACAATATCTTCCACACATCATGGTTTCTGAAACAACTCTTTCAGATCCTAGATAACCTTGATATTAAGGGAATCCTTTGAATATCAAGAATCATGGATACAAACATGATACTTATATACTAACACTTGGAATTGTTACTCTTGATTTAATACTAATTATTAAACTTCATGGAGTAACCGGAACTTACTGAAAGTTTGCAATAGGACTTTTAAACTTTAGATTAACACTTAAAACAATACGATACCAGTTCGTAAAGTAACTAACCAGAATTCTATAGTTCTATTATCTCAATTATAACTAAGCGCAAGGTGGTAAACGGATGCCAATGACTACAACAACTATGCAAATTCACTTTGATTTAGTTTATGATAAATTGAGTTCTAATTAATAATTAAATTAATCTAGGTGAACTCCCACTCAAAACAATATCCCTCACATTGTTTTAGTGATCACACGAACCAAATCCACCACATCAAAACCGATCATCACGAGAGTTGATATAGTTTCAATGGCGAACAATCGACATGTTCATCATATCTACTATATGATTCATGCTTTACCTTTCGGCGATCCGTGTTCCTGAGGCCATGTCTGTACATGCTAGGCTCGTCAAGACAAACCTTAGCTTCCGCATAAGCAAATCTGGCTTGCTTACGTTGTAGTCACCCGCGGAATCAAAGACACCCGATCATCACGTGGTGTTTCGAAGCAGCAAGCTTTGGCAACGGTGCATACTAAGGGTGAACACTTTAGAACTTGAAATTTATGTGTATGAGGGATCATCTTATAATGCTACCGTTGTCTACTAAGCAATACAAGATGCATAAAGGATTAACATCACATGCAATTCATAATATGTGATATGATATGGCCTTTCTTCTTTGTGCTTCCGATCTCCATCTTCAAGCACGAACATGATCTCCATCATCACCGGCATAGCATCAAGGTCAATGACGCTTCTTCATGGTTGTCGTCCACCAGCTTCAACTATTACAACTATTTTGAATAGACACGCAGGTCTTAACAGAAATTAAAGACAACCATATGGCTCCTGCCGGTTGCCAACTTACAATAAGGAACATTGCATACATCAAATATAATCACAATCATGGCCATATCACATCACTGCACACCCTTGCAAAACAAAGTTAGACGCCTCTACTTTCTTTGCATATTTTACGTGGTTTGGGGCTTTCAATAAGTGTCGTTCTAACTTACGAACAAGAACCACAACATTGATACTAGCATTGTTGATCACCCGTTGTAAATTGGATCTTTACTATGCTAGGAGAAACAGGCACCCGCAAAGCCACTTATGCAATACAAGTTGCATGTTAAGCGTGGAGCAAGTCTCATGAACGATGTCATGTAAGGTTAGCCCGGGCCGCTTCATCCCAACATACCGCAAGATGCAAAGTACACAAAAAGCAATCGACAATAAAAGCATCAACGCCCACAATGACCATTGTGTTCTACTCGTGCAACAGATCTACATATAGACACGGCTCTGATACCACTGTAGGGGTTCGTAGCATGGAAAACAAAAATTTTCTATCGCATACAAACAAACAAGCCAAGATCTATCTACTAGATTGCAGCAACGAGTCGATAGTGGAACTCACCCTCGAAGATTCCAAAGCGGTTAACGAGAGCAGATTCTCGTGGGTGATGTAGTCGTACTCTTTCCGATCTCAAGATCGCGTAGACGATCCTTCCAGCGCCGCGTTCCCGCAGCGCTTCCGCAGTCGGTCACACGTTCGGTACTCGACGAAGACCTTCCTCTCCCTTGTTCCAGCAGGCAGCGGAGGTTGTAGCACTCTCCTCGCGATTCCGGCAGCACAACGGCGTGGTACCGGAAGTAGAGGGGAGATCCCGCAGGGCTTCGCCTTAAGCCGGTGCGAGTATGGTGGAGCTTATGAGAGAGGCTATTAGTGGTCTAGTAATTAGACACACCAATTAGAGGGCTCTAAACCAATTAGAAGGCTCTAAACCGAAACAGCTCTAAACCGGGGTCTAGGTCTAGTTTCTAGTTTAGAGGATAGGAACTTGTGTGTCTTGTGTTGTGTTGGGAGGGGAGCCCTGCCCCTCCCTTTATAGGTGGGAGGGCTGGCGCGCTAGGGGAGGGAGGGAGTCCCTCCCCAACTCGGCCTAGGGCTGGCCGCCGGCTTGGGGAGGAGGACTCCTCCCCCAATTCGGTTTCCTCCTCTCCTCCCACTTCCCAAAAACTGCCGTTTGACTTTCAAACTAGCCGTTTGACTTTTTCAATTTAGGATTCAATTTAATCCTTTATTTGGGACAGCAAGAACACTTAGTACATGATGCAATCATTCCAACATGCAATGACACATTCATGTACCCCTTCCCCTCCGGAGTGCCGGACATTCCGGGAACTTCTAGAATGTTCCCGATGAAAACACCGGAACCATTCCCCAACTCCGAAATGGGACTTTCCTTATATGAATCTTATTCTCCGGACCATTCCGGATCACCTCGTGATATCCCGGATCCCATCCGAGACTCCGAACAACATTCGGTCTCTTTCTCATAATACCATAACTACTCAAACAACGTCGAATCCTTAAGTGTGTCTCCCTACGGTTCGTGAATTATGCAGACATGATCGAGACACTTCTCCGAACAATAACCAATAGAGGAATCTGGAAATTCATATGGCTCCCACATATTTCTACGATTACTTTGCGATCGAATGAACCACTTACATACGATACCAATTTCCCTTTGTCTCACGATACGTTACTTATCCGAGGTTATGATCGTCGGTATCTCTGCATACCTAGTTCAACCTCGTTACTGATAAGTACTCTTTTCTCGTTCCCGTGATATGTGATCCCTTGTGACCAAGTCACATGCTTGCAAGCTAATTGGATGACATTTCACCGAGAGGGCCCAGAGAATATCTATCCGTCATGTGGATGGACAAATCCCACTCTTGATCCATGTGTTTCAACCAATACTTTCTGAACACCCAATGCCACTTTTATAGCCACCCTGTTACGGTGTGGTGTTTGATGACATCAAAGCATCCATCCAGTAAAGGCAATATGCATGATCTCATGGTCGAAGGAATTAGGTTACCATGTATCAGAAAGCATATAGCAATTGAACTATTGAAATGACTTGATCTTTATGCTACGCTTATCTATAGGAGTATGTCCATCACATCATTCTCCTAATGATATGATCCTGTTGTTAATAACATCTCTATGTTCATGATCAGGAAACCATGATCATATATTAACCAACAAGCTAGTTTAACAAGAGGCTTTACTAGGGACTCTTATTTTAGTTTACAAATCACACAAGTATTAATGTTTCCGGTTAATACAATTATAGCATGGTATGTAAACATTTATCATAAGTGTGAAGATATGAAAATAACCACTTTATTATTGCCTCTTGGGCATATCTCCAACAATTTTTGCGGGGAACGAATTAAACATTTATACACACAAGTCAAAAAAAAATTGTTGCCGCACACGCCCCTCCTTTTTCAGAAAAGGTCTAGGGTTTTGTTGCTAACTGGAGTTGTCACATTGATTTGATGGCATAACCTAAGTGATTAATTGTAGCAAAATTTTAAAAATATTCACAACATAAGTTTCTTATAACAATATCGAAAATCTTAATTGGTTCAACATGCGGAGCATGTGCTAGTACTAAACAACAGGATGAACGGAAACAAACATTAGCTAAACATGTACTCGCAGAACATGATGAATAACCAAATAAGGGCACGTAGCACGTACCATTCGGTTGTCGTAGTAGAAACTTTGGGAAAGACAGATCGAAGCAGACGGCGGTAGGCAGCACCGCCTGACTTGGATGGAAGACGACCCGTGATGGAGAACTCGAGCATTCGCGCGGAGCGTTTCCCAAAACCCTCATTCGCCCTCACCCGTACAGGATCACAAGGGCGAGGGGTTCCGAAGACCTTCTCTCCCGTCCGCCGGTAAACACCGGCAACCCTAACAGAGGCGAACGTGGGCCGAGTCCATGTTGCGCATGTTCGGGTCGGTTACAGTATCCCACGATCCGGGAGGGACCCGAATATTTAAATAAAGCTCGGCTCGGCGAGATTCCCGCAACACGCGGCGCAGGCGCGCGCGCCGTCGTGACGAGACGAGATGGACGGACGGGCGGGCGGGCGGGCGGGCGAGCGTCGTCGGAGGAGGAGCGCGCGTGTATCTCTCTTATTGCCACTCACTTACAAAATGGTGCAACACTCCACCTTATAAGGTGGTGCAACTCTTCTCCAACTTTCCATGTGGGAGTAAACTTTAGCTCCCACTCCACTCCCATGTGAGCTGCCACAAACATGGGCCCAAACACATATGGGCTGCCACAAATCTGGACTTTGAGATTTAGGAAAAATCTGAAATACACATGGGTCTAAATGGATTAGCCCCATTATTTCTAACAGCAGTCGGCCATCGCCGCGACCGCTGCAGCTAAATTATCCTGCGCCGCCTCTGCCGGACAGTCCGGCGAGCAACCGGACAAGTCGCCGTACAGTCCGGCGAGAAGCCGGACAAGTCTTCGGATAGTCCAATGAGCCGTCGGGCAACTTGTCGGACAGTCCGTCCATTGCCTCCAAGCTCCGCTGTTGCCGCCATGCCAGCCCTGTCGACACACACTTATGAGGCCAAGTCGAGGCGTGCGCTTTCCAGGCTGAGTCACTGGCTCGCTGGATCTATCCGTCACCATCACCATTACCACTGCGACAATGGATACGGCTGTCACAGGTGTTGATCCGGCGTACAACTATTTTTTCATTTTTTTTTTCATCTTTTTGTCTTTGCATAAAGCTCGTACCAGTATAGGTACGGCTAGAAAAACATATTATTTAGTTAACTTATACCGGGTTTTATACATGTCTACGAAAGGTTGACTTCTCAAATAATCTCGTTTTGATAAGATTATTTGTCAAATAATCCGTTTTGAAAAGATTATTTGACAGGTCAAGCCTTCTAGCATAGTTACCCCTCTATCTCAAAGTTGTAGGAATATGGCCTGAAATAGCATCGTGGGTCAAAAACCTGTGGGAAAAATACATCCAAAGCAAAATTCCTCATTTTCTGAGTTTCGCAGGAAGTGTATGAGATATACTTTAGGTTTAAACAGGCCTTACAAATTCCGCAGTTTCCCGATTGCCGGTGCCGGTGCCGGTGCCGGACAGGTTCATGTTTCCCAGTTCTCTGCAACTAGTAGGAGTAGAAGGAAACCTCGAGTCCAAAACTTCAACCAAGCACGGACAGATCAGATTAATGGCGATACGTACAGTCAGTGATTAAAGCTATCGGAGCAGGTGACCTCGAGATCTAGCGGCACGGGTGACAGCCGGCCCAGCCGAGTCCCGCAACGTCGTCCTGATGGTCACCAGCGCCTCCACTGCAAGTGCACGTCCGACGGCGCCGAACGTAGGATGCAAAAAAAAAAAGTGTAATTGAATTCCTTTTTAGGCCAATTTCGGTTGCAAAAAAGAGAGGCAGGTAATCAACAAGAATCTGATTTTCCATGATTTCCAACAAGAGATTCTGCTATTCTTGTATAAATCAAGAGATCTGGACGGGTTACGTCCTAGCAGAGCAAAAGATCGATCTACGGAAAAGGAAAACCTGCTGTGAACAGAACGGATCGACGACGAGCGTCGTCGCAGACAGTTCCTGAATCCTGACGGACAGGGCATGCAGGCGCGAGCCAGAGCGCCGGAGGAGGACGCTGCTGCGCGATTCCCAGCACACGGCCACCACTATCGCCGTCCTCATCACACCAAGGAAGCTCTCCGCTCACCCATGGCGTAGACCGCAGCGACAATCACGACGACGACGACGCCATGGGAGAAGGGAGAGTTGCCTTGGGTGTGACGAGGCGACGGCGGTGATGGCCGCATGCTGGGACTCGTCGCTGCAGCGTCCTCTTTCTCCGGCGCGGAGGTTCTTTCTTCCTCGCGCTGTGATGATGAGTGATGACATCCCGGTGAGACCTGGCAGCAGCGAGGAATAAATATGCCGTGGCAACGGATGCGATGCTTGCCAGCTACTGTATGCCTGCCTGGCTCTCGGTCCGTTAGCGGTGCAGTGGACGGCAGGCCTCGGCCGCGAGCGCGCGCCGCGTGAGGCAGGAGGGGGATGGCTTGTGGCTGTGGTGACGTGATCACTAGGGCTACACGCCGGGTGTGTGGGTTGGTGGGAGGTGGCGGATCATAGTGCTTAACTCACTGCATTTATTGAGTAGAAATGTCTTTTTTGGAAACAAGTTATTTCTAAAAGTTTAAAGGGGCTACAGAGAAAATTCACAAAAATATTGTTCGAAATGTTTGAATAGAATACTCGTGCAAAAAGCAGAGCGTTTTAAATTCCGGTTTGAGTAAAATTTGAGATGCAGTTGTTAGGTTGATCTCCCGTGTCGAGCCCAACGGCTCGATGCAATCCTTATCTGCCCCCTGATCGGGGGGCGCCCAACCCTCTCATGGTTGGCGGGCCCCTGTCACACTGCATATATAAAAAGGTGGGGGCCAGCGGCTCGGATCACGAGGTTCTTCGCGAGCCGTACTCCCCACCAACATACACTACCGATCTAGGTTACGCAGTAGTAACGGGAAGCACCCCACCGCCGCCTCCTAGGTCACACCAAGCTGACCGTCGCCGTTCATCACCATGGCCACATCGAACTCCTCCTCTACCCAAGGAGAAGGTATGTGCCCCTCTCTGATCTCTCTCCCTGTCCCGATCTAGTACCTATACCCATCAAATACAAAGGTTCTATCGGAATTACTATACCTAGTCGATCTAGCAGGTATAACATTGGTATCAGAGCCATGTTGGCTATGGTTTTTTCGGTAAACAGAGGAAGGCAAAGAAACTAAACCTAACCCTAATACAGTGCGCCGCCCATCTGGGCCGCGCTGTCCCCCTCGATACCTGTGCGCATCGGCAAGCCGAGGCATAGGGAAGAAGGACCAACCCCCAGGGCAAAGAAAGGCAAAGAAGATCATTGAATCGAACAGAAAAGTAAAAGGAATCCCACAGATTGACCCATCAAGAAAAGCCCTGGATTTCTCCCGTGGTTCAATCAACAAAGAAAAAGGACAGAGAAATCCCCACCGCAAATCCCCACAAAAAAAAGGAAATGGACCCGAATCGAAACAAAATGGGGTATGCCGGCCACCACCGGGAAAGTGGGCGTCGTCACCTGAGTCGCTTGGTAGCGGCGCACCCACCCTCGGGTGGATGCGCGCGCCGACAAGGGGGACAGGGGAGGCGCCGGCCGTCTCATCCAGCTTGCAGTTCGTCGTTCTGGGTGGAATCAGTTAGAGTGGAAAAGGGATAGCAAGGGGACAGAGGACCCCACGGCGGGCTCGTGCCGCCGGCACCACGCCATAGTGATTTTTGGTCGCATGGTGGGCCTATGCGGGCGACGGAGCGCCGCCATAGAGCGGTTGTTCGAGGGGATAGCAAAGAAAGCATGGGAAGGAGCTCGCCCAGGAGAGAGGGAGGGGCTCGCCGCCGGCTCTGGGCCGGGCGGCGCTGTCGCCTCACCTTGCTCACGGGAGAGCGCCGCTAGGGAGCGCGCGACATAGAGAGTGGGAGGAGGGGAAATGGGCTAGGGTTCAATTGGGGGTGGGGGGTCGGCTGTTTTGCCCCTGCGAAAATAACTCCACACCGTCGGATATGGCGAATGGTCACGATCGCTCCGCACAACTGCCGTGTGTGGGCGTCGGGCCACTGCTGGGCCGTGGCCCGAGCGGCGAGGTGCCAGGCGCGCGGTGGCCAATGGGCCTCTAGGCAGCTTTCGGCAACGCCCGCGGCACAGAAGCCTAGGCCGCTTACAAAAAGGCCCAAAAGGGCATCACAACACAGTTTCTTGTTTCCTTTTTGCAGAAGCTGTTTTTACAGTTTTAATTATCTATTTTTGATAATTTTTGCATAGTTTTTTCTATACAAAATTATCCAACGAATTTTTGTCTAAAAAAGTAACAAAGTAACAGCAAAGTTTCTATAAAATGTAAAGTTAAATGAGTTTTTAATTCATTCTTCCGCTGCAAATAGTCAAAAGGGCTCTTTTAAAATTTAATAAAGACAAAGAAAGTATTAAATTTTTTGAGAGCCTGTTAAAGTTATACTCTAGTCATATTCATGTTATTTTTCTAACCAACGTTGTAAATAGCATGATTGTGATTAGTGTGTTGTTTCAAAGTAAGTAAAAGTCACGTGCTTTTGATTCTATTTTCTGCCCAACGGTGATGTAGAATCATTTGCATAAACTTTTGCATATCTTAATTTTGACCAACGTTGGGTTAATACATGCAATTGGTACTGTTCTCACTTCGTTGTGGTTTTCAGGAGGGTATTACTTGATGAGTTGCATCAAGGATGTCCCCACACTTATAGGCAACAACTACTCTGAGTGGAGAAAGAAGGTGGATCTGGCTTTCATTTGCGCTGAGGTGGATTGGATCCTTGAGACCAAGCCTCCTCCAAAGCCAACAGAGCCAGTCCGAGAGGTCGCTGATGATGATGCGGCATGGGAGAAAAAGAAAAGGAAATATGCTCCATTGGAGCTGTCCTATACTTTAGAGAACATAAAGTGGAAGAATGCCAATAAGAAATGATTTATAAAGAACACAATAGAGCAAGCTATTGTTGGCTTCATTGTAGAGTGTACTTCCGTTGCGGAGTACTTGGAAAAGATAAAGAGCCAGTGAACTGGCTCTTCAAAGACATATGCAACCCAGCTGCTGAAGTAGCTGGTGATAGAAAAGTACCACAGTGATGGACACAGCATCAAGTAGCATATACTCCAGATGAGCAACATGGCTGCGAAACTGAAGCCCATGGATGTTGATCTGGAGCTAAAGCCTGCTCTGCTAGTCCACTTGGTGATGACATCATTGCCTCAACAGTTTGACAACTTTGTTGTCAATTAAAACATGGCCCCTGAAAAATGGGACATAGAAAATACCATCGCCATGTGCGCTCAAGAAGAGGAGAGGCTTAAACCCCACAATGGTGGTTGCTTGAATTTTTTCAAGGACAATAAGAAGAGGACCTTTACTCAAAGCAACCATCAGCCTCATGGTGGCTTCCCTTCTAAGCCACACGGTAAATCTCCCATGAACCATCATCCTCAGTATAGGCCTGCCCTCCCAGTGAACATTGATAAAGATGCTCGTCTTCACTGTGGCAAGAAAGGACACTTTAAGAAAGATTGGTCCGTTTTTATAAAGGAGCTAATGGAAAGGAAAGGTAATAATATAGTTTCATTTGTGAATGAATCCCTGTATAAACAGTTTTCAAAATCTACTTGGTGTATTGACTCAGGGGCAACTGTTCATGTTGCAAATTCTTTACAGGGATTCCATTCGACGAGGACTATGAAAGGAAACAAAGGACGCACTGAAGTCGCAAATGGAGTCCTAGCGGACGTTGAGGCCATTAGCGACGTCTCCTTGGAGCTTGCTGATGGATCGACCATCTTGCTTACGGATGTCCTCCATGTTCCTTCTTTCGCATAGAAATTCAATAAGTATGTCGCGTTTTTGGATAAAGTAAACTATGAATGTCCTTTTGGACATGGACAGTGTGTCATTTTATTGTAATAAAGTTTGTGTTGGTATTGCTTTCCTTCATGATGAGCTTTATTTATTATCCACTCGCAAAAAAAGTTAATTCTGTGTGTAAAGTGAAAGAGAATGTTTCCTCGTCGGATAAAGAACCAAAGAAAAGAAAGAGAACTCAAGACTCGTCGAAATTATGGCACTGTCATTTAGGACATATTTCGAGGGGGATAATAGAAAGACTAGGTAAAAACGATATTCTTCCTCCATTAGAGTTCTCCAACATAGAGCAATGCATCGGTTTTATTAAAGTAAAGTATGTAAAGCAAATCAGAGATTGTTACATTGACATTTGTGGATGGTTATGACTCTCTCATAACATTCACATATGATTACTCCCGATATGATTATGTTTATTCAATCAAAGAAAGATCGAAAGTGTTTGATAAATATAATCATATTCAAAACAGAAGTTGAGAACCAACATAGTAAAACAATAAAGATAGTAAGGTCTGAACATGGAGGGGAGTACTACGATCGACACACCCCATATGGCCAAGTCCTTGGATCTTTTGCAAGGTTCTTACAAGAGACTAGCATAGTGGCCCGGTATTCGATGCCCCTCGCTACAACGCCTAAGGGTGTGGGGGAGCTCAACTGAGGAAAAAGTGTTCAATCCAAATATTGCAAAGCTTGAGCCCAAAAACAGTCAGTTGCCATTTTAATGGCTATCCTGAAAAGTCAAAAGGTTTTCGTTTCTACTGTCCAAACAGATACACGAAGTTTGTAGAAAAGATACATGTAGTCTTCTTAGAGGACGAAATGATGAGGGGGAGCATGGTAGCTCGGAGAATTGATCTTAAGGAGAAGAAGGTGCATGCACCTAATCCGATGATTCAGGAGCCATTCTTCTCGCTACCTGTTTTTCCTGCATCGACAACCCCAGAGGTTGTGGTGCAAGCACCTATTGTGACTCCACCCATGACAACAGTGAGTGAGGATCCGGAACCTATCCATCAGGAGCCAACCGAACCCACGGTTGAGTATGAAAGGGAGCAGCAATAGCCACCTCCAGAGGATACGCCACATGTTGAGACACATGATGAGCCAGTTCATGAGGCCCCTAGAAGGTCTCAAAGAGTTAAGAAGTCATAAATTTCTAAAGATTATAAAGTTTAATAACACAGAAAGAGTTGGACTTGGGGAAGCTTCATATGTTTTGGGTATAGAAATTCATCGAGATAGAACAAATGGGGTTCTAGGTCTGTCACAAAAGGAATAGCTAGAAAACATTCTAAAGAAATATAGTATGCATGCGTGCAATACCACACCTGCTCCAATAGTCAAGGGGGACAATTTTGGGAAATTTCAATGTCCCAAAATACAATATGAGATCGATCAAATGAAGTCAGTACCATATGCTTCAGTCGTTGGAAGCTTCAAGTATGCACAAGTGTGCACTCACCCCAACTTAGCTTTTATCACCGGGGTACTCGATAGATATTAAGAGAATCCAAGCATAGAGCACTTGAAAATGGTAAAGAAAGCTTTGCATTATGCGCAAGTGATACGTTCATTTTAAATCACTATTCTATATCATAATTTACTACTATTCATTGATATATATCATATTAAGAGGTGATACTTATGTCATTTCATCTATTTTTGCATGTTGGATGATTCTTGGAGGATGAACTGCCGGAATTAGGTTTCTGATGGAAAAAAGCGGTGTTTTGATGCAATTTTCGTGAAGATCAGAAAATACACGGAAAATTATATTTTTCCAGAAGACGAAGGATGCCAGAAGGAGAGTCTGAGATGGGGCACAAGGGGCCCACACCCCCCATGCGCGGGCCACCCTGGTCCGCGCCACCAAGGGTGTGGCCACCCTGGCCCACCTCCTAATACACGGAGAGCGACCACAGAAAGATTTCGCCGCCTCTGCGGGGCGGAAACTATAGAGAGAGAAAAAAGCTCTCCGGTAGACATATTTCTACTGGGGAAATTCCTTCCCGGAGAGGGGAGATCGTCTCCATCAACACCGTCATCAATCTAGACTTCATCGGGATCATCATCATCATCCTCACCATCATCTCCACCAGCACGATCATCACCACACCATCCCGCTATAAAAGTTGTGTTGAATCTTGCATAGTCTTTAGGGGAAACTTTCCCGGTGTTGATTACTTTTGTAGTTGATGCTTGTGGGTGGAACCATTGAATTATTGTTTATATTCAGATTGTTATTCATCATCATATCATATCTGATCTTGATCCATATGATGTCTCGTGAGTAATTCGTTTAGTTCTTGAGGACATGGGAGAAGTCATGTTGTTAGTAGTGGAATTGTGTTGAGGTATTATTGATACGTCCAAAACGTATCTACTTTCCTGAACACTTTTGCTATTGTTTCTCTTCTAAACTTGTGTGATTTTGATACAACTAACACGGACTGATGCTGTTTTCAGCAGAATTACCTTGGTGTCTAGTTTTTGTGCAGAAAATCAACTATCAGGAAAATCCCAGAAAATATGCCAAAAATCCTATTTCACCAGAAGACTCACGGAGCCAGAATACGAGACGGAGGGGAGGCCTGAGGGCCCCACACCCCCTGCCACACGGGTGGGCCCATGCCGCCTAGAGGGGGTGTGGCTGCCCCAGGCACCCCCTCGGCCTTCCTCTTTGCCTATAAGATGCCTCTTGACCTAAAAAACCGAGGCAGGTTCGACGTTTTTACAGAAATAGTTCCACTGTGCCACCACCACCAGAAACCGCGATTCGGAACTAGAAACTCCATTCTATCACCCTGCCGGGACGGGGAATTTGGAGAGGATCATCGCCATCGTCATCACCAACTGCTCTCCATCAACCATCTATGTTTCCCGCATCCATGAGTGAGTAATCCCCCGCTGTAGGCTATGGGGATGGTAGGGATTGGATGAGTTATATCATGTAATCGAATAAGATTGTTAGAGCATGGTGCCTAGTATCTCTATTAGTGCTATTTGACTTTGTTGCAACTTGTTGTGCTTAATGCTTGTCACTAGGGCCCGAGTGCCATGATCTCAGATCTGAACTTATTATTGAATCATTATGATAGTATGGTTTGTGAACTTATTATTGAATCCTGGTTCCATTGATAGCCCTAATTGCTTGATTGCTTCTTTCTTTCAGAAATATTTTCTCCCAGTGTTAGACATGCTACTGATACGTCAGAAATGTATCTATAATTTTTGATGCTCCATGCTTGTTTAGTATCTACTTTGCTTTGCTTTGTCTACACTTTGAGGTGTTTTTATATCTTTTCTGGAACTAACCTATTAACAAGTTGCCATAGTGCCAGTTGCCTTTTTTCTTCTGTTTTTGGTTCCAGAAAGGCAGAAAATCAATATTCTCGGATTTGGACGGGACAAAAGCCAAAGTCAATATTTTACCGTGGGCGACACGAAGTCCAGAGGAGGGACGGAGAGGCGCCACAGGGCGTCCAGACCCCCCTAGGTGTGGGTGGGCCCAGCCCATGCCTGGGCAAGGTGTGCCCCCCCTGGTCGCCTCCCAGCCTTGCCTCTTCGCCTATAAGAAGCCCCCGATACAGAAACCCTAGGCACCCGGTCAAAACTCCACGAAACCTTCTATAGCCGCCGCCACCGTCGTCCCTAGATCAGGGGGGATCTGATGTTCTTCCCGGCACCCTACCGGAGGGTAAATCATCCTGGAGGCCTTCTTCTCCGGTATGAAGCGTGAGTAGTTCCACCTTGGACTACGGGTCCATGTAGTAGCTAGATGGCTGTATCTCCTCCTTGTGCTTTCATGTATAGATCTTGTGAGCTCCGTTCATGATCAAGATATAATCTATTTATAATCATGCATGTTGTGTTTGCGGGGATCCGATGGATATTGAGATTACTATGTCAGATTGATTAGTGGTTTTGTCTATTTGGTACTATCATGTCTGTGTTGTTTGTGATCTTGCATGCTCTCCGTTGTTAGTAGCTATCTTGGCCAAGTAGTTGCTAGTGACTCCAAGAGGGGGTATTTATGCTCGATAGTGGGTTCATGCCTCTAGTTTCCAAGGGAAGTGGCAGAAATCTCTTCGGTTCTAGATATGTTGTTGCCACTAGGGAGAAAACAACGGTCTCTTGTTCATGGAACAAGTGGATTGTTTACCTTACACAGTTTTCTTAAAGCAGTTGTCTGTTGCTTGCAACTTAATACTGGAGGGGGTTCGGACAATAACCTGAAGGTGGACTTCTAGTCATAGATGCAGTTGGATGGTGGTCTATGTATATTTTTGTATTGCCCAATCGAATCTCATAGGATCTTTTTGTCTGGTATTGCATTGTTATGCCTTTCTCAGTTCCTGTCAATTGCCCTGCTGTAATTTGTTTACCCTTCATGCCATGTTGTTTATCTAAGGAGAGCACCTCTAGTGAACTATGGACCCCGGTCCAATCTTTACCATTGATACATCTTCCACTATTTACTTGCTGCAAAACACCATCACCCTCCACACCATACGTTTAATCCTTTGTTACAGCAAACCGGTGAGCTTGACAACCTCACTGATTCATTGGGGCAAAGTCTTGAGTTTGTGTTGTGCAGGTTTCCATGTTGCTTGCAACACCTGTGTGACGTTTCCTTCCTCCTACTGGTTCGATAACCTCGGTTTCTTACTGAGGGAAAACTTGTTGTTGTGCTGCTTCAACCTTTCTCTTGGGGTTCCCAACGAAGCGCTCCTACATCAACTCAGTGCTGCATCAAGCTTTTCTGGCGCCGTTGCCGGGGAGGCTAAGGACGTCTTCACAAGGGGAGTCCTCCTCAACCTTTCTATTTACTTTGTTTTTAGTTTGCTTAGTTTCTTTTGCTTGGTTTTGTTTGCCTCTTTTAATCAAAAACTCAAAAAAATTAGTTCCTGCTCTTGCTGTTGTTACTGTTTTTGGCTTGCCCACCTTTGCCAAAATGAACTCTGCTGAGAACACCAAGTTGTGTGACTTCACTAGCACAAACAACAATGATTTCCTTAGCACTCATATTGCTCCACCTACTCCTGATGCTACCTTTTATGAAATTAAGCATGCTTTGTTGAATCTTGTGATGAGAGAGCAATTTTCTGGTGCTAGTTCTGATGATGCTGCTGCCCATCTCAATAACTTTGTTGAACTTTGTGAGATGCAAAAGTATAAGGATGTAGATGGAGATATTATTAAGCTCAAGCTTTTTCCTCTCTCCTTGAGAGGAAAAGCTAAAGAATGGTTGCTATCCTTGCCTATAAATAGTATTGATTCTTGGACTAAGTGCAAAGATGCTTTTATTGGAAAGTACTATCCTCCTGATAAGATTATATCTATGAGAAGTGACATTATGAAATTTAAACAACTTGATAATTAACATGTTGCTCAAGCTTGGAAAAGAATGAAGTCTTTGTTTTAGAATTGTCCCACTCATGGACTCACTACTTGGATGATTATCCAGACTTTTTATGCGGGTTTGAACTTCTCTTCAAGAAACCTGTTGGATTCAGCTGATGGAGGTACCTTTATGGGCATCACTTTGGGTGCAACAACAAAGCTCCTTGATAATATGATGGTTAAGTACTCTGAATGGCACACTGAGAGAGCTCCACATGGTAATAAGGTAAATTATGTTGAAGAAACCTCCTCTTTGAGTGATAAGAAAGCTCCACATGGAAAGCTCCTGTAGATCCAAACAATGTTCCCTTAGCCTATTTGGTTGCTCAAGAAGAGCAAGTTGATGTGAACTTCATTAGAAATAGCAATTTTAACAACAATCCCTATAGGAATAATTTTGGTGGAAACAACAATTATAGGCCTTATCCTCCTCATAATGGCAATTCCTATGGTAACTCCTACAACAATGCTAGAAGTGCCTCCTCTGAACTTGAAGTTATGCTCAAAGACTTTATTAGTAAACAAACTACTTTCAACAAGACTATGGAGGAAAAACTTTTAATTGTTGAAAAGAACATATCCTCTTTGTCTGAAGCACAGTCCTCCTTGATTAATAAAATTGCTGCTAAACCTAAAACCATGGAAAATACCTTTGCTGCTACTCATGCCATAAAAGTTACTATTGATGAAAATGTTAGGCTGTTAGCTCAACTTCATGCTAAGTGGGAAAGGGAAGCTGAAATTGATAGAAACAATAGTGTGTGCACCATCACTAGAATGGATACCACTAAAGCACAAGAAGTCCCTATTCCTCCTCCTACAGTGCCTAAGCCTAATGAGTCTACTACTAGTGATGCTAAGTTTGATTTTGATATAGATGGTTGCAATATTTCTGAAGTGATCCTATTTTTGCAAAAGCTTGCTAGAAGTCCAGATGTTAGTGATATGCATGTTGCTTTCACTAAACACATTACAGATGCTCTTGTTAAGATTAAGGAAGAGAAGCTAAAACGCAAAGCTTCTATTCCTAGGAAAGAAGAAGATATTTGGGAACCCATTATTAATATGCAAGTGAATGAATTTGATCTCAAAGCTTCATGTGATCTTTGTTCCAGTGTCTCTATTATGCCTAGAAAGATTTATGAAATGCTTGATTTTCCACCTTTGGAAGATTGTTATTTGGATGTCCCACATGATGATAATGCTAAGAAGAAACTCATGGGGAGTATTAATGATGTTCTCATTATGGTTAACAATGCTTATGTCCCTGTTGATTTCTATGTTTTGGATGTTGAATACAATGCTTCTTGTCCTATTACTTTGGGAAGACCTTTTCTTAGAACTGTTGGTACCATCATTGATATAAAAGAAGGAACCATTAAATATAAATTTCCATTCAAGAAAGGTATTGAACACTTCCCTATGAGGAGAGATAAGTTGCTTTTTGCTCCTCCTTTGAAAGCAAGGTTTGATGTTAGTGCTTCCTCATTTTAAAATACTTGATTTCTTGCTTCTTGTGCCTAACTTAAAGGCGTTAAAGAAAAGTACTTTTTGGGAGATAACCCAAGAGTTTCCTTGAGTCTTGGAAGTTATTACTTCAGTAATGACCTCTCCTTATCCTTTTTGTTTGCTTTTTGTGCCAAGAATGACCTCTAATGAGAGGGAAGTAAGATCTGGGCAGTTGCTGTCCCGAAACAGATTTCTGTCCTCCATCATAAAAATTCGTGAGGAGTCTCTATAAGTCGGATTGAGCTGAAAATTTACTAATAAATCCCCCAATATGTTAGATAACTTTCTTTAGTTCAACACTTTTTGATTTCAGCAACAGAATATTTTCAAATAAATTGGTTTCTACCTGCTGGTCTGTTTTGACAGATTTCTGCCATTATTTGCATTTGCTTCTTATTGATTCCTTTTTGAGTTATCTTTCAGCGTTGAGATTTTTGAAGGAGTTGCTAAAGTAGCTTGTGTTTTTAGTGAAAAGTTTTGCTGTTCCAAAGATAAACCCAAAGGTCTATTATCTTTTGAATACACTAATGTTGCTAATGAAGATTGTGTGAAGTTTTGTATGAAGGAAAATTTTCAGGTGTAAAGAGAGAGTGATGTAATGAGATGAATAATGGAAAAAAGCTCAAGCTTGGGTATGCCACCCTAGTGTCACCCCAAGAAATATCGAAGAGGTACAAGCGTCAAAGCTTGGGGATGCCCAAGGCATCCCCTTCTTCATCAATAAAAAGCTCAGGTCTGTCTAGACACTTCGTTTTTATTGTTTCATGCACTGTTGTGTTGTTCTTGGAGCGTCTTACTTTTCGTTTTATTTGCTTAGCTGTTTAGTTTGCTTGAATAAAGTAGTTTGGACCCTCGTTCTCGCTGTGTTGTTTCAAATAAGTTGATTGGTGTTGGAAAGGAGTAGGAAGTTCTTGCTTGGAAGTGCAAGAGGAGCTTGCATTGACTGTGACTTAGACTTTAGCATGACATGCTAGGTGTTGTTTTTACCTTATGCTTAGTGATTATTGTTGTAGCACGTCTTGTTCCCAACAATTGGGATTGCTTAGTGTGCCTTGAATAAATCATGTGTTGCTTTAGTATGCAAAAGCATAGTATTGTGGTATTCTCCTTTGATGCTTTGTTTGGGTTGACTTGGCACATGCTTACACCATCTTTTGACTATGAACAAGTCACCATAGCCTCTATGATCATTTAGTCCTTTACTTGTAGTACCACTCTATGCTTTGATTAGTAATGTTCTGTTGCTCTGCATGATTATGGCCATTATTGCTATCTTAGTTGGTTGCTCCCAGTCTTTTTCTAGCCTCCACTTGTATGAGTAACCTCTACTCATGCTTCCAACTCCCAAGAAACCCAGTTATTCCAAAGTGTCCACTATAAACTCCTATGCATGGTGTGTTACACCATTCCAAGTATATTCTTGTTTTCAGCTATGTTCCAATTAAAAAGTATTTTGTTATCTGTAAACTTAGTGATTAAAGCTCTCACGAACTTGATGGCACATTTATTCTTTGCCCCTAATAAACTTGAACCATTGTGTCATTTATTTTGTATATGCTTGCACTTATACATTGGAATTAGCAGAACCATGCTGTCATGGGGAACGTTTTCAACATTGCACTTGTACTTTGTACACAGTTGATATCATGCTCTTTTGTCTATGGATGTCATGGGTGTGAAATAAAGAGGGAGCTTGTAAGTCCATGGAGTTATGTATTTTGTGTTAGAGAAACGCCTGGGACGCTAGCCTAAGCCATGCCTAATCATGGTGGAAACTTGCAGCATCACCATAATGAGCTATCTATGGAGCATCCTCAATAAAAATCTATGCACATAGTAAATAAAAAGATCACTGAGATGCTCATTGTCTGCTTTCCTTGTCATTTTTGTTATGGGATAGCTCCTGTACCATGTGCAAGGGGTACCCCGTTGGCGGTTCTCTATGATACGCATGTACTTACTATGACAAGAACTTATAGGTGACTGAAGTTGAGTAGCATGAGGTGTGGCCCTCGTATTCAAGGGACTTGAGATTTACAACTTATACTTTATCAAGCATATACTCCATAGTTTGTTCACTTTAACCTTAATCACTTCAAGATGCTTATGATAGGGGCAATGAGGGCTGAAAGCTAACAAGTACCATAATTTTTGGAAGCTCTTTTTGAAACTTGAAATCCCTGCTTCCCTTTATGAAGGGCCTTTATTCCACCATTATATTAAGTCTCCACTTTCTACCTTTAGGCACCATTAAGAGAGCATAGTTGTCATTCTTAGTTCTATGTACAGTGTCCCAAAACTTATTGATTGATGCATATTGTGATATTGCTTGTTCTTGTGATATTTGTATCTAGTCACTCTTATGAACTTTGAAGGTGTCCTATACATCTATTTGCTACTCCATGAGGGACAAGCAGAATGCCACTATGCCATGTTTTCTGTATGTGAAACAAACAAATGTTTTCAATGCATGTTATTCATGATCTTTGTTTGTAGCCTTTCATGTTGCATACATAGTTACTTTGTCTTATTGTTAGAACGCCATCTTTCATGCACATGTTTAGAGTTCTTTGTTCCCAGCTTTCAATGCTTGCAAATGGTTTGATCTTGGTTTTGATGGTGCATGTCACCTCAAAAATTATTCTTTTTATCACTTACCTACTCGAGGACGAGCAGGAGTTAAGCTTGGGGATGCTTGATACGTCGGAAACGTATCTATAATTTTTGATGCTCCATGCTTGTTTAGTATCTACTTTGCTTTACTTTGTCTACACTTTGAGGCGTTTTTATATCTTTTCTGGAACTAACCTATTAACAAGTTGCCACAGTGCCAGTTGCCTATTTTCTTCTGTTTTTGGTTCCGGAAAGGCAGAAAATCAATATTCTCGGAATTGGACGGGACAAAAGCCAAAGTCAATATTTTACCGTGGGCGACACGAAGTCTAGAGGAGAGACGGAGAGGCACCACAGGGTGGCCAGACCCCCCTAGGCGCGGGTGGGCCCTGCCCATGCCTGGGCAGGGTGTGGCCCCCCTGGTCGCCTCCCAGCCTCGCCTCTTCGCCTATGAGAAGCCCCCGATACAGAAACCCTAGGCACCTGATCAAAACTCCACGAAACCTTCTGTAGCCACCGCCACCGTCGTCCCTATATCGGGGGATCTGAAGTTCTTCCTGGCACCCTTCCGGAGGGGAAATCATCCCAGAGGCCTTCTTCTCTGGTATGAAGCGTGAGTAGTTCCACCTTGGACTACTGGTCCATGTAGTAGCTAGATGGTTGTATCTCCTTGTGCTTTCATTTATAGATCTTGTGAGCTCCGTTCATGATCAAGATCTAATCTATTTGTAATCATGCATGCTGTGTTTGCGGGGATACGATGGATATTGAGATTACTATGTCAGATTGATTAGTGGTTTTGTCTATTTGATACTATCATGTATGTGTTCTTTGTGATCTTGCATGCTCTCCGTTGTTAGTAGCTATCTTGGCCAAGTATTTGCTAGTGACTCCAAGAGGGGGTATTTATGCTCGATAGTGGGTTCATGCCTCTAGTTTCCAAGGGAAGTGACATAAATCTCTTCGGTTGTAGATGTGTTGTTGCCACTAGGGAGAAAACAACGGTCTCTTGTTCATGGAACAAGTGGATTGTTTACCTTACACACTTTGCTTAAAGCAGTTGTCTGTTTCTTGCAACTTAATGAAGGGATACGGGTAGGCTACACTAGCGCAAATCAAAATTTTCTACCGCGTAAACCAGGATTACTGTTGTCATAGATCACGGGATTACCCCTAGACGCGCAGTTGCGGAATCGATGAAGCGCGTCGAGGCAGTGCAGATGTTCCACGTCTCCAACTTGTCCTCGTCCCACGAGAAGCTCCCCTTGCGCGGCTCGTCCAAGTGCCATAGATGCAGCACCTCCGAGGTATCCACACGTGCGGGGTGGACGCGTCACACGCCGGACTGCTAGGTCCGCTCGTGCAACACAGGCGTGAGGTGTGGCGGCTGGGTGGAATGGTCTAATCCTCGTTAGCTCGCCCCACCCTCTCTTATATAGGCATCCCTAGTGGGCTTCTACATTTACAGCCCATTAGTAGCCTAAGCCTGGTCTAATTCGGATCCAATCCTCATTAGGCTTCCAGCCCCTTAAGTGTGTGACCCTATAGGTTCATATACGTATAGACATGACACGAATACACTTATTCTGTTAATAGTTGGTAGCGGCCTCTAGCAAGACGTGCCAACTCCTAAACGCATACAGAGATCATATCGGACGAACCATCACAAGGTTTAGTACATGTCTTTCCCTTTGCCTCACAATATTTGGTCTAGCTCCAAGCTGACCTCCCTTTCTCGATACTGTGATACGGAATCCCTTTACTAGGTTAACTCTTAACCTTATGTAGCACGGCCATGCATTTCTGGATCCGATAACTCGAGGGGCCCAAAGATATCTCTTTCAAGTAGAGAGGGGAAAATCCCATCTTGATTGACCATGCCTTGAAGCATGCTTCAGGACAAACCCGAAAGCTACCTTTATAACTACCCAGTTACGGAGTAGCGTCTGATAGCCCCAAAGTAGTTCGATCCACATCCCAATTACACGCGACAATCTCAGGTCTAAGGAAAAAACGTAGACGATGTGTAGAGAGAGCTGCAAGTCAAATTGCCAGTCTCATGTTGGGTCAGTCCAACCCCATGTTCGTAACATGTGTCCACATCATTGTTTTGACATCTCCATGTCTATGACTTGCAAAACATAGTCATCAACCAATCAATGTGCTAATATTCACGTGTGTCCTCACATGAACTCCGAGTAGGGACAACTATTAAATAACCATACAAGTAAAGAGTTTCACAAACAATTCACATAATTTCCAATCAATACAAGTTGCCTGATATGGATATTCAAGGAACATTACAATAACTTATGGATACATATGAAATATAATCATCTCTATGATTGCCTCTAGGGCATATTTAATACCAATTTCTCTTGTGTGCGCTACATGCGCGGGCTACGGGAGAGGCTTAGTCAAGGGATCAGCAACATTTGAGTCTGTATGTATTTTGCATATCATGACACTACCATCCTCAACGAACTCACAAATCTGATGGTAACGCATGCGAATATGTTTGTTCTTTTGGTGCTGTCTAGGTTCCTTGGCTTGTGCAATAGCACCATTGTTGTCACAATAAACGTCCAAGGGATTGGACGTGCCCTGAACCACACTGAGAGCAATCAGGAAATTCCTAATCCAAACAACTTCCTTTACGGCCTCCGAGGCAGCAATATATTCAGCTTCTGTTGAAGAGGAGGTCACTGTATCTTGCTTGGAACTTTTCCAGCTCACAGCACCACCATTCAAGACAAACACATAACCTGATTGCGATTTCGAATCATCTGAGTCGTTAAGGTAACTTGCATCTGTGTAACCCTTTACAC
Source organism: Avena sativa (assembly GCA_916181665.1). Lineage (NCBI taxonomy): Eukaryota > Viridiplantae > Streptophyta > Magnoliopsida > Poales > Poaceae > Avena > Avena sativa. The sequence continues at coordinate 5,150,092 of OV702293.1, read as the reverse complement.
TGAGTTCATCCTCACCTCCATAAACTAGGAACATATCCTTAGTACTTTTCAAGTACTTAAGGATGTTCTTTACCGCTGTCTAGTGACCTTCACCTGGATCAGCCTGGTATCTGCTCGTAACACTTAGAGCATAGGAAACATCTGGGCGAGTACATATCATTGCGTACATGATGGATCCAATAGCCGAAGCATATGGGACCCTGCTCATGCGCTCACGCTCATCAGTAGTCGAAGGACACTGAGTTTTGCTGAGTTTAATGCCGTGAGACATGGGCAAGAACCCCTTCTTAGCCTCTTCCATGCTGAACCGTTTCAACACTTTGTCATTGTATGTACTCTGGCTTAATCCAATTAGCCTTCTTGATCTATCTCTATAGATCTTGATGCCCAGAATATATGCCGCTTCTCCCAAGTCCTTCATCGAAAAACTATTTTTCAATGAGGTCTTAACAGATTCGAGCATAGGAATGTCATTTCCAATTAGCAATATGTCATCTACATATAAGATTAGAAATACCAGTGCTCTCCCACTTTCCTTCTTGTAAACACAAGTTTCTTATTTGTTTTTGATGAAGCCAAACTCCTTTACAACTTCATCAAATCGAATGTTCCAACTCCGAGATGCTTGCTTCAGCCTATAAATGGACTTCAGAAGTTTGCATACCTTTCCAGCATTGTTTGGATCGACAAAACCTTCGGGCTGCATCATATACACGTCCTCAGTTAGGATTCCATTTAGGAAAGCCGTCTTGACATCCATCTGCCATATTTCAAAGTCGAAATGTGCAGCAATGGCTAGAATTATCCGTATAGATTTAAGCATCACTATGGGCGAGAAAGTCTCGTCGTAGTCAACTCCTTGAACTTGTTGAAAACCTTTTGCAACAATTCAAGCTTTATGGATGTGAACATTTCCATCCATATCAATCTTCTTCTTATAGATCCATTTGCACTTGATGGCTTTAAAACCATCAGGCAGGTCAACCAAGTTCCAAACTTGATTGTCTCCCATGGACTCTATCTCGGATCTCATGGCGATTAGCCATTTCTCAGAGTCTGGGTCCACCATCGCTTCTTCATAGGTCACAGGCTCATCATTGTCTAACAATAATAATTCCCGCGCTTCGCGGAGCCTCGCCGACCTTCGTGGTTGTGGTGGTTCTATTGCCACGGGTTCCTCAACTTGTTCTGCTACAATAGCATCACTCATAGAAGGATCCCCAACTGGCTCATCTTGAACTCCTTCAAGTCGCACCAACCTTCCACTTGTTCCCTTTGTGAGAAACTCTTTCTCTAGGAAAACACCTCTATGAGCGACAAACACTTTGCCCTCTTCTCGGTTGTAGAAGTAATACCCTAAGGTTTCCCTTGGATATCCCACGAAAATGCACTTATCCGATTTGGGTGTTAGCTTGTCCGACTGAAGTCGCTTGACAAAAGCATCACAACACCAAATCTTTAGAAAAGACAAACTGGGATTCTTTCCAGTCCACATCTCATATGGTGTCTTAACTACGGATTTAGATGGTACCCTATTAAGTGTGAAAGCTGCCGTTTCTAGAGCGTAATCCCAAAATGACAATGGAAAATCCTACTGGCTCATCATCGATCGAACCATGTCCAACAAAGTTCGATTATGCCGTTCGGAGATCCCGTTTCTTTGAGGCGTTTCGGGCGGCGTAAGTTGTGGAACAATTCCGCAACTCTTAAGATGATCGCTAAATTCATGACTCAAGTATTCACCTCCACGATCAGATCGCAAGGCCTTTATTTTCTTGCCACGTTGATTCTCTACCTCATTCTGAAACTCCTTGAACTTTTCAAAAGTTTCAGACTTATGCCTGATCAAGTAGACATAACCATATCTACTGAAATCATCAGTGAAAGTAATGAAGTAGTGATATCCTCCTCTGGCTGTCGTGCTCATTGGTCCACATACATCAGTATGTATGAGTTCCAACAAGTCTGTCGCTCTCTCGGGTAAACCCGAAAAAGGCGACTTGGTCATCTTTCCAAGTAAACAAGCCTGACATGTCTCGTATGATTCAAAATCAAACGAAGTTAGAAGACCATCACCATGGAGCTTCTTCATGCGCTTTTCACTTATATGCCCCAAACGACAATGCCATAAATAGGTAGGACTCAAATCATTAGGCCGAAGCCTTTTAGCACTAACATTGTAAACAAATGCATCATCAAGATTTAAAATAAATAACCCATTCACAATGGGAGCATCAGCCATAAACATATCATTCTTAGAGATTACACAACCATTGTTTGCACTCGCGAATGAATAACCATCCCTCATCAAACATGAAGGTGATAAAATGTTTCGACCCATACTAGGAATGTAATAACAATTATTCAACTCCATAATAAATCCTGACGAAAGGTGAAGTTGCATGATGCGGACGAACAATGCATCAACCCTTGCTTTATTTCCGACGCGAAAATCCACTTCGCTTTTCTGCACTTCTCTAGTCCTTATTAGCCCCTGCATCCAATTGCAAATATGAGCGTAATCGATCCGGTATCAAATACCCAAGAGTTAACATAGGAATCAGCAAGAAGAATGTCCACAACATTTACAACAAGCGTACCTGAGTGGGAAGTACTCTTACTTCCACTCTTCTTCTAAGAAGCCTGGTACTTGCTGCAATTTCTCTTCCAGTGGCCATGTTCATGAGAAAAGAAGCACTTAGTGTCTTCTACAGGTCCAACCTTTTGCTTGGGTGCAGGCTTAGGGATCGTATCCTTAGCCTTGCCCTTCTTCTTCCAAGAAGTAACCTTTTTCTTGAAGCTAGGCTTGTTCTGCAAAGCCATCACATGGCTATGCCCTGCACACTTCTTCATGTCACTTTCTGCTGTTTTTAGCATCCCGCATAACTCATTAAGGCCCTTCTCCACCCCATGCATATGGTGTTCGAAATGAACTGCCCATAGCTGGAAGGAAGAGACGCCAAAATGAAGTCAGTGGCCAACTCTTGGCCTAGTGGAAAACCAAGCTTTTCCAAAGTCTGACTGTAACCAACCATTTTGATCACATGGGGGCCTACAGCTGCTCCCTCTTCTAGCTTGCATTCGATAAAGGACTTGGCAACATTGTACCTGTCAGTCCTTGCCTGATCTTGGAACATGTCCTTAAGCGCGATGATCATATCATATGCTTCCTGATCCTCAAACTTCTTTTGAAGTTCAGGTTCCATGCATGCAAGCATAAGACAGCTAACCTCAAGAGAATCATCACATGCTCTCTTGTAGGCATTCTTTAGGGCAGCAGATGCATTATCAGCAGGTTCATCGGGGATTGGGGTATCCAGAACTGTTTCCTTTTTATCAGACCTGAGAACAATTCTCAGGTTACGGACCCAGTTCGAATAGTTTGTTCCATTTAGTTTATCTTTGTCAAGAATCGAACGCAAAGAAAAAGGTGATGTAGTGTTCGGTGCCATTGATCTACAACAGAAAACATGCAAAATAATAAGCCATGTAACCATGAAAGAGTAAAACGTATTAAACAATTTAATAGCATATACTCCCACTTAAATCAATATCCCTCTATTGATACTAAGTGATTCAAGATCCACAATTAACAAGTCGACTAGTGAGCTTTAGCATCACTGCTAGAAGACAAGGTAAATCGGTAAGCAACACTTGCTAATCATATCACATATGACTCTTGTTGTTGGGTGACATCTCTATGTCCAAACTAGGCGCCCAACCTTTATGCCCCAAGGTCCTTAACTGTTAAGATGACCTTGTCAAGCTCACCAACCCTTATGCGTGTAGGTATCCGATACAAACCCATCCAGCCAAGGAAAACCGCGGCACCCTAATTTCATAGGCCCACCAACGATTGTACAGGGCATAGGATGGTGCAAGGTTTGGTTGGGAGGGCATGGTTTAACTTAAACTTTGTGAGGGATCATTCTACTTCTATCATATAAGCATGCATAGTTAGTAATACGCATAAGAATAGCATTCACATATGATGTGACACAGTATGGCCCATTTTCTCATGGTGATCTCCATCGCCATAGAACCTGTCCACCATGATGATCTCCATCACCATGTTCCATGCGAGCCATCCTCCAAGTGATGAGTCCTCCAAGAACTAATACAAGCTATTACTCCTAACAGCTAGTAATCAAAACTACATAGTATTGGGATCATCACAAGTTGGCACGCATGCCATTACAATAAATGACAACACATATGGCTCCAGCTGTGTTGCCCTACTCACGACACGCATGTCATGCAAAATTTCATACATGCATCACATACATATATGGGCCATACTGATAACATACATCCTGCAAAAACAAGTTATGCATAGAATCGCATTCTACCGGATCATGTGACATCGCAGCACCTAGTTACCTTAACAAGATACAAAAGGGGCTACGATTAAGGGGGGTCTAGGGGGTCACCCCCTGCGGGGTTCGAAGGGGCAGCGCCCCTCGCGGTACATTAATTTTAGATCGAATTGTTCTGATCGAATCTACACAATTTTCTTTAAGGATTTTGATCGGCAAATCAAATTTACCATAAACCGTCTATTGTTCCGATCTGATCAAACTCCTTTGATCACGGTAAATTGATTTTGATCTAGGTTCTGATTCGATCAATCATATTGATCTTCGCGTGATTCAACAGGATTTATGTGTCACTGTCTACCCCGATGGCGGAAACCAACCGATAGGGGTAAGTTGTTCGACAACCTCAGAATCACGATCACGAAAAGGAAGATCACAGATCAATCCTGAACCACCGCAATATAAACGATCACATCATTCATATCAATCTGCATATCACCATATGCAAACATCTCGAACCTATAACTGAACAGCATCGGCTCTGATACCACTGAAGGGATACGAGTAGGGTACACTAGCGCAAATCAAAATTTTCTACCGCGTAATCCAGGATTACTGTTGTCATAGATCACGGGATTACCACTAGACGCGCAGTTGTGGAATCGATGAAGCGCGTCGAGGCAGTGCAGACGTTCCACGTCTCCTCCTTGTCCTCGTCCCACGAGAAGATCCCCTTGCGCGGCTCGTCCAAGTGCCATAGATGCAGGACCTCCGAGGTATCCACACGTGCGGGGTGGAAGCGTCAGACGCCGGACTGCTAGGTCCGTGCGTGCAACACAGGCGTGAGGTGTGGCGGTTGGGTGGAATTGTCTAACCCTGGTCAGCTCGCGCCACCCTCTCTTATATAGGCATCCCTAGTGGGCTTCTACATTAGCATCCCATTAGTAGCCTAAGTCTGGTCTAATTCGGATCCAATCCTCATTAGGCTACCAGCCCCTTAAGTGTGTGACCCTATAGGTTCATATACGTATATACATGACACGAATACACTTATTTTGTCAATAGTTGGTAGCAGCCTCTAGCAAGACGTGCCAACTCCTAAACGCATACAAAGATCATATCGGACGAACCATCACAAGGTTTATTACATGTCTTTCCCTTTGCCTCACGATATTTGGTCTAGCTCCAAGCTGACCTCCCTTTCTCGATATTGTGATACGGAATCCCTTTACTAGGTTAACTCTTAACCTTATGTAGCACGACCATGCATTTCTGGATCCGATCACTCGAGGGGTCCAGAGATATCTCTCTCAAGTAGAGAGGGGCAAATCCCATCTTGATTGACCATGCCTTGCAGCATGCTTCAGGACAAACCCGAAAGCTACCTTTATAACTACCCAGTTACGGAGTAGCATCTGATAGCCCCAAAGTAGGTCGATCCACATCTCAAGTACATGCGACAATCTCAGGTCTAAGGACAAAACGTACACAATGTGTAGAGAGAGTTGCAAGTCAAATTGCCAGTCTCATGTTGGGTTAGTCCAACCCCATGTTCATAACATGTGTCCACATAATTGGTTTGACATCTCCATGTCTATGACTTGCGAAACATAGTCATCAACCAATCAATGTGCTAGTCTAATATTCACGTGTGTCCTCACATGAACTCCGACTAGGGACAACTATTAAATAACCATACAATTAAAGAGTTTCACAAACAATTCACATAATTGCTAATCAATACAAGTTGCCTGATATGGATATTCAAGGAACATTACAATAACTCATGGATACATATGAAATATAATCATCTCTATGATTGCCTCTAGGACATATTTCCTTCACTTAATACTGGAGGGGGTTCGGATGATAACCTGAAGTTGGACTTCTAGTCATAGATGCAGTTGGATGGCGGTCTATATATATTGTTGTATTGCCCAATCAAATCTCATTGGATCTTTTTGTCTAGTATTGCATTGTTATGCCTTGCTCAGTTCATGTCAATTGCCCTGCTGTAATTTGTTTACCCTTCATGCCATGTTGTTTATCTAAGGAGAGCACCTCTAGTGAACTATAGACCCCGGTCCAATATTTACCATTGATACATCTTCCACTGTTTACTTGCTGCAAACCATTGTCCCTTCCACAACATACTTTTAATCCTTTGTTATAGCAAACCGGTGAGCTTGACAACCTCACTAATTCGTTGGGGCAAAGTCTTGAGTTGGTGTTGTGCAGGTTTCCACGTTGCTTGCAACACCTGTGTGACATTTCCTTCCTCCTACTAGTTCGATAACCTCGGTTTCTTACTGAGGGAAAACTTGCTGCTGTGCTGCTTCACACCTTGCTCTTGGGGTTCCCAACAAAGCGCTCCTACATCAACTCAGCGCTGCATCAGCTGCTTTGCAGAAACTTTTTGATTTTAAATAGGGAGAAGAAGAGAAATTGCCTAAGTCATGGACAAGGTTCTGTGCCTTGATTGATGCACATCCTGGATGTCCATTGCCAAAAATGAGCTTCTTGATATTTATTATAGTGGACTAACTGATGATTCTAGGACATACCTAGATAGTTTTGCCGATTGTGTTTTCAGGAAAAGAACTCCTATAGATGCTGAAGAATTAATGGCTAAAATAAGCAAGAATTATGATGATTGGACTTCAACTGAGCTAAATACACCTGAGTCTATTACTCCTGAACCAGTTGTGCCTGAACCAGTTCCAACACCAATACCAAATAAGAGGGGAGTAATTGCATTAAATGATGAAGTGATGAAGGAAGCTAAGAAATGTCTAAAGGAGAAAGGTATTAGAGCTGAAGATGTGAAGAATCTACCTCCTATAGAAGAATTATGTAAGCCAATTCCCCACTCATCCACTATTGAGGTACACTCTCTCCACTTTAATGAAGGTGATATTCCCTATGGTAAGCCTCCTGATCAATGCTTAGAGGAACTTGACACATTTATTATTAAACAAGGTAATTTTAATAAACAAGTTTAGAATCATTTATTGGAAAACTCTAGAGCTATTAATGAGTTGAAAGATATTGTGTAAAGAACTATTAATGATATTAAAATACTTTGTAAACACTTTCAAATGGTTTAAACCCAAATTGATCAACTTGCTAAGGTACAAAAGGATATGCTAGTTAATGCCTCGGGAGATAAACATGCTTATGGAATTAGAACTAGGAGTAGTATAGCTACTCAAGATCCTTTATATCCTGAAGGACACCCTAAAATAATTGAGCAGGATTCTCAACAAGGTGAAAGTAGTGGTAGTCCTCGTAAGAGAAAGAAAAAGAAACACAAAATAGTTGAGGAACCCTCTGAACCTGCTGTAGATCCTAATGGTATATCTGTCTCTGATGCTGAAACTAAGAGTGGTAATGATAAGAATGATGCTCCTGATAAGGAGGAAGTTGAGCAAGAACCTGAGAAGCACACTAAGAACACTAGGTACACTAAGGAAGATTTTATTGCTAAAAACATGGTAGTGAGAGAGAACCTTGGGTGTAGAAACCCATGCCTTTTCCAAATAAGAAACACAAGTCAAAGGAGGAAGAACACTACAGCAAGTTTTGTGAGTGGATGAAACCTTTATTTTTGCAAATTCCTGTGACTGATGCTATTAAGTTGCCTCCTTATTCAAAGTATATGAAGGATATTGTCTCTAATAAAAGGAAGATTCCTAATGAGGAAATTTCTACTTTGCTTGCTAATTATTCCTTCAATGGTAAGGTTCCAAATAAACTTGGTGATCCAGGTATACCAACTATTCTTTGCTCTATTAAGAATAATTATGTTAGAACTGCTTTATGTGATTTGGGAGCTGGAGTTAGTGTTATGCCTTTTTCTCTCTACAAGAGACTCCAGCTAGAAAAGTTGATACCAACTGATATATCTTTGCAAATGGCTGATAAGTCTACTACTATTCCTGTTGGTATATGTGAGGATGTTCCTGTTCAAGTGGCTCATAATTGCTTGGTTTTAACTGATTTTGTTGTGCTTAAGATGCCTGAAGATGATAATATGTCTATTATTCTTAGGAGACCTTTTCTTAATACTGCAGGTGCTATCATCAATTGTAATGAATGAAAAGTAACTTTTAATATTAATGACAAAGAGCATACTGTCTATTTACCCAAGAATATTGATAAGAGCTATTGCCTGAATTCTATTGAAAATATTGAGAGCATCAAAGTTGGAGAAATATATTGTCCCATCCCACAAGAAAGTTTTGAAACTATTATGATTGGGACCATTGCTATCAAGTTTGAGGTAACATAATCACTTTGTGGAATGCAAAGTTTATTTTCATATAAGATTGTTTTGGTAACAAGACTTGATCAACCTTGTTAACAAAAGGATTTTAATGAACACAACAATGTTTTCACGGTGGTTATACTTGCTCACTTTTATTTTTCTCCCTCCTAGTTTTTGCTCTTTCTCTTGTTAGCTTTAGTTTTGCGAGTTGTTTGCTTGTTAGAGTGTCCTAGAACTTCTGTGGTTTTGTTTTGGTTTTAGTTTGCTTCTGCTTCTTCTAAAAAATCTTTTCTGCGAGAAAATCAATTTTCATACCCTGAAAATTGGCCAAAAATAAAGTTTTCCGAAAAATTCCAGAAAATTCATATTAAATTTTTCGTCGAAAAAGGGGCAGAGGGACACCTGGAGTAGACCAGGGGGACCCCCCCAGGACAGCACACCCCCTGGTGGCGCGGCCAGCCCATGGGCGCGTCTGGCATGGGTGGGACCCACCTGACGCGCTCCAAGTTGTCTCCTCCCAGCCACTTCTTTCTCTCTCCCAAAAAACATCGGAAAAATTTCTCAAGCTCGAGTTCTTGCTATTCTTGCTCCCGATTTTCGATCTCCTTGCTCAGCCCATCTTTGCTTCTAATTTTTTGAGGGATTGCTCCTTTGTATGTGCCTCCTCCGCTTGTCCAATTAGATTTGTGATTGATAGATTATATCTTGAGTATTTTGCTGCTATAGGTGTCAGGTTGTGTGAGCTTGCATGCTTGTTCTATGCTTAGAGATTTCATTTTGATGCATGTGTATCCCTCTAGCAAGTTCCTATAGTAGTTTCTCATCATTTATCAACTTGGAAATCACTTGGTTTGATGTTTGTCTAAATATTTCAGAAAAAAGGGGTCATGGACAACCACACCTATGGTGAAATATTTGAGAGTGATGCACCTAGGAGGACAAGGCCTTCAAGATCATCCTCCCGAGCTAGGCCCTCATACAATGAGGATCTCATTACCCCGCGATTTGGCGAGGAGGGAGATGAGGGGGATGCGCACCCATCCACCTTTCCTTGTCCTACCTTTTTGCGGGCTACATGGATTCTCAATGATTTATTAACCTTGGTTCGGAGGGTTGGATTAACGATTTATATGCAGGATGAGAGTGTGAAGTATGCTACGCTCACTAAAACCTTTGTGGAGAGTTTCTCTTTTCTAACAGCCCCTTCAAGCCAGATGTGTCTTTCAAAATCTATAACAGGCCTTTCTCCATGACATTGAAGAAATTTTGTGAAATCTTGGGTATTGGCACAGCTGGGACGGTGAAGAAGATTCCAGCTCAACCCGCTGATTTGTTGGAGCTCTACCGCAGGATAACTAATGATGATGACCGCAGAGCCCAGCGGGGAAAGATAATAAATATTCAACTCCTAGCTATCAGGTATTTTGCTTATTCTTTCCACCAGTGTTCTTGGTAGGGAGAACACTAGCGATATTTCCAACTATCATTTGGCCTTCCTAGCTGCTGCACTCCACAATGAAACCAGGTGCAATCTTGGTTCTCGCATTGCTCATCGCTTAGCTGCTAAGGGATCCATTTATGGGGGAATTATTGTTGCACGTGTTGTTGCTTCTTTAGACCTTTCTGTTGATCCAAATGATACAGTTTTGGCTCCTCAGAGGCTTGACTTAGCTGCCATGAAAGCGCATCACTTTTTTCACTGCTGGCTCTACCCTTGAGAGTCTGGTTTATAGAATGTTGTTTACTGACGGGGAAGAGAGAGAGATTCCTCTGCCCCAAACCACTTTATTCAGTATTTCCCAGGGACCTTTGTCACGCTCCAAGGAGGAGATGGACAACAAGCTGCACATTCTTGGCTTCCATGGACACTATCAGGGGGACGCGCCCTCATATGACCTCTCTGTGCACTACACAGGGGAGTCCTCGAGCTCGTACCAGGTAGAAGGGCCTCCTCGTCATATTATGGAGGTGCACCTTCTTGGTCACCATGAATTGATCCCCACTTAGGCCAAAAGCCTAAGCTAGGGGGAGGTACACGGACATCACACTCATCAATATATCATGTTTCGCCAGTCCTTTGTGTATCCATTGTTTCACTTTCTTCTTAGTTTTTGTTTCTGCTTTCTAAAAACACAAAAAAACAAAAATATTTTCGTTGTTTCTCTTGGTTTGTTTCTTTGCTTTTTAGCTTTGGTTTTCCTTAAAGAAAAATCCAAAAAGATTTTGCTTTATTTGCTTTTGCTTTGTTTGGTTTTGCTTTGTGTGCTTGCTTTAAAAATCGAAAACACCAAAAATATTTGTTGTTCTTCTTTGGTTTTGTGAAGTTCTTTGCGGGGTTCATCATTCCTCAGTGGAGTTTAGTTTCATGTTACTATTCAAGTCACACAAGTGAAGGGCAATAATGAAGATTAAGACAACTTGAGGTGTGGTAAGAGGCTGGTAACGAACTCTATTTGTTTTTTGTTTTGTACATATACTCATCATTGTGAGCATGCTTAGTCTATTCATGTAAGGTGTATGTTATTTATGGATGCTTAGTAGTTCTTGCTCTCTGATGATTAGCCCCAGCTTGCTAATAGTTTGTAGCATGTCATATGGATGTTTGCTTGCATTGTTCTATTCATAACTTGGTATGATACTGTGGTATCCTCCTCTGAATGTTTCATGTGAATCGACTTGGCACACGCTCACGCATGCATATGACTAAACAATAGTCAGTAAGCCTCGATGATTTATTTTGCCTCAGAGTTCTTGTATCACTTTCATGCCATAATTAGTCCTGTTTTGTTGCAAGCATCATTATAATAGTTATTGGTCTCTTGTTTGTCGCTCCCTCTCTATTGCTAGCCTTCACTTGCACTGAGTATGAGCTCTACTTGTGCATCCAGCTCCCCAAAACCAATATTGCCAACAATGTCCACCATCCAAATAAATTTTTTGACTGTTTTGAGAAAGTTAGTTAGTAAAGCTCTCACGAACTTGATGGCACACTTTATTCCTTGCACTTAATAAACTTGAACCATTGTGACTTTCCATGAAAGTTATATGCTTGCAAATTATAGGCTGGGAGTTAGCAGAACCGTGCTGTCATGAGGAACGCTTTCAACACTTATGGATATATATCCATTTGATATCATGCTCTTTTGTTTGCGGATGTCGTCAGTGTGAAATAAAAGGGGAGCTTGTGAGTTCATGGTGTTATATATATATGTGTTATAGAAACGCCTGGGCCGCTAGCCTAAGCCATGCCTAATCATGGTGGAAACTTGCAGCATAACCATAATGAGCAATATGTGAAGCATCCTCAATAAAAACCTATGCAAATAGCAAATAAAAAGATCGCTGAGATGCTCATTGTCTGCTTGCCTTGTCATTTTGATCACGGGATAGATCCTGTATCAAGTGCAAGGGGTACCCCGTTGGCGGTTCTCTACGATATGCATGTATTTACAATGACAAGAACTTATAGGTAACTAAATTTGAGTAGCATGAGGAGCGACCCTCGTACTCAAGGGACATGAGATTTCCATTTTATGGTCTGCCAAGCATATAACTCATATTGGACCTCACTTTTACCTTAACCATATAAAGATGCCTATGATAGGGGCAATGAGAACTCAAAGCTAACGAGTACCTTACTTTTAGCATTTGGAAGCCTTTCAAACTTTTCAAAACCCTTTTCACTTCCTTGTTGAGTCACCACTTATTATATGAGCACCTTCTTGAGAGCATAGTTGTCATTCTTAGTGTAATGTGCTTGTCTCAAAACTTGGTTAATTATGTCATGACTTTGATGCTTGTATCTCTGATATCTTTACTTCTAATCTTCACTTGAACTTCAGAGGTGCCTTGGCATTTATATTGTGCTCTACAAACAAAGGCAAGCGAGATACCACTCTATCATACCTTATTATGAGCATTGCAATGTTGCTTATGTTTATATTTCATGTTACTTATTATTATTGAGTTGGAATCTCTTCATAGCTTGCAATGACTATTGAGTAGACTCAGTTGCATACTTCTTATTATGAATTGTCTAAGTGTCTACTCCTGTGCTGAGAATATATATACACCATAAGAAGCAAATGTGTTCGTGAAAGTTCTTTTATCGCACTCAGTTTTCAACTGAATTGCTTGAGGACAAGAAATAAGCTAAGCTTGGGGGACTTGATACGTCCAAAACGTATCTACTTTCCTGAACACTTTTGCTATTGTTTCTCTTCTAAACTTGTGTGATTTGGATACAACTAACACGGACTGACGCTATTTTCAGCAGAATTACCTTGGTGTCTAGTTTTGTGCAGAAAATCAACTATCAGGAAAAATCCCGGAAAATATGCCAAAGATCCTATTTCACCAGAAGACTCACGGAGCCAGAATACGAGAAGGAGGGAAGGCCTAAGGGGCCCACACCCCCCCTGCCGCATGATTGGGCCTAGGCCGCGCCTGGAGGGGGTGTGGCTGCCCCAGGCACCCCCTCGGCCTCCCTCTTCGCCTATAAGATGCCTCTTGACCTAAAAACCGAGGGGGGTTCGACGTTTTTCCAGAAAGAGTTCCGTTGCGCTGCCACCACCAAAAACTCCGTTCTGGCACCATGTTGGGACGGGGAATTTGGATAGGATCATCGCCATCTTCATCACCAATGCCTCTCCATCAACCATCTATGTTTCCCTCATCCATGAGTGAGTAATCCCCCACTATATGCTATGGGTATGGTAGGTATTGGATGAGTTCTATCATGTAATCGAATAAGATTGTTATGGCATGGTGCCTAGTATCTCTATTAGTGCTATTTGACTTTGTTGCAACTTGTTGTGCTTAATGCTTGTCACTAGGGCCTGAGTGCCATGATCTCAGATCTAAACTTACTGAATCATTATGATAGTATTGTTTGTGATCTTATCTGCAAGTTGTGTACACATATCATTGTCCGGATCCAAAGGCCCCGAAGTGATAGAAATTGGGACAACCTGAGGGGATGGCTGTGATGTGAGGATCACATGTGTTCACAGAGTGTTAATGCTTTGCTTCGGTGCTCTATTAAAAGGAGCACCTTAATTGCCAGTAGTTCCCTTGAGGCCCCGCTGCAACGGGCTGCCAGGACAAAAGATGTTGTGCAAGTTCTCATTGCGAGCACACATGACTATATATGGAGCACATTCCTATGATTGTTTAGTACTTGGATGCTTTCTCTCATTTATCTGCAATTTCCCTAGATCTTGAACTTACATGTTTAGACTCGTCTATGCAACGCCCGTCCATCCATCCATATGCCTACCGCGCGCATATCCTACTGTTTTCTACTACTGTTACTATTCTCTTATTTTGCTGTTGTTGCTACTACCAAATTGTTTCTACTGATAAACTTCTGTGAGCAAGAACTATTTCCAGGTGCAGCTGAATTGACAACTCAGTTGTTAAGGCTTGCAAGTATTCTTTGTCTCCCCTTGTGTCGAATCAATAAATTGGGTAATACTACCCTCAAAGACTATTGCGATCCCCTATACTTGTGGGTCATCAATTATTCAACGGTTTGATATATAAATTGTGGTGCTATTCTTCTAGTGGTGTCATGTGAACGTCGACTACATGATACTTCACCATTTATGGGCCTAGGCGAATGCATTGTGTATTTGGCTACTAATTGTGGGGTTGCCGGAGTGATAGAAACCTGAACCCCCATTAGGAAACCTTTGCACAAGGGAGTGTAGGATCTCAGAGTTTAAGGATGTGGTTAGGTTTTTATCTTAATTACTTTCTTATAGTTGTGGATGCTTGCAAGAGGTTTAATCACAAGTTTGTATTAGTCCTAGTAAGGTCAGTACATTAGCACAGGTTCAACCACACAACACTTATCAAACCAAAGAAGATTAATCAACTATATGAAACGAAAGCACTCGACAGTATTCCCATGTGTCCTCGAGAACGTTTGGTCCTCATAAATTACAACTGTCTTGTCCTTTTGCTAAGAAAGGATTGGGCCACTTGCTGCATTTATTTCCTGTCTTTATTTACTTGCACTTTGTTTCCTTGTATTATCAAAAATCCCTAAAAATTTGTTTGCTAAGTATTTATAGAGAATTCTTGCTCCAAACCACTAGTCAACACTTTCTGCTCCTTGTTGGGATCGACACTCCTATTTATCGAAAGTACTAAGATACACCCCCTATACTTGTGGGTCATCAGCAATGCTCAAAATACCTCATGCTAACATATAGAAGGTCTTATTCCCTAGAGATAAGAGGGTATTCAGATGCTAATTTTGTAGGAGACAAAGACGATCGAAAGTCCACGGCAGGATACGTTTTTACTCTCGCGGGAGGGGCTATTTCGTGGAGAAGCTCCAAACAGTCAATAGTTGCATCATCCATGATGTATGCAAAATTTATAGGATGCTATGAGTCCATGGGCAGGCTATATGGTTAAAGAAATTTATACCCGACTTGAAAGTGGTAGATTGCATTAGCAAGGCACTAAAGATGTACTGTGAAAATGACCCCGCAGTATTTTATGCTCACAACAACAAGTCGAGTAATGCTTCTAAACCAATAGAGATAAAGTATTATGTTGTGAGAGATAAGATCCAGGATCACACTATAAGACTCGAGCATTTAAAGATAAAGTTAATGCTTGCAGATCCGCTAACGAAAGGCTTACCACCCAATGTGTTCAAGGAGCACTTAACCGGCATGGGTTTAAGGGAAATCCTATGATTCCTGGATCAAAGAGGCCCAAAAGTAAAGAGTTTCTTGTTTCAAAACAAGAGGTATATTGTAGTTGTTTGATTCTATCAGCAATTGAGTTGTGACGATGAAACATGCTCTATGTACCAAACAGTGATGAAACGAGTAAAGTATAAAGTTAAAAGTAAAGTTGAGATCAAGGGGGAGACTGTTAGGTTAATATCCCGTGTCGAGCCCAACGGCTCAATGCAACCCTTATCTACGCCCTGATCGAGGGCGCCCAACCCTCTCATGGTTGGTGGACCCCTGTGGCAGCGTTATAAAGAGGAGGTGGGGGCCGGGGCACAACGTACGAGGTTTGACGCTGCCGCCGCTTCCCCAACCTACAACCCTACCGATCTAGGGTTAGCGCTAGCTACGGGAGTACCGCTGTTGCACTGCCTAGCCGCTTTATCCACGCTCTCGCCGTCGACCAAGATGGACAACAGGTCCTCGAGTTCCATCACCGGAGAAGTTATACCTCACTTCTCTCTCTCTCTCTCCCTCTCTCTCTCTCTCTCTCTCTCTCTGCAAGATCGAATCCTATAGCCTCTACCGACTAGATCTAGAGCAAGCTTGTGCAAACAGCAGTGAATCTTTGAGATTTCTGAAATTCAAAAATTATACCTTCCTCCCGACAATTCTTCGTTTGCACCAGCATTCGGACAATTGCTCGACAACCCTTCTCTTAGGGTTCATTCGGTGTCATAGTATTGTCGACGTGCCCCTTTGGTATATACCCAACATTTGGTTGTATGGTAACGAATCTAAGAATGGAACTGAGCCCCATAGGGATTTGGATGAAATGACTCCCCCCTCTCTCACGGGTGAGTGACACGCCCTCGACCTTCCTCCCTAGAGCCCTCCCTTCCCTCTGATTCCTCCCGCCTTCGTCGGCGTGGGGCGCCAGGCCAGCACCGGGCGGTGTCAGCACCGGCGGACCCTGACCTTTCCCTCTCCTCTCTACACCTGCGCGGGGAAATTCAGTGAGGGGAGGTGCTCCCAGGTGTAACATCCCAAAAATATTGATCATGATTATCAAATTCTAATCACCAAAATTAGGGTTAACAAAAACTTTTGTTAATTCAACTCATTATGATTGCATGTGTGTATGTGATGATTGTGTGAATGCATGAATGGACTTGTGTGATTGATCTAAATAGCAAGGAATGGTTTAAAGATGAAAACAACATCATCTAAAACATTTCCAAGCAGAAACAAATCAAGAGAAAATCAAAAACAAATCAAATAAGGCAAATGGTCATTTTTGCCAATTTTGCTCACTAGGCCACTTTGAGTGTTTCTAGTCCAAGATTTCAAATAGAAACTTTTCCATTTGTTTTCACCCTTGCTAGACCAAGTAAAAGTAAATCAAAGCCCACCTTTCAAACTTGCAGAAACATTTGGCAACCCCATTCAAATAACAATTTAAAATTGAATCTATAACATATGTGAAGATCCCACATTTTCAAAACCCAACTAAACCAGTGCCCCTTGACCAATCCAACTGACCAGAGACTCCCTAGTCTGTAACTAGAAAACCCACCAAGTTTGAATCCAAAATTCAAATTTGAATCTCTTGCGGACATTTCATCAAACACCTTGTAATCAGCAAGCAAACAAACAAACATCAAACACTATTAGTAGCAGCAATTTTGGCTAACCTTGTCCCCTCTCTAGCTCACTCTACACTCTCAGTAGACGATCAAACTAATCTAACTAGCCTTAGCACCACTGTGAGCATGCATAGCCATCAATGGTGACCATGCTGAGAGCACCCTTGCCACCCCCATGTCGCCAGCGATCTAGGAGAAGCTCTAGCTTCTCCAACCTTGTCTGGGACACGCAGCACCGTCCACCACCAATCCATGTCCAACGCTCGAGCCTTTCCAACCACTGGACCACACGACAAGCTCGCGCGCAGTTTCTCTGCGTGCGTGCCGAGAGTGCGCTAGTGCGCCATCAATGACACGAGCCCACAGACCGTGCGCCGCCCTCGCCGCTTGCGTGCGTGATCGCAAGCACCCCAGCAACCCACCAGACAACCCCGTTCGTCGTTGCACGGGCCATGGACGTTGTGCGCCATTAAAATCACCGCCGGACCCTCCAAGAGTGCCGCGATGTTCCGACCGTTCCTCACCGCCCCACACCACGCCATCAAGCCGTTGAGCTTCGCCACGAGGCAACGCACTGCCCCCTATCATCACCCATGCCATTACCATGCTGTGCCAATGACCACGACGAGCTCCACCCGCGCCCGTCGGTCCCCTTCAGGCACTATAAAAGGAGGCCATCACCGTTTGATTTGAGCACACCATCTCACTCCCCACTTCTCACTGATCACACTCACTCACCCCTGGAGCAAGGCGAGCACCAGGTGGCCGGCATTTCATCGGAGTTCGCTGCTGCAGAGGAGGAGAGGCGCCGTTGATTGGAGCCGCCCCAGGAGGAGCTGCCGGTACCAGGAGGATCAGCGTCATCGACTTCGTCATTTGCCCCCATCGCCGACCATCACTGGCTGCGCTAGGGTTCAACCTCGCCGCGTCATGTTTAGGCGTGGACGATGAACCACAGCTGTAGGATTAGAGTTAGATCACACGGCCTAGATCGCCCCATGTCGCTTCACCACTCTATGTCTCACTAACGAGTGGGGATAGCCATATAATCATCCCGCGTGTGCGTTGTGCGTAGTGGGCCGACCCAGTTAAACCTCCCACGTGACCCAGCAATTCAAATTTAGGTTTATTCTTCTAATTTCAAACTCAGTTCTGTATCTAGATTCAAAAATCAACCCAGCTCCATTCACTGAACCAAAATGCATGAAACCAATTTTGTTATAAAGGTACTGGAGTGCTTAATCCAAGCCCGTTGGATTCAAACTAATTGGAGTTCTAGATCACCCATGGTAAAAATAACAAGGCAGAATCTTTTCCGCATTCAAACATTTTTTCAAAATTCAACCATAAAAGCTTTTGAGTTGATTCCAACTCTCAAAAATAACATTTAACCATACCTTTCAGAATATATAAAAATATATATAGGTTTACTTACATAAATAATGATCAAGTAATAAAAATGCCCCATAGGCCATTCTAGTCATTTTATTTAATTCAAATAAAAAGGTTAAACTTTATTAAATTGTGACACCACTTTAAATCGCATTCCCATGTACTGAAATATGTGGTGATGACATGTATCAACATGATCCCATGTTTTAGTTGGAGAATATTAAATCTTAAGTAGTTTTTCAATGAGTAGAAATTAATTTTCTAAAATAAAGTAAATAAGACAAGTGCTTTAATCTTTGTGATAATAGTGATGATGCTAGATCATCTAGTGTGAACCTTTGTGTGCTAATAGAGTAGTTAAGAATCGTGTGGTGATTGTGTACCTTGTATTTATTTATAGACGCTAGTGCTGACCAAGGATACGAGGAGGAAGGAGGATACTGCGAGGAAGAAGCCGAGGAGAACTTCAACCACTGCTCTGCACAAGGCAAGCCTTACTATACAAGTTGACTTAGCAAGCTACTATCTCAGCAAGCTAACACTTGCAACTTAGCAAGCTTATACTGATATCTTAGCAAGCTTTTGACTTTGCAAGCTAACCCTTGCAACTATGAAAAGTTAGATAATCTATGCCATGCATTGAGCATGCTTGGTTAGATACATTTGATGATACCCCATCCTAGTTTTACTTGCAAGCTTAGTACTTTATTTCTTTATTAAAGCTTTCTCTTAGAGTTTACTTAGTGATTGGTAGATTTCAGAAGGATATTTAAAGGTAGCATAAAGAGCATAAAACTTGGCCTAAGTTAGATAAATCTTGATGTCATCCTGAGGCATGAGATTAAACTTAGATAAGATACACTTGATTACCACCCCTCAATAGTATTTACCCTCACTTGTAGATGCTAGTGCTAAGCATAAAACTTGATCAACTTTAGATGGGAATACTTGGTGAAATTGATTATGAAAACCTTGGAATGATGAGTCATTCTATTGAAATATTTTGCCATGTGTTCTTGAACACTAGATGATTTTGATGATGAAAATGTTAAGGCATGAGCCTTAGCCCTTTTTAAAAACTGATGGTTTTCTGGATGCGATACCGTTCGAATGTTACCGTACAACCACAATACCCGAAATTTGGGTAGGGCTTGACTGAAAATTTATATACCTTAGTATGGGTTCCCTTGCGGCCAAGGTCTGAGCTAAGGCTACCTTGTGAAGATTGTCCACCTGTGCAGTTCCCAAGATGACAGTTGGTCATGGTTGGGAGGCCAAACTCACAGGAGAGGTGCCTATACTAGGGCGTGTAATTGAAAGGTTAGGATTGATTATCCGCATACTGAGTATGGTGAATTCAGGATTGTTCCTGACGGATGTATCGAATGTTGTGGTGAAAGTGTACCACCTCTGCAGAGTGTCAAACTATTCGAATAGCCGCATCCGCGGTTATGGATAGTTGGAGTGGCCATACTGTTCCCTCGTCAGATGTTTTCAAAATGATTTATGAAATGATTCATGACTTTGACTTGACCACAACAGAGTTGTGACATGAAATTCAAGTTCCCACTTAGGTGTTATAAAACTTTCAACTAGCTTTCTTTGCTTCTGAACTTAGTTAAGTTAAACCTAACTTTTTGCAAAATAACCCTAGAGCTTAGTACTTCCTATTACAAAACCACTTCACTTGTTATTATTAGTTTGCGAGTACTTAAAGAGTACTCATGGCTTTGTCCTTGGATATTCTCGTGGCCAGACTATGAAGAGGAGTATCAGGAAGATGGACAGCAGGAAGGTTACAACAACTAGGATCATCTCCCATCGTTAGCATTGCCTGTGACCATGAAGATGGAGCCTCGCCTACGCTATCGTTATTATTACGTTATTCTACTGCTTGAATTGTATTAAGACTGGATCATGAGATCCTTATTTGTGTAAGACCTTATGTATGGTTTGTAATGGATGATGTACTGTGATATCCAATATGTTATGTCTCGCAAGAATGGTAATCTTGGGATTGCGATGTATGGCATAATAGGCATTTGGGATTAAAAATCCGGGTGTTGACAAGTTGGTATCAGAGCCATCCTGACAATAGGAGATCCTAGTTTAGAATGGACGTTTGAATCAAAAACTTAGTTTCAAAACCAAGGAAGTGAGTATTTATGAAAACTTATTCTCATTCTTACCACTTAGACTCTTTCATGAAAATTCATGTTCCTAAAAAATTCTTGCAAACTTACATAAAATTTGACACACTTGATCACTCTACTAACTTACTCATCCTATATTCTTATAGATGGAAGTGAAGTACAACAAGTTTTATCAGTTGGGGAATGGAGGAGACCTCATCTTTGAGCGTGACTTGGACCAGCTGTTGGAGATGCTGGAGCGTTCGCACCCCGAGTTCTTCAGAGCTCAGCTCAATGATCAGGAAGGAGAGGATTTGCAGTGGCTAGTTGTTGCAAGTGTCCGGGGAAAGATTGAAGCCCCCACCTCAGAGGGAATTTAGTTCACCTTGAGAGAGAACAATTGGCTCGATGGACTTTCCAGGGCAATGCAGGAAGCTATTGCCCGTCTGTGTGGGCAGAGTATCAATCAGATCAAGGGTACCCGCTTTGAGTTCTACCCAAGGCGTGATGTTATGGGACAGCCACTGGAGGCCCCATATCACCACGATCTGAAGAGTCAATTGGACCACCTTAGCTTCATGATGTATGACCGTTAGAAGGAGTTAGACAATGCTCGCTCCTACGCCAACCACAAGTATGCCATCGCCACCAAGAAGGATCAGACTATTGCCATGCTTGTGATGGACCGCTAGTCTCATTGCCGTCAGCTCGACAAGAAGGAGCGCATCATTCCTGTCTTCGCCACCAGATCACGGATTTGGAGGAGACCATCCACGGGAGAGACATGCAGTTAGAGGAGAGGGAGAATTCAGGGGAATCCCTTCGTGGAGACCCCTACTCCTATCTCAGTGATGATGATGACTTTCTGGAGGATCAAGCCATGGACTTCTTCACCGATGAGGATGACTTCGCCTTCATTGATGATGATGATGAGGATGATGAGGACACTAACTCCAAGGAGTAGTATCACTTGAGCACTAGCGTTAGTGAGTTGTATTCGGTCCCACTGTATCGTAGTCTCACAGAATGATTCTTAAAACCATCTGTTTTCCTTTGTTGTGGTGTGTGTTTGTATCGTGTGCCATGAATGAATGAAAAGCAAGTTGCTAGAAAAATTTGAGTCAAACTTTTCAAAACACCAAAAATCTTAACCGTAGAAATTTCCCTCTTTTCTCATGATCTATCTCAATCTTCAGATGCCTCGCGGAGGAAGAACTTCATCCCCGGACCTGATGCTACAAATCTTGCAAATGTTGGTTGCGGATCGCGAAGCCGAAAGAGCCGAACGTCGAGCCAACTTAACCATCTGTCAACAAATAGCTCAGATGGCCAACAACAATCAAGGCCATGGGAATCAGGACAACCATGGATCTAAGCTCAAGAATTTCCAGAACACCAATCCACCCGTTTTCACTAAGTCAGAAGAGCCCCTCGTTGCCGATGATTGTTTGCAAACCATGGAGAACAATCTGGAAGTTGCAGGAGTGGAATATAACGAGAAAGTGTTGTTTGCTACCCACTACCTGGCCGGAGATGCAAGATCATGGTGGAACAGCGTTCGTACAATGACAGGAGGTCAGATGATGACTTGGGAAGAGTTCAAAGTCAAGTTCAGCAGAACCCATGTGCCACCGGGTTTGATCAAGAGGATGAGATATGAATTCCGAGAACTGAAGCAAGGCAGGATGACCGTAGTGGAATACCGTGACAAATTCTTGTCATTGGCTAGGTATGCACTGGATGAGATAGACACTGAAGCCAAGAAGAAGGAGAGATTCCTGAATGGTCTGCACGATGAAATGCAGCCAGTGTTAGTCAATATACCCTTTGCTGATATTGAAGCCTTAGTGGATTCCGCCATTCAGATGGAAGGAAAGATCAACCAAGCTAATGAAAACCGCAAGCATAGCATGATGCATCAGCCTGGAACCCACCATACACCAAAGTATCGCCCCAACCCATCTCTAGGATTTGCCTCAAGAACCGACAGACCCCCGATGAACCGTCCGACCTATCCCAACCGTGGAAACCCAAGGCCCGGAGGACACCACAACAATCCCGGCAACTTCAATCGTGCTCCACCCAAGTTCAACAACAACGATGTCATCACCAACACTGCCCCAAGGACTGGAAGCAATGTTGTGTCTGTTTCCGCGAAGGACAAGTCCCAAGTGACTTGTTATGAGTGTGGAATCAAGGGTCACTATTCCAATGAGTGCCCCAAGAAGATTGCCGCAACCCGAATGCAAATGCCCCAGCTCAGGAGCAGCATCGTGTGCAGCCTGGAAGGAGATTTGCCCTAGGGAACTCACTCAACCGCAACGGCCGTCTCTTTCTCATGCATGCTGAAGAAGCCCAAGAAGCGCCAGATGTCATGTTGGGTATGTTTTCTATTAACTCGGTACTTGCAAGATTGTTGTTTGATTCTGGAGCATCGCACTCGTTTGTTACTGAAGAATTTGCATGCACTAGTAATATTCAACCCACCAAATTGAAGCTTGTTATGATCGTTCAAATACCTGGTTCAACCACCAAAGCTAGACAAATTTCCAAAGCCGTACCTATCCGAATCCATGGCATAGATTTTTATGCTAATCTAATAGTACTTGGAACTAAAGGTTTGGAAGTAGTACTAGGAATGGATTGGATGTCCAAACATAAAGGATTAATTGACTGTGTCAAGAAAGCCATAACCATGACCAGTACAGCCGGAATATCAGTCGAGCATATATCTGAAACCTTGCCCCGTCAATTCAAATGCAACAAGAGTATAGCCCACCCAACCATTGACCAAGTCCGAATAGTCTGTGAATACCCCGACGTATTTCCAGATGTTTTGCCCGGTATGCCCCCATATCGGGATATCGAGTTTATCATTGAACTAATCCCTGGAACCGGACCCATAGGCCAGAGACCGTATAGTATGAACCCGTCTGAACTTGTGGAACTGAAGAAGCAACTGGATGCCATGCTGGAAATAGGATTGATCCAACCAAGTGCGTCACCGTGGAGATCACCTGGCTTGTTTGTGAACAAGAAAGATGGAGATAACCGTTTGTGTACGGATTATCGGAAATTAAATGATGTCACCATCAAGAACAAGTACCCATTTCCAAAGATAGAATATCTGTTTGACCAGTTGACTGGTGCCAAAGTGTTTTCTAAGATTGATCTTAGAACTGGCTATCATCAACTCAAGATTCACACAGAGGATATTCCAAAGACTGCCTTTACCACCAGATATGTATTATACGAGTATACTGTCATGTCTTTTGGATTAACCAATGCCTCCCCCTGCTTATTTCATGAACCTCATGAATAAGATTTTTATGGACTTCCTAGATAAGTTTGTTGTTGTTTTCATTGATGACATTCTAATTTATTCCAAATCAGAAGAAGAGCATGAGCTACACCTAAGGACCATCCTTGGAACCCTTAGAGAGCATTAGTTGTATGCCAAGTTTAGCATATGTGAATTTTGGTTACAGGAGGTAGGATTCCTCGGACATATTGTATCATCCGGAGGAATTGCCGTTGACCCTGCAAAGGTGAAGGATGTTGACGATTGGAAAGCCCCAAACACCCAAACACAAGTTCGTGCATTTCTCGGATTAGCGGGATACTACTACAAGTTCGTAGAAGGATTCTCGAGTATCGCAAGACCCATGACCCAATTGCTGAAGAAGGACAAGAAGTTCGAATGGACGGACAAATGTGAAGCGAGTTTTCAGGAACTCGAGAGGAGATTGATTTCAGCCCCAATCTTAATCATGCCGGATATCAAGAAGCCATTTGATGTGTATGGTGACGCATCTAAGATTGATCTCGGATGTGTGTTGATGCAAGAAGGTAAAGTTATATCTTATCTATCCCGATAACTGAAGCAGCATGAGCAGAATTATCCTACTCATGACCTTGAACTAGCAGCCGTAGTTCTAGCCCTGAAGACATGGAAGCATTATCTGATGGGTAACCGTTGTGAGATTTATTCGGATCACAAGAGCCTGAAGTATATATTCACTCAGAAGGAGCTGAATATGAGGCAGAGAAGATTGATTGAGATAATCAAGGACTATGATCTGGACATTCACTATCACCCCGGTAAAGCCAATGTGGTAGCAGATGCCCTTACCAGATTGTTGTGCCGCTTGAACTCCATGATTCTGAAAGAGCAACCAAGTTTGCACAAAGAGATGGAAAATTTCAGAATGGAATTAGTAAGTGAAGGATTTTTGGCTAGCATACAACTTCAACCCACTTTGACCAGTCAGATCAAGGAGGCTCAGAAAGGAAATGCTAGTATCGACGGAATCAAACGTCGAACGGTACAGGCAAAGTACCCGGATTCACCGAGGATGAAGAAGGAGTTTTGTGGTACAAATGACGTCTCTGTGTACCAGCAGATTCAGAGTTGAAAGAAGTTATTTTGAAGGAGGCCCATGATACTCTTTATTCTATCCACCCCGAAGGAACGAAGATGTATCAGGATCTAAAGGAGCAATTTTGGTGGCATAATATGAAGAGAGAAATCGGAAGCTATATCACCAAGTGTGATATTTTCCAGAGAGTCAAGGTGGGACACCAGAGACCCGCGGGAATGTTGCAACCATTGTAGATTCCGGAATGGAAATGGGATTCAGTTGGAACGGACTTTGTCACCGGATTGCCTACTTCTAGTAGGGGACATGACTCATAGTTGACAGATTGTCCAAGGTAGCCCATTTCTTACCAGTCAAGACCACCTACCAGAGTTCGAAGCTAGCGGAGATATACATCGCTAGAATCGTCAGTTTGCATGGAGTCCCCAAGAACATCGTATCAGATCGAGGAACTCAATTTACCGCAAGATTCTAGAAGAAAGTCCAAGAAGGTTTAGGAACCCGACTAGATTTCAGCACAACGTATCACCCTCAGACTGATGGACAAACGGAGCGAGTAAATCAAATACTCGAAGATATGTTGAGAGCCTGTGTGTTAGAATATGGATCTAAATGGGAAGACTGTCTGCCTTTCGCAGAATTTTCTTACAACAACAGTTATCAATCTAGTTTGCAAATGGCCCCATTTGAATTCATGTATGGAAGGAAGTGTCGTACCCCTTTGAATTGGTCGAAAGTAGGAGAGAGTCAGATCTTCAGACCCGACATCCTATGAGAAGCAGAAGAGAAAGTTCACAAGATTCGTGAGCACCTCAAGACCGCCCAGTCAAGACAGAAAAGTTACGCCGACAAGAGACGTCGAGACCTCGCTTTAAATATCGAAGATTTTGTGTATCTCAAAGTGTCGCCTTTGAAGGGAATGCAGCGTTTCCAACACAAAGGAAAGTTAGCCCCCATATATATCAGACCTTTCAAGATTCTGAATCGTCGAGGATAAGTATCGTATCAATTGGAACTGCCAGAGGAGATGTCATCAGTGCATAATGTGTTCCATATATCGTTACTTCGCAAATGCCTTGAAGTTCCGGAGAAGACCGAAGTTTTCAAGAACATTGATCACCGCACCATAGAGATCAACTATGACCTGACATATCCCGAAGATGAAAACAACATCATCTAAAACATTTCCAAGCAGAAACAAATCAAGAGAAAATCAAAACAAATCAAATAAGGCAAATGGTCATTTTTGCCAATCTTGCTCACTAGGCCACTTTGAGTGTTTCTAGTCCAAGATTTCAAACATAAACTTTTCCATTTGTTTTCACCCCTTGCTAGACCAAGTAAAAGTAAATCAAATCCCACCTTTCAAACTTGCAGAAACATTTGGCAACCCCATTCAAATAACAATTTAAAATTAAATCTATAACATATGTTAAGATCCCACATTTTCAAAACCCAACTAAACCAGTGCCCCTTGACCAATCCAACTGACCAGAGACTCCCTAGTCTGTAACTAGAAAACCCACCAAGTTTGAATCCAAAATTCAAATTTGAATCTCTTGTGGCCATTTCATCAAACACCTTGTAATCAGCAAACAAACAAACATCACTATTAGTAGCAGTACTTCTGGCTAACCTTGTCCCCTCTTTAGCTCACTCTATACTCTCAGTAGATGATCAAACTAATCTAACTAGCCTTAGCACCACAGTGAGCATGCATAGCCATCAATGGTGACCATGCCGAGAGCACCCTTGCCACTCCCATGTCACCAGCGAGCTAGGAGAAGCTCTAGGTTCGCCAACCTTGTCTGGGACACGCATCACCGTCCACCACCAACCCATGTCCAACGCTCGAGCCTTTCCAGCCACTGGACCACACGACAAGCTCGCGCGCAGTTTCTCTGCGTGTGTGCCGAGAGCCCGGCAGTGCGCCATCAACGACACGAGCCCACAGACCATGCGCCACCCTCGCCGCTTGCATGCGTGATCGCGAGCACCCCAGCAACCCACCAGACAACCTCGTTCACCGCCACGCGGACCATGGATGATGTGCGCCATTAAAATCACCGTCGGACCCTCCCAGAGCGCCGCGATGTTCCGACTGTTCCTCACCACCACACGCCGCGCCATCAAGTCGTTGAGCTTTGCCAGGAGGCAACGCACCGCCCCTATCGTCGCCCATGCCATTAGCACGCTGTGCCGAGGACCACGACAAGCTCCACCTGCGCCCGTCGGTCCCCTTCAGGCACTATAAAAGGAGGCCACCCCCGTTCGATTTGAGAACACCATCTCACTCCCCACTTCTCACTGATCACACCCACTCACCCCCGGAGCAAGGCGAGCATCAGGTGGTCGGAATTTCACCGAAGTTCGCCGCTTTAGAGGAGGAGAGGCACCGTTGATTGGAGCCGCCCCAGGAGGAGCTGCCGGTACCAGGAGGATCACCGCCGTCGACTTTGTCGTTCGCCCCCATAACCGACCATCGTCGGAGCCCCAGTGATCCCCCGTCGACCCCCACTGGCCACGCTAGGGTTCAACCTTGTCGCATCTTGTTCAGGCGTGGACGATGAACCACAACCATAGGATTAGAGTTAGATCGCATAGCCTAGATCATCCCATACCACTTTGCCACTCTCTGTCTCACTGACGAGTGGGGACAGCCACTTAATCAGCCCGCGCGCGTGCTGTGCGTAGTGGGCCGGCCCAGTTAAACCTCCCGCGTGACCCAGCAATTCAAATTTAGGTTTATTCTTTTAATTTCAAACTCAGTTCTGTATCTAGATTCAAAAATCAACCCAACTCGATTCATTGAACCAAATGCATGAAACAAATTTTGTTAGAAAGATACTGGAGTGCTTAATCCAAGACCGTTGGATTCAAACTAATTGGAGTTCTAGATCACCCATGGTAAAAATAACAAGGCAGAAGCTTTTATGCATTCAAACATTTTTTCAAAATTCAACCATAAAAGCTTTTGAGTTGATTCCAACTCTCAAAAATCACATTTAACTATACCTTTCAGAATATATAAAAATATATATAGGTTTACTTACAGAAATAATGATCAAGTAATAAAAATGCCCCATAGGCCATTCTAGTCATTTTATTTAATTCAAATAAAAAGGCTAAACTTTATTAAATTGTGATACCACTTTAAATCGCATTCCCAAGTACTGAAATATGTGGTGATGACATGTGTCAACATGATCCCATGTTTTAGTTGGAGAATATTAAATCTTAAGTAGTTTTTCAATGAGTAGAAATTAATTTTCTAAAATAAAGTAAATAAGACAAGTGCTTTAATCTTTGTGATAATAGTGATGATGCTAGATCATCTAGTGTGAACCTTTGTGTGCTAATAGAGTAGTTAAGAATTGTGTGGTGATTGTGTACCTTATATTTATTTATAGACGCTAGTACTGACCAAGGATACGAGGAGGAAGGAGGATACTGCGAGGAAGAAGCCGAGGAGAACTTCAACCACTGCTCTGCATAAGGCAAGCCTTACTATACAAGTTGACTTAGCAAGCTACTATCTAAGCAAGCTAACACTTGCAACATAGCAAGCTTATACTGATATCTTAGCAAGCTTTTGACTTTGCAAGCTAACCCTTGCAACTATGAAAAGTTAGATAATCTATGCCATGCATTGAGCATGCTTGGTTAGATACATTTGATGATACCCCATCCTAGTTTTACTTGCAAGCTTAGTAATTTATTTCTTTATTAAAGCTTTCTCTTAGAGTTTACTTAGTGATTGGTAGATTTCAGAAGGATATTTAAAGGTAGCATAAAGAGCATAAAACTTGGCCTAAGTTAGATAAATCTTGATGTCACCCTGAGGCATGAGATTGAACTTAGATAATATACACTTGATTACCACCCCTCATTAGTATTTACCCTCACTTGTAGGTGCTAGTGGTAAGCATAAAACTTGATCAACTTTAGATGGGAATACTTGGTGAAATTGATTATGAAAACCTTGGAATGATGAGTCATTCTATTGAAATATTTTGCCATGTGTTCTTGAACACCAGATGATTTTGATGATAAAAATGTTAAGGCATGAGCCTTAGCCCTTTTTAAAAACTGATGGTTGTCTGGATGCGATACGATTCCAATTTTACTGTACAACCACAATACCCGAAATTTGGGTAGGGCTTGACTGGAAATTTTTATACCTTAGTATGGGTTACCTTGCGGCCAAGGTCTGAGTTGAGGCTACCTTGTGAATATTGTCCACCTGTGCAGTTCCCAAGATGACAGTTGGTCATGGTTGGGAGGCCAAACTCACAGGAGAGGTGCCTATACTAGGGCATTTAATTGAAAGGTTAGGATTCATTATCCGCATACTGAGTATGGTGAATTCAGGATTGTTCCTGATGGATGTATCGAATGTTATGGTGAAAGTGTACCACCTTTGCAGAGTGTCAGACTATTCGAATAGCCGCGTCCGTGGTTATGGACAGTTGGAGTGGCCATACTGTTCCGTTGTCAGATGTTTTCAAAATGATTTATGAAATGATTCATGACTTTAACTTGACCACAACAGAGTTGTGACATGAAATTCAAGTTCCCACTTAGGTGTTATAAAACTTTCAACTAGCTTTCTTTGCTTCTGAACTTAGTTAAGGTAAACCTGGCTTTTTGCAAAATAACCCTAGAGCTTAGTACTTCCTATTCCAAAACCACTTCACTTGTTAGTATTAGTTTGCGAGTACTTAAAGAGTACTCATGGCTTTGTCCCTGGCTATTCCCGTGGCCAGACTATGAAGAGGATTATCAGGAAGATGGACAGCAGGAAGGTTACGACAACTAGGATCATCTCCCATCGTCAGCATTACCTGTGACCATGAAGATGGAGCCTCGCCTACGCTATCGTTATTATTACGTTATTTCACTGCTTGAATTGTATTAAGACTGGATCATGAGATCCTTATTTGTGTAAGACCTTATGTATGGTTTGTAATGGATGATGTACTTTGATATCCAATCTGTTATGTTTCGCAAAAATGGCAATCCTGGGATTGGGATGTATGGCATAACATGCATCTGGGATTAGAAATCCGGTTGTTGACACCAGGTGGCAGTGGCGGCCAGGCGCGACGGTAGGGTAGCCCGGCGCGGCGCTGATGGTCTACGGCATGGTCGTGCTGCTACTTGGCAGCGGCAGACCATTGTAGCCGGGGCGGCGTCCGCCCTCCCGGCCCAGGTCTTGGCACGTCGGGCCCCATCTGGGTCTTTGCGGGATGCCTTGGCGTGGTTGCAGTATTCCTGGTGGTTGGGATGTGGAACTTGATGCTCAGGCGGTGCTTGTGGCACCCTTGCTGCGGTGCGGTGGTGGGACTTTACGAGCCCATTTGGGTTCGGCCGGGCCATAGGGCCTGGTGTGTCCTGCTGCTGCATCCGGACGGCTACCGCCAAAAGACGGTGGGGCTGCTTCCTCACGCATGCTACTGCACTGTTGACCCTCGCCCGATTTCCTTCTTCTCCATCCTTCCGGCCTCACGACGTCAGCCATCGTGAGATGACGGTGGTGATTGTAGAACCGTGTTGACGTGTGCTCATGGGCGGCATGTTTGGTGGAGCATGATGAAGCGTTCGGGGGCGTGGTTTTGGGGCATCGGGAGAAATCCCTGTCGTCCCGACTCTGACGTGGTGTCGCCTGCAGGGGTCACCGACCTTACTGAAGGGCGTCGAGTGTACCTCTTTCCCACCCCTCGTAGCGTACCGGGGGAAACCCTAGGATGCATACTAGGGGAAACCCTAGGTCCGATTTGGGAAGTAGCATTGGCATCGTCGCTTCTCTTCCTGAAGGTGCTGCTTGGTACGTGACGTTTTGTTCGGAGGGCGCAGCGATTGCGAATCTTCTCTGTTTTCGTCAAACCGCCGATATCGGTATTGTTTTCTCTTCTTTTTTTTTTTTTGCTTAAGTTGTGCTATTTGTCCCAGCAATGATTACACTTATATCGGTTGGTTGCTATATTAATATAGCGGGACGGATGACTATTTTGAGAATTTGAATGATCCCCACACTCCACCGAATCCGTTACGGGATTAATTATCATAATCCCTGCGTTGATTTTTTCGTTCAATTATTCCATAACCCTTAGAAACCCGCAGCAAGGAAACAACATATTTGAGTACTGTCATCTTCACATTGCTCTCTCTTTCATAAAAAAAACCCAGGCTAATCCCTGCCTGGCCTGTTAGGGATTAAAAAACGAACGACTCCTTGGGGGACTGTCCATATCCCCTCGACATCTATGGGAAGAAGTTTTCACTCAAATAAGTGAAGCGAACAGAATGAGTACCCTCTTTGTTTAGGGCTCTTTGGTTAGCGGGAATTTGAGAACTGAGTACGAGGAGAAACATATGAATGAGATTTCAGGAATAAAAACAGATGAATAAGTAACAATTTACTGTTCGGCTGATTCACAGGAAATAAACCTAAGTTAAACATTTCCACTTAATTACATGTAAAATAGCCATAGAAAAAAAATACAGCTTCTAATGCTACCAACCGCAGTTTCCCGATTAACGGACAGGTTCATGTTTCCCAGTTCTCTGCAACCAGTTGGAGCAGAAGAGCAACCTTGAGTCGAAAATTACATTCCAAGCACGAACATACCAGGTTAATGGCGGTACGTAGTCAGTAATTGGAGCCACCGGAGGAGGTGACCGCAAGTGCACGCGTACGACGGCGACCGAACGTAGCATGCAACAAAAGGAGTGAGTACAGCATTAAGTGAATTCTTTTTTAGGCCAATTTTGGTTGGAAAAAAAGAGAGGTAGGTAATCAAGAATCTGCCGTGAACAGAACGGATCGACGACGAGCGTTGTTGACAGTTCCTGATGGACAGGGCATGCAGGCAACACGGAGAGAGACGCACGGTTCCTTCATCGGCGCCATGGCGTCCGCTACAGCCGGACACCACTACAGCCGCCTCATAACACCTAAGGAAGCTCTCCGCTCACCCATGGCGTACACCGCAGCGACAATCACGATGACAACGATGCCATGGGCGAAGGGAGAGTTGCCTTGGGCGTGATGAGAGCGGCGGTGGTGATGGCCGTGCTGGGACTCTGTGGCCGCAGCGTCCTCCTCCTCCGGGGCGGAGGTTCTTTCTTCCTCGCACTGTGATGATGCATGAGTGATGACATCCCGGTGAGACCTTGTAGCCGAGGGGCGCGCGATGAGCTGGAGTGGCGACGGATGCGCTGCTTGTCAACTACTGCATGCCTGCCTGGCTCTTGGTCGGTTACCGGTGCAGTGGACGGCAGGCCTCAGCCGCAAGCGCGCCGCGTGAGGGCGGGGGGGGGGGCGGGAAGGGGGACGGCTTGTGGCTGTGGTGACGTAATCACTGGCGCTAGTGCGCTACACGCCGGGTGTGTGCGTGTGTGGGCTGCATGCCTGGCTGGCTCTATGTCGGTTAGCGGTGTAACCGCGAACGCGCGCCGCGTGAGGCAGGAGGGGGACGTGGCTTGTGGCTGTGGTCACGCGATCACTACCGCTACACTCCGTCATGGACTCATAGTGTAACTCACTGCATTTATTGAGTAGAAATGTCTATTTCGGGAACAAGTTATTGATGAAAGGTTAAAAGGCAACATAGAAATTGCAGTGAACCTTTTTGTCAAAATTTCACCGTTCTATTAATGATAATCAAAGGTGGTTAAAAAATATTCAGAAGTAATAAAAATTATAAAGCTGAAGGCGTGTCACCGTCTCGCCCTTCCATCATTGGAATCAGGAAAATCTTGTCATAGTAGAGCCTGTTGTCATAGACAAATGGTAAATCGCCGTGCTAAGACTCCAAAGAACATGTGCATTAGAGTATCAACTATCATCAATAATGACATTCGTAGATCAAAAGAGACTAACATAAAATCACATCAACAAACATGAAACCCAATCAAATCCTAGGAGATACATCGGACGTATGACTATGTGCCCTCAGACGGGGCTAAACATACCACCGGAGAGAAAATAGAGTAGTAACGATCTTATTCTGATGTCAGGATGTAGTCATCGCCTCACCATTCCAAGAAGTTGTGAAAAAAACAACCTAATCAAATAACATAAACCTCCGCAGGCGAGGGGCCATGGTACGCTACACCTCCAAAGCTCCAAGACCACTGACGACGAAGTGGACCGGCGACGTCACCAACGAGGGGTAATGAAACTCTAGATAGGGTTTTCAATTGCCGCCTCAATTGCCTCCTGACTCGAATCACGTGGTACTACCACTTAACATCAGGGAAAAAAGTTCCCATTCACAAGAAGCGAAAGCTGCCGTGAGCAAGTTCCCAATTTGTTGAAGGTATCTGTGGTTTGCACGATCTTAAAAATGCAAGATGAAAAACGTATGATTGGGGTGGACACCAAGGGGCAGTGCCGGTGGTTCCATGCAGCGGACAGAGGCGCTCGCTCGAGTGGCGTTTGCCAGCGGCTTGGAAGGGAGACGCGGAGGAGAAGATGGGAGCGATGTTGATGTCGTCGTTATGGAAACGGGAGAGCCTAAGAAGGCTAGATAGAGATGTGGAAGCAAACAGGGAAGCGTGTGACAGCGTCCACATGCGGGATTGGGTACAAGCAAGGGTCGGGAACACAAGAAGTACTCAGGTTCGGAGCCCTCGGGTTGAGGTAAAACTCCTACTCCTGTCAATCTGACTATAGGGATAAACACAAAGGGTTACAAGTCTCCTCGAGCTGTATCTGGTCTGGCTAAGGATCTAGAAGAGTCCAACCCTTGCTATGTTGCCCCTGCTGCCCCTTATATAGGCCGAGGCGGCATGGGCAACGGTCTGGCCGACTGGCGGGTCCCAAAGGCGGGCCCCAGCTGGCTAGGCCATCTACAGTGGCCGCATGAAGGGCGTGTACCCACAGTCAAGCCCATGCCGCCATGCAGTCTACAGTGGCCACCGTGCGGGTAGTTACGCACAATGCCACCTACTGTCTACTGTTGCAACCGTCATCGGTAAAGTCGTCGGTATGGGCCGAGCGTCTGAGTCTCCTTTTTGTCTTGTCCGCCGTCCTGGGCGTACTGCACACTGTGCTCTACGTCACCCTGCACCTTGCCTGTATTGAGTGGCCGGCTAGGGTGGCCTAGCCGGCTGACCTTCCTAGGCCGGATGGTCGGATCCATCCGGCTACTCTTCTGCCCTTGCTTGTTTCATCCGGCTGGTCTTTCTGTCGGTTGAATCCTGGTCTGTCTTGCTCCGGCCGGCTGAATTAATCCAGCCGGCTAGCAGGCTTTGCTGATGGTTCTTATCCGGCTGGCTGGTTTGCCAGCTTGGTCTTGGTCTGGCCTTCCTTCTGATTTGTCTTTGAGTTTTTGCGTCCGGCTGGGCAGCCGGCTTGCAGGTTAGTGCCTTGTATCCTGTCTGGTTAGTGTGACACCCCCGGGATTAGGGCTAAACAAATCACAGACCTCCGTCTGACATAAGATTAACCTTGAGCTCGAGGATATCCAGTGAAGAATCGATAACACAGCAGTGACCCTATGACACAAAATTATTACAGCGAGCTCATATCTGAGCAGAGAACCAAATTATTACAAGCAGAGGTCACTAACCACAATCATCAAACAACGGAAGGCAAATTACGCTATTAAGTATAGCAAACTTAACAAATGGCCTAAGAGGCCTGAAGCATAATGATGACGTCCCAGCCCATAGATTCCAGCCTGCCGGCCGGAAACCCCAAGGTACTTGTCGGTATCGATGTAGTACCAAACTGATCTTCATGGAACACTTACTCAACCAAAAGTATCAACAAAGCAAGGGTGAGTACAGGGTGTACTCCGCAAGACTTATGGCTGGTGGAGTTGTTTTGCGTAAAGCCATCTTTGTTTATAAAACAAGAGAGAGAAGAAGCTCGAATAATCAGAATATTTTAAAAGGGGATAAGAGAGCGACGCCTCCAAAATATTGATCATCATCTTTTGATATCCACCAAGTCATCATCACCTGAACAAGGATCACCCCCTCGTACCCTGAGGAAGCATCCTTAAGCACACGTTGATCTACCAAGTTTTACGATAATGTTATAGTTCTCTATGATCTCACATACGTTCCCAAGTCGTCCATAACCGTGGACACGGCTTTCTGAAAGATTACTACCCTGCAGGGGTGTACAACTTTACCCACACGTACCAACCGACTCTTAATGCCACTTGACACACTTCCTTGGTGTGCTGACAGGGGGTGTGGTTGGACACGACCTTTACCTTGCTTTCGCCGAGACCATGAGTCACGCAATAAGTATGTTTCCACCATAGCGGGTCAAATCCTGAAGCCGGTACTTAAAGATGTGAGGCGAGGTTGGTTTACCAGGGGCGCCATCTACCCCAAGCAACCTCGGCCACGCTTACCTACCTATTATGAATGCACCTGCACCCGGCAAATATTTCAAAAGGTTTTCTATGCATATGTCGAATGGAACGCCCGAACTATGTGACTCATGGAATCTACTAGGCAAGTTAGTCAATCAGGGGGTCCCCATTTACCCCGTGTGGTTGTATGCTCGTCTTGGTTCAAGAGGCAAGAACTCGGGTCCTAGTGGTGGCGAGCATGGGACTAGAAAAACCACATCCCACCGTGGCCTCCCATACAAGCCTTAGCAGGTTTAATCTCATATCATCTTTGATATCATCTCATCACGTTCTCCTGTCATACTAGATTCTCTGCATCTGATACATCATCTGGATGGACTAGACTCAACAGCTATGCATGGCTAAGCAAGACACAGAATAAGCTCTAGCAGTGCACACAAGCCAAACCTAGTTATGCTAGGAGCAGTGGATCAGGTAATATAAGCTCAAAGGGAGTGTGCAATAGATAGAATACTCTATCTATCGATAAAAGACCATA
Source organism: Avena sativa (assembly GCA_916181665.1). NCBI lineage: Eukaryota > Viridiplantae > Streptophyta > Magnoliopsida > Poales > Poaceae > Avena > Avena sativa. The sequence continues at coordinate 5,114,393 of OV702293.1, read as the reverse complement.
GTAGAATCGTATGCAACATGGCAGAATTGAAATGCTTTCGAAATCATAGGATTATATCATGGTGGGGCTATGCTTGCCTTTGCTAGTTGATAACAGGAAGCAGAGCTTCGATAATCTTCTACTTGACTTGGTTATAGTTGGTCAAGTATTGTTCTTCAATCCTCGATCTTCGACGTTGTTGATCTCGGTCTTCAATCTCGATCTCGATCTCGTATTCTACCGGGAAGAACCAAACACCGAAAAGAGAGGGAAACAATCAACACATGGCATCGATGCAATGCTCAAGCAAGGATGATGATATGAAAAGTTAAATTGTATTTAATTAAAACCCAAAAGCATGCTCGACAACTTAATCGGGGTTCCGAGGGGTAGAAACCCTAACTCGGAGAAACTCCGGAACATATGAGAGGGGTTAATTTTGTTCTCTAATTAAACTTGTCATTTAATTTGATTAACAATGCATGATTATATCTTAGTTAGATAGGTTTCATTTTTCTGAACATTTTGATATATTATTTGTATTTTTCTGATAAATAGATAATTATATATTGAATTTACAAATTTATTCAATTCCTGACAATATTAAACCTTTTCTGAAATTATTAAACAACTCGTTAGACTTTTTTTACACCCAGCCAAACTCTACCCGCAGCAACTGACTGATGGGCCCTGTGCCACATAGGCAGCCATGTGAGCAAAGTAGGACCGGAGGCCGGTTTGACCGGGCTGACCCGCGCGTTGCTGAAGTCATGCTGACATCAGCGTGACGCCAGCATGGCGGTGGATGCAGATCGGTGACGGGGAGGGCGACAGGGGCTCTATGGGAGACGCGGTTGGTTCCATTCAAACCGGAGAAGCAAGGCGAGCAGAACGGTAGTTGTGCCGCTCCATTTGGGTTACCAGAGCGCCGGCAGCGACTATGCCCGACGGCGGCGGTAGGCGCTCGGTGTGTGGGTGAAACAGAGCGTGAGGGAGGAAGGGAGAGGGTCCAGGAGGTACAGGATCTCACCACGAAGGCAGTGGAGGGGTCGGCGAGGCCGGAGAAGATCGGCAACGACATCAATGGCGGCGGCGAATCTCGAATAGAGGCAGGGAATACGGGGCCGATTCCGATGCTACAGGCCATCCCGACAAGCGTGCTTTGGTGGAGACATTCCTGGCGAGGAGGCGAAGCCGATGGCATGCTCAATTGCTCACGGCGAGGTCTAGAACGGTGGCGACCAACGGCGGCTGCAGGGGCTAGGGTTCGGCTTGCTCGGGACAAAGAGAAAGAGAGCTAGGGAGGGAAAGATAGGATAGGGGAGAAGGAGAGGCATCGGCACGGGGTCTTATCCTCACCCTAGAGCGGCGGACGGCAGCACGGATCACAGCACGTCGGCCGACGGTGGCACCGGTGACATGCAGGTGCGTGCCTGCCTGGGGAGGAAGACAGGGAGAAGGCTGAAGGGGTATGGGCCTGGCGCTGGGCCGAAGGCTGGCTGCTGGCTGCGTGCTGAGCAGAGGTTAGGGAGGGGAGGGAACTGGGCCGGCTGGGCTATGGCCTGGCTTGCTGATCTGGTTATTTTTTCCAAAATCTTTTCCTTTTCTGTTTTGTTTTCTCTTTGTATATTTCCATTTTGAATATGTTTTATATATTTCAAAAGTACAAGAAGGTTTTTATAAAACTAGTAAAATATTGTGGGGCCCTCTTAGTCCATTTGGGCTCCAATAATTTTGGTGGTTTTCAAAATTCAAACCATTTGAAATGCTTTTCAAATAGAGGGAGAGAGTAGGGTTTAGGGTTTGGCATTATTTTCTTCAATGCAAAGCTTAAAGGGATGATGCTCATGATGCACAAACAACCCTAATTGTTGATTAACTAAAACTGGGGTGTTATAGCTCTATCCTCCTTACGAGAATCTCGACCTGAGATTCCAAAGGTAGGAAGAGAGACAGAGAAAGAAAGGAACATGGTCACTCTAAAGATAAGAGGGAAAACACACTAAAAACACACGGAGTATCTCATGGTCAACTCATGGATGGAGTGTTCAAAAACAACTCTGAGGTGACGACATGAAACACACCAAGGTAACAGAGGAAACAAGAGCGGAAAGTTTCAAGTTGTTAGATAGATGGTCTTCATAAGAATTGAGACCATTGAACTTCAGGAGGTTTTGAAGCTTCTAAAGAAGAAAGCTTCCGACAGAAAGATCACAACACAGACTTCGATGAAGAACCCCTACTAAATGACTTAAGTAGAGAGCTTAGGTTGCAGAGATATGGATCAACAAAACCAAGCTGTTGAACTACTTTTGACACAGAAGGGTCACTTTTTCATTCAATAGAAGGCCAAGACAGAAAGGTGTTTTGGTGGAGAGGACTCACAAGAGTCGCAAGAACATGTAGCAAGAGGAACTTCTGATTACCAAAATCATAGTCACTCTTAAAACATAGTTGATAAGAGGAAGGAAACTCTTTATTCATCTAGATTTATCAAAATCTTTGCCAAGATCATGATATTACTTTACACCACTAGGATGAATAGTTAAGAAGATTCCTGATGACACGAGAAGAAAGAAACTTCATTCTCAGACTTCAATTACTTGGCACAACAAGACGCTTGCCAACATAAAGGGTTTGGAGGATTGACCGAGAGACATTTAGCAACACTACTTTAAATGTTCTCGTTGATGTTCGAGAAATCAGACACCAAGTAAAGGTCAGACTTCGGAGACAGACGAAACCATAAGCACAACTCCTATAATGAATTATAAAAGAAGCCTCATGAAGAGTGGTTGTTACTGTTGATTCAAGAGGATATGACAATAGGTCCTTCCGGCTAGGTGTGTCAACCATTACATCAATCTTTCCAGAATTACAAAGAGATCTATGTCAAAGCCTTGGGAAACACCAACCATCGTTGTTGCTTGAGATTCAGCTTTGGTTAGGTGATATGATATTTCAGACTCAGCATGTTCGAATAGAAAGTTTGCAACATTTACCGCAAAGGTAAAGTCACTAGATTCTCAAGACAGGGACTACAATGTCAAGCTCCAATAGACGAGCTAGACTACTAGACCCATGTATTTAACAACTTGTCGAAAGACAATTGCATACATATAAATTACTAGCAATACAACACACATGTGTCCTTAAGGAACGGATATAACTCTACTCGAATCCACGGCGACATCTTTCAACATTTGCATGTGGATCGGAGGAGGTTACTTCTAACATCCAGAACACATACTTCGAGATGACTCAAAGACGGTTCTCAAAAGTTTCCAACATTAATGCCCAATGTTCCACATGTATTCAATCTAACGTGGAGAAGATAAGGATGTCATTGATGGGCTCAACAATAAAATTATCGAGACGCTCCAAGAAGATGGACTCATATGTTGCTTGAACAAGAAAACAATATTGGTCAGATCAAAGGACATGAAGATGTACTCAAGTGAAACATCACAAGTAGAAACACCATCAAGATAGTCCTTGGAACTGAGTTTGACTAGACGATAACCCAAATCTAATCAAAGGTGGGGGAAGATAACATATCCTCAAAGGAGATACTATCTTTCTTCAGCACGAACAAAACTAGACATCCCTTTATGAAGGAACTGGGTCGGATAACACTTTTGTCTTACAACTCTCCAAGTTGTTGTTTAAACTCGTCCAACTAGTTCAAGAGTATCAGTTATGGATCCTTGGAGAAAGAGTAGTTCAGAGAACTTGCTTGCTCAAGAACTTGACAACACGGTCATGTGGCGACATGGCGATACTTCTAGTAGACATCTAGAATATCACGAACCACTGATATGTCACTTAGTTCGAGAGGAAACTTACTTGGTAAGGGAAGAAGACGTAGTCTTAGAGCTTTGGCACAAGCCTAACTCTTTGACCGAAAAGGTGTACCAGAATAACAGACTTGGTAGAACAATCAAACTTCGCTTGGTGATAGGGTTAACCAATCACGCTAAGAATGACACAAATGTCCTTGGAGTTCAAAACAATAAATATTGCTAGAATCTCAGATGGCCACGTTATTACGCACACGCATCACTCACGAGCGCGAAATCTCGAGGAAGGGTGGGTAGATATGTGTAGGAACATCACTTCATTAAGGGGTCGGGAAACTCAGCACGACCTCTTAGCATAAAAGAGTGTGATACTTTAAGGTGGAACAGATAGAAGCTAATCACCACTTCCTGATCTGCAGACTACAACACTTTGACCTGGTCCTAGATATGACGAGGTACTGGAGTTTGTTTCTCCTAGACATTCCAAAATTGTTTGTCTTGACGGACCACAAGATTATCTTGCATCGGAAGACACCAATGCAAATTACTACTTGGCTACCAACCGGTAAACAAAGGTCGGAGAAGAACAAGGGAAAAGGAACATACTTAGGATAGAATCCCAAGATGTGGATGCATAAGTCAACAATATTCCGAAAACCAATGCATATAAGGGGTAAGGTGTGGCAGAGTCACGGACATAGAGGTGAGACTCTAGAGGAGTACTCTTGTCGTGATCTATTTAGTTCCATTAAAGAACATCTGCCATAGCATGTGGTAGAGGAAGTCCTTCATTGTCACAATTCAATCTCGACAAAGACCACAAGCTTGAAGGCTAGAATTGTAATACCATCCATCCTGAGGTAATGTATGAACATCAACAACTGAGGTCAAAGAAAGGATCTTGGGTTAAAGGTCAGCTTCATGTACAAGATTCACAACACCAGAATCCAGCACAATCGGGGATCTTCAGTTCAAGTCCAGGGGTTAAAACCCAAAGAAAGGAGTAATTACTACTTGAGTGACATAGCGTACACTGCAAGATAATAATCACGAGGTAGCTTCCAAAAGAAGAAACGACTTCTGAAGTACCCAAACAACAAAAAGGAGGCACGCGAGGCGAAAGGAAACCTCGAAGCCTAGAACAGAATACTGCAGATCAACAATATAATATTGTGGGTCCGAAAGATAGAGAGATCATGATAGAAAGGAATCTCTTAGATGAAGCAGAGCAAAGGGGAATAAGGAATTCTTAACACACACAACTCTGGAGAACTCAACACTAGGTCAACTGGCTTAGAAACGACATGCCTGAAAAGGCACCTAAGCTTTGAAGAAAGAGACTAGATAGCAAAACTTTTCCAAAGATAACTCGGAGTTAGAGCGAAACTGGATAAGAAGAAAAAGAAGCATACTAGATTTTTCGTAAATACTTTTTATCTTTTAAAATAGTTTTCACAAGCACTAGACTCAACATCGACAAATAGCAAGGTTTTCCTATGGTCGGTACTGCTCTGATACCAAGACCTGTGACACCCACGAGATCAGGGCTAAACAAATCCCAGACCTCCGTCTGACATAAGCTTAACCTTGAGCTCGAGGATATCCAGTGATGAATCGATAACATAACAGTGACCCTACGACACAAAATTATTACAGCGAGCTCATATCTGAGCAGAGAACCAAATTATTACAAGCAGAGGTCACTGACCACAATCATCAAACAACGGAAGTCAAATTACGCTATAAGTATAGCAAACTTAACAAATGGCCTAAGAGGCCTGAAGCATAACGATGACGTCCCAGCCCATAGATTCCAGGCTGCCGGCCAGGAACCCCAAGCTACTCGTCGGTGTCGATGTAGTACCAAACTGATCTTCAGGGAACACTTACTCTGCCAAAAGTATCAACAAAGCAAGGGTGAGTACAGGCTGTACTCCGCAAGACTTATGGCTGGTGGAGTTGTTTTGCATAAAGCCATCTTTGTTTATAAAACAAGAGAGAGAAGAATCTCATCTAATCAGAATATTTTAAAAGGGGATAAGAGAGCGACGTCTCCGAAATATTGATCATCATCTTTTGATATCCACCAAGTCATCATCACCTGAACTAGGATCACCCCCTCGTACCCATGAGGAAGCATCCTTAAGCACACGTTGATCTACCAAGTTTTACGATAATGTTATAGTTCTCTATGATCTCACATCCGTTCCCAAGTCGTCCATAACCGTGGACATGGCTTTCCGAAAGATTATTACCTTGCAGGGGTGTACAACTTTACCCACATGTACCAACCGACTCTTAATGCCAATTGACACACTTCATTGGTGTGCTGACAGAGGGTGTGGTTGGACACGACCTTTACCTTGCTTTCGCCGAGACCATGAGTCATGCAATAAGTATGGTTCCGCCGTAACGGGTCAAATCCCGAAGCTGGTACTTAAAGATGTGAGGCGAGGTTGGTTTACCAGGGGCGCCATCTACCCCAAGCAACCTCGGCTACGCTTACCTACCTGTTATGAATGCACCTGCACTCAGCAAATCTTTCAAAAGGTTTTCTATGCATATGTCGAATGGAACGCCCGAACTATGTGACTCATGGAATATATTAGGCAAGTTAGTCAATCGGGGGGTCCCCATTTACCCCGTGTGGTTGTACGCTCGTCTTGGTTCAAGAGGCAAGAACTCGGGTCCTAGTGGTGGCGAGCATGGGACTAGAAAAACCACATCCCACCGTGGCCTCCCATACAAGCCTTAGCAGGTTTAATCTCATATCATCTCTGATATCATCTCATCACGTTCTCCTGTCATACTAGATTCTCTGCATCTGATAGATCATCTGGATGGACCAGACTCAACAGCTATGCATGGCTAAGCAAGACACAGAATAAGCTCTAGCAGTGCACACAAGCCAAACCTAGTTATGCTAGGAGCAGTGGATCAGGTAATATAAGCTCAAAGGGATTATGCAATAGATAGGATACTCTATCTATCGATAAAAGACCATAGTAGAATCATATGCAACATGGCAGAATTGAAATGCTTTCGAAATCATAGGATTATATCATGGTGGGGCTATGCTCGCCTTTGCCAGTTGAAAACAGAAAGTGGAGCTTCGATAATCTTCTACTTGACTTGGTTATAGTTGGTCAATTATTGTTCTTCAATCCTCGATCTTCGACGGTGTTGATCTCGGTCTTCAATCTTGATCTTGATCTCGTATTCTACCGGGAAGAACCAAACACCAGAAAGAGAGGGAAACGATCAACACATGGCATCGATGCAATGCTCAAGCAAGGATGATGATATGACAAGTTAAATTGTATTGAATTAAAACACTAAAGCATGCTCGACAACTTAATCGAGGTTCCAAGCGGTAGAAACCCTAACTCGGAGAAACTCCGGAACATATGAGAGGGGTTAATTTTGTTCTCTAATTAAACTTGTCATTTAAGTTGATTAACAATGCCTGATTATATCTTAGTTAGATAGGTTACATTTTTCTGAACATTTTGATATATTATTTGTATTTTTCTGATAAACAGATAATTAGATATTGAATTTACAAATTTATTCAATTCCTGAAAATATTAAACCTTTTCTGAAATTAGTAAACAACTCGTTAGACTTTTTTTTACAGCCAGCCAAACTCTACCCACAGCAATTGACTGATGGGCCCTGTGCCACATAGGCAGCCACATGAGCAAAGTGGGACCGGAGGCCGGTTTGACCGGGTTGACCCACGCGTTGCTGACATCAGGCTGACATCAGCGTGACACCAGCACGGCGGTGGGTGCAGATCAGTGACGGGGAGGGCAATAGGGGGCTCTATGGGCAACGCGGTTGGTTCCGTTTGAACCGAAGCAGCAAGGCGAGCAGAACGGTAGTTGCGCCGCTCCATTTGGGTTACCAGAGCGCCGACAGCGACTATGCCCGACGACGGCGGTAGGCGGCGCTCGACGTCCGGGTGAAATAGAGCATGAGGGAGGAAGGGAGAGGGTCCAGGAGGTGCAGGAGCTCACCACGAAGGCAGTGGAGGGGTCGGCAAGGCCGGAGAAGCTCGGCAGCAACATCAATGGCGGCGGCGGAGCTCGAACAGAAGCAGGGAATACAGGGCCTATTCCGATGCTGCAGGCCAACCCGACAAGCGTGCTTTGGTGGAGACATTCCTGGTGAGGAGGCGAAGCCGATGGCATGCTCAATTGCTCGCGGCGGGGTCCAAAACAGTGGCGACCAACGGCGGCTGCAGGGGCTAGGGTTCGGCTTGCTCGGGAAGAAGAGAAAGAGAGCCAGGGAGGGAAAGAGAGGATAGGGGAGAAGGAGAGGTGTCAACGTGGGGTCTTATCCTCACCCTAGAGTGGCGGATGGTAGCACAGATCACAGCGCGTCAGCCGACGGCGACGCCGGCGACACGCAGGTGCGTGCCTGCCTGGGGAAGACGACAGGGAGAAGGCTAAAGGGGTATGGGCCTGGCGCTGGGCCATGTTGGGCCGGATGCTGGCTGCTGGCTGCGCGCTGAGCAGAGGTTAGGGAGGGGAGGAAACTGGGCCGGCTGGGCTGCGGCCTGGCTTGCTGATCTGGTTATTTTTTTCTTTCCAAAATCTTTTCCTTTTCTGTTTTATTTTCTCTTTGTATATTTCCATTTTGAATCTGTTTTATATATTTCAAAAGTACAAGAAGGTTTTTATAAAACTAGTAAAATATTGTGGGGCCCTCTTAGTCCATTTGGGCTCCAATAATTTTGGTGGTTTTCAAAATTCAAACCATTTGAAATGCTTTTCAAATAGAGGGAGAGAGTAGGGTTTAGGGTTTGGCATTATTTTCTATAATGCAAAGCCTAAAGGGATGATGCTCATGATGCACAAACAACCCTAATTATTGATTAACTAAAACTGGGTTGTTACAGTTAGCCTACCCGAGGGAGATCCCCCCGACACTAGCCCCCGAGCGCGCGTAGATTCCGCCCTTAGGCGAAATGTGCACGGGCTCAAAAGCTAGTTTTTTGAAATTTTTGCCGGTTGAATTTGGCGGTTGCGCTGCTCGGCTGCGTCACCATTGACGTTAGCCACAAACAATGATGGTCGTGGGAGGTCGTGTGTCGTGGGGTCGCGTCGGCTGTCGCATCGGGAACTGTTGTCAGCGCCTCGCCTCCCGTGCTGGGATCCTCTGTGCACTGTGTGGGGGGCCGCCACGTGGTGAGCCGGCGGTTTGCCTCCCCGTACCCCTTAAGTAGAGGCCGAGGCGCCCCGCCGCCCACCACTGGTCACTTGCCCCCTTCACCCTTGCCTTCGACGCCGCGGCTCTCGCCATCTTCTGCCTTCGCCCTTCCTCTGTGCCGCCAGTGAGCTCGCGATGTTCGCTCCGCCCGTCCGTGCCGCCAGTCCTTTTCTTTGCCAGAGCGACGGGCAACCGCTGCTCCTCCGCAACTCCTCTTCCACATTCTCCCCCTTGGTCTCCTTCTCCCCCGCGCTCCGCCGCTGCCGCCATGGCCGAAAGCCGAGGCGCTTGCTGCGGTTCCTCCGTGACGGAGGCACAGATGGAGAAGTACCGGCGGTCGCGCCTCCTGCCGACCGTCGGCGAGGTCGAGGTCCGCCTGGCCCCAGCAGATGAGATCTTGCCGGCTCCGCAAGTTGGCGAACGCGTTGTCTTTCTCCCGCATCTGGCGCGTGGCCTGGCCTTTCCGGCCAGCACCTTCTTCCTCTCCTTCCTTGCCCACTTCGATCTTCGCCTCCACCATCTCGGGCCGAATGCAATCGGCATTTTGGCCCACTTTGTCGCTTTCTATGAGTGCTACCTCGGGATCCAACCGGATCTCGGGCTCTTCTGCCGGCTCTTCTTGATCCGGCCCCAAGTGCAATACGCCAAAGGGCCCCTTGTGACCTGCGGTAGTGCCTCGATCTATAGCTGATCGCAGACCGGCTACCCCAAGTTCAAACTGCACGCAACAGTTAAACTGTGGCAGCAGACGTACTTTTCTGTACGGAAATTGGGGTCAGAGGACCGGCTAAACCTCCCGCATTCCAAGACACCGAGTCTAGCCGGGTGCACTAGGAGGAGAAGATCTTCGGATCCAAGGCGGAGTCAGACGCGCTCCTCCAGCGGATGAGGGGGTTGGTGACGACTTGGCCGCTCGCATGGACTCCGAGATGGCGCTGACCCTCATGCTCTCGTGGTACAAGGATGCCCGCCTCGACAAGCTGGTGGACGGCTTCCGAGCCGGCGCGGACCTTGACGCCGTGTGCCGGGCCTACCCGGGGCTCCGCTCCGTCGCCATCACGATTGCCGGCTACGCCGACATCGACAAGGTGCTCACGGACGGCGAAGGGAGTGCGGGGACCAAAGGCGCGGGAGCGGACGGCACGGAAGCGTCTTCCCAGGCTGGCGGGACCGGCACGGCTCCTCCCCACGGCAAGGGTCCCGCTTCTTGAAGGTGAAGACCCCGGGATGCCGAGCGATTTTGTAAAGAATTTTAGCTTCTGGTACTTCGGGTTTGTGAACAACTGGATATGCGAAGGCTTCGTCCTCCGCCATTTGATTTAATCTGCATGTCTGGGTTGCCTTCGTGCACCCATTATCTTTATGCCTTGTTCAACTGGTTTTTCCGGCTGGTCCTCTCCAGCCGGCGATATCTTGCCATTGCCTTGTACTTTCGCAGACCTTTACTTGTGTTCTGCCTTTTCTCCCTCTTGCCTCTCCGACTGACGCTCGCGTGGCCGGACCAGGGAAGCTGCACCGCAGTCCAGCTGCACGCATCTGGTCGCTCTCTGGACCTTTTTCTCTATTACTTTCCGTATCTTACTTCTTCCTTCTCTCTTCTATCTTTCTCTTCCTTGTTAGGTTTGTCTGACGCGCCCGACTAGCTTTGCTTAGTCGGATTGGGCAGGTGGAGCCTTTTTGTTTTGTCTATCCTTGTCCGTCCTTGTCCGGCTGACACAGCCTTCAGCCGGACGCCGCATGCTTCTAGTGGGGGCGCACGTGTAGCCCCCGAGATTCGGAGTGGCTACCACAGATAGGTACTTCGAATCTTCACTGCTTTTGATTTCCGACTCGGTGTGGTTTGTGCAAAAAATAAACATACAGAAAATGACTCCTTGTCAATACGTTGTCGTGTTATATGTCTTTCTATTGTCCGACTAGGGTTTTTCTTTTTTCAAAAACTAGCTCGTGCTTTTCTAGACACTTAGTCACTTTCTCGTGTGCAATACTGTTTACGTTGCACCTTGCCGGACAGCCGGGTTGCGGTCTAGAGCCAGAACCAAAGGGACCTGACAATACACCGCACACGGTACTAGAGGCTTCATAGCCGAAAAAATACCAACTAGGCACATGGTCGGAGATGCCGGATCTGACGCATCTTTCGCCGTTTTTCGTGTGGGATGCCCTCGGTCTTTTGCTCTTGCTAGCTGGACAGCCGGGTTGCGGTCTGTAGCTGAGATGAAGAGTGGGCCTCTGGCATCATCGCACACTACTCAGTCGGTTTATAGAATTGGCAGGGCGGGCCAACCGGCGAGCCCCCGGGCAGGGGTCGACGGAAGCCGGAAAAAGCATTGCAGGAATTTAAACAGATAAGAGCAACGATTTGATTATCCGGCAAGGAGCCCCCGAGCGTCAGCCGGGGTTCCATATCTTTCATTCATTTAGGGATCCGGATACATACACTGGTTTTTGCAACTAAGTGTAAAATGGTCGGAGCAGGTCTGCGTTCCACGGCCGCTCCGTCTCCTCGTCCGTCTTGTCCATCTTGTTCTTGCATGGCTGTTGTGCATTGATGAGGTAGTAGGAGTTGTTGTGCGGCGCTTTGCTGATGATGAAGGAGCCCTCCCATGGAGGGGACAGCTTGTGCATGCCCTTCGTATCTTGTATCAGTCGGAGCACCAGGTCTCCCTCCCGGAATGTGACTGGCTGGATGCGACTGGAGTGATACCGGCACAGCCCTTGCTGGTATATAGCCGATCTGGACAAGGCCAGCTCGCGGGCCTCCTCGAGGAGGTCCACTCTATCCTCCATTGCCTCCTGGTTCTCCTTCTCCGTGTAAAGGAGCTTGCGGGGCGAGTCGAACTCGATGCCTGCCGCAAGAACTGCCTCCGAGCCGTAGGTGAGAAAGAAAGGGGTGAAGCCGGTTGATCTATCCGGGGTGGTGCGAAGGCTCCACAGCACAGCCGGCAGCTCCTCGATCCAACAGTCGGGTGATCGCTCTAGTGGCTCGATCAGCCGGGGCTTGATTCCGGCTAGCACCAAGCCGTTGGCTCTTTCCACCTGCCCGTTGGACTGCGGGTGTGCGACGGATGCGAGGTCTAGTTGGATCCCTTTGTTGTGGCAGAACCGAGCGAAGGCCCCCTTGGCGAAGTTCGTGCCATTGTTGGTGATGATGCTATGGGGGTAGCCGAACCGGATGATGATGTTGCGGAAGAAGGTGACGACTGTGGCCCCGTCCAGCTTCTGGACCGGCTTCGCCTCGATCCACTTGGTGAACTTGTCCACCGCCACCAGCAGGTGGGTCATGCCGGCTCGAGCTCGTTTGAAGGGGCCGACCATGTCCAACCCCCAGACCGCGAAGGGCCAGGTGATTGGTATTGGCTTGAGCGTGGAAGACGGCATGTGCCTTAGCCGGCCGAACCGTTGGAACCCATTGCGCGCGCGAACCAGCTGGTCCGCGTCCTCCGAAGCAGTCGGCCAGTAGAATCCGTGGCGCGTCGCCTTTGACACCAGGGCTTGCAAAGAGGCGTGGTGACCGTACTCCCCCTGGTGGATCTCCTTCAGCAGCCGGTAGTCGGTATCTACATTAACACACCGCTGGAAAACGCATGCGGCGCTGCGCTTGTACAGCTCATTGTTGATGATGGTGTACGTGTGCGCGTGGCGCCGGATCTGCCTTGCCTCCACCTCGTCATCCGGAAGCTCTTCATTGAGGAGGTAGTTCATGAAGGGCTGGGCCCGGGATGGAACTTCCCGGATGGTGAGGATGCTAGCCGGCACGATCTGGAGCTCATCTGGAGGGCGGCCGGGTGGGATACCCGAGTCGGTAGCCCCCGAGCCTTTCGCCTTGCTTGATGTCGGCCTGCCTGAGGAGGAGGCAGCCCCTGGGTCTTTCGAGCCGGAGGACGCAATAGAGGGGCCGGCTCTTTCCAGCCAGCAGCCCCCGGGTCTGCCACCCAGATGATGGACTCGGATTCTGGAGAGGGGGTGATGCTGGGCTTGCAAAGGTGCTCCAAGAACACTCCGGGCGGGATGGCTGCTCTGGTGGATCCGACTCGTGCGAGCGCGTCGGCTGCCTTGTTGTTGACGCGGGGGACATGGTGGAATTTGCAACCCTCGAAGCCAGCACTGAGCAACTGGACGTGGAACCGGTACAGGGCCATGTTGGCGTCCCGAGTATCCCACTCGCTGGATACTTGCTGCACCACTAGATCCGAGTCGCCGAAGCAAAGGATTCGGCAGATGCCGATGTCTTTCGCGAGCCGGAGCCTGTGCGCGAGAGCTTCATACTCGGTGACATTGTTCGACGCGGTGAAGTGGATCTGCAGTATGTACTCCATCCGGTCTCCCTTGGGCGAGGTGAGCACGATGCCGGCTCCCAAGCCCACGCGCATCTTTGAGCCATCGAAGTGCAACCTCCAGTAGTTGGAATCTGGAACCGGTGGCAGGTACTGGCTCTCTGCCCAGTCGACGAAGAAGTCCGCCACCGCCTGAGACTTGATGGTGATCTGGGCTCGTACCGGATGTAGTAGGCGGCCAGCTCGATGGACCACTTGGCTACCCGGCCTATGGTGTCTTTGTTGCCAAAGATTTCGCCAACCGGCAAAGTGGACACCACGGTGAGCGGATGCTCCTGGAAGTAGTGCTTGAGCTTCTTGCAAGCTAGGTACACCCCATAGCACATCTTCTGGTAGTGGGGGTAGTTCTGCTTGGAGAGGGAGAGCACCTCGCTGAGGTAGTAGATGGGGCGCTGAACCGGTTGTGCCTTGCCTGGTTCTGGGAGCTCCACTGCTAGGATGACGATGATTACCCGGTTGGTGGCGGCAATGTAGAGCAGCATCGGCTCCTTTGCAGCCGGTGTGGCGAGAACCGGTGTCGTCGATAGCATGCGATTGAGGTCGTGGAAGCTCGTGTCTGCCTGAGCCGTCCAAGCGAACTTGTCTATCTTCTTCATCAGCTGGTACAGAGGCAGGGCCTTCTCGCCCAGCCGGCTGACGAATCGGCTGAGGGAAGCCAAGCAGCCGGTGAACATCTGGACACCGAGCAAGCTCTGGGGCGGCTGCATCCTCTTGATGGCCGCGATCTTCTCCAAATTGGCCTCGATTCCCCAGCTCGACACGAGGAAGCCTAGGAGTTGTCCTGCTTGCACGCCGAACACGCACTTCTCTAGGTTCATCTTCATCTGGTACTGGCGGAGGTTCGCGAATGTCTCGCCGAGATCTTCCAGCAGGGTCTGCTTTTCCTTCGTCTTGATGACGACATCGTCCACGTGCGCGTGCACATTCCGGCTAATCTGCGAGTGCAAGCATTTCTGCATGCAACGCTGATAGGTAGCACATGCATTCTTCAGGCCAAATGTGCATGGTTACATAGCAGTAAGCCCCATATGGGGTGATGAACAACGTTTTCAATTGATTAGCCGGATTCAACCGGATCTGATTATAACCGGAATAACAATCAAGGAAGGAAAGCAGATCGCAGCCGGCCGTAGAGTCAATCACTTGATCGATACGGGGCAGAGCGAAGGGGTCTTTCGGGCAGGCCTTATTCAGGCTCGTGTAGTCGATACACATACACCAGGTCTTGTTCTTCTTCAACACCAGGACTGGGTTGGCCAGCCAGTCCGGGTGGTACACTTCCATGATGAAGCCAGCAGCAAGTAGCCGGGCGATCTCGTCGCCGATGACCTTCCTCTTGTCCTCCGCGAAGCGACGGAGGGGCTGCTTGACCGGCTTGGCATCAGGGCGCACATGAAGCGAGTGCTCGGCTAACTCCCTCGGCACACCCGACATGTCTTTGGGAGACCATGCGAAGATGTCCCGATTCTCACGGAGGAAGTCGACGAGTGCGTTTTCCTATTTGATGTCCAAGCCGGCACCAATGGTGACGCACTTGGAGGGGTCAGCTGGGTCGAGCGGGATCTGTCGGGTCTCCTTGGATGGCCGGAACGCCATGTCCCCAGCCGGCTTCATGCCAGCCGGCACTTCTTGTTGTAGCATGGACACTTTGCACAGCATCTCGCGCTTCTCCTCGGCGATGAGCAGGGCCTCGGCTATCTTGGCGCCTTCCTTCGTGCAGGCCATGGACCGTCTGTAGCAGCCGACCACAGTGATCACACCATTCGGTCCCGGCAACTTCATTTTGAGGTATGCGTAGTGGGGGACCACCATGAACTTTGCAAGGGCAGGGCGCCCAAGAAGGACATGGTATGTGCTGGCTAGGTTAACCACCTCGAACCAGATTGGCTCGCGCCGGAAGTTCTCTTCCGAACCGAAAATGACATCCAGCCGGATCTTGCCCAGCGGGACACACGGTGGCCCAGGCGCGACGCCGTGGAACACAGTGGTCGAGGGCTGGAGGTCACATTCTCGGATACCCAGCTTCTCCATGGAGGACCGGTAGAGCAGGTTGAGGCTGCTTCCACCGTCTACCAGCACGCGCGAGAACCGACAGGTGCGGGCGTCGGAAATGACAAGGGGGTCCAGCACCATCTCGTGGCCCCCGGGATGTAGGGTTTCGTAGCATGGAAAACAAAAAATTTCTACCGCATACAAACAAACAAGCCAAGATCTATCTACTAGATTGTAGCAACGAGTCGATAGAATAACTCACCCTCGAAGATTCCAAAGTGTTTAACGAGAGCGGATTCTCGTGGGTGATGTAGTCGTACTCTTTCCGATCTCAAGATTGCGTAGACGATCCTTCCATCGCTGCGTTCCGGCAGCGCTCCCGCAGTCGGTCACACGTTCGGTACTCGACGAAGACCTTCCTCTCCCTTGTTCCAGCAGGCAGCGGAGGTTGTAGCACTCTCCTCGCGATTCTGGCAGCACAATGGCGTGGTACCGGAAGTAGAGGGGAGATCTCGCAGGGCTTCGCCTTAAGCCGGAGCGAGTATGGTGGAGTATGAGAGAGTCCTCGGTGTTCTAGGGTTTAGTCACACCAAGGAGGGGGCAAGCTGATGGCTAGGGTTTAGCTAGGCGGCGGCTAGGGTTTTGCCCTAGGGCCGGCGGCGGCTATGGAGGCGGCGGCGGCTTGGGGCTAGGGTTTGGAGGAGAGGATCTTGTGTGTCAAGGAGGGGAGCCCTGCCCCTCCTTATATAGGTGGAGGGGGCCGGCCGGCCAAGGGGAGGGAGAGGAGTCCCTCCCCAGCTCGGCTTGGGTGGGCGCCGCCGGTTGGAGGAGGGAACTCCTCCCCAACTCGGTTTCCCACTCCTCCTCTTTTCCTCTTTCCAAATTTAGCCGTTTGACTTTTCAAACTAGCTGTTTGACTTTTCAAACTAGGATTTGAATTAATCCTTTATTTGGTTCAGCGATGACACTTAGTACATGATGCAATCATACCAACTTGATACAACACATTCATGTACCCTTCCCCTCCGGAGTGCCGGACATTCCGGAACCTTCTAGAACATTCCCGATGAGAACACCGGAACCATTCCCCAACTCCGAAACGGGACTTTCCTTATATGAATCTTATTCTCCGGACCATTCCGGATCTCCTCGTGATATCCCGGATCCCATCCGGGACTCCGAACAACATTCGGTCTCTTTCTCATCATTCCATAACTACTCAAAACAACGTCGAATCCTTAAGTGTGTCTCCCTACGGTTCGTGAATTATGCGGACATGATCGAGACACTTCTCCGAACAATAACCAATAGAGGAATCTGGAAATTCATATGGCTCCCACATATTTCTACGATTACTTTGCGATCGAATGAACCACTTACATATGATATCAATTTCCCTTTGTCTCACGATAGTTTACTTATCCGAGGTTATGATCGTCGGTATCTCTGCATACCTAGTTCAACCTCGTTACCAATAAGTACTCTTTTCTCTTTCCCGTGATATGTGATCCCTTGTGAGCCAGTCACATGCTTGCAAGATAATTGGATGACATTTCACCGAGAAGGCCCAGAGTATATCTATCCGTCATATGGATGGACAAATCCCACTCTTGATCCATGTGTTTCAACCAATACTTTCCGAACACTCAATGCCACCTTTATAGCCACCCAGTTACGGTGTGGTGTTTGATGTCATCAAAGCATCCATCCGGTAAAGGTGATATGCATGATCTCATGGTCGAAGGAATTAGATTACTATGTATCAGAAAGCATATAGCAATTGAACTATTAAAATGACTTGATCTTTATGCTACGCTTATCTATAGGAGTATGTCCATCATATCATTCTCCTAACAATATGATCTTGTTGTTAATAACATCTCAATGTTCATGATAGGGAAACCACAATCATCCATTAACCAACAAGCTAGTATTATATAGAGGCTTTACTAGGGACTTCAAATTAAGTTTACAAATCACACAAGTATTAATGTTTCCTTGTTAATACTATTATAGCATGAATGTAAACATTTATCATAAACACAAAGATATAATAATAACTACATTTATTATTGCCTCTAGGGCATATCTCCAACAGTCTCCCACTTGCACTAGAGTCATCTAATCTAGATTACATGGTAATATACCAAACACCCATGGCAGTTTGGTGCTGGTCATGTTTTGCCCTCGGGAGAGGTTTAGTCAACGGATCCGCCACATTCAGATCTGTGTGTACTTTGCAAATCTTTATATCCCCATCTTGGATATGTTCTCGAATAGCATGAAAACGTAGCTTGATGTTCTTCAGCTTCTTGTGTGACCTTGGTTCTTGCGCATTGGCTATGGCGCCCATGTTATCACAGTAGATAGACATTGGGTCCAGCGCACTAGGAACCACACCTAGCTCTGTAATGAACTCTTTCATCCATATCGCTTCTTGTGAAGCCTCCGAAGCAGCCATGTATTCCGATTCAGTTGAAGATCTCGCCACAACGCTTTGCTTTGCACTCCTCCAGCTAACTGCTGCACCATTCAAAATAAATACGTATCCAGATTGTGATTTAGAATCATCTGGATCGGTGTTCCAACTAGCATCGGTGTAACCATTAACAACGAGCTGTTCATCACCTCCATAAGAAAGAACCATATCCTTAGTTCTTCTCAAGTACTTAAGGATGTTTTTGACCGCTGTCCAGTGATCCACTCCTGGATCACTTTGATATCTGCTAGTTAAACTAACAGCATATGCAATGTCGGGTCTAGTACATAGCATGGCATACATTAGAGATCCTATGGCTGAGGCATAGGGAGTCTTACTCATCCTTTCTCTATCTTCTGCCGATGTCAGACTTTGAGTTTTACTCAAGGTCGTATTGGGCAACATGGGCAAGAACCCTTTCTTGCTATCTTCCATTCCAAACTTCTTTAGAACTTTGTCCAAATATGTACTCTGTGACAATGATATTTGGCGTTTCGATCTATCTCTATAAATCTTTATGCCTAATATGTAAGCTGCTTCGCCAAGATCTTTCATTGAAAAACTATTATTCAAATATTCCTTGACACTATTAAGAAGGTCTACATCATTCCCAATCAACAATATGTCATCTACATATAGTATTAAGAATGCTACAGAGCTCCCACTCACTTTCTTGTAAATACAAGCTTCTCCATAAGTTTGTATAAAACCAAAACTTTTGATCACCTTATCAAAACGTTGATTCCAACTTCGGGATGCTTGCTTCAATCCATAGATGGACCGTTGAAGTTTGCATACCTTGTTAGCATCTTTAGGATCGACAAAACCTTTGGGTTGCATCATATACAACTCTTCATCAATGTCTCCATTGAGAAATGCTGTTTTGACATCCATCTGCCATATCTCATAATCATAATATGCAGCGATTGCTAACATAATCCTCACAGACTTTAACTTCGCTACTGGTGAGAAAGTCTCATCGTAGTCAACTCCTTGAATTTGTCGAAACCCTTTTGCGACAAGTCGAGCTTTATAGACAGTAACATTACCATCAGCATCTGTTTTCTTCTTGAAGATCCATTTGTTCTCGACAGCCTTCCGGCCATCCGGTAAGTCCACCAAAGTCCATACTTGGTTTTCGTACATGGATCCAATCTCGGATTTCATGGCTTCTTGCCATTTATTGGAATCTAGGCTCATCATTGCTTCCTCATATGTCTCAGGGTCATCGGTGTTGTCCACCAACATGACACTCATAACGGGATCATAGCAATCTGGAGTGGTACGAGTTCTCGTTGACCTGCGAGGCTCTGTAGCAACTTCAACCGAAGTTTCATGATCATCATAATTAGCTTCCTCTCTTATTGGTGCAGGCACCACAGGAACTTCTTCCGGTGCTGCGCTACTCGCAATTTCGAGAGAAGGTTCGACAACCTCGTCAAGTTCCACTTTCCTTCCAGTCACTTCTTTCGAGAGAAATTCCTTCTCTAGAAAGGATCCATTCTTGGCAACGAAGATTTTGCCTTCGGATCTATGATAGAAGGTATACCCAATAGTTTCCTTCGGGTATCCTATGAAGACGCATTTTTCCGCTTTGGGTTCAAGCTTGTCCGGCTGTAACTTCTTTACATAGGCTTCGCACCCCCAAACTTTAAGGAACGACAATCTAGGTTTCTTCCCAAACCATAATTCATACGGTGTCGTTTCAACGGATTTAGATGGTGCCCTATTTAAAGTGAATGCGGCTGTTTCTAATGCATAACCCCAAAATGATAGCGGTAAATCTGTAAGTGACATCATAGAACGAACCATATCTAAGAGAGTTCGATTACGACGTTCGGACACACCATTACGCTGTGGTGTTCCCGGCGGTGTCAACTGTGAAAGTATTCCGCATTTCTTCAAATGCTCGCCAAACTCGTAACTTAGATATTCACCTCCACGATCAGAACATAGAAATTTAATCTTCTTGTTACGTTGATTCTCTACCTCACTTTGAAATTCCTTAAACTTCTCGAAAGTTTCGGACTTATGTTTCATGAAATAGATATACCCATATCTACTCAAGTCATCCGTGAAGGTAAGAACATAACGATAACCACCGCGCGATGCTACACTCATTGGACCACATACATCGGTATGTATGATTTCCAATAAGTCCGTAGCTCGCTCCATCATACCAGAAAATGGAGTCTTAGTCATTTTACCCATCAGACATGCTTCGCATCTTTCAAGTGATTCGAAATCAAGTGATTCAAGAAGTCCATCGGAATGGAGTTTCTTCATACGCTTCACTCCAATGTGACCAAGACGACAGTGCCACATATAGGTCGAGTTATCGCTCAATTTCAAATGTTTAGCTTCAATGTTATTAATGTGTGTATTTCCACTATCGAGATTCAATAAGAATAGACCATCTATCAAAGGTGCATGTGCATAAAACATATTACTCATATAAATCGAACAACCATTATTCTCGGACTTAAACAAGTAACCGTCTCGCAATAAACAAGATCCCGATATAATGTTCATGCTTAACGCAGGCACCAAATAACAATTATTTAAGTATAAAACTAATCCCGATGGTAGATGAAGGGGTAGAGTGCCGACCGTGATCACATCAACTTTTGATCCGTTTCCCACGCGCATCGTCACCTCGTTCTTCGCTAGCTTCCGTTTATTCTGCAGCACCTGTTTCGAGTTACAAATATGAGCAACCGAACCAGTATCAAATACCCAGGCACTACTACGAGTACTAGTGAGATACACATCAATAACATGTATATTAGATATACCTTTCTTCTTGATGTTGCCGTTCTTCAAATCCGTCAAGTACTTTGGGCAATTCCGCTTCCAGTGACCTTCTCCCTTGCAGTAAAAGCACTCAGTATCAGGCTTAGGTCCAGCCTTGGTCTTCTTCGTCGGCGTGGTAACTTTCTTACCACCCTTCTTGAAGTGTCCCTTCTGCTTAGACTTGCCTTTCTTGAATTTGGTGGTCTTATTGACCAACAACACTTGGTGCTCTTTCTTGATCTCCACTTCTGCAGACTTCAACATGGCAAAGAGTTCTGGCAACGTCTTGTTCATGTTTTGCATGTTGTAGTTCATCACAAAGTTCTTGTAACTTGGTGGTAGTGATTGGAGGACACGGTAAATCCCCAAAGCATTAGGAATCACAATACCCAAGCTTTTAAGTTTGTTTGCGTGCCCAGACATCTTAAGCACATGCTCACTGACGGAGCTGCCCTCTTCCATCTTGCAGTTAAAGAACTTTTCAGAAGCCTCATAGCTTTCAATTGCCGCATGAGTCTCAAAAATCAATTTGAGATCCTCGACAATATCATATGGGTCTGAATTCTCAAACCTTTTCTGAAGCTCCGATTCTAAACCATACAAGATAGCACACTGAACTGTGGAGTACCGAGTCTTCCGAGTGAGGTAAACATTCTTTACTTCATCGGCAGCATCAGCTGCAGGTGGGTCACCCAGCGGTGCATCCAGCACATAGGTCAAATTACCAGCTGTGAGGACAATCCTCAAATTGCGGAACCAATCCGCGAAGTTGCTTCCATTGTTTTTCAACTTTTCTTTCTCTAGGAACGCATTAAAATTGATGGTAGGGGCTGCCATTGATCTACAACATATTTGCAATAGTTTAGACTAAGTTTATGACAAATTGAGTTCAAATTAATAATAAAATTAATCTAGGTGAACTCCCACTCAAAACAATATCCCTCACATTGTTTTAGTGATCACACGAACCAAATCCACCACATCAACACCGATCATCACGAGAGTTGATATAGTTTCAATGGCGAACAATCGACATGTTCATCATATCTACTATATGATTCATGCTTTACCTTTCGGTGATCCGTGTTCCGAGACCATGTCTGTACATGCTAGGCTCGTCAAGATCAAACCTTAGTTTCCGCATGAGCAAATCTGGCTTGCTCACGTTGTATGCACTTGCAGAATCTAACACACCCGATCATCACGTGGTGTTTCGAAACAACAAGCTTTAGCAACGGTGCTAACTAAGGGTGAACACTTTATGACTTGAAATTCATGCGCATGAGGGATCATCTTATAATGCTACCGTCGTCTACTAAGCAATACAAGATGCATAAAGGATTAACATCACATGCAATTCAAAATATGTGATATGATATGGCCTTTCTTCTTTGTGCTTCCGATCTCCATCTTCTAGCACGAACATGATCTCCATCATCATCGGCATTGCATCAAGGTCAATGACGCTTCTCCATGGTTGTCGTCCACCGGCTTCAACTATTACAACTACTTTGAATAGACACGCGTGTCTTAACATAAATTAAAGACAACCATATGGCTCCTGCCGGTTGCCAACTTACAATAAGGAACATTGCATACATCAAATATAATCACAATCATGGCCATATCACATCACAACACACCCCTGCAAAACAAAGTTAGACGCCTCTACTTTCTTTGCATGTTTTACGTGGTTCGGGGCTTTCAATAAGTGTCGTTCTAACTTACGAACATGAACCACAACATTGATACTAGTATTGTTAATCACCTGTTGTAAATTGGATCTTAACTATGCTAGGAGAAACAGGCACCCGCAAAGCCACTTATGCAATACAAGTTGCATGTCAAGCGTGGAGCAAGTCTCATGAACGATGTCATGTAAGGTTAGCCCGGGCCGCTTCATCCCAACATCCCGCAAGATGCAAAGTACACAAGAAGCAATCGACAATAAAAGCATCAACGCCCACAATGACTATTGTGTTCTACTCGTGCAACAGATCTACATATAGACACGGCTCTGATACCACTGTAGGGTTTCGTAGCATGGAAAACAAAAAAATTCTACCGCATACAAACAAACAAGCCAAGATCTATCTACTAGATTGTAGCAACGAGTCAATAGAATAACTCACCCTCGAAGATTCCAAAGTGTTTAACGAGAGCGGATTCTCGTGGGTGATGTAGTTGTACTCTTTCCGATCTCAAGATTGCGTAGACGATCCTTCCGTCGCTGCGTTCCGGCAGCGCTCCCGCAGTCGGTCACACGTTCGGTACTCGACAAAGACCTTCCTCTCCCTTGTTCCAGCAGGCAGCGGAGGTTGTAGCACTCTCCTCGCGATTCCGGCAGCACAACGGCATGGTACCGGAAGTAGAGGGGAGATCTCGCAGGGCTTCGCCTTAAGCCGGAGCGAGTATGGTGGAGTATGAGAGAGTCCTTGGTGTTCTAGGGTTTAGACACACCAAGGAGGGGGCAAGCCGACGGCTAGGGTTTAGCTAGGCGGCGGCTAGGGTTTTGCCCTAGGGTCGGCGGCGGCTATGGAGGCGGTGGCGGCTTGGGGCTAGGGTTTGGAGGAGAGGATCTTGTGTGTCAAGGAGGGGAGCCCTGCCCCTCCTTATATAGGTGGAGGGGGCCGGCCGGCCAAGGGGAGGGAGAGGAGTCCCTCCCCAAATCGGCTTGGGTGGGCGCCGCCGGTTGGAGGAGGGAAGTCCTCCCCAACTCGGTTTCCCACTCCTCCTCTTTTCCTCTTTCCAAATTTAGCCGTTTGACTTTTCAAACTAGCTGTTTGACTTTTCAAACTAGGATTTGAATTAATCCTTTATTTGGTTCAGCGATGACACTTAGTACATGATGCAATCATACCAACTTGATACAACACATTCATGTACCCTTCCCCTCCGGAGTGCCGGACATTCCGGAACCTTCTAGAACATTCCCGATGAAAACACCGGAACCATTCCCCAACTCCGAAATGGGACTTTCCTTATATGAATCTTATTCTTTGAACCATTCCGGATCTCCTCGTGATATCCCGGATCCCATCCGGGACTTCGAACAACATTCGGTCTCTTTCTCATCATTCCATAACTACTCAAAACAACGTCGAATCCTTAAGTGTGTCTCCCTACGGTTCGTGAATTATGCGGACATGATCGAGACACTTCTCCGAACAATAACCAATAGAGGAATCTGGAAATTCATATGGCTCCCACATATTTCTACGATTACTTTGCGATCGAATGAACCACTTACATACGATATCAATTTCCCTTTGTCTCACGATAGTTTACTTATCCGAGGTTATGATCGTCGGTATCTCTGCATACCTAGTTCAACCTCGTTACCAATAAGTACTCTTTTCTCGTTCCCGTGATATGTGATCCCTTGTGAGCTAGTCACATGCTTGCAAGCTAATTGGATGACATTTCACCGAGAGGGCCCAGAGTATATCTATCCGTCATATGGATGGACAAATCCCACTCTTGATCCATGTGTTTCAACCAATACTTTCCGAACACTCAATGCCACCTGTATAGCCACCCAGTTACGGTGTGGTGTTTGATGTCATCAAAGCATCCATCCGGTAAAGGTGATATGCATGATCTCATGGTCGAAGGAATTAGATTACTATGTATCAGAAAGCATATAGCAATTGAACTATTAAAATGACTTGATCTTTATGCTACGCTTATCTATAGGAGTATGTCCATCATATCATTCTCCTAACAATATGATCTTGTTGTTAATAACATCTCAATGTTCATGATAGGGAAACCACAATCATCCATTAACCAACAAGCTAGTATTATATAGAGGCTTTACTAGGGACTTCAAATTAAGTTTACAAATCACACAAGTATTAATGTTTCCTTGTTAATACTATTATAGCATGAATGTAAACATTTATCATAAACACAAATATATAATAATAACTACATTTATTATAGCCTCTAGGGCATATCTCCAACACGGGATTCGGGAGCGAATTCGGCTGGTCTGCCTGGCTCAACTTGAGACGCAGGGGGACTGGGGGGACGACAACGTTCACCTCTGCGCTACGCTGCTTTCGGCCGCGATTGTCAATCGGCTCGGCCTCGAAGATGTGGTAGTTCTCGTGATGTTGGGGGTAGCCTCTATTGCCGCTGTTGTTGTCGGCTGCCCTAGCCGGTGGCGGGGGACCTCCGGGAGGGGTGGAGGGAGAGGAGGTAATCAGGCATGCTCCTTGATCTGGCGGGTCCAGCTGCACTGCCGAGTGGTGTGCGTAGCCGGCTTGGTGCCGCTGTGGTACTTGCAGTGCCTGTCGAACATTTGCTCGAAGGTGAAGGCATTCCTCTGCCTCTTGTCCTTGTGGGCCAGCGCGCCCTACACCGTGTTGACTTGCCGCTGGTGGTAGCGCGGGCTCTGCTGCTCAACCGGGTGCTTGCCTTGGTAGCGGCTGTCGTTGCCATGTCGCCGGGATGATTCGGCATCTCTGCCTTGACCGACTGGCTTCTCTCGAGCCGGCTCGGTGGGAACCGGTCGTCCCTCCGTGTTTACTCGGAGGGGCTTCTTCATTGTCGCGTCCGCCGTGGCGTACTGGTCGGCAATGGTCATCAGCTCCGCCATGGTCTTGGGCACATCGCTCAGCATCCGGTGGCCATCGTGCCCTCGCGACACCCTTCGATGAAGAAACCAATTGATTGGTCCATCCACCCCCCTTTGCAGGAGTTGCGCAGCTCGGTCCATTGGGCGAGGTACGCGCGATCCGACTCGCGGTCTCCCTAGACGCATAGAGAAATATCGCGGGGCCTGCCGGGACGCTTGTACGTGCCGTTGAAGTTCTGGATGAATACTTTCTCGAAATCCGGCCAGGCATTGATGCTGTTGGGAGCGAGGCTGTTGAGCCAAGTCCTGGCCAAGCCGGTCAGCATGAGAAGGATGTAGCGAACCGCACGCTCTTGTTGCCGTGGGCGATTCCGACTACGGTGACATAGTCGGTCAACCAGTCTTCCGGCTTCATGCTGCTATCGTACTTGGGGGTGTCTCGGGGCAGGGAAAACTTGTCGGGAGAGGGATCCTTTCGGATGCACGGCCCGAAGCACACTGGGCCGGTTGCATCCTCCTCCTCAGTGAGGCGGGATTCCATCAAAAGGTCGATGTGGTTGCGCGCATCCGGCTCGACCGGATTGGGAGCTCCCACCCGGCCGGTGAGGCGGGATGGTGGAGGGGGTGGAGGTGGGTTCTGGCCAGCCAGAGGTGGGTGGCTTGTGGCGCCTTGCTCGTTGCGAGGCTGGCTGCTGCCGGAGTGGCGACGCTTGGAGCGCGAGGGTTGCTGACCCGGAGATGCGGAGCACTCGGTCTGGCGGGGTCCTCCCCGGCTGTTGCCAGCCAGACGGTTCCCACAGGAACCAGCTCCTGCCTCATGTGCGATGCAAGCTGCATCGGCCTGCTCGTCGGCCACGCGCAGCAGATGCTGCACTCGCTGGAACTAGCACAGCATTTCCTCCCCCTCCAGGTGGGGTAGGTCTTCCGCGACGACTCGCGCCGCCCGGACATTCTTGACTGCGGTGTCGTAGACGGGCGGAGGGAAGTAAGTGCGGGAAGCCAACTCGAGATCGTGCTCGAAACGGGTGCCCAACTCTCCCCCGCGACGCTGCACGGAGCCCAGCCGGCTAGGATCCTCGTAAGCCGGGGTGAAGCCATGCGCACGACTATACTCGTGGATATTGCACTCCATCCGGTACTTGGTGGAGGCCAGTCCCTAGGCCTGTTGGAGCAGACGCTCACGCGCCGCCTCGATCTTGGCCATAGCTATCTCTGGGCCATCCCCAGGATGCACCGGCTCGAGGAGTTCCTCGATAACCTCGTCCACCACGCCCTTCTCGCGCACCGGAGTGGACGGGCCGGCTTGGTCCCCGCCGTGCTCGAGAGGGGGATGACGGTTGTTGCCTGAGCCGGCCATCATCACCTCCATGGCGCCGGGCGCAACGAGCGCGCTGCCGGCTGAGGGCAACGGCTCGGCGAAAGAGACGATTTCCCGGGGGAAACGCTCCGGCACGATGGGGACGTAGACGGGCAGGTCGCCGAATAGCAGGATGGAGCCGCCTGCCGGGAAACTGGATCCGACGAAGCAGTGAGCGTTGTCGATAACACAGTCAAATTTGCCCAGCGTGAGCACGAGGCCGGAAGCAACGCGCTCGCCGGACAAAGTGCAGCGTCCCATGCGGAACGTCACTCCGGTCGCCGCCATGTCTGCCCCATGGTGGGAGCCAACTGTCGTTGTTATGGAAACGGCAGAGCCTAAGAAGGCTAGATAGAGGCGTGGGAGCAAGCAGGGAAGCGTGCGACGGCGTCCACAGGCGGGATTGGGTACAAGCAAGCATCGGGGACACAAGAAGTACCCAGGTTCAGAGCCCTCGGGTTGAGGTAAAACTCCTACTCCTGTCGATCTGACTATAGGGATGAACACAAAGGGCTACAAGGCTCCTCGAGCTGTATCTGGTCTGGCTAAGGATCTAGGAGAGTCCAACCCTTGCTATGTTGCCCCTGCTGCCCCTTATATAGGCCGAGGCGGCATGGGCAACGGCCTGGCCGACTGGCGGGTCCCATAGGCGGGCCCCAGCCGGCTAGGTCATCTAAAGTGGCCGGCATGAAGGGTGTGTACCCACAATCAAGCCCATGTCGCCACGTAGTCTACAGTGGTCGTCGTGCGGGTAGTTACGCACAGTGCCACCTACTGTCTAATGTTGCAACTGTCATCGGTAAAGTCGTCGGTATGGGCCGAGTGTCTAAGTATCCTTTCTGTCTTGTCCGTCGTCCTGGGCGTACTACGCACTTTTCTCTACGTCACCCTGTACCTTGCCTGTCTTGAGTGGCCGGCTAGGGTGGCCTAGCCGGCTGACGTTCCTGGGCCGGATGGTCGAATCCATTCGGCTACTCTTCTGCCCTTGCTTGTCTCATCCAGCTGGTCTTTCTGCCAGTTGACTCCTGGTATGTCTTGCTCCGGCCGGCTGACTTAATCCAGTTGGCTAGCAAGCTTTGTTGATGGTTCTTATCCGGCTGGCTGGTTTGCTAGCTTGGTCTTGGTCTGGCCTTCCTTCTGATCTGTCTTTGAGTTTCTGCGTCCGTCTGGGCAGCCGGCTTGCAGGTTAGTGCCTTGTATCCTGTCCGGTTAGCCTACCCGGGGGTGATCCCCCTGACAGGTGCGGACTTGGGAACGGCATGGTGGTTGCCTTAGGCGGCGACGCTGCATCTCAATCTCTCTCTAACGGATCTGTGGTATCAGCCATGGCTTCGAAAGGGGTGAAGACTAGCCCACTTGTTTCGTTCGCCTAAAACTGGTCGGTGGTGTGGGGACTGCCGGATTGGCCTGAATAATGGTGGCGGTCCTAGGGTTCATTCCGCGTGAATACAAAGATCTTGGCTGCCTATTCTCGATGATCTGGTCTAGAGCGGCGAGGTCCGGAAGGCTTCGCCGGCGAACTCCCATGGGCGACTATGCCTAGAGATTGTTGGATTGGATTGAATTCGGTCGGACGTACCCATGTTTTTTCTGGCCGTTTGGTTTCAGCGAAAGTGTTGTGAAGCTCTCATATATATTACCATCATGTGTCATGTCTTTGACGATCCATGGTAAAGTCAGACGCGGAGAATGTTAGAAAAGCTGGAACATCAGAAAAGTGATGGTGATTTGAGTCTTTGTGGTGACGAGGAACTGGCTGCATGATCTATGGCTCGCAGCAGCGACTGTTTATGGGGGCGATAACACAAGAGGGGCTCCTATTCTTACCTTGCAGGGTAAAAATCTAAGGCCTAACCTTAATTGGTTGTGCCTGGCAACGGCCTTGTTGAACGTATTGTTTTGTGAGTGAGGACTTTTTTCAGGGTGAAAATCTATGATCTTTGATCAGGCGACAACAACGCTTGTGCACTATTTCCTTCTTAAAGGCGTCTCTATTGGAATGGTTGGAGTACTGGTGTTGTTCTGGTGATGTTAGTGTCGTTGCTTCGAGAAATCGTTCTCCGTAGCGAGTCTTTTTTTACATAATTTGTTGGGTTGTGTGCATCCATAAGGCCATTAGGGTATGCGTTGTTGCAGTCTATATGTAATTGGTATTTTGTGATATTAATATATACTATTTTCTAGAAAAAATATCATATCTTACATTAATGTATACCACGAGTTGTTTGGTCGTTTGACTACATGCTATAGACTGGAAAGATACAAAATACATGCAAAATAACACATAGAAAAAATCCTATCGTTTTTAACCATATTTCTAAGAAAGGCAATCCTTCAGAATTCATACAAAATTCGTTTGAACCAAATAGGCCTATTGAACGGAGCCAAATATGCAAGCTTACAACAAAGCATTCAAGAAAAGGAAAAGCGGAATGTTATATCCTGCCCGCTCGCCGTGTGGGCGGCTAGCGCTGCACAAGACACACCTCATATTGGGCCGGCCTAGTTCGTGGCAAAAAAATTGCTTTTTCTTTTCATTTGTTTATTTTTCCTTTTTTGTATTTTGTTTCTTTTTTAGTAATTTTATTTCTATTTATTTATTTATCCTATTTATTTATTTTATTCTTGTTTTTGTTTTCTTTAAAATCAATTTTCCAAATTTTGGTTCTTGGTTTTTGAAATTGGTTCGTGATTTTTGAAACTGGTTTATGATTTTCTAACTGGGTTCATGATTTTTGAAACTGTGTTCATGTTTTTAATTTTGGGTTCCTGGTTTTTGAAATTGGTTCATATTTTTCTAAGTTGGTTTATGATTTTTGAAAATGGTTCATGACTTTTATAAATTGATTCATAATTTTTAAAATTGGTTCATAATTTTCAAATTTTATTAATTTTGAAAATTTGTTTGTGATATTAAAAAATCTACAATTCTTAAAATCTACTATAGTATTATTATAGAGAATGTTCAGAGCTTAAATAAAATACATAAAAAATAAATAGAAAAGAAAAAATATTGTTAACTGGGCCGGCCCATTACCGCACGGCTTTAGGCGGTGTACGGGTTGCGCCGGTTGAAGCGGTGTATAGCACACCCTGTAAGGAAAATATGCGCGGACAATTCCGTTCTCTCAGCCCAGAAGATCGAACGAATCTATCTCAAATCGAATGTATATCACAGGCCCAACTGACTATCTGAAAGCCCATTAAACACCGGCCCAGAGCCCACCACGAGCCTACATTGCCATCCATGCCGTGAACTTCCTCTGAAATATCCATCTCGTGACCAACGATCTCGACTCCAACCGTCACGCCGCCGCCATCCATACCTCGGCCTTCCAGCTCCTCCTGCTGTCCTCCGCCTCAAAGCACTAGCCCGTGGAAGAGATCATCGGGAAGGCGCTCTGGCGGCGGCGAAGGTAATTTATTGAAGTGCTTTGCCTTGTTTTTCCTCTTTCCCTTCCCGGCAACATTGGTGGCTTATATCGCCTAAGTTGAGATGGAACTTTACACCAACGAGCTTCAGAATCTCCACATCACCACCTCTCACGATGAGGAAGCAGAGCCCGTCGCCATCTTCGTAAATGACTACATGGATGAGGAGGAGGATGACGACGAGGACTTGGAAGAGCCGCAAGTAAACCTTATTCTTTGCGCGGGAGCCAAAGAAACCACTGGACTGACATCTTCTTCTCCCCCAACACTTCCCCGATAAAGCTAGCGGTGCCC
Organism: Avena sativa; assembly: GCA_916181665.1. Lineage (NCBI taxonomy): Eukaryota > Viridiplantae > Streptophyta > Magnoliopsida > Poales > Poaceae > Avena > Avena sativa. The sequence continues at coordinate 5,084,134 of OV702293.1, read as the reverse complement.
CGTTGCGCGGTATAATACAACCATGCTGTGTTGTTGCATTATATATGCGTCATGAATTTGTTTTTAAATTCTATTTGAGATTTCTTTTATTTATTGTGAAAACTACATTGCCTTTTTCAGGCATGGCTTGATCCTGTCAATTTGCCATCAGGCAAGTCAAGTACTTGCGGCTTCTGTGGCGACCCGCTGCGTTTTGTCCTGCACGTTCCATCCACTGATTTCTATATATGGTTAACTCTAGCTGCTTACTTATATTGTGGACTTGGAAGTAAAACTGGTTTTCTTAAAATGTAGCTCAATGTGCCATTTCTGTCAAAGGAGACAGCATACCACCGCACATTCTTGGTCTTCATGTGTCCATCCATGACTTGCTTGCTGGGAAAACACAGGGCAGGAAATCCTATAAGAAGGTAATAATGCTTGTTTGTTTGTTGATTGTTATAGTGTTCAACCGAAGGTTGTGCATTTCTCGTGTTGATCGCTTGTGTTGCAGTGTGAAGGTTTTCAGGTGCCAGCTGCCCAAGGATAACCCATTTTACCCGGTTGAAGAGCCCAAGGACTGCACTAGGACACAATGTGCAGGAGGTACTAGCTTTATTTGATTCACCAATCTTGTTTCGTAGTGTTGCTTTTTTTTCCGACAAAGTGGTAATTTTGGTGGAAGGGTTTAACACTAGTCGAAAGCATAAAAGCAATTGGTCTGTCTACCTCTAATTAGTCGACCGTGATTTCACCGGACTTGGCACCTGACAAACTTATTACCGCTTCCCTCAGTAACTTTATCTCTCTTAACATACTGAAATTAACGCTCCCTTTTAATAACATGATTATCTCTACTTACTTACATTATTTTTATTTGATCCTAATTACTCATACCTGGTTGAGGCTTGCACTATGTAGCGCATGCATGTGTTGGCCTGTACTTTTAGCCTAGGGAATCCTTTAGCCTAACAAGCATGCAGTTCTTGCTTCCACACACTCAACTACCTCTCAATATGTGCATATAATTACTGAACGTGCAACTATCTTGCACACCATGCTTTTTAATATTAGTGAAATCAAGATACTGTTCTAAGAAGCACCAGGTATATATTCATCAATCATACAAATCGTCGTGTCTAATGTGCTTTATCCGATTGTTTCTTCTGCTTGGATCATTAGAATTAGATGATCTCACTGTTTTAGGGTGAATCTGATCGTGATGTTCTTATTCAGGAATTGCATTGGTGCGCTACTCACGAGAATGATTGCTGTCAAATACCAGGTTCATCCGATGGCTCTATTCTGCCAGGTGCCCGAAAAGGATGTTTCCTTAGTGCTGTTTGAGCTCTTAAGTGTGTATCCAATGTAAAAAATATATATTGGTTTCAACTATTTGCAGTGTTGGCTGGCATTGCATGGCCTGAATATGTGCTGGTGTATGATGAGGAGACCCCTTGTTTCTCTAGTGGCGGAAATAGCTCAGAACAGTTGGTGCAAGGACTAAACAAACCAGATGACATAACACTTTGAGGTTTGTTATTTTCGTAATACTTTGTGATACCTTTTGGTTTGTTGCCAGTGAGTTTTTAGCACCATAATGCAATTTTTCTGTAGGCTGATGAGGACGATAGATGTTGGGCATCATTCATGGACCGTACCCTCACGGGATAGACGAAATCAAGGTCAAGTGTTGAGGTGAGTGTGAACGAGTGCCATTAATTTTGTTCTGTCTTTTCCTTTTCGAGCATGAAAATTCCTATTGGATAATCATGTATTGTTTTCATCTTAACCATTAACTTGTAGAATATCAATGGTTACACTCATTGCCTTGACTAATTACAACAAACAAAATTGCCTTATTACTAGAATAGTGTGTTCAACACGGACAAAAATTTCTTCGGAAAAGGGGGAAGTACGTTATGATGTGCCAGGGAATGTGGACTTGTCTCTCTCATTCTTAGGACCTCGGGAGGCTCCCGATTCATTTACTTTGACATGTTAAACCTAGAGACACCAACGATTAAGCTGTGTGATCATCTTCGTCATCTTTGCTTCACGTTCTCCAAGAATCATGATGGTGCACTTTGTATGTGGGTGGCCTTTCCTTGTTGGTACACAAGTCACATAAAAATAGCAAATCGTTGGCACCGGCCATGCCCGCCCTCGTAGTCACGTCTTGGTGGTCTTGGATGATTTATGAAGTGATCCAACCCGTTAAAATGGATTGGATCATGTGCATACGGTGCTAGTCTCTAGATTGATTATCTAGCACACACAGTTCGATGAATCGAAGAATATCAATGCGTCAAATTATTATATCGTATGATCCAGAAGTATATTTATTACAAATTTGCATAGCTCATGTCTTAGCTCAAATAAAACAGTTCAACAAAGCAAACAAATAGACTAGAGCTCCATCACACCATATGCGACTAGTGAGTGGAGACTCGTGGCCTAAATAAGAACCTCACTCATACTCAGATTAACTTGCCACATGAATTTTTGCAGTCACGGACAGTCAATACATTTGAATTTTATTGGCAAGATATCATTAGTTTGTGGATATAAAAGACAACCTATAAATTACATGCTTATTTGGCTAGCGGAGTTCAGACTCATTTGCATAAACCAATACAATTTCTCCTACTTTTCAATCATTTTTATTTCTTCAAAATAACTAAGGACACATTGATTCACTCAAGAGCTCCTATTAAAACTAAGGACACATTAATTCACTCAAGTGCTCCTATCCCATTTCTTCAACTCATCAAGTTTTATTACAGAAATTGGAATAAACGAGAGTTTTCGACAGTTACATGAGAAGTTACTCATACATATCCATTACCGCGGGGACACGACTAATAAGCACTTAATTTTGACCCTCTAAAGATGTTTGTACACTTTACCCACAACATACAATCAACCCCTCAACCATCAAGTAGGAGCATGAACTACAGAAGGTTGACCCGAAGTTCATCACTCAGACCATCCAGAAATCTTTGCCTTCTCTTTGCATCAGCGTCGACGTCATGTGGAGCATAGCAAGACAAGTTGCTGAATTCCTCTATTTCGACACCGTGCGATTAATTTGGCGCAAGTTACATAATTCCCTTCTCTTCAAACTCATAACACCACACGAGATATGGTTTTTCTTGAATCCTTTAAATATCTCCCAATAACCTCAACAATAGGGTGAGTTATCTAAAATGTATCCCACCAAGAATTTGTATGTCCCTTAAGAAAGTGAGTAGCAAACCTCAATTTCTCAACGTCTGTGCACCCAATAGTTACTAGGTCCTTATTCACAGAACAAAGCCAATCTAGAGCCATCATGGGTTCTACGGCGCTAGAAAACTTTGCAGCTCCCATCCTTGGGAATGTAGTGAGTGCATCCACATGTGGGGGCAGATTATTGTTGTTGCCATTGTTATTATTCCCATTTTTATTATTCCTGCTATTTGTTAGTTCTGTTGTTCTGATTGTTGTTGTTGTTGTTCTGATTGTTGTTGTTGTTCAAGTGATGGGTCAATGGTTGTATCAACTCAGTCTGAGCTTACAACTTTTGTTGCATGCCAGGTGGCATCTCAATGGCACGACATGGCGGCATTTGCGGTTTAGTATAGACGTGTTTAGAAAGAAACATCTAGGGGAAATATTCTACCCATACGAACATGCTCATACATCAAATAATCAGCCAAACATACAACCATAAACAATCACCACACAATCAAACATAATTTAGAAATTAAGTTTTAGAAGTGTAATTTACTGGTATTCATCCACAAAATAATTTAAAACCATTGGAAATAAAATTGTGGTTCAATACAAGAACATTTAAGACAAAAAACATGTTCTTTCAAAAAAAGGTATTGCTAACAAAACGTATTTTTTTGGATGACTTAAACATTTCAAAAAAGTATGCTAATTTTTGTGCATAAAATACACTAAAACACACACCAGATCCTATTTTTCATATGTTTATGAATTACCAGTAAAATACGAAAATTTGCGTTGTAAACAACAATGTGCAGCAATGTAACACCCTCGCCTGATAAGGCTGAGTTCATGTGTATAATGTCAATCCCTCAATCGGTTCACTGGCACACACAGTACCGTTGAATACCAAAGAATTTAACAGTGCATCATTATTACGTCGAATGATCCAGAATATGTAATTATTACATAATGCTTAGCTCAAAGCTAGCTCAAATATTCAAGTAGCATGCAGAAGTATAAATAGAAAATAGGCTCCATCTTCAATTGTGCCATAGGCAAACAATTGTTAAGTGGAGGGTCGCAACTTATAAGATCACTCAGAACAATCAGAACAATAACCTGCAACATGAAAAGTTACAGTAAATGAGTGATCAATACTTTGAATGTATTGGCCAATGGAACTATAAGAGAAAGTAACAAGTCTAGTCACTACATGCTTATCTGGATTGTGCTTAGTTGCGGCAGCAAAATAAGTTCATCCTATCATTTTTAAATCATTTGATTATTATTACACAACTCAATTAAGTTTAACCACAAGTTTTAGTAAATTACAAAGTTGAAATGAGCGAGAACATGTGCCATTAAAATTCAGCAACTCAATCGTTCGTAACCGATGACACGGATAAATACTTAGTTTTACACCCTGCAGGGTTTGTACACTTTACCCATGTGATCTGGTTGACCCGCTCTTACCATGCCACACATTTTGTTCATGATAGGGAGAATCCTAAGAAGAGACAATTCGGGAAATAGTTCCCCAATCCCATCCACGCATCGTACCATCACTACATCTCTGGATACAAAGAGCACGGTTCACCACGACATACTAAGTCTATCCAGCCACCCATAACTCATTGGCACATGGTTGCACACGTAAGCTACCAAACTAAGACACTAAGCAATTTTCAAACGCCTAGGTGTCTTTCCGCATTAAACTAGCCAAAAAATATCAATCCCATCAAACTCAGGTGATTCATTAATTAAGTTATTTTGGTTTTCACAAAACAATTGTTTTCAAAACGCAGTTCGTCATGGTGTAATCTCATTCCTTATTAGGTGAGCCACCATATGTTAGATGTGCTTAATTAGACGAGGGTGGGATTACACCATGATGAACCGCGTTTTGAAAGCATTTTTTTGTGAAAACCAAAACAACTTAATTAATGAATCACCAGGGTGTGATGGAATTGATAATTTTTGGATGGTTTAATGCGAAAAGGCACCCAGGACTCTGAGAATTGCTTAGTGTCTTTGTTTGGTAAGCTTACTTGTGCAACCATGTGCCAGTGAATTATGGGTGGCTAGATGGACTTAGTAGGTCATGGTGAACTGAGTTCTTCGTATTCAGAGATGTAGTGCATTGGTAGATTGGTACAGTTCGTGGATGGACTTGGAGAACTACTTCCTAAATTGTTTTTTTTTGGGATTCTCCCTATCGTGACTCAAAATGTTTGTCATGGTAAGAGCGGGTTAACCAGGTTCCAGGTGGCATGGGTAAAGTGTACAAACCTCTGCAGGATATAAAACTAAGTACTTAGTCGTGTCCTCGGTTACAGACGATTGAGTTGCTGAATTTTAGAGGCTATGACATGTTCTCGCTCATTCCAACTTTGTAATTTGCTAAAACTTGTAGTTAAACTTAATTAGGTTGTGTGATAATAATTAAATGATTTAAAAATGATAGGATGAACTTATTTTGCTGCTGCAACTAAGACTGAAACCCCACAAGCCAGATAAGCATGTAGTGACTAGACTTGTTACTTTCTCTCATAGTTCCACTTGCCAATACATTCAAAGTATTGATCACTCGTTGGCTGCAACTTTTCATGTTACAAATTATTTTTCTGATTGTTCTAAGTGATCTTATAGGTTGCGACTCTCCACTCAACAGTTGTTCGCCTGTGGCACAATTGACGATGGAGCATATTATCTATTTATGTTTGAATATTTGAGCTAGCTTTGAGCTAAGCACTATGTAATAATTGCATATTCTGGATCATTCGATGTAATAATGATGCACTATTAAATTCTTTGGTATTCAGCTATACTGTGTGTGCCAGTGAACCGATCCAGGGATTGACACTATACATAGGAACTCGGCCTTATCAGTCGAGGGTGTTACAGGATGGTATCAGAGCTATGTGTTGACCGTAGGATAGTGAGCTAGGAATGGAATAGGAAATCCATAGAAACTATAAAATCTATTGCATTTTTTCTTATTTTCATACACTTCTTTCTAGTATCTTCTTACCACTTCAATTCTACTTCCCTCTCTCAAAACATAGAATGAAGACTCCAATAACTGGAGAATATCATTAGAAGTTGACTACAAAACATATCCCTATATGAGTGTTGTCCTACAAGTAAAAGAACTATTAACATGACACAAATAAATATCACACCAAATTTGAGTAGATCTGGACCACCATGTTATATCTCTTTAGAAGATAATCATTATCGTGATAGTGTATTGGCCTTACCAACTTATGTGGTACAGGAAATACTAGTTGCTTTCTTGATTGATTTATTGAACCTTATTGTGTGAAATATTTGTTTGGATCTTGATTTAAATTGCATTATTGGTGTTCTTGTTCCTTTGAGTATTGTGTGACTATGTTAGCATAGGGACAATGTTTCCCATAGACCACTAACTCGTCTATGCCAGCTTAATAGATGCCCAAAGACTAAAGAATTGTAAGACAACCCATAGAAATCACAACCCGCTTTTGCTTAGTTAGAAACATCCGATGTGGTGATTTATTAGTTGTCATTCATTCCTTGTTTTCATGATAGCTACAAATGAAACTTAATACAATGTTGTTTGTATGGGTTCCTCTAGAATCTACACTTTCCTATCTTAAACTCTTAGATCTGGAATTATGTGTTGAAGATATGGAGAGGGATTTAGTGAAATTCTGTACGATGACACCCCAATGAATGTGAATAGTTTATTTAATGTGACAAAAGGATGTGAAAGTATGAAGTGTTGCAAAGGATGTTATGTACTCCCTCCGATCCTAAATAAGTGTCGCGGTTTTGAACTAGAGCTAGTTCAAAATCACGACTCTTATTTAGGATCGGAGGGAGTAGTAGATTACGCAACCTGAATGTTTTGGAGCATCGATAGTTTAGTTTTAGTACTCCCTCCGATCCTAAAAAAGTGTCACGGTTTTGAACTAACTCTAGTTCAAAATGGCGACACTTATTTAGGATCGGAGGTAGTAGTATCTTTGTAGATTGGATACATGGGAATCTACACTAAACCTTGGTTCATGCCCATGTAAAGTAGATAATAGAAGTTTGGTTGATTATTTTACTTTCTTGAAAATTCTCAAGGAAAAGAAACCTTTTGAATTGAAAATTCCCTCCGTTATGACCTAAGTAGCCATATAGGCAAAAATGCATGTATTGAGTTTTAGTTTTAGTATTTTTGTGAACCTTTGCAAAATAAAAATCATGTGGCATGCATACATAAAGCATCATGGCATCAAATAAAACCAAACCAAAGATATTGGAAAACCTCCAAAATCCTATATTTGAATTGCCAAAATGTTACTATAAGGAATATATAGAGAGTTATAAAATACATTATTTAAAAACTAATGAAAAGGTTACAAAAATGATCCTACAATGATATAACGAATTTTTAAAAAAATTAGAAACAAGAATCATATTATTTGGACTTCGTATGCAAAAGATATAGAGAAAATACTAAAACTGAAAAAGGAAAAAAAAGGAAGAAAAAAATCTAAATGAGCCAACCCACTCAGCCACCGACGAGCAAGGCAGCCACACGCGCATGGAGGGATCCATCCCATGGTTGCTTTAATTTTCGTGCAAAATCGGGTTTTTCCGAACGTATTTGAATTGACTTTCGTTTATTTCTACTTGAATTGACTTTCGTTTATTTCTACTTGTTTCCTACTTCAAGATCTATCTCCCCACCGTCCTAAACCTTCATATAAACCCTTGGAGGCACAGTTATAACTTTTCCTTTTCGAAATCCTGAATCTTCACATGCCTGAATCTTATTCCGTTTCTTAACACATCTAGACTTCGTCGTTTGCCTTTGGCTAAAACACAAAAAATTTAGATCTCATCGAAATCTTTCAATCCCGATAAACCTCACCTATTTTCATCCACAACAGCCAGAGAATTTCACACCGTGAATTTTTCAGATATGACGGTGTAAATTCAAGATGTACTCGCGCTTATTTCTTCAAATCCAAATTCCTTTAGTGAAAAGGTAGATCTAATGATTTGTCACAACTTTTATGGTTAGATCTAACTTTTGCATGACATATAAATGTTAGTTAATTTATGAGTATTATTGACATTTAAGAGTATTAAATTCATAGTAAATTAATTATAGATCGTAAAATTATAAATAATATGTCCATGGATTCATAATTTAGTATAGATTACATATCTGGTCTTAGATTTAATTTTTAACAAAGTAAATATTTTAAATGATTTAAACTCTATTAAATAGTAATTAAATCACGGAAAAAGATCTATTAGTCTGTTTAGGGTGAATCCAATTCCTACTGGTTTGTATTAATGTCCTCTACCCATTACACCCAGGTATAAATTTAATTCGGAAATTAGGATATAAGTTGCAACCGAACTATTAAAACCCCTATATTGGCAATCAAGGATTAATAATAAATGCCCTATTGCATCAAATACTTTTCTACATGCATCATGTGATCTAATACTGTTTAGAGAACTTATTACAACCATTGTGATATATTAAATAGTCATGCATGTATTTGTTCATCATTGTTTTATTGTATTGTTGCATGTTTGTAATGTTTTGAATGGTGTGTTTGTTGTGCTTGATTCAAACGTTAGATTGCGAGGAGTGCAAGTACTGCGATTACAACTACTATGATTGCAAGTATTGTGATTGTGACGAGTGTAACCATTATAATTGTGAGGATTATCTAAACGACTACATCTACAACAAATCTACAACAAAGGCAAGTGGTGCTATTTTGGTCATAAATGTCCTGCTATTTTCCTATGCATTATAGATGTTTTTGTAGATGCATGTGTAGGAATTACTATCGCTATGATATGTCCTATATATATTGGTAGGAATCTCTTGTAGTTGAACCACCATATGATTAGATGTGCTTAGCCATGCTATGTAGACGAGGGCTGGGATTACATCATATGGTAGTTGTTTCTACTAGTATTATTTTCTGAAAACCAAAGCAACTTAATTAATTAATCTCCTAGGTGTGATGGGATTGATATTTTTTTTGGTGGTTTTAATGCGAAAAGGCACCTAGGTCACTAAGAAAGGATTAGTTTTCTTTATTTAGTAGCTTACGTGTACAACCATGTGCCAATAATGAAATGAGCGGTTGGCTGGACTTAGTAGGTTGTGGTGACTCGAACCCACGTAGCCAAGATGTAGTGAATGGTAGGTTGCGTGCCGGGTTTGAGGAGCTATTTCTCGAATTGTCTCATCTTAGACTTCTCCCTATCATAACACAATATGAGTGTGATGGTATGAGCTAGATTGACCAGGTCACATGGGTAAAGTGTACAAACCCCTGCAGGGTGTGTGTCTAAACTACTACTTAGCCGTGTTCCCGGTTATGGACAAATTGAGTTGCTAAATATTGAGGCTATGACATATTTCTCACTCATCCTTATTTCTTAATTATTAAAACTTAATGAGTGAACTTAATGGGTTGCTGTAGATCAAACTTGCTTTATCAAAGTAGGACAAAAGTATTTAAGAAAATGCAAGCTATCCAAATCTCCACCTAGCCAAATAATCGTGCAGTTGTTAGGTCTGTTGTTAACCACTTTAGCCTACTTGCCATACATTCAATGTTTGACCATTCTTGACTACAACGTTTCATGTTGTAGGTTATTCCGTATCTGAGTGATTGTTCATAGGTCGCGAGACTCCACTCAACAATTGTTCGTCTGTGTCACATTTAAAGGATGGAGATCTACCTTGTATTGCTTTCCGTTGTAATATAATATAAATTTTGGATCATATTCATTATATTTATGATGCACGGTTATATTTGGTATCATTTTGTACTGTGTGTGCTAGTGAACTGATCCAGAGATTAGCACTATACACAGTAACTCAGCCTTATCAGGCCAGGGTGTTACAAGAAACATCTTCACAAAAAAAATCTTTAAATAATACCATCCATAAATTTAATATATAAACCTTCACGAAAATTCTGGAACTTTTGAGTTGTATAAATAAACATAATCTAATCAAGAATAAAGTTGGTATATCACAAATTTTAATATTGTCAACCCTACACAAACGATAGCGATACGATCGGGAAGGATAAATATGGGCATAACTATTGAATCTTCAAAAAATGTAAGTACTCGAGGGAAACTCCATATTTGCGCTTCTTGTTGCAAGTGTTTGACGCCAGTTTGTCCAAGTCCTTGTATGCAATCTCCTCTCCATCAATGAAGACGTAGAATTCTGTCTCCGAGTCTTCTTCTTCATCATCAAAATCATCAAGTGGTGGAAGCGGTGGTCCTACATCTTCTTCCATCTCCTGGGTTAGCTGTGGTGGTGACGGTGGTGCTTGCAGGGCAACAATCTAAGCATCCCTCTTAGCCAGTAGTGCTTACATGTCAACTATTGTGTTCTCCAAAGCTCCATTGCCGTTATGCAATTCCAGAACTTGATCATTCTCATCCATCAAAGTTGACATCACATCTTCCATATGAGAAAAATGGGCATTCATATCATGCATATGAACAGTAGGCATAGTAGCATCAAACCTTCCACCTTGGGGGTAGCATGGGTTGTCCTACCTGAGTGCTCCTCCCAAATCCACGAAACATGGACCGAGCTGACAAATCTTGATGGTAGACGCCACAAATGCGAGACAAAGCATCATGCATCGCCATGTCCACTCCTAACTCCCAGGTAGGATATACCCTCAACTAGATGATGTCCTTAGTGTGGGGGCACTATGGCATGCCCCTTATCATAGTCTGAATCAGCCAATTTTCACGAGGTAGCTTCCTTCCTCTCATATAGGGCTTGGCTAAGCGCAACTCCTCTGAAACTAGTGCCAGCTGCATCCTAAAGGGCTCAGGAAAGTCCACATTTGCATGAGCGATCTCTCTGTAGTCTCCCATTTATAAATATAAATAAGATGAAAGCGTGAGAAACAGATAATGATAAGAAAACAAAAAAGAAAGTGCATGAAGTTAAAAGACAGAATTTAAAATAAGTATTTTAAATCCTATGGTCTTCCTAATATCTAGATTTAAAATGCTTACTTTAAGGTCTATCTTTTTACTTCCTGCACTTTATTTTCTTTTTTTCTTATCACTATCTGTTTCTCACGATTTCATCTTATTTATAGATGAGAGACTACACCGAAATCTCTCATGCGAAAGTGAACTCTCCTGAGCCTTTCAGGATGCAGTCGACACTGGTTTCGAGGAGTTGCATTTAGCCATGCCATATGAGAGAAATGGAGCTACCTAGTGGAAAGTGGCTGATTCAGACAGTGATAAAGGAGCGTGCCATAGTGCCCCACACTCAGGAGTCAGGGCATCATCTACTATCTACTAGGGTGTACCCTACATGGGACTTAGGAGTGGACATGGTGATGCATGATCTTTGCCTCGCATCTGTGGCGTCTACCGTCAAGATTTATCAGCTCGGTCCATGTTTCGTGGCTTTGGGAGGAGCACTAAGGAAGGACAACCCATGCTAACCCAAGGTGGAAGGTTTGATGATGCTTTGCCTACTATGCATGATATGAATGCTCACTTTGCTCATATGGAAGATGTGATGTCAACTCTGATAGAGGAGAATGATTAAGTAAGAGGCACTGATTCAGCAGAATGGTCAAGTTCTGTAATTGCATAATGCCAATTGAGCTCCGCAGAACACAATAGTCTATTGGCTCTGGCTGCTGCGCTGCAAGCACCAGCACCACAGCCAACTCAGGAGGAAAATATGGAGGACCTCCGCTACCACCACTTGATGATTCTGATGATAAAGAAGAAGACCCGGAGCCAGAAGTCTACGTCTTTACTGATGGAGAGGAGATCGCATACAAGGACTTGGATAAAACGACGTCAAACACTCACAGAAAGAAGCGCAAATATGGAGTTGTGCGCGAGTACTTCAAGAATCAAGAATTTCAAAGGAGGCCATCTACATCTTTGGTCTACATCGTCAATCAAGCAAAGGAAGGTTTCATCATTGACCATGCTTTACCCATAATTTTACTATGCCTATGTTGAATTTGCAATTCTAGAATGCACCGTTACACCTTTATACATGAATATATTTCCAAAGTAAATTCCCCATGTCTAACACAGTGTTCTGTTTATTATTGTTGGATAGTGAACTTTATGGTATTTGTTTAGATTATTATTTCATGTAACAGTTTAATACAACTAGGCAAGACTAGTGTTACTCAGGAGTGTGGCATGTACATGTCCGAAAAGAGATACTTGCCCTATCGACTTGCATCCCAACTTCGATTCTTGCTATGCTCAGGCTGAAACTCTAGCAATTCCTCGGTAGCTGTTTCAGGGAGCTATTAATTAGATCAAGCGTAATCTTAATTAATCTGCAGGTACTGTGGGGAGAAGAATGCAAAGCCTCTTTGGGGAGAAGAATTCAAAGCAGTATGTAGGAATCACAACACTAAACTGAGACTCACAGATGTGTTTTTTTGGTAGAGGTCTTTAAACATCAACATATATTCACAGACAATTCATTGTCTACCACAAGCCATGTACACTCAACATCACCTTTTGTAGGTTTTTTTTTTCCATCTGATCTAGTTCCAAAAATGTATCTTAAACTATTAGCCTCCAAACCGATGCAATTTTGAGTTCTTTGCCTAACTTACATTCTCGTTCACAAGCTACTCTGAAGGAGAGATGTCTCAATTCTCTCTGTGCAGCTAGTCCTCTATTTTACTACTCCCTCCGGTCCATATTAATGTTCCCAACTTTGTCTAGATACGGATGCCCCTAGTGTAAACACTTAACTAGATACATACGAATCTAGACAAAGTTGAAAACGTTAATATGGACTGGAGGGAGTAATAATATTATAGATAGCAATATTCGAGACAGCTGACACCACTGTTGTTGACTTGTTCAGCATGCCCTAAGAGAGCACTGAATTAGCAGACCTATGGTGGATTCAATGTATCACATATATACTGTGCCCCGTTACAAAAGTAAAACCCTTTTTGCATAAATTTAGTGCATTTTATTACTCCATGTATAAGCTACATGTTTTAATATTTAAATCTGGTCAATCAAGATGATAGATACCATCTGTTTAACATTACAAGAAGTTGCAAATACCACCAGTAAATGCATTGGTAATGTACTTTTAGAGACTCCCAGTATCATGTAATGGAACAATAATTCTCTCAAGAGTTTCTTTCTGCAAGGATTGTGATAGGATAAACAATTCATAGTATGGACAAAGTTTGGAAATACATGTATGTTGATTCTGGATTCTTGCTTTGCTTTTGACAGCAAAGGGTGTAAATAGTCCCTAAATTCGAACTTATTAAGCCTTCTTAAAACAAAAATAACTTGGCGATCCCACTTTGAATGGCACTTTCTATCACAACCATATTAATCTTTTTGCCTGGTAGTACAGATTTTCATGCATTCTGTGTTTTGTGTTGCACTCTAGTGGAGTCACTTGTTTAATTACATTTATTTTTCCCTATGCATGCAGGCAATGTCACAGCTGCTCCATTTCTTCCATATTGAATATGATCAAGACCCTCTCGATTGGGCAACAATTATTGTCTACATATGTCTAGAATCGTGTGATAAAAATGACAGCTACAAGGAAGAATTTGTTTGGGTTCAGTTTAGTCCGGCTACAACAAGAACATACCGCACCACTTGAAGCTCGGCTGGTTTGGGTTCAGTTTAGTCCGGCTACATCTTTCTCAGGCTGTTATCAAAGTTTCATGCTACAGATGTTCGTTATGCCTAAAGTGGTGATGTCCTTGCTTTGTCTTCTGAAAGTATTTCAGCTGGAATATGATGATGGGTATATTTGAAAAGTCAGTCGTATGATGGAGAGCCGATTATAGCATTTACTTTTGTTTTATTTCTGTTTAGAAACCTGACATGATATGTTCTAATGCAGAAAGTTCAATTTTTCTTTGTTCATTTGACTTTTGGTGTAATCCATCCATGGATACTCTTTTTGTGCTGACGATCGGAATGTGAACCTTTCACTTTTTGCACTTGTCCGATTGATGCTACTTATGATTGTCTAAATGGATAGAGCAACAGTGGACCAAATGTATCGCAAAAAGGTAATAGCATCAACATTTTAATTTTATTATCCAGAAGGAGCAAAAGGATGTTTTATATTGCTTATAGGAAAAACATTAAAGAAACGAGACTAGTGAAAAGTGTCTCTAGGAAACATATACATAAGGCTGACATCATATACAAATCAAACAAACCGCATAGGAATCCTGACCGAGAATTCTTCAAGTTCCTCCGATCAAAGAGGCAAACTCCAATGGTACACAACACTTGTAAATCAACAAGCTTCTATATGCTGTACAATACACAATAAGTGCCCATAACCTACAAACTTACAAGATCCATGTTAACTTCCATATTTTCCAGCACACCTCCACCAATTTCTTTTTTGGGTACGATCAGTCTGGACTAAGTACCGTGCTCTAATACTAAACTAGCAACATTTCCCGCGTGTGTTTGTCTATTTGTGCAAATTCTTACTGGCAGCACCGTCTTCTTCAAGCTTGCCCTCTTACCTTCAGAGGGAAGCGTCATTGTCGTCCCCGAGGATTGACAGGGAGAACGGTGCGATAGCGATATTGAATGTCGAGGATCCAACCTTATCAATGTGCTTCATCTCAAAATCACCCTCCTGCAATTAAAAAGATAATTCAGGGTAAGTTTAACATTGCAGATATGCTGCAAGGCTAAGGCGTAAACATCTAAATGCAACAGAAGAGCTCCAAACAACTGAGTCGAGCATAAATTGCCAGTCTTGGTATGAGTTCGAGACATATTAGAATCATAAGAATGTGTGTGTAAAAGTTGATAAGTGTCCTCCAGAATGTCTTATTTTAAGTACCCTCCGGATTTAAAAAAAAAATGTACAGAAAAAGGAAACCTGTGTTATATTACCATTCTCCCATTTGGAGTGTTTAGTGGGCATGCCGATGAGTACTCAAAACCAGTCTTTGGGAATATGACAGGTTGCTCTCCCACTACGCCCACACCCCTGAAAATGGAGCAAATCTTATTAGTATCAACTTATTATAATTACAATAAGGTGACTATACAAGAACTAACCAAACATTCTCTGTCCTTCCATTTGCATCAGTGACAATCCAGTGTCGTCTCAGAAGCTGAACAGCACGCTGAGAATTATTTGTAATTCTGATTCTATAGGCAAAAAAGAACTTTCCCTTCAAAGGCTGGCTCCGGCTTTCAATGTAGACACTCCTGACTTGAACTCTTATCCCCTAAAATTTAACATTCCAAGTTGAAAATCAAGTCAAACTCAACCAAATGTTCAAAGACATACTTGATTTATATCATCAAAATATAGTATTACTACTACAAAGATTATGAGAAAACAGTTCTTCTAATGAAATTTAGGTAAGTGATATGTTCACCGGTAAGGTGGAATATCTATATTGATTCAGCTTTTTTTTATTAACAGTGGAACTTCTAAAACATATCATTATAGTTATCTCAACTTCTCAAGTTCTACATGTGAAATAGCATTGCACAACCACATGATGACATCTTTACATGTAAGTAGTTCCACCCAATAAAATGCAAGTTGCAACCAAAGAAATTACATGGCCTAATGCATTGCATATAAACCAGAGCACATGCCAATTCAACATGCATGTTAGAACATATAGAAAATAATGGGCAATGGACCCATCACCGGTAAAGGTTGAGATTTTTTTGAAAGAGAAAACAGTGCGACAACACGTGGATTGAAGTCATGCAAAAGGCATCGCTTTTGACTCAACTCAGGTACAAAGGAATTCCTAAAGACCCTGACCCTGTCACTCTGGTGGCCTCTTATGTTTCTTTGCTAAAGTTTCCTAGTGAACTTTGCTCACAAAACAAGCTGGTGTTTTTTTTCGCCAATAATGTGAGAGAAAATGCTAGTAGTAAATTGTAAGGCTGAAATTCAGACAGACAGATGATTATCTAGAGAACTTGTACTTTATGTATTGGAAGGGAGATGACAGATTTCATTTTAGGAAAGAAAACAAAATTGCAGCATCAGAAGAACATTTAACTAGAAAGAATACCAGAGTTGTAGCATCACTAGAACATTTGAGGAGGGAGTGTGGAGCCAAAATCATCAATTCATCTCTGTACTTGGCAGCGTCCTGGAAAGCACGAGCATAGAGAAAACTCATACATTGTAGAATGCTAACAGATGAAAAATACATGTTTGCTTGAATGTCACCCAGCAAGACAACGAATACGCATCAACTTAATGAAATAGCTATAATAGCTATAACTTATAAGTCTCTAACAGTGAAGTGGCACAAACTAAGTATTGGTCACATTCAAAGTTCGAACCAATGAAACTGAAATACAGAAGGAACAAATTCCAACCACAAGAAAGAAATTGAGGAGAAACAGTATGACCAGTTGACCACATGCTGTTTTTGCTTTTGCAGGGTCGACATGCTTGTTGAAGTCACTGCCTTAAGACTTACTCTCATTCCAAAATAGACTCATCAAACATAAAGGAGAAAAATAACAGGAGACCCAACTTAAACTGTTGAATCAGTAGATCAGCACAGGAGCATACTAGTCATCATCATAAGCTACTGTCAGAATCGAAGACAACGGTGCAGCATACCATACTTTCCATACTGAGCTACTGCATCATTTTGGTTTAGTTACATATACTTTTGCTGAGGCTGATTGGTACAATCCAGCTTTGCCAATGCTTATAGGGAATTCTACAGATTCTTATATGGACATGTGACAACTAGTAGAAACTAAAAGTAGCAAAAAATCGGCATGAACAATGGCAATGGATGAGTGCAATACCGCAAACCTCTCCTCCTCTACCGCCTTCTTCAGCGAGCGGCGGAGGCGGAGGACGGGCTCCTCCTCCTCGAAAGACCTCAGTGAGTCCCTCAACCTAGCTGCTTCCTTATAATCCTGTAACAAATCCCAAATTGCAGTCATTGAGCAGACACAATTTGGATAGGCTGGTTGCAATTTCCGCATCCTGCTAGCTGCAATGGCCCCCTTTATGCTGTACCTCGAGCTGCGCGGCCACGGCGAGCTGCTGCTTGAGCAAGGCGTACTTCTGGCTCCTCAACAAGAAGGCCGCCGCCGTCTTCTCGCCCTCCTCCCTCCCCGCGGCCTCGTCCTTCTCCTCGTCGCTACCCTGCGAATTCGAGCTCGAGTTGGCATCCGACGACGGCGGCGACGAGGACGCGGCCGCCACGACCGCCGTCCGCGCGGCGGGCGAGCTCCTCTGCGGCCACATCGCGGTTCTTGGCCGCCGCCGCCGCATCCACACCGCCGTCGGCGCTGCCGCCGGCGTGCTCAGGCCCACGCACTGCATCCTCTCCTCTCCTCTCCCCCAAGAACCAAAAGAACCAAATCGAATCGGTTCTTGGAACCAAAGGAAAAAAATCGAGCTCAGCGAGGGATTGGATAGGCGACAGATCGCCGCGGCTTCTTGGAGGCAGGAGGGGATGCCCAGGCTTATTCCTCCGTGCTGCTGCTAAAATTAGCCGCTGTTCTCGGCCCCCATTTCTGTGGCTCCGCCCGTCGCCAACGCCGAGAAACCCCAGTCCTGATATTCTTGCGCCTAATTCGTGCGGATTAGCTGCTAGCACATTATCATTGTAATTGTATGGAACAATGTGTTGCAGCCGGGGAAGTCCAAGGGAAAAGATCCGTCACTCGCGTCGCCGTCCGTCACTGCAAATATTTACACCCCATCGCTAGCGTTAAAAATAAGAAATGAAAGAAGAAAACGCGTGCTCTTATCGCAGAAGCTTTGTACGGTCGATAACTCCAGCACTCCCTATCCAGAAATATAAAACAGAGAAACATCTTTTTTAGAAAATTTTCTTCCGAGAAGTTTAAGATTTATTATTGACAAAATATTCAGCCACATGTAGAATATGCGATTCACCAATATGTCGGCTCCACATCGTTAAATCCAAATCTGAAAACATTTATAAATCATAATAATATTTGTTTTCTACTCCATCCGTTTCAAAATATAAGATGTTTTAGATTTGTGAAAAAAATAAATATAGACTTGTTTTAGTATGTAGGTTCACTCAACTTTTGAATGAATCTACACACTAAAAGAAGTCTAGATTCATTTCCTTCACAAACCTAAAACGTCTTATATTTTGAAACAGAGGGAGTATTAGACATACAATACACATACCATTGGATTAATGGAACACACAAAAGGTCAAAGAAGTTGAGGCAAGAATTCAGAAGGCAAAGACAAAAGCAGCACTTGATGAAGGTGGTAGAACTCAAATAAACGAGAAAAAGGAATATATCCAGATTGTGGGGAGAAATTATGAAAAAAATAGATGAACCTATTTCCATGATAAAAAAAAACTATAGAACAAGTTAGTAGAAATTATTTCTATCTAGTACAAGGCTCGAAGAAAAAAAAGGGTTCTAGATGGAGGATCAAAGTTGGTTAGTTTTGATCCTACAATGTTAGATTTAGTTTCTTGATTCCCAACATGATGAAGATGCCGAGGAATTAGATGATTGCATGTTTTAGTTAGCTTCATTACATAGATCCGGTATTTGAAGGATTAACCTTTATTTTTTTAGTGTAAAGCCTAAAGTTACAAATTTAGTGTAAAGCCTAAGGGTTGTAGATGGATGAACAAAGTTGGATAGTTTTGATCCTACAAATGTTAGATTTGGTTTCTTGATTCCGAACATGATGAAGATGATGAGGAATTAGATGATTGCCTATTTTAGTCACCTTCATTACATAGATCTGGTATTACAAGGACTTAACCTTTATTTTTTAGAGTAAATTCTAAAGTTGTAAATTTGGGGGGAAAGTTAATATGGCTGGTGTCTTCTAAACTGCTAGAGGCTTAGGTGATACTGAGAAGAGAACACTTCTTAAGAAAAAGTGTCTCTAAACATAAAACAGATTTCATTTGTATTCAAGAAACTAATAAAAATAGTTCATTGATCCTTGGTTAAATGGGCTCATTAGAGGCTATATATACATTTGGTTGTAGGAACCATCTAATGGTGTTTTTGTTTGAATATGGGTGTTAGATATGACAGGTTTGATGGAAACGTTTGTTGTGATTAGAATGGTGTTGATGGATAAATCTTCTAGTTTTAAATGGAATATTTTGATGCATTGTTAGACATGCATAGGATGGAAAATGTTTTCTTACTTTAGTTCATGACTTAGGTGGCAATAATTTCCCCTTAGTTCTAGGAGGAGAATTTAATATTACATGCTAGTGATATAGATAGTACTAATAAAGTGTCCACATGGACCTTTTATTTCTTCAATTCTATAATAGAAGGTCGAGGCATAAAGGAGCTAGAACTTTATAGTAAAAGCTTTATTTAGTCTGATAATCAAATTTATCCCCTTTCGAGAAGTTAGGTACATTTTAATTATTCTTGTCAGGGGAACATTAATTTCCCTTGGTTAATATTCAGACCTCGGTGGCAGGTTTCTAACTATGTCGCCCTTTTATTGCATGCTAGGATTAAACTTTTTCTTATTACCATGTATTTTTGTTTTTAAATATGTTGGTTAACCAAAGAAGACCTTTTCCCTCTAGTTTGCAAAGTTTGGATGGAAAAGACTCTACGAAAGATGGGCATGGGAAAGCCGGCATGGCAAAGATGTGCATGGGAAAGCTGGCCAGGCCCTACCTGGCCCAAAAAAGCCCAATGGCTTTTCTAGCCTGCGGTTTGGGCCTGGGCGGCAGATCTGAGGCCCGGTGTTTGCTCGGGCCGGGCTCGATCCAATGGAATGGAGAATTTAGGGAATGATGAGCCTAGGATATTTGCGTTAGGCTTTTCTAGGCCAGCCCGAGGCCCAGCCCGAGAAACGCCCAGGTATGACGAAAGATAATGTAAATATTTAACCAAAATTAAGTATATTTTTGAAAGGTGAAATCTCAAGGTGCGATCCCATTTTAGGAAATAGGAAATCTTCTAGTCACTTAGATGATGTTGATAAAAATAGTGAGTTGGGTGGTCTCAACATCTAAATGAGATATCCTTGGAGAAGAAAGGATTACATGATGTCGAAGATAAAAGGGAAAATATATCAGGGAGGTAATACAAATACTAAAAACAATATGCATAAGGAAAGTGGTAGAAAACAAAAACAAAAAATTTAGGTTTACTAGTGAAGAGGGGATTATCAAGGAAGATGATAATATCCTAGCTTATGCTACTAAATTATATAAAAAACTTTCTAGTTTGGTTGACCTGCTATATGCTTCTTTATGTGCTCTTATTTGAGATAGTTTAAACGATGAGGATATTAGTAAACTGGTAGCCAAGTTTTATTTTGGGGAGACGAAAACGGTTGTGTTTACCTTAAACATAATAAATCTTCTGGCTTAGATGGCTTACCAATATAATTTTATGAGAAGTTTTAGATTATATTGTTTATTTACTTGGATTTTGGACAATTTTTATGTTCACAAAATAGGCATCCATATATGTAATTATGGTATTGTGACCTTGATCCTAAAGGCCAAGGTGCTAACAAACTCATATGTATAAGTCTACTTGACTTTTATAAAAATTACAAAATTATTACAAATGTTCTAAATAATACTCCCTCCGTTAGGGTTTATAAAGCCTAAGATTTTTTTTAAATGTTAGAAATTACAAGTCCTTTCTCATTTATTACCATCTCTCATCCAATGTATCCAATGTATGGTCTTCTTTTTCTTTCTCTCCTCTCATGCATGTATAACTATTGGTGCATGTAGTAATCAAGAGGACGAGTTATTGATTTTCTTAATCCTATCAAAGTGGTCCATAGGCCTTATAATCCCTAATTGAGGGAGTAGTGTTATAATAGTTGCTGGTATAAAAATATATAGAATTCAATCTGCTTTTATAAAAGGAAAATTTTGTGTAGACACTACTGTCACTTTGCATGAAACTATTCATAATATGCATAACATACAAAGTTGGTGCCCATTTTTAAGTTGACTATGGAAAACTTATGATAAGGTGGATTGAGATTTTATGTTCTCAAACCTTAGTTTAGGGATTCCCATCATCATCCAATGGATAAAAATGGTAGTTAGAGGGGGTAAATCTAGTATTATGAAAAATGTGTACTTGACGTTACTTTTAAAAGGGTTTGATGCAAGGGATCCCTTCTCCCCTTCCTCCTTAATTTGGATGCCGATGTTTTAACTAGTTCGATAAGAAAGGCACATTTTCAAGGGTTTATTAAAGGTTTAGTTCCTAATCAGTATGATGGAGGTTAGTCATCTTACAGTATATTGATGATACTATTAATATTTTAGGATGATCTAGATAAATCTAGGAAATTTGAAGATCGTCCTACTTTAATGCTTAACATGATTGAAAATCAATTTCTTAGAAGTGAAGTTTATTGTTTTGGAAATGCTCAAAACGTGTAACTGGAGAATGTGATATTTATAGTTGCAAATTTGGACTCTCCTTTTGTATATATTGGTATATGTCTCCATTTTAATGACTCTGTCATGATGACTGAAATCCACATAAGGAAAGCAGAAAAGCAAAATGCTAGTCGGCAAGGTAGCAAGATATCGCTTGGTGGTAGAATTATTCTAGGGAAGACTTGCTTGGATAATCATATTGGTGCCTTGCAACAATAACATACGTGTATGTGATTTGTTTGGACGTGGAGGTACGCTGGGGTCACTGTCGTGGTGGTGTCACGGCAGATGCCATGGTTGTAGGGGTTCGTAGCATGAAAAACAAAAAAATTCTACCGCATGCGCACAAACTAGCCAAGATCTATCTACTAGATTGTAGCAATGAGTCGATAGAAGAACTCACCCTCGAAGATTCCAAAGCGGTTAACGAGAGCAGATTCTCGTGGGTGATGTAGTCGTACACTTGCCGATCTCAAGATCGCGTAGACGATCCTTCCGGCGCTGCATTCCGGCAGAGCTTCCGCAGTCGGTCACACGTTCGTACTCGATGAAGACCTTTCTCTCCCTTGTTCCAGCAGGCAGCGAAGGTTGTAGCACTCTCCTCTCGATTCCGGCAGCACCACGGCATGGTGTCGGAAGTAGAGGGAAGATCTCGCAGGGCTTCGCCTTAAGCCAGAGCGAGTATGGTGGAGTATGAGAGAGGCCTTGGTGATCTAGGGTTTAGAGAGCACCAAGGGGAGGGCTTGGCCGGCGGCTAGGGTTTGGGGAAACCCCAACTCGCCGAGTTGGAGGAGCCCTAGGTGGCGGCAGCACAAGGAGGTGGTGGCGCCGGCGACTTGGGGCTAGGGTTTTGGGTGTGAGGGTAGGGGACAGGCCTACCCCTCCTTATATAGGTGGAGGATGGCCGGTTGGGAGGAGGGAGTCCTCCTCCAACTTCTCCTCCTTGGTCGGCGGGTGGAGGGAGGGGACTTCCTCCCCAAGTAGGTTTCCTACTCTCCCTCCACCAAGCAAACTTGAGATTTGACTTTTTCAAATTGGCGTTTGACTTTCAAACTTCGATTTGATTTCTCTCTTTATTTTGCCCAGACAAGTGACCTAGTACATGATGCAACCATTCCATATTGTCATGACACATTCATGTACCCTTCCCCTCCGGAGTGCCGGACCTTCTGGACCCTTCTAGAACATTCCTGGTGAAAACACCGGAATCATTCCCGAACTCCGAAACAGGACTTTCCTTATATGAATCTTATTCTCCGGACCATTTCGGATCTCCTCGTGATATTCCGGATCCCATCCGAGACTCCGAACAACATTCAGTCTCTTACTCATCATTCCATAACTACTCAACAACATCGAATCCTTAAGTGTGTCTCCCTACGGTTCGTGAATTATGCGGACATGACCGAGACACTTCTCCGATCAATAACCAATAGAGGAATCTGGAAATTCATATGGATCCCACATATTTCTATGATTACTTTGCGATCGAATGAACCACTTACATATGATACCAATTTCCCTTTGTCTCACGATAGTTTACTTATCCGAGGTTTTGATCGTCGGTATCTCTGCATACCTAGTTCAACCTCGTTACCGATAAGTACTCTTTTCTCGTTCCCGTGGTATGTGATCCCTTGTGAGCCAGTCACATGCTTGCAAGCTAATTGGATGACATTCCACCGAGAGGGCCCAGAGTATATCTATCCGTCATATGGATGGACAAATCCCACTCTTGATCCATGTGTCTCAACCCATACTTTCTGAACACTCAATGCCACCTTTATAACCACCCAGTTACGGTGTGGTGTTTGATGTCATCAAATCATCCTTCCGGTGATGGTGATTAGCATGATCTCATGGTCGAAGGAATTAGGTTACTATGTATCAGAAAGCTTATAGCAATTGAACTATTAAAATGACTTGATCTTTATGCTACGCTTATCTATAGGAGTATGTCCATCACACCATTCTCCTAATGATATGATCTTGTTGTTAACAACATCTCAATGTTCATGATTGGGAAACCACAATCATCTATTAACTAACCAGCTAGTATTATAAAGAGGCTTTACTAGGGACTCTTATTTCCAGTTAATACTCTTATAGCATGAATGTAAACATTTATCATAAACACAAAGATATAATAATAACCACTTTTATTGTTGCCTCTAGGGCATATCTCCAATAGTCTCCCACTTGCACTAGAGTCAACTAATCTAGATTACATGGTAAGATACTGAACACCCATGGCAGTTTGGTGTTGGTCATGTTTTGCCCTCGGGAGAGGTTTAGTCAACGGATCCGCCACATTCAGATCTGTGTGTACTTTGCAAATCTTTATGTAACCATCTTGGACATGTTCTCGAATAGCGTGAAAACGTAGCTTGATGTGCTTCAGCTTCTTGTGTGACCTTGGTTCTTACACATTGGCTATGGCGCCCATGTTATCACAGTAGATAGACATTGGGTCCAGCGCACTTGGAACCACACCGAGCTCTGTAATGAACTCCTTCATCCATATCGCTTCTTGTGAAGCCTCTGAAGCAGCTATGTATTCCGATTCAGTTGAAGATCTCGCCACAACGCTTTGCTTTGCACTCCTCCAGCTAACTGCTGCGCCATTCAAAGTAAATACGTATCCAAATTGAGATTTAGAATCATCCGGATCGGTGTTCCAACTAGCATCGGTGTAACCATTTACAGCGAGCTGTTCTTCACCTCCATAAGAAAGAACCATATCCTTAGTTCTTCTCAAGTACTTAAGGATGTTTTTGACCGCTGTCCAATGATCCACTCCTGGATCACTTTGATATCTGCTAGTCAAACTAACAGCATATGCAATGTCGGGTCAAGTACATAGGATGGCATACATTAGAGATCCTATGGCTGAGGCATAGGGAGTCTTACTCATCCTTTCTCTATCTTCTGCCGTTGCAGGACTTTGAGTTTTACTCAAGGTCGTATTGGGCAACATGGGCAATAACCCTTTCTTGCTATCTTCCATTCCAAACCTCTTTAGAACTTTGTCCAAATATGTACTTTGTGACAATGATATTAGGCGTCTCGATCTATCTCTATAAATCTTTATGCCTAATATGTAAGCTGGTTCGCCAAGATCTTTCATTTAAAAACTATTATTCAAATAATCCTTGACACTATTAAGAAGGTCTACATCATTCCCAATCAACAATATGTCATCTACATATAGTATTAAGAATGCTACAGAGCTCCCACTCACTTTCTTGTAAATACAAGCTTCTCCATAAGTTTGTATAAAACCAAAACTTTTGATTACTTTATCAAAACGTTGATTCCAACTTCTCCATATATGGACCGTTGAAGTTTGCATACCTTGTTAGCATCTTTAGGATCGACAAAACCTTTGGGTTGCATCATATACAACTCTTCATCAATGTCTTCATTGAGGAACGCTGTTTTGACATCCATCTGCCATATCTCATAATCGTAATATGCAGCGATTGCTAACATAATCCTCACAGACTTTAGCTTCGCTACTGGTGAGAAAGTCTCATCGTAGTCAACTCCTTGAATTTGTCGAAACCCTTTTGCGACAAGTCGAGCTTTATAGACAGTAACATTACCATCAGCATCTGTTTTCTTCTTGAAAATCCATTTGTTCTCGATAGCCTTCCGGCCATCCGGTAAGTCAACCAAAGTCCATACTTGGTTTTCGTACATGGATCCAATCTCGGATTTCATGGCTTCTTTCCATTTATTGGAATCTAGGCTCATCATCGCTTCCTCATATGTCGCAGGGTAATCGGTGTTGTCCACCAACATGACACTCATAACGGGATTATACCAATCAGGAGTGGTACAATTTCTCGTTGACCTGCGAGGTTCCGTAGCAACTTCAACCAAAGTTTCATGATCATCATCATTAGCTTCCTCTCTTATTGGTGTAGGCGCCACATGAACTACTTCCGGTGCTGCGCTACTCGCAAGTTCGAGAGAAGGTTCAACAACCTCGTCGAGTTCTACTTTCCTTCCAGTCACTTCTTTCGAGAGAAATTCCTTCTCTAGAAAGGATCCTTTCTTAGCAACGAAGATTTTGCCCTCGGATCTATGATAGAAGGTATACCCAATAGTTTCCTTTGGGTATCCTATGAAGACGCATTTTTCCGCTTTGGGTTCAAGCTTGTCTGGCTATAACTTCTTTACATAAGCTTCGCAACCCCAAACTTTAAGGAACGACAATTTAGGTTTCTTCCCAAACCATGATTCATACGGTGTCGTTTCAACGGATTTAGATGGTGCCCTATCTAAAGTGAATGCGGCTGTTTCTAATGCATAACCCCAAAATGATAGCGGTAAATATGTAAGTGACATCATAGAACGAACCATATCTAAGAGAGTTCGATTACGACGTTCAGACACACCATTACGCCGTGGTGTTCCCGGCGGTGTCAATTGTGAAAGTATTACGCATTTATTCAAATGCTCGCCAAACTCGTAACTTAGATATTCACCTCCACGATCAGATCGTAGAAATTTAATCTTCTTGTTACGTTGATACTCTACCTCACTTTGAAATTCCTTAAACTTCTCGAAAGTTTCGGACTTATGTTTCATGAAATAGATATACCCATATCTACTCAAGTCATCCGTGAAGGTAAGAACATAACGATAACCACCGCGCGATGCTACACTCATTGGACCACACACATCGGTATGTATGATTTCCAATAAGTCCGTAGCTCACTCCGTCATACCAGAAAATGGAGTCTTAGTCATTTTACCCATTAGACATGCTTCGCATATTTCAAGTGAATTGAAATTAAGTGATTCAAGAAGTCCATTGGAATGGAGTTTCTTCATACGCTTCACTCCAATGTGACCAAGACGACAGTGCCACATATAGGTCGAGTTATCGCTCAATTTCAAATGTTTAGCTTCAATGTTATTAATGTGTGTATTTCCACTATCGAGATTCAATAAAAATAGACCATCTATTAAAGGTGCATGTGCATAAAACATATTACTCATATAAATCGAACAACCATTATTCTTGTACTTAAACAAGTAACCGTCTCGCAATAAACATGATCCAGATATAATGTTCATGATCAACGCAGGCACCAAATAATAATTATTTAAGTATAAAACTAATCCCGATGGTAGATGAAGAGGTAGCGTGCCGACCGCGATCACATCAACCTTTGATCTATTTCCAACGCGCATCGTCACCTTGTTCTTCGCTAGCTTCCGTTTATTCTGCATCACCTATTTCGAGTTACAAATATGAGCAACCGAACCAGTATCAAATACCCAGGCACTACTACGAGTACTAGTGAGATACACATCAATAACATGTATATCGGATATACCTTTCTTCTTGATGCTGCCGTTCTTCAAATCCGCCAAGTACTTTGGGCAATTTCGCTTCTAGTGACCTTCTCCCTTGCAGTAAAAGCACTCAGTATCAGGCTTAGGCCCAGCCTTGGTATTCTTCGCCGGTGCGGCAACTTTCTTACCTCCCTTCTTGAAGTTTCCCTTTTGCTTAGACTTGCCTTTCTTGAATTTGGTGGTCTTATTGACCAACAACACTTGGTGCTCTTTCTTGATCTCTACTTCTGCATATTTCAACATGGAGAAGAGTTCTGACAATGTCTTGTCCATGTTTTGCATATTGTAGTTCGTCACAAAGTTCTTGTAACTTGGTGGTAGTGATTGGAGGACACGGTGAATCCCCAAAGAATTATGAATCACTATACCCAAACTTTGGAGTTTGTTTGCGTGCCCAGACATCTTAAGCACATGCTCACTGACGGAGCTGCCCTCTTCCATCTTGCAGTTAAAGAACTTTTCAGAAGCCTCATAACTCTCAACTGCCGCGTGAGCCTCAAATATCATTTTGAGTTCACGGACAATATCATGTGGGTCATGGTTCTCAAACCTTTTCTGAAGCTCCGATTCCAAACCATGCAAGATAGCACACTGAACTGTGGAGTACTGATTCTTCCGAGTGAGGTAAACATTCTTTACTTCATCGGTAGCAGTAGCTGCAGGCGGGTCACCCAGCGGTGCATCCAGCACATAGGTGAAATTACCAGCATTGAGGACAATCCTCAAATTGCGGAACCAATCCGCGAAGTTGCTTCCATTGTTTTTCAACTTTTCTTTCTCTAGGAACGCATTAAAATTGATTGTAGGGGGCGCCATTGATCTACAACATATTTGCAATAGTTTAGACTAAGTTTATGACAAATTGAGTTCTAATTAATAGTTAAATTAATCTAGGTGAACTCCCACTCAAAACAATATCCCTCACATTGTTTTAGTGATCACACGAACCAAATCCACCACATCAAATCCGATCATCACGAGAGTTGATGTAGCTTCAATGGCGAACAATCTACATGTTCATCATATCTACTATATGACTCATGCTTTACCTTTCGGTGATCCGTGTTTCGAGACCATGTCTATACATGCTAGGCTCGTCAAGATCAAACCTTAGCTTCCGCATGAGCAAATCTGGCTTGCTCACGTTGTATGCACTCGCAGAATCTAACACACCCGATCATCACGTGGTGCTTCGAAACAATGAGCTTTAGCAACGGTGCTTACTAAGGGTGAACACTTTAAAACTTGAAATTTGTGTGCTTGAGGGATCATCTTATAATGCTACCGTCGATAACTAAGCAATACAAGATTCATAAAGGATTAACATCACATGCAATTCATAATATGTGATATGATATGGCCTTTCTTCTTGTGCTTTCGATCTCCATCTTCAAGCATGAACATGATCTCCATCATCACCGGTATGGCGTCAAGGTCAATGGCGCCGTTTCATGGTTGCCGTCCACCAGCTTCAACTATTACAACTACTTTGAATAGACACGCGGGTCTTAACGGAATTTAAAGGCAACCATATGGCTCCTGCCGGTTGCCAACTTATAATAAGGAACATTGCATACATCATATATAATCACAATCATGGCCATATCATATCACAGCACACCCCTGCAAAACAAAGTTAGACGCCTCTAATTTTCTTTGCATATTTTACGTGGTTTGGGGCTTTCAATAAGTGTCGTTCTAACTTACGAACAAGAACCACAATGTTGATGCTTGAACTATCAAGTGCCCGTTGTAAATTGGATCTATACTATGATGGGAGAGACAGGCACCCGCAAAGCCACTTATGCAATACAAGTTGCATGTTGAGCGTGGAGCAAGTCTCATGAATGATGTCATGTAAGGTTAGCCCGGGCCGCTTCATCCCATCATACCGCAATATGCAAAGTACACAAAAAGCAATTGATAATAAAAGCACCATCGCCCACAATGACCATTGTGTTCTACTCGTGCAACAGATCTACATATAGACACGGCTCTGATACCACTGTAGGGGTTCGTAGCATGGAAAATAAAAAATTTCTACCGCATGCACACAAACTAGCCAAGATATATCTACTAGATTGTAGCAACGAGTCGATAGAAGAACTCACCCTTGAAGATTCCAAAGCGGTTAACGAGAGCAGATTCTCGTGGGTGATGTAGTCGTACACTTGCCAATCTCAAGATCGCGTAGACGATCCTTCTGGCGCTGCGTTTCGACAGTGCTTCCGCAGTCGATCACACGTTCGATACTCGATGAAGACCTTCCTCTCCCTTGTTCCAGCAGGCAGCAGAGGTTGTAGCACTCTCCTCTTGATTCCAGCACCACAACGGCGTGGTGTCAGAAGTAGAGGGAAGATCTCGCAGGGCTTCGCCTTAAGCCGGAGCGAGTATGGTGAAGTATGAGAGAGGCCTTGGTGATCTAGGGTTTAGAGAGCACCAAGGGGAGGGCTTGGACAGAGGCTAGGGTTTGGGGAAACCCCAACTCGCCAAGTTGGAGGAGCCCTAGGCGGCGGCAGCACAAGGAGGTTGTGGCGCCGGTGACTTGGGGCTAGGGTTTTGGGTGTGAGGGTAGGGGACAGCCCTACCCCTCCTTATATAGGTGGAGGGTGGCCGGTTGGGAGAAGGGAGTCCTCCTCCAACTCCTCCTCCTTGGCCGGCGGGTGGAGGGAGGGGACTTCCTCCCCAAGTAGGTTTCCTACTCTCCCTCCACCAAGCAAACTTGAGATTTGACTTTTTCAAATTGGCGTTTGACTTTCAAACTTCGATTTGATTTCTCTCTTTATTTTGCCCAGCCAAGTGACCTATTACATGATGCAAACATTCCATATTTTCATGAAACATTCATGTACCCTTCCCCTCCGGAGTGCCAGACCTTCCGGACCCTTCTAGAACATTCCCGGTGAAAACACCGGAATCATTCCCGAACTCCGAAACAGGACTTTCCTTATATGAATCTTATTCTCCGGACCATTCTGGATCTCCTCATGATATCCCGGATCCCATCCGAGACTCTGAACAACATTTGGTCTCTTACTCATCATTCCATAACTACTCAACAACATCGAATCCTTAAGTGTGTCTCCCTACAGTTCGTGAATTATGCGGACATGACCGAGACACTTCTCTGATCAATAACCAATAGAGGAATCTGGAAATTCATATGGCTCCCACATATTTCTACGATTACTTTGCGATCGAATGAACCACTTACATACGATACCAATTTCCCTTTGTCTCACGATAGTTTACTTATCCGAGGTTTTGATCGTCGGTATCTCTGCATACCTAGTTCAACCTCGTTACCGATAAGTAATCTTTTCTCATTCACGTGGTATGCGATCCCCTGTGAGCCAGTCACATGCTTGCAAGCTAATTGGATGACATTCCACCGAGAGGGCCCAGAGTATATATATTCGTCATATGGATGGAAAAATCCCACTCTTAATCCATGTGTCTCAACCCATACTTTTCGAACACTCAATGCCACCTTTATAACCACCCAGTTACGGTGTGGTGTTTGATGTCATCAAAGCATCATTCTGGTGATGGTGATTAGCATGATCTCATGGTCGAAGGAATTAGGTTACTATGTATCAGAAAGCTTATAGCAATTGAACTATTAAAATGACTTGATCTTTATGCTACGCTTATCTATAGGAGTATGCCCATCACACCATTCTCCTAATGATATGATCTTGTTGTTAACAACATCTCAATGTTCATGATCGGGAAACCACAATCATCTATTAACCAACAAGCTAGTATTATAAAGAGGCTTTACCAGGGACTCTAATTTAGTTTACAAATCACACAAGTATTAATGTTTTTGGTTAATACTATTATAGCATGAATGTAAACATTTAGCATAAACACAAATATATAATAATAACCACTTTTATTATTGCCTCTAGGGAATATCTCCAACAATGGTAGACTCAGGTTGGGGCCGTATGGTCGCAAGAGGAATCCGGGGAGAGAGTGCGTGGTGTAGCCGCACACGAAGAGAAGGGAAGAACCCCAGGGAAGATCGTTGTTCCTTGAATTAGTTCTCTTATTCCTTGTGTATATTATGGTTACAAGTGATCCTTGAGTTGTTTCCTAGATGCTACTAGGAACTAAAGGAAGAAGGAGTGTCCAACCTCTTCCTACCCTATCTATGCCCCTCCTTATATAGTGGATGCGGGTAGCTAGGTGCGGTGACCCAGCATACCACTGCATGATGTAGTACACTATAGTCGTTGATATAACACCAATGAAACACCGTTCACTATTATTACATCCCTCAGAATGGTACAACAGAAACACAACAGGTCCAAGACATGACTATAGGTTACAACTCAACTCTTTACAGAAGATCCAGATAACACTCTAGGTTAAAGAGAGAGAAAGAAACTTCTTACAAAGAAGAATCAGAAATAAACAACTGCAAAATTATAATACTATTAAGACTAATATCTTAACTAATGGTCTGGCATTGCTGCTATTGCAATACATTACAGAAATAGGTTCTATGGCTAGAGATTTTATTCTTATCTAATCAGCAACTTCGTCTTCACTTGAGCTGATGTATATGTTGACTTTCTTGACTTCATTGAAGAGCTTTAGCTTTTGATGATGATTCCTGGAGCATACCTTGATGTAGACATCGTCTGTATTGGCTTCAGCATCTAGCAAGGGTTAAGAAGATTCTTTGAGTACGAGCGTACTCAGCAAGTTCACTAGAAAAGGAGTGTTTGATGCACTACATCTACATCCATAGACCATAGGTCGTAGGCAATGCAAGTTTTCGTAAACATTTCTTCAAAGGTTGCTTTTATTCTAAAAAGCTATGTCCGTCAGCCTTCACGGGTTACCAGACCTTTCATGGAGTTCCTTTCCCGCCGCGTTCGCAACTCCTTCCCGGAACAGGGAGTAACAAGTTACAGTTCTTACACTCTGCAGAGGTGCATCACTTTACCCATGAGAGACCTTAGGTTTTGTTGCACGACCGGGAGTATGTCCCCGTTCAAACTTCCTTGGTTTGAGGCCCAACCTAAGATCCAAGCCAATCACTGCCTCCTCCGCGACCCCGCATGTCTCCTTGGTGTACACCATGCCCACCTTTTGAATTACGGCAATGGTTTGTACAGACTGTTTAGATGCCGGAACTATCGTGGGACGTTGAGGGATCCCACCCATATGTTGCATATCCTCTACGAATTACCATATAATATGCACGCTGCAAGTGATAACAGCCACGACCCGCACATCCAGCTCCATGCGAGAGGGAAAAGATACAGCTGACTTCTTCGTCCCATTCCAAATCTCATGGTCAACGCGTAATATACGGCGCAAGAATCACTGGCGACATTGGTTGTTAAGTCCTAGATAATCTGTTCCTTTACCACCGGAACTTTTATAGTAGGTTATTACCTCATGGTAAATAACCTATAATCACATTATTATGAAAATAGTGTTTTCTGACCTTTTTCAAATGCAGGTGATGACAACACTGGATTTGTAAAATACTTTACAGAAAATAATCAAAGGACATGAGCAAGTGTGAACTTGCCTTTTGTGATTGCAAGATTATGCACTCACGCTCTTCAAGACAATATAAAAGATCCAATATCTGAAATCAGCATCATTGGTCTAGTAAGGACTAATGTTTAAAGAAGCAAGATGCTATTATGCATAAGTAATGTAATGCAATTTCGTAAACTCGAATCCCGAGGTAACGTTGTTCTAGGGTTTGGATACTGGAAAGGTTTTCCTTGGAATGTGTTGCCCTTTAGATTAGGTTTCACACATGTGCTTCTTATTAAGGCTTGTGAATGTGCGTGAAACAACATGTAAACATAATGGCATACAACAATAAGATTTATTAATGAGAGGTGCTACTCAAGGACTGCTTATATGTGAATTATCTTATCTTCAAGTTTTACCTTGCAAGTGATGACATTTATAAGGAACTGAAGTGTTAACAATACTAGGTACATAAGTAAAGCTTAATGTAATGTGATTATTATTAATTGTCATTTGATGTTTGAAGTGGGAAAAAGAATAACATTTGAAGAAAATCTTACTCAACTAAGTAGAAGCATTTAAGCTTTTAAGTTAATCTTATGAGGTGTTCTTTCTAGTTATAGTCTTTAAGTAAGAAAGAATTACTCCATTTGAATAATGACAACATTAGTATTTGAGACCTATCTATCTTGGTTTTTAACTTGGTTGGTTTGGTATTAAGATGCTTTATAACTTAACTATAATAGACCAAAGTTAACTATAAAGCATATAATAAAGTCTTTAGCATTATTTAAAGTATTATAAACTAAAGTTAACTTTAAAGACATAGATGGACTTTAGGTGAAATGCTTGTTATACTTATACCTTGTTCACTTTATAATGTTTCTTTAAAGTTACTTAAAAATGGTATTACTTTTGTTTGGTAGTGGTTTCTTTACATTATGAATGTATAAAGGGATTTACCTCCCTATAAGGGTGTGGTTAGGGTTTGTGAATAAGTAAATAATATTATGTACTACTTATGAACTCACTTATAGTGTTTTGATTTGTTTATAAACTTGTGGTTAAAGTAAATGAATAGGTTTTATTTCATTACAATTATTCTTGGAGATTTCATATTAAATAAGAATCCTTTTATAAAAGAATCTGCATTTATGGTTGAAGGATAACTTAATAAAATTATATTTAAAAAATGTGTTAAACCATTTTGACTTCATAAAATTAGTATTTAAGGGTAATACTATTTATTAGATTCAATTGGTTAATTTTAGAATATTAGAGATTTTTATTTACTTTTATATGAATTATTAACTAAAGAAATAGGTTTAAATTCAAGTTATCAAAGTGTTTAACTTTTTATTTAACTCAAAAGTGGAATATTATATTTTTAACATATAGGTATTATCTTTTTGATCATTTTGGTATATTACACTTATTTTTGTGATTTAAAAATAATAAGATATGATTTTTATAATACTTATTATTTTATAAGGACTTACTAAATAACAAATATTTAATTAAGTGGAATAATAATGCATGATTGTAGTTTTAAATTATAATTCTTAATTTTCTAATATTTTTGGTATTTTATTTATATTTTTAATATTTACTAATATTAAAATATGATTTTTCAAAGTTTTATTACTTATAAAACTTTTAATAAATTATACTTATTTAAATAATCATCATAATAATATTTGATAATAGTTTTAAGTTGTAGATTTTATTTTTATGAAAATTTTCATATATTAAACATATATTTCTGAATTATAAAACAAAAGTTATTAATTAAACAATATTTAATTTTTTTATATTGGAATTAATATGGTTTTTATTTAATTCCTAAACAGAAAAGACACTGTGCACCTAAGCTAAATCTACCCACGGTCACTGACCAGTGGGCCAGTGACCACGTCATATTCCACGCGAGCAGTGGACTAAGTCCAACATGCTGACGTGGCTGGGGATGATGCGATGATGATGTCAAAGTGATGTCATCCAAGGATGAACCTCCTAGATCGATTGTCGATCGATGGATTCCGTTCGCGCGCGCGGCTGTGGTTGTGTGTATCGGAAAGAGGATGATGCGAGGAACCTAGCTATGGTGGCGCCGCTCAAAAATGGTCATCGGGAACAACGGTCGTGGGAGGAAGATCCAGAGGGAGAGAGAGGAAGCGGAAAGGTGCTTGAGCACCGGTGGCTCACCAGGAGCATGACGGTGGTGGTGGCGAGGCGAGCACGGGAGACGCCGGAATCGAGGGAGGAAGCGTGTAACATCCCTAAAATCATGTTTTCAAAGATTTCATATCATGCATGCATGCATATCATTTAGGGATCAAATTCAAACTTATTTGATAGAAACAGAACTAGAGAGCTATGATTTCATGTGATCAAACATTAATCAAATGCTACTCTCCAATAGGAGATTATTTGTTTCAAAACCAAACCTTGTTGCTCTCAGATTGTTTTGATTGATTGCTAGTGCATAAACCAAAAATTTACAAAACAAATATGGATTTAAAACCATTTTCAAAACTTGTTCAAATCAAGTGCTATGTCACTGTTTACTTTGTTTGATCAAAAGGACCAAGCTAATACAGAGAGACCACATGATTTTATGCCCAGAAATGTGAGTATTACACTCTACAAAAATCCAGAAAAGGTTTGAATTCAAATAGGCTTTTGAAATCATTTGAAAATGTTTCCTGGAAATTCAAACAGAAAAAGAAAAGGAATAAAGAAATAAGAAAAGGCCGGTGCCAGACTTTTGGCCCAACAGCGAAACCAGCCCACTAAGCCCACCCGGGGTTTTTCCCTCTCTCTCACGTGCACCCACTCGACCCCGCGCTTGCTGACTGGTGGACCCAAGCGCCACGCAAGCGTCGTCTCTAGCCACGCACCCCCCACGACCCCGTCCGACGCCGCCATTACCTCATCACTGCCGTGATTGATGCGGGCTTGATTGCCAGCGTTTCCTCGCGAGATTCTCGCCCCTGCTCCAGCTATAATACCCCCTCCCCTTGCTGCTCATTTCTCCTCACTCAGAACAGACTCCATGCCACCAGGCTGCCCGTAATCGTGCCCACACCACCGCAGCACCGACGACCTCCGGCGACCAATTCCGGTGAGCCTGGTCCACCCCTTTGTCTCTGCTTCATGCGAGCATGTTCTACATGTCCTTGCGCATATTCTCATGCATTTCTTTATCTCTGTATCATCCTAGAACATCGTCACCGTCCACCACTTGAAGCAACCGAAGCTCGGCGCAACTCCAGCGACCCCTCCTGGTAGTTCCCGACCACCCCTTCTCTCCTTTTCGATACGCACATGTTCGCCTAGCTTGTGCGCATCTAACAGCCTCGCTGGTTTGTCTTAGCGCGCACCAGAACCTCGACTCCGACGATGCCAAGGCTTGCCCGACATCTGCCTCTACTCTGACGAGGAATCCTCACCGTGTCCGCGCTCCCCTTGACAAGCCACTGCCACGTTGAGCTTCAGCACACGCGAGTCTGGTAAGCATCTCCGACGACCCCAACCCCCTCTGTATCCACCGCGCCGCCGTAGACAGAGCGCGCCGCCGCTCACCGTCGCCGCGCGCCGCCAGACTTTGGTAGGTTGATCAGGCGCCGTTGGATCTGGATCTAACGCATAGGATAGATCGCTTAACGAAGGGGTATGAATCAGATCTGGCCGTGCGTTTTAGTTAGATCCAACGGTTCGCAGACACGATCTAGCGCGAAGCGGTACCAGCCAATTAGATGCCGCCGCGTGTCTGTGAGTTAGGTTTAAAATCAGAAATTTGATCTATTTGATATTAAAACTTGTTTAAATCATAACTTTTGAATGCCACACCCAAATTTGACAAATTTTATATCAATGGAATCAGGAGAGAAAATCCTTTCCAACTATGCAATGTGTTTAATGTTCTGCCTCTGTTAAAATGGTTGTTTTTACAGAAACATGTGTAGGCCTATTTTGTGTACATTAATTAGGTGAAAAATGTTTTAATGTTCAAATAAAGTTTATTTAGCTTGTTTTGAACTTTTTTATGATTCAGTACCAAGCACTTGTCTTGTTTGTTGTATAAAATCATCACATGAAATTATGCATGCATCCAAATATTTTTGCTTGTATTTATTTTGTATGTGATTTTGGTGCTATTATTTTATGTGTAGATTTTGGTGCAAATAGTGATTGTGATGCAAATAGTGATTGTGATTGTGAGTATTGTAGCTACTCTCCAAACTACCAGGGCAAGTGGTGCTTCATGATTTTATTCCTAAGTTTTTCAACTTTGCATTAGAAATATTTTGCTAGTCTTGCATGGTTATTTTGATCTATATGCTATGCTTGGGAAATCCTAGTAGTTGTAGATTTGCTAGAAATATTTCTAAGTCTTATCAATGCCATGCTTAGCCTAGCTAGTAGCAACCAAGGATGGTTATATTCATGCTATGAATAAATATTTCTAAGACTTTGGACTATGTTTTTGATTAATAAAACAACTAAGTGAATGAAACACCTCGGTGGAATGGAAAGAATGGGTTATGTTGAGTTGTTACACAAGGCCCATTTCTATGGTTTACCTTGTGTATCTCACTTGTGGAAAGCCACTCAGGAAAAAAGGGATTTGAGATGCCATATGTTAAGAAGCTTCTAGTGCAGCCACTTGGCAATATGGGCTCTGCCTGGATAACGTAGGTTGCAATAACTTAGCCATTTGGACAGTTGGTGGTAGTGGGATGATAGGTTGGAACGCGTCCATTTGGTCTAAGTGAAGGCTTCTGAAAGGTCCTGTCTTGGTGAAAATCAAGTCTTGTGGGGAAAGTGCACAACCTCTGCAGAAGGAAGAATCTAAGTACTTAGCCATGTCCCTGGTATTGGAAAACTTGAGCATCAAGACATGGAAGCTATTAAGAATCTCCTCATCCCAATTTCTAAGTAAAAACTTGTGGTTGAACAAGGGTGAAGGACCCCAATTTCTATTGGGAGATGCCTTGGGTAATTTTGTCAAGCAAAAACTTAGCGTTTTCAACTAATAGGCGAAACCTATTTTGAGCAAAGCAAGCCTAAGCTACACTTAGCCAAAATGCATATAGTATTTAGTCCACCAATATTCTACTAAGGTATCACTTGCCAATACTATTCCAATGTATTGACCCACTGTGGCTGTAACTTGTGATGTTGCAGGATATTCTGATGATGATTAGGAGTCATGAGTCTACACTCAACATGCTTGCCTGTGGCACATGAAGATGAAGACTTATTTATCTTATTATATATTTGAACTCTTGTATTAGGCATGTGGCCATGGAGTCGAAAAGACTATGTTTGTCTCTGGAATGATATGTAATAATGACCTTTGTTTCTGTGTACTTCATCTTAAACTGTGGATGCTAGCATTGATCCAGGGACTAGCATTGCAATCACAGGGATCCTTTCCTTTACAAAGGAGGGATCTTACTAATGGTATCAGAGCACTGTGTTGCCTGTAGGATTATGACCCTAGGATTAGAAACCACTAAGGAAAAAAAATTCAACAAATTCCACACTTGTCTTTTCTTCTCGTAAACTTTTCTAATCTTCTTTCTCATCTCTATTTGTAGATGAACTCCATCAACGAAGCCGTGAGGAAGGGACCACTCATGACTATGACTTTGGAATGTGAGACAAAATTCCCCAAGGCTCTCAAGGACCTCATGGTTGCCATGGGAATACATGGTGCAGCTGTGTACAAAGGTTTTCCTGTGATGGATGAAGGAGTTGAGTACTGGTGGGTGCAACTTCAGTTGTATAAAAACAAGGAAGACAACCACAAGGACTCAGGATTCTGCATGGTCACCAACACAGTGATGCACACTACATTCTTTGATTCAGCAAGGGATGCAGCTTGGAGGGCCATCAAAGAACTTGGTGATAGAATCAAGTGCAGAATTCTTAACACCCAAAATGACCTTAGGGAAGAAAAGAAGCATACCCAAGAGCTGGAGGCTACCAACCAAAGTTTAAGGAAAGACATCATAGACTTAGCAATGGAGTCATGTGATCAAGATAAACAGATTGCCTCTAGGGATGCCCTGTTAGCCAACTTGGCAAGTGAGATGGGATTGTAACGTACTTCGTTAGTTGGACCACCACACTTATCATTTTATTTCCCAAATGTTGTTTAAAAATAAGTTGAACCTTGGTTGTTTGTAATGGATCCATGTATGCCATGATTTGTGTGTTTTGATTTCCAAAGTTATGCATGTGATGCTTTGTCTTGTGATTTGTCTTAAATTGTGATGATTCTAACTTTTTCTATCTTATTAAATAGATGCCTAATGTTACTATCAGCACGGCTGAAGAGTTCAAGGGAACTCGTTTTGGCCCTCGTATTATTGAGCTCACTAGTCTGCTCAATCTCCCTCTTCCTACTATCATGATGCTTCCCCTCACCAAGTTTGAGAGGAAAGACCTTTGGGGCTTCAAGGTCAATCAGCCAGGACGCCAGACTGAGCCAGCCACAGAGGCCATCATCTTCAAGCTCATGCATGATGACAAGGAGAGAGGCCTAGAGGTAGTCATGCAGGATTTGATTGGACGTTTACTAGGGAGACACTCTCGAGAGGTTAGAGGTACTCACTTCCACACCTTTGGTAGACGTGATGATGATGGTGAGGCCATTGACTTTGAGGATACTTCGAGAGAGACGGCAGAGCCGATTCGTCTATACCTCCAGGACTTAGAGGTTCTTCTTAGGCACATAGACACTGATAGGACCGACGTCATGCTCAGTAATGACGAACTCCAGGTGCAGCTTCGTGAGAAGGACAAACTCTTCGCGGAGCAAGATGAGATAGTCAAGGAGATGGAGGCTAAGTTTGAGAGTCAGGATAGAAAGTTCAAGAGTCAAGAGAAGCGAGTCCAAGATAGGAACAAGAGGATTCGAGACATGACTGCAGAACTAGAGGCCAAGGACTTCGAGCTCGAGCATCAGCAGACTGTGATTGAGAGACTTCGTTCATAGAAGAGGGCTCTCAAAGCCAAAGTAGAGACCTTGACCACCAATGTCGAGGAATACAAGACCGCTATGGAGAATGCAGGTCTTACATTTGTTGATGAGGAGGTTGATGCCGATGAGTAGTGATGACTACTCATTTACCTTTATTTATCATGTCTTTGATTATTGCGTTGCAATGACCATCCAACATGTGGATGGCTTGCTATTGGTGTGTTTACTTTTCAGAACTTGTTGTCTATGTTGTTGAACTTTTATTACTATGATGCATGATTGTGATTTGTTATGCGATGTATTGTGCATGTTAGCATCTATGGGTATCTCATTCTTATCCTCATTGAAAACCACAGATGCCTCCCCGCCGTGCCAATCCCAACCTCAACAACAACAACATCACTCCTTAGATGCAGCAAATGATGACAGCTCAGACTCAGCTGATGCAAATGATGACTACGTTCATCCAGAATCAGAAAAACAACAACAATAACAACAATAACAACAACAACAATCAGAACAACCCACCGGGTTTTGACATGCTTACCAGGTTCTTGAGACTTAGGCCAGCAAAGTTCTCAGGAACTACTAATCCTATGGTGGCCAATGATTGGCTACGCTCTGTGAACAAGGACTTGGTAACTGTTGGCTGTACTGATGAAGAGAAAGTCAGATTTGCAGCTCACTTGTTGGAAGGACCAGCAGCCACTTGGTGGGATAACTTCTAGATCACCACTCCCATTGAGGATGTGACATGGGCTATCTTCGAAGATGGTTTCTGTACTGCTCACATCTCATCCGGAGTGATGAGTTTGAATAAGAAAGAGTTCCATAACTTGAAGCAGCGCCACCGCAGCGTGGCTGAATACATTGAGGAGTTCAACAATCTGGCGCGATATGCACCGGATGAAGTTGACACTGATGCTAAGAGGAAGGAAAAGTTCCTTGAAGGGTTGAATGATGAACTGAACCTATAGTTAGCTGTGGCCTATGTTCCCACATACCACTCTCTTTGTGACAAGGCTGCTATTTTGGAGAGCAAGGTGAAGCAAGTTGAAAGCAGGAAGACAAAGCACTCTCACAAGCACAGCTCGGGATCGTCTCACAAGCGTTCCCATTATGATGACAGTGGGAGTTCTGGATCCCACAAGCATGGGAAATTCAACAAGCACCACAACCACAACCGTTATCATGACAACAAGCACTACCGTAGTCATGACAACGATAAGTACAAGAATAACAAGGGTGGATATAAGAGCCGCCACAGTGGAAGTGGAAGTGGCAGTGGAAGCCAGCCTGTCAAGAAGGATCTTAGTCAGGTTGAATGTTTCAAGTGCAAGAATATGGAGCATTATGCAAATGAATGCCCAGAAAAGAAAGTTGAAGGACCCAACAAGCCCAACCCTTTTCAAAAGGGACAAGTGAACCACATCAATGTGGAAGAAATCTATGAGGAACCGGATGCTGTTGCTGGTAAGTTCAAACTCAATTCTGTTCCAACATTTGTTCTCTTTGATACTGGTGCATCTCATTCATTCATATCAAGAGCATTTGTTGAAAGAAATGAACTACCAGTAGAAACTATTGTGTGTCCTATAAAAGTAAGTTCTCCTGGCGGAGAAATGATAGTGAATTCAGGATGTCATGATCTAGTCATAGAGTTTGGAAAGTATAAGTTTCCCGTTAACCTGATAATCCTGAACTCCCAAGGATTGGATGTTATATTGGGAATGGACTGGATGACTAAGCACAAGGGAGTGATAGATTATGCCAACCATACTGTCTCACTCACAACTCCAGAAAACAAAAGGATTAGATTCAAGACCAACTTTGAATCGAAAAGGAGTAAGCTTAATTCTCTTAAAGGGGTTAGCATAGACAGTGTGCCTATTGTGAGTGAATATCCGGATGTGTTCCGGAAGAATTGCCGGGAATGCCACCTGATAGAGATGTGGATTTTCTTATTGATTTGCT
This sequence comes from Avena sativa, assembly GCA_916181665.1. Classification (NCBI taxonomy): domain Eukaryota; kingdom Viridiplantae; phylum Streptophyta; class Magnoliopsida; order Poales; family Poaceae; genus Avena; species Avena sativa. The sequence continues at coordinate 5,042,623 of OV702293.1, read as the reverse complement.
ACCAGGATCTGGACCAATAGCAAAGAGACCGTACAAGATGTCAGCGGATGAGTTGAAAGAACTCAAGAAGCAGCTTGGAGAATAGTTGCAGAAAGGATTTATCCAACCAAGTTCTACATCTTGGGGATCACCAATTTTGTTTGTGGAAAAGAAAGATAGAATTCAAAGGTTATGCATAGATTACCGTTCACTCAATGAGGTGACTATCAAGAACAAATACCCTTTTCCCAGAATCAATGACTTGTTTGATCAGTTGGAAGGAGCTTGTGTGTTCTCAAAGACTGATCTCTGCTCAGGTTATTTCCAGCTCAAGATAAGGGAACAAGACATACCTAAGACAACTTTCACCACAAGTTATGGATTGTATGAGTATACCGTGATGCCATTTGGTTTGACCAATGCACCAGCATATTTCATGAATATGATGAACAAGGTGTTCATGGAATTTCTTGATAAGTTTGTTGTCGTTTTCATCAATGACATTTTAATCTACTCCAAGAGCAAAGAAGAGCATGAAGGACATTTGCGTTTGATACTTGAGAAGCTTAGAGAGCATAAGCTGTATGCCAAGTTCAGCAAGTGTGAATTTTGGTTAAATGAAGTTGGTTTTCTTGGACACGTTGTGTCAGGAGATGGTGTAGCAGTTGATCCTGCTAAAGTTCCAGCTGTAACTGAATGGGAATCTCCCGAGTCAATAAAAGAGGTTCGTAGTTTCCTTGGCTTGGCAGGATACTACCGAAGGTTTATTGAGAATTTCTCCAAGGTAGCAAAACCCATGACAGAATTGCTAAAGAAAGATAAGAAATTTGCTTGGACTGAAGGTTGTGAACTCAGTTTCCAAGAATTGAAGAAGAGACTAGTGACAGCACCAGTCTTATGTTTGTCAGATTTGGAGAAAGATTTCCAAGTATATTGTGATGCATCTCATCATGGGTTAGGTGAAGTTCTTATGCAAGAAGGGAAAGTTGTGGCTTATGCCTCAAGACAACTCAAAACTCATGAAGTAAACTACCCTACTCATGATTTAGAGTTAGCCTCTGTTGTCCATGCACTCAAAACATGGAGACATTATCTTTTGGAAAAGTGATGTGAAGTGTTCACAGATCACAAGAGTTTGAAGTATATCTTCACCCAGAAAGAAATTAACATGAGACAAAGAAGATGGCTAGAACTCATCAAGGACTATGACTTGAGTTTGCAATACCACCCCGGTAAAGCAAATGTTGTAGCAGATGCTCTAAGCCGTAAGGTTTTTGTGAATGGCCTTACTAAGGGGGAATTGCCAAATGATCTGTGTACCCAATTTAGAGATCTCAGATTGGAGATTATGCCTGAGGGACATCTCATGTCTTTGGATGTTCAACCCACCTTGTTGGACAAGGTCAAAGAAGCCCAGAAGACAGACAAGGAAATTGAAGAGATTAAGGAAAAGATTGGCAAGGGAAAAGCCAAAGGATTCCATGAAGACGAACAGGGTACTTTATGGTATGGAAAACGTATCTACGTTCCACAAGATCCGGAGCTTCGGAAACTGATTTTACAAGAAGCACATAACTCACCATATTCTATTCATCCGGGTAACACCAAAATGTACATGGATATGAAGGAAAGATTTTGGTGGAATAACCTCAATAAGGAAATCGCCGAACATATTGCTTTGTGTGATGTATGTAGTAGAGTGAAAGCAAAACATCAGAAACCAGCAGGATTGTTACAACCACTACCTATTCCTGATTGGAAGTGGGACAAGATTGGTATGGATTTCATCACCGGATTGCCAAGGACCCGGTCAGGATATGATTCTATTTGGGTAGTGGTGGATCGCCTAACTAAAGTGGCTCATTTTATACCCGTGAAGACAACTTATACAAGTGCTAAGTTAGCCAAGATCTATATGAGTAGAATTGCATGTCTACATGGGGTACCCAAGAGTATTGTGTATGATAGGGGAACTCAGTTCAGTTCTCATTTTTGGAGGCAATTACATGAGTCATTAGGAACGAGGTTAGAATTCAGCACTGCTTTTCATCCTCAGACTGATGGACAGACAGAAAGGACTAATCAGATTCTTGAAGATATGTTGAGAGCATGTGCTCTAGACTATGGAGCCAGTTGGGATGAAAGTCCGCCTTACGCAGAATTTTCTTATAATAATAGCTATCAAGCCAGTATTGAGATGGCACCATTTGAGTTTCTCTACGGGAGAAAGTGTACCACCCCATTGCTATGGAATGGTGTGGGAGAAAGAAGTTTGTTCGGACCAGAACTAATCAAAGAGGCTAAAGAGAAAGTCAAGCTAGTCAAGGGCAGATTAAAGATAGCACAGTTTTGACAAAAGAGCTACGTAGATCCTAAGCATAGAGAAGTCACCTATGAAGTGGGTGATAGAGCTTATCTTAGAGTGTCACCACTTCGTGGAGTGAAGAGGTTTGGTGTCAAAGGTAAATTGGCCCCAAGATATGTTGGACCATTCAAGATTCTGAGTCGTAAAGGAGAAGTAGCTTATGAGATTGAATTGCCAGAGTCTTTGTCAGCTGTTCATAATGTGTTTCATGTGAGTCGGCTTAAGAAATGTCATCCAGAAATGGAAGAAACTTCTTTGAAGGATACTATACCTTTGGAAGAGGTTCAATTGGAGAGTGATTTCACCTATGAAGAGAAACCTATCAAGATTCTTGAGACAGCAGAAAGAGTTACACGGACTAAGACTATCAAATTCTGCAAAGTTCAATGGAACCATCATTCCGAAGAAGAAGCAACATGGGAAAGAGAAGATGATCTTCGGAAAGACCACCCTCACCTATTTGCTAGCCAACCCGAATCTCGAGGGCGAGATTCACCTTAAGGGGGTTAGATTTGTAACATCCCTAAAATCATGTTTTCAAATATTTCATATCATGCATGCATGCATATCATTTAGGGATCAAATTCAAACTTATTTGATAGAAACAGAACTAGAGAGCTATGATTTCATGTGATCAAACATTAATCAAATGCTACTCTCCAATGGGAGATTATTTGTTTCAAAACCAAACCTTGTTGCTCTCAGATTGTTTTGATTGATTGCTAGTGCATAAACCAAAAATTTACAAAACAAATATGGATTTAAAACCATTTTCAAAACTTGTTCAAATCAAGTGTTATGTCACTGTTTACTTTGTTTGATCAAAAGGACCAAGCTAATACAGAGAGACCACATTATTTTACGCCCAGAAATATGAGTATTACACTCTACAAAAATCCAGAAAAGGTTTGAATTCAAATAGGCTTTTGAAATCATTTCAAAATGTTTCCTGGAAATTCAAATAGAAAAAGAAAAGGAATAAAGAAATAAGAAAAGGCCGGCGCCAGACTTTTGGCCCAACAGCGAAACCAGCCCACTAAGCCCACCCGGGGTTTTTCCCTCTCTCTCTCTCACGTGCACCCACTCGACCCTGCGCTCGCTGACTGGTGGACCCAAGCGCCATGCAAGCGTCGTCTCCAGCCACGCACCCCCATGACCCCGTCCGACGCCGCCGTTACCTCATCGCTGCCGTGATTGATGCGGGCTTGATTGCCAGCGTTTCCTCGCGAGATTCTCGCCCCTGCTCCTGCTATAAGACCCCCTCCCCTCGCTGCTCATTTCCCCTCACTCAGCACAGACTCCACGCCACCAGGCTGCCCGTAATCGTGCCCACACCGCCGCAGCACCGACGACCTCCGGCGACCAATTCCGGTGAGCCTCGTCCACCCCTTTGTCTCTGCTTCATGCGAGCATGTTCTACATGTCCTTGCGCATCTTCTCATGCATTTCTTTCTCTCTTTATCATCCTAGAACATCGTCACCGTCCACCACTAGAAGCAACCGAAGCTCGGCGCAACTCCGGCGACCCCTCCTGGTAGTTCCCGACCACCCCTTCTCTCCTTTTCGATACGCACATGTTCGCCTGGCTTGTGCGCATCTAACAGCCTCGCTGGTTTGTCTTAGCGCGCACCAGAACCTCGACTCCGACGACGCCAAGGCTTGCCCGACGTCTGCCTCTACTCCGACGAGGAATCCTCACCGTGTCCGCACGCCCCTTGACAAGCCACTGCCACGTTGAGCTTCAGCACATCACCGCGAGTCTGGTAAGCATCTCCGACGACCCCAACCCCCTCTGTAGACACCGCGTCGCCGTAGACAGAGCGTGCCGCCGCTCACCGTCGTCGCGCCGCCAGACTTTGGTAGGTTGATCAGGCGCCGTTGGATCTGGATCTAGCGCATAGGATAGATCACTTAACGAAGGGGTATGAATCAGATCTGGCCGTGCGTTTTAGTTAGATCCAACGGTTCACAGACGCGATCCAGCGCGAAGCGGTACCAGCCAATCAGATGCCGCCGCGTGTCTGTGAGTTAGGTTTAAAATCAGAAATTTGATCTATTTGATATTAAAACTTGTTTAAATCATAACTTTTGAATGCCACGTCCAAATTTGACAAATTTTATATCAATGGAATCAGGAGAGAAAATCCTTTCCATCTATGCAATGTGTTTAATGTTTTGCCTCTGTTAAAATGGTTGTTTTTAAAGAAACATGTGTAGGCCTATGTTGTGTACATTAATTATTTGAAAAATGTTTTAATGTTCAAATAAAGTTTATTTAGCTTGTTTTTAACTTGTTTATGATTCAGTACCAAGCACTTGTCTTGTTTGTTGTAGAAAATCATCACATGGCATTATGCATGCATCCAAATATTTTTGCTTGTATTTATTTTGTATGTGATTTTGGTGCTATTGTTTTATGTGTAGATTTTGGTGCAAATAGTGATTGTGATTGTGAGGATTGTAGCTACTCTCCAAACTACCAAGGCAAGTGGTGCTTCATGATTTTATTCCTAAGTTTTTCAACTTTGCATTAGAAATATTTTGCTAGTCTTGCATGGTTATTTTGATCTATATGCTATGCTTGGGAAATCCTAGTAGTTGTAGAATTGCTAGAAATATTTCTAAGTCTTATCAATGCCATGCTTATCCTAGCTAGTAGCAACCAAGGGTGGTTATATTCATGCTATGAATAAATATTTCTAAGACTTTGGACTATGTTTTTGCTTAATAAAACAACTAAGTGAATGAAACACCTGGGTGGAATGGAAAGAATGGGTTATGTTGAGTGGTTACACAAGGCCCATTTCTATGGTTTACCTTGTTTATCTCACTTGTAGAAAGCCACCCAGGAACAAAGGGATTTGAGATGCCATATGTTAAGAAGCTTCTAGTGCAGCCACCTGGCAATATGGGCTCTGCCTGGATCACATAGGTTGCAATAACTTAGCCATTTGGACAGTTGGTGGTAGTGGGATGATAGGTTGGAATGCGTCCATTTGGTCTAAGGGAAGGCTTCTGAAAGGTCCTGTCTTGGTGAAAATCAAGTCTTGTGGGGAAAGTGCACAACCTCTGCAGAAGGAAGAATCTAAGTACTTAGCCATGTCCCTGGTATTGGACAACTTGAGCATCAAGACATGGAAGCTATCAAGAATCTCCTCATCCCAATTTCTAAGTAAAAACTTGTGGTTGAACAAGGGTGAAGGACCCCAATTTCTATTGGGAGATGCCTTGGGTGATTTTGTCAAGCAAAAACTTAGCGTTTTCAACTAATAGGCAAAACCTATTTTGAGCAAAGCAAGCCTAAGCTACACTTAGCCAAAATGCATATAGTGTTTAGTCCACCAATATTCTACTAAGGTATCACTTGCCAATACTATTCCAATGTATTGACCCATTGTGGATGTAACTTGTGATGTTGCAGGATATTCTGATGATGATTAGGAGTCATGAGTCTACACTCAACATGCTTGCCTGTGGCACATGAAGATGAAGACTTATTTATCTTATTATATATTTGAACTCTTGTATTAGGCCTGTGGCCATGGAGTTGTAAAAGACTATGTTTGTCTCTGGAATGATATGTAATAATGACCTTTGTTTCTGTGTACTTCATCTTAAACTGTGGATGCTAGCATTGATCCAGGGACTAGCATTGCAATCACAGGGATCCTTTCCTTTACAAAGGAGGGATCTTACAAAGCGGTGGCCAGAGCTCGGTAAGGCGGTGTCCTTGTCGACGATTAGGAGCTCCTCGCGTCGATTCCTCCTGCGAGGCTGCTCACCGCGGCGAGGTAAAGTTTCCAGGAGCCACGACGAGGCTCAGGGCAGCCGGAGATGGTGGGGCTCGACGGCGTCTGTGAGCTCTAGGGTTAGGGTTTACGCGCTGGAGAAGAGAGGAGAGGAAATGACATGATAGGGTTCGTCCTTGGCGAGGCAGAGGGTCTTGTAGATGACGACGGGCGGCGACACGAATCCTGGCGCACGCCGGCGCGGCGGAGCTCGATAGCGAGCTGCTTGCTCGATCCGTCGGCGAGGAAGACGATGGGGAAAGAGACAACGAATGGGTACGGGCCAGTGCCGGGCCGCACTTGGGCCAGATGGGCTGCATTCGAGTTGCTCGCGAGTAGAAGATAGGGAGAAGGGAAAATGGGCTGCGGCTAGAAGCTGTATTCCTCTATATATTTTTTGGTTTGTTTTCCTTTTCTGTTTTATTTTTCATCTTTTGTATTTTTCATTTGTTTTAGGAATCTTTCTTTATAAAAGTTCTTTGCTGAATACAAGTATCAATAATAAGTTATTTTGAAATATTTGTGAACTTTTATTATATAAAGTTATCACTTCTTTATTTTCTTATACATATGTATATATTTTATTATTACTAACATAAGAGTTAAAGTTTGAATTGAAAATACTTACCATAAGTTCTTGGAAGATTTGATATTCTCATATTTCTTTTATTGATGTGAATAAGGGTTAATGGCTATACATATTATCTTTATGCTTATGATCTTTATTAATATCCCCCTTTAAAATAAATAGTTATTATTTAAAATGAATTATGAGAGAGAATTGATAACTATAGTTTATAGGCATATATGATTGAAATAAAAGTTAGGGTTTTACATTGTAATTGTTTACCATGGGTTTTAGGAGTTTTAATATTTTTGTTCATCCTTTTATTTATATGAATAAAGATTATTGGTTAAGACAGATTGTCCTTATGTTGGTGTTCAAGAATGACTTCATATTTTATACAAGAAAGTTATTTCCTAGAAGGTATTATGGAAAATAATTGATAAGGATAACTCCTAAGTACATATAATTATGATAGTTAGGAACGACAAAGATGTGCTTATGTGATTTGCTATAGGAAACTATTCCTATATAGTTGTATGGAGATAAGATGATAGATCAATAATATGAAATGAATATTATGTTTGGTTTAAGATTTAAAGTTGAGTGTTTACCAAGAATTCCTATATTCTACAATTCACAATCTTGGACTTCTAATTAAGGAATTCCTTTCCTAGATATACTACTCCTTCATATCCATCATCATATGTTAACATGATGAGCTTTACTTCTCAAGAATGTTCTTATCCATAATTTCTCCTCCTAAATTCATTTGTAATTCTAATGATCTTGACACTAAAGCTCTATATGATCTTCTCATAACAATAACTCTCATAACTAGAGTACTCTTCTAATTCTAATTCCACTTGAATAATCACCTTCTTACTTCTCAGATTACTTTGTAATCTTTCTTAAAAATCTCAGAACCTTGTCACTGAAGCCTTTCCTAATCTTATCATAGCTATACTTGGTTATGTCAACTACTCTACTGCTGATATCCTCCCATCCAACAAGTAGTTACTTTTAACTACATTCATACTCTTCCTTAATCATCTATCACTAACATTACTTCATTAGATGTATACATCAAATCTTACTTCACCTCTATTGCTTAGTATTTCCAAAGAGGAAAATACTACTTCTTTAATCCAATGTTTCTCTAACATCATATTAATCATACTATCTTATCTCTACTTACCTCCATGTCTTATATTCAAACTTCACATCATATCATGGCGACTTGTCATGGCTTAATTGGAATAACATATCTATACTAGGGTTCAATCATGTTCTATCTAGCAATGTCACTTCTACATGATATAAGCATTTAATCTTGGTGAAAAAAGTATGATAATTAGAATCCTTTGATCATTTATGGTTTAAGTTTCTAGTTGGCTAATCAAGGCTTCCCTCCATACAACATTACAGTTGTATTATAATTATCTTCTGTTTAGCTCTAATGGATTAAGAGATATAATTCATTGATTATACCTACTTGACCCAATAGGACTACTCCTATTAACTATCTTCATTATTCATTAGATACTTCAGATACTTTTCTATTATTCCAGGAGTGAGTTAACTCCATCAACTATCACATTGGTCTTATTCTCTTCCAACACTCCCATCCTATAGATGATACCTAAAACTAGCATTACTATTTACTTCTTCTTACTTCTTATCTAAAGGACTGAAGTAAATGCTATGATAAGGACAAGAGTTGATAGGTCAAGAATTGGTGAATCAATAGTTGATTACTCAACATTGATGAACAACATATATTAAGATAGGGTTCATTAGAGATGATGAAGTTTGATATGGAAATAAAGATATATAGTGAATGATCTTGACTTGGTTTCTTTCCTACTCAAACTCACTAAAGAGTTAAGGTTAAGTGTTACCATGATACTCATGGTATAAGTAGATGAGATTAAGATTTAGTGGTTCCATTCCTATTACTTAAGTTATGTTTATAACTTGGTATTCATGAGTGTGCAATGAATACTAGGATATGATCACCTAAGGATCAAATATAATCCATTAAGTAATGAATTAGGGCTTAACTTTTATTACATTTGATCTACCCTTAGATCAAATCTCCCTTACCCAAAATAAGGTTTTAGCAAAGGTCATATTGAAACTTACCGCAGTCAACTTGATGATCTACTTCAATTCCATCAAGTTAAGAGAAGCTTCAATCACTTTGACAACTTTTTACTTAAAAGCGCGAAAATTATTCAGATTTTCTATGCATGAATGCAATGCACACAACTGTGTTCAGCTTATTTCTAAGCTCTAATGCTGGGATGTTACACTAGGTTTACATTACAAGTCCAAAGGTTTAGTATTTGGGCTTCTGCTTTACCCAGCAGGTCGGTTCATAGGGCCAGTCCTTGGCCCTGGACCCAGTCAGCAAAGCTTCCTTGCCAACAGAATTCCAGTACATTGGCGTCAGTTCTTTTGGTGTCATCCATTGCTTTACGCGTCACTCGGTACTTTAAGTGTCACTCGACGCCTTTAGGTGTCACCCGGCGACACTCTCCTTATCCTTCTACTTTGACCCAGCTATACAGTGGTCCAGCGCCATCCTGTTTGGTGACGCTTGGAGCCAGAAGCGTAAGTTGGAAGGATCTTCTCTCCCTTCTTGACCCGGCCTCACCTTTATGACTCGGCCTTGGTGTACCTGCTGAAAGGTCATGTGTGCATCATGTGTGGTTTTGGTAATTAATGGCAATCTCTATGGACTAATGTTTGCATTAAGTTGAACTTGTAGGAATTGTCCATTTGCATCGCTTGGAGCATGTGTTGGCTTCAAGGTAGAAGAAATGAAGAAGAAGAAATGTCCAAGGGCTTTGGGCCTATTGGAATAATGTAGAAGAAGAATAATAAAGAAAATAAGATCAAGTGTGTCTTGAAAAATAAGATGGAGTTCCTCATGTGTATCTTCAAGATATCATCCAAATAGAGTTAGAAGAAATGACACTACAAGAAAAATATCCTTTTACAATGGACGATTTTCGTGGTTGAATGCCCGTTTTTCGTGGCTGAAGAGTCTTCTACGATGGATGCCCTTCGTGGTAAAAGGCCCGTCACCAATGAATCTACCACGGGTTTTTCGACTGTAGCGGATCGCACCCTTCAACCCCGAAAAGTCGTTTCGGCGTAGATCTGTTCGCCAGCCGCGTTGACTGCTGACATCATGCAAACTTCCACGTGATGAACACCGTTAACGGTCGATTAACGTCGTTAACTGTCATGGAAACCGTGGTAGAAAGCCAGACTCATCCAAGGCCTGACAATTATTAAGTGGGCTGACCCATTATGAAAGCCCAATATTAATTTAGCCCATTACTGTTAGAGCAACATTGTTTGAAATGGGCCACAAGTTGGCCCGTCATATATTTAGGCCCAGTACTATTTTGGCCGGCTGTTATTTCGGTCTTCCACTGTTCCGGGCGTGATATGAATCTGGCCTTTTACTGTTCCTGCCTGCTGTATATCTGGTCATTTATTGTTCCGACCTTCTGACAATCTAGTCATCTACTGTTCTGGCCTGCTGCGAATCTGTTCCATTATTGTTCTAGCATGCTGTAAATCTGGCCATTTACTGTTCCAGCCTGCTGACAATCTAGCCTTTCACTGTTCTGCCCTGCTGTGTATTTGGACATTCACTGTTTCGGCCTGCTGTAAATCTGGCCATTTATTGTTTCGCCTGCTAGAAATCTAGCCTTTTACTATTCCGGCATGCTAACAATATAGCCTTTTACTGTTCTGGCATGCTGTGTATCTGGCCATTAACTGTTCCGGCCAGCTGTAAATCTGGCCTTCTACTATTCCGGTCCGCTAGAAATCTAGCCTGTTACTGTTCTAGCCTGCTGTGTTTCTGGCTTTTTATTGTTCAGGCATGCTAAAATTCTAGCCCATTACTGTTTGGTACTATTAGTATCCAGGCCTGTTACTTTTTCAACCCATTAGGATTTTGGTCCCATACTGATCGGGCCAATCATTGTTCCGGCCTTTAGATGTTACTGCCATTATTGTTCATGTTCATGTCCATGCATTGTTTCATAGATCATTCTGTTCCAGCTTGTTACTGTTTTGACTTTTTTTTGGAACCGCCGACTTATTTTGCAGAACAACACACGAATGTCAAGACGTCAATTAATACACATACGAAAATTTAAACTACTTACTACAACAATAAAAGTTTATTATAATACATCATTAAACAAGATATGTATTCTGAAAATTACAGAGTGTTGGTATCCTCAATAAGAGATTGGTACATGGAAATTCGCTTCAATGTATCATCTGCCCTCTTCTTCAACATTTCAGCTACAGATCTAAGGGCAGCTACACCCTTTCTTTCTGCAAGCAACATAACCTTCATATATATATATATATATATATATATATATATATATATATATATCCTGCAGGAGCTATACTAGGTGGAGTGGTAAATAAGTTGTTCGCTTTAGAAATACAATGGGAGGATGAATGAGAAGACGAATCACAACTTTCTGCCCCGCCTTCCGAGGACTCCTGCTTCATTTTAACTGCAGACTGTATAATAATGTGAAAGGGGTTAACACAAAGAACAACGGGAAAAGGTAGTATTATATAAATTAGAGAACATTTAAGAGCAAGCATACTAGACGTGGGTAAGAAATTTATTAGGCTCGTGTCTAAGAAAATAAAATATGCGCCACCATTTACACCAGATAGGGGACCCACTCATCTGAGTAGAAAGAAACAATAAAGGTATGGGTTTTGTACCAGACCCAGGGTCCACAAAAACTTGCTAGACTCTCCCTTACCAGTGAAAAAGACTATAGACACCACAAATCTCCAACGTTGCACATGCTGGACATCCACTATTTATGAATAAACCACCCCATAAGCCAAAACGTGCAACTTAAGAGCTACTATGTATATACATAGTGAACCTTGTCCACAAGCCAAAAAGCTTAAGGGTGACCCATAAGTATGAACTTACTATGTATATACAGTTTCTCCTTCTACTCCATTGTATCTGAGTCCAGCAGCTGGAACTCTGGTCCTTGTACTCCATTGTCCTTTCTCTGCATTAAGTCATAACATTTAAAACCGAGTTAGCTGGTTTGGAAGGACGAAAGCACTTGGAAAACACCAAAAATATAGCATAACAAATGACCATATGTATGATTCAAACTAGCTAACTGGTTTGGATGGATGAAAGCAGTTGAAAACACCAAAAAGATACTATTAAAAATGACAAGATGGACATTTTATGAATTAAGCATACGTAGAGAGAAACACAACAAAACATGAATGGAAATGTCATGGTAGGTTTTCAGATAGAATGAATTATTAACATAATATGCATACAAGCAATATAACTTATTAACATGACAAGAAACTGGCCTAAGTAACACACAGAAACCTCGCACTTCAGCCTTTCTTGGCGTCAGATTGTCAGTGTTGGATATATGAGTTGTTCCCATGACCTGTTCGAGTGCTAAAAAAGAATAGCATCTACGAGTTAGTGTTGCAGGAATACACCGATAGTGTGAGAATGTAAGAAAGGAAATAATAGCGAAAGCTTATCATGTGTATACGAACTACCATATGTGGGCGCAAACGAAATGGCAATAACATCCAGGATATTGAGCAACATTCTAACCATTTCGTAGCTTATGAGTACCAAATAAATAGCAAACGGGCAAGAGAAATTACCGCCATGCGGCGAGGCCGGGTGGGACGCGCATGACGGCGACGTGGGTGTCGGCTGAGCATTTTGAGGTGGATCCGGTGCGTTGGGCGGTGAAGATGTTCCCGAGTGGAAGAGAGCGCCGGCAGGGAAGGAGCTCCGATGCGGAAGAAAGCGCTGGTGGTGAAGATGCTCCCGTGTAGAAGAGAGCGCCGGTAGTGAAGGAGCTCCAGTATGGAAGAGAGGGTTGGCGATGAAGGGGATGGAGGAAGGTGGAGGTCAGAGGGGGGTGCGCGGCGAACATGCGATGGGGGGTATAGGTGGGATGACGCAAATTTACCACCTATACCCCTATATTATTGCAGTGCTCCTCTGGTCCTTATTTCTGGGCCGGGGATAGAAGAGGAATTTTGCATCGCGAAAAACGGGGCGGGATTTTTGAATAGATGCGTGGGATGTTTCAGCGTTGTACAGAAATTTTGAGGTTGAAGCTTCCGGCGTACGCTATTCCGACACAGCCGCTCCTCACATGTTGGACCTGTCTAGACCCACAGGACAGCGACAACATGCTTACAATCATTTAAATGAGTTTCCACACATTTGCTGAAATTGATAAGCATTATATTTTGAAAGCTTTCAAACAAGATGGCCAAGGTCATGGCCATATCTCTGGCATAGTTTATTATAATGTGTACATAACTGCATGATACCTACATGGTCCGTGTTTAGGGGTTGAGGGTTTACAGTTTTGAGGTTTAGGGGTTTAGGGTTTAGGTTTTGGGGCATTTTCAATAATGTTCAGGCTTTAGGTTTATATTCGAGGAATAGAATGGTGTTATCATAATTTAATGAAAGTATATCTCAAATGTTGATATGCAAGCGGATGATACCCATGCATGGTCAAGGTTATTTAGGGGTTTATGGTTTAAGGGTTTAGGGAATTTTCAATATTTTTCAAGCTTTATGCTTATGATGATACCCTACCTGGTCATGATTGTTTAGGGTTTAGGGGTTTAGTATTTCGGGTTTTAAGGTTTAAGGGTTTTAGGTATTTAGGGGTTTAGGGTTTAGGGCTTCAGGAATTTTCAATACAGTTTGAGATTTATGCATATATTCATGGAATAGAATGACTTAGCAACAATTTAATAATGAAAGTATCTAAATTTTTTATCTATAAGTGCATGATACGTGGATGGTTAGGGTTTATGGGTTAAGGGTTTAGGTTTTTAGTATTGTGGGTTTAGCGTTCTCGTTTTTAGGGGTAGTTTAGCGTTCATGGTTATGTATGAGCTTAGAGTTAGGGGTTAGGGTTTAGGGTTTTTAAAGGTATATAGGGCCGAGGGTTTAGGCTTTAGGGGGCTAGGGTTAAGGGAATTTTCTATAATGTTTGACATGTCAAGAATTAGAATGGTGTTAGCGCAATTTGATGAAGGCATCTCAAATTTTGATCTTAAAGCGCATGATGCGTGCTTGGTAAGGGTTTATTAGGGTTAGTAGGGTTTAAGGTTTAGGTTTTAGGGCATTTTCAATAATAATGTTCAAGCTTTATGCTTAGATTCGTGGAATGAAATGGTGTTAGCGTAATTTAATGAAAGTATATCTCAAATGTTGATATATAAGTGGATGATATACCTGCTTAATTAGTCAGGGTCATTTAATTAGGGGTTTAGGGTTTAAGGAATTTTGAATAATGTTCAAGCTTTATGCTTATATTTGCGGAACATAATGTTTTTACCGCAATTTAATGAAAGTACCTCAAATTTGGATCTATAAGTGCATGATATACCTACTTAGTTAGGGTTTAATTATGGGTTGAGGGGTTTAGGGTTTAGGGTTTTAGTATTTAGGGGTCGAGGGTTTAGGTTTGGGGGTTGTTTAGGGTTTACGGTATTTAGGAGTTGAGGGTTTAGGTTTTCAGGGTTGTTTTAGGGTTTCGGGAATTTTCAATCAAGTTCGAGCTTTATTCTTGTATTCGTGGAATAGAATGACTTAGCGATAATTTAATAATGAAAGTATCTCGAATTTTATGTATACGTAGTGCATGATACCTGCTTAGTCAGGGTTAGGGGTTGAGGTTTGATGGTGCGCGAACGCTTTGTTGGGAGACCCCAAGAGGAAGGTACGATGAGCACAGCAACAAGTTTTCCCTTAGTAAGAAACCAAGGTTATCGAACCAGTATGAGGAAGGAAACGACTCAAAGGTGTTGCTAGCAACTTGGAAACCTGCACAACACAAACTCAAGACTTTGCCCCAACGAACAGTGAGGTTGTCAATCTCACCGGTTGCTGAAAACAAAGGATTAACTGTATGGTGTAGAAGGTAATAGTGGTTTGCAGAAAGTAAAAAAGTAACAGTGGAAGATGTATCAATGGTAAAGATTGGACCGGGGTCCATAGTTCACTAGAGGTGTTCTCCGTAAGATAAACAAACATGGCATGCTGGGTAAACAAATTACAGCAGGGCAATTGACAGGATTGAGCAAGGCATAACAATGCAATACTAGACATTCATGATCCTATGAGATTTGATTGGGCAATACAACAAGATACATAGACCGCCATCCAACTACATCTATGACTAGAAATCCACCTTCAGGTTATCATCCGAACCCCCTCCAGTATTAAGTTGCAAGCAACGGATAACTGCTTTAAGCAAAGTGTGTAAGGTAAACAATCCACTTGTTCCATGAACAAGAGACCGTTGTTTTCTCCCTAGTGGCAACATCACATCTACAACCTTAGGGATTTCTGTCACTTCCCTTAGATTAAATAGAGGCATGAACCCACTATCGAGCATAAATACCCCCTCTTGGAGTCACTAGCATCTACTTGGCCAAGATAGCTACTAGAAACTGAGAGCATGCAAGAACACAACCAACACAAACATGATAGAATCAATAAGACAAAACCATTAATCAATTTGACATAGTAATCTCAATATCCATCGGATCCCCGCAAACAGAACATGCATGATTACAAATAGATGATCTTGATAATGAACGGAGCTCACAAGATCTAAACATGGTATCACAAAGGAGGAGATACAACCATCTAGCTACTACATGGACCCGTAGTCCAAGGTGGAACTACTCACACTTTATACCGGAGGCTGGCATTCTGAAGAAGAAGGCCTCCGGGATGATCTCCCCTCTGGCAGGGTGCCGAGAAGAGCTTCAGATCCCTCCGATCTAGGGACGATGGTGGCAGCGGATACAGACGGTTTCGTGGAATATTGATCGGGTACTTAGGGTTTCTATATCGGGGGGTCTTTATAGGTGAAGAGGTGAGGCAGGGGGCAGCCAGGGCGGCCGCACCCACTAGGCGCGGGCTAGGGTTAGCCGTGCAACCAGGGGGTATGGCCCCCTGGTGGCTCCCCTCCGTCTCATATTCTGGCTCCGTGTTCCCCACGGTAAAATATTGACTTTGGCTTTTGTCCCGTCCAATTCCGAGAATATTGATTTTCTGCCTTTCTGGAACAAAAACAGAAGAAAACAGGCAAATGGCACTGTGGCATCTTGTTAATAGGCTAGTACCAGAAAACATATAAAAACACCTCAAAGTGTAGACAAAGCAAAGCAAAGTGGATACTAAAAAAGCATGGAACATAAAAAAATATAGTTACGTTTCCGACGTATCAAGGGTTTAGGGTTTTTAGTGGAGTAAATTTCAGTTTTTACCCTTTAATTTAACATTTTCGACACTAATTATCCCATTTAGCAAGTTTTCATCCTAGTTACCCCATTTAGCAATAGTTTTGACATTCTTTACCCCATGCCCTTCAAATCACAGATTGCAAAGAGCTTTCGCTGCTATATACTACCAACAGGATGCAGGCATGTAACATCCCAAAAATACTAAACTTGGATCATCAAACTCTAATCATCAAAATTAGGGTTAACAAAAACTTTTCCAATTAAAAATATGAAAGCATTCATATGTGTGTGCATTAAAATTTGGATTCTTTTGAATTGCCATGATTCTGTGTTTCTTTGCTTGTAAAATGATTCTCAGGTGAAATAAACATCATCTAAACAATCCCCAAACTTTTCCCAAAGATAAACAAATCAAAACAAACAAATTAAGTGAATGGTCACTTTGGCCAAATTAACTCCCATGCCTACTTTGGCTATCTCTATCTTTCAGAACTTAACAGAAACATGTATAGATCTTTGCACCCCTTAATAGTACTCATAATAAGGTACCAAGGCCCACTTTGTGATCATGCAAAAACATTTAAATACTTAGTTTAAATGACAATTTAAAATTGAATCTATTTCATATGGGAAGATCCCACTATTTGAAAAACCACTCAAACAAGCTCAATTTTCAAAACCCAAGCATCCACAGTATCACCAACACATGCCTAGCACACCCACCAAAAACCTTTTCAAAATTCAAAACTTAAGTTCATGCGGCCATTTCATCAAATGGGTTGCAGATTCAAATCAACAAAATCACAAACACTATTTTGAGCAGTGTTTTGAGCCAACCTTGTTCCCTCTCTAGTTACACTAGCCTCAGTAGATCATCTAGCAACCTTAACTAAGATCTAGCACCACTGTAAACTCGCCAATGTCATCAATGGTGAACAGGCCGAGAGCACCCATGTCACCCTAGTGTGGATAACAAGCTAGGAGAAGAACTAGCCGTGCCAACCTTGTCTGGGAGGTAGCCCATGCCTCACCGCCCCCTCTCGACCAACCCTAGCTCGCAGACAGCGACCAGAACCGCCAGGAACGCCGCGCCCGCGCCACTGTCGACCATGCCGACGTGCACCGCGGAGCACACGCCGTTCCCACGCAACCCGACCACCTCGAGCCCTTGCCGCCCGCCAACATGCACCCCACCGTCCTAGGAGACCACCAGACATGATCGTTTCACCGCTCGTACCCCGTAGCCATCGCTCACCGTAGAGTTCGCCGCCTCTGCCTCGCAGAGCATCGCGCGTTCCCGACCGTTTGCCACCGCCCCTACACGCGCATTTAAACCTTAGATCCTCGCCAGGAGACCGCCCGTCGATCGCCAACCTCGGCCATGCCTCTAGCCGCCCGTAGCCATGTCGCCACCGTCGTCTGTCCATCCCTCTCGGTCTCGTCGTCGAGCCTATAAAAGGAGACGATCCCAACTCGATTTCTTCACACCATCTCACTCCCCTCACCTCACTAATTGTTCCACCCCTTAGCCAGAGCAAGGCGAGCAGCGCATCGCCGGAATTTGGCCGGAGCTCGCCGCTGCAGAGGAGAAGAGGAGCCGTTGATTTCGACCACCCCAGGAGCTACCGCGACCACTCCTGAGTTTGCCATCGTCGACTTTGTCGTTTGCCCACCTCTCCATCGTCACTGGAGCCCCGGTATGCCCCCTATGCACCCCCACTAAGCCGCTAGGGTTCGAGCTCGCCGGTGACCTGTTCATCGTCGACGACGACCCTCAGCCGTCGATCTTCATTTTAATCCAACGCACCACATCGCCCCGTACTGCTTCGCATTTAAAGAGCCACTGACCCGTAGACCCCCTGTCAGTTGCGCCCCGCGCCGTGGAGTGACACTGGGCCGGCCCATTACCCCTTCCCGCGCAGCCCACTCGTTTGAATTTAGCCTTTTCTATTTATATTCAAACTTAGTTCTGTACCTAGTTTCAAAAATCAACCCAGCTCGATTCAGTGAACCAAATTGAATGAAACTAATTTTGTTAGCAAGGTATTGAAATGATTAATCCAAGCCCGTTGGATTCAAATCATTTGGACCTATAGATCAACCTTGGTAAAAATAACAAGGCAGAAGCTTTTCTGCATTCAAACATTTTTCAAATTTAAACCATAATAGCTTTTGAGTTGATTCCAACTCTCAAAAATCACATTTGATCATACCTTTCAGAATATATAGAAATATATGGGTTTACTTACAGAAATAATGTTCAAGTGATAAAAGAATGCCACATAGGCATTTCTAGCCACTTTAATGATTTAAAATAAAAAGGTTAAACCCTATTAAATTGTGACACCACTTTAAATCACATTCCCATGTACTGAAATATGTGGTTATGACATGTGTCAACATGATCCCATGTTTGGTTTGGAGAATATTAAATCTTAAGTAGTTTTTCAATGAGTAGAATTTACTTTCTAAAAATAAAATCAATAAGACAAATGCTTTAATCTTGTAATATTAGTGATGATGCTAGATCATCTATAGAACCCCTTTGTGTGATGATTGAAAGTAGTTAAGTATTGTTTGGTGATTGTGTACCTCGTATTTATTCATAGACGCCAGTACCAACCATGGTTACGAGGAGGAAGGAGGATACTATGAAGAAGAAGCCGAGGAGAACTTCAACCACTGCTCTACACAAGGCAAGCCAATACTTGCAAGCTATTAACTTAGCAAGCTTATACTGATACTGATGCAAGCCTAATACTACTAGTTGATTGAGCAATCTAACACTTGCAATTATGAAAGATAGATAACCTATGCCATGCCCTAAGCATGCTTGGTTAGACATATTTGATGATACCCCCTCCTAGTTTTACTTGCAAGCTTCTACTTTATTTCTTTATCAAAGCTATTACTTAGAGTCTACTTAAGTGATTTGTAGATTCTAGGAGGATAATTGAAGGTTGCATAAAGAGCATTAAATTTGGCCTAAGCTAGATAATATTGATGTCATCCTAAGGCATGAGATTGAACTTAGTTAAACTCCACTAGTTTACCACCCCTCATTAGTACTTACCCCCACTTGTAGATGCTAGTGCTAAGCATAAAACTTGATCAACTTTAGATGGGAATACTTGGTGGAAAATGGTTATGAAAACCTTGGAATGATGGATCATTCTACTGAGATGTTTTGACATGTGTTTCCAAACACCAAATGATTTTGATGATGAAAATGTTAAGGCATGAGCCTTAGCCCTTTATAAAACTGAGGGTTGTCTGGATGCGATACCATTCCAATTTTACTGTATAACCAGAATACCCAAAAATAGGGCTTGACTGAAAACTTATATACCTTAGTATGGGTTCCCTCATGGCCAAGGTCTGAGCTGAGGCTACCTTGTGAAGATTGTCCACCTGTGCAGTACCCAAGATGACAGTTGGTCATGGTTGGGAGGCCAAATTCATAGGAGAGGTGCTTATACTAGGGCGTGTAATTGAAAGGTTAGGATTGATTATCCGCATACTGAGTATGGTGAATTCAGGATTTGTTCCTGACGAATGTATCGAATGTTGTGGTGAAAGTGTATAATCTCTGCAAAGTGTCAAACTATTCGAATAGCCGCGTCCGCGGTTATGGACAGTTGGAGTGGCCATACTTTTCCCCCGTCAGATGTTTTCAAAATGACTTGTGAAATGGATCGAGACTTGGACTTGACCACAACAGAGTTGTGATATAAAATACAAGTTCCCACTTAGGTGTTATAAAATTTCAACTAGCTTTTCTTGCTTCTGAACTTAGTAGAGGTAAATCTGGCTTTTTGCAAAACAACCATAGAGCTTAGTGTCCTACTACAAAAACCCCTTTCACTTGTTAGTATTAGTTTGCGAATACTTAAAGAGTACTCATGGCTTTGTCCCTGGCTATTCCCGTAGAGGAGTATCGGGACGAAGGACCCCAGGAAGGTTACGACAACTAGGATCATCTCCCATCGTCAGTATTGCCTGTGACCCCGAAGATGGAGCTTCGCCTACGCTACTTTTATTATTACGTATTTCCGCTGCTTGAGTTGTATTAAGAACTAGATCATGAGATTCTTATTTGTGTAAAACCTTATGTATGGTTTGTAATGGATGATGTACTGTGGTATCCAATTCTGTTATGTCTCGCAAAAATGGTAATCCTGGGATTGCGATGTATGGCATAACAGGCATCCAGGATTAAAAATCTGGGTGTTGACAAGGCAGTGAACAATGATAACCTATGGATAAACTGCTTGGCCGGCCATGCTTCACGCGATGATAGCAATGCTGGCCTTGTCGGCCAAGGTGCTACCGTGTGTGGTCTAGTCGTTCGAACCGTCGCACATACATGTACTATGGTGTTTAACCCTACCCCGACCCCCCGTCCCCGCGTCGTTACCGCACGGGGCGACTCGGGGTAACCCTAGCCGCCACCGCCGCCGGCGGGCTCCCCCCGCGTGACTCCCTCCGTCGTCGTTGCCGCAGGTCCCTCACACGGTGGCGGCGAGCGCCCTCGCTGCCGAAGGCTGGAGGGGAGGCTGCCGTGGAGGCGTTTGGCGGGTCAGGGCGACGACGCGGCCTGCTCTGTGTTGGGGATATGCTATATGGGTATCCTCATCGCATATCTCTTATCCGACTAACCCGGGTGGCCCATAGTCGGTAGCATGGTCAGTGGCTTGCTGGGCGGCCTAGTTAGGTGGATCCAGAAGGGAGGCCCAAGCCGGATGAAGGAAGGCTACGGTGGAGTCACCAGCGTACCCGGAGCCTTGGAGTGCAAGTTACACAAGACTAGTGATAGACGGTGTAGGACTCTGTAACCTGTCCGGCTAGGACTTTTTCCTGTAACCCTAGGACCTGGCGACTATATAAGTCGGGCCTATGGGAGCCTTTAGGGCACGATAACTTAGACTCTCTAATCACCTCGCACAGCGAACCAATCCTGTAACTCAGCGTACTGCCATTATAGTGATTTATAGCAGGAGTAGGATTCCGCCACCGTCGTGGGATCTGAACCTGGGTAAGCTGTGCTACCTCGTACCCGTCAACCGACTGCCTTACCCCACGTCTCTAAACACGCACTGTGAGGACCCTTCCACGGCGTACTCGTCGGCAATACCACGATAGTTGGCGCTCACCGTGGGGCAAGAGGCGCTTCAGGCTCTTCAGCGGGCGAGGACCAAGATCTTCGTGGGAATCAGCGAAACCGTAGCCATCGGCCGTGTTCTCTTCTCCGGCAATGTTCCGATCGTCCCCCCTTACGAGTTCTGGATCCCGGCGAAGACGAACCCTACACGGTGTTCGATCGTTCCTATCGGAGACATTCACCTCTTCATCGGCGAAACTGACTCGGGCACTAGTTCCCTGGAAGTCGGAGGAGCATCAAGACCCGCACGGGCCGCCTACGGGCAGGATACGTTCGCAGAAGGATCAATGTCGGATCTCTCTTCGGAGTTTGCCGGCAAAGATCGGAAAGCATCAAGACCCGAACGGACCGCCTACGGGCAGGATATGTTCGCGGAAGGATCAATGTCGGATCTCTCCTCGGAGTTTGCCGGCAAAGATCGGAAAAATTCAAGACCCACCCAAACCGCCCCCGTGCAGGATATAAAGGTGGAAGATCACTGCAAATCCGCCGGCTTTATCTGCGCGTCTGGACAACAGAGATCCAAGTTCGTCGGCGTGGTTACCATCTTCGATCTGGCGCGCTGCGTTCAGAGAGAGGGCGAAAACCCCCGCGATTACCTGGCCAGGTGGCTCCGTGTACGAGCAGATCTGGCCCACTACCCCAATGATGATGCTATCTATCACTTTGTGGAAGGACTGGACCATGGCACGCTTCTCCGACACTCTCTAAGACGGCAACAGGCGTCAGGACACCTTACCTTCGAAGGCATGGTGAACACCGTTAACAACTATGCGCAGGCCGAAGCGGCAGCTCAGACAGCGCTTGCGCTCATTGACGGAGCCCCTCCGATTCAGCCACCACCACCACCGCCTCCGGCCGCCATTGTCGTAGCAGCACCACCACCTCCAGTCATCATCGAGGCTGTTGCACCTCCACCGCCCATCATCGAGGAAATCCTGGCACCCTCCGACTCTGTCATTGACGCGCTTTATGCTGATTTCAGTGCAGATTCAGAGGAAATAGACTTCAATCCAGAAGAGCTAGACTCTGCTATGTAGGAGATGGAGGAGGAGTACTCGCGCGACGAGCAAGCTAATAACACCGTCATGTCTCGAGGGGTGTTCGTCACCATTGGGATAGCGATGGATGAAGATCAACCCGGGCAAGCTCCGCCTACTACGTTGGAAAAGGGGAAGGGGCCACTAATTGCTGCTGACGATGATCACGCAAAGGTCATGCCTCCTCCGCCTAACCCAGTGCAGCAGCTGCAGGAACTCGGCATCGGTCCGAGCAACAACAACACCACAAACTTGCCGCCTCCAGCATCCACATCGGCAGTAGCCCATGTTACTCCAGCTGATAGAGTGATGTACGACAATTTCCTCGTCGAGCCACTAACCGTTGATCATATCCGAAACATGACTCATCTTGACAAAAGCGCCAGCAGCTGCTGGAGGAGGCACAAGCCATCGCAGAGCAAGGCGCTAAACTAGATCGAGATCTAGTCAATGCGCAGAAGTCCATAGAGAAAGCTAGCAATGGAGGCCGAGTACAAGACTCTGCAGCAGCAGCAGAAGGCTAAGAAGGCTCCAGCTCACGTCATCAATGATCCTGGTGTACGGCGCAACCTAGGATGGGCTCCCTCGAAGCCAGCACAGGCCAAACCATACATTGATAGTGAAGGCAAGCAGGTGATGCCCACCCCACTCCTTAACCTCGCCGTTGCCAAGACCCTTCTGGAGCAGGATAGATCGCCTGAGGCAGTAGAACAAGTCTATGACCTAGTGGCCAAGGCGGTAAAGCAGCAGGAAAAGGCCACCTCCCAGAGGCTTGAGTCTGACCCAGCGCTCTGCCGATCTAGCTAGTACAAACCGCCAAGGGACAGATCTCCTCAGGATGTCGGATCACAGACGGGTTCATCAGAACAAAGACGGAGGGATGCGCGCAACAGGAAGGATGCTATCCCCATATCCTCCAACCACGGAGGAAAAGCCCGACCTCGCCGCCCATCGCCACCGCCCCGATCCCCCCGACGTCAGGAAGATTACAAGGCTCACCATCGTACGGATATGCCCCCTCCAAAGCAGTGTGGTATCGTCATCCGCGACAACGCGACTGAGACCCGTCATGATGAAGAGCACCACCAAGGACACAAGAGCAGGTCATACCATGACCCTCTGCGTCCGACAACCAACCGTGACAGGCGTGAGGCGTCGCATTAGGGTAACAACAAGAATGCTAACCCACCGCCACCTCCGCCTCCGTCACCACCAAGCAGTCACCATGGCGGAAGAGGCCCACGTCGTTCACGTAGCCCATCCCCTGTTGACAACAAGAAGAAGAACCCGGAGCCGTACGATGCACGTTCGCGGATCGATAAGATCCACGAGGCCCGGGAAGGACCATACCTGGGACCACGTTGCTTTGGACCTGCAATACGGTCCGCAACTTACCCCAAAGGTTTCCGGATTGACAAGACCATCAAGCCCTATGACGGCACCGCCAAGCCCGCCACATGGTTGCAGGACTACGGCAACGCGGTGGAGATTGCCGGAGGCAACCCCAACGTCGCCGTTAAGTACCTCCCGTTAATGTTGGCGGGCACGGCCCGTCAATGGATCGACGACTTGCCGGAGAAATCTATCTACAACTGGTTGGACATGCAAGAAGCATTCACCAAGAACTTTGAGGGTACATATAAGCGTCCATGCACTGTGGGAGATCTACAGCGATGCGTGCAAGAGAAAGACGAGACATCTCGCGCCTACCTCTCCCGCTGGCTGGACATGAAGAATTCCTGCGCAGGAGTGCACGCTCAGACCGCTATGGTCGCCTTCATTGATGGGCTGGAAAGGGGCACGTTACTCCGACATAAGCTATAGCGCTTGCAGGACAATCATCAGCTTGACTTGAATCAGATGATTCAGCTAGCTAGTGAGTTCGCAGCTGCTGACGACGATGCTCGTGGCTCTTTGCCGGCAACGGCCGTTCCAACCCAAGCTCGGAGGAATAGCAGTACAAAGCGGAAAACCGCTCCAGAAGAAAAGCAATCTACCGACATGGTCGCTATGACTTTTGGAGGACGAGGAGAAGGCGGACAACGTGGCCGAGGAAGGGGAGCAGGCCGCAGGCAGCAATGAGGAAGTGAAACCAACTCGGCGCCGCTCCGCGTTCCCCAAACGTACGAGGAATACCGCGATATGTCGTGCCTCGTACACCTCGATGTCAACGGCAAGGCCACCCATACCAATCGACACTACAAGTTCGTCAACGACCTAAAGGAAGACCCGGAGTCCGGCTATAAGCGAAGTCGGAAGAACAGACCGCGAGGCAAGGGCAAGGGGAAGAAGAAGGAGGAGGAGTCCAAGGATTCAAGTGACATGGACGAGGACGTTGACCCCAAGCACGCCGCCAAGAGCGACGACAAGGGCAAGAACCCCTTCACAAAGAAGGCCCTAGTCTACCACACTTTCCTTGGCACCCCCACCGTCCGACAACAGAAGACCTCTCGAAGGATCCTTGTAACATCCCTAAAATCATGTTTTCAAAGATTTCATATCATGCATGCATGCATATCATTTAGGGAACAAATTCAAACTAGGTTTGAAAGAAAACAGGACTTGGGATCTATGATTTATGTGATCAAGCATTAATCAAATACTACTCTCAAATGGAGATTATTTGTTTCAAAAACCAAACCTTGTTGCTCTCAAATTGTTTTGCTTGATTGCTAGTGCTCAAACCAAAATATTACAAAGCAAATATGGATTTAAAACCATTTTCAAAATTTGTTCAAATCAAGTGCTATGTCACTGCTTATTTTGTTTGAACAAAAGGACCAAGCTAAATACAGTGAGACCACATGTTTTTATACCCAGAAATATGAGTGTTACACTCTACGAAAATCCAGAACAAATTTGAATTCAAATGGCATTTGAATTTATTTGAAAATGGATCCAGAAAATTAAAACAGAAATGGAAAAGGAGTAAAGAAAAGGAAAAAGGCCGGCGCCAGGCTTTTGGCCCAACAGTGAAACCAGCCCACTAAGCCCACCCGGGGTTTTCCCCTTTCTCTCTCACTCGCAGCCATACCCACTGAGTCACTAACCGCCTGGGCCCATCCCCTCTTTCTTTCTCTCGCTGATAGCCACAGCCCACATGGCAGTCATCGTCTCCACCCTGGCGACCAATTCATCCCCAAAATCTCGCATGGTGTTTCCTGTTTGATTGCGGCTTCAATTCCCGTTCAATGCCGGAGTAAATCGCGCCCGTGCCCTTGCTACTTAAATCCCCTCTTCCCCTCTCCATTTTCCCCCAAACCCCAAGCATAGAGCGCCCCCAGGCTGCGAGAATTCCTCGCTGCAACCCCGCTGCTCCGACGAGTTCGCCGACAAATTCCGGTGAGCACCGCACTCCCTTCTACCTATGGTTCATGCTGGCTTATTCTGCGTCTCCGTGCGCACCTACTGATGCTTTCTGTTTGCTTGTGCATGGTCTGTAGCCTCGGCAACGTCAACGACTGAGCTCCGCTGCCCTCTGCTCGAACTCCGGCGACCTTTTCCCGTAAGTCCCAGCCTCCCCTCTTCCTATGTTTGATACGCGTGAGATCCCTAGTGTCCTGCGCATCTAACGGCACCTTTATCTCGTCTTAGCGCGGCCCAGAGCGTCGCCAACGTTGATGAACAGAAGCCACCGTCGCCAGGGACTACTCTGACGAGAAATCCGCGACAACTCCGAGCGCCCCTTCGCCAACCGAGCATACGTCGAGCTTCTGCTTGTCACGGCGAATCTGGCGAGCATCCTCTCACCTCCTCGGGCGACCTAGTTCGCCGGCTCCGCCACTGACAGAGCGCACCGTCGCCAGCCGTCGCCGCGCGCCGCCAGTCTTTGGCAGTTTGATCGAGCACCGTAGGATTTAGATCTAACGCATACGATAGATCATAAGCGAAGCGATATGTTTTAATCAGAGCCGCGCGTTTTAGTTAGATCCAACGGCTCGCAGACGCGATCCAGCGCGAAGCGGTATCAGCCAGTTAGAAGGCGCCGCGTGGCACGAGTTTAGTTTTAAAATTTTGAATTAGATCTAATCTATTAGATGTTTGATTTTGTTTAATTCATAACTTTTGAATGACATGTCCAAATTTGACAAATTTTATATCAATGGAATCAGGAGAGAAAGCCCTTTCCATATATGCAATGTGTTTAAAGTTATGTTTCTGTTAAAATGGTTATTTTTACAGAAACATGTGTAGGCCTATTTTGTGTATATTAATTGTTTGAGAAATGGTTTAATGTTCAAATAAAGTTTGTTTGGCAAGTTTAGAACTTGTTTATGAATCAGTACTGTGCACTTGTCTTGTTGAGTATAGAAAATCATCACATATCATTTTGCATGCATCCATATATTTTGGCTTGTATTTATTTTTGTATGTGATTTGGTGCTATCATTTTATGTGTAGATTTTGGAGCAAATAGTGATTGTGATTGTGAGGATTGTAGCTACTCTCCAAACTACCAAGGCAAGTGGTGCTTCATGATTTTATCCCTATGTTTTTCAACTATGCATTAGAAATATTTTGCTAGTCTTCCATGGATATATTTTGATTTATATGCTATGCTTGGGAAATCCTAGTAGTTGTAGAATTGCTAGAAATTTCTAAGTTAAGATGCTTATCTATGCCATGCTTAGCCTATCTAGTAGCAACCAAGGGTGGTTATATATTCATGCTATGAATAAATATTTCTAAGTCTTTGGACTATGTTTTTGCCTAATAAAACAACTAAGTGAATTAAACACCTGGGTGGAATGGAAAGATTAGGTTATGTTGAGTGGTTACACAAGGCCCATTTCTATGGTTTACCTTGTGTATCTCACTTGTGGAAAGCCACCCAGGAACAAAGGGATTTGAGAGGCCAAATGTTAAGAAGCTTCTAGTGCAGCCACTTGGCAATATGGGCTCTGCTTGGATCACATAGGTTGCAATAACTTAGCCATCTGGACAGTTGGTGGTAGTGGGATGATAGGTTGAAACGCGTCCATTTGGTCTAAGGGAAGGCTTCTGAAAGGTCCTGTCTAGGTGAAAATCAAGTCTTGTGGGGAAAGTGCACAACCTCTGCAGATGGAAGAATCTAAGTACTTAGCCATGTCCCTGGTATTGGACAGCTTGAGCATCAAGACATGGAAGCTATCAAGAATCTCCTCATCCCAATTTCTAAGTAAAACTTTTGGTTGAACAAGGGTGAAGGACCCCAATGTCTATTGGTGGTTCCTTGGGAAAGATTTTGACAAAGAAAAACTTAGTGTTTTCATCTAATAGGTAAAACCTATTTTGAGCAAAGCAAGCCTAAGCTACACTTAGCCAAAATGCATATAGTATTTAGTCCACCAATATTCTACTAAGGTATCACTTGCCAATACTATTCCAATGTATTGACCCACTATGGCTGTAACTTGTGATGTTGCAGGATATTCTGATGATGATTAGGAGTCATGAGTCTACACTCAACATGCTTTCCTGTGGCACATGAAGATGAAGACTTATTTACCTTATTATATATATTTGAACTCTTGAGTCTACACTCAACATGCTTGCCTATGGCACATGAAGATGAAGACTTATTTACCTTATTATATATATTTGAACTCTTGTATTAGGCCTGTGGCCATGGAGTTGTAAAAGACTATGTTTGTCTCTGGAATGATATGTAATAAAGACCTTTGTTTCTGTGTACTTCATCTTAAACCGTGGATGCTAGCATTGATCCAGGGACTAGCATTGCAATCACAGGGATCCTTTCCTTTACAAAGGAGGGATCTTACAGATGGTATCAGAGCACTGTGTTGCCTATAGGATTATGACCCTAGGATTGGAAACCACTAAGGAAAAATTTTCAACAACTTCCACACTTGTCTTTTTTTTCGTAAACTTTTCTAATCTTCTTTCTCATCTCTATTTGTAGATGAACTCCATCAACGAAGCCGTGAAGAAGGGACCACTCATGACTATGAATTTGGAATGTGAGACAGAGTTCCCCAAGGCTCTCAAGGACCTCATGGTTGCCATGGGAATACATGGTGCAGCTGTGTACAAAGGTTTCCCTGTGATGGATGAAGGAGTTGAGTACTGGTGGGTGCAACTTCACTTGTATAAAAACAAGGAAGACAACCACAAGGACTCAGGATTCTGCATGGTCACCAACACAATGATGCACACCACATTCTTTGATCCAGCAAGGGATGCAGCTTGGAGGGCCATCAAAGAACTTGGTGATAGAATCAAGTGTAGAATGCTTAACATCCAGAATGACCTTAGGGAAGAAAAGAAGCATACCCAAGAATTAGAGGATACCAACCAAAGCCTAAGGAAGGACATCATAGACTTACAATGGAGTCTTGTGATCTAGACAAACAGATTGCCTCTAGGGATGCCCTGTTAGCCAACTTGGCAAGTGAGATGGGATTTTAATGTACCACATTAGTTGGACCACCACACTTATCATTTTATTTTCCAAATGTTGTTTAAAATAAGTTGAACCTTGGTTGTTTGTAATGGATCCATGTATGCCATGCCTTGTGTGTTTTGATTTCCAAAGTTATGCATGTGATGCCTTGTCTTGTGATTTGTCTTAAATTGTGTTGATTCTAACTTTTTCTATCTTATTAAATAGATGCCTAATGTTACTATCAGCACGGCTGAAGAGTTCAAGGGAACTCGTTTTGGCCCTCGTATTATTGAGCTCACTAGTTTGCTCAATCTCCCTCTTCCTACCATCATGGTGCTTCCCCTCACCAAGTTTGAGAGGAAAGACCTTTGGGGCTTCAAGGTTAATCAGCCAGGATGCCAGACTGAGCCTACCATGGAGGAAATCATCTTCAAGCTCATGCATGATGACAAGGAGAGAGGCCTAGAGGTAGTCATGCAGGACTTGATTGGACGTTTGTTAGGGAGACACTCTCGACAGGTTAGAGGTACTCACTTCCACACCTTCGGTAGACGTGATGAGGATGGTGAGGCCATTGACTTCGAGGATACTTCGAGGGAGACATCAGAGCCGATTCGTCTATACCTCCAGGACTTAGAGGTTCTTCTTAGGCACATAGACACTGATAGGACCAACGTCATGCTCAGCAATGATGAACTCCAGGTGCAGCTTCGTGAGAAGGACAAGCTCTTCGCGGAGCAAGATGAGATAGTCAAGGAGATGGAGGCCAAGTTTGAGAGTCAGGACAGAAAGTTCAAGAGTCAAGAGAAGCGAGTCCAAGATAGGAACAAGAGGATTCGAGACATGACTGCAGAACTGGAGGCCAAGGACTTCGAGCTCGAGCATCAGCAGACTGTGATTGAGAGGCTTCGTTCACAGAAGAGGGCTCTCAAAGCCAAAGTAGAGACCTTGACCACCAATGTCGAGGAATACAAGACCGCTATGGAGAATGCAGGTCTTACATTTGTTGAGGAGGAGGTTGATGCCGAGGAGTAGTGATGACTACTCATTTACCTTTATTTTATCATGTCTTTGATTATTGAGTCGCAATGACCATCCAACATGTGGATGGCTTGCTATTGGTGTGTTTACTTTGCAAACTTGTCGTTTATGTTGTTGAACTATTATTATTATGATGCATGTTTGGTGAATGTTTATGTGATGTATTGTGCATGTTAGCATCTATGGGTATCTCATTCTTATCTCTATTGAACAAACCACAGATGCCTCCCCGACGTGCCAATCCCAACCCCAACGACAACAACATCACCCCTGAGATGCAGCAAATGATGACAGCTCAGACTCAGCTGATGCAAATGATGACTACGTTCATCCAGAACCAGAACAACAACAACAATAATAACAACAATAACAACAACAACAATCAGAACAACCCACCGGGTTTTGACATGCTTACCAGATTCTTGAGACTAAGGCCAGCAAAGTTCTCAGAAACTACTGATCCTATGGTGGCCAATGATTGGCTACGCTGTGTGAACAAGGACTTGGTAACAGTTGGCTGTACTAATGAAGAGAAAGTCAGATTTGCAGCTCACTTGTTGGAAGGACCAGCAGTCACTTGGTGGGATAACTTCCAAATCACCACTCCCATTGAGGATGTGACATGGGCTATCTTTGAAGATGGTTTCCGTACTACTCACATCTCATCCGAAGTGATGAGTTTGAAGAAGAAAGAGTTTCATAACCTGAAGCAGCGCCACCGCAGCGTGGCTGAATATATTGAAGAGTTCAACAATCTGGCGCGTTATGCACCGGATGAAGTTGACACTGATGCTAAGAGGAAGGAAAAGTTCCTTGAAGGGTTGAATGATGAACTAAACCTGCAGTTATCTGTGGCCTATGTTCCCACATAGCAGTCTCTTTGTGACAAGGCTGCTATTTTGGAGAACAAAATGAAACAAGTAGAAAGTAGGAAGAGAAAGCACTCTGACAAGCACATCTCGGGATCGTCTCACAAGCGTTCCCATTATGATGACAGTGGGAGTTCTGGATCCCACAAGCATGGGAAGTTCAACAAGCACCACAACCACAACCGTTATCATGACAACAAGCACAATCGTAGTCATGACAATGATAAGTACAAGAATCACAAAGGTGGATATAAGAGCCACCACAGTGGAAGTGGAAGTGGCAGTGGAAGCCAGCCTGTCAAGAAAGATCTTAGTCAGGTTGAGTGTTTCAAGTGCAAGAAGATGGGGCATTATGCAAATGAATGCCTAGAAAATAAAGTTGAAGGACCCAACAAGCCCAACCCTTTTCAAAAGGGACAAGTGAACCGCATCAATGTGGAGGAAATTTATGAGGAACCTGATGCTGTTGCTGGTAAGTTCAAACTCAATTCTGTTCCAGCATTTGTTCTCTTTGATACTGGTGCATCTCATCATTCATATCAAGAGCATTTGTTGAAAGAAATGAACTACCGATAGAAACTATTGGGTGCCCTATAAAAGTAAGTTCTCCTGGCGGGGAAATGTTAGTGAATTCTGGATGTCATGATCTAGTCATAGAGTTTGGGAAGTATAAGTTTTCCGTTAACCTGATAATCCTAAATTCCCAAGGATTGGATGTTATTTTGGGAATGGACTGGATGACTAAACACAAGGGAGTGATAGATTGTGCAAATCATACTGTCTCACTCACAACTCCAGAAAACAAAAGGATCAGATTCAAGACCAACTTTGAATCGAAAAGGAGTAAGCTTAATTCTCTTAAGGGGGTTAGCATAGACAGTGTGCCAATTGTGAGTGAATATCCGGATGTGTTTCCAGAAGAATTGCCAGGAATGCCACCAGATAGAGATGTGGAATTTCTTATTGATTTGCTACCAGGATCTGTACCAATAGCAAAGAGACCATACAAGATGTCAGTGGATGTGTTGAAAGAACTCAAGAAGCAACTTGGAGAACAGTTGCAAAAGGGATTTATCCAACCAAGTTCTTCGTCTTGGGGAGCACCAGTTTTGTTTGTGGAAAACAAAGATAGAAGTCAAAGGTTATGCATAGATTTCCGTTCACTCAATGAGGTGACTATCAATAACAAATACCCTTTGCCTAGAATCAATGACTTGTTTGATCAGTTAGAAGGAGCTTGTGTGTTCTCAAAAATTGATCTCCGGTCAGGTTATTTCTAGCTCAAGATAAGGGAACAAGACATACCTAAGACAGCTTTCACCACAAGGTATGGGTTGTATGAGTATACCGTGATGCCATTTGGTTTGACCAATGCACCAGCATACTTCATGAATATGATGAACAAAGTGTTCATGGAGTTCCTTGACAAGTTTGTCGTCGTATTCATCGATGGCATTCCAATCTACTCCAAGAGCAAGGAAGAGCATGAAGGACATTTACGATTGATACTTGAGAAGCTTAGAGAGCATAAGATGTATGACAAATTCAGCAAGTGTGGATTTTTGTTAAATGAAGTTGGATTTCTTGGACACGTTGTGTCAGGAGATGGTGTAGCAGTTGATCCTGCTAAAGTTTCAGCTGTAACTGAATGGGAATCTCCTAAGTCAGTAAAGGAGGTTCGCAGTTTCCTTGGCTTGGCAGGATAATATAGAAGATTTATTGAGAATTTCTCCAAGGTAGCTAAACCTATGACATAATTGCTAAAGAAAGACAAGAAGTTTGCTTGGTCTGAAGGTTGTGAACTCAGCTTTCAAGAATTAAAGAAGAGACTAGTGACAGCACCAGTCTTATGTTTGCCAGATTTGGAGAAAGATTTCCAAGTATATTGTGATGCATCTCATCATGGATTAGGTGCAGTACTTATGCAAGAAGGGAAAGTTGTGGATTATGCCTCGAGACAACTCAAAACTCATGAAGTAAACTACCCTACTCATGATTTAGAGTTAGCCTCTATTGTCCATGCACTCAAAACATGGAGACATTATCTTTTGGGAAAGCGTTGTGAAGTGTTCACAGATCACAAGAGTTTGAAGTATATCTTCACCCTGAAAGAAATTAACATGAGACAAAGAAGATGGCTAGAACTCATCAAGGACTATGACTTGAGTTTGCAATACCACCCCGGTAAAGCAAATGTTGTAGCGGATGCTCTAAGCCGTAAGGTTTTTGTGAATGGCCTTACTAAGGGAGAATTGCCAGATGATCTGTGTGCCCAATTTAGAGATCTCAGATTAGAGATTGTGCCTAAGGGACATCTCATGTCTTTGGATGTTAAACCCACTTTGTTGGACAAGATCAAAGAAGCCCAAAAGGCAGATAAGTAAATTGAAGAGATTAAGGAGAAGATTGGCAAGGGAAAAGCCAAAGGATTCCATGAAGACGAACAAGGTACTTTATGGCATGGAAAACGTATCTGTGTTCCACAAGATCCGGAGCTTCGGAAACTGATTTTACAAGAAGCACATAACTCACCATATTCTATTCATCCGAGTAACACCAAAATGTACATGGATATGAAGGAAATATTTTGGTGGAATAATCTCAAGAAAGACATCGCCGAACATATTGCTTTGTGTGATGTATGTAGTAGAGTGAAAGCGGAACATCAGAAACCAGCAGGATTGTTACAACCACTACCTATTCTTGATTGGAAGTGGGACAAGATTGGCATGGATTTCATCACCGGATTGCCGAGGACCAGGTCAGGATATGATTCTATTTGGGTAGTAGTGGATTGCCTAACTGAAGTGGCTCATTTTATACCCGTGAAGACAACTTACACAAGTGCTAAGTTAGCCAAGATCTATATGAGCGGAATTGTATGTCTACATGGAGTACCCAAGAGTATTGTGTCTGATAGGGGAACCCAATTCACTTCTCATTTTTGGAGGCAGCTACATGAGTCATTGGGAACGAGGTTGGAATTCAGCACTGCATTTCATCCTCAAACTGATGGACAGACAGAAAGGACTAATCAGATTCTTGAAGATATGTTGAGAGCATGTGCTCTAGACTATGGAGCCAGTTGGAATGAAAGTCTGCCTTACGTAGAATTTTCTTACAATAACAGCTATCAAGCCAGTATTGAGATGGAACCATTTGAGTTTCTCTATGGGGGAAAGTGTACCACCCCATTGCTATGGAATGGTGTGGGAGAAAGAAGTTTGTTCGGACCAGAACTCATCAAAGAGGCTAAAGAGAAAGTCAAGCTGGTTAAGGACAGATTGAAGATAGCACAGTCCTGACAAAAGAGCTACGCAGATCCAAAGCGTAGAGAGGTCACCTATGAAGTAGGTGACAGAGCTTATCTTAGAGTGTCACCACTTCGTGGAGTGAAGAGGTTTGGTGTCAAAGGTAAATTGGCCCCAAGATATGTTGGACCATTCAAGATTCTGAGTCGCAAAGGAGAAGTAGCTTATGAGATTGAATTGCCAGAGTCTTTGTCAGCTGTTCATAATGTGTTTCATGTGAGTCAGCTTAAGAAATGCCATCCGGAAATGGAAGAGACTTCTTTGAAGGATACTGTACCTTTGGAAGAGGTTCAATTGGAGAGTGACCTCACTTATGAGGAGAAACCTATCAAGATTCTTGAGACTGCAGAAAGAGTTACACGCTCTAAGACTATCAAATTCTGCAAAGTTCAATGGAACCATCATTCCGAAGAAGAAGCAACATGGGAAAGAGAAGATGATCTTCGGAAAGACCACCCTCACCTATTTGCTAGCCAACCCAAATCTCGAGGGCGAGATTCACCTTAAGGGGGTTAGATTTGTAACATCCCTAAAATCATGTTTTCAAAGATTTCATATCATGCATGAATGCATATCATTTAGGGAACAAATTCACACTAGTTTTGAAAGAAAACAGGACTTGGGATCTATGATTTTATGTGATCAAGCATTAATCAAATACTACTCTCAAATGGAGATTATTTGTTTCAAAAACCAAACCTTGTTGCTCTCAAATTGTTTTTCTTGATTGCTAGTGCTCAAACCAAAATATTACAAAGCAAATATGGATTTAAAACCATTTTCAAAATTTGTTCAAATCAAGTGCTATGTCACTGCTTATTTTGTTTGAACAAAAGGACCAAGCTAAATACAGTGAGACCACATGTTTTTATACCCAGAAATATGAGTGTTACACTCTACGAAAATACAGAACAAATTTGAATTCAAATGGCATTTGAATTTATTTGAAAATGGATCTAGAAAATTAAAACAGAAATGGAAAAGGAGTAAAGAAAAGGAAAAAGGCCGGCGCCAGGCTTTTGGCCCAACAGTGAAACCAGCCCACTAAGCCCACCCGGGGTTTTCCCCTCTCTCTCTCACTCGCAGCTATACCCACTGAGTCACTAACCGCCTGGGCCCATCCCCTCTTTCTTTCTCTCGCTGACAGCCGCGGCCCACATGGCAGTCATCGTCTCCACCCCTGGCGACCAATTCATCCCCAAAATCTCGCCGGGCATTTCCTGTTTGATTGCGGCTCAATGCCGAAGTAAATCGCGCCCGCGCCCTTGCTACTTAAACCCCCTCTGCCCCCTCTCCATTTTCCCCCAAACCCCAAGCACAGAGCGCCCCCAGGCTACGAGAATTCCTCGCCGCAACCCCGCTGCTCCGACGAGTTCGCCGACGAATTCTGGTGAGCACCGCACTCCCCTCTGCCTATGGTTCATGCTGTCTTATTCTGCGTCTCCGTGCACACCTACTTATGCTTTCCCTTTGCTTGCGCATGGTCCGTAGCCTCGGCAACGTCAACGACTGAGCTCCGCCGCCCTCTGCTCGAACTCCGGCGACCTTTTCCCGTAAGTCCCAGCCTCCCCTCTTCCTATGTTTGATACGCACGAGATCCCCAGTGTCCTGCGCATCTAACAACACCTTTCTCTCCTCTTAGCGCGGCCCAGAGCGTCGCCAACATCGACGAACAGAAGCCACCGTCGCCAGGGACTACTCCGACGAGCAATCCGCGACAACTCCGAGCGCCCCTTCGCCAACCGAGCATACGTCGAGATTCTCCTCGTCATGGCGAATCTGGTGATCATACTCTCACCTCCCCGAGCGACCTAGTTCGCCGGCTCCTCCACTGACAGAGCGCACCGCCGCCAGCCGTCGCCGCGCGCCACAGTCTTTGGCAGTTTGATCGAGCACCGTAGGATTTAGATCTAACGCATACGATAGATCATAAGCGAAGCGGTATGTTTTAATAAGAGCCGCGCATTTTAGTTAGATCCAACGGCTCGCAGACGCGATCCAGCGCGAAGCGGTATCAGCCAGTTAGAAGGCGCCGCGTGGCACAAGTTTAGTTTTAAATTTTTGAATTAGATCTATTAGATGTTTGATTTTGTTTAATTCATAACTTTTGAATGACACGTCCAAATTTGACAAATTTTATACCAATGGAATCAGGAGAGAAAGCCCTTTCTATATATGCAATGTGTTTAAAGTTTTGTTTCTGTTAAAATGGTTATATTTATAGAAACATGTGTAGGCCTATTTTGTGTATATTAATTGTTTGAGAAATGGTTTAATGTTCAAATAAAGTTTGTTTGCCAAGTTTAGAACTTGTTTATGAATCAGTACTGTGCACTTGTCTTGTTGAGTATATAAAATCATCACATATCATTTTGCATGCATCCATATATTTTGGCTTGTATTTATTTTGTATGTGATTTGGTGCTATCATTTTATGTGTAGATTTTGGAGCAAATAGTGATTGTGATTGTGAGGATTGTAGCTACTCTCCAAACTACCAAGGCAAGTGGTTCTTCATGATTTTATCCCTATGTTTTTCAACTATGCATTAGAAATATTTTGCTAGTCTTGCATGGATATATTTTGATTTATATGCTATGCTTGGGAAATCCTAGTAGTTGTAGAATTGCTAGAAATTTCTAAGTTAAGATGCTTATCTATGCCATGCTTAGCCTAGCTAGTAGCAACCAAGGGTGGTTATATATTCATGCTATGAATAAATATTTCTAAGTCTTTGGACTATGTTTTTGCTTAATAAAACAACTAAGTGAATGAAACACCTGGGTGGAATGGAAAGATTGGGTTATGTTGAGTGGTTACACAAGGCCCATTTCTATGGTTTACCTTGTGTATCTCACTTGTGGAAAGCCACCCAGGAACAAAGGGATTTGAGAGGCCAAATGTTAAGAAGCTTCTAGTGCAACCACTTGGCAATATGGGCTCTGCCTGGATCACATAGGTTGCAATAACTTAGCCATTTGGACAGTTGGTGGTAGTGGGATGATAGGTTGGAACGCGTCCATTTGGTCTAAGGGAAGGCTTCTGAAAGGTCCTGTCTTGGTGAAAATCAAGTCTTGTGGGGAAAGTGCACAACCTCTGCAGATGGAAGAATCTAAGTACTTAGCCATGTCCCTGGTATTGGACAGCTTGAGCATCAAGACATGGAAGCTATCAAGAATCTCCTCATCCCAATTTCTAAGTAAAACTTGTGGTTGAACAAGGGTGAAGGACCCCAATGTCTATTGGTGGTTCCTTGGGAAATATTTTGACAAAGAAAAACTTAGTGTTTTCAACTGATAGGTAAAACCTATTTTGAGCAAAGCAAGCCTAAGCTACACTTAGCCAAAATGCATATAGTATTTAGTCCACCAATATTCTACTAAGGTATCACTTGCCAATACTATTCCAATGTATTGACCCACTGTGGCTGTAACTTGTGATGTTGCAGGATATTCTGATGATGATTAGGAGTCATGAGTCTACACTCAACATGCTTGCCTGTGGCACATGAAGATGAAGACTTATTTACCTTATTATATATATTTGAACTCTTGAGTCTACACTCAACATGCTTGCCTGTGGCACATGAAGATGAAGAATTATTTACCTTATTATATATATTTGAACTCTTGTATTAGGCCTGTGGCCATGGAGTTGTAAAAGACTATGTTTGTCTCTGGAATGATATGTAATAAAGACCTTTGTTTCTGTGTACTTCATCTTAAACTGTGGATGCTAGCATTGATACAGGGACTAGCATTGCAATCACAGGGATCCTTTCCTTTACAAAGGAGGGATCTTACAATCCTGAGGGCCACTCTCCCCCAGTTCCCCAATACCTGCGCTGGTCGGAGGTTCCAATAACTTGGGACAGGACGGACCACCCAGACCTTGTGCCCACGGAGAACCAGTACGCCATGGTCATCAACCCATTGATTGACGGCGTGGAGTTCACCAAGTGCATGGTGGATAGTGGAAGCAGCATCAACATCATGTACCTGGATACACTGCAGAAGATGAACTTGACGGAGGCAAACCTAAGAAGAACCAACACCATGTTCCATGGCGTAGTTCCTGGTCGGGAGGCTCGGTCCCTTGGGTGCATTACGCTTCAGGTAGCCTTTGGCGACGTTAATAATCACCGCCAAGAGCACATGACCTTTGAGGTGGTCCCCTTCAAGAGCGTGTACCACGTCATATTCGGCCGCGACATATTCCACACGTTCATGGCCAAGCCATGCTTCGTCTACAACAAACTCAAGATACTCGGACCAAACGGTGTCATCACCGTATCTGGAAGCTTTACTAAGGCAAGGGACTGCGAGATCAACAAAGCAGCCATTGCAGAAGCTGTCCTCTACAGCGAAGAATTCAAGGAGATCCAGAGCAAGGTCAATGACTCAGAGATGCCCGCGTCGAAGAAGCAGATCTCCGACTCCGCTCCTGCGTTCAAGGCCGCCATCGAGACCAAGCCGGTGGAACTTGTGGTAGGCGATGCCTCCAAGACCGTCGCCATTGGGACGAACCTGGATCCCAAATAGGAAAGCGCGCTCGTCGAGTTCCTCCATGAGAATAGGGACATCTTTTCCTGGCAACCTGCTGACATGAAAGGTGTACCTAGGGAACTTGCCGAGCACAGCTTAAACATAGATCCAAAATGTAAACCGGTGAAACAAACTCTACGACGCTTCGAAGATGAGAAGAGACGCGCCATTGGCAAAGAGATAGCTAGGTTACTTAAGGCTGGGTTTATCCGAGAAGTCCTTCACACCCAATGGGTGGCCAATCCTGTACTTGTCCCCAAAAAGGGAACCAATGAATTAAGAATGTGCGTTGATTACACCGGCTTGAGCAAAGCATGTCCCAAAGATCCGTTTGCTTTGCCTCGCATTGACCAAGTCATTGACTCGACGGCTGGCTCGGAACTTTTGTGTTTTCTTGATGCATACTCAGGATACCACCAGATCAAGATGAGGAAGTCGGACCAATTGGCCACTTCGTTCACTACCCCATACGGCACGTTTTGCTATGTCACGATGCCCTTCGGGTTGAAAAACGCAGGTGCTACCTACCAGCGGACAATGCAACGTTGTCTTCACGACCAAATTGGTCGGAATGTTCACGCCTACGTGGACAATATACGGTGATGTCTAAAAAGTCAAACAACTTAATCTCCGACTTAAAAGAAACCTTTGATAATCTCCAGAAATACAACATGATGCTCAACCCTAAGATGTGCGTCTTCGGGGTTCCAGCCAGCAAATTGTTGGGCTTCATCATTTCCCAGTGAGGAATCGAGGTCAACCCGGAGAAAATCAAGGCCATCTTAAACATAAACCGTCCGACATGCCTAAAGGACATTCAACGACTAACAGGTTGCGTTGCGGCAGTTAGTCGGTTTGTCAGCCGACTTGGAGAGAAGGCTTTGCCGCTGTACAAGTTGCTGAAGAAGGCGGACAAATTCACATGGACAGACGAAGCAGATGCAGCATTGAAGCAGCTCAAGGAGATTCTTTCCTCAGCACCCATCCTTGCAGCACCCGAGCCTGGAGAGCCCCTGTTAATTTACATGGCGGCAACCAACCGGGTTATTAGCATCGTCGTCGTGGTAGAGCGGAAGGAACCAGGCTACAAGCACGGAGTTCAACGACCAGTTTACTTTGTAAGCAAGGTCTTGACGGAGTCCAAGCAGCGTTACCCGCACTACCAAAAGATAGCTTATGGAGTATTCCTCGCTTCTCGGAAGCTGAGGTATTACTTTCAGGAGCACCCAATCACAGTAGTGAGCAAGACTCCACTGTCCGACATTGTCAATAACAACGACACTACAGGAAGGGTCGTGAAGTGGGGCATTGAACTTGCCGCCTTCGAGATCACCTACAAGAAACGCGACGCTATCAAGTCACAAGTTTTGGCGGATTTTATTGCAGATTGGACGGAGGTGCCAGATGCTACTCCGCTGCCAGAACCAGAGTACTGGGTGATGCACTTTGACGGATCAAAGTTGCTCAACGGCTCGGGGGCTGGTGTACTACTACAGTCACCAAAAGGAGACAAGCTACGCTATGTTCTGCAGATCCACTTCGAGGCTACAAACAACATGGCGGAGTATGAAGCACTCATTCACAGACTACGTGTAGCCAAGGATATTGGCATCAAGCGCATAGTTTGCTGTGGAGATTCCGACTTGGTTGCCCAGCAGGTGGCTGGCACCTGGAACGCGCGGAACCCTATGATGGCGGCATATCGCGACGAAGTGGACGAGATAGCCAAGAGCTTCTTGGGCTACGAAGTCAAGTATGTGCCTAGGGAGCAAAATGAGGCGGTTGATCTACTGTCTAATCTTGGATCAGGGCGCAAGCAAATTCCGCCAGGAGTTTTCCTAGAGCATCTACGCACACCATCCGTGAAGGGCGCCGGCATCGACAACCCGGATAGAGCTGACTCTTTCGTCAACATGGTGACAAAGATCCCTCCGGCTTGGACAAAACCGTTCATGGAGTATCTCGAGCACGGAACTTTGCCCGACGACGAGCTCGAAAGACGGCAAATAGTACGGCGAGCAAAGGGTTATACCATAATCAATGGGCAACTCTATAAAAGGAGCACTACCGGTGTATACTTAAAGTGCGTTTCCCAGCTAGAAGGTATGGAAATCCTGCGCGAGATCCATCTCGGAGATTGCGGGCACCACGCCGCTCCTCGATCGCTGGTCGCGAAAGCCTTCCGGCAAGGATTCTACTGGTTGACTGCGAAGGCGGACGCCGACAACCTAGTTGAGACATGCACAGGATGCCAGTATTATGCCCGACAACCACATGTTCCTGCTGAAGAATTGCGAACAATACCAATAACTTGGCCGTTCGCAGTCTGGGGGCTAGACATGGTGGGACCGTTACAAACGGCACCGTGTGGATTTATGCATCTGCTTGTAGCAGTTGACAAATTCACCAAATGGATAGAAGCTAAACCCATTAGAAAGCTTGATGGGGTAACTGCCCTCAGGTTTGTCCGGGATCTAGTGGTGAGATTTGGTCTCCCACATAGCATCATCACCGACAACAGAAGCAACTTGTCACTCAGAAAAGTGGAGGTGCTGGGACAAAGGCATCCGACTTGACCTTGCATCTATGGCACACCCACAATCCAATGGTCAAGTTGAGCGAGCCAATGGATTAATTCTGCAGGGAATCAAGCCACGTCTTGAGGCACCACTACACAGAGCAGCTAGAGCCTGGGCGGAAGAATTGCCATCTGTGCTGTGGAGTTTACGAACTACACCGAATAGATCCACCGGCTACACCCCTTATTTCATGGTATATGGAGCAGAAGCCATCCTACCTTCCGACATCCTCCACGATGCACCAAGAGTTGCTGCCTACAACGAAGATGACGCTGAAGAATCCAGACGCCTAGATGTGGACCTTCTCGAGGAGGAGCGTGTTTTGGCATGCCAAAGATCCGCCATCTACCAGCAGAAGTTACGCAGCTACCATAGTCGCCGCGTTCGGCATCGCTCGTTTAAAGAGGGGGATTTAGTGCTCCGACTTAAGCAGAAGAAGTCACACAAATTATCCCCGCCATGGGAAGGACCATTCATCATAAGCAAGGCGCTGCTCAATGGGTCTTACTACCTTGTCGACAATCGTGAACTCAAGTATAGACCCAACAAAGATCATAAGCGTAAGCGACGTGACCCGGATGACGACTACCCGGAGCTTGATCGGCCATGGAACATAGCACAGCTACGTCCTTTCTACACTTAGCATTTTTTATCTAATCGTGTACCTCCTATATGATCAATGAAATAAAGCTCTTTGGTTCACTCATATTGCTGAGTCTTTTACCTCCTTTAGTGTTCATTCTGAGATCATATAAAACCTTTATGCACAAGTCTTGCGATTGCACTTGTGAAAATTCCGCCTACGGGCGTTAGCTTAAGTTTTCTGGTCTACACATTCTTTGTCGTTTTTATGTGGATTCTGGAGTAGTGACTTTCGGCACTTATTGTCGGCGATTTTGTGCTCAGGTTATTGCCATTGGGCATCATCACCTCAGCGCATGGTTCCGACAACGAGTCTTCCGACTCACGAAAAGTCAAGCATAAGAACCAGAGTAATGGATAAGCCAGCACTTGCTTAAAAAATATATACATGCTGAAACTTAATTCTTAAGTAGCAGGATACGAAAACCATTGTTTTCCGCCTTAAGATTACATCAACAAGTTTTTCCCGTGCACACACCAAAGGTGAAACAGAAATTACAAAGTATTCTTCATTCTTTGGGCGCAGGAGACTTGGAGGCCGCATCATCACCAACCAGAGAATCACCCT
The DNA here is from genome assembly GCA_916181665.1 of Avena sativa. Classification (NCBI taxonomy): domain Eukaryota; kingdom Viridiplantae; phylum Streptophyta; class Magnoliopsida; order Poales; family Poaceae; genus Avena; species Avena sativa. Next base: position 5,000,441 of record OV702293.1, on the reverse strand, counting down.
CAACATCGGCGTTGTGATGAGACTCGGAGGAGTCCTGGTTGATGTTGTCGATGAAGTTCCTGGGCACGAAGACGTCAACGTCCACCAACTCGGTAACCCTGGTGTCATAACCCGCGAGTGATGGCAGGATGGCTTCGTGATCGATCTCCTTGCCGTCATCATCCATGTCGGGGATACCAGATGTCACCGTGTTGATGTCGGCATCTTCATAGTGTGCCTTCACCATAGACAGCGCCATCCTTGCGCCAGCCCGTGCGCATGAAGCTTTCTAGCTCGCGACACGCTCGGGGGCTCGGCGCAGAATCTCCGAGTACTTCGTCACGGAGTCCGAGGCCTTGATATAAATCTGGAGGGGCTTGGCAATCTCCTTGGCTTGGGCGATGGCGGTATTGATGAATTTGCCAGCAAGAACCATGCATTCCTTGTCCGAAGGAGGCGAGC